>OY728160.1:52640604-62640604 GCA_963277665.1 Viscum album | reverse complement strand
CTCACAAAACGCACGACGGTTGGAAAATAAACACAAAGCCACCTACCTTATACGCCAACTAACGTTATACCCGAACGCCGACTCTAGAAATGCCCAAGAACAGCGTAGATCTGACGAAGAACAAAACCCATTCAAATGTAAATAACTTCTATTAGGGTTAGAATTGGTAAGAACGACTTAAGGAGGAGAAAGGGATTACCCGTGCGGTTCCAACAAGATCGTCCGAAGCCGAATCGGATTCCAGACGAACACCCGGCGGATCTTCAAAGTTCCGGCCGTCCTCCTTGGATCCAAAATGGCTCAAATGCCTCATCTGCCAAAATGGGAGGCTACTGCCTGTTTTAAGCCGAAAAAACAAAGTACACGGTGTGTACTTCTGAGTACACGGTGTGTACTTCTTTCATTTAACTGTTCATTTGGCGGCACCGCCTCACTGTTCATCCGTCAACCTAAGTACACGGCATGTACTCCTGAGTACACGGTTTTTACTATCGCCCAGCTGGCGGTGACTCCACCGCCTTACTATTCAAGCCTGCCGACTGACTACACGGCGTGTAAGGTACCACTACACGGCGTGTAGTCGATTCCTACACCCCTCGTCGCCGACAAGGCTACACGCCTCGTGTACTCAACCCAACACGACCAAAAGTACACAACGTGTGGACAAAGTACACGGCGTGTAGTTTCGAAATTTATCATTTCTTCCCATTTTCCATATTTTCTCAAAAACACTTAAGGAAAAGGAAGAAGAAGAAGCTCATACCTCAAAAATAAGAACCGGGTTCTTACAAACTTCCCCCCTTATAGCAATTCGTCCCCGAATTTCCCTTCCAAGGGTGGAGAAGATAAAGATCAGAACAGCTCTGGCCACTGACCACGTACGTCGGCCTCCCGCTCCCGGGTCTCGTCCTACACTCGGTCATGCTGCCATAGAACCCGTACGAGAGGAACTGACCAGCCTCGGAGAACCTTCGTGCTCCTATCAACGATACGGATCGGATGCTCCTCAAAGGACGCATCATGCTAAAGCTCAACCTACTCAGGCTGAAAGGTGTGATATGGGTCTGAATGGTAGCGACGCAACTGAGACATGTGGAAGACGTCGTGCATGGCTCGGTACCACTGTGGTAACTGCACCCAATAGGCAACCAGCCCGACTCTCTCCAGAATCCCGAATGGCCCCACATACCTCGGTGAAAGTTTACCCTATCTCCTGATCTGCTTGTGTCCCAGTCTCAGCAAAACACGCAAGAAAACCTGATCCCCAACCACGAACTCCAAAGGTCATCTGCGGCGATCAGCAAAAGACTTCTGACGAGACTGTGCGGTAGCCATCCGCTTCTGAATCAACTGGACCTGCTCAGATGTCTCCTGCACGAGCTGTGGCCCCAATAAAGTTGCCTCACCTGCCTCTAACCAGCACAAAGGTGATCGGAATGGCCTACCATATAAAGCCTCGTATGGTGCCATCTCAATAGTTTCCTGAAAACTATTGTTATAGGAAAACTCGACTAAGGGTATATGCTTCTCCCAAGATCCCCCAAATTCTAGGACGCATGCGCGCAGCATTTCCTCTAGAACTTGTATCGTACACTCCAACTGGTCATCTGTCTGAGGGTGGTATGTTGTGCTCAGAAGCACCTGAGTACCCAGTGCCCTCTGAAAACTATGCCAGAAACGAGATGTAAATCAGGAATCCTTATCTAAAATGATAGAATGAGGGACCCATGTAGACGTACAATATCTCAGATATACAACCTTCCGAGCTCGTCCACACCGAAGGTCTCCTTGCTCAGAAAAAAGTGATCTACCTTCATGAGTCTGTCCACAACCACCCACATGACGTCATTTCCACGAGGTGACCTCGGCAAACCCGTCACGAAATCCATCGCGACATCATCCCATTTCCACTCTAGAATGGGTAACTGTTGTAACAGTCTAGCTGGTCTCTGATACTCTGCCTTCACCTGCTGACAGGTCGAACATCTCGTAACAGACCCAACTATCTCTCTCTTCATACCCGGCCACCAGTACTGACACCTCAAGTCTCGGTACATCTTGGTAACCCTGGGATGAACTGCCCAAGATGAAGCATGAAACTCCCGCATCATCTCCTCGTGTATATCTCCTGGAACCCATACTCGTCCATGGAAATGAAAAACCTCATCATCTCCTATCATCCAACCGGGAGGAGGGTCCTCACTTGCCACCGACTCCCGTAGAACTAGGCCTTCCGAATCAGATAGTGACCTCATCCTCACTCTATCTAGGAGGGTAGAAGTCATAGTTAATGAGGAAAGATAAGTCTAACCTTGACTGTCATGCACCTCCAGATGCATCTAAGAGAACAAAGCCATAAGCTTTCACTCACCACTGGCCTCCTGCACTGCCTGTATCTGAGTCTTCCTGCTCAGTGTATCAGCTACTGCATTACCTTTACCAGGTGTATAGGAAAGCACAAAATCAAAGGACTGTAGGTACTCAACCCACCTTCTCTGCCTCAGATTCAGGTCACATTGAGTAAAGATATACTTGAGGCTTTTGTGGTCAGTGAAAGCCACATAATGCTCTCCCAACAGATAATGTCTCCAACAGTGAAACGCATGCACAACTGCAGCCAACTCGAGATCATGTGTCGGGTAATTCATCTCATGTGGCCTCAACTGCCGAGACCCGTAAGCAACAACTCGGTCGCCCTGCATCAAAATGGCTCCCAGCCCATTCCCTGATGCATCACAGTAAACTGTATTGCTCTTCCCCTGCTCTAGGAGTATCAGGATCGGTGTTGATGTCAACCTTCCCTTCAGATCCTGAAAAGTTGTCTCGCAAGCTTCTGACCAAACGAACTTAACACCCTTCTTAGTCAGACCTGTCAACGGTGCTGCTAAGTAGGAGAAGTCATGTATGAAGCGTCTGTAGTAACCAGCCAGCCCTAAGAAACTCTGTATCTCAAACACGTTCTTAGGCAGCTCCCAGGAAACTACTGCTCTCACTTTCTCTGGGTCTACTACAACTCCTGCCTCTGAGATAATGTGACCTAGGAAGTGAATCTGGTCCATCCAAAAGTGGCACTTTGAGAGATTTTCATATAGTCGATGCTCTCTCAGTGTACTCAATACGATCTCAAGATGGGTGGCATGGTCGTGTCGAGTGCGAGAGTACACCAAGATGTCGTCCATGAATACTACCACAAATGAATCAAGATACGGATGGAACACACGATTCATCAGAGCCATGAAAACTGTTGGCGTGTTCATGAGTCCGAACGGCATAACCAAGTACTCGTACAGACCATATCTGCTCTGAAAAGATGTAAGCGGTATATCCGATGGTCTCACGCGCAGCTGATGATATCCTGATCTCAGGTCAATCTTCGAGAACACTCCTGCTCCAAGAAGCTGATCAAACAGATCATCAATCCTCGGAAAGGGATATCAGTTCTTAACTTTCAACTGGTTCAGCTTCTGATAATCCACGCAAAGCCTAAGGGTACCATCCGCCTTCTTCGCAAAAGGACTGGAGAACCCCAAGGAGAAGTACTGGGTCGGATAAAGCCCTTTGCCTGTAGCTCCTCTAACTGCCTCTCGAGCTCTTGAAACTTAGGTGTGGCCATCCTATAAGAAGGAATGTACACTGGTGCTGCTCCTGGCACAAGCTTGATAGAGAAATCCACCTCATGCACCGGAGGTAGACCTGAAAAGTCGTCCGGGAAGACATCCCTGAAAAAATTGAAAACTGGAGGGAAATCCGTCTGACAAGTCCCCTGGTCATCCAGATATAAGCTCACAATCTGGGATGTGAATCCACCTCACCCATGATGCTCTGGTCCAGCTCGACTTGCCTGAACATCCCATTCACCCTTGTATAGAAACTCTCCACCCTCTGGTGATGTGAAACGCACCCTGTGACGATAGCATTCTACAAAAGCTCGGAAGGGAACCAACCAGTCCATCCTGAGAATGACGTCATAGCTCGTAATCTACAAGACATAGAGGTCCCAAAGGAAGTGACACCCACCAACCTCAAGGGGGCACTCCTTGCACTGAAGCACACTAGCCATTCTAGTCCCCAACGGAGTGTCTAGCGTCATGATATTAGAAGAAGAAGAAACATCGAGCCCAAGTCTCTCCACAACGGTTACAGATATGAAACTATGCGTAGAACCTGTATCAAAAAGTACTGAAGACAAGACAGAAGCTTCTAGAATAGTACCTCTGACTGTAGAAGGTCCGGGATCCTACTCCTACTGGGTATGTTGCACTGCATATATCTGCCCAGTGTCGCGGCCCTGCGACACAGCCTAGCTACCCTGAGCTGTCCCACCCTGCTGCCTCTACGATCCTAGTGTCTGGCTACCATGGCCACGACCGCCATCTCTGCCTGCACACCCTGACGTATTCCAATTCCCAGACTGGTAAGAAGCCACTGGCCATGCTCCCGCACGTGGAGTCTGCACAGCTCCCCTCTCACTAGCCACTGGTGGAAACGCCCTACAAAAACGTTGCAGATGACCCATCCTTCCGCAAGCTCAGCACTCCACTGGGTCTCGTGGACACTGCGGTCTCTTGTTCCCCTCTCTGCCACACTGGTAGCACCTGACCGGACCACCTGAAGAAGCTGCCTGGATGGTACTGCCGCCCTGATAGAAGTATATCTGTCTCTTCCTCTTGACAGTAGAAATAGTACCAGTAATTGGTGCTGAACCGCCCTAGCCCACACCACTTGATTCCCACAGGTTCCTCTCTGTGATCAGTGCCTGGTTCACAATCGCGTGTACAGTAGGTAACCTGAAAACATTCACCAGCGCTCAGATGTCATACCGAATACCATCCTCAAAACGTCTAGCTCTCAGCGTCTCATCACCCACCAGCACGGGTGCAAAGCACTAAAGCTCCGTAAAACGAGCAGAATAGTCCATCACTGACATAGCGCCCTGCTACAGATTCATGAACTCTCGAGCTCTATCTGCCCTCAGCATCTCGGGAAATAAGAATTCATAGAAGACTGCCTGAAAATCTTCCCACGCCATGTCCCTGTGATGCTCTGACTGGGTGGTAACATCTCACCACCTCTTGGCGGAATCACGCAGCATGTAAGTCGCGAGCTTGACCCTCCACCCTAGAGGCATCTCAAGATGCTTGAAAATAGTCTGCATCGATCCTAGCCAAGACTCTGCAGCCTATGGTCCGTTATCCCCTAAAAACGTAGGCGGATGCTGCTGCTGGAAGATACGAGTCAACTCAGCCATAGATGTAGCAGCCTGCGGTGCTCCCTGAAAGGTCTTCATAAACCGCATAAAACCTTCACGGAACTGCACCTCCGTGCCTGTGTCTGGTATAATATCTGGTACCGCATCTGGCTCTGTCGGGGGATCAACTGGTAGCCCATGGCCCACCATCTCTGGTGTATAATTGTTGCCGCTCTCTTGGCGAACAACTTGCGGTCGTCTAGGCGGCATGACACTACAAGGTCAAAAGCACGCCTCAGATTCAAAATTATTATGACCGAAAAGCGAAGGAACCACAAAGGAAACAAGAGGAAGAAGGCATTCAAAATTGGCAAAAAAAGACTACATGGCGTGTACAATGACTACATGGCATGTACTTGACTTCCCTCCCCCTGCCCGGGTCCTTCTTCACGGATAAGCCACAAGGCTTCCGTTCAATAAAACTACACAGCGTGTATAATATCTACACGGCGTGTACGGTGTTATTTTTCCAACTGCCCGTGTCGTCTATGACACGGCCGACTACTCGGCTTAACTCCACACGGTGTGTTACACCCATACACAGCGTGTACAACACCCCGTTTCCCAGCCACTTGGCTAACTCCACACGGTCTGTCCTCGGACAAGACTACACGGCATATCCCACAGGTACACGACGTGTTTAAAGGGAGGTGACACTGGCCCGTGTTGTTAGTTACACGGCCGAGTCCGCAGGTCACACTACACATCATGTGCATCGTAGACCCGGCGTGTTCTGTAAAGGAGTTCACTGACCCGTGTTGTTAGTTACACGGCCGGACTCTGGGTCAACACTACACAGCGTGCACAAAACTACACGGCATGTTTTACCCAATCCCTTCCTTACCCCATGTCGCCGCCCACACGGTTTGTGACATGAGAAGAGACTACACGGCGTGTACTCCTGGTACACGGCGTGTACTCCTGGTACACGGCGTGTACTCCTGGTACACGGCGTGTACTCAAAAAGTTTATTTTTCTTCCCGAACAGAAGAACATACACAGCGTGTATAAAGCACTACACGGCGTGTATACTGGGTTTCTGGACAGTGCCTCAAAAACTTCTCTGGAATCCAGAAAATACTAAAAACCAACACCTAAGTGTCAAATTCCGATCCGTGAGGGCCCATACTCCCTACGAATCAAATTTTGACATCTTATCTGTGTTATAACCAATAAACAGTCAATGATCCATCAAATTCCGGTCAATGGGGGCCCATACTCCCCAAAAACCAAAGTTTTGCGTCCATTCTATAAACAGGCTCAAACAAAACACCATATCACAAGGCAGGTATTTATCAAGCAGCTATCACAACATCATGCTTTTCTAGCACAACAACTATCACAATAACATGAAAATTCTAATGCACCTACATGGCATGGAAACTATGCATGGCATGTGATACCTAGCATGTGCCTATATGATGCACGAGACGGAATACCCTCATCTCATCGGGTTTCAACTAAATCGAACCCACAGATAAAATATGAACAGCACAATCCAAGTGCGTCACCCAACGGTGAAAACACATCAAACGTAAAATTGAAAAATCAAAAGAATGTAAAATACGAGGTAAACTGGATTTTCCCTGTACACGGGTTAGCTACGCCTGGGCACAGCTTTTTACCAACTACTGTTTCGTCCTATACCTGACTACGGCTCCAAATAGTAAGTCAAAGAAAAGAAACATCCTCTGATACCACTTTGTAACGTCCCGGACCCGGGTGCCACTCAATGGGTGCCCCGAACCCGGTTCGCCAAGTGACCTCAAGCGCATTTCCTCAAACGCCAGAGGCTGCCGACTAGCAGCGAGGGACCAGGTCTGATAGTGGGGAAACCATGCCCTCATTTTGTTAAAGTGTAGCACAGCGGAATTTAAATAAAACATACAACAAATAGCAGAAGCAGTAAACCATACACAACTGAAATAAACTACAGTAGTGGATATAACCAACATTATATATCAATGATGATGCCACATGTTTCAAGTTCTAAGAAAACAGCCAGAACATGTTATACATCAATACAGTTCAACAATATACAGAGTGTAGAAAAACAAGCAAAACAGTTGGCAGCGGCATCGCAAGGCTAGGCTCGGTCCCATGCCCTCCTACTCCTCAGCAACAGTCAAGTACTTGTATAGGGACTCTTTCCCCTATCCACACCTGCAGAAACTTAATCTGTTTGGTCCGAAAAGCATGACCCAAACAGGGTGTGAGAAATATATCTCAGTAGTCACCCACCAAAGGCTCATGCCCAACTGCGTGTAATCATGCAACAACAGTGTGCAGTAGTAATTTGTAATAAATTAAGCAGTACTCAAAAGTAACTAATTACCATTTATATTTCCATTTTATTATTCATTTAATCCATTAAATATTAGAAATCACCACAGTGCATTTCTAAGTAAACAATCCACGTCCTCAGACAAGTAAACCTCCACCCTCAGGTAAGGAGTGTCCAACACAAGAATCTGCCCTCAGGCATAACAGAATTTTCCCTCAGGCGTAGGTAGTGTCGCCCTCAGGCACAGAGTCTATTGCCCTCAGGCACGGAAGAAGTTTCCCTCTGGCCGAAGTAACTACTGCCCTCAGGCTAAACAGTGCAGTGCCCACAGGCTAATCACAACAATGCCCTCAGGCTAAACAGGTAACCGGGCCATGCCCAACATATCAAAATGCAGTAAACAAGCAATTCCTCTCAAGGAAATTCTACAATTACTACATTAAAGGCATACCCTCGGGTATCCTGGACAAATGGCTAAACAGTGGAACACACCCCCGGGGTGGTTCCGGATCCAAGCAACGATCCCAACCAGCATTTTATTATCAAAATTTAATCACCTATTCAATTATAGGCATTAAATATAGCAACGGCCTCAGCCACACGACACCCCAACATGGGTTTGTGGCACGAAAACGCACAAAACGCACGACAGTTGGAAAATAAACACAAAGACACCTACCTTATACACCAATGAACGTTATACCCGAACACCGACTCCAGAAACGTCCAAGAACGGCATAGATCTGACGAAGAACAAAACCCATTCAAATGTAAATAACTTCTATTAGTGGAAGAATTGGTAAGAATGACTTAAGGAGGAGAAAGGGATTACTCGTGCGGTTCCAACAAGATCATCTGAAGCCGAATCGGATTCCAGACGAACACATGGCAGATCTTCAAAGGTCTAGTTGTCCTCCTTGGCTCCAAAATGGATCAAATGACTCCTCTGCCAAAAGAGGAGGCTACGGCCTATTTTAAGTCGAAAAAAAAAGTACACGGCATGTACTTTTTTCATTTATCTGTTCATTTGGCGGCAATGCCACACTGTTCATCCATCAACCTAAGTACACGGCATGTACTCCTGAGTACACGGCGTGTACTGTCGCCCAGCTGGCGGCGACTCCACTACCTTACTATTCAAGCCTGCTGACTGACTACACGGCGTGTAAGGTACCACTACACGGCGTGTAGTCAGTTCCTACACCCCTCGTCGCCGACAAGGCTACACACCCCATGTACTCATCCCAACATGGCCAAAAGTACACGATTAGTTTCGAAATTTAGCATTTCTTCCCATTTTCCATATTTTCTCAAAAACACTTAAGGAAAAGGAAAAAGAAGAAGCTCGTACCTCAAAAATAAGAACCGGGTTCTTACAAATTGTGCCTCTATTCATCGTTGAATAATTTTGATTGTCTCGGCCTATTGCTATCGCTTAACGCGGAGGGTGCGGTCCGAACAAACACGGCCTGACAACCCTCCATTTGATCTTGTTTAAATTATATGGAATTGATGATTGGAGGCGGAACGCGGAAGAGACCGGCGGCTCAAGGGACATCGTCGCACATTCAAAGAAAATCTGTGGCCAAGCGGGCCGCGGCAGAAGAAGCACGGCGCCGTCGTGTCGTGCCGGGGACGTGGAGTCGCGGCCAGCGCAGGGCGCGGTGGAGGAAGCCGGCACCGTCGCACCAGTTGTGCAGCAGGAACCACAGCCTTCTAAGTGGGCCACTTCGGCAGAAGGATTGTTCGGCCCGTCGGCCGGCCAGGCGGAGTAAAGTCGCGGCGCCACGCTGGAAAACCTGCGGCCCGCACGGTGGGCCGCTTGTGCCAGAAGGTCGGGCGGTTAGGGAGGGCGGCGCCACTTGGCACCGCCGGTTCGGGCAGCCGAGGGGTCGTTCCCCCTCGGACCGCTCAACCTCTGGGCCGAGCCAGCAGGGCAGCGCCCAGCTGGGCCACACCCAGCCGAACCGGACCGAGCTGGGCCGCGCCCTGTCTGGTTGGGCCGCGCCCCGCCGGGCCGGGCCGAACCCCTTCGGAATAGGCCACATCCTTTCAGGCCAGGCCGTACATTTCTTCGGGCCAGTCCGACACCCCTGTCGGGTCAAACCCACCAAAACTGGTTTAACCCGACCCGTCGGCCCATTGGCTTAACGGGCCGAGCCCGTATTCACTTAAAGGTGAATAATTCAAAGAGCGTGTGTCCGATCAATGCGCCGTCTACGGCACTGAGACCCTATCGATGAGGCGGTCCTTTTGCGATACTCTAACTGAGTTTTGGGAATCTTTGTAAAACGGCTGGGTTCAGAACGAGCATATTTCCAATCGGGCCCCTGGAACAAAAAAGCCAACATCTCTCAGACCGGACGTCCGATTGACGTGTCGTCTGTCGCGTTGGGTTCCTTTTGATGAGACGGAACTTCGGGATACATCAACTCAGGACTTCGTGTTAGTTGATGTATCGACCCCTTTACTCAAGGAGCGAACCCTCCTGGAATCGAGTACACTGTGTTTGGGAACCCTAGAGTTGGTTGCGACTACGATGACCACCGTGCTGGGATCCTCCGTGGGTTCGACGACGAAGACGACTATACTTGGATCCTACGTCGGTTTGGCAGCGAGGACGACTATACTTGGATCCTCTGTGGGTTCGGCAGTGATGAAGACTGTACTTGGATCCTATGTGGGTTCGGCGGCGATGGTTATTGTACTTGGATCCTACGTGGGTTTGGCAGCGACGACTTCTGTATTTGGATCCTATGTGGGTTCGGAAGAGGAGATGATTCAGAGGCTACACCTAATTATCTCCACCCCTCTTCGTGAGTAGTATACATGTGTGAGCTGAGTCTTACCTTTCAATCATTATCATTGATGTGATTGACTTCTTTCCTGTGTGGACCGGATTGTGCTTTGGCTCGGAAGTTGGAGCCGAACTGAGATTGATGACCTAGGTATATGTATGGGAATATACCTAAGTAGAGTTGGTTAATACTACGTGTTTGTATTTTTCCTTTGTAGTTTATCCTTTGTGGATTCTGGGAGACCTTCGGGGGTCTTGGGGTCCCTACTGAGTATCGTATACTCACCCATGCACGGGTTATGCCCGCACTATGTTGTGTTCGATGCAGACAAAGGATAGCACTGATCGAGGTGGAGGCTTGTGGATCTGGACGGTACCCAGGGGTGGACCACTAGACGGGACGTACACTGAGTGGACGTCCAGACCCGAGGAGCTGAGGAGACCATCTGTACACACCCTTCGGGTGGGATATCTGGAGGACGACTCGGTGGTTGATGCTTTACTTTACTACTGTTGTACTTTCTTTCCAATTGTACAGTACTTTTAGTTGGGTTTGTATATTGGCTCATTTACTTTCCAGCACTTACTTTTGTACTCAGTTTTACTTAGTGCTTACTCCACCTGCGTACTCTGTTGTGTTTGTTTACTTTTATAAAGGCAATCCCTTCCCTTTTTCCAGGATTTACGCCTTTAGTGCTAGTCGTCATCCCCTGGCCTATGGAAGGCGGGCTTGGCGTAGTCACGGTAGGGGCCCCAAGGACGGGTCATGACACTAACATCTTCCATGACTCAATCATGACTAAAAAATCAGTTTTTTTCATATATCACAAATTATTGTATTTTACTATTCACTAAAAATTCAAGTATTTCAAGAAAAATACCAAAAATTCATCCTAACTTTTTTTAGATATGTAGAATTAAAAAATGAACTCCATTTTATGAAAATAATTTTATAAATAGGATTAATTTAATTTTTAATTAAAATAGTCATTTACTTGGAAAATACAAATTTTAAAATTATAACTAATTTTGTAACACTTTGAAAAATTACTTAAGGTCTCATAAAATTATCTTAAAATAATAATACATAAAAATATTAATTTAAAAATACATTTTATGAAAATAAAATTTATTTTAAATTATTAAATTCATCATAAAATTGTAATTAAATATTTATGACTTACAAAAATACCAACACTTAATTAATAATTTTTAAAATATTTACTTACTTATACTATGATAAAATTATATCATATTTTCACTTATAAGATGCCAAAATTTTATTTATACTTTTATGGGTGAGTCTACTATTCATATGGTCGGTTTACTATTCATAAGGGTTATATTACTATTCCTAAGGTCATGTTATAATTTTATTAGTATTGGTTCCTTAACATCTATAAATACGTATTATTTCATTAATTATTCATTTAAAAAGTTTTTATTTTGGTCTTTAAGTTATTTTATGTGATTTATACTATGTGAAATTACTATAAGAAGGGATAAATTCTATTGATAAAATTTTGGGTTGTAACATTCTTCCCCCCTTTTGAAATTTCTCCTTTGAAATTTCATTTTATGTAAACAGCTGAGGGTGCTTCTCCTTCATTACCTCCTTTGGTTCCCAAGTTTTTTCATCATACTTATGGTTTCCCACAACACTTTGGCATGGTGGGTTGTCTTGTGGCATAGAACCTTATCTCTCCTGTCCAGAATCTTTACTGCATACTCTTTATAAGAGAGATCATCTTCCAGTTGTATCACCTCTAAGTTTAGTACATGTGAGGGATCCGGTATATAATTCCTTAGGAGTGATACATAGAACACATCATGAACTTGAGTCATATTTGGTGGAAGTGTAAGCCGATAGGCCATGGATCCTATGTGATCAAGGATCTCAAATAGTCCAATGTTCCTTGGGATTAACTTCCCTTTCTTTCCAAATTGCATGACTCTCTTCCATGGTGATACTCGAAGGAATACTTTTTCTCTAATGTCAAACTCCAAGTTCCTTCAACAGTTGTCAGCATAACTCTTTTTCTGAATCTGAGATGCTTTGATATGATGTTGGATGTATTGAACCTTTTCAGTGATCACTTGAACAAGATCGGGTCCAAGTAGCTTTCTTTCACTGACTTCATCCCAACAGGTTGGAGTTCTACATCATTTTACATACAGAGCTTCATATGGAGTCATCTAAACACTCGAGTTGAAGCTATTTTTGTATGATAACTCAACCAATGGGAGATTATGATCCCATTCACTTTTGAATTATAAATAGTAGGCTCTTAGCATATCTTCAAGCATCTAAATAGTCCTTTCAAATTGGCCATCAGTTTGAGGGTGATAGGTCATGTTGAAATTCAATTCATTACTTAAGGAATGTTGAAGACTCCTCCAGATTTTTGATGTGAACCTGGGATCACAATAAAAGACAATTGAAAGTGGAACCCCATGAAGTCTCACCACTTCCTTCACATATATCTTTGCAAGTTATTCAAGCGAGAGATCTTCCCTAATAGGAATAAAGTGGGTAGTCTTGGTGAGCCGGTCCACCACAACCCATATCACATTATTTCCTTTGGATGTCTTCAGGAGACCGATGAAAAAGTCCATAGTGACATTCCCCCATTTCCACATGGTATAGGCAATGGTTGCATCATCCATTTGGAATTATATTTCTCTATTTTAACTTGCTGACATATAAAACACATTAAGATATATTCCACAATCTCCTTATTTATGTTTTCCCACTAGAAGTGTTCTCTGAGATTACAGTACATCTTGGTACTCTCGGGGTGGATAGATAAAGTTGAGATATGTGCATTTTCCAATAGCTCCTTCTTTATATCAGGTGATGAAGGCACACAAAGTCTCGTTCCAAACTGAATCATACCATCATCATCGATATAGAACTCTTACAGCTTCCCTTCCTTTATTGCATTCACCCTCTTTTATAACTCTGGATCATCCCTTTGTGCCTCCTTAATCTTCTATTTGATAAATGGTTTCGAAATCATTTGGGAAAGGTAAGATATATTCTCTACCATTATTATTTCAAAATCCATCCTTTTCTATCCATAAAGATATGGTCTTTCTCAATCTGCAACATGGATAGAGTAGTAGGTTATTTTATGCTAAGAGCATCAAATACATTGTTACAAGGATGATAGTGAATATAGTAATCGTAGTCTTTGATTATTTATAACCATGTCTTTTTATGCATGTTGAGGTCATTTTATATGAATATATACTTTAGGCTCTTGTGATTGGTATATATGTCATAATTCTCACCATAGAGGTAGTGTCTCCATATTTTCAAGGAAAAAATCACAACTGCTAGCACAAGATCATGCGTAGCATATTTATTCTCATGGATCTTAAACTACCATGAGGTGTTGGCTATCACATTATCATTTTCATGAGTACACAACTCAAAAATTTCATGGAATCATGACATTATATAACATAACTTCCTCTACTTTTCGGTAATGTGAGTATAGGTGCAGTGATCATCCTTCTCTTTATATCCTTGAATCTTTTATCGCATTCTTCCACCCAGACATACTTTACCCATTTCTTTTTTAACATAGTTAGAGGACTTGACAATTGTGAGAAATTTCTCACAAAATATCGATAGTACCCATCTAATCCAAGAAAACTATGGATTTCTGTGACCCCGGTGGGTTTGGGCCATTCCTCAATTGCATTTGTTTTTTAAGGGTGTATATAAATTCCTTCACTTGTAATCACATGTCCCAAGAATGTGACTTGCTGCATCCAAAAGTCACACTTGCTGAACTTGGTGTACAACTTCTCCTTCCTCAATGTCGCCAACACAATCCTTAGATGTTCTTCATGTTCCTCATTGATCTTGGAGTAGATGAGAATATCATCGATAAAAACTACCAAAAATTTGGTGATGTAATGTATAAAGAATATATTCATAAAATACATGAATATTGTAGGTGAATTAGTAAGTTCGAAGGGAATCACCAGAAAACTCATAGTTCCCATACCTTGTACGAGAGTCAGTCTTCTGAATATCTTCCTTCTTCACCTTTAGCTGATGATATCTAGAATGAAGATCCACCTTTGAGAAGTACTGAGATCCTCTCAACTGATCGAACAAGTCATCAATCCATGGAAAAGGATACTTATTCTTTATGGTGATATTATTGAGTTCCTGATAATCGATACACAACTACATTGATCCATCCTTATTCTTGAAAAAGAGCATTATCACTCCCCAAGGTGATGTACTAGGGTGTATGAACCCTTTGTCCAAGTGCTCTTGTATCTGCTTCTTTAACTCCTCTGGTTTAATAGGATTCATCCTATAAGGACACATTGAGATAAGAGTATCTTCAGGTATGAGTTCTATTGATAACTCTACCTCATGATACGGGGGTAGTCTGGGTAACTCTTTATGAAATACATCACCGTATTCCCTCGCAATGGTAATTTACCCTAGGTTGATTCCTTCCTTTTACTCAACCATTTGACCGAGGTATGCTTCTTCACAGGGAATCAACACCCACACTATTGAAGGATTTTTCAAAAGAGATTCATGATCTTCCTTCCATTTATTGAGAAGGATGGGATGGTTTTGAATATGAAAAGATGTTTCCTTTTCCTGATAGTTGATGTGTGCTCTATATAATGAGAGTTAATCCATCCCCAGTATAGCGTCGAATTCCACCAAGGGATGTATTATGAGATTCAATGAAATAATATTCCCATATACACCAATAAGAGAAGAGTCAAACACTTGTGTTTCAATGATTTCACCACTTGGTGTTTTTATAAATATCTATACTTCATGGTTTCAGGGATTTGATTAAATAGTTCTAGAAAAATTTCAAGATATAAAGGAATGTGTAGAACCAGAATCAAATAATACTTTTTCCATTCTTGAGTGAATAGGAAGTGTACCTTGTACAACTTAGTTTTCTTGCTCCACTTCATCAGTAGTGATGGAATAAGCCTTCCCTTTATCCTTTGGATTTGGTGGTTGATGATGCTCATTACCCTCGAAGACTTGAGGTTTAGTTCACTAGCTTGCATCATTCCCTTGCTCCCTACAGTTGTAGCATTTAACCATGGGTGGTGCTCTTCTTTCCTCCACCACATTATCCTGCTTCCTCGGGTCTTTTTGACATTCATGATCTTTGTGTCCTTCTCTTTCACACTTGAATCACTTCCCTATCCCATTGAGGAAGTTCACATGATTCTTCTTCCCATATTTTTGACATGTAGGTGGTTGAGATTTCTTTCCACCTTTCTCGTTAGATCCTCCGGAATGAAACTCTATATTTCATTTCTTATCACCATAACCATGGTACCATTATTCAAACTCCATATCCACTTTGAGAGAACATCAAACAAAATCTCTATAACTCCAAAATATTGAATTGAAAGATCCTTACAAATGTGTGGTTTTAAACCACTAAAGAATCTATCAATTTTGTTATAATTTTTTATAAAAAACCCAAAGAATACCATGAAAGCCTTGTGAAATGTACTTCATAAGTTGTGAAAGATTCACCTTCATTTTTCTTCATCTCTATGAATTCTATCTCCATATTTTTATGAGGATTTTGAGGGAAATACTTATTAAGAAACATTATCTTAAAGTCTTCACACTCTATCTCTTCAATTTCGTCCCTCGGTTTGGTGTTAGTAATCAACGCCCACCATCGGTCAGTCTCTCTATCTAGATGATAAACAGTCGGAGTCACCTTCTCCATATTAGAACAGTGAATCACAAAAAAGATCCTCTCCATCGAGTTGACCCACTATTCTGGAACTAGTGGATCGAAAGACCCACTAAATGTTAGTGGTTGTTTCCATATAAAAGACTCGATATCTAGTTTCTCCATCTTTAGTGAAGGAGGACATTCCATATTATTCATGTTATTGTTCATAACCTGAGATAGCTGGGTAATCATCTCCATGAAATTTTGAAATCCACCTCCCAAATCATTGGGGTTATCATTCAGGCAATCATTGTATTGTCTCTCGCACAAGTTGTTGGCCTGGTTTCTCCATGTTCCCACCATTTTCTAAAATAGAAAAGGTTAGAATAAAACATAAGTCAACAAGTCATAAATAATCTATCCCTTTGTAAAATTAACTCTAAAGGAATACCTTATGGGATCCCTATGTTTAGAAAATATTTTTTTGTGCTTACATATACTTAGTCTCATACTATGGGTTTCACTAAGGTTCTATAGTCCTAATTCCCAAATTAACTAAATCATCATATGATACCAACTATAGCGACCCTGATTTTTCATACATTACTATTACATCATTTAAAAGAAAATCAACATAAAATCATTACACAATGAGGATCCAAAGGTTTAGTGTCTTGGGAAAATTAGGATCATACATAACATTTACAAAATAAAACATAAACATTTATTTAATTCCTTTTTCTTTAGTTTCTTATCGGACCTTGAATTCTCCATAGTACATGTAACCACCTAAGGATATACATCAAGACAGGGTGATCTAAAATCCCAATAAGAGGATATATAATAACATGAAACAATATAACTTGGGTTGAGCATAATCATCATCATATCATAGGCATAGGATCATAAACATGAGAGTAAGCAATAAAAAAAGGCTCAGAATGTGGAAATGCATAAAAATGAAACAGCATGTCTTAGTGGTTAACTACCACACATAGTTGTGAAAAAAGATAGCATCATGTTCATGTATATTTCACATTCCTCATGAGATAAATCACATTATCCAATTAATTGGAGCTCTATATAATTTTGGGCACACCTATCACATCTTATCATTTACTTTGTGCTATATAATTCTGGGTGCACCCATCACATCATAATATTTACATTATTATGCATGCCACATAGAACATATATCAATATTGGAAAAAAAATTAACCATGGAAAGGAGTGGTATTCATTTCATAAATCATATATTCACAAAATTTTTGTTCCTAACTAAAATAGGGAATAACATACTTGATATAAGAATCATCAACTTTGACTAAAGAAGAAACAATCTCGAAAAGTGTGTTTTTTTTAAAGAAGAGTTCTTCTAGAAAACATTGTGTTTCTAATAATATCAATTATAAAACATTTATATACCAAAAAATTTAGTATAATTAAGAAGAAATTATATTTAAGGAATAACCATACTGAAAATGGGGTGAAAGAGGGAAAACCCAAAGAAATAGAGTTGGTTTTGATAATTACCCTTACCTTGTGTCCGCACACTTTCTTCACTTTAATATCTTATATAATTACATTAGATTAATTAATTGAAACTTATATAACCTTTTATACATTAATATAATTAATTATGGTTTTATTAAGTTCTTTTATGGTCCCTTGGATGAGTTATATAGTTTAATTTCTTCATTCGGGATGGTCTGTTTTCGTTGTTTTCATGATCGGTTTGTTTGTATACATGAATAGAAGTTAATTTAAAAAAAGAATTGTTATTATGTGTTATTATTGATCCTGTAGAATCTTAAATAATCTTACAAAGGATTTTTTTTATATACCATGAGGATAATTCATTAGATAAAATTTAATGATGATCATTTTAGGTTAATTTTGGTGTTTTTTCAAACATAACAAATTTGTTTTGTTTTATCATTTAGTATTATGAGTATAATTTAACATCCTTGAAAATGTTAAAGGAAAATGAAAGTGCATCGCCCACAATGTTGGTAAATTGACACATCATAGGCGACAATTTAATTTTTAGAATAAAAGAGGGAGATGAAGGAGTTTAATGTTGGATCTTCCATTAACATGATATAATTACAATATATTTATGGTACTGGAGTTATCATTACATTTGGATGAAGGTATGTGAGGAGATAATAAGAAAAGAAATTGAAATTGAAAAGTAATTTAAAAGAAAAATGAAGAGTATTTTACGGCTTAAATCTCTCCTCCTTAAGATGCTTCTTTGGGAAGAGGATTTGGTCTTTTGATGATACCAAGAGATACTGTATGTGGATATGGGGCTAGGGAAGAGTATTTAGTAGAATTTAGGCAAGGCTCAAAGCTTGATAGGTGTGAGGAGAAGAGGTTGTTTAGGGTGGTATTTATAGTGGAGGGGAGGGGTGTTTTCTTATTATTTTAATCATTACTTTATTATTTTGCTCAAGACAAGAAATAGTGAGGATTATTGTGACTAAATACAGTAATTAGTGCATCTGAATTCAAACCAATGGTCACTTACATCATCCATGACTCAATCATGACTAAAAAATTCAGGTTTTTAGCATTTATCGTAAATTATTGTATTTTACTATTCATAAAAAAATCAAGTATTTCATAAAAAAAATCACCCTAACCATTTTTGAAATGTAGAATTCAAAAATTAACTCCATTTTATGAAAATAATTTTCTAAATATGATTAATTTAATTTTTAATTAAAATCATCATTTACTTAGAAAATACGGATTTTAAAATTATGATTGATTTTGTAACACTTTTAAAAATTACTTAAGGTGTCATAAAATTATCTTAAAATAATAAGACATCAAAATTTTAATTTATGAATAAATTTTATGAAAATAAATTTTCTTTTAAATTATTAAATTTATCATAAAATTGTAATTAAATATTTATGACTTAAAAAAATACCAACACTTAATTAGTAAGTTTTAAAATATTTACTTATTTATATTATGATATAATTATATCATATTTTTACTTATAAGATGAAGAAATTTTATTTATAATTTCATGGGTGAGTCTACTATTCATTTGGCCCGCTTACTATTTATAAGGGTTATATTACTATTCTTAAGGTCAAGTTACTATTTCATCAGTATTGGTTGCTTAACTTCTAGAAATACTTCTTATTTCATTAATTCTTCATTTATAATGTTTTTATTTTGGTCTCTAAGTGATTTTATGTGATTTATAATATGTTACATTACTATAATAAGGGATAAATTCCATTGATAAAATTTTGGGTCGTTACATAAAGTGAGTTCTATTATGTTATAGAAGCTTTTGACACCCCAAATTTGGAAAATATATCCCTCTTGAAGAATTTGATAACATTATTAGCTTGATTATTTGGGAGCACCACTGCTTTAACCCACTTTGAGAAATAATCTAAAGCCACCAAGATTTACCCATTCCCATAAGAAGATAGAAATGGTCCCATAAAATCCAAACCCCAAACATCAAAAATTTCAACTTCTAAAATACCTTACTAAGGAAACTCTTATTTCAATACAACATTACCTAACATTTGACACTTATCACAACCAACAACAAATCTCCTAGCATCCTTGAATAAAGATGGATAATAAAATCTAGCTCACAATTATTCTTCATCTGTTCTTTCACCTCCGTGATGGCCACCCCAAGGTGATGAGTGACAACTTTCAAGAATAGAAAACATCTCCTATTCGGGAACACTCATCTGAAGAATTTCATCAGCACACCTTCTAAAGAAATTTGGTCCATCCAGATGGTAGTACTTAATATTATTAATGAATTGTTTTCTTTTTTTTATGGCTATAGTCATTTGGGATAACTCCAACAGCTAAAAAATTCGTAAAATTTGCATACCATGGAGATTGTTTAATCAAAATAGTGTGCGGTTTTGCATTAGCAAAATTTGTGTTTATCTCCCTAGGATCATCACTTTGGGTATTATAAATTCTAGATAAATGATTTTCTACTAAATTTACAGCACCCTTCTTGTCTTTAATTTCCAAATAAAATTCCTACAGTAATTGAATCCGCCTAATAAAATTGGGTTTTACCTCTTTTTTTATAACAAGTATTTAAAGGAAGAATAGTCTATGAAAACTATAACTTTGGATCCAATTAGGTACTGCCTAAATTTTTTCAAGGAAAACACAACATCCAATAACTCCTTTTCAGTTGTGGGGTAATTTCTTTGAGCAGAATCTAGCAACCGACTGTCATAGTACACTACATGAAATCTATTATCATTAATCTGGCCTAAAACTACACCTACATCCACATTACTTATGTCACAAATAAGTTCAAATGGAGACTTTCAATTGGGTGCAGTGATGATGGGTGAAGAAGTGAGTTTCCCCTTAACAAGATCGAAAGATTCTAGAAATTTTACATTAAATAATAAAGGTGAATATTTTTCCACCAGTGAACAAATAGGCATAATTATTTTAGAAAAATATTTATTGAATCTCCAGAAAAAATCCATCATTCCCTAGATAACCTCTTACAAATTTGACATTCAAAGGATGGGGGAGCTTCTAAATGGCCTATATCTTAGAATTTTTCACTTCTATACCCCTCCTAGAAACATTATAACCAAGAAAAATTACTTCAGTTACCATAAATTGACATTTCACCCAATTAATAATAATATTTTTCCCTAGGCATCTTTCTAAAACAAGTTCTGGATTTGTTAAATAGTTCTCAAACATACTACCAACAATAGAAAATATGTCCATGAAAACTTTAATCATTATCTCAATCATATTTGAAAGTATAGCTATCATATATCTTTGGAAGGTATCTAGCACACCACATAATCCAAATGGAATTCTTCGAAATGAAAATGTCTCAAAGGGGCATGTGAAAGTGGTCTTTTACTGGTCTTCTGGGGCTTTAGAAATTTGGTTAAAACCTGAGTAACCATCCAAAAAATATAAATATTCATTTCCAGCTAGCCTCTCAACAATTTGATCCAAAAATGTCATTAGAAAATGATCATTTATAGTTTTAGAATTCATATTTATATAAGTGATAAAAAAACTCACCACTTGGTAGCTTTTGTAACATGAATTTTCTCATTTTTCTCATTGGTCACAACATTGAATCCCCACTTCTTTGGTAATACTTGGACTGGACTGACCCAAGAATATTCAAAAATGGAATATATAATCCCAGCATCAAGCATCTTTATAACCTCTTCTCTCATAACCTCTTTTATGTATGGATTAAGCCTTCATTGTCCTTTTACTTTAGGCTTGTGATTAGGTTACATAGGGATCTTATGCATACAAAATGATGGAATAATCCCTTTGATATATAAAATAGTCTAGCATATGGTAGTTTTTTTACTTATTCAACAAATACAACAACTTTTACTCTTAGATTTTATCTAATTCAGTAGAAATGATGACCGATAATGAAGATTTTTCACCCAGAAGTGAATATTTGATGTGTGATGGAAAAGGATTAAGCTCAAGTTATGGTGGCTATTCAATGGATGGTAGACTCTTGGGCCTATGAGGTCTAATTTCTTCAACAAGTTTTTAAAATTGAGTCTAAACTTTTAACAAATTCTCAATTCCATGTTCATAAACACTCTTTTCATCACCGATGTCCAAGGTGGACAACTCATTACACTCAATATCTAGATATGATTTTCAAATATTTTCCCATGAAAATTCATCAAAGTGTTGAGAAATATCTACTTCACAATAATTGAAATGTTCCACAACATTGTTTAAAGAGGTAAATTCAACCTCAAGCTCTCCAAGAAATTTTCTAAGTTTTAGAACAAAAAGTTCATATCCTTGACAGTTCTCCAAAGCAAGAACAGTGTTGTTGTCCAGTTCTGGGAGATTACCCAGATTATCATTTTTGACACTTCCAGATTATTTGGAAGAATTAATTTCATCATATATAAGAATTTATTCAACTATATACTATTTAAAAAAATTCCTCTTGATTTAATGATTCCTCAACTTCCAACATTTCAACTCTTGAACAGTTTTCACTAAATGTTGATTCTTTCACATTCTTAAAAACATGAAACTCCTCTTCTTGCTCACCAAACATAAAAATCAGACTACCTTTTCCAACATTGATAAAAGCTCCTCCAATGGCTAAGAAAGACCAACCAAGAAAAGTAGGTACTTCTTGATCACACTCCATTTCTAAGACAAGAAAGTTTGTAGGTAAGAAATGATTACCAACTCCTACAAGAATTCATCATTTTTACCTATGGGGTGGGTAAAAGTGTGGTCAACCAATTGTAAGACCATAGTGGTAGGTTGAAATTATCCTAAACCCAACTATTTAAATAGTGATAAAGTAAACATATTTATTCTTGGATCGAGGTCACAAAGAATGTTCAATTGACCATTATTCCATAAGGTGCAGGAAATGAAAAAACTCCCTGGAGCTTTAAGCTTTGGTGGGATTTTGTTTTGAAGAACAACAATGCACTATTGAGTGTGGTTGTAAGTAGCAAACTCATACAATGTTTTCTTTGTAACAATTTTCTTTAAATATTTCAAATATGATGGAATATGAATTAAATCTTGGATAAATGGAATATTCACATGGAGTTTGTTAAAAATCACAAGGAATTGAAGGAATTCAGGTTTGTTATTCTGAGATTTTAATCATTGAGGGAAAAGGGATGGATGGGAAAAAATTACTAAGAATAGAAGACAGTTTCATTAAATCTTCTCCAAGATTTTATTTCTCTTTATTCTTTATCATTTTAGAGTTTTTTCATCAATGTTTTTAGGTGGAACTGCTTGATTTTCTCGAGTCACAATAATGTTGTCCAAATTTACAGATTCATTATTGCCCATATTTTTCTATTCAGAATCTTCCAGCTTTTTAGTTTGAACTTACCTAGGGTAATCTCTAACCTCCTATTGATTTTTTAAACCACTCATAGTGACCATAAACATGGAACTCTCCCTGGGGTTCATTTTTTTTGTACATGGAAACTTCTCTTTTTTCTTACCACCTAAATCTCTAGTCATTTAACTGAATTGAGTTTGAAGGATGGACATTTCAATTTCGTCTCTCTCATCTAGAGAGTCTATTATACTCATCATTTGATCCATTTAAGAATGTAATTGTCTCTCAAAAATCACTTGAAAATTAGAAGATCCATCCCTTTTTTGGTTTTGAAATTGCGGTATGAGCTGTAGAGTAAAACCGGGCAGTTGCTATCTTATCATACCTCGTTCATTCCATGAAAGGTTGGGATGATTTCTATAATCATAATTGTAGTTGTTGGAAAATGGGTCATCTCTAGATTGAAATCTAGGACCATAACCTACAATATTAGCCTCTTTTTGTGTTTGATCAGGGATGTCAATGTTTGGACAGAAGTTCTCAATGTGATCGAACATCCCACATTGAGAAAATTTCTCTCTAGGTGATTTATTCTGATTTTGACAACCCACTTGATTTACACTTTGTTTTGAATTATAGTTCATTATGGATATAATTTGTTCCTTAATTTAAGTTTGTTGAGTGTTCATTTCCAAGACAGAACCAGGTTTGTTTCCTTCTCTACACACTCTTTTCCTTCTAGAATTTTTATGTTGAAAATTTAAAGTACTGTTGAAAATTTATCTAATCTCCTCATCAATTTTATCATTATAATTCCCCCCAGCATATTGGTCAACTAAATTATGACCCAAGGAAGACAACCCCTCATAGAATGTATCCATGAGGAGATGATATGGGAGCTGGTGATGGGAAAACTGCATAAACATGTCCCTAAATCGATCCCAAGCCTCATGAAATGCTTCACCATATTCTTGATAAATCTTGTAATTTTTGTTTGTACCTCTCCCTAATGTCTTTGGGGATAAAATTTCAGGAAAAATAATTGTATACTTTCTCCCAATTTTCAAAAATATTTTCATCTAAACCTAAGAACCAATTATTTGCTTTCCCTTTAATACAAAAAGGAAACACCATCATCCTAATCACTTCCTCATTGATTCATTGCAAGGGAAACTACTGCACAATGTTATAAAAGTATCTAATGAAGCGTAAAGTGTCTTCATTAGATCAAACATTAAACGCATGAAGCATTGACATATGAATCTTTTTGACCTCATAGTTTTTATCCCTAGGTGTCAATCTAATGGAATATGGATTACTAGACACCTAAGGGAGTTGAAACGCCCTCATCCTAGACCTTTCAATGTTATCTTGGATGATTTTCAGCTTCATAGTTTTGTTCATTTTGAGAATTATTTCTTTCTCGCAGATTTCCCGTTTCAGTTTTTCTTTCTTTTCTTAAAACTCTTAACTGTCTTTCGATTTCAGAATTAAACGGTTCTAGTTTTTGAGAATAAAAATGAGTGTACATGCATAGCATAGGTTTTTCAGGAGTACACAATAAGAACATTTTTTAGTTGTTTTTAATGTAAATTTTTAATGATTTTTTTAACAAAGTTTTTTTTGTATTTTTCTTTTTGATTGAAGATTTATTTTTTGGATGCGTGAAGGCTTTCCCCAACAACGGTGCAAAAAACGTGATGGGTAAGTTATTGATTACCACAAATTTTAAACCTAAAAACTACTAGAGAGCAGCAAGAAAAATATTGATTCCTCAGGAAAGGCAGATTAAAAGTGCAATCCAAGAAAAATAACCAAAAAAACACCACAAAGCATTCAAGAGTGATGAATATTTTTAATAGAAACAAACATGAGAAAAGTATGATTTGAGAATTATGATGTGCAATAGATAAACGAATGCAGAAGTAAAGATAATGAATCGATATTTAAAAGCAAGGGGAAATTAAACTTCTTGATTTAAAAGATATTTCATTTTTCATAGAAAATTAATTGTGTGCATTTCAACAAAAATGTTTAGGTAAATTTCTTTTACCATGAGTTTAACCAATAGATTGGAAGTTATTACAGCTCTCCTCCAACAAGAACATCCAACCAGGAAAAGTTTGAATTAATTCATGATCAAAATAATCTCACCATTAATTTTTTCATTTAAAAAAAAAAGCAAAAGCGCTGAAAATTTCTACCACCTGAATTGAACTCACCATAACATTCTGGTGGTATGAAAACAGTGAAGCTTAGAAATAGAAGAAATAACCAAACAATTTTATTCCCCAAGCTAGTTTCTCAGCCAAAAACCATTATGAAATCAAGAAGTTGAGAGTTACCATTCAAGAAAAAATAAATAAGAAGACAATAAATCTTCCCTTGATCTTCAACTCTAGATTGCACTCCTATTTGCTTACAGCTCTTGCCTTCACTCAGCTCTGGAAATCCAAAAATGTGCCCAAAATAATGACAGAGACCCCTTTGATTCGTTGTGTTCTCCTTTTTTATTTTCTAAGACTCCACCAACTTTATTTTTGATAACCTCACAGGTCAATCACTACCCTACACCAGGTGGCATTACTTAAAAATAAACCTTCTGTCAGATCTCTGTAACTATGAAAAACCTCTGCATAAATTCCTACCACTTGCTCAAGTAATAAACGCACCGACTCACAAAGCTGTACCTGCATAAAGTCACAATTTCCCAAATCATCTTTATCTTCTTAACAGAAGAACCAAACTGTAGTACTCTAATACTTAACTGTGTCTTGGCTCCTCAAATCCTCAACTGTTCAGAAAACGGACAGTGCCTTCATCTGATTGCAGCAAAAAATATCAATAAGAAAAACTCCATAATCAATCATACTCGAAACATCATCCCAGTATAGAATTCAGCTTTAATAGGTGCTCATTCAACCTAATTTAATAATCTCAGGCATCCTAGGCTCGGACCATTAGCAAATCATCCAAATGTAAGCTTAATTCGCTTTGAAACAGTGGATCACCATCAATGCGTGTTCGACCTCGGTGGGAACATCATTGAACCAGGGATGAACTCAAGATTCAATCGCCTCATCATCAGTCTCCTGTTTTGGGTTCTTCGATGAATCAGATGCCTTTTCCCTTGACGGATCTCAAATCCCAAAACCCAGTTTCATGACAGCTCCAATGTGGACTAATCTTCGTCTTCAGTCCTCTGTTCGTCGCCTTCATCAGTGGCGTCAGGGCGTTTCCTTCTTCAAGATTCAGAATTGACTCAAACCAAAAGGTGAGTTCCTCAGTTTCAGTTCATCCATGATAAGTTGGAGCTCGGTGCAGATGGTTTTCTTCAAATCGGGTGGCTTCTCCGGCTTCATCGACAATGAGTTTGGACGAATTTCAGCGTTTGGTGGCACCATCTTATATAAAAAGCCCAGATCTGAATATCTTCATTGATGCAGGGCTTCGATGAAGTTTAATGTAGAACTGTTCATCTTCTTCTCGGTCGTTCCAGATCCAGAATCGTCCACCTTCAGCTGGCTCGACCAGCCCTTCATTGAGCAGCATCGGTCCGATTCTGGCGTGACTCCCCTTCGATCACCGTCTTCAATAGTGGTGTCGAAGCGCATTTGGGGGTTTTCAATTTGGACAAGCTCCTGATTCATACTCTTCAAATTTGATGATCTGCATGCCAATCTTCTCCAAACTCGGCTCGGAAATCCAGTAGACTGAATCACAGCTTCAATGACAGAAACACGTAATCATCTTCATCCTTGCATCATTGATTTGTCTTCCTCTGCACATCATCATCGGCAGTGGGATTCATTGGAGCTCATGCCGATAACCTATTCGGCAATGGGAGTTTTGGTCGGCTCATCTTTTTTCAAGCTTCGAATTAGGTCGACACATGGTGATCTTCTTCAGTAGGGTCTAAGAGAGTTCCTGTGTGCTCATCCTTAGTTCTCACTAAATAGACCCAAAAAAATATGCCTATGTTTTATCACCAAATAAATAACTGTTTATCATTAAATATTCATTAAAAATGACAAAAATGATGTGGCAAAATGTATGAAATAAGAGCTTCATCAGATTCTATTAATAATTTTTTTAGATCTGATAGGATCTCATATATTTTTATAGAAATATCATTAATGATCTACTGACCCATTGGATCCCATAAAATAATAAGTTCCACCTGTTTCATGATTATATCAACATCATTCTGTGAAATTTAAATGACATTGAATAGATCCCCATCTTAGGGGACATGTGAATTGTGTTGTTCCTCACAAATTCAACAAAGGAGGAAGAAAAATGTCTCATACTCTAACTTGATAATAGATTAATGCTAGAAATATATCTCAATGGAAGGAACCCCATACACATATCGACGTCCCACTCATCACAAGGGTAGTGATTTCTCATGAACATTTGGCCAATGTTCTAGAGGACGAGAGACCTAGATGATTCTAGAATCATCAAAATATGTTCATCACTATAGAATACAAGTCTACCCATAATAAAGAAAATTATAATGAATGAGTTTACAAATGAAATGATGATTTGAATTGATAGTTCTATCTGGTTAGCTATCTCATGATGTAGTTCTCGAGGTACTTAATACTAGATCATTATTTGGATCATGGATCTAAGTTAAATACCATCATCATTTCAACCCATATCATCCAAGGAAACACTATCAAATAGGTGTATCCTATTATAGAAATCATTATTTATTTTTATTGAGTGTATACTGAGGGAGGATCCCATTTCAATTTTTTGTTCCATTCTAGATTGTTTAGGGATGTGTTAAATACAACACACATTTTTATATATTTTAGAATCCAACTTGCATCCCTTATTCCTAGTTCAACCCTTTTCTCCATAAGTTCCCAAAGGTATGACCAATTTCCAGGGGTATTAGAGAGATATTAGATTCACATAGGTGTCATTCCTAGTACAATTTCACTAAATTTTATTGATTTCCCAACTGGAGTTATCCATGATAATGGAATATGTAACTGTAAGGATAATTTTAACTTATTATCATTTAGTGTTGGTCTTAGTGAGATAAATTTATAAAGAGTCCATTTACAAGTTCTATGCAGCTTACCAATATACTTGGATTTTTTTATGCTTATAATAATTTATCCCAATGTTATCCTATGTCTTCAGGTTTTAGAAATATCCAACGATGATGTGATAATTGTTTGTAACGATGATATATGAATACAAAAAAAATCTAGGTTGCCATTAATTTAGTGAACTCTATGTTTTGGATCTATATTTATTATATAAGGGAGTGGGTTTATTAATATCATAATTTTATGTCAAATTATATGGCTCCCCAGAAGAAAAGGTGAATAACATATAGAGTCAGAGGGTCCAAAATAGAAGATAAGAGTAAAGCATGGGTAGAGGTAAATAGAGGAGGAAACCTCAAATAAGAAATATTGTCCAATGGAAATAAATGTGAGAGCCTAGACATATAATCATTTGATAAAACATTATATTAGTGCCTCCTTAATTGATATAGTAAAAAATCATAATTCCATCGAACACTACGTTGCATGAAGTGTGGTGGATATGGAATAAATGTAGGAACCTTCTCTCTAAAGATGATCTCAAGATTTCTTTTATGATCATGGTGGATATTTTAGGGGTTTGATACAATATTTTACCCATGTAAATTGACTTATACATATAAAAAAATGATGCTTGGTCATATATTCATGAGTTGGAAGCATCAATGTAATCAGTATTAAATGAGTATAATGTGACTGAGAATGACTATATTCTTCTACCAGATTTCAAAGTCTCAGGAGATGAATGATCATTTAGTTCTAGGAATGAAAAGTTGATTTTTTACTCCAATCATCCTTGGTTTTTAATCTTTGAATCTCTCTCATTGCTAATCATATTTAATTATAGGAGACCAAAATCATTTTATCAATGCTATGTTCTATAGTATACAATACAAATGGAATGCTGGATGAGGTTGAGAAATATATAGAGTATGTTTATGTTTTCATTACTAATTAATGAATTTCAAATATAAAAAACCAATGACCAAATCTTTTAAGGTGTTCTAAATTCCATCCTAGGAAAGATAGGATACACCCCATTTGATAGTTTAAAATTGGTTATATGTAATTATGGAAGAACTAGTAACTCACCGGGTTATTTAATTCTCTAGTATGTCTTGAAGTCATGTTCTTTTATATCACAAGTTATTAGAAATTGTGTCTTTATCTCTATTCCTAACACTCAATGTGCCCATATTTTTTTTGAGTTGATGCAAACCTACTTTACAAGAGAAAATAGGTGTTGAGATTTTACCAGCGATGCCTTGGTTGTGCATCGGTGAAGAGTATGTGAGGTCAGGATTTTCACATCCATTTGGTGAGAATTATTTCATATTCTGGTACTCTATTATATATTAATGATAAGTTATAGAATCCATCACAAATATCCATGAGGTATTGGTTACATCTTTTCTAGTGGTGAATCTTATACACATGTTAATGTGGATACATTTATATATCATAGATTTTCCACCAATGTGAAAATTAGTATTTATTAGAGGTTTTTCACCAATTAGAAAATTTTTATATTTTAGAGGTTATATATCCCTCTCCTAATGATTGTTTTTCCAATGATTTAAGGACATAACATTGGGAACTTTTTGATTTTATAGTAGTTTAGTGAATTTCTAATTATTTATGGTGTTGGTATCAAGAACACAAGAATGGATTCTTGTGTATCCATGTGATGGAAGTTAGTGCCTATGTAGTATAGTGCCACATATGTGGTCACATAATAAATTTTAGGTACACATGAAAGGGACTTATTCTAAATATTTTAATGTCTTTCAAAGTATACTTTTAGCTATTATGTATCTAGAAATTAAGAGTGTGGTACATAAAAAAGCGAGACCCATTTTAGTTGTCCTTCAGGAAAAAATGGACCAATGAGGATGAGTTTGTTTTATAGGTAATGTAGCCACATGGGATATTTTTGGGGTTGGATCATGGGGATATGGCCCTACTGGTAAGACTATTCCACATTAGGAATATGGTCTAATACTACTAGAAATTTGACTATTTCTGACGGGCTATCTGCGATAGGATCTCATTGCAAAAACCCTTTTGTGACGAGGGCCCGTTGCAGAAAACAGCGTTGCAACTAGTATTTGTTGCGACAGGCCCGTCACAACTAGTATTTGTTGCTACGGGCTCGTCGCAAAAAATATTTCTTACGATGGGAAGAGGTACCGTCGCAAATAGATGTCTGATTAAATACATTATATATACAAGAACCTTTAGCGACGGGCCCATCAAAAAAATTATTTGCGACGAGATACCAGCCCGTCGCAAATGGATTATATGTTATCAACCTTTTGCGATGGGTCCATCGAAAAAAAAGTTATTACGATGATAAAGAAACCCATTGCAAAAAACTTTTAAAATATATATATATATAATCTATTTGTGACGGACCCCCATCGCAAAAGGCCCTGTCACAAATACTTATTAAAATAAAAAAAAAATTAATTTTATTAAAATAAAAAAATATTAAAATTCACAATATTTGCAAATATTTAATAAAATAAAAAAAGACAATAAAATTATGATTAATGAAAAAAATAATATTAATATTATTAAAATAATAAAAAAAATAAAAAATATTAAAATTTTTAATATTCAGAAAAAAATATATAAAAACTAATAAATTATTATTATTATTATTACTAGTAAAATAAAAAAATATCAAAAAATATAATACTAATAATAAATAATAAAATAATAAAATATTAAAAAATCTAAAAAAAAATTATGCAATATTCACACTACTATAAAAAATAAAAACTGTAAATAGTTCATATTGCACAAATGTTCAATTCAAATGTTTTTAATAGAAAAAAAAATCATCGGGGGGGGGGGATAGTCTTCTGGAGGAGCTAAAGGAGATTGTGGAGGAAACTCCATCCCTAAACTACGAGTCAGATGACGCATGTACTTCATCTGATCATGCTGACGCATCTCTTCATGTTGCTTCTGCAAACTCTTTATAAGTTTAGTTTGAGCTCGCAACTGCTCCTGATACTGTGAGCCAGAAGATAATGCATCTCCACGAGATCCTCTCGAGCTGGACACCGACATCTCAATAGTACCATAATAAGTCCCATGAGTCAAATGAGAGCTGATACCAACTACTTGGCCCTTCTTGAAGGCATACTGGGTCACCTGCATCCATGTCGTCTCATCGAAATGGTGAGCACTAGTCTGATCAGCCGTCTCGACCTGACTCTCAACCCGTGTCTGAGAGGTTGCTACCTCTTATGACTCCTTCAGTTTCAATTTGAAATTAAAATAGTGAAAATATTATATGTAGTTAATTTTCAAACAGAAAAAGAAATAATACTGACCACAATCTGACATTGGCGATCACCTCTAATCTCTCCAATGACTGGATTACTGTACATCCTCAGCAGACCTCAACAACTCATAAAATTCAAATGGTGCTAACTCAGGAGTTAAATCAATAGCATCCTGAATTTCAGTTTGTTGAAAAAATGGACCTACAACATCATGTACTAAATTTTGAAACCATGATGGATCCAAAATTAAGTTATTAGTATCTTATCTGGAACTGCGTTCACCATGTTGATACCAAAAAACATAATCTGGTTGAAATCCAAACCGCAAGAGATGTCCCCCAACCTTGTCAAATGTGTCAAATGTTCTCAGAGCACATTTTTTACAAGAATACTTAATTGTGCCTTCTGAAACAAATTCTGTTATTGATGATGAAAATAATAATAAAGCTGCAACACCCTCAATATAAACAGGATTTAAACCAGAACTGTTTGTATTTTTGTGCTGATTTATCCAAGCACGATCATCTAATAATGACTGTTGTCGACTTCCTTGTTCCATATTTTTCTACAAAATAGAAAATCATTACTGTTTTTGAATAATTTGAAATTATAAAAACACTATCCAAAAAAAGAAGATAAATAATTACAACTACTTCTTAATAATTACCATTAATTACGAGTGACACAATTTTCAGTGGATTGACGACTACTCTTTTGTCTGATGGCTCATTTACTTGCAACTTCCTGACACTGAAATCACAACGAAGAATCTGCTCGGAGGTACACTTATTCATTCTCGTGCATACAAAAATGCATAAGTGTATATCCGAGCAGATTATACTTTGTGATTTCAGTGTGAAAAAGATGAAAGTAAATGAGCTGTCGGACAAAAGAACCCCCTTTTCGTCGATGAATTTTCTTCATGCAACTGTCACCACCAGAAAAAATTATGAAAAATGTGTTCCTACGAATGCACATTCAAACTCGCGCATACGAGATTGGATATGCATACGTAGAAGAATACTTTTTATAATGTTTTGAGTTGGTGAGAGTTGAAAGGATAAGAGTCATCGAGAAAAAGGAGTGTCGTCAATCCACATAAAATTATGTCAAATTATTACTATTTATTACAATTGATTTTATTGCTAATTATTGATTATTATTGATAATTATTGTCATTTATTGCTAATTATTGCTAATTATTGCTAATTACTACTAATTATTGCTATTTATTTCTATTTATTGCTATTTATTACTAATAATTGCTATTTATTGCTGATTATTGCTGATTATTGCTAATTATTGCTAATTATTGCTAATTATTGCTAATTATTGCTAATTATTTCAAATTATTGTTAATTATTTCTAATTATTACTAATTATTGCAATTAATTGCTAATTATTTCTAATTTTTGCAATTAATTACTAATTATTGCAATTAATTGCTAATTATTACTAATTATTGCTAATTATTGCTAAGTATTGCTATTTATTGCTAATTATTGTTATTTATTGCTAATTATTACTATTTATTGTTAATTTTTTCTATTTATTACTATTTATTACTATTTATTGCAATTTATTGCAATTTATTTCAATTTATTACTATTTATTGTAATTTATTGTAATTTATTGCTATTTATTGCTATTTATGACTATTTATGGCTATTTATTACTATTTATTGCTATTTATTGCTATTTATTTCTAATGATTGCTATTTATTGCTATTTATTGATATTTATTGCAAATTATTTGTATTTATTACTATTTATTGCTAATTATTAGCAATTATTAGTATTTATTATTATTTATTACTATTTATTACTAATTATTACTAATTATTACTATTAATTACTATTTATTACTATTTATTAATATTTATTACTAATTATTACAAATTATTAGTCTTTATTAGTATTTATTAGTATTTATTAGTATTTATTACAAATTATTACAAATTATTACTAATTATTACTAATTATTACTATTTATTAGTATTTATTAGCATTTATTAGTAATTTTTACTATTTATTACTAATTATAACTAATTATTATTTATTACTATTTATTATTATTTATTACTATTCAATACGATTTATTACTATTTATTACTATTTATTACTAATTATTACTAATTATTACTATTTATTACTAATTATTACTAATTATTACTAATTATTACTAATTCTTACTATTTATCAATATTTATTACTATTTATTAATATTTATTACTAATTATTACTATTTATTACCATTTATTGCTATTTATTACTCTTTATTACTCTTTATTACTATTTATTACAATTTATTACTATTTATTACTAATTATTACCAATTATTATTAATTATTACTAATTATTACTAAATATTACTAATTAATACTATTTATTAGTATCTATTGCTATTTATTACAATTTATTATTATTTATTAGTGTTTATTAGTATTTATTAGTATTTATTAGTATTTATTAGTATTTATTAGTATTTATTAGTATTTATTAGTATTTATTACTATTTATTAGTATTTATTTCTATTTATTAGTATTTATTATATTTATTAGTATTTATTTCTATTTATTAGTATTTATTACAATTTATTACTAATTATTAGTATTTATTAGTATTTATTACTATTTATTAGTATTTATTAGTATTTATTGCTATTTAATAGTATTTATTACTATTTATTAGTATTTATTAGTATTTATTACTATTTATTAGTATTTATTACTATTTATTAGTATTTATTTCTATTTATTAGTATTTATTACTATTTATTGATATTTATTAATATTTATTAGTAATTATTACAAATTATTACTATTTATTACTAATTATTACTATTTATTAGTATTTATTACTATTTATTAGTATTTATCACTATTGATTAGTATTTTAAATACTAATTACTATTATTTATTACTAATTATTAGTATTTATTAGTATTTATTAATATTTATTAGTATTTATTATTATTTATTAGTATTTATTAGTATTTATTAGTATTTATTAGTATTTATTACTATTTATTAGTATTTAATACTAATTATTACTAATTAATACTATTTATTATTAATTGTTAATATTTATAACTATTTTTTTCTAATTATTACTAATTAGTGTTAATTACTATTAATTACTGCAAAATACAGCTACTAATTACTAATAACCGCTAATTGTTTATATACATTACTATTTATCGTTAATAATTATTAATTACTACTAATTATTAAGAATTAATGCTAATAATTTAATTTTATTATTACAAATAAATATTGATGACAAAACAATTTAAATATAACTTAATTACAACTAATCAACAATAATTAAAATTAATATAAAGAAGGAAATAAATAATAAATTAAATAAAACATAAATACCTTTAAACTTGATCTCTTATAATTGTAGGCGGTTTCACAACTTCTTCGTAAAAAAAAGCTAACTCTAAAAAATTTTCACTCTAAAATTTGAGTTTACAGAAGCAGAGGAACAAGAAATTCGGGCAAAGAGAAGAAAAAATGGAGGGGGTATATATAGGTTTGATTTGTTGCGACGAGACTATTAGCGACGAGAATACCGTCGCAAAAAGTATTTTTTTGTGACAGACCCCATCGCAAATACCTTCGGCTGCATTAATTACCGTTGGCGGTTAAACAGTTATTTGTGACGGGGCCCATCGCAAAAAGTGACATGCCGACACACTTTTTGCGACGGGACAATATCTCGTCGCGAAATACCATTTGAGGGGTCGAACTAGTTGCGACGAGGGATCCCCCCATCGCAACTAGGTCTTACCGCCTCTCGACATTTGCAACGGGCGGTGCCAACCTGTCACAAATACTATTTCGCACGGTTTGGCGTGCAAACCGCGCCAATCCGCGTGTAACTTTTTGCGACGGGGTGCCTATTCCCGTCGCAAATAATTGGTTATTTGCGACGGGTTGGTCAGCCCGTCGCAAATAACCTCTTCAACGGACTATTTACGACGAGATTTATTCTCGTCACAAATAGTCCGTCGCAAATAATGGTTTTTCTCGTAGTGTAATGAGGTGGTCATCTAGGATCACAAGGAATACAACCCAACATGGATGGAAATAAATGATTTCAAGATGAATATAGCCCGATGAAAATGATTTGAAATAGTAACATAGACTAGTGGAGGAGAAGAGGAGTCCTAAATGGAATATGGCCCAATGAGTAGGGATGTTCAGGCTCACAAGGAATATGGACTGGTAAGGAAGGACATAAGTGATTTCATAGGGAATATCACCCCATGATTAAGGGTTAATAGAGAATAAGTCCCTAGTAAAGAGAGAGACGATTGATGATGCTGGGTTGGAACCTCAAGTAGGTGTCCAATGTATCCTGGTTAATTGGAATAAAATACCATGTAGTTCAAGGTTTATAGTTTTGGGTTATGTGATAGAACTGTACCATGAAGTTTAATGTCATGCAGTGACGATGTTACTGTAAATTTTTTCAACATGGAACTAGGATATTATCGTGTTGTTTTATATCACATGACTAGGTAATATGAATCATGTAAGATGAAACAAATTAGAATAGAGTGGAGATTATACATGGGTAGCTCAAATGGTTCATCTCATATGGAATATTTCCCTATGGGGAATTTGTTGGGGCTTACACATATTTGGAGACCTCTTATACTTATTGAGAACTAGGGGAGCATGAGAAGGGATTGTTGACAAATATTTGATTCCTATGTATGGATATCAATGGATTTTTGATGTCTCTTTTTGATGAAATCATTAGTGGAAACATGGATAGTTCTTATAGATTGTGAGGTTTTTGATGGTCTCATAGACCATTAATTGGAATCAATTAAACCTTCTCAATACTTTGATATAGACGATGAGCCTCATGAGGCAAGAAATTTCTCACATGGGTCTTTAGGACTGAAACTCTCAATATGAAGGGGGTTCATGATTGTAATAACTCAATGGGTTCCATTAGTCCACACTACTACAAAATATACCTTTAAAACCCTAGGAATTTATAAGCACTAGAAAAGAGATAACAAAGGGCTACATTATTAGTGCGTAAAAGGGAGCTGATAAAGGACCATGTTTGTAGAACCCCAAGACTTTACCATATTTTCCTTTTTGAATAAATTTAAATTTGTTGATATCTTTTCAATACATACAACACCTGATTTAAACCAGACACTATATAGATACATTTAGCACAATTAATTAAATTATAGCACTTTTAGAGAGTTTATATTTTAAATTTATATATTATATATTCAATAAAAAATGTTGACATTTATTTAATATATTTTATATGCATATGATAAAAACAAACCAAATTTTACAAATAAAATACTATATTTTTATAAGGGTAGATTATTCGCCTTTTAATAGAGAATCTATTTTAAATCCATTTTTGAGCCTTTTAAAAATTTTATATATTAAATAAACTTCATCTTTGAATGTGAAACATAAAAATTAGGTTATGATGATTTTTCTTGAATTATTCTATGAAGTTTCATTTTTTGATGAATATTGAAAAATACTAAATTTTAATTAAAAATTACTTTTTCATCTAATTCATTTATAAGGATAAATTATATTTTTTATTTGTATTGAATATTAGTTAAATCAATAGGAAAAAAAATATTTAATGCTGGTCATTGGAATCAATTTCACTTTGAAATTGTGTATAAAAACATAGCAACCAATTGATTGTTTTTTCTTTAAAAAACATGCATTGTCATCCTATCTATGAGATTAAATTTAAATTAATTTCTACCACTTATGTGATTGGAATATGTAAAAATGGATTAAATATTTTAAATTATAATAATGTATAATTTCTAATAAGGTCAACTTAGTTTTTGAAAAAAATATTAGTGAACGTAATTAAAATTAATTACAATGATTACGGTGAAATTAAGATTAATAAGGGACTAAACAATAAACTTAATGGCCCAAATGACATAGAAAATTCTCCGAAATCAAATTTTTGGCCATATTTTCACCCTATTCTCCCTTGTATCGAATTTGGTCCATTACTGGAGGCACTTTCAATGGTAAAACGTGGGTTGAATTCTCTTTTCCAAAATTTAAAAGAGTGTCACTCCTCCTCCACTATAAAAAACATCATCTTCTCCTACTTCCTCACACCTCTCAAGGCGAATTGGATCAACCATGCTATGAAAAAATATCTCCTCAAAATACCTCCCCAAATCCTATAATATCCCTCAGGTATAAATCCATCCAAGGAATCCCTTTGGTGCAAACCAAAAGGAGTTACCCAAAGAAGAGGTAACATCTTTCCTCAAGATCTTTAGTTTTATTTCTTTCTCCACAAACTAAAATCTTATTATTATATTCTTATATAAAAAAACAGTATCATTAATATACTAATATGTTTTTATACTAATTATTCAACCTACACTTACACACACTTCCATATAATGGGTATTGAACATACTCATTTTGTGTATGATGAACTACTTCCTCACAAAACGATGATTGTTTATTTTTCCTTTTCCACCTTTCATGGTTGGGTATTATGATGGACATGTGGTTTATATATGATACATATGATTATTATTATTTCCATATGTTTTTGTAAATATTTTATAACTCACACCATAATACTTTCTATTTTTTGTTAATATGATAACACTGTTTGTGGAAGTGTGGACTAGCTCCTCCTAAAAACGATGTGATTCGTTCACGCAATACATAGAACATACAAAGAATAGTTTTAATAAAAAATAAGTGAAAAAAATAATATTAATGACATAATTACCTTTCTGGAAATATAATATATATCACTTTCTTTATTACCCATTCACTGAATTAAAAAGTGACAACGTTGTTCATGGATGTGTGAACTACTACCTCCTCATCACGATGTGATTCCATTCACATAACAAGAATTATATATATAAGAATATATTATTATATAATATGGTATTTATTATATAATTATCACTCTTTAAATATTAATTTTACTTACATTCTTTCCATAATGATCATTGAAAAATGATAATGTTACTCATACGTATGTTCAACCTATCGTCTCTATGATTGTACTATTGGTTCAATTTTTTATAACCATATATAATGATTGGTTTTAAAAGAATAATTTAGTATAAATATGTTAATTATGTCATTATTATTATTTTGGATATGTTATATAATTTCCTCTTTGACCATAGTGGACCTACAAAAGTTGTTTTTAATACATGAATCAAATTTGGTCAAAACACCTGACATAAACATAATTATTCAAGTAGTTGTATACAACATTGTAATAAGTGAAGTAAAAGTAATAATAAACTTGAAAATGGTTATTGAGAAATTAAATTTTAATTAATTATTTAGGAAGATAAATATACACATAACAAGACAAAACATACTTGATAAGACTAGGCAATTAACACCCAAAATGATTAAAACAATGAAATATTGATAAGAAATGGGTAATAAGATATTATAAGAAGTTAATATATTATATTATGGTAATTATTATGGTTATGGTATAAGTTAGTAACATATTTTAAACCACTATAATTGAGGATAAAAAACGCAAAAAAAAAGGAAGAATAAGGTAAGGGATTTCATCTCAATTTCATTTCATTGAGACATTTTGTAAGGTTATGCACATAGTTTAATTTATATGGTATATATACTACCCATTGAAATTTTGTATCATAAATTTTGTCATTATAGTTATACTATGTTATTATTTAATTTTATTACTTCATGGTAATTTTTATTCAAATGTTTCAAAGTGGTATGGGACATTTGGAATGTTTAAATATTATTTCCCTTAAGAACTTTTTTTCAATGGTATTTACTTTCATAAATATAAATAGTCCTTGCTGTTATTTATCCTCCACTAGGGAATAATTGATATGTCTATATTATTCATTAAATATAGTTATTTGATAAGGAATATTATTTATTTTTATTTTTCAATATATGGAATTCTTTGGACTGGAAATAATGGGTGGGGCCTGGACTTTATATAGCCCCTCGATGCATCAACATGTTCTCATGAGATTAATAAGTTGGTAAAATTAAATGGGTTTCTATATGTAGATTTAACCATCTTATGAAAGGTATTTCCATTATTTTTTTCATGTATCTGAAACATGATATCAAATAATTAAGCATTTCCTTTATTTTGATTCACTTATTACCTATCCATGATATTTTTCATCGATATATATATGAATTCATTATATTATTATTTTATTAACTATGTAGAATGGGTTTATACATCTTACCTTTTCATATTGTTTATACCTTATCTAGTTAATTGAATGGTAAGTTTTATCAGTTATTTACCTTTCCTTGCCGGTTTATTTCTATTGATTCATTATTGATTCCTATTTTCTTACCATTACTTAGTATTTGAGCTCACCCTTAATATTTTTCCATTCCCCAGGTTATGAAGAGGAATCCTTTGAACAAGTTTCAAGGATGTTGTTTATTTATTTTTATTATTCATCATGTTTTTATTTCATATTTTCCAATGTATTGTGGGTATCATTAATGTAATTTGTCTTTTAAAAACTTTTAAACTGATTGGTTCTTTAGGATTTGATTCCTTCTAATCATTACAATGTAATAAAATAATTCACCTACTTTGAGATTCTAGTGTCGGGGTGTTACAATTGGTATCAAAAGAGGATTAATAGTATCCTTGGAAACTAGATTTATAAAACATAGATTAAAGAACATAACCCTAATATAGACTTTGAGGATAATTATAGAAGAAAATTTAATAATTTTGGAGAGGTAGAGATTATGGAGGTATTTCAAGAAATAAATCTCTGCCTGGATACTACAAGTGTATGTGGTTCTAGAACATTTATACCTAGGAGTTACAAATCTAACATGGTGTGTTGGGCTAGACTCGGTGTATCCTGGTACATGACAACGAGCCTTACTATTCACCTAGTTTAACACTCCTAGGGTATAAACTTATGATAATTCACATATTATTTACAAAACATTATGAAGGATTTAAAAGTAAAGATATCCCCAATGAAACTAGAGTTTATGATTCTAAGACTTACGATGATTAAATTTATGTTATGTTCCATACCATATTAGGAATATTGATTTATGATTTTATGAGCTATTCCAGTATATTCCATTGTATAAAAATTACACATGAAATAAATAATGATATCAATACTCATGGGAAATATAGACATTTTCCTATTGAAGAAACCAATGCAACTAGTATTGGAATGGAGAAAATTATGGAAATATTCGGTCAACATAATCAGGTAATGAAAAATAACCTTTCCCAAATGAAGTAAACTATTCCATATAGATAATATCTTATAATGGATCACTTTATGTGGTAGTATCCCCTATCATTTAGTAGGACTACTAATCTAATTATAGATGAGAAACTGATTAAGTATTTGGAAAAGATATTTATGGAATTGGAATTTAGTGAAATGGAAATGGTTGAAATTGGGGTCTATTTCCTAAAATGTGATGTTAATAAATGGTGGAACATGATCCAAAATACCAGGTAGGAAGAAGATATAAAACTCATGGAATGGATGTCCTTTAAGTAGAAATTCATCGATAAATACATATCTCATGATCAAAAAATTGAGATGAAGATAAATTTACTTAACTTAAAGAAAAAGGAATAAGAGAGTGTTGGGGATTATGAAACTACCTTTTCATGATTATCCCGATATGATATATATTACATATGCAACAAGGAGTGGGAGATTGATCAATTTTTTAAAGGTCTTAATCCATGTCTTCAAAGGTAAATGGTATCCCAATATTTTTCATCATATGATAATGTAGTTTTATGTTCCATTACTATATAGAAGGGATTTTATAGAATCAATATATTCAAAGGAAACCAAGAAAATAATAGAACATATGAGAACTATGAAAATGGGAATTCATTAAAGAATAATATGAAGTTTTTTTGATTTCTGTATTGTAAAAATTGCTGGAAAAATCACCTTGGGAAATGTTTGAAGGGACTATAAATTTACTATAAATGAAAAGATAGGGGTCACCATGATCATTAATGCAAGGGGAAGAATCCAATAAATGATGTCCAATTCTATAATTGGAAATATTTGGGACATTATTCAAATTATTTCCCCAATCTTTAGGGGAATATTCCATAGAAGATTCCAAGGGGAGATGGCCAGGCGTATGCGATCACTACAATAGAGGTAGAAGTACCAAATGACATGGTGGTAGGTAAATTTATCTTATATTCAAATTTATCTAATTCATTATTTTATTATAAATAATCTCACTCTTTTATATATACCTTGTTTTCTAATAAAATTAGAAATTTACCTTTTGATTTAATAAGAGAGTTGTCGGTCAAAACTCCTAAGGGATGCATCATTGCAACAAAGATGTGTCGGGCAGTCCCCATTATTAAACATAAACATGCATTATGTGCTAAAATTATAATAATGCCTATGGTTTACTTTGATATAATCATAGTTAGGGACTAGATCTCAAAATATGATACAAATATTTATTATAAGATAAATGAAATTATAATTTATGAGGAAGATGTATAATCCCTCATCTTTAGAGAAGAATCTTCCTCACTTGATTCTTATTTTTATATAACCTTAGTATCTAAAATGAATGATATTTTTGGGGAATAAGATAAAATAATATCTAGTGATGAAGAAGGTAATATTAAAATTGAATATGTACCTATTGTATAGGAATACATTTATGTATTATCTGAGGAATTACTTGGAAATACCCCATAGTATGAAGTCAAATTTTCTATTGACTTAATCACCAATGGAAGGATGATATCAAAGAATCCATATAGAATGGACACTTCAAAATTAGTGTAATTGAAGAAACAATAACAGGATTTGGTTAATAAGGGATTTATTCTCCCTCGTATTTCACGATGGGAAGCCCCTGTACTTTTTGTTAAAAATAAATATGGATACACAAGGTTGTGCATTGATTATAGGGAAATAAATGCTATTACAGTAAAGAACAAGAATACTTTACCTATAATTGATTAGTTTTTTAATCAAATTCACAGAGCCCAATATTTTTCAAATTTTTTTCTTTGTTCTGGGTATCACCAATTGCAAGTGAATAAGGAATACATTTTGAAGATAGATTTTCGGATGAGGTATGAAAATTATGAGTTTATAGTAATTCCATTTGGAATGACTAATTAACCCTTTATTTTTATGGACATAATGATTAGAGTATTCAAGGAATATATTGATTATTTTTTTGTAGTATTCATTGATGTTATTCTAGTGTATTCTAAAAGATATAAGGAAAATGAGAATCACTTTAGGATCATTATTAAGATTCTCAAAAGGTATGTGTTATATGGGAAAGCTAGTAAGTGTGATTTATGGATTCATGATGTTTTGTTTCACAGCCATATTGTGTACAAGGATAAAATATTAGTTGATCCTGTAAAGAAACAAGCATTTAGAGAATAGCCTACATTAACAAACATAATCGATGTACATAGTTTTATTGGTTTGAAAGGTCACTATCAGTGATTCATTCAGAATTTTTCCCAACTGGATAACCTGTTAACCAATATTACACGTAAAGGGGTATGTTTTTTTGGACAAAGTAATGTAAATAATGCTTTTATGAACTGAATAGAATATTAGTCAATGATTTGATTTTGACCCTACCATCTACGAGTGATGGGTTTGTCATATATAATGATTCATATAAGAAGGTACTTAGTTGTTTCCTAATGAAAAATAATAAATTTATTGCATATGCATCAAGGCATATGAAGGATGATGAACAGAACTATCCAATCCATGATCTTGAGTTAGCAGTTGTAATCTACGCTTTGAAAATATAGAGACATTATCTTTATTATGAAATATTTGATATATAATCATATTATAGGAGCCTAAAACACATCTTATCATAGAAATATCTTTATGCGAGACAAAGTAAATGGCTCGATATACTGAAAGATTATGATTTCTCAATACACTACCACCCAGGTAAAGAGAATAAGTCAGTGGATGCTTTGAGTAGGAAGGATCATGGAGTTATAACCCAAATGAGGATTGAGAAGGATCCTATATTCTGGGATATAGTAAAGATAAATATCGGATTTTTGAATGAAGAGTATGACTCAATCATTATTCAAATGATTACAAAACCATCTTTTTTGGAAAGGATAAAGAATTATCAATCCGATGATGATGAATTCTAGAAGAAAATTAAAGGCACGAACAAAGGAAAATTAGTAAATTTTGTTTATGAAGATGGTGTTATAAAAATTTGAAAAAGGTTATGTGTTCCATCAATAACTGAGCTAAAAAGGGAGTTGTTGGATGATGATCATATCTCAAATTTATCTATATACCTTGGTATCACAAATATGTATAGAGACTTTAAGGAACATTTTTTGTGGGGTAACGTAAAACGTGAAATTGCTAATTATGTGTCCAAAAGTTTGGTTTGTCAAAAAATGAAGGTTGTGATACATCATACTAAAGGATTCATGCAACCTATTCCTATTCTTATGTTTAAATGGTATTAAATTACATGTTAATTTTTCATGAGACTACCAAATACAACTATAAAGAATGATGCAATATGCTTTATTATTGATCACCTAAACAAATATGAACATTTACTTATTATAAGAGAAGACCTGATTCTTGAGAACTTCACAAGGATATATATTAATGAAGTTTTAAGACTTCATGGTGAAACTCTATCAATTGTTTCTGATAGAGATCCCCACATTACCTCAAACTTATGGAAGAGTCTTCAGAAGGATCTTAATTCTGAGATTCATTTGAGCACTACCTACCATCCTCAAATTGATGGATAATATGAAAAAAAACTTCATACAATGAAATACATGTTGAGTTTATGCTCAATCTACATTAATGGTATGTGTGATCAGTACTTACCTTTTGTATAGTATTTCTACAATAATAGTTTCCATTCAAGTAATCAAATGGAATTGTATAAAGAATTTTATGGTAACTGATTTTATACTCCAACTTGTTGGGATAAAGTTGGTGAATGGAAACTCATAGGCCAATAACTTGTTGAAGAGAAAATGAAAATTATAAAGGCTATTCAAGATCATATTAAATCAACAAAATGTAGGAAAAATAGCTATGATGATAATCAGAGGAAAAAAATTAGAGTTCAAAGTGGAGATCATGTTTTCATAAAAGGATCTCCTTAGAAGGGTGTTATCAAGTTTGGTAAGAAGGGGAAATTAAGCCCTAGGTACACCAGAATCTTTTAAATTATTGAAAGACTTGGATTCATTGCTTATCATTTGGAAATATCACCAAATCACTCAAAGGTACACGATGTGTTCCATATATCTATGATAAGGATGTATATGAAAGACCCAATGCATGTGCTCATATCTGATGAGATATAGTTGGAACCTGAACTTTAATATTGTGAAGAACCCATCCATATTCTTGATACTAAAGAGAAAGTATTGAGGACTCGGTAACTCATCTAGTAAATGTTTTCTGAAGAAATCACATAATGGAAGAACCAACATGGAAACCAAAGGATTATATGAAGGATAACTGCCCAAATATTTTTCAAGGTAATAACCCTAAAATTTTGAGGATTAATTTTTTTAGGAGGGAATAATTTATTACCCCAATACTTTACCATATTTATATTTTAGAATAAATTTATCCTTGTTGATAACTTTTCAATATACACAACACCTGATTTATACAAAACACTATTTTGTCAAAATTTTCAAAATCAATTAAATTATAACACTTTAAATATATTATATAGTAAATTTATATATTATATATTAAATAAAATAATTTTACATTCATTCATTATATTTTATAGTCATATGATAAAAACAAATCCAATTTTACATATAAAATACTATATTTTATAAGGGTAGTTTTGTTACCTTTTAATGGAGAACCTACTTTTGAATCATATTATTAAAACTTTTATAAATTTTACATGTCAAAATAAACTTAATATTTGAAATATAAACAAAAAAATTAAGTTAGGATGAATTTTTAGTATTTTTGTATGAAGTTTCATTTTTTAATGAATAGTGAAAAATACTGAATTTTAATTCAAAACTTCTTTTTAATATAATTTATTTACAAGGTTAAATTTTATTTTTTATTGGTTTTAAAGATTATTTAGATAAATTTTTCAATATTTTATCAAACTTATTCCATTTTAATCAATTTCACTTTGAAATTAGGTATAAAAACCTAGCAAACTTTTGGAAGTTTTTACTTTTAAAACCTACATTGTCGTCCCATCCATGGGATTAAATTTAAATTAATTTCTCCCACTTATATGATTGGAATTTTAAAAAATTAAATAAATATTTTCAATAATAATAATTTATAATTTCTAATAAGGTCATCTTAGTTTTTAACAAGAATATTAGTGAAAGCAATTATAATTAATTACAATAATGAAGGTGATATTAAGATTAACAAGGGACTAAACATTAATCATAAGTTCCCAAATAACCTATAAAATTCTCCAAAATCTGATATATGGACATATATATACCCTATACTCCCTTTTATTTACTTTTTTTCATTATTATATCCGCATTAAATGGGAAAAACATGGGTGGAATTCCCTTTTCCAAAATTTACAAGAGTGTCACTCCTCCTTTATAATAAAAGGCCTCCTCTCCTCCAACTTCCTCACATATCTCAAGAAACTTTGGCTTGACCAAGATCTAAAAAAATATCTACTAATCATATATACCCTCATCCTAGAAACCTACCCTTCTGAATAAATCCATCCAAGGAATCCCTTTGGTTCAAACCAATAGGAGTTACCCAAAGAAGAGGTAACTTCATTTTTCAATATCTTTAGTTTTATTTCTATCTATACTCCCACAAATATACATATTCCATGATTATATAAAGAAAGTATAATAAATATACTGATATTTTTTTATAACAAGGGTTATACCTACACTTACACTCACTTATATCTAATGTGTAACAAACATACTGTTTATGTGTACAACGAAATACCGCTTCACAAAACAATGATTATTCATTTTTCCATTACCACATTTCATGGTTGGGAATTATAATAGAAATTATGTTTAAATATTATATATATTATACTTATTATTTCTTTATTCTTATGTAATTTTTTTTATAAAACATAACTTTATACTTTCCATTTTGTGTATGATAACATCATTTGTGGAAGTGTCGACTACCGCCTCATAAAAGCTATGTGATTCATTCACACGATACATGGAACATATAAAAGATAGTTTTAATAAAAACATGTGACATAAAAAACATCCATATGATATTTATGAAAAAATTATATTTTTTGTAAATATAATATATATTATTTTCTATATTACCTTTTCACACACTTAAAAAAGTGATAATGTTGTTCATGGATATGTAGACTACCCCCTCATCAACATGATGTGATTCATTTTACATCACAATAATTATATATACAATTATATATGATTATATTATATGGTATTTATTATATAATTTTCATTCTATAAAGATTAATTTTACTTAAATTCTTTCCCTAACAATTATTGAAAAATGAGTACATTACTCATTCATACGTACGGCATACTGTCTGCATGATTGTAACATTGGTTCATTTTTCATAACCATATTTGATAATGGTTTTAAAAGTATAATTTATGTATATATATATGATAATTATGTAATTATTATTAGTCTAGAGATGTTATATAATGACCTTTTTGTCCAAAGTTGACCTACCAAATTTGTTTGTAACACATGAATGGAATTTGGTCAAAACACCCAACATAAACATAATTATTTATGTAGTTGTATAAAACATTATAATAAGTGAAGTAAAAGTAATAATAAGATTTAAAAAGAATATAAATCATTTAAATAAATAATTTATTATTCTGGAAGACAAATACACACATGAAAAGTCAAAACACACTTGAGAAAACTAGGCAATTAACACACAAAATGATGAAAATAATGAAACATTGTTAACAAATGGGTGATAAGATATTATAAAAAGTTAATATATGATATTATGGAAATGAATATGGTTATGGTATAAGTTATTAACATATTTTAAACCACTATACATGAGGCTAAATACTACATGACAAAAAGGAAGAGTAAGGTAAGGGATTTCTCCTAAATATCATTTCATTGAAACATTTTGTAAGGTTATACACATAGTTTCTTTTATATGGTGTATATACTTATATTTCACATTTTGTATCATGAAGTTACTCATTATAATGATATTATGACATTCTTTAATGTTATTAATTCATGGTAATTATGATTCAAATGTTTCAAAGTGGTATGTGACATTTTGGAATGTTTAAAGATTATTTACCTCAAGAATATTTTTTCAATGGTAATTCCATTTACCAATGTAAAAAATCCTGATTGTTAATTATCTTCTAATAGAAAATATTTTATAAATACATATTCTTCATTAAATAGTTTTATTTGATAAGGAATATTATTTATTTTTATTATTTGATATGATGAATTCTTTGGAATAGCAATGATGGGTGGGGACCTAACTTTATATAGCCCCTCGATGCATCGACAAGTTATCATCAGATGAATAATTTAGCCAAATTAAATGAGATTCCATACCTAGTTTTAAAAATCTTGTTAAAGGTCTTGATAGTATATGTTTTCATGTACCTTAGACATGACATGAAATAATTAATCATTTATTTCATTTTAATTCAGTTATTACTCATCCATGAGATTTTACATTGACATATATATAGATGCATTCTATTATCAGTTAATTCATTAAGTGAAATGTGTTTCGGTTTCTAACCTTTCCAAATTGATTATGCTTTATACATTTATTTGAATGTAATGTATTATAATTTATTTACCTTTCCATGTTGGTTTATTTCTTATTGATTCATTATTTATTCCACTTTACCTACCCTTAATGAGCATTTGAGATAATCATTAATATGTTTCCCTTACCTTGATTAGGAATAAGAATCCTTTGAATGAGTTTCAAGGATAATGTTTATTTTTTTATTATGTATCATGTTTTTATTTCTTATTCCCTAATGTATTGTAGGTATTATATGTAATATGGCTATCCATGATTGTTAAACTGACCAGTCCTTCAGGATTTGATTCTTTGTAATCATGACAATGAAATAAAATAATGCACTAGATCCAATATTCTAAGGTCTGGGTGTTACACCATTTATCAGTGCTTTTATCCAGCATTGAAAGATTTTTTCTTAGAGATAACGAATAGGTCCTTAATCAAATATTTCAATAGTGCTGATAAATAAAACCATTATCAATGCATTTAGTAATGCTAATAAAAGGCCATACTGTATTGTGTTGTTAAATTTATAGCACACTACACAAATAGAAACAACAGAAAAAACATGTAAAAATACAAATTTTAAATTAAATAACATTTACAACAAAAATAAAAGAAAATACACACTTCATTATATACATTTAAAACATTGATTTATACAATTACATGAGTAAGAAAAAATTATCATAGATATTCAAAAACATCAATGATCCTTTGTCATTTCCTGCTAACCCCCACTCATGGTATTGCTAAAAAAAGAACCACAAATCAAGAAAAAGAATGCACCTATATAAAAAACTATCATTATGTTAGTAATAATATAAAGAAAAAATTTTAATAGAATGTGTTAATTTTAAACTAAACATTGATTCATACCCAGAACACTATGTATCTTATTGAGTTGCGATTGATTCTTGCACGTTACCCCATTTATTTATCATCTTTATATATTGCCTATGAGAAAATTAACCAAATAAGTATAATATAAAAATGATAAGGAAATTAATTAAGTAATATAAAATAAAATTATGAGAAAACAATTTGAGATCTTTTTCTTAGTTTTTGTAACATGATTCATGTTTTAAACTAAACTGGCATATATATTTTGAAAACACACACTTCAAGTAATACCAACCACATCATGTGTCAGATTGATGTGGGGTAAATTTATATACATTACAAACTATTTGTGGATAATTTACCTAAAGTATAAAAACAATATGGATGTGTTTTCCCAGTTTTGAGTGTATCACTTGTGTTTTATTACTACAATGTAATTTTAAACTAGAAACATGTATTTTGAGTCAAAGTAGTCACATCATGTGTTTGTTTTATGTGAGAATAATTCATACACATCACAAATAATATATGAAACATTTTTATATATTATAAATAAAATTTGATCATGTTTTCTTGGTATTAAATGAGTGACACTTTTTGAACTAAAATGTCGACTTTAAACTGATAACAAACACTTTGAATCATACTAGAACACCATATATCGAATTGAGGTTAAGTTGATTTTTACAAGTCAAAAATTATATTTGGATTGTTTTAATAGTGTATCAAAACAATCTTAATGTGTTTTCTCAGTATTGAGTATGTCACTTTTCTTTTTTACCAAAATTAATATAAATTTTAAATAAAAATACACACATGGATTGATACTGGGCACAAAGTGCATCATATTGAGGTGTTGATGATTCATACATGTCAAAAAGGACATATGGATAATTTTACTAACGTATCAAAACAATCCAAATGTGTATTCTTGGTTTTGAGTATGTCAATTGTCTTTTTTACTAAATTAATATTTTAAACTAAAAACCTGCACTTTGAGTCATACCGGTCACAATATGTGTTGGTTTGATGTGAGACCAATTCATACATGTCACAAATGTCATATTAATAATGTTCTTAAATTATCCGTAAAATATGAGCCTGTTTGATCAGTTTTCAGAGAGTAGATCTCTTTTTGAACTAAAATGTCAATTTTAAACTGATAAAAAACACATTGAGTCCTGCTAGGAAATCCGTGCATTGTATTAAGGTGAGGATAATTAATACACCTCAAAAATGAATTATAGATCATTTTAATAATTTAAAAAAACAATATTAATTCCTTTTATTGGGTTTTAATATTTCAACAGTCATTTTTATTAGATTAATGTCAATATTAAATAAAAAGACACACTTGGAGTCATACTGGGAACACCATAAATTAGATTATGATGTGGATGATTTCTACACATCACAAATGACTTATAAATTTTTAATAAAGTAAAAAAATAGTATGAATGAATTTTATTGGTTTGTGTATGTCACATGTGTTTTTTTATTAAAATAAAGGTCAATTTTAAATAAAAAGGCACACTTGATGTTATAACTATCACACTGCATGTCTGAATGAGGTGTGTCTAAATACTACTCATCCAAAATGAATTATGGATCACTTTACTAAAGTATCAAAAGAATATGAATGAATTTTATTAGTTTTCAATGTGTCACTTTTCTTTTTTCCTAAAATTAATGTCAATTTAAATAAAAATACACACTTGGAGTCATACCGGTCACATTGTGTATCAGATTAAGGCGAAGTTGATTCATACATGTCAAAAATAACATACAGATCATTTTTATAATGTATAAAAAAATATTAATTAATTTTTTTGGTTTTTTGTATGCCACTTTTCATTTTTAATAAAATTTCATTTTAAATTGGAAAAACTCTCTTTGATTCATATCAGTAACATCATGTATTGGGTTATCATAAGACTGATTTTTATACATCAAAAATGAATTATGAATAATTTTTCTAAATTATCAAGGTAATATAAGCACATTTTTTCTATTTTTATTGATTGATAAACTTTTTTGAACTAAAATGTTAATTTTAAACTGATAACAAACACTTTGAGTTATACCTGGTACACTGTGCAATAGACCGAGATGTGGATGATTCCTAAACATATCTAATGAATTATATACCATTTTACTAAATCATCAAAATAATTATAACGTGTTTTCTTATTTTTGAGTATGTCACTTGTCTTTTTTACTAAAATTAACTTTAATTTTAAATAAAATGACACACATGGAGTCATACTAGAAGAACTGTGCATCAGATTATGGTGAAACTAATTCACACATGTCAAAAATAACTTATGGCTCATTATACTAAAATATCAAAACAATCCAAATGAATTTTCTAATTTTTGAGTATTTCACTAGCGTGTTTTACTAAAATTAATGTCCATCTTAAATAAAAAGACATTATTGGAGTCATAACAGTTACACTGTGAGTTAGATTGAGGTATATTTAATTTATACACATCAAAAATTATGTATGGATCATTTTACTAAAGTTTAAAAACAATACAAATACATTTTCTCAATTTTGAGTATGTAATTTTCCTTTTTTACTAATATTAATGCCAATTTTAAATAAAAATATACACTTGGAGTCATACTGTTCACACCGTGTGTTGGATTGAGGTGTGTCTAATTCATACAAATCAAAAATGATATATACTTCATTTAAATACAGTATCAAAAAATTATGAATGTGTTTTCATGGCAGTGAGTACGTCACATGTGTTTTTTTACTAAAATGAATTTAAATTTTAAATAAAAATACACACTATTATAGAGGTTTAAAGAATAAATACTAGTGATGATTGGGATGAATGGGTTTTACCTATAAGAATTAAATCACTAAATAAAATAGGAAAAAAACATGAATCACCAAGAATACCAAATGATGTATTAGGTGAAAGAATAATTTATTATTATTTCTGAATAATTTTTTTTGAGAAGTCTAAGAGTTGAGTTAAATATTTTTAGGTTGCATTTTATCGATTTATAGAATGAATATTTTAGAGTTGGAATTGACTATGTAACACCATCCAAAGACTCATAACATAATTTGGATTAGTTATACTTGACTTTAGATGATTCATGAAGGACTTTGTAAAGGTAAATTAGGTGTTTGTATGATTCATGCATGAATTCAGATGAGTCATGGAATTAATTTGGATGGGTGAAACATTAATATAGAAGATTAATTTTCCACTTCATATGAGTCTTTGTGGAGTTTTTGAGTAAGCATAAATATCATATGATCTATTTCATACTTTATATGAGTTAACCATGACTTTAAAAGATTCATCAGTTACATTGAAAAGGTAAATTAATACATATTATGGGATATTGGTTACTTCTAATGAGTGGAACAACAATTTATAATTGAAAATTATTACATCATATAAGTTGTCAACATTGTGATAATTCAAATAAATGTATAGGAAAACACTCTATAATTATAGTATTAATATTTTAATTAGGAGAATTATTTTAGATGATGTTGAGTTTTTTTATTAAAAATTGAGATCACATTTCATCATAATTTTGTGGAAAATAGATATGTTGATAGGATGTCAGAATCAAATATGATGATGAAAACATATTATCATCAAGTAAAAAGCATCACAACATTTATAGTATTTGATCCAAGCTAATACCAAATCCTATGTGACTCAAAGTATAAGTTGATTTGTGTACAAGTGATTATATGGTAAATATGATTAAATCATTTTTTTTCATAATCTTGTTATCGAGACTTTATAATCATGGGTCAAATGTGCATATATATCATAATCATAATAAAAATCAACTTGTGTTTCTTAAAGAGTTATTTTATCATTTCAAAAGATAATTCTTCATTTTTATGATCAATGAATTATGATGTTTCATTGAATATGAAAGAGATGATAAAATTTTTAGAAGATAAATAAATTATATAGTTTCAAGGTAAGTGTGACCTTGAATGTTTGTATTATCATAATGTACAAACCGTGGTTCTATCATCTTAATGATGAGAATAAATGAGAGAGTTCTATATTAAATTAATTGATTAATGGAGAAGAATGTGGGTATTTTTTTTGGAACAAATGAAGGAGTCTTATTGATCTGGTTATAATGTATTTTACCACACAGTTATGATTCATTTTATATATGAATTATTTTTGGATGATTAAAGAATAGAATAAAAGTATATAATATTATATTATAGATTTCTGGATAATTTTAATATTCCCACTTGATTACTGAATTTGAGGAAGAAGATATCCCACATTTTTTGACGGGACACAAGTGATATATTGTTGATATACTTTACATGATTCAATCCAAAACTATATTGTACATCCATTTTTAGAATAGTAAGTTGGTGCCTAATTTATAATAAGTTAGTTCTAAGATAATGTGTCCTTGGTCATGCCCATTATATAGCTTCATTGAATAAAAAATTAAGACTTTGTGTGTGAGGGGTAAGAAAACCACCATACAATGGGGATATTGTATTACTAAGGAAGGTGGACCACGAAAACAATTTTAGGTGTTCATTTTGTGTTCATTCCCTTTTACTTTATTTATATTCAATAAGGATGACCAACCAAATTCCACTATATGAGGATGATCAAGAATTAACCATATCCTATAAAAATAATTATTAATGATCTATGAGAGGCATTATTAAGTGGGATATTTTATCCATGGTGTGTATGCACTGAATGAAGATGAAGTTATGGATTTGGGCTGATTAGATAATGATGATAGAAATACTTCAAGAAGTTTAAAGGATATATATTTTATTCATGTAATATCTATATAAATTGGGTGACTAAAAAGAGATATCATGCCATAATTTATGTGGTATCAAACTAATATTAAAGATATTAGAAATTGAGGGAGAATAAAAAACATCTATAGAGGAACTCGTAATTTTTTTTGATGTAACAATGTGGTATCAACTTGTGGTTTTAAAGGATGATTAAATATTTTTAAAAAGAAATATCCTAATATGAAGATTATATAAAACAAGTTGTTTTATAGGAAAATGAACATAAAGGGTGTTTTTTATGAGGATTCAAAGGCTCTCTAGCCTCGTCTAGAAAATAATAAGTACACTGTAATGGAACAATGATCATGGATATATAGTGCTGTCATGAGTTTATCAAAAAAAAAGTGGTATCCATTAGTTTGATATATGGTATGAATCACATATTTTTTATTTTATTTCTTATTAAGCAATATTATTGTTTAAATGTGAATAAGATCATATTGGGTTTTATTTTGAATAAAGTTTTTTTCTCATGTTTTATGACATTATTGTAGTAATTGAGTTATGTGGATAACAATGAATTTATTTTATTAAAAAAAATACTATATCAAGTTCTAAATCAATGGACTTAGTATATTAGTTAATTACTCACTACAATTTTTTATTTTACGTTACTAAATTTATTTAATAAAATATAGATAAAGGTGAATGTAGTTCAGATCTTGGAGAAGGTGTTTGTTCAGTTTTGTGTATGTGATGTGTGCTTTGAACTAAAATGTAAATTATATAAAAAAATATATAGTTTTATTCATACTGAGCACACTATCTATCATATTAAGGTGTGAATAATTGAGTATGTGATGTGTGTTTTTATTTGAATTTATTACACCAAGATAGAAAAGAATAAAATGTTCTATTTGGATGGAAGAGGAAACCCCATGATTTCTAAAACACCTTATCCAAAAGAAACATGTTCTCTATTTTCTATATTTATGTAGACAGTTGAAGGAAAAATGTGACTTCCCAAAAGATCTATGAAAAAATAAATAATTATTATATACAAATGGAATGAAAATTTACTTTAAAATAGTAGATACAATCATGAAAAAATAAACTAAATAATTAGTATGAATCCACTATTAATTTGTGTTCCTTGAATGATTCTTCCATGCTCTTATAGCCAGAACCTTTGTTACAAATCCCTCTTTATCTTGAACTGAAGGCATTCAGGTTGTTTGGTATTAGTTGGTATCGATTCTATGTGGATATACTATTGTCATGATCACCCACCTCTACTCTTTCCTCCTTTACCATTTACTAGACTCTATATAGATTTGGTATGAAGGTGTTTCTGTTAGTTTTTGGGACGGTGTTGGTAAATGTATTCGATGTCAAGGGCATGTCTAAGTAGTGTGGGTCCAGTGCCCGGTCTCAGTAGTCGCAACTTATGTTGGGTCTCTTATTCTTTTAGGTTTCAATTTTCTTTGATGATTTTGATTTTGGAATTCTCTATTTTATGGTGGTCCTTCGATCATGGCCCTACAGTTTGTCCTCATATGATTTTTGGCCTTGTTAAGCATTGTATTGGATGATGGTGGAGCTTCTAATGAATTTCTCTTGTTTTTTTGTGATGTTCAGGTTTCGTGGTATTTTGTTTCCATCCTCGTGACATTATTAGTGTTCAGTGGTGGTTTTTCTACTCATCTTCAATGATGTTTTGTATTTTATTGGTTTTTTTGTGATAAATGAAGTTGTTTTCGATGACTAAAAATATGGTGGTAACTTCAATGAGATTATAGTGAATAAATAAGCTTATGATTTTTATGGTTATTCGACCTCTGGATATTTCCTTCTACTTCAGTGGTTCTTCTCAAAGATGTCGACAGATTCCGGTGGTGTAGTGACATTGTTTGGTTATTTAGGAATGTTTTTTGAAGGCATGGATATAGAGGTTTCGATGATGAGGAAAGGAAAGTTTTTGGTGGGAATTTATCACCAGTTCTGTGGATGATGATGAGTGATTGGGTGCATCAGGGTTCGTGGCTTGAGGCTTCAGATTTCAGTTTATGGCGCAAGGTGGTAGTGTGGCATCTTTTGTATGAAATTTCAATTTGGTTGTCCCAATAGTTTCATGATATTTTTGTTGAATTCTGATGTTTGTTTATGGTGTTATGAAATTAATTTTTGGAAATTTTGTGGTTCCCACTCAAATAAAATTTGGTTTTTGGAAAATAAAAACGGTGATGTATGCATACATTCATGACCCATTTTCGTATTTCCATTATCTTAGTTGTAGCCTTGAATTCCAATCTCTCATGAGCACAGGCAGCTTTGAACAAACCATCCTAACTCGATCAAAAGAATCCACCTATATAAGGAAATTTTTTTTATTAGTAATTTTATAAGGAAATAAATTAAACATAAATATAAAATAATACATTAATAAAATAAAATTTTTGAACTGAAACCACACAAATTTAGTCATACCGGGTACACTGTGTATCATATTGAGGTGTAGTTGATTTTACATGTCACAAATGACTAAGGGACATCTTTCCTAATGTATAAAAACATTATGAATGATATTTAACTATTTTGAGTATGTTAGTTTTCTATTTTACTAAAATTATTGTCAATTTTAAACTTAAACCACACAATTTGAGTAATACCAGTCACACCTCACACCAGATATATGTATGGTCAATTCCTTCTTGTGAAAAATAAATTACAAATCCTTGTTCTAAATTTTGATAATATTCCAAGCCTGTTTTATCAGTTTTGACTATTTTGACATGTTCTCTAAACTAAAATATTGTATTTCTACCATATACATGTAATTTAGATCATATCAACCACATAGTGTTTCAGATTAATGTGTAGTCATTTATTACACATGAAAAATAAATTATGTTTTTTTGTAAATCTTGAAAACAATATAAGATCATTTTCTTGGTTTTGAATATTTTATGTATGTTTTAAACTAAAATAACCCTTTTGTATTAAAAACATGTACTTTGAGTCATAATGAGCACATCCTGTGTTGGATTTACATGAGTTCAATTTTTATACATTATAAATGTCTTATAAATATTTTCCCTAATGTTTGACAACATTATGAGCTCGTTTTCTCATTTTTGAGAATTTGATATGTGTATTAAACTAATGTGTAAATTTAACAAAATAAGCATATGATAAAAATTATAAGTAAATTAACCATGAAAAGTATATAAAATAATGAGAAAAAATAAGTACTAGAAAGTCACCTATTCATGATGACTATATAAATTCTAACACCATGTATTCTATATATTCATCTCTAAAAAATTAATTTCCTCCATAATATTTATTCTTGAAAAATATATCAAAAATAATATATAATCATTTTGATACTAATGCTTCACACCTATAATATATTTCTAAGGTTATAGCCAACAATAGATCCCAAAATTAGTAGTTAATCACCTAAATTTAATGTTAAAAAGCATTCTAACACTATATAGGCTTCCCACTTATATCTAAACAAATTTACTTATTTTGCTAAGAAAATATATCCAAAAGAATAATTAATTTTTTTAAAGAAATTTTAATTACTTTGGAAATTACCTATTCTCGGATGCTAGTCTTTTCATAGTTAATGATTTCTATCTAAAATTTTCAAACATAATATCCACAATCATTTCAATTATCATACTTTAGACAATGATTTTTTTTATCAAAATAGGAAAATTATTTTAAAATATGTTTTTTTGGAAAAAATATCTCAAATAAATATTGAATCATTTTTGAATTGATTGTGTTTGTTGACAAAAAGGGGTTCCATGATAAGTTATGAAGTTTTAGAGACATTGTTGACAAGTTATGTTAAAAAATATCAAATATAAAGGAATGGATACTCTAGAGGAAGTACTAAAAGATTGTATACAAGATGGGTCCATTTCCCAGTGTTTTCCAAATTTTTGTGGTCCAAAATATGGAGAATGGAGAAATGTGTTTTCAGAAAATCAAGTTGCATGAAATATTGAAGGTTTTTTGGAATTTTTCACACGATACATGTTTTGGGATCACTACATCAAAATATGGAAAAGGGAAAAAGTGCGTGAAAGATTTAAATGTGCTAGAAAGACGAGGTTGTGCGAAAGAGAGTTACACGCTCAATACAACGTCAAAAATGGTTTTATACTCTCAAGGAGAATATTATATGCAAATAGGATGAAACTTTAGGATATTATGCACAAGGTCGGCTGGGCCTATAAATATATGGCTACCACTCTCATTTTAGTAGCTCAACCCTTAGAGAAATTTGAGGCTCTGAATCATATAAGAATTTCATGCAAATGGAGTTGCGTGTAAGAAGGGAGTTTCACATAATAATAGAGTTGTGTGTAAGAATATTTTTTCACAAAAATAATAAAAGTTTAAAACAATAGGGGTTTTCATGATAGTTCATGGAAGTTGGGAGTTATTATAACACCCCAAGCTTCTATGGTACGTTTCCCTTCGAATAATGCGATAGCGTGTGTTGTACGCAACCTCAAGTTCTAACACACACCACAACTAATTAAACTAGCCGTTGTGAATAGTAATACCTACTTTTTGAAATCATATATATTCAATATTTCAAAATGGACTTCATTTTTAGATTCGGAATATCAAAATTAGCCTAGGGTGAAATTTTGGTACATTTCGGATAACTTTCATATTTTGATGAATAGTGAAAATTTCTAAATTTTAATTAAAAACAAATTTTTTAATCAAAATAATTAATAGTGATAAATTGTGATTTTGAGTGGTTTTAAAGTATATTTAGAATATATTTTTACCATTTAATATAATGTTGGTCATTGGACATAATTTTACAATTAAACCGAACATAAACAAGTGTCAATCTTTTGATAGTTATTACCTCTTAAAAACACGCTTTTTGTTTTGACAGCGGGAATTAATTTTAAATTAATTTCTTCTACTTCTGTGTTTTGAATTTAGGAAAATAGATTCCATATTTGGAATCAGGATGTCCAAATTATGTAAATAGGTAACTTTTATTTTTACACATTTTGAATAATTACTGCGGTAAATATTATATTTAGCATGGTTAAAGGGTAAATCCGGTAAATAAGGGTTAAAAAAATAATATTATAATAATAGAAAGTTACCCTAAAACGTGTCTTAACCTTATTGGTGGACACATACCCGACCATGAGCATCCTTAGGTCAATTTGGGGACCCCTTGGAGCCACTTGTATGTGGTAGGGACACTTTATATTAATAAAGTTAAAATAAAAATAAAAATGCCATAAGCTTACATCTTTTAGAAGAACAATTTTTACATAGGGTTATACATGATGGATTTTCGATTATAAATATTCATTATAAATATAAAAATATTTCCTACATAATGATATTTTATTTATAATTTTTAGACATCAAATAATTTAAATTATTAATGACACAATAATGATGCAATGTTTACCTCATTAATAAATAATTTAAATAAATAAGATTATAATGATTAAAATATTATCTAAAACCTGTCCAATTCTTATTGGTTGATGTTATTTAGAATATTAGTCATCTTATCTTCTACCTCAATGATTTTTGGACCATTATAAACCGAATATAATTATATTATAAAGTAATACTTTCACTCTTTCCTAAAGAGCCCCTCTTCTCCCTTATAAAAGGAGACCACTTCTACTCATTCCTCACACCTCTCAAGCCACTTGGCTCGTCCAAACTCTGCCCAACTAAGCTCCCCACATCCCTCTCCTCCTCCTTGAAGCTTCCCCTTAGGCAGAAATCATTTCAAGAAGTCCTTTGGTTCCAACCAAAGTGAGTTACCTAAATTAAAGGTAACGATTTCTCTTAAATTATTTTCCTTTATTTTGCTTCTCCAACCCCCAAACTCTTTTTATTTCCTTTCTTTTGTAACAACACCAGTATCCTCAATATACTAGGAGGTTGTTATAAGAAGGATTCAAACTACACATACACACAACTCCATCTAATGGATGATGAACATAATGTTTCTGTGGATGGCAAACTAACGCCTCACGAAACGATGATTGTTCAAATACATCTTACCGCCTCTCATGGTGGCCATTATGATGGCACTGTAATTAAATATGATATTAATGATATATATTTTATATATAAGCTTCTGTAATTCCATTTTATTTCATACCATTATTCGTTTCATGTTGTATATACATACGATAATTTCATTTGAGGAAGTGCGGACTACCGCCCCCTTAAAATGATATGACTCGTTCATACCACACATGGAACGTATAAAGGATGGTGTTAATGAACTTAAGTAACATATATAAAATATTATATTATACTGGAATAGTAATATACCTATGTATCAGTTGGATTCAATTCTTTTAAAATAAAAATTAAAATGGATGTAGCGTTCGTGCGTACGTACGGACTACCGTCTCCACGAACGCGGTGAGATCCATCCTCCATCGTATCCATTCAAGTCTTATTCTCATTTTAGGGTTAAAAATAATGTTAATATCATTCTGATTATGAATAAGATTTAATCTATCCATTAGAAACATGTCTTATGTAACCAAACATTTAAGAAGAACGAATCGATTATCACCTGAAACGACGATAATACTAAGATATTATTAATAAAGCAATGTTAAAAGATCATATATGATATCATATTAATGTATATGATTCTTGTATAATTTAATAACAATTATTTCACCATTATACAGGAGGTTAACCGACCCCAACAAAGGAAAAGTACAAGGTAAGGGTTATTTCACAATCTCTTCATTATCCGAGGTTGTTTATACGTAATAATCTACTGGGATATCTTTATCATCCACATCCATGTTTCTTAAAAATGTATTTCAAAACATTTTTACTATTTACAAGAATATGGGTTAAAGTCATTTATACCCTTGTTTGACTTTTTATAAGAGGTTTATAAAGGAATCTTTCCGTCGTTTTCAAAACAAGGTCCTTTTTAACCTTTTCGACAGAATTGAGGTAAGAATGTTTTTTTAACTTATACGGCGGGTGCGGTTATTTTATGCCGTTATAAAATCTTCAAAGCTTTCCTTACAAGCTTATAAGAATATTTTCAAAGAAAATGTTTTATTTTATATGGATCTTAAATGATTTCAAAATAAAAGGAGATATTTCTTTAAAAAGAATTTTGATTTCATCTACGTCAACATCCTTTGATGGATTTTAAGATTATTTGAAGTTGATTTATTATGATACAAAACTTCTATATTGTATTGAAGGTTTTGTGATATGTTTGACTATGGATGTTCTATTTTTATACCATTCATAGTTTATGGTGAAATTATTGACATTTCGTATGCTAGATTTAATACGAATGTTTATGTTATGTTTAAACCTTTTCATATGGGAATGCATTGGACTTAATAAGTGACGGGTGGAGCCCGCTATAGCTCCTCGATGCATCGGTAGGTCTCATGAGACAAACTAGTGTCTTGGCACAAGGCCTTGACAAAATCTTATTTGTAGTCTTGGAACGAGGCCTTGGCTATGTGGTTATGATAGTCTGGCATTATGCATTCCAACATTATGAAAGTGGTTATTGATTTTTGCATGTGATTATTCGATTAGTAGAATATCCATGTGAATAAGTAAATGACATTATTTCATTTTATTTATGCCATACCATGTTGAAAGTTCATTTTTAAAAGGCTTTTGTTTTATTTATACATTTCCTTAAATGTTTATTCTTATTTATGAAAGTTTCCGCTATATTGTTATCCTTACTGGGCATTTGAGCTCACCCCTTTTCTATGTTTTATTTTTCCCAGGAAGTGAAGATGTAAGTTATGAATGACCTGCAGGGATATTATGAGGGGATTATAGTGTGGACTGTGGAAACATTATGTTGTTGTAGTAGTTTTTCATTTTATGATGTAATGTAAAACTTATGAATATATCTAGTATTTCCAAGGCTACTAAACCAATCGGTCTTTCGAGATTTGATCTTTCTTGTGATCATGCCAATGTTATGTAATAATGCACCGACTCTGGGTAGCTGGGGTCGGGGCGTTACAGTTGGTATCAGAGGAAGTTTAGTACAAACCTTGGAAGCTAGATTTAGATAAACTCTGATTAGAGCACGTATACCTAAGATGAACTTTGAGGATTAGTATAGAAGAACTTCCTAGAATTTTGGTATTGTAGAGATTTTGTGAGTTTTCCGAGCAATACATCCCTGTCTGGATACGAGCAGGTAGAGGCGGCTCTGGCACAGATGTACCTAGGGGTAAAACCCGAAAACACCGCTTTGAGCTAGACTCGAACGGGAACTGGTGCACGACAATGGGCCTTGCTGCACTCTTGGTTACGACACTCCCGGGGGATATGCTTAGGATAACTCTCATTTTCTTTACAAATAATTATGAAGGGTTTATGAGTATATACTTCCTCAAAGAAAACATTTTTATGATTATGGATTATATCCATAAATAGTTCAATTTATGTTAAGTGTTTTATAAGTATGGGATTATGTATTTTGATTCATAAACTGATCTAGTTTATGCCATTGTTTAGAAATGGCGCCTAGTGGAAGAAATGGAAACCGTATCAATGCACGCACTCCATATAGGGATTGACCTCCTGCTCAAGATAATTATAGTGGGGCTGGTGATGCAACTGGTGCTGATCAGCTAATCACCATACTGGGACAACTTACTCAGGTTATGAATAATAACCTTACCCGTATGGAGCACCCTGATCCGCAGCGTGGAGGATCAATGTTAGATCGATTCATGAGACAACAACCACCAACGTTCAATGGGAATACAAATCCCTTAGTAGCTGAGCAATGGATATTTTCCCTAGAGAAAATATTTCAGGCTTTTGGGAGCAGTGAAAGGGAAAAAGTTATCATGGCAGTTTACCGCCTCACTGGAGATGCTGATCAATGGTGGTCATTGATTCAAAATACGAAGGAAGATGATGAAGTATCAAATATGGAATGGAGGGAGTTCAAAGATCTGTTTTTAGAAAAATACTTTCCTCGCGACCATCGAGCAGATATGGAAAGACAATTTCTGAGTCTGAGACAAAAGGAGGATGAGAATGTCACAAAGTATGAGGCTAACTTTACAAGGTTAGCGAGGTATGCTGGTGATTATATTCTCAACCCAAGAAGTAAGATTGATCGTTTCTTTGATGGGTTAAAACCATTTCTCCGTCGAGCATTAGTCTCACAATCCTTTTCATCATACGAAGACATTGTCTCATGTGCTATCAAGACCGAAAAGGAATTCTCTAAGTCTTATGACTTTAAAGCAAAGCAAGAGAAGAAGAGACCTGCTGATCAATCTGGGAATGGAAATAAGGGGAAGAAGGGAAAGGTTGAATATCCATCTTGTGGTAAGTGCGGGAAGAAACACCCCAGTGCTTGCCTGAAGGGAATGGGAGTCTGTTACAAGTGTGGTGAAAAAGGCCACCAAGCTCATGATTGCAAGGGGAAGAAGGAAGCTACCAACGTTCAGTGCTACAATTGTAGGGAGATGGGGCATTATGCAAATGCATGTCCTAAGCGTCAGGAGAACTTACCTCAGAAAAGGCCAAGGGATCAAGGCCAGGCTTATGCTATCACTACTGCAGAGGTAGAAGCTCCAAAAGACGTGGTGGCAGGTAATTTAATGGTTTCCTCAAGTTTAGCAAATTCATTATTTGATTCTGGATCATCGCATTGTTTCATATCTTCCCAGTTTGCTAAGAAAATTAGATATTTCCAATTTGATTTAATAAGGGAGTTGTCAGTTAAAACTCCTAAGGGAAGTATCGTTGCAACAAAGTTTTGTGAATCAGTCCCCATTAGAGCACATAAATTTTCTTTATCTGATGATCTCATCGTCATACCTATGATTGAGTTTGATATAATCCTCGGTATGGACTGGCTTTCGGACTATGATGCGAAGATTTATTGTAAGAAGAAAGAGGTTACGATTCTTGATGATAATGATAAGGAACACCTTATTTTTAGAGCAGAATCGTCACCACCTAATTCTTATTTAGATCCACCCTCAATAGCTCAACTAAATTCAATTATTGGGGAGGAAGAGAATGAAATAACTGCGGGTGAGGAAAGGAATGTTCAAATAGAGGATGTACCTATTGTGAAAGAATTTGTAGATGTATTTCCAGAAGATTTACCTGGACATCCTCCAGAACGAGAAGTTGAGTTTTCCATTGATTTGATTCCTGGATCAAGGCCTATATCGAAGACCCCTTATAGAATGGCCACTGTAGAGTTAGTCGAACTAAAGAAACAACTAGAGGAATTGAGTAATAAGGGATTTATTCGCCCTAGTGTTTCTCCATGGGGAGCCCCTGTTCTTTTTGTTAAAAAGAAATATGGATCTATGAGGTTATGTATCGACTACAGGGAGATCAATGCTATAACGATAAAGAACAAGTATCCCCTACCTCGTATTGATGATTTATTTGACCAACTGCATGGAGCTCAATACTTTTAAAAGACTGACCTTCGATCTGGATACCATCAGTTGTGTGTGAAGAAGGAAGACATTCCGAAAACAGCATTTCGAACCAGGTACGGGCATTACGAGTTTACTATAATGCCGTTTGGATTGACTAATGCACCCTCTGTATTCATGGATCTAATGAATAGAGTTTTCAAGGAGTATCTTGATGAATTTGTGGTGGTATTTATTGATGATATCTTGGTATACTCCAAAACCTACGAAGATCATGAAAATCACTTGCGCATTATCTTGAAGACTCTGAGGAGGCATGAATTATATGGGAAGTTTAGCAAGTGTGAATTCTGGCTTCAGGAGATTTCTTTTCTTGGCCATATTGTCTCTAAAGATGGAATCTCTGTTGATCCTTCTAAGACCAAGGCAATCCAAGAATGGCCAGCACCTACGAGTATAACTGAGGTACGTAGTTTTATTGGCTTGGCAGGTTATTATCGACGTTTCGTCCAGAATTTTGCCCGATTGGCTAACCCATTAACGAAGCTCACACGTAAAGGGGTTAAATTTGTTTGGACAAAAGAGTGTGAAGAATGTTTCGAAGAATTGAAGAAAAGATTAGTCAATGCTCCTATATTGACTCTACCATCGGGGAATGATGGGTTCGTTATTTATAGTGATGCATCAAAGAAAGGACTTGGTTGTGTCCTTATGCAGAATGATAGAGTTATTGCCTATGCATCACGACAGTTGAAAATTCATGAACAAAACTATCCTACTCATGATCTTGAGTTAGCAGCTGTGATCTTTGCTTTGAAGATATGGAGGCACTACCTCTATGGTGAAAAATGTGAGATTTATACTGATCACAAGAGTTTGAAGTATATTTTCTCACAAAAAGAACTCAACATGAGGCAAAGGAGATGGCTTGAATTACTCAAGGATTATGATTGCACGATACAATACCACCCGGGGAAAGCAAACAAAGTAGTAGATGCTTTGAGCAGAAAAGACCATGGAGTTCTGAACATGATGAGAATTGAAAGGGATCCAATTTTCATGGATCTAGAGAAGATGGACATGGGAATTACCAGGGAAGGTGAAACATCAATGCTTTTTCAAATGGTTGCCAAACCATCTTTACTAGAAAGGATTAAGAGTTCCCAGACCGATGATGAAGAATTTCAGAAGAAGATTAAAGCTTTGAATGATGGGAGATTGAGAGACTTTGTGTATGAAGATGGAATTTTGAAATTCGGGAAGAGACTTTGTGTTCCCAATATACCTGATCTAAAAAGGGAATTGCTGGATGACGCTCATAGTTCCAATTTCTCTATACACCCTGGGAGCACCAAAATGTATAGAGATTTGAAGGAACATTTTTGGTGGGACAACATGAAGAGGGAGATTGCTGATTTTGTGTCAAGATGTATGGTTTGTCAACAAGTGAAAGCTGGAAGGCAACAGCCTGGAGGAGTCATGCAACCTCTTCCCATACTGGAGTGGAAATGGGACAATATTACGATGGACTTTGTCATGGGGCTACCAAAGACTCCTAGAAGGAACGATGCAATATGGGTTATTGTTGATCGTCTTACCAAGTCAGCAAATTTTCTTGCTATAAGAGAAGATCTACCCCTGGAACGTCTAGCAAGACTATACATTAATGAAGTTGTGAGACTTCATGGAATACCCCTATCGATTGTTTCTGATCGTGATCCCCGTTTTACTTCAAGATTCTGGAAAAGTCTTCAGAAATCCCTGGATACTGAACTTCATTTGAGCACTGCTTACCACCCTCAGACAGACGGACAATCAGAACGGACTATTCAAACCTTAGAAGACATGTTGAGATCTTGCTCACTTGATTTTTAGGGTATGTGGGATCAATATTTACCACTGGTAGAATTTTCCTATAACAATAGCTTCCATTCAAGTATTCAGATGGCACCATATGAAGCGTTATATGGAAAGAGATGTCGTACACCAACCTTTTGGGATGACGTTGGTGAAAGAAAACTTGTAGGCCCAGAACTGGTGGAGGAAACGGTGGAAAAGGTGAAAGTAATCCAAAATCACATCAAAGCAGTTCAAAGTAGGCAGAAGAGCTATGCCGATAATCGAAGGAAGGATTTGGAATTTCAAGTCGGTGATCATGTTTTCCTGAAGGTATCTCCGTGGAAGGGAGTCATACGTTTTGGTAAGAAAGGTAAATTGAGTCCCAGGTACATCGGACCTTTCGAAATTCTAGAACGAATTGGGGCTGTAGCTTACCGATTGGCAATGCCGCCAAGTCTCTCCAAAGTTCACGATGTGTTCCACGTATCTCTGTTGAGAAAATACATGCCTGACCCAACGCATGTACTCACCTATGAGGAATTAGAACTGGAACCCGATCTGTCTTATTGCGAAGAGCCCGTCAGGATTCTTGATACAAGAGAACAAGTACTGAGAAACCGGACGACGCGTCTGGTAAAAGTTTTGTGGAGAAACCATAAGATGGAAGAGGCAACGTGGGAACCCGAGGAACTTATGATGAAGAACCACCCGAGTCTTTTTATGCAGTAATACCATAGAAATTGCGAGGACGCAATTATTTGAAGGAGGGGAGAATATAACACCCCAAGCTTCTATGGTACGTTTCCCTTCGAATAATGCGATAGCGTGTGTTGTACGCAACCTCGAGTTCTAACACACACCACAACTAATTAAACTAGCCGTTGTGAATAGTAATACCTACTTTTTGAAATCATATATATTCAATATTTCAAAATGGACTTCATTTTTAGATTCGGAATATCAAAATTAGCCTAGGGTGAAATTTTGGTACATTTCGGATAACTTTCATATTTTGATGAATAGTGAAAATTTCTAAATTTTAATTAAAAACAACTTTTTTAATCAAAATAATTAATAGTGATAAATTGTGATTTTGAGTGGTTTTAAAGTATATTTAGAATATATTTTTACCATTTAATATAATTTTGGTCATTGGACATAATTTTACAATTAAACCGAACATAAACAAGTGTCAATCTTTTGATAGTTATTACCTCTTAAAAACACGCTTTTTGTTTTGACAGCGGGAATTAATTTTAAATTAATTTCTGCCACTTCTGTGTTTTGAATTTAGGAAAATGGATTCCATATTTGGAATCAGGATGTCCAAATTATGTAAATAGGTAACTTTTATTTTTACACATTTTGAATAATTACTGCGGTAAATATTATATTTACCATGGTTAAAGGGTAAATCCGGTAAATAAGGGTTAAAAAAATAATATTATAATAATACAAAGTTACCCTAAAACGTGTCTTAACCTTATTGGTGGACACATACCCGACCATGAGCATCCTTGGGTCAATTTGGGGACCCCTTGGAGCCACTTGTATGTGGTAGGGACACTTTATATTAATAAAGTTAAAATAAAAATAAAAATGGCATAAGCTTACATCTTTTAGAAGAACAATTTTTACATAGGGTTATACATGTTGGATTTTCGATTATAAATATTCATTAGAAAGATAAAAAGATTTCCTACATAATGATATTTTATTTATAATTTTTAGACATCAAATAATTTAAATTATTAATGACACAATAATGATGCAATGTTTACCTCATTAATAAATCATTTAAATAAATAAGATTATAATGATTAAAATATTATCTAAAACCTGTCCAATTCTTATTGGTTGATTTTATTTAGAATATTAGTCATCTTATCTTCGACATCAATGATTTTTGGACCATTATAAACCGAATATAATTATATTATAAAGTAATACTTTCACTCTTTCCTAAAGAGCCCCTCTTCTCCCTTATAAAAGGAGACCACTTATACTCATTCCTCACACCTCTCAAGCCACTTGGCTCGTCCAAACTCTGCCCAAATAAGCTCCCCACATCCCTCTCCTCCTCCTTGAAGCTTCCCCTTAGGCAGAAATCATTTCAAGAAGTCCTTTGGTTCCAACCAAAGTGAGTTACCTAAATTAAAGGTAACAATTTCTCTTAAATTATTTTCCTTTATTTTGCTTCTCCAACCCACAAACTCTTTTTATTTCCTTTCTTTTGTAACAACACCACTATCCTCAATATACTAGGAGGTTGTTATAAGAAGGATTCAAACTACACATACACACAACTCCATCTAATGGATGATGAACATAATGTTTCTGTGGATGACAAACTAACGCCTCACGAAACGATGATTGTTCAAATACATCTTACCGCCTCTCATGGTGGCCATTATGATGGCACTATAATTAAATATGATATTAATGATATATATTTTATATATAAGCTTCTGTAATTCCATTTTATTTCATACCATTATTCGTTTCATGTTGTATATACATACGATAATTTTATTTGAGGAAGTGCGGACTACCGCCCCCTTAAAATGATATGACTCGTTCATACCACACATGGAACGTATAAAGGATGGTGTTAATGAACTTAAGTAACATATATAAAATATTATATTATACTGGAATAGTAATATACCTATGTATCAGTTGGATTCAATTCTTTTAAAATAAAAATTAAAATGGAAGTAGCGTTCGTGCGTACGTACGGACTACCGTCTCCACGAACGCGGTGAGATCCATCCTCCATCGGATCCATTCAAGTCTTATTCTCATTTTAGGGTTAAAAATAATGTTAATATCATTCTGATTATGAATAAGATTTAATCTATCCATTACAAACATGTCTTACGTAACCAAACATTTAAGAAGAACGAATCGATTATCACCTGAAACGACGATAATACTAAGATATTATTAATAAAGCAATGTTAAAAGATCATATATGATATCATATTAATGTATATGATTCTTGTATAATTTAATAAAAATTATTTCACCATTATACAGGAGGTTAACCGACCCCAACAAAGGAAAAGTACAAGGTAAGGGTTATTTCACAATCTCTTCATTATCCGAGGTTGTTTATACGTAATAATCTACTGGGATATCTTTATCATCCACATCCATGTTTCTTAAAAATGTATTTCAAAACATTTTTACTATTTACAAGAATATGGGTTAAAGTCATTTATACCCTTGTTTGACTTTTTATAAGAGGTTTATAAAGGAATCTTTCCGTCATTTTCAAAACAAGGTCCTTTTTAACCTTTTCGACAGAATTGAGGTAAGAATGTTTTTTTAACTTATACGGCGGGTGCGGTTATTTTACGCCGTTATAAAATCTTCAAAGCTTTCCTTACAAGCTTATAAGAATATTTTCAAAGAAAATGTTTTATTTTATATGGATCTTAAATGATTTCAAAATAAAAGGAGATATTTCTTTAAAAAGAATTTTGATTTCATCTACGTCAACATCCTTTGATGGATTTTAAGATTATTTGAAGTTGATTTATTATGATACAAAACTTCTATATTGTATTGAAGGTTTTGTGATATGTTTGACTATGGATGTGCTATTTTTATACCATTCATAGTTTATGGTGAAATTATTGACATTTCATATGCTAGATTTAATACGAATGTTTATGTTATGTTTAAACCTTTTCATATGGGAATGCATTGGACTTAATAAGTGACGGGTGGAGCCCGCTATAGCTCCTCGATGCATCGGTAGGTCTCATGAGACAAACTAGTGTCTTGGCACAAGGCCTTGACAAAATCTTATTTGTAGTCTTGGCACGAGGCCTTGGCTATGTGGTTATGATAGTCTGGCATTATGCATTCCAATATTATGAAAGTGGTTATTGATTTTTTCATGTGATTATTCGATTAGTAGAATATCCATGTGAATAAGTAAATGGAATTATTTCATTTTATTTATGCCATACCATGTTGAAAGTTCATATTTAAAAGGCTTTTGTTTTAGTTATACATTGCCTTAAATGTTTATTCTTATTTATGAAAGTTTCCGCTATATTGTTATCCTTACTGGGCATTTGAGCTCACCCCTTTTCTATGTTTTATTTTTTCCAGGAAGTGAAGATATAAGTTATGAATGACCTGCAGGGATATTATGAGGGGATTATAGTGTGGACTGTGGAAACATTATGTTGTTGTAGTAGTTTTTCATTTTATGATGTAATGTAAAACTTATGAATATATCTAGTGTTTCCAAGGCTACTAAACCAATCGGTCTTTCGAGATTTGATCTTTCTTGTGATCATGCCAATGTTATGTAATAATGCACCGACTCTGGGTAGCTGGGGTCGGGGCGTTACAGTTATGCACCGAAACTCTAATACTACATGCAATTTCTTAATGTTGCGCACAAGATATCCCAAGGTTTCTTGAAAGATAGAAGTTTCCAATTAAATCTGTGGTAAAGTAGTATTCATTAGTGGATGAAAGTGGGAATTCAATATAGCATATTCATATAGTGAAGTATTCATTCATTAGAGATAATGAAGGGACCTATAAGTCCATAAATTATGGGTGAATCCCTTCTAAGAGCAGTGAGTGAAGTAAGAGTAAGAAGGTGATCATTTCCATTGATAGTGAGGCAGAGAAAGAGACTTAGGGAGTGACCCCTGGGAAAGTAGTGAGATGACCCTAAAACTTGTAAAGGCAAGGATCATTAGTGTATTTGGTACATTGAAACATCATCTTTGTATGATCCTTAGATGTATCCCAGTGAAGGGGAACCAAGTAAAATTGTTGTGTCCCATGCATGATTTCATTTCTGTTCATACATTTCTATGGGTGAAGGATAAAAGAGTGTTTTGTTAAATTTTGAAACAAGATCCCATGGGGTAGTAGTTTTTATCCTTCATACCCTAATCCACCCCCACTCTCAGGGTATTTAACCTTTTGGACCTAACAATTTTTATAATTAACTATTTCTTTATATTTCTTAATCTGGTTCTATTTGAAGTTATCCATATAAATTTTGTGTTTAGTCACAAAATTCATTCTATGATTTAGCCTATATTTAGTGACCAACTATCATAATATTAAAAAAAAACCAAGGACGAGTCATATATTTTAGAGTTTAACTAAAACAATTTGATTACAATGTATTAAAAATTCATAATACACATCACATGTGGTTGGTATGTTGGATATCTATGCATTGGATCCGATAAATAAATATTTGAGGTATCAAGATTGAGTGCAATCATCATCCAATGATTCTTAAAAAAACAAAAAATAAGTAATTAAAAGAATAAAAATATATATTATGGTATTAGACTATAGAGTTTTACCCCTATAATGTAGGCATCAAAAAGTGTTTGTCGTCTATTATTTTTTTTGAAAACGCATCGTTTAGCTCATTTTTTCTTTATCAACTTATTTATTTTCTAAATTTATTTCTTGTTTAGAAATAATACAGGGATTAATTAATCTAAATTTTGCTTTGCATGATTTTCCCATTATATAGTGATAATATAAATTTCTCTATAAAATAGGAATAATTATTAACTTTAATAAACATATTATATCATTTTTGGGTATAAATATTATGAAAATGTACCATATGTATGTATTCATAATTGAGGCAACCATCCATTCAAACTTAAGAATCTGATTTTTACTCTTGAGAATAAATACATCTATAATGAAAGTTCCATTTATTTATTCTTAATATGGAATATAAGAAATATTTATATATTTAAATTTTGTCTCTATATTAATTTTTAATGATAATAAATGTTTCTGGTGAACTAGTGGGTATAAGGTACTATTATAAGGTCCTTTTTATTTCTTGGTCAATTCACTTGATTAGGTTGATCCGACCTTCCATTTCCCCATCACTTTATCTATCTATAATACCGTACCTCACTTTATACCTTTTTTCATCAATTGTTAAATTTTTTTCATATGAATTTTTTTGATAAATACATACCTCATGTATCTTAATATGAATAGATGAACATGCTATAAAAGTTCCAATAGAATCATTGAATTTTTAATATCTAGATCATCATGTGGAACAAGAAACTCAACAATTATATCCTAAGCTACCTAATTCCACACTCTCATGTGTTATTTTTGGACTTATTTATTGTGTATCTTATATCCTAATATATTATACACCATACCCATCACAACAAAGCGGTGCATGGGTGTTGACAGATAGAAATTATATGCAACTTTACCCTTAAGAATTTTAGTAATATAAAATTTTCACATGTTTTTAATTCAAATTTAGAAGAAAGTAATAAAAATATTAATTAACTTAGATAAGGTATGCAGTTGAGTGGAATGAATAGCCTCAAATATTGTGGGAACATTTTGTTCTTAATGGGTGGATCTTTTTTCCACCATCGGTTTGCATTGATCCTTTCTCATATATTGGCCTACCAAACTAGACCAGACAATAATATCTTACAAAGAATCTATTTGAGCTTGCAATAATTTCAGAATATTATAAGTATATTTTTTGGTTTTTTAATAAAAATATGTTTGATTAGACACTCCAAAACCTACTCCTATAATGAATCCAATATTGTTTCGACCGCTTCAATGCCACTGAATTTAGATTTTACTCCAGTATAGTAGCAATCGATTCTGGAGTTTAAACCATATAAAAAACTTATAAAAATGAATATATATTTTTATTTAATATTTTTATAAATCATAATTAATTACTATTATGTCATACTTACACATTTTACTCATACATATTTTCTATTTTCATAAACTATTTTACCCTTTATATATATGATCACCTCCTTCTGTAGCACATGACATGGTTTGGAAGTTTCTTAATATTTTGATTCATTAATCTTTATATAAAAAATGGAACATATGTTGTTTCATATCACATAAAATATTTATTTTTGATTTAAAATATATACTAATTTCTTTTCTAGTGAAGTGTACCCCATCCTTCCTTTGCGATAATGGTACATTGGTTTTGATACATGTTATTTACTCTCATTAATCTTTTATTGTTTAATAAATTAACAATTTTGAATAAAAATGGGAAAAATAAATAATTTAAAATAATATATTATCAACTAAAATTCCCTAGAAATTATTTATCCTCATGATGACTGATTAAATCATTCCATGTTTCCTAATTTATAATTTTTTCATAACTAACTGGTGGGTGGGGATTTAATTTCCCCTCAACATCACTATGATTTAACATTGGATGAAGAGTACAAAAGCCTCTATGGACTTTTCTAGCATCCATTAAGACACATTTATTATAGAAATATTAAAAAATAAACAAACACTACAAGGAATAAAAAAAATCAAATCGATATTTAATTATATAATTATTTGAATAAAATATAGAAAGTATATCACAACATTACCATTATATTATCCCAAAGGGTTTTCTTCATTACAGGTTGGATGTGGTGCCATAAGTCAATATCAATCAGCACATTCATCCTCATTGTGAATCCAACATAACTAATGAACATTGACTTATTTGAGTCAACATGTTTTCTACATTGATTCCAGCCAACCTAAAATTTTATACCCTTGATAATTTTATTCAAAACTGTGATATTGTTTCATTGTTGTTTTTTTCTTCAACATGCTGTTGATCCCCTAATAATTATATAGTTTTAACATCAACAGTCTGTTCTTCCCCAAGATTGGTAACATCATCATGTGAAAAATACATTGTCTGCATGAGTAGTGAAAAAATTAATTTAGATTTTTTATGTAGTAGAGAATAGATAATATTATGCATAAAATAATCATATATTAAAATACACTATAATCATATCATTGAACTCACTTTCCTTTTTTTGAAAAGTATAAGGGATTTTTATATTCTATCTAGAATCCATATCTCCTCTTTGTGGCCCCTTAAACATACAAGAAATTTTCTACATTGGGACCACCATTAACTGATTATGAGATCCCAATGAAAGGGTCATTCATAATTGAATTTTCATTTGAACCTAAAGTGTTTTTAGTCACCAATAAGAAAATCAACCAATTATTGTTTGATGGATCTTAAACATAAAATACTTTCATTGCTTGTGATTTCTGTATGAATGACTCGTCCTTTTCCCCTTACACACTTAAATTTACCTTCATGAATCCTATTTCATCATCTCTCACATCAATCCTATTGTCAACCCATTTCCAATGGAAAATCAACACTTTAAATTTTGTGTAATCCAACTTCTATATATGTTCGATAATGCTGAAATATGAAATATTCTCAAAAATTGGATTTCTATCCTTTTAACTAGATATGTGAATCGATTCTACTACAAGCATAAATCCACTATTTTTCATCATTATATAGTCATCGTGTTATTTTTTATATATCATATAACCATTAATTAAAAAAACTAGTGTAAGATATAACAAATGCATTTAGTCCCCTAGATAGCCATCAAATTCATTTGGCCATTGAATTTAGATTTTCATATAATTCCTTATAAATATGATTTCATAACCATCCTATAGACTATTGATTATGTGTATTTGATATCCATCCTTCTGACCTTAATGGATTCAAATATCTAATAATTTCATTGTGGGATACAACATATGGATCAACATCTTCACTATTATGTAAAATGTAAAGGTTATCTTTGTCACACTATATGATAGTAATTGCAAAAACATATCATATAGAAATACATTCTACCATAATTCATCTAATGTGATGATACACTGGGAGACCAGTGCTATCAAAATATGATAAGTAATCAGTACAAATAGCTTCTTCAACAATATATCATTCTACAACACAAAATTATATCCAACATCGATTGTTGACATACCCTTTTAAAAAATTCATATGACATTAAATGGGATAAATACATATGTAATGGATAGGGACACATAGTTGAACCACTCTAAAAAATTGAACCATCAGGTGGACCATTATATCAAAAGATGATGGTGGAAAGAACATCTTTAATTCATATAATATGACTGAAAACTCCATATTCATGATTGGAAACTTTATCGGGTCTATAAATTTAATACGTATGGCTTTGAAAATGATGCAGAGTCTAGTTAATCCATGTTATAAATTTTTAGGAAAAATGAAATTTAAAGCGTAGAGCATCAAATCTTGTATAAAAAAATGAATATTGTGTGAACTGAGTCCTTATAACATCAAATTATTCAATGACATGACATTCTCAATATTTGATGAATACCCTTATGAAACTTTTACACCATTAAGGAAAATATAAAATTTCAATTTTTTTCTATCTAGATAGAGTGTAAGCTACTGGAGAAAGAAAATTCAACCCTTTACCCTTCCCCGGTACCAACTCTTTCCTTATCTCCGTGTCAATCATGTCCAATCTTGCCTTGATTCCATCGTTTTTATAGGAAAATTTATAAATGTTTTGATAACACTATCAAATAATTTTTTTTCTACATGTATGAAATCAATAAAATGTTTGACATACAAAAAATTATAATATGGTAATTCAAAGAAAATTGATCACTTTTTTCATCATGATTTTGTAAGATTTTTTGAAAATGGTTTATAAAAAATAGTGTCAATATCATTTACTTTATCAAACTATTGATCACCAATTAGTGAACATGATGTTGTACCTTGTTTAGTATTCCCATAGAATGATGTAATCTATGATCAATATTTATTTCATTGAGGTGAAAACATATTATTCCCTAAAAACACAGTCTTTGATGAATGCTTCAATCGAATTGAGTGTGTGCATTCTTCACAAATGAGATATACCAACATTCCATTAATGGTTTATCCTGAGAAGTTTCCATAAGTAGGAAATTCATTTATCATCCCATAAAACATGTAACTCAATGTAAATTCATCACTTATATGAGCATCATATATTGTAGCACCAGTATACCACATTAATTTTAGATCTTCGGTCAATGGAGACAAATAGACATAAATATAATAACCAGGTTTATTTGGTCCATATAAATGGAAATACTACATTATGTATTTTCACTTCAAACATAACCATGGAGGTAAGTTATAATTTACAAAATGGTGAGCCATATACTATGAGTACTACCTCAAACTCTAAAATGATTTATTCAATCTATAGATAATGAAAGAGAAATATTTCTAATTTCATTTCCAAATTTAGGATACTCAAAATAAATTTTATTCCACTGAGGAGAATATTGTGGATAACATAGGTTCCCATATTTAATTCTACTATATACATGCCATGTCAATTGTGTCATGTTTTCCTGACATCCATATAGTATTCTAAACCATGAAATGATAGGAAAGTACCATATAGATTTTTAAGGACATGATTCATTTTTCTTGTATCGATCTGCACCACACTTGGGGAATTTTATGAGTGATTCATGGACCTTAAAACAACACGCATTCATTTGTACAAGAATTTATTTTTTATAGATCATTCCCAGTAAATGTATAATTTTTTTTGGATAATATTTCAATATGGTTGTTCATTTTCTTCGAGTGGCATATCATTTAGAATACCAAGTAGTTCGATAAAGCTGGTGTCTCTCCATCCTATTCCTACATTGAAATTATATAACTTCAATATAGAAGAAAATGTTGTGTATTTAGTACAAACGTATAGAATAGTCTCTTTTAAAAACAATTTATCTTCACAAACAACTTTGGACAATCAATATGGTCATCTTCAATTTTCATTTTCATTTTATCCATATGATCTCCATCATCATTTACACTTGCATTCATATCAAATTATCCAGAATGACAGTATGATCTCAATCAGTGTGCATGTTCATATTTTCCCTATTTTTTGTCCAACATTTATAGCTCTATTCTATTCCATGGAAAATCAAATGTTATTCCAACTCTTTCAAACTAAATTTTCTTAAATAAAAACAACATAAACATGGACCAAGTATTTGAGAAGTGTTGTATGAATACTCTATTTAAAACCTGATGAAATATTTAACTATGTATTCATAATGTTTTTTCATATGATTAGATTGAATCCATTTTAATTAATATTCATCCTATTAGGTTCATAAAATATTCATTTTGTCCAAAAAATAAATTAATAGACATAAGATATTCATTATCAAAGGTGAATGTTATAGATAATTTTAATAAGTGGAACCCAAAATTTTATTGTTTCAAATAATTTCAGAATGATTTGAAGGAAATGGGTAATTAAATTTAAGAAAATAATTAATCCACTATGGTTTTTGTTATCCTATAAATTCATTCAAAATGATCACCTGTGCTCGGTATGGGATGACTAGTGCTCAGAGTAGTTTAAGAAACATAGGTTCATAGATAAAAGAGATGGGGGATGAGTCTAAAGAAAAAAATGAAACAATAACTATTTTAGAGATAAATTTGATTAGGATGATGGTTGTATCATTAAATCCAAATGTTCTTAGACTAGGAGTTGCCGAAGCAATGGAAAAAATTTCTTAGTTTTTTTTCCTAAAGTGGAAAAGTTTCTCAGGCACACAATGGTTTGACATATGGACAGATCACACAATACATGGTCATAGTGCCCTTAATAATTAATAACCATTTCCCCATTCCCAATGGGTTATGATACATGATCATCTAGTATTGATTATACATGAACCACTATTCCTTGAATAGAAAAATTATTTACCCAAGACAATAATATGCTCTTCTAATGGAAATGAATGCATGATTTCCAAGTCTTGATTATTTTAGACACTATAGAAAGGATCCTAGTTTCTATAAAAGGAACAAAACAAAGAAATAATATTCCATATAATTAATGAATGAATAAGAATATGACTTATAAAAATTCAGTTTTAGGGAATGATATTAATGAATAAGAAATTAATGATCTTTTGACTATGAGCATTTTCCAAATTATATATTGAATCCAACTGCATCCCAAAACACTTTACAAGAGACAAAAACATTTTAAATTACCACATATTAATTTAAAATTACAAATATCATCTAAAAAAACCTTTCAAAATTGAAAAGTATTTTTTTTGAAATTTTAAAATCCCTCTTGAAATTTGTTTTTTAATTCCACATGGAAATCGACCATTTTTTTAAACACTTAATGGGATACAAACCCCCTGTTCTATTAAAACTATTATCATCAAGTGAACATTTTTAAAATCATATTAAAGAACCATAAATAATAAATTAAATGTTTAAATCCATGTTCATGGAAATATGTACATATTGAAATGTTTAAAACCTTAGAAGTCCACTTTGAAATCACTTCATGAGTTTCAAAACACTGAATCCATTTTAGTTCATTATAAGGGGAAACCTTGTTTTTTCATTTCAAAACACAATTTAACATTTAATACCATGTTTACTTTTTAACAATTAAATTTAAATTCATCATGACCATATAAAATTCTAATTAGTCCACCACCTATCAAAATAAAAGCATGATTATTAAAAATTTATAAAAATTTTATAAAGTTGAAAAGAATAAAAAAAATTCAGAAGATAGGAGTAAATTAAAAATTTAAATCTGAACATGATTTTCTTGGACTACCCACCTAAATACTGAGGCTCCCATGGGATTATTTCAAAATTTAATCAAGGGACTATTCATTTATTAAAAGCATGTTTCATCAAATATCACACAAGAAGACACAAATCCAAGCTTTCACATGCCATAAAATTTATTCAATAATAAAAACCAATAAGGTTTTATAAATATTCATGAAATTGAAATATATTTTCCAAAAGATCATGATGTGTTATATAGATTCCTTGTGTGATATTGGTCTTAGGTTTGATTTAAATTTATACTAGTGTGAGTTGAATTGGTGGTTCTCAAGTACCTGGGGTGAGAGAATGATAATATATTTCATTTTGGTTTGGCAAGGAACCAACCACAAAGTTACACTATGTTTTGAGTTTGAATATTTTTGTGGGTGTTTAGAATATCATTATATGACTTAGGTTGTTTAGGAATTGTGATACAACAATGAGATATCACTTTAACGGATGAAACTGATCATTTTCAGGAAACATTTATCTATAAGAGGACCAAATAATATTTTTCATGAGATTGAGTGTGGTGAGATGGAAACCACATCACCCATTTTGTTCACATTATAAATTTATTCTTGGTTTATTGTGTAAATTATATCAAACTTATTTGCTTGTTTTAAAATTATTTATTCTATGAAATTAATTTTTGGACTTGTGTTCTTTAATTATTTACATTCTTTCATTTATATAAGTTCATGCTTAGAAATTTTATAAGCTCCAATACATTTTATGACCCATAAAAAAATTTAGCTATCATATGTTTGGGTTATGTTACCTCACATTATTTTGATAAAGTAACATGAATATTAGCATGTATTAGACCTTTTTATGGGAATGAAATTACTATTTGGTATGTGTTTATTTTTTGATATCATGAGTACTTTTAGTAAACTCGAATTAAGTTTTAAATCATCCATTTAAATGTTATTAATATGCATTGTTAAGTACTTACATATATACATTGTATTATATTAAAAATAAATTAATTTCCTTTAAATATAACCTAAATAAATTATAAGTCAATGAAAAATAATTAAATTTGATTTAGTGATTGAATCAGTTATGAGATAATGGATGGGTTTATTATGGGAAGGAATTATTTATTATGATAACTTATTATGTATCATCATCTTGTTTGATTTTTAAAACTAACCTAAAAAAATTTTAAGTAGTAAATGTCTTGGTTTTCACAAAGAATTATATATGGATTTTCTTTTCTATAGACACCTTAAATAAATAGTTTTTTTTATTCAAACAGAAACCTTAGTTAGATTCATTATTTAATTTTTTTTTACTGAATCATAATTTTAGATTACTAACAGTACATGTTCTTTGTAAATTTTAAAAATCAAAAGTGTAAATCTTAATTTTCATCAAACATGAGTTATAAACGTGCATATTAAATTTAAATGAACTATATTACATGACAAAGGTTGTTACTAAATTGGGTATTAAATGTAGAAAATTGATTTAAATCAGAACATTTCACCTTTTATGTTAGAATATCTTAATTGGTGATTGAGTCACACCTTATGCCTTCTTTGGATTATTATAACTAAGAATTGGTTATAGATAATGCCATTTTTAATAAATTACCTTGTTTAATACTAGGATTCACTAGTTATTTCCTATTCCATGTTTAGTACCTTGCTTGTCTTGAAATTAGTGAATGTTAAACTATACATACACTAAAACTTATGCCTTATGTGGAATAACATAAGTTTATTTGAAAAGTGATGATTATGCCACATTTAGATTGATATTTATATTCTAAATTATTTTCCATATTGTAACCCACTCATTCAATAAAAAATAAATATTTTTATTATTGGTTAGACAACTTTATAGGTTTAGTGGGAACCCTCAAATAAATCACCACACACAAAAGCACTAAGACAAAAAAAGAATATTCCAAATTGAAAATGAAATAACAACCAACAAACTAGATAAACCAAAATATAGATAACCAACCATACTCAAGCACATATGTGAAGAGTAGTTCAATGAAAAAAAAGTGAATAGTGAATGAATAAGTAGGTTTAACCAAATCCCACCCAAGAAATTTTTTAAAATTATGGACATTAGTAATGTTCGGATATTACAACTCTCTACACAAGGAAATAAAAAATAAGAGGAAAAAACAAATTGCTGGCCTAGAATTACTAAGTCCATCTGCAACCCACAATGCTAAAATGTAGTAACCTATGATCTAAAATATCATAGATATGGTGAAATGATATCTAACTAGTGTGTCATTTTTTATGCTATAATTTTTATATTAGAAAAATTACAGAGTTGAATTGAATCAAGAAACAAAGAAGATAGAGATGCTATAGTGCAACACAAAATATGGTGTTGCATTGTACCTCCTCTTAAAAATAGCACAAGGAATGGCACCTAGTTGAAGTAGAATACATGCTCTATTTTATCATTTTCACACTAATTACCATGGGTTCAATATGGTCTAAGGAAGGAGCCCAAACCAATTTTATGGGGCTTGTTGAACTCGAAGGGGGAGGTTTTGATCATCTAGGCTTGTGAAATCAATAATATTTGAACAAGAGAGGAGAAAAAACACCGATCTAAGAAAAAAACAATCTAAGAAAACACTACATTAACACACGATAACACTGACATAATAGAACACCTCAATAACACAAACCATGGAACCCAAACAATAATGCAGCGATGGAGGAGGATAAAAAAATAAAATACCATGGATTTGAGGCTTGATTCATCCGAGAGAAAGTAGAGGAGGATCACAGAAAGTAGGGGACTTCTGTGAAATCTTGAGAATCACAACTAAAATAAGCGTGGTTAGGGTTCTTTAAAATTGACCGGTGAGAGTTTTATCAGCTCTTCCAAAAAAGCACTGATAAAGTTCTAGTTTATCAGTTCTAAAAAAGCATTGATAAAAGTCATCTTGATCAATTATAAACTTGTAGCATTGATAAAGATTCCATTAATTAGGGTTTGTTAGTACTGATAAAATTTATATCTTTATCAATGGTAAAGAAGCACTGATAAAAGGATTATTTATCAAAACTAAAAATTAGCATTGATAAAGGATTTATAATTTTTTTTTTATTTTTTTAAATATATTTATAAATATCTGTATATGATTATAAATTTAATTATATAATTATATATATATATTAAATATACTCATTATTTAAGTATATTTATACTAATTTTATAATTATTTAAATATATAAATACTTATTTGTAATTATATTAACACTTTTTAAATTTAATTATATTTATTTATTTATAATAATAAATATATAATTTTATAAATATAGAAAATATTCATTTACAAATATATTTATAAGTATATATAATTATAAATTTATTTATAATTATTTATTTATAATTATAATTAATTTATATAATTATATATATTTATATAATTAGATATATATTTAATATATATAGTGAATATATTCCCTATTTAAATTTATTTATTATAAATATAATTATATAATATATATAATTATATAATAATATATATTTAATAAATATATATATTTATAAATATAATTATAAATATAGTAAATATATTAATTATTTAAATATATTTATTATAATTTTATAATTATATAGCTATATAATTATTTATTTATAAATATATAAATACTTTTAAAAAAATTATAAATTTTTTTCTTAATATATATTTATTTAATTATATATATATTTAAAATATATATATAAATATAAACATAAATATTGTAAGTATATTCATCATTTAAAAAACTTTATTATAATTTTATATTTTATTTAAATATATGTAATTAATTATTTATCATTATAAATATATAAATTTCTAAATATTGTAAATTTACATTTAAAACTAAATTTATTTACTAGAATATTTTTAACATTATTAATGGATATATATTCATAACTTCATGCATGTTAAAAATGAGTGAAATTGAATAATTAAAAATGAGTACACTTTAAAAATATTAAAAAAATGTATAAGTTTTATCAATTAAATATAAATTATTAAATTAAATTAAATATATATTAAAATAAAGACATGTATATACATATTTAAAATATTAAAACATTATAAATAATTATATATAAATAAATATTAGAAAATTATTACACTCTAAAAAATAAAAAATAAAAAATATTAAAAATGAATAAATAATACCTATCTATTATAATATAAAAAATAAATCTACTGATTAAAAATTTAATATATTTAATGTATCATGTTACTAAATAAAATTCTAAAATGAATACTAAAATTTGATTTAATTACAAAAATATTAGTTGTATATGTTTCTATATATGATTTTATTAATAAGGTAAATATTTGTGTCTACACATTGTATATAAAAACGTAGTAATTATGCATATGTATGTGTGAAATCAACGCAACACACGTTTGATATATGTTAAATTGGAAAATCAAATGACATTCAATTAACGCCGATTACTCTATGCAATTAGTTAGTATTTTTAATTAATATTAATTTTAAATTATAGACCATTCTTCACTAAATGTATGACTAATTTAATGTATGAAGATATATTTTTTGTTATATAAATCATATTTTAGGATATATATATATATATTTCTATATTAAATATATTAATGAATAATTATGTATAAAAACCATTAAAAACGAATAAGACATTAATATGTTTTTTAATTATTCCATTTTTTTCATTACCTATATCTATATTTAATATATATTATTTATTAATATTTATAATTAATATATATACAATATATTACACTTATCAATTTATATTAATAATTTTTTCATTAATAAATTTATTTAATAATTTTTTAATTGAGTCATTTTTAATTTTTTATTATTAAAATTTATTCATTTTAAATATATATATTTAATATATACTATTTATTAATATTTATAATATATATATATATATAGTAAATGTATTCATTTTTATCAATAATTATTTAATTAATAAATTTTGTAATATTTCTCTTAATTTACCCATTTATAATTTTAATTTGTTTAATTATTTAATTTTACATATCTAAATTTAAAATATAATCTTTATTAATATATCTAATATATATATAAATATATTATATTTATTAATTACTATCAATAATTATTTAATTAATAAAACTTTTAATATTTTTTTTAATTTACTCATTTTTAATTTTTATTTGTTTAATTATTTATTTTTAGTCATTTTGTATATCTATATTTAATATATACTATTTATTAATAATTATAATACACACACATATATATATAATTTATTAATAATTATTTAATTAAAAAATGTATTTTTTTTAATTAATTCATTTTTAATTTTTATTTTTTTAATTATTTCAATTTTTATTATTGTTTTAATAATTGTATTTTTTATTGGTTTGTATAAAAAAATTTGAAAAATGGATTGGGCCGGGTCCAATAAGACTTGACTATGAGTGTGGGCCAAGGACATGATTAAATATATGGTGGACAACGACCTGTGTGGGCTCATGGCAGGCCCATATTAGTGTGTGCATTGCATACGGGATCCCATCACCATAGTGGGATTCTAAGGGATGGATGTGATGGAATCATATATAAAGGAGTTCCCTCTAGTGCACTATCTTGATGTGGGAATTTCTTGATGATCAAGACCTTTATCAACATTTTTTATCACTGATAATGAATATTGTTTATCATCACTAACAGTAAAGTACTAATAAAGGGTACCCTTTATCAGTACTAAAAAAAGTGATGATAAAGGGTACATTTTATCATCCCTACAAAAATCTTTGATAAAGGGTATCTTTTATCCATGCTTGTTTTATCACTGAAAAAAGTTACCCTTTATCAGCGCTTTTTTCCAGCGCTAATAAAGGCCAACACTGTTAAAGTCATTCTTTGTAGTAGTTCTTGGTTGAAAACCTAGTATATTCCATATATTAAGAGAATACATGATCAGAGGGAACTCTAGTATGAAATCCATCCTAATCATATATGTCAGTTATTTTTAGCGAAGGTCTTGATGTGACCATTTAGGGGATTTACTTTGGAAAAAGGTATCCTTTAAGATTATTTTGGTGGGAATGGACCATATAAGAGACCTATGAGAAGGATATGATGTATGGTAGGTCTCTTTATACACTATTGGGGTGCTTCATGAAGTGATCAGGAGGGTACCAAATTCTATGTTATTGGATACCCTAGAGAGGTGGTTAATCAATACCCTCAAAATACTCTATCTCATGTGGTATCATTTGCTAAATGAAGAAGTGTTTCTCTTGTAGGGACTTCATGAAAGGTCATCATGGGTTTTCCATTCAGGAAGGGGGATTATTGAATTCATATTCATGAAAAGGTTTTTGAGGATCTTGTTATAGAATAATCTCATAGAGGTCACATTTTTGAAGGATCTTATGAGCCTCTTATTCATGAATGAGCTCACACAACTCTCATTCAAGATGGATATTGTGAGTGGTTTCCCTTTCTCATTACCTCTATTTCAGTATCATAGTTAGCTAGGGTTTTCCTTAAATACAAAAAATTGGATCTCCTCAGTGTTTCCAAGAGTGTTAAGTCTCTCCCAAGGGGGGTTTCTCCATCATTACATTGTGTAAATTAAAGGGTTGTATGGTGAATTTGTAGTAGGTGTTGGGTAATGAATTTCAGAAATAGGAATACATTTATAAATTACATTAAAATATACTAGGATTAGGGATAATGGGGCCTATTATACATCAATATATTTGTGAAGAACTACATAGTTTCTTTGAATCATTTTCGTCAAGCCATAAATCATAACCACATCCATGAAATAGGTTTTTGGTGGGACGAAAATCACCACCTTTGAGCCATAAAAAAAGATTTAGCGTTGATTGTAGATCTTTAAACCATTTATTCACTTTTTGAGTAACCAATTTTGTTCATGAATGTGTTATATGGGTCATGTAATACCATGTCAAAAAGAAGTTTTTGGCTCCTAAATCTCTTGAACTGCTTCATGAAAACTTATTCCTTTGGAAATTATCACATGAATTATGAAATTTTCATCTCATTTATAGTGGTTTTGAAGTCATTATGTCTGGACGTGCCTAAAAAAAGTCCCCCTCCACTAGAATTGGTTTTTGTAGGAATTATAAGAAGCTAGTTCCATGGGTGTAATGGTTATAAACATGACTTCTATTCTATAAAAATAATACCCTCACATATAGTGTCATGTGAACCATATTTGATTTCGATTCCATCAATAGTTATTTATGAATGACTATAGTTCTCTCCTATTACACATAGAGGATCTCCTTCGTGGGAATAGAATACTAATATATTTTTAGAATAATGTATTCAAAGGCCATCAATGGGGAATTCAAAAACATTGTATACAAATTTATCCTTAAACGAATTTGTAGAGCCTCTCATGGTGACTACATGAATCCTATAACATTTAGGTGACTTTTGTATTTATTATGAATTTCATGTGATATCTATGTATAAAATGGGAGAGTTCCATATTTTTTTTCAAACCCTTCCATATTCGGTTAATTATCATCTATAATCCATAATAACTCTAGCATAATTCCTCTATGTTATTTGAGAGTGTAGTAGTTCCATGATCAAAAGAGATGAAGTAAAGGTGAGGAAATGTGAAAAACCAAGTATCATTTGATGTTTGATATTTTTTGTGATGGCATTCAATATTATCCACTAATAGAAATAAAAACAATTTAAGGATTCAAACTCCTAAATAATGTTCCAATTTCTACACTGAATCCAAGAAACTAACCTTTTAGATTGATTAACAACAATCGGGAATCTACTTGAGTAAATATTTTGTTAAATGGTCATTACATCAAGGAGGATAATCATTAAAAATTTTATATCCAATGATATATTCCCCTAACATGAGAGGATGTATGATTACTTCCCAACCCATACATTTACACTTATGGGTGAATCTTTAAAAAGTCCACAACTGATTAGAAACTAATGTTTTCATTTACCTAGGACCATCTCCTAGGGGGTTCCTCTAGAATGGATTAAGGGTGGACATTTTTGGTGAGTAATATCTATGAGGAATTCATCCATGAACCTAGAGTCATATTAAATTATGAATCCATTTGGTTCATAAATTAATTCTCACACCATAATAAGAATATCATCCAAGATCTAATTAATAAGTGGATTCTAGATATAGAAACCTTTCAACTAGTTCATTAAGATGATTGGATTTTTCTCTATAATGTATGAATGACCACCAAAACACTAGGTGGGTTCGAACCTCCATTTTTCTGGTCCGCCTTTGGCGGACTGGTTCTCCTTAGCCCAGGTTCATGACGCGTTCGGGGGTGTCACACAGCTGATCAATCCGACTACCCAGGGGGTCCTCATGTGATCTGAAGACTGCGTGATTTTCGAAACCGCAACCCACATCATAGACGGAGGCCCTTTTTACTCTGCTGCGGCCTGGGCCAGCCGCGGTGCTCCTCCCGGTGCGCCGTTGTGGCTCACCACTACCCGCCCACGACCGCCGCCACTAGTCATTGGCAGGGTACTCTACGGACCACTGGGTCTGCACCGATGGTCTGTTCTTCAAACCAATTGTGCCACCAGCCTCTGTGGGGTATCACCTTCCCTACGAAGGCCTTCAAATGGTCTTTTTTCCATTTCAAACATTCGTTGACCAAGAACACACATGGAAGAGGGGGGTCAGGCCTTGTTTGTGTCGACCCACACCCTCCGTGTTAGAATTTTAAAATAGGGGAGGCTTATGAATGATGTTACATCAACAATAAATTCAATCCCAAAAATAAATCTCATAAACATCACCCTCCTGAAAGAATGGATGATCCAAAGATCAACCTGTTCATGGGTTGATATGCGTTCGTTGTTTATAATTAAGAACAGGGAAAACATAAAAAAAACCCCTTCCTCAAAGTATTTCAACATTGAAGTGGTTCGTCCGCGAAGTTTGAAGAATTCAAAGACATTCTTCACTTCCTGTTCCATTATTAGAGGTGTTTCAAATTTTTTAACATTCCACTGATGTTCATTGCTCTTCGTTGGAGAGAAAACACACTGGTAGTTCATTAAGAAATTGTCTTCCATTTAACCCTCAATTATCCAATGCGTTATTCCATAAAAATGAAACACATCGCAACATTTTTGTTACACTGCGACGTCACGTCATTACACTTAATTTAAAGCATCATTATGATGCATATTCATGATCCATTAATGATCCTATTTTAATACACCTCGTCATCGCCTCGTCGCCACACCATAGTGCCACCGTCCGCCGCTCAACGGTATGAAAGAAAATAAAATGACTGCTTTTATGTTATTTTATTATTTCTAAAAATTCAAAAAATTAACTTCTCTATCTGACCCTTGCTGGTCAAAGTTAAGTCCTTTCTAGGAAAATCCTGTCATTTAGAGTTCAACGGTGCCATCAGATTTTTAATCTGATCACTGGTTCAAAAGTTAGAAAAACCCACTAGAATGTTTATTAAGTGAACTTAAAAAAAGTTCAAAATTCTATTCTGGGCTCACCAGGCCTCAGAATCATGTTCCATAAAAGCGGGTGGTCCCTAAATAATTCCATAATTTTTTTTAAAAAATTATACCAAAATTAAGAGATATTTCATTCTCCCCACCTTAGGGATTTATCTCCACGAAATCCAAAACAAAGGTTAATCAAATAAATGGGGGTACTGAGAATGAATCTGAGCCTTCCGCTCACATGCGTTCTTTTGAAGATTACCGTGCTACCACCATATGTGCACTAGAATAATCAACCATCCATGAAGGACCCACTCCTATCAATCCTCTATCTCCACTGAGAACTCCACAAATGTCTCCTCATCGTCGATGTACAGCTCGCCCCAGTTGATGATGTGCGATGGGTCATGCACGTACCTCCTCAGCTATGACATGTGAAAAACATCGTGTACCCAGTGCATCTTTGGGGGAAGAGCTAGGCAGTCTGCCACCTCTCCAAATCTGATTAGAATCTGGAAAGGTCCGACAAACCTCAGAGATAGATTGCTGCCCTGGCCAAATCTCCGCAATCCTCATCAGGGTGAGACCCGAAGGAAAACATGGCATCCCTCCTCAAACTCCAAGGGTCTCCACCTCCTTCCAACATATGATTTTTTCCTACTTTATATAGACCTCATCTTCTCCTGTATGATCTACACCTTATCAGTGGTAGCCCATACCAACTCTAGACCTATGAGTGCTGAATCCCCTGGGTCTGTCCAGCATAGAGGTGATCTGTATGGCTACCCATACAAGGCCTCAAATGGCGCCATGCCCATGGTGGAGTGATAACTATTTTTGTATAAAAACTCCACCAGTGGTAGGTGGTCCTCCCAATTGTGACCAAAATCAATGACACAAGCACAAATCATGTACTCCAAGGTTTATATGGTCCGCTACATCTGACCATATGTCTGAGGGTGGAAAGATGTGCTCAAGTGCAGATGATTCCTGAATTAATCCTTTAATCCCTTCCAAAACCAGGATGTAAATCATGCATCACAGTATGAGATGATCGTCGAAGGCACCCTATAAAGAGGCACCCCAAGTCCCCTACCGATCTCTACTCCCGTATGGGTATGAAGTGAGCCGACTTGGTGAGTCAGTCAACGATCACCCAGATAAAATCGTGTCCCATGGACGTGTGTGGTAACCCTGTCAAGAAGTCCATGGAGATTCCGTCCCACTTACATTTCGGTATCTCTAGTGGCTGTGCCAAGCCTGCTAGGACATGATGATCGACCTTTACTTGCTGACAAGTTAGGCATCATGAAACGAAATCAGCCACCATTTTCATCATCCCTAGCCACCAGTACTAACATCAGAGGTCCTAGTATATCTTCTATATACCAAGATGTATTGCCAATGGGGATGTATGGAATTCCCTCAACACCTCCTCCCTCAAAATCACTGGTACTACTATGTATCCTCTGAAAAGTATGACGTGCTACCCACCTATCAAAAATCCATTAGGAGCCTGTCCTAAGGATATATGAGTACATCAGGCCTTACAGTCAACATCTTCAAGCTGTGCCTCCCTGACTCACTGTAAGAGTGGAGGAGTGACAGTCATTTACTGAAGGTATGCCACTACATCATCATCCACAAAAGATATCTACATCATGGATATATGCTCTGTCGCCTCACTCAGTTTATGTAAACCAGACCTCCTACTGAGTGCATCTGCCACCGCGTTACCCTTCCTAGGAGTATATACTATCTCAAAGTCATAGTCCTAGAGGAGATCCAACCATAACCACTGTCTCAAATTCAAGTCCTTCTATGAAAATTTATACTTGAGACTCTTATGGTCAGAGTATAAAGTAAACTAATCACCCATCAAGTAGTGCTGCCACTTCTTCAAGGAAAATACCACTACTACTAACTCCATGTAATGGGTCTCGCAGTTCTGCTCATTCTGCTTCAACTACTGTGAGCCGTAGGAGATCACTACTCTCTCCTTCATCTATAAACAATCCAATATGGTCCCTAATGCATGGAATAAGACTACATAACCAAAACCCTCTTCTGGTAGTATCAAGATTGGGGCACTCTTCAGTCTCCACCTCAGCTCCTGAAAGCTCTGTTAGAACTTCTACATACAGATAAAGGGATGTCCCTTCCGTTTCATGGATGATAAAGGTGATTCTACTCTGGAAAATTTGGGCACAATCCTCCAGTAGTATCTAGCCAAACCCAAGAAACTCTGAACGTCAATCATGATCTTAGGTGGCTCCCAAGAAAGCAATGCCTCTATCTTCGTCAGATCTACTGCAACTCCAGCCTCCGATATGACGTGTCCTAGAAAGTGCACCTCTCAAATCCAAAATTGTCACTTTGGGATCATACCATAAAGCTGGTGCTGTTAGAGTGTATCCAGGACTATCTAAAAGTGGGTAGCTTTCTCCTCCTCTGTGCCAAGTACACTAAGATGCCATCAACGAATACAACCACGAAACTATTGAGGTATGGCTGGAAGATCCTATTAATGAGTCCCATGAACACTGCTAGGGAATTGGTCATGCTGAAGGGAGTCACTAAGAGCTCTTAGTGTCCATACTAGCATATGAAGGTTGTCTTTGGTATGCCCTCATCTTGTACTCGAAGTTGATGATAGCCCGATTTGGGGTTTATCTTCAAGAACCACCTCGCTCTCTTTAGCTGATTGAAGAGGTCATCGATCCTTGGAAGTGGATACTTATTCTTCACATTCACTTAGTTCAGGCATTTTAAGTCCATGAATATCCTCAAGCTCCCATCTGCCTTCTTGAAAAAAAATACTAGGGATGCCCATGGTGAAACACTAGGCCTTACGAACCACTTCTCCTTCAAGTCCTCTAGCTGTACCCTCAATTAATGAAACTATGTGGGAGCCATCTGATATTCCAGTGTGGATATAGATGCTTCCCCTAAGTACAATTAAATGCAGAAGTATACCTCTCTATGAGGAGTTAGTCCCAGAACATCCTCAGGAAAGAAATCCTCATACTAATCCACCACTATAAGAAATATTGGAATCCTCTCGTCCAACACACTGAGGGTGAGGCTAGCCAACTCATGAGTGATCGACTGCACCCTCCTCCGAGAAAATAAATCTTGTGCTGCAAACATCCCCTTCTCTTCGATGAAGGAAAAATTGGACCCATCCTCATGAAAACACCATAATTTTCTCTTAAAATAGTCACTATGAGCATGAAATGTAGATAACCAGTCCATACCTAAGATGATGTTATAAGTACTCGACGCTACTACTAGGAGATCCCAGTCGAAGCTCTTACCCCCTAAAATAAGATCAAACTACCAGAACCAGTGTGTAATCATCAAATCCCCTCATGTAGGAGTCTCTAATAATAAGTATTGAGCCAATGGATTCACTTGAGTCTCCAAGACCTGAGCAAGGTTCACGACAAGGAAAGAGTGACTGACACCTATGTATATAAGAACTGCATCTAAGGTGGAGAAGACACATATCATACCTCTAATCATCTCTGGAGTGCTGTGGTCATAGGAATATATCGCCTGAATCTAGCCTTGCACCTATCCAATGACTCCCTGATTCCATAGTGGACCACCTGAGGGTGGTGGTGGTAGTGCCTCGAATCGTCATCCACTGCCTACCACTTGGCCTGATTCCCTTCCATGTCCGCCTCCCTAAGGAACTCCTTGATTGAAACTCTGCCTCTACCTTGGTGGTCCCTCGACCATTTATTGATCATCTGTGTGGTGGGTTGATTAGTCACAATCCATGTGTCCCTGCCCACCGCATGTGAAGCAAAGCCTAGTTCCCTACTGACTCCCTCTGCTCTGGGAGCCCCGTACTGCCGACCCCAAGTCTTGGGGTTGTCCCCTGAAAGACCTAGCTCACTTGGGCCCCCATGTCTAATGCTTTATGCTCACCTATGAAGACTCTGCTACTTGAGGTATGTTGGTGGATCCAGCTATCGATGCCTACTCTGATAGGAAGATCTCCACAAGAAGGGATCACTCCAGCACTCCAGCTTGAGTGGAGATGCTGAGTGACACCATGGATGCACCGATCTCCCATCCGAGTCCCTAATCAAAGGTACAAGCCCTAAAGAAAGGGTCCCGAACCATGTATGTAGAGTAGAAAGAGAGTTCTGTAAACCCCACAGAGTACTCAGATAATGACAGGATACCCTGCTATAGGTGAAGAAACTTCTGAATGCACACAAAGCACAAGGTTGCAAGGAAAAACTCCTCCCAGAAAAGCTGATCAGAGTCAATCCAGGTGAAGGTCACCTCATCATTCGTCTGGATGGTCAAGATCCACCATCTCCATGCTGAGTTCTGTAGAAGTATCACAGCCAAGATCGTCATCTGGTCAAGTAGTGTCCTCACTAAGTGGAAGACCCGTGTCACTGCCTCCATCCAGCCCTCAACAACCTGAGGATCTGTTTCTCCTCTAAACCTAGGAGTTCTCTGTATCTGAAACTTATGAAAGGAACTAAGTATATGTACATCCTCTAATAGTAACTCCCGCAGTAACTTTTGATCAACATGTGGTGGAATCATTGGCGCAACACCTGATGGGGACATTTCTAGAACTGGTCTGTGAACCGACACCTCATCACTAGGCGATCTGTCCACATGATCACGTATTAGAAGCCTAGCTGACTTTCTATGTGGAGGCATCCTGAAATAGATCAAGATGTACCGTAGTCAGAATATTATACCTGGTGTACTGACTCTTATTCAAGAAGATCATAAGGAGACACTTATGAAACTAGTTTTTTCATGTATAGAGCTGAAAAACATAATTCAGGGTCCTTGTGTATGGATATGTCGGATGTTGCACTAATACTGGACTCCCCGAATTTGAAATTCAAACTCAAAACATTCAACACTATTTCCCAAAAAAAACAATGGACTCTCAGTATCTGTGGTATAACCAACCACCTTTGATACCTCTTTGTCACGAACTCTCCCCCAGGTCCCATTCCGTGACATACCCCAATCCTACCTCCCAAAGACCAGGGTTTGGAGACTAGCACCGAAGGTTTCAACCTTTAAGTGGGAGGAGTTTTCCTGAGTACTTGTATGCACACACACAAAACCACACCCCAATGTTGGAAAATTAAACAAGAATTCAACTATAAATAACCCCTGAGTACAAATAGAATTGAAATTAAAATGGGACATAATAAAAACCCAACAAAAGACTAACTGAAAAATAGTAAAGTACAAAAGGAAATATAGATATCCATCTTCTAAAACCCCACATGATGGGTAAGTATAGAGTAGCTGTTGGAAGTAGTAGAAGTGTGTCCCGTCTTCCTAGTTTCATTAGGAACCACTAGGTCCTGGACCACCAAGTACTCCATCAAGGTGGTAGTTGTCTTCACTAGACACAACACATGCAGGTGAATCCCATGTATGGGTGAGTAACAAAATACTCAGTAGGTACCCCAAAACAACAATGGAAAGACCACAAAGAAATCTAAAACCAAAACACAAATCATGATCACCAATCATGATCACGAAGTAAGAAAAATCACACTAGGAATATTCTAGAGTAGTAAGGTAGAACCATTAGTCACATCGCTGAATACCACGAGATACTGGAGAACTCATCCTCAATGAGTACAGTGGGCCTTACAGGTCACACATAAGCCACTTTTCACTAACCTTATAACTTTTGTGGTACTCATACCTGATGAGTACTGTAGGTATGCTGGGTCACATAGAAACCACTCCCCACTGTGGGCATGCTAGGTCACACAGAAGCTGCTCCCCACTAATATATGGACATACTGAGGTACTACTCCTATCAAGTACCTTGGGTCTGTCGGGTCACACAGAAGACTCTCCCCACCATGAAACTTTCAGGTCACATAGAAGATGCTTCCCACTAGGCCATAATATCTGATCCACAATGGGTAACTCGTCAGCAGTCTTTAGGTCTTAGAAAACTATAGGGTTTTTGCACGTATCACACTTTATATTGGGAGAATAGATCCTCAAGCCATTCATCGAATTCAAACATCCATAAAATCCTTTATAGAGTGTTCCAAAATATCCTTCTCATCACGAGGGTTCCAACACCACAAAACAGATCGTCAATTGGATGCCTGGTTTGTAAGATATTGATGTTTTTCCAAAAAGGAGATGCTTGTGTCTGGGTTTGGTCTGATCCGGTTAGACCGACCCGACCTGACTTGGCCCGAGTTCCACCGACCCAACCTAGACCCGGCCTGACCAGGGAACGGTCTATTAGGCTACGGGTCTGGCCCGAACCACTAGGGAGGGTCTGGCCCAACCCCTTAGGGCGAGTCTGGCCTGACCCGCTAGGGCGAGTCCCGCCTGACCTGCTAGGGTGAGTCCGGATCGACAGGGCGGGTCTGGCCTGCCTCTTGCCCAGTCCGCCTTTGGTGGACCGGTTCTGCTAATCTCGAATGTATGGCACATTTGTGGGTGTCATGCGGTTGGTCAATCCAACTACCCAGGGGGTTCACACGTGGTGTGAAGACCGCGTGCTTACAAAAACCGCGGCTCATGGATGTGGGCCGCTCCACCGACGCGGCTGCCCGACCACATCCACCTCCACCATCCGCCAGCATACCCGGTGGCCCATTTATCTCTACCATGTCCTGGGCCGGCCACAATGCTCCTCCTGAATCACCACCGTGGTACACCGCCACCCGCTTACAGCTACCGTTGTGTGGGTACTCTACATACCCCTGGGTCTGCACCGGTGGTCTGTTCTTTGCACAAATTTCACCTCCGACCTCTGTGGGGTATCACCTTCCCTACGAAGGCCTTGAAATTTTCTTGATGCCATTTTGAACATTCGTCAACCAAGAATGCATAAGGCGGATGGGGGTTGGGTATTGTTCATGTCGGCTCGCACCCTCCACATTAGAAGTTTAAAATAGGGGAGGCTTAGGAATGATGTTAAATCAAAAATAAATTCAATCCTGAAAATAAATCCCAGAAACATCACCCTCCTACAATAACGGATGATCCACGGATCAACCTATTCATGGGTTGATCCAAATTCGTCATTTAAAAAGAATAATGGTGAAAACATAAACCAAAACAAACCCCTTCCTCGAATTAGTTCGACGTTGAAGCGGTCTGCCCATGAAGGTTCAAGAAATCGAAGGCACTCGTCGCTTCCTGGTCCATTCTTCAAGGTGTGTCGAAGTTGTTAACCTTCCTCCAATTTTCATCATTCCTCGTTGGAGAGAAAACTCACTGGTAGTTTGTTAGGTAATTGTCCACCATTTAACCCTCAATTCACCAATGCGTTATTCCATAAAAAAGAGACACGTCACATCGTTTCTGTTACGTTATGATGTCACATTGTTACGCTTCATTTAAAGCATCGTTACACTACATATTAATGAGCCATCAATGATCCTATTTTAATGCATGTCATCATCGACTCTTCTCCACACTTCAATAACGCCATCCACCGCTCAATGGTGTGAAAGAAAATAAAATAACTGTTTTTAATTTATTTTATTATTTTCCAAAAAGTCCAAAAATTAACTTTTCTGTCCGACCCTTACCGGTCGAAGTTAATTATTTTCTAGGTGAATCCTAGAATTCTGAGTTAAATGGTTCCCTCAGATTTTTGATCCAATAACTATTTTAAAATTTATAAAAACCCGCTTAAACGTTTAGTTAAGTGAAGTTACAAAAAGTTTAAAATTCCATTCTATGCTCACCGGGCCTCGGAGTCATGTGCCATCAAAGCATGTGGTCTCAAAATAATTACATAAAAATTTAAAACTATTTACACAGAAATTTTGGGAAATTTTATCTATGAAACATAAGGACATGTAGGATATACTATACATCATGTACTTTAAGGTTATACAAAGAGGACTATGTGCTATATAGTTTATAGTCATGGAAAATTTCCTTATATGTTGAATGGTTTAAAGTTGTATGATTATGACCTATGGAATTTTGGAGATTTTGACCAATTTATAGGTTTATAGATATAATTCCTTACACTGGAGGTCCTATACTAATCAAGATCATGAACATAATAAGATAACTTCATCTCCCTTCTATACACATTGAGGGGAAACCCGACATGATAAAAGATGGACTAACTATCCAAATAATGTAAGAATTTAATAGAGGTTTTGTGGTTGGTACTGAGAAAATTAGTCCAATTATACATACATATCCCTGAACAGATGAATCAATCCACTTTTAGTTTTGAAATAAATGTGAAAACATTTTTATCCTGGTGTCGGTCGAAAAGTTGGATAAGGGAACATCCACCAAGAAATCTCACAATGATATAGAATTATGTATGGGGAAGTAGAGTGATTTTAATAATGATGTGTAGCTCTAAATAATATAGTAGATCCATGTATCATAATATATTTTTTGTTAATATGAATTAATCAACACATATTTGTCATAATAAAACACTATACACATTAAAATATTTTTAAAGGGTATGTTAATCATATTTTTTCATAGATCCCTAGGAATTAAAAATGGATGTTGAACCATATATTTTTTCTAGAAACTTATGATGTTATATATGGTGTTCCGCCAGATGTGATCATTAATTTCAAATGATAAGGAAACAAGTGTTTTGTATTTTGGAGTTATATGAGGAGTACATGTATGTTAGGTGTTTTGTAAATATCTAGCTCATACCAAAAGGATAAAATGGATTCACCTTACAACTATAACCATAGATGGAAACTCAAAATTAATGGGGATGTCCAATCACTATGAAAAATGGGGTATTTGTCTTGGATTTATAGTTGGTATTGAGATAGGAGATCCATGATCCATTTCATATCCAAAAATGTAGGAATTAATCCAAACATGGTTATGATATATTAAGGATGAGTTTTTTGAATATATATTCTACTAAAATAAGACCAAATGTGAATTATGAGGCTCTAAACTAATAGGCAATCAAATATTTGTGGATTTTTCTTCTGTACTTGAAATATAAATTGTTGGGATCACAATGTTTCCCATAATATGGGAATCAATTGATACATCGTTTTTCCATATATTAAGTTTAATTTTATTCTTAGTGAAAAATAATGAATATATGAAATTCATTAAAAATGGAATCTTACACAAATCTGGATATAATTTTAGGAAATTTGACCTTATTGAGTAGGACATACGATTAAATTTATAGATTTTTAGTATAGAAAATATGTCATGTAGTATAATATCATGGGATAAGGACTGAGGTTTTGTATAGTTTATTGTATTGTTTCATGAACCTTTATATAATTCCACTCCAATATAATATTTCTAATGAATATAATGAACATTAGAAGATGTAAAACCTGGGATATAAATTTTAATTTTTAATATAGAATTGGTTCGTGGATAGTGATCCCTATGCTAAAGGGGGTCTATTTTTCTAGTGTAGAACATATATGAGAGAGTGAGGTTTCCCAAAATGTCTTACTCTATGCAATTTAATTTCATGCACGCTGGAACATGGTATGCAATTTTTTAAAGATCCAATTTATTTTAAAAAATTCAAAACATTTCACTAGCACTGATTTTATGGATGAAAACCTATTCAAATTTAATAGGTTCAATCATGGAGACAATGTTGGATATTTGGTTAGAATTTTAAGTTAGGTGCAATATAAGAGATCCAAGAATCACTATGTGTACTATATTAGAAGAAATCAAGAAACATATAATTATTAAAATATGAAATCCTTTTGTAAAAACATGAATCATGTATATGGAGAGAAGAGTGAAATAGGTTCCTTGGAGAGAGAAGGAAGGTTACATCGTTACATCATGGATAAAGAACAAAGAAAAAAATATGAGGTGGACTAACAAGTATCTCATAATTGGGCTACAATAATTATGAGTAAAATCTATATATGAGCCTATGATAGGAGAACAAAGTTTCACCATACGCACCTAGGTAAAAAGATTAAAGATACATATTGTTATGATATATGGGAAAAATAAGGGTCAAATTTTATTAATGTTGAGTAATGAGAGGGTAATTAACCTGAATAGAGGAATCTGGAACCAAAATAATGTCATGAGAATAATCGGGAATGAATATGTTGATAAGTCTAGTAGTTTGAATGTCATTATATATTCTGAAATAACATGAATCAATCCACAAACAGTTCTTGTAAAAATGGTATTCATCTCAATGTTAGTCAAAATATGGAGAAATGGAATGTGCACTAAGAACTCTTATATAGATATATATCTCATGTTTTGAAAACATATCTCACAAAACTTTCCAAATAGTTTGAGAGGTTATGTCTACTGAACCCTATACCATGCCATTTTATGTCATTTGATTAGGATTGTGCTTCCTACCTTTGTACATGGTGTATCATAATTATTTAAATCCAATTAATTTATTTGGATATCTAATATAATATGTGTAATTATCATTATGAGAAAAATAGGTAATTAGAAAATCACACTCACCTTACTTGTACTGATGTGAAGGGAATTTAAAAAACACATCTTTTTATTTTTTGTCATGTGAAAAAAAGGTAATATTTATGTAGTTTTTTTCCTAAAACATTGACTTAGACCATGTAGTATAATATCATGTAGCAAAAATATTATTGTTTCTTCAAAAAACAAACAACTATAGTGAATTCGGTTTGGCCCGATGGTTGATTGTGGGGGGTTTAGTGTCTTGTAAAATCATTCACATCAGGTTCACCATTTTCGTTTCATTGGAAATAATACAACTACATTTCATTCAGTTTGGATTGATGATTGATTGCGAGGGGTTAAATATATTGTACAATCATTTATACTGAGTTCACCATTATGTTCTTAAATAGAAACTACCAATGTTTCCCACATTCATAACAAAGTATGTATATAATTTAAAAAGGCAGGTGATCAATCAAGGTTTTAGACCCAAAGGTACTTAGAAACTCACATTGGTTGACAGGATGGGGGTTTGAGCTATTCACACCATTTCTGGGGGAATGGTTTCATAGTCTAGGACTCTCTTATTAATTTAATATATGTTTGATAAACTATTCCTAATCGTGATACGAGATCGGTTAAACTAAAAAATGATCAAGTGTTGAATCTCTCCATGTATAAAATGGGTCTATTAATGAGTCAATCTGTATATGTCTGAGTTTCTTCACCTATTTCCTATTAATGGGTAGATACTTATATATTGAATCCATATAACCCAACACTTTGAAATTCTATGTCATCCAAGGTGGAAATAAATAATATGAGGATGGTATTGAACCTTTATGAGGAATACTACGTATCCTACTTATAGTAGGAATCAAAATCCATGTAGTTCGTTACACCCATGAAGTCTAATGTAATAAATAGAGGACATATATGAGGTCACATACGAATTGGGTACTGATATTGATCCTTAGGGAGGAATCCTATGTATTCTAGTTATGGTAGGAATCAGATTCATCATAGTTTAGTCATTATAACAACCGTTATCTCCATTACCAATTAATATATGATTTAATTACATAAAATTATACTTAATACAACTGGAAAGATTGATAAGTCTAGAGTCTTTTGGAATTAGGTACATTGCGTTACAAATTTAAACATGAATTACAACATCTTTATTGAAAACTTATTTACAATGTTTGAGATGTAAACTACATTTGATAACCTGGGGAAATAAATTAGAAAGGGGTGATCCATAAAGACCAGTAAGGGAATAAAAATGACATAACATGAAGATAAAAATACATGAGAGACAAGGTATATCAATGAGTAATAAAGGAACATGAATAATAATAAATGATATATCAGGATAATAATAACATGGGAAATATGGAAACAACTTAAAACACTGCATCATAAACATAGGTCAAGGATAAAACACCAATACTTCATGGTGAACAAATTACCATAAAGGAATCAGGTACAACCCTATCCGAACATGATATATCATGATACTAAACATTACCCAATTTATAGAACTAATATTTTACAAATTTTTTGTGTTCATTTAAATTGTTTTAAACATTCCAAATAATCAATTTTATCTTATATGAATCCATTTTGGATTTATGATGTGTTTTGAGAAAAATGGTGAAAACACCTAATTCTAGATTTTAGATAGATTTTTACATCAAGGGTATTTTATTAATTTAATGAAAAATATAAATCCAAATTGAGTGAATATTATTTTTTTAGAATCCTTTTTTTATTTCCTCAAATTTTGTCTTCTGGACTAGGAGATGATTCAACCATCTAAAGGGCCTAAAAATTCATTGAAGTTGGAAACTTTTCCGGGCGGACAGCGTAGACCCCACCACCATAACAGAACCTCAACTCGGACTTCACACATCAAATTGAGGTGATTATACCTTGTATAGTACTAGGACACATATTTCCGGCTCTATAAAAAATTTTGTGGAGTTTTGAAGTCATTTAAACTACCATTTAATGTTATATTTTTGAACGAAGCTTCCTGGAAGCTGTGTCCAGAAAAAGAAACCACCAATTAAAAATTACTAACTCATTCATCTGGTGTCCAAAGGATCTGAAATTTTAAGGGTGAACAGACAACATATTTATGAATAACCTTTAATAAGGGGTCCATGCATGAAATTTACATTTAATAGGTCAACAATGCACAATCTTTCGGAAGAATTAATTATGCCTATAAAAGGAGGCCCTCGCCTCTTTCCCAAATCATCTCATTCTCCATAAATTCCTTCAAGGCACCAAGAAGGAGATATCCACTGAGGGAGGTCATCCACAAATCTTCCCCATTTTATTTTTTATTTATTTATTTTCTTTATTTTTGTTTTATTTTTCTATTGTAATTTATATTTCTAATAAATTAATGCATTGTTTTTTTTTATTTCTGTGTCCACCCATCCACCCTATTCTCTTCTTCATATTTTCTCCTTATTTTATTCTTTTATTTTATTATATTATCCACCATGACCTCTTACCCTAAAAAATTATGGTTTAACCTGAGACTTGGCCTGGGAGAGGTATGTGTAAATTTCATTTATTTCGTGCTTAAATTCCTATGATTTATTAAGTTTGCGATGAGTAAGAGTGATGTGCATGGGTGTGGCGATCATCCACCACGACACTGATATCAAACTGATTTCTATTCTTTTATTAAATCTTTTCCCTCCATTCTAATGGATACAAGCTCTTCATAAGATGGAGTTGAGCCATTCAGTGGTTGAAATGGCATATGATGGAGCCAAGTCTTGGAAGATGTCACACTCTCAATCGAGGTGTGCCATCAACATTGATTATAGGAGGAGGTGAAGTTAAGATTGCTAAATGAATTCAAGATTTCACACTAATAAATAAAATAATAGTAATTCATGAATGAGATCTCATAATTGAATTATCAAACTTAATTTAAATACCAACAAGGAGAATGATGGAACCCACAAACCAACCCATAAAGGCCAAGTTCTTTCTCAATTAATTACATTTTTTCATTTCATGTTAGTTGTATCTTTTATTTAAATTAAATTTCATTCCATTCCTAGATTAAATAAAAACAACCAAAAATAAGTAGTTTAGTTAAATTAAATTAAGTGAATGAATGATTGAAAAATATCCTCAAGGGAGACAACCCTGGTAAGCCTCTCTGCTCCACTAAGAAAATTAAATTTCTTTTGCTACGTCCTACGACAGACGTGCATCAAAACTGGCACCATTTATAGGGATCCAATCATTAGTTCTGTTACTTTTCCTATTTTCAAATCTTAGTTAGATTTTATTTCTTAAAAAAAAAATTGTTCCATAATGAATTCAAATGATTATTATTCTACATGGACTAACAATTAATCACAGGTGCAAGAATAAGAAATTGACTACACTGAGGAGGCCCTACACCGAAGAGTTGATTAATTGATGATAATGGTGAAGAAAGTGGAAATAGGGATAACAACATGGATCTCATCAGAATATTTTATGGCCATGGTCAATGAACTCCAAGTTAACTTAAAAAGATTCAAGGCCATGAAGGAAGTGCCACTGTTCTTCCCACATTTCACTAAAGACATCCATGAATTTGAAGCGAAACTCAATGTGGAGGAGCCCGAATACCTACCTCTATCTAGTAAAGATCAAATCCAAGAGGCACTTTCAATTTAATAGGATATTATTTCCAAATCAACTAAGGGAGATGATACATTCTTGAAATAAAATTCTATTAATTTTGTTGAAACTAATTTGAGTATCTCTCTTAATTCTATTGAATTTTCATATTCGACCATATCATATTATGCCCTAGAAAATGACTGTAGAATACAAATTGCACCTATTGAGGAACATTTAGAGCTCCTTGAAAACACTGAATATTTACTAGAGGGAGCAAAAGAAGGGAAAGGGAAGGTTGTAGTAGTAGAAAACAAAGAAGAGGATGATCCTTACTTCATCCTACCCCCACCATGCAAGATGCACAACATTGCGAAGGGGGGGGGATCTAGTTTACTATGTCTATGGAGTCCTCCTCATCATGAATAAGGAACTACAAGCTGGGAAGATCCACATGTGGTCTTTTAAATCAAATAAGCTTTATCCACCAAAAACTTATGGATAAAAGCTCGTATTGCCCTCTGGAGGCAGTAAAAGATGCCAGGGCCCACTTGGGGGATCATACCAAGATTTATCCTTTAATTTATTTGTATTACATTAATTTTATATATTAGGAATTTATATTTCAATTTCACTATTTGGAATTATTCTAGCATGTGGCCCCCTCCATCTTTCAATTTTGAGCTTAAATGAAATGATCCTTGTGATTAATTGAGTAATTTTTATTATGTAGGATCATGAAGGCAGAAGGAAGCCCCAAACATTAGAGGAATATTACTAAAGAATTAATTTAAATGAGAGTTTACTTTTTATGATTATCATTTAAACTCCTTTCATTTTTTTGGTCCAAAACATCTTTTGATCTTTAATGATAAAAATTGCATACCCACACTCGAATTAATGCTTAACCTGACTTATCTTGGATACATGATTTTCTTAGGAATCCACTGATTCCATGTTTTATATTTCAATGTTAATGATATTTAATGAGTAAAATAGAAAATTTAATGTTTAATTTGAAGCATGTACATTGAAATGACGACTCACAATTTAAGGGAATTAGTTGATTTTTGTAAATAAAATTTCCTACTATTTTTTATACTTTCAATTTCTGAAATTCATGTGAATTAATTTGTTATTATTGATGATGCCTTGATTGATTTTCCAATATCATATGTCTCATTCTCGAGAGGATTTCTAGACCAAGTACTTCCTATTTATTCTTGAGCATATTTATTGAGTGATCTTTGGACATGTCGCCGACCAAAACTTGCATTTGAACTTGTCGAAGCTATGATTGTGAAAAAAAATATTTAAAATGATTGAGGCATCTTTTGAAAATACCTTGTCTTTAAAAACCAACTTTACATCAATCCTTTTTTTATCTCATAGAGACCATGAATGACCTTTATAGGTATAATCCATGTTTCAAGCCATTTTTATCCATTCCTACCCTACTCTTGGTATTTGCATGGTATTTTAAAGATGAAGTGTGGGGGGTGAAGGGATTCATGGTGGAAGGGATGATTTAAATTATAAATAAAAAGTGTGGGGGTGATATTGTGGGGATTTTAAAAGGTTTTATAATTATTCATTGTACTCTATTGTTTTTCCTCTTGAAAAAAATGAAAATGAAAAAACAAAAAAAAAAAAGAGAAAAAAATGGGTTGTGATTTAAGAGAACCAAAAATCACCATTTTCTAGACCGATGATCTTCTAATTATATGTGGTTATGTTATGGATGTGAGGTTTGATCTAATCATAACTTTCTAAAAAAATAAAAAAAATACAAAATAAAAAAAAATCAAGAGGGTTCATTAATAATTCATTATTCTTTACTTTGAGCATGACCTTACTTTGAGTTTTGGGGGAAGTGGGTGTTGGTACATTAAAGGAGATAATTTCATTACAATTTTTGATATAATGCATTGTGCTTAAGAGATAAAACTCCTCCTTGAGATTTAATTTTTAAAACCTCAAATCCTACCAACCTTAATCCTTAGAGTCGTTTGAACATTTATTGAAAATTCCTCATGATTTTATGTGCCTTTTGTCTTTACAAAGTAGAGAAAGTAGTTCTTTTAAAAGATTATGGATAAGGTGAATGTTCTCATGATATGAGCATAACTCTACTTGAATTTTATCATGGTAAATGAGAGGAAAAATTCAAAGGTGAGGTAAATAATGATGTGGAATGCTTAATAATAATGAATTGATAAACTTTAATGAAAGAAATAAGAAGTTCTATTTTTTTCAAAGTGGAAAAATAAAATACATGATTTAATCGTTTCTTTGAAAAATGGGAAATTAAATTGATATTTTATGTGGATTTTTGAATGTTTTATTTGACATTGAAAATTATTAAATTTTATTACTTTAGAATTTGAATATTGGTAACATTGGCATCCTCTGAATTCCATGTTGAGATTTATGCTTGGGGACAAGCATAGTTTAAGTGTGGGGGAATTGATTGATATAATATTTAAACATTTTTTGTATGAATTTTAATTTTTTTAATCATTAAAATAATAAAATTAATCTTATATGAATCAATTTTGGATTTATGATGTGTTTTGAGCAAAATGGTGAAAAACACATAATTATGGATTTTAGAAATATTTTTACATCAAGGGTATGTTAGTCATTTAATGAAAAATATAAATCCGAATTGAGTGAGTATTATTTTTTTGGAATAATTAATTTATTTCCTCCAAATTTTTCTTTTGGACCAGGAGCTGATTCGACCATCTAAAGGGCCTAAAAATTCATTGAAGTTGGAAACTTTTCCAGGTGGACAGCGTGGACCCCACCACTATAATGGAACCAAAACTCAGCCTTCATACATAAATTTGAGATTAAATTACCTTTTATAGTACTAATACACATAGTTATGTCTCTAAAAAAACTTTGGTGGAGTTTTGAAGTCATTAAAGCAACTATTTAATGTTATATTTTTGAAGGAAGCTTCCTAAAAGCTGTGTCTAGAAAAAAACTGTCAATTAAAAATTACTAACGCATTCATCCAGTCTCCAAAGGAGATGAAATTTGGTGGGTGAATGGAAAAAACATTCATAAAAAACTTTGAATAAGGGTTCCATGTGTGAAACTACCATTTAATGGGTCAACAACACACAATCTTTATGAGAAATGAATTATGCCTATAAAAGGAGGCCCTCACCTCCTTCCCAAATCATCCCATTCTCCATCCATTCCTTCAAGTAACCAAGGAGGAGATCTCCACCGAGGGAGTCCGGCCGCAAATATTTCTCATTTAATTTTTATTTATTTATTTTCTTTATTTTTGTTTTAGTCTTCTATTATAATTTAGATTTCTAATAAATTAATGCATTGTTTTTTTATTTTTGTGTCCACCCATCCAACCTGTTTTTTTCTTCATCTTTTCTCATTATTTTCTTATTTTATTTTATCATATTATCCACCGTGACGTATTACCCTAAAAAATTAGGAGTTAACCTGAGACTTGGACTAGGGTAAGTATGTGGAAATTTTATTTATCATGTGCTTAAATTCCTATGTTTTATTAAGTTTGTGATGAGAAAGAGTGATGTGCATGGGTGTGGCGATCGTCCACCAAGACACTGATCTCAAACTCATTTATATTATTTTATCAAATCTTTCCCCTCCCTTATACTAGATACAAGATCTTCATATGATGGAGTTGAGCTATTCAGTGGTTGAAATGACATACGATGGAGCCAAGTCTTGGAAGATGTCACACTCTCGATCAAGGTGTGCCATCAACCTTGATTATAGGAGGAGGTGAAGTTAATATTGCTTAATACATTCAAGATTTCACACCAATAAATAAAATAATAGTAATTCATGAATGAGATATCATAATTGAATTATCAAACTTAATTTAAATACCAACAAGGATAATTATGGAACCCACAAACCAACCCATAAAGGACAAGTTCTTTCTCAATTAATTGCATTTTGTCTTTGCATGTTAGTTTTATATTTTATTTAAATTAAATTTCATTCCAATCCTAGATTAAATAAAAACAACCAAAAATAATTAGTTTAGTTAAATTAGATTAAGTGAATTAATGACTGAAAAATCTCATCAAGAGAGACAAACCTGGTCAGCATCTATGCTACACTAGGAAAATTAAATTTCTTTTTCCATGTCCTATGATAGGCGTGTGTCACCAATTCATTGGTGTGCTATTTAATTTCAGCCACACCCATCACTTTCATTTCATTTTCATGCTTAAGTGTGCCACATAGATCATAAAACACAGATTCATTCATCATCATAATTTATTACATGATAAAATAGTGTGGAATAAATACATGTAATTCTATAATCAAAATGTGTATAAAAGTGAAAACACTTGATATGAAATGGGTATGACATTCACAACAAAATTAGTTTGGCATGGAAAATCCTGGTGAAAATTCAGCATCATAACGACATCACTTAAAAATTCATAAAATCTGTTGATGAGATCAAAATGTTCCTCCTAAAATTTTTACATGATGTGGAAAGTAATAGGGATATGGAAGGACATGTAAACACATATAGAAATAGAAAAATAAGGCATACGATAATAAATAATCTTGAATAAATAGGGAAAGGAAAGGATGCTTACAAAATTTCGGCATGGTAACAGGTGCACATAGGAGGGATTAATGAGATATAAAGAGGTCTCTAATCATTTATAAATAATAAGGGAAGTATTGGGGAGGTGTGATAACATACCCCATCATTATTAATTAAAAATAAAATGGCATAACAAGATAAATAGACTTTGATAAAGATGAGAAAGGAAAGAACCCTTACTTGAGTATGTGGACCCAAAAGCTTGAAAATGGGATTCTTGAGAGATTGAGGTGCATTGGGAGGATTCTAGATAGGTGAGGGAAGATGAAGGACATGATCCAAGTATTTTTAGTGAATATAAGTGGGATCTTGGGTGAGTTTAGCTTGGAAATTAGGGGGGAATTCTTTAATATTTCACAAACCTAGGTTTTGGAATCTATATAATAAAATATTCAAAACTAGAAACCATCCCATGTTTTTTCTGATGGGTTTTTCCAATTTAGGTAGGGTATTATTATTTTACTAGGAAAAGGGCCTAACATATTAAAATATTACCCATGGTTTGGATGAGGTGAGCCACTCTTTTAAAGAAATGAATTTAAAATTATAAAATATATTTTATATTTTGGAGGATTCATAAATGCATTATAAAATTAATAAAATAAACATAAAATAAAATTATTTTAAGTGGATAAAATATATTTGTCCAATAATACCCATTATAGTATTTATTACATCATTTTTGGATCATTATGATGTCATAAAACACAATGTATATTTATATGGTATTTAATTTTTACCCAAAAATTATACTATCTCAGAAAATTATGAAAAATTCACCATTGGATAATTTTACTATTATGATTCTAAAAATAATATTTATTTTATCTAAATAATTTTCTAAATATGTGCATTTTAACTTTTAAAATAATATTTTACATTTATTGAAGAACGTTGGGTTTTTTTGACAATAACAGTTTTTGCACCCTTATAAAAAGTACATTTCACTTCATAAAAAATATATGAAAATTTATAATTAATAAAACATATTTAATAATAAAATTTTATTAAAATACTATTTATTTCAAAAATCCATTAATCCATCAGAATAATTCCATTAATTAAATTTTAATATTATATGAAAATACAATTTGTGTTTAATTGAATCAAAATCAAAATCATTTATAAAGTGACAAAAAAATGAAAATAAATTCGTTTTTCTATAAAATATACATATTCATATTATTAATGTCTTGATAAATCTCCCTTTATTACATCGGAATACACCCTAAGAGTAAGGTGTGCGGCGGTGAGACGTTCATGGGGCCATTCGACGAACATGGTTTGTACTGTGCTCTTCATGAGCTTGAACTTCTCTCATAAACAGTTTTGCACATGATTAAGTTGTTTGATCTCATATTGGGATTGGTCAAGGGAAAATCCCCAATAATCTATCTCCCTTGTAATTTCTGATAAATGGGCTTCATAGGGCATGATTCTACTATTTGAGGTAATCAATTCCTTTTCCTGTGTGAATTGGATTTTTTAAAATTCTTATTTTTATACCAATCATGTGATCACTATTCAATAGATATATTAACAATGATAAATATTCTTTATGGTATTTTAAATCCAATAAAATATAACCAAGGAAGTTTATGTGTTTTCTATAACTATATTACATAATAAGATGTTTAATTAAATCAAAAAAGGAAACTTCAATTATAATTGTCCGAGTTGTTATAATCTTCCCCCCTTGAGAAATTTCTCCCTTGAAATTTTCATTTCACCCCTTAAAATAGATGAGGGTAATTATATATCATCACTTCCCCTGGTTCCCACATCGCTTCTTCAAAATTTTGGTTTCTCCAAAACTCTTTGACAAGGTGCATTGTCTTATTTTGTAGAACTTTTTTTTCTATGATCTAATATCTTCACTGGATTCCCCTCATAGGCAAGATAATTATCCTATGGTACCACATATGTATTGAGTACATGTGAGGGATTAATTATGTACTTCTTCAAGTGTGGTACATGGAATACATCATGAACTCAAGATAGGTTAGGTGGGAGTTCAAGTCAATAGAACACTACTCCGATGTGATCAAGGATCTCAAAGGGTCTGATGTATCATGGACTATGCTTTTCTTTATTACAAAATATCATCACTTTATTCCATGGAGATATGAAGAGTAAAACCATGTCTCTAACATAAAACTCTAGGTCTCATCGATGATTGTTAATATAGCTCTTTTGTTGACATTGAGCAGCCTTGATGTGATACTGAATGATCTTAACCTTTTAAACCATTTTGTCGACCATTTATGGACCTATCAGTTTTTGTTCCCCAAATTCATCCCAGTATGTAGGTGTCCAACACCTCTTCCCATAAAGGGATTCATAGGGAGCCATTTGGATTCTTGAGTGGAAAATTTTTTTGTAAGAGAACTCAACCAGGGGAATATTTTTATCCAATCCTCCATTGAAGTCAATTGAGTAGGCTCTCAACTTTTCCTCAAATGTTTGGATAGTCCGCTATAATAGGAAACTAGTTTGAGGGTGATAAGTCATGCTTAATATTAACTCAGTTTTTAGTGCATGATGGAGACTCTTCTAGAACTTAGAGGTGAATCTTAAATCTTGATCAGATACAATCGATTGTGGTACTCCATGTAGACTCACCACATCCTGATGTATATCCATTCAAGTAGGTCTAATGAGAATTCATATCATATCACAATGAAGTGTGCTATCTTTGTAATATGATACACCACAACCTATATATAACTATTACCTCTTGATATATTTGGAAGATCAATGACAAAGTCTAGAGTGATGTTTTCCCATTTCCATATTGGTATGGGTAATAGTTGCATCACCCCCTTGTATTTTTACCTTTCTACTTTCACATACCAAAATTCAAGACATCTTGATGTATATTCTATGATCTCCTTATTCATATTTTCCCACCAATAGTGTTCTTAGAGATCTCGATACATCTTTTTGCTTATTGGGTGAGAAGGATGAGCTATGTGCATCATCCAACAACTCCTTCTTTAACTAAGGATTCGATGGTACACATAGTCTTGACCCAAATATCACAACACCTTCATCATTAACATTTAACTCCACAAATTTCCATTTCCTTATAGATTATAATTTATTCTGAATTCCCACATCAACTCTTTGATCATCATTTAACCTCTTCAAAAGATACAGTTGACTAATAATTTTTGAAATTATTAATGATGTTCTTTCCTTTTTGATTCCCATGTCCATCCTTTATAAATATATAAAGATCAGATTCATATCAATTCTCATCAATTAAAGAATTTCCAGATCCTTTCTTCTTAGAGTGTCTTCCACTTTATTCTATTTCCCAAGATGGTAGTTTATTGAGTAGTCATAATCTTTGATCAGCTCTAACCATATTCCTTTTTTCATATTCAAATCTTTCTCTGTGAATATATACTTAATACTTTGGTGATCTGTATATATTTCATACTTCTCTCCAAAGAGATAATTATGAAAATTTTTTAAAGTGAAAAACACTACGTCCAACTCCAGATCATGTGTTTGGTAGTTCTATTCCTGAACTTTCAATTGGCCTGAATCATAGGATACGACTTTGTCATTTTGCATTTACACACATTATTAGCCCTTCTTAAAAGAATCACTTAACACCACCAAAAGTTATCCACTTGTGGGTAGTGTGAGCACATTCAAAGTGATGATCCTCCTTTTCAACTCCTTAAATATCTCTTCACACTTATCATTCCAAGAAAACATTACACCCTTCCGAGTTATCTTGGTATGAGGTTTTGGAAATCGTGTGAAATTTCTCACAAATTATCATTAATACCAAGATATCCCAAGAAACCTATGGATATCTATCACATATGTTGGCCTCAAACATCTTTAAATTTATTCAGTATTTTAAGGGTCTATAGATATCCCATTTCCTGTGATGAAATACCCTAAGAATGATACTTCCTTTAACTAAAACTCACACTTTCTGTACTTTTTATAAAGATTATCCTTTTTCAAGGTATTTAGAATAGTGTTCAAATTCTCCTCATGATCCTTCTTTCTTTTAGAGTAGATTATAATATCATCTATAAAGACTACCACGATTTTTTCAAGGTAATCCCTAAAGAATCTATTCATCATGTCCATGAAGATTTTTGGAGCATTAGTGAGTTTGAAAGGAATAACTATGAACTCATAGTTCCCTTACCTTGTATGAAAATAGTATTAGGGTTATCCTCATCATTCACCCTAACATGTTAATATCTCGACTATATATCCACCTTGGATAATTATTATGATCCACTTAGATGATCAAACAAGTCATAAATCCGAGGTAGAGGATACTTGTTCTTTATCATGATCTTATTGTGCTCATGATAATCGATGAAAAGGCTCATTGAACCATCCTTATTCTTGAAGAAGAGGACTAGTGTACCCCATGGTGAAGCACTTAGGTATATGAAACCTTTATCCAGATTCTGTTGTATTTGTTTCTTCAAATCCTCAAGTTCTACAATATAAATTCTATACGGAGTCTTGGATAATGTCAATTCTCCAAGTATAAGCTCGATGGAAATTTCAACATCTCAGCTAAGAGGGAAACCATGAAATTCCTAAATAAACACATCAGTGTATTCCCTAACAATGGGTATGTCTTCAAGGATGATTCTTTCCTTAGACTCAATCATTTGAGCTAGATACTCTTGCTCATTGGGAAAAAATATACTTGATTGAGATGATGGTACTAAATATGATTAATCCTCCTCCTTTCACTTGTATAGAATCAGGGGTCGATTTTAAATATAGATAGTTATTTCTTTCTCACATTAATTTATGTTGTCTCTATATAGGGAAATAAAATCCATGCCCAAAATTGTGTCAAATTCTACCAAAGGGAGTATGACAAGGTTCAATGGGGAGTTCATCCCCCAAATTTTGACAGAGGAAGAATTATATACTTGGGATGCAATAATTGGATCATTTTATGTTTTCACCAGAAGATCTACTTCCAATATTTTTTGTGTTATTTGGATAGTTATACTCAAATTTTGTGATATGAAGAAATTCATAGAACCAGAATCAAAAGTATGTTTTCTATTCTTTAATGAATGACTAGAATACCTGTCACCACTTCATTGTAAGGATTCACTTCGATGGTGGTGATGAAAAAATATCTCCCTTTCTACCGTGGAGGTTGTTGGTTGTCTCCAAAAACCCTAGGATTAGAGATTTTTTTTGAAAAATACCCTGGTTCCTTGAATCTATAGAAATGAACAATGCACTGAGGGTTGACTGAATCATTCCTTTCCTCTGTCATAGTATCAAGTTTCTCATTCCCAAAATAACTGTCTATGTTCCCTTACTTCCTACACCTAAATAATTTCCTCATAACCTTTAGGCAATTTATAGGGTGATTCTTTCCACACCTTTGACAGGTGGGATGTTGAAATTTTATGGCACCATTATATCTCCCTATCAGACGAGCATAATTGATCTCCACTTTCCACTTCTTATACCCATGATACACCTAAAATTTTCTAATCTATATTTTTACTTTGAGGGCACATCAAATAATATTATCATAGCTATCAAAGTAATGAATCACTAGGGATTTATGTTGGCTAGGTTTTATACCACCAAAGAAGTGGTCAACCTTGCACTCAGGGGTAATGACAAAGCCAGAGGCATATCGCAAAAGTATTATGAAGCTATCCTCGTATTCTATAAGATATTCATTGTCATGTTTTCTTGAGGGCTAGGAAGTCCCATTCCATTTTAATATAAAGATTGAGAGGGAAATATTTATCAAAAAAATATTTTCTGAAAATCCTTGCACACCATTGATTCAATATATTCATTAGGATTTACATTTTTTATCAATGTATACCACTAATTAGATTCATCTTCTATATGATAAACATCCATCAAAACCTTCTCTTCTTCAGAAAATTAAATTATGGAGAAGATCTTTTCAATGGAGTTTATCTACTTTTATGTGATTAAGGTATCAGATGACCCATTGAAATTAGGAGGTCTTTGACAGATGATGCACTTGATTGTAAATTATTCTCTCTTAAGAGAGTTTGGATGCTCCTCTTGATACATGTATCTTTTAAAAACCTGAGTTAGATGTGACAAAATCGTTATGAAGTGTGTAATTCCTACTTCCATCAGGTTAAGAATTAGGTACATTGCATTACTAATATAAACATGAATTACAACATCTTTTTTGAAAACTTCTTTACCATGCTTGAGCTTAAAACTGCATTGGATAACCAGGGGAAATGCATAAGAAAGGGGTGATCCATAAATCCTAATAAGAGAATAAAAATGGAATAACATGAAGATATAATACATGTTATACAAGGATAATAAATAATGTATAAAGGAACATGAATAATAAGTCATGATATAGTATGAAAATCATAACATGAGAATGTGGAAACAACTTAAAACACTACATCATAAACATAGGTCAAGGATAAACTTCCAATAATTTATGGTGGAATAATTCCCATAAAGGAATCATGTACACCCTATTCCCAACATTATGTATCATGATAATAAACATTACCCAATGTGTTGGAGCACTATATAATTCCGGGCACACCTGTCACTTTCATTTCATTCTCATACTTAATTGTGCCACATAGATCATAAAACATGGATTCATTCATCATAATAATTAATTCCATGATCAAGTAATGCAGAATAAATACATGTAATCCCATAATAAAAAATTTATATGTTCATAAAATTGAGCACCCTTAATAGGAAATGGGTACAATATTCACCACACAATTGGTTTGGCCTGGAAAATCACGGCGGAAATTTGGCAGCATAACGTCACTTAAAAATTCATATATTTTTGTGAAGAGAGATAAATGGGACTATCATAATTTTTAAATTAATTTAAAATTAATATGTATATGTAAAGACATTTCCACAGATATATAATTATAAAAATAAGGAATACAATAATAAATAAGCTTGAATAAAAAGACAAAGGAATGAATGCTTTCAAAATTGCGGCATGGTAACGAGTGTACATGGGAGGGATTAATGAGTTATAAAGGAGAATATCATAATTTAAAAATAATAACATTAGTATGGGGGAGGTTTAAAAACACACCCCATAATTATTAATTTTAAATAAAAAGGAATAACAATATAAAGAAACTTTGATAAAGATGAGAAAGGAAGGAACTGTCACTTGAGTGTGTGGATCCAAAAGATTGAAAATGGGATTCTTGAGATATAATAACACATGGGGAGGATTATATATATGGTATGGTAGAGTAAGGATGTGCTACATAGATTTTGATTGAAGAAAAGTGGGACAATGGGTGGGTTTATATAGGAAATGATAGGGAAATTCTTTAATATTTCACAAACTTCTATTTTGGACTCTATATAATTAAATATTCAAAACCACAAACCTTCCACTAGTTTCTAATTTTTTTTAAATTAGAGAGGTTTTAATTATTTTATTAGGAAAAGGGCCTATCATATTAAAATATTACCCATTCTTACGAGGAGGTGATTCACTCTTTTAAAGGAATGAATTTAAGATCATAAAATATATTATATATTTTGGAGGATTCATAAAAGCATTATAAAATTAATAAAATAAACTTAAAATCACAATATTTTAAGGTTAAAACGTATATTTGGATAATTATACTGATTATAGTATTTATTAAATCATTTTTTGGTTATTATTATGTCCTAAAACACACCATATATTTATACGGTATTTAATTTTTACCCAAAAATTTGAATGACTCAGAAAATTATGAATAATTAGTCATTGGATAATTTTTATATTCTGATTCAAAAAATAATATCTATTCTATCTTAACAATTTTCAAAATATTATTATTTTCACTTTTAATATAAGATTCATCATTTATTAAAAAATGATGTTTTTTTAATAATAACAGTTTTTGAACCCTTATAAAATGTACATTTGACTTCATAAAAATTATATGTCCATTTATAATTAATAAAAATTATTTAATAATATCATTTTATTAAAATAATATTTATTATAAAAATCCATTAATTAATCAAAATAAATCCCTTAATTGAATTTGAATATTACCCAAAAGTAAAATTTGTGTTTAATTGAATACAAAAAATCATTTATAAATTGAAAATAAAAAAGAAAATAAATTCATTATTCCATACAATATACATATTCATATTGTTATGGTATTGATATTTTCCCTTTATTACACTGGATTTCTCCCAAATAGTATGGATCATGACAATGAGACTTTCATGGGGTCATTCGGCGAACATGGTTTAGGCCGTGATGTTGATGATCTTGAAATTATCCTATTAACAGTTTCACTCATGCTTAAGTTGTTAGATATTAGCTTGAGATTGGTCAAGGTAAAATACCAAATATTATATCTCCCTCAAAATCTCTGATAAATGGGCTTTATAGGGCATTATTCTATTTGTTGAGACCATCACTTCCTTTGTTTACGTCAATTAGATTTTTTAAAAGCCTTACATTTATACTAATCATGTGATCACTGTTCAATGACTATATTAACAAAGGTAAATATTATTAATCGTATTTTAAATCCAATAAGATATGACCAGGTAAGTGAATGTGTTTTCTATAACTATATTACATAATAATACATTTAATTAAATAAAAAAGGCAAACTTCATTTATAACAGTTTGGGTCATTACGGTCATGCCCTTGGGACATAACTCAATATGGATACCCTTAAATGGGGGTATTTATATCATTCCACTAATCAAGTCATACACACTGAGGTTTCCTGGCATGTGAATATTCATAATAGTAATGATATGACCATTGAAAATCCCTAACCACACATGATCCGTTCTTAGTGTGGGAAACAAATGATAACAAGTAATTAGTCTCACTATATATGGATGTGGGATATATATGATGGGAAAACCCATTGAATGTTTGATGTGAGTCTTGGGAATTAGGAAGGAATCATACATATCCTAATTATAGAAAGATTCAGAGTTCTTTTGGTTCAATTTCCTTTTGAATCTGTTGGTGGATGAGGATGAGTGATCAACCCATAAGAGAGTTTGGGTTTTGAAGGTTGGAATGTCAGAGGCATGGGGGACATACACTGAGGTGGATTCCCATTTGAGATTGGGACTTAAGAATGGATCCTAAATATCCTTGTTATATTAGGAATCATAGTTATCATATTTTAATTTTATCAGGTCTTACACATTATGGTTTCCATAATATATCCAATGGACAAGGTTATCATGTCTCAGGATGTTAGCTTGACACTTCCTGATTGTCTTACTGACATATTCTCACAATCTTCTTGACATGTTTGAGGATGTCTTTACATGTCCTGGTTGACTTGAGGACATGTCAAAAGATAATATTATGATCCATTTGACTTTTTTGAGGGACATTTCATGATTTGAGTGACATGTATGGATAAGATCACATGATATGTATGGATTTTCTGAAGGACATCTCATGATCAAGACCGACTTGTTCAAAGGACATCACATGATTTGAGATGACTTGCCTTGGTGTCATTGTGAGACCTAGATGACATTTACTAGTGTTTCTTCATAACATTGGTGACATGTCTGGAGGACATCATAATATTTAGAAAGAAATCCCTAGGGACTCTGAAATACTTGGGTGGCATACCCGGAGGGCATCGTTCAATTTTATTTGATATGTCAAAGGGACATCACATGATCCAAATATCCTATCAAGGGATCATCAAATTATTTGAGTAAAAATGTACTAGAGTTGTTTTAATATCTAATATAGTCATGTAATTTGAATAAGGATCAACACATCCATCTTTAGATAAGTCTCCCTTATTTTATAGTCTTTAACCTATCCATTATTGCATATGTGCCTTAATGTTTTCCCAGTATTAGATTATTTTAGGTTTCACGCGAGCCAGTCAACATGCATAACCACCATCACATAATTTGACTAACACACCTAAAGTCCTTTTTGTGATCTATGAGTGATCACGTGAAGTGAGTATGCATTTCGCATGATCCCTTATGTCATTCCCCTACTTTTCACATGGTGGACGACATTATGATCATATGACTAGACTCTTTGAGAAGTATAATCCTTCACCCACATGGGTGGTGGATTATCGATCCATAGATGAATTTTTTTAATGAAGGGGATGGATTTATAGGCCTTATTTACCTAGTTATATGACACCTTGTGCAACATGTATCTCATATATTTGGGTAGGATTCGGTGGAGGGATTTAGGGTTACTTTCTTTTCATGATCCTGTCGTGGGTCATACATGGTGTCACATGATATTCAGTGACCATAAGAATATTCCAAGTTTTCAATTTTATTAGACCTAGCCTGATCAAATGAATTTTTCCAAACCAAGTTTAAATGTCAAGGAGTTTTAATAAGGTCATGTCGATATGTGTAGGTGTCTTCACAAGAACAATATGACTATGGGAAGGCCTTCCCATGATCTAAGATGACTTGAATGGGGCATTCCATGATATAAAGGTGGATTTCTAGGGGGACTTTATTAGATTAAGATACCACATATAAGGGCCTTTGCAAGATCATGTTGGATTTTTAGGGGTGGGGGGGGGGGTCATATGATTAATGGTAATCACCTAGGGAATATGACACCTTTCAAATGAAGTCCAACATATCATATCTCCATAATAAGTTTCTTACTTTTCCCCTTTTCTTTCCTTCATTATTTTACAAGGTCTTGGGATCTTGTAAAGTTATGGGAGTTTTGTTGAATATAATCACTCTTGTTTTATGTAATGTTTCGCTTTAACAATAATGGGTCTCGTGGTGATGCATGATCATTTTCATGTACACCCACTCTATTTGTCTATAATGGCAAAGAGGCATCATATGATTCATGAATTTTTATTAATTCCTTTGCATGATGAAGATGACACCAAAATGGCTTCACATTATAAGGAAGAAATATCACTATGGGATTCATGGAATTTCACGAACTGTATACTCACGTCACATGAAAATCAACAGCCACAAAATGCTTCCATAGTTTTCATATTTTCATCCTTTAAAATTTTTTTTGGACCCTTTACCATTGGTTTCCCATAATGGTTCCACAAGATCAATATGGTATCTTGATATGGAATTCACACCTTATCCTATTCAGTCTCTCTGATTTTCTATGGTGCATCATGTGATCAATATCGGATCTTGTGCTGACATGTGATAATCATTTTGGATAGTTCATCTTCTTGTCTTATAGAGTTGGAGGGTTCGTACGTAATCAAATGGACATGCCCGAGACACTACACATGATGAAGTTGACATGCCAACATGATTTCATGCGACAAAGTGGTTATGTATCTATGTATTTGCGGTTTACTTTGAACCATATTAGTATCTTACATGAATATCAATGATCACATAATATATATAGATTTTTCATATTTTCATCCATTATTTTAAAAGGGTGTTGGATAATTTTTAGGATCCAGATAGACATGTTGTGTAACTCAAAGGAAATCTTTTGGAAACTTCCACATGGTCAACTAGTGTCTTGGATGCCTTCACATGAACATGGAGTACTTTCAAAGGGGATCTATGTGATCTCAAGTAGATTATGTGTTATGTGTGACCATTCCTAATGACCTCTAGAAGGTCATTTGATTGATTTTACTTTTTAATGTTATGTGATCATTATATCTTGGAAAACTTCTTTATCCTTTGAATTTCAAATAAAATAATACACATGCATCAGATATTTCTTTATTTTTTGATTTTATTATGTTCATTTTGTGAGAATCAAAAAATGATCCCCATATAGAGAGATGTCCATAGAGACAATGACCCACTTATAATAAAATTAATTCCCACCTATATCTTTGGGTCTACCCCCAATCTGTGTATTGGGTGATGTTTAGTCTTCCGGGTGACCCTTGGTACTCTATGGAGTGCTCAATAATTAAGGGAGAAGAGGGGATACCATTTACCATGACATCACTCTCCAAATCTCTTGCGATTTTCCCAGGTCATGTGATACCTTCACAAGACCTTGTCAGAAGATCCCATTCATAAGAATTTTTCACTAAGAAAAATCATAATATCTACTTATCAAGACTACCTTGCGGTACACATTCATAAGATCTATTTCATTAGACTACTCCACGAGAAACATATCAGAAGATATACTTTTTTCCATCACTCACTCAAATAAATTATGAATCAAAAAAGGTAATTGGTCGAGGATTGTCTAGATTCCTTGGTCGTATGATCACCTTGTGTGTTTCACATGATCTACTACTTCAAAATCATGATCACTCGACTATCACACAGTTTTGATTACAATGTTAGGGTCATGTGATCTTGAGTCTTATTGTTGGTTCTGTGGTTGCAAGATGTCCTACGAGTCATACAGTTCACAATATATACATGGGTTATGCAACTGTGAGACCTGTATGAAGTTTTTGGATCCCCTTATGGTTCATGTGATTTGAATGATGTTTCTAGAGTTATGAATCTATTTTGAAGGATTCTATTTTCATTTTTCTGATGTATACTTTCTGATTTTATATCGATTGATTCTAGCTCTTAGGAATATTCTAACCTACCAAAAATCGGGTCATGATTACTAGAAACTGAAATGCTGACCCCCCAATATATCATGTTCTATGACAATGAGGATATGAAGAAAATTATACCATATGCACTTTAGAGTTATCCTTTTTTACAATGGAATCCTCTATATGGATTTGGGTTGCTGGATAATGCTACCATTACCTCTCATGACTGCAATCTTCAATCATGTTGGTGATCAAATTCCATTGATTGTATCTATACAAAAATTTCTAAAGATATCAAATTAGTCATTTCATAGTCCCAGGGGTTGTCCTATATGCTAAAAAACTCCCCTCCTAGTCCATATTGATGTGATTTCCCACAATCCCATTTCTCAATCCTATTACATCATAATTATCTCTTATTTGAAAAATATAGGTGGTGGATAGATCTTGAAATTGGAATTGAATCCTGGTGGAATTTTTTTTTGATGAATGGGAATGACCATTCTTGGATCAACAATGTTGTTCGAAATTTTCTAACCAGCTACACGTTGTTTATGATTACAAGGCTGTATTGGTTTCTCCATTGATCATATACCTTTAGTAGAATATTCTTATAAAATTTATTAGAAACTTGTGACCTATAATCAACTCCTTCCATTTATCCCATGAAGAAGTGGGAATCATCCATTGATATATCTACCGAATGGTTAGGATATCCCCCTTGTGGAAATGTACATTTAGTTCTTTTCTACTGCATATGTCTAGTATAATCCTACATAGGATTTAGTTTTGGAAAGGGACATTCTAAAAATTATAAAATAGAGGTCAAGGATGGAGATGAATATACATTTTCCCATTTCCTTTAAGGACTAGATCAACATATTTTTTTCCATATAGAATCTCGATCGAACGATATATGCCTTGATCAATGCCCTTCCTTGTAGGTTTGTGATAGTGTGAGCTCCTATTGGGAAATCATTGAGGATATAGAAGATGACACATGGGGATATTGAGTGAGACTTGAAATATCCTCAATTGTTATTCTAGGAGATTTCATGCTCATGTTCTTGAATGTGTGGTTTTTCATGGTTGGGTATACACACTCTAGAATCTGAGTTGGCATGCTGGTGATGGTTACATGATTAGTAGAGAGGAAGCTTTTTAATATGTCTGTACCAACCCTTTCCCTTATCAACCATCTCCTAGTCCATATCCAACAAAGAAACTTCCCTTTCTAGATCGATAGACATTTATAGTTTTTATTCAACTGGATAGGGGAGAATTTCACTACTAAAAGTATTACAACACTTCCAGGATCCTTGGTTATTTTTTCCACCCAAGGTGATGAACATGTCAGGTTTTGAGGAAATATCATTAGCCCTGATGATGTTTCTTTCATAATGACCCGGACTAATCTCTTCATCTTTATACCTTATCCCACGCTGTTTGGTATAATCATTAACAATGGAAGTAGTTCTATCAATGAGAAGTCATAAAAAATCTCTCTTTGGTAGGGGTTTATTTTGGCCCATATAGATGATATGGTTATTTGCGAACCATATACACCATACTGGTTCAATTTCCAAATTTGGATAAATACAAAGGGTTTCTCGCCTCCTCTTAGATGGCATGCGAGGAGAATGACATCCCAGGGTTATCCACCAATATTGGATTATACTATCATATGAGGATACCAATGCCAAGATCATGATTCCTCTTATTGGAACCCATGTCTTCTAATCTTATGATTATTCGTAGGCTAGGTGGAAGCCTACCCAGGTGGCGTACTATACAGACTGGTCCATCAAGTATATAGACCACATGTTTCACCGATTAATTTTTCCATAGAAACAATATATATGATTCAAGATCTCAAAAATCCTTTGAGGAAGAATCCTCATCATAGTGATGACAATAACATTGTAAGAGAACAAATTTTCAAGAAAGATAGCCCTTCGATACAATCAATGAATGGTGAAACATTTTATAGATAATTATATGAGGCTTTCTCTATTTGTTCTTCATCATCTCATCCAATCATTCCCCCTTCTAACATAAATTCCCTTTTAGTTGTATAGGAAAAAATATGTATTAGGATAATATGGTGGCAGATTCACACCTTGATCACTGGACTCCCCTAGAAACATTTTGGGACCAAGAAGAATATCTTCTCTAGATCTTTCCTAATTAGGGGGAGGGAGGATTTGATCACTATAAACTATATTACATCACGAGAAAGATTATTCTGACTCAGTAGAATTTGAATACTATTTATTTGACATTTCATGATTTAAATGACGACACTCCCCTTTCTGAGATAATGAGAGAGGCTTTATGGGCATTGGAATAGAGTCATCAGATTATTTCTGAGCTACATGCCCAAATTGATGTCTTGACTGTATAGATAAAAATACATGAGGAGATCACAGATCACTAAAAATATAACCTTTATATTCCATCATCCTCTTTAGAAACTACTTAGAGAAAATTTAAGCCGATCTCTACTCTTATCGAGACCCTTCGCCCTCGATCATATATTGAGGAAGCGGGGAAGGTAAGACTTTGAAGCTCCATCAACTCTTTTCTTCATACTATTAAGGATTTTTCTAGCTCATCTGATCATGTCTTATTATAGTTTTATCATAAATATTTTTATTGTCTATATTTAATCCTCATAGAGGATATGAAATGTGTATATCCCACATTTTTCATGCTATCAATGAATTGATCTGATGAACATCAAATTTCATTGCCTAGTTTTAATTCATTCATGATGTTCATGATATTTCACTGATCTGATGTTGCATGAATTCATCAATGATACCCATAACTCACATAATATCAAGTAAACTTGAATGGATGGATTAAAATGTTTAAACCACAACATATTTTTATTAAGATATTCTCATCAATTCCCACCAACAGTAGATTCCCCATTGATGTATTTTCTCCTGATATCTTGAGATTATATGACTACAAAAAGGCCAATTTGGATAAAATATAAGTCATAGAGGGAAAATTCTCTGAATTTTTCTGAAGACATTGGAATTAGTGAGAATATATCAATTTTTTATAAGGCCATATGTTGGTCAACATAATATTTGTATCTTTTTATTTTATATTTCTTAAATGTTTTCCTAATCTTCATATAGGGGAATTATTAGTGGAAATGGACTCAGATTTTTCTTAGGATGACCTATTACAAGTTTTCAAAATGAAATATTTTTTCCTTTCCATTATATGAGTGATCAATATTGTGTAGATCACACAAAGTGTTTTTCTAGTGAGTATAACCCCAACCTAGTGAGAATTATGTCTCTTTCAATCTTGTAATATAAACCATTATTGTGTTGTGGTTTAGTGCATTCTAGTTCAGACCTTTTATTTTCATAGTTTAAGAACTTTTATCTTGGACCGTCTATTGTTTTGTTTTATGGTATTTTATCTGGGACCTTTTATTTCTATAGTTTATGGTCTTTTATCCCGTACCATCTATCATTGGTAATATATCGGTTATGAATTAGTGTTATCCGTGTAGTTAATGCCATGTGGAAAGGATGTCTATGATGAAATTTAACATCATGTGGTAAGGATGTAAATATGTTGTGAAATTTAAATACTTTCTTCTAGGACATGATTTATGAATATAGAATGGAGCAGACATTCAAGGGATAACCCATAACACCATAAGGCGTTGAGTTCCACAATGGTGTTTCTAGAGATCATGAGGATTTGAGTTCCTTTCCTACAAAGGGGATATGACTTTAGTTGGTAGGTCAAGTCCATTATTTTTGGGTAGCATAGAAAAATAGAGGAATCCCCACTCTTTCATAAGGGCTATGGAAGAATTCATAGATGGTATGAGTGAATAGAGAAAATATAGGGAATCCAAGTCCACTTGGATAGTTGGAATATCAATTGAGTAATTTATAACCCAATAGTTTGAATTAGTGAATATGGAATGGGGAATACATGTTGAAATTTACCTATAACACCCTAAGGTGTTAGGTTATCCAATGGTGTTGTCGGGACTCACAAGGTTTGGAGTTAATTTCTTACAAGGAGTAGATAACTTTAGTTTGTAGGTCAATACCTTATGCATGACCTTATAGGTCTTATATGAATGGTCAAGAAAAGATAATCCCAACTCATTTATAAGGGCTATGATAGATTTTAATAGACTCAATCATCTATGTGATGATGTTGGATTAGGATAGAAATATTTCTAGGAAGGGTTATGGTACCTTGGAGAAAATTAAATTTTAATTATAGAGCTCATGACCTATGCCTTGTGGTTTCAATTAACGTGGCATGGGACATAAAAAGGTTTGGGAATTGAATGTATCATTATTACATTAAGAAAGGGAAAAAACATGGTGAAATAATTTTGAGGATGTCAAATATTATCAAACAATCTAGTTACGGTGATTTTAAATCATGGTCCAATGTCTTAGTGTCATGAGGATGATATGGGAAAGTCATATTGGGGATGACCTAAACACCCTAAGGTGATACATTCCACCATGGTGACATCAGGGCTCACAAGGGTAAAAAGCCTTTGTTGCATGTTATGATGCATTTGGTTGATGACCATAGGCGCATATACATGAGCCATAGACAAACATGCATAGTAAAAAAGGGCATCTTATAGATGGGTATCCTTTTCCAAGGACTATGTAAGGTTCACTATGATCCGAGGTTTTCAAATCATGAATTTTGATATATGGAGAACGTAATATTCCAGAAGGGTCTGAGAACCCTAAAATTTGTGTTATTGCCTAGTGAACACATTATTGCAGTGAGGAATTGTGACAAAACATTACGCTAACTTTTTCCTAGGCTAGAGGGTCTAGAGAGCATGGATCTAATTTTACTAGGGCTAAAAAGTTGGAATTATGAGATTTATTCCTTGTTCATTTTTGCACTAATTTTTCCTAAACACTATAGATAAATAGTTTAGTGATCATATACTTGACTTTTTCCAAGGCTTCCCTTTAATGGATTTCAACCTGTAAAAATTTTTGTCCCTTTCACTAGAATATTAGGGCCTTGTGATTTGGACCATCAAAGGTTAGAATTTAAGTTTGTACAACTTCGAAAAATGTGTAGGTTGTTTATGGTGATGACGCACGTGGACCAAATATGAGGGGAATGTTAAAAAAGAGCATAATATAGATACCCATGGTCAAGAGTACTCCACCATATTTATTAGCAGGAGATGAAAATGTTTTAATTATTGGAATGAGGATATTAGGTCAGAAGTAATGATATGGGACAATCATACTGGGTATTATCCAAAAAACTCTATAGTGGTGAGTTCTTCTACGGTGACGTCAGGTTCAAAAGGATGAGAAATAACCTCTTGTAGGGCCAATATGTCTCTAGTTGGTAGGTCTAATATTGTATACATCTATAACATAGTAAAATAGTGAGATATATTTTCCTTTCAAAAGGATATTAATGGTTTGAGTAAACGTAAGGTGCTCAATAGTTAAAGTATAATTATGGGTTGAGGGGCTTAAAATATGACATAATCACACCATTATCCAGTTAACCAGGGTTAGGCTCATGTGATCCTTGAATAAGTAATGAAAATGGTTAATGGAATGAATATTTTAATGCCATGAAGTAGGGACATATTTTTTATTCTATATTAATGTCATGTGATTAGGATATTTTACTTGAAATTTAACTTAATCTGGTGAGGACACAAATTTTGTATACATTTTAAAGTCATTCTGCTAGGACATGGTCCCAGATCTAAAATATGTCACCGAAGCATCAACCATAGTGACATTATAGGTCCCCTAATCTCACACAAACCATGCCCGACATGAGAAACAAGGGGAAACTGGGAAACCAACTAAGCCACTCATGAGTGGGTCTCATTTAGTTTACTACATAGGTCTAGCCCATATGTAGAAGGGGGTGTATTTTTATCATTTTATATATTATGGACAAACCCAGTATTGAATAATTGGGTGTCTCTATGTATCCTATAGTGGTAGGAATCAAGGCATACATAGTACTTCTACAAAATTTACATCTGCAGGTCTTACCCATATGCATGGATGGGGGTTATTTTCATATTTTTTGTAGCTAGACACATGAAACAATGATTCAAGTGTCACTTAATATCCCACAATAATAGGAATCAAGGAACATTTATCTCTTGAAAAGGATTCCCACTATACATGTCTGAACTGTATGTAGAGGGGACATTGTTCCCATTGATTATTACAGCTAGACTTGAGATTGGAGATCTGGGTGTCACTATATATCCTTTTATGGAACTAATCAAGCCACACATAGTTCTTGAACGAGAAGATATATACGTAGGTTCAACCCATAAATAGAGGGGGGAATTATTCCTATTGATTGTTGCAGCAGGACCTAGGATTAGAGATTCAGGTGTCACTACATATCCTGTTATGAAAGGAATCAATCCACATGTAGTTATTGAATGGAGGTGTGGTGGGAGACCAACACCAAGGATAGTGGTTATATTAGGAGAGGACCATGTAAATTCATAGTTTTATGTCATGAAAGAGACATCAACCATGTAGTTTAATGTCATGTATAAAGGAATTATGGTTTTACTTTTAAGAAAATGCATCCAGGACCATGATAACACTATCATAAACTGATAAGTATTTGTCTTATGGGTAAGCTCTTACTAAAATTCCCAATATCACATTATCTATGCTCATTGTGAGAAACAAGGAATGGAAAAGGTTCCTCTCACCAATGGATTCAATTAAAGAGAGTACATGTGAATTTTTTATCATACGATGGTTGGGCCAAGATAAAGGATTGGGTCATCCCTATGTATCTCATTAGAATGGGAATCAAGCTGTATATATTTCTGGAAAACCGTACAGTTTAGTGTCATATAGAGTGGACATCAGCCTTGCTGTTTAACATCATATGGTATGGAAAAAAAGTGAATTGATTTGAATAAAGAGAAATGTTGGGGATCTATATTGTTTTATTTCATGTGGTGAGGACATAATACATGTATTTTAACATCATTTGGTATATAAAAAAGTTTATGTGTAGATTAAAGTCTTTCTACAAGGATTTTTTTCATAATATTTAATGTCATGTTGTTCAAACATGTTCCTTATAGTTTAATGTTGTGTGGTCAGGATATATTTTTTAGTCTAACATCATGTGAATAGTATGTCTTTGTGTAGTTTAATGTCATGCGACTAGGATGATTTTAATAATATTTATCTTTTTGTACCTAGAACATGTTTGTACAGTTTAAAATTATGATAGCAGGATGTATTTGTATTGATTAACATGATGTGACCTGGAAGGGTTCTATATAGTTTAACTTAATGTATTCAGGGAATATTTTTTTTCAGTTTAACAACCTGATAAAAGGATGATTTTTTGTTTAACATCACGAAACTAGGATGAGATATGCATGATGGTATATGTATAAATTATTACTTATGAAACCACACATTGGTTTGGGGTGGGGGGATGAAACATTCCCCATCCATTTTGGGCAGTGAATTGGATCCATTATGATAGACATTATGTATGATATAAGGCCCTTCCCATTTGGGTTCTAGTTTCATAGGTTTATTACTTGGTACCATTAGGGTTATGAGATCCAATACCAATTCTCCCCAAAGGAATGAAGATAGGTAGACCTTTATGTTGAAGTATCATGTGATCCAATTATGATAGACTTAAGGGTTGTACAATGTATGCAACATATTCTCATTGATCCGTTCTAATTAATCTAGTCACCTTTTGGATTACTCATCATTCGATAATTGTCCAAAAAATAGCTATTCAAAGATAGGTAAATTGTAATTCTATGGGGAAAATACCTTGGTTCCGTAAACCAATAAATATAAATTTTCTTATGTAGTAGTATTCAGGGTTGTATGGTAGGCCAATAAAGCATAGAAGAGTTTTTCTGTCTAGAAATTCATATTCTTATTCACCATATTTTGGATTATATTTTATATAGTCTTATTTTAGGCCTCTACTTTTTCATTTTACACTACATAAATAGTAGTATTAGTGACTATAGTCTATTTTGTTCTCCTAGTACGATTTCTTCAACTCCATAGAACATAAGTTGGTGTCGTTGTCCATAAATATCATTTGAGGGACTTCAAACCTTATAAAGATATTATAATTCTCAAAGCTGATGATATTATTTTTCCTGAATTCATTGAAGAGAATTTTCTCATCCCATTTAGAAAAAAAGTCAGTAGCAATAAGGATGTACTTAAACTTTTTAGTAGTATCTAGGGGATATGTCCCCACAACATCCATTCCTCATAAGAAAAACATCAAGGAATATTAAACTATATATAGAAATTCTGAGTGTTGATGGATGAAATTTTAATGGATTTGGAATGCATGAAATTTCCTAGTGAACTCCTCATAGTCTTATATTTTTTTCCAGTAGTAACCAAGCCTTCTGATTTTATAGGAGAGCCTAGTCCTAGATTAATGAGCACCACACGATCCTACATAGAATTTATTTATGATGGGATAAATATCTCTTTATTCTATGAATCTAAGTATCATTCCATAGAAACCTCAAATTTAGAAGGATTTTTGATCATTTTTGATCATGATGGGTAAAGTTCACTACTCGGTGATGAATTAGTTCTCTTACGGATCAGTTTTTCAGAAGAGTCCCATTTTAGAGGAAACCAATTGTGGGATCTATCCATCCCTGTGTGGATATCAGTTCATCATGATCCAGGGTGGTGTTGACATGATTTATTTCATCCATTTCATAGATGATGATTAATGAGACCATCCTTTGATGTGTGATTCTTAAGATTGATTCCTTCTAATTAGGGTTGGACAAGACTGTGGATACGTTTTCCAATGCATCATCATGAGAATTTTATGATTGGGGGATATAATTTATTGTGTTATAAAAAGAAAATTATGTTATTAGTCCCCTGAATTAGCTAGTGATAGGGTCTAATTGTTCATTTTTATGGAATATTAAATGTTTATTCTACTTTATCACTAGCTATGAATCCCATTTGATGATCAGTTAGGCTATTTTAAATTGTAGGGATACTTCCAATCCAACCATGAGGGCTCATTATTCTTCCTTATTATTATTCAAACCCTTAGATTGTTGGGAAGTATAGGGAAATTTTTTATTTCTCTGAAAGAAACAAACACAATTGCTAAGACAACCCAATTTAGCCTCATGTTTTCTAGTCTCTTGCTGATATGACTTTGGTAGGATCCATAAAAATATTTATCCCATGTTTGGGTAGTGTAATGGGCATAGAAAACATCCTCATATGAAATTATGGTGTCCATTGGTATACTTTATGTAATGTCATGTGTTGCGACGAAATTAGACTGAGCATATCCTTTCACTGACTTCTATGACATGGATTGGATTTCATACCCTTATTGGATGACCACTCATTAGGCCAAATTACCATTCATCATGGGAAAACCAAGGATTTACTTAAGCGGATCAGTATGTGAGGCTAGGTGGAGTTCATAGTACTACAAGTAATGCCTCATCTTCTGCACTACAAAGATGAGTTCAAGGTATTTCTTATGGACATTAGAAAATCAGGTCTCAGTATTTAACATCATTTAGATATGGAAATAAAGACTATTATCAGTCCCCACATCATTTTTGTGTGTGAGGGGAGCACTAAGTGATTGTTCCCTAGTGGAAATATATAATATGATTCAATTTACACTCACAAAATCATTACCATTGGGTGAAGAAGGTAATTATGGAGACATTAGAATGCTTTATAGCAGTATCCATCCCATCGATAGGAGATTACCTTCTTAATTATCTTGGTGAAGAGGATGGATTTGTCATCCTGGTTGGCTAAGAGATACTGAATGTAGGTGACATTACCTTAGAGCCTCCTTATCTTTTTGAGATTCTGAGGGGGTGCCATTTTAAGAATCCCATTATACTTTTTTGGGTTGACCTCTAAGACATTATGGCATAAAAAAAATCCAATTAAATTCCTTGATGTTTCCCCAAAAGTTCATTTCAGCTGATTTAACTTCATATTATGCTATCACAACTTTTCAAATATTGTGTAAAGGTCTGGGAAGTGATCACTTCACTGCCAGGATTTTCTTATCATATTATTGACATAACATTATACTATTCATCCCAATAAGGTAATGAAGATATGATACATGGTGTGTTGATAAGTTGTACCAACATTATTTTATCAAAAGGGTATGAAATGATAGAAAAATATAGCCTCAAGTTCTCTGAAGATAGTGGATTCCTCATCTACAAGGGAAATATTTATCCAATTGAACCATAAGTACCCATCCATGTAAAAAAGGGGTTGAAAAATAGAAATTGCATCGATCAAGATTTTTGTGATTGACAATGGGAAGTAATCCATTGGGAAGTTTCAATTATGTTCTCTGAAATCAATGATGAACCTAATTTTCTCATTATTATCTTTGTCAGGGACGATGTATGTAAGCCATCTTGGATATTTCACTTCCTAAACAAAATTTCCTTTGATCAGTTTGTAAACATCAGCCTCTAAATTAGTATCATGAGAGGGGTGTATCTTTATGGCTACCTTCTTGACACCTCGATGGTTATTGGGTAGGAAGATATGATGTGTAGCCACATATGGATTCATTTTGGTCATTTATTTTAAATCCAGAAAACACATATCAATGTTGATTTTGAAATGAAATATACATCTCTTTCTCCATGATAGGCATGACAACACTAATCAATGTAGGATGCATGTATTTTTTCATTCCTAGATTTAACTGCCTAAGCTCATCAATGGTGGTTGAGATGCCTTCCTAAAATGAGGGATGGGAGTTCTTGAGGTCATCATATTCTTCTTGCACATCTGATTTTGTAGAAGCGTTTTCAAAAGAAGTTGGAATTTTGAGGGAATCTCTATCACTATCAAGATGAGAGAGGCCATAGGAAGATACATTTTCATCCCCTACTTCTAGATTCATTTCATAGAGATTCTAAATCTGATTTTTTTACACTATTTCTAGGGACAGGAGGAGCTTGGTAATTTAGGATTAAGTATTTTTCCTTGAAAATATTCATGGGTAGCCCATAATTGTGTTCAAGCACACTGTAGGTATTTATAGAGGAAGTATCCATGCCTTTGGGGAATAAAACCTTTATATTTCCTTCCAACATTGGGTTTTTACTTCCCATTTATAGAAACATGTATCAACATATGTGTCTTCTCAAGACTCAAAGGGGGGAATTTCAACATGTAGTGTGCTGACCATTCCATTGATGGGATATTTCAAACACTAATAGAATGTCGAAGGTACCACCACATGGATGTAAAGACAAGTCATTCCTAGAATGTTATTTTATATAGTTTTTTTTGGATAAACATGAACATGGTGTTAGATACGAGGTCCCCAAACTGATATTTGATCTTGATCTTCCCAAGAGGTCTTTTATATCTTTTATCACAACCTTAAATGGCTATCTTTAAGGGAGATAAATATCCTACAATATATCCCGAATTTCAAAGGCTAAAAAATAGGATGAGGTTTACCCCTGAACAATTGTAAATTAGATCCCTTTGGATGTCGACATTGTTGAGTTCACTTGAAAAATATAGGAGTCTGATGTTTCCTTGGATGACCTATTTTTAATCCAACTATATGAATGAGATGGTGAAATGGATTTCTGATGTTATAGTCTACACTTGATTTCCCATTGGCTGCGGTAAAATCTATATTAAACTACCATGGTCTCTGGAGGGATTCAACGAGTACCTACCTAGGTTATTTTGAATGATTTAGCGCATCTAGGATTGTGAGTTTGGTTGGGACAACTTCAAAATATTTCAGAATATCATTCCTTTTTTACCAAATTTCAGCCTATACTGATGTAGGGTTTATCCTTATTATATAGGTTATGATTTAAGGAATATTTGGTATACATTCTTGATGCATGTGTAGAGGACATGGTATTATATATTTCTAGCTACATAGATCATCAAAACCTTCCTATCTGTTTGGTATGATCAGACAATTGAATCACCTCCAGGTGGTCATGTATGATGACTGGGCTAGGGTGACTGCTAGAGGGCTCTGAGGCACCTTTGTGTTTTTTTTGATCTCATTGGAGTTATTTCCCATGGGTCTCATATATATATATATATATATATACATATCCTATTTGGGGATGTTATCGAGATATCATGTCTGACCATGCCCATGCCATTCCCCTGTATCCTCAGCTTCTACACCTTTAGCCTCTAGTTCCCTGATCAAGTATTGGGAACTCATCCTTTGAGGCATATTAGTCACCAAATATGTGATATGTTAAGTGTATTACATTAACAAAATAAAATAATATCTCTTCATCTGATGAGCACTCCATTTGGTGGGGTGGTTCCCATGTTTTAGATGTCGTAGAGAAGAAATATGCTAGAATCAGATCTTTTTTTAGAGATGAATATGACTCTTCCTATTATATCTATTCCTATGTCTGATGGCCACTTCCACCTCTTGGAGGTTTATTTTATGTCACCTATATAGGTGACTGAATTGTTATAGGTTTGTGAAGATTTATTCTTAGGTTTTCATGGTCTCGATCAAAAATATTTTGAGTCATATAGTTGTGAAACTTCTTTCTATTTTTGGATATAATTATTTTGTAATCACCTTCTTCTTCTAACTAGGATATGGATACACAAGTTACCTATGATAAGGATTTCTCCAACATCACATGTTCGTAATTGACCATACTTTTGAGGGAATATTTAGAGATGAAGCAATCCTAGATGTTGTGGACCATCCTTTAATAGAAAGGGAAGTAGTTGGGATGACCGATGAGGTTGACCTCATTAAGATTCATGGGATGTGGTAGCTTGAGAAAGTTATTATCCATGGATGACTGGGGACTTTCTCTTTTTTCAAGGAGTATACTTTATTCACCCATTCCTAAAATCCCAGGTGACCTTGATATCTTTTCAATTCTGGATGAGGTAAATTCCTTTTTTTTCTTCCCATTGATAGGAGGTGCTAGACAATTCAGGACCTACCTAGGTGCTTGAATGGGCTATGATACTAGTATGAGAGAAATATCAATATTTTCTTCCTCACTAATAATTTTCCCTCACAGTGAAGGCATGAGCTAAGAGTTAGTTCATGTTTTCTGAATGGAATCTTCCAAGTGTTGTTCTATTTCTGAAAACTCATGGAACCCACCTATAAACTTCTATAGGATCAAAGGTGTATACATCTTATCCCAAATATTTTTAGCTCAAAGTACCAATAATTTCTTCTACGAGATAGATATGCTAAGTGAATAGGTTAAACCTTTCCATCCTTCTATAATGTCATAATCCCTCTCATTTTCACACTTCTTAATGTTCTTTTCATTAGAATTCAATTGAAATTATAATGTAATGGATGATGAAGGTCTTCCCATGACGAAAAAATACCATTGGAAGGTTTTTGTACCAAACCAAGGCTCTTTCTATCAAATTATATAAAGAAAACCTCATATTGGTCACCTCCTACTGATCTTGAGGAACAATCATTGGACCACATAAGGATATGAAGTGCGTGAGATGTTTTTTAGGGTCTATTTCACTGTCAATGGTTGAGAATTTTTTATTATCAAAATTGGGTTGGGGTAAAGTATCATTCACCAATTTTAGATATGGATTATTCTTAGGTTGGATAGGATTCTATCTCCATTCCATGGTCTCCATTTGAATATCCATGTTCTCAATAGTTTTAAGAAGTTTTGGAGGTACTATAGTCTAATTCACCTCCCATCTACAACGAGGGGATGAGGATTGATAGCATGGCCCTATTTTCATCTCTTGATGATTATCTATCTTTCCTAAGACTGAATGATCACATCGAAGGGGGAAAATAAATCTCCATAATGGGGGAAGTCATGATAATCTTAAACTTCCTCATTTATATAGATGGGATTCCTAGATTGGTAGCTGTCCTATCACTCAAATTCCTCTATTTTAGGAAGATCTTCACTTATTTATATATGAGAGATATTTTTATCAGCCTGAATTCAATACCCAATGGAAATTTCCCCCATGAATAGATCCTTATTATGTTGTTTGAGATTCTAAATCTCATTCTCATGATGTTTCTTTAGTCCCTCTGTGTAATAAATTTTCACTATTACAGATAGTTATTGGGATGTAGCCACACCATTACCTTTATCCTTGGATGTGTTCCTCCATAGAGGTGAAAACTAAATATTAAGAGGTTCCAGTTTTGGGATTCTCTTCTAGTTCAAAGTACACATAACCTCAGTGGGATCATCTAGATCCTCCTCTTGGGCCATGTTTTCTATATTTTGGGCCTCTACATTTTTATCTTGATTCCCATTATCTTTTTTGTTTTTGGTGATGACATTCATAGAGGTATATTAAGCAATGGTAATTTTCCCATCACTCTCAATGAAATAAGGTAATTCTAAACCACTTTAATTAGGGTCATTTCTCGAACCGATGACCATATTGGAACATTTCAACTTGTGTCCTTGACGGGGTTTTATTTCCTTCACCATACATTCATCCCATATCATCTTGTGAATGGTGACTTTGAGGGATTTTCTAGTCATGTTTTTACAATAGTCCTTGAATATAAGAGGTTATTATTGTAGTTGTAGGAATATTTTTGATAACCACCATAAATATTTTCCTCCAAAACAGGATAAGAATGATTAAATATTCAAAAATGATGATGATGAAAATGAACCCAACCCTATGGGTTGGAAACTATTCAGGGCCACAATTGGAATTGTTTGATCCTATTGTTAAGGATTAAATGATTCCAGTTGATGATTTTATGACTCATGGGATGATCATCAAGATATAAATTCCCTTATTCCACTGGGATTGGTTTAATAAGAAAATGATGTTGATTTCTCTAGGACCCTGTTGGGGAAATGATGAACTTGATGATGGAAATTGAGTTAAAAATTACCTCAACCTAGTGGGATGTTTTTGATTTTTAGCTACTATAGATATGTCCTTAATCCTCTCAAGAAATAATGATCCATGGAGTGGTGGAGGTGGTAAATATTACCCTATCCTAGTGGGCCGGGTTATCTCCTAGATGACTCCTATGGAAGCTATTATTGAGACCTGTTTGATGTGGCACAACTCTTATAGAATAGGAGATTGGTGTAATGGAAGACCATGATGGGAGTCATTTTCTACGGGAGGTTTTTCAGTTGAATGAACCTTCAAATTTTGTGTCTAATATGCCTTCCAATTTATTCAAGGGGCCAAGTTCAAGACTTGTAGGATTCCCACTCCCTTAGTTAATGATTTCATGGCACCATTGATGCGAGATAATTCCATTTTAGTAACCAAATAGATCATGTTTTTCCAGGCCCCTTAATATTTTCAGAGGCTACGACATTACAAAATGTTGTATCTAAGGGAAGTTTTTTTTCAAGGGGCATGGTGAAGTGAAATTCTTCATACATTCCCCATCCATGAATACAAATAAATGACGATTATCAGTGATCAGTTTCCAAAGAGTTCTGATGCAATAGAGGCAACCATGTTACAGATTCACACAATTATTTTCCTATTTTGGGTCCCATTACATTGAGATAATATCTAGGTCTATCCAACAATAATTTATCATGATAGTATGATGGTGACCCCCATATCCTAGATATGGTTTGTGTCTAGCCTCCAGTCGCTGATGAATTTCCCACATATTTTTGGAATAGATATGGAATGAAATCCTTTTCTAGATTATCCAAGATCTTATAGTCCAAAATGGAGAGGTGTTAGAACATGATAGGGAGATTGTTTCTGGATAAATCTCTCCATGTATCATTTTTTACTAATATTCATTAGAATTACAAGCCTACACTTAGTCTGACCACAAAAGTTACTTCTTAGGGTCAACTACTGACTATGGGGAAAAGGTTGCTGATAGTTGATGGGGAACTATATGTGTTTGACCCAAGTGTTTCGATCAACTCTCTATATGACAATGTCTCAGTTTTAAAAACCACTATATACATAGGTGTATGGGAAATGGGATGATTTATTTTTTCTTGGGAGATATCACCATGGGGAGGCTGACTATAGAGGATGTCAGGAGTAATGTTCATGCGATGTATCTCTACAATACTGTGAGAAGGACTATTATTCTAATGACCCCTTATACTTCAATTGAAGATTTTGAAGATGCATGGGGTGTTGAAAATGTGTCTCGAGTAACCTCAAGGACACTAAGATTGATAATATTAGGGATATGAATTATATTTTGTGGCCAGAACATGCCGAAATGCCATTTAGAATTTTGTAGGGATATGAGCATGTTGTATGAATATTGGTAGAACATATTGATATCCATCTAGTAAATTGTGAATATGATCCATTTTTAGATAATTTTTTGAAATATTCCAATGAGATTTTGTGTTGTTTTTAGTAATATAATACTTTATGTGGGTGGTTTCTAAAATAAATTGTTCTACCATGGTTAAAATGGGGATATGATCCTCATTCAAATATTCATTACCCACCAGAATATTCTAATGAACCTATAGAATGGGAGAAGGAATTATAGAATCCACATGTATATCCTCTGAAGGATATTGGTGTAGTGGTTCATCAACGAAAGTATGAATATATTCTTGGCTTGGGTGTGCTGCTGGAATATGACATAAAGCTTCATTGATAGAAATACAATCCTTTCCTGAGGCATGATCCACTCTCACATGGTGTTACTCTATCAGAATAATGATATGTGGATGATCACGAGCCTTTGGAGTATGATTTTGGTATTTTTCACCAAGAATATGAGCCTTTACCAAGGAGTGTAGAACTCTCACTGGTTCAAACCCAACCAGAATAGGGATATGAGTCCAAATATGATGCTTTGGAGTATTCTACATTTCTTTTTTGATAGGAATGTTCACCTATATCAAGGAATTTGATGATCTCACTTGGTTAGCACCGATTAGAATGGGAATATGAGTCTGATCTAGTGCCTCATCCTTTATTTGAATATTCTAATTATTATTATGAACAAGAGAATGAATGTTCTCTTTATTTGAAGAAACCAAGTGTTCATATAGACCAGAGTGTTGTGCTGGCCTGGCTGTAGGGATATGAATATATTCCTATCCATGTATCTTTACTAGTTACAGAATATTCTAGTGGAGTTCTTTATCTATTTTAACTATTTAATTTCACTTTAGAAAAGTTTTAATCGGGATGTATGCCTATATGTTTTATATCTTCAATAGATACTAGTATATTTATTCAATTTAAGTGGGGATATGATCCCACTTATGTCCTCTATGTACTATTTTAATATGCCAATGGGATTCTTATGTAAGGGTAGGGATATGCATATCCCCTATGCCTGCAATAATAATATACCCACAATCATTCTTTGAGAGACTAAGGACATGATCCTTACCACTAGATACCACTAGAATATACCGATGGGAATCATCTTTGGAAGCAGGGATATGATCCCACTCCAAGTAATCAAATGTTTTTCATAGGTGATGTGTCTTCCTTACTTCTGATGCATGGGTATCAGCGGTGGACATGTGTTGGGTGGTGCCCTCAGCATGTGACTGAAGGGAAATATGATGATGTGTTTGGTGATGGTGGTTGAAAGGATCCATCCTTGGTGCCCCTGAATGATAATGGAGTCATATTTGACTCCTTGATCTTCCTTCATCAAATACTAAATGTGGTGATTGTTTCTCTTCGAGGAGAAGCTTACGAAGCGGTTGGAGGTGGAAATGCATGCCATTGGATGTGCTGTATCATTCATAAGATGATTTTGAATCATAACTTATAGTGTTTGGATACCCTCACATTTATCCTCAAGGTTTGGGATCATACCATGTTGATGGTTGTATTACCCTGACCTGTCTTTCCACCCAAACAATGCATAGGGTCAGTGTTCCACTCAGAGTTAGGCATGCCTCCCTGTACACCAAATGATACTAACTAGTAGAGAGGGTGTATAGTGGTTATTTTGGGGATACTATAACCTCTTTATGTGATAATAATAATGGTATATATAAATATAGTAGTGGGAGATAAAGACCATACACGATATGACAAGTGACCCTCCATAGCGGAAAAAATATAATACAACAACAGAAGAAATAAATAAATTATTCAATATACCATTTTTTGTGTAGAGACCCGAAGCTTATCGTACATGGACATTACATTACTTTTGCGGAATACTTAGTACATAACAAAAACACACACACACAAGGATCGTAATAGTTTAGTGTCTTTGGAAACTCGGAACGTAATCTTCTAATCGTGGTGAAAGTTCTTCAATATCTCCCATAAAGGTCATCCCTTTTTTTTTACCTAAAACCTTTCATTATATCCTGGGGAAAAGAAAACATAAAAGGGTGAGCTCAAATGCTCAGTAAGGGTATACAAAAGAAATAAAAATCATATCATATCTTTTTTGAAAATCATAACCTGCAAAAGAGATCATAATATCTTAACATGGAACAAATCATAGAAGTGAAAATAAGATCACCATAATCATAACATGAAACTTGAAACTTTGTGGCATGCACACATAATCATGGAAAATCATTTCTTGTTAGTCATGACTCATCGCCAAGACTATCTTAGTGGACAAAGTCCCTTTCTGAACCGAGTTCACTCCTCGTTTCAGTCCTGTATCACTGAACCGAAATAACCTTCCGTTCCAGCCATGTCTATCTCATGAGATATAAAATCTTTACCCAATGCATTGGAGGGAGATATAGGTCCCACCCATCTTATAATGAATCCTTTCTTATGTGTGCCACATAATCATAAAACATACATCATCGCATAACACATGTAACAAAAATGGGATTCTTGAAACATCATGACATCATAAATCAATTCATATAAGATAAAAGAATTCATAAACATAATCCCATCACAACATAGTCAAATCAATGTAAAAATATGGATAGAAACAGAACCCTTTATTATCTTAGATGGAAAATAATTTTGATAAAACACTTGAATTGAATTCTTGAGGAAAATATCCTTTCTTCTTCAAAATCAATTTCTTTTCACAAAACATCATGAAATTTTAAAAGAAAGAGATTTTATTGAAAATATTCATGAAATCTTTTAGAGTAAGATTCATGAAAATAAGGCTTTATAAAACAGTAGAAATCCGTTCGTGCCGTATAAGTTAAAAAAAAACATTCTTCGTACTTTTGTCGTAAAAGTCAAAAAGTACCTCGTATGACAAAAGATTCCTTTCATAGATATTACTAAAAACTCACCGAAGGGTAAAAATGGATTTAAACAATTTTAGGTGGATGGAAATAATATTACATATTGATGAAACATGGATGTGGATGATAAAATACACCCCAGTAAATACTTATGAATAAACAATCTCGGATAAAAATGAGATTGTGATATTTCCCTTACCTTAGGTCCGACTTGCTTTGTAAGTGTCCGAACCTCCTGTATAATGATTTAAATCATGTTATTGACTTATTACAGAATCATATTCATTGTTATGATATCATATATGGTTCACTTATGACATTATATTACCCGTTCTTTTGTAAATTCCACGTTAAAGAAGCGTTTTGGGTAAAATCGTTTCATTTATCGTAGGTGTTTTGACTTGTTGTTCTTGACATCATTATTACTTATATCATGATTTACTTACTTCCAGAATATAAAATATGATTTATATATCATATATATTCAGTATATATATATATATATAATAGGTAGATAAATAAAATGAAAAACACCGTTCATGGAGACGGTAGTCCGTACGTACGCATGAACGCTGTTTTCCTTTCCTTATTGTCTTGAAATGGAAGTAAGTTGATGACATACATATGTATATATATACATAAATCCAGTAGCTTTATAATGTCATATATTTCATTATTATTTCTTATATATACTTTATAATCATTCTTAAATGGTTAACATGGAGAATGAATCTCATCGCGTCGTGGAGACGGTAGTCCGTACGTACGCACGAGCGATGATATCATTTCTATAAATATTGAATTGACTTGGAGTGGATTATACAATATATCAGAATCAATATGATGTTGTAATAACTATGTATAGTTATTCTTTACACCATTATACCCATCCATGTAAGGTGGTGGTGGAAAATAGATTACACCACGGCGTGGAGACGGTATTCCGTACGTACGCACGCGCGGTGATTTATTTTTTCGTAGGATGGATAGATGATGAAATAGGGTTGTTTCATAATTATAATAACATATCAGTATATGAGTGATACTGATGTTATTACTTCATAATGAAACAACCTAAGAAGAAGAAGTGGAAGAAGAAATAAAGATGAAAGAATTGGTAACGGTAATTACCTCTTCTTTGAAGTGCCTCTTTGAGACCTCCTCTTAGGGCACTAGAATTGGTCTTTGAGGAAGACCAGAACCTCTAGGATGTTTCTAGGGAAGTGGAGAAGAGATTTTGGCAGGGTTTGGCCGAGCTTGAGTGCTCAAATTGGTGTGAGGAGGAGGGGGAGGAGGTGTCCTTTTATAGGGGAGGAGAGGGGCACCTTAGGAATATCTCAAAATATTATTTTATATTAAAGTCAAAATCGGTTTATAATGGTTTCAAAGGGTCTTATTTCGAAGCTAAAGTGGGGATGGATCGAAATCCTATCAACCAATAGAATTTAGACAAGTTTAGGATATTATTTTAACCTTATCAATTAGATTTAACTCTAAGTTAAATAATTTAACTTTTACCATGTCTTTTTGTTTTCTTTCACTATATGGTTAATACACTTACTATAACATGCCAAACGAACCCCACATTATTTATTATTAATATATATATCCTTATCTAAGTCATTTGGCCGAACCTTAGATTTTTAGGAATACAATAACAATTAATAATATAATATTTGATTTAAAAACTATTTTGTGTCAATTTTGACACTATTTGATATATGATTTTTGTGAAAGTCATAACAGAATTAAATGTTCGAACCAAGTTGATTAAATCAACATTAATATATCATAGTAACCTAGAAAATTAGTGGAATTCATAAAAAATCTCAAATTACATTTATTTTGGTGTTTATAACATCAATTATGTCAATATTTCATTAATAAGATAATTACTGCATCATCGTTGTGTCATAAATAAATTAAATTATTTGATGTCTAAAAATTACAAATAAAATACCATCATGTAGGAAATCTTTTTAGCTTTCTAATGAATATTTATAGTCTAATTTATCTTATGTATAACCCCATATTAAAAATGATTTACTTATTAAACTTTGATTTTAACTATTTTAACCCTTCTTTAAATAAATTAATAATAAATGTCCTAATCTAATCCAAGTGGGCCTAAATGGTCATATTTTATTCCTAAGTTTGTTTTTGGTCGAATTACACTTGTCCAATAGAATTAGGACATGTGTTAGGGTAATAGTAATATCATATTTACCGTTAGTTACCCTATTTACTATTAACCGCGGTAAAAAAGTAAAAAGTTACTATTCACCAAAAAATTATTTTCATCTCATTGAACCACATTTTAGTCCTTGATATTAACCGTGTCTCTCGGATTTTCGAAATTCCATTCACAGAAGCGGAAAAATTAAGTTTTATGAAAAATTCAGTTTTTTTAACTACCACTTAGTAGTTTCACTATTCATCAAAAATTGATGTTTTTCAGAACAATGCCAAAATTTCATCCTAAGATATATTTCATATTCCGAATTCAAAAATGAAATCTATTTTACCAAATTCATAACATAGAAGTTGCATTAATTAATTTTATAATTAAATCCTGCTGTTAAAATAAATAGCGTGTTTTTAGGAAACAATATATATCAAAAGATTGACACTTGATTATGTCTGGTTTAAATGTGAAATTACAACCAATGACCAACATTGTATTAAATTGTAAAAATATACTCTAAATATACTTTAAAACCACTCAAATTAATAATTTTTCACTATTAATTATTTTGATTAAAAAAGTTGTTTTTAATTATAATTTAGTAATTTTCACTATTCATCAGAATATGAAAGTTATCCGAAAAGTACCAAAATTTCACCTTAGGCTAAATTCGATACTCCAAATCCAAGAATGAAGTTCATTTTGAAAAATAAGATTTACAGAATTCTAAAAAGTGGTTATTACTATTCATAACGGCTAGTTTTAATAATATTTTAATAGCACATCGTTGTTTAGTGAAACTCGGTATTGCGTATTACACACGCTATCGAGGAAGGTCGCGATCGCGTGTAATGCAAGGCAAGACAAGGATGCGTGTTGGGCAAGCTCCTTTTGGTGTAGCGTACAACACAAGACATTAATAAAATTAAAAAGAATATTTTTTATAAAATCTTGGGCTGTTACATTCTACCCCCCTTAAAATGAATTTCGCCCTCGAAATTCGTCGAAAGTTTCTTTAATAGAAACCCACATCGTAAAAAGGAATACTAAATCATGGCTTTAAAAAACTAAAGTATGAAATGTAATGATTACCCAAATAAACTAATCATTGGGTTTCCACATAGGTGAAAATATGGATATGGAAGAGAAATCTAACCATCATGTTCTGATGGAGAGTGGTAGAGAACATGGCTATGGAAAATCCAGTAATCACAAATCCATAGATTTGTGATGATATAAGGTACCATCTGATTCATCAGGTATAAGATCACTAGGACAACATTTTTGGTTTTCAAGATCATTTCCCCTAAAGTAGAAAATTTTAATTTTAATAAATACTTACTTTATTTTGGTACAATCTCACTATTGTTCATGCCTTGAACAATTTCCACTTCATCTCTTAAATAAATGAAGTTGAATTTGTTATTCGTGAAGTGTTAGCAGATCATGTGATAGAATGACGGGTCATTCCATCTGTCTCAAACAAAAGATTAGCAAAAATTATATGCATAAATAGATCTATAGTGAGATTAATCATATATGGTTCCTAAAATGGACTTATACTTCATATATCATACTGCTTAATATAATAAAACTAGTTTCTACTAAACATGGACTTCATGTAGGCCAGTGGTAGGCGATAAAGGCCAGTCGCACTTCGGTTGTGGGTTCGATTCCCACAGCCTTGTCCGAAGCGATGGGCTGTCGCCGGTCCTGCAGGTTGTCCTTTTTCTAAAACTACATTACTATAACATCCCATCAATAATATCGAAAAAAACTTCTATCCTTAAACAATACTAACTTATGTCCAACATAATCCATTCTAATATTTAGGCTTATCCATAATACTGCAGTACACTCTCATAACATAGTGAAAACGATTACCAGAGATTTAACACCATCGTCGATCCCATAAGATATGTTTTGTTGGTCACATTCCAAACTTTCAAAGTCCTTAATCGTGTATTCTCTTGAATACCTTAGTGAAAACATGAATGCAGTTAAAAGTTAACACTTTTCACATACCAAAATCCTCAAAATTCTATATACTCAAACTTAGTCCTTATATCAATCATGAGCTCATGAATACTGTTAAACATTTCATTTTCTCGTTTTCCCTTCATTATGTGCATAATATCTCAATCACTTTGAATACCACATTAGACCAATACATAAATATTCCAATATTCCATGATACAACATTATTTTGGAATCCCATTACATAAACACTTAATCATACCACCACATCGTTGTCATATTCAACATTGCCAATAGTGATCGCATGTGACTTCCCTTTGTCCTTTGCCTTCAGTGGTTGCTCATGTTGATCATCACTAACCCTTGGATTAGGGCAATTATTAGCATAATGCCCCATTTCCTTGCACTTGAAGCATTGAAGTGTTGGTGGTGCGTTATCTGCATTGTTTGCTTTATTCCCATCATTAGAAACCCTTTTTCCATTACTTCGACACTCAGCTGCTCGATGACCTTCTTTTCCACACTTAAAACATTTTCTAGTTCCTTTAAGACAATCTCCACCATGCTTCTTTCCACACCTTGTGCACAAGGAAACATTCATCTTCTTTTCACCATTATTATGAGATTTCTCCTTGAACTCCATCTTTCGTTTCTTGTCAAAACCATGAGATGGATATGTAACACCAACTTCCATTTCTACCTTGATAGCACAACGCACAATTTCTTCATAGCTACTGAAGTCTCTTATAGCTAATGCCCTTCGAAGACTTGGTTTTAAGCCACTGAAAAATCGATCAACTTTACTTTCAGGTTGGATGATAATGCCAGATGCATACCTTGCAAGTCTTGTAAAATTCGCTTCGTATATACCAACAGATTCATCATCCTTCTGCTTCAGCTCAATAAACTCCTTTTCCATCTTTGTTCGAAGAATACGAGGGAAGTACTTACTGAAAAACAAGTTCTTGAACTCGTCCCATTCCATGGACTCAATTTCATCCCTTGGCCTCGTATTCTTGATAAGATTCCACCATTGATCAGCTTCACCTTCCAAACGATATACTGCTAAGATGACTTTATCATGTTCAGAACATTGAAGAACTGAAAATATCTTTTCAGTGGTACTGATCCATTGTTCAGCAACAAGTGGATCGGAAGTCCCACTGAAAGAAGGTGGACGTTGCCTCATGAAGGACTCAATAGAATATTGTTCCCTTCTCTGCTCATTTGGAAGTCCAGAATGATTCATAGCTTGTGTAAGTATAGCAATAAGATTTTGCACTCCATCTCCCATAACATTTGTTTGTTCAGGAGGGCAATCATTGCATTGTCCATTGCATTGATCAACACGGTTCCTTCGGGTTCCAGCCATCGTCTAAAACCCAAAAAGAATAGTGTGAGAGGCAAAAATCATGCTAGGGAAAACAACATAATAAAGGGGGAGTACCTTCAATATCCAACATCTTAGGTTTAATTCTATGATCGTTAGCGTAATTCTATTACTATAACCTATACGTATACTTATCCCTAGGGACATCCCTAGACATACCTTAGAAATATCTCTAGGGATCTCACTAACGTTTTCGCATCCTAGTTTCCAAAGGTTGACTAAACCTTCCCTCTGATACCAACTGTAGAGACCCGAAGCTTATCGTACATGGACATTACATTACTTTTGTGGAATACTTAGTACATAACAAAAACACACACACACAAGGATCGTAATAGTTTAGTGTCTTTGGAAACTCGGAACGTAATCTTCTAATCGTGGTGAAAGTTCTTCAATATCTCCCATAAAGGTCATCCCTTTTTTTTTACCTAAAACCTTTCATTATATCCTGGGGAAAAGAAAACATAAAAGGGTGAGCTCAAATGCTCAGTAAGGGTATACAAAAGAAATAAAAATCATATCATATCTTTTTTGAAAATCATAACCTGCAAAAGAGATCATAATATCTTAACATGGAACAAATCATAGAAGTGAAAATAAGATCACCATAATCATAACATGAAACTTGAAACTTTGTGGCATGCACACATAATCATGGAAAATCATTTCTTGTTAGTCATGACTCATCTCCAAGACTATCTTAGTGGACAAAGTCCCTTTCTGAACCGAGTTCACTCCTCGTTTCAGTCCTGTATCACTGAACCGAAATAACCTTCCGTTCCAGCCATGTCTATCTCATGAGATATAAAATCTTTACCCAATGCATTGGAGGGAGATATAGGTCCCACCCATCTTATAATGAATCCTTTCTTATGTGTGCCACATAATCATAAAACATACATCATCGCATAACACATGTAACAAAAATGGGATTCTTGAAACATCATGACATCATAAATCAATTCATATAAGATAAAAGAATTCATAAACATAATCCCATCACAACATAGTCAAATCAATGTAAAAATATGGATAGAAACAGAACCCTTTATTATCTTAGATAGAAAATAATTTTGATAAAACACTTGAATTGAATTCTTGAGGAAAATATCCTTTCTTCTTCAAAATCAATTTCTTTTCACAAAACATCATGAAATTTTAAAAGAAAGAGATTTTATTGAAAATAGTCATGAAATCTTTTAGAGTAAGATTCATGAAAATAAGGCTTTATAAAACAGTAGAAATCCGTTCGTGCCGTATAAGTTAAAAAAAAACATTCTTCATACTTTTGTCGTAAAAGTCAAAAAGTACCTCGTATGACAAAAGATTCCTTTCATAGATATTACTAAAAACTCACCGAAGGGTAAAAATGGATTTAAACAATTTTAGGTGGATGGAAATAATATTACATATTGATGAAACATGGATGTGGATGATAAAATACACCCCAGTAAATACTTATGAATAAACAATCTCGGATAAAAATGAGATTGTGATATTTCCCTTACCTTAGGTCCGACTTTCTTTGTAAGTGTCCGAACCTCCTGTATAATGATTTAAATCATGTTATTGACTTATTACAGAATCATATTCATTGTTATGATATCATATATGGTTCACTTATGACATTATATTACCCGTTCTTTTGTAAATTCCACGTTAAAGAAGCGTTTTGGGTAAAATCGTTTCATTTATCGTAGGTGTTTTGACTTGTTGTTCTTGACATCATTATTACTTATATCATGATTTACTTACTTCCAGAATATAAAATATGATTTATATATCATATATATTCAGTATATATATATATATATAATAGGTAGATAAATAAAATGAAAAACACCGTTCATGGAGACGGTAGTCCGTACGTACGCATGAACGCTGTTTTCCTTTCCTTATTGTCTTGAAATGGAAGTAAGTTGATGACATACATATGTATATATATACATAAATCCAGTAGCTTTATAATGTCATATATTTCATTATTATTTCTTATATATACTTTATAATCATTCTTAAATGGTTAACATGGAGAATGAATCTCATCGCGTCGTGGAGACGGTAGTCCGTACGTACGCACGAGCGATGATATCATTTCTATAAATATTGAATTGACTTGGAGTGGATTATACAATATATCAGAATCAATATGATGTTGTAATAACTATTTATAGTTATTCTTTACACCATTATACCCATCCATGTAAGGTGGTGGTGGAAAATAGATTACACCACGGCGTGGAGACGGTATTCCGTACGTACGCACGCGCGGTGATTTCTTTTTTCGTAGGATGGATAGATGATGAAATAGGGTTGTTTCATAATTATAATAACATATCAGTATATGAGTGATACTGATGTTATTACTTCATAATGAAACAACCTAAGAAGAAGAAGTGGAAGAAGAAATAAAGATGAAAGAATTGGTAACGGTAATTACCTCTTCTTTGAAGTGCCTCTTTGAGACCTCCTCTTAGGGCACTAGAATTGGTCTTTGAGGAAGACCAGAACCTCTAAGATGTTTCTAGGGAAGTGGAGAAGAGATTTTGGCAGGGTTTGGCCGAGCTTGAGTGCTCAAATTGGTGTGAGGAGGAGGGGGAGGAGGTGTCCTTTTATAGGGGAGGAGAGGGGCACCTTAGGAATATCTCAAAATATTATTTTATATTAAAGTCAAAATCGGTTTATAATGGTTCCAAAGGGTCTTATTTCGAAGCTAAAGTGGGGATGGGTCGAAATCCTATCAACCAATAGAATTTAGACAAGTTTAGGATATTATTTTAACCTTATCAATTAGATTTAACTCTAAGTTAAATAATTTAACTTTTACCATGTCTTTTTGTTTTCTTTCACTATATGGTTAATACACTTACTATAACATGCCAAACGAACCCCAAATTATTTATTATTAATATATATATCCTTATCTAAGTCATTTGGCCGAACCTTAGATTTTTAGGAATACAATAACAATTAATAATATAATATTTGATTTAAAAACTATTTTGTGTCAATTTTGACACTATTTGATATATGATTTTTGTGAAAGTCATAACAGAATTAAATGTTCGAACCAAGTTGATTAAATCAACATTAATATATCATAGTAACCTAGAAAATTAGTGGAATTCATAAAAAATCTCAAATTACATTTATTTTGGTGTTTATAACATCAATTATGTCAATATTTCATTAATAAGATAATTACTGCATCATCGTTGTGTCATAAATAAATTAAATTATTTGATGTCTAAAAATTACAAATAAAATACCATCATGTAGGAAATCTTTTTAGCTTTCTAATGAATATTTATAGTCTAATTTATCTTATGTATAACCCCATATTAAAAATGATTTACTTATTAAACTTTGATTTTAACTATTTTAACCCTTCTTTAAATAAATTAATAATAAATGTCCTAATCTAATCCAAGTGGGCCTAAATGGTCATATTTTATTCCTAAGTTTGTTTTTGGTCGAATTACACTTGTCCAATAGAATTAGGACATGTGTTAGGGTAATAGTAATATCATATTTACCGTTAGTTACCCTATTTACTATTAACCGCGGTAAAAAAGTAAAAAGTTACTATTCACCAAAAAATTATTTTCATCTCATTGAACCAAATTTTAGTCCTTGATATTAACCGTGTCTCTCGGATTTTCGAAATTCCATTCACAGAAGCGGAAAAATTAAGTTTTATGAAAAATTCAGTTTTTTTAACTACCACTTAGTAGTTTCACTATTCATCAAAAATTGATGTTTTTCAGAACAATGCCAAAATTTCATCCTAAGCTATATTTCATATTCCGAATTCAAAAATGAAATCTATTTTACCAAATTCATAACATAGAAGTTGCATTAATTAATTTTATAATTAAATCCTGCTGTTAAAATAAATAGCGTGTTTTTAGGAAACAATATATATCAAAAGATTGACACTTGATTATGTCTGGTTTAAATGTGAAATTACAACCAATGACCAACATTGTATTAAATTGTAAAAATATACTCTAAATATACTTTAAAACCACTCAAATTAATAATTTTTCACTATTAATTATTTTGATTAAAAAAGTTGTTTTTAATTATAATTTAGTAATTTTCACTATTCATCAGAATATGAAAGTTATCCGAAAAGTACCAAAATTTCACCTTAGGCTAAATTCGATACTCCAAATCCAAGAATGAAGTTCATTTTGAAAAATAAGATTTACAGAATTCTAAAAAGTGGTTATTACTATTCATAACGGCTAGTTTTAATAATATTTTAATAGCACATCGTTGTTTAGTGAAACTCGGTATTGCGTATTACACACGCTATCGAGGAAGGTCGCGATCGCGTGTAATGCAAGGCAAGACAAGGATGCGTGTTGGGAAAGCTCCTTTTGGTGTAGCGTACAACACAAGACATTAATAAAATTAAAAAGAATATTTTTTATAAAATCTTGGGCTGTTACATTTTGAATAAAAAAAGATTCCATTTTTAGTTAAGAAATTATACATGTCATGTAATATAATAAAATAAAAAAGGTTCTTTGGTTGCTGAACTTAGCCCATACATGTATAAGCACATTGATACAAAATAAAAAACCTCAAAAGATAAACTCCATAAAATGTAGGAACCTCCAAGGCCCCTTTCCATCCGTCCCATGAAAAGTTTTGATAGAATCACTAAGTTATAGCTCTTTAGATCATTCCCTTACTTGATCACCAGATCATAAAGTTTACACATTTCCCAAAGGGCCTGTGTTGGGCATGAGAATAATCCCAATAGTCTACCGAAAATGTGTTCCTAACTTACATATATGATAATGAAGGTGTATCTAAATACAAAATAAAATATCACATAACATCATATAAATATACTTCTTTGGCCATTTTTGGTATATTGTTTTTTGAGAGGATCCTATTCATTAATAAGAAGGAATCCCCTGATAGAAATAATCTAAGGTGAACCTTTAGGTTACACATCTAAAAGAGTCACCTAAAACCTTAATCCATCAATAAAATAACTATCATCTTGAAGGCACACCCAATCAAGTACCTAGTCCTTCAAAAATAATCATAGAAGAATCCTTTTAGGATCTAAGAATAAAATATGAAGCACATTGATATCTTTCCACCAAATAAAAACATCATCAAATCAACAACCGACATCTAGAGGAATGAAGATATCCAACCTTCCAAATAATCCTTGCCCAAAAGCCTCAGTATATGGAAATATTGATCCACTAACCAACGGTCTCAACACCATCAACCTATGGATCCTCATTTTTCTTATGGTTCTCTATAGTAAGAACCACCAATCAAACTGAAGTTCAATACCATCCTAAGACACATCTAATAGAGGCATCTACCCATACAAGTACTTATAACTACATCATAATCTGAGTCTTATCTATGTGAACATGACTCAAACAACACATTATCCAATCACAGTGAGTGGTAATCGCCAATATATTACCTAATACACATCGTCCCATTAACTCATTACCCTACGACCATGTCACTGAATCTGATGGTTAACACTATCCAAAATTATATAGGTTGTTCTCATAGCCTGACAATCACATCACCTCAATATGGAAACCATTTCCCCCAACCAGTGATCAACATCACCCAAAAAAGTTGAGAAAATCCCAAACTGATGACTAATTTCACCTCAATCCAATTGGTCAACACTGTCTCAATCATGTGGAAAATCCCATCCCATTCCCATGGAATTGATCACATTTAATATAAAAAAATTAATTTTATAAAATATGCACCCTATAATAATCTTCCCAAGGTACTAAGTAACTCACTAGGATTAAATTAGTTTTATTCAGGTCGTAGCATGACCATAGTTATCTCTAATAATAAATTAATTAATTTAAAATAATGGCATTAATTAATTCGGGTCTTACTCGGACTACCCAATGGAGTGATCAAGGATTAAACCCCAAAATAAGAGAAATAAAATGAAAATATAAGAACCACATAACTTGTGTTGGTAGAAATCCTCTCATATGATATCAACATATAACTTTAACAAATTTGAGAGAAATTGGAGTTTTAGATGAACACCCAGAAAATAAGGTAAATCTAATCGTAAAAATTTAGTGCTTTTTATGGAGAGAGAAAAAGGAAAAAGAGGAAAGATGAGTTGGATCCTTAATGATACACATATAGTACCGTGGATGGATTGAAGAATGAGGATAAAATGAGGAAATGAGGCCAAAGACTAAGGAATAGGAAAGAAGGATCCCATAAGTACTATAGGTGGAGCTCATGTGAGAAGAAAAATAGGGGAAACCCTCTTACTAAAAATAAGGGAAAAACAATCATTTTTCTCTTTTTAAATGTCCATATGGTTATCACATGGTTACTGCATAGTTTGGAAAACTGTGAATAGGCTGTATGGTACCCACTATCTATGCACGACACCTCACATGGTCAAGGTTCACAGTTTCCCATTCCATGTGTAGACCATGTAAATCCACTATAATAACGATTTCATAGATTTAGAATGATCGTTCACCCCCTCCCGCACATTTTTTCAAACCATGTCCACCTCACCTAGTAGAATGCATCATTTATCCAAGGAGGTTGCATGGTTTGTCCAAACCATACGCCCCAGTCTGCACTTTCTTGAAATTGGGCCTTCAGTCTCTAACACATCTAAAACCCAATTGAAACCCAGAAGAAATTTTTGAGTCTTGAAACTCACCTAAAAAAATACTTGGGTCAAAAGAACCCTTGAAATAAGGTTATGATGATCAATAAAGATATTGGTCCGACCACCAAAATCCAAAAATTCAAATGGGTTATTGATTTTGATGTGCTCTGAAAATATGGGATGTTAAAATCTTCCCACTTTAACATAGATCATCCATGAGCTATAAATCCTTATCTGGATATGGTACCAAAAATACCCATCTCATAGAAAGAAACATGATCTATCCTGATCATCATGTCATAGGTAAACTCTCTCAACGTGTTCCCCACCATAGGGGTTACTAACCATGGTCCCTTCTGGACCCAAAACCCAAATAATCTCGATGGTCCAATGAAAATACCTGGACACAATAATCCTCCCATTACACATCATTACTTATACACCTAATAAGTTACTCACATCATGCCCATGTCACAAATAAAATCCATCAAGTATTGAATATCATTAAGTTTCTAACTTGGGACCATGCTGCAAATGGAACCTATGGTTTCTGTGTCTCAATAGATACCCAAAAGTAGTCTCAGTGCCTCTCACATCACATTTAGATCACATCATACCGATTCCAAAATTCCAACACACCTAAAAATATCTCACATAGCATCTATTAAAATATTCCAATGTACCTCAAGTAATGCCACATCACATCAGTGTTGATAAAAAATCCTGGTGCCACACACCTCAAACACACACACACACACACACACACACAATATATATCATTTGAGCTGATGCCAACCTACTACCTAGCATCTGGTTAGTAAAAAAAAACCTATGCACCCCATGAACCCAAAATAAAAAATTTATACAGTAATGGACATTATAAAATAAAATAACCTCGATTACACCAATGATGTAACACTAACCTTAATCCACTCAATAGACTTCTATGAACCTAACTGATCAATGGAATGCACCTAGACTAATGTACGACTATCCAAGGCCTAGCGTCCATATGGAGATATACATGATACTAGGAACTAAACCCACTATTGGGTCCCTCTGTCTCTTCTATGACCTCTATGTACAACTGAATCTTGACTACCAGCTACTAGTACCACTCTCAGTCTAACCTTAGAACCCTGATTCTACTCTAGTACCTAGCTGCCAGCTACCCGATAAGGCTTCCCATATAATCTATCAAGATTCCCAACATGGAATCATGTTCAAAACTCCTTTTTTTTTCTAATAGAACTACATCTGAACATGTCTTAACTACTTGCAATGGAGGAACACCATCAAAGACTCGTTCCTTAGTGGTTTCCCTAGGTCTCTATCCCGAACACCATGATAAAACTCAAATCAACTTCACTTCCTAGTATCTAAATCATCACTACTAAAATTAATTAATACCATCACCTAACTCGAATATGACTATTCTATCAAATTACCCTTGTCTATTAGTGCCTGATTCACTACATTCAAGAATAAGGCTAACCTACAGATGTTTACTAGCACCCTAATGGCCTTCCATAAACATTTATTAAAACAAATCACCCCCACATTGTCTTTTACCACCATAATGGGTGAAAAATGAGACAAGTTAGTGAATATAGCTATAAATTCCATGAAAAACATGTATCACTATTATAGGGTTAATAAATCCAGATCTCTCCATGCCCTCAATGTCTCCACAAATAAGTGCTCAAAAAGCCCAACCTCTAAGTTCTTTAAGATATTCTCTTATTTTTTCCCACATGAACATGTACATCCCACCAGCTCTTTTCCAGTACTCTAAGTATATATATCTCCAACTTCACCCTATAGCTTGGGGGTGTCTTAAGATGCTTGAAAATGGACTTCCCTGACTTGATCTAGTTCTTTACCACCTATGGACCACCGTCACCCTACAATAGTGGTGCATGCTGCAACTAAAACTCTCAGGTCAAGTACTCCATGGAATACTTCGCTCCCTAAGCTCCACTTTTGATACCCATAATGAGACATACCATGATCTCTCTAAGTTTATCATTAACCAATGACCCATAAGATATCAAATCATGTGTTTTTCACACATGTAATAGAGCTTATACCTACAAATCATGATCTTCCTGACCCTCTGGGGTCTCATCCTGACCCTCAAGGGTATCAACCTATGCATGCTTATGCAGAACCAAATCACTAACTGTCTGATGCTCCATCAGATGATGCCTAGGTGGAAACCAACTAAATACCAATACAATGTTCAAACAACCATAATATATATATATATATATATATATATATATATATATATATATATATAACATAGATATGGAAATTTGTAAAAAAATGTAAAATCTCACCACCCATACACTCCCCTATCAAAATTAGGTCACATGAAATCCAGCCTTATACCCCCTCACCTACCCATATCAAATTCAGGTTTAAAAAGTAACCCCTCCTCCTAGCCCCCTACCCACCCACATCAATGTTAGGAATCAATTATCATTTAGTCTCATGGACCCTGACATTCCCATATTAGGGTTAGAAATCACATATAATCCAAGGTAACTGAGTAAAGAAGCCTATACAGGAAAACACTATTTATATTCTATTATTAACATTTTAAACATCTCACCCCTATAATCATCCCTATATGATCATATCATATCCCCCTCCTTCCCACATATATATATATATATGTCACATATCACATCACATATTGATATTATTGGTACCACATTCCTTGTATGGATGAGTAGAATTCCATCAAAGATAGCTAAGTAGGAAAACACAATTTCTCTTCATTTGTTGACTCTTTAAGCAACCCAACTCTTCTTAGTGTAATATAGGTTCCAAATTAAGATCACAATAAATTTACCATAGGAATATACAAATAAATAAATAAATAAATTCATAAATAAATTCCTATGTTCCTAATAAGAAATAATAAACAATAATCCCCTTACATACTAGGCCAAGGGTCTATATAACCTACCTTCCCTTGCATGGAAATTATCACATATCAAAATAGATAATAATCTCACCTAAGTTTATCACTTGAGTGGTAAGTCATATCAACTATAAAATATAAAAATAGAGTAGCAACTATCACCCCTAGAAACTTGGTCTCTCCCAAGTGCATGGGGCTAAAGGCACCCAAATAGGATCTCTATACCTAGTTTTAACAACAACCTAATATCTGGTCTACCATATCCCAAGTAGTAAGACCAACATAAAAGAAAACAAATGATACCATTAGTATCCAACTAAATGATGCTAGTAATTATCAATCATGAATGGCTCTAAGACCACTTTGTATCACCCCAAACCTTCTTTCCATCCAAATTTTTTTCAAGTTCAGTGGGCCAATGGGACATAGGTTTCCTTCCTATACACCAAATGATTCTGACTAGAATATAAGGTGTAAAGAGATGATAGTTAGGAGGTTATACCCTCTAGAGGTGATAATAATAATGGTCTATATAAATAAACCAGCAAAAGAGAAATACCATAAATGATAGGTTAAATAACCCTATGTAGTTGAAACAATATCATACAATAGTAGAAGAAATAAATAAATAACCCAACCTACCATTTGTAGAATAAAAAAAACAGATACCATTTGTAGCTAAGAAAGCATACAAGTCAGATCATACAAGACAATAAACAAAAATGGTCACCTATGACCAACCTCCGTAAAAAAATGTATAAGAATTCTTATAAAAAAGAAATGAAGCTCAACAGATAAACTCTAAATAATAAAGGAACCTATGAGGTCTAATTCCATACATCCCATGTAAAAGGTTCTATATAATCACTAATTTTCACCTCCTAATATGGAACACTTACCTGATTTCAAGAGCATAAAGTCTACATGCCTCTCAAAGGGACCATGTAGGGTGTGAGAAAAATCTCAATAGGCCAATAACAATGTATGAATAACATAAATATTTTATAAAAAATGTGTATGAGAATAAAAATTAAAATATCAAATCGCAGCATATAAATATCCTTCTTTGGACATCATCCGTATAATTGTAGTGGATAGGATCATTAGTATTAATCCCAAGGAACCCCCTAATAAAAATCATGCCAAGTGAATAGGTAGGTTACACCTCTAAAATATTCACCCGAAACCTCATTCCATCAATGAAATAACTAACATCCTGAAGGAAAGACCAATCAGGTACCCGATTCCTCAGATCTCACCTTAGAAGAATCTCCGTCTGCTCGAAGCATGACGTACGAGGCATAATGATACATGTCCTATAAAAAATAAAATTTTAGGATCAACATTTGACGTCCTGAGAAATGATGATATCCATACTCCCGAATAACCTCAGAAAAATAGCCTCAATATACGACGAGCCTCAATTTTTAACTAATGTTCTCAACACCATTAGATGATGGCTCCTCACTATCTCCATGTATTTCCATGGAGATAAACTTTAACTAAACTGATGGTTAACACCTAAATAATCCATATCTAATGTAGACCTCTACCCACATGAGTGATCAACACCACATAATCATCTGAGTCCCATCTGTGTGTTCATGACTACAATGATACATAATCCAATCATAGTGAGAAAAAATCTCCAACATAGTACCAAAAACACATCATCCTTTCACCTCGTACCCATGTGATCATGTTTCTCAATCTAATTTTTAACACTATCCAATCTCACATGGGAGATTCATATAACCTGATGAACATGCCACCTCAATCCAACAATTATGTTTTCCAACCGATGATCAATATCACCTAATGTATTTGGGACAAACCTAACCTCATGACCAATGTCACCTAAAGACAGATGGTTAACACCATATCAATCCTCAAACCAAGCCTATAATTTCCCATGGAACTCATGATATTTAATATAAACAGTTTAATTTAATAAAATAATCACCCTAGTATAATCTTCCTAAGGTCTGAAGCCTCTCACAAAGATTTAACCATTTTTAGTCATGTGGTAGCATGCATATATAAATATATAATGATCAATGAAATAATTTAAAAGTGATGTGTTAATTAAATAGGGTATTAATCATACTACCCAATGGTACACTCAAGGTAAAAGCCCAAAACATGATAGGAAGAAAAGGGAAATCTAGGAACAACCTACCTTATGTTTGTAGACGTACACTCATCCGATATCAGCCTCTAGCTTGAGTCAATTTGAAAGAAATGGAATTTTAGATGAAGGTAATGAAAATATGGTAAATAATGTATTTAGCACTTCATATGTAAATAGAAAAAATAGAAAAGTGTAAAGTGGTGTTGGATCTTTACCAATATGCATACAACACCACATAAAGATTGAAGAACATAACACATATGAGGAAATAAGTCCATAGCTTAAGGAAGATGACTATTGAACGTGGAACGTGTGTGAGAGGAAGAAAAGAGGGGAAAACCTATTAAATAAACCAGAAAAAATGGTTATTTTTCCTTTTTTAAAAGGTAGTTCAATTATCACACTATTTGGAAAACCTTGTGAAAACTGTATGGTACCCACTGTCTTGGCACCAAAACTCGCATGGTCAAGGTACATAGTTTCACAAATAGTGTATAGACCATGAGAATACCCTATGTTTTCTATTTTATATTTTTCACATGTCTATGTTACCCCTCCCAAATGATTTGAAAAACCATGTCTAGTATACCTGGAGGGCCACATGGTTTCTCCTGGTAGGTCACACAGTTTGTCCAAATCATGAGCCCTAATCTATGCTTTTTGGAAATTGGGTTTTAATTCTCTGATACAACCTAGACCCACTTAAAAAACTAATTAAATTTACAAGTCTTGAAATGCATCTAAGAAAAAATACTTTGGTAAGTGGAACTCTCATAACTAAGTTCAAAAGATCAAGAAATAATTTGGTCTGAAAAAACCCCAAAAATTTAAACAGGTTGAGGATTTTGACCTACTCCAAAAACATGAGATGTTATAATAGTATACCCGAATGATATCATTATCCACTTTACACTGATGATTTTGGGAAGGTGAGGTCATTTTTTGACCCCTAGGGTTTATAGCTATAGATGATTTTTCATACCAGTTTCTAGATGAAGACATTATATCGGGTCAGGGTGTTATTTTTGAGAGAAATATCTATAGTCCTGATGAAAATAAAGAAAAAGTTCACTGATTAGTTCATCATCATAAGCATGATACATTCTCAATTAGATAAGTATGGGAAACAAAAATTTCATTTTTTATTCCTAGTTCAACCATTATTCTTGTCTGGACATTTCATATCTGGGATGGAATTATTTCTTGGGAACCCTAACTACATAGGATCAGTCGATCACATTTTTCATTTAAAGGATTCAAGTCAGGATTCCCATTTTTGTTTGTGTAGGTTACAAAAACAAAAAGGATCGATGCATGGTAAACTAATAATTTTTTTTTATTTTAGAGATTCATGTGGAGTTGACCATTTTTTTATTGAAAAATATATAGATTTGGTTCATTATTTTTGGATCGATGATTGATTGTGGGGGATTTTAGTGCCTTTTAAAATAATTCATTTCAGGTCCACCATTTTAGTTTCATTATTAAAGAAACAACTACGGTTTATTCGGTTTGGCCTAAAGGTTGATTGTGGAGGGTTTACTGTCTTGTACAATCATTTACATTGGGTTCACCATTTTTGTTTCATCAGAAAAGATACAAATGATGTGAATTCGGTTTGGCCTAATGGTTGATTGTGGGGGGGGGGATTAGTGTCTTGTAAAATCATTCATGTCAGGTTCACCATTATTGTTATTAATAGAAAATCCCAATGGTTCCCACATCCATAACTGAGTACGGACCATCCTTATAAAGGTAGGCAATCAATTAGAGTTTTAGACCCAATGGATTGTAGGAACTCACATTGGTTGAGAGGATGAGTGGTTAGGCTCATTGCACCCCTTTGGGGGAATTTTTTCCTACTCAGAACTCTATTATAGATTTATGAAATGTTCACTAATCACTTCCCAATAACTATTTGAGACTGGTTACCCTAAAAAAATTATTAAGTGTTGAATCTATCTATGTATAAGTGGGGGGAGGGATCTATTAATTAGTCCATCTGTATGTATCTGAGGAACTTTATCTATTTCTTGTTAATGGTTAGTATCTTATATATTGAATCCATATGACCAAGAACTCTGAAATTTAATTTCATCCAAGGTTTTTATTATTATTCTAAGGATGGTATTGAACCATTATGAGTCATACTACATATCCTTCTTATAGCATGAATCAAAAACCTTATGGGTTGTTACACCTATGTAGTTCAATTTCATGTGAAAGGACATATATGAGGGAAATTAGGAATTAGGTATTGATTTTGAGACTTAGATAGGCATCCTATATATCATGGTAATGGAATGAATTAGGTTCATTGTAGTTCATTCATTCCCTTATGACTTACCCTAAGTTGTAACCCTTATAAGGGGACAATTATATTAGGCCACTAATCAAGGCTTACACACTAGGATTTCCTAGGATGGTGTAAATTCATTACGTGAATGATATGGCCATTGAAAATCCCTAATAACACATGTTCTATGATTAGTGTGAGAAATAAGGGATAACAAGTAATCTATCTCACTACATATGGATGTGGGACTTATGTTTTGGGAATTTTTATTGATTTTTGATATGGGACTTGATCCTTAGTAAGGCATCCTACATATCCTAATTATAGTAGGAATCATAGTTCCCATAGTTCAGTTGCCTTATCAATCTGATGGTGGGTGAGGAAGAGTTATCAGCCCATGGGAGAGATTGGGTCTTGATGGTGGAATATCGAAGACATTAGGGGACTTACACTGAGGTGGGTTCCCATATAATATTAGGACTAAGGAATACATACTATGTATCCTTCTTAAAGAAATAATTTTAGTTCTCATAGTTCAATTTGACCAGGGAATACAAAATGAGGTTTCCAAACTATATCCACTAGATAATGTTATCATGTCACGAGAAATCATCATGACACATCTTGATTATCTACTTGATACGTTCTTATTGTCTTCTTATCATGTTTGCTGATGTGTGGACATGTCCAAGTTGACTAGAGGACATACCCAAAGATAATTTTATAATCCATTTACTTGTATGAGAGACATTGTATGATCCGAGTAACATTTTTGGAGGGAATCACATGATCTGTATGGATTTTCTAGAGGACATCACATGAACAAGGATGACATGTTTGAAGGATGTATCATTATTTGGGATGACTTGTCTAGGTCTCATTACATGAAAAATTTGACATGTCATGGTGTTACTACATAGAATTTGTGACATGTCTAGAGGACATCATATGATTTGGATAGCAATCCCAGGGGACTGTACAAGAATTTTGTGGCATGCCCAAACAACATCATGAAACATTCTATTACATGTCCAATGGACATAACTTGATCCAGATAGCAAATCAAGGGAGCATCACATGATTTGAGTGACAAATCTCGGTGCTATAAAATAATCTTATTTGGTCATGTGAAGAACATAAGGATAAATAAATCCATCTTCACATAACCCCCCTTTCTTTTATAGTCTTTTATTCCATCCTTTATTTCATATATTCCTTGAGGTTTTCATAGTGTTATCTTAGTTTAGGTGTCACGTGACCTAGTAGACATGTAGAACCTCCTTTTCATAATCTTACGGACAAGTTATATGTTCTTTGGGTGATCTATGAGTGACCACATGAAGCAAATAATAATGACCCATGATCCCCAGGTGATTCCCAAAATTTTTACCAAGAAGAAGACATTGTGATTGTATGACTAGATTCCATGAGATGTTTTCTCCTTAACACCTATGTGCGATGGATCATCGATTCCTGGATGCATTTCTTGTGATGAGGGGGAGGGATTTATAGGCCCCACCACTAGGGTTATACATCGCCTTTTTCTGTGTGTATCAAAAAAATTTGGGCTAGATTTGGTGGAGGTATTTGATGTTATATGCTTCTCATGATCCTTTCACAAGTCATCGATGGTATCACATGATATTCAATGATTGTGAGAATATTATTCCATTTCCACTTTTATTGGATGTAGGTCAATCGAAGGATTTTTTTTAACCAAGTGGACATGTATAGGAGTTTTTAAAAGTTTATCCTGACATGTTTAGGGGTATTCACAAGATCAAGATGATTGTGGTAAGGCTATCACATGATCAAAGATGACTTTTCTGGGGTCCCTTATGAGAGATAATTAGCTTTCTAGGGGGCCTTCATGAGATAAAATTTAAAAATATAAAGGACTTGAGAAATCATGTTGGCTTTTTAGGTTGGAGGGATCACATGGTTAACGTAGATAACCTGAGGAAAATGACTCATTTCACATAAAGGGAAATATACCCTCACTCCATAAGAATCTTCCACCCATTCCCATTTTATTTCCTTCTTTATTTTACAAGGGTTAGGGATCATTCAATTTTATTAGAGTATTAACAAAGACTCTCACACTTCTTACATGAAATGCATCCTATGACCAATAACGAGTCTTGTGGTGTTGCATGAGCATTATCATGGACACCCCTCTATTTGTCTATAAAGTCAAATGGGTATAATATGATTCAGGGATGTGTATAATTTCCTTCAAATGGTGAAGTTGACTCCAAAATTTCTTTACATGACAAGGAGGACATGCTACTAGGGGCATCATGGAATTATGTGAACGACATAAGCACATCACATGAAAATCAGCGATTAGAAAACACTTCCATATTTTAAATATTGGATACTTTATTTTAGAGGGGTTTTCATCCCTTTCCCATTGTTTTATCATAAGGGTGACGCATGTTCAATATGGGATCTTGCAATGGTTCTCACACATTGTCCTGGTCAGTCACCCTACTTATCCATAGTGTATTGTATAATCAATATCATATCTTGTTCTGACATGTGGGATTCATCATGTGGAACTCATTTTATTGCCTTATGGAGCAGTATGGGAAACACAAAATAGAATGATCATGTCTGAGACCCTTCACATGAAGAAAGTGACATGCAAACATGCTTTCACATGACAAAGTGGTTATATTTCCAGGGATCTGTGGCGTATTGTGAACCATATGAGTGTGTCACATTAATATCAACAACCACATAAGGTATCCTCTTTTTGTATATTTTCATCCATTATTTTACAAGGACTTTGGATGATTTGAAGGTTCCCTCCAGTTGACACATCGTGTGAATCAGAGGAACTCTTCTGGATTTTTTCACGATCTGCAATTGTATTGGATTCCTTCCCAATAACATAGAGGCTTTTCAAATGGGATCCACATTATCTCAAACTAATAATGAACATTTCATGAACCATTTTCATGAACTTTTGAAGGTCATGTGATAACATGTAATTTATAAGAATACACGATCCCTGCGCATTTTCCACATTCTTCTTCCTTTTTTATAGAAAATAATACCCATGTGTCAGGTATTTCTTCAGTTGTAGATTTGATGATGTTCATTTAGTGGGAATCGACAATTATACTATACAATTTGACATCATACAACTTTAACATTATGCTATGTATTCAAAAATCATGCAAAGTATTTATAAATGAACTCAATGTGAATTAGTGAGAATTATTTCTAAAAAAAATCTTTAATAGTTAGCATCATGTGCTCTAAATCCATTATAAACATAGAATATACTTAATTTGTATAGAAATTGGGTATGGTGTAATGTTCATTCCATTTTAGTTGAATAATTAGAGGGTTCTTCCCTTATTTCATCAAGGTTTTGAGAGATAATTCCAGTTACACCAAGAAGAATGAATGAAAATGATATTTCTTAATGAATGATCATATAACAACATTTTGATGGATTTCTATTTTTTCCCTATATGTAAGTCTTTATAATCAAGATACTCAAAGTAATATAGACTCTTTTGATAATGTTCATTTTTAGTTATATAATTACAAATAGTCTAGATCTAGGGTAGTTATACCCCATAATATATAAACACCTTTGTCCAATATACCTGAGAATATGGGGTTTATTTCATAGAATTATGGGTTTTCATGTGATGATCCCATAAATAATTTAGGTGGTTTTTTAGGAAAATATTTCCTCTCTTTTCCTACTAACTTTTGAATGATATGTTATAGAGTGTTTTGAACCATTATATCTTTCTATTCTATTGCTCATGGTAGCTGGATGAGTGGTCCGACTAAATATTATACTGATGATATATCCTTTTAAAATTAGATGCATATAAATTTGTTATATTTTCTATCAATATTGTGTGAGGGATTTGAAATACCATGGTGATATTCAATTTCATGTATTTGATGATATCATTTTTCCAAAACACCATATGGGTTATAACCATAGGCCAATTAAAGAAAAAGTTTGTGGTATTAAGAATGTAATTAAACTAATCTTCTATAGTAGGTGAATATGAAACCTTGAAACCAATTCTATAGATGTAAAACTACCTAAAATTTTTAATAGTATTCAATATCTATAAGGGTTGATGAAAGAAATTATAATTTATCTAGAAGGAAAAGAATTTCATGATGAATTCCACTTAGTCTTACATCATTTATGGAAGAAAATATTTTTATCCAATTTAATGGATGGAAGAATTTGGATCCTAATTGATGGGTAATGTATATTACAAAATATAATAACCACATAATGGTGAGGGTATCACCTACTTTAATACATTTTATGAGGACTTCATCAGAGACTTATTTTAAGATAACCATATGCAAATCTAGTTCATTGTAGAACATAATGTTCATTTACCACTTTTGAATCTGTTCTCTCTTGGATCAGTGTGATGAAATAATACTTCTTTAGATGTAGTCCAATATAGGGGAATCCATCAAATTTCAATGTTAGTTAGAATAGATATTGGATCACCTTAATCTAGGGTGGAGATGAACTCATTGAATTATTCTATTTATTTTCCAATGAATCGAGATAACAACCTATGATGTATGATGTAGATAACTATTTTTTATTAGTTTAGATATACTATTGTTATTGCTATATTAGAAAATTCATCAGTGTAGGAATTAGATAAATTTCTCATGTGAGATGACATTGGTTCATAAGGGAATTATTCAATTATCCATCATATATAATAAAAAATAATCCTCAATTCTTATTTACTAATTTCATATTCAACATTAATCTTCTTGACCATAAACTTTGAGTCAACCTTAATACTCAATCAGGACACCAATATCTATAGAGTTATCTCTAATAATGAAATGAATACTTGTTATTGAACTAAATTATTAGTGAAAATTTATGATAACTATAAGGAATATGGATGAATTTATTTATCTAAAGTGATGAAAAAATTCCCAATACAATTATTATGAGTTTTACATTCCATAGTTTTTTTCTATTAGGATTCTAGAGGCACTCTGAAAATATAGCTCTCATATCTCCGTAGTGTTAGAAATAGAGAAAAACACTTCATTATGATGTTTTATATTCATCAGTAAACTTGTTAGTTTGATATGTCTTGAAAAAAATTCTTCATATTCCTCCCATAAAACTCCATTTAATGACATCAACTAAATATAAAACTATTATAGAAAGACTGATCACTGTTCCAAACAACCAGTTAGAATTGGATGATAAGGGAAATATTTTTGTGGGTGAATACAAGAGACTAAGTATACTTTTTGATATTGTAGAGAGTGTATTATCATCTCTAAATAAAATATTAGTGAAAGTAAATTATTATCGATGTCATATAATTGAGTGTTTATATCCATCATGGTTCTTCTAAGATAATATAATTTTTTTTCATTACCCATATCATTACTTTTTGTAATAAGGGAATATGTGATGGATTAATGTTTTTGACATAAAACATTTATATATTTTCATTTATTGGAGGAATAAATAATTTAAGGAAAAATAGATATTACTTTATATCATCGAAGTATCTTTGATAATTTTTATCCCACTAATAATTGATTCTAATATTCATAAGTTTTTTGAAGGGTAAATACTTTCCTAAAAGGTTATCTATGAAGCATATGTTATAGGAATTTTATCCCACAATCCCTATGAACCATGTGAGGTTTTAAGGATGCACCATATCAAGAATTAAATCTATCTTCTCTAGTTCAACATCAATCCCATGGTGGTACACCAAGAAGACAATGGATTTTTCTAATGTCACCCAGAATTTACATTTCATTAGATTCATCTTCATACTATATTTCTATATATTTTTGAAAATAGTATCAAGATCCAAATGATGATCATATTTCTTTATAGATTTTACCACCAGATCATCAACAAAGAATTCCATGGTTTTACCTAATAAGGGATTCAAGATATGCTACATGGAATGGTAATATATATCTCTAGCATTCCTGAATCCAAACAACATTACAAAATAGAAGTATATTACATGGGGTTTATGATAAGTGTAGGCCTTATCATCATTAGTAGCTACATGGATATTATTTTAGTTGGAGTAAATATCAATGATAAAGAGGGATAAAATACATGAAGTTTTATCCATCAATAGATATCTAATCATTTCCAGGAAATAATCATTCAAGTAGTACCAATTTAGATCTATAAAGTCATTGAAAAGATTAAAATTCTTATTTATATTATTTATTAGGATGGTATTAGAGATTTATTTATGTATTAGACCTCCCAAATATTTTTGGATTTTATGGTTTTTATAATTTTGGATTGAACCTTAACATTTTGGGTAGGATTATTTATTGTAACAACCTTGTAATAAACACAACGATCATCCAATAAAACAAATTTATAAGTATCCACTCAAGGATCATGACTAGAAATTTCAGTGTAATTCAAAGACAAGATAACTTGGTAATGATTTGGAAAGGATATATACATGTCTTTGTCTTATTTATAAAAGGTGGAACTGATTAATGTGAGATAATAGTCCTCCTATATACTAAAATTTACTTGGATGAGTCCATCAATGTTTTTATACATGACTTCCTTAAATAATGATGGGGAATATATAGGATATACCTTCTCTCTATCATATACCACAACATAAATAGTGGCGATTGATGAAGAGATATTCTTGCATATAGATGATTAATGGGAACATTTTTATTTACTATTAATGAAAAAGAGGAACATATAATAAAAAAGGGTTCTGATGAATTTTCATTACAATCAAGAGAATCCAGGAAAATTTCCCCTTCCTTGAAAATATCATAGAGGGAAAATTATGTGCAAACATTATAAGATTCATGAGATGATATTAGATAATTTTTAGTTTTCATTGATGATATGGTCATATCATATTATCTTAATGATGGTTCATGTATCTCTTTTGGGTTTTAAGATTAGTATGTATAATTTTTATTATGGTAATTGTTATTTCTTCTCAGAAGACATTCATCATCTACAAGATTAGGTATATCTTACATAATTAATATCATAATGATGAGGGGAGGTTTCAACCAAACCTTGTACTCATCTCCTTCATTAAGGGTTGAGATCTACATGGCTGAATATCCTTGACTACATGATACAGATATTTATTAGACCATCCCTCATTTAATGGTGTTCAATATCATGATTTATTTGTATAAAAGGCGTGCTTTCATTCCTTATTGTCAACAGAGACTACACAATGGGGAAATTCACCCATACTTTTTATGATATGAAGACAATCAGGTTCTTTGACATTTCATGAAACACAATAATCACCTAATGAATTTATAATTATAGTGAGTTTTCTCAATATAATTTATGTTTACCACATAGTATTCCAAAAATTCATTAAATAGATTGATATTATCTATCCCAAAACCATTTATAGTTTTTATCTGGATAGAATCATCTATCTCTGGCTACTTTACCTCCCTTTCAAATAATCATGCATCTATTTATTGGGATTCACAAGAAATTAAATGAGAATTATCGACCTATATCACCCCAAAATGTCTATTTATTGAGTTCCTGAGACACTAATGATATGATTAGAGAATTTTCAGGTTATAATGAAGCCAAAATCAACCCAATAAAGAATTAAAATTCCTATCATGTCAGACAACCATGAAATGTTGGAGACATGATCTCTAAATTAGGATATGATCTTAATTAATTAGAGAGGATTTTCTCACACTTTTCATACCCATTAATTATTATAGTGGAGGGAGAAAAGACCAATTTTATATAGCTTAATCATTAGAGGGTATGAATAGGTATATGATTAATTATGAAAACATTATCAACAATATATTTAAGGGAATCACCATCATCATATTTTATAGATATATATAATATCCATATCTATCCATTCATAGAAACTTCTCGGTCATGTTATTCAGAAAATATGATTATATAAAACTCAAATGGAAAGTATATACAAGATATACATATGTGGAAATGACCTAAACTATTAAATATTGATGACTTAAAAGGGCCTCAATTAGTGCTTCTAGATCTCATTTTAATGGATAAGGGAATATTGGATTTATATATTTTCTACAATTAAGTAATTGTATTATGATATTTCATATTTTTTTGAACAAGGGCCTATATTTCCCACTTTGAGACTGGTCCTTGGTCACAGGCTTGGAAGTCGGTACTGACTGAACTAATAGCTCCTTCTCATGAATAGGATTCTAGGAAGTTCTTATTTCCAACAAATTAGGCTAAAAATTCCTTCCTTCATTCTAATTCACACTAGGAGAGTGACATGTTTATATTTTTTCCTCTAAATAATAGTATTTTAATAGGACATGGATGATATATTATGGATTGGAGTTCCTTATGAAACAGATAATGTTATTTTTTCATTGTATATAAAATATACATGTCTTCAATGGAGAAATTACCTAAATAAATATATCAATATCAATCATATCTTCAATGAACACTATGGACACATCCCTATACTCCTAGATTATTGGCATAAAATATAAGTTTGTTCTCATATTTTTAATCAAAAAAGAAATTTTTCAAGTGTATCATGTTAATAGAATCGTAATATGAATCCTTGTTTGATGAGGATCCCCTTTGGAGAGGATATTCCTATTAACTCATTTGTTGGGAAGAATCTCCTAATCCAAATGATGGATGTAGGATATCTTGAATGGTTTGGAATTGATTTGGAATCTCCATGAGTTACACATTTGATTATTTATTTTTTTTGTACCAATTTTGTGGGATATTAAAATAATAACTTCTGAAAGACTGTGATTTCAAATTTTTTTAAGAGGGAACCTAGGTTTCAACATTTTGATTATATTTCACCCTGGGTATTTTGTGCATTCAGTTGGTATATTTCTTAGACATTTATTCATATAACTTCTTTGTGACCTTGATCTGAACATATTTTTATTATTATTTATATTATTATAGGATGGTGTATACACAAGATACCTATTCTATGGGTATTACTAATTTTATGATCCTCAATGTAACTATATTTTAGAGGATGTAAATGATGATGATAATGACCACCATTGTCACTGGTTGGAAATTCTTGAGGGAATTAGAACTTTCAATATAGTGAGAGATTTATTTTGATATCTACAATTTTTATTGGGAATTTGAACAATTCAATTCATAAAAATTAATTTTTTATGATGCTTTACATTTGGTGAATTACCTGAGAATTTAGGAGAGCATAAAAAAGGAGATGGGTGGTCAAGCAGTTAAAAGGGGCCTGCTGGAGGCAATTCATGCCATGGAGAATGGATTCATAGTGTGAACTCTTAGGACAATGAGTTGATTCCCCATAATACGAGATATTCACTAATTCAACCAAAGGTTCACTCAAGGAATGATATGGGTTACCAATTAATAAATGGGGATCAATCCTTTTTTTGTAGAGGAATGCATGAGAGAGGATCTTAACACCCAAATCTACCCTTCACTGAAAACCCTATTGATATGGGATGAAATTTATGCACATTAGCTGAAAATTAAACTATGTTCTTGCTCTCCCCATTCTTATTTATTTGTTTCTAGGAGTAATACCAAATCCCACTCAATTATTACTAGGTTTTATTAGATATGTTGACTATAAATGGTTGAAAATCATCCCGATCAAATGAGATTTTTCTTATCTTGCATATAAGAGGACCAAAGACACTGTTTGTATTCCATTGGAATTAGTTTCAATAAAATTACATTTCTTAGTGTAGTTTCCTAGTGTTTTCAAGGATTTAGTGAAAATTATTCCATATGAACATGAATTTAAATTGGGGATTATTCTTTGGTTAGGTTTTGGTGCATATCAGGAGTGGACCACACCCCGTTGCTCATGGCTTAAAAAAGTGGCATACACATAGTGAGTTTATAGGTTATTATAAATATTGAAATTAAATCAAATAATTAATTATTATATATTATAAATTATTATTGTTCATTATTAGTGTGAGACAGGTGATCTAGAGTGTAGGTCGTACTTATGTAACTTGGAAGAGGTTTAAATAAGCTCGATGAGGGGTTAACTATGGTATTGAGGATGGTGGACCATATAATGAAATAACACATGCATGTCTATTTACAAGTGTGTATGATTTTATAATACATGCAGATTTAGCATAGATTTTAGGGACCTATAATGTCTTGGGTAGAAGATTTAGAATGGAAGTAGGACTCCTATGTTTTGAATTAATTTATCTTAAGCACTTAAGTGATTTTGGGGAAGCCCAGTAACTATGTAACTAAAGATGTAAGAAACCATTTTTTCATTGAGGTATGTGTTAAGAACCAGCCCGAGTCGACCCTGAACTTGTCACATGGGCCAGTCCGTGACAAGTACCAAGAGGCGTTCTTGATCCTCATGGGATGGAAACAAGCACCAAGGGCATCAATAGAGTACACAAGGGAACGATTTTTCCCATATATAAACAATCAAACAAACAATAGAAAGAAATGGACATCCCAAAATACATTTAAATAAAAACTAAACTGAACATTATTTGTACAAGAAACTTAAAGTACAAGTAAACCAATAACTCAACTGACCAAACCCGATACCCAACTAAATCCATGTGACCTTTTGGTCACTCTCCAACATAATGATCACATGTCGCCCAAGGCGGTCAAACTCAAGTTGAAACCTGCATAAGGGCTAAAAACAGAAGAAGACTATAGGCGTGAGTATTAAAACTCAGTAGGTTAGCCTGATAATCTATTCATAATGAACATCCTTTAAAATGAAATAAACACAAATTTCAAGTTTTAAATACAAATATAATGGTATGTCTTCCAAATGAGGTCACATTCTATAAAAAAAATTACCAGAAAAAACTTTCATGTTTAAAAAAAAAGAATGCTAGTAACAATTTTCAAAGAGGTGCAACTTAAAAATGAAAATAGTTTTCAAGAGGGCTTCTTTAAAGAATTTAAAATTTTAAATAAATCATACAAACTACTGAATTTACCAACCAAACACACCATATGCCGATGGTGAGTACAACATAGCCAATGATAACATGTCACGGGAACACCCCTAGGCACTAGTTAGTTGTGAGCCCTAGGTACCTCGTATCTCGATGAAAGTAACCATAATAAATATCCATTCTCGTGCACATGAGCCACTAGTAGGGAGAATACCCATAACCTAGTGGTACCCTAACAAAATAATCATCATAGTTTAGTAAGTGTTGTTATCGTCAAACTTTCTATGCAAAACATGGGCCAAACCCCACAAGATCCCTATCATACTAGCACACGTCTACCCACCTAGATACACGAGATTCCCTTTAGTGCTCAATGAAGTTACACATATTTTCAAATAAAAATTTCACATCAAAATTACATTCCCAAACCATAAACACACAAATATCCAACAAAAATTATTCACATTTCTTTCATGAATCAATAAACCACTAAAAATTTTTGTAAAACAATTTCAAGGAGTGTATTGAGGCTTTGCACATAAAAATCATTCATAAACACTCTTTTAATTATAAACATACAACAAAACCATAACCAAACATATCTTTAAGTCCTAATTTTTTTAATAAAATCATTTCATGGACCATAAAACAATACCAATTGACAAAACATGGTATATACCAGTAAATCACTCATTATTCATTTTTAGGAAAGGCCAAACGAATCTTTAAATATTTTATGAAAACTAAAATTTGAAAAAGTTATGAATTTAAATTTTTTTAAGAAGGTGTATAAAAACCATTTAAATCATAAAAACACATTCATAAATCCCATAAAATACTTAGGTTACTTATTCAAAACACAACCATTTTCATAAGAATGTGAAACGAGCCATTTTCTAACAACTCGGGCCAAGACATGTTGTAAACCAAAAACCATTTGTTTGTAAAAAAAATAAAAATTGTAAAGCCATAAAAGTATCCCAAAATAATTTTTTACATGCTAACAATGTATTTATAAATCCAAACAAATTATTTTAAATTGCACTAGACACATATAATCCAACCGGGCAATTTACCGAACACATGGCATGCACTCTTTAAAAAAACAACTTATGTTAAGCACATAAAAAGGGATAAAATACCATTTTAATTCCATAAAGTTATTCAAGGTACTGAAAAATATTCAAAATACCATAAACCAAGTGCAAAAGGTTATGGAATAATTTATCAAACAAGATGAGTGTACATTTATACCAAAACAACTATATTTTTAACAAAATAATTCATAAAACATAATTTGCACAAAAAACCTTAAAAAGGTTTCACAAAAGTACATATCATATAAATAAGTCTATAATAGAATGATAATGATGAAACTTAAATGATAAAGTATTGTGTAAGGGATATCCTACCTCAAATCCATGGTGGAAAGGAAACACACACCCAATATCACCATTCGAGGGTTTAAAAACCATAAACCTAAGACGACCATCCCCAAAAGAACAAAACACCCATTAAAAATAATGGTATAAAAGAACCCTAGGTGTAACATGACTAGGGGAGAATATAAAACAAAAAAATAAGGAAAGGAGGAGGAAGAAGAAGGAGAAATGAGAATGAATCTCACCTTGCCACCTAGAAAACTCTTTGTCTTCCATTAGATCTGCACCCTTAGAGAGAAGTTAATGTCTTGTAACTTCTTGGAGAGGATCCTAAGATCAGGAAGAACCAGATAAAGAAGATTTATAGAAAAAATATTATTAATTTAATGGCTTAGGGATAAAACAATTTACCTTATCAATTATGGACGTTTTGAAGAAACCAGAGAAATTCCGCCCTAATAAGCAACTCAAATGAGCTCCAAATAGGTAAAATCGATAGTTGGGGTGGGGATAGGTATGTTGGATTTTAATGGGAGGTTGAATCACCAAAAAATATTAAAAAATTAAAATGATATAAAATAAAAAAATTATTTTTTTAAAACGGGAAATGGGCCCATGGGCAGACCCATTACCTAAATAAGTAACCCAATTTTACCTTGATTGTGAATTCTTAAGGGTCCAAAAGGATATGGTAGTTTTAATATGTCAGTGGATGAAAAGTGATATGTGTAATGAATGAAAAATGTTGAAAAATGAAGATGTTATAAAAGAACGAAAGTTGGTTTTTAAATCTGGAAATAGGCTCACGGTTGACCCAAATCATGAAATAACCACCCTTTCTCCAAAAACTCCTAAACAAGAAATGGGGAACCCAAATTGGGGTGATTAGACAGAGATGAAACTTCAAAACTCAACATTAATATCACCCAATACCCAATAAATGTATTGGGATATTCAATGAACTGAATCAAAACTGAGACATGAAAAGAAAAAAAAACGGGTGTGACAATTCTCCCCACCTTAAAGATTTCCGCCCCCGGAAAGACATAACACATTCGAGAAAATTTATCAACACCAATGGATTATTTTTAAATATGGTCCAAACTTCTAATAAAATGACACAATATCAACCATTAATGGAACTTAATCCTCTTACCTCAACCAAAACACCAACTCTCAACCAATTCATGAGAATCAACCGAAAGATCGAGTCACTACCTTCACAACCAAACCAAGAACCCAGTTGTTGGGCCTTCTACCAATGAACCCAACAATCAACCAAAACAAATTGAACTCAATAGAACCAAATATTATAGTGGATTATGGGATTGACTCCCCACCATTAAGAAACAACTAGCACTATCTAAGTTCTTAGGAGGAGAAATCAATGAGACTCATGGTGGGTCTCCCACCATTAGAATCCAACTTGCAATGAACAAACAAGAATTAAAAATTAACTAGAATTGGTAATCACCTGTGAAAGTCCACCAAAAATATCCCATAACAACCTACCAACCCAATTTTATAGGGTTATAACATGAACATTTAAACCAACCACTCCCGAACAGAGGGTACAAGAACTGGGCCAACATTTTTGTCACGGATCAAAACCCCCACCACTCGGGGCAGGGAGGGTAGGGGACCCAATAATTAGGCCACTAAAACTACAAAATAAATTGATTAACTACCCAACACCCTCCAAATATGAATAGGTAATACCAAGACTGCACCTGATTTATAAAGGCGGTCCACACATGGACATTGATCAGAATCCCACATCCATGAAGGCATAACCATTGACACTATGTGAAGGGTAAGTCCACCACGCTCATTGCGACAAGAGGAAATTCACAGTGACAAGGAACCATAATAGAGTAGAAAATAACTTACCAAAATGGTGGAGGCAGTATCCTAGTAGAGAACTCCACACCTCTAGAAATTTCTTAACTGCGTCGAAAGCTTCACTCCGAGGCCAATGGCTGGAGCCCTAATTCTTGAAGCATCTGCTGCACTGCAGTCAGGTGATAAGGAACACACCACTAAAAAAAACTCACTTACTCAACAAAACACCTTAATATAAATAGTAACTCACATATAATTATAAAAATTCACTCTCATTCCGAACGAGGAGCAGAATGGGCAAGGAATACAGTGAAACACATCAACATCACCGAACACAACTGCTATGTCCAAATGAATTATCATGACCTGAAAGCACATCAAATCGATCCCAAACAGCTCTATATTCCAAAAAATGGGCCGAGGAATCATTTGAAGAGATGGATTTAATATTTGAAATGAATAATTAGGTTGATAAAAATGAAATATTTCCAACGGAGAACTATCCATGGCCACATCACAACATCCAACACATCTTTAGAAACCCACTAAAAAGTCTCCAAAACTGAGGCACCAATAAGATATCATCTCAAGACACAACTAGAGTATAACTTATAGATCACAAGTAAGCATACTGAATAAGAAACTATTCTAAGACATAGAAAAAACTATCCACATAACTATCAGTTTATAAACAAAATGCCACAATTTTTCAGCTCAAAACACTTTTGAAAAACAAACTAACTTGGTGGGTTTCCACATTCACCATTAGTGTTTCATCAAGTCTCACCCACATGCAAATTTACATGCCACCCTAGGCACCCAACCACCATGACATATAGGCCATGATTCCACATATCAACAAAACCATTCATGTTAGAATGCATGAAAACACTAAAGGCTAAAACAAAACAACATCATTCCAAAAATCATGTTCCTTAAAAAGGAACACTAAACACCAAGTCAAAACCCTTTTCATATTTCAAAAAACAAACCACACTTTATCAAGAATAATTTTCTTAAAAACATACCCCTTTTCATTTTTAACAACTTTCAAAACAACCAAGCTACTCCAAACAACCCCTTCTAATTTTATAAAATTTAGTAAGGTATATTTTTTATAATATGATGGCCATTGAGACCAATACCCTTTCTACGAAAACACCAACTGCTAATTTTTTTTTCTAAAACCAATTCATCAGATTCAAACAATTTTTAACATCCCAAAACACCCCATTTAAAACAAAGATTCAGAACCACCTTAAAATTATTCAAACTTTCAAAAAATTTTATTTCAACAAACCACATGTTTAGATTAGGGAAAATTTAATCCCATTAAATCATTTCCACCTCCTCCCCAAAATTTTCTTAAAAAGAAACAACCTTCCCAAAAACATTCTTATATTTAATTTTTTGAAAACCCCTTTTCCACTTTTCAATATCTAATCCTTCATTTAAAACCCATTTCCGTAATTGTCACATAATTATTTCCAAAACAAAAATTCAGAAATCAAGAAAGGTCTAAGAAACCCACAAAAGGGAACTAGTGTTGGTGGGTGACTTGACCATATGATTGGAGGCCCTATATCAAACTCAACACCAACACATAAAGACTTATTAGGAACATTCCACAGATTAAAATGTCTTTCCAGGACCTATGAGCTCATGGAGGCCATTAGTCAGACTCCCCTTTTCATATCCCAACACCAAACAATCAACAAGAACAAAAGAAACTAATAAAACCGGACATCCCGTGGAAACTCGAGGATCAAAACAAGCAAGAGTTTGAGACTCTCTTCCCGCAAATACCCCTCAATTCCCAATAAACCTACTACATATACCTTGAAATCCCCCAAATAACAAGGGATCTCTAAAAAAAGGCCATCTAAGAGCTGAACTCCTCTGATACCATTTTGTCACGAACCAGCCCAAGTTGACCCTGAACTGGTCACAAGGGCCAGCCTACGATAAGTCCCGAGAGGTGTTCCTAATACTCCCAGGATGGATAAAAGCACCAAGGGAATAAATATAGTACACAAGGTAATTATTTTTCCCATATATAAACAATCAAACAAACAACAGAAAGAAATGGACAACCCAAAATACATTTAAATAAAAACTGAACTGAACACTATTTGTACAAGAAAATGAAAGTACAACTAAACCAAAAACTCAAATGACCAAAATCGATACCCAACTAACTTTATGTGACCATATGGAAACTCTCTAACATAGTGATCACACATCTTCCAAGGCGATTGAACTCAAGCTAAAACCTATACAAGGGATAAAAATAGAAGAAGACTATAAGTGTGAGTACTAAAACTCAATAGGTTAGCCTGATATTCTATTACCAATTCACATCATTTAAAATTAAACAAACATAAATTTAAAGTTTTAAATACAAATATAATGTTATGTTTTCCAAATGAGGTCCCATGCTATAAAAAAAATTACTAAACAAAAACATGTATGTTTTATAAACAAGAATGTTAGAAACAATTTTCAAAGAGGTGAAACTTAAAAATGGAAATAGTTTTCAAGAGGGATGCTTTAAAGAATTAACACATTTAAATAAATCACCCAAAATACTGAATTCACCAACCAAACACACCATATGCCTACGGTGAGTATAAAATAGCCAATGAGAACATGTCTTGGGAACACCCCTAGGTAGTAATTAGTTGTGAGACCTAGGTACCTCATATCTCAGTGAAAGTAACCATAATAAATATCCATTATCATGAAAATGATCCACTAATAGGGATCATACACTTAACCTAGTGGTCCCACAACAACATCATCAACATAATTTAGTTAGTGTTGTCATTGTCAAACTTTCTACATGAAACATGGGCCAAACCCCACATGATCACTAGCATACTAGTACATGTCCGCCCACATAGATACCCAAGATTCCCTTTAGTGCTCAATAAAGTTACACATATTGTCAAATACAAATTTCACATAAAAATTACATTCCCAAACCATAAAAACAAAAACATAACACAAACATTCTTCAAATTTCTTTCACGAATAAATAAACCACTAAAAATTTTCATAAAATAATTCAATGAGTGTATTGAGGCTTTGCACATAAAACTCATTAAAAAAATCTTTTAATTATAAACAAACAAAAAAACCATACAAAAACATATTTTTCATCCCTAAAAACATTTAATAAAATAATTTCATAGACCATAAAAAAATCCCAAATTACACAACATGGTATATACAAGTAAAACACTCATTATCCATTTTTAAGAAAGGCCAAACGAGCCTTTAAATATTTTCTCAAAACTATCATTTGAAAAATTTATACAGTTAAATTTTATTAAAGAGGTGTATAAACACCATTTAAATCATCAACCCACATTCATAAATCCTTTAAAAAACTCAAGATACATATTCAAAACACAACCGTTTCCCTAAGAATGTGAAACAATCCATTTTCCGGAAACTCGCGTCAAAACATGTTGTAAACAAAAAACCACTTATTTCTGAAACCAAATACAAATTGTAAAGACATAAAAGGATACCAAAATATTTTTTTACATGCTGAAAATGTATTTATAAATAAAAAAAATCATTTTAAATTGAACTATACACATAAAAGCCAACCAGGAAATTTACTGAACACATGGAATGCAATATTTAACAAAACAACATATGTTAAGCAAATGGATAAAATACAATTTTCATTCCAAAAAGTTATTAAAGATACTGAAAAATATTCAAAATACCATAAAACAAGTGCAAAAGCTCATGGAAAAATTTATCAAACAAGAGGAGTGCACATTTATACCAAAACAACTATATTTTTAACAAAATAAGTCATAAAGCATAATTTTCACAGAAAACCTTTAAAAAAATGTTTCAAAGTAGAAAATATCATATAAATAATATTATAACAAAATTATAATGATGAAACTTAAATGATAAAGGCTTTTGCAAGGGATATCCTACCTCAAATCCATGGCGGAAAAGAAATGCACACCCAATATCACCATCCGAGGGTTTAAAAAACCTAAAAATATAACGAAAAGGCCCAAACAAAATAAAACCTCATAAAAAATCATGGTATAACAGAATCGTAGGTCTAAAATGACTAGGGTAGAATATAAAACCAAGAAATAAGGAAAGGAGGAGGAAGAGTAAAGAGAAAGGAGAAGGAATCTCACATTGCCACCTAGAAAACTATTTGTCTTCCATTAGATATGCACCCTTAGAGAGAAGTTAATGGCTTGGAAATTCTTGTAGAGTATCCTAAGATCATTAAGAAATAGGGAAAGAAAATTTGTGGGAAAATAGTACGAATTGAATGACTTATGGATAAAACAATTTACCTTTTCAATTTTGGAAGTTTTGAAGAAACCAGAGAACTTTCTCCCTAATAAGTGATTCAAATGAGATCAAAATAAGTAAAATATATAATTTGGATGGGGATAGGTATGTTTGATTCTAATTGGATGTTTAATCACCAAAAAATATAAAAATATGAAAAATATATAAAATAAAAAAATTATTTTTTTTAAAACTGGAAATGGGCCCGTGGGCTGGCCCATTACCTAAATAAGTAACCCAAATTCACAATGATTGTGAATTATAAAGGGTCCAAAAGGATATGGTTGTTTAATATGTCAGTGTAGGAAAATTTGGAAATGGAATTAATGAAAAAGTTTGAAAAATGAATATGTTATAAAAGAAACCAATTTGTTTTTTAAATCTAGAAATGGGCTCACGGTTGACCCAAATCATAAAATAACCTCCCTTTCTCCAAAAAATCCTAAACAAGAAATAGAGAACCCAAATTAGGGTTATTAAACATATATGAAACTTAAAAACTCAACATTAATCTCACCCAATACCCAATAAAATGATTGGTATTTTTAATGAACCGAATCAAAACCATGATATGAAAAGAAAAAAACATGGGTGTGACAGTATGGATCCTGTAAATTTTGGTCTAATTATTTATTTTGGACATAATATGGATTATAGTGAGTTAGATAAGGTAAAAAGGGTTTTTAGGGCCGGTTTGGATCCAGAAACTAATATTTTGGGGAAAATTGCCCCGTCGCATAGTTAGAGTAAACCGTGTGGGTAGGGCACACAGTTAGATATAATCATGTGAATGGTATTCATTTTCGAGAAGATACATCTCATATAGTTTGTGCATGGTTTCCCTAATAGTGTGGCATAACAATGTATACCACCCCTTACTAAATGTTCTCAGGCATGGTTGGAACATGGTTTGAAAAACCGTGTGGACAAACTATGAACATACTAATTTTTCAGTAATTTTATATTTTCACCCTTAATGATCTAATTAAACATTTATTCTTCCATAATATGAATTTTAATAGACATAAACTCCATTTACTTCCATTTTGGAGCTTTTAAAGGCCTATACTAGGGATCAAGAGATATCCTTCATCTGAGATCTTTTTGAGGTTCCGTTCATCACGTTGGATGTGCAAGGGTGTGTACTTGAGTCCGTTCGAGTCATTATTCTTCTCTCTTGATCTCAATCTAGTAATAGATGTATGTGCGTTTTTACCTTTTCCTTAGATCTACTCAATTCCAAGCCAAATAAGAGGCTAATAATGGAGAAGGAGAGCTGTACAAGCTGATGGTGGGTGGTTTATAACTCATTCCACAAGTTCATTGATTTTAGAATTTTCATGTAGGGACCACTGATTTCATCGGGTGCTATTGTTTGAATTTATATGAAATGCTTATAATCATTATAACTATATAGTTATGAAATTTACAAATATGTGATTAGTTGTTAGTGGTTATTCCCACAACTTCATCCATCCCATATAGTATGTTATTCCATAATTGAGTTTTTTTTTGTGTTTTGACACGTTTGATCCTCCATTCAGGTGTTCCTTGGTTTTACCCTTCTAAGGGTAAGATTTTCAATATTAAATGGCTTTATTTAACTTGTGAATTTCACAATAGAAGTTAACATTTTTTCTCATCACTTGACTCACCTAAGGTAAGTGCTTCAAATTGATAAATTAATGTTAAATGGAAATTGGAATGTATACTAAGTATATGACTGGGCCTTATCAAATATAATTGAATAATAGGTTTCATTTTTGTAGCACCACATACCATGTTAATGTAAGGTATAAAAGTGAAAATTTATTATTGGAAAATCCTTAAATTGATTAAATGAATGCTTAAATGATACTTGGCCTTATCACACTAATTAAAGACTAGGTTTGACCCAAATGGACTTATTGAGTAATTAAAACTTGATTAAATGGTTTCATGCTTAATTATCCTTGTAACACTAATGAAAGGTAATGGATTGAACCTTATGAAATAATATATGACATCATTATCAAATAGAAGTGGCCTGACTTAATCTCACCTTGGATTCCATAAGGAATACCTTGAGCACTCGGGAACCCCATTTCGATTCAAGGATAAAACTTTCTTAGGTTGAGATCCACCTATAACCCAATACTTGTATAACTTTGGATTCTTGGTATGAAATAATAGGATCCCTTATGATTTATTACAAGATTCCATAGACACACTCCTTGGATATAATAGTGACAAGTAGGTTCCATGGTTATATCCCATTAGGCTCAGTCATTACTTATCCCTATTTTATCTTGGATGAACTCCTTAGACTAGGTAGGTGTCTTATTGTGGAATTCCTTGGATTATGCTCCATGTATTACACTATTATCCTTAGAAAAGATATGGTAATTACTAAGTTGGTGACCCTTGAGGTCAACGTTGCCTTGGTTATTATCTTTAAACTTTGTTATTAAATATAATTATAGGTTGCCTTGTTACATCTTGGAACCTTCATTATTGGTAACATGCAACTTATTTATAAACTGGTAATAATAAAATAATTATGGATACATGTTTAGACACCAGCTGATGGATGAGGAAGGTACTTGGGTATTTAGTTACATTGTATTACTTTACTTTATATATGCATGCTTGCACATAGTGAAATTTCCATTACACGGGTCAGATGTTATAGACACCATTGGTGGTGGCCCACAGAGATTTATCTCACACCATCTCTGGGCAATGTTTGGTACTCATGGTAGATTACATGAATGAAGGTGTTGATAAAGGGAAGCAAACAACTCTGAATACTCGATTACTTACTGATTAGGATAGATCTTGATAGAATATGAATGAGTCAGATCTCGGGATGCTTGAGATAGTATTTTGATTTACTTTATAATTTTTTGGAACAGGTTATTCCTTCTTCCTTTTATCCATGTTTTCTAGTTTTTTAGTGACATGACATATAATCATTAAATATTCTCAGTTATTTTTATCCTTGTATATTTATCACTTCAGTCTGCTTCCGCTGTTTACATAATTTTCTTCCACTATTTCCCTCTATTTATATTTATTCACTGTGATCCACTCTGATAATGAGGCAATAGTCTCTACACAAGAACACCCTAGGCCGTCTCTATTACTCATCAGCCTCTGGGATTTGGGGAGATGTGTGTAAGGCCATGTGGCCACTAGGATCAGGTCACCTATTAAGTGGAATCTAGGTCTAGGACATCACAAAGTGGCATTAGAGGGGTTTCCATTATTTCTTTAATATTTTGAGACAATATATTGGAGAATAGTAAAACTTGGAACTTGGTTATAAGATATGATTTTTAATTTCGAACCAATGTTTTTGGTAAAGGATGAGTTTCCTAAATTATAATTATTGTTCTACTATTTCCTATTATAGCTGATATCTTTTCACTATTGGGTGACACAAATGGTATGGGGTGTTATTGACTATTCTTATGATTGAGATTCTATTTTATCCTTGTATCGATGATATAAGGGAAAGTATAATTGTTACGTGCATTATTATAAGAACCTAGAATTTCCATGTTATGAATATTTCCATTCCATTTAGGTGTATTTCACAAATTGCATTTATTGATATTCCTTTGATTGTTGAGTGATCATATGATAGTTATATTATGATTTTATTACTTTTTGTTGCAATTGAGGGATTTACTATCCAAATCCATGACATGTATGGGCCCTTGTGGGCTGGGATGAGTAATATACAAAGTCGATCTATTATGCTATAAATAAATGGTTGTTGTTTTTAGTGATCAGGTGTATGAGAATTGATTCAGTGGGAATGGATATCCATTATAACGTAAAAAATTACATCTAAAATGAAATGGTTTCACATCCTTATCCCACCTTGTCATGTTTATGAAATTTAAATTAGTGAAACATGAAATTTAAATGAAATGGTTGCATGTACTTATCCGAAATTGTCATGTTTATAAAAGGTAAATGAGCGAACTTGATAATTTAATGTAAATGAAATGAAACATACACTTGATCAATACTAGTACCTGGTCATCTAAGTGTGTAGTTGGGGTAATATACATTGGATAGTGAGCTCTTACTTGTTTATATTTTGTAAGTGTTTCTGTCTATCTTCTTAATTCTTGTTCTGAGGCATGTTCTTGACATTTTTAGACCAATACCACCATGAAATCCTTGTGTTGTACTTCAAGAAGGTGAAAATGAACATGCTACAGACGTGGTGGGCCCTAAGTCGCTAGTCTTACATCCAAGAGTGTCAATTTTGGAACCTCCTGATGCACTTGATATGGGAACTAATTCCCTAGTTCGTAATAGTATCCTATGTCTGATGCCGTCCATGCCTGGTGGTCCATGAGTTGCACTTATTATTGATGACCTAATTCGTGACTTCCAGCAATAGAAACCTCCTAATTTATTAAGGGATGGTGTTCCATAGTTTGTAGATTATTTTCTAGAGTCCACATTATCTATATTTGAGCATCTAGATATTCCTCTAGAGTGGAGCGTCAAAGGTTTTTCTTACATGCTATGATATTCAGCCATGTGATGATGGGATGTGATTACCCAGGCTAGTTGTCTTCACGGAATGTTATGGGTTGATTTCCAAAATTCCTTATATGATCATTTCTTTCCTCAGATACAAAGAGCTGATAAAGTTAAAGAGTTCATGCATCTCGAGTAGGGTTCTATGTCAGTTATGGATTATTTAGTTCATTTAATTGAGTTAAAACCCTTTTCACCGCTTTTAGTAGGTGATGAGATTTCACGTGCTTGACACTTTGAGGATGGGATTGTGTATGAAGGTGAATGTCTTTAACCTGCCTACTTTTTCTGAAATAGTCAATCAAGATCTTATCATTTAGTGAAATATGAGGGAAGACAATAATACTATCCATCGAGGATAAGTGTTGAGATAAGCCAGTAGTTCTCCCAGTTCCAAGAAATGTTCCCTTGAGGTTTCTCATTTAGGAAGTGACAACTAGAGTATCCTTATTGAAAAATATATGGTATTTCATCATTGTGGATGATATAGGAACCTAAATACTCATTATGATAGTGACTTGATGGAGTGTCAGGCATGCTTCTGTATGGAGAATCTTTTTAGATTATGTAGGACCTTTCCACTAGCTTCGAGTGGAAAAGAATCCACGCTAGCTCCATCTTCAAGAGCAGGTTCTTTTGCACCACATCAGGCATGGAGTTAGAATAGAACTAGAAGGACTAGTTGAGGAGGAATTCATGGATGCAATAGTTATACTCCTGATCACCAGAAACACCAACATAATAGTTTTTATTATTGTTGTTAAGCTGTTACAAAGGGGTGTGTATTTGTCTAGTTGCATGAAATACAACTAATACATGAAGATCAAGCTGTGGGACCATCTATGGTATGATTTTTTATTCTAGTGGCATATAATATAGTATATTAATTATTTGATATAGGTGATTCAAACACTTTTATCTCAGTATCTATCGTGTAGAGTCTCAGAATAGAGATACATTATTATTGTGGTGTAATGAACCTAAACACACTGTTAAGAGTTTTGTTATAGGGAATATGAAAATGTGGTGACTGTCCCCTTATGGAAGGCATTTACCATTTCTTATGAAACCTCTTTATTCATGAGATGACAAGATTCTATGTCATTTTATGGATGGATTGGTTGGTTTAGTATAATTATTTTGTAGACTTATATCATCGCATTGTATCATTTACATCACTAGTGAAAAGTAGTTATACATAAGGGTGAGTGGTATGTCTAGGATGGTTGAGTGAGACCATAGAAACATGGGCTAGGTGTAGTGACAACCTAGATTGAAAAAATCTTCATAGAGTATTAGGGTTTATATCAAGATGATTTCCCTCCAGTAGTGAGTCATTTTAGGGACGTCTTTCCCGATAATTTTTCTATCTTACATCCTGATAGACTGATAAATTTTATAATCAATATTGTTATAGGAGTAGATCTAGTTTCCATTCCTCCATACAGGATGACACCTATATAGCTTTAGGAGCTCAAGTGGAAGTTATAGGATTTAGAGTCTAAAGACTTTATACAGCCCAGAACATCCTCTTGTGGTTTTCTCATGCTTTTCTCCATGAATGAGGATGGAAACTTACATATATATGTAGATTGAAAATGGTTTAACTAGATTATGATCAAGAATTGTTATCCAATTACTAAAAATAGATGATATCATTGACCAAATCTGAAGATATAAGATCATATCTAAGATAGACCTAAGGCCAAGATATCACCATGTTCGAGTCAGGCCATCAGATATACCTCATAAAACTGTCTGTAGAAGGTATGGTATATACGAGTACCTAGTTATGCTGTTAAGTATTAAGAACATGCTTGTAGTTTTTAGGTATTTTTTGAATAAGGTTTTCCATCCTTATCTTGATTCTTTTTTCATGGTCTTGGTGGACGAAATCATGGTGTATTCTCATAATCATAATGACCATGACCATCATCTTGATATTTTTCTGAGTACACTAAGAGAGAGTCATCTTTATGACAGGATTTCTAAGTACCTATTTTGGATAGACAAAGTTCACTTCTTTGGTCATATCATATAGGAATAATAAGTATCCATTGACCTAAAAAAGATTAATGATATAGTTTTCTAGGAGAATCCCAAGAACATATTTGATATATAGAATTTATTGGGACTGGCTAGATATTACAAGCATTTTATACTAGATTATGATGTCCTTATTCACCTCTTACTAGACTTAAAAATAAGGGGGTTATGTTCCTATAGTCAGAAGAGTGCAAGAAATCCTTTCAAGAGCTGAAATGGAGGCTTGTCTCAACACCTATTTTGATTATTCTAGAGCTAAGAAGAGGTTATACCATCTTCTATGGTACATCAGGTATTACCCTAGGAGAAATGATAATATAGGAGGATAGATTCATTTTATATGGATCTCGATAGTGGAGGTCTCATGAGAGAAACTAACTAACACACAACCTTGAGCTAGAAATAGTTGTCTATAACTTACATTGTTATATTCACAATCTATTAGGTGATCACTTTGTAGTGTACACAGACCACAATATCCTCAAATATATATTTTCTCAGCATGAAAGGAAACTTAGATAGTGGATATGGGTTGAGTATCTAAAATCCTTTTATTTCAAATATTAGGAAGGAAAATGCGGTTATAGATTTACTAAGTCGATAAACATAAACACATGCTGTACGAGAAGCCAGTGATGAATAGAAGTTAGTATACCTCTTTTATAAGATACAAATGGAGTTCCATGATAGTCATGAGCTGTCTTACCTCTCATCTTTGATAGTAAACTCTTATCTCCTTGAGAAGGTGGAGGGTATACAATTTTTATATCCTAAGGGATTGGTTCTCCATGAGAGTATATTAGGAGATTACCCACCACTGGATTGTTCTGTGGATAGAGACGACATACTGCGTATTCATAGATGTGTCTGGGTTCCTACAGATATGATACAGGAGTTGATGTGTGAGTCTCATGCTTATTAATGGGTAGTTCATCTAGGTATCTCCAAAATGCATCGAAGTATGCAATTCCGGTATTCATGTCCTGGGATGAAATATTAGATAGCATACTTTATCACTTGGTGTTCCAACTGTCAACAGGTGAAGGAAAAGCACCATATACCTACAAGATTGTTACAGCAACTTCTAGTACTAGAATGTAAATTGGAATATTTTTCCATGTACTTTGTTGTCAGTTTACCTAGGTCACCTAGAGGTAGCTACATTATATGGGTTGTCATTAAAAAACTAAAGGAAGTGTCTCACATCATTCTCATTCAAGAGGATTTATCAGTTGATGAGCTATGAAGACTGTATGTCCATGAGATTATACAACTAAATGGGGTCCCTCATACTATCATTTTAGATAGGGATGCTCGTTTCACATCATTGTTGTAGTAGGGATTACAGAAGTCTATGGGAACATAGGTTCTTTTAAGAACATTTTTTAACCCTCATACTGATGTAAAATTGGAAAAGAAAATACAAGTCCTAGATAACATTCTATGAGCATGTGTCCTTGATTTCAGAAGTTCTTAGTAGAAGCATATCCCTATTGCTGAGTTTTCCAATAATAATAGTTTTCTAGAGTCAATTCATATAGATCATTTTGAGGCCATATATTGTAAGCTATGCTATTTACCCCTGTGCTAGTAAGAGGTAGGTGAGGTATCCCTTCTAGGTCCTCATCTCATACAAGAGACTTCAAAGTAGGTTCAGTTGATTAGAAAGTGTATGACTACTGCTCAGTCTAGACATAAATATTATGTTGATCACTGCAGATGACCTCTGTTGCTCGAGGTCGAAGATTATGTTTTCATTTGGGTATCTCCTAAGATAGGGAATATATGGTTACAGAAGTAATGGAAGCTATCTCCTTGTTATGTGGGGCTATTTGATATTTTAGAGTGAGTCAGGCCAGTTGCCTATCATCTACTATTACTTCAAAGGTACCATTCCATGAACGACATCTTCCATGTTTCATAAAATTTCCAATATTATACTAACTTGTCTCATACTTTTGATCCTGAGGAAGTTAAGTTATATGTCGATGTTACCTTTGAGGATTATCTAGTATGCATCGTTGAATAGAGAACTAAAGCCCTCTGAGGCTGGTTTGTCCCTCTATTATGGGTGTTATAGAATTATGACCACATGTAGGATGAGACATAGGAGAGGGTGGATGAAATATGTGTCCAGTGGCTAGATTTTCTCTCAAAAAATGTTTTACCACCCTTTAAATGTAAATTCGAGGATGATTTCTTTTAAGGTGGGAAGACCGAAAGAACTTGGTTTTTCACTCAGGTATGGATCCTTTAAATTTTGGTTTAATTATTTATTTTGGACCTAATATGGATACATTGTGAGTCAAAAAAGGTATAAAGGGTGTCTAGGGATTTTTTGGAGCCTGGAACCCATATTTTTTTGGGAAAATTTCCCTGTCGTATGGTTAGAGTAAACCATGTGGGTATGGCGCATGGTTAGATCTAACTATGAAGATAGTCTGTATTTTTGGGCAGAGCCATCTTGCATGGTTGGCACATAGTTTCCCTAACTATGTGACATAACCATGTGGTACAACCCTTCCTATAGGTTCCTTTTCTTGGTTGGAACATGGTTTGGAAAACCATGTGGAAAACTGTGCACATGCTAAATTTTGGGTAATTAAACATTTTTACCATTAATGATATAATTAAACCTTTCTTATTCCTTAATCTGAATTCCAAGAGACATAACATCCATTTTCTTCATTTTTGGAGCTTTTGAAGGGCTAAGATAGGGATCAAGATATCTCTTTCATCTGTGATCTGTTCGAGCTTCCATTCATAATGTTGGATTCAAAATGGTTAGTACTTAAGTCTGTTTGATACGTTCTTATTCTCTCTTTCTCTCAACCTAGTTATCGAGGTGTGAGAAATTTTACCTTTTTCTTATATCTACTCTGTTACAAGATAAATAAAATTATGATACTAGAGGATGATATTCATACAATCCTAAGGTGTGGGGGGGGGGGGTGGGGGTCTATAACTCATACCTTGAGTTTGTTGATTTTGGAATTCTTGTGTGGGGCCCACTGATTTCATTAGGTGATATTTACTGAATTTATATTCTATGAATATAATCATCTAAGATGTGTGGTTATTCTGTTTCCAATTATGTGATTAGTTCTTAGTGTTTATTCGCTCAAATCCACCCATCACATGTAGGATGTTATTCCATAATTGAGTTTTCTATGTGTTGATGCGTTTGAGCCACTTTTCAAGTGTGCCTTAGCTCGACCATTATAGGGATAAGGTTTTCTATATTAAATTTCTTGGTTTAGTTTATGAATTACATAATGAAAAATAACATGTATTATCACTACTTTACCCACCTAAGGTAGGTGCTTCAAGTTGATAAATAAATCTTAAATGAAAATTTGCATGTAGCTGGGTATATGACTTTGTCTTATTAAATATAATTGAATAATAGGTTTCATGTTCATAGAACCCCTTACCATGTTAATGGAAGGTAGCAGAGTGAACCTTGATTATTGAAAATTCCTTAAATGGATTAAAGGAATGGTCATATGATACTTTTCATTGTCACACTAATGAAAGGCATGGCTTGAACCAAATGGATTTATTGATTAATTAAGACTTGATTAAATGGTTTCACAATGAATTATCCATGTCACACTACTGAAAGGTAATGGATTGAACCTTATGAAATACTATATTAAATCATTATTAAATAGGAGTATCCTGACTCGAGCTCTCCTTGGATTCCATAGGGAATGACTTTAGCACTCGAGAACCCCTTTCTGATTCTAGGATACATCCTTCTTAGGTTGAGACCCACCTAGAACCCAATTCTTTTCTAATATTGGATGCCTGGTATGAAAACATATGGGACCTCATTTATTATTACAGGATTCCTTAGATACACTCCTTGGATATTGAATTGACAAGTAGGTTCCATGGTAACAACCCATCAGGCCCGGTCATTACTTATCCCCATTTTACCTTAGATGAACTTCTTAGACTTGGTGGGAATATTATTGGGGAATGACTTAGACTATTCTCCTTGGATTACACTCTTATAATTATACATTAAACATTAATTAATAATTTAGTGAACCTTGAGGTCTAAGTTTCCTTGGTTATTACCTTGTAATATCATTATTAAATATAATTACATGTTTCCATGATACATCTTGAAACCTTCAATATTTATAACATGTGAATTATTTATAAACAGGTAATAATCAAATAACAATGGTTACATGTTCAGACATTAGACGAGGGATGAAGCATGTACTTGGTTATTTAGTTACATTGAACTTATTTAATTTATATATTCATGCTTTCACACTAGTGAATTTCCATTACATAGGCTAGAATTTATAGACACCGATGGTGGTTCCCATTTAAATTCATCTCAAACCATATACAAGTGTTGTTTGATACCCGATGGAGATTACATGAATGCATGTTTTGATAAAGGGAAGCATATGTATCTGAACACTTTATTTCTTGCTTTTTAGGATGGATCTTGATAGAATATGACCAAGCCGAAGCTCAGAATTCATGGGAAAGTATTTTTATTTCCATCATACTTTTTCTGGAACAAGTTATTACAACTTTATTTTATCAATGTTATCTAGTTTTCTAGTGACATGACATATTATCATCAGATATTCCAGTTCTTTCATTTATTATTATCCTTTTCTATTTATCACATTAGTCTAATTATTCTGTTTACTTAATTTTATTTTTCTATTACCTATGTTTATATTTATCCATTAGGATAAAATATGGTAATGAGGGAATAGTCTCCCCATGGACACACCCTAGGCCCTTGCTTCTAGTTTGAAACCTCTATAATTTGGGGATATGCGCTTGAGGCCATGTGACCCACCGAGCTTAGGGCACCTATTAAGTGTCATTTGGGTCTGGGACATCATAAATGTAAATGGGATTTTTTAGTAGATTATATTTCTCTGGGAGATCCTGGGATGTAAGATAAGATGTGGATTACCTAGGTTATGTTCCTAAAGGTAGTGGGAAGTCATGATAGGTGAGGGTTGGGAGATGGTATGAGATATGGTCTTACTTATAAAGAGTGTTGGGGAAATCGATCCTAATGTGAGAGGTGATTATTAATATGAACTTTGAGTGAGAGGATTATTTAGAGACTTAGTGAATGTGATGGGGATGGTTTCCTCTAGTCGGAGAGCTAAGAGATCTCCTATGTGAGTTTTAAAATGATACCAATTTGTGGGCCAGGGGACTGATCGATAGTTGGAATTGTATTCTAAAAGGGATTTATATGATAGTTTGACCCCACCTATTAATTATAGTGTTAGGTAAAATGTGATAGATTGGGATAGTCCCTAGGAAGAGGGATCTTGAGTGATGTTGGAATTATGAAATGTTAAATTAGTCTTGAATTTTTTGTTGTTATTAGACTTTAGGAAGTGAAATAAACTAAGGGTGATGGGATATAGGAAGTATTAGTAAGAAAAGAAAAGTATATCCCTAGAGGACCTACTGGGTTCTATGAGGGGAAATAATAGAAATGTTTAGGGTGAATAGTTAGGTCTCAAGAGAGTAACAACGTAGGATCATCCTATGAGAAGAGTAATGGATTGTGGATCCCAATTATACGTATGTACTTAATGGACCTTCCTAGAGTCTATGGGGATGGGTTAGTGTGATAGACCAGCCCTATATTAGTGGGGATGAGTATTTGTAAGATGAAAAAAGAATTACATATATAAATATTTCACCACTTTAGAGGAATATTCAATAACCCTCATAATAATACACACCCCTAAACTATAAAGGTTTAGTTTACTTATTGAATATATACATAATCAACTTATTTAAATAAATATCTTCAATATATACACTAATGTGTTTCTCACATAATACAATTCTTAGACATTCCCTACATAAAACATTTATTCATAACATGGTGAAATGGAAACACAATAAATGATGAGCTTAGTTTATCAATAATGTAAACAAAAGAGTTATCAATAAATGATCATATGTGATAATAAGATAATGATAAGTGTATTAGAACATGGATATAATTTATGAATGTCATATCTAATCAGTCAAATATCATTAATCACGAGTCCTAGAATATAGTATTTTCATAACAAAATACATAATTAATAAGAGTGATGAATAATCCATAATAAATCATGATCCGTGATAATATATCATATGGATAAGAAATATGCTTTTATTATATATATATTCATGGAAAATCATTTCCTTATTCAAGGATCATTAGGAATACTATAATAGTGGACATAGTCTCATAGTTGATTGTGTTCACTCCACATTACCATAATTTCAAAAACAAAGGATCACATAAAGGAATATAATATTGGATTGAGTTCCTTATTTTATTAGGTTAAATCCTAATTATATCATTTTATTAGTTAATTCTAAATACCAAGACTATCATTGTGGAAATATTCCCTTACTAATGTTGGTTCACTCCCCGTTACAGTTCAAGTTATCCCATCAGATATCAATTATTACCCAATAAATCAGAGATATGTATAATTATAATCCACCCATATACTAAATCAAACCATACATAATCATGAAACAAGATCAAAAAAATACATTCATTAATTCATTATATCAAAACCCATGTAAATGAAATATGTTTTATAAGGATTTTATTATAAATTAATTAACTTTTGGAAAGAAATGATTGTCACAAAACAGTCTTAAAACATTATCATCCCAATACATCAAGAGAAAGTAAGTTGATAGTATAATAAGAACATGTACTACATATATTAAAATAATACTTAAATGTTATTTACATAGATAGAAAATATATATAAGAAATAATTTGATCATTTATTAGAAAACTGAAAAAATTCCATTTTTTAGTATCTTTAAAAACTGAAAAATTCATGAATATATAAAAAATTATTTTTATTGAAGACAACCATGTAAAATATTAATATTTTCATTAAATAAAATAATGGTCATGATGATGGGAAAACCCATCCATTCCGTATATGTTAAAAGAGAACATTCTTTTCACATTTTTATAAAAAGACAAAATTGACTCATACATGAAGAATTTGAATAGATTCTGCTTAATTATTTGTAAAAAAATTTAGAGGTAGTAAAAATAATATTTTTTATAATATATATACATAAATTCAAAATTTATTTTTTTATGAACATGGATATGGATGAAAAAGTCTGTCGAATAAAGGGGAAATAAGGTTTAAATTTATTAAAGATGTTTTATTAGTCATATTATGTACTAAATAGATGAAGATGATAATAAAATGTGAAAATTAAAATTAAAAACAATGGAAAATAAAATAGATCATGTTTATAGGATAATAAAAATACAATTTACATGATTGTAATTTTAACATGGACAATCCAGAAAAGAAATGAGATTGCAACATAAATCATTAGTATATTAGTAACTTTTAAATCATAATCTACATAAAATAAATAACATTAAATTATAATTTAAATACCATGAATATAACTATATTCATTATATAACATGTTAAATGGTAATTATATAAAATATATAGACACAAATATGTGGATGATTTGAATCATGTCTCAACGAAACAATATTTAGACAAAGAACCATTACCTTAAGTCATGAAATTATTCATAAAATATATTTGACTAATATATATGAAATATATATTTATTATAAATCTATAAAATAATTTTATTCATACTTATATTACTATATATAATTAAATTATGACATTAAAATACCCATCCACTAATGATTATTTATTAAAATTCTTATTTGGGTGAAAACTTTTATGTTTTCCATGCATGTTTCAATTCAATGTTTCTGATCCTTTCACCGTGGTCATGGTTTCATTATCTATAGAATGAAAATAAATTCATATATAATTTTAATTTATTATACACACATTTATAACCATTCATAAATGGTTGTTATGAAAAATGAATTACATTACTTCATGGAGACAATTTTCCATAGGTATGAATGACTAATGATTTCCAGTTTTCAATGAATGGAATGAAAGAAATGTAAAAAATAATTCAACATCAGAGAATCGTAATTATATATTAGATATATTATATATTTTTTAAATCTTTCTTGATTAATATCCATGTAAATTTAAGATTAAAAGAGGGATCACATCACTTTATAGAGGTGGATTTCACATGTACGCACAAGAAATGTAATAATTTTGATATGGCTGGAAGGTTAAGAAGGTAGATAATATAATATATTTAAATAATTATAATTATTTCATAAAAATAATTTTTATCTTTTAAATTCATCTATATAACCATCCAAGTGAGCCGATGATGAAAAATAATATGCATCGCTTCATGGAGACTTTTGTCCGTATATACGAATGATTGATGTTTTTATTTCTAGATAAAAGGAAAAGAAATGAAAAATGGATATAACATAAACATAAAAAAATATTGGTACATTAAATCTACATATTTAATCTTGTTAATATGGTTCTAAAAATTATGGTGGATGTTTAAGAAGAATAAATATTGAAAAAGGACGGTAAGAACATTTACCACCTTATCATGTATATTCCTTTGAAAAGAATACCATGGATTCTTGTATGGGTATTTTTAAGATAAAATAACCTAAAAGTAATTTTTAATTAATTTTAGAGAGTATATTTAAAGATAGTTGTTGAGATTAAGGGCTAAAATGGTGTATAAAAGAGAGAATATGATGTTTTCTTTTAAAAGTTGGGTGGGTGAAAAACATAAAAATAATAAGAATATTAAAATATAATAAAGTCACTCTCTATGGAAAATGGATCAATATTTCCAATGATTCTAACATAATAAGGGTAAATTTAAATTCAATCAAAAAATAAAATTAAAGCTTGTGTTTTGTTATATTTTAAACCGTATCTCTTAGGTTAAATCAACATTTTACCCTTTTAACCTATAAAACAATAATAAGATTTTTACCATGGTAACTATTTATTATGAGTAAAATTAAACTAAATTTTTTAACTAATATTAATTTTACTAATTTAAAATTTAGAATCAATTATATAGGAATCTATTACTTAATTTTTTAGAAATTAAATCTAATATCTTTGAAAAAACACAGGAAAACCATTACTAGGTAAAATATATTTTTAAGCATAAAAATGAATTTATTCTCATTACATTACTAGTAACACGAATTGGATTAATTTTAATACATTTTACTAATTACATGATCCACGTATGAAATTTAATTATTCAGAAATAGTTTTTAATTCAATATAATATTATTTAATTACATTGTGAAAGTAAAAATAGTTTTATGAAAAATAACTCTTTTCACATTCAAATGACTTTATCTTCACTTTAAACCAATTTATAATCAATTTTTGAATAATTATTCATTTTTTAAATTAATTTAAAATATATTAAATAAAAATCATAGTTTTTAGTGGTAAAATTACAAAATATATATAGAAATGGAGTGCTTTGAAAAAGTGATCTTTTAACATAAAATGATATTATTTTTATCATTTAAAATTGATTATTTTATTATATGGAATTAATAAATAAATTTTAAATAAGGAAAAGTTTTATAAATGTATTTTATAATTTATTTATTCCTATTCATACCCCAAATTCTGATGGATATGTGATAATAGTTACTATTAGGAATATTGTCTCATAGATCATTTAAATTCTACGTTGTGTTTAATTAAAGCTATAAAAAACAAATTTATTTAAATATAAATATATAAAAAAATATTGGGATGTTATATTCAACCACCTTTATAATAATTTCAAACATGAAATTCAATTTAAATAATGTAAAAATGATGACACTTCAGCCTCAATGTATCTTTAGGTTGCCACATAACTTCATCAAATTTATGGTTTTGCCGCAAAACATCTACCAGGTGACCAGTCTTGTTCTAAAACACTATCTATATTTGATTCAGAATCTCTATCGATTTCTTCGCATAAGAAATATCATGATCCATTGGTATAACAACTTAATTTAGTACATGTAATAAATCAGTTATATAGTTCTTCAAAAATGATATATGGAACATATCATTAACTTGTGATAAGTTTTTAGGAAGTGATAAGTGATAAGAAACCATCCTAATTTGATTTTAAATTTCCAAGGTGTCGATATATTTAGGGCCCAACATTACATTACTTTTAAATCTCACAAAATTTTCTCAATGTGATATTTTTCAGGAAAACAAAACTCTAAATTTGAATTATATATCTCATTGATGATTGCCATAAAAAAGTTTGTTGACTCTAATATTCACTGACATGATCATTAATGGATATAAACTTCTCTACCATTTTCTTATCTTACTTAGGTATCAATAGATTTAATTCCCTAACTTTATCCCATCACATTGGGGATCTTCACTTGAATACATAGAGGGATTCATGAATATACAACTAAATGATCAACTAAAAGATATTATTGTATAATTTTTTTACAAGAGGATGGTTTTGATCCTAACCAACTTTGAAATCCATATAACAATCTCTAAAAATATCCTCAAGTTTATTAATGGTATACTAATATTGAAAATATTTCATTTGATGATATGAATTTCAAAATATAAACTCTATATTGAACCCCTATTGATGACTTATCTAGCACATCGGGGTAATACTTTGATACATATTAGAAAAAATAGAATATGGTGCCTCTTGAATACTTTTCAATTTATTAATTTATATTTTGGAATGTTGATCAAGATATAAATAGTTCTTGATAGATATAAAATTTCTCAACTTCATAAGGAAATCTACTACAAAAAAAATAACATTATATCCTTTAATTTTTTTAGGAAGTCCAATGATGGAATAAATGGTGTTGTTACCCCATTTCCATTTTGGTATGGGTAATGATGGTAAATATCTATAGAAATATGTAACTAATCCTTAACATTATGACATACCAATCAATGAGATACATACTCTACAATAACCCTTTTCATGTTTCTACAAGAAACACTTTTTAGATCTCTATAAATCATTATACATCCATGATGAATAGAGAATGATGAACAATGAGATTTATCCAACATATCCATTTTAAAATATATTATATATGGAACAAATAATTTTTTCCTAAACCTTATCATTTCATAACAATCATTTTTGAACTCAGTAATATTCCCCACCATCTTTTTTAGATCCACATCTTTCTTTTATACCTCATTAATCCTCACATGGATGTGTGGTTAAACATTAATCTAAGAATGATATGATTTTACCCTTTCTACATGATTTCAAGAAACATATTATAAAAATACATATATATTTGATAAAATTCAATCCTCATCGTGGAAAATTTTTTAAAGTCCTTCATACTCAGGCATCATCCACTGTTTTCACCTTTCTTAGGAGGTAATGTATTGAGTATCTATAATCATTAATCAAATCCAACCACACCCTTTGGTGAATATTAATCAATTTATATGGAATATATAATTTAATATTTTATGATCAATAATTTATATTGAAATAAATACATATTTTATGGTTAGTATATATGTCACACAAAGGTCCATCATTCTCATTTAGATGCTCTCATTCCTGTGAAGCCCTAGTGGTAAAGGCCACAGATCCAGTCCCCCTCCCAACTAAAGGGGTGGAGGGATCTTCCCGTTCCTTTTCTCAAAAGCTCGTATAATGAAATTTTTACCTTTATCTACCCTATATTTACTCAAGGAATTCCCAAATTTCTCTATTATCTCGAAGGTTCCAGATCTACATGATTGCTCACCTCAACTTGCACTCTCGAATTTAGAGTACTTAGAAGCTTTAGGCCTACTGAGTCTAACCTTGGTGGCTCATTTCAGAAATAATAGGCCTAAAAATTATAATTTTTACATATTCTGTAACACCCTATTATTTTTATGAAATATTTTTCAAAACCAATTGATTTCTTTGATGACTTGTATTACACGAATCACCGAATTTGCTTGCGTTATACAAAACATTGTGTTTCTATGAAACATAATTATATTATTATTTAAATAATAAAATAAATCAGTTTTTAAATTATAGGTTTTGAATAGTATTAACTAAATTATGAAAATATATGGTTTATAATATGAATTCATTGGTTACCAGTTAATTATAAATGAAAACATATACCAATTGATTGTAATAAAAAATATTTTTATTATTATGATCACAAAGTCATTTTGTCTTAATAAATTAAAATTATAGTTATTGAATGATAATAATTAAATATATATTTTATATATTCAAAAAATATTTTTTATATTCATTCAATATATTTTATAGGCATAAAATAATAACAAACCAATATTAAGTATAAAAACCTATAATTTTCAAAAGGTTAATTTTACCTACTTTTAATGGAGAACCCATTTCAAATCCAATTTTTTAAATTTTTATAGTTTTTATATGAAAAAATAAAGTTATTTTTTGATTTAGGGATATAGAAATTAACTTTGGATGATTTTTTTTGTATTTTTCATAAAATTTTCATGTTTTTTTGAATTGTGAAAATATGACATTTTAATTGAAAACTTATTTTTCAATAAATTTATTTATAGTGTTAAATTATATTTTTGAATTATTTTAATGTATAATTAGATCATGTTTTTATAATTTAATCAAATTAAGTTCAATGGAATAAATTTAACAATGATATTTTAAATAAAAACTTTGTAAACTTTTGAACGTTTTACTTTAAAAAGTTGTTTTCTTGTTCCTTCAACAAGATTAATTATTAATTAATTTCTACCAATTATGTGTCTTTAATTTTTAAAAATTTATTCCATATTCAAATCATAATTTCCACATTTTTTAAATTGGTTCTTTTTAATTTTGTACAATATGATTAGTAACTTTAATAAATTTATTTTATTAACACGGTTAAAGGTAAATCAGGTAATTAAGGGTAAACATAATATTATAAATATTATAAATATTATAAAATTACCCTAAAACTTGTAATAATTTCATTGGATGAGTTTTTTTGACCAAAATAATCCTTGGGTAGAATGTATGACCTTTTAATGTCACTTTTATAAGAGTTTGACATTTATTATATTTTATTTAATGAAAATTTGAAAATGTGATACTCATAAATTTAATAAATATATCATATTTAATATAGGGTTATAAAAAATATAAATTAGACAATAAATAATTATTTTATAGATAAAATGTTTTTATTTATAATTTTAATTTATTTTTTAACTTTTAGGATATAAATTATTACCTTAAAGTATTATACAATGATATTGTAATAATTTTTCAATTAGTAGATATATTAGAGAATCATTATTAAAAATATTAAATTAAATATAATTTATATAATTAATGTAACCATCAAACATTATAGACTATATTTTCCCCTTAAGGATATAATAATTTTTTTGAAGTTAACTTGTTATCTTGAAAAATAATTATAATATGATCTAATATGTTATAAATTGTTCATTTATGGTCTAATATGTTATAAATTGTTCATTTATGGTCTAATTGAGACCAAATTTTTAAAAATTACATCCTTTTAATACCGAGAAAATTATTACTTTAGTTAAAATTAAAATATGATAATTAATGGTTAATCAAAATGATAAGGTTTAAAAAAATAACAAAACCTATAAAAAAATACTGGTTAATGATATTACAACATTATCGCATCTTATATTTTAATCCATGTACTTTTTGAGGTATTTGTATTGATATTGAATTTTTCTAAATTAATAATTTTAGAAATCCCAAAAGTGGCCCTAACCTCAATTATAAAAGGGAACCTTATCTCTTACTTCTTTACACCACATTGAGCCTTATATCTTGACCAGAACCAACCCATTTCTCTTATAAACTTCCATATACACATCCTAGAGGTTCTAGTCTTCTCAAAATACCAACTCTAGTGCCCTCAAGAGAATATCTAGAGGGATCTCGCTGAAGAAGAGTCAATCAACTTTATCAAACCTCTCAAGAGTATTTCTTCTTATACTTTTTATTCTCATTTTTTCCATTATAAAGTAACAAATAAAGTGTCACCTATATTATGATATTTTATTAATATTATGGAACAACCATATTCCACCTTTTATCCACCCTACAAAAAATAAAATCACTACACTTACGTACGACTTACCGTCTCCACGCCATGGTGTAATATGTTTTTCATCATCACTTTAATTTGATGGGTATAATGATATAAATAATAGATATAAATTGCAACTATAAAAATATTTTTATTCTAAAAAAATATATACACCAACCACTTCAATATTATTTCACCATTAAGGGAATGATATCATTGCTCATGCGTACGTACGACCTACCATCTCCACGACATGATGTGATTCATTCTCCATTATCACTATAAAATAATGATTATATAAAAGCCTATAATGGATAAAATTTTTATGTATCACCTTAATAAAAATATGTATATGAAATAACTATGTCTTATGAACATGAACTGGGACTTTTATGGAAAAAAATGCATAAGACAATGAAGCAATTAACACCCAAAAGAAGAGTAATAATGAAATGTTATTATCAAACATGTGATAAGATGATAATATATTATATCATAAAAAAAATATGGTTTTGGAAAAAGTTAATAACATTATTTAATCCATTATAAATTATTTTTGGACACATAAGAAAGAAATACGACCTTAGTAAATGGATTTATGTCTCACTTTTATTTTTGTGGGACACATGCCTTATACACTACTTGTTTCTTCCACATGTTGTATATACTACACATGAATGAATTTTATTATTATTATACAAAATATTATGGTATTTTCATATCCATATAATTTAATTTCGTTCATATTTTATACAATTCTATAGAATATAATGTGATTAGTACTTATTTCATAATCTCATCAATATTTGGGAATGTTTCGTTTTATGTCTCCGTTGGGGAATGTTTATTCTTCCATGTCCATGTTCTCTAAAAATATTTAAAAAATGTTATTAATATTTTCTTATGTATTTAAAAATTAATTTTTACCCAATTATGACTTTTTACTACATGGTTTGAAAGGAATCATTTTATCATTTTCCAAATGAGATACTTTTTGACTTTTCTAGATAAAGTATGAAAAGAATGTTTTTTAACCTATATGGAGTAAAATGAATTTTCCAAATTTATAAATCCTTAATTATTTTATGCTTACATTATAATCTTATAAGGTTATTTACAAATAAAATGGTTTATTTTTAAAATTTAATGTTAATTTAAGAAAATAAAATATTTTCAAAGAAGAATGGATATTTTCCTCAAAATTTGTTTTCAAGTGATCTCTCAAAATTATTTTCCATCCATGATAAAATTATTTGATGTTACTTATGTTTTATCGAGGATATATTTCAATTATAACATTATTATTCTTTCTATGAATGGTTTATTTTTATTATATAATGATATTTTTGAAATAAATTTCTTTTCCATCGGTTATGTTATGATTGAATGATGTTTATGAATCTCATTTTATTCCATGGGTTATGATATTATGGATGATTAATGTTTTTATAAAAAAAATATGGATGGTTTTCATTATGTGATTCAGGGACCTATAACTCCCTCCAATTAATTTGGTAAATATTTATATCTCATGATATATACAAGACTAGAATGTGAGTAATATTGCTTCAGTAATATAGTAGTGGAACATGAGTAATATTGGTTCAGTATTAAAAGACTGGAACATGAGTGATCTTGGTTTAGTAAACATGACTTGAATTAGAGTAATATTTGTTCAGTAATATAGGACTAGAATTGGGGGTGGATTCAAATTCGTAAAGGACTTTTTCTACTACGATTTTATTGGAAATAAGCCTTGACTAACATTGAAATTATTTCCTTTTCCTATTTGTTTACAAAAAATTCCATGGTTTATGCTAAAGTTTTTCTTTTATGATTATTGTCTAATGAATTTTTATGATTTATTTTATCGATCGATATTATGATCTTTGATATACATGACACAATATTAAAATGTTATGTTTATATTCTTATAACCTAATGTTTATATTATGATTCATATCTCCCTTGTTTACCCTTAATGAGAATTTGAGCTCACCCTTTATGTATTTTTATTTTTATCTAGTTATAATGAATGGTTTTAGATTGTAATAAAAAAGAGAATATCTTTATTTGAGATATGGAAGATCTTTCATTAAATTCAATGAATGTGTTTCATGTTTCCAATAACACTCAACTAATACTGTATTTGGGAATGTGTTTGTGTAATGTATGAAATATTCCCAAGAAATGACGTAATTTCTATATACTTAATGCTTGGGTCATTACAGTTATTATTAGAGAAAAGGTTTAGTTATCCTTTGGAAACTAGGATGATAAAACTTTAGTGATATACTTAGAGATATTTCTAAGGATATGTATTGGGATGTACCTAAGGATATGTCTAAGTATAGTTTACAATCATAAACGTTTCTTAAAAAACAAGAATAACCAATGATTAAACCAATGGTGTCATAGATTGAAATATAATAAGTAATTTCCCTTGATTATGTGGTTCTCTCACTAATATTTGTGTTACTCATATTGTAATTTTGGTTTTATTCAATGGATGTAACCCAAAGGAACCACGTTTTTCAATAAAATGACGACACTCCTGAGAAACCAAATATTATGAAAGATGGAACAAAAAACCATGTTGATATGAACACACAACCTTAAAAATCCATGAATAATGTTGAATAACCAAATGGCCATAGGAGGGAACAATATGTTCATGAATAATACTTAAAGTAACATCCACATTATTTTAGGGGAACAACCAATCCATTAGTTTTAGAGTAATGGATCTTTACTATTGAGAATATATTTTTATTTTCTGTTGTTTAAAATGATAAAAAGTTAAGTTGGGCACTTATTAGAAGGTTAATTGAACTAGTGGTGGAAATTTATCTATAATATGAGGAAATAAGAAAAAATTGAATCCATGTATTGGGATGAGTTCATAAAATTATTTTTCTCCATGTACTATCCCTGTATTCATCTTAAAAAAGGATACTAAAGTTTCTAATCTATTATTATGATAAGAAAAGAAGAATATATGCCTTGAAAATAAAATAAAAGAATCCACCAATTCAAAATAAACCTTAAATACTATATAGAGAAGAATACTATATCTAATTTATGATCAAAGTGTTTAAGAAAACATGGAGGAAATTTTCTTAAGGGGAATGATAAATTTTTTAAGTGTGGGAAAAACTTCATCAGGAATTTTACTGCCTAAGTAATTGGAATAAAAAGAAATCCTAGATAGTTCACCTACTATAATTTAGTGTTTCAAGATAAAGGAGAATGGGAATTATTCTAACAAATTACCACATCTAAGGGATAATGATGATGATCGACATCATAAACCTTTTATGGCTATAGACAAAGGGAAATCTCATGTGATCACTATTGATAATGTGGTGTGTGACAAAAAATTGGTGTAATTATAGAGTGTTTATGTATTGTAATTCGAGAATAATGTTATATAATTACTTTTAGGTCCACTATAGTTTTTACTTATATATTTTAAATCATATTATTTAGGTGGTAAGAAGATATTTTTTGGGAAACACATGATTATGGAAAGGATAACCCTTAATATGTTCATGATATTGGGATAATGAAATATAGAGATGTTTTATTGTGATAAAATAAATGGGATAGTATTAGTGACCTTTGGGATGATTAGATGATAAGGTGGTTTACCAAATCATGGATTGAATTTATATTTTTTTTGGATTTTTGGTATAAGGAAAGAGTAAATTTTTAAAAGCATTCATGTTTTCACTAAGGTTTTATGGTAATTCATGATGTTATCATTTTTAAGAGAATACATGATTATATTTTTCAAATGTTTGGTGTATGATAATTAAGAGATACATCATATTTTTTTGGTATTAATGATAATATGTATTTTTATATTTAGGGACCCTCTTTTGATAGTTTTAGATTTTAATCTTTTGGAATAATAATAAAGGTTACTATTTATGAAATTGTTTTATGTTTTGGAGATTAAAGTATTATCTCTCCCTATGAGAATTTATGAATATTTAATAACCTTTGTTAACCTTTTTTGTTGTGATGTTAATGTATCATTCTCTCGATCTCATGATCTTTTAATTCTCCAAGAATGAACAATTCACCTTTAATTCTTGGAATAAGAGATAAAGTGGAAATCTATCAAGGCATAACAAAAGGATGGGATTATTCTTATTCAAGTAAGTATTTATTCCCATTAAAATTATTCAACTATAGGGAAAGGATATTCAAACCAAAAATATTTATCATATTACATTTTTTTGGATAAATCAAATGGTCTCATAGATCATCACAGATTTATGGATTTGTGATTGTTAACTTTTTCCTGACCATATTATATATCACTCTTAATTAGAACATGATGGTTTAATTTCTATTCCATGTCAAAGTTTTCACTTACCACATATGTTATCCTATTAGGAAACCTATTTATGAGACACATTGGGTAACCGTTATGTTTCAAAAATTCATTTTTTTAAAATGAAGCTTTAGTATTCATATTTATAATATGGGTTTCTATGAAAGGATCTATCAAATATTAAACCTTTGATACCCCAGGAAAATTTCAAGAAAGAAATTTATTTTAAGGGAGGTAGAATGAAACAACACTATTCTTTTATACAATATATTTTTTTAAAAACCATATGATATCTTTGATGTACTGCGTTACATGTAATGCTGACTTAGCTTGCACTACAAACAACATTGAGTTTCTACGAAACATCATTTTATTATTATTTAAATAAGATATTAACCTTGATTTTAAGTTATCAGGTATGAATTTTATTTAATAAAGTATGAAAATATATGGTTTATAAGATGAATTCATTGGTTAATAAATAATTATAAATGAAAATATATTCAAATTGATTTTAACGAAAAATATATTTTTTATCATGACCACAAAGTCATTTTATCTTAAAAATTAAATAAATTAAAATTATTCAATGATATTTATTAAATATATATTTTATATATTAAGTAAATTTTTTATATTCATTCAATATATTTTATAGTAATAATATAATAATAAAACCAATTTTATGCATAAAAAACTATGTTTTTCAAAATGGTAATTTTACAACCTTTTAATGGTGAACCCATTTTAAATCAAAATCTTAACACTTTTATAGTTTTTATATGAAAAATAAACATATTATTTGAAATTGGGAGATAAAAATTTTCTTCAGCTGAATTTTTATTATTTTTTGGATAAGTTCAACATTTTGTTGAATAGTGGAAAATACTGCATTTTAATTGAAAATGATTTTTCATCAATTTTATTTAAAGTGTTAAATTATTTTTTTGAATGGGTTTAAAGCATAATTAAATTATTTTTTATCATTTAATCCAATTAAGTTCCTTGGAATAAATTTCACACTGAAATTTCATATACAAACTTTATGATCTTTTGAACGTTTTACTTTAAAAACCACTTTCTCGTTCCTTTAACGAGTTTAATTTTTAATTGATTTTGGAAAATTATTTGTTTTCAATTTTGAAAATGGAATTAATATTTGAATAATAATTTCCAAATTATTTAAATAGTCCCCTTTTATTTTTTTATAATATGAATAGTAGCTTTACTAATTTTATTATTAACATGGTTAAAGGTAAATAAGGTAATTAAGGGTAAACACGATAATATAAATAATATAAAATTTACATAACACTTATACTAGTTTAAATGAAAGAGTCTGTTTTGACCAAAATCATACTTGGGTGGATATTATGGCCTTTGGAATCCAATTGGATGGGAGTATGACATTTATTATATTTTATTTAAAGAAAAGATAAAAATTTCATACTCATATTTTTAATAACTATATCATTTTTAATATCGGGTTATATAGAAGATAATGTTGAATATAATTATTTATTTGAAATATAAATTGTTTTTATTTATCATGGTAATTTATTTTTTATTTTTTATGATATAAATAATTACCTTAAAGGCTTATATAATAATGATGCATAAATTGTTTAATTAATAGAAATATTAAAGAAGTGTTATTAAAAACATGAAAATAAATATAATTTAGATAATTAATTTAACCAAAAAAAATTATGTATTAATTTAACCCCTTATATATATAATAAAATATTTTGTTTAATGTATACTTGTTATCTTTAAATTTCTAAAAATCCATGTAATGAATAGTGTCAAAATTGACACTAATGGTATTTTATAAAAATGATGTTTTATTAAATTATTTGAAAATCATAAAACCTGTTTAAAAAATAATAATTATAATATGGTCTAATATGTTTTAAAGTGTTCATTTATGGTCTAATTAACACAACATAACTAAAAATTACAACCTTTTAATATTGAGAAAATTGTTACTTTAGTTAAAATTAAAATAGGTTAAGTAAGGGTTATTCAAAAAAAAAAGATTTAAAAAAATAGAAAAACTTGTAAAAATATATTTCTTGATTATATTATAACATTATTTCATATTATCTTATAATCCATTTCATTTTATTGGTATTTGTATTGTGATTTAATTTTTTATAAATTAATATTTTTCAAAATTCCAAAAGTGGCCCTCACCTCAATTATAAAATTCACCTCCTCTGTCACTTATTAACACAAAATTGAGCTTTATAGCTTGACAGAAACCTTAAAAATTTCCTTCTAAAAGTTCTTATCCACATTCTATATGTTTTGGTATTCTTAAAAGACAAACTCCAGTGTTCTTAAGAGAAGATCTTGAGGGAGATCATCAAAGAAGAGGTAATCTCCTTTACCAACTCTCTCAAGATTATTTTTTATTATATATACTCTTAATATGTTTCTTTCATTATAATGTAATAAATCCAGTATCACATATATGTTTAGATGTTATTATTATTATTATGTAATAACCATATTACCCCTTTTATCCATCCTACGAAAAATGGAATCACCATGTGTGCATATGTACGAATTGTCGTCTCCATATCGTTGTGTAAAATGTTTTTCATCATAAATTTACATGGATGGGTATAATAATATGAATAATAGATATAAATAATAATTATAACATGATTTTTATTATGAAAAAATATATTCACCATCCAATTCCATGTTATTTCACCATTATGGGAATGATATCATTGCTCGTGCGTACGTATGAAATAGAATCTCCATGGCATGATGCGATTAATTATACCCTATCAACCTTGAAGAATGATTATATAATTGTATATAATGGATAAAAATGATATATATTACCTTAATAAAATTATGGAGATGAAATAACTATGTACAAATCACATGAACTGAGACTTATACTACAAAACATGTATTGGGAAATGAATAAGTTAACTCCTAAAATAAGAGTACTAATTAAATGTTATTAAAAAATAGTTTATAAGATGATAATATATGATATAATAACTATAAATATTGTTTTGGAATAAGTTAATAAAATTATTTAAACCATTTTACTGGGGGTATGGATACATACAAAGGAAATCATACCTAATGTAAGATTTACGTCTCACTTTTAAATCTATGGGGTACATGCCTTATACACTACGTATTACCTCTAAATGGTCTATATACTACCCATGAACATATTATATGATTCTTATATAGAAGGTTTTTTTATATCCATATAATTTTCTTTCTTTCATGGGGAATCTGATTCTATGGTTTATAAAGTGATGAATATTTATTTTCCAATATCCTAAATATTTGGGATTGTTTCATTTTAAGTATATGTTGGTGGAATATTTATCTTCTATGTCAATGTTATCTTAATTTTTTTTTTCAAAAAATGGTTTTACTATTCTCCTATAAATGTTTAAAGTCATATTTACCCAATTTTGAATTTTTATTACATGATTTGAAAGGAATATTTTTTTTATTTTTCAAATGAGGTACTTTGTGATTTTTTTTGGAAAAACTATGAAAGGAATGTATTTTTAAATTATACAACATGAAATGAATTTTCTTCCATCATAAATCCTTAATTATTTGAATCTATCTTTACAATATTACAAGGTTATTTTTAAAGAAAATGTCTTCTACTAAAATTTCTTGAAATTTTATAAAAATAAAATGTAGTCAATGTAGAAAGGATATTTTCTACAATATTTTTTTCATGTGATCTCTCAAAATTATTTTCCATATAAGATAAAATTATTGGATTTTACTTATGTTTTATTGGGGATATGATTCAATTATAATATTATTATTCTTTCTAAGAATGGTTTATTTTTATAATGGAATGATATTTATGTAACCCATTTTTTTTCCATGGGTTATGTTTTGATTGAAAAAGTTTATGAAACCCGTTTCATTTTAGTGGTTTTGATATGATTAATGATTAATGTTATTGTGGAACACATATGTATGGTTTTCATTATGTGAAAGATGATACCTATATCTTCCTCCAATTCATTAGGTAAAGATTTATATCTAATGAGATAAATAGGATTGGAATGAGAGTAATCCTGATTAAGTAATATAGGATTGGAATGAAAGTAATCTTGGTTCAGTAATACAAGACTAGAATGGAGGTAATATTGGTTTTTTCATACAATACTTGAATGAGAGTAAAATTCGTTCAGTATTACCATAATGGAATGGTGATTGAACTCGATTCAGTAAAGTAATTTGTCTTCTATGATGGTCTTGGTAATGATACTTGACTAATATGGAAATGATTTCATATGCTTATATGTTATCCACAATTCCATGTTTTATTCCAATGTTTTTATTTTATGATTCATGTATTATTAATTTATATGATTTAATCTATTACTCAAGATTATGATCTTTGATATTGTAGGATTAAATTTTCAAATGTTATATTCATATTCTTATACATATATATTTATGTTATGATTCATATCTCCCTTGTTTACCCTTACTGATCATATAAGCTCACCCATTTCATATGTTTCTTTTCACTAGGATTTAAAAAATTATTTTATATAGAGATAAAAAGGGTGATATATTTATGGGAGATGTTTAAATCTTTTACTAAATTAGATGAATGCATTATATGTTTCCAAATGCACTAAAAAATTATAGTCTTTTACCATGTGTCTGTATAATGTTTGAAATATTCCTAAAAAATAATGTAATGTCTATATACGTAAATCCTATGTCATTATTGGTTTGAATTTGGTTCTTAGGATCTGTAGGACTGGGTGACCATGGTGATTCTCAACAAATTTCACATAATAATCAATTTTTCTTGAGAGGATGACTTGATTATTGATTAGTCCAGAGCCACACAAACATGAAATGGGTGTCAGTTCTTCTTATTCCTATGGACCTATGATTTCCACATGAAATGGATTACCCCTAAATAGGCATTGTGGGTAAGCTTCCTAAAACCCCCGCTACCCTTCCAAAACCCCAAAATTATCCACATGATTAGTAATATTGTAGGATGATACCTTTACGATGATATAGACCTAAGTCTGTATGTTATCTGATATCTTCATGTATTTGTTTTGAAATTGAATTTTCAAAACCTATGGTGGAGTGGGCGTGGAACACAATTGGGGATGAATTCTACTCTATGTAGTAATTTTTGAGTTGTGGATAGACTACTGCTCATCCAATAAACGTCTGGGTCACTTGGGTTCTTTTTTCCATCACGTATTTAGGGATAAATATAGGGTGCATGTCTCGATAAATCAACAAAAGTTTTGAATAAATATTTTAGTCTCTCCTATAATGGTTCAGCTAGGTATTATGGATACAAAAAATACTGAACCTATACAGAAAGAGGCAAGACCACGAAATTATGATCAGAAGGTGGTGGAAATAATTGATCGATTGAAATTTAGTTTGGATAGTTATTATTTGAAAATTCAGTTCATGTATAATCCATGGGTGATAGAGGGGGTGCACGTAATAGAGTCGTTTAAACCTAAAACCCACTTACCTAATCCTACAATATATGCGGATGATATTCATGTTGCAGACCGATAAACACAAGAGGTGTTCATGAAGTTGACTAGAGAAGGGTCCCACAATAATTATTTATAGATTAATCTAGTTGTACAATAGGAGTGGTTGAATGCAAGGAGTAGGCCAATTCATAACAGGAAAATTCTGTCCATTAATCTTTGTATCCACTTTGAAGGTATGGAAACCAAAGTCTTGGATTATGATCAGAGGGACTCTGAATGAGAAATGTACCCCATTGAAGAGCAAGTAATAGATGGGGTAGAGCCAGAAGATGAGACTTATATCCATGTTTTAGTTGTCGTTGTAGATAAAATTATTGATATGGGACTTCATAGTCCAAGGAAATATAAAGGGAAGAATGAAGAAATGGATGTGGGGAGTTTCAATATGTGCAAGGGGAAATCTAAGTGGTATAATAATTACTCTCACCTTCCTAAACTAATGAAAACAAAGTCTTACAAAAATGATAGTTCCAAGGTGATTTATTGTAAACTCAGTAATAATTTCTAGAGATAGAGTAAGACTTTGGGTCTTCAGAGTGAAAACAATATCGCTAAATGCATAAATTCAAAGGGGCTTGAGCAGGCTGGTGGTATGGTGGATACTATGTTGTAGCCATGAGCAGATTATTTGGCTACACATGTAATTATCTGTGAAAATATGGATTATTATTTTTAATACCTCATCATTAATGATCTAAATACAATGGTATATACCCTCCACTAGAAATTATATAGGGATACTGATTATTGTAATTTAAAACTCAATTTCAATGATTTTGTAAATTTTTTGGTGTTTAATTCTTTATAGATTGAACCTGTGAGGTTTCCCACTTCTTCATTAAACGTGATTCTTAAAAACATATAATTTTTAGTCAGTCATTATATCTCACACCATTCACCATATTGATAATGATTCTATATTTTAAAAACAAAAATTAACATTGCCTGATATAAATCATGAGTCAGGTAAATTTAGTCATAGACCATTACTTTCCATAAGGAATATTATACTACCATTACATTTTATATAGGTATTCATCCTAGTACCTTAACATATGCATCAATAGATATCACAAACCCCTCTCTACTACAATTTTGTGTGGATACAGGTTGTTTGAGAAACCTTCATTTCAACTTTAAAAAATTTTCATCACAAAAATCTATGAAAATGATACTAGATCCAAGTCATGTAACTTTTTTATTGGATTACATAGTGGTGAGAAATTTCTCACCAAGAATCTCTATTATCAACACAACCAACAACATGATACATGCCCCACAATGACACTTTTCATGTTCATCGACAAGAAACCATTTTTTAAATTATGAAAGCCTCTTTCCATTCTATGATACTTTAAGTTTATCATATTATGATTTCATTTCATTATAGGTTGTATTAAGTTCCATACACATTTTTATCATTACATAATCTCCAAAAATAATGAACCCCAACTCTGACACCATTCAAGGTGACCTGATCACAACATTCATAAATATTTCATTATTTATTATGAAAATTAAATAAAACTCCTAATAATACACACAAGAGAACTATAATTTATTAGTGTCTTTAGAGACTTGAGAAATAATCAAATCATTTCATTAAATATCATATATATATCCCATATATTTTTTATCACATAATGCACTTATTATATATTCCCAATAAAAAGCATTTATTCATCACATTAAAATCCATAACACATGTCCATAGATGAATGAATGAAAAAAGGAGAGTCTTAGCTAATAAAAATTTTATAGATAGAAGAGCATAAATGAATACATAAGATGTGTGAAATAACAATTAAAAATCTAGAAAAAAATCACCAAATCAGATTGGAGTACACCAAAAATCCATAGAATTCTATAGAGCTATGAACATTTAAACTCTCTCTCCATGGATCATCTTGGCGAGTTGAATGTCTCTTGGAATAATAGTGAATCTCTTAGAATAAATGGAAAATAGATTGGTGTTTTCAAAGAGTCTGATCAATTACACCTCTGTGGCTTCCTAAAGAGCATCCATAATGATACTATAAAACCGTAGATCAATATTGATCACCTAAGCGATCTCACAAACAAGCATCTAGAAATGATTATTTTGGAGAAAAATCTCAGTACTCTTCTGATTCTTATGAATATCACAAATATCCATAGTTATGGGCCTTAACTTATGAGGATTAATCACTCCTATGGTACCAGGATCTGACTTCCATGTAGCTTTGGTTGCTAGTTTCATCCTGGTAGCCTTACCCCTCATGGATTTATGAGTATTTTTCTTTGTCCTCACCATTGATGATCTGATGGAGAATCAAATCAAATTATGTAGGGGAAAATAAAATTTAATGAGAAATTAGTAATAAAAAAAACATTTATTAATAACCTAGAAAAATAAAATCATAATAAAGGTTTATATTATATTATATATAAGGTAAACATAAGATATATCAATTAATGATAATAAGTGAGTATAAAATAAATATAATTATTTAATTTTTTAATAAATAATGAAATATAAACCTAATTAGTTAATCATAATTAATCACAAGTCATGTAATAAGGAGTTTTTAATGAAAATATTCTACTCATAAGAGAGTGGATTCATTAATAATCAAACATAATCCATGATAATATATCATAAGGCATAATATTTTTTCATAATCATGATAAGATAAAATCATTTCCTTAGTAAAATATCACTACTATGACAGTCATACTGGAAAAAGTCCCATAGAGGATCAGGTTCACTTTCTATTACCATTATTTCATTAGAAAAGTATAAAATTTAGGACCATTATAGTGGACATTGTTCCTTATTGAATTGGGTTCAAACTCTATTACATCATTTCCTTAGTCAACTCTCACTACCAAGACTATCATTGTGGATATAGTCCCTTATAGATTTAGGTTCACTCCCTATTACCGTTAGTTTATTAGTAAAGGATAACTTTCAGGACCATCATAGTGGAAATTGTTCCTTAATGGAGTTATTTCACATGCCATTACATCATTTCCTTAGTCAAATCTCACTACAAATACTATCATTGTGGATATAGTCTCATGTAGAGTTAGGTTTACTCCCCATTCTAATTCATATTAACTCATGAGATTTAAATATTTACCAAATTTTTTATATAGATATATAATTATAGGACCACCTATAATTTAATGGAAACTGTATATATTTGGCCCACAATATCAAAATAATATCCCCCAATTCATCATATCATAACTCAGGGAAAATAAATAGGTTCTATGATGATTTAAACATAACATAATTAACACATTGAAAGAAACAAGTTTCATAAAAAAATTATTAGAAAAATATCATTATATGACATACAAATATTTTAATTGCATATCATCATTATAATATATCCCTAACTGAGTATAAAAATACTTAAATTATGTTTACAAAGATGAAAAATAACTTAAAATATAATTTAAGAATTTAAATGAAAATATGGAAAATATCCTTTTAATTTAGTATATTAAAAATAAAAAATTACAAGAATATTGAGTATTATATTTTATTTGAGTATCATCTAATAAATATTTAAATTAAGATTCAATGAAAATAATGGCAATGACAATGGTAAAATTTAATCATTTCATATACGTTAAAAGTAAAATTTATTTTCACACTATTATTAAATGTAAAAATTGAGTCTTCTAAAAAATATTTGAAAATATTAATTTTAATAATTTATATAGAAACTAAAATTTAGTAAAAATAATCTTTCTAAAAAATTTATGAATAGGTTAAAACATCAATAAAATATTGTGAAAAACATGTACATGGTAATAAAAAATTTTCAACTGATGCTGAAAAATAGTTGACTTTTAATAGAAATAATTTATCAATCAATTTAGGTACCTAGAGTAAAATGGTAATAATAATTGAAAATACTATGAATAACTTTAGGAGGAAACAATATATGGGATTTAAAGGATAAGGATTATACAATTTCCCTTAGTTTAAATTTATTATAGATAATCTTGAAATGAAATGAGATTGTAACATAAACCCTTACCACTTTGGTAACATTTGAATCATAATTCTCATTAAAAGAAATTATATCAAATAAAATAATAAATTGCATGAATATAATAATATTCATTATACAATGTTACTAAGTGGTAGTATATAGATGATATAAAAATAAATATATGCATAACATGAATATTATCTTGATGAAACAATATTGAGATAATAAACCCTTACCTCAAGTTATGAAATTCATCATGGGTGATCTGATCCTACTTTATTATAAATTTATACATATTATACATCTATACTATAACCATATTAATACTTATATTACTATATATTATTCCACTATAACTTCCTATTACCCATCTATTAACAATTCATCATTAAAGGTATTATTTAAAGAAAATTAGTATGTTTTCCATGCATGTATCAGTTCAACAGTTTTGGTCCTTTCACTACGATCATATATTCCCCATATAATTAATTTAATTAATGTGATAAATATAATATTTATTCATTATATTCTCTTATAACCATTTATTTTGGGAGGTGATAAAAAATTAATTTCATCTCTTCGTAGAGACAATAGTCTGTATATAATCACGAGTAATACATTACATTTTTTTTGGATGAAAAAAAGATAAGTAAATAGTAATTAATATTTAATGAATCATATTTATATCTTAAAAATCATATATATTAATTAAATAAATTCTTATGATCATCCATTTAAAGAGTAAATTAAAAAATGAATCACATTGCTTTGTGTAGGTGGTTGTCCACATATACGTAGCAACAATGTCATCATTTTCCATAAAGTGGATAGAAAAAAAATATAGATACTAAATTATATTTTTATAATCATAATTATATTATAAATATCATATATATAATTTAAAATTTTCTATATAACTATCTATATAATACTGTGATTAAAAATAAAAATTCATCACTTCATGGAGATAGTAGTATAGATGTACAAATGAGTGATTTTTTTTCATTTCTAAATAGATGGAAATGATATAAGAAATGGATAGACCAGTAACATAAAAACATTTCAATAGATTAAATTGAATGATGTGGTAATTTTAATATTTTTATGAAATATTTGGAGGTGGTTTTAGAGGAATGAAACTTGAAAATGGTCGGTAAGAACATAAACCTTTTCATCTGATATCTTCCTTTGAAAAGAACATTATGTTATCTTGAATAGATCATTTTGAAACACCATAACCTAATGTTCATAGATTTTGATATTGTGACAATATTTTAGTACATTATTTTTGAGATAATGGACATAAGTGGTGTGGATATGTTATAAGAGGACATACCCTTTTCTAAGTGGGGTAGGTGAAAACCATTTATAGATTAGGAATATTAAAATATAATAATTTTAAAATCATAGGAAATTGGATCAAAATCAAAAAATCCTAGAATATAAAAGGTTTAATGAAAAAATATATTCATAAATCAAATTAATGTACTTTTTTTTGATAATTTAAACCTTATCTATTAAGTTAACTCATATTTACTCCCTTTTGATCATTAACATGATAATAAAATTTTTACAATAGTAATTTTTAATTATGGATAAAAATTAAGTTAAATTATCACATAATATTAATTATAACGATTAAAAATATTTAATCTATTTTATGATATTCAATTCTTAGAAGTGGTAGTAATTAATGATAATACCAGTGCCCAAAACACATAAAAAACATTATTAGTGAAAATATATTTTTAATCATAAAAATGATTTTTTCACATAATTTTCCTATTAAATACCATTATATTAATATTAAAATAATTTAATTATTAAATTATCTAAAAAATCAAATAAAATACATTCTTAAATTGTGTTTAATTTAATTTACATTAATAAAAACACACTATGCACATAAAAACAGTTTTCTAAAAAATAACTCTTTTCATAATCAATTGAATCGATCATGAAAAGTAACCAATTGATAATAAATGTATGATTTATTATTAATTTTTATATAATGGATAAAAATATATTCCATAAAAATCATATTTTATTACTGATCAAAATACATAATATATATAAAAATACAATAAATTTAAAAATTGATCTTGTAACATAAAATAAAAATTCGTTAACATTTAATTTTTTTATTTCATAGAAATGAATAAATACATTTTCATTAGATAAAAAATTTATTCCTATTTTTTATAATTTTCTTAGTCTTATTAATACCATTTAGTCCAACAGATATGTGATAATTGTCACTTTAAAGAATAATGTACTATGGTTCCTTTAAACATAGTTTTGAATGTAAAGAAAGATATCAAAATAATAAAATTTATTTAAAGGGAAATATATCACCAAATCATATAGTGTTACTTGGTGGGATGATTATGCCTTAATGAGGGTTTGGGGTCCAGTTCATTTTTAGATGTGGCTCGGGTCAATGTTCTCAAGGCGTCCCTTGAGTTTGTGGGGATGCATTAATGGGATGACCATTCCATGTTCCTTACAGTGTTAGGTTTAGGAACTTTCCATGTGTGTATTGAATTATTTTTCACAAAATATAATTTTCATTCTGTATTATGGGTAAGAGTACCACCCTTGTGGTTGGGTCTTGGTACAATGCGATATAATAATGTTTGACCTCATTTGATTGGGAAGGTATGTGTCAACCCTTAGGGATATATGTTCATGCCTAGTGTGTGTGGGTATTAGGATGATGTTTTAGATACCACCATACCCTAAGTGTTAGTGTATGGGATAAGAATTAGTATAAAAAAAATTTTAGGTGATGAATGGATTCTATCATGGTGCTAAATAATGTATGGTCAAAATCAGGGCAGTCTTGTTAGTATCTGATGACTGGAAAGGTGTGAGTACCTCATTAAGCGCCATAGAAGCCTAATTAGTTCATAAAGTCCCAGTTTGAAATTTTATTTGTTTTTATATTCCATGAAAAAATGAATTTAATGGTTTACATTGTGGGATATTAGTGACACTATATTGAGTTTTATGCTCACATTAAACATGATCATCTTAGTAGACGTGTATACCTCATGTCAATAATTCAGATCAAAGTACATGACATACAATTGATCAGGAAGATATGGATTAATCTTATTGAATATAAGGTGTTTATGAAATAATGTTTGTAGTTGGTCTAGTGTGTTTGTCTCATATTTTTGGTTTATTTATTTATTTTTTCATCATGGTCGGCGACCAATTGTAGGTTTTTTATAATTTTTTTTTTGTTATTGGATGTGTTTATTTATTATGTTTACTTCGATATAGATGTGGTTGGTTATTTGATTTTATTTATTATTTTTTTAATAAGGATATGTCTCTTAAATTCATGTTTTATGTCCTCATATCTAGTTAGTTTCCATTAGAATACATGGAGCCACACATGAGGCCATATAGCTTTCTATCGTTTTTGGTATTCAGTGGGAAAACATGAAATGTTATCTAAGAATTTTTTTTGTTTTATTATTTTAGGATATTTTAGGCATATGATCAAGGAATATATGAAATCCTATGATTTATATTATATTAGTGCATCGAGAATAAATTTTATGATAGGAATTATAGGGTACTTGGGGAATGAAATCGTTTTTTCGTTGTTATGTTTATATGATTGCACATTTCTTGAAACATATGGATTTTTTCGACATATGATTTTTTTTAGCTGGGGGCTCTTAGGCCTATGGAAATAGGTTGTGTATATGAATCATGGTAGGCATGTATTATTCAAAAGACATACTTCTACTTTCCTTATGTTATTTTTTGATAAGAGGATTAGTTTTTTAAAAGAGTTACAAAAACTTATATGGTGATTTACCATAAATTTTGTTGGTGGAATTATACTCAGTTTGAACTTGATGTATTTTCATTCAATGTCAGGTCTTGTGTATTTTATGCTGAGATGGTTTTTGAAGGTGTAAATATAATCCCTTCATCTACGAATATACAGAGACCCTATATTGTTTAGTTCAGGAATTTGACACCCTTATGATGAATAGATGATATCATGATATACCTCATAGGGGTTTTGAGGATGGGAATGAGTTTCCCTGATAATTATGGACCTTTATGGGTTATTTGTATATGTTCTAATAGAAATTTTGACAATGATAACCTAAATATAACATTACCATATATCTTCCTGGTGTAAATTCACTTTATAAAACCACTCATCTAATGAAAGGAAAGGGTAATTCCTTACTATTTCGAGATGATAACCAATTAGAGGATTTCCAGTGTCGATGTAGGTTTTGAGGAAAATATTGGACAGGTCCCTAGCCTAGTAGGTTTTGGATATATTTTTATGTTTCATGGTTTGTACATGTTTAGAAACTCATTGATTTGGGAATTAATCTCATGTTGTGGGTGATCATTTGGTTAGCCTTATAATGAGTGTGATATAATGGAATATTGGATGAGTTGACATGCATTGAGGAATTATTAGTGGATTAGGGATATGAGATCACATTAGAAGGGACATGAATTAGTGTAACATGAGTTGGGTAGTGAAATTGGGTTGCATGGGTTCATACACTCATGTGATTAGTTGATACTAAGGTCAGATAATGGCTCAGATCCAATTATTCGGTTCTTAGAAGATTACTCTTCATTGTAGAAGAGAGTGATATTTTTGCATGATTTTTTGAGGAAAATTTACAATGTGTGAGGGATGGTTCATGCTAATTAAATATAGTTTCTATGTGTCGAGAAGTGGATCAATGAATGGGTTATGATTAGGTTTATTGATAACTATTTGGGAAGTGAATAAACTCAAGTAATTTTTTAGGTGTAGTTCATTGGTGAGATACTAACAAAATAGGGAGTTAGGGTTCAGTAACCTATGCGATGTTATAAGGTGGGGAGAAGTGGAAACGATGGTGGAATAATTTTTTTTAGTGTTTTCAACTCTAGCATATTCCATTACATTTATTTTAAAGTAGGTATGGTATTTGGGGATTTTGGATTGTGACCATAGGTCGAGAGAAGCGACACATGTGTAGTGGGGGAGCTATTAGGGTCGATGCTCAAGGATCAGATTAAAGGAATCAATATGGTTGGAAATTGAACTCCTATAATGGGAGGATATGATATAATATTTGGGTGGATTATTGACAATAATTATGTTATTTCTAGTGATTTAGGAATGAGTGACTATGGTGTTTCATATTGGTGCTTAGGTATGATTGAGACAACCATGTCTAATCATTATGTGTGATAATAGATAAAAAATTGTCCATAGAGAATTGACATTTTAGGTTTTTAGAGTGGAGAAAATGATGATCTTATAATTGAGGGAAATGTATGAGTCATGGATAAATGAACCTCATATTTAATGGGTAACAAAGGCTATGAGACAATTTGATGGATGATCGAGGTGACACTGACGTGATAGTTTGAGGTAAGATATATTGATATATGGTTTCTAAGTTAATACTAGATTTGAAGTTTAGTTTGGGTTATTATTAGATTCAGTGTATTGAAATTGATATTGAGGTTGTATTTATGTATTTAGAGGGTGATTCATGGGGTAATACATGATTTATTATATGTTTCAGGTGGTGAAACTATGATTCATGGCACATTTTTTGAGGTGAACCAGTTACATCATGTAGTTCAAGGGGTGAACCAGTGATTTTTGGAATGATTAAATGGGAAAAACATTTATTCTCATGATTTAGGGGTGAATATTGAGGTGAAACATAATAATGTTCTTTTTTCAGATAAAAATCCATGATGAATAAAGAAAGGTTGGTGTCATGTATTGGGGAATGAGTATGACCATACATGTGAGGGTTATTGTTATAAATATCGAGTTGGAGACATGCATTTTTTTGGGATGCATCATCGATTGTGATAGAGTACAATTTGAAAATTAAAATATGAGAAGTTTTACTAATTCCTTGGCATGGTTTGAGATGTGGTGTGGTTGAAAATAATTGGGGTCATTGTTCGAGATCTAGTTTGTGGTCCAATAGACAGCTGGAATAACATTATTTATAGTTTATTCTAATAGAGGGGAGTACTCTGACATAGAATAAAACGTATCCATAGATTCTTATGGTGGGGAGAAATATGAGCATTATGTTTAATTTGATAAATAAACCTAGGTGTATTGGAGTAGATTAGTTTAGTACACATTGTCTTGGTGTTCGCATAGGCAGTGAGAAGGTGGATCAGCTTCTAGTGGATAGTGTGTCTTAGTGTTTGAAATTTCACAATGAAGGCATGTCAGGTATTCGAAGATAGAACAGTACGATTTATCAATGGGTATATTAATGTAATATATTATAAGACATGATTTGAGGGTTACAAAGACTTCTTTGGGATGATGAGTGTTATGTTGGGGATTTTTTAATGACCCACATCATTACTCGTTGTAAATTCCTATGATAATTTTAAATTTCCCTCTATTGAGTGGTTTTTTTAATAATTTGGGGGAGAATTTAGATTATAAACATTTGAAAATCCTAAAATAAGGTTTTAAATGAGTTTTAAGGTTTGGTGGATGACCTAGTGGATTAGGAGAGAATTAGAGAGGAGTCAGAGTTGTCAGAAAGCAAGAGTGTCCTACTAAAGTCTATTCATGTCCTAAAGTATGGATTCATGGAATTAATATTTAGGATAGAGAGTATAAACCCACTTAAATAATATTTTTAGTGAATAAAATAGAGTTTCACGTTATGAAAATATTATGTGCTTTAAATGAAATAGGCTAAGTACCTTTTTTGAGGACAATCACATGCAGGAGGTAATGATTGGATGACCCTCCCCCTCCCCCAATCCCCACTCAAGAGGGGATTATTTTTATCACCTTATATGGTTATTTCAAATGTTTTAATCCTACCCTCATACTCTATTCTTAGTTTCTAATTTATATCCCTAATCCCTCAAAATTTTCAATTTTGTTTCTTGAAAATATCAATTGGAGAATGAAGAAAATCATACCAATCAATGGTTCCTTTGCTCGATATGCATAAAGGGAAACCAAAGATGTTATCTATATATTTTTGGAATAATTTAAATAATTGGTATGTCACATGGGGAATTTTATTATGGGTTTAGAAATTTTTTTGAAAAATATTTCATTTGAACATAAATTTAAATTTGTCATTTTTCTTGGAGTTGGTTTCGGTGAATATCCAGAGTGGACCACACCCCACAGAATGAAGTTTTAGTAATTTTAATGTTATTGATGTGTTCCTAAGTGATTAACCATATAAATTAAATTAAATAAGTATTTATAATGTATTATAATTAATAATTATTGATGATTTTCCTAATACAGGTGCCCAAAAGTAGGACTATGCTTTCACGACTATGATGAGGTTTGGAAGAGATTAGTGGGGGGGGGGGGGGTTAACACTAGCATTGATGTAGGTGTCCCATATCGTAGAATAAAATATTCATGTTTATTTTTTAGTATACAATAATTCACACTTCATTTGTTTTTAGCATAGTGTTTATGTACCTAGATTTATATGGGTAGAAGAGGTAGGATAACAGTAGGCCTCCTATGTTTGCATTAAGTTCTTTTAATCACATACCGAATTTTGAGAAGGGGAAAAATATAACATCTAAGGGGGATAATATTTTCATGAGATAATGATATAATTTTATAAGATCATGGTGTATGATATGAGATGTATATATCCATGTTCAGGCACATTAGGATAGTGAGACGAAATGAGAGGGTTGAGGTTGAGAGACGATGAGGGAGATTAATGTACGTATAGAGAGTATTGAGTAACTCACTTCCATGGCCATAGGAAAGTATTGATTTGTTATTAGAGTTATATGAGGCCTTTGAGACAAGTTATATCTAATAAGGAGAGTTTACACTAGGTTGATAGATGAGATATCTCTTTTGGGAGATGTGGGATGAGACCTAAGTGGGGTTGAGGGGACTGATTGAGACATAAAATTATATTGTAAAGGGTATTTTGATCATGGTGGGACCCCTCCTATTGAGGAAATTATTGGTTATATTGTAATAGATAGTTATGGTGTCTAGTTATAAGGACTGGGATTGAAAATGGTCTTTGGAAAATTTGGACAGGGATTAGATTTAGTGGTGGGGTAAGCCTTTAGACATCGATGTCACAAGAGGGTGATGATATTGATGCAATATTAATGTGTAGAGACCATGATGGGTCTAGGGGATCAAGTGTGATCCCCAAAAAGTGAGATGAGATGTGTTTTCGGTGAGTGTATATATCCCATATAACTAAAACCCATTTATAAGCTAATGAGCTATGTGATAGTCTGCATGCCTTGCTTGTATGCATGTGCCTAATGGACCTCCCTAGAGTCTATGTGGTTGGGTAAATGTAACAAAGATCACCAGTGCCTATGGGGATAGGTTAGTGGGAGGAAAATTACTAAATTAGGGTATTTAATCAAAGACCATGAAGTAAATTTCTTGATTCATTGTCCTCAGGACCTCCCCACATTCTATAGTGATGGGTCTATGAGTTAACCATTCCCTATTCATTTTTGTATTAGGTAGATGATATTCACATTAATTGCTTGGTTCAATGTAAATAAATTAATCTTCAATTGACTAGGTTATGGTCAAGTAATTACCTGGGGGATGGTTCATGGTATGATGTGATATGATACTGATGGAATTCCCATTAATGAGATGGTATGAGTCATGTTTTATAGACATATGACTATGTCCAGTGTCTACAGGTATTATATTGAGGTTTTCTTTAGCACATGACACTATGTATTTAAGTATGATATGGGAATCAGTATGATAAAATGAGGATAGGTTATGTGTGTATTTTCATACAACACTGAAGTATTTTTGGTCAAAGTTGAGGTATCATAGTTAGAACATGATGACTTGACGAACATGGGTACTTCATGGGGTGTCTTGGTAGCCTTATTAACACACTACAACTCAACAAGAATATTTATTTTTATTTATTTTCCTAATGAATACACACTCATATTAAAGAGTATATTATGGGTTCTTGGTGATACTATAATAAGTATTATGGTCATACATTCGATGGGAATGTTGGTATTCATAGAGGCATTTTTTCCACATTTCATTCCATAACACAAGACATATAGTGCATATGGATGGTGTAGCTCAAGTATATTGGATACAAGGTATGTGAGGCATGAGTTAAAAACAACGGACAATGTGAGTGTGATTTATTTTTAGTATATATTGTATTTTGTGTTATCCAAGTGGGTGACCATTTTTAAATTTTGTATGACAGTATCATCTATGTTATTTGATGTGTTTATTTATTCAGAGTACACTGATATGAATGTTGTTTAGTTATATACTATTATTGATATATTTAGTTATAAAAACATTTCTAATGTTATGAAAATTCATTTTCATTTATTTTTTAATTATATCGTTTAATTTTATATTAATTATAAAACAATTATATAATTTTCTAGTTAAAAGGGAAAAAATATTATTTCTAACTAAATTGAATTTCCAAGAATTATTTGGTTTTATTTAAAATATTTTTTAAAAAAATATAGAAATTTAATTTCACATAATTAGTATCATTTTCAGATCATTGTAACACAATTATCGTAGGATGATATTTTCTTATTTTTATTAAAAGGATGATTTTTTAATTAATAGTGAAAAATACTAATCATTATTGAAAATTGTATTTGTTTCATGTACTTTCAACGAAAAAATTTATTTTTTATTAGTTTAAAATTATATTTAGTTTATATTAATTTTAAATAATCTATTTATGGTATTTTTATTGAATTTTATACTTGAATTTGGTTTAACAATATTTTTATACGTAAAAATGATTTTTTATGAAAAATATTTTCCCATTGCCTTTTATGGGTATAAAATTTAATTTAATTTTGGATTTTTTTTTGAATTGAATATATAAAGAATAATTACATATTTTTAATCAGGTGTTTCAAATTTATCAAATAGTTATATTTTTGGTTATTATAAATAGTAACTGTAGTAAATTTTTGCCACCTCAATATCGGTAAATAAGGTAATTAAGGTTAAAAATATTTTGATAAGGCCAAAAACTATATTTAACAATTTTATTTATTTTATTTTATAATTTTATTTTACCATGACCATAAAATATTCAAAATTGTGTCAATTTCTCACCAAATTCTTTTGAATATAAGATTTATATTATTTTAAGTAAATATAATATCAAAAATATCACTCTTACACTTTTAATATTTGTAATATTTTTTGACTGAGATAAAAAAACCTATATTCAATTATAAATAGATATTTTATAATATATGTTTCATTATAATGGTAATTTATTTTTAACTTTAACTGAAAAATAATTACTATAAAGTCTATGCAACGCCGACATAGTATTTATACAATTCATAGAAAAATAAAATAAATGATTTTAAAAATATTAAAAGTTTTATAATTTGTATGAATTATTGTGTTCCATGAATATTTTAGATAATAATAACATGTTATGGATTTGTTAAAGGATTCTATTTTAATTCATTTTCTATCATTTTCTTTTAAATTTCAAATTAAATGAATAGATAAAAAATGACACTAATTATATTTTATAATAAATAATGTTTTATTAAATTATTTAAAATTCATAATTGTCTTATCTTCATACATGTGAATGCGATGTATTTTATAATTTCAACTATGGTCTATTTATGCATAAATTTTTCTTTTATGGTTACTTTTTGACTCCTTTAGTGTAAAGAACCTTGATACCATTGTATGTATCAAAAGGATTAATGTGGGGTTACAAAAATAGATAAGGGTAAAAACATCACCTAAAACTTATGTAATTTATATGTTATGTTATTATTTAAACTAATAATAATATTATATTTTAATTATATAAATTTGGGGAAATTTGAACATGGAAATTAATATATATTAATTTAATATAATAACTAATTCCAAGAGTGAACCTCAAATCATTTATAAAATGAAACCTCATCTCCTTTTTTATTTCCACTTGAAAAACCATTTCTTATTGACAATAACTATAGAAATATATTTATTTTATCCAAACCCACTTCATAGAGTTCATTATTTGATTGTAAAACCAACCTATAAAGGTTTAGGTTTCAATATAAAGAGGTTGTCGGAATAATATGTATACTTATTAAATGACTATTTTCATTTTATTTCTTATTCAACCTACATCATGTATTTTTCAACCAGGATGATATAATAACATTAGTATCTTTCATATAATTACAAGTTACTATATTAATGGCATAACCTATATACGTATTTTTCTTCAATAAAATGGGAAATAAAACCATTATTCATGTGTACGACAAATTACAACCACACGAGCCAATATTATTTGTCTTCTATAAACTCCCCTCAAGGATGGTTATAATGTTAAATTTAATGTATATATATATGATTTTAATGACCTATTTTACATTTTTTATAGATAATAAATCATAAAATTTCTCACCATTCCATCATTTTAAAAATGTTTACGTTACTCATGCATATATGTAGACCACGACATCCTTGAAGAAATGTGATTTTTATTTCATAAAAAAATCACATGGATGGTATATAAAAGTATATTTAATGTAATAATTTAAAATTTATGATACAATTATAATATTATAAATTTAAAATAATACTTACATTTTTTCCACCATGATTGTTGAAAAATGGAAATGTTACTCATTTGTATGTATGGACTACCATCTCCATAATTGTAACGTAGTTCATTTTTCATTACCATCATTCATGGTTGTTTTTGAAAGTTTAAATAATTTATAAAATAATAATTTTAGAATAATTATTATTCTATATATGATTTAATAATATCCTCACTAACCATAGTCATCCTACCTATATAATTTTGGACATATAAGCCAAGGTTTGTAAAAACATCTGACATGAACTTTATTGATTGTGTAATTGTATATTACATGTTAATTAATTAAATAAAAGGATTAATAAACATGAAAATTTTCTTTATAAAGTAACTAATTTACATAATTTTATCATCTATTATGATAAGGAACACACATAATGATTTTTACCTGAGGTATGTGACACTCTAACTTAGAACCCCATTTTAAATATTTTCTAGATTAATTATGTAAATCATTTTATCCATGTTTATATTATTAAAATTATCTTATGGATGAATTTATATGGAAATATGTAAATTATAAATTATATTTATTTTAATTTATATTTTATTTTGAAGGTTTTAAAGGTGAATATTTTTAGAAAACATTTTTACAAAAAGGAAAAGGGAATGTTTTATTTTAACATATACATCATCAAAATTTTTACCACCACAATAACTATTATTTTTTGTTTGGATTCAATTAAAATATGTAATGATTTCATAAATGTAAAAAAACTATTTCAATTTTATTATGGGTATTTTTATTTTTTAAATATATATTTAAAAGTAAAGGGTATTTCAATATCTGACAGTTTTTTTTCATATGAGTTTAAAAGAGTTTTTCAATGGTTTTTTGATGAAAAGGTGAAACCAAATATATTTTACTCATGATATGGTACTTGAAAATAATATATGACGATTGGTTGGGACCAATAAATCTTATAATATGGGTGATACCAATTATATATCTCAAACTGATTAGGTAATGTTCCTCATCTTTAAATTCAAGAAAGAGGGAGATAAATAGTGTGGTTTCTCTTAATGATTTAACTACGCTCCAATTATATCAAACATGAGTTTAACATGAGTTATGAATATGATTCTCTATGTTTAAAAAAATATTTTATATTTACATCCTATGTATTGTAAATGTTATCTTGGGAAATATTTGTTTTTCATGTGGAAATGATTTATTTCATACATTTAGTGAATATTATGATAATAGTAAACATTTTATGGGTTTTCATATTTTTTATTGGACTAATTGGGTTCATTATTTTATTTCTCTTATTTATATTTTTTTATAGTCAAACCAAATTTATAAAATAAAATTTTCAATGGTTTTATGGATGGGTAATAAGTTAAAAGAAGTCATGTTTAATGTCATGATGATTTTATATTAAAATAAAAAATTATTCATATTAAATGATTTATATTATTAAAAAATGGATACTAATTAGAAGTCTCCAATTTTTAATATAAAGGTTTTTTATGTATGGTCTATGACTTAATTCACTAATTTTTTTTAAAAATATCCTCTAAATGGAAGGAAGTGAATTCTTGACTAAAAAATTAATATTTTGTAATGTTTTAAGGCTAATACCTTATAGTTTTTATGGTTAAAATGGTTTATATGAATTTAAAGATTAAGATAATGTTAATAGATTTAGTTTGAAATACTATACATTATAGTTATACTGTAATGATATATAATTTGAATATTATAATTTTTATTCTTATATTATAAGTCTATTAAGAATGGTTTTCTTTAGAGAAAATAGGGAAGCTGAAGTAATAAGGTATCAATAGGTAAAAATCCTTCCAATCAGTATCCCAAAAAGTTTTAAATTAAAACTAAGATTTTTTTGTAGTGATGGTTCAATTAACACATACTATAAATGATGGTGACATCTATGTTACTGATAAACTTGATTTACCACATAAGAACATGTTAATAGTTGAGAATTTCATGAATCAACACCCTCAAACATTCAATGTAACTTAAGATCCAGTGGTAACTGGGGGATATATCAATACTGTGGAAATGAGATTTGATGTCATGGGATGTTTATAATATCAAAAGGTTACTCTTTTAACTTTTCATATTTAAGGTGAAGATGATTAATGATGGTATGTGGTTAGGATTACTATAGAGAGATATATAATATTGATTCAATGGAATGGGATACATTTCAGAATCTTTTTTTGGAGAAATAATTCCATAAGGTTTTTCGAATAATGATGGAGAAAAACTATTGATATATAAGAATAAAAAAATTATTTTGAAACTGAGTATAAATAAAATTTCATAAAATTTCTAGTTATGTACCCTTTTTAATTCATAACCTTGATGGAAAAATTAATACATTTTACTCAAAATTGAAGCCAATTTTATGAAAATCATTATTCGTATAAGAATTTAGAAGTTATAAGAAAGTTTTTCATTATGCTGAGAAATTTGAGATGGATTTTATAGACACTTATGTTCCTCAAGATGAAAAAAGTTAAGAAATATTTAAGGTGGAAATAAATTAAGAAGAATCCAACTAAAAATAATAAAGGTATGACTACAATATATTCCAAGGGGGTAAAATACATTTTAAGGAATAATTGATATGACCAGGAAAGTGTTACCAGTGTGGTATGTCTAGTAACAAGATTCATGACTATAAAGAAAGGATTCCTGAACAAAACAATAGTTGGGTAACAAATAGTCAGTAAATAATTAGATATTTTAATTTCAATGAGTTGAGGAATTATAATAAAGTGTGTCCAAATTTATTTACTCAGGTTGGAAATCATCAACCGAGAAATAATAAAGGTATGAAAAAGTAATTTTCTATTACTATGTTTAATACTGGGTTTTCTAATGAAGTATTGAAATGTAAGTTACCTATTTATTAGATTTATATCAATGTCCTATTTGACACAATAATATTTTATTCCTTTATTTTTAATAAATTTATAATTAAAATGGTAATATCACCTCATGAAAAGAATATATAACTTATAGTGAAAACATCAAGTGAAAGTATTTAATAAATAATGATTTATAAAAATATTACTATTATCATTAGTGGGATTTCCTTTCCTGAAAATATTATTTATCTACCCATAGTAGAGTTTAAAATTATTTTAGATAAATATTGGGATTCATTTTATTCTACTAAGAATGATTTTAGATCCAAGAATTTTTTATTCAATTATTTTATACCTTTTGATAACCTAATAAGAAGATGAAAAAGTGATTTCAGATGGTTGTGAAGGGTACATAAATCATGTTATTGAAAAGAAGAAATTATTTAGATTAGTGATGTCTGAGTAGTGAATGAATTTATATATGTATTTCCTAATGATTTTTTTGGTGTTATTACCTATCTGAAGGTATATTTTACTATTAATTTTGTTCCTGATGCTAAGCTAATTTCAAAACACCCTTATTGAGTGGTTTAAGTAGAATTTTTGGAATTGAAAAAACCATTTTAGGAGTTTATAAATAAAGGTTTCATTCATCCTATCACCTCACCTTGGGTTACTCATTCTTTATTTGTTAAAAATAATGATTGTTCTATGAGATAGTGCCTTAATTATAAATTTATAAAGAACATCATTGTTAAAGAAAAAGTGTCTTTTACCTCATATCAATTATTTTTTTGATAAAATATATAGTGAATTATTTTTTTTGAAGATTGATCTCAGCTCAGGGTACCATAAATTTAAGGTAAAAGAGGAAGATATTTTGAAGACGACGTTTCAGACTAGATACAATAATTATGTGTTTTTAATTATCCCCTTTGGGTTGTCTAATGAAACAATTGTATTAATAGATAATATCCCAAGAGTTTGCCATGATTATTTTATTATTTTTTTTTGCATATGTTTATTAATTTTATATTGGTGTATTCAAAATTAAATGTGGATTATGAAAGACACCTTAGGATTTTTTTTGAAAAGCTTAAATGAAAAGAGACTATGAAAAATTCATTAACTATGAATATTTTTTGAACCTAATTTATTTCCTTGGGAATATCGTTTATAAATATAGAATAAATATTGACCCTACTAAAATTAATTTTTCTAAATAATGAGAAAGTCCAAAAAAATATCATGGAGATTAATAGTTTTATTATATTATTAGGTTACTATTATCAATTTTTTGAAAACATTTCTTAGAAATATAGACAAATGACTAATTTAAAGTGAAAAGTAGTTAAATTCATCTAAATAAAAGAGTGTGATAATTGTTTATAGGAAATGAAAAGAAGATCAAATAATTATATAGATCTAGATATGTACTTTATATATAGTGAATTTATTATCTCTAGTGATACCTCAGGGAAGATAATTGGTTATGTTCTATTTCATAATAACCTGGAAATTGGTTATGCTTCAAATGAACTAAAATATAATGTGTTTAATTATCATAAACATGATTATGAATAAACTGATATGTTTTTTAACTTAAAAAAAATTAAGGAATCATTTATATGGAGAAAGTATGAAAAATATGAAAAACATAAATGTTTTTAGTATACAGTCACTTAGAATGTGTTAAACATCAAGAAGAGAAGATGTCTAGAATCAATTAAGGATCATGAATACATGATTCATTTCCATCATAGAAAATAAAAAATTAGCTGATGATTTTATTCAGACATTTAATGTTATAAGAAACATGTTAGGTTTGTAATATAGCCATTTAGTTAATGATTCAATGATTATTTCCTTGAAATTGTTAATAAAGGAGATTCCCTAGTTTTGTTTCACATGTACATACAATAATATATGTGAAAAATAATTAATCAAGATCTAAAGGAGGATTATGTTTCAAATGAAAAGGTAGATTCTTATAAGAAGGGTATGTCTCTATAGGTTAATTTTGATTAAGAAGGTGATATTAGACTTGGAAAATATTATGTGTGCCTTGTGATTTCCAATTTAAGGGAAATTTTTTGAGAAAATATCATAGTTCCTTATTTTATATTTATATTAGAAACACTATGATATATAAAAAACATTTAGAGTAATATTTTTTTCATGGAATAAGAAGATATATTACTGACTTTTTGAAAAAAATAGACTTGTGATCATGTTAAAGAAGAAGAATAATTACCAAAGGGGATGCTTTATCATTTTCCATTTCCATAGTGGAAATGACCAAATATATCTTTGGATTTAATAGGTGAATTACCAAAGAAACCTCAAGGTAATAATGTAATTTTGTTTATTATTTATTGAAAAAATAAATCTATATATTTACTTATAATTTCAGATATTATTTCGTTAGATCATATTTATTGACTATATATCAATGTGATTGTTAGGTTACACGGATTTAATCCCTCCATTGTATCTAAACATGATTCCATGTTCACTTATAATTTTTAAAGGACTTTAGATGTTTTTGGATACATAGTTAAATTTCTATACAATTTTTCATCTTGAATCGGATTTAAATTCTGAGAAAATAATTCAAAATTTGGAATATATGAACCATTCATGTTCAATGGATTACAGTGGATTTTTGGAGTAACACTTTTAATTGGATGATTTTTCTAATTAAAATTTATTTAATTAAAGCATACAAAAGACAACTTTTGGTGAATTATATGGAAAGCGATGTTAGAATCCAGATATTTGGGATAATGTAAGAGAATGTTAGTTAATGGGGAAAGATATAGTAGAAGAAATTTTTGATAAGGTGACTCTGATTTAGAAACATATTCACATGGATCAAAACATTAAAAATAATTATGTGGATTACCAAAGTAAATTTATTTCTTTAATGGTAAGTGATTATGTTTTTTTAAAGTATCTCTGTGGAAAAGTGTTCTGCATTTTTGGTGAAATGTAGAAGGTAAGTCAATGTTTTGTTAGACCATAATAAATATTAGGGAATTTTGGATAATTTTCTTATTGAGTGTATTTTACATTGAGATTATAATATTTACATGACATATTTCATGTTTTGATGTTAAGAAAACATTATTGAGATCCATATCTTGTTTTGATCCATAAAGTAGTTGAAATGGAAGATAACCATTTATATAAAGAATATCCATTAAATATTCATAACCATAGGTAGAATGACTTAAAAAATATTTTAATTCATAAAGTTAATGTTTTTTTTGGAAGAACCTTATAGCTGAAGTAGAAACATTGGAACTTGAAAATGCTATGAGGTAAAGATACCACCACTTTTTTATTTAATAAATAAAATACCGAGGGAATAATTTTCAAAAGGGGGATGGATTTAAAAACCAAAATAATGTTAAGATAAATCATTCTAATCTACACATTATTCAAATTTTATATAGTTATATTAATTATAAAAATTATAGGTAATTTTTTAGTCCAAAGGAAAAAACATTATTTTCTATCTAAATTTGGTTTATAGCCATTATATGGTTTTAGTTAAAAGCCTAAATTCAAAATTATAAAATATTAATTTAATAAAATTGAATTTATTTTTGATATCATCACATAAAAATTATATTTTGTTTAAAAGTTGGTCTTTTTTTGAAAAGATTTATTTTTCATTAAATAGTGAAGAATACTAATTTTTTTTGAAAGCTGTATTTTATTTTCTAGTATATACAAAGTAAAACAATTTTTTTGGAATCGTTTAAAATAATAATTAATTTATCCTAATTAAAAATAATACAATAATTTTCTTATGAATTTATTTTATACTTGAATTTGGTAAGGAAATATTATTATACCTAAAAAATTATTGTTATGAATAACTATTTTTCTTCTCATTTTATAGGGTTATTTTTTAGAAAACAATATACAAATTTTATGAATTTAATCATGAAAATTTTATTATATATTTGGAATCTAGAGGTCTAAAATTAGTCAATATGTCACTTTTTATTTTTAGTCATTAAAAATAGTAACCATATTAAATATTTGTCACTTCAATATTAGTAAATTGGGTAATTAATGTTATAAATAATGTGATAAGGCTAACAAATCTTTCTAACACATATTATTTTATTTGATACATTTTTTTCTACCTTTTTCCATCCATTATTAAAAAATAGTTCAATTTATTTACAATTTTCATTGATTATAAAATTTATATTATTTTAAGTAACTACAACATCAAAAATGTAACTCTCTTGCTTTTAATATATAAAATATTTTGTGATAGGGATAAAAACAATATATGTTTGGTTATAAATGGTCATTTTAAATAGAAATTATTTTTTATCATTGTAATTTATTTCTAATATTTAGTGATAAAATAATTACCTTAAATTCTTATGAAATATCGAAATAATATTTATCAAATTAATAGTAAATAGAAATAAATAAATTTAAAAATATTAAAAGTGATATAATTTGAATGAATTATTGTGTTCCATGAATTTTTTAAATAACTATAAAATTTTACAAATGTATAAAATGATTATATTCAAAATTTATTTTTATAAGTACATCGTGTGGTTGGTATTTATAAGTATATTTAAATAAATAATAAGGTAATTATGATATAGTGATAATCCTAAAATAATAAAAAAATAATTTCCTTCTTTTCACCATGAGGGTTGAAAAATTGAATCAGTACACAAGTGTATGTACAACCAACCATCTACATGATTATAATGTAGTTCATTTTTCATATTTATATTTCATGGTGGGATTTAAAAGTATAATTGATGAATAAAAATAATAATTATTTGTTGATTCGTATTCAAGATATGATGTAATAATGTTCTCATTGACCATAATCAACTTACTGATGTCATTTTGGACATATGATATGAATATTATAAAAAAATCTTATGAGAACATAATTGATTATATAATTATATATATCATGGTAATGGATAAAATTAAATGAAAAATATACTTCAAAAAGGTTCTTAACAAAGTAAATAATTAACCTAGGTTTATTATTTATGAAGATAAGGAATGTACGTAATGAGTCAGACATGAGGTAAGGGACACTGTAACATAAAATCATGTTTTAAATCTTTTTAAGATATATTTTATAATTTTTTTTCATCCATATCCATATTATTAAAATTATTTTATGTATTGTTATATAATTACATAAATGAATTATAAAGAATATTCTAGGCCTCTTTTTATTTTATTAAAATGTTTTTAAATAGAATCTTATTTATGTAACATATTAACAAAAAGACTAAATAAATGTTTTATTTTAACATATATGACATAAAAGGTTTTTCCCATTTATGTAAGAATAATTTTAGGTTTGGATTCCTTAATAATATTTAATGTTTTTATCAAAAAGAATCCCTCCTATTTTATTGAGGGTATTTTGGTTTTGAAAATGATTTTTTAGAATGAAAGGGTATTTCGATTTATGAAAGTGTTTCATATGATTTTGAAATCATTTTTCAATGGTTTTATGATGAAAAGGTGTATGAATAAAATGTTTTATTAATGATATAGAACTTTATAAATCTGTATGATGTATAGCTGAGGATGATAAATATTATACAATGGGTAAGAACCATTATGTATATCCAATGCATTGGGTAATGTTTCATGCATCTAAAGGCTTAAATAAGAAAGTTAATCAATGTACTTTATCCTATATATTAAATTGGTCTCCAATTATCATTGGGATAAGTTTAACATGGGTTATAAATATGATTATTAATGTTTTCAAAAATGTTATTCTAGTTTCTTTCTATGGATTTTAAAGGTTTTCTTAATAAAAAGTGTGTTTTTAATGTATAAATTATTTATTTTATACACTCATTAATATTTTGATGAAGGTAATAATTTTATAATTTTTCATGATTTTCACTAGGCTAGTACATTTCATTCCCTTATTCCATTCCTAACCATTTTGTGCTTATTTGATATTTTTACAATATTTTTTCATAGGTTTTAAGGATGGTTGTGAAAAAAGAAGAATTTATATTGAAATTAATGATGATTTTTCATGAAAAGAAAATTTACTTAATGTTAAAATTTTAATATTTTGGAAAAAATAGACACCATAAAAAAGTAAAGACTTGTACATATATGGGTTTGTAGTGTAATAGTTATGACCTAAGTTTATAAAACCAAAAAAGAAAGATCCATGAAATTTAAGGGAGTGAATTATTGAAAAAAAAACTCAATTATATGTACTGTTTTAAGGCTAATCCTTAATGTGATATCGAGAGAATAGTCTCCCCAATACATTGTTTACAGCCTTGATGCTATTTGGTAGCCTATAAATTACTAGGATATGCATTGGATTCCATGTGGATCTACAACTTGGTAGGTTTCAGGTCAGGGTGTCAAAATTAAAATAACACACAAATATTATTCCGAACCAATCAATGATATGAGAAATAGTCAAGAAGATCATTGAGACTGATTTAATTGATATTTTTAGCCCTGGGAAACATCAATATATTGTTTTACATAGTATAAATGTAATAAACTAAGACTTATTTTAAAAAATACACTTTATAATTTTGATCATCATATAAAAAAAGAATATATTCTTTTATTGTCTCTTATTGAGGATGTTTCTATTTTTCTTCCATCCAGGTGGTGCATACTATTTTATTATATTAGTTTAGGTTTTGGTGTTAGTGTCAATGGTTGATTAAGCATAACCTTTGATATTTTTTCTTTTTAAATCCTTTTTCCTTAAGTTATCTTTATTGGAAAATATGAGGCTTTTGATTATTAGATAACATCCTTAATGATTTACAAGTATACATTAAATCCAATAATTCTCTAAGATTTTTTTGGGATCAATATTGTAAATGATTCATTATAAATATTTTATATGAAAATATCATGTAGTTTCTCTTATGTAAGATCTATGTTCAAGGAATAGGAAATAACCTTCCACCTTGAAGTTAAATATAAGACCCTATAATTCTCTCACTATTTAAATTATAGAGATTTAAAATTATTTTATTTATCATAATGTAACTATACTAGTAGGGAAATTTCTTATGATTTTCTTTCCAACATATAATGGATGCAGCTAGCAAGTTTCTATACTAGAATAATACTGGTCCCTGTAAATTCTTCAAATAGTTTTTAAGCTTGGATTCTTCTTTTCCCATCGAGATTTACCATATCGGGTCTCCATCATGGCAAAAAACATGTTATATATTTTTATGGGGATCTTATTAACTAGATATTAGGAAAGATGGGTTCTCAATGTTAGGAAGAGGAGGACTTGTGTTATCCAATTGAGGATATTTTTTTTTCTCCAAATTCATTGGTATAAATTATCCTTAAATTTATTCATTGATCTATCTATGTCCTTGATCGAATGAATATTTTTTAGTGGAACTATTTTCTATGAATACACTTGAATATGTTCTTTGAGTGAATCTTGATGTGGCTGGAACATCTATGTCAATTATTGATATCTATTATGAGCTAACATAGTGCATCATGCCAGAAATGGATCAGGATACCACCTTAGTAGAATGATTTACTTATATTCTTCTACCATCATGTTTAGAGATATTAGGTTTCTAAGCCTAAAAACTTTTTAATGATTAAATTATTCAATTATATGTTTGTAAATTTTCTTATTTTGGGGAAGTTTGAATGAATTAGAAATATTGGTTTCTTCATTGATGTTATACTCAGAAGGGGTATTTTTACTGAATAATTGATCATTGTGTAATATTTGTTCCTCCACTATATCTTCATATTACAGTACACTTTCCTCAATTGTAGATTATTTAGTTTCATCTAGTTTTTTATGGGGTTTTTCTATTCCCTTCTATTTTTAATTATATGAAAATCATCACAGAGGTGGTAACATGATATTTGAAGAATCTGTATTGTTTTTAGTTTTCTTATATCATTAGGTTACAAACATGTTTTTGTGTTTTGGAATGGACCATATTTTGGATATAGACATTCTTATTTTTTTCCTTTTATATAAATTTTATGATATATGTTATATATATGTATAACACATATGACATTAATTGAAGCATTATATGAAACATTAATAATGTATTTATGGGAATTATAAGTGTATTGGGTATAATTTTATTTTTTAGGAAACATCTTTGATGCTTAATGATATTTATCTTATTGATAGATTTTTTCAACTTGTGACCCATCCTAGGACTTAACTTTTATTCTTGATGTTACCCATGATGTGGTTTATTAAGTGTGAATATGAGGGAGTTCATAATTTTCTTCACCCAACACTTTCCCAAAAGAAGCATAAGTCACTCTATGGGAGTAATTGTGAAGTTCACTCTTGTGAAGATTCCCATAGTCTTTGGTAAAGATATTTATATGGGCGTTGAGGTGGTTGTTATAAAAATTCCCCCATCGATGTGGGACAAGGATGACATCATCTCTCCACTTCTATATAATGGACACAGTATGGATATAAAAATCTTATGGGTGGTTGTGTGGGTAAAATTCCATCATCTCTATTGGATGGAGTTTCACATGTATTCCCATGGATGCTTCTATTGTGGTTCATTTAATGATTATTAAGGATTATTCTAGGAATATTCCAAATAAAAAACATGTTCTGAGTGTAAGATACTTTAGAGTAGGGGTTTCTTTTTAATTGTGGTATTTTCTTTATTCAGATGGGTGTCCTTATTAACTTTCATATACGTTTTTTGTAAGATACTTTTGATATCCCTCTCTCACCATGTATACCAAACTTTAGATTTAGAGATGGATGGATTCTATAGGAAATATGTATAACATGTGTAGAACCTAGGCATAAGACATAGCATAAAGTGATAGTAATTCACTATTCATTTCATAGTGGACACTACTATTTTCTATGGATCATGTTAAAGTTCAATTATCTATGGTCACCCCAACCTAGATATTAACATTGTATAGGACATAAAAAATCAGTGCGTATATTGTTTTTAAATCATTGAGGCACTTATGATTGTAATCTTTGTGTTTCCTTCACAAATTTGTTTATCATGCGATTAAAATAAAAATCATTTCAATTATATTACATATATAATTTATCACCATGCTATTATTGGAATACACCCCATTAGATAAGTATTTTTTTCTTTTGGTGGGGGAGATTAGTCCACAAACTCAGGAATAAGTAACATGCACATTCCTCATCCAATGTATTTTTAATGATATACTCAGAGGTGGATAAGGTCCAGAACATAACTGGTAAATTTTATTTAGATAGTTATTTCCCCTTAAACATGAATTACTTATCATTTTGTAGTGGTATTCCTCCACTTGATCTGTCCCAAGTGATCATTTCCTTATTACCTTATTGATGGGAGTGGGAATATTCAAGATCTCTACCAATGCATCATTAGTCTAGAGATCAAAATGTGGAATAAATGATGATTTATTCCTTGTAATATTTTTTTTATATGTGATATAATTATTTATAGATTAGGTTCAGTGGGTGTATGACCATATAAATTTGAGTGACACTCTATATGAGGGATATTGTGTAGTTATTTGTATAATGGGAGATATTTTATGTCAATATTGGATGTCACTATGGGTAGGAACATCACATTAAACATAATGCAGAGGACTTTAATTATTATATTTTCATTTTCCATCATGTGTAGGACATTAATTCTGGATTAATCAAAATTTACTAGGAGTAATTATACCAAATATACCCTATAGAGGACCTTATAGTGGAAGATCTACCTTTAATATGAAATACCTTCATGGTGACTAGTTCATGATGTAATGTAAAGGGATTGACCTTTTTATTTATTGTTCATTCTGCTATAACATGGATTTTTATAGATATCACTTAATAAAAATTTCCTATTATCGATTATTGTGTTTCCATCAGGAGTACCTTTGTGGTTGATTCTCTAAGGTGGATACCAAGAGGTACTGATGACATTAACATGTGGAGGACCTCCATGGTTATAGATTATTTATTCATTCGATGAATAGATAAATTATTATCAAGTTGATATTAAGAGATGTAGTGGGGCCCTTAAAACATCAAGATGGATCAAGGAAGGGATATTTTCCTTCTCTTAGGTTGTATGTTTACCTTCTTGAGACTTTTTCTTAGATGTTATCTATCTGAAAGTTTGGTTCATGCGCTATACATAACAACCATCATAGTTTGGATACATCATATGAGTCTCTTTTATTTACATCATAATATATATGCGAACTAGTTTTTTCTATGAATAATTATTATCCTTCCCATTAATAATCACTAAAATAAGCATATAAGTTTCTTTAGATTAAGAAATAATATGTAACAATATCTTTTTTTTGGATATATCAAAAAAATTCCATGGAACGAGGATGAGGAAGAATATATATATTCTTTTATTTATGAATTATGGAATATTTCGGAGATTTTATTATTTGGTTGGAAGGGATACGATCCATCCCTGATGTGACTAGATTTAACCATCATTAAAAATTAGCTATAACATAGATATTAGATGGATCTTGTTGTATGTTCATTATTCAAACATAAAAATGATCATATTGAGTGGGATAAATTATATGTTCCTAATCCTATGTATATCTTAAATTATAATGATGTTCTCCTTTGATTATGGGTGTTAGAATATGAACTCAGCCTTGTTTACCATTAGGATATGTCAATGGTTGCCTTTCACTTCCACATTCAGGATTTGTATATAGGTCTACAAGGTATGAGAATTGATTTAGTCATACCCATTAATCAATACAAGGATATAATAATGGGATATATCCATTATAATGGGAATATATTATCAATTTTATTGGGATTGGGGATCTGATCCAAATTGATTCCTTTGGTCCCCATTTGGATATATTAATGGTCTTCATTTATAGGGAAATGTATTTAAGATTTCCCTTTAGTGGATGTCAAAATATTCCAGCATGATCCTTCTAAAATTTCTATAATATTCTATGAGACTTGATATGTGGGGACATGGATATAGGCATATTAAATGAATATTTTTATAGTATACTAACAATATTATACCACATGTTTAGAAATATAGGCTTTATCCTCAGTTTTTATGGTCTGTCTACCATGGAGAGATATATTCATATGTTCTATGTCCTAAATAGCCAGGTCCGTTATCTTTTTTTAGACTCATATGTAGTATCTTTATTCCATGAGCTACAAAACATAAAAGATGAAGGTATTTAGTTGGATACCTCATAGATGAATCCTAGGAGGTTATGAGGGTGATCACTTCCCCTAGGTTTATACTTTTAAGGTAGGGAATGAAGATTATTTTGTGATGTATAAAATTTACTCAAAATTGATTTGAGGTGACAATAGGTACCATTAGATTAAGTACTATCAACTATATAGGATCTAACAAATAAGTCTTTATATCTTATAGGATCTCATTGGACACCTATAGGGTTGAGGTAGCACCATTGAGATGGTAATCCTTTGCAAAAGTATTCCTCAATTGTCATTGGAGTTTCATTATTGGTGATAACATCCTACCATATGGTGAAACAAAATAATCATGATGACCAAAGAATATATTTAATTTTTTAATGATTACATATGTTTGGATTAAATGGATTTTATGTAATAGTTTCTAAATTTCTAAAATAAATATTAAAAAATAGTTAAACCAATTTATGTAATATCACATGTAAGGGAATATTTAACTAATCACTTTCATTGGTAAAGGATTCATTCTTGGTATACTATTCTATTTATAAAATGAAACACACATGGAATATAATTCCCAAAACTCAAGGCCGGTAATTAATTTAGGTTTAAAATTAATCAAATTGGGTTCAACATTCAATTTAAAAAGTTTAATATTTCAATGATTTTTTATTAAATGAAGAAATTATTTTCAAAGGTTGGTGGTCAGTAAGACTTTACTAGTGATTATTTATTTATTTATTCATTATCTAATAAGATGAGTTTTGAGGCTCATAAAAACCTTATGGATGGATTACCATCTACTACGAGACTCTCTAATAGATTTATAATATCTCCATGAATCCTTATCAAATCCTAGTGTGGGACTAGTTACTTCCTTAGTAGCATTTGATCATCGACACATGTTATTGAGAATATCTTATTGTAATAGAGTTTGTATATTAATTTGAACATTTATATGTATTACAGGTTCTATATTTATGAAACCTATTTCATATATCAAAGGTTCTATATATATCTAATGTTTATTGATTATTATATAGTATAAAGTTGTGGAACTATCTAACCTCAATTTTATTACTTATTAGGGAGGAGAGAATTATATATGTTATTATGGTCAAACACCTGATAATTGTTTCCTCCATATTAATATGATAGAAATCAAAACCAACTTATTTTGGAACCACACATTATGAACCATCATAACTTTTTAGGAAATGTGACAAGGAACTATTACAAGCTATTTAAAAACATATAGAGTGGAATTTTATTCAATATTTTGAATAAATTCCCAAAGTGGGAATTACATATGAGTGAGACATTATAGTTGAAATGAATGGTAATATAGATAAATGAGGATATTATTTTTTATAGGTATTTTATCCTCATGGGATTCATTTTTTTCCTCATGAAGCATCATCCCCCTAACATGATGGTTTCCACATCAAGAATATTGGCTAATGAGGGGGTGGGGGTGTTCAAGATCACAATAAGTTTGAAATTGAGAGGAATAAATTTTTTTGTATTATATAGCCATATAAAGATTATTTACATAGAATATATAGACAAACGGTGTTATAAAGGTTTCCTAGATGAAATATGGCCCAGTGACTAGGGACATCTTGTTTCATGGGAAATATAGACCAATGATGAAGGATGTAGGCTATTTCATGAGGAAAATAACCCTATAAGAATGAGATAATAAAGAAAATTTCCCGCATGGAGAGATGAAAGAATAGTAATTTTGGGTTTGATACTCAAGATTTCATGTTATGTATCATTGTAAACATGAATCAATACACAAATTGATTGAGGTTCATAGTTTAAGGCAATTTGATATGACCACACCTTGCTATTCAATCTCATGTAGTGAGAAATTATGGTAAAGTTTTAGGTCATGAAACTAAGAATTTATCTTGTAGTTTTACAATGTGTGAATATGATTCTTGCATTGAGAAATAGGAGAAATTATAGGGTTGAGAGGGGTTTATTCATGAGAATCCCATATGGATCATCTCAAATGGAATATGATCCTTTGATAAATGAGTTGGTTTTTAAACCTAGTGGAATCCTCATGATTCTTCTATAGAAGTGAAAGATTATGATAACGATTGGAACATGAATATGAGATACCATGTATGGCTCTCCATGGCTCATTAATTTATCCTAGTAATGAAATTTATAATGTGAACATGGTTGGGTCCATATCTTATCAATATGCCATAGGTCTCTTAGCTCATTGATTAGAATCATTTCGACATTCTTAACACTTTGACATCCAATATGATCATATTTATCTAATTGAACTCTATTTAGTATTACTATGATTGAAACTTATGTTATAAAGGGGGGTTCATGATCATAAAAACATTGTGGGTTTTATCTCTCTGGGAAGAAAATCACGGAGACACCTATTATCAATAGAATACATGACTGAAAGAGGGATCTCTAGTATTCCTGACAACCTGATCACGCATGATGTGTGGTTTTGAAGATCATCTTGAGTTTTACTTCTTAAGGTTTTTACCTTTGACAACGGAAGCCATAATTTTGCTATGGGTTAAAAAATACCATATAGAATACCTAAGTGAAGAATAATATGTAAAGGGTGGCTATTTAGAAACTGTTTAGGTTCTTTGTGAAGCCATTATAAGGGGAATGAATGACACATAGTTGAGTTCCTATAAAAGAGTGGAATAAATAACCTATAATTCCAACATCTCACATATGGTAAGTTATGAAGAGATGAGGCACTCATATATGTCCTTCCCTAATGTTAATTTTGGGATTTCTATTTGTGAAGGGTACCATCATGACTCTCATTCATGAAAATATTTTCAAGTCTCTTGATCACAAAGAACCTTTCATGACTCTCATTAATGATTGATATCATGAGGAAATCATTTGTTAAGGTTCTTGTGCAACTCTAATTCGAAAAGGATATTGTGAGTGGCTTTCCTTTTTTATTTCATCCTTTATAGTCCCATAGTTTATTGGGGTTTCCGTATGAAAAAAATATTGGATATCCATAGATTTACCCAGTATACTAAGTCTCTCTCTTTAGGGTTTCTCCATCATTTTTCATGTTATATTCTATGGTATTTATAGTGCATTTAAATGCAGCGATGGGTATCCTCTTTATGAAATGGGTTCCTTTATAGGGATTATGTGATGAGACACTTGGATTATGGATTGTGAGGCCTCACATATAATAAAAGCTATAATATAAATTATTTTTTGGATTTGAATCATAATTTCCATGCCTCAAAGGATGAATGAATTAGTGAAAGAGGTTCATTATAGTCCTAGAATCCCCACCATCAAGAAAAAGATAGTTAAGTATATATATATTATTGAAGCATTGTGAACAAAATCCAAGGGGTTTTATAATTACTTAATGTATTTGTGAAATATTTTCATGGATTATAAAATATTTATTCTTAAATCATATGGTTATTTATATATGGAATGAACGGTTTCATAGAGTCATTTTCATTTATCCATTTTCACTCAAAATTTTATCTTTTGACATTAATTATAGTTAATAAAAAATATTCACTACTTAAAGAACCTCAAAAATAAAATTTCATATTATTTTTTAGGTCACAATAATAAATATATTTCCCATATTCTGATAAAAATGAAAAACTTTTTTGAAAAATGTGATTTAAGTATTAGTCTTTACAACATTGGTGGATAATTTATATAGTAAGAACTCAAATACAATTTTTCTCACATATTCATCAATTTTCATGAATAATTATACATTTTTTATATTTATAGACTTCTAAATAATCAAATTTATAGATCAATTAATGATTGAGGATGTACTCATAGGAATCGATATGGAAGAGTATGAACTAATATTACAGATATATACTACATATCAAGGTTTTATTGACCAAAAGAAAGCTAAAATACTTGCAGAACATAAAAAGTAGAAAAAACAAAAACTATATATATCCCACACAAAAAATAGATTTAATCCAAATAGAATTAATATATTTGGGTTGGCTAAGTATGAGACACTTCTTTTTGGTGTTAGATCATTAGTGAAAGATAGTAACCATAAATCGTATTACCTTAAAAAAATTAACAACCATGCCCACAAGGCTTATGATAACACAAAATATATTCATGGTGATTCCTCTAAAATTACCAGAAGGACCCTTAATAGTGTTACTTATACTAATGAATAATACCACAAAGACCTAAACTCTAATAAGTATCATAGAAATGGTGTATGATGCATGGTGAGAGAATGAATTTAGGGTATATCTAGAATATATTTTTTATTAATATTTTTAAATTAAATATTAATTTTACTTTAAAGGTGATGATATGATCTATGGCGTACCTAATACGCAATAATGAGTTTCTTTAAAAACTTACATTGCACACAACATTGAGTTATACCGAAAAATAATATAATAATATTATTAATTTAAATGGAAGTTAACACCTAACCATTATATTGGATAGAATGAATAGAAATAACTGAAATATGATTATATATGTTTGTTAAATGTTTTTATATTTATCCAATAAAATTTAGTGGCTTAAAATGTGAATGAATCCAATTTTAAGCATAAATACTCTAATATTCATTAAAAGGTTGATTTATCGTCTTTTAATGGAGAACCCTTTTTAAATATTTTTTTTGTCACTTTTAAATATTATATTTGAAAAAATAAAATTATTATTTAGAATAGGAACATAAAAATTTAATTTGGGTAAATTTTTGTAATTTTTCTGATAAAGTTCATTTTTAATGAATAATGAAAAATACTGTATTTTAATTCAAAACTGCCTTTTAATATAATTTATTTATATAGTTATATTATATTTTTAAATGGTTTTAAAGTTTAATTAGATTATATTTTGACCATTTAATCCAATTTTGGTCATTTAAAGTAATTTCACTTTTAAATTAGACATAAACAAGTGACAATCTTTTGATGATTATTATTTCTTAAAAACACGTTTTTTTTGTTTTAAAAATGAGAATTAATTTTAAATTAATTTATGCCACTTCTGAATTTTGAATTTGAAAAAATGGATTCCATATTTAGAATTAGGAGGTACAAATTATGTAAATAAGTATCTTTTATTTCTATACATTATGAATATTTACTTTAGTGAATATTTTATTTACCATAGTTAAAAGGTAAATCTGGTAAATAAGGGTAAAAATATAATATTATAATAATATTAAATTACCCTTAAATTTGTCCTAATCTTATTGGTTGATACATATACGACCATGGGAATCCTTGGGTCGATTTTTCATCCCCATGGAGCCACTTGGTAGTGATAATGACACTTTATATTAATTAATTTAAAGTAAAGACAAAAATGACTTAAACATATATCTTTTAGTAAATAAATTTTTACATGGAGTTATATAAGATATCGCTTCAACTATAAATATTAATTTTAAATATAAAAATATTTACTATATCATGGTAGTTTTTTAATAATTTTTAGACATCAAATAAATAAACTTATTTATGACATAATAATGATGCAATGTTTACCTCATTAATGAATGATTTAAATAAATAAGATTATAAAAATTAAAACAATATCCAAAACATGTCTAATTCTTATTGGATGATTTTATTTTGAACATGAGTCATCTTATATTCTAATTTAATGAGTTTTTAACCTTTAGAAACCGAAAATAATTATATAATAAAATAATATTTTCAAACTTTCCTAAAGAGATCCTCCTCCCCTTTATAAAAGGACACCACCTCTAACTAATTAATCACACCTCTAAATCCACTTGTATCATACAAAATATAACCAATTAAGCCCCATAAATCCCTATAATACTCCTATAAGTCTTACCTTAGGCATAATGCACTTCAAGTAAACCTTCTTGTTCAAACCAAAGGGAGTTACCTGATTTAAAGGTAACGTCTTCTCTTAAGTTCTTTTCATTTATTTTACTTATCCAACCCTCTAAACTCTCTTTATTCATTTATTTTAAATAAAAACAAGTATCCTAATTATACTAGGTTGTTTTTATGAGAATTATTCTAACTAAACATCCACACACCTCCATCTAATGGATACAGACATACTGTTTCTATGGACAACGAACTACTGCCTCACGAAATGATGATTGTTCAAATATCTCCAACTGCCTCTCATGGTATACATTTTGACAGAACTGTGTTTATATGTGATATATATTATATTTATATTTCATCTCTATTTCTGTATTTTTCATTTATAGCATACTTTATGGTTTCCATAATGGGTAAATATGATAATTTCATTTGAGGAAGTGCGGACTACCACCCCCTCAAAGTGATATAACTCGTTCATGACATACGTGGGATGTATAATGGATGGAGTTAATGATAATATATATGATATTATACTGTAATTATAATATAACTATGTATAATTAATTCTTTAATCCATTAAAATACTAAATATAAATGAAAACAACATTCATGCGTACGTATGACTTACCATCTCCATGAACGATGCATTTCATTTCTTATCTCCAAATGTTATGTACTATTATAAATACATATGTATACAGGATATATATGATATATATGATATTTATGTACTGAATATGATTATGGATATAATATAATTTTTAGGACATGGACAATTTGTAATTATAACAAGCTCATTATTTTGAATCAAGTTCCAAGCATCGACAAAATGTCCAATTTGAACTCAAATAGTTAACTAATTGTATAGAAGGATAATAAGTGATATAAAAGGAATAATAAAACTTGAAAAAGGTTTTTAAGAAATTATAAAATAACTTAAGTTTAATATTCAGGAAAATAAGGAACATACAAGACAATTTGGACTTGAGGTAATGAGTTTCTTATCTGACTTTTAATTCCGTGATATTTCCATTGTTCACCACTTATTTATTGCATATGGTGTATTATGTACTTTAATTTGATATATATTATCATGATTCTATTTATATTAATGTTATTCTATGATTTATTTAGTGGTTATTAACTTTTGGTCATATTACTCAATTGATTACAACATGGTAATGAGTTTTCATCTCACTTTTTATTCCTCTGAGATCAATGCTATATTTTTCACTATTCCCTTTTGTGTGGTGTATTTACTACCCATGATTGTATTATTTATGTAATTTAATTTAATTTATTATTATTTAAATCTTCATTGTATGATCATTCTTTCATGGGGTGTATGTTTCTTAAGTTACTAAATCAGTAAGGGAAGATCTAATTTCAATTTCCACTCATAGGGTTTTACATACCCTTCATTGATTATTTTACTCCAAGATTATGTGTGAACTCACTATTTATTTACTTATTTAGTAATTTACACTCCCCTTTATGTGTATATTCCTTTTATACATAAAATCACTCCATTTATAAATTCTCAAGTCATCGATATAAACTAATTAAGGGAAATTTTAACTCAATTTCTATTCATTGAGTTAAACATCCAAGTCATTGGTGTTGTTTTTACAAGAATATGTGTGAATGTCCTCTGATTGATTTACACTAAATATAAAATAATATTGAGTGTATTTATATTTTTCACACATAATTATGTCATTTATTTATCCTTAACCTAAGAATATAGTCTTTATAAGGAATTTCATCTCAATTTACATTCCATTGAGACTACTTTGTTGTTTTGCACGAATTCATTTTTATATGGTGTATATACTATACTTTGACATAGTATATCATGAATCCATTTATTCTCATGATATTATAAATTTTTTATTACTATAATTATTTGTATTTAAGTGTCTCTCATTTGGTTAGGAACTCTAACTAAAATATCATTTTAAATGTTTTAAAGATTTATTCTTCTAAATCTTTTTCATTAATGTCCATGTTTTAAAAATGGGTTTAAGGATTTATTTATATGGAAATTAATGTTTTAAAATTAAAATTCCTTTAAAAAGTTTCAAAGTGGCATGGGACACTTTGATTCAAAAATTTATTTTAAACGAATTCTTGATAAATAGTGCGAATTTTAAATGTTTTCAAGAAAAAGGGGATATTTATCTCAAATTGTAACGTCCCGGTTCCGGAAGCCGCCTAGAGGCACCCCGTACCTGGTTGGTCACATGGCCTCAAGCTCATTTCCCCTAATTCTAGAGACTGCCGAATAGTAGCAAGGGCCTTGGGTGTGATAGTGGGGAAACTATGCCCTCATTGGCAGAGTAACACAGTGGAAGAGAAACAGATAACAATAACAGAAGCAGTAAAACATGAAATAGGTAAAAAATAGATGTAATAAACAAATGGAGCACAAATATATATAACTTATGCATAATACAAATGTCAAGGAAATTTTCCAAACAAGTCACAATGCTGGAATATAGAAATAAACCAAAGTATGAAAGAAAATAGTAAACAACTTCTCAGCATCGCAATCCTCATCTTGGTACCCTGCTCTCCAGCTCTAATTCAGTCAAGTACCTGAAGTAGAAGGGTGATTTCCCTTATCTATACCTGCAACAATATAATATTTTTGGGCCCAAAATCATGACCCAAATAGGGTGTGTGTAATGACCCAGACCCAAACAGCCACCCAAACAGTGCTAAACGGGTCGGGTGCTACTACCTTAGGCGCACCTCCCCGAACGCCAAAGGTTGTAGACTAGCAGCGAGGGTCTGATAGGTATAGTGTGGAGGATATACCCTTGAAGAGGATGATAATAATGGTACTGATCCAAGTATAACAGTAGATATGCAGTGGAATAAAAGACTCAACAGACTCGAACCAGACCCGCAGAGCGGAAGAACATTCAATATCAATAAACAACAGAAGCAATAAAACATAAACAATAATAGAAAAAATTAAACACAATATCATGCTAATCACTGGTAACTACTAAACAAACAAAAAATGCATCCATAGCAAGTCACTAAACAAAAGGGGAACCAATGGCTAACCAACAGTAGCTACAAACATGTAAGCATGCTGATACAAGTAAAGAAAAAAAAATAGAGTAACCCTAGCTAGGTAAGAACTCATGGTCCATACCATCTCCATACAATAACTAACGCAACCCAGATCCTGAAGCTGGCTTCTTTCCTACACGTAAATCCATAAAGTCTGTACGCATCCCGAAGGGCCCATGCAGGGTGTGAGAAAAATACCAGTAGGATACCACCCAACGGTGCGTACCTAATATAAGTGTTTAAGTAGTCATGCATTTATAAGGAAAGATGTAAACAATACAATGCACAAATAAACACTAACTCCCTGGTTCTCAGCAGCCACCACAGAGTGTCACCTACTTCGGCCAATGCCGGAATCTCTGTCATGTAACCCAGCACCGTGTGACCCCTGACACCGCATGTCTCAAGTACCGACATCCCGAAGGCACACCCAAGAAGTAACCCGGAGGAGCAGTGATGCCTATTCTCAATAAGAAACTAGAGGGACAGTGATATCTTCCCTCAAATAAGGTAATCGGAGGGACACCGATGTCTGACATCAAATAAAGTAACCATAGGGACAACGATGCCTGCCCTCAAATCACGATGAGCCTCATCCCCCAACCCGATAGTCTTGATGCTATCCCCTGAAGGCTCCTCACCTTCCACGTGGCTTCCTACGACAATCACCCCCAACCAAAATACCTAAACCGCAACTACGAGAGACTCTACCCACACGAGTGGTCAAAAACACCTCATCACGGAGTATCTCTGTGTGCACACTACTCAAAGTCTCTGGGTGAGCGGTAATAACCAAAATAGTACCCAAACCACAACACCTATGACATCTTGTGTCCCTATGACCATGTCGCTCAAGTATGATGGCATCTCCATCCCAGTAACCCGGTCCATGCCCAACCTGATAGTTATGCTGCCTCAAACCGATTTCCATGATGCCCAATCCCGTGGTCAGAACCACCCAACATAACCCGGGCCAAGCCCGACCTATGATCAACATCACTCAAGAATATCCAAGCCATGCCCAACACAACCCAAAGGGTCCAGCATGTGCAATTCTGCAATTTCATATATAACAAATTTAAACAGAACACATAAATAGGAAAAAAATTCAAACAATAGAATTTCCCTAACCCAACAGTTATCAGTCAACAACACCGAGGTCTTGAATGTCTCTAATAATTTACTACAGTATTAATAAATTAAACTCAATAGTTTAAAACATTTAAATTGCAATTTAAACCATTTTGTCATCCCTTGGCCAAAATGACCTGATGAGAAACGACTCCTCACCCAGCCCCGCTCAAGAAAAACTGGTAATAGGGCATACCCAAGGCATCCCATAGGTCCAACAATCAATTTAATATGAAACAACAAATAAAATGGGTCCCGCTCAAAATACCCAAAAACGTGCTGAAGGCCACATCACCCAAAAGATCATGAAAACACAAAAAGAGGTATGCACCACCTACCTGAGACTCGTACGATGCTACTCCTCCGGTAACATCCTCCAATTTTGCCTAAAACACGGTAGATCTACAAAAGAATCAGAACCTCTCAAACCCCTATAACGTGTTCTAGAACAGAAATCAAACAAAACGGCTCAATTGGAATCGAGACCTTACCGAGGGGGTTCCAATGCATCTATCGGTGATTGAATTGGGGTTCAGATGAAGATCAAGGAGGGATTTGAAGTCCCAGATGGCTTTGTTCGCGAAAACCGATCGAATATTGAGGTTCTGCCTCAATACGAGGCTACTGCCCATTTTAACACAGAAAAAGAAACTACACGGAATGTACTATAGGACTACATGCCGTGTATGACATTTAACTGTTCATTTGGCGGCTGGAATTCTGCCGACTTACTTTCCAGAACCTTCCGACATGGGTTCACGGTGTGTACCTAGGGGTACACGGCGTGTACGTAATTTTTCTTCCCTTCCTCGCCGACTCACCCACACGCCATGTATTTATCTCATACACAGCCAGACTACACGGTGTATCTAGGAGGACACGGCATGTACTTAGTTCTACCTGGCCAATATGCCCACACGCCATGTATGGCCTCTACACAATCAAGAATATAGGGCGTGTCTAAAACTACTTGCCGTGTAGTAAGAAATTTATATATGGTCATCACACGACATGTACTCAGATAGCATACGGCCGGTCACTTGCTTAACATTTACATGGCGTGTACTTAAAGTACACGACGTGTAGTCTGGAAATTTCCAAAAACTTCCCAATTTCTCCAGTTTCCTCAGAAACCAGTAAAAAATTCAAACATGGTCTGGATTTTGACCTGTTATAAAAACCCAGGTTCTTAAAATCTCCCCACCTTAACATAGATCATCCCCGAGATATCCAATGAAACTCGAAGATGGAACCAAACATACCACACCGTTCAAAGTAACCTGGAATTCCCCGATCTCAAAGGTCCCAGCTAAATTCCTCAAGGGGCTCCCCACCTTTGGAATCGCCTAACTTGGTGTCAACCCAAAAAACTCAAAGAAACAAGGTTTACTAACCTATTTTCCAGACACATAGTCCTTCCGTGATGCATGGTCACCCTTGCACCTCATTGGTGCTCCTATGTCATCCCCGACACCCAACGTATCCCGCACCGCATCTGTGTCCGCCTCCACGAGGTCCTGCATCTCATGGATGCTTAAAAACTTCCTGGTGCCTAGCACCTCAAGTACCCTGCATCCTCGATGCCCCAATGCCCATGAAACCTCAAGTAACCCACATCCTTGATGCCCCTGATGCTACACATATCACATATATATATATATATATATATATATATATATATATATATATATCACGCACCAGATATGGTGCCAATACCACTGACTAGAATCTAGTCAGTCTATATAAATCATGTGCATCACGTGCCCTCAAAACGGACATGCCTCTACAGGTCATTCCAAAAAGGAAACATGGAATCCCGACCACACCCATAGTGTAGCTCTAACCGTCATTAGCTCACCATCGTGATCTGCCTCTAGAAGCTCCACAGCGTGCACATGTCCTAAAGTATGGATGCCTGATTCCTGACCTCCATGCGGTGCTACTCCCGCCACCAGCCACTAACCCCTCAGCTGGATCCCGCTGTCTCTGTCACATCCACCGCATGCAACTGAAACCCGGCTACCCTCTCATTGTACCGAACCTGAACCAACTCTAGATGCCACCATCTATCCTGGTCCCTAAATGTCGGCTATCTGAGAAGGCTTCCTGCAAAACCTCTCTAGATGCCTGACCTATCCACATGCCCGTCACTCATTTGGAGGCCTATCACACTGAGTCCGAACATGTCCTGGATTTCCACAATAAAAGAAAACCACAGAAGAAATACCATGAGGTGGTCTAGCTGAATCCCTAACCTGACTGCCCTATTGGAACTCATCCCGTCCTCGCTTCCTGCTATCTGAACCATCACCTGAAGCTGTCTCCCAACCAACCTGGGGCCTATACCTATGGTTTCCCTACGCTATAAGTTCCTGGTTCACCGCCTCGGAGAAGAAACCCAGCCTGAAGATGTTCACCTGAACCCAAATGGCGTGTCATAAGCCATCCTTGAAGCGGCTCACCCTTGCCGCGTCATCACTTACCATACCAGGTGCAAAGTATGACAACTCCATGAAAGTAGCTGCATAGTTCATGATAGACATGTCTCCTTACTGAAGAATCAAGAACTCTCGAGCTCTCTCTGCTCTCAGTGTCTCCGGGTAAATGTGCTCGAAGAACCTGTCCTCGAATTCCTTCCATGACAGCCCATCATGCCTACGAGCCTAAACCTGCACATCCCACCAACGCTTCACCGGTCCTCTTAGTATGTACATCTCCAGCTTGACCCTCCACCCTGGAGGTGTCTCGAGCTGCTCGAAGGTCATCTGCATGCTCTCGATCCATTTCTCAGCCGCCTGCGGACCACCCTCACCCTGAAAAAGTAGCGGGTGCTGCAACTAGAACTCCCGCATCAGATATTCCATAAATGGATATGTACCCTATGTGCTTCTGTCGATACCCTGTATGACACGTATCATGCTAGCTCGGAGCTGCTCGTCGAGCCATGGCCTGAACACTGCAAAAACTGCCTGCTGTCCTGCTTGCACTGAATCTTGGACCTGCACTTGTCCCTGAGCTAGTACCTGCGGCTCGTGCTCTGCCAGTACTGAATCCTGAACCTGATCCTGAACCTACGACACTGTATCATCTCCCACCTTTCGCTCCATCGAGATGTGTAGGAGGAACCTGATGAATACCATAAATGGTCAGACATCCCATATATATAACAATATATATTCAACGCAGATAAGGAAAGAAGTAAAAGGTAGTGCATAACTACTACCCTTACTCTCCCCCACTGCAACCATGCCCCACAGAATCTCGGCCTCATGACCTCCTTACATACCCGTAACAGAGCCAAGAGTCAAATGTACATCGGGCCATTCCTATCCCGACAACCAACATTGCCTCAAACCGACGACCGAGTCTCCCAATCCTGGTGATAAAGATCACCTCAACTGATAGTACCTGTCTGATCGTACAAGATCCAGACCCAAATACCCGGCCACATGCAATTTACATTATATACAAAGCATGGCAATTGATTTTTTTTCACATGGCATTATCACTTCACAAAGCACACGTGAAATTATGAAATTAAAATACCCTAAAATGTTCCTATCAAACTCCAAGAAAACAACCCTTTCCATACCGGGACAAGGTCCAATTCTCCCTTACCGCACCGGGCCAAGGGTCACATATCACAATCAATAACCTCACACATTAAGTGAGCCACTGAGGTGGAAATCATATAAACTGTAATCTGAGGGAAAGAAACAGCAATTCCCACCCAAGGTAACTTGGTCCATCCCTCATACCTGGGGCTACAGACACCCAAGAACAAGCTAGAAACACAGTTCCAGTAACAACCTATCTCCAGTCTACCATATCCCAAATAGTAAAACCAGCATAAGAAAAGAGAAGTATCAATATCATTAGTAGCCAGCAAAACACTACTACTAAATCACTGTCAATAACTCCTTTGATACCACTTTGTAACGACCCGAACCCGAACAACCACTCGAACAGTGCTAAACGGGTCAGGTACTACTACCTTAGGCGCACCTCACTGAACGCCAAAGGTTTCCGACTAGCAGCGAGGGTCTAATAGGTATAGTGGGGAGGCTATACGCTCTTGGAGGATGATAATAATGGTACTGTTCCAAGTATAACAATAGACATACAGTGAAATAAAAGACTCAGTAGACTCGAACCAGACCTGCAGAGCGGAAGAACATTCAATATCAATAAACAGGGGAAGCAATAAAATATAAACAAAAATAGTGGAAAGTAAACACAACAGCATGCTAATCACTGGTAACTACTATACAAACCAAGCATGTATCCATAGTAATTAACTAAACAAAAGTGGAACCAATGGCTAACCAACAGTAACTACAAACAAGTAAGAATGCTGAAACAAGTAAAGAAAACAAAATAGAGTAACCCCAGCTAAGGTAAGACCTCAAGGTCCATGCCATATCCATGAAACAACTAACGCAGCCCAGCTCCTGAAGCTGGCCTCTTTTTGGCATGTAAATTCATAAAGTCTGCACGCGTCTCAAAGGGCCCGTGCAGGGTGTGAGACAAATCTCAGTAGGATACCACCCAATGGTTCGTACCTAATATAAGTGCTTAAGCATTCATGAATTTATAAGGAAAGCAATAAACATTACAATGCACAAATAAACACTAACTCCACTAGTGCTTAGCAGCCACCACAGAGTGTCACGTGGTTTGTCCAATGTCAGAATCTCTGTCATGTAACCAGGCACCATGTTCCCCCTAACACAACGTGTCTCAAGTATCAACGTCCCAAAGTCACTCCCAAGAAGTAACATGGAGGAATAGTGATGCCTTTCATCAATAAGAAACTGGAGGGACAGCGATATCTGCCCTTAAATAAGGTAACCGGAGGGACAATGATGTGTGCCATCAAATAAAGTAACTAGAGGGACAATGATGTATGCCCTAAAATCACGACGAGCCTTACCCCCCAAACTAATAGTCACGATGCTATCCCCTGAAGTCTCCTCAACTTCCACGTGGCTTCCTACAACAAGCACTCCCAACCAAAATACCTAAATTGCAACTACAGGGGCCTCTACCCACATGAGTGGTCAAAACCACCTCATCATGGAGTATCTCTGTGTGAACACTACTCAAAGTTTTCGGGTGAGTAGAAATTACCAAAATAGTACCTAAGACACAACACCTCTGACACCTCATGTCCCTACGACCATGTCACTCAAGTCTGATGGCATTGCCATCCCAGTAACACGGGCCATGCCCAACCTGACTATTATCCTGCCTCAAACCGACATCCATGATGCCCAATCCCATGGTTAGAACCACCCAACATAACCCGAACTAAGCCCAACCTGTGAAAAACATCACTCAAGAATATCTGGGCCATGCCCAACACAACCCAAAGGGTCCAGCATGTGCAATTCATAAATTGCATATATAAAAAATTTAAAAAGGACACATAAACAGGCAAAACATTCAAACAGTAGAATTTCCCTAACCCAAAGATTATCAGTCAACAACACTAAGGTCTTGAATGCATATAAAAATTTACAGCAGGCTTAATAAATTAAACTCAACGGTTTAAAACATTAATATTGAAATTTAAACCATTTTGGAATTCCTCGGCCAAAATTCCCCAATGAGCAACGACTCCTCACCCGACCCCACTCAAGAAAAAATGGTAATAGGGCATACCCAAGGCATCCCATAGGTCCAAAAATCAATTCAATATGAAACAACAGATAAAATGGGTCCCACTCAAAATACCTGAAAATGCGCTGAAGGCCACGTCACCCAAAAGACCATGAAAACACAAAAAGAGGTATGCACCACCTACCTGAGACTCGTACGATGGTACTTATCTGGTATTAGACTCCAATTTGGCCTTAAACACAGTATATATACAAAATAATCAAAACCACTCAAACCCCTATAACATGTTCTAGAACAGAAATAAAAAAAAAATGGCTTAAGAGGAATTGAGGCCTTACCGAGGGGGTTCCAATGCATCTATCGACAATTAAATCAGAGTTCAGACAAAGATCTGGGAGGGATTTAAAGTCCCGACCGACTTGGTTCACAAAACCTGATAGAATATTGAGGTTCTACCTCAATACGAGGCTATTGCTCATTTTAACGCAAAAAAAGAAACTACACAGTGTGTAATTTAGGACTACAAGTCATGTATGTCATTTAACTGTTCATTTGGAGGCTAGAATTCCACCGAATTACTTTCCAAAACCTACTGACATGGGTACACAACATGTACCTAGAGGTACACAGCGTGTACATCATTTTCCTTCCCTTCCTCACCGACTCACCCACAGACCATGTATTTGTCCTCAAACACAGCCAGACTACATGGCGTGTCTAGGAGGACATGGTTTATACTTAGTTCTACCCGGACAACAGGCCCACATGCCATTTATGACATCTTCATGGTCAAGATTACATGGCGTGTCTAAAACTACACACCGTGTAGTAAGACATTTCTACACGATCATCACAAGACATGTACTCGGCGAACACATGGCCGATCACTCACTTAACATATACATGGCGTGTACTTAATGTACTTGGCGTGTAGTTTGAAAATTTCCAGAAACTTCCCAATTTTTCTAGTTTCCTCAGAAACTAGTAAAAAATTCAAACAGGGTCGGGATTTTGACCCTTTCTAAAAACCCGAGTTCTTATAGTGTGAGACTAAATCCCAGTAGGAAACCACCAAGAGATCTGTGCCTAATAGTCAGTGAATATATATGGAATGAAATAATCAAAATAAGTAGTAAACAAAGAATTAGTCAACAATAAACATTTCTACAGTTTCAAATCATTCAAACACCACACATCAAGTAAGAAGATAATCACAAATAGGTAACCCTCTAGGATGTTCTCACAGCCTAATCCCCTCTGATCCTACCTTGAAAAAAATGTAACCCTCTATTAAGTAAACACAGTCTAACCCCTCTGGTTCAGCTTTTGCGTAGACATTATGAGGAAGCACTCACCGTCAATTCCCCATATAGTCTCAAATATGGAACTAAAAGGTGCTCTGGGAAAGAACTTACGCCTCATTCCCCATGTGGCCCATGTAGAAGAACTATAGACAGTCTGAGGAATCACTTACGTCAATTTTACCTATGGTCTCATATCGTAATAGTAAAACAGTCCCTCTAGAGAGTCCCTCATGCCCATTCTCCCTATGATCTAACACATTAGGTTCTCACAGACCTGTGTAAGTCAAACTAGAACAGAAATACATGGAAGCCAAAGTAAAACTCAATAAATACTTGGCTAAAAAAACTACATCATAATAGAAAGTCAGATAAAACACCCCATCCTAACAATACTAGGTATGTAAAACAAAGCAGCAGCAGCCTAACAGGAAAAACTAGTCCAAATGGCCAAAACAAGAAAACATGGGAAAAACCTCCATAAAATGAAAAAATAAACCTAATTCACAACATATAACCTCTATCCAATCAACTAAGGCATAACAAGAAAACATTAGGGCTACAAACATAAATAAGAAATACCCCGTTCAAGGGTATTGAGAACTTTTTCACATATAACAAAAAAAATAACTACATAATGGCACAAACCACCTACCTTGGTGTTGTAGAATTGTTATACGTGAACCTAAATCCTTGAATAACCCATGAACACCGTAGATCTACAAAAAAATATAAATTTTTTAATCAAAGATAACTCTTGAAAGAGGATGAATCAGGAAACGAATCTCTAGAAGAAGGAAGATAATATCGTGGAGATACCAACACAATCGATGGAGTTCGATTCAGAGAATGAACACTCGATCGGGGGCTCAACAAATATCTACACTATATGAATTATCTCAGATGAATTAGGTCGAGAAGAGATCTGTTCTTTCCATCAGACATGATCCTGGTACATTTAATGAAAAAAATAAAGTACATGACATGCACTTTATAAGTACACGACATGTACTTGCCTTCACCGACCCCCGTATTAGGTGGTCTCTAGGTCACCACACACAACTGTGTGCATGGACGGTACACGTCTAGCACTTGGCTACCCGCAGTAACCAAGTACACAACGTGTACTCAAAAAGTACATGACGTGTACTTAAGAAATTTCTAGAAACTCCCATTTTTCTCAAAAACATCAGAAAATGGAAAACATACTTGAAAAGAAGATCCGGGTTCTTACAAACTTCCCCCCTTAAAGAAATTCATCCCTGAATTTTCCTTGCAAGGTGGAATAGAAGAAGAATCCTCAAATAGCTCCGACCACTATGATCGTACATCAGCCTCCCTTTCCCAAGTCTCGTCCTGTACTCGTTTGTGCTTCCATAACACTCTTACTAGAGGACCGACAATGGAGAAATTTCGTACAATGATCAATAATCTAGATAGGATTATCCTCAAAGGAGGAATCCATCTATAACTCAACCTCCTCAAGTTAAAAAACATGATACGAGTCTGAGAAGTAACGTTGAAGCTGAGAAACGTGGAAGACATCGTGCATAGCCTGGTACCTCTGAGGTAACTGCAACCGATAGGGAACGAGCCCAACTCTCTCCAACACCTCAAATGGCTAGAAGTACCTTGGAGAAAGCTTACTCTGTCTACTAATCCTTCAGTTTCCCAACCTCGGTGTGATATGAAGGAAAAAATGATCTCCAACCTTGAACTCTATAGGTCATCTCCATCGATCAACATAAGACTTCTATCAAGACTGTGCAGTATCCATCCTCTTCTGAATCAACTCTATCTGCTATGTGGTCTTTTGGACAAAACGAGGTCCCAACATAGCTACCTCTCCTGTCTCCATCCATTGTATAGATGAATAGCATGGCCTACCGTACAAATCCTCATAAGGTTCCATCTGAATAGTGGCTTGAAAACTATTATTGTAGGAAAACTACACAAGAGGTATGTGCTTCTCCAACGAACCTCCAAAATTCAGGGTGCATGATCGAATAATGTCCTCAAGCACCTGAATCGTACGCTCAGACTGGCCATCTGTCTGGGGATAGTAAGTTGTACTCAAAAGTACCTGTGTACCCAAATCCCTCTGAAGTACCTTCCATACCCGAGAAGTAAGATGAGAATCCCTATATGAAATAATGAAGTGTGGAACCCCATGTAGACGTACAATCTCTTGGATGTACAAATTTTCCAACTCATCTACATTGTAGGTCTTCTTAATCGAAAATAAGTGAGAAACATTCATGAGTCTGTCAACGACAACCCAAAATTCATTATTCCCTTGAGGAGACCTTGGAAAACCTATCACTAAGTCCATCGCGACATCATTCCATTTACACTCGGGAATGGGTAACTGCTGCAAAAGCCCTACTGGTTATTGATGCTCTGCCTTTACCTACTGATAGGTGGAACACCTCATGATGAAACCAACAACATCTCTTTTCATACCTGACCACCAATACTGACGGTGTAAATCATGATACATCTTGGTGACACTAGGATGAACTGCCCAAACTGAGGAATGAAAGTCCCGCATCATCTCTTCGCGTATGTCTACTGACACCGATATGCACCCATGGAAACAAAAGATCTCATCCTCAGCTATAGTCCATCCTAGAATAGGTTCCTCTCCTGACACACTTTCCCATAGTACTAGGCCTTCTAAATCTGATAGCTGCCTCATTTTCACTCGATCAAGAAGAGTAGAGGTAACAACTACAGAAGAAAGAAATGTTTTCCTCTATCTATCATACACCTCCAAATACATCTCAGAGAATAGAGCCATAAGCTACCACTCACTACTGGCCTCCTAAATTTCTTGTATCTAAGTCCTCCTTCTCAATGCATCAGCTACTGCATTGCCTTTCCCAGGAGTATAGGAAAACTCCAAGTCAAAAGACTGATTGTACTCAACCCACCTTCACTGTCTCAAATTCAAGTCATGCTGAGTGAAGATATACTTGAGACTTTTTTGGTCCATGAAAACCAAAAATGCTCTCCCAATAGAGAATGTATCCAACAACATAAGGCATGAAAAACTATAACCAACTCAAGATCGTGTGTCAGGTAGCTCCTCTCATGTATCCTCAACTACTGAGACCCGTATTCCATGACTCCTTCCCCATGCATAAGCACTACTCCAAGCCCGACACCTGATACATCACAATACACAGTATAACTCTTTCCAGACTCTGTAAATACTAGTATTGGTGCTGAAGTCAACCTCCCTTTCATCTCTTGAAAGGCTGACTCACAAGAATATGACCACAAGTACTTTGCACCCTTCTTAGTCAGGCCCGTTAGCGGCACTGTTAAGTGTGAAAAGTTCTGTATGAAACGTCTATAGTAACCAACCAGTCCTAGAAAACTCCGTACCTCAAATAAATTCTTTGGATACTCCCAGGAAACTACTGCTCTCACTTTCTCCAGGCCACTGATACTCTTGTCTTTGAGATAACATAACCCATGAAGTGAATCTAATCCAACCAAAAGTGGCATTTTGAGATCTTAGAATATAACTGGTTCTCGATCAGTGTACTCAGAAAAATCTCAAGATGGGTAGAATGGTCATGTTGAGTATGATAGTACACCAAGATATCATCCATGAAGACTACCATTAAATAATCCATATATGGATGGAACACTTGGTTCATCAGTTCCATGAAGACTGCAGGTGCGTTTGTGAGACTGAAAGGCATAACCACATACTCGTATAGACCATACCTTCTCTGGAAGGCTGTAAGAGGTATCTCAGATGGTCTAACACACAAATGATGATAATCAGATCTCAAGTCAATCTTTGAGAACACCCGGGATCCTCAGAGCTATTCAAAGTGATCATCAATCCTCAGTAAGGGATATCAGTTCTTTATTGTCAACTAGTTCAACTTCCGATAATCCACACAAAGTCTGAGGGTACCGTCTTCTTTCTTTGAAAATAGGATGGGAGAACCCCAAAGAGAAGTGCTGGTTCAGATAAAACCCTTAGCATGTAACTCCTCCAACTACTTCTTGAACTCTTTTAACTCTTGTGTATCCATCATATAAGGAGAAATGGACATTGGTGCTGCTCCTATCACAACATCAATATAAAAGTACACCTCTCGCTCCGGAGACAAAACTGAAAAGTCCTCTAGAAATACATCCCTAAAATGATATACCACTGGAGGAAAGTCCATCTGAGAAGTCCCCTGGTCATCCAAATAAATACTAGCAATCTGGCCTGTAACTCCTCCCCACCCATGATACCCGGGTCCCAATATGCTCGTCTGGACATCCCATTACCCCTTATGAAGAAACTATCTACCCTCCGGTGATGTAAAAATCAACATACAATGATAACAATCAACAAATTCTTGGAAGAGAACCAACCAGTCCATTCTGAGAATGACATCATAGTCTGTCATCTCTAGGACATAAAGGTCCCATAAGAAGTGACACCCACCAACCTCAAGAGGTCACTCCATGCACTGACGTACACTAGACATTATAGTCCCCAACGGTGTGTATAGAGTCAATAAATCAGTATAATTAAATATACATAGCCCAAGGCTCTCTATAATAGCAATAGATATAAAGCTATGGGAATCCCTTATATCAAAAATAGAAGAAGCTAAAACCGAGGCAACTAGGATTGTACCTCGAACTGTAGAGGGTCTGGGATCCTGATCCTACTAGGTCTGCTCTACCACAATGTTCTAACCTACACCATGACCCTAACTAACCACTCTAAGCTAATCCACCCTGTTGTCACTGAAATACTGGAGACTGACTACCATGACCGTTACCTCTACCTTGGCCTGAATGGCGGAAAGAACCTCAGTTCACAGATTGATGAGAAACTGGTGGTACTGCTCCTATATGAGGAGTCATTGAAGAACCCCTATCACCAACTGCTGGTGAGAAGATCTAACAGAAACGTTTAATATGACCCATCTTGCCATAAGATTGGCACTCCACTAGGTCTCTCGGGAAATGTGGCCTCATATGCCCACTCTTCCCGCACTAGTAGCACACCACCTAGATACCAAAAGAAGTGTCTCTCCTCCTTGTATCACCACATGAAGACCCCCTGTGGTGCTTCCTATAGTCAGTAGGTGGGATACTAACTCCAAATGTCAAACCTCCCTAGATCACAACTCTAGAATCCCTCAAATTGCGCTTCGTTATCAATGCCTGGTAGATGATAGAAGTAATGGAAGTCAACCTGAAGATGTTAACCTAAGATTAGATGTCGTGCCTGAGACCATCCTCAAACTTCTTTGCTAGAAATAAATCATCAATTTCTAGAATAGGAGTGAAGCGTTGCAGCTCTGTGAAATGAGAAGAGTACTCCATGACTGAGAGAGTACCCTGCTCCAGACTCATGAACTCTCGGGCTCGATCATCCCTCAAGGTATCCAGATAGAAGTAGTCATAAAAATTATTCTAGAAGTCATCCTAATCCATAGCTTGCTGGCATCCTGCCTGTGAGATTACATCCCACCATCTCTTGGTGGAATCCGGAAGCATGTACGTAGCGAGCTTGACCCTCATCCCTGGAGGCTTCTCCATATGCTCGAAGATGGAAAGCATGGATTCTAACCATGAATGTATAGCCTGTGGTCCTCCTTACCTGGTGAAGGTGGGAGGATACTGCTGTTGGAAAACCCTCATCAACTATTCCATAGAAGGGGAAGGATGTGGTAATCCTCGGAAGGTCTGTATGAACATCATGAAGACGTCTCGAAACTAAGCATCAACACCTGTGTCTGGAATGACGACCGGTGGAAAGATTGGCACTACTGGAGGATCTGCTGGTAGTCCCTGACCAGCCATGTCCGGTGTCTAATCATCACCGTTAAACTGGCATACAACCAGAGAAAGTCTTAGAGGCATGACTCTACAAGGTCAAGTGCACACCTTAGATAAAAAATTACAGGGACTGAAACTTAGAAGAGTAAGGAGGGAAAATGAGAAAGAATGAATTCAAGTATTTCAAAACATGGATACACGACTTGTATATTTAACTAAACTTCATGTTCCACTAAGACATTCACATGGGTGTGTAATTCTGCCAAAATTGGTCATTTAACACCCCATACATTGTAACACCCGATACTTTTATAAGAAATATTTTGTTTTTATTTTATATAAATCATCAAAGGAATCTTTCATTACACACAACAGTAGCTTGTCTTGCTTTACACGGAATCGCGACCTTCCTTGATAGCTTGCGTCGTACGCAATACCGAGTTTCACTAAACAACGTTATGCTATTAAAATATTATTAAAACTAGCCATTATGAATAGTAATAACCACTTTTTGAAATTTTGTAATTTTTATTTTTAAAAATGGACTTTTTTTGGATTCAGAATATCGAAATTATCCTAGGGTGATATTTTGGTATTTTTTTGGAAACTTTCAATTTTTGATGAATAGTGAAAACACTGGGTTACTATTTAAAAACCGAAATTTTATTTAAATAATTATTTATTTTATTTAAATTTATTTTAGGTCAAAATTGATACATAATACCTATATAAGTTCAATGTAATTCATTGGAGTTATTTTATAATAATTTTGGATATAAAAAAATTTTATTGAACTTTTCTCCGTCTTTTACCCACCTCCTAGGTGAATTTGCAAATTTACATAAAACTTAATTTTACCGCTTCTGTGAGTGGAATTTCAAAAATCTTAGAGACATGGTTGATGTCAGTAAGTAAAATGTGGTTCAATGAGATGAAAATAATTTTTGGTGAATAATAACTTTTTACTTTTATTTACCACGGTTAAAAGTAAATAGGGTAATTAATGGTAAAAATGATATTATTATTACCCTAACACATGTCCTAATTCTACTGGATAAGTGTAATTCGACCAAAAACAACCTTAGGAATAAAATATGACCATTTATGCCCACTTGTATTAGATTAGGACATTTATTATTAATTTATTTAAAGAAGGGTTAAAATAGTTAAAATCAAAGTTTAATAAGTAACTAATTTTTAATATAGGGTTATACATAAGATAAATTCGACTATAAATATTAATTAGAAATATAAATATATTTAATAAATAATGGTATTTTATTTGTAATTTTTATACATTAAATAATTTAATTTATTTATGACACAAAGATGATGCAGTAATTATCTTATTAATGAAATATTGACATAATTGTTGTTATAAATACCCAAATAAATGTAATTTGAGACTTTTTATGAATTAAACTAATTTTATAGGTTAATATGACTTGTTATTATTGATTTAATTAACTTTTTTCGAACTAATCATTCTGTTATGAGTTGTACAAAAATCAATTACTAAATAGTGTCAAAATTGACATAAAATAGTTTTTTTTAAAAATATTATATTATTAATTGTTATTTTATTCTTAAAAATATAAGGTTTGGAAAAATGACTTAGATAAGGTTATATATATTAATAATAAACAACTTGGGGTTAGTTTGTCTTGTTATAGTAAGTTTATTAACCTTATAGTGTAAGAACACAAAAAGAAACGGTAAAAGTAAAATTATCTAACTTAAAGTTAAATCTAAATGATAAGTTTAAAATAGTAAACTAAAATTGTCCAAATTATATTTGATGAGATTATTTCGACCCATCCCCACCTTAGATTCGAAATAAATCAATTTGGAGCTATTTAACACCGAATATGGCTTTATAATAAAATAATATTTTTAGTTTTTCCAAAGGTGCCCCTCTCCTCCCATATAAAAGGGCACCTCCTCCCTCTCTTCCTAACACCACTTTGAGACTTCAAGCTCAGAAAACCCCTGCCAATTTCTCCTCTCCACTTCCATAGAAACATCCTAGAGGTCCTGTTCTTATTCAAAGACCGATTTTAGTGCCCTAAAAGGAGGTCTCAAAGAAGCGCTTCAAAGAAGAGGTAATGTCCGTTACTGATTCTTTCAACTTTATTTCTTCTTCCACTACTTCTTATTTAGTTGTTTCATTATAAATTAATAAAATCAGTATCAATAATCTACTGATATGTTATTATAAGTATGAAAAAAACCCTATTTTACCATCTATCCATCCTACGGAAAACGAAATCACCGCGCGTGCGTACGTACGGAATACCGTCTCCACGCCGTGGTGTAATCTATTTTCCACCACCACCTTAATTGGATGGGTATAATGGTTTAAAGAATAAATATATATGATTATTGTAAAGTGATATTGATTTTTAAATAGTATACATACACTCCAATACAATTCCACGATCATGGGAACGATATCATCGCTCGTGCGTACGTACGGAATACCGTCTCCACGATGTGATGCGACTCATTCTACATGATTTTCATTGAATAATGATTACATAAATGAATTGAGTGAATAAATATGATATATATTACACTAATACCATTCTGGAAATGGGGTATCTATAACCTAAAAAGAAGAATAAGAATTTATTCGACAAAACACGCATAAGAACAAAAAGTAATAAACACCCGAATAACAAGTAGCAATGAAATATTACTAATAATAAGCTAAGAATATGACCCTATATGATATCATAACAATAATTATGATTCTGGAATAATTCAATAACATTATTTAAATCATTATACAGGAGGTTCAGACACTTACGAAGCAAATCAGACCTAAGGTAAGTGAAATATCACAATCTCATTTTTATCCGAGATTGTTTATACTTTGAAATTTAATGGGGTGTATTTTATAATCCACATACATGTTTACTCAATATGTAATATTATTTCCATCCACCTACAATTTTTTAAATCCAATTTTACCCTTCGGTGAGTTTTTAGTAAAAGATATGAAAGGAATCTTTTGTCGTTTTTCATACGAGGTACTTTTTGACTTTTCCGACAAAAGTACGAGAAGAATGATTTTTTAAACTTATAAGGCATGAATGTATTTTTAAAAAATTATTTCCAAGAAGATTCCTTTAAAAGTTTTCAACTTTATTTTTAAGCAACTTCTTTTAGTTTAGAATTGCATGACATGTTAAGAAAGGAAAAGTGTTTTCGAAGTAGAAATGATATTTTCCTCAAGAATGGAGTTCAAGTGTTTTATCAAAATTATTTTCCATCTAAGATAATAAAGGGTTATGTTTATATACCTATTATTACATTGATTTGATTATGTTATGATGAAATTATTTTTATAAATTCATTTATCTTATATGAATTGTTTTATGATGTCACGATGTTTAAGAATCCCATTTTTATTACATGGGTTATGCAATGATGTATGATTTATGATTTGGTGGAACACATAAAAATGGTATCATTATAAGATGGGTGGGACCTATATCTCCATCAATTGAATTGGGTAAATATTTATATCTCATGATATAGACATGGCAAGAACGGCAGGTTAAACCAGTTCAGTGAAACAGGACTGAAACGAGGAATGAACTCGGTTCAGAAATGGACTTTGTCAACTAAGATAGTCTTGTAAATGAGTCTTGACTAATAAGAAATGATTTTATATGATTATGTGTGTATGCCACAAAGCATCATGGTTTAATTTATGATTATTGTGATTACGTTTCACTACCATGATTTATCCAATGTTATGAAATTATGATCTCTTTTGCAGGGTAAGATTTCCAAAATGTTATGTTCTTATGAATATAATGTGATTGATATTTCTTTTTTTTACCCTTACTGAGAATTTGAGCTCACATTTTTGTATGTTTTCTTTCCCTAGGCCAGGAAGAAGGTTATTAAGTAAGATATGCCAAAAGGGACTATAGATATGATGAAATAAATGGGAGGAAGTGTAGACGCTTTATGAACTAGTTGTTTATGTTTCCTAGTTTCTAAAGACACTATACCTATAGGGTCCTTTCATGGTTTTGTTATATGTTGTAATAAGTGTACTTCAATTTTGAAGTACTAACAATGTATATAAAGTATGGGTCGTTATAGTTGGTATCAGAGGAAAGGTATAGTCAACCTTTGGAAACTAGGATGTGAAAGCCTTAGTAAGAATCCTAAGGATAAGTCTAAGCATAGAACAAAATCATAGTGTTTTAGAAATGGCCATGAATAAACTAGGATAAGACCTAAGTGTGAAATTTTATTCTTGATTATGTGGTTTTCCTATTATAATTAGTGTTTCTCACACTATTATTCTTGGTTTTAGTCAATGGATGGAACCCGAAGGAACCGTGTTAATGCGGAATGCGACGGGCAATGCAATGATTATCCGCCAGAGCAACCAAACGTTATGGGAGCTAGAATGAAAAATCTTGTAGCCATGCTCATTCATATTTCTCAAGCTATGGATCATGCAGGACTTCCAAATGAGAAAAGGAAGGAGCAACATTCTGTTGAATCCTTCATGAGACAGCATCCACCTTCATTCAGTGGGTCTAGTGATCCATTAGTTGCTGGACAATGGATCAGTACTACTGAAAAGATATTTTCAGTTCTTCAATGTTCTGAAAATTATAAAGTCATCTTAGTAGTGTATCTTTTGGAAGGTGATGCTGATCAATGGTGGAATCTTATCAATAATATGAGGCCAAGTAATGAAATTGAGTCCATGGAATGGGATGAGTTTAAGAACTTATTTTTCAATAAGTACTTCCCTCATATTCTCTGAAAAAATATGAAGAAGGAGTTTCTTGAACTAAAGAAAAAGGATGATGAATCTGTTGGTACCTATGAAGAAAATTTTACAAGACTTGCAAGGTATGCTTCTGGTATTATTATCCAACCTGAGAGTAAGATCGATCGATTATTTAGTGGCTTAAATCCAAGTCTTTGAAGGGCGTTATCCATAAGGGACTTCAATAGCTATGAGGAAATCGTTCGATGTGATCTCAAAGTTGAGATGGAGATTGGAGTAACCCATCAGTCAGATGGGTTTGATAAGAAGAGGAAAATGGAATTCAAAGGAAAATCTAAAGAGCACACTGAAAAGAAGATGAGTTTTCTCTTATGCTCAAGGTGTGGAAAGAAACATGGAGGGATTTGTCTTAAAGGGATAAGTAAATGTTTCAAATGTGGAAAGGAAGGTCATCGGGTATTTTAATGCCGAAATGATAGGAAGAAGATGTCTAGTGATGCGAACAATGAAAAGGCTACACAGAGTGCACCTCCTACACTTCAATGTTACCAGTGCAAGGAAATGGGGAAGTATGCCAATCAATGCCCAAATCCAAGGGTTGTTGATGATGATCGATGTCAACAAACTCTTAAGGCTAAAGACAAAGGAAAGTCACATGCAATTTCTTTCAGCGATGTGGAGTACGATAACGAAGTGGTGAAAGGTACACTTACCATCCACTATAAAGTAGCAAATGTTTTATTTGATTCGGGATCCACCCACTCCTTTATTTTTGAAGAATTTTCTATGGGTATCACCGTATTACCTCAACAATTAGATGTTAAGTTAGCTGTGACAACCCCTCATGGCACAACAGTCGAATCAAAAGTTTATAATTCTTCTCTGATTGAAGTTTGTGGGAAAGTGCTTCTTGAAAATCTTGTGATCCTCCCTATAGTGGAATTTGATGTGATTCTTGGCATGGATTGGATTTCTCTATATGGAGCTCATATCAATTTCCAAAGAAGGGAAGTCAAATTTCATATTCCAGATCAATCTTTGATCGTCTATCAATGCAAGGATGAACATAACCTTCCAGTGGAAATTTCATCCATCTTATGGGTCCTGATTCCACTAAATGAAGGTTATTTATCTCAAATGGTTGGTGAGAAACTTACGATTAAGAATATGCCCATTGTACGGGAGTTTGACGATGTCTTTTCGGAGGAATTGCTGGGTCTTCCACCAAATCGTGAAGTTGAGTTTTCAATATAACTCGTACCGGGTGCTTTACCTATTTCAAAGACACCTTATAGAGTGGCCCCAATTGAGTTGCAGGAATTGAAGAAGCAACTCCAAGATAATCTTTATAAGGGGTTCATACACCCTAGTGTGTCACCTTGGGGAGCACCTGTTCTGTTTGTTAAGAAGAAAGATGGATCAATGAGACTCTGCATTGATTATAGAGAACTTAATAAGATCACTATCAAGAACAAATATCCTCTCCCGTGCATTGATGACTTTTTTGACCAACTACACAGAGTTCAATATTTTTCCAAGATTGATATTCGTTCAGGGTATCATCAGTTAAGGGTCAAAAGGGAGGATATACCAAAGAAGTCTTTCCATACAAGGTATAGACACTATGAATTTATAGTGATTCCATTTGGTCTTACTAATGTCCCTGCTATCTTCATGGATCTGATGAATAGAGTATTTAGAGACTATCATGATCAGTTTGTGGTTGTCTTTATAGATGATATTATTGTATATTAAAAGATAAAGGAAGAACATGAAGATCACTTGAGAATTATATTGAAGACCCTGAGAAACGAGAATATTTATTCGAAATTTACCAAGTATGAATTTTGGCTTCAAAAAGTTTCATTTTTGGGTCACATAATCTCAAAAGAGGGGATATCTGTGGATCCAGCAAAAACATAGGTTATCGAAAGATGGTCGAGACCAAAAATAGTAACTGAGATATGAAGTTTTCTTGGTTTGGCTGGATATTATCGACGTTTTGTGAAATATTTTCTACGATTATCTAATCCACTCACCAGGTTTACTCGGAAAGGAGTTGATTTTGTTTGGACGAAGGAATGTGAAGAGAATTTCAAGGAGTTGAAAAGAAGGTTATCCAGTGCACCTGTGCTCACACTTCCTTGTAGTGGAGAAAGGTTTGTGATCTACAGTGATGCATCCAAGAAGGGATTGGGGTGTGTTCTTATGCAAAATGATATGGTGATAGATTATGCCTCATGACAGTTGAAAATCCGTGAGCAAAATTACCCAACTCATGATTTGGAGTTAGCTGCGGTAATCTTTGCATTAAACATTTGGAGGCATTATCTTTATGGAGAAAGGTGTGACATTTATACTGATCATAAAAGTTTAAAGTATATTTTCACACAAAAGGAGCTAAATATGCGTCAAAGAAGATGGTTGGAGCTGATTAAGGATTAAGACAGCTCAATTCATTACCACCCTAGGAAAGAAAACAAGGTGGTAGATGCATTAAGTTGACAAGACCATGCCAGTTTATCCATGATGAGGATCATAAAAGATCCAATATTTATGGATTTACAAAGGATGGATCTTGGAATTATAATGAAAGGGGAAAGTCGTATCTTTATCAAATGAATGTTCAACCATCTATACTTGTTAAGATTAAAGAGGCACAAAAAGAAGATGTAGAGTTACAAAAGAAGGTGAGAAATGTTCCTGATTTCAACCTTGATTGTTATGGGATAATAAAGTTCAGGAATCGGGTTTGTGTTCCTCCCATCCCTGAATTAAAGAAGGAGCTGCTGGATGAGGCTCATAGTTCTTCATTCTCTATTCATCCTAGAAGCACAAAGATGTACAGGGACCTGAAAGAGTACTTCTAGTGGGATGGCATGAAAAGAGATGTTGCTGAATTTGTCTCTCGATGCTTGGTTTTTCAGCAAGTTAAAGCTGAGAGACAGAAGTCTAAGGGGATGTTACAACCATTACCCATACCCGAATGGAAATGGGAAAACATCACTATGGACTTTGTCACAGGACTTCCTAAAACATCCAAAGGAAATAATGCTATCTGGGTCATAGTTGATCGTCTTACAAAGTCTGCACACTTCATTGCTATTAGAGAGGATTTCTCTCTGGATCAGCTTGCCAAGATATATGTAAAGGAAGTGGTAAGATTGCATGGAGTGCCACTTTCTATTATATCTGATCGGGATCCGAGGTTTACCTCAATGTTCTGGAAAAGTCTTCAGCATACTCTGGATACAGAGTTGAGTTTCAGCACTTCTTATCATCCTCAGACAGACAGTCAGTCTGAGAGGACAATTCAAACTCTAGAAGATATGTTGAGAGCTTGCTCTATGGATTTCAAAGGTGGTTGGGATCAACATCTACCTTTGGTGGAATTTTCTTATAATAATATCTTTCACTCCATTATTCATACGGCTCCTTGTGAATCTCTCTATGGAAAGAAATGCATGACTCCAACTTGCTGGGATGAAGTTGGGGAAAGAAAGCTATTAGGACCTGATTTTGTTGATGAGATGGCAGAAAAGGTCCAATCTATTCAACAACACATAAGAGCAGCTTAGAGTCGACAAAAACGTTATGCCAACAACTGAAGAAAAGACTTGTTTGAAGTGGGTGATAAAGTGTTCTTACGAATATCTCCTTGGAAGAGAGTAATGAGATTTGGAAAGAAGGGAAAGCTGAGCCCTAGGTATATTGGTCCTTTCGAAATACTGGATCGTGTTGGGAAGGTAGCTTACCGATTGGCGCTTCCACCGAATCTCTCTCAAGTTCACGATGTGTTCCATGTATCTCTCCTGAGAAAGTACAAACCTGATCCTTCACATGTACTCAGCTCAGAAGTTGTACCGCTGGAACAAGATCTTTCTTATCAAGAACAGCCGATAGAGATTCTCGATCGTAGTGAAAAAGTCCTATGGAACAAGACCACTCGCTTGGTGAAATTTTTATGAAGGAACCACCAATTAGAAGAAGCTACATGGGAGCTTGAGGATATGATGAGGGAGAGGTATCCTCATCTGTTTGTTACAAGTGACGAATTTCGAGGGCCAAAATTCATTTTAAGGGGGGAAGAATGTAACACCCAAGACTTTTATAAGAAATATTTTGTTTTTATTTTATATAAATCACCAAAGGAATCTTTCAGTACCCACAACACTAGCTTGTCTTACTTTACACACAATCACGACCTTCCTTGATAGCTTGCGTCGTACGCAATACCGAGTTTCACTAAATAATGATATGCTATTAAAATATTATTAAAACTAGACGTTATGAATAGTAATAACCACCTTTTGAAATTTTTTAAATACTATTTTTCAAAATGGACTTCGTTTTTGGATTCGGAATATCGAAATTAGTCTAGGGTGAAATTTTGGTATTTTTCTGGAAACTTTCAATTTTTGATGAATAGTGCAAACACTGGGTTACTATTTAAAAAAGACTTTTTATTTAAATAATTATTTATTTTATTTAAATTTATTTTAGGTAAAAATTGATACATAATACCTATATAAGTTCAATGTAATTCACTGGGGTAATTTTATAATAATTTTGAATATATAAAAATTTTATTGAACTTTTCTCCGTGTTTTACCCACCTCCTAGGAGAATTTTCAAATTTACATAAAACTTAATTTTACAACTTCTGTGAGTGGAATTTCAAAAATCCGAGAGACACGGTTGATTTCAGTAAGTAAAATGTGGTTCAATGAGATGAAAATAATTTTTGGTGAATAGAAACTTTTTACTTTTATTTACCACGGTTAAAAGTAAGTAGGGTAATTAAGGGTAAAAATGATATTATTATTACCCTAACACATATCCTAATTCTATTGGATAAGTGTAATTCGACCAAAAAAAACCTTAGGAATAAAATATGACCATTTAGGCCCACTTGAATTAGATTAGGACATTTATTATTAATTTATTTAAAGAAGGGTTAAAATAGTTAAAATCAAAGTTTAATAAGTAAATAATTTTTAATATAGAGTTATACATAAGATAAATTCGACTATAAATATTAATTAGAAAGATAAAAATATTTCCTATATAATGGTATTTTATTTGTAACTTTTGAACATTAAATAATATAATTTATTTATGAAACAAAGATGATGCAGTAATTATCTTATTAATGGAATATTGACATAATTGATGTTATAAATACCCAAATAAATGTAATTTGAGACTTTTTATGGATTAAACTAATTTTATAGGTTAATATGAAATGTTAGTATTGATTTAATTAACTTTTTTCCGAACTAATAATTCTGTTATGAGTTTTACAAAAATCAATTACTAAATAGTGTCAAAATTGACATAAAATAGTTTTTAAAACAAATAATATATTATTAATTGTTATTTTATTCCTAAAAATATAAGGTTCGGCCAAATGACTTATATAAGGTTATATATATTAATAATAAACAACTTGGTGTTCGTTTGTCTTGTTATAGTAAGTTTATTAACCTTATATTGTAATAACACAAAAAGGCACGGTAAAAGTAAAATTATCTAACTTAAAGTTAAATATAAATTATAAGGTTAAAATAGTAAAATAAACTTTTCCAAATTCTATTTTATGAGAGTATTTAGACCCATACCCACCTTAGCTTCGAAATAAATCAATTTGTATCTATTTAAAACCGAATATGTCTTTATAATAAAATAAAATTTTTAGTTTTTCCAAAGGTGCCCCTCTCCTCCCTTATAAAAGGGAACCTCCTCCCTCTCTTACTCACACCACTTTGAGCCTTCAAGCTCGTCCAACCCCTAAAAATTTCTCTTCTCCACTTCCCTAGAAACATCCTAGAGGTACTGGTCTTCTTCAAAGACCAATTTTAGTGTCCTAAAAGGAGGTCTCAAAGAAGCGCTTCAAAGAAGAGGTAATGTCCGTTACTGATTCCTTCAACTTTATTTCTTCTTCCACTTCTTCTTATTTAGTTGTTTCATTATGAATAAATAACATAAGTATCACTCATATAATGATATGTTATTATAAGTATGAAAAAAACCCTATTTTACCATTTATCCATCCTACGGAAAATGAAATCACCGCGCGTGCGTACGTACGGAATACCGTCTCCACGCCGTGGTGTAATCTATTTTCCACCACCACCTTACTTGGATGTGTATAATGGTGTAAATAATGAATATATATGATTATTGTAAAGTGATATTGATTCTGAAATATTATACATACACTCCAATACAATTCCACGATCATGGGAACGATATCATCGCTCATGCGTACGTACGGAATACCGTCTCCACGATGTGATGCGACTCGTTCTACATGATTTTCATTGAATAATGATTACATAAATGAATTGAGTGAATAAATATGATATATATTACACTAATAACATTATTTAAATGAGGTATCTATAACCTAAAAAGAATAATACGAATTTATTCGACAAAACACGCATAAGAACAAAAAGTAATAAACACCCGAATAACAAGTAGCAATGAAATATTACTAATAATAAGCTAAGAATATGACCATATATGATATCATAACAATAATTACGATTCTGTAATAAGTCAATAAAATTATTTAAATCATTATACAGGAGTTTCAGACACTTACAAAGCAAATCGGACCTAAGGTAAGGGAAATATCACAATCTCATTTTTATCCGAGATTGTTTATACTTTGGAATTTACTGGGGTGTATTTTATCATACACATCCATTTTTCCTCAATATGTAATATTATTTCCATCCACCTACAATGATTTAAATCCAATTTTACCCTTAGGCATGTTTTTAGTAGTAGATATGAAAGGAATATTTTGTCATTTTTCGTACGAGGTACTTTTTGACTTTTCTGACAAAAGTACGAGAAGAATGTTTTTTTAACTTATACGACATGAATGGATTTTTAAAACATTATTTACAAGAATATTCCTTTAAATTTTTCAAGTTTATTTTTAATCAACTTCTTTTAGTTTAGAATTGTATGACATGTTAAGAAAGGAAAAGTGTTTTTGAAGTAGAAAGGATATTTTCCTCAAGAATGGAGTTCAAGTGTTTTATCAAAATTATTTTCCATCTAAGATAATAAAGGGTTATGTTTCTATCCCTATTATTAAATTGATTTGATTATGTTGTGATGAAATTATTTTTATGAATTCCTTTATCTTATATGAATTGTTTTATGATGTCACAATGTTTAAGAATCCCATTTTTATTACATGGGTTATGCAATGATGTAAGATTTATGATTTTGTGGAACACATAATAATGGTATCATTATGAGATGGGTGGGACCTATATCTCCCTCCAATGAATTGGGTAAAGATTTATATCTCATGAGATAGATATGGCTGGAATGACAGGTTTAACCAGTTCAGTGAAATATGACTGAAATGAGGAATGAACTCAGTTCAGAAATGGACTTTGTCCACTAAGATAGTCTTGCCAATGAGTCTTGACTAATAAGAAATGATTCACTATGATTATGTGTGTATTCCACAAAGATTCATGTTTTAAGTTATGACTATTGTGATTATGTTTCACTACCATGATTTATCCCATGTTATGAAATTATGATCTCTTTTGCAGGGTAAAATTTCCAAAATGTTATGTTCTTATGAATATAATGTGATTGATATTTCTTTTGTTTACCCTTAATGATCATTTGAGCTCACCCATTTGTATGTTTTCTTTCCCTAGGTCAGGAAGAAGTTTATTAAGTAAGATATACCAAAAGAGACTATAGATATGATGAAATAAATGGGAGGCAGTGTAGACGCTTTATGAACCAGTTGTTTATGTTTCCCAGTTTCTAAAGACACTATACCTATACGGTCCTTTCATGGTTTTGTTATATGTTTTAATAAGTGTACTTCAATTTTTAAGTACTAATAATGTATGTAAAGTATGGGTCTTTATAGTTGGTATCAGAGGAAAGGTATAGTCAACCTTTGGAAACTAGGATGTGAAATCCTTAGTAAGAATCCTCAGGATAAGTCTAAGCATAGAACAAAATCTTAGTGTTTTATAAATGGCCATGAATAAACTAGGATAAGACCTTAAGTGTGAAATTTTATTCTTGATTATGTGGTTTTCCTATTATAATTAGTGTTGCTCACATTATTCTTCTTGGTTTTAGTCAATGGCTGGAAACCGGAGGAACCGTGTTAATGCGGAATGCGACGGGCAATGCAATGATTGTCCCCCTGAGCAACCAAACGTTATGGGAGATGGAATGAAAAATCTTGTAGCCATTCTCACACAACTTTCAAAAGCTATGGATCATGCAAGACTTCCAAATGAGCAAAGGAAGGATCAACATTCTGTTGAATCCTTCATGAGACAACATCCACCTTCATTCAGCGTGTCTAGTGATCCATTAGTTACTGAACAATGGATCAGTACTACTGAAAATATATTTTTAGTTCTTCAATGTTCTGAATATGATAATTTCATCTTAGTAGTGTATCATTTGGAAGGTGATGCTGATCAATGGTGGAATCTTATCAATAATATAAGGCCAAGTGATGAAATTGAGTCCATGGAATGGGATGATTTCAAGAACTTATTTTTCAATAAGTACTTCCCTCGTATTATCCGAACAAATATGGAGAAGGAGTTTCTTGAACTAAAGCAAAAGGATGATGAATCTGTTGGCACCTATGAAGCAAATTTTACAAGACTTGCAAGGTATGCTTCTGGTATTATTATCCAACCTGAGAGTAAGATTGATCGATTATTTAGTTGCTTAAATCCAAGTCTTCGAAGGGTGTTAGCCATAAGGGACATCAATAGCTACGAGGAAATCGTTCGATGTGCTCTCAATGTTGAGATGGAGATTGGAGTAACCCATCAGTCATATGTGTTTGATAAGAAGAGGAAAATGGAATTCAAAGGAAAATCTAAAGAGCACACTGAAAAGAATATTAGTTTTATCTTATGCTCAAAGTGTGGAAAGAAACATGGAGGGAGTTGTCTTAAAGGGACAAGTAAATGTTTCAAATGTGGAAAGGAAGGTCATCGGGCATTTTAATGCCGCAATGATGGGAAGAAGATTTCTAGTGATGCGAATAATGAAAAGGCTACACAGAGTGCACCTCCTACACTTCAATGTTACAAGTGCAAGGAAATGGGGAATTATTCCAATCAATGCCCTAATCCAAGGGTTGTTGATGATGATCAATGTCAACAAACTCTTAGGGCTAAAGACAAAGGAAAGTCACATGCAATTTCTATCAACGATGTGGAGTACGATAACGAAGTGGTGAATGGTACACTTACCGTCCACTATAAAGTAGCAAATGTTTTATTTTATTCTGGATCCACCCACTCCTTTATTTTTGAAGAATTTTCTAAGGGTATAACCATATTACCTCAACAATTAGATGTTGTGTTAGCTGTGACAACCCCTCATGGTACAACAGTCACATCAAAAGTTTATAATTCTTCTCCGATTGAAGTTTGTGGGAAAGTGATTCCTGAAAATCTTGTGATCCTACCTATAGTGGAATTTAATGTGATTCTTGTCATGGATTGGATTTCTCTATATGGAGCTCATATCAATTGCCAAAGAAGGGAAGTCAAATTTCATATTCTAGATCAATCTTTGATCATCTATCAATGCAAGGATGAACATAACCTTCCAGTGGAAATTTCATCCATCTTATGGGTCTTGATTACACTAAATGAAGGTTATTTATCTCAAATGGTTGGTGAGAAACTCACGATTAATAATATGCCCATTGTATGGGAGTTTGACGATGTCTTTCCGGAGGAATTGCTGGGTCTTCCACCAAATCGTGAAGTTGAGTTTTCAATAGAACTCGTACCGGGTGCTTTACCTATTTCAAAGACACCTTATAGAATGACCCCAATTGAGTTGCAGGAATTGAAGAAGAAACTCCAAGAGAATCTTGATAAGGGGTTCATACGCCCTAGTGCATCACCTTGGGGAGCACCTGTTCTATTTGTTAGGAAGAAATATGGATCAATGAGACTATGCATTGATTATCGAGAACTTAATAAGATCACTATCAAGAACAAATATCCTCTCCCATGCATTGATGAATTATTTGACCAACTGCGCAGAGCTCAATACTTTTCCAAGATTGATCTTCGTTCAGGGTATCATCAATTAAGGGTCAAAAGGGAGGATATACCAAAGAAGGCTTTCCATACAAGGTATGGACACTATGAATTTATAGTGATTCCATTTGGTCTTACTAATGCCCCTGCTATCTTTATGGATCTGATTGATAGAGTCTTTAGAGACTATCATGATCAGTTTATGGTAGTCTTTATAGATGATATTCTTGTATATTAAAAGAGAAATGAAGAACATGAAGATCACTTGAGAATTATATTGAAGACCCTAAGAAAGGAGAATATTTATGCCAAATTTACCAAGTGTGAATTTTGGCTTCAAAAAGTTTCACTTTTGGGTCACATAATCTCAAAAGAGGGGATATCTGTGGATCCAGCAAAAACAGAGGTTATCAAAAGATGGTCGAGACCAACAATAGTAACTGAGATCCGAAGTTTTCTTGGTTTGGATGGATATTATCGACGTTTTGTGAAATATTTTCCACGATTATCTAATACACTCACCAGGTTGACTCGGAGAGGAGTTAAGTTTGTTTGGACGGAGGAATGTGAAGAGAATTTCAAGGAGTTGAAAAGAAGGTTATCCAGTGCACATGTGCTCACACTTCCTTGTAGTGGAGAAAGGTTTGTGATCTACTGTGATGCATCCAAGAAGGGATTGGGGTGTGTTCTTATGCAAAATGATATGGTGATAGCTTATGACTCACGACAGTTGAAAATCCGTGAGTAAAATTACCCAACTCATGATTTGTAGTTAGCTGCGGTAATCTTGGCATTAAAGATTTGGAGGCATTATCTTTATGGAGAAAGGTGTGACATTTATACTGATCATAAAAGTTTAAAGTATATTTTCACACAAAAGGAGCTAAATATGCGCCAAAGAAGATGGTTAGAGCTGATTAAGGATTAAGACTGCTCAATTCATTACCACCCTGGGAAAGCAAACAAGGTGGTAGATGCATTAAGTCGACAAGACCATGCCAGTTTATCCATGATGAGGATAAAAAAAGATCCAATATTTATGGATTTACAAAGGATGGATCTTGGAATTATAATGAAAGGGGAAAAATCATATCTTTCTCAAATGAATGTTCAACCATCTATACATGTTAAGATTAAAGAGGCACAAAAAAAATATGTAGAGTTACAAAAGAAGGTGAGAAATGTTCCTGATTTCAACCTTGATTGTGATGGGATAATAAAGTTCAGGAATCGAGTTTGTGTTCCTCCCATCCCCGAATTAAAGAAGGAGCTACTGGATGAGGCTCATAGTTCTTCATTCTCTATTAATCCTAGAAGCACGAAGATGTATAGGGACTTGAAAGAGTACTTCTGGGGGGATGGCATGAAAAGAGATGTTGCTGAATATGTCTCTCGATGCTTGGTTTTTTAGCATGTTAAAGCCGAGAGAGAGAAGTCTAAGGGGATGTTACAACCATTACCCATACCCAAATGGAAATGGGAAAACATCACTATGGACTTTGTCATAGGACTTCCTAAAACATCCAAAGACAATAATGCTATCGGGGTCATAGTTGATCGTCTTACAAAGTCTGCACACTTCATTGCTATTAGGGAGGATTTCTCTCTGGATCAGCTTGCCAAGATATATGTAAAGGAAGTGGTAAGATTGCATGGAGTACCACTTTCTATTATATTTGATCAGGATCCGAGGTTTACCTCAATGTTCTGGTGAAGTCTTCAGCATACTCTGGATATAGAGTTGAGTTTCAGCACTGCTTATCATCCTCAGACAGACGATCACTCTGAGAGGAAAATTCAAACTCTAGAAGATATGTTGAGAGCTTGCTCTATGGATTTCAAAGGTGGTTGGGATCAACACCTACCTTTGGTGAAATTTTCTTATAATAATAGCTTTCACTCCATTATTCAGATGGCTCCCTATGAAGCTCTTTATGGAAATAAATGCATGACTCCAACTTGCTGGGATGAAGTTGGGGAAAGAAAGCTATTAGGACCTGATCTTGTTGATGAGATGGCAGAAAAGGTCCGATCTATTCAACAACACATAAGAGCAACTCATAGTCGACAAAAAAGTTATGCCATCAACCAAAGATAAGACTTAGAGTTTGAAGTGGGTGATAAAGTGTTCTTACGAATATCTCCTTGGAAGAGAGTAATGATATTTAGAAATAAGGGAAAGCTGAGCCCTAGGTATATCGGTCCTTTCAAAATACTGGATCGTGTTGGGAAGGTAGCTTACCGATTGGCGCTTCCACCGAATGTCTCTCAAGTTCACGATGTGTTCCATGTATCTCTCATGAGAAATTACATACCCGATCCTTCACATGTACTCAGCTCAGAAGTTGTACCGCTGGAACAAGATCTTTCTTATGAAGAATAACCGATAGAGATTCTCGATCGTAGTGAAAAAGTCCTATGGAACAAGACCACTCGCTTGGTGAAAGTTTTATGAAGGAACCACCAATTAGAAGAAGCTACATGGGAGCTTCAGGATATGATGAGGGAGAGGTATCCTCATCTGTTTGTTACAAGTGACGAATTTTGAGGGCCAAAATTCATTTTAAGGGGGGAAGAATGTAACACCCGAGACATTTATAAGAAATATTTTGTTTTTATTTTATATAAATCACCAAAGGAATCTTTCACTACACACAACACTATCTTGTCTTTCTTTACACGCAATCACAACCTTCCTTGATAGCTTGCATCGTACGCAATACCGAGTTTCACTAAACAACGATATGCTATTAAAATATTATTAAAACTAGCCGTTATGAATAGTAATTATAAATTTTTGAATTTTGTAAATATTATTTTTCAAAATGGAATTCGTTTTTGGATTTGGAATATCGAAATTAGCCTGGGGTGAAATTTTGGTATTTTTCTGGAAACTTTCAATTTTTGATGAATAGTGAAAACACTAGGTTACTATTTAAAAACAGACTTTTTATTTAAAAAATTATTTATTTTATTTAAATTTATTTTAGGTCAAAATTGATACATAATACCTATATAAGTTCAATGTAATTCATTGTAGTAATTTTATAATAATTTTGAATATATAAAAATTTTATTGAACTTTTCACCGTCTTTTACCCACCTCCTAGGAGAATTTGCAAATTTACATAAAACTTAATTTTACAACTTCTGTGAGTGGAATTTCAAAAATCCGAGAGACACGGTTGATGTCAGTAAGTAAAATGTGGTTCAATGAGATGAAAATAATTTTTGGTGAATAGTAACTTTTTACTTTTATTTACCACGGTTAAAAGTAAGTAGGGTAATTAAGGGTAAAAATGATATTATTATTACCTTAACACATGTCCTAATTCTATTGGATAAGTGTAATTAGACCAAAAATAACCTTATGAATAAAATATGACCATTTAGGCCCACTTGGATTAGATTAGGACATTTATTATTAATTTATTTAAAGAAGGGTTAAAATAGTTAAAATCAAAGTTTAATAAGTAAATAATTTTTAATATAGGGTTATACATAAGATAAATTAGACTATAAATATTCATTAGAAATCTAAAAATATTTCCTACATAATGGTATTTTATTTGTAAATTTTTAACATTAAATAATTTAATTTATTTATGAAACAAAGATGATGCAGTAATTATCTTATTAATGGAATATTGACATAATTGATGTTATAAATACCCAAATAAATGTAATTTGAGACTTTTTATGGATTAAAATAATTTTATAGGTTAATATGACATATTAGTATTGATTTAATTAACCTTTTTTGAACTAATAATTATGTTATGAGTTTTACAAAAATCAATTACTAAATAGTGTCAAAATTGACATAAAATAGTTTTTTAAAAAAATATTATATTATTAATTGTTATTTTATTCCTAAAAATCTAAGGTTCGGCCAAATGGCTTAGATAAGGTTATATATATTAATAATAAATAACTTGGGGATAGTTTGGCTTGTTATAGTAAGTTTATTAACCTTATAGTGTAAGAACACAAAAAGGCACGGTAAAAGTAAAATTATTTAACTTAAAGTTAAATCTAAATGATAAGGTTAAAATAGTAAACTAAACTTGTCAAAATTATATTTGATGATAGGATTTCTACCCATACCCACCTTAGTTTTGAAATAAATCAATTTGGATCTATCTAAAACCGAATATGGCTTTATAATAAAATAATATTTTTAGTTTTTCCAAAGGTGCCCCTCTCCTCCCTTATAAAAGGGAACCTCCTCCCTCTCTCCTCACACCACTTTGAGCCTTCAAGCTCGGCCAAACCCTGACAATTTCTCCTCTACACTTCCCTAGAAACATCATAGAGGTCCTGGTCTTCTTCAAAGACCAATTTTAGTGTCCTAAAAGGAGGTCTCAAAGAAGAGCTTCAAAGAAGAGGTAATGTCCGTTACTGATTCTTTCAACTTTATTTCTTCTTCCACTTATTATTATTTATTTGTTTCATTATGAATTAATAACATCAGTATTACTAATATAATGATATGTTATTATAAGTATTAAATAACCCTATTTTACCATCTATCCATCCTACAGAAAACTAAATCACCGCACGTGCGTACGTACGGAATACTGTCTCCACGCCGTGGTGTAATTTATTTTCCCCCACCACCTTACTTGGATGGGTATAATGGTGTAAAGAATGAATATATATTATTATTTTAAAGTTATATTAATTCTGAAATAGTATACATACACTCCAATACAATTCCACGATCATGGGAACGATATCAGCGCTCGTGCGTACGTACGGAATACCAACTCCACGATGTGATGCGACTCGTTCTACATGATTTTCATTTCATAATGATTAAATAAATGAATTTAGTGAATAAATATGATATATATTACACTAATAACATTTTGGAAATGAGGTATCTATAACCTAAAAAGAAGAATAAGAATTTATTCGACAAAACACGCATAAGAACAAAAAGTAATAAACACCCGAATAATAAGTAGCAATGAAATATTACTAATAATAAGCTAAGAATATGACCATATATGATATCATAACAATAAGTAGGATTCTGTAATAAGTAAATAACATTATTTAAATCATTATACAGGAGTTTTGGACACTTACGAAGCAAATCGGACCTAAGGTAAGGGAAATATCACAATCTCATTTTTATCCGAGATTGTTTATACTTTGGAATTTACTAGGGTGTATTTTATCATCCAAATGCATGTTTCCTCAATATGTAATATTATTTCCATCAACCTACAATTGCTTAAATCCAATTTTACCCTTAGGTGAGTTTTTAGTAAAAGATATGAAAGGAATCTTTTGTCATTTTTCATACGAGGTACTTTTTGACTTTTCCGACAAAAGTATGAGAATAATGTTTTTTTAACTTATAAGGCATGAATGGATTTTTAAAACATTATTTCCAAGAAGATTCCTTTAAAAGTTTTCAGGTTTATTTTTAATCAACTTCTTTTAGTTTATAATTGTATGACATGTTAAGAAAGAAAAAGTGTTTTGAATTAGAAAGGATATTTTCCTCAAGAATGGAGTTCAAGTGTTTTATCAAAATTATTTTCCATATAAGATAATAAAGGGTTATGTTTCTATCCCTATTATTACATTGATTTGATTATGTTGTGATGAAATTTTTTTTATGAATTTCTCTATCTTATATGAATTTTTTTATGATGTCACGATGTTTAAGAATCCCATTTTTATTACATGGGTTATGAATTGATGTATGATTTATGATTTTCTGGCACACATAAGAATGGTATCATTATGAGATGGGTGGGACCTATATCTCCCTCCAATGCATTGGGTAAAGATTTATATCTTATGAGATAAACATGGCTGGAACAGCAGGTTAAACCGGTTCAGTGAAACAGGACTGAAACGAGGAATGAACTCGGTTCAGAAATGGAATTTGTCCACTAAGATATTCTTGGAAATGAGTCTTGACTAATAAGAAATGATTCTATATTATTATGTGTGTATTAAAAAAAGCTTCATGTTTTAATTTATGATTATTGTGATTACATTTCACTACCATGATTTATCCCATGTTATGAAATTATGATCTCTTTTGCAGGGTAAGATTTCCAAAATGTTATGTTATTATGAATATAATGTGATTGATATTTATTTTGTTTACCCTTACTGAGAATTTGAGCTCACCCTTTTGTATGTTTTCTTTCCCTAGTCCAGGAAGAATTTTATTAAGTAAGATATGCAAAAAGGGACTATAGATATGATGAAATAAATGGGAGGCAGTGTAGACGCTTTATGAACCGGTTGTTTATCTTTCCCAATTTCTAAAGACACTATACCTATACGATACATTCATGGTTTTGTTATATGTTGTAATAAGTTTACTTCAATTTTTTAGTACTAACAATTTATGTAAATTATGGGTCGTTATAGTTGGTATCAGAGGAAAGGTATAGTCAACCTTTGGAAACTAGGATGTGAAAGCCTTAGTATGAATCCTAAGGATAAGTCTAAGCATAGAACACAATCTTAGTGTTTTAGAAATGGCCATGAATAACCTAGGATAAGACCGTAAGTGTGAAATTTTATTCTTGATTATGTGGTTTTCCTATTATAATTAGTGTTTCTCACACTATTCTTCTTGGTTTTAGTCAATGGCTGGAACCCGAAAGAACCGTGTTAATGCGGAATGCGACGGGAAATGCAATGATTGTCCCCCTGAGAAACCAAACATTATGGGATCTGGAATGAAAAATCTTGTAGCCATGATCACACAACTTTCTCAAGCTATGGATCATGCACGACTTCCAAACGAGCAAAGGAAGGAGCAACATTCTGTTGAATCCTTCATGAGACAGTGTCCACCTTCATTCAGCGGGTCTACTGATCCATTAGTTACTGAACAATGGATCAATACTACTAAAAATATATTTTTAGTTCTTCAATGTTCTGAACATGATAATGTCGTCTTAGTATTGTATCATTTGGATGGTGATGCTAATCAATGGTGGAATCTTATCAAGAATATGAGGCCAAGAGATGAAATTGAGTCCATGGAATGGGACGAGTTCAAGAACTTATTTTTCAATAAGTACTTCCCTCATATTCTACGAACAAATATGGAGAAGGAGTTTCTTGAACTAAAGGAAAAGGATGATGAATCTGTTGGTACCTATGAAACAAATTTTACAAGACCTGCAAGGTACGCTTCTGGTATTATTATCTAACCTGAGAGTAAGATCGATCGATTATTTAGTGGCTTAAAACCAAGTCTTCGAAGAGCGTTAGCCATAAGGGACTTCAATAGCTACGAGGAAATCGTTCGATGTGCTCTCAAAGTAGATATGGAGATTGGAGTAACCCATCAGTCATATGGGTTTGATAAGAAGAGGAAAATGGAATTCAAAGGAAAATATAAAGAGCGCACTGAAAAGAAGATGAGTTTTCTCTTATGCTCAAGGTGTGGAAAGAAACATGGAGGGAGTTGTCTTAAAGGGACAAGTAAATGTTTCAAATGTGGAAAGGAAGGTCATCAGACATTTTAATGCCGCAATGAAGGGAATAAGATGTCTAGTGATGTGAACAATGAAAGGGCTACACAGAGTGCACCTCCTACACTTCAATGTTACAAGTGCAAGGAAATGGGGCATTATACCAATCAATGCCCTAATCCAAGGGTTCTTGATGATGATCGATGTCAACAAACTCTTATGGATAAAGACAAAGGAATGTCACATGAAATTTCTATCAGCGATGTGGAGTATGATAACGAAGTGGTTAAAGGTACACTTAATGTCCACTCTAAAGTAGAAAATGTTTTATTTGATTCTGGATCCACCCAGTCCTTTATTTATGAATAAGTTTCTAAGGGTATCATTGTATTACCTCAACAATTAGATGTTGAGTTAGCTGTGACAACCCCTAATGGCACAACAGTTGCATCAAAAGTTTATAATTCTTCTCCTATTGAAGTTTGTGGGAAAGTGATTCCTGCAAATCTTGTGATCGTCCATATAGTGGAATTTGATGTGATTCTTGGTATGGATTGAATTTCTCTATATGGAGATCATATCAATTGCCAAAGAAGGGAAGTCACATTTCATATTCCAGATCAATCTTTGATCGTTTGTCGATGCAAGGATGAACATAACCTTCCAGTGGAAATTTCTTCCATCTTGTGGGTGTTGATTCCACTAAATGAAGGTTATTTATCTCAAATGGTTGGTGAGAAACTCACTATTAAGAATATTCCCATTGTACGGGATTTTGATGATGTCTTTCCGGAGGAATTGTTGGGTCTTCCACCAAATCGTGATGTTGAGTTTTCAATAGAACTCGTACCGGGTGCTTTACCTATTTCAAAGACACCTTATAGAATGGCCCCAATTTAGTTGCATGAATTGAAGAAGCAACTCCAAGATAATCCTGATAAGGGGTTCATACACCCTAGTGCGTCACCTTGGAGAGCACCTGTTCTGTTTGTTATGAAGAAAGATGGATCAATGAGACTCTGCATTGATTATTGAGAACTTAACAAGATCACTATCAAGAACAAATATCCTCTCCCACACATTGATGACTTATTTGAACAACTACGCGGAGCTCAATACTTTTCCAAGATTGATCTTCGTTCAGGGTATCATCAATTAAGGGTCAAAAGGGAGGATATACCAAATACGACTTTCCGTACAAGGTATGGACACTATGAATTTATAGTGATGCCATTTGGTCTTACTAATGCCCCTTATATCTTCATGGATCTGATGAATAGAGTCTTTAGAGACTATCTTGATCAGTTTGTGGTAGTCTTTATAGACAATATTCTTGTATATTCAAAGAGCAAGGAATAACATGAAGATCACTTGAGAATTATATTGAAGACCCTGAGAAAGGAGAAGCTTTATGCCAAATTTACCAAGTGTGAATTTTGGCTTCAAAAAGTTTCATTTTTGGGTCACATAATCTCAAAAGAGGGGATGTCTGTGGATCCAGCTAAAACAGATGTTATCAAAAGATGGCCGAGACCAACAATAGTAACTAAGATCCAAAGTTTTCTTGGTTTGGATTGATATTATCGACGTTTTGTGAAATATTTTCCACGATTATCTAATCCACTCACCGGATTGACTCAGAAAGGAGTTAAGTTTGTTTGGACAGAGGAATGTGAAGATAATTTCAAGGAGTTGAAAAGAAGGTTATCCAGTGCACCTGTGCTCACACTTCCTTGTAGTGGAGAAAGGTTTGTGATCCACAGTGATGCATCCAAGAAGGGATTTGGGTGTGTTCTTATGCAAAATGATATAGTGATAGCTTATGCCTCATGACAGTTGAAAATCCGTGAGCAAAATTACCCAACTCATGATTTGGAGTTAACTGTGGTAATCTTTGCATTAAATATTTGGAGGCATTATCTTTATAGAGAAAGGTGTGACATTTATACTGATCATAAAAGTTTAAAGTATATTATCACACAAAAGGAGCTGAATATGAGTAAAGAAGATGGTTAGAGCTGATTAAAGATTACGACTGCTCAATTCATTACCACCCTGGGAAAGCAAACATGGTGGTAGATGCATTAAGTCGACAAGACCATGCCAGTTTATCCATGATGAGGATCACAAAAGATCCAATATTTATGGATTTACAAAGGATGGATCTTGGAATTATAATGAAAGCTGAAAAATCGTATCTTTCTCAAATGAATGTTCAATCATATATACACGTTAAGATTAAAGAGGCACATAAAGAAGATGTAGAGTTACAAAAGAAGGTGAGAAATTTTCCTGAATTCAACCTTGATTGTGATGGGATAATAAAGTTCAGGAATCAGGTTTGTGTTCCTCCCATCACCAAATTAAAGAAGGAGCTGCTGTATGAGGTTCATAGTTCTTTATTCTCTATTCATCTTGGAAGCACGAAGATGTATAGGGACCCGAAAGAGTACTTTTGGTGGGATGGCATGAAAAGAGATGTTGCTGAATATGTCTCTCGATGATTTGTTTGTTAGTAAGTTAAAGCTGAGAGACAGAAGTCTAAGGGGATGTTACAACCATTACCCATACCCGAATGGAAATGGGAAAACATCACTATGGACTTTGTCACAAGACTTCCTAAAACATCCAAAGGCAATAATGATATCTGGGTCATAGTTGATCGTCTTACAAAGTCTGCACACTTCATTGCTATTAGAGAGGATTTCTCTCTGGATCAACTTGCCAGGATATATGTAAAGGAAGTGGTAAGATTGCATAGAGTACCACTTTCTATTATATCTGATTGGGATCCGAGGTTTACGTCAAAGTTATGGTGAAGTCTTCAACATACTCTGGATACAGAGTTGAGTTTCAGCACTGCTTATCATCCTCAGACAGATGGTCAGTCTGAGAGGAAAATTCAAACTCTAGAAGATATGTTGAGATCTTGCTCTATGGATTTCAAAGGTGGTTGGGATCAATACCTACCTTTAGTGGAATTTTCTTATAATAATAGCTTTCACTCCATTATTCAGATGGATCCTTATGAAGCTCTCTATGGAAAGAAATGCAGGACTCCAACTTGCTGGGATGAAGTTGGGGAAATAAATCTATTAGGACTTGATCTTGTTGATGAGATGGCAGAAATGTCTGATCTATTCAACAACACATAAGAGAAGCTCAGAGTCGACAAAAAAGTTATGCCTAAAACCAAAGAAAAGACTTAGAGTTTGAAGTTGGTGATAAAGTGTTCTTACGAAAATCTCCTTGGAAGAGAGTAATGAGATTTGGAAAGAAGGGAAAGCTGAGCCCAAGGTATATCGGTCTTTTCGAAATACTGGATCGTGTTGGGAAGGTAGTTTACCGATTGGAGCTTCCACCGAATCTCTCTCAAGTTCACGGTGTGTTCCATGTATCTCTCCTAAGAAAGTACATACCTGATCCTTCACATGTACTCAGCTCAGAAGTTGTACCGCTGGAACAAGATCTTTCTTATGAAGAACAGCCGATAGAGATTCTCAATCGTAGTGAAAAAGTCCTACAGAACAAGACCACTCGCTTGGTGAAAGTTTTATGGAGGAACCACCAATTAGAATGAGCTACATGGGAGCTTGAGGATATGATGAGGGAGAGGTATCCTCATCTGTTTGTTACAAGTGACGAATTTTGAGGGCAAAATTCATTTTAAGGGGAGTAGAATGTAACACCTGAGACTTTTATAAAAAATATTTTGTTTTTATTTTATATAAATCATCAAATAAATCTTTCACTACACACAACACTAGCTTGTCTTTCTTTACACGCAATCGCGACCTTCCTTGATAGCTTGCGTCGTACGCAATACCGAGTTTCACTAAACAACGATATACTATTAAAATATTATTAAAACTAGCCGTTATGAATAGTAATAACCAACTTTTGAAATTTTGTAAATTTTATCTTTCAAAATGGACTTCATTTTTGGATTCAGAATATCGAAATTAGCCTAGGGTGAAATTTTGGTATTTTTCTGGAAACTTTCAATTTTTGATGAATAGTGAAAACACTGGGTTTCTATTTAAAAACCGACTTTTTATTTAAATAATTATTTATTTTATTTAAATTTATTTTATGTCAAAATTGATACATAATACCTATATGAGTTCAATTTAATTCACTGGAGTAATTTTATAATAATTTTGGATATATAAAAAATTTATTGAACTTTTCACCGTCTTTTACCCACCTTCTAGGAGAATTTGAAAATTTACATAAAACATAATTTTACCGCTTCTGTGAGTGGAATTTCAAAAATCCGAGAGACACGGTTGATGTCAGTAAGTAAAATGTGATTCAATGAGTTGAAAATAATTTTTGGTGAATAATAACTTTTTACTTTTATTTACCACGGTTAAAAGTAAATAGGGTAATTAAGGGTAAAAATGATATTATTATTACCCTAAAACATGTCCTAATTCTATTGGATAAGTGCAATTCGACCAAAAACAACCTTAGGAATAAAATATGACCATTTAGGCCCACTTGGATTAGATTAGGACATTTATTATTAATTTATTTAAAGAAGGGTTAAAATAGTTAAAATCAAAGTTTAATAAGTAAATAATTTTTAATATAGGGTTATACATAATATAAATTCGACTATAAATATTCATTAGAAACATAAAATTATTTACTACATAATGGTATTTTATTTGTAATTTTTATACATTAAATAATTTAATTTATTTATGACACAATGATGATGCAGTAATTATCTTATTAATGAAATATTGACATCATTGATGTTATAAATACCAAAATAAATGTAATTTGAGACTTTTTATGAATTGAACTAATTTTTTAGGTTAATATGACATGTTATTATTGATTTAATTAAAGTTTTTTGAACAAATAATTCTGTTATGATTTTTAAAAAAATAAATTACTAAATTCTATCAAAATTGACATAAAATAGTTTTTAAAACAAATATTATATTATTAATTGTTATTTTATTCCTAAAAATATATGGTTCGGCCAAATGACTTAGATAAGGTTATATATATTAATAATAAACAACTTAGGGTTCGTTTGGATTGTTATAGTAAGTTTATTAACCTTAGAGTGTAAGAACACAAAAAGACACGGTAAAACTAAAATTATCTAACTTAAAGTTAAATCTAAATGATAATGTTAAAATAGTAAACTAAACTTGTCCAAATTCTATTGTATGATATGATTTCGACCAATCCCCACCTTATATTTGAAATAAATCAATTTGGAGCTATTTAAAACCGAATATGGCTTTATAATAAAATAATAGTTTTAGTTTTTCCAAAGGTCCCCCTCTCCTCCCTTATAAAAGGGCACCTCCTCCCTCTCTTCCTCATACCACTTTGAGCATTCAAGCTCGGTCAACACCTGACAATTTCTCCTCTCCACTTCCCTAGAAACATCCTAGAGGTCCTGGTCTTCTTCAAAGACCAATTTTAGTGCCCTAAAAGGAGGTCTCAAAGAAGCGCTTCAAAGAAGAGGTAATGTCCGTTACCGATTATTTCAACTTTATTTCTTCTTACACTTCTTCTTATTTAGTTGTTTCATTATGAATTAATAACATCAGTATCACTCATATACAGATATGTTATTATAAGTATGAAACAACCCTATTTCACCATCTATCCATCCTACGGAAAATGAAATCACCGCGCGTGCGTACGTACGTAATACCGTCTCCACGCCGTTGTGTAATCTATTTTCCACCACCACCTTACTTGGATGGGTATAATGGTGTAAATAATTAATATATATGATTATTTTAAATTGATATTGATTCTGAAATAGTGTACATACACTCCAATAAAATTCCACGATCATGGGAACGATATCATCGCTCGTGCGTACGTACGGAATACCGTCTCCACGATGTGATGCGACTCGTTCTACATAATTTTCATTACATAATGATTACATAAATGAATTGAGGGAATAAATTTGATATATATTATACTAATACCATTCTGGAAATGAGGTATCTATAACCTAGAAAGAATAATAAGAATTTATTCGACAAAACACGCATAAGAACAAAAAGTAATAAACACCCGAATAACAAGTAGCAATGAAATATTACTAATAATAATCTAAGAATATAATCATATATGATATAATAACAATAAGTATGATTCTGGAATAAGTGAATAACATTATTTAAATCATTATACAGGAGGTTCGGACACTTACGAAGCAAATCGGACCTAAGGTAAGAGAAATATCACAATCTCATTTTTATCCGAGATTGTTTATACTTTGGAATTTACTGGGGTGTATTTTATCATCCACATCCATATTTCCTCAATATGTAATATTATTTACATCCACCTAAATTTTTTTAAATCCAATTTTACCCTTCGGTGAGTTTTTAGTAGAAGATATGAAAGGAATCTTTTGTCATTTTTTGTACGAGGTACTTTTTGACTTTTCTGACAAAAGTACGAGATGAATGTTTTTTTAACTTATACGACATGAATGGATTTTTAAAATATTATTTACAAGAATATTCCATTAAAAGTTTTAAAGTTTATTTTTAATCAAATTCTTTTAGTTTAGAATTGTATGACATGTTAAGAAAGGAAAAGTGTTTTTGAAGTAGAAAGGATATTTTCCTCAAGAATGGAGTTCAAGTGTTTTATCAAAATTATTTTACATCTAAGATAATAAAGGGTTCTGTTTCTATCCCTATTATTATATTGATTTGATTAATTTGTGATGATTTTTTTTTGAATTCCTTTATCTTATATGAATTCTTTTATGATGTCACGATGTTTGAGAATCCCATTTTTATTACATGGGTTATGCAATGATGTTTGATTTATGATTTTGCGGAACACATAAGAATGGTATCATTATGAGATTGGTGGGACCTATATCTCCCTCCAATGCATTGGGTAAAGATTTATAACTCATGAGATAGACATGGCTGGAACGGCAGGTTAAACCGGTTCAGTGAAATAGGACTGAAACGAGGAATGAACTCGGTTGAGAAATGGACTTTGTCCACTAAGATAGTCTTGGCAATGAGTCTTGACTAATATGAAATGATTCTCTATGATTATGTGTGTATGCCACATAGATTCATGTTTTAAGTTATGATTATTGTGATTACGTTTCACTACCATGATTTATCCCATGTTATGAAATTATGATCTCTTTTGCAGGGTAAGATTTCCAAAATGTTATGTTCTTATGAATATAATGTGATTGATATTTCTTTTGTTTACCCTTTCTGAGCATTTGATCTCACCCTTTTGTATGTTTTCTTTCCCTAGGTTAGGAAGAAGGTTATTAAGTAAGATATGCCAAAAGGGACTATAGATATGATGAAATAAATGGGAGGCAGTGTAGACGCTTTATGAACCAGTTTTTTATGTTTCCCAGTTTCTAAAGACACTATACCTATACGGTCCTTTCATGGTTTTGTTATATGTTGTAATAAGTGTACTTCAATTTTGAAGTACTAACAATTTATATAAAGTATGGGTCGTTATATACACGGCGTGTTGTCCTTACACACAACATGTACATGAATCCTCTTCCCCTTCCCAAGTTCCCTTACACAGCTAGGCCACACTGTTCTCCTAGAACAAGACTACATGGCGTGTTAGTACTAGGCATGATGTGTACTAGACGTGCTTCACTGACCCGTGTTTTTAGTGACATAGTTGGATACATGGATTACACTACACGACATGTTCCAGATGGACACGATGTGTTCTAGGAAGATTTTTCAAACCCATGTTGTTCGTTACACGGTTGGGTACTCGGTTTACACTACACGGTGTGTACTAGATGGACATGACATGTATTAGAAAAGACTCAACCGACCCATGTTGTTAGTGAGACATGACCAGTTACACGGTTCTACAAAACAACATGTACATCTGGTACACGACGTGTCCTACCAAAGATTCCAAATCCGATGTCCCCACCCACATGGTATAAGGAACGGTTTTAGACTACACAATGTGTACATATAGTACACGATGTGTACTTAAGAAAAACAATTTCTTCCCGAACCGAAGAACACATGGCATGTATTCATCATTACATGGTGTGTATTTTGGGTTTTTTCAGACAGTAAGCCTCAGAAACCACTCCGGAACCCAGAATAAAAATGAAATGAACATTAAAGTGAAAAATTATGATCTGTGAGGGCCCATACTCCACGTGAATCAAATATTGGCATCTTATACATGTCATAAACATGGATAACAGTGCAATGATCCACCAAATTCCTATCCGTGAGGGCCCATAACACCTCAAGAACCAAATTTTGGTGTTCATTCAACCAAAACATTCAAAATTTGATTCTCTATCAAAAGCAGGCATTCTATCTAGGCATCTATCACAACATCATGCATATCTTTCACAACATCTATCACAACAACATGCAATTTCTAATGTACCCTAAATGGAATGACCAGAATGCATGACATGTGATTTCTAGAAAGTTCATATATGATGCATGATATGGAATAACCTCATCTCATTGGGTTAACATAGAAATTGATCCTCAATAACATCAATGATAACAACACAAAACATGTGAATCACCCAATGATGAAATCAAATCAACTGAAAAATTGAAAAACCATAAAAATTGAAATAACAAGGTAGATTGTATTTTAATTGTATACGGGTTAGCTATTCCCGGGTAGAGCTTATTACCAAGCAAATATTCCTTCATATCCCTAGCTATAGGCACAAAATAGTAAGTTAAAATAAAATAATTCATATGATACCACTTTATAACATCCCGGTTCCGGAAGCCGCCCAGAGGTTCCCCGTACCCATTTGGTCACATGGTCTCAATCACATTTCCCCTAATGCCATAGGCTTCTGACTAGCAGTGAGGGCCTTGGATGTGATAATGGGGAAACTATGACCTCATTGGAAGAGTAACACATCATAAGAGAAATAGATAACCATATTAAAAGCAGTAAAACATGCAATAGGTAAACAATGAAAGTAATAAACAACCAGAGAACATATATATATAACTGATGCATGATACAAATGTCAAGGAAAATAGCCAAACAAGTCACAATGTTGGAATACAAAAATAAAATAGTGTACGAAAGAAAATAGTAAACAACTTCTCAAAATTGAAAGCTGTAGCTTGGTCCCCTGCTATCCAGTTCCAAAGCAGTCAAGTACATAAAGTAGAAGGGCGATTTCCCTTATCTATACTTATAACAATATAATCTGTTTGGGCCCAAAAGCATGACCCAAATAGGGTGTGATACTAGATCCGAGTAGGCAACCACCAAGATATCTGTGCCTAATAGTCAGTGAATATATATGGTAGGAAACAAGAAAAAGAAGCAGTAAACAATGATGTACTCAACAATAAACATTCCTACAGTTTCAAAGCATTCAAACACCACACATAAAGTAAGCCGATAATCACAAACAAGTAACCCTATGAGATGTTCTCACATCCTAATCCCCTCTGGTCCTACCTATCAAACACAAGTAACCCTCTCGGATGTACACACAGTCTAACCCCTATGGTTCCGATTTTGCACAGACTCTCTGAGGAAGTACTCACCGCCAATTCCCCCTATAGTCTCGAATCGATAACTAAAAGGTGCTCTGGGGAAACACTTATGTCTCATTCCCACTATGACCCACTTTGAGGAACTAAACACACTATGAGGAAGCACTTACGTCAATTCTACCTATGGTATCATATCGTAAAAGTAAAATAGACCATATGGAGAATCCCTCACGTCCATTCTCCCTATGGTCTACTACACTAGGTTCTCACAGCCCTATGTAAGTCAAACGATCACAAAAATACATGAAATCCAAAGTAAAACTCAATAAATAATTGGATAAACAAACTAAATCATAATAACATGTCAGATAAAACACTCCATCCTAAAAATACTAGGCATGGAAAAAAAGTATCAGCCTAACAGAAAAACTAGACTAAATTGTCAAAATAAGAAAACATGGGAAAAACCTCTATAGCATGGAAAAATTAACCCAACTCCCAACATATAACCTCTATCAATCAACCAAGGCATAGTAGGAAAACATTAGGGCTACAAACATAAACACGTAATACCCCATTCAATGGTATTGGGAACTTTTGCACATATAACTCAAAGAATAACTACGAAAAGGCACAAACCACCTGCCTCAGTGTTTTAAGATCATTATACGTGAACCTCGAGCCTTGAATCACAAAAGAACACCATAGATCTAAAAAATATCTAAAATGTTTAACTGAAGATAACTCTTGAAAGAGGTGAAATCAGGAAACTAAGCTCTAGAAGAAGGAAGAGCTTACCGTGGCGATCCCAACGCAATCGATGGAGTTAGATTCAGAGAACGAACGCTTGATCAGGGGATCAGCTAAGATCTATGCTGTACGAATGCTATCAGATGAAATAATTCGAGAAGAGATGTTTTCTGTCTATCAGACATGATCCCAATACGTTTAATGAAAAAAATAAAGTACATGGCATGTACATTATAAGTACACAAAATGTACTTTCCTTTACTGCCTCCCGCATTAGGTGGTATCCAGGTCACCACACACGACCGTGTGCATGGCTGCTATACAGATAGCACATGGCTACCCGCGATATCTAAGTACATGATGTATACTCATAAAGAACATGATGTGTACTTAAGAAATTTAAAGAAACTCCTCTTTTCCTCAAAAACACCAGAAAAAGGAAAACATACCTGAAAAGAAGATCTGGCTTCTTACACAAATAGTTTTACCAATTATTTTCATCTATGCCAATTTCATTCAGTGTATTTTATTCTCAATTGAGGTTGATTTGTTATAATAAAAATATTCCATGTTGTATTGAATATGTTATGTTTTACTGTGGATGTTCTATTTTTATACCATTCATGGTTTGTGGTAAAAGTATTGACATTTCGTATGCTAATTTTAATATGAATGTTTAGATTATGTTTCACCCTTTTCATTTGAGGAATGCATTGGACTTAGTAAGTGATGGGTGGAGCCCTCTATAGCTCCTCGATGTATCGGTATGTCTCACGAGACAAACTAGTTTCTTGGCACAAGTCCTTGACAAAATATTATTTGTATTCTTGGCACAAGGGCTTGACTATATGGTTATGATGTCTGATATTATGAATTCCATCATTATAAAATTAGCTATTAATGTTACATGAAATTATTCAACTAGTAGAATATCCATGTGAATAAGTAAATGGAATTATTTGATTTATATTTTCCACATTATGCTGAAATTTATGTTTCAAAGGCTTGTGTTTTTGTCTTATACATTGCCTTAAATTTTTATGCTTATTTATGAGAGTTTCCACTTTATTGTTATCCTTACTAGGCATATGATATCACCCCTTTCCATATTTTATTTATCCCAGGATGTGAAGAAGTACATCATGAATAACCTTATAGGATAGGCTAAGGGATATGAGTGTGTTCAAAGGGGACACAATGTTGCTTTTATTTATTTCATGATGTAATGTAAAACTTATGTATGTATCTAGTACTTCCAAGGCTACTAAAATAATCAATCTTTTGGGACTTGATCTTTTGTGATCATGCTAATGATATGTAATAATTCACCGAATCTAGAAAACTAGGGCCAGGGCATTACAAAATATGTATCATTACATATATATGGCCATTTAAAAAGCACAAGATGTGAAAGAATATATGGAGGCATAAAACATAAATCCGACTAAGGGAGATATTGTGGCCTAATTTTGTAAAAACATAATATTAAATCTCTATGATAATGTAAATGAAGAAGTTATGATGTCCTAGGTTATGATTATTATTTCTAAGAAAATTATTACTATAGAGTTTTTGAAATATCAATTAGTAGTTTTTAAAGGTAAAATAAAAGAGGCTTCCCCATGAATTTAGAGAACTAATATTAGTGTGATAATCCAAAATGCCTTTGAAAATAAATTATTGTAAATAGTGGATACTAAATGTGAATGAATGGTGTATTGATATCAAGTGATTAATTCATATATAAAAATAAATAACTATCAAATAGTGTATTATAGAATAAATTATATTTCATCTTCTATGAATAGTTTTCTATTGATAATTTTTATTTTATGTGAACATGGGAGTAGGATCTATGTTATTTAGATTCCCAAATTAAAAATATAAATTGATAGAATGACCCTTTTTAATAATCCTTTCATCTCACTACAAAACTACATAATTACACACACCTACACATATCTTTAGGGGTAAGGTAAGTGATTCATTATGAGGATATAAATTTAATGATATTTTAGTCATCTGGTTTCTTCCAAACAGATAGATCATCATATATCCATGTAAAAATTAACCATGATAACATGTAAAATGAATAAGGAGAAACACTATAACGACCAAAACTCACATAGAAATGAGTGGAACTTAATTTAATAAATCGAGTATAATATTATATTTTTGAAAGTGAAATGTTTTAAAAGATCATTTATCCTTCTAATTTTTTCAAACATATGGTGATTGGATAGAAATGTATTATTTTTTCAATTCCAATAAAATGAGAATGGTTTATTTGGAAAATAATAATGATACAATTTCCACTTATATTTGTGAATATTTAAATATATTGTCTAGTCAAATATGGTCACTCTTTTACAAGGAAACAATATTTTCCTCTAGGAAAAGGATTAAAAAGGTAATGGTTTTTATAATATATATAATTTTATGAATATGAGAATACAATATAGGAGTGTATATGATTCCATCACTAGATCAAGTTGGTGTGTTCATATATGAAATGATGAATGAACATGAGAAAATTGAGATATTGGTTTAAATTTGGTGAATAGAAAAATTTTTCTATAAAAATATCAAGTGCCATAGTTTCCGTCATGTTAATTTTGTATTTCTTTAAGATAAATGCATATAATTTATAGTGAGGAACTCTAAATGTTTACTAGATCTACTGACTTAGAGAGAAATTCTTGTTTTTTTCAAGGATAAATATAGGTCCTATATATATTTTCCCTATTTTTGGTCATACCTTGTTTTAATAATAGATAGAAATTTTTTGTATAACGAGCATATACTTTACATTCTCTCGAACCCATTTTTATTGGGTTTTGACCTATCAAATTTTGTGAAAATTCCTACACAATGCATTTTATTTTATTTTTAATTATATAGTATATGAATTTTTGGAAATATATCATAGAATAATGATGAATTATTATTTATTTTTTTGTAATTAGACTAACATTCCATATAGTTAATACTTATGAAACATGTGGGATATGGGGTCCTCCATCCAAAAATCATAAAGTTCTCTTGACTTGAATATAATAATAGAACTTTCTCTCAGCTAAATGACCATGATAATGATAATATAATAGATATTAATTACATGTTATTATAACATAAGATGAATAATATTTTTATGTTATGTATCTTATACCAAATGGGTACTCCTTGTATAATGATGTAGATCATGGACCTAGAAAAATGAATCTTAGTTTATTGTTATTGTTGTGTTATTGATATTTCATAAAGTTTATAGATGTATTATATAGATCCTTTCAAGGATACAATTTTCACCTAACATGAATTGAATTAATAAAATTATAATGAATGAATAAATCTAATTAAGGGTAGAAATACTAAGTAAAATAATGCATAATATAAAAATTATCTAACTTTTTACTAAATCTAGTGACTTATTTTGAATTTATGAACTTTTACTTAGAATATATATTTTACTCCATAGGATAGTTCTCTATTTTTTACTATAATTTTCTATTATTCTTAAGTAACGTGAGGACTAGAAAAGTATTACTAGACTTTATCTAAGGTTTATTATTTATGGGATTTCAAATTGATATGTTTGGTGCCTATTTCACTATTGAATTTATAATATTTTATTTTATATTTAATAATGATTATTTTTAAATTATTTACAATATTTTGAAAATGGAGTCTCAAATTTTATGGATATAAATATTAGAGAAATGGAAAAAACTTATTTTCTATCCTTGATCTTGGATATGCATTCCATATAATTTATTCTCTTATAACACAGATCATTTAGTGTCATCTACCCAAATATTTTTGTGTTTACCAAAAAATAATATATGTTTAAACAAAACCCTAGGATGAATGATCGAAAAATGGTGAATATCATTAATGTGAATGACATTATACTAGGACTTATGAATGACTTCATGTTCAAGATAAAATATATTTGAACATATTTATATCCTAGATTATGGTTATAAAACATAAAAAAGTTCATTAATGATTCTTGATAGGAGTTAGGTCCAATTTTGCTTCCATATATTATTTTTTTACATTGTAATAAAACATAGTAGACATTATTTCCATTTCAAAATAGAGAGGTTCGATGTGGTAAGTCACATTTTATTATATTTTATCAGGGAAAAAGAGTTATATTTTTAAAGGATATGATTACTACTTTCCATGTTCAAATGGATAGACCATTATCATAATAATATAAAATTATACTAATAATGATGGTTAACTAAATTTAATGAAAATTTTCATCTTTATTTTTTATAGGTGTGTAGAATCAATTATAAATTTTCTTTTCATCAGATATATCTATTTTTATGAGAAATGGATGTCTATTTCTATTCATGAACTTACTACACCCAAGGGGGTTCTTTCTAAATAAGATAAACTCATTACAAATATTCATAGGTGAATCATGATTATTCTAATATTTTGACAATAGTGTCAAATATATAGAAAATTTGTATTATTGAAATGGAATTTGTAATTTTATAATGTTATACCCTTATAAATTAGCTATTTTAACTACTTATAAAACATAGAAAAATTTAAAAGGGGAATGACCATGATGGAGTAATTTAGACTTAATGTAACTAAAATATCACATAGGATTTAATATTAACCACATCATGATGTAATGAATCAGTATCATGGGAAAAAGAATTGGGACACATGTACTTCTTAAATGGATGAAACATTATGAAGTTACCTGGTAAAAAGTGATGTATCACTTTGAAGGGGGTTGGATTAGTGACACTATTATTTTTATGTCTCTTTAAAAATCAATCTCTATGATAGTAAAATATATTTATCTGATATATTTATTTCTCTCTCTCACCTATATGAAATTTTAATGAGTAAAATTTAAAGAACCCATAGAGGATAGCTAAAAAAGATAGTGACTAATCCTTTATTCATTCAAGTTAAGTATGATTCATAGATTTGTCACTATTGGGAAAAAGTGATTCAAATTAGGTGAGATGATATTATCCTTTACTCAATACCTACACTGTTATATTTTACTAAACAAATACTTATGGTAGGGTTGATGGACACAACCATAATGAAATAAAATTTTATAAAGTTAGGGATAATAATATATTATACTTGAACCCTTTAGTCATCCATTTTTTTTACTTTACTCTTATATGTTAGTTTATGTACTCATGAAGGACATAAACCCATTCAATAATATCTTCCTTCAAATTATAATGTCATTAATTATGAAGATAAAATAAAAAACTACTTGTTTGATTGCACTCAATGTATACATGAGGGAATGCAAGATATTTTAATCTTCTTCCTTCTCAACCACAAGCCTTTTGATGATCATCCCTATAGTTCTTCTCTCTACGATGAAAATGATGTACAATAGAAGGAATTATCCTTTGTATTTCATTTATTTTTTCTAGTTGATACTAAAGTTGAGCAGTATCATATATTATAGAGTCAATACATTAATTCTTCTCATCTAATTTTATATTATCATAATAAAGTCAAGAATATTTCTCATATTTGAAAATGTAAAATAAACATTGATTTTAAAAAATGTTATCTTCAACAATATTTCTCATTTAACCCCAATCAATAATTCCATTATTTAATCTCCCATTAGACTCAAAAAAATACTTCTTCAAAATATATAAGAAATATAAATATAATTTCAATATATTTATAGTTCATCATAGTGAAACCAATCACTTCAAGAAATTACTATATTATTACATTCATTCAAAATAGCACGACACATGGCTTTGTGATTTTATCGTATTCTTAAAAACACGAAAATAAATAAAAAAATTTTATAAATTTTTTTTATATTTAATGTGATAAAGAAAATATTCAGAAACACTTAACATTATTTCTGTAAATATCTTATAGACATCTAAAAATTCCCAAATTTTAGAGAAAAACCTAAAAATATGATGAAGTGACTCATAAAGGTTTAATTATGTTTAAATAGGTGGTATTTATTTTTTCATTATGTCTTATATTTATCATAGAAGATCATTAAGAAAAATTTCTGAGATTAATGGTGTATATATGCATTAATTTCTCATATATAAGAATAGAGAGAGTGAGAATAAATCTTTCATTATATATTTGATTCTCATAGATGAAGTTTTTCTCCAAGAAAGGGTATGGATAATTAAACAATATGAAATCCATTGAATACTATTCCTTGTAAGGATTATGTTTTCTATGAATAAAAAAGTGAATTTTATTCCAAATGTTTTATAGTAAGTGAATAATAAGGTGCTACTAAGGTGTAATCCACATAAACTAAAGAAGAAGAAAACAACATCAATAAAGTAATTATCATTGTTTGAAGATTAATTAAAAGATGTTGTGAAGGGAACTATATTTCCATAAAATGGGTGTGTATCCTTCCCAAGGTAGTGAAATTTGGAGGAGTAGCATAAATATTCAGTGATCCTTGGGAGATAGTGAGTTGATCCTAAACCATTGTAATCCAATGAGCCTGGGAAAGAGTGACCTTTCTTAAACCTTTTTAAAGGAGTGACAAATAAGAAGATAAGTAAGATCACGAGTGATTTTGATCCCTAGAATAATTCATATTCATGATTCATTTATGTTGGTAAATAATGGAGAACCAACTAAATACTCATGTATCCATTTACATTATTCATGTATTCCAAAAATGGTTAAGTAATATAAAGAAAATCTAGTTTCAAAAACAGTCAAAGAAATTCTTATTTGATCAATGTGAAAGTAAATAGAAATTCAAGGGACCCTCAAATTTTAGAGGTCAAGATATATATATTAAAAGTGAGATATTTAAGTCCCAATTGTTTAAATTTGATAAGTTTTACACACCCTAATTCACCCCACTCCGGTTTGTCTTATTCTCTCCTCAATCAAGGGTCTTAAAATTTGTATTACAGTGAGAGCTTCATTTTTCTTGGATTTTTTATCACTATATATTTATTTGGAGTTATTGAAGAATAAATAAATCTACAATAAATACCCCTTCTTTTTTATTTGATGATTTTAAAACAAAAAAAAGAGTTTATCCATTTTGTGGAAGTTTCTATTAGAGTTCCTCAAGAAGTGGTTGAATATAGAATGTTTCCATTAATAAAACACAATGTTTTATTTTTGATAGATATAAGAAACATTAAAATTGATAATTTGGTTGAAGATACATTAAAATAGTCTCCAAAATAACATGTGTACAAAATGATAAATCATTGCATGTTCTCTAAAGACATGAAGATGTAGCTTGATGTTTTTTTGGAAAATAAGAAAGGATAAGTTAGAATTGACTTATGAAATAATGAAATGAGATTAAAAAAATTAAATAACTCAAGAATAAGTGTTCTACAATCGATTAAATTTATAAACACATTTTTATAACTATTTCTAACCATTTAATATAATACATATTCTATATTTTAGACTCTATTATGGTGATGAAAAGAAGATGTGATGAGATGAAAATAACATAAGGTTACTATTCATGGAGGTTCACATGTTGTGACATTTTAGATAAGTTTTATTTCATGCATGAAGTGAATTACATAAATATTCATGATTTTTACATGGAAAATATGAAAATTAAAAATTGAGAATGTGGCATTGAATTTCAGCATAAAAATGAGATTAAATATATGGGGGAAAATTGATATGATTGAATCAAATCGCCAATATATCATGAAGAAAATATCCATAGAAAATGAGTTATATGAAAACATCAAGCCACTCAAAACCCAACTCTAAGAAAAGATATAATCAATTATAGGTGATTTATTATGTTTGAAAGAAATAGATATTGAATTTAAAAAGAAAGATGATGAGGCCTGAGAAATAATAGAGGTTAAAATACTCATGTGAGAAGATTAATATCCATCTAAGATAAGACTGATAAGAAAGAAAGATTTCATATTTGAAATCTAGACGGAAAGAGTTATTCTGTGAAAATTGTAACACCCTGAAATTTTAAAATATGATCATTATATTTGATAGTGTGTATGAAACACAACACCAAGAATAGGAAGGAAAATAAAATCCAGATAATTTACAATATATTTACTATCTTATCTAAATTAAATAAATTCTATATATTTAAATGCACACAAAATTGAATTTATTCGACATCCTGCATTACACACAATAACCAGTTTTACAGAACAATAATATACTATTAACATTATTATTTAATATAATAATTATGATCGAGCAATTCAAATAGTGGACATGAATAGGATTATCTAGATTATTAAAATATATAGTTTAAAAAAATTTATTGGTTATATTTTGATTATAAATATTAATAAGAATCAATTAAAAGAAAGAAGAAATGTTTTTAGAGAAAATATATTTTTTCCAGAAAGTTGGTTTAATCACGCTTGAATAAAATATTATAAAAATATTTTTTGATAATTTTATAAAATGTATATGAAAAAATAAAAATAAATTTTTATTTTTCAATACTAAAATTATATTAGGGTGAATTTTATTTTTATTTTTCTCAGATTTTTTATTTTTTGATGAATAATGAAAAATACTGGATTCTAATTTAAATTGTTTCTGTCTAAATAAATTATAATATTAATTTATATTTAAAATTGATTTTAAAGAAAAAATAGTTCAATTATACATCAATTAATCCAATATAGTTCATTTTAATCATTTTATTAATGAATTTAGACATAAAAACATTGTAATGTTTTGAATATTTTATCTTTTAAAACTAGCTTTCTCAACACGTTTGTGGGATTAATTTCAAATTAATTTTTGAAAATTATGTGATTTTAATTGAATAAAATGGATTAAATATTCAAAATAATTATTATTTATAATTTATAATAATTCTATCTTAATTTTTTACCAATTTGAATAGTTAAAATAATAAAAACTAATTACAAAGATTAAGTTAAAAATGAGTTTACTGAGGGATTAATCATTAGACATAAGGGTGAAAATGACTTAGAAAAATTTACAATTCACATTTTAGGGAAATATTTCGATATATTCCATTATATGTTCAAGAATTTACTATTATTAAGTCCTAGTGATAAGGAAAAAATGTGGGTGGAATTCACTCATTTAAAAAAATTACAAGTGTGCCACTCACCCCACTTATAAAAGTCCTCCCACTCTAATCCCCACCAAAAAATTTAAAATCACTTTTTTCAGAAAATACATGACCATATAACATGAAACAATTCCTCAAATAATCCTATAATAATTATTTTTTGGAATAAACACAACCTAGGATGGTTTTAGTGAAAACCCACGGAAGATACACGAAGGAGTGGTAATGTTCTTCAAAAGCATCTTCATTTTATTTCGATCTCAACCTATTTGAATTATTTTCAAACCATAATAATATAATAAATAATTATATTAAATATAATATAATTTATTTATTATAAGGGTGTTACTAACAAAATAACAATATTAAATCAAATAGGTTACAAAATCATCATTCGCCTGTAAGGCAGACTATCATCTCGTGAATCAATGTCATTCGTTTTTCCACTTCTACCTATCAATGTTGTGTATGATGATGGATAAAAAGTGTATATATATATATATATTATTTATAACATAATTATACCAATGGATTCACTGTATCACACATATATTTTTACCTTATATTTGGAAGAATACACGATAACGTCGCTCGTGTGTATGGTGGACTACCACCTTATGAAGCGTTGTGATTCTCCTTTCACTAATGCTTTACATAGAAGTTGATAACGATAAATTTAATAATTATTTATGATATAAATGACATAAATATTATATTAATTATATATTCATCATTATATAAAGATAATATACACCATTTTTATTTTTTCATTTTGACTCATGTAAAGATGATAGAATTGTTCATGTACGTGAGGATTACCACCTTCACGAAGTGATGTGACTCTCTTTTCATCACCAAAACACATGGATTAAATATATGAGTAAATTAAATGTGATATATGATTAAATTATCATTATATAAATTTAAAATTTTATTACAACCTTTCCATAATGATCATTGAAAAATTGAAAACATTACACATGTGTACGCATGACCTACCATCTCTATGATCGTACAATACTTCATTTTTAATAACCATCATTATTGATTTTTTTTAAAAATAAAATTTATGTAAAAATATGATAATTATGTTATGATTATAATTATAGGGATTATAGAACAATATAATATGCACAAGAACCAGATATCTCATGATTAAATAGATATGAGAAAACAAGGAAATTACCCCATGAAACATTAAAAGTAATGAAAGATTATTAATGAATGGCTAATAAGATATTTAAAAAGGATAACATATGATATATTAAATATTAATATGGGTTTGAATAAGTTAATTAAAATTTTATAACCCTTAAGAGGAGGTTAAATCATGCTCAACCAAAAGGAAGCATAAGGTAAGAGATTTCATCTCAATTTTATTCATTGAGTCATATTGAAATGTTATGTACTTTGTTTGTTTTATATGGTGTATATAATTTACATTTGGCATTTATATTCATGAATAATTAATTATTTAAGTTATTTTAAGTTTAAATTTTAATTATTTTATACAAGGGAGTTTAAATTAAAAGTTACAAAGTGGTAAATAATATCATAACTCAATTTCCTTTCATAGGGTTATATTACATTTTCATTGATATAATATAATTATGTATATAATGAAATTTGAATATCTATTTTTTTAATTTCCAATTTATTTATGTGGATTTCATTTTGATACACATAATCGATTCATTGACTAATTATCACTTCAATGTTTTGATCATTTTAAGGGTTTATTTCACAATATCATTTCCAAATCAAGATTTTATTATTCCCCTATTTCCATAAAAGGTAATTATAAAATAATTTCATTAATAAACCATTTAATTTTATTATAATATATTTAATCATTTGATTTTTCATGTGATAGTACAATTTTTCCACTCATCGGCACATAATATTATTTAGAATTTTTTTCAACAAAATCCAACTTCATTTCTCTCTTTAGTCAAAAATCCATTTTCATAGAAAAGCATGTTTTCTAATAATATTTTAAAAAATATTTTATTTAAAATTTTAAAAATTATTTATTAAAATAAATTCTTACCTGCCTTTTATTTTTACAATTTTTTTTCAAAGGAATCATATTTTCCCTTTCTAAACAAGGCACTTTTCTTACCTTTTTACTATGAAAAAGGAATGTTCATTATCACATGTACGAAATCACCCTTTTTCATGACTATAATTTCTCTGAATATTAATTTGAATGTTTATGAGTAACATTTTGAAGAATTTTTTTAGTTGATTATTAATTAAGAGTATTTTAGTAAATTTCTTCAAAATGAAAAGGATATTTTTTTCAAGAGAATTTTAAAATATTTTTTATGCTATTTTAATTCATCAACGATAACAAAAATTATTTTAGATAAAAAAGGGATATTTTGTATTTATAAAATACTTATTCTTATTATGGTTGGTTTATGATTGTTTTGACTATGTAATGTATTGCAATTCACTTCCCTATTTCATTTTTGAAGTCAATTACCGTTCCTTGAAATGTTCACTTATATTGATAATTAGATAATAAATTTCCCATAAATATTCATTTTATTCATCATGGATATGTTTATTTTTTTAAACCACATGTAATTTATCCATAAAATGTACTAAATTGAAAGTTATTTTATATCTAGGTAAATATTGGTAAACCCATATTCATTACCCAATACATATATTTTTTAAGGAACATTTTTTGTGAATTAAATAGATTATTCGATATATGAGAAATATTATGGACTAGAATGAAATGGGTGGGTCCAGATTATAGAGATCCCCTTGATTCAACAATAGTATCATGGGATGAATCGTTTTTTAGCCTTAGTTAAGTGGGTTTGTACCAAGTCTGTTTTTGACCATCTTATGAAAGGTTTTGAAGGAAACGGTACCATGTACCTAGGGAACATGACATCTAATAATTAATCATTTCCTTTATTGACTATCCAGTTATATCTATCCTAGATATTTCCACTATGTAAATATATATTTTTTCATTTAATTATCAATTAGTTTAATGGTATGTATTTCATTATTCACCTTTCTATATATATTATACCTTATATAGTTATGATAGCCATGATATTGATTAAATGGAATTTTTTCCAGTTATTTACCTTTCCATATTTTTTACACACTTTATTCATAGTTTATTGACTACATGGATTGCGTGTTCAATTATTTACCATGAACTATTGGTTTTTCTAATTTATTCGTTATTTATTATGTTTTACTTAACCCTTATTGAGAATTTGAGCTCAACGTTATATTTTTCCATTCAGAGAGTTCCATGCAGTTCTCTATGACATATATGTAGGCGTATACTAGATAAAATAATATTATTCTTAGATAAAAAATTATGATTTAATTTGTGTATTCCAATATAATGTGAGAGTCATATATGTATCTATTTTACCCTGACTACAATAATATTTGGTTCTCTAGGATGTGATTCCTTGTATCTTTTTCAAAATGTTAATGTAGTAAGAAACTGGATTTAGGATAATAGGGTCAGGGTCACCATAATTGGCATCAGATAAATTTTAGTAGACACATTTGGAACTAATAGTAGGAAAATATAGATTTGGTTACCTAACCCTATGATATAAATTGAGGATAAGTATATAAGAACATATTAAGGTTTAGGTAAGGTATAGAATATGTGGTATTTAAAAATATATATCAATGTCTATATACCATAAGTACATGTGGTTCTAGGATATGGGTACCTAGGGGTTATAACTCTGAATAGGGCACATTTGGATTGAATCGATCATTACTTAGTACACATCAACGAGCCTTACTACACACCTGGTTTGAAAATCCTAGGTGATATACTTAAGATAATTCAAATTTTTTTTACAAACCATTATAATGGATTTAAATAGATAATGAAAATGAATGAACTTTGATAACACCAATAATAAGTAAAAAACTATGTTAAAATAAAATGGATAAAGTATTTATGCATTGGGATTTAAAAATAAAATTTTATAATTTTTTTTACCAATTTTAGTTTGGGTATATGAATCATGAAACATCATTGGATTATATCAGAATCATATATGTTTTCATAAGAATAAGAGTTATGTAAATGATCATGGATTAATTTATTTAAATCTAATCCAGAGTTGAAATTCATTAACATAACCTTTTTGGTCTTATGTGATAGGTGTTAGGTTCTGGGCCCCGCAGCGGAAGCTAGTGGGATGGGTATTTTAAATTTTTTCCATTGGTGGGACAACGGAACTTGTCATCACTGACAAACTGAGCCCCAGAGAGGTTTGAGGATCTTGCATAAATTATTAAGAGCACAAAACTAAAATGAAAATGTACCCATTTCTAATCTGAAGCTGCGGTCGATTGCAACTAGTCAATGGAGATCATTGCTTGAAGGATCCAAATCATGATTCCTCTAGATCATCCACACACACTCCAAAAATCCACTGGAACGTCGATCGTTGAATTCCGAGTGCTAGTGCGACAATCCGAAGAAGCATTCGATGTCCCGGCGATCACCACATTGATATATCTTCGATTATTGAGGAAGGACTTGATAATAACTCTTGGATCATCATCTTCTCTCTTTAGGAAGTGAGAAGAGAGAGAGGATCTCAATTTTCATTCCATAAATGAATTAATAGTGATTTTCACGCCATAAGAGAGAGCCTCCACCTATATTTATAGCGACACTAATAAATACCTGGTAGAGTTCCTCGACCCCCATTTATATCAACATTCACTAAATAAATAATTTTGACGGACTAAACTGTGCCAATATTATTTATTATTTTTATCACATACTTGTAATATATATGAAATATATTATGTGATAAAATCTGAGCCATTTAACTTGACTCGCTGTCCCGCTTAATATTAAACGAACCTTGAATATTAAAATAATATTCGTTCTATTAATATTTTCTCATATTTACTAAACTCGTAAATAAATTAAATAAATTAAATCCCAAATATTCATAACTTGAATATTAATGAATTTATTTAATTCTTTTGGTGATTGACAACTTGGACAATGCTCGGACCCCCGTGGCGGGGCCCCCTATGTCCATATCCCTATTTAACAAAATAGTGTGGATTCTTGAATACATTATTGTGTGCGAACCTTTAGGACCTTACCTCAATAGCAGTGAATAAAATACATAGACCAAGAGTGGAGTCTAGCAACCCATCATGGCCCCTAAAGAGATAAGGCTAGTCATAACAATGACTACCATCCTACGAACACAGACTGTGTACTATAATCTCTCTATCATTAAATATCTCATAAAACAGGACACACTCTTGTGTCATCGTCCTTATCTTACTTTATTATTTGTTGATCTATCCAGATAGATTTTCCTTTCTACTACATTGGCCAAAGACTTATGAAGGTGGAACCATCCTGATCAACCAGGCTTGAGATATACAACTTCCTAAACTTGGAAGGGAAAAATCCTTTCTTGACCATTCAGCCAATGTCATACCACCAACGATGCACCCAACACAAACTACCTCACCACGACATCACTGCCATGGTTTTCATCTAGCATCAAAGTACGTAATAAAATGATATACATTAGTAATGGTCTCAATTAAGGAGACCGATACACATGTCTATAGATAGGAACAACCAATGATACCCAAAACATGTGGTGTTCCTATTGGTGGGTCTGTCCTCATGATCTCAATACTAGAGATCACTAAGTCCGAACTTTATGAGAAGAAGTCTCAATACTTATGAGCCCCCAACACCTGATAGTCATAAATTTACCGTGTCCAGTCAGTAAGATGTATCTAGACTATAGAACATATATTTAAGATCAATTTCATTGTATCTCGGGGTTCTCAATATAGCTTGGTATCTGCTATAACCTATCTACATGAAAATTAACCTTTGGACATTACCATTATTATAATGGATGCAGAAAAGTCTGCACTATAATGGTAAGATAACATCATGCATAGCTAATTATACACATGATATGGTAATCAAAAAGTACTGCATAGTTGGGTCTAGGGAACCCACTATTTCAACACTCCCACTTGCACTAGAGCCAACTTTCTAACTAAACTTATGAGCTACTCACATGATAAATATCATTCTTCTACTGAGTAATGTCTTTAACTGCTGGGCCTGCCATGTTTTCACCACGTGGCATATCTAAAATATGTGACCTCATCTGCTTGAGTAAAACTTCTCAAGATAGGGTATCCCCAAGTATATCACTTTGTCGATTTTCATAACTTGATAACTTGGCTAGTAATAATTTCATAATTTTCATTATGATAATGTTTTTCTCATTAGGTGCGAATCCATGAACTGGAACAAATCATTGCGATTTAAACTGCTTCTTAGCTACCTTAAAAGCTTCAATGTACTCAGTATTTGTAGGTATGGATACCACTAGCTTTTATGATCTTGACTCGCTCATATCCTTTACTTAACTGTGATACTTGATCAAATTGATCTAAGGATTACTAGTTTGTGTCCCACAAAAACTAGTATACCTTCCTCTCCATATTCCAGGTTCATATCATTTGTACTTTCTGAAGTACAAGATGATAATTCTGACTGTATTACTTATAGTTCTCCTAGAAATAATTGATATCTGCCTATAATAAATTATATCCTGGACGTATCAATTATTGTAAATATTATGGCATATGTGATTGATCGATCACTAAAGCATATGGTATCAATTCACAACATTAATCTCTACCTATGCTCTGAACATGTAAACCGGGAGAGATTAAGCCATGTGACATTGCCAACAATTCTGAACATGAATTGTTACAACTTTTATTTTTTCAATACAATGTCACAGTATGTATGGGATTGACTAGGACCAAGAAACCTATGGATATACCTTAGTATATCCTGTTCCCTAGAACTTAAGTTGCTACTTTAAGTCAATCATTGGATAATTTCTTTTATTCTAGTCTTATCTAACAGTAAGACCAAGATCTGTTTTCAATATGTTGTCGAACATATTTCACTTGGAAAACATTAGTGCTCCCACTATCCTTTGGTAGACACAAGGCAACGATTGATTTATAATGAATGCTCTAAGATCTTATTTCTTAATTTAATCCAGAAATGGATTTCTGTAACTTTGAATCTTCATTGGAATCATATTATGTCATCATCTCTTTCTGTTTGTGTCGTTTAGACACCTTCCATGAAATATGATCTTGACATCCAATGACCAATAGAATGATATTAGAAGACAAGTAAAATTCTAATAGATTTAGGTATACCAACTTTGTTTAACCAATCAAGCCTTATTGGTACTAGGATTGTACCATCCATGTATCATATAATTTTAATACCCACTACAATATTCAATTTATAATCCCCTTTGCAATTTGATACATGGAATCCATTATGGAATTTTAATTGATCTTGTCAATATTTAGCTTATTTCCATATACTGACCTGAAAATTAAATTTTTATTATTAAAACACTTTTAAGGAAAAAGTGAGAAACCATGGTTCAACCACAACCTCCAAAGAAAACATTTCACATGCCGGAATTCAAATTGCAAAACATTCAACCAGAACCAGCATCACCCTTCCAAAACCCTCATCACACCACCTGTTACAAAATTCAAAAGAGAGACCATATCAAAGAAAATCCTGAAAATCTCGTGATCTACCGGGAGTGCTGCACATATCTTATTCCACATCGTCGCCATCATCACACTGCATCGCCATCATCTTGACACCTGCATCCACCATGGAGAACCACAAAAAATGCAAAAAACCAGTCGTCATCCCCGTCATCCCTTCACCGACGTGAAAAAGTGATGCGCTGCCATGTCCTGCAAACCGTGAGCTGGATTCTAACTTGTAGGATTTATTATTCTCAATGAATAATATATCACCGACCGCGGTGAATATAAAACCTTCACCATGCTTTCATTATTCCTACACAGTATGTGTCTCTAGAACATTCCTATTCCATATATAGTTGTGGAACTTGTTCCCATGCCAACCATTTGTGCATCTCGAGCATTGACTAAGTCCAAGTCAATTCAGTGCCCACTATCTCTAATAGAGATGTGCACCCTTGTAATGAAATGTAGTCTAATACTTGATTACATCTTTTATATCTTAGGTATTTAGGTAATATCTTAATCAACTATTAGGATAATTACCTTAGATGCACAATGTGTTTAACTTGATACATGTTTGTTTAAATCTTAACAAACGCTTTGAATCTAAACACGTCCTATGACATAATGGATTTTCCATCATACTATGACTCGTATGATATCAATTTTTCATTTTTGTTGGCATATAGGTTATGGGTTTAAGCAGTTATTTGCAAAGCACATCATGAAATATAACGAAAGTTACTGCAGGTTGTAACATTAATACAACTTACATCAAAACATTGATGTATAAAATGTGCGTTTAAGAATTTCTCCACACTACATTTTTTTGATCAATGTAAATATGTTGTAATCATCATTGATCCTCCTTATGAACATCAATATGGTGATGTAGATAAGGTAACATGTGTTTAGGAATTACTCCACGCTAAATTATCATGATTGATGATAGATTGGTCAAGATATTCTTCGGCATTCTGATCCGAAGTAACTCATATCATCTTACCAAACTTATACTTCACTGGTACATTCCTTAATGACTTAAAGGAAACTTACGAAGTATCTTTACCTCTTGCTTTTTTTTGAATAGTTTACACTGTCTTGTTGAACTAACCTCGAAAATCTTTGTGGCATACCTTTATTTTTAAGGGTTTCTTTGTCTAAACTAAAGATGTAAATAATACCAAAGTTGTTTAACTGTGCCAAGCCTAAATACCATATTGGGTATTTTCTTGACGTCCACTTTTAGTTTTACTTTATAAAGAATTATATTGCCACAACTGGGTAGGTCTTACATTTTATATTCATCATGTATTTCCATTGATTCACGTAGTAGTGAACTATTTGTTGAGTATGCTACCACAAAAAACATTCATTCCAAAACATGGAATACTGTCTCATCATGTCCAAATGGTCACATGAGATAAATGTTTTTGTTATAATCAACAACTTGTTCAGTTTGAGTCAATCAGTTGACAATTATAAGTTACGTGTTTCTCACTACTGACTTAGGAATCACCCTTTCTCAGCTTCTTAGAGAAGACACTTTAATTCTAGTAATGTTTCTCTACTTACTTGGTTATTTTATTTCAATACATATATGTGAAAATCATATTGTATTTTAGTACCCAAGATTTATGTGAGATAACAATACTTTTATTTGATGAATATTAACTGAATGAGAAGCAGGAACTTGCTACTAGTATTTCAGTTCTAAACTTCCATTAATTCATTTCAATATGTGATGTAAATAACCTCATGTTAAATAACCAACCAATTTTCATTGAAGGAAATGATGAAGGTTCCTTTGGTGTAACTTTCCATAAGCCTTTTCGCCTTGTCATTCAATGTATTCACCATAAGAATAAAAGATGGTGTTATCTCCAATATTATTATTACTTGGAGAATGTTACCTTAAAGGTAATGAAGCACTTACTCTAAAACGTTCATTTGTACCTTTAAAAAAAACTAGTGTAATTGGGTGTAAAAGGTATAAGAATGGAATGACATGAAATATTGTGAACTGTCTTTCACTTTACACAATCGGAGTGCAATCATCACATTCAAATCTTACTTCACTTTCTCCTTGGAAACTTTTTGGAGATGAGACTACATGTGATCATCATCCAAGTCATGATGTAGCAACCACGAATAACAACATACGTTGATGATAGAATTATGACAGATCCATCATATGCTTTTTTCATGAGTCTCCTATAAGAAATTTTACACCCTCACTTCCTGAGGTGGCTTAACTGGTTAGGACACAAGCACCTTGAATTTCCGATATATTAGTAATGTGAGAAAGCGCCTATACTACACTTGGAATTTCGTGCTTGTTTTGACATTAAATTTTTCCAATGTTTATTTTAGTTTTATTGTGGTATTACTTTCCATTATCTACAAATATAATTTAGTAGATTTTACTTTTATGTGAATACTTAATGTGACATTACTAATTATTTAATCATTAAATGTCTCCCATAAATTTTTCAAATTCTAGGAACCCTATGTACTAGAATTGGAATAATCTTGAGTATTCTAGTGTAAAGGATCTCTGAACCTCCCTCATAGTCTACAATCAATGGCTACGCCACTACTCGGAGGGTCCAAGGTAGGCTTCTGGCTGACCAACCACATTAACTCGTGATATCTTTATTTGTGGAGTGAAATCCAAGCTTCAAAAATCATTTACTGATTTACTGAACGCTTACCTATAAAATTACAACAAGCTATCTAAGGCTATTTCTTTGCTGAAATTTTAGTTAAGTCGACCCACCACACAAATAAGAACTCCCTGGTAGTAAGAGGCACCCTCATCTAAGGCATGAATGACACCTCAAACATCTGGTTTTGTTCAAACTAGAATGATGGAAGGATGTTTGAGACTTAATATTTTATTTGAGGGTTTTATTGGTTCTCTCTTGAATAATGTGATCCACTTCTATTAAACTTGTTCATCTATGTTGTCACGCTCACAATCGAAATTCAATAGAAAAACATACGCTGCTTCTTTATGCATTTTATTATCTATTATTTTATGTATTTTCCCACTATTCTAAAATGCATAAAATAATAAATAAACTCATAACAGTAAACTATTATCCGACTGGACTTGGGAATCTAAAATACCTATGGTCATCGTACCTGAGTCGGAGCTTGACTCAAAATGAAGCTAACCCTTTGTCTTGTACGCTCTCTTCACATCTCGAACATCGCCCTGTCTTGGCGGGGTCCACATCACATCTTGGAGTACCGCCTCATCTTGGCATGGTCCATGTGTCGTCTTGCATCGTCTTGATCAACGTGCATCGTCTCGTGTTGGTGGGGTCCACGTCGTTCGACGTCTTCACCCGATGTAAAATAATACTCACGCGAAGGTGAGGGGAACTTGGGTATAAATGTACATCAAGTGGATTGGAAACGCATGTCCTTATACATTTTAACTGAAAAATAAAGATGATGCATAGACCATCTATTTTATTAAATATAATCATTGCACACATTTAAATAATTAATTAAGTAAATAATTAAATGCAGACATACAACGGTTGATGCTCAAGACCAAACAGTGGGTAAAATAAAGCGCGATAAAATTAAAATGAAATAATTAAGTACAAGGGTTTATTAAATTAAATTAAATGAATTAATAATTTTAAATAATTTAATTAATCATCGATCCTCTAATTAATTTAATTTTAATGAAAAAATTAAATTAATTGAACTTAATTCAATTTAATAACTAAATTGAATTAATTTTATCCAGGTATTAAAATTATTAACCAAAATTAATTTTAATTAATATAATTATAAACCAAAATTAAATTAATTAATTTAATTAATCTAGATTAATTTAAAGTGGTCGAACCCTAAAAACACCATTGCATGGCCTGTGCGGGTTGGGCCTAACCCACGCAGGGCCATGCCATGGCTGAAATGGGTCGGGCCAATCCGCCCAAACCCGTTCTGGGTTGGGCAGGTCCGCTCGGACCGCTTCGGGGATGTATTTGCACTACGAAATAATTGCAGGAAAAATAAAAGTACCTCATGGATTTGGCCAATGCTGCAGCGACCCACAATGCACCCGAAAGGCCGATCGAGGCGCTCCGATGCCGGCCAGCAGGGCGGAACAAGAGTCACCAGCTTGTGCGGTGCAAGGGTGCAGCTTGGGAGGATCTGCGCCCCCTGGAGCAGGGCCGAGAGCTGAATGGTGGTCCAGTGGGGGGAGCGATTGGTGGCGGATGCCGTTAGCAGTCTGAAAGGGAGGCGACGATAGAGAAGAGGCAGGCCGTTCTGGGTGAGGCCGGGGTGCGGCATTGCCGCCGCCGCTGCATGCGGTAGGTAGGAGACCTAGAGGGTGAGGGCCAACTTCTGGTCAGTTTTGGTGCACTACATGCGGAGTACGGCATGAGCAAGCAGGCGGACCGGTTCTGTCTAGCAGAGCTGCTGTGTACGGTTTGCAGTAGGTCGTGGGGAGAGAGAGGGGAGGGTGGCTGGAACCCGGGGTTGTTGGGCGGCACATGCTAAGGGAGCAGCGAGACGCCAGGGAGCCCAGCCAGGGGGGGGGGGGGGGTTCCGCGGGCTTCACGTCGCGCTGGGATGTGGGAAGGCCGGTGAAGGCTTTCAGCAGTGCGCTATCGAAGGTTAGTGGTGGGGTGCGACCGTGATGGCTCTGGGCTGGGTGCATCGCACTAGGGTTGCACCGAGGAGGAGGGATGGCGACGGAGTGCTCCGGCGGTGCATGGCTGGGCGGCGATGTCCATGCGGGTCAACGTCCCAAGGAAGCGTGTACAGGGGGTCCGTGCAGACCCCTTTCTTCCTTTTTTTCTTTTCTTGCTTGACCCACCACTCCCACCCTTTTTTTATATAGAATTTCACGATTTTTTATTTTCTATCCCACCTCCCTCTTCTTTTTTTTAAAGTAAAGACTTATTTTGAAGTCTTCTTCCACACAACATTTTTTTCTAAAGGATATTCAATTAGCCTTTAAAATTATTAATAATAAAAATATTATCATAAAAAATATTTTATTATTATTGCACTATTATAATAATAAAATAATTATTATGATAACAATAATAAAATTATTATGCAAATAATAAAATTAAATTATAATGTGCACACAATTTGTTTCTAGGATGAACTAACTTAATTCAAAATAAACTTGATCAATTCTTTGGGATGGAAAAATTAAATACCTCTGATCAAACCGTGAATTATAGCCAATCCGAAAAATTTAATTGGATGTATCTTGGTCGTTTGGGATCAGATCAAAGCGTGGTTTGAACCATTGGGACTGTTTTTGGAACCCTATACTTAATGTTTTTCAAATTAATTTTCAAGGCTCAGAAAATTTACGTGATCCCTCTGATACTACTGTGAGGTTCCAGGGCCCGCAGCGGAATCCGGTGGGGTGGGGATTTTAAAATTTTTTTGTCGGCAGGATGATGGAACTTGTCATCACTAACGAACCGAGCCCTAGAGAGGTCCAAGGATCTCACATAAATTATTAAGAGCACAAAACTAAAAAGAAAACGTACCCGTTTCTAATATGAAGCCGCGGTCGACTACAACTAGTCGATGGGGATCATTGCTTGAAGGATCCAAAGAATAATCCCTCTCGATCATCCACACGCACTCCAAAAATCCACAGAAATGTCGATCATTTAATTCCTGGTGCTAGCAAGGTGATTCGACGAAGATTTCAACGTCCCGATGATCACCGCATCGAGATCTCTTCGATGTTTGAGGATGAACTTGATCCAAACTCTTGGATCATCAGCTTCTCTCTCTAGGAAGCGGGAGGAGAGAGAGGCTCTCAATTTTCATTCCACAAATGAATGAATAATGTGTTTCACACCATAAGAGATAGCCTCCACCTATATTTATAGTGATGTTGATAAATACCTGGTAGGGTTCCCTGACCCCCATTTATATCAACATTCACTAAATAGATAATTTTGATGGACTAAACTGTGCCCATATTATTTATTATTTTTATCACATACTTGTAATATATATGAAATATATTAAGTGATAAAATCTAAGCCATTTAACTTGACTCACTGTCCCGCTTAATATTAAACGAACCTTGAATATTAAAATAATATTCATTCGATTAATATTTTCTTATATTTACTGAACTCGTAAATACATTAAATAAATTCAATCCCAAATATTTGTAACTTGAATATTAATGAATTTATTTAATTATTTTGGTGATCGACAACTTGGAAAACACTCAGATCCCCCGTGGCGGGGCCCACTATGTCCATATACCTATTCAAATGAATATGGCGGATTATTGAATACACTATTGTGTGTGACCATATAGGCCCTTACCTCGATAGCAGGGAATAAAATCCACAGACCAAGAGTGGAGTCTAACAACCCATCATGGCCCCTAAAAAAAATAAGTATAGTCATAGAAACGACTACCATCCTACGAACACTAATTGTGTACTATAATCTCTTTGTCATTAAATATCTCATAAAGAAAGACGCACTCTTATGTCATCGTCCTTATCTTTTTTTATTATTTGTTGATCTATCCATATGGATTTTCCTTTTTACTGCTTTGTCCAAAGACTTATGAAGGCATCAATATCCCGATCAACCAAGCCTGATATATACAACTTCCTGAACTTGGAAGTGACAAATCCTTTCTTGAATATTCAGCCAACGTCATACCACCAACGATGCACCAAACACATACTACCTCACCACGACATCACTACCATGGTTTTTGTCTTGCATCAAAGTATGTAATAAAATGACATAAATTGGTAATGGTATCATGTTAGGAGATCAATACACATGTCCGTAGATAGGAACAACCAATGACACCCAAAACATGTGGTGTTCCTATTGGTGGGTCTGTCCTTCTGATCTCACTACTAGAGATCACCAAGTGAGAACTTCATGAGAAGAAGTATAAATGCTTATGAGCCCCCATCACCTGATAGATAGACATATATTGTGTCTAGTTAGTAATATGTATCTAGAATATAGAACATATATTTAAGATCAATGTCATTGCACTACTACAAACACGGCCTTTATCAGCGCTAAAAATGGACTTTATCAGTGCTAGAAAAGTGCTGATAAAGCCAGCGTATATAAAGGGGGGGGGGGGGGGGTCCCCTTTATCAGCGCTCCGAAAAGCGCTGATATAGGACCCCTTTATCAGCGCTAAAAAAAGCGCTGATAAAAGTACCCCTTTATCAGCGCTTTTTTTAGCGCTGATAAAGGGGTCCTATATCAGCGCTTCCTTTATCAGCGCTTTCGTTTTAGCGCTGATAAAGGACCCTTTTATCAGCGCTTTTAAAAAAGCACTGATAAAAGTTAATTTTTTTTTAAAAAATTTAAAAAATACTGCCAATTGGGGGGGGGGGGGCTTTTATAGCGCATGAACCCCCCCTTTTACAGCGCTTTTCGGCCCCTATACAACACCCCACGCACCCCCTCCACCCTTTAACAACGCTTGCTCCAATATTCCCCATGCGCGTGCACCCCTGCATCCACCAGGATTTGAACTCGAGACCTCCCCCCTGCGCGCCTAAGCCCTTACTACTACTCTATTTTGATTTGCTTTCCAATTCATGATATCTATCTATATATATATATTTAGTTATATTTATTCGTATAGTAATATATATTTATATTAATATATATATAGTTATATTATAATATATATATATAGTTATATTATAATATATATATATATAGTTATATTATAATATATATAGTAATATTAATATATATATAGTGGTATTAATATATATATATATATATATATATAGTTATATTTATTCGTATAGTAATATATATTTATATTAATATATATATATAGTTATATTAACATATATATAGTTATATTAACATATATATAGTTATATTAACATATATATAGTTATATTAACATATATATAGTTATATGAATATATATTTATATAGTTATATTAATATATATATAGTGATATTAATATATATATTTATGGTGATATTAATATATATATATATAGTAATACTAATATATATATATGTAGTTATATATATATATAGTTATTAGATTAATATATATATAGTTAGATTAATATATATATATATAATTAGATTAATATATATATATAGTTAGATTAATATATAGGTATATAAATATTCATATATTGGTATTTTAAATAAAATGGATATTAGTTATTATTTAGATAAAGCTAATATATTTTATATGTAAATATGTTTAATTATTTATTTAAAAAATTTAATTTTTAGGTGCGAATATATAAAAAATATGTACATATAGGTATATATTTGATTATAAATAGCAGTTCATTATAAAAAAAGGATGAAATTTTAAAGACATAATATCAATATGAATGTAATACCTTGGAATAAATTCAGTCCCCGCCAAGAAAAGCCAATAATACCCCCTTAAATGAGTTTGAAAATCCACAAAATGTTAAAAAATCTGGGTACCCTGACAAAAAACTCAGTTTTGGAGGCCTTCTGGGCCTCTTTTGGCCTCAAAAAACGCTTGACCAGGGCTCCCCCATGGTCACAGCAACCTAGAGCTCGTCGCAGGATTTGATTTGATATGTGGTAGAGCTCAAACGGACACCCAGATCAAAAGTTATGGCCGTTTGAAGTTTGAGTTGCGTTTTCAACATATTTTGGATCTTTTTTTAATTTTTTTTAAATTTTTTTAGTCCTCAAATTGTTATAAAATGACTATTACTCCATAATGATTATCAAATTATTAATTAAATTTTTTTTTTAATTTTTTAAGAATTCATTTTCACTAAATATCTTATATATTAAGTATAATAAGTGTAAATGTACATTTATACTTATCTAAAATATATTTAAAAATTATATATTATATTTATATAACAATATAACTATATTTATATATTAATATATTAATATATTTTTAAATTTTTTTGAAGCTGACCCTTTATCAGCGCTTTTTCGTTAGCGCTGATAAAGGGGGGCGCTGCGAAAAACTATTTTTGTGGTAGTGTTGTATCTCAAGGTTGTCATTATAGCCTGGGATCTGCTATAACCTCTCGACATGACAATGAACCTTTGGACATTACCATTATTATTGTGGACACATAAAATTCTGCACTATAATGGTAAGATAACATCATGCATAGATAACTATACACATGATATGTTAATCAAAATGTGCTGCATAGTTGGGACTAGGGCACCCACTATTTCAACCATTAGAATGTCATAATATGAAGTGTTTTTAGAGAAATTTATGAAAATTATATGTTTTATTGAAAAAGTTATTTGAGGAAAAATTCCTTTACATTTTATAAACATAAGATTAAATGTATTGATATCATTTATAGTTAATATTATCATTAATGACAGTTTAATAATAGCTAAATAATATTATTAGACTGTATAAAAAATACATCACATTGTATACCATAGTTAAAAGGTTATTTAATGATTAAATTTGTTTCAAGGATGCAAATAATATTTTTGGGAACATTATAGGAATTATATAGTTTAAAAAAGGACAACCCGCATGCAGGGTGAAAATCTATCGCATCCAATAAAGTGGTGGGGCTTGAACCTATGACCGAAGGATGATAAGAATGTCACACCTACCACTCGCCTACTTGTTTTTCGAGTTAATTTTTCATATTTTTTTGTTAAAACAATTGATGAATAAATTTTAATGATGTAACTGAAGTATTAATTTTTAGGTTTTGATAATAATGTTTTTATCATATTGGCTTTGGAAAATATTTAGTGTCATGTGGAAAGACTTTTTACTCTTTTTTGGATCTTACGTTCTGTTAAAAGTACATTTTATTACTTGATGCATAAAAACTTCATTTATTTATATTCACTTCCGGGTGTAAGATATCTCTAATGAATTAAATTGTTCTTATGAAATAGAAACATATAATGTAATTATATTTCCTTATATTTTTTAATAGTAAAAGAATTCTGCAACATTAAAAAAGTAACATGAAATAAAATTCTATCCTATTACTATCATTTATTTTTCTATCAATCAGTTTTTTGAAAGTTCCCAGATAGGATGACTGTATCATTGAGAGGGGGATAGGGTGGAATAGTTATATTTTTTCTTTTTTCTTTTTAAAAAATAACCTTCGCTGCCTGTTAAAGATTCAATTTCCTACTGAAAACAATTCAACCACACATAAAAAGAAACATAACTATTAATAAGGTTCACTATTCAATAATAATATCTACGTCTATGGTATGGTTTGGAATTAATCAAATACTACACAATCCATTAAAAAGAAATCCTTGTATTACAAAAATTAGGTTATATACTTAAACTCATGTAAGACTATGCAAACAATTAAAATAGCATGCCTACACCCTCTTATCACAAAAGGGTAAAATAATGATTTTGTAACAACTCATGTCACCTTTTATTATTTTCAATTCCAAAAATTTATTCAATTGAAGAAACTTATTCAATTTATTACCCAGAAAAAGGTAATTACTTCTTGGACATAGTTAAGAAAACTTTGTTCGATTTTCCCAATCCGATCAGCCTCACTCAGATTCTTTATATCCTATTATTCAAATCTTATTTCCAAATATGATAAAAATAATTCTGTTAAAATATGATTGAAATAACTCAAAATACCTTCCTTAGTCTAGAAATACCAATATAGAAATCCCATATCTGATTATTCTTCCAGATATGATGACCAGCTGAATACGATGATAAGTTGAATGTGGTAATCAGCTAAATACAATTAATTCTTAATTTGATGGACAAATGAATACAATGTTGCGATCTTTTCCCTTATTCTTTTACATCTCCCCATCAAAACTTCTTCAAAAAATTATCAATACGGTAAACTCTTTCTCTCCCTTAAACACAGAGCTTCTCTCTCTTCTATAGTAAACAGTACATCTGTCATCAGAAAATTACAATATAATTTTCATCTTTTATTGGTGACCCATGAGAGATTTGGAGAGAATAAAAAAATCATTCCCAATCTTTTAAATTTACAATAATCTCAATTTACCATAAAATATCTAGTGCATTTTGACTTCTTCAATGCTTCACAATTTTTCTCGCGTCTTATACAATAATCACTTCTTCTTCAGACTTTCATTTCAATTTTTAGTTCGATTTCAATTCATGGGTCGGATTTTATGAATCCTATTACTTCAATACAATGATCTGTTTTAATTGAATATATAAATTTATGAATAAATGGATACCACTATTAAAGCTGAATATAATAATTCTTTTGAATATCATACTCCATCTTGAAAATTCATTCCACAATCACCACTTTCAAATGACTTTTAATTCTTCCCTTCTTCTTTTAACCTAGTTGGAAATATAAAATAATTCAACTTTTATACAATGGATCTTAACCTAATTGAAACCTAAAATGTAATTCAAACCTTTTTAAATGATAGAATATATTTTTTATCTCATTCATTTCAATCATTTTCACTCATTGGTCTCAAAAAATTTCTTCTCTGAATACAATGGAATATAGAGTACATCAGCTACTTCTCTGAATACAATACCACTTTAAGATTCTTCAAAAAAATCTTCCTCTGGTGAATTTAATGAAGTACTAAATACATTAGACTAGTTTAAGTAGATTTGGATTCTTGTTTCAAAAATCTTTAACTTGTATCATGACTTCCTTCATGACTTTGAATTTATTGAGGATCATCTTTAACATTGTCTGACTTTTCAAAGAATGTATTGCAACATTCCTTTCCCTCATCAACAAATTTTTTTCCTCTTAGATAGAATCCAATTGTCTAGAATAAAATCCGTCAGAGTATGATTGTCATTAATATAATTGGCCTAAATATGATTTCCAACACTCTTTTCCATCCATATTTGATTTTTTTGGATATGATTTCTATCCTCTATTTCATTCCCACTTCTTTTATCAAGCTTGAATAATAAGTTTCAAAATTATATTAATGATTTATGAGAAATCCAATATCATTAAAGCATCATCACATTTAATTAATCATAGTCTTGTGGAACCTGATTCATCATCAAAACAAACACTTTTTTCCTATTGAATTTAGAGTGAATCTGAGGATAATCAATTCCTCATTACGATATTCTCCCATTTTGGGCTCAAGGTGATTCCGATAAAAAACATTAGATTATTTTAGTTATGATGGAAAAATTGAGTCCAATTATTTTGAAAACTTGAGTCTGATTCATTTGAAAAAAGAGTTCAATACTATTTTTACCAAATACATTATGTGGTGTTTTCATTTCTTCCAAAACATTACTTAACAAGAGAATACAATACTAAAAAACTATCACATTACTTATTAGATTTGTTCTAACAACAACCCCCTTTGGATTTTGTTGTCAACCAAGTTTTATAAATCATTGAACTTTGTATCCTCAAGAAATGGATTACTTGTTGATAAATCTAGGCCTACATGAGCTAACTCATTATAGGAAACAAGAATCATTTATAGCAGAACCATGGTATCTGAAAGTAGTGATTATGATAACCCTTTTTTTCCTTTATCATCTCTTCTTTAACCTCATATTTTATTCTTCTTTATTGGTATACAAAACAATTTATTTTTCTAAAAGCACTCTAACAAACAGTTAGAATATTTCACTCACAAATAATACTAAATTCATAGCTTACCCACAAATCCTTATTTTTATATAAAATAAATTGAATTATGAAAACAATTATCCCACTTGAAAAAACAATCCAAAGGTAAGATGATATAGGGGAAAAAATAATTACATAACCTTATTGAGAAATAGGTTGGATACCCATGTTCAACCTGAATTTAGAAAATGATTTTTTTAGTAAGGGTTTTGTGAAAATATTAGTAACTTGTTCCAATGATGGAACATACTCTTGCTCCAATTCATTCTTCTCCACATTCTATTTGAGGAAATGATATTTGATATCAATATTTTTTGAATTAGAATGTTGAAAAGGATTCATGGTGAGATTTATCATGATTTTATTATCACAACCCAAGAGAAAGGGTAACTTCGCTTTGACAAGTAAATCATACAATTGAGTTTTCATCCATATAAGTTGAGTAGTAGATTGAATAGTAGTAACATAATCAACTTCATCCGTACTGAGAGTTACTAAATTCTATTTATTTGAATTGAAACCAACATAATTATTTCCTAGAATGAATACTCCACATGATGATGATCATATATCATTAACATCTACTTCCCAATCAGCATTAGAATACCCAAACAAATCATTACTCTCTGAGATTCCATACCTGATTTTGAATTCTATTGTCCATTGATGTATCTAATAATCCATTTTCTAGTATGTAAATGTTATTAATCTTGAGCACTCTAAAATCTTGCACATAAGGTAATAATACAAAAAATGTCAGGTCTTGAGGCATTCAAATACAACAAACATCTAATGAACTCTCAGAAATCATTCTGATCAACTTATTTTCCTTCTCCATAATTGGAAAATTTTGTTCTCACTAATATCAGCGTGGAAATAGGTTTTGAATTTTTCATTCTAAACCTATTACAAGGTTCCTTAACATACATTTCTTGATAAATAATAATATATTCCTTTTTTTTTATTTTTAACCCTAGAAAGTATTTCAGTTACCCCAACATGAACATTTCAAAAACCTTGTTCATTTATTCTAAAATCATTTCACAAATTATTTCATAATTACCATAAAAGATAATGTCATTAATAATAACAGTTACAATGAGGGAACACTCTTGAATTTCTTTGATGTAGATATTTCTATCAAATGTTCCTTTCATAAATCTCATCTTTCTTAAGCATGTATCTAATTGGTAATACCATTGACTTGGAGTTTGTTTTAATCCATAAAAATCCTTTTTCAACATGCACCCATAACATTCATCTTTCCCAACAACAAAGCCACATGGTTTTTCAATATAAAATTCCTCTTCAAGATCACCATTTTGGAATTTGGATTTAACATTCATTTGAATGTTCTTGTAGTCTTATTGTGCAGTATTAGCAAGAAGTATTCTAATTGTTTCCAACCTTGCAATCTGAGAAAAGTTTTCATCAAAATTAATACCTTAAATTTTTGAATACCCTTTATACACTGATATTTCTTTGTTTCTTATCACTTCACCTTCTTCATTCAGCATGTTTTGGAAAAAAAACTTTGTTCGGATAATGTTTTTGTTTTTTGGATTGGGTATGATTTCCCTTGTACAATTTCTTTAAATATGATCCAACTATTCCTTTATGGACTGAACCCATTCTAGAAACTCAAATGATTCTTTTACATAATTTGGCTCTACTTTTGAATACAAATATGTATGTGTAGTGGAATTGGTTATTCTTCTTGTTTGACTCATCTGATGTTGATCATGAGTAATGTTCTAAGATTCCACATGCTTCCTCATCCTTAGATGAGATTTTAGAGTATATTATTCATCAATATAAATGGCTGAGCCTGATTCTTCTTATTGATTAGGAATACAATTTTATATGTTCTTATCAGAATTGTTTTATTCCAGTTGTTCAAATTACTTTTCTGCCTGAATATGTTTTTCTTTCTCACTTATTTCAATTATTTTCACATTGAAAGAATAAATAATTATTTTTGTCACATTTTTAAAGAACTTATTTCTTCTTCCCTCTAGAGAATATCCAAGAAAGATTCCATCTTCACCTTTTTACTAAAACTTTTCAAAGTTTTTACCTTTATTATTTATAATATATGGACTTCTTAAAACCCATAAGTGTTTCAAACTCCGTTTTTTTCCATAAAATAATTTATATGGAGTCATATCTGATTAAGGTATGTAGAAACAATTATTCTGAATACAAATAGTAGTACTCAGGGCTTTCCTCCAAAAGTAATGATAAAGACAATGTTTAAGTAATATAGTTATTCCCATTTCCATAAAACTTCAATTATTTATTTTAGAAACTCCATTTTTGAGTGTATGGGGAACTATACTCATGTCAAATTCCATGATTGTCAAGATAAACATATAAATTTTCACTTTTGTATTAACCACCATTATCTATTCTCGAATTCATCACCGAATACTCACATTTCTTCTCAGCTTTCCTTTTGAATGTTTTAAACATTTTAAAAGAAATTGATTTGTGTTTCATATACATAACACATGCAATGTGAGTAAAATTATCAATGAAATTAATGAATTACTTATCTCCATTTATTGATTGTTTTTTCATTGGCCCACAAATATCAGAATGAATCAGCGATAGGGGTTGTCTTGAACAAATCTGAACTTTCTTATGCATTGAGTTTGTAATCTTTCATTTCTAAAACATTGTGCAACACAGATCTATTCATCCTGGAAAATTAGAAGTGTCATGTAAAATATCCCTTCTTTGATAACTTTATCATGTTTCTTAGACACATGTGTCCCATCCTTTTATTCCACAGTTGATTCTCTTCCACTAAACTCTTATAACAAGAGTTTTTCCCCAAATCTTAAAAAAAATTCATTTTTTACATTGGCCTCTTGTAAAAATCTTTCCATATTCTTCACTTTTCACCAAAAATCCATATTTTTTGAAGATAAATTTGTTACCCTCTTCACACAATCTTTAAAAATTTAGTATATTTTGTTTCATATAATCAATATATAAATATTTCTTAGATTTCAACATTTTGTTTATAATAACGGCTGATGAAACCCTTTGATTATCAGAGAATCATTATTTCAAAATGTCACTGTGCCTTCTTTAAAATCATTTAAATTATTAAATAATTTTAAATATCCTATCATATAAGAAGAACACCCACTATCAAGAATACAAGGTCATTATCCTTTTGTATATTTCAAAGTAGTTTCAACAATAATAGCCTTATCTTTTTTATTTTCTTTTTTTTTCATCTTTATCTTCTGAGAGTTGTTTAGAATATCTTGTTATAATGCTAATAAAACTAGGAATTTATTTTCTATATTCCTTGGTTGTTCACATCTTTCAAAAATATTTTATATGGGTTGGAACCTATTTATAATCTTTACTCCAACCTTTTCAGGTTTCTTCATGAAAATATTCTTAGTATTCTTCTTTTGAGAGAATTGTCTCCCTCTAAAACCTTACCTTTCTTAACCTATGAAATAATTTTATAGTTTTTGGTTAAACTATTTTTTTTGAATTTTTGAATCCACCAAAATACCAAAAATATCCATAAAATGAGTATTTGCCTCTGAAACTTCCATACTGGCTGGAATTGTGAGAACATTTATCATCCACCTTATTCTATTTCTTTTTTGAGCCACCAACCATTATATTATCAACCAGAGTATTCCTTATATTTTATTCTTTATTAGAACTATAAGTATTTGAAACTTTTCTAGATTCATATAGTTTCAAAACGTTTTCAGATTTATAATTATTTGAGACTTCTGAATTATCAACCTTTTTAGTCTTGGCCACATACTTAAAATTATCATATTTCTTCCTTTTAGAAAAAATTACATCATTATTTTTAACCTTTGAAGGTATCTTTTGTTGATTCATTGTAGGTTTATACTTTTGATAACATTCACCAACTTTGTAGATAGGCTTTTTAATGATTTTATTTCATTGTTCATATTTTGAAAGTTTATGTTGGACAAGTTACAACTCTTCTTCTATTTTACTTCAACTTCATCTCTAAATACTCGTTATGATTCCTTTTTTTCTTCTAGATATTTCTTTTAAATAATAAATCTCTTTTATTAGACTTAATTTCTCATTAGAATTTTTTTTTGATTTATTGTTGAGGAAGTTTCATCTTCCAATATTTTTTTTCATTTTAAGCCCTATGATCTTTCTCATACATTCTTTTAACTCTTCTTTCAGATGATGTTCACATTGAGTTTCTTATTCTTCTTCTTAACTACTACTTCTAAATTATTCATCATTAAATATTGTAATAATAGTATTTTCAATACCATATTCAATTGATTTTATAGATTCAACATCACTTCCTTCTTATTCATCAGCATTATACAAGAAACTTCTTCATTTTTATTTAAATACTTTGCTTTCCTTCTCTGATGAATTCAGTTTTCCTTTATCTCCTTATTTCATTCATAATATTCGTGGATTTCTTTCTTCATTATCACTATCTTATTCTTTCTTTCTCTGTGAAAAATTATCTGTAAAGTGACCAATGCCTCCATATTCAAAAAAAATTCAAGGGAAGTATCCCATTGTATTTACCTATACCTATTTTAAAATTTTTAGAAAACAAGGACAAAATATCATCAAGATTTTTACAGTCCTCATTTTTAGATTCAGATTCACAAGATTCATCTTCAAAATAATATTCTGTGACTTTTCTTTCTTAGCATCATTGAAATACATTTTTCTATCAACTTTTGTTTTTCTTTTCATAGCATTATATATTCTCATTTAATACGTGATGATAGTGCTACAAAAATCACCAAGAGATAATGTTTCAAGATATTTGTATTTCAATGATGAAGATTTTTCATCAAACTTGTTGTGAAGGATTCTCAATATCTTTTCAAAAACTATAGAATCATCTAACTTTTCTTGAAAACATATGATAGTAATCACAATATCATTTACCCTAGTAAATAAGTCCCCAACATATTGATGCTCACCCATAATTAAATATTCATATTTTAATCTATAGATATGTAAATTTTCCTTATTCAATTTTATATTTTCTTCATATATGTTTTTCAATTTATCCCATATAACTTTGGTTGTGGAAAATCCTTTCACCCTTAAGAATTCAATTTCATAAAGTGATGATAATATAACATTCCTGGCCCATCCATCACACTCATGATTCTTCTTATCATTATATGTAAGAGGATATTTAAATCAATAGGAGGAAACCCATTTGTTACAGCTTCAAGAACATCATATACAACATACATGAGATAAGGAAACATTATATCTTTCCAAATATAAAATTTCTTCCATTGAAAACTAGAATACCATAACTGTTCACAGAATTGAAATTCTCTGTTAGATTCTCTTCAAAACTTTATCAATGAATAAGTGAAGGGGACCTATGCTCTGATACCAGTTAAAAGTTCCCAGTCAAGATAATTGTATCACTGAGAGTGGGATGAAGTGAATTAGTGATATTTTCTCTGAAGACCCTAGAACACCCTGAGAGGGGAGGGGTGAATGCGGGTGTCAAATTTTTATATTAAACTAATGGATATTTTTCCCACATTTTTGGGAATATTTTAAACTTGTCTAAAGAGGAGGTGTGGAAAATAAACAATCAAATGAAAAAATGACACAAGCATTTTACTTGGTTCACCACTAAAGGATATGTCCATGGAGAATATGCCGATAGTGTGTAATTAATACTAAAAATCACTAATCATCAAAAGTTTTGGACCACATGAGAATAGCATAGTCACTCTATGCCAGGTGCACTCACTATACAAGGTTTTAAGGATAACAAACTACATCCCACAGATCAATTCCGATGACTCCCCTTGCCCACTGCATTAGAAAAATATTCACTCAGTTTATAAAATTGAAGGTCGCTTCAATGGTTTAACATTATATCATGCATCTTGAACTGTAAATGGATTCTCTTTTGAAGTCTCATAATCACCCACATTTGTAATTTATTTTACCATACACTAATATGTTATGGAAATTAATTTCACAAACTAATTAGGTCAATTTTTAGGCTTCCTTGGGTGTTCTGTGTATTGCTGTTGTTTTTTCTTACTACTATTGTTTTTGAATACTGTCTAGCTATTTCCATGTACCGTCCAACTATTTTTACGTACCATCCAAATCCACCATGAACTATCCATATCCACATACTTCCCTACTCCATGTAATGCTCCACTCTTCCACGTACCATCTTACTCTGCATACATCCTTTCTCACCGCGTACTACAGGAGCTTCTTGCACAAACCATGCTCTGTTCTGCATACTATTTTCCTTCCGCAGATGATACTCTCCGCATACCGTCTTCTCCTACACGAACCACTTCTAACTTCATCGGATTTCTTCCCGAAATTATAATCTCCAATCTCTTCCCTTAACAAAAGGGATTAATGCTCCTTAAATATGAACATAACTCCACATATTTTGGTAATCATATTTTCCAAAAATTTCAATGTGGGAAAATATTCACTATAGACCGACCTTCAGCTGCATACTTTTAGACTCCACCGCATACTAAAATCCTATTAACTGTGAACCTTTATCGCATACTGTTTACCTTCTATGTACTGTATGTATGTGAGTCCACGAATTACATCTCTTCGCCATGTACCATCTCTGCGAAACATTTTTGGAATCATTTCACATACCACAAACCTTCACCAAGTACCATTGCTGCGAACTGTTTTCAGTTATGGGCACCATTCCACGTACCACACTCTTTCACCGCGTACTTCACAACTTTACCACATAACGTGCACCATCACTACGTACCACATGCCTTCACCACATACCACATGCCTTCACTACAAACCGCAAGCCTTTACCGCGTACTATTGCTGCGAGCCATTACCAAACTCCCAATTATTAAGGCCTAAAAATTTGGAAAACACTAGGAAACTATGCCACCTTCAGTACTGATTTCAGCCTCAATCATATGACCCTATTCTTTGGAAACTCCCTTGTCATCCATGTGAAGATTGAAAAAAAGAACAAACCAACCTCCATTATTAGTAACAAGTATCCTTGGTTCCAACAATCTCCCCCTCTGGGTTTGTTGGAAATATTTATATAAATTCACCGATGCGCCAGCCACGATCAAAACATGTAACTTCATGAAACACCTCAACCATCACTCCATGTATACGTGAGCAATGATCAGTGTATAAAAAAAGATAGAGGATATTAATTAATTTCTCCTCCTTTTCTTTTCTCCCATATAGAAAACAAGAGAGATGACATGAATTGATTTCTCATAATTTTCTTTTATCCCCTAGTTTCATTTATAGATTTTTCTATTCTCCATATTTCTCATAACTAGAAAGAATTAGATAACTCTCTGTTGAATTTATCTATTCTCCCCAATTGGAAATAAACCCAATGAACCAAATCTTGACTTGTAGAGTTAAAAAAACATGCTCCCCCTAGATCGTATCCCCCCCGTAACCCTACATCATTTCCACAAAAAGATTAAAAAAAGTTAAAACAACTAAAGAGAGGAAAACCTCATAACCTCCTTATGCAATGGTAGGAGGCTAAACACCGAGGTTCAACTGATGTTTCTCAAACACAGCTGCTAAAAGTGGCTTGATGATAATGTCAGCCACTTACTCATCAGTTCCCACATGGTCCATTTTGATCATGTCTTATTCAATTTATTCCTTAATGAAGTGATATCTAATCTCAATATGTTTTATACAAGAATGGGGAACATGATTTTTCCTAAGATCAATTGTGCTATTGTTATCACTGTAAATCACCATTGGTTGTTTCAACTCATCATCTATGTAAATCAATTGCTTCTTCATCAATATTAATTGAGTGCACACCTTGGTAGCAGATATATAACATTTACAGTAGTACTAAGAGAAGTAATTTCCTATCTGTTTCTTAAACAACCCACACATTTCTTCCCAATATAGAATGCTCCAACATTGGTTGAATTTCTATCCACTACATCTCTAGCCCAGTCAATATCATAAAAAGTAGGAAGTTCACTATCTATACCTACAGTAATGCATAACCCATAATTATGTGTACCTTGAATGTATCTCATGATTCATTTCTCTTCCTCCACATGTTCTTCCTTATGATTACTTTGAAATCAGGACACAAGGCATGTTTCGAAGATAATATCTGGCCATGTTACCTTTAGGTACAATAGTCTTCCAATGATTATTCTGTATACGGTAGGATCCACAAAATTCCCATCCTCATGATTCTTGAGCTTTTTTCCAACCGCAATCAGAGTAAAAATTGGTTTGGAATCACGCATATTGAATTTCTTCAGCAGCTCTCTTGCATACTTTTTCTGATAAATGAATGTGAAATCCTTATTTTTAATCACTTACAACCCTAAAAAGTTTGTGAGTTCAACAATCATGGACATTTCAAATTCAGATTTCATGCAATTGGAAAATTTATCCACCGATCCATGCGTGCTTCCACAAAAAATAATATCATCCACGTATACCAATACCATGAAATAATCATTTTGATAATTATTTACATAGATATTTTGATCCAATCCTCATATTTTAAAATTAATATTTCTCATATAAGAGTAGAATCATAAGTACCATGCCCGTGGTGCGTGTTTTAGGCCATAGAGAGATTTCTTTAATTTTCAAACCTTCAATCAATCATTTCCAAGAAATAACCCCATGGGTTGTTTAACGTATACTTCTTCTTACAATAATCCATTTAAGAATGCTGTCTTGACATCCATTTGATACAATTTATTACCTCTTTGGATTTAAATAGAAATAAATAGTCTGATTGACCCTAGTCTTGCTACTAGAGAAAATGTCACTTCCACATCAACACCTTTGACTTACGAATATCCCTTATAGACCAATCGTGTATTATTTTTGATCACATTTCCATGATCATCAATTTTTTTTTATTGAAAATCCACTTCGTACTGATCATATTGTGACCTTATTATCATTTGAAAAGATACCAAGTCTAATTTTTGTAAATCTGATCTAACCCTTCATTCATTACTTTTACCTATGACTCATCCTTTGAAACCTATTTAAATGAAGATGGTTCCACAACTGATTGAAATGAATATTGTGCATTATTCATCATTCTCTTTATCTGTGTAGGTGAATTACAATACCTGATAATGTTGGACTGATCAATTTATTCTCTTTGATTTAACCTTTGGGGTTCAAACAAATTCTCTCAAGATATGGATTCCTCTTCTGATTATTCTTCTAAGTCAACATCATTATGTGACTCTTGAGAGTTTTGTACACATTCCTATACCTCTGTATTATCATTTTCTAGGTTCACATTCTTTCTCATCTTTTATCACATCAGCATAATAATTCCTTGAAGAATTCATGTTTTTCTCTTCAATGATCTTTATATCACTGATTTCTGTAATTTTTCTCAATCACTTACTGAAACACTTCTAGGATTTGCTGGTCATTGAGTATCCATGAAATATTCCTTCATCTGAATTATCTCCATACTTCCTTGATTTTATTATTTGTTTTGGATATAACATTTGCTTCCAAAAAATCCCAAAAAATTCAAAGAGGGATTCCTTACATGACACAATTCATATGCTATCTTTGTCTCATCCATATATAGCCCTGTTCAATTTTGAATATACACCGCAAATTGAACTGCCTCTTTCTAGTAATTAAGAGGAATAAAACTCTCAATTAGCATAGTTCTGGCCATGTTGTTTACTAGTCAATTCCTATGCTCAACAACTCCATTTTTCTATGGAGTTCTCACATCTGCCACCTGATGTTGCATCATATGGTTCTCTAGGTAATTTTCAAATTCAATGGACATGTATTCCCCTCTATTGTCAGACCACAGGACTTGGATCATCCATCCAGTATCATTCTTGGTGATTCGATGATAGGTTTTCATGCAATCAAGCACTTTTCGCTTATTGTGTATAACGATCAGACATTATATTATACTGTAATAATATATTAAGTAAAGAAATTAAATTTTTCCATGTGTTCCAACAAAATTTATTGGGCTACACACATCTGTATGAATGTGGTTAAAGTGATTTGATGATCTTTTCTTCTTTGGCCGACAGGAATCGAAAAACAGTTTCCCTCTCATGGAAGCATCACAGGTTTTTTCTCGTTAATGATTTAGATTAGGGATATCCATTAATATCTCCATCTTAGATATCTTTTCCATGTCTTACTAATTGTTTCTCCCCAATATCCGATTCCATAAGTTGTTTTCCTCTTCAATTTTTAAGTAGGAAATGTTCTATTTGTTGTCAACCTAATATAAGTTTCCATCTGTTCTAAAGCCTTTCATGAAAGTATTCGTAGACTTTCCACTTATAGTACATCCCTTCTGGTTGAATGTCACAATAAGGGCTGAGTCACATAGTTGAATCACACTTAGAAGATTGGGATACAGTCCATACACATAAAGAACTTCCATCTTCCTCAGCTCGTCATTAGCCAATTCAGTATTTCCACTACCATTGATCTTAAGAGCACCATCATTGCCAAACCTCACTCTTCCATATACCTTTTTCTTGATATTATTTAATATATATGAATTTACCATCATATGAGATGAAAATACACTATCAAGATTCCAAGTGGTGTTGTTCTTGGTAGCTTTGAGAGCTATTTATGCAAAGTTTGATTTCTCAATTTTCTTCTTTTCTTTCCATGAGATATTAGATTGAGCATACGAAACTGATGGTATTTCAATTATCTCTTGCAGGCATATGGTTCTTTAAATTCAAATTCCTCTTCTGGGGATAAAACATGTTTTAAATTGCAACACCATCTGGTTGATGAGTATTGACTCATCTCTGATCATTGAATGAATTTCTCTTGTCATACATCTGCCTACAATACATAGCTTTGTGGCCAATGTTAGAACAATGAAAGAAATATCCATATAAAATATTTCTTTTATAAGATGTAGGATATAAATAGGTTTTCCTCTATTGAACTCTTAACTCTTCCCCATTCATATAGATCCTTTCCTCTTTGCAGTATAACATGGTATGGCCCAGATAGCCACAAAACTGACACATCATGAAAGGAAATGGCTTCTCACTAATATTTCTCCTCATTCCTTCTTCCTCAGGAAAATAGTTTGAATCCTTATAATTTTATGGAAACTTGAGGATAATCTTCAGTTTTCCTTTCAGTTTGATTTACGGGTTTCTTTTTTAATAATTCTGGTGGCTTTTCAACATGATAAACTTTGAACTTTACTTTATTCTGGTTCACCTTTTTTATAGCATTTTACATTTCAGTATCACAACTAATTCCACTATTTCCTATGCATGTAGGTCTTTGATCACTAAAGATATTTCCAACTCTATCATAACCATATTTTTCTCTCTATAACAGCTCAGCATATGAGAACCTTCCAAATTGTATTTTCTTCTTTGATTATTTTGAAATTGATTCACATTCATGTTTAATTCACAAAGTAACAACTTCTTCTACAAGACCTTGAATAGTCTTGGACTTCTCCTCCAGTCTTGAGGTAAGTTCATTGATGACCTTTGATTGTTCTTTAATTCTGATTTTTAGTTCCACAACATCATCAGTGATATCAAGGACTGATGATTGTAATTTCACTAGTTCTTCCAGTCATTCAATTTTCTCTTCCAACTAATCAATATATTTTGAAGATTCCTCCACCATTACATTCCACTTATTGCATCTCCTACATTTATTCTCAATCTTATCAAAATCATCCTTAAGTTGCATCTTGGGATCAAAATTAGTAGTCAACTGATTATCTTTATCTTTATATATAAATGGTTCTAACTTTTCAATAGTATCCATCATGGAATCATGGTTCCCAGATTTGAATTCTACAACCTCTTCCTCAAATAGTTCATTGTCATCGTCTTCTTCTTCAGAATAAAATCCTACATTGAATTTTCTTTTCAGTTTTAAAGTATCCCTCTTTAAAAAACCTTTTCGGAGGCTTTTGAAAGTATCTATATTCACTTTCTTCTTCATTGAAATTTATTGGGCAATGAGAGGCAATGTTCCAAACTATTCTATAGTAAAAAGAAGCCCAAAGTATTGTTCCTTCAAATTTCCCTATTCCCTTTTAGAGTTTCTTGGAAATTAGAGAAATAATATCTTTTTACTCATCATCATTATCCACAAAATCTCATGAACTTTCCAGTTTTTTCATGTCTTTGAATGCCATTTACTTTCATACATGATTCGTTTCATCTTCTAGGTTGACTCTCTTCTCATACGACACTAGGATGCTCATCAGATTATCAAGAGAAAGCTTGGAAAGATCAATTTCTTCAAGATTTTAAACCCTTAAATTATAAATGGGCGGAAGTCTTCTCAAAAATTTATTTACAATATCAATGTATTTTATCTCTTCTCCAAGCCCTAAAATTCCTCCTACAACTTTTGTAATTTTATTGAAGAAGGGATCTATATTTTCATTAGGGTGCATCTTTAGATCACCAAACCTTTTGTGTAAAACTTGGAGCTTCGCCTCCTTCACCTTGCTTTCACCTTTATAAATATTTTCTAGTTTCTCCCACATATACTTTCCTGATATAAAATTCATCATGTTCAAATATATTTAATCAGAAAGAGCTATAGTTAGGGAATTCTGTGCTTTAGCATCAGTATCCATCATTTTTATGTCGATATCTATAATAGAAAGACTGTTTGGATCAGTGACCTATATTCCTTGTGCAGTGGAAAAAAGTACATCAATTCCAATAGATCTTAGATGAGATATCATCTTGTTCTTCCATATATAAAATTTACTTCCATAAAACAAATGAACTCCCATTTCATTACCTGTATACTACGTGTTAGAAAAACAGGACAAATTTAACACTGGGAACCTTTACACTCTGATACCACTTGAAGGACCCTGTAACACCCTGAGAGAGGAGAGGTGAATCAGGGTGTCAAATTTTTCTTTTAAACTGATGGATATTGTTCCCACATTGGTAAGAATTTGTTAAACCTATCTGAATAGGATGAGTAGAAAATAATCAATCACACGCAAAACAATGATACATCAATTTTACTTGGTTCACCACTAAGGGATAAGTCCAAGGAGAATACACTGAAAATGTGTCGATCATACAAAAAATAAGTAATATTCACAAGTTGTGGATTATAAGAGTTTAACACATTCACTCTATTCCAGACACACTGCCTTTACATGGTTTTATGGATTGTACACTGCGTCCCTCAGATCACTTTCGCTGAATCCCCCTTGCTCACCGCATTGGAAGAATCATCACTTAGTTTATCGACTTGAAGGTCACTTCAATGGTTTAGCATTAAATCTTGCATCCTCAAATATAATTGGTAGCTCTATTGAAGTATCTTAATCAACCACATATGTAATTTTTTTCCCACATGCTGAAATGTTATGGAAATTAATCTCAAAAACTGATTTGGCCAATTTTCAGGCTTCATTGGGTGTTCTGCATATTGCTACGGTTTCTGCATACCGCTGCTGTTTACGCATACCACTGCTATTTCTGCATAGCATCCAGCTGTTTCCACATACCATTCTGTTGTTTCTACATGCCATCCAAATTTTTCATGAACTTTCCTTATCCATGCACTTCCCTACTCCATGTATTACCCCACTCCTCCGCGTACCATCCTACTCTGCATACTGCTTCCCTCGACCACATACTAAGAGAGCTTCCAGTGTGAAACATGCCCTCTTTTTTCATACAGTTTTCCTTCCATGGATGATACTCTCTGTGTATCTTATTCTCCTCTGCGAACACTATAGGAAATTTTTCCGTTCATGACAGTTTTTTTGGGTATAGCGGCAGTTTAAACCACCGCTATATACTTTTGCGGTGTTTTCTGAAAACCATCACTACATTGTGTTTTGGGACACTATTGCTGGCTGTTATAGACATTTTGAGGTAGTTTTTAGAAATCGTCATAGATAGTGTATTTTGCGGTGGTTATGATGCGTTTATCGGCAAATTTCCTAGCCAGGGGATTAATTTTTTTAGCGGCAGTTAAAACCGCTGCTAAGAAAATGTAAGACCTGGCCAAGAAAACTGCCACTAAAAGAAACATAACCAATGCGAACTTCACTCGGAAGATGAGCACTATAGCGGTGGTTAAAACCGCTGTGAAAATTAACACCTTAGCGGTGGTTATAACCACTGCAAATAGAAAAATGCTGAAATTTAGCGGTAGTTATAACCACTTCTAATTGAAAAATGATGACATATAACAATGGTTTAAACCACCACTAAAACCACTTTTACAATAAAAAACACCAGCTTCTGCAGCTTCTGTAACAATGCCCTAAAAAAACAATTATAATAATAATCTAAATCAGACCACTACATGTGAGAAATAACAACCTTTAACCCCTATGAATCCAAGTTATAGTTTTACAATTTCGACACAACAAAAACAAACAAACATTATCTATTTCATAGGTCTTCTAACTTAATATAAATACTAACACCCAGAAACCTGGTCCAATATCCATCCATGTATCAAATTCCTATACATTAGTAGTTGAATAACCAGAACATCTATTTAATATATATCTAACACAAGAATGTTTTCCTCTCCCATAGAGAAGATATGTCCATGAATATAGGCTTCTTGTATTAATGTACCAATAGAGGACGACAACCATTTTCAGTCTATATTCTTCAAATTTAAAATATCAGATAATCTATATATTTCACTCAATGAAGTTTTGGAATAGAAAATATAATAATGGTGGATTTACACTATATAATTTCAACACCATTGACCCTTTATAGTATTATCTATAAATCAAGAAGTCATCTCAATACTGATATGCATGAGGCCTTTCTTGATGCATTAAAAAATAACCACCCCATGAGCCTCACTTTTGAGACATTAATAATTACGTAATCAACATAACCAGTATTAAAAAAACAAACAAAATCATTATCACAAGCATAGTATTAGAGGAAACAACCCAAAATTTAGTGATCACTATCGCTACCATGTGATTTCGGTATTCAATTCCACTACGAATTATATCAAACTTCATTAGTAGTTTCAAAAAATATATTGGTTTCCAATATCAAATAATTTTTGTATTACCACCGAATACATCACTAATCAATCCAATCCACTCATATACTTTATTTCATGTTAAACTCATCAGTCACATAATCCGTTCCCACATCATACAATAAAAAATATCTAATACCCATGCATTAGCTAAAGAATTATACTATTCCAAGTTCAACACTCATATATGAGACAAGGTGTCATGAACCTTCACACCTTCATCTAATACCCAATCATATCCTAAGAGTGATCATCTGTAATGTTCATCGACACTCCACAACATATCTCCATAAAATAAGAAAGGATAATGCGTCATGGACCCATCACAACGTGCAGGTACCTCATATAATCTTATACCACATACAGTTCTCAACAATAAAACTAATCATTGTCCAATGATAAACACATATCTTCACCCTCTCCACCTCCATATCCACTTCTGGCTACCACCTATAAGAACATTATATTGAAAATTAAATAGTGTTGCATATTAATATTTAAACTTAAAACCAATAAAATATTGCAAACTAAATGTTTTTTTATTTTTGTGATTTACCTACACACCACTAGTCGATACAATACCACCGGGGCATATATGCTCATCTGCTAATGTATATTAGTCAACTCTTTCTGAAAAGCGGATATCAAATCCCCCTGCTTCTGAACTGTGTTTCGTAGAGAAACAATATCTTTCTTAGCATCTCTGGGTATGGACTGACTACAACTAGGAGTAGATGTATATGTAATCCTCGGTGGCCTTCCAAAAACCTCAGATGGTATGAGTCCCAAACCCAGCCCGTACACTCTACCAGGATGCTCCTTCCCAAGGACTTTAGCAACTGGGTCATCATGGGAGACTGAGTAGGACTGCTCAGGATTGGCATCCCATAATTATTTAATTTTTACCTATAAATAATATATCAATATATAATAACATAGTAAAAACGAATAATAAGTTATTATAATGAAAAAATGAGTTCATACCCCAACTTCTTTGGCAGGATCATTAAAAAAACTTCCATCAGATTTTTTGTGAACATCCAACCACACTTCAGTTCGGGATGCTTTGTGCCCTAAACTCTATGACTGAATTAAACAAAGATAAATCAACAATTTAATATATTTAATATATAATATTATCTTATAAATATTTAAACTAATGAAAATATCACCAGAGATGATCGACTTCTAGAAAAGCTTTTTGACCCCGCAATGTGAGAGATGACTTGATTTTCCCGGCTTGATGAATTATTTTTTGAGAGATCGTGAAATAAATAAAATGAAATTTAATATAATTAATTCACTGTCATATCCTATTCATATACATGTATAAATGTAAAATGAGGTTAATATAATAATATATATTTAAATACCATCTGCTTCACATCACGATGTCTGTCAACAAAAAGTTTCCACTGTTATTTGGGTACCCCATTGGGTAGCTTCTCATAAATTTGTTGGACGGTCAACAAAGTATCATTTACATCGCCCCACAATCTCCATTTTAAGTCTTTCCATTTCTTTTCAATATTTTTAAACATCTAATTTCATGCTATCACATCAGCAACTGTAAAGTGAAAAAACATCTGTATATAGAAATTTATTTTGAACATATTAATAACATGACATTCAATTACACCATAATGTATTAAAATTAACTTCATTTGGTAATCAAAAACATAATTTTTCCAACTTTGAGGAATATGTCTCCAATCATCATAAGAAAAAGAAATGGAAATTTGATCCGCTGCCAGTTGGCCTAGAATTTGGCCAAGTAATTCTACGACATCATCTGTAGGGACCCCATATGAATCGAATGGGACAAATATATTCTCTCCATTCATATTCCACACATCTGAACTTTTTATTTTTTTCTCCATAGTTTCATTTTTACATCTTTAATGAACAAATAATTAGTGTAAAAAAAGTTCAATAAATTTATTTATATTAAAAATTGTATCTATAATAGTGACCCTCCAGTATGCCCATGGTGAACTAGAAGTGGCGCGCCGCCACCCGACTGATGGGGCTGTTGAAGGGAGGGGGGGTCGATGACTTAGCTTCTAAAGAGAAACTCACAGAGGGTGTGAGAGATGGTGCAGGGGGCAAGCAGCTAGTGGCTCAGATGCCGTAGGGAGGGAGACATATTGATCATCACCTATCGCAATAGTGGATGAAACAGTGTATCGCTTCCTCCTTGGAATTCCTGTCATTTAATCAAATAAAATTAAGTTCACAACATATATTTCAAAAAAATCATGTATAAAAAAAGTTAAAAATTATAATAGATGCTCAGTACTAACAAAAAAATATACATAACAATGATAATGACTAACTGCATAAATGAAATAAGTGGTTACTGAATGAATAAATAATTGTACATACAATCATTTTCCCCTTCAATAATGTCTGTTTCCTACTCCATTACTTCATCTACTTCATTAATCCTTGCTAGAATAATATTTTCAATATCATGATGGATAAATAATTCTGCTTCATTTTGTTGATGAGATTCAATTTCAGAGGTAAAATATTCCACTTCATCACCCATATCATACAAATCTCTTTATATTACGTGAGAAACTACACTCTACCCTTCATCCACAATATCATTCACATAATATACCATTTTTTATTGTGATGATAAGATATATGGATCATGCTGTTCACGATCACCAACACTCATCAAGCGAGATAAGTTCATTGAAGTAAATTGCAACAAATCTCTAACACCTCTGATAATATCAACCCAATTACATTTGAATAAAACAACTAAAAAATGCCCATGGTAGTTTAATTAAATAATATCAGTCAGCTTTCCATAGTATTCCACTTTAGAAAATGTAAATATACCACTATTCTATGTTTTAAAACCCTCTTCTCAATCGACTGTACAAAATATAAATCAATTCACGTTGTAAGATTCAAACTTTCTAACTTGTTTTAGAGGACCTCGAGAAAAAAACTTCAAATCTTTTGACACCTCTACTCGAGTATCAGTATTCATGATCTAAAAAAATAAATATAATTTATTAAATCTACAAAATATATGTGTCAAACTAATATTCAAATTTATTGCAATATTTATGAACTTACACGTTGTGCAAACCATTATACAAGATCTTTATTAATAACTTTCATTATATATTTCTCATGTCATTTTTGGCCTCTCATTAGTCTCTTTGTTTGTATCCTCAACTATTCAATAAATGGATCTGAAATTTCACTATTCAGCAGCACATATCTATGTTCCTGTAATAATTCTAATTCTGTTAGTGTCACATTTGAGTTCTTCCCAACTGATCGGCCAATAATAGGAAATATTTTGGATTTCTGATGTATTTGAGATTGAGTCAATGAGTCATCAACATTTACAAATAGATTAAATCTTGTCTCAATATCATCCATGTATCTAGAACAAAAGTTAAGACACTCCTCATCCAAATAGCCTTTAGCAATAAAGCCTTCTAGTTTAGATTTATTTCTCACATATGATTTCAAATTCCCAATATTTCTGTGAAATAAAATAAACATAATTACGAATTTAATTAAGTTCCAAAAATTGTTTACTTAACTAAAAATAATATAAATAAAGTACCTCTCAATTGGATACATCCATCGATAATGAACATGCCCTCTTAATTTAGCTTCCTCAACCAAATACACAGTTAAATGCATCATTACAGTAAAAATAGACGGAGGAAAGATCATCTCCATTGCACAAAGGGTCAATAAAAAACTCTCCTGGAGGTTTCCAAGATGAAATGGATGTAGAGATTTCTCACATAGTTGTCTGAAAAATGTGTAGAATTGGAGTATAATAGCAGTAATTTTTTCAGGTAATAATATACACAATACAAATGGTAGTAACTGTTGTAACAAAATCTGTGAATCATGACTTTTCAATCCATGTAACTTACGATTCATCAAGTTTACACACCTTGAGATATTACTTTAATACACATTAGATACCTTTACATTCTTTAAAATTCGAAGGAATGTATCTTTATCCCTATTTTTCATTGCAAAAATTTCCGGAGGATACTTTTCATTCTCATCTGGCTAGAGATCACGTTTTATGTTCATTGCTTATAAGTCTTTGCGAGCATTGAGATGATCCTATGACTTTCCATGATCATTAAGAAATGTGAAAATCAAATTGTCACAGACATTCTTCTTAATATGTATCACATCAAGATTATTCCGCAGCAAATTAAATTCCCAACACGAAAGTTTGAAGAATATACTTTTTTTCTTCCATTATTGCATTTCAATTTTTCTTGATGATGCACTTCAAAATTGTTTCCCACTATCATTAAAATGAAGAACCTTCCCAAATTCGGTTTTAGCATTTCCAAGTTGTGTCAATATTTTAGATCTAGTTAACAACTTTGGAGGTGGAATACGATAAATGAAACCATTAAATTTTGATCTGTTCAGCTGAAATCTATGAGATGCATCGAGAAATATTTAGTGGCACAAGAATCACCATTTTTTACTGTGAGGTAGCCGTTTGGGATGAAAATCAAAGTTAAAAATAGCAAAAGACAAACCCGTGTAAGTGTTCCAACCAGATAAATTACCAAGCCCAAGGAAGTCACTAATTGTCCACATTAAAGCAACATGCATTTTGAAAATTGTCTTAGAAGAAGCATCAAATGTCTCAACACCATTGCTACACAACTCCTATAATTCTTCAATTAAAGGATGCAAGTATACATCAATATCATTTCCCGACATTTGTTTTCCAGGAATAATCATCAAAATGATAAAAGATGTTTGTTGCATACACATCCACGAAGGAGATTGTAAGGGATCAAAACAACAGGCCAAATGCTACAACTGGTACTCAAAGTCCCAAATGGGTTAAATCAATCGATATCCAATCCCAATCAAACATTCCTAGGATCAGCTGAGAAATCTGGATGTAATGATTCAAATTTATTCAATGATTTTGAATCCCGTGGATGTCTCATTAACCCATCATTGTTATTATCTACAGAATGTCACTTCAGGTGTTCGGTGGTTTTTGATGACATGAATAATCTTTGCAATATAGGATTTAAATTAATGTAACACAAAACCTTTGTAGGTGTGTTCCTTTTATTCATCTTCATGAATGTATATTGATTCAGACTTCCAACATCACCCATTGACTTCCATCTAGAAGAATAACATTTTTTACAATCCTGTCTATCTGAATCCTCTCACCAATAAAGCATACAATCATTGGGACATGCATGCATTTTAGTATAATTAAAAACAAGACTGTAAAAAACTTTTTTCATATCATAAAAATACCCGGGGATGTTTGCTTCAAAAAATTCATCACACAAAAATTCCAATATCATGGCCATTTCCTTAATTGTAATTCCACATAGACATTTGATATGGTACAACTTCAGCAAAAAATAAAGTTTTTAATATTTCAAACATCCACTATACAACTCTTAATTTACATCGTCAACTAAATCATGGAATAAATTTTCCTCACTGAAGTTTTCTCTTACATTAATCTCCATAGAATCAAGAGGAGGATCCACTGATATGTTATAATCTTGATATGGTTGTCCTATAGTCTCAAAAACATCACTTGTCTTGTTGCTATTTATAGCACCATCATCTGGTTGTTCTGATATGTTTTGATGTTGATGGTGGTCTCTTGCAGTACCGAATGCATAATTTATAGTATTTGCATTTCATTTTCTATTTTTGATGAAGTTGGGAGGTCATTCTGTGGATTGACATCAGTGCTCAACCTTTCTGTAACATTCGATTCTTCGTGCCAAATCCAACTTAAATATTGACCAGTGAATTGCTTCAATATTAAATGGTCATAAAATTCATCTCTATTCAACCATATTCTAAATTTACATTTAGGAAATGGACATCTTATTCTCCCTTCAATGTATCTATTGGAAATTGAAAAATATAAAAACTCATTCAAACCGTTAATATAATGAGGTGCGTTCCTCGGTAAAGTGATCCAACTTTTATCCATGTATATCACAATGTGCTTACACAATATTAAAAAAAATTAAAACAAATAACTATTACTAAACAGGGAAAGAGATTCATATATACTAGTTGAAAAAATATATAATATGTCACATAAGGTTTTCCTATATCAATACATATGGTAAATCACCCACTAATGGTGTCATATAAAGTAGTACCACCACAAAGGATTAGAATTAAATTGGGAGATTAGGGTGAGTGAAAAAAGTCCAACCACATTAATGAACTTAATAAAGTTGGAGGTTCCCCTCTCCCATTAAATTAAATAATTCTAACCATTGTTTGAAGTGGCCCAATATTTAGGGGGAGATATGATCCATGGGGTGGATGTGCTAATAAAGTACATGTTATCTAGCTAAAGGAAGATCTGATTAAATCAAAAAAAGCATGAAATAAGTGATGTTATAATTATTTCAAGTGTCATTTGATATAAAATATGATAAAAACATGTCATGGCTGATCATGACTCAGCAAGTGGTGTTAAGAAACCACTTTTTTCTCTAAAAACTTGATCTAGAAGTTTCATTCTGAATTAATGTCACTTGTTGAATCTAGATTTACATAAAAAAAGGGATTATTCTAGAATTAAAATAGGTTTCCAAGCCTTAACTAAGAGAATCAATGATGTCATATTGAATCTGGTTCATAACAAGGGATATGAAGAACTGAATTTAGTAGAATTAGATCACTAATAAGAAGAAAAATTTATAGGAGGAAGTAGTTATTCCCTTACTATCATTAGTGTGGTTTTAGTGTGATTGGTAAGTTGTTATTGACATGATGAATCTAATTTTGAAGTTATATTGATATTATGCAAATTGATTAATGTGTATGATAAAGACACCGCTTACGGTTCCATTCCCTAGGTATTTCACCCCTACCTAAGGGATATTTTCTGTCAAGGGACACATTCCCAACTCATAAGGTTTGAAGAACCTATCATTATCCATATAGTCCATATTGATTTCCCATCGAGCAAAGGAACCTAACTTGGTTCCATACTGGGTCATTCATATATTCTTATAGATTATCATACCACAGATGACCATTAGCACACCATCCCATATCCTTCCCCTAGACATTTCTTTAGGTGAAAATCAATTACCTAAAACAAGACCTTTATAGATAACTTGACCCATAAATACATGATGGACACCCTATCAAGGTTTTAATTTCCCTATATTCAAGCCTCTCACATATATAACATAACCATCAATGGTTGTATAATCAATGCATCATACTAAATGGAATTCTATGAACCCAAAATGAATATATATCCTCATGTCTCATAAGGTAAATAACTCATGGATCCCATTCATGTCACATACCCACCTACAGGAAATTTCAATCCACACAATAAATGCATAACCATATCCTATGGTAATATTAGTCATAAACTACCTTGACCATAGAGTTATCCCTTTAAGAAATATCATTCTATCCTCATCAAATCCATCTCTAGAAACCAACACCATCTCAATCCCCTAACTCATAAAATTACAACATATATTATAAAACAATAATAATTAACTAAGAGAATTAATCCATATTAATCTAATTAGTCATACTTTAACGACCATTATGTATCCTCCCTGTAACTTCAAGCAATGGGGTATGGATCACTCTTGGAACACATCTAAGCTCATTTCCATACAAAACCCAAATATATGAAGTCAATCCATTAAATGAATTCATCCAAATTTGATGATAAACAAAAATAAATTATGGAAATGACTCAAAAATAATGAAACTACATAAAACCTTATGCATTTTTCCTCCAAAAGATTCCTCTAACCATTACACACAAAAACATACCTAAATATGAGCAAACCACCAGTGACAGGGGATGAGAGCTGACCTAGGGTAGGAACTTGGTGGGGTTGGGGGAGAAGCCGGTGTCGCGGGTGTCGGGGGGAGAAGGGGGTCAGTAGCGACTAACAGCGAGGTCACTGGTGGCATGAGAGGGGAGAAGAGCTAGGGTTGGGGCTCGTCGGGGGAGAAGTGTTGTGGGGTCGGGGGGGAGAAGAGAGTTGGATCAGGTGGGGGGGGGGGAATGTCATCGCTGTAAACAATTAAATGTGTTTTGCGGCAGTTTTTAATAAACCGCTGCTAAACCTTTTTAATGAAAGGTTTCACAGTGGTTTTATAAACTACCGCTAAAATACCACCGCTAAAGGCGATTTATGTTGTAGTGAAACCACTTCAGACTTCACTAGATTTCTTCCCAAAATTTCAATCTCCATTATGTTCACTTAACAAAAATGAATATTGCTCCTTAAATAGAAACATAAATCCGAAAATTTAGGTAATTTAATTTACCCAAAATTTTAATGTGGGAAAATATTCACTGTAAAATAAAATCTATATTCGTACTATTAGCCTCTACCGCGTACTAAAATACTCTAAATTGCAAACCTTTATCACATAACAGTAACCTTCTATGTACCGTATGTTTTTCAGTCCATGTACTACATATCTTCACCGCATACCATCACTGCAACCATTTTAATCTGCATTCCATGTACCACATGCCTTCATTTCATACCATCACAATGAACTATTTTAATTTCTGCGTATCGTTCAGTGTACCACATGATTTCATCATATAATTCACACCTTTACCGTGTACCACATGCCTTCACCGCATAATACACACCTTCACTGCGTACCACACACCTTCACCACGTACAATGTTCCTTCACCACATACCACGCCTTCACCGTGTACCATGCACCTTCACCATGTATAGTGCGCCTTCACCACATACTTTTGCTGCAAACCATTACCAAAATCCATATTTTTGAGGTCCAAAAATTTGGAAAATATAGGGAAACTACTCCACCTTCAATACTGCTTTTAGCCTCAAAAGTATAAACCTATTTGTTACAAGATCCCTAGTCATCCATGTGCATATGGAAAACAAACACAAAAACCCTCTATTATTAGTAACGAGAAGCCTTGGTTCCAACATTCTCTTTTATATTTCCTGAAAAAAACCTTCACTCATATTAAATATTAAATTCTTTTTTGAAAATAATTCAACCACACATCCATGTGAACACATGTATTTACAAGGTCCACTATTAAATAAGAATAACTACATCCTTAGTATGGGATGAAAGTAATCCAATAACACACAATCCAATAAAAATAAATCCTTGGATTGCAATGAGTAGGATATACCCTTACACTCATGTAGCACTACGTTAACAATTATAATATTGTGTGTGCACCATCTTAGCATGAATAGGGTAAAATAATGATTTTGTAATAACTCATGTCACCTGTTATTCTTTTCAATTCCACAAATGTATTCAATTGAAAAAACTTCTTCAATTTCCTTCCCAAAATAATATAAGAAATTCCTTGACGTAGTTAAGAAAACTCTGTCTGATTTTTCCAATAGGATCAGCCTCACTCCAATTCTTCAGATCCGATTCTTTAAATAAGATATAAATACTTTTGTCAGAATACAATTGAAACAATTCAGAATACCTTACTCATTCCAGAAATCCCCATACAGTAATCCCATATCTGATTATTCATCCATATCTGATGACCAGCTAAATATAATGACAAACTAAATACAGTAATCAGTTGAATATGATGAATACTGAATATGATAATCAGCTGAATACAACATTGAGATCTTGTCACTTCTTCTTTTTTACTTATCCCCATCAAAACTTATTCAAAAAAGGATCAATATAGTAAAATATTTATCTACCTTAAACATAGAGCTTATATATCTTTTATAGTGAATAGTACATCTATTATCAGGAAAGTATAATGTACTTTTTTCCTTTTATAGGTGACCCATGAAAAATTTGGAGGGAATCCAAAAACCAATACTGCTCACATAAATTCACCCTAATCTCAATTTCCCCTAAAATATGGAGTACATTTTTACTTCTTCAATGCTTCTAAATTCTTCTTAAGTCTTTTAAAATATTTATTTCTTCTTTACAAATTCATTTCAATTTCCAGTCTGATTTCAATTCATGAGTTCAATTTTATGAATATGATTTCTTCAATACAATGCTATATTTTAATTGAATATGTAAATGTATGAAGAAATGGATACCACTTTCAATTCTGAATACAATCTTCTTTTGAATGTTAATCACCCTATTATAAATTCATTTAGAAATATCCTCTTTTAAACCACTTTTAATTATTCCCTTCTTCTCTTCACCCATTTGAAAATATAAAAAAAAGAAACTTTGATATAGTGGCTGTAGACCCAATTGAAACATAAAATGTAATTCAACCCTTTTGAAATGTTTTACTAAAATGTTGATCTCATTTTTCAATTCTTTTCATTCATTAGTCTCAAGAAATTCATTCTTAGAATACGATGGCATTCCAAGTCCAATCAGAAGCTTCTCTTAGTATAACACCACTTAAAGATTCTTCAAACAAATATTCCTCTAGATAATTATATGAAGTATTGAATATGTTAGACTAGTTTCAATAGATTCTAATTATTCTTTCACAAAACTTTATCATGGATCATTAATTCCTTCACCACTTTGAATTTTTTGAGAACCCTCTTTAACATCATCTATTTTTTCATGAAATGTATTACAAATTTCATTTCCTTCATAAAAAACTTTATTTCCTTTTTAGTCAGAATCCGATTGTTCAAATACAATCAGTCAAAATAAGATTTTCATGAATCCAATTGGACTGAATACAATTTCCAGTACTCTTTTCAATCCACATCTGATTATTCTGGATAATATTCCTAGCATCTCGTTCACTCCCCCTTTATTTCATCATAAGTTTCACAAATTTAATTATGATTTTTGAAAACTAAAAGATTAGAAAAGAATCATCACATTTAATTAATCATTTTCATGAAGACTTTTATTCTTCATCAAAACACTCACTCATTTCATATTGAATTTAGAGTAAATAAGATGAAAATTAATTACTCATTACGATCTTCCGCCATTCCAAACCCAAGGTGAGTCTAATTAAAACCTTTTTCTTCTTCTCATTATGATGGAAAATGTGAGTCTGATTATATTGAAAACACAAGTTCTATTATTTTAAAAACAAAGGTCAATACGATTTTCACCGAATACAGGGTTAGGTGATTTTATTTCTTCAAAAACATTCTTTAACAACAAAAGAAAACACTCGAAAACAATCACCTTCCTCATCAGTTTGGTCCTAATATTTTTCACACTGATTATATTTAGGGATATAAGGCACTAAAAATTCAATTGATCACTCATTTACTTGTTAATAGTGACCTCAATCACTCTTTATAATTATTAACAGTTTTATACTATGTCCATATCTTTAATTTCCACCGATGCTCTCTCACTGAGAAACTAAGATGTGTGTTGTTCATCATGAACTTTATACTTCACTATGTATATTATTAAGATGATAATTTATTAAACTATTTGATGATTTATTTTATTTAATAAATTAATTTCCAAATATAAAAACATTAACTATGAATTTCAAAATTAAATTTTTAGGATTCAATTTATTTAATGTGGGGAGAATGCAACACCACAAAATTTTTAAATACTAACCTCATATTCAAAAGAATATATGACACATGACATAATGAATAAAAAGGAATATTATATAAAAAATAATTAAAGATACATTTAACATTTTAAATAAAATAATTTTTTATAGCTTTTAATTCAAAAAACAATAAATTTCTTTTAAATCTTACATTACACACACAACCAAGTCTTACTGAAAAACAATATAATATTAATATTATTATTTAATATAATATTTATTAACTAGAATTTGGAATGGAGGGTATGAATAGAATTAAATAAATTATAAAATTATATATTCTACACTCATTTATTGGTTATCTATAGAATATATATAATAATAATAATCTAAAAGAAAATAAAATGTATTCAGAGAAACTGTATTTTTAGTAAAATATGTTTTAGTTGTGCTTGAAACGCATAATTTAAAATTAATTTAAAAAAAAAATTTAAAAATTTATAAAAAAAATAATGTTAATTTTGGAAATAAGAATACCAAAATTATATTAGTTGAATTTTTTGAATTATTTTGAGAAGTTTTATTTTTTGATGAATAGTTAAAGATACTGGATTTTAATTTATACAGAATTTTTATTAAAATAAATTATAATGTTAAATTATATTTTGGATTGGGTTATAAGTCAAAATAGTTAAATTAAATATCTATTAATCCAATTTATGTAATTTTAATCATTATAATATTTAATTTATATATAAAAAAATTATAAACTTTTTAAAATTTTTAATTTAAATCCCCAATTTTTGGTCACATCTACGAGACTAATTTTAATTTTTTTTTCAGTTTTGTGAATTGAATTTTGAAAAATAGTTTCAATATTTAGAATTAGAATTATTTAAAATTTCTATTAAGGACTAATTTGTTTTTTTACCAAATTTATTATTGAAAAAATTTAAAATTAGTTACAATGGTTAAGGTAAAAGTGAGTTTACCGAGAGATTAAACTTTGGACTTAAGGGGCCAAATGACCTAAAAAATTTTCCGAAACCCATTTTGGCCATATTTTGAATATATCCAATATATTATAAATAATGGAACATTATTGGGGGCTTTTTACTGGAAAAAAATTAGGGTGTAAATCACTCTTTCAAAAAAATTACAAGTGTGCTACTCACCCCACTTATAAAAGGCCACCATCTCTCATCCTCTCTTCAAACCTTCAAACCACATTGTTTCTTCCAGGAAATTCCAAATTAACTCCCCAAATTCATTAAAATAATCCTAGATATAAATAGTTATTTATAGTCTAATTTTATGACCAAAAATTGCACACAATTCCATCAAATGGGTTAATAAATCATTGTTCGTGTGTATGGAGGACTACCACCGCCCAAAATGATGTCATTCATTTTTCCATTTTCACCTATAAAGATTGGGTATGATGATGGATATAAAGTTTATGTTTAATATTTATAAAATATTTATACTTATAGAGTCACTGTATCACATACATATATTTACCTTCGATTCCATTGGATACACAATAATGTTGCTTGGGTGTACTACGAACTACTGCCTCACGAATCGACATGATTCATCTTTTACTAACGCTTCACATGGAAGGTGATAAAGATGAATTTAAAGATTATATGTGTTAAAAATGAAATAATTATTATATTAATTACATTTTATCATTCTATAAATATAATATACATCACTTAATTGTATTCCCTTTAACTCATGTAAAGATGATAACATCATTTGTATTCGTGTGGACTACCACCTTCATGGAGCGATGGGACACTATTTTCATCAACACCCCAAAATTATTACATATATAAGTATATTAAATGTTCTATATTATATAATTGTCATTCCATAAAGTTTACATATTACGCACACCCTTTCTATAATGATCATTGTAATATGGAAATTGTTTCTCATGCGTACATATGGCCTACTATCTCCATGATCATAACATACTCCATTAATCATATACATCATTAATTATTGGTGTTAAAATTAAAATTGATATAAAAATATGATATTTAATTAAATATTATTATTCTATTAATGATATAAAAATACAATATGTTCAAGAACCGGATCTCTCAGGGAAGAAAACACAGGATACAACAAGAAAATTAACACCCGAAACAATAAAAACAATGAAATATTAATAATAAAAAGGTAATAAGACATTATAAAAGGATCACATATAATATTATAAATATTAATATTTTTATTTAACAATTTAATAACATATTTAAAACCAAATTAATGGTGGTTAAATCTTTTTCAACCAAAATAATGCAAAAGGTAAGAGATTTGGTCTCAAATGCATTCATTGAAGAAAATTGTCAGGTTATGCAAATAGTTTCTTTTATATGGTGTGTATACTGCCCCTTTGACATGTATTATCATGAATTATTCAATATTAGTGTTATTTTGAGATTCAATTTGAATTATTTAATATAAGGGGATTTGAAATAAATGTTTCTAAGAGGTAAACAATTTCATTAATCAATTTTCTTTCGTTGGGTTATATTAAATATTTATTGATATTATATGATTATATGTATAATAAATTATGACTATATATTTATGTATTTACACTTTTTTATGTGTATTTACAATTAATTTACACAATCGATTCATTAAATCATTCTCACTTCAAAGTTATGATTATTTTAAGGTTTTATTTAAGAATCTCATTTATAAATAAAAATTGATACTTCTTGAAATCCCGTTAATGAATATTATATGATAATTTATTTAAAAGCCTTTAATTTTATTCTCATGTGTCTATTCATGATCTTTTTCAACATATATTACCATTTTTACACTCTTTAGTACGTAATATTATTTAGAAAATGTTTCAATAAATTTGACTTTGTTTCTCTCTTTGATTGGAAATACCTTTTCTAAAAAACCTTGTTTTCTAAAAATGGGTTCAAAAAAAATTTCCTTAATATTTTCTGAATGATTCATAAAAATTAATTCTAAATATTTTTTATTTTTACAAAATGTTTCCAAAATAATATTTTTGTAGCTTTCCAAATATGGAACTTTTCTAAACTTGTTACAATGGGAAATGAATATTCTTTATGACATATAAAAAATTAACTATTTTCATGAATATAAATTAATTGAAGATTTTTTTGAATAGTTATGAAGATATTATTGATTAAAAATATTTTGAAAAAATTATTTTCAAAGAAATGTATTTTCAATTTTCTTTCAAAATGATAATCATATTTTCCTCAAGAAATGTTTGAAATATTTTTATGGTATTTATATTCATAAATAAAAATAACCATTTTTTTACAAAAACTCAACTGGGGATATGTTGTATTGATACCATAATTATTATTCTAATGGATGGTTTATGCTCATTTTGAATAAGGCATGTATTGAAATTTACTTCCTTGATTCATTTTTTGTCAATAACTTTTCCTTCAAATATTCACATTATAATGATCATTGGACATTACATTTCCCCTAAAAATTTGTATTAATAATATTTTATACATTTATTTTTTAACCATTCTATAATTTATACATTTGGTGTACTAAATTTAATGTTATTTAATATTTGTGGAAATATTGATAAATTTATATTCTTTACTCAATGCAGATATTTGATAAGGAACATTGATTATGAAAAAAGCAATTATTAGATATATGAGTAATGATTTGGACATGTATGACATGGATATGGATCGCCTATAGATATAACCTTAATGAATTGGTAGTCTCATGAGACAAATAATTTGGTGGACTTATTAATGTGGGTTTTTACAAAGAGTTTTTTAAATAATCTTGTGAAAGGTATTAAAGATAAAGGTACCATGTAAATGAAAAACATGGAGTCTAATAATTAGGAATTTATTTCCTTCACTATTAAGTTATTTCTATTTACAATATCTTCACCATGAAAATATCTCTAAATTCATATAATTATCAGTTATTTAAATGTTATTTGTTTAATTATTTACCATTCCAAACAGATTTTTCATATCTAGTTATGATAATCATGTTATTAAATAAATGTCATGGTTTTAAGTTATTTTCCATTATATATTGTTTATCAACTTTTTTCTCAGTTTATTGACTACATGGAATGTGTTTTCAATGATTTACCTTTCCATATTGATTAGTCTCTTCAATTCATTAGTTATTCCACTATACATAACCCTTACTGAGAATTTCTCCTCACCTATATTTTTTTATTTCCCATGGATTCCATGAAGTATACTATGAATGATATTAGGATATGATATATGGGAAAAAATTATTATTTGAATAAAAATTATTTTTTATTTTGTGTATTATAATATAATTTGAGACATAAGCATTTATATTGTATAGTAAGACTAATAAACATTCGGTCCTTTGGGATGTAGTTCTTTGTTTATTATGCAAATGTAAATAAAATAAAACATAAGATTTGACCTTATTAGACTGGGAGCACAAAAAAAATCATAAAAGTGTGGTTCTATGAAATAAGGAAGCACCAAATTGATTCTATTATAAAATATTTTGGAACACCATTATTAGATGTTATGAAGAAAACAATCCCAAAGAAGTGATAAGGACTCCAACAGAGCGAACATATCAATCAATGAGATAAAAAATGACGTATTATTATTATAGTAAATGAATTATTTTATATAACATTGGTTACAGGGAAAGGTATTACAATTTTAGGAATTAGAGGTATAGTAAAGTTTCTATATGAAGACACTCCAATCCTTTGCCTTGTTAGGATAATTCTTATCCATGTAAAAACCTATTAAGTTGGAAAATTATTTTAATGTTTTAAATAATGATAATGATAAAACCTGAATGGTATATCAAGAAATATTATTTGGATACTCAAATTATATCTATTTTAAGAAAATAAAGAAAATATGGAAGATAATGAAGTAGGTTGATCCAACTATGATGAAGGTAGAAGAGAATTAGATGCTGAATCTAATAAGGAATAAATATTCCAATATGAGACTCATAGTAATCAAGGAAAAGGTTTTAAGACATGGTTTTATAAAATCCTCAAACATGAAAAATATTAATATTCAATAGAGAAGATAGATGGAGGTGATTGATTCCACAATTATTGAAAAGGACATGCCAATGAAGTATGAAATTGATCATATCATGAAGAAAAATGTTAATGTGTTATCATTCATGTTAAATCATTTAGAAAAATTTCTATTTCTATAGCATAAAGTGATAATTAAGAACACAAAGAGATTATTTGATTCCTATACCAAAGTATGAAAAATGTAAATGACTAATTTAAGATGATGGGTGGGTTCATATTTCTCAATCTATTCCTCATATTTAGAAACATTAGGTACCCCTCTCCCCATATGATTCTTTTTTTAATTATTTTTGAAGAGGTGTATAATTAATGGAGAGATATGATCCTGGGGGATGGTGTTATAGTTAATAAACATGTTATTATGTTGAAATAAGATCTGATAAAAATTCAAAAATTAGTATCACTAAATTGGGATTCATCCATTGTTATCTCGAACTAAATGTATTAGGAGTGTTATGATGAACATTAAATGATATTAATACTTATCATATATTATTAAATCATGTGAATAAATGAAAGTAATGGATTTCATGATGTATAATTTGTTATAATTATACCACTCTTACAACAAGTGGAATCAAATACCTAACAATTGGTTTTAATTAATTCACTAAATTGAATAATCATTTGAGTCATGAATTTTTTTTTTATATACTAACTATTTTGTGTGAAGTAATAGAGAAAAAAAGGTTATGTTAAGAAGTAAAAGTCACAACACTATTATGGTATCTTCATTGGTACTCATGATTGACATGGGAAACCTTGTTACCTCCTATAGAAACTCATTTTTCATACATCATGGAGGGGAACTATAGGATAATATGATTTATTGATATCTCATCTTCTATGTGGTAAATTCATTCAATGAATCTCTTGAGAAAATTAAATAGGAATAACGATTAACTTAAGATATAATATATAGGATAATAAAGTATTCACTATCCTCATTGGGGAGTTGAATGAAATGAGGATGGATGGTTGGAAGTTATAGATTTAGGTGTATTTAAACATTCATAGATTTTCATTCCACACACCAAGGAGGAGATTGTTTTTTGAAAAATTCTAGGAGAAGAATCCCATTCAACGGGGAGTTTTAGATTTAATGGAATATCCAAACATTTAAATAATGTGTAATTTTCCTTTGTATTTAATTATAAATAAGGGGGTGTTAGTTTTTTTGGATTTATAAGCTTTGATTATTATCAAAAAAATCCAAAGGGATATATTATTATCAATACCAAATAATTGTGTTAGATTTGATGATAATATGATAAGATGGTTTTTGTAATCTCAATGATTTAAGTAGGATTTATTGATAATAAAATTTTCAACAACATGTGATTGAATATGAACAAAGTGGTAGAATATTTATTTGAATATCAATGAAGTATGTTTATTTTTTTTGAAAATATAATTTTTTAAGACACATTATTGAATATGAAAAATGTGGTGAAATGGTTTTTGGGATATTGGATAATCCAAATAAAAGTGTGTAAGGTGAGTTTTTGATAATAATCACAAATTATATTAATGTTGGGTCGGTTTAAAAATAGGTTATTCTTGGTGGTTTTTTAACAATTGGATTTATTTCTTGACATTTGGAGTTCTTTATAAGTAATCATGAAGATTATTATGATGGAATAATCTTATACACAAAGAGGATGGAGTCTGGTGGACAAGGAAAGAGGGAAAACATGTTTTAAGGAAGTCAATGGTTGATAGGTGATTTTTCAAAAAACATATAGGTGAAAAAATCAGGACATCAACTATAGTGTTTGTTATTTTTGAGGAAAACTAACTATTTTTCTACCTGATGCCATAATGAGGAAATAATCGTTGTGTTGTTTAGTTGAAAGAGGTTATAATGGGTGAGACCATTCCATTTAACTGGGTGGGGTGGTGATTGGTATATCCTGTAAGCCATGGGTGGACATCTATAGGTGTGAAACAATACATGATGTTTTTTTGTTCACATATGAGCCACTTCAACTTTGCTATAGACATTTTAAAGGTTGTGGATTAGAGGAATACCTCAAGGGAAAAATGGATTTTAAAAAGAGGTAATGAACATTATGGTTGTAGTGTTGTGAAAAAATGACAATGTTTTTATCACCATGAAATATTTTATTCTGTTTTTTCATTTTATTTTTCATATATATAGAAACTGTAAATATATTTGTTTTTTAATATAAATTTATGTTCGATTGAATACACAACACACAACATGAAGGCTGACCGAACCACAAAATATTATTTTTTAAACATGATCATTATAACTTAAATACTAAATTTGTAGGTATTAATGGGAATAAATTATATATAGTTTATATTTAAATATCTTTATCAATGTAAATTAATTGATAAAATCTTAGTAAATAAAAACTCAACTTTTAATTAAGACATTTTATTCTTAAAAAAATACGTTTTCTTAAAAAAATCTTTATTAATTTTTGTGAGACAACATAATTTATAGAAGTTTTTGAAAATTTATTTGATAAAATGAACTTATTTTTTGCGGTTAGAATATCAAAATTAAATTTCTATTTATTTATTTAATATTTTCCTAAAATGATTGATTTTTCGGTGAATAATGAATATTACTGAATTCTAAAATACTATAATTTCTTTTCACTAAATAAAGAAATTTAAAATAATTATTATATTTTTAATTATGTATTAAAGTGAAATATGAACCATTTCATTAAAAATAATATATTTAATTTAATTTTATTCTTAATTTTTCTATATTTTGGTATATGTTTATTTTCATGCTTAAAAACATAGTTTTCCATAAACTATTTTTAAATTCATAATGTGTATAAATTTTTATTAATTAAAATAACTCATTGTATGAAATAATTTAAATGAAATTTATATATTATAAACCTATTTAAATTTATTAATATTAAAATAATGTTAATTTCAGTTATAGAGTTAATATAAGATCATCTATTGCTTGGAAATTGATTTTTCTAAAAAATCACTTTTCATATCATTTTTTCATTTAATTTAAATTTAAATTATCAAAATACTATGAAATAAATTTGATAAAATGTATTTAATATTTTTTATTATCATATTTAATATTAGGTAACAAGGCCAAATTAATTTTTGGTCATAATGAGTAGTAAAAACTAATAATTTTTTTAACAATATTTAATGTTAAAATAGGGTTTTGTGCGTTAAATGTGTTTGTGTTAAAATTAATTTTCAACACAAAAATGATTTTTTTGATAAATTATATTATATATATTTATAATTAGTGTGTTTAAATTATCTAATAAATCTAATTTTTTTAGTCTTAAAAAATAAATTACATATGTAAAAACTAGTTTTCAAAGTGAAAACTAAAATTGTAAATGTGAGTAACCATAAAGAGAAAGGGAATAAAATGTTTTAAAAGTATTTAATATTTAATTATTGAGGTGTTTCTAGACCTTATATTATCTTTAATTCAATATTTATAATTTTTTTTGGCACTTTAATTGAGAGTGTCTTCCCATTACAGAATATTTTTGGGTATTTATAAAAATTACACTCCTACTCATTAATAAAAGGGATCCTACTATACTATTTTATTCACACTTAAAGAGAATATTAGTTCTCTAAATACCTAAATAAATAACTTTCACCATAAACTTATTTTTTTTATTTTCATTTTTTGTATTATAAAACCAATTTAGGAAGTATTTTGGTGAAAACATTAAGAGGTTGTTCGAAGAGGAGGTATCGTTCTTAATGAAGAGTTTTTTTATTTCTTATTATAACATTTTAAAATATTATTCCAACATGATGTTATAAAAAAAATAATTATCTATGATATAACATTATGTTATTATGTTATTTTTAACCTATACCCCTAATCTCTTCCTTAATATGGGAAATTAAACCATCATTTATTTTATCAGAGGACTGTCACCTTGAGAACTGTTGTAATTCATTTTCCATCATCACCTCTCAAGGATATTTACAATTATAGACTTAATGTATATATCTATATGATATTTATGACAAATTTATCATTATATAAAATCAATATATCATATATTTTCTTACCTTTCCATTCACTAAAAAATGATAACTATGTTCGTGTATACGTGTTGACTACCACCTCCACAGAGTGATGTGATTCATTTTTCATCACCACATCATCTGGATGGTATATATAAGTGTATTTAAATAAATAATATACAATTAATAATATAATTATAACTATATAAAGATAAAACAATACTTATATTCTTTTCATCATGGTCATTGAAAAATTGAAACGTTACTCATGAATACGTACGACCTACCGTCTCCATGATTATAAAAAAGTTCATATTACATAACAATATTTAATTGATGATTTTAAAAGTATAATTAATGTATTAAAATGATAAGTATTTCATTATTATTTTTTAGATGATGTAAAAATTATTTATTTTACCAAATTCAATATGCCAATGTCATTTTGGACATATGAACCGAATATCATCGAAACATCCTACAAGAACATAATTGATTATGTATATTTATATAACATGGTAATAAAAAATATAAAAGGATTAATAAAAATGTAAACAGTTCTAAAAAAATTATATAATTAACCTACATTTATTATTTAGGAAGATAAAGTATTTATGTGATAATTCTAACCCGATGAAAGGAATTCTGTCTCAATTTTCCTTTATTGAGGCATATTTTAATGTTATGATACTAATTTATTTTATATTTTGAATATAACAACATATTTACAATTTATTTCATGAATCATTCATAATTAATTTAATTTTATTTTTCAATTAAAATTATTTCATTCAGTTGTATTTGAAATTAATGTTTCTAAGTTTAAATAGGTTTCATAACTCAATTAATTTTTAATAGGTTATATTGATTCTTCATTATAATTGATATTATAATATTATTTGTGTAATTATATTTTATTATTTTATATTTTTTTATATATATTAATATTTTATACTCACAATAAATTCATTGATTAATTATCAGTTTAATGATATACTCTTTTTAAGTGATTTTGTATCAATTTCCCTTCATTAATGTATATTTTAATACAAAGTGCCTATTTATTTTATATGGTATATATGATTCCAATTTTATGTATTATATCATGAATATTTCAAACATTATGTTATATTAATTTATGATTCATTTCACTTCATCCAATGTAATTTTATTTGAAGGTTACCAAATTAGTAAAAGCATTATGTTTAAATATCCTTAATTTTATGGTTTTTTATATTTTCAAGGTTCCTTTGGGGAAAATAATATACAACTAGACTATTTGAGCACACATATTTTATTCTCCCCTAGATATGATTTTGGTTTACAAGTTTTGTTTACATTTCCTCCCTTATTGAATAATGAATCATCAAGAAAGTTGTCTCTATGTAAAAAAATCATGTAGCTTATTTTAAATATGGAATATTTCTATTACATGTCAATATTTTCATTAAAATATTATATATAATTTTTTAAATATTATATAATGATTTATTAAATACATTTTTACCCATTTTGGAATATTTTTACAATTTTTTTAAAATTGAATCCTTCTTTCAATTTCTGAATAATGTATTTTAGGATTTTTTTACAAAAATATGAAAGAAATGTTTCATTTTTTACATATATGACATGAATTTGATTTCCAACCATCTGGATTACTCAATGATTTGAATATTAAATTACATTTTTTAGTTTTTCTTTTCAATTAATTTTTTTTCTATAATATTTTGGAAATGTTTATATTTTAAAAAATTTATTTTAAAGTGAAATGTGTATGGTACTCAAGAAATATTTTAAGTGATATTAATTATAAATAAAATTTTATAAATTAATAAAATTTTTGATTTTAATGATATATTCTAAATTTTGTATATATATCTCATACACATATTAATAGATTATTCTCCCTTCCTTTTATAACGTAATAAAATCCTCAATTTCATTAATACAATTCATTATTTATGAAATAAAATTTGATTATGACATGATGAAAGATTATAGAATTTTTTTATTGGTAGTTTTTTTATATTTTATGATTAACATAAATTCATTGGAATAAATAATCATATACATATTATGATGGGTACATCTAGATAGCACTCTAATGCATTGAGAAATGTTTTTAGTCTCATAATACATCATTTATAGGATTTGGGAGTAAGCTTAATCCATTATGGGAATTATGTCTACCATGAGATATTGTTTAGGTTATTTTATTAACTCATGGTTATGTCATGTTATATGTTTTGACCCATTTCCTATGTTTCTATGATCATATGATACCATATTCTTTATATTATTCTTCTATGTGATTACTTATGTGCCTTAAATTTTATGATATAATGTTATATCATTGGATCGGATGTTATGTTTCCTTATAATATTTATTCCCTTCTAGGGATTTTAAGCTCATACCTTTATCATGTGTATTCTCTAGGTTATCTTATTCTTTTTAAGGAGATCAAATAGATTTAGGATCTTACTAAGGGGAATAAAAATAAAGACGTTATGTTTTAGTTTACTTTTATGTTTTATATAGGTAGTATTCTAGAGACTCTAGTACTCACTATCATTAGGTTATAATAAATTTATTTTTATGTTAAAATAATTTAATAATATATGTAAAAATATTTGGTTTCTATATTTGGTAAAAGAGTAAGGTCTAGATATTTTTACAGATTAGGATTGGAGAAATTTAGTAAAAAAACATGGGGATAAATCTAAGTATATAATATCATTATAAAGGTTTTTTAAGGAATATATTATGTGGTTTTCCTTGAAATAAATCCATCTATAGATACTACAAGTTGATTTGGTTTTGTTATAGATTAATATAGTGGCAATGACCCATTAAATGTTTGGTTGAGTATATTTCAACCATCATTCTGATGCATGGTGAGTGTGACCTTACTACGCACATGGTTTGAAACTCTATTGGGATATGCATGATTTAGTTTAGATTTTCATTATGAACCATCATGAAAGATTTTAATAAATTATAATCATGGATAAAATCGATCAAATACAAATTTTAATATATTTAATAGAATGTTTCATGATTTATAAATCCTATATATTATTTATCACAATTATGATTATTTTTTATCACACAGTGATATTTTGTTTTAGTCAATTGTTGGAACTACATGAAATGATGTTAAAGCTAAATGTGATGGAAAGTGGGTAGATTATGAGTAACCTATTTGGATGATTAGTGAATTGAAATATATTGCTATTATTCAAAATATGTTTTCAGGATATATTATTAATATCATGTACCTTAACCTACCCTCAGACTCACTAAAGAAGAGAAGGATAGAGCCTGCTAAGAGATCAAGTAGAGGAAAATATGGAGGAAAGAAGGTTGAATTTATTTCATGTTAGCAATGTAAGAATATAAAACCAATATAATATCTTAATGGAATAGGAAAATGTTCTATGTGTGGAAACAAGGGGTACAAAAAAAAATTACTAAGGTAAAATGAGGACATCAATGGATATAAATAAATTTCATCCTTGACATCTATTTATAGTTTGTTATCTTAAATGTGGTTAACCTAGGAATTATCCCAGTCAAATCCCTTTTTTATTGGTTAACTACTAAACTATGGAAGGAACTATTATACCAATAATTGAGGTAAAAGTATTTACAAATTTGGATTCTAGAATAATGTTATAAAAGCTATTTACCAATGGTGTTTTTCGATATATGAACCATAAAAATTATAAGGATTTTTTTTTTAATTTTTAGAGGCATATATAATTTTAATATGGATTTATGGTGATTAATTTAATTTATATAAATTATTATCATATCTTAGAAATTATATAACTATGTAATATGCATTTTTCATTTGAAATATTAAGAGTGATTAATGTTATTTGGTGTTAAATATTATATTTACCATGGAAGAATATGTGATAAAATATTTCTAATCCTTAGGTAATAATCTTATTCTAGAATATTTTGAATAATTTTAGGGATAATTTTTTATCAAATGATATTAGTTTGAGTTTAGGTGTTGTTTTTTAGGCTTTGGTGATTAATGTTTTATTTCATCATGGGATTGTTTATTTATTTTGGCAATTACATTAACTTGTGCAAATATTTTTTTTTTTTTGGTTGATGTCTAAATATAAGAGTAATTTATTCTTATCATTTCTTAGAATTATGTGATTTATTAAAAGACAATTTTAGTTCTCCAGGAATAAATATTTCATCTTTAATACTCTTCATTTGATGAAAAATATGATATTATAGTGGAAATTTATTATAGGATGAAATTATACTTACCAAAAAGTATATTTTCTTATATTAATAATTTTTATTGTAAATAAAATTTCAAATATATTAAACAATCTTAAAAAAAATTAATCATATTACCTTTAATTTTTTGAATCGATGTTCTTTTTCACAAGTCTTTGGTTTGTGGTGTTTTTGGTCGTTAACTTATTCATGGTCATTTAATTTATTTCAATCAATGTTCTCTATCACTTTCCATGTTTATTTAGATTTTAAAATTTTCTATATGTTCATATTTTCATCTTTCAATACTTTTCTTCTATTTGAAAACATTTTTATGTGATGAATTTGTTTTTTTGTTTTCCCTCATTTCCATAGGATATTTTATCAACACATTTTATAATGTGAGATTTCAAAAAAGGTATTTTCAATTTTCTACTCTTTTATTACGAAGTTGAAGTTAAAATTGAGATGATATAGTTTATTTATGTGGTGTAAGACGTAACACCTTGAGTTTTAAATAAATAAATATATTCTCGATGGCATATACGACATGAAACCACAAGCCTAAATGAATGATGAAATAATATTATTTAAAAATGACCATGATAAATTATGTGTTAAATTGGTGGAAAATAATATGATTAAATACATTACTAAATATATATAAGTATTCTAATTAATATAATTTTATTTATAAATTCCTAGGAAATAAGTTCTATTTTTTTAATGAAAACATTTTATTCTTTAAAAAATACATTTTTGTCAAATTTTATTTATTACATTTTGTGAGAAAATATTATAATTAATTTCTATAAATTGTTGAAAATACATATGATAAAATGAACTTAATTTTTGAAATCCGTATTTCATAATTTACATAGGTTGAAATTCTTGAATTTTTTTTAAAATGATTTATTTTAGAATGAATAGTGAAAAATATTAATTTCATAAATATTGTTATTTCTTTTAATTGAATAAATTTATTTAAAATCCAAATTATACTTTTTTATTTTATATAAAAGTGAAATATGAACCATTTTATTTATAATAATCATATTAATTTCATTTTAATATTCAATTTTTATGATTTTGGTGTATGCTTATTATGAAGTAAAAAAATAGTTTTCTACAAATAATTTTTAAGTGTATAAAGTTTATTCGTTAAAATTAGTTAAAATAAAAAAAATAAATAAGGATTTAAATTAAATATATGTAAGATCCCAGACTTTTTTGGAGTCATATCATATATATTTTAGGTACTTTTATAAGTTTTACAGTACCGTTATTTTACAGTAGTAGATTGGGGTGAATTTGGGTGAAATTTTAAGAAAACTAAAGGATAGTGGGTTGTACACAACTTTTGTATAGTTTGAAAAACCATTCTACCAAACCATTCAAGGTGTGTCAAACTAGATAAGTAGGTCCACATAGTTTGTGCATGATTCGAGAAAAAGTGCGACCAAATCATGCTAATTATTCAAACGTGGACATGGAGGTCTGCATGGTTGGCACATAATTTTCTCGAACCATGTGCGTCTACCCAGGAAACCGTAGTCACTAAATTTAATATCCAAAAATATTTTTTAAAACCATCGGAACCCCTTGAGACTCCCCTATTTTATCCTTGGATCAGGTTTTAAAATTCTAGGTGTTCCCAGATCCTTTTAGATGGATTCAAAGGTTATTTGAACACCATTATTCAAGATCAAAAGTCCATATTGAAGATCCGCTCTCTTACCAGTAAGTGGATTTCATCCCGTTTCTTCTCATGTTATTTCCTCTAACTTTCCTTGATCTATTATTGTAATATCTCCACCTTTTCAAGGGATACAAACCTATGATTTGAGATAAAGATCTAGGATTTTGGTTTTAGATATATATTTGTAAGATCTTAATGCCTTTGATCTTAATTTTTGGTTTAGGGATTTAGATCCAAATCTTGATCAATGACGTTGTGCCACTCAGATTTTGGGGATTTCTTTTGGGATAACATCTATCAATAAACTAAGGAAGGTGGTCTAAATCAAACTCCCATAGTTTTGCGTTAGATAAGTGAATGTGATTTTATAAAATTTAAAGATTCTCTTAATAATTGATTTCCTAAATTGATGAAATTAGTAATGTGAAATTTTTACTTCTAACTACCTTGATGATTAATTCATAATTGAATCACGTAACAAAAGAAGGGGGGTTACCCAAACAGATATTTTAATTTAGATATTTAATTTATTAAGATAAGATAAATAATTAGGGGAAATTAATTATGAAGTGATGTTGTCTATGAAAGGTAATTAATTGTGATAATTAATTAGGTGTCATAATGTTGATCAAACATAATTAATTGTGATAATTAATTATGATAATTTTATATTTGATAAGGATAATTAATTGTGATGAATTAATTATGGAATTAGAAATGTGTTGATTGATTAATTAATTGATTAATTAATTAATTGGTTATGTGTTTAGTTAATTGTTGAGTAAACTAATGGCCTTTGAAATGTTTAACTAATCGTTCGATTTATAATGGAATGATGTGGCTAACTATTATGAATTAATTAATGATTAAATGGATGAGTTTTTTATGGTTCTAGACAAGGAATTCTAGGCTAATTAGAAGTTGGGACCTAGACATGGAATTCTTCCCCAATAGTTATCCAAGCTTGGCATTTTGGGGTTCTAGGTATGAGAACCTACACCGAATGAGATATAGAGTGATAGGAATAGTGATCTTTAATTAATGAAAATTGGGGTGATAGGCATGACGACCCACACTTAATGAGATTTGGGGTGCTAGTCACGATGAACTACATCAATGATTAATAATGTAATGCCCTGACCCCAGTTACCCAGATTCGAGGAATTATTACATAACATTGGCATGATAAAAAAAGATCAAGTCTCGAAAGACCAATTAGTTTAGTAGCCTTCAAAACACTAGATACATTCATAAGTCTTACATTACATGACAAAGTGAAAAACCACAACAACATAGTCTCCATAGTCCACACTCATATCCCCTCACACTATCTCAGTAGGCCAGTAATAAAATACTTCTTCACATACTGGGGAAAATAAAACATAGAAAGGGGTGAGATCATATGCTCAGTAAGGATAAAAATATAGCAGCAACTTTCATAAATAAGCATAAACATTTAAATCAATGTATAACTAAAACAAAATCCATTTAAACTTTAACTTCAACATAATATGTCAAAAGGAAAATAAAATAATTTCATTTTCTTATTCACATGGATATTATACTAGTCGAATAATCACATGCAATATCAATAACCACTTTCATAATGATGGAATGCATAATGCCAGACTATCATAACCACATAGTCAAGGCCTTGTGCTAAGACTGCAAATAATATTTTGTCAAGGCATTGTGCCAAAACACTAGTTTGTCTCATGAGACCTACCGATGCATTGAGGAGCTATAGAAGGCTCTATCCATCACTTAATAAGTCCAATGCATTCCTCATATGAACAGGTTTAAACATAACATAAATATTCGTATTGAAACTAGTATACGAAATGTCAAAAATTTCTCCATAAACCATGAATGGTATAAAAATAACACATCCAGAGTCAAAAATATCACAAAACCTTCAATACAATATGGAAGTTTTGTATCATAATAAATCAACTTCAAATAAGATTAAAATCCCTCAAAGGATGTTGACATAGATGAAATCAACCCTATTTGAGAGAAATGTCTATTTTTTGAAATCATTTAAAAGTCAAATAATTATATAAGAAAAAATTTACTTAAAAAATATTCCTATAAGCTTTTAAGGTATGCTTCGATGATTTTATAACAACGGAAAATTTCCGCACCCACCGTATAAGTTAAAAAAAATACATTCTTACCTTAATTTTGTCAAAAAGGATAAAAAGGACCTTGTTTGGAAAACTAAGGAAAGATTCCTTTATAAAAATCTTATAGAAGTCAAAAAAGGGGATAAATAAATTTAACCCATAGTCTAGTAAATAGTAAGAATGTTTTTAAATACATTTTTATGAAACATGGATGTGGATGACAAAGAGGTCCCAATATAAAATTAGGTAAAAACAACCTCGGATAATGAAGAGATTGTAGAATTAAGCCTTACCTTCTACGTTTACTTGGTCTAGGGTAGGTTAACCGCATGTATAATCATGAAATAATTGTTATTAAATTATACAAGAATAATATACATTAATATGATATCATATATGATCTTTTAACATTGCTTTGTTAATAATATCTTAGTATTATCATTGTTTCAGGTGTTAACGTATTCGTTTTCCTTTATATTATTTGTTATGTGAGTCATATTTGTTATATATGGGATGTATATTACTCATATATATAATTCTATCAAGTATTTAAACATATTTTTAATCATCTAATGAAAATTAGTCTTAAATGGATACGATGGGGAATGAATCTCATCACGTTCGTGAAGACGGTAATCCATACGTACGCACGAGCGACAATATCATTATTTTGATATTAAAATAATATATAATTGGATGGTATATCATATATATAGAATCATTATCATTTTATATTTATTATTTACATCAATTACACATCATTATTGTACCCATCCAAATAATAATGTATTGAATTACAATTATACCACAATGTGGAGACGGTAAGCCGTATGTACGCATGTATGGTGACATGTCATTAAAAGGATGGATAGAATAATGACTTTTTTTGTACCATGTTTATAAAAACATCACATTATATAGAAGATACTGAAGTTATTTTTTTTGAATGGAAACAAAAAAGAAAAAATGAAGTGGAAGAATAAAGGAACTTGAAAGAGGTGGTGAGATATTTACCTCTTCTTCAAGTTCTTCATTTTGATTTGATCAAAAGGGCTTCTAATGTTGGATTTCTGACTAAATAAAGGCCTCTAGGATAAAGGGAGGTTATTTTATAGTGTATTTCGGTAGAGTTTTTCTGAGCCAAATGGCTTTGATGGTGTGAATTATAGAGAAGTGGGAGTGCCCTTTTATAAGAGGGGTGAGGGGCACCTTAGGAAAAGCTAGAAATATTATTTTATAATAAACTCATTTTCGGTTTATAATGGCTCCAAAATGGATTATTTAAAGGATAAGGTTTGTATGGGTCAAAAACCACTCAACCAATAGGTTTTATACAGGTTTGAGTCACTATATTAACTTTATCTTTTAGATTTAACTCTTAGTTAAATAGTTTGACATTTACCATGTCTCTTTGTATTTTTATATTATATGGTTAATAAAATTACTATATACTTTCAAGAGAACCAAAAATGGTTCATTAATGATACAAATATAATTATATAAGTCTTTTTTGCATAACCTTATATTTTTATTAATATAATATCAATTAATAATATAATATTTGTTTTAAAAACTCTTCTATGTCAATTTTGACACTATTTGGTATTTTGTTTTTGCTAAATTCATAACAGCATTACTGCTTCGAAAAAAATTCATCTAACCAACCCTACTATTTAATATTAACCTATAAAATTAGTTTAATTCATTAAAAGTCTCAAATTATATGTATTTAAATATTTATAATATCAATTATTTAATATTTCATTAATATGGTAATTACTACATCATCATTGTGTCACAAATAAAGTAAATTATTTAATGTATAAAAAATATAAATTAAATACCATTATGTAGGAAATAGTTTTATCTTTCTAATGAATATTTATAGTCGAATTTATCTCATGTGCATCCCTATATTAATAATGTTTTAGTTATTAAACTTGGATTTTGACTCTTTTAACTCTTCTTTGAATTAAATAATAATAAATGTCCTAATATAATCTAAGTGGAAAAAAGAGGTTCATATTTTATTCCTAAGGGGTTTTTGGTCGAAATATACTTATCCAATAGAATTAGGACATGTTTTAGGGTAATAATAATATCATTTTTACACTTAATTACCCTATTTACTTTTAACCGTGGTAAATAAAAGTAAAAAGTTACTATTCAAAAAAATTATTTTCATCTTATTGAACCAAATTTTACTTACTAATATAAACCGTGTCTCTTGGATTATTAAAATTTCACTTATAGAAGCGGTAAATTTCTGTTTTATGTGAATTTCCAAATTCTCATAGAAGGTGGGTTATAGACGGTGAAAAGGTCAATAAAATTTTTATATATCTAAAATTATTATAAATTGACTCCAATGAATTACATTGAAATTATATAGGTAATATGTATCTATTTTTACCTAAAATAAATTTCAATAAAATAAATAATTATTTAAATAAAAATTTGGTTTGAAACTATAACTTAGTGTTTTTCACTATTCATCAAAAATTGAAAGTTTTCAGAAAAATACCAAAAATTAACCCTAAGATAATTTTAATATTAAAGATCCAAAAATGAAGTCCATTTTGAAAGATAAAATTTATAAAATTTCAAAAAGTGGGCATTACTATTCATAACGACTAGTTTGATTGGATGTGGTGTGTTAGAACTCGAAGTTGCATTAAACACATGCTACCACATTATTCATAGAGAAGCGTACCGTGGAAGCTTGGGGTGTTACATTCTCCCGTCATTCAAATAATTTCATCCTCAAAATTTCTAGAATATTACTACATAAAAATACTCGGGTGGTTGTTCATCATAAGTTGCTCGGGTTCCCACGTTGCCTCTTCCATCTTATGGTTTCCCCATAGATCTTTTACCAGGCGAGTCATCCTGTTTCTCAACACTTGTTCTCTGGTATCATGCATCTTGATGGACTCTTCGCAATAAGATAGATTGGGTTCCAGTTCTACTTCCTCATAGGTGATTACATGCATTGGGTCAGGCATGTATTTTCTCAATAGTGATACATGGAACACATCGTGAACTTTGGAGAGACTTGGCGGCATTTCCAACCGGTAAGCTACAACCCCAATTTGTTCTATAATTTCGAAAGGTCCTATGTACCTGGGTCTCAATTTTACCTTCTTACCGAAATGTATAACACTCTTCCATGGAGATACCTTCATGAAAACATGATCTGCTACCTGAAATTCCAAATCCTTCCTTTGGTTTTCAGCATATCTCTTTTTCCTACTTTGAGCTGCTTTGATGTGGTTTTGGATTACCTTCACCTTTTCAATCGTTTCCTCCACAAGTTTTGGGTCTATGAGTTTTATTTTTCCAAAATCATCCCAACATGTTGGTGTGTGACATCTCTTTCTGTATAACGCTTCATATGGTGCCATCTGAATACTTGAATGGAAGCTATTGTTATAGAAAAATTCTACCAGAGGTAAATATTGATCCCACATACCTTGAAAGTCAAGAGAGAATGATCTAAACAAGTTTTCTAAGGTTTGAATAGTCCATTCTGATTGTCCATTAGTTTGGGGGTGGTAGGAAGTGCTCAAACGAGGATCTGTATCCAGGTATTTATGAAGGCTTCTCCAGAATATTGATGTAAAACAGGGATCATGGTCAGAAATAATCGATAGTGGTACTCCACGAATTCTTAAAACTTCATTAATATATAGTCTTTCTAAATGTTCAAGTGGTAAATCTTCTCTTATAGCTAGAAAATGTGCTGACATGGTAAAAAGATCAAAAATGACCCATATTACATTGTTTCTTCTAGGAGTCTTTGGTAGTCCCATGAAAAAGTCCATAGTAATATTATCCCATTTCCACTCAAGTATGGGAAGAGGTTGCATGACTCCTCTAGGATGTTACCTTCCAGCTTTCACTTGTTTACAAACCATACATCTTGACACAAAATTAGAAATCTCCCTCTTCATGTCGTCACACCAAAAATGTTTCTTCAAATATCAATACATTTTGGTGCTCCCAGGGTGTATAAAGAAATTGAAACTATGAGCATCATATAACAATTCCCTTTTTAGATCAGGTATATCGTGAACACAAAGTCTCTTCCCAAATTTCGAAATTCCATCTTCATACACAAAGTCACTCAATCTCCCATCATTCATAACTTTAATCTTCTTTTGATACTCTTCATCACTGGTCTAAGAACTCTTTTTCCTTTCTAGTAAAGATGATTTGACAACCATTTGAAAAAGTATTGATGTTTCACCTTCCTCGGTTATTACCATATCCATATTTTCTAGATCCATGTATATAAGATCATTTTTAACTCTCATCTTTTCAAAACTCCATGATCCTTTCAACTCAAAGCATCTTCCACCTTATTTTCCTTCCCCGGGTGGTAGTGTATATTGAATTCATAATCCTTGAGTAGTTCAAGCGATATCTTTTTCCCCATGTTGAGTTCTTTTTGTGAGAAAATATACTTCAAACTCCTGTGATCGGTATATATATCACATTTTTCACCATAAAGATAGTGTCTCTAAATATTAAAATAAAAGATTACAGTTGCTAACTCAATATCATGAGTAGGATAGTTTTTCTCATGAATTTTTAGTTGTTGTGATTCATAGGAAATAACCCTATCATTCAGTATAAGGACACATCCAAGTCCTTTCTTTGAAGCATCACTATAAATAACAAACCCATCATTCCCCTATGGTAGAGTCAATATATGAGCATTGAATAATCTTCTCTTCAGTTCTTAAAAACATTCTTCACACTCTTTTGTCCAAAAAAATTTAACACCTTTCATTGTGACCTTTGTTAATGGGTTAGCCAACCGGGAAAAATTATGGACGAAACATCAATAATAACCTGATAAACAAATAAAAATGCATACCTTAGTTATAATCATCAGTGTTGTCCATTCTTTGATTTCCTTGGTCTTTGAAGGATCAAAGGAGATTCCAAACTTAGAAACAATATGACCAAGAAAAGAAATCTCTTAAAGCCATAATTCATATTTTCTAAACTTCCCATACAATTCATGTCTTCTCAGAGTCTTCAGGATAATGCGCAAGTGATTTTCATGATCTTCATAGATTTTAGAGTATACCATATATCATTAATAAATACCACTACAAAGTCATCAAGATATTCCTTGAAAACTCTATTCATTAGATCCATGAAGACATAGGGTTCATTAGTCAATCCAAAAGGAATTACTGTAAACTCGTAATGCCCGTACCTAGTTCGAAATGCTATCTTTGGAATGTCTTCCTTCTTCATGCACAACTGATGGTATCCAAATCGAAGGTCAATTTTTGAAAATTATTGATCTCCATGTAGTTGGTCAAATAAATCATCAATGAGAGGTAGGGGATACTTTTTATTTATTGTTATATCATTTATCTCCTTGTAATCAATGCACAACCTCATAGATCCATCTTTATTCTTAACAAAAAGGATAGGGGATCCCCATGGGGAAACAGTATGGAGAATAAATCCCTTATTACTCAATTACTCAAGTTGTTTATTAATTTCCACTAATTCCACAGTGGAAATTATATAAGGGGTCTTTGATATGGGCCTTGATAAAGGAATTAAATCAATGGAAAACTCAATTTCTTGTTCTGGAGGATGTCCTGGTAAATCTTCTAGAAACACATCAACATATTCTTTCACAATAGCTACATACTCTATTTGAACATTCTTTTCCTCACCCACAGTTATTTCATTCCCTTCCTCCCTAATAATAGAATTTAGTTGAGCTACTGGGGGCAGATCTAGATAATAATTAGGTGGTGAGGATTCTGCTGTAAAGATAAGGTGTTCTTTATCATTATCATCAAAAATCGCAACCTCCTTCTTCTTAAAATAAATATTCAAATCATGGTCCGAAAGACAATCTATACTGAGGATTATATCAAATTCAATAATAGGTATGATGATGATATCAGAAGATAAAGAACATTTATATGCTCTAATGGGAACTGATTCACAAAACTTTTTTGCGATGGTACTTCCCTTAGGAGTTTTAGCTAACAACTCCCTTGTTAAATAAAATTGAAAATATATAATTCTATTAGAAAATTAGGAAGATATGAAACAATGCGATGATCCAGAATCAAATAAAGCATTTTATAAACATGAGGAAACCATTAAATTACCTGCCACCACATCTTTTAGAGCTTCTACCTCAACAGTAGTGATAGCATAAGCTTGGAATTGATCCCTTGGAATTTTCTGAGGTAAGTTCCCCTAACACTTAGAAATTAATTAACATAATTCCCCATCTCCCTAAAATTGTATCATTGAATATCAATAGATTCTTTCTTCCCCTTTCAATCACGAGCTTGATGGAATTTTTCACAATACTTGTAACAAACTCTCATTCCTTTCCAGCAAGTACCGGGGTGTTTCTTTCCAAATTTACTTCAGGATGGATATTTAACTTTTCCCTTCTTCCCCTTATTTCCATTTCCAGAGTGTTCAACAGATCTCTTATTCTCTTGTTTTTCTTTAAAGTCATAAGACTTAGAGAATTCTTTTTCTATCTTGATAGCACGTGAGACAATGTATTCGTATGATGAGAAGGATTATGAGACTAATGCTCGATGAAGAAACAGTTTTAACCCATCAAATAAACGATCAATATTATTTATTGGGTTACATATATAATATGTAGCATGCCTTGCTAACCATTTAATGTTAGCCTCATACTTTGTGACATTCTCATCCTCATTTTGCATCAGACTCAGAAATTGCCTTTCCATATCTGCTCGATGGTCACGAGAAAGTATTTTTCTAAGAAAATACCTTTAAACTCCCTCTATTCCATATTTTATACTTCATCATCTTCCTTTGTGTTTTGAATTAATGACCACCATTGATCAGCATCTCTAGTGAGGTGGTAAACTTCCATGAAATTTGTTCCCTTTCACTACTCCCCAAGGCATAGAATATTTTATCTAAGGAAATTATCCATTGCTCATCCACTAATAGATTTTTACTCCCATTGAATGTTGGTGTTTTTTTCCTCATGAAGTGGTCTAACATTGATCCTCCACATTGTGGATCAGGGTGCTCTATATGAGTAAGGTTATTATTCATAACCCATGTGAGTTGTCCCAGTATAGTGATAAGATTATCAGCACCAGTTGTATCACCCGCTCCACTATAATTATCTTGAGCAGGAGGGAAATCCCTACATAGAGTGCGTGAATTGATACGGTTTCCATTCCTTCCACTAGGTGACATTTCTAAATAATGGCATAAACTATATTAGTTTATGAATCAAAATACATAATTCCAAAATTGTAAAACACTTAACATAAATTGACCGGTTTATGGATATAATCCATAATCATAAAAAAAATGTTTTCTTTGAGGAAGTATATACTCATAAACCCTTCAAAATGGTTTGTAAAGAAAATTAGAATTATCCTAAGCATATCCCCAGGGAGTGTCGTAACCAAAAGTGCAGTATGGCCCATTTTCATGCATCAATTCCCATTCGAGTCTAGCTCAAAGAGGTGTTTTTGGGTTTTACCCCTAGGTACATCTGTGCCTGAGCCGCCTCTACCTACTTGTATCCAAACAGGGATGTATTTCTTAGAAAAAGTCAAAAATTATCTACAATAACAAAATTCTAGGAAGTTCTTCTATACTAATCCTCAAAGTCTATCTTAGGGATTTGTGCTCTAATTAGAGTGTATCTAAATCTAGATTCCAAGTTTTGTACTAAACTTCTCTCTGATACCAATTATAATTCCCCAACCCCAGTTACCCAGAGTCGATGCATTATTACATAACATTGTCATAATCACAAAAAATCAAGTCTCGAAAGACTGATTAGTTTAGTAGCCTTAGAAACACTAGATACATTCATAAGTCTTACATTACATGATCAAGTGAAAAAACTACAAAAAATAGTCTCCATAGTCCAAACTCATATCCCCTCAGACTATCCCTATAGGTCATTCATAAAATACTTCTTCACATACTAGGAAAAATAAAACATAGAAAGAAGTGAGCTTAGATTCCCAGTAAGGATAAAAATATAGCAGAAAATTTCATAAATAAGAATAAATATTTACGGAAATGTATAACTAAAACAAAAGCCTTTTAACCTTGAACTTCAGCATAAGATGGAAAAAATAAAATGAAATTATTCCATTTACTTATTCACATGGATATTCTACTAGTCGAATAATCATATGTAATATCAATAACCACTTTCATAATGATGGAATGCATAATTCCAGACTATCATAACCACATAGTCAAGGACTTGTGCCAAAACTACAAATACGATTTTTTCAAGGCCTTATTACAAGACACTAGTTTGTCTCATTTGACATATGGATTCATCGAGGAGCTATAACGAGCTCCACCCATCACTTACTAAGTCCAATGCATTCCTCATATTAACATGTTTAAATATAACATAAACATTCGTATTAAAAGTAGAGTACAAAAAGTCACTACTTTCTCCATGAAACAAGAATGGTATAAAAATAATACATCCACAGTCAAACATATTACAAAACCTTTAATACTATATGGAAGTTTTGTATCATAATAAATCAACTTCAAATAAGATTAAAATCCATCAAAGGATGTTGACATATATGAAATTAAAAACTATTTGAGAGAAATATCTCATTTTTGAAATCATTTAAAAGTCACATAATTATAAAAGAAAACATTTAATTTGAAAATATTCGTATAATCTTGTAAGGTAAGATTCGATGATTTTATAACGGCAGAAAATAGTTACACCTGACGTATAAGTTAAAAAAAAGACATTCTTACCTTAATTTTGTCAAAAAGGTTAAAAAGGACCTTGTTTGGAAAACGACGGAAAGATTACTTTATAAACATCTTATAAAAGTCAAAAATGGGTGTAAATGAGTTTAACCCATAGTCTAGTAAATATTAATAATGTTTTGAAATACATTTTAAAGAAATATGGATGTGGATGATAAAGAGGTCCCAGTAGATAATTATGTATAAAAAACCTCGGATAATGAAGAGATTGTAGAATTAACCCATACCTTGTACTTTTCCTTGGTCGAGGGCAGGTTAAACTCTTGTATAATGGTTAAATAATTGTTATTAAATTATACAAGAATCATATACATTAATATGATATCATATATGATCTTTTAACATTGCTTTGTTAATAATATCTTAGTATTATCGTTGTTTCGGGTGTTAAAGGATTCGTTTTCCTATATATTCTTTGTTATGTGAGTCATATTTGTTATGTATGGGATGTATATTATTAATATCCATAATTATATTAAGTCTTTAAACATTATTTTTAATCATATAATGAAAATTAGTTTTAAATGGATTGGATGAGGAATGAATCTCATCGCGTTCGTGGAGACGGTAATCCGTACGTACACACGAGTGACAATATCATTCTTTTGATTTTAAAATAATATATAATTAGATGGTGTATCACATATACAGAATCATTATCATGTTATATTCATTATTTATATCAATTACACATCATTATTATACCCATTCAAATAATAATGTATTGAATAACAATTATACCACGACGTGGAGATGGTAAGCCGTACGTACGCACGTATGGTGACATGTCATTCAAAGGATGAATAGAATAATTAATTTTGTTTTAAAATGTTTATAATAGCATCAAATTATATATAAGATACTGGAGTTATTATTTTAGAATGGAAACAACAAATAAAAAGGAAATGGAAGAAGAAAGGAACTTGAGAGAGGTGGTGAGATATTTACCTCTTCTTCGAGTTCTTCCTTTTGATTTGATCAAACAGGCTCCTTAGGTTAGATTTATGAATTAAATAATGACTCTAGGATAAAGGGAGTATAGTTGATAGGGTATTTTGGCAGAGTGTGGTCATGCCAAACGGCTTTGAAAGTGTGAATTAGATAGAAAGGGGAGTGCCCTTTTATAAGAAGGGTGAGGGGCACCTTAGGAAAAGCTAGAAATATTATTTTATAATAAAATCATTTTCGGTTTCTAATGGATAAAAAATGGATTATTTAAAGGATAAGGTGGGGATGGGTCCAAAAACACTCAACCAATAGGTTTTAGACAGGTTTGGGTCACTATATTAACTTTGTCTTTTAGATTTAACTCTTAGTTATATAGTTTGACATTTACCATGTCGCTTTGTATTTTTATATTATATGGTTAATAAACATACTATATACGTCCAAGTGAACCTAAAATGGTTAATTAATAATACACCTATAATTATATAAGTCTTTTGGATGAACCTTATATTTTTAGGAATATAATATCAATTAATAATATAATATTTGTTTTTAAAACTCTTTTATGTCAATTTTGACATTATTTGGTATTTTGTTTTTTCTAAATTCATAAAAGTATTATTGCTTCAAAAAAAATTCATATAACCAACACTAATATGTCATATTAACCTATAAAATTATCTTAATTCAAAAAAAGCATCAAATTACATTTATTTAAATATTGTAATATCAATTATTTTAATATTTCATTAATACGGTAATTATTGCATCATCATTGTGTCACAAATAAATTAAATTATTTAATGTCTACAAAATATAAATAAAATACCATTATGTATGAAATATTTTTATCTTTATAATGAATATTTATAGTCTAATATTTCTCATGTGTAACCCTATATTAATAATTTTTTAGTTATTAAACTTTGATTTTAACTCTTTTAACTCTTCTTTGAATTAAATAATAATAAATGTCCTAATCTAATCCAAGTGAACCAAAGAGGTTCATATTTTATTCCTAAGGTTGTTTTAGGTTGAAATATACTTATCCTATAGAATAAGGACATGTGTTAGGGTAATAATAATAACATTTTTACCCTTAATTACCCTATTTACTTTTAACCATGGTAAATAAAAGTAACAAGATACTATTCCCCAAAATTTATTTTCATCTTATTGAACCAAATTTTACTTACTAATATCAACCATGTCTCTCGGATTTTTGAAATTCCACTCACAAAAGCGGTAAAATTAAGTTTAATGTGAATTTGTAAATTCTCCTAGGAGGTGGGTAAAAGACGATGAAAAGTTCAATAAAATTTTTATATATCTAAAATTACTATAAACTGACTCCAATGAATTAAATTGAACTTATATAGTTATTATGTATCTATTTTTACCTAAAATAAATTTAAATGAAATAAATAATTATTTAAATAATAATTTGGTTTTAAACTATAATTTAGTGTTTTTCACTATTCATCAAAAATTGAATGTTTGCAGAAAAATACCAAAAAATAACCCTAAGCTAATTTTGATATTCCAAATCCAAAAATGAATTCTATTTTGAAAGATAAAATTTATAAAATTTCAAAAAGTGGGTATTACAATTCATAACGGCTAGTTTTATTGGTTATGGTGTGTTAGAACTCGAAGTTGTGTACAACACACACTACTGCATTATTCAAAGAGAAGTATATCATGGAAGCTTGGGGTGTTACAAATAATAATTAATGATGATTCAAATGGGAATCATGAATTGAAACTAGGCCTAATGTGATGATTAAATATTAAACAACAATGTGATAACTATTTAAATTATGAATTGTATTTATTGATTTATAGAATTGCATGCAATATCTTTTAACTAGACTCGTTTTAGACACTATTGGGGGTGGACTACTGAGTTTTACTCACAAAATATTTTGGTCATCTGATCGGCAGCCAAACAAACTTGGTTATTACAGGACAGGATGAGCCTAAGGCCCTGAGATAGGTTTTTTTGGATTGTATCATGGGAGAGGGAATAAGACATAGTTCGGGACCAGTTGGGACTCATTGTGTCTTTATTTCTAGTTTCATTATTGAAAATTAAAACTTGCATTGTCATAACATGTTTTACCTTCTAGTTGAGTATTATATTTTCTTGTTTGACTATCATATAACATGATATTATTATGTTTATTTATACGCTTTCAGTCTTGGCTATTGTTGTTTTCTATTGTTGGTGTTTTGATTCTGATAAAAGTGGGTATAATCTCCCCAAGACTGAATTACCTGACCCTCACTGCCATTCAGAACCCTATGGCATACGAGGAGGTGTTATTGAGGGTATGTGGACAACCGATTTGGGGAACCATTTAGTGGAATTTGGGTCAGGACATCACAAAATGGTATCAGGGGAGTATTCTTTTATCTCTTCTTATTTTGTCTCATTGTTTTGGGAAAATTTAGACAAAATACTAGGAAGAGTCGAGGCTTGGTAATGAGCTCATTCATGGGAGTTTCAAACCCATATATGGGAAAAAATTTGAGTACTCAGAGTGGTATTGTTGTGATTATTGTTTGTTGTTACATTTGGATATTATTTTACCATGGGTGACACACTTGTGGTGTGACATGATATTTATTTTGACAATTGTGGAATTTTGATTCGTGGCCAAAAGAGGCATGCTTTTTGAGTCTGCATGTATCATTATAGGCACTCAGGGTTGTTGTTACATGCATTATTCTAGGAAATCACGAGAAAATGGGTTATGTTTAAGTGGTTGAACTATTTTTCCTTGTTGTGAGAATGAAATATTGTTGAAAAATGAGAATAAAGGGTGTTTAATGAGAACCTTGATTGATGAGATGGTTATGATTAATTAATGAATTGTTGAATTAATTAATTAGAGATAATGTTATTAATTAATGGTTGAATTAATTAACAACAATAAATGTACCCTTGTTAATAATGACCTAGGAGTATGATGATTAAGGGTAGTGATAAGGCCTCAGTGTTGATAGTGTGGCGATAAAAATTGGGAAAGGACATGTTGAAAATTGTTGTGTTAGTTTCTCCTCTTACATAAATGTTATAAGGTAGCGTTATGAGACCAAAGACATGTGTTTGGATTTGTAGAGATATGACTCCATGATGCATGTTAAGGGAGAGACCGAGGTGTATGGCCTGAAACAAACTTCCAGGAAGAGAACATGAGGCACCATTGGTACAAGCTGAGGAGGAAGGGGAGAAGCTTTGATAGAAATTTTCTCGTTTCATGCAATTCATAAAGAGAGACCCAGGGTGGGTTTAGAAAAGCATGTCTGAGTTGACAAGGGAGTTTCAGCTGCAACACCCTCATACTTTTATTGGAGAGGGTGGACCTGAGGGAGCTGAATTCTGGATTGAATCAGTAGAGAAGATACTTGAACATTTAGAGACTCTAGCTGGGAGGAGGGTCAAGTTGGCTACATATATGCTATGAGGGTCAGAAAATCTCTTGTGGGACATTCATGTACGATTTGGATAGACTGATGATATTTTATGGAAGGAATTTCTAGAGATGTTCTTGGATCACTTCTTTCGAGAGACACTAATACAAGAGAAGACTTCAAAGTTTATGCATTTAACCCAAAGAAGAATGACCATAATGGATTATGCTGAACATTGCATAGATTTATAGTGTTTTCTCCAGAATTAGTGTCAGATGAGGCTTCTTCAGAAAAACAATTTCAGGATGGACTTTGGTGTGAAATTAATTCCCAGGTAAATATATTTTGGCTGAAGAAATTCTCAGAAGTGGTTAACCAGGCTCTCATTTCAGAGGGGATCCAAAAGGAGGCTTCCAGTACAAGACAGGTAGCTATCACTAGTCGATTAAGATGTGGGACTTCCAATAGTAGGAAGTGGTGTTACGAGAACCTTAGTTATGACAATGGAAAGTAAGGTGGACATCCATGAGGACCAATTGAACTAGATCTTACTCATGTTATTTTCCACCAGCGCGGTAGTTAGGGACACTATTGTATGCATTGTCCTCGAAATCCAGTGGAGTACCGGTTTTTTGTCAAGATGGGGCCCCTACAAAAGTTATATAGGAAGCAATGGAAGGATGGTGCAGAGGGAGAAACCGCTCAGAGTTATAGTGTGGGAAGGGGGTCTTGTACACTATATAGGTCTGGCAGCTAGAGTTCTATTAGAAGAGGCGGTAGAGGTAGTGGACGTTGTGCTTTAGGGTATGAGTGCCTGTATCAATAGAGTGGTACTACTCTGGGAAGTCTGACAACACCATAAAGAAGAGGGAAATAATAGTTACATGTAGTGCATCCTACACTTGTGGAGAGCGAGGATGGTCCATCAACAGTGAGAGGTACTATTCTTGTTGCCTCTACTTTAGCTACTACTTTGTTTGATAATGGTTCCTCTCATTCATTTATATCTACCAATCTTGTTAATGGTTTTATCCTGGAGGGGGTTTCCATAAGAGGGGTAATGAATATCGATACACCATTGGGAACAAGATCTAGGGATATCTATTATTTCAAGAATTATTTTCTAGAGATCAGAGAGTATCATTTACTTTGGGATATCTATATCTTTTATATACTAGGCTTAATTCAACTTGATTATGGGTATGGATTGGCTAGTAACATACCAATCCCACATAGATTGTTTCCACAAGAAAGTGACGTTTGTATCTCTAAAGGGTGATTAGTATTTCCTTTGTGGAGAATGTGATATCCCTGTAGGCTGAGCTGGGATAATTACTCAATAACTAGGTGATCTCATAGCCCAAGTTTCCAGTCTTTTGCTGGATGGGGGGAGTGGTAGTCAATAACTCCTTCCACCAGTAATAGAACTATTTCAGGATGTCTTCCCTGAAGAATTTTCAGTGTTTCCACCATAGAGAGATGTAAAATTCACTATTGATCTCATGTCGGGGGCTGAGCTGGTATCTATTCCACCTTACAGAATGGAACTGACTGAGCTTCAAGATATCAAAATGAAGTTTAAGGAGTTAGAATATAATGGGTTTATCCATCCAAGTATGTCACCTTGGGGATCAACTGTATTATTTGAAAATAAGGCCTACAAGAGTTTACACTTATATGTCGATTACTGGAAGTTGAATAAAATGGTGATGAAGAATAGATATTCTCTTCTACGTATCAATGATCTGTTTGACCAGCTGAAGTGGGATTGTGTGTTCTCAAAGACCAACCTAAGATAAAGGTATCATCAGGTGAGAGTTCTCACATCTAATATACCAATAATTGATTTTTGGAGTAGGTATGGCCTTTATGAGTTTTTTTTTTGTAATTCTATTCGGGTTGAAAAATGATCTAGTAGATTTTATAGCCTTGATGAACATGATATTTCATCCATACTTAGATTTTTTTGTGGTAGTGTTTGTGGATGACATCCTGGTGCACTCTAAAACTCATGATGATCATGCCCGATATATTGACATTGCCCTAAGTACACTGATAGACCATTGGCTATACACCAAGATATCTAAATGTTAGTTTTTGATTGATATGCTACACTTTATAAGGCATATAATCTCAGATGAAGGTGTGTTATTGGACTTAAAAAAAGTGTAGGTAGTGGTTTCTTGGGATCATCCCAAGAATATTTTTGATATCTGAAGAATTTTTGGATTATCTGGATATTAGAGGAGGTTCATATAAGAATTTTCCCAATTTGAAGCACTTATTTCAGGTTTAACAAAGAAAGGGATAAATTTTGATTGGATATAAGCATGCAAGAATCCTTTCTAGGAGTTGAAGAAGTGCTTGACATTGGCACCAATTTTGATCTTACCTGAGTCAGGTGAAGAGTACACATTGTATTGTGATGCTACTTAGATCAGACACAGAGCTATGTTTATGCAAGGGGACTGAGTCATTACTTATGGGTCTCGTAAGTTGAGGCCACACGAACAGAATTACCTTACACATGAACTCGAGTTGGCAGTAGTGGTTTATTCTCTTAATTGTTGGAAACAATATCTTTTGGGTGAAAAGTTTATAGTTTTTATGGGTCACAAAATCTTGAAGTATATATTTTCATAGCACAACTTGAATATTTGGCAGTGAATATGTATAGAGTGTAGGCATTCCATGGATTTTGAACTGACATATACACCCAAAAAGGGGAATAGTGTGGCAGATTCCTTGAGCTGGAAAACTCAAACTCAATTGGTACATGAGTCGAGTATAGAGTAGAAGATGATTAATTTACTGGTTTAAATGATTTTTGTAGTTCAAAAGAGTCAGGAGAGGATGACTATGGTTTCTGTAGCAATGGAGTCTACACTTTAGAGATGGATCGGGGATAGGAAGTAAGAGGATCCAAAGTGTTTATCCTTATGGGAAATACTTAAAGGTGGGGAGACACCTTTAGACTAGATAATAGATGAGGATGAGATCATCTATGTGAAAAATCACGTTTTTGTGCCTACGAGTATGAGAGAGGAACTCATGTGAGAATTCCAAGCATCAAAGTGGGAAGTACATCCTAGGGTGAAAAAAATGTACCATGTCCTACGATGATAGTTTTGGTGGCTAGGCATGAAAAAGGAGATAGCGGTATTTGTAATAAGATGTTTCACCTATCACCAGGTGAAGGAAGATCATCAACGACCTGGAGGCCTATTGCGGCCATTTCCAATTCTTTAATAGAAGAGGAATTAAGTCACTATGGATTTTTTGGTTGGAATTCCAAAGATTCTTAGGAAGAATGATTATATTTGGGTTGTTGTGGATCGACTAATGAAAGTCACACATTAATTTCCTATTAGGGAAACCGTTACAGTAGAACAATTGGGAGAACTGTATGATCGAGAGATATTTTGTTTGCATGGGGTGCCATAGACTATAGTTTCAGATCGTGATTCATGCTTTTGGTAGGGCTTACAAAAGGATCTTGGTTCACATATTTGGTTAAGTATGATCTTCACCCATAGAAAGATGGGTAGTCGGAGCGTACCATATAAGAGTTAAAGGATATGCTATGAGCATGTGTGCTTGAATTTAGTGGTTCTTAGAAGAACCACTTGGATTTATTGGAGTTCTCCTATAACAATAGTTATTAGGAAACTATACAGATGGAACCACATGAGGTACTTTGTAGAAGACCTTTTAGATCACCGTTATGTTGGTTAGAGGTGGGTGAGTTAGAGCTGTTGGGACCAAGTCTTGTTCAGGAGACATTGGAGCAGGTGGAGTTGATTCAGAAACATATGGATATATCTTAGAGTAGGAAAAAGTCATATGATAATAGATATAGATGACTCCAAGAGTTTATAGAGGGTGATCGTTTATTCCTTAGTGTGTCTCCTAGATTGGGACACCATAGGATATGGAGGTAGGGTAAGTTGGAAGCTAGGTTCGTAGAACTGTTTGAAGTGCTGGAGAGAATCGGGGCAGTGGCGTACTGATTAGAACTTCCACATAAATTCATACAATAAATGATGTTTTCCATGTGTTAAAACTATGAAGGTATCATCTGACCCTTCTAATGTGATTTACATGGAAGAGGTTGACCTAGAGTTAGATGCATCCTTTAAGAAGCATATGATACGTGTGCTGGGTCGCAATGAGAAAGTGTTACAGGAGAATACCATTATGTTAGTTCACATGTTATTGAAACATGTAGGTATTCTAGAGGAAAAGTGGGATTGGGTAGTAGACATGAGGGATCAATGACCCAATCTTTTTGGCCTGGAATCTTAGAGAAGTTTGAGAGTATAGCTCAAGGAAGAGATGTTATAAGGTGGGGATATTGGAAGATACCAGCCTTTTCTAGAGTCATATTGGGTGCATTTTTGGTACTTTTTGAAGTTAAGTACCTTTGTTTTGGAGTAGTGGATTGGGATGAATTTGGGTGAAATTTTATGAAAACTAAAGAATAATATGCTGTGCACGATTTGTGTATAGTTTAAAAATTAGTGTGACCAAACCATGCCAAGTGTGAAAAACTAAATAGAGAGGTCCATATAGTTTGACAAACTATGAGACCAAACCATGCCAACTGTGAAATCCTAGATATAGAAGTCCACACGGTTGGCACACGGTTTGACCTAACTATGTGCCTCTACCTAGAAAACATTGTGTGCAAAATTTAATATCCAACAATCTTTTTTAAAACCACCTGAACCCCCCAAGACTCACATATTTCGACCATGGATTGGGCTTGAAAAATTTTAGGTGTTCCTAGAGAATTCTAGAGGGATTCTAAGGTGATTCGAACACTGTTCTTTAATATCTAAATCTTGGATTAAAGATCTGATCTCTTCCTAGAAAGTAGATTTCATCACATTGCTTCTCCTATTATTTCCTCTATCTTTCCTTGATCTTTTCATGGAAGATCTACACCATTTCAAGGGATCAAAACCTATGTTTTTATATATAGATCTAAGATTTTTGGATCAATATCTAGATTTTCAAGATCGTGATGGATTTGATCCTAATTTTTGGTTTAGGTATTTAGATCTGAATCTTGATCCATGATGTTGTTCTGCTTGGACTTTGAGGATTATTATTGGGCTAACATCCATCAATAAACCAAGGTAGGTGGTCTAAATGAAACTCCCATAGTCATGTATTAGATATGTTAATGCGAGTTTATGAAATTTCTAGCTTCCCTTGATAATTGATTTTATAAATTGGAGTAATTAAAAATGTGAAATTTGACTTGTGATCACCTTGGTGATTAATTAACAATTTAATCACAGAACAAATGGGGGGGGGGGTTACCCAAATAGATATTGTAATTTAGTTATTTAATTTATTATGATAAGATACTTAATTGGGGGAAACTAATTATGAAGTGATGTTGGATATGAAATATAATTAATTGTGAGAATTAATTAGGATCCAAAATGTTGATCAATGATAATTAATTGTGAGAATTAATTATGAAAAGTTGAGATTTGATATGGATAATTAATTATAAAGAATTAATTATGGAATGAGAATTGTGTTGATTGATTAATTAATTGATGAAATAATTAATGGGTTATGTGATTACTTAATTGTTGAGTTAACTAACAGCCTTTAAAATGATTAACTAATCGTTGGATTAGTAATGTAATGTTATGGATAATTATTATGAATTAATGAATGATTAAATGGTTTAGATTTTTTGTAGTGCTAGACATGGCGTTCTATACAATTAATAGTTAGGACTTGGATACGGAGTTCCTCCCCAATAGTGATTCAATCTTGAAATTTTGGAGGTGCTAGGCATGAAAACCTACACCTAATGAGATTTAAAGTGAAATGCATGAAGACCAACATTGAATGATATTTGGGGTGATAGGAATGGTGACCTAAGCCTAGTAAGATTTTGGGTGCTAGGCATGATGACCGACAAAAAATGATTAATAATAATGAATGATGATTCAAATGGGAAACATTAATTAAAAATGGTCTTAATGTGATGATTAAATATTAAATGAAAATGTGATAACTGTTTAAATTATTAATTGTATTTATTTCTTCATAGAAATTCATACAATAACTTTTTACTAGACTTGTTTTAGGCACTGTTGGTGGTGTGCTACTGAGTTATACTCACTCCCTATTCAGGCATTCTGATCGGCACCTGAGTAGACTTTGTTGTTGTAAGAAATGATAAGGGCAAGGCCCTGAGATAGATTACTATTTGGGATTGGAGCATGGTATAGGGAACTGGACGTGGTTCATGACCTACTTGGGAGTCATTATGTCTTTATTTTTAGTTTCATTATAGACACTTGAAATTTTCATTGTCATAGCATGTTTTACCTTCCAGTCGAGTATTGTATTTTCTTGTTTGACTATCATATGGAATGGTATCATTTTGTTTATTTATATTCTTCTACTCTTAGTTATTGTTGGTTTCTTCCATTTGTGTTTTGATTCTAATAAAAGAGGGTATAGTCTCTCCAAGATTGACTTACCAGACCCTCGATGCTAGTCGGCACCCTATGGCGTACGAGGAGGCGCGCTTGAGGACATATGGTCAACCGTCTTGGGGCACTATTTAGTGGAACCTGGGTTGGGTCACCATAATAAATATTATATATTAATTTTAATTTTAATTTATCTAATGATTATTATTCATCATATAAACTATATAAGATCAATATTGCTTAATAATGCATTTTCCTAAAAATATGCTATCTATCACATTTTGTGGGATTAATTCTAAATTATATTTGGACACATATGTTAAATAAATTTGATAAAATGGATTCTTTATTTCTATATTTCATAATTAATTTTTTTTAATATGTTTAAAATAATTTTTGGTCATAATAAACATTAAAAATAGTAAATTTTTTATTGAAATGGTTAAGGTTAAAACAAGATTTTGTGCATTACATGCGTTTGTGTTAAAATTAATTTTCAATAAACATAGGTTTTTTATTTTATAAATTATATTTTATATTTTAAATCATTTCTTCCAAAATATTTATTAAGTTTAATGTTATTTTTAGTCTTAAATTTTGAATTACCTAGGAATAATCTACGTACCACGGTGAAAACTAAAATGGTAAAAGTGATTAACCATAAAAGAAAGGGTAATAAAATATTTCTAAAATGTTTATTAGTACATTTTGGAAGAATTTATTAAACTTATATTACATAAACTATATCATTTAACAATTTTTATGCATTTTTATTGAGATTCACTTCCCATTATAAAATATTTTTTGGTATTTACAAAAATTATACTATCTCTTTTTTATAAAATGAAACATCCCATGTAATTTTATTCACACATAGAAAGAATTATGTTTTATAAAATATATAAAAAAATAAAATACTTAATTCCTTTAGCATGTCCTAGATACCTTAGTTCGATTAGAAAACCCTCACAGGGAGGATTTTAGGGAAAATATATAGAAGTTGTCCGAATAAGTGGAATCGTTCTTAACTAAGAATTTTATTTATTTATTGACTCACCTACATAAAATTATTTTCAAACATAGTGATATATTAAAATCAGTATCTATAATATATTGAGATGTTATTATATTAATCTAATAAGCTACACCCATCACCACTTCTATCAAATGGGTAACGAAACCATCATTTGTGTTTACAATGGACCACTACCTCATGAACTGATGTAATTCCTTTTCCATAATTGCCTCTCATATATTAATATGATTATGGATTTAATGTATATATATTATATGCATAATATATTTAAAAATATTTAAATTTAATATAATATATTTTTTCTTACCTTAAGCTTCACTAAAAATGATGACGTCATTTGTGCTTACGTGTGCACTACCCCACCCAAAAAGAATTGTGATTCAATTTTCATCACCACATCACATGAATGGTATATATAAGTTTATTTAAAAAATTAATATTGTAGTTATGATATAATTATCAATTCCTAAATATTACAGAATACTTACTATCTTTCCACAATGACCATTGAAAAATGGAAACTTTACTCATGCATATATACGACGTACCATCTCCATGTTTGTAACATAGTTCATATTTCGTAACCATTTTTCATGGATGGTTTTAAAATTATTATTTATATATATAAATTGTAATTATGTCATGATTATTATTTTGGATATTATAGAATAATTAATTATTTAATAATAGTCAATCTACCATAGTCATTTTCGATATATGAACCAAATATAATCAAAATGTCATATGTGAACTTGAAATGATTATGTAAATAAATATAAAATGAGAATATATAAAATAAAATTAATAATAAACATTAAAAATTTTATTAATAATTTAAATAATTAACATAATGTTATTATTCATGAAGATAAAGTACCAACGTGATGAGTCGAACTCAAAGTAATAGATTGTGTCTCAATTTCCTTTTATCGAGGAACATTTTAATGTTATACAACTAATTTATTTTATATGGTGTATATATGGAAAATTTTACATGAACTATAAGGAATCCTTCATACCTAATGTCATTTTTATTTTCAATTTGAATTATTTTAACCAAGGGGACTAGAGTTTAATGTTACAAACTAGTACAAGGATGCATAACTCAATTTATTTTCATGGGGTTATATTACATATTAATTTTAATTGATATTATAATATTATGTGTAATGAATTATGATTATTTTATGTTTTAGTTAAATTTTTTATGTGTATGTGAAATTGTTACTCATAATTAATTCATTGATTAATTCTCACATCAATGGTTTGATCATTGAAAGGGACTTCATCTCAATTTCACTTCATTGAGGCATATTTTAATGTTATGTGCCTAATTTTTTAAATATGTTTCCTACATTGAGAAAGTTACATATTATATTATGAATTCATTACAGTTCATGGTATTTAATATTATAATTCGTTATACTTCATTCAAAGGAATTTGATTTGAATGTTACCAAAGTGGTAATGGATTTATGTTAAAATATTTTTTATTTTTGATATTATTTATGTTTAATGTTCCTTTAAGTGAAATCATGTACACTTATATTATTTAAAAAGAAATATATTATTCTAATTTGGTCATGATTTTTTTTACATTTTTTCCCATTTCATCCCTTATTTAATAAAGAAACATCAAGAATGTTTTATGTAAGTAATAAAAATCATGATTCTTATTTGAAATATAGAATATTAAAATTCCATGAATTTATTTTAATTATTTTTATAAATAATTTTTTTACTATTATAAAGTGATTTATTAATGAAATTATAATAAATTCTTTATGTTTTTTACAAATTGGATTAATGTGAAATTTATGTTGTCTTTCTAACAAGTTTATTTTTGTATTTTTTATTAAAGTGTGAAAATAATGTTTTTTTCAACTTATATAGAATGAAAAAAATTTACCACCATCATAAAAGATTAATTCATTGAATATTATTTTAAAATTTTCCATGGTTATTTTCCAAGAATTTTTTTTAATAATATTTTTTTTTATTTTAAAGAAGTAATTTAATGTGAAAAGTTTATTTTCTTAAAGAAACAATTCATGTGGTATTTTAAATATGTTTTCAAAAATAATTACAACCATTGAAGTTACATATTTCATCTAAAATTTATATAAACTTATCTTACACATATTCCTAGATTATTGTCAATTCGTTTGATTGGGTAATACATTCATTATGTTCATTTATCAAATTCCTTCCTTATGAAATATCATTTGATTATAAAATGAGGTCAGATTATCCAACCCATTTTTTTCCATGGGAAATTATTATTTTTATAACTTATTGTTGATTTACTTCTTTGGAACACATATGCATGTAAATGTATTAAGGGGTGTGGGAAGATAGTGGTCTAATTGAATGGTTAATGTTTTTTCTCTCATTAGGCATTATGCATAGGATTAGGGAGTTAACTTAGTCCATTATATGACTTTGTCCATAATGTTTTTTAGGTAGTTATGATTGTATCACATTTATGTCTTGTTATATGATTTCACCACATTCCCAATGTTGTTAAAATCTTATAATAACAAATTCTTTATGTTATTATTCAATGTGATTACTCATATGATTTATTTTTTATTATTTAATGTTATACCATTGACCGAATAATTTTGTTTAGTTATAATTATTATTCCCTTACTGGGTTTTTTAGCTCATATATTTATTTTATTTATTCCCCATATTATCCTATATAGTTTTAAGAGAAAAAATAAATTCAGTAGATCACTATTGAGAATAAAAATAAAGATGTTATGTTTTAGTTTCTTTTGATGTTTTATGTACCTAGTCTCCCAAAGACACTAGGATACTTGATCTATGGGTTTTAATTAATGGATGATTATCTTGGAAGTAATGTACTAATATGTGTAAAAGTCTTAGGTCACTATATAAATGCATTTTAATTACACTTTAGAGTTTCTGGAAGTTGTAACCACTATTTAATTCATGGTTTCATGTGGCCTTACAAGTGTATTATATTAGTTTAATTATTGGATTTTATGGATTCAAATACATTATGTAAAGGATATTAATTCTAGGAGTTTAGGTTCATTATATTTTTCTTTAATTTTTAGAAAAAAAAATTCATTGATATTATGGAAAAAGTTGTATGAGTTTTATGGGAAAATAAAATGCCCCATTTAAATAAAAATTGGAATTTTAATTTGGAATGACATATCCTATTTTGTAGTGATGGTTTTAAAGTATAAAGATAGCTAATATAAGGAGTAATTTTGAATATATTTCTTATCCAGATGAATCGAGAGAGCGAGACTTGATATTCTATTGAAGATCTTATTCTCATAGAGGATGTTTTTTTATAGGCCAGGGGTGGGAAACCTAAAGGGGTTTTAATCCATTAAAGATATTTCCAAGGGATAATTTTTTTTTCTATTAATAAATTAATGTGTAGTTTGTTACATAAATGTTATAGAAAGTTATAATAAAGGTGCTTCCAATGTTTAATTTAGTAGAAGTGAAAAAACCTAATGAGACTTTAATAGAGAATTTATACTCATTTGAATATAAATTCCATGATGTTGTGAAGGGACCTACGTGTCTATAAATTATTTGTAGATTTTTATTAGAGTAGTAATAAAATTAAGAGGAGGAATAATTGGTAGTGAGATGGAAGTCATCCTTTTGAAGTCATTAGTTAACCCTAAATATTTGTAAGGCCGCATGACTGGGAAAGAAGTGACCTAACCCAAACCTTTATAAGGGGACTGACCCTGTGAAGAGTAGTGAGATCAATAATGATTTTGTTGTATGTAATAGTACTGATTCATGTTCCTTGGATATATATTAGTAAGGGTGAACCAATTAAGTCAATGTTTCTATATTTCCATTACACATGCATACCAAAATATGTCATGTAGTATAAAGAAAGTATAGTTAATAATGGGTCAAGAGAAATTTGAGTCAGATCAAAGTATTTGTCAAGAGAATCCTATGTGACCCTCAAGGATTATATTTAAAGAAATATATAAGGAAAGTGATATGTTTAAGGTTAATGTTTTTAAAATTGATATGTATTACACACATTGATTCACCCCCCATTTGTAGAGATATCTCACTCTTACTCATATTTAGAGAGATAAAATTATTCTGAAACTCAAAATTTATCTTGAACATCCTCATCACCATATCAAAAATTATCAAAAAACCCTATATAATTAAAAAATATAAAAATTATCTAAAACTATCTCAATATATTAAATGACTCTAACTCAAAGTTCAAAAAAGTATAACACTTAAACAATTATGTTGGGTTATTCAATTTCCCTCATTTTCTTTTTTGTGAAAAATAAAAACCAACATAAAAATTCATCAAAAAAAAGTATATATCAAAGTGAAAATTATCCACAAAACACTACTAGATAAAATGATCTTTTAATAAAATTATATCACTAAATAGAAATAAAATTATGTCTAGTGACTAAGATTCTCTCCCCCTCAATCCATGTAGTCATTCAACATTCCACCGAATTTTTATAACAACCATAACCTCATATTCTCAAATGATAATGAAAGGGTTTTGTATATACCTCCCATTTATAATAAAATGAAAGGAAGTGTGTGTGTGTGTGTGGGTGGGTGGGTGGGGGGGGGGGGGGTCCTAGAAAACATAAAGAGATAAGAGATGGAAGAACATAAGTTCCCCCTATAAATCAGAAAATATATCCCTTGATAAAGCTGTTGTAAAAAAATTAAAAATATAATTATTTTTGGGAATATATTTGAAAATAACATCCCTATTATCCACATAATCACAATGAAAATGATATTTCATATCAAAATTATTGAATTTGGAATGTTTTTGTAGAATATTAGATATATAAATGAAACATTTAATTTTACAAGAAATCCTGAATTGATTCTGAACATTTAATTTCATGTGTTCCAAAAATATTTTTATCGATATAATTTTTGTACATGAATGGGTTTTAGATATAAATATTTAGTCCCAAATATATAGATAATAACTAAACTATGCTTATTATCATTTTATATCTAAATGTTTTCAACTAAAATAAATATTATATTTAAGCTATATTTTATATCATTTAAATCACTTCTAAAATAAACATCAATAAACCTTATACGATTCATTTCATCATTTACAATTTGTATGGGACCATAGATGAATTTTACTATATCATACCTGAGTATTTTTTATATATAATCTTATTTTATTCCATTAAAATATATGGATATTTTTTTTAGGATTTCCAATATATATTTTCTTTCCTTGAGTTATATGATAACGCAGTATTATTTTTGAATTATTCTTGATACATAATATTTATTATTTCATTAAAAATAAATTTCATTCAAAATATTATCTGTTTTGAAACTTCTTTCGAAAAATACATGAATGATCATTTCAATAATTATCTGAAATATTTTTTCCTTGTATAAAAATATACAGTAATCTATTTTTTATAAATTATAATCCTTGAATGTTTTTCTTCTCACTTTAAATTTACATCTCAATTAATATCTTCAAATGATTCTCAAATTACACAAATTTATACACCTTATCACCTGAAAAATTTATATCATATATAAAAAGTATTAAAATTAGAGTAAATGTACTTATCTCCATCACAAATTATTTTTTGTTCACTTTTACTTTAATTTATACTAATATCTTTATGAAGATATACAATTTTTGGAACTGGGATCCAGAGGCCTTTTCTAATACATATAAGTCATTCTTCAGTATTCACAACATACTTTCAGTATGGTAAAATATGAATCCTTTATCATGGTAATAAATAATTATTATTTTTAAATTCCCTATTTGGATAGAAATATTTCAATTACATTTAATAATATTTATAGTCCCTATGCACAATAAATATGATAAATATTTTTGATATATTCAATCCTTATAATAGGTAAAAAATATTATTCAAATTATTTACCTTCCACTAGAGATTAAATTTTTCATATCAATATGACCTTATTCCTTGTCATCATATATTCTCAATATTTTTTTGAATACCCATATAGTACCTATGAAATTTTTCCTTTTATTTATAGGAACAAGTTCTCATGTGAAATTATTTTCAATCTAATCTGGCTCTATATTCTTATAATTTATCTATTTTTTGTGTTAAATTTCCTTAAATACTATTTTTCTTTAAACATATAATGTATGTGTTGCCTAATTTTACATTATCTGTTTTAAACTAGTATTTAATATAAAACCTTGATATCTAATTATATTTTTATGTTATATATGCTTAATCAATTTTAAATGTTTAAGTTTCTCATATCTAACAGATTTATCCACATTATTGGTTTGATTTGAGATAACATCAATAGAATTTGGTTCATTTATTTATTTTTCTTTATTTCCTTTAAAATAAATATGAATTATTTCTAATTTTGTTTTTAAAAGTTTTATTAAATTTCAAAATTTTTTTGGTTGATTTTGAATAATTTTCACATCATAATAATCCATAAAATTTTAAATACTTTTTCTCAAGAACATGTAACCATTTATATTAGATAAGTAGTATATAATGATTCCTTACCTTACTATATTTTCAAAATTTTACATATCTATGTTTTTTATTTTAATAAATATTTGAAATTAAAACAATAAAATATACATAAAAATAGGTTTACTTTTTTACCATTGTTCATATGAAGTCATATTGGAATCATGTGACACCCCCATATAACTATTGTAATTTATTTTATGTTTTTTGTGGTATTTTTGTATAATCTTTTAGATTGAAATATCATGTTTTTAAGGATTTACCATTTCCTTATGGTTTTAAAAAAGTAAGGGAATGGGGTATAACCATGTATAGTGATGTAACTATCATCCATGTGTATTACACAATTAGAATTTTTTTATGAAATAACAAAAAGTATCCATGTAATCTGGAAACTTAGTTAGAAGTGTGGGGGTGACTTGTATGATTGGTTTAATTATCTCAGAAACTATTTTTCCAAAACTATTAAAGGTGTGGGGTTTCATTATTTGGATCCCACATTATTGAATCATAGTTTACCTAACAATGTGTTAAAATTTCGAGGCATGCACAGATTCAAACACTGTTTAAATTCACATTTTACCCTAAAAAATATACGTTCTTTGGACCCACTTTTCCTCCCATCGTGTTTTTCATCCATGATCATGCTTTAGGATATCATTCCCTATTTTATACCATGATTTTAGGCTTCTATAATATTGATTTTAAGTATATTTCTAATTTATTCACCCTCGTTATTATTCATCCCCTCTCTATTCATCCCTACTTAATTTTTTTCTCCAATGAGCAGTAATGGCCACGGGGCTTGGAATTAATATTGGGATGCATATAATCATATATTTATAGATGTTAATATGTATTTTAGGGTGTTTCCATTCTAATTTTTCACTCATATATTAAAGGTGACGTGTTGTGATATGTTTCCACTTGTTGGAGGTGTGTTTTTATATAGAATCTCCATTATAATACATACCAAGAAATGAATTAATTTTATAAATTTTTCGTATAAATTATTTTCATATGGTATACCCATGATGGGTCATAAATGTTTTCTAAATTATTTTCTATACATAGAATAATGGTTTTCAATGGATTCCCTATTATTTAATTTAAAATAATTTATTGTCATCTCTATGAATGTAAAAATTACTTCGAGGTTATTTTAAATGAAATGAAGTATTTTAGTTTTTTATTTGACATCGGTTTTAAATGTTTAATATTACATTTGGATCCTGTTGATTTTAAATTAAAGTGTTTATGGTTTAAAATGGACTTTTTTCATAAATGGTAAGGGGTTTTCAATGAAAATTAATTTAATTTTTTTTATCCTTTATCTCATTTAAAGTGTTATTTTCAAGAAATGTATGTTTTTTGAATTTTTTTCAATGTATATTTTAAAATATGGTTTTAGAAATAAATTTTGGATGGGTTATAAAAGATAAAAATGGCATGGAATCCTAAGAATGATTGAAAATTACATTTTGAATTTTGAAAATATTGGTTTTATTATTGTGAGACCCTCATTGATGTACCATTTTCTTTTTTCCAATTCTGAGGTTGATCATTATTATGCGATAGTTGAATTTTATGAAAATAGATTTTTCTGTGTGTGGGTGATGAAGGTAGGCGATATTTATTGTTTAATCATATGTTTCATGTGATTCCAATTTCCAGATTAGTTTCTCACCGCTATTTGTTTATTTCATGGGAAACCAGCTAACTATATAAGAGATCTTTACTCATGCTAAACTAGTTTAGAGAACCCATGGGATTTTATTCCTCTATATCTGTGAAACACCAGGTATTGAGGGGTTTATCCCACAGAGGCCAATGTGATCTAGTTGATTTGGTTATTATTTATTTTTGATACAACATAGAATGGAATACAGTCCCATGTTATTATTATGTTAATAATATCATATAAATTTATAACCCATGTAATATTAATTTATTTTTATTCCTTGATTTTTAACTCTTTTTTTGGCTTTCTCATCTTATACATTATTACATCCCCAAGTTATTTTTTTGCAACACCATTCCATTATTTACCTTTTTGATATTACTTTGACATAGTTTTTCCTGATCATGGTGTTTTTCAATTCATTTATAGTTGTGTATGATTCCATAATGTGGTTTATAGGGGTTTAGAAAGGTGTTTTCAAATAAAATAGATTTTTTTTGTGGATGGGGTTTTTCTAATTTATTTAAATGAAAAGATCGGTTTTTTTATAAAATTAAATCAACTTATTTTTTATGGTGTTTTTATACTAGATTGATATTTAAGTTTATTTTTTATGGAATTAACATATTTATTATTTATTGTTCAAATGGGAGGTTTTTTTCATTTGTTCTTATAATAAAATAGAAAAAATACATTAAATTTTATTTTCAAATCATAAATTAGGAATTTTTTAGAGGGAATATGACAGAAAATTCGGTGAGATCCTATTAGGAATATTTATATCAAACCCTAAACATACATTGGTGTGTATGTGTATATGTATCTTCCATATTTCATCTTTATTTTTGAGAATATATCTTGTTTGATGTACATCATTAGGGACCATTTATGGATTTATGTTATAGTGTGTGAACATTGTTCACATCAATATCATTTCTTAGTTGATTGGGTTCTAATTTATATTTACATAGGGTATGTATCATCAAATTTTACCATGTATTTTTCTTGTATTTTCATTCTACTGTATATATATTAGGCATTCTTCCTTTTTATTTTTTGGTTTTTTAGTTATTTTTGGTCCAGTTTTCTAATGGGAATAATCATTTGTATTGATTATGTCTCATTATAGATGGATATTTTGTTTTTTCATGATTTATTCACTTTATTATTTCATAATTGTTTATTTATATGTGAATTTACCAAGTAAGTATTACATTTTTTAAGGATTAAAAATGAGTTTTGTGGAGTTATGATAACGATTGGAATATTTTTTTAGATTCATAAGGAATTGAATTTCATTATTTTCAAAGAATCTATATAAGTCCATAAGTTATTGAGATGAAGGAATAGTAAATATGAGGTGAAATGTGAAGGCCAATAAAAAAATTATTATTTTTACACAAATAATGATTCTTTATGGTCATTCCAAAATAATAAATTTTTCTATGAAGATTATTTGAGGTTTCTTATTTGGGGGCTTGGAATAATACACAAAAAAGTTTATACTATGTGGTACATTTGGAGATTATCAAATAACATTCCCAAATAAAGGCCTATAGCCTAATCCATTCAATCATTTAGTTATGAATCTAACCAAATCAAATTTCATTACATGAATAAATTTTGACATTAAAAGAACATAGTTATTACATGCTGCATAGGATGGTGTTTAGGGACATGCATGGAGTGTTCATTGAGTTAGAATAGTGAATGTGGGTCCTTGAGAAAACATGTGAGTAGTGTTTTAAAGTGAACCAAGCTAATCCAAACTTAAATAATACATTAATCACATGATTTAAATATTAAATCTCAATATAGTCTCATAATCAATAGATCAAATGGTCAGTGTCTTCAAAATTATATACATAAAAATATTATTTTATCACACATGTGAACATTTATCTATAATCATGTCCATATAGACCATTATATATATATATATATATCAAATAATTTAATCAATTTCATAACATGATTTTTGTAAACATAAGAATGTGGTAAGATCAGATGCTCAGTAAGGATAAAACATATTGTAAGATAAAGGATCACCTGAGGAATACATAAATATCACAATAAATGATCAAAATACCTTATAAGATAATCATAAAACAATTTATAGTAATGTACGATAATAAAAATACGATTAATTAATCATAAATATTATGACCTAGCTCAAAAAATTTCTTAATAGTCAAATAACATTTGAGAATGACATAAAAGTGTGTAATATTTTTAAAAAATAAGGCATAAAATTGAGAACATAGAATTTCATTGAAATTTAATGCATATTTAAAATCTGTAAAAACATTTTTATCAGAATGTAAATGTTTAAAAACTACAATCACATGAATTAAAATGTGAGGAAACTTATTATTCAAATGTTTATTTAAAAAACATTAATTATTTCTATGACCGAAAATGTGGAAAATCCCATCATGCCCATTCTTGTGTGATTAAACTCATTTTGTGCACGACTGACTACCTAATTAGATATAAATATAAACAAATTAATTATAGTGAGATATTGTTACTTTCCCATTATCATTCATACATATGTGTTCAATATAAAATCAATCATCATCTTATCTCAAATAATCCATGGAAAAATAATGATTTTATTAAACTTATCACATAACATTAACAAAAGAAATCATAGGATATCAAAATATCATTTTAAAAAATTATTCATAACATAAAAAAAATATAGGCTGATAAAAAAATTACCTCATGAGAGAAATATAAATTTACGATAATGAAAACATAATCATGAAAATATTTTTTTGAAAAAAATATCATATTCAACATTATAAAAGTCAATGTTAAGTGTCACATTACAAAATATCCCCATCTTTCTAAAAAAATGAAAAAATAAAATTCATAAAAGTCAATTTTTTTAAATGTTTTCCAATATAAATAAGGAGATAATGTCAACCAAAATGGATAGTTTGGGAAAAAAATAAGTTCATTAAGAATTATTTAACTCAAAGAAATTATTTGGATTAATAAATTATGTTACCTTTTACCTTGATTTACATGGATGTGGATTATTCTCATATATCATAAATATTAACACCTTAATTACCTATTTATAAACCTTATTCATATAAATTTACAATTAGACTCTTAAATAATAAAAACCCTCCTCATTTATTATATTTTTGTAATCTCTTTTCAACATCGGGTGTTAATATTCTTAAGAATTTTTACAATATTTATATTGTTGATATTGTTACCCATTATATGAATAAAATTTTAATAATTTATGGTACTATAGTATACTTATTAAAATTATTTAGAAACATCTTATATCATTCTATTTGTGTTTTAGTTAGAATACATAAAAACAGAATTGGTGTTTTCTTGTTTTTGTGAAATCATAGAATGAAAATTGTACAGAAACAATAAGTTAAATAAATTCATTAAAATAATCAAAACCATATATTGAACATGATTTTCATATTATCTAATATAAATATTATTATTTGTGATCTTATATTCATATATGATACTGTTTTATAACATCGTTCAAGTAGGTGGTTAAACTGACCCATACTTGAACGTGCAAAAAATTGATTGGTGAGTACGGATCAGAATGTTTTTATTTTACAATATTATAATTAAAAAAAATTATATTGATAACTTTTTTATGATTTTGAATTACATTTAATGATTTTTGGATAATTTTGGACACTACCTTTTGATATAAATATTAAAATGTCTTATAGAAGATCAACTGAAGGAACACAAGGAAGAGAAAGGAAGATCTAGGCGAAGGATGACACAAATTCTACCTATGGAATCAACAATAATTAAGTACTCATATATGCATAAATTTTATTAATCTCCAACACAGACAACTCAATCTCACTGGATAACCCTGCGTGGTCCACCGACAAAGTCCCCCTAGCGGTACCGACATGCTTGGATGACCTACACATTAGACCTTCATGGAAGACCTCCTTTTCCCAGGGTGACAACATTTTCTATAATAAAACCCTTGGAATATTCATTTGGAAGGATATAATGATTGAAATCTAGATTAATTCAGTAAAATATATCTCCATGATATTCCTTCACCAAGGTCCTTAAAACCACTTTATTGTGCCCCAAGTTATAAATAGAGAAGGAATTAATAGAAGTTAGATGATTTTGGTTCTCTAAGGTTTAAAAAGAGTTATGAGAGGATCCAATTTTCATAATTTATGTGAACTAGGATGATGTACCCTTAACATTTTGGGGGTATGTGTGATACCCATAAAAAGATACCTGAGGAGACTTGTATATCCTAGAACAAGGCCTTAGAAGAGTGTTTGTGTCCATGTTGGCCATCACACAAAAGTAACATTTTGGGGGTATGTGTGAAGCTTATATGAGGTTCAAACCCTTCACCCCAAACTCACCCCAAGCTTCTCTAGGCCATATCCCTAGTAGGGTCATATCAAACATGAGGTGACATATTTCTTTGGGAATATTTTCATCACTATACTTATTAGTATACATTCCTAGTAAGATCTTGCCCCCACCTAGGAATCCACATCCCTTTGGGGCCCCTCAAGAAGCATCGTCATAAGTCTCATACCATCCTTAGACAATGTCCTTGTCGCATGATATTAAACTACATGGTATGGTCCTTCTCAATTGGCCTTAAAATGTTTGACATGTCATGTTAAGTGGCACCAAACTATCTAGTATTTTATTCCTTTCATGAGGATACATAGTAATCTCATATCATAGTCTTGATCCTGAAATAAAATCAACTCATATCTCTCTGGATAATGTGAAATTACAAAGAACCCTACTACATGGATTAAAACCTTGATCATGGTAATAAATGATAAAATAATCACTAGTAATCACCTAAAAAAGTATAGCATCAAAGAAGATCCATAGATACTTACATATATCTCCATTAATTAAGAACCTTAGATACATAAATATGATTCTAAATACAATACATGATAATACTTGATGGTAAATTTAAGGGCATCCCATTTTATATTTTTTATTTAATAAAATATTCAAAAATATGTATTAAATCTATAATAGAGTATAGATATAGAAAATATTTCCCCAAAAATGTGTGATCAACATGAAATATATTATCTAGACCAATGTGTGTTGAGTCAGTAAGGTTTTCCTTATGACTTTTCCATTCCTTCTTGTTTTGAAAATCAAAAACACCTTATACTTAAGGAAATATAAATTTTACCTTCATAAGGAAAATTTTATTCCATAAGGAAATTTACCCTAACCTAGATTTTCTTATACATAACAATATTTTTCTTTAGTACAAAAACTGGATTCATACCCAAAATCCCGGAGCTATATAATATAAATATTTGAAGCATTTTGTTTTTGGGATTTGAATTCTGGATAAGAACTTTAATGAAGTTCCAATCCGAATTCTGGACTCCGAACATTCATGAGTTAGACAACAATCTCTTAAGTAGTTCGACTCCGAACTCTTAAGTAGTTCGACTTCGAACTACTTAAGAGTTCGGAGTCGAACTTCTTAAGAGTTCCGAGTCGAACTACTTAAGAGTTCAGAGTCGAACTTCTTAAGAGTTCCTAGTCGAACTACTTAAGAGTTCAGAGTCGAACTACTTAAGAGTTCGGAGTCAAACTACTTAAGAGTTCGTAGTTGAACTCACAAAAGTTCGGAGTCCAGAATTCGGATTGGAACTTCATTAAAGTTCTTATCTAGAATTTGGATCCCAAAAATAGAATGCTCCAAATCTTTACATTATATAGCTCCAGGATTTTGGGTATGAATCGAGTTTTTGTAATTAAGAAAAATATTACTATGTATAAGAAAATCTAGGTTAGGGTAAATTTCCTTATGGAAGAAAATTTTCCGTATGAAGGTTAAATTTATATTTCCTTAAGTATAAGGTGTTTGTGATTTTCAAAACAAGAAGGAATGGAAAAGTTATAAGGAAAACCTTATTGACTCAACAATCTCTCCCTTTTTGGAAAGCACAAACATCCTTATGAAAAAGAGTATAAGGTCTTTGAAAAAAAATTCAATAGACTTTGAAATTAAAACTTATCTCCCTTTGTTCATGGATCAAAGTGAATACAACTAACTCCCCCTTAGGCATTGAAACACTAAGGATTGTATTCTGAATTTCCAGAGTGGATTTTTCATTATTGTAAGAATGAAAAACTTTGTAGTGGGAAACTCCCGCTTCCTTTAAGGATATTTCACTTAGAATTTTTTTTTCTCCTCCATAGGAGTGGTTCTTTTTCCTTCTCCCCCTTTGTGATTTTAAAAAATAATTAAAGGGTATGGAAAACAAAGTATGGTACCTAAAACATTAGTATATGACAAGATACAACCAACCAAATAATCATTTCATTAGAGTTGTAAAATTTTACAAAGACATACAATTACAACAAAAGATCGGAGTGGGTTCATTTGTCTTCCTTTTCCTTCGGGATGAGCTTTTTTAACAAGGTTTTGAGCTTCTTTAGGTATCTTTGATCTTACTCGACTTGCCTCTCCAAGGATTTTGTCTTTTCTTCTTGGACTCTTAAAGCTTATTCCTAAGCTACTTCCTGAGCCTCCATGGCTTCTTTCTACAACTTTATTAATTCACCTTGCTGAACGACTCTTTTCTCAAGCTCAATCCAGAGATTTCTATCATTTATAAGATTTTGAGATAGAGAATTTGCCTTGTCATTTAGTTCCTTCACTTGTTGGCTCTAGGAACTCTGCTAAATAATCATGTCATCTTGAAGATTATTAATCTTTTTATCTGCTGTGTCAAAGGCATTTTGAACTTTAGCCTGAAAAATTTCAAACTGGACTAAATTTTCATCAACTCTATTAGGCCACTTGGTCACCTTACTGTAGGACCTTCTATACACATCATAATCGATAAGAAAACTTTTATGTTCAGCTTCCATCTTCACAAACTTATCCATGACCATGGATAAAGAATCTGATTTCTGATTCATTATTTGTTGCAACATCTGGAATCTGGAATCTATTGTTGGAAAAATTGGAATGGTGCCCACCAACTTCCTCAAGGATTGAACCACAAAATTATGCCCATGAGATGACGATTCTGAATCAGAAACATCTCTTTGAGATTGCACTTCTTCAACTTGCACTAGCTTCCTTCTAGAGGTACCACCAACCTCTTTCCTCCTGATAACATCTCTTATAGGAGTATCTATGAGAACTTGCTTCCACTTGTTAGATTTTGGAATGAGTTCCTCATTAGGAGATACTTCATCTGATTTAGAAACTTGAATAATCTGGTCTTCATCTGGTTTCTGTTTTTCTTTACCTTCCTCAAGAAAATTCCTCTCCTTAGATTCTTCCTCATCATACAAGATATTTTCTTCTTCTTCTTCTTGTTGTTGCTTACTAGCTTCCTCATCTCCCTTTCCTGGATTTACTAACTTTACAAATTCAGCCTTATCTTTATAGTCCTATACTTGCTTGATCAGGGTATCCAAGTCTTCACTTCCCTCCTCCTCCTCCTCCTCCTCTTCTTCTTCTTCTTCTTATTCTATCTCTTCAGCAACTTCTTTTTCAGCTTCTTCCACTACTTATTTACCCTTGGATTTTTCCGGAGTGATATATTTCTTGGCTGGAGTTTCTGGTAAAGAAGGCTCTGTAAGGAAAGATTTCGGAACCGGAATTAGCTCAGAAGCTAACTCTATAGCTCTCAGCAAAGATTGTACCACTTCAGCTTCAGACATTTTCTTTTTCATTTTCTTCTCCTTCACCTATTTCTCTAACTCTTACGAAGCTTTTTCTTTTAAGGCCTTATCCTCTGCAGGGTCCAATACGAATTGAGGATCCCCTTCCTTCCTCTTCTATTTATCTTCCCTCCACTTGGCTGCCACTTCATCTGTATAAGTTTTCTACTTCTTCGGCTTGGGGGGAGCAAATTGGGTTTCCTTAGCCTTAGGATTTTCCTCATCAGCAACCACTTCCTTAACCTTCCTCTTCTTCCTTTTATTTTTGGATGGTTCTGGAGAGTTTTTTTCTTTCTGAGAGGCTTCAACCTCTTCTACAGATAGAGGGTAAAATTCTTCGGATTCACTGGAAAAACCCATCTTCATCCTCTTCAAGGTATCATCACTTACTAACATGAGCTTGCAATTCTGGATCTTTGATTTGTATGCAACCTTGAAGGATTCTAAGCACCGAACTATTAGCTTAGATAGTAAGGCAGGGAACATGATTATCTAAGCTCTCAAATTGACTTCTTTGATGTTCTTGATCGTAACCAATACATGTCTCATAAAATTTATCTTTCTTAGATTTACCAAGAAATCTAAGACATATATATCACTTTTCTTCAAATTGTCTTTATCACCTCTTATTGGAACCAGAAAGCCTTGTACCCAAAGAAGAAGGATTCTATTTTTCGGAGTGAGACGAGCAATCTTAATGGTTGAATCATCCTTAAGTCCAAGACACTTCAGTTCCTTCTCCTTGTTGAAACTTCCTTGCACATCGGGAATTTTGTGTGAGCAAAATTCAGCTTCTCCTTCATAGGATAAACCAACCAAGCTCACGACCTTGGTGTAAGATAGGTTATAAGTCTTTCCATAAGAGTTGAAAGAAAACCACTCTCTTCCATCTTCCATATGGAAGGAAATGGACTCATAGAACCCGATCAACAAATCAGTATAAACTGGATCCTGTTTATCTGGATTTGCTACGCAGACATCTTCCCATCCATTCAGTCTAATATTCTTTGAAATAAGAGAATAAAGCTTATATAAATCCTGATGAACTAACCTTTCCCTGATGACTAACCACTTAGATATCAGTTTCACAGTTGACATATCTTGAGAAGTTGCTTCAACAGACATTCGGAGTGAATTAATCTGAACGATTCGGAACGGCTTTGGAATGTTCGGAACCGACCTTAAGAAGAGCAACAAGGCTTCGAGATGCGAAGGCTTGAAAAACCGATGTGGGATGAGTATTGGAGTCCCATTTATATAAGCGACGGATGTGACATTTTGTCTTCCAAAATCCATATAACAGTTGAAAAAACATTGATCTGATCTGACGGTAGAGAACAATCCCTCAAGAAAAACTTGACTCTGATCTTTTGAGGTTTTTTTAAGGAAAACATTCGGATTTGAGAAAAACTAGAATCCAAACTTTTAAAAACTTAGAAAAATACCAGCAGGAAAAATATGATTACGAAACTATAAGTAAGGAAATCATAATTTTTGGATTGGCTAGAAAGACTATTCATAATTGGTAATATTCTTCATGAAAAAAACAAACTCATTATGAAAGTTCCAGTACGAAAATCTCATTACGAAAACTCCAGTATGAAAATCTCTAGTACAAAAGTTCTCATTCCGAGAATTTCAATCCTGAAAATTTCAGTTTTGGAAATTCCAATTCTGGAAATTTTGTTTCAAAAATTTCCATTCCAGAAACATCAGTTTCAGAAGGTTTGAAAAACTAATTACGAAAAATTTTGAAAAACAGATTCCGAAAAAAAATATAGTTGCACTAACATTCAAATGTACCCCCCCTATGAAAAGGAGTTTATTACTATTAAGAGAATTGTTCAACAAGAAGTTAACGAAGAATGATTACCTGACAGTTATCATTCCTAACTTTTGTTTAATGTATTCAAATCTATCATAGGGTAATGATTTTGTGAAAATATCATCAAGTTGATTTTGCATTCCGATAAACTGAAGAATGATATCTCGTTTAAGTGTGTGATCCCTAAGAAAGTGATTCCTAATATCTATGTGTTTTGCACGAGAGTGATGTTCAGGGTTCTTACATAGGGCAATGGAACTTGTGTTATCACACAAACTTTGAGTCTTAGTAAAACTGAGGCCATAATCTGTGAGTGTGTTTTGCATCCACAACACTTGAGCACAACAACTTCCAGCTGCTACATATTCAGCTTTAGCAGTGGAAAGTGCTAAAAAATGTTTTTTCTTGGAGGACCAAGAAACTAATGAATCTCCTAAGAAATGTCATGTTCCAGATGTGCTTTTTGTATCCATTCTACATCCACCAAAGTCTGCATCAGAAAATCTTTTTAGAACAAAATCATTTCTAGAAGTATAAAATAATCCTAAATCCATGGTTCCCTTTAAGTAGCAAATTTTTTTTACTATCTTTAAGTGAGATTTATTAGGATTGGATTGATATCTTGCACATAAGCACACTGAAAACATCAAGTCTAGTCGACTATCTATTAAGTAAAGTCAACTTCCTATCATACCTCTAAAAGATGTTTGATCTACTGGTTTCCCAACTTCATCAAGATCTAAAGAGTTTGAGGTACCGATGGGAGTACTTATACTCTTAGTTTTGTCATAACCATACTTTTTGAGAAGATCTTTATTATACTTATGTTGAGATATATAGGTTCCTTCTGGTTTTTGATAAATTTGAAAACCAAGGAAAAGGTTAACTCACCCATCATACTCATTTCAAACTCAAGTTTCATTAGACTTTCAAATGAATCAGTTAAAGATTGCTGAGTTGAACCAAATATGATGTCATCAACATAAATTTGAACAATCAAAACATTTTTCTTATATTTCTTTATAAAAAGGGTTGGATCTGCATTTCCCTTAACATAGTTATTTTGAAGCCAAAATCCTGTGAGTCTATCATACCAGGCTCGTGGGTCTTTCTTAAGACCATAAAACGCTTTGGTAAGTCTAAAAACATGATCAAGATGTTTTGTATCTTCAAAGCCGGGAGTTTTTTCAACAAAAACATCCTCTTGAACATAACCGTTAAGAAAATCACATTTCACATCCATTTGAAAAAGGTTAAAATTGAAGAATTCTGCAAAGGAAAGCAGAATACGAATAGATTCAAGTCTAGCTACTAGAGCATAGGTTTCTTCACAGTCTATTCCCTCTTGCTGGTTATAGCCTTTGGCAACTAATCTAGCTTTATTTCTTACTATGACTCCATTTTCATCACACTTGTTTCTGAAGACCCATTTTACTCCAATGACAGAAGATTCCTTAGGTCTTTCAACCAATGTCCAGAATTTATTCCTCTCAAATTAATTTAGTTCATCTTGCATGACTTTGATCCAATCATCATCACCTAAAGCTTCATCAGTGCTTTTTGGTTCTAATTGGGAAAGAAATTCTAGATGTTCAATTTAATTTCTTAAGGAACTTCTAGTCCTTACAGGTTGATTTACATCACCAATGATACTATCACTGGGATTATTCTTAAGAAACACTTGATTTGGGTTTTGTAAAACCTTTTCATCAACATAGGGTAGAAAGTCTTCTGGGGTAAATGTTTCAGAAGTATCTTATTGAACATTTTCCTTATTAGAAGGATCTTCTTTCAAAGTTTGAAACTCAGTTTTTGAAAACACATCTGATGATGCAGGTTGGGATGGTTTAAAAACAAAAGGATCGGGCTCGTCAAATTTTACATGCACTATTTCTTCAACAGTACAAGTATTTTTATTGAAAACTCTATATGCCTTAGAAGTTGTGGAGTAACCTAAGAAAATTCTTTCATCAGATTTTGGTGTGAATTTATGTAAGTTATCTTTAGTATTCAGAATGAATACTTTGCAACCAAAAACCTCGAAGTAGGAAAGTCTTGGTTTTCTACCATTACATAACTCATAAAGAGTTTTATTAAGAAAAGGTCTAATCAAAACTCGATTTATAGTATAACAAGCAGTACTTATAGATTCATCCCAGAAATGTCTAGTTATAGAATATTCACTCAACATGGTTCTAGTTATCTCTTGAAGAATTATATTTCTTCTTTCAACTACACCATTTTTTTGAGGAGTTTTAGGTGCTGATAAATTTTGAGTAATACCTTTTCTACTACAAAAAGTTTCAAAATCCGAATTTTGAAATTCTCCTCCATGATCACTATGAATAGTTTTCAGTGGAATACTTTTCTCATTTTTAACTTGAGCTCTAAAACTTTTGAAATAAGGAAAAGAATCAGACTTCTTTGCTAGAAAATATGACCGTTGGAGGAGGGAGTCGACAGTTGGAAATTTTCATACAAATAGGAGCTCATTTGAAAGAGCTCAATAATGATGAGGAATTACGTTGATCGATCTAGAGACCACAAACTGTTAAGGTGATTTCTAGAGAGAGAAGATTTTCATTCCTTGTGCATACTGAACTGATCATTCAAATTGCTTCGTGCGACTCGGAATGTTGGTGATTACATTCGAGGACTTCCGGGGATAGGAAGACAGAGGTGCCGACTACCTTGAAGTTTGAGGGCTTCCTTGCCGAGGAAGACATAGGTTCCAACTACCTTGAAGTTGAGGGATTATGGGCATAGCAAGACAAAGATTCCGATCTTCGTGTCGAGGGCTTACCCTGGTGTGGGTAAGACAGACTTTCTGGAAAGTACAAATCAAGGGACCTTTATCCAAGGTTGTTGGATACCCTTCTCTTTGGGTTAAAAGACTTATATCTTGTTACTTGTAGTTTTAATACTTGTTCATTTCCTATGCATATTGTTTTGTAAGGAAAGTATAACCTTTTTATATTTCCTTACACTTGTACTCTAATTAGTTTAGATTTTATATTCTTTAAGGTAGAATATTGTATTGTTTACAATGGTTCCAATTCTCTAGTTGGTGATTGGAGGTGTTGTGAATTTTCTTAGTTTAATTTTGTTAAACTTAGATTTTTCCTTGTCTAAGGAAAACATAGTTATCTATGACCAACATTAAAGGTTCCAAAAGAATTTATAAAGTGTACAATTCACCCCCTCTTGTATACTGAGAATCTACATCATTATTTTGATCATACAATGTGAGTCTCTAAACATTTATGGATCCATTTCGCAATGACCACCAACCTTTGGAAAGAAGGTTCATGAAACATCATGTATAAAGTAACCACTAGCTGTTTTATATTCGACGAATAACCCATTAGAAACCTCTATGTAAGGAAAAGAAAATATATGTATGATGTGAAGGGCCTTTCCACCACCACAACAAAATTGCATTGAAACCCCATGTCATTTTCTATAATGAAACAAAAATAGTGAACTCAATGTGAATACTTATCCAAAATAACTATGTTTCCCACATGTCAGGAAACTTTCATGTTATCTCAAAATGATATCAGATCAAACATGGATTTAAAAAAATTGATAATTGGAACATGTTTGTTTATTTAGATTATACTTTGATGGATTTTTTTTCATATATACTTAGGAACATTCAATAATAAATCTCTTCAATCAAAAGGCATACTTTTAGTTGACATGAACATACACAACAACTGTTACCCAAGATGGGTCTTCGCTTGAACTGAGGAAACCATAACCAACCCATCATCTTCAATGATGGGTTTCAAAGGCTCTAATTTGGGAGTAAAAACTAAATGGTACTATATTGAATCTGACATCCACAAAAAGAACTCTAGTAAATAAGGCCCCTCCAATAGTCCACTCAGCGATGGTTGGAGGATCCGATTTAGACATGATTCAGGAGAATTTATGTGTAACAAAAAAATAGATTTCTTCTTTATATTAGTGAGGCTGATCAAGAGGTCAATAATGAACTCATCTTTCCAACACAGGGGTCCTTCCAAGGGGATCATACCAACAAATACTTCTGTCACCACCATGTAGTACATAGTCCTCAATATGATGAGGAAACAACCACATGGGCTCAATCTTAGATCATCCAAACTTGGAAACCAAAGGTATATCATCATGGGTGTAAATCAAAAAACTGGTGATCGGATCACATCCTTATTCCCAAGAAGGAAACCTGTAAGAAAAACATAGTTAAAAGTTACAAGATTATATAAATTACTACATATACCCCTCAATCTTTCCGACATATTTTCGTAGAAACTAAAGAAACCCATCAACAAGATATGAATGAAACCAATGAGAGGATGAAAATCCTTTCCCATGTATGTCAATCCTACCAATAATATCTAGAAACACATGAGGAAACCAACCGCCAAATCATATCAACAATATGGGGGTAGACCCATATCTACACCCCTACACATGAAAAGAGTAAGTATATACATTTAGAAAATGGAAGATTTGAGTAGGCCTACATACCTACTCCAAAAAAAGAATGAGAATATTACCCTATTTCGACCACTTACATTACTCAACATATCTTGAAAATAATGAAAGATTATATGAAAATTCGTTCCAACATCTTTCAAACATGCCAAGATATAATGAAGTCTATATAAATGATTGAACAGTAGACTCAAAACACAATCCCCACAATTGGGGTGACTCATTAGCACACTGTGAGGGTCACTTTGGAGAAAAATCATATTTCTGATCCCATCCCGCATAGTCATTGGAAAAATCCCTTAATAAATGAACAATCTAATTATTCATATATCCTCGTTCCAACTATAGGTCATTAGTATATCACAGTGGCCACTATAGGGTAGACATATGTCACTGAAAAATTTCAAAAAATATATTGGAAAATTATATAAACAAAACATGATCTACTCACTCAATCCCCAATATATATAAGACACGATGCACAATCAGTGTCCCATTTATCTACAATATATTATCTAAAAAGAAGCCTCATGAAAGTAGATTAGAGAATAATGAACCCATTTATGAACCTTATCTTCTCAATTCTGGTGTTCTTGAGGCTCTTCGAACATTTATCTATAGTGGATTATGATTCTAACTATCCATTGATAAATTATTAATTTAGTAGTATCAATTGCGAAGGTCCTCCCCATAACTTTTATTCTAGTAGTTCTTGTGGTCTTCCCCATACATCTTACCATAAAGGCTTAATTCATGCGCACAATGTGATCCATCATGGGAACCGATCTTATGATGATCACCACTATAACCCTCCTGAAAAAATTTCAAAACATAATGATTCCACCCCCTTCCATCATCCACCCTAGATATCCTCCCTAATGAATATGTATAGGGAATTACCATTACATTTAGACATCATGTTGTGATGGTAGTACAACCCATGATAACATTCTCTATAAAGGTCCTCCCCATAGTGACACTTTATTTTTTCAATAAGGTTCTACCCTTACTAAATCATCTATGAGAAAACCCTCCTATCAGGATTTACTTGAGAAAATTATGATAGTAATTCCTAATTTATCATCATTAATATGTGACATTATTTATTTATGAAAACATATCCCAAGTTAATGATCACTCTCTAATCCACCCTGGGATTAAATTTCTTCCAATATGGAAAATAAGACTTCTACTGGCCCCACTTTTAAAAACAAAATAGCCATAAAATTATAAATTTGGGTAGATCAGGAGGAGGAATATCTAGTATAAGAAGAAGAGAATATGTTACTTATGTGAAGGAATATAGATAAGGTAAATAATCCAATTATATATTTTCCCCCAACAACTTTTTAGTTTGACATTGCATTGGTACTCTCAGAATAATTCAAACATGACATCTGTCTGAACCTATAGAAAACTCTTCATCTTCTAAAAATGATGTTATTTACTTATAAAGTGTATACTTTCCTTTTTAGGGTAATATAAGTACTTCATTAAAAAATTGAACTGGTGGACCTTCTAGCTACCTGATTCATAAAATATTTAATATAGTGTAAGGATAATCAATATTCATTACTCAGTGAATTGTATGAATCACATCGGCCAGTCTTCAATTCCCCACCTGATGTTAATATTAGGGGATGGGGTGAACATAGTGATTTTCATTTCACTATGCTATTTGATCAAAAAAATCACTAAAAGGTACATCATGTAATGTAATTTTTTCTATTATGTTCTCAGATGTGATCCGCACTCACAATTATGGTTCACTTAAGAAGAATTGCTCCTAAAAAATTCTCAGTGGTGTTGGGACAGTCTCAAAAAATAGTGAGAGAATGAGACAGTATCAAAATTCTTTTCTAGGTGGAAGGGATTCAATTAATCCCTAAACAGATAAATCCCCATGAAGATTCATTTTTATTTTTTATAGAGAATATTGAACACAAGTTTTGATTTCTGCTCATACCAGTGAAATATAAAGGAGCTTTTTAGGTTTTTGTCATAGTTTCTCAATGATGGGATGATAATTTAATTCAAACTAAAGAAAATTTATAAATAAATCCATCATATCAATGGAAAGGAATATGGGAAGTAAAGGCTACCACTATCAATCTTAATTCAACACCTATGGTAGATCCAACTCCAAAGAATGAACCACATTGTGAGACAACCCCCTGAGAATCAGAAAAAAGTACCTAATTGTTAGGAAGATAAAAATGGATATAATATAAATACATTTTAGGAATAGATAAATAAATTTTATTCATTCCAATATGAGAAATACCCAAGCTACTTCATATTACCTTTATATAATAACTTACTCAACTTTCCAAAGCCTTAGAGGCCTGATCAGGTTTATCTCAATGATCTCCCAAACTATTTCCCATTTCAAAATATTTTTGGTCAACTATCTAGTAATTTTTTCCATTCAATTAATTCTAATAAAAATGGTGGAATTTTGGAAATTTAAGTTTGAAAAACCAATAACACAAGTGACATGTGTTTCACCTACTTCATTAAAGAGAAAAGGTGAGTCGAAATAAGTTTCTAGAAATGGTGTTAATAAGTTCAATGATTTTATGACTAGGAGAGAAATAAATCAAACTCATTCTTTCCTCAAGGCACTATTGAATCGTCCAACCACGACCCTAATTTTTGTTCTATGATATGAAAATACTCATCAGCGATGTGGTCCTCCAAGAACCTATCCTCAAATAAGCGTAAAAATTAGAGAATAAAAATTATATTAATGGAAGATCATATTTTATAGATTTCAAAACCATACTTGACTCTCCCAGATTTTTTTCCATTAGACAAGAGGACACAAACAATGTCCCAAAAAATGGTACCACTAGAGTTGTCCTTCCAAATGAAATCCTCATCAAAATAATAATTAATATTCCATTTTGTTCATGTCATTACATTAATGGATTAATTATCTAATGATGATTATGGACATGAACTTGAATTCCTCACTCTTGATTGGGGAACCGAGAGAAGAGGAAATGGAGTAAAGGGTATATGGGAAGACACAGTCAGGACATAACTCAATAATCAATCCACATTCTAGAGAATAAAATCTACGATTCCAAAACTTATAGTAGAGAACTCTAAAGGGACAACATGCATTGTAATGTCCCCTCATGTATTCCATGGGTCACACATACCTGATCATCTTGGGTGATCAATTAAAGGGGGTTCCATCGTCTGATCAACTTATGAAAGAAGAAAGACCTATTAAATATAAACCATCAAGGATAAGAGCTCCATCAGCTCATATTCTAGGGTCTAACCTACCTAGATTATGCACATTAGCTCTTAATTCACCTGTGAAAGAGAATCCTCATACATGGAAGGGTAGGCCATTAGCCTAGAATAATGATATTCTAATGAAATTATCTCTAGTTGTGACCATTTTTCAATATTATATACTTTCAGTTTATCAAGAGACCTTAGAGAAGCACTCATAGAGGCTTTGATAAGTACTTATGAGTTTGAAGATGGGGTTGCCGCTAATGAAGTATATCATTCAGATATTAATCATGTACAATTACACACTATTATCTATTTCACATTGTGAGAAAAATACATTGTGATATAGAGAATCATTAGAAATTTTTACGTGCCAAGTAGGATAAATTAGATTGATATCCAATGGAAATTCATTGATAAAGGATCATGATTCAACCTAATTTCAGTATGAACACATTTCTGATTGGGTTGAAACAAGGCCTAATGACCCCCTTTATCTATCACACAAAAAGGTTATGAAAAAAGTTATTAAAATCCCCTTCAATATCAAGAATAATTTTAGTAACCTTGTATATGAACATAATTTATGGTTGTTCATAAGATACAAACATCAATGTTTTTCTAAGAATTCATTTGTTACATTAACACATATTATTATCTATATCACACCACAAGATCCTAAAATAATTCATTAATGGGATAACTGGGATGTTTTATAATGAAAAAAAATCCATTCACATTTTTTGAATTTCAATATATCGATGTAAGATTTTACCAAGGGGAAGTGACACACCCCATGAATAACTGTGTCACAAGAGTCACTACACTGAATAGTCTTGAAATAACCCTGATAATTACTTTCATGTAGATCAATAAAAAATACATGATTACCTTCACTCAAATTGAATATATGAGTCCAAATATATGTTTATATTCAACACCCTTCATGATATCAATTGTGATGACTAAGACTGGCAGCACTAAAGTAGTCATCGAATCTCCCAACAATGGTAAAAGCTAGTGTGACAATTCCCTCATTCCATCCCTTGCAATCCAATAGATGAATACCCCATCAAATATATCAGAAACAAATTTCAGTCCATAAGGGGAGTGTGGGTACACTTCTTATAAATCGGTTTTCTTCCCTCTAGAGCTTTAAATAAATCCCACATCATCTGTTGGGTAAAAGGAAGCTACTTCATTGTCCTCTCCTAACTCTTGAAAATTTCCATCACCACCTAATTTTTCTAATAATAAGATCGAGGAGGAAGTTGAAAAGGAAGATGGATAGGAAGAGGAATAGGAAGACTATGTCAACCTTTGGGATTTCCTTTCAATATTTGAGGAATGTGTCTCTTCTATAGTTGATGAACTTGGAAAAATAATCCCGGGTTCAAATAAGGACCCAAAACCCACTTTGATTAGTGTGGCCATGTATTGTGAAGGATAATTGGTATATATATTCTTTTTTAATCAACATCGGGAAGTATTTTACTATAATTACACATAAATTTTTTTTATTGATCTCGAGGTGACCACCCACCACATGGTATTTCTAGAAAAACATAAGGATTACACACAAGCAGCTAAAATTATGGACCTGACACATGACACCAAAATATAGGATGAATTTGAAATTCCTATCAAGGACAATTTTATTTAATAATTTTATTATACATAATGTATATTCAATATAGTCTCTATAAAAAAAGGAATGGGTAATTAATATATTTCATAAAATTTAGAGATCTTAACTAGTATCATCTAAAAGTTGATTTCCAAATTCCGATCACAAAATTATTGATTGATGATATGGACATATATCATGAAATTTATGTCATAGATTGATATTAAGGTACAAATAAATCATGATATCCACTCTAGGTAATAAATACATCAATTTTAGATCACCCTAAGGGGTGTATTTCTTTCAGGTAATTCCCTTTAGTTTGAAGAATTTTGGTGCTACATACCAAGGTGGCATGCATCACATCTTCAAACACCTTTTGGGATAGTCTGCCAATTATAATGTTGACCATCTATTAATTAAATAATTTAAATTTTCTATAAACTTGGATTATCTAGATTCCATCTTCAAGAAATTGTGATATCATATCCTGAATATAAACCCCTTAAAATTTCATTTCGGTGTTATATTAGGAAAGTTTCTCATATTTGTGGTATGCCACCATGGCATATATGTTGATCATAAAAAGAAAATGGCTATCGTTGATATGTTAGAATGTAAAAAAAGTTTATTAGATTACAAGGACACCATTCTTATATTCATTTATTTATATAAAACATCATAAGAAACTTTTTCCCTTCCCCATGTTAATGAGAAAGGGGGTCACATATCAGTGGACTAACGATTTTCAAGAAGAATTTAATAGTATTAAGAAATATGTTTTGGGTAAACTAGTGATGATGATACCTAATGATGGTAATCTACTTGTTTTATATGTGAAATCCTTATAATGATAGTTGGGTTATTTACGTGCAAAAAATATTAATGTTAGGAATGAAAAAACATCTATTATCTTAGTTGATTTGTGATAGATACAGAGACTCGTTATTCAGATATTAAGAAGATATTTTTTTGGTAGTATTTATGGTTTAGTAACCAATACATTATCAAAAAAACCAAAAAGTCTATTTTGACATTAAATTCATGACTTAGATGAAGGTAAAATGCTAGGAATTAGTAGACATTCTTATAAGGCATCCCTCTATAAAAACAACATTTTTGAATGAATTATTTCTTGATGAAGATACCTTATCTATGAGAGAGGCCCCATATATATGAAAGATTTATTTTGACAAAACATCTAGATGACCAATATGGAAATTAGGGGAAGACCCCAAGCTCAATAAAGTCAAGTTGGGAGGCATGATCATCTCCCTAAAAAAGTAAATTTCACCATAATATTTTCCATTATACTAATGTTTCACAAACAATGAAGAAGAGTATAAAGAACTCATAACTATGCCGGAACTTGCACTAAAAATTAATGTGGATCAGTTGAAGGATAACTGTAATTCAGAATTCGTAATCAAGTATATCAATAGTGATAATACCATTAGAAATGAAGATCTGACCCCCCATCATGTCAACGTAAAAATACTAATAGAAGAATTCTTCTCAAAGATGACATTGAAACATATTCCATGATCTTAGAATGTCTAGGTATATGCATTATAAAATGTGGATATGGATATGGTAGATCCATATAAGGATGAAATGGTCATCAACATTGTGCACTGCCTAATGGTGTCACCTTTTGTTCATGATGGAATGGAAAAAATCAATGAGGTTAATTCTATCCCTGAACCAAAAAATATTGTAACTAGTTGGATGAGTCCCATTGTGTAATACCTCTAAAAGAGAATAATATATTTAGATAGACATGGAAAATAGAAAACCTAATGATGATAAATTAAGAGTACTCTTTATGACTAACAAAATCACTAGATAGTCCTCTATAAGCATGGAATCAATTGATTTTTTAATCAGTATCATTGAAAGAGAAGATATCATTGTTTTCATGAAGGAAGTGCATACATGATACACTAGTTACCAACCATCAGAGTTATGGATTTCAAATTAAATCCTTAGTCTTAGATAATTCTAGCCTCTAATGGAATATGATTTCGCGAAATTCAACAAAAAGAGTTATTCCTTCCATGTGTACACCGACTACATCCATCAATCCTTAAAGTTTATACACCCAACCAAATACTATTTGTGATTTTCCATATAAAGAATAGATTTATCAGGGTCATATCTTATAGCTATGGCTACAAAATTTAAATACATCCTCACTCATACCATCTTCTTCTCCATATGGCATAAATAAATACTCATAAATCAAGTCAGTACCAAAATCATTATCAGCTTCAAGAAATACAATTTCATTTATATATTTGGTGTCCCTCATATGATACTAATGGAAAATGGAACCAATTTATATTGTGTTATGTTTTAGAATATATATTATAATTATAATATAAAATCTAATCATTCATCTCACTATCATAAAATGGATAATTGAAAGATAGTGTTCATCAATAAGACCTTATAAAATATACTCAAGTAGATGGTGTATGAAGGTAAAAATCCTTGTCTTAAAAAGCTTTGATGTGCCCTGTGGGATTTCTAGACTATAACCCACACTGCTATATAGGAAACCCCATATTCACTGGTATACTGGATATAAGTAGCCCTTTCCATTAGGTTTAATTTTACCTCTCTTTACATTTTCATATGAAATCATCTTTCCATAGAATAGAAATCCCAAAAACATCTAGATGAATTGGATATACTTGATGATAAAATACTTCATTCCTTCATCACTTGGAGGTCCAAAAAAATTGGATATCATGGGATTTAAACAAGAATGTTTTCCTCTAATAATTTTTCCAAGGATTACTAGTACTAGTACTCCAGACCCTGATGATACCATGGAAGAAACCTCAAATTCTTAAGAAAAAGTGGGAGAGAACTTATTCTATGCATAAGGTAAACTTTAACATAGCTTATTCAATGATATCAAGTTATAAGGATATTTATATATCCCCTACCAATGAAAGGATCCATAATAAATTGTTCAAGTAATCATGATGTATGATCTTCATCACATGACCTTAAATGGAATGAAATATGTTCTCAGTCATAGAACCTTAAACTATGAGAAAATATAATCTGATTTGTAAGACTTTGAACTATATAAAATATAATCCTACTTATAATATTTTTAACTGTATGACAAACTATTTTCCACATGATGTAAAACTACATGGTTAACCTCTTTATTTAACTATGTAGAACTTCTTATCCTTTTGATCCATGGTTGACCATATCATAATACTTGGTTCTAGTCTCCCACCACACCTCCATTCCAAAACTACACGTTGATTGATTCTCTTCTAAATGAGATATATATCAATTCCCAAAACATATTTCATAGGAAAAAATGAGAAAAAATAAAAATTATCCCTCCTTTTAATTTGACCCCCAATCCATGCATGAGATCTTAATTTGGGTTTCCTCATTCAGGATCCCATCAAAAGTTTTTCCCCTTCCCTACATGTGAGCCAAATATATTCAAGGAACATCACTATCCAAGGCCAATGATAACATAAATTATTTATTTGTTCTTCAACCCATCCCTTGGATACATTTTAATTATTTTTGAGGAAAATTTGGATCTTCATAAGATTTCCCCAACCATTGGAAATAGAATGTATGATACAAGAGGACACATCTGTTTGATTATACACAATACATCCAAATCTAGATTTTCATAAGTCACCCCAAAATTATTGTAAAACAAAGCAACCTTTGTAATAAAAGTAATTGACTTCTATATATATACACCCCAAAAAAATCATGCTAGAATCCATTTTTAAAGTAGGATCCATGGTCACTCCAAATGTCCTTCTCCCATGTCACTTATCTCGATCTATAAACCCCCAAGATCATGGATAAGAATTTCCTTCCCGACAATTATTGTATGTACGAATAACTTTTCCCGGTAAGCCCTATATCCCTCATAATTTCTATGATTTATGGTCTTTGTTATTTGAACTAAAACAATTAGACACCATTAATCTTTACCAAAAAATGCTAAACAACATTGAGTGGTCCTTTTTTCCTTATAGTAAAAGGCACACCCCATATCAGCATAGTCATAAGACATTAAACTGTACAATATTGTCTTCATCATATGATGTTATAATATAGTCTAACCATGTGTAACAATCATAGTATTGCTTGGAAAATTGTACTAGGAAGCCTCATTTTATAAACATGAGAATCCTCTCATGAGATGATTCCCCAAATTCCTAGATAACTTTTATAGAACTTCATGCATTATTTTTCACATCGAGTAACATTATTTTTTACCCCATGAAATTAAACTACAAGGTTAACATCCCTATCATTATATGTTAAGAGAATATAGTAACTACATACCAATAGATTCTCACCCCTATGATATATAGAGAAATTCCCTAATAGTACATCAATGTCTAGAAATAACATGATAAAAATTCCCCAATCTTTTATTTTAGTCACCTCTATGTGGTGAAAGAAACCTATTTCAATCCTTGTTTGTAACACCAAAAAAAATCATATGGGATTAAGAATTTTGGTAAGTTATTAATATAAGGATTGAGATTTATCAATTTATGTATTGTTTAGAATGTCATTTGATCAAAAACATTAAATGGAACACCAAACAACTTTACCGCATGATGTTAAATTGAAAGGTTAACATCTCTTTCATGTTGTAAAACTATTTATTATAATGGAACTTCACTAAGAGGACCACTATCCCTAGTTCTAGTATACCACCTCAACTTTGTTCAATAACTACTCATGTATTTATTCTTAATATCCAAATATTCATAGTGATTCTTAGATACTACATCTTGGTATGACCACAACATGATCAAAATACCCCCTCCCCACAAAAGAATTCAGTCAATTTGGGGATTCAATATTAGAAAAACATGTGGAATGTTAATAATATGAATAATATATACAGTGAAAACTAGATCTTAGGTCTTGGGACTAACTAAAATATAACAAAACCCCCCATTCGTGGGTATAGTTTAGACCGACATAAGAAGCTTCTTCTCCATTCTTAGTGGATTTCAGCATAAAATGATCCTTCAATACCTAGAAAACTTCTTTACAAAAATAAAAATATGTGTATAGAGAATTATAGAACTCCATAATCTTTCCACAAATATCGATTATAGAATTTATGATATCAAGGACACCTTTTTGACCATGATTAATACACCCTAGTCTAGTTGTGCATAAGTCTCCCCCCAAAGGCATGTCAACCAGATTCACCTCCTTCCATTAAAGAAACATATTCTATATCCATAAACATTAAAAAAATCATACTAGAAACCAATTTTATAATAGAATATATGCTTATTCTATATATAATTGTCTCATATCACCATTTGGATCGAAAATTCCTCATATTGCAGCTTACAACATTACATACTCATGCTTGAAAAATGATGGAACATTCTCAGTTAGATCACTTTGAAATAAAAAATTTCTAATATTTTGGTATATTCTCAATAAAATTGAATTTTATCCCTCAAAATTATTTCTGTAAGATGTTAAAATACATGTTCCACATCCTGTTTTCATGAAATTAGACATTGTGATTCTTCGAACATCATCTAGGAAGATCCTTTGCTTATGGTGTTGGTTATTCTTCACATCAAACCAAATTACTATGTGTGTGTTAATTGATTTTAATTTCATAAATACACACAATGATTCTATGATACCTCATCCTATGCCTAGGAATATATCAATAAATATCCTCCTCTTTATATTTGAATTAATTAATTATGAAGACTCTGTTACCAATAACCAAGAATGGAATGATTCTCATCCCAATGTAATATGATGAAATAAGAAGAACCACAATTCTAGACACAATCACTAATATGTGACACACCAAACCTTTTTCATGTCTAATAATAATAATATTATGGTTTTACTTCATTTAATTTCCATGCTATCCAAAAAACAATTGAAAAATAAACACCAGACATTTTTATCCAATGAAACACTGACAAAGATTACATTAAAACAAGACCAAAAATACCTTACTAACCTAGAATTCCTACTAAGATACCTATAAAAATCATAGGGAGACCACCAAATACAATAGTAAGACCAAGAAAATAGTGGATTTCCTTCAGGTCTTCCACTACAAAGAACATTATAGCCAGAACCACAACAACCATGCTAAGCATCATAGGAATAATGAGCACCATCTTCGCCAAATTGTTTTGAAGTTGGAATACCCTAATCATGTTTTTATATGTCCTTAAAGTTAATTCGACTGTTTCATCCTTTATGTGACTATTGAATCTATAACAGCTATAAGACCTTATAAGTGTTTGGTGTTTTGGTTCTTTTATTTTAATTATTTAAGTATATTGATATTTCCAAATGTTTTAAGTATGCATCAAAGTTATATATTTAAGCATGTTTTTAATTAAATATTCTTTATATTTTGAGAGGATAATGGTTTAATGTTTAAAATGGATTTGAAATCATAACCCTTATGTTTTAATGAAAATATCAAGAGAATGGCACAATTGACACTCCTTGGTTTTGTTACAAAGAAACATGTTTTTGAGTTTGAAATCAAACTTTGGTAAAATGAAATTAATGACTATTGTTGTATTCAATATTATATCCACAATTAGTGAATTTTGTATTTAATAATTTCAAATGTTTTAAAAATGTTACATATAAATTTTTTCCATCCTTGGATGAATAAAAACAAGGTTTCAATTAAAAATATGTTTTGGATTTTAAATATAATACTTGTATGGAATTTTTTTATGACATTAAAATTTGATTTTCAATTTTAAACTTTGGTATTTTGAAAACTCAAATGATTAGAAAATAATGGAATTATTGGTTTTTAGGATTTTTTAACCATAATAGAGAATTTATATTATCTATTTTAAGACACCTTATATATATATAAACCAATCCTTATGTTTAATAAAAAAATAATATTTAATTTTCTTAATTTTGAGTGAGTACCCCACCTAACTGAGGGAAACCTAGAAGGCCACGCCACTCAAGGCCTTGGTGGAAATTACACACAGATCTCCTAGGCCGAGACATAAGGTTCTTCATGCATGGGGCGTGTTAATTCACACGCACAGGCATGCATAATAATGCCCTTAGAGCGCACGAGCGTGTGGAAGGGGTGACAGAGCACGAAACCGTATAGGGTAGCATGGAAGCAGGGGTGGGTGCCGAAGCACGCCCGTAGAGACCTGATATGGGGTAGTACTGAGGAAGAGGGAGGGGGATTTATGATCTTATTCCAAGAGCTCTAGGCTTATAAAGATGGACCTAGAGCTGTTCCATTTTGATGTGGGACACATATTTTCAGTGGAAACTAGATCTAGACCATCCGATCTCACCACACGGGATCTAGAACATATGATTGGTTAGGCCTTCAAACCTCTACTATTTCGATTTCCCCTACATATTTCTTAAACCTTCCAATCCTCTCCATGATCTAGTCTCAGCCGTTCGAAATTTTTAAAAAACCCTCATCGCTTGCTGCTGTCTGATTCGATCCGTGTCTTGATCTCAATCATTCCTCCTTTTAAAAACCCATGGTCTATATATAGTCATTGGATCAAGGCACTATTAAATCCTGACTTTCTATTTATTCTTCATATCTCCTCTGTGTCACCTTCTTCTTCCTTCTGACTCGTACCGTTCCAGTCGCGATTACCTCCCTTCCCTTCGGTTTTTTCTACAACCTTGACCCCAGGTGGACCCTTCTCTTTCTAATTTTCCACAAGACCGAGAACAGCTAGTCTTTATTTAAACCATGTTTCCTTAGATCCTTTAAAATAATCCTCAATATATATATTATATACAGTTTATATATATGAACCATTTTTCACCGAGAACCCTACGGGGTTTCTACTTCCAGCGCCTCCTTCAACCTCCGATCGACATCTTCTTCTTCTTCTTAGAACCAGGTATGGGTTATGTCTTTGTGTTGTGTATTTTTTCACTAATACTTATATAAAAAGTATATATATATATAAACACATATATATTTTTTCCTAAACCTACTGGTTTCTTCTATGATTTTAGAATGGTGAATTTTAGTTCTAAATGATGTTTTAATTCATTGTAAATAATGCAAGGGATTGTGATGTTTTGTGTTTGATAAATATATTTGTATATATTTATTCTTAAATATATATATTTATTTAAAAAAAACATTTTCTATTTTATATTACGATTTTAAAATAATGAACCTTTGTTTAAATAATGTTCTTAATATATGTAAATAATATAAGTGTCAATAGGTTTATGATCCATAACCCTTATATACATTATGTATATACAGATATATATATATATATATATACTTTTATCCTAAATCTAATTTAGGTTTTATAGAGGTTTATAATAATGGATAATAAATTTTTTTGATGTATAAATGGCTTACAAAGAATCAATTTAAAAATTGTTTTAGAAATGAAATCCTTTATATAAACTTTTTGTATAAACAGATTACACAACATGAAATCCTAAATAAATTTTAGGTTTTCAAAATTTTGATTTATTATATTCTTTTTGTGAGTTTAGTATTTATGGAGAATTTATGAGTAATAATTTTGGGGTTTTCCACACCTATTTATATATTGTGATAAAAATGATCTTTTTTGCATAAACATATTACTCAACCTATTTTAAAGGATAATTATCTTAATGTTAAGAAATTGGTTTTTTTCCTACCTAGATAAATTTTTTAAATAGTCTTCTGATTATGAAAAATGTGTGTGTATGAATATACACATATGTAGGACACACTTATTTTCATAAGTTTTAAATGGTATTGGTATTGTTACTATGTTGTGTGGTTGATTTTCATGATTTTTCAATTCATAAATTTGGGTTAAATAGTTGGAAGCACCCTTGTGTAATTTTTATACACAAGCATGTATAATAATGTGTGTTTAGTGAATTATACATTCAATACCTCACTTGAAATATATTTTTTACATTCAAATTGATTATGTTTTCAACCCATGATGAATTTTTCACTATTTATGATTTTGTTTGTTTAAGTTTATGATTTAGCCCATTTGTCATTCACATTTATCATCATATATTTTAAATAAAAAAGAAAACTATTTTAAATTAAAATTATGAATTTTAGAATATAATATGTCTACATTAATAATAATTATTTTATAATTTAAGGGTTATCATTTTATGGAAATAAATGTGAATAAGAATTTATTTCATCTGCATTGGTTATCATCACATGTGTTATAGTATGTCTATATGTCATTGGTTAATTTGTTATAGCCATGTAGTTGTTCGTGTTGAAATTTCAGCATGATTTACTATATATATATATATATCTGTGTGTGTGTGTTTAATTGATAAAGAATGAAATTTCACTATTATGACCATTTATGGATTAAGAAACAAAATTATTCAAAGTGGTAGGGGAAACATTGAATAGTATGGAATGATAAATTAAATATTCAAAGTGTTATGGGACACCTTGAATATACTACCTTACTTGGGAATATAATGAATGTATTGGAATCAGTATATAACGGGTTGGGGAATGATTAATGAAATCCCAATGGGTTGGGGACTAGTTAATGAAATCCCTATGGGTTGGGGACCTGTTAATGAAAGCCCCATGATGCATCAGTAGTTCTCATGAGACAAATCATGTCCTAGAATGATGCCTTGACACAGTCTAGCATTATACATTCCCTCTTTATGTTTATAGTATTTAATTGACCATGTGTGTATTCAACTAGAGAATATTATTGGTTAAGATCCTATACTTATGAGTATCAGAAGAAATAAATGCACATGGAATATTGTTTATTCAACACTAATAAATTTATCTACAAATTTATGATTTACAGTTAGTAAGGAAAGAAATAAATGTTATCATTTTACGCGCAACTCTGATTATGTGTTTCTTTCATTTTTAAATTCTGTACCTACAATTTTGCATGTCACACTAAGTATAGTTATAATAAATCTTGGTTTATATCCTGCACACCATATATTTTGTATAATAATGATTATTATTGGAATATCTTTTATTGTATCCTATCAATGATTCTTAAAATATTCGTTGGTATTTCATGAAAAACTGTTATGTTCTTCTTCATGTATTTCAATTTTCTTTAAGAATTTTTTTATAAATATTTTAAAAAGGGATGTTTATAATTCTTTTATTTGAAACAATATTTAAAAAATTAACCTTGCTGAGAATAAGTATGCTCACCCTACGTTTCAATTTTATCTTTTAAATTTTTAGTAGATTTGAGTTACAATGTTTTATAGAAGATTTGTGGAGTCTTTTCTGTACAATTTTTGGGGGATTGTAATATTTTTATCCAGTTTTCCATAACCCAAAATATAAAGATCTTATGTAGTGGAACATAATGTTTAATTCTTCAGATTTTCTTTTATAAATAAAATTACACACCATGTTTTATTAAACACACTGTCTCATGGGTAGTCTAGAGCTAAGGGGTGACAGTTGGTATCAGAGGATCGGTTTAGAAAACCCTGGAAAATTAGAACAACATTAAAAATATGATTATGTTTTACTAAGAAGAATCCTTATTAAAATTCTTAGATGGATAACGAAACTCACCCTTTGTCTCTTCCAACAAAAATATTGTAATCTATAGTGAGAAATAATGTTTATAAGGCTATGATACTTTTTAAAAAATTCATTTGTCATGTAAACACCTCTACTATGTATCCAAATCTCATCGTGTACTTCAACTCCACCAAGGATCAGGATTTGAATAATTCCATATGATGCATGCACAATAACCATTTTATGCATGTAAAGGAAAGTATTTTTATGTTTTGATTAGGTGCTTTACCATAGCCAATAATTTTTATTACCTAGAAGAATTCAAAGAAGCTGCACACGGGGGTGACCTCCGAGTAGCTTACTTTTTCAAATCTTTACCTATGGTCTTTTTGGAAAAGTTATGGACTTTGAAGTTCTTGAGAATGAGTCTACCCATTTAAATTATCGATATAAAGTTCTTACTGATGTCTCCTAACTTTATAAACTTCTTTCTTTTCTCAGTTGGAACTTTATATGTCCATATATGGTTGATCATAATTGTCTGTGTTGCATCTATACCAAAGAGATCTAAGATTTTGGAACTGCTTTAGGGATCCGTTGGATAGGGAACTTATGAAATCAACAACACTGGTGGTACCTATGAAGATACATCACAGTGGTTGTCTGGAAATCCATACTAGTGAGTTGTGAGAGGGAGTTAATGGTTATGTAACACCTCGAGTTTTATAAACCTTATATAAATGAATAATTTTATATTTTATGTTTTGGTATTTTATTATGCCTTTAAGAAATAAAATCTTGTTTTAATATGGTTATGACTTACTAAGTAAAGAATGTCCCTTCAAATTTTTAGATATAAGAAAAGGGATTACTAACAAACCTCTTATCACATCCTACCAAATTACTAGAGGCCATAATCATCGAGTCATGTTCAGAATACTACTACCCTTTTGTGAATATATGTCTGTCTTGAAAAAACCTCAATAAAGTTTCCCTTAGCCCAAATGTCCTCCAGACCTATCAGGGAAACCATTAGGTTTTTTGCCTCATGGAAACTGTACAATTTGTAGATTACAGGGAGATAGTGAAGTACCTCAAAAGTCTCTTCCTATGTTTCACCTTACACAAGAACTACCTAGCTTTGGGAAAGTTTTGAGAATCTGTATTGAGGGTTACTTAGAGTGGTATATCTATTCCAAGTCCTATGTTTTACTATGCATGGGGTGCTCTATGATTTCGAATTTTTCAATCACGATGTAGTTCGAGGGATTTATAGGGAACTAGTCGACTCTCAAATATCTGATCTCCACACCGCACAAGCCTCCATCTAGAAGCCTGAATGCTTTATTCATAGGGGTAATCCTAATTGCTCATGATGTATATGGACCAATGAAGTTGAGGAACTGGAAATTTTTTTGGGAGTCTACCTGAGGATTATAGTGGATCATCTTTGACGACCAACTTAGAGAAGGGATGTCAGGATTAGTGTCTGTCTGGTTTTGCTGGTGGAAGTGTACGACTGTTTTAGATTTGCAAGGGCAGAATTCATTGATGGAGGGGGGATAATGTGAAACCCTGAACTGTTTTCATATGTAATAATATTATTATAATGGTTTTACTTCATTTAATTTCTATTCTATCCAAACAACACTTTCAAAACAAATAGAAGACATTTTTATTCAATAAATCACTGAAAATGATTACATTACAACAAGACAAAGGAAACTTACTAACCTAGATTTACTACTAAGATACCTATAAAAATCATAGTTAGACCACCAAATACAACATTAATAATAAGAAAATAGTGGATTCCCTTTGGTTCTTCAACTAAAAAAAACATTATAGCTAGAAACACAACAACTGTGCTAAGCATTATTGGAATGATGAGCACCATCTTTGCCAAATTGTTTTGAAGTTAGAACACCCTAATCACGTTTTTAAGGCCTTAAAGTTATTTATAACATTGGATCATTTATGTGACTATTGAATATATAATTCATATAAGTCCTTATAGTTGTTGGTTATTCTGTTTATTTAATTTTTTGTATTTATGTATATTGATATTTCCAAATGTTTTAAGTATGCATTGATGTTATATATTTAAACATGTTTGTAATTAAATCTTATTTATATTTTGAGAGGATAATGTTTTAATGTTTAAAATAAATTTGAAATCATAAACCTTGTGTTTTAATGAAAATATAAAGAGAATCAAGCACTTGATAATCCTTGGTTTTGGTACAAAGAAACATGTTTTTGAGTTTGAAATCATACTTTGAGAAAATGAAATTAATGACTATTTTGGTATTTAGTATTTTATCCATACATAGTGAATTAAGTATTTGTGTATTTCAAATGTTTTAAAAAATTTACCTATAAATTTTTTCTTCCTTGGATAAATAAAAACAAGTTTTTAATTAAAAATATGTTTTGGATTTTAAATATAATACTAGTATGGGATTTATTTTATGACATTAAACATTGATTTTCAATTTTGAACTTTGAAGTTTTTAAAACTCGAATGATTAGAAACTAGTGAAAATATTGGTAATTATTGTTTTTTATAACCATAATAGAGAATTTATATTTTCTATTTTTATGATACCTTACATACACATTCACACAGACTTATATATAAACATATTATTATGTTTAATAAAAAATATTTACTTTTCTTAAAGGTGAGTGAGTACCCTAACTAACTGAGGGAGACCTAGAAGGCCAAGCCACTCAAGGACATGGTGGGAATATCACTAAGATCCCCTAGTCCTAGACACAGGGCTTTGCGTGCATGGTGCGTGAAAATTCAGATGTGTAGGTATGAATAGTAAGGACCTAAGTGCACACGAGCATTTGCAAGGGGTTCCAGAGTGTGCCACTTTGTGGGGCAGCACAACGGGGGGTGGGCGTAGAAGCATGCTCATAGAGGCCTGGTACAGGGCAGTACCAATGAGGGGGTAGGGGGATTTACAAGCTTATTCTAGGAGCCCTAGGCTTATAAATATAGACATGGAGCCATTCCGTTTCAATGTGGGACACATATCTTCAGTGTAAACCAGATCTGGAAAGTCAAATCTCATAGTGCGGGAGATTGACCGTCCGATCAGTTCGACATTCAAACCTCCACCACCATGATTTCCCCCACATTTCTATTGGGCTGTATGATACTCTTCATGATAATATTAGTTGTTCAATTTTTTTTAAAAACCTGTGTCACTCGTAGCTGTCTGATCTGAGCCACATCTTGATCTCAACCGTTCATCATTTTAAAAACCTACGGTCTCTCTATAACTATTGGATAAAGGCAAAGTTAAATCCTGAACATCCATTTCTTCTTCAAATCTTCTCCATGATTCCTTCTTCTTTATCATGATTTTCACTGTTTGAGTCATGATCAGCTCCCTTCCCTTCGTTTTTTCCACAACTGTGACCTTGGGTGGCCCATTTATCTTTCTTGTTTTCCACAAGATCGAGCACACCCAATCTTTATTTAAACCAAGGTACCTCAGATCCTTTGTAAGTTTCATTAAAATATATATTATATACAATATATATATATGAATCATTTTTTACTGAGAACCCTATGAGTTTTCTCTTTCCAACACCTCCTTTAATCCTCGCTCGACATCTTATTCTTCTTCTCCGAAATAGGTAAGGGTTAATATTTTTCTTGTGTATGTTTTTACTAATAATTATATGAAAAGTATATATATATATATATAAACATATATACATTTGTTCTGAAAACTATTAGTTTCTTTTATGATTTTAGAATGATGAATTTTAGTTCTAAATGATGTTTTTAATTCCCTGTAAACCATGCAAGGGCTTGTGATGCTTTGTCTTTGATAAATCTATATGTATATATGTATACGTAAAAATATATATGTATTTTTTTATTAAAAAAACCTTTTCTATTTTATATCATGATTTTAAAATAATGATCATTTGTTTAAATAATGTTTTTAACATAAGTAAATCATATAAATGTCAATAGGTTTCTGATGTAGAACCCTTATATACATTATGTATGTATGAATACACACACACACACACACACACTTTGATCCTAAATCTTATTTAGGTTTTCTAGAGGTTTATAAGAATTAATAATAAATTTTTTCGAAGTATAAAAGGATTTAAATAATAAATTTAAAAATTGTTTTAGAAATTCAATCCTCTATATACACTTTTTTTATAAATTGATTGCAGAACATGCAATCCTAAATAAATTTTGGATTTTCCAAATATTTATTTATTATATACTTCTTATGAGTTTAGTATTTATCAATAATTTATTAGTAATAATTTTTGGGTTTTCCACACCTACGTATATATAGTGATAAAAAAGAATTTTTTTTCATAAACATATTACTCAATCTTTTTTAAAGGTGAATTATCATTATATTAAGAAAGAGGGTGTTTCCTACCCACATAATCTATTTAAAGAGTCTTATGATTATCAAAAAATGTGTCTGTATGAGTATACACATATTTATGGAACACTTGTTTTCAAAAGTTTAAAATGGTTTTGGTTATGTTAGTAAGTTGTGTGGTTGATTTTCAGGCTTTTCAATTTATAAATTTGGGTTAGATATTTAGAAGTACCCTTCTGTAATGTTTATAAACAAACATGTATAGTAAAGTGTGTTTAGTCAATTATACATTCAATACCTCACATGAAATAATTTTTTTTACATTCAAACTGATTATGTTTTCAAACCATGATGAATTTGTCACTATATATGATTTTATTTATTTAATTTTATGATTTGGCCCATTTTTCATTCCCATTTATCAACATATGTTTTAAATAAAAATTAAAACTGTGTCAAAATTAAAATTATTCATTTTAGAATATAAAATGATTACTTTCATAATAAGGATTTTATAATTTAAGGGTTATCATTTTATATGACGAAACCTGAATAAGCATTGGTTATCATCACATATTCTATAGTTTGTCTTAATGTCATTGGTTAATTTTTAATAGCTATGCAGTTGTTCATGTTGAAAATTAATGCATGATTCACTATATATATGTATGTAATTTATAATTCATGAAATTTAACTATTATGACCATTTATGGATTAAGAAACTAAATTATTCATAGTGGTATGTGACACTTTGAATATACAACCTTACTTGGGCATATGAGGAATGTATTGGAATTAGTATATAATGAGTTGGGGACTGGTTAATGAAATCCCTATGATTTGGGGACAATTTAATGAAATCCCTATGGGTTGGGGCTGGTTAATGAAATCCCCACACTGCATTGATAGTTCTCATGAGAAAAAACAGGTCATGGCATGGGGCCTTGACACAGTCTAGCATTATACATCCCCTCATTATGTTTATAATATTTAATTGACCAAGTGTGTATTCAACTAGATAATTTGCTTGGTTGAGATCCTATACTTAAGAGTATAAGAATAAGTAAATGCACATGGCATAATTTTTATTCAGCACTCATAAATTTAACTTCCAATTTATGATTCACGGTTAGTAAGATAATAAATAAATGTCATCATTTTATGTGAAACTCTAATTTTGTGTTTCTTTTATTTGTAAATTCTTTACCTGCACTATTTCATGTCACACTAAGTATAGTTAGAATAAATCTTGGGTTATACACTGCACACCATATATTTTGTATAAGCATGCTTATGATTGGAACATGATTTATTATAGCCTGTCAAGGTTCCTTAAAATGTTCTCTAGTAATTCTTGGAAAACTTTTTTGTTTTGCTTCATGTATTTCAATTTTATTTAAGAAAATGTTTTATGAATATTTTTAAAACATAAGTTTGTAAAATTTTTTATTCAAAACATTATTTAAAAAAAGTCCCCTTACTAGGAATTTGTATTCTCACCCTACGATTTAATTTTATCTTTTACAGGTTTAGTAGATTTGAGTTACACAGTTTGTTGGCAGCTTTATGGAGTCTTTTATATACGGTTTTTGAAGGATTTTAATATTTGTATCTGGTTTTCTAGAACATAAACTATAAAGAACATCTGTAGTGGAACTTGATGTGTAATTATTCATCTTTTCATTTATAAAAAATAATTACACACCATGTTTTATTAAATGCACTGGCTCTAGGGTAGTCTAGGGCTGGGGTGTGACATAAGACAACCAAAACATGAGTTTTCCTCAATTCATAGACACAAAATTGATCAAAGAAGGATGTTCTAAATTTCATAAAAGACATCACTTTTACAAGATTGTGGTCTAAATAGAATTCCCTATCTATTACATAATAATAATATTTTTATTAGAGTGGTTTCTAATTCCTGGACATTGTTGACCCAGAACATCCATTAATACTTAGATACATTCCATTCACAAACCATAATCTATTGTCTTGTGAAAAAAAAAATCCTCATAAACTCCCCTTGGACATTAGTAATAGAATTTCTGATACTAGAGGAATCCACTTTACTGAATATTCATGATATTCCCAACTCTATATTTTCTTAATTCTCCCCTAAAGGCTCATCAACTAGAGGAATTATTATACTCCGGAAAAACCCCCTTATATCTCTTCCTGCCTTGAAAAAATCATGCTAGAAACCATATTTCAAATATGATCCACCATCATTGCTATCATACTTGTATAATTTAACATTTCATATACAAAAATTCAAAATTCATGACATAAAACCTCCCTAAGATAACCTAAATTATGTTGGAGTAGTTCTGGACTACAATCCCTACTCGGGTTATAATCCATTAACTCATTTTCAAAGTTGTTTTAACTGAAATATTTGTTTATTTAGTCCATATTATAGTACTCAATACCTTCAATTAAAAGTGTCATAAATCATGTTAGGTTGAAAACATGTAAAGGTAATACTGAGAAAAGACAAGTCTCACTTTCTATATCTTCTTTATATATAACTCAGTAAAAAATTATGGCAGTGATACAAAAGACTCAAAAGTTTTTAGGATCCATTATGGGATTATAGTTATAGTCAAATTACACTCACTAGGTCCAAAGACCAGGGAAGAAATTATAGAACCCTCCAATTCCCATCATCATGATTAATAAAAATTGACACAAGTATGTTTGGATATACAACTAGATTTAGTGTTATGTTATTAATATAGAAAAAACATGGACATTGACATGGAATGTCAAAGTAATATTTTCATTAATCACTTGATGAAAAGTCATAGCAGCATCCAAAAAATTGACCCTCTCTATAATACTTTACAGTATTCCATCAAAAAATCTTTTGAATTGTTGGAGGTCATCCCGAGAATTATCAATTGAATTTTGTAGCCTGAAATCATTGCATTCCCAACCTCCTCAGCAAGGTGGAGCTTATCCACCATGGCCTTAATGGATATCATTCCCCCCATCTTGAACTACTTCCAAAATATGATGAAGTTGTATGAGCTCCCCTATGATGGTATCCATATCTTGGTGGAGGTAAACTCTTTGAATGGATTTCTCCTTATCTAGTTTCTTTCACTCATCCAATTTTATGAAATAGCTGAGCTCTAAGTAGGATAATATAGAATGGAGAACACCTATTTTGGTGAGAGTTCTTACTTTGATATAGAGTTTTTGTGACTTATTCTCTTATTCCATCCATCAAGTGATCTTCTTCACAGTAATGTGGAATATGAATTAATCCAATCCACCTAACACCAACATGTTAAACATGCTCTAGATCTGATGGAGTAGTGAAGGTAGATCTGCCATAGGTTTCCTTGTGACTATCTCCCAGATGTCTTGCCATATGAACTAGATACATACTGTGGAATCATCCCAACCCTCATGGATTTCCATATATCTATTCTCAAGATAAAAATATACTATGTAATTAGATTTATTATGGATGTGCATTTCATTATATATTCAGGAGTGACTTCACCCTCTCCTTGAATAAATAGTTTAGTTAGGGAAGGGACTTGTAAATCAAGTTTGAAAAGTGAGACTGATGGTATTGAAATATGAGTTAAATTATTCATCAAACGTGGAAGATAAAATGGTTAAAAGAAAAATAGGATCAATGTGATTGATTACACCCACTCATTGATATATTAGTTGATTGTTTAGACTCCTCCCTATCATCCTTAACTTCAATAGTTTGATCTATGATATCTTAATGAGGAACTTCTTATTGAGTCTACCCTAGACATACTATGGAAGGATCATGAAATTCCCTTACTTCGGAGCCTCCTTCACCCACTTATCCTCCCACAATATGAGTAAGAGAGTTTCGATTATCTACTTATGGGTTTTCATGCTAATTTATTATTTGAAAAATGTTTTAGAACTCTATATCCATGATTTAATACATCAATTGTAAAGAGGATAACAGTGTTTGAAAATAAAAAAGTGGAATATCAGGTCCTTACAATTCCATATTAAATCATTCAAACTACTTTAAGGAGTCATGAGAATCAAAATCATGGAAAATTTCTTCAATTGTAACTATTTCATTATGTGGTGCTTTATGAATTAGAGAATCATCACATAAATAGATGTCCAATATTTTTGGTTTAGATCCAAAGGTGCCTCTTCCATCAGATCCATCTACCTCACTCACAATAGGTTTGACCCTTTTATTACCTCTAAAATCAAGATCATCACCAACACATTCATCAGATGGTCTAGGGTCCCTGTTATCCACTTCTGAAGTGGTAATAGGGCCAGTAGCATAAGACACATGGTTATACAATGTATTTAAGGGTTTTAAAATATCATAATGAAGTGTAGTCATTGGTCGGTACATGAAAATTTTTAATACACATTTGAAATTACTAGGACATTCCTCCCTTTATGGAGTAACATGAACAAATGCAGTCTCATTCCTTGACACCTCTCCTATCAAAGCGATGAATTATCCAACTACAATCTAGTCCTCATATAGAATATCCTCGTCTGTTATAAAAGGGCAAATTATAAGTCCCTTGAGAGAGGAATGGGGAGTGGATCCTATAACCCACAAGTGTGGTCAGAAACATGTTCAAGAAAATTCAAGAATAAATGATGTTTTGAAAACTCACCACCACTAATGATGAACATGGTCAAATTATAAACTCTTTTTCATTCCTTCACTTTCAATGGTGGAAGGATGGTACTTTTCAGTTTGAACATCAGGACATGGAGAGGATATTTTGAAATTTCCCTCACCAATTCCAATACTGTGAGACTCAAACATGGGGATAGTTTCCCCAATTAACGAGTTTATTTATTATCTATGATAGGGGATCCTGTTGGGGTATATTTTAGTAAAGGAATCCCAAATGATTCTCCCTATACTGCAACTAATATGGGACAAAATGTTCTTAGTGTTGATTTTTTTTTCAAAACAAAAAGAAAATGAAATTGGAATTAGGAGAAGGGAAAAGAGTCACCGTAATTATTTTTGAAGTCATCCCATTCTTCTGAAGACTATTCAGCAACCTCTTCAATGGTTCCACTATTAATAATGATAGTTACCCACCTTTTGGAAAGAAATTGTTCATCTGTGGACTAGACGACCATCTCAAGAACTCATATGAACATCCTCACCTCCACATGGTTGGTTTTTTAATGATAATTATGGGGTGAATTGATAAATACGAGTCACAGAACATGCACACTAATCTAAAGAAGTGTTCATGGGTCTCTAACATTTTCATGAATATCCCCTAGAACCTAGCCACATAGGGAACTACATGATATGATGCTTTCCAAGTTGATTGATAATATGACTCAATGCTTCTAGATTTCAAAGGCTTCCCAGTTCCTTCCATCATCTACAAAGGTTAGGAAACTAGATCCCAGGATTCCTCTTAATACTGGAAGGCAGCCAACCAAGGCTAAAAGTCAATTAGGTTATACATTTTAATCCTAACGGTCTAACTGGTCCATTCACATAGATTCTTGGATGATCTTGGGGTGACAAAACTATCAACAAATAGATTAATATGGTCCTTAAAACCATATTTATGTCAAAAAATAGTGAAGAATTCTTTATCTCAGAGAACAATCTTGGTTTTCACCCCTTGCAGATATGAAGAAACACAATATTAAACATACAAGAATATTAACCCCATAGATTCAACTAATAATGGTATCTTGATCACTATTTTAAGAACCTTTTGAGACATAGTGAACTAGATATTTATAACCACCAAGAGATAATTCTATAATAGGACTAGTGTTGGAGGGGAAATAGTCAATTATTGAAGGACATAGAATGGATGTGTAAATCTATATAGTATACAAGACTCATAAATAACTTCACTATAATTACGTGTCACCATCACATAGTATTTTAGATCCATAATATATAACCTAAGATCACAATCATCAAGAATATTATTGGTAACTATCCCTACATGAGGCTCCCCATATAGTAAAAAGTTGAACTCATCAACATGATTAAAAATATTCATAGTTTCCTCGTGATTCAAATACAGGGTCTATATTCTTGAAACCACTAGAATTAATTATAATAATCAAATTATAAGGATGGTAAAATAACTCAAAATGGAATAAGATATGAAATTTTACATAATAAATCCCTATAGTACATGGAATGTCCCTAAAATTTGGTAGGGGAATTCCCTAGGGTAATGTACAATAGATACTAGTGGATCTTCACTATGATAAAGGATTCCAATATTATGGATTCTAATTATGCTTCTATAAATTCCATGAAGAATGTTCTTATACTAAAACCACTATTATACTCATAGATCAACATTATGTAGATAGTCAACCACATTTCTAAGAATCCAAAGAATTAGGTATTGGAAGTAACATCATACTTAATCATATACCCCCACTAGTTGTACTATCCTTATAAAATGTGGAAAATAATTCAAAAAATGCCCTTATTTTTTTTATGATATACACCTTGTTAAATTCATGCTTGTTAGTACCCACCACTAAGATTCTAATAAAATGTTCATACATGGTTCAAGATATACATCACCCCTTGGGAGTGGGTATTTATCCACAATATTTAGGGATATATTCAAAAACTTATATGCCAAAGAAGGTTTTCATTATCCATTATTCCACATTACATTTTTTAGGATGAATTCATCATACATCACACTCAAAATCGGTGCCCCTAAAACCTTTTAAACATGAAATAAATTTATATTGAATTCACCATATCATAAAAGAATGCTATTATTTTATAGACTCCATCAGCTGAGTAGGTCTTGTAATAAATCAGGTTTTTTATATTCACATATATTCACAACCTAAATAGATTTATAAATACTGATGGCCTTCGACTCTTGTCCAAACTACACACATGTTTTTCACAACCAATATGCCCACATCCATTATTTTTTTAATCCTCTTATATTTTAGAAGTTCCAATTCACTTTCCTTAACTTTTATTGATATATTATAGAAATATGAATGATGGAGGAATAAATATTCAGTTTCATCTTAGGGGTGTGAAGATTTATATACAAAGAACATGCGCTATGATTCATGACACACATAGAGAGAGACATTACATCATTAATGAATGAACCTTTGTAGTAGATGTTAACTGTAGAAAGATTTGTGTTCTCCTTAAAACATAACATGGAAGGTAATTATCCATCCCCCAAATAAGTACATTTATAAACATCCTGGTATCATAAATTAGAAATTTCTCACTATCAATATACTCATAGTGGTACTTGTTCATATGAGTTTTCACAATATGAGGGTATGGGATCAAACATGTTGTAGTAATTTGGTCAAAAAATGTTTATAATCTTTATAATATTTTAAATGTTTATAATCTTTTTAAATTTAGAATATTATTATGGTTATATGGTATTTTTAATAGTAATATTTTGAAGAAAAACATAAGAATGAGATAATAAATTTATAGGAAACTTCATTTTTTCATTAGAGATCCCTTTACAATTGAAGGTATCAGGATAACTATGAGTGACCATGGGATTATGTATATGGGAGAGTGTTAAAGGGAGAGTAAAATATAATATATTAAAATAGAATTTTTTAGATGATGCATATCTTTTAAGGGTGGATGTGGTATCATTTTTTAAAACAAAAAAAGGGGCACTCTTGTAAGAACTCATCATTTTTCAATAATGGCATGATACTATTATATGGTGAATAATCAGGAATGGATAAATCTGAAGTGATGGGTATGGTTGGGAAAATAATGGGCTAATAATGTTTTTTAATTTAATTTTTTAACCATGAATGAAACCATTTACTCATAAAATTGAACTATTACATTTTTTTTTGTTTTTTACCGTGGTCACTAATTATCACCAAATTAGTTTGATTTTAAATCCCTAAAATAAAACGTGACTTATTATAAAATTTGGATCCTTTTATTATAAAAAAGATATAAAATTTATCAAATAAAAATTCCATGTATAAGGGAAATTAATTTTAACACAAGCGCTTGTAAAGGGTTAAAACCCATTTTTTGCAATGTTTATTTTTAAGAAAAAAGATTTGTAATCAGGATAGAATTATCAATTGAAATAATTTTTGATGAATTTGAAATAATTATTTTCATTTATAGTGAATTTATCTAGTAATAAAATAAATCAATAACTTCATTTCACAATTCTATAATGAAACAAAAAAATATTGAAAAATTATTTTCATTAAAAGGCCATATAAAATTTCAAAATATTTTCCATGGGATTTTAGATTCAATATAGAATTTTAAAATAATTTATTAAAATTTATAATATATAATTTTATGAATAAAAATAATTAATATCCTTGAATATATTTATATAATAAAATAATTTCATAAAAGTAAAAACCATAACTAGATCGATATTGTCATTATTCTCCTATGAAATTAATTACATATGAAAAAATTCAAAAAAACCAAATTAAATGATTAGAACAATGATTAATCCAAACAATATTTTAAATTTTCAAAATTCAAATATGAAATTTATTAATCTTAATATTAATATAAAATTAATTAAATATCAAGGAAACATGATTTTTTTTTCAAAAATCACTCTTTCATATATTATCTATTATCTTAACATTAGCGCTCATCATAAATATACCAAACATGGAAAATTACCATTTTATAAAAAAACATTTATAAAAATTATTTATTAAGTTTCCTAGTTGTACTGATTGAGTTGATATTTAAATCAAATAGAATTTTATTGTTTTTATTATTTAATTTTTTATTTAATTATATATATTTTATAATTATATTATCATTTTTATACCTAATAATTATTCCAATACATTATAATGATATATATGAATCTGGTTTTAGTATTTCCTATGCAGCAAGCAATCAAAAATAGTATTTAATTAATGGAGGAAAATTAGATAGTTATATTCTACCCCTTAAAAGAATCTCATCCACGAAATTTCATTACATAGAAGAAAACAAGTGAGGGGATGTTTCTCTAATAAAATCATTATGGTACCACATTTTCTCAAAAAACATATAATTTTTGCTGTGAAAAATGACTAGATGATCCTTCCTATTCCACAACACCTTATTGATTTGAATTATAATTTCAATTGGATATTCCTTATATGAGAGATAAAGTTTCAGATGTATAACTTTTTATTGTATAAATTTTACAAGGACTGGTATATACCTTCTCAAAAGAGATAAATGGAAGATATAATGTACCTAGGAGATGTGTGGAAGGAGCTCTAATTGATAGGATAAACCCAGTAACGATCAATGAACTCTAAAGGACATATATATATAGGTATAAGCATCCCTTTCTTCCCAAATATCATCACCCACTCCTATAGATATATTTTTAATTACACCATGTGAATAACTTGAAAATATCAGTCCCACTAGAAATTATATGTATAAATCTTATATTTAATTTTTGTTTCATTCATATGATTCTGAATATTTTGATTCTTATCCCTAATTTCTTGGTAAAGTTTAGAGAACATCAAATTCCTCTCTCCATCTTTATCTCAACATGTTGGAGTCCTATATATATTCTTATAAAAATTGTAATATGATTCCAAATAAATTATAAAATATAAAATGTTTTTATATGAAAACTTTATAAGGGTATGTTGATTATAAGATCCATATAAATTCATATTTAAATTTCTCAACTTATCCTATAGAGTATAAATTTTCCTCCAAGACTTTTCATCTATCAGGGGATGATATGCAGTGTAATGATCATGTGGGCTTCCAATGGTTTCAGAATACATCTCCATAAACATGAGGTATACCTTTTATCTTGATTAGATACAATTGATAGAGGTACTCCATGAATCCACAACACTTCCATTATGTATATCTTTGTGAGCTATTTAAGGGAGACGTTTTATTTTATGCAAGTAAAATAGGCTAACTTTGTAAGGTGATCAAATGAAACCCAAAATGAATTATAGACTTTATAAATTTGTGGGATTCCTTAGATAAAATATATTGTGATTTTCCCTATTTATATACTATTATGGGTAATAATTTTAACATTCCCATAGACCTTTCTCATTAAGCCTTTATTTTTCAGCATACAAAGCATCGATATACATATTCTACAATTCCTATCTTCATTCCAACCCTCAGAAACTATTGTTTTATATATTTATACATATTCATACTCACTATATGTATAGAAACGTACATGTTATATGTATCATCAAAAATTTACTTCACCATTTTTGGTTATAATGTGAAACACATCTCAGTTCTAAACCTTATAACCCCATCTTCATCAATGTTGAACTCTAAAATATTCACTACATTTTTGTAGATTGACATCATCATTATGGGTTTAATTAATCATTATATGAATTGATATTTGAGAAGTTAGTTGGTAAATATAGGATTTATCTCCCCCTTATTAATACGTGATTCATCCTTAGTAAATTCATACGTATTATCTCTTTTCCAATCCTCATCATGGATATAGTATCATGATCTTTTTTTCGACTCAAACCATATAATTTTCTATATATTCAATTCATTATATGTGAATATATATTTCATTTTATTGATATAATAATAAATATCACACTTGTCTCTATAGATATAATGATTCCAAATATTAAATGAAAATATCGCTATTCAAATCTCTAAAACAAGTATCTGGTAATTATTAGCCTGATTATTTAATTGGTGTAAACCATAAGAAATTAAGATATCATTATGTATGAGGATTCATCCCAAATAATGTATTAAAGAATCATTATATATAAAAATACTTTCCTTATGTAAGGTAATGTTTGTAAAATAGCATTGACCAACCACATATTCAGTACTTTATATAATTAATTGCAATCTTTGGTCCAATGAAATGTTACTCCCATTCATTTCAACATGATTAGTGGATTTTATATCCCTGATAAATTTCCCAAAAAGCATTAAAAATATCTTGATAACCTAGGAAAACTATGGATCGTGGTTACAGTGATCTATCTAGGGCATTTATCTATAACTTCCATCATTGATGGATCGAATAACCTGACATTTCTTCTGAATAAATGACTAAATAACAAAAACTTTTATATCCTAAATTAACATTTTAAAAAATTGGAACAAAAATTATCCTTTCTAAATGTATTTAACACACTTTTCATGTTATCTTCATGCTCTTCCTCACTCATTGATCATGTAAAAATATCACCTCTAATGGAAACCACACATTGATCAAGTTAGTATATAAGGATTCTATTCAACAGATCCATGAATATATAAGGGGAATTGGTATTTCCAAAATCTATCACTATAAACTCATATTACCCACAATTTATATGGGAATATGTTCTATAAGTATCATATATTTTATCCATAAATGATCATATCCAAATCGAAGGTCAATATTCAAGAAGTATTGAGCACCTTAGAGTTGATAAAATATTTTTTCTATATATGGAAGATGATACTTCTTTATTATGATTAAATTATGCTCAATATAATCAATGAAAAGACACATCGACCCCTTATTATTTTTAAAAAATAGTAATGGTGAAAACCATGGTGAATAACAAACGTATATAAGAACCTTATATATGTTATCCTATAATTTCTTCTTTAAATACTCCGATTCAATGTGATCCATTCTATATAGAATCATTGAGATATGAATAGATATAGATATGAGTTAAATTAAAAACACAAACTTATTATCTGGGGGGAAGACTAGGTATTTCATCTAGAAATGAATTTGTATATTCCCATATATAACTCAACTTACCAATGTTGGCTTTCACCTTAATTATTTGATCCAAGAATCACTCAATGGAGGGTTACATCATTGATATTATTGAATTTTATTGTATATAATTTTCATCATCATCCATGAATTTATAGTTGATGATGGAATGATTTGGGATATGAAATGTGAATTCCAAATCCTAATATATAATATGTGATTTATGATGGGATAGATAATCACCAAAACATATTTGGGAAAATTCCACAAAAGAATTTAGAATTATATTTTCTGGAATTATCCTCTAACAAATCTTAATAAAATAATATTTTTAAATGTTAGAAATTATAATTATTACCTCAAGGGATTTCATCGATAGTTCAAAAACCATTTATTTGTAAGATGATATTTAATTATTAGTAAACATGGGTGATAAAGAATAATATGTTTAACCAGAATTAAAAAAGTTATTAGTAGATCGTGAAAATACATCAAGTATACATCACATTACGTCATTTTTAATATATACCATAGTGGTATTGATCCTCATTAACTATCCTTATTCACTTAGTTTGTGAGGTTAATGAGTCCTATTTTCATCATTAATTTTAGGATTGAGGAATTTATTCACCAAATGTATGAAGTAATTTATGTTGAATAATTTTAGTACATGTGGCCAATTATGTGGGACCTTACTCTCAATTGATGAGATAATTGAAATCCTAGCTTGGTTTTTATAGTAATTAGTTCAGTTTATTTCTTTTCCACATTTAAAACACTCCCTTGATCCCCTGAGACAATTACCTATGATATTTCTATCATGTGTATATATTATTGGAAATTATGATTTATTCCCACCATTTGTCTTGTCATTAGTTCTTACGTGATAATCCACATTACTTTTCCTTTCATCATAATGTTGATAGGTTATAGTCTCCATATCAACCAAAAGATTACATTGAAAAATATAGTTTTTTTCATTCAAAGTATCTAATGATTAAAACCTTTCGAAGAATTGAATTTAATCCTATAAAGAAACAATTTATTTTACTTTCAGTATATGAGATAAAACTAGTGGAATACCTTACAAGTAATGGGAAATATACTTCATATGATCCAGTAGAATCATCCTTTTTTTCATTAATTTAATTAATTACCTCTAGTTTTTTCTTTAAGGCTCTATATGGAATATTTCACAAAAAGTATCTTATTAAACTATTCCAATTACATATAGTCCATTTCTTCATTTTTGTTTTATTCTTAATGAGATTTTGCCACTAGTCTGCATCACCTTATAAAGGATATACTACCAAAATATATTTTTTATGGTATGAGCATTGAATAGTGTAGGAAATATTTTCCATTCATTTTAACAACTTTTAGAAACCAATGGATTAAAAGACATGATAAAATAGGGTCATTGTTTCCTCATAAAGGAGTTTATAGAGAGTTTCTCCCACTATTGTGCATCTAAGAACTTGAAATTATTTGGGTTGGTTCCCACAACTTGAGATAGTTGGTTGATCATTATAATGAGTTATTTCATTATTTCCAATATTTCATCAGGGTTCCTATTAATAAAATTTCTACATTGATCACTAAACCTAATTTTAACATGGTTATTTTGGGTTCCTACAATTTCCATGACAAAAGGTAAATTAAGAATGAATATAGTAAAATCAATGATTATACATTAAGGAATATTGTAAACTTTGAAGAAGTATTTAATTAATGATGTGAATATGTTAGTCTATGAATATCCAAGTTAAATTAAGATTATCTATAATTTTATTTATAAATTGACTAGTTATATACGTTCAAAGTTTTATAATTATTTGTAAATATAATGTTATTAACTAAACAATATCCACTAGAATTTTCAAACTTGGTGAAAAGTAAGGTCTAATTAATTTTAAAATATAATTATGAATGAGGTCTACTCAGTGTACTATTTTTAGGTTTATTACCACTAGATAGATTTCTTCCAAAACTATGTGAACTTGTATTGTCTTCAAATGGATTTATTTTTAGGAAAACCACCAAATCCATGATTTAGTAAAATATCAAGATGTTATCTTAATCTTATCCTTAGATGTTTCACTATTGTTATCTAAAATACTCTAAAATAATTTGAAAACTCTAATGTGATACCAAATAAAGTGGCCTAAGCTAATCATAATACCAATAATACTTTAACATCTTTAGATAAATATTACATCACCCAATAGTTAAAAAATCCACTGGCCAAAATGTATAGTATCTTGGAAAATAGCTACATAAATAGTATATTTTATTTATCTGGTATGAATTTCTCTATAATAATTCTCCTCTAGCCACTTTTCCTAATATCTCATGTGATTTAATCATAGCCATAACATAGGGATGTGAATCCTAATAAAGGGATGAGCTCAGATGCTCAGTGAGGTTAGAATATATCATAATATGATGGAAGAGATTAGTATCATCATAAATGATCAATAAAATTTATATTATAATCGTAAAGCATTTTAGAGTATCATATTATCTTAAAAATATTATTAAAGAAACTTGAATTCTATGAACTATCTTATAAAAAATGATATGAACTATCTTATAACTTATATCAACAATCATATAACATTTGACCGTGATATAAATGTGTAGAATACATTAAAAAATGAAGTCTTAATCATAAAAACATGAAATTTCATGAAAATGAAATACATCATAACAATTTAACATAACTTGATTAAAAATATGAAAATTTGGAAAATCCTTAATCATGGGAGATTTTTTATTAAATAATTATTCCCACTCTTATGTGAATAAATTGATCATGTCTATGACTGAAAATGTGAGAAAACACATTATACCAAGTCCTATGTAAAATAATTCCTTAGGTGCATGAATTCATATCCCATGAGATATAATTTTAAAGCAATGTATTGGTGGGTGATATTGGATCCTACCTTTTATCATCCATATATATATTTTCCACTTAAAATCAATCATCATAATATCTTAAATAACCCATGGGAAAAAATGGGTTTTGTAAACTTATCACATAACATGAAATTATGAAATCATAGGATATGAAAATATCATTTCTAAAAAGTGTACAGAATGTAATAACATAACTTCATAAGGGATATATCATTTGATGATAATAAAAAATAAATCATGAAAAGAGTTTTTTCAAAAAAATCTTCATTGAAAAATTCATAGTATTGAGTCTATTTTGAAAAATTAACATTTGTTTCTGAGAAAAATTTAAAGAAAAAAATTCTTGAAAATAAATTTGGATAAAAATAACATTTCCACATAAATAAGGATATAATGTCAATCATAATGGAAAGTATTGGAAAAATGAATTTCAATAATAATTATATAACTTAATGAATGGATTTTAAGTTTCCAAGTTACGTACCTTTTCCTCGAATTTGTAGAGAAGTTATTTAGCATACATTATCATAGTAATAAACATATTAATAACCTATTATATAAACTTAACCACATACATTTCCCTTTATAAAATTAATTACTAACAATTTTATCTATGTATTAAAATCTTATAATCTCTTTTCAACATCGAGTGTTAATATCTCTAACAATTTTCTCATGCTATATAATGTTGATATAATTAAAAACTATTTAAATTAAAATAATATTATTTAAATTTAAATAATATATAAATTACAATAATTTAATATTAATTTATATCATTCCATATGTGATTTAGTTACACTGTGTAAAAATAGATTTAGTGTTCTCTTATTTTAGTGATTTTAGAAAAAATGATAAATATAAAATATATTAATTACATAATATTATATTTCCCTAAAAATATACTAATGATTATTTTCATATTAATTTCAAAATATAGGATTATTTATGTTCCAAAATTCATTCAAGATAGTGTTTTATAGAATCATCATGTTGATTATTATACTAACCAAAACATTAATATTCATTAACTCAATTAGTGAGCATGGTAAAAGACCTATTTCAATTGAAATAGTATAATTATAATATAAACATAATGATATTATATTGATTTTTTATAATTTTTAAACATATTTTATTATTTTTTGTATAAATAATGAAAAACTGGAAGAAAAATGTAAAACATTTCTTCATGGTGGTGTTTTTTTGTGCACACACATGATTGACATTACTTTTCCTCTCTATGTGGTTGTAAATGAATAAATAATGGTTTGAAAAATTATATTACAATATAATAATAATAATAAAAATTGTAATAATAAATTCACTATATTGTTATGGTGATAAGATATACAGAAGATTAAGATCAAGAAAAAAAAATTTAGGAGGGGATAATACATATGTTGGAGACCTGACGTATTATTCAAATTATCCTTAAAATTGAATTTCATTTGATAAGTATGAATGTCCAAATAATTATTTTCTTCTGATAGTGTTATAGGGAGAGTAAAATTTCATACTTTTAGGGTGGAATTATAAGGGGAAGTGTATGTTAACAGGGTGGATGCAGTATTGTTTAGTAAGAGAATAAAAGGGACAGTTTTGAAAATAGTCTTCATTTTTAAATTATCTAATGACATTGTTAACTGTTAAGTGGAAAAATGGAAAAGAGAGTAGGGTGGGGTATAGTTTGGGTGAGAATTGCTGAAATAATTGTTTTCACACATTTTTTAAACATTTATGATCCCATTTACTCTTAAATGTTTTTTAAAATTATTTTATGTTTTTTTGGACTTAAAAATATTTAACCATGGTAAATTAATTATAAAGAAAAAAATTAAAATGAGTCATATTATATGATTTTAAACCACTAAATATAAATATTAAATGTGATTTTTCAAATAAAATTATAATGTATTTGTAATGTTAATTTTAATAGAAGAACATGAAAAGCACAAAAACCCATTTGTTTAAAAGAATATTTTTAAGAAGTAATGTTTTTGATTTAAAATTCCATTGATTGATAGTAATTTAAGAAGCACCCATATAATGGAAAAATTGATGTGGTATTTAGTAATATAAGAAAGTAATATTACCACATTAAAAAATATTGATAAAATATATGTCTGTTGTGTTTCCTAAAAATAATGTCATCCAAGAATTGAGTCTTCTTCTACCTTTAGATATAAGGTTTTGTTGTCTTCTAAGTGTCTAAGCATCTATGAGCACCTTCAGAGTCACTTGATCAAAGATAATGTAGGCTGCATCTACCATATAAATATATATTTTCATTAGATTAGTACCAATCAGAATTTTCCATGAACCTTTCAAACTAATTCATAGATGAATATCTTCAAATGTATTCAAATTTATGGTGTTTGAGCTTTCACATGAACAACATGAACCTTCTGAAAGTTATGAATCTACCACGTGAAGTAGGATGGGGTTAATATTAAATGAGATACCACATGAAAAAAAATCTTCTATTCCTCATCCTACTATGACATTAAAGACTGATGACATTAATATATTTGAGATATTGTGTGGGATTGACTACAAAGAAACATGTAAGATTCCATGAGACTTCATGGTCTCCCCACCTATCATGAAATGGATTTATCAAATGAAGAATGAATATACCATAGAATAACCTATCATGTACTTAATTATATTGAAGAATATAAGAGGATAAACCATGGGGTTGTTTGCATGAAAAAAAAACGGTTTGAATATGATTTTATTCATGAATGAGTTTGAGGTTCAAGATCCATGTTAACAAAAGTCACCCTCCATTAGAAAATTTGAATCCAAGTCATGTGATTATTCAAAAAAAATTCATGAATTCATTATCATAGTTCAACCTATATATTCCCATGATCAATATAATTGTAAAATTCTAAGATTTTATGAAATATGTTTTTTAAATAATTTTAATTTCATTGATAGCTTGTAATATACGCAACACTAAGTTTAAATAAACTGTGATATACTATTAAAAATACGATTATTTAATGTAATAATTATAATGTAGATGTTAAATTTGATCGTATTAATAAGAATGAACCAAATTTTAAAATTTTGTATAATGGTTTTAAATAATTAAAATATATTGATAGATAAGTAATTATTTTTTTTGACTAAAGTCTTCATATACATCTGAAATAAATTTCTTCCCAAAAAATATTTTTTATTGCTTTATATATAAAATAATAAAATTAATTTTATCATATTTTATATAATTTTATGAAAAACTTATTTCATTTTTTGAATAAACATATAAAAATTATCATAATATTTATTTTTCATCATTTTTTAATGAGATTATTTTTTTGATGAATGGTGAAAAATAACGATTATTAATAAAAAGTCCTTTTAGTTTAAAGTATTTACAAATATGTATATTATTTTAAATTTCATTAGAAGAAAAATCAATTAATATATATTATTATTAATTGAATTTATGTAACTATAATCAATTTCATTTTGATTTTTGATCTAAAAACTTTTTATTCTTATGAAAACATTCTCTTTAGAAAACCACTTTTTCATCTTGAATGTGGCATTAAAATTAAATTTAATTCATCCAATTATATGAATTTCATTTAGTAAAATGTATTAAAAATTTAGGATAATAATTATTTTAATTATTTAATAAGGTAATTTTTTTTTGACATAATTAAGATTAAAATTTTTAAAAATTAATTATCATTTTTAGGTTAAAATTGGATTTTAGGGTGTGAAACAGAAAAAGATAAGGGATCTCCTAGCCTGAAAATTCATCCAATTACTATTTAATGGATACATACAAAAATTAAATTTTATATGTTTTTATAATAATACATTTAAGATCCATTTTTTTGTTTAAAAAATTGATATATATTTAACTTTTTAAAATATTCCTTGTGTGTCCTCTCCCCCACTTATAAAAGGAAATCCCCTCTCATATATTCTTCATACGTCCAAAGCCTTTTTTATATGAAAATTAATACTAAAATACCATAATCAATTCATTTTAAAAAACCTATATTCCTTTTTTTAATTATAAACCCATCCTAAGAAGGATTTAGTTACAAATCTAAATAGGTTATCTCAAGAAGAGGTATAGTCCCAACCCATGCATTTTTTATTTCTTCTTCCACCTCCATCAAATTTTATTTAAGTATTATTATATAATAAATTAGATATCTATAATAGTATGTGAGTTTATTATTTTAATATAATTAATGTTGTCTAAATTACGTTTTATCAAGTGGAAAACATAACTATTGATCATGTGTATGGCAGAATACCGCCCGATGAAGAGACACAATTCATTTCCCATCATCACCCCACAAGGGTGAATATAATGATTAATTTAAAAAATATATATAATATATATATATTAAATAATTATACTTCTAGATTTATAATTTAATATATAACTTCTTTCTTTCAAATCTGTTTGAAGAGGATAGTATCCCTTGTGCATATGTTTGGACTACCGCTTCCATGAAGCAATATAATACATTTTTTATTTTATTTTGAAATGGATTTTAATAATGATATATTTAATTAATATATATATATATATATTATATGATATATAAATAATTATGTAAATGTTAATTAATATTTACCATTCATTATATCCATCCATTGAAAAAATGGAAATAGCGTTCATATGAACGTATGACCAACTATCACCATGAATGGTGTAATTAATTACCTATCGATAAATTTTATGAATTAATATAAATTAATATATAATTAATATATATTATATTTATATGATGATTAATATTCATGATATTTTTAACTATAATCAATGTAAAGGGGCCAAATCTACAAAAAACAAAACATACATGAAAAATAAAGCAAGTATCACCTGGAATAGTGATTTTAACAATGAATTGTTAATAAATGGGAGATGAAAGGTTATAAATGAATGATATATGATATGATAAATATTATTATTGTTATTAAATATATTTATAATAATCCTATATTTACTATATAGGATGTCTGAAAGTGAATGGAGAAACTTGAGACTTAAGAGAAGGGTTTTTATCTCATTTTTTTCATTAGGACATATGTTATGTTATAAACTGATATTATTTTATGTTTTTTATATGTATCCATTTTGAAAAGTAATATCATGAATTTATTTATTTTAAAAATATTAAATGTTTGATTTAAATTTACTTTTTATGGGTTATATGATTCAAATGTTACCAAAGTATGTAAGATGTTTTTACCTCCCTTTTATTTCTGTGGGACACATCCCTTATACAAAACTTTTTTATTTTGTGTGGTGTATAAACTACCAAATAATGTATTTTTTTATTATTTCCAAGTAAATAATGTTATATATATATCAATAAAATGTTTTTTCTTTAATGGTGCATATGATTCAAAATTTTCATAAGTTATAAAGGTTTTATAGTACATTCTCATTAATTTTTATGATTGTTTATGATTATGTTTCTGATGATAAAATATTATGATATAAATCTCAATAAATCAATTATTCTTCTTATCATATAGTTATTTTTGGGAAATACATTCCTTAATTTTAATTTTCTTCTCTCTATGTACTCATGATTCCAAAAGAACACTTTTAATGAAAATCAACCTTAATTTTTTTCTTCGATCTAAAATCCATTATCTTTCATTTATATGTTTTATAAAAATGTTTCAAGGAATATTTTTACTATTTTAATAAAATATTTTAATGAAATTTTTACCCATGTATTACTTTAAAAAAAAATATAATGAATTTTGTTGATATTTTTTAAACAATCAAATTTTGACTTTATAACAAAAATGTAAAAGGAATCTTGATTTTTATATAGAAAACATGACTAGTATTTTCCACCATCACGACCAATCAATAATTTAAAGATTTATTTAAAATTTTCCAAGTTTATTTTTTTTTTCTGAAAATGTATTCTTTAATTTTTTGGAAAAATAGAATTCTAAATAATTTATTTGAAAGTGGAATGGATATATTCCTCATGAAATGATAAAGGTGATATTTTAAAATAATTCTATATATAAGATGGCATCCTTTGATTTTATATAATAATTACTGGGGATATGGTCAAGGATACAATAATTCTTATTTCTATATATGTTTTATGATTAAGATGAATTTTCTTATGAAAACTATTCATTTTCAATGAGTTATTATGTGATGAATTGATGAAATTTATATAAAACTCATTCTCTTTAAATGGGTTATGGTATGATGAATTTATAAAATGATTATGACACCCATTTATTTTCCATAGGTTTTATTATGATGAAATGTTTATGAAACCCATTTTATTTTCATAGTTTTTGATATGATAAATATTATATGGTCTTATGGAACACATCAGTATGATTTTCATTTTGTGATGGGTGGGACCAGAATTATATAGTCATCCAATGAATTATGTAATGAGTGATATTTCATGAGATAAAAAAATACTTGAATGGGTACTAAACCTTGTTTATTAAGGGAATCTGTCCACTATGAAAATCTTATGAGTAAACCATGACTACTACGATGAATTAATAAGTAATCCCATTTCACTATGATAGTATTTTAAATGAGACTAGGCTAATAATTAAATGAAATTCTTATTCTTATGTGTATGTTATTGTTACATGTCTGAAAAATTCTATTCTTCCATGGATCATGTTTTATATTTCCTTTATGATTCATGTTTATTTAACTAAGAATAATTATTCAATGACTCATGATTTTTATATATGATATGAAAGGTATTATTTTTAAATGTTATTCTCATCTTCTCATACCCTTATTATCATGTTTTTCTAGTGTGATAATTTTTAACTCCCTTGTTTATCATTACTGTGAATCTGATCTCACCCTTTCTTAATTTCCCATTATCTAGGTTATAGAGAATGTTATTATGTATTATATTCCCTTGAAGGGTTATAGTTATGAATAACTTAGTGGTAGATTATGTAGCTCACTTATGAACCAGTTTTTTATGCATCCATGTTTACAAAGCCTCTAAACCTATACAATTTTGGCATGTATTCTTATGTTTTATATTTAATATAAATCAAATAAAATATAACATAAATGTATAGAATGAATGGGTCACTATAGTTTTTATCAGATAAATTTTTAGTTATACTTTGGAAACATGGACAATAATATTTTAGTAAGAACAACATTTATATGTCCATGTATTTGAAAATATCATGGAATTTTGTTTAAAGATATAGTGGGTAGTTTTCATGAAATAAAATCCCTTTTTTGATAGTGCATGTGGATGTGGATCTTGAACAATTTAACCTAGTAATAATAACTCAAAAAAGTAAACATTGGTATTTGAATTTATAATCAACTGGTACACAAAAATGAGCCATTCTTCACACTGGGTTTGACACACCTATGGGATATACTTCGTGAATTCATGATCTCTTTATAAACCATTACAATGTATTTGAATATACAATTCCCATTAATGACATAAGTTAAACATAAGGTGTAATAAATTGATAATAATTCATTATTATAAATGATTCTTCATGATTATATTGTTTCACACTATGATTATTGATTGTCACACTATGTTTTTTGGTTTTATTCCATGGATGGAACCCAAATAAATAATGATAATTATGAATTAAATTGAAAATGAAATGATTATAGGGGTTTACACTATTATTATAAATTATTATCAAATCATGCAGACCTTAAAAACAATTAAAGTATGGAACAACATTCTGTTGAGTCCTTCAGGAGGTAACACCCACCTTATTTTGTGGTTCTTTTAGTATAATAGTTTTAGAGTAATAACTTAGTATCATTGAATATATATCTTTCATTTTATTGTTTTAATAGCATGAAAAAGTAATTCTAGTTTTCTATAGTTTTGATGTAGAAGCAGATCAATGGAAGAATCTTATCAAGAATCTAATGCAATAGGAAGAAATTGAATCTATAAAGTGGTATGATTTTAAAAGAATATATATTAAATGGTTACATTCCTCATATTATTCATATGAAATTAGAAAATTAATTCCTTTAGATAAAGTAAATGGATGATGAAATCATTAGTACATATGAGGAAAATTTAATAAGAGTTGTGAAGTATTGTTGTAATATTATTATAAAACATGAATATAAGGTGGATCGAATCTTCAGTGGATTAAAAACAATTATATAAAGGTAGTTCTCCCAAAGGTAATTTAGTACCTATGAAGAATTAATTCTATGTGATATTAAGACAGAAATTGAGATAGGAGTTACCCATATATCTCATGGATTTGAAAATAAAAAAAGATGGAATTGAATATATACACTCAAAATCACAGGGAAAAAAAGTTGGTATTTACATAATGATTGATGTATGGAAAAAAATATGGAATAAATTTTATAAAGGGAACTATTAAATTTTCTAATTTTTAAAAGGAATGTTATCATGAAATCAAACGATGAATTAATGGAAATAAGTTTTCTAATGATGCGAATAGAGAGAAATCTTTACATAATGCACCATAAACATTCTATTGAACGAAATGAAAGGATTACAAGAATCATGAAAACTAGTGATCTAATATGATGGTTAATGATAATGAATAATGTCATAATCCTCTCAATCCTAGAGACAATGGTAAATCTTATGTTATCACAATATCAGATGAGGGGTTTGATAAAAAATTTGTGAAAGGTATAATTACCATCTAATACAAAACTACTAATTTCATATTTGACTCTAGATCTACCCACTCTTTTATATCTGAATAATTTTATATGTGTATCACAATTCCAAAAAATAATTATTATACATTTAAATAGATATAGAAACCACTAATGTAATGATGATCTCATCTCAAGTATATGATTATTCTTTGGTAGAAGTTTGTCGGGGTGTTTTTATTACAATCATTTTTATAATCCAATTGAAAAATGGATTTACATTCTCTCCATAAATCCCACATTAATTTTTGAGGAATGTAAGTCATGTTTTATATTCCAAAAAAGTATACATGTGTATACTAGTGCGATGATAAATATGAACTTCTGATTGGAGTCATATACATTGTATGGGTTTTTATTCATATTCAAAAGTGGTGTTTATCTAATATTATTGGGGGAGAGAAAAAATGTTAATGATATACTGATTGTGTTGATTTTTTTGATGTATTTTCATACGAGTTTCTTAGTCTTCCACCAAATCATAATATTGAGTTCTCAATAGACCTCATACCTCATTCTACACCAATTTCAAAGACTCATTATATAATGGAATAATTTTTGTTAAAATAATTAAATAAGAAACTCCAGGATAATATCGAAAAGGGATTAATTTTTCAATGTGGGTCAGCATGGGGTGCACATATTCTTTTTTTGAAGGATGATGAAAAAATAGAACTTTGAATTTCTTATTGATAGCTGATCAAGATTATAATTGTAAAAAAGTATCACTTGTATCATACTGATGAGTTTTTTGATCAACTATGTAGAGCTAAATAATTTAAAAGATTTAAATTCATTTTATATTATCAATTGAGGGTTAATATAGAACATATACCTAATACAATATTACAAACAATGTATAGAAACTTTGTATATGTTGTGATGGAATTTATTCTTTTAATACCCCAACTATCATCATGTATTTAATGAATATATTCTATTGTGATGACCTTGATTAGTTTGTGATTCAATTTTTAGATGATATCTTATATATTCAAAGAGAAAGTATGATCATGATGATAATTTAAGGATTGTACTGATTACCTTTAATATAGAGATACTATATGAAAAATTTACAAAGTGTGAATTTTGGCTATAAATGGTTTTTTTGGGTCATATAATTTGAAGAGAGGGTATATCTATGGATACATAAAATACGAAAGTTATTGAATATTGGATAGTACTAACCACTATGTTTGAGATTTCAAAGTTCTTTTGGTTTGGATGGATTTTATCGATGGTTTTTGGATAATTTATCATGATTGTGTGATCCACTCAAAAAGGTAACTGGAAATGGAGCCATGTAAAATTTGATATATGAATTTGGAGAAATTTTCAAGGAACTATAGAAAAGGTTAGTGAGCACATGTAGTGGAGAATAGTTTGTAATCAATACAGATGCATCAGAAAAGGGATTCAGATATTTCTTCATGATTAATGACATGGTTATAGATTATTTGTTAATAAAACTTGTGGTTCATGTGTAAAGTTACCGAACTCATTATTTGGAGTGAGCTACTATAATTTAACCATTAAATATATGAGAGAATTACCATTATGTAGAATAATGTAAAAAATATTATTATCATAAAATTGTAATTATATTTTCACATATAAATAATTGAATATGATACAAAGAAGATAGTTAGAACGAATTACTGATTGTCAATTACTAATACATTATCAACCTAGGAAAGAGAACAAGGTGGTTAATGCTTTGAGTTAAAATGATTATAGTATCTTAACTACAAGGAGGATCACAAAATATATAATATTAATATATTTGAAAAGGATTGATATGGAAATTGTGTAGGAAGGGAAAAAATATCACCTTTCTCAAATGGTTATTAAACCATCTATAGAAGTGAAGATTAAAGAGGCATTAAAGGAATATCTAGAGGTAGAGAATATGGTTCTAAATGTTTCTTAGGTTGACTATGATTATAATGAAATGAAAATGTCCGAGAACCTTTTATGTGTTCCATACATAATATATTTGAAGGATTTGGTAGATTAGAATCATAATTTGTTATTCTCAATCCATCCTAGATGTAAATTGATTTATAGAGACCCAAAATATTATTTCTTGTTGGACATAACGAAGAAAAATATTTGATTGTTTGTATATTAGTGCTTGGTATGTCATCAAGTTATGTATGAGAGATAAAAGTACAGAAGTATGTTTAAAAAATTAACCATAATAGGATGGAAATGGGAAATCAACACCATGTATTTTTTATTCACACTCCCCAAAAAATGTATATAAAATACTATTATATTTGTTATATTTTATCACCACAAAATGTATTCACACTTCATTACTATTAATGAAAATTTATCTATATATTATCTTTCTATAATATATGTTAATGAAGTCGTAAGGTTTTATGGAGTACCACATTTCATTATATCTGATTGACATCCAAGGTTTACCTCGATGTTCTATATAATTATTCAGTAAGCTCTTGATATATATTTCAGTTTTAGAAATATGTATCATCCCCATAAAAATGGTTTGAATGAGAGAATGAATAAACCCCTAGAGGATATGATGGGATCCTGTTCTATAGATTTGAAATGTGGTTTGTGTGACATACTAATATATTATGGATTGTTTTTTCAAATAAATTTTCTCAAGATTTTATTATTAACAATATCGAGTTTTTCTTTTCTAACACACAATAATGAGTTTCTATGATAGCGTGTGTGAAACATAACACTTAGCATTAGTGAACCAATAAATGATATTAATTTAAATATTTCCATTATATCCAAGCTATAAATTAGAGGGTAAAAATCATATAAATTGATTTATGAAATATAAATACAAATTTCCTACTTAATATAAATTCATTTATAAATTATTAATAAATATTCAATCAATTTTTATCAAAGTATATATATTCTTCAAAAAATATGTTTTCACCTAAAATAATTTTTATTTATTTTTAAGAAACAACATTTATAATAATTTATAGATATTTAATAAATTTTATTTTATAAAAATGACTTCAATTTGGAAATCATCATATGTAAATTTACTTTTGATAAAATGTTTGGATTTTGTAGAAAATATTTAGTTTTTAGTTAATAATAAAAAATACCGGTTTTTTCATAATTTTAATTATTTTCAATAAATTAAATAATTTAAATACATTATTATGATTTAATTGTAAGATATGTATTATTAGTTATATTAAATCCAATAAATTAATTTTTAATCACAATTATATTGGATTTTAGTATAACATTACTTTTGGATTTTAAAAATGGGTTTTTCTGAAAACTGTTTTAAAGTGCATAATGCTTCTCCATTTTAAGTAGTTAAAATAAAAACTAATGAGGAATGTTTTAAATAATATATATATATATATTATATAAATAAAATTTAATTGATATTAATAAAATTATTATTATTATATTGAGAGTTAATATAAATTAATCTTGTACTTTAAAAAAATACACTTCTCAAAAATCCACTTTTTCTTTTCGTTTGTTGCTTTTTTTTTTCAAATTTAATTTCGGACAGTTTTAAAAAATTTATTGGACGAATTATATAATTTTTTAATTCTTAATTTTAAAATCATATTATGTAAATTTTTTGGGATTTTTATGACATGTTTTATTCTTTGATGAATAATGAAATATATTGAATTTTATCTGAAAACTGCCATTTTCTATGAAATTATCAATAATGTAAAATGATATTTTAAATTTGTTTTAAAATGAAGTTAGTAAAATTATATATATTTATATATTAATCCAACTTAGTTAATTTTAATCAATTTTGTATTTAAAATGAATACAAAAATGTTATAATCATTTTGAAATTTTTCTCTTTTAAAACCAATTTTCTTGTCACATTTGCGGGTTTAATTTTAAGTTATATTTTTTCAATTATATGGATGGAATTTTTAAAAATGGTTTATATATTTTGATTAAAATTATTTTATATTTTTTTATATGTTCAATTAAGTTTATAACAAAAATAAATATTAAAAATATTAATTTTTTTTACAATAGTTAAGGTAAAATTGGTTTTACTCGGTGTTAAACTGAATATAAATAGGTTAAAAATAACCAAATAGATGAAAAAATAAATTTTATAAAAAACTATTTAGACCATATAAATTATATGATTGTTAATTTTATTTTATTGGTTCCATGAGAAATGAAATAAATTTGGGTGGAATTCTATCTTTTGCAAAATTACAACATCACCTATAAAAGTCCACCCAATATCCTCTCCACTTAACAACTTCAAACCTCTTGGGTTTGAAAAAAAAACTACCAAAATCAATTAAAAAATTATATCATCTCATCCTAGAAGCCTTATTTTGTAAATAAATAAAACCTAAGAAGGATTTTGAGGAAAACCTAAGGAGGACACCCGATGAAGAGGCGATATTCATCAACCATCATTTTTGTTTGATTTTTTCCTCAATATACTTAAATTATTATTATAAAAATATGATATAATTAGCTTATTATCATTCATATGATTATGTTTTTTTTGTTAAGGTAAGTACCTAAAACAATATCAACTTTCCTCAAATTGGTTATGAAATCATCATTCGTGTGTATGGTGGACTACAACCTCGCAAACCGATGCCATTTATTTTTCAATTACCACCTCTCATATTTGGAAATAATGATTTATTTATTGATTATGTATGATAATTATGATATTATAATGATTATTAAATTATTATATCATAGATACCCTCATTATTTTGATTTTTGAGAATACGATAATGTCGCTCGTGTGTATAACAAACTACCGTCTCGTGAAGCGTTGTGATTCATTCACACTTTACATGAAAGGGAAAAAAGATGGGTTTAATGAATATATGTGATATATATGAAATATAAATAATTAAATAATTATAATATATCATTAAACTTTATTTGATTCAATTCGACAAGAAAATGGAAACAATGGTTATTCATACATACGACCCACCCTCACCATGAAGATGTATTTCATTTTTTTGCTAAAATTTATACATTATTATAAATAAATATATAATGAATTATTATTATATTTATATAAATTTTAACATTATCTATATCAATAAACTACAATTTATGTGAGATAACCAAAAATAAAAATATAAAACATACATGAAAAAATAAAGTAGTCATTTCCCAAAATGTGAATTTAACATGGAATTGCTAATAAAATGGGGAAAATGGTCATAGAAAACAATATATGATATCAAATATATTAATATTGTTCTATAAAAGATTTATAATAAAATTATATTTATTATAAAGGTGGTTTAAAAATACATTAAGGTAGTAAATAATTAGTGTAAGTGGATTTATTGTCGCACTTTTATTTCTCATCGACTAATGCCATATTCACTAGTAATTTATTTTGTGAAATGTATAAAAATCCCATATGACATTATAAATTATTATTATACCATATCTAATTAATATTAATGTTTATATTTATTATATTATTTCAAGAGTATTATAATTCATAAGTTACTCCAACATTATGGGATTTGTCTCATAATTTTTTATCATTGGGCCATAAGTCTTGTTATGAACCTATATTCATGTATGAGGTATATATTATTCCATATTAAAATTTTATATTAGGAATAAAAATATATTCATTATATTTAAAAGTTCAATTTTATCATATTATTTATGAGGGCTTACGACTGAAAAGTTACCAGTGTAGTAAGGGATTGATGTTACAATATCATTGGTTACTAGGATAGTTTATGATTATTATTTTAATGATGAGATATTATTATCTATTGGTTATGACAATCGGGAATTTTCTTCTGATAGTAATATTCATTAACATTTCAGGTAATATTACCATTTTATACTTATTAATACTTAAAAATACTAAGAATGTTTTTAATAAAACAAAAATTTACTTCTCTCTTTAGTCAGAAATATTTTTTCTTTCAAAACCATTTTTTCAATTTTTTCCAAAAGTGTTTTAATATTATCTTTTTATTTTTGAAAGTCATTTTTACCCATGTTTAAATTTTTTATGATATTTTTTAACAGGATACTTCATTTCATTTTATATTCGATTCCCATTTAGATTTTAAGGATAATGTGAGTGAAAGATTTTTTTTAATCTGTGGGACATGAATGAGTTCTATCATCATCATGAAACATATTTTCTTTGAAGGTTAATTTATGTTTTTTCAATTTTATTTTAAAATAAAAGGATTTTGAAACTATTTTATGTTTTTAAAATTTATTTTCAACATGGAAAGGTTATTTTCTTCTAAAATATTTTCTAATTATTTTTAAAGAATTATTTACAAATTTTCAATATTGTTTTCTTAGAAAAGTATTCATAAATTTTTTTATGATTTAAATATTTATTTTAGAATAATGTCTATTGACATTATGAAATTTTCCAAATGATTTTTTAAATAATTCTATATCTATGATGACATATTTTGAGGTTACTTATGATTTTCTAGGGATAAAATCCAAGGATACCATTATTATTTTCTCAATAAATGGTTTATTTTTACAATGATGTCATTTTTATGAAATCCATTTTTCTACCATGGGTTATACCATGATATAACTTTGATTAATCCCACTTATTTTCATGTGTTATTATTTGATGAAATAATGAAGTGTTTGTAAAAAAAGTCTTCTTTCAATAGGTACATAAAAAGAAGGATGATTAACAAACCGAATTTATTTCACAGGTTATGAAATGATTTATGTTTTATGATATTTTGGAACACATTTTTAAGATTTTAATTATGTGATGGGTCGACTCTATATATCTCTTCAATACATTAGGTAATGATAAATGTTTTATGAGCTCAAATGGTACATGGGTGGTTTGGAAAAGCTCGAAAAGAAGGGTACACATGTGGTTATCAGAATAAAGAAAAGGAGAATATATAGGTGGTTACCCCAAGAATAAAAAATAGGGTATACGGGTGGTTATCTGAATCTCAAATTAGGTACAAGGGTAGGCATCTGAAGCAAAAAAGTTATGTGTAACATCATGAGATTTTATAAAATATATTATTTCATATTAATTTAAATTAATGATATATTTTCTTATACACAGTGACCATTTTTTAGTATGTCAAATAAAACCACATTTTGATCTTGTATATAAATCAACATTGATTTTCTTTGATGACTTGTTTTACAAAGATGAAAAATTTTTATCGAAGAATAATATAATGTTTATATTATTACTTCACATAATAGTTATTACCTAGTCTTATAATAGTGGGAAGGATTATGATGGAATAGATTACGAATATATGGTTTAGACATGTTTATATATGAAACCTTTTGTTATAAATTAATTAAATATGAAAATAAATTCCAATTGAATAAAAATGAGGCATTTTTCTGATAAAATATTTTTATGACATGTATAGAATTTAAACTTAACAAATTAAATTAATCACTATTAGAGTAGGATATTAATGAAATTAATTATTTTTCTATTCAATTTTTTTTATAATTAATCTTATAATTATTATCGGCTTATGATAAGAATAAATCCAATTTTAAGAATTAAAAAGCTATATTTTTTCTAAATGGTAGTTTTACCACATTTTAATGGAATACTTGTTTTAAAAATAAAATTTTACACTTTTATAAATTTTATTTCTCAAAATAACCTTTTTTTTTGAAATTTATAATATCAAAATTTACTTAGGTTAAATTTTTGAAATTTTTATGAGAAATTTTATATTTTGATGAATAGTGAATGACACCGAATTATAATTGAATTATGCATTTTAACATAATTTATTTATATAGTTAAAATTTATTTAAAACTGATTTTAACTCCTAATTATATCAATTATATTTCAGAAAAATATAATTTAGATAATTAGAATAAATTTCACATTGAAATTTTATATATGAACATTTCAAAATTGTTAACTTTTTTACTTTAAAAATCAACTTTTTTCATTCTATTTATGGGGTTATTTTTTAAACTAACTTCTATCACTTATGAAATTTAAAAATAGGGAAATTGATTCCAAATTTTAAATATAATAATTTATAATTTATAGTATTTTCAAAATATTTTTTAGCATAAATATCAGTGAAATTAATTAAAATTAATTACAGCAATTAAGGTAAAAATGAGTTTACTTTGTGGTTAATCATTAATCTTAAGGGAATAAATGACCTATAAACTAGTATCAAACCAATTTAATTTCCATATTTTGACCATTTACCAAAATTGATCTAATTTATTTCATTATTTGAGTCACTTGATGTAAGGGATACCCCCAATTGTGTTTACCTTTTTATATTTACATGAATCCCACTCATCCTCTACTATAAAAAGGCACTCACCCCTCACTTATTCAAACAAATAAATATTTTTGGATCATAAAAAAATCCCAATAATTCTATCCAAATATTTCTTATCATCATAGATGCCTAAATTTGGTTATAATGAAAACCATGTAATTCCATTGGTACAAAACTAAAATATTTACTCAAAAAAGAGACCATATTATTCAACGAGCACATTTGTTTTATTTATTTCTCCACACCATCAGTTATTCACATTCCATGATTATATAAGAAACTTATTATAATATATATACTAATTTTTTTAGATTATGGTCTATACCTACACCTACACACACTTCTATAAATGGGTAACAAAATCATTATTCGTGTGTAAGACATATAACCTCCTCCGGAAATAATGTCTTTTGTTTTCCTTTTAAACATATTATGGTTTATAATAATGATGTAAATAATATTTTTATATGATATATATGATATTTATGATTTATTTAGGCTTATTTTATTATTATATAAACCATACCTTCATGATTTCTATATTGTTGGAATACAATAACATCATTTCTGGACGTGTGGACTACCATATCCTCAAAGCGATGTGATTCGTTCACGCTTTACATGGAAAATATTAAGGATGGTATTAATAAACATATATGATAAAAAAGAAATATTTATTATATTCATGACATAATTATCTATCTCTTTGTATAAAATATCTTTTTATTCATTCCTGTTCACACACTAAAATGTGATAATGTTGTCCGTGGACATGTGGACTACCACCTCTTCGAAGCGATGTGATTCTTCATTTTTCATCACCAAATCACATGAATTATGAATAAAATTATATATAATTAAATAATATGGTATTTGTGATATAATTTTAATTATTTAAGTATAAAATTTACCTGAATTCTTTCCTAAATATCATTGACAAATGTGAACATTACTCGCGTGTTTGTACGACATACCGTCTCTGTGATCGTAGCGTAAGTTCATTTTTCCAAACCATCATTTTTTATGATTTTAAAAGTTTAATCAAGGAAAAATGTGATAATTTTTTAATTATTATCATTATGGATATTTTTAAATAATTAACTAATTGATATTATTTTACCTATCAAATTCAGTTTTGACACATAAGAAGAATATCATCAAAACATCTGAATTGAATATTATATATTAAGAAATTGTATAGAAATTTTTAATAATTGAAATTAAAATAATAAAAAAACATATAAAATTTTATTAATTAATTAAATAATTGACATAAGTTTATTATTAAGGAATATATAGGACAATAATGAAAAATTAAACTCAATAAAATGGATTTCTTAAACCAATTTCAATTAATGGGTTAAACTTCTATATCATTGTTTATGTTATAATAAGAATATGTGTGACATGACCTTTTGTTGTTTTATATTAAAATTCCACAATTATATTTTTAATTTAAATATTTCACACATAATTATTTAATTGATTCATTCTCATTCAAATGATATGATCTTTGTAAAGGATTTTCATCCCTCTTATTGCATCTGTGTGATAAATATCACATTCACGACTTATTTATTCTATGTGGTGTATCTACTAACCATTTTGATATATTATTTCTAGAATTATTTTATCTTTATGGTATTTAAATGTTTCATTTTATTATTATTAATTTTCATGTTTCCAATTCAGATATTACCATAGTTATAAAGGGTTTCATATTAATTTACATTATATAAAGACTAAGTATTTATCATGAACCTAATTAATTTTATATACATCCCTACGATATGTTATATAATGAATTTAATTTAATTAATTATTTTAAATTTATCAATTTATTTTAATCTTTCAAGGATATCATGATTAAAAGGTCACTCAAGTAGTAAGGGATTTTCATCTCACTTTTTACAAACATGAGATAAATGTCATATTCACAACTTACTTATTTTACATGGTTTATAAAATGTCCCATATTGATATATAATATCATGAATTATTTTATATTCATGGTATTTAAATGATTTATTTTATGATTATTATTTCTATGGATTCCAATTCAGATGTTACTACAGTTGCAAGGCGATTTCTAGCCTCACTTTTACTTTTGCGAGACTTATTCCATATTCACCACTTAATTTTTTATGGTGTATATAATGCATGTGAATTTATTTTATGATTATTATACTTAAATTTATGTGGATATACACATCCATTTTATGATATATCTTTTGGGGGGTTTATGGTTTTAATGTTACCAAAGTGGTAGTGTATTTTTGTCACTATTTTCCTTCTTTGAGATGTTTCTTATGTTATACACATATAATCTTTTATGAGGTGTATATACTACTAATTTGAAAATATATACCATGAATATCATTAATCATAGGTTATTATAAGTTTCATTTAATTTTATTCTTTCATAAGGATTCTGATTAAAATATTTCAATGTTTTATAGGACACATTGAATATTTAAATATTATTTTTTAGAACAATATTCTTAATTACATTTTAAGAGAATTTTCATTCATCAACATCAACAAACCTTATTGTCAAATATCCACTTTTGGGGAAATTTTTTATTTATACTATCCTTATTATTTGTTTTTATGGATTATGGTTGTTTTAATGATATTTTTATGTAAACTATTTCTTTTACATTAGGTAATATTATTTCAAATAGACAGTTATAGAACAAATTTATCTTCTATGGGTTAATAATTTTTCACAGAGACTACTTGGGAACATATTTGTTCTTTAGATAAATATTTTTCAAAGGGATAGTTATGGAAAAAATTTCATTTTTAGTGGATAACCATGTTTCTATGTGATTTGTATGGAACTAGTTTTTGACCCACATGTTAATCATGTTTTAAAGAGATTGACATGATACCCATTTCTTTTAAATGGGTTAATTATGTTTGGAAAATGAATAATGATTGTATCTATGAGATTTATTGATGTTGTGGTTCATGGAAACCATACACAATAGGGAGGACCAGATAGAATAAGGTAATCTTATTACAACTTATATAATAGGATAGACTAGATAACTATGGGTGAGACTATTAGAATATATATGATGGGAATCCCCAATAGCCCCAGGTGATTCTTTTATAGAATATGTGATGGGGTAGCCAGGATAGAACTGGGTGAGCCTATTGTATCCCTATAATGCATTAGGTAATGATATATTAGATTTTACCCATGTGGTTATTTCAATTTAAGTGGTTTTTAATTAGTTCTGAAAAGATTTTGAATGGGTTATATGATAATTGTGACCCATGATACCAAAAAGAGGTTTAATTTCTTGTTATGATGTTCTAATGATTCTAATGACTGAGATTGATATCCCATGAATTTTCATTATTGATTTTGTAAACTCTTCTATTTTCCATGTTTTCATATTTAATTATCTATGTATTTATGTGTTTGATTTATTTTATGATTCTCTCATTCACTTTGATTATGAAAACATACCTTTACACACTCTTATAACCATTGAAAAAACTTATTTGTTAGTGCATAAATGTTCACATACTAAGGGTTTGAGCTCATACTTCTTATGTTTCTATTTTTCAAGGTTTTAAAGAATTTATATCGAATGAATTATTTATAAAAGGTATTTCCTATAGATGATGATGCTGTATTATGGTGATAAAGAATAAATTAGTAACGGGAGAGAAATTCTCATTTGATGTCATGTAAAATGTTTATATAAGAGTTTTTAATAATTAAAAAAAACTCAAAAAGTAAAAATTACTTATGTATATAAGTGATATAAGTTTTATATTTTATGTTTTAATGGTTATATAGATTTTTTTAATAAGATTATCAACCTAAATACTTGGAATGTAATGTTATAGATTTTAGTACAGGATATGGGAGTGTGGGTCCCAGGTTTTTATAGTTAGTATCAATAGTCAGTTTAGATAACTTTAGAGATTAATATGTTTTAATATGAGGTTATATTAGGAGTTATGGATACCATTGTAGGACTATAATATTATGGTTGATCATAAGTTCGAAGTCTTAAGACACCCCAATTCAGGTTTTTATGTAGTAAAAATTTTAAGGTTATCAATAGTGTTCTGGGAGAATTTTTTTGGTAGAGGTTTTTGTAACCCATAAGATAAAAAAATGTTTTTATAGAGGATTTTTTTTTACGATTAGAGGAAAAAGGAGAAAAATTGTATGATGGGTGAAAAACCATCGTATCTTAAAAGGACTCATGGTTTGAATCCATAATCGAAGGGAGACGATGGTGTAATAGCTACCGCTGACCTACATGATGTCCTGATAAAATGAAAATTATTACAAGATTTGATTATGTTTACCTTTGAAAAATATGGTAATTTTTTAGGAATAATAATTGATTTATTTTTGGAAAAATATATAATAAAATACTTCTGATCATCAGGTTTACAATATAGTCATGAAATGTAAGAATAATTTTAAGAATATTTAATTATGGAATAATTTATTTTCCATGTTGGGTATTACAATTTATTATTGATGTATCATATAGAGGTTTACTCATTTTTGGAATTATCTAAACACATACAAACCATTTTGGTTTTGGTTAATGTATAGAGATAAGTGTAATATCTTTAATATCCTTATTTTAGTTATGTGGTCTATAAAATGTTGATTTTATTGGTTTAGGAATTAAAAATTTATCTTTAATAATCATAGATTTGTGAAATAGATTTTATTTTTGTGTAAATTTATTAAAGGTAGAAAATATACTCATGAAGCATGTATATTTCCTTTCCCCCTTTTAGTATATAGGGTAAGATAATTATTCAACTCTAGGAATATGATCTTGAAACAAAAGTATTATCCATGTAAATTTAATTCTAATGAAACAATGGCCTTTTTTATTATAACATATTTATAAATTTAAGTATCTTAACATTCCATTTTTCTTTCACTTGTTTATTCCCAATGACCTAAATAAATCCCTATAATTAGTTACACTTTTTTGTTATCCCACATATGTTCTCCCTAGGTGGAATCCAAGTAATGAGTAACTTGTGGTGAAATTTATGTTTCAAACATTAATTTTCAATATGATTTTCTATTAAACCTTTGTACAATGTGGGTTTAAAAAAAGTAATTCTTAAAATGTTAATTTTTGATAACCATGATGGATTTTGAGTGTGAAATTCAGTTGGGGGGGGGGGGGTAGGATGAAACATCTCATGATTTTATAAAATATATTTTTTTATCTTCATTTAAATTATAAAAATATCTTGAAAAAAATAAACATTTAATCTTGTGTTACATGTGAAAAAATTATTATCTTCCATTACACACAACATTGGGTTTTTTGATGACTTGTGTTACACAGAGGACAATTTTTTATCAGACAATAATATACTATTAATATTATTATTTCAGAAAATAGTTATCACATAGTCATTTGAATGGTAAGAATTAATATTATTAACTATATTATGATTACATGGTTTAGAAATGTTTATATAATTAATAATACATTTACAAATTAATTATAAATTAAAATAAATACCAGTTGAAGATAAAGTATGTGTTTTTATGAAAAAATATTTTTATGACAAGAATGGAATTTTATATTATTAGATTAAATTAATAAATTTTTCTAAAATATATTAATAAAATTTATTTGGAATATATTAAATAATTTTATTTAAATTCATCCAATATGTTTTATAGGCTTTTGATAAGAATAAACCCAATTTTAAACAAAAAAATGTATTTTTCTAAAAGGAAGTTTTACCACCTTTTAATGTCAAAATTATTTCAAAATTTTTTTGGATAGATTTATAAATTTTATTTGAAAACATAATCTTCATTTTTTTAAATAAGTATATCAAAATTTACTTTGGGTATTTTTTTTATTTTTCTGATAACTTTTATATTTTGATGAATAGTGAATGTCACCAACTTTTAATTGAAAACATCATTTTTATTTAATATATTTATATAGATAAATTTAATTTTAAAATGATTTTAAGGAATAATTATTTCAATTATAAATAAATAAATCAAATTTAAGTTATTTATTGAACTTTAAATTGAAATTAGATAAAGAAACATTTGAATCTTTTGAAATTTATACATTAAAAACATGCTTTCTCGTTTCCTCTGCGAGACTATTTTTTAAATTAATTTCTACCACATGTATGATTATAATTTAAAAAAATGGATTCAATATTTTTAATAATAATAATTTCTAATGTTATGTGAGTTCAACTTATTTTTTTACCAAAACAATTTGTGAAAGAAATTACAATTAATTACAACGATTTAGGTAAAACAGAGTTTACTTAGTGGTTAACATTTATAATTAAGGGAAAAAATGACCAATAAACTCATAAAAAACCCAATTTATGGATATATGTTGACCATATCCTCACATTGATATTGGTTTTACATTATTTGGGTGAATGTTTTTAAAGGATACCTCTCAATAGGGTTTACCTTTTTATATTTACAAGAAGCCACTACTTCTTTACTTTAAAAAGACACCCACCCCTTACATTTTTACACATATAATGCTGTTTTTATGATCAAAAACCAGAAAAAATAATCCCCCAATATGACTTCTATAATCATAGAAGATTTAATTTGGGAATAAATAAATCCAACTATGTACATTGGTTAAAAACAAAAGGAGTGGTCAGGAGAAGAGATGATATTCTTCAATGAGAAATTTTGTTTTATTTATTTCTCCACAAATTCAATTATTCTTATTACATTATTATATAATAAACTTAGTATCCTCAATATAATTTTTTTCGGGTTTATGATAACACCTACACTGACTTCCATCAAATGGGTAACAAAATAATTGTTTTTGTGTACGGCAGACTTCTAACTCGTGAAGTGATTTCATTTTTTTCCTTTCCCACCTCTCATGGTTGGAAAATATATAAGACATAATTTTTTTATATAATATAAATGATATATATGATTTATTTATTTTATTTTATTTTTATTTTTAAAACATACCTTCATGATTTTCATATTTTGGGAATAAGATAACATCGTTTTTGGACGTGTGGAATACCGCCTCCTCAAAGAGATGTGATTAATTCATCATTCACATATAACATATTAATAATGGGTTTAATGAAAATATATTATAAAAACGAAATATTTATTATATTGATGATATAATTATATATATTTTCACAGAAAATATAGTTTTCTTCTTTCCATTCACTTAAAAAGTGATAATGTTGTTCATGGACATGTGGACAACCACCTCCTTAAAGCGATGTGATTCTTCCTTTTTCTTCACAAAATATCAATAATGATATATATAAGTATATATAATTAAATAATATGTTATTTATTAAATAATTTTATTTATTTAAAGACAAAATTTAGTTAACTTCTTTCCATAATTATCATTTAAAAATTGGAATGTTACTAATGCACACATACGACACACCCTCTCCATGATCATAATATTTGTTCATTTTTTCCAACTATATTTTTTGTATTATTTTAGAAGTTTAATTTATTTAAAAATTCTATAATTATTACATGTATATATATATATATATTTAAATATTTACCTCATTGACCATACTTGACCTGTTAAGTCTAGTACACATAAGCTGAATATGTTCAAAACATCTAACCTAAAAAATATAGATTAAGTAATTGTATATAAATTGATTATTACTGAAATAAAGTTAATAATAAATATGGAAATTGGTTTGAGTCAATTAAATAATTAACAGAAGTTTATTATTCATTAAGATATATGACACACATGATAAATCAGACTCAAAGAAATAGATTTCCTAACTCTATTTCCATTTATTAGGTTAACCATATATGTAATTGCTTATGTTGTTCCAAGAATATATGTGAAATTATATTTGATTGATTAATAATATATATCCAATTTTATTTTTTGTATTTAAAATTCATACACATAATTATTTCATTCATTTATTCCCTCTCTAATGATACGATCTTTGAATGGGATTCTCATCTCACTTTTTACATTTGTGAGAGAAATATAATATTCATAAATTACTTATTTTATGTGGAGTATGTACTACCCATTTTGAAGCATTATATCATGAATTATGTTATAATCATGATATTTATTTTTTTCATTTGATCATTATTACTTTTGGGGTTTCCAATTCAGCTGGTACCATATTTGTAAGGGGTTTCATCTCAATATATATTTCATTGAGACTTATTTTTTATTATGCACCTGATTTTTTTAGATGATGTTTATACTTACCTATAACATGTTATATGATGAATTTAATTTATTTAATTATATTAAAAGTTTCAATTTATGTTTTTCTTTCAAAGATATCATGATTCAAAAGTTACTCAAGTAGTAAGGGATTTTCATCTCACCTTTTACATTAGTGAGATAAATGTAAAATTCACCACTTACTTATTTTGTGTGGTGTATATAATTTCTATTTTTTATATATTATAATTAATTATTTTATATTTATGGTATTTATATGTTTTATTTTATGAATATTAATTTTGGGGATTTTCATTTAGATGTTACAATAGTATAATGGGGATTTCTATTCTCACTTTTATTTATGAGAGCCATATTCGATATTCAGGACTTATTTATGTTATTTGGTATATATAATTCCCATTAATTTGTTGTATTATTTTTATAATTGAATTTATTGGTATTTAAATTTTATTTTTATGATCTCTATTTCATGGGGTTTATAGTTTCGCAGTTAGTAAAGCGGTAATGGATTTTTGTGACAATTTTTCTTCATTGAGAACTTTATTATGTTATACATCCATCTTATTTTATGAGGTGTATATATTACTCCTTTGAAATGATATATCAAGAAAATAATTATTATCATGATATTATAAATTTCATTTAATTATATTCCTTTATGTGGATTATGATTCAAATGTTTTAATGTTGCGTGGGACACATTGAATGTTTAAAGATTATTTTCTTCAAGAATTATTCTAATGAACTTTTAAGGGAATTACCCTTCATTAACATCATGAAACCTTTTTTAGTTATCCTTAACTAGTGATATTTATTATTTATATCTTCCTAATTATTTATTTGTATGTATTATTATTGACACAATTATATTTTTAAGGAATCCATTTCATTTCCATAGGTTACTCTTGATTCAAAGAGATTGTTATGGAGCCCTTTATTTTCCCTTGGTTAATCCTGTTATGAGGATATTTTTAGGGAATTTTTTTTATTTTTATAGGATAACCATGTTTTAATTATATTATTATTATACCCATTTATTATCCACTGGATATCTATGTTTCAAAGATATTATTATTGGACACATTTTTTAGGGGTTAATCATTTTTCAAAGAGATTGAAATGATACCCATATGTTTTGCATGGTTTAATATTGATGTGAAAGGAATAATGATTGTTCCTATGAGTTATATTCATGTTCTGGTTTATAGATATCATACATGATTGGGTAGACCATATAGCATCGAGTGAGCCCACTATAACTTCTATAATGGGGTGGAACAGATGGTAGACTATGGGTGTGTTAGATCTTATATGATGGGGTGGCCCAGAAAGCACTAAGTGTTCATTTTAAATATTATATGATGGGGTGGCCTAGATAGCATCTATTGAGAATATTATAGATCTCAAATTCATTGTGTAATGATATATTATATTTTCCCATATAGTTATTCCAATTTAAGGGGACTTGATAGGGGTTTGAAAGGGTTCTATGAAAGTGATGATCCAAGTTACCAAAATGTGTTTTAATTTATTTTTATTATTTTAGAATGATAATAATGATCTATATTGATACCACATGGATTATTATTATTTATTTTAATGAATCTTTCATTTTATATGTTTTAATATTTCATTATCTAGGTATTTATATTTTTTATTTCTTTTATTATTCGCTCATGTAGTTTGAATATGTCATCACACCCTTATACACTCATATTCTCATTGATGAAATTAATGTATTAATTATTTTCTTTCCCATTATGATAATTTTGAGATCACCCTTATTATGTTTCCATTTCCCCAGGATTTAATGAAATTAAATTCAATGGTTTATGTATATAAGGTATTTTATATGGATAATGATGATATATTATTACGATACAGAAAATATGGGTTAAGTGGGAGAAATACTTATTTATAGTCTTGTGAATTTTTTCTATTAGTTTTTTTCATTATTCTAAAAAAATATAAACCTAAATGGTCATCTAGAATGTAAGTGATCCATGTTTTCGTTTTGATGTTGTGATGTTTAGAGGAAAATTTTGGGTAACAATTATCGAAATTAATTCTAGGAATTTAATGTTATGGATTTCAGCCCATGATATAGGATTTCTGGTCCTAATATGTTATATTATAAATTTCTTGGCCATTATTCTTGAAATAAGAATTAATATGATTATAGGTTTACTAAAAATCTATGTCTTATGACAATTTAATGCTCTTATAGATCATGTTCATTGATTTTACTATGATTCATGTCTTACATACTACCAATATCTATTCCATGAATCAATATTATGATCTTTAATATACAAGGTATGTTTTTATAATGTTATGATCAGTTTCTAATACCATCATGTTCATTTTATTCTAACTTATATTAATTATTTACACTTTTTAATAATCTAATCTCACCCTCTATTATGTTTCATTTCCCCAGGTTATAATGAAAGTTTTATGTAGGTTAAATTTGAGAAAAGTACTGAAGGGGAAGATCTTTATTCAAGACATAGAATATCATTCAAAAAATTTAAAATATTGTGTTCAATGTTCCAAAAGTTACTAAATTATTATGGTATATATGTGTTTGTTTATGTAATATATTGAATATTCATAAACAATATGCACATTCTTTATAGTAAATTATTGGTCTTTATAGTTGGTATCATAGGAATGGTTTAGTAAATCTTTGGAAACTAGGATTATAAAAAATTAATAGGATCCCTAGGGAGTTTTATGAGTATATTTACAGGGATGTATTTATTGATAATTCTATGGGTGATTTAATGTATAGAAAAATGTCTAGAATTTTGGTAAAGGATAAAGATAATGGTTTCCATGAAATTACATCCTTGTATGGATACTATATTTGGATGTGGCTCTAGCATATAGGTACACATGGGAGTAACTCCGAAATGGGATGCGTTGAACTTGACACGGTCATCACCTGGTGCACAACAACATTCCTTTCTATACACATGGCTTGACACTCTAGGGGGGATATTCTTTGAAAAATAAAAAACCCTTTATATTCTATCATGAAGTATTTAAATAGATTACGACTATGAATGACCTAGAATAATCATAAGTCCTCATAAATTAAATGGTAGGTGTCATGATTTAGTCATCATATAATTTATTTTTTCATGATTATGTGTTCTTCCAATATGAGAATGGTTTCTCACACTATGATTTATTTGGTTACTTAATGGAGGGAACCATAAGGAACCAATTTTACATTTAACATGATAAAAAATTTTATGATGAGAAGAAAAATGGGAAGATGATTGGGGTGAAAGATTTTATGATTATACCTAATTAGTTATTTCAATATATAATTGATAATGTAAACCTTAACCAACTCTCTAACTCATTAAATAATATAATGATAGTGTTCATTGAGATATCAGGTAGTGAAGACTATAAAAGAAGTAATATTTAGGTTTATATGTGTTGATAATGTGGGAATAAGAACCCAAGTTGATGTATTATTTGAACAAGATTACATTTTAACTATGGAAAAGAAGGAAATAAGAAGTAACTGTATAGGGAAAATGGATTTTTTTAACACAATAGATGAGAATAATGGTCTCTCTAAGACATCATCAACCATTGAATGATTTATGTGTTAAAAGTATAAGCATTGATAAAATCAATTTCCAAAGGGCAAATCTCATGAAAAAATTTAAAAAGGTTGTATGTGTAATGGTTATACTTCTGATGATGAAGAGATGAAAAAAGACATATGAAAGAAAACAGTTATTAAATAAAAATATTAGGAAGCATAGTTAATGGTTGGAGATATATTTGAGGTGAATTAAATATTTATATTTTTTAATTAAAATATTATATTATATGATTCATGAAATATATAGGCAATGTTTAGTATAATTTTCTCATTAAAGAGTTAAAACAATATATTGAATGGTGCCACTGGACTAGAAGTGCGATTTAATATAAATAAAATATTTTGAATATAACCTATAATATTTTATAAATATTGAGATAATGATGTTGTAATAAATATATGATTAATTTGGATATTTTAAATTATATATTACTGATTTCTTTATAAATTATTAATGTTTTGAAAAAAAGTGATTTATTCTATCAATGATTGAGTTTAATTTTTTTTATTTTTGTAATATATTCAATAATATTTATTTGATGTAAGGTATAAATATTAATTCCTTTTTTAATAAGGTTTTAATGTAATTTTTGTTTCAATGATAATAAATTATGAAGGAATTCACATGTTTGTTATGAGACAATTAAGAACATTTTCATTTTTTGGGGGGATTGATGAAAAGTTCATTTTGTAAATTTAAGGAACATATTTCTAAAGTTGAACTACTTATGGCATGGTTTATATTGAAATGTGAATAATGTTTTAGAGATTAATGAAGTATTTCTCCCTATGAATATTCAATAATATTGGATAACCTGTGTTAAATATTGTTTGTTCTTATTACTGCTAGGTATAGATGAAATAAATAATCATTTATATGGATATTATGATCCATTTGTGACTCAAGGATTAAAATTTCACTTTCATTTCATAGACTAAGATATCTTTTGGAAATTAATAAAATCACATAAAAAGGGTGATACCATGCTTATTAAATATAATGAAATGATATAAGTATATCTTCTTTCAAAATTTCATCAATTTACAAAAGAGATCCTAAAATAAAATTTTGTGATTTTATCATATTATTTTTAAGATATCAATGAATTATTTTCCTGAAACTTTGGTTTATGTTTTGTGGTTTGTTAACCATATCTAGATCACCCACATTATTATGATCAAAGATCTTTATTATACTATATAATTGTTTAATATTTTCTTCTATTACCAAATCTTTCTTTCAAAATTATGTTATCTTATATAGTATCATAGTTGTGAGTTACATTAGGAAACCATTATTTTTCCAAACATAAATTTTAATGGGACGTTTTATTATTCATTTATACAATGTGCATTTCTATGTAGGAATTTTTAAATGTTAATATTTTTATAACCAAGAGGAATTTGGAGAAACAATTTATTTTATCTATTAAATTTTTATCTATTTCCAAAAAACCAATTTTTTATTGAGTGTGAATGTTAGAGACAACCGATATCAATTTCAAATGTCATTGATAATAAATAGTATTACAGTGCATACCTAACCCAAAAGCCATGTTAAAATATTCAAATTCAAATCTAAAAATTGGGAAGAATAAAAAGTGGAAAAAGAGTGACACTAAATAATACCATCACTAAGGATACAAGTCAATTAACCACCATCATCACATCATTGAACTATATTCTCACACCATTTTCAACATCACATACATCCTACATCGTCTCCAAATACCGATGAGAACCAATTGGCGCTCATCCCATCACTGATTCAAACCATCATCACAAACCATCATTATAGAACTCCTTGAAACCTTCTTAATCTCATCATCATAGAACTGATGTAGACAAAAAACAAAAAATGACCAATAAAATATTGATTAATCTAGATGAACCAGATGATAGAGAAGAAGCCACCACGAGAGAGACCACCTTGAGCGCCAAAAACCACTCAAACTCACATCCCAAAACACCGTAGAAACCACCACGTAGATCCATCTAGGATAGAATTTTGGAATATTGAAGAAATAACAGAGAAAATATCAGACTCAAGCCTTGATATAGAGCTCATCATCATGGAATCCCAATGCTGATGGTCCCCAAAACATCGAGAAACACACTTAACCAAAACCCACTTTCTCATCGTGTATGTAGGATTAATTTTAAGATAATTTTTGAAAATTTTTGTGAATGTAATGTGGAAAAATAGATTCTATATTTGAAATAAAAATAATTTATATTATATAATAAGGTAATATTAATATTTTTTTAAAATAATAATGATAATTTTAAATATTATTTAATACAATTAAAGTTAAAATGGGTTTACGAGGGGTTAATCTAGAATGATAAGGTTTAAAAGTTACCCAAAACCTATAAAAACCATTTTTATAGAAATTATTAGACCATATAACTTATAATATAAATATTTATCTATTATTGGATCCATATTATATGAAGAATCTTAGGTTTAATTCTATTTTTTAAAAAATTAAATGTCTTCTAATCACCATACTTATAAAAGGCAACACCTACCATTCCTTCTTCAAACCTCAAAACCCATTTGTTTCAGATAATACCCACTAAAATCATATTAAATAGTACCTGCTATAATAATAGAATGACTATTATGTACATAAATCTAACCTAGGAATGATTTTGAGGCAATCATAAGGAGGATTACTGAAGAAGAGTTAAAGTCCCTCAACAAATGTTTTTGTTTTATTTCTTCATATACCTAATTAGATTATTATTATACTGTGATTATATAATATAATAATTTTATTCCATATTATGAGATTTTTTAATGTTATTTTCTTGACAAAAAATTATCCAAACTCTCATCAAATGGGTTTCAAAATCTTCGTTCGTGTGCATGGAAGACTACCGCCTCACAAAGCGATGTCATTCATTTTTCAATTAACACTACTTACGGTTGAAAATAATAATGGATTTATTATTAATATATGAAATATCTGATATTATTATTAATTTTTAATAATTAAATCACACAAAACATTATTCTATTTTTGTAGTAACAATATAACGTCACTCTTGTGTACTACAGATCACCGCTTCACGAACAGATATGGTTTTTTCAAGCATTACATGGAAGGTAAGAAAAGACAGTTTCAGTGAAAATATGTGATATATATGGAATAAAAATGATTATATAATGATAATACATCCCTTAATTTTATTTTATTTAATTAAAAAATAAAATAGAAACAACGTTAATGCGTAAATATGACTTACTATCTCCATGAATAAAGTATTTCATTTTCTATTTCTATATTTTATGGATTAATATAAGTGCATATATAAATAATATATAAAATATCAATATAATAGATAAAAATATGGATATGATGATAACATTATTTATATAAGAGGAATAAAAATAACAAGTCAAAACATATATGAAAAATAAAGTAGTTATTGCCCGGAATGTGACTTTAATATGGAATTATTAATAAACAAGTAATGAAATTTCATAAGAAAAAAATATATGACATGATATAGATAAATATGGTTCAATAATATATTTATGTTAGTATTATATTTATTTTTAGTGATATTTAATGTTTACTAAAGAAAATCAATACTAAGGGTATGATGATTTCTAGTCTCACTTTTATTTTAAAGAGAAGTATTCAATTTTTACAACTAGTTTAGTTTATGTGGTGTATATAATTCCCATATGACATGATAAATCATGAAAATATGTGATTTAATTATTATTAATTTATCAAATTATGATATTATTCCATTGGTTTTTCAATTCAAATGTTACTTAAATAGTAAGGGATTTCTATCACAATTATTCTTTTTTGGTGTCATACATTATGTAATGCACCCAATTTCTTTGATGAGGTGTATATTTTTCTCCATTAACAAGTAAGATAATGAATCTAATTCTATTAATAATATTAGAATTTTTCATTAGATGATATTATTTAATGATTCTTATGATTGAAAAGCTTCCAAAGTGGTAAGGGGTTCATGTTAAAATTTCATTGGTTGTTGGGATTATTTTTTATTATGATTTATATGATTAAATAATATGATATAAATTTCAATAAAATCATTAATATTATTTTCATCATGTAATTATTAAAATTTTCAACTAATATTAATATTTTACTAATCCTTTTCAATTAAAATGATTAATAAAATGTTTTGAAGAAAACTCACCATTATTTCTCACTTCGTTCTAAAAAATATTTACTTCAAAATACTTGTTTTCTAAAAATAGTATTTTTAAAAGTGATTTTTTATTGCTATATTATTTTAAATAGAAAATTTTACCCATGTAATATTTTTTAGAATATTTTTTAAAAGGATTATTTGTATCATTTTCTCAAAAATTATTATTTGTATTTTACTAAAAATGAGAAATGAAACATTATTCTAACATGCACGACATGAAAAAAATTATCATCATGAAAATTATTTTAGCTTAAAATGAATTTTTAAATTTTCGATGTAATTTTAAAATAAAATTATGTTTACATTATTTTTATTTTTTAAAAAGAATTTTTCCAAGTGGAAAGAATATTTTTGTGAGGAAATATTTTGAAATATTTTGAAATATTCATTTAGAAGTTTTAAACGTTATTTTCAGAGAAAATGATTTGAAAAATATTTTACGTTTTCAAAATTGATTCTCTAAAAAATGTTAGTTTCCTTAATAAATTCCTCAAATGATAAATCAATATAATTCACCATCTACGATGGCATCATTCGATGCTATTTATGATTTTCTAGGGATTTTATCTAAGGATATATTTATTTTTATTTCTCTAAATGGTTTAGGTTTATGATGATGTAATGTTTATGAAACATGTTTGTATTTCATGATCTATACAGTAATATAATTATTATAAATCCAACTTATTTTCATGGGTTATGCTATGATGAAAAAATTAAATGATTACAAAACATTTCTCTTTTCCACATGTTAAAATAATATGAAATGATTATGAAACCCATTTCATTTCATGGGTTATGATATGATGAATTTTTTATGATCTTGTGGCATACATGTTAAATATGATAAGGGTGTGACCTATATCTCCCTCTAATGTAATGGGTAGTGATAAATATTCTATGACCAAAAAGGGTACTCGAGTGGTTACCCAACCCCAAAAATGAGGGTATATGGATGGTTATCCAAAGATCAAAACAGATTGTATATGGGTGGGTTTGAAAGTTCTAGAAAAGGACGGTATATGGGTGGTTATCCCATGCCCAAAAAATAGGATACACTGGTGGTTAGACCATGATAAAATTAGGTACACAAGTGGTTATTATAGATACCCTTCTTTTCTTACATTATTATTACATAATTTTAAAGATGTTCAACATAAATGAGTTACAAAACTAGGATCCAAAGATTTAGTATATTGGTAAAACTATGACCATCCAGAAGTTTTACAAAATAAAATATAAAAATTTATTTAATTCCTTCTTCTCTAGATTCATATTGGTCGTTGAATTCTCCATAGTAAATTAATTCACCTAAGGATATACATCAAAAAGGGGAGAGATAAAATACCAATAATAGGATAGATAAGAACATGAAATAATATAACATGGGTGATAATAATATTTATCCTGATAACAGAGGAAAAAGATCATAATCATGTGATGAGGAATTATATAAAGGCATGGAATGTGGAAATACATAAAAACAAACCATCATTCTTTTGTGGTTATCTAACACACATAGTTGTGAAAAAATTTAGCATCATATTCATGCATATTTCACTTTTATCATTAGATACATCACATTAACCTATGTGTTGGAGTGTTATATAATTCTGGGCACACTCGTCACATCATAAGATTTACTTTGCGCTATGTAATTCTGAGCATACCCATCACATCATAACATTTACATTGTCATGCATTCCACATAGAACATACATCAATATTGTAAATAAAATAACCCATGGAAAGGAATGGGTTTAATTTAATAATAATAAATCCAAAAAAATTGGGTTCTAAAATGATAGTGGGAACAAAAAACTTAATATATTAATCATCAATATTTAGTTAAGATGAAACAATCTTAAGAAGTAAAAGGTGTATTTTTTTAAATAAGAGTTTTTTTAAAAAACATTGTGTTTTTCATAAACTGAATTAGAAGACATTTATATCCTAGCAAAGATAATATGATTATGAAGATGTTATTTTTAAGTAATAACCTTACTAAAAATGGGGTGAAAGTGGGAAAATCCAATGAAATAGAGTCAGGTTTGAAAATTCCTCTTACCTTATGTCTGAATGCATTATTCACTTTAATGTTGATTATAATCACATTATATATATTAATTCAAAATTCCAGAACCTTTTATACATTAATATGATTCATTACGGTTTGATTATTTTATTTTATGGGCATTTATATGAGTTATAGAATTTAATTTCATCGTTTGGGGGTGTTCATTTTCTTATTTTTCATGATCGATTCACTTATATAAATGAATAAAAGTACATGTAAAATGAGAATAAATATCTAGAATTGGAATCATATGTTATTAATGATATTAAAAATGTATAAATTATATTTTAAATAATTTTGTTATATGTCATGATATGAATCATCAGATAGAAGTTAATAATGGCCATTTTAGGATAATTTTGGCAGTTCTTCAATCACAATGAACTCATTTTGTTTTGTTATCTAATATTATGAATATAATTTAGTTCAAGAACATAAATAGGTTTGTAACATAGAGTTTTAAAATATTTTCCAACCATTATAATGGTTTTATTAACATCTTTGAAGGCGTTAAAGGAAAATTAAAGTGCTTGGCCCACGATGTTGGTAAATTGACATATCATAGACGGTGATTTCATTTTTCAAATAAAAGAGAGGGGGAGGAGTTTAATGATGGATATTCAATTAATGTGATATAATATCATTATATCAACCATACTAGAGTTATCATGTCATTTGGATATGAGAATGTTTGAAGAAGAGAAGAAAATAAATGGAATTGAAATGAAATTAAAAGAAAAATAAATATAATTATACCTCTTGGATTTATCCTTATTGAGAACCTCCTTAGAGAAAAGTTTTTGGTCTTTCGGTGAGACCAAGAGCTCTTGGATGTGGGAGAGGGGCATGGGGAGAGGTTTGGGTAGAATTTGGACAAGGATTAAAGCTTTAGATATGAATTATTGTTGTCTATTGAGAATAAAAAAATAATTAGATCATATGAGTTAAAACTAATGGTACATACATCAACGATTAATTAATGAATAGTGTATATAATTTATAATGTATTTATAATGTAAATTATCTTAGTTTACTATTCCCCAAATACTTATGTATTTCAGAAAAATTAAAAAAATTCACTGTAACCATTTTTTGATGTGTATAATTTAGAAATTCACTTTATTTTATGAAAAATTTCTATAAATAATTAATTTAAATTTTATTTAAAATCATCATTTTCTATGAAAATACAGACTTTAATGTTATAAATGATTTTATAACACTTTAAAATATTAATTAAGATATCATAAAATTATCTTAAAATAATAGGATATAAAAATATTAATTTATGAATACATTTTATAAAAATACATTTTCATTTAAATTATTAAATTAATCAAAAAATGTAATTAAATATTTATGACTTACAAAAATGTAAAAAAATAATTAATAATTTATAAAATGTTTTTTAAATAGACTATGATATAATTATACCATAATTTAATTTATAAAATTCATAAATTTTATTTTTCATTAATGGGTGTGGTTATGATTCATTTCACCATTTAACTATTCATAATGGTCATATTACTATTCTGAAGGTCAAGTCACTATTTCATTGGTATTGGATCCTTAAATTCTATAAATAATTCTTATTTCATTAATTAATTTTTTATAAAGTCTTTATTATGTTATATAATTTATTTCACGGCATTACTATAAAAATAATAAAATTCCATTGATAAAAGTATGGGTTGTTACATTTTGACCCCTTTTGAAATTTATCCCTCAAAATTTCATTTTTACATAAACTGGTGAGGGTACTTATCATTCATTACCTCCTACATTTTCCAAGTGTCTGATTCATACTTCTGGTTCCTCCATAGCACTTTGAGATGGTGGGTTGTCTTGTTGTGTAGAACCTTATCTATCGAGTCCAGAATCATTACTAGATGCTCTTTATATGAGAGATCATCATCCAACATTACCACCTATGAGTTTAGTACATGTGAGGGATCTGGTATTTACTTTTTCATGAGTGATACATGAAACACATCATGAACATGATCCATATTTGGTGGAAGTGAAAGAAGATATTCCATGACAGTTATACTATCAATGATCTCAAAAGGGCCAATGTTCCTTGGACTGTAATTCCATTTATTTTCAAACTGCATGAATCTCTTCCATGGTGATATTTTAATGAAGAATTTATCTCTAATGTCTAACTTCAGGTCCCTTCAATGGTTATCAACATATATCTTTTTCCAACTCGGAGCAGTTTTTATATGTTTCTAGATGGATTAAACCTTTTCTGTCATCTCTTGCACAAGAACATTATAAAGTATCTTTATTTCACCATATTCATCTCAATTGGGTGTATTTCAACATTGGTTTCCACATAGAACTTCATATATAGCCATTAGAATATTTGAGTGGAATCTACTTCTTTATAAGAGATCAACAATTTGAGATACTGATCCCATCCACATTTGAATTATAAAGAGAAGTCTCTTAGCATATGTTCAAGCCTCTGACTTTTCCTTATAGATTTCCCATCAATTTGGTGGTGATAAGCCATGATGAAATTTAATTTAGTGTTCAAAGCATGTTTAAGACTCCACTAGAATTTGGATGTGAACATTGGATCATGATAAAAAACAATTGAGCGTGGAACTCCATAAAAAATAACCACTTCCTTCACATATATCTTAGCAACTATTTAAAGTGATAGAGATTCTCAAATAGAAATAAATTTGGTAGTCTTGGTGAGTTAGACCACTATAACCCATATCACATTACATTTTTTGAATTTCATCAGGAGACCCATGACAAATTCCATAGCGATGTTCTCCCATTTCCACATGGGTATAGGGAATGGTTTCATCATCCCTTTACAATTTTTTCACATTACATTAACTTACTGACATGTCAAGCACCTTGAGATATAATTCATAATATCCTTCTTCATGTTGTCCCACTAGAAGTGTTCTCAGAGATCATAGAACATTTTTGGTACTCCCTGGATGGATAGGAAATGTTGAGCTATGTACATTATCCAATAGATCCTTCTTTATCTTAGGCGATGAAAGCTCAAAAATCCATATTCCAAACTAAATCACACCATTATCATCGATATAGAACTCTTATATCTTCCCTTTATTTATTGCATTAACATACTTTTGTAACTCAAGATCATCCATTTGTTTCTCTTTAATATTCTTCTGGATAGATGGTTGGGAATCATTTAAGAAAGGTAGGATGTATTTCCTTCCATTATGATTTAAAAATCAATCCTTTTCATATCCAAGAATACATGGTATTTCTCAATCCGAAACATGAATAGAGTAGGAGGTTCTTTTCTTCTAAGAGAATCAACTACCTTTTTGGCCTTTCCAGAATGATAGTGAATAGAGAAATCATTGTATTTGATTAGATATAACCATATATTTTTATGCATGTTGAGATAATTTTGTGTGAATATAAAATTTATACTGTTGTTATTGGTATATATGTCACACTTCTCACCATAGAGGTAGTGCTGCCATATTTTCATGGAAATATCACAACTGCTAACTCTAAATCATGCATCAGGTAGTTCTTCTCATGGATCTTAAAGTTATGTGATGTATAGGATATGACACAATAAATTTTAATGAGTACACAACCTAATAATTTATTTTAAGCATCAATATATATCACAAAACATTATACAATTTTTGATAATTTGAGTATATGTGTTAAGATCATTCATCTCGTTAGCTCCTTGAAGCTTTCCTCAAATTATTCTGTCTAGAAATACATTACCCTTTTCTTTGTTAACTTAGTCAGTGGGGCTGACAGTAATGATTAATTTGTCACAAAACACTGGTATTACCCAGCTAATACAATGGATTTTAATGACACCGGAGTTTCTTATCCATTCCACAATTTTCCTTTTTTTGAAGGGTCTGTAAAAATTCCCTTACTTGGAACACATGTCCCAAGGATGTGACTGAATGTATCCAAAATTCACACTTGATGAACATGGTGTATAACTTAACCTTCCTTAATGTCACAAATATAATCCTTATATGTTTTTCATTTTCATCCTTAATCTTAGAGTAGATGATAATATCATCTATAAAGACTACCACAAAATTTGCAAGTTAATTTCTAAAGACTCTATTCAATAAAATCCATGAAGATTGCAGGGGAATTAGTAAGTCCAAAGGAAATCACCAAAAACTAAAAGTTCCCATACCTTGTATGGAAGGAAGTCTTCAAAATAACACCCTTATTCACCTTTGAATGATGATATCTAGAATGAAGATCCACCTTCGAGAAGTATTGAGATCCCCACAGATGATCGAACAAGTCATCAATAATTGGAAGAGGATTCATGTTATTTATGGTGATTTTGTTGAGTTCCTGATGATCGATACATAGCTGCATTGATTTATCCTTCTTCCTAGAAAGGATTATTGGTGTACCCTGAGTTAATGAACTATGGTGCATGAACCCATTATCCAAATTTATTTGGAGCTCCTTATTTAACTCCACTAGTTTGATAAAATAAATCCAATATAGAAACATTAATATTAGAGTTGTTGAGGGTACATATAATATTGATAACTCTAACTCATTATTCGGGGGGTGTACAAGTAACTCCTTAGGAAATAAATCACTATATTCCAACATTATGGGGATTTTTTATAGGTTGATAAATTCCTTTGACAATAAAAATTGAGGTAGGTATGCTTCTTTATAAGGAATCAATACCCACACTATTAAAGGATTTACAAAAGGAGATTCATGATCATCTGTGCATTTTTAGAAAATAAAGGGATGATTCAAAATATAAAAATATATTTCCTGTCCCCGATAGTTGATATCTGATATATATAAGAAGATATAATTCTTCACCAGTATAGAATAAAATTCCACCGAGGGATGTTTTATGATATTTATTGGAAAAATCTTCCCAAAAATGCCAATAGGATTAGATTACAACACATGGGTTGTAATTAATAAACCACTAGGTATTTTTTTAGATATATCTACTTCAAGGTTTTTGGGATTTAATTCAACAGTTCTAGAAAACCTACATGATATAAAGTAATGCTTAGAAATAGAATAAAAAATTATGTTTTCCATTCTTAGAGTATATCATGTACAACTTTGTTTACTTGATCCACTTCCACAGTAGTGGTTTTATAAGCCTTCAATTGATTCTTTGGATTTGGTGGCTAATGAAGCTGATTACCCTCAAGAACATGCGGTTTAGTGCACTGTATTTCATAGTGCCTTAGCTCCATACAGTTGTAGTATTGGACCATGGGTGGTGATCTCCATTCCTCCACCACATTTTTATTCTTCCTCATGTCATTTCGAAATTAATTTGCTTGGTGTCCTTCTCTCCCATACATAAAGCATTTCCCAATCCCATTGAGGTAGTTACCATGATGCATCTTCTCACATCTTTGTAATGGCGTTGGTTGAGTTTTCTTTCCACCTTTCTCATTAGATCCTCCAACTTGAAACTCCATCATTGATTTCTAACAACATAGCCATGAGACCACTCTCCAAAGTCCATCTCCACTTTTATATCACATAAAACAACATCTTTATAACTCCCCAATTCATTAATTTCTAGAGCCTTTCGAATGTTTGGTTTTCAACAACTAAATAATCGATCAATTCTTCATTCATTATTGATAACCAAACCATAAGCGTACCTTACAAGCCTTGTGAAAAATTCTTTGAAGGTTGTGAAAGATCCTCCTTCATTTTTCTTTAGCTTTATGAATTCTCTCTATATATTTGTAAAAATATTTTTTGGGTAATACATGTTAAGAAATATTATCTTAAAGTATTACCACTCCATATATTTAATTTGGTCCCTCGAATTAGTGTTCTTAATCAAATGCCACTATTTATCGGCCTCTCCATATAGATGAAAAAAAGCCATATTCACCTTATTTGTATTAGAATAGTGAATCACAAAATAGATCTTCTCCATTTAGTTGACCAACTATTATGTGACTAGTGGATCAGGATATCCACTAAACATAAGTTTTAATTTCCACATAAAAAAACTGGTATCCAGCTAATCCCTCTTAGGTGAATGAAGATGTTCTACATTATTCTGGTTATTATTCATAATTTGAGACTGTTCAGGAAGAATTAACATGAAATTTTGAATTACACCCCACAAAGAATTAGAGATATCATTTAGGAAAACACTATATTGTCCCTTAAACAGGTTGTTGGCAAGGTTTCTCCTCGTTCCCACAATTTTCTAAAATTGAAAATATTAGTACAAAATATAAGTCAACAGGTCATGAATACATAATTTATTCTTTTGTACAATTAAGTCTAAAAGAATATCTTGCGAGATACATACATTTAGTATTTACAAAACAAATTTATTGGGTGTTTACTAATACTTAGTCTCAAAATAAGGGTTTTCACTAAGGTTTTCTATTCTTAATTCTTAAATTAACTAAACCATGATATCATACGAACTATAGAGACCCAGATTTTGTTACTTTATTATTATAACATTTTGAAGATGAAAATCATAAAAGAGTTACAAAACTAGGATCTAAATGTTTAGTGTCTTGGGAAAATTATGATAATAGAAAAATTTTACAAAATAAAACACAAACATTTATTTAATTACTTCTTCTCTATATTCTTATTATCCCTTTAATTATCCTTATTACATGAAGTCACCAGAGGATATACATCAAAAACAGGTGAGATAAAAGACCAGTAAGAGGATAAATAAGAACATTAAACAACATAACATGGGTGTGCATAATATTTATCATCATAACATAATCATAGGATCATAAACCAGAGAGGAACCATTAGATGAAGGCATGGAATATAGAAATTCATAAAAAATGAAACATCAAGTCTTAGTAGTTATCTATCACACAAATTTGTGTAAAAATATAAAATCATGTACATGAATATTTTAATTTTCTCATGAGATAAATAAAATTAACATATTCATTGGACTAATATAGAATCATGGGTACACCCATCACATCATAACATTTACTTTACACTATAAAATTTCAGGTGCACCCGTCATATAATAACTTTAAATTATCATGAATGCCACAGAGAATATATATTAATATTGGAAATAATATAACCCATGGAAAGGAATGGGTTTAATTTCATAATAATACATTCATAAAAAATGGTTTCCCAAATCAAAGAGGGAATAACATACTTGATATATGAATCACCAATCGTGAGTGAAGATGAAACAATATTGAGAAGTAAAAGGTATGTTTTTTAAAGAAGAGTTCTTTTGGAAAAAATTGGGTTTATCAAAAAATCAAATGGAAGAAATTGTTATCCCAAAAAAGATAATAAAATTATGAAGAAATTGTTTTTAAGGAATTACCATACTGAAAGTGGGCTGAAAGAGGGAAAACCCAAAGAAATAATGTCGGGTTTGAGAATCCCCTTACCTTGTGCCTGAATTCTTTCTCCACTTTAATTTGTTGTATAATAACTTTAGATTAATTAATTAAAAATTATATATCCTTTTATACATGAATTGGATTAATTATGGTATTATTATGTTTTTATATTCCTTTTTATGCGTTATATATTTTAATTTGATCGTTTTTGTGTGTTTTTTTCTTAGTTTTCATGACCGATTCACGTGTATACATGAATAGAAGTTCATGTAAAATGTGGATAAATATAAAGAATTTTTATTATATGTTATTAATGTTATTATTGTCGTTTAAATGTTCTTTGAAATAATTTGGATATATTGAATGATGATGAATCATTAGATAGAATTTAATGATGGTCATTTTAGGTTAATTTTGGTTTTTTTTCGATCACAATGAACTTGTTTTGTTTTATCATCACGTATTATGTATATAAGTTAGTTACATACCCCAAAAGGGTTTTGAAATAAAATCTAAATTCTTTTTAAACAATTATAATGGTTTTATTAACATACTTGAAGGCATTAAATAAAAATTAATGTACATCGCCCATGATTTCGGTAAATTGACATATCAGAGGAGATGATTTCTTTTTTAAAATAAAAGAGAGTGGGGGGGGGGGGGGGGGGTATTTTAATGATGGATCTTACATTAAAATGATATCATACAATTATATCAAACATAATAGAGTTATAATTATATTTATATAATATATGATTAGTAGAAGATAATAAAATAAATGAAATTGAAAAGAAATTAATGGAAAAAGGAAGGGGATTTTACCTCTTAGATTTATCCTCCTTGAAAACCACCTTAGGGAAAAGGTTTTGGTCTTTTGGTGAGAACAAGAGCTCATAAACGTGGAATAGGGGCTTGGGGAGAGGCTTTTTTAGACTTTGGACATGTCTCAAAGATTGATATGTGTGAGAAGAAGAGGGTGTGAGGGGTGGTATTTATAGTAGAGGAGAGGGGTGTTTTCTCATTATTTAATCCATTAGTTTATTAGTTTTTTCAGGACAAGAATTAATGCCAATTATTTAGAATAAATATTTAAATTTGATCATGTGATTTCTTACCAATGTTTCTTACAACAATTATGACTCAATAAATAGTGTATTTGATTTATAATGTATTTATAACATTAATTATCGTATTGTAATATTCACTAAAAATTAAAATATTTCCAAAAAAATCCCAAAAATTCACCTTAATCATTTTTCAATGTGTAGAGTTAAAAAATGAACTAATTTTTTTGAATATAATTTTCTAAATATGAATAATTTAATTTTTAATTAAAATCATTATTTATTTGTAAAATATATATTTTAAAATTATATCTGATTTTATAACACATTGAAAAATTATATAAGGTCTCATTAAATTATCTTGAAATAATAAGAGATAAAAATAGTTATTTATGAATACATTCTAGGAGAAAATTATTTATTTTAAATTATTTAATTAATAATACAATTTTAATTAAAAATTTAGGACTTAAATAATTTCTAACACCTAATTAATAATTTTTAAAATATTTATATACTTAGACCATGATATAATTATACAATTATTTCATTTATAAGATGGATAAATATTATTTATAAATTAATGGGTATGGTTACTATTCATTTGTATGGTTTACTATTCATAAGGGTCATAATACTATTCCTAAGGTCAAGTTACTATTTCATCAGTATTGGATCCTTATCATATAAAAATACTTCTTATTTGATTATTTATTTTTTTATAAAGTATTTATTATGGTCTGTAAGTGATTTTAATACATTACTATAATAAAAATTAAATTTTATTGGTAACATTTTGGGTCATTATAGTTATCCCAAGCATAATATGTTTTCAATGTCTTGGTTGGTTGACATCAAATATGATTTTATATTCTTATGTATATGCTGAAAATCAATGTCTTATTTCAATGTTTTTCTCTCATGGATCATTATAATTGAGTATTTTATGATTCATGTCTTATTAAATAACAATATTTATTTAAGTTCTCAATATTATGATATATGATATGCATGCTATGGATTTCAAATGTTATTATCATGTTCTCATACCCTTATGTTCATGTTCGGTTTACGAATTTTTGATGTTCACATATACTGAGAATTATATCTGACCCTATCATATGGTTTATTTCCTGAGGTGATGATGAAAATTTTAAGTTGGGTACATTTCTTATGATTAATAATGAGGATGATCTTTGGGGGAGACATTGAATATCTTTTACCAAATTAATAAGACTGTGTTACATGTTTTAAAAGGTTCAAACTATTACAGTCCTTTGGAATTTGATTATATAATATATATTTTTATCATATAAAAATTTGTAATATCCATTTATGAAAATATTAGGTCTCTATAGTTTGAATTAACAACTTTCTTTAGTTGTTTTTCGTTAAATAATAATTATCACTAAAAAATTTAGATGTCTTCTTATAAAACCCTCTATGGAAGGAAGTTTTAAACTCGAAAATCTTATGATGATGTTAGGGAGGTAAGTATATTGAGACATGATCATTGAGACGAAATGGTATAGAAATTCAGATTCAGTTAGCATCACATCAAAAAAACTCAGAGTCGACTGAAATGTTTTGTTGAAAATATTATATGTGATCTATAATTTGAATTTGGTGACAGAGAGTTTCAATAATTTTTTCTATGGATTAATTTTATGAGATTTTAAAATAAAGTAAATTTAAGTTCTTGATATACGATCCCTTTCTAGATTCTTTATTGGGTAGGGAAGGTAGAATATTACATTTCACTTAAATCAAACCTCTCTCATGTTCATGTTGTGTTCCATGTATCTCTCTAAAGGAAGCACTTAATTGACCCGTCACATGTAATAAACTCATAGGTTATACCATTGGAGAAATATCTATCTTATGTTGAAATATTGGTGGATATTCTCGATCATAGAGAGAATGTTCCATGAAAACAATTACCACTCACATGGTCAAGGTTATGTGAAAAAACAACCAATTTAAAGAATCTACATGGGAACCTTGTGATATGATTAGGTAAAAGTATACTCAATTTTTTTATATCGATGGAAAATATTTTTAGGGAATATTTCATTGGTTTGGGAGTAGAATTTAACACCTTGATATTTAATGAAATATATTTTTTCAAATAAATCTAATTTAATCGGTAGCTTATGATACACATGACATCGAGTTTTAAAGAACCACTATATACTATTAAAATATTATCACTTAATGTAATAGTTACAATAATAGATGTTAAATTTTTTGTTATGAATAAAAATAAATAATATTAAAAAAATAAGGTATAATGTTTTTATATAAAGTAATTATTGGATAAATATATACTTAATTTTTTTAAAATCCATCATATTCTTCAAAAAAAATTTCTTCTCCAAAAAACATTTGCATTTAAAATTATAGAAAAAATACATAAATAATATTTTCCACTTTTATAAATATTATATGGTTAATTAAAATTAATTTTTCAATCCACATTAAAAGGTTATCGTAGTGTGATTTTTTTGAGAATTTTTTGAATAAAATAATTTTTTCATGAATATTGAAAAATAAATTTTCTATTAAAAATTTCATTTTAATTTAAACTATTAAAAAAGTTAATTATTTTTTTAAAATGTATAAAAAGTAAAGTTATATCAATTATATTCTCATTAATAATATTTACATCATTTTAATCAATTTCTTTTATATGTTTTATTTAAAAACTCTTTATACATATAAGCAATTTACCTTTGAAAAATAGATTTGTCATCGCATCTACAAGATTAAATTTAGATTCAATTCCAAAACTGCTTTTAATTTATTTTTTAAAATGGATTATAAAATTTTAACCAACATAATTAATATTATATAATAAGGTTAAATTAGTTTTTCATCATAATGAATAGTAAAAATTGTAAAAATTAATTATTGTGGTTAAGGTAAAAATAGAATTATTGGGGATTAAAATAAAATTATAAGGGTTAAAATAACATAAAATTAATAAAATTATTATTATGTGGTAAAATGTTGTAAATTTATAGTCAAATGTTTGATAAATATCCATTTTTATGTCTTTTCACAAATTTAAAATATTGACATATCATTTTCCTTTCAAAAAGATCAACTGTACCCTCTCCCTTACTTGTAAAATTGTATCCAATTTCCTTTACCCTTGTTAAGTAAAAATTAAATTAAAATAAATAAAAATAAATAAATAAATCCATTCCTTACTTCAATCCTCACATACTAGAGTTATTTTTTATTAGGAAACCCTTTTACGAAGGCTTTAGTTGTAAATCAAAAGAGGTTCTCTGAAGAAGATTTATATTCCAAAACCATAAATTTTTGTTTAATTTATTCTTAAACCTAATTCAAAATATTATTAAACTATTATGATATTGTAAAATTTATATATCCCACATTCAAATATATATTATTTTAATTTTATAACATATATCCATATCCTCTTCTATCAAATGGGAAATGAAACCATCGACCGTGTATACGGTAGACTACCGCATCATGAACTGACGTAATTGTTTTTTAATAAACTCCAATTACATGTTCATATAGTGATGAATATAAACTATATATATATATATTATATTTATGAAATAATAATACTTCTGAAATTATAATATCAAGCATACCTTCTTACCTTCCGATATGTTGGAAAACAATGACATTTCTCATGCGAATGTGTGGACTATAGCCTCTACGAAGCGATGTGATAAGTTTTTCATTTAATTTTGACATGTATATTAATAATCATATATTTAGTGAATATAAAAGATATATCTATTATAATAATAATTACACTCTAAATGTTAATTAATATTTACCTTTATTTTTTTCCGTCCGTCGAGAAAATGGATGTGGAATTCATGCATATGTACGACCCGCCCTCTTCATGAATAGTGTACCTAATTTTATATGTAGAAATTTAATGTATGACTATAAATATATATAATTAATATATATATAATTTATATAATTATTACCATTTTATTGATTATGGTACCATAATCAAATTAAAAGAAACAAAACTACTAAATAAAATCATACATGAAAAATGAAGCAGTTATCACATGAAAAAATGATTTTAGAAAATAATTTTCAATAAATGGGAAATTAATTGTTATAAGTAAATAATTTATGATATGATAAATTTTAGTATGTTTCTTATATAGATATATAATAAAACTATATTTATTACATTGGATTTTATAATGTGTAGCAAGAAAATTTAGATTTGAGTTAAATGATTTAAGTCAAGTTGTCTTATTTTTTTTATATGTTATGTTATAGACCAATATTATTTTATGTTGTGAATATAAAACCAATTTGAAATTTTATATAATGAATTTATTTACAATCATTATATTTAAATATTCATTTAGTTTTAATTTTTTTGTTTACTAGGATTTATAAGTTAGATAAGCATGTAAAGGATTTTCACGTCACTTTTATTTCAGTGGGACACATGGCTTATACACTACCTGTTTCTTTTCTGTGGTGTATAAAATACCCATGAATGTATATTATGAATCTTGTTATAAAAATTATGGGAAACTGATATCCATATATGTTTATATATTTTATGGGGCTTATGATTCAAAATTTACCAAAGTGGAAATAGTTTTTGTTTAAAATCTAATAGTTTATCGGAATTTTTTATGATTATGTTTCTGAGGATGAAATATAATGATCTATCTCTAAATAAACCCATGAATTTTATTATCATTTGTTTATTTTTAGTGAATATTTTCTTTTATTTCTTTATCCATTATTGAAGTACCCAAGTGACCAACATATTTTTTAAGGAAAATCAATTCTATTTATATATTCGGTCTATAATAATTTCTCCTCCATGTCCATGTTGTATAAAAATTTTATAAAAATTTATTTTACTATTCAATAAATTTTTCTTAATTAAAATTTTATCCATGTTTTCCTTTTTCAAAAATTGTAAATGGAATATTCTTATAATTTTAAAAAGAATCATCCATAAAATTTTTACTAAAAATGATAAATGAATAATTAATTTAAGATATACATCAGGAATGATATTTCCTATAATTATGATCAATCAATTATTTAACGATTAATTTAGAAGCATATAATGTTATTTTTAAAAAAAATGTTTTCATTTTTTTTAAATTTTCACATTATAACTAAGTTATTTCAATGCGGAAACAATATTTTTATTATGAAATATTTTATGTGATCGGATAAAATTATTTTCCAGCAAAGATAAAATCCTATTATATTAATTAAGATTTAATGGGGATATGATACAAGGATCCCGACCTTATTATTTTTCTATATGGTTTTATTATATATAAAATATTTTTATGAAACCCTTTCTTTTTCTACATGTAATTATTTTATAAGTTGAAGAAATTGTTACGAACCTCAGACCTTTTCCATGGTTTATGCTTTAATGAATTGATGAAATTATTATAAAACCCATTTTTTAAAAGGATTATGTTTTGATGAACTGTTTATGAATTTTTTTTCATTTTAATAGGCTATTATATGATTAATGTTTTATGATCTTATGAAATACATATGAATGATATTCATTATGTTGTGGGTGGGACCAAAATTATATAGCACAGTAATTAATTGGGCAAATATTGATATATCATGAGATAAAGAGGACACTAATGGGAATGAATCCTGATCATTAAGGATATTTTTCCAATATAATGGCCTTGGGCTTGAACATTGACTAATATAGTGTTTTGGGGAGTCAACTCCTTCCATAATGCTATTATTTCTAATGAGCATTGACTATTATGGAATTGATTTTCTATGATTATGTATGTTACACAATTCTATGCTTATTACAATGTTATTCTCTAATTTATCAAGTTATTTTATTCATTTATTATTCAAGAATTATTAACATCCAAGATTTATACCAAGTCTTATGATTATGATCTTTTAAATGTTGGGTAATATTTTCAAATTTTAAGTTCATATTCCCATACCATTATTCTAATGTTTTTCTTATATGATAATTCATATCTAACTTTTTTATCTATATAGATTATCAAATTTCACATAATATCATGTCTCATTTTTTTAGGATAAGAATAATATTTTTTTGTATAATAAGTATAAAAAGGGTAATAGTTATGATGAACATAGTTGTATATATATTTTTTCACTTATAGACTAATTGTTTATGTATCCATGTTTCTAATGCCAGTAGGCTAATATGATTATATCTTGGATATTTCTATCATATAATGAATATTAAAATAATAAAATTTAATATCTACGTATGGATATTATGTTTCACTATACCAATCCTTCATATGTTAATAAATGAGATCAAGATAACTCTTCCTGTAAAATTTAATTTTCAAAATGTATGTTTAATTAAATATGAGAATGATATATTCTATGTGAAAAAATAAAATTCACATATAAGGATATTTATATTACCTTAACATAAGGATTTAATTACATAAATTTATGTTATTTGTGATTAATACACCCAATGACTTTTATATTTATGGGAAATGTTATTCATAATTTATACAAAAAATATACTAAATTTATTTATGAATAATGAGATATTCAATAATTCTTCATCCTTATAAAAAAAGAATATGACCTGAATATTTTTGAGAATTTAAATTATTTTTTATGACATATTTAACAGAAAACAATCATTTCAGTCTTAAATATAATGATTTGAAAACCCTATATCTATCCATTTAATTATAAATAATGAATAATATTATATTTCTAATTTAATGAGTATTCAAATTAGATAATAACCTCTATTTCTGAATACAAACATACCATACTATCTGATATTTGGAGAGAATTGATATATTGGATATGAATAGAATTATTTATTATATTATTATTGTTAATTTTAATGGAGTATACTAGTGATGAAGAAACCGTATGAGTCTTGAGAATTATACATAGAACATTGGATACATGAAATATCAAGGAAAAAAGATGTTATGTTAAATACTGGAGTGCTTGAAGGAGGAACTTTTGAGTAGTTGATGTCTGAGAAAGATTATATCACCCCAATTATGTTTTAAATTAGTTTCAAGGACATATAATATATTCTGACATCTATTGAAGATATTCAAGTTTTAAATGAGAAATCCTTATCCTATAGGTCTTGGAAGAGGAATATATAAATAAGAATATCATTATATTATTGTATCATCATTGAGAATAATAACTCTAGCATATAACATGTCAATAAAGAAGAGAGGTTGGGGTGTATAACCAACCGAGGAAGAAGAGTTTGCGCATGAGGTGTTGAACTTAGACTATATGATTCATTTTGAAATCTATTGAGCATGTTTTGATGATGATGTATCACTTATTGATATTTATTTTAAAAATAATGTTCAATTGGGTAAATAAATAGAAAAATGTATTAATTTTTTTATCCAAAGAAAGTTCTAATACAAAGGAATGAAAATTTATAAAATGTTTTGGATGCGTAACGCCTAGAAAAATATGGTGAAAGAAAATGATAAAATATACTCAATTTGTACTGAAATATATGTGTAATCCATTTATAAATTTCAAAATATAATTTTAAGAATGAAGTTATAAAAAATATAAATATTAATGTATTCTATATATTTTATATGTTACATTAAGTCTCAATTAATTTTAAGACTTACAAACTATAAATGAAGAAAAATAGAGTAGAAGAGATTTATAATCAGTTGTATGAAGTAAAAAATGCATGATTTTGAAGTTCAAATGGTGAAAGAGAATTAGGAATATTTTTTGATATTTTGTGGATGATATGGAAATTATCAACATAATGTGTCTAGTGAGAAGTATCAATTTAAATTATATGGAAGAATCTAAATCTAGAACATAATAGTCTACATGAAAATAAAATCGTAGCATAAATTTGATATAAATAATTTTTCCTTCAAAGAAGATAAAAATTGATGAAACATAGATATTATAATACCTTAGGTTCTATGCTATATAAATCTAACATAAGAAGGTATTCCAAAACATAAAACTGACTTCTGTATTAATGTTATTTAATTTAGTATTACTAGTTTAAAAATATTATAGTCAAATATTAATGGTGATTTATTTTATAAAATGAACAATATAATCATTGGTAAATGTGAAATTAATTTTATATTGATTTTCTAAAGATGTGTCTATAATAGTGGTGGGCCCACTAAAAATTGCCAAGGTAAAAAACCTATGAAATCTCAATTGATTTCACAAGAAAATAAGATTAGAAGTTTCAAACATTATGATTGGTATTATGAGAATATCATTCATAACACTCTTTATTTTTTTCATAACATATCAATTCATGAAACTCATAAAAGGATACTTGTAATGGGTAGAAAAGAAAAAAAAGAAAACCTACTGAGTAGAAGATGAGAGATAAAAAACATGAGTATGCCTTGAGGAGAAAATAGAAGAAAAAAATTGATAAAAAATATCGATAATTTAATGAAAGATAGAATGATGACAAGAAATGCAAACTTATTGATATAAGGTTAATTTTTAATAGGTTTGGAAAATATCAATAATCTCCACAAAACAACATGGATATACTCTCTACATAGTGGGATTTGTTTAAGGATTAATATAGAGAACCAAAATCATCCTATAAAATAGTGGAAAATGAAGAGAAAAAAGGTTCACATAAAGGGAATGATAAGGTTGGTTGAAAAAAGTATCATATATTGAGATGGAACAATCATTGTGAATTTAAATTTTTAGGAATCAAAGATGCCTTTCTTTATTTCTTATTATCTTTTTTGACATAACATGATATAAATTTAAGGAGGGGTATAATGCTTTCGCTACTGGATAACGAATATAGTGTTATTCAAGGTGTACCGCAACTATAGTGTATATGCATTGATTTGTGAATCCCTTAAGATGCATCTATCATGAGGAATGCCTATCAAAAATAATAATTCCATGTAATATTGATTTTTTTGGACACTTATATGAAAACTGGAAGACACTGTTTACCAATAACAATAATAATATTTATTATAAATTTTAAAAAATATTATTTTATAGGGTAAGGGAATTTTTGGATGATTATTATAAGAGAAAAGGCTGAGTTGTATGTTTTTTACCTTTTTTTGAGATTATTGATATATTTATAAGAAACCACTATTTCATGATAAATTTTCTTTTGAGAAGACCCTAAATGAGTTTTTATCATAGTATCACATTCCTTGTACTATATGGTAAATATGGAAAACTTTTGTTATATACATATTGTATCCTACATTGGTCTAGACCATATAGTTTTAGATTATTCCAAATAAAGTATCTTTTATAATGAAACACAGAGGTATACTTCATCTCTCATAAAAAATATAAACTGAAGGAATGGATTTTGTGTGCTCTCAAATTAAATAAATAATAGTTTAGAATATACCATACATTATAATTTTCATTGGTTTGCAATAAAGTGGTAATAATGAATTATTCCATGAACATGTATTATAATTGGGGATTTATTATATAGATAATAAATTCAAAGGGGATATTAAAGTTCCAAAATTAGCATTTCATTTTTAATCAACCATTAAATATGTGTTTACTATAGTGGATGACGAATCATTGAGAAATATTAGTGTTTCATGAATAATTCATTGGATTTAATTCCCATTAAAGAATCTGTTTAAGTCCATAAGTTATTGGCATAATGTAATATTGAAGGGGATGAGAAACTTGAAGGCCATGCAAAAAATTTATTATGTTTTCATGAATATTTTTCTGAGATTTTCCTGAAAAATTATATATTTTTTCATTAATATTATTTGTTGTATATTATCTAGGTGCTTGAAATAACATACATTATAATTTTGAAAATGTTATTATTCTAGATTTAGTCAAAAAAATTAGGCCAAGGAAAGGCTTGACTCCCAAACTAGAAATCCATCTCATACAGGTTTCCAACCAACTTAATGTCAATTTCATGTACAATATAGGAAAATTAAATATCAAAAATATTGAATGGTATAAATTAATGGTGGAAAATTGTGGAATGAAATCATGTATATCATGGTTAGAGTTTCATAGAGATGTACACATAGGTGTGAGAAGTGTGAAAATGTTTTCAGAATCTAAACATGGTTCCATGGTTCAGTGTCAAATGTATAATCAAGTGTTATTAAGAGGCTCTGATACAATGGAAGAACTTATATAATCATGTAGGTTTAACACATTAAAAATACAGATAAAATACATTTTCCATTTTATTCTTAAAAATGATGCCATGTATGAACTGATTCATCTTCCACCACTCAATATAAGGGTTTGTTAGACAAAATGTATCCAAGAAACCAAACATTCTTTCATATTTTCAAGATAAATTACAGAGTGAGATACATTAGATGATTAATGACCTAATATAATAATGAATGTACCTAACATAGTCTAATAGAGGCACTGAATGATATCACGTGAAGGATTATCATAGAATTCATGCTCAAGCATGATTGATGGAGAAAAAACATGACCAACATAATCATACATTTATTGATGAATTGACTATATGAAGAAGGAATAAAAAACCCGGATATGGTATACCATGTGAAGATAATGATAGATAATGATATGAAATTATCCATAAATAATATTTTCTAATAGATTAAGAATAGAGAAATCATGTATCAAACTATCATTATATGAATAACCCACTGCAAGAATAGAGGATATCTACAGTATAAGAGTAACCATATGAGGAAATTCAAGATACAATAAGAATTTATGGTATATCAACCTACCATTCATATTATCTAGAAAATGAATCTTGAATCTATCATAGAATAACTTACCATATTTTTGAATATTGGTAAGAAATACTAATTGATTGTGTGTTTTCATGTATAGATAATAGTTTATCCTAGTATGAATAAATTCATAAATGAGTGTGAGGTGCATAATACAAGTAATACATCCATGCACCCCACAAGAGTTTTTGAATCCATACCATTTAACTCTTTTTTAATAAATCTATTCACACATTCCATGAGTTTAATCCATGTTTTCAGATGACCATGTAGACCCTTTATAAGATCATGAGTGAGTTTTCAGATAAATATTCTTGCATAATTCTTCATATGGATTCATGTAAATTTAGTGAAATATTATAATTATCTCTTCTATAAAAAAATGAAGTCCAAGTATAATGTTCTTGATGTTGTATAAACCTTTATAATAAATTCTTTCCACATATGGTCTTTATGATGAAGTCATGTGATGAATGTTTTTTATGAATTGTGATATTAATAATCCATGAACCTAAAATATTGAGGGGATTTAATGAATAATGGGATTTTGGGTATTCAATATATGTGTAAATAATAAGGAATGTGGATGACATATTATTGGAATTTATATGATTTTTATGAGTAATTTGAAACGAAATATTCATATTAGTTTTTAATGTAAAAATTTGAAGACTGACTCTATATAGTATTTAATTAATGATAATGGATTAAATTTTATTATGATTTTTATAATAATTAAATTTAGAGATATATCCTCTATAATTGAATATTAAGATCACTTAAAAATAGATATTCAAGGACAAATAAAGTTTATCTAAATATTGGACTCCCTAAAAGATACAGACATGACTATATAATGATAGAGAAGAACTAGATTATTCTAAATATATTGTGACAAAGTTTGAATACTAGTAGTTAATCTTAAGATGTTTTTGATGATTGCGAAGGTGTATATGATAAATCATGATCCTATAGGATTTTAGAGGAGGATCATCTGTATAATAATATATTACTACTACTATATCTACATTGAGAATATAGGGCAGGATATATAACCATAAATAGAAGAAGAGAGGTTGGTAATTTTGACCATCCAATGTTTAAGAGTTCATAGTTTTTCTTAAAAAAATGGATAATTCAATTATTGACTACTATGGTGTATAAATATTTTGGTCAAATATAGATGATAGGGGTATAAAAAATCATAGTTATATGGACTTAGGAACCTCTTTAATTGATGATACTATTATAGTGGAGAATTATTATCGAGGTGTATAACCAACATAAGAAGGTTTAGGAATTTGAATTGAACCTTATAGATACTATGTGGTTCTCTATTTCAGATTATTACTTTACATGATGGAGATAATGAGATAAATAATTGACTTGATCATGAATTTTAACATGTACAAGAGGTTGAATTAAGGAAATTTGTAATAAGAGTAGACAACAAATTCACCCCCAATGGTTTCTATTGTATCTTTAGGCTCTAAAATATGTATGGGAATTCAATGTAATATTAGGTCAATATAGATTAATTGTAGAGTTATTATAATTTTTATATTATTATTTTAAGGATAAAACCATTCCCACGTGTGTATTTGTGATACCCAATCACTGGTTCTTAGCTCATAGGGATTAGTGATTCCATTATGGCTTATTAGTGAGATGGGTCAGGTGATGTTTCATGGGACCTAAGGCCTATTCATGAAAAAAAACTACTATGAAAGAATATTTTATAATCATGTATTTTTTACACACTACTTCATTATAAGGTAGTTTTTAGGGTTTTTTCTTAATAATCATTGTTTATATTATTTCAATCAATATCTTGTTACATATTTTTAATACTATATGTTGATAGGGTATATAAGGAATACTTTATTGATATATCATGTCATTATTATAAATATGGTATTCATAAGAGTTAATATAAAACACTTTTTTTATTTATCTGATAAAAAATGAGATATAGACTACTATGCATTTCATACACATCCTTATGAAAGTGCTGATTATTTGTTATACATCTACCTTGTAATTAAAGAAAATAATATTTGTGATTAGGGTTAAATAATTAATAAATGTGGCAATTTAAAGATCACATCTTGAAAATTAATGTCTCATTGTATGATATAATAATACATAAATGAGTTCCATTGGTCCATGAGACCAAAATTTCTACATTCATACGACTTACATGTGTAATTTTTAGTTTCTTTAAAAAAAATATCAACTCTTCCTATCATTAGTTGAGGTAAGTATAAAATCAAATACATTAAAGTGAAATTTATTCAACTCAATTTACCATTATTTAAATGTCTCATGTTCTTTATCTTGTTATTATCTTCCATGATCTAATATGAATAGTCTTTTTAATTTATAATATATAATAAACTCTTGAAATTACTTTATGCTATTATGATTACTCTTCCATCATTTAAAGTTTTGATATTTTATTTTTTCTCCTTAAAATTTCTTCATTCCCATATTCAATATCCAAATAACACTCAATAAATTATATTACAGTATTCCTATATATAGAACATAATTGGACACTAGTTTTTCTATTTCAATCACAATAGTTCCAAAACCTATGATTTTTTATGGATATTCCTTTAAAACAGTGGTAGCAAAACCATTATTTTCCTCAATAATTATCAAAAAAATTAAGCCTCCAATTTTTTTAGATGTTCTTCCAATATTAGGTATCCATTTCTTACTCATTTTTTATTTAAAGGAAACATCAATAGTAAATATATTTTACTTCACCCTTTCCAAAAATATCATACCTTTTTGAAGATTAGTATATTAGTTTTGATTTTTTTCATATAATAATTACCAAAATGAAGTTATTCGTAACATATTCAAAAAATATCTTAATAATACTAATATTTTTTGAGTGGTCATACTTATAGAAGATATATTTATATTTTTATTATCTATTCCTTTCTCATTATTTCATTATTTCTTACTAGTGTCTCATCCCCTTGATTCATTAATACTACAAGGAAGTGAAATATTAAATGATCATATATAAGTTTATTTCTTAAATAGTCCAAAAAAATTAATCAAACTAATAATACTCGTCATAAATAATTATATATATCTAGTTTATGAATGTTCCTTTTTTTGAATATGAAATTTATTTTCTAATGTTTTCCTATGATTACTATAATTGTTCTTCCCACATTTCCATCAAATTCGTTTGACATAAGAGTACATTTATAATTATTTCCTCAACCAATAATATTCTAGTTTTAATTTTATTTCCTACACAATTTGATGAAATAGATTAATTAACCTTTGAAAAAACATGTTTGGGTTATACATTTTCATATAAGAAACAATTCCAAATAGTTCGAGAAGATTTGATACTAACTAATATAGTGTTGTATAAATATTGAATCTTAATTTTTAGAGTATTTTCATCTTAAAAGAATGATTATTGTGTTTATTATTCTATTTTGAAAACCATTATTTCAAGATAAGTCTTTATTTTGTATTTATTCACCACCATTAACTTGAGTTTTTTAATTGGACCAATGTATCCATATTACCTTTTTATAATATTTTCCATTACACCACAATTATTTTCATAATATAGATTTTAGATAATCTTTTCCTTTTTAAAAACTATATTTTTCTCAAGGTATGACTCTTGTTCCTCATTTAAAATTTTCTCCATGTAATTCTCTTATCCAACTTTATCTCCACCACATAAAGGATCATCTAATTTTTCAACACAAGCATTAAATTTCCTAAAAATTTTATGAGTCACTTATTTATATTTAATATATGATATATAGTAATATTCTTCTTCATTCCTTAATATAATCCTATTTTTCATTTTTTAAAATTTTTTCTTACCCGAAATATATTTTTAAGCTAAATGTTATATTTTTTCCATATTTATTTGTTAGATTACATTCATTATGTTCATAATCCTTATATATTGAACTTATATTTTTGGACCATTAGCTAAAAAATTAAATATTTCACCAAATATTAAGAATTTTAGTAGATTATTTACTTTGTAATTAACCTTTTATTTCTATATTTTCATTGATTTAAGACCCGTGGTATTCTTATACACTTCAATATTTCATTAATAAACTTATAACTCATTATAGTACTCAATATTCTACTCCTTAGTTTAATATATATTAATAACTTTTAATTCGATATATTATATCACATTATTATTAAACAAATGTTCTTTTCTCAACTCATATATGATAATTGTTTTATTATCTAGTCAAGAAATAAGTAATATTTTGCATAGAAAGTAGAAATTATTATTGGAATCTGGTCTATAAAATTTAGTTATAGTTCCATGAAAATGATTAAAATATATGGAATATCTCCAAATCCACTGATACAATCGACAATACAAGTATCACTTATAAGGTAGTAATCAATTGTCTCATCATCATCCATTTTGTTTCTCTATGTCCCTTTCATATCATATAAAAATTATCAAATATAAATATCAAAATTGAACTTCTTAATTTTCCATCAACTTATTCATAAATTTTATCTGCAAATATCAAGGTAAAAACTCTAAAAAGTTATTTAAAGCCCATTTTAATTGCATCATAGGACTATAAGACTTATGATAAATTATAGGGTATCTTCTTAGTCTTCTAGAACAATTTTTTTTGGTCGAATATTGGATCAAAAAATTTTATTTATTGAATTCATATTATCCACTATTTAGCTTTATTATATATTTGATCTCTTATAGGAATATTGGTTTTATTATTATACTACTTTATATACAAAATATTGTTGGTGTATCATTGGGGGGTATTAAATGATACTTTTTTTTTACAATTTCTCCCATCTCGAAAATTATATAATTAGTTAACATCACATTCCACTATATTTGGTTCTCTATCCTAACTGTATGAAACAAAAATGATTAGCATGAAAAGAACACAAATATATTTACAAGGCTCACTTCCATTGTGGGTTGCTACTCCTTTTTTCATTTTTGTTGTGCCTGATATATAGATTTATCACTTGTATAGAAATGTGATTGAAAATGGATGAGTAGGTATTATCCTTTACCAAACACATAATCTAGTTGACTTTACTCTTATAGAAACCATAGGGTAGGGTAGAAGTCCACATCTATAGGAAAATTAGAATATATTAATGTAAGTGGTTGATATATATTTTATTATATCCAAAATTTTATCAAAACTTCTTCTTGTGTTCTTACATATGATATAAATTTTTAAAGAATAACAATATTACTTTTCACCACAAAATGTGTTCTTCCTCATCTTTATAAAGACTTTGATGACCAAAGTAATATCAAAACCTTTTATTTAATATCTGAATTATTCTTATGATTATAAAATGGTCATTTTAAATATTAGACCATGTTGGGAAGCATCATATTCTTCCATATCACTGGAACGAAATTAAATAATTATTACTCAAGTAATTCTTTCCTTAATTATTATCAAAGATAATAGTAGGAATTCACTTCAATGTCACCTTATTTTTGTCTCCTCGATATAGTAGATCAATTTCAATATATATTGTAAGATTAATAAAATCATTTACCATATCCTTAACTATTTTTTATATTCTCATAATCACATTAATATTATCTCTTATATTTAAATATAGAAAAAATATCATCATTTAAGGAAATTTAATATTATTACATAATTATATTTAATGCCCCATCATATATTTCATTATTAAATCTATCACGAGGTTCAATATAGTCCTTTATAAAAATAACCATAAAATCCACATAATAATATTAACATATGATGAAGTTTTAATAGTGGATCCCTTACCATAATGACGTGAGCGAAACATAAAATTCTATTTAAATAGTAACACAGATCCAATCATAATGAGATATTTTTCATCATAGTGTGAAAACAATCTCCCATACATGATAAAGAACACTGGTGTTTAATTCAATGTTGTAAGGCATTAGTATTTATTGAATTAATATACATATATATCATTTATAATTCATAAAAATATAATTTTTTTTGAGTCCAACATTAATATAATAAGAAAAGAAATTTTTTCTCTATATATTCTTGACTTTAATTATTTTTAATACAATATTTACCCATTAAACACTCTTTTGATTCTTAATGCAATTTCAATGTGTTTTCTAGAATGTTTTTTTATTTTAATGTTTTTTTTCAAGAAAAATATCTATAATTATAGCTAGTTTTCTTAAATAATATTACATTTTACATGAATACAATTTATATATGGTAACTTCAGCCAAATTTCTAGAGTTCTTCTACAGTTATATTCACATATACATCTATCTGATATTTATTCATTAGATTATTTTTAAATTTATGATTTCTATTTGTTATGAAATTTATGTAATGATTATAATAACCATTTAATATGTATATTTACATGGAATAACTAACTATTTTTTCCATTCATCGATCAAAGTTAGTTTCACATAATAACCTATTTACATTAAAAATATCATACTTATCTAGTTTTCAAATGTCTTCTAGAATGTAGATATTATCATGATAATTTTTAACATATTCTAAAAAAAATCCAGGAATTCAAGATATTTTTTTATAATTTCTCAAAAACCACCCCAACATATTTATTGATTTTAACTCAGAGTTAGAAAAATAAAAACATAAATAATACCATTGGAATATTTACATTTCACACCTGACATGAATGACCAGATATCCAACTATTGTTTTGGTTACATATGAGATGGATGAAAATTATGTTTAGGCCAAGATAAGATTTTTGGGATTCATTGTAAATTATATAACAATAAAAAATATAGATACACTTAATACTATAAAAGGGTAAAAAGTTATCACATGTTATGTGAACTGTGATATCAATGAGAGGAGTTTCATACCACTCCAGATGTCAAAATTTTGAAAAGGAATCTACAATAGACCAATATATTACACTAGTAGGGTAACCTAATTTAAGGTCATAAAAATGAATACATTATATATTTTAACTTAGTATAGGTTAAAAAATTAACAATAATGTGGAATGGATATGGTAGGTTTTTTCTATAATATTTACCAAGATTTGTATATATATAGAGTATGAACTATCATTTTCAATGACCAGATATTCAATCCCTAGCATCATTGTTCCTCAATAAATTTATGAAAACAATTCCAATTTCATTAAGATACTAAGTCTAGAAATTAACATCATGAAATCTATAGATCACCCCTTGAGGTATTTAAACAATAAAATATGTTGTCTCTTTTGTCACTCATTAAAATTTAGGAATCAAAGGTAGATGGATTCCTGGTTTTTTAATATGACACTATATGGGGAACATTATAGACCTCTAAAAAATGTAATTTTAATTATTTTAAATTCATTGAGTTATGAATAATGTATCACTAATTTTACGGTCATATAACAGAGAGTCATTCCGCATTAGAACATTATTCAGAAATCCTGTAATGAAAATGATTAATGTCCATTTTGGGTAATATAAGACTTTATGTAATAGACCAAAAACTATAAATCCATAGCACAATGGGGAATAAATGGAAATGAAAATTTATTTTTGGTCTTATGGTAGGAAATATCATCACCATTATGTATCTTCTGAAAATAAGAAATAGGTTATTGATATTTTAGGAAAAGGGGATGATTTATGTAATATAAAAAAAATAAATTGAACCTAACATGGAGAATATGAAGAGTACTGAAATGAGATATAATATTTAAAGAAACTTTCATGAAAAATATACATTAATACACTATTAAGTGGATATTATAATGTAATAGGATAATCGGGGTTAACCCATATATAAATTGTAGTGATTGTATTTATTTAAGGTTTTTTAATGGAAAGGGTCTCTGGATAAGGTGAGATCTTATATAGGTATAATTTGGATTTATTTTTTATAGAAATGTGATAAAGATACTATTTTCTATATTTTATGTTTTCTTGATGAGTACCAATTTTTTAGACTAATTTAATGTTGTAAGGGAATAATTTTGTGATATTTATAGATTTACGATATAGAAATTGAACTATATATTACATGGTCCTATAATACAAAATATTGAATATTTTATTATTTTTTTGGCAATATATTTCATTAGAAACATTTCAATTATAGGAGGTGTAATGTACTCTCTATTAATGCGATCTTTTAATATTATACTTTAGAGTATACCTTGTGCCACAAACCAAATATATTTCAGGAGGATGACTCCTTCATGCATGATAGGGATACTGTTGGGAGGATGGATCTTTCGTTCTTTGAGGACCTCCAAGCAGGCTCGAACCCGAGGATGACCAATGGTTATCTTATTGGCACCTCAACTCTATGGGAGGTGATTCCAAACAGAGTGTCTGAAATCGAAAATAACTCAATGGAGGCTATTCATAATGAGGAATAGATTTTCAATGCCATGCAGAAGCTTAACCCAGAGATTTCCCCCGACCCCAGTTTTCCTGGAGCCTTTTACAGGGGGTCATGGGAGATTGTCAAAAAAGATATTGTTGAATCCATATAGGATTTCTTTCGGGGTGGGTCTCTTCCTCGGGTCGCCAGTGCCACAACTATCTTCCTCATCCCCAAGGGCTTGTCCATTCATGGGGCTATAACACTCGCCCAAGAGATGGGGAGAGACATTAATTTCAAGACCCATGGTTCGAATCTTGCGATCAAAGTTGATATGAACAAAGTATACAACAGGATTGAGTGGAGTTTTTTTAATGGAGTTTTTGTGTCAATGGGATTCTCGGTCAGGGTGGTTGATATCCTTTTTAGGTGTGTAAGCTCTTCGTGGATTTGGGTATCTTTTATAGGGAAAGTGCATGGTTTTTTTAAGGCTACCAGAGGTCTGCGACTGGGTGACCCGCTCTCACTCAGATTATTCATCCTGGCCCAAGATACTCTCATCATCCTTCGTAACCGCAGTATTCTTCAAGGGGGAATTATCCCCTTCAGAAGGAAACAAAGCCTCCCCTCTATATCACATCTGATTCTTGAATAATACACCATTATATTCATCAACAAAAGGTAGAGATTTGTTCATAAGATCAATGATATACTGAGGGATCACTACTTCTGTAGTGGACAGGTTCTAAGTGTCGACAAGAGTGAATTCTTTATCTCTTACAGAAGCTCTCCTTGGTGTGTTTCTTCCCTGTGCATCCGGCTTAACATGTAGTAGGGGTCCTTCCTGATGGAGGATCTGGGTACGCCTATCTCCTCGGGTAGACTTTGAATTCGAGATTTTAACCACATTATAAGTGGAATCATATGTCGAGTTCTCAACTAGAATAATCACCTCCTCTCTTTCAGTGGGAATATATATCTGGTTAACAGTGTATTGTCCACCATACCTATATATGCAATGGAATCTTCGAACATCCCAAAAGGAGTCATCAAATTAGTTGACTCGATATTATGTAGTTTTTTATGGGATGTGAATTCTGAGGGGAAGAGGCACTAGAACTCGTGGGAGAGGATGGATAGACCCATCCATGAAAGAGGGATCAAATACAGAAGCTTGAAAATCACTCTCCAAGGCTCGCATGCTAATCTTACTTGGGAAATTCTTGAACTGCGTACTATATTGGTCTATAGGATGTCTCAGATTAGTGAGAGTAACACGGAGGTTTGTAGTAGCTATGTTTCTCCTATTTGGTAAAAAATCCATCCCTAGATTCTGACCCTGAAATATAGCTTGCGATGGATAGTGGGAACATGGGAGATTATCTTATGGCACAAGAATTGGCTGGGCTCTGTTCTTGCCTTCCCAGGGTGCCTGACTCCTCTAATCACAATTAAGGAAGCCCGGTGTCACCCTCATTTCACCAAGGTACTTCTGAGTGAAGACCAAAATGCCCTGTTTGATTCCTTTGTCCTGAATGATGAGCAAGACAGATGTGTGTTCACTCCCTCCTCATCGGGCATCTTTAATATCAGAGAGTTTTGGAGGTTGCTACCCACTCAGGGTTTTCTGGATTGCTGGAATGATGTGGCATGGTGTTTCAATATTCCTTTGAAGCTTAACTTCCTCACCTAGCGTATCAGGAACCTCTCTATTGTGATGGACGATAATATCAAAAAACTGGGGATCATCATGGCCTTTGGTTGTCATTTCTATAGAGCACGGAGGGAGGAGATCACTGTGCACTTGTTTTATGAGGGTGAATGGGCTCAAGCAGTGTGGTCATTTCTAGGAGGCTACTTGGATTCTTCTTCTCGAGAGTAGTATGAGTCTTCTTTCCTAGAGAGATGGTAAAATGGTCCGTTGGGGAAGGAGAAGGATCGGCTGGCTCGTGCTAAAAACCTCAATGCGGGGTGTTGGTGTATCTGGAAATTCAGAAATCAGGCTCGGTTCGAAAGTGCAGTGCCCACGGTGAGTTCCATTACTGCACGTATTCGCTTCCTACTCTTAGACTTGATTTTTATCAATGAAGAATGTCAGGAGGCTTCTCCCTTCCCATGCATGCAGGGGTCTATATCACATTCTCCTCCCTCATATTCTGGACCTTATGGTAAATGGATCAGATGGATTCCCCTACCTCTGGCTACAAACTCTATACTGATGGGGTTTGTTCTGAAGGGGTGATGTCGGGAGGTGGTGTTGTGAGAGGAACATGGGGAGGTGTGGTGTTAGCCGCTCTTCCTCCTTCAGCATTAGTACCGCAATACAGGCTGAGGCCCAGGCTCTTCTCACTGAGCTTTCCGTGTGCATCCAGGATAATGTGGTCATTTCTAAGGTGGAGGTTGACTCCTTGATTCTCCATGATTTCTTGAAAGGAAATTGTTCAATACCTTGGTCTATTTCCTATAGTTTCAAGAAATGCCTTGGTATTCTTCGACACAACATTCAATTGTCCCACACCTGCCGCGAGGGGAAAAAGGTTGTGGATTATTTGGCATCTGTGGTCGATCATAGGTCTACCAATAATTGTCTTTTCAGTTTAACAACTTAAAGCTGAAATGCATTAATTTTATCAGAGGAGATGCCCTTGGTTTGCATTACTATAAACCCCATAGTTTGTCTTGTTATATTGTTTCACTCTTTAATAAAAATTTGATTTGGATGGATGGTATTTTAGATTTAATTTTAGAAGATTATTTTATGGTATATTTAGTATATTCAAGGTAAAAACCAACTCACCTTTGATAAATGAACATAGGTGGATATTATTCTTAAATTTTTAGGTCACTCAATTTTGGAGAACTAATATGTCATTTATGGATTGTAATATATTTTTATTGAAAATTCATATATATATATAAATAAAACTATTACTATTAATCTTTGGATAGTGTCTTATAAACAGTACTCCCTTATAAATTGAGAGGAACCATGATAAAAAATATCACCTACCTTCAAAACACTATTATATAATGTGTCACCTTAGTGGGGGTGAATGTACTTATATGATAATCTATCAATGTACTAAAAATATAATCCAGAAACTTTTTATTACACATCCATACAATATACTACAAAATTTATGTAAGTATCATGTAAAATCCATGTATTTGTTACTTTAGAACCATATTATTGTGGGAATTATTTTGTTATTGAAATATAAACATTCAATATATCCTATTTAACTGACGAGTAATTAAAATTTTCCTAATATATAAGATTATGGAATGCCATATATTGAATTTTAATAATGATATTTGACTTTAAAGAAAAAAATATTTAATTTCATTCCATCATCCTTTATGTCCAATAATTCATATAATTTCAAAAGGCTTACTATCATATTATGGATTATGTAATAAAACCAAACATTCAATAATGGGTACAAAACCCTAAAATATATTTCCAATATATAAAAGGTTAAAAGTAATATCCAGTATATAGAAACACCATAAAATGATGAATAAATTTAACATTCAAGTGTTATACATAATACTTAATTGAAAAAAATGTTCAATAATGTACTATTAATAGAAAAAATAACCCAAGTATCATGCTATAATGGGGATTATTGTATATTATTCGATGGGAGCCACATGTTCTTTCACATACCACTTTCATTACATAGTGGATGTCACATTATCTAATGACCCTTTAGAAGAACCCATACAAACCATTCTTCTAGAGTATATTTGTGATGTTTTAACTATATGAATAAGTGAATCTAACTACAAATATGTGTTTTTTTCACATTAAACCTGATCCTATGGTGTATAACTATTCTAGTGAAAATGTGTTATTAAGAACATATAATTATATTAATGATAATATTTTTTAGATAGAGATGATACCCAAGATATGGTTATATCAGTTTTATCTACATCTTATGTCATTTTATTGAGCATATGAGATATTAATATTTAATTTACAACCCATATGATCATTTCATATGTATCAGGTTTAGAGATAGTGGATGTAAAATTAAATAGTGATTCCAACTAATCATTAGATTACAATGGTATATATGAATGAACTGTCTTACTAATAAATCATTCCATTAGCTCTTACAAATGACTGATCATCGGTGTTGACTTCTGCTTCCTAATGGGGTACTATCTAATGATATTATTTCACACAAAATAAATGCCACATTTGATGTTATAAGGAGCGATCATGTTTATTGTGAAAATATTGGCCTTTTATGACTTCATTGTATTATAATTATTTTTTCTGTGTAACCCTTTAAGAGGAGGAATGTGTTTGGGATGGGGAAATTTTTATAGGATATGTATATGACCCCATGATATACCCTATTGACTGTAGAACTATACTTCCATTTTCTAGTTAGAATATTTATTATGATATTAAAGAATATATAAAACTATTTGTAAGCCTAATTGATAAATACAACCACATAATTCATATCTTTTATGTCTAAGGTAAATTCCTTCAATGTTTGGAAACCAACTAGGTAATTTTCAATTTCATGCTTGTTGGTTTATTTTTTTGAGGAAAATTTGATATAAAACTACTAAGGAATGATATATTATCTCACTGAACACCTATTGAACATATTTTTAATTCATATGTTCAATAATAAATTTGTTTGGAATAAAAAAATTTACTTTAGTGTACTATAAATAATGATGTGGATTTTCTACCTCATGGATTGAATCAAAAATACTTCATCATAATGAAAATTTATCTACTCTGATGCTCTAATAATTCAGTGTTAAAATAGAATGATATATATATTTTACCATAATTATTCTTTTAGAAAATTATATATCCATGGTATTTCTCTATGTAAACCATATTGGGAATGAGTTGGATTAATTACATGGGTGAAATTATTATTTGAGGATGAAAGAGGTTTTTCATCAGACTATCAAATATACATTGGAAATCATTTTCCTAGTGATAGGTAACACCGTTCATCATCATATCTAAAAGTCAATGATATTTTATTTAGGATTATAATGATTTTCATGATGTAATAGAGACATGATTTGAGTTATATCAACACTAAATTTCTAATTATAGTTGCATTGTCAAAAAATGATACACTTTTATAAGGGTCAACCATGATACCTCATTGATAAACCAAAAACATAATTTATTTAAAAATATATATTCTAAACTAAAAAATAAATTGGTTCATTATCATGTTATACCATAACAATGTATTATTAATTTATCAATATCATGGATGTGATCACAACATTAACATCAATTTAAAAATAATATTTTCTCGTGATAGGTTAATGTTTTATCTAGAAGGGGGATGAAAATGTGATGTATAATATAATAGTATGTATCTCTTGAAATAATAACGTTGAAGACAAGAATATTTTAATAATATTCCCCATGGTTTTCCATGTATTCTTGAGTATTTTTATCCTAATGGGTAATATAGATCTGATAAAATCCTAAATACCCATATGTGAGGAATATGGTTTGAGAAAAGTTATTTTAACTATAAGTAATTTCATTTTTAAAACATGGATATTTTCATATAATAGTGGAAATTACATTACATAAATTCAATAAACACTTTAATTTATCCATTCTTATTCTTGATGAGGATAATTTTAGAATCCATTCATGGTAATAAACCTCTCCAGTGAAGTAATACTTGATCTGCTTATACACTTCCGCCTCCAAAATTTTTTGGATGACATTTATATCATTCATTCCTTTAATTTTAACACTTGAGGTTCCCAACATGACATTTCATTGTAATTACATGTAAAACCATTGAAGTGTATTTTTAGAAATTAAATACATTTCTTATATTTATTAATATCCCTAACTATATAATTTACACTTGTATTTTATTATTAATTAGTCCCCAAGATAATTTAACTAATCACATATATTTTTTATTCTAATTAAACCATCAATCACAGTTGATGTTACCCTAGATATTTTTTATCTACCATGAGGGGTAAAGGGGTTGATATAATTATTTATTACTTAATTATTTCTTTTGATTTTCACTCACCTTGGTAGGGGTTTGATTATTATTTATAACTATGGAATCATTAGGATTCACAAAAATCCTATGGATGGGGGTATAGGGTACTATTTCCTTGGTAGTTTTTATATGTTTTTCTTTTATGATGTTTAAATTATTTAGTATGATTGTATAACTATTTATTAGACCCTATTTCGAATAAACATATTCTAGAATAGAGTTGAAAAAACATGGTTTGAAAAACAATATCATTTTACAATTATATACACAATAACAGTTCAAACATATATTTTTATTACCATTTTGAGAAGATTTTATACAAGGAAATTTCTATTTTGATATTTTTATTTCCCCAATTCTATGTTTTTACTCAATGTGATGAATACGAAGTAGAAATATTTTCATTACACCACTATAAGGATTAGAACATTGAATTAATTAGAGGATAAGTAAAGTAATTTATTAGTATTTCTATGTTGTTTTCCTGCTATATTGTATTTGAAACAAATTGATGTATGTGATTCTATAGGAGTGAAAAAGAAAACTTTTACCAATAATTACTCCTACTTTCCCATTGATAGAGTATGCCGGTCCCAGATATTAGGTGGATGGTAAAATTTTGTAAATATATAACAATGGTATTCCAAAGAAGGTGTTTTATTCTATATTCTATAATCAAATAATGAACTCAGTATTTTACATTAGATCATTAATTTATTTCCATTGACATGATCTTACATTAATTATTTTATACATGTTTTTATATTAGTGGGTTTTTATGCTTTTAAAGGATACATTGGCCTCCCTGAATTAATGTAATCATAGGGTTTTATATATATTAATTTTTATATAATATCCATTATCCACAAAAACATAATGATACTCACAATATTGACTGGTATAAATATATATATGTGTAAACTTTTCCCTCATTCCGTCACTAATTTTTTCTATGAATGAGATGAGTACATGTAAATCAAATTTTCTTATCACCATGGTCTACTTTAATAGTATCCACATCTATATTTAATGTCTATGAATTTTTCTAGGCCTTTATATGTAATCCCATAAAATACTTAGACAATAGAAGCGAATATATGATTTAGGGTCATACTAAAGATATCAAGAGGTTCTTTAACACAACATATTTAGGCCAGAGGGATAGGTGTCCTTCCATGTTACTTAACATAGACTTGAGTAATTGGTGGGTATTCCAATTATGAAGGTGATGACCACAAGGACAAATATAATAGAGGGTTAATTTTTTATTCACTAAGGAAATTAAGCCTCACTAAAATTGAATATTGAATAAATTATTTTGTTATTGATTACCATAACATGAATTTATGTGAAATGATTGGGAATCCTAGGATCCTAGATAAAATAGTTCATCCTACCATATTTATTGTATTTATTTTCTTTTATTTTTAGTGTATAGGGTAATACGGTTTCAAATGATTCCCATATTCTGGTTTATCCCTCGGGCATGACATCCCATTTATCTGTTACATCATTGAGAGTTATAGGGATATTTTAATTTTTTTTAATATCCACCTATTTTTCATAATGCTCTATCAATTGAATAATAGTGATGGAGGAATATAATACTTATTTATTATAGGTTAATTTTCTTTTGATGGAGTGGTTCCCAAAAGTATAATTCCATGAAAAATGATGTTAATAAATGTTTAATATTTCTCAGGAACATATTGGTGTTCTTATCCCTATGATATATAAATAAATGTTTTTTGTTCCATCTAAATGACTATTGTAGTGCAAAATATATCATCATTGGGGTATAAGGGGAATTGGGGTCTTGAGAGGTTGATTCAGTAATGATTTGGTGATGGTGTGTGGATTATTGGGTGACATTCAAATAAACTAGATATAATTTTTTTTTGTATTTATACATTCAAATTATTTTGAATATACTTATTTAGTAGAAATGGTTTTTGAAAATAATTTCATTCACTCTATGGGATTGTATAATAATACCTTAATATCAGTAGTAATTATTTAGAGTATAAACTTGAAGATAGAGCATTATTTAATGTTATTGACATTTATCCATGTTTTGATTGTTAAGACCCCCATCATTGGGAATCATCTCTCATGATATCCTATCACATTATGGTATAATAAATATTTATAATACCCAAAATAAAATTCATACCAATTGGAGTGGGTCCTATTTGTTTTATTCTCCATGACATGAAACATATAATCTTAATGATTTAGTTGTATATTTTTATTTGAACAAATTCACTGCTATCTTTGTCTAGTTCCATGATATAGTTCCATTGAGAGATGTATTGTTTTTAGGGATTTGAGGCATCAACTTTGATGGATAAATGGTGAATATGGATATATTCATCTACCAAAATCTTTTTCTACACCAAGGCTATATTTTGATATATCTTTTTGTTTTATCACATATAATCAAATTAGAATTATATTATTTCAACAAACTGATAAAATATAGTTGGATATTTTGATATTATAAACATTGAATGAACTCTTCTTATATTTTTTCTATAGATATATCTTAATTTCACTCCTAAAGAATATATATTTTTATATAATACTCAAAACCCCACTATTATGAAATAATATTAATGAGTCTATCTTTAGGAATTTTTTTCAATTAGATAGATCAGTAATTATAGTTTTTATTATGATTAAAATGTACTAGTAGTGGTATTATTGATAAATAACCTAACATGTAGTGAGGTACCTTTCCACTAGGTTGTTATAGTAGAATATTATAGGGCTATTTTATGATTGGTTTAAATAATTAATATTAATATACTTATTTTGTTTTGATGACTCTTATTGAAGGACATACTAGGATATAATGTGAGTGGTATACTACTATAGGTATCATTCTCTATTAAAGGATGTAAATACAGGAATGATGAAATTAATTGGTGGAGGTGTAATATTTACACACTCATTGTTTATATAATTTTTTGGTTAGACATGTTCATAAATTACTTAGTATCTATCAATTGATTTTAGATGGACTCTTGTATATTTACTTATGATTCCACATCATGTGTTAGGAAACACACATGATAGTTTTCTTGATTTGGTGGTTGATAGTTATTTAGAATGGGATAATTCTGAGGATACATTAGAGATGATAATAGTTCGATAAGTTATTTTTTCCAAGGACCTATCAGATAAACCATGTCATCCATTAATGTTTTTTTGTTCCCTTCATACTATTGTAGGTCAAATTGTTTAGGTAGGGCCCTAAACTAAATATCATCATTATTAGATATGTTCCCAAAATGAATAAAGAAAATAATTTACCAATGGTTGTGACATATTTAATTAACTGAGAAATCAAATTTTATAAAAAATGGACTGAGTAAATATATATGGAATATGGGTTTAAGATATCTAATTTCATTTACCACTATCCATATATCTGACTACCTAGGATCATTATAATCATAGATCAAGTAGTTTTCCCAATTTTCAATATCTTCTCTTTCCATAAGTGTACATTCCATTAGCATATATTCTAGTTTATGGTATTTTTTAAACAATGTGTATTTCCTATATAGTTATTTTTCTATCCAATGATGAAGGGAATCAAATTTTTTGGATTATATAAAATCCGCTAATGTATACAACATGAGAACTAAATTGTTATATGTATCTATAAAATATAGGGTTTTATAGTGTTTAAAATATCCATCAATGAAATATAAATTATAATATACTATGTATAATCTACCAAATGGAGTTATAGTATCATGGGATCTATGATGTTTGTCATATTAATTTCCATAATCTTGTTATACCAACATGGGTGAATCAAAAGGAAGGTAATTCCGAAGAAATCTCTTCAAAAACAACTCGACGTGGAATATAAAGCGGAATAATATGTCTATATTATTGGAAATGATACTTTAGAATAGTGATATTTAATATGTGTTATCACATAAATTAAATCGATACATAGATTGGTTGACGATGTGGGTAAAAATGGTTGGTATAAAAATACCCATAGCATAATATGTTGTGATTGTATTTAGAATATTTTAATAAGAGTTATGGATTTAAAATCATCTTGAGATACTATCATGATTGGAAGTAGATATAGAAATTATTTCATAGGGTTTTACCTTTACCTACCTAATGTTAAATTGAGATATCTTTTAGAATGATTAATATCACCTTAATTGGTTTATGTGTATTTGGGTTTAGCATGATCCTTAAAAAATGAATAAATTAATGGATGAATTGATTAATTTCCTAACACCTTATATGTTGTACAATCTTAGTGAATAATTCATATACTACAATTCAACTACCTTTTAGTTGTTCCACAATGAGTGATGAAATTAGATTCTACCTTTAGTCATATTTTTTATGGAGTGATTAATTAACTATAAATTTATATGTATTAATAAAAAATAGGGGAAGAGAGTACTATGATATTTGAACATTATACCTTGAACTTTATTTGGGGTTATAATTATTTAATGATTTAATGGACTGAACTATGGTTTTCTCTCCCAGAAAATTGACATTTCTCATGTTATATGTCAACTATAAAATAACATTATCTATAAATTGAGGCATGACCAAATTTATAACATTAATCACTAAGTATTTTGAGTAGTTAGATATATCAATAATATAAAATATATAAAAATAGATATTTTTCAACATCACCCATATGTTTTTATTGAATCTTGGACTGTTATCCTCCTTGAAGAGCTCTTGAACATTACAATGTATGGTGAAAAGAGGCCAGCAACAGAATTGTGTTTATTTACCACTAATTCGAAGGAAATTTAATTAGTGTTTTATTCACCTTAAAATTATTGTTTTTTGGGTTTTGGAATGACATGGGTAGTATCCCACTCATTATGGAAAGAAAATACGACTTTTAATCAGAATTTTCAACTATTTCCATAATTAAGTGATCCAATAGAGAGATTAATGATGAATATTTATATAAAATGAGTTTATGATATGTTAAATTTCAAAGGAAAATGATAATAAAGGTACATACAACTTTAAAATAATTTCTTTGTATTGAGTGTTTTTTTTCTGATCATAACATTTACTAGAATTTGGGTTCTTTGAGATACTGAATTTCATCATGATTTTTTATATTTGGACAAGAATAGTGTAAAAATTATAATCATAGAACTATTAATAATGTTATCAAGGGTGGATACCTATATATAATGAATACCCTCATTCAAGATGAATAATATCACAAACTATATAATTGGTTACATAGATATTATGACATCATATTGTCAAGTTTCTTCATCATTATCATGAGGAGACACTTAATGAATATTACCGGTGATACAATAGGGGGGACCTCTATGTAAATTACTTTAATTATATAAATATAACCTATATATATTTTATCATCATCTTTAGGAAGTAATCTATGAAAACAACTTATAAGTCCATTGGAATAACCTCTATTATCCATGTATCTAATAACATGGGGTGAATATCCATGTAAGTTGATGATTCCATAATGGGTAGGACCTCAAAGGGGGTAGCTAGTCTTATTATAGAGAGGAACTATACAATACATATATTAAGCCCCAATAATACGGCCTTCCATAAATTATATACATATTATATCAGTGTACATGAATACTCATTACATATAAATAAATTTCACACCCTTGAAAACAATGGATTCAATATTTTTGAGATTAGATAGATAACCAATGTATTTAAGACACATTATCTATTATCTATGACTAATTTCCATCACTCAAGATACCCTTATAAACATTTAATATGTAATAGAATTAATTATTACCAATTTAATTGAAAATTAACAATGATGATCTCAAATGTTCACTAAGTGTTGAATATAACAGATAAAACATTCCTTTCATAAGTGAGTATAACATGGGAATGTGGGTTTGAAAACATAATATAGTTTTACAAATAAAATAATAGTATCATACCTAATAAAAAATAAATAACAAATCAAGAGTTATGGAATAAGGTTTTTGAAATAACATTATACTGGTGTCATAATAACATAGAAACATGAGTCAATAATCTTATTCCATGAAAACGTCACATAAAAATATTACCTAAAATTTAAAAATAGAATAATGATGATAAATATACATAATAATATAAATTCATTCATATAATGAAGAACATTAAAAAAACTATCAAAAAATAGTTTAAAAAGACCCATAGTAGATTAGGTTTATTGGTCAATCACTACTATGAAATATCATGATATATAAGGCATTACACAATATTTTAGAAGGATATATTTTTCTAATAATTCTAATAAAAAAGTAAAGTGAATTCAGTACACTTCCTAGTCACAAAAAAAGACATATCATGAGGTATGAGGATTTATACAATTCATTATAGTTTCTATATAATTCTTTTCCCACTAATAAAATAATGAAAAAATACACATATGTGTGACACATGAACATCAGAGCATCAATAATTACATGATAGAATAATTAAATCATTGGAAGGAAATAGGTTTTATGATGACATCATCAAGAAATGATCATAATCCACCCAATGAATGGAGGTGGATTGTATTATTAGAGAATATACCCAACGAAGTATAATAAAACATTAAATGATATTGACAATAATGAAAAAAATATTTTAAAAAGATTATGAAAATTCATGGAATAAAATCATGGAAAATCCTTTACATTTGGAAAACATTTATTTTTTATAAGAAAAAAATTTATAAAATAATATGAAGGAATTATATTATAATTCCATGAAAAGATAAGTAATAATTAATTTAATTAATACAAAAGGAGGAAATCGGAAAACAAAACTAAGGAAAATAAAGAAAAAATAATCTATTAATTCACTTGTAAATAAAGTCATAAATAATTAAAATGAACATAAGAAATCATATAATTATAGGGATTCATATTTATAAAATAAAATAATGAATATGGAAATACAGTAGAATGAATCCTTTCTAAAAGGATGATATATGACTTGATCCTCTTATAAGAAATATATCATTAGAATCACTAGAAAATGTGAGGTAAAATGTTATGAAGGAACATGAACAACAAAAATAACCAGAGGAGTAGAAAATAAATGTGGTTCTGGAGATAAAGAATATAAAAATTTACCTCAATATATATTTAATAAAATTAAATCTTGAATTCCACGTGGGATTGAAAATGAAACAATGTTTACATGGTAATTTATTAATTGAAACTGCTTGAAAGAGATTACCTTATATATATATATATATATTTATAAATCCAATTAATTGAATGATAAGTATTATAAAATAAATTCATGGGTATAATATACAAGAAATTGAATAAAAAATTTATTAATGTGATTCATATCTACAGGAAAAGAAATTTATATGAGAAACCCTGACATCAGACATCTTTTTTTTCAGATATCGTATAACTCCATTGATGAAACCGTTCATACTCTTAATTTCATCCCTCAGAATGAAGAACTTGCACCTTCTGATTTTTTTCCAAAGGCTACTAGATGTTTGAGTATACATTATGAGTTGAAATATGGGTAGTCTATCAATATAGAGAAGAAATATAAAAGTTTTTTTGATTTGGTATAATAGAGAACCATTTATATGCAAAAACTGTAGGAATTTCATCAAAGATTTAAGTTATGTGAAGGGTAATAATTGATTAACATGATATTTATGTGATTTAGGTAGGTAAATGTTAGAGATACGTACATTATTTACCCCCACAACAAAAATTAATTCTTAAAGTTTCAAAATATCATTTTAATTAAATAAAGAAATGATCCATTTTAACTTACCCCATTTATCACCTTTTTCCATATTTAAATATTTACCTTGGAAATTATTTTTTTACATAAAATATATGATTAAACCTCTAAAATAAATTCAAAATTGTGATTACCAATTTTTTCCTCTATTTTCATAAATTATAAATGAAAATATTTGAAATTTTACTTTTAAATTAAAAAATCTATTATACAGGGAAACCTGTTTCTGTAGAAAATAATATTTTAACATTTATTTCTTATTCTAATTCAATATAATTTAATTTTAATCACATGAATCTTAATATATTTTTTATACATATAATCATTAAATTTTAATAAAATCATCATTTTACCATAATATATTCAATATTTTTAAATAAAATCTGAAAAGGAAATAACAAATAATTTTTATAAAAGTGCTTTTTTTGAATATGAATTGATTTTAATTAGACTCTATTTATTATTTGTCACATAACCTTTAAATTGGTATTATAATCTTAATATGAATTGTATAGACATATCAATTCATTTTACTAAATAATAATAAAATAAAAAATATTTCAAAAATTAAATATATGTAATTTTATTACAGAGAGATAAAATAAATTATTCTCTTTTACTTTCATTCTCAAATTATTTATATTTTAAGAATTATATTATTTAAATTAATTAATAAAAAATAAGTAAATTTAATGTTCAAATTTTATAAATGTATATCCACTAAATATATATCCAACAACCATATATGTAATGACCATATGATATACGACCATATGTCCAATGAGGATATGTCCAATAACCATATGTAAAAATGCATTATTACATTCTTTTATATATCCTTAAATATGTCAATAATATCATTATTTCTATTTTTTTTACTTCTTATCAGATTTTATATTCTATTTTTAATGTTTTTACTAATTTCTAAATCATTAAATAGAGGTATGATTTTCAAGGAAAACCATGAGGATTAAGATTTAATATTTGGGGTTATTTTATTTACTTAAGGTTTTATTCCCAATTTAATTTTATTATTGATGTTTAATATGACATTGTTATAATGTATTAATTTTTATATTTAATTATAATATTTTATCTCAAAAAAATATATTGGGGTTATTTTTCTATATTATTGAATTTATTGTACAAAAAATAACATACAATAATTATTTAAATGAATATACCTAGTAAAATAATGGGGGTGTGTCATTCTACCCCCTTAAAATAATTTCTAACTAAAAAAATAATATTTTTTAGGAAAAAAGTGTACATTTTTCTCATTAAATTTTGTGTTTATATAATTCATCCTCAAATGTATGATTTCTCTAAAATCATTAATTAGGAAAGTGGTCTTTTTCATAGTCTTTTATCTCAACGTTCCATTGTATTTACAATTTAATCTTTATAAGAGATATTATTTTATAGATGTGAAACAATTGAGTTCAGTACATATGATGGATTAGTTATTAAATTATTAAAAATTATAGACTAGACACATCATTCACTTTAGAGAGGTTCAGTGGATGTGTAAGATGATAATCCACCATTCCTACATGATTAAGGATTTCAAGAGGGTCATTATATTTTGGGCTCAACATTCATATCTTCTTGCATCTTAAGACCCTATCTATTTCTGATATTAGTTTAAATATATTGTCTCTAATATCAAATTTGAAATCGCTTGATTGATTACCATCATAATTTTTCTATCAACTTACACAATTTCAATGATATGTTGAATGATTTGAATATTCAATGGAATCTCTTGATAATGTTATAGACCTAGTTTTTTATTCTTTCTACCTTCATCACAACATGTTTGAGTTATTAACCACTAAAAATATAAGTCCTCATATGGTTTTATTTTAATATTTGAATAAAATCTATTTTCATATGATTTCCCACTAGGGAATGGTGTTGATAAAAACATATTTAAAAATCCATTTAATATAATCTCAATATATTCTCTTGAGTTTAAATAATTATTTTATATTTTTCATAACTCTATGGATGATAAAAGGTTCTAAAGAACGCTTTATATTCAATTTTAATTTATTTTTTCTTCTAAACATTTCGGTAATCCTCAGATATCTATTAGATATAATTAATAGTGTATTTTTGAATGTGTTTCACTTTTATTATGTATATCATGGAATGTTGATAAAGTGAAAAATAATATCTAAAATAAATGAAATATGTAGAATTTTTAAAGTGATTAACTATAAGAAATATGGATTTTTGAAATCTAGAAGTATTGGGATATCTTACATAAAAATTCATGGTGTTTTTATCCCATTTATTTATTGGTATGAATAATGTTTTCATCATCCCCTTAGACTTATCAAATTTATCCATAACTTGTTTCCCATCCTAGTATCCATATATATACTCTACATGATCCCACTTAATGTTGTTCCAAAAAAAATTAAGCACTGAGATCTCCATAAATCATTTTAATTCTATAATGGATAGAGAATGATGTGTTATGTGAAACATAAAATAAATCCATTTTTTTATTCCCCCTAGAGAAATAATGTTTTTTTAAAATTATATAATTCCAATATTTTCATGGCTAAAATCCAATAAATTCATTACATACTTCAATATATAGGTATCCTCACACTATGACATCCTTATCTTCACATAGATGGGTGATTGAGAATTAATTTAGGAAATATAAGATTTTTTTCCTTCCATTATGATATCAATTTCTATTATTTAAAAATCCATTAGTATTGGGTTTCTTTTAATCTTTATCATAGATCACATTTCATGATCCATCCTACTTAGTCAATCTTACAACTTTTTCACCATTACAGGTTGGAAATATATTGAATAGTCATAATATTAGATCAACTCCAACCATATCCTTTGGATGATGTTAAATTACATATGTTTTAATATATATTTTAAACTATTATGATCAATATATATATCAAACTATTCACTATTTACATATTACATCAACCTTTTAATGAAAATATAGAAACTTTTTTCTTTAAATCATGTATTAGGTGTTTTTTTCTAAAAACCATTAGTTGGAAGGAGGCATATTCTACGAAAAATTTCATTTTGAATAAAGACACTTGTTAGTCCCTTAATTGATTCATTAGTTTATATTACAAACACTTCGCCATTATAATATAGTGTGAGTGTTGGTCAATTAACTAACTTTCCCTTAAGAAACACGAAATTTTATTCACATTCATATGTCCCTAGGAAGAATACTATTTTGGAGATTGCATGTTTATTTTATTTTACACTCATAAGAAATTTATTAAGAAACATTAATAGTATATATACTAGCCAAAAAATATAAAAATATCATTAAATTGGTAGGTATTGGTTATTTTTCAATAACCTCTATCATTTATGTATCCCTATATATAACTAATATTATAATTAAATATACCATAATGATATTTTATATAGAATAAATTCAAAATTGTTAATTTATGCATAAAACACCTCATTTCTCAAAGTCTGTAGCATAATATTTAAAATTTTCTTTAGGATCTTCCATTCCCTTGAAATATATGTAAATATAATCAATAAACCATAGAAAAAATTAATTGTGGTTTTATCTAAAGACTCTATTCATCTGAACCATTTTGTTATTTGGGGTATTAATATGATAACATAGAATTTCTATGAGTTCATAGTGTCCAAATCTTGTCAAAAAATATTTATTAGGCACAAAGCTCTTATAAATATTAATTAATGGTATTCAAATAGAGTAAAAATGGTTAAGTATTTATTATCTCTTCAAAGATAATAAAATATGTTTTAAAAATGATGCTGATAATAGTTTTTATAATTGTAATCTTACTAGATTTCTAATAATCAATATAGATACGTATTGATCTTTCATTCATCACAATAACTAGAAATGGTATATTCCATGGGAAAGAATATGGGAAAATAAAAACGATACATAAATTCTTTATAATTTCCTTCTTAAATTACAATAATTCAATCAGGTCCATTATATAATGATTCAGGAATATAGATTTATCACATAGTAGGATTTCTAATAAAAACTCAATCTCATGATATAGGGGAGGACAATGAATCACTTCTATAAATACATTGAAATATTCCCCAATAATACACATATCATTAATACTGTGTTTCTCCCCAACCATTTGATCTAAATTCACCTAATGATTTTTTATTATAGAATATATAATGGAAGAAATTAACATATTGAGTTAATATTCATACTTTTAAGGATATATGATCATAATTTCATTATAGATATTATTTGAGACTTCATAATACATATAATTAATATCTTTCCTATGTAGAGAGATCTAATAATTTCCCAAAGTCACATCAATCTTGATTGGATGATGATTATACAATTTAAAGCATCATTTTAATCACTAACATTTTTAGACTTTATTTCATATGATTTCCCTATTTCTACTAACCTGAAAGGTTAATGGCATTTATAGTCATCACTAACCATTACAATGGTGCACATATTGGCATAAATTATACAATATATATAGTCAATTAATTGGTGTGTGGCTGATTTATTATGATTAAGACCCCTTTCAATAATTTATTAGGTTATCCTCATCATTATTCATTAAAATTCATGTTTTTGATGAAATTATCTTTGACACTTGAATAATTTATTTATAACTTTATAGAAATTTCATACAAGATTCTTTTCATATTTCTATCATATAGGAAGATTATTTTCATTCTTATATGGATTTTATCATGTTTTTTCCCATTAAAATATATTTATTTATTCTTCTCTAGAAATAATTGAGAATAAATATTATAAAAAATTTCAATTTCCACATTGAGAGAACATAAAACAATTTATTCATAGCTACTAATGTTCCTTGTAGACAATACTTTTCAGATACACGGTTTTATGAAACATTATCAATGATTGATTACTATTTTTGGGCTAATGATGAAACTAAAATAATACTATTTTCTTTTTTTGAGGTTTAATTTATGGGTACTAATATATTAATAAATTTTCCCATCATCTATACGAATTTTATCACCATTTTTGTGTGAAGAGTACCTAGAAACAATTTATTTCAAAATATCTTCATAAAATCTTATCAATCCATGGAATAAATTTATTCCGCTATACTTATAATAATAATGGGAGTCCACATTTTATTTATATAATCTTCAAATGATAAATGTATATGAATAATTTTTTATTCTTCATGAAGTAAATAATTAAATGTATCATTTCAGTTTTACTAATCAATTGATCAAAAAATAGTGGATAAGAAGAACCACTAAAGGAAGTTAGGTGTTTTCGCATGAGGGAATCAATAATGAGTTATTAATTCATTGAATAATTTAGTATCTCACCATAATTATTGTTATTATATCTTTCTTGAAGATATTGGGGGACCATTATCATGACACATTTCACTCTATCACCAATCTCATTTGGTTACTCATTTTAATAGTAATTTCATTATGGTTCAAACTTATTATTTAAAATATCCCTCATAGTTTTATACATTTTCTAAGACTATTAATGTTAGTGTGAATATAAACTAATGATTATTTTATTAATAAATAATAGGATGTAAAATATAAATCCACTTATGTCATAAAAATGAAAATTTCATTTCGTCCTAGGAATGTTTTGGAATATATGATTTTCATTTTAATTCATCGTATGTTGTTTTAGATTCAATCCCATTTTTTGTCAAAACCAAAAACATAAAAAAACTAAACCTAGTATAAATAAAAAATTATATAATATTACCAGAACATTATTCATTTTACATCTCTTTACATGAATACTCATAAAATCTTCTAATAAATCACATCCTACGATATAATGGTCTTGGGTTTTTGGTAATAGATAAATAACTAACATATTTCATTTACATCATTCAATCTCTCCCAAAAATATTATTGAAACATCATACCTTTATTAATATATAATATGAACTACTATTATTTATTTCTATGCGAATAGAATAAAATTATAAGGTGAGCTTAGAAGCACTGTAAGCTGTGAACATAAGATATTCAATTTTGAATATCCTAATAAAGAATAATATGAGAACATGGGTATAAGAACATAATCATTGTTATGGATGGAAAATTATTGAATCATATAGAATAAAACATTGATCATATGTCATGATTCATTGTATAATTATTATATAATAACATAAGACATGAGTTATAATAGTGTGGAAACATGAAACAACATTCTTGAGTAATGTAAATGTAATATAGTAATATTACGTGACATAGAAATGTGGAATAATATGTGAAATTTATATATGAATTGAACATAATAACTTATTCTAAGGTTCACAACTAAGACCATGATCAAATTATTGAAAGAGTCACATAGTTTTTTGTGTTTACTCTGTAATCCCTTATTTATTATCTAATGAGATATAATGTATTACCCAATGAATTAGAGGGATATATAATTTTGCGATAACCTATTACATAATATTAGTGGATTAAGATCACTAATTAGTCAAATATTTATGATTTCCGGATGTATAAATCATTTCAAAATGCACTGGAGAGCTATATAATTACAGTCTTAACCGTCACATAATGAAAAACTATAAACTTGTGTGCCATAAAAACATGAAACACTCATAATTCCATCATATCTTAATTAAATATTATAGTAAAATGGGTTACATGAAATATACGAATGAAATGTTCATAAGATATCCCATTAAAGAGGGTGGATAGTAGTATTAAATCATTGACCTAGGGAATTAGTAAAAACATAATGAATTTTAACAGTCTAAAAACATTTTTTAATAAAAGTATAGAATTTATTTATAAAATATGAATAAATATCATTAATTTATGGGAAATTTCTTCGATGAAAATAATTTATTAAATTTTATAATAATAATTACATTATAAAAAAATAAAAACAAGGAATGGAATATTCTAATAATAAAACTAAAGGAGGTGGTAGTAAAATAACATCACATAGAAATTTTTTTAAAATGTAATCGTTTTATATTTATTTAAATAATTTAAAATAAAATAAAAAATAATCTATGCTGAAAACATTCAAAAATACTCATTACATTATTTTATAATGAAATTAAAGTATAATTGAAAATTAAAATAACCAATCAAAGATATATAAATAATGATATTGAAAATAATAATGAATATAATCATAGAGGAGAAAGGAAACTGACCCAAAAGATGAGATAATTTTGAATAAAAAAATTGGAAATGTTATAGATTATCCATGAACAAAAGCAATGAGAGATAGTAAGACGATAATTTAACCCAAATAAAACCAAAAATAAAAAATAAATATTTTTTAGAGATAAAAGGAAAATAATTTTACCTTAATAGAAATATGGTAATATGAAATCTTAAATTAAATATGAGATTGGAAAATAATTTTTTTGCATTGTTATCTTAGAAATTAATATCCCTTGAAATAGTAAATTTTTTGTAAAAATTTTAAATCGCATTAGTTTCATGAAACATTTTATAAAAGTAAATAACTTGAATTATACACATCAAAAAAATAAATCAAGTGAAGAATATGAAACATATCATAGTGAATAGAAATTGTGATGAGAAACACTTACCACAAACTTCCATGTTTTTTGGAAGTCTCCATCTCTATTGATATAATTTATGGCTCCCCAAACCCACAATAACAATTATGGTTCTAAAAAATAAATTACATATAAAATTTAAAAACAACATAAGAAACCCAAATGTAACAAATCAATTTTACAATATTTAAAACATATATCAAGTTAATTATAAACTAAGAAACTTTTAGATTTCATTTGTTTAAATATTTGGGAAAAATGTTATCTAGAAAAATACATATCATTCTCAATAAATTGACTTATTTTCCATTATACCAATAATTAATTTTTATAAAATATTTATTTAATATCTCCGACACTATTCTCAGAATGTGATACAATTATGGATATATCATTTGTATCACTATTCTGGTTGACCAATAGAAATAGATACATATAATGGGTGATGTCAAACTCTTTGTAAGGTGTATTTTATTTCAGAAGTTATAATAAAAAAAAAATAAATTATATGGAATTAATAAAAAATTTAATAGTTTGGTAAAAATAATAACACTATATTATAATAAATACATGGTTAAAATAAAAAAAGTGACCACATCGATAATTATGAATTATTTCTTATTGGTGGAATGTGTAATGTAATAAAACATAATCCTCAAACCGTGATATACTTATTTTACTGTCAAAACTTTATTCAATTATATCATGATCAAACCATTACGGGATCATTAAAAATTACCCAAAACCTTTATCTCAGGACATCAATATATGCATTAAGGGGATATATAAATATATTCCTCATTTTCCAGCTAATTATTCCCAATTCATTCCCCGTATGGATGAAAAGAATAAAAATAAAATTCATAATTATATTTTCTTAGTAATAAAATATCATGAATATTAGAATAATAAAAACATAAGATTTGAATACTTTCACAGTTACTAATTAAAATATTTTGGTTATATTACATCATGAAAATAAATATGTATTGTATAATTAGATAATATCTTTAGTTAATGTAAAATGATTCAAAAGATGTTTTACAAAATAAAAGACACAATTAAAAGAGAACTAAAAATTTATATGGGGAAAAAAGAAGAAACAAAACACTAATTTTTTCTAAACTTATAAGAATTTTTTTACAAAAAACGTTTAAGGGAGAATAAATATTAAAAACAAAGAAACATAAATATGAAGTTTCATAAATAAAATAAATAGATGGTGGTAAAAATACATTATTTTAGGATTTTGTTTAAAAAGATTATGTACTCATTTTTTTAAGACTATAAAACTAATCATAAATGATATAAAATATATATTTTAAAACTCATTTATAATGAAATTTGTAAAATTTAAATGAAACCCTAAAATATTTTTTTAGAAAATATTATTAACATTATTGTAGAATATGATGATTTGGGTCAAAATTAAAATTCAATTTCAAAACATAAAAGTAAAAAAAAAATTTAAAAAATTTAAATTTAAGAATAATCATCCCAAGTGGATCCTTTATAATAATATAATGGTTTATGGGTGAAATTTTGAGTCAAAAAAAATTTGGAGGGAGAAACCTTTTATAATATTTTTGAAAATTTCTCTATAAAAACCCACATAATAGAAATAATGTGGATTATTTATTTTGAGGATAGGTAATGTCACGACCCCCTACCACCAAATATGCCCCTCTTGAGGTGGAAATGGTGAAAGGGAGATAATGACCCCCGAGTCCCGCCTTCAGTAGGCCCCGGGTTGGCGACTAGCACCAAGGGTATGAGTTTCACAAATATGGGAGGCATTACCCTTTTTATTATTTAGGATTGGGAAATAGGATGAGTCAACCTACAACAAGGAAAAAAGAAAAGTGTATATAAATAAACCCAAACCAAGCCCACATGCATGTTTAAACAATTTTATAACAAGGTACAAGAAAGCTCAAAAGTACAATACCAAAAGAAAACAAGAGAACAAAAACTGCAGCAACTCTAACTGTCTGACTAGTAGGGTACCGCACGACCTTGGTAGTCCTCCTGGAAACCTGAAAGTAAATGTAGGGTGAGCATACAAGTATACTATGTAGGGAAACCTAATTCTCTCATGCACAAGTGGGGAGACATCCTAATTTCCCGTGAGAACAACAGAAGAAACCTAGCAAGGGAATCTATCCACCCAACCTCACCAACCACACTCACCAAAACACAATCACAAAAGGTAGTAGTAGTATAAGAACAATAGTATTGGATACCCCGCACCATTTCCCAATAGTTAGCTGAATGTCTTGATACTGTCACACTCTCCCCGCCCGCACACACCTGGGCCTCACAACCACACATCCCGCCCGCACACACCTGGGCCTCACCACCACGTATCCCGACCGCACACACCTGGGCCTCACCACCACGCATCCCGCCCGCACACACCTAGGCCTCACCACCATGCATCCCGCCCGCACACACCTGGGCCTCACAACCACAACCACATCCCCACCCAAAGACACCTAGGTCTCATCCCGAAGATTCTTGGGAACAGTAATAGTAATAGAACTCTCGCCCGAAGACACTTGGGCCTGAATCGAAACCTACCCGAAGAGTCTTAGGTGTAAGGTCGCCTCAAGCCATTATAGCCTATAAGCCTACCCGAAGATTCTTGGGCCTAATCACCCCAATCGAAACCTACCCGAAGAGTCTTGGGTGTTAGGTCGCCTCAAGCCATCATAGCCTAGGGGAGACGGAACAGGAAGGAGCTAGTAACTATGGGAAAACACCCTCTCCCATGAAATGGGAGTGTTCGGCACTAAGTGCTCAACATGGGTGTGGTGCGATAAAACACAAAAGATACAGATATATATATATATATATGTGTAGAAACCACTCAGCCCAAACTATGGCTTCTAAAAAGAGAAACTGAGCATGTGCCTCGGCACTACTACCACAAAGCATGCACCCAACAATCAACCCCAACCCCATTAAGGTTTTCAAATTTTAGTAGAAATTATCTTATTTAGTCCCTTTACTACTGGGCAACTATCCACAACAATCCACTTCAATCATTCGTAAAACATATCCTTGCCATCCACAAAACATGTTAGGGAAACACAAGCAGCACACCAAAACCCTTCTTAACAACCAAACAACCCATTGATTATTATTTCCGTTTCATTACCAAGCCCCATCATTCATTAACTCTTCCACATTTATTATTTATTAAACACAACCCATAGTCCGTTCACATTTAAACCCAACCCTGTAGCCCCACTGCCAACCACCATAACCACACCATACATCATTATCCCTTTAATACCATTTATCGCAGCCCCACTGCCCATCACCATTAAACATTATCACCTTCCCACAACCAATTAAACCACAGCCCCACTGCTCACCCAAACTGCAACAGACCACAAAACACCCCCATCAAATGCCACGCAACCAAGCCAACACCCACATTTTCATTATTCCATTTTGGTTCAACTGGGGTGACCACACAAGGGTTCCGGATTTTCATTTAAACAGACAACTTTACGTGATTAACCAATTTACACATTCAACAAAGATACACTCACAAAAATGGTCTAGAAAGATAGGGCAACATTTAATTGTGCAAGCAAAGGCCCCCAACGACCATGATTTTCAGTAGGCATAAGCCTATTAATTTCAAAACATAATATCACAGGATATAAAAGGTAAAGTAATAGCAATCACAAAATTCCCATCCCCGTTCTTTAACCCGTTATTATCTTTATTTAAAGGTTCAACAATTTCTCAAGAAAACAAAATGGATACCCACCCCACATGATGCACAAATTAGAGAGACGAAGGTAAAACACCTACCTCAACAGGTTCTGGTCACAACTCTCCCCCGGATCAACTTTATAAGACGTTCTTCGGCGTCCTGGAAAAACCACCTCGGGTGGAAGTCAGAGAGGAAAATCCAAATGAAAGACAACAGATCCAAGCTCAGAAGTTCCGCCTCATCATTACAATCCTATGGCCGCTGACAGATCGTAAATCGAAGCTCGGACGAAAAAGTTATAGAAGAAAGAGCCTTCGAGTCTCTTGAGAGAGATCTGATCAGAGGAGAGGGGAGGAGAGGTGTGAGTTGAAAGGAGGAGGGGACCCCTCCTTTTATAGGGGTGAAAAGAAAAAGAACACGGTGTGTACTTATGGTACACGGCGTGTACTTGGCCGTTTTCACACGGTCTCCACGCGACCTCCAACACGGTTTCGCAGCCGTTGACTGGTCAACACACGGTTTGAAGGTAACACATATGCAGAGAAGGACTACACGGCATGCAGATTGGACACACGACATGTACCCATTTATGGCACTCGGCAGGGACACGGCTCCAATGCGGTTCCACGGCCGATGACTAGTCAACACACAGTAACGCGTACGCGGGAGGGACTACACGGCGTGTAGTACTGGACACACGACGTGTACCCATTATCTCCACATGGAAAAGATGCGGCCATCCACATAGGGTATACCTGACAAGGGGTACACGGCGTGTACTAAAACTACACGGCGTGTAGTTTCAAACTTCTGGAAAGTGTGGGAAAAGTCCATTTTACCCTCCAGAACACTTCGTGGCCTTCTTTTTGACAAAGGAATGGGCCGGAGAGGTCCGGGCCATTACACGTAAAGGTATATAAGGAAAGTACATGAGATAATTCACATATGGGTTTCAAAATATCACATGAAATTATTTTGAAAATTAATTTTTTGATATTGAGGGAAAATATCCATTTGAGAGGATTGGGAATCATGTGGTAATCTTATAAATAATGAAATACATTAATGGAAAATAATTGATGTAAAAATTCATCATAAAGGTCTCCAAGATATATAATTTCAAATAAATATATAGAAATGTGTAATTAAAAATTAATTAATTAATTATGCATTATATACCAACCTATAAGAATAATGTTCATGAGAAAAAATACCAACTCAATGAATTAAAATTGAGTTAGAAAAAATCCTTATTCGATTTAGTAAAAATTTAATCAAATGATCCAAAAATATTATATATGAAATTTATATTTAAAAAAATTTATTATAAAAAAAATAATCATAAATAATTTTAATGATCTAGTATATACCCCACATAAAGTTAGTGAAATTTTTAATATGAAATATGTCATAAAAAAGGAAAATTGAGAAGAAAACCTTTACCTTAACTCTTGGCTTCCATGAAAGATTATTAATTACATATATTATAAATATAAAAATCACAATTTCTTATTAAAAAACATATTCATATAAATTACTATTAACATATTCAATTTATAATGATTATCAACCCATATATGATTTTGTTATACTTTATTTTCACTATTAGATATTAATAATTATCTTCCTTTTAATAAAAATTTTATAATGGAGACATTGATACTCAATCATCATTTTGAGTTCATCATTGAAATATTATTCATAGTTATATAATAAATATTCCCTAATAATTTATAATATCTAAATTATTCGATGATATTTTTAGTTACGACCCGTTTACTATGAAATTATTAACGAGCTTGATTTGGGTAATTTACCGATATTAACAGACTATGTAATAGTGATCATTTTTTTATCCCATAAAAATAATATTAAAGGAATATAGTTCTCATTAATATCACATATATTATTCAAACCTATTTTATAACTGTCCATATATGTTGGTGATGAAAAAAATACATCATCCAGGGAGGCGGTAGTCCCCACTAATGTATGAGCGAGAAATTCATGTTATCAAGGGTTGGAATGAAAGAAGATTATATAATTTTTTAAAATTATATAAAATAATTACTTTATATATAATATTAATTAATTAAATAGATATGTATAATAATTTATGATATTAACTGATGAAAAATTAAATTAACCACTTCTGGGAGGTAGTAGTCCGCACATACACAAGAGAAGGGTTTTTATTTTTCAAATAATTGTGAAGAAGGTATAATTTTTTTACATTAACAAAATAACAAAAAAATATTTATTACATTTATTATAATTATTTAATAATATACATTTTTAGAATATATTTGGAGTAAGTATAGTAAGAGAGAGAGGAATATAAATTAGAAATATTGATTATGAGTTATAAGGTTACTCTTTAGAAAAAATCTATAGGCCTTTATAGAAAAGTCTTTTAGGGAGAAACAAACCTCTATAACATGAGAAAAAGAGATATATAGAGAGATGATAATGGTTTTATGTATATTTTTCTATATATTAAAGGATTTCAGTGTGTGTAAGATGGGCTGTTATGGTTTCTGTTTATAAGTTAAAATGTTGGGGAATTTGTAAATATTCACAAACTTATGTTAATGTGATGTCACATTCAAAGTAATTTGGATAAAAAGAGGTGAAAATAATTGGAAAGAGAGTAATATTATTACACCCACCTCTCATACAAAAAATATAGTTATTGTGAATTTATTTTCCATTTTCCATAGTTTTGACTTTTTACCCAAATTTACTTTTATGGGGGTAATTTATTTTTTACCTTGGTAACTATTTTTGATTCCTAGAAATGAAAAAAAAACATTATTAAAATGTAGATTCAAATTATAAAAATTTATAATTTAAAATTTAATGTGTGATGAAATTTAATTTTAAGGTAATGAATCTATAATACATACAAAATTTTAGAAAAAACATAACTTATGATGAAAAATATCAAATAGAATATTTTAATTTGAATGAAATATTTTAAATGTATTATTTTAGTTATTACAAATTTAAATATAAAATATGTTTCACAAATTTTTTTTGATCAATATATCATGGTGATTTCATAATATTGACAGTATTTGTAAAAATGGTACTTTTTACTTTTCTCCAAATAATTCACTATGTTTTATAAAATCCTAGAAATATTCCGCAATATAATATTGAGATGATTAATATAAAAAACAATTTCATTTTATCAAATTTAAATTCTAAAATTCTTAAATTTAGATTTCAAATAAATGAATAAAATATAATGACTAACCAATTTTATAGAAACTATGCCTCTTAAAATTTACATGTTGAAAATATTTTTTTGTTACAAATTTCCAATTAAATTAATTTTAATATTTTAGTTAATATATTGAAATATTAAATATTAAAAATATTTTAATAGTGATTAATTAATTTTTGGTGTATAAATAGAAAGATATAAATAAAAGTTCATTATATAATAATTATATTTAATATTAAATATAATAATTTATATAAACTCTAAATTGAATTATTTTTTGACTAATTTCAACATAGTTATTTACTAAAGGATTTATTCTTTTTATAATTTTCGTAATAATTTTCATATAATATTTTATGGGTGGTTTTAGTTTTGTGTTTTATGTGATAAAAATTATTCAATATAGTATTTATTTAAGTAATGACTTACTAAAATATCATGGTGCTACAACCCCCTTTAAAAAACATTCTTCATAATTTAAATGATCACATAATAATATAAACAGATAATGGTATCTGTAAGATATATATATTGCTCAAGATATAATTTTTATAACATATCCACCATACTATATATGGGATTTTTTTGAAACACATTACACATATTCATTTTTCATGATCCTTATATATATATATAAAACACTAACTCTAAAGAGTTAGGATAATATATTATAATTTTAAATTAAATAAATTTTTGGAAAAAATCAGTCTTCTATTGTGTATAGGGTCAACTAATTTATTTTTCATATGAAATTCTGGATAAATTCTTCCAAAAAATAATTAATATTAATTTTCCTTAACCATTGGCACAATTATTTATACCTATCATATATTTGGGTTGTTTTATTATTAGAATATCTATCCATAAAAAATATTTTTCTCAAATACTCACTAATGGTTTGTAATGAACATGTGAATAAAAAATTTATATCAAGCAGGGGTGTTAAACCAAGCTATAGATCAGAATATTTTTCGTGCACCAGTGAAGATAACGTTAATAACAAAATAGATTTTTTAGGACTATTACCCCTGTAGGTATATGTTTATAAACCACCATCCACTTATTTATATACTTAAATAGATGTATTATCTTGAAAAATGAAAACTCTATATCATAATAAAATATTATGATGATATCTTATAAAAGGAAATATTATTTTGGTTGTCAATAATTTTATCTCATCCTAATCTCAAAAAATAAAATCTCTTACCCACTAATTAAAATGTTAAAATTTTACTCCTAATAACTAATAATGTTATTTAAAACTTTAATTGAAACCAATTATGGCTCCCAGACACACATTCCTTGGTCAGGTGAAAAAATACATAACATATTTTCATTGAAAAAAACCAAACCGAAAGAAATATAAAAATTATTAATTACAATATCAAATACATATATTGAGTTAAAAAAAACATGATAAACATTTTTTGTTTATAGTTTTAGAGAGTTATTAAAGACATTTATTTAAAAATAAAATATATTTCTCATCTAAAGGATATTTTTCCCACCATAAATATAATTTATTTTTCTATAATAAATTTTCAACAGCCCTCACAAATTTCTCCACAAAAGATACTCTTATATAAATATTTTATTTATAAATATTTTTCAAAACATATGGAAATTAAAACATAAGAAGGGTGAAATAAAATTCTCAGTTATAGTTAGCATTTATAGAAGCTATCTGGTAATAAAAATGTTATTAATAATTTTGAAAAAATAAATAAATCGAATAATTTCATCTTTCTAATAAAAAGATCTTATTGTAACACCTGAAAATCAATTATATTCGGAATGATTTTTTCTTCTAAAGAAACAAAAATACAATGAACATATCCTTATTCAAGAATTTTCTTAAAAAGTAAATTACCAATGTTTATGAAATTAATTTTATGAAATTAATTTCATATTTGAAATTTGAATTTTAAAATTATCTTAGGATTAGTTTTTTATATGTTTTAATTTCTTTTATTTTTTGGGTGAATAATGACAAATACACATTTTACCAAAATATCATTTTTATTAAAATATAATGACATAATACTAACTTGATTGTTTTTTAGACTTTTTTTATAAAACATTTATATTTAATAATTAATATAATTCATATTAAAATTTAATGTATATATTATAAATATATTCTTAAATTTTTTAAAATCTAATTTATGTTTTTGTTCAAATAAAGAATGTTCCTAGTTTATTTACCTTAATTCTGTATGTAAATGGTCATATTCATTTTTTGATTGGATTTAAAAAAAGAGTACTTCATTGGTTTAAAATAATCCAACTAATCCCATTGCAATCAAAATTATACATAATTTTATTGTAAAATCATTTTTAGGGATAAAACAAACATTTTTCATAAAATAGTTCTTGTTGGGTTTTAGAAACCTATATTAAAAGTAACTTCTTCCACATATATGAATTTAATATTGTAAATATTATTCTATATTAATATGTTTTATAGTTAATATCATTCAATATGTTCAAATTATTTTGGATCATAACAAATAGTAATCATGGTAATTATTTAACACCTCAATAATGGGTAAAATGATTTAAAAGGGATAAAAATAAAGGTATATGAAAGAAAGAGAAAAAGATTAACTTGAATAAACATAATTTATTGGTTTAATTTCCACCATAACATTATCATCTTGGAATACTTGAAAATATTGCGAAACATTTACAAGAAAATGACTTTATCTTATTCCAAAATTTTATGTAATTCATTGTGTGTCCCTCCCATTAATTCTAAAAGTGACCATGTTATCCTACCTTATTAATAATTATTTATCCCTATATATTATAAAATTAAAACTATAAATATATTCCAATATTGTACCACTTATGTCATTATACCCTGGTTACACCCTAAGACAATTCTATGATGACATAAGGTGTCAGCTAAATGAGATTTCTCTAATAAGAGGTAGTCATTTTACCTGACTAATTCAAAGATTATTACTTATTATAATTTTTATAAATCCTTTTTATACATCATAAAATAAATAATAAAATATTAAAAAAATAGTGATAATCTTTTATAAATATGTAAAATCCTTCTATACCTATATTCAAACATACAGAAAAAAATAAATTCCTTTTGACTAAGTATTAACAACCATATCCATATAGAGGTGTAATTTATATTTCATCAATGTTTTATATATATGGTTATAAAGGATAAATTAATGAATTTTTATTTTATTTATGACATAATTATGACTTTGGAAAAAGAATATATCATCTACCATCTTCTATTTTCTTTTTTTGAAAAATTATATCATCGCTTATGTGTATGTGTGGGGTACCACCTCCAAGAAGTGATGTGATTTTATTTTCTATTACCACTATCTATATAATATTATAAAATTTTACATAATTACTAAAAATTATATTCATGATATTATTAAAATTTATTATACGATGGAAATATTTCTTAAATCTTTCAACCATAAAGTAAATACTAAATTAAATTTTGAAAAATTGGCCAAAAACCTTAAATAGGGGACAAAAGATAAAACTAGTCAATGAATGTTTTTAAAATTTTTATAAAAAGACCATAAAAATGTAATATAGAAAAAATGAAATTATTTAATATATTCATATTCATTACATAAGATAATAAAACATATATGAATAAACAATGACCCAAGATAATATATCCTTGTTATGATATCGTTTTATTTCATTTTTGTTTTTGTTAAGATTTCCATTTATAAAATTATATGATTCTATCCTCTTAAACCACAAAAAATTTATTCTACTATGGTTGTGTTTTTTTACATTTTATACTCCATTTAATATAATTTTTGATTAATAATCAATAAGTAAGTAACATTTAATGGATCTATTTTAATAAAATATTCCAAAAATTTCCCTCTAACTTCTTTTCCATTGCCATGATTTTTTGAAATGTTTTAATAATATTATTAATTATGATTAAAAGGTTGATAAAGGACCTTTTAAATATTTTCACAATATATAGTGTTTTAAAAATATAATTTTTCATTGATTTCTACATGATTTATTTTCAACTATTTACAAAAGTGAAAAAGATTTTTAAAATACAGAATGAAAATGGTATTATTTTCAAAATTGAATGAGGATAATTTTAAAAGTTATTTATAAAATCAATTTTTTAAAAAAGATAGATGGATGATATTTTTAATTGTTTTTATTCTATATGAATTTATGTTCCAAAAAATTGATTTTAAAACAAAAAATTCATTAATGATTAATTTATGGACTTTTTTATCCTTCACAAATTGATAGTTTTTTGGTCACTAACATTATCTTAACCACATTTCTTATAAAATCACATAATTTAATTGTTTATTATTTTATCCTCTATGTCCATATTATAATCATCATGGATCTAAAAAAACTCATTTCTAACTCTTTAATAGTGTATTAACCATATACCACTTCTATATGAAATTTCAGTTATAGAAAGTTTATTGATAAATAAATTTCATAAATTTGGGAAATATTAAATATTCAACATTCAATACATATAATTTTGATTTATAAATAATTAATTTTATTAATTATTACATATATTTGGAATGTGTATGATATTAATGTTAAGTTTAGGGAATAACTATAGATAGCCCCTTGATGCATTGACTTGTCTTGTGAGACAAAATAATAGGAATTCCATATTAAATTGGTTTTTGGAATTCATATACCCATTTTTTAATAATGAAGTCTTCACTAAGGGCCTGATATTATGATTAATGATTACATGGTCAATGCCATGATATCATGTTCATGAATTTTTGAATTTTTGTACTTAAATTCTTGATAATTCAATTTTAATTATCCATGTGATTTCCAAAATGATATTATCCATGAATGTTCGTTGAAATAATTTTTTTGATTTAATGACCTTTGTTTTGATTTTCCACAGTACCATAGTGGTAAGACCTTATTTACTCATGATAGCTTCCACAGTACATAACCCTTACTGATCATTTGATTTAACACTATTTTTTACATTCCCTAGGACATAAGGATAGATATTTTGAATCATTTCAAGGATAAAATAATGTTTATTAGGAAATGTTTTTATATTTCCAATTTAATATGTAAATATAGTATGTATCTTGTTTTCAAAGACCACTAAATTGATCGATGTTGAATAGTGTGAACCCTTCTATATTGTACCAATGTACGAATATTAATACCAGATCTAGGTTATTAGAGTTATGGTATTATATTTTGTGTTTCATAATGTTTACTAAGGACCATGTGAGCTATTTTTTAAATAAGAATAAAAAACATGCGATTATGATAATTTATTTAGGTATATAATTTTTTTTCAATTATGAGGATTTTAATTTCTTTTCTAAATATTCATGATGATTATGAGCTAACTGAATGTGTACCATTGTTTAGAGATAATTCCTATTAGATGAAAGGTACAAAACAAATTTAGTAATTGAAAGGATTTAACTATTAAGAAAGACTATCAAAATAGTTATATAGATGATAATATTATGTATATATTTAGGAATCTGGCTAGGCATATAAAATATATGGGAGTTAATAATAAAGAAAATATAGGATTTACAACATGTTATAATTATGGAAAAAACACTAATGTACATTCTTAATAAGAATATGAGTCTATTTTAAGTCTGAATAAATGGGTTATAAGGCTTTTGAATACAAGGGAATGAAAAAAAGACTATTATCTATTTCTTTATATGTAAAGACATTGAGCATTATTCAAACCAATGTCCCAATCATTAAGGTAATTTTCTTTAAAAAATTCCAAGGGATGAAAGATGATCTTATGAAATCCCTACATCTGTGGTTGAATTTCATAAGGATGTGCTTCTAGGTAAATATTTTGTAACATAAAATTTAGATAATTCTTTATAAGATTCATTATATTCATAATCTTTTATTTATTCAAAAGTTTCCATGAAAATTAGATATTTATATAGCACCATAAGATTGGATGTGTCAATAAATAATCATATAATAAATAATATTATTATAATGAAATTCTATTAAATCCACATTATGGAACACATATATACCCTATTTGAAAAAAATGATTATTATACAATGGAATGGATTTGATATAATAATTGGTATAGATTTTCATTAAAGCTATAATATGAATGTTTACTTCCAAGAGTAAGAGATTAATATTTTTGATCGAGATATGGAATCCCTTTCCCTTACAAGGGATAATACACCATCTAAATCATCTATAGACCCACCATTATTAGCTCTTTGTAATTTAATTCATTCATAAAAGGTTCATTTACAAATCTTATGATGTAAAGGTGTTATTAAAACAGATGATGTATTCATTTTACTAAAATAGATCTATGTGTTTCTTAATGAACTACCTAGATATCCACCATAATGTGAGGTTGATTTTTCATATATTTTATACCTAATGAATAAAAAATATATAAGTTTCCACTGTGGATTGGAATAATATAATTAGTGGAATAGAGAAAACAACAACTTAGTTTGTTTGATAAGGTATTTATATGCCCTAATATTTCATAATGGGGAGAATTTTTTCAAATATTTTGGAAAAAACGATAAGTTTATGAGTTTATGCATCGATTGTATGGAATTTAATGTTATTATTATAAATAAAAAGTTTCCACATCCCCAAATTGGTGACATTTTGAATCTATAATAAAGAGATCAATATTATTAAATGGTTGATCTTAGTTCTGGGTATGTTAAACTGAGAGTAAATATAGATGATATTCTAATTATTATATTCTATATGAGGTATGGAAATTAAAAATTTCTTATATTTATCTATCAAATATAAAATTCACCCTCTATTTTCATGGATATTATGAAAATATTATTCATGGATTATATTGAAAATTTCATTTTTGTATTTATTGATGATATCATAACATAATCTAAAAGATATGATGATCAAAACAGTATTTTTTGAATCATCCATAATACTCTTATTGATCATAAGTTATATTGAAATTTTATCAATGGTGAATTATGTCTTCAGGAATTATATTTTCATTTCCATATTCTATCTAAGGATAGATTATCGATTGGTAACTTAAAGGAGAAGGTACTACTGGAATAACCCGCTCCAATAAATATAAGAGAGGTAAATAGTTTCCTTGTATTAGTAAGTTATTAATGAAAATTTGTAATGTAGGATCAAGATTGACCATTTGAAGGATACACCCCATCCCTCCCCAAATTGGATTGGGGGGGGGGGGGTCTTTTATTCTTCATTGCCTCTTTGCCTTCTTTCTTAGAATTCACAAAATTAGACTTTCTACCACCTTTTCTGACCATCACTTTAAGCACTGATGTTCCAGACCTCTGTGATGGTTATCCTAACATCCAAATTTCATCCACAAGAATTCTACGAAGCCTTAAAACGCTTAAATTTGACCTTGGTGGATCAATTCATGCATTATCATCCATATATTTATGCCCTTGATAGGTTCATTTTTTCTTCTTGTGGATTACAAGACTGGGAAATTATGGGGATTCTTGAAAAGCAACATTTGATGATTTATACTTTTTCATAGAATTACCTGATTCTAGAATTGTCTAGATCTCCTTGTATATTCATTATATCCCACTTCTACCTATCTCGGTGGTCCTATGAATTATAAATGAATCTTGATGCTCTATCAATGGCTATTTGGGTTAGTTTTCCTAAAATCCCTATTTCCATTCAAAATTCCTTAATTATATGAATTTTTGTAAAATTGGTTAGCTTTTTCTTGTGTTTGGATAGTAGAACCGAGTCAGTATTCTATCCAATATCCCCACGTAACTACGTGGAGGTCGAAGTTTCTAATGAACACGTTGATTGGATTTGGATAATAGTTGGGGAGTATTTTTAATGCAAGCAACTATTGACCTTTGAAACATGGAAATATTTTGGTGCTTCAATAAATTTACTAGGGGATGCATCCACTGTTTGTCAGTGTGGTAACAAGATTAACCCTAGAGAGGTTGTTGATGTTCCATAGAGTGATCCTACCTCTTCTTTGACACTCTTAGGTGATAATTTGGGTGTCAATGAATCAGAATCTGTCTATCATATTTAGAAATAGAAACACCCAAAATATCTAACGGTCTCTGAAATATTCAATATCAGAAAGAGAAATCTAGGTGTTAACAACCAAGAAGGGAAGGTAATAGAAGAGAACCAAATGTACTGTTTCGATTCTCCTTCATTAACTGAGATAGTTAATATTGGTGGAATGGAATTTCGAAGGAGGTATGATATTAGTACCTATCTCAAGGAATATTTGAAAACAGATTTAGTATCATGTATACCTTCATTATCTCGAGTGGCACAATACTGGGTTTTTACAAGCATTCTAGAATGATTACTAGACAGAAGTAAGAACAAGTCCACCATGGTGAGAATTATAAGAGAGATGGTGGTTCTCATTTGGAAATTGAGGATTCAAGAAGGTTGTAAGAAGATAAATCTATTAGGGGATGAAGGTAATGTAGTGATTATGTTAAATTATAGAAAATATACAAATACCATCAATCCTGAAAGTAACGTTTAAGGATTTGAGTAGGAAGGGATAGATAAAAAGCAGGGATACTTCTAATTTGGGATTGGAAACTCCATTAAAAGAGTCCTATCTCCCAAGATACCAAGGTATTTCTGTTAATGATTATGAGGATGATGTTTCTAGATGAATATATTTTAATAGTATAGAGGGAAGGAGAGTAATAGGACATCAAAACCCAATGATGAAGAAGGGACAGAAGGGGTAGCATGAAGCGGGAGGTTGCATTGTGTTTAAAGGGAAGAGAACCACTGAAAGAAAATATTCTTCCCAGATGCCTAAGCTAATGAATAAAAGATTAGATAGAAAGGATACGTGAATAAAATGAAACTCATGTTTTCGAGACCAGGAACATAAAATGAGTCCAAGTATAAGTAGTGGAAATTTGAAGACAAATGGTGGAATCTATTAAATTCAATAAGAAATATAGATTTTATGGAAAGTATGATGGGGATAAAAAGAAGTAACTTGAACTAATCTTTCATTACAAAGAATAAATTCATAATAGAACATAAAAATCAATGAACCAAAGGGGGACTTGGAAGGAATATTAGAAAGATAGGTTATAATACATATTTCCATGGAGAAAATGGACTAGATCAATAAAAAAGATTTGATTTTCTCACAAGGCTTCAATGAGAGGAAGATAATTACGGAGGATTACGTCTAAAAATGGGACAACTAGGCCCTCACTTTGAAGAAATAATCCATAAATAATCAAGTATGAATATTAAATCACTCTAATTGGGATTATACTTTTAACTTTATTTTAAAAACCCTATACCTTTTTTGACGATTACATGAATTCTTTATATATTTCTTGATTTTTTAACAATTTTATAAATGTTTTCTTGACTAGGTAATCTATAAAAAGTACTGACACATAAAGGTTCTATGTTCTTACGATTATAAGAATATAAATAAAATTTTTAATTTTTAAAGTGGTGGTAATTAAATGAATTTATATTATATTTTACATTGTTAAGGGATGGATTATATATATATATATGATTCATCAATAAATGGACTTTGATGTTTCCTTATCAATAATAATAAAGTTATTATGTATACATAAATGTAGTTAATGATTTATAAATATAATGATTTAAATGATGATATTTTTTTTGGTAGCTGTAATATTTACATTGATGATTTTAATTCATTACCATTATAGTTAAAAATATCTAATATATTAAGATTATACAAGATTTAAATACATATTCTTATAGAAATAGAATAATATAAGGAAATATTGATAAATTAAATTACGAATGGATTATAATTTCTCAATAAATTACCACCGAAGGAAGTAAAATATGTTGGATGATACATTTAGTAGAAAACATCATGATTTTTTTACTAAAACATGGATTTAAAAAGATCTTATATTAATAGATTAATTAATGTTGGATATAGAAATCATTATATAAGGTGAACACTATGTTTATTACAAATGATTCTGAAACCATCTTTATTGTAGAAATTGAATGTTCCCATATTGATGATGATAATATTAAAAATAAATTCAATGTTTGAATGATTAGAATATGTTATAAATATAATAAGAAGATGGTATATAAAAATTTGGTAAATGTTTTTATGTTTCATTAGTGCATAATAAAATAATGTTATATTATATGATGCACAAAACAATATTTTCACTACACACCTGAGAAGCACTAAAATGTATCGATATTGAAGAAACATTTTTTGTTCGATAATATGAAATAGAATATTATAGAATATTTATCATGATGCCTAATTTATCAATAGATAATAGTTTTGGGGAAATATCCTAAAAGAATCTTGAAAACTCTATGTATTACTATATGTAAACGAGAATATATTAATATGGAATTTTCATTGGAATGAAAAAGACTCCTAGAAGTAAGGATGCAATAAGCGTTATTGCAACTTGGTTTTCCATTTCAACATATTTCCACTCATTTTGTGAAGATATACCTCTTGAGAACCTCATGAGGCTCTATATTAAGGATGTTGAGATACTTCACGATGCACCCCTTTTGATTGTATTTGATCATGATCTTCAATTGAAATTTAAATTATTAAGAAACCTTCAAAATGATCTTGACACTTCACAATTTATGATCACTAATTATAACATTCATACAATTGGATAGTCATAAAATACTATTTAAATATTATAAGATCAAATGATTTCTTTCTCAATTGAATTTCAAAGTGAATGGGACTAGTCATTACCTTTGGTGGAATTTTCTTATAATAAAAATATCAATTTTATCTTTACAATGGAATTCATTGATGAATTAGGTAGGAAATTAATTTATACACTAAAATATTTTGTTCATGTTTGATAAAGGAATCCTTTTGGCCCCCAAACAAATTTAGGATACTGTGATGAATGTGAGAACTATCAAAGATCATATCAAATCAACTCAATGAAGAAAAAAATATATATTCTAATAATAGAAGGAATGATTTCTTTATTAGAAACATGAGATAATGTTTTTAAGAGGGTATCTCTATAGAATAATTTCATATGGTTTGACAAGAATGAGAACCTAAGAACTAAGTACAGTAGGAATTTTGAAATTTGAGAAAAAACTAGATTTATAACTTATAGTACGGAAATTCCACATAGACTCAATAAAGATTATGATGTTTTTCAAAACTCATTATTGATGAGGTATATTACAGATGTAACACACATTCTCACCCATAATAAAATATATGTTGAACTTTATTTATCTTAATGTGAAGTGCCTATCTAGATTCATGACATTAAAGAACTTGTGTTTCAAAATTAAATAAATTTATTAGTAAAGTTACTCTATAAAAATCATTAAATAGAAGAGGGAATATATTATAAGAAAGATGTTATCATGAATAACTAAACACATTAGTTCAAGTGATTTTAAACTAGAATTTATGAGGATGAAATTTTTATGTTGGGAAGAATATAACATTTGAGGTTCAATAATAGTAAGTAAATTTTTGTATTATATATAAATAATAATATAATACATATATGTTTATTAAATAATGTGATTACCACCTAAATTAATTATTTTTATTAAATTAAATTTTATCTAATGAATTTTTTATTTTCAATCAATATGTTAATATTATATTATGGGGAATTTTGTGTGTTTTTTTGAAATATATGGTTTTTGGGTGAATATTGAAAATGATGATTTTATAAGAATAAAATGTCACTTTTATCAAAATATGATAATATGAGAAAAATATTAATTGTTGTGAAATATTTTTTATAAAAAAAATATATATTTAAATATGTAATATAATGAATATAAACATAAATTTTTAACAAAAAAATTATACTTAACATTTTAGAAATATATGTAATGAATTAGTTCAAATAAATAGTTTTATTAGTTCTTTTCTCTCAATCAAATATATATAATGTTCCTATTGGTTTTGGTATTATATGAGAGAAAAATAAGTCTCCATTTATTTTACATAACATAATTAATCCCATTGAAATAAAAATTATAAATTACTTGGACTTAAAATTATTTTTAGGCTTAAAAAAAGTATTTCTTAAATAGTTTACATTTCATATTTTAAACTTATATTAAATTTAATTTATACCAATTATAAATGTTGAATACTTTAAAATAGATACCATGTATTCAGTAATAATAATTAAAAGTATTTAACAACTTTAAGTTAATTTTTGGTCAAAATTTATAGTAACAATGGTAAATATTTATGAACTTGATCAATGGTAATATGAGTTAAAAGGGTTAAAAATAAAGTGACAAGGCTTCATGAAAACATGAAACACTTGATTGAAAATCCATTTTTGGTTTTATTTCCATCTTCTCATTACCATTTTACATTCCATAAATATTTGGTACCTCTTTCATAAGAAAATGAATTTATATTATTTAAATATTTATGCAATTCACAATGTGCCTCTACCATAACTTTTAAAATGTAAAATATTTTCCTATGTTATTCAAAAATATTGAGCCCTATATAACTATTAAGTTTTAACAACCCTGACCTCAATATCTTAGATCCAGTGCCTTAATTTTTTACATTGAAAAAATAAAAGGAATAAAATCCCAAAATATTGACCAGTTTATATGTTTTGGAGAACTATATAAATACATGATACCCATTTGGATTTCGAAAACAAAATTAAATATAATACATAACAAAAAAACTGTATCATAGAAAACTCATTCAATGATCTTTTCTTCATATCAAGGGAAATGAAATAAAATAAGGGTAATCTAAAATAAATTTTAATGGTTAATTAAAATGTCACGACCCGCCCCTCGGGGCCCATGTTGTGACCACCCCAATCCCACCTTCCATAGGCCAGGGGTTGGCCACTAGCACTAAATGCATAATTCCCTAAAACTGGGAAGGCATTTCTTTTATAAATTATAAACACACACAAAAAAGAAAAAATATGGATACAAAACACTAATCAAACTATATAACCAAAAGAGAGTGCTGAATGTAAAGTGGACAGAATACAAGCCCAACAAGAAAGTACAAGTACAACTGAAAAACAAGTACAATAGAAGAAAGGTAAAACAACTGCTCGGTCGTCCTCTAGGATTCCTACCTGAAGGGTAGGTACAAATATCCTCATCAGTACTCCACGTCCATCAGTCTCCCCTTTGTACCAAATCATCTTATGGTCCACCTATGGGTACCGTCCATTCGCGCTAGTCTCAGCCTCAGTTTGTGTTTTCTGTCATCTGCATCCAACACAATGAGGTACATGCATAACCCGTGCAGGAGTGGGTGTAACGATACTCATTAAGGACACCGAGACCCTCAAGGTATTACTAAATCCAACAAGGATAAACCACAAAGTATAAAATAAATATATAACCCCACTTAGGTATATGCCCACACATATACCTATGTTATCAAGTAATCCATCTCAATCATGAGGTAAAAACAATAGTTACTGACTCAGATCAACAAGGATTTTTATAATCAAAACCTCGTCTCCTAGAAAAATCCTCTTGTATCGATTACAGTAGGCCTGCTGCAACACCAAAGCGTTTCCCACTAACCTTGGACTGCTAAGGTACTCATCTTGTCGAGTACCATGGGTCTGATGCGTCACCAAGGTTCTCCCCACCATGAGTGTCCTGCGTCACCAAGGCGTCCCCCTCGTAGCCTTCTGAGGTACTCCTCTGGTCGAGTACCGTGGGTCTGTCGTGATACCAAGGAGGTCCCCACTGCAGGTCTGCAGCGACACCATGATGCTCCCCGCAGGGCTGGTAGAGTCAATCTGAGTAAAAATGGTCAGCAATTGTTAGGTCTCAGCCAGCTACTAGGTCTCTGTACTGTACATGCTTTTCTCTAGATGGATCTGCTCCAAGGGCTACTAGTTGATACTCTAACTATCAAAAATTACCACAAAGAAGTATCTCAATGTTCCTCCACTTCATAGGGGTCTTAACGCAACAGACGACGCGTAAATCAGACACCCGGTCTATGAGTTATTAAGAATTTAGTCCAGGGGCCCGGTTGGATTCGTGCACGATCCAACCTGACTGTATCTCAACTTTACCCTGAACTCTAGTGGGGTATACTCAAAGCGACTATCGCGCTCGAAGAAAACCAGCACCACTGACGGTTCGTCAAACAGTCGTCCGGTGCCAATGATATGGCCAATGAAAGTAAAGGGTCGGTAGTGGGCCCGGGTCTGGTCCAACCCAATCTAGGCTGACACGGGCTGGGTCGACCCGGTTAGACCTATTGGGTCTGGACCAACCCATTGGGCAGGCCAACCTGTTAGGTTTGGACCGGCTTGCTGGGCCTAGCCTAGTCGGTTGCATGGGTGGTTCGGCCCGGGCCCGGCACCGGTTCGGCCCGGTGCTCCGTGAGGGTGCGTCCCGGTGCGGCTTGGCCCAGAGGGCATCGCCGGGCCGGTTCGGCTAGGGCGCTGTGAGGAGGGGCAGGGGACAGCTCGGAAGGCCGATGCGGCCAGGTCACCAGTTCCACCGGGAGGTGGCCGGGTAGGCCGGAGGGCAGCCAGGGGCGGCCAGGCTGGGCACGGCCAGGCCGGCAGGCGGCCAGGCAGGGTGCTAGGTAGGCCGGCAGGTGGCCGGGGGGCGGCCGAGTAGGCCTGCTCAGGGCCGTTCAGGGCAACGTGGGACAGAGGTTGGCTCGACTGATAGGCGGCACGACCGACACGTCTTGGAAGCTGGTGGCGGAACAGTTTGGCCCGAGGTGGTGGAGCCGGTTCAGTCGAGGCGTCGCGAGGGAGGAACAGTTCGCGGAGGCCGTGGGTAGCGTGACCATTGCCTTCGTCATTCCGTCTCCTCATCGTCATGCTGTAGATCATCCCAAAAAAGAATGGAGGAGGGGTCGGGCCATGTTTGTTTGACCCACACCCTCCGCGTTTACGGTGGTAACACATGGCTCATCAAGTTAGGAGAACGATAAAGAACAACTCACCTAAAAAAAGAAGCATAACATAATTCTTCGTTTTGAAAGAAAAGAAGAACATGGAACATAAAAAAAACAACCCCTACCTTTGTTCATCATTCGTCGATAGAGTCACGAGGAATAAGATGGTGTTGTCGCTGTTCGTTGCGTCTACCACACACTTCCAATACCAAGCTCACACGTCAGTTGTGGAAGACGCTCCACATCGCTAGGTGTGCAGGGAAGAAGTTTGACGAAGATCATTTCTGACATTCTTCGTTGGAAGATGAGGTTCTTCGTTGGGGAAAAACTTTTCTCCCACGCTCTCCTCTCCACAAAAAATAATATATGCATGAAATAATAGATTATAAAATCTATTATTTCATTGGAATGATTTCAAAAAGAAAACCATTTTTTGGCACATTCAAATTAATGGGAGGATTTGGCCCTATTAATTGGGTATGTTGGAAACTTTAATGTGGAGGATGCTCAAGAGGCTCCACCACATTAAAGAGGGTGGTGAGAGGTTTTCTGCACCTCTCATTTAATAAGGGTCGGGTGGTCCCCACCCCTGTTATTCAAATTGGGAGGTTATGTGGTCTCTGGTGGTCCCCACCACATTAACCCTCACATGAGAGGTTGAGGCGTGGTGGTCCCCACCACCATAACCTTTCATGGGAGGTTATGGAATGGTGGTCCTCACTTCCATCCTCCAAAAGAAGGTTATAGATCTAGTGGGACCCACCTCTAAACACCCACATGGAGGCTCAAATAAAAATAATGTGAAGCCCACTTTATTTTATTACTTTCCATGGAAACCCAAAAAATAACTTTTATTCTCAACCCACTGCCATTGAAGTAAATGTCTCCTTAAGAGAAAACTGGCGTTATGAATTCAACAATGCCCTCAGATTTCAATTCCAAGTACCAATTCAAAATTTATGAAAACTCTCTCATACGTTTACTGAACGTACCCGAAAAAACATCAGAAAATGTTTCCGGGCACACGATGCCTCAAAATCATGCGTCGTCAATTTTTGCAAACTTGTAAAATTCCCATGTTTTTAAGAAAAACATTTCCATGGAAATTCCGGGTCTTTACAATCTCCCCACCTTTGGGCTTTACGTCCCCATAAGATACAACTAGAACTAAGGGAGAAAGTAGGGGTAATGAGCATGCATCCGAGCCTCCCGCTCCCATGTGCTCTCCTGGAGGTTCCCACGCTGCCAAAAAATGTGCACCAGAGGTATCGCCCATCCACATAGGACCCACTCATATCGATCCTCAATCTCCACTAGATCCCCCGTAAGGGTTACCCCATCGTTGACGTCCAAGACTCCAAGGTCGATGATGTGAGAAGTATCATGCACGTATCTCCTTAGGTGAGATACCCAGAAGATGTCATGCACCCAGTGCAGCTGAGGTGGAAGAGTTAAGCGGTAAGCCACCTCACCAACTCTGCTGAGGACCTAGAAAGGTCTGATGAACCTAGAAGATAACTTTCTGCCTCGGCCAAATCTCTGTAGACCTCATCGAGCTGAGACCCGTAGAAAGACATTGTCACCATCCTCGAAATCCAGAGGTCTCCATCTCCTATCATCATATGACTTCAGTCTACTATATTCAGTCTTTATCCACTCATGTATGATCTCAACCTTCTCCGTGGTAGCTCGTACCATCTCTGGTCCCACTAGTGCTGACTCCCCAGGGTCAGTCCAGCACAAGGGTGATCTGTAAGGTCACCCATACAATTCCTCGAAAGGTTCCATCCCTATGGTTGAGTGATAAGTGTTGTTGTATGTAAACTCCACCAAGGTAAGTGATCCTCCCAGCTACAACCAAAGTCGAGGACACAAGAACGCAACATGTCCTAGAGGGTGTGAATGGTCCGCTCAGTCTGACCATCCATCTGAGGATGGAAGGCGGTGCTCAGACGAATTTGCGTCCTAAAAGCCTCCACCAACCCCTTCCATAGACGGGAAGTAAACTGTGCATCATGATTAGAGACAATCATCCATGGTACTCCATGTAGTCACACAATATCCTGCATGTACAGGAATTATAAGCTCTCTACTTAACCCTACTCTCTGATTGGTAGGAAGTGGGACGACTTAGTGAGTCGATGAATGATCACCCAAATCGAGTCATGACCCCTAGATGTACGTGGAAGTCCACTCAATAAGTCCATGGATATCCCATCCCACTTACACTCTGGGACCTCTAAAGGCTGAACGAAGCCTGCTGGTACCTGGTTCTCCGCCTTCACTTGATGATAAGTGAGGCATCGAGAGAAAAACTCAGCTACTGACTTCTTCATACCTAGCCACCATTGTGGTCATCGAAGGTACTGGTACATATTCTCCACTCCTAGATGTACCTCTAAAGGTGATGTGTGGAACTCCCTCAACACATCCTCCTGAAGTGACACTGGTACCATAGTAAGTCTGCTGAAGAGGATGACGTGCTCCCCACCTTCAGAAAATTCATCAGGTGCCTGCCCTGTGGATACCTGAGCACGTCGTGTCTCGCAGTTAGCGTCCCCATGCTGTGCCTCCCTGGCTCACTAAAGAAGTGGGGGAGTAACTATAAGGGACTAAAGGAAAGCTGATCCATCTCTATCCACAAAGGATATCTGTAAAGTAGTCAGCTGCTTCGTTGCCTTGCCTAGCAGCTGTATACTAGATCTTCATGCTGAGTGCATCTGCTACAACATTCCCCTTTCTAGGAGTATTGAATACCTCAAAGTCATAGTCCTAGAGGAATTCAAGCCATCACCACTTCTCATGATCTGGTCCTTCTGAGAGAATATATACCTAAGACTCTTGTGATCATAGTACATTGTAAAACACTCTCCCATCAGATAGTGTCACCACATCTTCAAGGTGAGGACAACTTCTGCTAACTCCAGGTCATGGGTAGCGTAGTTCTGCTCATGCTGTCTTAGTTGCCGAGAACCATACGCTATCACTACTCACTCCTACATCAGGACACACCCGAGTCTGGTCCCTGATGCATCACAGTAGACTACGTACCCTACACCTTCCTCTAAAAGTCCCAAGATAGGGGAAGTATTCAGCCTTTTCCCCAGCTTCTGAAAGCTCTGATGACATCTCTCTGACCACACAATGGGTTTACCCTTCTTCTTCAAGGCTGATAGTGGTGATGAAACTCTATAGAAGTCCAGAATGAACTTCCAGTAGTAACCATCCAAACCCAAAAAACTCCATACCTCCATCACACTCTTGGGTGGATCCAAATGCTGTACCGCCTCAATCTTCGTTGGATCCACTAAAACTACAGTCTCGGAGATGACATGTCCCAAAAAGTGAACCTACTGGATCCATAACTGGAACTTTGAGAGATTACCATAATGTTAGTGCTCTAGGAGTGTGTCCAGTACTACCTACAAAGGGTAGGCATGCTCCTCCTCAATATTCGAGTAGACCAAAATGTCTTCGATGAAGACTATGACAAAGCGACCGAGGTACGACCAAAATATCCTATTCATGAGTCCCATGAACACTGATGGACCATTGGTTATGCCAAATGGAATAACCAAGAACTCGCAGTGGCTGTATCGACATCTGAAGGTCGTCTTCTACACATCCGCGTCTCAAACTCTGAGATAGTGATAGCCTAATCTGAGGTCTATCTTCGAGAACCATTGTGCTCCCTTAAGCTGATCAATGAGGTTGTCAATCATCGAGAGTGGGTAATTGTTCTTCATGGTCACCTGATTCAGGAGATGGTAGTTGACACAAATCCTCAGTCTCTCATCCTCCTTCTTGGATAACAAAATCGGGGCTTCCCAGGGAGAAACACTGGGCCATTTGAACCCCTTCCACTTTAAGTCCTCTAGATGTACTCATATCTCGCAAAGCTCTGTGGGATCCATCCTATATTCTGGTGTAGATATCGGTTCCATCCTATGGTACATGTCAACTTATAAGTCCAACTCTCTATGAGGAGGTAGACCTGGGACATCATCAAGGAAAAAAATTGTGTATTGGTCCACCACTACAGGATACGTTGGACTCTTCACATCAACTACTCTGAGGTTAAGGCCGGCCAACTGATGTGTGATCGGCTGCACCCTCCTCCAAGTAAGTCCGTCCTGTTCTGCAAAGCCTCCCTTCTCACCGGTGAAGGTGAACCTGGTCCCATTTGTGCGGACACACCACACTTTGGTAATTGAGTCGATCTGAGCAATGATAGTAGATAACCAGTACATACCTAGATGACATCGTAAGGCCTCGATGCCACTACTTAGAGATCCCAGCCAAAGCTCTCGCCTCCTAGAGTAAGCTAAAATTTCTGGCACATGTGCGTAATTGTCAAATCTTTTCCCATAGGAGTCTCTATACATAAGGATCGAGCCAACTGCTCCGTCAGAATCTCCGAGCTCTGAACGAGGGTAGTAGAAATGAAAGAGTGACTGGAACCTGGGTCTATAAGAACTGCATCTAAGGTGGAGTAGACATAGATCATACATTGAATCATATCAAGAGAACAATGATCGTAAGCCTCAGCTGTCTAGAGCTGAACTCTCACCTGTCCACCCACTCCCTGTGGTTGTGGTGGAAATCGTAGTGGTGGTGGCGGTAACACCTTGAAACGCCGCCCAGCACCATTTGCTCGACCAGCTCCTCTTCCATGTCTGCATGCGCCCTACAGAACGCCTTGATCGAATCACTATCTTTGACTGAGCTGTCCTTGAACCATCAACTGATCATCCGAACGGTGGGTCAGACAGTCACGATTCATGCGACCCTACCCACCACATGAGTAACACTGGCCACTCCTGGAATGTCTGGATCTGTCTACAGTGCCCCGCACAACTGATCCTGAGTCATGCGGTCGTCCAAGCATGGGTCTGGTCCTCTTGGACCTCTATGACATCTATCTAATGCCAGATGCAGAAGACTTCACTACATATCGACTAGTGTTTGGTCTTGCTACTAGAGACTACTCAGCAAGGAAACTATCCACTAATAGAGCTCACTCTAACACCTATGCTTGTGTCAAGATGCTGAGGGAGATCATCGAAGCCCTGATCTCACAATTGATCCTTTGCTCGAAGGTCCGAGAACTGAATAATGGGTATCATACTATATCTGTGGAGTAGAGTGAGAGTTCGGTGAACCTCACTGAGTATTATGCCACAGTCATGATGCCTTTCTGAAGATGAAGTAACTCCTGAATATGTACTACGTTGAGAGTCGCCGGAACAAACTCTTCTCGAAACAGGCTCTCAAAGTTTTCCCAGAGAAGTGTCATATTGTCGTGCACCTGGAGCATCAGGGTCCACCATCTTCCCGCTAATGCATGTAGAAGGCTAGCAGCAAGAATCACCATGAAGTCAGCTGGTGTCTTTACCAGTTGGAAAAATCTCACCACAGCCTCTAGCCAATCCTCAGCTGCCTGTGGGTCCGTCTCTCCCCTGAACCTGGGTGGCCTCTAGTGATAGAACTCATGAAAAGTGCTCAAGAGGCGTGTATCATCTGCTGATTAGGCTGGTGGCATCGGTTTCCCAACTAGAAGTGGTATCAATAGTGCCTTAGCTGGAAAAGGGCCCTACACCGAGGCCTCATCGCTTAGTGGGATATCTGTGAGTACTACTCTTGGGACTCTCGCTGGTCATCCACGGGGAGGCATCCAGAATGAAACAGATGTGACACGGTCAAAGATTATACCTGGTGAGCTGACCTGGTTGAGATGAAATAAAGAAAACTTTTAAAAACACACATGCAATCAGTGTTTTCATGCACTAAGTTAGATATCAGTAGTCAGAGTATGAGTGTGTGGATACGTCGGCCGCCACACCAACACTGGAATCCCTAAACTAAAAACCACACTCAATACCCTTAACATTATTAATTCACAGAAAAGATCAAAGTCCTATGTTATGTGGTAGAACTGACTCCTATGATACCAATTTGTCATGACCCGTCCCTTGGGGCCTGTTCCATGACTACCCCAAGACCACCTTCCACAGGCCAGGGGATGGCGACTAGAATCAAAGATGAAATTCCGTAAAACTAGGAAGGCATTGACTTTATAATGTGTAAACACACACAACAGAGCACAAAAATGTATACGAAACACTAAGAAAACAGTATAACCAAAAGAGAGTGCTGAAAGTAAAGGGGGTAGAATACAAGCCCAATAGAAAAGTACAAGTACAATTGAGAAACAAGTACAATAGAAGAAAGGTAAAACAACTACTGGGTCATCTTCTGGGATTCCAACCTGAAGGGTAGGTACAGATAGCCTCCTCAGTACTCCACATCTGTCAGTCTCCTCCGTGTACCAACTCGTCGTAAGGTCCACCTCTGGGTACCGTACAATCTTGCTAGTCTCAGCCTCAGTCAGCTTTGTCCATCATATGCATCCAACAAAACGACGTGCGGGCATATCCCGTGCAGGGGTGAGTATAATGATACTCAATAGGGACCCCGAGACCCTCAAGGTCTCACAAAATAAAACAAGGATAAACCAAAAAGTATAAAATTAGTAGATAACACAAGTTAGGAATACACCCATACATATACCTAAGTTATCAAGTAATCTATCTCAATCATGAGGTAAACATAATAGTTACTGACTCAGATCAACCGGGATTTTTATTATCGAACCCTCGGATACTGAAGAACTCCTCCTCTATCGAGTACAGTGGGGCTGATGCGACACTAAGGCGCTTCCCACTAATCTTGGATTGCTGAGTTACTCCTCCGGTAGAGTACCGTGGGTCTGCTGCGTCACCATGGTGCTCCCCACAGTGGGTATGCCATGTCACCAAGGCGCTCCCCATCGTAGCCTGCCGAGGTACTCCTCCTACTGAGTATCGTGGGTCTGTCGCGACACCAAGGTGCTCCCCACTGTGGGTCTTCCGCAACACCATGGCACTCCCCGCTAAGATAGTAGAGTCACTCCGAGTCAAAACGGTCAGCAGTCGTTAGGTCTCGCCCAGCTAATAGGTCTTTGTACTACGCATGCTCATCTCCGGAAAGATTCGCTCCATGAGCTACTGGTCGATACTCCAACTATCTTGAAGTATCATGGAGAAGTATCTCAATGGTCTGCCATGTCATAAAGGTCTTAATGCAATAGACGATGCATCAATCGAATGCCCGGTCTGTGAGTTTTTAGCATTTTAGTCCCCGGGGCCTAATTGGATTCGTGCACGATCCAACCAAAAAATATCTCAACTTTACCCCAAACTCCAGTGGGGTATACTCAAAGGGACCGTCACACTCAAAGAAATCCAGCGCCACGGACGGTTAGTCAAACGGTCGTCCGGTACCAAAGATAAGGCCAAATAAAGTAAAGGGTCAGTAGTGGGCCCGAGTCCAATCCGACCCGGTTGGACTGACCCAGTCAAACCCAGTCTTGGCCGACCAGGTTTGGGTTGAATCGGTCAGACCTATTGGGTATGGCCTGGGCCATTCGGCGGGCCAGCCTGTTAGGTTCGACATGGCTCGCTGGACCCAACCCAGCAGGCCATGTGGGCGGTTTGGCCTGAGCTCGGGGCTGGTTTGGCCCGGGCTTGGGGCGGGTTCGGCCCGGAGCGCCAAGAGGGTGCAACCCGACATAGCTTGGCCCAGAGGGCGTGGTCAGGCTGGTTTAGGAAGAGAACAACGAGGGGGGTCACAGGCAGGCTCAGGAGGTTGGCGCGACCAGGGAGCCAGTTTGGCCTAGAGGTGGCCAGGCTAGTCGGCGGGTAGCCAGGCAGTGGCCGGGCAGGGCGCAACAAGGATAGAAGGCTGCCGAGAAGAATGTCAGGTAGGCCGGAAGACGGGCCGGCGGGCGGCCGGGCAGGGCGCCGTGAGGATGGCAGGCAGCCGGGCATAGCGACAGGTGGGCTAGTGGGCGGCCAGGCGGCGACCGGGTAGGCCGGCTCGTTGCGGTTCTGGACAGTGCGGGCCAACGGTTGTCTCAACAAATAGGCAGTATAGCCGGTGTGGCGCGGTTCGACCAGAGGTGGCAGAGCCGGTTCGGTCAGAGTGCCACAAGGACGGTGCGGTTCGTGGAGGCCACGGGTAGCGCGTCCGTTGCCTTCATCGTTCTGTCACCTCATCGCCATGCCATAGATCATCATGAACAAGAACAACAGAGGGTTCGAGACATGTTGGTTTGGCCCACACCCTCCGCGTTAAGGGTGGTAACACTTGGCTCATCATGGTAGGATAACGATGAACAAAAACTCACCCGCAAAAAGAAGCATAACCTCTTTCTTCGTTTTGTAAGAAAAGATGAACATAGAACATAAAAGAAAACAATGCCAACCTTTGTTCATCGTTCGTCAATGGAGTCGTGGTTAAGAAGATTATTTTGTTGTAGTTCCTCGCATCCCCCACACACTTCCAATCCCAAGCTCGCACGTCGGTTGTGGAAGACGTTCCACGTTGGTAGGTGTCTGGGGAAGAAGTTCTATGACGATCGTTGCTGACATTCTTCGTTAAAAGACGAGGCTCTTCGTTGGAGAACAATTTTATCCCAAGCTCTCCTCTCCCCAAACAAGAATAGATGTTCCAAATAATATATTATAAAATCTATTATTTCTTTGGAAATATTTTAAAAAGAAAACTAAACATTTTTTGGCACATTCAAATTAATGGGAGGATTAGGCCCCATTTATTGGGTGTGTTTGCAACTTTAACGTGGAGGAAGCTCAAGAGGGTTCTGCACATTAAAGAGGGGTTGAGAAGTTTTCGTCTCCTCTCATTTAATAGGGGTTGTGTGGTCCCCCCCTCTATTATTCAAATTACAAGGTTATGTGGTCTAGGGTGGTCCCCACCACATTAATCCTCACATGGGAGGTTGAGGAATGGTGGTCCCCACCACCATAACCTCTCATCAGAGGTTATGGACTAGTGGTCCCCACTTCCAACCTCCATAAGGAGGTTATAGATCCACTAGGACCCACCTCCACACACCCACATGGCAGGTCAAATAAAAATAATGCGAAGCTCACTATATTTTATTACTTTCCAAAAAAACCCATAAACTAACTTTTATTCTCGACCCAATGTCGTCGAAGTGAAAGTCACCTTAAGCGAAAACTAGTGTTGCGAGTTCAACGGTGCCCTTAGATTTCAATTCCACGAACTGGTTCAAAATTTATAAAAACCCTCTCATACGTTTACTAAGCGTACCCGAAAAAAACATCAGAAATTGTTTTTGGGCACACCAAGCCTCGAAATCACTCGCCGTCAGTTTTCCCGAACTCATATAATTCCCATGTTTATTTTAAAAAATTTCCATGGAAATTTTGGGTCTTTATATAAAATGGATGATATAATGAATTGAAAAGAAAAAGTCAATATGGAAAGGTAACTAACTAAACACATATTCTATTTAATCAATAAAAAGATCATTATATTGAAGGAATGAGATATTATAAAATAATTCTATATAAATAATCACATGAGATTGAAAGATTCCCATGAATAATATTACTAATAGAATAACCACATGGAATATAAATAATTATGTAATTCATAATTTCAAATATATAAATTCTCATGATATATTATTTAAGAAGTTACTGTCAATATCTATCTTCCTGATAGATATGATATGGGTAGAAACCCATCTGATTTGGCCAACTAAATCATCTAATGAGACTACCAATGCATCAAGGTGTTTATATTAACTCATACCCAACCTATTTACTTAATTTAAAAATAATTATTTATATATAGACTATTTTATTTATTTCACAAACAATTTTCCTTATCAAATATCCACATTGAGTAAAGGATATAAATTTATCAATATTTCCCCAATAAATCCAACAAATCTCAAATTAAAAACCATATATAAAATGGAATAGTTTTTAAGAAAAAATAATTTCTATTATAAAATAATATGTATATTTACTATAAATTTAATTTAAAATGAAAAATTATTATAAGGAAGTGATTCTTTCAAGAGAATTTTAATAATCAAAAATAAATGTTATGATGTAAAATATATTTTACCACTAGGAAAATTTCAATAAAAATCCCTTGGGGCTAGATAATGAAAATTTAAATTTAAAATACAATGAATAATGAATTATTCATCATACTACAAGACAATTTCTATGTATATAAATCACATAAAGGTGATTTCTTTATAATAACAAATAAGTCTCAATGGAATTCAAATTGAGGATAAATCTCTTACTTCACATTTCAATTTAGATGAACGTGTGTTAAATTATTTTATAGTGGTTTTAAACTTATTATAAACTTATAAAACAAATATATTATTATTTATAATATAACATATGATGTTTTTAAAAAACTTATCACCCATTTGTTAATAATATTTTATCATTCTCATTGTTTCGAGTGTTAATTAACTTGTTTTCTCTTATGTGTTTCCTTATAAAGGATCTGATTCTTGCACATATTATATTGTTATATCATTTATTCAATAATATTCAATAACTAATTATCATATTTAAACATCAAATAAAACTTTATGATCAATCATGAATGATATTTATGAAAAATGAAGTACGCTACGATCATGAAGATTGTAGGTCATACATAAGAATAAATAACATTTTCTAAATTTCAATGATCATTATATTAATGTTTTATATAAAATTTCATATTTTCTTAATGATAATAATAACATATATAAAATATTATTTATTTATATATAGTTATATATATCATTTATTTTGTGTGGTTATTAAAATAGAGTCACATCACTCTGTGATGGTGGCAGTCCACAGATACATGAACAATGTTATCATAATTTAGTATAAAAAGTTATATTATCTTTATATAATTATGAATATTTCATGAATATCATAAATATATCATATTTATCACAAATAATCACTATAATTATTCCTTATCACCTTCCATATAAATCCTTATAGAAAGACGATTCACATCACTTTGTGAGGTTGTAGTGTGCAGTATACACATACGATGTTATCATATCTCCCAGAGAATGGTAAGTAATAAGTTATATATGATATAATGAAAAAAATTATAATAAATTTTCTATATAATAAATATAATTTTTATTTCTCATAATCCCAACATAGAGAGATATAAATGAAAAAATGAACGACATCAGTTCATGATGCGACAATCTTCTATATACAGAAATGATGATTTTGTAACTAATTTTATGGAAGTTTGTTTTATTTTAGGTAACAAAATTCAATTTGAAACATATCATTATATTTTATATAGTTTTTTATTATATCAAAATGTTTTTAAAATAATTGGTGGTGGTGGAGTAAATAAAATGAATATTCTTATTAAAAAACAATACATCTTCTTTAGGTATCCACCTTTGACTTGAACTAAATCTCTCCTAGGATGAATTTATACCTAAAATAAGGATTATCAGGTGAGTTGATGAAATTTTTTAAGTAATCTGGTCTATATTTTTATGATAAAATGTCTTTAGAGATGTAAATAAGTCAGGTGAGTGAGTTCCCTTTTATAGTTGAGACGGAGTGGAACTTTTGTAAACATTCATATGTATTTATAATTTGGAGGTCTCCCAAACCTCTTGTGGATCAAAAATGGAATAAAAATTGAGGAGAGGGTTTATGTGTTATATTAATTTTTCAGAAGAAAAAAAAATAAATTCATTTTTATTATTTTTTCCTTAGTCTCTTTTTTTACTCAATTTTTACTTTTTTTAATCATTGTAACTAGTTTTCTAAACTAAGAAATTCATCATTTTAGACTAAATTAAAGATATAATTATTAGAAACTTTAAATTAATTGATTTAAAATATTATATCATATTTATAAAATACAAATACCATGTGTGTTTGAAATTTATTTTAACAGAAGCGCATGTAACACATAAAAACACCGTTTTAACACTAACCAGGCTAATAATGTTTTTACTATTTTGTGGTAAATATATTCATTATAAAATATAAATAGTTCCATGAATGGAAAATATTTTATATTTATGAAAATTTAAAAATCATCATCCCAAATATAATATATTTATAAATTTTAAATTGTTTTATAATCTATCATTTGTTATAAAATAAAATTAAATATTAATTTCAAGACTAAATATTTAATTTCAATTTAAAAAATATCAATAAAATTATATAACTAAAAAAATATTTTTTTAAAACCTTTTTAACATGATATAATCCTCTAAAAAAATTAATTTTACTCAATAATACATTCTATTTACATCACTTATATTTTTTTAGTATCATTTATTCTATTTTGTTGTTAACTAAATAATTTTAATGTTAGTGTTTATTAAGAATATAAATTTATTATTTAATATCTAAAAAACTAATATAAATTATCATGATAAAATATCCTTTACATTTAAAAATAATAGTTATGACCTAATATACAATGTTTTTTCATATCTCAAAGCATTATAGATATTAAATATAAGAAATGTTCTTTTTTATCTTTTTCTAAATTAACATATTATAAAAGTCAAATTCATTGAATAGTTATCCAATAACTCAGAAAATACGATTATAAGGTTTTAAGGTTCAAAATATATCCATAAAATGGGTTTCTTACTATTTGATAGGTCATTTAACTATTATACATTAAGATTAATCCCCATGATAAACTCATTTTTAATGTAATAATGGTATATAATTTATAATGGGTTCATTAACAATTATGGAAAAAAATAAGTTAAGATAATTATATAATATAAATTAGTATTATTTAAAATATGGAAGCCTTTTTTCCAAATTCAAGTCATATAAGTGTTATAAATTAATTTAAAATTAATCCCACAAATGCAATGATTGAGAAGGTTTTTAAAGTGAAAAGTTTCAAAGGCTTATGATATTTTCATATAAAAATTGATATAAAAATTATCACAATGTCTTAAATTTGATTAATTAATATAAAATTGGTTTAGTTTATCTTTAAAAATAATTCAAAAAAATGTATCCTTGTACATTATATAAACATAAAAATAGCTTTTAATTATAATTCAGTATTTTCACAATTAATTAATAAATAAAACTTCTCATAAAAATTATAGAATATAACCCTAAGAAAATTTCGGTGTTTTTATTTCAACAATAATGTTTATTTTTATATAAATTTCTTAAAAGTGGAAATAATTAATTTTATATCATGTGTTCCATGCATGATTATATCATCTTTATGAACAATTCAGTTTCCTCCGAATACATTTTTTTCTTTTAAACGATTCTTAATATTTTTTAAAATCAATAGTTTACCAATAAATGTGTTTATAATATATATTTTTATAATTCAGTTTATATTATTAAAACGCTCTATTCCAATGTCTAAGAGATAACTATCATATTATATAATATTATTAATATTATATTCTTATTCGGTAAACATTATCCTTATGTGTAATACATGCATTCAAAAATACTCATTTTTGTATATAACACAAGATAAACATAGCATTGTAAGTAAGGTAATCTAAAAAAACATTTCACACAATTCAATATATTAAAGATAAATAATTCACATAAAATTAAATATATCATAATGTATTAGGGTGATATATTCCCGTCTACACTTGGTGTTGCGTGTCATACAAGCTATCAAATACAATGTACTTATTTTAGAATTTTTTTTGTCATATTCTACCCACTATAAATAAATTTAATCCTTTTAATTTAAACTTGATATCATTAATCAAGTGTATGATATTTTAAATTTATGTTTTTTAAAAACCCACATCAGAAAAGGGTAAGTAAAATATAATAATAATAAGAGAGAAAGGGATTTAAAAAAGTCATCTAGAAGAATCACATATTGTGGATTTTAAATTAGAAAAACAAGTGGGAAATGAAAACATGGACATGAAAGAGAAAAATAACACTCAAGTGATAGAGAATAGGTTTAGTAGAATATTGATAACCAAAAATCCATAATCCATGAGTGTAAAAAAGGACATTGACACCATAAAAATTATGATAATAGGACAACATTTTTGATTCAAAACCCTACAATATATTTTATTATTTCTTTCACTCTCTATGAATACATGGAAACATACTTACATTATATTTTTATTTTTTATATTCACAATATTGTCCTTTGGTTTTCCTTCAACTATTTCTACTTTATTTCATAGCACATGATTCATCTAATGGTGATGCAATTCATTAATATTTAAAAACTCATACAAAGATCAACCTAAACCATTTCATAAATGGTTAATTTTTCCAAAATATTAGGATAAAATACTTATGATAAAAGGTAAATAAATTTATAAAATGAACTAATCATTAATATTAAATAAACATGAAGTAGCTCTTTACCGTCACATACCAAACATGTGATTATATTCATCATTTATTCTCTTCAGACATGGTAATAACTTAAATTATTTTAAAACCTTATTTAAAACTAGTATTCATACTTATTTATTATATAAAATGTCAGTTATTGGGAATACTTTTTAAGTTCAAAAATTATTTAAACTCCAATAAGCATAAAATACTTTGTTAAAAAACTAGTATCATTTCCAAGGCGGTCTGTACTATCTAATTAAATTTATCAATATCAATCATATCTTTATCCAACCATCATTATCTCACTATTAGGAAAATATAAAGGGTTTTATTCCCCTCCATCATGTGGTTTCCATGATATTTAACTTTCCATTGAATCTTTTTTCTTGATTTTTAGTACGGGTCAACATATGATTTCAATTCCTCAATGAAAAGTATTATAGTAGAATCATTATACATTTAAAAATTATTATAACTAGTATGCCATTGATAAAATAATCAAATGAAATAATTCTAGGTTCCAAACATAAAAACATTAATCATTCGTATTCCAATTTGGTAAAAGAAATATCCTGACCATGGTCGATTAGCTTCTTTTGTCGTATATTCCTTTAACGCATTGGTAATTCATTTCTACAGTTCCCTATTTACATATAGTTGGTGAATTGAATATTTGAAACCTATTTCATTCCCTTTAAATGGAAACCAAGGTGGTATTTATCCCCACAGTTGTTGAAAACTCCCATTCCATTTATGAATGAACCAGGGTGTTTTTTCACAATTATCCAATGTAGGAAAATACTTCCTTTTCTTCTTACCTTTATCCATGTATTTCTCTATCATCACGTTGATCCATTACATTCTAATAAATTGAGAATTATTTCACTATATTCTTATCATGTGATACTATTTCTATATATGATGAAAATGTTTTGGAGACTATATCCCTTCGTAATATTTGTTTCATTCTATAAATTAAATGATCATTCTTAACCTTTGGATTACAAGAATTGATGATGTTATATTTTCTTCTACATGATCCATTTACAAATTATTCCATACCCTATATTAGATCAAATAATTATAAAACAAATTGTATAATCCTAAATCTAGTGAAATAATTAACATAAATGTAAATTTAATTCATAGATAATATCATAACCATGATATTTGGACTCTTTGGGGATATGATTATTGTCAAATACTTCATAATGGTTTATAAAGGAAACATGATTTATCCTAATCATAACCTCCATGAGTGACATACTAGGTGTTTAGAAAGTACCATATTTGGGTATAAGGTATTGATAGATTCAAACCCAACATGTCTTTTTTAGAGTAATTTCCCCTAGGCACCTCTTTATAAGAACCACTCCCACTTCTAGTATCTATACATGGTTGTATTTCAAATAAAAACCACATAATATATAACATACAAAGACATTAGTATTTTCTTATATTCTTATCTTGAAAGTCTGTGTTAATGTTTTGTTCCCTGATCTATGTTTTTATAAATCTTGTTCCAAATGTTTCTACAAAACCTTTTATTATACCAGCTGTAACGACCCCGACCTCAGTTTCTCGAAGAGGGTGCCTTAATTTTTAAAATTGGAATCGATACATGGCATCAAATATGAAGGTAAAAATCTGTTCATAATTTATGGCTAACTAGATCCATATGTGATACCCATATTAAACTACAAAAAGAGAATAAAACAAAACACATAACAATAGAAAATAAACCACATCCTTGAAAAATCATTCAAATATCTCTCTTTTATATAATGGTGAAAGGAAAAAAATAAGGGTGATATCTAATACACAATAAGGGTTAAGTAAAATAGAATAAATCATGAATAAATAATTCATAGTCTATATGGTAAGAACAATAACTGAATAAACACGCCATTTAATCAATAAAATAGCACAATATGGGAGGAATAAGATATGATCAAATATTTCTATATAAATAATAACATGAGTTTGAGGCATCAACATGGATAATCTATGTAATTGTATAACCATGTGGAATATCAATAATTATGGAATGAAAATTTTTATAAGTCATATCTATCATGATCTATCCTCAAGGATGTTATTATAGAGATCCATCCTTAAGACAATTTAAGTATGTGGGTAGAAACTCGTTTGATTTGGAGAACTTATTCATCTAATGATACCACCAATGCATATAGGGGATTATATTAACTAGACCCAAACCTATGTACTGTATGTCTAGATAATTCTTCTTATATTTACATATAAATTTTATTAATAAAGAATGTTCCTTATCAACTATTCGTACTGAGTAAATGATATAGATTTATCAATATTTCGCTTGTTAATCAAATAAAATTCAATGAAACACCATACGTAGAATGAAATATGATTTAAGAAATAATAATATCCATCATACAATAACTAGTATATTTAATATAAAATTAATGTCTAATTAAAAATGATTACATGAAAGTGAATTTTTCAAGAGAAAGATAATAATCACAAAATGAATTGAGATTGTAAAATAACTTTTAACACTTAGAAATTTTCATGTGAAATAAAAATGGTTGTGATAATTAAAATTAAAATTGAAAATCAAAATCAAATTATTTATTAATTATTAATTATTTTACATTTAAATGTTTTGTCATATAAAAAAATAAAGATGAATTGGATTATAATAACAAAGAAGTCTCAATGGAATGTAAATTGAGACGAGATACCTATCCTCACATTTATGTTTAGTTGAACATGTGTTAAATTAATGTATAGTGTTTTAAAAAATTTATTAACTTATAATATAACCATATTAATATTTATAATATCATATATGATCATATTATAAAATCATACTTCCTATTCATTGTTAATCATTGTTTTCATTGTTTTAATGGTTAATTGCCTTATTTTCTCTTGTGTGTTTCATTATGAATGATCTGTTTCATGAACAAATTATATAGTAATATCATATATTGAATAATAATCTTGAAATAATTATAATATTTATCCATAAATTATACATTAATGATCAATCATTAATTATTGTTATGAAAATCAAGTACATTATGATCATGGATATAGTAGGTTGCATTTAAGATTTTGAAACATTTTCAATTTTTCAATGATCATTATGGAAAGGGTGAAAGTACTTTTTTATATTTAAATATTGATAATAATATCATATATTTCATATTAGTTATTTATTTATAATTATATATATAATTCCTAGGGTGTGGTGATGAAAAAAGAGTCACATCGCTTCCTGAAGGTAGTAGTCCACATGTACACAAATGATGTTATCATCATTAAGTGTAAAAAAAAGAAATATTATATTTATATATTTATTATTGTTTAATTAATATCATAATTATTTCATTTTATAACATATAATAATTTTCATTATTTATTATCACCTTCCATGTAAAGATTTAGTGAAAGACGAATCACATTGCTTCATGAGGTGAAAATCTACAGAACACACGAGCGACATCATGATGTCTCCTATAGAATGGAAAATAAAAAGTTATATATTATATAATTAACCCAATGTTATATTAATGTTTTAGATATAATATATATAATTTATATCCTTCATCATACCTAACCTTGAGAGTTGGTAATGGAAAAACAAATGGCATCGATTCGTGAGGCAGTAGTCCACCGTACACATGAATAATGATTTCATAACCCATTTGATGGAACTATATGTTGTTTTAGGTCATAAACTCAAAATAACAACATTTTATTATATATAAGATAATTTGGTTATTTTATCATTATTTTTTGAATACAATTTAAGGATGTAGATGTGTAAATAAAATGAAGACACTTGTTGATGAACATTATCTATTCTTCAAGTATCCTTATTAGACTTGCAGTAAATATTTCATTGGTTTTAATTTTTTATAAAATAAGGATTCCATGGTTAGGTTATGTATTTTGGGAATCTATTTTTTGGGTTTTTATGAGAAAAAGTTCTCGATTTGTGTGAATATGTGAGGGGAGTGATTGAACTTTTCTAGTTGAGGAGGAGTGGGACTTTTGTAAATATTTAAAAGTATTCATGATTAGAAGGTATAACTTACCTAATGTGGATATAATATTGAATAATAATTTATTATATAGTTTATATATCTTAAATACACCTCCAAAAACAAAAATTAAATCATTTTTTCTAATTTTTTTCTGTAGTCGTTATTTTTACTCAATTTTAACATTTTGTTTTCAGTATGGTAACTAATTTTCTATCCTAGAAAATTTATTGATTAAGAATAAAATAAATTTATAAATATTATAAAATTTAGTCCCATGTATTATGGATATTATATCTTATTTATAAAATATATATCCTATGTTTTATGGAAATTAATTTTAATAGAAGTGCATGTGTTGTGGAAAAACACTACTTTAACCCTAACTGTGCTAACAATGTTTTTACTATTTAAAGGTCTGCATGTTCATTATAAATGATAAATTGGTCCATGAATGTAACTTATTTTATATTTATTAACATTTAAATATATATTTTTATAACAATTTGTTTATTAATTTTATTTTTTTAATAAAATATCGTTTATTATAAAATATAATTACTATTAATTTTGACATTACTTATTTAATTTGAATTTAAAAAATATAAATTAAATTTGGGAATGAAAATATAATATTATATCAACATTTTTACATGATATAGTCTATTATAAAATTAAATTAACTCAGTAATTCACTCAATTTACAACCCTTTTCATATTTTTATTATCATTTACTAAATTTAGTTAACAAAATAATTATTATATTGGCGTTTCTTAAGAATTTTATGTATATATTTGTTATCTAAAAATTTATTATAAATTATCAAGATAATAAAAAACTAAAATTAATTTTAAAATAACATTTATTACCCAAAATATGATGTTTTTATTTATCCAAGGTCTTTATATATATTAAAGTCATAAAAGATTGCTTTTTTGACTTTTTCCTTATATAACTTATTATATTGTTAAAATTCATTGAAGAGTGTTATGATAACTCTTAAAAATATATAATATGGTTTTAATGGTAAAAATATGTCTATACTATGAATATTGCAAAAATTTTTGGGTAATTTTACTAATTATATATTAAGATTAATCATTCGGATACACTCATTTTTACCTAAATCATGGTAATTTATTCGAGATGTTTTCACAAATCAATATGGTGTAAAATTAAGTTAATATTATTATGTAATATAAATTTTATAATTCCAATTATGGAATCTATATTTCCAAATTCAACTCATATAAGTTCCAGAATTTCATTTAATGTTAATCTTGCTGATGCGATGAGAACTTGCATTTTTAATGTGAAACTTGTCAAATATTTAAAATGTTTTTATGTAAAAAATTAATATAAAAAGTATTATAATGAAATGAATTTCATTAATTGATATAATAATTATATAATTTTACTTCAAAAATAATTAAAAATTTAAATTAACCTCATACATTATTTAATTGAAATGATAGTTTTAAATTAGAATTATATATTTTTCACTATTCATCAAAAAATGAAACTTCTCAGAAAAATACTAGAAATCTATGCTAAGATAATTTTATAATTATTATTTTTATAATTAAGTTTAATTTTTCAGATAAATTATATAAAATTGGAAATAATTTATTTTATATTATATGCACAAAGCACAATTATATCGTCTTTTAGTAAAATAATGATTTTCTGAAAACATTTTTTTTAAATGATTCATATTGGTAATAATAAATTATATAGATCAAATAAATTTTTCTAAACTACATATCTTCATTATTTAGTTAATCCTATTCTTACCCACCATTTTAACAACTTGGGGAAACAATCATATTAAATAATAACAATAAAAAAATATTTTTGTTTGGTAAAACTCAACCTTACATGTAACATAAGATTTATAAGAAACTTTTTTTTTTGTTTTATGAAATACAAAATAAAAATTTAATGTAATTAAAGATAAAAATATAATTTTGTAAAATTTATTTTATTGAATATATTTAATTTGTTTAAAAATAGATATATCGTAAGGTCTCAGACTATTATATGTCCTTATATGCTTAGTGTTTTGTGTCATACATGCTATTAGTTAAAATTTCCTTATTTCATAATTTTATGGTGTTACATAATATCAATCAAAAAACCTTTCTATATTACTTAAACTAATTCTTGATCTCTTTTTATTTCAATATGATAATTCTATAAGGGATTATGTTATATGAAAATAGAGGATTCTTAAAGAAGAGGTAATTGAATTACTGTACTCATTTAATACTTACTTCTTCTTATTCATCATGTATATCTTTTATATTAATACTAACATAATTATTATAGATTAAAAAATGTAATTTTATATTATTATTACTAGTTTAAAACTATTTTACACCCATGTAACATTCTATAAAAATTAAATAATCAATTGTGTGTACGTAGGACCTACCACCCCTACATGGAGGTGTAATTCATTTTTAATCAAATATTTAAAAAGGTGGATATAAAGGATGAATTAATTTGTATATATTATATTTATGAAATAATTTTGAATATATAAATATAATATATAATATAACTTATAACCCTTCCATATTTTATAAAAAGATAACATCACTTGTGCGTATGTGTAGACTACCCTATATATAAAATAATGTAATTAATTTTTCTATTACCAATATGAATAAATGATTCAAAAAAATATATATCATGAATAATAACAATAATGAAAAAATTATTAACATTTTTTATATTGTTGAACCATATCATAAAAAATTTAACCATGGATAATAAATAGATGTAATTTTGGAACAATTGGATAAACAACCTTAATTGGTTAATGCATGGGATAACTATTCCATAAATGGATTTAAATATACTATAATATTACCATATCAAATATAAATTATAAAAAAATTGTCATTAAAAATTTATTTGATAAATTTATATTTATTATAAAAGAAGATAGAAATGTATGAATAAGTGTGGACCCAAGGTATTGGATTTATGATACGATATCAATTTATTTTGGGAGAATTTATGTTTATATACACATTTAGAGAATAATAAAGTTATAACCTCTTAAACCCCATCTATTTTATTCTAATTTAGTTATTTTTTTACATGTTTATATTTAATTTATTCTCTTTTTAGATTAATAGTCAACAATTAATTTATATGTAAAGGAATTTCTTTTAATAATATGGTTTTAATACATTAATTCCAAAAAAAATTTGACCTTGTTAATGTTTTCTTGAATATAAAAATAATATTGTTTATTATGCTTCAATGGTTGATAAATTTCATTATCAATAATATTTTACGTCCTTCAAAATGTTTTAAAAATGAATATTTTCCACTTTTTCTATATGGGTTACTTTCAATTTTTTATATTAAAGTGTAATAATGAATGTTTTTTAATGTATATAGATTGATTTCACATTCATTACACCATTGAAAGTTTTAATTATAATGATTCAATTATAGGATTTGAATATTTTTTTAATTAAAATATTATTTTCAATATTCTAAGATTTTTTAGTTTTTAAATATATCATTGGAAAATGGTATTATTTTCAAAATGAAATTTGAATAATTTTGAATGTGATTTGTAAATTCATTTTTTACAAAAATTTATGAGGAATTTATTTTTAATATTTTTCTTAAAAATTACTTTATATTCCCAAAAGACTTGTTTTAAGTACAGAACCATCATTTATGATGAATTTTTTTTTTCATTTTTTCTTCTACTATGAATAATTTTTTATAGTCATTAACTTTTCCATGATCACATTCTTTATCATGCTCTATAGTTTAATTAAAAATCATTTTCCACTAATTTTCCATATTTTATGTATCACTGACTTAAATAGAATCACTTTTACAATATTGGAGTTAACTAAACAACATGCCACTACTATATAAGGTGTTAGTTAAAGGATGTTTATTGAGAATGATATTTTATTGGATATTGAAATATATTCTATATTATTAATGAAATAATAATAATAACTATTTATTTATGAGGCATGGATTTTATTAATGATTCAATATATGAGTAATTAATAGAAGATGTAAGTGGTGGGTTGGTCAAAGTTTTAGACATCCCATCGATTCCATATTATATTGGAATTTAGTTTACAAAAACCCATTTATTAAGAATTATGGGTTACTTAGGCCGTTGAAGGTAAGATTTAGAATAACATAATGGAATATTCTTGATTGTTTGTATTCATGCAGTCACTTTATTGGGAATTTAGTTTCCATTATCCATGTGATTTCTTTGTTGATATTATCCATATATGATTATTGAACTAATGTTTTTTGTTGACTAAAATGTTTTTTTTATTATCCACTCAACCATATTGTTTTATTCTATATTTAATAATGATTTCTTATATCGTGCATAACCCCTACTGAGCATATAGTACCACCTTTTTTTCCTTTCCTTAGGATACGAAGATGGGAATTTTGAAAGATTTAAATGATTATTAGAAGATTTATATGCTATGTTTTTATATTTACAGTGATATATGGGAATCTAGACAATATGTTATTTTACATGATAGATTCTAATAGCTCATGCCTTCTCAGTCTGTTACATTTCCAATTTTGGTGATGGGAGTGCTTCAGATGAGGCTTGAGGTGGTTCTAGGGAGGACAGAGATACAAATTCTCAGTAGTGGGATATTAATATCATAAAATAATAAATCATGATTATTTTTTGTTTCATAGATTATGTGGATATTGATTCATGGGGTTTGTGTGGTAGAAGAGTAGTCCATGAAATATATATAGGATGTGAAATGTGAATTCATGATGTGGGGTAAATATATCAAAGGGGACTTGTATTTTGACGATAGGGTGGAATATGGGAAATTTATGACTTTTAATATTTTCATGACTTATAATCCAAGGACCCCATTCAATTTGTGATGTGAATTTGGAATTCACATCAAGAATGGAGCAATATGAAACCAGTTTTTAAATCACTTATTCAGAAAAAACCCAACATTCCACTATTGTCCCCACTTAATTTTTGAAAAAAAATATAATTTTTTACAGAAGTTATAACCCATTTCCTTTTGTGATGTTCCTTGGATTATAATGGTTGATCATTGGTAATTTGAGTTCATTTATGATCCTTTATCCCCTTGTTTGTTCTTATTACAATCTTAAGGATCTACAACGATGTTGTTTTAGTATTATGTGTGTGTTGGGATTTTTTTTATGATTCATTTGTATAGTTCGTTATTATTCATGTTTTTATTCATTGGTTGTAGTTTTTGGACAATTTATTCATTTCCCTGTGGTGAACAATGTTATTAGAAAGAATCTATGTTTTAGGGACCCTTTTTTCTCCATTTATGTATGATATGTGTGGGAGCTACATGATTTTTCTTCCCTTTAGATAAATGTAAAACATTAAAATAAAAAATTTAATTAATTGGAATAAGTGAAATTGATGGGAATTTTTATAAATTATATGTTTTGTCTTCTTTGATATTTTTGTTCATTAATTTAGGCCTAATGTTACACTTACTAAAAATAATGGCTATTGGAAGCCTTTTCATTGTTATAAATGTAATGTTAGGATTTCTCTTTCTATGTTGTTGTTTTATATTTTCTCGAATAAAATTAAAAAAATGTATATATGTAAAATAGATTTGTTTTCCTTGAAAATCATGTATGTGTGATAAAACCCCTCCTAATTAAATAAGAAATTAGATAAAAAAACCTGACTAAATTATAGAAGTCAGGATTGTTTTTGTTGTGTGTGCATGTGCTAATTATGTTTCCCTTCATGTTTGGGTTTATTTTTTGGTGATAGAGGTGACTAGAAGGGTTGTGTGATCTATTGGGTAATTATTACATTATTAGTTATATTGGATCAGTTGTGGATAGTTGCATGGATTTGGTGTGTGATGGTTGTGCGAGTGACGGTTGTGTTGTGTGGTAGTAGAGATTTATAGTTGTTTTGGAAATAATTATTGGTTGAAATTTTGTGATGTAAATTTTTGATGTGGTGTTGTAGTTAAATTTTAAATAAGTTAGGCTAGTATGTGTTTGTCCTGCTAGTGTAGTTTCCTAATTATAAATGGAATAAATTTCAATGTTTAATGAAATGAATAAAAGGTTGGGTATATAAATTAATAGGAATTGGATGTAATTATTTAATGGTATATGAATTAAATTAATTGAATAAAATAATGATATGTGTAAATGTAAAAGAAATGGCTATGAATGTCTAGTTATGTAACTTTTTTAATACGGAAATTGTAGAACCATTATTAATAGTAGAGATGTGTGAATGTATATTGGGGTTATGTGGAGTGTTGTATGTAGTGGTGGAAGTGATTTCTGTGGTTGACATGGGGTGTAGTGGTGGTGTTGTGGTGTATTCTAGTGCAATTATTGTGTACCCATTGTTTTAGTATTTTTTGTTAACTATATATCATATATTATTATATTTCTTCTATACGAGACCAACTTGAGTTGGATAACCCTCTTATTTTTATAGTTCCTAGGTTTTAAGTATTTTATAAGATAATTATGGTAGTGATAAGAATGAATGGATACCTCCTCTTCCACATATCCCTTCTTTATATATGGAAAACATGTCTTTTGGTGAGATGTGATGTGATAGAACATGTTTATTTTGGAGAGATGAGATGTGGTGTGATATCCCAGTTTTCTTCAGGTGAGATGAGATGTGAGGTCATGAAACTGGTTTCTTTGGGAGGTATGTGATGTGATATGTGTTGTGGGTCATGCATGTTAGGAGGTGGGAAAGTGGTTCGGGTTTTTCAAAATCATGATAAGCTATCTTTGTGGTTATGTGATGAGATTACATGTGATGTGATGTACCTCATTTCTTCAAATGAGATGTGGTGTGATGGTACATGATTCTAGAACCAAGTTCTAGGCCTTTTAAGGGTGGGATTTTAAGGGATATGTACAAACCCATAATAGAGATGTCTAGAATGTGATGTGGTCTTTATAGAAGCGATGAGAGCAGAGGAAGTTAGAAATTGGGGTTTGATAGAGAAGAACCTATGAGGAAGTTGCAGTAGGGAACCTTTGTTTTATTATTTATTTAATTGTTACTATATTTGATGTTTGATCTAGTGGGTGGGTTGTGGTGATGCTAGGAATGTGAATTTAGACTATTTAGGTGCATGTCTGTTCTACTCATTATTAACTAGTGTATTATTATGATATTTTCACATGTGTACTTGAGACCGTATGTATGTTCATATTGAGTATACTTGTATACTCAACCTATATATAAAAACTATTTTTAGGTTTCTAGTAGGACATTGGGGATAAGGATTGACATTAGATTCTTGGGATAGAGTTATTATTGAGTTTTTATCATATAACTCGTATTTTATTATTTCATATGGACACTTATATTTGTATATGTTAAAATTATACATGTATGTTTGGATGTTTTTTGGTTTATATTTAAATTATATGTTGTAGGTTCTGGGCATTTATTTATATTATATCTTCACACTATTTAATTTTAGACATTAATCCCTCCCATATGTGAGAGTTTAATACCCTCGATCAATGTCACAAACCTAGGGACTAGTAGAGGTAGGACTTAGGAATCATCACCTCCTCCCTTCATTCCCAACATAGAATAGGTACATTTGGAAGAAGTGGGTTGTGATTGAGTGATATCATAGATTTTGGTTGACGGATAGAATATATTATGAAATTTAGAATTGTGAGGTTTTCATGTGATGGTAGATAAATAGTTCCATTTGATCTCAATATGGGACATAGGTTAGGGAGACTGGATACAATATGGGATTTAGGTACCCTCGTGATCTAGTTAAAAAACTATTATCTTAGTTAATTATAAAGTGATGATGCGATGTTTGCTGGGTAGAGACCTAGGAGAGGTACATGCATCTGGAATGATTGTGTTCGGGTCTAAATTTGGTGATTTTTGGAAATTATTATGAATTTATTAGTTATTCCAATGATGAAATTCTATTTTACTGAGATTATAGTTCTTCTTAGAGTTTTACGAATAAATCATGACCATAATTCGTTGGTAGCTTAGGAAGTTTACGTTTATCATGTTAATCTGGTTGATTATTAGATATTCACATTGACCAAGGTGGATGAGGTTTGGAAGAGGTATTTTCAAGCCTTCTAGTGGGATAGTTTAGGAATGTATGAGGGAAGTGTCTTATATATAGAGATGTAGTGAAGGTTGGAGGAGGTTGAGATCTCTTTTAGTTAGATTCAGGCTTGGATAGAGTTGTTGGGGCTTTTAGAAATTTTTAAATTGAAGGGAGTATTTCATTGGTTATGGACGTTTCATCACTATAATTGAAAGGAGGAAGATTTTTAGTGTCCAATATTCTAGAAGGAGTTCCATTTAAAATTTCAATCATTGATGAAAAAGGTAGTGAAGTAGTATGAATTTATCTCTCTTCTTTAAGGCAGTCTTAGTGTATAGGAGCATGGGTTAATTTTCAAGCACCTCATACATTTCATCCCATTTTTTCTGCATTAAGAGTCTAATGTGTGGTGTCTGGGGAAGGGTTTTTTCTTATTGATTCGGTATATGGTCAACCCATATACACTTTCTACGTACCAAGAGGTGGAAAATAAAGAATATGTTATTGAGTTAATTATTTCTCATAGAATTGACCACTGTTAGATTTTCCATTAGGAAATATTTATGATAAGGGCATCCAATAGTGTTTGTGGGTGTCTAGGTAGTTAGGGTTTTAAAAAGTGGTGGTCGATCATAGTATATCTTTTGACATCATTCTAGGGAAGGTGGAACTTGATCAGATATTAGAGGCTTTAATTTTTTCCATCGATGTCTATACAAGACATGGGTTCTACTAGGCTCAGTTTTATATCACTTAGGGATACTAATATTAAGTTTTTGTTCGTGCCCCATTTTAGTAGTAGTAATAATAATACTCTCTTCTATGGATATTTCAATATATGTTACTTCTTGTATATGTTTATCAGTTTATAGTGGATCGAGTTAGTAGAAGGATGTCTCGTGATGGTCCCCATCTATAGGGACCTTGTCCAGACCAGGTTTGTGGAGTCCAACTGTAGAGGGGAAGAGGATATCGTCATTGTCTGACATATGAATTTTATGTTGTTGTTAATGCTTATAAATGAATTTTTCAAGGTATAATTAGTTTATAATTTTATTTTATTTGTGACATGTTAGATTTAATAGCCTCATAATCATTTGTTTCTTGTAAATTGGTCCACTACTCAAGACTAGGTATGGAGAAGCTTTCAATTTCCATAGTGTTATTTATGCTTATTAGAGGTTGGAATACTCAATTTGATTGATCAAAGTATGTAGACTATTAATGGGGAAAAAATCATTGGTATATTTCTTCTAGATATAGATACCATAATTCGATGTTATCCTTTTAATGGATTGGATGTATTCTATATGTCTATTCATCATCTATTTTTATATGACAATTTCACTTTCCAATATATAGGTCCAGAAAGTAGTGTTCATTAGAGAGTAGGGGCATTAGATGGGTGATACGTGATTGGATCCTCTTTTTTATCCACTAGAAGTGTTGTTAATAGAATATTAGGAAAAGTGTGTCTTTGTGTTTTTTGAGGCATTCCTTCATTTTTTTCTTAGATGGGGTTTTGTCACTACCCATGAAATGTTTTTCCAATTTATGATAGATTTGTAACTATGTGTGTCTCTGATTTTAATGGATCCTAATCAATTGGATAGTATGGAGTTATTAAATATTATTCCATAGGTTTATGATTTGACATATATGGGTTCTATCAATCACAGTCTATCTCTTATGGGGTACAATTTTTGTTCTCCAAATATGTGGATAGTGGTATGAGGATGTGTGTTGACTACGAGAGGGTGAATCAAGTGATGATTAAGAACTATTTCCCCCTCAAATGATCGATGACCTACAAGATCAATTAAATGTATCACATTGGTTTTCTATGATTGATCTATAGTTTGGATATCTCAAGATGTTGGAAAATGAATAAGATATCTCGAAGACTACCTTAAAGTGAATGTGTGGGAACATCATGTTCTTGGTCATAAAATTTAGGTGTTATTAAAAAACTAGCTATTTTCATGGGGAATATGAACTCTAGATTATATAAGTTCATGGAACAATTTTTCATCATGTTCCTCAATAATACAAAGGTTTGATTAATGTTAAAGAAGGATAATTCTAGGAATATCAGAGCTATTTTATAAGTCATTTTACACCATCATTGTTATGGAATATTTTCCATGTGTAAGTTTATGAAAATAGAGGTATATTTCCTTGGACTCATTATTTGTTCGTACTGTGTGGTCATAGACCCATCCAAGATCGATGAATTATTTTCTCTTGTATAACCCAAGAATTTGGGTTAGGCTCACATTTTCATTAGTATTATAGAGTAGTATTTATGATTTTTCTATATTTTCTCTATTTATATCCTCATTGATGAATTTTAATTTAAATAAACATGAGATTGTGTGGAATGATCAATGTGGGGTAGTATTAAGTTACCTGAAGTAGAAGTATGCCAGTGCTCTAGGGAATCAGTTTCTTAGGTAGGGTATATTTTTCGAGGTTTTATATGACATATAAGGTTTTGAGTTGGTATGGATGTTGATTTTCTATAGGGAGGTGATCTCTTATGTATCTAGTTTTTTCCTCCTAATAATAATTATGCCACCCATGATACGAAATTTATAGTAGTTGTGTCTGACCTATTTTTTGGTTAATTATATTTATAAAAGAATTATTTATAGTTATTAAAAACTACAAGAGAATGAAATATATATATTATTTTTGTTATTGGAATTTATTCAAGATTTGGTTTATATATTTTATCAAATATTTTTAATTTTAGATATCATAAATCCAGATAATGTGGATTATTTTTGTTGATGTGTTCTGTCACAATTCTAAATGAGAAGTGGTTATGGAGTCTGTTAATGTTTGTAAATGAATATAGTTGATTTATTTAATGTATCTTGACATGGGGGATAATGGAGGCTATGGTGTTCTTTTTTAGATTAATGTAGAGTAATTATTTATGCATACAGTAGATGATTATTAGTGGGGAGACTCAGAGGTGGAGGTGATTGATGATCATGTTGGCCACAATGATTTTCTATAGATATGGTTATATGATGGTTATAATCAGGTATTTTTTCAAGGTAGGGTGTCTATTTTTTAAGAGATTCATGAAGGGATTCTTGTGGAGTTTCAAATATCTCATTTTTTGGTTTATCCATATGTTTATAATATGTGTCATGGGATTATAAAGAATTATTAGTGGATGAGGATTAAATTGTCCGAGGAAGAGTACATTTATAACTATCTAGTTTTTCAATAGCTAAATGTGATACACTATATTCTTTGAGGTTTATTTTAGTTCTTAGAAATTACTTATTTTAAATAGAAATAAATATTTTTGTATTTCATCACTGGGTTACCCTAAGAACTATAAGGTACTGATGCATTTTTGGTGATAGTGGATATACTAAAAAATTCACTCATTTAATGGAGATATAATTCTCAAGTGTTGTTGATATCTTCATAAGGTGGTATTTGAATGATGTGGATATGATTAATGGGCACAAGAGACCATAATCATTGATCAAGATACTTATTTTACCTCATGGGACTATAGGGGATTACATCAAAACATTGGCTCCTAATTTCACCTTATTAGTAGTTTCCACCCATTGATGGATGGGAAGATAGAGTGGGCCATCCTGAAACTATGGGATATGTTTCCAACATGTCTCTTAGACTATGGTAAATCGTGGGTATGGAAACATCATTTCATTGAGTTTTAATTAAATAATATTTATCACTCATCTATTATTGTGGATATATTTTATTTATTTCATGGGTAACCATGTCATTCTCCATTGTACTAGATGGTGGCTCGGGGATAAAAAGTTCTTGGTCTTATTGTGCTGTGGAGAATGAATGACAAGTCCGGTTTTTTCAAGAGAGGATGAGGGTGATGTAGGACCATAAAAAGGAACTATATTATCATCGGAAGAGGTAATTGTAGTTTTATTTTGGATTCCATGTGTTCATGAGAGTCTCCCCTTGATGAGGGAATCAGATGTTTGATAGGGGGTATGATTTCTCCGTAGTTTTTGTGTTCATTGATGTTTTGGGGAATGTTTGTGAGATGGAAAATTGGTTGTAATTTCCACTATAGTTGGGGAGGATCCATAATGTCTTCCATTTTTTCCAACATCATTGGTAATTTCATGATAACTCTCAGTTTATTAAACTGGGAGAGTGGGATGTTGAGGAGACCATGACATTTACGTAGCTTCTAGTAGGGATTGAGGATTATAGTGAAAAGTTGATTCCCGAACGAACCATCCACATGGTCCATGTGTTATGGAGGAACGGTTTCTTGGAGGATGGTACATGGGAGTGAGAGATGTATTTTTGTTCCTAGTACCTAGATTTTTTCAGTTGGTCCATGTTTTTTTGTTTTGATGATGTGATGTTTGGAACTTGTTGTTTCATGGGATTGGTTTTTTCTTTGATAATGTTATTTATAAAAAATTTTCAACATGTGGAGAGTGGAGGATCTAAATCCTAATCCATATTTGTTATACTTTGAAACATTTCATTCCATTACAGTGATTTATTTCTACAAAAATCAGATAATATCATGACATGGAGGATATAATACCATTATTACTATGCTCAAGGTAATTCTCTGTTCTAGATGTAGTGGTTTTTAGTTTGGGATGTGTGAAGGTTGAGATAGTTATCATGATGATTGTGTGAAAAAGTGGTGGTAGTGGATAGTACTGAATCGTGTGGTGTTTTCCCCAACAATAGATTGTGATGTGGTTGTATGATGTGTTTGTGGGTGTTTTGTTTGGTGTGTTCGGATAAGGGTAGTTTTTTAGGTTTACTGATATCCATAAAAGTTAACTTTTAAGGTGTTTTTTCAGAACCTCTCATTATTTTTGGGTTTTATTTCGTTCCTTGAGGATGAGAATTATTTCCGAGGAATCTGGTGTAGCTATCCTTTTCTTCCAAGCCTATTACGTGTCTAATTTGGGTGTTACGAGTGGATCAGAGGAGGCAGGATGATTTTTTGTTATGGTTAGATTTTTAACTATGTACTAATATGAAATTCATGTGATGAAAGATTAATTCACAATCTGAGTTGGCATTTCATGGATTCTATAGCTAGTGATTCACTAATTTCATGTGTCATTGGAGTATTCCATCAAATGGGTTCCTAAAATTAAATGTTAATTCATTACATGAAGAAACTTCTAGCTGATGAATCATGAATTTAAGAGAAACTTTGAAATATGGGAGATTCAAACCTTGTAATGGTTTCTAGTCTTATAATATATAGAACCCCATGGAATTCACACTATGAATATAGAATTCAAACCATGGGTTTAATTATATAAAACATTTTAATAAATTTATCTTTTATACAAAAACCTTAATTAAACTCTTGTTTGCTCTTTATTTTTGAGAACCATAGGCTATTTTTGGATTTCATTTATCCCATTTCCATCTCCATTGATCTTTATGTTTCATTATTAAATATTTGGAGATCTATGGTTAGTTCTTCTCCCTTGTCCCCTTATATTCACTTGTTTTCCCTTGGGGATCTACCATGTTGTTGTTTCAGATTGAGGTGTGTGTTTGGATGTTTTTTGATGATCCCATAGTGAATTTCTGGTTGATCTATGTTTTTCTTATTTTTTTTGGTTTCTAAGATGTTACTTATTTTCTTTATGGTGCATAGTGAGACTGGAAGGCTTCTTTGAGGTAAGGGATCCTTATCCATTAATTTTATGCATTATATGTTTTTGGATTTTATGAATTTGTTTTAATTTTGGTTACTGATAAGGGTTATAATAATAAAGGTAATTTAATTAAAACAACTAAAGGCCTTGGTATTGTGGATAAATCAAATGTTTTAGCTAATTTGATATTATTGTTCATGTTTTTATGAATAATGTTACTATTTATGAAAATAATGACTATAATAATCCTTTTATGCACTGTAGATGTGATTTCATAATGCCCCATTAAAGCTATTATTTTATCACACCCTAAATAAAAGGGTAAAAAATGAATATATTACTAATAAATTAGTTTCCTATAATTTTTTTGTAATAATACCACTTATAAATGAGTAAGTAACATGATAAAATACATAGAATAAAATTTTGAATCTAGGATATGTTTTTGTTGTGTGTGATTGCGCTTGTTGTGTTTCCCTATGTGGATGTGATGTTGTGAGCTAATGTAGGTGACTGGATGGGTTGTGTTATGTATGGGGTTGTGATTAGTTGGAATGGTTGTGATGTGGGTAGTTGTGTTGTTTTGGTGCACGATGGTTGTTTAATTTATGGATTTAGATTTATATGGATGAGACATGTGGTTTTTGTAGAGAGATGGATAAGAAGTCAAATTGTGGAAGTGACGGTTGGCGAAGTGTGGCAGTGAAATTTGATGTGAGCTAGGAAATTTGTGGTGTGGTTTTCTAATTGATGAGTTCATAATGGAATAAATTGTGACACATAATGAAATGAATTTGTTGATAAATGAATATGAATGTCCTAGAATCATTGTGTTGTAAATGTGTTAAATAAAGTAAATAAAGGAATGGGTTCTGTAAATGTGATATAAATGGATAAAAATAGGTCATTGTGGAACCTATTGAATATGGAAATGATGAAATCGTAATTTAAGGTGAATATACACGGATTTTTATATTTTTTTTGTGGTGTCTAACATGTATTAGAGGCCATGGTTTTGAGGGTATTAATGTGATATGTTGGTGATGTAGTGTTTTATTATTGTGAAATTTTTATGGACCCATATGTTTGGTATTGGGTACTATATATTTATTATGTATTTTTATGTTTCTTTTATATTCACTCCACCTGAGTTGTATAATTGCCCTAATTTTTATATGTTTCGGGTTCTTGTTAATTTTCCTAATAACCAAGATGTTACGGATATAGATGGTGGGCGACCGCCTCTTCCCCACTCTTTCTTCAGCTATGTTGGCATAGTTTTCTTCGAGTAGGATGTGATATGTTGGGATAGCTGTCTTCGAGTGAGGTGACATGTGATGTGATGGACCAAGTGTCTTTGGGAGGGATGATAAGTGATTTGATGTCCCATTTTTCCTTGTGAGGGATGTAATGTGATGTGATTTTTGGGGGGTTATACATGGTAGGATGAGGGAATGAGGTTGATTTTATTTATATTCATGAAACCCTACTACTCTAGTTACACGATGAGCTATGATATGGTGGACTAGGTATCATCCTGAGGGATTTTGTGTGATGTTACTAAATTCTATCACTAGATACTAGACCATAGGAAGGTGAAAGATGTATGATTCCATTGTAAAAAAAATCAGATATGGATGGTTTGTTTTATGATATGTACTGAAGGGATGAGATCATCCAACATTTGATGTTAGATAAAGAGAGAAGAAAATCCATTGGTAAGCGGTAATAAGAAATCATTTCTTTATTCATTTTTATCATATTAATATATAGTTTATGTGATTGGGAGTAAGAGATATAATGTGGATGGGATATGCTAGTTGACTAGTTTAGGTGCTTATTAGTACTACTATTTATTCACTTTCACATTATCTTTCTATTTAAAAATGTTCACTAGAGATCTTTTGCAGGAACCCCTAGAGTATAATTTTATGATCACCCTATATATATAAACTATTTTATAGGTTTCATAAAAGACTTTAGGGTCTAGTATAAGATTTACATTCTTAGGGTGGAGTTGTTTTTAAGTTTCTCCTGTAGATATTTCCTTTTTTTATTTTATAGGGAGACTTTTAATTTTATTTATTTTCATTTAACCTGCATTTTGGGATTGTTTTGGATATACTTTATTATAATATACTTGAGTTGTTTTTTGGTTTTTATCATATCTCCTGATCTTATTTTACTATAGTGGGTAATGCATCCTATATGTGATATTTTTATACACTTAGTGCTTTTTCCCATCCTAGGGACTACTAAAGGCGGTACTCAAGGGTCATCATATATATTCATTAATTGATATCCAATGAGGGGTACCCATTTAGGGTTGGGGTCATGAAGTTTCTAAATTCAATGGTCCTATGTGGCATGAACCCTTGTATCTCAAACCACTATAATAAATTAAACATCGATTATAGTTTATAAGAGTGAGGTATTTATAATCAAAAAAAATTCATGGATAACATATAATAAAAATACTAACACTAAAAAATATAACTAATTTCAGGGTCTTGGGATACATAAAGTTGGACATCCTAATAATTAATCCATCACGTCCTGATTATACCATCAATGCCTCATTCATAAATATCATGATTCTACCGTTGTGGTATCATGATAAATTACCCAATAATTTTCTCCTTAGAGGCCTATAAATTTTTATAGGGGATATATAATTCAAGTCATGAGCCCTCAAGTAGTTAGGTCTAATGCCTTCACCATATAATAAAAATTATTACTAATACTATTCATAATAAAATTATACTAGAAATCGATAAACAAATTCATTATAAGTATAAAAATATGGAATGCCAATATATTCCCAATAAATTAAAATAATAAAAAATTCATAATCCATAAAAATAAATATGGTGGATGGTATTATTATAGAATATATCCGGAGAACATTATAATATTTAAAGAAGGTTTAAAAAAATAAAAAAAAAACATTTAAAACAATTTTGAAAATTTAAATAGAAAAATAATATGAAATACAATTAAAATTTATGATAAACATATAATAAAACATTAAATGGAGAAATTGGAATAGAAATTACATTAGAAAACATAAAATCTTTGAGCGCATGATTCTTAAATAAAATTGAAAAAGACGGTGGGAAAAAATTATAGATAACATTAAAATGTTTTTCCAATAAAGTTTTGTATATAAGTTCAATTTTAATCCAAAAAATAAATTAATAGGAAACTTTTAAAAAGAATTTCATAAACATGGGGAAAATATAAGAGAATATATAAAATAGTTTTAAAAAAATGTTTATATTATATTCATAAAAGATGTACTTAATAGACACATGCACTAGGCTTTTCCAAAAAACATAAATATAAATTTTTTAAAAAATATACTTTATAAAAAGATAATAATGGATCCTTATAAAACAAATAAATAATTTTTTATTAAAATAAAGTTCTGGTGATAAAATACGTTATTATGATAGGGAAATCCTTTTATAATATTTTTGAGACACCATTATTCAAACAAATATCCTAAAAGGGAAGACATTACATTATTTTGGAAAGGGTTAAATAGAAATAAAAAAAAATTACTTGAGATAATACATATTTTTGTTTCAAAATGAAATATATATATATATATTTTTGGAATGATGAAATATGAATATAGAGGTAAAATATCCATTATGAAGGATAATGATTATTCTAAATGGAATTGTATTGTTAAGAAGAAAAAGTCATTGAAAGTAATGAAATTGATGTAACAATAAATAAAAAACTAATTTATTTGAAATTTATTTAAACCCATAAATATGAATGTGTATGTAAAATATAATTCATTAATAATGTAAAATATTCCCATAAAATAAAGAAAATGTTCATGAATAATTATCATAACTTCATGAATTGAAATTGATTTGAAAAAACAACTAAATGATTTTGTAACTCTTTAATAGTGTGATCTTGATAGAGGGAAAAAGATATTGAAATTAAAATACCATGAATATAAATATAATAATGTTATATTATTAATAAATGGGAATAAATACAACTCATAATATAAGTGATATGTTCAATATGATATATCTTTCAATTTAGGAATGTTTTGATGTGAACCCTTACATTAAATATCAACATCCATATAATCTCTAAAACCTTATATATAATAACCTTTCCATAGAAATAATTTTATTCAAATCCATATTTATATAATTTACCTTTTATATAATCCAATTTTAATCATTCTCCACACATATAATATAAAGTTACAGTTAATTTTCATCATTAGAAGTTAGCAAGTTTCTTATTTTTGAATGGGTTTCATAATGTTAATTTTATTCATATTTATTTGATAAATATTCATGAATAAAATATTATTAAAGTGAATATGGTATATTTTATCAAATTATTTAAAATTTACCAATATTATTCCATGATAGTTTTAATTACCACTCCTGGAGATGAAATTTGTGATGAGTTGGTTTCTTATAATTTATTGATATATATATATTACGTTTCAATGATAAATGATTTTTGTTTCATACTTCCAGAATAATGTTAATAAAATATATTACTTTTTAATATCACATATATTCATAATATATATTTTATTAGCATACTTTCTAGGTGGATATGAAAAGTGAAATATGTCATCCATGGATGAGAAATCCAAATGTACATGAGAGTGACATTTTAATGTCTAAAATGAGTGGAAAAAGGAGGGTATATAATTATTTATCCTAAGAAAATCATGATTATGTTATATAATTAATATTTATTAACTATATTTATCAATATAACCATCCATGATAGGTAGCGATCAAAATTGAAATACATCTCTACACGAAAGCTATAATATGCATATGATGTTTTAATTTTTCAAAGTATTTTGTAGATGGTAGAAAATGATCATCCTAATTACACAATAAAATTTAATTATATTAATTATAATTACATATTTATTTTTTCAAGATGAAAATATATTTGTAGGAATAATATGTTGAAATATAGGAATAAACATGAAAAAGAATGAATATGAGTTTTTTCCTTAATCATCATAGAAAATAATTTATCCTTTATAGAGTAGTATTTTAGTGATAATAGAACCACTAGAAAAATTTATACATATTTAGGAATGTTTATAGTATACATGGACTTTGTAAAAGGATTCTGGTGTGTTGGAAGGTGTCGTGGTGAATGCCTCATTTTATAAGTAAAAGGGATTCAAATTTTATAAATATAAAAAAAATTATGTTAATATCATGTCACTTTCAAAGGAATGTTTCTCAAAAATTGGTAAATAATGGATAGTTTAGGGGTATTGGTCAATCCAACACCCTTAAAAATTAATACATATTTATTTTTTGATATATTTTGGGCATTGTCATCTTGATTTGACTTTTTTTACTAAATCTACTTTTATCATGGTATGTTATTTTTTAAATAGGTAAATTATTTTCATGCCTAAAAATTAAAAAAAACCTTATTACATAATATAGATATTATTGAAACAAAATTTTAATTCATTAAATAATATCAAATTTCTTTGACTAAGAAAATTCATTTTTAATATAATAAATGTATAACGCATAAAAATAGTTTTTGAAAAAACATGTCTAATGTTACCAAATGTTAGTAATATGTTTACAATATACATATAATATTCTTGATGTATATTTTTACTTATTAAATGCATAATTTATTTTTAATAGGTTTAATAATACTCTAGGTCAATATTATTTCATTATGATATCATAAAATTTATAGTATTTGTAAAAATAATATTTTCCCTATTCACCAAAGAATTAATCAATGTTTGAAAAATCCCATAAATTAAAAATAAAGTATTTTTTTTAATCTTTAATCCAAAAATAATTTTAAATATTTGAAATTAAAAAACTAAAACTCATAATTTCATTTGTGTTAAACAAAAAAACAAAATATTAAATAAACTACTACTATGGGAAAAGTCATTTTAAATAGAAAGTGTACGTATAATTTTTACCTATAAATTTATATTTATATGTTTTGTAATATATTAGTTCATAAATTTTTATATTATATATTTTTCATAATTTTTAAAATGATAAAATTAACATTTTTGGATAAAAGACAAAACACCTAATAAATTATTTTAAAAAATCCATTTTTAATAATAAATCCATGAAATTATTTATCCTCTAAATGTATGGATTTTTTACTTTACTATTATCTATTTATTTACATGATGTTTTATTGTTACATTAATTATTTAAAAATGTTTATCTATTATGTTAATGATCATTTAAGGTTGTTTTTATTATGTACTGAAAGAAATTCAACATTGTATTTATTTAAATAATAACACTTTCTAAAATCACAGGGTGTCACATTCCACCTATGATAAATGGCCTCCATAGAATTTTTTTATCCTTTTCTAAAATAAATAGTTAATGGTATCCATCATATTGATGTGACATAACTTATAATTTCATAGTAGATATCTACCTTACTCTCATTTCATGGACTACGAAACATAGATTTTACTACATAATAATCATATTCCTATATTTTATTTATTATAATATTTTTTCACATATATGGATACAAAATAGTATTGTAAGACCTAGAGGTTTATAGAGATAACATTTAGAAAATTATATTAATGTTCTTGATTCCAAATAAATGGTAAAAATAAATGATTTTAACAATATTGGATAATATCATTGTAAATCCATTATATAAAATATCAATCCTAAGATGTATCATTTCCTGACTCTACCATTTTTACTAATGATAATTCCACTTTAGTATACAATAATTTTCTCTAACCATAAAATAATAATGTTCTAAAATATTTCATAATTGTTCATGAAGGGTATGCGATTATCAAATGAATATCCCACGAGAGTGTGAAACTATACATTTATTTATGATAGGTTTTCTTGCAAAATATAAATATTTATTAAATACCCAACAATCCATTCTTGTGTTATTAATTATTGGTGAATTTTTTCTCTATTCTATATAAAATAGTTTTATCTATATAGGATGTTATTAGTATAAACCCCAAATAATATAACTTATTAATATTATGGGATGTTAACCTATAACAAGACATTACCAATGTGTTTTCAAAAAATAAATCTCACCATATTTAAAAAACAACATAAAATCACTTAAAAATTAATATATAACATAATAAAAAAATCTTCATAACATATAATGTTATCTAAATATTTCTTTGATATGAATTGTGGAACCCATATATACACTCTCATGTTCAGTGCTAAAGAATATACCTTACATATCATATTTGAAAACTACTAAAGCAACCAAAATATAACCATTAATTATTACAATACTAGAAGCACATATTACGTTAGTTATAAACTATGTACATTATTTGAACAGTTTTGAGTTTTCAGAAACAATAATCCAACTTGCCTTTTATCTTTCAAATCCAATTTTCTTTTTTTTTCAATGTACTAATAATTAGTTATTCAATAATAACTTGTAGAAATTTCCCACACAATTCACCATAGATGATAGCTTTGTAGGCATATAATATGTATCACTATCCTTCATTATAATGTGAAATGGAAACCTAATATTAATGATCTCAAACACTCAATAAGGGGTAGAGTATATGAGTTTATATCATATAATAAATAAGGAATGAAAAATATTAATGGAATAAATAATTGAAAAATGTCGTATAACTAATCACATTAGCTTATAATAAATCAATGGGTGAAATAACATGATCAATAATTATATGGATAAAAATAATTGATTTCATAATGGTGGAATGCATATTGTGGTGAATCATAATCCTCAATCCAAGACATCATGATCTTTCTACAAAACCCCCCATACTAATACATCATGATCTTACTATCAAGGGATCACACCAACTCACCAAATCTTTTTCCATGTGATACACACTAATCCATTGATGGGCAATACAGTATAGACCCTCGCCTATTTGATTATTAATGATAATTAATTAACCATATGAATATAATGAACAACAATACCATGAATAATCAATTATACATATTAATAAAAATAACCATTTTCAAATAATAATTATATATTATATCAATACATTCATAATTAATAAATGAAAAAACATTATCATAAGGCATCTAGAGAAAAAATATAGATGGTATCATTAGATATTATCCCCATAGAACATTATATTCTTTAAAGGATGTAGAAATTGATTAAAAAAAATTTATTAAAATGTTAAGAAATTTAATTTGATATATAAGAAGAAATACAAATTACATTTTTATACCATTATAAAAATTGTTTTATAATAAAATGATATTTTAAATTCCTTTGAAAAAATATTGAATGTATGGGTATAAGTTTCAAAAATAAAATTGAAAGAGGAAGTGAAAAAATGTAATTATGTAGAAAATGTTAAAAATGTTTGTTTCAAATTTTCTAATTCATTTAAAATTTAATCATAAATGAGGTCACTTAAGTGTCCAATGATCAGGTAGTCACAATGAGTGATGGGTGAATTAGGTGTGAGCAATTTTAATGAATTCTTTTTCAAATTTTAATTCTAACCTCTATCACATATTAAGATGATTGGATCATGCATGAAATGAATAATGTAAATGAAACACAATACAAAATATTTTTAAAAGGTTCAGTACTAAGAAATACATCTGAGCCATGTTGGTTAGACCCCAATATATAGATTATTCACTATAATATTTTCCCGAATTATAATTTTTAGGTAATAAATATTTATAGAATCCAATAATTGATCCCCCAATTTATTCTGATTATACCCCCAAGCAATCCAAATCTTATACCTTAGTTGGTTAGACCCCCAACTATTCTACTTGTTAGACCCCCAGTCTCTCGAGTCTCTTCAATAACTGGTTAGACCCCCCAATCAAAAGCACATTCTTATTCTGAATATCTGGTCCGCAGATAGGATGATCAGTTGATCCTACACTATGATCTTGGTTGATCACACTTTCTTATGTACAATTCATGTTCCATTGTACTAATCTTGTAAAAGCTCAATAATTCAGATCACTGAATAAAACATTCTTCCTCCATACAAAATGGATTGGGAATTTTTTTATTATTATAATGAAGATGTGATATCACTAACCATTGAAAACTAGGATACAATATTTCATCTAAATACCTGATATTAAAACTATCCAGGCTTCAGTATAAAAAATTACTACTCACTATATACATGCAATGTATATGTTTCATATTGTTGGAGTTGGTGGCCTAGAACCAACTACTTTGTACTTTATTCACTAAATAAACACCTTATCACATCTTGATTGTTCTTATCTGTGAAAATCCATGTGATAATGTCCCAATGACAGCTGTTGTATTAAAGGGTCGTAGAGGATCTCTACTATGATGAGAACCCGGAAGTGTCACACCACTGTTCTTGAATATATGTTCTATAATCGAAAGATGTTATTTGAGGGACATAAATAATATGGGCCATTAGGGGTGAGGACTCATAAAACTTTGAGGCACCTTCTCATGGTGTGAACCCATGGTAATATCAAGGAGGATATTATGAGAACAAGACCCGCCAGTAGGAAATCCACATTTCATAGTGTCATTGGATCTTCCTATCTACGGACATGTGTATTGGTTCTTAGACTTTAAAATTATTATTAATGGGTATTACAACTTGAGAACTTAGATGTATTGAAAAAACTGTGACGACACACTTCTCTCAGTGAGGTAGGCTATGTTGGGTGCGCCACGAGTAATACTATATTAATAGATAATGCAAGAAAGGATTTGTACCTCCTGTTCCATAATAGAAGTTGATATCTTAGGCACTTTGATTGAATTGATATAGCCTAAATAAATCTATGTCCATGGTAAGGTAGGAGAGAGTTCAATTTCGGGAAGTCAAAGAAAGAATAATCGAGCACACTGGTAGATGACACTAGTATGCAACCCGCTTCATTAGAGATATCAAGACAAAGGGATTACATTACACGGTAAGAATTCATAGGAGGGAAAACGTCATTTTTTCATTAAATTCTTTCTCTATGGGGGCCTTGGCGTGTTTTTAAATTCTAACCTTGGACTTTAGGTAGGATTGACCTAATTCCATTGAGAAAGAGGCCTAGAGGGTCACACACTATGTGTGTCCATGTATCATAGTAAAATATTAATTTTACAAGTTGAATAAATATTATTCCCGATTGTGGTTTAACAATTATTCACGGATTCTTGATCACGTTTATTTTGGCACTAGTTATTCGAGAGAATATATTGTGGGAGAAATAATATATTTATTAGTGAGTAATGTAGTAACATTTATTTTAGAAATAAATATCCATTATTCGAGGTCTAATAAATGTGGTGGAGGAAATAAAGGAAATAAAAACAAGTACATGTTGTGTATTAATGATTACACGATGTGTAGTTTTTAGTCAGGACTTTGATGAAATAATACTATTTTATTAAATAATATTTATTATAATCAGTGTGGGTTTATGTCAAGGAATTAATGATTCAACATGGTGGTTTTCAATAAGATTTAATGTAATAAATAAAACCGGTAACACATTTATTTACTATCATAACTCTGTGATCTCAAACCAGATTATAAATATCCTCGCAACCCCAACAATTTTCGATGAATCATTGTGAAAAAAAATTCTGGAAAATTCTCTCAAGGCTGAGAGAACTCCTTCCTCCAAGATTTCTCTCAAGACAGAGAGAGATCCACCACCATCGGATCAAGGTGATCTAAGGCGTACATCGCAAGCGAAGGTTCTTTCGCGCAAGAACCCATGGATCCCTTTGGCTATGTCCGGAGATACATGGAGAACATGTGGATCACTACAAGAGGAATCCTACACTTGGATTCTATGATGCAATGACGTATCACATTGGATCATGACCAAAGAAATCAATTAATAAATAATTCCATCAAGGTAATTCTTGTCAATTAATTAAATTAATTATAACCAATATATAATGATCCTCTCGATGGTTCTAGGACACTTCTTTTTCTTTTCATTCTTTGTTCTATTCTGAAGATCCGATTTTTTATTATCACGATGGATCTTGGATTGAAAGTTGTTTAAAACTAAAATTCATGTTTGGATACTCCCACTGATGTGATTCTGCTATGCCCGGAACCTAAAAGTGGTATCAGAGCAGTCATATCGTCGATTATAATTATTTAGTTTTTCGTTGGTGGTTTACACATTTAATAATTTAGTTGTTTCAATTCATGTTAATCGTTCTTTAAAATATAAATCTCGAGATATTTTCCTCCCCTCTCATTTCTCATTTACCTTATAGTAACAATTTTTTCTTTTAATTTTGATTAAAATAAAATAGAGGATCTCAAATGGAGGTGCCAAATGCTCCTGGACGTACAACACCAGAATACATGGTGTTTATTCGGAAGTACATTCCATGTAGTCTAGGTTCAATGCATTAGATTGGTCTCCCATATCAGGCCGTGTATTGGATCATATCTAAATCATTTATGACACTGTGTGTTAACCAGGAACATGTGGCACACAATTTCCAGATTACACACCGTGTGGTCCAACTGAACACGTCCTGTAGTACTTTTAGGATAGGGTTAGACCATGTACCCCATACATGGATTGCCCAGCTGGAAACTATGTAACATGGAAACTACAGGGCGTGTTCCCACTGAACACGCCGTGTACTCCAAAAATTTCTGAAGTACATCAACATGCCATGTCCCCGAGCGTGTACTTCGGATGGAAGGTGAACAAAAGTACACGCCGTGTAGTTGGAACTACACACTGCGTACTCATCCAAATTACACAGAATTATTAAAAGTTATTATTATATTATACAAACCCTTGAGACGTGTACCATAGTGCAGGAATAAAGCTAAGGCACACCACGTGATTGGTGTTTTATATATTTGTGTTTAATTTAACATCTGAGTAATGAATAAGAATTCACCGGGTTGCCTCCAAGGTACATGTAATGTACAAATATTATTTTAAATTAATTTATTTGTTTAAAATTATGATAAATGAGAATCTCAAGGAAATTTAGAAAATGGTTTAAGATAAAAGTATTGATTAATTAAAGATAATTAATTGATTCAAGATTGATTTATCTTAAACAAAAATTATTAAATAATTGAATGATAGTTTTATTAATACATAATATCATTGCATGTATAGATGATCATGAGCTAGACCAAGACATTTTTATGTGAATGGTTTCTTTTAATTTATTTATTTAAATTAAATTTATTGTCCTGTGATCCTTATCTACATTAATGTGTAGGGCCTACATGACCAAGGATTCTTTTATGTAAAACCCATTTTAACCATCACCTGCATGTGAGATAAATGCATATGTAATGGATGTTGAGCCGGCTCAAGTTAGGAGCCAAGGTGATACCAATTCAAGGAGATACAAAGGTGGACAGGTGGAAAGCTGTAAACACGAACCGAAAAGGTTCAAGGTGTTTTACTCCTAGGACTTGGGATAGTTTATTAACCTCTGGATAAACTAACCAATAGAACAACCTCATGATCACACCATTTATTTTATTTTTTTCAGTTTCATGGTTTATTTATTGTGGGAGTGTAGTCAGGATAACATAATTAATGAATTAAACAAGAATGCATGATGGAACTAAAATAAGACCAGCTTATCTGTAAATATTATCTTAGACATGGTTATTCACTTAAGTATATCCCACATAATATTAACAAGCATGTAATCTGTTAGGACCAATAGGGGCCTATATACCCTGATAGGGGTGGTGAATCAGTGTATGTATATGCTTTTGAAAATTCTTCCTTCCCCACAGGATCTTGAACACTTTATTACAGGGGTCACTTTGTTTTCACTTGTGTGTTTATTATGATAACTTCCTTTTCTTATTTATTTGATGGTTATGCTTTTAATGCAATGCAGGGAAGCAGGCAGGCAGCCACAATGATTTTTACTTGGTTCACCCTCACTGGGTTACGTCCAAGGAGCATACAACGACGATGTGCCGATGTACCAAATCCACTAAGGATCACTTCCAATAATGTTCGGGCTAGATCACTTCTATGCCCTGGCTCAATGCCTTTACAAATTTTAGGGTCATCTCACTGCTTTTCCAAGGGTCACTCCCTATTTCTCTTTCACTGGCTCACTGCCGGTAGAAAGGATTACCTTCTTCCTCTTCATTTTCTCACTGCACTTGGAAGGGATCCACCTACAGTTTATAGACCTTTAGGTCTTTTCATTTTCATGAATGCACGCATCCTCAACTGTTGATAGATGCTCTGTTGAAGTCCAACTTTCATCCATGGATGAATACCCCCTTTCCCCTGAACACAATGTAACTACCTTTGGAAATACCTTCACAAAGCACCCTACTTCGCGAGGCTCCCAATTTCGTGAAGCTCAAACAAGACTTCGCGAAGATTCTGCCTTTTCGTGAAGCACTGTCGCGAAGCTCAAGCCATCGCAATGCTTAGGCCGTCGCGGAGCTCCTTCCACTTCGCGAAGAACACTCCTTAATGAACGTGGCCTTGCTAAGTGCACTTCCTTTCGTGGAGCTAGATTAGCCACCGCGAAGAACCTCTCTTTCGCGAAGCGCCTTGCCTTCGTGAACCACCTTTTCCAAATGAGAGAAAAGGATTTTCTTCGAAATCTATCTCAACTTATCTCGAGGGGATCGACCTCTATTTATAGCTGATTCCACTGACCCTTGACTCTTCCACGCGATGTCAGCACCACGTCATCTCCAATCACGAAGATCTGAAATTTCTGCCAGAATTTTCTCAAAATCCCGAAGCAGCATGGAAATTTTCCGATCGCGGAGCTTGTCGTAATCACGAAGAATCACCGTCAACATTCCTTCATGCCTTTTCTATGATGCTCCCTTGAAAATACCTTCACCACTACGATGCACTTCAACTCTTCCATTCGCGAAGCTTTGACGTAATTGTGAAGAATCACCGCCATCAATCTTCAAGTATTCACGAATTCTAAACCATGAATCCTCTATTCGCGAAATTCATTCCTTTTCCATATTAAAATTTGATCTTCATGGATATCCTCTTTTCGCGATGCTCACCAACCTCCAAATTTTGGACCCCAAAAATTTGGCAAACAATGGAAAATGGCGCCACCTTGTACTTCTCTTTTGTACTTCTTCGAGATCGTCCTTTCCTTTGTCATTGTTCTTTTGTCAATATGGGTTGTCAACAACTTCTTTGGAACTCGAAAATTCTTAATGGAAACCTGCTTTTTCAACAAACATAATCACCTAAAAAATACTACAATGTTACCTTGAGGGATTTTTTCCAAACAATCTCCCCCTTTGGGTTTGTTGACAACTCTTCACAACTCATCCCAGAATGATTTTTTTCACATTGATACCTCACTGAGTCCTCTTCCAGCCAGAACCACCATTCGCCTCTTGCGATTCTGATAGCATTCAAGGATTCACTTAACAAGTACTCTAAGCTGACCGGAGTAATGCTCGGCGTAAGAAACAAGAGTAGTATGAAAAGTTCATCAATGAATGACTTCATGTCAAAAACCAATTTTCGATTCCAAATTGATACCAATTGCAAAATTGATACCAATTGTTGAACCATACGGATTCCAATTGGTGATAGCTGGAAACATTCTCTCACTATTCCAAACTCACTATTCTACTTTTATAAAGATCCTCAGTTGTCATGAAATCTAGTCTTTGATCGATCACTTCTAGCATAGTCATATTTGATACTCTCCCCTATCCCAATGCTCTCCCCCTATCTCGCTGCACCACTTGTTAGATTCTCCCAATATCATTTATGATTTCTCAAAAAGACACACTGTCTCCCCCTTGAACAATCACTATTTTCTCCCCCTTTGTCAACGAACCCAAAGGTCACTCCTTTGCGGTCTGTAATAGAGTAGAGAACACATATAAGAAAATTAGGGAAAAACACACACCAAACCTTGAGGAGAAGAAGGATGTCCCACATCCCGATTTTTTTAGGTGCGGGGAGTCGACTGAACTCCCAGAGCCAGTCAATGCCTTTCAAATGCTTCCTTGGGTAAGGCCCTTGTCAAAATATCTACAACCTGTAGTTCTGTAGGCACATACTCCAACTTCAAAATTCCTTGCTCAACCTTCTGCATGATAAAATGATACTTTATCTCAATGTTCTTTGTCCTTGAGTGATGGACTAGATTTTTCAGAGATTAATAGCACTTTAGTTATCACACTAGATTCTGATCAGAGACTTCACTTCAACTCCCATATCTCCAAGCTACTGCTTCATCCACAATAACTGTGTGCATGCTTGAGTGGCCGCAATATACTAAGGCACGAAATACACACTCCACCAAGATAGAATGCACCTCCTGACATTGATTTTCTATCATCTACTGATCCGGCCCAATTTGCATCTATGTAACCCAATAACAATAATTGAGATTTGTCATTATACATCAGACCGAAATCCATGGTGCCTTTGATATACCAAAGCATTATTTTAACTACAAGTATGTGGCATTCCATGGGATTACTATAATATCTTGATGCTTGGCATGTGGTGAGAACAATATCAGGCCATGTTGCGGTCAAGTATAGAAAAATTCCAATGATTTGCCTGTATTCTGTGATATCAACTGCCTTACCATCAACATATTTGGATAATTTCATCCAGGTAGCTACTAGAGTCTTCATCTCCTTAGAATTTTCCATTCCAAATCTTTTCAAAACCACCTTGGAATATTTGGATTGTGAAATGAATGTTACATTCCTTCCTTGTGTCACCTGTAGACTAAGGAAAAATGTTAGCTCTCTAATCATTGACATTTTGAACTCACTTTTCATGAATTCTGAAAATTGTATGCACTGAGCTTAATCTGATCTGCCAAATATTATGTCATCGACATAAACCAAGACCATAATCCTTTTATTACTGTTGTTGTTGTTAAAATAGAGATTGTAATCAACCCCCGCACGCTCTAAACCAAGCTTCTTCAAGTATTGATCAAGCCTTGAGTACCATGCTCTTGGTTATTATTTCAGCCCATATAACCCCTTCTTCAGCTAAAAACCCTTGTTCTCATCCTCGTTAATGAGAAAAATCATATGTATGTTCAATATACCTTTCTTTATCCATAACCCCATTCAAGAATAAAGATTTGACATCCATTTGGAACAATTTGAACTTTTTTTGCACTGCTATGGCTACAAATAATCTTATTGTCTCCAGAATTGCAACCAATACAAATGCCTCATAGACATCAATTCCCTTTATTAGGGAGTCTACATCTGAATTATCATTTTCCACTTCAACTCCCCCTGAGTCAGTTGACACTTCCTTACTTTTAGTAGAAAACTTTCCACTGTGTCATTGTTAGATGACAACATTTATTTGAACTTCTTCACTCAGATTTTTGTTGACACACCTTTGATTCTATCTCGCAGCTTCTTAATATACTGAAAGCAGTCAGCTGATACCACATTTTCATAAGAAAAAAAATATATAATCATCAAAACCTTTGTGTTGCTACTTTTACCCCAGTCATTCTTCATGAACATAAACATTCATCCTTCATATCACATTGAGATCTTTCATATGATTAGGATATAGAATTCTCCTCCTATGTTTTGCAACTCTTCCAGTTGTCAAGCCCACTACTTATGCCCATAACTATTTTTATCCTCCTTAGTCATTTATTCTAATTTCGCACTCGACATTGATCCATTAACCAAATCTATAAGCCTGTTGAGTTGAAACTCAGTGTAGTAAACAATAGACAAAGTTAATAACACAATCACTTCCTATTGTGCTCTGTTTCTCCCTTTCTTATTCATATTTGGGACGTATATCACTTCTCCACTTTTCATCTTTAGATGCCTCTTCCCCTTGGATTGTATCTCCCTAAAACCATAAACACTTCAATCATTAGTAAAAAAAAATTATATACATAGGGAGAGGGGTTATTCTAGAATCCTCCATATGAGGATTGCAGTTGATCCTAATGAGTCATCCCTTTGATTCTTTCTTGTAGAGAATCACACTATTTCCTTGCTCCTTCTAACTACTTAGCCAACTTCAACTGCTCCAGCCATATGACTAGGCATTCTTTACCCACATTCTGAGCCTTTTTCAGATATATAGATTTGGCAGGCATGTCTTTCCTCGCACTTTGAGGTTTAAACCCAGTGGTAAACATTTCCTTCTTTAATGTTCCACAAATATGCCACTTTTCTTGATTCCTTATCTAAGTAGGAATCATTCTGCTTGGCTTATTCCCTTTTTTCTTACTCTATTTCAAGGATTTTCCTTTTTCATCTACTTCTCACTGCGGAACATGACATTCGAATTTTTCAATGCATTCTTTGTTCATCTTTCTTTTATCAGATATCTGAGTGACCATACTCTTTTGCACTGGTGGTGAGTCCTACACTAATAATACATTCTTCTTACTCAAATATGTAGTATTTCCCTCCTTTTTCCTCCAGATTTGTTTATGTTCTTTCTTAGAGAGCAGTTGTGAGTATGATAGAGGAGGTGACTGATACACCATTCTTTCAACTCCTTGTGATTCCCCTGAGGTAGTAAACATATTTTTCAATCTACCACATTCTATTCTAGTGTAGGATTTCTCATTATACACTACTAGAGTAATGAATATCCTCTTGAGTTCCTTTTCCTTTCCTGCTTTCTTCTTGCTGCAATGTCTTTCCAAATGCCCATAATCAGAACATATAAAACATTTATCATCAAAGTCATACCTCATTTCATCATTTCTCTATTAAGCTATTGATGCATCTTGTGTTCCTCTTCTGACATTGAGCTCCTGAGCTTCTTGGAACATACTCAAAGTGTGTCCTATTCTTCCACAGTAATAACATCTGATGAATGTTCTCCTGTAAGAGACTCTTCTCTCAGATTTCTCATGACACTTATTCTTATTTTCGGATTTATTACAGTTTTTATTTTCATAGACTGAAATATATTCCTGAGCTTCTGAACAAAAGAATGATGTGTCTCCATGAATCCCAAAAAAATAGCACATGTTATTACTACTTCATGTAACTTTCCTTCTAGGTCTATCTCTAGAACCCACAGAATTTTCTCCATTTCTAGGACTATTCACATCTCTCTTTCTATCATGAACTACAGGGGATTCACAAAATCTAATACCAGCTTTTCCTAAACTTGCTAGTCTTTGAGCTGAGAAAATATTCTGTTGTTTCTCTTCAGAAGTAGCATATATGTTCTTAATTTTATCATCACTTGTTAAAGGATAATAAAATAGTAAGTGAAATGCATCCTTCATTTTAGACTTTCCTTTGGTATTGGATTTCTCTACTTCTTTCCTTACTGATTCTAGCTCTTCTTCCAACGTTTGAATATTCATATCCCTTGATTCTGGTTGGACATCAAGTTCTATATTGATATTCTTCCCTCTAATCATCTCATCTTCGAATTCACGTGTCAGCTTCTCCACCATGTCACTCTACTCCTTTACTTTCAATTTTTCCAGAGCAAAAGATTCAGAGACAGATGCATTCTGTTGTTGTAGCCTTTGATTCTTCTGAACTAGTTCAGATAGCTGTGTAGAAAGATCTTCATTTATGGTTTTCAAATTTTGAATCTCATCTGAGTTCAGATTCTTTCCCAAGACACCAGGTTTTGATTTTTCTACCTTTGCAGATCACTTTTGCAATTATTCATCTTGAGAATCATTTTTCTTCTTCAGATCGGTAGCTACATCAATAAGCCTTTGATTCAAACCTATTATCTTGTTGATCCCAGTTTCTAGTTATTGGATCTGAATATCTTTAGATTTCATTTCATCAGGGAATTTCTGATCCAGTTCTTTCTCTTGGTGGAGAACTTCAACTTTTCAACTTCTGGGAGCTTCCCCATCATTAGTAGTTCCAACATCACTTGGAATATCAAGTTCTTCACTCATTATTTCATCATCATTGAATGAGTATGAATTTTCACTGTACAATTTATCCAAATCAACATTTAGTTCACTACATGATTCCTTTAACTGAATCACACAGTCTCCACAGACACTTCCTCACTAAGAGATACCACCTGACTTCTGCTTCTTCTGTGATGTTTTACCCTTTTCCATGGTACTCCAAGATAATGGTGGACTGAAATAACCTCACAAATCGACTAACCCAAGTCAGAGAAAACAAGTCTGATAAAATAAACCTATCCCTATGATACAAATTTTTAGGACCAATAGGGGACTATATACCCTGAGAGGGGGGTGAATCAGGGTATGGATATTCTTTTAAAAATTCTTCCTGCCCCTGGATCTTGACATCTTTATTACAAGGGTCACTTTGTTTGCACTTGTGTGTTTATTATGATCACTTCCTTTTATTCTTTATCTGATGATTATTCTTTGAATGCAATGAAGGGAAGCAACCGGGCAGACAGAAATATTTTTACTTGGTTCACCCTCACTGGGTTACGTTCAAGGAGTATACAACGATGATGTGTCGTTGTACCAAATACACTATGGCTTACTACCAATAATGTTCGGGCTAGATCACTTATATGCCCAGACTCACTACCTTTACAATGTTTAGGGTCAGATCACTGCTTTCCCAAGGGTCACTCCTAGTTTCTCTTTCACTAGCTCTCTACCTGTAGAAAGGATGACCTTCTTCTTATTCCTTTGCTCACTGCACTTGAAAGAGATACACTCACAGTTTATAGACCTGTAGTTATTTTCATTTTCATGAATGCACACATCCTCAACTGTTTATAGATGCTCTGTTGAAGTCCAACTTTCATCCACGGATGAATACCCCTTTTCCCCTGAACACAATGAAACTACCTTTGGAAATAACTTCGCAAAGCACCCTACTTCACGAGGCTCCCAATTTCGCAAATCTCAAACAAGCCTTTGTGAAGCTTCTGCCTTTTCACGAAGCACTGTCGCAATGTACTCTTGTGAAACTCAAGACTTTGCAATTCTTAGGCCGTCGCGGAGCTCCTTCCTCTTCGTGAAGAACACTCCTTAGGGCACACGGCCTCGTGAAGCGCACTTCCTTTCATGGAGCTAGATTAGCTACCACGAAGCACCTCTCTTTCGCAATACACCCTACCTTCCCAAACCACCTTTGTGAAATGAGAGCAAAGTATTTTCATTGAAATCTCTCTCTACTTCTCTTGAGGGGGTCGAACTCTATTTATAGGCGATTTCACCGACCCTTCACTCTTCCGCGCGATGTCAGCGCCACATCATCACCAATCGCGAAGCTCCGAAATTTCCACCGGAATTCTCTCAAAATTGCAAAGCAAAATGGAATTTTTTCGATCGCGGAGCTTATTGTAATCATGGAGCATCACCATCAACATTCCTTCGTGCCTTTTCCACAAATCTCGCACACAAATCCCTTCACCGTCGCGATGCGCTTCAACTCTGCCATTCGCGAAGCTTTGACGTAATCAGGAAGAATCACCGCCATTATTCTTCTAGTCTTCGTGAATTCCAAACCATGAATCCTATCTTCACGAAATTCATGCCTTTACCATATTAAAATATAATCTTCAAGGATATCCACTTTTCGAGATGCTCACCAACCTCCAAATTTTTGACACCAAAAATTTGGTAAACACTGGAAAACCTCGCCACCTTGTACTTCTCTTTTGTACCGCCTTCAGATCGTCATTTCCTTTGTCATCATTAGTTTTTCAACATATACTGTCAACAACTTCTTTTGAACTCGACAATTCTTCATGGAAACCTGCTTTTTCAACAAACAAAATCACCCCAAAAATTCTGCAATGTTACCTTGAGGGATTTTTGACCAACATAATCAAAGATAACAAAATGGAAATTTACATATAAGGATAAAACCCCTCAAAGAAATATTATATCAGCATAGACTTCCATAATCTTGGTTAGAATCGAACCACAGTTCAATGTGCTTGACCAATATTAGTTGGGGTGCTTTCAATTATTGGGGAATTCTAATTCAATGTTTTGGGTTGACTTATCTTGGTTCACATAAATGGATAACTGCTACAACAGGACTTGGTGTGACCAAGAGGAAATGGTTGAGTAAATTCAAAATAAAAGGGTTTAAGTATTGGGGAGTCCACTCAACATATCAAAGATCTACGAGTTAATGCCATTGGCATTTTGAATGCCCACCTAAAAACCTTCAAGTTGCTTGACCAACCCTAGTTGGGGTAATGCAAAGGGCATTATGAATCCTTTCCACAAGAATATTCAGGCAACAGAATATTCCGAAGTCAATGGTGAGGGCTATTGGATTTCAATAAAATAGTGGGAGACTAATAAGCATTAATTAATTTATTTGTCATGGTTTTTATAATAAATTACTAAAACCTTTGTTCATCTTAATTTGTAGAAACAACAAGAAAAATGACTTCAAACATATCATTACAAACCATACTTGAGAAGGAAAACCTTCTCACCGACACCAATTTCCAAGAGTGGCAGAGGCGTTTACGCGTCATCCTTCGCCATGAAAGTAAATTGAATGTGCTGGAAGAGCATGTTCTAGCTGCTCTTGAAAAATAGGATAGCGATTAGGAAATATCTCTCAATGAGAAACATATGGATGATGTCACAAATGTCCAATGTTTCAGGCTATCATCCATGTCTAATGGGCTTTTGAAGCAACATGAAAACATGGAAGCATATACTATGATGTCTCACCTTAGGGATATCTACCAAGAGAAGGTGAGACAAGAGAGATGTGATATATCTAACACTTTTTTTACAACTATGCTTGGAGAGTATTCACTAGTTGGGCCTCATTTAGTCAAGTTTATTGGCTACATTGAATGCTTGGACATCATAGGGATTAAATTTCCTGATGAGTTGCATATAGATCTCATCCTATCATCACTGCCGAAGACCTTCTCAAGATTTATTGTAAAAAAAACATGATAAATAATGAGAAGAGTCTATCAGATCTTCTAAACTTGATTCTCCAGGTAGATAAAGGCATGGGGCGTGACAAACCCACAATCCTTATAGTGAATAGGAAAAGGAAGGACAAGGAAAAGGGGCCAAAGACTTATAAACGGTTCGAAGCCCTAGAGCACCATCCCTCCAAAAAGACAAAGATACAGAGGTAGGACAAGTAACGGGGGAAATCTATTTTGCATGTGGCAAACAAGGCCACTGGAAGAGGAACTACACCAAGAAGCATGGGGATGCTAAAGCTTCCTTCATTAACGAGTGTAATAATTCTATTTCTACGCATTTGATATTAGATACAGCTTGTGGGGCTCACATCTATATTCAAATTCTGGAACCAAGTAGATTTAGAAATATTGCTACAGGATAGGTGGATATTCGAGATGCCAATGGAGCAAGGCTGGCTGCGTTGGCTATTGGCGATTACCAACTCTCATTGCTGATTGGGATGATTTTTGTTTTACCAAACTGTTATTATGTGCCTAGTGTTACTATGAACATAATTTCTGTATCTTGTTTGGATATGGATGAATTTATTTTCAATTTTGGAAATAAGGGTTGTCTCTTTTATAATAACAACATATGTTATGGTATAACACATTTAAATAATGTTTTGTATATATTAAATTATGAAAACCAAGTGTTGGAAATCTATAACATAACAAACTCAAATGACTCATATATCACCCAGTTGTGGCATCACCATCTCAATCATGTAAACGAGAAGCGTTTGATGAAGCTCTGCCAAGATGGCTATTTATAATCTACTGAGCTAAAACAACATGATAGATTTCACGCTTGTTTACAAGGTAAAATGTCAAATCAACCTCTCTGTAGATAGGGTGAAATGGAAACAGAGCTTCTAGGATTGGTACACACAGATGTATGTGGACCATTTCTAGTAGAAGCTAGAGGTTGATATTCTTATGTCATTATTTTTACGGTTGATTTGATAATATATGGCTATTTATACTTAATGTGGTATAAGTCAGAATACTTAGAGTAATTTAAGAAATTTAAGAGAGAAGTAGAGAATCATCTTGGTAAGAAGATAAAGAAACATCGATCGGATCAAGGTGGAGAATATCTAAAACAAGAGTTCATCGATATTCTATGGGAGTCTGGGATTCGACCTCATCCCCCTCCTCCTTATACACCACAATGGAATGGTGTTAGTGAAAGGAGGAAGCACACCTTTTTGGACATGGTGAGGTCGATGATGAGTCATGTAGATCTTCCATTATCCTTTTGGGGATATGCATTACAAACTGTAGCATACACATTAAACTGAGTAACAACTAAGGCAGAAAATGGAATTCCCTCCAAGTTATGGAATGGAAAGAAACCCATTTTGTCACGTACACATGTATGGGGATTCAAGGCATTTGTTAAGGCCTTATCAAGCAACAAACTAGCACCACGAGGAACAAGGTGTATCTTTATAGGACATACCAATGAAAAGAATGAATATTACCTATATAACCTGTCAGACAAGAATGTGATTGTCTCCAGACAAGACATCTTTCTTGAGAGGGAGAACATCTACTAGAAAGATAGTGGGAGAAATATTGACTTCGACAAAGTTGATGCCCAAGATACACAGTAGTTGGTACAAGAACAATTTCCACAGGTCCTTGTGGAAGAGGTTCTAGAAACACAAGTACTGCGTAGGAGATCAAGAGAGGTATGGGAACCAGAGATAATTGGATTCCTCGTCACCGAGGATGGTGAATCATTATTGTTGGAAAATGATGAACCTCTATCCTACAAGGAATTAGTAGAAAGCTCAAAAGCTGCAAGATGTATATAAGCTATGAATTCTGAGATGTATTCCATGTATCAAAACCAGGTCTGGGTTATGGTTGATGATCCAGTTGATTTAAAGCCTATTAGATGCAAATGGATCAAAACCAGGTCTGGGTTATGGTTGATGATCCAGTTGATTTAAAGCCTATTAGATGCAAATGGTTATTCAAGAGAAAACTATACATAGAAGGTCAGGTTAGAACCTATAAATGAAGGCTAGTGGCTAAAGGATTCAGATAGCGTCAATGAATTGACTATGATGAAACATTCTCACCATTTTCTATGTTTAAATCCATAAGAATCATACTTCCATAACAGCTTACCATCACTATTATATTTGGAAGATGGATGTCAAAATGTCATTCTTTAATGTAAACCATCCGAAAGATGTCTATATGACACAACCAGAAGGGTCTGTGACACCAGGTAAATCCAAACGGGTTTAAAAGTTGCAGAAATCCATTTATGGATTAAAGAAAGCATCCAAGTCAGGGAAAATTCTATTTGATGAAGCCATAAAAGAATTTGGTTTCATTAATAACGAATGTGACCCATGTGTTTAGAAGTTTTTTAAAGGGAATGTAATCATTATCCTAGTAGTATATGTTGACGAACTATTGCTTTTTGAAAATGATTTACCAGTCTAACAATCCGTAAAAGACTAGTTGAACAAGTGTTTCTCCATGAAGGGCTTGGGTGAAGTAGCCTACATTGTAGGGATCAAGATCATTCTTAATAGATCGAAGAGGCTACTTGGACTATGTCAGGGTATATAAATTGACCAGATACTAAAGAGATTTAGTACGGAAAAATCCAAGAGGGTATTAGTTCCAATATCACATGGAAATAATCCTTCTAAGAAAATGTGTCCATAGACACAACATGAGAAAGATAGAATGAGTAATATACCATACGCTTCAGATAAAGGATCCATCATGTATGTCATGTTATGTACTGGGCTTGATGTTTTCTATGCACTGAGCATGATAGAAAGATATCAAGAAGATCTAGGAGATCAATATTGGACTGCTGTTAAGACTATCCTTAAGCATCTGAGATGCACTAAGGATATGTTCATGGTGTATGGAGGAGATGAGGAGCTTTTCATTAGAGGGTATGTTGATGATGGTTTTCAGACAGATCAGAATGATATGAAGTCGCAATCTGGATATGTTTTCTGTCTCAATGGTGGAGCTGTGAGCTAGAAGAGTTCAAAGCAGCTAGTTATTACTGATTCTACAGCGGAGTCCGAATATATAGTGTCTTCTGATGCAGCCAAAGAAGCCATTTGGATTCGGAACTTTTTCCAGGATCTTGATGTGGTGTCTAGCAGTAATGATCTTATCACATTGTATTGTGATAATACTGCAGTGGTATCTCTTTCAAAAGAACCAAGGTCACATCAATAGACAAAGAACATACTACAAAAGTATCACCTCTTGAGGTATTTCTATCAAACGGCTGCTGTTGCAGTGAGCAGAGTGTCCATGGAAGAGAACATGGAGGACTATATGACTAAAGGACTATCTCAACAAAAGCATGAATATCATGTGAGAGTTATCAGGTTAAAAGTTGTTAGTAGTTGGCTCTAGTCCAAGTGGGGGTATTTTGGAGTTGGTGGCCTAGAACCAACTACTTTGTACATTATTCATTAAATAAACACCTTATCACATCTTGATTGTTCTTCTACATGAAAATTCATGTGATAATGTCCCAAGGATAGCTGTTTCATTAAAGGGTCATAGCGGATCCCTGCTATGATGAGAACCCATAAGTGCCATAACACTATTCTTGAATATATGTTCTATGACCAGATGATATTATTTGAGGGACAAAAATAATACAAGCCATTAGGGCTAAGGACTCATAAAATTTTAAGGCACCTTCTCATGGGGTGCACCCTTGGTACTATCCAAAAGGATATTATGAGAACAAGACCCACCAGTAGGAAATCTACATTTTATAGTGTCATTGGATGTTCCTATATATGGATGTGTGTATTGGTCCTTATACTTTAAGATTATTATTAATGGATATTACAACTCACACACATAGATGTATTAAATAAAACTGTGATGACACACTGTTCACAGCGAGGTAGAATACTTTGGGTGCGTCACGAGTAATACTGCATTAATAGATAATACGAGAAAGCATTTGTCCCTTCTATTACATAACAGAAGTAAATATCTTAGGCCCTTTTATGGAATTGATATAGCCTAAATAAATCCATGGAGATGGTAAGGTATGGTCAAGTTCAATTCTGGGAAGTCAAAGAAAGAATAATCGAGCACACAGGGTTGATGGCACTAGCATGAAACCTGTATGATTAGAGATATTGAGACAAAGGGATAACATTACATGGTAAGTGTTTGCAGGAGTTGACACATCACTTCAGCATTAACTTCTTTCTCTATGGGTGACTTGACATGTTTCTAGACACTAACCTTGGAAGTTAGGCAGTTTCCGCTTAATTCCATTGAGAAAAAGGCCTATAGGGTCACACACTAATTTTGTCCTTGTATCTTATTTAAATATTAATTTAACAAGTTGAATTAATATTATTCCCAACTATGGTTTAATAATTATTCAAGGATTCCTGATCAAATTTATTTTGATACTATTTATTCGAGAGAAAATATTGTGGGAGAAATAATATATATATTAGTGAGTAATGCAGTTACATTTATTTCAAAAATAAATAGCCATTATTCAAGGTCTAATAAATGTGGAGGAAGAAATAAAAAAAAATCAAAACAAGTACACACCGTGTATTAATGATTACATGTTGTGCAGTTTTTTTTTCAGGATTTCGAGAAAATAATTTTGTTTTATTAAATAATATTTATTATAATCAGCGTGGATGCATGTAAAGGAATTAATGATACGACATTGTGGTTTTCAATAAGAGATAATGAAATAAATAAAATGTTTAACACGTTTATTTATTGTCAAAACTCTATGACCTCACACCCGATTATAAATATCCTCACAACCGTAACACTTTTTGATGAATAATTGTTCAAAAAAATTCTGGAAAATTCTCTCTAGGCCGAGAGAACTCCTTCCTCTAAGAACCTTCTCAAAACCAAGAACGATCTACCACCACCTGATCAAGGCGATCAAAGGCAGACATCGCAAGCGAAGGTTCTTCCACAATAGCACCCAAATATCTCTTTGATGACATCCATGGATATGTGGATCACATGTGGATCACCACTAGAGGAATCCTACAATTGGATTCTACAATGCAACAACAGATCACATTAGATCGTGAACATAGACATCAATGAAGAAATAATTACATTAAGTTAATTCTTTTCAATTAATTAAATTAATTATAACCAACATATGATGATCCTCTTGATGGTTCTAGGACCCTTCTATTTCTTTTTTTTTTCTTCATTCTATTTCGATGATCTGGCATTTTATTATAGTGAAAGATCTCGGATTGAATGTTGTTTAATGCTAAAATTAAAGTTGGGAAAACCCACCAACGTGCTTCAACTTCACCCAGAACCTACACATATGAAATCAATTCAATACATGCTTGTATAGGAGAAATTCTTCATGAATATATTGTAACATGCACAGTCTTCTGAAATTATTTCTTTCAGGTGCATGTGCAAATTATATCTCTCCTTTTGCACTGACATTCCAAAAACTGGATACTTGTACAAAATTTTCACTACCTTTGTTCTAATAAATTACTTAAACACATATTTTTCATAGTCCATGCATGAAAACCTTTTTAATATACAACATTTAAATCATTACATTCTCCACATAAATAATCAGTCTCATTTTAAGATCCTCTGAACAAGCTTATAACGATATATATTGTCTCATTCATGAAATAGTGTGATACTATCGTTGGGATATCTCAAATAAATCATGAAACAATATTCTCACTCTTAGGTATATTCTCCTTCCACTTCATAAAAAAATATGTGGAGTTTCTTTAACTTTTTCATAATTTGAACGTGTGACTATTACTTTCTTCCATGTGAACTAGAATAGTTTGCATTGATCTTGTATCTTTCATGTACTTCCAGTGTTCATTAAACATCAATATCATTTGAAAAAATTTAATGAGAATGTTGTTTCATGAATTATTTATGTAGTTATGCACAACTTCACTGGTTTTCTATCTGTGGTAACCTGTTCTTCTTTTTTGCATAATGGCAGTATAAGGTGTCACCTCCTTATTCGCAAAATATTACTGTTCTAACTTCATCTATTTACTTCCCAAATGGTTTATGGAAACTAAAAACCTTACAAAATTGTGGATGGAACCTTGTTTATAAAAATGTAATTCATTATTTTCTCATATTCCCTCTAAAAAATCCTCTCAAATGAGAGACAATATCCCAAATGAGAGATAAATGATAGATCATAAAGGAGATAGGTCTCCAGTATTTATCGGCAAGAAAATTTTTCCAATAAACTTTTAGAAATATAGATAATGAGATTTATTTGATCAAGATATTTATCTCAAATCATCATCTTCATCGGAATAATTTCTCATTTTCTATACAGTACAACTCTTCGGTTTTTTCTTTATTTTCACATGAAAATGATGTTTCATGTGGGAATGATCATCCTTGATTTTAGAGAACACTCAGATGATGATATGATGAATTGGATTGAGATTATTCCATCACTATGTGGAGCATAAATGAATATTTTCTCAAGTGAGGCTTTTAGGAGAAGACGTCGTGTTGAAAATTTCAGACAACTCAGATCATTCATCAGACATATCGATCAGTCAAGGTTCGGTTGGGATGATTAGATTGATAGAATGAATAGATAGATGAGTAGGATGGCCAATATTAATTTTTTGATCTTTAGTATATCTAAAGTAACTCACAATAGAGTCCCACATCAAAACACCATGAGGGTTTCATGTTCATTGTAATACAACCTCCAACTTCCACAAGTTAGAAATCTCTTACCAAATATCCTCTGCTCTGACTAGAACCACCACATGCTAACTCTCTACCGCTATCATGCCACCCCACACTGCGAAACTCCACTGGCACTCCCATGATCCCCTATGGGAGTGCTCCTCCAATTACTTAGTCTGGTATACTAGATGGCCTAAGGGTCGAGCTCGACTTCCCTTGTGGTGCCTCACACCTTAGCCGGATGGATAGGTGTGGCTAAATTATTTGATATGAGAACTTTTAATTTTTTTAAGGAAATTCCAAACTCTAATGGTCAATTCAATCAAACCCTCATCTCTTATAATTCTTATCATCTTTTAAAAATTGTTTCAACATTAAATAACACTATTTTTCTGATTTAGAAAAATAGTTTAGTAGTCGTCACAATAAAAACATTTATTTAGTTTTCATATTCTTAATAAATTGACAACAATTTGAACTAAACCAAATCAATTGACCTTTTGAGTTACCACCCCCATATATTTTTTTCCTATGGAGAGGGAAAAATGTTAAACTGTAAAATAGTGTTTCATAAAAAAAATACAATAGTCCTAAAACATTATGTAATGGTTCAAATTGAAATGTAGTTTTCAAAAAATTAAAATGATGTAAAAAAAACTAATTTTTAAAATAATATTCCATTAAAATAACTGAAAAAAACCTAATGATTTTTTACAGAGATTGTACTGTGTTTGAAAAAATATAAAATTCTGAAAGGAAAACCCAAAAACAGTATTTTTAAAATACCATTATTAAAACCAACATCATAATTAGGATATAAAAAATTTATTTTTAATATAGTTAATGATATGTAAGAAAATTAGAAGATTAAATACTTATTTGGGTTTAAAAAAATAAAAATAAATTTTGGAATAAAAATATTGATATAGAGGAAAAATATCCCTAAAAAAGGATGAGAATTATTATCAGCAATGTTAGATTTTTATTTTGAATGAAATATTTCAAAGGACATGAATTGATATAAAAATAATTAAATAGTTTTTCATGGAAAATCATTTTAATTCCATATAATGCAATGTGAATGTTAAAAATAATTAATACATATGGTAGTATTTACCTAATTATTATGAATGATTTTTAATAAGAACAATCATAGGACAATGAACACAAATTTAGTTGCAAATAACTATTATTAATTTTTTAACTGTTTAATGAAATTATTTGGATAGCTAGAACACAAAATATAACTGAAAATACCATGAATATAAATATATTATAGATATTTTATGTTAGTGAGGCATTATATACAACTAAAAATAGTGGTGAATGTTGCATATGTATGAAAGAATGGAAGTTGAGATGTAAAACATTACCTTAACAATGATATTCCATGAATTCTGTATATTCTATAGTATAATAAACATAAATATATTAATAAATAATTTGATAAACTTATTCATACCTATTACCTATTATATATTCTATTTATAATCATTATCCACACATATGTTAGTTAGTTAATATAGAGTCCCCAACCCAATATACCCAATTTTGGTGCATACTACCACTACATTGACACAAGATTGAATGAATGACATCCTAAATGACCAATAATATTAGTAGTCTTGGAAAACTAGATACACACATGAGTCTGATAATACATAAAAATAACAACAATTTTTTTTCTATGATAAATTTATTACCTGAATTATATCCCTACATATAAGTCATAGTAAACATCATGGAATCTGGGTAAAGGAAAAAAATAAGGTTGAGATCAAATGCTTAGAATTTTTTATGTACAACAAAGGTTATAATAAAACGATAATAATAATCAACATGTTATTTTATATAACTGATCAATAATTAAATTTAAATAAATTTAAAATTAAAAATAAATATAGAAAGGTATATAACTGATCATATATCCCATTTAAATAATTGGATAAAGAGAAATGAATATATAAAGGTAAATAACTACTAACACATTCTATTTAATAAAATAATTGATAATAAAATTCATCCATATATAATTTCATAATGAAAATAACTGGTATGGTAAAAAAATAATGAATAATGTAAATTCTTAATTTTTTAATTCCATGTTTCCCAGATATATATAACCTTGACCATCAAAACATTTCACAAGATGGTTTAGAATATATTGGTTAAAACCCCATTTTTCTGAGGCTAGCCAAATTATTCATCATATGAAACTGTCAATTCAACAAGGGTATTACATAAAATGGTTCCCAACCCATGCCAAACTATTCTAAACCACTCTACATATATAAAATAATCGGTTAAATTCATAAATAATGCGCCTTGTTAAATTTCCTTATTGAGCAAATAATATGTATTTATTAATATTTCCACATATAATCAAATAACTTTCAATGTGAACAATACATGTAAAAATAGTATATTTTTTAGGAAATAATAATATCCATGAGAAATAATTTGGATATTTTTGTGGAAATTTAAAGTCTAATGACAAAAGGAAAGTTGAAATTTCAATAAAAAAAGTTATTGACTACAAAAAATGAATTAAGGAAGTTAAGGTCAATAATTACCTTCGTCCAAATGATCATAAACCATCCATATAAAGCATAAAAATATTATAAATATAAAATGTATTCATTAGAGTACGAATAAATTTTTTTAATTAATGGATCAAAATACCATAAAAAGATTTTTAAAAATGTAATTGGGGGAAAGAAATTTCATTCTGAAAAGAAGTATGATTTTTTTAAACAATTTTTTTTAAAAAATATTTTTTAATATCATCATAAAATTATAGAGGAAGTTTCAATGAAATTATGGTCAGGTATGTAGGTAATTTTTTATATACCATAATAAATATTCCAATTCCCTAGAAAAATAGTTTAAAAAATTTTCTTATTCAGAAAGCTGTAATAATATTCCACTGATTGTTTTTGAAAAAATAATAATTGGGTAAAAGTTTATTTTAATAAATAATTTTAAAAGAGATAAAAAAATTTTGAAATCATTTTTAGATAGAATGGTTTTTTTATGAAAACATATCTACGATTGACGGTAAAAATGTTGTCAGATTTTATTAAAAAAAATTCTCAATAATATTAAGTAGAAAATAGTGATAAATTATAATATCACTTGAAAATGATAATTAATAACCATAGGATAATAAAATTAATTTTTTTATTAAACAATGATAACATAATTTAAATTAATATAAATTTAATAATTCATAATCTCTATTAAATTAATATTGTGAAATAAACCATTAAAATTATTGTAACATTGAAGTGAGGATTACTCAATGAGTTGATTATGTGTATTAACATGAAATCCACATAAATTTTTTGAAATAAAAACATATAGATTCAATGGTTTTTATACAAAAAATCAAATATTATCAATAAAAATGGTGATGTAATATAACATAGTGAAAAGAAACGGAGTTAAGAAATTTTATTACGACTTGGTAACATTATGATCAAATCCTCTTAGATAAAATATTTCAACTTGGAACATAAAATACAATTATTATTGATGTATTTATGATATTAAATTTTAAAGGGTTAGTATATACACCATATAAAATTCATTTGGTTCAGGGCATTACAGTATGACTCAAAGAAATGAAATTGAGAGAAAATCCCTTACCTCACGTTTTCCTTTTGGTCTTCCTTAATTTATCCTCTTTTATAGAGGTTTTAAACATTTTAATAACTTATAGATGAAATTTATTATTATTCATATTATAATATATGATCCTTTTATAACATCATATGATCCATTTTATAATAATCATTCATCATTTTCATTTTTTTAGGTGTGAATTGCCTTGTTTTTAATGTACGGTTTGACTGTTATTTTTTTGTTCCTATTACATCGATCAGGATTTAATTATCTCCAAAATGTATATAATTAATTAAATATCTTATATATTAAGTATATATTATTTTCAGTAATCCATAAAATTTTTTGATTGGAAAAGAATTACACCGTTCTTACAAATGGTATGCCATACATACGAATGACCGTAGTTTTCATATTCTTATCTTATTTATATAAAAGAAAATTCTATATATATATATATATATTATTTTTTTATCTTTTTTATTTAATATATATTAGAAATTTTTATTAAAATAATTCTTAATTCATTCAATTTATTACATAGATGAATCATATAACTTTGCATGTCAGTAGTCCATCGTACACACGAACGATGTAATTGTATTCCCAAAAAATGGAAAGCATGATGATATGCATGAAATAATAATTTCAGAAGAATAATACCAACATTAATATAATATATATCATATATAATCTTTAAATCAATAATTATTCCCAACTATTAAAAGTGGTAATGGAAAAATGAACAATATCGGTTCATGAGGTGGTAGTCTACCATAGAAATGAATGATACTTTAACAACAAATTTAGTGGAAGAGTGTAATGTTTTAAGTCATATAATTTACATTAAAACATCTCATTATATAAAAAATACTGATTTTTTTATATAATCATGTAATAATATTAATTTAAGGAGGTAGATATGGAGATAAAATAAAAATTTATGTAGAAGAACATTACAATTTCCCCAGGCATCCTCATTTGGTTTGTACTAAAAAAATAATTATTTTGATTTATGACCATAATAATTCATATAGGATGAGGGGAGGGAAGATTGAAAGTTATTTGTTCAGTTATTTTATGATCAAATTGGGTTTTTATGGCACAAGGAGAGGTGGATAGGTGGTGGCCTTTTATTTGTTGGGTGTGTGGAACACTTATAATTTTTTTTGAAATCGTGAAATACATTAATGGTTGTTTTATATGAAAAATATCTAATAATGGTTCATAATCGATCCTAGAATGGTTATTATCTATGTAATTCCGTCCAATGGGGTTTGGACTAGTTTTTTTCCTTTTTAAAACCTATTATCTTTTTTTAATGACCATGTAAACTCGTCTTAATTTTAATTACTGTAATTAATTCTAAATTTTTTCATAAATAATTTTGATAAAATATTAAGTTGACCATAGAAGAAATTATGAAATATTATAATTCAAAATATTTAATCAACATTTTCAAATTGAAATTATATAATGGGAAAAAATTAATTTAAAATTAATCCTTAATGCGTGATGAGAAAGGAGGTTTTTAAAATGAAAATGTTAAAAAGTTAAAAAAATATTATATCAATATTCAAAGTTAAAATTATTGATATGAAATTAATTATATAAATATATTTAAAATTCAATATATTTTTTTCATTAAAACCAAATAAAAAAATAATTTTACTCAATAAATTATTTAAATGAAAAGATAATTATCAATTAAAATCTAGTATTTCTTACTAATCATCAAAAAATAAAACATCTCAGAAAAAACCCAAAATTAATCCTAAGATAATATTGATTTTTTGAATTAAAAAAATTATTTTTTTGACATATATTTATTATAAAATAAGTCTAAATTAATTTTAAATTATGTGTGCAATGTGTGATTAATCTATATTTTAGGAAAATACAGTTTTCTGAAAATATTTATTTTTATTACAAGTGGTTATTATTTCCCTATATAATTTATTGGTAACCAAGGAAATTATAATAAATACATTTTTAAAAAATATTTTTTTAATTTATTTAATCGTAATAATTCATTATATTCCAATGGTTTCGCAATAACTATCATATTAAATAATATTATTAATAGTATACTATTATTCAGTAAAAATCCATCCTCCATGTAATGAAAAATGACTCAGTATTGTGTTCATTTCTCTTTATAGGAAAATTTGAATTTATTTAAAATTATAAATATTTAGAAAATTTTAATGATGTCATATTACTTTATATGCTTTTTTTGTTTTCATACATGCTATAAAATATGATGTAAATATTTAAAAATTTCTTGGGGTTATATTCTACCCACCTAAAATAAATTAAGTCCTTATAATTTAAACATGTTCCCAGTAGTCAATGGTTTGACGTTGGGAAATAATTTTTTTAAACCCACAATGTAAATTTTTTAATAAAATATCATTATAATAAGAGAGATTGGGAAGGGAAAATGTCACATGGAATATCCTACAACTAGGATTCTATGTTGGATAAAATTTGTTTCTTGTGAAGTTATGGAGATAGAGGAAAAGAGTAAAGATATGTTGAGATCGAATAAGGTAATTGATAAGTAAAGTTAATGATCAATGGATAGTTGAGGACCTTCAAACCATAAATATGACAATTTTTAAAAGGTTATTGATACCATATAAATGGGAGAAATAATATTAAATTCTATTTCAAGATTATTTTTCCTAAGGTTGAGGAATCGTTTTACTACATAAGAATATAAGTAAATATAACTAATTGATATATTTTATTTTCTTAAACAAAATCTTATCCTTTTGTTCTAATTCAACCAATTTCCAATTTATTCCCTTACCCTATGAAATTAGTATAAAAAATGATTTTTTATGCCTGACACACTGAAATTCACTATTAACATATCGTAACATCCATAAGAATGAAAAATAATTTTTTCTATATCTAATTATTTTTTTAAAAATAATATAGTTAATAAATTGATTTAAAAACCTAAAGACTAATACTATTGTTTCATCATTAATATTTATTCATAAAATTGCTTAAAATAATTGATATATTAACCAGGACTTCATGTAGGCCATTAGTAGGCATGAAACCCTTATCATCCTTTGATCATGGGTTGAAGCCCCACCTCTTTGCCCTATGTGATGAGTTTTCACCCATTATATGGGTTATAAATTTTATAACCTATATTTCTATAATTTTTCCAAAAATAAGATGGACATCCTTGAGATAAATTTAATCACTAAATAACTTTTTTACAAACGTTTTTAATACAATTTTTTTACAATTTCTTATAATTTTATTAATAAAATTATATTAATTATAATATTATATTTAATGGTTATCAATACCTTTAAAATAATGTCCATATAATTTATATGAATTATTCATCAAATAAAATTTCCACTAAAACATATTCATGCCATAAATTTATTTAGAATGGAATTAATATTGTAAGAATATTATCTTATAAAACTTAAAAAGAGTTCTTTAAGACATTGAACTTATTATCAATCTTCACTCAATTAATCATTATGGTATCCAAGAATATTATTTTAATTAATACATCTATGATTCTAAAATCTAAAGAAAATCCTTACATGATTTATGATTTTTATAACAAAAATACCATTGATAAAAATACTTCTACAATACAATTTTGGATTCCAAATAATTACTCCAAACTTTTTATTTCAACATAGGTCAATTTTTATCTTGGTGTTAAACTAGGTCGTTAATTTTCATTATCTTTCCAAATCATCCATAATGTTTTTTTAATGAAAATGTGAATTATAAAATGAATTTACCATGGGAATGTCAAACTCGTTACATAGTAAGGCCAATTATTAGGTACCAGGTAATGCTAGAGTCAATACAAACATTACTTTTTTAGAGTTATTACTCTTATATACCTTTGTTTCAGAACAAAACCAAATTTTAGTATTCAAAAAGTGATTCATTTATAAGAAATCCATATAATATATTTCTTAACAAAACATTAGTATCTACTTATATATTAATATTCAAAATCTATAATAAGTTTATGTTCCCAAATCTATATTCTCTTAAATATAGTTCTAATGGTTTCTACTAAACAACATCTGATACCATCTGTAGTGACCCCAACACCAACAACTCAAATATAGTGCTTGAAACAATGACATTGGAATAAGATACAAGGAATCACATCCCAAAGGATGAATATTTTAGTATCCTTGGTAATATATATATATATATATATATATATATATATATATGAGTCCTACATTACATAAAAACGAAAAAATAGTTTTTTTTCAATGGTATCTTTATTTCATTTAGAATATCCCTTCATATCAGTCATAGTAAAATTCATGGAATCTATGGTATTATAAAAAATAATAGTGAGATCCATTACTGGGTAAGGCTTAATTATTATGGATGATATGATGAATAGATAAGAATAATAAACATTTAAATGAAAATAATCAAGAAAAAATTCCATTTAAAAAAGATAGAAAAGAAAAAAAAATCATTTTATAAAGGTAAAAAACCGAGCACAGATTCCAATTAAATGACTAGATAAGGAAAAATCAATATAGAAAAGTAAATAATTGAAAAAAATTCCATTTAATCAATTAAATTATAATAAAATACATTTAGAAATAAAATCATACTGAAAAATATCCTAAATTAAAATAACCCAATACTGAATTAAGAATTTCTTAATAATTGTGTTCCATGTTTTCTAGTTATATAGAATGTTTACAGTCAAGCCATTCACAAGAAGATTTAGAACATATAGGGTAAAACCCCATTTAGTCATGGATAACTAACAGATTTATCCCATGATACTACCAATTCATCAAGGGGTTACATTAGAATGTTCCTAACACATGCATACTATTCCATGGAATTCCTTATATATAGAATAATTGATTAAATTCATAAAAGAGTTTTCCTTATTAATTTCAATATTATATAAATAATAAAGATTTGTTGATTTTCCCCAGACAATCCAATAACTTTCAAACTAAATAAAGTATGTAAATATAGAATATTGTTTATAAAATAATCATATCCATTATAAATAAAGTGGATATTTTTGGGAAATTGAATTTGTAATTATCACCTGAATGTGAAATTTAAAAAATAAAATTATTGAATACAAAAAAATGAATTAATGAAGGGAATATTAATACTTTTTTTATTCAAAATAATCATATATCATCCAGAGGAATAATATATATTGTATCAATATAACATATACCAATTGGAGTAATAATAAATGGTTATTTTCATTGATGAATACAAATACCATAAAAATATATTAAAAAATTATATAGAAGAAAATTTCTTTTTCATTTTGAAAATAATTATGAAAATAGTTTTATATTAAAATAAAATATATAAAAATATTATTTAAAAATATCACCACAAACTTGTGAAGGAATCTTCAATAAAATTACAGTCATGTCATAGGTTAATTTCATACATGTTGTAAAGAAGGTTCCTTATTTATTGTAAAAATGTAAGTAAGCTGCCTTATTTAGAAAGAAACTAGATGTTTTATTTAAAAATATATTTAAAAATGATAAAATGTGAATGAATTTATTTTAGTAAATAATTTTAAAAATTATAATAAATTTTTTATTTTTTTAGAAAACAAGGTATTATAAGAAAATGGATCTGTGACTTAAGAGAAAAACAATGTTGATTTTAGTAAAACATTTTATCAATAATTTTAAGTTCTCATGATTGAAAAAATGGTACTATAAATTAAAAAATATTATGAATAACTATAATATAATAAAATTAAATCTTTTTTTGAATTAATATAATATAATTTACATTAATGAAAATTAAATAATAAATAACCTCAATTAGAAAGATACTGTGAAATAAAAAATTAAAATGATTATAATGTTGATATGAGAACTAATCAATGAATCAATAATGTGCATAATATGTAAATAAAAAACATTTAACATAAAAAAATAGTTTTTTTAAAGGTTATTATATATATAATCATATAATATCTATGATAATGAAGAATTAATATAACCCAATGAAAATAAATTGAGTTACGAAATTTCTTTAGTACATGGTAATGTTAATATCAAATCTCCTTTAATGAAATAATTAAAATTGCTACACAAAATACCATGATTTATAAAGTATTAATTATATTACATATCAAGGTTAATTATATATATTATATAAAATTAATTAGTTTCATAGCACTACAATATTCCTCGATGAAATTAAATTGAGACAAAATCCCATAACATATATTTTCATTTTGGTCGTCCTTTCTTTAACCTACTTTATAGTGTTTTTAAACATGTTATTAACTTATAATAGAACCATATTCTTATTTATAGTGTCATATAATGTCTTTTTATAGCATCTTGTCAATTTTTAGTTATTAACCGTTTACTATTTTCGTTCATTGGGGTGTTAATTTTCTTATTTTTCATATATGTTTTGACAAGATGTTTTTTGTTCATCTTTTTTAGACCATGATTTTAACAACTAAATAATTTAAAAAATCATTTACTTCTCATATATATATTCATTATATTTAAATTTGTTTGAAAATAAGAAATATTTTGATAGGAAATTGAATACACCGTTCATGGAGACGGTCAATCTTACGTATGCAAGAATGTGGTTTCTATTTTCTTTTCATATTGAATGAAATTTAAGATATATATATATATATATATATTATCATTAATGTTCCATTTTTATCTCATATATATCATATATATTTCATAAACACATATTTAATACAATATATTTCAAACATGAATGAATCACATCATTTCACGATGAGGTATTACGCTATACACATGAGTGGCATTATCGTATTTCCATAAAATCGAATGAAAGAATGTACATGTGATATAATAATTAATAAAGTATAATAAAATCATATATATAATATATATCATATATAAAAAATAAATATTTCATTATTCCCAAACAATATTGTTGGTAATGGATAAAAACAAAGTCATCGAATCACGAGGCGGTAGTTTTCTGTAAACAAGAACAATGATTTCATAACTCATTTGATAAAATTTTGTGAATTTTTAGGTTTTAAATTTATTATAATGAAATATAAATATATTAATGATACATAGGTTATTATATTATCATGTTATAATAAGAATTTAAAGATGTGGATAAGAGAATAAAATATACACTTTTAGAATAACCTTAACTATTAATAAGGTATCCTACATAGTTTTGAACAAAAACCATCAATAGTTTTATTTCATACAAAAATATGTGTTATAGGATGATTTTAGGGAATTTGGAATCTGATTTGTCTAGTTATTTTCAGATTAAATTGGTGTTGATGGTGTAAATATAGGAATTTAGGATTTGGCCTTTTATAAGTGGATTGAGTGGAATATTTGTTCTTTTTTTGAATGATTGAATTACAAACACATTTTATTCATCTCAAAAGGCTCCAATAATGGGAAATTTTATATAATAAAATTTATAGGGTCTTAATACTACCATAAAAAGTCTTTTAGTAGTTTTTGGAACATTTTTACACATTATTTTCTATGTTTAACCACTAAGTAAACTCCTTTTTATATTAATCATTGTAATTAATTTTAAATATTTTCACTATTAATTTTGGTCAAAAATTATGTTTAACATATTATAATTCATAATTTTTTTATTAAAAATATGGAATCTGTATCTCAAAATACATTCAATATATGTTGATAATTTTAATTTAAAATTAATCCCACAAATGCGATGTGAATGGTCATTTTGAATGTGAAAATGTTCAAAAGTACATACAGTTTTCATATCAATATTCAAAATGAAAATTATTCCAATGAATTTAATAGGATTTATATATGTCTGGTTTAACTATATTTTACATCAAAACCATTTCAATATATAATTTTACATTATCAATTATTTATATGAAAAGGCATGTTTTAATTAAAATCCAATTTGTTTACTATTCATAAAAAAATGTAACATCTCAGAAAGATAAAAAATATACCCCTATTATAATATTGGTATAATAACTTCAAAAAATTATTCTTTTTTTAATATTAATTTTCTAAATTTGGTTAAATTAATATTAAATTATGTACAAAATGTGTGATTAGATTATCGTTTTTGAAAATATTGTTTTTCTGAAAACATTTCCTACTCCATTAAGTGGTACTTATGTTCAACTATAATTAATTGGTCTTAAATTAATTCCTTAAACAATCATTTTTAAACTATATTTTCATAATTTATTTAATCCTATTCATACTAGCTATTCGAATTGCTAGGCGATAACTATCATATTAAATAAAAATATTTATAGTATATTGTTGTTTGGTAAAAATCAGTTTTGAGTGTAATGTAAGATCACTAGGTATTTATTGCATTGAAAAATATATAATAATATTTAATTTATTTAAAATAGTAAACATATCATAATTTATTAGGATGATATATTCTTTTATATTCCTGGGTTTTTAGTTCATACATGATATAAAATATGATCTCCATATTTTAAAAATTTTGGATGTTAAAGTTATAGATTATTATAATCATCAATTGTTACTCCCTTTATTCATTTCATATAGTCTCTATAAAGGTGATATTGAACCTCATTATTTGGTAAAATTTCATATTTTTATTTTGTTGTATTTAATGGAATTGTTTCCATAATTAATTAATTAATTATAATATAATTCCTTGAAATTTCTATCTACGTTCTATGAAGATGAAATTGGGGATGAATATGTTACATCTAATTTAATTATATTAATTGACCACATTATAATTATCATTGATTTTTTATCATAATTATAGAACCATATTGATGAAATTTTTTACTTTATTATATCAAATATATTATATAACCCTCCAGGGCTGGTGGTGGGGAAAAATAAATCACATTGTCCATAGAGACGGTGGTTTGTATGTATGCATATGCAATATTTTCATTATTTCCATATACATAATGAAATAAAGGTGTGAAACCGTGAGTTTAAATATATTTTATATTTCATAATATTTTGTAATTTTTTTTATGTTTTGAGTATTTGAGATATTTTGGAAATTTAACGCCATAATTTTTATATTTTAAAATGTTATTTGGTGTTACTTAGGTTGTGTATAGTAATGAGTAACTATGAAGATTCATTTCATTTTGGATTTGTTTGGGGTAGTGTTTTTTATAACGGGTAGTTGCTGAATTTTTAAAATGTGTAAGGTCTTATGATAAATCATGTGTTGGAATTTTTTGTGTCCAATGTGTATTTTATACTTACAAAATAGTTTGTAAAATTGTGCTCATAATATATTCATGTTCCTAAAGAATTAATATTTTGGGAATTTATTGTTTTTCTTTTAATAAATAACTGAACACATTTCCCCATTCTCCTGCTACCCAATTTCAAGTGACCCCATTGGCCAATCCCACCTCTATAGATTTACCCCCTCCCCCTGATCACTATATTTTGAGATATTCAATGTAATTACATCATAATTTAGGGTTAATAATCCAATGTATAATATAATATCCCCTCTTATAATTATTTCCACATGATTTTTTTTACACTGATAATGAACTAACTTTATCTAAACAATAGAGGTACTAGTTTGACCTAATGTTTTTTGGGAATATTTTTTTCCATGGAGGGTGTTGTTTTCTTTACTATTATTTTATTCTATATTCAAGTTTTAGACCATATGGGGTGGAATCCATCTAGCTTATCCCATTTACTAAATATATAGTTTTAAAAATATATAATTTATAGAATTAAAAATTTATACATTAATTATAAATGAAATTATTAAATGAAATTTCTATTATTTTAAGATGAAAACATTTTTCATCTTTATAGAATTAGAAAGAAAATGTATTTTTTATTTATTTTAGTGAATGGCTTAAACCAGATTTTACTTCTAATGCACATAAAATTATTTTTATATTTATGGGTTGTAATTTTAAAAATTATATTAGAGTTATTAAAGGTACATTTCTCCATTATTCGTTATTTCTCAATATTTTACATGGACACAAGGTTTTCTTATTTTAAAATAAGGTGTGTAAATTTCTAAAAAAAGTGTCATATTTGGAAGATATAGAATCTGGGTTTTAATGATGGTTTTAGAATCATTTAGGGGTTTTCCATGGCTTAAAATGATTACATGATAGTTTGAGTCGTATATGAAATGAAAATCATGAATTTTTTTCACAGGGTTGTTAGTTTAAATGTGATGGTTGATTTGTTTTAAACATTTTTATGTCAAGAACATAAAATTTTAAGTGATTTTTAAACATTATATGGTTTTAATTTCATCTGATAAACTGATTTGATTTCATAAACTATATTCAAAGGGACATGATGAATTGATTAGATTTTTTTATTGGAAATGAGTTCCAATTAATAAATTTTAAAAAGGGGGTTATTCATAATTAAAATTAAAATTACCAAAATATACTTTACATTATAAGTCTATTTTAGTGTCAGTATTATTTGGAACATTTTAGAATTTTTTTTTGCATGAGACCGTCTCAAGACCCCTGGGGTTTTCCCCATAATTAGTCATTATTTCTATGTTATTCTATGATTTATTTATTTATTTACTGGTTGTATGATGTGAAAAAATTGGTTTTCTGTAAGGGAATTTAAGGTGATGTGATATTTATTTTCTTATGTGTTTTAATTATTGTGATACTATTTTATTGACTGTAGTCTAAAATCCATTTTTTATTTGTAATGAAAAATTGTATATCCGTGCGGGAAACCATGATTTATGAAACACTAGTTACTTCACACCCATGCTAGTTACTCTATGTAGACTGGTTTTCTTGGGACTGTGGAGTGGCCATGTGTGGGTTGATTTTGGGGTATAATGGAAGAATTTTTAGGATGCAATATATGGGGACATTTAATTTAGTGACTCTTTTTAGAGTCCTTGTATTGTTTCACTAGAAAACCTAGTATGAGACACATGAAATGTAACCGTTTCACATAGATTTATAAGGGTATTTCCACTATTTCTTGATTGTACTCCCATATTCATTAATTTCCTTGAACCATTGTATGAGTGGTTTCTTTCTAATTTTATTTTTTCACTGACAATTTTTTTCATTCTTTACTATTCTGATTCCACATAGAATTTTGGGTTACTTTTAATTTTTTAAATTGAATTTTTGAAATAATTTGTAAGTAGGAATAGTAATGCCTTTATTTTTTTCAAACATTTTTATAATGGTTTTAAAAGTCATGGATTCCAAGAGTGATGAAATGTATTTTAAAGAGTTTTAGATTTTATATAAATAAAGAGGAAGATATGTTTTGGGTTTTAAAAATTGGACTCTTACTTTTATTTAATACAATATCAACATAAAATATTAAAACCTATTTTTTTATTTTGATGTGTTTTATTAAGTCCAATTTTCCTAGAATCCCAAATAGGCTTTCACCTAGGTTTTTTGAATTTAATTCTATATGAAAAACATATTTTTTTATTATTTTTAAAATAAATAGAATACTTTTTTTCAATTAAAAATTTTCAATGTAGAAACGTGCGTAGTTTCCAACATCACATGTTTACCCTCATTCCAATATTATATTCTTGTGTTAAGGTCATCATTTAGTCCTAGATAGATCATAGTGTATTTTTATCATTATGTAAAGTTAGTGAGATATTGGAACTTAAGTATAGTATTTACAATATTTATCTTGTTCCTTACTACATCAACTAGGTAGGCCTTTATTTCATTAATTTGTTGTTATTGGTGGATTTCATTATTTTTTGGAGGTCATAATGGGAATCATTATTGATTTAAAAAAAAGAGTTTTGTGGGTGAGTCTATGGATTATATTTACATCAAATTGTTTATTTATTTATACATATTACTTCCATTATGTCTGGTTATTTTATATTTTCATGGATGGATGACTTAAGAATGGGTTATACTGGATTATTATGTGATGTTTTGTTGTCTATTAACTATACTCTAAGGGTGAAATATTTACCATTTTTATCTAATTACTTTCTTATTTTCTCACATCTATTAGGAACTAGAATACCTCTCAGGTCATTGGGAAGCTTGGATGGGCCCCACTTTAAATGGATGACCTAGATAGTTGATCATAAATGGTATCAGATCTTAGGTTAAATGTTGCAGTCCTATGTTTTTGATAATTTATCTTGTTATTTTGATGTTTCATGGTAGAATTATGTTAGTATTTTTCACTATAATTGTTGAGGTAGGTTTGGGGAGAGTCTAAAAATCTTTAATTTTCCTCAAACCTCAAATTTTCAGGGTATGTGGGATTATAATTTTCATTTTTTTATTTAATTTAGAGTATTGAGGATAATGGATTTGAGCCTCAATGAAATCTTATATTTTACATTTATCATTATTTTGGATTTGTGGATGATGATGGGAAATGGGTCTATGGTGTGAGGGTGGATTGTATGGTAATATAAATTGGCTACCATAAAAATTCCTTATCCAAATGAATCTATGGAATCATTTGATGGGTGAACGATGGTTTATCAAACCACATGTATTTTTCAGGCATGGTTTTGTATCTCATTTTACATGTTGTTTAGGAACATCTTGAGTAATTTATATTTGTTTTAAAAATTTAATTTGGGTGTTATGATATATTATTAATGATTTTTCGAGAATTGCATTATATCAATTTTGTTGGGTTTTGTGATTTTTTGTGTGTGAAAAAAGGATTTTATAGAAAAAATTTTTTTTTTGTAAAAAGGATCTTATGGGATTTATTATAATATAAAATTGATTTTCAGAAATAGTGGGGGGAGTTTTTTGATTTTTAAGCTGTGAAATTGTGTTTTGAAATATTAAACATGATTTTGAATTAAAAATATGTTAGTTGTATGCATATGGGGTTCATGTCCTCATTTTTTTTGTTCTCAAAAGTCATTATTTTCATTTAATGAAAATTCATTATGGAATTATTTTGATTTTTTAAAACGATCTAAATTTATTTTTAATGGAGGGGGGGGGGGTTATTTTACTGTTTTAAAAAATGGAAAATTAATGTTTTTATTCTAGTTTTAATATGTCTGTTTTTTCAAAATTTGTATAGGTGTATTTAATATATTGGTCAATTTTAAAAAGACATAATTTTATTGAAATGAGCTTTGGGACTCTTAATTTGGCTATCAGAGATTTATAAATAACATATTTTGAAAAGTGTTCACATTTTTGGATGAATTGGATTTTATATTTTTTCCCTTGGTTGACCTTGTAAAAATTTGTTTTGTTCTAGTAAACAAGATCATGTTGGGGGCCATGTTTTATTTTATAATTATTATAAATCATAGAATAACCTCATATAAAACTATATATTTATTAGTAGAGTTTTTTTCTATCATGTTATTTTATCTTTCATAGACTCAATGTTTGAGTGGATGGTGTCTTTTACCTTTAATTGGGGTGGTAGTATAAAAGTAATAAGTTTTTGTTTGGTAGACAAGAATAAGTGTTCCATGAAAGTATGGTTAGTTTAATTTATGTAAATCGATCAAATTTATATTTCAAGTGAATATTTTAACTTGGGATGATGGTTGATTTTATGATTTATTCTCAAAGAGTTAAGATCCATGTACCATTTAGGTGGATTTTTGTAGTGTTTATTTGATGATATTTTGGGTTTCTCTTTTTAAGAGATGGTTTTCAGAATATAATCATTCCTATAATTCATTGTGTCTTCTATGTTTTGTTTTTTTAATTTAGGTTTTACGTTGATGGCCTTGAATTAAATTTTTTTCATTGTTTTTATATAGGATGTCCTTGGGTGGGTGAATCGAGTAGTTAGGGAATATTTGGAATTAGTTCAGATTATGAAATTACTAATGTTGATTCAGTTCCTATTAGGTTCTCTATTAGAGTGTTACATGATTATGAGTTAATCATTTCCCAATTTTTTATTTTTTATCATATGTTTTATCCCTTGTCATATTACTTTATTAGTTAATGTGTTTAATTTTTGTTTCTATCTGTATTTATAGATGTGCGAATTCTTGAAATATAGTCACATGATCCTAGGAGAATACATAAATAGTTATCTCATATCAGAGTTGACTTTTTTATAGATTTATCTTGTAGATTGAATTTTTTTTCCTTTGTTTTTTTATAGAAAAAAAATTTATTAGGTAGTCTTATTCATTTTTTCAATATTTTCTTCATATTTTTAGTTTATTACTAATTGGTGGGGAGATAATTTTGGGTATCCATTATTTTAAATCCATCGATGGAATGGTTGGGAATATTTATTTATGATGTTTATTCTATGTATTTTATAAAATTTAAAGAATATTAGAAGATATATCTTTTTTAGTACAGATTATTGTCAAGTTTATCCATTTCATATTGTATCCTTCACATTATACTAAGATATTTTATGGTATATAAGTTGAATTTTGGGTTGAATTGTGACCCTTTTTGATTCATTATGGATTATATTTTATAATATTTTTTTAATTCAAAAAGATAATCTAAGAGTTTCATGCAATATTTTTTAAATTATTAATAGTTATTTAGTGGTGAATCAGTTGTTCAAAATTAAGAGTAAATGTGTATTTGAGATATATTTTATAAAATATAATTTTATATGGTTAGATCATGCCTTGTTAAAATATTAAAGAAACTATGGGAATGTTTTATGGTGTATTTAGGTTTATAATGAGCCTCATATGATTTCCACATGATTTTAAAAATAAAGTTGAAAAATTTTGTGAGTTATACATGAATTAAAATGTTGGGATTTCATAATTTTGACATTAAAAAATAAAATAAATCATTTCCCACTTAATCTCCTCTCCTATGACATGCAACCCATCTAGATGGGTCTACATATATAATGAGACCTCCCTTACTCTATATCTCCCTATTCTTGGTGATTCAATACGATTCTCTCATGGATTGGGGTTGAATATCCCAGGTATAAACTTCTCACACCTCCCTTATTTGTTTCCAAATGTTTTCTCCTATCCCATCATTTTAAAACACTTTATTTTAACCCTTGTTATTTTTACCTAACTTGTTTGTTGGGAATATTCATTCCTAGTTAATTTAGTTTTTTCATTGAGGAATTTTCGTGCCATATTTTTGTTCCAAACCATATTACATAAATTCCAATAATTTTTCGCATTCTATAATATTTTAATTCTAAATACACTGAATACTTCAAATATAAATTTATTCTTTTAATATTTAAATTATATTATAATGTTTGTTTACATATTTTTAATGAAAAAATTATTTTTTCTTTATTTTATTATAAAGTGATGGATTTTTAAAATATTAAAGGAATTTTTAAACCATATTTTACTTATTCTACATAGAGAAGGTTTTCTATAATTCCTTATTAAAATTTTAAAATTTGTATTATTGTATTATAAGGTTTCATTTCACTTAATGATGAATTTAAATATTTATTGCATTGAAATAAAGGGTGTTATTTGTTATAACCTAATATTTTGATTGAATGATTTATAATATTCATATAGTTTTGAAACATTGTTTGAAATGAAGATTTTAATTTATTATATCTATTTTACATAGTTATAATGTGTTTATATTATCTTTTATGTATCAAATTAAATGAAATGTTTTTGTAAATTATTTAAGTTATTTTTTCTATGTAATGTTCTATTTTTTAACCCTTTTCATTCCGAAAAATAAACTAGTAAGATATTCATGAACTTTTAAATATTTTAAATTTAAATAAAACAATGTGTTGATTTTGAAAATGATTTAAAAAGGTAATTGATGAATAATTTGAATAAAATATTTTATAAATGAGTTCCACAGTGATGTTTTCAAATAAAAGGGTTCATTTCAAATAAAAATTCAAATGATCAAATGATATTTGACATTTTGGATTTATTTTAGTGGAATGCATGTTCAGATATTTTTAGTGATTTTAAAATTTTTTGGTGAGTATATAACTATCTCAATACACTTGTGTCTTCGTCCCTTAAAGCATGATTCGTTATATTTCATTATGTGATGTAATTTATATATGTGATGGTTTTCTGATTTAAAAAGGGTAGTTTATTTTGATGAAATTATATGAGATGTTATATTTATATTCTTATGCATTGTAATATTTTTAATACCCCTTAAATAACCTTTTACTCACCTCCACATTTGATTATTCATGAGAATCTAAGTTACCAAGTGGGATACCATCATTTATTTTATACTAATTATTTCATATCATAGCTAGTGATCCATTATATACCAGTTTTCTTAAGGTATAGGAATGACATGTTAAGGCATGTGTGGGTATGAAAATGTACCTAGGTGGTTTTTTGGAGGCAATATTTATTATAAGTTGAACTTATGATATTTTGAAAAATTATCAGATCATTTGAATTTATGACCTAGTATATCACCCATGACTTGTTTCATTTTATTAGTGTTTTGTATATTGGATTTATATTATTTATTATTTGGGTTCCACAAAACATGATGTTATTTGAAACATTGAATAGGTTTTTTATTTATCAAAGTCTCATGATATTTATTTTTTAATGTCTCTTTACTCTGCTTACTCTTTATAGTTCTTTTTACATTTAAAATATTTTTGAAAAGGGAATTTGTAAAAATATTTAATGAATGAATAAAAATTGTAGTTTATGTGGTTTTCATAATATTTATTCATAGTATTATTTTTCTAAGACATTCTAAATTATGTTTTAAATATATTTTGGAGTGTTTTAAATGAAATATTATGGTATGTTTAGGTTTATAAACATTGGAATAATTAATTTATTTTTATAGAATTTCAAGGGAATGTCATTAAACAAATGTGTGGGTTTTAATGTATGGTGTTAGGACCTATGTGGTTATATTTTCCAAAATTTATTTACATTTTTTTGGAAATTGTTTCCATGTGAATACTATATAATGTAACTATGTTCAAACTAGATTGAAAATGGGTCTCTAGTTATTTGTATCAAATGTGGAATGGTAGGTGGTGGACTACTGAGTGTTTTTATTCTCATTCATATATTACATTACAGCTTTCAGACAATGACTATGTTTTTATTATCTAATTTTTCATATCTATTGTTAATGAATTTTAGTGAAATGTGGGTATTTGAGGTTTGTTTGTATTTTGCTTATATTGTTTCCTTGTTTCATTGGCCTTGCATGACTTAAATACTATATATTATGTTTATTGGTGGTTATTTGCATATATATGGATGATATAGTGGAACTAAGAGATGATTGTAGATGAGAGTGTTTGAATATCTATAATAGAGATTTTATTTACATTAAATTATTTTACTTTTACTATTTACTTCTTGTCTTATTTATAGTTATTTTATTTTCAATTGCAAATCTAAATTATAGATGATCCATCCCAATTTTTTTTCATCAATTCTATTGTGTGTTAAAAATAATTTATGGTTGATGTTTCTCTTTAATTATATCTGATTTCTTAGTTCACTTTTCGAATTCATGGGGATTTGTACGACCCCTCTTGTTAGTAGCGAGATGGGTTTGTGTTTATTTCTATGGAAGATCAGATTTCATTGTTACATAGGGTATATAATTACAAAAATTTCAATAATAATATTTAAATTCTTAATAACATATATATTCATAATAAACTTCCATATACCTATAAATAAGATCTAGTGATATAAAATGAAATGCACTACTTCATGAAGGTAGTAGCTTGCATGTACACTTGAGTGATGTTTTCATTTTTTTAATGGTTTCAAAGATTGCAGCAAATTACTGTTACATTAATATAATAAAATTTCATTATACATATGATAATTAAGTAATTATTTTATCATGGATATAAAATATTTAGAGTATGTAGAAAAATAATAGAAGTAATATAAATTAAAAAGAGTGATTATGATATTTTATCTCGCTCATATAGAAAAATTCATTACCTTCTTCAATGGTTTTTTTGGAGATATCCAGACCTCTAGATAATGGGAGAGAGATACTTGGGAACTTATTTTGTCATAATATGGTTAATATACAATGATTTTTATGCGAGGAAGATATGTGTGACAATGGTATCATTTATTATGTGAAATAGGTAGATTTTTTTTAATATTATCAAATTTATATCAAATTCATTTCACTGTTTTATAAGTGAATGGTGTTGGACATTCATTAACATTTAGAATATTATGTTAAATTTAAGACACTTTCAATGAAATGTTTCTTCAAAAGTGAGAAATAATTATGGTGGGAAGAGTAGTATTTCAACATATTACTATAAAAAATAAAATAAGATATATTTTGAGATATTTTAGGTGTTTCCCAAAATATTGTACGTTTTACACAAATTTACATTTACTATGATATCTTATTTATTACCTAGGTAACATATTTACATGGTTAAAAATAAAATTTCCCCTATCAGATAATTTGGATATTTTGATTCCATATTTGAAGACCATTTTATAATATTATATTTACAGGTTTCATAAAAATTAATTTTTAAATAAAAAAGTATAACACAAAAATAATAGTTTTAGAATAAACATGACTCTAGTTTAGACATATAAAATAGAGGTTTATAATTTAATTATAAAATTTTAAATGAATAATTTTAGTTATTAATTACATCTTTGAATAATAAAAACGTTTCATAAAAAATTAATTCATTATTATAACATTATTATTTCATAAAAATTATAGTGTTTTTAAATACTATACTTCATACAGTTTAAAAAAAATTAAATATTTTTGGAAAAACAAAAAATCTAAAAAAACATAATTATAATAATCATATTGTAAAATTAATCTCATTTTATGAAACAAAAAAAATATTATGATTACATTTTAAATAAAAATTAAAAAAATTATAAAAAAATCTATTTTGGGAAAATAGAATTCTAAACATTAAGTGTTATTAATCTTGTTTCCAATCAATTTAAAATTAAATTAACATTCATATATTAGTTAGTAAATTTAAATATTATATATTAATCATATTTCAAAGATGATAAATTTTATTTTTGTAGATAAAATTAACAATAGTTAAAAATGTCTTCCATAAAACATTAATTTTTAATATTAATTTATATAAATTGTTTATCATATAAAGATATAAATTCTTTAATTTAATAATATATTTTTGTTTATAGGAGGTTTTATTAATCATATAATTTTCCTAATAATTTTAACATAATATGTATTGAGTTATTTTAGTTTTGTTTTGTGTGTGCAAAAATCTATTCAACATTTTATTTTTTAAAATAATTTCACTTTTTTAAATCATGGGGACTTATAATGTCACGAACCGAATCTGGTCACCTTCAAAATTAGCACCTGACCCGGTCCTTGGAAAGACCCGAAGGGAGTTACCGATCCGCACGGGCTGGAACAAGTGCCCATGTATCATAAAATGATGTTTGGGAACGATTTACCTGAATTTGTGAACATAAAACGACAAATGAAACCAAGAAACAAAAACTGGATTTTTTCAAACCAAAAAATCTTTTACTAAAATTCAGAACTGAATTACACAATTTTAAAAAATGTATTAAGACCATTACAAAGTTACAAAACCAAGAGAATACATCCCAAGAACATCCACAAGGAAAGAGGCACCTCCCTCAAGCCATCTCCACAACACTGCATCACGATGGACCGCTAAAAACCTAAACCAATGACATTAAACCTATAACACAAAATAAGAAAGTCTACTTACACCCAATGGTGTAAGAAGGGTGTGAGCCAAAGCACAGTCGGATACCACCACTAATATATTCTATGTGATAAAAATTTAAATATGAAAAGAATGAAAGCTTCCAAAAACATGAAAAGTTAGTTACAATTTCTAAAAGATGCAACATAGAATAAAAACAGTATTCAAGTGGGCTATTTTAAGGGGTTAACACTTTTAAAATAAACACCAAAGATACTGAATTTTATAACACAATTTTCCCTATGCCAACGGTAAGTATGAAGTAACTAATGAGCATAGGCAATAGAAAATAACCCCTAGGCAATATCTAGCTGTGGGTCCTAGGTACCTCGTATCTCAGTGGGAGTAACCATCACAAATATCCATTACCATGAACAAACCACTATTAGGGAAGATACCCATAACCTAGTGGTCCCAAATCACCATCATAGTTTATTTAGAGTCTTAAGCTTCAATCTTACTAAGTGGAAATGAGGCCAAACCCCACATATTCATTAGCATACTGGTACTCGTCCACCTACCTAGTTACCCAGGTTTTCCTCTTCTGATCAAACAATTTCAATAAGTCAAGAAATATAAATTTAACATGAAAATATTATTTCAACATCATAAATTCACCAAATAGCCAATATGTATACCACACTAGTCCTAAAAGTCCATTTTTCATTCAAAATGATTTTGAAATCCGACTCACACCAAAATAGCCTGCAACACATTTCACATTTCTTCAACACTTCAAGAAAACCATTAAACAATTTTATAAAACAATTATAAGATATTGCAACTCATATAACATCCCACACACATGGCACATAACACTCCTTTAATAATCAAAAATTCAATTTTCACATCCCACTCACATAAAATAGTCCACATCACATCCACATCTCTTTCACACCTCAATATCTTCTTCAAACAATTTAATAAAATATTTCCAAGATGATACATATCACATAACAACCTTTAAAAAAATGAAATGGTCCTTTTCAAAATATACTCCTACCACAACAGTTTTCTGAAATAGTTTCACCTCTTACACAACTCAATAAACTAATCAAAACTTTCATAAAACAATTATAAGGAGTATACCCAAGCTTTGCACATACAACCCATTTCAAAAACCACTTTTTAATACAAAAGCACACCAAGCCCAGACCAAAATAGAATTGGCAGCCCAATAAACAAGTAATAATCCACTTTCAAATGCTATATAATCACCTTGAACAATATAACAAAAGATACCAATAATAATACACAAATCCATAAAACACTTTCAAGGGTTATAACAAGGTTACACACATAAAACCCATTCAAAGACCCCCATTTTAGGCCCACATGACACTATATCATTACCCAAACAAAATTTGCAGCCCCTATCAACAACTAATAAACCACTTACACATTTTACAAAACTACCACAAGAGATGACACATGAAATACATTTGAAAATTACACAATTCAAACAAAAATGTAACTTTAATACCAAATTCTTTACTATTGCTACCAAAAATGGTTTTCACATAATGCACAGCATATAAGGAATATGTGTAACACCCCAGGTAAATAAATAATATGACATTTTCATATTTATCCATATTTTTGAATAAAATATTAATATGACTTTAAAGGGGACGTTATGCTCGATGGCGTACCCAACATGCAACAACAAGTTTCTTGGGAATCTTACGTTGCACTCTAATAATAAAATAATATTATTTTAAATGGTAGTTAACATGTAGCCATTGTATTGGCGGGAATGGATAGAAATAACTAAAATATGATTATATATGTTTTTAAATGCTTTTACATTTATCCAATAAAAGATAAAGGCCTAAAATACGGAAAGAATTCAATTTTAGGCATATATGCCCTAGTTTTCACTAAAGGTTCACTTATCACCTTTTGATGGAGGACCATCATTAAATATAGTTTTGTTCACTCCTATACATTATATTGGACCAAATAAAACTCTTCTTAAGAATTGGGACATCAAAATTTACTTTGTGTAAATTTTTGGTATCTTTCCGATAAAGTTCATTTTTTTAATGAATAGTGTAAAATGTTGTATTTTAATACAAAACCTCTTTTTAATCTAATTTATTTATATAATTAGATTATCTTTTGAATTGGTTTTAAAGTGAAATTAGAATATATTTTTACCATTAAATCCAATAGTGGTCTTTGGAATTAATTTCACTTTGAAATCAGACTTAAACTAGTGTCAATCTTTTGATACTTATTGTTTCATAAAAACACGCTATTTGCTCTGACATCGGGAATTAATTATTAAATTAATTAATGTGACTTATATGTTCTGAATTTAGTAAAATAGAATTCATTTTTTAATTCATAATATCAAATATATCTTAGGGTGAATTTTTGGGATTTTTCTGAAAAACTTCAATTTCTGATGAATAGTGAAACCACTAAGTGGTACTTATAAAAACTGATTTTTCCGTTTAAATGAAATTTTTCCATCTTTGTGTTTTGAATTTCAAAAATATGACATAAATGGTTGTCATTAAGAAGTAAAATTTGGTTCAATAGGATAAAAATATTTTTTTAGGTGAATAGTAACTTATTAAGTTTTTAATCGCGATTAGAGGTAATTAGTGCAGTTTATGGTAAGAATAATGTTTTAATAAAATGAAATGACCTGGACACATGTCCTACCCTCATTGTATGTGTCATGGCCGACCAAGACAATCCATGGGTCAACTTGGGGACCCCATGGAGCCACTTTGGTTGAGAAATGACATAAATATCTTTTTATTTAATGTTAAAGTAAAAATGACACAAACATGAGTTATTTTACTAAATTTTTTTTTACATGGGGTTATACAAGTCATATTTTTGACTATAAAAAATCATTACAAATATAAAAATATTTCCTACATCATAGTATTTTTTTTATAATTTTTAGACATTAAATAAATTAAATTATTTATGACATCATGATGATGCAGTGATGACCTCATTATTTAACGATTTAAATAAAATGGAAAGATAATGTAATATCTAAGACCTGCACATGTACAAAACCTATTGGATGAGTGGATTTCTAACCCTTATCACCTTATCCTCGAAATAAATCAATGTGGGACCTTTAAAATCTGAAACGCTTTTGAAAATAATGTAACATTTTGTAACTTTACAAGAGTGCCCCTCCTCTCCTCTTATAAAAGGCCCCCACCTCTACCTCCTTACCCACACTCCCAAAGCCTTTGGCTCGGCCAAACTCTGCCCATTTAGTCTCTCCACTTCCCTATCTTACTCCTTGATGCCTCACTTTGGGCAGAAGGCTTCCCAAGGAAGCCTTTGAGCTCAAACCAAAGGGAGTTACCCGATTTAAAGGTAATGTCTTCTTTTGAGTCCTTTAGTTTTATTTTTCTTCTCCAACCCCCTAAAATCTTTTTATTATTTTCTTTTGTAATAACTACAGTATCCTAAATATACTAGGATGTTTTTATAATAAGTATTCGAGCTACACTTACACACACCTACATCTAATGGTTAAAGAATATCCTGTTTCCGTGGATGGCGAATTTCTGCCTCCCGAAACGATGATTGTTCAACATTCTTTTAACACCTTCATAGGTGGACATTAAGATGACACTATATTTATATATGATATATAATATGTTTATTTTTTCCTTAATCTTCTGTATTTTTCATTTTGGGCATACCTTTATGGTTTCCATTACGGGTAAACACGATATCTTCATTTAAGGAAGTGCAGACTACCGCCCCCTCAAAGTGAAGTGATTCGTTAATGACATATGTGGGATGTGTAAAGGATGGATTTAAAGTTATTATATATGATGTTATACTAGAATTATAATATACCTCTATATCATTATTATTTCTTTCCATTAATGTATGAGATAGAAATGAAAGTAGCGTTCATGCGTACGTACGGCTTACCGTCTCCATGAACGGTGCATTTCATTTCTTATCACCAAATGTAATGTACTATTATAAGTACATATTTATAATGGATATATATAAGGTATGTTACATATAAATGATGAATATAATTCTGGAATTAAAATATACATACCTCTCATTTAGTTTTAATTCCATTAATATGACAAAGAAATGAAAGTAGCGTTCATGAGTACGTACGGCTTACCGTCTCCATAAACGGTGCATTTCATTTCTTACCTCTAAATGATTATGTAATATTATAAATACATGTATATTATGGATATATATGATATATATGATATCCAAATCATTAATATCATTCTGTATATAATGAACCATTGACCACACGAACAACATGTAATTGTAAGAAGTCCACTTTTGACTTAAGAACCAAATATCGACAAAACAAACATTATTAACTTAAATGATTACATAATGTTTATAACATGTCAATAATAGATATAAAAGGAATAGTGAACTTGAAAAAGGTTCTTAATAAAGTAGAAATTAACTCAAGTTTATTATTCAGGACGTTAAAGAACGATCGATCAAGTCAGACCCGAGGTAAGGGATCCTACACCTCTCTTTCTTTTTAAGTACACTCTTTTATGTCATTCCTTTTAAGCTCAACTTTCTTATGATTGGGATGTTCTTTTATATTACTCGTACTGTACTTATTATTTTCATATGATGAGAGACCCTATTTCCTCTCATCAATCCATTTTGGAATTTTTGAGTGGCGTCGTTGGGCTGCCAAATTTTCGTAAGGGATTTTTCATCACACTTTTATTCCCGTGAGATTTATGCTACATTTTCCACAATTTCCTTTGAGTGGTGTATTTACTGCCCATTATTTTACTCATTGTGTAATATAGTTTCTTTTATGAGTATTTACATCAATGTTGTATTTTCCTTCTTTCACGAGGTGTATGTTTCGAAAGATACCCATGTCGGTAAGGGAACCTTTCACCCTCCTCTTTTTAAAAGACTTCTTTTGTTGGGTCTTTTAATTTACATATTTTTATGTTGGGATATGTACTCATATATCCTTATTGATGTAAATTTTATGTCCAAGTGATGAGATACCCTTTTTTTATCTCTCATCAACTCATTTTGATATGACGCCGTTAGGCTGTCAAGGAACTTCTTAACCCAATTTCGATTTCTGTGGGTTCAACATGTAGATATTGAATATGTCATCCTTTGAATATGTGTGAATTACCTTTGATTATTTTACACTAAATATCCACTTATATTTTGTGTATTCGTTTGTCACACATAATTATGTAATTGATTTATCCTTAAACCAAGGATACCGTCTTTGTAAGGGACTTCGTCTCAATCTCCTTTAATTGAGGCATATTTTGTTTTATACAGAACCTTCTTTTATACGGTGTATAAAACCCTTTGACTTATACATTTATTCAAAAGGAATCTTTTTTATACGAACCATTTACTAAACGACAAAAGGGAATGTTTTTGTCATACGTATGTGGCGACAACGACTTCTCCGCCGCCGTGACCATTATTTGAGTTTTGGCTTCCTCTACAAGCCATACCATTTTTTTAAAAATAAAAATAAATACCATGTTTTACTTTTCTTTTATTTTGGTATTGAAAATTGTTTTCATAATGTTTTTATATCAATGTTTTGTATTGATATCTTGTGATTGAAAGGTGGAAATGTTATGATTCCTTTATGCAAGTTTTATGTGATACGATTATGTTGAGGTTCTTGGGAATTATTATGAAGACGGGTGGTTCTGTGATAGACTAAGGGCGGGTGAGCCCGATATAGCTCTCCAATTCATTGGGTAACACGAAGGAGTGAAACGTTAAGGTTTCTCCAAAGAGATTTAGGGAATATATTGTGATGGGTATTCCAAACGTAACCAAGAGGGTTACTCCCTACGTAAGAATGTTATGAATGCCTCAAGTTACCTTTATGTCATATGATTTCTATGAGTTTATGAGGTATGTTAAAGTTCTTATGTTTTATGGGTAAAGTATGATTTCATTCTTATGTATACATGTACTCATGTTTCCTTTCCATATTTTTATATCCCTTACTAAGCTTTTTATGCTCATCCCAAGTTTTTGAAATGTTTTTCACAGGTCAAGGGAAGGGTAAATGATGTGATGATAGTGTCAAGGACGTGTCAAGAAAGAATACATGTTTTATTTTAAATATGTTTCCATTGATGGGAAGAATGAATACTGTCTTTTATGTAACCACTTTGTCTAAATGTGGAATGTAATGCAAGTTTCATGATCTAATTCTTTAAAACTCTAAACCTGAAAAGATCCTCAATTTGTAATCTTGTAATAACTCAAGATTAAGTAATGTTTAAGGTTGGGGCCTTATAGTTGGTATCAGAGATCGGTTTAGATAACTTTAGAGGTTAGGGTATTCTCTAAGCACAAGTGACATTACCATAATGGTTAGGATTTCAGAAAGAGTCCTAGTTTTAGATAAAGTGAATGAGTAAGTATATCTTAGTGTTTATCTTCCTCCTTAGTACATGATCGATATGTTGATATACTCACACTGAACTTTTTGGTTTTAGTAAATGGCTGGATCTAGCAGGCACCAAAGTGACAATGGGTTTGAAGGAAACTGTGGTGGTTCTCTGATTAAGAGACTGGATGAGATGTGGGATTCAATGAAGAATCTCATGGTTGTTCTAAACCAACTATCAAGGAGTCATGATCAACCACTTCAACCTTGGCGAGTTCTCTAATGCATCATGTACGAGATGGGAAACTCGATGTGGAAATTCAGGTAATAATTATTAAGGTAACCATTAGGGTTTATATGATCCTTACTTTTTAGGTAATTATGGGTTACTCTATGATATGATGGAAAATGAAAGGAATGAGATAAACTTGAGGTTAAAATATGTTATGATCATTTTTGAATATTTATCTCGTTTTGGGGGATGTTTTAAGAATTATATAGTTTTGGAAAAGGACAACACGCAGACCATGTGACAACCCGTCGCGTCGGACAAAGCTGTGGGAATGGAACCCACAACCAAAGTGCGACTGGTATTTATTGCCTACCACTGGACTACATGAAGTCCCTAGTTAGTTTGACTGATTCTTTTTAGTTATATGATTTTATGAATTAAGAGTAAGTTGATTTTGGGTTATTTATAAAAATGATTAACCTATCATGGAGGATATTTGATTAGGTTAATTAAATTTCAATATGAGACTTTAGGAGCAACTGATGTTGTTTGGAGATAAATGTTACGATTTAACTTAGAAGACCATGTGACTAAATCCTTCAAATATTTGGGTTTCAACCTTATTTTGGTTTACTTTGAAGAATTTTATGGACATATTGTTTATCTAATGGTCCTCATTGAACTTTGGGTTTTGTTGGACAAATTTTGGAGATTAAGCATAGATTTTCTTTTTCTAAAGGGTTATCCTTTTCTAGATTTTTTGATCTTGTACTAGCCTTTTTGGTTTTGGTTTTGGTTAAAGTCTAAAGACATGGGAAGTATATAGTTCTCTTTTGTGGATTAGGTGATTCTCTAGAAGTTGATTATAGTACTCTTAAGGTGAACAAGTCTTCCTAAATACTCGTCTTTTGGAGAAAATATGAGTTTGTGTAAGGAATCTAGTAAAAGTTGAAAGTCAACATGATAATTGATTATGTTTCCTTATGAATAAATTCCTCAATAAAAAGTAATTTAAAACAAAAATGTTGTCTACTAAGTTTTCCTACCGGGGAATCGAATACCGTTTAACCCATCACAAGTTTGTGATTTTCTCGTGGTTAACTTTCTCCTAAACATGTTTTCTATCACTCTCCATCAGAACATGACCCTTTTTTTTTCCTCCATGTCCATATTTTCATACTTGGAATCCTAGTATGGGTTATCTCGGGTGACCTTTGTACTTATCTTTCTTTATTTTAAAGTGATTGTTAACCGACTCTTGTTCCGATGTGGGACTTTCAAGGATGTTTCCAAGCTCAATTTTAAAAATTGTGAGGACACAATTCTTAAAAGGGGGGAAGGATGTAACACCCCAGGTAAATAAAGAATATGACATTTTTATATTTATCCATATTTGTGAATAAAATATTAATATGACTTTAAAGTGGACGCTATGCTTGATGGCGTACCCAACACGCAACAATGAGTTTCTTGGGAATATTACGTTGCACTCTAATAATAAAATAATATTATTTTAAATGGTAGTTAACATGTAGCCATGGTATTAGCGGGAATGGATAGAAATAACTAAAATATGATTATATATGTTTTTAAATGTTTTTACATTTATCCAATAAAAGATAAAGGCTTAAAATACGGAAAGAATTTAATATTAGGCATATATGCCCTAGTTTTCACTAAAGGTTCACTTATCACCTTTTGATGGAGAACCGTCATTAAATATAGTTTTATTCAATCTTATACATTTTATTGGACCAAATAGAACTCTTCTTAAGAACTGGGACATGAAAATTTACTTTGTGTAAATTTTTGGTATATTTCCGATAAAGTTCATTTTTTTAATGAATAATATAAAATGTTGTATTTTAATTCAAAACCTCTTTTTAATCTAATTTATTTATATGATAATATTGACTTTTGAATTGGTTTTAAAGTGAAATTAGAATATATTTTTACCATTTAATCCAATAGTGGTCTTTGGAATTAATTTCACTTTGAAATCAGACTTAATCTTGTGTCAATCTTTTGATACTTATTATTTCATAAAAACACGCTATTTGCTCTGACAGCGGGAATTAATTATTAAATTAATTAATTTGAATTATATGTTTTGAATTTTGTAAAATAGACTTCATTTTTGAATTCGGAATATCAAATATATCTTAGGGTGAATTTTTGGGATTTTTCTGAAAAACATCAATTTCTGATGAATAGTGAAACCACTAAGTGGTACTTATAAAAACTGATTTTTCCGTTTAAATGAAATTTTTTCCATCTTTGTGTTTTGAATTTCAAAAATCTGACATACATGGTTTTCATTATGAAGTAAAATGTGGTTCAATAGGATAAAAATATTTTTTTGGTGAATAGTAACTTATTAAGTTTTTAATCGCGATTAGAGGTAATTAGTGTAGTTTATGGTAAGAATAATGTTTTAATAAAATGAAATGACCTAGACAAATGTACTACCCTCATTGGATGTGTCATGGCCGACCAAGACAATTCATGGGTCAACTTGGGGACCCCATGGAGCCACTTTGGTTGAGAAATGACATAAATATCTTTTTATTTAATGTTAAAGTAAAAATGACACAAACATGAGTTATTTTACTAAAACAATTTTTACATGGGGTTATACAGGTCAGATTTTTGACTATAAATATTCATTAGAAATATAAAAAGTCTTCCTACATCATAATATTTTTATTATAATTTTTAGACATTAAATAAATTAAATTATTTATGACATCATGATGATGCAACGATGACCTCATTATTTAACGATTTAAATAAAATGGAAAGATAATGTAATATCTAAGACCTACACATGTCCAAAACCTATTGGATGAGTTTATTTCGAACCCTTATCACCTTATCCTCAAAATATATAAATGTGGGACCTTTAAAATCCGAAACTATTTTGAAAATAAAGTAACATTTTGTAACTTTACAAGAGTGCCCCTCCTCTCCTCTTATAAAAGGCCCCCACCTCTACCTCCTTACCCACACTCCCAAAGCCTTTGGCTCGGCCAAACTCTGCCCATTTTGTCTCTCCAATTCTCTATCTTACTCCTTGAAGCCTCACTTTGGGCAGAAGGCTTCTCAAGGAAGCCTTTGAGATCAAACCAAAGGGAGTTACCTGATTTTAAGGTAATGTCTTCTTTTGAGTCCTTTAGTTTTATTTTTCTTCTTCAACCCCCTAAACCCTTTTTATTATTTTATTTTGTAACAACTCTAGTATCCTAAATATAATAGGATGTTTTTATAATAAGGATTCGAGCTACACTTACACACACCTACATCTAATGGTTAAAGAACATCCTGTTTCCGTGGATGGAGAATTTCTGCCTCCCGAAACGATGATTATTCAACATTCTTTTAACACCTTCAAAGGTGGCCATTAAGATGACACTATATTTATATATGATATATAATATGTTTATGTTTTCCTTAATCTTATGAATTTTTCATTTTGGGAATACCTTTATGGTTTCCATTATTGGTAAACACGATATCTTCATTTAAGGAAGTGCGGACTACCGCCCCCTCAAAGTGAAGTGATTCGTTAATGCCATATGTGGGACGTGTAAAGGATGGATTTAAAGTTATTATATATGATTTTATAATGGAATTATAATATAAATCTATATCATTATTATTTCTTTCCACTAATGTATGCGATAGAAATGAAAGTAGAGTTCATGGGTACGTACAGCTTACCGTCTCCATGAACGGTGCATTTCATTTCTTATCCCCAAATGTAATGTACTATTATAAGTACATATTTATAATGGATATATATAAGGTATGTTACATATAAATTATGAATATAATTCTGGAATTAAAATATACATACCTCTCATTTAGTTTTAATTCCATTAATATGACAAAGAAATGAAAGTAGCGTTCATGCGTACATACGACTTACCGTCTCCATGAATGGTGCATTTCATTTCTTACCTCTAAATGATTATGTAATATTATAAATACATGTATATGCTGGACATATATGATATATATGATATCCAAATCATGAATATAATTCTGTATATAATGAACCATTGACCACACGAACAACATGTAATTGTAAGAAGTCCACTTTTGACTTAAGAACCAAATATCGACCAAACAAACATTATTAACTTAAATTATTACATAATGTTTATAACATGTCAATAATTGATAAAAAAGGAATAATTAACTTGAAAAATGTTCTTAATCAAATAGAAATTAACTCAATCTTATTATTCAGGACGTTAATGAATGATCGAGTCAAGTCGGACCCGAGGTAAGGGATCCTACACCTCTCTTTCTTTTTAAGTACACTCTTTTATGTCATTACTTTTAAGATCATCTTTATTATGATTGGGATGTTATTTTATATTACTCCTACTGTACTTATTATGTTCATATGATGAGATACCCTATTTCCTCTCATCAATCCATTTTGGAAGTTTTGAGTGGCGCCGTTGGGCTGCTGAATTTTCGTAAGGGATTTTTCATCACAGTTTTATTCCCGTGAGATTTATTCTACATTTGCGACAATTTCCTTTGAGTGGTGTATGTACTGCCCATTATTTTACTCATTGTGTAATATACTTTCTTTTATGAGTATTTACATCAATGTTGTATTTTCCTTCTTCCACGAGGTGTATGTTTCGAAAGATACCCATTTCGGTAAGGGAACCTTTCACCCTCCTCTTTTTAAAAGACTTCTTTTGTTGGGTCTTTTAATTTACATATTATTATGTTGGGATATGTCCTCATATATCCTTATTGATGTAAATTTTATGTCCATGTGATGAGATACCCTTTTTTTATCTCTCATCAACTCGTTTTGATGTGACGCCGTTAGGCTGTCAAGGGAACTTCTTAACCCAATTTCGATTTCTTTGGGTTCAACATGTAGTTATTGAATATGTCATCCTTTGAATATGTGTGAATGACCTTTGATTATTTTACACATAATATCCACTTATATTTGGTGTATTCGTTTTTCACAAATAATTATGTAATTGATTTATCCTTAAACCAAGGATACCATCTTTGTAAGGGACTTCGTCTCAATCTCCTTTCATTGAGCCATATTTTGTTTTATACAGAACCTTCTTTTATACGGTGTATAAACCCCTTTGACTTTTACGTTTATTCAAAAGGAATATTTTTTATACGAAGCATTTACTAAATGACAAAAGGGAATGTTTTTGTCGAACTTATGCGGCGACAACGACTTCTCCGCCGCCGTGACCATTATTAGAGTTTCAGCTTCCTCTACAAGCCATACCTTTTTTTTAAAAAGAAAAATAAATACCATGTTTTACTTTTCTTTTATTTTGGTATTGAAAATTGTTTTCATAATGTTTTTATATCAATGTTTTGTATTGATATCTTGTGATTGAAAGGTGGAAATGTTATGTTTCCTTTATGCATGTTTTATGTGATACGATTATGTTGAGGTTTTTGGGCATTATTATGAAGACGGGTGGTTCCGTGATAGACTAAGGGCGGGTGAGCCCGATATAGCTCTCCAATGCATTGGGTAACATGAAGGAGTGAAACTTTAGGGTTTCTCCGAAGAGATTTAGGTAATATACTATGATGGGTATTCCAAACCTAACCAAGAGGGTTACTCCCTACGTTAGAATGTTATGAATGCCTCAAGTTACCTTTATGTCATATGATTTCTATGAGTTTATGAGGTATGTTAAAGTGCTCATGTTTTATGAGTAAAGTATGATTTCATTCTTATGTATACATGTACTCATGTTTCCTTTCCATATTTTTATATCCCTTACTGTGCTTTTTATGCTCATCCCATGTTTTTGAAATGTTTTTCACAGGTCAAGGGAAGGGTACATGATGTGACGATAGTGTCAAGGACATGTCAAGAAAGAATCCATGTTTTATTTTAAATATTTTTCTGTTGATGGGAAGAATGAATACTGTCTTTTATGTAACCACTTTGTCTAAATGTGGAATGTAATGCAAGTTTCATGATCTAATTCTCTAAAACTTTAAACCTGAAAAGATCCTCAATGTGTAATCTTGTAATAAATCAAGATTAAGTAATGTTTAAGGCTAGGGCCTTATAATATGAATTTTTTTAATCAATCAAAATAACTCATCATTAAATGGTTACCCACGGAATCACCTACCGAAATTGTTGAATCCCTCAATACATGGTGCGAAATATCAACCACACCACCCCGGCACCACAAGGATGCTAAATCCATCCCTAGATGACAAATTTTCACAAAAAATACTCATGGTTAAACCCTTTGTATGATCCCTAGGTTCTGGACACTTTGCAACATCAAGAAAGAGGGATGAAACCCTATGGAAATGGATGTACTTGAAGGGAGGAACACTTACCTTGAAAAATCTTGAAGCAATTACCCCTAATTAACAAAATTTTGAATATCAAAGCAAAAAAACCTGATAGTGAGGCTTGCCTGATGAGGAGGAGATCATGTGGGGACTGAAATGGGGAGAAAGAGTAAATATTGAAGGATATATGAAAGAATTAATTTACCTCTCCATATGTGGGAGATTTGATAACCCTTCTTCAGGGTTCAAATGAGCTTCAAAAATGAAAAACCGGGAATGGGGGTAATACTAGGGATAATGGCTTCGTGAGGGAGGTGGAATCAGCAAAAAAACAATATATAAGGAAAGAGATATTAAATAATTAAAAATTATATTTAATTTTTGTAAATGGGCCTTCGGGCAGGCCCAATCCCTTAAATAAAAACTGAAATACACCATGATTAAGGATTTATAAATGGTCCAAATTAATTTGGTGGTGTTATTAGGTAAGGGAGACCAATTAGGAATTAGAATGGATAAAAAATGTTGAAAAATGAAGGATTTATATAGGAAACAAAATTAATTCTTAAATCTGGATTTGGGCTCACGGTTTGGCCCAAATCACGAAAACTCACCAATTTCTCCAAAAATGCCAAGAAAACCCCCAAAACAATGAAATAATGGAAATTAAAATAAAAATAACTTTATAATAAGTTATGTATGTGAAAATTCTCCCCACCATGAAAAATTTCCACCTCGGAATGTCATAGAAAGCCCAAAGCAATAAACAAACCCAACTGAGAAACCAAGAGGTACCACCTTGCCAGGTTTCACCCCCAAAGGCCAAAACACCTCTAGTGATCAATTAAGGATGTAATACTTCACAACCAAAACATACACCACTTTCCTGAAACAATCAAGCACATTTTGGCTTTATCCCAGGGAAAACTACTCAAACTCTATCTGAACAAGGCTTACGAAATTTACCCAAACAAATAACCACATCGAACAAGGTTACACCTATCTTGATATAACTAAACCGTCGGAAACTCCCCAATTCCAACGTTTACCCAAGTAACATGTAGTTAGTTAGATATATCCAAAAGAGACTACCCATTCTCAATCCAAGACCAAGGACCAAAATGAGTTACTGGTACTGGGAGACACAAATGGGCTCTTCACCATAAGAGACAACTTAATTTGTTTTCTGAGACAGAATCGGGAAACTAACATGGGGAGGCCCGAACAGACTCTTAGGTACAAGGGGTAGGCTTCTATTAGACATTTCCAAAGAACATATAGGAGACCCATGGTGGGTCTCCCCACTATAAGAACCAACCATCTTAACCTACCAACATGGGCCGACACAGAAAGACCCCAAAACTCAAAGAGTTGGGATAACCACAAGGTTAGTCTGCACAATTTGGGGAATTTTGGGCTAACCATGTGAATCCTTATATCTGTATGGTTTTATGGGTCACATTTACAATTCACATAGTGAAAACCATGTGCTCAACCTATCTAGCCAAATTTTAAACCTTTCTCCAAAAACAGAATGGAAACCAAAGAGGAATGAAATGACATTGGGTGATAACATGGGCATGAGGCCCTCCATCTCTTTCCACCAAACGAGAACAAAAGAAGAAAGATGAAAACACCAGAGGTTTAAAATCTTCATGTATTTAGTAATGAAGGTTTTACTTGTACAACGGTTTAAATGACCTTGGGATTTCCCATGACTACGCGCTAACTTCTCTCTGGGACCTATGGTTGGAGCTCAAAAGATTGAAGCATATTCAGCCTTGTAGTTAGGATTAAGAAACCAATCTATAGAAATTCTTCTCTCGGTGCCAAAAACAACTACACCGCATACCCCGATGGGTTCAACAAGAGATAGAATACTCTATAACTCACTTTACCAAAACCTAAAATTTCACTGATACATGGGATTAGAAGATGCACACCCATCACACCTTGTATCCTTGGGTGAGAAACAACAGAAGGGGAGGACACATATAAAAAACCTTTTTCTATGATAAAGGATTTCAATTTTTTCCAAGGGATATATACTCCCAACATAATAGAGACACTTAGATGATTGTACAACATTCACCTTTACAGTCAAATGAGCACATGACATCACAATGTGTCACCAGACATGACTATTGTAATTAAAAGAAACAATACATGGAAAGGGACCTTATGCCATGTCCCCAAACAACAAAAAATCCCAGAATATGGCCATAATGGCCTCTCAAGACCATATTTCCCACACTGGTGGTTTAACATGAGATCATACTTTAAAGAGACTATGAAGTACCCATAGGCCCTCTTAGACACCATCCAGACACTCATCAACAATACCAACCCCATACTACTTCCACCTTCAATGAATCATGAAAATTAATAAACTAAGGTCTCTTTCAACCTTCCACGATCACTCTCCCGATACAAGAGGATACAAAAAACAAATATTGGAATGGGTGTATAATCAATCAACAAATTTTGATAAAATTTCCATATATTGATCAATTGGAGGATTTTTCAATGGAGAAACAATCCGTGTTTTATTTCGGTTGTGCAATAACCGCTAATGGGGACATACCTTATCAACGAGAGAACCCAAGGACCAAACCAAGATGGTACATTGGTAAAAATGATCCAAAATAATATCCAAACACATGAAGGGAACTTCTATAAAGGCAGCTTGAATCATTTCTCAGAATATACCACTAACCAACCTTTCAACCCAGCTTATCGACCGAACACCAACCCAAAACACTATTCAAATAGGAGGGGTTCTTGGACTCAAAACAACCCACAACATAAACATTTTAAAAAACACATAATACAAACCATTCTAAACCAGTCATCAATACATCATGTTTCCCTTTAAAAACATTTTTTTGAAAACAAATGGTTCAACAGTTAGCATATCCACCAATGTTACCCCATGGGCCTTACACATGCATGTTTCTATTCCACACTAGGCACCCTCCTCATATATATCCTGACACTCATCCAGTCATTCCATTATCCATACATAATCCTATATAACCTCATGCATGTGGTCGCTCATGGAAATACCAAATGATAAAACAACATGTATTTCTACTTCTCAAAACAAAAACAGTCAACCAATACATCCTTTTTCTCAAGACCGCTAACCACGAGATCAAAATCCCAATTTAAAACATAAAAACAAACTTTCCATAAACACACAACCATTTATATATGAATTCACTTTAATTTAATTCACATTAATCTCAAAACAACTCACCCCATTAAGACACTTTTCAACAGTTTAAAAAACTCTACTAGAAACACTTTTTCAAACCCAACATTAATATACTTCCTAGTATCGAAAGAGGTGTAAACACACAATTTTTCCAATTCAAAAAAATTATGAAATTTTAGTTCCAACATTTGAAAAATAAAACCCTTCCTTTTTTATGTGAAAATAATTTCACAAAAAACCATATGCTTCTTAAAACCTCGTAATTTTTTCTTTAAAACGAAACATCCAGGATTTTAAAATAAATGACACAAGACAATGTGAGGGAGACCTAGCTTCGGTGGGTGACATGGACACATGGTTGGAGTCCATATAAAAATAACTTCACCATCATATAGAGTGTTTTGGGAAAATATCCCCAGCTCCACATGGCTTTCCAGGCCCTGCGAGCTCACTGAGACCATTAGCCCAACTCTGTTTTTATTTCCCCCGATCAACATCAAACCAAGAAAACCAAAGGTCTTAGATGAATCTTGACTTCCAATAGTGACTCAAATACCATCATGAGGTTTGATGGCCATGCACAAAACCCATAACTAGAATGTCAAGTCCTAAAAATCCTAACTCCATACCATCCAAACTACTCCCAAAATAACATGACCCAAAGAGTTAACATGAACATCCTCTGATACCATTTTGTCACGAACTAAATCTGTCCGCCTTCAAAATCGACACCCAACCTGGTCCTTGGCAAGACCCGAAGTGTGTTCCTAATACCCATGGGCTGGCATAAGTGCCCATGTATTATAAAATAAAGTTTGATAACGATTTACCTGAATTTGTAAACATAAAATGAAAAATGAAACCAAGAAACCAAAACATGATTTTTCAATCCAAAACATCTTTTACTAAAATTAAGAACTGAATTACACAATTTTAAAAAATGTATGAAGAACATTAAAAAGGTAAAAAACTATGAAAATACATCCTATAGACATCCACATGGAAAGAGGAACCTCCCTTAAGCCATCACTATAACACTACATCACGATGGACCGCTAAAAACCTGAACCAATGACATCAAACCTGTATCCAAACCTGTGACACAAAATGATAAACTCTACTTACACCAAATTGTGTAAGTAGGGTGTGAGCCAAATACTAGTAGGATACCACCACTAATAAATTCTATGTGATAATCATTTAAAGACGAAAACCACAAAATTTTTCAAAAACATGAAAAGCAATTTACAATTTCTAAAAGATGAAACTTTGAATAAAAATAGTTTTCAAGTGGGCTATTTTAAGGGGTTAACACTTTTAAAATAAACACGAAAGATAATGAATTTTCCTGCCCAATTTACCGTATGTCGGTGGTAAATATGATGTAACTAATGAGCACAAGCAATAGGAAATAACCCCTAGGAACTTGCTAGCTGTGGGTCCCAGGTACCTCGTATCTCGGTGAGAGTAACCATCAGAAATATCCATTCCCATGCACGACCCACTAGTAGGGAACATACCTATAACCTAGTGGTCCCCAATCATCATCATAATAGTTTAGTTATAGTTGTAAGCATCAATATTTCTATGTGAAACTAAGGCCAAACCCCATAGATTCACTAGTATACTAGTACTCGTCTACCCACCTAGATACCCAGGTTTTCCCCTTGTGCTCAAAAAAGTTCAACAAGTCATGAAATATACATTGAACATGGAAATATTATTTCAACATCACAAATTTACCAAACAACCCATATTTATACCACACAAGTCACAAAAGTCAATTTTTCATTCAAAATGATTTTGAAATCCGACTCACACTTAATAGCCCACAACACATTTCACATTTCATCATCACTTCAACAAAACCATTTAAAAATTTTATAAAACAATTATAGGATATTTAAAATCATATAAAAACCCACACACATGTCACATAACACTCCTTTCATAATAAAGAATTCAATTTTTCACATCACACTCACACAAAACAGTCCACATCACATTCACATCTCTTTCACACCTCAATAACTTTTTTAAACAATTTAATAAAATATTTCCAAGATGATACATATCACATAACAGAATTTTCACAAATGAAATGGAACTTTTTAAAATATACACCTACCAAAACATATTTCTGATATAGTTTCACCTTTTACACAACTCAATAAACCATTCAAAACTTTCATAAAACAATTATAAGGAGTATACCCGAGATTTTCACATAAACCCCATTTAAAAAACCTCTTTTTAAGAAAAAACCACACCAAGACCCTACCAAAACAGAGTTTTAAGACCAATAAACATGTAATAATCGACTTTCAAATGTTATATAATCACCATGAACAATATCAAAAAATATACCCATAAGAATACACAAATCCATAAAACAATTTCAAAGAGTATAATAAGGTTGCACTTATAAAAACCATTCAAAGACCCCCCTTTTTAAGCCCACATGACACTATATCATTACCCAAACAAAATTGGAAGCCCCTTTCAATAACTAATAAATCAATTCCACATTTTACAAAACTACCACAAGAGATAACACATGAAATACATTTGAAAAATACACACTTCAAACAAAAATGTAATTTCAATACCAAATGCTTTACTATTACTACCCAAAATGGTTTTCACATAATGAAAAGCATATAAAGAACATGAAAAATTATTTAATCAAGAAAAATAACTCATCATTAAATGGTTACCCACAGAATCACCTATCGAAATTGTTGAATCCCTCAAAACATGGTGCGAAATATCAATCACACAACCCTGGCACCACAAGGATGATAAATCTAGCCCCAGACCACAAATTTTCAACAAAAATACTCATGGATAAACCCTATGTACGAACCCTATGTTCTGGAAACATTTTAACATCAAGAAAGAGGGATGAAACCCTAAGAAAATGGAAAAAGTGGAAGGGAGGAACACTTACCTTGAAAAATCTTGAAAAAATTACCCTGTATTAACCAAATTTTGAATCTCAAAGCAACAAATACTGATAGTGAGGCTCTCTTGATGAGGAGTAGGTAATTTGGGGACTATAATGGGGGAAAAGAGTTAATATTGACGGAGATATGAAAGAATGAATTTACATCTTCATATCAGTGAGATTTGATAAATTCAGAGTAAAATTGCCCTACTTCGGGGATTAAATGAGCTCCAAAAATGCAAAACCGATAATGGGGGTAATCCTAGGGATAGTGGATTCGTGATGGAGGTAGAATCAGTGAAAAAAATATAAAATGAAGGATATATTAAATAATTAATAATAACATTTAATGTAAGAAATGGGCCTTCGGGCATACCCAATCCCTTAAATAAAAACTGAAATACACCATGATTAAGGATTTCTAAATGGTCCAAATTAATGTGGTGGTTTTATTAGTTCAGGGGAGAGAAAGTAGGAATTGTAATGGATAAAATATGTTTAAAAATGGAGGATTTATAAATGAAACAAAATTCATTTTTAAATGTGGAATTGGGCTCACGATTTGGCCCAAATCATGAAAACTCGCCAATTTCTCCAAAAATGCCATGGAAACCCCCAAAACAAAGCAATGATGGAAATTAAATTAAAAATAACTTTAAAATAAGTTATTTATGTGACATATAAACTCACACCTTGTGACATTATCCCTCTGAATAATGGTATTATTAATCCTTCGTATAAAAAAAGCTCACGTACCCAAGAAATTCAAATATTTAATGAATAATTTGAATTAATCCAAGAGAAAAAAAATGATTCAAAGGGTTTAGAGTTGGTGGAAGAGTGAAACTTTAATATGTGAAAATGTGGGACATTTGTTTGGAAACATATGTTAATCAAACAGAATAATTGAATCACATGGGATATAGGTGAGTTACATAAAAAAATGTTGGTAATACATCTATTATTTTCAATCACCTCTATCAAGAGGAATTTATAATTTTTATATATCATGTTAATTACATAAAATTAAATCCTTTTTAATTATCCTCTTTAACCCATATTATACACTGATTAAATATTTACCTTGGTAATTATTTTAATAATAAAAATATATTATGTCTTTTATTACCTAATTTCTATCGGTTTATTGCTAATTTAGAAATAATTTAATAAAATTCTATTTATAAATATGTGATATTAAACATTCAAATGAAAAAACAATAGAATGTAATACAATGATTGAAAAAAACTTTTAAACAATTTGTTTTCATATTATTATTCTATATCAATTAATAATCATTACATGAGTATTTGTAGCCATTTTTATACAAGTACAAATTATGTTTTATTAAAATAATTTTTTAAACATAATAGATAAATTTTTTAATATTATAATTCATAACATATTAAAATAAATTATTAAATAAATATTCTTTAGAACCATTAAATGATTTGAATCACAGTCCATAAATTATCAATCTTCTAAATAATAAATTTTATCAACATAATGTTTTTATAATATTTATATATATTCTATATAAAAATGTAATTATATAATAGTAATATGTTAAAAATAGAAAATGTTTTTCATAATAAATAATTTAAATTAATTAAAATATTTTCATTCTATTTTAGGATTATTCAATATTATTTAACTATATTATTTCTAATTTTTAATAATAATACCACAACTTCTATGTATCTATTGGATAAAAATATATATATTGACCATATTTATAATGGTATTATATTCATTCTTCAAATATCAAATGGAGAAGTGAATAAAAATAATATTACATTACCATATAAAACCACACATACATATATAATAACATTTCTCTTATTAATTTACATATTTCTAATTTTTTATTTATTTTCTAATTATTATCCATTATTCCATACTTATAATTAGATATATATATTTAACTAAAATACCAAGGATAAATATACTTGGATCATGCTTTCTATTTACATGTGGTTTTATTGCACCTTTAGTTTTATTAAAGATGTTTCTAATTTCATTCTTGAAAAGTATTGATGTTTATCAAGCATTTTGAAAATTTATCAAAATAATATATATATTTTCTTATTTTACATAGGTGTTCCATGTATTGTAATTTATCAAATTGAAATTAGTTATATAAAAATGGACACAATCTTTAATCATGTGTTGTTACATTCTTCCCTATAAAAATAATTTCTATCTCAAAATTTCATTACTATGATGAAAAATGAGGGTATTTTTGAATAATTATATATTTTTGTTCCACATTGATTCTGAAATCATATGATTCATTTTGATAACAACAACCATTTGAGTGGTTTTATTTCATATCCTATTATATCAATGATCCTTGATTTCCCATAGTTATTCCTTTTAATATAGATCATGTTACAGTTATGCACCATCTGATTTCATTACATGTTATGAATAAGGTTTTACTAATTTATACATCATACATTAGAAAAATCATGAAATTTTGAATGGTTATATGGAATTTAAATGTTATAAGAAACTGTCTCCACTTTAACAGGGATTTAAAAAGTGTTAATGTATATAGGGACCAAATTTTCCTTCATACCATATACCAAAACCCTATTTCATGGTAACATTAATATAAATATGTTTTCTCCATTTAAAAAATTAAAATATAATCTAGTATTATTTTCATAGATATTTTTTTAACTATTTTAATTTTCAAGGTTGTAACATCCATGACCTGGGTACCACTAAATCGGTGCCCAGAGCTGGGTTGCCACATGACCTCAAGTGCTCCTCCCTATACGAAAGAGGTTTATAACTAGCAACGAGGGTCTAATAGGTCATATGGAGAAATATACCCTCTTTACCAGACTAATCCACAATATATCACAATATAAATAGTGAAAAAAATAATAAATAACCAATAACATGCATATCCAAACATCTTCCTTACTAGGTACAATTCACAAGAAATAGTATTCATGTCATGTCATGCTACCATGATAGGTGAAAAAAACCCAAAATAAAGAAAAATAGAAGAATCCCAAAAATAGTTCTAACTCCAAGTTTGTGACCTCACCAATAGAGGTCCCATGTCCAACTCAACTCCCAATTATATGTCCTTTTCCCTTATCCTGAACTCGAAGCATGAAATCTTCTTGGGTACCCAACAATAGTCGGAGTAGGGAGTGAGAAAAACTCAGTAGTACACCACCAACAATGTCTAAAATATCTAGTATAATAGATAGTTCATGAAAGTGTTAATAAATAACAAGCAAATGAAATATAATTTTGAGGCCACTAGTTAACAATATCTACTTAGATATACTAACCAAGGTGAAAATTCATTACATCTCTTTCTTTACTAGTTCATCATCAATCACACAAGGTTCATAGAATTAATCATTTTAATACGGGGATAAGTAAGTACCTAACTCACTAGGGATAACGTATCACAACAATACAATATCATCACATCGATGCCTTGGTTCAGGTGGAATGAAACCATTAGAGGAATATAACATCATCCCCTTACCTAACTTGTTCATCATGGGTGGAGTTAAAGCATCAGTATAACTCGGCCCGTGAGAGGAGCCTCAATATTTTAACCCACACCTAAATCCATGTGAACACGCTTACCCATACATTTTCCACACACAACCATATCACAACCAAACAAAACCAATATATTCAACAAAAATAATCTCTAATAATCAACAAGTTAAATCATATTGTGCTATATTCCATTAGAACATTTTCAAGTTACATAACTAATCCCATTTATCCCAAATCCCATTATCATGCCTAGATCACCTATAGTATTCAATAATTCCCATATTTCAAGAATTTATATATATTCGTAAATCCCTATATGAAATTCCCTTCGATATATTTTCACATTTCTCCTAGAATTATCAATATATCATATTCACCACTTTACAAGAACTAAATCACTTAGGAATATCTAACCTATTTAATAAGCCACATATCCCACTCTTAATTAACCAATATTCCATTTTTTACATCCATTTTACATATGAACCTATTCAACAAGGTCTCTATATTTTCACATAATAATCTAGATCTTACATAGCTAGTTTCTAGGCCTAAAAAATATTGGTACATCCCATAGGTGGCCTTTAATGGGTCAAAACATTCTCGATGCATCCCTCATGGACCATGACAGTTTCCATTAATAATTTAAACACATTAAAATACCAAATCATACCAAGGGTTTCAAAATAACAAAAAGAGGAGAAAATGAATAAATTTGGACATGAATAAATCTAAAATGAAACTATGGGATGTAACTTATAGACCACATACATAATTTTTTTTACAAAAACACTCCCAAATGTTCCCTTAGATTCAGATTCAACCAACTCTAGAATATTAAACCTAGATTTCCCAAAAAAAATAAGTGTTTTATAGATTCAGATGGAGAGGAAAGACATATAGAAGCCCTAATTAATAAAAGGAATCAAGGAGTTGATTAGACTCACCCTGGGCTTCGATCCATAAGTAACGACGCTCCAAATAGCCTAGGATCAAAGGAGAAGCCCCTCATAGAAGCTTTGGTCATCGAAGTTCATCCCTAGGGATATAGGAGGAATATAGGAGGAAAAATCCAATGTTATGGTTAAAAATCCAAGGATGAAATTTTTGTAAATTTCTCAACTTTATTAGGATGTACGATTTACCTACATGGTTTTCAAAACTGTGTGAAAACTATGTGAAAACCATGTGTGGGAAACTATCCCAAAATCACCCCATTTCATAGTTTCACATGAATTCTTCATGGTTAGCTTAATTGTGTGATAACCATATGCACGCCTCCATCCAAGGTTGTACAGTTACTTGAGATTCTCTTAACAGTTTTCACAAACCATGAGAAAATAGTCCAACATGCCCAAAAACACATTTTTCTTCATTTTTTCATACCTCCAACCCATGGAATACCCTAGATGGTTCTAAAAAACAATAAGAAGCAATTATTTGTCCAAATTAAAGGACATAAACTAAATGATAAACAAAAACATACATTATGAAGAATCTGGGATCGCTCAACCTCTCCACCTTAGGACATATCTTCCTCGATCCGGTCTTCTTGATCAACATTAGGTTTCCAATGAAATGATATCGAGCCATTGGACATGCATAAATTATTCACACTCCTAAGTTTCTTCTTATAAGTTTCCATAATACCAAAAATACAAACCAATGGCACAATCATTCCCCCTAATACCTACACGCTATGATCCACAATAAAACCATATTATCCTCAAAGGATGCATTAGGATCAAACTCAACATCACCAGTTTTTATCACATGAGATGGATCAGGTTGATACTGATAGAGTTTTGAAACATGAAAAAAATTATACATCCCACTATACCATTTTGGGAGAGCCAATCATTAAGCCCCAGGTGCAATCCTCTCTAAAATCTCAAACAGCCCTATATACCTGGGTTCCAACTTTCTATATTTTCATATTTGACAGTGAACCAACCACAGAGACACCCATGGAAACATACTCTATCCTACCACGAACTTTATAGGTCTATGAAACCAATCTACATATGACTTCTATCTACTTATAGATGTTTCCATCCACTTTTGAATCAACTGATCCTTTTCAATCATTTCCTTTATAAGAATTTGTCCTAAAATCTCCAACACCCTAGCTTCCAACCAATAGAACAAAGATCTACATGTCCTCCCATAGATTAACTCAAATGTAACCATTTAAATAGTATAATAAAATATGTTTTTGTATGAAAACTAAACAAGATGAATGTTATTTTCCGATGAACCACCAAAATCTAGAACACAAGATATCAACATTACCTTCAATACCTAAATTGTATGTTCCGAATACCCGTTCATCTGTGGGTGATAAACCATACTCAAAAAAACTATGGTACCAAGAACCTTATGTAGACCCAACTAGAAGCATGATGTGAAATGTGGATCATGATTCAAAACTATGGTTCTCAGAACACCACATAGCTATCCTATCTCTCGAACATATAACTCACCCAACTGGTCATTTGTGTAAGATTCCTGGATCAACATTAAATGATCCACTTTATTTAACTGATTCACAATGACCGAAATTGTATCATTCTTTTGAGGCATCCTCAGAATACACAAAATTAATTCCATAGTTTTGTCATTCCACCTCCACTATAGAATGGGAAATGACTGTAATAACCCACTTGTATGGTGATTCTTGGCCTTCATCTATTGACAGGTAATACATCACACAAAAAACCTTCAACACCTTTCTTCATTCTTGGCCACCAATACTATAGGCAGAAATCACGATACATTTTATCCATGTGAGGATGTACTCCCAACTTTGATGAATGTGACTCATGCATGAAATATTCGTACTCACCTGCCAATACCACATCACAAACCTAAACATAGACAACTCCATCAATAAAACAACCAAACTAAAAGTTGACTCCCCATATTTTTGAATTTCCTTCTTGGAAAAACACTTTTGATCTTCTAGATGACTATCCCTGACATGACTCAAAATTAAAAATTAAGATGATATAGATGCAAGGGTCATTTTTCTATTCCCATCCTACTACTCTAGGTGCATATCAATAAAAAAATCTATCATTTTCAATTCAGAGTTGGATTTTTGAAGAAAATTATTCTGAGTCTTCTAGATCAGAGAATAAGAAACACTATTCTCTTTCTCGGGTGTGTAAGGGAACTCAAAATGGAAGGATTTCATGTACTCGAACAACATTTGTTGTTGAAGATTTAAATCCCATTGATAAAATATGAAAATAAGACTTTTAGGATTGGTAAACACCACAAACCACTCTCCCAATAAGTAATGTCTCCAATACTTTAAGTCTTAAACCACAGATCCTAGCTTGAGATCATGGGTAGGGTAAAATATTGTTGGATTCCTTAACTACTTGGACCCGTAAACTACAACCCAATCATATTGAATGAACACTTCCCATATTCTAACACCAGAAACATCATATAACATGGTGTACCTCTTACCTAGTTCAAGAAAAATAAAAATTGGTTCTGTAGAAAACCACTTTTTCAATTCATGAAAATAATTTTCACACCACTGTGACAACTCATTCTTTAACACCCTTCATAGTTAAGCATGAGAGTGGTGTTTCCAAATGAGTGAAATCCCTAATGAACCTCCATTAATACCTATCCAAACAAAAAAAAGAACATCAGAAACATTCTTGGAATTCTCTCAAGACTTCATGGCTCGCACCATCTCTTGATCCACCGACACTCCAGACTCAGAAATAATGTGTCCAAAGAAATGAATTTTATCAATCCAAAACGAACATTTTGATAGTATGGAATAAAAATTATGCTTCCTTAGTGTACTTATGATGACGTCAAGATGTTTCCAATGGTCATAAAGAGTTTTTGGTACACCAAGATATCATCAACATATACAAACATGAAATGATATAGATTGGGGTGAAAAATCCAATTCATTAGTGCCATGAACACATCCCGTGCATTTGTTAGCCGAAACAGAATCACTAAAAAATCATACAACACTACATTACCTGGAATGTTGTCTATGAAAAGTCATATGGTCTCACCCTCAACTAATGGTATCCTAATCTCTAATAGATCTTAGAGAACACCAAGGAACCCCTTAGTTGGTCAAATAGGTCATAAATTAGGGGAAGCATGCTTCAGTTCTTAATCATAATATAATTTAACATCCTATAATCGACACATAAACTTAATGACCCATCAAAATTCATAGAAAATAGCATGGGTGATCCTCATTGATATGTACTCGGACAAAAGAATACCTTTATATCTAACTCCTCCATCTAAGCCTTAAGATCCTGGTTTTCTCCAGGTTCCATTCAATACGGTTGAATGGAAACTAGTTCTTCCCCTAGCAGAAAATCAATTGTGAACTTCACATCCCTTTCAAGTGGTATTCCAAAAAAATCCTTAGAAAAACATCCTAAAACCAATCCCCCACACGAGGAAAGAGATGTTTCTCCACCTATCCATCATCAAGAATAAGGAATTCTACTTGGGCTGTGAGTTCCCCCAACTGACGAAACATTTTCCATGTGCGGCCTATAGAGGGTTCTTATAGAACCTCTGTATATTTCCCAACCTACCATAGGACTAGAACTCGAATGGTTATCGGTGAAACTGACCCTTCATGTGCCTCAAATTTCCACAATAATAAAATAATACATGATCAACACCAAATAAAACTGTCCCATTCTTCTGACTATTCTGTGCACTCTCACCCTATTGGAAAATTCCAAAATGAAACTTAATTCCCACAAAGGTTGTAAGACATGTCTTCCTATTTGGTACAATAAGTAAACCTCTCTAAGCATCCTTTAATTTACCTTTTGGGATAAGGTAATGGTCAACAACCTCTTCAAGATTCATCATACAGATGATATTCACCTACAAAATATAAGCATGCCTAAGACCACCGTTGAAGTTTTTTTTCTATAGTCACCTCATTTCCATCCATAATTGGAATGATTCAGGCCAAGTCAGTGAAATGAATAACATAATATATCACTGAAACAACCCCTTGAGTAACAATAAAAAACTTTACAGCCTCCTCATACCTCAAGTTTTCTAGGTAGTAATGTTTGAGAATCTTTTCTTGGAAATCCTTCTACACAATTCTTTCAGGCTGCTCCATCTGAAATGTAATATCCCACCAACGCATGGCCTGGCCTCTTTAAATGCAGGTCACTAACATGACCTTCTTCTCAATAGAAGTCCATATATGGTCAAGAATAGTTTAGATAAACTCTATCCATAATTCATCTTCTTCTGGACCACCCTCTCTCGTGAAGGTCAGTGGGTGTTGTAGTTGAAACTCCCTAGTCAGCTCAAACATACTCAGCACATCCCACCTTGGGTATCATTCCATCATCATTATTAAATACGAAATATTCTTATGGAACCACACGTCCCTTTTATATTGAACCAATATACCCTCTTATTCCACTATTGTGGGATCATTCTCATCAAATTCCTTCTATATCCCAACCGACACACATCTTCATGGAGGCATTTTTATAAAATTCCAAAAACAAGATTTAGAAAACAAACCATAAATCTTTAAAAAAATATAAAGGAAGGGTCTTATATAGACACTAACAAAACATTTCACAAACACCACCCAAACAGGTCTGATCATACCCAACATACTTCCCTTAGCCATCCCTACCATGGTCATTGATAACATTAGGTAACTAAATCACATGACCACAAGACTTACCTTATACACCATTTAGAAACATTTATCACATCAAAAATTACTCTAATAACATTTCATTTAACATAAAACCCTTTATCAAGTATAATTCATTAATTATTGTTTTAAATTTTTATCCCCTTTTAATCAATTTTCATGGTTTCTTTAGACAACATTTTCAACACTTTTAGGAAAGTCAAATGCATTCTACCATCTATGTCCCACACACCCGTCCCATTTGTATGTACCTACTATGATGAATATCACTCATATACATAGGCACTTTGAATGATTCATGAATACACAACCTCGTTCTATTCCATCCATGTGCAAAATATCATAACACTGTCATATCACACCACATGTTCATCACCCAATGGTAAAATATCATCAAATGTAACAACACACAATAAGAAAAAAAATTCCTGCCCTAGGTGACATGGGTAAGATAATCATAGGAATGACCTACTTACTAAGTCCCTAAATTATCCTATTATCATTTCTACCATCCCCAAATAGTAATAAAGAAAAAATAACTCCTCTAATACTACTTTGTAGCATCCCTGACCTGAGTTCCAATAAATTAGTGTGTTGAGCTGGGTCGTCCCATGAAATCAAAAATGACTCCTCATATTACATATGCTAGAGGCTTGTAGAGAGGTTCTAATAGGTCTTATGGAGAGACTATACCATTTTTACAAGAGTAATTTGCAAAATATCACAATGTAAATAGTGGAAACAATAGGAAAAAACCAACAACATGCGTATCCAAACATCTCCCAAACCTAGAACAGTCCACAGACAATAGTAAATATGTCATGTCATGTTACAATGACAAGTGAACAAAACCCAAAATAAAGAAAAAATTTAATTGAAAAAAATTTCCTGACTCCAAGTCTATGACCTAATCCATGAATGTCCCATGTCCAAAAAAACTTTCTATCATAGAGTTATCACACTTCTCCAGACCTGCAAGCATGAAATATTCTTGGGAACCCAAGGATGTCCTGAGTAGGGTGTGAGTAAAAATCAGTAGGCCACCACCAACATTTTCTACATAATCTAGTAGAAAATATTATTCCTTCAAATATAAATAGATAAAAATCAAAGGAAATACAGTTTAGTCGCCACTAGATGACAATCTCTACTTAGTTATACTAACCTACGTGACCATTCATTTTGTCTCTCTCATTACTAGTTCATCATCAATCACACAAGGTTCCTATAATTCATCATTTTCACAATGGAATAAGTAAGTCCCTAACTCACTTGTGAAAACATATCACAACCTCACAATATCATCACCTCAAAGCCCCAGTCTCGGTGGATTGCAACAATTAGGGGAATATAGCTATGTCCCCTTCCCTATCCCATGCATTGTGGGAGGAGTTAGTGCATCAATCCAACATGACAAGTAGGATGAGCCTCAGTCCTTTTCCCCACACTATAAACCATGTGGACAGAATTCTCCATCCATTCGCCACACACAACCATATCAAAACCAAGATCAAAGAATATATACAATAATCATAATTCATAATAATCAACATGGTAAATCATACTATTCCATATCCCATTAACACATTTACCATTTACATTACTTATCCCATTTAGCCAAAATTCCATTATCAACCCTAGATGACCAAGAATATTCAATAATTACAATATGTCAACCCATTATACATATTCATAAATCCCCTTATGAAATTACCTTCAACATATTTTTCCATTTCCTATATAAGTATCAATCAGACATATTCACCTTTTCACAAGAACTTACTCACTTTGGAATATCTACGTGTTTCATAAGCAATATATCCCACTCTCAATTAACCAATATTCCATTTATAAGTCAATTTAACACATCAACCTATTCAATAAGGGATCTATATTTTTACACAATAACCTATATCATACTTAGATATTTTCTAGGCCCTAAAAATATTGGCGCACCCCATAGGGGTCCTTTAATGGGTCAAAACATCTTTGATGCGCCCCTTGGAGACCATGAGGGTTTCCATTTATCATGTTAACACCCATAAATAACAAATCATACCAATTATTCAAAATAACAACATGAGGTGACAAGGAACATAGTTGGACATGCACAAATCTACAATAAAACTATGTGATATATCTTGTATACCACCTACACAAAATCAGTTGGTGAATGAACTCCCAAACATGGTATTATATCTTTATTTAACCACCTATTAAATATTAATATTATATTTCCCTCAAAAATAAGGGTTTTAGATATTCATATGGAGAGGAGAGAAAGATACAATCCCTAATCGTGAAAAGGAAACAAGGAGTCGATTAGACTCTCCCAAGGCTTTGATTCGCACCCACTGATTTACCAAACAACATAGGATCAAATAATAATCACCTATTAGAATATTAGTCTATACAATTTCATTCCTAATATTTTAGGAGAAATAGAGGAATAAAATTCTAAGTTGGGGTTAAATGTAATGGGATAGAATTCTTGTAAATTTCTTAACTTTACATGGCTACATGGTTTACCCGCGCGTTTTTCCAAACCGTTGACAAATCATGCATGTTCCACTATCCAAAAATCACCCCTTCACACATTTTCCATGGAATTTTACATGGTTATCTTGATTTTATGATAAAAATATGCAAGACTTTTTCCTAGGATATATATTTACATGAGAATCTCTCCACAGTTTGGACTAACCATGCGGAAACCATGCACCATGCCAAAAAAATATTTTTTCATTTTATTTCATGCCTCAAACCCCCAGAACACCCCAAGACTTTTCATGAACTTTGGGAAACACTTATTTGACCAAAATATTTGACTTTAAATGAAACATAATCAAAAAAACCATAAGAAGAAATTGAGATCTTATAAAGATTCTAATGAATGATTTATATCTTATATGACATATCTTCAGAATATTCCAATCCTAGTACCATATTCTCTCTAAATTCATTATAAAAATGTTTATTGATACATATATTCATATAAAAGACCTCATATTGTTCCATTTTAATTATATAATGAAATATTTATCTATGGTAACTCTACTGGGTAAATGAGTTGATCCAAACCTCTTTAAAAATCTATTGAATATGATCTAAGTATATTCTATAGATTTTGAATGAAAGTCTCATGATAGCCATCTGTTTGATGTTGATAATCAGTGATTACAATGAATACCATATTTAAATATTATTTTATACTTTTAAAGAACATTAAGGAAAACCCTAACTATTAATCATATATAATTGAGAGTGGTGATCGATGATGGATTACCAATTACTTTATGTATATCATAGAAATTTGATCGAGTGATAATTCTTTTCAGACAACAATTAAAATTTCTAATTCATATGATGATAATATAAAATAAAAATTAAATTTTGAGCTTTATAAGTCTTGGAGAATCCAATGATGAAATCAATGGTGTTTTTATCCCATTTATATACACATATATGTAATTATTAAATAATTCCATTATACTTATAATGTCCAAGTTTAACATTTATATATGAAGTGAGTTAATATATATAAACTTATAACACTTATTTGATGTTGTTATATAAGAAATTATCACCTAGATTTCTAAAAATCCTTTTTGTTCTTAAATGGATAGTTAATGATAATGTACAAGAATACACAAATTACATCGTTTTCAATTATCATAGTGTAATGGAACATATTTATTTATCAAATATTTCAATCCCTTTATTTTCCTATTTTAAATCTTGAATATTACATAGCATTTACTATAGCTTCATATCATCCTTCAATGTTGTTGAGATATTCCCATGGATGTATAGCTAAGAATTATTTCTAGAAATTTAAAATTTATCCACTTTATTTATCATATCAATATTTATCCTTTTAAAATTAATAATTATCAAGTCTCTAATAATCCACATCAGGCATAATGAATAATGATACTTCAAATATAGAGAATTTTCCTTCATGTTTTCATTCCATGGGTGGTAATGTAGTGAGAATTTATAGTTTTTAGTGAATACCAACCACCTCTTTTGATTCGTTTTCAACTACAATAATTCCAATATATAATTTAAACTCTTTAATCAATATATATATCATAGATTCTAGTATAATGATAATTCCTTCACATAATTAGTAAAAATATTACCATTTAATTCCCTGTACTTTATGTTAGATAATTTTTATTATAAATGATAAATTGATGTGACATATTTTCCATCACCATTTCATTTATAATGAGGGTACATCACAATTAATTATTTGATAAATCATTATATATCAAGAACTCTTATCTAATGTATGGTAGTTTTAGTATAGGTGTAGTAATCAAACATCACATAAGTTCCAACAAATATTAACCATATTAATTTATCTAATGTTTCATGACTCCCCTCTAAATTAACATGGTTAGTAAAACTGAAACCATTAATAAATTTATCATAGAGATAGATAGTATCCCTCCAATCCAAAAAAATATAGATATTTATTATATTTCTTGGCCTATTCCCCTCTTAAATACCCTATGTATTTTATGGATACATATATATACCATATATTTTGATTACATGACCCAAAGATGACATTTTATATATATTGAATTCTCACTTATTATATTTGACATAAATTTTAAAAAAATTCTTGTTCAAGAGCATAATAATAAAAATATGTTCATTCTCTTCCATGATATTATAAAAATTTGAAAATATCATTTATATTGACATGAAAAGATATATTTAGGAAACATTTAATGAGTTAATTCATTATATATATGAAGAGATTAAAAAAAAATTAAGTGTAAACTAAGTCACAACGAATTCATAGTTTCAATATATTTTAATAATGGTTACATTGGGTACATACTCTCTTTTAACTCTTGGATGATGATATCAATAACAAATTATAATCTTTTTTAAATATTCTTTTCTTTTCATTTGATAATTATAGAAATAATTACAAGGTATATGCTGTTTTTACATTATTTCTCACTTTTTATGTTCATGTTAATAATAAATAGATATGTTAATCAATTTTTATTTTTAGAAAAGTAGACCGGTGAACCCCTATTAGAATAATAGGGTCCTATAAAACCATTATCTATATTCTATTATAGTTTATTATTCAATAACTATAACTCAATAAAGGGATATTATATAATATTTCATTAATATATATACAACACAATGTATGCTTTCTATTAAAAATTCAACCAGTTGATCTAGGGGAAGACCCTGAATCTCAGTTAGAAATATATTGATGTATTCCCCAAAAAGATTAATATTATCAATATTGAGATTTTACAGACCATTTGAGATAAAACCCTATCATGATTGTGTATTAGGAAAAATGTAATGGAACTAATTCCCCATGTATGTTTATATTTATCCTTGCATTAGTAGACAACCATCGACAGATCTTAATATTAAATGATTATCCCTATCCTAAAAAATAATGTGGAATATATGTATAAAGATATAATTTCTAAAAAAACCAAATTGGACTAATCATAGAACAATAACATTCATAGGAATAAAATTAAAAAATACATCAATAAAATTATAGTTATAGAATTGGGATGAAATCATTAAACCAAAATGTGTTTTCAATGATAATTTATTATCAAAATTTTGGGTTACTGATTTTATTCCATTCAAAACATAATTATATATAATTTATCTGTTAAAACCATAATAAAATAATACATTTGTAGTTATTTAGTTTATTATGAGTGTACCATTCAGCAAATCATCTTATTTACCCAATTAATTAGCAGCGATGGCATTAGATTACCCATTTATCCATTATCTATAGAGATTTATATCATTGATTGATATCATTAAACCTTATATTGGCTTATTGATTGATGTAATGTACATTCTCTTTATTATTATAGGATTTGATTCTGGGTGGATAATTATGTACAGATTTATGTTGATCAATTTTCTTGGTTATCATATTCATATATCTTCTAGATTCATGTTCATTAAGGAATCCACTTCCAAACATGAATCATTTACCTATCCAACACAAGAAATATATTTCATGTCTATTTACAAATTTCTAGAGTGTTTGAAGATGAAAATTAATTCCATCATGATTTTTATTAGTTGATTGTGCAAGAAACACAATTTTTTAATCACTTGTTCCAAAACCCAGGGAATAATTACATTACCTAATTTCATTGAGCACAATAAGATCACATAAAAAAAATTTCATAGATACCAATGTCTCTTATAGATAAATCTTTTCATATACTAGGTTTTGATCCACTAAATAATGTTTTTTAAAATAAGAAAATAATAAAAACCAAACAAAATATCTCAAATGTCCTATGATGCTCACTTATTAGGTACCAATGGATTCATCATATATTTTATTAATCTCATGGAGTAATATATCTATTTTAGATTAATGAGTTAAGGGAGAATATTTTTTGAAATATTTCTTCTTAAAATCCTCCCATTTAAGGGAGTCTATTTCATCATTTGACTTCATATTCTTAATAAATATATAATATTGATTTTATTCACCACTTAAATGGTAATGGGTAAAGAAAACATTCCATTCTATATGAACTTGGTATTGGAAAATAACTTTTACCATTATAGTGATACATTACACAATATTTATTAGATTAAAATACCCACTATGTAGCAGCAGGTTACTATTCACAGAATGTGAATTGAGCTTAAAATTTTGGCCTATGGGATATGTAATGGGCTACAAGCCCACTGGGACTTCGGGATATGTAATGGGTTTCCCTCTACCCAGTTAAAAAGGGGTCTTTGCTTTAATTTAGTAATAAAAATGAGGCTTTGGCCCCAACCTTTTAAAAAAATACCCACTAATATATTTCACTCTAGTTCTTATATTAATGATCAATCATTTGGATAGTCATTACACTATCAATAACACTCATTATTAGATGGATTACTCCTATTTAAATCGTATAACTAAATCAAAAAATATTTGTTTGAGTATTATGAAATATTAATAATGGTATAAAATCATATGGTAAGAATAATCAATATAGTGATTTAATAAACTATAAGACCATTATTTCATCCTATGAAATTTTAGTTTTATCATATGTCACCTTTAGCTCACATTTTCTTTTAGAGGTTATATTCTCTTATTATTCATAAATTAATAAAAAAAACTAAAATCTACTCTAAAAATGATATAACCAAACCATACATATATATGTACAAAATAATATTTCATTAATTATCATTACATACTATGGTATATCACACAACACCAACCTTAATATTAGTGACTATGATGATTAAATACATAAACCTATTATTTTTCAATCTTTTGACAACATATCTACAAAATATTTTTCACAAATGGTTAACTTAATGTTAAATCATAAATGAATCACTTCTTAATAAACCTTGAAAAGGAAATATATGAAATGAAAATCTTAAATTCTTTGTAAAGGGTGATCAAAATAAATAAAACAAAAATATCATAAGTGAACATATGATTTTCATATGGGTACCTGAACATAATATAAGTGGATTGACATATCAAAAAATAATTGTGCACAAAAAAATATTTCATAAATCATGAGTCGTGGAATAACTATTTTGGGAGAGTCATAGGATTATGAACTAATGAGACAATAATAATGAGCCATGAAAAAATAAAATATTAATGTTTTATAATAATTGTGTGTCGTTCTATAATACATCATATACATAAGCATAAAAAATTATTAATTTTACTAGGGTTTAATGGAATAATAATAATCATAGAGTAGAAAGAGTTCCATAGTTGAATATGATTACTTCATAATCTCTAACATATGATGTCACATACATGATTTTATTTGGAGGTATTAAATTTATTAACCCATGGTTTCCCAAGAGTTATTTTTGAGAAAAATGGAGTTATCGGCTTGACAGAAGGAGGCGCACTGTTAGCGTACTGTTAGGTGAAACCATGCGCCATCACTGGGGAAACTATTAACCATAGATATTTTCAATATCTAGGACAGATGGTTAGTGTAATGGGTATGTAGTATCCTCCAAGAAACCATGAATTAGGTTTAATCTTTGAAGGATGAGGCCATAATGTTTTCACATGGTTTTCCAAACTATACGACATACCCAGGTCATTAAAATTGTAAATTTACCTTTTTACCCTCACACTATTTTTAACCCAAAAAATATATAATATGATCCATATGGGATTTAAATCCCTAGGAGGTTTCACATCTCACTCTTGGAACCATTGAACTCTATATTTTTGTGGATTTTGTGTGGATTCTTTAAGAAATCATCAAATATGTCATTTCACCCTTGGTTTCATCTCTCTTCTAGGGATATTCTTCATCCCTCCTTGAGTTGTTCATTTATAGTGGGTTGGTTTACCTAATGAGGGTCCAATATTGAGGTTTTTGGTAAAATATTGATTTTTATTATTTTTGATCTTTCTTTACAGGGTCTCTTTGGGACATGGTTGGGTTTTTCACTAGATTCCAGATGTTTCCAATGTTGAGGTAGGTGATTTTATGTATTAAAATTATTAGATGATTTTCATATGATTGATTTTATTCTTGATTATTCTCCACGGATTTTGTTAATGGTTCAAAATGTATTTTGAAAAGGATTTCAGGTGTGTATGTGATGAAATATTGGTTTTCAATGAAAATGGATTGTGTTTCGAGTGATATTTCATTTTTTAATTTGTAAATTTGTTTTATAAAATGTGTGTGTGGTGTCAAGATGGAATTAAAATGGACTTGGTGTGCATCTGAAGTTGAAAGAGTTATTTCTTTTTCAAAATGGTGATTTTGTATTATTATTAATTATTATTGATGTGTATATATGAATGTGGTGATATGTGTGACAAGTGAAATAAAAATTGATCAAAAATGGAATCATAGGTATCTAGTTGGGAGGACACACACTTGTATACTAGTTGAATTAGTGGGGATAAGGCCTTCTTCGTTCTAGAAGGATTGATGATATATCACTAACTAAAAAAATAATGATTGGATACCAGTATACCTTGGGAAAAATTAAACTCTTATGGATCATGCATGAGAACTCAATGGGTTATGGTTGATATACCATGTTTCACTGCGATAAGAGGTTCCCAGGGTCCCATTAGTGCTAGTACTTATATGGATATCTTGTGTAATGGTTCTATCTAGTTACATGATTTTTTATATTATAAAATGGTATACATTACTCCTTGTAAATTTACAAATCATGTCTCTTGAAAATATTTTCTATGGTTTTTTAAAGTAAAAATGTTTTTATGTTATTTATTAAAACATGCATAGTGATTGGTATTATAATATTAAGATGCGAAATATTTATTTTGGGAGGCATCTTACTGAGATTTTCCTCACACCCAACATACACCCTTGTGTGTTTGTAGACATTATTATTATTCAATCTAGTAAAGGTAAGATGTACCATAGTGGTGATAGTGGATCATATTTTTAGTTTTCATCCCTTGAATTTGTTTTTGGAGGTGGATTATGGGTGATGGAACTCTCATTTCCTGGAGGTTTTGGGTTTTTTTGGTTCCCCTCTCAATTTGGTATTTTTGTCCTATTAGTTAAATTCATAAAATGTTTAACTCGAATTGGTCTATCTCTTTTTGTTATGGATATTGATATTATATGATGTTTTATTTATTTAAAATTAGTTATTATCTTTATCAGTGGTGAAATCATTCCCAAAAATTATTTTTAATACCCAGGAATTAGTTTCCTACCCATGGGGATTAGGAACCCATTTCAGGCCACGAGGCGGGCTAGTTCGTGTGCAAGAATAGATGGAATATCGGCTTGGTTCATGAAAAATGTTTTCATAGCATGGTTTCACTCTTTCTTTATGTTGTTTTATTTGGGAAGAGTCTAGATAGACTGAAGCTGTAATATTCTAGGCCTAAGGTGTAACACCCCAAGATTTCATAGTACATTAATTTTCAAAGTAATTCAATAACTTACACAACACGCAACATCAAGTTTAAGAGCACCACGACTTACCAAAATAGCCATTCAAAAGTTTTTATGAGTAGTATTAACAAAAATTTATATAACCCTTATAATTTTAGAATCCATATTATCAGTTTCTTAGACATAATATAAGGACAAAATCATTATTTTAAAATAAAAGAAGTATTTTTCAAAAGATGCAATTTTACCGCCTGCTGATGGAGAACCCTTTTTAAATCCAATATTTGTAACTTTTATATATTAAAATTGAAAAAATAAAATTTTTATTTGGGATCAGGACATAATAATTTAGTTTCAATAAATCTTTAGTGTTTTTCTGATAACTTTTATATGTGGGTGAGTAGTGAAAAAATAATATATTTTAACTGAAAACTACTTTTTTAATCAAAATAATTTCTAGTGTTCAAATATACATATGAATGGTTTGGATGTATAATTAGATTATATTTTTACCATTTTATCCAATTTTGGTCATTGAAATTAATTTCACTTTGAAATTGGACATAAACAAATGCCAATCTTTTGGTAGTTATTATTTCATAAAAATACGTTTTTTTGTTTTGACAATGGGAATAAATTTTAAACTAATAAATGAAATTTTTATTTTATGAATTTGGTAAAAAAACATAATTCATTTTTGAATTCATAATATCATAATTAGATTAGAGTGAATTTTTGGTATGTTTCTAAAACTTTTAATTTTTGAGGAATTGTGAAAAACAGAGTTATAGTTTAAAAATGAATATTTATTTAAATAATTATTTATTTTAATAAAATTTATTTTAGATAAAAATAGATACATAATACCAATATAATTTCAATGTAATTCATTGGAGTTAGTTTATAATAATTTTAGATATATAAAAATTTTATTGAAATTTTCACCATCTTTTACCCACCTCTTAGGAGAATATGAAAATTCACATAAAAATTAATTTTACCACTTTTTTAAATGGAATTTGAAAAATCTGAGAGACATGGTTGATGGAAGTAAGTAAAATGTGGTTAATAAGATGAAAATATTTTTCGGTGAATAGTAACTTCTTATTTTTATTTATCACGGTTAAAAGTAAATAGGGAAATGAAGGGTAAAAATGTTATTATTATTACCCAAAAATATGTCCTAATTCTATTGGATAAGTATAATTTGACCCAAAATAACCATAGGAATAAAATATTAACCTCTTTGGTCCACTTGTATTCGATTAGGATATTTATTATTATTTAATTCCAAGAGGAGTTAAAATAGTTAAAATCAATGTTTAATAACTAATTTTTTTTAATATAGGGTTATATATAAGATAAATTTGACTATAAATATTCATTAAAAATCTAAAAAAAATTCCTACATAATGGTATTTTAATTATATTTTTTAGACATTTTATATTTTAATTTATTAATGACACAATAATGATGCAGTAATTACCTAATTAATGAAATATTAAACTAATTGATACTATAAATATACAAATAATTGTAATTTGATACTTTTTATGAATTACAATAACTTTATAGGTTAATATTACATATTAGTGTTGGTTAGATGAATTTTTTTCGAGGTAATAATTCTTTTATGAATTTATCAAAAAAAAATATGAAATAGTGTCAAAATTGACATAAAAGAGTTTTTTGAACAAATATTTTATTATTAATTGATATTATATTCCTAAAAATTGAAGGTTCAACCAAAAGACTTATATAATGATAGGTGTATCATCAATGAACCACTTTGGGTTTTCTTGTAAGTATATAGTAATTTTATTATCCATATAATATAAAAATATAAAGAGACATGGTTAATGTCAAACTATTTAACTAAGAGTTAAATCTAAAAGATAAGGTTAATATAGTAACCTGAACCTGTCTAAAACCTATTGGTTGAGTGGTTTTAGACCCATACCCAACTTAAAGTTTATATAATTCATTTTTTAGCCATTATAAATAGAAATGGATTTTATTATAAAATAATATTTCTAGTTTTTCCTAAGGTCCCCCTCACCCATCTTATAAAAGGGAACTCCCCCTTCCCTCAATTCACACCTTCAATGCCTTTTGGAACGGAAAAAATCTGCCCAAATACCCTCTGAAATATACTACCTTCATCCTAAAGTCCCTATTTTAGTGACAAATATAACCTAAGGATCCCCTTTGATCAAATCAAAAGGAAGAACCCAAAGAAGAGGTAAATATCTCATCACCTCTTTCAAGTTCCTTTCTTCTTCCACTTCCACTTTCTTTGTTGTTTCCATTCTAAAATAATAGCTCCAGTATCTTCTGTATACCGTTATGTTATTATTAATATGGTATAACCATATTCATTATTCTATCCATCCTTTGAATGACATGTCACCATACTAGTGTACGTACAGCTTACCGTCTCCACGTCGTGGTGTAATTGTTATTCAATACATTATTATTTGGATGGGTATAATAATGATGTTTAATTTCTATAAATAATAAATATAACATGATAATTATTCTTAATATAATATATACCATCTAATTATATATTATTTTAATATCAAAAGAATGGTATTTTCGCTCGTGCGTATGTTCGGATTACCGTCTCCACGAATGCGATGATATTCATTCCCCATCGTATCCATTCAAGACTAAATTTCATTTGATTATTAAAAATAATATTTAGATACATGACATAATTCTAGATATGAATAATATACATACCATCTATAATAAATATTAATTAAATAACAAAGAATATAAAGGAAAACGAATCCGTTAACACCCGAAATGACGATAATACTAAGATATTATTAACAAAGCAATGTTAAAGGATCATATATGATATCATATTAATGTATAAAATTCTTGTATAATTTAATAAAAATTATTTCACCATTATACAGAAGGTTGACCTACCTTCAACCAAGGTAAAATTACAATGTGAGGGGCTTCTTATCTCACTTTTAATTCCACGAGATTTCCATTGCTCACCACTTATATATTGCATGTGGTGTGTCTAATGCCCATGATTGTATTCATTGTGTAATAAAAATTAATATATATATATTTAAATAATCATTTTATGATCCATATTTAATGGGATGTATGTTTCGTAAGTTACCAAATTGGTAAGAGAATTACAAATTACAATTTTCCACTCATTCTTTTTTACGCATATTTCCTTGATTATTTTACTCCTAGATTAAGTGTCGAATCACTATTACTTTTCTTATGTCATAATTTCCACTCCCCTTTCTGTAGATATACTTTTGATACACATAATCACTACATTTATAAACTCTCAAGCCATCGATTTGAAATTGATAAGAGTAATTTTAACTCAATCTCCATTTGTTGAGTTAAATATCCAATTCAGTGGTGTTGTTTTTACAAGAATATGTGTGAATGTAGTATAATTTATTTACAATGAATATCCAATAATATTGAGTGAATTTATATTTATAAAACCTAATTATGTCATTGATTAGTCTTTGACCTAAGGATACACTCTTTATAAGAGATTTCATCTCAATTTACATTCCATTTAGAATTCATTGTTGTTATACACCAGATCACTTTTATATGGTGTATATAATGTACATTGACATAATATATAATTAATCTCTTTACTTTCATGATATTAAAATGTTTTTATTACCTAAATTATTTGTATTCAAGTGTCTCTCATTTGGTTAGGAACTCTAACTAAAATATCATTTTAAAATGTCTTAAGAATTTATTATTCTAAATCGTTATCATTAATGTCCATGTTTTAAAAATGGTTTTAAGGATTTTTTTATATGGACATTAAAGTTTTAAAATAAAAATCTATTTTAAAAGTTTCAAAGTGCTATTGGTCACTTTGATTCAAAAATCTATTTTAAACGGATTTTTGATAAATATTGAAACTTTCAAATATTTTCAAGAAAAAGGGGGATATTTCTCTCAAATAGTTTTGATGATTATTTTCATCTATGTAAATATCATTCATTATTCTCAATCAAGGTTGATATTTTATTATACAATCTTCCATATTTTATTGAATGAGTTATGTTTTACTGTGGATGTGCTATTTTTATACCATTCATGGTTTGTAGTTAAAATATTGACATTTTGTATGCTAGTTTTAATACGAATGTTTAGATTATGCTTCAATGTTTTCATATGAGGAATGCATTGGACTTAATATGTGACAGGTGGAGCCCGCTATAGCTCCTCAATTCTACTGTAGGTATTATGAGAAAAACTAGTGTCTTCGCACAAGGCCTTGACAAAATATTATTTGTAGTCTTGGTACAAGGCCTTGACTATGTGGTTATGAAAGTCTGACATTATGCATTCCATCATTATGAAAGTGGCTATTGTTATTTCATGTGATTATCTGACTAGTAGAATATCCATGTGAATATGTAAATGGTATTATTTGATTTTATATTTTCCATATTTTGCTGAAGTTCAAGTTTAAAGGGCCTTTTCTTTTGTCTTATACACTAACATAAATTTTTATGCTTATTTATGAAAGTTTCCTCTATAATGTTTTCCTTAGTGAGCATTTGAGCTCACCCATTTTATGTTTCTATTTTCCTAGGATGCAAAGAAGTATATTATGACTGACCTACAAGGATATTCTATGGGATCTCAGTGTTTTCTATGGAAACAAATTTGTTGTAGTTTTACATTTTACGATGTAATGTAAACCTTATGAATATATATAGTACTTACAAGGCTACTAAACTAATCAGTATTTTGAGACATGATATTTTATGATCATGCCAATGATACGTAATAATGAACCGACTCTGGGCCTCTAGGGTCGTGGCGTTACAGTTGGTATCATAGGATGTTTAGTACAAACCATGGAAACTAGATTTAGATAAACTCTGATTAGAAAACATAGCCCTAAGATAGACTTTGAAGATTAGTATAGAGGAACTTCCTAATATTTTGGTATTGTAGTGATTTTGTGATTGTTCCAAGCAATACATCCCTGCCTGGATACGAGCAGGTAGAGGCGGCTCTGGAACAGATGTACCTAGGGGTAAAACCCGAAAACACTGCTTTAAGCTAGACCCGAAAGAGAACTGGTGCATGGAAACGGGCCTTGCTGCACTCTTGGTTATGACACTCCCGGGGGATATGCTTAGGATAATTTATATTTTCTTTACAAACCGATTTGAAGCATCATAATATAAGTTGAGAATAAATGACCATGGTTAATCCTAAGGTGTTTCAAATTGAAAATATGGTGTCATGGTATTCTCTAAATGATTTTATGACTATTGTTACTCACAGAATGCTTTCTGGTTTTTGTCAATGGATGGATTCCAAGGAAGTCATAGTAAATTTGATAATGATGTACAAGGTGGGAACGGTGGTGTAAATGAGCAACAAAATGGGATGTTTATAGGTCTAAAAGATATCGTGTTCATACCAAATCAACTTTCCAATAATATGATAAAAAACATATATATTAACCAACTCCTGGACTCAACAATGAAGAGAAAGGTGATGAATGATAAGACCTCCAGCAGTGGAGACCATGGAGAAAAGAATCCTCAATTTCCATCATGCATGAAATGTGGAATGATATACCCAAGAAAGTGTCTCAATGGAACAAAGAAATGCTTTACGTGTGGGAAAGAAGGACATATAGTGAAGAATTGCTGAGGAAAAATGAAGATAACTATAAAAGAAAATAAAAATGGTCCCATGAATACATTTACAGTAATTTTCCATAAATGTTGGGAACCGTTCCATTACCCAAGTTAATGCCCAATTCTATAGAACATTTTCTTGGTCAACGAATAGCTATGTGTAAATAAATTTTTGGAGAAATGTTTAAAAGTATTATTACTCCTTGTTGATGGGATTACTTTGGAATAATTTTCTCTTGTATTTGTAACCCTACAGTTTTCCATGTGAAAGTGATATTTGGGTAAGACTTATCTTTTCTCTTGTGGATATGGTTATAACTAATCATTTGGTTTTATATGATCATTGGATTTTAGGCAATTACATGTTATTATATTTTGGGATGAAAATGAAAGGTATGAGATAACATTTGTGGTCAAATTATGTTATAGTTATTTTGATGAATTTATCTCATTTCGGTAATGTTATAAAATATAATTTTTGAAAAAGGAAAACACGCAGACCGTGTGCCAACCCGTCACGTCAGACAAAGTTGTGCGAATCGAACTCGCAACTAGAATGTGATTGGGATTTATCACCTACCACTGGACTACATGAAGTGCCTGGTTAGTGTGACTAATTATTTTTATTTAAATTATTTTATTGATCAATAACTAGTTCATTTGGGATCTTATGTCCTATAAAATGAATATCCTTACCATAATAAAATGATTTGGTGATTAAGCGATAAATGTTATTTTGGAAGACTTTTGCTTTGTTGGGAACACTATATACCTAAGGAAAATAGAATACTATGGGATTTCATCTGAGGAGTAATGGTGGATTATTATATACGTTTTTATTGTAGATTTATAGTGATTTGGGTTATTTATGGAAATTATTAATCTATAATAGAGAATATGTGATTTGGTTAATTACTTTTAAGTATGTGACTTTAAGAGTAGTTGATGTCATTTGGAGATAAAATTTAACGCGGAAGACTACACAACCAAATTCTTCTATGTTTTGGGTTTTAATATTAGTTTGTATTATATTGAAGGATTTTAAGGACAATTGTTTATTGAATGGTATTTATTTATCTTTGTGGTATTGTTGGTTTAATTTTAGAAATTAGGATTAGTTTTTATTTCACTAAAGGGATATCCTTTTGGGGGATCATCTAATCTTGTACTAACTATTTTTTTATGATTAATCTCTAAAGACAAGGTAAATATATAGTTTTTCCTTTGTGGATCATGTGATTCTCTAGATGTTTATTCTATCTCTTCCGATGTGACCATGTATTCTTGAATACCCATCGTTTAAAAAAGAGAGTTAGTGGTAGAAATTTATCAAAGAATGAAACTCTACATAAAAAGTAAGTATATCTATTTATGTTGGTATTCAATCTCATAAATAAATTTCTCAAATTTATGAAATATAACCTAAAAATAAATGTTTTCCGTTTACTTTTCCTACAGGGAAACTAATAACCATTTGTCCCATCATAAGTTTGTGGTTCTCATGTTTTTAGACTTCTCCTATTCATGTTTTATATCCCTCTCCATCAGAACATGACACTTAGTTTATCATCCATATCCATGTTTTCTAACATGTAATCCTAGTATGGGTTATCTTGGTCGACCTTTGTACTTCTCTTTATCTCTTTTAATGTGATATTTTTATTGAATCTTTTTCTGATGTGGGACTTTAAATTCTATTCCCAAGCCCAATTTTGAAAATTGCGAGGAAACAATTTATTGAATGGGGGAAGAATGTAACACCCCATGATTTCATAGTAGGTTAGTTCTTCAAATTAATTCAATAACTTACACTACACGCAACATCGTGTTCAAGAACACCATGACGTACCAAACTAGCCGTTCAAAAGCAGTTATAAATAGTATTTACAGAATTTTATATAACCCTTATAATTTTATAATCCATATTATGAGTTTCATAGACATAATATAAGGACTAATTAATTTTTTATTCAGATAAAAGAAGTATTTTTCAAAAGATGCAATTTTACCACCTTTTGATGGAGAACCCATTTAAATCCAATATTTGAAACTTTTATATATTCAATTTGAAAAAATATAAATCTTATTTGGGATCAGGACAAAAGAATTTAGGTTCAATAAATTTTTGGTGTTTTTATGATAAAATTCATATTTGGGTGAATAGTGAAAAATAATATAGTTGGAAGGTTCGGGTAGAGCCCTCTTATTAAAAAAGAGAAAACAGTACAACAAGGAGTTGGAAGGGGACATAAAAGCATCATGCCATCATGCCAAAAAACTTGAGAACATCATAAATCATACTCAAACTGGTAGGAATCATCATAATCATCATACCAGTTGGAGTCAACTAAGGGTCCATGAGACCTGGTGACCATAGTCAGCTTGAGAAAGGAATAGTCCTTCCTCTGTCTCGCTTTTCTAGGAGGAACATGTTGTAAACATTCATTATCCACAACAATAGCTTTCCCTTTCGATAATACCTGACTATATGATGATTTTTTGGGGAATAATCCTTGATATCATCCCACCTTCCATGGATCCCCTAAGTTTCCCTTAATTTATTGATTTCCTCACGAATCCTTGAAATGTTCCCATCACCCAGATTTTGCTGCCCTTCAATTTCATGATCAGATTTTTGCTCTGAAGACACAATTCCACCCTCATCCATTTGGATCTCCGGGGCCACCCCCCTGACTTATGAGTCTCCTGTGTCAACTCCTTAGTCACCACATCTGTAATATTCACATTACCTTTGTCATGAGTGGGCTGTGTAACCGAATCCACCTTACTCTGTGTTGACTGTATCCTCAATTTCTTTCTACAAGAAGTTTCAGGATGCCCTATGGAGGAGCAAAACGAGAAAACCATAGACTTGTGGAAATTATCCTTCACATGACCTATCATTTTTCACTCCGAACGAAAGTCAGGAAGTCATTCATATTCCACTTTTAATGGAAGATCATCATCAAATGCTGATAAAACAACATTATAGATCAAGCTAGTGCTCAAGTCCACCTCGACCAAAACCCTAGCATAGTGACCAAATCTGACATTCTCAGTATTCCTATCCATCTTGATCAGGATCCCCACAGTAGATTCAATATCAAACAAGATTTTAGGATGCCACAAAATACAATTAAGGCCAATAATCTTGATCCAAATGTGGGCTTTAGTATATCTTATAGTGAAAGGATTAAACCGAAAATACCACTCTTGAAAGCATAACATACCTGGGTTTAAGGGGATTGATCCAATCCTCCATGCCCTTCGCTTTAGATATTCCGAAGGAAAAGTGATATGAAAAAACCCTCGACCCAAGGGAATATATCTCCAGCTAGATAAACCCCATATAGAGGTCATTTTTCGAACTAAATCGACAAGTTTCCAAGGCTTACCTCCTCCGGGAAGAACAAGACTAACGATTATAGAATGTTCTCCAATTTTGAATCTGTCAAGAATAACCTCTCTACTCACAGTAAGGTGAGCAGTGTCACCATTCTTGACCATTCACTCCGGAGCAGCATCATTAACGTGAGCAAATTATCTTTTGCTCATATCAGATTTCTTAACCTCCTGAGATGGGTGCTCAACAACAACACCATCTTTCCCATCCTCCACCAATGAAGGCCTCACACTGCGCATACCTTCAACTATAGTAGTCGCATCCACTACCATAGTTCTACGGACCTGGTCTGTGTTGGTGGGATTCGCCTCAGACAGCAAATGAGTCATGTGCAAGCCAGTCACGCCACCAGCACCAGACAACACTTCCATACTCGCATCGCCATTCTTCACAACTGCCTCGCCATTCTGGCCATTCACAATGGAAATCACCACCCCCGTAGGAGAATTTGAAAATTCACATTAAACGTAATAATTTTAGATATATAAATATTTTATTGAACTCTTCACCATCATTTACCAACCTCTTAGGAGAATTTGAAAATTCACATCAAACATAATTTTACCACTTCTGTGAATGAAATTTCACAAATCCGAGAGATATAGTTGATGTCAGTAAGTGAAATGTGGTTCAATAAGATGAATTTTTTTTGGTTAATAGTATCTTTTTACTTTTATTTACCACGGTTAAAAGTAAATAGGGTAATTATGGATAAAAATGATATTATTATTACCCTAACACATGTTATAATTATATTGGATGAGTATAATTCGATCGAAAACAACCTTAGGAATAAAATATGAACCTCTTTGGTCCACTTGGATTAGATTAGGACAATTATTATTATTTAATTCCAAGATGAGTTAAAAGAGTTAAAATCAATGTTTAATAACTAATTTTTTTAATGTAGTGTTACAAATAATATAAATTAGACTACAAATATTCATTATAAAGATAAAACGATTTCCTACATAATGTATTTTTATTTATATTTTTTAGACATTAAATAATTTAATTTATTAATGACACAATAACGACACAGTAATTACCTAATTAATGAAATATTAAACTAATTGATACTATAAATATCCAAATAAATGTAATTTGAGACTTTTATGAATTCCAATAATTTTATAGGTTAATATGACATATTAGTATTTGTTAGATAAATTACTTTCGAAGTAATAATGCTGTTATGGATTTGAAAAAAAATACCAAATAGTGTCAAAATTGACATAAAAGAGTTTTTAAAACAAATATTATATTATTAATTGATATTCTATTATAGAAAATCTAAGGATCATCCAAAAGACTTATATAATGATAGGTGTATCATTAATTAACCACTTGGGGTTCTCTTGAAAGTATATAGTATATTTATTATCCATATAATATAAAAATATAAAGAGGCATGGTAAATGTCAAGCTATTTAACTAAGAGTAAAATATAAAAGATAAGGTTAATATAGTAACCCAAACCTATCTAAAACCTATTGGTTGAGTGGTTTTCAACCTAGTACCACCTTAGACTTTAAATAATCCATTTCAGATTCATTAGAAACAGAAATTTATTTTATTAAAAATACTATTTCTAGTTTTTCTAAAGGTTCCCCTCACCCCTCTTAGAAAAGGGAAACTCCCCTTCCCTCAATTAACACCTTCAAAGCCTTTTGGATTGGCCAAAATCTGCGCAAATACCCTCTCAAATATCCCCCCTTCATCCTAGAGTCCATATTTTAGTCATAAAGCCAACCTATGGATCCCTTTTGATCAAATCAAAAGGAAGAACCCAAAGAAGAGGTAAATATCTCATCACATATTTCAAGTTCCTTTCTTCTTCCACTTCATCATTATTTGTTGTTTCTATTATAAAATAACAAATCTAGTATCTTATATATACTGTGATGTTATTATGAATATGGTATAACCATAGTCATTATTCTATCCATCCTTTAAATGACATTTCACCATACGTGCGTACGTACGACTTATTGTCTCCACGTCGTGGTGTAATTGTTATTCAATACATTATTATTTGGATATATATAATAATGAAGTGTAATTGATGTAAATAATAAACATAACATGATAATTATTCTTCATATATGATATACCATCCTATTATATATTATTTTATTATCAAAAGAATGATATTGTTGCTTGTGCGTACGTACGGATTAACGTCTGCACGAACGCGATGAGATTCATTCCCCATCATATCCATTCAAGAATAAATTTCAATTTATGATTAAAAATAATGTTTAGGGACATTATATCATTCTGGATATGAATAATATACATCCCATATATGGAAAATATGACTCACATAACAAAGAATATAAATTAAAACGAATCTGTTAACACCTAAAACGACGATAATACTAAGATATTATTAAAAAAGCAATGTTAAAAGATCATATATGTTATCATATTAATGTATATGATTATTTCATAATTTAATAACAATTATTTTACATTATACAGGAGGTTAACTACCCTCGACTAAGGGAAAACTACAATGTAATGGTATTCTTATCTCACTTTTAATTTCATGAGATTTCCATTTTTCACCAATTATATATTGCATGTGGTGTGTGTACTTCCAATGATTTTATTCATTGTGTAACATACTTTAATTTATCGATATTTACATCATCATTTTCTGATCCATCTTTCATTAGATGTATGTTTCGTAAGTTACCAAATTGGCAAGGGAATTACAATTTTCAATTTTCCACTCATTCGGCTTTACACATACCTCATTGATTATTTTACTCCAAGATTATGTGTGGAATCACTATTCATTTTCTTATGTCGTAATTTCCACTCCCCTTTCTGTGGATATACTTTTGATACACATAATCACTCCATTGATAAATTCTCAATCCATCGATATGAATTTGATAAGAGTAATTTTAACTCAATCTCAATTTGTTGAGTTAAATATCCAATTCATTGGTGTTGTTTTTACAAGAATATGTGTGAATATCCTCTGATTAATTTACACGAAATATACAATCTTATTTAGATTATTTATATTTTTCACACATAATTATGTCGTTGATTTATACTTAACCTAAGGATACATTCTTTATAATATATTTCATCTCAATTTACATTCCATTGAGACTTCATTGTTGTTATATACCAAATCACTTTTATATGATGTATATAATTTACTTTTACAAAGTATATCACAAATCCATTTACTATCATTATATTAAAATGTTTTGATTACCTCAATTATTTGTATTCAAGTGTCTCTTTTTTGGTTAGGAACAATAACTAAAATATAATTTTAAAATGTTTTAAAGATTTATTATTCTAAATATTTTTCATTAATGTCCATGTTTTAAAAATGGTTTTAAGGATTTATTTATATGGACATTAATGTTTTAAAATTAAAATCCATTTTAAAAGTTTTATAGTGGTATTGGTCACCTTGATTCCAAAATCTATTTTAAACGGCTTCCTGATAAATAATTTGACTTTATAATGTTTTCAAGAAAAAGGGGGATATTTCTCTCAAATAGTTTTGAGGATTATTTTCATCTATGTCAATATCATTAATTATTCTCTATTTAGTTTGATCTATTATAATACAATCTTCCACATTGAATTTAATGAGTTATGTTTGAATGTGGATGTGATATTTTTATACCATTTAGGGTTTGTGGTTAAAATATTGACATTTGGTATTCTAGTTTTAATCTGAATGTTCGGATTATGCTTCAACCTTTTCATATAAAAAATGCATTGGACTTAGTAAGTGACAGGTGGAGCCCTCTATATCTCCTCGATGCATCAGTAGGTCTCATGAGACAAACTAGTGTCTTCGCACAAGGCCTTGACAAAATATTTTTTGTTGTATTGGCACAAGGCCTTGACTATGTGGTTATGAAAGTCTGGAATTATGCATTCCATCATTATGAAAGTGGATATTAATATTTAATGTGATTATTCGACTATTAGAATATCCATATGAATAATTAAATGACATTATTTGATTTTATCTTTTCCATATTATGATGAACTTCATGTTTAAATTGGTTTTTTAGTCCTATACAATGCCTTAAATGATTTTCCTAATTTATGAATGTTTCTGCTATTATGTTACCCTTACTGAGAATCTGAGATCACCCCTTTCTATGTTTTTTTATAGGATGCAAAGAAGTATATTATGAATGACTTGTAGGGATAGTCTATAGGATCTCAGTGTTGTCTGTGGAAACAATGTTGTTGTAGTTTTCCATTTTACGATGTAATGTAAACCTTATGAATGTATCTAGTACTTCCAAGGCTACTAAACTAATAAGTCTTTCGAGACATGATCTTTTAAGATCATTATAATGATACGTAATAATGCACCGATTCTGGGCCTTGGGGGTTGTGGCATTACATAAGGTTATGACTGTTAGTGTTTCATCACGTCAACACCCATCATGATAGATTTTCAGTCACCATGGGATGTTGGGAATCTAGTTTTCTTATCCTCCAGGTGAGATGTACATTATGTAGACTGGGTGTGGTCACTGGGAGGGGGTGGAGTAGTTTTTTTGTTATTGTGATGAATGTGGTTTTTTCTGTATTTTTTGTAGTTATTGGGATTTTTATTACCGGTAAAATTTATCATAATAGTGTATTGATGGTTTTTTCTTTGTGGTTATTACATGTTGTAGAAAAATGAATCCACAGAGACCTTCTACGTAGCCACATGAAGAGGATGGAGATATTTATACCTCACCAATTGACCAGACACTTGTAGAAGAAATGGTTCAATATGTCCATGTTTTTTGGTATAAGAGTGGTAACTGGTCATGCTCTTGTTAGGGAAGATAAACTAGGTCCTAGATAGAAAAAATATTTTAATTTCCCCAAGAACAAGCCTCCTTTCTTTTGGGGTAGTATGGAACCCAATGAAGTAGAGGAATGGATTGAGAAAATATAAAGTATGTTTTAGTTCCTTGATAATCCTAGGGAAGTAAGAGTGAAATGTGTATAATTGTTATTGGATGGCCTTAATTAGATGTGGTAGGACTCATTTTTCTAAGATGGGAGGCACGAGGAGATGGATTGGAAGGATTTAATGGTTTTTTTCAATGAGAAATATTTCCCTAAAACATTTTCCTTATCTTTGACCCATCTGTTCTTGGATCTTGATGAATGGAATAATACCATGATAGAGTATGCTAATCTCTTTGTAGAGTTGGTTTAGTTCACACATGAAAATTTTTCTAATGAGTAACTGGAGGCTCATAAGATTGAAATACTATTGTGGACACATATATAATATCAGGTCTACTAATTTAACTTGAAGACATATGATGAGGTGGTTGATCATGCTTTTATGATTGAGATCAACCATGTTGGAATATATAGTTTCTCTAGGGAAGTGATAGTAGTGGCCTAGGGCAATGGCGATTCATATCAGAAGAATATGAATTAGGGAGTGCATGAGAACATTAGATGTGGTAGATTAAGAAATGATCCCCGGTAATTTATATATGTAGATCTGAATGTTAGATCAGTTATATGCCACAAGTGTATAGATTCAGGAAATGTGTGACCTACGTGTTTAGCTCCATGCAGTCATTACTATCGAGGAAGATACAAGGGACACATGCATTAATTTTTCAAGGTGGTGCACCAATATCATATTGGTGAAGGTCCCACATCATTAAAGGGTATTTCAATGTAGTCGAAAGAATATAAGATGGTGGGTCCCAGGTTGGGTGGTCGAGGTGGTAGGGATGTATATTTTTTAGGTAAAATTTGGTTTAAGGAAAATCTATGGAACAATGGTTGATATAAGGTTTAAAATAATATGAGGCATCCTCACATTGTAGATTAAGAACTAATTAAACTGAATAGAGGAATTACCACAATTTGAAGTATGATCCCTATAAAACAATTTATATCTGTTTCTATTTTTGACACTACTTCCTCTATTTCTATTTTTTCTGTCCATATTGTGTATGAATTGAATATATCCAAAGAGATGTTTCCATATAAGATGGAGCTAATGACCCCTATTTGGTAATAAATAGACAAGGGTCTCAAATATTATTTATTTTATAGTCACTATGTTAGGGGTAAAGCTAAAATTGGGTTTTCTCGTCATATATATGGGCCTATTTTTTTAATAATCAGTAGAGATTATATGGTGAAATTTTAGGTGCACATCAATTTTTTATCATTGATGTGTGAGTTTTGGGGAAAATTATGGCAATACCTAGGTTTTTAAGGGTGAGTTGGATACTTTATTATGATGTGATGGACCTCTACTTTAGGATTTAAGATATATTTTTCTTCTGAATCATGATGCACATATTAGAGAATGATGGTGGATGTGGTCCTGAGAGTATATTACCACCTAAGGTGAATGATTTTCTAAATGTTTTCCAAGATTACTTCTGAGGTCTACCTCTAGAGTGGGATGTAGAGTTCACAAAATATTTGGCCCAGGGAAAACAACCGATATCTATTCCCTCACACCGTATATTACCCACTATGTTGATGGAATTAATGGTACATCTATATGAATTAGAATATGAATGATTCCTTCCACCAATCATCTCACCATGGGATCACCCTGTATTGTATGCTAAGAAGGACAATGGATATATGTAATCATGTATTGATTACCGAATGCACAATATGTTAATGATCAAGAAAAAATTCGTTATTCCTTGTTCTAACAACCTCTTAGATCATCCCAAGGGGGAGAGTTGGTTTTCTAAGGTCAACTTTTAGGTATCACCAAGTCAAATTTGATATTCCAAAAATATATTTTCAAAGAAGGTATGGCCATCTTGAGTACTTGGTCAATCCTTTAGGATGAATGAATTCTCTATGAGTCTTTATTATGATTATGAACTTGGTGTTCCACCAATATATCGACTTCCTTTCTGAGGTTTTTGTTGATGTCATCTTGGTATATACCATCACAAAATAGGAACTTGAGCAGTACTTGAGGATCATTTTTGGCACACATTGAAACAATGGTCTTTATGACATTTTTCCAAGTGCACCTTCTAGATTAGGGATGTGAAGTTTCTGGGGAATGTGATCTCAAAACAAAGGGGTTTGGAGGACTCTAAGAAGATCAATACAGTGATGTCATGGGAGAATCCAGATAATGTTTTTGAGATTATGATATTTATTGTTCCTAACATAGTATTATAGGTGATTCATTTTATATTTTTCTCAAATTTCTCCTCCCGTGGCATCATTCACCAAGATGGGGGGTGAAGTTTGAATGGAATATTGAGTTTCAATAGTAATTTTAAGAGTTTATGTGGAGATTGACTGCAACCCCTAATTTTTTAAATTTTTTTTGAATATTATACATAGTCTATTATGTTGTTTCATGTATGGGTTTTTTTGTGAGTTCTAACAAAGAACAAGAATGTGGTGGATTATTGTTCTCACCAACTGTGACCACGCAAAAATAAATACCCAACCCATGACTTGAACTTGGAAGTGGTGGTGCCTTTTTTAAACACATGGTGTCATTATCAATTTGGGGAGAATTTTGTTGTTTATTTGGATAAAAAGTGTTTATATTATGAATTATCCAAGATGGACTCTAATTTATGAAAGTATAATTTGTAAGAGTGTCTTAAAGGGTTTGATTTTGAATCAGGTATACTCCTAGATAAGGTAATGTAGTTGAAGATTATTTAAGCAATAAAGTGTTGGTTGAAGCTTTGAAACATTCCAATGATGAGTGGAATTTGATGGTCCTTTTATCCCATATTCATCGTGATAAAAATGAGTATTGTGGCAGTAAATTTGTGGGTAGTGTTTAGTTGAAACATTCCCATCTGAAGCTGATATGGAAATAGATGTTTAATGATGAGTTTTTCCAGCATTTTATAAAATTTATAAAATATGGAGGTGTTCCTGGTGACTTTTCATTATATCCTAAGGTAGTTTTGTGCTTCAAGGGTTCTTTCATGGTCCCATTGTAATTTCATATATTGGTGTTGTAGGATATCCAATAGTATCAATATTTCATTCATCTCAGTACCAAAAAGATGTTATATGATGTGCATCATTAGTTCTGGAGGCCTTATATGAGAAAAGATATTTTTTTCTTCATATCCAGAAGTTATATAGGTAAATAGGTCAATAAAGAGAAGCATAGACCATCTAGTTTACTCTTTTCCATTACCAATTCCTACATGGAATTGGGATGTGGTCTCCATGGATTTTATGGTTGGATTTCCTTGTACACCTTGGGGATGGAATTAAATATGGGTTTTTATTAGCCACCTTAAAAAATAATCCAATTTAATCCATATTAGGTATTTAGACAATGTGGATGACCAGGGTTGGTTTTATGTCAAGAAGATATTGAGGATTCAGGTTGCATCTTCAGTCATCATATCTGATAGCAACCCCCATTTTACATCTTCATTTTAGGAAGGAATTTAAATGGAAATGGGGACTTAGGTCAAGTTCAGTATGGAATAACATCCTCAAATAGATGGTTAGATGGACAATAAAAACTAGATCATGGAAGACATGCTCTAGGAATGTTCGTTGGATTTTAGAGAATCATGCGATAGCCACATGGGGCTGTTAGAATTTTCATTTAACATAAATTACCCTTATTCTATCAGAATGGATCCCTTCAAGGAGCTTTATGGTTTTCCATGTAGATCTTCTTTCTATTGGGATGAGGTGGGTGAGAACTCATTGTTGGGATTGTTCCTTGTTCCTGAGATGTCTTATAAAGTCATGTTTATAATGTAGTGTTTGTTGATAGCTTAGAGCCTCCATAATTTTTATGTCAACTAGCGGTGCCGTGATTTTTAATTCTCTATGGGATATCAGGTTTTTTATTATGAATTCCCTTTCTTGGTTCACCATTGCTTGGGTAAATATGGGAAGCTAAAATCTTGTTATGTCAAACCATTTTAGATTAATAAGTGTGTCAGTAAGGTGGAATACTAGTTAACTTTTCCATCGCAATTAAAATAAATAGATGATGTGTCACATGTCATTTAATTAATGATGTATAATATGGACACATGTCATGTGTTGAATTGGGAAGAATTATAATTTTAATCATATTTGTCCTTGTTTGAGTGACCAGTATGAATTTTGAATTTACATGAGAATGTTCTAAGATGTAATTCCATACCACTAATCTGAGTTCTTTGGCTAAAATGTGATGATGAGAACTAGAATTTAGATATGATGTCATGGATTCAGCATCACTATCCATTTTTTTCCCAGATTGGGATTTAGGTTGAATTTATGAGGGATATAAGTTTTCATGGTGGGGAGAATTTTTACATCAATGATTTTCTTTAGTGTTACTCCTTTGATTTTTTTCTTTTGTGTACCATTTGTATTCATAAGATATTTTGGAGAAAAATATGTCTTTTTGGCTCTATATCTAGTGGTTCAGGATTAGGGAAATATTTTTCCAACCCAAGGGAAACCATGAATCCTAGAAAGTGGAATTATCCAAGCCACATGGTTAGCCAAATGGGCATGTGGAATCCCCTAGGAAAAAGTGATACAAGATTTATCTTGTACATAGGATGCCTCACGGTTGCTGTAAGATTTGGAAAATCATGTGGCCTAACCATTTGTCCTATCTAGGAATTTATAATTGGATATTTAAATTTATGAACTCTCCCTTTTTAACCCCAAACCACCACTAATTACATCCATACATTATGTTCATCCCTAGTAACTTCTCCACTCCCTATTTTCCCCTTGAACTCTAATTTTTTGGTGAATTTGGTGTGGATTTATTAATAAATAATCATATAGGTTATTTATCTATTGGGTTCTTCTATCTTCATGGAAACTTCTTCCTCCCTCCTTGATTTCACCATTTCAAGAAGTTTGGTTGTTCAAATAATGGATAAATATGGAGTTTCTTGGTAAAATAATGATTCTTTTATTTTGATATTTCTTTTATAGGGTCTCATTGTGTTTCAGTTGTGGGTTTCCACCTGATCCAAGAATATTCTAATCATGGGGTAGGTTATTCCATGTTTAATCATTCTTAGATGATTTTGTTAAAAAAAATTTCTTCTTCTTAAATTTGTCCCGTGAATTTTTTAAATGGTTGGAAATGTGTTTTAAAAATTATTTTAGGTTCATATGTGTTGAAATGCGGGATTACAAAAAAATTGATTGTATTTCGTGTGTTCATTCGTGTTTTTATTTATAAATGTGTGATATAAATTGTGAAAGTGGTCTAAGACATGCTTTAAAATGGATTTAGTGAGTGGGTAAAGTTGAAAAAGGTTTCGATTATGATAAATAGTGGTTTTATAGGAGTATTTATGATGATTTTTGTGTATATGTTACTGTGGTGATATGTGTGGAATTTGAAATGGAAATTGAGGACAAAGGGAATCCTTGACATCCATGTGGGTAGACTCATACTAGTACACTAGTTGCATCTGCAGGGCTAAGGATTGATTCCTTCTAGTAGGATTGAGGATACCACACTAACTAAAGTTGATGATTATTGGAGACAACTAGAAATTTGGATAGACTCCCCACTAATGGCTTGTGCACGTGAATTCTATGCATTATGGTGGATATACCATTTTTAATGAAATTCGAGGTTCGTAGGGTCCCACTAATACAAGTATCTATAGTTATTTCATATTATGTGATACTATCTTGTGATGTAGTGATTAACATTGATATATAGTAGACTTTACTTCTTGTCAATTTACTAATAATGTATCTTGAAATTTTTTTTTAACATTTTTACTAAAAAAGTTTCCAAGTCTCTTTCTTAAAACATACATAATGACTTGTGTTCTAATTTTATGGAATGGAATCATTCTATTGGGTAGAATCACACTAGGATTTAGATTATACCCTATATAAGACCTATCGTGTAGAATATATTGTGATTGAATAAGGTAAAAGAATGATATATCTTGGTGGTGATGGTGGATTAGGTTGTTAGTGTTACTTTTTTGTAGGTGTTTGTGGAGGAGGATTAAGGATGATGGACCTCTCATTTCATGGAGGTTTTGGGTTTTTGGTCTGTTGGTTCCCCAACTATTTTTTTTTTATTTTTTTATTTTTAGTTAATGTTAAACATGAATTTTTGAATATTTTTTTGGTAATATATGTTGGTACTATTGTGATGGTTTATTTATGGATAATTAGTTATGATTTTTATCATGGGTGAAATCATTACCAAAAGTTTTTTATTGATAAATAAGAACCGGTTTCATCTCATGGGGATTGAGAACTTCCTTTGGACCATGCCACATGACCTATTAGGTTCCAAATTTGATTATATACTATCTTGGTTCATAGAATTTCATCTAATGATATATAAGGAATTATATAATTCTTTGGAAGACTCTATAGTTATGGTCCCATTAATGAAATAACCATAGTTAACTAGATTCACCCTTAGTCCCATAAATTTTATCTAATGGGGTATAACACTATAAAAAATGAATTATAGGGATAAATAATTCAAACACATACAATAATAGAATAAAAATCTATAACCATGTTTGACACATGAACCTAAAGAAAATCTTAAATTCACAATGTATTAATAAATTCGTGTGAAGGAAATGTTATTTAAGAAATAATTCATAATATATAATCATAATTCATCTATATAAAAGATTTGGACGGTACCTATAGATAATAAAAACAAATAATAATAATAATTATTAATTAATGTTGACATAGATTGTTAAAAACGAAAATAATTACTAATCTTTATTTAAAAATATAATAAAAAATACCAGAATTTTGGTAAAACAAATTAAAATAAAATAAATTTTTAAAAAGTGATAAAAAATTACATTGAACATACATGAAATATTTTGACTAAAAAAATAAAAAAAAATAAATATGACCTATATAAATTATTGGCATCTTGAAAATTTAAATAATTTGAATCCTTTCACACTATTATAGTGGAAGTCAAATATAATAGGAAATAAGTAATGTGAAATATATTAAAGATAATATTTCATTAATTTGTCAAAAATTACAAGGCCAATAGAAATTTACATTAATTATGATAGATTTATATAAGATGAAATTTATAAATCAAAATAAATAATATGGCCATATGTGAGAAAAATTCCCTGCCTAATATATGTAAAAAAATTTACTCTACTTATAAGTAATAATTCTTTTGAATAATGATCCAAAATATTGTGAAATGGTAAGGAGACATATAAAATATAGAAGTAAAATTACAATTTAAAATATCTAAAAATAAATTATAAAAGAAAACATATAATAATTTTTTTTTGATTTTGATAAAATATATCATCTTAATCATTGTGTTTTCTTATTCATATTTAAAATAAATAACTAATTATTAAATAATTATTAATCTCTGTGTTTATATATATATATATATAATATTTTATTAAAATAATTATTTAACTATAATATATCTAATTTTTTAAATAGAAATTCTCAAACAATTAAAAATACATGTTTTTGGAATTTTTTAACGATTAATTGATTTTTATCAAAATACATTAATTTGTTGTCTTTTAACCAATAATTTTTATCAATATATAAGTACTATACAATTTATCAAAATTATATAATAACCACAAATTATTCTTTGAAAATAAAAATAATAAAAATAACATGTAATGAAGAAAAATACTTACATTTATAATATATCATTTTTAATAATTATTATCTTTTTCATTTCATTCGATGAGTATTGTTTTTTATTATACCATTATTATTTTTATAAAAAAAATGACACAATTTTTTTTACATATTTTACGTAATTATATCCATTAATCATGTATCCTACAGACCCATGTCAATCATCTATATGTCGAATGATGATATTTCCAATGAACATACATCTAATGTCCATATATTAAGGAAAAAAAGTACAAGGGACATTTGAAAAAGGAACACATGTCTAATGGAAGTATGTTTAATGATCATATATCCAATGTTAATATGTATTATGGTCATATTACATTCCAATACTTCAGATTCCATATAACTATATCATCATTTATCCAATTCAATTACATCATTCCAAAAATATGATATGTCACACTCAATATTTTACTATCATTTAATAGACATACTTTGACATATGAACCAATGGAAGTGGTAGGGATAATTATTTTATTTATATGTGGTGTCTTTTTGGACTAGTGGTTTTATATAAATTTTATTTTTATAAATTACGTGTCACACTATGTTAAAAAAAAATATTAAACTTTATCTTTCATTGTTATATTTTATCACAATAAAATATTTCATAGTATATTTTAGGTTAGAGTATCATGTATTACATGATTTGGAACACACAATATTTATTTTGTGGGATATAAAAACTAAAATCATTGGGTGATACAAAATAGGGATAAACTACATATCAATTGAAATAATCATTATGAGGCATACCATCTTGATAGATATTGGTCATACCATGGGGAGGAGCTTCTTGGGGGCATAACCACCATCACATGGGGAGGACCTCTATGATAGTTTTATTTTAAATTTCATATTAGACCTCCATGGATTCTATAGGTTCTACCATAGTAATAATCTCCTTGGTAAATATCTTCATCAGCATATTGAGATTATCTATGATGGGTTTTTCCTTTTCATGCGGAGGATCTTCAGAATGGTTAATTATTTATCCATGGGGGCCACATCTATGATATGAGTCCTCAAAAAATTAGATATAAACATAGTATTAATTTATTTATTAAATTTTATGAGGACCTCTTTAATAATATATGGTTTACCTTAGGAGAGGAACCTTGTGGTGTATATTATCATTATTATGGGGAGTTATTCCCATTTTGTTTATATTATCATAATGGAGAGAAGAATCCAAATGAACTATTATACATCCAATTGGATCAATAGTATAATGTATTTATTTATTGGAATATAGAACACCTAAATGAAATTTTTTTCAACCATTACATAGATGACCTATATGGTGTTTTTCTTTTATAAGTGGATAAATGACCTAGTGCGACCACAAAATAATGACTAAATGATAGTATGGGCCATCTACTAAATTTAACCTTAATGTCCCCATGGGGAATTATTTATATATAGATATAGAATATCTGGGTATAAATAGAAATTGGGGGGCTAAAATTACCAAGAAAAAAGGGAATGAATCTCCCTCTATGAGACCAAAATACATGAAACAATGATCAAATATTCAAGATTGGTTTATTATTAGAATATATAAGGTGGAAAATATCACTTAATGATAGAAATATATATAATGAAATTGATACTCTTAGTAATCCCATGTGAATATTGAAATCTATAGGTGATATATAGTTCTCCTCTAGAGTATTGTGTAAATCTAGGGAAAGCCTAGTAAATTTGTTAGTAATAATGATACTGGCCACCTTCCCACATTTAATCATTTGGACTCAAATCTTGAATTGATGATTTGATACCCTCAAAAATATGTTATGTTGTGAGTTGTTTATGGTTCACTCCCTCAATCATATAAATATTAACTGATACATTAACAATTTGAATAAATGAAATTTGGGATGGTGAAAGTAGATATTTATTATAAAATGATGTGGATGTATCTATAGGTGTGATGGTTATTAAGTATAAAACCATGGATATGAGAAACTGAAGCACTTATTCACATCACTCTACACCCATTGGTGTTGGTAGACCTCAAGTTTTAATGTCAAATAGATGAATGTATCATTGTAATTATAAGGGATTATTACAATCAAATCAACCATAGGTTTGCTATCATAAGTAAATTTACATAATAAGATGATAATTTTTTTCTAAAAAATAGTTTATATTAAGGTTTCCATTCATTTTTATAAAATTATTTCACCCAATTTTTAATATTAAATTTGGGATTGAAGATCAGGTATCGTGGTGTGGTAGGATTTACATGATGTAAGTTAGAGGATTGTCGATCAACCCATAAAATAAAGGATCCTTTTTACTATAATGCAACTATATTATTAGTTTTAGATAGGTTTTTGAGATCCGTATTATAAACAAGACAATTTAAATTTTAAAAAATAGATAAATAGACATTAATTCATTTAAAAATTTATACTCTATAAAATTAGACCGTACATCACTAATAGACTATAGAATCTCGATGATTTTTTTATGATGGGGTCATGTATAATATAATTTAATGTATTATTGGAAGGAACATTTGAGGTAAATCTTAACTTGGAAGGTGAAATGTTTATGACCGAGTTAAAGGTAATCTAATATAACATAAAGGGTATGATAGAGTATATTGTTTTCTTGGAATGAAAATGGTTTATACTACTGAATTGTTCCATATAAGATGGTGAAAGGTTTACACTAGAGTTTTTGTATTCCAAAATGTGAAAGTATAATGAATTGGTTGTAGTGTCTAATGTTTTTGGATTGATCCTACACATGTTTACCACACATCTTCAATTATAAGAAACCAAATAATATTTCATTAGATATTATATATGAGAACAATATGGGATTTCGTAAAACACAACCTTCATAAATGGTATTTTAAATTTTAGGTTAAGAATGATTGCTTGAAATTCAGTTTTAATACATGTGAGTAGGGTGTGAAACTCATAAATGATATTGAGTCTTACTATTTTAGGATATTTAAGTAGTTTTTTCTTGATTTTAGGTATCATAAGACTGTGAAGAGGGTCATAAAATATCATATCATATGATGATAATCTCTCACTGTTGTTTTAGTTCATGGGAGATCCATTATATTAATGTATTTTTAATTATGTGTGACTATATAGAAATTTCATTACAACTATTTCCATATAAATTAAATTACATCAATAGGTTTTAGGTCATATGACAAGGACAAATTTATTGAAGTTATAGGTCATAAAATAGAGATATATTCCATTTATTTTAATGTTTTATGACTAAAAAATACTATTCTATTTTTTGGAAATTTTATTAGGTTTAAAGTCTTACATTTTAATTCTTGAAGAATATAAAAACTTGTTGAATGCTTTTTATAAATTTCATTAGTGCTGGAATTATTCAACACCTGTATCTATTAAAGAAACTATGTTATGGGAATCCAATCATTGTTGGGGGTTCTACAAATTAATTAATCAAAAAATCATTAGATTGAGACTTAGGCCTTAGAAATCTTGAAAACATATTATATATTAGAGTAATTGTGTTGGATTTACTATGTAAAGGAAAACTAGAAGTGTGAGAGTGCCTCCGATCTTCCATGTTAAAATATAATGAGGGGAGATATTTAATATGTTATTTAATGAAAATGTGATTATTTTCATCGGGTGCATGATTGAAAATGACATGATGATTCATGGTAAGAATAGTAGAGCCTTATGGGATATCATTTTTATGATGTTAAATTTATTTTATTATGGGTGTACATGATCTCAAGGTCATATGATGACTTGAGAAGAGACATATGTAACGTATCCATTATGGGATTTGTTCACCTAAGTGGTTTGGAATGAAATGAGACTATATCTTGTAGAAATTAATGTGGATATACAATCATGTGGTAGGAACTTAAATAATTATATAAGATTAAAATAACTCTTCCTCTATAAAAGAGGATATGTAGAGACTACACTAATTTTAATTCAATCTTTTTGAGAAACTTTTTGACAACTATTTATGTGTCAATCTAAGGCTTACTCTATGGGTAATCTAAATAGAACAAGGTGATAAGGGTTATATGGAATGAATTTATGATGTTAGGAAATTTTATTTTCTTTACATTCATGTGAAATGGTTTCTCTTTTAAGGGATATGTGAAATATTCTATCCTATATGTTGATGGTTCTTTAATTTCAGCTAAAAAATTTCCATCAACCAAAATATAATCCATATTTTTGTATTTATTGAAAAATATAAAATATAATATTCACTTTAGGAATTCACATCAGGTACAAATTACCTGGTATCACAACAATGTTTAATCATAACATATATTATAGTAAATCTAATAATTTTCTTCATCAATGGAAAAATCAAAAAATTTATTCATAGTATACATATTATTTCATAAATATATATTTATGCATCTACCTATATAAGTAATCTTGTGGTATCATGTATAAATATTTATTTACACTAATATAAATTTTAATAAATATTTTTATAATGATTATTTATTAAAATAGTTGTATCAAAGACTAGTTTTTTACCATTATAACTTATGACTTCTAGCATTTATTTCTTTTGAATTAAGTGATGTTTTGCTAAGTATTGAAAAAAGTGAAAAAATTTAACAAATGTATCTCAATGTTTTCATTGATTAGGTTTACCCATTAATGTGTTTTCAACATATTTTTCCCCAATTATCATTTATGTTTTACATTTATTTATTACTGGGAAATAGATTTTTACCACCATTCTTTATTTTGGTTCAATTTATGATTTTTTTCTATTTTTATATTAAAAATTATTAATTTTAATTCCATTTTAGAACATAAAAATTAAAAACATTGAATGATTATTTATTAATATGATATATTCATGATGGTGAAATGTCATATAAAAAAATAAATCTTTATATAATAATTGGAAAAAATATTCCTATTAGAATATAAAAATGAAAATATATTTAGATTGATTTGGAATTAATATGTGTTATAATAACATAGATAATTTTGAGATGACTGTGATACATAAAAATGAATTAATTTACATCCCTGAAGAAATGTGGGTGAATAATTTTAAGGTTACAGACAACATCATATATTCTCTTGGTGAGGATAAATTACATACAATTTATTTTGCATTCAATTAATAAATGGTAAAAGATATATTTTTTGTTTCCCATTAAGAAAAATCACACTTAATGATATGTTCTTATATAAATTATTTTATTACTAATGTAGTTTCTAGATACATTTTAATAATTCCATATTTTAAATGCATTATAGGTCTAAGGATATTATTAATATAATTATTTCATATGGAAAAGTTGTGAAAAAATTGAATACATCTATATAATAAAGATTCATCGATGTAAATACCTTAAATGTATTGTTATTATATTTTTTTATTCAATAATAATTAATATTATAAATTTAAATAATCATATTATTAAACCCATGACATAGCAATTATAAATAAATATGAATTTCTGCTGAAGAAGAAATAACAAAGACCAATGTGATCAATATAATTGGAAGACATTTTATGATAATTATCCTAATATAAAAATTATAGGTTTCATATCATTAAACAATATAATGTATGTTTATGTGGATTCAAGTTCATTTTAAGGTAAAAAATAAGGATTTACTGAATAAATTTCATCTTATTTTAGGTGATTAAAAAAATAAAATTAAATAAGTGATAATTCCAATGTTCATTAATGTTTAAGAGAAATTTATATAAGTAGGGCGACTATAAAATAGATGTTTTTATTGGGATATGTGATCTAATTTGAATGAAAAATGAATGGACACATATAATATTCTTATCTCATAGTAATGTGAAATAAGAAATAAAGGAAGGATATGTTTTATAATATATCAATGAATAATACATTCTAAAGTACCTTTCTGGATTGTTCAAGTGATTAAAAAATATTTTGAATTAAGGAATTACTAATAAAAAACATTTATTTACAAATTTAACATATGAGGAACCATAAATTCCAATTTATTTAAAACAATATGTACATGGTAAATTAGTAATGATAATTGGGAACTAGCATAATATAATTTTAGGACTAAATATAAATTTCATTGATTAAAAAACCTAGTAATTTTAAAAATATTTAAATTATATCTAGTAAATATAATTTTTTGATTATTTAATTTTTTAAATTATAAATATAAATTTAAATCTACATAATTAAATATAAGAATATGTAGTTCCTTAATGACTAAGAAAAAATAACAAAATGTATGGATTCTATAAATAAGATATTAGGATCCTAAATCACACACACATCTAAAAATTCATTGGTATATCAAAATTTATAATTAACGTATCTATATATAAATTGTCATTCATTCAAATCTTATAATACAAAATGAAGTGAATCATTAGCGTATAAATTTTCATTTGGAATCTAGGGCATGTATCTAGGTATTGTTAAATAATCAATATTGATATTTTATATACCAAATATAGATACTAATTAAAATAGATTTAATTCATATATCATTATAACTATCATGTTTTTATATATGAGTTAATTTATTTAAAACATTTTCCCAACCAAAAAATATGGATCCAAAATTTTCATTCATGTTATTTTTTATGTTACCTAATTAGAGAGAAAATGAATGTAATTTTGGTTCACATGGAGTATATGAACATAAAATATTTCTATTGATTACTGAAGATTAAATTATTCAGTAAAATTTGAATCAATACATGTTACCTTCATAGATAACATAAAAAGGAAAATGACACATTATTCTCACATTACTATATCTAGCTCAGAATATATTTTCTTGATTTATATATAGAGGGGATGGAGTATAACCAATTTATAATTATGTATCCATGTAATTATTTTTATCATGTTAATGTTGAAAATTATTTATAACATATTTATAAGTTATATGAAGAATTAGAATTATCAAAAATTAAAATGAAAATATATATAATTTATTTGAATTCATTATTTTCTCAGCATGATTCATATTTAAAATATTTTCATTGATATTATTTACAGTATGTTACAATGTTAACTCACTTTTAAATGGTACTAATTTGTTATTAGGTAATGATTAATAGAAAATAATTCCCAAAATTAATTGTTTTTTAAAAATGTAAAAATACTAAGAATCACAAAGTATCCTTAAAAATAAAAAAGTGGTTTTAACAATAGCAATCCCATAACATTATGTTAGGGAATTATTCCAACCATAAATAATTTCTTGATTATATGGAATGTATAATGATTATTTCAATATCTATGGATGCTAATGACTCACTAAAGATTAATGTCTATTATATAATAGCTAATTTTATACAAACTTTGAAAAATTTTAAATTCTAATTATCATCCTCAATATAGTTACGATATTTATTTTGTGTTTCATTCATAATAATGATATTAAAATTAATCAATTTTATCTCTTATTAATAAAAAATATACGCACTTTAATAGAGTAAGTATATTGGAATTTGAAACATATAATTTTAACAGATATCCTAAACCATAGTCAATGGTTTTTATTTACTTATTAATAATTTATATGGTTTTTATAATGTAAATGCATGTGCCCTAGATATATATATTTAATGTCCTTAGGGTGAATCTCGATTAGTTAAAGTGAATATTTGTTTCATGTTTTTTGAATATGGTAGAGAAAATAATTGCTATTTAGTTTTTTCAACATTTTATATGTTTCTAAATATTAAATATCAAAAAAAATTATAGTATTTTAAGTTTTAGTCTATCATAATGATGTTTGGAGTTCCTATTAATCAACAACACATATTTTCCTTTAATTAAAATACATATTCAGATTCATTATATAAGGGGTGTATTGAAATACTTATAAGTTATCAAATATATTCTTATATCCATTTAGGTAGATGATGTAATGATACATATTTAAACACTTATTATATTATATCCCTTTAACTTATATTGAAAATGAAATGTTATCTCAGTTATACCCACTCTAATATACTTGATTCCCATTCCACATATAAATGATGGGTTCCGATATAACTCCCAATAATATAAGAGACATATAATTAAATGGTTTATAAAAATATATTAATCATATTAAATTTTTTTGATCATTATATTTTATTATTTAGAGAATAATGTTTAAGCATTACATAATAATGTTGAAAATTTCTCATAGTCATCATTTTCCACAAATATAGAGATTTAATTTTAAATTCATATTTAATTAAATAAATTTTGGTTTCATTTATATTGTTTCACCATATTAGAAAATTATACCTCAATCAAGAGTCAAATTATCGTTATATATTGTGAAAAACAATATAAATCCTGTAATTAAAAAAATCAACCTAATCAATGGATTAAAATATAGAAATCCCATTAGAGTAGTAAAAAATAATACCCATGGGGAAATTTACTACATTAAAAATAATACTTTGAGAGGAAAAAACTATAATATTTCAATATGAGAAAATAAATCTTTTCATAAGTATAAAAATTTAATCCCATTAAAAATAAAAGGTAAATTTATTAGGGAATACAAGTTCATGTGGGAACTCAAGAGAAAATTTCTTTTAAAAATAATCCTTCGACCATTAATATTTTTAGAATTATAAAATCTAAAAAATTCAACAAAAAACTCTTTTTAAAGTATAATATAGTGTAAGTAGTGAATTGTATTCATAACCCATTCTAAATCAGATTAACACGTTTTAGAATAACTACATCCTATTTTATTACAATGTAGTAACTATTCCAATTATCTCCCTTATTTCTATTTTTGAAGAATAAATCATTTCCCATAGTATTGGACTGCTATATCAGGATAAACCATTATTATGGGCAATATCAATTTCACTAATAATTATTTATAATTCAAAATTACCATATAATAAATAATTTCTATTTGTATTTCACAAATTTTTCATAAAAATCCCTCAGAAACCCAATTTAAATTATAATAAGAATAAATGCTATTATATTATAATCATAATGGGAAATATTAGTTTTCATTAAAAAATTTTAGAAATGAATATTAATTTAATATAAATAGTTATATATTCTCTAAAACACAATTTATACATTTTTAGTGATATTTAAAAGGAATAATGGGTTATACTATTGGAAAAGGCGGTCAAATTATATAAAATAAAAAACACTCTTTTTAACTTTTTAAAAAAGGTAAATATAATCCATATAGAAAACATTAAAAAGATGAAATTGTTAACCATTATAAGGAATGGTTTGTATAGTTTAATATGAAATTTATAATCCTAAAAAATTAATAATAATATTCTTGATTAATTTAAATGATCATGTATATGGAGGAGAAAGAGTTTGAAACATTTTATATAATTTATTTAAAATAAGGTCCCTTATTCTTTTAGTAACAATTGAATTAAAATAAGCTTGTAAGAGTGAAAATAAATTGGGGTTTTAAAACACTTTAAATTCAATAAATAAATGATAAAAATAATCATTTAGTGTTATATACACCACAAAATAGAAAACCAGTGGTGAATATTACACATGTGTCAAAGGAATGAATTAGAGACCCAAAATCTATTAACTTATTTCTTATCAATATTTATGCCTCCTCAAACTCATAAATAATAAAATTATAGTAGTTTTATACTTTATTATTTAACTTTTAAATATTTATTTAATTTTTAATATTCCATTTATTTCATTAATTACTTTGTTTTATTTAGTTATTAATATGGTTAAGTTCACTAGGTATGTTTTGGAGTTGCTCCATTTATAAACTTGAATAACATCGGTGCATTAACCATTAATATAGGGGTTATGGTTAAATTACCTATATAATGTTAAAAATTGTTTAATTATCTTTTTTTACTTTAAAAAATATTTTAAATATAGTAATTTAATTTGTTTCAGGGAAATTGAATCACATTGTTTGATGGAGATGGTTATTTGTACATTCCCATGAATAAAGTTTTCATTACACTACTGATTAGAAAAGAAACAATGTAGTTAATATTCCATAAAAAATCATATATAGGTTATAAATTTAATATTTATTCATTAGTTTCATCCTTATGTACAACCTTGTTAGGTGGATGTGAGAAAAGAATCACATTACGTCATGGATTTGGTATTCCACGCATATGTTCGAGCAGTGAAATAAATTTATAATTGATAGAAAGGGTAAGATGAATGAAATATTATATCCATACATAGTAATGTAATAAATACCATATATTTATTTTTAAAAATAATTTTAACCAATCATATAATTCAATGATAAATTATTAAACACATTTCTTAATGGAGGTAGTAGTCTACACGTACACACAAATGCTGTTTTCATTTCCCAAATGATGTAAACAGAACAAGGAAAATGGTTTCAACATGCTCATGATAAAATTTTATTACATTTATGATACTGATTTTATTATTTATACATGGTTAAAGAATATTTGGAAGATGTATAAGGATAAATAAATATGATAAAAATCAGTTAATAATTATACATCTTCTTTGGAAATACCCATTGAGAATACACATTAATCCTTCTAGGATTGGTATTTTTGTTATAATAGGGCCTCCAAGATGTGGAGAGGTTTGTTTTAGAGTGATTTTTGTAGGTATTAAATATACTATATTTCCCAAAATCTGTTATCAAGAGAGAATATAAGGTTCCCATTATAAGAGAGGGGAGTGACTGACTTATGATTATTCAATGTTTTAAAATATTATTAAGTCACTATCATGGTCAATTATCACTTGGAAAATTTATACACGAATTATTGGTTATATGGGTAAAAATAAACTCACAAAATAATAATTAAATGATGATATTTCAACCTTATCACATATTATTTTTTAAATTGAAACATTTTACACTTTTAATATGGTGATTTGTTTTACCATGGTTTATATTTATAATGAAAAAAAGGATATTAAAATCATTGATAAATATGATCCAAATAATTTAAAGTTTTGAATCAATATTCTAGGAATCATTTTCATAAATGAATGAAATTATATTGAATATAATTGTAGAGAATATAATAAAAAATAGTTCTTATAAAATTAATCATTTTTTGAAAAAAAAGTAATTATACCAATATATAATATAATATTTATTCCTATTAAATTATTTAAATTATGATTAATAATTTATACATTATGTTAATTTAAAAAAAAATAAAAAATAGAATTTAAAATTTTAATTACTTTATTGATAGAAATAATTTTTTTGAAAAATTATCCTTTTCAAGATTCTCTAAAAAATAACATTTTTATAAAAATTCAAAAAATACACATTATTAAAAAATTTATATAATGATATAAAAAAAGAATATTTTTTTCAAATTAAATTTATAATATTTATGAATTTATATTTTAAAATTCATATTGTTCATGGAAAAACAATTTAGTAAGATAAAACTGATATTTTTTTGGCTAAAATATTTTTTAAAATTAATTATAATATTATGATGAATTAAAAACCATTAAATGAATGATTATAAATTTTAATCTTATTTTATTTCTATTATTACCTAGACTTTTACATTCATACCCCCTTTAGAAAGTGTTTCCTCACAATTTTATTCATTACATAAACAAATGAGGGTATTTTTCCTTCATATCTATTTAAAATTTACATGTCCTTAGTTGGACATACGATAATTCCATATATATTTTACCTAGGGAATAAAATTAATTCATATTATCCTATCACTATGATATATAATTTATCAACGGTTTTATTCATAGGAATTATTCTTATGACAAACCTGCTTTTATTACACACTTAACATAATTTATTACATAAAACCTTCACTTGATACAATATTGAAGTTTGAGAGGTATAGTTTCTTTGGGGATTAGGATCATTACAAAACAAATTAAAACATAAAATAAAACATCTTATTGAAAAAATCCTTTACATGGAAACTGCATTCCCTAATACTTAGCATTTCATGGGATAACTTGAGGACATGCATAAGAAAAGGGTGAGCTATAAAGCCTAGTAAGGGAGTAAACAAAGAATAACACGAAGATTACAATAAATTTTATTCAATAGGAATATCAGTAGAGCATAATAGAAACATGAACATAAAGGCATGATAAAACATGATAAACAAAACATGGAGATGAGGTAACAACATTTAACATGATATTAGCATGAGCCAATGATGATTCCACATGGTGCATAAGTAAACCCTCATTGCACATGAAGCACAAGTATAACCTTGTTGAACTTGAATTATCATGATTCAAAAATCCTTACACATGATTTATCAAGATACTATTCTTTACCCAATGCATTGGAGCGCTATCTGGGTGCACCCTTCTTAAACATTTCATTTCATGAAAAAGTGTGCCACATGGATCCTATAACATGAAATCAATCAACATCATAAGTTATTCCATGATTAAAGAATGTGGAATAAATACATCAAAGTACCATTGAATATATATATGTGAATAAAGGTTAATACCCATGAAATATATATGGGTATGATATTCACTACACAATGATCTAGGCTTAGAAAAACATGGTGCAATTTCGACATCTTAACGGCATGTCATAAAATTCATAAAAATGGTTTATGAGAGAGAAATTAGTGTATCATCATATTTAAATGAAATGGAAGGTATGGGGGTTCATATAGATACATTTCCCAACAAATGTAATGTAATTTTGATATGTAATAAAAAATAATTTCTTGAAAGTAAATGAGGAGAGTGAAATTCCGTACGGAATTTCGGCAAGGTAACAGGTGTACATGGGTGGGATTAATGAGAGATAAATGGGGTTTATCGTTTTTCAAACATGGATAGGGATGTGTGGGGGAGGTGGGAAATCAGACCCCAAAATTTATACATGAAAATAAAAGTTAATAATAATACAAAGAAACTTGGAAAAAAGAAAAAGGAAGGAATCCTTAACATAGAAGTCTGATCCCAAAGGCCCGGGATGGGCATGAGAGAGACATCATGGGATATTGGGGTAACTGGGAAGGATTATAGAGAGTGGAGGGAAGAGTTTGGATGATCTACAAAGTATTTGAGTGACGAGGAAGTGTGAGATATAGTGGGTTAATATAGGAAAGGGGAAGGAATTATTTATTATTTAGGTTTGGGACACCACACATTAAACAAATCAAAACCACAAACCAGACCATGGTTTTTTCCCATGTATATTTAAAAGGGTAGTGTAAAAAATATTTTATAAGGTCGATGTCAGAATTTATTAAAATAATAGGGGTTTTATGTGGAGGTGAGTCGCACTCTCAAGGAAATCAATTTAAAAAGCTAAAATGTTTTATAAGTCTTGAACGGTCCACTAAAGCTTGGTAAAATAAATCAAAAAAACCTCAAATCACATTATTTTAATGGTAAAACATATATTGGCAGAATATAATGTTTATAATATTTTATTACATCACTATTGAGTCTTTATGATGTCATAAAACACATTATATATTTAAACTGTATTTAATTTTTACACAAAAATCTGATTGTCTCAGAAAAATATGTAAAATTCACCGTTGGATAATTTCAGTTTCCTGATACAAAAAATAATATTCATTTTATCTAAATAATATTATATATATGTAAATTTTCACTATTAAAATAGAAACCAAAATTTATCACAAAATCATGGGTTTTGACAAAAATAGCTTTCAAACCTTAATAAAAATTACCATTGTATTCATAAAAATTATACGATCATTTATACAAAAAAAAGTAATTTAATCATAATAATATTTTATTAAAATATTATTTAATTCTAAAATACATTAATTTATCAAAATATATTTTTAGTTGAATATTAACTTAAAATACTATTTGTGATTTAAAAACAATTTACAAAGTAACAACAATAATAAAATGAATGTATATTATTTATTATATATAAAAAATAAGGCACATAATCATACTGCTATGGTATTGTTAAATAACCACTTATAACACCTTCATATAACCAAAGGGTAAGGTGTGTAATGGGGACAGACTCTGGAGGTGGCTCTGATAACATCGCTTGGGTGGTAATCTCTATCAACTTCCTCTTCTTCCCTAGGCGGTTCCACTCAAGCTTAATGTATTCAAGCTAGGATTGGGCTTAGTCAAGAGTGGATCCCAATGACACAAACTCCTTTTTGAGCTCTGAAAAATGGGCTTCATACGGGGAAAGTATATTAGATGAGGCCATCACTTCCTTTATTTGATTAAATTGGATTTGTTAAATCCCTATATTTATACTAATCATGTGATCACTGTTCAACAACTATATTATCAACAGTCAAATTTTTTAACAGTATTTTAAAATCCAAAACACAAAACCAAATAAGTGCATATGTTTTACATAACCATAAGAAGATATTTAAATAAACCAAGAGAAATTTTTAATAATGATTTTTTTGTGGCATCACAATCTTCCCCCTTTAGAAATTTCACACTCTAAATTTTCTTTTCCCACACTAAAATAGACACGGGTAACTATGTTTTATCAATTTCTGTGATTTCCACGTTGCTTCTTCAAACATGTGGTTTCTCCACAACACCTTGATGAGGGGGATTTCCTTATTTCATAGAACGTTTTCTCTATGATCTAAGTTCTTCATTGGTTGCTTCTCTTAAGAATGATCATCCTTTAGATTTACTACCATTTAAAAGAGTACATGTGAAGGGTTTTGTATGTACTTACTCAAGAGGGATACATGAAATAAATCATGTACTTTGACCATGGTAGGTAGAAGTTCTATTTGGTAGGCCACATCCCTGAAAAAATCATAAATCTCTAAGGGGTCGATGCACCTAGGACATAATATCCCCTTCTTTCTAAACCTCATGACCTTCGTCCATGAATATATCCAGAATAAAAACCATATCTACAACTTTGAACTCAAGGTATCATCGACGATTATCTTATTACTCTTCTGTTGACTTTGGGCTGCCTCGATATGTTTCTGAATGGTTTTAACATTGTGCACCATTTTTTGGACCATTTCACGTCCTAGTAGATTATGCTCACCTAAATCATCCCAACATGATGGTGTTCAACACCTTTTCCCATAAAGGGCTTTATACAGTGCCATTCAGATGCCAGATTGAAAACTATTATTGTAGGTGAATTAAACCAGGGAAAGATGTTAGTCCCACCAACCTTATAAGTCCATATAACATGATCTTAACATATCATCCAGTGTTTGAATACTTTTATTAGATTAGACATCAATTTGACGATGATAGGGCGTACTGAAGTTCAATTCAGTGATTAGATAATTTTGGAGAATTTTCTAGAACCTTGAGGTGAAACTTGATCGCAATCAGATACAATTGATAGTTGTACTCCATTCTGCCTTACCACTTCATTGATATAAATTTGTGCAAGTCGATCCAATGAGAAGTCCTCTCGAATTGTGATAAAGTGAGCTATCTTCATAAGATGATCCACAAATACCCAAAAATCATTGTTCCCTCTGGACGTATTTGGAAGTCCAGTGAAAAAGTCCATGGTAATGTTCTCCCACATACATGTTGGTATGGGTAGTGGTTTCATCATCCACTTAGACTTTTTGCTCTCAGCATTCACTTGATGACATACTAGTCACTTTGATTTATATTCAACAATCTCCCTTTTCATATTGTCCCACCAAATGTTTTCTTAGAGATCTTAATACATATATGTTCTCCTTGGGTGAATATAGAAGGTTCCGCTATGTGTGTCATTCAAAATTGCCTTCATTATATCTAGATCTGATGGTACACATAGTTGTGACCCAAATCTCACAATTCCATCCTTGTTAACCATGAACTCTGAGGATTTACTATTTCTAATTACTTCCATATTTTTTAGAATTTACACACCCTTTATTTGAGTATCCATTATCTTCTTTATGAGAGACGATTGAGAAATCATTTGAGAAAGGATTGATGATTTTATTCCCGGAATGATTCCCATGTCCATTCTCTACAAATCTGAGAAGATTGGATCCTTTTAAACTCTCACTAATGAGAAAATCATTGGATCCTTTTTACTTAGATCATCCACCACCTTGTTCTCTTTCCTAGGGTGGTAATGGATTGGGGAGCCATAATCCTTGAAGAGTTCTATCCAACTTCATTGGTTCATATTAATATCTTTCTATGTGAATATATATTTGAGTCTTTTTTTATCATTATATATCTCACACTTATCCCCATAGAGATATTGTCGCCAGATTTTCAATTCAATGTTCATAGTCTCGAACTCTAGATCACGTGTGGGATAGTTTTTATCATGTATTTTCAGCTATCTTGAGGCGCATTCTATCACTTTATGATTTTGCATCAACACACAACCCAGACCCTTCTTCTAAGCAACACTAAATACCACAAAAAGTTCTCTACTCATAGGTAATGTGAGAAAATGTCCCGTGATAATCCTTCTTTTCAAATCCTTGAATCTCTCTTACCATTCATCACTTTATGAAGAATATAATCCCTTTCGACTTAGCTTGGTAAGAGGGCTGGATAATTATGAGAAATTTTTCGTAAATCGAAAATAATATCAAGCTAATCCCAAGAAGCTACGGATATCCTTTACTGATGTTGGCCTCGCCCATCCCTCAATTGTAACTATCTTAGAGTTATTCACTAATATCCCATTAATTTTGATGATATGACCCAATAATGAGACATCATTCAACCAAATTCAATTTTTTTACTTTTCAAAGATCTTATCCTTCCACAAGGTGTCTAGTATAGTTCTTAGATGCTCCTCATGATCCTTCTTGGTTTTAGAGTATATTTGAATAACATTAATAAATACTACCACAAATTGGTTGAGGTAATCTCTAAAGACTCTATTCATCATTCCCATAATGATTGTTGGAGAATTAGTGAGTCCTAAAGGCATTACTATGAATTCATAGTGCCCGTATCTTGTATGAAAAGCAGTATTGGTGATATATTCCTTCTTCATGCTTACATGATAATATCATCACTAGAAATCTACCTTGGATAAGTAATGCGCTCAATGAAGCTGGTCAAAAAAGTCATCAATTTGTGGTATATGATACTTTATCTTTATCGCTATTTTGATAAGCTCATGATAATCGATGAAAAGCCGCATTCACCCATCCTTCTTCATGATGAGGAGGACTGGTGCACCCAATGGTGAAGCACTTGGACGTATAAACCCTTTATCTAGATTCTACTATAGTTTCTTCTCCAGCTCCTCATGCTCCACAACATCCATTCTATATGGAGTATTGGATATTGAAAATGCCCCATGTATAAGTTCAATTGAGAATTCAACATCTATTTTAGGGGGAAGACTAAGAAATTCCTCAAGAAAAACTTCCAGGAATTTCCTCACAATAGGCTTGTCTTCAAGGATAGTTACTTCCTTAGACTCAAGAATCTAATTCAGATACGCGTGCTCATAGGGCAGTAATATCCATGCTTGAGATGATAGAGCTAATAATGATTTATCTTCTTCCTTGCACTTGTACAAAATTAGGGGTAGATTCTCCACATGGAGAGTGATTTCTCTCTCATGGAAATTTATGTTGGCTCTATATAGGGAAATCCAATCCATGCCAATAATTGCATAAAATTACACCAATGGGAGTATTATGAGATTCACTAGGATGTTCAATCCACTGATTATGACTAGGGAGGAGCTAAATTTATGGGTTGTAGTGATTGCCCCATTTACCATACTCAAAAACATCTTCACTTCCATGATTTGTGGCGGTGTTGGGATTGTTCTACTTAACATTAGGGATATAACAGAATGTGTAGAACCAGAATAAAAAAGAACTTTATCTATTCATGAATGAATAACAAGCATACCTTTCACCACTTTGTTGTTAGGGTTCACTTCCACAGTAGTGAGGGAAAAATCTCACCCTTTCTACCTTGGAGGTTGTTGTTTGTCGCCAAAAAACCTTGGCTTAGAGAACTAATTTTCCTGATGCCCTGGTTCTTTTTAGTTGAAGCAATGAAAAATGAATTGAGATTTGAACAGAGAATTCATCTCCTCTGTCGTAGCCACATGTTTTTATTTTCGGTAGTAAATAGCTTGGTGTCCTTTTCTTCCACACCTAATTTATTTCCTCCTACGCTTCGAACAATTTTCAAGGTGCTTCTTTCTACACATTTGGCAAGTGGGGTGGTGGATCTTCTCAGCACCGTTGGATTTATCCATCAAACTGCTAGAATTTATTTCCACCAAAAGCTTCTTAATCCCATGATACCTCTGAGATCCCCCGACCTCTATTTTTCCCTTGAGGGCACAACAGACAATTTCCTCATAGATGTCAAAGTCATGGATCACCAGGGTATTCCACATGCTAGGTTTTAGCCCACCAATGAAGTGGTCAACCTTGAATTCAGGGGTAACAACATAGTGGAAGGTGTATCATGAAATCCTTGTGAATGATTTCTTGTACTCCTCAACTGATTCATCATCTTTTTGCTTGAGGTCAAGAAAGTACCTTTCCATCTTAAGCCCGAGGGTGCGTAGAAAATATTTATAAAAAATCATTCGAAAATCCATCCATTCCAATGCCTCAATATTCTCATTAGGATTTGTATTTTTGATAAATTTTCACTACTGACCAACTTCACCCTTCATACAATAAGTATCCAGGAGAACCTTCCCTTATTTGCAACATTTAAGGATAGAGAATATCTTTTCAATGGAGTTGATCCATTGTTCGGTGATTGACAGATCAGATGATCTGTTAAAAGTATGAGAAATTTGTTTCATGATTCTCTAAAGAGTGACTTGTTCCTTCTGGGGGGGTGGGGGTGGGGGTTGAACATTATTCTAGACCCATGTTCTTATTCAATGATAGAGATAACTAAGAGATTATCATGATAAATTTACGATTCCCACTCCCATTGGATTGGGGATCTCATTAGAACTGTCATCGCATTGATCTTCCCATTGGTTGTTAGCCCGAGTCTTCCTATTACTAGCCCTTGGTAGGAATAAAATGAAAGTTAGGGGTAACACCTAAAGGGTAATCCAAAGACAAAAATGAATGACTTATAAATTACTTTTATTTCCTTAACTTACAAATCTATAATATTCAATATATGTTATCCCTAATCTAATTTCCAAAATTTATTCATAGAGGCAATTTTTTTAAAAATCCATTAATAATGGTTCACCCAAATCTTATTAATTTAACAAAGAATATACCCAGGTAGTTTCGTAACCACGAATGTAGTAAGGCCCATTGTCGTGTAACAGGATACCCCAGGTCATGCTTGAAACTCATTATTGGTTTTTTCACTCCTATGTAAATTTGTACCAGAGCCGCCTCTACCTTCTCGTATCCAGACAAGGATTTATTTTCTTGATAAAGCATTTACTCAATAATCAAAAAACATTGGGATTATTTTTATACTTACTCTTTTCTCTAAGGCTTTACTAGGGTTTTCAAATCCTAATCCCAAAAATAAGTAAACCAATCCTCTGATACCAACTATGAAAATCATGCTTTTATCACACTTAACATAATTAATTACATAAAACCATCACTTGATAAAACATAGAATATCGATAGGTATAGTGTATTTAATGCTTAGAAACATTACATAATAACTTAAAACATAAAATGCAACATCATATTGAAAACATGCTTTATATGGCCACTACATTCCCAGGTACTTATCATTGCATGTGATAACCTGAGGAGATGCATAAGAAAACGGTGATCTATAAAGCCCCAAAAGGGAGTAAAAAAAGAATAACATGAAGATTACAATACAAGTTAGTCAATAGTAATATTAATGGAGTGGAAGAGAAACATAAACATAAAGTCATGATAAAACATGATAATCATAACATGGAGATGTGGCAACAACATTTAACATGATATTACCATGAGCCAAGGCTCATTGTGCATGAAGCATGAGTAAACCCTCATTGTACACGAATCATGAGTAGAAACTAATTCCACTAGAATTTGAATTAGTAAACACTCATTGAAAATGAATTATCATGATACTAAACTTTATCCAATGAATTGGAGCGATATCAGGGCACACCTTTATTAAACATTTTATTTCATGCATAAGTGTGCCACATCAATCATATAACATGGAATCAGTCAACATCACAAGTTATTACATGATTAAGGAATATGTAATAAATATGAGAAATTACTATTCAATATGTATATGTGCATAAAAGTGAATACCCTTGATAGATACATGGGTATGGTATTCACTACACAACGATCTTGTCTTGAAAAAACAAGGTGCATATTGGATAGCATAATGGCGTGACATAAATAAAAATGGTTGATGAGAGATAAATGAGTGTATCATAATATGTACATGAAATGGAATGTAAGGGGTTTAATATTAATACATTCCCCAACAAATGTAATGGAATTTAGATACATAATACAAAATAATTTCTTGAATGTAAATGATGAGAGGGAAATTTCTTATAGAATTTCGACATGGTAACAGGTGTACATGAGAGGCATTAATGAGAGAGAAATAAGATATATCATTATTCAAAAATGGATAGTGAATTATGGGGTAGGATATAAATCATACCCCAAAATTTATGTGTTAAAATAAAAGGGCATATTAATATAAAGAAACATGGAAAAAATGAGAAAGGAATGAATCCTTTACTTGGAATTATGATCTCAAAGGCTTGGTAGGGGTTTGAGAGATACTTATTGAAATCTTGGGGAAACTTAGGAGGATTATACAGAGAGTAAGTAAGAGTTTGGACTAACTACAATGGTTTTGAGTGAAGAGTAAGTGGGAGATTGGGTGGGTTTATAAAGGAAAGGATATAGAATTCATTATTATTTAGGATTGGGATGAAACACATTAAACTAATCAAAACCACAAAACAAACCATGATTTTTGCTGATGGGTTTTTCCAAATGGGAGTGGAAAACAATATTCTATAAGGAAAATGGAATAAAATCTCTAAATAATACGGTTTATTTTGTGGAGGTGAGTCACACTCTCTATGAAAACAATTTAAAAAGATAAATATTTTATAAGTCTAGGAGGGTCCACTAAATTTTTTTAATATAAATAAAACAAACCTAAAATAACATTATATTAATTTTAAAACATATATTGGAATAAAATAATGTTTAAATTATTTTATTACATCACTATTGATTCATTTTGTTGTCATAAAACACATTATATATTTAAACGGTATTTAGTTTTTACCCAAAAATTCGATTGTTTCAGAAAATTATGAAAAATTCACCGTTTGATAATTTCAACATCCTGATTCTAAAATTAATATTCAATTGTTCAGAATAATTTTCTAAATATGTGCATTTTCACTTTTAAAATAAAAAACTACATTTATTGAAAAATCATGGGTTTTGACAAATACAACATTCAAACCTTAATAAAAATTACAATTGTATTCATAAAAATTATACTATAATTTGTAATTAATAACAATTTATTTAATAATAATAATAATTTATTAAAATATTATTAAATTAAAAAATCCATTAGTTTATCAAAATATATTTCTTAGTTGAATATTAACTAAAAACACTATTTGTGCTTTAAAAACTATTTACAATGTAACAACAAGAATATAATGAATTTATGTTCTTTATTAAATAAAACAATAATGCACATAATCATAGTACTAAGGAATTACTAAATAACCCCTAATAACACCTACATACGACTGAAGGGTAAGGCGTGCAATGGTGACAGACTCTTGGTGTGGCTTATATAACATCGCTCGGGATGTAATCTCTATCAACTTCCTCTTCTCCCATTGGTAGTTCTGCTCAAGCTTAACGTATTAAAGCTTGGATAGGGCTTGGTCAAGAGGGAAGCCCAGTGACTCCAACTCTTTTCTAAGCTCTAGAAATGGGCTTCATACGGGGCATATCTACTGGATAAGGCCATTTATTCCTTTGTTTGTGTATATTGGATTTGTTAAATTCTTATATTTATACTAAACATTTGATCATTGATCAATGAATATATTAGCAAAGGTCACAAATCATAACTGTATTTCAAAATTGAAAACATAAAACCAAATAATTTTATAAATTTTATATAACTATAAGAAGACAAATAGACAAAGTGGAATTTTCATTAATGAATTTTTGGGTCGTTACAATTCTCCTCTTTCTATATATATTAAAATCTCAAAACATGAGATGCATCATTTATATACATTACTATAAAGGAAACATAAAAAAAATGTATGAAGTTGAGATAAATGGAAACCTAAATCTAATTTGTAAAAAAATCATATTTTTTTTTATAATTTTATAATGACCTTTTTACCATTAAAATAAAATATCCTCTTTCCAAAATTTTAAAAATATTTCCATGGAGATACTTTTGAAAAAATTTGATATCCTAGTTCTCTAAGATATCTTCATATGATACTAAATCATCTTTAATTTCTGTTACATATATTTTACCAGTTATGATCCCAAAATCATCATTTCAATGAATTATTTAGAAAATAATGGATTTTAACACTACTTTCTATTAAATTCCTAAAAAAGATTCATTTATGAACTTGAATTTAAAAAGTTATTATAGGAAAACACAAAAAATGAATGACGTTGATCCAAAATTTCAATATAATTAAATGATAAATATCAAGGTCTACCTTCTAAATTCATAATCAGCCACTCCAATTTTCTATCAGATTAATAGTGAAAGGAAGTGATAAAATTAAATTCAGTACCCAACAAATTATTATGTTTTTTAAAATAATTTGAGGTAAATACCGGATAATGATTATATACAATATAAAGTGGAACCCTAGGTAATCATTCTATATATTTAATATATTGTCTATAATTTTGATCCAAATACATTATGGCACCCAATATTTTATTATATCATATTTTATATTTAATTACATAAAGATACACTTAATAAAAAATAAGAATATCCTGAGTCCTATTGTATTTTGGAAAATTAGGTACATATATATTTAACCTAAAACATGGGTAAAAAATCATTATTTAAAAACTCCAAAAATTCCCTAATATTCCTTTTATCTTCTAAAACCAAATGGGATGAAATCGGGACATACAAAAGAAATGGTTAATCTTTAAATACAAGTAATGGAATAAAAAAATTATATCATAATAAAAATATGTATATGTGATTCATGAGGAATATCAAGGTCAAATATGAGGTTTGGAAATCATAATCATAATAAATGAGGAAATATATAACATGATAAAATAAAGGAAACATATAAATGATGAAACAACATAAAACATGACATCATAAGCCGTGTCGAGGCTAACTACCTAGACAACATCACATAGTGGGAAATGTATCCTAATATATTTGGTTAACACCCTAACCCTATTCAAAAAAATCATGAGACAATAAAACAATGTCTAATGCTTTGTTGGGATATATAATTCTAGACCCATCCTTGACATACATATCATGTATATGCATATGTTTTCCACATAGACAATATAACATAAGGATATATTTCATCTCATTTTATCCCATTATTAAGAAGTGTGATATGTATACATGGAATTACCCACTAAATAAATTATAGGATCATCTAGGTGAATACAATTTATTGTAAATGGATATAGGTGTTAACTACACAAATGCTTAGTAAGAAACATCATAGGATAATTTTGACCGAATAATGAGTGTAAAAAATGGGATATTTAAGGGGTGAATGAGATTGAAAGAATCCATTGATTATATGGTAATCATATGGGATGTATGTGGGATGTGTAAAAAATATAACGACTTAGAAAATTCAAAATATAAATTTATGAATTAAATAATGTGCTAGAATAAAGATGAGAAGGATATGATCTTTTACATTGAGTGGATGGTTCTAATAGAATGGGGGAATTTCATAATTTCTATTGGGAACATATGAGGAATATATAGAGTGAAAGGAAGATTAATGTCAGGATATAATGAGTTTAATGGAAGAGTAATTGGTTTTATTTGTAGGGATTATATATAAAAATATATGAAAATAATTTATTAATTTTCAAGTATAGGTTTTAGACATTATTATATAAAGTAATCCAAACAAAAAACCATACAACGTTTTCCCCAAATTTTCTACCAAACATGATCGAATTTAAATATATTATGTGTTTAATAACTAACAAAAATTATATAATTCCCTTGGTGAGGTGTAAGTGAGTCCTATTTATAAATAATTGAATTTAAAACATTACAATATCATATATGTTTTTGATGTTTCATTATTGGTTTATAAATTAATTAAGAAAATTAAAAACATAATATTTTAAAATTGGAACAAAATTATGGTCATGGAAAATTTTTATGTAATATATTGCATCACTATTGGGTCACTATGATTACATAATACATACCACATATTTTTATCATATTTAATTTTTTTAAAACAAATTGATTGTCTCAGAAAATTGTGAAAAATTAATTATTGGATAATTTCAATGTGATATTTTTAAAGATATTTTTTTATAAATTTTTTTTATAAAATTTTTTTTATAAGAATTATAAATTATAATTTCAATTAATAAAAATATATATGTGTAAAAAAAGGTTTATTTTACAATATCCATTTTGAGCCATATAAAAAATAATTTTGAATTTGTAAAAATTATATTTTTACATAAATTAAATATATATTAATTAATTAAATTTTATTTATTAAAATATCATTTATTTATTTAAATTATTGAATTAAATAAAATAATATTTTGTTATTTAACTATATATTTCATAGAAATACAATTTTTGATTCACCATTTGTAAAAATATTTTTTTATCAAAATCATTATTTAATCATTTAGAATAATTAATTAAAAATAATAAATATAATCATTATTTTTTTTTGAAAATAAATATCAAAATTGATAATATTAGGTTCTAGATACATATACCATTATTATACCAATGAATTGTTGAAGGTTAAGGTGTGTGATGGTATGATTTTAATATAGTTGTTTGGAAAACATGGTTTGTGATGTGAAATCAATTAGATTGAAAATCTATTGTAAATGTTTTTTCTCATGATTTAGTTGTCGAATTTTAGTATGGGAATTTTCAAGTGATATTCTATATGATTATATATCCCTATTGAGCTCTAATAAATGGGAATCAAAGGGTATGATATTGTTGGTAGAGGTCATTTGTTCATCCATTTATGTCAATTAGACTTTATCATAACCCTTTAATTTACTAAACATAATGGTAACTGTAAAAAGGGAATATTATCAGAGGTTTTTATTCTTAATAGTATATTAAATCAAATCAACAATTAGTTTCCAAAATAACAAAATCAGATCTTGTGTTTTATATAACTATATTACAAGATAAATAATTTATTAATCAAAAAGAAAAATTCATTTATAAAAGTTTTGGTGGTCACATCCTCCCCCCATCATAAATTTTACACACAAAAAATTCATTTTATGGGATATAATAGTTGGGGTGTTTTTATTTCATCACATATTCTGGTTCCTATATCGCTTTCAAAATCTTAAGGTTCCACCAACAAAATTTTACCATTTGAGTTTTATTGTTTCATAGAACATTTTATCTAGAATCATGGATATTCATCAGCTACTCCTATTTTGAAAGACCATTTTTCAATGATACAAGCTTAAGATTCCAAACATGTTATGGGTTTGGTATATACTTCATCAAAAGGTGTATACAGAACAAATAAATAAATTGAGATAGGTCAGGTGGGATTCTTAATCAACATGCCACTGCTCTGATGTGATCAAGGTTATCAAAGTGTCCAGTATATCTAGGAAATATATTTCCATTCATCCCAAACCTCAAGTCATTCATCTATTGGTATATACAAAGGGAAACAGTATCTATGACCTAAAAGTCTATATCCCATCAAAGATTTTCTACATATATTTTATTCTAATTTTATGTGGATTTCATATGAATTTTAATGGTTTGAACCTTCTCTATCATCTTTATGATAACATTATGTCCCATTATCTTCTTCTCTCATAGTTTATCCTTTCATATCAGAGCCTAACACCTCTTCCCATACATAGAATCATATTGTTCCATTATAATTATCGATTTGAAACTATGAATATATGAGAACACAACTATGGGAAGGTTATGGTACAAGAATCCTTGAAAAACCATTAATCAAGATCTTAAGATGTCATCAAATTTTTCAATTGTCCATTCAGATTTACCATAATCCTAAGAATAACTATTAGTGTTGAAGCATAGTTATGTATCCAAAAATTATTGGAGGATTCCCCAAAACCATGATGTAAAATTCAGATCTTGACCAAGTATAATAGAGAGATAAACTCAGTAAAGTGTTACCAATTAATATATGTTTATAATTATAATGTTTTCAAGGGAAAATCATTAATTATATAAATAAAATTTGTTGAATTTATAAGCTGATCGACTACCACCCTGATGAAATTATTTTATTTTGGTGATACGGGGAGCTGTATGATGAAATCCATGGTTAAGTTTTCTTATTTACATACATGTATGAGAAGTGGTTTCATCATACCATTAAACTTATACCATTTATATATTTTTTCATATTATACTATAATGACCTGGACCTGAACATCCACCCGAACTATGCTAAACGGATCAGGTGTTACTACCTTAGGCGCACCGCCTCGAATGCCAAAGGCTGCTGACTAGCTGCGAGGGTCTTATAGGTATAGTGGGGAGGCTATACCCTGTAGGAGGATGATAATAATGGTACTGGTCTGATTATAACAATAAAGTTGCAGTAGAATAAACAACTTTGCAGACTCAAACCAGACCCACAGAGCGGAAGCATAATAAATATCAATAAACAACGGAAGCAATACATAAAAAAACTCTAGAGGAAATAAACAAAACAACATGTTGATCAGTTGTAACTACCACTGAACATCAAAAGAGTCATCCAATCAGGTCATACATATATAAATATAAAGGGTGCCAAGGGATAACCAACTATAGCTATAAAGTTTTCACGCATCCCGAAGGGCCTGTACAAGGTGTGAGACAAATCTCAATAGGATACCAAACAACGGTGCGTACCTAATATAAGTGTTTTAGAATGAATTCATTTATAAGGTAAACAGTAAATAGTACGATGCACAAATAAACAAAAAATAAACGGGTGCTCAGCAGCCACCATAGAGTTTCACCTGCTTCGGCCAATGATAGAATCTTTGTCATATAACCTAGAACCATGTGCCCCCATAACACCATGTGTCTCCAGTACCAACATCCCGAGGGCACGCCCGAGAAATAGCAACCCGGTGGAACAACGATGCCTTCCCTCAATAAGTAACCAGAGGGACAACAATTTCTTCCCTCAAAATAATGTACCTGGAGGGACATCAATGTATGCCATCAAAATAAAGTACCAGGAGGGATGACAATTTTTGCCCTCAATATATGGTACCAGGAGGGACAACGATGTCTACCCTTAAAATAAAGTACCCGAAGGGACAACGATATCTGCCCTCAAATAACAGCGAGCTTCTGCCCCCAACCTGATAGCCTCAATGATATCCCTTGAAGGCTCTTCACCTTCCACTTGGAATCCTAAGACAATCCCCCCAAGACAATAGTACCTAAACCACAAAAAATGGGGGCTTCTACCCACATGAGTGGTCAAAACCATATCACCACAGAGTCTCTTTGTGTGCACACTACTCAATGATTTCGGGTGAGCGGTAATCCCCAAAATAGTACCCAAGCCACAACACCTTTAACACCATGTGTCCCTGTGACCATTCCACTAAAGTCTGATGGTCTCACCATCCTAGTAACCCATGACATGCCCAACTAGATAGTCATCCTCCCTCAAACCAATGCCCATGATGCCCAATGATATGGTTAGAACCACCCAACATTACCCTGTCCAAGCCCAACCTATGATCAACATCACTCAACAATACCTAGGCCATGCCAAGCACAACCTAAAGGTTCCATCATATGTAATATCACACCTCAAATATATAATCACAATAGAAAACTTTAAATAGGCAAGACAATGAAACAGTTGAATTATGCTAGCAAGGTGTTGTCCCATACCAGCACCAAGATCATGAGAGCCTCTAAAAATTTATATGAAGGATTAATAAACTAAACATATCAGTTAAAACATCATAGTTTAATCATAACCATTTTGGGTTCCCCTAGCTAAAATGACCCAATTGATAAACAACCCCTCGCCCGACCCCGCTCAAGAAAAACAGGTAAAGGGAAAACCCAAAGGCATCCCATGGGTCTAATGAACAATTTAATATACAAGATCAGATAAAACATGGTTGCGCTGAAAATACCCAAAAACACGTCGAAGGCCGCACCCCCCAAATCACCATGAAAACACAAAAAGAGGTATACAACACCTACTTGAGACTCGTATGATTCTACTCCTCTTATAATAGGCTCCAATTAGGTCTAAAATGTGGTAGATATACAAAAGAATCAAAACCTACCAAACCCTTATAACTCATTCTAGAATAGAAATCAAGAAGAACGGATCAAGATGAATCAAGGCCTTACTGAGGAGGTTCAAATGGATTAAACTGTGTTCGAATTGGGGTTCAGATGAAGAAACGTGATCGAATTGAAGTCTCGACCACCTATTTCCCAAGGGTTCTATCGAAAACCTGAGAAATGAGGCTAATGCCCATATTAAGTGAAAAAAAGAAACTACACGACGTGTAATTTATTACTACATGCTTTGTAGGTTTGTTTCTATTCACATGGTGGACACTTTTCCTCTTACATACTTTCCCAAACCAGCCGACATTAGTACACGGTGTGTACTAGGTATCACATTGCATGAACTTAGTTTTTCTTCTCTTCCTCACTGACTTACCCACCCTCCATGTATATACCTCATACACAGCTAGACTACACAATGTGTCCATGGAGGACACGACGTGTACTTGGTTAAACAATCCTACCTGGCCAACAGACCTACATGCCATGTATGGTCTCCACATGGTCATGGGTACATGGCGTGTTGATAACTAAACGCTAGGTAGTAAGAAGTTTCTACACGGTCATCACATGGAATGTACTCAGTGGCACACGACCAGTGCTTGCCCAAACCATACACAGTGTGTACTCTAGAGTACATGGTGTGTAGTCTGGAAAATTCTAGAATATCAAAAAATTTCCTAGTTTCCTCTAGAAAAAGTCAAAAATTTAAACATGGTCGGGATTTTTGACCCGTTCTAAAAACATAGGTTCTTACATAAGCAATATGATATGAACTCCAAAATCCCCCTCTTCATGTTATGCCACTACATGTTTTTATTAAAAAATTTATAAATCTGAGTACTTCCTCGATGAATAAAGAATGATAGTCTATGTGAATTATCCAAAATACCCCTCTTCCTTTATTGTTTTTATGGGATACATATTTGGCATCCAAAACATTAAAATACATCATTAAAAAATTTAAACTCAGGAATATTATCTCTATCTTTTATGGAAGCTCATCATCTTTTTAGGCCTCCCTGATCCTATCAAAAATAGATGTCCATGAATTTATTTTTATACTTATTGTTTAAATATGTTTTTTTATTCTAATATACGTCATTTTAATTTCCTTGAAGATTGGATCACTTTCAATCATCAAATTAAGTAGGGTTTATGGATCCTTTCTTCTCAGATCAACTTCCACACTTTTTCCTTCCATGAAGTGTAATGGATAGAACAGTCACAATACATGATAAAATCTAACAACCATTGTTAGTTCATATTAATCTCTTTTGGTGTGAATATGTAATTAAGGATTTTAGGATACATATATGTGTTACACTTCTCTCCATGGAGATAATTTTTCAATATATTCAATGTAAAGATCACTACAACCAATTTTAGATCATGGGATTTATAGTTCCACTCATGAATCATTAATTAGAGAGTTGTTTAGGATATCAATTTTTCATCCTTAATGAGTACACAACTCACAACCTTTTTGGATGCATCATTAATGATCAAAAATCCTTCCCCACTAATGGGTAATGTGAAAATAGGTGCAGTGATTCAAATATTCTTTATCTCATTAATGATTTTTTATATACATTAGTCCAGATAAACATGATTCTCATTCACGTAATTTTGGTTAGTGGGATTAAAAATCATGATAATTTTCTCAAAAAGTGATTTTAGCACCATGATAATATATGGAATGTTTGTATTTATACCACATATGTTATTTTGTTCTATCCTTTAGTTCCCTTTATTTCTTACGGATCCACATACATTTCTATGTTTATGATAAGATTTCCTAGGAAAGTTACTTTCTCCATCCATAACTCACATCAGTTGTAATTAAAAAAATCCTTTTCATTCCCTAATGTCTTTAGTATGATATTAAAATGATCCTCATTTTCATCCATACATTTTTTTGAAAATAATAATATCATATATTAACACTAAAATAAATTGTCAAGGTAGTACTTAAAGACTCTATTAATTATTTCCATCAGAATTTAGGGAGCATAATTTTGTTCAAATGGAATAACTATGAATCTGTAGTGTTCATACCTGGTTGAAAAAATGTCCTGGTGATATCCTTCTTCATCAAATTTACTTTAAAATATCCAAACTGAAGATCCACCTTAGATAATTATTGTTTACCATAGTGATAATAAAATTATTCATAAATCAATGGAAGTTGATACATTTTTTTATTGTGATTTGTTGGGCCTAAAATAAACAATGTAGAGGCTCATTGACACATCCTCATTTAGTTGAAGAGGATTGGTTCACCCCACGATGATGCATGTGTGTGTATAAAATAGTTATCTAGATTATCCTATAATTATTTTTAATTATTTAAAGTTCAAAAAATGGCCATTATATATGGAGTCTTGGATATTAGTAAGGATCCTAGTATAAGTTCTATTGGAATATCAACCTCTTAACTAGGAGGAAGACCATGGAATTATTTCAGAAACCCATTGATGAATTTCCTTAAAATGGGAATGTCATAGAGGATATTCATTTCCTTTAAATCAATCATTTGGTAAATATATGATTGCTCATAAATAGATAACTTCCATTATCTAGATGATGATACTAATAAAAATTCATTTTCTTCCATAAACATTTATAGAATCATATTCTTATTTTTTATATATAGTTTAATTTCTTTATCTAAAAAATTTGTGAATGATCTATACATGAGAAGAAAATTTGTGCCTATAATAGAATCAATATTTGATAGGGTGAGTATCAAAAGGTTCATGTGTAATTTTATCCCAAAAATTTAGGTACTGGATGAATTATATGTTGTGCTGTAAAATTTGACCCTTATTATATCTTCATATATAACTTTACTTACATGTTTTGAGGGGTGTCTGAATAAATCTAAAATAATTATTTGATATAAAATAATACATTGATCCATTATAACAACTGATATTTAAAATTAGATAATGAATGATAATCCATCCTTTTAGAATATGATACTCGTTATTCATCACTTATTTCAACGTGAAAAGACTTATGGATGAGTATTTTAAAACAATTAAACATTTAAAAGGTAAAATATGAGCATTGAATGAGAAAATTATAAATGAAATATGTTCTTTAACCTTTGAATTTCTTGGAATCAATATATTCTATAAATTTTCAGTTTGACATCATAATGTCCAAACGGTATTTTCTATTAAATAATGGTTTTTAATGAGAATTAAAATTTAGAAAATTATATACCATGAGAGTGCCAAACCATGTGTGTAGAAAGGCCCACTATCGTGCACTAGGTGATGATTGGGTCTAGATCAACACATCTTTTTCAATGTTATTTCCCCTGTGTATAACTATGTTAGATCCATACCCACTTATAGAATCCAAAAATTGGTTTATTTTCTTATAAACCACTTTCTTCACACTATGAAAAATTAATGGTTGTTTTACCTATGTTTAGACTTATCCTTAAGGTTTTCACTATAGTTTTCTAATCTTAATCCACAAAAATATATATACATTTCTCTAATAAAATTTATGGAAACCCATATTCCATTACATATTAACTTATGATTTATTAAATTACTATACACATAATAAAACCACCGAAGATTATGGGAACTAGTTTATTTGTGAAATTATGTACATATAACTTTAACATGAAACTTTTTTTTGACATAATTATTTATAAATTCTAAAATATGACCTTATATTTCATAAATATTATAAAACTGCATGGGATAACCTGGGGACGTACAGAAGAAAGGGTGATCTAAAAAACCCAAAAAGTGAATAAATAAAGAATAAATTTTTTTAAAGTATTACATTTGATCAAAGATTCTAATTAAAGTAATACTATACTAGTGCGAATTACAATATTTAACAAAGAGACATGATATTACATGATAACATAAAGGAAAAATTGGAATGAGAGGATGACACAAAACATAACATCATATAAATAAGTCAACAGTAATAACAAATAAAACATTAAAAAGTGGGAAAAGTCACATAATGGATTAGGATTCATCCCTAAACCAATACATAAAATCTCAAGCGACAAAAAAGTACCCAATGAATTATATGACTATATAATTTAGGTCCAACCCTTCACTTTAAAATCAAGTACTTGAGATTGCGTTCCATATAGATCATACTACATTAGCATGTATTTCATCAATTTTATGCCCAAAATTAATTATTTGTGAGATACCTAAATGTAAATCACCAATAAAATAATATTTAGTACATGAATGGAATTATACATGAGTGGAAATGGAGACGAGTATTCACTACACAAATGTTTATCATGGAAAAATCTTTGGATAATTTCAGGAATGTAATAGGAGTAAATAATTGTTAATTGAAGGTGATAATGAGATTTAAAGGGGACTTTCATTACGTTTAAGTTATAATTATGGTAAGAGAGATGTGTAAAAACATATACCCACATTATCATAATGTAATTATGTATTATTGGAGAGAGGAGTACTAAAATCCAGGGCAGTGGAAAGGGAAGGGGAGGGAAGGGGAACATGAGGGCTTGGGGGTATAAATTGGTAGAGGCTGAGGGAACCCCCTATAATGATATTGAACCTTTCCATCATTAGAATTTCTACATTTTGTAGGAAAATGATTTTAGAACCTGGGGTGTCCAATGAGGCTAGGTAGTAAGAATCTTTGTTTCCCTATCGGTAGGTATGCTTCACTCTGGGGTTGCTATAAAGTATGTTGTGACATTTTATGATCATGTACTCAATCGACCATGAGATGACAACAATACTCTAAAAAGCATTGTGATGGAACATATAGTATATTTATTCCTCTGAAATGACTATCCTTCTCTGGATTTGTACTTTGAGTCCTATTAACATGGCCATTTCCATCATCCTGGAGGGATGAACCCGGGCCCAGCTAGATGGAGCCGACCAAAATGACCAACCTATTTCCATATCAGACAACACCCCAACCACACATAACCCCATATACATATGAGAAATTTGAGTTAAGAATCAATACCCTATATGAAGGGTTGCATCATACACAGTTTCCCCTAGAGGTGCTGCTACTAGGTGAGAGACAGGGGGCCTAGTCTTGAAGTTCTACAAAGATGGGGCCTTCTTTTAGTTTCTCAGGACCCTAACAAGATCAATGAGTAGATTGTTTGAATGGATGATGATGGAACGACTTATTGAGACCACCCCTCACGAACCCATTTATTCCTCACCTTCTACAAACCCCAATAGGCTACATGAAACAAAGAAGTGTGATCCATCCACTCCACTCCCCTCACCCAAACTATGGAACCAGTGTTCAATGAAAGACTGATTAGCTATAAACAGATTGGAAAAGGTAGGGAAATCACCATTGTAACACTCGAGACATTTATAAGAAATATTTTGTTTTTATTTTATATAAATCATAAAAAAAAATATTTCACAACACACCACACTAGATTTGCTTGCTTTACATGCAATCACGACCTTCCTTGATAGCTTGCGTCGTACACAATACTGAGTTTCACTAAACAACGATATGCTATTAAAATAATATTAAAACTAGTCGTTATGAATAGTAATAACCACATTTGGAAATTTTGTAAATTTTATTTTTCAAAATGGACTTCATTTTTGGATTCGGAATATCGAAATTAGCCTAGGGTGAAATTTTGGTATTTTTCTAGAATATTTCAATTTTTGATGAATAGTGAAAACACAGGGTTACTATTTAAAAACTGACTTTTTATTTAAATAATTATTTATTTTATTTAAATTTATTTTAGGAAAAAATTGTTACCTAATAACTATATAAGTTCAATTTAATTCATGGGAGTAATTTTATAATAATTTTGGATATATAAAAATGTTATTGAACTTTTCACCGTCTTTTACCCACCTCCGAGGGGAATTTACAAATTTACAAAAAACATAATTTTACCGCTTCTGTGAGTGGAATTTCATAAATCCAATAGACACGGTTGATTTCAGTATGTAAAATGTGGTTCAATGAGATGAAAATAATTTTTGGTGAATAATAACTTTTTTACTTTTATTTACCACGTTTAAAAGTAAATAGGGTAATTAAGGGTAAAAATGATATTATTATTACCCTAACACATGTCCTAATTCAATTGGATATGTGTAATTCGACCAAAAACAACCTTAGGAATAAAATATGACCATTTAGGCCCACTTGGACAGATTAGGACATTTATTATTAATTTATTTAAAGATGGGTTAAAATAGTTAAAATCAAAGTTTAATAAGTAAATAATTTTTAGTATAGGATTATACATAAAATAAATTCGACTATAAATATTCATAAGAAAGATAGAACGATTTCCTACATATTGGTATTTTATTTTTAATTTTTAGACATTAAATAATATAATTTATTTACGACACAAAGATGATGCAATAATTATCTTATTAATGAAATATTGACATAATTGATGTTATAAATACCCAAATAAATTTAATTTGAGACTTTTTATGAATTCCAATAATTTTTTAGGTTATTATGACATGTTAGTATTGATTTAAATAACTTTTTTAGAACTAATAATTCTGTTATGAGTTTTACAAAAATAAATTACTAAATAGTGTCAAAATTGACATAAAATTGTTTTTAAAACAAATATTATATTATTAATTGTTATTTTATTCCTAAAAATCTAAGGTTCGGCCAAATGACTTAGATAATGTTATATATATTAATAATAAACAATTTGGGGGTTCTATTGGCTTGTTATTGTATGTTTATTAACCTTATTGTGTAAGAACACAAAAAGACATGGTAAAACTAAAATTATCTATCTTAAAGATAAATCTAAATGATAAGGTTAAAATAGTAAACTAAACATGTCCAAATTCTATTTTATGAGAGGATTTCGACCCATCCCCACATTAGTCTCGAAATAAATAAATTTGGAGCTATTTAAAACCGAATATACCTTTATAATAAAATAATATTTTTAGTTTTTTCAAAGGTGCCCCTCTCCTCCCTTATAAAAGGGCACCTCCTCCCTCTCTTCCTCACACCACTTTGAACCTTCAAGCTCGGCCAAACCCTACCAATTTCTCCTCTCCACTTCCCTAGAAACATCATAGAGGCCCTTCTCTTCTTCAAAGACCAATTTTAGTGCCCTAAAAGGAGGTCTCAAAGAAGCGCTTCAAAGAAGAGGAGGTGACACTTACGAAGAAAATCGGACCTACGGTAAGGGAAATATCACAATCTCATTTTTATATGAGATTGTTTATACTTTGGAATTTACTGGGGTGTATTTTATCATCCACATACATGTTTCCTCAATATGTAATATTATTTCCATCCACCTATAATTGTTTAAATCCAATTTTACCATTCGGTGAGTTTTTAGTAAAAGATATGAAAGGAATATTTTGTCGTTTTTCTTACGAGGTAATTTGTGACTTTTTCGACAAAAGTACAAGAAGAATGTTTTTTAACTTATACGGCATGAATGGATTTTAAAACATTATTTCCAAGAAGCTTCCTTCAAAAGTTTTCAAGTTTATTTTTAATCAACTTCTTTTAGTTTAGAATTGTATGACATGTTAAGAAAGGAAAAGTGTTTTTGAAGTAGAAAGGATATTTTTCTCAAGAATGGAGTTCAAGTGTTTTATCAAAATTATTTTTCATCTAAGATAATAAAGGGTTCTGTTTCTATACCTATTATTACATTGAATTGATTATGTTGTGATGAAATTATTTTTATGAATTCCTTTATTGTATATGAATTGTCTTATGATGTCACAATGTTTAAGAATCCCATTTTTATTACATGGGTTATGCAATGATGTATGATTTATGATTTTGTGGAACACATAAGAATGGTATCATTATGAGATGGGTGGGACCTATATCTCCCTCCAATGCATTGGGTGACGATTTATATCTCATGAGATAGACATGGCTAGAACGGTAGGTTAAACCGGTTCAGTGAAACTTGACTGAAACGAGGAATGAACTCGGTTCAGAAATGGACTTTGTCCACTAAGACAGTCTTGGAAATGAGTCTTGACTAATAAGAAATGATTCTCTATGATTATGTGTGTATTACAAAAAGCTTCCTGTTTTATGTTATGATTATTGTGATTACGTTTCACTACCATGATTTATCCCATGTTATGAAATTATGATCTCTTTTGGTAGGGTAAGATTTCCAAATTGTTATTTTCTTATGAATATAATGTGATTGATATTTCTTTTATTTACCCTTACTGAGAATTTGAGCTCACCCTTTTGGATGTTTTATTTTCCCAGTTCAGGAAGAAGGTTATTAAGTAAGATATTTCAAAAGGGACTATAGATATGATGAAATAAATGGGAGGTAGTGTAGACGCTTTATGAACCAGTTGTTTAGGTTTCCCAGTTTCTAAAGACACTATACCTGTACGGTCCTTTCATGGTTTTGTTATATGTTTTAATAAGTGTACTTCAATTTTGATGTACTAACAATGTATGTAAAGTATGGGTCGTTATAGTTGGTATTAGAGGAAAGGTATAGTCAACCTTTGTAAACAATGACGTAAAAGCCTTAGTAAGAATCCTAAGGATAAGTCTAAGCACAGAACACAATCTTAGTGTTTTATAAATAGCCATGAATAACCTAGGATAAGACCTTAAGTGTGAAATTTTATTCTTTATTATGTGGTTTTCCTATTATAATTAGTGTTTCTCACACTATTCTTCTTGGTTTTAGTCAAAGGCTGGAACCCGAAGGAACCGTGTTAATGCAGAATGTGACGGGAAATGCAATGATTGTCCCCCTGAGCAACCAAACGTTATGGGAGATGGAATGAAAAATCTTGTAGCCATTCTCACACATCTTTCTCAAGCTATGGATCATGAAGGACTTCCAAACGAGCAAAGGAAGGAGCAACATTCTATTGAATCATTAATGAGACAGCGTCCACCTTAATTCAGTGGGTCAACTGATCCACTAATTGCTAAACAATGGATCGGTACTACTGAAAATATATTTTCAGTTCTTCAATGTTCTGAATATGATAAAGTCATCTTAGCAGTGTATCGTTTGGAAGCTGATGCTGATCAGTGGTGGAATCTTATCAATAATACGAGGCCAAGAGATGAAATTGAGTCCATGGAATGGGACGAGTTCAAGAACTTATTTTTCAATAAGTACTTCCCTTGTATTCTCTGAACAAAGATGGAGAAGGAGTTTCTTGAACTAAAGAAAAAGGATGATGAATCTATTGGTACCTATGAAGAAAATTTTACCTGACTTGCAAGGTACGCTTCTGGTATTATTATCCAACTTGAGAGTAAGATCGATCGATTCTTTAGTGGATTAAAACCAAGTCTTCAAAGGGCGTTAGCCATAAGGGACTTCAATAGCTAGGAGGAAATCGTTCGATGTGCTCTCAAAGTAGAGATGGAGATTGGAGTAACCCATCAGACATATGGGTTTGATAAGAAGAGGAAAATGGAATTCAAAAGAAAATATAAAGAGCACACTGACAAGAAGATGTGTTTTCCCTTATGCTCAAAGTGTGGAAAGAAACATGAAGGGAGTTGTCTTAAAGGGACAAGTAAATGTTTCAAATGTGGAAAGGAAGGTCATCGGGCATTTGAATGCCGTAATGATGGGAAGAAGATGTCTAGTGATGAGAATAATGAAAAGGCGACACAGAGTGCACCTCCTACACTTCAATGTTAGAAGTGAAAGGAAAATGGGCCATTATGCCAATCAATGCCCTAATCCAAGGGTTGTTGATGATGATCTATGTCAAAAAACTCTTAAGGCTAAAGGCAAAGGAAAGTCACATGAAATTTCTATCAGCGATGTGGAGTACGATAACGAAGTGGTGAAAGGTACACTTACCATCCAATCTAAATTAGAAAATGTTTTATTTGATTATGGATCCACCCATTCCTTTATTTCTGAAGAATTTTCTACAAGTATCACTGTATTACCTCAACAATTAGATGTTGAGTTAGCTGTGACAAACCCTATTGGCACAACAGTCGCATCAAAAGTTTATAATTCTTCTCCGATTGAAGTTTTTGGGAAAGTGATTCTTGCAAATTTTGTGATCCTCCCTATAGTGGAATTTGATGTGATTCTTGGCATGGATTGGCTTTCTCTATATGGAGCAAATATCAATTTCCAAATAAGGGAAGTCACATTTCATATTCCAGATCAATCTTTGATCATCTATCGATTCAAGGATGAACATAACCTTCAGGTGGAAATTTCTTCCATCTTATGGGTCTTGATTCCACCAAATGAAGGTTATTTATCTCAAATGGTTGGTTAGAAACTCACGATTAAGAATATGCCCACTGTACGGGAGTTTGATGATGTCTTTCCGGAGGAATTGTTGGGTCTTCCACCAAATCATGAAGTTGAGTTATCAATATAACTCGTACCGGGTGCTTTAACTATTTCAAAGACACCTTACAGAATGGCCCCAATTGAGTTGCAGGAATTGAAGAAGCAACTCCAAGAGAATCTTGATAAAGGGTTCATATGCCCTAGTGTGTCACCTTGGAGATCACCTATTCTGTTTATTAAGAAGAAAGATGGATCAATGAGACTCTGCATTGATTATTGAGAACATAACAAGATCACTATCAAGAAAAAATATCCTCTCCCGCGCATTAATGACTTATTTGACCAACTATGCGGAACTAAATACTTTTCCAAGATTGATCTTGATTCAGGGTATCATCAATTAAGGGTCAAAAGGGAGGATATACCAAAGATGGCTTTCCGTACAAGGTATGGACACTATGAATTTATTGTGATTCCATTTGGTCTTACTAATGCCCCTACCATCTTCATGGATCTGATGAATAGAGCCTTTAGAGACTATCTTGATGAGTTTGTGGTAGTCTTTATAGACGATATTCTTGTATATTCAATGATCAAGGAAGAACATGAAGATCACTAGAGAATTATATTGAAGACCCTAAGAAAGGAGAAGCTTTATGAAAAATTTACCAAGTGTGAATTTTTGCTTCAAAAAGTTTCATTTTTGGGTCACATAATCTCAAAAGAGGTGATATCCGTGTATCCAGCAAAAACCGAGGATATCGAAAGATGGTCTAGACCAACAACAGTAACTGAGATCCGAAGTTTTCTTGGTTTGGCTGGATATTATCGAAGTTTTGTGAAAGATTTTTCAGGATTATCTAATCCACTAACCAGGTTTACTCGGAAACGAGTTAAGTTTGTTTGGACGAAGGAATGTGAAGAGAATTTCAAGGAGTTGAAAAGAAGGTTTTCCAGTGCACCTGTTCTCACACTGCCTTGTAGTGGAGAAAGGTTTGTGATCTACAGTGATGCATCCAAGAAGGGATTGGGGTGTGTTCTTATGCAAAATGATATGGTGATAGCTTATGCCTCACGACAGTTGAAAATCCCTGATCAAAATTACCCAACTCATGATTTGGAGTTAGCTGCGGTAATCTTTGCATTAAATATTTGGTGGCATTATCTTTATGGAGAATGGTGTGACATTTATACTAATCATAAAAGTTTAAAGTATAATTTCACTCAATAGGAGCTGAATATGCACCAAAGAAGATGGTTGGAGCTGATTAAGGATTACGACTACTCAATTCATTACCACCCTGGGAAAGCAAACAAGGTGGCATATGCATTAAGTCGACAAGACCATGCTAGTTTATCCATGATGAGGATCACAAAAGATCCAATATTTAGGGATTTACAAAGGATGGATCTTGGAATTATAATGAAAGGGGAAAAATTGTATCTTTCTAAAATTAATGTTCAACCATCTATACATGTTAATATTAAAGAAGAACTGAAAGAAGATGTAGAGTTAGAAAATAAGGTGAGAAATTTTCCTGAATTCAACCTTGATTGTGATTGGATAATGCTATTCAGGAATCGGGTTTGTGTTCCTCCCATCCCCAAATTAAATGAGCTACTGGATGAGGCTCATAGTTCTTTATTCTCTATTCATCCTGGAAGCATGAAGATGTATAGGGACCTAAAATAGTACTTCTGGTGGGATGGCATGAAAAGAGATGTTGCTAAATATGTCTCTCGATGCTTGGTTTGACAACAAGGTAAATATGAGAGACAAAAGTCTAAGGGGATGTTACAACCATTACCCATACCCGAATGGAAATGGGAAAACATCACTATGGAATTTGTCACAGGACTTCCTAAAACATACAAAGGCAATAATGCTATCTGGGTCATAGTTGACCATGTTACAAAGTCTGCACACTTCATTTCTATGAGAGAGGATTTCTCTCTGGATCAGCTTTCCAGGATATATGCAAAGGAAGTGGTAAGATTGCATGGAGTACCACTTTCTATTATATCTAATCGGGATATGAGGTTTACCTCAATGTTCTGGAGAAGTCTCCAGCATACTCTGGATACAGAGTTGAGTTTCAGCACTGCTTATCATCCTCAGGCAGACGGTCAGTCTGAGAGGACAATTCAAACTCTAGAAGATATGTTGAGAGCTTGCTCTATGGATTTCAAAGGTGGTTGGGATCAACACCTACCTTTGGTGGAATTTTCTTATAATAATAGCTTTCACTCCAGTAATTATATGGCTCCTTATGAAGCTCTCTATGGAAAGAAATGCAGGACTCCAACTTGTTGGGATGAAGTTGGGGAAAGAAAGCTATTAGGATCTGATCTTGTTGATGAGATGGAAGAAAAGGTCCGATCTATTCAACAACACATAAGAGCAGCTCAGAGTCGACAAAAACTTTATTCCTACAACCGAAGAAAAGACTTAGAGTTTGAAGTGGGTGATAAAGTGTTCTTATGAATAACTCCTTGGAAGAGAGTAATGAGATTTGGAAAGAAGGGAAAGCTGAGCCCTAGGTATATCGGTTCTTTCGAAATACTAGATCGTGTTGGGAAGGTAGCTTACCGATTGGCGCTTCCACCGAATCTCTCTCAAGTTCACGATGTGTTCCATGTATCCCTCCTGAGAAAGTAAATACCTGATCCTTCACATGTACTCAGCTCAGAAGTTGTACCGCAGGAACAAGATCTTTCTTATAAAGAACAGCCGATAGAGATTCTCTATCGTAGTGAAAAAGACCTACGGAACAAGACCACTCTCTTCATGAAAGTTTTATGGAGGAACCACTAATTAGAAGAAGCTACATGGTAGCTTGAGGATATGATGAGGGAGAGGTATCCTCATCTGTTTGTTACAAGTGACAAATTTCGAGGGTGAAATTCATTTTAAGGGGGGTATAATGTGACACCCGAGACTTTTATAAGAAATATTTTGCTTTTATATTATATAAATCATCAAAGGAATCTTTCACTACACACAACACTAGATTGGATTGCTTTACATGCAATCACGACCGTCCTTGATATCTTGGGTCGTACGCAATACCAAGTTTCACTCAACAACGATATGCTATTAAAATATTATAAAAACTAGCCGTTATGAATAGTAATAACCACTTTTTGAAATTTTTTAATTTTTATTTTTCAAAATGGACTTAGTTTTTTGATTCGGAATATCAAAATTATCCTAGGGTGAAATTTTGGTATTTTTCTGAAAACTTTCAATTTTTGATGAATAGTGAAAACACTAGGTTACTATTTAAAAACCGACTTTTTATTTAAATAATTATTTATTTAATTTAAATTTATTTTAGGTCAAAATTGATACATAATACCTATATAAGTTCAATGTAATTCATTGGAGTAAGTTTATAATAATTTTGGATATATAAAAATTTTATTGAACTTTTCACCGTCTTTTACCCACCTCCTAGGAGAATTTGAAAATTTACATGAAACTTAATTTTACCGCTTCTGTGAGTGTAATTTCAAAAATCTGAGACACATGGTTGATTTCATTAAGTAAAATGTGGTTCAATGAGATGAAAATAATTTTTGGTGAATAATAACTTTTTACATTTATTTACAACTATTAAAAGTAAATAGGGTAATTAAGGGTAAACATGATATTATTATTACCCTAAAACATGTCATAATTATATTGGATAAGTGTAATTAGACCAAAAACAACCTTAGGAATAAAATATTACCATTTAGGCCCACTTGGATTAGATTAGGACATTTACTATTAATTTCTTTAAAGAAGGGTTAAAATATTTAAAATCAAAGTCTAATAAGTAAATAATTTATAATATAGGGTTATACATTAGATAAATTCGACTATAAATATTCATTAGGAAGATAAAACGATTTCCTACATAATGGTATTTTATTTTTAATTTTTAGACATTAAATAATTTATTTTATTTATGACACAATGATGATACAGTAATTATCTTATTAATGCAATATTGACATAATTGATATTATAAATACCAAAATAAATGTAATTTGAGACTTTTTATGAATTAAACTAATTTTCTAGGTTAATATGACATTTTAGTATTGATTTAATTAACTTTTTTCGAACTAATCATTCTGTTATGAGTTTTATGAAAATCAATTACTAAAAAGTGTCAAAATAGACATAAAATAGTTTTTAAAACAAATATTATATTATTAATTGTTATTTTATTCCAAAAAATCTAAGGTTCGGCCAAATGACTTATATAAGGTTATATATATTAATAATAAACAACTTGGGGTTCGTTTGGCTTGTTATAGTATGTTTATTAACCTTATAGTGTAAGAACACAAAAGGACATGGTAAAAGTAAAATTATCTAACTTAATGTTAAATCTAAATGATAAGGTAAAAATAGTAAACTAAACTTTTCCAAATTCTATTGAATGAGATGATTTCGACCCATACCCACCTTAGCTTAGAAATAAATCAATTTGGAGCTATTCAAAACCGAATATGGCTTTATAATAAAATAATATTTTTAGTTTTTCCAAAGGTGCCCCTCTCCTCCCTTATAAAAGGGCACCTCCTCCCTCTCTCCTTCACACCACTTTGAGCCTTCAAGCTCGGACAACCCATGCCCATTTATCCTCTCCACTTCCCTAGAAACATCCTAGAGGTCTTGGTCTTCTTCAAAGACCAATTTTATCACCCTAAAAGGTGGTATCAAAGAAGCGCTTCAAAGAAGAGGAGGTTCAGACACTTACGAAGCAAATCAGACCTAAGGTAAGCGAAATATCACAATCTCATTTTTATCCGAGATTGTTTATACTTTGGAAATTACTGGGGTGTATTTTATCATCCACATCCATGGTTCCTCAATATGTAATATTATTTCCATCCACCTACAATTGTTTAAATCCAATTTTACCCTTTGGTGAGTTTTTAGTAAATGATATGAAAGGAATCTTTTGTCGTTTTTCGTACGAGGTACTTTTTGACTTTTCCGACAAAAGTATGAGAAGAATGTTTTTTTAACTTATACGGCACGAATGGATTTTTAAAACATTATTTCCAGGAATCCTCCTTTAAAAATTTTCATGTTTATTTTTAATCAACTTCTTTTAGTTTAGAATTGTATGACATGTTATGAAAGGAAAAGTGTTTTTGAAGTAGAAAGGATATTTTCCTCAAGAAAGAGTTCAAGTGTTTTATCAAAATTATTTTCCATCTAATATAATAAAGGGTTCTGTTTCTATCCCTATTATTACATTGATTTGATTATGTTGTGATGAAATTATTTTTATGAATTCCTTTATCTTATATGAATTGTTTTATGATGTCACGATGTTTAAGAATCCCATTTTTATTACATGGGTTATGCAATGATGTATGATTTATGATTTTGTGGCACACATAAGAATGGTATCATTATGATATGGGTGGGACCTATATCTCCCTCCAATGAATTGGGTAAATATTTATATCTCGTGATATAGACATGGATGGAACGAAAGGTTAAACCGATTTAGTGAAACAGGACTGAAACGAGGAATGAACTCGGTTCAGAAATGGACTTCTTCCACTAAGATAGTCTTGGAAATGAGTCTTGACTAATAAGAAATGATTCTATATGATTATGTGTGTATGCAACAAAGATTCAAGTTTTATGTTATGATTATTTTGATTACGTTTCACTACCATGATTTATCCCATGTTATGAAATTATGATCTATTTTCCAGGGTAAGATTTCCAAAATGTTATGTTCTTATGAATATAATGTGATTGATATTTATTTTATTTACCCTTACTGAGCATTTCAACTCACCCTTTTGTATGTTTTCTTTCCCCAGATCAGGAATAAGGTTAGTAAGTAAGATATTCCAAAAGGGACTATAGATATGCTGAAATAAATGGGAGGCAATGTAGAGGCTTTATGAACCAGTTGTTTATGTTTCCCAGTTTCTAAAGACACTATACCTATATGGTCCTTTCATGGTTTTGTTATATGTTGTAATAAGTGTACTTCAATTTTGAATTACTAACAATGTATGTAAAGTATGGGTCATTATAACTATAGTAAGACCAGAACTCATGTGCCCATTCGCTCTTAAAGAAGATACTACCTGATGTTTCCTCTATGTGACTCTTACAACAGATGCACCTGGAGGACATGATGATACCTCATAGTTAATATTCTCATCTATGGGAACTACCTTATTTATTAATCTTTATGTTAGAAAATAGTATTTTAATGTGATACTCTTAACACAAAGGAGTGTCTTCCATGAGTCCACCAGATCAAGAATGGTGTGGGTCTGACAGAAGGCCTTCATAATTAAAAATATATATGGGGAGGTGTGAAGACACACTTATCCATCATCATGATTAGCTCAATAATATGAACCAGCTCCTGCTGGCCTTTTTCTAGATGATGTCTAGAAAATACAGATATTGGCTGGCTTTCCTGTGTGAAATGGTAGGAGTAGGACATCCTGGGTAACCTATGATCTCCCCCACCCAATATTGATGCATGAAGAAGACTTCCCATTTACTAATGATCCAGCAGGTGAAAGGCTTAAGTTAATCTATAAGGGGGATGATCTCATACCAGAGGTGAGAAGTATTTCTAGTCAGAGAGGCACGGTTTACCTAAAGTAGTGAATGATTGGTAGTCCACCATAGGGTGCATTCTTCAATGAACTCTCATGCTAATTTGGAAAGAACGAATAATATAGTATCTTCTAGGCTCCTCACATTAATCCCCCCTTTGTTAGTCGACCTTTACATCCTACTCCAAGTGACCTAGTGGTTCTTTTCCTCAGACATGGGATCCCATATGAACCCCACAAGCAATTTTTCAATATTTCAAATCACCCCTATAGGGACCTTTATTGATTAGAGGGTATGGACTAGTGTTTCTAGTAGCACACTATTCAACAATGAAATACTCCACCTGAAATAGAGGTATTTGTTTATCCAGTTAAGGATTCAGTATATGATCCTGTTAAGGAGGGGGTCGATGTCACAAATCTGGAGTTTTTATAGGGAGAGAGGCACACCAAGATAGTTTATGGGAAACACCCCTCTATGCATGTCTAGAATTTTGTTCACAATAGACAAACAACTAGGGAGATTTTTTCTAGAAACATAGAAATTTATTTTAACTTTATTAATAGTCTAGAAACATAAATGGAAATACTTTTTCATTTCCCTGTTAAGACCATTCCATGATCTTCTCGAGGTATTCATGAATATGATCATGTCATTCGAAAAAAATGAGATGGGACACTGAAGGGGAGCTAATCCTTCTTTGATACAGTAGAATGTAACCATACCTCAGGATCCTATGAATCAAGAGGCTAAGAAAACCCTAAGTGATAATGAAAATACATGGGGAGATGGGGTCCCCCTTCCTGAGTCCACGAGTATCACTAAAGAAGTCGTAGGTGATTCCCATTATATAAACTACCAACCACGATGAACTAATGAAACAAAAGATAATATCAACATTCCAAGAAGATAGGCCCATATGTTCTAGTACTTTGTTGGTGTATCATCATTCCACACAGTCACATGCCTTGCTCATATCATGTTTTATGGAATTGTTGGAGCATCAAGTCTTGAAGTTAATATCCCTAGTTATCTCCTAGGCCAGAGATATCTCCCCAAGATTGAACAGCCTTTTAAAAAGTCTTTTTTCTCCATAGAGATATACTGAGGGACATTATAGGCTTGCCTTGAGTTGATGATGCTATAATGGATTTCTTAGGGGATGTTACGCATCCTCACTCTGCGAAAATGGAGGATAGAGGTGGGATTCTTAGACTTGGATAAGAGAACGATGAAGGTGGAACTCACAACATGGGGGAGTATCCCTCACTGAAAAAGTCTTTAATGGATATAATAAGATCATCCCTTACCATCTCCCACATTGATCAATAAAATGAACTGAAAACCTATCAGGACCTACTTTATATTCGAGATTAATGAAGAACATGGATTACAGAATCTATTGTTCATGGGGAATATATTAAATGTGTTTAATTTCTTAGATCGAGAATCTAGAGGAGATTACGTGAAAGAGCCTTGGGTTATCACTGGGGTAGGCATCAGGTAAGAAGTTGTTGGGTCCAACCAGAAGGTCCTTGAAAAAGGAGTTTTCTATAACTCCAACCACATAACTATATTCGGTATAGGTTCTATATATTAGTATAATTTATGTATTAGAATTTGTTTTACTCTCCTTTATACAAGAGTGGAAATGGGTGGTGTTTCTATCACCCTCCCGAAGCCACCTAACTATTTTATCATCCCTATCCATGCACTCCTTCCTCAAAAGTATGTACTATAAGGACCCATCCTTAAAAATTACATAACCTTTTATTAAATGAATAATTTACATTGAGGATATTTTCAGGTTTAGAGTTTCAGATAATTAGTCCGTAACTATTAAAATACAATATGAATATTACATGTAGACACTACTTCCTAGTATACATTTTTTCATAAAATAAAAACTCTTAAAAAGAAACATGTCTTGTTCTGTGTTTTAGACATCATGAATTTTCCTTGATATCATCATTGACCATATTCATCTTTATTCCCTATGAAAAACATTTAAAAACTTGGGATGAGCATAAAAAGTGTAGTAAGGGTTATAAAATAATGAAAATAAATATTACTCCATCAATAAATACAAATCAATGAAACTATACTTTTCAATCAGAACACACCTCATGAAATAATAAGATTAATGAATAAGAGGCATAAATCATAAACCATAATGGTAACTTATGGAATTCATAACATACTTACATTGTAGTTATCACAGCTACATAGGGTGTCACATTTTTAATACCCGTCATAGTATATTCCTTAAATATCTTAGGAGAAACATTAATGTTTACCTCAATCGTGTTACCCAATTAATTGGTGAGATATATTGGGCTCACCCACCCTAGATTTATCACGAAACCACCTGTATACGTAAACAATGCCCAATAACCATAAAATTATAATAACACATAACACAAGTATAATGAAAATATAAAATTTCCACATTACAATATATCAAATCAAGATATTGAAATAAACAATGATTTATCAAACCATTTTCAAAATCATTTAAAACATTTAATATAGAGATTTTTGAATAAAAGTGTCACATACCACTTTGAAGCTTTTAATGAATTATCTTTGGAAAAGATTAATTTCCATATAAATATATCCTAAAAACCATTTTTAAAACATGGAAATTAATGATAATTATTTGGAAGAATAAATCTTTAAAACATTTAAAATAATATTTTATTTAAAGTGTTTTTAACAAAATGAGAGACGCTTTAAAACAAAAAATTGAAAAAAACATTAATCAGAACATTATAATATCATGAGAATAAATGGATTCATGATATAATATTCCAAAGGACAGTATATACACCGTATAAAATTTAATTGGTGTATAACAATAATGAAGTCTCAACGGAATGTAAATTGAGATGAAATCCCTTATAAAAACGGTATCCTTAGATCAAAGATAAATAAATTACCTAATACTTTGTGACAAATATAAATACACTAAATATGATTGGATATTTAGTGTAAATAAATCATATGAAATTCACACATGTTATTTTTAATACAAAAACAATGACTTCGATGTTTAACTCGATGAATGGAAATTGAGTTAAAATTACTCTTATCAAGTTCATATCGATGACTTGAGAATTTATCAATGGAGTGATTATGTGTATAAAAAGTATATCCACACAAAGGGGAGTGGAAATTACAACATAAATAAATAAATAGTAATTCCACAGATAATCATAGCATGACATAATTAAGAAATAGAAGATTGACCCAAGGATTTGAAATTGGGTTAAAAAGATTCCCATACCGATTTGGGGACTTACAAAACATACAACCCATGAAAGAAGGACCATAAAATGAAGATGTAAATACCCATAAATTGAAGTATATTACACAATGAATAAAATAATGGGCTGTACATACACCACAAAAAAGGAAATAGTGGCAAATATATCATGAATCTCACGGGAATAAAAAGTGAGATGAAAATCCCTTACCATGTTGTAATCAATCGATTAGTATGACAAAAAGTTAATAAAAACTAAATTATTCACAGGATAACATGAATATAAATAGTATAATGATAATATATATCATGTGGAATTATAAAATAAACCATATACTATAAATTAGTGGTGAATAATGGAAATCTAATGGAATTAAAAGTGAGACAAGAAATTCCTTACCTCGTGTATGACTTGAATAATTTGTTCCTTGTTCTTCCAGAATAATAAACTAATGTTAATTTCTACTTTCTTAAAAACTATTTTCAAGTTTATTATTCCTTTTATATCACTTATTACCTGGTTATAAAAATTATGTAATCATTTATGTTAATAATGTTCATTTTGTCAATATTTGGTACTTGAGTCAAACATGGACTTCTTATAATTACAAGTTTTTCACATAGAAAAAAAATCATTATATACAGAATGATATTAATGATTTAGATATTATATATATCATATATATCTAGTATATACATGTATTTATAGTAGTACAAAACATTTGGAGGTAAGAAATGAAATGCACTGTTCATAGAGATGTTAAGTTGTACGTACGCATGAACACTACTTTCATTTATATTTGTTTTTTTAATGAAATTAAAACATAATGATAAATAGTTATATTATAATTACAGTGTAATATATTATATAATATCATTAACTCCATTCTTTATACATCCCGCATATAGAATTAATGAGTCATATCACTTTGAGGGGGCGGTAGTCCGCACTTCCTCAAATGAAATTATCGTGTTTACCCATAATAAAAACCATAAAGGTATTCTATAAAAGAAAAAACACCGAATCAAAAAGTAAATATAAAAATAATATATATCATATATAAATATAGTTCCATCTTAATGTCCACCATGAGAGGTGGTGTGAGACAATTGAACATTCATCATTTCGTGAGGCGTTAGTTTGTCATCCATAGAAACCATATGTTCTCTACCCATTATATGGAGGTGTGTATAAGTTTAGTTTGAATCATTATAATAAAAACATCCTAATATATTTATTATACTGGTGTTGTTATAAAATAAAGGAATGAAAAGAGTTTAGGGGTTGGAAAAGTAAAATAAAATAAAATAATTTAAGAGAAATCGTTACCTTTAATTCGGGTAACTCCATTTGGTTTGAACCAAAAGGACATCTTGAAGTGTCTTTTTACTAAGATAAGGATTATAATAGGAATATGGGGTTCTTAAGAGATTATTTGGTTAGGTTTTGGATGATCTATGGGGCTTTATAGGTGTGAGGAATGGGTTTGAAGTGAGGTCTTTTTATAAGGGGGAGGATGGGCTCTTTAGGAAAGTGTGAAAATATTATTTTATTATATAATGATATTCGGTCTCTAAAACACCAAAACTAATTCAATTAAAATATAATATGACCAATGATCTAAAAAAATCATCCAATAAGAATTGGATAGGTTTTGTATATTGTTTTAATATTTATAAACTTATTTATTTAAATCATTTATTAATGGGGTAAATACAACACCATTTTTGTGTCATAAATAATTTTATTTATTTGATGTCTAAAAATTATAAAAAAAAATACCATGATGTAGGAAATAGTTTTATATTTCCAATTAATATTTATAGTCAAAATGATAACTTATATAACCTCATGTAAAAATTGGTTTACTAAAATATATTTGTTTGTGTCATTTTGGTCTTTACTTTTAATTAATTAATCTAAAGTGTCATTATCACACACAAGTGGATCCATGGGGTCTAAAAATCGACACAAATATGGCCAGGGTTGTAAATGAATCATCAAATAAGGTTATTCTAAGTTTTAAGGTAATTTATTATTATTATAATATTCTTTTTTACCTTGAATTTTCCTATTAACCTTTAACCGAGGTAAATAAAAGTAAAAAGTTACTACTTACTAAAAATTATTTTCATCTTATTGAACCACATTTTACTTACTAATAAAAACCATGTATGTATTATTTTTGAAATCCAATTCACAAAAGTAGTAAAATTTCATTTAAATGAAAAATTTGGTTTTTTAACTACTACTTAGTGGTTTCACTATTCATCAAAATTGATGTTTTTTCGAAAAATACAAAAAATTATGCCTAAGATATATTTGATATTATGAATTAAAAAATTATGTCTATTTTACCAAATTCAAAACATAGAAGTTTAATTAATTAAGATAAAATTATTTTCCATTATTAAAAAATTGCGAGTTTTTAAGAAACAATAACTATCAAAAGATTGATACTTGTTTATGTCCAATTTCAAAGTGAAATTAAGTCTAATGACCAAAATTAAGATAAATGGTAATAATGTAATATAATTACACTTTAAAACTAATTAAAAATATAATCTATCCATATAAATAAATTATATTTAAATCCACTTTTGAATTAAAATACAGTATTTTTCGCTATTCAAAAAAATGAATTTTATCAGAAAAAATACAAAAAATTTACCCAAAGAAAATATTGATGTCCCGATTCTAAATGAAAATTTAATTTTTTCAAATGGGACATATAAAAGTGACCAAAACTAGATTTAAAGAGGGCTGACCATTAAAAGGTGGTAAATCAACATTTTAATGTAAATTATGTTTAAAATTAGATTCATTCACATTTTAAGCCTATAAATTTTATTAGATAAATGTAAAAACATTTAACCAACATATATAATCATTTTGTAGTTAGTTTTGTTCATTCTCTCCATTACAATGGCTAGGTGTTAACTACCATTTAAAATAATAATATTATATAATTAGTGTGCAATGTAAGATTTCAAAGAAACCCATTAGTTCGTAACAGGTACGCCATCGAACATAGCGTCCCCATTAAAGTAGAATTTTGTTAAAAAATATTAATAAATTTGAAAAACATCATGTTCTTCATTTTCCTGGGATATTACATCCTTCCCACCATTTTGGAAATTGCATCTTCATAATTTTAAAACTGGGCATGGAAACTTCATTGAAAGTCCCAAATCGGAAACAGAGTCAATAAAACTATTATTTTAAAATAAAGAAAGTGAAGTATAAATGTCACCCGAGATAACCCATATCAAGATTATGTGTAGGAAAACATGGATATGGAAGAGAAAACAACATGTCATGTTCTGATGTAGAGTGATAGAAAACATGATTTGGAGAAAGTTAACCACCAGAAAATCACAAAATTATGTTGTGTTAAACAGTGTTTTATTACCTTGTAAGAAATGTAAACCAACAACATTTTTTACGTTCCATTTCATAGTTTTTAGGAATTAATTTACTTCATAGAATAATAACACAAGGAAATATACTTACCTTTAAGTAGAGTTTCATCATTTAATAATTTTCTACCAAAAATTAGACTTTTCTCCAAAAAATGAGCATTAAAAAAGAGCTGGTCATATCAAAAGCACACGAATCATCTTCTAGAGAATCATATAATCTACAGAAGAAGAAATATATATTTAACTTTTCTGTAGACATAAACTAAAACCAAAATGGTTAGTGCGAGATCAGATAATACCCAAAAGGTCAATCTTTTACAAAAATAAAAAATACTCTTAATCTCTTAAATTTGTCAAAAAAACCCAACAAAAATGATTCAAAAAATAACTATCTATCAAATTATTCAAAAGTAATCCAAAATAAGATTGAGGCCCAAATCTCATAAGGATTTAATTACATAGTCTTCAAAGATAAATTTTAACATTTATCTCCAAATAACATTAGTTACTCATAAAGTCTCATATTGAAAATTAATTAACCTAATCACATATTCTCCATGATAGGTTAATCATTTTCATGAATAAACCAAATCATCATATGTACATAATAAAAACATAAATTCTTTAAAACTGAAATTTCAACCATTATTTGACAATTGAAATCCCATAGTATTTTATCTTCTTTGGGTATATAGTCTTTCCTCATTAGATTGAACATATTTCACAATAACCTTTATCACTTAATCACCAAATAATTTTCCTATACTTTGTATATCCATTTGATAAAACATAAGTTCCAAAAATCAACTTATTCATGTTCCAAAAAATTAGTTTACTAAAATAATAAGCCATACTAACCAGGGACTTCAAGTAGGACAGTGGTTGGTGATGCACCCTTGTCTCCATTTGATTGTGGGTTCGATTCCAATGGCCTTGCCGGATGCGACGGGTTATCACCCATCCTTCAGGTTGTCCTTTTTTTTAAAACTCAAAAACCACCCTAATGTGTTTTAACCTCAATGGTTTCCTTATACCTATTATTTTAATCCCAATTAATTATGATCTCAACATCTTAATTATTACATTTTTATATATATTGTCATTTTTTATTTTACCACCATATGATAAAATAAAATGATCCCCAAAATGAAGAACATCATACCTTGATCATGGTGTCCATTTGGTTTCATCATCATCATGTTCACCTAGGTAGAAGGTCCATGCATTGAAAAAATGATTTAGAGATCCATCAAAATAATTTGCTTCCTCAATCCAAATACACCATGTACAAAATGGGTCATATGGGTGTTCACAAAAAACAATTTTGGAAAATAATCATGTATGACATATAATTTTAAAAAATCTGATAAAACATGATTGCTATAAAATAGTCGGGCCGAATTTGAGTTCAGACTTTCAATTAATGGTACTTTAAAAATACCATAGGTATGTGATGAGAGGCTATATTGTAAAAGAAAATATAAAAAGGTTGTGCAAAGGTCTCTTTCTTCAGCACATTTTTCAAAATCATAATATGCTTCAAAATCTTGTGATAAGGTAAAATATTTAAAAATGCCATGATAATATTTACCTTTCTTGAAAATATGAGAATATTGTGAAAATAGGATTTGTCTAAATACAACCCAAAATCTATGATGATAACGAGGTTTAGTGGAGGTGTTTGATATCTCAAACAAATGCTTGCAAGTGAGTTTTATGTTAGAAATAGTTTCACAATCATCCGAACATGACTTTGTAAAAATTATTACAAGTAAGTCATCAGGAAGAGATAAGAATGTCATTTGAGATCCTCTTCCTTCCATTTCTAACTAACTTTCCTTGATCTGAAAAAGTTATAAAACAAGGATTTAATATAAATAATATACATAGGGACTAACCATGTGTCTAACAAAAACTTCTAATCCCAAAAGTTGTCTAAACTGACCTCTGATACCAACTATAAGGAACCGACCACAAACATTACATAATCTTGAATTAAATGAATAATTCACATTGAGGATATTTTTAGGATTAGAGTTTTATAAAATTAAGCCATAACTATTACATAACTACTTGAATATTACATGTAGACACAACTACCCAGTATCCATTTTTTCATAAAATAAAAACTATTAAAAAGAAACATGTAAATTTCCATGTTTTAGACATCATGACTTTTCCTTGATCTAATCCTTGACCTTATTCATCTATATGTACTCTAAAAAAAATTCAAGACATGGGATGAGCATAAAAATCTCAGAAAGATTTAGAAAATAACAAAAAGAAACATTATTCTATCAATAAATACTAATCAATGAAACCATACTTTTCAATCATTTCATACCTCATGAAATCATATGATTTATGAATAACATGCAGAAATCATATACCATAAAGGTAACATATGGAATTCATAAAATACTTACATTGCAGAAATTATAGATACAAAGGGAGTCACATTTGGAATACCCATCACATTATATTTCCTAAATCTCTTCGGAGAAACATTAATGTTTACCTCTGTCACGTTACCCAATGCATTAGAGATCTATCTCGAGCTCACCAACCCTAGGATTATCACAGAACCATCCATATATGTAAAAAATGATCAATAACCATAACATAATCATAACAGATAACACATATATAAAGGAAATATAACATTTCCACATTCCAATATATGAAATCAAGATATTGAAATAAATAATTCCATAACAAACCAATTTAAAAACCATATAAATCATTTAATAAATCTATTTTAGTAACTAAGTGTCCCTTACCACTTGGAAGCTTTCAAATGAATTATCATTTGAAAACATTAATTTACATATAAATAAATCCTAAAATCCATTTTTAAAGCATGGATATTATTTTTATAGATTTATAAGAATAAATATTTAAAACATTTAAAATGATATTTTTGTTATTTTGTTTAAGAAAATGAGAAATGCTTGAATACAAATTATTGAGGAGTAAAATTTAATCAAAAAATTATAATATCAAGAGAATAAAGGAATTCATAATATAATATTCCAATGGATAGTATATACACCATATAAAATTGAATTGGTGCATAAAAATAATGAAGTCTCAAAGGAATGTAAATTGAGATGAAATCCATTTTAAAAAGGTATCCTTAGATTAATGATAAATAAATTACATAATAATGTGTGACTAATATAAATACACCCAATATGATTGGATATTAAATGTAAATAAATCATAAGAAATTCACTCATGTTCTTTTTAATACAAAAAAAGTGACATGGATGTTTAACTCAATGAATGGAAATTGAGTTAAAATTACTCTTATCAAGTTCATATCGATGGCTTGAGAATTTATCAATAGAGTGATTATGTGTATCAAAATTATATCCATGAAAATGGGAGTGAAGATTACAACATAAATAAATAAATTGTGATTCCACACATAATCATATAATCACATAATTAATAATTAGAAGATTAACCCAAGGAATGAAAATTGGGTTAAAAAGGTTCCCATGCCGATTGGTAACATAAAAAACATACAAACCATGAAAGAAGGATCATAAAATGAAGATTTAAATACCCATAGATTGAATTATATTACACAATTAATAAAATCATGGGATGTACATACACCTCAAAAAGGAAATAGTGGAAAATATAGCATGAATCTCAAGAGAATAAAAAGTGAGATGAAAATCCCTTACCACGTAGTAATCAAACGAGTCATATAAAAAAGTTAATGACCACCAAATGATTCACAGAATAACATGAATTTAAAGAGGATCATTATAATACATATAAAATGGCAGTAAAAAATACACCACATACAAAAAATTGGCGGCGAACAACGGAAATCTCACGGAATTAAAAGTGTGATAAGAAATCCCTTACCTCGTGTCCAACTTGACTTGTTTGTTCCTTTTTCTTCCTAAATAATAAACATAATTTCATTTATAATTTCTTAAGAACCTTTTAAAAGTTTATTATCCCTTTTATATCACTTATTACCAGGTTATAAACATTATTTAATCATTTAAGTTAATAACGTTTGTTTTGTCAATAATTGGTAATTGAGTCAAAAATGGACTTTTTATAATTACAAGTTGTTCACATAGTCAAACGTTAATTATATCTAGAATTATATTCATGATTTATATATCATATATATCTTATATATCCATTATATACTTGTATTTATAATAGTACATAACATTTTTAGGTATGAAATGAAATTCACCGTTGATGGGGACAATATGTCGTACGTACGCATGAAAGCTACTTTAATTTATATTTATTATTTTAATGGAATTAAAACATAATGATACATAGGTATATTATAATTCTAGTATAATATCATATATAATATCAATAAATTCATCCTTTTTACATCCCACATATGGCTTTAACGAGTCATATCACTATGAGGGGGCGGTAGTCCGCACCTCCTCAAATGTAATTATCACGTTTACCGATAATGGAAACCATAATGGTATGCTATAAAAGAAAAAATACAGAAGCATAAAAAAACAGAAACATAATATATATCATATATAAATAAGGTTTCATGATAACGGATACCATGAGTGGCTGTAGGAGATAATTGAACAATCATCGTTTCGTGAGGCGATAGTTTTCCATCCCCATAAACAGTATGTTCTTTACCCATTAGATGGAGGTGTGTGTAAGTGTAGCTCTAATACTTCTCATAAAACATACTAGAATATTTAGGATACTGGTTTTGTTATAAAATAAAGTAATAAAAATAGTTTAGGGGTTGGAGAAGTAAAATAAAAGAAAATAATTTAAGAGACATTGTTACCTTTAATTCTGGTAACATCTTTTGGTTTGAACTAAAATGACCTATTAAAGTGCATTTTGCCTAAGGTAAGGTATATAAGAGGAAGTGGGGGATCTTGAGAGCTTATTTGGGCAGGGTTTTAACAATATAAGGGGCTTGAGAGGTGTGAGGAATGAGTTATAAGTGAGGTCTTTTTATAATTGGGAGGAGGGGCTCTTTTGGAATGTGTGAAAATATTATTTTATTATATAATGAAATTCGGTTTCTAAAGGTCCAAAACTAATTAAAGAAACAAATAAGTTGACTAATGGTCTAAATAAAAGTGTAAAATAAGAATTTGACAGGTTTTTTATATTTTTTTAATATTTATAGTCTTATTTATTTAAATCATTTATTAATGGAGTAAATACTGCATCATTTTTGTGTCAAAAATAATTTTATTTATTTAATGTATAAAAATTATAAAAAATACCATGATGGAGGAAACAGTTTTATATTTCCAATGAAAACTTATAGTAAAAAATATAACTTATATAACCCTAGGTGAAAATTAATTTACTAAATTATATTTGTTTGTGTCAATTTGGTCTTTACTTTAAATTAATTAATCTAAAGTGCCATTATCACTCCCAAGTGGCTCCATGGGGTACCAAAATCAACCCAAATATGACCACTGTTGTAAATGACTCAAATAATAATGTTAGGACTAGTGTTAAAGTAATTTTTTATATTTATTATATTCTTTTTACCTTGAATTATCCTATTTATATTTAATCACGATAAATAAAAGTAAAAGTTACTATTCACCAAAAATTATTTTCATCATATTGAACGAAATTTTACTTACTAATAACAACAAAGTATATCATATTTTTTAAATCCAATTCAAAAAAGTATTAAAATTTCATTTAATTGAAAATTTTAGTTTTTTAACTACTACTTAGTGGTTTCATTATTCATCAAAACATGAAGTTTTTCAGGAAACTAAAAAAAATTCAGCCTAAGATATATTTGATATTCCGAATTCAAAAATGATATCTATTTTACCAAATTAAAAACATATAAGTTTCATTAATTAATTAAAAATTATTTTCCATTATCAAAATAAATAGCATGTTTTTAAGAAATAATAATTTTCAAAAGATTGATACTTGTTTATGTCCAATTTCAAAGTGAAATTAATTCCAATGATGAAAATTGAATTAAATGATAAAAATCTAATATAATTACACATTAATACTAATTAAAAATATAATCTATCCATATAAAAAATTATATTAAAAGGCACTTTTGAATTAAAATACAGTATTTTTCACCATTCATAAAAAAATAAATGTTATCAGAAAAATACCAAAAATTTACCCAATGTAAATTTTGATGTCCCAAATATAAAGAAGAATTTTATTTTGTCAAATAGGAAATATAAAAGTGACAAAAAATATATTTAAAGAGGATTCTTCATTAAAAGGTTGTAAATTGACCTTTTAAAGAAAATAATGTTTAAAATTATATTCATTCACATTTTAAGCATCTAACTTTTATTGGATAAATGTAAAAACATTTAACAAACATATATAATAATTTTGTAGTTAGTTCTATTCATTACCGCAATTACAATGGCTAGATTTTAACTACCATTTGAAATAGTAATATTATATTATTAGTGTGCAAAGTAAGATTTCAATGAAACCCATTGTTGCATATCAGGTACGCTATCGAAAATAGAATCCCCTTTAATGTAGAATTTAGTTCACAAATATTAATAAATTTGAAAAATGTCATGTTCTTTATTTACCTGCGCTTTTACATGTACTTCATAATATATTTCTTGCTGTGAAGGACCTCAAAAACCCGATCGTTCCAAACCACCTTGAGACTTCTTTCAAGACGATGAAATTCATGCATGATGGCCTCCAGGTCACCATCTGAGGAAGGGAAAACCCTCAACTACACCTTAAGACATATATTGAGTCATATTAGTTTGTTATGGAGGGATATCCATGTCTGTCCCTTGTGTGGGGAAATCCGAGAGTCTCTAACCAGATCTTGGAAGCCTGGCATGCTATCCCAATACGGGTAGTAGCGAAACTAACAGTGATGTTCACGCCTGAAAGATAAGGAGATCTGCAGTGGGGAGTGGTTCAATAAACCACACACAATGGGATTCACCCTAGTGTTGAGGAACACAGAGATGGATTTCATGTTAGCAAAACACCTATCTAGAATCCTCCAAGGGTGACTATTCACTCATTGGTAGTTACACTATGTGAAGTTGTCACCGGAAAAGTAGAGATCCATGAGGCCCCTGCCCACAATGAATTGAGTGATTACCTGGATGGATTTCTTGGAAAAAATACCCATTCCATTTCATTCCTCTGGGTTCACGATGATGTTCATATCACCCCTACAATTTATGATATATTTTTAGTGTCAAACATCATGAGATTTTTCCAAAGAAACACCCTTAGTTGAGGGTCACATCTCCCATAAAAAAATGATGAAAAAAATGTATGAGGTAATGGAGTTTCTTTCCCCATGATGAACTGGTCACCGACGAGGATTAGGTATACTAAGAAGACATTTTCCCAAAATATCCATATGTGTTGGTTTGAAGGGTCAGCATACATGGATACATGAATTTTATGTTTCCGGGAGACTTTGACGATCCTTCTCGGTTGTTTTATGTGTTTAAGAATGGAAACTATAGAAGTATTATGCTCAATAATCTCTGTGGCCAAGAAGCCTATTTGGAACCATGCTACTATAAATCAGGCATTCCAAATGAGGGCCCAAATCCAAGGGAATATAGTTCTCTCGGATTGGCTCCATAGCTTGTAGCCATCTCGAAGTGGTAAGTGAACTTCTCCTTTATTTTCTTATATTGTGATCAGGATCAAAATTTGTTATTCTTAGATACATAAAATTTTGGGGGAGTACCTGAGTTTTGTTTCAATGAAATATTACAACCCATCACTCTTAGGGAGGAATATGATCCCTTCATTAATCCTTTTGGAGGGAAGGAGGAACATACAGAGAGAATGGGATAACAGGAAGGAGGGGTATAGTTCCCCTTATTCGGAGACCTCAATGCCAAGGGAGCATCCTCATCCGGGATCTCCTTCACAAAAGCAGCACTGTAGGGTAGAATTAGGTCGATATGAGGTAAATCCAAGAATGTAGGGGATAGGGGAATTGCATATCAACTGTGATTATAACCCCTGGATCCTATTCAAAGTGGAGGACGGATGTGGACGTGATTATAGCCTAGGCTATGTAAATCCTCATTGGAGAATAAGGGATGATGTCCCAACATGTCCTTTGATAAGCTACCAGCACTGGGCCTGGGGGATCTACGAGAACAGGGCCTTTGAGAGCAGCCAAAGTAGTAGCAAAGGGAGCCAGATTCATATCCATATTTCTTATAGGAAAGTCCCTATTAGGAGGGGCCCCATGTGAATCTCTAGCTATAGTAGCTTGGGTAGGACAATGACCCTCAACATGAGGCCGATGATTACAACTCTGCACAGAGTGGCCCTAAAAGAGTAAATGCGAGAAAAACCTCAGGAAGACCAGATACGATATAACTCGGAACCAGTTGAAGGCATATTTCACCCTTAGTCCAATCATTTTTGGCATTATGAGAGGTATATCCATCTTATCACGACTCGTCCCGGTGGGGCTCGTGCCGTGACTCCCCAAGCCCGCCTTCAATAGGCCAGGGGCTGGTGACTAGCACCGAGTAGACATGTCACTAACATGGGAGGCATTGCCTATGTACCTGTACACACACACATATCTCAAAGCCCACAAATGCTGAAATGTAAAACACTATGGAACAAAAATCCATGCATAAAACTAAACCCAACCAACAGAGCACGACGAAAGGTAGAGTACTGTAAAAGTAAACTGGGCCAGAATACAATCCCACCAAACATAGGAGTCTGAAAAACTGCAAAGTCCAACCTAGAAGCACAAAGGTACTGGGACTGCTGCTCGTAGCCGTAGGAATGCCTCGGCCTGTAGGAAACTCAGAAAGCTCGGTCCTGTCCTGGTCCACCCTAGACTCTGTCAAAAGGATTCTTGTCTGCACAGGACACCAGACGTGTGGGCAAAGCCCGTGCAGGGGTGAGTATAACAATACTCAGTAGAGGACCCCGAAAACCACAAAGTAGTACACAAAGTAAAGGTATAGTCAGCTATGCATAATATATGTTTACAGAACATATAAAACAAACCCGATATACCCAAAACCCAGACCGATGGTCTTGGGACAAGTCACGCAACCGCATACCCCCGCAAGAGATTCTGTTTGAAGATTCTGTGATGCGCTCGTTTCGGGAGAACACACTCCACGAGTCTTATAGTTCTGATGACGTCCATCTGAGAAGTGATGTTCATCAGGAACCATCACGAGATATAGCTACACTCATTACCGGAGACACACTCATGAGTGGAAGGGTTATGATAGATAGAAGAACTCATTACGGGAGACACACTCCTGAGTGGAAAAGATCTCGATACACAGATGAGGATCACTTCCAGGGCCATGGCGGATACCGCAACTCATCTGGAATTCACCTACTAGGTAGAGGATCAACGCCCGGTAAAGTTGGTCACGCCGATTCCTGACTCTACCTAGGGACTGGAATAGATAGAGGACCTCGATCCGGGCCTCTCGGATGGATTCCTGACTCTATCACAGAAAAGTCCTACTGAAGGGATCATAATCCAGTGTGAGGGAATGATTCCTGTCCTTCTGGGGAAAGGAAGAAGGGAAACTTACCTAAACGAAAGATGTTCAAGGCACGGTGAACAAAAGGACCAAGCCGTTCTCCAAAAAGTACACGACGTGTAGAAATGATACACGCCACGTTGTCCGACCCCGGGGACTACCCATGTACAACGGCTCATGTCATGAGGCTGGTCATGCTGAAAACTTTATACACGGCGTGTAGTACGGAGTACACGCCAGTCTGGGTCACTGGGGCGGGCTCCGTGTACTCTGGCCATGTGCTCGTACACGGTCACCAACTCGTGTACTCCAACCCGTGCAATCTGCACACTGGGTGACCTGCGCTGGTGACCTCGCCTGGCCGGGTGACAGAGTACATGATCATGTACTCCATCCAATGTCCTTGTATCCCCGAGATACACGCTGAGCTCCGCGTAGCTCCCTCTACCGAGCTGTACACGTCGTGCCGCCTGAAGCTGTGTATAGAATCTCGTGTCCGTGTACCACCCGAATTACACGCCGAGCTTCGGGGAAGGTCCAACACGTCGTGTGACTGGGGTCACAGGCCATGTGATACTTCTCTGACCCCGAAACCATAGCCTCCACCATCAGAACTACACGACGTGTCTTCGGAAGTACACGCTGTGTATTCTAGAAATTTCCAGAAACACGGACCTCCATCGTCGTGCCTCCCATGGTGCTCCGATCATTGATCCGGCCCTCTAATCGCCACGAAACCTTTAGGTTTTGGTCGCCCTAATACCACGAAGCTGTTTCCGTCGTTTTTGGGCCTCTGATCATCTCCGAAACCATGATTGATCTTCCCGCGCGAAGAACGCTCGAAGAACGTCCTTTCCGATCTGGTCCAATTTGCCATCCGCCATCATTGTCGTACCTTCACAAGAATGTTGCGATGTCGAACCTTCGGTTTGGGATTTTTTTATTACAGAATGGATGTGCAATGATCCGTTGTTTGTCGCCCCGCGGAGAACGCGAAGAACGCGTGGGGAAAAAGGAGGAAGAAATAAACATAAACAAAATGAGGAATGAACCTCCGTCGTCGTTCTTCACAGCGTTGATCTGCTTCCGTTAATAGGCTTAAACGGAGCAGAGATCAACATGAATATAAAGCATGGATTAATTCCCTAAAATCATCCCAAATAAAACCCTCCCGCAAGAACATATGAATCCGCGGATCAACTTGCTCGCGGTTGATCCATGTTCGTCGTTTAAAATCAAAAATGGGGAAAGAAATCGAAGTAACAACCCATACCTTTCGAAAGGATCGATTTTTGACGAAGGAACCGCGCTGCCATTGTCATTGAGATCCTTCAACGTTATTGGCGTAGCGATTCTCGACTTCGATCCGTCGTCGTTCACCAATCTGTCCTCCTCCGCCCAAGCTCCAAGAGAAATATCTCTCTTTTCCTCAACTCGCAGGGTTATGAGGCTAACCTTGCGAATTTTCCATAAGGATTCATTTATAGGGAAGGATTAGGTCGTGCTAAAAAAAGGAAACGTTTTCAAATAATAAAATAAAATAAAATTTATTTTATTCGCTTAAAAGAGATTTTTTTAAACGTCCCAAATTAAATTTTTGCAGCCGACCTGCGCCGGTTGAGGGTAGAGTTGTTCTAAGGCAAAGTAATCGTCCCGGACGCAATGGTACGCTCGGATTTTTAATCTGGGCATCGGTTTAGAAACTGCCACAATGGTACACAAGCGCTGACTCACTAGACTTAAAAAAGTTCAAACCACCATTCTGTGCTCACTGGACCTTGGAATGATGTGCCGTCTTCGCACCCGGTCTCGAAATAATTCCATATAATATTTAAAAATAATAAACAGAAAATATGAGAGATTAAATTCTCCCCACCTTGGGGCTTTACATCCCCGAAAATCCAAAACAAAGGCTACTCAAATAGATGAGGGCACTGGGCACGCATCTGGGCCTCCCGCTCCCATGTGCTCTCCTGAAGATTCTCGTGCTGCCACCTGATGCGCACTAAGGGAATCAATCACCCATGAAGGATCCTCTTCTGCTGATCCTTGATCTCCACCAGGTACTCAGCAATGGTTACTCCATCCTCGATGTCCATCTCACCCTAGTCGATAACGTGCGATGGGTCATGCACGTACCTCCTCAGATGTGACACGTAAAAGACATCATGTACCTGATGCAACTGTGGAGGTAGAGACAGGTGGTACGCCACCTCGCCAACTCTGCCTAGGATTTGGAAAGGTCCGATGAACCTCGGAGATAGCTTTCCGCATTGGCAAAATCCCCACAACCCACGTCGAGGTGAGAACCGAAGAAAAACGCGGTCTCCCTCCTCGAACTCCAGAGGCCTCCATCATCTGTCAGCATAAGACTTCTACCGGATCTGTGCAGTCTTCATCCGCTCCCGGATGATATGAAGCTTCTCTATGGTAGCTCGTACTAACTCTGGACCCATGAGTGCTGACTCTCTGGGGTCGGTTCCACAAAGAGGTGACCAACAGGGTCTCCCATACAAGGCCTCGAACGGTGCCATACCAATGGTAGAGTGGTAGTTGTTGTTGTACGCAAACTCAACCAGTGGTAGGTGGTCCTCCCAGCTGCGACCAAAGTCCAAGATACATGCCTGCAACATATCCTCTAGAACCTGAATGGTCCTCTCCGTCTGACCATCTGTCTGGGGATGAAATACTGTGCTCAAGCGTAGCTGTGTCTCAAAAGCCTCCTGCAATCCCTTCCACAATTGGGATGTGTTGCGGGCGTCTCAATATGAGACTATAGTTAAGGGGATGTCATGAATCCGAACTATCTCTTGTAAGTAGAGGCGTCCTAATCTCTCTACGGAACTCTGCTCCCTGATAGCTAGGAAGTGGGCCAACTTGGTGAGTCAGTCAACGACCACCCAGATGGAATCGTGCCCCTTGGACGTCCGTGGTAATCCTTTCACGAAGTCCATCGATATTGCATCCCACTTACACTATGGAACTTCCAAGGGGTGAGCTAACCCTGATGGAACATGGTGCTCAGCCTTCACCTACTGGCATGTGAGGCATCGAGAAACGAACTCTGCTACTGCCTTCTTCATGCCTGACCACCAGAACTGTCGTCGGAGATCCTGGTACATCTTTTCCACTCCAGGATGTACCGAAAAAGGGGATGAATGAAACTCCCTCAGGACCTCCTCCTGGAACGCCACTGGTACAATATTCCATCCTCTGAAAAGAAGTACGTGCTCCCCACATTTCAAAAATCCATCAGGAGCATGTCCTGTGGTTAACTGAGCACATAAAGCCACACAGTCGACATACCCAAGCTGTGCCTCCCTAACTCTCTGTATGAGTGGAGTGTTGACAACCACCGATTGTAGGTAAGCTGTGTCCTCACCATCCATGAAGGATGACTGCAACGCGTCTAATTGTTGTGTCGCCTCACTCAACAGTTATGAGATCGACCTTCTGCTAAGATTTTCTGCCACCTTGTTCCCCTTCCCAAGAGTATAGATGATCTCGAAATCATAGTCCTGGAGGAACTATAGCCAACTCCTTTGCCTTAGATTCAGATCCTTCTGTGAGAATATGTACTTGAGGCTCTTGTGGTTAGAGTAGAGAATGAACCGCTCGCCCATAAGGTAGTGTTGCCACATCTTCAATGCGAAGACTACCGCTGCCAACTCGAGATAATGGGTCACATAGTTCTGCTCATGTGGCCTATGCTGGCATGAACCATAAGCAATCACTGCATGCCGCTGCATCAGGACACAGCCGAGCCCAGTCCCTGATGCGTCGCAGAAAACTATGTACTCGACACCCTCCTCCGGCAATCTCAAGACTAGGGCGCTCGTCAAACTCCATCTCAACTGCTCAAAGGACTGCTGGCACTTTTCTGTCCACGCGAAGGGTTCCCCCTTCCTGGTCAAGGCCGTAATCGGGGCTGATATCTGGGAGAAATCAAGGATGAATCTCCGGTAATATCCTGCCAACTCAAGGAAGCTTCGCACCTTTGTCAGGCTCTATGGTGGCTCCCATGCTAACACAACCTCCACCTTGGCTGGGTCCACAGTCACTCCATCTTTTGAGATGACATGTCCCAAAATGTGGACCTCCTGAATCCATAACTAACACTTCAAGAGCTTTCCATAAAGCTGTTAATCTCGGAGTACGTCCAGAAGCATCCGCAGGTGTCTCGTGTGCTCCTCCTCTGACGCCGAGTAAACAAGGATGGCGTCGATGAATACCACTACAAACCGGTCCAAGTACGGCCGGAAGATCCGGTTCATAAACCCCATGAACACTGCGGGGGCGTTCGTCGCACCAAATGGCGTCACCAAGTACTCATAGTGACCGTAGCGACATTTGAAAGCCATATTTGGTATATCCTCATCCCGCACTCATAGCTAGTGATAGCCTGATCGAAGATCAACCTTCGAGAACCATTGGGCCCCTATTAGCTGATCAAAGAGGTCATCAATTCTCGGTAGTGGACACTTGTTCCTCACCATCACCTGGTTCAGGCGCCGGTAATCCACGCACAACCTCAGACTCCCATCTGCCTTCTTGGAAAACAAGACCTGGGCCACCCAGGGTGAAACGATGGGTCTCACGAAACCCTTGCTCTTCAAATCCTCCAAATGCACCCTCAGCTCGTGAAGATCTGCGTGAGCCATCCGATAAGCCGATGAGGAAATCGGTGTCGTCCCGGGGTGTAAGTCGATGCAGAAGTAAATTTCTCGGTAGGGAGGTAACCCGGGAACATCTTCCGGAAAGACGTCCTCATACTCATCCACCACTACTAGGAACTGAGAGCTCACAACATCTATTTCTCCGAGGGTAAGGCTAGCCAAATCATGAGTGATCAGCTGCCCCCTCCTATGCATGAGCCCACTTTGTGCTGCCTGGGTTTCCTTTTCTCCGACAAAGGAAAACCTTGTTCCATCACGGATGACACACCACACTCTTTGGCTAAAACAATCAATCTGGGCATGGACCGAAGATAACCAATCCATACCGAGAATGACGTCATAAGGCCTCGATGCTACCACCAAGAGGTTCCAACCGAAACTCTCACCTCCAAGGGTAAGATCACGCTGTCTGCAATGGTGCGTGATCATCGAGTCTCCTCCCGTAGGTTTATCCAAGTGTAAGGATCGAGTCAATGGTTCTACAGTAATCTCGAGGTTTTGTACAAGACATGTGGCTATAAGGAAATGACAGGCACCTGTGTCTATGAGTACGTCAGCTAAGGTAGAAAAGAGACAGATCGTACCTCGAATCATTCCTGGATCCCCTGGGTCATATGCCTCATCCGCATGCAGTTGTCCCTATACGTGTCCCCTAGCTCCCTAAGCCTGGTGCGGACCTCCTGGGGGTGGTGGTGGAAGTAAGTCAAAGCGTTTGCCACCATCTGTAGCTCTCCCAGCTCTTCTTCCACGTCCGCCGCCTGGCGGATCTGCCTACTCCATTCTCTTCCTCTGTCTCGGTGGTCCATCCACCACTTCCCTATCAGCAGCCCGACGTGTCAGGCAATCTCTAGCGAGATGCCCCCTACCGTCGCATGTGTAGCATCGCTTCTCCCTAGGCTGACTGGATCTAACCTGAGAGCCCTAAACTGTTGATCCCCTATCATGTGACCTCCTATGACGTCTCCCATGTCCAGATCCCTGCGTCTGACGTCGGCTCCCTACTGTCGGTGTCTCCGCACCTGTCTTCCTGCTGCGGACTGCCAGCGGCTGTCTCTGCTCCGCCATGAATCTCTCGATCACCAAGTCCCGCTCGAGCACTCCAGCATAGGTCGATATGCATAGAGGCACGACACTAGCTCAGATGTCTCTCCGTAGACCTCACTCAAAGGTCTGAGCCCTGAAGTACTGATCCCTGACCATATCCATCGAGTACCTGGCGAGGTTGGTGATCCTAGATGAATAGTCAACCACCATCATACTGCCCTGTTGGATCTGAAGAAGCTCTTGGATGCGCACAGATCTCAGTGTAAACGGAGAGAACTCCTACCCGAAGAGTCTCTCAAACTCCTTCCATGAAAGATTCTCCTCATCATGAGTCTGCATGGTCAGACTCCACCATCGTCCGGCCGAACCCTAAAAAAGGCTCACTCCTAGGATCACCATCTGGTCTGCTGGTGTCCTCACTAGACCGAAAACTCTGGTCACCACCTCAAGCCAGTCCTCTGCCGCCTGAGGGCCAGGCTCGCCTCAGAACATGAGGGGCCTATGTTTCTGAAACTCATGGTGCGCGCTAAGCCTGTGCTCCTCGCCAGTCGGTACTGCAGGTACCACGGGCTGATCCACCGGTGGTGGTATAGCAGGTGCACCACCTGGTGGAAATGCCTTGGGAACTGGTCACTGTATCGAAGCCTCGTCACTGAGGGGGTCATCCTCGTGATCATGCTGCTGAATCCTAGCGGGTACGCGTCGCGGAGGCATCCTGTAAGGAAACAAGATGTGTCACGGTCAATGAGTATATCTGGATATCTGACACCAAGGATATAGGAGACACAACCCATTCCTATATGATGCATGTACCTTTTATTTCACCGCAACCAGTGTTTTCGTGAACCGGGTCGAAAAGTAGGTTATCAGAGTCCTGGTGTATGGATACGTCGGCCTCTGCACCAACACTGGAGTCTCTGGCCTGAAAGACGAAACCGAAACACTCAACACTATTTCCCCAACCAAACTCACAGACTCTTGGTCCTAATGTCGAACCGACCACCTCTAATACCACTCTGTCACAACCTGTCCCGGTGGGGCCCGCGTCGTGACTCCCCAAGCCCGCCTTCAATTGGCTAGGGGCTGGTGACTAGCACCGAGTAGGCATGTCACTAACATGGGAGGAATTTCCTATGTACCTGTACACACACACACATCTCCAATCCCACAAATTATGAAATGTAAAACACTATGAAACAAAAATGCATGCATAAAACTAAACCCAACCAACAGAGCATAGCGAATGGTAGAGTACTATAATAGTAAACTGGCCCAGAATACAAGCCCACGAAAATCAAGAGTCTAAAAAACTGCAAAGTCCAACCTGTAAGCACAAATGTACTGGGACTGCTGCTCATAGCCGTAGGAATGCCTCGGCCTGTAGGAAAATCAGAAATATCGGTACTGTCCTGGTCCGCCCTAGACTCTGTCAAAAGGCTACTCATCTGCACAAGACACCAGATGTGCAGGCAAAGCCCGTGTAGGGTTGAGTATAACAATACTCAGTAGAGGACCCCGAAACCAAAAAGTATTACACAAAGTAAAGGTACAGTCAGATATTCATAATATATGTTTACAGAACATATAAAATAAACAATATATACGCAAAACCAAGACCCGTGGACTAGGGACAAGTCACGCAACCGCATACCACCGCAAGGGATTCCGTTTGAAGATTTCGGGATGCGCTCGTTCCGGGAGAACACACTCCACGAGTCTTATAGTTTTAATGACGTCCCTCTGTGAAGTGATGTTCATCGGGAACCGTCAAGAGATATAGCTACACTCATTAAGGGAGACACACTTCTGAGTGGAAGGGTTATGATAGATAGAAGCACTCATTATGGGAGACACACTCCTGAGCGGAAAATATCTCGATACATAGATGAGGATCACTGCTAGGACCATGGCAGATACCGCGAATCATCCGGAATTCACCTGCTAAGTAGATGATCAACGCCCGGTAAAGATGGTCACGCCGATTCCTGACTCTACCTAGGGTCTAGAATAGATAGAGTATCTCAATCCGGGCCTCTCAGATGGATGCCTAAATCTATCACAGAAAAGTCCTGCTGAAGGGATCATAATCCGGAGTGAGGGAATGATTCATAACCTTCAGGGGAAAAGAAGAAGGGGCACTATCCCAAACGAAATATGTTCAAGTCACGGTGAACAAAAGGACCAAGCTGTTATCCAAAAAGTAAACGGTGTGTAGAAATGATACACGCCGTGTTGTCCAGCCCCGAGGACTACCCGTGTACAATGGCCCATGTCGTGAGGCCGGGCATGTAGAAAACTTTATACATCGCATGTAGTACGGAGTACACGCCGTGTCTGGGTCACTAGGGCTGGCTCCATGTACTCTAGCCATGTGCTCGTACACGGTCACCAACCCCTATACTCCAACCCATGCAATCTGCACACGGGGTGACCTGCGCTGGTGACCTCGCCTGGACGGGTGAGGGAGTACACGGTTGTGTACTCCATCCCGTGTCCATGTATCCCCGGGATACACGCCGAGCTCCGCATAGCCGCCTCTGCCGAGCTGTACACGCTGTGCCGCCTGAAGCCATGTAGAGCATATCGTGTCCGTGTACCACCCGAATTACACGTCAAGCTTCGGGGAAGGTCCAACACGCTGTGTGACCGGGGTCACACGCCGTGTGATCCTTCTCTGACCCCGAAACCCTAGCCGCCACCATCATAACTACACGACGTGTTCTTCAGAAGTACACGCCGTGTATTCTGGAAATTTCCAGAAACGCGGACCTCCGCCGTCGTGCCTCCCGTGGTGCTCCAATAATTGTTCTGTCTGTCCGATCGCCATGAAACCTTCAGGTTTTGGTCGGCCGAACACCACGAAGCTGTTTCTGCTGTTTTTGGGCCTCCGATCAGCTCTGAAACCATGATTGATCTTCCCGCGTGAAGAATGCTCGAAGAATGCCCTTTCCAATTTGGTCCGATTTTCTGTTTGCCATTGTTTCCGTACCTCCACAAGAACGTTGCGATGTTGAAGATTCGGTTTGGGATCATTGCGTCGCAGAACAGATGCGCAACGATCCATTGTTCGTCGCCCCGCAAAGAACATGAAGAACACGCGGGGAAAAAGGAGGAAGAAATCCGCATAAACAAAATGAGGAACAAACATCCACCATAGTTCATCACGGTGTTGATCCGCTCCTGTTAATAGGCTTAAATGGATCAAAGATCAACATGAATATAATGAATGGATTAATTTCCCAAAATCATCTCAAAGAAAACCATCCCGCAAGAACGTACGAATCCGCGGATCAACTTGTTTGTGGTTGATCCGTGTTCGTCGTTTAAACTAAAAAATGGGGAAAATAAATCGAATTAACAACCCTACCTTTTGAAAGGATCGATCGTTGGCGAAGGCGTCGTGCTGTCATTGTGGTCGAGATCCTTCAACGTTGTTGGCGTAGCGATTCTCGACTTCGATCTGTCGTCGTTCACTAATGTGTCCACCTCTGCCCAATCTTTAAGAGAAATCTCTCCCTTTTTCTCAACTCACAAGGTTATGAGGCTGACCCTGTGAATTTTCCATAAGGATGCATTTATATGGGAGGATTAGGTCATTCTCAAAAAAAAGGAAGCATTTTAAAATAATAAAATAAATTATTAATTTATTTTATTCCCTCCAAAGAGCTTTCATTTATTTTAAACGTCCCAAATTAAATTTTTGCAGTCGCCCTATGCCGGTTGAGGTTAGAGTCCTTCTAAGGCAAAGTCGTCATCCCGGACGCAACGGTGTGCTCAGATTTTTAATCTGGGCATCCATTTGGAAATTGCCACAACCGTGCACAAGTGCCGACTCACTAGATATAAAAAAGTTCAAACCAACATTCCGGGCTCACTGGACTGCGGAATGATGTTCCATCTTCACGCCCGGTCTCAAAATAATTCTATATAATATTTAAAAAAATAAACAGAAAATATGAGACATTAAACAGCTCTAGAAAGATATAGGCCACCAAGGTATCTGTACATCCACTGGTCCAGATATCTTAGCACATGAAGCTACCGAGGGTTTCTCTGATTTACCTAAGGATGCCTTCATTATGGAAAGTCATAGGGAGGCCCTAGAAACTGATCCACACTAGTGATATCAGGATTTATTTTCCCAAGTGAACATCCATGGATCAATGAGAAAAGATGAATCCCTAGAGAACTACAAAATGCAGAGCCCTACACCACGCCGGGATAAATTCATCCTATGAGTCCAAAAAATGGAAGAAGGCGTGTATGTGGATTGTAGAGATAATCTTTAAGAAAAAAGGCACTAAGAGGACACAAATCCTTGGTAAATAGGGATAGGAGGCATAGAATCTATAAATTGGGCTACCAATTTCCATTTTAAGAAAGAAAAATCCTCGTTGACGGCCATGGAAGGGATAACTAGAGAGACCCAAGAACCCTCGTGTGAAGGATGAGGCAATTCCAAAGATAATGAGTGGAATCAAGGTTGTAGGGAAGACAAGGATTGGCTGCAAAGGGCATCCATGAAAGAGATGTGGTGACCTAGGGTGGGACTAGAGGGGTTGGGGTAGGTAATGGGAGGAGAAGGGGAAACCTAGGTAGTAGGGGGAGGCTCAGCAAAAGAGATACCAGGAGAGCCCACGAAACGATATGGGGGGATCCAATTCTGCAGGGCTAAAGGAGGAGCTGGGATCGTAGGAAGATAGAGCCTATAATGATGACATAGGACTGATGAGAGAGGCCGCAATAGTTATGATATTTGAAAATGGAGACAGTGCATGGTGGGAGTTATTTTTCTTTATCATTCCCCACTACATATAGTTAATAAGTTAGATGAGAAAAAAATTCCCACAGGAAAAACTAGAAATAAAATGGTATGAAATAATGATGGTTATTTAATAGAGAGGAGAAGGACAAGATTACTTACCCTGAGATGATTCTTATAAAATCTTTGTACGAGTTTCTTAAGAGCATGGGGTAACATTAGGTTGAATATATAGGGGTAAATATAGAGTTATATGATGCTATAAGAGTTTCAGGGAATAATAATGGGAATATGAGTGGGTTTATATAGCCAAAGAGAAAAGAATTATAATTTATTTTCAAACATTGGTTTTAGATTATATATGAAGAAGTCATCAACGTGAAAAATATTAACATTATTTTTAGAATTATTTTTAAATAATTAGAGTGATTTTAATTATTATTTAAAAATAAGAACATAAAAAATTAAAATAAATTTCTTCATGATGTGAAAGTGGTTCCTCTTTATAAAGAAATGATTTAAAAAAATTTAAACTTAATATCAATTTTGGGTAATTCATTTATTTTAAAAATAATAATAAAATAACATTAAAAAATATTTTAAAGGGGGAAAATAATTTGTTTCATGAAAAAATTGTATGGTATATATTACATCCCTTTTGTTTTATTATTATTCCATAATAAATATCCTGTATTTATCTCATATTTAATTATTACAAAAAAAATATCTCAAAATAGTATAAAACACACAACATTTGATAATAGAGATGTTGTGAAATAAAAAACAATATTTATTTAAAAAAAATCTACAACTATTATAATTTAAAATTTAAATTTAAGAATTAAAAGTTATTGAAAAGTACTAGTTTTTTAAATAGTTACATTTTACTGATAAATATAAAAATTATATTTGACATCCTAAAAGGTATAAAATAAATTATATTAAATAAATATTATTTAATAAATGTATGTTATTATAAAATAATTTATTTAAAAATATATTTAATTCATTAAAATATAGTGACTTGATTAAAATTATATATTTCAAAAAAAAATATTTTAAACGAATGAAAATAAAAATTTTATCAAACTAATTATTTTATAATTTTGATAGTTATATAAAAAAGTGATAAAAATATTCATTATTTTACTAAAAATAAAATTTAAAAAATCAAAATGTTACGGTCCAGATTCATATCCCTTTATTAAACCTGTGAATATCATAAATGCAAGGTGTGTGATGATGTTATTTTTATGGGGTAGTTCGACAAGCATTGTTTTAGTCTTCATCATGATGAGCTTCAAATTCTACTATAAATGGTTTCACTTGTTCTTTATTCATTGTAACTCAGCTTTTTATTGGTGGAGGAAAAATCCCAGTGATGATATATCCCTTGGAGTCTAAAAAAAATTGGACTTCATAGGGTATAATACTACTAGTTGAGGACATTACTTCTTTTTTCATTGTTTATGGGAAATTACCAAAACTATTAATATTTTAATTTTAATGGACACTATACAATGTATTTAGCATCGATGGTTATGAAGCATAATGGTATTTGAAATAAAATAGACTATAAATGTTCAAAATATTGAATGTAGTGAATGTGTTTTATATAACTTGATTACATGATTAGAAATTTATCCATTCAAAAATTTTCATTCATTTATAATAGTGTATTTCATTATATACAATATATCATAAATAAGAAGAAAATATATGTATTGTTTTAAATGATCCAAAATATCCCAAATTTTATTATTAACCTTCGATGTTTATTTTAATTCCACTATAAAAGACACATCGATATATTCTACCATTTCCATTATTGTATTAGAAAAGTCATAATTAAAACCTTTTGTAGTTGTCACTTTACTTTAAACAATTGAACAGTGAAAATTTTAATGGTAAACTAAACAATATCACAATTAATTCCTTCCAAAAACTAACATTCACAATGGTCTCTATAATATTTTTACTGTAATTATAATAAAAAAATGAAGAGATTTTAGCTTTATTTAACACTTCCTTATTCAAATGGGGATCAATAAGAATATGTAACCTCTTTACAAATTGGATAAAAACATCTTTATCAACATTAAACATAAGAAACTTACCCTTCTTTACTGATTTTCACTTTTCATGAAAAACATGACCCTCTACTAATAAATTATTAGTTATTTTAATGAGGTATGAATGCATTAACATCTTAACAAAAATAGAGGGAGTTCATGCATGGATAATTTCTAAGAAAATAGTTATAAAATCAATAACCAAAGGATAATATTCCAAAAATAGCATGGATAATGATGAATAATATATTTATATTAAGGAATAAACTCTCATGTTTTATTTACCTAGTTCAAATTGAATCTTGAAATCATAAACTATTATAATATCTAACCATCTTCTATGCATCATGTTCAACTCTTTTTGAGGTACTATATAATTTCAATTTTTTTGTTCAGTATATAATTCACATTTTATCCTAAGTAAAAGATTCTTATAAATTTTAAAATCAATAACATTCATTTTAATCACAATATCAAGTGTATGGAAATTATTATCATGGTGTTTCAATTAAGATAATGTCTATAAAATTACTATATCGTATTATATTAAGACACAACCAACTGTTTTCAAATAGGAATCATTTTTTATAAGAATTTCGCAATTTATTTTCTGATAATATGACACAAGATAATTAACCAATATTGTTTTAAATTAATATAAAAATCCATCACATTCTTTTGTCTAAATGAATTTAACTATGTTGTAAGTTAAAATTTTTTTTTGACAACTGAGATAACATTTTAAAAAACCATCATTAATAACAGTCTAATACAATAAAACATTAAATATATGTGACATTTTTAGTCCTTGGACACAATTCCACCACAATGTTTTTGGAAGGACTGAAAATTATTCAATATTTAGTATCAATATTCCCAATGAATGAATTTTTTTGAATCCATGATTCATTGATACTAAATTTTCAATATAAAGAGATTTAATTCTAAAAAATAATATTTAGTTGTTTTTCATGTTGCTCATAAATTTATAATAAAATAAAATTTCATTGATGAAAGACATTATAAATTTAATGAATTACTGATGAAGTAACGATTCATATGATCCATAAATATAGTTGGTGTATTTTTAACCCATATATAATAAATATAATCTCATAATTTTCATACCTAGAACAAAAATAATGATTGAAATCTCTTAGTCCATCACCAATAATTTGTGATACTCTAGCCGGAGATCAATCCTCAAAATATATTGATCAAACTAAATTTAAAAAAAATCATAGCTATGCAGCAACATTTACTTGTTCTTTTTTATAATGTTATTGAGTGCCCCATAATCATTTAAAAGTATGAAGGGAAAATAATATTTTAATAAAAAAATAGGTGACACTCAAGGTGAAATGGTAGGATATATCATTACTTTATCACTAAACTTTGGTTACTACATTTAAAATTTTAACAAATAAAAAGTCAATTAAATAAAGAGGTATTGAAAATTACGTAGAATCAACACTAAGTAAAAAATAATCATTACAAATAGATCTTGATTTACACCATGAAAATAATCAAGTCATATATATATATATTTATTTGGAATTAAAACATCACCTATTTTAACAGTTAATTTATTTTCAACAATATGTGAAAGATATCTTTCACCTCTATATTTTATTGGTTTCTCTCCATCATGATATGTTATAAAAGGTATTAAATCAATCTTATATAATATTTTATACCCACTATGAAAATTAAATTGGAATTCATTTTCTAAAAAATAAACAATATAATGATAAAATTATTTCCAATTCATACATATGATATCATATATTTTTAAAATTTTAATTACAAAATGTCTTGTAGAAAAAACATTCTTTGGATGAAAACTTGGAGATTTATATTTCTTGTAAACTTACACTATGAGTTTTTTCCAAAAGTTTGTCTTATTGTTTTATATGTTTTGTCCATTTATTTTAAAATTTCAAAAAAATAAAAGAAAATATCAATCCCAAATAAATAAAGATATTTTCATAATCTAAATAAAGAAGTAATATACCTAAACCACATCATTTTATTTCCCAAAATCATTCATTATAGAAGAAAAATACTTTTCTAATCCATTTTTATTATATTTTTAGTGATTAAAACCATGAATAAATAACTTAGAACATAAATTATAATAATCTCAAATCTTTTTGAAAATAAAACATTTCTTTGGTGCAAGATTTTCAGTTTTTCTATCACTAGTCATATTAGAACTCTTTTCCTTAATTTAATGAGATGAATAGAAAAGTATACCAAATAAATTTCGATTTTATATTCAATTAATCATTCATAAAAATATATTTTGAAAATTTTGGAATATTTGGGAGGATTAACACCATATTTATTAATTCATTTATTCATCATTTCATTCCACCTTCACAACATCTTTCATTTATTATCAAAATGTATATCATCATCTAAAAACACCATCCTATATATCTCAACACACATAAAAATTTCTCACAACTTTTAAATTAATGAGATTGCAACACTCTTTTTAAAATTGTTTTAGAAATTTTTGAAATCTATTAATTTTACGACCATGATCTATAATGAAATTTTATATACACATGACCTTCAAGGTAATTTTTTTTCCATAAGTGGCCACTGAGTATTTTTTCATATGAGTCAAATCTAGGTAAATCCATTCTATTCAACACAAATGAAATTTCATAAAATAGCCTCTAAAAATTTTCTTTATTGAAATTAAACTCTAGGACATTAATCTTATAATTTAAATTAGTATTATTAATCAAAGATAAAAATAAACTGATTTCATCATTAGAATGATAAACATTAAGAGTTACCTTTTGATGTTGTTTACATCTTAAAATACCAAATAAATTTTTAACAACATCAATATATTTTTCATCTTTCACTAGGTCCAAACATCAAATAGAAGATGGAGGGTGTTTATTTGATAAAATAATCCACTATAAACATGTTAATCTATTGAGTATTTGGTTAATCTCATTGACACGATACCCTATTAATTTTTTAATACTAATCAATTAAGAATACTACAAAATAATATGTTCCAATTATTTTTGGTAGCTTAATTGGATGTTTAGTATCCCCTCGATGTATTTCTATTTTAGAAATGTTTTTCCTCTAAAAAAATTCAAAATAAACAAGGATTAGAAGATTCTACAAGTATATCCTTAAAAGTTATCTCATCAAAATATTATAATAAATCAGAGTATCATTAAATTATATTTAATTATTCCACCAACTAATAATAGTATCTACACATTTATCTTAATATAAAATATAACAACCCATATATTGAACAACCCATATATATGTGGTTTATAAAGAGGGTCACTTTTAAATATTTTGAGTATAGTTTTAGTTTATAGTATAATAAATTGAGGTAAAAAATCAAATAATTATGTGGAAACATTCACACAGTATGAAAGTTTTTACACTAAAATGGATATTTTTTATTAAATTCTTGTTTTATTCAAGAAGGATTTTCTTTTCTATGATAAGTCACCATAAAAGAAAAATATCATGATAAATTTTTTTATGATATTCATATTTGATTCATTAATATTATTATATTAAATTTTTTTTAATTAAGTGAACATGGTTGTGTATTTATTTAATGGTTTATTCCTTAATGGATGGATAAAAAATTGCATGGAAATAAGAAATAGGAGCCAAAACCTATCAATATTTCCCATGAAATAATTATTTCCATGACATAAGACCATAATAGAATGATTCATGGTGTCGAAAATAAAGAATCTGGGAGGAATGAAGGTTCAAATGACAAAAAAATGGAATATGTTATGTTAATAACATTTAGTGCAAGAATGGAATAAAATTCTCGAACAGAAGATGAGAAAAATATTAAAAATGTTTGATGTCTTGTACATTTAATGTATTGAAATTAGATTTCAGATTGTAATATTTAATATATGTGTAAATTTTAGACTATTCACATAAGGGATTCTAGTGTATATGTATATATATAACCTTAAATGGAATTTATTCACTAGGATTAACCTGAGCCTCATTTTTTATCATAATAATGGTTCAATTAAATCAATATATAGGTCTTTAGTGGTCAATATATAATAATTATGGTTACTACTAACATGGATTAATCCAGAGCCCAAATCCTAGGATGAGTTACTACACTACTGTAATGTCCTCTATAAGTCTTAGTCTCTTTTTTCATTTAAGAGTTATTTTATTTGTTACATCCCCTCAAAATACATTGTTACTATAATGAGAGGGTAACTCTTGTCATGTTCCCAAGTGATGTAGAAAATTTGGGAAGGTGTGGTTTATTTTTATACTATATTATTGATAGATTTAGGTTTCGTCGTGTTGAATATAATTTTAAATCTCTTTATGTTTTACATTCATGGTCATTGAAAAGAATCTAGAAGTACATATAAAATTTATCAACCAAATACCCTTAATTTATTATGACTATTGATGTATTTATGGTAATTAGGTTTAAATATGGTATCAAGATAAATTTAATTCAATAAGACACTAAATTATATTACCATGGGAAATACTGTATTTTTATATTATGGAGGGGATACTATGGCAATTGGATCTCCCTTATCTTGACTCAGCATCCAACCATGAATAATAATTTTAATATCTAATACCCATATGTACATAAAAATTAAATTGTAAAAACAATAGTATGTTTTCCAAACATGATTTTTGAATACCAAATATTATTATTTTCTCATATTTTGCCAAACTAATTTCAAAAACTATCCTCCACCCCTTCATGAAAACACATAAATGAATTATATTCATTTTAAATTAATAAAAATTTATTTAAATATCTATATAGTTAGGAATATGACCATTCAACTATATATATTTTAGTTCATTACTAACACTATTTGATTGTTTGAATAGATATTTAAATATGGTTAGACCAATAAATAATTTAAAGATGCTTTTCTTGCTATTAAATTTCTTTCCCCATTTCCACTGCTAGTAACACAATATTTTTTAGTTTTTTTTTATTTTTAATTTCATTTTATTTTATTTTATTAATTTTTTATTTAATTTCGTTTAATTTTCCTTTTTGTGTTGGGTATATCTTGTCAAAGCTTCAACATTTAATTTTTTTTCACACTCACTTTACTAAAGAAAAAGGAAATAAAATCCTCACTTTTCAAAACCAAGACTAAAAATTGACTAAGGAAACAAAAAGAAGAATCAAATGTGTCTATCATGAAACAAAATAAATCAAGTCATTGGAGGTCCCCAAAAGAGATATCATGGATTAAATTCATTTCAATAATTATGAGAACCATGATTTGTTTTTTAAATCAAGCCGTACTTATAATGACTATAGCCACTAAAAATTCTGAGTTTAATCTAGTCATAATTTAGTTGATATCAAACACATTATACAAAACGATACTACTCCATAAAGATTCAAACAATCGCCTTTGTAGTTTTTTAGAGCTCTATGACACCTTCCCATTTTCAAATTTTTCACGTGTTATAGTTAGGATTTTCTTATTTCAATTTTATGATTGATAGAGTGATATAGAGTGGAAAAAAGATTTCTAGAAAATTCCATCACTATATAGAGGAGATGTAATGAATTTTTTTCACCCACTTTTACCTATCTCTAAATAAATGGATATTCAGTTAAGAAAATGAAACATTAATCTATTTGATGATGAATCCCTATATATCTCATGAGATAATTTTAATGATTTAATTATTAAATATCTATACACAATCATTGAAACATGGTAAGTAAGGGAATCTTTATATAAGGGTATTGCAAAGTGTAACAAATTAATATTGGAAATTTGGTACTATGCATAGTTGAAGAAATATTCCTTGACGGAAAACTATAATATATTTGGTGATATGGTGAGTAAAAAATTCCAATAGAAATATAAATTTAAACAACAAAGAGGAACTAATATAGTAGAAAACATTCAGATGGTTTCTCAAATGGAAACCATGAAATAAAGGATGGATGGGATGATGGATCATCAAAACCACTAAATGAAATTATACCTATGACATAGATTATAATTACTATAATAGAAAAAATAAATTGTATGGTTATAGGAAACAACATTCACAAGACCGAGGGTATCAAAAAGAACAGAAGGATACAATCAACAAGAACCCTATGGCCCCTCACTTCAAAGTCAAATTAATACTTTTTAAGAGACAATAGACACATTCATGATTACAACCATGGTTGTCATCAAATATATAAAGAAATAATAAAAAAACAATAATTCCACACTATCCAACCTTTAATTATAGTTTGGTATAATTTTAGATAATTATAAAGAGATTCTAAAGATATTACTACCAGGATTTCCCAAAGTGTGTCCCCTTGTAAATTTGAAGGTCATTAATCTGAGATGTTGGAAAATAACTAAATATAATCTATAAATAAGAATGTTACAAAAATAATAGAATGATTATATAGAAAATAAGAAGGGGGAGTTTCATATAAATTATATCTCCCATAGTTTATATCAAGAATACCTCAGATACAGTAACTTCCATAAGAGAAAATAACACACAAAAAGGAAAATTTCATAATTTTTTTAAAAATTAATTATTATTAATCTCTTTTTAGAGGCTCATAGTAGCATTCAAATAAAAAAATTAAAAAATGGATTGGAGACTGAACAGATGAATCTGGATATTATTATCATTACAATAATCACAAAATAGTTATCTATATTATTATCTAAGGACTTTATAATGAAGAAAGAGCCATTAGGTAGGTTTTCGATTACAATTCATATCAGGTCTACCAATATTAGTCACACATCATGTGATCTAGGTTCCAATGTGATCATCATTACATATAATACATTCATAAGTCCGGGGATTGAAAAGATGAAGAAAATATATTTACCCTAAAATTGGAAGATTAAATAGTAAATTATTATTGTGGGATTATTTAAGATATCATCATCAAAGTTGAAAAATTATATTTTTTAGTTGGTTTTGTAGTGCCAGACTAGGAAGAAGAAAGAAATCAGTTCATTTTGGGAGGATTGTTTTTAGATAGAGAGCAAGCTTTGATGGATATACAATGTTTGAAACTCTATATGAGATTTTTCAAGGAAAAAGTGTGTTCAAACATTCTCCATAGTATGAATAATTATGATGCGAGAAATGAAGAAGAACTTGTATAGGAAAACATACAAGAAGTTGAGGATGTTTATGAAATATGTGTTTTATATGAGGTAGAATATATCATAAAAGAGGATATACAATGTAAGAGTACTAAAAGGTTGAATGAGAAGTTGGGTAACTAGACCACTAACACTAGAGGGTTGAACAATTCAAACATGTCTGAAAAGGGCCAATAGGAATGAATGGTTTATAAAATTGTATTTATTTTTTATGGATAAATAGTAAATATGGGTTCAACATAAAGGAAATTGTGCTAGTGATGATATAAAGAAGTATAAAAATATTTTTAGATGATATAAATTGTCAAACTTACATAAATAGATCACATATGAGATTATTTTTAGAAATTTATTAGGTAAAATATTTTCAAACAACAATATTCTAAGTTGATAAGGTAAGGAAAAGGCAATTTTTTCAAAACAGATAACTTCCAGGAGGAAACAATATTTTTTATATTTTTTCTTTATTTGTATCAACACTCTCTCTAAATCATTAAAATTTATTTTAAATGGACATATATATATATATATTCACTTTTGAATTTTCATTTTTCGTGTATATCAAGGGACTATAAAAAGAGTTTGTAGAGGAATGTAATGAAACTATAAAATCAACTCTTATTTTTAAATCAATTTAATAAAATCCATGAAGTTACTTTTCATCATGAACCTATAATAGGATATACAGGTGAATCCCAATTCAAAATCATCATAAAATGGTGAGTAATAATTTAATTATATAATTATATACCTCACACTCAATATTAATTTTTTTAATATCCTAAAACATCTCAATGAATGAACTACATGTATATTTTCTTTAATCAACCAAATTAGGAGACATAAAATTCCTCAGATATTTAAAATGCTACTTTTTTAAATTTCATTAAAAAAATGAATATGATCATTCATGAAAATAATTAGAAGAGATAACAAGTGATTTTTTATTTAACAAATCATCATTTTTGGGGAACATGTCAATTTTTGATAATGCAATTTTTATACGATTTTTCAATCCTTGGATTTATAATATATGCATTAATTGGTTTTATTATTCATATAAATTTACATGTGTATTTTTTTACTATTCATTCAAATACCTGAGGGATTACCAACACTAATAATGTACATTCTTTCTAATGTATATTTCTATGGATACGCCGGCAGTTCTCCTATAAACATGATTAAAATCTTCTAAAATCTATTATCAAATATGATCACTTTTATTATTACTTAAAAACCCATTTTTTATCCCTTTAACATTAGAAAAAGGATACATTATTTTTGATCCCCATATATGTAATGAATTACTTTATTAAGATAAGAGATGTGATAGAAGTTCATTTTATTCATTCTTAACTTCTTATAAATATTTTCAAAGATTATCAAAAATATTTGTCAGGGATATGGTGTCGTAGTGAAAGATATGTGTTTATCAAAGTGGGTAGGATTGTTGGAGATTTATTATGATATGTGGTAAGTTTCTTATGGTTTTTGTACATTGTTTTCACATCACAGTATTTTAAAAAAAGTGTGTTTGTTTTGAGAGGATAAAAAATCACCATTGCTAGATCAATTACCTTTTGATCATTTGTGGTTAGTTTTTTGATATTATTTTCATCCCAACCACACCTTTCTAGAAACAAAAAAAATACATGAGAGTGAATTTCTCATTATATTTTACTACATCATGAGCCTGATTTGATTTTTATTAAGCAGTGATTAATTTTTAAAGAGGGAAATATTTCATTGTGATGTTTTTTATTATCGTGAAATATAAATTTAAGATAAACTAATATTTTGTATTTACCTTTTTTAAAAAATTTACCTAACATCCTTAAATCATAGATACATTTGATTCAAAAAACAAATCCCACATGATTAATTTTGAATTATTTGAATGTGGAGATTCTAGAAGCCCTGAAATCCAATGGAAAGTGACTTGTTCTTGAACTATGAGATAAATTACTCTTAAAATTGTTAACATAATATTGATCATGAAAATTAATGCGAGGTAAATTCAAAATAGATTCATAATAAATAATGATTTGAAATATTAAAATTGATGAATGAAAAGGAATGGTTTTTTGAAAGGGGAAATGTAAAATATTTGGTTGACTTGTTTCATTGGAATTTGAGAAGATAAGGAGAGATTCCTATATGATTCTAGAATATTAAAAATTTTCATTATATCAATCGATTATAATGACATTGAATTTAAAATATATTCAGGTGATAATACATTGTACCTTGCCATGAATTCATCCATGGTAACATGGATAAATTCATCTATGGGGTTATTTGATATGAATATTACATATATATATATTCTGATAATAAATATATATTTATTTTAATTAATTTAGAATTATTTTATGGATTAGATAGTGATATTTTAATCTATGGTAAGATAGAAAAAATGACTGTAAATGAGAAAAATAATGTAAATCAGATCAATATTTACAATGAATGATGTATTTTCATTTCGTAGTATGATGATTGTATAATTCAGAGAGTCAAAAATGAATATTGTGAATGAAAAAATGGTTCAGATTGAAATAATGAATTTGAAATTATGAATACTAGTAAATACATGAATAGAATATAATAAAAGAACTAGAGACATGAGAAAATAAACATGATGAGTTTTTTTATGTTCTACATCATTATTACAACATTCACATCATGTCACTTCACTGACAAGCCTAGTTTCAGCAATTCACTACGGAGTTTTAAAACTGACACTTATATTTATAACCTGAAATGGTGATTAATCACAAGGATGCAAAAAATAATCATTTATGGTTGAAATAATGGATTAATTAATCATAACTTTATCACCATTTATGTATATAAATTATTAGGCATTCCACATCTAATAGGGTTCGATCTAGAGACAAAATCATAGGGAAATTTGTTACACTACTATAGAGTCCTCTACTATCCTCCACATCAATTCTGTTTTTTCTTTTTTATTTTGTTTTAATCCTCCACTTATAATACCTCATTAATTCAAGGAGGGGGCATCTCCCTCCATATAATTGAGAGATATTGAGAAATTGTAATGGTAAATTTGATTTGTCATTATTTTATTCATGTATATTGGTTTATGCATATTCATAATAATATCTAATCACTTTATTTTTCCAAAAATTACAATTGTACTGAATTAGGATGTGATAATAAAATTACAAAACATATTACCCTAAAATAGGCCTAACCATTTCATCATTTTTGGTAATCATGTTTCTAAATAGTACCGAGATAAACTTAATTCAATAAAATGCTAACTTCCTTGAGCATGGAATAAAGATATTTATTAGGTGATAAAATGACCATTGGGTATCTATCATCTTAACTATGAAACTAAAACAGAATTAATTGATTTAATTTATATAACCCATATTCTCCAGAATGAAAAATCTAAAAACCTCAACAAATTTTCTAAAATTGATTTTAAAAATTCAAATCTTCTTCATCACTTCATTTCTGCCAAACTACTTTCAAAGAATATCATTCTATTATTTTAAAAAACACATAAATAAATTGGTGTATATTTAAAATCCTAAAAACCAATTTAACTCTATGTGGGTTCAACCTCAAAGGTACTTATATATTCATCATAATTGATTAGAAAATTTATGTAAGTCTTTTGATAAATATTTAAATTTTGATAGCCATGTGGGAAACATAAAATGGCATATGGGTTGTCATATACTAATAATTATATTTTTTTAAATAATTTTAAAATAATGGAGGACTAATAAAAATAATTGTATATAATAAGAATATAATAATTTGGTTAGTTTAGGGAAAATAATTAAATCCCATGATGATTTTTTAAATTTTGATCATAAAACTTCAAGAACAAAAATCTGAAATTTTCACACAAAAAAAATCACTTCTTATGGAAAACATTTTCACCAATTATACTTCAAATTAATTTTCACTAATGCATCATTATAGATGTTGAAACTCATGAATCAATTCATTCGATAAAAAATCATTCACCATTAAACATTCCATACCTAATGAAATCAAAAACATTTATAAAAATTATTTTCATAGGATAATATAGGAAAAATAGAGCATCGTATTCATAACATGTTTTCAATACTATTTATCCCATTACCAAAAATCCATGTCCTAGTTAATTCTATATTAGTAACTATCCTAGTTATATCCTTCATTCTTTCATTAAAATGTTTCATTATTACCTAATTCAAAGGAGAGCTACAGCGATATCACTCATCATAATGTATATTATTTGGATCGATCTCATCATATATAATTCTCAAGAAATTTGTACAGAATAAAATATTTTTGACATTGTACATTTCCATCAAACCCTTTAAATATTTATTTGAATTAATATGAAAAAACATTCCATTTTTACATAATCATATGGTTAAATATACTTTTTCCACAAAAACTATTAAAAATGTTTTCTTAAAACCTCAAGACTGTGATATAATTTTAAAAATATGGTTTCTTGATAATTAATATATATAATGAATAATGACTATGATTTAATAAATTATGGTCAATCTATAGACATTAAAAAAATTATTTTTTCAAAAAATTCATAAATAAACATTTTGGAAAACATTGAAAAGAATATATTTTTAACCCTTTTGAAGAAATTATTATATAAATGAAAATGTACAATATATTCTTTTGAAGAAACAATAATAACATTTTTGATAAATTTAAAATGCCATATAAAACATTTAAAATTAATATACAACACCTCATATGGCATTTTAACATAAAATCTCTCACGATTATACTATTTTTTGAATAAAAAACATTAAACTAGTGTAAATGGAATAGATTTCAAAGAAAAATTTATTTAAATAAATGAATTAAAAAATAAATTATTTTGGTTGTATATAAACTAAAAAAACATATTGTTATAATGGTAAGAGTCATAGAAGATGAAATTCGAGATGATAAACCTCTTACATTGAGTCACATATAGCCTCATATGTAATCTAAATCATGAATAATAAATTTATATTTGTTTATTAACTTTTAAATAAAATTTTCAATATTCATCCTATTATTATTATTCATGTTATCTTTGTTACTATCATTATTTATTTATTTATTAAAATAGTTATGTTCACATTATACATTTTGTGGTCATTTGGATTATAACCTAAAATAATATTGATGCGTTGATCATGTTCAAATGTGTTATGGTTAAATTAACTCCCTAATAATAATAAGGATATAACATTCATAATCATATAGTAATTACCCTTTAAAAACGAATCTTGTATGGTGTTCCTAAAAAAGTAATCACATCATTTCATAGAGACAATAGTTTGTAACTATGTATGAATGGTATTTTCATTTCTCTATATAGTGGAAATGAAATAAATTATTTAATATTTAAATTTTAAATAAACAATTAAATTTTATAAATTTCATATTTTTTCACTAATTCCATCCATACGACCATGCTTAAAAGGGGGATATGAATAATGAATCAAATTGATTCGTGGAGGTGGTATTCCACACAAATTCAAGAAGTGCCTTATCAATTTACAATAGATAAAATAGTTTTGAAGGTATTATTATCATATTTTTATGGAATTATAATTATTTCATAAATATTAAAATATACTCATTTTATCTATCATTTTTACCATCCATACAATCTGATGATGAAAAAGAATCAGATTTATTTGGGGCGATTGTAGTCTATATGTACACATGAGTGATATTTTCATTTCCCATAGGATGAGAAAAGGGAAAGAAAAGGGATGTAACATAATTAAAATAATATTTAATTATATTTATGAAACTAATTTTTTTATTATGGTAAAGATAAATATAATTTTAAGTAGTTAAAAGAATAAATAAATATGAATCACTCAATTAAGAATTGTATATATTATTTTGAAAACATCATTTTGATTATTCATCCACCATTACGTATGGTCTTTAGGTGAGAAGTAGATCTATATTATAATGGGATTAATATTTTTTAGATAATTATCAATTAATTATATGAAATTTATTTCTCATAATGTGTAAAGTTAAGAGGAGAGTAAGTTCCCTTTTATAAGTGTTGGGAGTGGCACACAAGTAATTAATCAATTTTTAAAAAAATTAACTATCATGGTCATATGAAACATAAAGAATTCATATTCGAAGATAGTTTGATAAAGGGAAATGTCCTCTCATAAAAAAAAAGTATTTTTCGTCTTTATCAATTATTTTTACCAAAATTAACCTACTTTACACTTTTATAATGGTGATAGATTATTGACATGGTTAGTACTCATAATGATAGATAAATAAAATTTCTCTAATTATTAAATTGTATATTCATAATACCAAATATGTAATTCTTTTTTCAATAATTAATTTATAGACATGGATGAATTTTCTTTTAAAATAATTTCTGAAATCAAAAATTAGAAATATTTCCTTGTGAAAAAATAGATTTCCACATCAGTGTTTTCAGGTTTTAATATTGTTTAACATGCTACATTATTAAAATTAAAATTGTAAATATGTTTTTCAGTTCAATTATTTTCAACTGACTTGATTTTTTTTTCTAACATCAATTTTTTAAAATAAAATCATAGAAATGATAATTATATTAATAAATTATAAGATGGTTTCACATTTGTTATATAAAAACTGACATTAGTAACTATTTATCATGTCATTTATTAAAATTAACAGATTAGATAAAATATTTTCTCAAATCAGATATTTTATATCTAACATGAAGAAATATTTAAAAAAAAATTATGTCTGTTATATAATAACTAATTTAAAAAATAATTTTTTATTATATTTAAATAAAACACCTCAGCAGTAAAATAGTATAAAATAGATAGAAAAAATAGAAGAACATCCCAAAAAAAACAAACTTTAAAATCATTTAAACATTAAAATAACAAAATTAAAGCTTAAAATATATATTTCAAATAAACTAATACCCAAAAAACCCTATGAGATAATCCTATTGATTATATTTTTAATTTTTTAGTACTTCTACTATATAAGGTATAGGTTCATAAAAAATAATAAAATTTAAAAAAATATTTAACATCAGTTCTAAATTTAATAATAGAATAAATTAAAAGAAATTTTCTAATAAAACCTATCATTGTATAATTTTTTAACTACCCTGGTTGAAATATTTTCAAACATATTTCAAATAACATAATATCTACATTCAATTACTCTTTGAAGATTAATTTTTTTGGATATGGAATTTTGAATTAAAAATATCATTTTATATAGTTTCAGCCAAAAATTATAAATTATAAATAATAATTTATAATTTCCTTTTTATATTTGATATTTCTGCTCCTCTTTATTTTTTAAACTATAATGAAATCATATGCTCTCATTGAAATTATATATTTGGAATAACACTAAAATAAATTATAATTTAATGGTATTCAAATAATCAAACTTAGGTGGTTGGTATGTGGATAAATTTTCCTAAATGTCACTATATATAGAGAATAACTAGTAATATTTCCTTTATTTTGGACAAAAACAAAAAACATCAGTGGAAAAAAAAATTTAGTCATTTATTAGTTAATATATATAAATGTTTATGAAATATATTTTTTATACTATTGATGATAAGGATGAATCAAAAACGGTATTTCATTATTTTGAAATATTTCAGCACTATATATTTTTTATTTCATTAACTTTAATTATCATTATAACTGGTGAAATAAATTGCGGGTCCATAAATCCATATAAAAACGTGATATCACATTAAATAATTTTTTATAAATATACCTAATTAAAAAAATCTTATGTATCAATAATTTAAAATAAATTAAATATTTATGATAAAATACTTACAAATAAAAGGCATTCATGAAGTTGATACCGACAAAAACTAGTCATTTTCACTTTGATATCTCTCATGATGTTGTACCAAAACTATGATCCTATCTACCATCCTCTCACCCTAATACAAATCTTTAGTTTTTAGAGATTATATTTTTATTTTATATACATCCTCCTATGAAGAGTTTTCTATATGAATATTTTTTTACCGATACACATACCACATATTCTACTACATGAAATTATTGATTTGGATTTCTAAATAAATTATCTAAAATATCATCCAACCATATAGTATTAAGGTTATTTGTGTTATCTTCTAACGAAATGATTCATTTATAGAATTTAATATAATCTCTATAGTGAATCAGAATATATAAAAATTATAATTTACTAAAATAACATCAATAAAACAAATATAATATTCAAATCCCCTAAACTATAACCCAAAAATAATCATTATGATATTGGAACATTTTTTCATTTAGGTCACTGTTAATTTTTCATACCATGATGGCATAATAGAGGTCTATGTAATGGCCCAAACCCCCATGGCCCATCCCTTTTCCAAATTCCAGATCCTAAGAGTGGCACCTCGGTGGTAGGGCGTCATTTCGGTGCACAACCAATTAGTGTGTCGCTGATCGGTACAACAAATCGGTGGGTCTCCGATCGGTGTGACCGATCGGTGTGTCCCTGATCGGTGCGACTGATCGGTGTCACACAGCCTTGTTGAGTTTTTCTTCTACAGCTTTTCCCGTAACGCCACTTTTAACCCCTTTTTACCTTTTGGGAAGTGGTTCTAGGCCAGTTTTTTCCCCATAATCAATATCTGAACTCTAAAGAGTAGGGCGACCCTCAACGGATCCAGTTATGTGTCAGTGTAATGTTCCCATCTGTTTATATAAAATCATTTAAAGTCACCATTGTTACAGCCTTTTCACGTTGAGAGTTATTAAATAAAAAAATTAATTCAGTCTTGTGTAACCACTCAATCACATGGAGAAACCACGATCCAAATTTTTTCTGTTAAAAATTCATTATCCCATAATAATAGAATCTCAACTTTATATCACGCTAGAGTTTCTTCCTTCCCCTTCTTGTTTGGATTTATTTATTCTCCTTGGTGCGCTTAGAGTCCCCCCTTCCAGAGGCTTTTGGTGCACTTGTGATGGAGTTTTTCTGCTCATCCTTGGAGTCCTCGATGTTCCTCCCCTGCAATTCATCCCTAGTTCTTGGTGCATGGAAAAGAACTTCGATCCTTGATCAACCATGTAGGGATTTTTCCTTCATCTCTCTTTACTATGTAACATGCGGGGTGGGTATGCTACTGTATTCCATGGGAATGGATGAAACCAAACCTTAACAAAGATAATAAACAGGCTGTTAAAGAATGATGGGGTTTGTTTGACAATTCTAATGTACTATTTTATAATTTCTATATGATGTGAACTATATACGCTATGCTCACTGAAAATCATGGCCGTTGGTGGTCTTTCCTTGAACACTAATAAACCTTGTCTTCTTTGGTAATTGAATGGCTCCAACATGGGAATTTGGTTAATTACATAAACTCGAACGATTAAATGAATTTCTAGTAAAAAAAGCCCTCTGTGATCACCTAGTTTAACCAAACAGAAAGAGGAAAGCTTAGTGAATGATGTACTTGAGTCTAGAAACTTCCTTGTTATGTCTTGGTGGCATCTCTTTTCATTCTCCTAGATGCTTATGGGGTGACGTGGCTGTGGATGGGATCCTCTATTGTGGCACGATTATTGGTTGTGAATCTGAAGCTGTGCTGGGCTGTATCTTGTGGCTTGGTTGGTTCCAGTACATTGAGTGATCTCACTGATCCCTTTGTTTTTGTGACTTTACAAGAGAACCGGGTTTGAATGCTTAAATTATTGTTTGGTTGTTTCTCTTTCTCTAGCTTGTGGTTATGCCTGTTAGTTTCCCAGTTGTGTAATATTTACTTAAATGGGATCACTTGAACATGAAAACAAGAATGGGTTAAATGGGGAGTTGGTTTGGGGAATGATTTGTGATTTGGTTGGGAGTGTTGTGCCTTTCTTTTATGAATTAATAGTTACAAGGGAGTTTGTGCTTAGGTTGGCTTTGGAGACCCTAGGTTGGGATGAGTTCCTATTACTTATACACATAATTATAGTTCTTATGTTTCTTATTCACGCCCCACCCAAGTTGAGCACTTAGTGCCAAACACGCCCATTCCATGGGGGAGGTTGTTTTTTCCAACACTCCTTTGAGTTTCCGGTTATTAGATCCTTTTCTTCTCCCTTTCCCGAATAGCCCAAGACTTATTGGGTATGTTTTGATGGCCTAAGGTCTATTATAACCAAAGATTCTTCAGGCAGGGTAGCTGTGGTGGTTGGCCCAGGTGTGTGCGGGCATGATGTTTCCCAAGAATCTTTGGGATGAGGCCTAGGTGTCTTCGGTCATGGAAGTAGTTGTTGTGGCCCAGGTGTTTGAGGGTGGGATGTGTGGTTGTGGCCCAGGTGTGTGTGGGTGGGGTCTGGCAGTGGGAATGTGGTGAGAATGGCGGGTATGGTTCGATGCATAGGATGTCTTCAATAACCAGTGGGAAAGTGGCACGGGGTACCCAAACATCGATGTGTTATTACTATACATTACTTGACTATCGTTATTTGGGGAGTGTGCCTTGGTGAGGCTTGGGTGGATAGTTTTCCTTGCTATATTTTTTGGTTATCTCTTTTCTCACATGGCATTAGAATGCCTCCCCACTTGTGCACGAGAGTGTTTCGTTTTCCCTACTGAGTATACTTGTATGCTCAGCCTACGTATATAAAACATCTTTCAGGTTTTCAGGAGGACTTCAGGGATCGTGCATGGCCGTACTAGCTCGGACGCTGGGACAATTGTAGTTGATGTTTTTCATTTCTTTGGTACATTACCTTTGTATTATCCTTGTACTTGTGGAATTTACTTTTGTAACATGCATATGGGTATGGGTTTATTTAGCTCTACTTTTACCTCCAGTTTTGGTGTTGTTGGTATTTACTATCTTATCTCCTAATCCTAATAAAGAAAAAGAGTAATACCTTCCATCTTGTGTGTTATTTTATACCCTTGGTTCTAGTCGCCACTCCTAGACCTATTGAAGGCGGGTCTCAGGGGTCATTATCTCTCCTTAACTTGAATAAGGAAGGGTATGGAAACCTGTTGTCCCTTCTCTCATCTTGGTGAAGGTGGGTTGTGACAGAATGGTATCAAAGGCGGTGGTTGAAAGATAGGATGGAGTCTAGAGTTAGGCACAGTGAGAATTGCATGGTATGATAGGGAAAAAATGTTGGGTGGTCTTGGTGCATGAAATAAGTTGGGGAAGACTGGCTAGGACATTGGATTTTAGGGCCCCCCGTGATCTGATGCCAGGAATTTGAGCCTACTGAACGACCAAGTAAGGCTACACTGATTGTAGGGTACAGACCCTAGGGAAGGTATATGAATCATAATGACTCGTGTTCTGGTGTTTCATGGGTATATGGGGATTTAAAATAAATAATATGTCTAAGAAAATTTAAGAACAATATTCTACACTACTCGGGCTTAGGCATTCCCTATTTACCTTGAAGCTATGGCACCTGGGAGATGACCACCAGTAGTGCAGTCGATCGAGGACCAGGAGTTTTACATGGCTGATCGATAGATGGTTGACCGAGAGGAGGAGGATGATTATTGTCAGAGGATGCTTCGTGCGTTTCAGCAGCAGACCCTCGGGAAGTATGAGGGTAGCATCTCAGACATGGAGACAGAGAGCTGGCGGGAGGATCTGGTGATGGCTTTCAGCTTGATCCGGGCTGTGATGGAGTATTGGGTTTTTCTAACTGTGCGCCGGATGTGTGGAGCATCACGTCAGTGGTGGATTCTTTATAATGGGGTGAAGAGGGAGGCTGAGGTCACATGGGCTGACTTCGAGAATGAGTTCCGGGTGGAATTCCTCTCTTCCACGATGAAGGCTGAGAAGAGGAAAGAACTACTATCCCTCCAGTAGGGGGTTATGTCAGTGAGGGATTTGGGGATCACGTTCAAGGATCTCCTTCACTTTTCTCCCAACCTCTTTTCGGATGAGGAGTCTCAGGCGAGACATTTGGAGGAGCCACTTCAACCTTCTCTCCAATATTCTATTACTCCCTTCACCCTACCGATGTACTTGGAGGTCCAAAAGAAGGATGAAGTGGTGGAAAGGATTCACACACTGGGAGGTGTATTGCGAGAAGGAATCCATTTGGGCTCGTCAAAGGGGAAGGCCGTCAGCAGTAGACCTCCAGTATCAGGACCCTCTAGGTTTCGATCAGTAGGAAGCATGCTTCATAAGTTCCATTTCCAATATCTCGGCCCTCACCCTTTCCTTACGGGCCCCGGACCGAGATGCTTCATTTATGAAATCTGTGGGAACCTTCGGAATCAGTGCCCGGGCAGAGTGCAGAATAGAGAGGGTGGGCAGGTTCAATACCAACCTGAGCAATAGCAGTTTCTAGATAGGCCCTTTCAGCAGCAGCAGTAGGGGCAGAAAGCTCCCACTCCTCCCAAGGTAGGCGTTGCAGGAGGAGGCCGAACCTAGGGTGCCCCTTAGGGACCTCTACCAGGGAATGTTCAGGGAGGCGGCCGACAGCCGAGAGGTAGGGAAGATGGGTGTATACAGTTTCACGCCGTAGAGGCAGTAGTTCTAGCTGGGTCAGAAGTTGTTCGAGGTATGATCAACTTTGTTTAGTACTCTTTCTTATGCCTTGTTCGATACAGTAGCTTCAGACTCCTCTATTTCCCCTTGTCTAGCCCATGCTCTGGGTTTAGACGCTGAGAGACTTCTAGTTCCCCTGGTGCTAAGCTCGCCAGTCAAAGGTCAGGCTGACTTGTTTTATGTTTATCGAGGGAGTAAACTGATGATAGGGCCACATCAGTCTATCAGGGATCTTCTACTATTGCAGATACATCCATACGATGTCATCCTAGGCATTGACAGGTTGTTCTATGTATGTGCTATCATTTACTGCTTCCAGGGAAGGGTCGTGTTTTCAGATTGTGGCAGCTGACATGTAACATTCATCAGTGAGTGGGGTTTCCAGAAAAGCAGCATGCGAGAGGAGCCCCTCCTTTCCTTGTTAGCTGAACTATCAGTGGAGTCGGTGGATGCAGAAATGTTGGAAGTCCCAGGGATCATCAGTGAGTTTATTAAGGTCTTCTCTAAGGAGGTGACAACTCTACCCCCTCAACGTGATGTTGAGTTTGAGATAGACATGAAACCTGGTGCCCATGTTATTTTAATGGCTCCCTACCAGATGACACCTTCTAAGTTACAAGAGTTGTAGATTCAGATTGATGATCTAATGAAGAAGGGTTTTGTTCGACCAAGGGTGTTACCATGGGGTGCTCCAGTATTATTCACAAAGAAGAAAGATGGTGGTCTCATGCTGTTCATAGACTATCGGAGGCTAAATCAGGTAATGGTCAATAACCGTTACCCTCTCCCAAGGATAGAAGACCTTTTCGTCCAGTTAAAAGGGGGAGGGTGGTTCTCCATGATTGAATTGGGGTCGGGATATCACCAGCTGAGGTTGAAGGAGGGTGACATCTTAAAAACTGCCTTCAGATGCAGATATGGACACATTGAGTTTGTGGTCATGTCGTTCGGCATTACGAACACTCCAGTTGTGTTCATGGGGCTCATGAACTCCGTCTTCTGGAAATACCTGGATCGGTTCGTAGTCGTGTTTATTGACGACATTCTGATCTACTCAAGATCAAAGGAGGATCATGCTGAGCACCTGAGAATGGTTTTAGAGGTCCTCCACCAGCACCAACTCTATGGGAAGTTGTCCAAGTGCTTGTTTTGGACACGAGAAGTGAACTTCCTTGGGCATGGGGTGTCCGAGCATGGAATATTAGTGGACCCATCGAAGGTCGAAGCGGTTGTTTCTTGGGCAGTACCCAAGAATGTGGTAGAGGTTCGTAGTTTCTTGGACTGACAGGTTACTATCGGAGGTTCGTGCCCAAATTCTACTGAGTTGCAGCACCTTTGACGGCATTGACCAGGAAGGACCAAGCATTCATGTGGAATGGGAAGTGCGAAGTAGCATTCAGTTATCTGAAGGAGAAGTTGGTAAGTTCCCCAGTGCTGAGATTGCCAGAAGATGGGGCGGCGTATGATGTGTTCTGCGATGCATTAGGACAAGGCCTCGAGTGTGTGTGAATGAAACAACAAGGGGTGATCTCTTATGGGTCTATAAAGTTATTCCCCCATTAAAAAAATTATGCCACCCATGATCTGGAGCTTTCATTGGTCGTTTTTTTCACTAATGTTGTGGCGGCATTACCTCATCGGGGAGCGCTTCATGGTCTTCACGGATCACGAAATCATGAAGTAGTTCTTCTCCCAAGGGACCAGAACTTACGACAACGAAGGTGGATGGAGATCTTTCAGGACTACGACTTTGAGATTTTCTACACCTCAGGAAAAGGGAATGAGGTGGCCGATGCCTTGAGAAGGATGTCGTAGAAGGACATGGTTCGAGAGTCGGCAGATGCTTGAAAGACGATAGAGGAGTTGGCTACCCTACACCAAGATGCATAGATGGATGGTGGTATAAGTTTCATATATCAGAAGACAATGCAATATTCTCTACTACTAATGGTGGAGGAGTCTCAGTGGGGAGACATAGAGAGTGAAGTTATGTGTGGCCAGGTTAACCAAGGCGGTGCTTCATAAGGGTGGACAAAGGATGGTCAGAATCAGATGCTTTTATGATGGAAGTTGTTTATTCCAGAGGCGATGCACGAGAGGGTTCTTGGTGAGTTCCAAAACTCACCCCTAGTAGTGCACCTAAGAGTTTCCAAGATGTACGAGTGTCTGAGGAGTCAGTTTTGGTGGCCCGGGGTAATGCGGGTGGTGGCAGAATTTGTGGCCTGGTGCCTAGTGTGACAGCAGGTGAAAGCTGAACACCAAGTTCCTGGCAGTTTGTTACAACCTTTATATGTCCCTCAGTGGAAGTGGGATGACATATCGATGGATTTCATCACATGGCTACCCAATGTCCAAGGAGGTTGTGATGTTATCTATGTAGTGGTGGACCGGTTGATGAAATCAGCTCACTTTCTAGCGATCAAGGAGTCGGGTGCGATGGATTCCTTAGAACAAAGGTATGTGGATGAGGTGGTGCGATTGCTTGGAGTTCTGAGGTCCATAGTCTCGGATAGGGATTCACAATTTACCTCATGATTCTGGAAGGGATTTCATCATGATTTTGGCCCCCAGCTATGTCTTATCACTTATTTCCATCACCAGATAGATGGACAGACAGAGCGCACCATCCAGACATTGGAGGATATGCTACGAGCATGTATTCTGGATTATGGGTGATCGTGGGTGCGAAACATGCCTCTGGTAGAGTATTCCTAAAATAATATTTATCACTCTACAATTGGCATGGCTCCGTTCAGAGCCTTGAATGGAAGGCCATGTCGCTCACCTGTGTGCTAGAACCAGGTTAGGGAAACATGTGTTCTTATCCCAGAAGTGGTGAATAGAATGACGGAAAAGGTTCATCTTATACGGGAGAGGATGAAGGCGGCTCAGGACCGGCAGAAGTCATATGCTGATAATAGGAGGAGACCCTTGGAGTTTGAGTTGGGGACCACGTATTCTTGGAGGTATCCCCTCGACGTGGACAACAGAGGTTCGGCAGGGGGGGTAATGTTTCTCCAAGGTTCATCAGACCCTTCTAAGTGTTGCGGTAGGTCAGAGAACTAGCTTATCTACGAGCGCTACCACCGCCGCTACTGAGAATACATGATGTCTTCCATGTGCCACAAATCCTATAGTATCTACACAACGTTTCACACGTCCTCGGCTGGGGAAAGCTGGATATCGAGGACAATGTGACTTTTGTGGAAAGACCAGTGAGGATCGAGGATCGTGAGGTGAAGGTACTTCATGGACGGACCATTCCTTTGGTTCATGTGTTTTGGAGGCATGGCGGGCTTAGGGAAAGTACATGGGAATGGGAGACGGAGATGCACGCCCAGTACCCGGAGTTGTTTTGAGTTTTGTTCTGTTTTGTTTGTACTAGTTGTGATGGAACACTTTACCTTGTTAACTATCGAATTTATGTTTTTCCTTATTCTCTAGATGCATGTGAGAAGTCCTGACTGTGGGGAGGGAAGGACCCGATCCGAAATCAAGACACATTAATGTGGATGCGATTGAACCCGTGCAGGTGAGTTAGTGCTGCCCAAAGAGGAGAGTATCTTGACATGGAGGAAGAAACTACCTAACCCATATGACTGGACAGTTTGACCCTTTAATGTTGCATGGTTGCTTAAGGGGGAGGTGGTCCTACATGTCGGAGAGGTTCACTCCTGAGAGGTATCTTTCGGGGTGGTTTTTTGGACCCCCTCTTTCCTTCGGGTCTTATTTTGATTATCGAGGGTGAGAATAGTTTGAGAGGTATTTGATGTAATGGACCAGACCCTCATGGCCCATCCCTTTTCCAAATTCCAGATCCTAAGGGTGGGACCTCAGTGGTAGGGCGTCATTTCGGTGCACAACCAATCAGTGTGACACTGATCGGTGCGACCAATCAGTGTGTCATCGATCGGTGCAACCGATCAGTGTGTCGCCGATCGGTGCGACCGATCTATATGTCTCTGTTCGGTTCGACCGATCGGCGTCACATAGCATTGTTGAGTTCTCTTCTAAAACTTTTCCCGTAATGCCACTTTTAAACCCTTTTTACCTTTTGCGAAGTGGTTCAAGGCCGTTTTTATCCCCATAATCAATATTTGAATTCCTAAGAGTGGGGAGACCCTCAATGGATCCAGCTATGTTTCCATGTAACATTCCCCTATATTTATATAATTTTTTTTAAATTCACATTTGTTTCCACATTTCCCCGATGAGATTTATTAAATAAAAACTTAATTCAGTCATGCGTAACCACTCAACCGCATGGAAAAAACACGATCCGAATTTTAGCCACTCAAAATTCCTTATCCCATAATAATAGAATCTCGTATTTATATCATGCTAGAGATTCTTCCTTCCCCTTCTTGGTTGTATCACTTTCTTATCTCTGGTGCGCTTGGAGTCCCCCCTTCCTGAGGCTTGTGGTGCGCCTATGTTGTAGTCTTTCTGCTCGTCCTTGGAGTCCCCGACGTTCCTCCCCTTCAAGTCTTTCATCCCTAGTTCTTGGCGCGTGGAGAAGAACTTCGATCCTTGATCAACCAAGTAGGGATTTTTTCTTCGTCTCTCCTTACTGTGTAACATGCGGGGTGGGTACACTACTGTTTCTACATGAATGGATGAAACCAAACCTTAACAAAGATAATAAACAGACTATTAAAGAATGATGGGGTGTGTTTGAAAATTCTTTTGTACACTTTTATAATTTCTATATATTGTGAACTGTATGGGCTATGAACACTAAAAATCATGGTCGTTGGTGGTCTTTCCTTGCACACTAAAGAACCCTTTTCTTCTGTGGTAATTGAATGGCTCCAACATGATAATATGGTTAATTATGTAAATGTGGCCGATTAAATGAATGTCCAGCGAACAAAAATCCTTGTGTGATCACCCTGGTTAACCAAACAGAAAGAGGAATACTTAGTGAATGATGTATTTGAGTGTGGGAACTTCCATGTTATGTCTTGGTGGCATGTCTGTTCATTCTAATCGATGCTTATGGGGTGATGAGGGTGAGGATGGGATCCTCTGTTGTGGAACGGTTGTTGGTTGTGAATCTGAAGCTATGTGAGGCTGTATCTCGAGGCTTGGTTTAGTTCCAGTACATTGAGGGATCTCACTGATCCCTTTGTTGTTGTGACATTACAAGAGAACCAGGTGGGAATTCTTAAATTGATATTTGGATATTTCTCTTTCTCTAGCTTTTGGTTATGCCTGTTATTTTCCTAGTATTGTAGGATTTACTTAAATGGGATCACTTGAACATGAAACCAAGAACGGGTTAAATGGGGAGTTGGTTTTGGGAATCAGTTGTGACTTAGACGTGATTGTCGTGCCTATCTTTTATGAATGAATAGTAACAAGGGTGTTTGTGCTTAGGTTGAATTTAGAGACCCTATGTGGGGATGAGTGCCCGTTACTTATACATATAATTGTAGTTCTTATTTTCTTTATTCGCGCCACACCCAAGTTGAGCACTTAGTGCCGAACACCCCCATTTCATGGGGGAGGGTGTTTTTCCCAACACTCCTATGAGTGGATGGTTATTTTCTCCTTTTCTACTCCCTTTCTTGAGTAGACCAAGACCTTTCGGGCAGGCTATGATGGCCTAAGGTCCATTATAGCCGAATATTCTTCTAGCATGGTAGTTTTGGTTGTTGGCCCATGTGTGTGTGGGCGGGTTGTTTCCCAATAATCTTTGGTATGAGGCCTAGGTGTCATAGGGCATGGCAGTAGTTGTTTTGGAACAGGTGTTTGTGGGCGTGATGTGTGGTTGTGGCCCAGGTGTGTGCGGGTGGGGTGTGGCAATGGGACTGCAGTGAAAATGGCGGGTTTGGTTCAATGCATAGGATGTCTTCAATAACCAGTGGGAAAGTGGAGCGGGGTACCCAAACATTGAAGTGTTATTACTATAAATTACATGACTTGCATTATTTGGAGAGTGTGCCTTGTTGATGCTTGGGTAGATAGTTTTCCCTGCTAGGTGTTTTGGTTATCTCTTTTTTCACAGGGAATTAGAATTCCTCCCCACTTGTGCATGAGAGTCTTTGGTTTTCCCTAATGAGTATGCTTGTATTCCCCCCTATGTATATAAAACTACTTTTAGGTTTCCAAGAGGACTTCAGGGATCCTTCATGGCCATACTAGCTTGGACGTTGGGACAGTTGCAGTTGTTGTTTTTCTTTTATTTGGTACATTACCTTTTTATTCTCCATGTAACTGTGGAATTTAATTTTGTAACATGAATATGGGTATGGTTTTCTTTGGATTTAATTTTACCTCCAATTTTGGTGTTGTTGGGATTTACTCTTTTATCTCCCAATCCAAATAATGAAAAAGGGTAATTCCTTCCATCTTGTGTGTGATTCTATACCCTTGGTGCTAGTCGCCACTCCGGGACCAATTGATGGCGGGTGCCGGGGGTCATTATCTCTCCTTCAACATGAAGAAGAAAGAGTATGTCAATCTGATGTCCCTTCTATCATCATAATGCAGGCGGGTTTTGACAGTCCAACCACCATTGATGCTAAAGACTCAACTCTCATATTTTGAAATTTTTCGACCATCCTTTTCTCTTCAAAAAAAATATACCCTATAAAAGATAATTAAGTATGATATATATTTTTATTATATATCATATTATGATATGATAATTTAATACAAATTAAGAATAAAAAACACACTCTAAAAGAGATCATTGAATTTAAAAAATATTATTGTCACCAACATTCAACAAACTGATTCCATGTATCATCAAGTATAAATGTTTATAGAAAACATTGATTTTCATTTTTTTATTTCCTAAAAATTTAAAATTGATGTGAGGGTTTATTTAAAATCAATAAATTTTATAGAATCTAATGCTAAACATTACATACTCAATACTCTAGTTTCATGTATATTATATGTCATTTGATAAGAAGGTTAAAACATTACATTGGTAAAAACATTTTGAAAAAGTAAAATAATAATGATTGTGTTTTAAAAAATATCGTCCACTGTTGAGATATGGTTGCTTAGTCAATAAATTACCAAACATAAATCAAACTAAAAAAATCGTCTTGAGAATAAATTAAAACAGAAGTATTGATTTTTTTTCATTTTTATTACTTATGAATATCATTATCATCAAACTTAACTCATATCTGTTTGTCCTAGCAGTGGAAAACATATAATTTCTTTTAATTTATGATTCTATGTTTAATAACTCAAAAATTATTATATTCCCCTATAGAAGTATATGGATCATATGCAGAAATATGATGTGGATCTTAAGTAGAAGTATGTGTATACTCCTCCATAAATGCTCAAGGTGACTTAGTTGTTTGATAAAACAATATCAAACAAATATAATTTACTATAAATTAGTACAAAAATATACATACCCAAGTACTATATATAAAATTAAATAAAAAAATGATCAAAAAATAAGTGAACTACACTAAGAACAATTCCATTTATAATTATTAATGTGAATTTCAAATATTCTGTCAACATTAATGGAATATCAAATAACATAAATAAATAAGGAAAAAAACTAGTTAAAATATTTTAATAATAAAACTATTACATAATTTTTAAGTAATATTTCTAATGTACTAAGACAAAACAAAACATAAATAGACAACCCCTTATTTATTATATTCCATTGAGTAATTAACAAACATGTTAAAAAGAGTATGGAAAATATTTTTTTAAAATTATTTTGTAGATATAAATGATAATATAATACTAACAAAATTTATGAATCAAAAAATGATATAGATAAAAGAAAAATATAGGATCGCAAGAATAGGGTTTTACCTCAAATATAGGGGGTTAAATTATAGTCTATTGAAAATATGAGGTTTTATTATCCTCTTAAGAAGGTATATTAAGAAAAAATATGATATATAATAAGTTAATTAAAAAAATATATTAATTATAACTTATCATATCATAGTTTAGAAAAACTAAATAATAAAAAATATAAACATTCACTAAAACACAGAGAATATAAATTATGAAAAAATGTGTAGATAATAATAATAACAAATCAAGACATGTTTTGCAAATTTTTTTATGAAAAAAATAAAAAATATATTAAAAATTTTACCACACTTTATCCTTTATTATAGTGGGTGTTTTAATTAAAATCAAGATATCCCTGATTTTAACTACACCATAATGGTCTATCAGGATTTACCAAGGATTCACTTGATGTTATACTCAAAAAAACACATGTTTCCTGGCCCTTAGGTTCCCTAGATCAACAATATTATAATCCGAATATTCTTAAACATTAAAATCACTACATCACAAAATAACAGATAGACATAAATTGGAAAACAATAGAACTTAATACACATTCAAGAAACAACCCAATCAAATGACGTATGCTAAAAATAAATAATAACTATAATTAATCATTCACCCATCAATGTTAAAAATAATTAAAGTAGATTTAGTTCAATTTATTTTCAAATTATATCCCTACTTGAATGAAACAACAATTTATAGGCAAATCCCTAGTGTTTATATTCATGATTCATTTGAGTTTTTAATAATTTCTTTAGATTAACTTGTTCGTCATTTGAAATGTTTAGTGCATCTTTTTCTAATGGTCACCTTGGTAGAACGATTATAATGGTTTATTATTATATCTGGTAGAAAAAATATTTATCATCTACTGAAATAGAAATATTCATCTAGTGGATTTGATTTATGTTCATCTAGAAAGCATGTCTACCTCTATTTAATGAATGTTCTACCAGTAGACCAAATAAGATATTATTTGGGGAGACATGTTTATAATTATTCATTTTGATTTTATAAATCTATGTTCAATTGTTTTATCATTATGATTCAAAAAGTATAGGTATGTCTAGTTATGAAATTTCCATCATATTTCATACATTCAGAAAACTTGAAAAATGTTTCGTTTGAGGGATTGAACATTCTATATTATGTAAAATAGATTTCCAAGAAAGCATTCATAATAACTTGGGAACTATGATATTTAGTAATGTATATTATTTTAAAGATGTTTTTGGTTATTTTGGTAAACATAATTTGAAATTAAAGAAGGTAAAACAGTCAACTCTATAAGCTTTACTTTTTTAATGGTATAAATCACAACATTGAATGGAAAAAACTAAATTTAAAAACATTAACAAATACTCAATCCCCTTGTCTTGTACATTTCATACCTTTAACCATTTATATGAAATGTTAGAACATGATTACCTTACCCCATTTCTCCAAAATTTCACTATCCCCCAAAATAAAATCTTTCTATTTAGATTTCAATAGTTTGAATACTTTCTCCCCATTTTTTTTTTCCAAATTAATTTAAGTGATGTAGAAACCGTACAAAAAATAGTGAAAATAGTTCAAAAATAATTAGATACAAAAAAAATTCATTTGAAAAATATATATGAAATAAAACCCTTTAATGAATATCATAAAGAGAATATATTAAAAAATGCAAGAACAACATTATTATAAAAAATTTCACGAGAAAATATATGTTTTACTGTTACAAAACATTTAATAGATCATAAAATAATTATTTCTTTTAGTGTTTCTTGATTATTAATTACATATTATTTATATTTTCCTAGTTATTCTCTCACTCATCAACAATACCCTTAAGATTTCTTAATTGAACTTCAGGAACTTGTATATTTATATTTAAATTATCTATCCTCAAAAATTATTATTCTATATCTTTAGTATTATCCGTTATTTTGATATTTCATCATCTTGATTTTTTTCAACAACCATTACTTTTTATTTCTCACTTTAAATTGAAATATTTGGTTATAAAACATTATCTAATTTTTAGTTTGGTAGATATGACTATTGTTCTTATATTTGAACAATGGATAATTGATAAATATATTAAAAACCTCTCCCTTACTTATAATTTCATTTCTATAATGACATTATTCAACTCCTATTATTAATTTTATTTCCACCATGAATTCAATATATTTATTTTCTTTTCGTTCAATTTTTTATTATTATCTATGATTGATAAATGTTTTATCTTTTAATGATAATGATTTATCCTTTTCGGATAAAAAATAAGATAATTATCATTCTTTTCATTCTTATTTTTTAGAAAAGAAACAATTTCTCAATAGACAATGTTTTATTGTTTTTTATAGTCAATGGGAGTAATTTTTTGTAACACCCCAAGATTTCATAGTGTGTTATTTCTTCAAAATAATTCAATAACATGCACTACACGCAACACCGAGTTCAAGCGCACCATGACTTACCAAACAAGCCGTTCAAAAAAGGTTATGAATAGTATTAACTAAATTTTAAACTTTATATAATCCTTATAATTTTAGAATCCATATTATGAGTTTCTTAGACATAATGTAAGAACAAATTCATCATCAGTATTGTAGTTTTACCAACTTTTAATAGTGAACCCTTTTTAAATAAAATATTTTAAACTTTTTGACTAAATGGGGACATCAAAAAATTTAAAATAAAACATCCCAAGCTTCCACGGTACGCTTTCCTTTGAATAAAACAGTAGCGTGTGTTGTACGCAACTTCTAGTTTTAACACACAACACAACCGATCAAACTAGCCGTTATGAATAGTAATACTTAATTTTTTGAAATTATATATATTTTATATTTCAAAATGGACTTCATTTTTGGATTCGGAATATCAAATTTAGCCTAAGGTAATATTTTGGTACTTTTCGGATAACTTTCATATTTTGATGAATAGTAAAAATTACTAAATTTTAATTAAAAACAACTTTTTTAATCGAAATAATTAATAGTGATAAATTATTAATTTGAGTTGTTTTAAAGTATATTTAGAATATATTTTTACCATTTAATATAATTTTGGTCATTGGACATAATTTTACAATTAAACCGAACATAAACAAGTGTCAATCTTTTGATAGTTATTATCTCTTAAAAACACTCTTTTTATTTTGACAATGGGAATTAATTTTAAATTAATTTCTGCCACTTATGTGTTTTGAATTTAGAAAAATGGATTCCATATTTGGAATCAGGATGTTCAAATTGTGTAAATAGGTAACTTTTATTTTTTAGACATTTTGAATAATTACTGCGGTAAATATTTTATTTACCATGGTTAAGGGTAAATCCGGTAAATAAGGGTTACAAAATAATATTATAATAATACTAAATTATCCTAAAACGTGTCTTAACCCTATTGGTTGATACATGGTCGACCATGGGCATCATTGGGTCAATTTTGGGACCCCATTGATCCACTTGTAAGTGATAATGACACTTTATTTTAATTAAGTTAAAATGAATACAAAAATGGCATAAGCTTACATCTTTTAAAAGAACAATTTTTACATAGTGTTATACATGTTGGATTTTTGATTATAAATATTCATTAGAAAGATAAAAAGATTTACTACATAATGATATTTTATTTATAATTTTTAGACATCAAATAATTTAAATTATTAATGACACAATAATGATGCAATGTTTACCTCATTAATAAATCATTTAAATAAATAAGATTATAATGATTAAAATGTTATCTAAAACCTGTCCAATTATTATTGGTTGATTTTATTTAGAATATGAGTCATCTTATCTTCGACCTCAATGATTTTTGGACCATTATAAACCGAATATAATTATATTATAAAGTAATACTTTCACTCTTTCCTAAAGAGCCCCTCCTCTCCCTTATAAAAGGAGACCACTTCTACTCATTCATCACACCTCTCAAGCCACTTGGCTCGTCCAAACTCTGCCCAACTAAGCTCCCCACATCCCTATCCTCCTCCTTGAAGCTTCCCCTTAGTAAGAAAGCATTTCAAGAAGTCCTTTGGTTCCAACCAAAGTGAGTTACCTAAATTAAAGGTAACATCTTCTCTTAAATTATTTTCAATTATTTTGCTTCTCCAACCCCCAAACTCTTTTTATTTCCTTTCTTTTGTAACAACAACAGTATCCACAATATACTAGGATGTTGTTATAAGAAGGATTCAAACTACACATTCACACAACTCCATCTAATGGATGATGAACATAATGTTTCTGTGGATGGCAAACTAACGCCTCACGAAACGATGATTGTTCAAATACATCTTACCGCCTCTCATGGTGGCCATTAGGATGGCACTGTAATTAAATATGATATTAATGATATATATTTTATATATAAGCTTCTGTAATTCCATTTTATTTCATACAATTATTCGTTTCATGTTGTATATACATACGATAATTTCATTTGAGGAAGTGCGGACTACCGCCCCCTTAAAATGATATGACTCGTTCATACCACACATGGAACGTATAAAGGATGGTGTTAATGAACTTAAGTAACATATATAAAATATTTTACTGGAATAGTAATATACTTATGTATCATTTGGATTCGATTCTTTTAAAATAAAAATTAAATGGAAGTAGAATTCGTGCGTACGTACGGACTACCGTCTCCACGAACGCGATGAGATTCATTCTCCATCGTATCCATTCAAGTATAATTATCATTTGATGATTTAAAAATGATGTTTAAGGACTTGATACCATTCTGGATATGAATAATATACATCCCATTAATAACGAATATGGCTCACATAACAAAGAATGTAAAGTAAAATGAACCTGTTAACACCTGAAATGACGATAATTCTAAGATATTATTAACAAATCAATTTTAAAAGATCATATATGATATCATATTAAAGTAACTGATTCTTGTATTATTCAATAACAATTATTTCACCATTATACAGGAGGTAAACCTACCATCGACCAAGGAAAAAGTACAAAGTAAGGGATTCTCTTATCTCACTTTCAATTCCGTGAGATTTCCATTGTTCGCCACTAAATTATTGAAAGTGGTGTATTGTGTATGGCCATTTGATATATATTATCATGATTCTCTTTATATTCATGTTATTCTGTAAATAATTTGGTGGTTATTAACTTTTGGCCATACGACTCAGTTGATTAATGTGGTAAGGGATTTTCTTATCTCACTTTCAACTCTGTGAGATTTCCATTGTTCGCCACTAAATTATTGAAAGTGGTGTATTGTGTACGGCCATTTGATATATAATATCATGATTCTCTTTATATTCATGTTATTCTGTAAATAATTTTTGTGGTTATTAACTTTTTTCCATACGACTCAGTTGATTAACGTGGTAAGGAGTTTCTTATCTCACTCTTAATTTCGTGAGAATTCCATTGTTCACCACTTAATTATTACATGTGGTGTATGTGTACTGCCCATGATTGTATTCATTGTGTGATATACATTAATTTATGGGTACTTACATAGTCATGGTATGATCCTTCTTTCATAGTTGTATGTTTCGTAAGTTACCAAATCGATAAGGGAATTTGACATTTCAATTTCCACTCATTCGGCTTTACGCATATTTCATTGATTATATTACTCCAAGATTATGTGTGGAATCACTATTCATTTGATTATGTCATAATTTCCACTCCCCGTCCTGTGGATATAAGTTTGATACACATAATCACTCATTGGTAATTCTCAAGTCATTGATATGAATTTGATAAGAGTAATTTTAACTCATTCTCCATTTGTTGAGTTAAACATCCAATTCGTTGGTATTGTTTTTACAAGAATATGTGTGAATGTCCTTTGATTGTCTTACACTGAATATTCAATCATATTTAGTGTATTTATATTTGTCACACATAATTATGTCATTGATTTATCCTTAACCTAAGGATACAACCTTTATGAGAGATTTCATCTCAATTTACATTCCATTGAGACTTCTTTGATGATATACACCAAATCACTTTTATGTGGTGTATATAATGTACTTTGACATAGAATATCATGATTCCCTTTATTCTCATGATATTACAATGTTTTGATTATCTCAATTATTTGTACTCAAGTGTCTCTTTTGGTTAGAATCTCTAACTAAAAAACCATTTTTAAATGTTTTAAAGACTAATTCATCTAAACCTTTCTCATTAATGTCCATGTTTTAAAAATGGTTTTAAGGATTTATTTATATGGACATTAAAGTTTAGAAATTAAAAATCCTTTTAAAAGGTTTCAAAGTGGTATGGGACACTTTGATTCAAAAATCTATTTTTAAATGGCTTCTTGACAAATAGTGTGACTTTTAAATGTTTTCAAGAAAAGGGGGATATTTCTCTCAAATAGTTTTGATGATTATTTTCATCTATGTCAACATCCTTCATTATTCATGATTGAGGTTAATGTGATACAATACAATCTTCCATATTGTATCAAATGAGTTATATTTGACTGTGGATGTTCCATTTTTATACCATTCATGGTTTGTGGTTAAAGTATTGACATTTCGTATGCTAGTTTTAATACGAATGTTTATTTTATGCTTAAACCTATTCATATGAGGAATGCATTGGACTTAATAAGTGATGGGTGGAGCCCGCTATAGCTCCTCGATGCATCGGTAGGTCTCATGAGACAAACTAGTGTCTTGGCACAAGGCCTTGGCAAAATCTTATTTGTAGTCTTGGCACGAAGCCTTGGCTATGTGGTTATGATAGTCTGGCATTATGCATTCCATCATTATGAAAGTGGATATTGATATTGCATGTGATCATTCGTCTAGTAGAATATCCATGTGAGTAAGTAAATGGCATTATTTCATTTTACCTTTGCCATTTTATGCTGAAGTTCAAGTTTCAAAGTCTTTTGTTTTAGTTATAAATTGCCTTAAGTGTTTATGCTTATTTATGAAAGCTTCTGCTATAATGTTATCCTTACTGAGCATCCGAGCTCACCCCTTTCAATGTTTTATTTTTTTTCCAGGATTATGAAGAAGTAATTTATGAATGACCTGCAGGGATAGTATGAGCGGATATGAAGACAATATGTTTTTTTTATGATGTAATGTAAAAATTTATGGATGTATATAGTTATTCCAAGGCTACTAAACTAATCGGTCTTTCGAGACTTGATCTTTCTCATGATCATGCCAATGTTATGTAATAATGCACCGACTCTGGGTAACTAGGGTCGGGGCGTTACAGTTGGTATCAGAGGAAATTTAGTACAAACCTTGGTAGCTAGATTTAGATAAACTCTGATTAGAGCACGTAGACCTAAGATGAACTTTGAGGATTAGTATAAAAGAACTTCCTAGAATTTTGGTATTGTAGAGATTTTGTGAGTTTTCCGAGCAATACATCCCTGTCTGGATACGAGCAGGTAGAGGCGGCTCTGGCACAAATGTACCTAGGGGTAAAACCCGAAAACACCGCTTTGAGCTAGACTCGAACGGGAACTGGTGCACGACAACGGGCCTTGCTGCACTCTTGGTTACGACACTCCCGGGGGATATGCTTAGGATAATTTACATTTTCTTTACAAACCGATTTATGTAATATATACATAAGATGAGAGTAAATGACCTTGGTTAATCCTAATATGTTTCAAATTGAGAATATGGTGACATTTTAATCTCTAAATGATTTTACGACTACTATTACTCACACAATTCTTTCTGGTTTTAGTCAATGGCTGGATTCCAAGGAAGTCATAGTGACTTTGAGAATGATGTACAAGGTGGGAACGGTGGTGGAAATGAGCAACAAAATGGAATGTTGATAGGCGTAAAAGATATCGTCTTTATGCCAAATCAGTTTTCCAAAAATATGATCAACAACATATATATTAACCAACTCCCAGACTCAACAAGGAAGAGAAAGGTGATAAATGATAAGATCTCCAGAAATGGAGACCATGGAGAAAAGAAACCACAATTTTCATCATGCAGGAATTGTGGAAAGAGACACCCAGGAAAGTGTCTCAATGGGACAATGAAATGTTTTACGTGCGGGAAGGAAGGACATAAAGTGAAGAATTGCCGAAGAAAAATGAAGAGTACTATGGAAGAAGATAAAAATGGTCCCAATAGTCCATTTACAGTCATTTGCCGTAAATGTAGGGGACCTGGCCATTACCCGAGTGAATGTCTTATTTTATAGGATATTTTCTTGCTCAAAGAAGAAGCTATGCGGAAATAAATGGTTGGAGAAAAATTTAAAAAAGTATTAGCACTCCTTGTTGATGGGTTTACTTTGGAATAATTTTCTCTTGTATTTGTAACCCCTCAGTTTGCCATGTGAGAATGATATTTGAGGAATAATTGTCTCTTCTCTTGTGGATATAGGTATAAATAACCATTTGGTTTTATATGATCAATGGGGTTTCAGAAAATGATAAGTTATTATAATTTGGGATGAAAATGCAAAGTATGATATAAAATTTGTGGTTAAATAATGTTATTTTGAAAAATTTATCTCATTTTGGTAATATTATAGAATATAGTTTTTGAAAAAGGACAACACGTAGACCGTGTGACAACCCGTCGCGTCGGACAAAGCTGTGGGAATCGAACCCACAACCAAAGTGCAATTGGGATTTATCGCCTACCACTGGACTACGTGAAGTCCCTGGTTAGTATGACTTTTTTTTTGTTAAATGATTTTATTGATCAATAATAAGATGATTTGGGTTCTTATGTCTTATCAAATGAATACCCTTGGTATAGGAAAATGATTTGGTGATTAAGTGATAAATTTTATTTTGGAAGATGTTCGTTTTGTTAGGAACACTATATGCCCAAGGAAAATAGAATACAATGAGGTTTCATTTTTAGAGTAATGGTGGATTTTTATCTACATTTTTTATTGTTGATTTATAGTGATTTGGGTTATTTACGGAAATGATTAACCTATAACAGAGAATATGTGATGATGTTAATTACTTTTAAGTATGTGACTTTAAGAGTATTTGATGTCATTTGGAGATACAATGTAACATGGGAGACTACATAATCAAATTCTTCTATGTTTTGGGTTTCAATATTAGTTTGGATTATATTAAAGGATTTTAAGGACAATTGGTTATTGAATGGTATCTATTTACCTTTGGGGTATTGTTGGTTTAATTTTAGAAATTAAGATTAGTGCATATTTATCTCAATGAATATCCTTTTGGGGGATCATTAGATCATTCACTAACCATTTTGGTTTTGATTAATCTTCAAAGACAATGTAAATATATGGTTTATCCTGCATGGATCATGTGATTCTATAGAAGTTTATTCAAGCTCTTCCAGTGTGACCAAGTCTTCTTGAATACTCATCGTTTAAAAAAAATTGAGTTAGTGGTGGAAATTTATTAAAGAATGAAAATCTACTTAAAATTTAAGTATATCTCATAATGTTCTTAGTCAATATCATAAATGAATTCCTCTTCCTTATGTAATGTAACTTAAAAAAAAATATTGTCCTAGATGGTACCTTAAATCATCACTAATTTATGGCTTTGGGATTGTTGGCCTTTTCATAGCCATGTTCTCTACCACTCTCCATCAGATAATTGATGGTTAGATTTCTCCTCCATATCCATATTTTCCTACATGGAACCCTAGTATGTGTTATTTTCGGTAATCTTCATTCTTTCCACTCTTTATTTTAAATAGAGGCCTCATTAATTCATTTTTCGATGTGGGATTTCAACTAAGATATTTTGAAATGTCAAAAATGTGTGATCCCAATACCCTATATTTTGTTGAACCGATGGTACTTCAAATCATCATAGATTGATGAGTTTAAGGACTTCAATTTTATACTTGTTTGTGATTGATGACCTCAACCACTACCTATAAATATTTACATTTTTCCTCCAATTATATGTCTCTAATTGCCACCAATGTTCTCCTAATCGAGATCATAATTTGGTGGTGACCCTTTCATTTCTCTTTTCCTCATATTAAGACTAAATTTTAGTAAACCAATTTTTGATGTGGGTTTTCCCACAAATATATTTTCTATTTTCAACCTTTTATTTTCGAAGAACAATTTCAAATTGCGAGGACGCAATTTATTGAAGGAGGGGAGAATGTAACACCCCAAGATTTCATAGTGTGTTATTTCTTCAAAATAATTCAATAACTTGCACTACACGCAACACCGAGTTCAAGCGCACCATGACTTACCAAACAAGCCGTTCAAAAAAGGTTATGAATAGTATTAACTAAATTTTAAACTTTATATAATCCTTATAATTTTAGAATCCATATTCTGAGTTTCTTAGACATAATGTAAGAACAAATTCATCTTCAGTATTATAGTTTTACCAAATTTTAATAGTGAACCCTTTTTAAATAAAATATTTTAAACTTTTTGACTAAATGGGGACATCAAAAAATTTAAAATAAAACATCCCAAGCTTCCACGGTACGCTTTCCTTTGAATAAAACAGTAGCGTGTGTTGTACGCAACTTCTAGTTTTAACACACACCACAACCGATCAAACTAGCCGTTATGAATAGTAATACTTAATTTTTTGAAATTATATATATTTTATATTTCAAAATGGACTTCATTTTTGGATTCGGAATATCAAATTTATCCTAAGGTGAAATTTTGGTACTTTTCGGATAACTTTCATATTTTGATGAATAGTAAAAATTACTAAATTTTAATTAAAAACAACTTTTTTAATCGAAATAATTAATAGTGATAAATTATGAATTTGAGTGGTTTTAAAGTATATTTAGAATATATTTTTACCATTTAATATAATTTTGGTCATTGGACATAATTTTACAATTAAACAGAACATAAACAAGCGTCAATCTTTTGATAGTTATTATCTCTTAAAAACACGCTTTTTGTTTTGACAGTGGGAATTAATTTTAAATTAATTTCTGCCACTTCTATGTTTTGAATTTAGAAAAATGGATTCCATATTTGGAATCAGGATGTTCAAATTGTGTAAATAGGTAACTTTTATTTTTAGACATTTTGAATAATTACTGCGGTAAATATTTTATTTACCATGGTTAAGGGTAAATCCGGTAGATAAGGGTTAAAAAATAATATTATAATAATACTAAATTATCGTAAAACCTGTCTTAACCCTATTGGTTGATACATGGTCGACCATGGGCATCTTTGGGTCAATTTTGGGACCCCATTGATCCACTTGTAAGTGATAATGACACTTTATTTTAATTAAGTTAAAATGAATACAAAAATGGCATAAGCTTACATATTTTAAAAGAACAATTTTTACATAGGGTTATACATGTTGGATTTTCGATTATAAATATTTATTAGAAAGATAAAAAGATTTCCTACATAATTATATTTTATTTATAATTTTTAGGCATCAAATAATTTAAATTATTAATGACACAATAATGATGCAATGTTTACCTCATTAATAAATCATTTAAATAAATAAGATTATAATGATTAAAATATTATCTAAAACCTGTCCAATTCTTATTGGTTGATGTTATTTAGAATATGAGTCATCTTATCTTCGACCTCAATGATTTTTGTACCATTATAAACCGAATATAATTATATTATAAAGTAATACTTTCACTCTTTCCTAAAGAGCCCCTCCTCTCCCTTATAAAAGGAGACCACTTCTACTCATTCCTCACACCTCTCAAGCCACTTGGCTCGTCCAAACTCTGCCCAACTAAGCTCCCCACATCCCTCTACTCCTCCTTGAAGCTTCCCCGTAGGCAGAAAGCATTTCAAGATGTCCTTTGGTTCCAACCAAAGTGAGTTACCTAAATTAAAGGTAACATTTTCTCTTAAATTATTTTCAATTATTTTGCTTCTCCAACCCCCAAACTCTTTTTATTTCCTTTCTTTTGTAACAACACCAGTATCCACAATATACTAGGATGTTTTTATAAGAAGGATTCAAACTACACATTCACACAACTCCATCTAATGGATGATGAACATAATGTTTCTGTGGATGGCAAACTAACGCCTCACGAAACGATGATTGTTCAAATACATCTTACCGCCTCTCATGGTGGCCATTAGGATGGCACTGTAATTAAATATGATATTAATGATATATATTTTATATATAAGCTTCTGTAATTCCATTTTATTTCATACAATTATTCGTTTCATGTTGTATATACATATGATAATTTCATTTGAGGAAGTGCGGACTACCGCCCCCTTAGAATGATATGACTCGTTCATACCACACATGGAACGTATAAAGGATGGTGTTAATGAACATAAGTAACATATATAAAATATTTTACTGGAATAGTAATATACCTATGTATCATTTGGATTCGATTCTTTTAAAATAAAAATTAAATGGAAGTAGCATTCGTGCGTACGTACGGACTACCGTCTCCACGAACGCGATGAGATTCATTCTCCATCGTATCCATTCAAGTATAATTATCATTTGATGATTTAAAAATGATATTTAAGGACTTGATACCATTCTGGATATGAATAATATACATCCCATTAATAAAGAATATGGCTCACATAACAAAGAATGTAAAGTAAAATGAACCCGTTAACACCTGAAATGACGATAATTCTAAGATATTATTAACAAATCAATGTTAAAAGATCATATATGATATCATATTAAAGTAACTGATTCTTGTATTATTAAATAACAATTATTTCACCATTATACAGGAGGTAAACCTACCATCGACCAAGGAAAAAGTACAAAGTAAGGGATTCTCTTATCTCACTTTCAATTCCGTGAGATTTCCATTGTTCGCCACTAAATTATTGAAAGTGGTGTATTGTGTATGGAAATTTGATATATATTATCATGATTCTCTTTATATTCATGTTATTCTGTAAATAATTTGGTGGTTATTAACTTTTGGCCATACGACTCAGTTGATTAATGTGGTAAGGGATTTTCTTATCTCACTTTCAACTCTGTGAGATTTCCATTGTTCGCCACTAAATTATTGAAAGTGGTGTATTGTGTACGTCCATTTGATATATATTATCATGATTCTATTTATATTCATGTTATTCTGTAAATCATTTTGGTGGTTATTAACTTTTTTCCATACGACTCAGTTGATTAACGTGGTAAGGAGTTTCTTATCTCACTCTTAATTTCGTGAGAATTCCATTGTTCACCACTTAATTATTACATGTGGTGTATGTGTACTGCCCATGATTGTATTCATTGTGTAATATACATTAATTTATGGGTACTTACATAGTCATGGTATGATCCTTCTTTCATAGTTTTATGTTTCGTAAGTTACCAAATCGATAAGGGAATTTGACATTTCAATTTCCACTCATTCGGCTTTACGCATATTTCATTGATTATATTACTCCAAGATTATGTGTGGAATCACTATTCATTTGATTATGTCATAATTTCCACTCCCCTTCCTGTGGATATAATTTTGATACACATAATCACTCATTGGTAATTCTCAAGTCATTGATATGAATTTGATAAGAGTAATTTTAACTCATTCTCCATTTGTTGAGTTAAACATCCAATTCGTTGGTATTGTTTTTACAAGAATATGTGTGAATGTCCTTTGATTGTCTTACACTGAATATTTAATCATATTTAGTGTATTTATATTTGTCACACATAATTATGTCATTGATTTATCCTTAACCTAAGGATACAACCTTTATGAGAGATTTCATCTCAATTTACATTCCATTGAGACTTCTTTGATGATATACACCAAATCACTTTTATGTGGTGTATATAATGTACTTTGACATAGAATATCATGATTCCCTTTATTCTCATGAAATTACAAAGTTTTGATTACCTCAATTATTTGTATTCAAGTGTCTCTTTTGGTTAGAATCTCTAACTAAAATACTATTTTTAAATGTTTTAAAGACTTATTCATCTAAACCTTTCTCATTAATGTCCATGTTTTAAAAATGGTTTTAAGGATTTATTTATATGGACATTAATGTTTAGAAATTAAAAATCCTTTTAAAAGGTTTCAAAGTGGTATGGGACACTTTGATTCAAAAATCTATTTTTAAATGGCTTCTTGACAAATAGTGTGACTTTTAAATGTTTTCAAGAAAAGGGGGATATTTCTCTCAAATAGTTTTGATGATTATTTTCATCTATGTCAACATCCTTCATTATTCATGATTGAGGTTAATGTGATACAATAAAATCTTCCATATTGTATCAAATGAGTTATATTTGACTGTGGATGTTCCATTTTTATACCATTCATGGTTTGTGGTTAAAGTATTGACATTTCGTATGCTAGTTTTAATACGAATGTTTATTTTATGCTTAAACCTATTCATATGAGGAATGCATTGGACTTAATAAGTGACAGGTGGAGCCCGCTATAGCTCCTCGATGCATCGGTAGGTCTCATGAGACAAACTAGTGTCTTGGCACAAGGCCTTGGCAAAATCTTATTTGTAGTCTTGGCACGAAGCCTTGGCTATGTGGTTATGATAGTCTGGCATTATGCATTCCATCATTATGAAAGTGGTTATTGATATTGCATGTGATCATTCGTCTAGTAGAATATCCATGTGAGTAAGTAAATGGCATTATTTCATTTTACCTTTGCCATTCTATGCTGAAGTTCATGTTTCAAAGGCTTTTGTTTTAGTTATAAATTGCCTTAAGTGTTTATGCTTATTTATGAAAGCTTCTGCTATAATGTTATCCTTACTGAGCATCCAAGCTCACCCCTTTCAATGTTTTTTTTTCCAGGATTATGAAGAAGTAATTTATGAATGACCTGCAGGGATAGTATGAGGGGATATGAAGACAATATGTTTTTTTTATGATGTAATGTAAAAATTTATGGATGTATCTAGTTATTCCAAGGCTACTAAACTAATCGGTCTTTCGAGACTTGATCTTTCTCATGATCATGCCAATGTTATGTAATAATGCACCGACTCTGGGTAACTAGGGTCGGGGCGTTACATTTTTATCCTTCTGTAATCTTCTCCAAAACATACTATTTTAACAAAATTTAGATTTTTAGCATATATGAGATAAATGTTATTAATATTTTCCTCAAAAATGTGGAAACACTTCTCCCTTAATTTGGTTTCATGATTTTTTATGTTATGAAATTTCATGAATTTAACCAAAAAATTATTAATAAAGATTGGATAAAGAAAAATATATAACATTATCATCCCATTTGAATATCATTAATGAAATTAAAAAATATATAACAAATCTGAATTTTTTCATAGTGCATTAAAAATAAAAAAAATTATGTCTTGAACTTTTTGAGTATCCCTATCTCCTTTCCTAGGTAATAAGAAAACGTTCAACCAAATAGAAACAATCCATGCATCCAAAAAGGGTAGAAAACATTTCATGCATTTTTATAAGAGGTAAAAAAAGATATGATTCACCCTTATACTTCTCAATACATTCTAAAATATTGGGGAACATATGCGTAACTACATTTACTTCTACTTGTAGTGGTATTTGCACTAAATATTAACCATATATAATATTAGAAATAATATAATGTGTAAAAATTTTAAACCATATTATTTACTAAACATTGATAAAGAATAAAAATATTTGACTATTTCTATAAAATGAATATTAGTGACGTCTTTTGAAATATAATGTTTTTTGAATCAATATAAATCAATAATTTTTTTAGAAAAGAATAAAAATTTTTATACCATGATATTTCTATCAATAATTCATTTATAGGTACACTTGTTGAGAGTTCACTAGATGAATCAATTTTTTTCTAAAAAATAAATATATCAGGAAAATGGTAAATAATTTGGATGAACAGAAAATCAGTGTAGCAGGATCTAATCATTTTATCATGTGGTGAGGGTATAGTTATTTGCATCTCCCATATATATAGTAAATAATCGATTTAATTTATCATATATAGATCATATTTCATTTATTGAAACACTTATTTTCATAAAAATACCCTCAAAATATCTCAAAAGATGAATAACATTAACTCTTGATGTTTTTAAAAAAATTGTTATATGCTTTATCAGATGAAACATTAATATCAATAAAACATATAATATTATAATAAAAACCATATAAAATGATATTATCAATATAATGAAATATGGAAAAACAATATATTAATAATTTACCTCTCAAAGAAGTATTTATAATCATTATTTACAATAGATTGTATAGTCATATTAATGTTTTCAAATTTAATATGAAAATGTGTTTCAAAAATTCCATTTTTTTGAAGATTATTTTTCGAGATTGATTTGTTTTTTAAAAATAAATTTTTTTATTAATTTTTTTTTTAAATTTTTTAATATTTCATTACGAAATTTTTGTATAATATAATTAAGGAATGTTTTTCTCATAAAAATTTATGGAAAGTTTGTCCAGATAACAAATATTGGGATACTATTTTAAAAATAATAATTATTTTTTTGTATTTTTTCCAAAATATATAAAATTGTCAAATAATATTTCAATGATATTTTTTTGATTAGGATGTAGTTTAAATAATAAGTAGATATATAGTCATTTAATATTAATAATTAAAATATTTTATATAATAAATTCAAATCTATCATAATTTAGGTATTTGTCAAAATATTAGCATGTTGTAATTGATTTCTAATTAATTTTGAAATGATATCTCTTTCATGTTTTTGTGATCCCAAAATAAATGGTTCCATATATCATTTTTCATAATTCTTTGCTGATGTGATGGATTTTTACTTAATGTTATGAAACTTGTGTTTTAATAAAATATAGGAGTTTTTTAAAAACTCAAGCTATTGTCAGTGAGTGTGTGTTTCATCCACAACACGTGAGCACCACAACTTCCAACTGGTATATATTTTTCATCATTTCAACACCATAATACTGAGTGTTTTTTCATAGAATACCATGAAACTAAAACATCTCTTTAGGAATGATAGGTTCTAGATATACTTTTTTTATCCATTTTCATCCCCTAAAGTTAGCATCTGATAAATAAAATTTGTTCAAAATAATTTCTAGAAGAATATATTAGTCCAAAATTTATTGTAACATTATTTTAATTAAAACAATATTTTTAATACCTTTAAATTGGACTATTTTGGATTTTCATGAATTCTCAAATATAATTATAAAGACAACTATAATTCTGACCGACTAGATATAAGATAAATTATATTAGCAATCATTTCTCTAAATGTATTTTTTTAACTCATGACTTAGATTCATCCTGATATAATGGTTTTCAGGTTCATAGAAACGTGTTAATATTATAGGTATTTTTCCATTGAAAAAATTTAACTATATATTTTATATGATTTTTCTGATATAATTTTTTTTGGTTTTTTGAAAATTTTTAAATTCATGGAAAAAACTTATTTCTCCTCTCATGATCTATTAAAACTCATATTTCTTATGATATTTAAAGAAATAAAAATTTATTTTTTGGTCGATCCAAATATGACACCATTGACATATATATGAAAAATGATGGTATCATTAAAATATTTTGTAAGTAAAAGATTTTTATATATAACTCTGTTAAGAAATTTTTTTTTAAAATAAAAAATCATTAAGATGATCATACCATTATCTTGGGGATTGTTTATGTCTATAGATGAGTTTTTAGGTCTAAAAATATTATCTGTATTTTTTATTGTAAAAACCCTATGGATTTAGTATATAAATTTTTCCAAAATATATCTATTAAGAAAAGAACACATCCCATCCCTTTTATAATCACTTAAATTCATAAATGCATCATCATATAGAAGAATTAAAATAGATTCAATTCTAACAACTAGATAATAATACAATTTTTATCCTATTTCTTCATGTTGTTTATAACCCTTTACAATAATACTTTCATTATTTCTAATTTTAAGCCTATTTTAACCACCATTATTATGAAATACCTATTTTACATTAGATGTAATAAAATAATTATTATGTTTAACTAATGACCAATATTGATTCATCTAAAACACATTATGTTTATGATTCATGTATTTTATATAATATTTTCCCCTTAATCATCTTTAGGAGACTTTGTTTCAAATTTGTATTAAAATTCACAATTTTTACATTAGTTTCTTAAGTATCTTTTTGTTTTGATAGGTTAACCAACATCACTAATGATATTATCACTAGGATTATTCCTAAGGATTATGTGATTTCATGGATTTGTAATATTTTGTTATTCTATAATAAGTGGAATTTATTCTTTAGTTAAGACATTAGAAAAAGTTTTTTTTTCATTTTTTATCTTTTTTGATTAATTTTCAAGCATGAGTTGAAAATTTGTTTTTGAAAATTCATCTCATGATTTGGTTTCATGAATTAAAAAAAAGATATATTTTTTCAAAAATTTATAGGAATAATTTCTTAAATAATAAATGTACATTTATTAAAAATTCATTAGTACTTAGTATTAATATCATATACTAGAAAAAACACTTCATTTCATATTGGATTTTTTTTTCAAACTCTATATAGTATTAAGGATGAATACATTAAACAAAAAAAAATTATAAAGATTTTTTTGGGATTTCTTCCTCTAAGAAACTAATATTGCAATAAATGTTCTAAGTAAAAAATGATTTATAGTATATCCAGAATTACTAACAACTTCAACATAAAAATATTTAGCAATTACATAATCACTCAACAGGGTTCTAGTAATCTTTTGAATACACAATTTACATTTTCAACAACACCAATTTTTTATGTGTTCTAGAAGTTGAAATGTTATGTATTATACCTTTTCTCTAACAAAATCTTCCAATAATATAATATTAAATAAATCCACCATTATCAATATGAATATCCACAAAAAGTTGGTCTTTCTACATTTTAACATGGTCTACAGTGTTTTCAAAGTAGAATTTTTTATGAAATTTTTATAAATAATATAGAACAACATATATCTTGTGTAGTTATCGAATGAAACATTTATATAGTATTTTCCACTAATACATCAAGTTTTTGTTAGACCAGAAAAATAAATGGGAACTGAATACATGGAATTATATTTTGAATCTTCATTAATAAACATAGTACATAACATGTTTTCTTTCTAAATTGACATAAATCAAAAAAAATTGAAGAATAAAACCTATTCTACGGTCAGTCTCTAACTAATATATTTTTTGAATTTTTCTTCAATAGTTATAACATAACAATGTCCTATCATTTTATTCCATAAGAAATTTCAATCTTCCATTTTTCTAATGGACTGTTCATTTTGGATTCCAATTGATTCTATTTTTAGTGCGTATACATTCTAATTTTTATCTTTTGAATGAATAAATATATCTTTTGATAGTTAAATAGTTCATTTATCATTAAAAAAGTTCATCAGGTAACCTTCACCATAAAATTGACTTATTCCCATGATATTCAATTAAGGCAGATGAAAAATAAAAAACTTTAAATTAAAGATCTATCAAGAATAACAATATTACCTATACAATATATCTCACTATGAGAAATATCATTGAACTTGAATTTTGAAACTTTTATTTTGATAATATTTTGAAAGTTCTTTTTTATTTCCTATTACAATCCTAGGAAACCAACTATCCTAGTAACAAATATTATTTCTTCTCATAATGATTATATTATCCAAAAAATAAAATTCTAGAATTTTGGTAACTAAACTTACCTAGGTACGAAATTATTACAAAATAATATGTTTTAGATCCACATCTACCCAAATTTCATATAATACAAAACTATAAATTCCTTAGAAAAGTATGACTTATGAAATAAATAATAGTGATAATTATTTAAAGAGCCGTTCTTTCCTCTAGTTCCCCCCACATTAAAATTTTGTATAAAAATGTTTACATTTAGACACAATGTATTAATTTTTAAAATGATTATTTTAACATGAAAAAATAATCCTCAATGTATTTCAAGCATTTATTGGTTGTATCTTCCAATTATCAAAATTTTTCTTCCTAAATGTTAAACATGATTGTAAAATTTGTAGACCCACAATTTTAAAATTTAGTTTGATAACTAAATATTTAATATTAATGGATGATGTAGAACTAGATTTATTATTTTTGACACCCGTATAATGATAATTTTAATATATATAAGAGATAAAATATCTAAAATATGTGTATTATTTTCCCCCCAAACAAAATGATGAAAATACAGAAAAGATATGTAGATCTTGTAACCCGGAAAAAAACACACCCGATTTCATGAACTTTAGAAGTTTATGAGAACATTTTATGTGTAATTCATAACCTACTGGATGATCACATTGATCCCATTTAAAAATTACATGTTGTTCTCTCGAAGAAATCCAAGATAGCCAATGATCATTTGATAGCTGGTAGATGATCTCCCCTAAGTCACATAACTAGGAAGGTGGTATGTGCCTGATAGTCATCAAAAAATCCTTCTAAAATAAAGTGAGAAATATGAAAATGGAAGGATCCTATTGTAGTTGAAAATGTTTATGTGATGTGCTTATGAATTATGCAATACACTGAGGATTCCTTGGATACATTTATACTCTATCCCGTAAGAGCCCACTGGCATGTCACATTAATCACCTGATGGTCCTCAGACATGTCTCAGTGATCTGGCGCTCTCCTATAGCTCCAAATAAGAATAGTAATGTTGATCATTTTAATTCTTGTGCATCACCATATGACTGTTTATTAGTCACACGATGAATCACTGATAGGGAGGGTGGTTGTCTTCGACAATAATCATTCCAATTCATTAGATCATATGACTTTGTAAAATAAACAATAAAATAAAAAGGTAAATGATAGAAACTTCTCATGAGGGGAAGATACACATATATGATTATATTTGAGTTGTAAAAACTAGGTGGTAACCATTTATCATAAGCACCCATGGACAATAACCATTATCTCACAGAAGGTCTCGAACAAAGCATCTTAGATTAAATGAAATCCTTACAACTTGTGACCTCATATCATGAAGTTCCCAAAACATATTGACCAGACCATGTAAAATACTATTTACATGTCCCCATGATTAGGAAAGATCTATTTGATTAAAAAAATACAATATCAGTATAATTGATGGTATGATCTTTTGGTTGTTGAAAATCATGTGACATCCATGGTGGGATCATGTGAAGTGCATAAATCAAAGTCCTTCATAGACTCTAGAACGAATATGTGAGATACGAGCCACATAATGTGGTGATTAAATGATATGGTGTGGACTATAAATATCTCCCCATAAACAAAAATCCTTATTTGGATACATGCACCATCACATCTACGTATCTAAGGGGATTTCTTAGAGAGGCCAGTATCATGATTGCAAAGGTCTTCTACCAGGTTAAATCCATGAACCAATCATCGTGATCAAGAAGTATTCATGGGAATATCACATGATAAGATAAGTTCCAAAGAATGAATTTTGGAATGTTAGAAGGGTTATGCGAGAGAGGTCCCATAGATTTTTTGTATCACACGAACCATAAAAAATCTAATAGTGATCATATATAAGGGACATAAGAAATAATAACTTCAATAAAGACTAAAATATGTGGGACTTATATGAAGGATATATATGTTGGTCCTCATTCACATAGCATGAATTGTCCAAATTATGACACAACAATAGGACATGTACCATAAGTCATCATTCATCCCCTTGACACACCATTTGGATCTTGTGATGTCCTCCAGACACTTCAAGCAGGTAACACAAAATCCTCTACCCATACCACCTACGACTTGAGGAGATATTTGGGTTCACCATCCAAATCATAATATGTAATCTAAACATGTTACCAAAATTATACAGTGACTCCAATGTATGTTATCTTGGTCTTGCGGAGCCCTCAAGGACAGCCAGCCAAATTCCTTGCCTCCCGACAAGCATGTTATCCAAGTTTCACGATGCCAACATGACATATCAGATTGGTCTCACGATGATAACAGGACATGAAAAAATAAATCATGTTATGTCATATAGAAATTTCATCAATGATCACATGGCTTCCATCATATGTTTCAACTTGGATCTTATGACATCCTCCAGGAAATTCATCTAGGTCATGCGAAAAACTCTGAGAATGTCAAATCTGATCTTGTGATTGTCTCTAGACATACTCAGATAGTAATTTGAAAATACTCCATATATATTGACATAGATTATGTGATTTTCATTTGGTATGTCCATACACCCTGATAAATGTTAGGTAGAAAATTTGGAAAAGTTTTCCCAGATCATGCAATTGATTCTATAAATTCTATTCATGTCATGAAGTATTATTTAGACAATAGAACTGAATCATTTGATTATCTTTGTTCATAAAACTAGTACATGTCCATACTCCCTCAAACATGTAAGGAAGAAAACCATAAATGTTAGGAAGAAAACCATTCCATGTCAAGTAGACGTATCGAATCATGATTGATATATCAAGTGGGAATATAAGGGATGACTCAGTGTGTAATCCCCTGTCAGTTGAATAATGTGATATGTCCCCCAATATAAGGGAAACCTCATTATATAATCCTTGATAAACTGAACTAAAATAAAAACTATTCCTTTGATAACCAAGATACGTAGGGTTCCTTCCCAAGGAAAAAGCTACAATCAACATCCACTTTACTGAATGTCAGGACATGTTGTCAACATTTTGACAACTTGGACCAAATATCTCCCAATGGGATGATCATTCATTATCATCCACTAGATGATTAAGAATTCCAATGAACTATGAGAACTTTAATAATTCCCCTAACCTGGATATGTAGTACTATTTCATATGTTCCATGTTCAAATGGGAATCAACCTCAATGTAATTATTTCCATGTATCCAACCTTCTAACCACCGGGTTCCAATATATCAGGTGGACTGTTTGTTATTTCACTTCCACCAGTGGATTGAGATTTTAATTAAACTATGATGACACTGATTACTTATATGACTCGGATATGCTGGAAACCTTCATAATGCCCAATCTCTATAATATATTTCCAAACGGATGTATCTGCACATAAATCCTACATCCATAAGTAGCAAAACTCATAACATTATATATGTTTTTTTCTCACTACAAGCATATGACACATGATCAAAGGGACTTATGATGATCCTATCATTCACATCATGAGCCTCAACTGGTTAGGGAAACGTCAATGCGTAATCCCCGATCAAGAATATTTTTTAGAACAAAAATTACTATTATTACCAGGATATCTAGGATGCATCCTAACAGTATGAGATCAAATATATAGAACCTAAGTGCTGAAATATAATACATTTTAATATAAAGTTACGCAGAATAGGTTTATTTAAATACATGTGTTTTTATTCTTGTTATCAAACATGATACATTGGACACCTCATAACTGCTCAATCCCATCCTCTAAATATTACCCACCTACCTGGATGATGAAAAACACAGGAGTGACTGGTTATACATCTTACAAAAATAAGAAGGATCCCACTAATGGGAAATGGATAAAGAACCCCATATTCATATAGATGGATTTAATAATAATATCCATTTTTATAAAGATTATTTAAACTGTGATCTTTTTTATAGTAACCAATCCCATATTTGTATCATGAAGATATTCTAAATCATATCTTAAACCTATAATAGATTCCTAAATTAGGAAATAATCCCCCCTCAAAGGTGTGTGATGAGCCCGAACTCCCATCATATTGAACAATGTGAGTTCAAAAGTGTCATTGTTCCTAGAACCCTAAAGGACCACCTACCTTTGGAATGAAGGTCCACACCCCATTATGGATATGAGATATGTTGATAGTTTTTGTTACGGATAAAAAAATGGTAAACCAAACACAAATTATTGTGAAAGGCATTGAACACCCCACAATTAAATCATAATTGCAACTATAATCAAATTTCTAATGAAACCAATGTGGGGAACCTAACATGAAAATATTCTACTATGAAATCTTATTCAGAAGGTAAAAGGTATAGTCATCAAAGTTATCATTTGATAAATTTGTTCTTATCATATGAGTGTTAGTTATCTTTTATAATAAAACAAAAATGGTGAACCCAACATGAATCTATGATATAGAAAAATGATAGTTTGACCATGTATTAAGAAATTTTGTTTTCTTATCCTACAAAAATAGAAGTTGGGAGCCTAAAAAAGATCTTATGACCAATCCTAAATAGTTAGGGTTCTCATGAAATAAGTCCAACCTCTCTAAAAAAATTCCATATGAGAAGAATGGCCTGATCAGGGATACAAAATAATAATTCGGATACCCATAAATATTTGGCTAAGCATGTATCATATTGTAATGATGAACTAATTAGTTACCTTATCCCTTATTATCTTCATGAATATAGATAATACTCCCACATAAAACACCCTAACCAAGATAATATATTCATCTAGTGAACATTTTAGGAAATCATCTTCTCTTATAACCCCCATGAGACTCAGAATGACCTGAACAACCTAACACCATCAAAGTTAGGTGGAAAATGCAATGGTATAGGAATACCATCATCATGGTATAATCACAATCCTTTAGTTTACCCATGACGGTAACTAAATTATAAAACCAATGGGTCCACACTATCTAAAGATTGATACAGTAATGATTGTGGTTCTCCTTTCCATGACCAACCAAATCAGAATCTTATCCCATGAGTTCCATAATACCCACCTTTAGTATCTGATTATGGTGCCTCAAGGAGAAAACTATGAATCACTTCTATTTCAAGGGACGATGAAGAGATAACCTTTCCCCAATAGTCTTTATCTCTATCCTACCAGTTCCCTTTGGTCTCCTTCTAAGGGTATCACCCGACACACTTTCACCTCTGATCCCCATGAACTAGAAAAAATTAATACCCAACAGGTCCACAAGTCTATGGATAACCTTGAATGGGATCGTTTACCCACTCTCTCTAAAGATGAATGCTTTTATTTTCTAGTGATAACTAGTGAACATGATCATATCCATCCTCACTCAGAATAAGGCTGTAACAATATTCATATAGCGAGCATGGGGAGGTTCATATTTCTACCGTTGGGGGTGAATCCCATTAGCATATTCAAGTGGTACAAGGAGTAAAAATTTTGATCATATCCCCACGTCAATAAAATAAATATAAATGTACATAATATAGATATAAAAATTTCATTCTTACATTCCTATTCACACTTTAATAATGTGTCATTACATCTTTGAAATGGATGAATAACTCCAACAAAATATTTCGGTAGTGACACAGATGCAGGGATAGGCACATATTCCAATAACTATGGACATGGAAGTACAACACTCTCACCTTTATGAACAATTGGTTTCCTTTAATAAATTCACCGTTTTTTGATCTTATCCAAGAGGATAGTCATAATATTTTGGTAAGGGATGAGGATCTAGTAAATGATCACATTCCCATTCCTACTAGGGATCAGTAGGTGAGAGTGGCACACGACTTTGGATAGTGGAACACTCTTCTTGATAAAGTCAAGTGGAATATTCTAAAGGAATAGAATTACGTCCCATATCCCCATTTTTTCATTAGATCATCATGTGAGAGTAGCACATGCGTTGGGAAAACCTCGTATTCTGGCTGAAAAACAGAAGTGAAATACTCCCAAAGCTCAGGACCAAGCCCATATCCCAATTTTGGATGATGCTCACCATGTGAGATTAGCAAATTCCTTAGTCTAGGATTTTATTCCTACCAATAAATATATCATGCATAATTTTTTAAATTAAGGAAGATAGGTGAATATTCATAATTCTACCAATGATCAAATACACCAACATCCTTGTGATTATTTATAGGATAGCCTCATATCCTCTTTCCCATTCTAGACGTCCATTGACTTATTATGATGGGGAATTTTTGTTCGGACAAAGATCACATTCCGTTCCCAATTATGTATCAAAAAGTGATATAAATATTTTCCTTTGTACATCCTCTTCTACCTATTGAAATATACAGGACAGATACTTCAAAGGCTCAATATCATGATAATATTCCAACTCTGATAGGGTCTCAACAGGTGATAATGGGACATTCCTATGAAAGGGTGAATATTCCATTCAATGATGAAGAATCTAATTGGAATTCTCTAAAATAATCTCACCAGTAGGATCATACTCTAGTAGAACCATACGATTATGAACGAATTCCAAAAGGTGTCATATAGTAGGATCATATTCCTACACTATTCCAAAAGGATGATTTGCATATTATGACCAAGATGTAGAGTGAGGCTCAAATCCCTATTCTACTCAATGTTGATGTCCATGAGGTTTTTTGAGACAAAATATCATCAATCCAAGGGTCCTTCAACTCTTCAAATGAAGAAGAAATAGATCATTACTACAATAGTTCTTCTCATGATACTATGGAAATGGATAATAGGGACTCCAATCCTAACATTCTCCATGGTCAACCTCCCCATGGTGATATCTCCCACAAACAAGGAAGTCCAAATATTTCATAATATCCTCATTGTAGAGAGGTGTTAAACACATAAATTCATTTATATAGTGAGGTTATTGATACATGACTGTCAATTGTAGTTCCTCATCATCTTCCAGTGACACTCCACCCCAGTAACCATGTTACCCAATGAAACACCTTTTCTAGTTCGATCATATAGAGGCATGTGAGTATAATGAAGAGGAAACTAACATTGAAATATAGAGATATTTATCCAAGAACAACCTCCCACCATGTTATCGACCTTTTCAAATTTTGACTATGCGATACCAAATGAGTTATAAAAGGAGTACATGCCTTGTCTACACCAAAATAAGTGGTAAAATCACCAGGGGATAATGGGAAGTCACCTCCCTTATCCATTATATGAGGGTCACCTTCAAACCATCAAGATAATCTATTTTTTTCTAGACATAGAATCTATTTCCCAGAACCAAGAACAAAAACCATAAAGACCAGTGAAAATATGCACCGTGATTACCAATGTTTAATCATATCTCTTCAAGAATTGATAGCTAAAGCCACTTCATGTATCAGTATTTGATGATGGAAAAATATAGATCAGTATACATAACTACAACCCTTAAATGGTATCACCCCTATGATATGGATCCCTGTAATATCATAACATCTGGTTTAATTAGGGTAATAGGTAACATGAAATCCATTCGTTCAATAAAAAACCCCCCATGATTCAACAATTTCATGACAACACAAATGGAGGTAGAGGGAAAACTAATGATATTTTAATATCCCCCCATGAAGTAAATCGAATGCATTTTAGACATAGAATCCATATTTGGGATCAGTCTAATGAATTCAAAGAGAAAATGACTCCTTTTATGAGATGATATTACACCCTGCTCCTACATAAGAACAACTATACCACATAAAATATGTAATAGTAGAAACCACCATAGCATCCCTCAAGGAGAGAAACCAACCCACTTGGATGGTGTATTATCTTCTACCACCTCCACCACTCAGACCATCTATACCTGAGAGGATATAAGACTTGTTTGTAAAAAATGCGATAAAAATTCACAACCCACTAGATTCAGGGGGTATCTAAATATTTATCACTTGGATTATCACCCCTGTTAGGGTCTTGGGAGAATCAATGATGGTCCTATATCAACCCCATCCTATAGGGATGATGAATTTATAACCCAATGTACATACCATGAGTAATCAAATCCCATAATCAAATCATCCAATCCTCAATAATAGGGTCAATAAATGAAATTTATTTCCCTATATAGACCCCATACCATAAGAATAGTGGAGTTTTCATCATCATCATCACAAAATATTGAATCAGTATTCTCCATGTGTGGAGGTAAATATTGATGGTCAGCATCCCATCTACTCCTCCTGACAAAATATATAAAACTCTTATTTGGGGCCTGTTTAGAAATCACAACAGGAAACTAACTCAAGTTAACTATTTATAGGTTGAGATGGGAGGAGAATATGGATAAGACAATGAAATCCTTCCTGGTTTTCAAGAAAAAATGGACCAACATGGACAAGGGTCAAGAAACAACCCTAATGTAGGGAGTGATGAATAATATTATTGTGTTGAAAATAATGGGAATAACCATTAAACGATACACCTATTAGAATGTTCTCATCGTCAAAAAATTAAATAATGTGGATGAAGAAGATGATTTAGAGGGAAAAATATTGAAAACAAGCACCTAGAGGAGGATCTGTATTCACCCATTGAGGCTGCATGTACCCAGAACCAGAGGAGGGCCCAAAACATGGAACCTATAAATATTTTTTCCCACCTATAATGTATAAAAATCACATGGACAATAAGAGAAATTTAGTTACATCTCAATCAGTTCCCCAAAGTGTCAAAGTTCCTTCAATGTAGGAACAAATGAAACAATATGAGAAGAAGATTCAAAATATTATAAAACTCAACGTTAAGCTAATCAGGGGAAACATTCCATGTGAGAATCATATTTATATAGAGGTTAATATCCATCCTCCCATACATCTATAAAGTGTTGATCTACCTGCAAGATTAGCATATGAGTTTTATACTGTCCCCACAGCCGAGAATCCGATCTATATAAATGAGTAAGTATACAATGATCCATACCTCCCTTTATTATAGAGATAGAATATAGGAAGCTAGGGATATCACTCAGTCTTTGTAAAAATTGAGAATATGTAGGAGATGATAATAGGTACTCCTAATCAAGTTCTGTCTACTTATTATAGATGATATGTGGCTTAGATAGTCGTACCACTAGAAGTTATCAATTTCATCAAGTCCATGGATACTATACTGGATACTTGGGAGGGGATACATGAACATGTTCACTATAAATGGAATCCATACCGTAAAGGATTGGAAGACACTTTTCCCCCAACCAGTTTTTATAATCCAACATTCACCACCTTTGACGTATTGGGAGACCCCAAACAACATCTCTTTCACATCATATCCGGATGTGGACAAAAAATAGGACCGCAAAATCAGTAAGAGGTGACCAATATGATTTGTTTTGTGTAGAAATTGATAGGTTTGTCCATTGTTATGTACAAGGTACTTCTAGTAGGATATAGAGACCTTTATTTTCAATATATTTATTAGTTCTTCTCTATGATGAGGAAAATAATAATCATCAACTTGAAGAACAATATGAAAATGAAAATAATAGGGAGGCTAACATTATATCCATATGGAAAGGATTAATCTATCCATTCAACATACTTATCTAATAGGAAAATTTATATTAAATTTGTGCAAAAAATTCTAGGAAGATTTTTAGAGACTTATGATTCAAATGAATTATCAAGGTGGGTTCTGTGAGTTTTCAAAAATGGTACAACGTTTTTAATACACCATTCACCGAAACCGAGCAAAATATCAGCTCATGACTTCATCATGGTGGAAATAACTCAATAAGGGAGATAATACATTTGTAACTATCAATCTTGTATAAAGGCCCAGCCAAGAACCTAATATGGTCTAGAAATTCACATCATATAATGAACCAGGATTAATTTACATTGATATTACAACATTTTTTATTTATAAACACACACATTCCTAGAGACCATAATATTTTATTGAATTTGGAAACATTGAAGCATGAAAAATAGTTCATAATACATTTACATATTCTCGCACCAATTTTTTCATATCTAGAACCAATTTAAAAAATCATACATAATACAAGTCTTCATATCCTATGAAAAGAAAAATATGAAAAGGGTGAGCTCTGATGCTCATTAATGGTAATCAAAAAAGATATGTAAGAATAAACAGTAACTATAAGTTGTATTTCAATGTGCTCATTACATTACAATTTCATACCATGCATATAAGATATTATAAAAAGTAATTATGGAATAATTATTTAAAGTTTATGACATATGAATCTGGAATAAAGAAAAGAAAAAATTCCATGATATCATAATATTGACATAAGAAATAAAATTGTGGCATACACAAAAAAATTTAACTTCATGTAAATTTATAAATAGTAAAAATATCACTTATTAAATTTAATGACAAGAAATCAGGCCCTTGAATAAACATATGGACATGAAACCCAAGTCCATGCATAAAATTGTTGACATTAAATCAAGGTCCATGAATAGAATTATGAACATGAAACCAGGTTCATGCATAACATATACACCTCATGAGTTATCCATCTATAACCAATGAATTGGTTGGAGATATAGGTCCAAAAAATCACGTAATGAAAACCATACAAATGTGTTCAACAAGAACATATATCATATTAGAATTTATAAAATGAAATGAGTTTCACAAACATTTCATCACAAAAAAAATCATGGAAAGGAAACATAATTCATAAACATCAATCCATCATAAAGATAAACTATTAAAAAAATGAATTAGAATAATATAATTGTATAATATTCCCAAGAAAACATAGGTAACATCATATTATTTTATCTTAGGAGGGTATATTTTTTGAGAGATGAGTTGAAAACATTTTTAAGAAAATATCCTTTTTTGTTTTGAAAACTTTTTCTTCATAAAATGCTGTGCAGTTTTAAAAGAAATTTTTTTTATTGAAAATAACCTTGTAATTATGTATGGTAAGTTTCATGGAATTTTAGAGTCTTTTCAGAATATAATTTCCATATTAAAAATAATTTAAAAAAGAACATTCAATTCATAATTTTTATTTGTGTAATTCTACAAAGATCCGTGTTTAGAAAATGAAAAAAATATTCTTTTCAAACCTTTTTATGAAAATAAAAACATTGGTAAAATTAATATTGAATATTCATATTATATTATTAAAAAATATTTGAATTTTTTTTATAAAACATTGATATGGACAATAAATATTCCCCAATGAAGATTTAAAACAAAATAATCCCCAAAATTGATGTGATTGTTAAATAAACACGCATCACTTTATAATAAGTATAATATTACGAACCATTAAGTAAATAATGTTATATGGATATGAAAATAACATAATATTTTTGATAATAATCATAAATGAAATTCCAATGAATTATATACATCACGTAGAAGAAATAAGTTGTTTTTTTGGCAATGCATCTCACAGAAATAAAAGTGAGACAAAAATATCTTATCGATTTGGTGACTTTTAAACCATAAACACCATAAAATAGTTCACAAAGTGGATGTATAAATACCCATAATATTTAAAAATAAGTCTATGAAAATACATTTTTGGTAATTATAATAATGACACCAAATAAATAAGTAGCTTATAAGAAATGTCTCTCACATAAATTAAAGTGAGAAAAAATCCATTGCCTTATGTATTGACTCCAGTCATACTTGTACAAAATTAATCTATAATTAATATTAGTTAATTATAAATATATAAAAAATATATTCTTAAATATAAAACCATATATGAATTTATTATTACTTTTTATTACCTATTTATTAATATTTTCATGTTAATGTTATGCTTCAGGTAATATTCGCTTCATTTTCTGCAAGTGTTTTATTTGTTATATTTTTTATCCTGTTACTTATATCATGCATTAATTATATACATAACAATAAACATGATATAAATTAAATATATATGAAGAATATATGTATTTATAATAATATATAAATGATTTAATTGTAAAATTAAATAAATGTTCACGGAGATGGTAAGCCATACGTACGCATGAACGCGCTTTCCATTTTCTTGTCATGATAAAAGAAATATGATAAATGAAATATATATAGTATCATTATACTTTTATTGTTATTATATAGATATATTAATATATAATATAGGATCAATAAATACATCATTAATTTATTCCATGTAATGTGTGAATTAATCACATTGATATGAGGAGACGGTTGTCCACATGTCCACAATCAAAGTTATCATCTTTATAGAAAATAGAATTCATGAAGTTGTGTGTTATATAATAATCCCATAAGAATAAATAAATCCTAAATATTATATATATATATAATTTACATAATTAATCCCAACCATTAAAGGATAAAATCGATGAATGAACAACATCGGTTCGTGAGGTGGTAGTCCGCCACACACACGAATGATGATTGCATATCCCATTTGATGGATGTGTGTGTGAGTGTTGGGAAAAAATTAACACAACAAAATATTATAATATTTATGATACATATTTTAGTATATAAACATTAAATAAAAATAATTTAATGGTTTTAAATAACAAATTAACGGGAAATTTTCATTGACAGACGATAGCTATTATTTGGCTATCTCTTTTTTATTTGCAGAAATATCCATATTTGGTTCACTCTATGGCCAAATTAAGGATTATATGATGATTATATAAAATTTGGTAGGATATATGGAATGATTTTTTTTAAAAATATATATTATTTATTAGGAGGTAAAGAGAAGAAGAGGGGTCCTTTTATAAGAGAGGGAAGGGGATTTTTTGGAATTTCTCAGAATATTAATTTATAATAAATTGAATGACAATATAAATATCTAAAAATAGTCCAAAAATAAAATATAATGTGTGACAGGGTGATAATACCATCAGAAAATATATTATATATAGTTTTCAGTGTACGTTTAAACCTTATATTTTTACTAACCCTTAGTTATCATATATAATTTTTAATTATAGAAACAAAAATCAATATTGAAGGGTGGACATTTTTTTTATAACGAGATAATTGAACCATAAATTGATACTTAAATATATGTTAGACCATATAACATCATATTTGTCCTTATTTTGTATTTTTATTATTTTTATCTAATTTAATAAAATATTATTTTCGAAAAATATCTTTTGTTTCAAATTTGGTAATATTAATTACAATGAATTTAAGAAAATAAATCACGCAAGATAACTTTGAACAAATCATTTAGTTCAACACTATAATTTAAAATTCACCCATTAAATTGTTTATGTCCTTAATTAAGTCAAATTAAATTTAATTCTATATTTATAATATCATTTTAATGATTGTTTCATTAATTTAATAATTACATTTTTATCATTACATAATTTTTAATGAAAATTATTTCTACACTAAAATTTACATATAAAATAAAATAATGTAGAAAAAATTTTATATTTCTGAATAATATAAATAATGCATGATATATTCTTTTTATCTACATATTAAAAATATTATACTCATTAAAAATTTGAGTGTACCATTTTGTCATTCTAATTGATCTTAATAATATCCATGTTATTTTCATTGAAAAAAATCTATTAAATTATTAAATTTAGAGCATTAGGTGTTAAGGTTTGAATTGAATTAATACAATAACATTTTTCCAAATTTTAGGATAGTTTACTCAAATTTATAATATTATTTTTACCCTTAATTACCTAATTTAGTTTTACCCATTCTAATGAAAAATAATAAAATTAATATTTATATTGTAAAAATTATATGTTTACTATTTAATAAATTTTTACCATATTATTGAAAATATGGAATCCATTTTTTTTATTTAAATTTATATTATATTCATAAATAAAATAATAATTAATCTTGTAGACGAGACCAAAAATCTGTCTCTAAAGATAAAATATTCATAATATCGATTTGTTTTTATATCCAAATTAAATTTAAAATTAATTACAATGACCTATATTAGATTAAATGATAAATTTTATATCTAATTATTCTTAAAAATCTAAAAAGTATAATTTAACACTATAATTTACATCGATGAACAAGTTTTTTTAAATTAATATTATGTATTTTTTACTACTCATCAAAACACAAAGCTTATCAAAAAAAAACTCAACAAAATTTATTTTTTATATCCATATTTAAATGAAGAAGTTTATATCCTCAAATATAATTTATAAAAGTCTCAAAAAAATATTTAAAACATTTTTTCCATCATAAGGCAGAAAAATACCTTTTAGTGATATAATTATTTTATGAGAAAAATTGGATGTCTTATAATATAATGTCTATAAAAAATATCATATATGTTTTAAATTATATTGAATATTATATATATATCATTAATATAGTCTTATAAGAGAGATTTTTTTATAAAACACACTTCTGAATATTTTTTCGAATTATTATTTTTATTTATAAAAAGCTACACATCCATTTATAATTAATTATTAAAATAATTATATATAAATTTTAAACCATAATTTATAATTATATTTAATCTAGTCCATACATTCCATTATATTTTCTATGTTATAATTTTCTTATTTAAATAATTTTAATAATAAAATGATTTTTCATAAAAACTATGTGTTTTATGCAAAAAAAAGAAAAGCCAATATTGTGTGTAGTGCAAGATTAACATAATGTTTTTTTATAACACATGAGATAAAGGAAATTTAATTTATTCAAAAAAATCATAAATACATATGTTTTCACATTCCACTACACTTAAAATTATTTTTCCCTTGAAATGGATTAGTCTAATACAATCAAATAAGGATACATTTAGCTCACTGTATCCTTAAGTTTCCACACGTCATCATTAAGTTGGTAGTATATCCACAAAAGTTTTACTAGTTGAGTGGTCCAGTTTTGTAGAAAATTATCTCCACAATACAAAGTTTCTACCGATTTCTCTTTATATGAAGGATCTTGTTCCAGTAGTATGACCTCTGAGTTGAGTCCATATGAAGGATCGTGTATGTACTTCCTCATAAGAGATAAATGGAAAAAATTATGATCTTGATATATATTTGGTAAAATATCCAATTAATAAGCTAATATTTTGATATTAAAAATAATTTAAAAAGTAAATCATGTCCATTCTTATTTGATATTGCACTTTGAATATGAATTTTTGATTATTTGGAAATTCCATTGTGGAAAACTCACATTATAAAAATGAATAATAAAAATCCCTTAAAAATAAATTTGGAAACATAATAGTTACCATATTAAATAATAACTTGGTTACAATATAGATTAACATAGGTGGAATGTTAAAACATTGACATATAAGAGAAAATTAACAATCATGTTCTGATGGAGAGTGATAGAGAACACGGTCAAGAGAAAGTAGACAATCACAAATGCATAACCCAAAGAGGCTTGAAAAGGTCATTGAAATCATAAAGAATTATGAAAAAAAGGACAAGATATTAATCTCAAGTCTATTTTCTTAATGATGATCAATTTTCATAATAATATATAAATAATTGATTTCATAAAAATCTTACAATTGTGGTGGCTTGATCCACTATCATGTCATCAATTATTCTACTAAATGAAGTTCAATTTTTCATTCGTGAAGCATTATCAGATATGATTTATATAAATAGAATTATAAGTCATTCCATCTATCATTATCAAAAAAATGGTTATTATAAGTTATAAAATATGCATAATGTTTTTACAATACAATATTATCCAAAACGTTATCCAAATTTCAATGTATAAATTTTCATTAATGGTTACCATTATGAATCTTTCCAAATATTAAAATCCAATACATCTAAAATGTGGTTACTAAATATACAAATTGAACTTATAATTAACCCCAAAAACAACATTGTGTATATCATAATTTCTACATACTAAACTTGTGACATACATCATCATTTATTCTCTTGAGATATGTTAATTAACATAAATCTATATTCAAAACATCAATTTATTATTATTATAAATATTGTTATATATATTCCTTAAGTACAATAATGTTGTAAAATCCATCTGTGATACCATAAACCACATTTTCAATAAATCCTTAATCAGTTAGAAGGTAATCACTACCATCCAATTTTTTTATTCATATACAAAATATCATTATCCAAACATCATTTTCTCAACATTCTAAACATATTAAGGGATACCTTTCCCTTAATATTGTGTTTCTAATGAATATCACCTTTCTATTAAATTTCATTTATAATTCTTTAAAAACATTCAACATATTATTTTCAATAATTAATGAAAAATGAATACTAGAAATACTTATATATTTCATCATTTTTACTACATAATATTTTAATTCCAAAACATATACACAACAATCATACAAAATTATTCTTACACAATTACTCTAGATTTATCAGTTTATTAGGTCCTAAAATATGAAATATGGATCATTCCACACACTTACTAAACCAAAATCTAATCATTATTCATATATTTAATGTAGAAAATACTACTAGAACATCCCTTACATTTCACATATTGTTTTTATTCTTTTTATCCTTAGTAGTATATCCCATACTCGTACGAACTTCCTAGTACTCTTCATGATATTATCATGTAGGACACTGATTTCCACAGTGAAAAAACATTCCACATCATAAAAATTCAATGATAATGTTGTTACTTCTACCTCCTACTATTGACTAATAACATAAAAATAGTCCTAGAAACACTTATCATAGAAAAAACACATAATCAAGATAAATTACTTATTGGATTCCTAAATCTTGAAACCTATATTTAATGCTTTGACACCACAAGATTATCCTTAGAAAAATAAATATAATTCTCCTGGGAAATATCCCTAGGGTTGTCACTAACATTTTCTCATCCTAGTTTCCAAATAATTCCTAAAACATTCCACCGATACCAACTATAACAACCCAGGCTTAACATATATGGATATTACATCAGTTTTTAGAATTACACACATGCACACACCCAAATACCATATTAGTTTAGTTCTATTTGAATCCTTGAAGTATAAAAAATTAGTTTGTAATACATCTACATATTATTCCTCCAATTTCATCATATTTATAACCCTTTTTACATATAATAATTAAATAAATTCATCCTATCATAGGGAAAGGAAACATAATAAAATGGTGAGTAGAGATTCTTAGTAAGGGTAAACAAGTAATATATGTAAGCATAAACATGAGCACAAATGATATGAGAATGTGATCATAACATTATAAGATCATACCCTGCATATCAAAGATCATAGAAATTAATTATGGAATAAAAATTAGTATTTCATAAGAAATGAATCATAAATAAATCAATGAACTAAATCCTTTAGATCATAACATTGAAATCCGACCTGAAATTTTGTTCTACACAAACACATGTAACATTTTTTAAAATGTATATATAGAAATAGTTTCACTCATTTATGTATGGAAATGAAATTAGGCCCTTGTATAAAAATATGGGCATGAAATACATTTACACACATAAAATTAGGGACCTAATAACTAGGTCCATGCATAGAATGGTGAACTTGAAATTGGGTTCAAGAAAATCATTTGTACCTCATGAGTAATCTATCACTACCAAGTAAATTTAAGGAGATATTGGGTCCCCCCATCACATAATGGAATCTATATATATATGTTCCACAATAATATAAATCATATTATAACACCAAAATATAAATGAGTTTCATAAACATTTCATCAGAACATAACTCATGTAAAAGATACACAATTCATAAAAATAAATCCAATATAAACATAAACTATCCAAATAATGAATAATAATAATTTCATTAGATCGTATCCTTAGTACAATAGAGGTGAATTAATGTTATCTTAGGTGTAAAATAATTATGGGAGATCACATGTAATTATTCTTGAGGAAAATATCATTCCTATTATGAAAGTATTTTGTTCAAAAAAAGCCATGAAAATTTGAAAGAACAAAATTTATTTGAAAATAAACATGTAATTATTTATGTTAATATTCATGGAATTAAGGAGACATGTTTATGGTGAATTATTTTGATGTTGTATAAGTCAAAAATACATGAATTATATATATTTTTATCAATAAAGTCACAAAGAGCCTTTTTAGAAAATATTAAAGATATTCTTTTCTAAAAATTTCATAAAAAGTGAAATGTAGGTAAAAATAAAATTAAAAAATTCATAATATAATATAAAAAAATTAAAAGAAGTTTAGATTTACTAGAAGTGGGAGATAAATATCCCCTAATAGGGATTCAAAATGAAATAATCATGAATATTGATGATATTGGGAAATAAATAGTAATCACTTTATACATAGAGAAATATTATATCCCATGAATGATATAACGTTATATGGATATGAAAATACCATAATATTAGAGATGGGAATAATAAATGACATTAATTATTAGTATATACTCCATGTAGAATAATGAGTTGTGTTTAAGGCATGTGTCTCACATAAATAAAAGTGAGGCAAAAATCCCTAATCGATTTGGTATCTTTTTAATGGTAAAACCACGAATGAAAGATCATATAATTGATAAGTAAATACCCACAAAATATAATTTCATAATAATAAAAATCATAAAATACAATCTTGTATATTATATTGTCCACATAGAAGAAACGAGTAGTGTATAATTCATGTTTCCTACAGAAATAAAATCAAGACAATTAAATCCCATTATCTATTTAATCCAATTGTACTAGTAAAATCATTATATAAAATAAATATAAGTTTATTATATATATTATAGAACCAGATTCTGATATATAATACCATATATTTTGTTATTATGAATCTATATTAATCATTTATTAACAAGTAATTTTTCATGTTACTTTTTGGCAAATAACCGTTTTGTTTTTCACATATGTTTGGATTTATTATATTTTTGATCCACGTAATTATATAATGATTTCAGTATCTAAAATATTATTAAAATATTATAAATATCATATATATTGAGCTATTATGTATTTATAATAATCTATAATATATAATTATAAATTTAAATACCACATTCATGGAGACGGTAGGTCGTACATAGGCATGAATGTGGTTTCAATTTTTTTTTCATATTAAAATAAATAATGTAAATGAAATATATATTATCATTATATTATCATTATTATGAAATATATAACATATAAAATCACTAAATTATTCCTTAATACATTCCATGTAATGTGTGAATGAATCACATCACTTTGAGGAGATGGTAGTCGATACGTCCACAAATAAAGTTCTTATATTTTCCAAAAATGTAAATCATGAAGTTAGGGGTTATATATTAATTAAAAAAGTTTAAATAAATCATAAATATAATATATATCATATGAAAATATGAATTACTTCATTATTCCAAACCATTAATCGTTGAAATGGAAGACTGAATGACATCGGTACGCGAGACAGTAGTTTGTCGTATACGCGATCGATGATTGTGTATTCCACATGATGTATTTGTGTGTGAGTGTTAGTCAAAAAAATAATTATAAAACATATAATTATTTTTATTATATTATGTTTATTATATAATAATTACATATAAATAATTTAAGGGGTATAAGGAATAAATAAAAAAATGTTCGTTGATGAACGTTACCTCTTCATTGGGTATCCCCTTTTGATTTGCACAAAAGGATTTCGTTGGTTGGATTTAATCCCAAATTAGGGATTATAAGATGAATCCATGCATTTTTGGATGATATTTGGAATGATTTTGGCCAAACCAAATAGATTCATAACTGTGATGTAAAGAGAATAAGAAGTACCATTTATAAGAGAGAAAAGGCACAATTTTGGAATTTATCAAAAGATATATCTGTAATGAATTAAATATCAATAAAAATACATAAATATGGAACTAAATTAAATTAAAATGTGGGATATGGTGATAATACCATAAAACAATATATTTAATATAGGTTATGGTGTAATTTTAAACATTATCAATTAGATTAACCCATAGTTATCTTCTTTAATTTTAACTATGGTAATCAATTTTTCAACATTAAAATGTATATATTTGTTCTCAGGAGGGGTAAATTGATTAAAAAATGGAAATATTTTTATAATTTAAACCTTATCACTTTCCATTTGTCCTTATTTATTATTTTTATAACTTTTATCTAATTAAATAAAATATTTTTTGATTAAAATATCTTTAGTGTCAATTTTTAATCTATTTATTATATGGACTTTAGGAAAATCAATCCAACGATATAAATTCCAAAAAAATCAGTTAATACACCCCTAATAAGTCATATTTAACTATAATGTTTTTAAATCCTTTAATAAGTAAAATTATATTTATTTTAATATTTAGAATATCATTTAATTGATTGTCTCATTAATTGAATAAATAATGTATCATCATTGTGTAAATATTATTGACAATTATTTCATTACTAAATATTATAAATAAAATACCATGACATTGATACACTGTTTCTATTTATTAATAATATAAATATTTACGAAAATATTCAATTTAACCACATATTTAAAATATTATACTTATCAAATGTATGACTTTGACATTTTGTAAAACTCTTTGATTTTAATAATATCCAATTTATTATAATGGAAAAGTTCCCATTAAATCATTAAACTAAAAAAATATTAAATTTAAAATTATATTAATATAATAATATTTTGATATGTCTTATGATATTTTTCTAATATTTATATTGTTATTATTCCCCTTAATTAGTCGATTTACCCTTATGAGTGTTAATAAAAATTACTCAAATTATTATTCATATTGCACAAAAATAAAAGGGAATGAATTAATAAATTTGGAACTTATGATTAAAAATATGGAATCCTTTTTTCTAAATTCAATTAACATAATTTTAAAAAATGAATTAAGAATTAATCTAGTAGATGGGATGAAACAATGAGTCATTAAAGTGATAAAATTTTAAATATTAACAAGTTTTTTAATCGAAATTCAATGTAAAATTGATTCCAATGCACTAAATTTTATTAATTAATAAAAAATGATATAGTTTTGTTAAAAAAAATCAAAATATATAATATAATAAAATAAATAATTTCGATGGAAAAGCTATTTTAAATTAAAATGTATTATATTTTACTATTCATCAAAACATGAAACTTATCAAAAAAATACAAAAAACACACCCAAAGTAAAATTTTATATCCTTGTTTCAATGAAGATGTTTATATTGTCAAATATTATTTATAAAAGTGTAAATAACTATATTTAAAAAAAATTCACCATCAAAAGGAAATAAATCATTATTATTAGAGAAATATATCTTTTATGAGAAAAATTGTCTTTGTTCTTATACAATATCTAGAAAACAAAAACAATGTTTGTTAAAAATTATATTGAACATTAAATATATCTATATATCATTAATATAATCCAATAAGAGTGTTTTTTATATAAAACACACATGTGAATAGTTTTTCTTTAAAAAATTCCTTTTATTTTAAAAAAGTTTTATATTGATTTATAATTAATTGATAAAACAATAATATATACATGTGTAAAAAATAATTTCACAATATAATTAATTCTATTCATACCCACTATTCTATGGTTAGGTTATAATTATCTTATTTAAATAATTATAATAATAAAATAATTTTTTTGAAACTCATGTTTGTGTGTAAGGAGAGATAAAAAGATATTGTGTATGATTAAAATGGTGTATCTTATAACAAAATACATAAAATATTTTCATTTATTCATAAAATAATCCTAAAAACTGAGAGTGTTAAACAACGCCTCCTCTAAAGAAGTAAAAACCACAAAATCTCCCTCTCCAAAATCAAAAAGAGGCCATGGTTACCTGTGATTTCACAAATTGATGGATAAAGCCTATTATCTCTAAAATTAAAAAGTCCTCAGTTATTTCCTTGAATCAATGGACAAAACCTAATCAACCTACCACATACCATGAATCCTAAAAAGATCAACGTCATCAATTGTCCCAAATAAATTCCTTTCTATAGAAGACTGAGTCAGAACATCCAGGACTACATCATCTTCAAATACATTTTCCAACGCAAGGTCGAATCTGGAAGGTGATGCTATATATTTCATAGAAAAAGGTGAACTATATAACTGTTTCACATATAGAATAAGAGGTTGATTTGAAGAATGTTTTGACCTGAAAAGGGAAGAATTTTAAAATCTTGATGACACTAAAGAGAGTTGAATGAGCTCATTCCCCCCAGACTGCAAAAATTTAAAAACCCAAAATAGTACCACAACCCAGGGGGTGTCATCAAAAATTTAACTGGGAGACTGACATGTTTATCATACATAGGAAGTGATTAAAGATGAATAGTTTTATTCTACTCCAACACATGGTCTAGATTTTTCATATTTCTTCCCTACAATATCTAATGCATGGGCACCGGCCTAGAAAGAGGAACCCTCATCGTATGAAGAGACATTAATTGGTTATTTTTACATTATACACTTAGAATACCAATTTTCTTATGATGAATATCAACCTTAGTGTGATATCCCACACTTAACCATGGAATGGGAGGCCTTATGAAAATGATCTGATGATATATGGGAAAAAATGGAATGGTGAAGGTAGATATTTTGGTCACGTCCCAAAGGGTATATATATGTAGCTAAGACCCAGGGGAAATAACTCTATCAAAATCATTATAGTAAAATAAGTTCTGTAGAACAATCTAGTGGTAGTTTGTTATTATTCAATATACATGACCACCAATTGGGGTTGTGATATCCTAATCATCCTAAGAAACAGCTAAGGATGGATAAAACAATACCACAAGAATAAGATGCTACCTTAACCACTTCATAAGAACCAAACTCATGTACCTCAAATTCCACACCTATTTATTCAAAAAATAAGAAGATTCGAACCTCATGAAGCACCAAACTCTGGAAGAAAAGTATGAAATTCTAAAACTACTGGAAATTGTTCCAACTAATCTCTCATTTCTAGATGTTTTATGTTATTAAAAAAGTAATCAATGAGGAACACACAAAAGGTATCCATATCCAACATGTTCTCAAAATAGAACTCACTAGATCTGAGTTCTATCAACTAGAGACCATACACATAGAAGGCCATGTTTCCATCCCCTTTACTAAGGAGGATTAGGAAGACTTCATCCTAGGACACATCATACCCCTATATGTTTTGGCTAAATATGATCATGTCAAAATTATAAGGGATATGATTTATAATATTTTTGGGATCAAAATCATATCTATTGAAACCATTCTATGTTTGTGGTAAACTGAAGGGGATTTTTCTCCCACAAAGATTTCCATTCATGGGTATGATAAGTGTGGAAATATTATTCTCAGGAAGATCAAGGTCAAATCTCAATTTGGGGATTTCACATTCGAAATTGATTTTACGGTTATCCATCAAGCCAACACATATAATCTCATGCTCATAAGGCACTACATCTACATCTACATGGTGATAGATTCAACATTTCATCAGTATTTGAAATGACGCATCTATGGAATGGTCGAAATATTACATAGTGATAGTTCCCCATTCAAATAAGATTAATCCGAATATTCTGAAGTAGGTTTCTATAAAAGAGAATTAAAAAAACCTATTTTGGATGATGATATACATTTTTCTACCCCTAGTGGCCCGGGGACCACCGTTTTGAATCCTATTATGTATACCAAATAATGACTATGTACTCCCAATAAATCTAGTTGAGGCAATATATCTAATCCCAAATGAATAAGACCCTTATTTACCTACAAAAAATATAAAGGAATATCATATTTGGAATCTCAAAGAAATTACTATGTATGTAGGGGATGATAATGACTTTTCTTATAGCCACTTTCACCTCAATTGTGATAGAATTGCCCCAATATTTCTGACATCATCTAAAAATTACTCAAAAAATTCAGATTTGGAAGAAGAAGATTATGACCTCAGGAACGCCTCTCCCACATTTGAGAAGGAAATCTATACCACTATTTATTATCTTAGATAGGTAAATATAGGAACAAAAGAATACCCATGACTAACACCGATTAGTTCCTTCATGACCCTCTAAGAGCAAGATATGTACATCACATTTTTAATGAAAACCCAATATGTGTTCTCTAGGAACTATACATAAATTCGTGGATTAAATACAGATGTGGGTACACAATTTTTAAATTACATGATTACCATTTAGGCTTAAACAATGTATCTAGGAGTATGCACCCCTCTAAAGTTACAATTGTAGTGGTAGTATATGAAAAATTGATCAAATACACCTTTTTTTGTGAAGTGAAATACCCAAGATGGCTCACCAACAACTTCGTTGTCCAGAAAAAAATGCAATTATCAGGGTCAACATTGATTTCAGGGACCTTAATAAAAAATTCTCAAATGAAAATTTCCTATTTTCAATTAAAAACTATCGATCATTGTAACTACTAGCTTCCAAGACCCTTCCTTTATTGACATGTATTTAGGGTAAAAGTAGATAAATATGTACCCTAATGATGAATAAACTATCACCTTTAGGGAATAACAATGTATATTCTACTATAAGTTCATTCCCTTTGGCTTATAGAATGCTGGTGAAACACATCAATGTGAGATGTATCAAATCTTTAAGACTTTTTTTGTAAAAGGAATAGAATGTTTTTTTAAAGTCACTGTTATGAAGTCCCTACAGTGAGGAAATAACTTTAAATATATACAAATAGTATTTGAAAAGATACAACAACACAATATGAAGATTAATTTTCTAAAATTCACTTTCATTGTAACATTAGAGATATACCTTGTCTTTTTATTATGTCACTATGGAATCAAGGTAGATTTAGTAAAGGGTAGTTCCTTTTTAGAAATTTCTCCCATGAGAATCTTAATTTACTTAGGAGACTCCAAGAAAATATTAGATAAATTTTTCATTTTATATCCAACCAGGAAATAAAATAACTCCCTTTCACCTTGATATTGATGGCATGGATCGCTTGTCGATGGGACATGGAATGCTATAAATCCATTGCTTGTTTCATGTGTAACAATATGAACCTGCTGGTCCTGATTACATCAGTGTAAGGAAATGAACTCATCTTATATATGACCTCTTTGAAACACTCACTTCGTGACCTCATCTCAAGTATGAATGATGCTGGGAGTGAGAAAAACATCTACTACCTTAGTCAAACGATGATAAGAACTAAGAAATGATACTCATATTTCAAGAAGAAATGTATGACACTCATCATTACATTGAAGAATATGATGTGTTGCATGATGTACTATGAAGTGAATTTGGTCTCTCATATTGATCTAATCATAAAAAACATGTTCATCAAATACTAAATAGTAATATAGCCTGATGAACTGTCATTCTATTACAATACGAAATTAAGTTTGTGTCTGAGAAGTCGATGAAAGGGAAGGCCATATCTAATTTCTTTTTTGAACACCACTCTCCAGAAAACATAGATGTATATACCAAACATAATGAAAAGGGGGTTTTATATTCCCATGAGACTCCCCAAACATAGGATATGTATTTTGATGGAGCCTCTTGAATTACTATTATAAAAAGGATGGAAAATACTATACTCAATTGGGTTGTCTTAGATATTATATTTTTAATAAGAAAATTAATTTTTATATAATACATCTCACAATCTGAAGGATTCAGGAATAATGATAATGGTAAAGAATCCCTCATCACTCGATGAGAACTAGTCCTACTTTTATTGATATTATACATTAATATATATGGGGATTCAGATCTAGTGATAAAGAATATTAATGGAGTATATGAAATAAGAAAATTAGAGTTATCCTATCTCATTGGCTTGTTAGTGGATTAATGTAATATTTTTATTTTGATCCCATGTTCTATCATGTTCCCCGATTACATAATATTTATACCAACATGTTTTCTAATGCAACCACAATCCTAGATGACCCAGTTCAGGAAGAAAAAATATTCTGTGTCATTTACCGAAGAATAGTGTCATCAATTACCATATATGAAATAAAATAAATCACATAATTCAACACCACCCATAGTGTGATGAACTGATATCCACCCCTAGATCTATGGATCCCATAATCAATTATCTCTAAAATTTATTCCTCTTCATTGAACTAGATGTAAGGTAACTAAACTAGTATCATTCAGTTAAAATCAATCTTTAGGATGGTACAAATGAGAAGAAATATCTCTAAATGAAAATCTTCGAAAGAATACTCACCAAAATCATAGAAAAGAGAGAGATTATCTCTATCATGGAATAATTCATTTAGGGATCCTATAGTTATCATCAGTATTGGAACAATCTCTCCCATAAAATTAGGAGTCTAGGTTACTTCTGGATATCCATGATAGATGACTCCATGAAATTCACCAGGAAATTTCATGCATAAACGATCCATACAAACATCACCATGAACCCCCATAATTTCTACATAGATTTAAATATTTTAGGATATTTCCATATGTTGAATATATTTTTTAGGGATATATCCCCCAACCACACCTAAATAGTTTAAGTACATCCTTAACTTTACTAAAGTCTTCTCTAAATAGGATAAGGCAATACCCCTCAAGGAAATATATACAAATAACACAACAAAAATCTTAATGTCCCGTACCATAACTAGTTTTTGGGTCCCTCACACAATATTTATGAACAATGAAACAAAATTTGTTTCTACGGATTTGATGAAATTGTACTAAGAGTACAACATCATGTCCAATCACTCATCCAAATATCATACAAATGAAAATGGGAAAATATTGGCCTTCAATAAGATGTTATCAAATATACTCTAGAAGATGGTTAATATATAAAATGAGTACTAACAAAACAATATCTTTCAAGATTTTTGATCCAAGTGTACCACCACATGTACTACTACATAATAAACTATTTACTCATTAATGTATGAGACTAGGTAGATGTTACCTTTAGATGTCCAGTTACCCTTTTTTCTAATAATCATTCTTAGAAAAATCTTGTATGATTGGAAATCTAAAAAAGTTGTTGTAATAGCTAGAGAGAGTAGATGATAATTGGTTATGTACATTGAAAAACCTTGAATTCAATCATTACTATAACACACCTAACTTCAATTAAATGTTTTAACTTGGTTAATTTTATCAAGTAGAATAGGTATTTATTCTTCAAACCATAATTATACTAGGAAAATAACTCCAAATAGGGAACCAAAATGGGATGGGCCTTATATATTACATAAGTTCTATCAAAATGGATCCAAATAATTGAAAAAAATCATACGGAACATGTTAGACACACCCCAATGTTGAATTTCAAAAGAAATTATTTTCATAAGCTTCCATAAAGCATCCCTTATCATAACAACATGAAATTAAACTATATGAAGGATGTTTGTAGAGTAAAACATTAAACAACACAAGGTATCACATAATAACCACATGTAGAAAAATTTTATAGATCATGTACTTATCCAATGATGTTAAACACCATGGGAAACATCCTCACTGGATGATGTAATACTGAAAATATCTCTAATGATCATCTTCATTCATGACGGGTAACCCTTTTTCTTACCACATTATGTTAATATATATGGAAAATGTCCTCACTAGATGACATAAAACTACAAAAATCCCCAATTTTCATATTCAGTCACGTTGGGTGGCCACCATCTTTAACACTAGACATTAAACTTTTTGACTGATGTCTTGTACACAAGAAACAAAACAACATGGTTTCACAAAATTATATGTAGATTGATTGTTGTCCTAAAAAATATAGATTGATTCCCAAACTACCATTTCTAGGTCTATCCGCAACATTCCTCCTCTTTCATGTTGAGCCATCTTCATCCTCACTACATGATGTTAAATTTCATGGATGATGTCCTCACCACATGAAACAAAACTAAACAAGATTCTTGAACTATGTATGGATTGATTATAATTTATGTAATGATGCCTTGATCGTATATCTTGGTCCAAACACCACATGATACAAAATTACCATATCACATCCTTAATATTCTTTTCATGGTGAGTGGAACCCATTCTATTCTTTATTTATCACACTGAGAATAGCTGACATGAGCTCAACAATTTTGGTAAACCATACCACACATAGACAAGGAATATCAGCTAAGGAAATGGTTATCATAGTCCTACATTCAAGACCATGAATGAAACACCATAATTCCCCATGACATGATGTTAAACTGCATGTTTTATGTATCTTCCATGTCATTCATTGTGCATTCCTATGTACCTTTCCTGAGTGGACCACTATCATTATTGTTGGTCACCTGAAAAATTTCTATTCAAGAGCTATGTGTCAGTTGATTAATTTCATCATAGGATATGTAGTGAAACCCGGATCTACAATCCCACATCCAGTCATAACATATGAAAATAAAAATTTCATCCTCTCCATGAGAGGGTCGAACCTGTATAGGGAGATCTAGTTTAATAACATTATGTTCCTTGATTCATATTATCGTGGGATACATTGTGACACCATGAAATCCATTCTAAGACCCAAATGAAACTCTCCATTTTCAAATGAGGCATCCTATATACATTTCACATGATGTAAAATATTATGGTCTTTCAAGAACTATGTGAGGCATGATTCCTACCATCAGAAGACAAGTATTCCCACGCAAATCTTCAATTCCGGGCCCAGATACAACAAACAATGTGAAAATTTTATCCCTCTCCATACATGTCAGACCTATATAGAGTTTTTCCAATTCAAGAACTTTGTGTGGTTTCATTCCATCCAAAAATATATATGTAGTGAATCGCAGGCATCCAATCCTTGGTCCATCTAGAAAAAAACAGTGATAATAATACACCCTCAACTACGTAAGGGTTGATTCATAAATGCTCACTTTCCCTATGTAAGATTCGGATCTTCCTGATTATTTCTTTCACGCATTATTTATCATGCCCAATTTTTCATGTTGGATACCTTTTTCCTTTCTACACGATGATAAACATCAAGGAAATAGATACATCTTTATTTCATGATGTTAAACTATAAGGAAAATTTCTTGGTCACGTGATAGTAAAACTGCATGACAAATACATCCCCACTACATGATGTTCAAAGGTGAAGGTTATCACCCATTATAACTTATTATCAAATGACCATAACATCCTTGCATTGGTAAACTATTGTACAAGTTACATATTAAATACTTTCTACACCTCAATTTTTAAATCAAACATCATATTTCGAGCACCTCGGGTTTCTGTACACCTTTCGTAGCCATTGACAAAAGTTACATGAATTCATGAAACACGCTGTTTGAATATGAATTTATCCATATGTATCCTCATTACGATCCATAATATCATTAAAAAACATGTCATTTATCAAAAAGGTATTTCTGATCATTGTTAGCATTACACCACCATAGTGGAACTCATCAATTGAGGGTTTTCTAGGCCATCCTCGGTATGATTATCCCATACCATTACACATGACCTAAGAACCCCATCCCATGAATTACAAAATTTTACTATCCTACTTAAAATGGTGTTGGATTGATATTGATTTGATGTATGCCAATTAGGCTCTTGTATTATATTCCCCTCAATATTGGTCCATGTGTTTCATGAAATTTAACTTATTTCACTATTGTCAAAGGTGAAGGAATTTAAATTCTTTCATTTTATGGTCCAACGAAAAAGACCCTAAATTATAGAGAAAGAGACATAATGCATGTCTTGTTTGAAACATTTAAAGGAAATACTGAGGAAGATTCATTACTAAACTCACTAGATTTTTCATCTATAGAGTTTCGAGAAAAATTATCGCATAAATAAATAATTCCTCAAACTCATATTTCTTACATAATATCCCTTGTAAAAGCCAAAATATGATATTTGGACCCCTTGGTCCAGTTAAATGTTAGAGTATTTATTTTTATCATATCCTCATATTGAGAACTTGTTCTCTATGCAGTGACATAACTTTTAGGGAGCCCAAACCATTCTTTTATATTACTATTTCAAAAAATCAGACTTCATGATTTTATTAAATCAGATAACCATAACCCTTACATGGCCCAAGGAAATGTTATTTGGATTCAAGGTAACCCTTGTTTGATAATGAATGCATTCCCATGGATCATTTGTATGTGACTAATGATATCAACCAAATATCTCACTTTGAAAAAAGTTCTATCTGATACTTGTGATCCCTAACATCACTATCCTAGAACTCCACTCATCAATGTGTTCTAGAAAATTACTGACATTATATTCCCATATCATCTTCATTGACAAATCACTTTGTCCCATGATTTAAAATCCCCATAATTAGACAACTAAAAATGATTTGGCATCCTCTATGTTATGTTAATGTGTTTTTCTTCCCCTTCTCAAAGATGAAATGTGAGACTCCATTCATAAAAAAATTTGATGTCCCAGACCTCTTGACTCAATACCACATGTTATAGGGAAAAAACTCACAATTAAATATCCAAACTCCCATAGGGTACCATAAAAATTTTAGGATATCCCTTATCTCTATTCCTAACCTCACCTTCCATACATTTGAATCCTCATGTATTTTTCATGCCCCTTGGAAAAGGACAGGAAAATCAATGTCTGACCATGCTATTAACGAATAAGGTATTTGAATTACCGACCAAAGGAGTCCTCCATAAGAAAAAACTACAATCATTGTCAATCTTAATAACACCATGGTAAAACCTAGTACCTTAGGGTATTATGCTTCATTCCTAGCTTGTCTACCCTATTCCATTCTCACTGAGTCAAATGTTTGTGTAATGAATTACATCATCCTCATTCCTACTATATAGGTAGACCCGAAATCCATAGTTTCTTTACCTCAACCAATATTTACCACATAAATATTCCATGGCCCTTGGAGAAGAGTGGGGACACCTATGTTTAACCATACTACTCACTTATAATGGAATTTAACTACCAATAAACAACATCTCCTACTTACTGGAAAGGAAATCCAAACCATTTGAGCCCTAGAAACATCATGATTGATCATAGAACATTTGGGTTTTTGGGTCATCACTAACATGTCTACCATGTATTCATTATTCAACAACATAAGGTCTCAGCTAAAAGAATCTAAAATACAGTAATATAATTTTTGATCTAAATAACCATAAACTACCACAATAGAAGGTCCATGCTAAAAGACCCTAAATTGTAGAAATAGATGTTTTGAGATAAAATACCATAAAAATAATGCAGTAGATTCCCTATGATATAAGTTCCTAAACTATTTCAACATACTGTCTATGACAAAAGACAATAAAAATAAAAAGTTAAAAGGTCTGAGCTAGAAGAACATAAACAATAGAAATATATGGTCTGATCAAAAATCCCCAATACTAAACTATATATTCTCTGATCAAAAAGTCCCAAAACTATAACAAAAGAAGTTTTGATATTAAAAAACTAAATTAAAAAAATGATCAAGAATAAACACCGTAAACTATAGAAATTGGAGTTCCAATCAAAAATACCACAAACTACATACCATCAATGATTTATTTTTGAATAAGGAAAAAATGGTTTGTGAATACCACCACATGGACTTATAAAATCAATCTATACTCTCAAAGTCCATTGAAATCAAAATATGACAAATCACTCTCACTGAAAGACATATATTCTACCCAAAATATTTTTTTTGAATAAAGTAATCTCTTGATACATGGAGAAGGTAGGTCAATTAAGAATCACATGTTTGTGGGAATTCATGATAATTTCAGGAAAAGAGTCAATAATTATTTCTGAATTAAAATATAGGCATTCAGGTTTACTACATTTTATAAAAATAATTCATATCATAAGCGATTCATTAAAAATTAGATTAGTTAAATTTCATGGAAATCATGAATGATGGAAAGCTGGACAAAAACATATAATATTTGTAAGATCCCTTCAATGATGGCTTACAGGAGGAGGGACCGCCATAATTAATATACCCTATAAATATTCATTTAAAACAAATTAGAGAAAATTATCAAATTATAAAAAAAATTGATTGGAAAATCTAGCTAAGTAATCAAGAATATAATGGGAAGTGTCGATGGAGCACCAAAGTTCTTCCCACCCCACTTATTTTAATTTTCCCCAAGGATGGAGGGTCTAAATAAGAGTAGATTTCCCCATAAATCTCTTCTCAGTGGTTTATAATTTGAATTTTGATTCTAAAACGTCATACCTTGTGCAAGAAAAGATCTCCTCATATCACCATATTTTTCACAGCCAAAATATACATCTGGGAATACAACATATATATGAATTGATAGATCTATTACATCTCCTCCAAAGCGTCTTTCATATATTCATCAAGAATAATACTATTTTCAAGATTGTATAATATCCTCTCACTCATATCCATATCATTCCATGCCAAGATGATTATCCATGCGATTTTACATAATGGTCGGCGGTCAAATCTTTCCTCCCTAAAGAGCCGTATGACTTGGAAAGGATGTTCTCCTTAATCAAGAAATGTTTATAAGGGAGTTTTGGTGAAACATTAATGAATGATTATCTAAATCATCATACACCATGTCTAATCCTATTTTGTGGATTTTGGAGTGGGTGTATCATGAGGGGGAACATCCAGTTGAGTTGACATGGAAACATGGGACAAATACCCATAAAATATCCTCTCAACAGATTCATTGCCTTTTTCTGGTATTGAATGGGTAGATCCCACGACATATTCTACCCCATTGGGGGGATTATCATCACTAGTATGATAACACTTCTTTAATGACTCTCTCAAGTCTTGAATGAAATCAATCATTGCTACAAACATGGGGTTGCTCAGGCATATGGTTTATCCACATGAAAGACCATTCTGTTTAACACATCACCTGAGTAGACCCTACCCAAGACTGGTCATAATCATGTGGAAAAAAAGTAGCATGTCAATATTACTATGTATAATATTCTCATTGGAATCATCACATTCCAATGTCTTCCAAGATAGGAAGATAATCTTAGTATGTCTCTCTCCCTGCACACGACACATGGAGAGACGGGAACCCATTTGAATACAACAAAACTTGTGTGTGAATTGATAAGGGGTATACGGATAAAAAAAGGACATCTCATCCATTTGGTGCACAAGAACCACACCTGAAAGGGAGCTCATGTATGAAAATTCATCCAGAGAACCACCTACATTATCAATAATTTTCCTGATTGGTGTAGGATACAATGTGTAAACATAATGATCAGATTATCTTAGCATATCAGCAACACTATTAGGGCCTAATAGAATAAATATAGCCCAAGATATGTCTAGAAATATGGTATTATATGAGGCACTAGGGATTAAGATAATAATTTGGTATTTCTAGTAATGTAAATTCTATATTATCCATCCAAATAAAAACTAGAAATGGACACTAATCCTATATGGTGATTCTCTCCTTTTATGTGGCCAATGAGCTTATAGTGGATGAAAGGAGTCAGTACTGCCAGATTGAGGGCCTATACATCTTATTTTCTTGCTACCTTCACTAGTTTTTTGACCTAGATTTCTCAGTGTGTGTCCCAATTTTGTAAAATACACCATTTAGGGACATGTCCATGAAGCCTTCTAGTTTAAGACTCAGTGATATCTCCTACATCACTTGTTATCCCCCTGATTTATGTTCTCAAGATTCCATGATTTCCCAGTATGATCCATCACTATCATAGACCTAAAGAGAGGGGAAACTGTGAGGTCATATAGAAGTTAGGTGAGCTCCATTACAACAAAGGAAAGCATTGTTCCAATATTTTGAATAGATGGATGAGCACATAGTCAGATACTTTTCGTAACATTTATTTCTGTATGTTGAGCATGTTCATCAAAAAGATTTTTTTGGTGAGAAATAATACTAGGAGTCCACGATATGATGGAATTAACCATAAATTTTCCAATGGGAGATATTGTGTCCAATCAGTATACATCCTAGAGGATGATTGAAACTTCGACATGGGAAAATGGAATGAATTGGTACCAAGACAATAATGGATATAAAATTATCAGAGAAGGTCAGATTGACAATAAAAGGCGGACTGGGAAAGACATAGCACTTCATAAATATGGATAACGATATGTTGGTATAAAAATTTTATGTATATATACTTAACACATAATGGTTATTCTATTTTATTGGAAAAGTTTACACTAGGTTTTAAATCCCATTTCATTCCCTAGACACCACCTGATCTATTAAAACAAGAGAAATATGTCCTCGAACATCTTTGAGTGATGGGATAGTGGGAAAAATTGTATCTGTCTAGACCCATTGGGGAGTTCTCTATCATATTAGACAACCCTTGAGATCATGTTATAACCAGTTGACCATCCTTTGAATCCTTTGTTTGAATGAAATAAAGGGAAGTTGATACCAAAATGAGATATAATATTGTAGTTTGGAAAAGTTATGGAAACATCATATAGAAGAACCAATATATATAGGGGAAATTGGTGTGATAAAGTATAATTCTGGGGTTTTAAATGGGATATGACTTTTCAAAACATCATTGTCAGAATGAAAAAGATTTCAAGGGATAACATTATTGTTCCTAGTAATCATGTCCCTCTAATTATCCATGTTAGAAGAAATGTTACATGATTTGGAATCCATCTGTATAAAATAAATAAGAATAAGTCAGATGAGTTAAATACCATAAAAAAGAAATTAATAATTCTAGAATCCACAATTGAATTTCATGAATTTTAATGGTATTTTCATCACATGAAGGAAAAAATAATCTCATAGCTCATGAAGAACTTTTAGACCACATAAACCCACAAGAAATAATGCAACTTCTTAACTAATCAATAGAATCATGATCGCGTGATGCTGACATGATAAAGTGATTCACATAATAGATGAGTGGTCATTTGAAAAAGCTAAGAGATATAGTGAAACCATAAAAGATAATTGTGAAAAAATATGGTCAAGGATCTGATAATTAATAATGATTTATTTTTGGTTAATTAGAATATGTGTTTGGAAAATAATGTATTATGAAGTAGTTCTCACTAAGAGATCTAGTGAACATATCTCGTGATATGTTATTGGGGGATGTTCAAGCGATGAAGTCAGATTGAAAGGGAACTAAGAGTTGGGTATCAAGTGAATGATCTACCCAAGGTTCCCTTGTTTATAGGATCTTTGGCAGAGTGTCACGTATTTCTCAAAATACAAAGCATTTCCCAAGACACTGATTAGTGATAACACCTAAGGTTTAGGGAGACATTTACATTCATCGGAATCAATCCCTTGTAATTGGATATGTCACTCATCAGGTGGGGGGTGGGGCGGGGGGGGGGGGGGGGTTGAATCACACCAAATAAGAAATATCATATCCACAGGTGAACAAATACATTAAATATGGATATTATTTTCCCCAAAAACCAAAGGATAGAATTTTGGTCAACACATACAGATCATGAAACCTGTAACAGGAAAAACGATTGCATGAACATCCAAAGGTCACAAAAATATATCTTGAAAATCATATAACCTAATGGAAGATCACATGGACCCCCTTTTACAATGTCCATTTCTTTCCACGAAGGTGTTTGAGACACTCATTCATGATGTAGTTGCTTTCAGATGAGCACCCTTGATTCATGTGACTTTTTAGGCAGCGAGCACATGAAAACAACACAAAAATACTTTCAAAATAAGGATGAAAATATAAAAAATGGTTGGAGACTCATATAGAAATAACTCATTATTTGACACACCCATGTAGTTTGAAAGACACCAAAGAAGGACATTCACCATGTCCTCCTTGTCACACTTGAGACCATTAGAATTTTATCCTCATCAAGCGAAGGACATGTCTAGATGGTCCTGAGCTCCCCTAAAGCTAAAAATTAAAATATTATGTTTGACCATATTAATTGACACACATCATGATAAGAATTTTTTTTTCATGTGACACATCAAAAATTTGGAGAGTGGTTGACATAGGCAACAGTCGTGCTAATTTGGTGACCCATAGCCTCTATAAAATAATCAATGGAATAAAAAGGGAAATGATGATAGCTTCTCATGAAGGGAAGATACCCTGATTTAATGTGAATGGAGTTATAATCCTCAGTCTATAACCATTTATCATTTGATTCCCCCTCAATAATCTATCTTGATATCAAAAAGACGCCTTGGCATGCCACCTTTTTATCATAGAAGGTCCCAAACATAGCATATTAGATCATGCAAAGGCCTTCCAACAAGAATCCTAATCACATGAAGGTCCTTATAAATTTCTAAATGTCCTTGAAAATCCCCTATTAATGTACAAATTATTATTAAATACCAATTTTATTGTCTAAAATCCAATAGATGGAGCATTGATGGGATGGTCTTGAGGTCACTAAAATCATGTGACACCCGTAGAAGGATCATGTGATGAATGTAAATCAAATCCCTCCACAAAAACAATCATGTATCTATGAGATATGTACCACACACGTGAACATATTTACAGGGTGGTGAGATCTACAATCCACCCCACTCATAAGAAAAGAGGAATCTTTGGATCTATGTACTAGCACATCCAGGCATCAGAGATGACTTCTCAGAGTGACAAATATCTCGATTGCAAAGGACATAGTCCATGTAAAATCCTTGGAACAACCTAATAGATCATGATGAATGTATGGGGACCTCATGTGATCACTTATTGTCATAAAAAGGAATTAAGGTTATTTGAGGAGATCCTACATATCTGTAGCATCACGTGAAACCCAATAAATGTATCACTGAACATATCTAAGGAAAAATGAAATAAAATATTGAATAAAGAATAAAATACTGGATAATTATGAAAAAAACATATATTTCATTCATCATGTGCTCTGTATGTCTCATCCAGGTCTTGCTAAAATATTATTTCATGTTTCCTATGAAATATTATGTCCCCATGAGACACCATTTGGATCATGAAATGTCTTATATACACATTAAGAAAGTCACACGACGCCCTAAGATCATGCCACCTGAGTCGCATGAAGCCATATGGGATCACCATCTTGATCTTATGATGTTCTATAGACATGTTTCCCAAATTATAAGGTACCTCCATTATATGTCAGCTAGGAATCGCGAAGCCCTTTATGCCTGGCATCCAAATATCATTGCACCCTCCAAGTGTGTCAGCTAGGATTCACAATGACATAGGATATCTTATACATGTATAATGATGATAATAGGACATTACAACATATATCATGCATTTTCATCTATACAAGTAAGAAAATATCACGTCGTATCCTTCATATGTTACAACTAGGGTCATTTGAAGTCCTTTGGATAAGTCATACAGGTAATGCAATACTCTCTGGATATGTTATCTATGATCATGGGATTGTATCTAGGCAGCCTAAACTAGTTCCTATGACATCCTAAAAACATTTCAAACGAGATCATGCTATTTTGATCAAGAATTTCACAACATTATCATACATTTTAGTAATACATCAAGGAAAGGTCATCCTGAATCATGCGATTGATTCTAGAAATTCCATTTATATCATGAATACTTCTTTGGAAAGTAAACTAGACCATGAAATTGTATTTCGATACATAACTAGGACATGTACAACATCCCCAGACATGTTACATAGATAAGAAGACATGTGAGGTAGACAAATGATCCATTTAAAACAGATGTATCACAAAAATTTTAAAATCCCAACCTATTTTAGAGTTGTCTCAGGTTTGATTTCAGGTACTATTTTTTGGTGTGGATTACTTTTCATTTGTTTTTTATTGGGTGTGTTTAGGTGGAAATCTGGGAAAAGTGGAGGATGTGGGCTTTGGGTGGATGGCGCAAGGTTTTTTCAAACTATGATCCCCATCCCAGAAAACCATGAGAACCCAATACAATGTAATTCTCATGGCTCGCACAAGGTTTTTCATTCCATGTGCCACAAAAGGAGAAATTGTTCCCCCCTAGAAGAGGTGCACTGTTAAAGTGCATGGTTTGGAAAACAGTGTTCCCCTGCCCAAAATAACAAGCTTGAGTTTTTAATTATCCTAAGAATTAGATTTAAATTTAATGACCATCCTCCCATTCTAACCCCCAATTAGACCCAACATCAACATAATCAAATCATATCATTTTTTGAGGCTCCCATATATTTTCTAAGACCTTTTAACTACCATTTTTTTTTGATTTGAAGCCCAAATTATAGATTTTCACCTCTCTTGGTAGGTTAATATCATCTTTATTTGGTTACCATTATTCTCTCATTTTTATTGTATTATATGAAGATATGTTTTCCCTCATTCTATCTGGATCTAGAGCAAGGTTTTATAGATCTGGATTAATAAAAATATTTGAGGCTGGTTATCAATTATTGTCATGATTTCTATTAGATGTATGAAATTTTAGAATTTCTAGGTTTTTATTAATAAACTATGTTTCATAATTGTATTAATTGATTTGGTAAATTAATTAATTATTGGATTGTGAATCAAGAATAATTAATTTATGAATTAATTATCAGAATATATTGAAATTGTGGGATTTAAGGAAATGATTAGAATAATTAATTGTTGACTTAATTATTAAGATATTGATATTAAAAAATTGATTTGATTAATTAATTGTTTAATTAATTAATGAGATATCGATATTATTGAAATTAATAGAACAATTAATTCTTTAATTAATTATTGGGATTTTGAGATTGTTTAATTTCTTAATTATGTATGGAATTAATTGAATAAAATTATTATGATTATGAAATTGATTGAGATGAATTAGTTAATTGTTGAATTAATTTGTGAATTTTTTAACGAGGATTATGATAAAAGAATAATGTTGATTAATAGTGAATAATGAGATGTATGTGTTTTATGTTCTTGATTTGGAATGGGGTGCAAGATACAAAATGATGCTATAAATACCCAAAAGTGTGCTTGAAATAGAATTATAGACCCAAATTCATTCATATGTACAATATTATGGGACATGAACTAATGATCCAAATAACCATGGGGTGCGGGACATGTACTAACACTCCAAATACCAATGTGCATTCTAGAGGATGGGTTCTAGACCCAAATTCATGCATGTAAATATTTTCATGGGACATTGAATGATTCACCAAATAAACATGGGCTGTGGGACAGAGTCTAACAATCCAAATACTCATGAGGTACTAGACATGACATTTTATACCCCTGATATTGTCATTTCACTATAGATCCAAGTGGCCATGTTGTGAATTTAAATAAAAGGATAATGAAATAACATTTCATTATAATGAATTGAAAATTTAATATGTGACCTGTTTCAGACTCTTCGACGATCCAAAGAATTTATTGATGTATTAGTATCCTCATAAATATTGGGGTTATGTGGTTAAGTAAATAGTAAATGAATAAATGTAAATTTTGTTAACTTTATTTATTTTACATATTATTTTCACAAATATATACAATGATATTGAATGGATATTATTTTTGACACCATTAGGGGTGGCCTAGTGAGTTTTACTCACACCATAATAAATCTTCGTGATTGGTAACCATATATATTTGATGATTACAATACTTGATAGCGGAAAAGGTCATGTGTTTGATGGCTGATATGGGATGGGACATGGATGAGGGAAAAAAATGTGGTTTGGGACCCTTTTTTAGTTTTAGTGTATTTTCTTGGGATTGAATTAGGAATCATGTTAGATACATTAGAATGGAATTTTTTCTATTCTGTTTTGGTATTGTATTTCTAGTTTTGGTCATATTGTGAGTGTAATGTACTATGATATTATTATATTATTAATTGATTATTATTTATTTTTTGAAGGTGTATAACTCTAATAAAGAGGGTTTGATCACCCCATGACCTATATTAGGCTCTCACAAATGGTCAGCGGACTCTGGTGTATGGGGTTTCATGCTTGTAGTCAGGTGACTGAATATATTGGGGAACCAATGTGTGGTATGTGGTCCAAGACGTTACAATTTGGTATCAGAGCCACGTTGAATATTCTTTTCTCTTCTGAAATACAATTTTTAGAAAATTAGACATGAAACTAGGAAGGGTTAGGGATTGGTTATGAGCTCACTCATGGGTTTATAATGAGTTATCAATATTAAAAATGGGTTTTACCTTTGTTAACCATGACCTAAATGTATGTTGGTTAAGCGTAGTATTAGAACATCAGTTTTGACCATGTGGTGGGATTAGAGAAAATGAATTGTTGTGGATTAATTTTAAAATCATATTGTATAATGTTTAAATGTTATGTAATGATCCTAGAGACATGATTTTGGAATTATATATATATGCTTCCATGATGATTCATATTGAGAGGATGTGAAGAGGATATTCCAAGATATTATCCACTATTAATGGAACCTGAGGCACCGATAGTGTTATGTGAGGATTTAAAAGATATGTTCCTGGAGAACATTGTTCAGTTTATGAAATTCAAGGAATGAGACCGAGGGAGTATTGTGAAATGAATGTCTTATCTTATTTATGACTTTTAATTGCTGCACCCTATGACATTTACTAGAAAGGGTGGACTTGATGGAGATGAGTTCTAGATAAGTCTATCATGACTATACTTTTCCACTTGGAGACTAATACTGAGAAGAGAGTAAATTTGGATGCATATATATTATATGTTCAAGAGAAGAAATGGTGATAAATACATAACCGGGATGGAAATATGGAGATTATATAGAGGATAGACTTTCATAAGATGCTTCTAGAGAACATATATCAAGAGACGCTGAAGCAGGATAGATAAGTTGAGTTCATGAATTTTAATTATGGGGGTATGCCTCTAATAGAATATGTTGGGTTCTTTACAAATTTTAGGTTCATTATTTCTGTAATTTTTGGAGATGATGCCACTATGGAAAAGTGGTTCATGTATGGAAATAAATGTGAAATGAATTCCCTGGTGAATATATATAGGCTAAAGAAGTTTTGGTGGTAGAGAATCTTATGATTATATATACATGAAACCTGAAGCAGGGTTCCAGTAGATTAGAAGTTTTTTTAAGTGGACAGCCATATGGTATGACTTCTTGGAGAAGGAAGCATCTCTATGAGAATCTCGTCCTGGGTAATAGGAAGAAGATTGGCTAAACCGTGGGGTCAATTATCCAAGATCAAACCTGAGTGATTTTCCACCTGTGAGGAAGGTCAGCACACTATTGTATCTATTTTCATTGGCCATTGGTGGAGTTCCTATATTGTGGTAGGATAAGACATCTACAGATGTTCTTCAGGAACCCATTTCAAACATTTATTGATGTTGCAGATAGAAAAAACTAATGTGCAGGAAGGGGATCTTCTACACCATATCAATCAGGAATATTGAGGTCTACTGGTCATAGAAGTAGAGGCAGTGGATGAGATGATTCTAGGTATGATGTAATATATTAATATAGTGGTTCACCTCAGCGGTTTCAATAATCAATATATGGAATAAAGAAAGGACAGTTGCATCTAGTTCATCCTACACTAGTGGATAGTAGGGGGGACCATCGAGAATGAGAGGTACTGATATTGTAGCTTCTATATTATCTATTTCTTTATTTGATAATGATTCCACTCATTCCATTATTTCTAAACAAATTTTGAATGGTTTGATCTTGGGGGTGGAGTTCATGAGCAGGGTATGGACGATATATATATCATTGTGAGTATAGTCCAGAGACATATTCTTTCAAAAAGTTTGTTCTCTCAAGTTTGGGGAATATCAGTTTTTATGGGATCATTAAATTCATGACATGTTAGGGTTTGAAATAATATCAGGGATGGATTGGTAGGTAGCATACCGAGACCACATATATTTTTACCAAAGGACAGTGACATTCACATCCTCTAAGGGTGAAAAATATGTTCACAATAGAGAGAGGGATATCAAGATAGTCCATACAGGTCCAGTTCCCTAGAAAATGGGGAGCTTACCACCTATGTTTTTATTTTGTTTCTATATTATGGAGTGGTAATGTAGGATTTCTTTCCACTCGCAGTAGACTGATTTTAGGAAGTGTTTCATGAAACAAATATCAGGGCCATCACCTAAGAGAGACATAGAGTTTAGAATTGAGATAATATTTGGAATTGAGCCATATTTTATTCCACCACACATAATGGAAATGAATGAGTTCCTGAGGCTCAAGACTCTACTAGATTAGTTGTAGGATAAAGGGTTTTATCCATCCGAGTACATCACCATGGAATTGTCTAGCCTTATTTGCAAAGAAGAATGATATAACCATGTACTTATATGCTGACTACAAGAAGATGAACCAGATTACTATGAATAACTAGTATCCACTTCGTCATATCGATGATATGATTTACTAGATGAGAGGAGCTTCTATTTTCTCAAATATTACCATGAGATTAGGGTATCATCAGTTGAGAGTTCCAACATGTTATATAATTATGTTTTATTTTAGATGATTTTATGGACTATATGAGTTCATTATGCTACCATTTGGGTTAATGATCGCACTGGAAGTGTTAATGACCTTGATGATTGGAATCATCCATCCATATTTAGATTAGTTTGTGGTAGTTTTTGTGGAGGGAATGATAGTGTATTATAAGACTCATGTTGATCATTCCCAACATCTTCACATCATATTGGGAACACTGAGATAAAATCAACTATATGATAATCATTCTAATTTTCAGTTTTGGATTGATTAGGTACACTTTATTGGCCACATCATCTTGGTGGATGGTGTGTTAGTGAACCCATAGAAGGTGTAGGAAGTGGTTTCATGGGAGTAGTCTAAGTATGTTTTTTATATCTTTATATTTATGGGGTTTTTTGTAATATTATTGTAGGTTCATCGATGAATTAAAACACATAGTAGTAAAAATTTTAGGATTGAACAAGAAGGGACAATTTTTTAATGGTCAGAAGGATGGAAAAATGATATCAATGAGATGAATAAGTTCCTAAAATCATTCCCAATAACAATCCAAACTAATTCAGGTATAGAGTATACGGTGTATTGTGATGCTTCAGGGATGAGAATAAGAGCTGTGTTGATGCAGGGGGATCAAGGTGTGGAATATGAATCATTGATGTTAAGGAAACATAAACATAAATACCATATGAATGAACTCATGTTAGCTAAATTGGTTTATTATTTAATGTTTTGTTGAGATTAACTATTTGGAGAGAAGATTGTTGTGTATATTGATCACAAGATTATGAAGTATATTTTTTTATAGTGAGATATAAATCTCTAATAGAGGGGGTGGGTTGATTTCGTGATGTAATTATATTTTGATCTATCATATATACCTAGGAAGGGAATCATTTTTGTTGATGCTTTAGGTAGGGAAACTCAGACTCAGGTTGTTCATGACTCTAGCGTTGAGTGGAAGATGATGACCATACTGGAAAAGATGCATGTAGTTGTTCAAAAGATTCATGAGTAGATGACTCTCATATCCATTCCATTAAAGTCTACACTTTTGAGATGGATTAGAAACATATAATATGAAGATCTGAATTGTTTGGACTTGAGGGATGATAAGCCTAATTTATATATATATTTTTATATCAGTTATCTGTTTTTCATTAAAATATTTGATAATCCATGTGGTATGTGTCTATATATTCAAGAATAATAGAATCATAGGTTTCTAAGGATGAAGGGAAGAAAAAGTGAAAAAAACAACAATGTACACATTGTGATTAATCATTTCACATCATGCATTTGAGGATCACAACTTAACCCAAGTCTTGAAGCCATGCCGTGGGAATACCCTGAAGCCTATAACGACCCGAAATTTTTCATAATATTTTTTTCCTAAATTTTGAGTGTTATTTTATTTTATACTAAAAAACTATATTATGTATTTAATGAAGTGAGTATAAGTAAATTAGGGGTTTCGACAGTTATATTACCATTGGTCAATATAACTGTTGGAATCTAAACTCTTAATGTTGAAATTTTTGTTTATAGATACATGTGATATTTGTTAATTAATACAAAAATAATATTCGATGGCCCCATCCAATAGACTCGGGCCAATAGAATCCCATATGATGGATCTTGGGAAGGAGGTAGAAGCACTGGGCTTTGCTCTGGACCAAGCCCAAGTCAGACTTCATCATGTGAATCTTGAATGGAATCCCCTACGAGAGAAGTTCAAGCTGATATAGGTCACCACTCAGGCAAAGTTGGACTACCCAACCCAAGATTCTATCACCTTAGCACACTATAGACTTAGTTCCTTTGCTGGTTTTATAAGTGGATATGTAATGAGACCTTAGCTGCTTTGTGTTACCCTTTGATATAAATAAAATTGTTTTTTCTTATTATGGTGATGTTAGTGAATTTAAAATGTCAAGATAAATATATAATGTATATTATTGATTAATTTTTGGAAAAGGGATATTTTCAAATATTTATGTAAACCATAAATAATTAATAATGTGTAATCGTTTTCATAAAATGGTCTTCTATAGTTGGGTTCAGTAATTAATTTAAAGTCTAATAAAATCAACATAATTATTGGTGAATAGTAAATTAGGAATAGTAATTTTAAGCTTATGATTAGTAATGTGATCAAATGGATTAGTATCCTCACTTAAGAAAGTATTTTTATAATTTAGGCACCTTGATTTGTTAATGTGATTCAATAAAATAAGTAAATTACTATTTCAGAATTTATTAGTTATGTATTAGTTTTCTTTCAGGTGAATAGTGTTTTTATTTAAAAATTAAATTAAAAAATTTATAATTTTTTTTTTCATAAAACGGAGTTCATTTTTGAATTCAGAGCATTGATATTAGGTTAAGGTGAATTTTTGGGTTTTTTCTGAAAAAGTTGAATTTTTGGGGAATAGTGAAATTACAGTTTCCAGTTTCAAGTGTTAAATGACATCATTAAGGTTGTAATAATTTTGTAATTTTTTTGGTCGGCTTATGAATATTAAGATAATATATGAGGTGTCCCAAGTGCCCAATACCATGGGAAAGCCCATGGATTTTCCAATACCACTGATGAGGTGTCCCTTCAAAATTAATGATTTTTTCCCTCACTTCTCCTATAAATACCAAGACATTCCCTCATCCATTTCATTCCAAAATCCTCCTCAACTAAATTCTGGTATACATACCTACCAATGAGTCCTTCCAAGGTTTCCTCAATCCTCCCAAGGTTCCTACCTTCACGATTTCGAAGTTACTTTTCAAGGTAAGGGATCCTTTCACCCTTCTCTTTTAAGTCATGAACCCCTTTATGTTGTGTAATATAATTTCCAACTATTTATGTTAAGGTTATGTTCTTATATGTTCTCATTACTTTCTATTTCATGTCTAATTTTTGAGAGACCATTTACGCTCTCATCAATTTTTTTTCTGAATTTTTAAGCGATGTCGTTGGGCTGCCGATTTTCTCGTAAAAGAAATCACATCTTCTCTTTTCTTTCATGTTTTATTTTTATGTGTTATGTCATTAAAATATCAATACCCTGATCTTATTAAATACCCATACTTTATAATGAATTATTTCTGAGTGGGTTCCCTTTTCCCCTCTCTTTTCAATGTTTTCTAAAACCATGTTATATAGCCGTTATACTGTAGAAATTTCATCTCAAAATTTCTATCTCTTGCTCTCAAGAAATTATATTGATTATTTATGTAAATACTCAATCCTATTTAGTTTCTATTGTTGTTCATAAATATATAAAAATGATATATATGATTCTAGAATTTACATAAATATAACCCCCACTCCATTTCCATGGGTTATAAATGACATAGTGAACTTATTTTTAAGAACTTTTAAAACGTCCTGATTTTGAGATGAAACCCATTTATATTATTCTATTTGTGTTATTTTTGAATGTTTAAATATGAACTATGTTTCTCACATGAAATTAAATACATATTAAGGGGCACACTGATAGCATTCCAATGCATTGGGTAAAGAATTAATATCTAGAGATGACAAGTTTTACGATACCTTGGTGAATGAGCTTGGTATTTTTTATGACACCATTGGAATAGAAATTGGTGATATGTTCATTCATTTATAAATGAAATGTTGTAGCCACATATTCAATTTATATTTCAACTAAATTTCATTATGATATTCCTATTCCTTCATTGTTGTTTTCTTTATTTTTTTTATAAAGTTCGTATTGATATCACAAGTAAACTGATTTCCTTATTTACCTTTACTGGGCCTTCTACTCACCCTTTCCTTTGAATGTATGTCTCATGTTATAAGATGCAGAAATTGTACATAGGATGAACTTCTGATGAATCCTTAAAAGTGGATTAGAATAATTTTTTATGTTGTTTTCAAGTGTTTTTTTCTTGATTTCAAGGACACTAGACTTTAAAGATCCCCTATTTGTAAAATGTAATGAAAAGTTATGTATTAATAGTGCAGGTTGCTATAGTTGGTATCAAAGGGTATTATAGTTATTTATGGAATTTGGGATATGAAAAATTTAGGAAGAACCCTATAGAAAAGTATAAATATATGAAAACTTCTGGGTATTTTGGTGAGTATTGAGTAAGTGGTTTATCAAACCAATACATCCCTATTTGGATATGAGTAGGTAGAGGCAACTATGGAACAGATGTACATAGGGGTAAAACCCGAAAACACCACTTTGAGTAAGACTTGAATGGGAACTGGTGCACAACAACTGGCCTTACTGCACTCTTGGTTACGACACTCCTAGTGGATATGATTGGTTAATCACAAGCTTTTTATGAATCATTATGAATAAATTATAGAGAAATTTAATTGTTTAAGCATGAAGTTTTAAGACTTAAAATTATTTACATTTAAAAGATTCATAAATGAAATAATATTCCCATTATAATTTTATTATTTTAGAAAATAGATGGAAATAGGAGGAAATGTGCAAATGGTGACCACAATGAACCATGCACGGATGGCCCTCTAATGGAAGTTGAAATGGAAACATTCATGAAAATAATGAACCAACTAACTCAAGTTATGGGAAATAACTTGAATCATGATAAGATACTGATCTCACCATGATGGGAAAAACATTCTGTTGAATCCTTTAGGCATCAACGACCACCATCCTTTAGTGGATCAACTGACCCATTGATTACTGAGCAGTGGAGCAGCACCATCAAGAAGATCTTTTCTGTGCTCCATTGTTCAGAGCAAGGGAAGCTCACCCTGGTTTTCTATCGCTTATACGGAGAAGCTGATCATTGGTGGGAACTAATTAAAAACATGAGGAAAAGAGTGTAAGTTGAATCTATGGAGTGGGAAGAGTTTAGAGGGATCTTTTTCAATATGTATTTCTTTCATTCCATGAGAACAATAATGGAGGAGTATCTCGAGCTCAATGAGAAGGATAATGAATTTGTGGGAAGATACGAGGTGAGTTTCACAAGGCTTTCACATTACACCTCAATCTTTGTTAGGGATCCTAGTGGTAAGGGGGATAGATTATTTGGTGGACTATGACCTCATCTGTATAAGAATATTGCCAACTGAGACTACGATATCTATGAAAAGATCATGCATAGTGCGATGAATGTTGATCTAGTGTATGGTGAGATGCAGTGGTATCATAAATCAAATGAGAGGAATAGATCAATAGAGAATATCTTAATAAGGACCTTTGATCAGGGAAGAGGAGGCAAGTAAGTGAAATATCCCACGTGTAATAAATGTGGGATGAAGTATTTCGAGAACTGCATTATCGGGAGCGGGAAATGCTACAATTGTGGGAGAGATATCCATATTGCGATGAATTGTCCTAGTGAGGTGAAACCTCAACTTATAAACACTAACGATAAGGGGAAGATGGTGCAATCCCTACCTGATGTTCAGTGCTTTAAGTGCGGACAACATGGGAACTTTTCCAATCACCATACAAATCTGAGGGTAGTGGAGGGGAACCACCATCATTCTCAGCAAAGGCCAAGGGATCAAGTTCATGCTTTTTCTATCACGATAGCTAAAGTCGAAGCTTTGAATGATGTGGTAGCAGGTACTCTTTTTGTTCTCTCAAAGCAAGCAATTACATTGTTTGATTCTTGTTCTATGCATTCCTTTATTTACTCCAAGTTTGCAAAGAATTTAGAATCAACTCATGATTTTCTAAAAGTAGAGTTATCATTTAAGACTCATCGTGGGATTATCCAAGCATCATCAGTGTTTATAAACTCAAGTATTTTTTTTAGTGAGCACTTTCTTATTGAAAATCTAGTAGTAATTCCCATGATGGAATTCGACATTATACTAGGGATAGATTGTCTCTCAAAGTATAATTCTAAGATCAAATGCATAAACAAGGAAATATCATTAGTCTTAAATGGAAAAATATAGTTATCTTCCAGGGAGAGATATCGCAACCTGATATTTTTCTAGAAGAACTCCCTATATCCTAGTTTATGGAGTTGATCGGTGAAGAAGAAGAAGGAGATGAGAGTTTAAGCATAGAAATTGTCCCCATTATCTAGGAATTTGTTGACTTGTTTCCTGAGAAGTTACCCAGACCTCCCCCAGAAAGAGAGGTAGAGTTCTCCATTGAACTCGTACCTGGGTCTCATTTGATATCAATAACCCCTATAGGATGAAAAATTTAGAGCTAGAGGAATTAAAAAAACAACTCCATGATCTTTTGTAGAAGGGGTTTATCTGACCGATGTGTCACCTTGGGGAGCACCAGTTCTCATTGTGATAAAGGAGGATGGCTCAATGCGGCTAGGAATTGATTATAGAGAATTGAATTTGATCACTATGAGGAAAAAAATACCCTCTTCGAAGAATTGATGACTTATTTGACCAAATTCATGGGGATCAATTCTTCTCTAAGATTGATCTTCAATCTCGTTATCATCAATTGAGGGTGAAGAAGGAAGATATTCTGAGAACTGCCTTCCGATCAGGATATGGGCATTATGTGTTTTTTGTTATGCCCTTCGAAATGACTAATGCACCTGATATTTTTATGGATTTGATGAATAGATTCTTTAAGGACTACCCTGATAACTTTGTGGTAGTTTTTATTGAGGATATTTTGATATATTCAAAAAGTCGTGAGGAGCATGAGGATCATCTAAGGGCTATTTTTCATAATCTGTGGATGGAGAGGATTTTTGGAAAGTTCAGTAAATGTGAATTTTTGTTACAAAATGTTTCTTTCTTGGGGCACATTGTTACCAATTAAGGAATCACAGTTGACCCTGCAAATACAAAAGTTGAAGTGGAGTGGCCTCAACCTACAACAATAACTGAGATTTGATTTTTCCTTAGATTAGCAGGATATTATAGGAGGTTTGTAAAAAACTTTTCACAACTTTCTAACACATTAACCAAGTTAACTCTAAATGGGGTCAAGTTCATCTGGACAAAGGAGTGTGAGGAATGTTTCCAAGAGCTGAAGAAGAAATTGGTCATTGCACCCGTGTTAACTCTACGCTCAAGTAGAGAAGGATTCATTATTGTTAATGATGCATCTCTGAAAGGGCTTGGGTGCGTCCTCATATAAAATGACATGGTCATTTCTTATTCATCTCGACAGTTGAAGAATCGTGGGATGAATTATCCTAATCATGATCTGGAGCTGGCTACAATCGTTTTTTCTCTGAAGATATGGAGGCACTATCTTTATAAGGACAAATGTGATATATACACAAACCATTAATGTTTGAAGTATATTTTCACACAAAATTAATTGAACATGAGATAAAGGAGATGGTTGGAGCTTCTTAAAGACTATGATTGTTCAATTCATTATTATCCTAGAAGAGCAAACAAAGTCGTTTTTGCATTATGTAGGAAAGACCTAGTTGTTCATTCCATGATGCGGATTCAAAGAGTTCCATTGATCAATTACCTAGTAATGTTGGAAAACGAAATTATAAGGTAATGAAAATCATCAACCCTAACACAAATTATTTCTCAACCATCATTACTAGAGAACATCAAGAAAGCATAGAAATAAGATCCTTTTTTATAGATGAAGTTTGAGGATATAAAGGATTGGAAGTTTCCTGAGTTCAATATTGATCAAGAAGGTGTATGGAAATTTCTTACAAGACTATGTGTACCATCTATTCAAAAAATAAAGAAGTAGATGATGGATGAAGCTCATAACTCTACTTTCTCTATACATCCTGGATGCCTAAAAATGTATAGGGACCTTTGTGATCATTATTGGTGGGATAATATGAAAAGGGAGATTTTTTACTACACTTCAAGGTGCCTAGTATGTCAGTAAGTGAAGGCTGAGTGACAACTTCATAAAGGGGTATTGAAACCACTACCCATACCAGAATGGAAGTGGGACAATATCACTATGGACTTCATCTGTGGTCTCCTGAGAACTTCCAAAAGAAATAATGCGATAAGGGTTATTGTCGACCGTCTCACCAATACTTCCCATTTTATCTCTATTCGGGAAGAATTCTCTCCTGATCAACCTTCCGGGATTTACGTGAAAGAAGTAGTAAGGCTGTATGGAGTTCCACTTTCTATCATATCTGATCATGATCCAAGGTTCACATCAAAATTCACGAGAAATCTTCAACATGCTCTGGGCACTGAATTGAATTCTTGTCTGAACAATCACCCCCTAACTGATGGCCAATCTGAAAGGACTATTGAAACACTCGAGGACATGCTGAGAACATGCTCAATGGAATTTAATGTAGGATGGGATCAACATCTCCCTTTAGTTGAGTTCTCTTACAACAATAACTTCCACTCGAGCATTCAAATGGCACCTAATGAAGCTCTATATGGAAGCAATGTATAACTCCTACTTTTTGTGATGAAGTTGGTGAGAGAAAGCTTCTTGGGCTTGATCTTGTGCAAGAGATGACAATAAAAGTCCATTCCATCCAACAACACATTAAGGCGGCTCAGAGTCGGCAAAAGAGCTATGCCGACAACCGTCGAAAGGACTTGGAGTTTGATGTTGGTGACATGGTATTTCAATGAATCTCACCTTGAAAGTGAGTCATGAGGTTTGGGAAGAAGTACCCACACCTTTTCTCTTCATAGGGTACAAGTTAAAATTTAGGGGATGAAATTTCTTAAGGGGGGAAGAATGTAATGACCCAAACATTTTATTAATATTTTGTTCCAAAATTTTGTGTGTTATTTTATTTTATACTGAACAAAAGTATATTATTTAATTAATTAAGTGAGTATAATTAAATGAGACCGTTGATTTTAGACTATTATATTACTGTTGGTCAATATGACCATTGGAAGATAAAATCTTAACGTTATAAATTTTGTTTATAAATACAAGTGATCTTGGTTAATTAATACAGAAAGACAATTTGATGGCCTCATCCAGTAGACTCGAGCCGATCGAAGCCCATCTGACGGAACTTGGGAAGGAGGTAGCACCATTGGGCTTTGCTCTGGACCAAGCCCAAGCTGAACTTCATCAGGTGAAGCTTGAACAAAATCACCTACGAGAGAAGCTCAAGTAGATAGAGGTCACCACTCGGGCAATGTTGGCCGAGCCATCCAAAGATTCTATCACCTTAGCATACCTCACACTTAGGTCCTATGATGGGGTTATAAGGGGCTATGTAATGAGACCTTAGCTACTTTGTGCAAGCCTTTGATATAAATAATATATTTTTTCATATTATGGTGAATTTTTTGCATTTCAAATTTCTGGATAATTATAAGATGTATATTATTTATGAATTTTGGGAAAAAGAGATATTTTAGAATATTTATGTAAACCATAAATAATTAATAATGTGTAAGTATTTTGAAAAAAATGGTATCCTACAGTTGTGTTCATAACAAAATTTAGAGTCCAATAAGATCAACTTATTTTTTGGTGAATAGTAAATTATGAATAGTAATTTAATGCTTATGATTAGTAATGTGACCAAATTGATTAGTAACCTCACATAAAATAGTATTTTTATAATTTAAGCTCCTTTATTAGGTAATGTGATTCAATAAAATAAGTAAATAGCTGTTTCAGAAATTATTAGATATGTATTAGTTTTCTTTCGGTTGAATAGTATTTTTATTTAAAAATTAAATTAAAAATATTTAGAAAAATATTTTCATAAAATGGAGTTCATTTTTTTAATCTAGAGCATTGATATTATGTAAAGTTTAGTTTTTGGTTTTTTCTGAAAAAGTTGAATTTTCGGTGAATAGTGAAATTATAGTTTTGAGTTTCGGGTGTTTAATGACATCACTAAAGATGTAATAATTAAGTAATATTTCTGTTCTAAATATGAATAGTAATATAAGCTATGATGTGTCCCCAGTGTCCAATACCTTGGGTAAATACCATGGGCAACCCCATGGTTTTTCCAATACCACCGATGAGGTGTCCCTTAGGACTTAATGATTTGTTCCCTCACTTCTCATATAAATACCAAGCCATTACCTCATCAATTTCATTCCAAAATCCTCCAAAAAGAATTTATGATCTCTTTTCCTCGTAAGGAGTCCTTCCAAGGTTCCCTCAAGCCTCCCAAGGTCCCAACCATCAGGATTTTGTAGTTACTTTTCAAGGTAAGGGATCCTTTCACCCTCCTATTTTAAGTCATGACTTCCTTTGTGTTGTGTATTCTAATTTCCATCTATTTATGTTGAGGGTATGTTATTATATGTTCTCATTACTTTCTATTTCATGTCTAATTGTTGATAGACCCTTGTTTCTCTCATCAGTTTTTTATTCTGAATTTTTAAGCGACGTCGTTAGGCTGCCGAATTTATCGTAAAAGAAATCACATCTTCTTTTTTCTTTCATGTTTCCTTTTCAAGTGGAAAGTCATTCAAATAACCATACCAGGATATTATTTAGTACTCATACAGTATTATGAATTATTCTTTAGTGGGTGACCCTTGTCTCCACTCATTCCAATGTTTTCTAAAATCATGTTATATAGTCGTTATGCTGCAGAAATTTCATCTCAAAATTTCTATCTCTTGCTCTCAAGAAATTCTATTGTTTATTTATGTGAATACCCAGAACTATTAAATTTATATGGGTGTTTCAAAATATATAAAAATGATATATCTGATTTTGGAACTGACATACATATAACCCTCACTCCCTTTCCATGGGTTATAAATGACATAATGATCTTATTTTTAAGAACTTTAAAAACATCACGATTTTGAGATGAAACTAATTTCTTTGATTCTATTTGGATTATTTTTTAAATGTTTGAATATGATATATTTGGATCACATGAAATCAAACACATATTAAGGGTGCGCCCTGATAGTGGTACAATTTATTTGGTAAAGAATTAATCTCTAGAGATGACAAGTTTCATGATACCTTGGTGAATAACCATGGTAATTTTTATGACACCTTAGGGGTGGACCATGGTGATATGTTCAGGAATATCTAAATAAACTGTTATAGAAACATATTAAAGTTATGTTTCAAGTACTTTTCATTATGATATGCATATTCTTTAACTGCTCTTTTCTTTATGTTTTTATCAAATTCATATTGATATCACAAGTAAACCGATTTCCTTATTTACCCTTACAGGGCCTTATGCTCACCATTTCCTTAGAATGTATGTCTCCAGGTTATGAGATATAGTAATTGTAGTTAGGATGAACTTATTATGAAGCCTTAAAGATGAATTAGAAGATTTTTTTTGGTTTTTTTCAGGTGTTTTTTGTTCCTGATCTCGAAGACACTTGACTTTAAAGATCCTCTGTTTGTAAAATGAAATGAGAAGTTTCGTGTTAAAAGGGAGGGATGCTATAAATCCATAAAGAAAAAGCCTCTTCACTCTATGTACAGCCCCACCATGTCATGATTCAAGTTATCTAGTTAGTGAGAAAGGCACGTGGATGTGACACAAAATCCATCTAGATGCGGAGTACACTTCGTGAACAACCGATACACATCAGGTACCTAGTCAATCCTAAAAAACTCATGAGATACCTACATGCCATGATGGTGATCCAAAATCTATGGATAATTATGTGGTTCAATGCTACATATTGTGTACATATGGTACAAGTTGTGATGAAAAACGCCAATTTAAGCAGTGGAGGGGTAGAACATTTGACACGCTTCAGTACAAGCTCTTCCTCCCCCTCTCAATTACTTAAAAATTATTTTTCACTTTACCTTTCCAAACTCCATATTTATTCATGTTTTCTTATTTGTATTAATGAAAGAGTCATGGAATTTCCATTCTTTTGTGCTCTCTAACACCATTTTTCATTCTAATTCAATTTCTATTATCCTCTTTCAAGTAAGTATTTTATTTTCAATTAAATTTTACATTATTCATGTTTCAATAGATTTTTCATCATCGAACCCTTGTATAATTTCATTTCACGTAATTAGTAAGTCAGGTATATTATATTTTTTTTATTTTTATACTTCCTTAATGAGAAGCTAAATTCTTTAGGTCTAGGGATGTAGCCTGATGGAACATTATATTTAAATACACCTTTAATCCTAAACATGGAAAGTCTGATTAAATTAGTAATTATTATATAAACGGATGGTCTATCCGACTTGTGTAAATGTCCCTAACCACATGGCATTCAAATAAACGAGACTATCCAAATTTGAGTATACTAAGCTATGAACACTAGCATAAGAAACGTTTTTCATTAAAGAAGACAAATCTATTGTTCCTAGGCTATCACTATCTCCCAACCATCAAATAGTTACTTCCTAGGTAGAACTAGGGGACTAAGTCCAAAGTAAACTAGTGACCCCAATTTTCTTCACAGACTAAGACATAATAACTTTTCATGGAAATAATGAAGGTTCATCTTTCATTCAGATACTCAACTAGATCCCACCACCTTCATTATCATTTAAACTCACCCCTAGCAATAGAAAATAGATCAAAAATCAGAAACAAAGACCTATCAAAAGGACTCCTTTATGGGATTACAATCCAGAATTCTGTAATCCAAATAGAAGTATCCCTATGGATTCAACCCCACACTTCCATTGTGTTACGCCTTTGTTGTTAGTGAAAGCTTGGGACAAAGCATAAATTCTAAATTTGACCTGACACCTGGAGGGAAGTAACGACACCCATTGGGGGGGTCGTCAAATTACTTCACCATTGTCAGGGAGAAATTTTTGTTTTTAAAATAAGAACTATGGTTTTTATCCTTGGATTACCTTTCCCTCATCCCCTTTTTTCTTTTCCCGACACCCTAGAATCCACTTATTTGAAATTTAGTGCATGTACCATGGTCCGTTGACTCGAGAAAAGAACCTTTAAACACATTATACCTTCTACTTTCATATTAAGATTGAAATTAATTTGTCTTAACTTTACTGGTTAGCAATGGCTTAGAAAAACCACCCTATGGGAACCAAACACCAAACCATCAACTCGTACCTGGAGAATCTCATATGCACCTAGAAATGACCATCATGGACTATGTCTTACCATCAATTCATGGTGAGATTCCCATCATAGTTCTCCAACCTATTCAATCCCATACATTTGAAATCAAACCTGGAATCATTCATATGATGTAGAACATGGGCCAATTCAGCGATCTAAAAAGAGAAGACCCTAACAAACATATCTCTAACTTCATGGAGGTTTGTGATACCTTTTCCAAATAGGATGTTTCATCCAATGAAATAAGAATTCTTATCTTCCCTTTTTATCTAAGATATGGAGTAAATGACAGGCACAAAATCCAATCTCCTCTGTCAATCATGGTGTGGGACTACCTCACGAAATATTTTCTCGACAAATATTTCCCACTTATCCAATCATGGAAACTCTATAATGATATTCAAAACTATTGACAAGATGATATAGAATCTACAAGGGAATCATGTGATCAATTCAATGAACTCATGAGAAATTGTTTGCATCACAAACTCCTAACATGGCTTCAATTGCAATCATTATATCAAGGACTCCAGCCAGAGTAATGAAAAATTTTCAATTCTTCCATTGATATAGGTTTGATTATTAAAACCCCCAATACAGTAAGAACTATTGTGGATGAAGTATCCCATAATTCTAGTATGTGGAAAAGTGATCATGTACCACCGTGATGTGGAATCCACCAAGTTGATAAGACCACTCGACTAGCAGCAAAAATTGAGGCGCCAAACAAGATGACTGGATAATTTCAAATACCTACCCAAAAAACCCCTACCATAGTCATCGAAATCTGTTCTTGTGAAATTTGTGGTCGACCACACTTGTATAACGATTTTATAGAAGGATATAAGGAACCAAAATATTGTAATTATGTTAATTTAAATCTACAAAATCAATTATTTTAACATTATAAACAACAACCATTTTATCATTAGGGGCCTACTCAGAAGTATCCTCAAAAAAATCATGGATATTTTCAGCATTTTAGTTGTCAAGCTCGGAAACAAAACAAAGGATCACCAGGTTATCCAACAATGAACCCTGTCCCAAGACCACAACAATAGATATATCAACAGAAACCCATTTCATAGGACCCAAAAACAACCAAAATTTCAACCCACCCATCCAAGACCAAAAAAACCACCATCACACAAAAAAAGAAACTTTGAGAACCACCTAAATCTATTTATTTAGAAATTAGATCAATGGATGACCATGTAAGGTTCATAAATTCAAAATCAACGAGAAACTTTTAGAAACATGAAGATTAAAATGGGTTAAATATCAAAGGCCTTATCTAAAAGATTACTAGGTACTCTATATAATAATACTAAGAAATAAAAATGAGGTGAGGCTATGGATGTAGTGATGAAGAGAAGAAAAGTGATGGAATTTCAATAACTAAAGGAAGTAAGGACACACAAAGAACATAAGAAGCAACAACAAGAAGAATTAAAAAAATTCATTCCCACATCATCACCAAAAGTATATCTAGATGAGATGGAACCATCCATAAAAAAATAAATGGAACCCATTTATATATCCCCCTCTATACAAGCTACATCTTCTCTTTTTGAAAAGAGCGAGGCATGGTAGGAAGGATTCTCAATACAAAAATAAATGTACAAACAGTTTCATATCAATATTCCTTTTGATAAAGGAATCAACCAAATTCTTGTTTATTTATAATTTCTCAATCAATTGGTTACAAATAAAAGAAATATATAATATTTGGGAGTAATCTCATTAAATTAATAATTCTCTTCTATTGTATAGTAGAAAATCCCACCCCAGATGAGAGATCCAAGAAGCTTTTCAATTCCTTGGGTAATAGGATAGTGGAAATTTGGATGAGCACTCTGTGATCTTGAAGCCAGAATTAACCTATTTCCAATGAGTGTTTTCCACAAGATCTGACTCCAAGAGCTCAAGGAAACATGAGTATCATTTTAGTTAGCCAATCATTCAAATATGTATTAATGAGATATTCTTGAATATGTTTGGGTTAATGTAAAAAATTATTATTCCCATCAGACTTTCTCATGTTAGACAAGGAATAGGAAGGAGATGTCAGCATTATTCTTGAATGTCCATTCCTAGATATATGAAAATCCCGAATTGATTTCAATCAAGGATGTCTCATATTAAGAGTTAGATAGGAATGGGTAGTGTTTAACATGATAAAGTCTACCCAACACTCTGATGACACAGTGGACTGTAACTCCATCTCTCCCGCTCAAAAAGGAGGGCAATACATGGCTATTGGGGAAGATATTGGCGAATCGTCTTCAGAGAAGGAAGGATACTATAACATTAAAGAATTAATATTTATTGAGCCACACACTAGAGACACCCTTACACCATTTATTCCATCCGTCATTCATCCACCCTACTTGTCCTTGAAACCTCTACCCATCACATTAATGTACTCATACTTAAGAGAGTCATTCTCTATTCCCATCATCATTAAATTCAAACTATACCTGGATCAAGAGGGAAAAATTGGTTAATGTACAAAAAAGACATAAGAAATCAATTTACTGGAGAGTGGTAGACATTAAGGGGATAAATTTTATAGAGTACAGTCATCAAAAATCAATGTAAGAAGATGAAAAACCAAAAAGACAAGCTCAGAGGAAGATTAGGACACAAATAAAGGAATTTGTCAAGAAGGAAGTGATGAAGTTCATGGATGCTAGAATAATATTTCTTATATTAGATTGTGAATGGGTGAGTCTCCTCTAAGTCATTACCAATAATGGACTCAAATTATAAAGGAGATATGATAATGAAATCATTCCAACGTGCACTATCACTAGATGGAATCTTTGCACATACTACATATTTTTGAACATTGCAACTTGAAAAGACCATTTTCAATTACATTTAATGGATAAAATTATACAAAGCATGGTTTTTCCTGATATAAACTTTTTCTAGGATGGTTATTCAGGATATAATCGAATTTCAATCAACCCCATTGACTGGCCAAAAGCCACATTCACCTTCCCTTAGGTAATTTCTCTTATAGATGCATGTAATCTGGAATGTTTAATTGAACATCGACATTAAAAAGATGTATGAAACACATATTTCAAGATATGGATGAATAATTTATCGAAATATTCATGGAATATTTCACAGTTTATAGGAGATCATTTGATGTAAATATAGTCACTCTAGGAATTATTCTCCAATGCTTTGAGGATAAAATCATAGTATTGAACTGGGAAAAATGTCACTTCATGGTGCAGGGAGGAATTTTACATGGAAACAAAATTTCCAAATAAGACAATGATGTTCATTCAAAGAAGATAAAAGTTTTCAAATATTTAACTGAACCATAAAATGTTAGGGGAATTCGAAGCTTCCTTGGACAGGCTAGATTCTTCAGACGCTTTGTGAAATATTTCTCTAAAGTTTAACATCTATCAACACACATGTTTTCAAAATATATTCCTTTAGAATTCAATGAGGACTTCCAAAAAGCTATTGAATGACTAAAAAATAGTCTGATTGTGTCTCTAGTTATCATTGCACCAACCTTGGAAAAATCATTTGAGATTATGTGTGATGTTAGTGACATTGCTAAAGGAGTTTTTCTTGGACCCCACATTCACAACATCTTATGTCCAATATATAATGCCAACTATAAATTTAATGAGGCCTAGATAAATTATATTACTACAAAGATGGAGATCCCAATCAACATCTATGAATTTTAAAAGTTTCGTTCATACTTGGTTCTGTCAATATTGATTGTTTATACATATCACACTGCCCTTTGAAAATATATGAACAAGAAAGATGAAAAAACAAGATTGATATGTTCGATTATTTTGTTGTAACAATTCTACATTGTAATAAATGAAACCAAGGAACAGAAAATTTCATTACAAACCACCTCTCTCAATTACCTCTTACCAATATCATAGAATATGATGATACTGATATTGAAGTATATTTCCCTGAAGAGACATTATTCAATGTCACGACCCGACCCTAGTTCTCATACATGAAAAAAATATTTCCAACAGATTTCTCCATCCTAAACTTTCATATCAGCAGTGTAATATGTTTTTATCATATTCCAATCACTAATTCTTGGAAAAACCTCTTTTATTCAAGAATTATGATAATGACCTTTTAAGGTACTACATTACAGAAGAAGATATGAAAAATATGAAAAAACGTTCCCACAAATCACCAATTGGTGGGCATCATGGACCTTAATGCACATAGGCTATGATCTTATATTGCATATTTTTCTAGACCTCATTACATCACGGTTCCAGTTGACTCTTCCTTCGATGTGATAAATTTAAAATAATGGTTAACATCAATAGATGAAATGAGATGTCATATAACCCTATTCTGGATGTTGATGTATTTGACTTCTGAGGCATCCACTTTATGAGACCAGTCCCTACATCACATGGCAGGAATTACATTCTGGTTGTAAAAGATTATGCCTTCAAGTGGTTTCAAGATGAGGCCATGGTTCACGACACATCTTAGGTAGTTATGAACTTTATTAGGAAAAATGTGTTTGTGCATTTTGGATTTCCATGGCTACTCATCAGCGATCACAGAACACACTTCTCAAATCAACCATTGTGGAAGTAGCTCGAAACACATGGCATTCGCTACAACACTAGAACTCCCTATAACCCAAAAAATTGGGAATGTTATATTGTCAAATATGGAGGTGGAAAAAATATTAGAAAAGACTATAAACAAAAGAAGAATTAATTAGAACCTGAAGTTGGACAATGCATTATGGGAATAAAGAACTTCATAGAGAACAACCATAAGAAAACCCCATTTAGAATGGTATTTGAAAAACCTATCATCTTCTGTTGGAACTAAAACATCATTAATGTTGGGTGATTATAAAGATGAATCAGGATATTGAAATGGTTTGAGAGGAACACATATTATAATTAAATATGTTGTAAGAAATATGGAATGTTGAGTACAAGAACGTGAGGATTTAAAATAAAAAAATGGCATGACCAATGAATTAAAAGACATAACTTCCTCCAAGGGAATAAAGTTTTACTATTTATTTCAAGATTAAAACAATTCCCAGGATAGTCGAAGTCATGATGGTTTAGTCCTTTTGAGGTTGTCTATGTTTTTCCTTATGGGATGATTGATATTAAATGAGATGGAGGACCACTATTCAAGGTGAATGGCCAATGGTTGAAGATATTTTATGAACCATTCCTTGAAGGCGGTGTTATCAGCCTCATGTTCCACTATGCTTGGAAGGATTCTACCTCCCAACATTAAAGGAAGCACTGACTGTGAGGAAAACCTATTAAGAAATTCGTTAGATAAGATAGTCTAGGATCTTGGTCAAGGAGTCTCAAATTTTCATGAGTAGGACACCCAAAAGAAACAAAAAAAGGGATAGAATAGCTCATTACATATCATGTACTCAAGTTACATGACATGTCCCCTTTTACCCGCAAATTTATTTTATTTCCCCATAGATGATGTGAATCACCTATACACATCATTTATAGAGTTAGTTATATTTTTAAAATCATAGGTCATGACCCAACCTTTCTTTTTTCTTTGTCCCCCCATCTCCCTTGTCTTCCCCACTCTAACTTGACCAAACCAACACACCCTTACCTCCATGACTCCCATGAGATCACCCTCACAATCCATCTTCCCATTATATGCCATATCACCCCCTTCTCTACCATCATTGACTCTCTAATTTTCTAACGAGCACACTACACTTCCCATGTGCAAACCCTATTGCATCCCTAGCACGCACCAAGCATCCCCGCCCCAACCCCTCTACCTCTTATTCTCCCTCCTCCAACTCTGAGAGCCAGCAGCAACTAGCTGCTAAGTCAACACACACTACGTTTTATTAATAGGATGAAACCCCCTTTCCATACACCATTGATATCCTTCACCTACACCTGATTCTCTACTTCATAAACCCATATCATTGGGATAACCTTCTCCGCCTGTAGGCCAAGCTGATACACACCAAAAAAACATTTAACTAGACATGCTCACTAAGCTAAATGATTTTGATGATGTCCTTAGCCTCCATGAGAAATTACACATAGAAAAAATTATAGAATTTCTGGAGGTGACATATTGAGTGTTATTTCTATAATTCTTGGTATCTTTCGAAATCACCATACACTACCTGCAATTTCAGCTTTGCAGCAAACCTATCCATTTTGGTTTTGCTGATTTCAGTGTCTGGATCAGTATCTATATCATGTAGTTCATAATTTTTTACATTTATCTTATGCTACATACTATGCCAGACAATGATACTGCGATAGAACTATGGCCCCTCCTCACCTGTGATACTGAGTCACATCACAACCCTCAACTCATGAAATAAACTCAACCATAGGGCCTAGCTTTGCACATCTTTCATAGAGCCATCACGCATGGCTAGTTTGTGAATCGAGAGACCCATGGAATCGTCATCCAAATTGATTTTTTAATACCCACAACTACCATGGGTGGTCCACCTATCAATATGGATTCCCAGTTCAATACATACTTCAAGGTCTTGGCATAGAGGATGTGGGGAACAGTCATGGGCGGATCTTTCATCACCAACCTAGCCAAGAACCTTGGTGTTTTGGATTCCTTGTAGACTCTCACCTCTATTGGAAAACTCAAGTTGATAGATCTAGTGCTACTCTACAATATGAAAATGATGGTGAAGGAGGACAACCGATATTTCTTGGCTCCAAGAATCCAGGAGGTCGCACCTCAGGAGCAGCTAGCTGGAGCAATAGCTACAGACACACCCCAGCCTCATCATACAACCCAACCTACTCCTTTAATACCCCCAACACCTCATACACCACCACATAAACCATTATACCATCATCATTTCACACCCACACTGAGAAGCATGTTGATATTCGGTGCATATTGGTGAATTTGAACCAAATATCGACCCACCTCCATATCCCATTCACTGACCGCACTACATTTACCCCTTCATCATATCCCTCCCCAACTGGACCATCATCCTCTACCATTACCCCACCCCTTCTGACCACCCATACCTCCCTCCCAATATCACCGACCATGCCATCTAGTGGAAGTTTCTAGTGGATCATTCCTTGAACGGCAAGAGAGTATCCACTGAGCCCATCCCCAAGATACCATTCATAGATCCATCTACCAGACCCATAACCCCTATATAGATCGATACACCCCCTAGCCACCCAATCCCATCTCCCTACCCCCAATCCACACCATCCACCATAGAAACTCATCCATCCACTACTACTGCTGCTACTAATGCTGATGAAACCATCCAATTGGTCGAGACCCCACACAGTGGGATGACGCTTGGGGAGATTTTTAGAGCATATCCATAATATAAATTTGATATATGTTTTGGGATTTTTGTGAATTTTTAATGTACTTGTGCTCGTTTTGGTTTAATTATTTTGTTTCCCACCTTTTTAGAGACATTTTATATTTATATACATAAGATTTAATTTATTTTACGTTCTGTTGTGTTTTGATTCTTGTGTCTTTTCTTTGTATCTTTAGCATGTCAATCTCCTTAGAATCATCTTCCATCCTAGATGGTGTAGTCCCACCAGCAATCTTATAAAAAAAGGTTACTCGAGAAAGTCTTAGACATTAACCGATAGCTTCAGAAGTTTTCACTTGAAATTCATCAACTGTAGTGGTAACCACGACCAATGATTCCATTACTTCCACACCTCATCCATTATCATGCGGCTAGGCCTCAAATGAATAACCCACCAAAAAGACCACACAAAAATGAGGACATAGACTCTAGCAGTTGTAAGATGAAAAAGAGAAACTGATCCTGTGGACCTTCAGACAACAATCTCGGCCAACCCATCTGGCTGACGATGTTCAGTTAGCGCTTTATGGGAAGCAAACCATAGTTCATCTCTTTTGTAGGCGGGTCTCCATTGCTGTTTATTTTTCATTTTCATTTCATTTTTAATTTAACATCTTTCATCAAGATTCCTTGTAAAATTATCACAATTTCAATAAAATTAGGATCACTATTTTTCACTCTATTCCATACCATTTTGATTTATTTACTATTTATACATGCTTATCTATACGGACTAGTATTTGTACCTAGTACAAGATTTTATTTTCTAACCACATGGATGGTGCATTGGATTGGGTAATGAGATATCTTCGAACACCCCTAGGGAATACCACTTTTTACCAAGGAGCTCTTCATTCCCTCTTATTTGAATTATGTTACAAATTTCATTTCAATTTTTTTCAAAAAAAAATGCATACCCACTCCGATCTTTATTTTATTGAAAGTGGGGACACTGTCTCATTTTAGGTGTGTCTGTGTGAGGGGGGGGGGTCATTTACACAGTTTCACTTATGATACACTTTATTTTTTGATTCTTCTCACAAAAATTGGGGAACATTTTCAAAATAATATGCATGCATTAAACCTAAAAATTATTATGCCCTTGTAATTAAAGATAATGTTAACTGGAATAGTGATAACAACCATGTTTCACTCCTATATAGACTTGTTTAGAATGACTACTGGGTTTAGAAAATTAATTCAAATTCAAAATCTTCAAAATTATGAATTATTAACCCACTACTTAAGATTTATTCCCTTTGTGATTACTAGTTGTTATTTGATTATCACCACCAAAGAGGACTTTAAGCCTTCAATTTCATTCTATTTTCTATGAATATTTTTAGAGAGATACTTGGAGCATGTAAACCTACTAGAACATGCACTATGATATTATCAAAATGATTAGTGAACAGGTATAAATTTAAAATGATTAAAGAAATATTTGATAGCGATTTTCCTTAATACCCACCAGGAATCTATTCTTCATGTATTCCTTAGTTTCCATTAATAAACTATTATATTGAAGATATTTCAGGCCTATTTCTCTTCGTACCCTACTCCTTGAATAGTTTTCTAGGTTTATTTTGAACAAGTATGGGGGAGGCATTATACAGAATGATATTCTTCCACTTTTAGATATATATGGTGTGCTCACCAGACATTGAGGTTGTGATCCATTTAAAATTTGTATCATTTCATTAATATTATGTCCCATTTAAAAATAAATAAAAAAATAATGATATATTGATATAGTTTATCTACTTGGAATGTCAAAAATCATTATTTTCAAGTCCAATTAATCCCTTCAGGAATCATGTATGGTTAGGTGAAGGATGTGAGATCTATCCTAGGCACAACTTTTAAAACGTAAAAATAAAAAAGAAATAGAATGAAAAAGGAATGGAATGGAATAATTTAATCCTTCCCATAATTTTTATACATTTATATCCAACCCAAGATGATGGAGTGAGGATTTGACCAGCCAAAAGGAGGAATGTCATCACACTTCTCCTTTCACATTTTACATTTTACTTTAGAACGTACTCTTCTAATTGAGCTTGATTTTTTAGATTTTACCTACCTTCCCATAGCCATAGTGTCGTCAAAACCCGATTTTCTAATCCCTCATGATTAAACTTATACTTGTTTTTACATAGTGGAGATGATATAATCAGTGGAAGCCTATTGTTAGAAACATGTATTCATGGTACAATTATAGCTCTACTTATTTTTTTACCCCAAGTGATGAGAGAAAATAATTGTGAAGTAAATTGAAATTGGGCATATAACATAAGGAACAATTAAAAGGTGGTAATTAAAAGAATAGATGTTTTTTTGAAAAGATAGACTATGATTCATGACTAACTTTCTGTCCAGTGATGATTCCAGAACTTGAACCTTTTTTGTTTACACCTAAATTGTGTTGCATGGCCATAATAAATATTTCTTAGTTTACAAATTGCTTATACTTTGTGAAATCCTTGTTGGGATGTACTATTTAAGGACAAGAAATTTTTCATGTGGGGGCAGGGGGGTTGATGAGCCTAATATATATATATATTGATGTCATTTATGAATTTTTTTCATTAAAATATCTAATAATGAACATGGTATGTGTCTGTGTTTGTAGGAATAAAAGAATCACAGGTATCCAAAGAAGATGGGAAGAAAAATTGAAAAAAGGTCCAATTACACATCATGATTCCTAAGTTCACATCATGTACCAAGGTATCATAGACTAAGTCAATTCATTAAGCCAATACATGAACATCCCATAAGGCCAGAAGGAAAAAATCCTCCACACAATGTTTATAGCCTGACCACAACGTGATTCCAGTCAAACTAGTTTGCAGGAAAGATGGGAGGATCTGATGAAAAATCCAACTGGACGTAGAGTACACATTGTGAACAACCAATACATGTCATGCACCTGGTCGAAACTCTTAAATTTGTGAGAGACCCGAATGGAGTGCTACATATCCAAAATCTATGAGGAATTATGTGGATAAAGGTTACACGTCATGTACCTATGGTACACATCATGATGAAAAATGAATATATAAGAAGTGGAGAATTAGAGCATTTGAAACACTTCAAGACGATCTATTCCCCCCCCTCTCAATTACCTACACATTCTTTCACTGTTTCCCTTTCCAAACTCTAAATTTTTTATATTTTCACAATTATATTAATTCAAGAGCTATGTAATTTCCATTCTTCAACTCATTACAATTCGATTTCACATTCTGATTCAATTTCTCTTATCCTCTTTAATGTAAGTATTTTATTTTCAATTATGTTTTACATTATGAATTTTCATCCTCTTTTTCATCCCCAAACCCCTGCATGTTTTCACATCAAGTAATTTTTATGTCAATAATATTTTTTTTGTTAATTTTTATCCTTCTTTATTGGGTAGCTAAACTCTTTAGGGGTAGGGATCGAGCCCAATATATCTGTATATTTAAATACACTTTTAATTATAAACATGGAATGTCTAATTGAATTAGTATTCAGGATATAGAGCAATAGGTCCATACCATTTGTGATAATGTCCCCGAACACAGGAAATTCAAACAAACAATTCTATCCTAATTGGAGTAGACTGAGCAATGACCACTAGCTTTTGAAAACATACTTCCCAAAAAAATCCAAACCTAATTCACCTAGGCTGTCATTATCACCCAATAATGGAATAGTTACTTCCTAGGTAGAAATAGGTGACTAAGACCAAAGTTAACTAGTGATCCTATCTTGCTTCGTATACTAAGACATAAGACCATAACAATGATATAATTAAGGTTTATCCTTTACCCATATACTCGACATGATCTTGACCCATCCTTTATCATTTAAATTCACATTATTAATATAAAATAGATCAAAAGTCCAAACAAATACCTATCGAATGGACTCCTTTATGGCATTAGAAACCAAAATTCCCTAAATGAAACAGCAGTTTACCTATGGATATGACTTTGTAGACCCAGCATACTACACCTTTGTAGTTAGTGAATGTTTGGGAAAAATTATAAAGTTTAAATTTGTCATGAAGCCTAAAAGGGAAGTAACGATGCCCTTTCTGTTGGTGGGGGGGTGGGTGGCATCAAGGGAAATCCTTGAAGGTGGGAAGTCACCTTTATATTGGACCATATATGAGGATTAGATCATCTATACCATGAATCATGTTGTTGTTCCTACAATCATGATAGAGGAGGTGATTTTTGATCTTAATGCCTTGATGTGGGTGGTGAATCTTGGTGAGACCAAAATGGACTATGACATACATTAATAGTTTTGGAGGTTATCCATGAAAAAGGTGGTAGTATGGTTCATAACATGATACTACACATGTTGTCATATGAAGGCTGCGAATAAATAACCTAGTGTATTAAAACAATAATTTACCCTTCCAGAATATAAATGGGATGACTTTACCATGGACATTTTGGTGGATATCCTGAGGGATCCTTTAAAAAACTGTGCTATTTGGGTTATTGTGTACTGACTGACTAATTTGTGGATTTCATTCCAATATGAGGGAATTTTTTAGTGGAAAATCTATGAAGTATGTTTTTTGAGGGATTTTTTGACTGTATGGGGCACCACATATTATTTTTTCAGAATCTGAATCACATTTTTATTATCACTTTGGGAAGGGATTACTGAAGGCACTCAGTACACAAGTTTTTATGAGTATGAAATTCAACCCACATGAAGATGGGAAGTTATATTTAGGTTCTTTAGGATATTATACAAGTGAGTGTCTAAGATTTTAGTGGATATTGCAAGAATAAATTACCTTTGATGGGGTTATCCTATATCAACAATTATCAAGATTCAATATGGATAGAATAATACAATGATCTTAAAGGTAGTCCATGTGGATAACCTCTATACTGATTAGAGGTAGGTGAGTCATACTTGTTGGCACCGAGTCTTCTATAAGATACGTTAGATCATGTTAAATTAGATAAAATACATAAGGATAGGTTTAGAGTATAAAAAAGTAATATGCTGATATATTTAGATGAACCATGAGTTTACATTAGGTGATCACGTATTCTTTTGGGTATTCCCATGATTCTGTCACCAAAGTATATGAAGAAAATTATAGTTAGTGCATAGGTTCATCTGTCCATTTGAGGTTCTACAGAGGATAAAGCTAGTGGTGTTCTGTATGGATCTACTAAAAATGTATAGTGCTATGCATGATATTATCCATATGTCAAAAGTTCTATGATATCACCTGACCCCACTCAAGTTATTTATGTGGGTAATGTTAATCATGAGATAGTTTTATCCCTGTAGGAGCATCTAATATGTGTGTTGGGAAAGTGTTTCAGTGAAGGACTCTATTTATAGTTCATGTATTGCAGAAACATGAAACTTTTATGGGGAAACATTGGAGAGATAAGAAGATATGCTATCTTAGTAGCCCATTTTTTGTGATTTAAAAACATGATATTCGTAGGAGTACAACTCAAGGATGAGAAATTATGTGTTAGAGAGATTTTAAGATCCTGAAAATTTATGGATATGTCATAGGATTGATTTTTGGATACACTTTTTCTTGTTGTTGACTAATTTTAGTTTTTGTTTTACCATAGGTTGTGTGTGGGTAAAAGTTTTATATAAATGGATGGATGTTGGAAGTGGATAGTTGGCGCATGGATTTAAAATACCATGAACCCCATCACAACAAAATATTTGATCCTAATAAGAGTCGATTTTCAGGGTAGGCACATGGTTTTTCAAAATATTCTCCCAAAAAGGAGAAACCATGCCCCCCCAAAGGCCCATGCTTTGGGAACATGTTTTAATAAACCGTGCTCACCTACCCAACAAACCATGCAGTGGTTTATAATTAACCAAAAAATTAGTTTTAAATTTTATGAACCTCCCATTTAACCCCTAATCATTCAAAACATGTAATTTTTCAAATCCTATTAGTTTTTGGAGGCTATCAGATAGATTCCAAGACCATCTCATCTCCTTTCATCTCGATTTTAAATCCCAATTATAGAATTTCACCTCTCCTATTAAGTGAATCTCATCCCAATTGGTTTCCCATTATTATATAGTTATTATTACATTTGTTGAAGGTATTTTCTACTATTGGATCTAGAACTAGATCTTGTATTGTTTGATCTTGATTTGTTTAAATATTTGATCTTGTAATTGAACCATGATCTTATTCGTCATCATTGTTTAGTTCAATTTTGGGATTTCCATTTGATGATTGGTCATCAAAGAATTGAGGAAGGTGGTCTATAATTTAAATTCCATATTCATCATTTAAATTATGTTTATGTAATTTTAGAATTTTGTTTCTGACACTTTTTCTAGGGTGCACATCCGTTTATAGAGGACGCACAGATCTATCGCCCCACATTCCTACTTTCCAAAGGTGGGTGGCATGCATCGCTTATTCAGAGAAGTATTTTCCTTGATCAAAATAGTATGATAGGATATCAGTTATTCCATTAGTGTATTCCTCCTTGGAACTCATCACCTAGTATGGGTATACCTTATAGACTTACAGCATTATTCGTGAAACTATTTCTAGTGCCATGTCTTCATGGACACCAATTAATTACGCAGCTTCTGTCTATAAATTACAAGGGGTCGAGTCAGGGAAGAAACCTTCAGTCGGGGGATTAGTCACATTGGAAATCGCTGGCGTGTCTAGATGCTAGAACACTGATGTGTATGAGTTTCTTCCCCTTATGATAGGGCTTATCAAGGTCATTAATGCTCAAGTAATCCCACGTCGATTGTGGGGAATTATATTCCATAGGGATGTATCTGAGGTTTTCCTCAGCTTAACATGTCTAACATATGGTATGTCGTGAGTTTAATGTCTAGAGAGGATGGATCAGACTAATCAAAACATTGATAAGAGTGGATCAAATGGGTTCAACCCTAGGAGGGAACACTAATGCTGGGTCATATGCATGGGTAGTTACCCAATTTCCACTATGAGTAGTGAGAAAGTGGGTGAGATGATCTCACTAGGATGTGGTGGCCTAGGTAAGAATCATAAGGGATATTGATGGTTTAGATCATATAGATAATGAGAATGAACCAACATGAGGATGATTGTGATGTTGGGATTAAGCCTCAAAGAGACTTCTTGTGTATCCTTGTTGTTGGGAATCAAAGTCCACATAGTTCAATGGGGTGATGGGACACCTGTGAAGGAAACCCATGAGAATGGACGCATGGATAGGATTCATAGGAAGTAGAACCACTGAGTTGGAACATAGAATCTAGGTGTAAAGATAAGAAAAAAACCCAACAATATACTAGGGCTTACCCATGGTTAGCAGCCCGAGTTGGTCTAACGCCCGAGGGGTGGACCAAAGATGTGGGTCCTAACAAAGGGAACCACAACAGCTTACCATCAATTGTGGACTATAACAAATAATCATCATATGGTTACAATGGTTTAAAATATATTTAGGATACAATGACTTACAGCTTTTTGGGGTTCCAACGTCTTACTTCTTTTTGGGGGTCCAAAGGATTACCAGTGGTTGGGGTTCCAAAGGATTACTATTGGTTGGGGTTCCAACAACTTACCACTGGTTGGGGTTCCAACATCTTACCGCTGGTTGGGGTTCCAACAGCTTATCGCTAGTTGGGGTTCTACTGGATTACTGCTGGTTGGGGTTGAACCTCATGGATGCTTCTTTTTTGCCCTTCTGAGGATACAAAGATGAAATCCCACCTAGTTCAGCTACATACATTTTAACACCATGCAAGAAAAAATGGGTGTACAATTTAACATCATGCGGGATGAGGGTGGACCGACGTGGTGTGGTTGGGACCGATGTATGTTGGTCTTAAACCTCTGGTAGGATTCTTATATAATTTTCCTAGGCTAAAAGGATCAATTTCCATATAGTTCGAATGGGGTAAGTAGTTTAACATCTTGTGGGGTGAAGGTGAACAGACGTAAAGGGGTCGGGATAGGTAGGTTTTGGGCTTGAACCTCATGGAGGATTCCTACATACCCTTCCTAGGACACAAGGATCAATGTTTAGGTAGTTCGGGAAGATGAATACAATTTAACATCATGAGGGAAGAAGATGAACCAGTATGAATAAGTTGGGACAAGTTGGTGTTGGGATTGAACCTCATGGAGGATTCCTATCTACCATGCCTTGGAGACAGGGATAAAATTCCATGTAGTTTGGGATGTTTTGGGGCTTACACACTAAGCTGAACCAAGAAGGATTACATTTTCAATGCTTACATGAAGACCATGTGAGTCATGCTCAGTGTGAGAAACAAGAGGCAATAAAGACTTGATGACCAAGTCATGAAAAGTGCGTATGTGGGATGTGGAGTGGGGCTTACACATGGTGAGAAGCCCAGAGATGAAACACGGGCTTCTATGAGGTTAGTATCCCAAATTGGAAACATGGGTTAATGCGTGGTTAGCATCCTAAAGAGGAAACATGGGATAATGCATGGTTAGAGGCGTAGTGAGATGGATATTGGGACTTACTCTAGGTTGGATCCTCGATGGTGAAAAAGTCTAGAGGGAGAGGGATGGGGTAATGAAGGTCCTTGTGCCCATATCTCCTATGTTCTATGTCATGAAATAATAGAGGATGAGCAAGGGTTCAACCTCCTCCATGAAATTCTTGGGGCTTACACAAATATGGTTTCCCTTCCCTGTAGATAGACGCTACTAAAACAAAGGGGATCTCATCCCATGTGAGGAATATCTCACTCTCATGGAGATGAGAGGGGATGGGGAATGTTTGAGATGGGGCACCCTGAGTATGATGAGGATGTAGGTGCTTGGTAGTTTAACATCCTACTGCTCAGATGAGATGGGTTCACTCTGCACCCCTAGGACATAAATGACGGATACCCACCCACCCTTGGGGAAGGGAAGGAATTAACTATTCCTTGATGAGGCGGTGTTGTGGAGTGACCAACTGAGGGACCCATGTGAGCATGGCTATGCGAAGAAGTAATATCTATTAGCATGCCTATGCGAAGAAGCATAATGAAATGAAACAGAATATGAAGCACCACCCAAGGTACCTTTAAGTCAATTTGTACCAAACTGGAAGGTTGTATGGGAGAAGGGTTTACGAAGCAAATGGGATCACATGAAGGGACCACGAGAAGCTCTGATGATCCACATCAGTGAGGGACTCGACGAAGGGGTATGCTTTTTGAAGTGGAGTGGACTATCATGGACATAGGGTATAGGTGCATATGGAGGATTCTTTTCTAAGTAGAAATGAGTTTTTAGAGTAGGACCTCGCAAAGAAAGGGCACCATGAAAATCATAGCGCTGTGAAGAAATGTGCTTCATGAAGCATAGTGATCCTACATTGGAATATGGTTCACATGTTCATGGATAGTACTTCACAAAGAATGAGTGCTTTTTAAGACCTGAGTCCACTTAGGGATCTTGTTAAATTTTGATGGACCATGGGATCCTCGATGGGAATCCTTGATTTATGAGGGGTTGGATTGGAGATAAGTGAAGGGTACATCGCAATTCTCAAGTACCTTGAAGAGATAATTTTTCTCAAGGGTTCATAGAGCATAATGTGCTTTGATAATTGAGAGTTGAAAAGGTGAATGGTATGACTATTAATCCATCAGGATCAATGGGATCCTAATATTTATAGACGATGGTGTCTTGGAGAAAGGAAATATTGATGTGAAGCCACCTGGAGCCCTATGATAAAACATAGATTGCATCATGTTTCTCGTAACCGTAGAGTTGACGGTCATACCCTCCTTGGCATGGACCTCTACTTGGTTCCATCCACAGTGCTCGTGGAGCCATCTGTAAAGTTTTAAGTGATCGTGGAGATTGAACTGGTTCCCTCCACAGTGTGAAGCTCGTGGTCAATTGCATCGTAACTACGGAGCCCCCACCTCTTTTATTGTATGATGACCGCAGAGGGGGATTCCGCCTTAAGATTTCCATGGTTATGAGGGGATCCCTGAATGAGCTTCATGATGTATCCCCTTTGGAATGGGTTTTCTATTTGTTCAATTTTCATCTGCACATTGTTTGGTGCCAACAAATTCCCCCCCTCATACTTAGAGCCATGGGAAAAAAGAGGGTTGATGTATGATGGAAGATCGAAAAATTCTATGAGAATTGAAAAGTAGGATCGTGAATCATGGTCTCGATACAGAGAAGTGATGCACGTGTTGGTAATTCCCCAACCCTCACTGTGGATAAGTGCTCCATGAAACCAATGGGGGTTGTCGCATATAAGTAGGGGAGTCTGACCTCACTTTTTTTATTTTATCATCTTCGCATTTAAATTATTGTTCTCTTGATTAATGATGCTTCTCACACTCTGTGATTGCTCATTACGAATCAGGACTTTCTGATTCATAGCACAAAATGATTCCTTATACTGTACAAGGGTGATATCCATGGATTGCTTCAATGAGGATTGTAGTAGGTCTCAATGATCTCTTTATATGACCGAGCTCTACCATCGTGCTCCATGAATGAGCTTCGCGGATGAGCTTCACGAATGAACTCCATGAATGAGCTTAGTGAACGAGCTCCACGAAACAAAACAAAAAATCAAAAACATTGAAGACTGAATGGATCACCAGGAAACCTCTAGGGGGTTCCATGTAGATATTGCCCGAAGGGATGAAATGGTGAATAACCTACGAATCAACGAGTATGTATAGAGAAATTTGGATCACAAGTCCATAGTGGATCTCTTCTCACAGAGTCAATAAAAATACCCACTATAAAAAAGGTTCACATTATATGGATTTGGTTTGAGGGATGATGTTTCCATTCCAGAGGTGAGAAGTGATAAGCTGGCATATTGGTTTTGGAGTACGTCGTTGCAGCTCCAGTTGTTTAGGGAAAACGATGGTTATACATGGGAGTATTACACACCATTAAATGTCAAATATTTGTATAAACATGTAATGCAGATAAATGAGAATAAATTTAAACCAAAGGTATCTCCCCCATTGTACCACACCATTCTGAGGGTGGCCTTAAGGATCCCAGAGTAGGGGTGGACCGATGAGTGGGATCTATGCTAGGGTGGAAACTTCATAGATGATAGGGCATGGGCTTACTAGGTATTTGACTCATTTGAGGTATTTGGGGCGGAGATGGTCCGAGTGGGCCTATATGAGGCATCACGTGCCTCCCAATCCCATATATGCCAACTGAAGCAGAGGATTCTAGAGTTTATGAGCAGGTGGTCATCGAGGACCAACAATTTCCATTTGCACTATAGAGAGGTCAGCATTAGCCTATGGTACCTGCACAAAATCTTAGGGGTACCAATACTGGGGGCAATGTATGATGAGTTTCTCCCTATAGAAAATACATGGGAAGACATGGAGCAGATTCCACCACTGGCAATGGCTTTTATGAACCTAGTGCAAGGGGAGGAAAAGAAGTCGGTGAGGGAATTCCACATTAAGCAGTGGTTCAGTCAGTTCTATAATTCCCATACGGATGGGAAGTTTCCATTGAGGCCTCGAACATAGTCGAAGGGCATTCATCACATCAAAGAGCACTTGGATTTGAGACTCTTAGGGGACAACTAGTGGAAGACATGGAGATTCAGTGTCCGTACTGAGCAATAACAGGTGGTTTGGATGGTTGAATTCATTTAAGTGATTATATGTGGTTGGATTCTTCTAGCGAGGGACATGAACATGGGTGTGCATCCAAGAAAATTTATCATGGAATCCATTTTGGTGATGGGGGGAGAAACTCAACCAAGGAATCCCAATGCTTACTAAGCTATATAAGGGGTTCTGGAATATTAGTGAAGGGGAGAATCCATAAAAGATATGTGGGACATTCCATCTCTTGTATGGGTGGATATCATTGCATATTAGAGGAGTCTATGAATATATAAACCCCATTTCCCCCTACATGATTAGATTTCTGATCAATCAATATGAATGTGTTGGGGAGTATTCTGACGAAGCTAACCCTACTCCTGGTGTTAATCCACATCTAGAAGGTGGACATGTTCAACTTCCACCCAATATAATTTCCAACTGGTGTGTTTAGTGGTGATGTCAAGTGAATGGAGGAGTATTGGTCTTACCTCCTAGACTTTCAAGGTGGAGTATTAGGGGAATTGGTTAACCACATGCCTCTCTGTGAGCCGTACACCTCGCACCACTTCGCGAGGTAGTTCCAGTGTATACAGAGTCTGACCCAGCTGGTTTACTTTGGAGTGAACAAAAAACATCTCCCACATGTGCTGAGGTAGATGTGTCTCAGGTTCAAACAGGAGGATGGATAAAGCCAAATGAGCAGCCTCCACACACAACTATCTACGGGGTGGTGAAGGAGTGCGCCAAAAGTTGGTAGGCAGCCTACCCGGGGGAGACGCTGAAGCAGTAGATCATCTATGCCAGTGATGGGGTCCCACCCTCAACCATGTGGTTAGAGATGGAAGGTGGAAAGGATATCCCATGGTGGAATGGCTGCATTGGTGGTAATATCTACACCAATTGAGAAACAGGTGGCAGTAGCAGACCCGACGACCCTAGAAGAGAAAACTTATATGAAGGGGAGGCAGCCCATGGGGTTTTGTAAGAGATCCACCCCAGCATTGGGGAAGCAGCTGCACCACATAGGTATTCCTGAGAATGATGTCATCCTAGAGTATTGGGATATCTTGGATTTAAACAGAAAATTCCTGACCCAGTATGAGATGTGGCGCCATTTGAACCATCTCAGGTTGGATTTTCTGGGGATTCATCCGGTCAGGGTTGGCTTTTCGGTATCCCCGATGGAGGGGTCCTATTACCTTTCCTATATGGATTATGTTTTACACTCTCAAGGTTTTCTACATCTAATGACGTATCAAGTTCTAATGTCCCGATTCTGGGAGTCACCTAGAGGTGCCCCATACCCAGTTGGTCACATGGCATCAATAACATTTCCCCACATGCTAGAGGCTACCGACTAGACGTGAGGGACTTGGTTGTGATAGTGAGGAAACTATACCATCATTGAAAGACTAACATGTTATAAATATAAGATAACAATAGAAGAAGTTGTAATAATACCATACCAAAAGTAGAAAACAGAAGTAATAAATAGATGGAGTACACATATATAAATGATTCATGATACATATGTCTAGGAAAGCACCCAAACAAATCACAATTCTGGAATATAGTACTAAACCAAAGTACCAATGTAAAATAGTAAACAAATCCATAGCATCACATGCCTCAGCTTGGTCCCACGCTCCCATGCTTCACAGTTATCATGTACCTAACGTAAAAGGACACGTTCCCTTATCTAAATCTATAGCAATGTAATCTGTTTCATCCCAACAACATGACCCAAACAGGTTGTGAGACTAATCCCAGTAGGAAACCTCAAAAATATTTGTTCCTAACAGTCTATGAATATATATGGTAGGAAGTAAACAAAAAGAATAAGTAAAAAAATAAGTACACATAGTAACAATTATACAAATTCAATTGCATTCATTTTCATATATCATGTAAGCAGCTAATCACAAGCAAGATACACTCTGGGAAGTACTCACAACCTAACCTATCTAGTTCAACCAAAAAAAACACAAGTAACCCTTCGGTATGTAAAAATAGTCTAACCCCTTTGGTTTAGTTTTATCAAAGATACTCTGAGGAAGCACTCACCATTATTTCCCCATGTGGTCTCGTATCAGTAACTAATAGGCACTCTGAGGAAGCACTCAACACCCAATTCCCCCTATGGAACATATATAGGAAACTACATACACTATGGGGGAGAACTTATGTCCATCTCCCCTATGGTCTCACAACTTAAAAGTAAACATACACTCTGTATAATACCTCAACGTCAATTCTCTCTATGGTCTACTACACAGGGTTCCCACAACCTTGTATAATACAATTGTGCACAAATGATTCATAGCATCCAAAGTAAATCTAAATATCTTCTTGGACATATATTCCAGAACATATCATATCATGTCTGATAATAATCACAACATACTAACAGTACTAGGCATGGAAAACAAAGCAGCCTAATAAGAAAACTAGACCAAATGGTCAAAACCAACAATCATGGGAAAACCCTTAATATCATGGAAATAATTAACCATATTCATAAACAAACAACCTCAATCCAAACAAATAAGTATTAACATGAAAAATATAGCTAAAACCCATAACATGCAATACCTCTTTCATAGGTATTGGGCACTTTTGCACATAAAAATTCAAAGACTATCTATGAAAAGGAAAAAACCACCTACCTTGTCGTCGTGAGATCGATATAAATGAACCTCAGGCCTCGAATCACCCTCGAATTACATAGATCTATAAAAACACTTAAGACATAAATACATGTATAACTCGTTAAATAAGAGAAATCAGGAGACAATGTTCTAGAAGAAAAGAGAACTCACCGATATGATTCCAACGCGACTAACGGAAGTCGAATTGGAGAACAGATAGTGAGTCAAGGATTGAAGTAGATATACATCTGTATGAACACTCCTGGATGAAATAGGTCAAGAAGAAGTGTGTTCTTTCCATCATAAGAAACCCTGATCCGTTTAATGAAATAAAAATAAAGTACACCACATGTATTTTAAAATTACACCGCGTGTACTTCCCATTACCGAACCCCACTTTAGGTGGCCTCCATGTCACCCCACACGGCCATGTACACAGCCGTTACACGACCAGTACACAGTCACCCGTGACTAAAAAGTACACAAAATGTAATTATATGTACATGGTTTGTACTATTAAAAGATCGATAAACTCCAATTTTTCTTCAAAAAACCATAAAATAGAACTCACCTGAAAAAAGATCCAGGTTCTTACAAACTTCCCCTCATAATGGAATTTGTCCCTGAATTTCCCTAGCAATGAAGCGTAGAAGAAGAATCCTCGAATAGCTCCAGCCACTACGATCGTACCTCAGCCTCCCTCTCCCAAGTCTCGTCATGTACTCTCCGATGATTCCATAGCCCTCGTACCAGAGGAACAGACCGACCACAGATAACCTTCACACTTCGATCAACAATCTATATAGGATGCTCCTCAAATGAGGAGTCCACTTCTAACTCAAACTTTTTGTGTTGAAAAACATGAGACATGTCTATGATGTAACGTCGAAGCAGATAAAAATGGAAGAAAACATTCATATCATGGTACCTCTGAGGTAGCTGCAACTGATAGGAAATCTACACTACTCTCTCTAAAACCTCTAACGGCCCTAAGTACCTCGTTAAAATATTACAGTATCCCTTAATCTTCTTTTGACACAACCTAATTATGACACGCATGAAAAATTGATCTCCAACCTTGAACTCTAGCAGTCGGTTTCGTCATTCATCATAAGACATCTGTCCTGACTGTGTAGTAGCCATCCTCTTCTGAATAAACTCTATCTACTCTGTGGTCTCCTGGACAAGACGAGGTCCCATAATAGCTTCCACTCCTACCTCCAGCCAGCAAAAGGGTGATCGTCATGGCCTACCATACAAAGCATCAAAAGGATGCATTGGAAAAGTTTCTTGAAAACTATTTTTGTAGGAAAACTCCACACGAGTTATGTGCTTATACAAATAACCTACAAAATCCAGGATGCATGCTCAAAAAATGTCCTCAAGCACCTGAATCATATGCTCGGACTGACCATCGATCTGGGGATGGAAATTTAAACTCATAAGAACCTATAAACCCAAATCCCACTTAAATCCCTTCCAAACCCGAGATATAAAATTATCATCTCTTTCTAAAAAAATGTAGTGCATAACTCCATGTAAACGTAGAATATCTCATATGTACAACCTTCCCATCTCATCAACACTGAAGGTCTCATTTATCGACAAGAAGTGAGAAACCTTCATGAGTTTTTCAATGACAACCCAAACCACATCGTTCCATTGAGGTGGCCTCAGTAAGCCTGTCATGAAGTCCATAATGATATCATTCCACTTCGACTCTAGAATGGGTAGCTATTGAAAAAGCCCTGCTGGTTGTCGATGATTTATCTTCACCTGTTGACAGGTGGAACACCTTATCACGGAACCAGAAACATCTCTCTTCATACCTGGACACCAATACTGATGGTTCAGATCTCAATACATCTTCATGAAACTAGGATAAACTACCCAAAATTAGGAATGAATGTCCTACATTAGCTTCTCGTGTATGTCTACTGTCACCCACACGCATCCATGAAAATGTAAGATTTAATCCTCACCCACTATCCATCTAGGAATAGAGTCCTATTTTGACACACTCTCATGTAGGACTAGGACTTCAGAATTTGATAGCTGTCCCATTTTCACTTGATCATGTATTGTAGAGGTAACAATTACAAAAGATAGAAACCTCTACCCAAGTCTGTTGTGCACCACCAAATGCTTCTCAGAGAACATATCCAAAATCGGCAACTCAATGTGGGCCTCTTGAGCTGCCTGTAACTATGTTATTATACTCAATGCGTCAACCACTATGTTACCCTTCCCAGGCATGTAGACAAGCTTAATGTCAAAGGAATGAAGGTACTCATCCCACATTCACTGTCTCAAATAAAGATTACACTGTGTAAAGATATATTTCAGACTTTTGTGGTCAGTGAAAACCAAAACATTCTCTCCCAAAATATAATGTGTCCAACAACATAAATCATGAACAACAATATCAAGCTCAAGATCATGCATTAGGAAGTTATTCTCATGTGGCCTCAACTACCGGGATCTATACACAACGACCCCTTATCTCTGCAAAAACACTACTTCCAGTCCGATAATTGATGCATCACAGTATACATTATAGACCCTTCCCGGCTCTAGAAAAACTTATATCAGTGCTGAAGTCAACCTCCCTTTCAGCTCCTGAAATGCTGACTTTCAAGAATCTAACCACAAGTACTTCGAACCCTTCTTAGTCAAGTCTGTTAGTGGCACTTCTAAGCATAAAAAGTCATGTATAAAATGTCGGTAGTATCCATCGATCACTAGAAAACTCTATACCTCAAAGAAGTTGTTTGGATGATCCTAGGAAACTACCGCTCTCACTTTCTCTGGGTCTACTGAAACTCTTATCTCTGAGATAACATGACCCATGAAGTGAATCTGGTCCATAAAATAGTTTAATTTTGAGAGATTATCATATAAATGATGCTCTCTCAGTGTACTCAAAATGATCTCAAAAAGGTTACCATGGTCGTGTTGAGTGTGAGAGTACACCAAGATATAATCCATGAAGACTTCCATGAAATAATCAATGTATATATTGAACACTTGGTTCATCAGTTCAATGAATACTATAGGAGTGTTCATGAGACCAAACATCATACCCACATTGTTTTATAGAATATACCTACTCTGGAAGGCTGTAAGAGGTATATCAGAAGGTATAACGCGCAACTAATGATAACTAGATCTCAAGTCAATCGTCATGAACACATGGTATCCTCGATTCTCATAAAAGAGATCATAAATCCTCGTCAAGGGATATCGGTTCTTTACCATCAACTTGTTTAACTTCTGATAATCCACACAAAGTTTGAGGGTTTCGTCCGCCTACATCACAAACAGGATAAGATAACCCAATGTATAAGTACTGGGTCGAATGAACCCCTTATCATGTAACTCCTCTAGCTACTTCTTGAGCTCCTGTAACTCTGGTATAGCCATCCTATAAGGAGGAATGGACACCGGTGCCTCTCCTAGAACAAGATCAATAGAAAATTCCATATTATGCTACGGAGGAAAAACAAAAATGTTCCCTGCAAAGACATCACAGATACAATCCACCACTAGAGGAACGTCTATCTACGAAGTCCCCTGGTCATCTAGATATATACATGAAATCTTGGCTATAATTCCTCCCAACCCATGACGCTCGGGTCCTAATCTGCTCTCCTGGACATCCCACACACCCTTATGATGAAATGATCTGCCCTTTGGTGATGTGAAACTCACTCTACGACAATAGTAATTGACAAATGTCTGAAGGGAACTAACTAATCCATTTTGAGAATGACATTATAGCCTATCATCTCTAATATATAGAGGTCCCATAAAGAGTGACACCCACCAATCTCAAGAGGGAACTCCTGTAATTGACATACACTAGCTTCTCTTGTTCCCAATGGAGTGTCTAGCATCAACAAATCAGCATAATAAAAGATAAAGAGCCCAATGATCTCCACATCTACAACAGATATGAAGCTATGGGAAGACCTTGTATGTAAGAGAGTAGTAGCTAAAACTGAGGCAACTAGAATTGTACCTCGAACTGTAGAGGGTTTGGGATCCTGCTCCTACTGGGTCTACTCTACCACAATAGTCAGACCTACACTGTAACCCTATGACCCTGCCTGACCACCATGAGTTGATCGACCCTTTCTGTCACTAAAATGATGATGATTGGCTACCACGGACATGATCTTCACCTCAACCCGAACGTTTGGAAGAACTTCAGTTCTCTGACTGATGAAGAACTGGTGGTGCTGCTCCAAAATGAGGAGTCATAGAAGAACCCCTATCACCAGCTGTCAGTGAGAAGAACTAAAAAAGCACTTAAGATGACCCATCCTTCTGCAATATCAGCACTACAATGGGTCTCTTAGGAAATATGGCCTCTTATGACATCTCTCCCTGCACTTGTAGCGCACGACCTGGCTACCAGAAGAAGTGTTTCACCTACTTGGATCTCCATGTGTAGACTCCTTAAGACGCTTCCTGCTGTCATTACGAGGGATACGAAATTAGGATGTCGAACCGCCCTGGATCCTAGCTCTCCAATCTATCAGATTACAATATGTGATCAATGCCTGGTTGACTATATATGTGATGAAAGTCAACCTGAATATGTTCACCTGAGATCAGATGGGATGCCTGAGACCATCCTCAAACATCTTTTCCAAATATAACCCATCACCTCTTGGGATTGGTTTGAAGAGCTGCAACTTGTTGAAGAGATAATAATACTCTATACTAGAAAGAGTATCCTACTACAGAATCATGAAATCATGGGCACGATTGACCCTCAATGTCTCCGAATTGATGTAATTATAGAAGGCACACTAGATTTAATCCCAAGCCATAAGTTTCTAGTGTCCCACTTATTATATCACATCCCACCACCTCTTGGAAGAGTCCTGAAGCATATAAGTAGCAAGATTCACCCTCCTATCTGGAGGAGTCTCCATAAGGTAGATGATTGAAATCATGGCTTCTAACCATGAACTTGCAGCCTGAGGTCCTCTATCACCTATGAAGGTGGGAGGATGCTGCTGCTAGAAAACCCGCGTCAATTCTTCCATCAACGGGGTAGGAGGTGGTTCTCGCTAAAAGGTCTACATAAACCTCATAAAGCCCTCTCAGAACTTTTCATGACTACTTGTGTCCAGAATGACGGATGGGGAAAAGACTGGCATAACTAGGGGATCTACTGGTAGTCCCTCATCAACCATATCAGGTGTCTAATCACTGACTTGTAACTAGAAGACAACTAGAGGACGTCTCAGTGGCATGAATCTTCAAGGTCAAGCGCACACCTTAGATCAAGATTATCAAAGACTGAAAAAAATATGTGAAATAAGGCAACAAGAGAAATAAAAAATTCATGTTTTTCGAAACATAGATACACGACGTGTTTGATTACTACACAACATGTTCCCATAAGCCTTCACGTGGGAATGTACTTCTACCAAAAAAAATTCATGTAACACTCCATACACTTATCATGTTTTCCGAACACATGACGTGTACTTGAATTCTCTTCCCCTACTCGAGTTCCCTTACACGGATAAGGCACACGGTTGTCCTAGGGAAAGACTACATGGAATGTTAGTGCCAGACATGGTGTGTACTATATGACCATCACCAACCCTTATTGTTAGTTACACAACTGGTTACATGACTAACTCTACAAGGTATGTTTATGCCATACATGGTGTGTACTTGAAATATCTCATCGACCCATGTTATTTATACAAGGCCATATACATGGGTTACACTACACGGCGTGTTCAAGCTTTACATGGTGTGTATAACCTATGTTTTATCCATCTGTGTCATTTTTCACATGGGTGGACACATGGTCTGAACACATACTGTGTACATCTAGTACATGGTGTGTCCCTCCAAGAAATCCAAACCCTGTGTCTCTGGCCACATATCTAGTGACACAGTTAGAGACTACATGGTGTGCACATACAGTACACAACGTGTACTCAATAAAAATAGTTCCTTCCAAAACAGAAGGACACATGGCACGTATTTATCATTACACGCCATGTATTCTAGATTTTTCTAGACTGTAAACCCCAGAAACTACTCTGGAACCTAGAAAAACTTAGAAACAAACATTAAAGTTCCAAATTTTGATCCATGAGGGCCCATACTCCCCACAAATCAAGGCATGGAATCTTTTACATGTCATCCATAAGGAATAACAATAAAATGATGCACCAAATTCATATCCATGAGGGACCATAACACCTCAAGAACCAATGTTTGGTATCCATTCAAACAAAACATTAAACTATTTAATAACCTATCAAAAAGTAGATGTTATATCAAATAATCTATATTAACAACATGAATATTTAACAAAACATCTATCACAAATACATGCAATCACTAATGCACCCTAAATGGATTGGTAGGAATTCATGACATGTGATTTATGGAAAGTGCCTATAAGAAGCATGAGATGAAATAACCTCATCTAATCATGTTGTAATAGAAATAGAACCTCAATAACATCAACAATAACAACACAATACATGTGAATCACCCAATAGTGAAAATCTGATAAACAATAAAATTGAAAAACTAGAAAAATTGAAATAACAATGTAAATTGGATTTTCCCTATACACAAGTTAGCTACACCTAGGCACAACATATTACCAAGTACCTATTCTTTTCTATCCCTGGCTATAGGCTCCAAACATTAAGTCAAGAATAAAATAATTTCTCTAATACCACTTTGTAACGTCCCAATTATTGGAGCCGCCCAGAGGTGTCCCGTACCCAGTTGGTCACATGGGCTCAAGAAAAATTCCCCAAATGCCAGAGGATAGTGACTAGAAGTGAGGGCCTTGGTTGTGATACTGGGGAAACTATGCCCTCATTGGCAGAGTAATGCAACAGAAATATTAGATAACAATAGTGGAAGCAGTAATAATACCATGACAAAAGTAAACAGAATAAGTAGTAAATAGTGAAAGCATACATATATAAATGATGCATGATATGTTTTTCTAGGAAAGAAGAAAAACAAATCAAAATTATGGAATACAGTACTAATCCAAATTCAAAAAGAAAAATAGTAAACCACTCCATAGCATCGCAAGACTCAGTTTAGTCACATGCTCCCTAGCTCCATGACAATCAAGTACATAAAGTATAAGGATGCTTTACCTTTTCTAAACATGCAGCAATATAACCTGTTTGGGCCCAAAAGAATGACCCAAACATGGTGCGAGGCTAATAACAGTAGGAAATCACCCAAATATCTATTCTTAATAATCAATGAATATATAAGAAGGCAATAAACTAAAAAGAAGTAGTAAACAAGTAAGTACACATAGTAACAATCCTATGAATTCAATTTTATTCATTTTCATATATAAAGTAAACAGATAATCACAAGAAGGTAACCCTCGGGGAAGTACTCACAACCTAACCCCTCTGGTTCAACCAAAACAAAAACAAGAAACCCTCTACAATGTACACACAGTCTAACCCCTCTGGTTCAGCTTTAGCAAAGACACTCTGAGGAAGCACTCATCGTCAATTCCCCCTGTGGTCTCATATTAGTAACTAATAGGCACTTTGAGGAAGCACTAAACATCCAATTCCCCATGTGTCCCAAATCATGGAAACTACATACACTCTAAGGGAGAACATACGTCCATCCCCCCTATAGTCTTTCAACCTAAAAGTAAACAAACACTCTAGGGAATCCCTCAATGTCAATTCTCCCTATTTTCTACTACATCAGGTTCCCAAAGCCCCGTGTAAGTCAATTGGGAAAAAACAATACATAGCATCCAAAGTAAACATCATGAACTACTTTGATGGAAAATCTACAACATATCATAGCATTTCTGATTATAATCACACCATCCTAAAAGTACTAGGAATAGAAAACAATGAAGCCTAACATGTAAGCTATACCAAACGGTCAAAATAAAAAAACATGGGACAAACCTCCATAGTGTGAAAAAGATTAACCCTATTTTTAATCAAACAACTTATATCCAAACAAACAAGGCATAACATGAAAAATAGGGCTAAAAACCATAACACGCATGACCCTTTTCTTGGTTATTGGGAACTTTATCACATAAAAATTAAAATACTACATACAGAAAGGCACAAAACACCTACCTCGGCATCATGAGATTGATATACATGAAACTCAGGCCTTCAATCACCCTAAAATGCAATAGATATACAAAACACTTAAAATGTTAAACCAATGATATCTCATAAAATAAGAGTAATCATGAGACGATGTTATAGAAGAAATGAGAACACATCGATGTGATTCCAATGCAACAGACAAAAGTTGAATCAAATAACGGATGGTGAGTCAGGGGCTCGGAGAAGATCCGCAGTCGTACGGATGCTCCTGTATGAAATTGTACAATAAAAAGTGTGTTCTTTCCGTCAGATGCAACCTCGGTCCTTTTAATGAAATAAAATGAAATTACACGACATGTATTTTAAATATACCAGGAATGTACTTACCGTTACCAATCCTCGCTTTAGGCGGCCTCTAGGTCACCCCACATTACCATATACTCAGCCATTACACTGTCAGTACATAGTCACCCGTGACAACCGAGTACCTGGAGTGTACTTATATGTACATGATGTGTACTAATGAATTTTCCAGAAACTCCACTTTTACACAAAAAAACCAGAAAAGAGAACTCACCTGAAAAAGGATCTGGGTTCTTACTTGAGTGAAGGTGTGGATCGATCAAACAAACCCTCCATAGTTGTCATCCACTGAATTGATATAGCATTTCCCTCTATCATAATAATTATATGAGTCTTCCTAGGGGGACGAGGCTAGTGGATAGAGACCTCGAGAGGAGGGTGAGGTCTGCAATTTAGATCTGGAGCAAGAAGGGTTTTCAATGGCCCTTGATGTAAAACCCTAAAACACATTCCCGTATTCATCATATAGGTCATTTAGAATTTCATAACTAATATATAACCTATGTTGGAAGGCCTTGTATAGAAAAGTCTCTCTCGCTCAATAGTAGATTCAACTGCGAGAACATCGGTATCTACGCATGTGGATACAGAGATCACCGCGCTCAGCTGGGCTGCGACACCCAGGCTGGTTCTCCCGATGTCTATGGACATCCCCACCATATATGATGGGGGTGGGGGGGGATGAATACCTCAGTGTACCAAGGGAAACAACTAAATAGAGAGACCGACTACTCCCTCTTTGTTTATCTATTTTATGTAATTTGTAAATGGAAATCATTGATTATGATAAATGATGTCTATGCAATTTTTGTATGAATAGTTCTTCAAATGGAGTGGCCCACCATGGTGAGTTTGGTTGGAGCTTCTGGAGCTACCTATCCCAGGGGAACACTAGTAGTCATGGTAGCGGATGCTCGAGATGAAATAAATGATGTGCTCCCGATCACAGGTGGGACTGTTAGCAGGACATAACCTAAATTGATCGAGGTGGAATCTGAAGACAGGGATCAATCAGAAAACACGTGTCTTAACCTACCCAATCAAACACAATATGTAGACCCTTCTGATGAGTTTTTGGAGGCGTTTCCCTCATATGAACCCCCCAACCCCATGGACTGGGATGATACGACCTCTGATAATGAGGATAGAAATATTGTTTGTTGTTGGTCATGGAAGATAATCTAGCACTTCATCAGGGAGACCCCTCACACGCAAATGGATAGACAAGAAGGGGGAGTTCATTCCTAGCAGTGCGAATTATGCGTTTGAGGAGTGGATGCCCAATGTCCTCATATACTCATCTAAGACCTTATGACAAAGAAGATCCGTGAGTATGATCATGGCCTTGGTGTGGGCTAGCAGTGGAGGGAATCAGTGAACATCTAGAGGCTCTAAGAGACCTAAAGTGAGATTCAGTAGTTGCAGGTGTGGGCTGACAAGTACTATGTTTTTTTAAATGTGCAATATGGGCATATATCCTGCATGATGTCCCATCTGGAAGAGGCTAAAGAATGAATGAAATAAGCCTCTGAGGAGATGGCCATTATCCATGAAGATGAGGATCGGGCTCAGATCAAGGATGATGAACTATGCCCCATTGTCGCCGAGGAGGAACAGGAGGTAAACATGCAACAAAAGATCTGAGATTCCCCAAGCCAGAGGGTAGACAAGCTAGGAACCTCTATTGAAGAGGTCAATCCATACATGGGAGGGTGAAATCCTTGGGGTACTGTAATGTGTATAAACTCACAAATATATTTTCGAGTGTGTTTATGTTGGATACATGCATGCTATACATTATTTGTATTTGGTTTACTACATGTCCTTCACATTCATGAAATATCTACTGATACATCTCTAAGAACACATGGGTTGGGAATGATGTGAGAAACAAGGGATGAATGCCACATTATTCCATCCTAATATGTATGTATCAACCAAGCTTTGGTGCTTTAGGTTTTGAACAACCGATCTGAATTTCTTGAAAAAAATAGGGAGGCTTGACTGGAGAATGAATCTCTTAGAACAGTTGAATTATAGTTTTCCTAACGTGCTCTAGTACACGAGTAGTGTAACGCCATGGGTGTTAGAATCAATCCAAAAATAAGGGAGTAGAATGTGTGAATCATGATACTGAAAATTCAGAACACAGTAGTGGTGGAAAGACAATGAAGGATAAATGTTGATCATGTTCAAAACATAGTGTCCCTATCACATTATCCTGATATGGGGATAACAAATGAGGGCCAACCCCTGAACATGTTCGAAACATGGGGCCTAACTCAAAATTTCATCCTTTATTCTTCCCAAATGTTATCCCAGGATAGTAGGCAATCCATAGGCAGATCATCCATACAATTAGGGGATTCCTTCAGACATGAAATAGGATGAGGGTCCAAATAAAGGGCATGAAGAGTGCGATAGTTAAAGTGTTGGGTTGTTCGAATAGAGTCCAATACTCTATAAATTATGCCACTATGGTGGAATCATATTAGGTGGGGGCATCAGTCTATTCAGGGATCATACCTATTTCTATATAGGAACTCTCTAGTGGGGACCTGAAATGTATTGTAGTTTTATATCGTACAGATGTAGAAGATGAATTGAATATTTTAACATGGTTTAACCAAGAGTTTGCAAATAGTTATAAAGGTCATACATCATGGACCGAGGATAACTGTTTAAAGTCAAGTTGCACAAAATATAGGCTCCCAGTTTAATGTTATAGTGACTGGACCATGATCAGGGCCGAAGGGCCAGAAGGGATAATGACCATGGGGCTAGGCCTAAGGTGAAAGGCCCAGATGTCTCTACGTATCCCATACAGATGAGAATGACTACATATGTTTATATTAAGCACAAAGTGGCCATAGACCACCACTGTAAGGGGAAATCCTCTTTTCCATGGAAGTCGATGCATCCAATAGATATTATGGGGAATCTTGAACTTGTTCTTGGAAGATATATAGTTTAAAGTCATGAAATGAGGACATGGTTACCCATAATGGATATTAGGGGTGAGGTACATATCCTGACATGAATAAGGATGTAAAAAATCCACACCACACCGAACAATCTCTAGAGAAATCATAGGTCAGAGGAAAACAAATGAAGAAATTTGGACTGGGCCAAAGACCATGTGTTTTGGCATTCCTACGTACCCCATTAGGATGGGAATGAATTCATACATAGTTATAAGAGTGCAGTTTAATGTATTTTGAGTCAAAAATGATGTGTGGTTTGGTTACACCAGTATAGATTCGACCAAAACCCCTAATCCCATGTGAGTCGTTCTAGGTGTGGGAAACTAGGAGTAGTGATAAGATTTTCCTACCTACTCAACAAACATAGATGCCCGGAGGGGTAAAACTGAGTTCATTGGAATTCCACTTAATCATGATGGAGTGGAAATATGTGAATCATGGCGCCAATATCTAGATCATAATAATAGTGGAATGATGATAAAGGATAACTGTTGACCATGTTTGAAACACAACATATGTTTGATATTAGCCTAGCATGGGGATAGCCAAATCAGGGTTGTCATTTGACATGTTTGAACATACAACCTGACTCGAAGTGTTATCCAATGTCATCTAGAATGTTAGACCATAATGGTAGGTGAGGTGATGTTTCATGGGACCTGGCCATTAGGGGTTCCCTTCAGGTAAGAAAGATGATGATGATCCAAATAAAGAGATCATGAAACATGGACTTGAAATGAGGGAATGTCCATGTGAAAAATCCACACTTTGGGTTATTTTCCACAACTCATTTTAGTACACCAATAAGTTGTGTCAAATAGAGGAGGTCGAATCCATTTCCATGGATAGGGGTCATGGGATCACAAGATCATAAGTTAAGGTCATAGGGGGACCAATAAGAGGGGACCTGGTTTAATAGAATAAATGTATGGTAGCAAAGTAGAGAAGAACAATGTGTAGATCATGTGATAATATCTTATTTTTTTGGTCTTAGTATGTGGACCCAGTTGGTAAAGGCAAAGGAGGCACATGGTGTGGTGGTTGAAAAACCTGACGAGAATGAGGATCCCATAGGTACTCGCCACACAACATACACCCAAAAGAGTTCTAGATAAGGGGCCAAAAATGAAGGGGCCTGATTTGAGATTCCTAGGGCTGGACCCACAGATGGAATGTCTGGGCATTCCTACGTATCACATGAGGATGAGAATCAATCCGCACGTAGTTTGGGTAAATGCCTTGCAATTTCACATCCTGCGGAAAGGACACAAAGAGATCCTAGTTTTATGGTCTTAGAGCTCAGACCATATATGGAAATGATGGAGGAAGACACATGGCATGGTAATTACAAAACCAAACATGATTGAGGACAATAGGAGTCTATATGAAATTGTGCTTCCTGGAGAGGTTTTAGGTCAAGGGACCAAAAAGGAAAGTTGGGCTGGGCCCTAGGAAAAGTCTATGGGTGTTACTACATACCATGTGATGATGGGGATTAAGACATACATAGTTCCAGTAGTGTAAATTTAGGGTACCAATGTCGGGGACAATATTTTGGTTCATGTTTCATCCACACACCAAAAGAATTGGAATTTTTAAGATCTTGTTGTTTCCTTTAGGATGGATGTGTGTGTTATTTTTGTGCATCAATAAACCTATGACAGAAAAACAAAGAATCACTATTGGAATCAATAAATATGAAGGCATTGAAAAATGATATGGTGGATGAACTTTACCTGACATGTCCCATCGAGTGAGGACATCACAATGTGGTGCCATTTTTTCTTTTGTAGCTAGGATGATAATATCATAGTTTAGGGTCATATGATAGGACCAACCCCTACATTTTAATGTCGTGTTATAAACACTCAATAGATTAAAGTCTTTTGGGACCATGATATATAGTTTAAGATAACATGGATTGGGCATATACAGAATAAATGTGGTTTTAGAGCATAATGTGCATGGCATGATAAATCATAACCGACATGAATGAGGACATAGAGTCTATACCACACCATGCACAATCCTGATGAAGAAACCTCGGGCCAAGGGGACAAAAAAACAAAGAATATGAGGATGGTCCAATGGACTAAGCGTCTAGGTGTTCCAATGTATCCCATGAGGATGGAAATCAAGCCATATGTAGTTCTGAGAGTGTTGTTTAATGTCCTACATGACAAGTGGTAGGAGAGACTAGATCCCGGAAAGGAGTATGTGGTGTGACTATTGCAAACTTGATGTGAATGAAGACATAATCCCGCACACACCATGCCACTCAATACTATTAGAATCAGGGACCCAAGGTCTGTACAGAAGAGATAACTACTGGAACCTGAGCTGGACTTGATGATGAGATTCCCAGGCATTCCTACGTACCCCATGATGATGGGGATCAAGCCATACAAATTTCTAGAAGTTCAGTTGTTTATGCCTTGCGAAAAGGATGTAAAGATCTTAGTTTAGGGCCTTAGATCATGAAAAATAGAGAAGAGAGACTATTTCAAATGATCACAATCCTCCATGAAATCCCAAAGCACACTTTAGCTATCCTCAATTTGGGAAACAATGGTAGAGAAGGCCTTTGCCACATGTGGAATACATGAATAGGTGAAAATGGTTTGGAGCCCCGAATAACCGCACAACATGGCTTTGTCCTCCTAACGTGCAAACACAAACTAAGGGATTACACCAAGAGTGTCAAAGTTTCACATGGACATGATGTTGTAGAAAATTAATAAAATCATGCAACCAATATTTCGGGCTTGATGGGGGAGGCATGACAATTGATGTTAACTATTGACTGTGTTCAAAACAAATAATCCATATCGTGTGACCTAGAATGAGAATAGAAAATGAGCATCGACCGCCGACTATATTTGAAATGAGTGACTTTGATCAATTTTTCATTCAAAATTCATAGGGATGTCAGCTCAAGGTGGTAAGAGAGCACTAGGTCCTAGCATCCATGACGTTCTGGGTACCTTTCAAAAGTGAAATATGATAAAATCCAAAATTAACAGGAACATGAAACATGAAAGAGTCTGATAACATGTCTATGTAGAATCCAAAACTCTAGGTCTTGAACTAGAGTCCACCTAGGCACATTACTGAACTACAAAAGAGGTTTGAGGTCCCAACTAAAGATCAGGTGACTCAAAAAGGTGAGTGTAGAATATGGGACAAAGAGCTCTTTGGATGGAGAGGTACATGGTTTGGTTGTTACAAACCCAACGTAAATGAGGACACAAGACCATACCAAACCACATATTTCCCTCCTATAAGACTTGGGACATGGGGCCAGAGAGAAGAGGAGGTTTCAAAGAAACATGTCTGGAACTGAAGACAAAATGTGTGGGTGTTCCTACGTATCCCATGAGGATGTGAATCAATCAACACATAGTTATGTAAATGTTGTGGAGTTTAACTTCACGAGTTAAGGATGGAGATAAAATTAGAGTATATTGATGAGGAGTGTGTATGGAGTGGAGAATAACTCGACATGGATATGGAAATAAGCCCATATATGCCACAACATTCATAATTCCCGAAGAGAACTTGGCCCAAGAGGCTGAGAGAAAGAAAAAACGAACCCAGGCTAGACCCAAAGACAAAAACATCTGGGATTTTTAATGTATCCGATGAAAATGGGAATCTATCCAAATGTAGTTCTCATGATGCTATACAGTTTTACATCATGCGACAATGACGTGGGAGATCTTAGTTTATGGTCATTGAGATTTGACCGTAGAATCCCTATTTAATGTCATGTGTGTGGGATATATTGGTGTAAAGGGTTAATCATCAGAACATCCATGTGGGATAACATGAAACGAAAATAATGATTGAGGATAACCACTAACAATGTTCACAACATAGTATCAGTATCTTTTCCTGAAATAGAAACAAAAAATGAGCGTCGAACGATGACCATATTTTCATTGCAGGACTTGCATCAAATTGTCTTCCAGAATCCTCAAGGGGTGTGGACCCCAAAATGTTGGAGATCCCTAAGGCCTATAATCCATGTCATTAAGGGATCCCTTCATATGTGAAATTTTATGGAAACCCAAATGATGGGATGAATAAAGCATTGTAGGACTTGTGTTGTTTAGCGTCATGAGGGATGGACGATGGATCAAGGGGTGTCTCATGGGGATATATACGGCATGGACAACATAGACCAACAAGAATGAGGACACAGATACCACACCACACCAAAAAATTCTAGATGAGAACTTGGTCCAGAGGCCTAGATAGGCTGAGGGACCAGGGGCTGGGCCAGAAATGGAATTTCACTTCCAGTTTTCAATTTATCATCATGCGGGATGAGTGTTGAGTGGTCTTACATACCTTATTGATAGACACGTTACATTATTTAACGTCGTATAATGAGGATGGTGGTGATCTTAGTTTAATTCTATAGTGCTTAGAAAATGTGGTTGTGTGACCCTTTATATAGGTACATCAATTCCAAAGCTCATAAGCCCATGTGAGCAAAGATCGGTGTGGGAATAAAGAAATGTGATCTTCTTTTACCCGGCATATAAGGACGTGATAACAACAGAAAGTTATTGGGTGGGATCTATCCCACCCAGACCAACATCACTTCTCAAGGCATGCTCACATTTAAAGGGATAATGGGACAAAATGAATCAATGCACTTAATATTTGGGACATATAGGGGAGGCGGTAATGATGGAAGATGGATGTTGACCATATTCAAAACACAACATCCTTATTGTGTGACTTGAAATGGGAACAAAAAATTAGCGTCAACCGCTGACCATATTCACAACATAGGACTTGTATCAATTTGTCGTTCAGAATTCTAGGGGACATTATCCCAATGCGGTAAGAGAGATGTAGGGCCTATAATCCATTCCATTCGGGGGTCCTTTCGAATGTGAATGATGATGAAGACCCCAATAAATGGGATGTATGAAGTGTGAACATGCTCATGGACTAACGTCAATCTGGGATGGGCGAAAGAGGTGGATATCTCCAACGAGAGAGATACATGGTGTGGTCATAATGAACTCAACGTGAATGAAGGAAATGTCCTACATCAAACCATGTGTTTCTGCCCAAGGGGAGATCCTGATGTTTGAGTCTAGGCCTACGGACAAAATATCAAGGCATTTCTATGTACCCCACAGGGACGAAAATCAAGCCGTACGTGGGTTTTGAAGGGCCGTGTAGTTTAACATCATGTGGTGAGAACATGGGAGGATAGAAGAACAAGAATGTGTACATGGTGAGATCATCATAACCCCGACATGAGTGGGTCCAAATAAGTCTATGGTACACCATGTGGGATCCACCAAGGAAACTACACCCAGGGGTAGTCAAAAAGAAGAGTTTGGGGGTTTGACTCTATGAAGAAGCATCCGAGCATTCCTACGTATCCCATGAAGATTATAATAAAGATAAATGTAGTTCTGAATTGGTCATGTATTTTAACTTCATGCAACAAAGACATAATAGATAATAGTTCATAGTCATAGAGCTCATACCATCTTTCAGTTTATCTCCCACTCACAGTTTAATGACATGCAAGATAGGTGCTGAGAAGTTTTACATCATATAGCTTGGATGGATCACTCAGTTTAATTTTGTGGCGAAGATGAAATATTTTAAGGTCATGTAGGGCTATTTATTTAGGTAATGTATTGTTAGAGTAATATGGAATTAGTGGACGGAGTTATATGCACACTGTCCATGGTAACCAGGGAGTATGTGCCATCGTGGTAAACAATGTGAATTATGTAAGGTTTTTCCCATTTGGTATTAATTTTGGGTGGTTGTCTAATGGTTATTATCGGTGTTCTCAAATCCAACATCTTGTCACATTGTAAGAAAGAGAAATGGCGAATGTTCGTGTTGAAAGTTCAGAATATCTTGTTCTGATTCCTTTCTAGATTGTATGGGGAACGAAGAATATTCTCATCGAGCACTTACAATTAATCCATATGGATTTACACTAACTTATCCGGTGATTTATCATCATATAAATCCATGTTTAATGAAGGAAATTGAATCTCAATGGGATGGATGGTCTCTGTTACTTAAACTAGGGATTATAGGGTCAGCCGGGTGAAATTTAGAGTAGTTGTCTGATAATCCTAGAGGGTGTTGGGGGGGTTTTTTATAGCCAATATTTCTTATTTTGAATAAACATATTCTATAGAATATTAGAGAGGGTATTTTTGAACACCTCTATCTACCCATTTTCTTGCACATGATAGTAGGAGGAATTTTGAGAACGATTGTTGTACTTGGCGTACAATTTCTTCAACTTAGCTGCTGGGATGTTGGTGTCGTTATCGGTGAGGATGGTGGGTGGGACAAAAAATTGGTAGATAATGTTAGAGATCACAAATTCAATGATAGAATGGTCCTTTACCTCCTTTAGTAGAACTTAATCTACCCTCTTGGAAAACAAATCTGTAGCGGTTAGGATGGAATTACATCGGGGAGATGTCGCTGGTGGATATGGTCCCATGACATTGAGTCCCCAGATTGAAATGGTCCAAGAGTACATGGTAGTGTGGAGTGGATCTGGTGTACGATGTAGAAAATTTTCATGGATTTTGAATTCTTAGCACCTCTTGGCTTGCTCGATATAGTCACAGATCATAGAGGGCCAAAAATACCATAGTCTTCGGACCTAGTGAGATAGTTTCAGCGTTATCTGATGAGACCTGTAAGAACCAACATGATCTTTTTGAAGGAACTAAGAAATCCCACCTCCTTGAATTAAATAGCGGAGGAATCCATAAAACTCGTGTTTTTAGAGGATATTCTCAAGAATATGGTCACTCTTGAGGGTAAACTGCAGTGTGAGGCATCAGATTTGCTCATGTTTGGCTCGATATGTCAGAATATTACCATGTTGGAGGTACTCGATAAAGGGGGTCCTCCAGTCAGGAGTCACTTCCAACACTACATCAAGGGGACCTGAGGACCCTCATGTGAAGGCAATAGTGGTATGATGGATTACCTGTGGGCGGTCCTCATAGTCCAGAGTGATGGGGGTGATGACTCTCTGGTGTGACACGTGGATAATGAAATCATCCTGACTAGGATCTAAAAGAGAGGCAACTGGACTGGCCAAGGCACCGACTCGACCGTTTTGGGATTGAGGGATATGGGTAACCACTGGATGATATGGGAACTGGTCTATCAAATGCCGGGTACGTTCCAATATGGGTATGAGCTCTGGCTTCAGAAAGACATAGTCACCGTTGAACTGCTTGATGACTAGTTTTGAGTCCCATTTCACATGCATGTGGGGAAAATCAATCTCGAGGTACATCATGAGGCTAGTAATGAGGGCATGATACTATGAGTCATTATTGGTACAGGGTTTGGAAATCATGAATGAATATGACAGAACAACAAATGTTGGTGTGATGAAGTTGATACAAAGGCCCACTCTGTTGAGTCTATAATCATTGAGTATTCTGTCAGTAGGGATCTGGGAAGCACCTTCAAAGTGAATTTTCTAACAAGAAATGGCTTGGTCGACCTATAGGATTGCCTCATCCAGAATATCCAGGTATAGGGACTAGTCCGTGGGAGCTGGATTAGTGGAAAAGAAGTTTGTCAATGCTTGCTGCTTAATAGCCTTATGGTGAACGAACCTGATATCAATCTGCTGGAGTATTACTACCCACTGAGATAGAAGACCTATCAATATACGGGCGATTTAGGATGTACTTCAAGAGATCCACTTAGGAAACTTTCTGTATCTCATAGTGTTGCAAGTAATGTCACAGTTTCTGTACTACGCATACCATTGGAAGACATATTTTCCTGATAGAGGAGTATTTAATATCTGTATTGAGTAGCATGTGGATGAGACAGTAGAGGGTTTTCTCTATTCCATTTTTGATCTTCTGGGTGAGAAGGGCACAAAGAGACCATTCTCGGGAGGTCACATAAAATGGCCAATGAATTTCCAGAAATGGGTGGCATCAAGACCAGAGGCTGTAACAGGTACTATTTGATTTACTCCAAATTAGTCTCACATTCCTCATCCCACTAATAAACAATACATTTCTTCATGTTCCAAGAAAAGGTCTTACACATTCAATCTAAATTCACGATGAATTAGCGTATGTAGGCCATGTGGCCTTGAAATCCTCATCGCTCTCGATTGTTGCTTAGAGGAGACATCTGGTTGATGGCCTTAATCATCTATGTATCTTTCTTAAATCCTCTATATCTGAAAACGAAGTTGAAAAACTTTTCATAGGTGGCCTTTAAGGCACACATCAATAGGTCCATCAACAGATGGTGAGAATGGAGGCAACCGAACACATTCACGAGGTCTTTGAGATGGTCCTGACCCTAGTGAGATTTTTCCACCAGGTCGTCCACTTAGCAGTCCACCAATGTACTACGGATCGACTTAAAAAGGCGATGCACAACATGCTGATAGGTGGAACCTTTATTACTTAGACCAAGGAAATTACCTAGTAAAAAAAGTACCTTGTGGTTCCCTAAAGGGAATATAATCTTCGTCTTTAGGGGCCATTGAAATTTGGTTATACTCCAAATACCCATTTATAAAGGAGTGATCCTGAAACCCAGTGGCGGTGTCAATCAATAGTTCATCAACAAGTAGGGGGAAATCATCCTTCGAATAGATATTGTTGAGATCCCAAAAGTTTATGGAGAGTCTAATCTGTCCGTTCTACTTCTTGAAAGGTACAATGTTGGATATGTATCTGGGATACTAGACCTCCATGAAAAAATTGGCTCTGATGAGCTTATCAACTTCATCCTCGACCATGGAACCATGAGAAGGGTGCATCTATCTAGGAGGCTATTTGAACCCATGTTGACTTGCTGGGAGACTGAGGTGGTGGACAGAGATATGAGGATCTAGTCCCAACATCTCATTATAACTCTAGGAAAACACATCATGTTGTTGCTTCTGGAAGTCCACATACTAATATTTCTCTTTAGTAGGCATAGTGGCACTGATCAATGTGGGTTTCAGATCCATCTCGTTATCGAGGATCACCTATACCAACTCAGCAACCATGGTGGAGGCATCCTCTTTGAAAGAGAGAGGATCATCCTATAAATACTCCTCTTCATTCATGGAAGTTGTATCCATAGTGGTGGAAATTCTTCCAAGGCGACATATACTAATGGGTCCCGGTCCCATCCTAAGTAGCAGTGGACACCGCATCATGGGGCTCCTCTACTACCGAAACAATAGTGACGAAGGTTGTCGATCGAATCCCATAAAGGCTTTGGAAGGGGAACCACATGATGATATCAAAGAAATTGTTGCATTTCATCTTGAGTCAATTTAACCCATTTTGTAAAAACAAGAAGGTATGACATATTGTTTTTTCCATGGGGAGGACAACCCGATACCTTATTGGAGATGGGGGCTCCGAGATCACCTGAGACTGATTTTTGTAGGAATTTGAGGTGATCTTTTGGTTTCCCCCAGACATGGTAATGTTCTTCCCCCTCATTATAGGTACAAAAAATCATTTCCCCTAGATCTAGGGTCATAGCCTCCAATTAGTGGATCTGAGAAATGTAGGCATCATCTAAGTCTGCCCATGGGTCGATCGCAACCATAGTGTGTTCAACCTTTCCATCCTAAATCTTCTTGTTGTTTCTCTTGTAATAGTCAAAATCCAAGTAGTGGGATTCTCAAGAGACAATGGAATACGTGTCGCCTTGGAGTATGCCCACTTTACCATTAAGGGTGTACTTAAGGCATTGGTGATACAATGAAGGGAACACCACATGCAAGTGGATCCATGGCCTACCCATCAACGTGTTTTAAGAAATGTATTTTGAGATAACCACTAACAAATCTCTTGCTACCAGACCACCGAACAAGGTCTCCAATAATATCTTGTCAGCTAGTGTCTATTCCTTCATATAATAACTTTGAATTTAAAGTTTGGAAAGATTCAGATCATCCTTGGACAACCCCATTTTTTCAAGTGTCTGGGTCGGGATTATGTTGACCCTAGAGACCATGTTGACAATATAGGGAAGAACCTTCAAACCATTTAAGTGTCCAATGATGTACAGCATGCAGATGTTCTCCTATATAGGAGATAATTCATATTCCCTATAGAAAGAGAGAATGGACTGAAATTCAGCAGACATGACTACCTTAGCATGGAAGGATTCTGCACTTGCTACTTGTGTCTCAAACTAGAGGGGGATCCATAAAGCCTCATCAAAGGACTCATGCATATATAAAAATAGAAAAAGATCCTTGAGGATAGAGATCCCCACAAAAATGTTGTTGAGATGCTTAAGGATATCATACTTTTTTTCCATGTGTGAAATTCTTCTTACTAGAGGTTGTTCTCTGACAAGGGGTATGACCGGCCCTTCCAGCTAAACTGGCGGTTGACTTGTGATGGGAATGTCTCGTTTCTATCTAGTCAAATCACATGGAGCGACTACCAGATTTTGGATAAATTAATGAGGCTGTTATGTAGCAAGGCATGGTTGATCGCGGCGCAGTCGAGGCATCACTTCCTGTTCAAGTAACACAAATGGTGGTGAAGACGGACCTGATGACACCATATTAGAAGGATTCACATACTGAGCTCTATGTTGGTGATTTTTTTCCTAGATTTATTAGAATGCACAACCTAGATGAAAGTATTGACCTAGGTATTTCTATGACCCGTATATCCATGGATTCATTGATGCTGGCGACGAGTGGGGATGTTTGGAGGATCCCTATGGTGCTACTCATCATTAGGGATCTTATAGGGGATTACTAGATTTATAGTGTTAAACAAAGCATACCCTTGATTTTCATTTTAATAATACTCCATCATCAGACATACTCTAGGTATAATCTCTATCTCTAGGGGTGTGAATTCGCTGAGAGTACGGAATGATGATGACATTAGTGGGGGACATTTTTTCCTTGGCTCACCGATGCTTTCACTTATGAGAAGAAGAAGGGTGAGACGTCAACGTTGAAGTACTGTGTGTGGGTTACATAGTGTCTTCTGAAGGCTCATGATGATTCTGATGTGCATAGATAATACCATGGGAATAGGTGACTTCCTTGTGAGCCATACAATCGTATTAGTTTTGAGACATGTGGTTTGGAACCTGATGCCAATGACCCTCACTTTCACTGCCGCTATCTGGCTTGATGAATACACTTGCCACCTATGCCAGAGCTAAACATAACCCGACTATGTTGTTATCAACCTAGTCTTATGGATGGTTTTTGAACACATATTACTATTTGAGGGTTTTCCCTAGGATTCAGCGATATGGACAATAGTTGGGGCGATCAGGGAGATCCAACTCTTTAGGCCTCCTGTATTCGAGAAATAGTTGAATTCCATGTTCCAAGGAACTTCTGAAGTAACCGAGGACCTGAGGCTCATTGAATGAGTTGGTCCAGTTTCTCCTATCTGGGAAAGGGGATCTGGGATCCTACCATTGACAAAGGGATGGATGGGCCTGTCAAGGAGGTGGAACCTAGTTATATCGCTTGGGTGGTGGAGGAGAGTTATGTGCATGCGTTTTCCAGTTCTGAGGTGGGAACTTCTAGGCTGGAGGCTACTCCTGGGATAGTGGGACTCAGTGAGGATATGAAGGTGGATTGACTGGTAACAACTCCATCTACCTTGGGGCCTTTGTCTATGCTACCACAGATGGCTCAACCGTCGAGGCTCTTCTCGTGGGAATTACGTGAGGCGAAGAACATGCATGCTGTAAGGATTCCTCGAAACATTGGGCCTTATTCGAGAAATTCAGAATCTACCAGGGAAAATCTGAGTAATGATAGAGGGGACTAGTTCAGTTTTGACATTCCACACACATATAGTCAGCAGCTGTTCCTGTGTCAGCGACATATCCCGGGAGTCGGTTAGGTCGTTCCACTAGGCGACAATGTCTACGATGCACTCGCCAGGCCACTGCTTACACATGAAGAGGTATGAAATACTCATGTTATGAGTGGTAAAGATGAACTGATAATAGAACTGTCTATGGATATCTTCCCATCCGATGACTAAACCAATGGGTAGCTGGTTGTACCAGACAAATAGAGGCCCTTCTAATTTATGTATGAAACACTAGAGTTTGGAAACCTCTTACTGTGCTAGAGTTTTTAGAATAGGTCCACACCATGAGTTGAAGTGGGCCAGATTCTTTATTCAATCACCTGTTCCATTAATGGGGGAAAGGGAAGGATTTCTGAAACCAGGGTTGAAGGCATATCATCCACCCAATCCATATATGGATTTCCATTAGGTAGATTTGCCACTTGTCAAGTTTCCAAAGCCTTGAAGCAGGCGATGATTGCAGCCATCAGATCATCTAGGAGGGGATTCCTATCTTAAAGAGGGTCCTTGACCACAAGTTCATTGGTAGGTTCATCAAATTGATAAGAAAAACCAGAAGCTCTTGGAGCTACTGCTGGGATACCCTATGGTGTAGCTGGGGGAACATGAGTTGGGTCCCAGGGATTATAACACTACTCAGGTGGATTTGGTGACCCATACTGCACCCTCTTACAATAAGCTCTGACTTCTACCCTTTCTATGTAGGTAGGATGTTTAGGGTCTCCAAGGGCAACACACCAGGGAAAATTTTTTATATTCGCTGCTACCCTAGACAAGGATCACTGTGGTCTGGTTACTGCTCTGTGGAATGTTCTTCAAGGAGGTCATAGACCATTTTCATATGCTCCACGAGCTATTGATGCAATTCAGTATTTTTGCGATCATCATCTGTCTACTATGATAATCCAGACAGGTCGGAGGGTTTGATGGCCCCAAGATGCTCTTTGCCTTTATTAGGATTTCAGATGAAGACTAATAACTCGGGTGGCACAAGAAGACCTAGTTGATTTCTCTACTAGAGATTAACCCTTACGAGGGTATCCAATAAGTGTTCTCCTCCCCCAGGGGGTATGTTCTATCCTATGAGTTCTCTCTTGGTCTCTTCCGACGACAGATCATCCATGTTAACCACAACTCTACCAGTATGTATACACTCAATATCGCATAGCAATTCGGGCTAGAACCAGATAGAACTGAAATAGAGTGCATCATACTTCCCCCAACCATGGACTTTAATGTGGAGGGAATCCTACCTGATAATCATATAGATTACTTTAAAACTCTAAACGCATCGTTGTAGGAGGGTCCTATAGAAACCAGACAACTAATGGTGTTGGGCCATATGGAGCACAACCAAGTCAACCGTACAGGATTGTTGGTCAATATCTTCAAAGTGATATTGACTCTTGGGGTAAGCCACTTGATGATAATGGAGACAAATGAGCATCACCCATAGGGTTTGGCAGAAACCTGCAACTTCCTCCTGTGTAAGGGATTTTGGCGCATTGAAGTTTTTGGTCTCAATTAGATGGACCATCTCAAAGAAATGGTCTGTTGTAAGGATGTCCCACAATTTCCTAGGCTTAGACTCAGGATACAACACTTGGTTTCCCAACTCATAAACTGGGGGTAGCTGCATGACCGGTAATATCACTAAAGAAAATTGCTGATATGGTAGGCTAGCTGATGGAGAATACGAAAAATAGGCTGATAAGCCACTGCATCTTGGGATGTCATACGATGAATGGAAGGAATGAGATAAAACATCTTGGTATGATGGACTAGCGAATGTGGTTTTTGGTTTAGGGGCTGTAGTTACTAGTGGTAGTTCATGTTGTTGTTCATCCTCTAACGGTCCCCAAAATAACTCTCCACGATCTCCGGTTGAGGCAGAGAATAACCTTGTGGATGATAGGGTGGATTGCACAGCTATGCCCTATATAGAGGCCAAATCTTCCTCGTCCTGGATATATCTTTGGAAGTATTCCATAATCTGTTGGAACTCACTTTTGGGAAGGATGAGGCTAATATGCCACATTCTTTCCCCAACCCTCAACATAGAAGATCAAGGTGAGGGTCCCATTTCCGAATTTTATTCCACCTTTGAATCTGAGAAGCAGATATTTTTAATCATGGTCTGAAACATCACATTATTATTCTTATGGAGTAAGTGATCTTACCTCATGCATTAGGGTGGCTCTTCGGGGTAGTGTTGATTTTTGGCTCGAGTTGGACCTTCAATGAAATTGAGGTTGGGGTGGAGAGGACTTCTTCCAGGGTGATCCGGGGTACAAGTATCACATGAAAAACATTCAAGGGGAACACAGGTAGGACCTTAATGTCCACTTGTTGATATGAAGATGGATTATACCTGAGAAGTGTTGGTGCAAGTAGGACATCCACTGGAGATGGAAGAAACATGGTCAAGGCCTCGCTTCTTATTTCCTTTGGCAGCGTCGGTACGAGGAGGTTCCTCATATTGGTCGATCAGAACATGGGTATGAACTCCATGTTGAGTGCCAATAAAGCGAGGAAAACATCTGCTTCTCTGATTTCTTGGAAGATGAGGACCTTTTTTGGTAGTTGTAAGGACATGGGTAAAACCCCCCACACTGACAATTAATGGGATGGGTAGCATCTTCACATTGACGACCTGTGAGAGGAGGAACGACTCCATACCTAAGGTCATGGGTGCCGAAGAGGATTCCATACTGTGTGTCAATGTAACAGGGAGAACCTTCACTCAGATTGATGATGGAATGTGGAGGACCTTGATGCTGAGCATGGGAGCGGGATGGACCTATGCTCTCATTGGTGGTGGCACACGAACAACCTCTGAATTGGATGTCGACGCTGTGGGTTGGATAGAAATGGATGCCACGAATGTCGGCGACCTAATGAGTCGACCCAGCCTTCCCATGGGGTGGTTTCAGCCTCTATTTAGGTCAGGCATATGAGTTCCCTACTCTGTATACACTGGGTACTGATGAAATGATCCAGCGGTGGAATGTGCCATTGTAGCCGTTGATGTTGACGCCCCTTAGTGGGCATCCTCCTCAGACTGCACTTGAAGCTGGCTTCAGTTTAACCGGACTAGGGCTGGTGGTGCAGGTGCATAAATCAAGTGCACCTCAGACTGTAGGGCGGGGTGGCGGTGTTGACGTAGCCTAGTAGGAGTCCTCCTTAGGATCCCCTAGAACGAGATTCGTTCTAGGCTGGCATGGACATCCATAACCTCATTGATGTAGGGGAGTGAGTCATCGAAGCATTCTGGGGGAGGCTTCTGAAACGTTTATACTTCAGAGTGGGGAGTAGTGGATCCCTGCGTGGCCCTTGGGGGAGGTAGTAATGATGAGGCGCAGAAGCCTCTATGTCTTATCAGGCCATATCCCGAGTTTGGATAATCCCATAATCCCCATATCATCGAACATGATCATTAATCACACTCTTCTAAATGATTTCAGATGGGGATATAGGGCGTGAGAGACCACATCCATTAATGTAGAGGTCATCACAGAAGAGACGAGGCTACGTGGGATTTCCATGTTAATGTTTCCCCATCACCTGTATTAATGGATGTGTGTTGATCGATTTCCTATCATGGCATCTTTTGTTATGAAAATCAAAGATATTAAACCATTAATGCCGAAGGAAGGAAATCAACGTCTAGTACCCCAGTTCCATTCCATATTCCATGTATGGTAAGGTGGATCCATGCTGAGAATGTTGTAGACCGGGACGTCCAATACCCAACTACCCTAATTTCGGGTGAGTTTCATGCCCAGACCACTATATTCATGGTGGGACCTGGTGCCATATAATTGGATTTGGTGACACACTAATCCACTATTGTCTCAAATTCTACTAATCTCCACTATGAGGAAAATAACATCAGGTTGGGTTCACCATTTCTGTTTCCAATTCATTCATGGGACAGAACATTGATTTGTAGAGGACATGCATATCGGTCATGCCACATTCATTCTTTACAAAGGTGGGTGGCATCTATTGCTTATTTAGGAAATTTTTCTCCTTAATCCAAATGGGATGATGGGATGTTGGTTCCTCTTTCCATGGATTCTTCCTTAGACCTCGTCACCTAGTCCGGGTTTCCCTTGTAGACATAAGACGTTGATCGTGAAACTCTTCCCAGTGCCATGTCTTTATGGATGCTGATTAACTATTTACTTCTGTCTAGACATTCCAAGGGGTCTAGTAAGTGAAGTAACATTCAATAAGGGGAGTAGACACATTGGACATTGCTGACATGTCTAGAAAATGGAACACGGGTGCATATGGTTTTATTCCCCTTATGATAGGGATTCTCGAGGGTGCAGAAGCCCAAGGCATCCCACATCGAGTGAGAGGAATTATATTCAATAGGCATGTGTCTAGGGTTTTCCTAAGATTCCCATTTTAAACATAGGGAATTCGATGAGTTTAACGTCTAGCGGAGATAGATCTGACAGATAATAAAATTGATAAGAGTGGATCTAATGGGTGAAACCCAAAGAGGGAACACTAATTATAAGGATAACGCATGGTTATTTTCCCAATTTCCACTAGGATAAGTGATAAAGTGGTTGACATGATCTCAATATGATGTGGCAGCCTAGGTAAGAATCTGAATGGACATGGATGGTTGAGAGGGGAAGGAGGATGAGATGGTACTAATGTGAGGATGATGGTGAGTTGGGATTGTGCCTCGAAGAGAACTCATACATTTCCCCATTATAGGGAATCAATGTCCACGTAGTTTAGTGGGGTGATGGGACACCTGAGGATGCATACCATGAGAATCGATGCATGGATGGGTTCCAAAGGATGTTAAACCATCTGGTTGGGGAACATAATTATGGTGTAAACATAAGACACAGACCCAACAATATACTAGGTCTTACACATGGTTAGCAGCCTAGGTTGGACTGATGCTTGAGGGGCGGACAGGAGATGTGGGTACTAAAAAGGGGACTACAATAGATTACTGTCAATTGTAGACTACAATGGCTCATAGTAGGATGGTAATAATGGCTTAATGCTGATTGGGGATACAATGGGTTACCGTTGGTTGGGGTTCCAAAAGTTTACCAGTGGTTAGCATTAAACATCCTAGAGTATTTCTAAGTACCATGCCTATGAGATAAGGATCAAAGACCACGTAGTTTGGGATAATATAGTTTACCATCATGCAGGATGAAAGGGTTGTACAGTTTAAGGTCATGTAGGCTGAGGGTAGACAGAATTGAAGTGGTCAGGATCGATGGTTGTTGGGATCAAACCTCAGGGAGGCTTCCTACATACCTTTACTAGGGGAAACGGATCAAAGTCCACATAGTTCTATTTGGGGATATAGTTTAACATCATTCATTATGAAGGTGAACCAACGTAAAGGGGTTGGGATAGGTAAGTGTTGGTCTTGAACCTCATGGAGGCTTCCTATGTACCATACTTAGGAGACAATGGTCAAATTACATGTAATTAGGAATGAAGAATACAGTTTAACGTCATGCTGGATGAATATTAACTAACATGAAGTAGTTGGGACAAGTAGGTGTTGGGATTGATCCTCAGATAGGATTCCTATATACCTTGCCTAGGAGACAAGAATCAATTTCCACGTAGTACAAGATGGTTTGGGGATTACATGTAATGGAAGGTCAGGAAGGTTTTCATGGTCAATGATTACTCTAAGACAATGTGACTCATGATCGGTGTGAGAAATAAGAGGCTTCAAATACCTGACAGTCACATCATCAAAGGTGCATACGTGGGAAGTGGAGTGGGGCTTAAACATGGGTAGTGGACCAGAGAATAAACAATGTATTACACATGGTTATCATCCCAATGAGGAAACACGAGATTATGCGTGGGTAGTATCTCAAAGTGGAAATAAGGTATTATCCGTGGTTAGCATCCCAGAGAGTAAATATGGGTTTATGAGTGTTTAGCAGCCTATAGAAATTGTGATTGGGACTTACTCCCGGAAGGAGGCCTGATGGCGAAAAATCCCAAATGGAGAGGGATAGGGTAACAAAGGTCCATGTGACCATCTCTCATCTATACTTTGGCACGTAATAAGATAACAGCAGTATGAGGATACCTACCACAAGAAAGGATAGGGGCTTACACCAAGATTTTTTCTCCTACCAGGGGACAGACACCACTCTAAAAAAATAGGATCTCATTCCAAGTGAGGAATATCTCAATCTCATGAAGATGAGAAGGGATGGAGAATGTCGAAGATGGGGCACCCCATTAATGATGCATGGGGTGAGGCTACAGTTTAACATCATGTACTAAGGAGGAGTGTTCTTGGCAGTTTAACATCTTCTCACTCAGACGAGACAGGTTCACTCCGCACCCCTAGGAATTTCATGACTGATACCCACCCAACCTTGGGAAAGTGAATTCATCAAAGATGTCTTGAAGAGGTGGTCTTTTGGAGATATCCACTTAGGGGCCCACATTAGGATGGATATGAGAATAATAAATATCCATTAGGATACCTATGCGAAGAAGAAGAAGGCTATGAAACATAACATGAATCACTGCCTGAGGGACCTTGAAGACACATTAACCTAGAAGGTTTAATGGGAGAAGGGTTTGCGAAGCAAATGGGATCATAGGAAGGGACCTTGTGAAGCTGTGGTGCTCCATGCATGAGAGGGACATTGTGAAGGGGTATGATTCACGAAGTGGAGTGGCCTAGAATGGGAATAGGGTGTAGGTGTATATGAAGGGTTCTTTGCGACGTAGAATGGAGTTTTCCGAGGAGGACATCACAATGTTGGGGAACCTTGAAAATAATTGCACTGTGAAGTAATGTACTTCACGAAGCACCGTGATACAACCTTGGCATATGGTTTACATGTTCATGGAGGGTAATTCGTGAATCATGAGTGCTTTGAGAAGACCTGAGTTCTCTTAGGGATTGAATTATTTTACGATGGACCATGGGCTCATAAAGGGAATCCTTGCTTGAAGTGGGGTTGGATTTGAGCTAATGGAAGGGTACATTACAATGCTAAAGTACCATGAAGAGAAAATATTTCTATAGGATTCACAGAGCATAAGGTGATTCATGATTTGAGAGCTGAGGAGGTGAAAGGATAGAGTATCTGTCCTCTGGGATCGAGGGAGACAGATATTTTTAGGCGAGGGGAAACGTGATGTATGGACAGCTAGATGAAACGCCACATGGTGCTCCACGATCAGATATGGATTGTTCCAAGTCCCTCAAAACCAGAGAGTCGATTTCCATCCCCTCATTTGTGTGGATCTCTCCTTGGTTCCCTCCACAATGCTTGGAGAGGCTTCGGTCAAGCTCAAAGGGATCATGGAGGACAATCTAGTTACCTCCAAAACACGAAGATCCTGGTCAATTACATTGTAACTAGGAAGCCTCCCACCTCTTTTACTATGCATTGAACACAGTGGCGGCTTCATATTCGCACCATCCACGATTATGATGGGTCCGTGAATGAGCTTTTCAAGGTATCCCATTTGGAATAGGTTTCCTATTTTCTCCCTTTTCCTCTGCACATATTTTGGCACCAACAAGTGTCTAGTGTTCTTTTAGTAATTGAGTTTTATAATTAATAAATTATGATGATTAATTTATTAATTAAGTTATTTTGAATCGAGAATAATTAACTGTTGATTTAATTATCAAAATATATTGAAATTGTGGGATATTAAGAAATTATTAGAATAATGAATTCTTTAATGAATTATTCATATATTATGATTCTGAATATGATTTGATTAATTAATGGTGAAATTAATTAATTAGATATCAATATTGTGGAAAAAGGAATAATTAATTTTTTAATAAATTATTGGGATGTTGAAATTATTGAATGAATTAAATAATTATTGGATTAATTAATTATAATTTTTGTGATTATGAAATTCATTGCGATGGATTAATTAATGGTTGAGTTAATTAAAAAATGATTGATTTTTGACTTTTATAGAAGAATAATTTTTATTATTCATGAATAATGTGATACTTTTGATATATGTTACTGATTGATAATGGGGTTTAGGACATTGAAAAACTCTCCAAAAACCCATGAGGGTGATAGACATGGTGTTCTAGACCCAAATGTATGCATGTGAATATTTTTATGGGATAAGAACTGTTGATCCAAATACCCATGGGGTGTGGGGTACATAATGACATTTCAAATACACACAGGCGTGATAGACATGTTCTTCTAGACCTAAATTTTTTCATTCAAATATTTTTATGGGACATATACTGATATTATGAATACACATGGGGTGTGGGACATAGAATGATGTGCCAAATTCCTATGAGGTGCTATAAATGATGTTCTATACCCACGATATTGGAATTGGACTATGGTTCCAAGTTTCTATGATGGGAATTGAAATGACTGTATAATGAAATAAAATTTAATTATGACCAAAAAATAATTTAATATGAGACATTGTTCATTATCCGACATGGGATGAAGTTGTTATTGATGTATGGGTGTCCTCTGAAAACTGGGGGTTATGTTGTTAAGTAAAGAGTAATTTAAAATGTAAACTGCTTACTTTATTGATTTTATTTATTCTTTATAGAACTGAATAAAAGATTATTGACTAGATATTGTCTTAAACAATATTGGAAGTGAGATACTGAGTTGTACTGACACCCTACATGGGATTCCTGATTGGTACAAGAATATATATCACGTCTACTAGAATGATAAGGGTAAAGGACATGTGTTAGATGGATGGTGTGGGACATGACATGGTTCAGGGAAATGAATGTGGTTCAGAATCCATATGGGGGTTATCAATATATTTTTTATGGGTTTTCATTTGTACAATTAGAAAATAATTTATCATGGCATATCTACTCTTCAGTTTTGGTATTGTATTTCATGTTTTGGTCATCATGTAATACATGTATTTTTTGATATTTTTATATTATTTATTATTTATTATTTATTTTCCACTATTGTGGTAATATGATAAAGGGGGTATAGTCTCTCCATGATCAATATTAGGCCCTCACATCTAGTTTACAACCTCTAGAATATGGGTAGCTGCACTTGATGTCTTGTAACCGACCATCCCTGGACACTAACATGTGCACCCGGGCCGGGATGCTACAACGTGATATCATTTTCCATTAAAAATATAATGGAAACCATTGTGTGTAATTTTTTAACTACAACATTATATTTTATATCACCTAATATTAGTGTAAACTAAATGTTTAAGTCCCAATTAACTACATTATGATAACTCTGATACCTTCTTTAACTAGGATTCATGGGATTCCTTCAAAAGGACCAAGATAAAATGGGAATCCACCTCATTGTAAGTACTACCACATATTCGACATTCCATCCAATAGAACCCATGATTTCCCATGGTTTATTATTTTTTTCTCATTCACTAGTGGATTGAGAAGTCAATTGATCTATCAGAACTTTTATTCCTTGTGTTAAAAGGATACATAGGATGACTTCATGTTGCCTTAGCTAAAATGGGAATGAACCCAAGTGTAATATCTTCCATGTATATGACATTCCAACCATTGAGATCTAATCACTCTCATGAGATGATCATCAATTTTCATCCACCATAGGATTGAGATGTTAACTTAACTATGATGACTCTGATTCTTATGATAACCTGGATATGTAATATGCCATCTTAAGATGCAATCTACTTAATAAACATCCAAAGAGTTTTCCAATAACATATTCCCTACATCCAAAAGTACAGAGACAGATAAATTATTATCCCTTTTTTCTCACACAGATCATATCTCATGTGGTATTAGGGAGTTGCGATTATCATATGATTGTTGCCTTGAGCCTCTATCAGATAGGGAATCCTCAGTGTGTATTCCCCAATCAAGATAAACCAAAAATACATTGACTCCTACTATAACCAGGATAAGTATGATTCATCTTCATGGTTTGAGGTAAAATATGTAGATCCTAAGTGCCTCCATATATTTTCTTTATATATAATGTTATAATGAATGGTTTTTAAAAACTAAGTGGGATTTGATTCAAGTTATCAACATGACACATTGGATGCCTCATAATGGATCAATCCCATCCTCAAAATATTAAATAACTTTCTAGATAACAACAAACTACGGAGTACCATGTTACATAACCTTAACATATATGAAATTAACCAATAATTGGAAATAGATGGAGTACCTCAGATACATATAGATGGATTCACTAAGAAAATCCCACTTTTTCATATAAAAGGAATAAATATATGATCATTTTTAGGGTAACTAATCCCATATTAGGACTAGGAAGAGATTCTCTAACAAATTTCAAATCTATAAGAGATCCCCGAAGTAAGAAAAAATCCCCCCCAAGTGCTTGATAAGACTTAACTACCATCCTATTGACCAATGTGAGTTACTAATCATCACAAGTTCTGAAACCCTAAAGGACCACCTTCCTTGGGAAAGTAGGCCCACACAAATTTATGGATATAGGAGCCATTGAGAGTTTCCATTGGAGATAAAAAAATGTTTAACCTATCATGACTTATTACAAAAGACATTGAACCCCCAATAATAAAATTTTCAAGACAATCCAATAACATATTTTTTATGAAACAATGGTGGGTATCCTAACATGAAATCATTCAACTATGAAATCTCCTTAAAAATATTAAAGTGTTAGACTAAATAGTTCTCCTATGAAAATTTATTTCCTTTCATATGAGTGGTCCTTATCTTTTCGAAAAAATGATTATATAATTCTTTAGTAAGATTTGAAATCTCCTTCACAAGATTAAAGTGTTAGACTAACTAGTTCTCATATGAAAATATATTTCCTTTCATATGAGTGGTCCTTATATTTTCAAAAAAATTCTTATATAATTATTTAGTTAGATTTGAAATCTCCAGGGAATGCTTAAAAATTCTAGTATATTCATTAACATGTTCCACATTATCATTTTAATAGTTATTGGAAACATTATATTTTTTACTTATAATAATGTTTCAAATCTATATATTTCCTCATTACATAGTAATATATCATCTTTATAAGATGAAGTGAATTTTTATTTCACCAAAGATAAAAAAATAAATTTATCATAGTAATTTGAATAATTATAATTTAAATTAAAACTGAAGAAGGATTCAAAAGATTCATTATCTTTTAATAATTGAGTTATATTTTTATTTATCGTATATAATCCCATAATCATTTTGTTACCACACAATAATATGAATAGTTTTCAGAAGATTTATCTACACCACTATTACTCTATATATATGTAGCTCTCTTAAAATTTATTCCTTTATAATTATATTTTTTCTTATAATTTATATATTTCTTCTCCTTTTTCGTCGGTCTTAAAAAAAATATTTTCTTGTATGACTAAGAATCATGATTTTTTAATAAATACTTTATGAAGGGTATTTCTTTTCACATATATCCTTAAAAATTTTCTTTCATATATACTTGAAATATTTATTACCAACAACATTTTTCATATAATTAGAATGATTATAAATCTTGTTATAACTACATTATAATGAACTATATTTTATCTAAACTTTTAATATCTTAATTTTAAAATATTTAGGAATATTCTCAACTGATTTGACTTTCTTGGCAGTTATAGAATTATAAGGAAAAGAAACAACATTATTTTTCATTTCATTCTCTTCATCTCATTTCTACCTACCCTCACACATCATGAGAACTCCAACATGATCATCTAGATGCAACATTGTCAGTTTTAAGTATCATTATGAGTTTTTCTCTTAGATTACCATTGATTTGGAATAATATAAATAATATTTTCAACTAACATTTCCTCAGTAATTTTTTTATATTTATGAGACAATAATATATTCGAAATTGTCCTAAATAGTTGTTTCATTTTATCTACTGATTCCCCAGTTCAGAAATCACAATGTTGATAATATTTTCCAAGATTATCTCTTTAATTTTAATAATTTTTTGGTTCCCCATAATATATTACTTCAAATATCTTCCAAATACTATTTTCAAAAACACATGATGTCATATTCCCATAGATATTTATAATCATAAAACATAAAAATGTATTTCTTAATCTATAATTATGTTGACATTTCAAGATTTCATCTTCAGTAAAGTTATATTATCCTTGTCTGAAATATTAAATCTTCCAGACAAGATAAAAAATCATCAACTCCCCTGTTTATAATGAATTATTTGTTATAAATATATCACATTTTTAATACGTACCATCAAATATGTTTTGGCTTATATGATTCATTTTTTATTATGACCCTATAGAAAACCACCCATTTTATAAAAAAATTCCTGTCTAAAAAAATAACTATAACAATTTATAAAAAATAGAAATTTGATTTGATACAAAATGTAAACTTTTATAGAAAAATAAACTAGATAAAAATGTAGTGGAACATAATATAATACAAAATATACAATAATAAGAATATGGTATTACCAATAAGGGGTGAATTATTGTCTATAAAAAATATATAATTTTCTTATCCTCTTATTAATTTATTATATATTAATATTATAGCCAATATTTAAGTAGGTATTAATGAAAACTTATGTATTAATAATTTATATTATCATAGTTTAGGAAATTTTGATAAAAAAAATATAAAAATTACTTAACAAATTTAATGTGGAAAATATTTAATAACATGCAGTTAATCATAATAATAATGTTTCAAAAGTTTTATAAAGGATGTAATAGAAAATTACAACAAAATTCTTAATAATGTTTCCAAACATTATCCTTAAACGTTAATGGGGTTGTAATCCAACTCAATATATAAATGTTTCTAACATAACCGTTAAGGTATGAATTACATTTCCATGTAATCCCTCAAAACTATGATCAAACAAACTATTGTTTCCCTATCCATGTGAACTATCAGTCAACATGATCTGGATATTTATCTTTTGTAACATTGAATTTCATTGATCACATAAAATCAGAATGAAAATAATTAGATATATAAAAGAGATTAAGTAATTTATAAGAATATTCACTATTGTCTACATTAACTAAAAAATCACAAAAATCACAATTAATCATTCATTATTAACAAGATGTTACCAACTGTTTAGAGTATCATTAACTCTCCTGTGGTGAAAAAGCACCCTCCTCATAGAATGATATTTCGGTATATAGAAAAATCCCCAAGGTTAATATTACATATTCCTCTATATTGGTTGCAACAACTACATTTGAACTAATTATTGATCTAAAAGGTTCATTAAAAAATAATTTGATGGAAATCTTGGTAGCACTATTTTAACGATTAAATGTTCCATCCATTAGAATGACATTTCTTTATTACGTGGTATGTGAATTTTTATTGAGTAGAATATATGGATGTTTGTTAGGAAAGAATGTCTTACTTCATCTAGTGAATTTGTATCCACCTTAATTGGTAAAACATCATAAGATGACACATGGTTATACATCTTCATTTGGATTATATATGTAACACCCTGATATTTTAAAATTTTAATATAAAATTTGATAGCATGTTTGACATGTAACACTAAACATAGAAAGGAATATAAAATCTTGAGAATTTATGATATATTTAGTATTTTATAAAATTAAATAAAATATATAGATTTAAATGCACACAATATGACTTATCTTATGTTACACACAATAAATAGTTTCTTATATATCTTGTGATACATGCAAGGATGAGTTTTACCGAACAACAATATACTATAAATATTATTTTTTAATATGATAATTGTCATCCAGATTTTATAATAAAGGGTATTAATAGGATTATATAACTTATATAAATACATAGTTTACAAACATTTATGGGATATATGTTTATTATAAATAATTATGAATCATTTGTACTAAAAATTAACATTTTCTGAAAAAACAACATTTTTTCTAAAAATAGGGTTTAATCGTGCTTGGTACCCATAATTTAAAATTAATTTTTATAAAATGTATAAAATTTTCAAGAAAAAAATTACTTATTTTTTGAAATTAGTGTACAAAAATTAAATTAGGGTGAATTGTGGGTATTTTTCTCAAAAGATTCATTATTTTGATGAAAAATGAAAAATACAAAAATATATTGAAAACTAACATTTCATCTAATTAATTTATGATGATAAATTGTATTTTAAATTGGTTATAATGTCACAATATTTAAATTATATATCAACTAATACAATTATGGTCATTTTAATAACATTTAAATTTAATTTATATATAAAAAAATTCATATCTTTTAATAATATTTTTTTTAAACCTTCATTTTTTCCAACTCTGTGGGATTAATTTTTAATTATTTTTCCCTATTATTTGGATTGAAGTTATAATAATTGATTAAATATTTTAAATCAAAAAATATTTATTTTATAATGAGGTAAAAATAATTTTTTATGAAAATTATTTGTGAAAATAATTAAAATCAATTATTGTGGTTATAGAGATAACGAGTTTACATAGTGGTTAATAATATAATTCAAGGTGTAAGAATGACCCAACCCTTTACCAAACCCCATTTTATTAGCATTATGAGACTCTTTTGGACTTAATATCATGTGTTTATAGATTTATGAGTCACCCTTCTAATAAATTTACCTATATATTAAATTATGTAGTGAAAAAGGAAAAAAAGAACATTACAAACCATTGATATCTATAATTCATTGAGATAGGAAAAAAATAGCATTGGTCTGATTACACAAATCCTAATGAAATATAAATGAATTACTTTTATCATAATAATTAATCATTAATTATTAGAGATTATATTGTTACTTTTAATTCTAAAGAAGCGACAACACAATAATTATTTAGTTAATAATTTAATAAAATAAATGATGCAAAAAACATTATAAGTGAATTAAATTAAATTAATTATTATATTCCACTATTTTTTCAGATTAATATATAATGTTACATATATTTAACAATAATATATTAGAATTCCATAATTTTATAAATTTTTTAATTCTACTTAAATGAATGTTAACTTATGATAAATTATATTTCATTAAATTGTTTAAAACTACTAAAAATAATATATTATATAAAGTGATATCTAAATATTAATAAATATAACTTATGGTTCATTATTGGAAATTTTTTCAATTATAATCACTATATTTGTCATTAAATAAGTAACAACTTGGTTAGCACAGTTATGGTTAAAGTAGTGGATTTTTACATTACACGTGCTTCTGTTAAAATTAATTTTCAACACACATTATATTTTTATATTATAATTTTGTGATAATTTTTGGAATAATTTTTTTCAAATATTATAATAATAATATCTATAATTTAATCTTATGTGTTAAGTTACATTGGTTAAAAAACTAGTTAACATAATAAAAAACCAAAATGGTTAAATAAGGAAACATGGGATTTAAGGAAACAAAATGACTAAAAAATTTGTTTTATTGAGTGATGGAGGTGTGGATATATTATATAATCCTTTAAATACCTCAATTATTAAAATATTTTGAAACATGAGGTAATTGATACCTCCCATAGTTAATAATTTTGACAATTTAAATGAATTCTACTCCTCAACTATAAAAGGGCAAAGACTACCCTCACTTATTCCCACCTATCAAGGCATTTGACTTGAAGCATATATAATGTTATTCTAAAAGTGTTTTTATTTTTTTTTTCTTATCCACCCCAGTAAATTATTATTATTATATTCTGGTATAATATCCTAAGTATCATAAATATACTAAGATATTTTTATGTTATGCTTAAGAACTACAGCCTCACACACTTCCATAAAATGGATTACAAAATCAACGTTCATTTGTACGAAGGACTACTGCCTCCCAAACTGATGTTGTTTGTTTTTCAATTTACACCATTCGATGTTTGGAATAATGATGAATTAATAGTTGATATATAATATATAAATGATATTATTTATGTTTTTATGTTTATAGAAATTTTTTTTCAAAAATAACATGATCATTCAGTGTTTTGGGAACATGCCATATTCACTCATCTTTATGATGAACAATCACCTTGCGAAGCAATGTGATCCGTTCACACATTACATGGAATTTATTAAGGATATGTATAATAAAAAAATGTGAGACATATGAAACAAAAACTATAATTAAATTATAATATATATATATATATAATTTAAGTTTCATTCATTAAATATTACATGAAAATGGAAACGATGTTCATATGTATGTATAGATTACCGTCTCTATGAACCATGTATTTTATTTCCCATTTGATTTTTTTGGAATTACTCTATATACTTATATATTAAATTTTTATAATTTTACACATTCTCTATATGAATAAATCATGATCAAATTTTGTGGACAAAGAAATAACATGACAAAATACTTAAAAAACAAAGTAGTTATGACCTAAAATAAATAAAGTAATGAAAGATTGTTATCAAACAAGAGATACGATGCAATAAAAAAATAATATTTATTATAAATATTAATCTGTTTTTTTAATATAACATGTTTAATGAAATTATACATGATTTTATATTATGTACAACCAAAAGGAAGTGTAAGGTATGTGATTTCATCTCTATTTTCATTCCTTTAATAATTATATGTTATTACACACCAATTCAATTTTATATGGGGTATATAATTACCATTTAACTTTTAATATCTTTATAATTCATTAATCATGGTATTTTATGTTTCAATATTAATTATTAATCTTTTGGGATTTGAGAATAGTGTTACGTAGTCCCAATGAAATTTAATAACTCAATTTCATTTCATTGGGTTGTATTACATCTTTATTTTCATTGAAATTATATAATTATGTGTATAAATAATTTTTACTATATATTATTTAATTTCTACTAGTTTTTTGGGATTTATTTTTGATAAAAAAAATAAATTCATTGATTAATTTACACCTCAATGGTGTGTTCATTTTAAGGTTTTATTTCCCCATTTTAATCTCATCAAGGTTGTCTATTCATCAATTTCTATAAAATAAAATTACATGATATATGGTTAAAAAAATCATTAATTTTATTCTACTATTTTTATTCATGACTTTTTCAACGTGATAGTTCCATTTCCCACTCTTCAGTACTTAAAATTATTTAGAAAAGTTTTAATTAAAATGTGGCTTTATTTCTCTCTTAATATAGAAATATGTTTTCTTATAAATTGGTGACTTCTAAAAATGAGTTAAAAATAAATTCATTAATATTTTCAAATTTGATTTATTAATAGGAATATTTATGTTATTTCTTTTTAAAAATTTCTTCAAATGAATATCCTTGTCTCATTCTAACCAATAAACTTTTCAATAATTTTTTCCGTGAATTGATAATTTTTTATGGAATATTCCAAATTACCCACCAACATGGATGTCATTTATTTTAATATTCCCTAGAATGATTATGTTGTTATTTTAAAAAAATAATTTTTTTTATTTATTTTCAACGAAAATTATTTTAAATTTTTTTTGTAAATAAAAAGAATATTTCCCTTAGGGAAAAAAATGTAATGATCATTTCATAATATTCCAATTAATCATTTAAAACAATCCATTATTATTTCATTAATTGGTATATGTTAATACCATTACTATTGTTAATATGGATTGTTTATGATTAGTTTGACTAGGTAAAGTATTTAAATTAACTTTCCTAGTTTGATTTTATATTCAATAACATTCACTTTAAATTATCATTTTTTTATGATAATTGGACATTATTTTTTTCCAAATATCTAAATTATTTTTCATGGATATTTTAATTTCATAACACAAGTACCATTTGTGCATAATGTTTTTTACTTTGATAGTTGTTTGATTATTTATGGGTATATAGATAAATCCATAATCATTATTCAATATAGATATTTGATAAGGCAATTTGTTTTAAATTAAACTGATTATTTGAAATATAAAAAATGATTAGAACCTAAAAACATGGGTGGGGGCTGATTAATGATAGTCACTCAATGCACCAATAGTCTCGTAGAACAAATAAGTTGTAAATCCCTAGTTAATTTGTTTCTACCCATCAGTTGTAAATTTTCTCGAGAATAAATCATGATGATAAAGGAATGATATTCTTAGGTAATATGACTTTGAATAATTAAGAATTTCCTCCATTTTAGTTGTTATCATTATCCAGGATATTTTAAGAAAAATATAATCTCTCGATGAATTTTATTATTAGTTATTTATTGAACAGAATTTGTTTTTAGTATTTATATTTCTATATTGATTATTCGTTATCTATTCATGACATCAAGTTATTTAAATTAAATATGTGATTAATTATTCTTTATTCCTTATTGATTCATCTAGTAAAATGATTTAAATGGAATGTATATTTAGTTTTTTACCTTTCCATGCTTGTCATTTTCATTGATTCATTATTTATTCTGCAATACATAGACCTGAAATGGAATTTGATATCACCCTTTGTTTCATTCTATTCAACAGTATTCTATGATGTTTAATATTACTAACATGAAGAGATATACCAGATGGAATAAATTTATTCATGAAAAGGAAAAAATATATTTTGTAATTTTTTTACTCAAATTTCATGTAAGAATTATGTATATATATAGTTTAACAAGGATAATTAAATATTTATTCCATTTGGATGAAATTCCTATTATCTTCTTCCTATTTAATGGTAGTAGGAACCAGATCTGGGATACTGCTATCAGGGTCTCTATAGTTGGTATCAGAAAAAAGTTTAGTACCAACAAGGGGAATTATATTTATGAAATCCTATACTAGGGAACATAACCCAAATGTATACTTTGAGGATAATTATTGAATAATATATTAATGTTTTGGTAATGTACTTATAATGTAATTTTTTCTTTTAAATAAATACTTATATGGACTGTACTAGTAAAATAAGTTTCTTAAACAAGTATACATAAGGGTAATAACATTGAATATTGTGGGTTATGCTTCACTCGAGCGTAACCTGATACATTAAATGAACCTAACTGCTCAAAGGGTTTGACACTATAGAGGGATATGTTTGGGATAATTTTCATTTTCATTACTGACCATTTTAATGGAGTTTAATAGATTATGAAAATGATTAAACTAGGATAATACTATGATGTTTTAGATTTAAAATTAGGTTTAAAGATTTATAAATCCTATAAATGACTATATATTTTTCTAACTATAATTATTATTTATCTCACTATGATTTATGGTTGTTTCAAATTCTTTGAACTTGAAGTAATGATGTTAACATTGAACATGAAAGACATGGTGGTGATAATGAGAAACCCAATGGAATTTTTATATGAGGGAAATATATATTTTCTATTCCTAATTTTTTTTCCTAAAATATCATTAACAACATATACTATAACCCACATGTGGAATCATGAATGAAAATAATGATGGTGTTTAATAAGAACACGTGTAGTAGAGGTCATGGAGAAAAGAAAGATCAATTTCCCTCATGCATGAAATATGGATGGAGAAACCTAATAAAGTGTCTCAATGGAATATGAACGTTATATATATGTTGAAAATAAGGGAATAAATAGACTAATTTCTATGAAAAAATGAAGGTTATAATAGATGGAAATGAATCTCATCTTAAGGATCTATATATAGTCCAATCTCTTAAATGTGGGGAACCTATGAAATACCCTTGTCAATTACCTCTTCTAAATGTTAAATCTACGACCATGGATGGTCCTCAATAGATATAAAATGTTTTAAGAGTTTATAAACATTGATAAAAGAAATAAATTTTGGCATGGTTTACCAATAGTATGATGGTTATAAGAATCATGAATCATATATAGATTTTATTAAATTTTCAAATGAATTATGTATTCATTAGCATAAGAATTTATAAATAATATCACGTATTATGAGTTAAAGTGTAAAAATCGCTTTTTTGGGTTATATGTGATGGGATTATACAATGATTAAGAAATTTTTCATAGAAATTTATTGAACATATATATTTTAATGGAAAACTTATATAAGAAATTTTGAAATTAATTTTTCTAGAAAAAATTTTAATGGTATTGATATCCTTTAAGGTTAATATACCACTCAATAAAATTATAATAATAGTCAAATAATTTTATTACACTTTTTTTGAAAAAATATGTTGTCACAACCCCCTCCCACCAATGATGCCCCTCCTGAGTTGGCAATGGTGAAAGGGAGATAATGAACCCCGAGTCCCACCTCTTGTAGGCCCTAGGGTGGCGACTAGCACCAAGGGTGTGAGTTTTCACAAATATGGGAGGCATTACCCTTTTTATTATTTAAGATCGGGAAATAGGACAAGTCAACAAAAAAAAGGAAAAGAATAAGTGTATAGAAATAAACCCAAATCAATCCCACATGCATGTTTAAATAGTTCTGAAACAAGGTACAAGTACAAGAAAGATCAAAAGTACAATACTGAAAGAAAAAGAGTATATCAACTACAAAAATTCCAATTGTCCCAAATAGTAGGGTCCCACACGAACCTGGTAGTCATCCTGGAAACCTTAAAGTAAATGTAGGGTGAGCATACATGTATTCTCAGTAGGGAAACCTAAAGATCTCGTGCATAAGTGGGGAGACATCCTAATGTCCCGTGAGAACAACAGAATAAACCTAGCAAAGAATTCTACCCCCCAATCTCACCAGCCACACTCACCAAAAACACAATCACAACAGGTAGTAAAATATAAGAACAAGAGTATTTTGTACCCCGCACCATTTCCCACTAGTTAACTGCTCTTCCTAACGGAAAATGTCCTGGCGCTACCACACTCTTCCCGCCCGCACACACTTGGGCCTCAAGAACCACATATCCTGCCCGTACACACCTGGGACTCACAACCACGCATCCCGGCCACACACAACTGGGCCTCATAACCACGTATCCTGCCCGCACACACATGGTCCTCACAACCACATATCCCTCCCGCACACACGTGGGTCTCACAACCACGTATCCCACCTGCACACACCTGGGCCTCATCCCAAAGATTCATGGGAAACAGTAAAACCTGCCTGAAGAGTCTTGGGCTAAAACCGCCCCAATCGAAACCTACCCGATGATTCTTGGGTGTAAGGTTACCTCAAGCCATCACATACTATGGAAGAAGAAGCCGTACGAAGCTAGTAACTATGGGGAAAGCACCCTCTCCCATGAAATGGGAGTGTTCGGAACTAAGTTCTCAACATGGGTGGGGTGCGATAAAACACAAAGATACAGACATATATATATATATATATATACCAAACACTCACCCAAACCTATGGATTCTAATAAGAGAACTGAGAACGTGCCTCGACATTGCTACTACGAAGCATGCATACAACAAACAACCCCAGCCCCATTTAGGTTTTCATGTTTCAATAGAATCAGCTTTTTATTTCCTTAACTACTGGGAAACTATCCACAACCAACCATATCAATCGTTCATAAAGCATATCCCTACCATCCAAAAATTAGGTTAGGAAAACACAATCAACACAACCAAGTCCCTCTTATTAACCAACCAACCCCATTGATTATTATTTCTATTCCATTACCAAGCCCCACCATTCATTAACTCTTCCACATTTTATTTATTATTCACAACCCATAGTTCTTTCACATTCAAGCCCATCCCTGAAGCTTCGCTGCCAACCACCATAACCACAACCAAGCCAACCACAGCCCCGCTGCTCACCCTATCCACAACAACCCACAAAAACACCCCCATCACATGCCACGTATCCAAGCCAACACCCACATGTTCATTATTATATTTTTTTCAACCGGGGTGATCACACAAAGGTTCCAAATTTTAAATAATCCTACTTTACGTGATTAACCAAATTCCACATTCAACAATGTTCCATTAACAAAAACGGTCTAGAAAGATAGGGAAACATTTAATTTCGCAAGAAAAGGCCCCAAACGACTGTGATTTTTAGTAGGCATAAGCCTATTCAATTCATAACATAATATCACAGGATATAAAGATAAGCATAACAACATCCCCAGCCCCGTTCATTAACCAGTTATTATTTTTATTTAATGGTTCAACCGTTTCTCATGAAAACAAGAGGATACCCACCCCGCATTATGCACAATTTAGAGAGACAAAAGTAAGATCCCTACCTCAATAGGTTCTGATAACAACGCTCCCCCAGAGAAACTTTAGAAGACGTCTATCAACGTCTATCACTTCTTTCAAATCCTAAAAAAGCCTCCTTAGGTGGAAGTTGGAAAGGAAATTCCGATGGAAAGACAAAGGATCCAAGTTCAGAAGTTCCGCCTCGTCGTTAAGATCTCGTGGCCGCTGACGGATCGTAAATCGAAGCTCGGACGAAGATGTTATGGAAGAAAAAGAGCCTTTGAGTCTATTGGGAGAGCTCTTCTTAGAGGAATGGGGAGGAGAGGGGTGAGTTTAGAAGGAGGGGACCCCTCCTTTTATAGGTGAAAAAACAAAATTACACGGCGTGTACTTTATAGTACAGGGCGTGTACTCGGCCATTTCACACGGTCACCATGCGGCTTCCAACACGGCCTTCAACGCTGCACGCGTCCGTTGACTGGTCAACACACGGTTTGAAGGTAACACATACGTGGGGAGGGACTACACAACGTGTAGTATTGGCTCTGTGGTATATACTCATTTATTTCACACGGTAAGGACATGGCTCCAACACGGAACACGGCCGTTGACTGGTCAACACACAGTTTGAAGGTAATGTGTACGCAGGGAGGGACTACACGGTGTGTAGTATAGAGTACACGGCGTGTAGCCATTTATTTCACACAACAAGGACACGACCTTCAACACTGGGTATACCTGGCGATGGGGTGCACGACATGTACTCACACTACACGGCGTGTAGTTTCAAAATTCTGAGAAGTGTGGGAAAAGTTCATTTTACCCTCTAGAACAATTCATGACCTTCTTTTTGACAAAGGAATGGGCCGGAGAGGTCCGGGCCATTACATCAGATACCTCTTAAAACATTCTTGTCCTCGAGAATTCAGAATCCAACCCAGAGGAACCCAAAAAGATACCTCTTAGGGCCCTTTTTTTAACAGAGACCCATCCAACAACCCTAATCATATGTGTTAGGAATTCTGTCTCCGATGTCGAGATATTATCCGCTTTAGGTGGCACTGACTCGCATACACGGGTTTAATCAAATCCTCATTAATGCGTCTTGATTAAGAATTGGGTCTTCCCACTTTCATACATTAGGATTTTTCAACTTGTACTACCCCCAACACCACACAACCAACACACTGCCCGAACATGTGGTTTGGGGAAATTCCTACACTGAACCGCCCGCACGGGTTCAATCTCATCCACATTAATGCGTCTCGATTAAGGATAATGTTTTTACCTTTTTCCCACACATCTAGACATGTTACACACTTCTAGAGAACACTAAAATATAAGGTCTCATAACCGACATGCCAAGCATTCCATATATCAAAGGTACAAAGTATAACATCAAAACAAAGCTCAGAAGAACAAAGAAAACAGAAGTCAAAACAACTATGGGTACTGAGCGTGCATCTGAGCCTCTCACTCCCAAGTTCTATCCTCGAGGCCTCCATGCCTCCACAACACACGATCCAAGGGAATGGTTCATCCACAGAGCACCTTCTCTTTACGATCCGCGATTCTAACTGGTCGTTCCTCGAAGGTCTCGTCATCTCCCATTCCTAACTCTCCCTAGTCAATAATGTGAGTGTCATCGTGTAAGTTTCAACGTAGCTGGGAGACATGGAAGACGTCATGAACCTTCTCCAACTAAGGTGGCCGGGCTAGTTGATATTCCACCTCACCGACTCACCTCAACACCTCAAAAGGTCTGATGAACCTAGGTGAGAGCTTTCTCCCTTTCCCAAACCTCCGCTTCCCCCGTTGAGGGGAAACCTTAAAAAACACATGGTATCTCACCTAGAACTCCAAATGCCTCTTCCAACGATTAGCATAAGACTTCTATCTGTCTTGAGCCGCTTTCATCCTCTCACGCACAATATGAACATTCTCTGTGGTGTTATGCACTACCTCTGGCCCAAGAGAACCTGTCTCACCAACCTCTTCCCATAAAATGGGTGAACGACATGGTATTCCATAAAAAGTCTCAAATGAAACCATTCCAATAGTAGAGTGGAATATGTTGTTGTAGGAAAACTCTACTAAAGGCAAGTGTCATACCCATGACCCTTTATAATCCAGAACGCATGCTTGCAGCATGTCCTCTAACATCTGGATAGTCCGCTCTGTCTGCCCGTCGGTCTGGGGGTGAAAAGCAGTGCTAAGGTGTAGGTGGGCTCCAAAAGCATGATGTAACCCCCTCCAGACTCGTGAGGTAAACCAAGTATCCCTGTCTGAGACGATAGTCTTCAGAAATCCATGAAAACGCACCACCTCGTCTATGTACCTCTGTGCTAAGGTACTCACCGGGCCCGACTCTTAAATTGCTAAGAAGTGAGATGATTTCGTCAGATGATCCACCACTACCTAGATAGCATCATAACCACTCTAAGCTCTGGGTAGTCTCGTGATGAAGTCCATTGAGATGTCATCCCACTTCCACTCGGCGACATCTAAAGTATCAAACAAACCACTGGGAACAGAGTGTTCAACCTTTACTTGCTGACACACTAGGCATTTAGCAAAAAACTCTGCCACTGCCTATTTCACCCTGGGCCACCAAAACTGTTCCCTCAGGCCTCGGTACATTTTTAAAACTCCAGGATGTACCGCCAAGGCTGAGCTCTGTAACTCACGGAGAACTCCCTCACGCATCGCCTCTAGAACAAACAACCTTCCATGGAAAAGCATCTGATGCCGGCTATCCTCTGACCATACTTTTGGTGTGTTTCCCTAATCGACACGATCCCGCATTACATCTGCCTCGGAGTCCCCCCACTGAGACTCTTCCACCTAGTGGAACAAGGAGGACTGCACCGTCATCTGAAACAAACATCCTTTAACACCTTCTACCCTTGCATCCAAGTGCAAGGCGGCCAACTCTCCCATCGCTTTCCAAGCATCAGTGGATTCTCTAACCACTTCCTTATGTGACTTCCTGCTCATGGAATCAACCATAAAGTTTTCCTTACCTTCAATGTAAGAGATCTCAAAGTCATAGTCTTAGAGAAAATCGACCCATCTCTACTGCCACAAGTTTAGGTCACGTTGGGATAAGATATGACACAGGCTCATGTGATCTGAGAAGACCACAATGTACTCCCCAAAGAGGTAATGTCACCACAACTTCAGTGCGAACACTACTGCTGCAAGCTCCAGGTCATGGGTGGAATAGTTATGCTCGTGAGGGTGCAAATACCTAGACCCATAACTGATCACACACTTCTTCTGCATCAGTACTCACCCCAATCCAAGGACATAAGCATCAAAAAACAGCTCATACAACAACCCTTCCTATGGAAACCTGAGTACTGGAGCACTGACCAAATTCTCCATAAGGTAGTCGAATGCTTTCTGGCACTTCTCGCTCTATAGGAAGACCTGGTTCTTCCTAGTCAAAGCTGTCAATGGAGCAGCAACTCAAGAGAAGTCTGAAATGAACCACTGATAGTAACCTGCTAAGCCCAGGAAACTATGAACTTCTACCATTCTCTTGGGTGCTACCCAAGAAACAACTGCCTCCACCTTCGATGGGTCCACTGACACTCCATGCGGAGACACTACGTGCCCATGGAAGTGTACTTCTTGTTTCAAGAACTTACACTTCGACAATTTCCTATAATTATGGTTGTGTCGATGGACTTCCAAGACTGCCTTGAGATGATCAACGTTCTCCTCCTCTGATATTGAGTAGATCAGGATGTCATTGATAAACACAATGATGAACTGGTCCAGAAACTCTCAGAAGACAAAGTTCATAAGTCCCATGACCACATCCGGTGCATTTGTAACTCCAAACGGCATCACTACAAACTCGAAGTGTCCATACCTACACCTAAAATCTATCTTTGAGATGTCACTGTCCTTCACCCTCTGCTGATGATATCCAGATCGTAGATCAATCTTAGAAAACAAACCTACTCCCCTCAGCTGGTCAAAGAGATCATCTATCCTTTGAAGGGGGTAACGGTTCTTGACCATTACCAGATTCAACCTTTGGTAGTCTATGCATAACCTGAGACCCCCATCTGCCTTCTTCACGAACAAAACTGGAGCACCCCATGGTGAAACGCTGGGTTGAACAAAACCCTTCTCCATCAGGTCATCAAGCTGGATCCGAAACTCATGCAACTCCAAAGGCGCCATCTGATAAGGGGCCATTGAAATCGAATGGGCCCTAGGCTGTAAGTCTATCCTAATCTCAACGTCACGTCGGGGGGTAGAGTCACAACCTCATTAGGAAAAACATCAAGGAAATCCCCAACAACATTCAGGAAATCCATCATCTCTGCATCAGTTGGAACCACTGATATCCCACCTAATAATGAAAGGAGAGGCTCCACACGTCGGCTTCCCACCTGATATCTCATCTCACCAAAAAAAGCTACATGTTTCCCGTCCACGTCGGAGAATACAACTCTTCTCCAGAAGCAGTTGATAATGGAACTAACAGAAAACGACCAGTTGATGCCTTGGATGAAATCATATGGCTTCATCTATAACATAAGACGGTCCTCACTAGATCGATGTGGTCCCAATGTCATCCCACAACCCCAGAAAACACAAGATACGCTGGTCTGGCCTCCAACTGGTGTACACAACACCAGTGGTACGGAAAGTCTCTCTACATCTAGTCCCAAAGCATGGGCTAGACCAGGTGCGAAAAAGGAATGAGAAGCTCCTGAATCGATCAATGAAGAAATGAGAGTGCAGAACAAACAAATCGTACCTCGCACCTCCTCTGGTCCTACTGGAGCTGCCAACTCGGTTGTGTGCAACTTTCCATGCCCAGCTACTCTTCCTCTCTGATGCCATCCACCTCCCCGACCACGCCCTGGTCAAGGTCCCTGTGGAGCACCCTGAGGCCAGCCTCCTCCTGTAATGTCTACCCTCAGGGGAGCATGGTCCTGCTGTTGCTGGAAGGGCCTCACCGACAACTCATGCTGCTTAGGTGGGCGCTGACCTTGCCCACCTCCACCATACTGAGCTCGGGCCGGGAACCGACTTTGAATGTGCCCGAAACCTCCACTAGAAAAACACTTCAGTCCTGGGCTCGTGAAAAAGGGACAAGGACCTAAAGATATAAACTAGAACTATTGGGGCATGCTCCCCACTGGCCTGAACCTAGAAGGTCATGTCGCAGGAGACCTGCAGCTGATTGCCTTCCCCTTCGACGAACCTGGATGGATCCCCTCACGTGGTGCACCTCCCTGTGAGTGCATCCTCTCTACAACCTCTACCTTTTTCTATACTGCCGAGTACGTCGGAAGGGTGAAGGGGGTTACAGCATACTGGAGCGAAGGACGAAGCGCCTCCTCCAAAAATATCGTATGTGACTCCTCTTCCGGAAAGTGATCCGGAGCAAAGCGTAGGAGATCTTTGAACGTGATCCCCTACTCATACTGACATACTCCCCTACTGAAGAAGAGTAACTCCTGCCGCTTCTCCGACTTGGTCATGGAATAAAGGAATTCCTCTCAGTATTATTTCTCTAATTCATCCCATGGAACCTTTTCCTCTATCCTCTCTCCAAGGTAGAGCATCCACCACTGTCGCATCGCACCTCTTAGCTGACTGACTGCTAGGGAAACCCAGTACTTCCTCAGACCACGAATCAAGGTAAAAGAAATCCCTAGCACCTCAAGCCACCCCTCCATCTCTGTATCCGAAGAACTACCCTTGTACTTCTTGAGGGTTTTCCACTGGAAATAACGGAGAGTCTTCTGCCACTGTCTATCTTCCTGCTCTCGATCAATCCTCAACTGATCGACTGCCTGAATCTATTGGGCCTCGGCCATCTGAGTCACCTGGGGACGACGTCCAGGTTCCATACCTATATAGTAAACAAGGATTTCCTAAGCCCAAGTAGCAAGGAATTTCTCAAGGTTTCATTTTATCATTTTATTCAATTTCATTCCCAGAACACCCAAATCAAGTAAAACAAAATGATGATGATGCATGTACCTTCCCTAGGGTGTCTACCCTGAAATCAATGTAATCTCACTTGGTCGTTCAGTAGGCTCAGAGTCTTTGCATCGGATCACGAGGGGACCTAAAATCTCGTGTCCTAACCGGTCTTCCCTGGCCTATGTCACACACCAAGATTAACCAACATTGTTTCCCTACCATCCCATGAAATCCTCACTGTGCCTAACTCTTATCTCCATCCTATCTCTAAACCATCAGCCTCTGATACCATTCTGTCAGGACCCCCTCCCACCAAATATGCCCCTCCTGAGCTAGAAATGGTGAAAGGGAGATAATGACCCCCCGAGTCCTGCCTCCAGTAGGCCCCGAGGTGGAAACTAGCACCAAGGGTATGAGTTTTCACAAATATGGGAGGCATTACCCTTTTAATTATTTAAGATCGGGAAATAGGACAAGTCAACCACCAAAAAGGAAAAGAATAAGTGTATAGAAATAAACCCAAACCAATCCCACATGCATGTTTAAATAGTTCTAAAACAAGATACAAGTACAAGAAAGCTCAAAAGTACAATACCAAAAGAAACAAGAGTACAAAAATTGTAACAACTCAAACTTTCCCGACTATTAGGGTCCCGCACGGCCCTCGTGGTCCTCCTGGAAACCTGAAAGTAAAATTATGGTGATCATAGAAGTATACTTAGTAGGGAAACCTAAAGCTCTCGTGCACACGTGGGGATATATCCTATTGTCCCGTGAGAACAACAGAAGAAACCTAGCAAGGAATTCTACCCAACCAATCTCACTAGGTACACTCACCAAAAAAACAATCACAACAGGTAGTAGTATATAAGAACAAGAGTATTGGGTACCCCACACCATTTCCCACTAGTTATCTGCTCTTCCTAAAGGCGAACGTCCTGACGCTACCAAACTCTTCCCGCCCGCACACACCTGGGCCTCAAGAACCACATATCCTGCCCAAACACACCTGGGCCTCAAACCACGCATCCCGCCCACACACACTAGGGCCTCACAACCACATATCCCGCCGGTACACACCTGGTCCTCACAACCACGTATCCCGCCCGCACACACCTGGGCCTCACAACCACGTATCCCGCTCGCACACACCTGGGCCTCATCCCAAAGATTCTTGGGAAACAGTAAAACCTGCCTAAATAGTCTTGGGATAATACCACCCCAATCCAAACCTACCCGAAGAGTCTTGGGTGTAAGGTCGCCTCAAGCCATCACATCCCATGGAAGAAGGAGCGGGAAGGAGCTAGTAACTATGGGGAAAACACCCTCTCCCATGAAATGGGAGTTTTCGGCACTAAGTGTTCAACATGGGTGGGGTGTGATAAAACACAATGATACAGATATATATATATATATACACACCAAACACTCAGCCCAACCTATGGATTCTAATTAGAGAACTGAGCACATTCCTCGGCACTGCTACTAAGAAGCATGCATACAACAAACAACCCCAACCCCATTTAGGTTTTCATGTTTCAATAGAAGAAACTTATTAGTTCCATAACTACCGGGAAACTATCCACAACCAACAATATCAATCGTTCGTAAAGAATATCTCTGCCATCAACAAATCATGTTTGTAAAACACAAGCAACACAACCAAGTCCCTCTTATTAACCAACCAACCCCATTGATTATTATTTCCATTCCATTACCAAGCCCCACCATTCATTAACTCTTACAAATTTTATTTATTATTCACAACCCATAGTTCATTCATATTCAAGGCCATCCCTGCAGCCCCGCTGCCGACCACCATAACCACAACCAAGCCAACCGCAGCCCCATTGCTCACCTGATCCACAGAAACCCACAAAAACACCCCCATCACATGCCACATATCTAAGCCAACACCCACATGTTCATTATTCCATTATGTTCAACTAGGGTGATCACACAAGGGTTCCAGATTTTAAATCATCCAACTTTATGTGATTAACCAAATTCCACATTCAACAAAGTTCCATTCACAAATAACATTCTAGAAAGATAGGGAAACATTTAATTGCGCCAGAAAAGGCCCCCAACGACCGTTATTTTCAGTAGGCATACGCCTATTCAATTCAAAACATAATATCACATGATATAAAGATAAACATAAGAACTTACCCATCCCCATTCTTTAAACAATTATTATCTTTGTTTAATGGTTCAACCGTTTCTCATGAAAACAAGAGGATACCCACCCCGCATGATGCACAATTTAGAGAGACGAAAGTAAGATCCCTACCTCCACAGGTTCTGATAACAACGCTTCCCCAGATCAACTTTAGAAGATGTGTGTCGGCGTCCGTCACTTTTGTCAAATCCCCGCAAAACCTCCTCGGGTGGAATTTGAAAAGTAAAGGCCAAAGTAAAGACAACTAATCCAAGCTCAAAAGTTCCACCTCATTGTTACGATCCCGTGGCCACTTACGGATCATAAATCGGAGCACAGACGAAGAAGTTATGGAAGAAAAAGAGCCTTCGAGTCTCTTGGGAGAGTGCTGCTTAGAGGAATGGGGAGAGGAGGGGTGAGTTGAAAAGGATGAGGGGACCCATCCATTTATAGGCGAGAAAAAAAAAGTACACGACGTGTAATTTATGGTACACGGCGTGTACTCGGCCATTTCACACGGTCACCATGCTGCTTCCAACACGATCTTCAACGCGGCAGGTGACCGTTGACTGGTCAACACATGGTTTGAAGGTAACGCATATGCGGGGAGGGACTACACGGCGTGTAGTATTGGATACACGGCGTGTACTCATTGATTTCACATGGTAAGGACACACCTCCAACATGGCACATGACCATTGACTAGTCAACACACAGTTTGAAGGTAACGCGTATGCGAGGAGGGACTACACGGTGTGTAGTATGGGGTACACGACATGTACCCATTTATTTCACACGGCAAGGACACGGCCTTCAACACAGGGTATACCCAGTGATGGGGTACACAACGTGTACTAACACTACATGGCGTGCAGTTTCAAAATTCTGAAGAGTATGGGAAAAGTCTATTTTACCCTTCAGAACACTTCATGACCCTCTTTTTGACAATGTAATGGGCCGGAGAGGTCCGGGCCATTACATAAGTTATATTCAATACCATTGAAAAATTTAATTAATGACTCATTTTATTTCAAGTATTTACAAAATATTTTTTTTCTACAAACATTATAGGGTTTATATAGTTTATAAAAGCATAACCTATAGGCAGGATGAAAACCCATCATATCTAGAAAAGTGGTAGTTCCTGAACCCTTGACTATATGATGATAAGGGTCTCATGCCTACCAATAGCCAATGTGATGTCCTTGTTAATAGGCCGTTGATTTATGTTATACAATTTGGAAAATAAATATTAATAATGAACTAGTAGTATAAATTTTGAGGTTTATAGACTAATGTAATAACCATATTGATTTTGGAAAATAGTTTGAGGTATTCCAAATGAATTTTTTCTCTTTCATAGATATGATTATTTTTTAAATGTAAAATTTAATCCTCCAAGAATAAAAAATCATTTATGGATATTAATTTCAATGAGTACGTTATTTATTTAAAAAATGATGGAATAAATTTTTCAAATGAAATATAAATTTATTAACATTGTATATTTACTTATATTCATAGATAGTAAAATAGTTACAATAAAATATAAAAAGGATCTAGGTATAAAATCCTATAATATTACCATCATTTATATTGATATGAATGACATTTTACACCTATTAGATTTGTGGATTTTAGGCCCTCATCATTACATGGATCAACAACATTTTTTTTATCAATGACCATTAGCACTCTATAGAACCATAGGCTTATCATACATGGTTATTACATCTTTTCTTTATGAATATTCATTTAAATTAAATAAACACACTATAGAAGACTTTAAAATATTAGTGTATTTAGAAGAATAGAAAACAATATAATATTCTGGTAAAATATCATCAATATTTCCTTCAAAGATATTCCAATCTAGTAATCCAACATTTAAACTATTCATCATAATTGTGGGAAATGAAAAACAATAATGTGTTACACAACATGAAAAATAAGGTTTAATTAATGAGATGAACAATAATTAAATGAAAATATTGTTATGAGTATATGATCATAACATTTTAAAACCATACAGTATAAATCAAATAACATAATCATGAGTAATAGAATAAATGTTGTTATTTTATAAGACTCGATTCCTAAGGTAATCAAAGAAAAATATATGCGACAGAATAATATAATGATTTTTTATATATATATAAATATAAAAAAAATATTTTTCAAAGACTACCAACCAATATGTTTATAAAATGTTAGGCTTATGAAATTCACATGTGTACCTACTTTGAGCTTGGTATGACCATCCATGTAAACTACTCTTTGGTCTTGGGATAAACAGCCATATACCCCTCATCTATGGGATTGGGCTAAACACCGGGTTACCCACATCTTTGGTCTTGGGATAAACACTTGTGTACCATGATCTTTGGGCATGGGCTAAATGCCAATGTGACAAAAATGTTGGTCTTGGGATAAACACCCATATACCATCATCATTTGGATTGGTATAAACAGACATTTACCTTCAAATTTGGGATTTGTATAAACATATGTGTACCCTTTTATATAATATAGAAATTACCTTTTTCAAATTCATTGGAAAGAGAAAAAGGTCCAACACATCACATGATGAAAATCATAAATATGTGTTCCATAATCTCTCAAACATTCATCATATAATGACCTATGAAATGAAATATTTATCATAAATATTTAATAATTTCAAAATATATGAAAAAGATAAAGGTTTCATAATCATTTTAACATAGAATAAATTATGAATATAAATGTGTTTCAAAAGAATATTTTTTTGGTATAACCCATTGAAAAGAAATGTTTTTCATAAAAAACTTGTAATATAAAATATAAACCATTTATATAAATAAAAAGAATGGTTTTCCTAAGTTTATATCCCTTAAATAATAAACTATATACAAGTATTCCATCTTATATGGGGATGTATTTTAAATTATCACTTATAATATTTATTTAGGAAATAAATATTTTTTTAAATATATAATTCATAAAACATTTTTAAAATCATATTATTTCAATATAACATTGGAAACATATCAGGAAAAAACTTACGGGAGGATTCAGCTATAGTATCACAGGTTAGAAAAGGAATGCTGAATGTGGTGAATGTCTTGGGTCCCTTAGACCAAAACACCCTCTCTCCACAACCTCTAGTCCAGGTGAAGGCTGTGAGTGTATGAAAGAATAATTCATTTGATTTTAAGGAAGGATTGGTGAAGTCTTTGTGCATGTAGATCACCCTCAAAGAAGAGGTACTTGTGGTGTTGGGTAACCGATTTGTTGGTCTAGATGCCTAAGAACCAACATTGGCTTCAGAGGAGGATGATTCCGGTGTTGACAGTTACATACAATTCTTAGTGGATAGTTTTGAACGAATTAAATGGAATGGTCTTCATATTCTTAGAAAGAAGAAGGGGAAGAAATGAAATCAAGACTCTGGAAAGTGCATTGTGGTCAAGGGAAAAAAATAAAAGGGACGGAAAGACTATTCCCACTTGCCTAAGCCGATGGAAAATTAGTTGGCTAAGAAGAGTGGAAACAAAGAAAACAAAGCCTCACATAAAGGTGAAAGTGGAGAATAAAGTGGAAAAACAAGAGTTGTTGAAGAAGAAGCAGAATGGGAGTGATTGAAACTCATCCTTCATTCAATGGAATAAAAGCTTGAAAAAGCTATCCAGGTATACTATTCAAAAGAGGAGATCGCCAGAATATTTTAAAGAATGTTGAAAGGTGATGCCAAGGAGGATCATGAGTCATGCTTAGACAAACAAGACCAAATCCTTGCTCGAGGTTTCAACAATTTAAAGATCAACATGGAGGAATTCATTTAGAAAATGGATAGAATGGATACCCACTTTTAAGAGCTTATCAATAAGGAAGCAGACATCCAAGTTAGTACACTGCACTAGTAAATATATAGAGTGTCTGATTCTAATAATCCTAGTCTTGTGTTTAATCAATTTATGAGTTCTTTCAGTACGTAGTTGTATCAATGTCTTGTGAACTCTGGTTTTCCACTTCTCCCTAAAGTGGCTTAATAAAAATTTATATTTAGTGGTATTTTCATACCTTTACTGAGTAAAATATACTTTTTTCTTTGAAAAAAACTTTAAAAAAATTCAATAAACTTTTCAAAAAAATTCGTTGACAAAAACCTTGAAAATATACAAATGATTCTTTGAAAATATTTTAAAAAACCTTTTAAACATAAAATATTTTGAAAAACATTTTATTCTAAAAATATTGTTTGAAATGTATTAATATTTATATAATGTATTGGTAATTACTATAGACAATTCCATACAAGAGGTATATTTAAAAACAAGAAATTTTTTCACATTTTCCGTTAGAAGTAAAAACTACCATGATTGAAAAAAACAAGAATAATCCTTTTAAATTTTTTATGAATGGTAAAAAAAATGGGGAAATTTTATTGTAATTATCATATTGTAATTATAGAATATTTTTGAAAAAAAACTAGAGAACATGTTTTTGATGGAAAATAGATTTCCAATTGAAGGGAGAAATAAAGTCAGTAGATTTTATAAACATATTATTAATTATATTAATTAACAAAGAGTTAGAAAATAATAATATTACATGAATATATCATGAACATATAAATTAGGATAAAATTAATTCAAATTATTTGGATATGTATCCAAGTAATTTATCATCTGAAGCATAATCATTAAAAATCTTGATAGACTATGAGATCATAATATAAATTAATTACCACTTTGGTAAACTTGAATCACAATCCCCATGAATAAATAATATAAAATAGAACATAAAATATTACTTTTTTTATATATTCATGATATTACATGTCATAATGTTTGTATATAAATATTATGAATGAATATAGGTGCACATTATAACATATGTCTCACAAAAAGAAAATTGAGCCAAAATTTCCTTACCAAATTGGTAACATTTAAACTATAAACCCCATGAAAGAGGGATAATGAAATAGGTTAATAAATACCAAAAACTTTTAGGATAATAATTATAAATTACATTCATGGGAAGAATATACACTACATAGATGAAATAGGCGGTGAATATATAATGTGTCTCATAAAAGTTAAAACGTGAGATATAAATCCTTTACTGCTAGCCTAGTTTTTTATTTTATATAATTATGAAAGAATAAAAAAATTGGAACTATTATTTATCATAAATGAGTTATATTTATGATATATTATTTCATAAGGTAATATATATACCAAAAAACAAAACGAGTGACAGATATAGAATAAATATCTTTGAAATAAAAGTGAAATATGAAATCCCCTTACCTTATGTCTTGACTCCCATTGTACTCATTAAAACAACATGTATAATAAATATATGTTTTTTATAAATATATTAAATAACCATATTCCTATATATAATACCCTCTATGATTTTATTATGACCTTTTATATCAAGTTTATTAGCAATTCAATGTTAATGTTTCCTTTCGGTTAAAAACCATTTATCATTTGTATAAGTTCTGATTGGATATATTTTTGGTTATCTAACATTAATAATTATTTTATAATCAAAATAATGATAAATAGGATATAAATATTATATATATATTTATTATATATTTATTTATTATAATCAATAAAATTTAGAAAATAAAATGAAATTTATCGTTCATGAATATGGTAGATCATATGTATGCATGAATGATGTTTCCATTTCATTAATATTAGAATAAATGCAAGAAAGTTAGATATATATATAAACACTATCATTATAGTAGAATATTTAAGTCATATATATCATATATTTCTATTAAACCCATACTTAATACATTCCCTGTAATGCGTGAACTAATCAAATCGCTTCGGAAGGTGGTAGTCCAGTGTTCACACGAACGATGTATTTGTATTCTCAGAAAAATTAAAGCATGAATTTATGTATTATATAATAATTAAATAGGATTATTAATATCATAAATATCATAAATATCATATATAAATAATATTTACATCATTATTCTCACCAATGAAAGGTGGTAATGGATAAGTGAATGTCATCGGTTCGCGAGGTGATAGTTCGCCGTATACACGAAGGATGATTTTATAACCAATTTAATGAATGTTTGTTTGGTTTTCGGTAATAAACATGAATTTAAAATTAAAATTATATAGAATATATTTATTTTTTTTATATAATTATTATATAAAATATTAAATGGGTTTGAGGTGTAAAGAAAAAAAAATGTTGATGAACATTACCTCTTATTTGGGTGTCTCCTTTTGGTTTTCACTGAAGGGTATCCGTGGTTGGATTTATGCCTAAATTAATAAAATTTTGGTTAGATAAGTAAATAAGAGTATTGAATTTTTCATGTCTTGGCCGAATGATTAGTTTTTGAAGGTATTTAGAGAGGGGGAGAGCGAGTTGCCTTTTATAACGGAGGTGAGTGTAACTTTTTGTAATTATTTAAAAAGAGAGAATTCCACCGATGTTTTTTTAATTTCCAGTGGCACCAAAAATGTATTTATATATAGAATATATATTATATGGTCAAATATGTCATTAAATTGTATATTTACAATTATTTAGGTCATTTCCCCTTAAATTACAATGCTTCGTTGCTTGGTAAACTTGTTTTTAATAATCATTGTGAATAATTTTTATAGTTTTCACTAATATTTTTTGTCAAAATTTATATTGGACATATTATAAATTTAAAATTGTGATTAATAAACATATTAAATCCATTTTTATAAATAAAATCCACTTATTTTGTAAATTTTAATTTAAAATTATTCTCATAGACATGTCTAGGATGCTGGTTTTTAGAGTGAAAATATTCAAAAGTTTACAATGTTTTCATATGAAACATCAATATGAAAAAATTGTCCAATTACATAAATTGGATTAATATATTTATAATTAAACTGTTTTTACTTAAAATAATAAAAAAATACACTTCAAAATTATTAATAATTTAAATTAAATGACATTTTTCAATTAAAATTCTGTATTTTTCAATATTCATCAAAAAATGAAACTTTTCAGAAAAATACCAAAAATTATCCCTAATATAATATGGATATTATTATAAAAAATTGAGGATTATTTTATATAATTAATTTTATAAATTTGTCATTTTTTTAAACTAACTATTCAATAAATATGTGAAAAACTCCTTTTAGAAAAATAAAGTATTTTTGTGAAAAATAAGATTTATTCTTTTCAATTGTCTATGTAAAAGTATAATATGAATTGTTAAAATTTTATTGAATCTATAATATTAAAACATCATAAAAATAATTCACCAAATTTTATTTTGTTAATTTATTGATATAAAACACACTTGTGTGCATAAAAAATAGTTTTCCTCAGAATGATTTCCTTTTATTCTAAAAAAGGTTTTATATTAATTTCAAATTAAGTGGTCACGCAATAATTAATTAAATAAAAAAATTTAATCTATATTTTTTTAATTGATTTAATATTATTCATAAAAATATTCTAAAAACTAGGTGTCAACTATCACAGTAATATTCTAATCATACGTCATGTTTTATTGAACCTCTATGTTTCATGTAATGAATGATAAGCTCGGTATTTTGTGTAATGAAAAATAAACTCAACGTTGAATATAAGGAAATATAAACTCATTTCAACTCTTAATTTATGGAAAAAATATTTATTGTGTGTAACATTAAATATTAAAAAGAATAACTTCATTTGAAGAAACTATTTCACAAAATATTAGGGTGTTATATTTACCCCCTTAAAATGAAAAACACCCTTGATATTTGTCTCAATATTTAATGGTTTAAAATTTTAAATTTACATTCATAGAAAGCCCCATTATAATAAATGAATATTAGAACTTCCTTATAAAAGGGATAATTGGAAAAATAATGGTTAACCAATGTAATTGATTACTTGGATTACACATAGAAGAACATATGCGAGAAGTGAGTATTTGGACATCAAAAAAACATTAAATAGTTATAGAGAGTGATATATATCATTGAAAATAATAAAGTGGGTGATCTAGATAAATGTAAAAACAAAAAAACCATAAATATTTGATGATTTATGGGATCATTTGATTAATTTTAAATAAAGGTTCTTGGATAACATTTTTATTCCAAGATCCATATACTGATCGTGAGGATTTTTCAAAGGAAGATATAATTACTTGATATCATTCTATTTCATAATCACAATATTATACAATAGTGGTGCCTTGAACAATTTTTACATCATATCTTACTCTATGTAATAAAGGTAAATTTCATTGTGTTCAAAGAAAAAATGGATCATACATCCATAATTAGAATGATGATTTATTCCATATATCATTAGTTATTATTGAAATAAAATGGTAGGAAAAAGAACATGAAAAAACATTCAATTTTCAAAATAATTAATTTCATAATTATTTTAATTATGACTTTTCAAAAGGAATAAAATTCAAATCTTGAGAAGAAATGTCACTAAATTTATCAAAATTAGATTAGAATTGATCCCCAAAATTTGATAAAGTACTTATTGATGGTCATAAACTAAACATGTGAATACCTGCATCATGTATTCCCTTGAAAAAAGATAATAACCTGATTTACCATATAACCATATTAAAAATAGTAATGATTACTCATTCCTTACATAAAACATCAATTATTGAATATATTCCTTAATTCCAAAATGTTATGAACTTCATCAGGGATAGAATAAACCACTTTTTCAACAAATCATTTATCAATTTGAAGGTAATCAATACAATCTAATTTATTTTTTCCCAATCAATCATCTATTTATCCTAAAAATAATTTCTCAATATCAAGAACATATTATGGGTTATATTTACCTTAACCATGTGTTATAAATTAATATCCCTGCACCATTAAATCACTTCTCTAGTCCATAATTTGCATAAAATAAATCCTTTCAAATATATATTGAAAAACTTATACTAAAAAATAATTATATATTTCATTATTCATAAAACATAATTATTGAATTCAAATACACAACAACTTAATTCACCCCACCTCCTTCTCAAACCATTAACGTGAATTTATCATTATATTCCTTAACACTTATTTAATTTAACAGGTAATTTTTAATCGATTCATAATTATAAATAAGATTCTTACACATATCCCTTCCTTATTTTCATCACAAAATTTCACCATGGGAATATATTTTCATAATTCCCATACATTTCACTTTTAAATAATTCATTCATTGATGATACCATAGAGAGACCAACGTTCCCTGCAATTATGTTAACTGATTTGATCATTGTCCTTTTTTGGTTACTTGTTTTATGTCTTTATTTTCCACAGTCAAAACATAATCTTTTTTCCATTAAGAAAATTACTTATATACTTCTTTCCTAATTTTCAACACATATGAAACTAAATATTATTAACTCCATGGTTACCATCTCCGAAAGTGTAAAAAAACTATTTCCTTCATTTATTTTGGTGAATATGATATTTGGTAAATGTACACATTATTAATCAAGTTCTATGAAAACTGATTAGACATAATCACAATGTCCATTACTCTAGTCAACATCCTGGTTGACTTATCATAAAAAATATCCAATCACATTCAATTTTAACAATGTTCTTTCTTGTTGCTTATATTTACTAAAATAATAAAACATAGTGTGGGAAACACTTATAAAAACATAAAACCACATCATAATGAAAAAATATATTTTAAGATGCCTAAATCATGACACCTTTATTAAATATATTAATCCTTCAGCTTCGCATATTTCATCCATAATCATCATCTATTTAACTTATTCATTAAGGTTAATAAATACTTTTTTAATTTCTATAAAATATTCTATAAGAGGGTCAATCAAGGTGTGTAATAAAGGCTAATTCCATGCCCATGTTATCAATCGAATCCAGGTCAAAATTATTTTTTAGTGGTTATCGCTCATAGATACATCTATTCTAGATCCAAATCCACTAGTATTATCGAAACACAGATGTATTTATATTAAACCACACAGTCTATCCTTTACAAAATTTCTAGAAAATTTTTCAATACTTTGAATCATCCTTATACATATCCTCAGAGACATCCTTATATATATATTTAGAAATATCCCTATGTATCTCACTAAAATATTAGCATCCTAGTATCTCAGTGTTAACTAAACATTCCCTTGTATACAAACCATAGTGACCTAGTTTTAACATACATGCACAATACATCATTTTTAAATATTCATTTACATCACATAAACACAAGTATGAAAACCATAATAGTTTAGTGTATTTGGAAACATGGAACAAATGTTTATAATATGGTGAAATATATTCATTATTTCCTATTATGATCTTCTCAATTAGTACACCTAGTGAAAATCCTTACTTAATATCTTAGGGAAATGTAACATAAAAATGTTGATCTCAGATTCTTAGTAAGGTTAAATAAATAAATATATGTAAGCATAAAATGAACATAAGGGTATGATAACATGAGGAGAACATTTGAAAACCATACCCAACAAATCAAAAATCATAATCATGGCTCATGGAATAAATATTTTCAGTTCATAACATGAGTCATAAGTGTATTAAAGAAAATTATACATGGGATCATACGTTATGGAATTTTGTTCATACATATAAGCATTAAAGAATCATATCCCAATGATAGTCACTATGATTATTATAACAAGTTATACTTATGATAAACCCTAGTGTTACTACTTTGGGCTTGGGCTGACCACCCTTATACCATAATTTTTTAGCTGCAGCTAAACACCGACGTACTTTAATCATCAGGATAGGGATAAAAAAACATGTTCCCTACAATCTCATATAGAATTTATCAATAAAAAAATACATTTTAAGGATATATAGGTCCATCCCATCACATAATTTAAATGATAAATATTTGTTCTATAAGGTCATAAAAATATATCATATCGTAATCCATGAAATGATTTGGGTATTATAAACACTTCACCATATCAAGACCACTGGAAAAGATAGTGGTTTAATAATAATTTAATTATAACATAAAACATGATAATAATTAGGTTTCATAATCATTTTATCATGGTATAACCCATGGATGTGAAATGGGTTTAACAAACAACTTTTCATCTTAATCATAAACCATTCAATGAAATAATAATAATGGGTTTCCTGGATCATATCATTAGTAAATCATAAAATATATCAATGAATTTCATCTTAGATTGATAATGATTTAGAAAGATAACTTAGAACATTTCTTTTAAAAAATATATTTTCATTAAAAATATCTTTTAAAAAATATTTTCAAATTCCTATTCTTTGAAAAAAATATTTCAAATATATAATGAATAATTTTAAAGTTAGGTTAAAATATATCTTGGGGAAATTATAATTTCTTCTTTGAGAAACTATTTTTAAAATTTAATCCCATTTAAAATCATTTTTCATTTCAAATAATGTTAAAAACATAGAAATAAATTTTAAATAACATTTAAAACACATTTAAAAAAATTATTTTCAAAAATAATTTATAAAATAATAAATTAAAAAGGATGTTATTCAAACAAATATTTATGAAATATTTTTATTTTTAACATAATATTTAAAACGTATAATATATGTTTCATGAAATTGAGTGGTCATGGTGAAGGATAATTCCATCCACACTGTATACATAAAAACAAAGATTCCTTTCACATTATTGGAAAACATCAAAAGAAACTTGATCAGAAATAGAAAAGAGGATTCCTTTTGATATCAATTTTAAAAAGTTAAAACATAGGTAGAAATTTAATTTATAACTCATTGAATAATAATATGTAATTTTTTTAAACATTTTTTGAAAGCATGGTTCAGAAAGACAACATATTTCCAACTGAAGAGGGAAATAAACTTAGATTCTCCTAAATACATTTTTAAAATTATCCTAAGTACCAAGGAGAGGGAAAATGGAACTATAACTTTTTGATATCAGGAATAGGAATATTAGGAGAAAATTAATGATAATTAGTGAGATATAGATCCTAATTTTTTATCATTGGTTGAATAATCTAAAATAATTACAACAAATGATGAGATTGTGACAAAAAATCATTACCACTATAGGGTCCATAAATCATAATCCCCATGATGTAATAAGATAAAATGAAAAATATAATATAATTTTGATAGAATAAATTCATTATATAATATGTCAAATAGGATGTATATAAACCCTAATAAATAAAATTGGTTCATATCATAACATGTGTCTTAAATTAAGAAAATTAAGTCAAAATTCCCTTACTTATTTAGTAGCTTTGGAATAGTAAACCCCGTGAATGAGTGATTCTAAAATTGATATTCAAAAATTAATTATTCAAGAATAATCATAAATTAAATTCATCATATTTATAGACAACACATAGAATAAATATGTGGTGAATATAGTATATGTCTCTTGAAAGTAAAAATTGTGATGGAAATCCCTTACTTCCGGAGTAAATTTTGATTTATAATCCACATGAAATAATAAAATCAGTAAAATAATTAAATATAATTTAATGAGGCATATTAATGATATATACATTCATAGAAAAATATATACACCCTAAAAATTAAACGAGTGGTGGATATGTCATTAGTCACTCAGAAATAAAAGTTAGAGTTGAACTCTCCTCACAATAAATATTGACTCCCATAATACTCATTCAGACATACCTTATAATAAATATAAATTTATTATTCATATAATAATTAACCATATTAATATATATCATACCATATATTATTTTATTAATTTTTAATTACCCATTTATTAACAATTTTATGTTAATGATTCATTTCGAGGAAACTTCTTTGTCTTTCATATAATTTTTTATTTGTTATATTTTTTCTCATAAATTAAAACTTTTTTAATCACCTAAAGAATGTAAAAAATGATATAAAATAATAAATATTAAGTATATATGTATTTATAATAATTTATAAAATATATAAATAGGAAATGAAATTCACTTGTCATGGCGACGGTATGTCATACGTACACATAGACGATGTTTCCATTTCCTTATCCTATTGAATGAATGTAAAATAAATGATATAATTATATATATTATCCTTAAATTAGAAATTATGTTAAATATATTTCAAATATGTATATGTAACTCATCTTTAATGCATTGTAATTCCATGAAGTGGTAGTTCTCCATACATAAGAACGACTATGTCATATTCTCAAAAAATGGAAAGCATGAATGAATGTGGTATATAATAATTAAATAATACTAATATAATCATAAATATCATATATATAATTTATAATTTGTATTTCCATTGTTATTATAAACTTTCATAAGTTGTAATTCAAAAATTAATGACATTAGTTCTCAAAACGGTAGCCCTCCTTACACACGAACCATGACTTCATATCCCATTTGATGGAAGTGAATATGGTTGTAATTAATAAACTTAAAAAATAAAAATCTCATTAAATTTAATATATTTTGGATATTATATATGGATTATATAACCAAATTTAAATTTTTTTAGGTACAAATAAAATAGAAACGTTTTTTATAAACATTACAACTTCTTTAGGCATCTCTTTTTGGTTTTCACCAGAGAACATCCATGGATGGATTTATGAAAAATATTATTATTATTTTATTTTAGGAGGAAATTATAGAATTTATTTGGGTAGGGATTTTACGAATCTATTTTTTTAGTGTGAAGAGAGTGGGATAGGGGATGACCTTTTATAAGGGAAGTGAGTAGCACTTTGGTAATTTTTTTAAAAAGAGAAATGTAAACATATATTTTTCAATATAATGTGGATAAAATAATACAATAATATCTAAAATGGAATTTATAAAGTATAAATATGGTTGTAAAATAGGTGTTGGAAAAGTTTCTAGGTCATTTTTCACATTAAGATTAATATTTAGCCTCTTAGTAAACTTGTTTTTCTCCGAATCCCTTGATTAAATTCAATTATTTTCGCTAATGATTTTGGTAAAAATTATTGAGAAATTAATTGTCATAATAAATTAAAATTGTGAAAAATATTTAAACCATTTTTTTAAATTTAATTCTTATATATGGTTAAAATTAATTTAAAATTAATATCACATATGTCTTGAGAAATATAATTTAAGAAGAGAAAATGTTGAAATATTTAAAATTCCTTTATATAAAAATTAAATATGAAAAAATATTCCAAAGACAAAAATTAGATTAATATATGTATAATTAAACTCTTGTTACATTAAATAAATTTAATAATATAATTTAAAAATATAAGTTATTTAAATGAAGAGATGGTTTTAAATTAATATTCATTTATTTTAGAAATTCATAGTGAACAATTCTTCTAAAAAAATAAGAATACATCAATGCAAGATAATTTCTATATTATTATTCTAAAAATGATGTTTATTTTATATAATTAATTTTATAAAATTGGAATTTTTTAAAATAAGTTAAACATTAGAAGACAAAAAAATAGTTTGTTTAGAAATATACAGTGTTTAATCGTAAATTTACATTTATTCATATATATTACATAGAAAACACATATGATGAATGTTAAAAAATTTATTAAATTTATAATATATTAATTTCATTAAAGTAATTCACCAAAACTAATTAGGTTTAGTTATTAATATAAAATGGACTTGTGCGCATCAAAAAAATATTTCAGAAAAATGATTCCTTTTATTTTAAAAAAGGTTTTAGATTAATTTATAATTAATTGGTCACCAAATAATTGATTATAAAAACATTTTTAAATCATATTTTTATAATTTATTTAATCCTATTAAAACACCCTAATTGTACATCTAGGTGATAGCTATCATATTAATATTGTTATCATATATGTTGTCTCATTTAAAATATTGGTTATGTGTAAGGCCTGATAAGCTATGTTTTGTGTGTAATTGAAGAAAAAAATGATGTTTCTTGTAATATAAGTTACACTCAGTGTTACCTGTAATGTATGACAAGAATTAGTTTTTCATGTAAAACTAACCATTGAAAAAATTAAATTCATTTGAAAAAATATATTTCAAAAAATATAGTCATGTTACACACTCTCTATAATTATTTACACTTTCCCCACATGTTCGTATATTAACTTTTTATCAATGTTCTCCTACCTATAAACCTGGATATGTGTTATTCCATAAGGCCATCATACTTCTCTCTCTCTTATTAAGAATATTATTTATTTAGCCTTTCTATGATATGGGTTTTTTAACAATGTAATTTAAAAATATCAATCCATTGAATACCATGATCGTGTTTATGTTATGAGGAGTCAATTTATTTAATGTGGTAATAATGTAACACTCTTAAATATTAAAATATGATATTTATAATTGATAGTCTATATGACATGAAACACCAAGCATAGAAAGAAATAAAACATCATGAGACATAAGGATATATTTTATTCCTAAAATAAATTTAATAAATTCTATAGCTTAAAATGAATCAAATATTGAGTGAGAATGTGTTAAATAGGATAATGAGTTCCTTTGATAACTTTTGTTACACGCAAGGCTGAGTTTTAGAGAAGATATAATATATTATTAATATTATTATTTAATATAATATTTATTTCCAAGAAATTAGAATATCCTATATGAATATGATTAAATAACATATTTTTATATATTTTTTACACACATTTACTGGTTACCCATTTATTATAAATAAAATATAAATATTTTTAAGAAAGAAATATTTTCTGGAAAATAACATTTAAAAATACAATTAACTCATGCATGGAACACATAATTTAAAATTATTTTTATACATGATTATAATATTCATAAGAAAAAATAAGTAAAATTGTTGTAATAGTAATACATAAATTATATCTAGGTTATTTTTTTGTAATTTTTTGTGGATTTTCATTTTTTATGAATACTGAAACAACTGAATTTTGATTCAAAACTAGATGTTCATCTAAATAATTAATAATGATAAATTTTTAATTTATTTTAAAGTCAAAATATTTTAATTATACATATATTGATACCATTTATTTCTTCATAATCACTTTCATAGTTAATTTTTTAAAAAAAGCCTTTGTAAACTTTTGAACATTTTATCATTAAAACATCACTTTCTCACCACATTTGCCTAATAAATTTTTATTTAGGTTTTTATAATTATGTTTAATGAATTTGGAAAAATTGATTCCAGATTTTTAATCATAATAATTTTAATTTATAATTATTTCAACATAATATTTCACCAAAATTATTATTGCAGACATTTAAAATTAATTACTGAGATTTTGGAGAGAATGAGTTTACTTAGTGGTTGAACATAGATTATATAGTGTATGAATGACCCAAAACAAGTACAAAAAATATTTTATGTGCATAATTATATCCTTATGAAATATTTCAATAATGTTATGTTTTTTTGGACACTTTTCCATGAATTTAAATTTGTAATATTTTATGTGAAGAAAAAGACAAAAACAAACTATAGTTAATTTCAATATCTATAACTATTTGGGTAGGACAATAAAAATTGACTCATTTATACATATCCTAATAAAATATAAATTAGTTAATTTTATTATAAAAAATATTTTTAATTTTTAGATATTATATAATTACATTTAATTGTTTTTAAACTCCATCCAAATAATCATCTACTTACAAATAAAATAAAATAAATGATACTAAAAACAATAAAAGTTAATTAAATTGAATAAATTGTTATATTAAATTATTTTTTTATATTAATGTATCTTTTTATGTATATATTAAAACATATATATTATAACCCCAACATTTTATTGATAATTTTAACTCAATTTAAATAAATTTTTTCAAAATTCACTTTTATGTTATTTTAAGATAAATTATATTATATTTAATTATTTAATATTTATACAAATTATATATTTTAAAACATTAATTAAAAATATTATAAATTTCATATATGGTTCATTAGTGGACAAAATTTTCTATTATAATCACCATATTGGATATTAAATAGTGAAAAACTCAGTTAGCGCATTTACGGTTGAAGTAGAGATATTGCACGTTACATGTGCATGTGTTATAATTAATTCTCAAAAGACAGAGGTTTTTTATTTATAAATTAGATATAATATTTATATTCATATGGTACTAATATTATAATATGTCACAATCTAATTTATTATTAAAGGATAAATTACTTTGGTTAGAAAAGTAGTTTTTGTAATTTAAAAACCAAAATTGTAAAATAATGAAACTTATGAGTTACAGAACAAAATGATTAAAAAAATTACTCTATTACTTCATTTAGGTGTGTATCTATCATATAATCCTGAAAAAAATTTATTTTTCAATGTGTGAGACACATTAGGTGAGGTATACCTCCCAATAGTGAATACTTTTGAGTAATTACAAGAACACCACTACTCCTCAACTATAAATTATCCCTCACATCCCTAACATCTACGCACCTATCAAGTCATTTACATCAACCAAGATACACTAAAATCAAAATTTAACTAATATCAAGTCATCCTAGGGGATTTATTTTTTCATAAATGCATGAAATATGTTTTAAGTGATATCCTATACGGGATACTCGAATAAGAGGAAATGTTCTTATAAAAGTGTTTTTATTTTAGTTACGTAATCATATCCATCAATTATTATTATAAAATGACGATATAACACCCAAAATATAAATAATATACTGAGATTATTATTTTTTATTATTCTTAACTACAACGTTACCCACTTATATTATACGGGTTAAAGAATCGTCATTCATGAGTACGACGAACATCCGCCTCACGAACTGATGTTAATTATTTCGTTACCACCATTCAAAGTTTGGAATAATGATGTATTTATAGTTTATATATAATATATATTATACTTATGATGTTATTATGCATATAGAATTACTTAATCAATCATAACATCCCACTCTCCATTTTATTGAGGTTACGATAATGTCGTTCATGGGTAAAAATGAATACATCCTCGTGAAGCAATTCAATTCATTTAGGCAATATATGCAATGTAATAAGGATAGAAATAATAAAAATATGAGATATATATGAAATAAAAATTATTAATTAATGATAATATATTAATATATATAAAATTTACCTCTATTCTTTTAATATGACAAGAAAATCGAAACAACGTTTGTGTGTACGTATGAACAATCATCTCCATGAACGATGTATTTCATTTTCTATCACCATATTTTAGGAATTAGTCAAAATAAATATATATTGGATATATATTATATTTATATCAGGATATTAGATTCTGGGGATGATGAATTCATGATTGATGTAAGTGGAACAAAAAAATTACTAGTCAAAACATACTTGAAAAACAAAGAATTTATTACCCCAAACAATGAAAATAGTGAAATATTATTAATGAATGAGTGAATATATGTTATAATATAAAAATTTAAAACACTATATAAATTAATATGGTTATTTTATATGTTAATAACATTTTTAAACCCATTATACAAGTGGTTAAAGAGAGTTTAATCAAACGGAAGTGAAAATTAATATATTTGGTCTCAAATTACATTCCATTGAAAACTATTTAAAATTTTGAACAAATTCAATTTAATATGGTCTATATTCTAGCCAATGAGAATTTAATTTCATTAATACCCCATTCATCATAGTATTTTAATTTTTAATTTAAATTATTTCATCTTAGGGGATGTGGTTTTAAATATACCAACTTGTAATGAAATTTCATAACTCAATTTATTTTCATTAGGTTATATTACTTATTAATTGTCATAGATATTGTATTATTTTTTGTATACAGAATTATGAATATATTTTTTATATAAACTTGTTTTATGTGGATTTATAGTTGATACACATAATTAATTCATTGATTAATTTAAACTTCAAAATTATTATAAGGTATCAGATCCATGTGGAGTGAATCTTTGCATGTTTCTAAGGTTCATGGTTCCCAGAGGAGGATTGGATGTGGTCCAGTGGGGTTTAAATGAAAATGTATATAATAAGGAATAATTAACATCATGTAATGTTACATTTCTAAAAATGGTGTTTCATGTCTTGGGCAGGGTTGGTTCATTATGTTTAAATTTTCATGATTACAAAATATAAGGTGAAACATTTTTCAATGTAAAATTAACTCCAAGGATTACAAAACATGAAAGTGTATTACATGCCTTAATAATCCACTATGCATCACATCTATTAATAGTATAGTCACTTTCGTTTTCTTTAGTACCTATGGATAGCTATGAATCTCTCTTATTCTAGCCGACCATTGGATCCTTTCCTTGGTGTTTTGAGATCCCTTATTCTTTAATCAATATTTTCCCTCCCATAATCAATCTATATAGACCTATGTTGATTTGAGGTGAGTTATACCTCTTTTTATTATGGTTTCTTCTTTGTTCAGTCTAATTTTTAGCCAGTTTTACTTTCCAAGAGATGGAAGATCATATACCATATCCCATATAGGGTGTTTATTTCTTGTTGTTGTTATAGTTGTGTAATATCATCCTTATATGGATGAAATTATTATGAGAGAGGTCATCATAAATCCAAAAATTTATTCCATTATCATTCAAATAACATTGGGATAATTTCTGTTAAGGGATCCATTAATTAATTATTTATATATGTGAAATCATAAATTGATTAATTATTATACCTTTATATTATATTGAAATTGATTTATTAATTATTGAACGAGATAAAAACATTATAAGTGATCACATATTGATGATATTGTATCTTTTTACTATGATAGCAGTTTGCATCTTGTTTTTATGGATAGTGTGATATCTTTTATGTATTCTTTGATAGAATATTTTTTAGAGTATCATATTAAAATTTATAGAATATGTAAAGATGGAATTAATTGAATATTAATTTTATAAGAAACTAAATTATATTAATTTATATAATAATTATTTAATGTAATTTGATGACAATAAATTTTAAATTAACATGTTTAATTGAATTGATCTTCCATATAAATAATGGGAATGATAAAAAAATGTGAATCATATTTATGATTCATGATAATAATTAAAAAATAATTTTAATTATGAATGGTAATTCTATAAGTTATTAAAACCAGAAATAAAGGATAAGTTTATATTTTTCCATTGATAGATTTTTATAGGATGATGCCTCCGGTTTCATGTAGTTGAAATCTTGTAATAAATGAATCAATTAATTCATGATGTAAAAAAAAATTGTCGTGTGATCATGATAATTAATTAGTGCATGATTTTCCCATTTTATTAAGAAGGACGAGTGACCTAATTTGGAGCCATGAGAGCTTGTTTTCATGTAAATGATGGGTGCCTTGTTTTGATAGATGAGTTTCTAAGTAGAATATGACTGGTTGTTCTTGCTACTTTTTTATGTTCTATGGATTTGATCCTTGTGCTATTATCATGATATGGTATATCATAGGATGGATGATATGGTATGAGGATGCTTGTATGTGATGTGAACCTAGTATGGTTGAGACTGGGATGTCTAATGTTATATATGTAGGCATAGAGTCGCAGATGATGTTTTAATAGTTGACACCATTGATGGTGAGATGCATCAGTATGTAAATATTTATGTCAAGGGATGGCACTGAAGGTGATGGAATAGTTTAAATCTTGTATTAACCGTTAATGAGATGAAGAGAGCTGTTATTCTCAATTATGTACCTATTTAATGGTGGATGGTTGAGTTTCTTATTTTATCTGTCATAATTTACTAATTATGTGAGAAAGTTTTATGTGCTTGGATACATGTTTCCTCTTGGTAGTGGCTTAGGATGTTTTCCAAGAGTACATGTATATGAAAAGATGCTAGAAATGAATATATAATTATTAACCCTTGAGGATAGTTTATTTTTAATTGAAAATTCTTAATATATGTTAATCCTGATAATCAATGGAAATTTTTTTAGATTATTCCTAAAAGGCATTGAATTTATTTGAATGATTAATGTAACATAATTTAAGGTAATGTGGAATAATAATTATGGTTAAATAATGGATAATTAATTTATTAATAGAAGTAATTGGAGTAAATTAAATAATGAATTTAATATAGATCATTAAAATGATTATATTCTTATAGGTTATTTGGTCTTTACAGTGGCATTTGGGAGTCCAAGTGATGATTTATATAGTTGATTATAATAATATATTATTCCCATAGTGCGGTTGTGAGTTATATTATATGATGTATATTTTTTAATTTGACACGATACCCCACCCTTGTTGGTTTGGGAGACTAAAACCTAGTTGACTCTGGTAGGGTGTTTTCCCCAATATCATTGTGGGTAGATGGATGGAAAACTACTCCATATATCCTTAATCTATTCTCTTAGTATTTAAATATTCTTGTATGCATGAAGGATATTTTTCTCTTATATGTTTGTAGTGGTACTTTATGGCTTGTGGTTATTTGACACACATGTATTATTGGATGTAGTGTCCAAAGTAGTATTTTAGGTATGAAGTGTATAATCTATAATGAATTGTGGTACATACACATTTTATGGACTATAAAAGCTTGAGGTGTAGTACTATATGTTTTATTTATGTCATATAAATTGTAGTAGCTACTAGAATCTAATTGGATAATCTATATGGATTTGTGATATTGGATAATGTGGTGTTGTGATGCACATGGTTCATGTTGTTATGCATTGATCGTGCATTTTTTAGGTTGAATTACTATTAGAGGGAGATGGTTCTGGACGTGTGACATCTGGGAAGAGAATAAGACTCATTGGGAAGGGGAAATCAATTACCCTTGATGATTTATTATTATATTATATTCTCTATTGTATGTGATACATAGTGAGTGTTATCTATGGTGAGGCTGAGAGCTTTGTATACATGATTAGATGAAGAGTTAGGTTCACTATTATTCACAATGATTTAGCATGGTTTCATAATATTTTCTATGAGATAATCTTGGGAGGATCCTACTAAGTGTACAGTAATTCACACCCAATGTATACGAAATTATTTTACAAGTCAGTCAGAGAAGGTTATAGAGCATGCTAGATATTTGTTTTATGCGGTTTTTTTGGGTAATAGGAACAACCCATGTGATAGAAAATAAATGGTATGATGATAAATGAGTAGTATTTCCTATTTTATCATTTTTGTGGATATGGCCTATTTAATTAAATTTTCATCTAGTTTACAAGTTTTTTTTCAGAAATATGTGTTTGGCCTGGCCTAATGGGATGATTATAGTGGGGGTTCTGCATCTTTGTACAATTATTCAATTCAGGATTACAATTTTTTTATCCCTAATAGTGAATCCTAATGTCTCCCACATCCATAACATGGTACATACACGATTTACCATCTTAAGAGGTCCTTTGGAGTTTTAGACCCAATGATGCTTTGGATCTCACAATGGTATAGATGATGGGATGTTAGGCCCATCACACCATTTCGAAAAGAATTATTGCCATTTCAGAGAATCCCTTATAGATTTATGGGATGTCTGAGAATACATTCTCTATCCTGTTATAGGATTTGTTACCCTAGTGAAATAATCATAGGTTAATTCCCATTATATGAAAAGGGGGATCTTATTATTGAATCCATCTATAAATATCTGAGGTTCATAATCCATTCCCTATTGGTGGGTAGCTACTTATATGTTGGATCCATAAAACTAGATACTCTAGAGTTTGTAGATATATAGGGAGGTGGATAATATTCCAAGGATGGGATTGAGCCATTAAGAAGATGTCCTACGTGTCCTATTTTATATCAGGAATCAAAACCCGTGTAGTTTTTTGAACCTTCAGGGTTTATCATCATAAAAAACGGGCATATATGTGGGATTTTTTCCCTATTTTATTGATCTCAAACCTCTAGAAGGCATCTTATGTATCTTATTTATCGAATTATCATAGTTAACCTTGTTCATTCATGCCCTTGGGACTTTCCCCAGGGTATTTACCCATTTTATAAATGGTATTTATATCATGACACTAACTAGGGATTACACATTGAGGTTTCCCTAACCGGTGGAGATTCATAATTAAAATAATGTGATCATATCAACTCCTTAAGAGCATGTGATCTATTCTTAGATTGAGAAACAATGGATAAAATGTAATAATACTCATTGTATAAAGATATGGATATTAAACACTTGTAAATCTAATTGGTTGCTTAGTATATATATTGGTCTTTAGGAAGGTGTTCTATATATCTTGGTTATAGAGGAAATCATAGTCCTCATAGTTCAGTTGATTCTCAATATGCTAGTGGGTGAGGAAGGTTGACCTGTCCATAGGAGGGATTGTGTCCTGATGGATGGAATGTTAGAGACGTTGGAGGTTTTAAAATGAAAAGAATTTTTATTTACCCCCGATAATTTATGAAGGAAACCTATGTATCAAGGTTGTCAAACTAATTATAGTTCATTTAGTTTCATTAATTGAGGCATATACTCTGAGGATGACATTATATGAAGTACATATCATATTATTCCATTTATTGGGGATTTCACACCAATGATTACCTTTTCATTAGGGATGCCTATGATATTAATTTTATGATCATTGAAACACCATTTTCCCACATGATCTATTTACAATGTGAGAAATAAGGTATAGAAAGAAATTAGTCTCACTACTTATGGATGTGGGACTGATGCACTATAACATCCCCTTGGATGTTTGATATGAATCACGAGATTAGTAAGGAATCCTATATATAATGGTTATGGAGGGAATAATATTTCACATTTTTCCATAATCCATTGTAGTTTAATGTTATTTGAAAATTTCATATATGTGGGAATGTTTTTATGATGTGATTGATCTCTAACCTCGAGGAGGTGTCTTATGTATCCATGTTATGATCAGAATCATTGTAATCATCGTTTTTGCATGCCCTTAGAATTTACCCCAAGTTAGATACCCTTTTATGGTAGGTAGTTTTATCATTCCACTAATTGGGGATTACATAGGGTGGATTCCTTTGTGAGTGGTGATTCATGATGCAAATAATGAGAACAATCCAACACCCTAAGATCAAGTGATCTATGCTTCGTGTGTGAAACATGGAATAGAATGAAATCAGATTAATTGCATATAGATTCTTTTATTATGAACTAGGATATACCATTGGATGTTTAACCTAGATATTTGGAATTAGGATGGAATCATACATATCCTTGTTATAGTAGAAATTATAGTCATCATAGTTCATTTGACCTCTCAAACCGTTTGAGGGTGAGGAAGGTTGATTATCCAACAAGAGGGATTGGGTCCCGATGTTTGGAATGTTAGAGATATGGATGGGATTACACTATGGTAGATTTCGTTTACTCTTGGTCCTTGGGGAAGGTGATCTACATATCCTCGTTATGGTAGGAATCATAGATCTCTTCCTTCCATTTATTAGGGATTATACTATGAGGACTCTCTTTTATTACTACATGAAAACAAAATCATATTTTGAGATGTCTTATTCACATGGAATATTTGTCTTCATAATATATATGGTTTTCATAAATACATGCAATAGTATCATAATGAAATTTCGTCGTGAAAATCTCATGATGTACGTTTACATGTATATAAGATGACACAAGACCTGGCTGAGGATATATGGAGACAACTACTGGATTAGAGCTAACTTGTACGGGGAGTGTGACATGGACTGGATGGCTTGTTCGAAGGTTGTCACATGATCCGGGATGAAATTTCAAGAGTACATCACATGATCCATTTTTAATTTTACAAAGTATGTCACATGAAAAATATAAGATTCTTCGGGGGTTCCAAAAGATCTGGATAACATTCCAAAAGGGCACCGTGAGACCTAGTTGTCAAGTGATGGGGTCTCTATATATATTGGATAACATGTCTAAAGAAAATAACATGATCTGAATATAGAGGATGGAGGGTTTTACAAGGCATGGGTTACATTCATCGAAGAATTCACGTCACATTCTTGGTGTGTCCGGAATACATCGTATGACTCAAGTGGTCTGTTAGAGGGACTTTACATGACTTTAATGACCTACAATGGTGTTGTCACATGACCCGGATGAGTCATTTTACATTCATGCGGATCAATCAAACTTTCTTCATGTAGGTCTCTAGTCATTAGTGTTTATTCCAATTTTTATTTCACATGATCTTTATTATTTCTACTATTTTCATGGTTAGGTATCGCATGATCTGACAGACATGTGATAAGTTCTTCACAATAAACTAAAGGGGTCCTGTGTATGATCTAATTTGATCATGTGAATGGACCATGATTGTTTTGTGACCCCTTAGGTTGTCCCCTGGATTTTACCTGCTGGAAAACCATTGAGATAACAATATTGGCCAATCGGATAAATCCTCTCATGTGATCTCATATTTGAGGGATCATCGATTGATAATTTTATTGACCTGATGGGGGTGGGGGGTTATAGACCTCACAACCCCATTTAGGTTTCACCATTTGCAACACATATCTCATAGATTTAGTCTTGATTCAGTGGAGGATTGAGGTTTCATGAATTTTATTAAATCCCACCATAATTGTTGAATGTCATTCAGTGATTGCAAGACCATCTCATCAATCCATCATTTATTAGATTTTTTCTAATTAATGGGGTATTTATTAATCATGTGAAAATTCAAAGGGGATTAAAAAATGTCAAGATTACATGTATAAAGAATATTATGATATGAGGATTTATGTTGAAAGGATTTCACGTGATCTTAGGTGACATATCATGGTATTTATCAAGACAATGTTTTCTTGTCTAGGGTTATTCGAGATAAAAAAGGATTATCACCCGAGAGTCTTCATAGATAATAATTACTTATAAATGAATACCTCACATGATCTAGGATTATGTTCTTGTGTCTATGACCTTATTCACATAATATCATTGTTTATATCACTCGTATTATGCTCTAATCATTTATCTTGTTATTTACTTTTTTATTTTATATGATTTTGGGAGGACACAAGTTTGTATGAGTGGTTATGAAAACAAATACTCTCCCCATCAGTGATGTGTTGTGTGAAACAAAATGGTTCATTTGGTGATTCAAGAGAATTATCATTGATAAGCCTTCAATTATTATTCAGAGATGGAGTGGAATCAAAAGACCAATGAGACATGTCTGAGGATTTTGTCCCACTAAGGGTGGCATGTCAGTAGACTCTTACACAACTAAGAATACATTTTTTCAAAGACCCATGGTTCCTTGAAAGATACATGGGTATATATTACGTGTTTTAGGGCCAAAATATTCTCTAATGTTTTTTATATTTCTCCCTATTTTCCATGTATTTTTTGTCACAACCCTTTATAGAGGGGACAATCCCATGACTACGCAAGGCATACCTCCAATAGGCAAGGTTCTAGAGAACAACAATGAATAGGCATATCCCACAAATAGGAGGCATTAGGATAAGTACCTCTATGAACACACACACACACATCCTTGCCAAACATGATGAAATGTAAAATTAGTAAGTAAGAAATTCATGAAAACCACTAATATCCCATAATAGAGTATGAAATGAAGTAAATTAAAGGAAACATGGATAGATAAAAATACCACTAAAAGGATTCTATATGAAAACAAATATAACGCATTGAATTGTTTCCCATGCTATCACATTCTAGGATGGTGAATGAACACGTTCCTGGAAATCATATACAAAAATCCCTACTTGATCCATTCTAAGGGAAAATGAACTAGGACTATGGTCTATAGCCATAGGATAACACCTCGTCTGTCTAGACTTTCTAAGATCTTCCTAGTCAGGGTCCACCTACGACTCCATAAGAGGGTCAATCATCTCCACAAGAAATGACATGTGATGGAAAAGGACGTGCAGGGGTTCATAAAACAATACATAGTACGATACCCTAAAACCACAAAAGAAGTTATAGAAAGAAAATACCATGATAGAAATATACCAGTCAGGTCCACACATGTATAACTGTACAACACATATACCATGAATATCAAGAAATACTCATGAGAAACACCACATCATCATATGGTATTAACCAAATTTTTACCACAAGATTATGCTCGAATCAAGCTAATTTCGGTAGAAGCCATTCCTTGATCCACGATATCATCAAATAAACTCACCATGATGTATATATTATTTGAGTAATACCAAAATTAGAATGTATTGTTCAAGAAATATAATGATAACATAGAGAGGGGATCATGCCCAGATATGTTTTGGGATACCACAGTTCGTGCCCAAATACACCGGGGGATACAATGTACCAAATCTATCTCAATTCACAATGTAAGAGAGAATGCCCAAACAATATGGGGGATACCAAGGATTTTTCCTAAACAATCGGTGGGATACCACATACCCTACTGATGTGACGCTTTAGGTTGAGTATCATCGCCCTGCTCACGGAGGTTACATGATTCCACGGACTCCACTAGGGGTAATAGAGGATCCAATTCTCGTCCCGGGGAGGGATACTTGACTCTATATGGGAATCGAACTAAAGAGGGGATTAAAATTGAGTTATTTTTAGGTAATGTAGAACAGTACCCTCAAGGAAATGAACAAGGTAATTCTATCACCCTTTACCGATCTAAGATAAAACCTCTCCATAATATATCAAAAGGTTCATCTCATCGTCAAGGTCCCAACACCATAGGCATATCGTAAAATAGAAAAATAGTGGGAAAGTAATGGGGGTTTAATGTTTCATAAGATTGGGGGTTCACTGGGCCTATCAACCAACCACACTGTTCATCGTGCTGCGACAGTTCAATCTGTTGTGGCTGTCAATTGTGCATTCCTCAGTTAGATATGGTTCTAATCCATGTCTGACTCAGATCCATCCTAATCCATTGGGCTGACCTATCCCAATCAGTCTGGGCTGACCTATCCCTCTTTTTCTTGGCCCTAACCACTTGACCTGGGCCCATCCCGCTCATCCTAGGCCTGGTCAGCTCTACCTAGGCCCAACCCACTCTGCTTGGGCATGATGAAAGTAGTTGTTAGCCGTGTCCCATGTAGCCACCACCACCGTCACGTCGAATGCCCCATCTATATTCCACGGTCACCCACCACATCCATATCTCCACTACACCACACCCCACTGCTCACTCCACCACATCCCACATGGCCCGCTCTTCCATATCCCATGCATCCCACACTATTTCCACCGTCATCATCTTGGAATACTGCCACATTCGCCACCTTCAGTCATCATATCACTATCATGCCTCCTCAATTGACCCTCACTTATTATCCCTTATATGAACCAATGAGCCACATTAGATTCTTGAATTTAAAATACAAAGGAATATCTATGATTCTCAGGTCCAGATCTACACAGATCTAGTCTCTGATTCAGTTTTCCTCCAATTTTTGGGTCCGATTGTGTTTAGTGCCTCCCTAAAATTTGAGTTGTAACCATGGGGGTTTAACAATGAGGAACGCCAATAATATGGGAGAAAAAATCACAATGAAAATCCTAAGTAAGATACCTTGTTCTTTTTTCATGACCACCTTAATCTATGCTTGTTATAATGGGGGTGAAGATCAAACATGGGAAATCCTTTAAATAACCCTATAATATAATATCCCTCCTATGAGGATCAAATATTAGATCAATCTATTCATGGATCAACCAAAATTTTTCATGAAAATCAAGAATGGTAAAAATGAACAAGATATCATCAACCCTAAATCAATTCAAGACAGTCACTAATGAAGGATCATTTTTTCGTTGTCGACGTCTTTGAGATTACTTCTATTTGGGTACATGTTAATCGGCGGTCCAAGATCCATCATTGTTTGTTGATAGAGTTCATCTCTAAATCTCAAAAGAATTATAGTGTTAAAGTAACCACTCTGAATTCTTGAAAAAGGCATAATAAAAATCAAAGTGTCAGCACGTCATATAGTAATTTATATAAATTATTTAATGATGATTATATCCTTTTCGTGCTTTTCCATAAAAGACCCATGCCGACCAATGTTAAGTCACACCATGTTTAAATCCACCTCTATGAGACCAAAAAATCCCTATTAATTTTGATATGGGCACCCATTTTTTAGTTATTTTACTTGTCATGAATGTTGTAAACACTTTATATTTAAAAGTTTAACATTTTTCAAACAATCATTTTTGAAAAAACGGGCCTCAAAATCACACGTTGTCTTACCGACTGGTCTAAAAATCAATCCATAAAATTTCTAAAAATAAATCATGGAAAATATGAGATGTTACATTCTCCCCACATTAGGCCTTTACATCCAAAAAATCTGAAATAGTGGCTACTCAAACTGATTAGGGTATTAGGAATGAATCTAAGACACCATCTCCCATGTGATTTTTCTAATGATTCATATGCGGCCAACAGACAGGTACTAAAGGAATGACCCACCGATGGTGGATCCTCTCCTACCAGTCATCATCTCCATCAGGTTCTCAACAAATTTCATCCCATCCTTGATGTATATCTCATCATAGTTGATGATGTGTGAGGGTTTATGCACATACCTCCTCAGCTACGACACGTGAAATACAAGGTGTACACAATACATCTATGGAGGAAGATCCAATTGATACAACACCTCAAAAACTCTACATAGTATTATAAAAGATCCGATGAACCTTATAGATAGCTTACCACCTTGGCCAAATATCCATAATCGACATCGAGGTGATACCTAAAGGAACATGTGGTCTCCTTCCCCGAACTCCAAAGGACTATTCCACCTATCATAATTGGACTTCTAACACCTCTATATAGTCTTCAGCCACTCTTATATGACTTTCACCTTCTCCAGGATAGCTGATATAAACATCATCCCAATGAGTGCTCACTCTCCTGGGCCAGTCCAACAAAGTGGGGACCTATAGGGTATCCCGTACAAGTGCTTTAATGGTTATATAACAATGGTGGAGTGATATACATTTTTGTGAGAAAACTATACTCGTGGAAGGTGGTCCTACCAACTACATCCAAACCCCAATATGATTTCCCATAACAGTTCCACTATAACTGGAATAGTCTGCTCAGTCTAGACATCCATTTGTGGGTGGAATGAAATGCTCAAGCATAACTAATTTCAAAAATCCCCTTGTAATACCTTCCACAATCAATATGTAATCATGATTCATGATCTTAAACTATGATCAATGAAACTCTATAGATTCAAACTATCTCATGTATGTATAAGAGTCTCAATCCCTCTACCAAAATCTGCTCTGAGATAGCTAGGAAGTGGGTTAACATGGTGAGTCGGTCAATGATCATTGATATGACATCATTCCCCTAGATGTATGTGGTAAACACATTAGAAATTCCATCAATATCCCAACCTAATTCCATTTTGGCACCTCAAGGGGTTGGGCTAAACCCACTAAAAACTAGCGATCATCCTTTGATTTCTGGAACGTGAGACATCGAGAGAGAAACTCTACAACTCCCCTCTTCATCCCTGGCCACCAAAACTAGCATCAGTGGTCCTCATACATCTTCACCACACGTTGATGTACCACCAAGGAGGATTTATTTAACTCCCTAAAAATTTCATCCTATAATACCACTAGTATAATTGAGCACCCTATGAAAAGAACTAGGTGCTCGCCACCTTTTTAATATCCATCATAATCATTCCCTATGGACAACTAAGCAAGTAGGGTCTCATAGTTAGTATCCCAAGTGGTGAATCCCTTTCTCATTGTATAAGTGGAAGGGTGAAAACCATCTACTAGAGATATGCTGCTCCATCTCCATCCACTGTGGATAACTGTTGTGAGGATAACTAATAAAATTCCTCATTCAGTAACTATGATCTAGATTTCCAACTAAGAGCTTCTGCCACCATGTTCATCTTCCTAGGAGTATAGAAACTCTCAATGTCATAGTGATGGAGGAACTATATCCATCACCTCTATCTCACGTTCAAATCCTTTAAAGATACTATATACTTGAAAATATTTTGATCATAGTAAATGATAAAATTATATCCCATGAAGTAGTGTATCCACATCATCAATGAAATGACTACCCCTTATAGCTCAAGATCATGGTTGAATAGTTCTTCTCATGCGGTCTTTACTGGTGTGATCCATGGGATATTTCCACTTTCCCCCAAAGCTAGAAAAATCCAATAATAGTCCCTAATGCATCAGATAAAACAACATAATCGATTCCCTCTTTTAGATATCTCAAGATGGGAGGGCTCTTCAACCTCTGCCTCAACTCCTAAAGGCACTGTTGAAACATCTACATCCACACGAATTGCTATCCCTTTTATATCAAAACCATGAAAGGTGCATCCACCCTGGAGAATTCTGGAACAAACCTCTAATTGTAACCTTCTTATTTGGGGAAACCCTGCTCTTAGATAACTCTCTTGGATGGCTCCCATGTAAGAACTACCTCAACATTCACTTCATCCACTCCCACTTCAGACTCTTAAATGATGTATCCAAGAAAATGGTCCTCTCAAATCCAAAGATGACTCTTCAAGGGATTCTTATAGAATTGGATCTTTTAGAGTATGTAAAGGACCACCCTCAAGTTTATCACATGCTCTTCCTTGGATGTCGAGTAAACTAGCATGTCATCTATGAATACCACCATGAACTAGTTTTTATAAGGATAAAATATCTAGTTCATGAGTCCCATAAACACTGTTGGGGTCTTCATCATGAAAAATGGCATAAAAAAGTACTCCTAGTGACTGTAACGACACATGACGGCCATCTTTACTATACCCTCATCCTATACTCGTAGCTATTGATAGGTGATCTTAGGTCGATATTCAAGAACCATGTCACCCTCTTAAACTGATCAAAGAGGTAATCAATCCTTGGTAGTGGAAACTTGTTCTTCATGGTCACCTAGTTCAAGCTCTTAAATTCCAAACATAGCCTCAAGATACCATCTAGCTTCCTGGAAATAAACAAGGATTCCCTAGGTGAAGCATTGGGTCTCACGAATCCCTTTCAATGCAAGTTCTCCAACTACAACCTTATCTCGCGAAGCTCTATGAGAGACATCTGATATGTAGGTGTACATTTTTGTACCATCTCATGTTGTAGATCAATTTATAAGTCATATACCTATGGGGAGGTAAACTTTTAACAAATTCAGGAAAGTCATCACCATACTTCACCACCAAAAAAAGAGAATGATGACTCATATCATCCACTACACCGAGGGTGAGTCCAGAAAATTGATGACTAATAGACTACAACCTCTTATGTGTGACTCCATCCTGTGCTCCATGCATTTCCTTTTCACTCACAAATAAAAAATGTTTTTATCACAGCATACATGCTTCACTCTTTGCCAAAATAGTCAATATGATCATGAACAATGTATAACCATTATATACCAAGAATGACATCTTAAGGCCTTGAATCCATTGCCAAGAGATCCCAACCGAAGGTATCACCTCTAAGAGTCAGGTCACATATTCAGAACTAGTGTGTGATCAACCAATATTCTTTCATTTGAGGTTCTAAGTGGAAGGGTCAATTTAACATTTTAACCGGAATCTCCGAGTACCATAAATTTTTCATGGAATGAAACAAATTACTAGAACCTATGTCAATAAAATTTGTATCTAATGTGGAAAAGATATAAATCATACCTCGAATCACCCTTAAAGCCCCTGGGACAAAAGCCTCTATCTCCAGCAGCTGGCCTCATTCCTATCCTCCAGATTTTTGAGCATGGCAGGGACTAACTGAGGGTGGTGGTGGTAATTAGTCAAACCTTTGACCACCTCCTACTTCCCTACCTTCTTATCAACCACATATACCGATCTTCAGACCAACCTAGTCCTATCTCTACCTCTACCTCAGTGTTCCCTCAACCGTCCCCCGACCAGCTATATGACATGTCAGGAAATCTCATTCCATGTGTCCCTAACTATCGTATGTAAAACATTGTCTGTCTTCAGGCCGACTGAAGCCACCCTGGGAGTCCAACACCACTATCCCAACATCATGGGATCATCCCCTAAAGCACCCGACCAACTTGGATCCCTATGAATATCTTCACCTACCCTCTACCAAGGTCTCAGACACTGGACGACCACTAATAGCTTCCACTCCCTATGACTGCTCCACTAGAAAAATCACCACTAGTAGGGCTCTCTCAATTTAATCATCTTAATAAGGAATTATAAGGGATATTACTAACACCCTAATGTTAAAGTGTAATCCCCATACAAATGTCTGAGCCCTCAATAATTGTCCATGTACCATATCCCATGGTTAGAAAGAAAGATCAGTAAACCACACTATGCACTCTACAACGTCCATACTTTCCTTCAGCAGATGAAGAAGCTCGTGTTTGAGAACTGATCACAACATGGCCAAATAGAAGTCCTCTTCGATTATACGCTTTATATATGTCCATGAGAGAGTTTTATTATCTTGATACTATGTCACCATGATCTACCATCGCCTCGTTGAGCTCCAATAAGGCTCACAGTGAGGACAAATATCTGGTCGACATGCATCCATACAAGGTGGAAAACATGGGTGATTACCTCCATTCAATACTTATCTAATAGGAGGTCTATCCCAACCTAAATCCTAGGAGGTATCTTCTTCTTGAACTTAAGAAATTAACTTATCCTACATGCATCCTTAGTTGGTAGTGTTGGTTGTAACTACTTCTTGAAGGGTGGTAGTATAGCTAAAAAATAACATAGAGGTTCCATCTCATGTACGTTACCTTGTAACAGTTCATCGTTACTTGTTGGATCATCCTCATGATCACGTGGTGGAATCCAAGTGGGATGCCTTTTTAGAGGAATCCTAAAATAAAATATGATGTACAAAGATTCATAGAATATATATGTAGAGATGACTCAGGAAGGAAATGGAAAACACAACAATTATTATAAAATTAATGTACCAATATTTTCTCTGTCACTAGTGTTTTAATGTATCAATTCAAAAATAAGGTCCTTGTGTCATGGTGTACAGTTATTTTGGACACTACACCAACACAGGAGTCGCTTTCTTGAACACCGATCTCAAAATACTCAACATTGTTTCCCCAAACCAACCACATAGACACCCAGTCATAATGTAGAACTAACCTACTTTGATACGACTCTATCACAAACCTTCTTAGAGGTGCCCATGCGGCGAATACCCTAATCCCGCATCAAATAAGCCAAGGGATAATTACTAGCACCATATAGGCATATCCAACAATTGTGAGACATTATTCTAAGTACCAATATGCATGCACACACAAATCTCTAAGCTACAAATTCTAAAATGTAAAAACAATAAGTAAACAATGCATGAAAACTACTAAGATCACACAATAGAGTAAAAAAGGAAGTAATGTAATGTAAATGGGGACAAAATAAAATACCACCAAAAAGAGTATATATAAATACCAAAAAAACACAATTAAGTGTTTCATGTGCCATCCTAGTCTAAGAAAGTGATTACACTAGTTCTTAAATTTTATCCCTAGAAACCATACATAATCCAACATGATGGCAATTGCAGCAGGACTATTATCTCATGTCGTAGGAGAAAAACATGTCTTTCTAGCCTCACTAGACACCACCTGGTAGTGGTCCACCAAGGACTCCACCAAGGGGTTGATCGTCTGCACAAGACACAATATGTGCGGGAAAAGCATGTATATGGGTGAGTAAAACAATATTCAATATGTCACCCTGAAACCACACTGAAATTCCATAAAAGAAATATACCGGTCATCTCCACACAATTATATTTTAATACAACATATAATGAGAATATCCAGATCTATTCATGAGAAACACCATTCCATCGGGCAGTCTTAACCAACTGCCAACCAAAGGATTTTTCTCGAAGCACGCTCATTTTGGGAGAATCAACTCCTCGAGTCATGATATCAATGAAGACACTCACCACGTAGTGTACACATTTGGGCCCTTACCAAAAGAGAACATATTGTTCAAGAAATGTTATGATACCAAAGAGAGGGGAACATTCCCATATATGTTTGCAGATACCATGGATTTGGCCCATATACACCGGGGAATAACATTTACCCAATATGGAACAATTCAGAATATAGGGGATCATGCCCAAACACCCTAGGGGATACCACAAATTATTCATAGACACTATGGGGGTACCAAGTTCCCAACTAATGTGGAAAACTAGGAGGAAGATCACCACCCTACTCATGGAGGTTATGCGATTCCATAGACTCTACTAGGGGTGATAGAGGATGACACTCCATCCCTAAAGAGGGATACCTTAGTCTATCAAAGATTTGTCCTCTAGAGGAGATTACATTCCTGTGATGTGGACATAATAGAAAACTGAACCCTTGAGGAAAGTACCTAAGGATCACATTAACCCTATTATTGAACAATCTAAATCCTCACCATAATATGTCAAAATGGTTGTCTCATCATTAAGGTACCAATTCCATAGACGGCTCATCTAACAGACACACCATTTGAATATTATGATGTTTTGCAGTTTTAGAGGGGGGGGGGGGGGTCAATGGGCATGTAGACCGACCACACAGTCAGTCCACTGATCATGGTGGTCAACCTCTATGGTTGAACCCAAAGGTCAACCTCTATGGTTGACCAAAACGGTCAACCACTACGGTCAGTCCACCGCATGGGGGATGGTTGATGGTCGATCCATGTGACCGTGCCAGGTCATTCCTAGTCTGTCCAAGGTTAGACTCAGATGAAGATCGGTCTAATGGGACAACTCGACCCACTATTATTGGACTTGGCCTACCCCCTAGGCCTAAACTACTCTACATGGTCCTGAAACACTCCCCATGGGCCCATCCCACTCCTTTTGGTATAGATCAACTCGGTCGTCAGCCATATCCGACAATGTCACTACCGCAGCCACATCTCATATCCCATCCATTTTCTACATCCATCGCCACTATAGGTGGATTCCCAATATGTCTGCAACCCACCATTTTCACATACAGACACATTCCACATTCCCTGGTCTTTTTCACCACATCCTTCGGCCCGCTCCGCTACGTCACACATGACCCACTCCACCATGTCCCATGTAGCACACACCATCACTATTGTTATCTTCCATGGTTGTCGCCTCTGGTCTTTGTAACACCACCATGCCACCTTGTCGAATAGATTTACTAGATCAATAGTATTGGTCCCTTCCACAGACCACCAATGAACCTCCATTGTTTGAATTTCTAAAACTAAGGAAAATTATTGGTGCTCGGGTCCCGATCTACACAAAGCCAACCTCTATTTCAGTTTGATACCAATCTGGGGTCTGATTGCGTTCAGAGATTCCTAGAAAGTTCAGCCAAAATAATGAGTGTCCAATAGAGATGAAATACAATAAAGTGGGAGATAAAATAATAAAGAACACCCTAAAGGATGGACCTCATCGTTTTTTCGTGTCAACCACAATACTTACTTGTTACAACAAGGATGAACATTAAACTTGAAAAGTACCAGAAATAATCCCCCCAATTTAATAACCATCACACAATAATAAATCCATAGATCAATCTATTCTTAGATTTATCCACATTCATTATGTAAATAAAAAATGGGTAAAATGATCAATAAATAAACTACACTTGCTCGATTCAGATCAGTCAGTGATGAAGGATCCTTACATCATTGTCATCATCAGTATGAATCTTTCTATTTGGTTGTGCATCGATCTTTGGTCCACAATCTGTCACAATTTTTCAAGAGTGTTCTTCTACATTCCTAGAGACCTTCCAGGGTAATGGTGACCATAATGAATTCTTGACAATGTCATAATAAAAACCAATTATTCACTACATGATACAATAATTTATTTAATTTATTTAATGTTGATTACAAACTTTTTAAGATTTTCCATAGAAGACTCACACCAACCAATGTTAATTCATTCCTTGGATAAATCCACCTCAATGAGATCAATAGTTCTCTTGTAACACCCCAAGATTTCATAGTACATTAGTACTTCAAAGTAATTCAATAACTTACACTACACACAACATCGAGTTCAAGCGCACCACGACTTACCAAACTAGCCATTCAAAAGCGGTTATGAATAGTATTAACATAATTTTATATAACCCTTATAATTTTATAATCCATATAATGAGTTTCTTAGACATAATATAAGAACAAATTCATTTTTTCCAGATAAAAAAAGTATTTTTCAAATGATGCAATTTCACAGCATTTTGATGGCGAACCCTTTTTAAATAAAATATTTGAAACTTTTAAATATTTAATTTGAAAAAATAAACTTCTTCTTTGGGATCGGGACGTATGAATTTAGTTTCAATAAATTTTTGGTGTTTTTCAGATAACTTTCATATATGGTTGAATAGTGAAAAAATATATTTTATCTAAAAACAACATTATTAATAAAAATAATTTGTAGTGTTTAAATATACATATAAATGGTTTGGATGTATAATTAGATTATATTTTTACCATTTATTCCAATGTTGGTCATTGGAAGTAATTTCAATTTGAAATTGGATATAAACAAATGTCAATCTCTTGGTAGTTATTATTTCCTAAAAATACACTTTTTGATTTTGATAACGGGAATTAGTTTTAAAATAATAAATGAAATTTCTATGATTTTAATTTTTTAAAATAGACTTCATTTTTGAATTTAGAATATCAAAATTAGATTAGGGTGAATTTTTGGTATGTTTTTGAAAACTTTTAATTTTTGATGAATTGTGAAAAACACTGAGTTATAGTTTAAAACCGAATTCTTATTTAAATAATTATTTATTTTATTTAAATTTATTTTAGTTTATAATAGGTACATAATACTTATATAAGTTAAATGAAATTCATTGGAGTCAGTTTATAATAATTTTAGATATATAAAAATTTTATTGAACTTTTCACTATCTTTTACCCACCTCATAGGAGAATTTGCAAATTCACATAAAACATAATTTTACTGCTTCTGTGAATGGAATTTCAAAAATCCGAGAGATACAGTTGATATCAGTAATTAAAATTTGGCCCAATAAGATGGAAATATTTTTTCATAAATAGTACCTTTTTACTTTTATTTACCACGGTTAATAGTAAATAGGATAATTAAGGGTAAAAATGATATTATTATTACTCTAACACATGTCCTAATTCTATTGGAAAAGTATAATTTGACCAAAAAACATTAGGAATAAAATATGAACCTCTTCTTTCCAATTGTATTAGATTAAGACATTTATTATTATATAATTCCAAGAAGAGTTAAAAGAGATAAAATCTAAGTTTAATAACTAAAATTTTTTTAATATAGGGTAAAACATAATGTAAATTCGACTATAAATATTAATTAGAAAGATAATAATATTTCCTACATAATTGTATTTTATTTATATTTTTTAAAAATTAAATAATTTAATTTATTAATGACACAATGATGATGCAGTAATTACCTAATTAATGAAATATTAACCCAATCGATACTATAAATATCCAAATAAATGTAATTTGAGACTTTTTATGAATTACACTAATTTTATATCTTAACATGACATATTAGGTTTGGTTATATGAATTGTTTTTGAAGTAATAATTCTGTTATGAATTTAGAAATAACAAAATACCAAATAGTTACAAAATTGACATAAAAGAGTTTTTAAAATAAATATTATATTATTTATTGATATTATATTCCTAAAAATCTTAGGTTCGGCCAAAAGACTTATATAATGATAGGTGTATCATTAATTAACCACTTTAAGTTCTCTTGGAACTATATAGTTTGTTTATTATCCATATAATATAAAAATATAAAGAGACATGGTAAATGTCAAACTATTTAACTAAGCGTTAAATCTTAAAGATAAGGTTAATATAGTAATCTAAACTTGTCTAAAACCTATTGGTTGAGTTTTTTTCGATGAATACCAACATTATACTTTAAATAATCTATTTTTGATCCATTAGAAATGGAAATTGATTTTATTATAAAATAATATTTCTATTTTTCCTAAGATGCCCCTCAGCCCTCTTATAAAAGGGCACTCTCCCTTCCCTAAATTCACACCTTCCAAGCCATTTGGCTCAGCCAAACACTGCCCAAATACCCTTTCAACTATCCTCCCTTCATACTATAGGCAATAATTTAGTCAAAAATCCAAATTAAGGATCCCTTTTGATCAAATCAAAAGGAAGACCCCGAAGAAGAGGTAAATATCTCATCACCTCTTTCAAGTTCCTTTCTTCTTCCACATCAACTTTATTTGTTGTTTCCATTAAAAAATAATAACTAAAATATCTTCTATATACTTTTATGTTATTATGAATATTTTACAACCGTATTCATTATTCTATCCATCCTTTTAATGACATTTCACCATAAGTGCGTACGTACAACATATCATCTCCACGTTGTGGTGTAATTGTTATTCAATACATTATTATTATTATGGGTATAATAATGATGTGTAACTGATGTAAATAATAAATATAAAATGATAATTATTCTTCATATATGATATACCATCCAATTATATATTACTTTAATGTGAAAATAATGATATTTTCGCTCGTGCGTACGTACGGATTACCGTATCCACAAACGCGGAGAGATTCATTCCCCATCGTATTCATTCAAGACTAAATTTCAGTTGATGATAAAAAATAATGTTTAGAGACATGATTTAATTCTTCTTATGAATAATATACATCCCATCCATAATAAATATGACTCACATAACCTATAATATAAAGTAAAATGAATCTGTTAATACATGAAATGACGATAATACTATGATATTATTATCAAATAAATGTTAAAATATCATATATGATATCATATTAAAGTATATTACTCCTAACTAATTTAATAAAAAATATTTCACCATTATATAAGAGGTTAACCTACCCTCTACCAAGGTAAAAGTACAATGTAAGGGGCTTCTTATCTCGGTTTTAATTCCGTGAGATATCCATTGTTCACCACTTATTTATTGAATGTGGTGTGTGTACTTCCCATGATTGTATTCATTGTGTAATATACTTTAATTTATGGATATTTAAATCATCATTTTATGATCCATCTTTCATGGGATGTAGGTTTCATAAGTTACCAAATTGGTATGGGAATTACAAATTTCAATTTTCCATTCATTCGGCTTTACGCATACTTCATTGATTATTTTACTCGAAGATTATGTGTGGAATAACTATTCATTTGATTATGTCATAATTTCCACTCCCCTTTCTATGGATATACTTTTGATAGGCATAATCACTCCATTGATAAATTCTCTATCCATCAATATGAACTTGATAAGAGTAATTTTAACTCAATCTCCATTTGTTGAGTTAAATATCCAATTCAATGGTGTTGTTTTTACAAGAATATGTTTGAATGTACTATGATTTATTTACACAAAATATCCAATCATATTGAGTGTATTTATATTTTTCACACATAATTATGTCATTTATTTATCCTTAAACAGAGGATACGATCTTTATAAGATATTTCATCTCAATTTACATTCCATTGAGACTTGTTTGTTGTTATACATCAAATCACATTTATATGCTGTATATAATGTACTTTGACATAGTATATCATGAATCCCTTTACTCTCATGATATTACAATGTTTTTATTACCTCAAATATTTTTATTCAAGTGTCTATCTTTTGGTTAGGTACTCTAACTAAAATAACATTTTAAAATGATTTAAATATTTATTATTCTAAATCTTTCTCATTAATGTCCATGTTTTAAAAATGGTTTTATGATTTTATTTATATGGACATTAATGTTTTAAAATTAAAATTCATTTTATATTTTTCAATGTGGTATGGGTCACTATGATTCAAAAATCCATTTTAAACGGCGTCTAGATAAATAGTGATACTTTCAAATGTTTTCAAGAAAAAGGGGGACATTTCTCTCAAATAGTTTTGAGGAATATTTTCATCTATGTCAATATCATTCATTATTCTCTATTGAGGTTTATCTATTATAATAAAATATTCCATATTGTATTGAATGAGTTATGTTAAATTGTGGATGTTCTACTTTTATACCATTCACGGTTTGTGGTTAGAATATTGACATTTCGTATTATAGTTTTATTACGAATGTTCGGATTATGCTTCAACCGTTTCAAATGAGGAATTCATTGGACTTAGTAAGTGACGGGTGGAGCCCGCTATAGCTCCTCGATGCATCTGTAGGTCTCATGAGACAAAATAGTTTCTTGGCTCAAGGCCTTGAAAAAATATTATTTTTAGTCTTGGCACAAGGCCTTGACTATGTGGTTATAAAAGCATTGCATTATGCATTCCATCATTATGAAAGTGTATGTTGATATTTCATGTGGTTCTTTGACTAGTAGAATATCCACATGAATATGTAAATGGAATTTTTTGATTTTATCTTTTCCATATTAAGCTAATGTTGATGTTGAAAAGGCTTTTGTTTTAGTCTTACACACAACCTTAAATTTTTATGCTTATTGTTGAAATTTTACATATAATGTTATCCTTACTGAGCTTATGAGCTCACCCCTTTCTATGTTTTATTTTTCCCAGGATGCAAATAAGTATATTATAACTGACCTATAGGGATAGTCTAGGGGATCTCAGTGTAGTCTATGGAAACAATGTTGTTGTATTTTTCCATTCAATGATGTTATGTAAACCTTATAAATGTATATAGTACTTCCAAGGCTACTAAAATAATCAGTCTTTCCAGACATGATCTTTTATAATCATGCCAATGATACGTAAAAATGTACCGACTCTGGGCTTCTGGGGTTGGGGCGTTATCATTGGTATCAGAGGAAGTTTAGTACAAACCATGAAAACTATATTTAGATAAACTCTAATTAGAGCACATATCCCTAAGATAGACATTGAGGATTAGTATAGAGGAACTTCATAAAATTTGGGTATTATAGTTATTTTGTGAGTTTTCCATGAAATACATCGATGTCTAGATAAGAGTAGGTAGAGGTAGCTCTGGCACAAATATACCATGGGGTAAAACCTGAAAACACCGCTTTGAGCTAGACTCGAACATGAATTGGTTCACGACAAGGGGCCTTGATACACTCTTGGTTATGACACTCCTGGGGGATATGCTTATTTAATTTACATTTTTTTACAAACTGATTTGAGGAATTTTAATGTAAGATGAAAATAAATGACCTTGGTTAATCCTAATGTGTTTTAAATTGAAAATATGAGGTCATGATATTCTCTAAAAGATTTTGTGAATACTGTTACTCACACAATGCTTCGTAGTTTTAGTCAATGGATGGATTCCAAAGAAGTCATAGTAACTTTTAGAATGATGTACAAGGTGGGAATGGTGGTGGAAATGAGCAATAAAATGGAATATTAATAGGCGTAAAAGTTATCGTGTTCATGAAAAATCAGTTTTCAAAAAATATGATCAAGAACATATCTATTAACCAACTCCTAAACTCAACAAATAATAGAAAAGTGGTGAATGATAAGATCTCCAGTAGTAGAGACCAAGGAGAAAGAATTCTCAATTTCTATAATGCAGAAAATGTTGAAGGATACACCCAAGAATGTGTATCAGTGTAACAAAGAAATGATTTATGTGTGGGAAAGAAGGACATAAAGTGATTAATTGCTAAGGAAAAATGAAGAGCACTTTGGAAGAAAATAGAAATTGTCCCAAGAATCCATATACAGTCATTTTCCATCAATGTAGGGGACCTGTCCATTACTCGAGTGAATTCCCTATTCTATAGTATATTTTCTTGGTCAAATAAGAAGCAATGTTGAAATAAATGGTTGGAGAAATCTTTAAAAGTATTAGTGCTCCTTGTTGATGGGATTACATTGGAATAATTTCCTCTTTTATTTGTAACCCTGCAGTTTGTCAAGTGAAAGTGATATTTGAGGATGAATTACCTTTTATCATGTGGATATATTTATAAAAAACCATTTGGATTAATATTATCATTGGGTTTGAGGCAATTACAAGTTATTATATTTTGGGATGAAAAAGCAGGGTATGAGAAGACATTTGTGGTTAAATTATGTTATGGTTATTTTGAGGAATTTATCTCATTTTGGTAATGTTATAAAATATAGTTTTTGAAAAAGGACAACACAAAGACCGTGTGACAACCCATCACGTCGGACAAAGCTGTGGGAATCGAACCTGCAACCAGAGTGCGATTGAGATTTATCTCCTACCACCGGACTACATGAAGTTCCTGGTTAGTGTGACTAATTATTTTTAGTTAAATGATTTTATTGATCAATAATATGTTAATTTGGGATCTTATGTCTTATCAAATGAATACAATTAGTATAAGAAAATGATATGGTGATTCAGTGATCAATGTTATTTTGGATGTCTTTTGCTTTGTTGGGAACATTATATGCCCATGGACAATAGAATACTAAGGGATTTTATTTGAGGAGTAATGGTGGATTTTTATCTATTTTTTTAATTGTGGATTTATAGTGATTTGTGTTATTTATGGAAATGATTAACCTATAATAGAGAATATGTTATTAGGTTAATTACTTTTAAGTATGTGACTTTAAGAGTAGTTGATGTCATTTGAAGATAGAATTTAACGTGGAAGACTACATAACCAAATTCTTCTATGTTTTGGGTTTCAATATTAGTTTGGATTATATTGAATGATTTTAAGGACAATTGTTTATTGAATGGTATTTATTTATCTTTGGGGTATTTTTGGTTTAATTTTAGAAATTAAGATTAGTGTTTCTTTCACTAATGAAATATCCTTTTGGGGGATCATCAGATCTTGTACTAACCATTTTGGTTCTGATTAATCTCTAGATACAAGGTAAATATGTAGTTTATCCTTTATGGATCATGTGATTCTCTAGAAGTTTATTCCAGCTCTTCCGGTGTGACCATGTCTTCTTGAATACTCATCGTTTAAAAAAACGAGTTAGTGGTATAAATTTCTCAATGAATGAAACTCTACTTAAATGTAAGTATATCAATTTTTGTTCTTAGTAAATCTCATAAATAAATTCCTCATATTTATGAAATGTAACTTAAAACAAATAAAATGTTGTCCATTTACTTTTCCTACTGGGAAACTAATGATAATTTGTCCCATCACAAGTTTGTGGTTTTCTTATTGTTACCTTTCTATTGATCATGTTTTATATTCCTCTCCATCAGATCTTGACACTTAGTTTATCATCCATATCCATGTTTTCTTACATGGAATCCTAGTATGAGTTATCTTGGGTGACCTTTGTACTTATCTTTCTTTCTTTTAAAGTGATAGTTTTATTAACTCTTTTTCCAATGTGGGAATTTACATTATATTCCCAAGCCCAATTTTAAATATTGTGAGGATGCAGCTTATTTAAAGAGGGAAGAATGTAACACGCCAAGATTTCATAGTACGGTAGTTCTTCAATGTAATTCAATAACTTACACTACATGCAACATCGAGTTCAAGCGCAACACGACTTACCAAACTAGCCGTTCATAAGTGGTTATAAATAGTATTAATATAGTTTTATATAACCCTTATAATTTTAGAATCCATATTATGAGTTTCTTAGAAATAATATTAGGATGAATTCATTTTGATTCAGAAAAAAGATGTATTTTTTAAAAGATGCAATTTTACCGCCTTTTGATGAGAACCCTTTTTAATTCCAATATTTGAAACATTTATATATTCAATTTCACAAAATAAACTTCTTCTTTTGGATCGAGACATAAGAATTTAGTTTTAATAAATTCTTGGAGTATTCCTGATAACTTTTATATTTGGGTGAATAGTGAAAAGTAATATATTTTAAATGAAAACAAATTTTTTAATCAATATAATTTATAGTGTTAAACTATAAATATGAAAGGTTTTGATGTATAATTATATTATATTTTTACCATTTAATCCATTGTTGGACATTGGACATAATTTCACATTAAAATTGCGCATAAACAAATGTCAATCTTTTGGTAGTTATTATTAAATAAAAATATGCATTTTTGTTTTGACAATGGGATTTAATATTAAACTAATAAATGAAATTTATATGTTTTGAATTTGTTAAAATAGATTTTATTTTGGAATTCAGAATATCAAAATTATCTTCGGGTGAATTTTGGGTATGTTTCCGAAAACATTTAATTTTTGATGAATAGTGAAAACACAAAGTTATAGTTTAAAAACAATTTTTTTTTATTTTATATAAATTTATTTTAGGTCAAAATAGATACAAAATACCTATATAAGTACAATTTAATTCATTGGAGTCAGTTTATAATAATTTTAGATATATAAAAATTTTATTAAACTTTTCACCGTCTTTTACCCACCTCTTAGGAGAATTTGCAAATTGACATAAAACATAATTTTACAACTTCTATGAATGGAATTTAAAAAATATGAGTGAAATGATTGATATTAGTAAGTAAAATGTTGTTCAATAAGATGAAAATAACTTTTGGTGAATAGTAACTTTTTACTTTTATTTACCACGATTAAAAGTAAATTGGGTAATGAAGGGTAAAAATGATATTATTATTACCATAACCCATGTCCTAATTCTATTATATAAGTATAATTCAACCTAAAAACCTTAGGAATAAAATATGAACATCTCTGGTCCACTCGGATTAAATTATGGCATTTATTATTATTTAATTCTAAGAAGAGTTAAAAGTGTTAAAATCAAAGTTTAATATGTAAAAAAAATTTAATATAGGAAAAAATATAAGATAAATTAAACTATAAATATTCATTAGAAATATAAAAAGATTTCCTACATAATGGTATTTTATTTTTATTTTTTAGACATTAAATAATTTAATTTATTAATGACACAATGATGTTGCAGTAATTACCTAATTAATGAAATATTAAACTAATTGATACTATAAATATCCAAATAAATGTAATTTGAGACTTTTTATGAATTAAACTAATTTTATAGGTCAATATGACATATTATGGTTGGTTAGATGAATTTTGATCGAAGTAATAATGCTGTTATGAATTTAGCCAAAACAAAATACCAAATAGTGTCAAAAATGACATAAAAGATTTTTCAAAACCAATATTATATTATTAATTGATATTCTATTACTTAAAAATATAATGTTCCTCAAAAATACATATATAATGATAGATGTATCATTAATGAACCACTTCGGGTTCTCATGGAAGTATATTGTATGTTTATTATCCATATAATATAAAAATATGAAGAGACATGTGAATGTAAAACTATTTAACTAAGAGTTAAATCTAAAAGATAAGGTTAATATAGTAACCCAAACCTATCTAAAACCTATTGTTTGAGTGTTTTTTGACCCCTAACCACATTAGACATTAAATAATCCATTTTGGAGCCATTAGAAACTGAAATTGAATTTATTATAAAATAATATTTCTAGTTTTTTCTAAGGCGCCCCTTACCCCTCTTATAAATGGTCACTCCCCCTTCAATCAATTCATACCTTCAAAGCCTTTTGTCTCAGCCAAACTCTACCCAAATTCCCTCTCAACTGTCCTCCTTTCATCCTAGAGGACCTTTTTTAGTCATAATGATATCCTAAGGAGCCATTTTTATCAAATCAAAAGGAAGAACCCGAAGAAGAGGTAAATATATCATCACCTCTTTCAAGTTCCTTTCTTCATCCACTTCATCTTTGTTGTTTCCATTATAAAATAATAACTCCAGTATCTTCTATATACTGTTATGTTATTAAGAATATGGTACAACAATATTCATTATTCTATCCATCCTCTTAATGACATGTCACCATACATGCGTACATATGGATTACCGTCTCCAAGTTGTGGTGTAATTGATATTCAATATGTTATTATTTGGATGGGTATAATAATGATGTGTAATTGATGTAAACAATAAATATGACATTATAACTATTTTTCATATATTATATATCATCCAATTATATATTATTTTAATATCAACATAATTATGTTGTCGCTCGTGTGCTCGTACGGATTATCGTCTCCACGAACGCGATGAGATTCATACCCCAGCGTATCCATTCAAAAATAAATTTCATTTGATGATTAAAAATAATGTTTAGAGACATGATATCATTCTGTATATGAATAAGAAACATCCCATACAAAAAAAATATAACCCACGCAACAACGAAAATAACGAAAAATGAATCCATTAACACCTGAAACGACGCTAATTCTAAGATATTATTAACAAAGAAATGTTAAAAGATCATATATGATAACATATTAATTTATATGATTCTTGAATAATTTAATAACAATTATATTAAAATTATACAGGAATTTAACCTACCCTCGACCAAGGGAAAAGTACAATGTAAGGGGATTCTTATCTCACTTTTAATTATGTGAGATTTCCATTGTTCACCACTAATTTATTGCATGTGGTGTGTGTACTAACCATGATTGTATTAATTGAGTAATATACTTAAATTTATGGATATTTACATCATAATTGTATGATCCATCTTTCATGGTATGTTTGTTTCTTATGATACCAAATTGGTAAGGGAATTACAAATTTCAATTTTCCACTCACTTGGATTTACACATACTTCATTGATTATTTTACTCCAAGATTATGTGTGGAATCACTATTAATTTGCTTATGTCATAATTTCCACTCCCCTTTCTTCGGATATACTTATGATACACATAATCAATCCATTGATAAATTCCCACGACATAGATATGAACTTGATAAGAGTAATTTTAACTCAATCTCCATTTATTGAGTTAAATATCCAATTCATTGGTGTTATTTTTACAAGAATATGTTTTAATGTACTATGATTAATTTACACTAAATATCCAATCATATTGAGTGTATTTATATTTGTCACAAAAAATTATGTCGTTGATTTATCCTTAACCTAAGGATACAATCTTTATAAGAGATTCCATTTCAATTTACATTTCATTGAGTCTTTTTTGTTATTATACACCAAATAACTTTTATATGGTGCATATAATGTACTTTGACATAGTATATCATGAATCCCTTTACTCTCATGATATTACAATTTTTAGATAACCTCAGTTATTTTTATTCATGTGTCTCTCTTTTGGTTAGGAAATATAACTAAAATATCATTTTAAAATGTTTTAATGATTTATGATTATAATAATTCTCATTAATGTCCATGTTTTAAAAAAGGTTTTAAAGATTTATTTATATAGACATTAATGTTTTAAAATTAAAATTAATTTTAAAATTTTCAAAGTGTTATGGTTCACTTTGATTCAGAAATATATTTTAAACGACATCTTGATAAATATTGAGACATTTAAATGTTTTCAAGAAAAAGGGGTATATTTCTCAAAAATAGTTTTGATGATTATTTTCATATATGTAAATATCATTCATTATTATCTATCGAGGATGATCTATTATAATAAAACATTCTATATTTTATTGAATGGGTTATGTTTGACTGTGGATGTGCTATGTTTATACCAGTCATGGTTTGTGGTTAAATATATTGACATTTTGTATGCTAATTTTAATATGAATGTTTGGATTATTCTTCAAAATTTTCATATGAGGAATGCATTGAACTTAGTAAGTGATGGGTGGAGCCCGCTATATCTCCTCGATGCATCTGTAGGTCTAATGATACAAACTAGTGTCTTGGCACAAGGCCTTGACAAAAATCTTATTTTTAGTCTTGGCACCAGGCCTTTACTATGTGGTTATTAAAGTCTGGAATTATGCATTCCATCATTATGAAAGTGGCTATTGATTTTTCATGTGATTATTTGACAAGTAGAATATCCATGTGAATAATTAAATGTAATTATTTGATTTTATCTTTTCCATATTATGCAGAAGTTCTAGTTTAAAAGGATTTTGTTTTAGTTTTATACACTGCCTTAAATGTTTATGGTTATTTATGAAAGTTTCTGCTATAATGTTTTCCTTACCGAGCATCCCAGCTCACCCCTTTTTATGTTTTATATTTCCCTGGATGAAAAGAAGTTTATTATGACTGACCTACTGGGATAGTCTATGGTATCACAGTGTAGTCTATGGAAACAATGTTGTTGTAGTTTTCCATTTTATAATGTTATGTAAACCTTATGAATGTATATAGTACTTCCAATGTTACTAAACTAATCTATATTTCAAGACTTGATATTTTATGATCATGAAAATGATACGTAACAATTCACTGACTCTGGGCCTCTAGTGTCGGTGCGTTACATCCCTCAGATTTTTGATCATGCCACCCCTTTATGAGTTCTTTCACCTTTTCTGAAAAACCATGCACACATGCTATTCAAAATTTTAATATTTTTCAAACATTTTTTTCTAGAAAAAACTAGACCTTATAATAAAATTTCATATCAATACCTATTCTCTAAATCAATCCACACAATATAAAAAAATAATTTATGGGAAATTTGAGACAATAGATTTCTAGAAGGATTTTTAGGATTCTTTTGATTGACAAGTCGTGTCATCCAGGGGAATTCATCTACAATCCATCGCAATATTATCCATTGTCTAGGACTCATTTAAAATAACAAGGATACATTTCAAAATAGGATTCATGGGATAATCAATTAGTCTATTTTCCACCCATGGATCTTTCTCATGACATTGTAATAGCTATGTGATTATTTTTTCTTTGGAGGGTTATGTGATCCACACGATCTGGTCACCATCTTATTCATTTTTATTATAGGGAAAAGAATACCCATATTCTGGTATTTATTCATTTTTGGATTTTCTGATGATCATTTCAAAGGCAGCAATAATTTATCCCTTAGAAGTTTGGTCTATAAGGACAAGGCTATGCTTCTATGGAATGTAATTTTCGTCCTATGGATTTGTTTTTTTTTTCAATTAGTGTATTTGTGAAATGTTTGGTATGTCGGGAGTCATTTGGTATTATATGTAATTTCCTATAAATAGGTGATCAGAGAGAGGCTCATTCACTAGGTACTCTTCTATCAAAGTTCACGTTCACTATTTTCCCCACATGATCCTTTATTAAAACCCACCCATAATAACAGATCATGATATCTCTTTCATGAGAACCACTTTGTGAGAAATACATCGAATGAATTGCCTTTCTTGGAACTCATTTGAAACACCCATGAACTAAATTTTGGTAATTACTTGGTCATCATCCCTAGGGATCCTTAGTTATCTTCAAAGGTTCTGAAGGATCATATAGATTGATCAAATCATAGCTTTGATTATTTGTTTGGCTCATGTTGCCATGTCATTGTGTGGAAATCATGAGTATTTCAAGGGGTCATGCAGTTACGTGATGTTTCAATGTGTTTATGTGATATAAGAGATCCTTATGAGTAATAATATTCATGAATCCTTTATGAAATCACAAATCCATTTGATGATTCATGATATGTTCATGATGACATGACATTTTATGTCTTTCCATTTGAAGGTTTTTTTTCATATGTCTCACATAGTCCATGTATTTTTGTTTATAAGGATTCCTAGACTCATCATATTTCCCAAAAGACATTAATGAAATTGGTTAAGGTATATATGAATCAACCAGATTCTATTGTATAGAGTGTGGGTATTACTTGTAGTCCTAGTGTTCGGTCATTTGAGTTGATTCTGGTTGAGATGATGGGTGTGAAACATGGGGATTATAACCTTTTATATTTTTACCCATTTATGAGTTTATTCATACCAATTAAACTCTTATTAAATCATCACATTCACCACTCACAACCTCTTATTGGGTTCAGAAAAACCATAATAGTTTCCTAGAAAACAACTCTCAGGAATGCTATTTTGTCGTCAAGGGGGAGCATGAAGATGGGAATATACTTAGGAAAAATCCCACTAAATATGATGGGAACAATCGCAAACGTTTTTCGAATGTTCATATGTATCTCATGATAATGCATAAGTCTGTTCCCAACCATATTTTGTTTAGTTTCCAATTGGATAATTTGATCACAGAAGAAGTATATAATGGATTGGGGTTGACACTTCTAGGGAAAATACATCACTTCTATTTTTTTGATATTATTGAAGATAATTGGGATGCACAAGTATACTGGGATCTAAATGAAATTTTCTTATTGCAAAAAGGGTCTGAGGACATACCTATTTACTCATTAAAGTCTAGAAATGAACACTTTCCACCACAATCATGGAGTGGTGGGCATTAACCTCTAGGATGTTGAATAGATATGCGGTGTACCCATATTTGGTGGGATTAATGGTGAGATTTTCCTCCATAATATATGAGGGATAAGATATATATGACTTCTCCCATCCCCCAACACATGATTAGGTTGACTAAAAATGAACTCCAAAAGTAGTCCCTTCCTTGAGAATATATCATTTTTATGAAATGGTTGAGCTACTTCATCAAGAAACTCCAATCTGATCCATGCTTTAAAAAGTTGAAGGATTATCCAATGAAGAAATATCATAGTTTAGAAGGCACATATTGGCCTATAGTCAATGGAGGGAAATTTAATGAATGGGTAATGGAATTTTTATATGATGTTGATCAGACTATTAAACTGGTTGTTTTCCTCACCTTGTAGCTAAGCTAGTTCTTACATCTAACAAATGAAAATTGTGGAGTTATAGTTTCCACATTCAAAATGGAGACCTCCATGATAGGGGGCATATTTGGATAGACATCCATATGTTAGACATACTTTATCCCCATCAGAACCATATATACAATGTAAAATCCTCTTATTGGATCTTGGGACCGTTATAGTATTATATGGTTGGATGAGGTATCATATTGAAAGGTATGAATATCTGAATATCCTAGGAATCCCCAACATTTTTTTAAACCATACATATAGGGTATTAGTGGGGTAAGACCTATTACACTAATGGATTTGGATTTCAATGATTTTATAATCTATTATGACCATTTATCCTTCATATCTTATGTTCCTATGACAATATATAATATGGTTGATATTGGTGGGGCCAGTCATGAGGATCGAGCCTATATAATGTCAATTTTGTAAGGGTTTTCTTCTACCCTTATTGATCGAGACCTGCTTTGTGAATACATATTGGTCTATCTTGAAAATATAATAGTGTTTGGTTTCAGTCATATCCAAATGGTAAATTATCCAAATAGGTATTCAATACTTCCCAATTACCATCCACTAATTTGGAAAATCTATGACATAGAAAGAAACTAGCATTGAGAAGACCAATAGTCTTGGATGAATCCTACAAGGATGTAAAGATGATTTCATTAAATCCATTTTCAGTGGGATTATCAACTGATGTGGACATGATGAGTGAAATGCTTAATGCTGGAGTCATGTTTACATTAATAGGTCATTTCACATCTTGGCATTAAATGAAATGAAGAATGCTAAATTCATAGTTTGAGAGCTAGGGTATCCTGCAAAATTATAGTAACCTGTGGAGGGTTTTTCTCATGTAACCTCCCCTCTAGGTATCATATTCAAATACTATCCTAAGTATTCTAAAGAGTTATTCATAGGAATTTATATAATGATGATCAATGATAGAGTTTTCTACTTCCCAGTGGTTCACCAAATGGTTGTTTAGGGAACGTTGAAAATACTTGTGGACAATCATGGTTATCCCATTACAGTGGCAGATATAAGGATAAACATTTTACTATGATTAAAGGGTTGTGATTAAATTACAGTAATATTGAAATTATATATTTTATTTTGACATAGTAGGTGTATATAGATGATCGTTCTATCCTATTATCCAAAAATAGTATCCTCTAGGTATGGCTATTGGAGATGAATTTGACTCTGACCAGCGGACCGAAGATGAGGGATCCCTAGGTCGACTGTCCCTAATGGGGGGTTTCTATTTCATCTTATATAATAATTTATTTGGTATTAGAACACACTAGAGGTCCTTTCCTATAAGGGAATAGAAAATTATGCTCTCCAAAATTTCAAAAATCAAATTCGTAGAACTCCCAAGTAAGTGTGGCATTCCACACTTATCTTTTTTTAGATTATTCTAGTACCACAACCATATTTTTACAAAATGTGTAGTTACATTATGATATTACTTAGAGGATTATATATCCTATCATGAAGATATAATAAATCATTCAGTTGATTTTGAAGAACCTCCACTGTCCAGCTTGGATCTTCAAGAATCAGAAGTGGCTGATGTGCCGAATCATTTATGATTGTTGTCTGCTAATGATGTACCAATGCTCACACCATTTCCAAACATGAATTTGGAGGACATTTATACATTTATATATTCTTATAATATGTTATCCTTGATATAGGTGTTTTTTGGAGAAGGTGAATACTTCTTCCTTAATTGGACTCTTTAATCATTTTGTCTCATGTCACATGTCATTACCTTTTAATCATACGACCCTCAAGGGTGTAGAGAAAAGAAAATATTTTGAGAATGCACTATAAATACCATGAATCCTATTTTTGGAGTCTCACCATTGTCTAATTTTATTCTTCCTAAATCTCATAGGTTCTAGTCCATTCTCTATTCGGGTTTCTTTTAACTAATTCGACTAATTTTGAGGTTGTATCCTTACATAGTTCATCAATGATTGTGTGCTTGACTCCTTCTCGGAGTGACATATTCCCAAAATATATTACTATTATTAGAATGGTATTATATAGAGGCTCAGATCTTAAATCATTTTTGATGTCGAGGATGTGAAAAATTTGGTGGATGATATGGTCCTTGGTTTCAGAGATCCCTTTGGATGTACTTAATGATCAGTTGGGTCACCACAAATTTAAATTTCCTTCCCTTGGATATGAGTGTTTTGACTATACAAAACTTAATTTATTTTTGAATAAAGTGATCAATGTGACAGAGTAGAATATGTACTTTGAATTGAAGGTGGTAGCCACTAGTACTTCCTCTTCAGTGAAGAAAAGTTTGGATGAGTCCCTAGTGTGTAGTGGAGGAACAAACATACAAGGACATGGTCAATGTAGGGAAGGAAGAGATTAACGATCTCAAGCCTATAAAAATTCACTTTAAAGATGAATTATCCCATTACCATCATTATCTTAATATATATAGAAGAATGTGTTATAGAAATAAGGGATCCTTGACTTGGTGGATAAGGTGAGGCTTGAAGCTGTTTCTAGGTTATAGGAGTTGCAGAAGGTTGATGATGAAGAAACCTAATACATTGATCAACTACGCCAATCTATTATCTACCTAGATAAGTGTATTGAAGAACCCATGACACATCCAAGAAAATATTGTGATGGAATTGTAATTTTACATCCTTTTTAGCTCATATATTCAATGGATAAATAGTGATACATGAAGATTATTTCTATTATATGCATTCAATGAATGGATATACTGAACATTATATGTTGTCTGCCAATTTTATTTCATCCAATATATGAATGAAATTTCACAGATATGATGTTGCATGAATCATCAATGATACCAACTGATTTCGTAATATCATGTAAACTTGAATTCATGGAGTTAAAGTTTTCAATTATATTAGAATCTTCTCATGGAATAATAATGAGTTCCAACATACAAGACATTACTCATTGAAATATCTATTAATTATATCTTGAGATCACCAGATTAAAATAAGGATAATTTAGGTGTAATATACATCTTGGAGAGAGAGTGATCTATTTTTTTTGGAATTTACCAGATATAGGGAGTGTAGACAGATTTTTTCTTTTTCAATGTGTTGGAACTCACATGATTTGAATTATTTCCATTATTTCAGACCCAATAAATTTTATGATTTAGTTAACTTTATTTTATAATGTAATTTCTTTTAATATCATTTAGGACCATTTAGGTCATACATTCAATGGATGTAGTTTATCTTCTTTTAGCTCAGACCATAATTACTATAGATTAAGGTCATTTAGCTCATACCTTATCCCATTATAGTATAAGGTCTTTTATCTTGGACCTTATGTGGTTGTATTTTAAGATGTTTTAGTTTTTAACATATATTTCCTTATTTTAGGTACTTTTATTACAAACCATATATTAATATTATTTATGGTCTTTTATATTCTACCTACTATTGGTGTAGTTTAGGATCTTTTAGCTCCCACCTTATATCACTGTAGTTTAGAGTATATTAACTCATACCATCTATAAATGTTGTTTATGGTATTCTATATCAGACCATAAATCAATATATTTTAGGTCCATTCCGCTAATACCTTCTAGCATTGTTTTTAGGGTCTTAAGATTGAACCATATATCTATTTAGTATAGGTTCTTTTCACTCAATCCTTTTTTCACTATAGTTTAATGTATTTTATTTCTGACCTTCTATGTCAATAGTTTAGTTTCATTCTTGTAAGAAATACTTTAACTATAATTAAAGGCATTTTATCTTAGATATTATATTGTTGAATATGGAATATGGGGTAGACAGGCTAGGGTTTACCCAAGAAACCCTATGGTTTTGAGTTCCTCTTTAGTTTGTTCAGGGCTCAAAAGGATTAGAGTTCCTTTACAACAAGGATGATATGATTCTGATTAGTAGGTTAAATAATTTTTGTGTTGATAACATGGTAAAACAGAAGCATCATTAATCTTATATTAGGGTCCTAGAAGATTTATTGGGTAATATTTGATGAGGGAGAATATTTGGGATGTCTGGCTATAATTTATAGTTTGAATATGGAATATGTATGTCATAAAACAACCATTTGTGTTAGTGAGCTTAGGTTTGGGTAGACATGTTGGGAAATAAACTTAACGTCCTAAGGTGTTGGGTTCTTCAAAAGTGTTATTAGGTCTCACAAGGATTTTGGTTTCCTTCCTGGAATTATGGTATGCCTCTTATTTGTAGGTTAAATATCTAATCCATCGATATCATGGTTAAACTGAGATTAAGAAACACTTTTACAATGGGAATAAATGATTTTTTAAGACTAAAGTGTCTATAATATGATGTTTTTTATAGGGGAAAGTATCCAGGAAGGGTTCTCGAATCCTAGGGCAGTTCAACTCTTAATTTGAAGCTCGATCCCTACACCCTTTGGTTTCAAATCACAGGGTGTATACCATGATAAGGGTCAGGAATGGAGTATTTCATTTTTGAAATGAGAAATGGTATAAAATATAGTGACATAACATTGAGGATTTCGAGTCCACTTGGATAGTCTCCTTATAAGACTATAAACAATTGTCCAATGTGATTATGTCCAGAGGATTATATGGAAAATTCATAAATGTATTATCCAATAACACAAGCAGGTTCTTAGTTCTGTTACAGTTACTTTAGTTATCATAAGGAATATAAATATGGTTTTTTAGAGTGGCATATTTGTTTGATGAACATATTCACACATTAATGAGACATATGTATACATTAATAGTAAAAGGTGTCCCTTTTAGCTAGGTATCCTTTTCCAAGGGACATGGATACAGTGATCTGAGGCACTCAAATCATGATGTTTAATTTATGGAAAGTGTAATATTTAAGAATGGTTAGAGCTCCATAAAAGAGGGGTCACCACCCAAGGAACACGTTCTAGCATCAAGGATTTGTGAAAAATCATTACTCTATCGTCTTCCTCGTCCAGAGGGTCTATCAAGGATAGGCTTTCTTTTACTTGGGCTATAATGTATGTCATATTAGATTTATGAATTATTTACGTGAACCCTAATTTTTTATAAACTATGGGGATGACATGTTCTGCTAGTAAAAACATGATTCCATATTTGGTCCAACTTTGCAGGTTTTCAACATCAAATGTTTTGTGTCTCACTTTCAATTAGTTTAATGTAATGATACTTGGACAATCAAAATCTAGAGTTTATGGTCATACATCATTGACCAAATTAAAGGAAATTAATATTTATGATTAAATGGACATAATATGGGGGATGTTACACCTGATCCCAATTTGTATTTCCATTTTAAATAGAACTCCAACATCCTTCTAAGTGGTAGGTGGAAATTTTGTAAATCACATATTGAAGTCTTCAGTTTATGAGTAATGATATGGGACAACAATACTGGAGATGGCCTTGAATATCCTCTGGTGTTGATTTCCACCATGTTAACATAAGGATCATGAGGATTAGAAATACCTCCTTAAAGAGATATGATTTTCATGGTTAGTAGGTATTAAAAATTAAGTATCGATATATTGGTGAATCAGTGTGATCTCTTTTCCATTACAATGGTCATGATAGATTTTTAGTAACACTAGACACTTGAGACGTGATGTGTGATTAATGAATTGAGGTTCTTAAAATATGATAAAATATCCCAATACCCTGTATAACGTGTGTAAGGATCATATGGTTATTTTATAAGGGGTGATAATGGGTGATGGACTTTAAATTTTAACATCATGTAGTGGGGACACATTGTTTGTGAAGTTTTAATGTCATGTGACCAGGGAATTTTCCATGCAGATATCTTCTATCTATAATGAAGTGGGAAACAATGTGAAAAATTATGCAAGATATATTTAATGAAAAATAAAGAATTATGACGATCTAACTCATTCATAGGTAAAATTATCTTGTATGAATCACCCCTTCTGTATTTGGTATGCATTTGTTAGTTTTGTTTATATCTAAGCCCACGATTGGGGATCTAGATATCTCTACATATCCTATGATGACAGGAATCAAGACACATGTAGTTCTTGAGGAATTTTAGAGTTGAATGTCCTATAGAAATGATGAATGATTCATAAGGTGGAAATTAAGTATTTATGTTAGACCCAAGGGTGGAAATATGTGCATCACTATATATCCTATTGATATAAAATTCATCCACACTTAGTTCTTGAACAATATATTCATATGAATTTCAATCGTTTCACAAGAGAGGGGTCATTTTTTATGTTTATTTACCATGAATGGACTCATGGTTATATATTTGAATGTCACTATGTATCCCATGATGATTGGAATGAGGCCACAAGTGGTAATTTAATAGAGGTGGGGTAGGAGACCAACACCAACAATAGTGTCCTCCTCAGGCAAGGCCCAATGAACTTTCTAGTTTTATTTTATGAAAGAGACATCAACTAAGGAGTTTAACACAATGCTGTGAGGAATAATTGTGTGAATTTTTTGGTATTTATAGGTATTTCATTCAGGACTATGATGAACATATCATGATTTGGTATTCCTTGTATGTTTGGGGAGTCCCTTACCAAAGTTTATAAGGTCACATGATCTTTTCTCTGTGTGATAAATAAGCACTGACATGGGTTCCTCTCATCATGTAGAGGTGATTAAATATAGGGTAGGGGAATTTTGAATCATCTGGTGGAAAGAAAAATATTTTGGATTGAGGCATACCTTCACATCTCATTGTAATAATAATCAAGTCCTATGTATTTTTACAAACCTTTATAGATTATTATCATGCACCAAGGATATCAGTCATGCAATTTAATGTAATGCAACAATGAGGGGGGTCATCATATGTGAATAAAGATGGACATTGGGGATCCATGCACTTTTACATCATGTTGTAATGACGTATTCTATGCTGATTAATGTCATGTGGTAAGGAAAATGGTACAGTAACATGGGAGGAAGGGAATATTATGGCTAAGCCCAAGACTAGGGTTCTGGGAATTAGTATGTATACTAAGATGGTAAGAATCAAGGCATACACAATACATAGTTGAATAGATACCCTATGTGGCACTAAATATCACCTAGAGACATAGTCATTTAATATTTCATTTTCAAAGATCTAGCTCTTATTGAATGAATTAGTTACAAGATGATGATTCCTATTTAATTTGACATAAGGCAGTGAAGACATATTCCATGCAGTTTTAGTGTCATGCAGTAAAGATGAGCACCATAAAACTTTATGTCATGTGGTTTGGATGTGAGATGCTAGTCAGTTTAAAGTATTGAGGTATTCTTTTGAAGGGTTAAATTTCAGGTGATCAAAATGATAAACATACATTTTAATTCTATGTGGTCAGGATGTGACATGTTTCATAGTTTAATGTTTCATATCCCTAATGAATTTCATAAAGTTTAACATCATGTGATATGGATGTTCTCGGTACAGTTTGATGTCATGTGGTCAGGATGTGATATGTTCTGTAGCTTATAGTATTTATATCATGATTACTTTCATAAAGATTAAAACCATGTGATCATGATGATCTCTATACAGTTTAATGTCTTGTGGTCAAGACGTAATATGTATGGATGATTAGAGAGATTTTTCTAGGATAAATTTCATAATGTTTAGCATAATGTTCTCAGGAAGATCTCCAGATAGTTTAACAACATGAGTCCATGACATGAGATGTTGTGTAGAATAGAGTCTTGTGGCTAGGATTAGTTTTTTACAATTTAATGTCATGAGATTAGTATTATCTCTATGTTGTTTAAAGTCAATTGTTCATAATATGAGATTCTCTACATTTTAGAGAATTGCATATAGAATGACTTTTGTATAGTTTATTTCCCTTTGATCAGGACGATCTCTCTAAGGTTTAACATTGTTGGCACATAAAATGAGACACTAAGTAGTTTAGAGGATTTTTTCAAATATAAAAGGTTCTTGATTATGGCTATGAGAATAATTTATTTGGAAACAATGCATTGTTGGGGTAGTGTGCATCTTCCCCAACCCTTATGTCCAATGACTGGGCTCCACTGTGGTAGAACCTTTCTATGGTATAAGGACCATCTCATTTTGGGTTCTAGTTTGGAGGCCTCCTTCCTGGTATCCTTAGGGTTATGAGATCTAACCCTACTTCTCTATGGGGAAATGAATGGAGGTAGAAAATTTTATTGATGACCCATGTTATCTGATTCTAATGGAATTCAAGGTTGTTCAATGTACGAAACCTATTTTCATTGATACAATCTAGCTCATATAGTAACATTTGAAATTTCTCATATTCTAGGAGTTGTCCACAATTGTATATTAGAAACTGGGGTTAATTGGCTTCTTTGAAAAATACAATTTCATTCAAACAAACCATTGAATATGAAATTTCTTGAGTAACAGTACATTTGGTTTTATGATAGGCCCATAAATCATGGAGGAACTCATCCAGCTAGGAATTCATCTCTTTATTAACAATATTATATGAATGTTTGACAAGGTCTTGTTAATGGCCATTATTTTCCCATTCTCTACTTCATTATATCAGTACGAGTGATTGGGCTAAATGTTGTACTCCTAGTACAATTTCTTCAACTCCATAGAAAAAATGGCACCATTGTCCATCATTATTGTGTGGGGGACCCAAAAAATTCTAATGATATGTAAATTAGGGAAGTTGATAATATTATTCTTCCTAGCTTCCTTGAGTGGTACTGCCTCATCCCATTGGGAGATGAATCTAGCATCAATAAGGATGTACTTGAACTTCTTAGTTGTGAGTGGGGCATGTGTCCCCATGGCATCAATTCCACATACAGAAAATGAATTGGAATATTTCGATGTACGTAACAATCACTATTATAAATTTTTATATTTATGATGGGGAATTTGAGATGGGACCCCTTTGAAAATTCCCCATTATAGAAAAGGGATTCGAAAATTGATTATTTTACAATAGGACATGGACTAATTGAAAATAGTTCTCCCTAGGTTTAGAAAAAACCTATTATTATAGACCCTCACAAAAACTATTTTTGACGGAACATGGACCTGTAATAAAAAATTATTTTCAATGGGTCCACAATCCATCATAAATAGTTTTCCAAAAAAAATTTCAAGACCTAAATTCTGATAGTCCATCACAAATACTATTTGCAATGGGGAGTCCATCACAAAAGTGACCATTATAAATAGCTTACAAAAAGAAATTGAATAAATTAATATTAATAATAAAATAATATTAGATTATTATAATAATAATACTAATATTAATAATATAAATAATATTAATATACTAATAATAAAATAATATTAATATTAATGAAATAAAAATATGAGTATTACTAAAATAAAAAAATTATAAAATAATAAAAACATCAATATTCAGAAAAATATAATTTAAAATAAGAAAAAAATAAAAAATAAAAAATAAATAATATTTAATAATTAAATAAAAAAAATTAATTAATTAATAAAGTTATAAAAAATTAAATAAATAATAAAACATGAAATATTAACTATAATATAAAAAACCACAATGTAGAAATATAAGCAATTAATTTTACATAAAAATTTACATTCAAATATTTTATCATAAAAAATAAAAAAAATCACTGAGGGGGACAATCTTTTGAAAAGCTAGATGACATGGTAGAGGGAACTCCATCCATAAACCATGAGTCAGACGTCACATGTGCTCCTCCTGATCATGGTGTTGTTGCTTCCATCGACGCATCTCCTCCAACTCCAGCTGTTGTTGTCGTTAGAGCTCTTCATGTAGGTGTTGATGCCATTGATGCTTCTCCTCCTACTCCCTATGAATGGTCTCTATAATCTCAGACAAAACTTAGATCCCCTCCTAATACAATGTAGCATATGTTGATGTATCTTCATGATCTCCTCTCAAGATGGATACTGACATGATAATAGTACCATAACAACTCCCTAAAATCCATCATGAGCTAATACCAACAACTCGACCTTTCTCGAAGGCATACTGGGTTTCTTGAATCCATACTACCACATCAAATCAGTGGGCACTTGTCTTATCATCAGTCTTGGACGGACCCTCAGTCTGTGTCCAAGACATCCCAACCTCATATAACTCCTTTAATTTCAATTAATAATTTAAATTGTTAAAATATTAATTTAAAAAAATTATAAAACTTAAAAGAAAATTATACTAACCACAATATGACACTGGTGATCACCTCTAATATATATATTGACCATATCATTATATATTATTCTATAAATGTAGATCTCTATAATATCATGATGTTAGACTACCTATATGAAAATAAAATAAACCATTTACATTTTATGTTATATAAATTATTTTAAAAAAGTACTTAACATGTTCTTTATGAATACTATATTTACAACTACTAGATCGATGTGTCACCTCCCAGCACCCTACATTTTTTCAACATACCGATAATCTCTTCTAGAAACAACCACCCAAATAGAGTGAATATTATCAATCCTAAACATAATATGAAATGTAATCAGGTCGGTGGGTGAAACCAGACTCATCAAACACTATCAATCCAGATTTCATCATTTCTTTACTTTTCAAATGGTGAAAAAACTGAAGGCAACACTCATGCATAAACCCCTCCTATGCCTTCTAGATAGTGTCATGCATTCTCTCCTCGATCGTATACCAGAACCCCTACAGATAATTTATAATTTCATGTTATTTATTAAATAAATTTAAAAATATAAAATATTTATTCATGTACCATCCAAAGACCGAACATGCAGTGTTGAACATCAATGGAAATCTGATTCCATGTGACCAATGCTATAGAAAAATAATTGTGCAATATAGCTCTCCCTCATCGAATAGGTATATCTGAAATGTTGTGGAAAAAAAAATAATCAAACAATTAGTATATAAATAAATTAATGAAATTTAACTAAAATATAGAGGTTAACATACCATTGCATGCATGGATCAAACCCAAGACATGTACGCCATTCGTGGATAGGTTTAGGAATCATCAATCACACAAGACCACATCCCCTCTAAGTAATCCTTGAACTGCTAGCAGTCTGAGGGTCATATGATCCAATATCATTCTTGTCTAAAGGAAGATCAGCCTCTTGCAATTACTAAAACACATCCTCGTCCATCTAAAACATGAAATGATTTTTGTTATAATATAATTTAAAACAACTATTATATATATGTATATATATTTGTTATATATGATTATAATCACCATTTAATGGTGGCCATGTTTATCTTCACTCTCATCTTCATATCTGATGATATCAATGACATCATATTCCTCCTAAGCATCATCAATTTCCAAAGGAGTTTTAGTTTCATCATCTATATTTATTTAAAATTCATTTGTAACATCATTAACATAATTGTCAGAATAAATCATTAAATGTGGGGTTTCATCATCAAAATTTGTGTCTCTTCATGAAAATGATATATTTAGTGTAGTCTATTGAGAAATTTAAATTCTTTACACTTCAATGGAACGACATATAGTTTGTATAAACTTATTTTTCTAAGATTTTTTTTATTTTGATCCACAAATCACCTAACTCTCATTATTTAGCACAATAATTTTCAAAATAAATTTTATAATCTACAAAAGCCTATAAATATGGTTGATTTACTACAAGAATACTTTTATATTTAATATCAATAATTCCATGGGTTGGATGAACATGAAATCATCTCTCAGTATCCAACCACTAACATTTAAACATCGTTATGTAATTATGTCCTCGATAACATAGTCCAATAAGTTCTACTAATAAGCCATGAAATAAAACTTCAGTTTCTCTATGATGACATCACTACTACAACATGCCCCTTTATCAGCGCTAAAAACCTGCATTAACAGTGCTAGAAAAGTGCTGTTAATTCCGGCGTAGATAAAGGGGGGTCCCCTTTATCAGCGCTCCGAGAAGCGCTGATATAGGGGACCTTTATCAGTGCGTGGTGGAGCACGGATAAAGGTAAACTATATCAGCACTTCTCGGAGCGCTGATACAGGGTCCCTTTATCAGCCCTCCTCTAGCGCTGTTAATGGTGTCCTTTATCAGCGCTGATAAAGGCCCCAGCACCTGCACCTAAAAACTAGTACCTGCACACCTGCACACTAGAATCCCTGCACAAAGTAGCACATGCACACCTGCACACCATTGCACCCGCACCCAATATTTTGACTGACAACAGTATATACATTTACTTAACATCATGAATACAAAAAAAATGCATTGCTATATACATTTCGAAAATTGTTTTACATGGTTACTTTTACAATTATTCAACAATAGTTATAAACATTCATGTCTCATCCTTTGATATCCGTGATCCTCTCTCGATGGTATTTGTTGCCGAACAAAGCATCCGAACTCAAGGAAAAAAATTCACCTATATAAGAAAACAAATAATATGTAGTAATGCAATAATGAAAGAAATTAAAACAGTAATATGAAAGAATACATTAATATGGAAATGTGAAACTAAAATATTAAATTTTAAAATCAAAAGTTTTCATTTTCATAACAATGAAAGGGAATAATGTAAAATCAATATGTTTTTGATAGATTTATCTCATTTAATAAATACTGATTCTTTATCTAATGAAAAGCATTACTGGTCACACCATGCTTTGGATTGAGGTTCGGTCGATTCGTACACGTCAAAAATGACTCGTGGATCATTTTCCTAAAGTATCAAAACAATCCGAAGGTGTTTTCTCAGTTTGGCGTATGTCATTGGTGTTGTTTTCCAAAGTTTATGTAATTTTCAAACTCATATCAGACAATTTTAGCCATACCGGTCACACCGTGCGTCAGATTGAGGTGTGGTCAATTCGTACAAGTCACAAATGACTTGTGGATCGTTTTCCTAAAGTATAAAAACAATCCAAAGGCATTTTCTAGGTTTGGCGTATGTCATTGGTGTTGTTTTCCAATGTTTATGTCATTTTAAAACTGATATCAGACAATTTTAGCCATACCGGTCACACCGTGCGTTGGATTGAGGTGCGGTTGATTCGTACACGTCAAAAATAACTCGAGGATTGTTGTACTAAAGTATCAAAACAATCCGAATGCGTTTTCTCGGTTTGGCGTATGTCATTGGTGTTGTTTTCCAAAGTATATCTCAATTTGAAACTGATATCAGACACTTTTAGCCATACCGGTCACACCGTGCGTCAGATTGAGGTGTGGTCAATTCGTATGCGTTACAAATGACTCGTGAGTCGTTGTCCTAAAGTATCAAAACAATCCGAAGGCGTTTGCTCAGTTTGGCGTATGTCATTGGTGTTGTTTTCCAAAGTTTATGTCATTTTCAAACTGATATCAGACAATTTTAGCCATACCGGTCACACCGTGCATCAGATTGAGGTGTGGTCAATTTTTACACATCATAAATGACTCATGGATCGTTATCCTAAAGTATCAAAACAATCCGAACGCGTTTGCTCGGTTTGGCGTATGTCATTGGTGTTGTTTTCCAAATTTTATGTCATTTTCAAACTGATATCAGACAATTTTAGCCATACCGGTCACACCGTAAATCGGATTGAGGTGCGGTCAATTTTTACACGTCAAAAATGACTCGGGGATCGTTTTCCTAAAGTATTAAAACAATCCGAATGCGTTTGCTTAGTTTGGTGTATGTCATTGGTGTTGTTTTCCAAAGTTTATCTCATTTTCAAACTGATATCAGACAATTTTAGTCATACCAGTCACACCGTGCGTCGGATTGAGGTGAGGTCGATTCGTACACGTCACAAATGAATCTTGGATCATTGTCCTAAAGTATCAAAACAATCTGAACGGGTTTTCTTGGTTTGGCATATGTCATTGGTGTTGTTTCCCAAAGTTTATCTCAATTTGAAACTGATATCAGACACTTTTAGCCATACCGGTCACACCGTGTGTCGGATTGTGGTGCGGTCGATTCTTACACTTCAAAAATGACTCATGGATCGTTTTCCTAAAGTATCAAAACAATCCAAAGGCGTTTGATCGGTTTGGCGTATGTCATTGGTGTTGTTTTCCAAAGTTTATCTCATTTTCAAACTGATATCAGACAATTTTAGCCATACCGGTCACACCGTGCGTCGGATTGAGGTGCGGTCGATTCTTACACATCAGAAATGACTCGTGGATAGTTGTCCTAAAGTATCAAAACAATCCTAAGGAGTTTTCTTGGTTTGGCTTATGTCATTGGTGTTGTTTTCCAATGTTTATCTCATTTTCAAACTGATATCAGAAAAGTTTAGCCATACCGGTCACACCGTGCATCGGATTGAGGTGCAGTCGATTCGTACACATCAAAAATGACTCGTGGATCATTGTCCTAAAGTATCAAAACAATCCAAAGGCGTTTGCTCAATTTGGCGTATGTCATTGGTGTTGTTTTCCAAAGTTTATGTCATTTTTAAACTGATATCAGACAATTTTATCCATACCGGTCACACCGTGTGTCGGATTGAGGTATGGTCAATTCATACACATCACAAATGACTCTTGGATCATTGTCCTAAAGTATCAAAGAAATCCGAATGCGTTTACTCAGTTTGTCATATGTCATTGGTGTTGTTTTCCAAAGTTTATCTCATTTTCAAACTGATATCAGACAATTTTAGCCATACCGGTCACACTGTGCATCGTATTGAGGTGTGGTCAATTCTTACACATCACAAATGACTCTTGGATCGTTGTACTAAAGTATCAAAACAATCCGAACATGTTTGCTCGGTTTGGCGTATGTCATTGGTGTTGTTTTCCAAAGTTTATGTCATTTTCAAACTGATATCAGACAATTTTAGCCATAGCAGTCACACCATGCGTCAGATTGAGGTGCGGTAAATTCTTACACGTCACAAATGAATTGTGGATCATTGTCCTAAAGTATCAAAACCATCCGAAGGTTTTTTCTCTGTTTGGCGTATGTCATTGGTGTTGTTTTCCAAAGTTTATGTCATTTTCAAACTGATATCAGACACTTTTAGCTATACCGGTCACACTGTGCGTCGGATTGAGGTGCGGTCGATTCATACACATCACAAATGACTCTTGGATCGTTTTCCTAAAGTATCAAAACAATCCGAACGCGTTTTCAAGGTTTGGCGTATGTCATTGGTGTTGTTTTCCAAATTGTATGTCATTTTCAAACAGATATCTGACACTTTTAGCCATACCGGTCCCACCGTGCATCGGATTGAGGTGCGGTCGATTCGTACACATCACAAATGACTCGTGGATCGTTTTCCAAAATTATCAAAACAATCCAAACGCGTTTGCTCGGTTTTCCATGTGTCATTGGTGTTGTTTTCCAAAGTTTATGTCATTTTCAAACTGATATCAGACAATTTTATCCATACCGGTCACACCGTGCGTCAGATTGAGGTGCGGTCAATTCATACACGTCACAAATGACTCGTGGATCATTTTCCTAAAGTATAAAAACAATCCGAACGCATTTTCTCGGTTTTCCATGTGTCATTAGTGTTGTTTTCCAAAGTTTATGTCATTTTCAAACTGATATCAGAAAATTTTAGCCATACCGATCACACTGTGCGTTGGATTGAGGTGCGGTCGATTCATACATGTCACAAATTACTCATGGATCGTTTTCCTAAAGTATCAAAACAATCCGAACGCGTTTTCTTGGTTTGGTGTATGTCATTGGTGTTGTTTTCCAAAGTTTATGTCATTTTCAAACTGATATCAGACAATTTTAGCCATAGCGGTCACACCGTGCGTCAGATTGATGTGTGATCGATTCTTACACGTCTCAAATGACTCTTGGATCGTTGTCCTAAAGTATCAAAACAATCCGATGGCATTTTCTCTATTTGGCGTATGTCATTGGTGTTGTTTTCCAAAGTTTATGTCATTTTCAAACTGATATCAGACACTTTTAGGCATACCGGTCACACTATGCGTCGGATTGAGGTGCGGTCGATTCGTACACGTCACAAATGACTCGTGGATCGTTGTCCTAAAGTATAAAAACAATCCGAATTCATTTCCTCGGTTTGGCGTATGTCATTGGTGTTGTTTTCCAACGTTTATGTCATTTTCAAACTGATATCAGACACTTTTAGCCATACCGGTCACACCGTGCGTCAGATTGAGGTGCGGTCGATTCGTAAACATTACAAATGGCTCATGGATCGTTTTCCTAACGTATCAAAACAATCCGAACGCGTTTTCTCGGTTTTCCATGTGTCATTGGTGTTGTTTTCCAATGTTTATGTCATTTTCAAACTGATATCAGACAATTTTAGCCATACTGGTCACACCGTGCATCGGATTGAGGTGCGGTCGATTTTTACACGTCACAAATGACTCGTGGATCGTTGTCCTAAATTATCAAAACAATCCGAATGTGTTTTCTCAGTTTTCCATGTGTCATTGTTGTTGTTTTACAAAGTTTATGTCATTTTCAAACTAAGTAGTAGGAATTCCATAATATAAGGATATGAAACATAAGAAAGGGAGATCATAGATGATCAATTAGTGTAAAAGGAGATATCAATGACCATATAAAGATAACATAAGTATTTGGAATTCACCTTCATTTTCCTATTTGTTTACATTCTTCGATCAGGTACGCTGCCCATTTGTTTCTAAAGACATTTATATCATCTTCTGAATAGGAGTTTTTGCGACAGTCATAGTAGTACTGAAAAAATATAAATACACAAAGGATTAATAATTATTTTAAATAAAGTAGTAATTATTTTCAAAAATACCTCTTCAGGGATGCTAGTTTGTCCATGAAATACGATCTCTTTCATAAATTTACAAACATAATAACCACAGTCCTTGTCATTTGTTTGTTTCGGACACTGCAGAAACATCGAGAAAAATATGTAATTTGTTTTGATATGTATTTGGATAGTGAAATATAATTATATATACCCAGATACTTCTATATTTGTAGATCTTGTGGGCATTGTCGTCCATACGCCCTGGATTCATTCCAGCCTTTAGACGATATTCATACACCGCCCTATCATAACAAAATCCTCATTAAAAGATAATATAAATTATATAACTAGATATTTAGTTCTAAAATGTTGGATCTAGTGTATTAAAAATTGAAAATCGCCATCACGTGTGGTCGGTTAGTTGGATATCCATGCAGTGAATCCAGAAAATAAATCTTTGGAGTATCCAAATTGACTGCAATGAGCATCCAATGTTCCCTAAAAACACAAAAATAAATAAGTACTGATAGAAATGAAAATATAATTGATATGATTAAAATGTAGTGTTTTACCCTTGCATCGTTGGTATTAAAAAGAGCATGTCAGTCGTAATTATTCTTTGAAATGTTCTGAGCAGATTTGACATCAATTCAGCCTGAAAATTAGAATCTATTTCTGTTCGTTGTGTAGAAATGGTGTGAGGACTAACAAGTCCGGATTTGTATTCATGGGAAAATCCCTTCAATTGTTTTTCATATATATGCCTGTGAAAAATATGAGATGTATTTATCCATAATTATCAAAGTATATCAGCTTCTGTAAAATCAAATCATGAAAACATACCTCATGTATACATTTATAACTGAGGTGCCTATCCAATCGTATGTGATGATCTCAGAAATAGCGTCTACACTAACGAAATCCATTGTTTCCTCTCCGTACATATCTTTTTCACAAACAATTGTATGATTCTTTCCGTCTTTCATTTTCGTATCCACATGAGCTTGCAATGATATTAAATGTGGATATAGAATGGGCGGGGTGAACGTGCTCTTAGTAGATCGTTTTGATCGGTTGGTTGATCCAATCTTGGAGCCGCTCTTTTGTTTTAGCTTCTCCATTTTATCCTTCTGTAATAACATTCATTGGTTCAGCCATTTTCTTATTTAATGTTAAAGGTTCTGCTTGAAAAATGAATTGGAAATGAATACCTCCTGCTCGACGTGTTTTTTTACAAGATTCGACGACCATGCAACGAATGTTCCAATAGCTTTTTCTACTGTATGAATGTCATCATCGTCATTTGGCATGGGTAGCTCGGTGCTCGGCTCATGAGCTACGTTAATCGACACTTTGACATGACCGGTTGGAATTGGTCTGGAGTGTAGTGTGTCATTCTGCATATTGAACACCGTAGCCCTCGCTACAAGGCGATGGGAGGGAGTTGACAGATATAAATCATAGTCATTTTCACCCTGCAGAATATCATTAAATGAAAGGTATCAGTGTCTATGTGATTCACATCTCACAAAAACGAATATTATAACATTGAATACCTCGGTTAAGTCATTTATTTGGGGGGAATGGCTCACCTCAAAGCTGGTGAGGGGTGGATCTTCTCGCAGGGGTTGTTCTTGAGCTGTTTGTTCTATTCGCCTCTCCTCCATCAAACTCTTTAGCATCTCTCCCAGAGTTTGGATTAGTTCTTCAAGGGTAGATACTCTATCTCTCATTACATGCAATTCTTTAGTTTGTTCATCCTCTTGTTTTTTTTCCTTAAAATATGTCTTGGGTGACACCCCAAAACCCACACCTCTGACGCGACCATACTGTTCTGGCTGTTTCAAGGCCACTGAAAGTATGTCTCCATCCGGTGCGGGTGTTGATGTTTCCTGTGACTATGTCAAATAGAAAATATGAAAAAATAAGTAAGCATCGTTATGTAATAGTTATTTAAAGCAAAACAAGTTTATATTATGTCATACTTACACATGTTTCCCACACTTTTTGTGTGTTTTCATCTATCAGTTTCCCCTCTTTATTAACACGAGCCTCCTTCCATAGCACATGACATGGAATGGAAGTGACTTGAGATTTTGCTTCATCAATCTACTTATAAACAGAGAAACATGGATACAGTGTTGTTTTATGTCACATAAAATTATTACAGTACTTTTAAAATACATACCAATTGTTTTTCAATTGAAGCGTACCCCAACCTTGCTTTACGGTAGGGGTACACTAGTTTTGCTGCCCGTTCTTTATTTTCAGCACTCAGTTGCTGTTTCATAAATAAAAACCTATCAATCAATGTCATTAATACAAGCAACGTTACACAACGTGTAACCAAACACAATGTACCTGAAAATTCTTTTACGCACGACGGTTGCAAAACGCATCCCATGTTCCTTGGGATATCAAGTGTGCATAAAGAGGAGGAGGGTGCGGATTGATTTTCCCTTCGGCATCTTTCAGATGATTTTTCGTTAAAATGGTGCGAAAGCCTCTATGAATCCTTCCTGCCAGTCTGAAAACATATTCTTTGTGCGAAACATCTACTATAAATGCACTCTGCAAGAGATGATGAAGGGTTAGTCAATATTTCAATTTTTTATTTTATTTTAATAAATTAAATAGATGATATCGTAATGTTACCGTAATCTCTTCCCACATTAATGTTTTCAACCCGCTGACAACATGGTGCCACGACTCTATGTCAATCGGCACGCGTTGTCGAGTGACGATTCCAATTTAGCTACTAAACATGGCTTTGTTGGTGTTTACATGATGGCCTAGCTTATTCCATCCCACCTCATATTTGATGCCTTTTGCTTTTGCCTTAAGGATTTTTGCTAAAACTGTCAAACTACGGCGCACCTGTTTTTTTTATGTCACTGGGGTTTCATCGCCTACCATTTCCTCAGTTTCTGCATCATCATTATGTATCTCCGAAGCACTAACTTCGACACTGACACCAGCTGCAATAGGTTGAGAGACATGTTGTACGTCAGCAGTGGGACCAGCTGCAACAGGTTGATAGACCTGTTGTCTCTCAGCAGGGGGACCAGCTGCAACAGGTTGAGAGACCTATTGTACGTCAGCAGTGGGACCAGATGCAACAGGTTGAGAGACCTGTTGTCTCTCAGCAATGAGACCAGCTGCAACAGGTTGAGAGACGTGTTGTGTCTCGGGATTGGGTGCATCAGCAGGTGAAGAAGTCATTATCTGTAGAACTGGTTTAAAATTTAAGTTAGATCACATAAAAGTAGCAGCGAACAGATAATAACCTAATGTAACACAATCTATATTACAATAAAAATCAATAACCTGATTATTGAACTCCCTTTTTTTTAAAGGCTGAAGGGATTTGACCCCTCTATCAACTATCCATATCCCTTCATTGTGGTCTCCTCTGACATACAAAACATCGTCTACATTGGGACCACTGTGAAATGATTACAAAATCCCAATGAAAGGATCATCTTCCGTTGAATTTTCATCCGACCCTTCAGCTGTTTTGGTCGATAACAGAACAATTGACCAGTTTCAGTTTGTGGGATCGGGAAAATAAAATACTTGCACTGCCTGTGATGCCATTATAAATGGTTCGTCTTTCTCCCCTTCCTTACTGAAATCAAATTTCACAAATCCCAAATCATCTGTTTTTACAGCACTCCTGTTATCAACCCACTTGCATTGAAATATCGGAACTTGAAATTCCGTATAATCCAACTCCCATATTTGTTTGATGATGCCAAAGTATGACATATTCGCATAAATTGGATTTCTATCCTTAGCACCGGAAACATGCATCGCTTCAGCCACAAGTGTAACCCCACTATTCTGCATGGTACTGTCTTCATCATGTTCATTAGTATAAAATGTATAACCATTAACTACATAAGCATTGTAAGATAATGCATACACACTTGGTCCTCCGGCTAGCCATCGAAGTCGTTCCGAAATAGACTTTGGATTTTCATCTGACTTCTTAAAAATATGATCTTGAAACCATCCTATAAACTATCTATTATGTGTATTTGATATCGATTTTTCAGCCCTTGATGGATTCAATTGCCTAAGAATTTCTTTGTGGATTTCAACATATGGGTCAACGTCCAAACTGTTATGCAAAACATAAAGGTGGGCCTGCTCCCGATCTGTAATATTGATTGTGACAACCTTTGTTCCAAAAATTCCTTCACCCTCTAACCGCCCAGTGTGACGAGATTTCGGTAATCCAATTTTTTCCACACCAGACAAGTATTCGGTACAGAATTCAACGGCTTCCTCAACAATATATCGCTCTGCAATACAACCCTCTGGCCGACTTCGATTTTTGACATACCCTTTCAAAATATTCATATACCGTTCAATGGGGTACATCCATCTGTAATGTACAAGACCACATAGTCGAATCTCTCTCACCAAGTGGACCATAAAATAAACCATCATATCAAAAAATAAAGGCGGGAAGAACATTTCTAATTCACATAATATGAAGGCAATTTCTTTTTCCATATCTGGCAATTTCGCCGGGTCTATAACTTTGCTGCATATAGCTTTGAAGAAGAAACACAGTTTCGTTAATGTATGGCGGACATTCTTGGGCAAAATGCAACGTAAAGCAATTGGAATGAGATTTTGCATCAAAACATGACTGTCATGTGATTTCAGACCTTTTAACTTCAAGTCGCTCCTTGACACAAGGTTACTGATATTTGACGAATACCGCTCTGGAACCTTTACGTCATTCAAGAAGTTGAAAAACTTATATCTCTCTTGCCTGGAAAGAGTGTAAGCAGCAGGAGGAAGAAATGTTCGTTTTTCACCCTTTACTAGTGACAACTCTTCTCGTATTCCCATCTCAACCATGTCCAACCTAGCCTTAATTCCATCTTTTGTTTTGCCAGATGTATTTAGCAACGTGCCGATAACACTGTCAAATACATTTTTTTCTACATGAATAACATCAATAAAATGTCTTACATATAGACAATTCCAGTATTGTAATTCAAAAAAAATTGATCTCTTTTTCCAACCGATTTTCGTAAGGTTTTTCGAATAAGGTTTACCAAAAGTAGTGTCCAAATTTTTAAATTTCTCAAACAATTGATCGCCTGTTAGTGGAGACGGTGTTGTACATTCTTCTGAACTTCCATCGAATGATGTCTTCCAAGAACGGTACTTATGTCACCGCGGTAGAAATCTGCGATGTCCTAGAAACATGGTTTTCGATGAATGTTTCAACCTAATTGATTGTGTACCTTCTTCGCAAATGGGACAACCTTGAGTTCCTTTAATGCTATATCCGGACAAATTTCCATAAGATGGGAAGTCATTTATCATCCCATACAACATGACTCTCAAAGTGAAATCTTCTTTTCTGTAAGCATCATACAATGTAACACTTGAATCCCACAATAATTTCAAATCTTCGATCAATGGTGCTAAATAAACATCAATATCATTACCCGGTTGTTTTGGTCCTGATATAAGCATAGATAACATGATGTATTTTCGTTTCATGCATAACCACGGTGGTAAGTTATAATTTATCATCATAGACGGCCATGTACTGTGACTGCTGCTTTGAAAACCAAAAGGATTCACTCCATCTGTAGATAACGCAAGACAAAGGATTCTCGACTCGTTTCCAAATTCAGGATACACATGATCGATTATCTTCCACTGAGGAGAGTCTGCCAGGTGACGTAGTATCCCATCTTTAATTCTTGTATCTGCAAGCCATGTTAATTGTTCTGCAGTCTCCTCACTTCCATATAGGGGTCTAAACCATGAAATGATTGGAAAGTACCATACAACTATAGTAGGACTGGATTCATCTTTCTTGTATTGAGAAGCACCACACTTTGGGCATTCTTTAATTGATTTTTGGTCCTTGCGAAATAGTATACAGTCATTCGGGAAGTCATTTATTCTTTTAGAGATCATACCCATAGAGCGTAGCATTCGTTTGGCATTGTATGTTCGGCTCGGGAGCTCATTGTCTTTTGGGAGCATGTCATTCAAGAGGGCAAGTAGTTTCGTAAAAGTGTCGTCACTCCACCCGTTATCTTCTTTCAAATTATACAGCTTCAGTACGGCTGACAATGCTGTATATTTAGTGCAACCAGCATACAATGGCGTCTTTGCACAAATTTTTATCTTCTCAAACAATTTTGGGAAATCACGAAATTCATCTTCAAAGGTCCTTTTCATTTTCTCAATACGATCTTCATCATCATTCACATCTGTAATCACATCCTCCATACGGTCATTTTCATTGTTCATGTTTGTAATCATATCAGATGATCCATAAAACGCAGTGTCACCCTAGTCACTACCTACATTCGTTGTTTCCCCGTGTTTATTCCAACATGTATTACTTTGATCTATTCCGTGACAGATCAAGTGTTCTTCCAACTCATCTGGACTAATTTGTTTTGAATAACAACAGCGTAAACACAGACAAAGGATTTGAGAAGATTCACATGCATGATCTATTGCAAACTTGATAAATTCTTTCACGCCTTCTTCATACTCTTTTGTCAACCGATTGGCATTCATCCATTCTTTATTCATATTCATCCTATTTAAAATCCATAGGATAAGTATATAGGTTAAAGGAGAAGGAATATGAGTATAATTTAGATAAAAAACAAGATACTTCAAGGAAATAAAGGAATAAATAAATACCAAAATAAAAAATATATTTGGAACCACTACAATCCCCAAGCCTCACATCATCTAGATCTCTAAAACCCAGTAGTGCAGGACACTCAATCAAACATGCCAAATACACAATAAGGACTGAAATCTATCACCTATACACTTTTCATAACAAATATAATCACTACTCAAAATAAATGTCCCTTTTAGTAGGAGGAGGCAGCGGAGGTAGCGGAGGAGGAGGAGGAGGCAGCGGAGGCAGCAGAGGAGGAGGAGGAGGCCGCGGTGGTGGAGGAGGAGGCCGCGGTGGAGGAGGAGGCACCGGCGGCAGCGCAGAGGCAGGGCGGAGGCAGGGCGGAGGCAGCGGAGGCAGCGGAGGAGGAGGAGGATGAGGCTGGTAGAGAAGGAGGAGCAGGATCAGGAGCAGAGGAGGAGGAGGCGGTCTCGGAGGCACCGGAGGCACCGGCGGAGGAGGAGGAGTCATCGGTGGAGGAGGAGGAGGCCGCGGTGGAGGAGGAAGAACTGGCGGCAGCGCAGAGGCAGGGCGGAGGCTTGGCGGAGGTAGCGGAGGCAGCGGAGGCAGCGGAGGTGGAGGAGGATGAGGCCGATGGAGGAGGAGGAGGAGGAGCAGGAGCAGAGGAGGAGGCAGCGACCGCAGCGGAGGAGGAGGAGGAGGCGGCTGTAGAGGCACCGGCGTGGCAGTGGCGTGACCGCGGTGTAACCGTGGCGTGACAGCGGCGTGACCGCGAAGGAGGAGGCGGCCGCGGAGGCACCGGCGGCACCAGATGTGATATGTTGTGTACCTTATAGTATTTATATCATGATTACTTTCATAAAGATTAAAACCATGTGATCATGATGGTCTCTATACAGTTTAATGTCTTGTGGTCAAGACGTAATATGTATGGATGATTAGAGAGATTCTTCTAGGATAAATTTCATAATGTTTAGCATCATGTTCTCAGGAAGATCTCTAGATAGTTTAACAACATGAGTCCATGACATGAGATGTTGTGTATAATAGAGTCTTGTGGCTAGGATTAGTTTTTTACAATTTAATGTCATGAGATTAGTATTATCTTTATGTTGTTTAAATTCAATTGTTCATAATGTGAGATTCTCTACATTTTAGAGAATTGCTTCCAGAATGACTTTTGTATAGTTTATTTCCCTTTGATCGGGATGATATCTCTAAGGTTTAACATTGTTGGCACATAAAATGAGACACTAAGTAGTTTAGAGACTTTTTTCCAATATAAAAGGTTCTTGATTATGGCTATGAGAATAATTTATTTGGAAACAATGCATTGTTGGGGTAGTGTGCATCTTCCCCAACCCTTATGTCCAATGACTGGGCTCCACTGTGGTAGAACCTTTCTATGGTATAAGGACCATCTCATTTTGGGTTCTAGTTTGGAGGCCTCCTTCCTGGTATCCTTAGGGTTATGAGATCCAACCCTACTTCTCTATGGGGAAATGAATGGAGGTAGAAAATTTTATTGATGACCCATGTTATCTGATTCTAATGGAATTCAAGGTTGTTCAATGTACGAAACCTATTTTCATTGAGACAATCTAGCTCATATAGTAACATTTGAAATTTCTCATATTCTAGGAGTTGTCCACAATTGAATATTAGAAACTGGGGTTAATTGACTTCTTTGAAAAATACAATTTCATTCATACAAACCATTGAATATGAAATTTCTTGAGTAACAGTACATGTGGTTTTATGATAGGCTCATAAATCATGGAGGAACTCATCCAGCTAGGAATTAATCTCATTATTAACAATATTATATGAATGTTTGACAAGGTCTTGTTAATGGCCATTATTTTCACATTCTCTACTTCATTATATCAGTACGAGTGATTGGGATAAATGTTGTACTCCTAGTACAATTTCTTCAACTCCATAGAAAAAATGGCATCATTGTCCATCATTATTGTGTGGGGGACCCAAAACATTCTATTGATATGTAAATTAGGGAAGTTGATAATATTATTCTTCCTAGCTTCCTTGAGTGGTACTGCCTCATCCCATTGGGAGATGAATCTGGCGTCAATAAGGATGTACTTGAACTTCTTAGTTGTGAGTGGGGCATGTGTCCCCATGGCATCAATTCCACATACAAAAAATGAATTGGAATATTTCGATGTACGTAACAATCACTATTATAAATTTTTATATTTCTGATGGGGAATTTGAGATGGGACCCCTTTGAAAATTCCCCATTATAGAAAAGGGATTCAAAAATTGATTATTTTACAATAGGACATGGACTAATTGAAAATAGTTCTCCCTAGGTTTAGAAAAAACCAATTATTATAGACCCTCACAAAAACTATTTTTGTCGAAACATGGACCTGTAATAAAAAACTATTTTCGATGGGTCCACAATCCATCAAAAATAGTTTTCCAAAAAAAATTTCAAGACCTAAATTCTGATAGTCCGTCACAAATACTATTTGCAATGGGGAGTCCATCACAAAAGTGACCATTCTAAATAGCTTACAAAAATAAATTGAATAAATTAATATTAATAATAAAATAATATTAGATTATTATAATAATAATACTAATATTAATAATATAAGTAATATTTATATACTAATAATAAAATAATATTAATATTAATGAAATAAAAATATTAGTATTACTAAAATAAAAAAATTATAAAATAATAAAAACATCAATATTCAGAAAAATATAATTTAAAATAAGAAAAAAATAAAAAATAAAAAATAAAAAATAAATAATAATTAAATAAAAATAATTAATTAATTATTTAAGTTATAAAAAATTAAATAAATAATAAAACATGAAATATTAACTATAATATAAAAAACTACAATGTAGAAATGTAAACAATTAATTTTACATAAAAATTTACATTCAAATATTTTATCATAAAAAATAAAAAAAATCGCTGAGGGGGACAATCTTTTGAAAAGATGGATGAGATGGTAGAGGGAACTCCATCCTTAAACCATGAGTCAGACGTCACATGTGCTCCACCTGATCATGGTGTTGTTGCTTCCATCGACGCATCTCCTCCACCTCCAGCTGTTGTTGTCGTTAGAGCTCTTCATGTAGGTTTTGATGCCATTGATGCTTCTCCTCCTACTCCCTATGAATGGTCTCTATAATCTCAGACAAAACTTAGATCCCCTCCTAATACAATGTAGCATATGTTGATGTATCTTCATGATCTCCTCTCAAGATGGATACTGACATGACAATAGTACCATAACAACTCCCTAAAATCCATCATGAGCTAATTCCAACAACTCGACCTTTCTCGAAGGCATACTGGGTTTCTTGAATCCATACTACCACATCAAAGCAGTGGGAACTTGTCTTATCATCAGTCTTGGACGGACCCTCAGTCTGTGTCCAAGACATCCCAACCTCATATAACTCCTTTAATTTCAATTAATAATTTAAATTGTTAAAATATTAATTTAAAAAAATTATAAAACTTAAAAGAAAATTATATTGACCACAATATGACACTGGTGATCACCTCTAATATATATATTGACCATATCATTATATATTATTCTATAAATGTAGATCTCTATAATATCATGATGTTAGACTACCTATATGAAAATAAAATAAACCATTTACATTTTATGTCATATAAATTATTTTAAAAAAGTACTTAACATGTTCCCTATGAATACTATATTTACAACTACTAGATCGATGTGTCACCTCCCAGCACCCTACGTTTTTTCAACATACCGATAATATCTTCTAGAAACAACCACCCAAATAGAGTGAATATTATCAATCCTAAACATAATATGAAATGTAATCAGGTCGGTGGGTGAAACCAGACTCATCAAACACTATCAATCCAGATTTCATCATTTCTTTACTTTTCAAATGGTGAAAAAACTGAAGGCAACACTCATGCATAAACACCTCCTATGCCTTCTAGATAGTGTCATGCATTCTCTCCTCGATCGTATACCAGAACCCCTACAGATAATTTATAATTTCATGTTATTTATTAAATAAATTTAAAAATATAAAATATTTATTCATGTACCATCTAAAGACCGAACATGCAGTGTTGAACATCAATGGAAATCAGATTCCATGTGACCAATGCTATAGAAAAATAAATGTGCAATATAGCTGTCCCTCGTCGAATAGCTATATCTGAAAAGTTGTGGAAAAAAACAAATAATCAAACAATTAGTATATAAATAAATTAATGAAATTTAACTAAAATATAGAGGTTAACATACCGTTGCATGAATGGATCAAACCCAAGACATGTACGCCATTCGTGGATAGGATTAGGAATCATCAATCACACAAGACCACACCCCCTCCGAGTAATCCTTGAACTGCTAGCAGTCTGAGGGTCATATGATCCAATATCTTGCTTGTCTAAAGGAAGATCAGCCTCTTGCAATTACTAAAACACATCCTCGTCCATCTAAAACATGAAATGATTGTTGTTATAATATAATTTAAAACAACTATTATATATATGTATATATATTTTTTATATATGATTATAATCACCATTTAATGGTGGCCATGTTTATCTTCACTCTCATCTTCATATCTGATGATATCAATGACATCATATTCCTCCTAAGCATCATCAATTTCCAAAGGAGTTTTAGTTTCATCATCTATATTTATTTAAAATTCATTTGTAACATCATTAACATAATTGTCAGCATAAATCATTAAATGTGGGGTTTCATCATCAAAATTTGTGTCTCTTCATGAAAATGATAGATTTGGTGTAGTCTACTGAGAAATTTAAATTATTTACACTTCAATGGAACGACATTCAGTTTGTATAAACTGATTTTTCTATGATTTTTTTTTATTTTGATCCACAAATCACCTAACTCTCATTATTTAGCACAATAATTTTCAAAATAAATTTTATAATCTACAAAAGCCTATAAATATGGTTGATTTACTACAAGAATACTTTTATATTTAATATCAATAATTCCATGGGTTGGATGAACATGAAATAATCTCTCAGTATCTAACCACTAACATTTAAATATCGTTATGTAATTATGTCCTCGATAACATAATCCTATAAGTTCTACTAATAAGCCATGAAATAAAACTTCAGTTTCTCTATGATGACATCACTACTACAACATGTCCCTTTATCAGTGCTAAAAACCGGCATTAACAGCGCTAGAAAAGCGTTGTTAATTCCGGCATAGATAGGGGGGGGGGGGGTCCCCTTTATGAGCGCTCCAAGAAGCGCTGATATAGGGGACCTTTATCAGCGCGTGGTGGAGCGCTGATAAAGGTCAACTATATCAGCGCTTCTCGGAGCACTAATACAGGGTCCCTTTATCAGCGCTCCTCTAGCGCTGTTAATGGTGTCCTTTATCAATGCTAAAAAATCGCTGATAAAGGCCCCAGTGCCTGCACCTAAAAAACAGTACCTGCACACCTGCACACCAGAATACCTGCACAAAGTAGCACATGCACACCTGCACACCATAGCACCCGCACCCAATATTTTGACTGACAACGGTATATACATTTACTTAACATCATGAATACAAAAAAATGCATTGCTATATACATTTCAAATATTGTTTTACATGGTTACATTTACAATTATTAAACAATAGTTATAAACATTCATGTTTCATCATTTGATATCCGTGATCTGCTCTCGATGGTATTTGTTGCCGAACAAAGCATCCGAACTCAAGGAAAAAAATTCACCTATATAAGAAAACAAATAATATGTTAGTAATGCAATAATGAAAGAAATGAAAACAGTAATATGAAAGAATACATTAATATGGAAATGTGAAACAAAAATATTAAATTTTAAAATCAAAAATTTTCATTTTCATAACAACGAAAGGGAATAATGTAAAATCAATACGTTTTTGATTTATTTATCTCATTTAATAAATACTGATTCTTTATCTAATGAAAAGCTTTACCGGTCACACCGTGCGTTGGATTTAGGTGCGGTCGATTAGTACACGTCACAAATGACTCTTGGATCATTTTCCTAATGTATCAAAACAATCCGAAGGCATTTTCTCGGTTTGGCGTATGTCATTGGTGTTGTTTTCCAAAGTTTATGTCATTTTCAAACTGATATCAGACAATTTTAGCCATACCGGTCACACCGTGCGTCGGATTGAGGTGTGTTTGATTCGTACACGTCACAAATGACTCGTGGATCATTGTCCTATAGTATCAAAACAATCCGAAGGCGTTTGCTCGGTTTTGCGTATGTCATTGGTGTTGTTTTCCAAAGTTTATGTCATTTTCAAACTGATATCAGACAATTTTAGCCATACTGGTCACACCGTGCGTCGGATTGAGGTGCGGTCGATTCGTACATGTCACAAATGACTCGTGGATCATTGTCCTAAAGTATCAAAAAAATCCGAATGTGTTTTCTCGGTTTGGCGTATGTCATTGGTGTTGTTTTCCAAAGTTTATCTCAATTTGAAACTGATATCAGACACTTTTAGCCATACCGGTCACACCGTGCGTCGGATTGAGGTGCGGTCGATTCGTACACGTCAAAAATGACTCGTGAATCGTTGTCCTAATGTATCAAAACAATACGAAGGCGTTTGCTCGGTTTGGCGTATGTCAATGGTGTTGTTTTCCAAAGTTTTTGTCATTTTCAAACTGATATCAGAAAATTTTAGCCATACTGGTCACACCGTGGGTCGGATTGAGGTGCGATCAATTTTTACACATCACAAATGACTCATGGATCGTTATCTTAATGTATCAAAACAATCCAAATGCGTTTGCTCGGTTTGGAGTATGTCATTGGTGTTGTTTTCCAAAGTTTATGTCATTTTCGAACTGATATCAGACAATTTTAGCCATACCGGTCACACCGTGCATCAGATTGAGGTGTGGTTGATTTTTACATGTCACAAACGACTCGTGGATCGTTTTCCTAAAGTATCAAAACAATCTGAAGGCGTTTTCTTAGTTTGGCGTATGTCATTGGTGTTTTTTTCCAAATTTTATCTCATTTTCAAACTGAGATCAGACAATTTTAGCCATACTGGTCACACCGTGCGTCAGATTGAGGTGCGGTTGATTCATACACGTCAAAAATGACTCGTGGATCGTTTTCCTAAATTATCAAAACAATTCGAACGTGTTTGCTCAGTTTGGCGTATGTCATTGATGTTTTTTTCCAAAGTTTATCTCAATTTGAAACTGATATCAGACACTTTTAGCCATACCGGTCACACCGTGCGTCAGATTGAGGTGCGGTCGATTCATACACTTCAAAAATGACTCGTGGATCGTTCTCCTAAAGTATCAAAACAATCCTAAGGCGTTTGCTCGGTTTGGCATATGTCATTGGTGTTGTTTTCCAAAGTTTATCTCATTTTCAAACTGATATCATACAATTTTATCCATACCGATCACACCGTGCGTCGGATTGAGGTGCGGTCAATTCGTACACGTCACAAATGACTCGTGGATAGTTTTCCTAAAGTATCAAAACAATCTAAAGTGTTTTTCTTGGTTTGGCGTATGTCATTGGTGTTTTTTTCCAATGTTTATGTCATTTTCAAACTGATATCAGACAATTTTATCCATACCGGTCACACCGTGCGTCGGATTGAGGTGCGGTCGATTTGTAAACGTCACAAATGACTCGTGGATAATTTTCCTAAAGTATCAAAACAATCCGAAGGCGTTTGCTCGATTTCGCGTATGTCATTGGTGTTGTTTTCCAAAGTTTATGTCATTTTTAAACTGATATCAGACAATTTTAGCCATACCGGTCACACCGTGCATCGGATTGAGGTACGGTCGACTCTTACACATCAAAAATGAATCTTGGATCGTTTTCCTAAAGTATCAAAACAATCCAAAGGCGTTTACTCAGTTTGGCGTATGTCATTGGTGTTGTTTTCCAAAGTTTATCTCATTTTCAGACTGATATCAGAAAATTTTAGCCATACCGGTCACACCGTGCGTCAGATTGAGGTGCGGTCGATTCTTACACATCACAAATGACTCGTGGATAGTTGTACTAAAGTATCAAAACAATACAAACGTGTTTACTCGGTTTGGTGTATGTCATTGGTGTTGTTTTCCAAAGTTTATGTCATTTTCAAACTGATATCAGACAATTTTAGCCATAGCGGTCACACCGTGCGTCGGATTGAGGTGCAGTCAATTAGTACACATCACAAATGACTCGTTGATCGTTTTCCTAATGTATCAAAACAATCCGAAGGCATTTTCTCTATTTGGCGTATGTCATTGGTGTTGTTTTCCAAAGTTTATGTCATTTTCAAACTGATATCAGACACTTTTAGCCATACCGGTCACACCATGCATCCGATTGAGGTGCGGTCGATTCTTACACATCACAAATGACTTGTGGATCGTTGTACAAAAGTATCAAAACAATCCGAATGCATTTTCTCAGTTTGGCGTATGTCATTGGTGTTGTTTTCCAAAGTTTATGTCATTTTCAAACTGATATCAGAAACTTTTAGCCATACCGGTCACACCGTGCGTCGGATTGAGGTGTGGTCGATTCTTACACGTCAAAAAAGACACGTGGATCATTTTCCTAAAGTATCAAAACAATCCGAATGCGTTTTCTTGTTTTTCCATGTGTCATTGATGTTGTTTTCCAAAGTTTATGTCATTTTCAAACTGATATCAGACAATTTTAGCCATACCGGTCACACCGTGCGTCGGATTGAGGTGCGGTCGATTCGTACACATCATAAATGAATCGTGGATCGTTTTCCTAAAGTATCAAAACAATATGAACGTGTTTTCTCAGTTTTCCATGTGTCATTGTTGTTGTTTTCGAAAGTTTATGTCATTTTCAAACTGATATCAGACAATTTTAGCCATACCGGTCACACCGTGCGTCGGATTGAGGTGAGGTCAATTCGTACATGTCACAAATGACTCGTGGATCGTTGTACTAAAGTATCAAAACAATACGAACGCGTTTGCTTGGTTTGAAATATGTCATTGGTGTTGTTTTCCAAAGTTTATGTCATTTTCAAATAGATATCAGACAATTTTAGCCATAGTGGTCACACCGTGCGTCGGATTGAGGTGTGGTCGATTCGTACACGTCAAAAATGACTCGTGGATCATTGTCCTAAAGTATCAAAATTATCCGAAGGCGTTTTCTCTGTTTGGTGTATGTCATTGGTGTTGTTTTCCAAAGTTTATGTCATTTTCAAACTGATATCAGACACTTTTAGCCATACCGTTCACACCGTGCATCGGATTAAGGTGAGGTCAATTCGTACACGTCAAAAATGACTCGTGGATCGTTGTCCTAAAGTATCAAAACATTCCAAACGCGTTTTCTCGGTTTGGCTTCTGTCATTGGTGTTGTTTTCCAAAGTTTATGTCATTTTCAAACTGATGTCATACACTTTTAGCCATACTGGTCACAACGTGCGTCGGATTGAGGTGAGGTCAATTCGTAAACGTCAAAAATGACTCGTGGATCGTATTCCCAAAGTATCAAAACAATCCGAACGCGTTTTCTAGGTTTTCCATGTGTCATTGGTGATGTTTTCCAAAGTTTATGTCATTTTCAAACTGATATCAGACAATTTTAGCCATACCGGTCACACCGTGTGTCGGATTGAGGTACGGTTGATTCGTACACATCACAAATGACTCGTGGATCGTTGTCCTAAAGTATCAAAACAATCCGAATGCGTTTGCTCGGTTTTCCATGTGTCATTGGTGTTGTTTTCCAATGTTTATGTCATTTTCAAACTAAGTAGTAGGAATTCAGTAATATAAGGATATGAAACATAAGAAAGGGAGATCGTAGATGCTCAATAAGTGTAAAGGGAGATATCAATGACCATATAAAGATAACATAAGTATTAGGAATTCACCTTCATTGTCCTATTTGTTTACATTCTTCGATCAGGTACGCTGCCCATTCGTTTCTAAAGACATTTATATCATCTTCTGAATAGGAGTTTTTGCGACAGTCATAGTAGTACTGAAAAAATATAAATATACAAAGGATTAATAATTATTTTAAATAAAGTAGTAATTATTTTCAAAAATACCTCTTTAGGGATTCTAGTTTGTCCATGAAATACGATCTCTTTCATAAATTTACAAACATAATAACCGCAGTCCTTGTCATTTGCTTGTTTCGGACACTACAGAAACATCGAGAAAAATAAGTAATTTGTTTTGATATGTATTTGGATAGTGAAATATAATTATATATACCCAGATACTTCTCCATTTCTAGATCTTGTGGGCATTGTCGTCCTTACGCCCTGGATTCATTCCAGCCTTTAGACGATATTCATACACCGCCCTATCATAACAAAATCCTCATTAAAAGATAATATAAATTATATAACTAGATATTTAGTTCTAAAATGTTGGATCTAGTGTATTAAAAATTGACAATCTCCATCATGTGTGGTCGGTTAGTTGGATATCCATGCAGTGAATCCAGAAAATAAATCTTTGGAGTATCCAAATTTACTACAATGAGCATCCAATGTTCCCTAAAAGAACAAAAAGAAATAATTAGTGATAGAAATGAAAATATAATTAATATGATTAAAATGTAGAGTTTTACCCTTGCATCATTCGTATTAAAAAGAGCTTGTCAGTCGTAATTCTTCTTTGAAACGTTCTGAGCAGATTTGACATCAATTCAGCCTGAAAATTAGAATCTATTTCTGTTCGTTGTGTAGAAATGGTGTGAGCACTAACGATTCCAAATTTGTATTCATGGGAAAATCCCTTCAATTGTTTTTCATATATACGCCTGTGAAAAACATGAGATGTATTTATCCATAATTATCAAAGTATATCAGCTTCTGTAAAATCAAATCATGAAAACATACCTCATGTATACATTAATAATTGAGGTACCTAGCTAGTCATATGTGATGATCTCTGAAACTGCGTCTGTACTAACGAAATCCATTATTTCCTCTCCGTATATATCTTTTTCACAAACAATTTTATGATTCTTTACGTCTTTCATTTTCATATCCACAAGAGCTTGCAATTATATTAAATGTGGATATAGAACGGGCGGGGTGAACATGCTCTCAGTAGATCGTTTTGATCGGTTGGTTGATCCAATCTTGGAGCCGTTCTTTTGTTTTAGATTCTCCATTTTATCCTTCTTTAATAACATTCATCGGTTCAGCCATTTTCTAATTTAATGTTAAAGGTTCTGCATGAAAAATGGACTGGAAATGAATACCTCCTTCTCGACGTGTTTTTTTACAAGATTCGACGGCCATGCAACGAATGTTCCAATAGCTTTTTCCACTATATGAATGTCGTCATCATCATTTGGCACGGGTAGCTCGGTGCTCAGCTCATGAGCTACGTTAATCGATACTTTGACATGACCGGTTGGAAGTGGTCTGGAGTGTAGCGTGTCATTCTGCATATTGAACACCTTAGCCCTCGCTACAAGGTGATGGGTGGGAGTTGACAGATATAAATCATAGTCATTTTCACCCTGCAGAATATCATTAAATGAAAGGTATCAGTGTCTATGTGATTCACATCTCACAAAAACGAATATTATAACATCTATTACCTCGGTTAAGTCAGGTCTTTGAGGGGAATGGCTCGCCTCAAAGCTGGTGAGGGGTGGATCTTCTCGCGGGGGTTATTCTTGAGTTGTTTGTTCTCTTCGCCTCCCCTCCATCAAACTCTTTAGCATCTCTCTCTGAGTTTGGATTAGTTATTCAAGGGTAGCTACTCTATGTCTCATTACATGAAATTATTTAGTTTGTTCATCCTCTTGATTTTTTTCTTAAAATATGTCTTGGGTGACACCCCAAAACCCACACCTCTGACGCGACCATACTGTTCTGGGTGTTTCAAGTCCGTTGAAAGTATGTATGCATCCGGTGCGGGTGTTGATGTTTCCTGTGACTATGTCAAATAGAAAATATTAAAAAATAAGTAAGCATCGTTATGTAATAGTGATTTAAAGCAAAACAAGTTTATATTATGTCATACTTACACACATTTCCCACACTTTTTGTGTGTTTTCATCTATCAGTTTCCCCTATTTATTAACACGAGCCTCCTTCCATAGCACATGGCGTGGAATGGAAGTGACTTGAGATTTTGCTTCATCAACCTTCTTATAAACTGAATAACATGGATACAGTGTTGTTTTATGACACATAAAATTATTATAGTACTTTTAAAATACATACCAATTGTTTTTCAATTGAAGCGTACCCCAACCTTGCTTTACGGTAGGGGTACACTGGTTTTTATGCTCGTTCATTATTTTCAGCACTCAGTTGCTGTTTCATAAATAAAAACCTATCAATCATTGTGATGAATACAAGCAACGTTACACAACGTGTAACCAAACACAATGTACCTGAAAATTATTTTACGCACGACGGTTGCAAAACGCATCCCACGTTCCTTGGGATATCAAGTGTGCATAAAGAGGAGGCGGGTGCGGCTTGATTTTCCCTTCAGCATCTTTCAGATGATTTTTCGTTAAAATGGTGCGAAAGCCTCTATGAATCCTTCCTGCCAGTATGAAAACATATTTTTTGTGCGAAACATCTACTATAAATGCACTCTGCAAGAGATGATGAAGGGTTAGTCAATATTTCAATATTTTATTTTATTTTAATAAATTAAATAGATGATATTGTAATTTTACCGTAATCTCTTCCCATATTAATGTTTTCAACCCGCTGACAACATGGTTCCACGACTCTACGCCAATCGGCACATGTTGTCGAGTGACGATTCCAATGTAGCTACTAAACATGGATTTGTTGGGGTTTACATGCTGGCCTAGCTTATTCTATCCCACCTCATATTTGATGCCTTTTGCTTTTACCTTAAGGATTTTTGCTAAAACTGTCAAACTACGACGCACCTGTTTTTTTTGTGTCGTTGGGGTTTCATCGCCTACCATTTCCTCAGTTTCTGCATCATCATTATGTTTCTCCGAAGCACTAGCTTCGACACTGACACCAGCTGCAACAGGTTGAGAGACCTGTTGTACGTCAGCAGTGGGACCAGCTACAACAGGTTGAGAGACCTGTTGTCTCTCAGCAGTGGGACCAGCTGCAATAGGTTGAGAGACCTATTGTACGTCAGCAGTGGGACCAGATGCAACAGGTTGAGAGACCTGTTGTCTCTCAGCAATGAGACCAACTGCAACAGGTTGAGAGACGTTTTGTGTCTCGGGATTGGGTGCATCAGCAGGTGAAGAATTTATTATCTGCAGAACTAGTTTAAAATATAAGTTAGATCACATAAAAATAACAGCGAACAGATAATAACATAATGTAACACAATCTATATTACAATAAAAATCAATAACCTGATTATTGAACTCCCTTTTTTTTAAAAGGCTGAAGGGACTTGACCCCTCTATCAACTATCCATATCCCTTCATTGTGGTCTCCTCTGACATACAAAACGTCGTCTACATTGGGACCACTGTGAAATGATTGCGAAATCACAATGAAAGGATCATCTTCCGTTGAATTTTCATCTGACCCTTCAGCTGTTTTGGTCGATAACAGAACAATTGACCAGTTTCAGTTTGCGGGGTCGGGAACATAATATACTTGCACTGCCTGTGATGCCATTATAAATGGTTCGTCTCTCTCCCCTTCCTTACTGAAATCAACTTTCACAAATCCCAAATCATCTATTTTAACAACACTCCTGTTATCAACCCACTTGCATTGAAATATCGGAACTTGAAATTCCGTATAATCCAACTCCCGTATTTGTTTGATGATGCCAATGTATGACATATTCGCATAAATTGGATTTCTATCCTTATCACCGGAAACATGCATCGCTTCAGCCACAAGTGTAACCCCACTATTCTGCATGGTACTGTCTTCATCATGTTCATTAGTATAAAATGTATAACCATTAACTATATAACAATTGTACGATAATGCATACAAACTTGGTCCTCCGGCTAGCCATCGAAGTCGTTCCGAAATAGACTTTGGATTTTCATCTGACTTCTTAAAAATATGATCTCGAAACCATCCTATAGACTATCGATTATGTGTATTTGATATCCATTTTTCAGCCCCTGATGGATTCAATTTCCTAAGAATTTCTTTGTGGATTTCAACATATGGGTCAACGTCCAAACTGTTATGCAAAACATAAAGGTGGGCCTGCTCCCGATCTGTAATATTGATTGTGACAACCTTTCTTCCAGAAATTCCTTCACCCTCTAACCGCCCAGTGTGACGAGATTTCGGTAATCCAATGCGTTCCACACCAGACAAGTATTTGGTACAGAATTCAACCGCTTCCTCAACAATATATCGCTCTGCAATACAACCCTCTGGCCGACTTCGATTTTTGACATACCCTTTCAAAATATTCATATACTGTTCAATGGGGTACATCCATCTGTAATGTACAGGACCACATAGTCGAATCTCTCTCACCGAGTGGACCATAAAATGAACCATCATATCAAAAAATGAAGGCGGGAAGAACATTTATAATTCACATAATATGATGACAATTTCTTTTTCTATAGCTGGCAATTTCGCTGGGTCTATAACTTTGCTGCATATAGCTTTGAATAAGAAACACAGTTTCGTTAATGTATGGCGGACATTCTTGGGAAAAATGCAATGTAAAGCAATTGGAATGAGATTTTGCATCAAAACATGACAGTCATGTGATTTCAGACCTTTTAACTTCAATTCTCTCATTGACACAAGGTTACTGATATTTGACGAATACCCCTCTGGAACCTTTACGTCATTCAAGAAGTTGCAAAACTGATATCTCTCCTGCCTGGAAAGAGTGTAAGCAGCAGGAGGAAGAAATGTTCGTTTTTCACCCTTTACTAGTGCCAACTCTTCTCGTATTCCCATCTCAACCATGTCCAACCTAGCCTTAATTCCATCTTTTGTTTTGCCAGATGTATTTAGCAACGTGTCGATAACACTGTCAAATACATTTTTTTCTACATGCATAACATCAATAAAATATCTTACATACAGACAATTCCAGTATTGTAATTCAAAAAAAAGTGATCTCTTTTTCCAACCAATTTTCGTAAGGTTTTTCGAAGCTGATTTACCAAAAGTAGTGTCCAAATTTTTAAATTTCTCAATCAATTGTTCGCCTGTTAGTGGAGATGGTGTTTTACGTTCTTCTGAACTTCCATCGAATGATGTCTTCCAAGAAAGGTACTTATGTCATCACGGTAGAAATCTGCGATGTCCAAGAAACATGGTTTTCGATGAATGTTTCAACCTCATTGATTGTGTACCTTCTTCGCAAACAGGACAGCCTTGAGTTCCTTTAATGCTATATCCTGACAAATTTCCATAAGCTGGGAAGTCATTTATCGTCCCATACAACATGACTCTCAATGTGAAATCTTCCTTTCTGTAAGCATCATACAATGTAACACCTGAATCCCACAATAATTTCAAATCTTCGATCAATGGAGCTAAATAAACATCAATTTCATTACCCGGTTGTTTTGGTCCTGATATAAGCATAGATAACATGATTTATTTTCGTTTCATACATAACCACGGTGGTAAGTTATAATTTATCAACATAACCGGCCATGTACTGTGACTGCTACTTTGAAAACCAAAAGGATTCACTCCATCTGTAGATAACGCAAGATGAAGGTTTCTCGACTCGTTTCCAAATTCAGGATACTCATGATCGATTCTATTCCACTGAGGAGAGTCTTCCAGGTGACGTAGTATCCCATCTTTAATTCTTGTATCTGCTTTCCCTGTTAATTGTTCTACAGTCTCCTCACTTCCATATAGGCGTCTAAACCTTGGAATGATTGGAAAGTACCATACAACTTTAGTAGGACTGGATTCATCTTTCTTGTATCGAGAAGCACCACACTTTGGGCATTCTTTAAGTGATTTGTGGTCCTTGCGAAACAGTATACAGTCATTCGGGCAGGCGTGTATTCTTCAAGAGATCATAACCATAGAGGGTAGCATTCGTTTGGCATCGTATGTTCGGCTCGGGAGCTCATTGTCTTTTGGGAGCATGTCATTCAAGAGGGCAAGTAGTTTCGTAAAACTGTCGTCACTCCACCTGTTATCTGCTTTCAAATTATACAGCTTCAGTACGGCTGACAATGCTTTATATTTAGTGGAACCAGCATACAATGGCGTCTTTGCACAACTTTTTAACTTCTCAAACAATTTTGGGCAATCACGAAGTTCATCTTCGAAGGTCCTTGTCATTTTCTCAATACGATCTTCATCATCATTCACATCTATAATCACATCCTCCATACGTTCATCTCCATTGTTCATGTTTGTAATCATATCAGATGATCCATAAAACGCAGTGTCACCCTAGTCACTACCTACATTCGTTGTTTCCCCGTGTTTATTCCAACATGTATAACGTTGATCTATTCCGTGACAGATCAAGTGTTCTTCCAACTCACCTGGACTAATTTGTTTTGAATAACAACAGTGTAAACACGAACAAAGTATTTGAGAAGAGTCACATGCATGATCTATTGCAAACTTGATAAATTCTTTCACACCTTCTTCATACTCTTTTGTCAACCGATTGGCATTCATCCATTCTTTATTTATATTCATCCTATTTAAAATCCATAGGATAAGTATATAGGTTAAAGGAGAAGGAATATGAGTATAAATTAGATAAAAAACAAGATACTTCAAGGAAATAAAGGAATAAATAAATACCAAAATAAAAAATATATTGGGAACCACTACAATCCCCAAGCCTCACATCATCTAGATCTCTAAAACCCAGTAGTGCAGGACACTCAATCAAACAGGCCAAATACACAATAAGGACTGAAATCTCTCACCTATCCACTTTTCATAACAAATATAATCACTACTCAAAATCAATGTCCATATTAGTAGGAGGAGGCAGCGGAGGAAGCGGGGGAGGAGGAGGAGGCAGCGGAGGTAGCGGAGGAGGAGGAGGAGGCCGCGGTGGTGGAGGAGTAGGCTGCGGTGGAGGAGGAGGCACCGGCGGCAGCGCAGAGGCAGGGCGGAGGCAGCGGAGGCAGCGGAGGCAGCGGAGGAGGAGGAGGATGAGGCTGGTAGAGGAGGAGGAGCAGGTGCAGGAGTAGAGGAGGAGGTGGCGGCTGCGGCGGAGGAGGAGGAGGCGGCGGCCGCAGAGGCACCGGCGTGACCGCGGAGGAGGAGGCGACCGCGGAGGCACTGGCAGCACCGTCAGAGGAGGAGGAGTCATCGGCGGAGGAGGAGGAGTCCGCGGTGGAGGAGGAGGCACCGGCTGCAGCGCATAGGCAGGGCGGATGCAGGGCGGAGGCAGCGGAGGCAGCGGAGGCAGCGGAGGAGGGGGAGGATGAGGCCAGAGGAGGAGGAGGAGGAGGAGCAGGAGCAGAGGAGGAGGTAGCGGCCGCGGCGGAGGAGGAGGAGGCGGCGGCCGCAGAGGCACCGACGTGACCGCGGCGTGACAGCAGCGTGACCGCGGTGTGACCGCGGAGGAGGAGGCGGCCGCAAAGGCACTGGCGGCACCGACGGAGGAGGAGGAGGTATCGGCGGAGGAGGAGGAGGCCGCGGTGGAGGAGGACGCACCGGCGGCAGCGCAGAGGCAGGGCGGAGGCAGGGCGGAGGCAGCGGAGGCAGTGGAGGCAGCGGAGGAGGAGGCCGCAGAGGCACCAGCATGACCGCGGCGTGACCGCGGCGTGACTGCGGTGAGACCGTGGAGGAGGAGGCGGCCGCGGAGGCATCGGCGGCACCGGCGGAGGAGGAGGAGGCATCAACGGAGGAGGAGGAGGCCGTGGTGGAGGGGGAGTCACCGGTGGCAGCGCAGAGGCAGGGTAGAGGCAGGGCGGAGGCAGCGGAGGCAGCGAAGGAGGAGGAGGATGAGGCCGATGGAGGAGGAGGAGGAGGAGCAGGAGCAGAGGAGGAGGCGGTGGCCACAACATAGGAGGAGGAGGCGGCGGTCGCAGAGGCACCGGCGTGACCGCGGCGTGACCGCGGCGTGACCGCGGTGTGACCGCGGCGTGACCGCGGAGGAGGAGGAGACGTGGAGGCACTGGCGGCACTGGCGGATGAGGAGGAGGCATCAGTGGAGGAGGAGGAGGCCGTGGTGGAGGAGGAGGCACTGGAGGCACCGGCGGCAGCGCGGAGGCAGGGCGGAGGCAACGAAGGCAGCGGAGGAGGAGGAGGATGATGCCGGTGGAGGGGAGGAGGAGCAGGAGTAGAGGAGAAGGCTGCGGCCGTGGCGGAAGAGGAGGAGGCAGCGGAGGCAGCGGAGGAGGAAGAGGAGGCCGCGGTGGAGGAGGAGGAGGCCGCGGTGGAGGAGGAGGCACCGGCGGCAGCGCAGAGGCAGGGCGGAGGCAGGGCAGAGGCAGCGGAGGAAGCGGAGGCAGCGGAGGAGGAGGAGGATGAGGCCGGTGGAGGAGGAGCAGGAGGAGCAGGAGAAGAGGAGGAGGCGGAGGCCGCGGCGGAGGAGGAGGAGGCGACAGCCGCAGAGGCACCGGCGTGACCACGGCGTGACCGCGGCGTGACCGCGGCGTGACCGCGGCGTGACCGCGGCGTGACCGCGGCCTAATCGCGGCGTGACCATGGCGTGACCGTGGTGTGACCGCGGAGGAGGAGGCGGCCGCGGAGGCACCGGCGGCACTGACGGAAAAGGTGGAGGCATCAGCGGAGGAGGAGGAGGCCGCGTTGGAGGAGGAGGCACCGGCGGCAGCGCATAGGCAGGGCGGAGTCAGGGCGGAGGCAGCGAAGGCAGCGGAGGCAGCGGAGGCAGCGGAGGAGGAGGAGGATGAGGCCAGTGGAGGAGGAGGAGGATCAAGAGCAGAGGAGGAGGCGGCGGACACGGCGGAGGAGGAGGAGGCGGCGGCCGCAGAGGCACCGGCGTGACCGCGGCGTGACCGCGGCGTGACCACGGAGGAGGAGGAGACGTGGAGGCACTGGCAGCACCGGCGGAGGAGGAGGAGGCATCGGCGGAGGAGGAGGAGGCCGCGGTGGAGGAGGAGGCACCGGAGGCACCGACGGTAGCGTGGAGGCAGGGCAAAGGCAGGGAAGAGGCAGGGCGGAGGCAGCGAAGGCAGTAGAGGAGGAGGAGGATGAGGCCGGTGGAGGGGAGGAGGAGCAGGAGCAGAGGAGGAGGCGGCGGCCGCGGCGGCGGAGGAGGAGGCAGCGGAGGCATCAGAAGAGGAGGAGGAGGCCACGGTGGAGGAGGAGGAGGCCACGGTGGAGGAGGAGGCACTGGCGGCAGCGCAGAGGCAGGGCGGAGGCAGCGGAGGCAGCGGAGGCAGCTGAGGGGGAGGAGGATGAGGCCGGTGGAGGAGGAGGAGGAGGAGCAGGAGCGGAGGAGGAGGAGGCGGCCGCGGAGGAGGAGGAGAAGGCAGCGGCCGCAGAGGCACCGGCGTGACCGCGACGTGACCACGGCGTGACTCCGGCTTGACCGCGGCGTGACGGTGGAGGAGGAGGAGGCCGCGGAGTCGCCAGCGGAGGAGGAGGAGGCCGCGGAGGCACCAGCGGCACCGGCAGAGGAGGAGGAGGCATCGGCGGAGGCAGCGGAGGAGGAGGAGGATGAGGCCGGTGGAGGAGGAGGAGCAAGAGCAGGAGCAGAGGAGGAGGAGGCGGCCGCGGCGGAGGAGGAGGAGGCGGCGGCCGCAGAGGTCCCTACTTTAGGTGGATATATATGGATACTTTCCTTGACTGGTCTCTATATGAAAGAATTCTAAAAGGCTCCCTCACCTTCCAATGATATATTATTTCTAGAAAATTTTTTTCTGGGAGAAAGAATTAATCATATATAGTTGATGTCACTTTTAGATCATATGATTGCTTACTCATCAAGATAAATAGACAAGAACCAAAACCTAAGAGGCCTCGGGCCTATCCAAATCTCTAGAAGTGATGACTTCCCAGCGCTTATTGGAAAACTATGGAAGTGTCTACTTCCCACATGCACATCCCCCCTCCCCATATCTCCCCCAGCAGACTCCTGCACATCCCCCCTCCCATCCACCCACTACACCCCCCCCCCCCCCACATGCACAACCCCCCTCCCCCACCCCCACCTTCACCCCCCCCCCACTTGTACACCCCCCAACCTCACCCACCAACAGACTCCCACCTACCTAGACCCCCCCAACTAGAACACACTCTTCCCCACCACCCACTTGAACAACCCCCCCCCCCCTCCCACTTGCATATCCCACCCACCCCCACCTGCACTACCCACCCCCACCCCCACCCCCAACCTGTACACACCCCCACCTCACACCGAATAGACCTTCCATTATACGCCCCACCTACACATGTTCACCCACTGCACATCTCCCCCACCTAAACACCCCCACATGCACACCCCCCCACCCACTACACCCGCAACACCTGCACCCCCCCACACTTCAAATAAAATTTATTCACACAAATCATGATAGTTGAAATATAGAACAAAAACAAAAAAAAAGAAAATTACAATTATTGGGCATATTATACCGCACAATGGAGGAGGAGGAGGCCGCAGAGGAGGAGGAGGCTGCGGAGGAGGAGGAGTCCGCGGTGGAGGAGGAGGTCGCGGTGGAGGAGGAGGCACCGGCAGAGGAGGAGGAGGCACCGGCGGAGGAGGAGGAGGTCGCGGTGGAGGAGGAGGCACCGGCGGCAGCGGCGCGGAGGCAGGGTTGAGGCAGGGCAGAGGCAGCGGAGGCACCAGAGGAGGAGGAGGATGAGGCCGGTGGAGGAGTAGGAGGAGGAGAAGAAGCAAAGGAGGAGGAGGCAGCCGCGGCGGAGGAGGAGGAGGCGACAACAGCGGCACAGACGAGGGCTTCCGCGAGAGCTTGATTGTGTGCGGGGAGGAGGAAGAGGACCCGCAGGTTTTTAACAAATCCGTGGGACCCTTTATCAGCGCTAGTAGAAATCGCTGATAAAGGGTGTATTTATCAGTGCTAAAATGAAAAGCGCTGATAAATACAACCTTTATCAGCGCTATCAAAAGCGCTGATAAAGGGGAGGACCTTTATCAGCGCTTTTCCGTTAACGCTGATAAAGGCAGGCGCATTCCTTGCCCAGTCTGGTGGTAGTGCATCCTATGAAGAAACTACAATATTCATTGTTATTATTGATTACCCATATTCACATGTATGAAATTGAAAACCATTAACTACATATGAATTATATGATTTAACCATTTTGGAAGGTGGGTTACTCAATACACACAATCAGATATCAATTTTATCAGCATATTGAGAACTCTCATTTTTTTAAACAATTATCAATATATCAAGTAACAAATTTATTTAAAACATTAAACCAAAAATAATTTATGTTACCACTTTTTGAATATATTAGGTAATATTATTTTTCTGATGTTCTTTAAGAGAATCTGTTGTAACTTGTGGAAGCAATTTCCTAATATGATTATAATATAATATAAAAATAATATAATATTAATTTACTATAACAATTATTATAGATTAATTGATAGGTTCATTTATATTAAAAATAGTTTCATTTCATTATAGTTGAGCAGAACATATGTATGAGCTCTGTGATGTTCATAATATGAAATCCATCAATCATAAACTCCACAGAAGCAATGTTCTTTCTAATTAAAAACATATTATACATTTATAAGTTCATCTTCAATTTTTTCCAATTTGTGACCCATGTGGTTTTGTTTTGATAGTTATTTATATTGAAATTAATTAGATTAGAAAAAAAATTCATCTTCCAAATATTCTTCTGCAATAAAGACATCAACTAATGCTTTGTTATGTAATTTTTTCATGAATTTATGCATGCATCTCTATAATTGGTACATCCATAAGAATATTACTAGACCTCCACATTTTTCATCAAGAATAAAATGTACTATAAAATGTTCCATTTAATCAAATAAAGTTGTGGAGATTATTTTTCCAATTTACATAAAATTAAAACAATATCTTCTTAGAGTCTGTTTAGTGTATTGTAGTATATTTTCACCGCACAAATGACTTGAAAAAAATATTACATGTCTGTTATCGCATCCAAAGTCATATAGTTCTACAAAACTCTTAATATAATTAACAAACGTCTTTCAATTATAACATGATAGTACGGAATTTTTAATCTGGTAATAAGACCATTTGGGACAAATTTTCTGAAATTGGAAGTATAACCATCTAGAAGTCTCAAATCTACAATCCAAAGACAAAATAATAATTGATATTAATTAGACAGTGTATAATATATATTTTTTGTATTCATTAGCTTCTATTATCGAACATTTTCAAACAGTTCAATTTCTAGTCACCTTTAATTTTGGGAAAGATCTAAATTATCCATTACATTATATATTGTCTTACCTAGTGTATCCAAAAATGTATGAAATAATTTAACAAAATGGTTTTTCTTAATATGAATGACATACAATATGTGATATACTAACAAGTTAGACCAATATATGAGATCCTAGAAAATTATCCATTTTATCTAATTATGTTCTTTCCTAAAGCCATCAATTTTATCATGGTTTATTGTTGGTAAAAATGTGATGGGTGGTAATGAGGAGACTATTTATTTTAACACTGTACCTGAGATCATTGTTGGAGGTCCATCTATTTAAATTTTTACATTTTTGAAATGACATCTGTTCCTCAAAAAATGATGATCTATTAAAAGGAATCGTCAATGATAGTTAAAAAAATGTTTTTTAAATTGACGAGAATAAATAATTTTCTATCTATTATACAACACATAGAAGATTTTAAACTATGTGTACTCTAGTCATATAACATGTCATATAATGGAAAGTCACTAATTTTCCACACCAAATCATCATTGTGTAGTAAATTTTGTTTCACAGTAACATCATATGCAATGACACTATTACTGCATAATGAATTTTAATCATCAATTAATGGTTTCAAAAAATATGAATATTATTTTTTGGATGTCCCAAAATTAATAAGGATAAAAATATATCTGGATCCTTCATCAAAATAGAAGGAGTTAAACATTATAGAGTTATAAAGATAGGCCAACATGAATACTGACTACTGTAAGAACCAAATGCACAAAAATCATCAATAGAAAGACCCAATCACATGATTCAAGCTTCTAAAAATAAATATAGATGCACTTGGTCAAAATGTATCAATAAATCTCCATCAAAGGGATTATTTAAGATTTTATAAATTGAAATATTGTTTTTGTGCTATGACATAAATGTCTCTATGTTCTGAGACATAAATAAATGCTACAATCTAGGTGTAAGCGGGAAATATCAGAAATATTTCAAAGGAATCAATCCAGACATCCCTAGTTGAGCCACTTTATACCTCTATTTCCGACATGTAGGAAAACATTCTGGTTGCGCCCAAATTTACCCTACTGGTAAAATCGGTCGATGTAGTACATGTAGGGGTCGAATCCACAGCGACCGAAGAAGAAACCTTGAGACACTTTGATTAGATGCGGGATTGGCTATGCAGTGGTCAACATTTGATTGAATTGATTTGAAGAAATATTGATTTAATTTAAATAACAAAACAAATAAAATTACTTGAATTAAAACAACTTATTACGGTGAGCCGATTCTAGGTTGTCTCTTGGGCTTTATTGGATGTATTTGTTTTTCATTTGATTTTCTGTTCATCGGTTCAAGAGGTATCCATTAAATGAAATAATTCCTCAATATAATTCTCCGATTTAATCCATACACAATTTCAAGTCTAATCACCAATTCACTTAGAGGATCAATTAAATGAGCACTGCAAGGAATTGGATCGTACTAGCACTCAAAATGTGTCGTTGTTATATTCGGTGAAGACAAAGAAGAAGATAAATCAAAGAAAGGAACTCTTAAAATAAAGAACAAATTTATAAATTTAAGAACATCAAATAACATTCAATCAAACTTATACAACTCCCTAGGATCAACCCATAAAAGGTTAGCCCTCCATTTATGTTATTCTATCAATGGAAGCGGGTAATTGACTTAATGAAGCGGGATTGAAGAAGAAATAAAAAAACATTAATCAAAATGAACACTCCACCGTTGTGTGATGAATTCACAAGTGCGGGTGTGAATAAATTCACACTACGATTCAACGGTATCAACGTGTAAAAAAAAGGAAAAAATAAAAGTGAAGAAGAAGAAATTTTATTAAAATACAAAACTTGAATGAAAAACTTACATTAGAGAAATTGACAATTCCATTACAAAACGAAAGCGGGAAATTACAATTGAAAGAAAAAATTGGATTCAAAGGAAAATGTAAGATGATTATTCCCTTCACCACCAGCTCTTTATATAGGCATATTATGAGCCTTATGTCCACCCCCAACATTAAATTCACCCCCAAAAATTAAGAGAGTCAAAAGGAGGGTGAAGAATCAAAAGTAAATTGACGTTTCGAAGTTGACCCGGAAAACTGTCCAGATTCGTCCTCCATTTTGACGTGTGCTTTTGACACTTCATATGGCCGAATCCGAAGGTGTCATAAATATAAAATATCTTCTTCCATGTGTCTCCTAGAAGCTCTCAAAATGTTAGGACATTTGTCTCGGCCGTTTGAATGTTATGGTTGAAATGGTGGGACTGATTTCTGTGCATTAATGACAAGTCCTCCATTTAAATCTCAACTTCAGATCCCTTTATCATCATGAAAACATCTGAATTAGCTCCGGCCACAGTTGAATAAAATGATCCTGATATATTTATCTTTATACTGTATAAAGTTGAGCTTCATTGGGCTTGGTTTCTGGGCCCCACATTGGTTTGATGGGCCTTAGGCCCATTACGCTTTTTCCAGCATCTTTCTTCCTTCAGGCGCAAAATGCTCCATCTTCCTTTGGGATTCATCCATCGGACCTAAAAGATAAAATGTTCCAAACTAAGTTATCAATCATATCCCAAAATTTCAAAGTAAAATGATGAATATTGTAATTTCAACAAGCAAATTATTGAGTGGGCCCAAATTGACATTTTAAGCATGAATTGCACAATGATGGGAAATGAAGTTCAATTTATGAATTGGACTAAAATTGATGTTTATGAACTTTTAAACACATTAATATTAAGATCTTAACAATGAATATTAGCCACTTTCAGTGACTAATCACACCCCCCAACTTGAGTTTTGCTAGTCCCGATCAAAATAAATGACAAATATGAAATCCAAATCCCATTTTCCAAAAACATTTAAATACACATTACTCACCCAAATATCTAATACCAAAAAAATTATGAAAACCCATCCAAATAATTTAAAACAATCTAGGTCCATAAGCATATCCCAAGCCCAAGCCCATTCGTTTGTTCAAATTCTTTGCCACATTTCATCCAATTCCAATTAAGCATGATAAAGTGTTGTGCATCATAAAAGATATGGGGCCCATTTTATTGTTGAAGGGGAAAAAATGGAAGCGCTAGGTGAGAATCACATTAAACCTTAAAATGAGTATCCAATTTTTTTTTGATTTTTTTGATTTTTATTATTATTATTTTTTAACCACAATAGATATGAAAAGACTAACTCTGGGCAAGACAACTATGGAGTCACGATCCCCAAGTGCTGGACGCCATGCATTTTGTCAATTTCATGCTCTACAATATAGATATAAAGCCTAACTCTGGGCAAGACAACTATGGAGTCACGATCCCCAAGTGCCGGATGCCACGCATTTGGACAAAACATTGCTCTATGTGGTCATTTTTTTGTTTGTTTTTTTGTTTGTTTTTTTTTTGTTTGTTTGTTTTTTTTTCTTTTTTGTTTTTAGATACTGAAATTAAACTAAAAGTGACCCCATAACCCTATGCTATAATGAAAGGGACCCGAGAAATCAAATTTACACCCACGATCCAGTAGACGTGCATTGTGGCATTTTTATTAAGAGGATGAAAATGTAAACATTGAAAAATCACATCGGACAACCGCACTTTCCAAAAACTATGCTCATGAACTTAAACATGCATTAAAATCAGAATCAAGGCATTCAAAATTTATTTGATATCAAATTTTAGAGTTTGCAATGTGTGTTATCATGTTTATGGTTAATGGAATTTTTCTTTTCATGCATGTTTTTCTTTAAAAAAAATCATTTTTTATCTCCCCCCAACTTAGAATGACACTGTCCCCAGTGTTTAAAGAATAGAAAAGTTAGAAGGGGGTAGGAGAGAAGTTCAATGAAGAAATTTAAAATAAAAATCATGGAATGAAGTCACCTGGTGGTTGATGATGATAGTGCATGCCATAGTCTCCCTTCAATCATGGATTTGAGTCTCAGCGGCTTGGATGGTGGTGAATGGATTTTCCTTATGGATTTCAACATGTCCTTTTTTTTAACCTATAAAAAAAATAAAACAAAACAAAATAAACTGATGATACATTTTCTTCTTTATATTTTCTGGGTAAGGTATTACTCAGAGATCACGCCACGTGACATGGATGAATATGGCGCTCCCCTTTCATACCCATCCTTACTCATAAAAGAAGAACAGGTCAACAGCTTATGGTAATTTATTATATGAAAAAAATGATTCAAAATAATTGGAAAACATGAAAACCATGGGTTGCCTCCCATACAGGGCTTTTTTTTAACGTCATTGGCTCGACTTTTACCCCCCAACTTATCCAATTCCAACTTTCAGCATTTTAATTAACCCATCTTTTTCCACTTCAATAAGATTGAGATTGATTATTTTTTTGAAATTTGTTTCATGTAAAATCCTATTTTCCACAATGATTGGTAAAATCCAAGGAATATCTGAAATTGTTGATCGAGTTGTTTCTATAGTCATTCCTAAGACACCAAGGATCATTCCAACATTATTGGTTTCATGAGATGGATGAATGATAACTGAGAGGTCTTGTTTGTACCCTATGATGGGATGCCTGAGTGGGGAAGTAAGGACATTGATTTTAAGTTCAGGTTGGATAGGACATTCAAAAATAGATAAGGAATTAGAATCAATATCAATTTCATTTTCAAAATTTCCCAACACAATTGGTTCCCTTTGAATTGAAGATTCCACCCCAAAATTTTCTAGATGAGTTTCATAAATGGGTATGGGTTTGATGTTTGTGATTTCTCATAATGGTTCAGTGATTGATGTTTCTGAAAAATCATCATTGTAGAAATATTCTGAACATTCAATCTTTGAAGAAAAATTTCCCTCTTGTGAATTCATGAAATCAATTTCATCCGGATTTAAACACTTGTTAATAATTCCCTCAGGTTCATTAGCTTGACTTTCAAAATTACCTGACCAATTCACTTCATTATCCAACTCTGTTTTCCAAGATTCTGAAGTGGGTTCATCACTAAATTCACATGAGTTATGTGGAAAACAAGATTCTTCTATAAGTGATGTGGAAAGGACATCCTGAGTGGGAATGAGTTCTTTATAAGTCTCAATGTTTTGTATTTCTAATCTCAGTGATGAAACTTATGAATTCATTTTAACCATTTTTCACACAAATGTTCAAGAATTTTTTCAGAATTAGGATTGATTTTTTTATGTACATCATCATCATCATCATTAAGTTTGATCTCTTCAATCATCTTTGAGAGGTATGGAAATTGATCCTTTAAAAAATCAGCATCTCATTGATCGTTCATGTTATCGGGTGTGGGGTATTCATTTAAAGGTTGATCAAAATAATTTACTATGTGAGGGGATTCCCAATGTTGATTTTCTATTCGATTCTAGCCCGATTTTATGAAAGGAAATTGTTGATGATACTCCATTGGAGTTTAATGAAATTTGGATTTGGATTTTTTTTTTTGGGAAGACAGAAAGGGGAAAAGAAAAGAGAAATAGAGGTAAGAAAAGAGAAGTTAGGTGAGAATAGAAGGTGGGTGTCTATGAAAACTTACTTGGGTCCCCGGCAACGACGCCAAAATTTGGTTGCACCCAAATTTACCCTACTGGTAAAATCGGTCGATGTAGTACATGTAGGGGTCGAATCCACAGGGACGGAAGAAGAAACCTTGAGACACTTTGATTAGATGCGGGATTGGCTATGCAGTGGCCAACATTTGATTGAATTGATTTGAAGAAATATTGATTTAATTTAAATAACAAAACAAATAAAATTACTTGAATTAAAACAACTAATTAAGGTGAGCCGATTCTAGGTTGTCTCTTGGGCTTTATTGGATGTATTTGTTTTTCATTTGATTTTCTGTTCATCGGTTCAAGAGGTATCCATTAAATGAAATAATTCCTCAATATAATTCTCCGATATAATCCATACACAATTTCAAGTCTAATCACCAATTCACTTAGAGGATCAATTAAACGAGCACTGCAAGGAATTGGATCGTACTAGCACTCAAAATGTGTCGTCGTTAAATTCGGTGAAGACAAAGAAGAAGATAAATCAAAGAAAGGAACTCTTAAAATAAAGAACAAATTTATGAATTTAAGAACATCAAATAACATTAAATAAAACTTATGAAACTCCTTAGGATCAACCCATAAAAGGTTAGCCCTCCATTTATGTTATTCTATCAATGGAAGCGGGTAATTGACTTAATGAAGCGGGATTGAAGAAGAAAGAAAAAAAACATTAATCAAAATGAACACTACACCGTTGTGTGATGAATTCACAAGTGCGGGTGTGAATAAATTCACACTAAGATTCAACGGTATCAACGTGTAAAAAAAAGGAAAAAATAAAAGTGAAGAAGAAGAAATTTTATTAAAATACTAAACGTGAATGAAAAACTTACATTAGAGAAATTGACAATGTCATTACAAAACGAAAGCGGGAAATTACAATTGAAAGAAAAACTTGGATTCAAAGGAAAATGTTAGATGATTATTCCGATCACCACCAGCTCCTTATATAGGCATATTATGATCCTTATGTCCACCCCCAACATTAAATTCACCCCCCAACAATTAAGAGAGTCAAAAGGAGGGTGAAGAATCAAAAGTAAATAGACGTTTCGAAGTTGACCCGGAAAACTGTCCAGATTCGTCCTCCATTTGACGTGTGCTTTTGACACTTCATATGGACGAATACGAAGGTGTCATAAATATAACATATCTTCTTCCATGTGGCTTCTAGATGATCTCAAAATTTTAGGACATTTGGCTCAGCCGTTTTAACGTTATGGTTGAAATGGTGGGACTGATTTCTGTGCATTAATGACAAGTCCTCCATTTAAATCTCAACTTCAGATCCCTTTATCATCATGAAAACATCAGAATTAGCTCCGGCTACAGTTGAATAAAATGATCCTAATATTTTTATCTTTCTACTCTATAAATTTGAGCTTCATTGGGATTGGTGTCTGGGCCCCACATTTGTTTGATGGGCCTTAGGCCCATTATGCTTTTTCCAGCATGTTTCTGCCTTCAGGCGCAAAATTCTCCATCTTCCTTTGGGATTCATCCATTGGACCTAAAAGATAAAATGTTATAAACAAAGTTATAAATCATATCCCAAAATTTCAAATTAAAATGATGAATATTGTAATTTCCAAAAGCAAATTATTGAGTGGGCCCAAATTGACATTTTATGCATGAATTGCACAATGATGGGAAATGAAGTTCAATTTCTGAATTGGACTAAAATTGATGTTTATGAACTTTTAAACACATTAATATTAAGATCTTAACAATGAATATTAGCCACTTTCAGTGACTAATCACATTCCATTGACTCATTTTCACTATAATAGAATATGAAATCATTTGAACATGCATGAATATTCTAATAACCATGACAAAGACTATGAACTAGCCTCTAATTCTCACAGAAATTTATAGGCACACATTTCCTCTAGGATACACTATTTTAAAAAAATACAATATCTTTTCAAAATAGATATTTGACATTATATTATCTGATTTAATGAAATAAAAATTTCAACTAATTTAAAATTTACTTATCTTATAACCAGGATATAAGGCATCCCCAACCAACCTCACCAAATCATAAAATTGAGATGGTTCCAACTCATGAGTTGAATCAATATCATCATGAGATCTAGTCTATTGGAAGGATAGGCACATAATATCATCGTCTAAATTTTGAAACTGCAATGGATCTAGAACCATGTTTTTAGTATCTTCTCTGGAACTGCATTCGCCGCTTGGATAATCAAAAACATAATTTGGTTTAAAACAAAAAATGAAATATATGACCCCAACATTGTCAAAATTTTCATACATCTTCTCAGCACATTTTTTACAAGTACAATTAATTACCCCTTCTAAAACAAATTCTAGTTTTGATGATGTCTGTGATAATAAATCTTCAAAACCCGCAATATATATTTGATTTAAACTATAATTATTTGGATTCCTTCAATGATTTATCCAATCGTGACCATATAACAATGAATTTGGTCAACTTCCTTATTCTAAATTTCCTTAAAATGTATAAAATAATTAGTTTGTTTGATTAATTTTACATAAGTAAAACACTATCCAAAAAAGAGAAAAAAATTAAATTCACATTTTAAGAAATATATAATAATTCTTATTATTCCATAGTTATTTATTGAATTTGTTTTAAAATTTATTAAAATATACACTAATTAATAATAATATATTCTAATTTCCACTAATTTATAGAAATTACAGTTAATTTATACAAATTACCACTAATTATGAGCAGAAAAATTTCCAATGGATTGGAGATAACTCATTTTCCCATTAAATCATCTCTATGCCACATTATCCAACTGAAATCTCTATGAAAAATATTCACTGATATAATAATATCCATTTCATATACACTAGAATGTAGAGTAGGGAGGCCTCTCTGTGCTGATCTCATTTGGAATGAATACGAAAATGGATATCAATGTATAAGAGTAGATTTTTCTTCGTGATTTCAGGGGGAGAAATTTTTAAGAAAATGATATGTCAGGAAAAAGAGACATTTTTTTTCAATGAATCATCTGCATAAAAATTTATATAAATAAAATCAGTATGAAAAATCTACTTCGACGTACACATAACTATTTTTATATGAAAGAGAATGGAGAATAGAGATGCCTCGTTGTGCTTCTCTCCATTATTGTGCGTACAAAAATGGATATCCATACATTAGAATAAAATTTTCTTAGTGATTTCAATTGGATAATGTTAGTAGGAGACGATCCATCTGGAAAAAGATATGCCTCAAATCCGCTAGAAATTGTCCCAATTTATCATAATTTATCACTAATTTTTACTAATTATTTCATTTTATTACTAATTATTATAATTTATTACCAATTATTAAAATTTATTAGTAATTATTAAAATTAATTAACAATTATTAAAATTTATTTCCCATTATATTATTGATTACAATTTATTACTTATTATTAAAAAAATTACTAATTTTTACAATTTATTATTTATTATTACAATTTATTAGTAATTCCAAATAATTATTACAATTTATTGCCAATTATTTCAAATTATAGAAATTTTTTGCGAATTATTACAAGTTATTGTAAATTATTACAAATCACTATTAATTTCTAAATATTGTTACTTATTTTAAATAATTATTACTAATGATTACAATTTATTACAATATATTAATAATTATTAATAATTATAATAATTATAATAATTTATTACTTATTATTATAATTTATTACTAATTTTTACTATTTATTACTAATTTTTAATAATTTTAATTAATCATTACTAATTATTACTAATTATTACTAATTATTACTAAATATTACTAATTATTACAGTTTAATACTAATTATTACTAATTATTACAATTGATTACTAATTATTATGAATTATTACAATTTATTACTAATTATTACAATTTATTACTAAATATTACTAATTTAATTCTATTTATTTCAATTTATTTGTAATTGTTAATAATTATTACTAGTTGTTATTAATAATTACAATTTATTTCTATTTATTTCTATTTATTAATAATTATTAAAATTTATTACAATTTATTACTAATTATTACTAATTGTTGCTAATTAGAACTATTTATTAGAATTTATTACTAATCATTACAATTTATTACTCATTATTACATATTATTACAAATATTTTCTAATTATAACTAATTATTTCAATTTTTTACTATTTATTAAATTTTATTACTATTTTTAATAATTATTTCTAATTATCAAAATTTATTACTAATTATTAATTTATTTACTAATTACCAATAATTATTACTTATTACTGCAAATTTTTACTGATTATTAAAATTTATTGTAATTTATTTCAAAATATTACTAATTATTACTAATTATTATAAGCTATTACTAATTATTACTTATTATTACAATTTCGTACTAATTATTAGAATTTATTACTAATTATTACAACATATTTCTAATTATGACCAATTATGACAAATTATTACAAATTATTAATGTTTATTTCAATTTATTACTAATTTTATCTATTTAGTAAAATTTATTACTATTCATTAAAATTTATTACAAATTACTGCTAATTATAACTTATTACCTCTAATTTGTACTTATTCCTGCTAATTATTACTAATTATAAAATTTATTTATTTTTATTTCTAATTATTATGAATTATTACTAATTATTAAAATTTATTACAATTTTTTACTGATTATTACTAATTGTTATAATTTATTACTAATTGTTACAAGTTATTACAGATTAAAACTAATTATTTCTTATTCCCGATAATTATTTCAAATTATTAAAATTTATTACAATTTATAACTAATTATTAATAATTATTAAAATTTATTATGAATTATTACAATTTAGTATTAATTATTGCAATTTATAACTTAATATTACAATTTATTACTAATTGATACAATTTATTACTAATGGTTAAAATTTATTACTAATTATTTATATTAATTACAATTTATTACTAATTATTAAAATTTATTACTAATTATCACAATTTATTATTAATTAATACATTTTATAACTAATTCTTACTAATTATTACAAATTTCCACTAATTCTTACAAATTATTACAGTTTCTTACTAATTATTATAACTAATTAAAATTTATTAAAATTTATTACTAATTATTAAATTATTAAAAATTATTACAAATTATTACAAATTATTATAATTTATTACAAATTATTACTAATTATAACAATTTATTACAATTTATTACTAATTATTACTAATTATTACTGATTATTACTCTTTATTACAAATAGTTTCTAATTATTACTATCTATTACCAATTATTACTAATTATTAAAATTTAATAAAATTTATTAACATTTTTTAACATTTTTTTATCATTTATTACTAAATTTTGAAATCATATACCATTTATTACTAATTGTTACTAATTATTACAAACTATTAATATTTATTACTAATTATAACAATTTGATACTAATTTCTGCTAATAATTACTTATTCCCACTAATTATTACCAATTATTACTAATTTATTATAATTACTACTAATTATTTCTAATTATCACTAATAAACACTATTTATTACTATTTATAATTATTTATTCCCATTTATTATTAATTATCACTAATTATTACTACTTAATAATAACTTTTCTAATAAATACTCATTTTTACTAATTAATACTAATTAATATTCTAACTATTAATTAATAATAATCAATACTAATCGCATGTAATTATTTGTAAATATAAATAATTAAAAATAAAACTATCTAATTCTAATTTAACTTAATTGTAGCCAGTCAATAATAATTATAACTATTATAAAATAAAATGAATTAACTGAAAAATAAAAGAAGTAGACAAATACCATAAATCTGATTCTTTCAGATGATATAAGCCGTCAATATTGCTTCGATTTAGAATTTTAATATTTTAAAAATTTTGAGAGAAAAAATGATAGTAGAGAGGGAGAGAGGGCTAGAGAAATGAGTTGAAAGGAAAAAATGGATGGGGTATATAAAGGTTAGATTATTGTTAGCAGGACTATTTGCGACAAGAATCTTGTCTCAAATGCTACACCCTATTAATTTGGGGTGGTGGTTAAAAAGGTATTTCTGCTGGGTCACGACACAAATATCAACCTGCCGAAAAACTATTTGTGACCATAGATAAATCACATCGCAAATTGTAAAAACTCCTCTAAGTATTTGCAATGAACTTTTATACCCATCACAAATACCATTCCTGCTATTTGGTGCGTAACTCACTCCAATCCTATTAGGACGGGGACGGTCTCTCCGTCGCAAATAACTAATTATTTATGATGGGAAGAGTGTCTTGTCGCAAATAGTCTCTCCCGACCGACTATTTGAAACATGATACTTTCTCGTTGCAAATACACTTTCTCAAGTATCAAATTTTCCCATAGTGAATTCTTGAGTTGATTGATGAAGTTTTCATGGATCTAGAATGCATGAATTTTCTTAGTTAATTCCACATAGTCTGGTATCATGGTTTTCCAGCTGTAACTGACTCTTATAATTTGGTGGAAGAGCCTAGTCTTGTACTAATGAGCATCATAGGATCTCGCATGGACTTCATCTATGATGATGAGAATCTTATTTTGTTCTATGCATATTTGTAGTACCTTGTTGAAGCCTCGCTTATAGAGGGATTTTTCTCATTTAGACCATTTACCAGGGTAGTGTTCCCTACATGATACAAAATATGTTCCCTTCCTACTCAATCTATCAATTGTGTCCCATTTTAGAGGTAATGGATTATAAGCTCCATCCCTCCATGGATAGATATAGATTCATCATGGTTTAGGAGGTGTTGAACTAATTGATTTCATCCATATTGTTGATAATGTTTGATGAGGCCATTCATCAATGTGTGATACAGTAGATTGCTTCATGCTCACAAGGGTTGGCCATGTGTGTAGCTTCATTACCCAATACATCAGCATGAGAAATCTTTGATCAAAGAACATGATGAAATGTGGGACTGAAAGGTAATTTTGTAATTAGTCTCCCTACATATCCAGTAATAGGGGCCAATTCTTCCTTTTTGATGGAATATTCACCATTGATCTACATTATAACTTGTTCTGAATCCCCATTGATATTCTGTTAGGACATCTACAACTGTTTTTTCTAGTTCTAACCTAGCAATGAGGGCTTGGTATTCATCCTCATTATTCATGTATCCTTCAGATAGTGAGAAATTATTTAGAAAATTTTATTTGTCCCTAGAAAAAAATTCAATCCATAACCCAACATGATTGAGCTTCCAATTTTCCATTATTTTTCCAATATTATTTTGGGAGACTCCATCAAAATACATCTCCCATGTCTGTTGATTTTCATGGGTGTTGAAAACCTCAACATATGGGAGTTCTATGTCCACAGGTGTACATTCAGGGGTGGGATATTCTGTGAAGAAATCATCTCAGGATTTTCCTTTCACCACCTTCGGAGACATGAAATAGATTTCATTTTGATGTAGAATGACCTCCCATTAAGATAGATGACCAATCAACAAGGGGTTCCCATGGATGTTCGTGAGCATATCAACATGAGAGACTCGATTCACTTAGTGATGTTGTATGTAATTCCTTAGCTTATGAACTCCAAAGATGATCTCAAAGCCATTCTTCTCAATATCTGAATATCATGACTCAGCAACTATCATTGTTTGGATATGGTATTACATACAGTTCCCACTCCTTATATCATTCTTCTTTCGATAGGAGGGGTCTACATGAACATTCCATGGATTCCACCTATAAGATGAGTTGGTTTTCTTCCACTGGTGGAATCAAGAATAGTGGGTAAAGCAGATACTGCTCGAGACATTTGAAGGATTTTTAGTAGTCCCCATCCGATTGATAGGTGATTCCCTTAATCAGTATCGTGGTGAAAGGGAGACATTTTCTGGTCATGTTGGTTATGATAACACCGAATATAGGTTAAGTTCCAATGGACCACACTTAGTTTTTTGAAATTCCTGGCGGGGGGAGGGTGACATTGCTAAAATATCACTAGTATTCTCTAGATTGACCACACTAAAATGATGTTATACAAAACAGTAAGGAACATCCCAAATGATAATCTATAAGAACATTTCAATGGATTCATTTTTAGTTTGCCTTGTCATAGATTTTATAATAATATTTGAATATCTTTGAATTTTTCTCCTAATTGTTGGTATTTGATAACTAGGTTGTTGAAATATCATTTAGATATCCTTTCTAGAAATCTATTAATGATACGATTTGTGGTTAGTTGATAAGAGGAACTATCATTCTTAAAGCCAAAGGGAATAACATAATAAAAAATAATCGATTGGGGTTCTTTAAAGGCCATGAATTCTTTATCTTCATGGTCCCTTTTTATATAATTTTATTTAGAATACCCATCCATGCAGGAAATGGATTAAAATCCCTTATTTTCATTGATCAAGAGTATGGTGATTAGTAATCGGATGTTTTCCTTCAAGAAATTTCAATTATGTTCTCTGAAATTGATACATGCCTTAATATGCTTATTGTTTTTATGATGGGGATTCTTTGGTAAGCCATCAGTGGTACTATAATTCTCAAATAATGTATTATTTGATCAATTTATTAACTTCTTTCTCTACATTGGTAGCATGAGAGGTGTGCATATTTTTGGAATCCTACTTGATGAATTGATGGTCATCAGGTTAGGTGAGATGGGGTGTATCCACATCTGGATTTAGTTTGGGTATTTCTAAATAGTTTCAAGGGAACACATATTAGGGTTTCATTAGAAATGTGATGTACATCTATTTCTAATCACGATGTTTGGTGGTTTTAATAAGTGTGGTTCATGGATCTTCTTCTGTTTCCAAATTTACTCCCTGGGATCATCAATGGTGGGGGATATGCCTTCCTCGAATATGGGAGGGGCGTTCCTAAGGTCTCCCTCTTCATCTTCCACCTCTGAGTATATGGTGGAATATTTATCCTGAGTTAGAAATCTGAGGGAATTTTATTGCTTCTTAGGCGAGAGAGGCTATGAGAAATTAATTTATTATACCCACATCTATAGTAATTATAGATTGATATTGGAGCTGATAATCTTTTACAATATTGTGGGAGACATAAGGGGCCGGGACCTTTTGCACTAGCTCTATTATCACAACTAGTTTTATGGGGCGGACATAGTCGCTGTTATGAATACTCCATCGATTTGAAGGGTAAGTCCCCAATCTGTTGGGGGCTGCACCATGTACATAATCATTCACCATTGGTTATTTATCTACTATTATATAGAATCCTAGTTTAGAATATGTGGATTCACTATTCTTAAAGTGGAACATATCACCATGAAGTATACAAACCGGTTCATCAATAGGGAATTTAATACAACTATGTAATGTTGGGGGTACCACCACATGGCTATGGAGCCTCTTCCTTCGTATAAGGATATTATATGTAGTGTATTTCATAGAAACCTAGATGTTATCGTCTAATGTGTGATACACAAAATAATATTTTATTTTAATTTTCTCAAGAGGTCTATTCTCCCGATTTTCATACCCTTTAATTGATAGATTTGTGGAAGGAAATGCACTTCTGTATATCCCAAAAATTGATGTGTTAATATCCTGATGAGAATGATCCTAATTTTTTTTATCAATTAGATTCATTTGTATTTAAACATTATTGAGATAACTCAAAACATACAGGGGTCTAATGTGTCCCTATATGACCTCTTCATAATCATGATATATAACTGAGATTTAGATATGAATTTTTTCTAGCATGGTCTCTACTCAATAGACCATGACTACATAAACATCATTCCTATACTCATTTAGTCTATGGATGGATTCAATGAGTTCCTTCATGGGATATTTTGAATAATGGATCACATTGGGTATTTAGTGCTTTCCTAGGATAACCACTAAATATTCTGTAATGTACTACTTTTATGATAGAGGTCAGCAAATCTTGGGGTGGGTTGATCGTTATTATTTGGTTTAGGAGCTAAGTCATTTGAGGTGGACGTGCCTTGTTCTTTTGTCGAGGCTAAGGGTGAATCTAATTCTAGTGGTAGTGCTCAAGAAATCCTTCTATCTTTTCCAGTATAATATGGTAATCACACCTCCCCTAGGTGGTCATGGAAGAAACATGGGCACAAACCACTACTGGGGGGCTCTTATACACCTCCATGTATTTTTTGTGCTTTCTTTAGTAATTTATCCCAGTTCTAATTTAAATATATTTCCTTATTGGGGACAATAAAAAAAATATTGGGTTTGACCATGCCTTTTTTATCATGTATATCATCCGTTTCAGTGCGTGTGGCCTCCTATTTCTTTGTTAGGTGTAGGGAACTCAAAATTGGAGGCATATTTCTCTTCGAAGAAGGGTAATTCCAAGTGTATCACATTCATAGAACCTATCATGATAACATCATCCAATGGGGTTTCCATTTGGAAAGGTGGTACCTATACATTATATGTTACATGGAAAATGTTTTCAAGATTCAGTTCTTGTGTTAGTGCATAATATGACTCTTTCAATTCTATATCTTTCTATGATGGACGGTTCCGTCCACCTCTAGGGGATATATCTAATTTCCTCACCCAAGGTGGTGGATCTATTTTGTGCCCATCAAAAATGTGATCTTAGGGTGGAATGATCTCGGTAATCTTCTTTCCATGTCATCTAGTTATTGATCTTCTGTCCACACTTAGTAATAATATTACACGAATCACACTCTTTTCCTGACTATGATATAATTATATAGTCCACCAGCTCTGAGGATGTATCTAATACCACATGTCCCAAATTAACCAATCCTTGATGTTTATACTGGAAGATGATGCGGTTTGGGATATTATTACCCCACATTCAATGGAAAGGATCATAGCTGGGACAATTAATGAGGATGACATCATTACGCTCCTTAGGACATGGTAGCTTCAGTAGGTTATTTTCCAAGGATACATAGAAATAACTAAGGGAATATTCACATAAGAAAGAGTATGATTAGTTCATATTTTCCAAAAATCATGGGTGACCTTGATTTGAATCTTCTTTTTTAAAAAGGTGATTTTTGGTTGTTGCCACTTGATTGGAGGTTCTGGGCAGTTTGGGACTTACTAAGTTCCTTCAACGACTACTACTATTACATTTAGAGTAATTGTGGTAGTCTCTACCTCATTGATCCATTTACTCTATGATGAATTCGTGAGAAAATGTTTATCTCATGTTCTCTAAATGGTGTCTAAAAATGATGGGCCATTTTTTTGAAATCACCGGACCCACATGGATACATCATCAAGATATGAGGTGTCTATATCTCATCCAATATATTTTCTAAATAGAGTTCAAGAAACTATTCTTGCGATAGATGTATGTTTAGAGAATATGATAAAACCTTCTATATGGATAATAATTCAGACACCCAATAATTTTCAAATTTCTTACAATCTATCACATTGATAATTTTAGTTTTTCTCAATATTGAGTTATGTAATAATGTAATTGTAGATGAAGGGATTTACATTCCATAGTAGATACTGTTGGAAGGCTACTATAACAAAAAAGGTTTTCCATATTAGATTCTATAAGAAACACCTCATATTTTTCACCTTCTTTCAATCTCGAGGGCCCATCATCAGACATACTCAAGAGACAAAGTGAGTGAGATGTTGTTTAGGGTGTATCATGTTGTGAAAGGTAGAAAAGGATGGATGTACACAATTTTATGGTGGAAACGTTTATCCCCCAATTTGTGATATGGATTCTTATCAAGATGCACAATTTTATGTTACTCTTCTATTTCGTCAGTTTGAGTGGCCAGATACCATATGGTGTTGAGAAAATCTAATGTTACAGTTGTTTGAGCTGCCTCCCATCTACAGGGAGAGGGTGGACATTGATGAGGTGGCCTTGAATTTGTCTGCAACTAATCCTACATTTGAGACAATACAGAATTAATTCCTAGTAAAGGGAGATCCTTTCGCTGTAATGGGGGGAATTCATGACCATTTTTGACTTTCTCAGTTGTGCATATCAACTTTTAGAATGTGGTACAGGTTGGATGCTCATATTCCGCTCATTCTTTTGGATCATACCATTCCATATGTATGGGTGGATGGATATTCACCTTTATTTAAAGATGATGCTCTATGAGAATGCTTACCATGAGTCGTTCTTCATTGAAATTCATGTGATTCTGAATCTCATTCACATATTGTTCCATTCTTTGCACCATTTAAGGATCATAGACTCATCAAGTTGGTGATCAAGATGTATCCACAACATTCCCATTTATATTTTGGGTTTTAACCCATAGGGGTGGAAACATGATATTCAAGAGTGCCCTATTTTGGAACCACCTCTGGTTTCAGAAGTATGCAGTTTCAAGGGGTGCATCAAAATCACCTTCCTCTTTGGGTAAATTTTCCATTTTGTTTCCATATGAATATGCGTCTTGATCCATAATGAATGTTGTGTTGATGATTAATAAATTCATAGAGGTTTATCAAGAAATTGTAGTTTTCCCACTAATTTCAACACAACATGAAGATTATGCACTACCTACATTAGGGTTATTTCATGAATCCTTGGCCATATTTGTCTATTTTGGCATGCAACCCTAGTAAGGTTTAATTTCCTTCCCCGTACACTGATCCCATATTATACTATGAGTAATGAAATTAATTGAGTTTCTAGTTGTGCTTTTTGAGTGGACCCAAAATAATAGAGGTGTGTCTTGGGGTGATAGGAATATATGGGATAGTGACCATTGATATTTATCTCCCAATATAGAGTACTCTGAATCTATTTGTGGTGGTGGTGATGATGAGGAAAATTCCCCTAGTCTTGGGGGTAGGGGTATTTTGAGGCCATAATTTTCATTGATTGATCTTTTTTCAAGGGATTTGGTCAACCTGGTCAAGGATTTGATGATTTATAGGATGGTAATTGAGATTTAAATTCCCCGAGCCCCATGGGTTGGGGTTGATCTTGAATCACCATTGATTTCCCTTGTATAATCGTAGGTGATGATGAACTTGGTGAGGGATATAGAAATATAAATTCAATCTACCCAATGGCTTGGGGATTATTTTATCTAGATCTAATATGTTGTGAATCCTCTATGGAAATAAATATACATGGGGTGGAGGCGATGGTAAATATTCCCCCAGACTGGTTAGATAGATTCTCTCCTAGACGACATCTATGTATTCTTCTATACTAGCCTTCTTGATGCGATACAATTGTGCTCCTATAGAATATGGGTGAAATTAAATCCCATGGTGGGAGCCTGTTTCAACCAAATACAATTGATTTGAATTAAAACTTGGATTACATGCCTGAAATGAATTCTCATGGATTCAATGGGCCCATTTCATAGAATTTTTTGCTATCCTCCTCTTTCATTCATGATTTCTTTGAACCGTTTTTTCAAAAACATTTCATTATAGTAACGAACGTGCTTAAGCATTACACATTCCACGAATTTTTTCAAAGGCTATGGAATTACCGAACACAATATCTGAGGGGTTCTAATATTATATGAATGAGGCGAAATGTAAATCTCCATAATTTTCATATATTCAAACATTGATTCAAAAATTGTCTTTGACTATTAATTGAAAAATAACATTGATACAATGGAGACACGAATGTTGTAGACAATGCATTCTTGGTTTATATCCCATGCCATGGAGATAATATCCAGGTCTACCTAAAAATAGATTATACTGTTTTCATGAAGGTGACCCTCTTATCCTAAAAATGAGAGGTGTCTAGTATCCATGGACTAATGTGTTTCCCAAATATTTTAGCATAGATAACGGATGAACTCCATCTCTAGATCATTAGTGATCTCATAGTCAAAATTGTCTTGAGGATAGATCAAGATTTAGATTCTGTGTCCAAATAAATATCTTCATATGTCAATATTGCTTTCCTCTTTATCAAATATAAACATATCCATCTGATTATAACATAGAAGGTTATTCTTAAGTTACACTATTGACCGGAGTGGAGTGATGATAGAAATTGATGGGAAAATATATACATTTGACCCCAACGTTTCATACTACTCTTTATAAGGGGGTTCATGAGTTTTTTAAACCTATTTATTTGGAGGTTCATGGAAAATGGGAATATTTCCTTATATGTGAGAGAAATCACCTTATGAGGTTGAATTATGTATATGTTAGGAGTATAATCTCTAAGTTTGATCTCTTCACTACCATGTGGAGGAATATTGTAGTATGAAGCATATTAATTTTTATTCGAAGAGTTGAAAACCAATTGGGGTGTTGATATTGTGTCTTGAACTACCTAAAGGACACTAGCATCAGGTAGATTATTGATATGATCCGCATTCTAAATCGTTGACAGAATATGCTGGCATACCTTCTAGAATTGTATAGGGATATTGACATGCTATATGACAGTTTCCAAAAATTATTTATAACTGTCTAGTAGTATAGAAGTATGACAAAACTAATAAAATATTCTAATTAGATTCATCATTATTTACAATAATATTATCATGACCCTAGGGATTTTCCATTTTCACTTGGTGATCCTCCGTATGAACAGATGTTTGAGCCTGATCCTAAGTCTTTAGAATATTCCACTAGTCTTATGTGAAAGGGATATGAGCCTCTACCAAGGAATTTTCCAAAATCACCTTATGATCACCAGTTGGAGTAGGAATATGTGCTAAGCTTGAATATGAATTCCCCATCAGAATATGTGAATAAAGCTCCATAATGGGATAAGTGATAGGAACCTCCTTCTGTATAGCATCAGAAGGATGATGATATATTATTTTTAAAAGGAAGTAGGGATATGACCCTGAGATCTAAGATCTGATGGAATATTCTAGGTATATATATTTTCAAGAATATGAACCTATACTGAGGTAGGTTCTATTCGTACTTGGTGAGAACTGACCAGAATAAGGATATGAGCCCAATAATGGGACTTTGGAGTATATTGATGGTCTTCTTTGATAATAATATGATCATGTCATGAGGTAAGTGATAATATCACCAGGTGATCCCCTTCCAGAATATGGGTATGAGTCTGATCCTTGGACATTGGGATATGCCACTATGATTAGAAAATATGGATATAAACCTTTTTTAAGGAATGTTCTTCTCTCACATGGTTATCCCCAGTTAGAATGGGGATATGAGCCAAATCTGACATCTCATCCATTATCAAAATATGCTAATAATCATCCTGTTTGGAGTAAAAAATATGTGCTTGGTCAAAAAAACCATTTTTTATAATTGTTAGAGTTTTGAGATTCCCCAGTTATAGGAATAGGAATATACACCTATCCCTATATATGTAACATTTCTAGAATATACTAGAAGAGTTATTTAGTTGTTTCTAATATGTAATTTTCTTTTTGAAATGATTGAAGATAAATTTATTATTTCAAATTCTCTATCTCCAATATATATTTACAAATATCTACGATTTAAGTAAGGATATGATCCCACTTTTTTCCTCCTTATATAACCATAATATTTTGATGGATTTCATGAAAGTGGGTATGTATATGCCCTTCCCCTATGCCTCCTTCAGAAATATGATTGCTGACTTGTTCTGAAAGAAAATTGATATGAACCTGATCATTAGTCACTTCCATCATATACTGGAATAATTTTTTTACTATAAGCATGGTTATGAGACCACTCATGATTATCTAGACCTTTCTATTCTGGTTTTCTCTTTCATGATACTTGTTCATGTACATCAGAGTAGGTTGTGTGTCTAGTGGTGCCTTAAGAAGGTGAATAAAGGTCAATGGTGGTATAGTTCTTGTGATAGCAGTTGATAGGATTCATACAAGGTGGCCCATAGACTATAAGAGAGTCATAGTGATCTCCTTGATCCACCATAATTGGATATTCAAGGTAGTTATTTTTGTGCTTTTTGTGTAAACATCCAAAGTAGTTGGTTGTGGAAATGAGTTCCACTGGATTTAGGGAAAAAGTATTTGGAAAATGATGAATAATTAGTTTGTGTACTTGAATACCCTCATGGAAAGCCTCATGAATCATGATTTTACCAATTCAATTGTATTCCCAGGCTAATCCATTCACCACACGATGCTAATGATTTTGGGCGGGTGATTTCATTTTGAGGAATGTAGGGGTTACAGTTGAAACTGATTTTTCAGAATGGTCATCAGTTGAAGAAATGTTAGATCATGTTGTTGTTTGAGAGAGTGGGTTCTATAGTCACAATTAGAATAGGGAACTAGTTCACCAATCAATGCCCCATTTCCAGAATGATATATGTTCCATCAGATATTCATGGGTAACATAATTTTCCTTTTATTCGTTATCTGGCCATTCTGCTTGCATGGACTTGTTAATGAAAGGATGTAATTACTTCATGAGAACCTTGACTACAGTGGATCAGCTGTAAGATGAATGTCATGGTTAACCTATAATTTTTATGAGTGATTCGTGATAGATTCACCACTTTTTTTCACACATCTTTTATAGGGATAAGGAACCACCCATGCTAAATAAACTAAATGGTCTTTCTTGAAATGGTCATTCTATCATTTTTTCTTCTTAAATAGTTGCCACATTTATATTATTTCTTTTCAGGTTCAACAATTATGTTTTTCTAAAAAAATTGGATAACCTGTCCTAACAGGTGGATTGCATTAGGGTTCAATATATTTGTAAAATCATTCAATTTTGGATTACCATATGATTATTTATAATGATAATTCCAAATAGTTTCTAAATTTATAACTTGGTATGAAGCTTATTTCCAAAGGATTATGATCCTTAGGGTTTTCAAACCCATATACAATTAAGAGAACACATTGGTCAAGAGGATGGGAGTTTGGGCTCATCACATCATTGGGGGGGCACATGATCCTCAACCCAGTTTGTGAGGTATCCTTAAGTGCATCCAAAAAAACCAGGTTCAAAACCATGTAGAGACATATTTCTGGTACTGTAGAAGTACTCTAGTAGAACTGTACAGTGTGCGGGTACTGTAGCAGAACTGTACACTGTATAGGTACTGTAGAATAACTGTACACTGTGCTAGTACTGTAGTAGGCATTGTAGCATTTACTGTTCGGTACTGTAGCAGATGGAACTATTTATCTTGGGCCACCGGTTTGGCCTTGAAGTCCTTAATGATTTTGGGCCACCCAAGCCTTCAGTTCAGTAGGGATTTCGGGACACTATTAAGGCCTTCAGGCCACAGAAAGGGCTTCAGGCCACATGCCGTTGGCCCAGACCGACTCTACAAAAAGAAGCAGCCCCCGAAGAGGATTTAGAGTAGGTGCACTAACCAAAGCAGCGCCAAATGGATTTTTCAGATTAATAGGGTATGACTATGCCATCGGGACCAGCCTGTGATTGCATGGGAAGCCTATCTGGAAGACCATGTGAAGGTGGAGAGCTACTATCATGATGCATATGCTGGGGAGGGGCAGTTCCTTGTAGATAGTCTGTTGAATTCCCTAAGACATTCGGGTAATGTAATATCCTAAACCCACAGGCCATGTAATCTCTAAGCCTACAGGCCATGTAATGGTTCCCCCTCATCCCATGAAAGGGGGGTTATTAAAAATTAATAAAAATGAAGGCCTTCGAGTCATTCGGTCACACCATTTTGGGGGGTATTTTGTCTACTATGACACTCTCTTTCAGATATAATATATTTTAAAGAATCTCATCCCAATACCGATATGATATTTTTTATGCTAAAAACTGATCATATATAAATTCTTATAATATGAAAAGGGTTGATGATAAAACACTATTTTATTGAATATTTTATTGATAATAAAATATATAATTTCCTCACAGTGTGTTAAATATGTTTATTTATAAAATATTTGGGATTAGATCATTCATTTGATTATTTGATGAAAATTCCAGTTTTACCCTTTATAGTTCACTGTAGTATTTCGAATATAAATATTTTTATTTCTATTATTTTAATTTGATCATTTTTAACAGTGTTCCTAACTTAATTATCTACAACTTTTATTCAGGACACTAGAGCTAAAGAGTTCATTTAGTTGTTGAAATTGGGCCATGAAGTCAAAGTTGGGCTGGGCTCCCCAGAATGGAGAAGCTTCTGTATTTCATCCATAACTCCTTCATATGGGCCTTTATTGAGCCCAAATTTGGAGAGGAGATAGAAGACAAATATCCGAACATTCTATATATCTGGAAGGCCGGCCAATTCACGCGTTTTGGTGGTCAAATGGGAGGTTCAAGTTGGAATAAAATATTTGGACGAATTTCCACATTCACACTTGAAACCACTTGTAATCTCTCCTCCCCTCCCCTATATAAATTGGAGTTTTTCTCATTTGGAGGGGTTGGGACGTGCATTGGGAATTTGAAGGTAGAGGAGAAGTGGATACACTCCAATTCTACAACCATTTCAATAAGGGTATCTCTTGAAGCAAGGATCCCTTCGACGAATCCTTCTTCTTCTCCTTCATGTTGTAATGATTTTGTTTATGTAATAAACTTCTTTGTTCTTCTTTTATTTCTTCTCTTTTTTTCTATTTTGTTTAAATTTCTTCCTCTCTTAATCTTCCTAATTGGGCTGGAATTCTTGAGTAGAAGCGTTATTTGGTTATACCCATTTTAAACCTTTGCACATGCAAAACGCTTCTACGATGATTACGCCACCCATGGAAGAGTAGTCTTTTAGTAATTGATCTATCTTCTACCCTCTTCATTTAATTATTTTGAATCAATGAGCTACTGTAATTCAATTAATATGATCCATGAATTGTGTTTTTTTTAAATTTTAAGAAACTAAGCAAGCAATTGAACAATTAACACAAAAACACGCGAGGTCGGGATTTTGTGTAAATTGTGAGAGCGCGATCTTAATCGGTAATATAAGACCACACGGGATAAATTTGTAGAGTTAAAATATAATCCCTAAACACAATTCATCCTCATTTCCAGAATGGATATGTGCCTTAATTTACCACTGATCATAAGCTAATCTTAGAACATCAATCAAAGCATGGTGCTGCGATTGCATGTTCCGAAGTTAGCCTAGGGTTAAATTCACATCATCTTCGTGGTAAAGTTAATTCTTGTAGGGTTCAGGATTTAACAAATTAAGGGATCATAATTAAGTGAATATTAATTTAAATGATAATTATTAATAAATGATTTAAGAGATAGAGTTAGATCGATTACGCCTTTTAAATAGATTTCTAAAAAAACATCTTCTTGTTGTGTCATTTTAATCGAAATTCATTTCAAAACTAAAAACAAAAAAAATTATACAATCTTCTTCCAACAAACTTCTTCTAGATTCATAAACTAAAACAAACCCCAATCCTTTAAAGTAGTGTTTTTATTCTATTCTATTTTTTTTAATACCTCTAATAAGTTGTTAAATTCACTTCCTCCTTTGAGAGACGACATTGGTCAGCCACTCTGCTGCACCTAAGTACCCCAAATTACACTAATCATTTGAGGGTGCCCACGACAGCGCTCTTTCAAATTGGCGCCGTTGCCGGGGAGGCAAGTAATTATTTCAACAAATTAGAGGTATTTATTTTATTTTACATTTTATTCTCTTCCTCTCTTCTTTCTTCCTTCTTTACCCAATCTGATTTTTCTTCTTCTTCTTTTATTTTCTTCTACTTCTTTTTGGACCATCAACTCAAACTTCTCATTTTTATTTTACTATGGTACACTTTCTTTCTTTTCTTTTTTATTTGATCTATGACACGAACTAATCCCGAAGATCTCTTAGATCTTGACCCTGAGATTGAACGCAGCCTTAGGCCTCGAATCAGAAATTCTCAGTCTACGGGAAGTTTCAATATTCAACCAGCTGGTGAATTCCTCTCTTCTGGAAACATTGAAATTGGAAGCTATTCAAATTCAAACATAAAAGAGGAACTAATGGCTGAAAACAATGGAAATGAACTTAATAGAACCATTCGGGAATTGGTTGCACCTGATATTAACTATCAACCAAATTGTATTGCATACCCAAATCTCGAATTAGACTTTGAACTAAAATTGGGGTTAATTCACTTACTTCCAAAGTTTCATGGCCTCTCTGGTGAGGATCCCAATAAACATTTGAAAGAATTTAATGTGGTTTGATCAACCCTTAAACCAAGAAATGTTTCTGAAGATCAAATCAAATTAAGAGCATTCCCATTCTCACTTGATGGAGCTGCAAAAGACTGGATGTATTATTTACAACCCGGAGATGTAACTTGTTGGAACGATTTGAAACGCCTTTTCGTGTAGAGATTTTTTCCAGCATCAAGGACCACATCCATTCGTAAGGAGATCTCGGGGATCAAGAAAGCACAAGGGGAGTCAATGTATGAGTATTGGGAGAGATTCAAGAAGTTATGTGCAAGCTGTCCGCATCACCAAATCAGTGAGCAACTTCTCATCCAATACTTCTACGAAGGACTCACTCCTATGGAGAGAAGCATGGTGGATGTTGTGGCTATAGGAGCAGTGGTGGACAAGACACCAGTAGCTGCACGTGCGTTGATCGACAAGATGGCCCAAAAGTCCCAACAATTTGGTGATAGAGGTACACCACATGTTCGAGGAGTACATCAAGTAAGTCCTTCTTCTCTTGAAGGTTATTTGATTGATACTAAGTTAGAAGAATTGACAACTATGGTGAGGCAGATTGCATTGGCACAAAAGACATCTCTACCCCCTCCTTCAAGGCCATGTGGCATTTGCACTGAGACAAGCCACCCAACTGACTGTTGCCCACAACTACAAGAGACAGAAGATTTTGCAGCAGTGTTCCCAGGGAGACCATTTCAGCAGCAACAACAACAACCATATCCCCAAAATAAGTTTGATCCAACATAAAACCAAGGGTGGAATGATCAGTCAGACATGAGGTATGGCTCTGGACAACAACAAAGGCCACCCTTTCAACAAAACTTCAAGCAACCTCAGCCTTACCGGTAGGGTTTCCAACAACCCCAAAGGAGATTTGAAGCTCAAACATCAACAAGTCAGCAACAAGGGAATCATTCACCAAAGGTAGATTCTAATACAGATGATCTTTTGAAGCAAATTGTTCTTAATCAACAGAATGAGCTGAAGAGTCAAAGTTCGGAGCTGAGGGAGTTGAAGACTCAAATGAGCCAGATTGCCACCGCCCTCCATGAACTTGTGAGAAAGAATTCTGGAAATCTACCTTCCCATCCCACTCAAAATCCAAAGGGGAATGTTAGTGCCATCACATTGAGAAGTGGGAAGAAAATGAAAGATACATCTGCACCTACCATTCCACCGGGATTCACCTCAACTTCAGAGAAGCCGCATTCCATACCAACTGATGAGAAATCCAAGGAGAAAGATAAAGGTAAGAAAAATATTGATGATGTTCCTCCTAAACCCCTTACTTTTCCAAACAGGGTTGTTCAAACCATGAAGATGGCTGAATAAGAAATGCAAAAAGAGGTTTTGGACACATTCAAGCATGTGGAGATCAACATTCCTCTACTTGAAGCCATTAAGCAAATCCCAAGGTATGCCAAATTCTTAAAAGAACTCTGCACCAATCGAAGAGGGCTCAAGGGGAATGAGAGGATCAACCTTGGAAGGAATGTATCAGCAGTCATTACACCAACTCTAGAAATTCCAACAATGTGCAAGGATCCCGGGACATTCACCATCCCATGTACCATAGGGGAGTTGCACTTCTCTGATGCTCTCTGTGATTTGGTAGCTTCCATAAATGTGATGCCTCACTCTGTATTCTCTTCCTTGCAGGTTAGTGAGTTGAAGCCAACATGAGTAGTGGTGCAATTGGTGAATAGAGCTACGGCATATCCAGCGGGAGTCCTTGAGGATGTACTTGTTCGGGTATGAGACATGATCTTCCCAGCAGACTCCTATGTGCTTAACATGGAGGATGATCAGGTATGTTCTCATGCCCCCATTATCTTAGGTAGACCCTTCCTCAAAACTACAAAAACTATCATAAATGTCCATGAGGGTACACTTTCCATGGAGTTTGGAGATGAAGTTGTGATATTTAATGTTATGGACTCCATGAAGTACCCATCAGAGGACCATTCTGCTTTTGTTATCTCCCATTTTGAACCACCAAGTAAAAACATCATGGAATTGGATTGTCCTATGCTTAGGGAGATTATGAGTATTGGTTCTGGTTTAATGTCTAAGAGAACTTCCACACCTGTTTCTAATGAACAAGACTCTATAAGATTTGATTTTGATGTGGATTCATATTCTGATTTTGATCATGTTCACTCTAATTATGAAATGGCTGTTGAGTATGCTGATGGATTTGATGCTTTATTCTATGATTTTGATGATGTCTATTCTGATACTGATGCTCTTTGTGCGCATATTTTAGTTCCTTCAATGTCTCCATCCATACTACACCCTCCTTCATTAGAACTCAAGCCATTGCCACCAAATCTGAAATACTCATACTTGTTGAGTGGTGAGAGATTACCTGTTATCATTGCTAACAATATCCCTTTTGAACATGAAGAAAAGCTTTTGAATATTTTGAGGGAGAACATCAAGGCGATTGGGTGGACCTTGGCTGACATATCAGGTATTAGCCCCTCCATTCGCATGCATAGGATTCTCTTGGAGGATGGGGCTAAACCGGTGAGACAACCACAAAGGAGACTCAATCCCACCCTCATGGAAGTTGTTAAAAAGGAAGTTGAGAAATTGCTCGAGGCAGGTATAATCTTTCCCATTTCAGATTCACAGTGGGTAAGTCCAATTCAGGTTGTGCCTAATAAAACTGGTTTTACTGTTGTTAAAAATAAGAAAGATGATTTAGTTCCAATGAGGGTGAAAAAAAGTTGGCGTGTGTGTATTGATTATAGGATACTAAATCAGTCCACTCGCAAAGACCATTTCCCCCTCCCATTTATTGATCAGATGCTTGAGAGACTAGCTGGGAAGACACACTATTGTTTCTTGGATGGATTTTCTGGATATTTTCAGGTTTTTATAGCTTCAGAGGAATAGGATAAGACTACATTCACCTGTCCCTTTGGCAAATTTTCCTATCGGAGGATTCCATTTGGACTTTGCAACGCCCCAGGTACCTTCCAGAGATGTATGGTGAGTATTTTTTCTGATTTTATTAAGACCTGCATGGAGGTATTTATGGATGATTTTACAGTGTATGAGTCTTCATTTGATGAATGTCTAATTAGTTTGGGAAAGGTGTTGAATCGTTGTATTGAGAAGAATCTTGTCCTGAACTTTGAAAAGTGTCATTTCATGGTAGAGCATGGCATTGTCTTAGGGCATGTAGTGTCAAAACATGGGATAAAGGTTGATAGATCAAAGGTAGATATTATTTCATCCTTACCATATCCTTCATGTGTGCGTGATGTTAGATCTTTCCAAGGTCATGCAGGATTTTATCGGTGCTTCATCAAAGATTTTAGTAAGATTGCTCTTCCTATGTTAAGATTACTTCAAAAGGATTCTTATTTTGTGTTTGATGTTTCTTGCAGGAATTCATTCGATGAGCTAAAACAACGTCTGACCACTCCACCTATCATACAACCCCCAAGGCGGGAGATTCCTTTTGAGCATATGTGTGACGCCTCCAACTTCGCGGTTGGAGCTGTCTTATCTCAAAGGGTGGAGGGGCGTTCACATGTGATCGCCTATGCATCAAGGACACTGGATTCAGCCCAATAAAATTACACAACCACAGAAAAGGAGTTTCTTGATTTCATATTTGCTTTAGATAAATTATGTTCATATTTATTGGGCTCTAAAGTAGTTGTTTTTTCTGACCATGCAGCTTTGAGGTACCTCCTGAAGAAGCCAGATTGTTTGAGGATAATTTTCAGTTCTCCTTTTAGTTTTGGTTGAGGGTTCCTTTTTCAGCACTTTAGGCAACGTTTCAACATGTTTAACTTTCATCTTATCTTTATTTTGGATATTTTCACTTCCAGCAGTTGATGTATCAGCCTGACAGCCAATTCCACTCTTTCCCATGCAAGCGGGTCTTTGATTACCCAAGATTTTTCCAACCCCATCTGAACCGCACTTGGCTCTTGCTAGTAATTCTGCATATGAGAATCTTCCAAACTGTATTTTCTTCCTCAATTCTTTTGGAATTGATTAATTCTCAAGTTTACTCCTTAGAGAAACAACTTCCTCCTCAAGACCCTCAGCAGTCTTGGATTTTTCATCTAGTCTGGAGGTGAGGTCATTGGTGACCTTTTTCTTCTCTTCAATTCTCAGCTTCAGATCCACTACATCATCATTACTTTCAATTATTTTAGACTGTACCTTCACAAATTCTTCCAGTCGTTCAATTTCAGCCTCAAGTTGATCAACATATTCAGCTGATTCTTCTACAATAGATTTCCACTTATTCCAACTCTTTCATTTAATTTTAATCTTATTAACCGCATCCATAAGTTGCATCTCGGGATATACACAAGTTCTCAGTTGTTTTTCCCCACCAGTATCTTCTGACTTTTCAACAGTGGCCATCATGGAAGCATGGTTCCCAGTTTTGAATTCTGGTTCTTCTTCATCACAGAATTCATTATCATCTTCTTCCTCTTCACAGACAAAACTCTTCCATTGCATTTTCTTTCAAGATTTGAAGTATCCCTTTTTGATGAACCATCTCCGAGGCTTCTCGATGCATTCATCTTCACTATCTTCATCATTGATCTTTCTTAAGCCCTGAGAGGCAATGTGCCCAACTTTTCCACAACGAAAAAATGTGAGAGGTAACTTCCATTTGAATTTCCCTTTCCCCATCCGGAGCTTCTTTGCAATGAGAGAAAGAATTTCTTTTTCTTCTTCATCTTCACCACTACTATCTTTTGAGATTTTCAGTTTATCCATGGCATTGAATGCCATTTACTTGCTCACATGAGACGTAGCATCTCTTGGTTTGACTCTCATTTCATATGCTACCAAGCTGCTAAGTAGATAATCTTGAGAATGTTTTGAAAGACCTATTTCCTCAAGGGCTGACACCTTTGCATTGTACAGAGGTGGAAGTCTTCTTAATATTTTCTTTACAATATCAATATCTTTGATTTCTTCACCTAGAACCCGAATTTCTCTAACCACTTCAGTAATTTGATTGAAGAAAGAGTCTCTATTATCGTCTGGATACATCTTCAGATCATCAAACTGATTGTGCAACACTTGTAGTTTCACCTCCTTCACTTTGATATCTCCTTCAAAAATATTCTTGAGTTTATCCCACATGAATTTTGCTGAGTTTCAATTCATCACCTTTAGGTAGATCTGATCAGAAAGGGCTGCAGTAAGTGCATTTTGTGTTTTAGCATCTGCATCAAGAATTTTCCTGTCTGTTTCAGTCATAGTCAGGCCTGTTGGGTCAGTGGCTAGTATTCCTTGCACAGTAGAAAAGAGACTTCCATTCCAAGAGATCTTAGATGAGATCTCATTCTGTTCTTCCATATCTGGAAATTACATCCATCGAAGTGAGGGACTCCACTGACATTGACTGCATTCTCCATGACGCTAAAGGAAAGATTCAACACCAGTAACCTCCCATCTGATACCACTTGAAGGACCCCAGGACACCCTGAGAGGGGAGGGGTGAATCAGGGTGACAAATTTTTCTTTTAATGTGATGGATCTTGTTCCCACGTTGGTAGGAACTTTTTGAACCTGTATGATGAAAATGATCAGAAAGCAAACATGCACATGCACAGAGAATACACAACCCTTTTTACTTGGTTCACCACTAAGGGCTACGTCCAAGGAGCATACGCCGACAAGTTGTCAGTCGTACCAAAATCCACTAATCTTCACAGGTTGTGGATTACAATTGTTCGGGCATAGTCACTCTGTCCCAGGCTCACTGCCTTTAAAAAGGTTCAGGGATAGTTCACTGCTTCCCTCGGGTCACTCCCGTTGACTCCCCCGGGCTCACTGCCATTGGTGAAGTTTCACTCAGTTTATAGACGTGAAGGTCTCTTCAATAGATAGACATGAAGCTCTTTGTCTCCTGTTCAGCATGAGACTTTTCTTGCATCAGAGTCGTGAGTTAATGCTCAATTAAAGTCCAAATTCCAATCACTGATGAATACCGCCTTTTCCTTGTCCACTGGGAAAACAACCTTTGGAAACGGCCTTCAAGAAGTACCCTACTTCGCAAGGCTCCAAATTTTGAAAAGCTCAAACAAGCCTTCGTGGAGTCCCTGTCTTTTCACGAAGCTCAATCGCGAAGCAATCTCGCGATGCTCCAGCATTCGCAATGCTTGGCTATCGCGGAGCTCCTGCCTCTTCACAAAGCTCACTGAGCCAATGTGGGGCGCACGGCTTTCGTGGAGCTAGAATAGCTGCCGCGAAGCTCCTCTTTCGCGAAGCACACTGCCTTCACGAGAGACCTTTGCGAACCGAGAGAAAAGGTCTTTCTCTGAAAATATCTCTTCTTCTCTTGAGGTGGTCGACCTATATTTATAGGTGATTCCACCGACACTCGACCCTTCCGCATGAAGTCAGTGCCATGTCAGCTCAAATCACGAAGCTCCGAAGTTCCCGCCGAAAATCTATCATAATCGCGAAGCAAAACAGTAGTTTTCCATTCACAGAGCTTGTCGTAATCGCGGAGTATCACCGTCATCATTCCTTCATGTCTTCGCCGCGAAAATCCCTCGAAAATCTATTCACCGCTGCGATGCGCTTCAACTCTTCCATTCACGAAGCTTTGACGTAATCGCGAAGACTCACTGCCTCCATTCTTCTGGTCTTCGCGATTTCCATACCATGCATCATATCTTCGCGAAATTCATTCCTTTTCCATATTTAATTATTATCTTCATGGAAATCCACTTTTCGCGATGCTCAGCAACTTCCAGATTTTGGACCCCAAATATTTGGCAAACATTGGGAAACGACGCCACCTTCAATACTGTTGTCTGCTTGAATGGTATGATCTCTTTGCTGGTACACAATCCGAAATTCCATTGATGATTGACAAAAAACACAAACCATAATCCAAATCATGCATAGAAGACCATGGTTCCAAAAATTTCCACATTGGTACATGAAAATATTGTAACATACCAACTAGTCTCTGATGATCTGCTTTAACCTGTTGACAAGTTAAGCACCATGAGACAAACTCAGCCTCCTTCCTTTTCATGCTGCTCCACCAAAACTTCACCTTCAATGCCTTATACATATTCTATGTACCTGGGTGTACATCCCATCATGAATGGTGATAATAATTAAGATTTTGTTCCTGAAAAACCATAGGTACAACCATCCAATCACTGAAACAGAAAACTGAACCCCTATCCAGTTTTCATCCATCAATGGTCTCCCCACCATTGAATTTTAAACTTACAACCAGACAATCTGCATCAGATGTTTGTGCTTCTTTGATCAAATTTACTAAATCAGGAACAATTGTAGATGAAAAGAAAACAACAACATCCCCTTGGTCTTCACAGTCCACATGCATATCGGCTAAGACAGACATCAACTGCCATTCGTCTGAAGCATCTTTCTCCAACTGAGTGTATGACTTTCTACTCAATGAATCCTCCACCAAATTCCCTTTTCCTAGTGTGTACATAAATTCAATGTCAAAAATCTGGAGATAATCCATCCATATACATTGCCTCATATTCAAATCTTGCTGTGAGAAAATGTGATTCAAACTTTTGTAATCTATAAACACAGTAAATTTCTCACCAAAGAGATAATGTCTCCATGTTTTCAAATCATGGATGACTGCAGCCAACTCCAAATCATGTGTTGGGTAATTTTTCTCATGCACCCTCAACTAACTTGAACCATAAGCAACCACATGATCTCTTTACATGATAAAACAACCCAACCCTGATCCTGATGCATCACAATACACCACATACCCCTATCCTAATTCTGGAAAGATCAAGATAGGTGCCGATGTAAGTCGAACTTTCAGTTCCTGAAAAGATTTCTGACATTATTCCATCCATTGGAAGATAGCATTCTTCATAGTCAGATTTGTCATTGGTGAAGCTAGTCGTGATATATCACGCACACAACATCTGCAGTATCCATCTAGACCAAGAACACATCATATATCAAGCACATTATTTGGTTTTTTCCATGGGATAACGACTTATATCATTTCAGGATCAACAGAAATGCCTTTCTCAGAAATTAAATGCCCAAGGAAACATACTTCTTGTATCCAAAAATCACACTTTGATAATTTATCCTACAAAAGACAATCTCTCAAGATTTGTAACAATGTTTCCAGGTGTGCCTCATGATCAGAACTTGTCTTTGAATAGAAAAAATATCGTCCACAAAAACCACAAATAAATAATCTAGATATCACTGAAATATCCAATTCATCAAATCCATGAAGACTGCCGGTGCATTCATTAGACAAAAAGGCATGACTACATATTCATAGTGTCCATATCTGCTTCTAAAAGTTGTCTTTGGAATATCCTTTTTTCAAACTCGCAATTGGTGATATTCTGATCGCATGTCAATTTGGAGAACCACTAAGCTCCCCAAAATTGATGGAACATATCATCAATTCATGGATGTGGATAACTATTCTTTATTTTAACATGGTTAAGCATACGATAATCAGAACATAGCTAAATAGTTCCATCTACCTTTTTCAGGGACAAAATTGGTGCTGCCCATGGAGATGTACTTAGTCGAATGAAACCATTTCTTTCTAGCTCCTCTAAAATCACTTTCAATTACCGTAACTTTATTGGTGAAATCTTATAAGACAGAATGGAAATAGGACTGGTCCCCAGGTAGAGATCAATCATAAACTCCACTTCCCTTAGAGGTGGTAACCCAAAAAATTTCTCGGGAATGACATCTGGAAATTGATCCACAACAACTGGAAAACTATTTTCCTCAATCTCTTCCATTGATGCCAAATTCAACGCTGCCAATTGGTAAGATATCGTTCCCACCATTGGTTCCAACAAGCTCTTTGCACCTTTCTTTACCACCCTCTCTCCTCTGAAGGGATGGATGATGCCGTCTTCAGTCGTGAAACTAACCGTTATACTATATCAGTCGATGTGAGCCTTAAACATTGTCAACCAATCCACACCTAGGATTACATCATAAAAATACATGTACAACATCGAGAACTCCCATCATAACTCAGTTCTATCAACAGTTATAGCACATGATCTACACACAAAGTCTTGACATTCTCTTTCACTAAGAAGAGTTTTTAGTTTCAAAACAGAAGGCATCATTTCCATTTTTAATCATAGCAAGTCAACATCACTAGAAGAAATGAAGGAATGGGAAGAACCCATATCAAAAAATGTTGGCATGAATGTGTAAATTAATAGAGCTGTACCTCGCACACTGGATGATCCCGACTGATTATCCACTAAAATTTGTTGACCTCCAAGAAGATGGGTGCTTTCCATGATCTGCTCTTTATTTTCATACTAACACTTCCATTATGAGGAGTTTCATGAACACCCGACCTCAGAGCATTATGGAAAAAGCATTGAAGATGTCCCATGTTGTTATAATTTTGACATTGTCGAGGTTGTGACTTATAATCCTGCTTGATGTTGCTTGTAGAGCCACACTACAAATATCTCGGCTTACACTTAGTTATATGAGGAAGTTTTAAAATTCTTGTTGTCTGATTCTGATGTGTTATTCCTCCTTGAGAAAAGGGGTCGGATTCCCTCTTTCTCGTAGTGTTAGAATTATCATCTCCTCTAGTAAAGATAAGTGTACTTCCTCCACTTGGATTTTCAGTAATGACAGATATTGTAAACAAAGTATCTGGTTGTTGTCCCAATTAAATGATTTTAATAGTCTGAGAAATGCTTTGTAATAACTATTGGTTCAACTGTGGTTCAGGTGAAACCACATTCTCACTGGCCTCTTCCAACTGGTTTCTATGATGCCTACTAGGTTCCATTTCTAAAACAAACAACAAACCCCGCAAATCTCACTCTCTTGCAACTGATTGATTAAAATTTAAAATTCAATCACATCATCTTCCACAACATTGTTTTTCCAAAAACAACCTTTTTCCATGTTCAATCATTTTTTAAAACATGCAGCATGATTTTTAAAAATTGACTCATTTTAAAAATACACCAAATACCCTGTTTTCAAAATCCTTCACTTGAAAACAATTTCTGCATTTTTCAAAAATTTGCACCTTGCCCAAAATCATTACTCATTTCTCACAATAAGATATGAAATACTAGTGGGAAGTCATTCCTCTATAATGCATGGTATACTCCTCTCATTGGACAAACCCATGAAAATGATATTTCCAACATTATAGAAGTGTATCCCAAATACTTATGTACCCAACACCCTAGTAACTTGAGGCTCAACATAATCAGGTTAGCTATGTCCTTTTATGCTATACATTTCATGTTCCGAAAATCCTGCTACTATCTATGATTTGGACCCAAGTAATAGACAATAATGAATTTAAACTCCAAGACAATGAACACTGATGACTACTTGTTAGGCAAGGACTGAACAAGATGATACCATTTGTAATGACCCGCCAATTCTCATTGGCTTGAGTGTACAACAGGTCATTACTAGGCCTTAAGAGACATCCCCAAGGCACCAAAGGCTTGAAATAAATGCCAAAGGGTTTCAATGCAGGTGGGGGACGATTTACCGTTTAATAAAAACCCATAAACCAACCAAGACATCACTAACAACTAATATATTATGCCTGTTAATGAAATAACCAACTCATGCATTACCAAAAGAGAACTACACTATTCCAAAAACCAATACATAACCAACACAATATCATATTACCAAGAAGAATAATAAACAAAATACCCAAAACAAGCCAAGACACACTCCCTGGATCCATGCTGAGCTCCATGCACCAAGCACCACCACATCTCCAAAGCATCACCAAAAACCCCTAGCAATATGATGCTTTACCTTTACCCGTGTCTTGGAATACGACATCTGGAAAAGCACCAATGTGCCAAAGTAGTGGTGAGTATAAAACACAGTAGGTTTTCCCCAATTAATTCCCTACTCACAACACTAGGATATAAGAGCTATCAACAATTATATAAAAACAATTTATATAAAAAATGTTCTCAAAAGCAGTTTATAGCTAAATATAAATAAGTTTCCAAAACCATTTGTATCCAAAACATCCAAGAGAAATTGAAACCAATTTTACAACAAGTTATATTTCCAGTAAAATAACCAATCTAACATTAGAACCATTTCACTAAATCCTTTTTTGGTATACCCACCCATTTCACACTCCTGTGAAATCAACCATGCATGCTACATTTTGACCGTTCCATACTCATGAGAAGTCTCTTTTCCATATACCAAGTCGTCACAAGGTAATTGTTTCCCATGTTCCATTACACCTTTGGCACCGATCATAAGTTCATATTTCAACCAAGCCTCACACAAGTAGTTACCATGTGTCATGAAACGTTTGACATCGAGCACAAGGTTATATTTCAACCAAGCCTCGTACATGAAACATGAACACACACCACACATTCCCAACAATCATGCCAAAACCCCCTTTTAATAAAACATCTTTTATTGAAAATCATTTCCATCAAATCAAATTGTGTTCAACCAATTCAAACCATTTCAATAAAACCGTACTTTTATTGAAAATGAAAGAATAAACCAATTTCCCCAAATTCAATTTCCATACCGACCATTTCAATAAAACACCCTTTTTATTGAAAACCCATATTTCATCCAACCATTTACAATTCCAGAAAATCCATAATTAAAAATCAACATTTTAAATTCAAGAATCCAAATCACTTTTCACAACAATTCCCTGAGATTTCACAATTTCATCAAATCCATAAATCATTACCAAAGAAGACTTATTCCATGCTTTTCACAATCAATTACATTCAAATAACCAATTTTAAACTAAGCTAGTAAATTCTAACAAGAGGAGTCGAGAGTGAAGCCTCCTACCTCAAAGGTTTTGACGAAAACCACAACGGTCGAAGAATGCTCATGAAAACCGGGTCAATTCTCCAAAAATTCTCCTTAGATTTATTCTCCAAAAACAACCAAGAACAAATATAATCATATTTGTCATCCAAACACTTATATCTACCCATAACATGCATAGATCTAAGAAACCGAGAGAGGATGAGATCTAGATCTAAGTAGATCAAAGAAACCAATCAAGAATGATCACATACCTCAAGAATATGGCTTCGATTTTCCAAGAGAATCCTTTGGATCGCCTCTAGAACGATGGGAGAACCCTCCTTGACCTTAGGAGAACCAAAATTCAGATTTTGGTTTTCTTAGGAGCTTAAATGAGGCATTTAGAGGTGAAAACATGTGATATCCACAATTTAAGGATCTCATTTAAGTTCCCGCATGGTTAGTTCGCACGGTTTGAAAAAACATGTGCTAACCATGCGTTAGCTACTGCATCGACATCCCTTCTCTCACAGTTTGTCCGCACGGTTAGACAAACTGTGTGTCGACTGTGCGGAATCCACTGCCTCCAAGACCCACTACGCACTGTTTAGTCGCATGGTTTAGACAAACCATGCACCTCCCATACGACTTCCTCTTTTCCTCAAAACATCACTCCATGTTCGCTCGACTCTCCAATTCAACACCCTTAATATTAAAACCATGAAAAGCATCAAGTAAGAGCCACATAACAGAAACGAGGGGTACTATAGATGATATTTTCAGGTTTAGAGTTTTATTGAATTAGGTCATAACATATACATAACAACATGAATATTACATGCAGACAATTCTACTATGTATCCATTTTTTTCATAAAATAAAAAATCTTGAAAAAAAAGTCATGTCTTGTTCCATGTTTCAGGCAGCATGAATTTTCCTTAATCCCATCCTTGACCCTAATCATCTTTATGTCCTGTGAAAAACATTTTAAAACATGGGTTGAGAATAAAAATATCAGTAATGGTTATAAAAAAATAATGAAATCATTAGTCCATCAATGCATACAAAACATAAAATCTTTTACATACCACATGAAAACATAAGATTTATGAATTACACATAGTAATCACAAATCATAAAGGTAACTTGTGGCATTCTTACTATACTTACATTGTAGTTATCACACCTACACAGGGAGTTAATTTAGGTTACACATCACAATATTTTCCTTAATCTTTTAGGAGAAACATTCATATTTACCTCTATCATGCTACCCAATGCATTGGAGAGATATCTCGGGTTCACCCACCCTAGGTTTATCATGGAACCACCCCTATACGTAACCAATGACCAAGAACCATAACATATTCAAAACACATAAAACAAACATAAATGAAAGACAACATTTCCACATTTCTATCACAATATACTATTTAAATATAATGACATAAAAAATCCATTATAAAAACAATTTTCAATACAAAAAACACATAAAATAGTATAAGGTATTTATTTTTCTTTTAAAAATAGTGTAACTTGTTATGGAAGACATATATCAGATAATACTCGTGGCAGCGGAAAGGGTTGTTGTCAATGATTGTGTTAAAAAGAAAAATTAATTTTTTGTCTTTTAGTAAAACTCTTCACAGAAAAAATTTCCTTTGAATGAAATTAGAATTCAAAGAGTTTATACAGCTTATATAATAGAGTCTTGTATTAAAACAAAATATGCCTCAATGAATGGAGATTGAGACGAAGTCCCTTACCTCGTTTCCAACTTAACTCGTTCATTCTTTAATCTCCTGAATAATAAAATAAATTTAATTTATACCTGATTAAGAAACTTTTTCCATTTTATTATTCCATTTATATCACTTATTACCATGTTATAAACATTTGGTAATCATTTAAGTTAATAACGTTCATTTTTTCAATATTTGGTACTTGAGTCAAAAATGGACTTCAAATAATTACAAGTTGTTCACATGGTCATAAGTTCATTATATCCAGAATGATATTCATGATTTAGATATCATATATATCATATATAACCAGTACATACACGTATTTATAATAGTATATAACATTTGGAGTTAATAAATGAAATGCACCGTTCATGGAGACAGTAATTCGTACCTACGCATGAACGCTACTTTCATTTATATTTCTTATTTAAATGGAATTAAAACATAATGATACATAATTATATTATATTTCCAGTATAATATCATATAAAATATAATTAATTACATCCTTTATATGTCCCACATATGGAATTAACAAGTCATATCACTTTGAGGGGGCAGTTGCCCGCACTTCCTCAAATGAAATTATCACGTTTACCCATAATGGAAACAATAAAGGTATGATATAAAAGTAAAATACAGGAGAATAAATAAAAAATAAAAAATATATATATCATATATAAATATTTTTCCATCTTAATGGCCACTAAGAGAGGTGTTATGAGATAATCGAACAATCATCGTTTCATGAGGCGTTAGTTTTCCATTCACTGAAACAATATGTTATTCACCCATTAGATGAAGGTGTGTGCAAGTGGAGTTTAAATTATTCACATAAAAACATCCTAGTATATTGATGATACTATTTTTGTTTTAAAATAATGGAATAAAAATAGTTTATGGTCTTTATAAGTAAAATAAATGAAAATAAGTAAAGATAAACGGTTGCCTATAATTTGGGTAAATCCATTTGGTTTGAAACAAAAGGAATTATTGAGGTGCCTTCTGCCTAAGGTAAGGAATCTATGATAAATTATTGGTATCCTGAGAGATTATTTGTTAAGGGGTTGGATGATCCAATGGTATTTAGAGGTTTGAGGAAAGAATTAGAAGTGATGGCTTTTTAAGGGGGGGGGGCTTTTTAAAAATGTGTGAAAATATGATGTTATTATATAATGATATTTGGTTTTAAAGGGCCCAAACTAATTAAAGTTTAAGATAAGATGAATAATGGTCGAAATAAAATAATCCAATAAGAATCGGAAAAGTTTTTTATATTGTTTTAATATTTATAATCTTATTTATTTAAATCATTTATTAATGAGGAAAATACTACATCATTATTGTGTCATAAATAATTTAATTTATTTGGTGAATAAAAATTATAAATAAATACCATGATATAGGAAATATTATTAGATTTAAATTTATTATTTATAGTAGAAATGATAATTATATAACCCCTTTTAAAATTAATTTACAAAAAGATATTGGTTTTTATCATTTTTGCCTTTACTTTAAGTTAATTAAAATAAAGTGCCATTATCACTTCCATGTGGCTCCATGGGGTCCCAAAATAGACCCATGGATGACCATGGAATTTAATTACTCATTAAATAAGGTTAGGACCAGTGTTAAGATAATTTTTTACTATTATGATATTATTTTTACCTTAAATCACACTATTTACCTTTATCCGCGGTAAATTAAAGTCCAAAGTTTATATTCAAAAAAAATTATTTTCATCTTATTGAACCAAATTTTACATACTAATAACAACCATGTATATCATATTTAATAAATTAAATACACGTAGTTAGTAAAATTTCATTTAAATGAAAATGTTAGTTTTTTAACTACTACTTAGTGGTTTCACTATTCATCAAAAATTGAGGTTTTTCAGAAAAATATAACAAATTCAGCCTAAGATATATTTGATATTCCAAATTATAAAATAATTTCTATTTTACCAAAATAAACACATAGATTTTGCATTAAACAATTTAAAATTAATTCCCATTGTTGAAATAAATAGCATGTTTTTATGAAACAATAACTTCAAAAGATTGATACTTGTTTATATCCAAATTCAAAGTGAAATTAATTACATTGACAAGAATTGGATTAAATTGTAAACAAAAAATATAATTAAACTTTAAAATAAATTAAAAGGAAAATATTACCGTATAAATAAATTAGATTAAAAATCACTTTTGAATTAAAATACAGTTTTTATCACTATTCATAAAAAATGATTTTTATCAAAAAATTACCAAAAAATTGTCCAAAGTAAATTTTGATGTCCCAATTATAAAGAATAATTTTATTTTGTCAAATAGAACATATAAAAGTGACTATAACAAGAATTAAATATGGTTCTCCATCAGAAGGTGGTAAATCAACCATTTAAGGTAAATTATGCATATAATTAGATTCATTCACATTTTAAACCTCTAAATTTTATTGGATAAATGTAAAATTATTTAACAAACATGTATAATAATATTTTAGTTAGTTCTATTTATTCCCATCAATATAATGGATAGGCGTTAAATACATTTTAAATATTATTATTATATTATTATTGTGCAATGATAGATTTCAAAGAAACGTGTTGTTGTGTAATGGGTACGCCATTGAACATAGAAACCCCTTTAAAGTAAAATTAATATTTAATTCACAAATATGAATAATTATGTAAAATGTCTGGTTCTTTATTTACCTGGGATGTAACATCCTTCTCCCCTTTTGGGAATTGTTCCCTCACAATTTTATTCACTTATCAAATAAATGGGGGTATTGATCTCTCATAGAATTTTTAGATTCCCACATTGTCTCTTCAACCATTTGTTTTTTCTACAAAACCTTTACCTAGTGAATTACCTTATTCTGCAAAACATTCTCTCTATGGTCAAGAATATGGTCTGGTTGTTCCTCATAAGAGAGATTCTCTTCCAACTGAACTATCTCTGGACTTAAAACATGAGATGGATCTGGCATATACTTTCCTAACATTGAAAGATGAAATACATTGTGTACTTGGGAAAAACTTGGAGGTAAAGCTACTCTGTATGAAAATGATCCATCTTTATCTAGGATTTCAAAAGGTCCAATGGACCTCAGACTCAACATTCCATTCTTACCAAACTATATCACACTTTTCCATGGAGAAACATTGATAAAGACATGATCAGCTACCTCAAAAGATGGATCCTTCCTCAGGTTATCTACATAACTATTTTTCATGCTCTGAGCTGTTCTCATGTTCTTCTAAATCAACTGAACCTTTTCTGCCATCTCTTCTACTAATTCTATTCCCATCAACTTCCTTTCACCAACTTCATCCCAAAAAGTATGAGTTTGACCTCACTTTCTATATAATTCCTCAAATGGAGCCATTTGTATACTGGAATGAAAACTGTTATTATAAAAAAAACTCAACCAAAGAAATATGCCAGTCCCAAATTTCCTAATAATCCCGTGAACAAGCACATAGAATATCCTCCAAGGTCTGAATTTTTCATTCTGATTGCCCATCTGATTGAAGATGAAATCCAGTAGTAAAATTTAATTATGTACCCAATGACTTCTGAAGGCCTTTATAAATGTTAGAAGTATACCCTGGATCATGATCAGATACAATGGTGTGGGGAACACCATGCAACCAGATTATCTCTTTGACATACAACTAAGAAAGTTGATCTAGAGACAAAGTATCTCGAATAAGAAAAAAATGAGCATATTTGGTTAACCGATCAACAATAACCCATGTTACATTATTCACTCGAGATGTCTTTGGTAATCCCACAATGAAGTCCATTGATATATCTTTCCATTTCAACTCTTTAATCGTTAAAGAATGAATCCCCCCTTTTGGTAACTGCTGCTTTTCTTTAACCTGCTGACAAATAAAACACATCAAAATAAAATCCACAATATCTCTTTTCATTCTATCCCACCAGTAATACTCACGAATATCTCTGTGCATCATAGTACTACCAGGATTAACTGAAAACAAATATCTATGAGCATCATATAACAACTCATTCTTTAATTGTGAATAACAAGGCAGACATAATCTCTTCCCAAACCTCAAAACACAATCATTATCAACATCAAATTCAGGAAACTTACCATTCTGAATCAACTCTAACTTTTTCTATAACTCACTGTCTTTCTTCTATTATTTCTTTATTCTATTTAATAGAGATGATATCACTTACACCTAAAACCAATCCGAAGAATTTTTTTTACCAACAAATTATATTCCAAATTTTATCGAATAAAAAAACCAAAGGATCTTGTTCCAAATGTAGCATGTTTAATGAAGCATTACATTTTCGACTCAAAGCATCAGCCACTTTTTTTGCTATTCCTGGATGGTAAAGGATCATTCCATCATAATCCTTTATTATTTCCAACCATCTTCTTTTTTTCATGTTCAATTCATTATGAGTGAATATATACTTAAAAATTTTGTGGTTAGTATATATTTCACATTTTACTCCATACAAATGATACCTCCAAATGTTTAAAGACAAAACAACAATAGCTAGTTCCAAATCATATGTAGGGAAATTTAACTCATGAGGTTTCAAATGATGTGATACATAAGAAATTACTTGATCATTATGCATAAGAACACAACAAAGTCCTTTCTTTGAAGCATCACTGTAAATAACAAACTCACCATTTCTGTAAGGCAGTACCACACCTAGAGCATTCACCAATCCTCTTTTCAATTTATGGAAACAATCATCATATTATTTTTTATGAAGGAACATAACTCTTTTTCGAGTTGACTTAGTCATTGGACTAGATAACTATGAAAATCTATCAACAAACCTATGGTAATAAACTGATAAGCCAAAAAAACCTCAGATCTTGGTTATATTTGAGGGTCTTGGCCATTCTTCAACAAACTTTTGTTTTAGAAGGATCAATATCTATGCCATTATTTGAAACAATATGACCAAGGGAAAAAAATTTGTAACCAAGACTCAGACTTGCGGAATTTCACAAACCATTTGTTTTCTTTTATGGTTTGTAAGACAAACCTTAAATTACTTTCATTTTCCTCTTTACTTTTGGAATAAACCAAAATATCATCAATGAACACAACCAAAAACTTATCTAAGAACTCCTGGAAAATTATATTCATAAGATCCATGAATACAATAGGTGCATTGTTTAAACCAAAATACCTAACTACAAATTCATAATTTCCACATCTAGTATGAAATGCGGTCTTTGGAATGTCCGCTTCCTTTACTTTCAACTGATGGTACCCTGAACTCAAATCAATATTTGAAGAATACTAAGATCCTTGTAGCTGATCAAAAAAATAAATGATATGAGGCAAAGGATACTTGTTATTAATTTTGATGTTATTCAATGCTCTATAATAAATTAAAAGTCTCATTGAACCATCTATTTTAATAAACAAGACAGGTCCACCTCATGGTGATGTGCTAGGTCAAATGAAAACTTTATCTAATAAATCCTATAATTGGTTCTTTAACTCTTAAAGTTTAATTTGATCCATTTGATAATGGGATTTTGAAATTAGCTTAACATCAGGATCTAAGTTAACAGTAAATTCAACTTCCCCATCAGGTATAATACCAGGAAGCTCATCAGGAAAAACATCAAGGTACTCATTTACCACTAGCACGTCCTTAATTTGAACCGTTCCTTTGTTTTCAAAAATATGTGCATGGTAACATTCATTTGAATCTTTTAATAGTTTCTATTCTTCCTGATATATTATCAAAATAAAGGAATCATTATTGTAAAAAAACTGAAAATATTTCTGAAAATAAACCTCTTTAGCTCGGTTTTAAATCTTAGCATTATTAATAGAAAGCCAATCCATACCCAAAATTTCATCAAACTCTACTAGAGGAAAAACAATAATGGTTACATGTATATTCTTTCCACATAGAAGGATAGGAAGGTTCTTATAATTTTTTTATCACAATATTTCCTCCCGGTTTTTTTACCATAAGTTCTGTATTCATATCTTGAGATGGAATTTCAAATTTGCTTGAAAACTTCTCAGAAATGAAAGAGTGTTTAGACCCTGAATCAAACAACACATCCAAATATGATGAAAAAACAAACACTGTACCTGTTACTACTTCATTTGATGGCCCAACATCTGCTGAAGTAGTTTCAAAGGACTTCACCAACCCTTTCTACATGTAGTCTGGCTGCTTTCCCTTAGTTGAGTTCTTCATTGGACACTCATTTCCATAATGACCCATTTCATTGCACGTAAAACATTTTACTGACTGTAAATAATATTTTTTCTTACCATTACCATGATCTTTTTTAGTGAAAGTATGATCTTTATGTCCCATTTTACCAATCGGTATCACTAACCAGAATTCAAAGGACATTCCCCATCATGATTTTTACCACAATTTTCACAGACTAAAAACATAAGTTTCTTACCATCATATTTTTTTGAAGTGTTCTTCCCTTTCGTCTGCCACGTCGGCCTCTTATTATATTTTTTTTCAAAGAACACTAGATCATCAGAAAACTCCATTTCTAACTTCTCCACAAAACTAAAAACTCTTTCATAACTTTTGAACTCATGATAAGATAAATCCCTTCGAGTCTTTAGCTTTAATACTGAGTTAAAACTGTTGATTTTACTACAAAGATTTTATTTGAAATTTTGATTATACCTTTATAGTTGAGTGAGTTTTTCTCATAAGAAGCCACAAAGACATCCTCCTAGTTCAATTCAAGAAATTGTTTTTCCATCCTAAAAGAAACCACCTTAGGGAAATATTTTTCATGAAACGTACCTTTGAATAAATCCTAATAAAGAGAATCAATATCCTCAATATCCATGATATTTTTCACCAACGACCATAATTGATCAGCTTCACCTTCAAAACAGTAAAAAATGAGACTAAACCTTTGATGTTCTAAACACCCCTTGACATCAAAATTTTGCACTAGTGTTTTAATCCACCCTTCTACTAGCACATAGTCAGAAGATCCTTTGAATGATGGGGGATGTCGCCTCTTGAAATTCCCCACTACTGACATGTTACTCTATGGTAGATTTTGTTGATTTGGTGCATGGATACCACCACCATTTATAGACTGAGTCAATTTTTCCATTAATAGAACAAACTGTTCAGTTTCTATTCAAACCATCTTAGGTTGCTAATTTGGAAGGTCAAATTCCTCTTGATTTCGTCCCAACATATATGCCCAGTTTATTTTGAAGAAAACCATTATTAACACAAAATTATCTTATGTGAATCCACATGGTAATATGTAAATGCTATATTATTTCAATATAATGTAATTTAGGGATCTGAATTTAACAATACCTTAACTTCTAAAGTTATCTAAACCGACCTCTGATACCAACTATAAAGACCCAACCATAAACATTACATAATCTTAAATTAAATGAATAATTCACATTAAGGGTCTTTTTAGGTTTAGAGTTTTATATAATTAGGTCATAACATTTACATAACAACATGAATGTTACATGTAGAAAATTCTACTCAGTATCCAATTTTTTCATAAAACAAATACTCTCGAAAAAAAGAGTCATGTCTACTTCCATTTCTTAGCCAACATGACTTTTCCATGATCCAATCCTTAACTCTATTAATATTTATGTTATGTGAATAACATTTAAAATCTTGGGATGAGCATAAAAAGAGCAGTAAGGGTTATAAAATAAGAAAGAAATCATTAGTCCATCAATAAATACAAAATATAAACTCTTTTACTTAACTCATGAAAACATAAGACTTATGAATGACACATAGTAATCACAAATCATAAAGGTAACTTATTGAAGTCTTATCATACTTACATTGTAGCTATCACCGCCACATAGGGATTTATGTTGGAATACCCAACATAGTATATTCCCTAATCTCATAGGAGAAACAATCTCGTTTACCTCCAACATGTTACCCAATGCATTGGAGAGCTATCTCGGGCTCACCTGCCCTAGGTTTATCATGAAACCACCCGTATACATAAAAATTTCCCAGGAACCATAACATATTCATAACACATAAAACAAACATAAAGAAAAGTCCACAATTCCACATTTCTATCACAATATATCATCTAAATATAGTGACATAACAAATCTATTTTAAAAACCATTTTCAATACCAAAATACTTAAAAGTGTACATGGTATTTATTTTCCTTTTAAAAATAGCATGTCTTGTTAAGTCGGCCATAGATAAAATAATACTCGCGGTGGAAGAAAGGGTTGTTGTCACCGCTTACGTTAAAAAACATTCTTTTTTGTAATTTTGTAAAAATCTTCATAGAAAAAGATTTCCTTTGAATGAAATTAAAAGTCAAAGATGTTTATGTAGCATATAAAATAAATTAGCGTATTAAAACAAAACATGCCTCAATGAAAGGAGATTGAGATGAAGTCCCTTACCTCGTGTCCAACCTGACCTGTACGTTCTTTAATCTCCTGAATAATAAACTAAAGATAATTTATACTTTCTTCGGAATCTTTTTCAAGTTTATTATTCCTTTTATATCACTTATTACCATGTTATAATCATTGTTTATTCATTTAAGTTAATAACGTTCGTTTTTTCAATATTTGGTACTTGAGTCAAAAATGGACTTCCCATAATTACAAGTTGTTCACATGGTCAACAGTTCATTATATTTAGAATGATATGAATTATTTAGATATATATATATATATATCTCATATATATCTAGTATATAAATGTATTTATAATAGTACATAACATTTGTAGGTAAGAAATGAAATGCACCGTTAATGGGGACGGTAAGCCGTACGTACTCATGAACGCTACTTATATTTTTATTTCCTATTTTAATGCAATTAAAACATAATGATACAAATATGTATTATAATTACAGTATAATATCATATATAATATCATTAATACCATCATTTATACATCCCACATGTGGCATTAACGGGTCATATCACTTTGAGGGGGCGGTAGTATGCACTTCCTCAAATTAAATTATCACGTTTACCTATACTAAAACCTTAAAGGTATGATATAAAAGGAAAATAAAGAATCATAAAGAAAACATAAACATAATATATATTATATATAAATATAGTTTCATATTAATGGACACCATGATAGGCGATAGGATATAATCATCAAATCATCGTTTTGTGAGGCCTTAGTTTTCCATTCCGAGAAATAGAAGGGTTTTCACCCATTAGACGGTGGTGTGTGTAAGTGTAGTTTCAATCCTTCTCGTAACATAATCCTAGTATATTTAAGATAATTTTTTTGTTATAAAAAAATAAATAAAAGGAGTTAAGGGGTTTTAGATGTAAAATAAAAGAACAGAAGTGACGAAAAACTGTTACCTTTAATTTGGGCAACTCCCTTTGTTTTGAACAAAAAGGACTTCTTGAGGTGCCTTATTCCTAAGGTAAGGATTCTAGAAGAAAAGAGGTATCTTGAGAGATTATTTGGTCTGGTGTTGGACGAGCCAAGGGGATTTAGAGGTGTGATGAATGAATTATAAGTGAGGTCTTTTTATAAGGGGGGAGAGGGGTTCTTTAAGAAAGTGTGAAAATATAATTTTATTATATAATGATATTTGGATTCTAAAGGTCGAAAACTAATTATAGTCGAAGAAAAGATGACTAATGGTATAAATAAAATCATCCAATAAGAATTTTACAGGTTTTAGATAATTTTTTTAATATATATAATCTTATTTATTTAAAAAATTTATTAATGAGGTAAATACTATAACATTATTGTGTCATAAATAATTTAATTTATTTGATGTCTAAAAATTATAAAAAAATTACCATGATGTAGGAAATAATTTTTTCTTTAAAATTATTTTTTATAGACAGAAATATAATTTATATAACCCCATGTAAAAATTATTTTACTATAAGATATTTGTTTAAGTCATTTTTGCCTTCAAGTAAATTAAAATAAAGTGTCCTTATCACTTCCAATTGGATTCATGAGGTCCCAAAATCTACCCAATGATGTCCATTTTCAACTAATACTCATCAAATAAGGTTATGAAAAGTGTTAAGGTAATTTTTTATTATTACGATATTATATTTACCTTGAATTACCCTATTTACCTTTATCTGCGGTAAAGAAATGTCCAAAGTTACTATTCATCGAAAATTATATTCATCTTATTGAACCACATTTTACTTACTAATAAAAAACATGTATATCAGATTTTTGATATTCAATCCAGAGAAGAAGTAAAATTTCATTTAAATGAAGAATTCAATTTTTTAACTACAACTTAGTGGTTTCACTATTCATCAAAAATTGATGTTTTTTTATAAAAATATCAAAAATTTCACCTAAGATATATTTGATAATCCGAATTCAAAAATGATTTCTATTTTAACAAATTCAAAACATAGATGTTGCATTAATTAATATAAAATTCATTCCCATTGTCAAAACAAATAGCGTGTTTTTATGAAACAACAACTATCAAAAGATTGATACTTTTTATGTCCAAATTCAAAGTGAAATTAATTCCATCGGACAAAAATGAAGTAAATATTAAAAACATAATATAATTACCCATTAAAACAAATTATAAAGATAATATTAAAATATAAATAAATTATATTAAATTACACTTTTGAATTAAAATACAATATTTTTCACTATTCATAAAGAATGAATTTTATCAGAATAATACCATAAATATACCCAAAGTAAATTTTGATGTCCCAATTCTAAAGAATAATTTTATTTGGTAAAATAGAACATATAAAAGTGACTATATCTAGATTTAAATAGGGTTTTCCATCAAAAGGTAGTAAATCAACCATTTAAGATAAATTATGCTTAAAATTAGATTCATTCACCTTTTAAGGCACTAACTTATATTAGATAAATGTAAAAACATTTAACAAACATGTATAATCATATTGTAGTTAGTTATATTAATTCCCATCAATACAATATCTAGGCATTAACTACCATTTAAAATAATATTGTTATATTATTAGTGTGCAACGAACGATTTCAAGGAAACCCATTATTTTGTATTGCGTAAGCCATCGAACATAGAAACCCCTTTAATGTAAAATTATTATTTAATTCAAAAATTTTAATAGTTATGGAAAATTTCTTGTTCTTTATTTACTCAGGATGTTACAAAATGAATAGGTCATTAAGGGGAATAACATATTAAATTTTGTCTTGATAGGAAGTGTGTAAGACATTGGTATTGAGATGAGTGTTGGATATCTTAGTTTGTATTTCAAATACTATTCAAGATTTCATTATATTATTAGGCCTAGGGATGATTTTTAAGATAAAAATATCTTTTACACATGATTGGAAACACACACTAAAATGTGGGGAGTGTAATTGTGCATACAATGAGAGGGATAATTCATTTCATTCTAGACAAAGGATGATGGGATGGTTTCAACTTTTTGATGTCCTAAGTAACCTATTTAAGGATATTCCATAATTAGAATATTATTCAAACATGACACATGAGGCCATGACTACGTTATAGATATAGTAAAATGGGACACCATATAGTGGAGAGTTTCAGTTTTAATTTAAGTTTCATGATTGTAATGGGTAGATATAATACAGTATAATCCCATGCTAGTGAGATATGGTTATCCACAAGTTTTGGATGAAGTTTTTGTGAGTTCAAGTCATTCTTGGGATTAGTCTTTGAGGAAGGGAATTTTAATTCACATTTTAGAGATGTAGGGAATGGTTATAAGGTATGGAATATAGGGTGTGTGATGTCAATATGGAAATTATTTTTTTTTCATGTTTTTTCTAGTTTGGATGTCGTATGAAATTTTATGACAGTACCTCAACCTAAGTTAGATAATTGCTAGCACAACCCAACGATAAGTGAAAAGGTAGTACATAGGATTTGATATGTAGATTTGGATGATGTTTGATAATTTTATATTTTATTTAAATTAATAACACTATTGTAATAGTATTTATAAATAATTATTTAGGACCTATATATATTTTACAATAAATGGTGTATAGGGAGGCATGTTTGAGTCCTTATAATGTCTCTAGTTGGGATATTGATGAGTTATTTCAAACAAATAATTAAATTCTAATATAAAAGAATCTTATTATTTTTTATATAGAAACTAGAAAATAAATAATTCCAATGTTTCATATCTTATAATGTATATACGACTTTTGATTCATGGAAACATATCTATTTGGTTTTCCTAGTAACCAAGGATATGGATTTTTTTATTATAATTTTTTTATTTGAGATATTGAATCTTGTATTATTTGGTTATTTGAGATCAATATTATTGTTTTTGAACATTTTCTATAATAATATGAGGCATGTGTTTAGATATAATTTTTAGAACACTTGATTCAAATGAAATCTTAATTATTGTATATGACTGAGTTTGTTAATGATTGAGAGTTTAGTTGTTTAGTGTATCCATAAAAACTATTATTTTTTTAACATATATAACTAATTTTTGGAATAAAACTATGTTGGGAAGATGATTCAACTTTTAATTAGTTTTCTTATGATAGGTTATATATATCTCATGGTGGAATATAATTTAATGATTACTATATAGTTCTATAGAGAGTGGTGTATATAAAATCACATTGTGGGATGGTTTTGGGAATGGATTCCATGGTGATGGTTTTTTCTTATGCGGGATTCACAAGATTCTGTTTTCATTATTAACTTATTTTCATGATGAAGTGGTTAATTTTATGATGGATAATAAATTAGAATATGAGAAGCATTATTCTTTTATATATAAATCACTTGAATGATTTCGTTATCGAACATAGTTTTTCAATGAAGTATCAGATATAAATGAAACATTCGATATTGGGTATATAGTATTAATCCTTTAGTGGATAGTGATCCTGCATGGTCAAGATTAGTATGGATAGCGTACATGTATAATCATCATGATTTAATAATGATTCCAATGTTGTTGGTGACTATATAGTTATACTTTAAATAATATATAGGTGTTATAATTTTATAAAGGGATGAATCAGAAATGATTTTTGATAGATGATATTGATTTAAAATGGAAGCATGGTCTGTTTTTTAGAACTTGAGATTATGTTCGATGGGATCCATATAATTTGGGTATGAATCTGGTTGTATATTATTGCAATATAAGAGAATTTACTTATAGGTTTTGTTTGAAATTATGGTGGTTAGTGAGTGGGAATGGTTGAGAGAGTTTATATATGGTCACCCTACCTTGGAGTAGGATAGAGAGGGTTTGAATGGAATTATATGAGAGGAATCAATGTTTGAGGGAAGGGGAAACTGGTTATATGTGGTTCCCATTTGGTTTATAGATCTATGATGCAATGACTTATGATTTTGAACCATTTATTTTGAAAATATATTTTATGGATTTCTCCACACATGACAACAAAAAATGAGTAAGGAAAAATTTATTAATAATAAAAATCATCCACTAGTGATTTTTCAGTCAATTAGAAAATTTCATAGAAAATATGATTAAGAACACTTATTGAATTACAAAAAGGTTTTTCTGAATGAAATATGTTTTTCAAAACTTATATATTTCATTTAAAAGATAAATTTATAAATTCTATAATTTTAATTTTACAAAATAATCTAAAATTTTGATGACAAAATTGAAAAATTAGTTAGGGTGAATTTTTGAGAATATTATAAAACAATTACTTCATTATATAAGAGTAAAAATACTGATTTTGATAAAAACTGTAAATTTTATGAAATAATATTAACATAAAATAGACATAAAAGTTTGTCAATTTTTTTAATATATTTATATATATAATAATTAATATAAATCATTTAAAAATACAATGTTGATTTTTTGAAACACATGTTTAACATTCAGGAAACTCAAGTGATATTTCATACTAAACATTATTTTTATGTGTTTATATATAATGCTTTTAATTATAAAAAATAAATTTAAAATAAATTATCTATAATTTTATATCCCAATACTCATATTTTTTTGATTAATTTATATTTATTTTATAAGAATAAAAATGATATTAATAAGAGTAATGTTAATTAACAAGATAACAATGAAAGGGTTATTTTTAAATGAGTTGTTTTTTAATGTTGTGAAATTTTTATCTAATAGAAAAAGTTAATAAAATTTAAAAACATAATATAAAAATATTGTCAAAAATATAATTATATTTAAAAAATTATATTTTTTAATCAGTGAAATATAATAATTAGAACAATTTATGGTAATATTATTATTTTTTCAACAATAACAGTATTTTCTTTATACAAAATTGTTTAATTTAATAATTAATTTTATATTATTCAGAATTTGATTTAGATTAAATAGGGTTAAAATTTAGGTTTATAATACCCAAATTCTGTATGATTGGTTATTTTATATGTTTATTAAAACATATGTTACATTAGTATTAACTAGTTATCTCTGTATAATGAGAAATGTTAAATGTAATAATATAAGATTAAATAACATCAAAATAGATTGAAACATAAATATAAAGACTTAATTTCAGAATTCTCATGTTCTTATAACTCCAAAATTCATTATTTAAAACATTCAGACTCATTTAACGAATTATAGTGTAATTATATCATTGAAAAGTTATGTGTATTCTGAAAAGAACCTATTTTTACAAATGAAAGATGATCACTCACACCCTTTTAATGATTTAAATCACCTTCAAAACATACTTTAAAAAAATCAATATTTTATCATTATTTTAATCCCCTTGAATTTATTGATGAGTCTCTTCGGTACATGTTAGCCTATTAAATTCATTTCCAAGGTGACTCGTGAGAATTTTCATGGTTCCAAAGAAAGTATTGCATAATATTTTCCCTTTTTTATTAATCATTATCTTCCATACCTAACAAAAACATCTTAATATTATGAAATAATTATAATTAATATACATATGGTTTTTTAGATTTCTTTAAAAATCCATATTTATTCCTTCCCATCCACTTAGGAAAAAAAATAACAATGATTCTTTATTGTGAGGACTACTGTGTACACAAAGCAATATCATCCATTTTTACAAATAAATGCCTTTACATGTTATAAGGATTGAATTTAAGAATATATTTGAAATATATAATATAATTGTGATTATAAAAATAAAAAATATAATCCACCTTTTTCCCATCATTCATTTGGATATGAAAATGTTTAGTGTGTATTGTGCATACGAACGCCTCTATAAAAAAACATATTCCATTTTCTTCCTGAGTTAGGTTCATTATAAGGGCCACTTAAAAAATTAGTATGGAAAATAAAAAAATAAAAAAACAATTATTATTTGGTTACAATGATATTATTTGAAAACAAACTATTTATTAACCACACCAACCCATCAAATTATTAAATGGTAATATTTTGTTCTCTATAACCACATACGCATATTATTATTTAAAAATCCATAATAAATGACTATGGGAACATAAATACTACTTTTATTAAAATTTAATAAGTAAATAATGATTTATATTTTCCTTGAATGTTTATATTATGTATTTATATTATTGTTATACTATTAACATTAATTACTAATATTTTGGAAATAAGAAAACATTGATTCCATTATCATGAAATATAACAAAAAAACTGATGTATGTATACAATTAAATTATATAGAATTATAATTTATATTAAATTTACCAAAATTTACCTATAAATGATAATATTTTCTAGTTAAAAAAATAATGACACTACTATTAAGAAAATAATTCAAAACTCTCATGATAGATCACTCCTAACATTGAAAATATCAAATAAATTAATAAAATACATATAGATGATTTTTATAATTGTTGCTTATAAAATCTTATATGGATGAATAATGCTCTAAAATAGTTGATTAAAATAGTTATTTTTTATATAGGATATTCACGTGCATTAGTTGATGTTATGAATTCAGGTGAGGTTTTATTCACTCAAATTTAATTTCTTAAGACTTATTTCTTAGGGTTACACCATTTTTATTTGGAATAATAAATATGCTACTCATTAAATATTTTTAGTCATGATCATACAATTACTCATAGTCTTTAATTTTCCAGTTGAATCTACATCCTTCAAGTATTTTTTATTTGAATATTTATAATATCCTAAGGGATTATGAAAACACATATTTGTTTCCATTGAGTCAAATCATTATTATTGATATATATTGTTTGATCTTTTTATTTATTCGAACTACTGAAATTTGTTTACTATATTTTTTCTTATTTTATGAGATTTAAAAATTATTCATTATTATTTAATCATTGAATTTTTCCTCCCCCAAATATTAAGTTATATAATGGAGTATCATTCTCTGAATTTATATTTCATGGGACATATATCACTTTATACCCCAATTTAAATTTTAATTGTTGTATATAATACCTATTTTTAATGATATATCTAGAATTATATTTTTAATGTGTTATTTTATGTCCAATTTCATTATATTACACATTCATCTAGTTTTTATTTAAATGTTACTCAGTCCATAATATATTTCTTCTATCAAATTATTTCTCATTAAGTCATTGGTTGTCTACATGGTTAGAATCTTTTAAGTCCCCATTTGGTCCTTAAAATTTCATTTCCCAATGGAAATTTATTTTTATCTGTAGGGTTTTTTACTTTTATTTATATGTATCATCCTCATTGATGAAATACTTTTTAAAATAAATGTTTGATGCCTTATAAAATAGGGCCCATCCTTTCACATGGATCATTTTACTCTATGTCCATAGTTTCCTTCACACTAAGGATTTCATCTCATTTTTTGAACTCAAATATAGATAAATTCATGAGTTTATATTAATTATCATCCTCACTATTATGATTCAAATTTTGTTACCATATTTATAATTTTTTATTTTAATAATCGGGGTTTTCAAATTATTAAAAGTTTTTTCATATCCTAGATGTCTTCATTATCTTCTACTAAACATTTTTATATAAAACAACTATATATTTAAAAATAATTCATTACTATAAATTTAATAAAAATTAATTTTTAATATATATCAACGGGTTTCTTTTCAAACTTTTTGAAATTAACATTTCAAAATCAACCGATGAATTTTGTATAATGAATTTATTTTTTAATAAATGAATTTAATAATATTTTTTAAAATTTTAATAGAAGAATATATTTGACATGTTTTTTGAAATTATTTCTTTGGATTCATGGTGATTCAAAGAAAATTAAATTTAAAAAAATATATGAGATTTATATAAAGAAGAGTTTCTTTGAAAAAAGGGACATTCTCCTCCTACATTTCAATGTAGAACAATACTATTCTTCTAAATGTATTCTTCATCTATCATTTAATTCATTACCTATATTTTAAAAATGATTAAACTTAAATATTTATAAGAGGAATTATCCGTTAATATCATTATAATTCCCTTAATAATCACTATTCTATAACTACAATTATTCTTCCATAACATTTCCTATGAAAATAATTTACTTTTTATTCATTTTTTGGAGGTTTTCACCAAGATTATATTTATTTATTGATTGGGGAAATGTTTAGAAAAAATATAAATTTTAACTATATTATGCAAATACAATATGAATTATTATATTTATTAAAGTGTACTATAAATTTATGAATATAATTGGATACCTATTAATTTTCTATGGGTGTTTCATGGTATATTTATTAATGGAATTATAAATAATTTCTTTTCATGATTATTTTTTAGAAAGAAATGAAACACATTTTCATTCAATGGTTTTTATGATATGATGAATAAAACCCATTTTTCTTTCACATAGGTTCATTATGTTATGATTAAATATTGATTTCATGTATCAAATATAATTATATTCTATCATCCTAAAATGAATATGTTAAAGATTTATATCTATTGATACCTGTATATGACGGTAAAATGTTTTTGTGTCAAAGGTATGGGTGAAAGTGTCTTTCTCGTGTTGGTGATGTATATATGGGTATAATTATGTTGTCTCTCATGTGTGGGTGTAACTGTATGGTTCATGATTTTGATGATTTACTATGGTAATTTGAATTTCACATTTCAATGGTATCTTGATATTATAGTATTATTTATCATATTTATTAACTATTTTTATTATCACTATTTTGATTCATTACTTTTTCCACATTCCATGATTTATGATCTTGGATTTTTTTAACTTGCTTATATATACTTATTATATTGATATACCCATCTTACACTCACTTATGATATTTTATTATCTTCATCATTATTTAAACTTAGTGAAAAGTTGGATAACCCTTACCAATCGTTCCATTCCTAGGTCTGTGAAGATGAGTGTAACCCATTGGATGTCAAAAATGTGTATAATATGGTTTAATTATAAACAAATATCCATTGTTTTTGTAAAATAAATTTTATATTAAATATATTCTCAAAGAAACTAATCCAAATATTTTTTTATGATGTGTATTATTATTATGAGAAGTAATAAAAATATATTTTTTCATGTTTAGCAAGTATTATCTCACTTGGTATCAAATTAAATTCTCAAAAGTTTATGTTTTTTTTCACCAAACATGATTTTGTGGGTCTAGGGAACCTCAGTTGTTATTATAATAGTGTATAGTTATTAATGGGCATTAGTTTTTTTATTTATAATTATGATAAGATTAATTTAAAGAAAAATATTGGGTAAATCTAACGGTTATGATAATGTAATGATAACATCCTCATTTTTTGTAAAATATATTTTTTTAGATTTTCTTGGAAATGAAATGTAACACCCAGACCCCAGAGGCCCAGAGTCGGTGCATTATTATGTATCATTGGAATGATCATAAAATATCATGTCATGAAATATCTATTTGTTTAGTATCCTTGGAAGTACTAGATACATTCATAAGGTTTACATTACATCATAAAATTAAAAACTACAACAACATTGTTTCCATAGACAGCACTGAGATCCCATAGACTATCCATGTAGGTCATTCATAATATACCTCTCCAAATCCTGAAAAAAAAAGGGGTGAGCTAAGATTATCAGTAAGGATAACATTATAGTGGAAACATTTATAAATAAGCACAAACATTTAAGGCAGTGTATAAGTCTAAAACAAAATCCTTTTAAACTTGAACTTCAGCATAATATGGCAAAGATAAAATCAAATGATGCCATTTACATATTCACATGGATATTCAACGAGTTGAATAATCACATGCAATATCAATATCCACTTTCATAATTATGGAATGCATAATGCCAGAATTTCATAACCACATAGTCATGGACTTGTTCCAAGACTACAAATAAGATTTTGTCAAGGACTTGTGCCAAGACACTAGTTTGTCTCATGAGACCTACCAATGTATCGAAGAGCTATAGTGGGTTCCACCAGTCACTTACTAAGTCCAATGCATTCTTCATATGAAAAGGTAGAAGCATAATCCAAACATTCGTATTAAAACTAGTATACGAAATGTCAATATTTTGACTACAAACCATGAATGATATAAAAATATCACATACACAGTCAATAATAACTTATTCAATACAATATGGAATATTTTATTCTAATTCATCAACTTAAATAGAGAATAATGAATGATATTGACATAGATAAAAATAATCATCAAAACTATTTTATATTAATATCCCCCTTTTTCTTGAAAACATTTAAAAGTCGCACTATTTATCAAGAAGCCATTTCAAATAGATTTTTGAATCAATTTGAACCACACCACTTTGAAATTTTTTAAATGATTTTTTATTTTAAAACATTAATGTCTATATAAATAAATCGGAAAAACCATTTTTAAAACATGGACATTAATGTGAAATATTTAGAATAATAAATCATTAAAACATTTTAAAATGATATTTTATTTAGAGTTGCTAACCAAAAGAGAGTCATTTGAATAAAAATTATTGAGTTAATCAATACATTGTAATATCATGAGAGTAAATGGATTCATGATATATTATGTCAAAGTACATTATATACAACATATAAAAGTGATTTGGTGTATAACAATAAAGAAGTCTCAATGGAATGTAAATTGAGATGAAATCTCTTATAAAGATAGTATCCCTAGGTTAAGGATAAATCAATGACATAATTTTGCATGAAAAATATAAATACAGTCAATATGATTGGATATTCCGTGTAAATCAATCAGAGGAAATTCAAACATATTCTTGTAAAAACAACACAAATGAATTGGATATTTAACTCAACAAATAGATATTGAGTTAAAATTACACTTATAAAGTTCATATTGATTGATTCAGATTTTATCAATGGATTGATTATGTGTATCAAAATTATATCCATGGAAAGGGGAGTGGAAATTATGACATAAGAAAATTTATAGTGATTCCACACATAATCTTGGAGTAAAATAATCAATGAAGTATATGTAAAGCCGAATGAATGGAAAATTGAAATTTGTAATTCCCTTACCAATTTGGTAACTTATGAAACATACATCCCATGAATTATGGATCATACAATTATGATGTAAATATCCATAAATTAATGTATAATACACAATGAATATAATCATGGGCATTACACACACCACATGCATTAAATAAGTGGTGAACAATGAAATCTCATGAAATTAAGTGTGAGATAAGAAGACCCTTACATCGTACTTTTCAAATGGTTGAGGGTAGGTTAACCTCTTGTATAATGGTGAAATAATTGTTATTATATTATAAAAGAATCATATGCATTAATATTATATCATATGTGATCTTTTAACATTTCTTTGTTAATAATATCTTAGTATTATCATCATTTTGTTTGTTAACAGACTCGTTTTCCTTCATATTATTTATTATGTGAGTTATATTTGTTATGGAAGGGATAAATATTATTCATAAACATAAAAATATAATGTTTCTAATCATTATTTTTAATCATAATATAAAATTTACTCTTGAATGTATGTGATGGGGAATGAATCTTTTCGCGTTCGTGGAGACTGTAATCCATTCAAACGCACGAGTGAAAATATCATTCTTTTCATTTTAAAATAATATATAATTGGATGGTATATCATATATGAAGAATCATTATTATGTTATATTTATTATTTACAGCAATTACACATAATTATTATACCCATCCAAATAATAATGTTTGAATAACAATTACACCACGATGTGGAGATGGTAAGCCATACGTATGCATATATGGTGACATGTCATTCAAAGGATGGATATAATAATGAATATGGTTGTACCATATTCATAATGAAATCATATTATATATAATATACTGGATTTATTATTTTAGAATGGAAACAACAATGAAAGTGGAAGTGGAAGAAGAAAGGAACATGAAAGAGGTGATGAGATATTTACCTCCTCTTCGTCTTCTTCCTTTTGATTTGATAAAAAGGGATCCTTAGGATGACATTATGACTAAAGTAGAGCCTCTAGGATGAGTGTAGGGTAGTTGATAGAGTATTTGGGTAGATTTTGGCTGAGCCAAGAGGCTTTGAAGGTGTGAATTGAGGGAAGGCGGAGCGCCCTTTTATAAGAGGGGTGAGGCGCACCTTAGGAAAAAGTAGAAATATTATATTATAATAAAACCCATTTCGGTTTCTAATCTCTAGAAAATGGATTATTTAACATATAAGGTGGGTATGGGTAAAAAAACACTCAACCAATAGGTTTTAGACATGATTGGGTTAATATATTAACCTTATCATTTAGATTTAACTCTTAGTTAAATAGTTTGACATTTACCATGTCTCTTTATATTTTTAAATTATATGGATAATAAACATACTATATACTTCCAAAATAATCCCAAGTGGATCATTAATGATACACATATCATTATATAAGACTTTTTTCTAAACCATAGATCTTTAGGAATATAATATCAATTAATAATATAATATTTGTTTAAAAAACTCTTTTATGTCAATTTTGACACTATTTGGTATTTCGTTTTTTCTAAATTCTTGAAAAAATTATTACTTAGAAAAAAATTCATCTAACCAACCCCAATATAGCATATTAACCTATAAAATTAGTTTAATTGATAAAAGTATCAAATTACATTTATTTGGATATTTATAGTATCAATTAGTTTAGTATTACATTAATTAGGTAATTACCACATCCTCATTGTGTCATTAATAAATTAAATTATTTTATTTCTAAAAAAATAAATTAAATACCACTATATAGGAAATATTTTTATCTTTCTAATGAATATTTATAGTCGAATTTATCTTATGTGTAACCCTATATTGAAATTTTTTAGTTATTAAACTTTGATTTTAACTCTTTTAACTCTTCTTGGAATTAAATAATAATAAATGTCCTAATCTAATCCAAGTGGAACAAATAGGTTCATATTTTATTCCTAAGGTTGTTTTTGTTGAATTATACTTATCAAATAGAATTAGTACATGTGTTAGGGTAATAATAATATCAATTTTACCCTTTATCACCCTATTTACTTTTAACTGTGGTAAATAAAAGAAAAAAGTAACTATTCACCATAAATTATTTTCATCTTATTGAACCACATTTTACATACTAATATCAACCGTGTCTCTTGGATTTTTTGAAATCTATTCACATAAGACGTAAAATTATGTTTAATGTGAATCTGCAAATTATCATAAGAGGTGGGTAAAAGACGGTGAAAAGTTCAATAAAAATTTTATATATCTAAAATTATTATAAAATGACTCCAACGAATTACATTGAAATTATATAGGTATTATGTATCTATTTTGACCTAAAATAAATCTAAATAAAATAAATAATTATTTAAATAAAAATTCGGTTTTAAACAACAACTGAGTGTTTTTCACTATTCATTAAAAATTAAAAGTTTTCAGAAACATACAAAAAATTAAACCTAAGCTAGTTTTGATATTATGAATTCAAAATTTAAGTATATTTTACCAAATTAAAAATATATAAATTTCATTTATTAGTTTAAAATTAATTCCCATTTTCAAAACCAAAAAGCATATTTTTTTGAAATAATAACTACAAAAAGATTGAAATTTGTTTATGTCGAATTTCAAAGGGAAATTACTTACAAAGACCAAAATTGGATTAAATGGTAAAAATATAATCCAATTATACATTAAAACCATTAATATTTATAGTTGAACACTATAAATTATTTTGATTAAAAAAGTAGTTTTCAGTTGAAATATATTATTTTTCACTATTCATCCAAATATGAATGTTATCTGAAAAACGCCATAAATTTATTAAAACTAAATTTTTATGTCCCAATCCCAAAGAAGAAGTTTATTTTGTCAATTTTAATATATAAAAGTTTAAAATATTGGACTTAAAAATGGTTCACCCTCAAAAGAAGGTAAAATTGCATATTTTGAAAAATACATTTTTTATTTGAAAAAAATATATTTTTCTATATATTATGTCTAAGAAACTGATAATATGGATTCTAAAATTATAAGGGTTATATAAAATTATGTTAATACTATTCATAACCACTTTTGAATGGCTGGTTTAGTGATAGAGTTAATATTTTCATTATTATTTATATGTTTTTCAATGATTTAGTCCCTCCCAATTATTCAATGTGAGTGTATGTGCATCATTTATGTGTTTTTAGTGTATTTTGGGCTTAAATGTGAAAATGGGGTAATTCTGTAAAATTTTCAGTTTTATAGAGCTTCTGGTTTTCGGGAATAACTCTTATAATATGGGTCCAATTGAAGTGAGTCCTTTTTTTGTAGGATTCCTATACTTGTGTTCTTAAAATGTTCCTGCTGGACCAAGACCCAATTCGAAATCCAATGGTGCAGAAAATTCAATCAAGTGGAGAAATCAGTTTGGAAGGCAGAATGGACCCCACTTCATTAAATATGAAATATCTCCTTCAGCCGACCTTAGAATGAGGTTATTCCAGCTGGTGTTGACAGAGGACTTCAAAATTACGGCTCGAATTAAATTTCATAAATTATTGAGCTCATTAATGCATCCTTTTGGCGCGTCCAAGTGGAGTGGGTGAAACAGTGTTTGGCGGCCAGAAAAGTAATGGTCATTGATTCGGTCATATCGTTCTCTACACGTGTCCAATGACTCTCAAAGTTTGAGGGTCGATAGAGAACTTCATTTCCAACATTCTATAAGAAGGGACCTCAGTGATTTTCGGCCGGATGGTGGGTATAACAGAGGCAAAATTCTGAAGGACAGATTCTGGAGGATCGAATTTCTGTTCTTTCTTTTCTCTCTTTTGTTCTTCTTAGTTTTTTAATGAATTCTTCTTTTCCCTTAGTCACAATTACCCATACCATGGTGGGGTAAAATTCTGTGTGATTGGTGAAGAGGAGGTTTTCCATATTATATTTCATGAGTTACTTCTATTAATGTTTTAAAATCCTCTTTTCTCTTCTGCGAATCTGTTTCAATTTCTTATAACAGTTTTTATTATCATGTACGATTGTATCTTATTTTAGATTCTATTGTTCATTTATATTTGGTCAATGATCAATATTTCACTCCACTGGGTTCTGGTTTATAAACAATGGAATAGACCGGGATTTAGTGGTGTAGTACTCGGTGATCACCGGTACGTGTGTGAGGAGTAGTGAATGTTCTTGATTATTTGGGATAAACAAGACCCGATTGGGAATTTACTAAGATAATTGGGGGTATTTTCGACAAATCTATTACACATTGGAAGGAGATTAGACCAAACTAATATTTTATTAAGGTTTATTCTCACATTTTTAATTGACCAAGGGAGTGAGAAGAAACGATTGTGGATTCTCACTCTTAACGATTTAGTAGAGGAGAATTGGGTAAAATAAACAATGATAGAATTACAATTGGAAAACTAAACCTAACCTGATCACTATTTCATATCACTGATTTAGATCACATCATTTGTCAATTTTTTTCAAAACATTCACTTAATTACTTTACTTTATTTAGTTTCTTTCTTGTATTTTCTAAATAAAACAGTTTCTAAAAACAACCTCACTTCTTTCTATTTTAAGGTGACAGCTTAATTGTTGTGCACTCCTCTCTGGATACAACCTAGGTAATCCACTCTACTGCATTTTAACTTAGGTAATATTTGTTTTTGTCACAGCCCACGACAGGAATGTGTCAAAACTTGGCGCCGTTGCCGGGGAGGCAGTGCCGCAATCTAATTATTAATATTTGACATTTTTTTCAAAACAAATAGTTAAAAAAAATATTTTTACATGATGTTTTAAAATGATTATTTCTTTAATTCCTGTAACAACTACCCACATTTAGAACAAGTAGATGAGTCTGGTTTTGATATAGTACAGATGCAAGAACTTAAAAATGACATCGCAAAATTATAGAACAAAGTAGAACTTGCATTTGAATATGTCCGTGCAATGATGGAAAAACCAGAACCTATGAATGAACACGAGGAGGTCAAGATGGAAGAATTACCTATTGAGCTACATGTGGGAGAGAAGAAAGATCTAGATAAATTCTGGAATAAGTGTGAAGAACTACTTGATCCACATATTCCTTACAAAGTAGAAGATCTAGAACAATTGAAGGAAGACACCACCAAAGCTGCGGAATTTGAAGAAAATATGGAGGAGCCTGACTACCAACCTATATCTTTTGAGATTAAACAACAAGAGAAACCACATACTGAAGAAGTAATTGAAGTCAAGACACTTAAGGGAGATAATTTTTTTCTTAACTCTTTTCATTCTAATTATATAGAATCTGAATTTAGTATCACCTTCCCTTGTTATAAATTTTCAGAATTGGATAACAATTGTATTGTCTTGGTGGATGAGGAAGAAAAAGAAGATACACATCATAAGGAAAATATGGGGCTCCCTGAACTAGATGAAAAATTATTAGAGGAACTTCAAGAGGAGGTCAAAGTGGATTTGCCTAAGGAAAATGAGAAACAAGATGCTTACATTAAAAGAGAAGAGTTTGATATTGATTTATCATGTTTTAATTTTATTCAAATAGAATTACACTCTTATTTTCCCTTTGACTATTATTTTGATGCAGCATGCCTTGAGGAACTGTTGGAGAATGAGGAAGAAGTTGTGAAAATGGAAACCAAGAAAGAGGAGGACTCATTCTCTATCCTAACCCCACCATACAAGATGCATATCATTTTCATAGGGGTGGAAATGGTGTACCGTATCCATATACTCCTAAAAAAAAAGAAGTTCTAACTGGAAGGAAAATGTGTTGGTGGTTCATCTCAAAGAAACTCAACCCACCGTCGGATTAGGGATAACCAACTGAAACTGCCAATCTGGAGGCAGTCAAAACCCATGGCCCACTTGGGGGATAAAACCAAGATCTATCCTTCTATTCTCATTATATTTATATTTTCTTTATTTTCAATAAATTTATTATGTTTTTATTATCTACCATTATTTGTAGGTTTTTATATGCGTCACACTTATGAGCTTAACTCAACATTGCACTACCAATAAGTCAGGTCGTACCTCTCCTTTGTATTTTCATGATTTTTGTGATTCAATTTCCAATATTCTTACATGTTAAATACATTTGAATGCATTATGGACACTGCATCATTTAAGTGTGGGGGAGGGAACCTTTGTAGTGTAGGATTTTTATGTGTTATTTGTTTTCCTATTTGTTTTAAAAAAACATGTGTGTGTTTAAAATTTTGTGTGATTATTTTTAAAGTTTTATGTGTTTTTGAAACTTTTGAGCTAAAATGATTATCATTGATATTTTTGAAACCCGTCTCCCTGAGTGAAATAATTTATTCCTTGAAACTGAGCTTAAATGAATGCTGAAAATGACACTGTTTCAAGTTCAATTCTTTGGGCATTTCATGAAAAATACTCTGTTTTTTGAATCCCATGCCACATATCACTGTCTTTATATTTGAAATCACATTCTCGTAAGGATTTTGAACCTATTATTTTCATATTCTTTACATTCACCTCACTTCTTGAGAGAACCAAATCATGCTTGATTTAACCAGAATTTGATTTATTCCTGTCAAAACTTGAGGGTTTGAGGTACTTGTGTTTTAAATGATTGAGGCATTTCATTGGTTTGAAAGCCCCCTTTTCAAGATAATCCCTTTCATAATGGCCTACCATGAACATTTAATCCTTGTATCCCATAGAAGCCATGAACATCCTGTTAGGTTAGCCACATTACAAGCCAATATTCCCTATCCAACCTGCTCTTGAAATAAAATTGCATGATCTATTTGAACATAAGTGTGGGGGGAATATGTCTTGTATTGTAATACCTTATTTGGGTATACTTTGGGTGAAAAAAAATGTTGAAGAGATGTTATTGCTGCTGAAAAAAACCCATCTAGCTGAATGCTGTGCCTTTTCTAGAGCTTTCATGATGAGAGAAGTTGTGCCTTTCTGGAGATTCTAATGTAAAAATGAAGTTGTGCCTTTTCTGGAGCTTTCAAGAAATATTATATTTGAGAAGATTTAAATGTTTGATGCTGAAATGATGATCAATGGGAACATTCCTTGATATTCCATGGAGAAGGAGTTTATTTTCTACTAATGGGAGTGAAGAGAAGACCATACTTTTGTGAAAATTAGAGTAATGCAATTTTGCTTCAAAAAGAGCCAAGCCCTCCTCATTCAGTCTCAGAATTTTCATATATAAATCCTACCAACCTAAAGCCACAGAACAACCTTAACAAGTCCTCATGATAAACATATGTCTTTGACTCACAGCGGGTGGATATGTAGGAATTTATCAAGCCTATGGTGACCCTTGTATGAGTTTGGATGAGAAAGACATCGCTAAAAATTGAAATATTTGTAATGAGAGATAATGAAAGTTAGGTAAGTGTTTTGTGTGCATGGGAGGAGAAATGAAGAGTAAATTTATTTAATGATCCTAAATTATAAAAATGAAATAATATAGTTTGAGGAGGCATGATATATTTTGTTTCTTGTTTTCAAATTGGTGGATCTCATGGATATGTGTTTTGAATTTACTTTGATTTTATTTTGATTCTGACTTGTCCAGGAGTCCAAGTGATAAGTGTGGGGGAATTGATAGAGTTAATTTTTTTCATTATTATTTATATGTTTTTCAATGATTTAATCCCTCCCAATTATTCAATGTGAGTTTATTTGCATCATTTATGTGTTTTTAGTGTATTTTGGGCTTAAATGTGAAAATGGGGTAATTCTGTAAAATTTTCAGTTTTATAGAGCTTCTGTTTTTTGGGCATAACATTTATAATATTGGTCCAATTGAAGTGAATATTTTTTTTAGGATTCCTATACTTTTGGGCTTAAAATGTTCCTTCTGGACCAAGACCCAATTCAAAACCCAATGGTGCAGAAAATTCAATAAAGTAGAGAAATTAGTTTGGAAGGCAGAATGGACCCCACTTCATTAAATATGAAATATCTACTTCAGAAGACATTAGAATGAGGTGATTCCAGCTTTTGTAGACATAGGACTTCAAAATTACGGCTCAAATTAAATTTAATAAATTATTGAGCTCATTAATGCATCCTTTTGGCGCGTCCAAGTGGAGTGGGTGAAACAGTGTTTGGAGGTCAGAAAAGTAATAGTCATTGATTCGGACATAGCATTAATTACACCTGTCCAATGACTCTCAAATTTTTAGGGTAGATAGAAAACTTCATCTTCAACATTCTATAAGAAGGGGCCTCAGTGAGTTTCGGCCTTCTGGTGGGAATAACAGAGGCAAACTTCTGGAGGACAGATTCTGGAGGATCAAATTTCTGTTCTTTCTTTTCTCTCTTTTGTTCTTCTTAGTTTTGTAATGAATTCTTCTTTTCCCTTAGTCACAATTACCCATACCATTTTGGGGTAAAATTCTGTGTGATTGGGGAAGGAGAGGTTTTCCATATTGTATTTCATGAGTTCCTTCTATTAATGTTTTAAAATCAACTTTTCTCTTCTGCGAATCTGTTTCAATTTCTTATAACAGTTTTTATTATCATGTACGATTGTATCTGATTTTATATTATTTTGTTCATTTATATTTGTTCAATGATAAATATCTCCCTCCACTAGGTTCTGGTTTATAAACAATGGAATAGACCGGGATTTAGTGGTGTAGTACTCTGTGATCACGTGTACGTGTGTGAGGAGTAGTGAATGTTCTTGATTATTTGGGATAAACAAGACCCGATTGGGAATTGCCTAAGATAATTGGGGGTATTTTCTACAACTCCATTACACATTGGAAGGAGAGTAGAACAACCTAAAATTTTAGTAAGGTTTATTCTCACGTTTTTAATTGACCAAGGGAGTGAGAAGAAACGATTGTGGATTCTCACTCTTAACGATTTAGTAGAGGAGAATTGGGTAAAATGAACAATGATAGAATTAAAATTGGAAAACTGACCCTAACCTGATCACCATTTCATATCACTAATTTAGATCACATCATTTGTCAATTTTTTTTCAAAACTTTCACTTAATAACTTTACTTTATTTAGTTTCTTTCTTGTATTTTCTAAATCAAACAATTTCTAAAAACAACCTCACTTCTTTCTATTTTAAGGTGACAGCTTAATTGTTGTGCACTCCTCTCTGGAGACAACCTAGGTAATCCACTCTACCGCATTTTAACTTAGGTAATATTTGTTTTTGTCACACACCACGACAGGCATGTGTCATTTAGTAAGTCGTGGTGTGCTTTAACTTGATTTTGTGTGTAGTGTATGTTATTTAATTAATTTTAAGAACTAACGTACTATGAAATCTTGGGGGGTTACATTTTTCCCTCCATCAATAAATTGCATCATCACAATTTTTAAAATTGGGCTTGGGAATATAATGGAAAGTCCCACATCAGAAAAAGAGTAAATAAAACTATCACTTTAAAAGAAATAAAGAAAAGTACAAAGGTCACCCAAGATAACTCATACTAGGATTTCATGTAGGATAACATGGATATGGATGATAAACTATGTGTCAAAATTTGATGAAGAGGGATAGAAAGAATGATCAAGATAAAGTTAACAACAATAAAACCACAAACTTGTGATGGAACAAATGGTCATTAGTTTTCCAGTAGGATAAGTAAATGGACACCATTTTTTTTTGTTTTAAGTTACATTTCATAGAGATGAGGAATTTATTTATGAGATTGACTAAGAACATAAATAGATATACTTACTTTTTAAGTAGAGTTTCATTCTTTGATAAATTTCTACCACTAACTCATTTTTTTAAACGATGAGTATTCAAGAAGACTTGGTCACACCAGAAGAGCTAGAATAAACTTCGAGAGAATCACATGATCCACAAATAATAAACTACATATTTAACTTGCCTTTAATGATTAATCAAAACCAAAATGGTTAGTGCAAGATCTGATGATACCCCAAAAGGATATTCCTTTAGGGAAAGAAACAAAAATCTTAATTTCAAAAATTAAACCCACAGAACCCCATAGTTAAATAAATACCATTCAATAAACAATTATCCTTAAAATCTTTCAGTATAATGCAAATTAATATTGAAACCCAAAACATAGAAGAATTTGGTTATGTAGTCTTCCACCTAAAATTTTATCGCCAAATGACATCAATTAATCTTAAAGTCACATACTTGCAATTAATTAACCTAATAACATATTCTCTATTATAGGTTAATCATTTCCCTAAATAACCCAAATCACTATAAATCTACAATAAAAACGTAGATAGAAATACACCATTAATCCTCAAATGAAATCTCATAGTATTTTATTTTCCTTGGGCATATAGTGTTTCAAACAAAGAAAATGTCTTCTTAAAAAACATTTATCACTTAATCACAAAATCATTTTCCTATACTAAGGTTATTCATTTGATAAGATGTTAGATCTGAAATCAACTTATTATTGATCAATAAAATCATTTAACAAAAAATAATTATTCACACTAACCAGGGACTTTACATAGTCCGGTTGTAGGCGATAAATCCCAATCGCACTCTGGTTGCAGGTTCGATTCCCACAGCTTTGTCTGACGCGATAGGTTGTCACACGGTCTGCATGTTGTCCTTTTTCAAAAACTATATTTTATAACATTACCAAAATGAGATAAATTCTTCAAAATAACCATAACATAATTTAACCACAAATTTTAACTCATACCTTGCATTTTCATCCCAAAATATAATAACTTGTAATTGCCTCAAAACCAATGATCATATAATACCAAATGGTTATTTATAACTATATCTAGAAGAGAAAAGATAAATCCTCCTCAAATATCACTTTCAAATGAAAAAATGTAGGGTTATAAATACAAGAGAAACTTATTCAAAAGTAATCCCATAAAAAAATAGTACTAATAGTTTTAAACATTTGTACAACCATTTATTTCAACATAACTTCTTCATTGACCATGAAAATATCCTATAGAATAGGGAATTCACTCGGGTAATGGCCAGGTCCCCTACATTTACTACAAATGACTGTAAATGGATTATTTGGACCATTTTTATTTTCTTCCATATTACTCTTCATTTTCCTCGATAATTATTCACTTTATGTCCTTTTTCCCACACATAAAGAATTTCTTTGTTCCATTGAGACACTTTCTTGGGTGTCTTCTTCCACATTTCCTGCATGATGAAAATTTAGGATTCTTTTCTTCATGGTCTCCACTACTATAGTGCTTACCATTCATCACCATTCTCTTATTTGTTGAGAATGGGAGTTGGTTAATATATATGATGTTGATCATATTTTTGGAAAGCTAATTTGTCATGAAATAGATATCTTTTACGCCTATCAACATTCCATTTTGTGGCTCATTTCCACAACTATTCTCACCTTGTACATCATTCTCAAAGTAACTATGACTTCCTTGGAATCCAACCATTGACTAAGACCGGAAATCATTCTGTGAGTAATAGTAGTCCTAAAATCATTTAGAGAATATCATGACACTATATTTTCAATTTGAAACACCTTATAATTTACCAAGGTCATTTATTTTCATCTTATATTAAAATTCTTCAAATCATTTTTTAAAGAAAATGTAAATTATCCTAAGCATATCCCACAGGGGTTTCGTAACCAAGAGTAAAGCAAGGCCCATTTTCGTGCACTAGTTCCCATTCGAGTCTAGCTCAAAGCGGGGTTTTCAGGTTTGACATTTAGGTATATCTGTTCCAGAGCCGCATCTACCTGCTCGTATCCAGATACAGATGTATTTTTTGGAAAACTCACAAAATCAAAAAAATACCAAAATTTTAAGAAGTTCCACTATACTAATCCTAAAATTATATCTTAGGGCTATGTGTTATAATAAGAGTTTATCTAAATCTAGTTTACAAGGATTGTACTAAACATCCTTTGATACCAACTGTAAGGCCCGGACCCCAGAGGCCCATAGTTGGAGAATTATTACGTAACATTGTCATGATCATAAAATTTCATGTATTGAAAGACCAATTATTTTAGTATCCTTGTAAGTACTAGATACATTCATAAAGATTACATTACATCGTAAAATGGAAAACTACAATAACATTTTTTCCATAGAAAAAACTGAGATCCCATAGAATATCCCTATAGGTAAGTCATAATATACTTCATTGCATCCTGGTAAAAATGAAACATAGAAAGGGGTGAACTCAAATGCTCAGTAAGGATAACATTATAGTAGAAAATTTCATAAATAAGCATAAACATTTAACGCATTGTATAAGTAAAAAGAAAAAGCCTTTTAAAATTTAAATTCAGCATAATATGGAAGAGATAAAATTAAATAATTCCATTTACATAATCACATGGATATTCTACTAGTCAAATAATCACATGCAATTTCAATAGCCAATTTCATAATGATGGAATGCATAATTCCAGACTTTACTAACCACATAGTCAAGGACTTGTGCCAAGACTACAAATAAGATTTTGTCAAGGAATTGGGTCAAGACACTAGTTTGTCTCATGAGACCTACCGATGAATTAAGGATCTATAGCAGGATCCACCCGTCACTTACTAAGTCCAATGCATTCCTTATATGAAAATATTGAAGCATAATCCAAATATTCTTATAAAACTAGCATAAGAAATGTCAATAATTTAACCATAAACCATGAATGGTATAAAAATAGCACACCCACAGTCAAAAATAACTCATTCGATACAATATGGAAGATTGTATTATAATAGATCAATCTCAATAGAGAATAATGAATGATATTAACATAGATGAAAATAATCATCAAAAGTATTTGAGAGAAATATTTCCCTTTTTCTTGAAAACATTTAAAAGTTTCACTATTTATCATGAATCCCTTTAAAATAGATTTTTGAATCAAAGTGACCCATATCACTTTGAAACTTATAAAATGGATTTCAATTTTAAAATTTTAATGTCCATATAAATACATCCTTAATACCATTTTTAAAACATGGACAATAATGAGACATATTTATAATAATAAATATTTAAAACATTTAAAAATGATATTTTAGTTAGAGTTCCTAACCAAAAGAGAGACACTTGAATACAAATAATTGACGTAATAAAAACTTATTATCATCATGAGAGTAATGGGATTCATGATATACTATGTCAAAGTACATTATATACACCATATAAAAGTGATCTGGTGTATAACAACGAATAAGTCTAAATGGAATGTAAATTGAGAAGAAATATCTTATAAAGACCATATCCTTAGGTTAAAGATAAATCAATGACATAATTATGTGTGAAAAATACAAATACACTCAATATTATTGGATATTAATTGTAAATCATTAATAGGACATTCACACATATTCATGTAAAAACAATACCAATGAAGTGGATATTTAACTCAACAAATAAAGATTGAGTTAAAATTACTCTAATCAAGTTCATATCGATGGCTTGAGAATTTATAAATGTAGTGATTATGTGTTTCAAAAGTATATCCACAGAAAAGAGAGTGGAAATTATGACATAAGAAAATGAATAGTTATTCCACACATAATCTTGGATTAAAATAATCAATAAGGTATGTGTAAAGCCGAATGAGTGGAGAATTGAAATTTGTAATTCCCTTACCAATTTGGTAACTTACGAAAAATACATCCCATGAAAGATGGATCATACAATGATGATTTCAATATCCAAAAATTAATGTATATTATACAATTAATACAATCATGTGCAGTATACACACCACATGCAATAAATAAGTGGTGAAAAATGGAAATCTCCTGGAATTAAAAGTGAGATAAGAAGACACTTACATTGTACTTTTCCCTTGGCCGAGGGTAGGTTAACCTCCTGTATAATGTTGAAATAATTTTTATTAAATTATACAATAATCATATACATTAATATGATAGCATATATGATCTGTTAACATTGCTTTTTTAGTAATATCTTAGTATTATCGTCGTTTTGGGTGTTAACAGATTCGTTCTCCTTTATATTCTTTGTTATGTGAGTCATATTTATTATGGATGGGATGTATCTTATTCATATAAAAAATTATATCTTAACTTTAAACATTATTTTTAATCATAAAATGAAATTTTGTCTTGAATGGATACGATGGAGAATGAATCTCATCGCCTTTGTGGAGACGGTAATCCGTACATACGCCTGAGCGATAATATCATTCTTTTGATATTAAAATAATATATTATTGGATAGTATATCATATATGAATAATAATTGTAATGTTATATTTATTATTTACATCAATTAAACATCATTATTATACCCATCCAAATAATAATGTTTTGAATACCAATTACACCACGACGTGGAGACAGTAAGCCGTACGTACGCACGTATAGTGACATGTCTTTAAAAGTATGGATAGAATAATGAATATGGTTGTACCATATTAATAATAACATCACATTATATATAAGATACTGGATTTATTTTTTATAATGGAAACAACAAACAAAGAGGAAGTGGAAGAAGAAAGGAACTTGAAAGAGGTGATGAGATACTTACCTCTTCTTCGGGTTCTTCTTTTTGATTTGATAAAAAGGGCTCTTTAGGATGGATTTGTGACTAAAGGATGGCCTCTAGAACGAGGGTATGGCAGTTTAAAGGGTATTTGAAAAGATTTTGTCCAACCCAAAAGGCATTGAAGGTGTTAATTGAGGGACGGGGTAGTGCACTTTTATAAGAGGGGTGAGGGGAACCTTAAGAAAAACTAGAAATATGATTTTATAATAAAAACAATTTCAGATTCTAATGGATGAAAAATGGATTATTTAAAGTATATGGTGGTGATGGGTCACAAAAAACTCAACCAATAGTTTTTATATTGGTTTATTTAAATATATTAACCTTATCTTTTAGATTTAACTCTTAGTTAAATAGTTTGACATTTACCATGTCTCTTTATATTTTTTTATTATATGGATACAAAACTTACTATATAATTCTAAGAGAACCCCAAGTGGTTTATTAATGACACACCTATTATTATATAAGTATTTTGACCGATCCTTAGATTTTTTGGAAAATAATATTAATTAAAAATATAATATTTGTTTTAAAAACTCTTTTTTGTCAATTTTGACACTATTTGGTATTTAGTTTTTCCTAAATTAATAACAGAATTATTTCTTCGAACGAAATTCATCTAACCAACCCAAATATGTCATATTAACATATAAAATTAGTTCAATTAATAAAAAGTTTCAAATTACATTTATTTGAATATTTATAGTATCAATTAGTTTAATATTTTATTAATTAGGTAATTACTGCATCATCATTGTGTCCTTAATAAATTACATTATTTAATGACTAAAAAATATAAATAATATACCAATATGTATAAAATAGTTTTATCTTTTAATGAATATTTATATTCAAATTTATATTATTTTTATCCCGATATTAAAAATGTTTTAGTTATTAAACATTGATCATAACTCTTTCAACTCTTCTTGGAATTAAAGAATAATAAATGTCTTAATCTAATAAAAGTGGATGAAAAAGGTTCATATTTAATTACTAAGGTTTTTTGGTCTAATTATACTTATCCAATAGAATTAGGAAATGTGTTAGGGTAATAATAATATCATTTTTACCCTTTATTACCCTATTTACTTTTAACCGTGGTAAATTAATGTAAAAGTTACTATTCACCAAAAATTATTTTCATCTTATTGAACCATATTTTTGCTTACTGATATCAACTATTTCTCTCATATTTTTAAAATTTCACTCACAAAAGTGGTAAAATTATGTTTTATATGAATTTGTAAATTCTTCTAATAGGTGGGTAAAAGACGGTGAAAAGTTCAATAAAATTTTTCTATATCTAAAATTATTATAATCTGACTCCATTGAATTATATTAAACTTATATACATATCAGGTATGTATTTTGAACTAAAATAAATTTAAAAAAATAAATAATCATATAAATAAAAATTCAGTTTTAAACTATAACTTAGTATTTTTCACTATTCATAAAAAATTAAATGTTTTTAGAATCATACCAAAAATTCAACCTATGATAATTTTGATATTATGAATTCAAAAATGAATTCTATTTTACTAAATTAAAAAAATGAAAATGAAATTATTAGTTTAAAATTAATTCACGTTGTCAAAACCAAAAAGCGCATTTTTATGAAATAATAACTTTAAAAAGATTGACATTTATTTATGTCCAATTTCAAACTGAAATTAATTCCAATGAACAAAATTGGATTAAATGGTAAAAATGTAATCACTTTATACATCCAAACCATTCATATTTATAGTTTAACACTATAAATTATTTTGATTAAAATAGTTGTTTTCAGTTAAAATATATTATTTTTCACTATACACCCAAATATGAAAGTTATCAGAAAAACATCAAAAATTTATTGAAACATAATTATTATGTCCCGATACCAAAGAAGAATTTTATTTTTTCAAATTCAATATACACAAGTTTCAAATATTGGATTTAAAAATGGTTCGCAATCAAAAGGCGGTAAAATTGCATCTTTTGAAAAACACGTCTTTTATCTGGAAAAAAATGAATTTGTCCTAATATTATGTTTATGAAACTCATAATACGGATTCTAAAATTATAAGGGACATATAAAATTATGTTAATACTATTCATAAACTCTTTTGAACCTAAATTTTGGTTTGTCGTGGTGCACTTGAACTTGATGTTGCGTGTAGTGTAAGTTGGTGAGTGACTTTGAAGAACTAACGTACTACGAAATCATGGGGTTTTACATGATAACACTATATGAATATGAAAATTTGATATAGGATCGAGAAAATTAATACATTGGTGTTGTATCCTTTACAATTTTAAACAAGGTATGAAATCTATCATCAAGGGATACGTTATGTTTATTTGATAATATCTGTAATGAACCATTATGAAGTATTTGAATATTATGTTATCTAATTATGATAAAGAAACTAATTTGAAAATTTTCGTGGATAAACAAATATTGAACAAAGTGATACATAGCCTAGGAATAATTAATTATATGATAAAAATTAATGTTTTGGTGGAGAAGATATATTCATAATAATGTTTGTATATTTATAATTTTAATATTATCAAAACTTTTTCTGTTTTAGTATTTGGTTAAAATAGGATCACAAAAATGATTTTGAGAAAGGTTTGTTTCAATAAATCCCTATTTATTCTCACCATGTAAAGGAATATTTGTAAAATTTTTAGAAACTTGATATAATCCTATTATAATGAAAAAGGAGAGTTTCTTATTTATACCCATGGTAGTGTGGTTGATATTTCAATAGAAATTAAATTTTAGTACTCTTAGTTATTAACAAGTGTTAGTTATATTTATTAATGATATTAAATTAAACTATTGAAAGATATGAGGATTATGTCAAACATTTTAAGATTATTCTTTAACATTTTTTGTTCAATAGATCGATATATATATATATATATGTGGTATCAATAACCGTGTTATGTTATTTTATAAAAATGTTATATATTTTATGTATAAAATTTGGGGAATACATTATTGAGGGATAGATAACTCTTAGGTTATGGACAATGAATATTTTGAGATAATAAAGTGTTTACATATTTAAAACAACTTAGTGGGATTGTATTAGCAACTGTAATATTTCTAATTTATTAATAATATTTTTTAGATGATCATCTCAATTTTGGTATTAGGATATAAATTAGTTAAGGTATAATTTTATGACCAAAACATTAATACCATTTGATGGTAAATAAAATTTTCATTTTCTTAAAAAAAATATTGTTTCCCTATCGTTTAATATCTCAGATAATCAAATGGTTTTAGAGAAGATATATTATGGAGAATATATTATTAGGGTATATATATATCGGGGTACATGATTATATAAATTATTTATGTTTTTTGATTAAAGATATGTAACTAGTTACTTTCTAAGAGAGAAAGTTAGATTTAAAATTAGAAGTTATATCCCAAATGATTAATATGATTGTAATTTAATCAATAATATTCATTGATAAGTAATATGTAAAATGGAGTGGGAATAATTTAATTATGTTGGAATATTGTAACAACCCCAATATTTTGGATCATTTAAATAAAAATATAATTTCTATATTTCACCATACACAACACCAAACTAAAAAAATTCCTAATAAATTTATTTGTAAAAAATTTATGAACTATAAACCAGATTGTAAAAAAGTTTATTCATTTAGAAAATAAATAAAAAATATGATTATGAACAAATTATCTTTTAAAAGAGATTTTTAATAAAAATAAATAAATATATATATATATATATCATATATAAGTAAAATTAATAAATTTATGAAGTTTAATTTTTAAAAATTATCTTCATTTATTAATTAAACATAAAAATAATAGCTTAGGTTTATCTTTTATATTTTCTAAAGTAATTGATTTTTAAGTAAAAAACTGTCAGTTTTATGAAATTACCAATACACAAGAAGGGTTTAAATTTTTATGAATCATATTTTTGTAAAAGTTATATTATTAATAATTTATATAAACCATTTCAAATTTCTACGATTAATTTATAGAAAACATGATTAAAATTTTCAAGACTCAATTAATATATCATAAAAAATAGTTTTTATGTGCTTATATTAAACATTATATTTTCCAAAAATTAGAAATTAAATATAAAAAAATAGATTTTATTATTTCATTTAAAGTTTTACATTATATTATAAATAAAATTTAATTTTCAAGAATAAATATGTTTTTTCTATGTTTAATGATAAATTCCATGATAGTAGTGAAATGGTAATTTTGAATGATTCTTTTAGTATTTTGTAATTTTAATGTATTAATATAAATTAACTTATTTAAAATATTTACTACGTTATGTTATTTAAGAATATATATAATAATATTAACACATATTTTATTGGTAAAAAAGTATAAATAATATCACGAAAGCATAATGGTTAAAACATAATTTTTCCAACAAATAACTATTTATATTTATATTTTATTATATTTAAATATAATTTTTTAACACAATAATTTTAATTAGATTAAATATTTATTAAATTTATTTTCAGCATTCAGTTTTTTTTCTAATGGTTATTTTATAAGATTAGTAAAACAAGTGTTACTTGTATAAAAACTAGTTACTCTGGTAATAACCAAAAAATATTGAGTAAAAAATATAACGGAAAATGAAATCAGAGGATTATAAAACATTTTTGGAAGCACATGTTTGAGGCATTAATGACCCATTATCTCTTACTATCCCATTTATTAATCTTTTAGGGACATTGAATAATGAATAGTGTAATGATATTATTAAAATTGAAAGGGTATTTACAAAAGTTCTCTTTTCTTCATTTATAAAAGGTGACCAGTTCCACCTTTAAAATTATCAAATTTATGTTATAAATATATCTGAACACATACTCAATTTTCAGTATCTTATAATTAATTTTCATGAAATAATTTAAATGCTAAATAATTTTTAGTTTATTCCCTTCAACTGATTGTTCAAGTTCCCAAAGTGAGTATTACATATTCATTATCGTCTCTTCTTAATCATTAAAATCCAATCATATTGATATAATTGTAATATAAATACCTCATAATAATAAGTATAAATAATTATTATTATGTTAATTGAATTACCAATATCTGTTCTTTACCATTTATAATGAAAAACCAAATAACACTAATTGGGGGTTGTTAAGACTACCACCTCAATGAAGTTAAAACTTTCATTTTTCACAGCCACCCATATTCCATATGTATAAGAATAGAATTTAATAAAAAAGGATAATATATAATATTTTTTTAATATTAATAGAATAATTATATTCTTATTTTGTTCATCTCATTCATAGGTAAATTAATACATTAACTGTGCATTATACGGACTATCACCTCCATGATGTATTTTTTTCGTTATTGATATTGATATTGATATTGATTATATATATAAAAAATAGAATATGATAGGAATTTTAAATATATATATATATATATATAATATCATTATTGTCTTTTAATAATGATTTTATGTCAAAATAGAAATTTTATTAACCATATTTACCAATCAAATTATATTATGGTCAGGTTTTCTTTGATCTAACCAACAACATGAAAAATGTTAAAAAACTATATAATTTATGACGATGGTAAATTTAAAAATAATTAATTTAAAACATAGTAATTAAATAATTTTTTTAAGTCATTAGTGGTTATATTTTTCCTCTAAATTATTATTAAAATATTTTATTCAGTATATAAAATTATTGAAATATACTAACACTAATTCCATTTTAATTAAAATTATGAAAACACTAATAGAATGAGATAAGAGAGTTATAATTCAATATATGTAATCTCTTATAGTACATAACATTGTCTATGAATTATTTTATTTGGGATTAAAATAAAGAACAACATTGTTATTATGAAACTAGATCAAAATGTATAGGATAAATAAAACCTGATATTAAAAAAAGATAATAAATAATAATCTTACATGAAGAGAATAATTATAAATTAAGTTAATTAAATGTTTTATATATTAATAAATATTTTAAATAAGTTATTTTGATATTTATTTTTTACATATATTGGATTCATGTTCCATAGAGTGTGGTTATAAGTAATGTATTGTTCTACCAAATCTAATTTTTGGTGAGATGCTTCTTCTTATTGACTATGTTCCCTTTTGAATTGTACTTATAAAGACCCTTTAATTTTTTTAATAATGATACAATGATTATTCATGTTAATTAATTTTTATTTTGTGACCACATTATTCAAGTGGTTTTTATTTTATTGTTTATTATATAATAATGGATTGGTAAAACTCACATTTTCTTACATCGTGCTTCAATAATTATATTGGAATTTATTTTTTCATGTTTGATTTACTATAGGTAAAAAATACTTTTTCTTATATTTATAAAATACATTCTATGGTTTTATGGTAATTTATTTTATTCATGTAATAAAATTATTCTTTCATTAAATATTATATTAAAAAAATGGTATCATGATCTAAATTATTATTTCTAGGACCATAAATATTCATATACACCGTTTTAATTTTATATGGTGTATATTGTCACGACCCGTCCTCGAGGCCCGTGTCGTGACTACCCCAACCCGCCTTCCATAGGCCAGTGGATGGCGACTAGCACCAAAGGCGTAAATCCCTTTAATTGGGAAGGCATTGCCTTTATAAATGTAAACAAAACACCACATAGTACAAGCTGAAGTAAAACACTAAGTAAAACTGAAACAAGCTGTGCTGAAAGTAAAGGGGCCGGAAATACAAGCCCAACTGTAAAGTACAAGGAAAAAGATAAAATAGTTGGAAGGTGACAAGAAGCTCCTAGATCGTCCACCAAGGATCCTACCTGAAAGGTAGGTATAGATAGCGCAGCTCCTGGATCGTCCACCATGGATCCTACCTGAAGGGTAGGTACAGATAGCCTCCAAACGCTCTCGCCTGTCAACCTCCTCCAATTTTCACCTCGTCATGAAGTCCACCACTGGATACTATCTTGTCGTGAGGTCCACCTCCAGGTACCGTCCAGTCCTCAAACACTCGGCCTCTGTCTGCGCTACCCGTCGTTTGCAACCAACACAACGAGGTGCGGGCATAGCCCGTGCAGGGGTGAGTATAACGATACTCCGTAGGGACCCCGAGACCCTCAAGGTCTCACTAAATCCAACAAGGACAACCACAAAGAATATCTCAACAGATAACCTCTACTTAGGTATATGCCCATACATATACCCATGTTATCAAGTAATCCATCTCAATCATGAGGAAACACAAAGATAATGAATTAAACGGATAACCACTACCCAGGTATATGCCCATACATATACCTAAGTTATCAAGTGACCCATCTCAATCATGAGGTAAACATAAAGGTCATAGACTCAGCTCAACCAGGATTTTATTCATGACGTCGAAACCACAGCTACTGGAGAAATCCTCCTCTGTCGAATACAGTGGGCATGCCGCTACAACCAAGCGCTCCCCACTAACCTTGAACTGCTTTAGTACTCAACCTGTTGAGTACTGTGGGCCTGCTGCTACAACCAAGCGCTTCCCACAGTGGGTCTACCACTACAACCAAATGCTCCCCCTCATAGGCTCCATAGGTACTCCTTCTATTGAGTACAGTGGGTCTTCCGCTACAACCAAGCGCTCCTCTGCCCTGGGTCTGCCGCTACAACCAAGCGCTCCCCCTCATAGGCTCTATAGTTACTCTTTCTGTTGAGTACCGCGGGTCTACCGCTACAACCAAGTGCTCCTCCGCCGTGGGTCTACCGCTACAACCAAGCTCTCCCCCTCATAGCCTCCATAGGTACTCCTTCTGTTGAGTACCGCGGGTCTGCCGCTACAAACAAGCGCTCATCCACCGTGGGTCTGTCGCTACAACCAAGTGCTCCCCACTGGGCTATTTGAAACACACCGAGACGATAGATCAGCAGTCGTCAAGTCTCAGCCAGCTACTAGGTCTCTACACTCTACTAGCTCGTCACTGGGAGGGTCCGCTCCACAGGCTACTGGTCGATACACCAAGTATCACAAAGTTCCACGAATAAGTATCTCAAAGGACCACCTCGTCATAGGGGTTTCAACCCAACAGACGGCGCGTCAGTCGGACGCCCGGTCTGTGAGTTACTAGCCTTTTGTCCCAGGGGCCCTGTTGGTTTCATGTGAGAACCAACCCAGATGTATCTTTACTGTACCCCGAACTCTCATAGGTTATTCTCATAGGGATCATTTCTCAACGTGATCACCAACGCCACTGACGGTTCGTCAAACGGACGTCCGGTCTGAAAGTTATCAGCATTTCCGTTCCAGGGGCCCGGTTGGATTTCAGGTGCAATCCAACCCCGCCACTATCCAACTGCAACCAAAACTCAGGAGAAGAATGCCAAAATTTCTTTTTCATCAAAAAGAATCCAACAATGTTGACGGCACGTCAATCAGACGTCCGGAGCTTGAGATATAAGTGTTCCCGCTCTGAGGGCCCGGTGGGTTTCGTGATCGAACCAACCGAGCCATACCCACAGTTCTCCGAAACACTACGTATAATATACCGAAAGGATCGCCTCGATCCAAAGATCACATCGCAACTGACGGTGCGTCGATCATAGGTTCGTAGCCCATGTTATTGGAAAATGACTGAAAACAATCCTAAAATATGGGGTTCGGGCCCGGTCTGACCCGGCCTGAGATCCCCTAGGTCGGCCCGAACCGGGGCGACCCGACCCAGGTCTAGGTCCATCCCGGTGCGCTTGCGATTCGCTGGCCAGCTCGGTTAAACCGAGCTGGTGGTCAAGGGGGGTGTTTCCCCCTATCTCAATTAACGCGGCCCCCATGTGGGGGCTGCTCTAGCCTCCAGTCAGGGGTTTCAAACCCCCGGTGCTCCCCCTGACCGGCCGGCCCGCTCCGGCTGGCCGGCTGCTGCACCACAGGACCGGCGCGGGCTGGTCCCCCTGCTCGGACGATGGTGGCTGGAAATTAGCCGCTGATCCCTGCTCTGCCGTAGCCTTATCCGCAGCCTTGGTCCGACCGACGTGGCGCGACGGCGCCGCGCCCCTGTGCCGCAGCCCCGCTCTGGCCACGATGTTTTTGTGATTCTCGGGCGCGATGCGACGGTGCCGCGCACCCTTTCCGTATGATCTCGGGCGGTGCCGTTGCACCGCGCTGCTTTCCTTAAAACCACAACAACACAACATACAAGGGAGGAGGGTTTTCGGTGTTTGTGCGGTCCGTCCCCCTCCCGTTAATCGATAGCAAGCGGTCCAAAAGAAATGAGGAATGACGACGGAAGAATTTATGAATAACAACAACAATAAAATCCCCTACCCCGTCGAATTCATTGAGCGAAGTTTCGTCGCGGAATTTATCAACGCGGAAGAAGGCGTCGTCGAAGGAGAGGGTCGTTGGCGTCGCGGTACATGGCGTCGCGTAGTGGATCTCCGAGGATTCGGTGTTCTTCGTCAGAGATCGGTGCATTCTTCACGTTATTTGATGAAGAAGAAGAACTTCAAGCCCCTTAGATTTTTCCAAAATCCTCTCAACAAGATAACCCCCTAATAAAATAAGTGTTTCTCTTATTTTTTTTACCCATGTCTTAAGATTGAATTTCAAACATTCAAATAAATAATTAAACCACATAATTAATTAACTCATGGCCAATTAATAGGAGGGTTATTGGAGTTTAGGGAATATTAAGGGGTGGGGTTCATGTGGGAACCACCACCCTCATAACCTCTCATGGGAATTTGGGTGGTTTCCCAACTTCCACTCAAGGACTACTACTTAGAAAGAAAAATAAAATTTGTAGCTAAAATTTATTTTTAACTTCCACAAATTTTAACAACACCTCCCGAGTAAACGCAACTCCAGAAAAGGTGTTCCTAAGATATTACCGGCGCTGCCAATCCATTAGTGTCCTTAAAATTAGATTCTGAGCACTGGTTTCAATGTTAGGAAAACCCGCTCGTTCGTTCACTGAACGTACCCATGCTAAACTTCGGAAAATTATTCCGGGCACACCAGGCCTCGAAATCAGTCGCCGTTAGAAACTACGTACTCATAAAATCCCAAAGAAAATTAAGAAAAAAATTTCCTTGAAATTTCTAGGTCTTTAAATTACTCCCACCTCAGGGCTTTACGTCCCCGTAAAGATTTAACACAAACTAGGGATACAAAAGCGATACTGAGCACACATCTGAGCCTTCCGCTCCCATGTGCTCACCTGGAGGTTCCCGTACTTCCAGTGAATGCGCGCCTGAGGAATCGACCTTCCTCATAGGATCTGATCCTGTCGTTCCTCGATCCCCACTGGAACCTCCATGAGGGTCACCCCATCACCCAAGTCTAGCGCCTAATGGTTGATGAAATGCGAAGGGTCAAGCTCGTATCTCATCAGTTGAGATACATGGAAGTCATCGTGCACCTGGTGCAACTGAGGTCGGTGGGTCAAGAGGTAAACCGCCTCGCCTACCCTGCTGAGGACCTAGAAAGGTCTGTTGAACCTCGGAGATAACTTTTCACCTCGGCCACATCTCTTTAACTCACGTCGAGATGAGACCCGTAGGGAAACATGGTCACTATCCTCAAGCTCTAGTGGTCTCTGCCGCCTATCAGCACAAGACTTTTGTCAGCTCTGAGCTTTCCTCATCCGCTCTTGGATGACTTGGACCTTTCTGGTCCAATAAGAGCTGCTGAGATTTCCTATTTTCCGATAAGAGAAATCTGGTCTCATCCCTTGGATGAACCATTATTTCGCATAATACAGTCAATCCCGACATTGATGATACTAATCAATATCAAGGATGACGTCGTAAGGCCTCGATGCTACTACCAAGAGATCCAACCGTTACTCTCGCCTCCAAGGGTTGAGTCACACTGTCAGCATCAGTGTGTGGTCCCTGGGTCTCCTCTAGTAGGTATCTCAAGTGAGGGTCAAGTCAACGTTTTTTAAAACAGAACCTCTTAGTACAACATAAAGAGAGGATAGGAAGGTAAACACCAAAAGAAAGGTGTCTTTTATCGCTGTAGCTCAAAGTACAAAGACACAAAGCATCTAAAAACAAACATCAGCAAAGCTAGAAGCAACATAAACAAAAGTCTCCAGGTCTGGAGCTAGTCTCACTCATGTCCATCTTCTCTTGGAGCTCCATGATTGTAGGCCTCAGCTGCCTAAAGCTGAGCTATCCCATGTACACATGTTCCCTCCGGTCGGGGTAGACCTCTTGGTGGTGGTGGTGGCAACACATCCAAGCATCGTCCACCTCCAGCTGCACGACCAGCTCCCCTGCCACAGTCTCCTGCTCCATGTGGTCCACCTCGATCGAACATCTGCCTCTACCTGGGAGGTCCTTCGTTCATCTGCTGGTCATATGTATGGTGGGTCGGACAGTCATGAGCCATGTGGCCAACCCCGCCTCAGGAGTAACACTGTCCGCTCATGGTAAGTCGTTTTCCACCCTGGGTGCCTCGCACAAACGATCCTATGTCATGCGGTCGACCACCTGTAGGTCTAGTCCTCTTGGACCTCTACGTCATCTGTCTACTACCCGCTGCAGAAGACTCTTCCGCATGCCGGCTAGTGGTGGGTCCTACTACTGGAGACTGCTCAGTAAGGAAAATATCCTCTAAGAGGGCTCGCTCCAACACCCATGTCTATGTCGGAATGCTGTGAGAAACAACTGAAGCTCTGATCTCTCACTTGAGCCCTTGCTCGAAGGTTCGGGCCCTGAAGAATGGGTCTCGTACCAAGTCCGTGGAATAGCGCGAGAGATCGGTAAACCTCGTCGCGTACTGGGCTACAGTCATGTTGCATTGCCGCAGCTATAGTATCTCCTGGATGCGCACCGCACGGAGGGTGGCTGGGACAAAATCTGAGCAGAAAAGGCTCTCAAAGTTCATCTAAAGGAGAGATGCCTTGTCGTGCACCTGGAGCAACAAGATCCACCATCTGCCAGCTGCCGCGTGCAGGAGGCTCGCTGCAAGGACCACCATAAGGTTATCTGGTGTCCCTACCAAACGGAAAAGTCGTAAAACTACCTCCAGCCAATCCTCGGCTGCCTGAGGGTCCGTCTCCCCATGGAACCTGGGCGGTCACTGATGCTTAAACTCATGCAGTGCACTAAGGCGACCTGCACCGTCAGCGGCTGGGGCTGGTAGCATCGGTGGCTCGGCGGGTAAAGGTACCATCGGTGCCTCTGCTATCAAAGGGCCCTGTACCGAGGCCTCATCACTCGGTGGGCTATCATCCCGCACAACGCTCGGAACCCTAGCTGGCTGCCGTCGTGGGGCCATCTTGAAAAGAAACAGGTGCACCACGGTTAATACAATATACCTGGTGAGCTGACACAAAGTAATCACAAAGAAAACTTTTAAAACACACATGTAATCTATGATTTCGTGTATTGAGTCGGAAATCAGAAGTTAGGGTCCTGGTGTATGGATACGTCGGCCGCCACACCAAAACTGAACTCCCTGGACTGCTAACCACACTCAATACCCTTAACACTATTGCTTCACATAGAAGAAGGATCAGAGTCCTGAGTTCTGCGGTAGAACTGAACTCTTATAATACCAATTTGTCACGACCCATCCTCAGGGCCCGTGCCGTGACTACCCAAGCCCGCCTTCCATAGGCCAGGGGCTGGAAACTAGAACCAAAGGCATAAATCCCGATAACTGTGAAGGCATTTCCTTTATAAAAGTAAAAAAACACCACTGAGTACAAGAGGAAGTAAAAAACTAAGTAAAACTGAAACAAGCTGTACTGAAAGTAAAGGGGCTGGAATTACAAGCCCAACTATAATGTACAAGGAAAAAAATAAAATAGCCAGAAGGTGACAAGCAGCTCATGGATCGTCCACCAAAGATCCTACCTGAAGGGTAGGTACAGATAGCGCAGCTCCTAGATCATCCACCACTGATCCTACCTGAAGGGTAGGTACAGATAGCCTCCACAACGCTTTCGCCCGTCAACCTCCTCCGAGTGTCGCCTTGCCATGAAGTCCACCACTGGATACTGCCTCGTCGTGAGGTCCACCTCCGGGTACCGTCCAGTCCTCAAACACTCGGCCTCTATCTTGACTGCCCGTCGTCTACAACCAACACAACGAGGTGCGAGCATAGCCCAGGCAGGGGTGAGTATAACGATACTCAGTAGGGACCCCGAGACCCTCATGGTCTCACTAAATACAACAAGGATAACCACAAAGAAGATCTCAAAAGATAACCTCTAATTAGGTATAAGCCCATACATATACCCAAGTTATCAAGTAACCTATCTTAATCATGAGGAAATACAAAGATTATGAATTCAACGGATAACCACTACCCAGGTATATGACCATACATATACCTAAGTTATCAAGTGAACCATATCAATCATGCGGTAAACACAAAGGTCATAGTCTCAGCTCAACCAGGATTTTATTAATGATGTCGAAACCACGGCTGCTGGAGAACTCCTCCTCTGTCGAATACAGTGGGTCTACCGCTACAACCAAGCGCACCCCACTAACCTTGGACTGCTGTAGTACTCCACCTGTCGAGTACTGTGGGCCTGCTGCTACAACCATGCACTTCCCACCATGGGTCTTCCACTACAACCAAGCGCTCCCTCTCATAGGCTCCAGAGGTACTCCTTCAGTTGAGTACCAAGGGTCTGCCGCTACAACCAAGCACTCCTCCGCCATGGGTCTACCGCTACAACCAAGCACTCCCCCTCATAGGCTCCAGAGGTACTCATTCTGTTGAGTACCGTGGGTCTGCCGCTACAACCAAGGGCTCCTCCGTCGTGGGTCTGCCGCTACAACCAAGAGCTCCCCCTCATAGCCTCCAGAGGTACTCCTTCTGATGAGTACTGCGGGGCTGCCGCTACAACCAAGCGCTCCTCCGCCATGGGTCTGCTGCTACAACCAAGCGATCCCTACTGGCCTATCTGAAACACACTGAGACGATAGATCAGCAGTCGTCAAGTCTCAGCCAGCTACTAAGTCTCTGCACTTTTCTAGCTCGTCACTGGGAAGGTCCGTTTCACGAGCTACTGGTCGATAGACCATTTTCACAAATTTTCACAAAGAATTATCTCAAAGGACCGCCTTGTTATAGGGTTCTCAATGCAACAGACGACGCGTCAGTCAGATGCCCAGTCTATGAGTTACTAGCATTTTCGTCCCAGGGGCCCGGTTGGTTTCGTGTGCGAACCAACCCGGCCGTATCTTGACTGTACCCTGAACTCTCATAGGGTATGCTCATAGGGACCGTTTATCAACGTGATTACCAACCCCACTGACGGTACGTCAAACGGACGTCCGGTCTGAAAGTTATCAGCTTTTCCGTTTCACGGGCCCAGTTGGATTTCGGGTACAATCCAACCCAGCCACTATCCAAATGCAACCAAAACTCATGAGAAGTATGCCAAAAGTTCTGTCTCATCTAGATTAATCCAAAAAAGTCAACGGCACGTCAATAGGACGTCCGGAGCTCGAGATATAAGTGTTTCTGCTCTGAGGGACCGGTTGGTTTCATGATCGAACCAACCCGGCTATACCCAAAGTTCTCCGAAACCCTGAGTGTAATATAACGAAACACCCATCTCGATCCAAGGATCGCATCGCAACTGACAGTGCGTCGATTGGAGGTTTTCATCCCATGTTATTGGCAAATGACTGAAAACAGTCCGAAAATAGGGGGTTCGGGCCCGGTCCGACCCGGCCCGAGACCCCCTCGGTCGGCCCGAATCGGGTCGACCCGACCTAGGTCCGGGTCCGGCTCGGGCCGCCCGTCCCGGCGCGCAGGCGGTTCGCTGGCCACCTCTGTTACACCGAGCTGGCGGTCATGGGGGGGGGGGGGGGGCTGCCCCCTGTCTCAATTAACGCGGCCCCCACGTGGGGGCCGCTCCTGGCTCCAGCCGGGGGTTTCGAACCCCCGGTTCTCCCCCTGACAGCCCGACCTGCTCCGACCAGCCGTCTGCTGCACCACGGGACCAGCACGGGCCGGTCCCCCTGCTCCGACACTGGCAGCCGGAAATTGACCGCCGGTCCCTGCTCCGCCGCGACCTCATCCGCGACCTTGGTCCGACTGGTGCGGCGCGACGGCGTCGCGCCCCTCCGCCGCGGCCCTGCTCCAGCCGCGGTGTTTTCGTGATTCTCTGGGGTGGCGCGACGGCGCTGCACACCCTTTCCGTATGATCCCGCACGGTGCCGTTGCACCGCACCGATTTCCTTCGAACCGAAACAACACAACATACAACGGAGGAGGGTCGGCCATGTTTGTGCGGTCTGGCCCCCTCCCTTTAATCGATTGCAAGCGGTCCAAAAGAAATGAGAAGCGATGACGGAAGAATTCATGAAAAACAACAACAATAAAATCCCATACCTCATCGAATTTGTTGAGCGAAGGTTCATCGCGGAATTTATCGCTGCAGAAGAAGGTATCATGGAAGGAGAGGGTCGTTGGCGTCGCGGTACACGACGTCGCGTAGTCGATCTCTGAGGATTCAGCGTTCTTCGTCAGAGATCGGTGCGTTCTTCACATTCTTCGCGTTCTTCGATGAAGAAGAATAACTTCAATACCCTTAGATTTTTCTAAAATCCTCTCAAAAAGCTAACCCCCTAATAAAATAAGTTTCTCTATTATTTTATTACCCATGTCTTATGTTTGAATTTCAAACACTCAAATAAATAATTAAACCACTTAACTAATTAACTCAAGGTAAATTAATAGGAGGGTTATGGTAGTTTAGGGAATATGAAGGGGTGGGGTTCGTGTGGGCCCCACCGCCCTCATATCCTCTCATGGGAACTTGGGTGGTTTCCTAACTTCCACTCAAGGACTACCACTTAAAAAGAAAAATAAAATTTGTAGCTAAATTTTATTTTTAACTTCCATAATTTTTAACAACACCTCCCGAGTAAACGCAACTCCGGAAAAGGTGTTTCTAAGCAATTACCGACGCTGCGAATCCATCGGTGCCCTCAGATTTGATTCCGAGAACCGGTTTCAAAGTTAGTAAAACCCGCTCGTTCATTCACTGAACGTACGCGAGCTAAATTTCGGAAAATGATTCCGGGTACACCGGGAATTGGAATCAGGCACTGTCAGAAACTACGTACTCATAAAATCCCAAAGAAAATTAAGACAAAAATTTCCTTGAAATTTCCAAGTCTTTACATATATAGTTTCATTTTTTATATTATAACATGATTTCTATTTTTTAATTTTATTTTAAGGTTAATTTCTTTAAAATTATCATTCAAGAGGTTTTTATTTAAATGACATTCAAGAAAGAAATGATTTTCCAACTAAAGTTCCTTATCTATGATTCTTAAGTTATTTACATGGTTATTATTTTCTAAGCTTATTTTTTATCATTCAATTTCTTTTTTCAAATGGTAATTTCACTTTTTATCCACAGATATTACTTAGTTTCATCAATATTTTCTTATTTCATTGAATATCTTCTTAAATAAAATTTTTATTCTAAAAAAGATAACATTCATTCAATCCAATGTATCTTTCTACTCGATGTACATATTTTCATTCCCACAATTGTCTTCCCCTCTTTTTTGGAACACAAATATGGATTAATTAATGTTGCCATTTTACTTGTCATACCCATTATTGAAATTGAAATTTTATTTCCTTATTTACAATGTTGTTTTTCAATAAAGGAGTTTAAAATATAATAATAGTTTATACACATAAGGGATATCTTAATTATCTATCACTCCATGTTTTCTATAAAAAAAAATTATTTATTTTTTAAGATTCCATTATTTGATATTTCCTAAAATGTATTTTTTTGATATATCAAAATGTTTTTCATTCAAACCTTAATAAGAATTAAATTTCAATGGAAACTTAATATTTTATTTCCATGGTGTTCAATATATAATTTTACGTTAATCTACCTTTAAAATATAACAAAAATATTGGATTTCCAATTAATTTTAAACTTATTTGGGATAATTCATTTTTAATAATTTAATTTATTTTATATTTTCCTATGAGTTTTAATCAAAGATTATTTTTTTGGATACAATTTACTTTTATAATTCTTTTAAAGTAAAATTCAGCTATACTTCTAAAAGTATAATTCATCTTCTAAATAATTGATTTATTATTTTTTTCTCAAATGAGTATTATTAAATATATATAAGGGAAATTATCCATAAATTTCTTTTTTTATTGTGTTATTATGTACATAACCATACTATTTAATTAATTTATATTCTTATACGAATACTTAATTTTTTATTATTATGAAAGAAGGATACCCACCTTTATACAATTGATCAATTGATTGAGGAGAATGATCACAAAATTATTTTCAGTTTTTCATTATCGTGTAAAAACAATGTGACTTATTTTCTCGATTGAAGAGTATTTACCCAGAAATTTACTATATATATTTGTATACCCAATTATTTTCCTTTGGATTATAAAATTATGATTATTGATGTATTTGAAAATGATTTATTATTTAGACTATACTTGAAAAGGATAGAAAACTAATTTTTAATCCATATGTTCTTTATGATGACATGAATAAAACTAATATTTCATTCTTAGGGTTTATTTATTAGATGACTAATGATTGATTTCATGTTTCACAAATAATTATAGAATAATGATTGGTGGGTTCTTATATCACCATCCAATATATTGGCTAAAAGTTTAAACCTCATGGGAAATATATACCATGGTATAATTATGTTCTCTCACATGTGTGGGTGAAACTATGTATATTATAAAGGTGATGAATTAGTAGGTGGATAATTTTTTCTAAAAGGAAGAAGTGTAGGTTTTGGATTTTCGAATGTGATGATTCCCTATGCTAATGGTATACCACATTTATAAGGTACCCTAATATTAATATCTCATGGATCATGTTTGTTGAATAACTTTCACACCCATTGTATTCATTATAATTTCGTTATTCCAAGATTTACTATCCATTGATTTTTTGTTAAAACATTTTTATATATCTTAATTATAACCATATTCTTGTCATACTATTATTAATGATATTTTTCCATTATTTGTAATGGTTATTCATTCTGAAAATTTGATATCAACTATTTTATATTTTTTACTTTCCCAAGGTTATGAAGGCGGTTGTACCCTATGTGAATTCAGTAAGGGAGTATTTGTGATTTGATTATTGATAATTGTTCAAAAAAATTTAATATAAGTTTCTATTGTGACTGGTAATCAATTAATCTTAAATAAATGGTTCTTTCAGTTGTGTTATATTATTATCATATTTTATACTAATGATAAATTTTAACAATTCTTGTATGGTTTATATAACTTTGTATCAATTTTAATTTGTAATAGTATATACTGTTTTCACTAAACTCAATAGTGCGGGTCTCAGGTACCTCTGGTGACTGGGCCTTATGTATATTGTTGAAAATTTCTAGGGTATTGGTAGAATACCATGAGAATTATAAATAATATGTGCGGATGAATAACTCATAGTACCAATTTTTTAGAGTGTATATCTATGTATTTAGTGGCAATTTAGTTATGGTTCACCTTTTGAGTGAGGTGACAAGTGTGATCTTTGAGACTATAGGGATGGTAAGATTATAGTTTTTACCAGAATGAAATGTTTTCCTTAGAAGAAAGAGGTAAAATAATAGATTTATGAGACTAGAATGGAAAGATACATTAATGCATATTCATTTTCAGGATTTCACATAGTAGAGTAGGGAATGTGAGTTAGGTATTCTTAAAATATGTAAAGACCCAAAAAATTCAAGGAAATTTTTATTTTTTTTTATTTTTTTTTCTTCTTAATTTTCTTTGGATTTTTACAAGAATGCAGTTTCTGACGGCACCTGATTCCGAGGCCCGGTGTGCCCGGAATCATGTTCCGAAGATTGGCTCGGGTACGTTCAGTGAACGAACAAGCGGGTTTTTCTAACTTTTGAACCGGTGCTCGGAATCAAATTCTGAGGGCACCGATGGAATCGCAGCGCTGGTAATTTCTTAGAAACGCCTCTTCCGGAGTTGCGTTTGCTCGGGTGTGGTTTTCAATTTTTGGGCTTAAAGTTAAGAAATAAAATAAATTGTACGACAAACTTTATTTTATTTCACTTAAGCCACTTGGAAGCCACTTGAAGTCACTTAAAGCTACATAAGCTGAGTTTTTGCGGATAGGGTGCTATCAAAAAATATCCTACCCTCTTGGTAGGATATTTGTGTGGTGGGGCCCGCACGAACCCCACTGTTTCTTTCCGCTAGGTAACGCACCCACGAAAACCCGTCATTATGGAAGTCAACTGACGCATTTTCATAATATCTTAACGCACCAATTAATTGGGCGGTTTTATTCGTTGAATTAATTCTATGAATTAATTTATTCCTTTCTTAACCTGCTTGAAATCTGTTGGCGTAATAATAAAATAAGACCAATGGACAACTTCTGGAAAAATGCTCATTGAGAGGTTTTGACAAGTTTTGTGCCTCCATCCTCCTTCGCGAAGAACGTGAAGAACGCGAAGAACAGAAAGAACGTGAAGAATGCCGTCACCCTCGGAGATTGACGATGCTTCATCCGAGACGTTCTTCCCCGCCCCGATCTCCGATCACCAACTGCTTGAGGTAAGAGATTTCGGATTTCTTTTAAAAATTCTTTGTGGTTTATAACAACACAAGGATTTAAATATTTATAATTACATATGTTGTTTCTTGTTCCTCGGAGTTCGTCGACGCAACACCGGATACCGCAATCATCCCCTCCTTCCGCGACGATCAAATCCGCGAAGAACCCGCGTGCGACGACTTAATGAGGTAGGGGTTTTTTGAATGTTTTATACTCCGTGGATGTTTCCGTTTAAAATGAAGAACCCGGTTCATAAGAACAATTTTAATTCATTAAAATTGTTTTGGTTATGTTTTCTATGTATTGATTAATCCTCCCAACTGTTATCGCCTAACGCAGAGGGTGCGGGCCAAACGAACACGGCCTGACAACCCTCTGCAGTTCTTCGTTGTTGTACAGATTTGGTGGGCGATGACAAAACATGCCGCAGGGACGATCCGTTGTTTCCACAGTGAAGAACGGGACCCAGGAGGAGTTTCGGCGCAAATGGGAAGGAAAACGGACCACCGGAGCAACTCCGGTGGCCCGCGGAAGCCACCGGAGGTGGCGGTGCCCCAGTGCGCCGCCTGACAGGGCCGCCGCGGGTGAATCTGTGGCGGCGGCAGCCAGCGGACCCGCGGCCACGCGGGTCCGGTTCACACACACGGGACGCGGCCTTTTCCGCGTCCGTTGACTCCAGCGCGGCCCCACGTGGGCCGCAACTTCTTCCATCCCGCGGGGGCAGCGCCCCGCAGCTGCCACGCTCGGCCGCTCAGCCAAGCCAAGCCGGGCCGCGCCGAACCGGGTCCGACCCGGACCCAGGTCGGGTCGACCCTGTTCAGGCCGACCCAGGGGGGGTTGGGCCGGGTCGGTCCAGGCCCAAACCCCCCGTCTTCGGACTGTTTTTCGGTCTTTTGCCCATAACATGAGCTACATGCCTCCGAACGACACGTCGTCAGCGGCGATGCGATCCTTGGGGCGAGATGGTCATTTCGGTATATCAAACTCAAGGTTTCGGAAAACTTTGGGTTTGGCCGGGTTGGTTCGTACACGAAACCAACCGGGACTTCGGAGCGGAAACACTCATATCTTGAGCTACGGACGTCTGATTGACGTGTCGTCGACCTTGTTGAATTCCTCTAAGTGAGACGGATCTTTTGGCATACTCCGCCCGAGGGTTGGACGCAGGTGGAGTACGGTCAGGTTAGTTTTGCCTTAAAAACCAACCGGGCCCCTGGGAAGAAAAAGCCAATATCTCTCAGACCGGGCGTCCGATTGACGTGCCGTCTGCGACGTTGAGTTCCTATTGACGATATGGAACTTTTGGATATATCAACTCTGGACTATGTGTCAGTTGATGTATCAGCCTCTCGGCTCATGGAGCGGACCCTCCCGAATGAGCCTGCTGTGTGTGGGAACCCTAAAGCTGGCTGCGACTGCTACTGTGATGACGACGACTGTGCAGAGATCCTCAGTGGATTCGACGACGATGACTACATCACTTAGCGATCCTTTGTGGGTCAGTGCTATAGGTCCTGTGTGGTCCCGATCCTGTGTGGGTCCAATCCTGTGTGGGTCAGCGCTCAGCGGTCCTGTGTGGGCCAGTGCCTACAGGTCCTATGTGGCCCCGATCCTGTGTGGGTCTTTGCGGGGGTTAGTACCTATCGATATTTCATGGGTCTGATGACTTAGATGGATCAGAGATCATCTCTATCGTCATTTGAAGAAGTATACCTATGTGAGCTGAAACTATGTTTTACTTTCCTTTGTGGATTGTCTTGAGCTATCCTGTGTGGATTTACGATTTACATTCCTTTGTGGATTGTGTTGAGCTATCCTGTGTGGATTTTACATTTTGATTTTCTGTGTGAACTGAGTTGTGCTTGGGCTCGGATGTTGGATCCGAATGGGAATTGATGACTTAGGTATATGTATGGGCATATACCTAAGCAGTGTCGGTTGTTACTTCGTGATTGTATCTTTCCATTGTGGTTTATCCTTTGTGGATTTCGCGAGATCTTCTGGGGTCCCGGGGTCCTTACTGAGTAGCTTATACTCACCCCTGCACGAGCTATGCCCGCACTACGTTGTGTTGGTTGCAGACGACGCACAGTGCTGATCTTGGTGGAGGCTTGCGGAGCAGGACGGTACCTGGAGGTGGACCACTGGGCGGGGTGTACTCGGAGTAGACGGCTGGACCGAGGAGCTGTGGAGGCTATCTGTACTCACCCTTCAGATGGGACTTCCAGAGGACGGCTCGACGCGACGACTTTTCCTTTCAGTTACCATTTTCCCCCTTTCAGTTGTACTTTACAGTTGGGCTTGTATTTCCGGCCCCCTTTACTTTTCTGCACTTACTATTGTACCAGCTTTTACTTAGTGTTTACTTCTTCCGCTTGCTTACTCTGTGGTTCTTGTTTACTTTACAAAGGCAATGCCTTCCCTTTTGCCGGGATTTACGCCTTGGTGCTAGTCGCCAGCCCCTGGCCTATGGAAGGTGGGCTTGGGGTAGTCACGGCACGGGCCCCGAGGACGGGTCGTGACAAATTGCTATCAGAGGTGGTCGGTTCTACTGCAGACTCTGATCTTTCTTCTATGTGAAGCAATAGTGTTTAGCGTATTGGGTGTGGTTATAAGTCCAGGGAGTCCAGTGTTGGTGCAGCCGCCGACGTATCCGTACACCAGGACCCTGAATTCTGATTTCCGACTTAATGAATGAAAACAATGATTGCATGTGTGTTTCATGTTTTCTTTGTGATTACTTCATATCAGCTCACCAGGTATACTTTTCTGACCGTGGAACACCTGTTCCCTTTTCAGGATGGCCCCATGATGGTAGCCAGCTAGGGTTCCGAGAGTGGTACGTGACAACAGCCCGCCGAGCGACGAGGCCTCAGTACGGGGCCCTTTGACAGCAGAGACACCGGCGGTACCCCTACCCGTCGAGCCCCCGATGCTTCCATCACCAGCCGCGGATGATGCACGTCGCCTTAGTGCTCTACATGAGTTTCAGCGCCAGATACCACCTAGGTTCCGTGGGAAGGCGGACCCCCAGGCAGCCGAGGACTGGCTGGAGGCAGTGGTGCGAGTTTTCCGACTAGTGAGGACCCCAGTAGAACTCATGGTGATCCTCGCAGCGAGCCTACTACACACAGCAGCAGGACGATGGTGGAGCTTGATCCTCCGGGTGCACGATGAGGCCTCTCTCATCTGGACAGACTTTGAGGGCCTCCTCCGCTCAGAGTTCGTCTCGGCCACCCTCCGTGCGGTGCACATCCAGGAGCTTCTTCAGCTGCGGAAGGGCAGCTTGACGGTCGCCCAGTACTCGGGGAGATTCACCGATCTCTCGCGCTACTCGACCGACATGGTACGGGACCCGTTCTTCTGGGCCCAGACCTTTGAGCAGGGATTGAGACACGAGATCAGGGCATCGCTGATCTCCCTCAGCATCCCGATCCAGGCAGGAGTACTGGAGTGAGCCCTTTTGATCGAAATGTTTCTTGCTGAGACTTCTCCAGTGGCGAGACCTACCACGGGGTGGCACATAGCAGAGTTTTCTGCAGCAGGCAGTCGACGGATGACTCAAGGGTCCAGGCAGACCAGACCCTCATGCAGACGGCCTCAGGACACTGGCTCAGCAGTGCGAGGCACACAACACAGAGCCAGTCTTTCGAGAGGCAGGCAGTTCTACACTTGCGGCGGGCAGGGTCACATGGCTCGTGACTGCCTGACCCACCGTGCCGAGGAGCATCAGACAGTTGAGGGGCCACCCAGGAAGAGGCAGAGGGTCGACCGTGGCGGTCCGCAGGGAGGAGGTGGATGAGGCAGAGGAGCTGGTCGAGCAGCAGGTGGTGGGCGACACTTTGAGGCTCTACCACCACCACCACCAGGAGGCCCGCCCCGACCACAGGGAGCTGGCGGGCAGAGACAGGCACATCTCCAGGCAGTGGAGGCCTACGACCACGGCGCGCCCGAGATGATTCGAGGTATGATCTCTATCTATTCCACCCTTGCTGTAGTTCTTATAGACACATGAGTGAGTCACTCTTTCATAGCCGCTACCCTTGTTCGGAGCTCGGAGATTCCGACAGAGTCGTTGGCTCGATCCTTACAGCTAGAGACTCCTACGGGAGAAGACTCGACGATTACGCACTGGTGCCGGTAGTGTGAGCTTACTATAGGAGGCGAGAGCTTCGGCTAGGAACTACTTGTAGCAGCGTCGAGGCCTTACGACGTCATCTTGGGCATGAATTGGTTATCTACAGTCCATGTACATATTGACTGTATTAGGCGCAAGGTGCGATGTGTACACACCGACGGGAGCAGGTTCACCTTCACTGACGAGAAGGGAGCCTTCGCAGCATAGGATGGACTTCCACAGAGGAGAGGACAACCCATCACTCATCAGTTGGCTAGCCTCATCCTAGGAGCTGTTGACGTGTGAAGTCCTAGTTTTCCTGCATTGGTGGATCAGTACGCGGACGTCTTTCCCGATGACGTTCCAGGGCTACCTCCCTGCAGAGAGGTAGAATTTCACATTGAACTGTACCCCGTGATAGCCCCGATATCGACTCCAACGTATCGGATGGCCCCCACTGAGCTTCGAGAGCTACGGGTACAGTTGGTGGACTTGCAGGGAAAGGGTTTCATCTGACCCAGTGTTTCACCCTGGGTTTCGCCGATATTGTTTTCCAAGAAGGCGGACGGGAGCTTGCGACTGTGTGTCGACTATCGTCGCCTGAACCAGGTGACAATGAGGAACAAGTATCTACTACCGAGGATTGATGACCTCTTTGATTATCTCAAGGGAGCATGGTGGTTCTCAAAGATATACCTCAGGTCAGGCTATCATCAGCTCAGAGTTCGAGATGAGGACGTGCAGAAGACGACCTTCAGATGTTGGTATGGCCACTATGAGTTCTTGGTTATGCCCTTTAGCATAACCAATGCTCCAGCAGTGTTCATGGGCCTCATGAACAGGATCTTTCAGCCATACCTCAATCGATTTGTCGTGGTCTTCATCGACGACATTTTGATATACTCGGCGACTGAGGAGGAGCATGCCTATCACTTGAGAGTTGTACTAGACACACTACGAGAGCACCAGCTTTATGGAAAGCTCTCGAAGTGTCAGTTTTGGATACGTGAGGTCCACTTCTTGGGGAACGTCATTTCTGAGGCGGGAGTTGCAGTGGATCCTGCGAAGATCGATGCAGTGCTAGCTTGGGAGCCACCCAAGAGCGTGACAGAGGTGCGGAGTTTCTTGGGACTAGCTGGATACTACCGGAGATTTGTGCCAGACTTCTCCATAGTTACAGCACCACTCTCTTATTTGAAGAAGAAGGGGAAACCCTTTGTGTCGTCAGACAGATGTCAGTAGAGCTTCCAGGAACTGAGACAGAGGTTGACCAGCGCACATATCTTGAGGTTTCCTGAGGAGGGAGTAGGGTATGTAGTCTACTGCGATGCATCAGTGACCGGACTCAGATGTATCCTGATGCATGAGTGGGCAGTGATCGCCTATAGATCCCATCAGTTGAGGCCGTATGAGCAGAACTACGCTACCCATGACCTGGAGTTATCAGCAGTAGTCTTCACTCTGAAGACAAGGCAACACTATCTGATGGGTGAGCGCTTTACAGTCTTTTCTGACCATCAGAGTCTTAGGTAAATCTTCTCACAGAAGGACCTGAACCTAAGACAGCGGCGATGGCTCGAGTTCCTCCAGGACTATGACTATGAGATAGTCTATACTCCTGGTAAGGGGAACGTGGTAGCCGATTCTCTCAGAAGGAGAACCGGAATTTAGCTACTTGAGGAGGCGACAGAGTAGCTAGCCGCTTTGCAGATATCATTTGTGGATAGAGATAGAGCAGCCTTCCTCTAGTCTCTCATAGTCACCCCTCCAATAATGCAGCGGGTCAGAGAGGCACAATGTGAGGACGCTGACTGTGAGACGTGGCATGCAAAATTATCCTCAGGGTGGGCACCTGAGGGATTCTCCTTTGGAGCAGAGCACGACATCCTTTTCATATGACTTACCTTGGTACCAGTCGCTTTACGAGAGGAGGTGCTGAGAGAGTTTCACACTTCTCCTTTGGCGGTACATCCTGGAGTGGCGAAGATGTACCAGGACCTTAGACGACAGCACTGGTGGCCAGGCATGAAGAAGACTGTGGCAGAGGTTGTTTCTCGATGCCTCACCTGCCAACAGGTGAGGGCAGAGCACCAGGTACCAGTAGGCTTGGTACAACCCTTGGAGGTCCCGGAGTGGAAGTGGGATGGGATATCTATGGACTTCGTGACTGGACTTCCACACACTTCTAGAGGTCACCACTCCATCTGGGTGATTGTCGACCGACTCACCAAGTCGGCTCACTTCTTACCCATTAGAGAGCAGGGCTTAGTGGAGAGCTTGGGGCGTCTCTACGTTCAGGAGATTGTACGGCTTCACGGTGTGCCATCATCTATCGTCTCCGATCGAGATGATCGCTTTACTTCCCGGCTTTGGAAGGGGTTGCAGGAGGTGTTCGGGATGCAGCTACATCTGAGAACCACCTTTCACCCTCAGACGGATGGTCAGACGGAGAGGACCAATCAGACTTTCGAGGACATGCTCCGCGCATGTGTCCTCGACTTTGGTCGTAGCTGGGAGGACCACCTACCCTTGGTGGAGTTCGCGTACAACAACAAGTACCACTCCACCATCGGGATGGAACCATACGATGCGTTGTACGACAGACCTTGCAGATCTCCTTTGTGCTGGACAGACCCTGGGGAGTCAGCACTTGTGGGACAAGAGATGGTCCGGGCCACGACAGAGAAGGTCCAGGTCATCCAGGAGCGGATGAGGACAGATCAGAGCCGGCAAAAGTCTTATGCTGACAGAAGGCGGAGGCCACTAGAGTTCGAGGATGGAGACCACGTCTTCTTGCGTGTCTCACCTCGACGTGGATTACAGAGATTTGGCCGAGGTGGCAAGTTGTCTCCACGCTTCATCGGACCTTTCCAGGTCATCAGCAGGATTGGCGAGGTGGCTTATCACCTGGATCTACCACCTCAATTGCACCGGGTGCACGACGTCTTCCACGTATCCCAGCTGAGGAGATACGTGCACGAACTGACGCACATCATTGACCATGGGGAGCTAGACGTGGATGATGGGGTGACTTTTGCGGAGGTCCCGGTGGAGATAGAGGATCGATAGGAGCGAGTCCTACATGGATGATCGATTCCTCTAGTGCGCATCAGATGGCAGCACGAGAACCTCCAGGAGAGCACTTGGGAGCGGGAGGCTCAGATGCAAGCTCAGTACCCACATTTGTTTCCCTAGTTTATGATGTATCTTTACGGGGACGTAAAGCCCTGAGGTGGGAGTGATGTAAAGACCCGAAAAATTCAAGGAATTTTTTTTTCTTTTTTTCTTCTTAATTTCCATTGGATTTTTACAAGAACGCAGTTTCTGAAGGCACCTGATTCTGAGGCCCGGTGTGTCCGGAATCATGTTCCGAAGTTTGGCTCGGGTAAGTTCAGTGAACGAACCAGCGGGTTTTTCTAACTTTTGAACCGGTGCTCGGAATCAAATTCTGAGGGCACCGATGGAATCGCATTGCCGATAATTGTTTAGAAACGCCTCTTCCAGAGTTGCGTTTTCTCGGGTGTGGTTTTTAATTTTTGGGCTTAAAGTTTAGAAATAAAATAAATTGTACGACAAACTTTATTTTATTTCACTTAAGCCACTCGGAAGCCACTTGAAGCCACATAAAGATACTTAAGCGGAGTTGTTGTAGATAGAGTGCTATAAAAAAATCCTACCCTCTTGGTAGGATAATTGTGAGGTGGGGCCCGCACGAACCCCACCGTTTCTTTCTGCTAAGTAACGCCCCCACGAAAACCCATCATTATAGAAGTCAACTGACGCATTTTCTTAATTTCTTAACGCACCAATTAATTGGGCGGTTTTATTTGTTGAATTAATTATATGAATTAATTTATTCGTTTCTTAACCTGTTTGAAATCCGTTGGCGTAATAATAAAATAAGACCAACGCACGACTTCTGGAAAAATGCTCGTTGAGAGGTTTTGAAAAGTTTTGTTCCTTCATCCTCCTTCACGAAGAACGCGAAGAACGCGAAGAACACTATCACCCTCAGAGATTGATGACGCTTCATCCAAGACGTTCTTCCCCGCCCCGATCTCCGATCACCAACTGCTTGAGGTAAGAGATTTCGGGTTTCTTTTAAAACTTCTTTGTGGTTTATAACAACACACAGATTTAATTATTTATAATTAAATATGTTGTTTCTTGGTCCTCGGAGTTCGTCGACGCAACGCCGGATACCGCAATGATCCCCTCCTTCTGCGATGAACCCCTCCTTCCACGACGATCAAATCTGCGAAGAACCCGCGTGTGACGACTTGACGAGGTAGGGGTTTTATTGAATGTTTTATACTCCGTGGATGTTTCCGTTCAAAATGAAGAACCCGGTTCATAAGAATAATTTTAATTCATTAAAATTGTTTTGGTTATGTTTTCTATGTATTGATTAATCCTCCCAACTGTTATCGCCTAACGCGGAGGGTACGGGCCAAACGAACACGGCCCGACAACCCTCCGTAGTTCTTCGTTGTTGTGCGGATTTGGCGGGCGACGACAAAACATGTCACAGGGACGATATTTTGATTCCGCAATGAAGAACGGGACCCGAGAGGAGTTTCGGTGCAGACGAGAAGGAAAACGGACCACCAGAGCAACTCCGGTGGCCCACAGAAGCCACCAGCGGCGCGGGTCGCCGACGCGGCGGCAGCGGCCAGCAGACCCGCGACCGCGCGGGTCCGGCTCACATGCACGGGACGCGGCATTTTCCGCGTCCGTTGACTCCAGCGTGGCCCCACGTGGGCCTCGTCTTCTTCCACCCCGCGGGGGCAGCGCCCCGCGGCTGCCACGCTCGGCCGCTCGGCCAAGACGAGCCGGGCCGCGCTGAACCGGGTCTGACCCGGACCCGGGTCGGCTCAACCCGGTTCGGGCCGACCCAGGAGGGTTGGGCCAGGTCGGTCCGGGCCCAGACCCCCCGTTTTCATACTGTTTTCAGTCTTTTTCCTGTAACATGAGGTACGGTCCTCCTAACGACGTGCCATCAGCGGCGATGAGATCCTTGTGTTGAGACGGTCGTTTCGGTATATCACACTCAAGGTTTCGGAAAACATTGGGATCGCCGGGTTGGTTCGTACACGAAACCAACCGGGCCTTCAGAGTGGAAACGCTCATATCTTGAGCTACGAATGTCCGATTGACGTGCCGGCGACCATGTTTAATTCCTCTAAGTGAGACGGATCTTTTGGCATACTACACCCGAGGTTTGGACGCAGGTGGAGTACGTTCGGGTTGGTTTTGCCTTAAAAACCAATTGGGCCCCTGGGACGAAAAGCCAATATCTCTCAGACCGGGCGTCCGATTGACACGCCGTCTGCGACGTTGAGTTCCTGTTGATGATACAGAACTTTTGGATACATAAAATCAGGACTATGTGTCAGTTGATGTGTCAGCCTCTCGGCTCATGGAGAGGACCCTCCCGAACGAGCTTACTTTGTGCGGGAACCCTAGTGTTGGCTGCGACTGCTACTGTGACGACGACGACGACTGTGCAGAGATCCTCAGTGGATTCGACGTCGACAACTGAAGCACTCAACGATCCTTTGTGGGTCAGTGCCACAAGTCCTGTGTGGGCTCGATCATGTGTGGGTCTGATCCTGTGTGGGTCAGCGCTCAGCGGTCCTGTGTGGGCCAGCGCCTACAGGTCCTGTGTGGGCCCGATCCTGTGTGGGTCTTTGCGGGGGTTAGTACCTATCAATCCTTTGTGGGTCCGACAACTTAGATGGATCAGTGATCATCTCTATGGTCATTTGATGAAGTATACCTGTGTGAGCTGAAACTCTTTTTTACTTTCCTTTGTGGATTGTGTTGAGTTATCCTGTGTGGATTTACAATTTACTTTCCTTTGTGGATTGTGTTGAGCTATCCTGTGTGGATTTTACGTTTTGCTTTCCTGTGTGGACTGAGTTGTGCTTGGGCTTGGATGTTGAAGCCGAATGGGAATTGATGACTTAGGTATATGTATGGGAATATACCTAAGCAGTGCCGGTTGTTACTTCGTGATTGTATCTTTCAGTTGTGGTTTATCCTTTGTGGATTTTAGGAGACCTTCGGGGGTCTCGGGGTCCCTACTGAGTAGCTCATACTCACCCCTGCACGGGCCATGCCCGCACTACGTTGTGTTGGTTGCAGACGACGGACAACGCTGATCTTGGTGGAGGCTTGCGGAGCAGCATGGTACCTGGAGGTGGACCACTGGGCGGGGTGTACTCGGAGCGGACGGCTAGACCGAGGAGCTATGGAGGCTATCTGTACTCACCCTTCAGGTGGGACATCCAGAGGATGGATCAACGCGGCGGCTTTTCCTTTCAGTTGCTGTTTTTCCCCTTTCAGTTGTACTTTACAGTTGGGCTTGTATTTCCGGCCCCCTTTACTTTTCTGTACTTACTATTGTACCAGCTTTTACTTACTATTTTATTCTTCCGCTTTCTTCCTCTGTGGTGCTTGTTTACTTTACAAAGGCAATGCCTTCTCTTTTACCGGGATTTACGCCTTGGTGCTAGTCGCCAGCCCCTGGCCTATGGAAGGCGGGCTTGGGGTAGTCACGGCACAGGGCCGCAAGGACGGGTCGTGACAAAATATCACACTTAGGGATTGGTTAATGAAAAGAATATATTAGGGAGAGAGACCCTTGTGTTATGATAGAACCCATTAAGTGTTGTGATTGGGAAAAATTATATGGTAATTTATATCATTGGGAGTGAACCATTTGTTGAGAGTGTGTTAGACCCACATTTTGGATGAGTTTTAATTAATGTAAAGGATGAGGTTTCTTATACTTGGAGTTTGGCTGTGGATATTGGTATTTTTTAGAACTTATATGAGATTTTTTATGTCATGTATTGTTATTATATTTGGTAATGGACGGGACATGGTATACAAATATCAAGAATTTTGGTTCAATGAGGAAATTATAACGATAATTCTATGGTGGGGGGAATCAAATTGGTAAGAGAAGTATGAAACACGTGTCATAAGAGACATAAATATTGAAAGACCCGTATATTGATAGTTGGATAGAACATGGATACAATTGGGTTTGGGGATTGATTATATATTTTTCTTAGGTTTATAGTTTAATTGAGTTTTTGAGGTTTTTCTGGGAAGAGTCGATGTATTTTTAATAGAATATGGATGAAATTATAATTAATCAGGATGAAGCTTGATTGGGGGTAATATATTTCTTATTGGTGGAAAATTATATAGAATTTTGTTTTTATAGGATCCAAAAATGAAAAAAATTTAGTTTGTAGTTAAAAATATATTTTAGGTGTTCGAATGATTTGTGACACCTCTAGGATTTAAGGTAACAACATCATTTGGGTGACAATGAATCTACATGTAAACCTATGCATTATTAAGAAATGTTAGGTAGAGAATTATTAACTGGTTTTTTAAAAATTAATTTTATATAATTTGGTGAAAATCACAACAGGTGTGTTTTTTTTGTTTGAACAAATATTTTTTGATAATAGAATTCTCAATTTTAAAAAAAAAACATTTTTTATACCTGTAGGGAATGGATTTTTCGAACATATATAGTGTAATTATAAATTGGGGAAAATAGTTGTTATTATATTTAAATAATGTTTTTACAAGATTTAGATGTTCTTGAGTTCTCCTCAAAGATGATAAGTTTTATGGTGGAGAGTTTTTAGAAACCCTCTATTTTGGGGGTCATTATTTTCCTTGAAAATTTGAATTATTTGTCTCGTAGATGGGTTGGGGAGGACTTGATTTGGATTTTTACAACATGTGCCTCAATATTGTCAGAATAGTTTTTTTGGAAATTGTAATAAGGGGATTATCATGAAATATAAAAATACCAGATAGGGGTGCCACTGCATGTTAGATGGTGAATGTTAGGTTAACAAATTCAAATTTTTGGACATGTTGTGACACATGGGTGTCCTATAATGGAAAATAATATCCGTGAGAGTTATAGAGGATGAACATAGGGTAATATAAAACCTTTAAGAGAATTCATGCCATGGTGGAGGTTTTGTTATGGTTATTATTACCTTTTTATATTAATTATTTTATAGGTGAAAGCCACTTACATATGGGGGGAAAAAAGTAGAGATGGGCATTACTTTACGATGATGGATAATTTATATGGGGTCTGGGAAAAAAATCATACCATTCAATCTTGTTCTAGGGAGTCTGTTTATTATATTCCATGAGTTTTGATTATATTTTGATAGATGCAGGCCTTCTTATGATAATATGGAGTCAATACATTGAAAATTTATAGGAGTTTGTAAATCAAATATTTCATTATGTAAAAGGGTTATACAATAATATATTAGAAAGAATATTAATATTTTTTTATGGATTTTAACAATAAAATAATTAATTTTGGATTGAAATGATGTGACCTCAAGGTTTACACTATAACGAGGGCCACAGTGAGGGTAATTGTGTGGAAAAGGAGAGTGAAATGATACAAAGATCTATTTATTGATGTTGTGTTTATTCATAGGCTTATGCTGTCATAAAATGACTAAAAGTTCCATGATGTGATGATTCACCAAAGGGAAAGGACATATTGTTTGGGGGGTTTTCCTACTATAGGGGAGGGGATTCATAATGAGGGATTTTGAATTATGACTACTTAGTTCACACCACAACCTAACATAAGGGGTATTGTCTATCTATGACACATAGGGTTGGGTTTTCTCCTTTCAAATTTTCTTGAATTTCATAGAATATTTTTGAGTTTTATTTTCTAGGTCATCCCATTAATGATCTATGGGAACAGTGGTGTGAGGGGAGGGTCATTCATCTATCTCATCTATTCCATCTTCTTCAATTCATTCCCCTTAGGGTTTGAGAGGTTATTCGGTTAATTTTTTTAATTGTTAGATGTATGATTTTCCTCAAAAAATTAATTTATTCATTCCAATAATTTATATCACATTGGTGATGACTTTATGGTATTATGTTATGATTATTCTATTAATGAATGGGGGAATCATTCTAATATGATGGGTTTTTTTATTTTTTCATGACGAGGGAATCTTGTGAGGAAACATTCAATGGGTTTTGTATTGTTTTTGTGATGTGGTATTTCTCAATGAGATTTTATAAATTTCATCATATTTTCAATGAATATTGAAAATAATTATAATTTGTTATAATTTGTTTTGGATTTATTTGTTCATATAGGTTATGAAGAAATAATGAATAATTCAAAAGGAATGAAAACACATAGGTGATGGTAGTCAAGCATGGATTAATGTGAATAAATTCTTTTTTGATATAAGTTTACCTTATAATATTAAATCAAATATTAGTTTATGAATAAGAGTTCAATCATGAATGTGATATATATTTTTTAGAATAACATAATTGTATTGATATAAACCATTAATGATAATGATAGTAGCACACAATCTCTTAAAAGATGAGTTATATATTTGATGAAAATTTAGTATTTTAAAAATAACCTAATGGATATGTGTCCAGTATTAATAAGTTATTTTTTTGGGAAATGATAGGACCATGTTAGGTCATTTATATTTTGACTAGTTTTTTATTTACTATATTGGATTCGTAGATATTTTTATGTAGTAAGGATTGGATTATGTATAGATATGATGGGTGAGATGAATGTATGAATTTTGTATGGTTAGAAACATATAATTGCAGTTGAAAAGTGTCCTTATGAATTTTTGGAGATGGATTATTACTTATAAGATAAAAATATAATGAAAAATAGGTTTTCTTGTAGGTGATGTGTTGATATTTATCTGAAGTGTCCAATAAGAATTATAATAGGATTCATACTAGCATCTTCAATTAATGATCATCTAGGGACTTCAGGATTTGGGGTTAACATGTGTTGATGAGTGAATGTTTTTATCCATTTCCATAGAACATAATGATTAAATAGTCTTAGTAGATTCTCTTATAGGTACTGTGTGCATGCCAATGAATTTAGTTGAATGATTATATGCGTTCAAATCTATAATGGGTTTATCTTGTGAGGATAGAAAAATGATGTGATTTATTTGATATGCAGTGATTAGTTGTGATCAACTGGCACTAGGTATTTGTATAAACATGTGGATAGTTTTTTTCATATGTCTTCTATAGTTCATGTGGTATAATATTTGATGATATAATCTCACCTTGTTTGGGAAATGTAATTTCAATATTATTCATTTAGTGAGAAGGTAAATTTTATGGTTAGATATGTCGATAAAGATTATTTTTTTATGTTATATATAATTATGATATCAATGTAATAGTCACCCTAATGTATAATTTATTTCCTTAGGACTAGTAGGAGCCTCTTTCATATGGGGAGGGGACCATAGGCCATATTGAATCTCTTGTAGGGATAAAAATGAGTGATTTTAGAGAAGGTGTTATAATGTTTTTATATCTTATCTTCATTTTATATGTAATGTAATATATTTTTTATGAGGTAACTGATGTATGTATTAGAATGTTAGTTTTTGATGGTGTTATTTTGTTGGTTTAATTTGGTTGTTTTTTTGTTAGTGATTAAAAAAATAATTATATTTTATAAATCATTCCAGATTTTGGATTTATGAATTCAAAAGGATAGATGATGTAAAATGAAATTTTTGGTTGATTTTGGGTTTCATTTTCGAAAAATGATCATGAATAAATGTTTTGGAACAAATATTTGGTTCTTCATTGTGATATTTGGTAGATTTGGAAGAAGTGAAATATTAATTTGATGAATTATTTAGTAATGTTTTTTGAAGCTTAATTGTAGTCATGACATAGGTGAATTCCATTAATGAATTATCAAGAATGAGAAATCTCATGGGGGTATATTGTTTTGTATCATGTACTAGATATAGTGTTTTAAGTATGCAGAGTTACTTTTAATTTATTAAATCCCAAATTTAATAAATAGATTTTTTTATTAATGTTGATTTTTTCACTTTTTGTTACAGGTTAGGAATTATTTTGGTGTTTGAGGGTGTAATCTCATGAGTATTTTTGGATCTTAGGTTTAGAGAGATATATAAGGTTTTAATGTACCTAAAAAAGGGTTTTCATTGACGTGTTACACATATAGGTTCCACTAGATAACAAGTGGTATACCCATGAGTTTTTATATGGGAATTCCTTATACTTTTCACCCCATTACGCATAAATTCTCTCTACTCATCCCCCATCAAATTTTATTCATCCCATCGAAAGGGGTGTTCCTTTTTTATAACTTTTAGGTCCTCCTTTTCATTAGATTTTCTCCCTCTGAATAAATGTGGATCTAATTTTCTTCCTCACTACCAAGATAAATTAAATCATCCATTCTTATATCCCTCCCTTCTCCTACCATCTTAATCTTATTTATTGTTTTTAGACTGGGGATTTTTATTGTGTATTCCCCAAACTCAGATTGGAATCACCTCCAATAATTAGGAATTCATATTTTATTTTTGAAAAGTGGTTAATGTTGATTTTTTTAATAACCATTCATCATTATTTTGGTTCATGGTGGATGAGTTATGACAACTCCTAGGGGTTTCTCGTCATATTTTGTTAACATGATGGTTGATTTCATGTTGACTATTTACATTCTCTCAAATCACTGAGTGAATCTAATTTTATTCATATAACATACTTTATTTTGGTTTTATTTAATTAATAAAGATTTTTATTTATATTTTTATTATATAGATGAATATATTCTTATGATATTTCCTAAAAAGTGTAAAATATTTAAATTTTATTATTTGAAAAATTATCTGGAATATTTTTTTGATTATTTTGTATAACATTAGTGAATAAGATTCACTTTGAAATCCATTTATTTTATTACTTCTAGTTATTTAATATACATGAATATGGGTGTTGGGATACCCATTCATAGTCCATTTCTTCAATACCAATGTTAAAATGATGTTGGTGGGTTCCTTTTTCATTAATCATGGGTTGAAAATTTAACCAATTTGGTGTTGTTAAATATAAATATTGTTCATGGATATCATGAAATAAAGATGTTCAACATTTCCCAAACCATCATGGCACACTGATCTATATATGAGGTGAGTTTCATTGTAACCAAAAATTTTTATAAATTTGAAATAACATACTTCCACAAAAAATATAATGAATTATATGAAAACCCCCCACAAATCCCATGATAAAGATGGTGAATTTGTACGGATGTGGCAATTGGGATTCTATGGTGGAAAGAAGTATTATAAATTCAAAATCCTACTGTTTTTATAATTATCTAAAATTGTATCATATAAATATCTATACTTTTATTATATTTTTATGTGGCTAGTTTTATGAATAACAATATTTTAAAATGATATTTTGTTGAATCATATTCATAATTAAATTATAATTTTTCCTCCCTTCTAAAGATAATTTAATTAATGGTAACTAATATCTATTATTTGAAAACTATGCTATTTAGGAAAAAAATTGATAGAAAAAATGTTAGTTTAAAATAAACTTGTTTGGATTGAGATATAAAATCTTCATTGAACAATCCCATAAATTATAAATTCGTATTTCTTATAAAATATCAAAAAAATATTGGGTTATGATTTCTCATGGTAATGTAAAACCCCACCACAAGTGTTTCCTATTATAAAACCATTTTTTAATGAATACTCAATGTAAAATAATATAATGATATATAAATTGAGATAATTTATATCATCGTTGTATGCCCTGAATGTTAGGTATGTTATACCGATAATGTTCTATAAAAATTTTAAGATGGATTATTTAATTGATTAATTTATTAATGATTTTCGGTTGGAATTTTTTTATTTTCAAAATTGAAATTCACGTTTTTTATTTCCATACATATATACATTTGTTTCTAGGTAATATAATAATGGATGTAGTCTTGTTTTGTAAATTTATTAATGAGAAATTGACTATATATCATTTCAATAGAATTAGTTCAATTATTCCATGTTAACTATATTATATAGTGATAGGTGAGGAAGTCATTTTATGTCACTAATAATGATCTTGTGACCATGGAGATTTATTTGATGCTAACGATGCATGCTAGAAAGTTTATGTTGAGATTTATATAAATAGTTAAGTAATGAATGATGGACATTGGAATACCTGATAAAATTAGGCTTGTTTGGACATTAAGGTCAGATACCCATTTCCCCTATCGTCGAATGGAATGGATAGCTTGTATAGCCTCACCCTATTATACATGATTCCACTTCATAAAAAAGTGATAAGTATTAAACTTGATTTCACTATCATAGGATCCATGTTATCCTTGAATTCACCCTTTGATCAGTCTCAGATTCCTAGCCAAGACATTGAGAAGATATGTATGGTATGGATCCTACCAATGAAAGGATTAACTAGTTATATCCCATATTAATTAATTATTTATATAAAATTTTATTTTGTTTTGGGTAAATGTTTTTTAATTCAATAACTATTATGATGAGACATCATTGGTGGTTTCATTCTAAATATTACAGAAACACTCAGTTAGAGGCAAGACTCTAACCATTTATTAATAAAAGAAAAAGTATAAAGCAGGTAGAACAAGCGAAAAGATCAACTACATATCATAGAAACCAAACTCATCACCATCCCCATTATGAACTATTTCCTCTGTATTATCTGTTTCCCATTCAGAGCATTAATAATAATTATGAACCTTGCCATATTTTCTTCTCAGATTATACTTGTCCAAGGATAAAAACTCATTCGAATATTTCATAGCGTATCTTTCCTTCCAGATAGAAGCTCTGGTAGACACCATCCTTGAAAGATAGGAATAATCCTTCTTCACTCATCGACGTCGTGGACGAGTCTTATTACCCTCAACCCCATGCACTTTCGTCCTATCACCTTGGATAATAGCACTAAAGGAAGGTTGGACCATAGCACCATATTTTTCCTTCTCACTATCCGAGATATCACCCAACATTCCCATGATTTTCACCTATCGATTACCCCCCTATGAAACACAATCATGCTGAAACTGATTTCAAGAATTAGCTGTGTTGGGGCATTGAGGCCAATCCACCAGGTTCTGCAAATCTTCACCAGTTGCAACATCCACTAGAGAATCATCAACCTACAAGAGACCACCATCCTTCCTTGTAATATTCTCCTATTCATGCACAACCTCCTAATTTTCTATTTCCAAGAACCTATTTCTTGTAGAAACCAAGATCATCATGGGTCCATAATCTTCATCATTCTCTTGGACACAACCATCCACATGTTCTGACTACAAGGAGATGCAGGTCAATGAATTCCCCACTATATCTGCATTTTCAATTCCAAGATTACACTTTATAAAATTAAAGACTTGCTCAACTATTGGATCCCCTGGCTCACTTCCCATCTTCTACAAAGGAATCCTCTACACGGAGAAGCCAGGATCATATTTCCCCGACTCCACAACCAGAACTTGGGTGTCCAGGATCTCTTTCATACTAGAGGAGTGACTAGGGACCTCAAAATCAAAATCCTGGGATATCCCATGCAGAGAGAATGATGGTAGTGATCCCCCCTCCACTGCATTGCTAGCTAAATCTTGTCCCATCCCTTGAACAAGCACTGAAACCACAGATTCTTCCACAAATGCACCTACTCTTCTGGAATCCCCCACCCAAGTGACCTTCATATCTACGTCTCCACCTCCAGTACAACCAAAATCCTCCGCATGGCCCAAATTGGCTCTCGCCTTATCCCTTCTCGCTAACCAAACCATCTTCAGTGTGCCTCAATCTCAGGGTCCTATTCGGAGTAGCAGCAACACCCTCTCCACTAAGACTCATTTCCTTATCTTGTAAGCATCCCTTCATTATCCCGCAACGGTAGTTCAATGCCAAGTGACCACAATAGCTATAAGGCACACAGTAGTGAATCCATGATTCAAAACCCACATCCAGCTTCCAGTGAAACTATTTATCATCAGTGATCCATATGCTTCGGACCAGCTACCTAGCAGCATCGACTTCGACAGAAATTCTTGAGAAAATTGGGTTACAAACCACATCAGTATGCCAATCAGAGCACAAAAACCTTTCAATCAAATTACCAATTTCACACAAAATTGTGGGGTTCTGGAATGAAAGCGGAAGACCCTATAGACTTACCCAAGTCGCAAACATCGAAGGATCTCTCCGCATATAGAAATCAAAGTTCCAGTGAAACAAATAAAACGCCACTCTATTTCATCTTCGAGGGGCCTTAGACCAAGTTTAGATCAAATCTTCCTCCGAACGAAAATGAATCATGAAGTGTCGTCGATTAAGTAAATCAATGAATGCCTGTTCCTTTAGCTTCCACAACACAAAGACAAAGTGATCAAAGTATTCAATCGAGGGCCGCTAGAGATGCCTACTGAATATATTGTGATCACATTCTATATAGACAACTCAATGAACATGTATTCTCCCTTTTCCACTTTTTATGTACTCAATAGTAGAAATGGGTTTTTATCTAATTAGTAGGATTATTTTTATATACATTTCGGATGGATAGTGTAAGTAATAGGCCTTGAAAATTAGATATTCAAGTTATTTTAAACCATAATTCACATTCTTGTAATTTCAGGGATCATTTTAGTTTAGAATTATAAAGAATTAGGAAAAACTCATACATAGTAAAATCATACATTAAAATTGAAAATTCTAACCCATATCCCATTTTCCCATAAAATACAGGTATTTAAAATAAAGGATGATTTATTTTTTTGAAAAATATTCGGATCAATAGACATGAATTATACTTTTCTCTCACACATCCATGAAGGATGTGAAAAAATATTAAAACATAGGGTGGGGAGAAAAATATCAATAAGCGATATAAAAAGAAAGAAACAAATTATTATTGAGGAAAACATGAAAATCCATTTAATGTAGCACCTTAATATATTATGGAATGTCTCTTTTTAAATATAATCTCTTTGAAAAATATGTTTTAGACGACAATAAACTTAAAAGAACAATCAAATACTTTTACAACCTAGCTATTAAACTACTTGAATTGAATAGTATTTACAGAATGGGAAAATTTATATTTTATACATTTAGTAATTTTTTTTTTAAAATCATCCAATTTATTTAGTTATCATAGGATAAGAATAAATCCTATTTTATGTATAAAAGCTTCAATTTTCTAAAGCCATTTTATCTTCGTTTTACTGGTTTAAATGTTTTATTTTTTCTTTAAATTTTTATAAACTATATATGAAATAATTAATTCATTATTAAGTAATAATAGAAAAATTTAATTTTTTATGTTTTTTGGTATTTTTCTGATATGTTTCATTTTTTGAGGAATTGTTAAAAATACTAGATTTTATTTGAAATAATTTTAATTTATAAATAAATTGTAGTTATAAATTACAATTTATATTGTTTTTAAAGTAACATTATATAAATTTTATATCTTTCAATAAAATGTAGGTGATTGGAGTACATTTTTTATTTGATTTTGATAAAAAAATTTCAATCTTTTGAATGTTTTCATGTAAATAACATGTTTTCTCACCCATTCAATGGAATAAATTTTAGCCAATTAAGAATTTTTAGTATTTAAAAATTTATTCCATATTTTTAATCAGAAGGTGATATTTCTAAATAGGCTTATTTTATTTTTGGACAATATGAATAGTATATTTAAAATGATTTAATACATTTACGGGAAAATTGGGTAATTGAGGGTAAAAACTAATATTATTATATCTTAAAATTACCCTAAAATTTTAACTAATTTTAGTGGATGTGTTTTTTAAAAAAAATCATACTTGATATGATTTTTTGTCATATTGGAACCCCTCGGATTACTTTATGACTTTTATCATGTTTTATTTTATGAAATGTTTAATAAGTAATACTCTTTTCTTAATGAATTTTTCATTTTTAATATGTGGTCATATAGAAAAGTTTTTAACTATAAAGTAATGATAATGATAAAATATTTATCATCATCATAATAAATTATTTTTAATTTTTATGAAATAAATAATTATGTTATATATAAACACAATGCTGATATAATAATTTGTTAATTAATGAGAATATAAAATTAATGGCTAGGAAAATATTAAAATAAATATAAATCGAGATAATTGATGCCATAAAAAATTGACATATAAATATTACATTTTATTGACGTGTGAAATGTTTTATTTTTAATATATATTGTCTTATTGATTTGTTAAAATAATCAATGTAATGAATAATGTCAAAATTGTAATAAATGTTAAATATAAATAAATTATATATAATTAAATGATTTAAAATATTTTAAAATATGAAATTAGATGAAATAATTTAAATATTGTTTAAAATATTATCAATGATTCATTTATGGAAATATTTTCATTTTATAGTAACAATATTGACCCTAAATGAGTAAAAATCTATCTTTTCTTGATAACAGTTAACGATATTTAATAAGGGTTAAAACCAAACAATAAGGGTATGAATGTGACCAGAAAATTTCTAAATATTAATTTATGATAGGATTTAGACCGATAATTAACTTAATTTTTCAATAAATCACTTTGGGTTTATTTTTAATTGAAAATTAATTTATATTATTTTAATATTTTTTGGAGTTTCTGAAAATTCCCATCACCTAAATTATAAAAATGCATCCTCCTCCCTTACATCTTAAAACAACATTAAAATTTATATATTGATAAAAAAACTCACCATTTTTCTTCTCAATATTCTTATAAATGTTTTTGATATCATTGTATTTCCACAAGTCCAAACCTAGAACCCTTAATAAGAGATCTAATGGTAGTACGCCGAAGAAGAGGTAATCATTTTTACTAACTCATCTAAGTTCACTTCTACTTCTACTTAATATGCACAAGTTTTTTACATGATAATGTAATAAATATAGTTACATATATTATTGTATTTTATTATGAGTATGGTGAAACCAAATTCCAGGATTTATCTATTCTATAAAAAATGAATGCATCACGATTGCGTGCATACAACTTACCATCTCTACACAGTGGTGTATTTTGTTTTTTGAAGACAAAATTACATGGATGAGTATAAAGATGCATAAAATGAATATATATAATACATATGAAATTATATTTATTTTAATAACTAATATACAATCTAATTACATGCTCATTACCATTAACAGAATGACATAATCAATTGTGCGTACATATGACTTAACATCTCCAAAAAGCGATGTGATTAATTATTTATATTCAAGATTCCAAAGTGGTACCAAAAATGTGTTTAATGGTTAAATATTATATTTATTACATTAAAATTAATATGGATATTATATATTTATATATATATCATATTCAATATAACATGGTCATTGAAGACAATTCAATCATGTAAAGACATGAAAATTAACACTTGAAACAGTTTAATGAATAAAATATTATTAACTAACGTTTGGAAATATGTATAAATTAGATCATATATGACATAAAAATAGTTAGTATAATTTTGTAATAATTTAATTATATGTTTAAAATCACTATATAGTATTTTTGTACATGTATGGAGGAATTAATACCTAAGGTAAGGGTTTAATTTACAATATCATCATTAAACATGATTGTTTCTATTTAAGAATCCACTAAGGAATAGTTCTTTTTCAACATTGTGTACTATTTAAATGTTTTGAAAATTGTTTTTAATATTGCCATATAAATGTTCATATTCCTTATTTTAACATTGTTTAACTTTTTATAAAATGGTTTAAAAGGAATATTTTTTCCATTTTCGAAATGATGTGATTTATTAATTTTCTAAAAAATATAGAAGGAATGTTTTTTAACTCTTAAGAAATGGTGATATTTTTTTTCCATCATGATGCGTTAATTTTTTGATCATTTCATTATATGTTTAAAAGCATATTTCCATTGAAAATGTTTTCTTTTATAATTATATTTATGTTTAAATAAATGATTTCAAAGTACTAAAGTGTATTTATCTAAAAAATAAATCAAGGATTTTATTAGTGTATATTTATATATGTTAAAATCCTTGGATGAAAATTATTAATAATTGATGTGATCTATTATGATATCTTGTACTATATAATATTTAATGTAGTGTGATCAGTTTTACAGTTGATGTGCTATTCTGATACCATTTACAGTTTACAATTAAAGTAATCACATTTTGTATGCTAGTACAAATTTTTATGTGTTTTTTAATTCACACATTAATATTAGAAATGAATTAGAATTATTAAGTGATATTCAGGGCCTACTATAGCCCATCAATGCATCAGTAGGTCTCATGTGAAAAACTGGTTTGGGTATTGGCCGAGGCTATACCAATTTATGTATGACGTCTTGGCCTAAGCCCAAATAGTATATTTATGATGTCCCATATTATGAATTTGGTCATTATGAGATTAGTTATTGATTTTACATTTAAAATTGTTATTATTATAATATACATGGATAAGTTTCATTCTCATGTGTTTATTTATATGGAATTAATTTATTATCATTAATTCTTTCCATATTATAAAAATGCTATTTTTTAAATGGCATGTGTTTCAATTATTTACCCTTTCATAATCATTTATGATTTTTATGATATATTAGGAAGTATGTATAACCTTATTTGGCATCTGATCTCACCACATTATTATGTTTTCCTTTTCCCAATTATTTCCTGAAGTTTTTATATAAATGATATGTATGGTTAACCTTGGAAAATAATGGTATTTTCAAAGGGTTACTTATATTTTATTTTATATTTTAAATTTTAATGTATGATTTATTTAGGTAATCTGGTTTCCAAAGAAAATAATTTAATTGGTCCTTTGGGATTCTAATCTTGCATCATGGCTAATGTAATAATTTGAGGCACCAATAATGGCTTACATGGGATTGGGTATTTGCAGTTTGTAATAGAGAAAGTTTAGTGTCGACCTTGGGAAATAGATTTAGGAAAAAAATGATTATAGAATAAAAGCCACTAACAGAATTAGGATATCAATCAAAATTATTCGACCATATGATTTAGATATTAGTCAAAAATAAATTTTCTATTTAGTTATTGTGATTCAAATTTTCAACAATTATATATTATGATTAATAATGTTACAGTCTAATCTAGTTTATTCCGTTTAAAAAAAATTAATGTGGAAGGACTGGAAACCATATCAATACACGTAATCCATGTAGGCATTAGACACATATGCAAGATAACGATATTGGAGCTGGGGATGCACTATTTACTAAACATCATATACCGATTCACATACAACTAACTTAGGTTATGAAAAATAACCTGACCCATATAGTTTATCGTAATCCACAATATGGAGGATCAATGTTAGAACACTTCTTGAGACCAAAACCTATATAATTTAATGGGTCTAAAAATCCATTTTTAGTTAACCAAAGGATAAGTTACTCAAATAATATAATTAACTATTTGGAAAGTAATGAAAGTGAGAATGTTTTCATTTAATTTTATCATATATCTCTAGCTGTAGATCAACGGTGCTCATTTATTCCAATAATGAAGATAGATAAAGGAAAAAACATAGAATAAATAATTTTATGTAAATTTTCATGGAAACATATTTCCATCATGAACATGGAGTAGATGTGGAGAGAAGAATATTGAATATAAGATTAAATAAGGAGGAAGTTTTTCTAAATATAAACCCATCATTACAATATTAGAAAGGCGTTTTTTGGAAAACATATATATCATAAAGAGTTATACTGACCGATTCATCAATGGGATTAAAAAAATTATCAAAAGGGAAATAAAATACCAAAAAAATCATCATATGAGTATATATTGTCATGCGATATGAAAACAAAAAAATAATTATTAACATCTTATGAAATCAAAAGGAAGAATGATAAGTGGAAGAATACATAGAAAAATATGTATAAATTGAAAAAGGTAAATAATTTATTTCCCACATGTGCTAACTATAGAAGGAAACATCCATGTTCTTTCATGAATGAAATGGTAGTCAGCTACGTGTGTGGATAGAATGGAAACCAAGATCATTATTAGAATGTAATGAAAAAAAGGTTTCTAATGATTTAACAACAAGGAGATAGGGAACTGTGCAAATGAATTTCTCAAGTATCAAGGGAATAAAGACAAGAAGAAGAAAAGGGCGAAAGGTCCTAATTATGTTGTTACTATAGTTGAAGTGGAATAAAAAATGTATTTGTGTTTTTGGATTCTAGAAATATGTTAGGATATTATGGTTATAGGAATCATTAGATATATAAGGATTATACTATATTTGATATTCTTTATAGATTTGGTAGCATATATGTTTTAATTATGGTTTTATGGTGATCAAGGTATTTATATATTTTGTATGTGGGATTGAAAGATTAATTATATTTTGACACTACCATGTTGAGTTTATTTGGTAAATGTAGTGACCTTCCAACTAAATTTTTGGTTATTTGTTATGGAATGAAATGTTTTGGATTATTCATAAGATTAACAACTTGGGGAATAAATTAATTTAAAATTTAGAAATTATTTTTGTTGATAAAATGATCTATCCTTTTCAGTTTCAGTATACATTTAAACACTAAAACAATTACATAAAGACCATTTGAATCATTAATAGTGTTTATTGTATGAAAAATTAATCATGATTGACCATTTAAACATGTTCTTTATCACACTCCCTCAAAACATGAATGCTATATTTATCTTCCATGTCCATGTTTTCTTTTTCCACTAATTATTTATTATTCAAAAACATAATTTTATAGTGACCATTGAATTTTCATTTTTCAACTTATAATCGGGATATTTTTAAATGGTATTTTAGAATATCAGTTTCCCATAATGGAATTTTAATGTATCAACCATTGATTTTTGAAATGAAAATTGAAATTATGAGAACAAAATTTTATGATTTTGTGGTGAATTCAACACCCTGGGACATTATGTTATGTTTTTTAAATTTAATATATTTGAAAGAATATGGTTCATGCAACAACCGACTTAAATGAAGAATGAAATATCATTATAACCAAACTTTATATCTTGATGAAATGAATGATATCAAAAAAATTATGAAATATACATATTATATTTTTAATAAAATATATTTATATTAATAAGACATATTTAATTGGAATAAGATAAGAACAAAAATAGTTTTATGTATAAAATCTATAATTATCTATTGGAATTTCAACCTTCAATAGGGATAAATTATTTTAAAACTAGATTTTTACATTTTAATAAATTATATTTTACAAATTAAACATCATTTACGAAATTATAATATAAAATTTTACTTTGTTTAAATTTTGGGTATTTTTCATATATGTTTAGTGCTTTAATGAATAGTGAAAAACAAGATTTTAATTAAAAAGTGTTTTTATCTAAAAGTAATTTATATTTTAAAATTAAATTTGGATTATTTTTAAAGTATATTTAGAAATATTTTATATCATTTAATACAATTTATGTCATTAGAATCAATTTCACATTGAAATTGGATTTAAAAATATTATAATATTTCTACTGTTTTCACTTTAATACCCAGTCTTCTCAAACTGTCAACCTGATTAATTAAAAATTAATTTTAACGAATTACATGTTTAAAATTTTAAAAAATGGATTCCAAATTGTAATCATATATTCCAAATTTATGAATTTTTTTTTTATTTTTAGACAACATGAAAAATAACGTTAGTAATTTATATTACTGTTATGGGTAAATTAGGTAATAAATTGTACAAATAATACTATATATATTATTAAATTAAAATAAAACTTGTACTAATTTAATTGGATGGGTTTTTTTAATCCAATTTCATTATAGAATATATTTTATGGACTCTAGGATCTAATTTGATGACTTTATTCATATGATAGTATTTTATTTTAAGAAATGTCAGATATTTCATACTCATGTTTTTAATAAGTATTAAATTATTAATATAGGGTTATGTAGATTATTTTAAAAAGTATTAATTTTAAATATATTGTTTAAATATTCATAAAGATAAAATATTTTTGATTTATATGATATATGTAATAACCTAAAAGGCTAACACAATAACGATGCAATAATTTTTTAATTAACAGGAATATCAAATATAGTATTTAAAAAATATTAAAATAAATATACTTTGAGATATTTAATTTCATCCAAAAATTTACAAAATATATTTTAAATTTTATTTATGTGTTAAAAGTATTGTTTTTATGATATCTGGTTTTATTAATTTTGGTAAATGTCAATGTAATAAATAGTGTAAAAATTGTCATTAATGTAATCTTAAAATATATAAAATTATATTAAATTATATAATATTTATAAAAAAAATTTGTTCCAAAAGATTCAGATAAGCTTTAAATTGTTATCCATTATTCATTAAGGGTTATTTTTTCTTTTTTTAGGAAAAATATTGATGCACAAGGTGTAAAAATCTAGGTTATCAGACTAAGAGTTAAAGAGATTAGGTAAGGGTAGAAACAAAAATATAACTTTATAATTTGAATTTAACATGTATAAAAATTATTATATGATTTTATTTTAACCCATTATCATCTTTAATTTTAAATAATTCATGAAAAGAAATTTTTAATTGAAAATTAATTTATACAAATTTAATATTTTGATATTTTTAGAATGTTCCCCACACCTCAATTATGAAAAATGAATCCCCTATCTCACTTATTAAAATAACATCAAGCCTTAACAAATCCTGAAAAGTTTACTTCCAATTATTTTTATCCAAATTATCAATATCCTTGTATTTCTAAAATACAAAACCTATAGCATTTTAGAAGAGATATAAAGGGAGTCTCATGAGGTAGAGGTATTTGTTTTTACCATCTCATCCATGATAATATCTTATTATACATTATCATAATGAGTTTTTTAAATTAAAAATTAATAAATAATATCATATGTATTCTGAGAAGTTATAATTATTATGGGATAACCATATTGTCTAACTTACCCTTAAAAATGAATAACGAAAGAACTACATGCGCATGTGTATAACTTGTCATCTCCACACCGTGGGGAAATTTGTTTTTAAAACCACATTACATGAATTGGTAAAGTCATATAAATAATGAATATATAGTGATTATGAAATGATAGTGCTTCAGTAAAATTAATTGACCATTCAGTTCCTTACCAATTACCATTATGGGAATGATACCCTTGCTCATGCGTACATACAACATACCACCTCCACAAACTGATGCAGTTCATTATCTATGTTAAATAGTCAAGAGTGGATAAGAATATGTATTTAATTATTTAATATGAAATTTATAACATTAATATTATTCTATAGATTCTGGATATATCTCTTATTCAAGATAATCGTTAATTTAAAGACAAAATAATCATGAGAAAACATGGCAACTGACACTTGAAGCAGTGAAATGAATAAAATATTATTACTAAAAGAGTGGTAAAATGTTATAAGGGGATCATATAAGATATCATTAGTATTATTATTTTTCTTATATATGATTATAATATCTTTAAAACCACTCTAAATGTATTTTAGACATATATAGTGGAAATCAGATAAAAAGTATGGGTTTAATTCAGAATTTCATCATTAATCAAGATTGTTTCTATTTAAGTATCCATTGGGGAATATTTATCTTCCATTTAATTATTATCAAAATATGTTTTCAAAAAGGTTTCTAATATTATCAAATGAATGTTTATTTTATTTACTTTACTCTTGATTAACTTTTTAAAAAATTGTTTGTAAGGAATCATTTTTCCATTTTCAGAAAACGATTCTTTAAAACTTTTCTAAAAAAATAAAAAAGATGGTATTTTTATATAAATCAGGAGAATATTCTGAAAAATTTATGATCCTTATTTTTTTGACTTTTCGTTTACATTTTTACATGGATATAATCAAATAAAACATTTTCCTCTATAATTGATAAGCTTTTTAAGTAAATGATTTCAAAGTAGAGATATGTATTTCTCTCAAAAAATAAATTATTTTATTATAGTATTTTTATCTATGTCAAAATCATTTTTTGAATATTAAATTTAATTTACACGATCTCTAATGATATCTTATTCTATAAAATATTTAATTTTTTTATTAGTTTCACCTTGCATGTGCATTTCTGATGCATTTTAGGGTGTATGGTTAATGTATTATAATTTTTTAAGCCTATAAGAATATTTATATTGTCTATGTTTCACCCTTTGATATGAGGAATCAATTGGAAATACTATGTGAAAAACGGGGCCTATTATTTCCCTTAGATGCATCGATATGTCTTAGGATACGAACCCGTTTTGGTATTGGATGATTCTTCATCCATTAATATATGGTGTTTTGGTAGAATACTTGATGTTATGTTTATGATGTCCAACATTTTGCATTACCTAATTATGAGAATAGTTATTTATTTCCCATGTAATTATTTTATTAAAATAATAACATTGAATATGTTTCATTCTAATGAGATTATTTATATGGTATTTTTTTATTATCCTTTATTCATTCCTTATTTTTCTCAACATTATGTTTAAATGGAATTTGTTTTATATTAAAAATTATCTTTTTTAGTTATTTACCTTTAAGTAATCATTTATTATTATTATTATTTATATTATCTTGTATATGTATACCCTTACTAAGCATTTGATATCACCATATTATTATGATTTAATCATTCCCAGGATGTTAAGATGTTTACTATGAATTATTTTTATGGTAAATATAATATTTTAATGGTTTTATCAAAAGATTCCATATATTTTATTTTATATATTAAATTATAATGTATGAATAATGTATGTAATCTGGTTTCCAAAACTGGTAAACTGATCAGCACTTTTGTATTCAAATATTTTATCCAGGCTAATTTAATTAATTGATGTACAAAATCTGAGCTACATGGGTATGGGTCATTATATGTAATTTTTATTTTCATAATCAACATACATTTGAAATAATAAACTAATCCCATATGAAAATCACACACACTTTCTTCTAAAATAAAAACCATAATTCCAATAGAAATCACTAATAAATCGTATAGGTAGCATAAGTCACCAATTTCATATAGAAAAAACACATGGAGTAACAATCATGACTACAACTAGAGTATCACTCATTCTAACAGATGGAATAACCCTCATAGTTACATTGTAAATATCGATCATAGAATTCATGGAGAAACCATCATGGTTAAACTTGAAGTAACCATCATTGTCAACTTCTAACATAGAAAATATATTAGAGATATATAATGGGTATTCCACATTATATAAGATATATCAAACTCACATGTGAGCTATAATGGAGAAATGAATTAATATAAGTTATATCTAGAACATTGTTTATTATATATAACTCTCATGTATAATGAATAAATTTTTTTATAAAACCATTCAAAATAACTTTTAAAACCATATGAAAAACAATTTTGGATATCGAATATAAAATTCCATTTAAAAAACATTTCAAAAATATAATACCTAGAAAAATGGAAATATACGTTTTAAATGATGAAAATATTACTAAAAACTATCATGAGGAAAATAAGCTATATATTTGGAAATCACTTATTTATTAAAACAACACATGTAAAAATGACAATATTTATATTTGAAAGTAAACATATAAAAATTTAATGTAATATTTAAAATTTTAAGTATTCATGACTTTAGGATATTACTTTTTCCCCATAACTAAAAAAATACACCCCATTTAATATTTATAATAAATATTTTCTGAAGGAATTTTAATTGATTTTTTTTAAATAATGTATCTTACCACAAGTCTGATTCAATGGGTATGTATTTTTTCTTTTCGAATAATAAATATTGGATAATTTTTTAATTTCATAATATTATTTTTGAAGTTCATTATTCACATTATATAACATATTACCAGGTTATATAAAATTACATAATCATTTAATTTAATTTAAGTTGTTGTGAAAATATTCTCTACTAATGTCAAAATTGACATCAGTTAGTTGTCTTTGGTCAAATATATCAACATTACATCATCTACATAATAATATTAATGTAATACTTATCATTTTTATAAATAAATTATAATTATAATTCAATTAATTAAATATGGTTATTCAACCATATCTATAATACAGACATTGAGAATGTAGGTCTAATGTTTCCATTTTTCAATGATCATTATGGAAAGATGGTAATTTTTTTTGTCCTTATATAATTATCATAATATCATAAATAAAATAATATTTTATCAAATATTATTATATGACTAATTTTTATTACAAAGTTATGAAAAAATAATATCACTTCATGGATGTGGTAGTCCACACACACACGGAAACCCAATCATAAAATTTATATCCCTTCAAAAAGAGAAGAATTTAAATAAAATAATTTCATTTAAAAATGATAAATAAATCATTAATTTCATATATAAACATTAATTGGATCATTAAAACCTGTAACGAGAGGCAATGATGGAACACCAATATCCTCGGTTCGCGAGGCATTAGTCAGTCGTACACATAAAGGAATATTTTTTCCAATTCTATAGAAGATTATATGGGTATGGTTCATGTTAGTAACATAATATAATCTAATTATTTATAATATACTAGGATTATTGTTTTATTATTACTAATAAAGGTATGATGGATATTGATGAATCCAAAATACTAAAACATACTAATAAAAACTATACCTTTTCATTGAAAATCACCTTACCTACCACCTTAGAACCTCTATGATTGTTATTATGACTAAAAATAACCACTATAATATATGGAGGGATATTAATAAGTTTTTTGAGTTGGTCTTGTCTGAATCCAATAGGTTTCTACTGGTGGATGGTTGAGAAGAATGTGTTCCCTATTATAAGATAGGTAGGGGAGATAATGACATTTTTTAAAATATTAAAGTAATATAAATAAATAATCAATTTAAAATGGTTAAAAGGATCTTTATTTATAATATAGGATTTATATGTGTAAAAATAATCTCATATAATAAAAATATACTCTATTTTTACACTTATCATTTGGTTTAACCCATATTTATATCATTTAACTCTTACCATAACAACATGTATTTTTAATCATTGTGGGTCAATATTAACATAATAAAATGAAAACATACATATAAATGGATAGTGGATAAAATTATAAGAATTTTATTAATAATTTTTATGTTTTTATTGTAATTTTATATCATTTAATAAAATATTATTTACTATAGAATATCCATAATGGCATTTTATGAAATATTTATTAAGAAGAATTTAAAAATATAATGTTGAAACATAAAATTATAACCAATTATTTTAACATCCACATAATATTTAAATATTAATTATAAAACTATTTTGTTACAATAATTTCCTAAAATTATAGTACTTATAATACTTATAAATTCATTTATTTTGCATTTATACAAATAAAATAACAAATGTATCATCTTTGATAATGAATTTAAAGAAATTAATTCTTACCCAAAAAATAAATAAATTCATGGTGAATATAATTACATTATATTTCATGAAAATATATATAGTTGAAGTTATACATTGGATAAATCCTTATTAAAAATATTAGTCTTATTAAAAAAAAGACTATGGAATATTTGAATTCTCATTAAATAAAAAATTATAAATACCAAATTATCATAAATGTGGAAACAATGGTCATAAAATCAACACTTTGATGATTATGGTTGAGATATAATAATCATTTCTCATTGAGATAAGTGTATTTTTTATTTGATATTTTTTTATTATTTTATATTTTACATAAATTTCTAGATTTACCATTTATCATGGAACTATAAATAAGCAAAGTTAATATTCATGTTATCAAAAAATATAATGGGCCAATATACTAAATCAATAAACAATTATTAAATACATTTAATCCATTTTAAAAAATTTAAAACATAGAAGCTTATGAATTCATTTTAAAATTAACCTGGAAATACAAAATGAAAAATTGTTATTTTGGAAAAATTCCCTTTTTAAATTTGTAAAGTATTTTATAATAAATTAAGTAATAAAATAATTTACTAAAACCATAATTACATTATTTTTAGTTAAATTAAAAAATTTAAAATTTAAAAATAATCTAAAACAATACTTTACCTTGTAATTACTTTAAAATATAATACATGTTTAAATAAAAAATTATAATTTATCACTATTCATTGAGTTTTCTATGTTTTTTAGTATATTATCAAAATTGTATCATAAGATAATTTTGACATGATTTATTTAATAAAAAATTTAAATTTTCTAATAAATTTTCTATAATTTTAAAAAATTAACTATTATTATTTCCTATAATAGCAATGAAAATCATTTTTGAATAAAACACATTTTTTCTTTTAAGAAAATGACATTATAAAAAAATTTGTTATTATTTTCTAACTATATATCACTACATTAATATTAACTTTTAAGATTACATTTATTTCACAAATTATTTATTCCTATTAATTCCCACTAATTTAATGGCTATGTTATAATTGTCACGTTTAGATAATAATATTTAGTCGTTCATTTAAGCATGATGTGTTGTATCTTGTACGATATCAAAAATAGTGTTTTATTTTAAATATTATGATTTTAAATACTCTCCACCCAATTAAATAAACTGTATCCTCATAATTTTTACTTAATTTTGGTAACCATAGTTTTAATTTTCAAAATACCCTTTTTGGAATCCCACATCATAAAAAGGAAAAGTAAAAATTCCACTTGATATGAACAAAAAGGGATATATGAAAGTCATATGAAGTAACACATACTTAGATTATAAACTATAGAACATTATTAGGAAGGGAAGAATTATAAATGGAAGAGGAAAATTACTCTAATGTACAGATAGAAACAAATAGAGCACATGATTATGATAAATTTAACCATCACTAAATCATGAATATTTGATGGGTTAAAAGGCCATTGATTTTTCTGTATGAAAAGTAGACATATAATGTTATTATTTCAAGATAATTTTCCTATATATGAGGAATTCAATTTCTATATATACTAAAAAAATAGATAAATACAAATATTTTAAAATTATAGTTTCACCCTTTAATCAATTTTAACCACAAACTCATATAATTCTTTAATATATGGGTATTAATTATTCATAACTAAAGCTCTAGAATCAAAAGATAATGAATTAAATACTACAAAAATAATAACTATACATTATTTATAAATTTAATAATTAACTAATACAAAAAATATTTAGGATAATATAATATAATTCCCCATAATATGTAGGACTTCATAGTAACAAAAACTAATTTAATCTATAAAATTCAACAGTAATAGAAAAAGTTCAACATATATCATTTAAGAAATAATCAACCATAAAATACCACTAAAATAATATAGACTATTATTTAAATCAGATAAATATTTTTATTTGAACGCATACTCTTCCAATATAATTTTAATATTTTTCTTCAAATCTTATGAATCAAACTTAAAGCCTAATAAAAAATGCAGTTTCCCAATTAGATAATGTCCATGACATGAAAATAATTTCCCTAAAAAACGTAAGACCCCATAATCCAGAATAAAATCATTTATTCTTCCTTAATATAATTCATCCTTTATTCTATAAATAAAATCACACCATTTTATGTTTATATTTATCATATGGGGTTCCTAAAATTGTGAATATATTTCTAAAATAACATTGATCACATAATAAAAAGTTAATTTTCTAATCCCATAGTTATTTATTCGACAAATAATTTTGTTGTAAAATTAACATATCCTTTATCCATCATATATTTTAGATAAGGAAAAAATTATTCATACCAACCCTAACAAAACAGAGGCCAGTGGTAGGTGATATAAAATTATTCACTTAGGTTGGGGGTTCGAACCTCGCAGCCATGCCTGATGTTTTGGGATGTTACCAGGTTTTGGGAATGTTCTTTCTTAAAACATCATAATTATTATAACACACTATAAAATATATGAATCATCCAAAAAATAACCATAATATACTCAAAATTATAGAAATTGTTTAACCACAACACTTATCTCATACCTTTAATTTTTTATCCCAAAAATGAAAAGAACCAAAATTATTCCAAAAATTAATATCTCTAAAATATCATTAAATAACTATTAATAAAACATCAAAAGAAAATATTTAAATCTTTAAGGATATCTAAAACCTCCATCTAGTTGTAATTGTAAGGACCTGGCCTTAAACATTACATATTGTAGTGATTTTAAACAAGAATTCAATTTCATTAAATTTTGATGATCTTTCTCGTATATTTTGTAAATAATTATGAAAAACTGTTATATAGTATACCCATACATTAGAATTTTAAACTTATATAAAATATTCATTTTTCTAATAAAAATTGGAATAAAAACTAGAACATGATTTCTTTTCATGAAAAATAATCACAATTATAAACATGACTTATTTTTTATCCTACCCATCCTTAAACCCAGGGATTTATTTTAAAATTTTAGGTATCTATAAAATGATTAGAAAGAGAGATAAAAAAGAAATAAAATAATCAATCCATTGAAAATAATTAAAAACAAGTAATATTTCCCCTTATCGTCATTGTATTTTTAGCCTAATAAAATATTTACATATGAAAAAAAGCCACACATTTTTCGCAATGAAAAATCGTTAAAACCCAATTGAAAGAATAGTTAATTAAAATATATAACTTTGGGAATATATTTATTATTAAACTAACACATGTAGTGACAATCCAAGATACAAGTGTGGTATCCCATATGGTTACAAATGAAATGACCAATATAGTTATACTTGAAATTTTCTAACCCTGAACCCAGTTACCGAGAGCCGGTGCATTATTTTAATACATTGGCATCATTACAAAGATTAAAGTTCTGATGGAATGATCAGTTTAGTAGTCCTGGAAGATAAATTACAAACATGAATGTTAAATTACACTTTATAACATAAATCATAACATTAAATAATCAATTTAAAACTCAGTTATTCTCCTAGATTAACCCCACATATCAATCATAATACAATTTTGGGCATCCTGGTAACATAAAACATAAGAAAGGGGTGATCTCAGATGCTGAGTAAGTATAAAAAATTCCTCAGAAGCTATAAACATTACGTAATGATGTATAATAAAAAAAATCCTTTTATAACATAAAATTAAACATAATATGGTATAAATTAATCAAACATTACCATATACACATGCACGTGGATATTCTACTAGTCAAATAATCACATGTAATAACTAATCTCATAATGAAGAAATGCATAATGCTAGACATAAAAACTACTACATCAAGGCCTTGTACCAAGAACATTCAATAATATTCTTTCAAGGCCCTGTTCCAAGACACTAGTTTGTCTCATTAGACCTACTTATGAATCGAGGGTCTATAATGGGCCTCGCCCATCACCTTCTAACTATAATTTATGCCTCATATGAAAAGGGTGAACATAACATAATAATAATTATTAAAAATAGTTATGAAATGTAAATAATTTGACCATAAACCATGAATGGTATAAAAATATTACATCCAGATTCAATTATATCATAACTCATTCAATACAATATGGAAGATTGTTTTTTAATAAATCAACTTCAATCAAGAATAATATCCAGCAATGGATATTGACATAACATAAAATGATTAATAAAACCTGTTTGAGAGAAATATACCTTTCTCATGAAAAGATTTAAAATTTACACAATATATAAAGGAAGTAATTTAAAATATATTTTCAATCAATGTTTCTCATACCACTATGAAAATTTTGAAAGGTATTAACTTTTTAAAACAATAATGTCTATATAAATAAATCCTTAAAATCATTTAGAAAACATGAACATTAATTAAATAGATTTAGTTAAATAAATATTTTAAACAATTAAAATAAGGATATAGTTAAAGATAACCTTTCATAAAACATTGAAATATTCCTTTTGAAAACATTTTTTCGAAACAAGAACATATATGATAAATATTCCCCAGTAAATACTTACACATAAACAATCTCGGATAATAATGAAATTTAGGAATTAACCCTTACCTAATGTATGAAAATCTCAGTACGTGTCCGAAACACCAATATAATTTCTTTAAACATATTATTAACTTATAAAATAATATTAATAATATTTATTACATCATATATGATTCTTTTATACCTTTATATAACCCATTTATTAACAATTCCAATCTAATGCAACATTTCAGGTAATAATTGCTTTGTTTATCAAACATGTTTTGACAATTTATTAATGATCATATTACTTAGATAATTATTTAATTAATTCCAGAATTAATAATATGATTTAAATATCATATATAAATAAAAATAGATATATGAAATAGAATACACCATTTATGGAGATGGAAGGTCGTACGTATGCCTGAACGTTGTTTCCGTTTTATTATCATATGAATGTAAGTGAATAAAATATATATGTGTGTATATATATATCATCCTAGTAGAATTGGTATGTCATATATTTCATAATTATTAATAATATTTATTTTTATAATCATTCTTGTAGGGTGAACCTGGAAGATGAGTGTCATCACGTCGTGGAGACAGTAAGTCATAGGTACACACGAGCGTCAGTATAATTTCCTTAATGGTTAAATGTTATAGAATTGGATGGAATATGAATTTTTAAGAAACAATATAATGTTAAATATTTTATTTGAGTACATTATACTTATCATCATACTCTAAGAAATAATTTTTACATAATAAAATAGTTTACACCACGACGTGGAGATGATAAGCCATACGTATGCACACATGGTGTTATTGTTTTTTATTGGTTGGGTAAAAAGAGGAATATAGTTGTCCCATAATCATAAAAAATCTCATTATATATTATATTCTATAGTTATTATAGTATTACGGTAACAACTTGGTATGATGAAGTAGAAGAATAAATTAACATTGAAAGAAGGGATAAAAGGATTACATCTTCTTTGGGTGTCTCTATTTGATTTTCAAAAAAGGACTCTTTATGTTGGCTTTCTTCCCAATGTCATAACACTAGGATTATGTGATGGAATTTGGTTGGAAATTTTGGAATTTTTTGTCTGAGATAAAGGGCATTATAGCTTTGAATAAGTTGGTAGAGGTGGTTCCCTTTAATAAGCAGGAGGAGGGGCACATTTTGAAAGTCTAGAAATATTAATTTATTATAAATAAAATTTATAATAAAAATATACCAAAACTCATTAAATTATAATATATGATGATTTTTTTATGAAATATCATAAAATATTATTTATATAGGATTTTAATATTTTTTTATCTTTATCTTTTTGGTTTAACCCTTAGTAAAATTGTTTAACTCTTACCATGACTTCTTATATTTTTATACTTTAGGATTCATTTAATTACAATAAAAATCCAAGGGAAACATAAATAAACCATTAATAATTTTTTTAACATTATCTATGTTAGTTGGCAGAATATTATATTTTTTACAAATGTAATATCTGTTAATAAAATATTTCATTTTTATGTTATGAATTATGTCTATTTTGGACATAATTCATAATTGAATTTTTTTTAATCCATAAAAACCCTATTCCTTTGATCCAAAGGAATTAACTCAAATATAATATTTCAATAAAAACTAAAAAATTATTGAATTACATTAAAATAACTAAATTATTATTATTTTAGCAGTTATAATATCATTTATTTGAATCATTTATTAATTAAACAATCATTGCATCATCCTTGTGGCATAATTAAATTTGTTTATTTTAGCACTAAAAATTATAAATAAAATATCATGATGCAAGAAATCATTTAATATTTCTAATTAATTTTTATAGATGATGATATTTATTATATATCACCATATAAAAATTGTTTTAGTGAAAGATATAGGTTTATGTTATATTATTCGATACATTAAATTAATTCTTATAAAATGTCATTTACACCCATGTGGCTCTATATAGTCCCAAAATAGACACATGGAATCCCAGGATCGATCATATCTCTTCCTATGGGATTAGAAAACGTGTTAGGGTAGTTTAATATAATTATAATATTATTTTTTACCATTATTTATCAGATTTACCTTTTAACTATGATAAATAAAATAATTACTGAAGTAACTATCCATAAGGTCAAAAAAGGTGTGTATTTAGTGAATTTGTATCTTCTGGTTAGAAATATGGAATCTATTTTTCTAAATTCAATATACAATGTTGGAAGATATCAATTTAAAATTAATTCGTGTTGTCAAAACCAAAAAACGAGTTTTTAAGAAGTAAAATATATCAAAATATTGATTTGTGTTTATGTGAAATTTAAATATTAATATAATTATAATTAAATAAATTATATTAAATGATAAAATTAATCTAATTATACTTTAAAACCCCACATATTTATAATTTACCACTATAAATAATTTTTATTAATAAAGTTGTTTTCAATTAAACATTAGTATTTTTCACTATTCCTCAAAATATTAATGTTATCGAAAAAATACCAAAAAAATATCCAAAATGAAATTTTATATCCCTTTTATAAAAAAAAATTTAATTTCATCAGATTTTATATATAAAAGTTTCAAATATTGGATTTAAAAATGATTCCTCATTAAAATGTAGAAAACATTATATTTTGAAAAATAATTCTTCTAAAAAAATTGAAATTTTCATTGTATTATATCTAAGAAACACAAAATATGAATTATAAAATTATATGAGATATATAAAATCCAAAATGTGGTTCGTACTATTCATAACTTCTTTTTAAATAGATCCTTTGATAGGTTATGGTGCATTAGAACTCAGTGTTGTGCACATCTTACTCTGTTGAATTATTAAGAAGAAGAATACCATGGAATATTTGGGTGTTTCATTTTCCCCTATATTAATAAATTTCTTCCTTGAAATTTAAACTCAATATTTAAAACATGGGGGTTGACATTTCAAATTATCTTTATTGAAATTTCAAATTTTAAAATGGATTAATGAGACCCCTATTTTAAAATAATGAATGACACGTATGAAGGTTATCGAAAATATCACATACTTGGGTTTCATTTATTAAAAAAAGGATCTGGAAGAGAAATATAATCATCATGTTTTGATGGAGAGTAATAGAGAGTATAATTATGAGTAAGTTAACAATAAAAAATCAATAAATATGTGATGATCTAAGGAACCATTTGATTCATCAGAAAAGAAAGTACTATGTTTTTTTGGGTTTTATGATTATTTTTGTAGTTTTATAGAAAAAAGTTAATTAATAGACTAAGATCACAAGGAAGCATACTAAATTTACATGTAGAGTTTGATCCTTTAACTAATTCCTAACACAAACTCATATTTATGTTAAAAATATAAAACTTAAGAATATTCAATTGATCTTAATTTTAAAAGGTTCCAACTATATCTATATTTACAATTTAAATGAATAAAACTATTTTTAATAACTAGGTACTTCTTGTAGGCTAGTGGTATGCTATAAAACCTTATTGCACTACAGTTTTGGGTTTAATTCCCATAGCTTTGTCTGATGCGACGAGTTATTTCCTAACCTCCAGGTTGTCCTTCTTCTAAAACTATAGTAATATAACATTACAAAAATAATATTAAATAATAATTTCCAATTTTTAACTTTAACCATTCAAACCTTTAGTTTCATTCAAAATACATCAGTCCAATCTTTGTTTAAAAGGCCACTAAATTTCCAAAATCAATTATAAATTCAGATTCCCCAAACAATGTAATGTCTCTCTTATTGTCTCATAATTAATATCTGATAACCTTAATCATATTAAAAAAATCATGAAAAAAGTATAAAAGTATAATCCTTATAAATGACACATTATTTATATAATGAGAATAAAATTCTTGAATCCAAAAACACAAATACATTAACTGTTCACTTTGACTATAGTAACAGAATAAGTAAGAACTTGATCCATTTTATTTTTTCTAAGATATATTTCCTTGATTAATTGGATAATCATATTTATAATTTCCCATATAATTACAATTATAACATTGCACGTCTTTTTTATTTCCCTTATAATCACAAGCATAATGTCTTTTTTCACCATAGTTGTAATAAACTTCCATTATTTTTCAGCAAGTACCAATGGGTTTCTTCCATCTATTATCACATAAGGGAAAATAATTCTTTTCATATTTCCCATTATCTATATTTTGATTTACAGTTCTCTTATCCTCCTCCTTTACTTTAAGGTCAGAAGACATAATGAATTCCCTTTTCTGTCTTGATAACACAAGAGACTAAATCTTTGTATGATAAGAATGTTTATGAGACCAATTCCCATTAGAGGAAATGTTTTAACCCATTAAATAATTGATAAATATTAATTCTTGTTTTATTTATGTACTCTATAACATGCCTTGATATCCTTGTGATGTTAGCCTCATACTTTTCTTCATTTTTATCCTCCTTTTTCCTCAGTCTTAGAATCTATCTTTCTATATTAGCTTGATGTTCACAAGGAAAGTATTTCTCTTTAAAAAGATCATTAAACTCTCCAAATTCCATATTTCCAACTTTTTCATCCTCATTTGGGTTTTGAATTAATGACCACCATTGATCCATATCTCCTGAGTGATGATAAATTGCCGTGGCTACAATTTCCATGTTGTTACTTCCCAAAGGAAGAATTATTTTCTCCCCTACTCAGCTACAAAATGATTTTTATTCCTATTGAATATTGGAGGTTATTGTCTCATGAAGTGGTCTAACATTGATCCTCTGCATTGTTGATCAGGATAAACCATACGAGTAATGTTATTATTCATAACCTGAGTTAGATGTCACAGTACGGTTAAAAGACATTCAGTACCAAGTGTGTCACTAGCTATACTATCCTTATCTATCTTAATAGGGAAATCCCCACATGGATTACTTGCATTGATACAATTTCCATTTCGTTCACTAGTCGTCATTCCTAAACAATGGAATACACTAGATTATGTTATGAACCATAATTCATAATTAAAAACTCATAATATAATTAACATATATTGAAATATTTATGCATATATAATCCATAATCATAAATATGATTCCATTTAAGACATATTTACTCATAAATCATTTAAATGGTTAAAAATAAATATGAATTATCTAAAGCATATCCCCAAGGAGTGTCAAACCAGGTGTGTAGTAAGGCCCATTGTTGTGTATCAGGTTACCCCGAGTCAAGCTCGGAACTCCTTGTCAAAGTTTTCATCCCAAGGTACATCTATATCAGAACCACATACAGTTGTAGTATATATACATGGATATATTTTCTAGTTATACCCACATAATATCAATTTTAAAATTATAGGATTCTCTTTAATACTTATCCCCAAATTCTATCTTAGGGTTATGATCGTTAATCTTAGTTTACTTAATATATTTCCCAGGATGTTGTTAAAATTAATATGATGACAACTATAACACCCTAAACCTAGTTACCCAGACTCATTGTATTATTTTAAAACATTTCCATGATTACATGGAATTAACTCTCGATGTACTGATCAGTTTACCAGTCTTGGAGGATAAATTACATCATAAGCAATAGATTACACTTTCTAACATAAAACAAAACATAAATAATATTTTTGAGAATTCCATTATTCCCCATTATTAACCCTTTATATAAATAATAATACACTTCTTGGAAACATAGTAAAATAAAACATAAGAAAGGGGTAAGCGCATATGCTCAATAAGGGTATATAATTCAGCGGATGCTATAAAATTTAAGGCAATATGTTTTATAAAAACATCAACCTTTTAAAAAATAATCATTGAAATAATATGAAATAAACAAATCAAATGTTACCATATTAACAGGAACATGTTTATTCTAGTAGTAGAATAATTACATGTAGTAACTAAAATCATAATGTGGGAATTCATAATGCTGAAATAAATAAATACTGGGTTAAATCCTTATGCCAAAACCATTCAAAAATATTCTATCAAGGACTTGTGCCGAGACTCTAGTTTCTCTCTTGAGTCATACCGATGCATAGAGGGGATATAGTGGGCCTCACCTATCACATAATAAGTTAAATGCATTCTCTATATGAAAAGGGTGAAACATAACAAAATCATTCGTATTAAAACTAGCATATGAAAATTCAATAATTTAACCATAAACCATGAATGTTATAATAATAGTACTTCCACTTTAAAACATATTATAACTCATTAAATACAATATGGAAGATTTTATTTTAATAAATTAACCTCAATCAAGAATAATATACAGTAAAGGATGTTGAAATAGTTGAAAATGATTAGTAAAACCCCTTTCAGAGAAATATCCCTTTTTCATGAAATAATTATGAAAGTTACCGAAATTTATAAAGGAAGTAATTTATGATATATTTTGGAATAAAAGTGTCCCATACCACATTGAAACTTTTTAAAGGAATTTACTTTTTTTAAAAATCATGTTTATATAAATAAATCCATAAAATAATTTTGAAATCATAGAAATTAATTAAATATATTTAGAAAAATAATTCGTTAAAACATTTAAAATGATGATCTAGTTAAAGAGTACCTTCTATAAAACCTTACAGGATTACATTTGAAAATATTTTTATGAAACATGGATATGAATGATAAATATTTCATAGTGAATACCTACACATAAATAATTTCATATGATAATGTGATTACGAATGTAACCCTTACCATAGTCCGAATACTCTCAATACGAGTCTGAAACTCTCGTATAATGTGTTTGGACATATTATTAACATATATCATAATAATTATAATATTTATGGTATCATATATGATTATTTTATAACTTTATATTACCTATATATTAACTACAATCCATATTTATATTTTTAAAAGACATTTTTAAAGGATAAGTGTGAACAAAAATAAATCCAAACATTAAAAAATCAACGACTGCAAGATTCACCCACTAAAATTAAAATTTTAGAGAACCGTGATAAAATTTCTAAAATTAAAAATTAAAACTGATCAAACACCACAATGATCAGACCACGATCTAGCCCATATCTTTCTATAACCATCTATCACACACTACCAACCACCGCTATCATCAACGGTGGACCTAAAGTCATCCACACCATCGGGAAACAGGTCATCTTCACCATCGTCATCACGATGGTGCCTTCTAAAACTCACATCCTAAATATCCATGAACTCCTCTAAATAGATCCACCTCAGAGATAGTAAAGGAATTATGGATCCAGAGCATAGATTGATATAGGTGATTCCTGGTTGAAACAAAAGAAAGAATCCCAAGAAATATCAACATAGAAGAAATCTAACACCTTATCCTCCATAACAGTCAACCTAGAAACAACAAATGCACAGAATGAGATATCACACCAACATTATTGACATCCATCATACATCAAATTAGAGTCACTCGAGCAGAAAACCCTAATACATCGTTTTCATTATCCCAAACTACAATATGTCTGTGCCATATGAGAAACTGCCAGAATATACCCCACTGCTGAAAAAGATCCATAAATGAAAATCCACCCATGAAACTCACACCAAAGCCTTCATGTTGATGACCCTCACCCGCAGTGAATAACTAGTACCAAATCGGACCAAACCCAATGCAAAAACTCAAAAACATCCGAAAAGAATGAATACCGCATCAAAGAATGGAACCAAATATGGAACAAGACCAGAGATTAAAAACCCAGGGAAAATTAGATGATGTTGAGATTGAATAGGAATGAAGATTATACCCTTAAAGAAGAAGGAGACACTTCGAGATCCATGATCGCAGGATTGCAAAGCCCAAAAACTCATTGAATCAGATGCTCCAAGTCTGATATGGAAGGGAGAATATGACCATGAGTTCTGATCATAGAAGAGGTAGCTGAGAAAGATACAATGTTCCATTAACCACTCATCATCGAAGAATAACACTAGAATCCATTTACATTGAACGAGATTAATCCACCCTTGAGAATGAGTCTGAGGAGGAACCGATGCCGGAAATGACACAAATGCTCAAGAATGGAAGTAAGTGAATAAAATCTATGAATATATATACATATATATCATCATAATGTAATTATTATGTCATATATTTCATAATTATTAATAATATTTGTTCTTATAATCATTATTGGATGATGAACATTGAAAATGAGTCTCATCGCATCGTGGAGATGGTAAGCTATACATACGCACACGCGACAATATCTTTTCATTAATGGTTATATAGTACATAATTGGATGGAATAAGAATTTTAAAGAAACAATATAATGTTATATTTATTATTTAATCCCATTATTTTCATTATTATACCTATATAAATAATGTCTACGTAAAGAAACAATTTACACCAGGGTATAGAGATGGGAAACTGTACGTACATAAACCTGATGGTATTATTTTTCATAGGATGAGTAAAAATATTAACATAGTTGTATCATTATCTTAAAAACATATATGCATATATTATATGCTTTAATTATTAATTTATTGTGGTAAAAACATAGTAAGTGGAAGTAGAAGAAGAAATGAACTTTGAAAGAAGTGATAAAACGATTACATCTTCCTCGTGTGTCCCCTTTTGTTTTTAACAAAATGAATATTTAAGTTGGATTTAGGCCAAAAGGTTTCCTTTATGATGAATTGAGGGAGGTTTTTAGGAGTTTTAGGAAGGTTTTGGCTGAACCAAATGTATTTTTAGGTGTGAATTAGTGGGTAGAGGTGGTTCTCTTTTATAAGCTCATGGAGGGGAATTCTAAGAATGTCTAGAAATATTAATTTATTATAAATTCAATGTAGATTAAAAATGGACCAAAACTAATTAAATTATAATATAATATGATTTTGGTTCTAATATACATGATCCAATAATTTTTATACAAGTTTTAAATATTTTTTATCCTTAAATTTTTTGTTTTAACCATTAGTAAAACAGTTTAACTCTTACCCCGTCTTCTTGTATTTTTATACTATAAGACTAATTTAGTATATATAAAATTAAAAGAGACCCTATAGTGGATAATTAATGTCATTTATATCATTATATAAGTTAATTGGTTGAAAATTATATTTATAGAAACCTAAAGACATTTAATAAACTATTTTGTGTTTTTAGTTATGAATAATGTCAATTTTGGAAAGTATTTATACATGACTTTTTAAAAAAATTATGACAACCTAATTACTTATAACCAGGGGCATTAAATAAAAGATAAAATGTAAATATCATTCAAAACATTCATGCATAAAATAATAATAACTAAATTAAATTTATTTTATCATTAATAATATCATTTTTTGGAAACATTTATTAAATAAGTAATCACTACATCATCATTAAGTAATAATTAAATTTATACATTTTATCAATAAAGTTTTTAAATAAAATATCAAGTTGTATGAAATAATTTTATATTTATTATGAATATTTATAGTCTAATATATCAATTATATACCATCCGTATAGAAATTGTATTAGTGAAAGATACATGTTTATGTATTATTTTTTGTACATTAAATTAATTATTATAAAATGTCATTTTTATACCCATGTGGCTCCATAGGGTAACAAAATAAAACCACGGAATACCATGGTCAAATAAATCTCATCCAATAGGATTACGACATGTGTTATTGTTGATTAATATTATTATAATATTATTTTTTACCCTTATTCACAAGATTTACCATTTAACCATGGTAGAGAAAATAATTACTAATGTAACTATTCATAATGCCAAAAAAATCATATTTATACAATTTGGAAAATATTATTAAAAATAAGGAATCCATTTTTTGAAATTAAAAACAGAGAGATTGTAGAAATTAATTTAAAATTAATTCCTGCTGTAAAAACCAAAAAGTGGTTTTTTAATAAGTAAAAACTATGAAAAGATTAATATGTGTTTATGTCTAATTTAAAATTAAAAATAGTTATAATGAAATAAATTATATTAAATGATACAAATATAATCTAACTATACCTTAAATCCACTAATATGTATAATTTAACAGTATAATTTTTTTTATTAAAATATTTGTTTGTAATTAAAATTCTGTTTTTTCTCTATTCATCAAAATATGAAAGTTATTAGAAAGGTACCAAAAAATTATCCACACAAAATTTTTATGTCTCACTTATAATTAAAAATTTAATATCGTCAAACTAAATATATAAAAGTGTAATATATAGGATTTAAAAAGGGTTCTCAATTAAAATGCGGAAAACTACATTTTCTGAAAAATACTTCTTTTATCTGAAAATTTGAATTGGTACTTATGTGATATTTAAGAAACACAAATGTTTAATTATAAAATTATATGAGATATAAAAAATTGAAAATGTGGTTAATAGTATTCATAACCTCTTTTTAGAAGGCCAGTTAATAGGTCGTGGTGTGACTGAACTTTTTGTGGCGTACATCACACACTATTGAATTATTTTGAAAAAGCGTTTCTTGGAAACTTGGGGTGTCATAGAAATAAACATCATGGTAATATTTTGATTAGCCACCATTGGTACACTTAAAATAACAATCATGGTAAACATCCAACATATCCAATAAATTTAATAGATTTAATTGGGATCACCCTTATTATAATCCATACTAGGATTGCCCATGAGCTATAATGGGGCTCAACCCATCATATTAGCTATATATCTCTCACTTGTTTCTCATATATAATGCTCATGCATCATAAATTAAAAAAATTATAAAAACATGAAAAGATACTTTAAACCCATATTCAATACTCATTTGGATATCCAAAATAACCTTATATTTAAAAACTCATTTTCAATACTATAATACATAGAAAAAAAATACATTTATTAATTGATGAAAATATCTATAAAAAAATTCTTTTGGGATGCAACTTTTCTGTTTATAAATCACTTATTTTGAAATCAATGCACATAAACTGATTATTTGAAAGTATCTATATAAAAATCTATAATAATCTTGAAAATATTAAGATATAAATTTGGTGGGAAATTCCATTAATTTCATATGTATAAAAAATACATTCCATATTACCATTGTAAATAATAGTTCAAAGATGATCTTTAGAAGATTACTTTTAAAAGAAATCACCATACCCAAAGTCTTATTCATCACCTATGAATTTTATCAGCCTAAATAATAAATATTGTTTAATATATACTTGATTATTAACCTTATAAATGTCCATTATTAGTTTTATATAACATATAACCATGTTACATAAAATTACAAAATAATTTAAATTCACATTGGGCATTTTGAAAATATCCATTACCTAAGTCAAAAATTACTTGCATAGATTTATTATAGAAAAATATTTGAACATTCCATCATCTCTAAAAAATTATTCATGGAATAATAATAATTTTTGTATGTAAATTAAATATTTATACAAATCCATTAAATATGGTTATGAAAATTTAACCACATTACAATCATAGAGATGGTAGGCCCTATATAGGCATGAGTAACATTACGATTTTTCCATAATATTTATGGAATAAGGTAAATATTATTTAAAATTTAAATAATTATCATAATATAATAAATAAAATATTATGTCTTAAAATATTCTTATATATATCATATATATTATTGTTAATGGAAATACAGTCACATCACTTCGTGGGTAGTCCACACGTATACATGAATGACATTTAAATTTTTTTTTCTAAATTTAAAGGTATGATTTTAAATATTATATCATATTTTTTTAATTATAAATATTTCATTAATATCATAGATATTAACATTTTTAAATCATTATAGTATCCCTTTATAGACGGTGATGGAAAATGAATTAAATTTATCTGTGAGGTGGTACTCTATTGTAAAAACGAATAATGAATTGTATTCCAATTATAGGGAAGAAGAGATGGATATGAGTATTTAATATATTATAATAACATATATGTATAATTAGGAAACTATATTTATTAATTTAGATTGATTTAATAATGACTTAGTGATGTGGAATAAGAAAAAATATAAAACTTATTGATAAAAACTATAAATGTTCTTTGGAATCAATTTCTTACTTAAAACATTAAGACATATATTGTTGGTATTATAGATAAAAGATGTAACATCCCAAACTTGGTTTCCACTCAAAAGTGTCATGATCCCAGTTGTTCACTTGACCTCAAGCGCATCTCCCAAAAAAAGAGGTTTTTAACTAGCAGCGAGGGCCTTGGTGAGTCAGTATAAGACTATGTCCTCAATACCAGAGTGTAACATCGAAAGTCAGTCCTACAATAAGTAGTGTAAGAGATATAAACAATAGTAGACTGAAATTAATAATAGATAAGAGTATATATTAATAAATAGGATTATCTCATATAAAAAATGATGCAGATGATACATTTAACTAGAAAGAAGTACAAACAGGACAAGGAAATACAATATAGTACAAGTCCCAAAAAGAACCAAATATCAAAAGGTACCCTATCATCACAAGATCATCTTCGTCTTGTTGTCCCCTAATCCAAAGAAATACTCAAGAACCTATACTAGGGTGCTTTCCCCTATCAACACCTGCAACCATGTTATCTATTTGGGATGATGAGGAGGCCCATTAAACAATGTCAGATAAACATCCCAGTAGGTAACCACTAAAGGTCTTTAAGGTTTGAATATAATTCAATTTGTTCTAGTATTTTAAAAGGAAATTATATTGAAAAAGTGTATACCTATGTCATAAGTCTAGTATGGTATATAAAACTTAACAACCCTCAATAATACCTACAAAAGGGTTAGATCCTATCAAGGAAGCTATAAAAAATTAAACATGCAAACTGACCACATCATACTCCCATGGAGATTATGTAACTCATGAACATGCCATATACGGAATCCAAGAATTTCACGACCATGATTTACAGTGATGTGTAGACCACAAAGGGTCGGATCCATGGTATCATGTACTAGGGAATCAATGTAATTATTCTCAACCATGAAGGGATTGATCTATAGAACTTATAAAAGGTATCCACATCATGTACAATGGGTTTCCTAGTGGAAAATTGTTCTAGTAACTGGTTAGAGTCCTAGGAGCATGTGTACCAAAATATACTACATGAGTCTAAGAAAGATGGATCCATGGGGTCTCAATGCTCGAGAAAACACACATAATCAAGTTCTAATGGGTTGAGTCAACCCCAGGAATCCTCTACCATGTTATAGATCCATGGAGAGTATTCCATGTCATCTTTCAAACAATTCAATCAAAGCATTAAAAGTAAGAAATGAAACCCATGTGTGTATACCTACTCACATAAACATGCATAATCCATGAGTATACCCACTCATGCTCACCATTTATTATTTTCATAGAATATAGGCCCCCACTTCTATATAAATCATTCTATAATCCAATAATCATTTCATATAGGTATACCCACCCATATCATCGGTTTCACTTAATACAAGATATCAAAATAGGCATGTCATCACAAGACATAATATGGTACGAAGTTATTAACTCTACTAATAAATCTATTCAAGATTATTAGGGAATCAATGGGCTTCCTCTAACTAGGAAACCACAATAACACACCTCTTTGGTGGTCTAAAAATTTATTTCTTTATGGAACACCTCATTGGTGACCTTAAATAAAGAAATGGGTACCAACTCATCAAAGAAAAATCTATGACAACCTCAATAGGTCTGACTAATGCTACTAAAAGAAACTGGCTAAAAAATGAGGCCAAACTGGAATGTTTGACAGGCAAAGAAAAGGCCTAACACCCAAAAATCACCTGAAAAGATGAATGAATGTATGGCACACCTACCTTAGCATGGTAATAGAATTATCATCTAGTATCATGTCTTAATTTATCCCAGTTTGAGATAGATCGATGTGGATATGATGAGATGATCGATAAATGCAATAGAGGTCAGATAGAGAGTGGGGCTTGATCTCTATAATAGGTGACAAAGGGAAGAGCTCTATGAGGGGGGGGGGGTGCATTGAAGAAGAAATAAAAAATGGGTTTAAATGGTTTTTAGGTTTCCAAATAATTTTTAAAAAACTCATCCAGTTGGATCTCATGGTTTACCAGCATGGTTTCCCAAACTATGTAGAAACCATGAACAAATCATTACCTCCATGGGTCAAACAGCACTGTTATTCCATATGGTTGGACTAACAATGAAGTAACCGTGAAAAAACACCCTGTAAAAAATCTACAATTTATTTTAAAATTTGAATGGCCATGTGGCCACTGCCAACCAATTTTCATAATTGGGAGGACCCTATTACCCCTCTTCTCAACCTCTCATGGTTCACCAAAACAGTTTTCCAAACTATGCGTCAACCAAGCACCAGGATAAAAACAACCATATACTCAGTTCCGAGCTCCAAAAAGGCTCCAACATCCTCTGTGAATCTCAAGATTGAGATAATAATTCTGTAAGAACCCGAATCTTCATTTCAGGAATTTTTTTCCCTTCATGTCATTTTTGAGAAAAATAGGAAATTATGGATATTTTCTAAGTACACGCCATGTACATGGTTACCGTAGGTAGCCGGGTGGTGTCTGTGTAGTAGCCATGCACATGACCATGTTGGGGTGACCTAGAGGCTGCCTAATGTGGGGCACAGAAATGGAAATTACATGCTATGTACTTCAAAGTAAAATACCGTGTACTTTTTTTCATTAAACGCATGGGGGTCACGTCTAATAGAAATATACACCCCCTTCTTCGTTAGTCTCATCTAGGAGCACCATTCGACCATAGATCGTTAACGAACACTCGAGCGAGTGTCCTTCCTAGGAATCAAACACTGTCAGTTGCGTTGGAATTTGAACTGTGAGTTATCTCTTCTCCTAGAGAATCATAATCTATTTTCTACTCTTTCAGGAGTTATCATGGGTTGAATGTTTTATATGTTTTCTTAGATATACAATTTTTTAAGGTGAATGAAGCCTCAAGGTTCGCATATAGCAATGCATTTCTGTTGAAAGTCTTTATGTTTTATGTGAAAATTTACCCAATACCTATTAATGAGGTATTGCACATTTACCATTTTATCCCTACTGTTTGTCTGCTATGTTCGTATGCTTGAGTAGATGATATTTTACTATGAATAAGGTGAATTGATGTGCTTTGGATGTATTTCCCATGAATGTTTTTCATGTTTTGACCTTTGGGTCTAGTTTCCTGTTAGGCTTCTATTTACATTTCCATGCCTAGTATTGTAGGAGGGAGTGACTGTTTTGATGTTTTGCTATAAAATGCTAGCCAAGTAGTTCTGAGGATTACCTTGGCCGATACATGCTGCTTCACTTGCTTGACTTACATAGGGACGTGAGAACTTGGTGTATAGACCATAGGGATAAAGAACGTTGAGTGCTTCTCTAGAGTGTCTGTTTTACTTATGATGCGAGACCACATGTGGAATGGACGTTGAGTGCTTCCCCAGAGTGTCTGTAGTTCCTCAACGCGGGCCACCGGGGGAATGAAAAGTTGAGTTCTTCCCTAGAGCGCCTTTAGTACTGTTACAAGGCTATAGGGGGAATTGATGGTGAGTGCTTCCATAGAGAGTCTATGATTAAGCTAAAACTGAGGGGTTCGACTAAGTGTACTGCCCAGAGGTTTTCTTGTACTAGAAAGGTAGGACCAGAGGGGATAGGATCTGAGTACTTCCCATAGGGTTACCTTGCGTTTTAACTGCTTTCTTGTGTTGTTAAGTAGGGCCAGAGGGGATAAGATATGGGTACTTACTAGAGGGTAAAATGTTGTGTTTACCTATTTGGATTAGCTGTTGCATGTTATGTGGTGATTTTAATGCTTTGAAACTGAGGATTGTTTATTACATAGTACTTCATTGTTTACTGCCTTCTGTACTTTACCTGCCATATTCTCACAGACTGTTAGGCATATATCCCACGGTGGTTTCCTGCTGGGATATAGTCTCACACCCTATTTGGGCCATGATTTTGGGCACAAACAGATTATATTGTTGCATGTACAGATAAGGGAAAGCATTGTTCTACTTCAGGTACCTAATTTTTTGTGGAGATGGAGAGCAAGGGACCAAGCTATGGCTTGCGATGCTGAGGAGTTTATCTGATTTCATTTGAACTTTGGTTTAGCACTGTTGTATTCCTTCATAGTGACCTGTTTGGCTATTTTCCTATACAAATGTATCATGAATCATTTTATATTTGTTCTCTAGTTTATACTTTTATTTTTCAGCTATTACTACTCTATTTATCTTTTACTTCCACTGTGTACTCTGCCAATGAGGGAATAGATTCCCCACTTTCACACCCAAATATCTCACTTCTAGTCCGAAGCCACTGGCGTTCGACGAAATTATCTTGAGTCCATTTGACCAACTAGGTAAAGGGCGCCTCTGGGTGGCTTCTAGAACTAGGACATTACAATGTGGTGTTAGAGGAATTATTTTCTTCGTGACTTACTGTTCGGAACCTATAGTCAGGGATATGACATAAATATGTAATTGGTAATAAGCTGTTCTCGGGAGTAGCTAACCCTTGTACAGAAAAAATCCAATCTACCTCGTTATTTCAATTTTTATTGTTTTGCAATTTTACAGTTGATTTGATTTTCACTGTTGGGTGATTCACATGTTTTGTGTTGTTATTGTTAATGTTATTGAGGCTCTATTTCTGTTGCAACCTAATGAGATGAGGGTATTCCATCTCATGCATCATACAGGAACTATCTAGAAATCACATGTCATGCATTCTTTCCATCCCATCTTGGATGCATTAGCGATTTCATGTTGTTGTCATAGATGTTGTATAAAATATTCATGTTTTTGTGATAGTTGCCTTGATAAAATACATGTTGTTTGATAGGGTATTATTTTGTGTAATGTTTTGCTTGAATGGATGCCAAACTTTGGTTCTTGAGGTGTTATGTGCCATCATGAACCATAATTTGGTGGATCATTTCCTGGTTTATCTAAATTATAACATGTATAAGATGAAAAAAATTTGATTCGCGGTGAGTATGGGCCCTCATAGATTGGAATTTGGCACTTTAAATGTTCGTTTCAGTGTTTTTCTAGGCTCCGAAGTAGTTTTGAGACATACTGCACAGAAAATCCCAGAATAAACACTGTGTTGTTTTAACTATATGCCTTGTGTTCTTCATTTCGGGAAGAAACTGTTTTTCTTAAGTACACGTCATGTACCGTATGTACACACCATGTAGTCTCTTTCCATGTCTTAGTTCATGTGGGCAGGGACACAGGATAGGGGAAACATGGATTGAAAATGTCATGTACCATCCATTCACGTCGTGTTCTGTCGAAAATGTGCCTACACGTGTCACTAACAACACAGGTTGGCCGAGTCTTATCTAATACACACCGTCTTCCCTCTAAACACGCCGTGAAGTCTAACCCAGGTACCCAGCCATGTCACGAACAACCCAGGTCATTGTTATCCTTTCTCGTATAAGCCATGTCCATCTGGAACATGCCTTGTAGTGTGAGCCATGTGTTATGTCGTGTCACTAACAATATGAGCCAGGTGAAGCTTGTCTTGTACACTCCATGTCTACCTTAAAGACGTTGTGTACTCATGTCTTGGGAGAGTTGTGTGTCATAACCGTGTAGAAGGACTCTTTTAGGGGAAGATGATTCAAGTACAATCCATATGTTAGGACAAGATGCTATGTGGTTTGGGTGTTACATGACCAGTTTTGGAAGAGGTATACACCCATGTGAATGACATAAGGGAACATGCCGTGTAGGTTTTATACATTCCATGTAGTCATGTTTTGTAAAATGTGAATGTTTTATCTATCTTGTTCCCTTATTACACTTCTGTGTTTCAGTACTTATTAATTTTGATCTAGGCAGTCAATTTGACCTTTTAGAGTCATGCCACCGAGACGTCCTCCAATTTTTTGATAGGTACAGGGCAGTGATCAGATGCCGGATTCGACTGATTCGGGGTTTCCCGCAGATCCTCATGTTTTTCCAGTCTTGGCACCAGCAGTTATACCTGATACCGGTGCTTATGTACAGTTCATAGAAGGCTTTATGAGGATGATGCAGTATTTTTATGGAGCACCACCTCCTGCCCCGTTGATGGCATGTTTGACATGAGTTTTCTAGCAGCTTCTTCCTCCCACTTTCACAGGGGAAGGAAGACGGCAGGTTGTAGTGTCATGGCTAGAAGACATTCTGATGAACATTGAGCCTTTGAAGACGCATCCAGATAGGAGGGTCAATCTCGCTTCCTATATTCTTAGAGACTCCACCATGTGGTGATGGGATGTGATCTCAGAGGCGGGACGCCATCATGTTTTGGTGTGGGATGGGTTTCAGCGCATCTTCTATGACTGCTTCTATCCAGATACCCTGAGTGCCGATCGAGCCCGAGAGTTTACGAGTTTGGAGCCGGGTAAACATTCTATTATAGAGTATTCCTCACTCTTTACAGAGCCACATAACTTCATGCCTATTCCAGGAGGTGATCAGTAATTCATGGCATGGAGGTTCGAGGATGGTCTAAGGAACGACATATGTTCATAGGTGAAGATATTTTGGTTGAATTCTATCACTTCTATAGTCAACCGTGTGCTGATCACAAAATGAATTCTGATGGACTCTAGAGTTGTGAGATAGGGTGGATCGATATCCGAATTTAGCATTCTTCCTACTTGGAATAGGAATAATCGCATGGATTCTTCGCTCAGTGATCCGAGGAGGCAAGAAACTTCTTCTGGTATCTAGGTGGTGTGTTACCAGTGTGGGAAGAGTGGGCATACGAGGCCACACTACTGAAGAGACCTAGTGGAGTGTCGATCATGTGACAAGATGGGCCATCTTCAGGACTTCTCCCAGATCTACTCACCAGTAGTTGGTGACATGGGTTCTTCTATGAAACCACATTTAGGAGTAGCACCACCTATTTCTCAACAGTCTAGGAATTGGAGTTCTTCAGGCCATTCAGGCCGTGGTGGAGGTTGTGACCGTGGTATCAAGTAACCTGGTTTCCAATGACATCAGGGCAGATCATATCAGAGTGGTCAAGAAGGGTCACAAGGCCATAGAGGTGGTCATACATTTATAGTGGAGTAGACCCAGTAGGAGAAGAATCCCGGACCTTCTACAGTTCATGATGCAATCTTAGATTCCTCAGTTTTATCTTCATCTCTTTTCAATACAAGGGATTCCCATATCTTTATATCTGTTACTATTATAGAGATCTGTGGGCTCTTCATACTTTCTTCTGCCAATATTTTGACACTAGACACTCCATTGGGAACTAGAATGGCTAGTGTACGTCAGTGAAAGGATTTCCCTATAGAGGTCGGTGGTTGTCACTTTTTATGGGACCTCTATATCCTAGAGATGACAACTATGATTTCATTCTTGGAATAGACTGGATAGTTTCCTTTCTAGGTAGTCATCGATTTCTATCACCGTAGGGTGAGTTTCACATCACTAGAGGGTTTATCCTTTCATTATAAGGGTGAATGTGATGTCTAGGTGAGTAGAGCAGGACCCGATCATCATGGGATGGGAGGAGTTACTGCCTAGATTTCTATTCTATATCTGGATGACCAAGGGTCATCATAGTTAGACTTTCCTCTAGTGGTGGATCATTTCAGAGATGTCTTTCTTGAATACTTTTCAGGTTTTACTCTGAAGCATGAGGTATACTTTTCTATTGAGCTTGTGCAAGGAGCAGCACCGATGTCCATTCCTCGTTTTAGGATGGCTACACCAGAGCTACAGGAGCTCAAGATGTAGTTGGAGGAGTTGAAGGAAATGTGTTTCATCTGACCCAATACATCATCTTGGGGCTCACCAGTCCTTTTTGTGAAAAAGGAGGACGGTACCCTTTGTCTTTGTTTGGATTACCAAAAGCTTAACCAGTTGACGGTCAAGAACTGATATCCTTTACCAATGATTTATGATCTCTTTGATCAGCTTCGAGGAGCCCGGGTGTTTTCGAATATTGAAATGTGATCCAGTTATCATCAATTGCGCATTAGAACATCTGATATACCTCTTATATCCTTCTGAAGAAGGTATTATCTATATGATTATATGGTCATTCTGTTCGGTCTCACGAATGCGCCTGTAGTTTTCATGGCACTGAGGAACCGAGTGTTCCATCTATACGAGGTTTCCTTTGTGGTGGTCTTCATGGATGATATCTTCGTTTACTCTCACACTCGACACGACCATGATACCCATCTTGAGATCATTCCTAGTACACTGAGGGAGCATCAGTTATATGATATTCTCTCAAAGTGAAACTTTTGGATGGATCAAATTAAATTCATGGGTTATGTTATCTTAGAGACAAAAGTATCAGTGGACCTAGAGAAAGTGAGAGCAGTAGTTTCCTGGGAGCAGCTAAAGAACATCTATGAGGTATGAAGTTTTCTAGGTATGGATGGATACTATAAACACTTGATTCAGGACTTTTCATGCTTAGAAGCACCACTGAAATGTCTAATTAAGAAGGGTGTGAAGTTCTGGTGGTCAGATTCTTGTGAGTCAGCCTTTCATTAGTTGAAAGGGATGTTGACATCAGCACTGATACAAGTCTCACTAGAGCCAGGAAAGAGATATATTGTTTACTGTGATGAATCAGGTATCAGGCTTGGAGATGTGCTTATATAGGTTGAAGGGATCATTTCATATAGGTATCGACAATTGATACTACATGAGAATAACTAACCGACACATGATCTCGAGTTGACTGATTCTGTTCATGCCTCAAGCTGTTAGAGACATTGTCTTCTAGGGGGGAATATTGTGGTTTTCACCGACAACAAAAATTATCAACTACTTCGTCACTCAGGGTAATCTGAAATTGAGACACAAAATGTGGGTTGAGTACCTTCAATATTTTGACATTGAGCTTGCCTATACTCCTGGGAAGGGAATCATAGTGGATTATGTGTTGAGTAGGATGACTTAGATAAAGTTAGTTCAGGAGGCCAATAGTGAGTAGCAGCTTATGGGTCTGTTCTCTGAGATGCATTTGGAGGTGCACGAATGACCGGGGAAGAATTTCATTTCTTCTATAGATATTACCTCTACCTTTCATGATAAAGTACGAATGAGGAATCTATCAGATTATGAAGGCATAGTCCTACAGGAAGGTGTGTCAAGAGAGGACCCTATTACGGGATAGACCATAGGCGAGGATGAGATCTTGCATTTCCAAGGGCACATATGGGTGCCAGCAGACATACACGAGGAGCTGATGTGGGGCTTTCATCCCTTAGTTTGGGCAGTACATCCTGGTGTCACCAAGATGTATAATAATCCACCCTATCAGTATTGGTGGCTATGTATGAATAGAGATGTTTCTGGTTTTTTCATGAAGTGTTCCACCTATCAACAGGTGAAGGCGGAGCATTAGTGACCAGTAGGGATTTTAAAGCAGTTTCCTATCCCTGAGTGGAAGTGGAACGATGTCACGAAGGATTTTGTGATAGTTTTACTAAGGTCTCCTTGTGGATATGATATAGTTTGGGTTTTCATTGACAGATTCATGAAAGTTTCTCACTTAATTTCGATCAAGGATACTTTCAGTGTTGATGAGTTGGGACAGTTATACATCTATGAGATTGTACGTCTACATGGAGTTCCACACTCCATTATTTCAGAAAGAGATGCATGTTTTATTTCTTGGGTCTGGAAGGTGCTTTAGAAGGCTTTAGGTACATAAGTACTTTTGAGTAAAGCTTACCATCCCCAGACAGATGGACAGTCCGAGCGTACAATTCATGTGCTTGAGGACACACTCTGAGCATGCATCTTGAATTTTGGAGGCTCTTGGGAGAACCATATACCTATTGTGGAGTTTTCCTTCAACAATAGTTTCAAGAAACTATTCAGATGGAACCTTATGAGGCTTTGTATAGTATTCCATGCCGATCACCCTTATGTTGGCTGGAGGTAGGAGAGCCAGCTTTGCTGGGACCTCACCTTGTTCAGGAAACCACAGAGCAGATAAAGTTGATTCAGAAGAGGATTTCTACTGCACAGTCTTGACAGAAGTCTTATGCTGGTCAGTGAGGATGACCTCTGAAGTTTGAGGTTAGGGATTAGGTTTTCCTACGTGTCACACTGAGGTTGGTACACAAGAGGATTCAGAGACAGGGTAATATTTCACCGAGGTACGCCGGACCATTTGAGGTGTTGGACAGAGTTGGGAATGTTTCCTATTGATTGCAGTTACCTCATATGTACCGGGATATTCACAATGTATTCCACGTTTCTCAGCATCAATAGTGTTTCTCAGACCCGTCTCACATTTTCCAACATGAGGAGGTTGATCTCAAAGTGAAGACATCTTTTGAGGAGAATCTTATCTGGATTGTCGATCGCAATAAAAATGTTCTCAATGGCCAGTTAGTTCCTCTAGTATGGGTGCTTTGGCAGCATGGGCTAGTACATGCCAAGATATGGGAGAGGGACGCTGATATACGATCGTAGTGTCTAGAGTTGTTCGGGGTTTCTTCTTATATGCCACCTTACTAAGAAAATTCGAGGACAAATTTTATTAAGGTGGATGTATGTAAGAACATAGATATTATTTTCAGAAACATTTTTCCCATTTAGTATTTTTTAGAAAAATAGGAAATTTTGGAAATTTTCGAAGTACAAGTTGTGTACATTATGAGTACACACCGTGTACTTTGTTAGCACATGTATCCAGATGCTGGCCATGTAGCTGCCATGCACATGGCCACGTTGGGGTGATCTAGAGGCCTCCTAATGCGAGGTGCAAAAACAGAAAGAACACTCCGCGTAATTCAAAATTACATATCATGTACTTTTTTCATTAAATGCCCCGGGGTCATGTCTAATCAACATAAACACCCCATCTTTGTTCGTCTCGTCCTGGAGTGTCATACGACCGAAAATCTTCTATGAAACCATGAGCGAGCTTCCCTACTCCAAATCAAACGTTGTCAGTTGCGTTGGAATTGCATTGGTGAGTTCTCTCTTCTCCTAGAGCCTCATATTTGGTTTTCTCCACTTTCGCAAGTTACCATTGGTTGAACTTTTTATACGTTTTCTTATATCTATGCCTTTATTAGGTGACTCATGCTTCAAGGTTCAAATATAGAGATATTTTAACGTAGAGGTAAGTGGTATGTGCCTTTTTGTTGACTGTATCTGAGTTTTATGTGCAATTTTTTTCAATACCCATGAACGTGGTATTGCGCGTTTACCTTTTTAACCCTATTGTTATTCTACAATGTTGGTATGATTGTGTTGATGATATTTGACTATGAATACGGTGAATTTTTGTGCTTTGGATGTGTTCACCATACATGTTTTTCTTATTTTGACCTTTGTGTCTAGTTGCATGTTAGGATGTTGTTTACTTTTCCATGACTAGTATTGTAGGATGGTGTGACTATTGTGCTGTTATGATATAGAATGATATCCAATTAGTTCTGATCTTTACATTGTTCGATACATACTGCTACACTTTATTGACTTACACAGGGCCATCAGAACCTGGTGTATAGACCATAGGGAGAATGGATGTTGAGGGATTCACCAGAGTGTCTTTTTTTACTTACGATGTGAGACCACATGGGGAAATGATGTTGAGTGATTCCCTATAGTTTCTATAGTTCCTCGACGTGGGGAACAAGGGGAATGAGACGTTGAGTGATTCATTAGAGCACATTTAGTACTCTTACGAGACTATATGGGGAATTTATGGGGAGTGGTTTCTCCAGAGAGTATATGGTTAAGCTGAACTAAAGGGGTTATGCTTAGTGTACTTCCCAGAGGGTTGCTTGTACTTGGTAGGTGGGACCAAAGAGGATAGGCTTTGAGTACTTCCTAGAGGGTTACCTTCTATTTTAACTGCTTTCTTGTGTTGCTAGGTAGGACCAGAGGGGATAGTATGTGGGTACTTCCCTGAGGGTTACCAGTTCTGTTTACATGTTTTTAATAGATGTTGCATGTTATTTGTTGATTTGAATTCATTGAAACTGTGGATTGTTTACTACTTAGTACTTTCTTGTTTTCCACCTTCTGTACTTTAACTTCTATATTATCATAGACTATTAGGAACAGATCTCGTGGTGGTTTTGTACTATGATTTAGTCTCACACTCTGTTTGGGCCATGATTTTTCCCCAAATAGATTATATTGTTTTAGGTATAGATTAGGGAAAGCACCCTTCTACTTCAGGTACCTGATTTGTTGTGGAGATGGAGAGAACAAGACCAAGCTATGGATTGCGATGCGGAGGAGTTTAACTTCTTTCTTTTTCACTTTGGTTTAGAACTATTTTATTCCAGCATTGTGACTTGTTTGGCTATTTTTATAGTCAGATGTATCATGCATCATTTTATATATGTTCTAAAGTTTATACTTTCAGTTTTCTACTATTACTATTGTATATATTTGTTTACTTCCTCTATGTACTCTTCCAATGAGAGAATAGTTTACAAACAATCATACCCAAGTCCATCGCTGCTAGTTGGAAGCCTCTAAAGTGTACAGAAATGCGCTTGAGTCCATGCGACCAACTGGGTGTGGGGTGAATCTGGGTGGATTTCAGAACTGGGACATTACAAATTCACATAATGCTATATTTAAGCATCTAAACTGAAAAGAAATGGATCTTTATCTCATTCAAAAACCTAGGTTCATACAATCCCCCATTAGAGTAATTTTTTCTTGTATTTTTCTATTTAGGGTGACTATGATTCGATTGAGAATAGATCTGGCCATTGAGCACATATGTCATCCACCCACTCCTAAGTCTTGTCAGGTAAATGGTCGTGCTCCAATAACAACCATACTAGTGGAATTGACTATCCTTAGAGAACGTTCATGTGATTATCAACTGTATGAATTTGATTCTCATCAAATGATGCATCAACCTAAATCTCAAAATCCTTAGGATGAAAACAATGAGATGGGTCTAAGTTAGAGTGGTGTAGTTGAGATAAATCAATGATGTCATGTATGGTTTGGTACATCTGAGGTAACTAAAACTAATATACAACTTACCTGAATCTCTATAGAATATCAAAAATCTCGACATATCATGGTGATTGTTTTCCCTGTATCCTGATCCTCACGTGTCACAACCACGGTGAAACATGAAAGAAAATTGGATCCCCAACATTGAACTCTAGAGGTCATATACATCGATCGAAGTAAGATTTCTAATAAGATTGTGCAGTATGTTTCCACTTCTAAATTAAATAAACCCAAATACATGTCTTCTAAATGAGATGTTCTCCCATTAAATCTCCCTCTTATTCCACTAATTATCACATGGGAGAACAGAATGAAATATCAAATAAAGCATCGTACGGTTATATATTTATAATCACCTAATAACTATTATTATAGGAGAAATAGACCAAGGGAATGTAACTGTCCCAAGATCCCCCAAAATCTATGATGTACACAAACAACATGCCCTTTTGCATCTATATCATATGATCTGAATAGCCATTAGTCTGAGGGTGGTAGGCTGTGCTCAGATGAACCTGTGTACCCATAACCATATGAAAAATATTCTTTAAAGGAGATATATGTTTGGAGATACAATCCTAAATGATAGGGAATGAGACCCCATGTAGTTTTACCACCTCTCAGATATAGAACTTTATGAGTTCATCAACACTGAAGGTCTCATTGATCAAAAAGAAACCAGTAACCTATGTAAGCCTGTCAACAACAAAAAGACATCATCATTACCTTGAGGTTACCATAGAAATATTGATAGGAAATCCATCACGACGTCATCCCATTTCCATTTCAAAATAACAATGTACTGTAAAAGCGCAGCTGGTCACTCATGTTCTACCTTCACCTTGTAATAGGTGGAACACCTCATAACAAAACCATCTACCTTTCTTTTCATTCTCAACCACCAATACTGACAACACAATTCATGGTACATCTTGTTGACTCTGGGATGTACTGCTCATGTTGAAGCATGAAACTCCCACATCAACACCCAATGTATAACCACAAGAACCCAAACACGTCAATTGATACACAAGATTTCATCCTCACCTACCATCCAACAAAGAAGATATTCATCACCTTCCACACTATCCCATAGAACTAAGCCCCTTGAATATGATAGCTTCATATCCCTACTCTATCCATAAGGGTAGAGGTCACAACTAAGGATGAAATAGAATTCCTCTAATATCCTTCATGAACCTCCATATGAATACTAGTTTTTAACTCCATGAGATTCTAATCAAAACTAGCATACTGCACATCCTATATCTGAGTCCTTCTTCTCAGTGCATCAGCCAATAAATTACATTTACAAGTCATATAAGAAAGATAAAATTCAAAATAATGTAGCTACTCCACCCAACTTTACAACCTCCAATTCATATCACACTATGTAAATGTATACTTATGTAATTTTTGGTATGTGTATAACACAAAATTATATCCCAGTAAATAGTGTCTTCAACAGTGCAACACATGTACAACTAGAGCTAAATCTAGATCATGTGTATAATAATTCCTCTATTGAGGCCTTAGCTACAGAGACCCATATGCCACGACTCGAGCTCCTTATATTATTACTTCCCCCATCCCAATTCATCAAGAATCATAATAAACCATCAAACTCTTTCCCAACTTTGGAAGTGTCAAGAATTGTTGTGATGTCAACCTTCCATTCAGCTCTTGAAGGGCTACATCACATGATTCTGAACACATGAACTTCACATTCTTGTTATTCATGGAACATCTAAATTTGATAATTCTTTTTTAAAATTCATATAGTAAACATCTATCCCCATTAAACTCAATATGTAAAAAAATTTCTAGGTTTGTACTCAAGAATCTACCACTCTAACCCTTTCTAGGTTCACTAATACTCTTGTCTCCATGATGATGTGACCCAAGAAGTGAATTTGATCTATCCAAATGTGAAACTTTTTGAGCATAGAATATAATTAATCCTCTCTTATTGTATTAAAAACTATCATAAAATGATAGGAATGGTCATGTCGGTTATAAGAATACACCCAGATATCATCCATGAAAACCTCCACAAAATAATCAATGTATGGATGGAACAATCAGTTCATTAGAACCATGAAAACACCTTGAATTTTCGTGAGACCGAATGGAATATTTAGATATTCGTGTAACCCACACATGATACTAAAGGTTGTATGAGGTATTTATATAGGTTTAACATGAACCTGGTGATATCCTAACCACAAATATATTTTTTAGAATACTCAACCTCCTCAAAAATGACCAATCAAATCATCTATCTGAGTCAAGGGATATCAGTTTTCAGCCACAAACTGGTTTAGTTTCTAATAGTACATATATAGCCTAAGGGCACCATACATGTTTTTTCTCAAAAAGAACTAGAAAACCTCATAGATAAATACTAGATCTGGAAAACATATTTTCCTCCAAAATCGACTAGATTACTCTTGATCTTCTGTAACTACAACATTGCTATCTGGTAAGGAGGAATGGACACCAGTGAAACTCTCAACACATGCTCGATGCATGAATCCACCTCTCTCTTGGGAGGTAAATAAGAAAATTAATTAGAAAACAAGTCCCTAAAGAAATCAACCATTGGATAGAAGTTCACATGACTCCTTCCGCGATCATCTAGATACAAACTAGCAATCTGGGTTTTCATTCCACCCAACTAACGAAGCTCGGGCCCAACTCAGCTCACCTGGAAATCCCATTCACCCTTTTGAATAAATATTGAACCCTTTGGTGACGTGAATGTCACCCTTATGTGATAGAAGTAATAGTATACTCAATATGATACTAGCCATTCCATCCTGAGCATGATGTCAGACCCGATCATCTTGAGGACCTAGAGATCCTAGATAAAGTGACACCCTCCATCCTCAATGGTACACTATATACACTTGCGTACATCACCCATTCTGACTCCCAAGGATGTATCTAGCATTAAAAACCATTAAAATTAAAAAATACATTTCGAAGGCTTTTATACATCCATGAAGATACAAAATAATGCGATGAAATTGTATTGAAAATATAATATACAATAGTAGAAGATACTAAGAATTTACCTCTCACCATAGATAGTTTGAGATCTTGATATTTTTTGGTTTATTTCACATCATAAGTGTACCCTATACCATGGACCAGTGACACTTCCTAGATACCCTGAGTTGATCCACCATGATGCCTCTAAGAACCTGAGGACTAGCTACAATGTCCACAACCACCACTACCCTAACGTAATAGGTATATTCTACTCTATATCATAGCTAGACAAGTAGACGAAGAACCTTTTACTGATCCAGATGTCACATCTGACCCCTACCAGTTGTAGTTGGTGGGAAGGTCAGGTAAAACCACAATATGTGCCCCATCCTACTGCATTCTCGACACATGATTATTTTGCGGTCACGATGAATCTTCATGTGGACTCACCTACCACACTGATGGAAATACACTAGGATGCTTATTCCTATAGTTTGACTAGTAATGACTTTTTTGAGGAGCCTCAAAATGGTAATTCCTTCCAGAATACATAGACCCACTGGGAGAGAAACAACACACCCCGGTTCTGTACCCCCATCATTTCTCTGGTTATGCTCTAAGATTAGCACTAGATTCATAATATCCATGATAGAATTCAAACTCAACACGTTGACCTGATACTTGATATCATGTCTAAGACCTTCCTCGATGCATCTTTACCTTGATATCCAATCAATAATATACATCAACACAAAATGATACAGCTCAGTAAATCATGCCAAGTATCTAAAAACCATCATTGTTCCCTACTCTATATACATGAACTCCTTAGTCCACTCTACTCACATATATGCATGGTAAAATTAGTCACAGAAGTGGGTGTTTCAATTAGTCCAACCCAAATCTCGCAGCCCATCAGCCTAGTTTAGAATTCTTCACTAGTGCTACCCTAGCCCATATTGCATATAATTTTTGAGATTGACCTTCCACTCAGGAGGTGTCACTTGATGGTCATAAAATGGTAACCTGGTCTCAAAACATATCTATTCTACCTGTGGTCTTCCATCACCCAAAAATGCGAGAGGATGATACTACATGAACACAAAAGTTAGCTCATCCCTATAAAAAGTATGATTTCGTTCCCCCTATAATGTCTATATATAATGAAAGAAACCCTCAAAAAAATGTCACCATCACCTGTGTCTGGAACATCCTACGGTGCCTTAGTTGGCACTAAAGGAGGATCAAATGGTATGCCATTACCAACCATCTCTGATGTGTGGTCCTAACCTCCCTCATGGCGTACCACTATAGGTAGTCATGGTGTAATATATATATATAATTTCAAACAAACACCTAAAGAAATAACAACATAAAGAACACACCTTAAAAGCATAAGATAGTCCAAAACACTCCTAAAACCAAAGTATTCCCCAAAACATGCCGATAAACCTAGGAATGTGTAATGAACAATAATCAAACCACTAAAAACAATGCCTCTTGCCCACTCAAAAGCTGGTTTTACATCATGTCTCTATTCGTAATAAGAAATTCCATCTTTATTTCAAATTGAGTTATCCATAAAATTCTATGAAGGGATACCAAGTCTGAATCCATGAGGACCCATTACAACTCACAAAAAAAACTTGGTTTCCATTCAATCCATACATATAATATGTTAATTTAGAATTTAAATTTCATAAGTGCATCATTTCCCAATTTATAAGAGATTATACTCATTAATAATAGAAGGAAGATGCCACCCATTATGTACTGCTCCCAACTAACACAACAACATTCAAAACTATCACATCAACTATCACAAGAGCATGAAATAACTAATTCATCTTTAATGGCATGAAAAAATGTATAGAATGTGATTTATATCATGTGCCTATATGATGAATGAGATGGAATAACCTCATCTCAATGGTTTTCAAATGAAATTGATCCCACAATTTAAACAATAGTGACAACATAAACCATGTGTGTATCTTAACAATGGAATCAATGCAACTGTAATAGTCAAAATCTTAAAAATCACAATTATCTTAGAGGTAATTTGTTTATTACCTATACACGGGGTAGTTACTCTTAGGAACTATTTATTACCAAACTCCATTTCCATATTCTCCTTATCTATTTTCACCAAACGGTTAGTTAAACTAGAAAAGAAATGATACAACTTTGTAACATCCATGACCGGGATTCCACTCAAAAGTGCCCTAATCCTAATAAGTCACATAGCCTAAAGTGAATCTCCCCAAACACAAGAGACTCCAACTAAAATTAAGGTCCTAGATGAGTTAGTGTGGAAAATATTCCCTCATTAATAGAGTATCACATCTTAATTCTAACATAAAATAAGTAGCAGAAGTGTGATAAACTACAGTCAACTGGATGTAGAAAAAAACAGGAGTACATATCAATAACCAGGAGTATATCGTATAAAATGTTAAAAGAGGATACATGTATCAATAATTTAGTCCATGTTGTACAAGTAAATAAATAAAAATTACATGTCCTAAAAAGAACGAAATACCAAAAGGTATCCCAACAATGGAAGAATCTTTTTAGTCCTCTTCTACCACACTGTAAAGCCATAGTCAATAACCTGTAGTAGGGTTCTTTTCCCTATCAACACCTGTAACCATATAATCAATTTGGGTCCCTATGGATTCCCAAATCGAGTGTGATATAAACATCCTAGTTTCTAACAAACAATTGTATATACAGTTTTAATACCAATTCTATATTTTCATGCAAGAGTAAAGAAAATATTAAATAAATAGTGTATGACTATGGAATATGTCTACAATAATATGTAAAACAAAACAACACTCATGAAATCAACAATTATAACCACGGTCTTCCATGTGGAAAATCATTCTAGGAACTGGTTGGAGTCTTATGAGTATGTGTTTCGTCATGTCCTATGCGAGTCCATGCAACCCGGATGCATAGGGTAGCAAGGCCCGAGGCATCCCACATAATCAAGACCTAAGGGACAGAGTCAACCCAAGGCATCCCCAAATAAATTCAATATCCATGGCGACCAGTCCATAGATTCTATCAATCCATTCAATCGAAGCATTAAAAGTAAACAAGTATACCCATGCGCGTATACCCACTAACATAACATGAACAATCCATGTGAATACCCACTCAAGCTAACCATTTATCATTTACATATAATATGGTCCTACACTCCCATACGAACTATTAATGAAGAATTTAATCCATTATTATATTTATAAACACCCATATCAACCATTTGACTTAATCCAATCTATAAAAATAGGCATGGCATCACACGACATAACTCTGCAAGGAGGTAGTACCTCTCTTAAGCAAGAAATTCACGACCATTAAGGAATAAACATGATTACTGTAAAGCACAAGAAAAATCATTTTGGGTGGTTTTAATTGTAATTTATTTAAGGAACACCCCATGGTGACCAAGAATCAAGCAACTAGTTCCAACTCACCTAAACAGATCCTTCGAGCATCCTCACTAGGTTAGAGTACAGTTACTAAAAGCAAGTCGCTCAAAAAATGAGTTCACACCGAAAAGTAAAATGGATGGAGAAAATGGTGGAAAACCAAAAATCACTATAAAAGATAAATGAATTTACAATACACATACCCCATCTCTTTAGTAGATAGCCCCTGTAGTATCAATTCCAGATTCTTCATGGTTTGAGAGAGATTGATACAGATATGATGAGATGATCAGTGGTTGATTTAGAGGTCGAAAGAAGAGTAGGGATTGATCACTAACCTAAGAGTAAGTGGAGAGAGATCTATAGGGGGTGGGATGGGTGTTGTGTATTGAAGAAGAAACCAAAATTTTATTTAATATGATTTTATGTTTTTAATTAATTTTTTTTAAAAACTGTTCAAGTAGGCTCGCATAGTTTACCCGCACGGTTTCCCAAACCGTGCAGAAACCATCCATAGATCATTACATACAAGGGGAACATTGTTTGGTTACTATGAACAATTTGAATAACAATGTAGTAACAATTCTAAAATGATTTGTAAAAAATTCTGCAATTTCTCAGACTATCCACACAATTTTCTTAACCATGCAGACCCTACTACTCCTTTGCTCATCCACACACGGTTCATGAGTAGAGTTTTCCAAATCATGATGAAATCATGTCCCATGATAAAATATCCCAAAATATAGGTTTTGGAATCTGGGAATGATTTAGACTGTTCTTTAAAACCAATGATCAATTTTAGCATTCACATTTGGCCATATTTAAGCATCTAAACTAGAAAGAAGGGGATCTCTGCCGCATATGAAAACCTAGTTTTTAACAAAAGATGACCACTATAATGTAGGGAGTTATTTAAGTAAGGGATTAAGTTTGGTAATATCTAATTAAAATAGGGTTTTAAGTGTCAATGATTGAGAATATGATTATCCCTTTTATAAGAAAATGGAGAGACACTTTTGGCATTTTGTAGAAATTTAAATTATTATTTATTAATTTTAAAAAAAAATTCCTCAAAAGATATTTATTTATAAGATAATGTAATGATGAATATAAATCCCCTCATATAATAAAAACTAGACTATATTACTACAAATATACTTTGGATTAATCCATATTTATCATCTTTAATTTATATCATGACAACATGTATTTTTACTCTTTTATGGTCAATATATTTACTAGAAAATGAAAAAAAAACACAATAAAATGAAAAAAAGAATATATATTAAACCATATCAAAATAAAATTTTAAATTTTAATATTTTTTTTGAAATTTATATCATTTAATAAAATGTTTTTTACTATAAAATATCTATAATGTCAGTTTTTAGAAATATTTGTTACATTAAATATAATAATATCAACATAAAACATAGAATTAGATAGAATTATTTTTTTATAAACCTAAAATTATATATTAACATTTAAATTTAGTGTATGAAATTAATTATCTAAATTCATTTAACATTTAATGTTTATAAAATCATTTATTTTATTTTTCTAATAATTGAATAATTACTGTATCAGTGTTGTGTTATAATTTAAGGTAATTATTTCCTCAAAAAAATTTTAATATAAATTAACATGATAAAGATAGATATTTTATATTTAAAAATAACATATATAAGTAAACAAATAGTTTGTATAACACCATATTAAAGATATCACACTTTTTAAAAAAAGAGTGACATGTTTCAAGTTTCATTAAAGAAAATATTATATGGTCATTATCACATCCATGTAACCCCCAAATGACCTTAATTCGTCCATTTGATTATTATGATCATGATATACTCATAAAATAGATTTAGGTACTTTTTTGGGCCATTTTATAGTTCCTATCATTTTATTTTTAACTTAAATTACCATATTCACCCTTTACCATAGTTAAAAAAATTACTAAGTTTAATATTAATATTAACAAAATTAATAGAATAATTTTAATAAATATGTAAAAAATGAATATAATAATGGAAATGTTTTAAAAAAATTAAAAACCATGATTTTTCATAGTATAATTTAAATTTAAACAGAACAAACCCAAGGAAAATAGTTTTTTTTGGGAAATTTTCCATTTTAAATATAAAATGTTTTTACATTGAAATATAGTATAAAATCCATTTAGAATCAATAATATTATTTTAAATCTAATTGAACTAATTAATATTTATAACAAATTAGAAAGAAAATTTTAAAATTTAAATTCGTTAAAATAAAATACAACTTTTAATTAAATTTTTTTATTTTTCAATGATCTGTGAAAAATCATTATTTTGAAAAATTTATAAAATTTTTTTCATACAATAATTTTTACATTGTAAATTTTAAAATTAATTTAATTTTTTCAAAAAAAATTTATAAAATTTCCATATATTAATTATAATAATCCCTTATAGAAATAATAAAATCCATTTTTGATGAAAACATATTTTTTAAGAATAAAATCATTGTTCTAAAAAATGTGTCATTATATTACGATCAATACGAAAAAAAGATCATATTGAGTTGGAAATTTATATTTATTTCATAAATCATTCATTCATAATTCTACCCAATGATAGAGTTTCTAGGTTATAGAGGCCAAATTTAAAAAATAAAATTTAGTTGTTTGTTTAAGTTCGATGTGCCATGTATTGTGTTATATCTAATATTGGGTATGATTTTAAAATCATGGAATTTTATAGATAGGATCCAACATTAGATATGGAGCCACTTATGGTTATGGGATGACTTTTTTAGTACATCTAATATTCTTGATTTTGTACGTCCCACCATATTCCACATTTAGATTTATTTTAATTTGTTCATATCTTCATTATAATATATGTTTTTTATGATGTATGCATTCATTTAGAAATATTTTTTTATTATTTTAATTCTATTATATAGAAACTTATTATTTTACATAAAATATTAGGGAATCAATATAAAAATGTTTGTATCACTCTTCAAGTCATTTCCATTAATTTTCTGCTAAATTATATATTTTAAAATAGATTAAATATAAATTTAACTGACTATACCATGAATGAAAAAGGATTATTAATTTAACATAATTTATTATATTATTTGTATGATTTGAATTATTTTAATCTTATAATTTTGACTAATTTTTTAAATTTATGAGGTTAAATTCCATAGATTATTATCGATTCATAGGTATTTTGATGATCCAATATATTTTTATTATACTTTTATCTAATTTGAATGGTAGAATATCTATTTTATGATCACTAAAACATTTTTAGAAGGGATAAATTTTAAAAACACATGAATGAAATTAATTTTTTATAAAAGTCCCCATCAATATTTTATTTGTATTTATTAAATGATTATATCTCAAATAAATTATTTAATAATTTTTTTAATAATTTAATTATATTTTTATTTTCTAAAGAATTTGAATTACTCGCTAATTTATTTGAATATGTTATTTTTTTGAAAATATTACCTAAAATTAATCTGAAAAAGTATTCGTTACCAAATTCCATATTTAATTAATTTTCAAAATCAATAAACTAAAAACCAAAATATATTTATTTATTAATCCCTACATTATCATAAATTAACAAAACATGTTATTCAAAAATATATTAATGGGTTGCATTAATATATTCAATTATTACAATGTGTAACCTTATGAATATTTTTGTTAAAGTAAAAAAATTCCCAACATAAAGTGGATTAATTATAGAAAATAAATCACAATAAAAAGATTAATTAAAATTAATTTTACACAAAATGGTAATGCGATTTCTTTCATAATAATATAGTTAATAAATTTTATTTTAACAATTAGTTTTTGAAGAAAATATACATTTTTTAGAATCAAATTTAAAAGGATCAGTTTTGATTTATCCTTGATAGAGTGGGATATATCACTTAGTGATACACCCATATGAGAATATGAGAAACTATAAAACATTTAATTTTTATGAAAACATAAATTAGATATAAGGGATGATTTTTTTTATGATTAATGGAATATTTAAATAACAATACTTATATTAGTATAAGTATATAGTAAAAAATAATTATTTTAATGAATTAAGAATACTCAATATACCCTATGAATCTAAGATTTCGGCCCCTCAGGATTTCATGAAATATTTTAATTCAGTTTAGTTTTTTCAAAGTGGATGATTAACTAAAAAAATTTATAAATAATAAATAATATCTATGAAATCTAAAATAAAACATTAATATTTTACAATATAATAGTTACCTTTAATAAAATTGGAGCTAGGTCGTTATAACAAGATCTAGGGAAGTTTATTTTGAGGGAAATAACCCAAAAATTACATGTAAATCTTATTCATGATAGTGATATTAGGATTAAATTGTTGAAAAAAATGGTCTGCAAAATTATGAATTGTTATAAGATAAATTTACTCCAATGAAATTTATTCCCAATGACATGAATGACTTGCATTAATAACCAGATAGATTCAACATGGGAAGAGTAAAAAAGTATAGAATCTATAAAAATAGTTTATATAATTAATAAAATTGAAAAGATATTATAAATTAATTATAAATTAATGTGGTGATCAACCAAATTTGAAACTTGTATATTATATGAAAGAGAATTATTTTCATATATCTACACTGTTATATATTATTGAATCCTTACATATAATGGTAGATGCATTAAAAACTGACCTATGAAGATATTTAAAATAACATAATACACGAGATAGATACCTTTAATATTTTACATAATTTTTTACAATACATTTACATGAGAAAAGAATTTTTTATACCCCTGGACAACTACTTGTATCAATATTAAAAGATCTTAAATATTCATCTCATGATATAATTGAATAATGAGTAATATAAGGGAGTTTCTAAGATATTAATTTTAAAGAAGTGAAAATATACATGTATCATATTAATGATCTTGATGATCACATAATAATATAGAAACTAAATTAAGGTACATTTTATCCACTAATATTTGATAATTAAATTAATGAATATTGGTTAGAAGTGACTATTAGTTTGGATCTAGTTATATTTGATGTAATTGATCATATTGTACTATTAAGGAATTTAGATTTGTTTTTGAAATTTCTTATATTGGTTTGGACAACTAGATAAAATATTTTGGTAGTGATTTTCATTTTTTTTAAAAACCTTTAGTTTACCCTCATTTGAGAAAAGTCATATTGGGGATTTTGAACTCATTGTGTTTTTAAAAAGAGACGGTAGAATCCCTTAATCATATATTATGACCAACACATCCAAATTATTAAAAAATAAATATGTATAAGTTAATAAATGTATGATTTGATCAATATATTAGGCCTTAGATATAGTTTAATGGAGGGGGAAAATTAATATAAACATTCTATTGTTCTTTTTAGGGTAAAAGTATTTTTGAATATTATTTTTCTTAGTTCATGGTTAGAAAAAATTAATAATGAGAAGTTGATATTTATATAAATCTAATATAATTATGAAAAAATACTTAAAAAATATTCAATATCTTCCAAAACCTAATAGTAATGACATAATTTTTAATAATAAAACATTTAATAGATATATTAATAAGCTATAATTGAGCATATTTTTGTAGATCCCTCATGCGACTCTTTATAATGCATATCACAAAATATTATATTTATCTACCAATTAAATTATAGATAATAAATTATTTATATAATTTTTCAATACCTTACTTTTTTATTGGTTTTACTAGAATATGTTTTCAATAATATCTTTATTAATGTTGATAATATCTTATGTTTGTATCAATATTTAACAAAATATAATTTAGAAATAAAATTGACGGTTAAAGTTTTATAGAAATTATAAAAAAAATTATTCAATAAAGAGGTAATATAACTCATTTTTTTTATTTTTGAAAAAAATAATAGATATATATTTTGACTTAATCTATTATGGAATAAGTGTCTAATCTCAATTTTTAATAAAACTTTTACATACTTTCACTGAGATAAATTATTATTTTCAGAATATGATAAAGATTGATATAGATTAATTGATCTATATAATTTGGATTATATAATGTTTCATATTGGAATTTTGGAAAAAATATATTACAAGAGATAGGTAATGACCATATTGATTTAGACTTGAGGTGTGGAATTTTTATCTCAATGTTCCTTCTTTGAGATATATATAACATTATTCACATATATTCTTATATGAAGTGTTTATACTTTCCATTTGAAAATTTATACGATTAATAAAGTTATATTCATCATTTTTAATGTTTCATTTGATATTATTCATTATGGGGTATCACAATTTGAATGTTACAAAAGTTGTATGCGTTTGATGTACAATCTGATTATTTATCGATATTGTTTATTATTATGATTTCAACATTGTAATATTATTATAAAATTCTCAATAAATATATGAATATTATTATCCTCAAGTTATTACTTGAAAATAATATTTTTAAAATCATTTTTCACACTTTACATACTCAATATTCTAAATTAATGTTTTTTTAAATTTCATTATATCTCACTCAGTCAAAAACATGTTAAATTAGTATCCATTTTTTTTAAAATGTATTCAAATTTTTTTTAATGTTCCTATATGGCTTTTTTAATTTAATTTAAATTTTTGTGAATTTTTTTAAAAATTTATCTTTATGTTGTTTCAAAAAACACAGTGTGGTTGGAATTCAAAAAAATATGAATTTAATCATTGTTTTTATCATTTACAAAATGAATGGAATTTCCCACAAACATGTGCACACAATTTGTTTTAGGATTCCAAAATATTTGTAGGATATTATTTTAAAGTAGTAATATTTATAAAATATATGATATAAATTTATATTATGAAAAAGATATTTTCAAAATGGAATGATTATTTTCCCAATGATTTTTTAATGTTTTTAAATGTATATATATTTACCAACTAAAAAATATTTAATAATGGGTTATTACCATCCTATTGTCCATTCTTTAGGTTCTGTAATCATGAAACATCTAATGAATACGATATAAAATAATATTACACAACCCATTTTTTGCATGGATATATCCTATGGTATTTCTTATGATTTATTTTCTTATTGTTTCATACAATGATCAATATCTTGTTATGATAGATATTCCCACATAGCACTCCAATGTCTTGGTAAATGTTATAGTCTCAAGATACCTTATGTGTGGGATTTTATAGTAAACCAAATTCATTATTGGAGATTTTCCTCGATGTGATATGGTCTAGAAATTTATCTATTACTCGTGTTTATGTGATTCTATATATTGATTCCAGATTCCATATGATTCCATGATTATATGACTCTTTTATATTATGATACCATATTATTTATGTTATTTTTCCACAAAATAAATCATTAAAATTAAATTTTATGATAAAATATAATATATATGAGTTACATTTTATAAATATTTATCATATTTATTCTATTAATTAGATTTTTATCCCACCCAATTCTTTTTCGTATTCCTCATATTATGCTATATAGTTTTAGGAACTCAAATGGTCTGAGGATATCCCTATGAAAGATAAAAAATACAATGATTCCATAATATAGTTTTCATTGATGTATTATTATCCTAGTCATCAAAATTCACTAATCCTCATGATATTTTGATTTTAATAAAATTGTTTTTATGTAAAAAGTAATATAATAATATGTTAAAAAGGAATGTATTTCTATAGTTGGTATTTGAGAAACTGTTTAGATAACCTTTTGAGTAAGTATGAGAAAACAATAGTTATAACCCTAGGGAAAAGTCTAAAGATAATAATAAGTATAATATCCATGAATCATGGTGAATTATAGAGGGTGTCATTTCAATGTAATTACATCATTATTTGAATACTATTATTCAACACGGTTCAAGAATAGATGTACCTAGGGGTAATATCAAGGAAAATGAATGTTGGGATTGGATCCAACATTACATGGTATTCCACAATTGGATTACTATGAACTTAGTTCGAAACTCTCAGATGATATGATTTGAAAATTAAAATAAACCATTTATGAACCATTATAAATGAGTTACAGAAATTGTTAAGTTAGAAAACCTAATTGTAATCATTTATATAGATAATGTAGATCAAAACATAAATTATAATATATTAAGGTATACATTTTAATTATAAGTGATTCCTTAAAGGTTTATAAATTTCCATTTTGTATGTTAATAAATTATTTTCATTCTTCATTCAATAAATTATTTCAATGGTGGTAACTAGAAGGAATTTGAATAAAATTGATAGTGATGGAAAATATGTTGATCAGAAACATGAGGAGATGATTTATAAAATTAAGGAAATAATGATAATTCATATACACTAATCATGACATAAGATTAAAAATTTTAACCTTAACTAAATCTCAGACTCACCAAATAATATAAATATTTAGTTTGTTAAGAGTTTGGGTGGTGGAGACCATGGAGGAAAGAAAATCCAGTTTTCTATATTTCAAGATTGTGAGATGAGTCACTCAATATAATTTATCAAAGGAATGTTAAGTTTTTTTAATGAACTGAATAATTCAACATAGTAAGTAATTTATACAGAAAAATGAAATATTAAATAAACGGAACGTATAATAATAATGTCACCCCTAATCCATCATTGATATTTCAGTATTTGAAATGTGTCATGTATGGGGAATATAAAAATATATTTCCTAAAGTGAATTATGAAGAATAATATCGACAAACGTGTATGAGTAGTGATTTTAGTATTAAAAATCAATAAAATATAAATTACACATGAGAAAATTGAGGTATTACAGAATAAGATGATCAAGGCTTGTTAATGGTTTAGGAATAAAATGTAATAATTGAAATTATTATGTAATGTAACTCAAGAAGTATTTAAATTAGGAAAAATATATATAATAATTATTCATTATAATTATTTATATAAGTATTTAAAAGAATATATTTAATGGTAGTAATGAACAATAAATGTGACATAATGGTACGGTGATAGTGAATAATCATGGAAAAGATAATCTTGGAGACATGGTTGATTGTGAAGTAATTAATCAAATTTTGGTAAATGAATGAGTTGTATAAAATAAATAGTGGATTAAAAATTGATTTGAAGACTAATGTATTTTTAAATAAGTTTATCATGTTCTTCAAAAATATATAGGAAGGCATTAAATTATGAATATTATTATCAAATATTTTTTTATTTTAGAGGAATGATAAACAACACACAAGGTGACAACATATCACATCTGGCGAGGTCACATGACATGGACATACAACCGAAGGGTGGAAGGATTGTAAGACCTTTTATTAGAAAACATTATGCAATAACATATATGACATTATATTTTTTTAAACTGTGCATAAATATTATATTGAATTTGGGAAACTTTTTTTTGGTTGGGATATATATAATCTCTAGTTTTAATATAAAGTATAATTTTGATAGAATTATATAATGTTTTTAGAGATGTATGTTATATGGGTATCCGATATCACTTGAAATTTGAACAATCATCTATTTTGAGATTATCAGGGTTATCTGAGATATAAGGTTATTTATATAAGGAATTGCCTATGATTATCCTTTGGTATTTTTGATGAATTTTAGTGATTAATGTTTTCATATTTGGAATTATCATGCAATATGATAACCATTTTTGGTCTTAATAAATAATGTAAGAATAGATTATTACAATTTTGTGTATCTTATAATGTGATAAAAGTTAATTTTAGTACTTATGGAATAAAAAATCATAATAGATAACCATTTTATAGAGTAATAGGTAATGTGTAATGAAATAGAAGAAAAAAAAGGGAATAAACTATATTTATGATATAAATATATCTCAAGTATACTTTTTATGTTTTCTAGAATCTCAGATCTTTATGTGATGGATTTTTAATGAAAAATTGTATCCCATTACCTTCATATCTAATGAAAAATGAACCTTTTAATTCACAATATATTTATGGTTTTGTGCACAATAACATTCTAGTTATCATTACTTTTATCTTGATCAATGATCTATACCACTCTCCATAACTATTTACACTTCTCTTCCCTGTCTATGTATTCATATAACAGTAATGTACTCTTTTGTGTAAAACTACAATATGTTGACTTTTTAATTTCACTTTTATAGGTTTTATGAAAATGAATTATTGACTATTTTTTATGTGAGTTTATCCACAAAGAAATTTTCAAATGTAAAATAATTGATTTCTATAATCCAGATTAATCTCTAAGGATGTGATTTACTTAATGGGTTATAATATAAAAAATTGATATTTTAAAAGAGTAACATCATGTTCAATAACATATAGTAAATTAAACCACGAACCTTAAAAGGAAATGTATCACATTGGTAATTTCTAATATTTTTAAATATATTAAATCACATTAATATCTTGTAGAACCCTAAACCTCGAATCTAATTGAAATGTAATATAACATACAATTAATAACCTTATCATTAAATTTTAGGGTATAAATTTTAATAAATAAATTACTAAAATAATATGGGTAACAATTGTATAAAATAAATTTAATGGTTATCTACTGATTAGAAATAAAATATAAAGCATTTGAATGAAAAAGAATTTATTTCAAAAAAATTGTATTTTTTTAAAAGATAGATTAGTCATGTTTTTTTAATATAATTTAACATTAATTTTATCCACTATGAAAAATTTAATAAATTTTTTTAACATAATTTATGAAATCGCCATATTGATATTACAATTTGGTGAATTTTTTTAATTTTTAAGAAAATATTATTTTTGTTGTTAATAGTGAGTAATATTGATTTTTAGGAAATATTCATTTAGTTTTATTAAATATTGTCCCATTACGTTTTATTTTTATTTAAAATTAACATAAGTAATATTTATTTAAATTAACCCCAAATAATTACAGTTAAATTATGTTTATATATGATTTTACTATATGTTTATGGATATGCATCAAATGAAGTCTCCTGAATAATATTCTAAATTACATAATCTTTTTTAATCCTAATTTTTTAATATACACCCTATTGTGGAATGATTAAAATTAAAATTAAATTATATATAAAATTTCAAATTAATTTAATAATTATTACTGGATATATTTTATATGAGGTCTTTTGTTCTTTAAAAAATGCATTTCATGAAATACTCATTTTTCAACATATCTACATGTTTAATTATACAAAGAAATACACCATTTATATAAGTTTAATTTAGAAAAATGGAATCCATATTTTTAATCATAATAATTTATATTATATAATATAGTTAACACAATTTGACAGAACAATCAATAGTGAAAACAGAAAAACATTATTTACTGAAGTTAATGTAAAATTGGTATACTAGGGTTTAAAATGGATATATGTTTTAAAAATGTGATTAAACATGTATAATTACTTTTTTTTGTTCATATTTGTATGTTATGTATTATATTTGTTTTGAAAATAGTCTTTTTTAGGTCCTTCTGGCATGAGAAAGACATGGATGGAATATATTCTTTAAAAAAATTCTTAATCTGTTGTCTCCCCCACTTATAAAAGTTACCCTCTCTCATGCCCACATAAAAATTAAAAAACCAATTTCTTTCAGCCAATTCACTAGAATATAAATTCTTTAATTCCCTACCATCATCCTTGATTCATTTTTTTGATAATAATACATCTAAAGAAGATTTTTATTAAAATATAATAAAGTTGTTCGAAGAAGATGTAACGTCCTTAACTGATCATTTTTTGTCATTATTTTTCCACCAAATTAAAATATTAGTAGACTATGATGATATAATAAACTAATAGCCTACATAAATTGATAATAGTTTCTGTTTTTTTAGGACTTAAATCCATATCCTCCTCAATCAAATGGGGAACTAAATTTTTGATTGTGTGTACGGTGGAGTACCACCACATGAACATATGTAATTTATTTTACACCATAGATTATCATAAAAAGAATATAATGATGTATATAATGTGAGTATTTGATATATAAGATATAATTTCTCTTATTTAATTATAATACAACATATCCCTTTTTAATTTTAATTCTATATTGAATAAGACGTAATTACATGTGTGTAAGACTGATGACTGCATCCTAATGTGATGCAATCCATTTTTCACTTATTCATTACATGAATGGTAATAAGGATTAATTTTATTTTTATATATGATATTAATGAAATATTAATTATCCTGGAAAATAAATATATCATACAATTTCTTTCCATACCATACATTGAATAAATGATAACATCATTCATATGTACAACATATTACAGCCTCACAAAGCGATGTGATTCATATTTATTAATGAATCACAAGGATAGTGTATGTGAGGGTATTAAAATAAATAATACGTTATTTATTTTGTAATTATCATCCTCAAAAGATAATCTAAATTTTAACTTAATTCCATTATGATCATCGAAAAATGGAAACATTATTACTGTGCATATATAACCTACAGTCTCCATGATAATAATGTGGATCATATTTTCTAACTAGATTTCATGGTTGTTTTTAAAAGTAAAAATTATATATAAAAATGAAAATTATTTCATTGTTTAAATTCGCTATTCTATTATATGATAGTGTCACTAACCTTATTATACATACTTTACTCATTTTATAAATGTGATATATTTATTGTTAAAATGAATGATGTGAAAATAATTGGTTAAGTATTTGAATATTACATAAAAAGATAAAAGGAATAATCATAATGTTACATTTTTTTATGAATTGAAATAATTAACATATTTTTATTATTAAAAAATATATATAACACACATTATGATTCAAGCTTTACGTAAGATATTATTTTCTCTAATTGTATTCTAATAGACATATGTTATATTTTGAACCTATATTATTTTATGAGGGGAATATAATTATCATTTGACATGTTATTTAATGAATTGTTATATTTTAATGATATTTAATGTTTTATTTGATCTTCTTATTTAATGGGTTATACAGTTAATAAGTTACCAAAGTGGTAAATTTTTTATGTACACTTTCATTGTTTATCAATATTGTTTTTGATTTGGATTTACATGATAAAATATTGTTATCTAATTCTCAAAAACATTATGAATTTTCATCCACATTGGTTATTTTTTGAGAATAAATTTTTTTATTTAATTTTCTTTTACTTATATATTCAAGAATCAAAAAATAAATAAAATTAAAACCAACTGTATTTATCTCTTCGATCAAAAAATATTTTCTTCAATAAAAATATTTTCTAAAAATGTTTTAAAAATGTTTTAATTTTTCTTTATGATTATATAAAGATAAATTTATATTTTTTTTATATTTTTATGAAATATTATAAAATAAATATTCATTTCCTTTGAAAAAAATTCCGAGTTGTATTTTATAAAATATATGAATGGAAATTTTTTTAAAAGTGTATGGAATGAAAAAAAATTCAATCATCATGAACACTATTTTAATTAAAATTCCATTATTTGTTTCTGATGTTTTTTAATGAAAAATATTTAAACAATTTTGTTTGAATTTTTCATCTAAGAATTTTTTTCGAAATGGAATGGTTATATAATAGATGATTTTCTAATCTTCTAAAATTTATTTATATTTATCAATGAAAATATATTTTTTTTTTGTTTTTTAATGTTTTTAAATTATATATATATGTCTCTTAAAAATATGCCTTTATCACTATCCCTTAATTTAACGGGATAATAAATTCCTTATGATCACTTCTCAAATAACCTAATAATGAAATTTCCATTAATTATGGTATGAAGAAAAATGATTACACACAAAAAATTCTTGTAATGTAAAATTATTATGTAATGTGTTCTTATTTATTTCCATTATGTGTAACACATAGATCCAAAACATGTTGTGATTAGTGTTTATAGATATCACTTAAATTAATTGGGTAGTTTTATAGTCTCATAAGATATCATACATGTTATTAGGCAGTAAACCTAATAAATTTCCATACATTGTACGCCGTGTGATATTGTCTAGGAAGTTATCCTTAACTCATGTTTATGTCATGTTATATGTTGATTACAGATTATACATGATTCTATGATATTATGATCTTAATATCATATTATACCATGTCCATTTTTTATGAATCCATGTTTTTACTCATGTGACTTATCTTTAATGGTAACATTTTATATGTAGGACTCACATGTTATGTTTCTTTATCATGCTTATTACCTTACAAGCCTTTCTAGGTCACCCATTTCTTCTATGTATTACCTAGGTTATTAAATATAGTTTTAGGATTGCGAATTGATTTAGGTTTTAACTATAGAAAATAAAAAAATAAGAATGCCATGTTCTAGTTTTTTTTTCATTTATTAAGATCATATTCTTCCAAATATAGTAGGACTCGTGATTTGTTATTTGTATGTAACGGATTTTAATTTTATACATCATGTAATAATATATGTGAATGGAATGGTTATATATAGTAATTTAATTGCTTTACATGGATTTAGTGAAGTTTATTCATACTCATAAAGGATAGAAATGGATGATGTTCTCAGGTTGTGCTATTTTCTTAGAATCCTTTTATATTATTTATTTAGGTTAGTTTCCCCATGGGTTTTAGGTGTCTATTTCTCACCATATTTCATTATTATTGATTCCATTGTTGATATTTTTATATAATACTTTTTATCATGAGTTATTTATATTATAAGGTATTATATTTTACTATCCTTTATTATTATTTAATTTGTGGAGTTGTTTATAGTATACATGTGTATAAGGATAAGGTCTCCCATCATTTATGATATTCCTTCTTATTTCCATTCACAATCACGTTTTAATTTGAGTCTATATTTGTGTTGAACTCTATGCCTAAAACATGACTATGAGGGGTACTCGTGGTTATTTCATGTTAGATTGGAATCTAATTGTGTCTTTCAGAGGGATAGAGTATTGAGTTAGGTTTATACTCAAGTTTATTTTAGAAAATACTAAAATGATGTATATGTTTCATGAGATCATCTTTCTACCCATATAAAACTATATTGGTGTAGTTTCAAACATACTCATTCTATAAGATATGTTTGATATGTTTGTTTACATTACCCTTTGAGGCCTCTATTATATGGAACAAGTAACCGATATAAGAATCCAATTGGATTGGTAAATTTCATTAAATATTCTAATTAGAAATGATTCAATGAATTTATCTCCTTAATATGAATCATTTTAATAAAAGTGCTTACTTATCAGTAAATTAATAATTCATAAAAGTATTTTTTGATAATTCACACATTATTATTTCATAATAACATATCAACACAAATCGTTATAATAAAATTAATAAGTAATTAAATTTATAAAAGAATCTAACACATAAAACATTGAGAATGTAACAACATGTAAAAACTGTGTAACATTGTCCTCTAGTTAATAGTATTTGAAAATGAATAGAAATAACATAAGATTGAATATATTAATGAGGAAATCAATAAACATTGTAATTGAAATGGTGTAATAATGTTGAAGATGTTTTGAACTGATTTAGATGTTATAATAAATATATATGGATTCACATGACCATTGGAAAATATGACCATTAGTAAATATGTCAATTATTCTATATATCCATTTGGAATTATTTATAATGGTCAATATGATGATTGAGAATTAATAACTTTTATGGTATAGAAATTAATATCTTACCATTATGATTAGTTTATATTAAATATAGTGATGAGTTGTAATTATCATACAAGGGAGGTAATATGTATTTTAATAATATGAAAATACATTAGTAGATTCATTTTATGATCTTAAAAAAGAGGTACAATCAATGGGGTTCACCGTTGAACAAGCCCAAGTAAAACTTTTTCTAGTGAAATGGGAGTAAAATTTATTGGAAAATAATTTTAAGTTAGAAAAGATCACCACCTGATCATTTTGGGCTAAAAACTCCTTGAAAGTACACCAAATAGACAAATTATCCTTAGGTCATAGCATTGTGTGATTATAAGTCATCTATATGGGGGTTTAGTTATGTTATAACATACATTTTTTAATAAATTTACGGAATGTTTACTTTTATACCATAGTATTTATTAATGTACAAACTAGTCTTAAAATAGTTATATTTTGGTAATAATGAAAATCATTTTTTATAAAAAGGATCCAATATTTTTTATTAGGATTTTGAAATTATCTAAATGGTGAATTTTTTATAATTTTTGATTAAAAAATTCTAATATTCTAAAAATGTTGATATATGGTAAAATATGGTAAAAAGGGGTTCTGTGACATCATATTTATGTAAGAATGTTTAATTTCATACGATGATGTTTTATTTCATTATTATGTGCACTAAAAAAATTTAAGGCATAATGGGTGGTAATGGACCACATGGGTTATAGTGGAGAAAAATTACATGTGGAATAATAAAATAATTAATAAATTATTTTATTAATTTCCACTGTCAAAAATTATATATAAAATACCATTTTTTATTATTTCAAACAATATTCAATGAACCCTATTGATTATTCTCTCAATGAGTACCTCCCATAAGCTATCCTTTAATTATTGATGATTTTATAAGATTTAAGGTTGGGTTCCAATCTATGAATATCAAGTGGGTAATGGATTTTTATATCTCCGTATTTATTTCCTATTACAATTTTAGTATTTTTTTCTATATTTTATAATTACATTTTTAGTTATTAACTGAAACATATACATGTTATGATGACAAATTTGATCAATTATCAATGTTATATTACCAAAATTCCATGTTATGTAACCCATTTTTTTCATTACAACACTAATGTAATGATGGATTTTCTCTACCTATAAAATTCTTATATACATTACAGTATTAAAATAATATTTAATGATACAATTGTTAATACATTATTGTTTTTATGAAACTTTATGTCAAATTATTAAGACGTATAACCAAACTCAGTATTCATTTTACTCTAATTATTCTCAATTCATAAGTCGTTACTATGTCTAATACTCCTTGCTCCCATAGAGATCCTATAAATTGGTAAAGTAAAAATTGTATAATTTTCCACGAAAATACATCCATGTATGGATAATAAAACTGGTTGTGGTTTAATCGTTGTTAAATATAGGGTAAATGGAATTAAAATTAGTCAGTTAGGTATATAACAATCATCATCCTGGTGCATAGTGGATGAGCCTTTATTTCTACCTAGTTTAACACTCTTGTTGATGGGGATGTCAAAAATAATTATCATTTATAATAAACAACCAATTTTTTATATGTTTCTGTATAATTTATGTGTTTATTTGTTATCATATCATTAAAAATAATATTTTATAAACTATTTAAATATATAGACCCACTATTTTTATACATTTATTTTATATATTGTAGGTGAATATTCATTTCATTACAAAAAAACACATGCCAGATTATCAAAATCGTTTAGTGACATTGGAGACTAGGTACACAATCATATTATTTAGTGAAATGTCATCAACATTTTCTATAGTTATCTTCTGATAAAACACTCTTTATACACATACCCTTCATAAAACCATTTTTCATAACATGGGGAAATGAAATAAAATAATGGGTGATATTAGATTCTCGGTAAGGGAAAATAAGAGAGATATAAATATAACATGAGTATATGGGTGTTGGATCTAGATAATAATAATTGATAACCACACCATACATATCCTAGATAATAAATATGATATGTGTCATAAATTATGGTAGTTCATAATACATGAATCATAATTGGATAAGTGAAAATGATCTATAATAGAATAACAGATTAAAAATTTATAGATCTGTGGCATACATATAAGTATAGAAAACAATATCCATCATAATCAAGCTTCAAGTTCAAGGATATAATAGTTGGGTGGTTCCACTCCCCAAAACAGCATAATAGTCATGGTTCATTCCCAACACTATCATATTGGATATTATCCCTTACTAAACATGGTTTAACCCCTATATTAGTACTATTTATATCATGAGATATAAATCACTACCAAATTCATTAGAGGGAGATATATATCCCACCGTCTTTCTTATAATGTTACTATCATCCATGGTTATAATGTAACCAGTAACACATAATGAAAATCCTAGAAATTTGTTCCATAAAATCATAAAACATTCATCATATCATAACTAATGAAAATGAATGGGTTTTAAAAACATTTCAGTATAACAAAAAATGTGGAAAATAAATATATTTCATAAACATTTCATCATTTCATTAAAGCACAACCCATTAAAAAAGAATCAGGTTTCAGAATCACTTTATCCAGGTATAACCCATGGAAGTGAGACACAATTCATAAAAATATATTTAACATAAACATCAAAATTCAAGATAATGAATTATAATGGTATCCATAGATCATATACCCAGTATACAATAACGAACATCAAATTATGTCATAATATATGGGAAATTATTTTGAAAGAGCACTTGGAACATAAATGAGGAAAAATGCCTTTCCCCCTAAAAATGATTTTTAAAACATAAAAAATTTCAAAAATAAATTTATTTAAATAAAACGAAGGAAAATATAATGGATGCATTAAAACATTGATTTGGATGGAATGTGGGAATTGTTTTCATGATGTACACATTAAAAAAGTATTTCTTTCAGATTTTTGATAAAATCCTATTGACCATTATCTAGAAAAATAAATTATGATTTATTTTAATGATAATTTTAAAAAGTAAAAAAAGGATATGAAATAATATAAATAATCATATGAATAATTTAAAATAATTCTAACCATTTTTTGAAAACATGGTTTTGAAAGAAAAATTTCTTTGGACATAAGAGAGAAAGAACGAGGATTTTTATTAAAACCATTATTTTAAATTATTGAGTACTTAACGAGAGGGAAATTAATGTAAAACATTATTAAAATGAAATAAACATATTAAAATAAAATAAATATCCTTATTGATAATAAATTATAATATTTCACTACTGGAATTATAATCATAAACAATCCCTATAATTGATATTATTTTAACTTAAAACTTATACCACATTGGTAACATTGAATCATAATTCCAATGAAAGAATAAAATGAAATAAAATTAAAAATATAATGAAATGAAAAATATTCATGATATAACTAGTCAATGGGGTGGTATATACACCTCATATAATAATATAGGTTCATAAAAAACATAGGTATCCAATAAGGCAATATGACATAAGAATATCGCACCGCATTGGATAAATTTAGACCTTAAGTTCCATGAAACAAACGTCCTTAAATGGATATTTAAATCCATATTTCTATAATTATAATAATAATATAATATATTCATGAGTAGTATATACACCACATAATATAAATAGCATGTGAATATAGAATGTTCCCCCACAAAATTATAAAGTGAGATGGAAATCCCTTAACTTAATTCACGACATACACCATAACATTAAAAAAACATTATAATTAATATATTTTTATTATTCGTATATTACTTAAAAATAATCACATTTAACATACCATATATTTTTTTCTAATGATGTTTTATTTTAGATTTATCAATAATTCTTGGTTAAAATCATATTTCATGAAATAATAATATTTATTTTATAATATGATTTTTTGGACCCATTACATTGATGTTGTTAAATAAAATATAATGAATGTTAAAATTGATAAAAATTTCAAATATATTTAGAAAATATTTCTTCATATTAATATATAATATATATTAATTGAAAATTAAATAAAATATTTCTGGAGACGGTAGAATGTATGTGTACATAAACATTGTTTTAATTTTCTTGATGGATTGAACAAAATAAATGTAAATAATATATTAACATTATGAAGTAATTAATATCATCACTTCACGATGTGGTAGTCTGTTGTATATAATAATTAAGTTAGCATATTTCAATGTAATTAAAAGTAAGAATAAATATGTGATACCATTATTATAGAAGAATATATATCACAAATATATTATATAAATAATAAATCTGTAATTATATACATATGTTAGAGGTTGTTATTGAAAAAGAATAACATAGATTCATGAGTTAGTAGTTATTCTTACAAATAAATGATGATTTAATATCAAACCTGATTGAAGTGTAGAATGATTTATGTAATTAAATTAACATAATATATTCAAATTATAGGTATTATTTTTTATTTATTATATCTTCATGGTATAATAATATTTTACGGATGTGGAGAATGAAATAAAATAAAAAACATTGTTATTCTCATTTCCTCTTCCTTAGAGTATATCTTTTGGAATATACCATAAAGTTACATATGTTAGATTTATGACCAAAAATATTATTATTTGATGAATTTATATATTTATGGATGTTACTTTTGACTCTATTTGAAAAGATATGTGGGTTGGATGTGTGAAATGTAGAGGAGAGCGGGTGGCCTTTTACAAGCTTAATGAGTGGCACACTTGTAATTTCTGAAACGAAAATTGTGTACCCACATTTTAAAAAATCCAAAAGCCTAAAAAATGGCCCATTTACTAAAATATAATAGATAAAGTCTATATTTGGCAAGAAAATTGGTGTTTCATATATTTCGAGTCATTTTTAATACTTATCATATTCTAACCCTCAATAAATCCATTTTTACCTTAACCACGGTAAATAACATTTTTCTATTTGTAATTTATTTGTGATACAAATTTATGTATTATAATATTAAAAAATATAAATAATTAAAATTTAAAATATGGATTGTTTTTTCATGAAAACAACTAATAGAAGGGAAAGTATTAAATTTTAAATTAAACCCGTAGATGCAACGGGAAAGTGGGGTTCCAGATAAAAAATATTCAAAAGATTCACATTTTTTTATATGAAAATTAAATATGAAATTTATATAATAAACTAAATTGGATTTATAGATATATAATTGAAATGAATTTTTTTTAAAAAAATAGTAAATTAATTCTTCAATTTTTAAATTAATTAATATAAAATCAAACTATTAATAAAACTAATATTTTTCAATATTCATCTAATAATTTAGCTTTCTAGTAAATTCAAAAAAATTCATCTTTAGATAATTTATCAATTATTATTTCAGCAATTAAATTAAATTTTTCTGATTAAATATTAAAAAATTTCACATATCAATTTTAATATAAGCTTGCAAAATGGGAGAACATCTTTTTCATGAAAATGTTGTTCTAGAAAAAAATTTATATTTTTATAATATATTAATCTATGTAAATGATTAAGATGAATTTTAAACATTTTATTTCATATATAATATATAAATATCATAAATATCATTCATAATATTTTTTTTATAATATATGGAGTTAAAATGCATTTCTGTGCAAAAAAATGTGTTATTCAAAAAAATTCAATTAATTTAAAATATTTTTTATTTTAATTTCCAATTAATTATTACGAAATATTTAATTTTATATATAGGTTTAAACCATATATTTTTATAATTTACTTAATTTAATTCATACCATCAATTCAAATGGTTATATGAAAAATATTATTTTAAATAATTATATTTTAATAGTATGACTCATTTGGTTTAAACTCGATGTTATCTATAAAGAATAAAAAACTCTATGTTGCATGTAACATAAGATATACTCAACATTACATGTAACACAATATTAACTCTATGTTATTTGAAATGAAAAATAATAATATTGGAGGATTTAATGAGATATTTCCAAGATATTAAATTAATTTGAAAAAAATATTTCACAAAATCTCAGGGTGTTACACTGTACCCCAGAGAAAAATATTTTTCCCCTAAAAATTCATCTATTTGTTACCAATACCATAGGATACACCCAAGCCCTAAGATCCTTAGGTTCTCATGTAGTTTTCAAAAATTAGATCCTTCCCCATAAAACTTGGACCTGGTGAGCGACCTCATTCCAATTAACATCATTATATGATCTAGAATACCCACTAGTTTTTTTTCATAATAAATATCAATATCATCCATGAAACTATTGAGTTTAGTAAATGTGATGTTTCATGTATGCAATTATTTAGGAGAGATATATAGAACTCTCCATGAACCTGGGAAAGTTTTAGTAGAATAACCAATCAATTTTCTACCATCTTGATACGATCAAGAATTTAAAAGGGAATGATATAACTAGTTCTTAGAAATCATTTATATTGTAAGAAAAATTTTATCAATTGGATGTGATTTAAAAAAATATACACTTCATTACTTACTCTAATAAATGATGATTTATATATTTATTCTCGAACCACTAACTGATCAAAATATCTATAAGATAATGATAATATACACCATGTATATCTAGTTATCATAAAATATAAATGGTTAGCAAAAGTTTTCCAATATGCATAAATCTTTATACAAAGAAATAATACATTATTCTAAATACTTCACCTACTGATTATGTTAAACCATTCCATAAATTTTAATCCTTATAAACCTTTTAGATCTAAAAATTTATAAATTACATCACTAAATTTATCTTTAACAACATAACATTAATCCATTAAATTTCATTAGGAATCTCCTAATATTTATATGATGAATATGTGAATACATTGGTCATGTATTCTAATAATTCTCAGTAATAACAATAATTTCCCTAAAACCTCAATAAAAACATGGACAAATCATTATTACTGATATAAATAATAGATAATATTTCATATATCTACCGATATAATAATATTATATACTCTATAAATAAGAACATAAAATATTGTATAAAAATCATTTATTATCTCTAAAGTCATAAATAAAATTTAATTTAGATTATTTATATCAATCACCACATTATTAAAATGAAAAACTATTTTCTCATCATTTAAAACAAATTAATGGTAATCCTACCTTAATCATATAATTTACATTAAATATTACCTTGAAGTTAAATAAAATTTCTAGGTCATTAGATCTATGGAATATATTCATGCAGATCAATAATTAAATTTTTTAACTAAAAATTCCTTAGAAATTTCATGTTTCGTGTAGCATAATTCTGGAAATCCTATACATAGATCATTCAATAACTCAACTACATCTTTTATCCATTACAAATAAATTATCATCTTATTTCTTATTACCACATTCTTCAAATATTAAATTTTATTCATTTATTAACATTTATTAAACAAAATTTAATCATATTTCTCACAATTAAAATAAATAATACTATTACAATAGCCCATAAATATCATATGTCATTCTTGGTCTTCTCATCATTAGTATTATAGCCATTACTTATACTACCTTACTTATTACATTCAATATTCTTTCCCCTTAGTAATTGATTTTTTATAATTCCCATATATTTTAGATTTATAACATTCAACCATTGATAATGATTTAGTGATTAAACTATTCTCATCCACAATATTAATTTTTTTTTACATTTTTTACTTCATAATTAATATTTTTTAAACTCAAGAAATTTTCCATTTTTTTGAGACATTCCCTTGAGTGATTTTCCCACATTATTGACAAATTGGAGACATAATATTCATTCATCCATGGACTCCAATTCCAAAAATATTAGGAAACTATATACTTTTCATCAATATTGATTCCATGGTTTTTTATAGAGTAAATTATTAATCATATATTATGATATCTTATTATCCATCATTACAATATCCTTTACTCTATTCATCTCTCATTTGGTTTATCATCAACGTATAATCAATCACATTCAATGTTAATATAATTTTTTTGGATCCCAAAATTGAATAATAAAATCATAGTGTGTCTATAAATATTCTAAATTGTAAACCACATAATATAGAAAGATAAATTATAGGTTGTCTAAACCATGACACCATTTTTTTAATATGTGACACCTTAGGCTTAACCAAGGGAATTTATTTAGAATATTTAAATTCATTATGATGGTTTTCATATTTCTAGGTATTTTTCAAAGAATATCCTCCATGATTGCAAATCAGTATTATAAGAAGGCGCATTTTCATGCACTATGTAATGATTGAGTCTAGCTCAATGTTTCCTTTTTGGTGTTATAACCCCTAGGTACCCTGGTTCTAGAACCTCATCGAAAGATATTATAAAGACATGGATTCAATTCCTTCGATCCCACTCTTTATATCCATTACCAAAATTACATTACATTTTCCAACTCTTTGACTCATCCTTAAGATTATCCTTAGATTTATCCCTAGACATATCATATGAAATATAAATATAGATATGAATAATGTTTTCTCATCCTAGATTCCAATGGTTAACTAATCCATAAAATTGATATTGAATTTAGTGTGCCATGTATTTCATACAGAGATATTTCAAATTTTATATGAATATTAATATATTACACAAACACACTCAAATAGATCATAATGGATTAGTTACTATAAAGACTATATATACAATATTTTTATTTAGATAAATTTATTAAATTTTCTCCACAATGATCATACCATTAAGTAATCTTATTTGATATACCCAACTTAATTCAATTCTTCAAAACATGGGAAATGGAAACATAATGAAGGATGATCTCTGATGCTCAATTAGATTAAAATATTGATATATCAATATAAAAAGAACATATGGGTATGTGAATATAATAATAAAATTTAAAAACCACACCCTGCATTTCATTGATCATAAACAAGTGTAATAACCTAAATCATTATAGTTTATAAGACATGAATCATAATGAGATCAAATTACATGATCCTTTTGAGAATAAAATAAGAATAATACATTGATTTTTGGAATACACATATGAATAAAAAATCATTTACATAGTAGTAAATACTCACTTTGTCAGATATAATATTATAATGAGAACACACCCCAATTCATCATAGTAGTCAAGGGTTACTCCCTATAATATGATAGTCAATATATTCCCTTACAGAACTGGTTTCACTCCCCATTCTAGTCTAGTTTATCTAATAAGATATTAATATATAAATAATATACTGGGGAGAGATATAGTCACGACCCATCATAGTAATAATGCAACTACCTTCCTTGGATATAATGTATCCAACGTATTTGGTTATAACACAGCCACTGACACATAATAAAATTTATAAAAATGTGTTTTAAAATATCATAAAATATTAAGTATGTTAGAAACCATTAAAATAAATGTGTATAATAAAAATTTTATCATCAGAAATCCATTGTAGAAGAACTAGGTTACAATATCATATCACTTTTTTATCAAATAATTACTTGTAGAAAAAGGAGTATGTTGGATTAGAATTTTATCAAGGTTTAACTCATGAAAGGGGAATTGGATTCAAAAAAATATTTTCATCATAAACATAAACCATGTAAGAAAATAATAATAATGGAATCAGCGTATCATTTCCCTCATAATTCATTAGTAACAGAATGTCATTTAATCCTAGATGAAAAATTATTTATAAAATATCACATATAAAATTTCATAATAAGAATATCCATTAATTTTTTTAAAAAAATTAATACATTTTAAAAAATATTTTATTTATGTAAAAATTATAAACATATGATGGAATATTTAAAACAAATATTCCATTCACATTTATGGTAAAATCCAAATTGTCACTATTTGGAGAAATACAATAATATTTCTTCAATAAATTTTTTTGAAAATTAAAACATGGGTACAAATGTATTTAATATATCAATTGAACTAATTTTACAAAAATTAAAATATTTTAAAAAATGATTTTCTTAGAAAAATTGTTTTTAATCAATGAGAGAAATAAAGACACTTTTTAAGAAAAAACATTAGTTTGAACTCTTAAAAACATAAATAGAGGAAAATGAACGTAAAAATATTATTCACACGGAATAACCAGGGTGTAATAAAATTAATGATATTATTGTCAAATAAATAATAATATTTATTACTGTAAGCATACTCACAAAAAATCTAGACTAGTAATAAGATTGTAACATTAAACATTCACCTCTTTATTAAAAGTGAATTTTAATACCCATTAAATAGTATAATAAAAAAAATAGAATATAATTAAATGAAATATATTAATTATCTAAAAAGTTAAAAGGTTATTATATTCAATTAATATGATAATATTGTTCCATAACATAAATTATGTCCCCAAGAAGGTAAATTGAGTCCAAAATCAATTACCAAATTGATAAAAATTTAACAGTAAACCCAGAGAAAGAGAGGTAGTAAAAAAGATATTGTTTCTGACTCTTTCGCTAGGGTGCGTGCATCTGTCTGTGGAGGACGGGCAGCTGTCGCCCTGCAATCCCACATTCCAATGGCGGGCGACATCCGTCACTTTTTCAGGGACATTTTATACTTTATCAAAATAAGATGATGGGATATCGGTTCTTCCTTCTATGGAATCATCCTCGGAACTTGTCACCTAGTCCGGGTCTCCCTTAAAGATTTAAAATATTGTTTGTTAAACTCTTCCTAGTGCCATATGTTCATGGACACTAGTTAATTACACTGCTTATGTCGGGACATTCCCTGGGGTCTGGTAAGGGCGGAAACCTTCAATCAGCAGAGTAGTCACTTTAGGCATCACTGGCATGTCTGGGCACCGGGACACTAGTGCATCTGTCTTTTGTCCCTAATTATAGGGCTTAACGAGGGCGTAGAAGCCTGAGGCATCCCACATAGAACACAGGGAATATTATGTTATGGGCATGTATCCATGTTTTTTCTTAGATTCCCATGTTCAACATAGGGTATGCCACTAGTTTAACATACATCGGAGATAGATTAGACTGATAAGAACACTGACTAGAGTGGATCAGATGGGTTCCACCCCTAGAGGGAACGCTGATGTTGGGGCCGACTTATGGTTGACTTTATCGTTCACTTCTGAGGGGAATAAGGGATCAGATGGCATGATTTCACCAGGAAGTGGAAACCCAGATAATAATTAGGATGGATGATGGGTGGATAAATGATGTGGAGGGGGAATGAAATAGGACCATCAAAAGGGAGATAGTGAAGTTGGGATTGAGCCTCTATGAGACTTCCTACGTATCCCCGAGGTAGAGAATCAAAGTTTTCATAGTTCTGTGAACTTAGTTTATCTTGAAAATAGCTTACCACTGACTGGAGTTCCAATGAGTTACCGCTGAAAGGGGCGGTATTGGCTTATCGCATAATGAGGCTGACAATGGATTACCTCTGAATTGAGTGACAACGACTTACAATTGAAAAAGGCTGACAATGGATTACCACTGAATGGAGTGAAAACGGCTGTCACTATGTGGGGAACACAATGTGTATAGAGTTTAACGTCATGCAGGACAAGGGTGAACCAACATGAAGTGGTCAGGATCATTGGTTGCTGGGCTTAAACCTCAGGGAGGCTTCCTACGTACCTTGCCTTAGGAAGGATCAATGTCCATGTAGTTCAGGTATGGGGAAGGAGTCCATGAACCGATGTGAATATGGACCTAGGGTTTAGGTGGATTGTGGGCTTGAAACTCATGGATGCTTCCTATGTACCATTCCTTGGCACAGATCAAATACCACATAGTTAAGGGTAGGATTTGTGTACAATGGCTTACCGCTGACTGGGGAAAAAATGGATTATTACTGATTGGGGTTCATAGGTTAACGTAATACAGGACGGGGGTGAACCAACGTGAAGTTGGTCAGAGCAACCGAGTGTTGGGCATGATCCTCATGGAGGTTTCCTATGTACCGTAACATAGAAAGGATCAATGTCTACATTGTTCGGAAGGGGGAATTTGGGGCATACGCTCTGAGGTTTCCCAATGTGTTAGTGAACCAACGTGAAGATGGTCCGAATGACCTATAGTTGGTGGGCATGAACCACGTGGAGGCTTCCTATGTACCTTGCCTTAGCAAAGCTCAAAGACCTCATAGTTCATGGTTATTGGTGGGGGTTACAGTCTAGCCTACCCAGAGTGTTGGTGAACTGACATGAAGGGGGTCCGAACCAATGGTTGTTGGGCTTGAACCTCATAGAGGCTTCCTACATATCTTGCCTTGGAAAAGATCAAAGACCTCATAGTTCAGGTGGGGTTTGGGGCTTACACTCTAGGCTTCCCAGATAAGATGTCATGGTCGATGCTTACTCTAAGCCCCATGAGTCATGCTCAGTGTGAGAAACAAGAGGCAACAAAGGCCTGGCGATCACGTCATGAATGGTGTGTTTGTGGGAAGTGGAGTCTGGCTTACACATGATCAAAACTCAAAGAGGAAGCATAGGGTATGTATGGTTAGCAGCCTAGGGTGATAGAGATTGGTACTTACTCTAGGTTGGAGGCCTAGTGGCGACACATCCCAATGGGAGAGGGGTTTGGTATTGAAGAAATTAGGGGTCTGACATCCATCCCCCCTCTAGTCTTTGGAACTATAAAAGAAAGGAGGAGCAGAGATGCTGACTCCTTCAAGAAAAGATAGGGGATTAGAATGATATGGTTTCCCTTTCCCCATGGAAAGATTACATTCCAATAAAGAGGATCTCATTCCATGTGAGGAATGATCTCACTCTTGTGAAGACTAGTGGGCGTGTAGAATGTCCCAGGTGGGGGAACCTTGTGTATGATGCATGGGGAGAGGTCACAGTTTAATGTCATCTACTGAGGACGATGGTGCTTGGCAGTTTAACTTTCTACAACTCGGATGAGGTGGGTTCACTATGCACCCCTAGGATATACATAACCAGTACCCTCTACACCTTGGTGAAGAGAAGGGATAGGAAACGCCGTTGCTAAGGGTTTCATGGAGCGAACCATTGGAGGGTCCACGTTATCATGACTATACGAAGAAGTAATAGTCATTAGCATGCCCAAGTGTCGTTAAAGAGAAACAATGGTGAATGGGTCTTACGCATGGAAGCATCCCGGGTGTCTTCTGCATGTATGTTCATGAGGGAATCCCAACTCACTAAGGGGTGGAGTTATATAATTGGGTAAAACACCTATGTGCAAGTGCACAATTGGGATAAAACCCAGGGGTGTTGGAATTAGTCCGAACAAAGGGAGATGAAAAGGTTGAATTACATGCCTGATATTAGGAACACAATGAGGGTGGCATAGGGATAAAGGATAACTACTAACCGTGTTTGAAACACAACATCCATATCATGTTTTCCTGAAATGGGGGAAAATGAGGGTTGACTAGTGACCATATTTGAAACACAGGACTTGAATCAAAGTGTTTTTCAAAGTCTTACGATGGATTGGACCAGGAGGGTAGGTGAGCCGATGCAGCATTGGCCAGGCTGTTAGGGGGTCCCATAAGACATGAAAGATGATGAAGATCTGAATGAAGGACATGAAAAGCGTGAGGTGGTGTGATGGAATATTTGAATAAATTCCAATGATCTTGAAGGTATGCCACTGTGATCATGGAATAATGCATCTTATTCTTGGCACATAAGGAATCTCTTATTTGGAATAAGAGGTATCCTATTATTGAATGATAGGGAATTCTACAATTAATAGTCATTTAGAGAGGACTACTGTCATATTATGCTTAGACCGTAAGGCATCTCTTGTTTAGAGAAAAAGGAATCCTACGATTGGAACAGAAGGTGTACTAATGTTTAATGTCATATAGATAGCACTGTTGGCATCTCATGCATGGAGAATAAGGCATCTCTTGTCAGGAGAAAAAGGCATCCTATGTTTTGAACATAAGGATTAATATAGTTTAATGTCACGTAGATAGGACTACTGGAATTTCATTCTTGGATCATAAGGCATCTCTTGTTAGGAGAAATAAGAATAATATGTTTGGAAAATAAGGATTACTAAAGTTTAAAGTCATGTAGGTAAGACTGCTGGAATCTCCTACTTAAATCATAAGGCATCTCTAGTTAGGAGCAAGAGGCATCATGTATTTTTCACACAGGGAGTACTATATTTTATAGTCATGTAGAGAGGACTGTTGGAAACTCATGCTTGGAGTATAAGACATCTCTGGATTTGAGCAAGAGGCATCCTATATTTGAAACATCGGGAGTAATATAGTTTATAGTCTTGTAGAGAGGACTATTGGCATAAGGCACCTAACTAGGGATGGTTTTATGACTTACGCATGGGAGGCCCTTTCTATTTCAACCTAAAATATGAGTCCGATGATGGGGTTTGGATGAATTTATTGAGGAATGGTTTGACTCAAGGTACTCAGGTAATTGATGATTGGAATCTCAACTCACGACATAGGAATTGAACCAAGAGGAATACATCAACTGAAGGTTTTTCATGGTGTATGGAGGAGTATCTCAAATCATTGTATTCCATAGCTGGAAGGTTGGTGTGTATAAGGGCTCAATGGAATATTCCGACATCCTGACCCGAAATGTTCACGGTGCGACTCTCTATATATCATGGGGGTCAGTGACGGTAGCGAAGGGACCGTCGAGGAAGGCTAGGACCGCAGCACAGCAAAGACCTTGAGCGGGGGCTCAGCCCCCGCTATATGGACCAGTGGGTGGAGGCTTGGATACTATTGCGCATAATAGGATCAACATGCATGGTGGGCTACATGCAAGAAGAAGGGATTTCACGCAATAGAGAAGGCATGCGTGAAATAGGGTAGGCATGAACACAATATTGGACATGTGTGTGCAATAGCGGAGTTTTGCACTTAATAGTTAAGGAATTTTATGCAATAGGGTAGATTTGCATTCAATAAATGATATTTGAATGCAATAGGGAAGTGTTGTGCGTAATAAGGAAATTTTTTGTGCAATAGGGAAGGGTTGCACAAAATAAGGGAGGGTTGTGTGAAATTACGAAGGATTGTGTGTAAAATTGGTCACCGTTGCACTGTTGCGCACAAAAATAATGTTTTTCGTGAAAAACAATGTAGGTTGGCTCTTTTACGCACCAAAGTGATGTTTTTTTTCATGCGAGATATGGGGTTTTATGTGCGGGCACAGAAAATTCGGACTTACGTGCATTAGAGCCGCGACTGACCTTTGGGGGTCCCCCTGGGAAGAAGGGGGTGCACTTGTATTTATAGGCAGAAACTAGGGAGGTGGTGGATGTAACACCCCAAGCTTCCACGGTAAGTTTCCCTTTGAATAATACAATGACGTGCATTGTACGCAACTTCGAGATTCTAACACACCACAACCAATCAAACTAGTCGTTATGAATAGTAATACCTACTTTTTAAAATTTTAGAAATTTTCGCCCTCAAAATGGACTTCATTTTTGGATTTGGAGTATCGAATTTAGCCAAAGGTGAAATTTTGGTACTTTTTGGACAACTGTAATATTTTGATGAATAGTGAAAATTACTAAATTTTAACTAAAAACAACTTTTTTAATCCAAATAATTAACAGTGATAAATTATGAATTTGAGTGGTTTTAAAGTATAATTATAATATATTTTTACCTTTTTATCCAATGGTGTTCATTAGAATTAATTTCACTTTGAAATTGGACATGAACAATTGTCAATCTTTTGATATATATTTTTTCTTAAAAACACGCTATTTGTTGTGACAGCGGAAATTAATTATAAAATTAATTAATGCAACTTTTATGTTTGGAATTTTGTAAAATAGACATCATTTATGAATTCGGAATATCAATTATAGCTTAGGGTGAAATTTTGGCGTTGTTCTGAAAAACTTCAATTTTTGATGAATAGTGAAACTACTAAGTGGTAGTTAAAAAACCGAATTTTTCATAAAACATAATTTTACCGCTTCTGTGAATAGAATTTCGAAAATATGAGAGACATGGTTGATATCAAGGAGTAAAATGTGGTTCAATGAGATTAAAATAATTTTTGGTGAATAGTAACTTTTTTACTTTTATTTACCACGGTTAAAAGTAAATAGGGTAATTAAGGGTAAAAATAATATTAATATTACCCTAACACATATCCTAATTCAATTGGACAAGTGTATCTAGACCAAACACTACCTTAGGAATAAAATATTATCATTTAGGTCCACTTGGATTAGATTAGGACATTTATTATTATTTAATAAAAGAAGAGTTAAAAGAGTTAAAATCATAGTTTATTTACTAAAACATTTTTAATATAGGGTTATACATAAGATAAATTCGATTGTAAATATTCATTAGAAAGATAATAAGATTTCCTACATAATTATATATTATTTATAATTTTTAGACATTAAATAATTTAATATATTTACGACACAATGATTATGCAGTAATTATCATAATAGTGAAAAATTAAAATAATTGATATTATAAATACCCAAATAAATATAATTGGAGACTTTTATTGAATTAAACTAATTTTAAAGGTTAATATGACATATTATAATTGATTTAATGGACTTTTTTAGATGTAATCATTCTGATATGAGTTTCACAAAAATAAATTATTGAATTGTGTCAAAATTGACATAAAAGAGTTTTTAAAACATATATTATATTATTAATTGATATTAAATTCCGAAAAATCTATGGTTCGGCCAAGATACTTATATAATGATATTTGTATCATTAGTGGACCACTTGGGGGTCTCTTGGATGTATATAGTATGTTTATTAACCATATAATATAAAAATACAAATAGACATTGTAAAAGTGAAACTAATTAACTAAGAGTTAATACTTAAAGATAAGGTTAATATAATGACCAAAACCTGTCTAAATTCTATTGGTTGAGTGGTTTTCGACCTATACCTACCTTAACCTTTAAATAATACACTTTGGAGCCATTATAAACCGAATATGAATTTATTATAAAATAATATTTCTAGCTTTTCCAAAGGTGCCCCTCACCCCTCTTATAAAAGGGAACTCCTCCTTCTCATTACTTCACACCTTCAAATCCTTTTGGATTGGAAAAACTCTGCCCAAATACTCTTTAAAATTCCCTCAATTCATCCTAGAGGCATTCATTTAGTCAGAAAGCCAACTTAAGGATCCATTTTGATCAAATAAAAAGGAAGAACCCGAAGAAGAGGTAATGTTTTCACCACCCTTTTTCAAGTTCCTTTCTTCTTCCACTTCTTCTTTCTTTGTTATTACCATTATAAAATAATAACTTCCGTATCTTATATATACTTTGATGTTATTATAAATATGGTACAATCATATTCAGTATTCTATCCATCCTTTTAATAAATGTTACCATACGTGCGTACGTACGGCTTACCGTCTCCACGTCGTGGTGTAATTGTTATTCAATAAATTATTATTTGGATGGGTATAATATTGATGTGTGATTAATGTAAATAATAATTTTAACATGATAATGATTCTGTATATATGATATACCATCCAATTATATATTATTTTAATATCAAAAGAATGATATTGTCACTCATGCGTACGTACGGACTACCGTCTCCACGAACGCGATAAGATTCATTCTCCATCGTATCCATTCAAGTATAATTCTCATTTGATGATTAATAATAGTATCTAAGAACTTGATATCATTCTGGATATGATTATGATACAACCTATCCATGAAAATCATGACTTACGTAACAAAACATATAAAAGAAAACGAGTAAGTTAACACCCGAAACAACGATAATACTAAGATATTATTAACAAATAAATGTTAAAAGATCATATATGATATCATATTAATGTATGTGATTCTTTTATAATTTAATAACAATTATTTAACCATTATAAAGGAGTTTTACCTACCCCCAACAATGGAAAAGTACAAGGTATGGGATTTTCTTATCTCACTTTCAATTCCGTGAGATTTCAATTGTTCACAACTAAATTATTGAAAGTGGTGTATTGTGTACTGCCATTTGATATATATTATCATGATTCTCTTTATATTCATGTTATTCTGTAAATCATTTGGTGGTTATTAACTTTTGGTCATACAACTCAGTTGATTACAACGTGGTAAGGGGTTTCTTATCTCACATTTAATTCCGTGAGATTTCCATTGTTCACCACTTATTTATTGCATGTGGTGTGTGTACTACCCATGATTGTATTCATTGTGTAATATACTTTAATTTATGGGTATTTAAATCATAATTGTATGATCCTTATTTCATGGGTGCATGTTTCATAAGTTACCAAATCGATAAAGGAATTTGAGATTTCAATTTCCATTTATTCGACTTTACGGAAACTTCATTGATTATTTTACTCCGAGATTATTTGTGGAATAAATATTAATTTGCTTATGTCATAATTTACACTCCCCTTTTCTGTGGATATACTTTTTATACACATAATCACTCAAGATAATTTCTCAATTCATCGATGTGAATTTGATAAGAGTAATTTTAACTAACTCTCCATTTGTTGAGATAAACATCCAATTAATTGGTGTTGTTTTTATAAGATTATGTGTGAATATACTTTGATTGATTTACACTAAATATCCAATCATATTTAGTGTATTTATATTTTTCACACATAACTATGTCATTGATTTATCCTTAACCTAAGGATACAGTCTTTATGAGAGATTTCATCTCAATTTACATTCCATTGAGACTTCTTTGTTGTTATACACCAAATCACTTTTATGTGGTGTATATAACGTACTTTGACATAGTATATCATGAATTCATTTATTCTCATGATATTAAATTTTTTTTATTTCCTCAATTATTTTTATTCAAGTGTCTCTATTTTGGTTATAAACTCTAACAAAAATACCATTTTTAAATGTTTTAAAGACTTATTCTTCTAAATCTTTCTCATTAATGTTCATGTTTTAAAAAATGGTTTTAAGGATTTATTTATATAGACATTAATGTTTTAAAATGAAAACTCCTTTTAAAAGTTTCAAAGTGGTATGGGACACTTTGATTCAAAAATATATTTTTAAATGGCTTCTTGACAAATAGTGTTAATTTTAAATGATTTCTAGAAAAAGTGGGAAATTTATCTCAAATAGTTTTGATGATTATTTTCATCTATGTCAACATCCTTCATTATTCTTGATTGAGGTTAATGTGATACAATACAATCTTCCATATTGTATCAAATGAGTTATGTTTGACTATGGATGTGCTATTTCTATACCATTCATGGTTTGTAGTTAAAGTATTGACATTTCGTATGCTAGTTTTAATACGAATGTTTATGTTATGTTTAAACATGTTCATATGAGGAATGCAATGGACTTAATAAGTGACTGGTGGATCCTGCTATAGCTCCTCGATGCATCGGTAGGTCTCATGAGACAAACTAGTGTCTTGGAACAAGGCCTTGGCAAAATCTTATTTGTATTCTTGGCACGAGGCCTTGGCTATGTGGTTATGATAGTCTGGCATTATGCATTCCATCATTATGAAAGTGGTTATTGGTATTGCATGTGATTATTTGATTAGTAGAATATCCATGTGAATAAGTAAATGGAATTATTTCATTTTATTTCTGCTATACTATGTTGAAGTTCAAGTTTAAAATTATTTTGTTTTAGTTATACATTGACTTAAATGTTTATTCTTATTTATGAAAGTTTCTGCTATATTTTTATCCATACTGGGAATTTGAGCTCACCCCTTTTCTATGTTTTATTTTTCCCAGGATGTGAAGAAGTAAATTATGAATGACCTGTAGGGATATTATGAGGGGATAATAGTGTGTAATATAGAGACAATATGTTGTTGTAGTAGTTTTTCACTTTATGATGTAATGTAAAACTTTATGAATATATCTAGTGTTTCCAAGGCTACTAAACCAATCGGTCTTTCGAGATTTGATCTTTCTTGTGATCATGCCAATGTTATGTAATAATGCACCAACTCTGGGTAACTGGGTTTGGGGTGTTACAGTTGGTATCAGAGGAAGTTTTGTACAAACCTTGGAATCTATATTTAGATAAACTCTGATTAGAGCACGTAGACCTAAGATGAACTTTGAGGATTAGTATAGAAGAACTTCCTAGAATTTTGGTATTGTAGTGCTTTTGTGAGTTTTCTGAGCAATACATCCCTGTCTGGATATGAGCAGGTAGAGGCGGCTCTGGCACAGATGTACCTAGGGGTAAAACCCGAAAACACCACTTTGAGCTAGACTCGAACGAGAAATGGTGCACGACAACAGGCCTTGCTGCACTCTTGGTTACGACACTCCCGGGGGATATGCTTAGGATAATTTACATTTTCTTTACAAACAAATTTTAGGTATTATATATATAAGATGAGAGTAAATGACCTCGGTTAATCCTAACGTGTTTAAAATTGAGAATATGGTGACATGTTAATCTCTAAATGATTTTATGACTACTATTACTCACACAATGCTTTCTGGTTATAGTCAATTGCTGGATTCCAAGGAAGTCATAGTGACTTTGAGAATGATGTACAAGGTGGGAACGGTGGTGCTAATGAGCAACAAAATGGAAAGTTGATTGGTGTAAAAGATATCTTCTTTATGCCAAATCAATTTTCCAAAAATATTCTCAACAATATATATATTAACCAATTCATGGACTCAACAAAAAGAATAAAGGCGATTAATGATAACAGCTCCAATAGTGGAGACCATGGAGAAAGGAATCCTCAATTTCCATCATGCAGGAAATGTGGAAGGAGACACCCAGGAAAGTGTCTCAATGGGACAAGGAAATTATTTATGTGCGGGAAGGAAGGACATAAAGTGAAGAATTGCCGAAGAAAAATTAAGAGTTATATGGAAGAAGATAAAAATGGTCCAAAGAATCCATTTACAGTAATTTGCCGTAAATTTAGGGGACCTGACCATTACCCGAGTGAATTCCATATTCTATAGGATATTTTCATGGTCAAAGAAGATGCTATGTGTAAGTAAATGGTTGGAGAAATTTTTAAAAAGTGTTAGTGCTCCTTGTTTATGGGTTTACTTTGGAAAAAATTTCTCTTGTATTTGTAACCCTACAGTTTTCCATGTGAGAATGATATTTGAGGAATAATTATCTTTTCACTTGTGGATATTGTTATGAATAACCATTTGGTTTTATATGATCAATGGGTTTGAGGCAATTATAAGTTATTATAATTTGGGATGAAAATGCCAGGTATGACATAACATTTGGGGTTAAATTATGTTATGATTATTTTGAGGAGTTTATCTCATTTTGATAATGTTATAAAATATAGTTTTTGAAAAAGGGACAACACGCAGACCGTGTGACAACCCGTCGCGTCGGACAAAGATGTGGGAATCGAACCCACAACCAAAGTGAGATTGGGATTTATCACCTACCACTAGACTACGTGAAGTCCATGGTTAGTGTGACTATTATTTTTAGTTAAATGATTTTATTGATCATTAATAATTTGATTTGGGATCTTATGTCTTATCAAATGAATACCCTTAGTATAGGAAAATGATTTGGTAATTAAGTGATAAATGTTATTTTGGAAGTTGTTCACTTTGTTGTATAGAAAATAGAATAGTATGGGATTTCATTTGAGGAGTAATGGTGGATTTTTATCAATGTTTTTATTGTGGATTTATAGTGATTTGGGTTGTTTATGGAAATGATTAGGTTAATTACTTTTAAGTATGCGACTTTAAGAGTAATTAATGTCATTTGGAGATACAATTTAACATGGAAGACTACATTCTTATAAGTTTTGAGTTTCAATATTAATTTGGATTATATTGATGGATTTTAAGGACAATTGATTGTTTAATGGTATTTATTTAACTTTGGGGTATTGATGGTTTAATTTTAGAAATTAAGATTAGTGTTTTTTTATCTAATGGAATATTCATTTGGGGGGTCATCATATATTATACTAACTATTTTGGTTTTGATTAATCTCTTAAGAAAAGGTAAATATATAGTTTAACCTACATGGATCATGTATTTCTATAGAAGTTTATTCTAGCTCTTCCATTGTGACCAAGTCTTCTTTAATACTCATTGTTCAAAAAAAATGAGGTAGTGGTAAAAACTTATTAAAGAATGAAACTCTACTTAAAAAGTAAGTATATCTCTTTATGTTCTTAGTCAATATCATAAATGAATTCCTCATCCTTATGTAATGTAACTTAAAACAAAAAATGTTGTCCGTTTACTTTTCCTACTGGGAGACTAAGGACCATTTTCCCAACAAATGTTTGTGATTTTATTATTGTAAACCTTTTCCTGATCATGTTTTATATCCCTCTCCATCAGAACTAAACACTTAGTTTATCGTCTATATCTATGTTTTCCTACATGGAATGCTAGTATGGGTTATCTTGGGTGACCTTTATACCTATCTTCCTTTGTTTTGAAGTGATAGTTTTATTGACTCTTTTTCCGATGTGGGACATTCCATTATATTTTCAAGACCAATTTTAAAAAAATTGCGAGGACGCAATTTATTGAAGGAGGGGATAATGTAACACCCCAAGCTTCTATGGTACGTTTCCCTTTGAATAATGCAATGACGTGCATTGTACGCAACTTCGAGATTCTAACACACCACAACCAGTCAAACTAGCCGTTATGAATAGTAATACCTACTTTTGAAAATTTTAGAAATTTTATCCCTCAAAATGGACTTCATTTTTGGATTTGGAGTATCGAATTTAGCCAGAGGTGAAATTTTGGTACTTTTCGGATAACTTTAATATTTTGATGAATAGTGAAAATTACTAAATTTTAATTAAAAACAACTTTTTTAATCAAAAAAATCAATAGTGATAAATTATGAATTTTAGTGGTTTTAAAGTATAATTAGAATATATTTTTAACTTTTTATCCAATTGTGTTCATTAGAATTAATTTCACTCTGAAATTGGACATACACAATTGTCAATCTTTTGATATATATTGTTTCTTAAAAACATGCTATTTGTTGTGACAGCGGAAATTAATTATAAAATTAATTAATGCAACTTTTATGTTTGGAATTTTCTAAAATAGACATCATTTTTGAATTCGTAATATCAGTTATAGCTTAGGGTGAAATTTTGGCATTGTTCTGAAAAACTTCAATTTTTGATGAATAGTGAAACTACTAAGTGGTAGTTAAAAAACTGAATTTTTCATAAAACTTAATTTTACCGCTTCTGTGATTGGAATTTCGAAAATCCGAGAGACACGGTTAATATCAAGGAGTAAAATGTGGTTCAATGAGATAAAAATAATTTTCGGTGAATAGTAACTTTTTACTTTTATTTACCACGGTTAAAAGTAAGTAGGGTAATTAAGGGTAAAAATGATATTAATATTACCCTAACACATGTCCTAATTCAATTGGACAAGTTTATATCGACCAAAAACAACCTTAGGAATAAACTATTATCATTTAGGTCCACTTGGATTAGATTAGGACATTTATTATAATTTAATTCAAAGAAGAGTTCAAAGAGTTAAAATCAATGTTTATTTACTAAAACATTTTTAATATAGGGATATACATAAGATAAATTCGATTGTAAATATTCATTAGAAAGATAATAATATTTCCTACATAATGATATATTATTTATTATTTTTATACATTAAATAATTTAATATATGTATGAGATAATGATGATGCAGTAATTACCATAATAGTGAAAAATTAAAATAATTGATATTATAAATACCCAAATAAATATAATTGGAGACTTTTATTGAATTAAACTAATTTTCTAGGTTAATATGACATATTTTTATTGATGTAATTGAATTTTTTAGAAGTAATCATTCTGATATGAGTTTCACAAAAATAAATTATTGAATAGTGTCAAAATTGACATAAAAGAGTTTTTAAAACAAATATTATATTATTAATTGATATTAAATTCCTAAAAATCTAAGGTTCGGCCAAGAGACTTATATAATGATAGGTGTGTCATTATTGGACCACTTGGGGGTCTATTGGATGTATATAGTATGTTTATTAACCATATAATATAAAAATACAAAGAGACATTGTAAAAGTGAAACTAATTAAATAAGAGTTAATACTTAAAGATAAGGTTAATATAATTCCCCAAACCTGTATAAATTAAATTGGTTGAGTGTTTTTAGACCTATACCCACCTTAACCTTTAAATAATACACTTTGGAGCCATTATAAACCAAATATGAATTTATTATAAAATAATATTTCTAGCTTTTCCAAAGGTGCCCCTCACCCCTCTTATAAAAGGGCACTCCTCCTTCTCATTACTTCACACCTCCAAAGCCTTTTGGATCAGACAAACTCTTCCCAAATACACTTTAAAATTCCCTTACTTCATCCTAGAGGACGTAATTTATTCATAAATCCAACTTAAGGATCCCTTTTGATCAAATAAAAAGGAAGAAACCGAAGAAGAGGTAATGTTTTCACCACCCTTTTTCAGGTTCCTTTCTTCTTCCACTTCTTCATTCTTTGTTATTACCATTCTAAAATAATAACTCCAGTATCTTATATGTACTTTTATGTTATTATAAATATGGTACAATCATATTCCGTATTCTATTCATCCTTTGAATAACATGTCACCATACGTGCGTACGTACGGCTTACCGTCTCCACGTCGTGGTGTAATTGTTATTCAATAAATTATTATGTGGATGGGTATAATAATAATGTTTGATTCATGTAAATAATAAATGTAACATGATAATGATTCTGTATATATGATATACCAACCAATTATATGTTATTTTAATATCAAAAGAATGATATTGTCCCTCGTGCGTACGTACGGACTACCGTCTCCACAAACGCGATAAGATTCATTCTCCATCGTATCCATTCATGTATAATTCTCATTTGATGATTAATAATAGTATCTAAGAACTTGATATCATTCTTGATATGATTAAGATACAACCTATCCATGAAAAACATGACTTACGTAACAAAACATATAAAATAAAACGAGTAAGTTAACACCCGAAAAAACGATAATACTAAGATATTATTAACAAATCAATGTTAAAAGATCATATATGATATCATATTAATGTATATGATTCTTGTATAATTTAATAACAATTATTTCACCTTTATACAGGAGTTTAACCTACCCCAACCAAGGAAAAGTACAAGGTAAGGGATTTTCTTATCTCACTTTTAATTCCGTGAGATTTCCATTGTTCGCCACTAAATTATTGAAAGTTGTGTATTGTGTACTGCCATTTGATATATATTATCGTGATTCTCTTTATATTAATGTTATTCTGTAAATAATTTGGTGGTTATTAACATTTGGTCATACAACACAGTTGATTACAACATGGTAAGGGGTTTCTTATCTCATTTTTAATTCCGTGAGATTTCCATTGTTCACCACTTATTTATTGCATGTGGTGTGTGTACTACCCATGATTGTATTCATTGTGTAATATAAATTAATTTATAGGTATTTACATCATCATTGTATGATCCTTCTTTCATGGGTGCATGTTTTATAAGTTACCAAATCGATAAGGGAATTTGAGATTTCAATTTCCATTTATTCGACTTTACGCAAACTTCATTGATTATTTTACTCCGAGATTATGTGTGGAATAAATATTCATTTGCTTATGTCATAATTTCAACACCCCTTTTCTGTGGATATACTTTTTATACACATAATCACTCAATCGATAATTTCTCAAGTCATCGATATGAATTTGATAAGAGTAATTTTAACTAACTCTCCATTTGTTGAGTTAAACATCCAATTCATTGGTGTTGTTTTTATAAGATTATGTGTGAATATCCTTTGATTGATTTACACTGAATATCCAATCATATTTAGTGTATTTATATTTGTCACACATAACTATGTCGTTGATTTATCCTTAACCTACAGATACGTCCTTTATGAGAGATTTCTTCTCAATTTACATTCCATCGAGACTTCTTTGTTGTTATACACCAAATCACTTTTATGTGGTGTATATAATGTACTTTGACATAGTATATCATGAATTCCTTTATTCTCATGATATTAAAATGTTTTTATTTCCTCAATTATTTGTATTAAAGTGTCTTTATTTTGGTTAGAAACTCTAACTAAAATACCATTTTTAAATGTTTTAAAGACTTATTCTTCTAAATATTTCTCATTAATGTTCATGTTTTAAAAAATGGTTTTAAGGATTTATTTATATGGACATTAAAGTTTTAAAATGAAAACTCCTTTTAAAAGTTTCAAAGTGGTATGGGACACTTTGATTCAAAAATCTATTTTTAAATGGCTTCTTGACAAATAGTGTGACTTTTAAATGATTTCAAGAAAAAGGGGGATATTTCTCTCAAATAGTTTTGATGATTATTTTCATCTATGTCAACATCCTTCATTATTCTTGATTGAGGTTAATGTGATTCAATACAATCTTCCATATTGTATCAAATGAGTTATGTTTGACTGTGGATGTGCTATTTCTATACCATTCATGGTTTGTAGTTAAAGTATTGACATTTCGTATGCTAGTTTTAATACGAATGTTTATGTTATGTTTAAACATGTTCATATGAGGAATGAATTGGACTTAATAAGTGATGGGTGGAGCCCGCTATAGCTCCTCTTTGCATCAGTAGGTCTCATTAGACAAACTAGTGTCTTGGCACAAGGCCTTGGCAACATCTTATTTGTAGTCTTGGCACGAGGCCTTGGCTATGTGGTTATGATAGTCTGGCATTATGCATTCCATCATTATGAAAGTGGTTATTTCTATTTCATTTGATTATTCGATTAGTAGAATATCCATGTGAATAATTAAATGGAATTATTTCATTTTATTTCTGCCATACTATGTTGAAGTTCATGTTTAAAAGGCTTTTGTTTTAGTTATACATTACCTTAAATGTTTATTCTTATGAAAGTTTCTGCTATATTGTTATCCTTACTGGGCATTTGAGCTCACCCCTTTTCTATGTTTTAATTTTCCCAGGATGTGAAGAAGTAAATAATGAATGACCTGTAGGGATATTATGAGACGATAATAGTGTGGAATATGGAGACAATATGTTTTTGTAGTAGTTTATCACTTTATGATGTAATGTAAAACTTTATGAATATATCTAGTGTTTCCAAGGATACTAAACCAATCGGTCTTTAGAGATTTGATCTTTCTTGTGATCATGCCAATGTTATGTAATAATGCACCGACTCTGGGTAACTGGGGTTGGGGCGTTATAGTGGATGTACAATTCTGCGCGTGCAGAGGGTTTTCTGCACGAAACGGTGTGCATAAAATTCCATGGGTGCAAGGCGGTGTTCGTAAAATTTCGTGCCCACAAGGTGGTGCGGGTTAAATTCTGTTCACGCAAATGTTTTTTCACGCAATTCCATTTTTATGTTCAAGATTCCTTTTTTACATGCAAGATTTCAGTTTTATGAGCAAGATTCCCTTTTTACGTGAAAGATTCACTTTTTTAGTGCAAATCCATACTTTTCCCCAAAACCATCCTGGATGGCCATTTCCAATAACCCAACATCGAACAACCATAAATTCTGATCCAAAAATCCATTTTGTCTCAACGACCAGACAAATCGAAACTTGTAGAACGAGATATACTTCAGGATCATATATGGAAGCATTCAGTGAATTATGTGGATGTGTTTTCCGGTGCAAACAGATATGTAAATAATGATAATTATATGAAAAATAGTAATAAAATACATTCATTATAATTATATAAACCAGATAAAATAATCAAATGGTGAGTATGACATGTGTCTCATAGAATTAAAAAGTGGGACAACGATTCCTTACATTATGTCCCAAATCACATCATACACATTCCAATATCCTATAAAATAAATAAAAGTTTATTTTAAATATATTAATGATCCATAATAATTCGTATCATATGATATATAATTAACTTATGATAATTTGTTTCCCATTTATGCAAAAATCTATTTCTAAATAACATTTTGGGTAATAACTGCTTTGATTATCCTGTATGTTTTAATTTGATGTTTTTGGTCATATTAATTTTATCATTATTCCATTATCTATTGAATTTTTAAAATGATATAAAGTTCATATCTATTCATTATATATGTATTTTAATTAACCATTAATGTTTGAGATAGAAAATGAAATACACTTCACATTGAGATGGTATCTTGTACATATATATGAACATTGTTTCCAATTTATCGGTGGATTGAATGAGATAATATCAGGAAATTAATTATATTTATATATAATTTTTATTTCATAAATATATATCAAAAAAAATTTAAACCTACCCTTATTATCATCAATGTAAATCATATGGAATGAATGATTCACATTGCTTCGTTATGCAGAAGTCCTTTTTAGAAACAAAAAATATCGTATTACCACATAATGTAATGTTATAAGGAATATGTGATTTAGTTATTAAATAATAACAATAATATCATATATATCATATATAAAAATAAACACATCATTTTATCCTACTATTATAGATGGTTACGGAAAACGAATAACATTGGTTCCTGAGGTGGTAGTCCTCCGTACCCAAAAATAAGGATTTTCAATCCAATTTGATTAATGAGGATAAATATTCAAGAAATTAAATTATCATAAAAAATATAATTATATGGAATATAATGTGGTTTTTATACATTCGTTGAAAAATAAAAAATGAAAGAGTTTGTGTAAGAAATAAAATAAATTTCTCAGTTAGAGACATTACCTCTTCTTCAGATAAGTGTTTTTGGTTTTAAAAAAAGTCTTAATATACAATATTTAAGACTAAAAACGGATTACAATATGAAATTATGTATTTGAGGATGTAATTTGGGTGGTGAATTTCTGAACTAATGGGTTTTTAATGTGTGGATTTTAGAAGAGATGGGTAGGCCTTTTAGAAGTCATGTAATTAGCATACATGTAATTTTTTAAAATAAAAATGTCTACCCATATTATTTATATTTTAAAATTCTTACAAATAGTCCATTGGAGAAGAAATTATTAAAAATGTCCATTCCCCATTGGTAAAATAATTGTTTCCTTTACTATTTTTTTGTACTATTCATTATTAAAAAATTTTAGGTGACCATATTACATAATATAAAATATGATAATCCCATATATGGATTAATTTTTTTAATAGTACAATCATAGAAGTGGAATTATTTCATTTAATGTCAATCATACATATTGGATGAGAAAGTGATTTTTCAAATAGAAAATGTTTAAATGATTAAAAAGTTTCATTATAAAAAAAATAAAAAATTTATCAAATTTCCTATGTTATATTAATTTATATATTATAAAACTAATTTTAAATTCAAAACCATCATAAAAATGCTGATAATACAAAAAAATATTATACAAAAGATAATTATGAATAAAATGTAGTATATATTTTAGTAAAAATCAAATAAATTATCTTTATAGAAAATTCCAATAAACTCACAGTAAGATAATTGGATATATCGATTTTAAAAATGCTATTTATTGTGTAAAATTATTTTATAAATGTTTCAAAAATTAATTTTAAATTAATTGTGAAAATGGGCACAAAACTAATTTTTTTAAAAAAATATATTTTATGAATAAAATATGATTTATTTAAATTTGATCCAATGAAAACACATCAGGTGAATTTTAATTATTTTATTGAACATATTATATATAAATTTCATTAAAATAATTCACCCAAAGTAATTTTTTTAACTTATTTTGGTAAAATTCATTTTTTTGCATAAAAATGATTTTTAGAAATAAATATTTAATTTATATTGAACTAGTTTTTATCGTCATTCAAAATTAATTGGTTACCAAATAATTAATTCATTATATATATATATATATTACAAAATATATTTTCATAATTTATTTAATCTTATTCATACCCACCATTCAATAAACAAGCATATAACTATCATAAAAATGATAATATTATAATTCTATATCTAGTTTTGATTATACTCAGTGTTTCATGTTATGAAAGAAAAACTAATTGTTGCATGTAATGAAATATTAACATAATGTTGTGTGTAACACAAGGTAAAATCATTGTTTCATATAATATAATATATACACATTTTTGTGGGTTCCACAAAATATTAAAAAATTAATTTTTTTAAAAAAAATATTTCACAATGTCTATGGGTATTACGTTGAAAATCTTGATTCTTGATATGTACCTATTATATACTATTTTGTATAAATATTTTGTTTTGGGTAGTTTTTGAAAACTATGAATCCTTAGTTATTCATTACATTTGTTGAGGGAATTCACTTATACATTCTTATTAATTCATTGTATAGGGAAATGTATTTGTGGCACAAGTAATCTATTATTCTATATAGAATGATCTTGTATGATATGAAATTCTTGGAAAATATGACATGTTTGACTATATTTCTCTTCCATGAACATTATCCGACATATAACCTATATTAATTTTAAATGATAATGAATTCGTTAGATATTTTTGAAATTGGTGGGTCCAAAATTATATTTCCCCTCAATGACCTGATACATCACATATGACAACTATGATAGTATATTGGGAGTGTCCCAAGATTTTATTTATAAAGGTTTGGCACATGGTCTCAATTATATTTTTATGATGTAAAAAAATATACCATTCTATCTTTCTAATTATTCAATGATTCATGTGATTAAGAGTTCCTCTTTATTACATAAATTACACTTATGTATTTATTTTTATGGAAACAATTGTACCAATGTTGTTCCCTATACTATATGAATCTTTTATCGGCACCCTATGTTTGTTTTTCCTATAATAAGGATTTATTCTCACCACCATTAATATGTTTCCCCATTTACCCAAGTAATGAATTGGAATAATAGGGCTGAGCTAGGATATAATTTCAATATAGATATATGTACTTTTATACATTTAAATTTTAATGTAATGTATTTAGACTGTATATGAATACTAAACCATTATCATTGGAATGTAATATATTAAAATCTCTTTTCAATGTAATAAATAATCCACTAACATAAGGAAACATGGGTTGATGGTGGTTTGGCAAGAATATGTGGAACTCTTAGAATAATCCTTTAGAACTAGAATTAAAAAAATAATAAATAAATGAATGATTTTACCACTAAGGAAATAATATTCTAGATATTATTATTGAATTTATTTTATTAAATAAAATATTATTAATTTTATATTTTTACTAATTATAAATAATATTTTTGGATAATGTCAAAAGATAGATGGATTAGAAACCTTTCAATTAACCTTGTATAATGAGATGACTTGTTGAAAAATATGGATAATGCAATTAATATTTGTGATGATAAAATAATGACTATTTTATAAAAATTTACCTAGGTTATAAAAAATACATTTTCTCGCATGGATTATGAAATTAATCTTCTATAGGGATCGACCATACTGAAACACTTTATGAAGAAAAAACCTCAATTTTTTAAGGAAAATACCTATCCTATTCAGGAATTATAATGGATTAAGTCAATCAAGAAAATATTTTTGAAATTAGGATAATATAAGAGAGAGAATGTCATTATATTTATATATCACCTTAGAGGGGATGATAACCAATTATGGTCCTTAATTAAAATAATATTGAAGGCCAATAGATAAAAACAACGAAATGAAATGAGTTCAAGGTGCTTTTTGAGAAAAATATTTTTTAAACAGAGAAGTTCAAAGAAGGAATGGAAATTAATGAACCTATGGGATAAAAGAAGAGACTATGACTAATTTTGAAGAAAATTCATTAAGGTTATAAAAGTATGTTCTGGATTATATATAAAATATTTCAAGGAAGATTGATCAATTATTTGATGGTTTATAGACATGTATTGTAAGATCCATGGAATCTCATAATTTAAAAATATATGAGGAGATAGTAACAAGTGATATCAATATTGAAAAGTAGTTATCTAACTCATTTCTATTAAAATGGAAGGTGGGGATGTAATGGATTTTTTAGAAACACTGTTAAAAAATATGGGAAACGAAGTGAATATTTTCGAAAAAAATAACAGTAAGAAGAAACAGAAATGAATTTTCTTTAAAATCATTTTCTTTTTTTATAAGGTTGAAGGCAAATTAGATTGATCTCATGTGGGTAAAGGATGGAGTGTCAACACTAATGTATAATGTTTTAATAGCATTATTATGGGTAATTAATCTAATCAATTCCCCAATTTCCCAGGGAATATTCCATAGATTAAGAATGTGGATCAAGACTCTACAATTACTATAACAATATCTTTTGTTGAAGCTCCAATTTTTTTGGTAATAGGTAAATTTATTCTATATTAAAAGGTATCTAATACATTTTATTATTATTGATCTATCCATTAAATTATATCATGTATTATTTCAATGAATATTTAATCACCACAGATACATTAAGGAATTATTTATATAATATATAATTGAGTGGTACTTTGATTAAAATATTGGTACACTATGAAGATCAAATAGGATGAATGAGAATTTTCTCATTGAAAATATAATCATACAACCTTTGTTCAATATTTATGGAATCATGAGGATAGACTAGATCATGAACTAAAATGAGTATATTTCTTATAGTGAGAAATAAGATAAAATTGAGATGGAAGGTAAGAAATTATTTATTATTCAATGAGATTTTTTATTACCTAATTATTCTCATGGACTACGCCTAGTAGCTCAATTAAATGAAATTCATAGGTTGGATATTGATAGAATTGAATCTATAGTGTGAAAGGGTTTATTGTTTGGAGAGAGTAACTCAATAGGGGTTTAATTGAGTACCCAATAAAAATTTTGTAAATAAATATAATAAAATAACTAAAATACCCTAAATAAAGTAAAATTTACACATAATCAAAATAGTAGATCTATATAAGATCTATCTATTTTAAATAGTTCTTAATGAATTATTAGGTTTTTTTTAAAATATGGATTATAAATACCTTTACCTTTGAGATCAATATACACTGATAGAAACATATATAAACACTATTGAAGATTAGTCATTAAATAAATTTTTTAGTTTGTTAATGAAATGTTGTCTTAAATATAATGGAAAAACAATACTAAAAAAATAGTGACATAATTAAATAAAAATAGCTACAATCTCTAGGTGATACCTAATCCCCTCCACATGGAAATCGCTTATAGGAAAGTAGATTATAAACATAATCCAAAAAATCCAAAACCTAGATTAGGTATATAATAAAAAATAATAATGTATTCTGGATAAATATTCTATTTTATAGTTATACACGGTATAAAAGAAAAGAATATGTCACACGTGGACCTTTTCCACAAACATAGTTGGAAACATATTGATGAAAGATATAATAACAGGTACTCTCATAGAATGTATAGGAGTCTATGTGTGTTGTATAATAGTAAAACAACACACTAATGAAAAGTAAAACAATCCAAACAAATAAGAATTGAAATACCTTAGTATAATTTGTTCTGTATGTTTTTAATCATCAGATCATCAATGGTGAGGAGTTTTTACTTTCTTCCATAAACATTGAAGCAGAACATAGGATCATAGAAGTCTGAAGTTAGTCTTCAGTTGACATTTTACTTATTGTCTCAATCAATATTGGTAACGAGTAAAGTGTTTCTGTTTCATTTCTATCCTTAGAGTATGAATGAGTAGGTTTGAGATAATTTACATATTCTATTGCACAGTTTTCTTGATCGATAGCAATCATTGTATCTGTATATATCATCATCTTTTTTATAGAGAGAAAAGTCATGAATATATAGAAGCGTGTGTTGAAGGATATTAGCATCACATAGATATGTTTCTTTTTTGTCATAAGGACTTGGTCAAACCATTCAAGAATAGATTTTTTTATTTAAACATTCATGTAAAATATCTCAGAAAACAATGGTAATAAGAGTTTTGGTGGTGACTCAACATCTTGTGGTGACTTCACTAATAGTAACTCCTTTTGTAGAAGTATAGAGTCACTTCTGAGGGTAAATAAACCCAACAGTAATAGTGACATGAGCCTGGAGGTAGCTCATTCTGTATTTAAAGGAAATTTGAGTCTGGTGGTAGCTCATCCTAGGGGTAACAGTGACTTGAGTCTGGTAGTAGTGGTGAATCATAACCATCCATGTGTTTCTGTAACTCTGAGTAGAAATATAATAGATGTAATTTGTTCATATAAAATGTAATAATATAACATATAAAACATTATTAATAAATTAATCATGGTTTGTGATTATTAAAATAAGAGATATCAAACACACACCATTTAAGGACATTCCAACATTCTCCCCCTTTTTGATCACAAAAAAATGGAATTTTATAAATAATATACTAAAAAATTAATAAGAAATTAGTAGATATATATATATTTTAGAAACAATATGATGATAACATAGATGGCCAATTATCTCCCTCTTTTATATTATCAAAAGATTAAAAAATTAAAAAATAACACAAAGGGTTTGAATTAACTATGTACCAAAAAGACATGGAATTGAATTAGATAAATATTATTGGAATAAATTATATGATACCTATCAAAAACATAACATCAAAATAGATTCATTCCATAGATAATGGTAGATGATCATCATTGTCATTCCCTTTTTCTTTTACCTTATCTCTGTCAGAATCCTTAGAAGAGACTGTTGAAGTATACATTGGGGAAAAAGGTTGTAATGGTTGGTAGTGTGGTAGAAAGAGTTAGTGGTTATATAAAAAGAACTAGTCTGAGCTATTAGATAGAATCAACTAGATATATAAATTGAGGTTGAAGTGGTGGAGGCATATGAAAAGTGGACTAAGATATTAGATCTGGAATGCATTGAACAACACTTTTGGTTGTGTTTGAAATAATTGAAGAAACATGAATGGATTCTTGAGAAATAAAAATGGATTTATGGAAACAAAGATATGGTTTATGATTACTTATGTATTCAATAATTATGAAACATCTTCATTCCATTTCATTAATGAAATAATCTTTTTCATCCATAAAACTCTAAAGAGATGGTGTACGAAATTTAAATTAACATACAAGTTCATTGAAGGATATTTTCACTGGTGGGATCTTCATGTTCTTATAATGTTGAATTATATTATCTAACATATCATGATTTCTGTGGATCCTTGAAAAATATTATTGGATATACTTTTAGATCATTTCCTTATATTGTATGAGATCTCCAGTATACTCTTTTTAGAGTTTAATAATTTTTTCTCCATAAAGATGTGTCTACATAATATGGTCTTCATTAGTATTGACATCTCCCAAGGAATTTCTAATTGATTCATTGATCAACTGTTGCAAGATATATCTATCAAACATTTACTAGAATAGGAAAATATATAGATGATGTTGAGGAAATAGAAGAAAAAATATCCAACTTTTGAGAATTGGAACTCATAAAATTTGACAAAGTGGATTGTAGACCCTTTACTAACGAATAAAATTGGCTATCCCAAACGTCAATCTTCTATTTTAAACCTCCATTTATTGAATATGAAAACTAACTCTTAGTTGAATATTATATATGACCAGATATAATAAATATCAAATATTTTCTTCATTACGAAAAGCAATTGAGATGGTTGAGAGTTAAATTTTTTGAAAGGTTTTAGACCAAATTCTTTCTCAAGGATTCCATATATGACAAAAAATACCTTTATGAAAATTAGAAATCATCTTAGGTTAAAATATTTGAAGGAAATAGTAATTAATTAGTGGAAAGATAATTTGGTCTTGTGATATTTTATTCTCATCTGGTATTACTATTTCTATGGGAGTGAGTGGATGTATCTCACCAGCTTCATCTATCTGATTCACTAGGAATCCTTCTATTTTGAGTTCAGATTCATCATTTAAATCACTATATTTTGGAAAAAGTCTTACAAAAATGTGATTTTCTCCCATTTTTCCAAGGATTTAAGTGATGATATGACATTTGGATGAATTTGAGTGTCTCTGGGATTTTGAGAAATTTGACCATCTTCAGTTCTTGAGGGAACAAGTGATATCTTTTGTAGTTTCAAAGTGGGTATCTATGGAGTCTGATCCACTAGAAATAATATAATAACTAGAAAGGTATTCTAATCTCTCTCATTTGTATATGAAAGAACTTCTAGATGATTTCTTTCTAGGATCTCCATTGATTCTAACAGAGCCTGTTCAACTTACAATTCGTCAGGATTTCAAGATTTCTCCCCCTCACTAGCAGATTCTTATACATTAAATGAGCTATTAGTATATCAGGTATTAGTGTATCCCTATAATGTCCTTGTTCAATGTGATTACACATAATTGGATCATAGTGTTGAAAATAAACTAACTCTTGGATAGGAACAACACCATTCTTTTCCTTCCCCTCATGATTAGAACAACCTTATTTATGTTGATGAACTATATGAAAAGTGCCACTACCCTCATTTTCATCTTCAACATTCTCATCATGATATTCAACATATTTGTCCTTGGAATTATATATTTAAGTTTGTTTGATTTCTCAAGACCCATAATCCTTTTTTATTCCCTTTTAGGAACATTATCTTTTCCTTCATCATTACTCTCCCCACTAGAGGTCTCAAAGGTAGATGATTAATACTATGGTTCTTCAAAAACTCTTGTATATTCTACATTTTCATGCCTATATTAGAGTGTTTCCCTTAATAAAAGATAACCTATAGAACTGACATGCACCCTGGATACTCATGGTGGTGATTTTATGGTATCTGGATCACTCCCTTCTTCAACTGACTCAACTTCTTCTTCTTCTTCGTTATATGTTTCAGTGACAACATCAGTAATATAATATCTATGAATCTATATAGGTTCAAGACTATGATCCACCATATCCTTTGGTCTTTTTGTGTATTCAATTATATTATTTTAATTTATAGTTTTTCAGTATCTTTAACCCAACATTTATTCAAGGGATTCCAACTAACCTTTCCTCCTTTGCATGTTGACATTGATAGTTAAAAAATGTCCATTTTATCATAAGATTCTTCTCCAGGCTTGACATTACCTTTTAAATCATGGATGGTTGAGATCTTTTTGGGATAAATGATGGATTTTGATTTTGAGAAATTCATTCACATCTCAAGCATGGTGACCATAAAAAATATGAAAATATTTATTCTTTTCCATTTCATCATGATATACATAATTTGGAAATATTGATACTTTATTGTGTTGAAGTCTCATTTCCTTGGACATAAAACATTCTATAAAAACTTAAAAAGAAGCTTACACTCTCCATCAAGATCTATATATATTGGTATCCTCTTGGTTTTAAATCCTATTAATTCTTGGAGAGCCTCCTAGAACTTTTCTTTTGGTATACTAACATGGAGATCATCATAAAATCTTTTTTACGAAATGTGTAGTCATTTTTCCCATTCTATGGAATAGAATGAAATCTATTATGCATTTATACTACTATAAATTTTATCTACTTTAATCCCCAAAATTAATTGTTCATTATGATAAAATTCATAAACTATAATCGGATAATACAATCTACGATTCGAAGTAAACCAGTTCATTCACATTTTCATTTATATTACCTTTATCACTAGAGTATTTATAGTTGGAATCCACTATGCATCAATTTATTTGTTTTCATCGACTACATGGTTCTTCAGATATGGGTTTACTAAAATGGATTGAAATATACTTACAGATACTCATCATCTCTTAGAAGGCCTCATATCTTCTAGATTTTATTCTGTAACACTCTTTATATGACCCATTGTAATTGGTTGGAGTCTTTAGGAGGTGCAAGGAAGTGGAAAGATTAGTTTGTGAGGAAGGTCAGGGATCATGGTTTCATGGGTTATAATATTTGAATCTATTTTGAGTAATCCCAATGTTTTTATCATTTAGTGATTCTAAAATAATAATAATCAAGTTAAAATGATAAAAATATAATCGGTACAGAAAATTCCGAATAGTAATAAAAATAATGGTAACATAAAAAAGAAATAGGGACTTTCTCAATGATTAGTCATCAATAGTGAATCATTAATGGGGACTCATCAATGACAAATCATCAAAGCTGACTCATAAATATTGACTCATCAACGAGGAATCAAAAAAATTATCTCATCAATGATGTCTCACCAACCAATGTGTATCATTCATAATTAATTTTTGATTTAGTTTAATCATTTAGAATTCAAAGTAATCATGAATATTTCAGCTAGCTGATGTTTAGTTCAAATAAATTCTAATGTTATATAAATCCTTGGATAATGATCTCTCAAGAATTTATTTCATACATAAATATGTATGGTTCTAGAGTGAGATACTAGATTTATGGAATTTTTTTATTTCACATGTTTTATCATGATTAACAAGTACATGTCTAAATTTGTATCCAATGACCAGTAATTTATGTTCCATCCACAGGATTTATCAACAAAAACTTCCAGCAGCTATGTATTCAATTTCAGCAGTGGATAGTGCAATAGACTTCTGTTTCATACTAAACGATGATACAATATTTTCCTAAAAGATGGCATGTTTTTTATATTATTTTTCCATCTAAATTTCAAATAAAAAAATCATTATCAAAGTAACTAGCTAAATAAAAATAATTTACTCCTGGGTAGAGGAATCCTAAATTGGTTTTATATACTTGATGAATTACAAAAATTATTTTTATAGTTAATAAATGTGATTCAATGTGATTTTCTTGAATACGAGCACACATACATACGTTATACATAATATCACACTGACTAGAAGTTATGTAGAGAATACATACAATTATACCAATGTATCTAGTTGGATTTACTGATTTCTTAGTTTCATCGTGGTCTAGTATATAGGTGGTACTCATGGGAGTATCACTGATTTTTTTACTCTCTAGGACAAAATGTTTTAAAATATATTTAATTTATTTACTTTAACTTAAAATAATTCATTATTTTTTTAAAAAAATTTGAAATAATTTGAAATAATTTGAGTTCACCCATTAATCTCTTTTCAAATTGACTTTTTATTAATTTGGAAAAATAAAATCATTAATAAATTTTAGATGATAAAAAAATAATATAATCTACAAAAATTTGATCTATCAAATTTTTTTGAAATTATTTTTATAAAGAAATGTGGATCATCTATTCCTTTTGAAAAAAAAATTGATATAAAAAATGATGTAATCTTATCATACCAAGATCTCAGATCATGTTTTAAAACATACAATGCTTTTGTTAATTAAAAAACGATTTGAAAAATGAGGGGTTTGAAATAATAGGGGTTATTCAATAAAAAATACTCATTTATAAATCCATTTAAGAATGCACATTTAACCTCTATTTGATAGATTTTTAGTAAATATTTGTTGCACAAGAATACAGTATCTTAATAGCTTATATTCTTTCAACAGGTGCAAAAGTTTCATCATATTCAATACCTTCTTCTTGAATATAACCTTATGTAAATAATAAAGCTTTGTATCCTACAATATTTCTATATTCATCATCCTTGTTTATAAATATCCACAAATTTCTAATATATATGGTATCGTTAGGTTGTTCAAAAAGTTCCCAACCATTCTTTCTGTAAAAATGATTGAGATCTTCTTGCATTTCTATTTCCAAGAATTCATCATTGGTGGCATTATTGATATTTTGAGGACTAATCTATGATATAACTTCTTTATGTTCAATTTATTTTCTCAGAGATTCTGTAGTTTGTTTACCTTTGCCTATGTTTCCTATTAGAACATATAATGGGTGGTGTCTATGAGTCCTAATGGGTATCCGAGAAGAGGGACTTATAGGCATAGAGTTTTATTCCTATTCATATTGTGGTGAATTATTGGCGGTAGTTTTTTCTTATTTAATAGATCTTTTAGGTTGTTTGGAAATAAGATTTATATATGAAAAATGATTCTAAAGTACTTCTAAGATAGTGATAGCTTTATTAGGATTGGTTTCATACAACATTATGTCAAATGATTCTTCTATTATTCTTGTCTTCCAGTTAAATACTCAATAGAATTTCATGGAAGTCGAATAACCAAGGAAAATTCCATCATCCCTTTTAGAAGAATTTTTTCCCAATATTTCCTTTTTATTGTGAACAAATAATTTTCATCCTAAAACATTAAAGTAATTAACCATTGGTTTTATATTAATCCATTACTCATACGGTGTTTTCTTGAAGAGATTCCTAAAAAAACTTAATTAATAATATAACAGGATGTATTATTTCTTCAAAACAAAAGTATATAGCTAGGTCATACTCAATTAACATTGTTTGGTTTATCTCTTGAAGAGTCCTATAATATCTTTCGACCACACCATTTTGTTGTGGTGTTCTAGGAGTTTAATTTTTTTGATTATATCCATTTTGAGAAAAGAATGACTTGAAATCAGGATTTTCAAATTCTCATCCATGATCACTCCTTAAGGTATTAATCCATAGTCCACTATGGTTTTCTATAGATTTAGAATACTTAATAAAATAAATACCTTCACCTTTGTAAGATAGAATGAATTCCAAAGTGTATCTAGAGAAGTCATCTACAAGGACATAGACATAGTGTTTTCCATTTAGAGTGGTATTGTTCGAAGGCCCAAATAGTTATATATAAATTAACTTTAGTGGTTGAGTGGTTAAAACATATTTTTTAGTTTTAAAATAAATCATATGTATTTTATTTTTTTGGTAGGTACTACAAACTCTATAAATTCATAATTCAAGCCTTGGTAGGTCTCTAACTAACACTTTCATAGTTATATTTCAATGTGAGTGGATATTATAATCGCCTAGTCTCTTATGATAAAGACAATAGTCTTTATAAAAGGAACATATGAAATAAATATTGTTATATTTTAATTAATTTATATAAATAGAATGAATATCACCATTTCCTAAAGGGGTAAAAATTAAATTATTTTTGTCATTAAAAATATGATAAGAATTGTTTTCAAATTTCACATAAAATCCATCATCACAGAATTGGGATATACTAAGAAGATTTTATTTTAAGCCATCTATATATAAGACATGGGAAATTAGTACTGAATTAGAATTACCAATTTTTCCAAGTCTGATGATTTTAACCTTTTTGTTGCCACCAAATGTGACTTGTCCACCATCAACATTAATGAAAATATTGACATTTTAATACTCACAAGTCAGGTGTTAGGAACATATACTATGTAGATATCATATTCTTTTACTATAGGTTCTCAAAAAAGGTTTCCTAAAACCCAATTTTTGGGATAAAAATGATTTGGGTTACCAAAATTTTCTTTGGTCAAGATATGATTGTCAAATGAATTTTTTGTTTCCATGTTTTTCTAAAAGATTTCTAATAAACAGATTGAAGACTTCTAGATATAAAAGCTTCATTAGGGCTATTTGGGTAGGTTTTTATTGAATATAAATGTTCAACAGTAGATATTGACGAAATTCTGGTTTTTGTAAATGTTTCTTACCTTGGGTAGTTACCTCTGTCAGTTTCAAAATTTTGAGAAACCAATTTTCCCATTACTTGAGACAATTATTTCTTACCATAGGTAAAAATTTCTATGTATTTCTTTAATCATTCATTTTTAAATTATAATTCATTTTTTTCTTTCAAATGATGATTATTTTTCACTTATTTAATAGTATTATTGTTTTTAACATTTTCATGTTAATCCATACTATTTTTTGAGAGACTTATATTTATCATTCATTTCATGAAATGTTTCTTCAAGAATGTTATAATAATCATACATATATTTTATATTCATGATTTCCTCATTATCATAATTTATTCATTTTCAGACATGTATGACACACCAGTGGGAAATATAGGAAAATAATTTTGTACCTCTGTTGTACTTATTATAAAGCACATGTTGGATCTATCAGACATATCTTATTTATTAGTGTCTAAGTCACTTGAACTATCTTAAAAGGTACTCCATGATTCTTTCATGGACTTTTTTTTATCAATTATCCGTATCAACACACTTTTTTTATATTTTATTTTTGGAAAGCCAACTTTAATTCTATCTTTCCTCTTACATTTATAAAATATTAATTAATTTTTAGTATCATCCTTCTTCCAATCCTTTTTACACTTTCCTTTGTTATCATAATCTCCTCTGAATTTTAAATTTTAAATAACTTCATTATCCTATAGAATCTCTTGAATTGTCTTTCCATGTGTGAAAATTCATCATAACAATCATCAGCAGATCCTTTTTCACTATAATCTTTGACTTTTACTTATTCTTTTGGTATAAGGGTAGTATATTTGAATGCTACTAATATTATTTTTGGTTCAACTTCATCATTATCTTTCTTAACTTTAAGCTCCTATTCATAAAGTATCATCTTTCCTTTCAATTATTTGACATGTAGTTAACATAAATTACATCACTCTCTGATTGACATATATGCTCCTATCCATATTTGGGGTAAGAATCTAAGCAGTCTAATCACTAGATATTTGTCTGTGGATTTATTTCCAAGTGAGTGCATAATATTCACACGTTCATTGAAACTGAGATACATATTAGAAATAAGTTCCTTATATTTCATTTTAAAAGTATCATACTTTATTATATGTGTATTATGTCTCATTTTCTTTAATATTTTTCGTTCCTTAATGTGATAAAGATAAGGTATCCCATATTTCTAAAGAATATTTTCATGTAGATATTATATTGAATTCATAATCTACCAAAAAATATGAAATCATTAATAACTCTACAACTATTATTGTAAGTATTTTAGCACTAATCCCACCAATTATAAGAGTTTGTGGTGTTTCTTATTTATCTTATTTTATAGTCCATATATCTAGACCTATAATTTTCAAATACAATATCATTTTGATTTTCCATTGATCATAGTTTTTTCCACTAAAATAATAAGGTCTACTGGTAGCAGATCCTTCTTTTTTAATATCCATAAAGAACTAAAATTTAGAAATAAGAGAAATTTTTGGGCTTTATAATAAACCTATAATCAATGTAAAAAAGATGTATATTTTAAACACTTCTCTAATACAAAAAGGACGGTCAGAGAGAGATACTCAAGAGGGTGAAAATTGAATACCAATTAATTTTTTTAAATAAATAGACAAAAAATAATTAAAATCCACTAAATAATACAAACTATCAAATTGATCAAATAAACAGATTGATATAATATCTATGATTTTAACAAATTTATTTTAGAGTGATTAGTTCTCAGTTAAAATATGGCTTAGAAATACCATAACTTTTGATATCAATTTACTTAGATATAAATATATATAAACACTATTTAGGTGTAATTATCAAAGCAATTATTTTATTTTTTTTAATGAAATGTTATCTTAATATTGATGGAAAAGATAAAAACAAGAAAATGACATAATAGAATAAATAAGACGTTAACTCTCAAGGTGAGATCTAATCCTCTTTACTTTGGTATTCAACTACAGCCAAATAAAATTATAAATATAATCAAACAAATCCCCAACATGAATTAGGTATAGAGTAAACAGTAATAAGCTATCCAGGGTAAAAATACTCTTCCACAGTTATATGTGGGATGAAAGAAATGAATAGCTCCCACATGGAATTATTCCACAAACATAGTGGGAAATAAATTGATAAAGGGGAGAATAATAGGTATTCTCTTAGAATATATAAGAGATAGTGTATGTTGGTTAATAGTGAAATAATACAATATTTAAAATTAAAACAAATAGAAAAAATAAAAATCTGAAAATCGTTTCCAAATGTGTTATGTATGTGTGTAAGGCTCAAATATGAAGTGGTGAAGAGTCAGTGCTTTGTTCAAGAAAATTTGAAACAGAACAGATGATTGTAGAAATATTTAGGTATTCCTCAGTTGATCCCTCTCTTCTGTCTCAATCAATCTCCGTAATAGTTTCAATGGTTTAGTTTAATTTATCATCAAAGAATTTGAATTAATATATTCAAGAGGATTCACAAATTTGATAACAAAATTTTATTGATTGACAGTAATAATTTTTTCTCTATATATAGTCATCATTTTGAGAGAGAGAGAAATACTTAAAAATATATAGAAAAATTTAAGGAAATAGATCCACATTCCTTGATTTTGTTTTAACTAAGTATTTAGGACTTTTTCAACCCATCCAAGAATATATTTTTCCATTGAACCATTCACACCGAAGATCTTAGACAACTACAAAAACAAGACTAATATCAGTGAGTCCACTATTAGTAACTCATTTGGGGGTAATGTTGACTCACTTTTAATGGTAGATCATCCTGGTAGAAAAATGACTTGAGTATCGTGGTAGCCCATCTAGGTGGTTATGATGATTTGATTATGGTGGTAGCTAATCTTGGCTATAATTTTGACTTTATTCTAGCAGTAGTGGTGACTCATAACCAATATTGTCACTCCATAACAATTAGCAAGAATATATTAGAAAAAATTTGTTAATATAAAATTATATCATACAAAATGTAAAATATTCGTAATAAATGAATCATTTTTTGTGATAATTAAAAAAAATAGATTTGAAACAAACTTCATTTAAGGAGGCGCCAATAGGGGTTTTAAGGAATATAAGAGGTACCAATTCAATAGATAATTAAGCTTCAGAATCAAGGGTTAATCAAGGTATTTCATCAGGAAATACATCAATGCACATCCAATATATAATCACCCTTATTGAATGGATTCATTGGATTTATTTGTGTTGAAGAATCAATTACAAGATTTATGTGATTGACGGTTCACTCATCCTAGTGTTTCTCCCGATGGATTACCTATGTTATATGTTAAGAATATGGATGGGAAAATTTTATTATACATTGATTACATGGAAATAATTATAATTATTGTAAAGAAAATATATATATTTTATCGTATTGGTGACATGTTTGATCAACTTATAGGGGATCAATTATTTTAAGATAATGATATTTGTTTAGGATACAATCAGTTGGTATATAAAAAGTTTTATATTCTAAAATCATCTTTTGAGATAATGTATTATCATTATTATTTCACAATAATTCCACATGGGTGAAAAAATTACCCCCACTAAGTTTCTTTATTTTATTAATAATGTATTTGAAGGATAACATGATCAGGGTGTGGTGGTATTTATTGAGGAAAACTTTATATAATCTATGTGTTATTCAGTACATGATACTTATCTATGAATTATTCTTTAAAGGATTAAGATGAATTTTTTATATGATAAATTTAGTAAATGTAAATTTTGGATTCAATATTTATATTTACATGGACATATTATGTCAAAGGATGGTATATCTATTGACATTTAAATGTCAAAGGCGTAAAAGTAATCAAAAATACCCACCAAAATTTCATAAAGTCAAAATTTCCACAGATTAGAAATATAATATCATTATTATTTTTAAAACATTGATTCATTTTCTAATCCATTAACCAATCTAACACATAAGGGGTTTATGTTCAATTTCAAAAAGGCTTGTAATTGTTTTTATATTTAAAGAAGATATCATTGAATACACCTATTATGAATCTTCCATGTTTTAAATAAGGAATTGAAATTTACAGAGATGCATATTGGAATGGTCTTAGATGTGTTCTCATGAAAACTGGTAGAGTTATAGCCAATATATCATAATAGTTAAAAACCCATGAGATTAGCACACAAATCATGATTTATAATTAATTGAATTAATCAATACTATAATGACATGGATTAATTTTCTACATAGAGAGATAGGTGGTATATGCATTATTCAAAAGAGGTTGATATATATCTTTACAAATAATGATCATAATATGAGGGAAATTATTTGGTTATAACATCAATGTATTATTATTATGTGGTTGATTATTATTTGAGAAATGATAAATAGTGACCAATTATTTGAGTTGAAGAGACCGTACTACCTTATCAATGTTATGGGAAGATAAAAATACAATTCCCACTAACTTATTAAGGATAGACCCGAGTATTATAATGGAATGTGATGAGTCATTATTCTTCCATGTAATCACATATCCATGTTTCATATACGGGATTAATAATGATAAATATGTAGACAAAAAATTAAAATAATAGAAAATGTGATGAATGATAAATTACTAAAGTTCAATATTGGTGGTGATTGGGTTTTATGAATTGGAAAATGGTTTCATGTTTGATTTGTACCAGAGATAAAGAATAATCTTTTGGTTGAGGCTCATAGAAAAAAATTATCTATACACCATGGAAGTACCATGACTTTTAAGGATATCCAAGAGTACATTGATGGTGAAAGAACACAATGGAGTCAACAATTCATCAGAGTGAATCCCAATAAGAATTTATTCTCTGAGAGTGTGTCTTATTTTTTTAAGATGTGTACTTTTTCACCTGCATTGAAAATTTAGATTTTTTTTATTTCAGGTTAGGTGATGTTGTGAGAATAATAACTAAACCGATAATAGGGGACTTATTTAAAGTAAATATATTGATTTGGATGATGAGATATCTAACTACACTTTTAGAAAGAAATATGTCTTGGAAAATTGAAAATTATACTTGTGAATGCATAGTATTCCAACAAGTTAAGTATAAAACACAACATCTCAAAAGGTAAATGTAGAATTTATCGAATCTATAATGGATAAAGGATACTATTAAAATGGAATTAATAATTGGGAATTTTGATAAATCAATGAGAAATAATTATACATCTGAAATTGTTTATAGTTTCACAAATTTCAAATATTTCGTTGAAATTCAATAATATTATTCTCCTGACTGTCTTGAAAGAATATATATAAATAATGTTTTCAAACATCAAGGAAAACCTATCTCGATAGTAACTTTTTGTGACCCAATTATCACATAAAAATTATATATTATTCTATATAATGAATTAAATAAAGAGTTTAGTCTTCAAAAAAACATATAACCCAAAAAACGATGGGAATAAGTTATAGACTATTAAAATAATGGAGGATATGATAATGTGATACACTTTTAACATGAATGGATGTTTGAATTATTATGTTCATAATATGGTGTATTAATATGAAAAATTAATAATTTATCCTTGTTAGGGAACTGTATGAAGCCTTATATGGAATGATATGTCAAAATCTGATGTGTTGTGATGAGGATGGAGAATGGATATTTTTGGGTCCAATACTATTGGAATAAGTAATAGATAAGTAAATATCTATTGAGAATCACAACAAGTAATCCCAAAGAAAACATAAAAAATTAATCTATAATCAAAGAAAGGATATGTAATTATGTGCTATAAGTTTTTTCTTCTTGAAGATATATCAATGGAATGGTTTTATTGGATTTTAAAATAAGTGGAATCCTACCCAATGATATATGGTGAATTTGAAATATAAGAGTATATAATATTTAAGGAATATCATTCATCAATTATACAAACTAATACAAAGTTCATAAGTCATTCCATATATCACATAAAATAATGTATGTTCCATAAAATAGACAGGATATAATGGTTGATCATGTTTATTTGGATCCAAACATATCCCATTAGGAATATCCAACTAAGATTCTTCATACATGTGAATAATTTCTAATATGTACAACTAAATGGTTATTGATGGTTATTTAGAGGAATCTTCTTCTGGATGTAGCTACATGGGATCGTATGGATGCAATTATAAATTTTTATTCATATTTATTTATATATTGATTTATAATTTAATGGATGGATTTTTTAAGTTGGGGGGATATAATACATGGTATTTTTTAATATTAAATTAAAATTTCATAAAAATATGGTATCATAATATTGACTATATTAATTCATCATAATAGTAGAACACATATTGATATGATAAAAACACCGAGTAATTAAATTTATAAGAAAATATAAAAAATTTACCATAATAAGTAATAATTTGTGACAATACTATAATCCTGTACTCCAATGGATCACAAGGGAGAAATAATAACAAGTACATGAGATATATTTTTATTAATATGAAAACAATAAATTTTGGAATCGATATGGTGTAATTATTTAAATAGTTTTGTGAATGGATTTTAAAATTATAATAATTATATACTGATTTATATAACCATTAGACAATATAAAAATAGGGAAATATGAATGTTGGTCAACATGAGTATTAAAAATAATGTCTCGAACTAGTCTTGGTACCCTAATAACTCGATAACATAGTTGACCCTAACATAGGCCAATGGGAATTATCAATCCCTAAGGGTCGCCATCTTGAAACTATAATCCTACATAACGAATGTGGGAATTATTTTTCAACAAAAAAATGTGGATGTATATGAAACAAGAAAATATGAATATATTAGAATACTATACAAGTAGAACTATAGCTAAATCCAAACCAGAATAAGAATATAAATTACGTTAAACAAGTACTAGAAATCTAGAAAATGTAATAGACAAAATTCCCATGTCCCTAAGGATGCAACTCACTATATCCACTGTCAGTATATATAACCTCCTCCAAGAATTGAATTACCCCTACTTGAACTTGGAAATAGAGAATCTACAATCCCTAAAAGACACATGTAAAATATGATCCAAATCCCTATAGTATTTCTCCCAATTATTCCATTAAAAGTTTAAAATATTAAACTTACCCAATAAATGAATTGAATTTTTAAAAAAGTATGTTTGTATATTAAAAAACTTATTTAAAAAAATTACTATTCACATTTCAAAAATGAAAATACATTACCAAATCGTGATTCAAAATTTTAACTGATGGAAATATATTTCAAGTAATATAATTACCTTTAAACAAAAGGATCTTTACTAAAATGGAATGTTTTTACAAATGGGTAATTAATTAATTTTAAATTAAAAAGTTTGTATAAAATATCAAGGATTTTAAATCAGTTTCATAAATATAATATATTCATTTTTCGTCCAAAAAACTGAGTAACATGATCGTATGGATAATTAGGTACGAAAAATTTTGGCTGTAGGGACCCAACAACAGGAAATTGAAAATATTTACAGACACCCTTTTTGGAATATGGAAAAATAGGACTCATCCTAGTTCTTAAGGGATGTGATGTGCTAATATGATGTTTTAGAACATTTTATGTTATAATAAGCTTCCCAAAACAACTCACAAACTACTTAATAAATTCATGTCCACATGTAAAAAACAACAATGAGAAAGTTATTTCAAGACTGTTTAAAATAAATTCCACCCCATTCTATACTTGAAATATGCCAATTTTCACTAAAAACTAATAACCATGTTTTAAATAAATGACTTTTTTCCAAGATAAAAAACAAATGGTTCTATAAAAAACCATTTTAATCCATTTTTATGGTTAAGGATTCAAAACCAGTTCTGGAAATTTCAAAATCTACTTTTACAATTAAATAAAAAAATGTAGTTTTCATAAAATTCCATCAATTTCATAATGAAAACCCAATTAAATAGAATTGGGGTTATCAAAATTTTCCATTAAAACAATTCCACAATTAAATTCAAAATTTTAATTGAATTAATTTACATCAAATAATCAGTTTAAATTTAAAAATTTTAAATATATAAATTTCCACAAACACTACCCAATTCAATTTAAATGGGGGTTTTAGAAAAATTACGAAAAAATATATTTTAAACCATAAATCCATTGGAATTTTGTTTTTTTAGAAGTAAAAATTAAAATACATTAATATTTTCTATGAATTTTCATTTTATTCAAAAACATATTTTTAAAATAAATTTTCTGTTAATAAAAAGTGGTCATTGCAAGAGAAATACCTACCTCGGGATCAATGTATCTAAAAAATTGAACTCTAATCTTGAAAAATCCAATAGAGAATGAAGAAAACCATGATATGTGAATACAACCAAGGACTAGACCCCAAATAGTGTGTATTGGATCTAAAAATCAATATAGGTATAAATGGAATCATAATGAAGAGAATAGAGATCACATAATAATGAGAAGGGAAGATGTAAACTAAACATAAGAAGATTAGAGGGAATTTCTAATGATTTGAATCAATTTCTAGTGGGTTACAAGGGGATCATATTAAAATTTAGTTTTACTAAGGGTGAATAAATATTATGGGGAGTTCTAGGTCCACACAAAATATAATGTGAGGTTTTTGGGATTAAAAAAATTGATTAATTAAAATTCACCCACGGTTTCTTGGGTATAGTCGCACAGTTTAGAAAACCCATGCACAATTCTTATGCCTATTTTAAATGGGATACAGGGTTCTTCTTAGTAGGGATAATGGTTTGTAAAATATTCAACAATGAATCACATCCTAGTACCTAATATTTCATGTTTTCTCTAATGGGGCACACAGTTTCAGAAAATTCTGTGCTAACTATGTGTTAGTCCCAAAAAATCCAAAACATTCAATATTACTCCCAATAAACCATAAACTGAAACAAAACCAATTCATGGTGAAATGTGGGGTTTAGGAAAACCTGAAATAAGAAAAAATATTTATAAAATCTCCACTATAGAAACATTATATGTTGAGGGAGCCTACTAAATATCTTCTAGGTAAAAATAATGAGGCCATTGAACTGTCATCATTTCCTCCCTCTCCCAAATCTCATGATTATCAAAACTATGGTACTATATGACATGAACCAAAGGTATTTACCACCCATGAAATACCTCATCTTCATTATCAACCATCCTGAATGACCGTTTATTCACAAATAAATCAGGTTCAACATCAAGATCACTCCATCTCAGAACATGATATGGATTTGAAAGATACTTTCTCAAATTTGATACATGGGAGTCGTTATGTATCAATGTTATCTTCGGTAGTAGTGATAAATGGTAAGAAACCTTTTGCACCATCTCACAAACCTTAAAAGCTCCCACCAAATGAGTAAAATGTTTCCCTTACATCCCAATACATTGGTGAACTAACCGTGATGAAGCATTCAAGAATAATTGGTCAGGAACTGAAAATTCCAATGGTTTATGGTGACAATCAGCATAATCCTTATACAAGCTACGTGTCGTCAACATCCTCTATAAAATAAACTTAATAATTTCTATAATCTCTTACACCATACATGTTCCAACCAAGAAACATTCATGAAACTACAATAAAAACAATGAAGTCTTTCACGGTTAGCTTTACAAGGCCTTAAAAGGAGCCATTCAAAACCCATATCAAATTCTTCATTCAATGCTTATGTGTCAACCCAACCATGTAGTCCACTGAGATATCTTCCCACATCCATGCATGGAATGGATGTGGATGAAGAATAATCAAAGCATTTTTTTTCTCGGCCTTAACCTGTTGTTAGGTATAGAAACGAGAGACAAACTCTGTAGTTCCCTATCACATACCCTCCCACCAAAACAGACACCTCGTGTCCTAGAATATATACATGGTTTCATGGTGCTCGTCCCACATGGAACTATATAAATCCACATTCATAACATTATTTATAAAAGGCATTAACAAAAAATGGTTTTGAAAACATATAATGTACTCTTTGGAGAACCACCAATCAAGAAAGGCTCCCCACCATTAAGAGAGTTTCTAAATCCATAGAACACATCATCAAGACATTTCTCCTAATGAATAAATTCATGTAGAGAAGATTTCAACTAAACACTAGCCCAGGAAATGTCATCCCCTTTTTCCTGGACTCCAAATTTTCAATTGCGCAAGGAGATCCATCAATTTTCAATCTTATGATGATTCATTCACATATTTTTTAGAGGTTTCATGCTCAAAGCATCTACGATGAAAATACCTTTACTCAAGGTATTGATTACATTAAAATCAATATATTGATAGTATTTCACCCAAAACCACTAGTTGAGATTGAAATATTTTTGAGGGAAGATATAACCAAATATATTGTTGTATGAATACACAATAGATTTTTATCCGTGAAAGTAATTACTCCAACTCTTATGCACATGCATCACAACTACATGTTCATGGTCATGGGTCAGATAATTCTTTTCATGTATCCTATATTTATGACATCCATAGGAAAACATGATTAATGTGTAGAGACCCAAAGCTTGACGTAGATGGACATTACATTACTTTTGCGGAATACTTAATACATAACAAAAACAGACACACAAGGACCGTAATAGTTTAGTGTCTTTGGAATCATGGAATATAATCTTCTAATCGTGGTGAAAGATCCTCAACATCTCCCATAAAGATCTTCCCCTTTTTTTCTAACCTAAAACCTTTCTTTATATCCTGGGGAAAAGAAAACATAAAAAGGGTGAGCTCAAATTCTCAGTAAGGGTAAGCATGGATAAAATAAAACATACCATATACATTTGAACTTAAAAACATGAACATAATGTTTAAACATCAAAAGATTGAGCAATGACCTAAAATATAGAAGTACGTAAGGAATAGATCATAAAGAAACAGTAAGCATGATAAAATAGCATGGGAATAAAACATGTAATTGTGGCAACCATTAATCACATGATATGATTTCCATAGTAGCCAAGGCATTTCTGCCAAGACCATCTTAGTGGACAAAGTCCCTTTCTGAATCGAGTTCACTCCTCGTTCCAGTCATGTATTACTGAACCAGTTTAACTTGTCGTTCCATCCATGTCTATCTTATTAGATATAAATCTTTACCCAATGCATTGGAGGGATATATAGGTCTCACCCATCTCATAATGAAATCATTCTTTCGTGTGCCACAAAATCATAAATCATACATTATAGCATAACCCATGTAATAAAATGGGATTCTTAAACATCATGCCATCATAACATAAACCATAAACCATTGATATCAAATCATTTCATCATAAGAAAAAAAACATTTAAATCATAGAGACATTTTACTTAAAACATACACATATGAAATAATGTCATCTTAGATGGAAAATAGTTTTGACAAAACACTTGAAATGAATTCTTGAAGAAAATATCCTTTCTTCTTTAAAATCATTTTCTTTTCACAAAATTCCATGCAATTTTAAAAGATAAGTGTTTTGTTGAAAATAATCATGCAATATTGTAGAGGAAGCTTCTTGAAAATTTGGAGTTATGAAACTGTAAAAATCCGTTCACGCCGTATAAGTTAAAAATAACATTCTCCTCATACTTCTGTCAAAAAAGTCAAAAGTACCTTATATGGTAACCAAAGGAAAGATTCCATTCATACAATGTGGTAAAAATTCAATAAAGGTTAAAAATGACTTTAAACATTCATGGAATAACGGTAAATGTTTTTTAGAAAACATGGTCATGAATGATAAACGTAACCCCGGTAAATACTTACGAATAAGCAATCTCGGATAAAAATGAGATTTGAAAAATTATCCCTTACCTTAGGTTCGATATGCTTCGTACGTATCCGAACCTCCTGTATAATGGTATAAGTAATGTCATTGACTTATTACAGAATCATATTAATTGTTATGATATCATATATGTTTCACTTATGACTTTATATTATCGGTTCTTTTGTAAATTCCATGTTAAAGCAGCGTTTTGGGTAAAATCATTTCATTTATCGTATGTGTTTCGACTTTTCGTTCTTGATATTATTACTTATATCCTAATTTACATAATTACATAATGTAAAACATTATTTATATATAATATATATTCATCATATACATATATATATTATAGATCGATAAAAGGAATGAAATACACCGTTCAGGGAGACGGTAGGTCGTACATACACATGAACGTTGTTTTCGTTTCCTTATTGAATTGAATGAAACTAAATAGATGACATATATATATATATACATAAATCCAGTAGAATTATTATTTCATATATTTAATTATTATTCATTAAATAAACTTTATGATCATTCATCTATGGTTAACATGGAGAAAGAATCTCATCCCATCGTGGAGACGGTAGTCCGTACGTACGCACGAGCGATGATATTGTTCCCATAATTATTGAATAGAATTGGAGTGGATGGTATAATATATCAGAATTAGTATGATGTTATAATAACCATATATAGTTATTCTTTACACCATTATACCCATCCATGTAAGGTGTTGGTGGAAAAACAGATTTCACTACGGTGTCTAGACGGTATTCCGTACGTACGCACGCGTGGTGATTTTGTTTTCGGTAGGATGGATAGATGGTGAAATATGGTTGTTTAATACTTATAATAACATATAATTATATGAGTTATACTGATGTTATTACTTCATAAAGAAACAACTAATGAAGAAGAAGTGGAAGAAGAAATAGAGTTGAAAGAATCGGTAACGGACATTACCTCTTCTTTAAAGCGCCTCTTTGAGACCTCCTCTTAGGGCACTAAAATTGGTCTTGGAAGAATAAAAGTACCTATATGATGTTTCTAGGGAAGTGTAGAAGATAATTTTTCAGGGGTTGGCCGAGCTTGAAGGCTCAAAGTGGTGTGAGGAAGAGAGGGAGGAGGTTCCCTTTTATAAGGGAGGGGAGGGGCACCTTTGGAAAAACTAAAAATATTATTTTATTATAAAGTAAAATTCGGTTTTTAATAGCTCCAAATTGATAAATTTCGAAGATAAGGTGGGTATGGGTCTAAATTCTCTCATCCAATATTATTTATACAAGTTTAGGTATCAATTTTGACCTTATCATTTAGATTTAACTTTAAGTTAGATAATTTATCTTTTACCGTGTCTTCTTGTTTTCTTACACTATAAGGTTAATAAACTTACTATATCAAGACAAAAGAACCTAAAGTTGTTTATTATTAATATATATTACCTTATCTAAGTCATTTGGCTGAACCTTAGATTTTTAGAAATATAATAACAATTAATAATATAATATTTGTTTTAAAAACTATTTTATGTCAATTTTGACACTATTTGGTAATTGATTTTTTGTGAAAATCATAACAGAATTATTATTTCGAAAAAAATTAATTATATAAATACTAACATTTCATATTAACATATAAAATTATTGGAATTCATAAAAAGTCTCAAATTACATTTATTTGGGTATTTATAACATCAATTATGTCAATATTTCATTAATAAGATAATTACTGCATCAACATTGTGTCATATATAAATTAAATTATTTTAAGGATAAAAATTACAAATAAAATACCATTATGTAGTAAATCTCTTTATATTTATAATGAATATTTATAGTCAAATCTATCTTATGTATAACCCTATATTAAAAATTATTTACCTATTAAACCTTAATTTTAACTATTTTAACTTTTCTTTAAATAAACTAATAATAAATGTCCTAATCTAATCCACGTGGGCCTAAATGGTCATATTTTATTCCTAAGATTGTTTTGGGTCGAATTACACTTTTCCAATAGAAATAGGACATGTGTTTGGGTAATAATAATATCATTTTTACCCTTAATTACCCTATTTACTTTTAACCATGGTAAAAAAAAGTAAAAAATTATTATTCAACAAAAATTATTGTCATCTCATTGAACCACATTTTAGTCCTTGATATTAACCGTGTCTCTCAGATTTTCAAAATTCCACTCACCGAAGTGGTAAGACTATGTTTAATGAAAAATTCAATTTTTTTAACTACCACTTAGTGGTTTCACTATTAATCAAAAAATGAAAGTTTCCAGAAAAATACCAAAAACAAGGCCTAAGCTATATTTGATATTATTAATTCAAAAAAGATTTATATTTTACCAAATTAAAAAAATATGAGTTACATTAACAAATTTAAAAATTAATTCCCGTCGTCAAAACAAATAGCGTGTTTTTAATAGATAATAACTATCAAAAGATTGACACTTGTTTATGTCTGGTTTAAATGTGAAATTACTTCCAATGACCAAAATTGTATTAAATTGTAAAAATATATTCTAAATATACATTAAAACCAGTAAAATTAATAATTTATCAGTATTAATTATTTCGATTAATAAAGTTGTTTCTAATTAAAATTTAGTAATTTTCACTATTCATCAGAATATGAAAGTTATCCGAAAAGTACCAAAATTTCACCCTAAGCTAATTTTGATATTCCGAATCCAAAAATGAAGTCCATTTTGAAAAAATAAAATTTACAAAATTTCAAAAAGTGGTTATTACTATTCATAACAACTAGTTTTAATAATAATATATTGTTTAGTGAAACTCGGTATTACGTATTACACACGCTATCGAGGATGGTCCGAATTGCGTGTAATGCAAGGCAAGTAAGGGATGTGTGTTGTGCAAGCTCCTTTTGGTGTAGCGTACAACAAAATACATTAAAAAAGAATATTTTTCATAAAATCTCGGGGTGTTACATTCTACCCCCCTTAAAATGAATTTCGCCCTCGAAATTCGTCGGGGTTATAAATGGTTTACTACTCGAAAGTTTCTTTAATAGAAACCCACATCGTAAAAAGGAATACCAAAACTTGGATTTAAAAACTAAAGTATGAAACGTAACGGTTACCCAAATTAACTCATCTCTGGGTTTCCATGTAAGAGAACATAAGTGAAAATATGGATATGGAAGAAAAATCTAACCATCAAGTACTGATGGAGAGTGGTAGAGAACATGGCTATGAAAAAGCCAACAATCACAAAGCCATAAATTTGTGATGATCTAAGGTACCATCTGATTCATCGGATATAAGAGCACTAAGACAACATTTTTGGTTTTCAAGATAATTTCCCTAAAGTTGATGAAATTGGAATTAGAAGAAATAATTTCGGGATTTTGGTACAGTCTCACTGTTGGTCGTTCTTTGGACAATTTCCACTTCATCTCTTAAAGAAATGAAGTTGAATTTGTCATTCGTGAAGTGTTAGCAGATCATGTGGTAGAATTATGGGTCATTCCATCTGTCTCAAACAAAAGGTTATAAAATTTATCAAAAAATACATAAGTCCATATATAGTGAGATTAATCATATATGATTCCTAAAATGGACTTATACTTCATATATCATACTGCTTAATATAATAAAACTAGTTTCTACTAAACAGGGTCTTCCTGTAGGCCAGTGGTAGGCGATAATGGCCATTCGCACTTCGGTTGTGGGTTCGATTCCCACAGCCATGTCCGACACGATGGGTTGTCGCCCATCCTGTAGGTTGTCCTTTTTCTAAAACTACATTACTATAACATCCCATCAATAATATCAAAAAAAAATTTCTATACTAACCTATGTCCAACATAATCCATTCCAATCTTTAGGCTTATCCAAAATACTATCGTCCAATATCATATTATAGTGAAAATGATTACCAAAGAGTTCATATAACAAGTTGATCATGAGATATGTCTTATTGGTCACATTCCAAACAATCTAAGGCCTTAATCGTGTATTCTCTTGAAAAAATTAATATCCATTGAATCTTAGTGAAAACATTAGTTCTCTCAAAAGGTAACTCTTTCCACATACCAAAACCCCACAATTCTATATACTCAAACAATGATATAAATATTTCCTTATATCAGTCATGAGATCATGAATACTGTCAAACATTTCATTTTCTCCTTATCCCTTCATTATGCGCATATCATCTTTTTTCCAAAAATATCTCAATCAGTTTCCATGGTTACCGGTACCATAAAATTATTGAAAACCGCAATAGACCAATACATAAATATTCCAATATTTCATGATACTATATAAAAAATTATTTTGGAATCCCATTACATAAACACTTAATCATTCCACCACATCATTGTCATATTCAACATCGCCAATAGTGATCGCATGTGACTTCCCTTTGTCCTTTTCCTTAAGTGGTTGATCATGTCAATCATCACTAACCCTTGGATTAGGGCATTTATTAGCATAATGCCCCATTTCCTTGCACTTGAAGCATTGAAGTGTTGGTGGTGCGTTCTTTGCAGTCTTTTCTTTATTCACATAATTAGAGACCCTTTTCCATTACTTCGACACACATCTACTCGATGACCTTATTTTCTACACTTAAAACATTTCCTAGTCCCTTTAAGACAATCTCCAACATGCTTCTTTCCACACTTTGAGCATAAGGAAACATTCATCTTCTTTTCACCATTATTATGAGATTTCTCCTTGAACTCCATCTTTTGTTTCTTGTCAAAACTATGATATGGATAAGTAATACCATCTTCCATTTCTACCTTGATAGCACAACGCACAATTTATTCATAGCTACTGAAGTCTCTTATAGCTAATGCCCTTCGAAGATTTGGTTTTAATCCACTGAAGAATCGATCAACTTTACTTTCAGGTTGGATGATAAAGCCAGATGCATACCTTGAAAGCCTTGCCTTCCAAACGATATACTGCTAAGATGACATTATCATGTTCAGAACATTGAAGAACTGAAAATATCTTTTCAGTGGTACTGATCCATTGTTCAGCAACAAGTGGATCAGAAGACCCACTGAAAGAAGGTGGACGTTGCCTCATGAAGGACTCAATATAATATTTTTCCCTTCTCTGCTCATTTGAAAGTCCATAATGATTCATTTCTTGTGCAAGTATAGCAATAAGATTTTGCACTCCATCTCCCATAACATTTGTTTGTTCAGGAGGACAATCATTGCATTTTCCATTGCATTGATCAACACGGTTCCTTCGGGTTCCAGCCAACGTCTAAAACCCATAAAGAATAGTGTGAGAGGTAAAAATCATGCTAGGGAAAACAACATAATTAATGGGAAGTACCTTCAATATATAACATCTTAGGTTTAATTATAATATCATTACCATAATTTTAAGAATATAACCTATACTTATACTTAACCTTAGGTAAATCTCTAGACATACCTTAGAAATATTTCTAGGGATCTCACTAATGTTCTCACATCATAGTTTCCAAAGGTTGACTAAACCATTCCTCGAATACCAACTGTAGAGACCCAAATCTTGACATACATGGAAATTACATTACTTTTGCAGAATACTTAATACATAACAAAAACAGACACACAAGGACTGTAATAGTTTAGTGTCTTTGGAAACTTGTAACGTAATCTTCTAATCGTGGTGAAAGATCCTCAACATCTCCCATAAAGTTCTTCCCCTTTTTTTCTTACCTAAAACCTTTATTTATATCCTGGGGAAAAGAAAACATAAAAACGGTGAGCTCAAATGCTCAGTAAGGGTAAGCATGGATAAATTAAAACACACCATATACATTTGAACTTAAAAACATGAACATAATGTTTAAACATCAAAATCTTGAGCAATGACATAAAACATGGAAGTACGTAAGGCATAGATCATAAAGAAACATTAAGCATGATAAAATAGCATGGGTATAAAACATGTAATTGTGGCAACCATTAATCACATGATATGATTTCCATAGTAGCCAAGTAATTGCTGCCAAGACCATCTTAGTGGACAAAGTCCCTTTTTGAATCGAGTTCACTCCTCGTTCCAGTCCTGTATTACTGAACTAGTTTAACTTGTCGTTCTAGCCATGTCTATCTCAGGAGATATAAATCTTTACCCAATGCATTGGAGGGAGATATAGGTCCCACCCATCTCATAATGAAATCATTATTTCATGTGCCACAAAATCATAAATCATACATCATAGCATAACCCATGTAATAAAATGGGATTCTTAAACATCATGCCATCATAACATAAACCATAAACAATTGATATCATACCATTTCATCATAAGAAAAAAACCATTTAAATCATAGAGACATTTTACTTGAAACATACACATATGAAATAATGCCATCTTAGATGGAAAATAGTTTTGACAAAACACTTGAAATGAATTCTTGGTGAAAATATCCTTTCTTCTTTAAAATCATTTTCTTTTCACAAAATTCCTTGCAATTTTAAAAGATACGGTTTTTGTTGAAAATAATCATTCAATCTTGTAGAGGAAGCTTCTGGAAAATGAGGCATTATGAAACTGTAAAAATCCGTTCACGCCGTATAAGTTAAAAATAAAATTCTCCTCGTACTTTTTTCGGAAAAGTCAAAAAGTACCTTATATGGTAACCAAAGGAAAGATTCCATTCATACAATGTGGTAAAAAGTAAATAAAGGGTAAGAATTACTTTAAACATTCATGGAAGAATGGTAAAAATATTATGAAAACATTTTTAGAAAACACGGTCATGGATGATAAACGTAACCCCAGTAAATACTTACTAATAAGCAATCTCGGATAAAAATGAGATTTGAAAAATTATCCCTTACCTTAGGTTTGATATGCTTCGTACGTATCTGAACCTCCTGTATAATGATTTAAATAATGTCATTGACTTATTATAGAATCATATTCATTGTTATTATATCATATATGTTTCACTTATGACTTTATATTACCCGTTCTTTTTTAAATTCCATGTTAAAGTAGCGTTTTGGGTAAAATCATTTCATTTATCATATGTGTTTCGACTTGTCGTTCTTGATATTATTACTTATATCCTGATTGACATAATTCCAGAATGTAAAACATGATTTAAATATAAGATATATTCATCACATATATATATATATATATTATAGATCGATAAAAGGAATGAAATACACCGTTCATGGAGACGGTAGGCCGTACGTACACAAGAACGTTGTTTTCATTTCCATATTGAATTGAATAAATCTAAATAGATGACATACATATATATATATACATAAATCCAGTAGAATTATTATTTCATATATTTCATTATTATTCATTAAATAAACTTTATGATCATTCATGTATGGTTAACATGGAGAATAAATCTCATCGCGTCGGGGAGACGGTAGTCCGTACGCACGCACGAGCGATGATATCGTTCCCATAATTATTGAATAGAATTGGACTGGATGGTATAATATATCAGAATCAGTATGATGTTATAATAACCATATATAGTTATTCTTTACACCATTATACCCATCCATGTAAGGTGTTGGTGGAAAAAAAGATTTCACCACGGCGTGGAGACGGTATTCCGTACGTACGCACGTGTGGTGATTTCCTTTTCCGTAGGATGGATAGATGGTGAAATAGGGTTTTTTCATAATTATAATAAAATATCATTATATGATTTATACTGATGTTATTACTTCATAATGAAACAAATAAAGAAGAATAAGTGGAAGAAGAAATAGAGTTCAAAGAATCGGTAACGGACATTACCTCTTCTTTGAAGCGCCTCTTTGAGACCTCCTTTTAAGGCACTAAAATTGGTCTTTGAAGAAGACCAGGACCACTAGGATGTTTCTAGGGAAGTGTAGAAGATAATTTGGCAGGGGTTGTCCGAGCTTGAAGGTTCAAAGTGGTGTGAGGAAGAGAGGGAGGATGTGCCTTTTTATAAGGGAGGGGAGGGGCACCTTCGGAATAACAAAATATATTATTTTATTATAAAGTCAAATTTGGTTTTTAATAGCTCAAAAATTGATATATTTCGAAGATAAGGTGGGGATGGGTCGAAACCCTCTCATCGAATATAATTTAGACAAGTTTAGGTATCAATTTTAACCTTATTATTTAGATTTAACTTTAAGTTAGATAATTTTACTTTTATCGTGTCTTCTTGTTTTCTTACACTATAAGGTTAATAAACATACTATATCAAGACAAAAGAACCCCAAGTTATTTATTATTAATATATATAACCTTTTCTAAGTCATTTGGCTGAGCCTTATATTTTTAGGAATATAATTACAATTAATAATATAATATTTGTTTTAAAAACTATTTTATGTCAATTTTGACACTATTTGGTAATTGATTTTGGTGAAAATCCTAACAGAATTATTAGTTCGATTAAAGTTAATTAAATCAATACTAACATGTCATATTAACATAGAAAATTAGTTTAATTCATAAAAAGTATCAAATTACACTTATTTGGGTATTTATAACATCAATTATGTCAATATTTCATTATTAAGATAATTACTGCATCATCGTTGTGTCATAAATAAATTAAATTATTGTAAGTCTAAAAATTAGAAATAAAATACCATTATGTAGGAAATCGTTTTATCTTTCTAATGAATATTTATAGTCAAATTTATCTTATGTATAACCCTATATTAAAAATGATTTACTTATTAAACATTGATTTTAACTATTTTAACCCTTCTTGAAATAAATTAATAATAAATGTCCCAGTCTAATACAAGTGGGCCTAAATGGTCATATTTTATTCCTATGGATGTTTTGGGTCAAATTAAACTTGTCCAATAGAATTAGGACATATGTTATGGTAATAATAATATCATTTTACCCTTAATTTCCCTATTTACTTTTAACTGTGGTAAAAAAAGTAAAAAGTTACTATTCAAAAAAAATTATTTTCATCTCATTGAACCACATTTTAGTCCTTGATATTCACCGTGTCTCTCAGATTTTCGAAATTCCACTCACAGAAGCGGTAAAATTATGTTTTATGAAAAAATAATTTTTTTTTAACTACCACTTAGTGGGTTCACTATTCATCAAAAAATGAAAGTTTCAAGAAAAATACCAAAAACTAGGCCTAAGATATATTTGATATTATGAATTCAAAAATGATATCTATTTTACCAAATTCAAAACATATCATTTACATTAACTAATTTAAAAATTAATTCCCGTCGTCAAAACAAATAGCGTGTTTTTAAGAGATAATAACCATCAAAAGATTGACACTTGTTTATGTCTGGTTTAAATGATAAATTACATCCAATGACCAACATTGTATTAAATTGTAAAAATATATTATAAATATACTTTAAAACCACTCAAATTAATAATTTATCACTATTAATTATTTCGATTAAAAAAGTTGTTATTAATTAAAATTTAGAAATTTTCACTATTCATCAGAATATGAGTGTTATCCGAAAAGTACCAAAATTTCATCCTAAGCTAATTTTGATATTCTGAATCCAAAAATGAAGTCGATTTTGAAAAAACAAATTTACAAAATTTCAAATATTGGTTATTACTATTCATAACGGCTAGTTTTAATAATAATATCTCATTTAGTGAAACTCGGTATTGCGTATTACACACACTATAGAGGAAGGTCATGATTGTGTGTAATGCAAGGCAAGTCAGGGATGCGTGTTGTGCAAGCTACTTTTGGTGTATCGTAAAACACAATACATTAAAAAGAATATTTTTCATAAAATCTCAGGGTGTTACATAATGTTCATAAGAATACAATCCAATCTTAAAACTGATGATTCACATAAGAAACCTAGCCCTACCAGGCCTTTGGAAGAGTCAACACAAGATCACTTTTCAAAAGAAACGTCAACTCATGAAATGAAATATGACATTTTACATTCTTATAAATCATTAATCCCTTCCAATTTATAGTAGTCATTGGATAGGAAAACATTGATATGTCTTTAAAAACAAGAAACAATAACATGCTGGAATGAAGACGCTCCCAATATCGAAAACATTTTGCGGTTGTTCCGATTTTTTAACATCATTCACCTTATAAAGATTATTTGATATCTGATGATCCAACACCACATGACCAAATATATTTAATTATTTAACCCAAAAATTACATTTCCATAAATTGGCATATTATCAGTGATTTCTCATCAAAAATCGAAATTTTTTGAGATATTGCACAAGATATTACTAGGAATTAGAAAATATAATGATTCCATTCAAGAATACTGCCATGAACATAACTAAATACTCATGGAAAATCCTACTCATCAAATCAATAAAGACTACATGAATATTATATAATCCAATGGGAATACCAAGGTAATCCTACTAACTATACATTGATATGAATGTAATTTATATGAATGTTAGATTCTTTTATCCATAACTGATTGTAACCGCATCGAATGTTGATATTTTAAAACCAATTTCCCCTTTAAATTGATCATACAAATCATCTATCCACGGAAAAAATAAAATATTTACCATAACATGATTGATATTTCAATAATAAACACATAAGAGAAGAGATCCATAAGCATTCATAGCCATAAAAACTAGCACCAACCATGGTAACACAATCAGCTGTATAAAGCCTTTGTTAAGAATACCATCAAACTAGGACATAGACTCTTGCAATTTAGTTGGTTCCATACAGTATGTTGGAATATAAAATGATTAATAACCAGAAATTATTTCAATAGAAAACTCATCATACCTAACTAGTGAAAAAATTGAGAAATCATAAGGGAAAACATGAAAAATTAGATGATAGCTCTATGCAGATCACCACTCAATGATCTCCACTTTAGATCAAAAGAAAACCTCAATATAAAATTCCACAAATCTGGATAAAGTCCTTCATGTCTACTTGAACCTGGGTCCCATTTTATATGAAATACATGACAAACAAAATTGGATGTTGTTAAAAAGACCCTTTGAAGGAAATAATCAATCTGGGGTTTATTGAGAATGATCCATCCCATCTATATAATGATATCAGAAGATTCAATGTCGAGAACTATAAAACTATAAGTAAGATCAAAATCTGACAGAGAAAAAATAGAATCAATACAATGAATACCATGCACTCTCTTCAAATAAAGAGATGTAATAATATCCATTACACAAGATAAAATCTCTATAAAAGGATTAAGAATATTAATAATATGGGTTGAAATAAATGAATCAGATTCACCAGTATCAATTAGAGTATTTACAATTCAAGAAGTTATAGAAATGGTGCTTCTATTGTTTCTGGACCTATATCCACTTCCTCTAGAGTCACTTCTACTGTTTAAAGAAGCTTAATTTTGGGTTACTATAGTAGGAACCCATTTTCATGTGAATAATTTGATTGTTTCATAGTTTTATAACGTGAATATGATCACGTGCTACTGAACAGAGAATAATAATAATTTTAGAATCTGTATACTTTCAATGAACATTCACAAGATCCACAGTTATTGGGTGCCTAAGTGAAAACCCTATTTGAATGTTCTTGGATTTCCACCCCGGTAGAAAATAAAAAGAAATATTATAGGCACTGTAAGAGGTATATAATGAACCTGATTTTGAGAACAACCATGCAAACTATCAGGATTCTTATTTCAATTGATAGAAAACACACTAACACTAGGAGAGAAAAAACAATCCATAATCTAGACATTCCTGCCAGGTCCTTTTCGACCTTAACAGCTCTATACATTACATATAAATAAGAGGCATTTCTAATAAAGAAAACATGATAATTAATATAAAGAAGAACTACCAACCCAAAATAGAGATCCTTTATCTTCTCATCGGATAAAACCTAAAATGTAATGTTTACAAGCTTAGTAAAATGGTTTTCATACATACATTGAGACGAAATCTAAACCTGCAGTTCTGATACCACTTTTTCATGCACCAGTTGGGAAACCCTGGTGACATGATAACTAAGGTGACCCTAATATAGATGAATGATAATTCCATATCCCCATTAAATAATGATTAGAATCTCTTATCAAAACAAATTAATGTGGGAACAATTTTTCTATAAACAAATACGGAAGTAATTGAAACATGATAGTATGAATGAAAAAGAAAATTTTACATGGATAACTATACTAGAAGCCCAATATGATTAACTACATGAATTACTAAAACAATGTAATAGAAAACCAAAAAAAATTAAATGAAATCCAATCATGTCCCAAAGGAAACAACTCTTTAGGTACACAATCAATAGAAAAAACCACCTCCACGATAATGTTTATCCTTTCTCGAACCTGGAGAGAGATAATATACAAACACCTCAACTAACAAGTAGGTTTTGATCCAAAGAATAGCCAAATTTCACCAAAATATTACGTAATAAGATGCCAATATCAAATTAACTAAATAAATGAATTTATTTATAAAATGATCTGGATTGGAATTTCTAAAGAATATTTAAACAAATAGTTATTCACATATCAAAATATGTATCAATTTTAGCAACTCACGCTTCACAATTTAAAAGGATGGAAATAAGTTTTCAGAGATGGAATTACCCTGAAATAAAGTACTTTAAACAAATGGAAAATTTTCAATAATGGATAAATTAAACACAATTATATAAAACAGTTTATATAAAATGTAATGGTACGTTAAATAGTTACAGAAAATGGAATATATAAATTTTAATAATAAAAATTGGGAAACAAGGTCATATTACTAATAAGTTATGATAGTTCTAGGATATAGGGACCCGACACTCTGAAATGGAAAATATGTACATACACCCCAGTAGGCCAAAGGCCACATAGGATCGTCATCACCTAAGGGATTTGATTTGTGGATATGATATTTTAGAATGTTTTAAGTCATAGTGTTCCACCCAAAACAACACACTGACTCCATAAGTCATGCATGTTCTCATGTAAAAAATAATGATGTGAACATTATTTCAAGACTTCTTAAAATACAATTAATCCCATTATCCACATAAAATAATGTATTTTCTCATTAAAAATATTAACATGATTTTAATAAAAAATTACTTTTTACCAAGACAAAACCCTAAATATTTTATAAGAAAATATCTTAATCTAGTTTCATAAATAAGGATTTGTAACTAATATAGGAAATTTCACAATCCACATTTACTATTAAATTCAAAAATTTAATTTTCATAAAATTCAATCAATTTCATAATAAATTCACTATTCACTATAATTTGGGGTTTTTATAACTTTCCATCCCAACCATTACACAATTAAATTAAAGAATTAAATTGAAATAAATTCTATCATATCCTCATTTTAAATTTTATTATTTAAATTATAAAATTTTTTATTAACACCCCCCAATTTAATATAATTGTATGGTTTTCCCAAAATCATTCCATGTTTTTTTAATACCCCAATCTAATGTAATTAAGTTTTTAAATTAAAAAAATTAATCAATTCTATTAGAAATAATTTTTTTAATTCAAACAATTGAAATTAAAGAAATGAAATTACTTTTAATAAATATAGTCCATCATAATAGAGCCACCTACATCGGGATCATTGGATATTGAAAACAAAATGTAGTATTTGGAAAACTCCAATGGAGAATGATGAAAATAAATATCTATGAATCAACCATGGAATTAAATCCATGAGAGTGGGTACTAGATCTAAAAATAAATATATAGATCCATGGAATCCTATAGTTAAAAATATAGACCACTGGAGAATGAGAATAGATGAAGGAAACTTATTGTGATAAGATCGATTGGTGTTCCTCAAACATAAAAATAGCTTCGAGGAGGGAAATGAGGGGCCACAAATCTCCCTTGGTTTCCCCAATGAAAAATAAATAACATGGTGTTGTTCTAGGCCCTTTTATTACCTAATGTGAGTGTTTTAGGGATTTTAAAATAAAATTTTCAGTTTAATTAAATGCCTCTCATGAATTAATGGGTAGAGTCGCATGGTTTGGAAAAATATTCTACAAAAGTGCACATATTTTAAATGGCCCACACGTTTCTTTTTCCTAGGTTGAAACTTATGTAAACCATTCACCAACAATGAAATACACCACTACCTATGATTGCATGGTTTTTCTAAGAGGGTGCACAGTTTGAGGAAACCATGCACCAACCATGCACTTACCCAAAAATTTACAAAACATTCAAAATATTATCAGATACACCTTAAAATATACCCAAAAAATGTAAAGAAAAATTGTGGTTTAGGAAAATCTTAAAATATTAAGTGGATGTTACACATTATTGCCAATGGTGGTATAGAAATTAAGAAATTGCATTATAGAGTTATGTATATTAAGGGTAATGAGGAATATTAATTATCACAAAAGGTGGGAAATTTGGATTTGACCACTTGTAATATTCTATATGAAGTGAATCTATCATAGATTGGGAAAAATCTAGAACCACTAGGGTTTTTCCATGACATTATCATAATAAAAACTCGGAAGTGGGAGTGGAACCATCTACTAGAGATGTTCAATTTATTGTAGATCACCACCCCGTCAATCATGGGTCAACAATATAAGGAATGTAAAACCATTTAACAATATACCATTAGGTAATAACATTGTTTTATTATAGGTTCTATGTCTATTTGATAAATCATCCTGTATTGTAAAATCATTATGAAATTTAAAGGGTGATATGTCATATACCTTACTAATGTTTTTTATCAAACAAAAATAAATAGTAAAATGTTGGTTATTATATGATTTATTTAAAAAATTGGATTTTATATTTGAAATCAACGCATAAAAAATTGATAATGTTTTAAATTTGGTAATTTTTTACTTATACTGTTAAATACAATTAAAATGGTGGAATACACTGAAATATGGTAAATATGGTATATATGACATCATATTTATGTTATCCTGACTCATTTCATCCATGTATGTCCTATTTCACTATTTGTATCCCAATATAGTTTGATTTCAGTTAAGGGTGGTAGTGGAGAATAATGGTTCTAATGGATAACTAAAGGAATGTGGAATTAAAAAAAATAATTAATAATTATTCATGAAATTCCACACAACAAAACTATAAATACCCTCCTGTACTCACATTATATCATACTAAATACAAATTTCCATATTTATTTATCTTTAAATGAGTATTTAACCGATCATCCTGTTTATTGTTGATTGGTTTGGTTGGATCTATTAATGGGTTCCAATATAGATGCTAAATATTGTTAAGGGTTCTAATTCGTCCATATTTATTTTCTATTTCAATATCCCTATCTGTAATCTCTTTTAATATTTAATTTCTATAGTTCCTATATAATTACCCTTATTATTTTCACTATTTATTAATTATAAATGATTTATATTCAAACATCTTAATTATACCCCTTCGGCGAGTCATCAATATGCCGATGTAGGTGTTTATTTTATCTCTCATTAAAATTCCTATTTAAATTTCCATTCTTATATAAATTTTATTCTGTAGTTAATTATCACATTACTATGTTGATATTAATTTTTATTCTATTCTTAAGAAATATAACTCATTTGATATTTCCCTTCACTCACATTATTCCAAATTCATAAGATGTTATTATGCATAAACGTCCTCATTTCCATTGAAATCCTATAATTTAGTTAAGTAAAATGTGTGTGATTTTCTATGAATATATATCCCTATCTATATAAAAAACATTTAAATTGTTTTTTAATAAATTAATTTAGTAGTAATATCCCATGAAACTATTTTTTGGGTATATACTCTTCTTCAACCTTTGGGACAATGAATGAGGCCCTAATTCACACTAGGATTAACACTCGTTAGAATATTCTATAGTTAATTGTAAAAAACTTTATAAACCAAAATGTAGAATTCATATATTGTGGTTTATGACATATGTCTTTCATTGGTCTCCTACCATTTCAAATAACGTTTCCTAATCTCATTGAAAATATTTAATCTTCAAATGTTCATGTGTGCTATTATTTATTATAAATATATTATTGTTGGAAAATTTTGAAATATATGAATTCATAGTAATTCATCACATGTGATGGTGGAATTCACCTAGGTTTTTTGTTAATTCATTGAATAGTTAAATTAATTTATGTCCCATATAATCAACTATTACATATATTACGATCAGGTATGATAAGTTCCATTGAAACTAATTTCCATGTATTTCTATCTTATTCAATCTTGGTTATAATTTCATGTATAGTATATATTCATTAGGTATATGAGGAAAGTAATTTTTATTTTTAAATTATTTATAGTACACAGAATAATATAGTCCCTTAGTGCTAGGGAATGACTCATGGGACAACAAAGAAAAGGGTAACATGATAATCCTTTTGAATTAGGTATAATATCATTCCAATAGACCTTGATAATAACATCAGTATTCATAGAATTGCGAAATTAAGTCTTTTAGATTATTTAATGATCAACATGACAATAAATTCCTCTTTACTCAATAAATTAAACATATATATTCATTGTTATGGATTATATCATACTGGTGATATTTCAGATTCAATGTTTTTTCCTTTTTAGCCACAAATATATTATTTTGGTACAAAGAAATTAGGATAACCAACATTACATTGCATCCACATTTCCACTAGAAATAAAGAGTAATATTACGAATAAGAAATGATATAAGTTTTGAATATAATTTTGTATTTTATTATATAAAATTGTAATGTAATGAATCCATCCTTTTGAGTAATACTGAACCTTGATAAATATAATTTAATATATTGTACTTTTCCTACCACCAAATTAATAACCCATCAACTCTGGTAAATTGGGTTTGGGGAGAATTACATTCAAATAACTAATTTTAGGACTAATATATGAAGAAATTTATCTAGGGTCATAATGTAGTGTTATGATAGGATTGTTCAAATCAACGACCAGCTTAGTGAATTGGAATCACATCATGTATAAGTTAATGAGATTCCCAAAATGGTAATATGGATATTAGTTCCTTTTATCATAGTAAAATGATAATATAAACATCCTACTATGTTGAATGATGTTTATCCCTCTACTACGAATTAGATATTTTAAATGTGATTGGATTAGGATTCATATATACCTAGATTTTATTACATCTTCTAGTATAATAAACTACCTTGGTTCTATGTTGATCTTAACCCTTAAGAAGCTAAGGACTTCCTCTAGGAATCTATTATAGGTTTTATCCTAGTTTTTACAAATTTCTATTACATTGTGTTTTCAGCATAAAGCCTTTTTCATAGTTAGGTGAGAATGTATTAGAAATTTATCATCACTAATTATTAAATAATGAGTATTACATTATCATAGTGTGTAAAACTATTCTAAAATCAGTATTAAACATCAATATGAGGACTTCACTCATACATGAGATATTTGATCAATAGATAGGAAGCTTGTCTATTATTAATTATGTGTTGAGGTTCACTAACAACATAAGTTACTCTATCAATATGATTTTTCATGATTTATATTGAGTCTGGATGATCAAAAATAACCTCCTTATATAGGTTATATATTTTGTTTTTCATCTCAATATCTTTATCTATATTAGTGTTTAGATAGAACTATAGTGATCAAGTGTTTATGGGATAAGGGATAAAATTTAGTAGTTTCTTAATGTGGTTACCCTAGTTTTTAATCTTTGATATCGATCTATAAAAAACAATTATTAATCCTAATATCCTGGTGTAATATGCATGCATGGTCCTTGTAAATTTATCAGTATATCAGATATTGTAGTAAGGATCAATTGAGTAAGGGGAAAATAATTATTACTCACATTGAGGATGAGATCATTTGGTTTTTGAAAGCTCAATGCGATATACAGTACATAGATGTTGGGTAGTAAATAGAAAAACACACCAATGAATTCAATATGATCAAGGACCTCCCTTTGTATAAAAGGGTGGAACCCATATAGATGGCTATGTAATTAGATGTCACAGTTCTCTAGGAGGATGAACTATTAGTGGATTCTTTCTTAACTTTTACCTACCATCACCACCCATAGGTTTTCTACACTAGGATTAGGTATCTATTATCTAGGGATAAAGTCCAAAGAATGTAATAGAGGGCTATTATCAAGTACACCTCAAAATATCTTAAGGTATAATTATTTTCTTCAACAAAGAAGCTCCAATACTCATTGATAATGCTGTGATATATCATTTATAGTTCCATACCTAGTTAAAGAGCTAAAAGTTCTAGTTGGCCCCTTATTCAGGGCCATGTAGTGTTGGAATACAAATTTTTGTTATCACAATCTCACCAACACATTTTGATGAAGTGAACTTATTTTATGAGGACTGCGATATTCATAGGAACTCATAATGGCTAGGATGAATCCTTATGATGTCATAATTTATATGGAAATTTTATATTAAATATATTCTTAGATAGGATACCAATTTTGTAAGGTCATGTTTTCTAAAACTAATGGATAATGATTATAATCTATGGTGGAGTGGGACTTTCACTCATGAAGAGAAATTCATGAGTATGTGATTTAAAATCTAACCAAAAAATAGTGGGGGTTTAGATCTATGAGTGGTAGATATTTTCGACGAGTAGATTTATAATGTAATGGATTAGTATATATATTTGTCCATTGAGTATATATTTGGGTTCCATCCACTTTGGATGATTTAATTATATATTTTTATATTCCTTTGGTCTAATTTGATATTATTTACTACATAATGGATGAAAATAACTATGATAAGAGTGCTAAAGTTGTATTTCTATGACCTTATGGATAAGGGATTCACAATACCCAATGAAACCCCATATATATATTTTACTATGTTTCCATGAAGGAGGATGTATGATTGAAAATTTTATTTGATATTAATCACAAGATTCAATGGAAAATCTAAAAAATATTCTATTTCGTTGGAATAATGATATCTTATACTTGATGTAATGAGTGAAGTGGTTCTCTTTGACTAATCACATATCCAATTTTTACCTTGTTCGATTGGACATGGATAATTTATTTATAACTGAATTATAATGTAAAAATGCTCGTTTAGACTTTTTAGTGATGCTTTTGGTGGGAATTTTTAATTGACTACGTTCATGGACCTAATGAGTGGGATATTCAAGAAATTAATTGAACTGTTCTGTGTTGACTACAATGGAAACATCTATATATGTATAAGTTTTGAGGATTATTGTGTTTATAATATTAATATTGTCAAAGTATTATTGTTATAAAACTATATTTATTGAAATCATGGGAATAGTTACTTCTTTATTCAATATGTATACTACTTGGTATATGTCATTTCAAAGGAAATATTAGTTATAGGCAAAAAAATATTGAGGGTGTACATTCTTGGGAGACCCCACCCCCAAAAAAATGATTGATATGATGTTTTTTCTATTTTTATAAGGTTAATATATTAGAATCATGTTATAAATATATATGATTGTATCTCATAAGATAATTTTACAAAAAAGTAGTATTGATATCTTTGAATCAAGTATTTAAAATTAAAATTTGAGAACAAGCGTCCTAGGATGACAAGTTTTCATATTTTTAGGATTCCATAATAATGGTTTAGGTACAATTCATTTGATAGTGAATATAGTATTTGGATTGGTTATGTTATAATTCTGTGGAAAGAGTTTGTTACTTAAGGTTTATATAATAAATGACCTAATTAGAAGAACTTCATGACACCTGGTTTTAATATACTAGTAATAGTGTTCACCAAAACAAATAGATTCATTACCATTTGTTGAAAATCTCATAATCTGTAAGTACAATTAGATTTAGTAGTAAAATTGTACTAATATATATCCAAACCTAATGTAGTGGTGTTTATTGGAGTTCTAGTAGGACAATCAAAATTAGGAATGTCTATAATCTTACAATAGGAAAAGTGGAGGAAGATTCCCTCAGAAATAAATCCAATTCTCATATGATAGATGATGTATCTAAAAAGGTAGGTTTTATGAGGTGTACCTTTAAAGTGATAAATAAATATCCTATCTATGACTGATATAGGTCTTAAATCAAGTTATAAATTAATATAGGGATGATCAGTTATGGGAATATAATTTTGAGGACATTAATGATCAAATATCATTGTATGATGCATATAATGGGTTTTTTCCAATAGTGGTAATCATCTCATCCTAAATTTGAGGGAGTAAAATATTTTCTATCAAACTACATGATTAGTTGTTGAGGTAGTTCCATACATCACCTTTATTAGTGAATCTAGGTTTGTTAACATTGTCCCGAGACTATAATCATTAGTTTTTTCAGTTTTGGAATGAATAAAGGAATTTTAAATCTTATCTCATACTGACTCATGTGACAAAAAATGAATATTGAGAACTAGTCCCAACATATTTGATATATTCCATTGAATTTCCTTGGGAAAGAGGTATGATATATGAATGAAAATTGTGACATGGATTAGTTGTATATTGAGTGGATATAAAACTACTTTTGGGATCGTTGACCAAATTACCAAGTCATTTAACAAGCTTCCTATTAAGAATTAGTGTTTAACAGATATATTGGGAAACTTTTACATAGATAAGACCGTCCTATTTAATGGGAAACACTGAAATATCAATTATAAAAACGATTATTTTTTATGAAATAATATATAAAATTTTCTTTAAACTCATTCATATTTTTATATAACAATAATATTAGACCCTTATAGATAGGGAATTAGAGGGAAAACAATATTATTCATGAGGATATTTTGTGGGAATATTTTAAATATCATATCATTTTGATGGATTCATTAAAAATTGTTATAGTTCAATTAAACCATCATAAATCATTCGACTATCAACATTTAATTTGTTGAGTCCTTATATAGGAGATATTTTAGGTAACATATGTCTTGAAAAAAGATTAGAGTATTGATTATTATTGGTCTGGAGTTTGTATAAATTTCAAAATATATAGTCTATGGGATATATAAGTATATGATGAAAGCTTATAGTCCTTAGAACTATTATTTGGATTGGTTATAGTGGACTTTTCTATTAATGGAGAGAAATCATATATTACCAAAGTTATTTCAACATTGTAGTGTACCAAGGATTTGTTAGGGATTAATGTTATCAATATGGTTCATGGGGTTGTTATAGATTCTATACAGGGTGGGATATATTTTATTCTACTTAATGGTTCTCCTTAGTTGGATTGGGTACACAATATTACCCAGGTGTAATTTATTATGGGATAGTTGTATGAACACTAACATAATACGGAATCAATATAGGTTAAAATGGAATATTCAAAGTTGGTTTATGCTAGTGACGTGTGTTCTATGATATCGTAAGAACCCTTATAAAATATCATGGTAGGAAAATAATAATATGTTAACTAAAAATATGGAATATTTTATTGGTTTTACATTTTAGGATGAATTTCCATGAAGGTAGAGAGGATTTATTGAATATGATTTTTCTCATCTATATCTTTAAAATATTTAAAATATTATTTAATTAATAGATACCTAACCCATTTTCATTGAATGTTCATCATAGATCTATAATAAGAATTTACAAAAAATAATATATAATATCTATCCCACATGCATTATGTCATGAAATTACCATTTAGACCTAAACATGGCCTCATATGGGAAATTTTATATCCCAATTGTGTCTAAAATAGGGGTTATTCTATGATAGATATAATTTCAATTTTTGTAGGGTTCATTGAGATCATATTGTAACTGACCGAAATAAATAATAAAAATATAAATTATTTTATTATAGGTTTATATCCTATTGAATATATAATCATATCTATTTAATCTGATATAAATAATATTCATATGGTGTTCTCTATAAACCATAGTTTGATATATTTGAGAGGGAGATCATTGAAACCCTAGAATCAGGGGAACCAATGATTGGCATATTCAATAAAAAATTACATTAATGATTGTGTGGATGTGATCATAATTAGGGATTGAAGTATTGATGTGGTAGGAATTGTTATCATTATTTAACAAAATCATCATGATTATTTTATAATAGATATATTATATACGATATGAAGAATTTTTTTATAAAAAATTTTAGTTTATTATTTTTGATTTATTTCAATAATTCCCAAATCCAAAATCATTGAATATTTTATAGTATAATTATTTTTCACCAATCACTTAAAATTCCACCAAAATCCACTATATATGATTTCTTCAACAATATTCTCCCTCTTCCATAATATAACTAATCTAATTATTCTAGAGTTATGGATAATCATGATATTTTTCCTCGGAATGTTGGGATCAATTATATATTCAATGATCAGTTCATGTGATATTTGAATTTAATTATGATTAAATATTTCATGTTTTGGGGAGATTAAAAATTAAAGGTATGATTCGTTTTCAGTTAATTTGTTGGATAAAAATCCATTTCATTGAGTTTTTTATATGATGGATTGAAATGATTTGACAATTTCAAAAATGAGAATGATGAATATGGATTTAGTGTAAATTTCATAACAATCAAATTTTATAATGGTGATAACAATGTGACTCATGAGTGGAAGGGGTTTTTAGGTCATGATTATGTAATCTCCTAACTTGTAGTTATTAAAATAGATGTTTCATACATATATATCAGGTTATAATTCTATAAAATAATAAGTGTCAGATGCCTTTTACCCCATTTCCACAGGTCATTTATTTAATATTAGAGTTGTTCAATATTAATTATATATTCCATTTATTACATTATGTATCCTGTTTGATCTACTTACTATGTACCACTACAAACACATAATATATTTTGATATGGCCTGGTTTAAGGTTTCATGGATATACTATAAATAAGGAAGGTGGGATTACCTTCCACGTACCATAATGCGGAACACCGTACATATTAGTCCCTAAATGGCCATAAGTAAGAAGTTATGTACTGAATATACCATTTAGTCCAACAAACCACGTATAAAATCATACACATCATGTAGGATTACAAGTATATTTCATGTTTCCTACAGTACAAGGCTACGCTTTTCTAGAGGGGTTTCCCAACCATTACCTCTATAGTATATATCATGTACTTTTTAAACCTAAGTTAATTTTCAGTTATACATTCTTGATAGTTTGATTTTTGAATGTGATGAGTCAATACAATTTATTTTACCTATTGAATGTGATGGTATAATCCTCTTCATGATTAGATATATCACACAGGGTGATATATGATGTTTAGTATTCAAAGATCAATTGGATTGGACAAGGACGTAGCATGATGATCAAATAATTCATTGTGATAGGCACTCCTCATGTAATTTTTTTTTGAAATTGAATATAACCACTATAGATTGATAGTGATGGAATTCCACAACTCATATAGAGAAATTCGTTTGTCTATTAAGTCTGGTAGTCCCTTGTTTAATGTGATTTACATAATTAGGTGTGGGTTCTCTACTATGATTTTTTACAATATCAACCAAAAATTTATCTACAAGCATGTGTCAGAACCCTAGATATAGTTGTTTTAGAGGTGATGTTGGAATCAAAATATAGTTATATATATTCATTATATACATTGTTAGATCCCTACCTTTCTTGGAGGTATGTACTTATTTTAAATTTTATTCAAAATCCCATTAGTATATTTAATTAAGTGGTTCTATGATGTATGTGTTGTTTATAGGGCGTCATGGGGGCTTAGGACCCCAAAATAAGAATAATGGAAGAAAAAAATTGTTCATCTCACGGTTGGTTCATAGTTAGTACTAACTGTGTTCTAGTACAAGGGAAGCTGTGTAGATAAGACTGCTCTCGAACAGAGGCTAGCGCATGAGCTCCTCATCATTTTCTAAATTGTACTTGTACATCTAGAAAATAGTGTAGCATTTAACTTGTTGGGAATAGGTATCCACATGATTGGTCCATTGTTTAGACAATAGTTTTCCTTTAAAAAGGGGGAAATTCCCATTTTCTCTCCCAATTATATTTTTTGATACCTGTAGTTTCTCCCCATTCAACTCCGTACAACTACTACATGTTTCATCCAGAATGTTCTAGATAATAAAATTATGTTATAGTTCTATATTCTCTAGAGTTATATTATAATAATAAATATCATTTTTATTATATGTATCATCATAATAATTATTTAATTTTTAACATTGAGAATGAATTGAATCTCTTCGTTGAGATGTAAGTTTGTACGTATTCTAGATCGAGATTATCATTTCTTTAACCAGTGAATGTGTATAGAATTATATTTTATATTAATTTTCCATAATAAATATATTCTCATATATTTCAAATATATTAATTAAATTTATACTTTATTAAATTCATTTTAATTCGTTTTTCTAAATAAATCACATTGATTTGTGATGTGGTAATTCATTATACACGAGATCAATGTTATCATATTTTATAATGAATGAAAATTAATATTATTTATGTGATATTAAAATTCCATTCGTATAATTATATGAAAAATATACAATATAATCATTATATAAATAATTACATCCATATGTGAGATATTTTTATAGTTAACGAATTACATCTGTTTATGAGAAAGTAGTCCATTGTCCGCATGATCAACAATATATTTTCTCATATGTGGGAGGAAGAAATGGTTTTAAGTCATTTTATTAACATAAAAACATATCATAATAAATAATAAAATGATTTTATTCTACCATCATTTTTTATAAATATTTTTAATTTATGGAGGATGGAATAAAATAGAAAGCATTGTTAAGAATGATAACTCTTCCTCATAAAATTTCTATTTTAAACCCAAAAATCATATTAAGATGATTTATGAGAAATTTTTTTTCTAGGATGAGATTATAAAACTATTGCTGTTATTTCGGTGGGTAATTGAAAAAAATGGTTTTTTGTAAGTGTAAAAATAATAGGATATAGGGTGTCCAATTAATGGGGGGGGGGAGGACATAGATTGAAATTTTTATAACAAAGAGTTACAACCAGAATTTTTTATATTCCAAATGAATGAAAGTTGGGCCATTGTAAAACCATGGAAGATATATTATCTTAAAATGATAAAAAATAGAAATTGTATATTTTTTTAGTCATTTTCAACCCAGATTTTTTTGTTTAACCCCTTGTAAATAATTTATTTCCTTAACCGCGATAAATAATTTTAATGTATTCACATTTAATTATTTTTAAAAATTAAGATAAACATATTATGTTTTTTAAATTATTATAATTCAAATATTGATTCCATTTTTACAGATTATACACACTAATATGGGGGAATTTAATATCAAATTATACTCATAGACATGTTGTCAAAACTATATTCCAAGAAAACCATTTGTGATGGAAAATAAGATATCATACAAAATATAAGAAAAGTAATCATAATAAGATGAATTTAAATTAATATATATATATATATATATATAATATGTCAATTTAATTTGAATTATTACACATTATGGGTTAATTCAATAACAAAGAATCGAAAAATATTATAAACAATAAAACAATTTTTTAAAAAAGTAATTTTAAATAATAAAATTAAATATATAAAAAATATAGAATATAAATGATTTAAATGTAATTATTAAAATTTAAAAAAACAATAATTGTTTTAATTTAATATAATATTAAAATAATAGTGGTACTAAATTTATTTAAAATAAATTACAATGGTAAAAAATCAGTATTTGTAATATTTACTAAAATAATTTAAATATTTCTAAAAAATTCATTTATTCACCACAAGTTAATATCAATTTTATAGTTTTTTAATAAATTTTCAAATATTTGAAATATATAAATTCAAATTATGTGTGAAAATCATGACTAAAACATGTTTTTAAAAAAAATATTGTTTATTAGAAAACATTTTTTTCTCTCAAATGATTTTTATTTTATTTCTAATCAATAAGTGAGCATTGAATATATTTTTTATACTTTTAAACCTTATAATTTTATTAATTTATTTATTACAATTTAAACCCACCAATTTATCTTCTATGATACAATGGTCATGTTTTAATATAAATATTTTAACAGTTTATTATATTGGGTTTATACCCAGTGTTTCATGCATCCCAGGATACCACATAGATTTTACTTATTTAAAAATTACTATATCATAAATTATTAATTTGTTACATTTCCAAAAAATCTCATTGTATCATTTCATATTTTCATTCAAACATAATTTTATTCTTTTAAATTTTATAGGAATTAAACTACATATCGTCAAATAGTTACGCTGATGGAAAACTCTATTAATTTTATTCATGATAAAAATAATGCATTCCTTTTGAATTATTATAAATCAAGATAAATAATGGAATTTTTTTAATAAATTTTAATATTGAATTCAATAAATTAGGAAACATAATTATAACATAAAATTTATCAAAGAAATATTTTGAGAAAATAAAAATGCCTTTGGTAAAAAAAATTCAAAAATAAGGACATAGAAGAAAAATATTCTAAATCAAAATGGGAAATAAAGCATCAATTGATTTAATTTTTTTATTATAGTTCTAAAGAAGATAAATTTTCTTTTAAAATTAGGAAAATCATTAAGTATATATAATATAAGAAAATGGATACGATTTTTTAAGGTTATATTATAATATTTCTTCAATTAATATAATGAAAATCCCATGAATCTAACGGTTTGAAAAAATACATACCTCTTTGGTAGCCTTTTAAAATGAAAACCATAGAATGTGTAAAGTTAAAATTAAAAATTAGTCATCTTGAATAAATAGAAACACAATTATAAGATATAAAAGTGACATTATATACACTACATATATTCAAATGGGTGTATAATATCAAATAAATTTCAATTGAGTAAAATTTGTGACAAAATACCTTACTTTTGGATTCCCCTTGGTTAATTGCAAATTAAAGTCTATATAATTATTTTAAATAAGATATTAATTTTTTATATAACCATAAAAATATTTATAATATCATATATCATCCTCTTATAAAATATTATCACTTATAAATTTATAAACATTCATTATTAATATTATTTCGGGTGTTATATACTTTTTTCTCTCATGCATCTTTTCTATAAAAAGTTCTCATTCTGGTTTATATAATATATTTATATAATATATTTAAATATATTTAAATTTTAATTATCATATTTATTTATTATACATACTTTTGTAATGATTCTTAAATTTTAGGCTTGTAAAAATGAATCACATTGCTTTATAGAGATGGTAGGTCATATGTACATATGAGCGACATTGTAATTTCATAGATGGTCACAAGAAAAAAAGTACATAATATAATAAAAATTAAAAATAATTTTTTTAATATGTATAATAAATATTCATTATTTTCATCAGAACATCTATTGTTGTGGGTTTGTGATATGACACAAATTATATCGACCCTTCATGCAACAAATCATCCTACATAAGATCAGTCCATTTATTTCCCATATAGTGGAGAATGATATGGCTATTTATTATTCCATTAACAAAATACCATATCAGTATACGTGAAATAGTTTTTATTACTTTTGAAATATTATTATATAATTTAATGTTGTAAATGAATTAAGTCAAAAAGAAATATCATTTGGATGATGATTCCCTTCTCATAGAGAATCAACTTTTTGTATTCGTCTTATTTCATGATTAGGCAGTCTGATAAAATCAATAGAAAATATTGAATGTGGTTAAGAAACCTAGGAATGTATTATGAGAGTTATTTTCCGATATATAAGGCCCATGATGCGTGTAAGAGGGATAATAGGTGGTTTCCCACTTCAAGGGAGGAAAATGACACACATAGAATTAAATAAATGAAAAAATAATATATAATTCATACTAAAATATTATGGAAAAATGGAAAAAAATATAATATAATAAATAATATTCATTAAATAAACTAAAAAATCAAAATTGGGTAAATTATTGATATATATTGTAAACCTTATTTTCTAGTTAAATGAATTTAAACCTATTTTACCCTTATATACATAAATTAAAATTTTTACCATGATGACATAATTATATAAACCTAAATAATTTGGACAGTCAAAAAAATTAGGGATAATAATTCCAAATTTATAATATTTTTTTATCAAATTTAATTTCTGTAGAAGATTAAAAATATAATTTATATATTAACAGAGAACCCATAAAAATAGCTGTTGGTAAAATTTGAAATTTAAGAATAAAAATTAATTTTTCTCAAAATTACATGACAATTATAGATTAGTTTTTTAGGTTATATTATAATAAAATAAGGTTTTATAATTTTATACCATTAACAAAAATAATTTAATTTTTCAAAAACACCATTATATTAAGATACTCAAAACAATTTTTAAATTGAATTAAATAGAACAAATCATTTAAAAAACTAAATCTTTGGTTCCCAGACAATTATTATTTAAAATAAATTATTTACATTAATAATAATATATTTATATAAAAAAATATCACCCAATATGATAAATTCATTTGAACTATATATTTTAAATCATGAAAACAAAGTTTTAATCATGTTTGACCCAATTTACCCTTATCAAGGTGAATTTTTTCCACAATTACAATTCATATTGAACAAAAATCAAGTTGAACTTATTATCAATTATTAATTAGGTTGATTAAAAATATGTTATCTATATTTTCAAATTTAATTCATTGATGAGGATAAATTTAATTTATAATAAACTCACATAGTGTGATAAACAAAATTTCTTCAAGAAATACATTTTGTACATTTAAATGATCACACAATAACTATATGTCATAAAAAATTAGACAATAAATTAAAATTTTTAGATATATAATTCCAAAAATTTATTAAATTCATTATTTACTATAGGTTATTTTATTTAACACAAAAGGATGCATCAACATCATTAGATCCTCAGGTTCCCATGTATTATTCTAAAATTGGTGCCTTACCCATAAAACTCTGACCAGATGAGTGACCTCATCCAAATGAACTTCATTGAATGATCTAGAATCCAAACTGTTTGTTCCTCATAAAAAATATCAATATTATCCATACAACTATTGAGATTAGAAAATGTGATGGATCATGTATGCACTTATTTAGAATATATATATTGAACACTCCATGAACCTAAAAGAGTTTTAGTGGAAGCCCCAATCGATTTTCTACCTCTGGATAAGATCAGGAATTTAAAAGGGAACGATAAAACTATATCTTAGAATTCCTTTATATCTTAAGAACAATTTCATCCTTTGGATATGATTTAATAAATTTACACTTCAATACTTACTCTAATAAATAAATATTTATTTATTTTTTCCTGTACCACTAACTGATCAAAATATCTATAACATAAAGATAATATAAACCTTGTTTCTCTAGTTATCATCAAATAAAAATAGTTAGCACAAGTTCTCAAGTGTGCATAAATATTCATACAGAGAAATAATACATTATTCTAATTACTTCCACTAATGTTCATATTACACCATTCCATAAATTTTAATCCATACGAACCTTTTAAATCTCAAAATTTATAAATAAAATCACTAAATCGATCAATATGAACATAACAGAAATCTGTTAAATTTCATGAAGAATCATAAAATATTTACATACTGAATATGTGAATAAATTTTTCATGTATTCTCATAAAGCTTTGTAATAACAATAATTTCCATAAAACCTCAATGAAAGCATTGGAAAATCATTATAACTTTTATATAACTAGCTAACATTTAATATATCCATAGATACAATAATATTGTGTACTTCATAAATAAGAACATAAAGTACATTATAAAAAATAATTTATTAGCTATAAATTCATAAATAATATATAATTTACAATATCTATATCAATAACCACATTATTCAAACAAAAAATAGTGTTCTCATCATTTAAAACATATTAAGGGAAATACTACCTTAATCATATATTTTACATAAAATATTACCTTGTAGTTAAATCAAATTTCCAGTTAATTAGATCTATAAAATATATTCATGGATATCTATAATGTATTTTTACTGAAATTCCATAGACATTTCATGTTTCGTGTAACATAATTCCTGAATTCTTATACATAGACCTTTCAATAACTCCACTCCATATTTAATCCATTAAAAATTATTTTTCGTCTTATTCCTTATTACCACTTTCTTGAAATATGAAATTTTATTTATATGTTAACATTCATTAAAAAATATATAATCCCCCTCTCGCATTAAAAATAAATAATACTTTTAGAATAGCCCGTACATATCATATGTCATAATTGGTCTCCTAATTATTGGTAGTATAACTATTAATTATACTACCTTACTTATTACATTCAGTATTATTTCCCCTAGGTAATTGATTTTTTATAATTCCCATAAAATATAAATTTATAACATTCAACCATGGATAATTATTTAAATAATCAGTTATTCTCATCAATAATATTAACTTAATTTAACAGTTTTCCTCGGTGATTAATTTATTTTTTACTTTTTTTACACTAAAGTCATTTTCCATTTTTTGAGATATTCCCCGAGTAATTTTCCCACATTATTGAAAAATTGGCAACTAAACAATAACTCCTCATTAGTATCCCTTACTTAAATATTAGGAAACTATATCCTTATCATCATTGTTCATTCCAAAAATTTTATGGAGTATATTGTTAATCATATATCATGATATCTTATTAGTCATTATCACAATATCAATTAATCCATTGATCTCTCTATTGGTTTCTCATCAACACATAATCAATAACATTAAATGTTAATCTACTTATTTTTGGATCCCAACATTGAATTATAAAATCATCATGTGGGTAAAAATATTCAAAACGGTAAACCACATAATATAAAAAAATAACATATAGGTTGTCTAAATCATGAAACCATTTTTTTAATATGTGACAACTTAGGCTTAACCACTGGAATATATGTTGATTATTTAAATTCTTCTTGATGGTTTGTATAATAATTGGATATTTTCTAAGAATATTTTCCCAGAGTGAAAAATCAGGATTGTAAGAAGTCTCATTTTAAGTAGTAGGTAAGGATTGAGTCCATCTCAATGTTCCCTTTTTGGAGTTATAACTGCTATGTACCACTATTCTAGAACCACATATACTTATATTATATATACTTGGATTAAATTTCTTGGATTCCAATCACTATATCCTTCACCAAAATTATAGTATATTTTCTTATTCCTTGACTCATCCTTAGGCTTATCCATAGATGTATCCCTAGACATATCTTTAGAAAAATACATAGGGATATTAATAATGTTTTCTCGTCCTTGTTTACAATGGTTAACTAAGTCTTAGAATTGATATTTAATTTAGTGATCGACATATTTCATATAGAGATATTGCATATTTTATTTTAATATTAATATATTACACAAACACACACATATAAATCATAATGGATTAGTTTTTACAGAGACTATATACCCACTTTTTATATTTAGTTAAATATCAAAAAAAAATCCCAAATTGATCATCCCATTTAGAACTCATCTTATATATAACCAACTTAATACAATTCTTCATACCATGGGAAAAGGAATCATAATGAAATATGATCTCAGAAGCTCAATTAGGTTAAAAAATGGAGATGACATTATAAAATGACTATATGGGTTTGAGAATATAATAATAATTTTTAAAAACTATACACTACATTTCATTGATCATAAACAAGTGTAATAACATAAATCATTATAGTTTATAAGACATGAATCATAATTGGATCAAAGAACATGATACTTTTGGGAATAAAATTGGAATAATACATAGTTGTATGGACTACACATATGTATAGAAAATCATTTACATAGTAGTAAATACTCACTTTAAAGGATATCAAACTGGAATGAGATCACACCCCAAACTATCATAGTAGTAAAGGGTCACTCCCAAGAATATCACAGTCAATAGAGTCCCTTAAACAACTAGTTTCACTCCCCATTATAGTCTATTTTATCTCATGAGATATTAACATTTACTCAATAGATTGGGGAGAGATACAGTCCCCACCCATTATAGTAATAATGTAAGTAACTTCCTTGGTTATAATGTATCCAATATATTTGGTTACAACACAACCACTGTCACAAAATAGAATTTATAAATATGTGTTTTAAAATATCATAAAATATTAAATATATTATAATCCATGAAAATAAATGGGAATAATAAAAATTTTATCATAAATAATCATTGGAAAAGAAATAGGTTTCATTATCATTTCACAATTTTATTCAACAATAACCAGTGGAAAAAAGTGTATGTTTGATCAGAATTTTATCATGGTATAACCCATGAAAGTGGAATTGGATTAAAAAACATCTTATCATCATAAAATTAAAAAATTTAATAAAATAATAAAAATAGAATCATTGTATCATTTCCCTAGTAATTCAAAAGTAACACCATTTTATGTAATCATAAGTGGAAAATTAATTTTAAAATGTCACATTGAAAATTTGATGAGAAAAATATCCCTTAAACTTTGATTTTTTTAAAAAATTAAAACATTTTAATGAAATATTTTTTATATAAAAATTAGTAATTGATGATGGAATATTTAAAATAAATATTCCATTCACAATTATGGTATAATCCAATAAGTCTTTATTTGGAGAATTATAATAGTAGTTATTTAATTCATTTTTCTCAAAAATAAAATATGGGTATAAATGTATTTAATATATAATTTGAAAGTATTAAAAAAATTAAAACATTTTAAAAAACATGATTTTTTATGAATTTTTTTTAATCAAAGAGAGAAATAAATATGATTTTTCCGGAAAACATTATTTTGAACATTGAAAAACATAAAGAGAGGAAAATGAATGTAAAAATCGTATTCCCATGGAAAAACTGGGGAGGAATAAAATTAATGAGTTTCCTATCAAACAAATAATAATATTTTATTATTTTATGCATAATCACAAACAATCTAAATAAACAATGAGATAGTAACATAAAACACTCACCACTTTATTAAAGTTGAATTGTAATCCCCATGAAATAGTATAATAACATAAAAAAGAGAATATAATTAAAAGAATTATATTAATTATATAACAAGTTAAAGGGTAATTATATTCAATGAATATGATTACGTAGTTCCATAACATAAATTATTTCCCCAAGAATGTAAATTGAGATGAAAATCAATTACCGCATTTATAACATTGGAACAGTAAACCCCAAGAAAGGGAGGTACTAAAAAATATATGTAAATAAAGAAAATTATAAAGATAATAGTAATAAAATAAATTCATTATAATTATATAAACCAGATAATGTAAATAAATGGGGAGTATACCATGTGTATTATATAATTAAAAAGAGGGACAATAATTCCTTACATTAAGTCCCAAATTCCTTCGTACACATTGAAATATCCTATATAATAAATAAAAGTTTATTTTAAATATATTAATGATCCAGAATAATATATATCATATGATATATAATTTTCATATGATAATTTATTTCCCATTGATCAAAAATTCTTTTTCGAAATAACATTTCGGGTAACAACTTATTTGTTTTTCCGATATGTTTTAGTTTGATGTTTTTGGTCATATTAAATTTATCATTATTCCATCATCTATAGAATTTTTAAAATGATATAATGATTATATATATTAATTATATATATATTTTTATTATCTATTAATTTTTGAGATAGAAAATGAAATACACTTCTCATGGAAATGGTATGTTGTATATATTCACGAACATTGCTTCCAATTTTTTGATGGATTTAATTAAAGAATGTCACTAAATTAATTCTTATTATATAATAATTTCTTTTCATACATATATTTATATATCGTATTTTTTTGTTTATACCTACCCTTATTATTATCAATGTGAATCATTTGTAAAGAACGAATCACATCACTTCGTGAGGCGGAAGTCTTTTTTAGACACAAATTAAATTATCATATTCAAACATAATGGAATATGAGAAGGAATATGTGATTTCATGATTAAAAAATTACAATAATATCATAATTATAGTATATAGAAAATAAAATCATCATTTTAACATACCATTATAGGTGTTTATGGAAAACGAATAACATTGGTTCCTGAGGTGGTAGTCCTCCGTACACAAAATGAAAATATTAATTCCAATTTGATTGAAGAAGAGAAATATTTAGGAAATTAAACTATCATAACAAAATATAATTATAGAAATATAATGTGTTTTTTATAATTTCATGGTATAATAAATTCTTAATGAGTTGGTGTAAGAAATAAAATAAATTTCTCTGTTTTGGACATTACCTCTTCTTCAAATAAGTGCTTTTTGTTTTAATATAAATCTTAATATATAGTATTTGAGAATAAAAATTGATTATAATCTGAAATTATGTATGTGAGGATGTAATTTTGGAAGGAATTTTCCGAACCAATTGGTTTTGAATGTGTGAATAGTATAAGAGACGGTTTGGACTTTTAAATGTCATTTAATTGGGGTACATGTAATTTTATATAATAAAAATTGTGTACCCATATTATTTATATTCCAAAAGGCTTCTAAATAGTCCATTGGTGAAAAAAGTAGAAAAATGTGTACCCCCTTTTGTAAACCAATTTTTACCTGAACTATGTTATTTTTCACTATTCATTATGCAAACCATTTAAGGAGACCATATTACATAATATAAAATATTATGGTCTTCTATATGGATTAATTTCATTAGTAGTATATTCATAGAAGGGGAATAATTTCATTTAAAATAAATCCTACAAATTTAATGAGAAAGTGATTTTTCAAATAGAAAATGTTTAAATGATTAAAAAGTTTCTATATCAAAATAAAATAATAAATTAAATCAAATTTCATAAGTTAGATTAATAAATATATTACAAAACTTATTTTACATTCAAAACCATCATAATTAAATATGGATAATTTTAAATTATATAAAATAAAATATAATTATGAATAAAATCTTGTATATTTTTCACTATAAATCTAAAAATTTGTCATTATAGAGAATTCAAGAAAACTGATATTAAGATAATTAGACATTTCGACTTAAAAGTAATTTTATTTATTTATTTATGAAAAATTAATTTTTTTCATTAAAAAAGTTTATAAAAATAAATATTTCCATTGTATTGAACTAGTTTTTATTTTCATTCATAATTAATTTGTTACAAAATAATTAATTATATATGTCTTTGTGTGTGTGTGTGTGTTCAAAATTTATATTTTCATAATTTATTTAATCTTATTCATACCCACCATTCAAAAAACTAGCTTATAACTATCATAAAAATGATAATATTACAATAATATGTCTAGTTTGGTTTATACTTTGTGTTGCATGTTATGAATGAAAAACTAAGTGTTGCGAATAATTCAAGATAAACATGTTGTTGTGTGTAACTCATGGTAAACTCACTGTTTCATATAATATAATATAAACTCATTTATGTGGGTATGTCAAAATATTAAAAAAAATTAATTTATTTGAAAAAAAATTTCACAGATTCTATTGGTATTACATTTAAAATCATGAATCTTGATATGTAACTATTATTAACTATTTTGTATACATTTTTTGGTACTTTTTGAAAACTATAAATCCTTGTTTATTCCTTACATGTGTCGAAGGAATTCACTTAGACATTCTCATTAATTCAATGATTAGGGAAATCTATTGGTGGAATAAATAATATATTATTCTATATTAGATGATCATGTATGATATGATATATTGGGAAAATATGACATTTATTACTATATTTCTCAACCATGAATATTATTACACATATAACCTTTATTATTTTTGAATGTTAATGAATCCATTAGATATTTATGAAATGGGTGGGTCCAAAATTATATTGTCCCTCAATGCCTGAGTACATAACATGGGAAAACTAAGATCGCGTATTGGAAGAATTCTTACCATTTATTTATAGAGGATTGTCACAAGGTCTAAATCATATTTTTATAATATAAAAAATTATACCATTCTCTCTTTCATATTATTAAAATATTCATATGACTATGAGTACCTATTTATTCTGTATATTACACTTTTGTATTTATTTTTATGGCAAGAATTGTACCCATGATATTCCCTATGCTATATTTATCTTTTATCAGCACCTTGTGTTGTTTTGTCCAATAATAATGATTTATTATCACCCCCACTAATATGTTTCCTCACATCCCCAAGTAATTAATTGGAATAATATGACTACACTAGGATAGAATTTCAATATAGAGATAAGTACTTTTATACATTAAAATTTTATTGTAATGTATCTAGTCCGTTGATGACTAATAAACCATTATCATTGGAATGCAATATCTTGAAATATATTTACAATGTCATATATAATGCACTAAATATGGAAACATTTGTTGATGATGTTTTAGATAGAATTAGTGGAAGTCTTATTATAAACCTTTAGAACTAGAATTAAAAAAATATACATAAAAATTATTGATTTTATCACATTGTAAATAATATTCTATATAATATTATTGAATTTTATTTATTAAATAAAATATTAATAATATTATATTTATACTATTTATAAATGATTTTTTTGGATAATGTCACCATCTAGATGGATTAGAAACCATGCAATTAACCATGCATAATGAGAAGACTAGTTGAACAATCTGGATAATGGAATTAATATTATTGATGAAAAAATAATGACTATTTTAGGAAAATATACCTAGGTTATGAAAAATACCCTTTCCCTCATGGATTAAGAAATTTACCATCCATAGAGATCAAACATATTGGAATAATCTATAAGGAAACATCTAATATATTTTTTTATAAATACACATCATATTCCAGAATTATAATATATTATGTCATTCGAGAAAATATATTTTGAAATTATTATAATCTAAGAGAGAAAACGTAGTTATAGATATATATCATATTATAGGGGTTTCTAACCAATGATGGGAATTAATTAAAATAATATTGAATACCAATAGATAGAGAGAATGAAATGAAATGAGTTCAAGGTGCATTTCAAGATAAATATTTTTCTAAAGAGAGAAGTTCAAAGATGGAAATAAAATTCATGAAACTATCAGATTAAAGAAGATACTATGACTAATTATGAAGAAACTTTTGCAGGGTTATAACGGTATGTTTTGGATTATCTACAAAAAAGTGAAAATAAGATTTATTAATTATTTTATAGTATATAAAAATGTATTATAAGATCCATGGATTCTCAAACTTTAACATTATATGAGGAGATAGTAATATGTTATATCAATATTGAGAAGCAGTACTATAAATAATTTACATTCAAAGGGAAGGGGGAGATTTAATGGATGGTTGAGAACCATTGTTAAAAAAATAAAGGAAACAAAGTGAATATTTTCTAAAAAAAATAACTATAAGAAGAAACACAAATGAAATTTCATTAAAATAATTTTCTATTTTTATAACTCTAGAGACCAATTAGATCAATCTCATGAGTGTTATGGAAGTAGGGTTATAACTAATGTAAAATTTCTCAATAGCATGATGATGGGGAATTACTCTAATCAATTACCAAATACCCAAGGGAATATTCTATATAATAGTAATGTGGATCAAGGATCTATAATTAGTTTAAGAATATCTATTGTTGAAGCTCCTATTTATCTGGTAATATATATTTTTATTCCATATTAAATAGTATCTAATATGTTGTTTGGTTCTAGATATATAAATTTAATTATATCATGTATGATTTCAAATAATATTCAGTCACCCCAGATAAACTAAGGAATAATATATAAGTGAGATCATTGAGTGATACCTCGATTAAAATAATGGTACACACTGAATATTAAATAGGATGAATTGGAATTGTCTCATTTAAAATATAATCATAAAACCTTTGTGAAATTTTTATTGAATATTGAGGATAGATTAGATCATGAATTATAGTGAATTTTTTTTCATAGAGTGATAAAAAAGATAAAATTGATACGGAATGTATGGAATTAGTTATTTTTCTAAGAGAGTTATCATTACCTAATTATTTCCATGAATTGCGCCAAGTAGCTCGATTAAATTAAATTTATAGGTTGGATATGGATAGAATTCAATTAATAGTGGGAAATGGATTTTTGGTCAGAGAGAGTAACTTAATAGGGGTTTAATTGGGTTCCCAATAAAAATATCTATAAATAAAAAGAATTAAAAAACTAAAAACCCTTAAATAAAATAAACATTTCACTTAATAAAAATAGTCCATCTATATTAGATCAATATGTTTGAAATAGTTTTTAATAAATTATTTGGTATTTTATAAAATATGGTTTATAAATACCCTAGATTTTGATATCAATTTACAATGATAGAAACATATATAAACACTAGTTAAAATTAATCATCAAATCAATTTATTTTTGTTAATGAAATATTGTCTTAAATATAATGAAAAAACAAAAAAACAACAACACAGTGATATAGTGAAATAAAAAAAGGTTCAACCTCTAGGTGATACCTAATCCCCTCCACATGGAAATAACCTATAGTCATGTAGATTATAAATATAATCAAACAAATCGAAAACCTCTATTAGGTATATAGTCAACAATAAAAAATAATTCAGCCTAAAAAGCATATTCCATAGTTATACATGGGATAAAATAAATGAACATGTCTCACATAGACCTCTTCCACAATCATAGTAGGAAATAGATTGACAAAGTAGAATATAAAAAGTATTATTTTAGATTATATATGATACAATGCGTGTTGGATAATAGTAAAACTACACACTACTCAAAAGTAAAACAAATAAGAAATAAATACCTTAGTCTGATGTGTTCTGTATGTTTGTAATACTCATATCATTATTGGCGAGGAGTTTGTTCATTGTTCCGAAAAATTTGAAGCAGAATAAAGGATCTTAGAAGTATAAAGTTTTGATTCAGTTGATCATTTTATATTGTCTCATTTAATATTTTTAATGGGTTTAGTGTTTCTGTTCCATTTATCTTCATAGAATATGAATTAGTAAGTTTGGGGTAATTCAAAAATTTTATTGTACAAGTTTCTTAATCGATAGATAACATTGTCTAATTATATATCATCTTCTTTTTTAGAGTGAGATACTTCATGAATATATATCAACACTTGTTGAAGGAGACCCACATCCCTTAGATCAGTTTCTTCTATGTCTTAAAGACTTGGTCAAACCATCCAAGAATAGATTTTTCCATTTAAAAAATCATGTCAAAAACTAAAGACAACAATGGTAATTAGAGTGTTTGTGGTAACTCAACTTCTGGTAGTGACTCCTCAAATAGTAACTCCTTTCGTAGTAGTAGTAGTGACTTGCTTCTGATGGTAAATCAACCCGATAGTAATAATGACATGTGTCTGGAGGTAGCTCATTCTAAATTTAATGGTAATTTGAGTATAGGGGTAGCTCATCCTGGTGGTAACAGTGACTTGAGTCCGGCGGTAGTGGTGAATCATAACCAACAATGTCATTCCATAACTCTGAGAAGGAATATAATAGAAGTAATATGTTCATATAAAATGTTTTAATATAACAGATGAAAAATTAATAATAAATGAAACATGGTTTGTGAATATTAAAATAAGATATGTCAAACACACCACATTTCAGGAGGTTCAAACCTTCCCCCCCTTTTAATGATAAAGAAAGGAATTTTATAAGGAATATACTAAAAAATTAATAAAAAATAAGTAGAAATATATGTTATTTAGAAAAAAAAAATAATGATAACTTAGATAGAAAATTATCTCCTCATTTTAGATTATAATAAGATTAAAAAATTGAAAAAATAACATTAAGGATTTGAATTAACATTGTACCAAAAAGACATGGAATTAAAGAAGATAATGATTATTGGAAGAATGTACATGATAGATATCAAAAATATATCATCAAATCAGATTCATTCCTTAGATAACGGTAGATGATCATCTTTATCATTCACTTTTTCCTTTAACATATCTCTGTCAGTATCCTGGGTAGAGACTGTTGAAGTATAAGTTGGTGAAAAGGTTGTAATTGATGGTAGAGTGGTAGAAAGAGGTATTGGTTCTCTGAAAAGAACTGGACTGAGTTATCAGGTGAAATCAACTTGAAATAGACTTGAAGATTGAAGTTATAAGGACCTGACATTAAAACATTTCATAATCTTGAATTACGTTAATAATTCACATTGAGAATCTTTTCATGTTTCGAGTTTTAGAGAATTATGACATAACCATTGGATTACATCTCAAAAAATTACATGGTTGACACTTCTACTCAGTTTCAATTTTTTTCATAAAATTAAACTCTTCAAAAAAAGAATGTCATGTCTAGTTCCTTGTTTTAGAGAACATGACATTTCCTTGATCCCGTCCTTGACCCTATTCCACTTTATATCCTGTGGAAAACATTTCAAAAACATGGGATAAGCATAAAAAGATCAGTAAGGGATACATAAAGAAGGAAAATTGTTAGTTTTTCAAAACAACATATAAACCATGAATACTTTATCATAATTAATACTTTTTCAACATTATGAAGTAGTAAATACTCTTCATTGAATAAAAGATCAATAATTATCATTTTGTAACCAACTTATTACCATAAAACCCATATGATGAACACATAACATATAAATGTAACTTGGGACATAAACATAGTTTAATGGAATAACCATACAATTGACTTCCACACATAACCCTAAATGGGATAGTCATACAGCCGACATCCATACCCAATGAATTGGAGGTTATAACATAACCACCCATCTTGGTTTATCACAGCACCACCCTTCATTTGGTTTATCACATAACCACCCATCAAATTTCCAAGTACCATTATAAAATCATAACACATAAAATATTGAAAATATAAAAATTTCACTAATAACATTTAATTTGCAATAACAAAAAATAATTTCAAGATATTTAAATAATAAATCCATTTCAAAAACCATTTTAAATATGAAAAAACCCATAAATTGAATAAGAAATTTCTTTTTCATTTTGGAAAACATTAAGGCTTATATAGAAATCCACATAATGATTTTGACGACAGAGAGGCCATTATCCCCACAAACATCAAACAAAATTCGTTTGTCAGTTTGTAAAATGATTCCTAGAAAAAATATTTCCTTTTAATGAATTTAAATCTTAAAGGATTCTATTATACACCATGTAAATGAAGAAGGTATATATTATCAAAATATGCCTCAATGAATGGAGATTGAGATGAAGTCCCTTACCTCACATCTGACTTGACTCGTTCGTTCTTTAATCTCCTGAATAATAAAATAAAGTTAATTTCTACTTGATTAATAATATTTTTCAAGTTTAATATTCCTTTTATATCACTTATTAACATGTTATAAACATTATGTAATCATTTAATTTAATAACATTCATTTTGTCGATATTTGGTACCTGATTCAAAAAAGGGCATCTTATAATTACTAGTTGTTCACAGGGTCAACAGATCATTATATCCAGAGTGATATTCATGATTTAGATATTATATATTTCTAATATATCCAGTATATATATATATATATTTAAATCAGTACATATCGTTTGGAGTTAAGAAATGAAATGCACAATTCATGGAGACGGTAAGCCATACGTACGTATTAACGCTAATTTCATTTATATTTCTTATTTTATTGGAATTAAAACATAAATATACAATGGTATATTATAATTCCAGTATAATATCATATATAATATCAGTAACTCCATCCTTTAGATGCCCCACATATGGAATTAATGAGTTATATCACTTTGAGGGGGCGGTAGTTTGCACTTTCTCAAATGAAATTATCACATTTACCCATAATGAAAACTATAAAAGTATGAAATAAATGATAAATAATAAAGAATAAAGAAAAAATAAACATAATATTTATCATATATAAATACATTTATATCTTAATGTCCACCATGATAGGTGGTAGGATATAATCAAACAATCATCATTTTGTGAGGCGTTATTTTTCCATCTATAGAAATTGTATGTTCTCCCCCCATTAGATGGAGGTGTGTGTAAGTGTAGTGCAAATAAATCTCATAAATACATCCTAGTATATTCAATATATTGGTGGTTTTATAATAGAAATTAATAAAAATAGTTTAGGGGTTGGAGAAGTAAAATAAAATAAATGAATTTAAGAGAAATTGTTACATTTAATTTGGGTAACTCCTTTTGGTTTGAACCAAAAGGACTTGTTAAAGTGCCTTCTTCTTAAGGTGAGGCTTCTAGGAGGAGGAGTGGGATGTAAGGAGCTTAATTATGTAGAGTATGGACGACCCATGGGGCATGAGTTTGTGAGGAATGTGTTTGAAGTGGTTCCCTTTTATAAGGGGGGTATGGGATCTTCAGGATAGTCTGAAACAATAATTTTATTATAAACTAATCATCGGTTTTAAAAGGTCAAAAAATCATTAATGATGAATATAGAAGGACTAATGGTCTAAATAAAATCATCCAATAATAATTGGACATGTTTTAGATATTATTTTAATATTTATAATCTTATTTATTTAAGTCATTTATGAATAAGGTAAATAGTGCATCATTATTGTGTTATAAATAATTTAATTTATTCGATGTCTAAATATTAAAAAAAATACTATGATGTAGGAAATATTTTTACCTTTCAAAAAAATATTTATGGTAGAAATTATAACTTATATAACACCGCATAAAATTAATTTAATAAAATATTATTGTTTATGTCATTTTGTCTTTACTGTAAAAGAATTAAAATAAAGTGTCATTATCACTCTTAAATGGCTCCATGGGGTCCCAAAATCGACCCATGTATGTCCATGGTCGGCCATGACAAATAAAATAATGTTAGGACAAGTTTTAAGGTAAATTTGTATTATTATAATATTATTTTTACCTTGAATTACCTTATTTAGCTTTAAATGTAGTTTATAAAAGTCAAAAGTTAATATTCCCTAAAAATTATTTTCAACTTATTGAACCACATTTTACCTACTAATAACACCCATGTATGTTGGATACTTGAAATTCAATTCATATAATTCGTAAAATTTCATTTAAATGAAAAAGTCATATTTAACTACTATTTAGTGGTTTCACTATTCATCGAAAAATTGATGTTTTCCAGAAAAAACTAAAAATTTAGCATAAGATATATTTTATATTCTGAATTAAAAATGATACCTATTTTATAAAATTCAAAACACAGAAGTGGCATAAATTAATTTTTAATTAACTCCCGCTGTTAAATAAAAAGGCATATTTTTAAGAAATAATAACTATAAAAATATTGATTGTTGTGTTTGTCCAAATTCAAAGTGAAATTACTTCCAATGACCAAAATTGGATTAAATGGTAATAATATAATCGGATTAAACGTTAAAACAAATTAAAAATATAATCAAACCATATAAAAAATTACATTAAAAGAGAGTTTTGAATTAAAAAAACATTTTTAATTTTTCATTAAAAATTCAATTTTATCGGAAAAATACAAAAAATTTACCCATTGTGAATTTTAAAGTTTTGATTCTAAATAAGAAATTTATGTGGTCAAATAGAACATAGAAAAGTGATCAAATATAAATTTAATTAGGGTTCTCCATTAAAAGAAGGTAAATCGACCTTTTAAAGTAAATTATGCTTAAAATTTGATTCATTCATATTTTAAGCCTCTAAATTTTATTGGATAAATGTAAATACATTTATCAAACATGTATAATCATATTTTAGTTAGCTTTTTCATTCCTTACAATAAAGTAGCAAGCAGTTAAATACCATTTAAAATAATAATATTATATTATAAGTGTGCAACGTATGTTTTCAATGATACCAGTTGTTGCGTATCAGGTACGCCATCAAACATAGAACCCCATTTAAAGTAAAATTAATATTTAATTCAAAAAATATTAATAAAAAAGAGAATTTATTATTTCCTTATTTACCTGGGATGTTACATCCTTCACCCCTTTTGGAAATTTCATCCTCGAAATTTTATTCACATATAAAATAAATGAGGGTATTTTTCCCTCATAACATTGTCAGATTCCCACGTTGTCATTTCAACCATATGGGTTTTCCATTGAACCTTTACCTGATAAATGGACTTATTCCACATTACCTGATCTCTACGGTCAAGAATGAGGAATGGTTGTTCCTCATATGAGAGATTCTCTTCCAACTGAACTACCTCTAGGCTCAAAACATGAGATGGATAGGTCATATACTTTAACAACATTGAAACATGAAAAACATTGTGTACTTCGGATAAAAATGGAGGTAAATCCACTCTACAGGAAATTGATCCATCTTTTTCCAGGATTTCATAAGGTCCAATGAACCTCAGACTCAGCATTCCCTTATTGCCAAATCACATCACACTTTTCCATGGAGAAACATTGAGAAAGACATGAGCACCTACCTCAAAAGAAAGATCCTTTCTCTGATTATCCGCATAACTGTCCTTCCTGCTCTGAGTTGTTCTCATGTTCTTCTGAATCAACTAATAAATTTCAACCATCTCTTCTACCTATTCTATTCCCATCAGTTTCCTTTCACCTACTTTATACAATAAAGCTAGAGTTCGGCATTTCTTTCACTATAATGCCTCAAATGGATCCATCTATATTCTGGAATGAAAACTATTATTATTTGAAAATTCATGCAAAGAAAGATGTTGGTCCCAACTTCCCTGGAAATCCATTGAGAAAGCACGTAGCGTATCCTCCAAGGTCTGAATTGTTCGTTCTGATTTCCCATATGGTTGAGGTTGAAAAGATTTACTAAAGTTTTATTCAGTACCCAATGACTTCTGAAGGACTTTACAAAAGTTATAATTAATCCTAGGAACACGATCATATAAAATGGAGAGGGGAACACATTGTAACCTGACTATATCTTTATCATACAACTGATAATGTTGGTCTAGAGAAAAAGTATCTCTAATAGGAAGAAAATGGGAAGTTTTAGTCAATCGCTCAACAATAACCCAGATGGAATTATTACCTCAAGATGTATTTGGTAATCCCATAACAAAGTCTATGGATATATTTTCCCATTTCCACTCTGGAAATGGTATAGACTAAAGCATTACTTTCAGTAACTGCAGCTCTGCCTTAACATGCTGACAAGTCAAACACATCACAGTAATGTCAGCAATATCTTTTTTCATTCCATCCCACTATTAATAATCTCAAAGATCTCTATACATCTTAGTACTGCCTTAATGAACTGAAAATGAGGAATTACGAGATTTAAATAGGAACTCATTTTTCAACTATAAATCATGAGGCACACATAATCTCTTCCCAAACCTAAAAACACAATCATTATCAAAATTAAAATCACACAACCCACCCTTTTGAATGAACTATTCCTTTTTCTGTAACTCACTATCTTCCTTCTACACTTGCTTAATTCTGTCCAATAAAGATGATTTCACTAACAACTGGTAAAAAATAGAATAATTTCCTACACCAAATACTTCTATTCCAATGTTTATCAAATAAAAATCCAATGTACCTCATTCCAAATGTAGCATGGTAATTAAAGCATTACTTTTTCAACTCAAAGCATCAACCAATTTATGTGATTTTCCTAGATGGTAATGGATTGTGAAATCGTAATCCTTGATTAATACCAATAATATCATCTGTCTAATGTTCAAATCTTTATGAGTGAATATATTCTTTAATCTTTTGTGATTAGTATATACTTCACACGTTACTCCATAAAAATGATGCCTCCAAATTTTTAAAGCAAAAAACAATAGAATCTAATTTCAAATCATGTGTAGGGTAATTTAACTCATGAGGTTTCAATTGATGTGAAGCATAAATAAATACCCGATCATTATGAAAAAGGATACAAACATGTCCATTGAACTAAGCATCACTATAGATAACAAATTCTCCATCTCTAGAAGGCAATTCCAAAACAAGAGAATTCACCAATAATCTTTTCAACTCATGAAAAAAATAATCACATTATTTTGTCCAAATGAACATAATAACCTTTTCTATTTAACATAATCATTGGACTAGATAACCGTGAAAAATTCGCAACAAATCTCTGGTAAAAACCTACCAAACCAAGAGAACTATGGATCTTAGTAATATTTGTGGGTCTTTTCCATTCTTCAAAAACATTTGTTTTAGCAGGATCAACTATTATGCCATTTTTTGAAACAATGTGACCAAGGAAATAATTTTTTTAACCAAAATTCACACTTGATGAATTTATCAAACTATTTATTTTATTTTACGGTTTTCAAGAAAACCCTTAAATGAATTTCATGTTCCTCATTTATTTTGGAATAAACCAAAATATCATCAATGAACACAACCAAAAACGTATCCACGAAATCACATAAAATTATATTCATAAGACCCATAAACATAGAAGGTGCATTGGTTAAACAAGAATTCATAACTACAAATTAATAATGGCCATATCTAGTATGAAATGCGGTATTTGGAATGTCTGCTTCCTTTACATTCTACTGATGTTATCCCGACCTCAAATAAATCATTGAAAAATACTGAGCTCTCTGGATCTGATCAAAGAAATAATCAATATGAGGTAAATGATACATGTTCTTAATAGTGATGTTATTCAATGCCCTATAATGAATGAAAAGTCCCATTGAACCATATTTCTTTTTAAAAAATTAGACCGGAGTACCCCATGGTGATGTTTTAGGTTGAATGAAAAATTTATCTAATAACTCATGCAATTTATTATTTAACTCTAAAATTTCAATTTGAGCCATTCGATAAGGGGGTTTTGCAATTCTCTTAGCATCAAGAACTAAGTCAACAGTAAATTCAACTTCTCGATCAGGTAAAATACCAAAAAACTCATCATGAAAAACATCAAGGTTCTCATTTACCACTAGACTATTATTAATCTAAATAGTTCCTTTCTTTTAAACAATATATGCATAGTAACATTCATTTCCATCTTTTACTAGTTTTTTAGTTTGATGATATGTTATTAAAAGTAAGAATTCATTCTTGTACACGAACTGAAAATCATTCTAAAAAGAAACCTCTTTAGCTTTGTAGTCAATCTTAGCATGATAAACAAAAAATCAATCCATACGCAAAATAACACAAAACTCTACTAGAGCAAAAACAATAAGGTTTTAAGGTAGATTATTCCCGCTCACAAGGAAAATAAGGTTCTTATAATTTCTTTTTTACTCAAAATTTAGTCCTAGTGTTTTTACCATAATATCTGTATTCATATCTTGAGATGGAATTTCTAATTTACTAGAAAAATTATCAGAAATGAAAAAGTGTGTAGACACTAAATCAAACATCACATTGGAATATTATGAACAAACAAATAGTGCACCTAATACTACTTAATATGATAGCCCAACATCTCCAAAGGTAGTTAAAAAGGATTTCACCACCATTTTCATCTTGTAGCCTGGTTGATTTCCCTCCGTTTAGTTCTTCACTGGACACTCATTTTCATAATAACCCATTTCATTTCACTTAAAACATCTTACCATTTACTTTTCATTACCTACTTGATCATCTTCCATACTGTTACAAGCAATATGAACAGACATACCACATCAGAAGCACTTCCTAAAATATGATAAATATTCTCCAGGATTGTTTTTACCATACTTCTTACAAGATGAATATTTATTTTTCTTACCTCCATGATTATTTAATGGATTATTTCCCTTTGCCTACCAAATGGTCCTCTTATTCTGTGGTTTGTCAAAGAACATCTGATCATCGACGAACTCCATTTACACCTTATCCGCACATCGAACAAGTTTTTTATAATTTTTGAACTCATGATATGATAATGATCTTCGATATCACAGGTTCAGTCCTGAGTAAAATTGATTTATCATATTATAAAGATCTCTGATGAAATTTGGAGCACACCTTTCTAGTCGAGTGAAATTTCCTTCGTAAACATTCACTGAGTCATCCTCCTACCTCAATTACCAAAATTGTTTCTCCATCCTAAGTCGAACCTCCTTAGGAAAATATTTCTCAAGGAACATACCTTTTAAATTCATCTCATTCAAGCACATAAATCTCCTCACTATCCTTGATATTTTTCACCATCAACCACCACTGATCAGTTTAACCTTCAAAACGATAAAAAAAAAAGAATAACCTTTTGTTGTTCTGAACACCCCATTCTATCAAAACATTTCTCCATTACTTTAATCCACCCTTCAGCTAGGACAAGGTCAGACAATCCTCTGAATGATAGGGGATGATGCCTCATGAAATGATCCACTACTGACATGTTCTGCTATGGTTGATTTGAAAGTTATATTACATGGATACCACCGCTATTTATAGCCTAACTCAACTGTTACATCACTGCAACAAACTTTTCAGTTCTGATTCCGACCATCTCAGGTTGTCGTTTTGAAAGGTTGTCTTCCTTCGGATGTCATACCAACATAGATTCCCTGTTTTTTCAATGGAAAACCATTATGAACACATAAATATCTTAGGTGAAGCTACATGGTAATAAGTAAATGATATATCATTTCAATATTACTATAAATTAATTTAAGGATATTAATTTATCAAAACCCTAACTCCTAAATTTGTCTCAATCGACCTATGATAGCAACTATAAGGACCCAACCATAAACCATTATATAATATTGAATTAAACAAGTAATTCACATTGAGGATCATTTCAGGTTTATAGTTTTATAGAATTAGGACATAACTATTACATTGAATCTCAAAAAAATACAAGGTAGACACATATAATCAATTTCTATTTTTTTCTTATAATATAAATTATTGTGAAAAATAATGTCATGTCTAGTTCCAAGTTTTAAACATCATGACATTTACATGATCCTGTACTTGACACTATTCCACATTATGTCTTCTGAAATTTTTTTCAAAAATTTATGATGAGCATAAAAAGCTCAGTAAGGGATACACAAAAATTAAAAACAGTTAGTTTTTCAAAACAACAAGTAAACCATGAAAATTTATCATAAGTAATAATTTTATACTTTATGAAGTAGTAAATACTCTTCATTGAATAAAAGATCAATTCATAGAATTTTTTAACCAATATGTTACTATAAACCCATATAAAGAACATATAAAATATAAAGGCAACTTAGGACATAAACATACTTAAATGGAATAACCATACAGTTGAACTCCACAAATATTACAAAATGGAATAGTTGTACGACTGACGTTCATACCCAATGCATTGGAGGTTATAATGTAACCAACTGTCTAGGTTTATCATATAACCACCCATCATTTGGTTTATCAGGTAACCACCCATCAAATTTCCAAGTACTATTATAAAATCATAACAAATAAAATATTGAAAATATAAACATTTCACAAATAACATTTAAATTGAAACCACGAGAAATAATTTAAAGATATTAATATAATCAATATATTTCAAAAACCATTTTTAATACCAAAACACCCAAAAAAAGAATAATGGATTTCCTTTTCATTTTATAAAACAATAATGCGTATATAGGAAGCCAAATAATTATTACAGTGGCAGAGAGGTTATTGTCGCCACAAATGTTAAAAACATTATGTTTTTAGTTTTGTAAAATGCTTCATATAAAAAGATTCAATTTGAATTAAAGTAAAAGTAAAAGGGTTTTATTATAAACCATTTAAAATAAGATGGTTTATATTATCAAGATATGCCTCAATGAAGGGAGATTGAGATGAAGTCCCTTACCTCGTTTCTGACTTTACTTGTTCATTCTTTAATATCCTGAATAATAAAAAAAGTTAATTTATAATTCCTTAAGAACTATTTTAATGTTTATTATTCCTTTTATTTCACTTATTACCATTTTATAATCATTATGTCTTAATTTAAGTTAATAACGTTCGATTTGTAGATATTTGGTACTTGAGTAAAAAATGGACTTCTTATAATTACAAGTTGTTCACATGATCAAAAGTTCATTATATCCAGAGTGATATTAATGATTTAGATATCATATATATCTTATATATCCATCATCTATATATATATATTTATTTATTTATAATAGGACATATCATTTGGAGGTAATAAATGAAAATCACCGTTCATGGAGACGGTAAGTCGTACGTAAGAATGAACACTACTTTCATTTCTATTTCTTACTTTAATGGAATTAAAACATAACGATATATTGGTATATTATAATTCCAATATAATATCATATATAATATCATTATCTATATGCTTTATACATTCCACATATGGCATTAACGAGTCAAATCACTTTGAGGGGGTGGTAGTCCGCACTTCCTCAAATGAAATTATCGCGTTTACCACTAATAGAAACCATAAAGGTATGATATAAATGAAAAATATAGAATCATAAATAAAACATAATAAAAATATATATTATATATAAATATAGTGCCATCTTAATGGCTACCATGGTAGGCGGTAGGAGATAACTGAACAATCATCATTTTGTGAGGCGTTAGTTTCCCATCCACAAAAATAGCATGTTCTTCACCCATTAGATGGAGGTGTTTGTAAGTTTAGTTTGAATACATCTCATAAAAAAAGTCAAGTATATTTAGGATACTGGTGTTCTTATAAAATAATGTAATAAAATGATTTTTGGGGTTGGAGAAGTTAAATAAAAGAAATGAATTAATGAGAAATCATTATCTTTAATATTGGAAACTCCCTTTGGTTTGAACCAAAAGGAATTCTTGAAGTGACTTCTGTATAAGGTAAGGCTTCTTGGAGAAGGAGAGAAATATAGGAGGATTAATTGGGTAGAGTTTGGATGAGCCAAGGGCTTTATTGGTGTGAGGAATGGGATAGAAGTTGTGTTCATTTGTAAGGGGTGGAGGGGCTCTTTAGGAATGTTTGAAACAATTATTTTATTATAAACTTATCTTCAGTTTAAAAAGGTCCATAATTCATGAAAGTCAAAGATACGATGAGTCATGGTCGAAATAAAGTCATCCAATAATAATTGGATAGGTTTTGGATATTATATTAATATTTATAAACATATTTATTTAATTCATTTATTATTGAGGTAAATATTGCATCATTATTCTGTCATAAATAATGTAATTTATTCGATGTCTAAAAATTAAAAAAAAATTAATATGATGTATGAAATATTTTTATCTTTAAAATTAATATTTATAGTCTGAAGGATAACTTATATAACACCATGTAAAAATTAATTTACTAAAATATTTTTGTTTATGTCATTTTTGACTTTACTTTAAATTAATTAAAATAAATTGTCATTATCACACTTAAGTGGATTGATGGGGTCCCAAAATAGTCCCAAGGATTCCCATTGTCATCCATTACTGATATAATATGGTTAATACAAGTGTTAAAGTAAATTTTTTATTATTATAATATTCTTTTTACCATGAATTACCCTATTTACCTTTAACCGCAGTAAATAAAGTCAACAGTTACTATTCACCAAATTTTATACCCATATTATTGAACCAAATTTTACTTACTAATAAAAAACTTGTATGTTGGATTTTCAAAATTCACTTCACCGAAGCGGTAAAATTTCATTTAAATGAAAATGTCAGTTTTTTAACTACAACTTAGTGGTTTCACTAATCATAAAAAAATTGAAGTTTTCCATAAAAATAACAAAACATCAGCCTAAGCTATATTTGAGATTAAAAATTCAAAAAAGATGTCTAATTTAAAAAATTTAAGACACAGAAGTGGCAGAAATTAATTTAAAAGTAATTCCTGCTGTCAAAACAGAAGGCCTGTTTTTAAGAAATAATAACTATCAAAATATTGACAGTTTTTTTGTCCAATTTCAAAGTGAAGTTGCATCCAATGACCAAAATTGGATTAAATGGTAAAAATATAATCTAATTACACTTTTAAAACTATAATATAACATTATAAATGAATTATATTATAAGGCAGTTTTGAATTAAAATACAACATTTTTTATTTTTCATAAAAATTGAATTTTATCAGAAAATACCAAAAAATTTACCCAAAGTGAATTTTGATGTCCCAATTCTAAAGAAAAATTGTATTTGTTCAAATAGTTCATATAAAAGTTACCAAAACTAGATTTAAAGAGGGTTCTCCATTAAAATATGATAAATCAACCTTTGAAAAAAATTATGCTTAAAATTAGATTCATTCACATTTTAAACCTCTATAATTTATTAGATAAATGTGAATAAATTTAACAAACGTGTATAATCATACTGTAGTTAGTTTTGTTCATTCTCGCCAATACAATGGCTTGGATTTAACGACCATTTAAAATAATAATATTATATTATTAGAGTGCAATGTAAGATTTCAAGGAAACGTGTTGTTGCGTATCAGGTACACCATCGAACATAGAAACCCCTTTAATGTAAAATTAATATTTAATTCAAAAAAGTTAATAAAAAAGAATATATTATTTCTTTATTTATCTGGGATGTTACAAAAATGGTATGGGCATATGACTAGTGGACTGAGAGATTAGATCAAGAATATACTGAACTACGATTTTGGTTGAGTTTGAACGAATTGAAGAAACAGGAATGGATTCATGAAAAATAATAATTTTTTGATGAAAATAAAGATAACGTTTCTAAATATTTATGAAGTCCATAATTATGGAACCTTATCGATCAGTTTCATTAATGAAATATTCATTTTCATCCATAAAACCTTGAAGAGATGGTGTAAGAAATTTTAATTAACAAACATTTTCTTTAAAGGATCTTTTCACTGGTGGGATATTCATGTTATTAAAATGAAACATGAAATTATCTAACATATCGTTCTTAGTGAAGATACTTGAAAAATAATATTGGATATAATTTTTGATTAATTCTTTATTTTGTATGAGATCACCAATATACTATTTTATGAATTAAAGATTATTTTCTTTATAATGATGTGTTTACCTAATATGGCCTTCATGAGTATGGACATCACACAAGGAATTTATTCTTTGTTATTTGATAAACTGCTTCAAATGATCTCAAATTTTTCTTACTAAACCAGGAGAAGTTATAGATAATGTAGAGAAAATAGTAGAAATACTATCCAACTTATGAGAAGTGAAACTCATAAAATCTAAAAAACTAATTTGTAGACCCTCTAAGAAAGATTCAAACTAGCAACCGAAAAAATAAATCTTTTATTTTTAACCTTCGTTTATTTAATATGAAAAAAACAATTTGTTGAATATGAGATATGATCATATCTACTATAAACTTAACACTGTCTTCATCAAGATGAGCAATATGAGATGGTTGAGAGTTAAAAAATTTTGAAATATCTGAGACCAAATTCTTTCTCAAGGATTCCATATTAGACTGAAAATCCTCTGATAAAAAATCTAAATCATATTGGCTTACAATATTAGGAGGCAACACTAATGAAGCAGTGGAAAGATTTTTTAGTTTAGTGATATTGTATCCTCACATGGTCTTTAAATATCCATGGGAGTGAATGGATGTATCTCCCCATCTTCATCTACCTGATTCACTAGGAATCATTCTCTTTGGAATTCAGATTCATCGTCTGAATAATTATATTTCAGACCTATTATTAGAAAAATAGTATTTTCTCCCATTATTTAGTGGTTCTAACTGATGATATGACATATGGATGAGTATGAGTGTCTCTGGGCTTTTGAGAAATTTGACCACTTTCAGTTCTTGAGGTAAGTAGTGTTGTTTTTTGAAGATTCAAAGTTGGTATATATGGAGTCTGATCCACTGGAACTAACTGAATTACAAGAAAGGTACTCCACTCCCCCTCATTTGAAGCTGGCAGAACTTCTCAATGATTTCTTTCTAGGATCTCCATTTATTCTAACATAGCCAGTTCAACTAAATATTCATCAGGATTTCCAGTTTTTCCCCACTCGCTAACTGCTTCCTTATCCTTTGAATGGACTATAGGAATATTTTGTATTAATTTATCACTAGTCTGACCTTATTCAATGAGATTGAACATAATTGGATCATAGGTTTGAAAAGAAACTAACTCTTAGATAGTTTCAACTCCATTCTTTTCATTACCTTCATTATTAGAATGACCTTATTTATGTTGATCAACTCTATGAAAAGTTCCACTATCCTCATCTTCAACTTCTAGATTCACATCCTGATATTCATCAAATTTGTCCTTAGAATTATTTATACAAGTTTAATCTAATTTTTCAAGACCTATAATCCATTTTTATACCTTGTTAAAAATATTATCATTTCCTTCATCATTACTCTCCTCACTTGAAGTCTCAAAGGTAGATGATTTGAACTGAGATTCTTCAGAAACTCTAGTATCTTCTACATTATAATGAAAAGATAAGAGTGTTTTTATAGAAGGAAGAGATCCAATATAACTGACATGCACACTAGATACTCATGGTGGGTATTTAATGATATCTGGGTCACTGCCTTCTTCAACTGACTAAACGTCTTCTTCATTATCATCTCTTTTAGTGATAACATATGTAATATAATAATTTTGAATATGAATAGGTTCAAGACCAGGATCCACCATATATTTTGGTCTAGTTATGTGATTAATAAGGTTATTATCATCATATTGTTTTTAATTATCCTTATCCCAACATCCCTTCCAAGGATTCCAACTAACATCCCCTCCAATGCATATTTACATTGATAGGAAAAAAAATGACCATTTTATCATCAACGTCTTCTCTAGTTGTGGCATAACATTTTGAATCATGGATGGCGGATATAATTTTGGGATAAAAGAGGGATTTTGATTTGGTGAAATTATTTCACATCTCAAGCATGTTAACCATCAAATATATGAAAATATTTATTATTTTCCCATTCATCGTCATATACATAATATAGAAATCTTGATATCTCATTGTTTTTATGTCTCTTTTCCTTGGACATAAAACATTCTATGCAAACATAAATAGCAGTTTACACTCACCATCAAGATCTATATATATTGGTCTCCTCTTGTTTGGATATCCAATTAATTCTAGGAGATCCTCATCAATATTTTCATTTGGAATACATCCATGGAAATCATCATAAACTCCTTTCTATGGAATTTGTAGACATTTTTCCCATTCATTGGAGGAGAAAAAAATCCGTTATACATCTATACTAATATGAATATTATCTCCTTTTTCCCAAAAATTAATTGTGCATTATGATAATATTCATAAATTATAATTGGATAATACACTCTATGATTTGAATTAAACAATTTTACCCACTTTTTTATTTCTATTACCTTTATCACTATAGTATTTATAGTTGGATGGCACTGTGCATCAATCTATTTTTCTTCTTCGACTACATGGTTCATCAGATGCATGTTTACTAATATGGATTAGAATATACTAATAGACAATCCTTGTCTATTAGAATGAATCATATCATCTAGATATGATTCTGCAACACTCTTGTTATGGTATATTATAATTTGATGAAGAAGTTAGGAGGAGCAAGAAATTGGAAGATTAGTTTGTGAGGAAGGACATGGATCAAGATTTCAAGGTTCAGGATATTTGAATATATTTTGAGTAATGCTAATGTTTTTTTTTCATTTAGGGATTATAAAATATTAATAATAAAATTATGATGATAAAAAATTAATTGGTATAGGAAAATCTCAATAGTAATAAAAATAATGCTAACATAAAAAAGAACATGGACATTCTGAAAAATTACTCATAAATGGTGACTCATCAACGAGGACTCATCAATAATGAATCTAGAACGATGACTCATTAATGGTGACTCATTAATGAGGACTCAAAAATAGTGACTCATCAACGATAAATCAACATACAATGTTTATCATTCCTAATTAATGTATGATGTAGTTTAGTATTTCATAATTCAAATTATTCATTAATATATAATCTATCTAATGTTCAGTTCAAATAAATTAAAAAATTATAGCACCCCATTGATAATGATCTCTCTAAATGAAATTTCTAAGATAAATTTGCTTGGTTCTAAAGTGAGATACTGGATTTATGGAATTGTTTATTTCATATGTGTAACCACAATTAATAGATACATGTATAAATTTTATATAATGACTTGTAAATGAGATTTCATTAGCAAGATTTATCAACAACAACTTCCAGTAGCTATGTATTCAGTTTCAGCAATGGATAGTGCAATAGACTATTGCTTCTTACTACATTACGATACTAATGATTTTCCCAAAAGATGACACATTCTTGGTATGATTTGTTCTTTCTAACTTGAAACCATCAAAATCAGCATCTAAATCACTAACTAAATAAAAATCATTTAATCTTAGGTAAGGTAATCCTAAATTATTTATATAGACATTTTGAGTTATAAAAATTATTTTGATAGTTAATAAATGTGACTCTTTGGGATTTTCATGAATGCAGTCGCACATACATACTATTAACATAATATCACACTGACTAGTAGTTAAGTAAAGAAATCATCCAATCATACATCTGTATCTAGTATGATTTACTGATTTCTCAGTTTCATTATGGTATAGTATACAGGTGGTACTCATGGGAGTACCCCTCCTTTTGGTACTCTCTAGGCCAAAATGTTCTAAAATATATTTAGTGTATTTTCATTGATTTAAAATTATTCATTCTTTATTTTTAAAATTTTGAAATCCATAAATAATTTAAAATCACCCTTTAATATCTTTTCGTAATCACTTTTCATTAATTATTAAAAATCACAACATATGGAACATTTAGATGATCCAAATTATTATAATCTACATAAATTTGATATATCAATTTTTTAAAGTATTTTTATTAATAGATTTGGATAATCTATTCCTTTTGGAAAACTTTTCGATATAAGGAATGATGTAATACTATCCTTCCAGGATCAAAGATCCTATTTTAAACCATACAATTCTTTTGTTAATTAAAAAAATATTGAAAAATTAGGGGTTTGAAATCATGGTGGTTGTTCAAAAAATAAATAATAAATTATAAATACATTTAAGAATGCACATTTAAGCTCTATTTCATATAGTTTGAATTCAAAATTTGTTGAATTGGAATGAAGTATACTAATTGATTATAGTCTTTCTATAGGAGAAAAAGTTTCATCATATTCAATACATTATTCTTGAATATAACCTGGTGCAAATAATCGAGCATTGTTTCCTACTATTGTTCCAGATTCATAAACCGTGTTTATAAACACCCACTTAGTGTCTATAGTTTTAGTATCCTTAGTTTGTTTAAAAAGTTCCCAATAATTTTTTCTTTCAAAATTATTAAGATCTTCTTGCATACCTATTACCAAGAATTCAATATTAATTGCATTATTGATGTTCTTTGGTCTAATCTGTGACAATAAGTCTTGATGTTCAATTTGATTTCTTAGAGGTTCTCTTGTTTTTTTACCTTTTCCTTTGATTCCAATTATTACATCTAATGGGTGGTTATTATTACTCCTAATGGGTTTCTCAGAATAGGGACGTATGGGATTAGATTTTTATTCCTATTTATATTCTGATGGATAATTGGCTATAATGTCTTCTTATTTAATAAAACTTTCAATAAATTTGGAATTGAGATTTATATATGAAATATGATCCTCATGGACTTCTAAGATAGTCATGACTTCATTAGTATTGGTTTCATTCAACATAATATCAACATTTTCATCAATTATTCTTCTATTATTTTAAAATAATCTATACTATTTTGTGGAAGTTGAATAACCAAGGAAAATTCCATCATCGCTTTTAGAAAAAAAAATCAAAATTGTCCATTTTATTAAGAGTAAATATATTTCTACATAAAACATTATAGTAATTATCCTTTTTATACTATTTCATAACTCATAAGATTGTTTCTTGAAGATAGGTCTAATAAAAAATCTATTAATAATATAACAGGTTGAATTAATAGCTTCAACCAAAAAGTAGATAGTTTGGCCATACACAATTAACATGGTTCGGGCTATCTCTTTTAGCGTCCTATTTATTCTTTCTACCAATCCATTTTGATGTGCTGTTCTAGGAGTAGAAAATTTGTGATTATATCTATTTTGAGAACATAATGACATCAAATCGTGATTTTAAAATTCTCAACCACGATCACTGCTTATAGTCTTAATCCTTAGTCTATTATGGTTTTCAAAAGATTTATAATACTTAATAATATAAGAACCTTCACTTTTGTGACATAGAATGAATACCAATGTGTATCTAGAGAATTCATCTACAAGTACATAGACATAGTGTTTTAAATTTATACTGGTAACTCTAGAATATTAGAAGAGGTCTATATAAATTAAATTTAGAGGTTGAGTGGTTAAAACTTATTTCTTAGATATAAAATAAATCATATGAAGTTATTATTTTGGTCAGTATTACAAACTCTATCATTTTTGAATTCATGCCTTGGTTGGTATCGAACTAAACCTTTCATATTTTGCATTCTATGTGAGTGAATATTACAATGACCTAGTCTCCTTGACAAATATAATATTATTTATTAAAGGAACTTAGGAAGGAAATATTGTTATAATTTAATTAATTTAAATAAGAAGAATAAATATCACCACTTCCCAAAAGAGTTAAAAATAAATTATTTTTATCATTCTAAATATGACAGGAATTGTTTTCAAATTTCACATAAAATTTATCATCACACAATTGGGATATGCATAGAATATTGTATTTAAGACCTCTATATATAAAATTTTGAAATTAATATGGAATTTTAATTACCAATTTTTACAAGACTCGTGATTTTAACTTTTTTGTTGTCCCAAAAATGACTTGTCGACCATCAACTTTAATGAAATTTTTGAAATTTGAATACTCACTTGTCATTTTTCTGGAAGATCCACTATCTAGATAGCATATTCTATTATAATATGTTCTCAAAAAATGATTTTTACGACCCAAGGTTTGTGATAAAAATTATTTTGGTTACAAAATTCTCTTAGGTTAGGATATGTATGTCAAAAGAATTTTTCATATACATGTTTTTCTAAAAGGTTTCCAATAAATAGATTAAAGAATTATAGAGATAAAAACATCATTAGGGCCAATTGAGTATGCTTATATTTAATATGAACTTTATGCACTGTTAGTTGATGTAAATATGGGTTTTTAAAATTTTATTGTCTTTGGTAGTTACCTATGACTCTTTCAAAATTTTGAGAATCCTTTTTTCCATTATTTGAGAAAATTATTTCTTACCATAGGTATATATTTCTATGTATATCATTAATAATTCATTTGTAAGTTACAATTCATTTTTTTCCTTCAAAATTTTAATATTTTTTACTTTTTCAATAGTATGATTGTTTAAACAATTAATGTTAAAGCATACTAATTTTTGAGAGAATTATATTTATCATTCACTTCACGAAATGTTTCTTCTAGAATGTAACAATAATAATTCAGATCATTTATGTTCATGGTTTCCTAATTATCATTATTTCTTCAATTTTAGACATATATGATGAACTAGTGTGAAACATATGAAATAATTTTGTACCTCTAATGTGCTTTCTATAAAGAACATATTGGCTATGTTAGACTAATCTTAATTATTAGTGTCTGAGTCACATGAACTATCTTCACATGTAGTCCATGTTTCTTTCATGGAATTTTGGTATCCCTTATTCCTATCCACACACTTCTTTTTATATTTTTGTTTTGGAGAGTCAACATTAATGCAACGTTTCTTCTTACATTCATAATATATTTCTTCATTTTGAGTATCATAATTTTTCCAATACTTTTCCCACATTATTTTGTTTTCATAATCTCCTTTAAGTTTTAAAATTTGAATAAACTATTTATCTTATAGAATATTATGAATTATCTTTCCATCTGGGACATTTATTCACCACTATCATCAGATGATCCTTACTCATTGTAATCAATTTCTTTGTCTTTTTTTTTGTTTGGGGGTAGTATATTTGAATGCTAATAAATTTTTTTGGATCATCTTAATCATTATCTTTGTTAACTTTAAGTTCCTTTTAATAAAGCATTATCTTTTCTTTCAATTCCTTGATATGTAGTTTACATAAATCACATCACTATTTTATTGACATAGATGTTCCTCTCCATCTGTTGGGTAAGATTATAAGTAGTATAATCACTTGATCTTTGTCTGTGAATTTATTTCTTAGTGATTGTATATCATTCACAATTTTATTGAAACTAAGATATATATTATAAATATGTTCATCATATTTCATTTTAAAAGTATCATATTTTATTATATTATTATTCAGTCTAATTTTTTTTATATTTGACTTTCCATAATTTGGTACATATAAGGTATCCCATATTTTAAAAGAATATTTTCAAGTATACATTCTATTGAATTCGTAATCTCTCAAAGAATATATGAAATAATTTATAGATTAAAAACTATTATTTTAAGTAGGTTTTTTGAACAAATCCCATCACTTCTAGGATTTTGTTGTATTTCATATAGATCATATATTATAGTCTATTTAACAAGACCAATACTTTTCAAATAATTGATTTTCCATTGATAATTGTTGTTAACTTTAAAATAAAGAGTTATATTAGTAGCATATCCTTCTTTTCTATTATCCATAACGAAAAAAAATTATAAATAACCAAAATTTTAGATCTTTATAATAAAACTATAATCACTGTAAAAGAGGTAAATTTTAAACACTCATGTGATAACAAATTTTGGTCAGAGAGAGATACACATTAGGGGAAAAATAGATTTACAATTAATTTTTTAAAATTAATAGACAAAAAATAATTAAAAATAACAAAATAAAATAAACTGTCGAATTAATCAAAGAAACACGGTGATATAAAATATATACTATTAGAAAAATTATTATAGACTTATTAGTTCTCAATTAAAATATGGTTTAAAAATACCATAACATATGGGAGAATTTTACTTGGATTAAAATATATATAAACACTATTTATGTTTATTTATCAAAGTAATTTTTTTAGTTTTTAATGAAATTTTATCTTTATATTGTTGGAAGAGAGAACAGACAAGATAGAGACACTGTAGAATAAAAAATATGTTAGCTCTAAAAGTGAGAACTAATCACCATTACTTAGTAGTCACCTATAGCCATGAAATTTATAAAAAATAATCAAAAAATACCCAACTTGGATTAGCTATAGAGTCTATAGTAATAATCTATTCAAGATAAAAATACTCTTCCACAGTTATGTGGGATGAAAGAAATGCACAGGGCACACATGGAATTCTTTCAAAAACATAGTGGTAAATAGATTGAGGAAGGGAATAATAACATGTATTCTCCTTGAATATGTAGGAGATGGTGTATGTTGGTTAATAGTAAAACAACACAAAATTTAAAAGTAAAAAAAATACACAAAAAAATCGAAAAATCTTTTCCAAATGTGTTCTGTATATTCGTATTTCTCATATATGAAATGGTGTGGTGTTATTGCTTTTTTTGGGAAAATATGAAGCAGAATAGAGGACTTTAGAAATATATAGGTATGACTCAATTGATCTCTATCTATGGTATCAATAAATATCTATAATTGTATCAATGATTTAGTTTAATTGATCATAAAATAATTTGAATTAATATATTTACTAGGATTCACAAATTTGATAACACAAATTTATTGGTTGATAGTAATCGTTGTTTCATTATATATCATTATCATTTAGAGAGAGATAAATCCTTAAAAATATATAGGAGAAATTTTTTATATAGATCTATATTCCTCTAATTAGATTTAAAAAAGTCTTGAGGACTTGTTCAACCCATCTCGAAATATATTTTTCCATTGAACCATTCACGCTAATGATCTTGGAAAACAACCGTAATAAGAGTGCTGGTGGTGAATCTATTGATAGTAACTCATTTAGTGGTAACGCTGACTCACTTATGATGTTATCTCATTCTGGGAGAAACAATGACTTAAGTCTAGTGGTAGCTCATCCTGGTGATTACGATGACTTGATTCTGGTGGTATCTCATCTTGGCGGTAATAGTGACTTGAGTTTGGTGGTAGTGGTGACTTATAACCAATAGTGTGATTCCATAACTATTAGAATGAATATATTAGATGAAATTTGTTAATATAAAATGATATCATACAATATGTGAAATATTATTAATAAAATGAACCATTTTTTGTGATCATTAAAAAAATATTTCAAAAAAACTCCACTTAGGGTGGTTCCAAGAGGGTTTCTAAGGAACATAATGGGTACCAATTATATGAGAAAACATTGATGTATTTCCGGATGAAATATCTGGATTAACCCATGATTGTGAAGCTTAATTATATATTGATATTATCAAGGATTTACAACCAATATCTAATCTACCTCATTAAATGGATATATTGGATTTACTTATGTTGAAGAATCAATTACAAGATTTATGTGATTGAGGGTTCAATCATCCAAGGGATTACATATGTTATATGTGAAGAAGCAGGATGAGAAAATGATATTATGAATTTATTATTAGGAAATAAATTGAATTATAGAAAATAACGTGTATATATTTTATCATATTGCTGTCCGGTTTGATCAAATTCTAGGAGATTAATTATTTTTGAAGAATGTTCTTTGTTTAGGATACCATCAGTTGATATATAAAAAGTTTTATATTCATAATTAAACATTTCAGATAATGTATTATCATTATTATTTCACACTAATTCCACATGGTAGGAAAAAATACCCATTCTATGGTTCTTTATTTTATTAATAGTTTCGAAGGCCAAATTGATAAGGCTGTGGTATTATTTATTGAGAAAAATTCTATATAATCTATGTGTTATTATGTATATGATACTTATTTATGAATTATTCAAGGAGGGATTAATATGAATTTTTTATATGATAAATTCACTAAATGTTAATTTTGGATTAAGAAAGTATATTTCCTTGGAAATTTTATGTCATATAATGGTATATCTATTGACATTTTAATGTCAAAGACTTCAACGGAATAGAAAATTACCACCAAAATTACATAAAGACAACATTTTCTTAGGTTAGAAATATAATACCATCATTATGTTGAAAACATTGACTAGTTTTCTAATCTAATAACCAATATAACCCATAAGGGGTTTATGTTCAATTGAAATATTCCTCTAAAAATTGTTTTGAATATTTAAATAAGATATCATTGAATACACCTGTTATGAATCTCATTCATGTCGTAAATAAGGAATTTAAATTTACAGAGATGGAACGTGGAATGGTCTTAGATGTATTCTTATGCTAACTGGTAGAGTTTTAGCTTATATATCATGATAGTTGAAACACTATGAGATTAACCATCCAAATCATGATTTATAATTAATATAACTAATCATTGCAACAATTTTATTGATAAATTTTCTATATATAGAGACAGGTGATATATACATTGTTAAAAAGAGTTTGATATATATCTTAACATAGAAATATCTTAATATTATGGAAATGGTATTGTTTTAACATCAATGTAGTATTATTATGTAGTTGATTATCATTTGGGAGATGATGCAAAGTTTTCTAATTCATTAAGTCGAAGAGACCGTACCACCTTATAAATGTTAAGGGTAGAGAAAAATACAATTCACATTATCTTATTAAGGATTGATCTGATTATTATAATGGAAGATAATGAATTATTTTTCTTCCATGTAATCATATATCCATATTTAATATATGGGATTAATAATAATAAATGTGGTGACAAATACCTAAAAAATAAAATATGTGATGAATGAGAAATTACTAAAGACAAACATTGGTGGTGATGGGGTTCTATGAATTGGAAAACGGTTATGTGTGGGATATATACCAGAGATAAAAATTGTCTTTTTGGTGAGGCTCATAGATAAAAATTATCTATACACAATGGATGTTTCATGATGTTTAGGGATATCCAAGTGGAGGTTGATGGTGAAAACACACAAAGGATTCAACAATTCATCAGAGTGAATCCCAATAAGAATTTCTTCTATGCTAGTGTGTATTATTCTTTTTATGAATGGTAATTTTTTCACCCGTATTGATAATTTGGGACACATCTTATCAAGTTTGGTGATGTTGTGAGGGTACTCACTAATCCTATAATATGTTACTTTCTTTGAAATAAATATATTTTTTTGGATGATAAGATATCCAAGTGCACTTTTAGAAGGAAAATATGTAGAAGAAAAATAAAAACTATACAAGTGAATGAATAGTATGCTAATAGGTTAAGGATAAAATTCAACATCCCAAAGGTTAAATAAAGACTCTATAAAAAATATAATGGATCTAGGATACTATTAAAATGGAATTAAACATGGGGAATTTTGATACATAAATGGGGAATAATTATACATCGGAAATTGTTTATAGTTTCAATAATTTAAAAAATTTCCTTACAATTCAATAATATAATTCTCTTGACTGTCTTTCAAGACTATATATAAATAATTTTTTCAAACTTCAAAGAACAAAAATATCTATAGTCACTTATTGTGACCCAATTTTCACATAAAAATTATATATTATTCTATGTATGAAATAAAATAAAAAGTTTAATCCTCAAAAAAACATATAACCCAAAAAATGATGGGAATTATGAATAAAATATAAAAATATTAGAGGATATGCTATGGTGATACTCTATTATCATGAATGGTTTTATGGATTATTATGTTCTTATTATGGTTTATTACTATACTAATAATAAAAAATTTATCCATAATAAGGAACTGTATGAAGGCTTGTGTTGAAAGATATGAAAAAATAAGACATGTTGGGATAATGATGAATAATGGTTGTTTTGGGGTCCAATACAAATGGAATAAACAATAGATGACGGAATATCCATCGAGAATCATATCAATGAATCCCAAAAAAAATAATTTTTTTGCTGTAATGGAATAAAGGATCTATAATGTCATGTTCGAGATTAATATTTCTTGAATATATATCAATGAAATGGTTTAATGTGATTTTAAAATAAGCATAATCCTACCCCATGTTATATTGGTGAATTTGAAATATTTGAGTAGATAATATTTGAGGAATATCATTTATCAAATCCACAAAATGATACATAGTTTATAAGTCATTCAATAAATCACATAAAATAATTTATATTCCACAACCTAGACATGATATAATGGTTGACAATGTTTATTTGGATCAAAACATATCACATAATGAAGAACCAATTATGATTCTTGATACATGTGAATAATTTATAATATATATAACAACATGGATAGTAAATTTAATTTAGAGGAATATTCTTCTAGAAGATATAACATGGGATCTTATGGATGGAATATTAAATTTTTATCCATATATATTTGTAATTTGATTTATAATTTGATGGATGTATTTTTTAAGTGGGGGAGAATATAATAGATGGTATTATTTAATATTAAATAAAAATTTAATAAAAATATGGTATCATAATATTAAGTATATTAATTCAATATAATATTATAAAACATATTGATAGATGAAAAACACTATGTAATTAAATTTAGAAGAAAATATAAAAATGGTACAATAAAAAACTAACAATTTGTGACAAAACTATAATCTTGTACTCGAATGGATCACAAGGGATAAATAATATAAAGTACAAGAGATACATTTTTATTAATATGAACACAATAAACGTAGTAATAGATATGGTTTATGTTTTGATATTGTTTTACGAATGCATTTTGATATTATATTGAATATATACTGATTTATATGAAAATTGGTCAATATAGAAATTAAGAACTATGATAGTTGGTCAATAAGAGCATTAGGATTTATGTCACAAAATTTCATGGGTACCTTGGTAACTTGATAACTGAGTTGACCCAGACACAACCCAAAGGGAATTTGTAATCCCAAAGGGTCTCTATCTAGAACATGGCATTACACATAATGAAAGTGAAAATGAGTTTTCCACTAGAAAATGTGGATGTAAAAGAAACAAGAAAATATGAATATAGTATAAAAATCTATTAGGAGAAATGTACCGAAATCCAGACATGAATAAAAATATTATTTACTATAAATATGTACTATAAAACTAGAATATATAGAAGGCATACTTACCAAGTCCCTAAGGATGCTACTCACCATGCCCAAGGTAAAATGATATAACCACCTAAAAGAGATGCATTACCAATAATTGATCCTAGAAGGGTAGAATCTATAATCACCTAAAGGCACATGTAAGATGTGATACAAATCCCTGTGGTATTTCACCCAATTATTCCATAAGAAGATTACAATATTAAAATAACCCAATAAATGAATTCAATTTTTAAAAAAGTTTGTTTTTATTTTAAAAACCATATTTAAAAAAATCATTCATCACATTTCAAAAATGGAAATACTTTATCAAATCATGATTCATAATTTCAACTAATGGAAATATATTTCATGTGATGGAATTACAATAAAAAAAGATTATTTAATTAAATGGAATGTTTTTACAAATGAATTAATTAATGATTTTTATATTAAAAAGTTTATACAAAATATCAAGTCATGTAAATAAATTTTATCAATGCAATATATTTATTTTTCATCCAAAAAATGAGCAAAATGGTCATATGGCTAATTAGTAATGATAGTTCAATGCTACAGGGACCGGAAACAGGGAAATAAAAAGTATTTATATACACGCCTTTTTGACTATGGTAAAAAAGGACTCAACAACAATTCCTAATGGGTTTGATGTGATAATAGGATGTTTTAGAACATTTTAAGTCATAATATGCTTCCCAAAACAACTCAAAAACTACCCAAAGCTTTCACGTTCTCTCTTAAAAAACGATGTGAAATTTATTTCAAGACTGCTTAAAATACAATTCATCCCATTCCCCACTTGAAATTTTCCAATTTTCCTTTAAAACTAAAACCTATGTTTTCAATAAATGGATTTTTTCCAAGATAAAATAGAAAGGGTTCTATAAAATCCATTTTAAACCATTTTTTACACGTATGGATTCAGAACCAATTCATGAAATTTCAAAATATACTTCTACAATTTAATTCTACAATTTAATTTTCATAAAATTTCATCAATTTAAAAATAAAAACCTAATTCAATGGAATTGGGGTTTTAAAAAATTTCTATCAAAACCTTTCAATAATTAAATTCAAATCTTTATTTGAATTAATTTATATCAAAGACTCAACTTAAATAAAATAAATTTAAAATATAAAAATTACCAAAAACACAGCCCAATTTAATGGAATAAGGGGTTTTCCCAAATTCATGAAAACCCATATTTTAAACCCTTTATCCAATTGAATTGAGTTTTTTAGAAAACTATATTAAAACTAATTCAATCATTTCTTTGATATTTCCATTTATTCAACACATTTATATTTAAAAAATAAATTATGTGTTCTACCTCGGGATCAACATATCTCAAAATTAGAACTTTTTATCTATAAAAATCAAATAGAGAACAATTAAAACAATGATCTTTAAATAAAAAAAATAAATAGATCCAAAATGGTGGGTATTGGATCCAAAAATAAATATACGGATCAATAGAACTATAGTGAGGAGAATAGAGAGTACATGATAATGATAAGTGATGAAGTAAACTAAACATAAAGAAGATTTGATGAAATTTCTAAAGATTTGAATCAATTTTGAGAAAGATCCAAGGGGCCAAAATTTCATTATGGTTTTCCTTAAGAAGAAGAAACTTTATGGGGGGTTCAACGTCTATAAAAAATCTAATGTGAGTTTTTTGAGATTTTAAAATAAAAAAGTTTAGATTAATTAAAATCCACACATGGTTTCTTGGGTAGAGTCACACAGTTTAGAAAAACAACGCACCAGTCTTGTGCTTATTTTAAATGGGATGAATGGTTTTTCATAAGTGGTATCATGGATTATAAAATATGAACCAATCAATAAATATCCCACTACATTAGAATTGAATTTTTCTCTAATGGGGCACACAGTTTGGAAATATTGTGTGCTAACTATGTGCTAGTCCCAAAAAATCCAAAGAATTCAAAATATAACCCTATGAACTATAAAATAAAATACAACCAATTCATGGTAAAAGGAGGGGTTCTTGAATATCTAAAATAAGTAACGATATGTTATAAAATATCTACTATAGAAACATTATACGTCGAGAGAGCCTACAAAAAAGATTCCAGGTCAAAATAATGAGGCCATTGATATATCATCAATGACTCAATCTCCTAAATATCATGATTATCAGAACTATGCTACCATATCACATGAACCAATTTTATTTCCCTCCCATGAAATACCTCAAGTTCATTATCAACCATCCTAGCTATCCATTTATTCACAAATAAATCTGGTGAAAACTCAAGATCACTCCATCTTAGAACATGATATAGATTAGAAATACACATTCTCAACTGGGATACATGGGAGCCATTATGTATCAATCTTAACTACGATGATAGTGATAAATGGTAAGATAGTTTTTTTATACCATCTCAATAACCTCAAAAGTTACAACCAAATGAGTAACATGTTTCCCTCAAAAGATCCCACCAAATGAGTATAACAAGTCTGCTGAAAGTACGATGGTAGTGATAAATATGTGTCGTTCACATCCTTATACATGGGAGCCATTATGTATCAGCATAAGACTTATACTAAATATGTGTCTTCCATATCCTTTGTAAAATAAACTAAATGGTTTCTATCATATCTTACACAATACATGTTCTAACCATGAAACATTCATAAAATTATAATAAACACAATGGAGGATTGAACGATCAGCTTCACAAGGCCTTAAAAGAATCCATTCAAATCCCATATCGTATTATTCTTTATTTGGGTATGTGGAAACCCAACCAAATAGTCCATTGAGATATATTCTCACATATATGCATAGACTAGATGTAGTTGAATAAAACAAAATGGATTATTGTACTCAGTCATAATATGTTGGAATGTATAGAAATGAGAGACAAACTCAGTTGTTACCTATCTCATACCTTCCCAAAAAAATAGACACCTCATGTTATATAACATAGACATGGTTTCTTGGTGCACTTCCCACAAGGAACTTTAAAAATCTACAATCATAACATTCCATACAAAAGGAATTACCAAAAAAACGATTCCAAAATCATATAATAAACTCTTTGGAGCACCACCAATCAAGAATGGTCTCCCACCATTAAGAGAGTATATAAAGCCATATAACACATAGTGATGATTTTTCTCATAAATAATCAATTCAATTAGAGTAGATATCAACTGAACACTAGACCAGGAAATCTCATCCCCTTTTTATGGATTCAAAATATTCAACTGTGCAAGGAGAACCATCATGTTATACTATTCTAATGAATCATTCACATCCATGTTTAGAAGTTTCATTCTCAAGGAATATTCAATGAAATTACCTTTACTCAGGGTATTAGTTATTTTGAATTCAAATTATTAAAGGTATTCCACCCAAAACCCTTCGTCGAGATTTAAATCTATTTGAGAGAAGATATGACCTAATATATTGTTATATGAATACATAATAAACCATTATCCATGATGGTAATTCCTCCAACTATTATGAACATGAAACAGAACTACATGTTCAAGTTCATGGGCTGAATAATTATTCTCATGTGTCCTATAATGATAAAATACATATGAAAAAAATTGATTAAAGTGCATAAGAATATAATCAAATCCTAAACCTGATGAGTCATATAAGACCACATAGCCCTACCAGGCCTTTGTAAGACTCAACACTAGATCACTTTTCCAAAGAAACATCATCTTAAGAAGAAGAAATGACATTTTACATTTTTATAAAACATTATTCCCTTCTTATTAAGAGTATTCATTGGATAGGAATACATTGAGTAGTCTTTAACAAACCGGTGATAGTTACAAGCTGGACTAAAGAAGCTCCAAATATCAAAAACATTCTATGGATTTTCTTATTTTATAACATCTGTCACCTTATCAAGATTAATTGATATCCGATGATCTAACACCACATGAACTAATATAATTACTTCTTTAACCCAAAAATCACATTTCAAAACATTTTCATATCATCTGTGATTTCTCAACAGAATTAGATATTTTCTGAGATGATGCACAATATATTACTAGGAATTAGAGTATATGATCATTACATACACTAATACAACCATGAACATAACTATATACTCAAGGAAAATCCTACTCATCAAAACCATAAAGACTACATGAGTATTAGTTAAACTAGAGGGAATAATAGGATACTCATAATGACTGTACCTGATCTGAATGTAATTTGTATGAATGTAAGATTCTTTTATACATAATTGATGGTAACCATATAGGATTTTGATATTTTAAAACCAATTTTCCCCTTTTAACTAATAAAAAAAATCATTTATCCATGGAAAAAATACATTTTTACCATCACTCGATTGATCATTCAGTAATAAACACATAAGAGAAGCGATCCATAAGCATTCATAGCCATGATAACAAGCGCCAACCATGGTAACACACTCAGCTGTATAAATCTTTTGTCAAGAATTTCATCAAACTAGGAATTTTAATCTTTCAATTTAGTTTGTTTTATATAGTAAGTGGTAATAGAAAATGGTTGATAACCATAAATTATGTAAATAGAATACTCATCCTCCCTTACAAGTGAAAAAATAAAGAAATCAGAAGGGAAAACAAAAAACATAAATGATAACTATAGGAAGATGACCACTCAAAGATCCCCACTCTAGATCAAAGTCAAACCCCTATATAACATTACCCAAATAGGGATAAAGAGCTTCATCTCTACTTAACCTTTGGTCCCATTCTCTGTTATATACATGACCGACATTACAGGATGTAGAAAAAAATACCCTTAAAAGGTAATAACCAATCTGTGGTTTATTGGGAATGATCCATTCCATCCTTAAAATGATACCAAGAGATTCAATGTCAGGAACTAGAAAACTATAAGTAAGAACAAAATCAAACGGAGTGAAAATAAAATCTAGACTATGAATACCCTACTCTCTCTTCATATAATGGGGTGTAATAATATCCATTTGACAAGATAAAACCACTATAAAAGGATTAAGAATATTAATAATATGGGTTAAATTAAATTAATGAGATGCACTAGTATAAATCATATTAGTCACTGTTGAAGAAGCTATAGTAATGGTACTTTCATAGTTGTGGGACCTTTATCTACTTCCTCTGGTGACACTTCCACTATTTAAAGAAGCATCATTTTGGATTCATATGGAGGGAACTTATTTTCATGTTAATGGTTTTATTGTTCCACAAATTTATAAGGGAATGATGATATTGTGCTACTAAATGTAGAGGAATAAATTTTTTAGAATCTTTATAATTGCCATGAACATTCACTAGAGCCACATTATTGGGTTCCTCAGTGAAAACACAATTTGAAAGCGTTGGCTTGACACCCTATTAGAAAATAAAATATAATATTCTAGGCATTGTAGGATATTTAAAATGAACCTGATTTTGAGAACCACCTTGAGAACCATCAGGAATATTCTTTCAATTGTTTAAAAACACACTGCCATTGAGAGAGAATGAAACTATCAGTAATCCTGACATTCCAACTTGATCCATTTTTATATTTAGTGCTCTATCAAGTACATAAACATAAGAGGGATTTCCTTGAAATAAAACCTGAGAATGAATATAGAGAATAATTACTAACTCAAAATGGAGATCCTTAATCTTCTCATTGGATAATATCTAAAATGTAAAGTGTAAAAGCTCCATAAAATGGTTTTCATACATTAATTGAGACAAAATATTAGCCTGGAGTTCTGATACAACGTTTTCATGAACTAGTTAGGAAACCCTAGTATCTTGATAACTACGTCCACCCTAATATAGAGAAATGGGAATTCCTAATCCCCATGGGTCAATGACTAGAATATCTCATCAAAACAAATGAATATGGGGAAAAATTTTCTATTAAAAAATACTGAAGTAATACAAACAATATAGTCTGATTGAAAAAGAAAAAACCACTAGGAGAACTATACTAGAATAAAAATATTATAAACAACATGAATTACAACAACAATGTAATTGAAAAAAAGAAAAATAGACGTTAATCCACAGATATACCAATGGTTGAAACTCACTAGCTACACAATCAACTACTAAAACCACCTCCATGATATGGTTTACCCATTCTTGAACCTGAAATGAGATAATCTACCAACACCTCAACCATCAAGTAGGTTATTATCCAAAGAACAATCAAATTTCACCAAAATGATACATAACAAGATTCCTATATCAAATTATCAAATTAATTTATTACAATTTAAAAAATAATCAAGTTTGTAATTTGTAAAGAATATTTAAACAAACCATGATTCACATTTCATAAGATGTAAAAACTTTAGCAACTAATGATTTAAAATTTGAAAGGATGTAAATACTTTTTCATAGATAGAATTACCTTAAAAACAAATGAACATTACACAAATGGAAAACTATCACTATTGGATAAATTAAACACAAATATAAAAATTAGTTTATATAAAATCTACAAGTATGATCAATAGTAACAAAAAATGGAATATATACATTTTTAATAATACCAAGGGAGAAACATGGTCATATGTACATACACCCATTTGGGAAAAAGGTCATAAAGGATCGTCATCACATAAGGGATTTGATGTGTGGATATGATGTTTTAGAATGTTGAAAGTCATAATGTTCCATCCAAAAGTACACACTGACTACATCAGTCTTGTATGTCGTCATGTAAAAAATAGTGATGGGAAAATTATTTCAAGATTGTTTGAAATATAATTCACCACATTCTCCACATAACATATTATATTTTCCCATTAAAAATTGTAACACAAATTTAATAAAAAATGACTTTCTACTAAGAAAAAACCCTAAGGTTTCTATCAAAATTTTTGTTAATCTAGTTTCATAATTAATTATTTGTAACTAATTTAGCCAATTTAACAATCAAAATTTACTTTTAAATTCAACAAATTAATTTTTATAAAATTTAATCAATTTTACAATAAATTCACGATTCCATATAATTAAGGGTTTTCATAATTTTCCATCACAATAATTCCAAAATTAAATTAATAAATTTAATTGAAAAAATTTTCATCATATCCTCGTTTTAAATTAAATTATTTAAATTAAAAAAAATTCTATTAACACATTCCAATTTAATGTAATTTGGGGGTTTTCCCAAAATCAAGTAAAAACCCATTATAAACCTCCAATCCAATGTAATTGATTTTTTGAAATAAAAAAATAAACCATTCAATCAAAACTAATAATTTTTATTTAATTCAAAAAATTGAAATTAAACAAATCAAATTAGTATTAAAAGAATTTGTCCTCCATGAAAGAGACACATATATTAGGATCAATGGATCTTGAAAAAACAAAGTTGTATCTGGGAAACTCAAATGGAGAATGACAAAAATAAATATAAATGAATCAACCAAGGATTTAAATCCAAGAAAGAGGGTATTAGATCCAAAAAACAATATATGGTTTCATGGGACCCTATAGTGGAGAATATAGGCCATTGGAGATTGAGAATAGAAAAAGTAAACTTATTTTGATTAGATCGATGCATGTTCCTTAAACTTTAAAATAGCTTCTAGGAGGGAAATGAGGGGCCAAAAATCTCTCTTTGTCACCCTAATTAAAAATAAATCACATGGGGTTGTGCTAGGCCCTTACATTACCAAATGTGAGTGTTTCAGGATTTTAAAATAAAAATTTATGTTTATTTAAAATAATCACATGATTTAATGGGAAGAGTGGCATGGTTTGGAAAAATAATGTAAAAAAAGTGAACCTATTTTAAATGGGCACAAATTTATTTTTCTAAGGGCGCACATTCCGAAAACTATTCACCATCCATGTAACAGACAACTACCTTTGGTTTAATGGTTTCTCTAAGAGGGTGCACAGTTTGAGAAAACCATGCACTGACAATGAACTTACCCAAAAATTTACAAAACATTCAAAATTTTATCTAATACACCATAAAATGATACCCAACCAATATAAAGAAAAAAATATTTGTTTAGTATTAGCTTAAAATAGAAATAGGATGTTATGAATTATGGCCATTGGTGGTATGGATATTAAGAAAATGCATTATATATTTGCCTATATTAAGGGTAATGATAAATTTTAATTATCCCAAAAGGTGGGAGATATAGCTTTGTCCCCTAGTAATATTCCATATGGAGTGAATTTATCATAGATTGGGAAGAAACTATAACTACTGGGGGGTTCCTTTACATTATCTAAAAAAACTCCATAGTGGGAGCTGAACCATCTACTAGAGCCGTTCAATTTATTGTAGATCACCACCCAGTCAATCTTGGGTAAACAATATAATTAATGTAAAACCATTTTAAAATATACCATTAGAGAATAATCATGTTTTATTACAGGTTTTTTTCCAATTTGAAAAAAAAATTTGTATTGTAAAATCATTATGAAATTTAAAGGGTGATTAGTCATATATCAAACTAAAGATGTTCTTATAAAATGAAAATTAATGGTATAATGTCGGTTATTATAGGATTAATATAAAAAATTTATTTTCTATTTGGAATAAAGACATCAAAATTAGATAATGTGTGAAATTTGGTAATATCATACTTATATTGTAAAATACAATTAAAATAGTGGAATACCATGAAATATGGTAAATATGGTATACCAGACAACATATTTAGGTTATCAGGACTCATTTCATCCAAGTAATCCCTATTACACTATTTTTATCCCTAAATAGTATGTGTGGAGATAATGGTGGTACTGAAGCATAATGGATACAATGGATCACTAAAGGAATGTGGAATTAATAAAATAATTAATGTATTATTCAAGGAAATTCCACTCATCATAACTATAAATGCCCACTCGTAATCATGTCATTTCATACTAAATTTAAATTTGTATATTTATTTATCTCTCAATGTGTATTTAACCTATCATTCTATTCATTCTTGATGAGTTTGGATGGATCTATGAATGGGTCCCAATATATATGCTAAAGAGAGTTAAGGGTTCGAATTTCTCCATATTCATTGTCTAATTAAATTTATCTATCTGTAATATCTTCTAATATTTCATTTTATATAATTCATTTATAATTATCCTTATTATTATGTAACCACTGATCAATTATAAATGTTTTATATTGAATCCTATTAAATATACCCCTTTGGATAGTCATTACTATGTCGATGTTGGGGTTTCTTTTCTCCCTCTTTTAAATTCCTATTAAAATTTCCATTATCATATAAATTTTATTCTATAGTTAATTATCACAGTATTTTGTTGAAATAAATTTACATTCCATTATTAAGACATATACATCATTTCATATTTTCCTTCAATCAAATTATTCCAAAATCATATGATGTTAATATGCCTAAACATTTTCATAGCAATAGAAATCATATACATTGGTTAAGTAAAATGTGTGTGATTTTATATGAAAATATATTCCTATATATATCAAAAACATTAAAATTGTTTTGTAACTAATTAATATAGTGGTAAGATCCCATTAAATTTTTTTTGGTTATATCTTCTTATTCAATATTTGGGACGGTGACTGCGGCCCTAATGCACACTAGGATTAACACTCTCAAGAATATGATATAGTTAATTATCAAAAAAATTATAAACCAAAATTTAAAATTTATATATTTTGTTTTATGATATATGTGTTTATTTGGTCTCCTAACGTTTCATATATTGTTTCCAAATCTCATTGAAAATCATAAATCTTCAAAAGTTCATGTGAGCTATTATATAGTATAAATCTCTTATTATTGGTACATTTTGAAATATATGAATTCATAGTAATTATTGTCATGTGATGATGTAATTCACCTAGATTGTATTGTTAAATCATTTAATTGTTAAATTAATTTATGTACCATATAATCAACTATTCCTTATAGTAAGATCATGTATGATATATTCCATTGGTAAACTTTTCCATGTATATCTTGGTTGTTCAATCTTGGTTATTATTCCATGTATAGCCTATATTCATTAGAAATATGAGGTAAGTAATTTTAATTTTATATTATGTTTGGTAACCAATATTATATAGCCCCTTAGTGATAAGTTATGACTGATGGGACAACAATGAATATGGTAACATGACAATCCTTTACAATTAGATATAATATTATTCAATAAGGCCTTGCTAATATCATCATGATACTTTGAATTACGAAATTTAATTTTTTTGTACTATTTCATGATTAATGTGACTATAAATTCTTATTTACTCAATAAATTACACTTATATATTCATTGTTACAGATTACATAATACTGATGATATTTACTATTGAATATTTTTTTATTTTTAGCCACAAATATATTTTTTAGATAGAAATATTTTAGGATAACAAACATTACATTGCTTCTAGATTTCCCTTATAAATTAAGGGGAATAATATTAATAAGAAATGATAGCATTTTGGAATATAATTTTGTATTTTAAACTATAAAATTGAAATGAAATGTATCTATCATCATGAGTATTACTAAACCTTGATACATATAATGTAACGACTAACACCAAAGGCGTAAATCCCTATAACTGGGAAGGTATTGACCTTATAAAATGTAAACTCACACAACCAGAGAAAAAGTGGAAGAAAAAACTAAGTAAAGTAGTATAAAAAGTCTTCTGAAAGTACAAAGGGGCCTGAAATACAATCCCAACAAAAAGGTACAACTGAAAGAAATGTACATCTGAAAAGACAACAACTGAATGGTGAAGCAGCTCCTGAATCGTCCTCCGAGTTCCTACCATAGGTACATATGTCCTCTACAACACTTCACATCAATCGGTCCGCTTCGTGTGCTGTTGTTCCGAGTGTCCACATCCAGGTACCATCCAGTCCTCGTACACTCTACCTCGGTCAGCGCTGTCCGTCATCTCCATCTAATACTACGAGGTGCGGGCATAGCCCATGCATGGGTGAGTATAACGATACTCAATAGGGACCCCGAGACCCTCACGGTCTCACAAAATCCAACATGGATAACCACAAAGAAAGATCTCAATAGATAACCCTTACTAAGGTATATGACCATACATATACCTAAGTTATCATGTAACCCATCTCAATCATGGGGAAAACACAAAGGTCCTTGTCTCAGCTCAAACCTGGATTTTATTCCTGATGTCGAAACCACGACTGCTAGAGATGTCCTCCTCTGTTGAGAACAGTAGTCCAATCACGAATCTGAGGTTCTAATCAATAACCTTAGACTGTTGAGGTACTCCTCCTATCGAGTACCGCAGGTCTGCCACCCCAACACAGTAGCGTTAACTGCCATGGGTCTGCCGCCCCAACACAGTAGAGCTCCCCCTAATAGCCTACATAGGTACTCCTCATGTCAAGTACTGCAAGTTTTTCACCCCAAAAAATTAGCACTCCTCTGCCATGGGTCTTCCACCCCAACACTGTAGTGCTCCCCACTGGGCAAGTCAAGTCACTCTGAAACGAATCGGACAAGCAGTCATCAGGTCTCAGCCAGCTACAAGGTCTCCATACACCATATGCTCATCTCCAGGAGGATCCGGTCCACGAGCTACTGGTTGATACTTACATGTGTCACGTAATCTCACGTGGATGTATCTCATCGAACTGCCTCGTCATAGGGGTCTCAGCGCAACAGAAGATGCGTCAATCGGATGCCCGGTCTGTGAGTTTTTAGCATTTCCATTCCAGGGGCCCAGTTGGATTTCGAGTACAATCCAACCTGAACATACTCCAATTGTGTCAAAACCTCAAGTTTAGTATTCCAAATGAACCGTCTCATCAAAATAAATTCATCATAGTCAACGACACGTCAATCGGATGTACGTTCCTTATGTTATAAGTGTTTCCGCTCTGAGGGCCCGGTTGGAATTATGCTCATTCCAAACCCGGCCATTTTCCAAAGTCGTCCAAAACTCACATAGAGTGTCACAAAAGAACTGCCTCATCACACACAGTTCCAATTATGGTGAATGATGTTTATCCCTCTACTAATAAGTGGATCATTCAAATGTAATTGGTTTAGGATTCATATATACCCAGATTTCATTACATGTTTTAGTAAAATAGACCACCTAGGTTCTATGTTGATACTAACCCTTTTTAAGCTAAGGACTTATTTGAGGACAATATTATAGGGTTTCTCTTAGTTTTTACACATTTTAATTACATGTTTTTCCTAGCGTGAAGCCTTTTTTATAGTGAATAGAGCATGTAGTGGAAATTTATCATCACTGCTTATGAAATAATGACTGTTACAATATCATTTTTTGTAAAGCTCTTCTAAAATGAGTATAAAACATCAATATGGGGACTTCAATCATCCAAGAGTTATGAGATCAGTAGAATGGTATCTTTTCTATTGAATATTATGTGTTTAGGATCACTTACAACAGAATTTACTCTCTCAATATGATTTTTCATGATCTCTATTGAGCATGGATGATCAGGAATATCCTCCTTAAAAAGGTTATATATATTTTTCTTCATTTCAATATCCTTATCTATATTAGTTTTTTCGATATATGAATAGTGATCAAGTGTTTATGGGATGACGTATAAAATTTTGTAGTAGCTTAATGTGGTTACCCTAGTCGATGATATTAAATATAGATCTCTAAAAAACATTAATTAATCAAAATATTATTGTGGAATATGCATGCATGATCCTAGTACATTTATCAGTGTATCCTATATTGAAGTAAGGATCAATTAAGTAAGGGGAAAATAATTATTACTCACATTGAGTATGAGATAATTTTGTTTGTGATAGACCAGAAGATATATATAGTAGATGGTTGTTGGGTAGTAAATAGAAAACAACACCAATGACTAGAAAATGATCAAGGACCTCCCTATGTATAAAAGGGTGGTTCCCATATAGGTGGATATGCAATTATATGTCATATTGATCTAGTGGGATGAACAGTTATTGGATGATTCCTTAACCTATACCTACCACCACCACACTTAGGTTTTCTACACTAGGCATAAGTATCTAGTATATAGGGATGCAAACCAAAGAATGTAATGGAGGGATATTATTAGTTTGACCTCAACATGTCCTAAGGTATTATTCAATTTTTTCTCTACACTACTTCAAATACTCATAGATAATTGTATCATATATTCATTTATAGTTCCATTGCTAGTAAAACAGATAAATGTTCAAGTAGGTCCCTTATCTAGGAACCTATAGTTTTAGACTACTATTTGTTAATATCACAATCTCACCCACACATTTTGATTAAGTGAACTAATTATATGAGGACCACGATATTCAAGGGAAATCATAATGGCTTGGATGAATCCCTATGATGTCATATTTTGTATAGACGTTTTACATTAAATATATTCCTTAATAGGGTGCTAATTTTGGAGGGTCATGTAACTAAAAAATAAATGATAATGATTATCATCTATGGGGGAGTGGGAATTTCACTCAATAAGGGAAATCCATGTGTATGTGATTTAAAAGATTTCAAAAAAATAGATAGCGTGTTTATATCTATGAGTGGTGGATATTTTGTGTGAGTAGATTCATATAGTAATGTGGTTTTATATAGATTTTTCCATTGAGTATATATTTGAGTTGAATCCACTTTGGATGATTGAATTATATATTTTACTATAACATTGGTCTAATTCATAAATATTTACAACATAATGGATTGAAATAAATATAATTAGAGATATACAGGTATATTTGTATGACCATATGGATAAAGGATTCATAATATCCAATGCACCCCCATATATGGACTTTATTATGTTTCCATAAAATAGGACAGATGATTGAACATTTTAATTGAAAATAATCACATGATTTAAAGAAAAATTTGTAAAATATACCATTTTCTAGGAAATATTAGTTCATGTACTAGATGAAATGAGTAAAGTGGCTCCCTTTGATTAATCACATGTCTAATTGTTACATTGTTCGATTAGACATGGAGAATTTATTTATAACTGAATTATAATGTCAGAATGACCATTAGGAATTTTTAGTGATGATTTTTTTTTGAATATTTCATTGACTACATTCATGGACCTCATCAGTGAGATTTTCATGAAATTAATTAAACTATTCTAGGTTGACTACAATGACCACATTTATATACATATAAGATTTGAGGATGATTATGTTGAGAATATTAATATTGTTTAGGTATTATTATTATAAAAACGTATTTTTTAAAATCGTGGGAATAGTTAGTTCTATATTAAATAGGTAGACTACTTAGTATATGTTATTTCAAAGTACTTATTAGCGATATATTGAAAAAATATCGAGGGTGTACATTCTTGGGAGACCCCACCCCCAAAAAAATGATTGATATTGAGAGGTATATTAGGTTGTAATGTTATTATGTTAGAATCATGTTGTAAATATATAGGATTGTATCTCATAAGATAATTTCTCCGAAAAGTAATATAGCTCCATTTGGATCAAGTATAAAAATAAGATTTTGAGAAGCAACGACCTAGAATGAAAAGTTTTCATATTTGTATGATTCCATAAAAATGGTTCGTGTACATGTCATTTGACAGTGAATCTACTATTTGGATTCATTATGTTCTAATCTTGTGTAATGAGGTGATTACTTAAGGTTTATATCAAAAATAACTCAATGATAAGAACTTCATGACCTGTTGTTTTAATATACGAGTAATAGTGTTCACCCAAACACATTGATTCATTAACTTTTGGTGAAAATTTCATAAACTATAAGTACCATAAGATTTATTTCTAAAATTTAACTCATATATATCCAATACGAATGTTGAGGTATTTATTGTAATTCTACTAGGACTAAAAAAATTAGGAATGTCTATAATCTAACAACAAGAAAAGTGGTGGAAGATTCCCTCAAAAATAAATCCAATGCTCTTACGATATATGATATATCTAAAAAAGCAGGGTTGATAAAGAGTACCTATATAATGATAAAAAATAGACTATCTATGATTGATATAGGTGTCAACTCTAGATATAAATTATTTTAAGGATGATCAGGTATGAGATTATAATTTTGAGGGCTTTAATGATCAGATATCATTTTATGATGCACTTAATGGTTTTTCCAATAGTGGTGATCATATCATCCTTCATTTGAGGGAGGAAAATATTTTCTATCATACAACAAGATTAAGAGTTGAGGGAGTTCTACACATCACCCTTAGTGGTTCATCTATGTTTTTTTATATTGCCCCGAGACTAAAATCATTAGTTTTTTATTTAGAAATGGAGCAAGACTTTGTAGATCTTATCTCATAGTGACTCATGTGACTATAGGTGTATTCTGATAACCAATCCCATCATGTTGGATACAATCCATTTATTTTCATTGGGAAAGTGGATGGAATATGAATTGAATTTGTGATGTACATTACTTTCTTATGGAGTAGATATGAAACTACATGTTTGATCATTGAAAAAATCACCAAGTCATCTGAAAAACATCCTACTAAGTAGTGTTTAATGGATATGGTGGAAAAAAATTTCACAGATAATTCCGTCCTATTTAATGGGATACATTCAAACATCACTAATTAAAATATTTATTTTTTATGAAATTATTTTTCAATTTTTTTGAAACTCTGGACATATTTTCATATAACAATAATATTAACCCTTATATATAGGGAATGATAAGGAAAGCCATTATAATTCATGAGGATATTTTGAGAGAATATTGTCGCGACTCCCTCCCACCAATGGTGCCCCTCCTGAGCTGGCTATGTTGAAAGGGTGATAATGACCCCCCGAGTCCCGCCTCCAGTAGGCCCCGGGGTGGCGACTAGCACCAAGGGTATGAGTTTTCAAAAGTATTGGAGGCATTACCCTTTTTATTATTTAATATTGGGAAATTGGACAAGTCAACCACCAAAAGGAAAAGAACAAGTGTATAGAAATGATCCCAAACCAATCCCACATGCATGTTTAAATAGTTCTGAAACACAGTACAAGTACAAGAAAGATCAAAAGTATAATACCAAAGGAAACAAGAGTACAACAACAGCAAAAACTCCATCTATCCCGACTAGTAGGGCCCCGCACGTCCCTGGTAGTCCTCCTGGAAACATGAAAGTAAACGTAGGGTGAGAATAAAAGTATACTCAGTAGGGAAACCTAAATCTCTCATGCACAAGTGGGGAGAAATCCTAATGTCCCGTGAGAACAACAGAAGAAACCTAGCAGGGAATTACATCCATCCAACCTCACCATCCACACTCACCAAAACACAATCACAACAGGTAGTAGTATATAAGAACAATAGTATTGGGTAACCCGCACCATTTCCCACTAGTTTGCTTCTCTTCCTGACGGCGAACATCCTGACACTACTACACTCTCCCCACCCACACACACCTGGGCCTCACAAACCACACATCCTGCCCGCACACACCTAGTCCTCACAAACCACACATCCCGCCCTCACACACCTGGGCCTCACAACCACGATTCCCGCCCACACACACCTGGGCCTGACAACCACGCATCCCACCCACATACACATGGGCCTCACAACCACGCATCTCGCCCGCACACACCTGGGCCTCATCCAGAAGATTCTTTGGAAAAGAACCTACCCGAAGAGTCTTGGTCAAAAACCACCCCAATCAAAACCTACCTGAAGGGTCTTGGGTGTAAGGTTGCCTCAAGCCATCACAGCCTAGGGAAGAAGGAGAAGGAAAGAGCTAGTAACTAAGGGTAAAACACCCTCTCCCATGAAATGGGAGTGTTTGGAACTAAGTACTCTACATGGGTGGGGTGCGATAAAACACAAAAGATACAGATACATATATGTATACGACACACACAACCCAATCTATGGATTATAAACAGAGAAATTGAGCACATTACTCGACACTGCTACTATGAAGAATGCATACAACAAACAACCCCAACCCCATTTAGTTTTTCCTGTTTCAACAGAATCAGTTTATTAGTTCCTTAACTACTGGGAAATCAACCTCAACCAACCATATCAATCGTTTGTAAAACATATCCCTGCCATCCAATAATCATGTTTGGAAAACACAAGCAGCACAAAAAGCCCCTTCTTATTAACCAACCAACCCATTGATTATTATTCCCATTCCATTAGCAATCCCCACCATTTATTAAATCTTCCACTTCTTATTTATTATTCACAACCCATAGTTCGTTCACATTCAAGCCCATCCCTACAGCCCCGCTGTCAACCACCGTAACCACAACCACACTGAAACTCGTACATCATTATCCCTTTAATATCATTTTTCACAGCCCCACTCCCCATAAATAACATATAATTAACACGAACCCACAACCAAGCCAACCGCTGCCGCACAGCTCACCCAATCCAAAACAACCCACAAAAACACCCCCATCACATGCCACATATCCAAACCAACACCCACATGTTCACTATTCCATTTTGTTCAACCAAGGTGATCACACAAGGGTTCCAGATTTCAAATCATCCATCTTTACGTGATTAAACAAATTCCACATTCAACAAAGTTCCATTAAAACAGTCTAGAAAGAGAGGGAAACATTTAATTACGCAAGCAAAGGCCCCCAAAGACCGTGATTTTCAATAGGCATAAGCCTATTCAATTCACAACATAATATCATAGGATATAAAGATAAACATAACAACTTCCCCATCCCTTTTAATTAACCAGTTATTATCTTCATTTAATGGTTCAACTGTTTCTCTTGAAAACAAGAGGATACCCACCCCGCATGATGAACAATTTCGAGAGATGAATGTAAGATCCCTACCTCAATAGGTTCTGATCACAACGTTCCCCCCAGATCAACTTTAGAAGACGTCTGTTGGCGTCCGTTACTTCTGTCAAATCCCAGAAAAACCTCCTCGTGTGGATGTTGGAAAGTAAAGGCCGAAGGAAATACAACAGATCCAAGTTCAAGAGTTCCGCCTCGTCGTTATGATCCCGTGGCCACTGATGGATCGTAAATCAGAGCCCGGATAATGAGGTTATGGAAGAAAAAGAGCCTTCGAGTCTCTTAGGAGAGCTCTACTCAGAGGAATGGGGAGGAGAGGAGTGATTTTAAAAGGAAGAGAGGAACCCTCCTTTTATAGGCATGAAAAACAAAAGTAAACGGCATGTACTTTATGGTACACAGCGTGTAGTCGTCCATTTCACACAACACCATGTGGCTTCCAACACGTCCTTCAACGCGGCACGTGGCCGTTGATTGTTCAACACACGGCTTGAGGTAATGCTTACGCGGGGAGGGACTACACGGTGTGTAGTATTGGCTACACGGTGGGTACTCATTTATTTCACATGGAAAGGACATGGCTCCAACAAGGCACACGGTCGTTGACTGGTCAACACATGGTTTGAGTTTAATGCATACACGGGGAGGGACTATACGGCGTGTAGTTTGGGGTACATGGCATGTACCCCATCATTTTACATGGCAAGGACATGACCTTCAACGCTGGGTATACCCGGTGAGGGTGTACACGGCGTGTAGTTTCAAAATTCTGAAAAGTGTGGGAAAAGTCCATTTTACCCTCCAGAACACTTTATGGCCTTCTTTTTGACAAAGGAATGGGCTGGAAAGGTCCAAGCCATTACATCAGATACCTCTTAAAACATTATCGTCCCCGAGAATTCAAAATCCAATATAGAGGAACCCAACAAGATACCTCTTAGGGCCCTCATTATAACAGGAACCCATCCAACAACCCTAATCATATGTGTTAGAAATTCCTTCTACTATATTGATATATTATCCGCTTTAGGTGGCCCTGACTCGCCTACATGGGTTTAATCGCATCCTCATTAATGAGTCTCGATTAAGAATTGGGTCTTCCCACTTTCATACATTAGGATTTTTTCAACTTGCACTACCCCCAACACCACCCAACCAACCAACTACCCGAACATGTGGTTTGGGGAAATTCCTTTTACTATGTCGAGATATTATTCGCTTTAGGTGGCACTATCTCGCCCGCACGGTTTCAATCACATCCTCCTTAATGTGTCTCGATTAAGGGTCAGGGTTTTCCCTTTCCCCACACACATGGACATGTTACACACTTCCAGAGAACAAGGAAACAAAAGGACTCATAACCGACAAGCCAAGAATTCCATATATCAAAGGTACAGAGTATAACATCAAAAAAAAAAGATTAGAAGAACAAAGTAAACACAATTCAAAACATCTCCGGGTACTGAGTGTGAATCTGAGCCTCCCGCTCCAAAGTTCTCTCCTCGAGGCCACCATGCCTCCACAACACACAAACCAAGGGAATGGTTCTCCCACGGAGCACCTTCTCTTTATGATCCTCAATTCTGACCGGTCATTCCTCGAAGGTCTCGTCGTCTCCCATATCTAACTCTCCCCAGTCGATATCGTGAGAGTCTTCGTGTAAGTATCGACGAAGCTGGAAGATGTCATGCACCTTCTTCAACTGAGGTGGCAGGGCTAGCTGATATGCCACCTCACCGACATGCCTCAGCACCTAAAAATGTCTGATGAACCTGGGTGAGAGCTTGCTCCATTTCCCAAGCCTCCGCTGCCCCCGTCGAGGGGAAACCTTCAAGAACACAAGGTCTCCCACCTCGAACTCCAAAGGCCTCCTCTGACGATCAGCATAAGACTTCTTTCGGTCCTGAGCCGCTTTCATCCTCTCACGTACTAGCTAGACTTCCTCTATGGTGCTCAACACTACCTTTGGCCCAAGAGCACCTGTATCACCAACCTCTGCCCAGAAAATCGGTGAACGACATGGTCTTCCATACAAATCCTCAAACGGTGCCATGTCAATTGTAGAGTGGAAGCTTTTGTTGTAGGAAAACTCTACTAAAGGCAAGTGTCGTTAACATGACCCTCTGAAATCCAGAATGCATTCTCGCAGCATGTCCTGCAACGTCTGGATAGTCTGATCTGTCTGCCTATTGGTCTGGGGGTGGAAAGCAGTGCTAAGGCATAGCTGGGTGCCAAAAGCATGTTGTTACCCCCTCCAGACTTGTGAGGTAAACCGAGTGTCCCAGTCTGAGACGATAGTCTTCAGAACTCCATTCAAGCACACCACCTCGTCTACGTACCTCTGTGCTAAGATACTCACCAGGCCCGACTCCTTAACTTATAAGAAGTGAGCCAATTTCGTCCAACGATCCACCACCACCCAGATAGCATCATAACCTATCTATGCTCTGGGTAGGCATGTGATTAAGTCCATCAATATGTCATCCCACTTCCACTCGGGGACATAAAATGGATTCAACAAACCACTGGGAACATGGTGTTAAACCTTTACTTGCTGACACACTAGGCACTTAGCCACAAACTCCGCCACTGCCCGTTTCACCCTGGGCCACCAAAACTGTCCCCTCAGGCCTCGATACATTTTTGAAATTCCCGGATGTACTGCCACGACTGACCTATGGAACTCATGGAGAACTCCCTCACGCATCGCCTCCGAAACAAAAAAACCTTCCATGGAAAATCATCTGACGTCGGCTGTCCTTTGACCATCCTTCTGGAGCATTCCCCTGATCGATACGATCCCGCATTACTTCTGCCTCAGAGTCCCCCCACTGAGACTCTTCCACCTAGTACAAAAAAGAGGACTGCACCGTCATCTGAAACAAACAGTCTCTAACACCTTCTACCCTTGCATCCAAGTGCAAGGCGGCCAACTCTCCCATCGCTTTCCAAGAATCAGTGGATTCCCGAACCACTTCTTTATGTGACTTCCTGCTCAGGGCATCATCCACAACATTTCCCTTACCTTCAGTATTAGAGATATCGAAATAATAGTCTTGGAGAAACTTGACCCATCTCCACTGCCGCAAGTTCATGTCACATTGGGAGAAGATATAACGTAAGATCTTGTGAACTGAGAAGACCAAAAAGCGCTCCCCAAAGAGTTAATGTCACCACAACATCAGTGGGAACACTACTGCTACAAGCTCTAGGTCATGGGTGGCATAGTTACGCTCGTGAGCGCGCAACTTCCTAGACCCATAACAGATCACACCCTTCTTCTGCATTAGTACGCTTCCTAAACCAAGGCCAGAAGCATCAAAAAACACCTCATACAACAACCCTTCCTCTGGAAACCTAATAACTGGAGCACTAAACAACTTTTCCTTCAGGTAGTCAAAATCTTTCTATCACTGCTCTCTCCATAGGAAGACCTGGTTCTTCCTAGTCAAAGTTGTCAATGGAGCAGAAACTCAAGTGAAGTCTGAAACGAACCTTCAATAGTAACCTTCTAACCCCAGGAAACTACGAACTTCTTCCACGCTCTTGGGTGTTCCCCAAGAAACAACTGCCTCCACCTTCGACGGGTCCACTGACACTACATGCTGAGACACTACGTGCCCAAGGAAGTGTACTTCTTGTGTCAAGAAATTACACTTTGACAATTTCTCATAAATCTGGTGGTGTCGAAGGACTTCTAAGACTGCCCTGGTATGCTCAACGTGTTGATCATCCGATCTTGAGTAGATCAAGATGAAATCGATAAACACAATGACGAACCGGTCCAGAAACTCTCGAAAGATAAAGTTCATAAGTCCCATGAACACAGCCGATGCATTTGTAACTCCAAACGGAATCACTACAAACTAGAAATGCCCATACCTGCACCTGAAAGCCATCTTCAAGATGTCACTGTACTTTACCCTTAGCTGATGATATCCAGATCATAGATCAATCATAGAAAACCAACCTGCTCCCCTCAGCTGGTCGAAGAGATCATTTATCTTTGGAAGGGGGTAACAGTTCTTGACCGTTACCTGGTTCAACCTTCGGTAGCCTATGCATAGCCTGAGACCACCATCTTCCTTCATTACGAACATAACTGGAGCACCCCATGGCGATACGCTGGGTCGACCAAAACCCTTCTTCATCAGATCATCAATCTGAATTCGCAACTCCCACAACTCCGATGGTGCCATCTGATAAGGGCCTTCATAATAGGACGGGAACCAGGCTATAAGTCTATCCTGAACTCAACGTCATGTCGGGGGGGGGGGGGGGGGGGGTAGAGTCACAAACTCCTCGGGAAAAAAATCAAGGAACTCCCCAACAACCTTCGGGACATCCACCATCTCTGTATTAGCTGGAACAACTGATAACTCACCTAACAAGGAAAGGAGAGCCTCCACACGCCGGCTTACCACCTGATAGATCCTCTCTCCAACAAAACCTACACATTTCCCATCCACGTCGGAGAACATGACTCTTATTTGGAAGCAGTAGACAACGACACTAACGGAAAACAACCAATTGATACCTAGGATGACATCGTATGGCTGCATATGTAGCAAAAGAAGAACTTCATTATATCGATGTGGTCCCAGCGTCAGCCCACATCACCGTCAAACACAAGATACGCTGGTCTGGACTCCAACTGGTGTACTCTTCACCAGTGGTACAGAAAGTATCTCTACGTCTAGTCCCAATGCATGGGCTAGACCAAGTGCAACAAAGGAGTGTGAAGCTCCCAAATCGAACAAAGCAGAAACGATAGTGCTGAACAAACAAATCGTACCTCGCACGACCTCGAGTCCTACTGGAGCTACCAACTCTGCCGCATGCAACTGTCCACGCCCAGGTCCTCTGCCTCTCTGATGTGGTCCACCTCCCCAACCACGCCCTGGTCGAGGTCCCTTTGGATCACCCTGAGTTCAGCCTCCTCCTGCAAAGTCTTCCCTTGGAGTAACATGGTCCTGGTGCTGCTAGAAGGGCCTCTCCGAAAACTGGTGCCACTAAGGTTGGCGTTGAACCTTTCCACCTCCACCGTATTGAGCTCAGGTCAGGCACCGACTCTGAATGTGGCCGAAACCTCCACAAGAAAAACACTTCGGTCCTGGAATCTTGAAAAAGGGACGAGGACCTGATGATCTGAACTGGAACTGCTGGGGCCTACTCCCCACTGGCCTGAACCTGGAAGGTCCCATCGCAGGAGACATGCTGCTGACTGCCTTCCCCTACGACGAACCTGGCTGGATCCCCTCATGTGGTGCCCCTCCCTTCGAGTGCATCCTCTCTACAACCTCTTCCTTCTTTTGTACTGCCTAGTACGTCGGAAGGGTGAAGGGGGTGAAAACATACTAGAGCGAAGGACGAAGTGCCTCCTCCAAATGTCTCGCTCGATACTCCTCATCCGGAAAAAGATCTGGAGCAAAGCGCAGGAGATCCTTGAACTTGATCCGCAACTCTCGTACTGACATACTCCCCTGCTGAAGGGTGAGTAACTCCTGAAGCTTCTCCGCCTTGATCATGGAAGAGAGGAATTCCTCTCAGAATTCCTTCTCAAAGTCAGCCCATGGAACCTCTGTCTCTATCCACTCTCCGAGGTAGAGTGCCCACCACTATCGCGCTGCACCTCTCAGCTGACTGACTGCTAGGGGAACTCAGTAATCCCTCGGAGCACGGATCAATGTAAAAGAGATCCCTAGATCCTCAATCCACCCTTCTATCTCTGTATCCGAAGTACTACCCTCGTACTTATTGATGGTTTGACGCTGGAAAGAACGGAGAGACTTCTTCCACTGGCTATCTTCCTCCTCTCGGTCAATCCTCAACTGATCGATTGCCTGAATCTGCGGGGCCTCGGTCGTCTGAGTCACCCGGGGATGACGTGCAGGTGCCATAGTTGTACGGTAAACAAGAATCACCTAAGCCCAAGAATCAAGGAATTTCTCAAGGTTTTATTTTATTATTTTATTCAATTTCCTTCCCAAAATACCTAAATCATGTAAAACACAATCATGATTATGCATGTACCTTTTCTAGGATCTCTACCCTGCAATCAATGTAGTCTCACTTAGTCATTTGATAGGCTCAGAGTCCTTGCATCGGATCACGGGGGCCCCTAAAATCTCATGTCCTAGCCGGTCTTCCCTGGCCTATGTCATGCACCAAGATTAACAAACACTGTTTCCCTACCATCCCATGCAATCCTCACTATGCCTAACTCCAAAATCCATCCTATCTCTCAACCATCACCTCTAATACCATTCTGTCATGACCCCCTCACACCAAAGATTCCCCTCCTGAGTTGGAAATGGGGAAAGGGAGATAATGACCCCTGAGTCCCGTCTCCAGTAGGCCCTGGGGTGGCGACTAGCACTAAGGGTATGAGTTTTCCCAAATATGGGAGGCATTACATATTTTTTTATTTAAGATCAGAAAATAGGACAAGTCAACCACCAAAAGTAAAAGAACAAGTGTGTAGAAATAAACCCAAACCAATCCCACATGCATGTATAAATAGTTCTGAAACAAGGTACAAGTACAAGAAAGCTCAAAAGTACAATACCAAAAGAAAGTAGAGTACAACAACTGCAAAAACTCCAACTATCCCGACTAGTAGGGTCCCGCACGGCCCTGTTAGTCCTCCTAGAAAACTGAATGTATACGTAGGGTGAGCATACATGTTTACTCAGTAGGGAAACCTAAAGCTCTCGTTAACAAGTGGGGAGACATCTTAATGTACCGTGAGAACAACAGAAGAATCCTAGCAAGGAATTCTATCCACACAACCTCACCATCCACACTCACCAAAACACAATCACAACAGATAGTAGTATATAAGAACAACAGTATTGGTTACCCCGTACCATTTCCCACCAGTTAGCTGCTCTTCCTAACGGCGAACGTCCTGACGCTACCACACTCTTCCCACCCACACACACCTGGGATTCAAAAACCACACATCCCGCCCCAACACACCTGGGTCTCACAAACCACACATACCGCCCGCGCACACATGGGCCTCACAACCATGCATCTCGCCCGCACACACCTGGGCCTCACAACCATGCATCCCGCATGTACACACCTCGGCCTCTCAACCACGTATCCCGCCCGCACACACCTCGGCCTCACAACCACGCATCCCGCCCACACACACCTGGGCCTAATCCTGAAGATTCTTGGGAAAAAAAACCTGCCCGAAGAGTTGTGGGACAAAACCACCCCAATCGAAACCAACCTGAATGGTCTTATGTGTAAGGTCATCTCAAGCCATCATAGCCTAGGGAATAAGGAGCAGGAATGAGCTAGTGACTAAGTGGAAAACACCCTCTCCCATGAAATGGGAGTGTTCGACACTAAGTGATCAACATGGGTGGGGTGTGATAAAACACAAGAGATATAGATTCATATTTGTATACCAAACACACAACCCAACCTATGGCTTCTAAATAGATAAACTGATCACGTGCCTCGACACTGCTACTACGAAGCATGCATACAAAAAACAACCCCAATGCCATTTAGATTTTCATGTTTCAACAGAATCAGTTTATTAGTTGATTAACTAATGGGAAATCAAGTAAAACTAACCATATCAATCGTTTGTAAAACATATTCCTGCCATCCACAAATCAAGTTAGGAAAACACAAGCTGCACAACAAGTCCCTTATTATTACCCAACCAACCCATTGATTATTATTTCCATTCCATTACCATGACCCAAAATTTATTAACTCATCCACTTTTTATTTATTATTCACAACCCATTGTTTATTCGCATTCAAGACCATCCCTGCAGCCCCGCTACCAACCACCATAACCACAACCACAACGAAACCCATAAATCATTATCCCTTTAATACAATTTATCACAGCCCCAATGCCAATCACTAACATAGAATTCACACCAACCCACAACCAAGCCAACCGCAGCCCCGCTACTCACCCAATCCACAAAAACCCACAAAAACACACCCATCACATGCCACGTATCCAAACCAACACCCACATGTTCATTATTCCATTTTTTCCAACCGGGGTGATCACACAAGGGTTCCAGATTTTAAATCAGCTAACATTACGTGACTAACAAAATTCCATATTCAACAAAGTTCCATTCAAAAAAAATGGTCTAGAAAGATAGGGAAACATTTAATTGCCCAAGAAAAGGCCCCTAACAACCGTGATTTTAAGTAGGCATAAGACTATTCAATTCACAACATAATATCACAGGATATAAAGATAATCATAACAATTTCCCCATCCCCGTTCTTTAACCAGTTATTATATTCGTTTAATGGTTCAACCGTTTATCATGAAAACAAGAGGATACCCACCCCGCATGATGTAAAATTTAGAGAGATAAAGGTAGGATCCCTACCCCAAGAGGTTCTGATCACAACACTCCCCCTGGATGAACTTTAGAAGACGTCCGTCGGCGTCCATCACTTCGGTCAAATCCCAGAAAAAACTCCTTGGGTAGATGTTGGAAAGGAAATGCCGAAGGAAAGACAAAAGATCCAAGCTCAGAAGTTCCGCCTCATCGTTACAATCTCGTGGCCGCTGACAGATCGTAAATCGTAGCTCGGATGAAGAAGTTATGGATGAAAAAGAGCCTTCGAGTCTCTTGGGAGAGCTCTGCTCAGAGGAATGGGGAGGAGAGGAGTTAGTTGAAAAGGAAGATGGGACCCCTCCTTTTATAGGCATGAAAATAAAAATTACATGGCGTGTAATTTATGGTACACGACGTGTACTCGACCATTTCACACGGTCACCACACGGCTTCCAACACGGCCTTCAACGCGGCACGCGGCCGTTGACTGGTCAACACACGGTTTGAAGGTAACGGATACGCTGGGAGGGCCTACACAGCGTGTAGTATTGGCTACATGGAGTGTACTCATGTATTTCATATGGCAAAGACATGACTCCAACAAGTCACACGACCATTGACTGGTCAACAAACGGTTTGAGGGTAACGCGTACGAGGGGATGGATTACCCGACGTGTAGTTTGGGGTACACGGAGTATACCCACTCATTTCACACGGCAAGGACACAACCTTCAAGATGGGGTATACCCGGCGATGGGGTACACGACGTGTACTCACAGTACACGGCGTGTAGCTTCAAAATTCTGAAAAGTGTGGGAAAAGTACATTTTACTCTCCAGAACACTTCGTGACCTTCTTTTTGACAAATTAATGGGCTGGAGAGGTCCGGGCCATTAAAAATATTTATATATTTCATATCAATTCTAGGATCGATTAAGCTTTGTTATATTTCATGTGAAACAAGATAAATCATTCAATTAACTGTATTGAATCTCATGAGTCCTTATATATGAGATATTTTAGGTTACATATGAGTTGAAAAAAGATTAGAGTGCTGATAATTATTGGTAATGAGTTAGTATAAATATAAAAATGCATAGTATATTTGAAATAGGACTTGTTGAGTAAATCATATATTCCTCATAATTACTATTTGGATTGTTCATAGTGTAATTTTCTATTAAAAGAGAGAGATCATATATTCCAAAAGGTATTTCAACAGTGTAGTGTACTGAGGATTTGTTAGGGAAGAATGGTATCACTATGGTTCATGGGGATGATTGAGATTATATACATGGTGGGATAGATTTCATACTACATAACAGTTATCCTTAATTCGCATGGGTAGAAAAATATTGCCCATGTGTCATTTATTATGAAATAGTTGTATGAAAAATAACATAATAGGGAATGAATATAGGAAAGAAATAAATATTCAAAGATGGGGTATGATAGTGATGTGTGTTCTATGGTATCCTAAGAAACCTTATAAGAGATCATGGTAGGAAGAGAACCATTTGTTACTAATAAATATGGAATATTTGTATTGGATTTACTTTTTAAGATGAATTTTGATGATGGTAGGTAGAATTTATTGAATGTTATTTTTCTAATATATAACTTTAGAATATTTAAAATATTATTTAATTAACAGATACCTAACACATTTAAATGAATGTGCATCATAGATCTAAAATAGGTATTTACTAGTGATAATATATAATTTTTACCCCACATGCATAATGTTATGAAAATGAAATTCCAACCTAAACATGGCCTCAGATAAGAAATTTTATATGGAAATTGTTTCTAAAATATGGGTAACCTTATGGTAGATATAATTTGAATTATTTAAGCATTCATTGGGATCATATTTTATCTGAATAAACTAAATAATTAAAATACATTTAATTTTATTATATATTTATATCTAGTTGAATATATAATCAAATTTATTTAATCTAATCTAATTAATGTTCATGTGGTGTGCATCAATAAAACCAAGTTAGATAGATCAGAGTAGGAGATCATTGAAAATTTGTAATTGGGGATAAAAATTAGTGGGCTATTCAATAAAAATTACATTAATTATTGTGGGGATGTGATCATAATTTGGGATTTAACTATTTATGTGGTATGACTTATTATCTTTATTCTATCAACTCATCATGATTGTTTTAAAATGGATTCATTATATATGATTTTTAGGGTGTTTTTTCTACAATTTTTATTATTATTTTTGATTGATTTCAATAATTTCAAAATCCGAAATCATTGGAAAATGTACAGTATAATGTTTTTGGCACAATCACTAAAAAGGCTGCCAAAAGTCTTTATATAATATTTCTTCAACAATATTCTACCTCTTTATTTGTATAACAAATGAAATTATTTTAGAGTGATGGATAATCAAGATATTTTACATGGGAATTATGGGATCAATTATAGATTCAATGACCAGTTCATGTGATATATGAATCTACTTATGCATAAATATTTAATGTGGTGGAGAGAATAAAAATTTAATGTATGCCTCATTTTTGGTTAATGGGTTGTATAAAATTCCATTTCAAAGAATTTTTTCTATGATAGATGGAAATAATGTGACCATTTCAAAAATGAAAATGGTAAATATGGATTTAGTGTAAATTTCAGAATAATCAAATATGATAATGGAGATAACAATGTGATTCAAGAGGGGAAGGGATTTATGGGTCATGATTATTTGACCACATAGTATGTAATTTTTAAAATAGATGTTTCCTTTATTCATATTAGGTGCTAATTATATATAATAATAAGAATCATATGCCTTTTCCCTCATTTTCACATGTCATTTATTTAATATTATAGTTGTTCAAAAATATTTCTATATACCATTGATTACATTATGTATCATGTTGGATACGTACATTGTGTACCACTACAAACACATAATATATGTTGATATGGAATGGTTTTGGGTTTCATGGATATAATATAAATAAGGTAGGTGGGATTACCATCCATGTAACCTAACGTGGAACACCATGCATACCAATCCCTGAATATCCATAAGTATGAAGTTATATACTGATTATCCCTCTTGGTCTAACAAACCATGTATGAAATCATACACATCATGTAGTATGACAAGTACATTCCATGTTTCTCATAGTACAAGGCTACCCTTTCCCAGAGGGGTGGGACAACCATTACCCCTATAGTATATTACATGTACTTATATAAACATAATAAATTTTTAGATATAAATTATTTCTACTCATATTTTTGGAATGTCATTAGTCAATAAAATTTATTTTACCTGTTAAATATGATGGTACACTCCACTTTGAGATCAAAGATGTTACACAAGGTTGTTTATGATGTTTAGTATTCATAGCTCAATTGGACTAAAACAAGGATATAGAATGATGATCAAATCATTCATTGTGTTAGAAACTCATCACATAATTTTTTTATGAAATTGATTATTACCACTACATGAGTGCTATAGATTGAATTCCCCAACTCTTAGAGTGAAAGTTGTTTGTCCATTTAGTTGGGTAGTTACTCATTTAATGTAATTTACATGATAAAGTGTTGGTCCCATATTACAATTTTATAGTATATAAACCAAAGTTTTTTCTTTGAACATGTGTTAGAACCATAGATATAGTTGTTTTCGAGGTGGTGTTGGAATCAATAGCCAATTATTTATATTTATCGTATTCATTTTGGGATCCCTACCTTTCTCAGAGGTATGTACATGATTAAAATTTTATTCAAAATTAATTTATTGTATTTAATGAAGTTGTTCATTGATGTATGATAAGTTTATAGGGTGTCTTGGGGGATAGAGTCCCTAAAAGAATAATACCAAAGGCTGAAAATTGATCACCGCATTATTGGTGCAAAATTAGTACTAACTGTGTTCTTGTTCAAGGGAAGTCGTGCAGCTAAGCATACTCTCGGATAGAGAGTGGTGAACAAGCTCCTCGTGGTTTTTAACATTGTATTGGTACATCTAGGAAAGAGTGAAGCTTTTCATCTCTTGAGAATAGGTATCGACATGATTGGTGCATGTTTTGGACAACTATTTTGTATTAAAAAGGGTTAAATTCCCATTTTCTCTCTCGATCATATTTATTGATCCTTGTAGTTTCTCCCCTTTCAACTTTTTAGAACTATGATATGTTTCATCATAAAAGTTCTAGATCATGAAATTAAGTTATATTTCCATAATATATAGAGTTATATTATATTTATAAATATCAATTTTTATTATATGTATCATTATAATAATTATTTAATTATGTACATGGAGAATGAATTAAATCTCTTCGTTGAGATGTTAGGATGTACGTATTATAGATCAACGTTATCATTTCCTTATTCAATGAAAGGGTAATGAATTATATTTTCTATTAATTTTCTATAATAAATATAATCTCATATATTTCAAATGTATTAATTAAATTTATACATTATTACATTCCATTTAATTCATTAGTGGAAATGAATCACATTGATTTGTGATGCAGTTATTCATTATACAAAAGAGCAACATTATCATATTTTATACAGAATGGAAATTAATAAGATTTATGTGATATCAAAATTCCGTTGGTATAATTATATTAAAAATATCATATATAATCATTATACAAATAAATACATCCATATGTGAGAAATTATTACGGATAACAAATTACATCAGTTCATGAGGAAGTAGTCCACTGTACACATGATCAATAATATAATTTCTCATTTGAGGGAGGTGGAAATGATTTAAAGTCATTTAATTAACATAAAAACATATAATAATATATAATAAACTTATTTGTTGTACCATATTTTTTATTTATATTTTTAATTTATGGAGTAAAAATATAAAATAAAAATCATAGTTAACAATGTTAACTCTTCATCAGATAATTTCCTTTTTCCACCAAAAATTGTAATAGGACGATTTAGGAGTAAAACAGTTGTCATAAGATGATATTATAAAACTAAGGATGTTATTTGGGTGGGTAATTAAAAAAATGGTTTTTTTGTAAGTGTAAAAATGTGAGGATAAGGGGTGGCCTTTTAAAGGGGGGGGGGGTCAAACATGGAATTTTTCAAAACAAAGAGTTCGAAATTGATTTTCTCTATTCCAAAAGGATTAAAATTGGGCCATTGTAAAAAATAAAAGATATATTATATTAATATGATAAAAAATAGTAATTATATATTTTTTAGTCATTTTTATCCCATATATATTTAGTATAAACCCTTGTAAATCATTTATTTCCATAACCGCAGTAAATGATTTTTACTGTTTTCACGTTTCATTATATTAAAAAATAAACTAAAACTCATTATGTTTTATAAATTATTTTGATTAAAATATAGATTCCATTTTTAAAAATTTAACAAACTGATATGGGGGAATTTAATTTCAAATTATAGTTTCAAACATGTTGTCAAAATAATATTCTACGAAATCTATTTTTGAAAGAAAATATGATATCATACAAAATATATGAAAAGTAATTATAATTAGGTTAATTTAAATTAATTTTTTTATATTATCTATACATTTTATTTGATTGATACCCATTATGGATTAATTGAATTACTAAGAATCAATAAATATTACAATGTTTAAGAACATTTAAAAAAAAGTGTTTTAATGGATGAAAATAAAAAAACAAAAATATAATATAGAGATGATAAAAAATTTATTATTTAAATTTAAAAAACGAAATAATAATTTGTTTAATTTAAAATAAAATATAAATAACTGCACTACTTAATTTATTTATAATAAATGGAAATGTTACAAAAATAAGTTTTTTTTACTATTCACTAAAATAAATAAATACTTTCAATTAATTTCATATATTCACCGCATTTTAAATTTGATTTTATAGTATTTTTTAATAAATATTTAAATTTTTGAAAAAAATAGTTTTAAATTATGTGTGAAAATCATAACTAAAACATGTTTTCAAAAAATACTATTTATCATTAAACATTTTATTATCTCAAATGATTTATGTTTTATTTCAAATTAATAGGTGACCATTGAATTTATTTTATATTTTTTTAAACGTTATAATGTTAATAATTTATTTACTCCTATTGAAACCCACCATTTTAAATACTATGTTACAATGGCCATTGTTTAATATTAATATTTTAACAGTTTATCAAATTATGTTTATACCCGGTGTTGCATGCATCCCATTCTACCACAAAGATTATACATACTATAAAATTATTAAATCGTAAATTATTAGTTTGTAACATTTGCAAATAATCTCATTGTTTCATTTCATATTTTTAATTAAAAATAATTTTATTCTTTTAAAATCACAATTAATTACACTACATATCATAAAAAAGTTATGCTGATGGAAAACTCCATTAATTCCATTCATGATAAAAAGAATGCATTCCTTTTGAATTATTATAAATCAAGATAAATGATGCAATTAGTTTTTTTAAAAATTAAATCATACATTCAAACCATTATGGAACATAATTATACCATAAAATGTTTTAAATAAATCATTTGAGTAAATATAAATGGCTCTGGTGATTTTTTTTGAAAAAAAGGACATAAAAGAAAAATATTCTAGATCAAAATGGGAAATAAGATCATCATTTCATTTATATTTTTTTATTCATGTTCTAAAGAGAGGAAATATTCAATGAAATAGGTAAAATCAATATATATATATAATATAAGAAAATGGATAATGTTTTTTAAGGTTATATTATAATATTTAATCAATGAATATAATGTAAATCACATGAATCAGACTGTTAAAATAAATACTTACCTCTTTAGTAACATTTAAAATTAAGCCCATTGAATATGTAAAGATAAAATTAAAAATTAATCACATTGAATAAATATTAACATAAGTAAAATATATCAAAGAGACTTTATATACACTAAAAAGATTTAAATTGGTGTGTAATATCAAATAAGTCTCAATTGAGTGGAAATTGAGACAAAATCCCATTGGGATTCCCCTTGGTTAATAACAATTTAAACATCTATATAATTTTATTAAACATGTTATTAATTTTTTATAAAATCATATAAATATTTATAATATCATATATCATCCTCTTAAAATATATTTTCACTTATTAATTAATAATCATTCCTTATTACAATTATTTCGGGTCTTATATTCTTTTTTCCTCATTCATGTTTTATCTCAAAAGTTCACATTCTTGTCTATATAATTTATAGAATTATATTTATGTTATAATTATCATATTTATTAATTATATATATATATATATTTAATCATTATTTTGTTTTAGACATGTAAAACAAATCACATTACTTTATGCAGATGGTAGGTCATATGTACGTACGAGCGACGTTGTAATTGCTTAGTGGGTCATAGGTAAAAGAGTACATAATATAATAAATATTAATAATAAAAATTATTTAATATGTATAATAAATATATATTATTTCCATCAGTATGTCAATTTTTCGAGATAATGATAAAAACCAAATTATATCGATCCTTGTTACAAAAAATCATCATACATAAGATCTATCCATTTATTTCTCATATGATGGAGAATGATATGGCTAAATATTATTCCATTAATAAAATTCCATATCAGTATATGGAAAATATTTTTTATTAATTTTGAACTATTATTATATAATTTAATGTTGTATGTGAATGATGTAAAAAATATCTTTGGGAAGATGAATCCCTTCTCATATAGAATCAACTTTTTTATTCATCTTATTTCATTATTAGACAATCTCACAAAATCTGTGGAAAATATTAAATGCAGTTATGAAACATAAGAATCTTTTATGAGAGTTATTTTCCACTATATACGGATCATGATGTTTGCATAAGAGATGATAGGTGGGTTTCCTCTTCAAGGGAGGAAAATGACACACTCAGAATTAAATAAATGAAAAAAAAATATAATTCATAAACAAATTTTGTTGAACCATGGCTAAATATATATAATATTATATGTAATATTCAATAAATAAACTCAAAAAATAAAAATTGGGTAAATAATTGATATATTGTAACCCTTATGTTCTAGTTAAATGACTTTAATCCTATTTAACCCTTACATAGATAAATTAGCATTTTTACCAGGATGACATAATTATATGAACATAAGTAATTCGGAGATTCAAAGAATATTTGGGCAAAATTATTAAAAAAAAATTAATTTTTTTTTATCAAATTGAATTTCTATAAAAGATTAAAATTAAAATTAATATATTAACAGATACCCCTTGAATTTATCTCATAGTAAAATACCCAATATAAGAATAAAAATCAAATTTCCTCAAAATAACATAAACAGATAAAATTTATTATATACGTTATATTATAATAAAATAAGGTTTTTGAATTTTATATTATTAAAAAAGATAATTTAATCCTTTAATCCTACCATTGAATTTAGATACTCAATTTTTCTTTAAATTGAATAAAATAGAAATTATCTATAAAAAGATTCATTCTTGGGTTCCCATAAATTAATTATTTAAAATAAATTATATACATATAGAATAATACATTTGTATAAAAAAAATCATAAAATATGATAAATTCATGCGAAAAAGATATTTTAAATCAAGAATTCATAGTTTTAGTCATGTTTTACCTAATTTACCCTTATCAAGGTGAAAACAATTTACAATAGTTACTAATCATATTGAACAAAAATTATGTTGAAATTATTATTTAATATAAATTATGTTACTTAAAAACATGTAATCTATTTTTTGAAATTCAATTAATAAATGTGGATAAATATAATTAAAAATAAAGTCACACAATGTGATAATTTTTTTTTAAAAAAAATACATTTTTTACCATTAATTGATCACACATTAACTATATGTCAAAAAAAATTTGAATATAAATTAATATTGTTAGAAATATAATTCATAAATTTCATTAAAATATTTATTTACTATTGATTATTTTAATTTTCTAAAATGGAATTCAATTAAGCATTTAATTAATGTTTCCTAAAAAATTATCATTTTATATTTAAATAACCCTGTCTTTATTTATATAAAAATTATAATCAATACATGTTTAGTTATCAATTTTATAGAAATTTTTTATAAAAAAGTGGAATAATTGATAAATAGTACATTTTCCATTATTCTTAAAACATATTTATTTTAAAAATTTAAAAAACTCATTCAATGTTTATTCTGACATAGTACATTCAATTTTGATATTCAATACTTAAAATTACAATATTTTTGGATGAAATATTAAAATAAAAAAATATTATTTTTTATGAAAAATGACTATTCAATAACTATAATTGAAGTTCATGTGTCACAGCAATGAACCAACATCACTAAGAGAGCTTGTGTTATATCATTATATAGAAGAGGTGAATTAATTCATTCCCATGAGAACATATCCATGGGTTTCACTAGTTTTTTTAAATAAGAAGGTACATTAATGAATATAAATATTCATAGATTAACTCGAATTTAATATATTAATAGTAAATATTCAATATCTAATTCCTAGTAATGATGGCCTATTTAATCAATTTTGGGCTATTTGGTGGTTCTCCAATTTTGACATGTGATGAGGGTACTGTTTATCCTGAGTTAGGGGTAAGGATGTGTAAAAGACATCATTCCTGTGAATGTTTAAGATATATGAGTAACTTCGTATTCCATTCAATATGAAAAAGGAATAAGTAGTGTTCATGGATTTTATGAACTGTATTATTCTCCCTTACCTAGAGTATCTTATCATTGTTCTCATTGATGATATACTAGTCTACTCACTAATGCTAGATATACAAAATAGTCACCTAAATATTCTTTTGAGAACATTTTGGTACCATAAAATTTTTCCCCGGTTATATAAGTTCAGTTTTTGGATCAAAGAGGAATGTTTCCTTAGAAATTTGGTTTCATAGGCACTCATATCTATCGATCCAGGGAGTGTGGGGGATTTTTTAGCATCATATTGTCTATGGAATGTTTTTTATATAATGTTTATTCAAATTTGAAAGATATTATTGGTGGATTATTCTGGACTTTTCCCTTGGATAAATTCCTCATATATAGAAATCTAGTAATGGGGTCAGGTTTGATTTTACTTATAGGTGTGAGAAGGCCTTCTATGATTTAATTAGGAATTAAATTTTCATCACACTTATGATTCTTCAAGACCTAGGTTTTATATATATATATTTTATTATAACTCTTAAAAGGTTGGACTAGGGGATGAAATGATACCATATAAGTGTGTAGTTTACATAGGGTCACATTAGTTATTAACCATGGAGGAGAACTACTGAAATCATGATATGGAGTTGGACTACATGATTTTTAATATATAACAATTTCACCATTATCAATTACGTGAGAGTTTTGTTATCTACTCTCTCCAAAAAAATCATATGGTATATATTTTCTTAGTGATACTCAAACCTATTCATGATTTTGTAGGTCAAGTACCATTGTAATTTTTATTTTTAGACAAATTACCCAACAATAAATGGGCTTATTTTCAATGATTATGTTATTAGTAAATCACTAAAACTCAAGAAATAAAAATCAAAGGAATAGTATAATCTATTTAGTCTGTAATTAGGTTGGTTAATTTGTGTTTTGGAAAACTGTATAGTTCTAGATTGCACTCTGTTAATTATTTCATTATTCTTAGTGAACCTGGTCAAGGCCAAACAATAATCTGATATAAATGTTCTTCTGATGCAAGAGAATTTGATAGGTGAAGAGCCTACGAAATGATGGACCTAGTATAGTAATCACATATATCATATTAATGGGATGGTTTTACTTCCAAAATCTATAATAGTGGAACTAATGAGGAACTCTAATTCTTTTGAGTGGGTGGTGAATTTGGGAATAAAAAAATAATACATGGATATGAATTTCTATTTCTAGGGTTGGTATGTGGAGAAGGGAGTAACGTGCTTCAGAGATCATTCCATGACATGTCATTGACTTATTTCAGAAGACCACTAAGGTGACCAAAGATAAATATTTATTTTATAATACACATAAGTCTTTATTAAAATAATACATATCACTAATGAAAAAAATTGAAAAACCTAAAATATAGTTACATTAGATTTTAACTACATAAAAATATTAATTTACTAAAATTTTGAACATTTATATACAATTTTGGTCCTCTAAATTTTTTTTAAAAATAACACCTGATATAATCATATTTAAAATAGGGGGATTGAAAATATAATTATGGGGTGACATAAAAAAATTAGTAATAAAAAATAAACATTATAGAGTATTAGATAATAAAAATAATAGCGAATATGGAAGGGGTATAAAAAAATAAAATATTGAAAAAACAAGGATATAAAATGTGTTGAAGAAACATAAGATCCCTAGAAGATTGCGATGTAATGGTAAACAAAAAGACAATTCATAACCAAAAATAAAATTAATCATAAATCATGTGAACATGATAAAAAAGTAATAAATTATTAAAATATAAAGCATTATCATGGAAACATGTCGTAATATGAAAAACTACGATAAAAATATTGAACAATCATAATGATATGATTTATAATTCTTATTAACCTTAAAGACGAGCCTCTGTTTCCCCCATATAATATGAGTAGATCATAACACTATATCACTCACCCATTATGAAACTATCATCATTATAATATATTCACATGTTGAATATTGAGTATAAATTCATTCCCTCACACTCACCCTTTGTTTACTTAGTTTCTTGAATACATGTGCGCAAAAACAATTATAAGTAGATCTTAATTCTATCACCCTTAAATTTTTTGAACCAAGTGACCTTGATAACTGCTTCCCCTCTAAAATTTATAGTATATATTTATGACATCATAGTAATCCATTATGAAGTTATATAATTTATAGTCTTCTCACATGTAATTTTTTAGTAAATCATTACACCATCACACTCAGCCTTTATTATCATTGGGACTAGCAATCATGTTCTCATAGAATTTGTATCTCATGTGATATAATTCACTATTGGTTTAATTAGAGGGATATATAAATCCCATAAATATCTTAATCTAGTATTTTTTTTTCATACGAAAATTATACTTATATCTTCTCAAAAGTAACCCATTACATAAATGGATTTCTTAAATCTATAAAATACATCACATAACACAAAATTAAAGAATCCATAAATATTATAACTCTAATTTTCCAAAATAAATAATATCATTATAATCTATACAGTGTTACAAAAACATCAATTCATAACTAATAAACATTGGCGGGAAAAATATATTTGTGAACAAAAAACAACACAAATCCCATTTAAAAATGAACGAAAAATTTCATTAAAAAACATTTTTGTGATGGGGAATTAAATACTTTTGAATAAATCATTTTAAAGAAGTCAAAATACAAATTCTATGAAATGATATAATGGATCCAGAATTGGTAAGTGGAATAAATTTTGAAACATTTACGTTTAAAATATTAGTTAAAATTGCAATGATGAAGATGAAAAACGTTTTTCAACAATGAGGTTAAAATAATTTTAAAATTTAAATTCCAATTATAGTATCACATAATTTAAACATGAGAAAGATATAATTTTTTAGTAAATTAATTGAAAATACATTGGAAAAAATTACATGTAAATTTTATCATTGTTAGTATAATCATTAATGAATACAAATGAGTAGTCAACATAAAATTTAGAGTGGTTGATTTTTTAATGGATGAAAAAACCGTTCGATTATTATTTAATAACTATTATATGAACAAAAAAACATTAAATGGATAATTAATACTTTGTATTGAAATTAATTAATGGAAATAAATATATTATTGAAAAAATATTAATATTTAAATTGGGTAAATGAGATATTTGGTGGAACATAAAAGCATGGTCATTGAATAAAAAAGATATTATAGACAATTTGAAATTTTTAAATAACATTATTTTTCATAAAACCATTGAATCCTCATGGAATAATAATTTTGTGTCAAAAATTATTTACCCAAAAAATAAAATTCCAACAAAGCATTACATTATCATAGGTTATAACTTATAAAAATTGAAATATTGCACTGAAAGAAGAGTGATTATGGTAAAAGGAAGATATTTGAGTCATAAACACTCCTTAAAAACATTCTAAAATTTGAATAAAACAACATGGGAAAGAAAAATGAAATTTAAAATTTAATATCATGATGTTTATTATTAGGATGTTATAAAAATAAAAATAGTTTGTTAATTACACAAGTACAATATAATCATTGTGCGTAATATAAATTTTTATAATTAAAGGAAATTGATAAGGAACCCCATAAAACATTATAATTGAATGTATTTTAATAACGTGTTGTGAAGATTATGAAATAGATATTTTTTGTCTCATAACGAAGGATGATTTTTTTTTTGAAAAAAAAATCATTTTGTATATATCCATACCACATAAAATAAAAATATTATTGAAAAACTATATAATGCCTCAATGAAATTTTATTTTAGATAAATAACCATTACCTTGATTAATAGTTTAGTTTAAAATACTCAAACCATAGATAAAAAAGATTAGACAACATAATTACCTATTTAAAAAAATTATTCATAAATAATACCCTTTTACAATCCTTGATATAATTCAACATGAGTAAAATAAGTATTTTCAATATATTATGACCATCACATGTTAATAAATTTAATAGTTTTATAAATGTAAAGAAATATAAATATTATTATTCATAATTATGATATAAGATTCGTTATTAATATATAATTTAAGATTCTATAATATATAAATTATATTTTTTTTAAATTATTTTATTTAATCTCATTTTCATTTTGGTTACGTTATGGGAATTGAAAATTGATTACTATTTATTTTAGTAATTTTAGAAAATGAATATATTACATCAATAATTAGCTAAATACTTAATATAATATTCATATAACCATATAATAATAATTATTTTCTAATATATTATAATAATGTTATCTTTTATATTTCAATAATCATACATATTTTTATTTTTATTTATTGTCCATGTAGGTTGTTAAATCGACATAGACTTGAAAACACTTTAACTCAACTATTGGGTATAGTTATAGAGGTGTTTCTTTTGTAATAATATAATTTTATAAAATAATGATATTAATTTTATTATTTTATTACCATGAACTATATTTTATGATCATTATATAATTTATAATAATGTATAAGGAAAATGAAAAATTTTACATCTTTGAGGGAATAATCTACACATACACATAATTAACATTCTTGCTTCTCAGCACATAAGAGGGTGTGAAGGTGGATATAAAAAAGAAATTTTTGGATCAATGTAATTTGATTTATATCATAATTATTTATCAGTTAGATAATTGATACAATCCATTAATATTAGTAATGAAAAACAAACTACATCACATTTTGGAGGTGGTGGTCCACGCAACACACTAATGATGTTATTTAATGTATTTGTAAGTCAATAAAAATGATTAAATAAAGATCATAATTTTTTTAGGAATATATAACAATATTAATGATTATAAATTCAAAATTCTATTATGTTGATATGATATTTGGAAGAGTAATATTATGAAAAAGTGATTAATATGTGATATCACATATATTGAACAGTGGGTTTTTTTAATGGACGATCCATAGAAAGTGATTGTATAATGATAACTATGAGTAACCTTAGGAATATTTTTGTGTGATATATATATTTATATATAAATGGTTAATTTGTTTATTTTAAATATATAAATATAAATATATTTGTTTGTTTGAATGGTTTCTAGTGATCCCTTTTTATATGTGAAGAAAAGGGATCATTTGAAAACACATATAATATTTTAAACATTCCATGAATCTATTCCAAGGTAAATTGGTCAATATAATTTGAATTACATAGTGTGCAGGATAATTTATGTTGATAAATAATAAAAAATGTATTTACCAAAATTTTATAGTCATTTTTTATATTTTTACCATTGTGTTTTTATATTATACTCTTTTACTTTTATACAACGTACCTTGTTTTTTACTAACAGGTTTTATGTTATATTAATCATATAACCTAAAACATATTACCCAATTTGTGTGTTATAGAATGAAATATGACATCTATTTAATCTAACAAAAATTTTTAAATATTCTAATATTTTCTTTTAAATTAAAATAGATAATGTGTGGAATTACTAATTTAGTAGAAAATGACTTTTTGACCACTCATGATTCATAATATCAGTTTTTAACAATTAAAAATAAAATTATTTTATATTATTTATTTATTTGTTTATAAATAATATTATATTAATTTTTAAAGGAATTAAATTTAATATGTACTATATAAATTCATGGTTATTATGAGATTTCTAACTATATAAAAATTATTTCACAAATACAGTGGTAATCAGCATTATTTATAACAATCATAATTTAATCCCCGAAAAATAAATTTTTTATTTTAAATATGCAAATTATAATATCAAATATTAAAATAATTCTATATAATTAACTTTATATTTAAAGGTAAATGACTATTAATGTTAGAAAGGGTAACATGGAAAACAATGTATTTAAAAAATGTTATTTATGAAAAACTATTTATGAATAACTAAGAATTATCAATGTAAATGAATCTAATAAATTTAAAATAATTATTATTATAAAAAAATAATTTAAATAAAAATAAAATAAATAAAAAACATCATTTCATCATTTTATAATTAGTTAAACAAAATAGTCAAAAAAAGATTCCATTAAATTGCAATATATATTTTTAAAAAATTAACATAGTAATAAAAATTGAACATATTATTTAAAAATGAATTATAATGTTTTATAATATGTTATTTTATATGAAAATTATTAAAAAATTAATTATATTCATATAATAAAATAATATCATTAATGATATTATAATTATAAAATTATTAGTTTTACTATTTACATTAAAATTGATCATATTTTTTTTTTTGAAAATATATCATAAGATAATTGTTTATTGAGAAAAAAAATATTTTTTAATTTTGAAAGTTAAAATTAGAAAAAATAGATATATATATTCATGAAGTTAATATTTAATATTAAGAAAAACAATTAATAAAAATAACATTTTCAAAATTAACTCATACTAATTATTTATCTTCCAAAGGAAATACCTACTAATGGAATAAATTATTTTTATTTATTATATATTTTTTAATAATGACTTCACCATATGATTTGGTTTATTTATGTTGTTTTATGTGTGTGACATATGTTATAGAGAAATGTATTTATTATAAAGTATTCATGTCCTCATATATTTATATTCTACCCCCATAAATTAAATTGTCCCTTGTGACTTAAGTGCAATATTATGAAGGGAGAATCTAAAGGATTCACAAGAAAATAAAAAAATAAATAAATATTCTAAAGTGATATCCACCACATATCGATGTTTCTACTAGAAAATTATTTATCTTATATGTGCTTCATAGTAGTTCATAGGGACAAACCATTAATAGTGTCAAGTTTATGTTCTTATTTACAATCATTGACTAAATCTAAAAGGGTTCTGATAATGTCCAAATTAATGTTATTATAGGTATATTAAATATCAATATTCATATTTCTTATCTAATAATCCATTCATTTCAACCGATGATAAATTCATTTCATATATGTCATACTTATTTTTTTTTAAATTTTCTTTTTTGTTCCTAGGTTACATTTAGTTCGTATATGTTATACATCTCAAACTAATTCCATAGAGTGTCATTGGAAATAAATCATTCATAGTGGTTAATGAAGAGAATAATATAAACTACATCATATCCAATGGTAGTTTCTATACTTGTGTATAGTGTTAGTCTCACTCATAATAAATTTGGGTGATCATAAAACTGATGCCCAACATAGCTCATTCTAGGTGATTACCTATAAATCCATCAATTACACTACCACATACACTTGAATGTATATAGACATGGATTTATTAAAAGTAAATATGCTTTATCAAAACTATTTCATTATTTTAGGTGATCATTCTATTCATATAATCAACTCAATGGGTTCTATTAGGGTTCATTAAACCTAAAAACAAATGTAATCTAACAAATAATTAAAAATATTAAAACTGATCTCCAAAAGAACTAAATATTTCTATAAGAAAAAATGTAGGCAAAGAAGATAAAAATCACATAAAAAATACACTATTATCATGATTTATATACGATATATACCAAATAGTCTCACAAATCAACGACTAAATGTTTTTAGGTCTTAGATATTAGCTAAATAAATATATTAATTTACTAAACTTGTGAATATTTCACTATAATAACTCTCCTCTAGACCATTTTTTGATATATCACATCAAAAAATCATATACATATATTTGGTATTAGATATATAAGAATGTGGTTAGATAAAACACCCACTAAGGAAAAAATACATATAATTATGTATTAGATCAAAAAAATTTATGAGAAAATAGATAAGATATAAAAAAATAAAAGCAGAAATGAATTTTGGTATTAATCATACTACATAATAGAGAAAATCAATATTATAATAAGAATGTACATAAACAATAAAATAAATGATATGGATTAAAAAAATAAATAATAATTAAACAATTTAGCATAATACAAAATTTAGAAATACAAAAAAATAATTTATAATAATGAGATCATGGGATCACATGTTTGAAAAATTGAAATGGTGGTATAATCATAAACATAAGATTTCATTATATTGGGATATTGTCTACTCACATAAAATTTCATACATAAAATTATGAGTATATATTTACACAACCAAACTCAACTTCAGTGATCCTATAGATTTTCTAACATGTTAACATTTAACATTTTAAGTTGATATTGATTCTATTACTGTCAAAATTTATGATCCTAGTTAGTTCCTAACTTTTCCATGTGTAAAATTCTGATTTGATATTAATTCTATATATCTCACACATTAGAATCCTTTTGAATTACAAACCTACTCACATATAATATTTTTAATAAAAAATAATTCCATCACACTTACCCTGTATTGTCTTAAAAATATACTAAACTATTAACATTTAAATTTTTATTAGTTTTCATTTCCATCACAGTCACAATTTGTGGACCTAGATACATATTAAGACATTCAAATAACAATTCTATATCAAAATACATATTAATTTGCCCAATTAATTGGAGGGTTATATATGTCTAGACCACATCATAACTAATATATATTTGTACCTATGGATATTAATTCATATATAATATATTAAATTACACTGAAAAAATAATTGTTTTTTTAATATGAAAGAAACTAATTATATGAACATAAAAAAAGGAAAATATCAGAAAAATTATTTTATATAATAAATCCTACCATAATGAAATATAAATTGTGTTAAAAACAAGACTTCATGAAAAAATGGATGGAAAATATAGGTCAACATATAAAATTCATTAAACCCCTTTTTAAATCATTGATGATCATATTACTTTTAAAAAATTATGAATGGAATGATAATAAATTATCAAAACATAATATAAAGAGTGACTAAGAAAAATACATTGAAAATAGATTATGTTCTCGATAGGGAGAAGTCAAAATAATTCGAAACTTATTTCTTATATGAGATCATTAAATAATATAAACTTGGAATAGGCAATAAACTATTAAAAAAATAATTTTAAATAAATTGAAAAAATTTAAATTTAAAAATAATCATTATTAATGTAACTGTGGAAAAGAAAAAAACCAATAAAAAAGAGTAAATACATTTAAAAGATTCACACTTATATATAGTATTTAAAATTATAATCATTTAAAAATAAATCTGAATAATAAAAATAAAATGTTTAGTGGATGGAAAGAGATTTAATTTTTAATGATCAAAACCACACTTTTTATCATTTTGAAACACATTTATTTGAAAACAAAATTTTCTAAATGGGGAAAACCATTTCATTATTATGGGTTATGGGAAATAAAAATTTTAATTCAAAAAAATTCCATTTAAAATAGGGTAATGAGAACAATGGTGGAATTTAAAAACATTGATATAGGATAAAAATCCATTAAATGAGATAAGGAATTATTATTAACAAAATTTTATTTTCATTAAACCATAGAATAATCAATGAAGAATAAATTTTCTTTGAAAATATATTTTCATATAAATGAAGGTTTAAATAAAGAATTACATAATCCTATGTTATAATAGATAAATATAGAAAAAAATAGACAAATAAGATTTATTATAATCCAAAAAGATATTTGAGTAAAAGAAACCCCTTACAACAATTATAATTTTTTAATAAAAGAAAAATGGGAATTAAAACATTAAGTTTAACATATATTTTCATGAAATATATTATAACCATATTATAAAACTCACATTTAGTGTTACAATGAAACATTTCCAATGTAAACATTATGTATAACATAACATCTCTCAGTGAAAATAAATTGAATGTAAAACCCATAAAACATGAGATGTGAGTAGATTGAAAGAACTTATTGGAGATATTATGTTATAAAATAATTTTATCTCATGATCAAGGGTGAATTTTAATGAAAAAATTATATTTGGTTGTAACTCTACTATATCAATGATAAATACATGGAAAATTATAAATCATGCTTCAATAGAAGTGAACGTGAGATAATAAACAGTTACCTCGCTTCCTTTGTAAGTAGTTCACACTCTAACCTAATGTAATAACAAAAAGTTAATATTATATCCTTTTCCATGATTGTACTATCGAATATTAAACTAATTCTAATATTTTTAATAACTCATTTTTATGAGTACAATACTTAGGTATAATGTATTATGACCATTAGTAGTTAATAACCTTTATTATTTTCCCCTTGTTTAATAATTTTTTATTATTACCCATTATTTGAGAACATATGAACTATTGATATATCATTTAAAATTATGTAATAAATAACTTATATTGGCATAAATTTTATTTATTTCATCCCATATAATTTTTTATGTCATTTGAAAACTAAATTGATAACGACTTATTTAGATAATTTTATCAAATGAAAATGATTATGTTATAAAATGTAAAATAAATTACATAATTTTTCATGAAATATATAATAATAATGATTCAAATAATATATTATAATTTTTTTATTTTCCCATTTTTTCTAAATTTTTATTTTAATCCATTGTTCTTGTAGGTGGTCAATCAGCCCAAACATGAATATACATTAACTTAATTGAAGAGTACGGTAACAGAGGTATTTCTTATATCATAAATTAATTATATAATATAAATACTATTATTTTTTTATGTTGCACCAAATTTTAATAGTATTATATATTATATGACTGTCATTATGAAAAATATAAAATGATTTATCATAGAGGCCGTAAATTGCACATACACACGATTTTCATTATGGTTTCAGAATTCATGAGAACGTGTAGATGTGGATAATAACTTGATATTTGAAGATCATAATTATATTATTCTTATCATATATACATATATAGAATTAAAACTGTTAATACTATCCATGAGGAGAGGTGATAAAAAAATGAATAAGCATCGTGGAGGTGGTAATCCATGCATTGAAGAAACGATGATTTTTATTTTTTATAAGTGGGTCAAAATAAATAAATAAGGGTTGTAAAAAAGTAAAATTAAATAATAATATAAACAATACTTATTTTATAATATTATTATATTGATAAGTAATTTGGAGGGTTAAATTATGAAGGAAATATTTAGAGCGAATAACACATACGATGAAGACTTAACTTATCACTCAGAAGTCCAGGGGAAACTGCAGAGATTTGGTTAAAAACGAGATACCCGTGGATTATGATTTTGAAATAGGGATATAGTAATACTATAAGGTCTGTTTTTAAATGAGTAATTCATAATAGAGTTGTATTTTTTATTGGGTTTTATTGATCCTATTTTATAAGAGAGTAAAAGGGTTCTTTGGGAAACATCCCCCTTATATTTTAATAACTATATGACACTATTATAGTGAAAAGGTTTAATTTTTTAGAAATTATTATGTGTGAGGTGTATTCTGGCCAACCAAGACTTGACATTTTCTTTTTACCCATTTTTAAATGATTTTATAAGGAATCTACCATTTTGTTTTTTCATTTAACTTTTTTTCTTTTAAATATGGTATCTCGTTATTAACTACGTGACTTCAGGTTTTATTAAATATTTTATATAACCCATATAAAAAATTTCACATTTATAGAATAATATTAAATAAAAATTATATCCAATTAAAGTCCTCAAAAAAATAAAATTACATTTTAAATTTAAAAATATAAGCTGTATAAAAAAATCTTTTAGTGTAAAAATTTCATTTTTACTATTGGATATTATTAATCATATTTATTATCAATTAATCATTAAATTATTATTTATAAATTTATTTATGGGTTTATACATAACAAAATATTAATTGTTTAATGAAGTTAAATATAATTGATTTTATATAAATTTCTTTATATGAATAATAAATTAATAAAATTGTTTCACTGTTATCATGGTAGTTATCATTAATTCGAACAGTCTAAAATTTATACAAAAAAATGAATTTTTGGATATTAATCAATATAAACATTATTATACAAAATATAATAATTTTTATATCCAAATTTGATTCTTTGTATAGTAAAATTAGTCACAATGTTAGGGAATGGAATGCACAAAATAAAAATTACCTACCTAATTTAAAATTTTAAATATTTTTTTTGGAAAGACCACTTTGGAGAAATGATGAAAAACACAATTGTCAAAAAAAATCATTAATGACAGACAAAAAAATAAAACAAAACCATACCCCACAAGATAGGTTTCCCAACCAGATCATCCTAGTACTTACATGATATGTATCCAATATCATTATGTTGGTGCGAGGTGATGAAACCCTCAAAATTGATTTAAATATAATAAATAACCTCACTTAATAATTATATTTCAAATAGATGGAAACAATACTGGAATAAGAAATTGAGTTTTAATATGTAAAACTCCATATCTTCTAAGATGAGAATCTCAATATATCTCCCATGATAGATCATGTCTCACTCCTATGATTTCACAAAATTATTAACAAGTCATGAACTATTGATTTCTTATTTTGTTAACTTTAAATGTATAATACACTCCATTATCATCATTCCATTTAGAACTAGGGATCTCATATAGTCTCTATTTGGACATATTGGTTTTTTACCACACATCAAGGGGATGGGGTCTAAGGTAACCTTTATATTTATAGTTCCCATGGATCATTGGTTTTTTATACATAGGAACCACCCCTCATCCGTGATAATCTAGTTGGAGTAGGATTGGGGAGATATCATTAATCTTTTAGTTTTTATTATTTTTATTGGCCAGGTATAAAATGAATTTGTAAAAAAGAACAATTTTTTTCAATTTTCCCTACTTGAATAGAAAAAAAAATTATAAATAATATTATTTTCATAGTCAAAAGTATATGATTATCCATCATAAATATATCTATCTTTAGTGGAAATAAATTCTAGAGGAAAATTCATCTATACCACATGACTTGCATTAGAAACACTATTTATCTTTTTCTTCGTTGTGTACATTGATGATTTCCAAAAATCATCCTCTTTGAATCTATGGAAAACCGATCAGAGTAGACAAAATTGGTTGTCCAATTGGAATTCTTCAACTCCCTTGACTCTTGTTTGGGAATTAAGGCATAAATTTGTAATTCCCTTATTTTTATTCATATTTATGGGTTTTAATGTAACCCATTTAATTCCACATAGCCTATTATAATCCTTAATTATTCATACCCAATACAAAATAGCAAGCTTACCTTGACAGTTCTAATTCATATACTACTGAAGCATTCCTCCCAAATATCATAGTAGACCATAAAAAATAACATACATGATAGGCTATACATTCTCATACAAAGTAGTATTCATTTCTACAGGGATATGTATATTGGGTAGGGATTCACTACACATATAATAATTTTCTATAACATATTATGGATGGACTATTATATCACAAATCTCTACCCAGTCTTTGGGATATCATTACCCACAAACTGAAATTTGTGGTCTACCCATGTCCCTAAACAATAATATGGTTGTAAATCAACTAGAAGTGGTTGGAAAATCAATTTGGAAGAACTCGAGATGTCCCCAATCTCACAATAATTCCAAAATTTCTCTACATATGATATTTGAGATGTATCCAGGTTCTTTTTGGAGATGGAACTGTGAAATCAACAAATGAATGTCCTTTCTATAAAATGTTTTCATAAAAAAGAAAACACTATTCATAAATCAACAATTTTTTGAAATGATATTCCATATAAAATAATGAAACAAATAATATCTTTGATAGGATCAGATATGTTGGATTCCATACATAGAAAGGAATATACAGGATTATATATTAATATTGAACATAGATCATATCACAATAATTTACTACAACAATTCCCAACCAAACTCAAAATAGAATGATTGAAATGAAAAAGGGGTAAAACTATGAGGTTCTCCCACACCATATCCAAATGTATATCTAAACACATGTGATAATCCATAGACCATTTAAACAAATATAATTAAAAAAACCATAAACCAACATTTATGTGACCATTCCCTCATAAAATCTCCATACTCTTGAAATAGTTTAAATAAATTCTTTAAATATAGTAGTCTAATTAAATTTATGTTCTCAAAACCTAAAGCTAACATTACATATAGTGTAAAGTATCCAAAATAATGAACTCTATGAATGAAGAATGAATCTATTTCCATGTCAAACACATAAGGGTATTTGGAATGTTTTGTAGAGGAGATATTCACCACTAGATGACCCTCTAAGAGACCAAGAACCATTGACACTTACTCAATGGAAAATATAATTGAGCAATGAGACTGAACATTAAGAAAAGTTGAGAAGAAAAATATCCCATTTAACCTATGGGGATGGTTCATCATGGTTGAAATCGATGAACTATGTCAATATTATGAGAGAGCGACATCAAAACAAGATCCCCAAAAAACTAGTTACTTTAGAATGTTATTTTTATGAAATAAATTTATAATTATGATTACATTATAAGTTTTATTTATTATAATGAATTTATATTAAATAATACTATCCATGAATAATTTATTTATTAATATAAAAAATTCAAAACATAATCAAATAATAATAATTAATTAAACAAAATAGTCGAAAACCCATTTTCATTAAATCCCTATATGAATTTTTAAAATTATATGATTGAGTTTGTGTATTAAAAAAAGTATTTATGAATGATTTATTAGATGTTTTATGATATTAATTTATATAAAAAATGTTTAAAAACATAAAATGTATTCATATAATAAAAAAACTTCATAATATTGATGATATTAATTAAATCAATGTTTTATTAATATTCACATAAATGTGATATTATTAAAATAGTATAAAAATATATAATAAGATAATTTTTTTTGAGTAATTTTTAAATTAATTTAGCATTATAATATTTTAATTATTAAATTAATAATGTATATATTATTTAATCTAATATATTATTAAGAAAATTAATTTTATTGTAAATAATGTTTTACATATTAACCCATATTAATTTTTTTCCTTCTAAAGACAATGTCTATTAAAGATTATTTATAATAGTATTTATTATAACATAATTAATATTTCATTTTTAATATATTTTAGTTTCATTATATTTCTTTAGCATGGGAAACAATTTATTGGAAAAAGTATGTATTTTAAAAAATAAAACACATTTATTCATTACACTACTGACCATGTAGGTTGAATCAGTTTGTTCATGTGCGGGCATGGAAACAAGATAAGGTTATGATAGACCATTTTAAAAGGATATAAAGGGAACTGAGGAGTTGAGATTCCATGTTGGTAATTTTTTACCATTTTGCATATTCGTCTTACTTGATATTATTTTAGGTAACTAAATTAGTGGATGATATATATAGTCTTTACAGTAATGAAATGTCGAGGCCGCAGGACATACCTTTGAACATCATGTCAGATCAATAAGGTATTTTCAAAATATAGTTTTGTAAAGGCACATACATGGTTTTGGTAACACAATAAAATATAAGCACCATATATCACCCAAAAATAAAATGATAGTTTATTTAGGATGATCTATATCCGGGAGGATATGGACATGGTGTGTTTGGTTGATTTGAGGGGTGTATGTGATGACCACTTGGCCTTGGAAGAGATCATATAAAACTACAATTTTAGTATGTGATTCGTATGATACTATTAAATAATCATTATGGTTTAAATTATTGATCACTAGATCGTTGGAATTGTATAGGGGAGTCAAACGTTATTTAACAAAGCCAGGTGAATGAGACTCCTGAGTGGGTCTAGCATATTTTTAATAAATTGGCTTCCCCCAAGAGTAGTAATCATTTTTATATTGATCAGAGGTGACCATACTTTTATTAACCAAGGCATGAAATGAATTATTGTTGGAATCATCAAGTATAGAACATGTATATTTTTGGAAAAAGGGATAATTTTACCCACATAATGTAAATCTTTTCAATATAATAGAGATGAATGGGATAGTGGCTTATAGGTTTGATCTCTTTCTATTAAATTGGGTTATTTACAACATATTTCTTACATTGTAGCTTAGCAATTATAATACAATCCTTTAATTGGTGATTTATAGTGATGATATGGATAAATTGGATGATGATTTATTTATGTAATATGTGTTGTGGGTTATATACTGAAGTGATAAGGTGTTTCACATGAATATTGATTTTATTTGTTGTGTTTTGTGGTATCACTGGCATATCCAAGAGTAAATTTGGATGATAAGACCATTTAATAAGAATATGATCTAATTGATTTTTGGTTAAGGCACTTAAGGAGCACTTCTCATTGATTAGATGCCAATTGAGGGAGAGATTGTAGTTCCCCTCAATGATTCATTGTGAGTCATTTTTTATTTAAATTTAATTATTATTTACTTTTTTATTATTATGTCCCATTGAGGGAATAGTTTTATAATTAGAGGCTCTTTGGGTGGGGTGAGACAATTATAAATCTAAATAGGTCCATTGAATTATAGATGAGCTATCTAAGAGAGTCATCAGTCTTCTAGGACCCACCAGTTAGACGATGGTGTTCATCCACTAGCCAACCGGGCTACTGGTAAAAAAATTTGTTTTGTTTTTTAATTACACAAAATACTATTATTCACCTCATCCTATCTGTTAATCCTTAACTAAAAATTTCACTGGGATAATATTTCTCAAATAGTTTTTTAGATCTCCACAATTCAATTATTCACCTTTTTTAAAATCATTTATTATGATGGGTTCCTATGCGTAATTGTAACATAGCTCAAGATTATAATCAATTGTTTTATAATATTTATTTTTCCATAACCATAATTCATTAAATATGGGATTATTTTTATGGTTTCTCTTTTCTTCTATTTTTGGACAATGATTTATGGTGGTTTCTTCTCACCACAACTAAGGTGGATAGGCCCTTACCATTGTTTAGTTGTTGAATGATTTTGTATGTATTCTTTTTAATGGGTGGTAACCACCTAATATTTCTACATATTTTATAATTGAATCTATCTAGGACCATATTGGTTTATTTGATACTTAAGAGGGATATTATCATGATAATTAATGGTTAGAGTATAAATCCATCATCGAATTATGGATATTTTAAGGGGTTTTTTCTTGAAATCATTGACCAAGGGGGATATGATGAGTAATTTTTGGGGATTTCTAGGTTCAAATTTATGATGATTGAGTTTCCATGAGGGTTCCAATTGTAATAATATTTTTTATGTTTCATATTGATTTCTTAATTCTTATTTCTTATGGTGTACACATAAAAATCATCAAGATGATCCATGGTGATATATTGCACCTCCTAAGAACATTCTAGAAGATCCTAGGTGATGCATTTAACCTACCATTAACATTCATGATAGGTTTTCTAACATCTGTGATATCTCAAGATCCTTTGGGATGGTTCATGTAGTATTTTGTGTCTCCAATAGTAAAAAAATAATAAGACATGGGTTATACAAATGTATGAGTGTTTTGACATAACATCCCTATATAATTAATCCAATGAATATAGGGATACTATTTATGGAATCTTGGTTTTCACACAATGATCGAGATAATGTTTTATTATATTTTTTGTTTATTTTTTCATTGAGGTATCCTCCTTTGTAAATTTAAAACATTTACATTCAGGTCATTGTTTTGGTTTCCAATTGAGTTTAAACTATTACCCTACTTTAGTACCATGATGAATTTGAAAACATTATTAGGAGCGACTCATATAGGGAAAATGGTCCCATGAAGATTTACATAGTAAAATCGATTTTCTAGTGATAAAGGTGACATAGAGACATAGACAAGTGTTAGAGAAGCCTGTTTTATAATTTTTGTTTTTTTATGTGTGATGATCCTCAATTATGGAGACCCAATATACTACATTATTTAAATTTATATATTATGTATCATATTTTTTTATCATGCTATATTGATGTCATTTCTTTATTATATGATTATTTTCTTATGTTTTTTGATGCATTATTTCGTTACTTCTTATTTTCTATGCTTATCTATGATATTCATATAATAATTAACGGAAAATATCCCCATATGTTTTTTAGTCCCTCAAAACTATTAATAATCCAATAATATATGGGGATTCATGTAGGAGGTTACATACTTCCTCAATTGAGACTTGTGACTTTTTCATGGTATTATTAGTTCCCTATATTCTAGTTATTTTATTGAAAAGTTTGAGGAGAGTAAATAAAAAGATTATATATACCAACAAAAAAGTTTAGATAAAATATATATATAAGAATGTGAAATACGAAAATAACATTGAATAATTACTTTTGAAGAATAGATAATTGAATAATGTTAAGAATGGAGAAGGAATTTCCCAAAAACATTATTGGGTTTAGGGTTTCCCTTACATCGAGTCTCAACATGCTATATAGTTTTATCCAATCTCCTAAAATTTAAAAGAAATATTATTAAATAATTTCTATACTTTTTTTATGTATTTTATATTATTTTATTATTATTTTATGTTCATTTATATTAAATTTATAAGATAATTAAATTCATGTTTAGGGTATTATATATTTCTATTTCATGGTTTCAATGTCAAATTAGATTATTGATAATGATGTAAATTTCATATAAAATGAGTCCACAACCAAAGAACACTGATGATATGATGATCATGTAATTATAGATATTTAAATGGTTGAAAAAACCACAAGTTTTTACCAGTTAGCATGGATTTTGGTATTAATGTTATGATTAAATGGTTTTATCGTTCAGGTGACTTTATCGACCATTATGAAATTAAATTGTTTGCTATAATTTTATGGTTATTTCCAAATTATAGAATAAAAACCATACTATAATATAAATTTAATGTTCATATTTATCTATATTTTTTTATTATAATGTTCAATTAATGTGGTAATAGGTTTTTATAACATCAACCATATTGACTGTAAAGAGCATTCATTATGAAATGCATGCTGTAAAAAACTATGAAGTGTATTGTATGAATTAATAGATTATATAATAAATATTTTAGTAGAAATATAATAGTAAATATATTATAAATTTTATTTTTTTTAATATTTTAATGGTTATTAGAAGGAATACAAAGAACAAATTAAATGTAGTATGAAATAGAAAACATACCTTATAAATTTGGGAAGGATAATTTACATTACACACCAATCCTTCATAAATTGGTATTTATATGAAATGAAAACATCTAGGACATGGATACGTGATTTAAGATGGTATTAGCATAGATTTTTTTTTGGTAAATGATTATTAATGTTAATATAAATAGAGTTAGGTTGGTAGAATTTATAAAGGATATGGGTGTTTTACCATCGCATTTTAGAATAAAATAGTATATCAACAAATGTTGTTGAAACCAATGATTCTATATTTATTTGTTTTAATTTTAGTTATAAATTATAAATAAATGCATTTTTATATATTACATCTATTAATATATAAATTCCATTAATATAAAATATTATAAAATACAATACATATATGGTATTTCACAATTCACTTTTTTATTTTATTACTTATGAAATATAACAAAACCTCTCCTTTATAAAATTTCAACTAAATTATTCCAAAAAAATACATCCAATTTATCTAAATAGTATTCAATATGTGTCATATAATTTTTTATCCGTGATATTCATTTACTAAATAGTACTAATATTTACGGCACAATCAAATTCCATACCCATAAATTGATTATATTAGATTTATGAAATTTATATAATACTTTATATAGAAATATATATTTCATTATCAAAAAAATAATGGAAATATAATTTTCATTGAGATTTTAAATTTATTAAAAAAAATTATTTTAATTTAAAATAAAAAATATATTTTTTGTAAATATAAAGTTATTGTTTGTTTGTATCATAAATTTATTTTAATATTTATAACATGTTTATTTTTTTATTATGATATAAATTTATTATATTATTTCTTTTGAAGACACCCACATATTGTTTTAAAAATCCATTAGTTAGGTTACTATTCTAATAGTTAGATTACTAATCCTAATGGTCAGATTACTATTCAAAGTATTATATTCAAAATTGTCATATATGTTTTATAGTTCACATAAATATATCATATTTTATTCCTTCATAATTCAAATTATTTAATATCAATGATTTTTTGTTTATTTTATAAATATTTGATGATATTACTGATGCTTTTTTCTTTTTATATGGTTTTTCATTATTGTGATTATACATGGATACCACAATGGTCCAAATGTTCATATTCTATTTCTTTTCACTTTTTTTAATAAAAAATTATACCATTTTCTATTTTATTGGTGATTTTTATCATTTAAATATAATTATATAAATTGATGTAATAATTTTTAGTTTTTTTAATATATGTTGCATGTGTTTTATACAATCTTGTTAAATATAACATATAAATATTTATTCTTATTGAAATAATTTATTTAAAATTATAGGTTATTACAATATAGTGGAATTTATGTTGTGATAATACAATAAAAACAATAGTTAAAATAATTTTCAAGTCATTAAGGGAAATCAAGCCACCCTGTGAGTACCCATGCCTATATTAACGCATTAAAATACAATTATAATCATATCACATTTAAAATCCATGGATCTACATAACATTCACCCAATCTGTGTATCAAGTTTGAATTAGGTACAAAATCTCATTACATAACAGAAATCATCATAAAAATGCCATTGTTTCACATGACACAATAAGTTCAATTAAAAAGGTAATAAATTTATATATCATACTAATATCCAATAAGTTCCATAATTTCACATAATACATCAAAAAAAAATTGATTAAAATCACCTGAATTTACCAATTCTATGGCTAAGTTGACAAATCACCCCTTGAATTTTTCATTTTAATGTGATGTGGACATATTTTCTATTTTTTTCGAATACAAAAGTTAGGTTGGAATATTATCCAATTCCATTTACATCATATAATCTAAATGGGTATATCATCCCATTATTTTATTAATACATGAAATAATTGAGAATCTTTATCCATGAATTTAATGATACTAATGCTAAATGTCTGTATATTCACATATCCATAACTATGCTCAGAAACGTTTTTAATATAAAACAATGCCTATATAAATCATAAATTAATTAAGACTATTTATATATTCAATGACAATTCCAATCAATTGATCATATCAGCTAGATCAATTAGAAATAATAATTTAAGTAGGAATAGAACCTCATTAAATAATAAAATTAACCTAATGTGTATATTAGATTACAACATATCATAAATAATGATTTATATTAATATCCTCACTCTCCTTGAAAATTTTAAAATAATCGAAAATATTTACTTTTTATAGGTTCTATTTAAATAGTTTTTTATATAATCCCCACCATTAGTATTTCAAAAAATTCTTATACTATTACTAAGAGGTTATATCGTGGAAATTTTGACAATAACTAATGGTTGACAGTGAGTGATAATTGTGAAATTTAGGTGTTCTGAAGTTTTCGGGAGAAGGATATACTAACAATCAGTAATTTTATATTTTATTGAAGATATGGTTATGAAAATAAGTTGATATATAGGAGAATCATACATCTATATACTGTTATTTTTTTTGAAAATAACATATATTGGAATGGTGTATTTTATGGTTTATAGAATAACCTCATAATATGATCACTTGTAAGAATTAGTAGAGTGATAATAGAAGACACCATCAAATATATATATATATCAATTATTGGGATTTAGAAGATCATGATTATAGTGAAATGTTGAATTTCACCCAAATAGTTGTTTGATGATGTTTAATGTTATCATACAAATGATGTTTAGAATTATAATGAATTATAACTTGAAAATATTTATTTACAGATGAACAAGAAGACTTTTTTGTAGAGAAATAACACCTCATTCCATGGTCATACTGGATTTTCCATGTTAGATCATGAATTTGATTGTGTTGATATGTCTTTAAAATTTCAGAAGACATATTAATTATGAGTAATTTTCAGTTTAACATTCCATTATTTTCACACAATTTAATTACATCTTTTAGAGAAGATGAATTGGAGAGTTTCATTAAATAATTTGGGAATATGAAATAATTATATTTCCATTTTACTATAATATTTCTTGATTGAGATATTTAATGTCTTAAATGAAATGTTATATTGATTCCCTACACACTAGAAAGAATGGATTTATTTTAAAAAATCATTCATAAAATAATGTAATGTGAAATTCAATTACAATAATAATTTTTAGGTGCATTATCAGGACAATTTGATGTCACATAAGATTATCTTGTTTTTTTATAAAAAAAATATATGCAATAGAGACCCATGAATAGCTAGAGAAACATTATTTCTAGATATATACCATGTTTTTTAGGATGTTGTTTCATGTATATGTGTTTCTAGTGATTAAGATAAAATGGTTAGGAAATCTTGGATAAATAAATTTTAATGGTTATGTTTCCTTGATATGTGTTAGTTCAGGGTAAATGGAGTAGCATTACTTGTGTGGTTAGATATTTATCATCAAATAGGAATTGCTAATAAATTACATTATATATATATATAACATTAGATTACTTCGATATTTTGTTTATTTTTTTAACTCATTTAATAAATGGTTATCATGGAATGATCATCATCAGTTTAAATATGGTTTAATGGTCTTTATTTAGTTGATTTTTATCCAATGAATGAATTTATTTTAGAGGATTCTCATGGTTATCAATTTTTTGAATTTGAATTTGATTTTGAAATATCATTTTAAAAAATTGATGGAGGTTGATGAAGAAAAAACCCAATACAATTTTTTTGACATAGGACAGTGAGAAACAACATGGTCTAATTTTAATATCATGTTAGAAAATATGAATGAGCCTTATATATAGAATAAATGAAAAATTAAAATTCTCTATTATGGAAAAACAACATTATTCTATAACTTGAAAGGAAAAAAATATATTAAACATATTATTTACGGAAAAATTACATATAATAATCTGATAAGTAATAAGATTTCATTTTATAGATCCAATTTTATATTAGGATAAGTGACAAGATAAATTAAGAGTTTAAATTATTCATAATTTAATTTAGAGATAACATATAAAATGATGTTTATTTATTTGGATAATTATGGAAAAGTAGATGGATCAAATTAATAGATTATATACAGTAGAATTAGCTTTATACGGAAATATTCTGACCAATATGAATAATATTTGGACAAAAGGACATGAATTATTCTACCAAAGTGATAAATAACCCATCCTTAATATTTCATAGACTAAAATTATATATATGGAATATGGATCGATAATTATGATAAAAAATAAAATATTTAATATTTTCTGGTCTTGGATAAGCCTTAATTCTGATTAAAAAAATATAACTTCATTTATATAAATAGATATATTCAGGGGTACTATGTAATTTATGTGTAGGGAGAAACATGTGGTCTGTATAGGGTTAATATATAAAACATAGGAGAGTAAGTTGCCTTAGTGTAGTTTGAGTATAGCTAAATTGTACATATAATGAGACTTAGTAAGTAGTGAATTCATTAAAATATTATATTCAATAAAACCGTGACTTTAGAATAATACATTAATAAAAAATAATAATTCTAATTATGGGATAATTATTTATTTCCTACATTATTATAACTAATTAAAATATATATTTTCTAGGATTTTACATTTATACATTCTTTCTAGATATTTGTTGAGATTATTAAAGAATAAAATTTATCCAAATGTTGAACCCCATTTCCTACTAAAATGGTTAAATTATCCAATAATAAAACAATTTATTGAGGTAAAAAACACGAGTTTTGAAAAAACCTAATCCAAAACCATACACAGTGGGTCTCCTGGGAAATTAAATGTTGTATCATAGAATGATATTTTAACAAAATAATGTTAAATATTCTCATCTTAAACATTTAGTTGATAATTATCATGTATATTGCGATGAGTTATAATATGGTAATTATTTTAATAAAAATTCATATAAAAATAATGGTTGATATTAAATATTATGTTAGGTATTGTTGAATGATATGATATAATTTATTTATTGAAATAATATGTTAATATATATAAAATAATCATATGCATAGATCTCTCAGAATAAAAATTGTTGAAGGGAAATTTTTTTGCAGACCTAAGTGAATAAAATTGTAATCACATATATGATAAAATTACTGATGAAGAAGATATTATAAAGGTACTAATAATTAAATACAAGGAAAGACTTTATAAAATAATGAATCTATACAGAATCTATTGAAATAGTTCAATGATACTATTAAATTACTCTTGGAATTTTCTATTGAGAATCATTTTCAAACAAAATGTTTTCCTAGTTAGTTATTGGATATAAGAAATATAGTATGAAAAAAAAGTCAATCAAGAGCCTTCATAAAATTTAAATTATTTTGAAAAAAACTAATATATTCTATAATAGTTAATAATTATTAAATATATATAAATAGATAATGAAAAAAACATTATACTTATAAAGTAAGATTAAAATGATGAAATTAAAACAATGTATAGATTATGAAGGATTAATATAGAGAGAAATTAAAATCATTATTAGATAGAAAATATGACCTCAATTTTGGTGAATTTTTTAGAGGTAACATTTAATGATATTTAAAAGAAAATTTCATTAATTAATAAAAATATATTTATATTCAATAGGTATTCGAGATATCTTATGGAGTTTCATGATGCCCAAAGAAAAACTATTATTAGAAAATAATAACTAGTATTTCATATATAATTTTCTGTATAAATTAAGAATGTTGTCGTGAGTTAATACATATTAATAAGAAGACTTCATGAATATTAATAGAATAATTAAAATTAAAATGCTTAAGAATTGATTGGATTCAAAAATGTGGTTCCAATGATTGAAATATAGATATTCGGTATTTGTTATAAAATATCTTGTTATATAGTATATTTTTATTATGGTTCTATTAGGTTGATTTTATATTTTAAAAGGAAAGTAATATCATTGTACAGGATAACATAAGAGACAAGGTAAAACTATTATACCTTAAATTACCATACATTTAGTTATGTTATTAGTAAAATTTAAGACATATACACATCTATACTAATGTTTATTACTGGAAAAAAATTTACATATTCCATTTGAGGTATTTTTTAGATTCTAAATAATAATATCACATGATGTATAAGTGTGGAATGTAATTTTTTGGTTGGAATCTAAGGATGAGAGAACAGATATGATATGTATAGAATAATATGTTTTAATTGTGTTTATAATGTCTATATTAGAAGTTATGTTAATATGATATTAATATAAGGAATAATGTGGAAGACCTCCCCACCTATGACTAGTAGAATAAAATCATAAATGTAAAGAAAATGTTTTAATTTAATTTTTGGATTTATTTCCTTGAGAATATATTATATGGAAAACCATATGATTTTTTTGTTGAAAAAATACTCTTGTTATTGCATAAAAACATTCATAGATCAGATAGATGAAAACCTAGAAAGATTAGATGAAATGAAAAATTTTCTCATGGTTATAAAATATGAATTAAATAGAAATACATTCATTCAAAACATTAAAAGGATGGAAAAAGGAGTGACTTGTTGCACTAGATGATATTGTTTTATTAGGAAATAAAATAAATCAATTATATGTTCAATCATAAATATTTCACCATGCTATTAATATATAATATTCCAAGAGGTAATAAGAGTGATTAATTAATATTTGAAGAAAAAAACTTTATTATTGATATTTTTGAGTTATGTACCACTAAAATTTATTTTATTAAATATAGAAAAAAACATTAAGTATATCCAACCATAATCCACAACACTAGGATAATAAGAATTATCCCTCTTCTTATGTAATAAATTATTTCAATATTTTTAATCAATTTCACATGATTAATAGGAAAATATGATCTTTTGGTGTATGAAACAAATGGAAATATATGGATAGTAATTAGTTTAATTATTTATGTTGGACTATTTTCATTGAGAGTACATAATATAAAACATCTATTTTTTAAATAATCATATATGAAATGAAATAATGGTAGAATAATATAATTCATGTTGATATGATATCATAATAGAAAAATGGTCCTTATTAAGAGTGAAATAGATGTTGAAACATATATACATTATTTAAAAATTTAATGAGGCCTTTATAATGTGGTCACACACCATCAGAAAGATGTGTATAAAATTTATAGAGGTTTCACTCAATTTGTAAATTAATAAACAATATATTTTTCAATGGAATGTCAATATTGTATCATTTTTTTATTCGATGAATGAAAAAAACTATTAAAATGGTTTCATATGACCAATTATTGATATACACTATAGTAGGTTATCATATTATTTGGTGTTAATAGATAATGAAATTTAATGGAGTTGCTGATAAAAATTTATGCATTTTTTATCCATATGCATGATGAGGGGTTCTATATGCATAAAGGGAGATCTTGTATAATGAGTGGTATCACATGGAGATCCTAAAAAATTGTATTATTTTGTCCCACATGTGGTTTGACTCACTCACTTGGTTCATAATTTCTTATCAATTGATTCTCTACTGAGGGTTTGATTACAAAAATAAAAATATTGATCTTAAATGGATATTATTTCTAATGATTAATGAGTCTATCAATGATTGTCAGTGGTCATGAAATTGTTGAATTTAATGAATTTTTTTTATTTCAATGAGATAAATCATGTATGGTTTATTGGATTATTATGAATAATTTCTAAGTGTTTTATCCCAAAAATGTAACTCATTGAGAAGAATGTAGCTGAATGTTAATGTGCATTGAAGAGGAATATAAAATGAAATATAGTTGAATTAATATCAATTGTTCTGCAGATAATCAATAATTTGTTGACATGTTTTTAATATTGTAAATAAAAATTTTATATGATAATTTTTTTAATGTATGAGTAACTAAAGATGAATCTTAAAACTCTCTAAATATGGATTTTTTATTCATGATATGACAAGAGATAAAATATTAATGAATATTAAAATAATTGTATGTGTATTCATTCAAAATCTATATATTTTTGAACTATGGTCTTTTTATCTATTTTCTAAATCATGTTGAATCATTATATGTAAATTTTGGTTTGAATCCTATGAATATTATTAAATTCAATTTACACATATATTATGATGTTTTTGGTATGAAATAATAAGAAATGGGTATTACAATAAATGGGAAATCTAGAGATATTATCATATTCCCTTGATGGTTCAGATATGTTTTATAAGTATTTATAAGAAAATATAAATGTGATATTGTTGATACTAGGAGGTTTTGTTTTTCATTTTATAAAAATCATTTATGGGTGGTTACCACGTATTTTTGTGATGGGCATGTGTTCTCAAGAGTTACTGAGAATTAATTTCTAACAATAAAAAATGGACACTTTTTTTAAAAACATGCCTATGCATTGAAATTTAATAACCAGTTTAATCATACCTCATATTGGTGATATATGAATTATTAAAATTGATATATATATATATGTATGTATGAGACTGTATGTTCATGATTTGTTAGGAAGATATTGAGAAGTGGTTCACATGGATGCATTTATAAAGATATATAAATACTCACCTTGAATTATCACTATATATTTCCATGTATTTTATAGTTAAATATTGAATTGAATAATGGTATATTGATCAAATTAGTATTTCATTATATTCAATGTGATAAATAATGAATATTATGGTTTCTAAATATATTTAGTTTAAAAAGAATTATATAGAGATGAATAAATTATGTTTAGTGAATAAGGAACTCTCGAAACAATACTACAATATGATTTATTATTGTGGATCTAAAAAAAGAATTTGTAAAAAAGAAACTATAATTTTCAATTTTATTTCTATAAAGAGGATACTTATTTTAGAACAACCCTGATGGCCACATCATGTATGGGTTCATTTTAGAGAAGTCAAAAAGTGAGTTTCTTGAAAAATCTTGTGAAAAAAACAATAAGGAAGAATTTTCTGTTATAATAATGGTGATGATGTTCATTGAGGTTGTATCTATAATTGGGACTTGATAAATCTCATTCCCTGGATCATCAGTTTTTATGTTGGAAAAAATTAATGTAAAAAAGTGTACTATTAAAAATCCATAGAAGTTGTTTTGAACCACATGTAATTATTCTTAGACCTTATTTGAGTTTAATTTGTCTATACATAAATATCATTAATAATATAGAGGAAAAATTTATAGATAATAAAAATGAGTGTCTAGGGGAACACTTTCTAATTGAGTAAGATGTCAGGAGTATCATATTTCTTCGATATAAATAGAAATCATGTAGGAAATCATGTTGTAAGTAATTTTCATGATTTTTTATAATAGCCTCTTTATCTTAGTAATTAATGTACTATGCATTGGTTTTTTTAAGATAGATCCAAAAAAATGTTTTTATTAATATAGGACATGTCACAGTCATTGAAAAACATGATCTTAGGATTCATATCATCAGTAAATATTTATTGTTTATGGATAAATATGTAACGTCCTGGACCCGGGTGCTACGCAACGGGTGCCCCGAATCCGGTTTGCCACGTGACCTCAAGCGCATTTCCCCAAACGCCAGAGGCTGCTGACTAGCAGTGAGGGCCCAGGTCCGATAGTGGGGAAACTATGTCATCATTTGTCAAAGTGTAGCGCAGCAGAATATAAAATAAAACATACAACGAATAGCGGAAGCAGTAAACCATACACAACTGAAATAATCAACAGCAGTGGATATAACCAACAGTATATAAATGATGATGCTACATGTCTCATGTTCTAAGAAAACAACCAGAACATGTTATACATCAATACGATACAACCAAAAGCAGAGTACATCAAAACAAAGAAAAATATCTAGAAGCGGCATCGCGAGCCTAGGCTCAGTCCCATGCCCTCCCATTCCGCGGCAGCAATCATGTACCTGTATAGGTACTCTTTCCCCTATCTACAGTTGTACCAACATAATCTTTTTGGGCCAAAAAAACGTGAACCAAACAGGGTGTGAGAAATATATCTCAGTAGGCACCCACCAAAGGCTCGTGCCCAACTGTGTGTAAGCAAGAAACAACCATGTGCAATAGTAAAACACAATAAAGTAAGCAGTACTGAAAAGTAACTAACATAACAATTAAATTGCCATTTTATTATTCATTTAATCCATTAAATTTAGTATTGTTATATGCTCAAGAGCACCAAGCCCTCAGGCCAATCAGTATCTTTCTCTTAGGCTAATATAGTGAACCACGCCCTCATGCTATACAGAATCCAACCCACAGGTATTGCCCTCAGGAATAACAGAAATTTCCCTTAAGCGTAGGAAGTGTCTCCCTTAGGTAGAGAAGTCAAGCCCTCAGGAACAAAAGGTTGCCCTCAGGTGATATATTGACAGCCCCCAGGCTAAACAGTACAGTGCCCTCAGGATAATCACAACAACGCCCTCAGGCTAAACAGGTAAATAGGACATTCCCAACATTGAAACAAGTAGTAACCAGAAATTCCTCTCAAGGAAATTCTACAATTACAACTTTATAGGCATAACCTTGGGTATCCTGGCCAAACGGCTAAACAGTGTAACACACCCCCGGGGTGGTTCCGGATCCAAGAAACGATCCCAACCAGCATTTTAATATCATAATTAAATACCTAATCAATTATAGGTGTTTAATATAGCAATGGCCTCAGCCACACGACACCCCAGCATGGGTTCGTGGCACAAAAATTCACAAAACACACAGCAGTTGGAAAACTAAACACCAAGCCACCAACCTTAAATTCCAACGAATGTTATACCCGAACGCTGACTCAAGAAGCACCCAAGAACGGCATAGATCTGACAAAGAACAAAACCCATTCAAACGTAAATAACTTAAATTAGGGGAATAATTGGTAAGTAACATGCTAGGAGAAGAGTGGGATTACCCGCACGGTTCCAACGAGATCGTCTGAGCCGGAAACCGATTCCAGACGATCACCCAGCGGATCTTCAAAGGTCCGACCTCCTCCCTTGGCTCCAAAATGGCTCAAATTCCTCCTCTACCAAATGAGGAGGCTACTTCCTGTTTTAAGCCGAAAAAACAAAGTACACGGCGTGTACTTCCAAGTACACGACGTGTACTCCTTTTATTTAACTGTTCACCTAGCGGCTTTCTGCCAGCGCGACACTGTTCACCTACCAACAAGAGTACATGGCATGTACTCTTGAGTACACGGCGTGTACTGCCACCCAGCTAGTGGCTGCTCCACCGCCTTATTATTTTGGTCTGCCGACTGACTACACGGTGTGTAAAGGTCCACTACACAGAATGTATTCTGTTACTACACCCTTTGTCGCTGACATGGCTACACACCCTGTGTACTCATCCCAACATGGCCAGACGTACACGGCGTGTGGAAAAAGTACATGGCTTGTAGTTCCAAAATTTAGGATTTTTCCCCATTTTCCATATTTTATTAAAAACACTTATGGAAAAGAGAAAAGAAGAAGCCCATACCTCAAAGAGAAGAACCAGGTTCTTACAAACTTCCCCCTTACAATAATTCATCCTCGAATGGCCCTTCCAAGGGTGGAGAAGATATAGCCGTGAACAACTCCAGCCACTGAGCATGTACGTCGGCCTCCTTCTCCCTGGTCTCATATTGTAATCATCCATGCTGCCATATCACCTGTACAAGAGGAACTGACCGACCTCGAAGAACCTTCATGCCCCTGTCAACGATACAAATCAGATGCTCTTCAAAGCACGCATCTGCCTCTAGCTCAACCTCCCCAGGCTGCAAGACGTGAGAAGGGTCTGAATGACAGTGGCGCAACTGAGATACGTAGAAGACGTCATGCATGGCTCGGTAGCACTGCAGTAACCGCAACCGATAAGAAACCAGCCCGACTCGCTCCAGAATCTCAAAAGGCCCCACATACCGTGGTGAAAGTTTACCCTGTCTCCCAATCCACTTGTGTCCCAGCCTCGGCGAATCACGCAAGAAAACCTGATCCCTGACCACGAACGCCAAAGGTCGTCTTCGGCGATCAGCATAAGACTTATGACGAGATTGTGTGGTAGCCATCCGCTTCTGAATCAACTGGACATGCTCAAATGTCTCATGTACGAGATGTGGTCCTAGTAAAGCTACCTCACCTACCTCTAAATAGCACAAGGGAGATCGGAATAGCCAACCGTATAAAGCCTCGTATGGTTCCATCTCAATAGTAACATGGAAGCTATTATTATAGGAAAAATTTCTAAGGGTATATGATTCTCCCAAGAGCCCCCACATTCTAGGATGCTTGCATGCATCCTGTCCTCTAGCACCTGTATTGTACGCTCTGACTGGCCATCTGTCTGAGGGTGGTAAGCTCTGCTCAGAAGCTCCTGTGTACACAGAACCCTCTGAAAACTTTTCCAGAAATGAGACGTAAAGCAGGAGTCCCTATCTGAAATGATAGAACGAGGGACCCCATGAAGACGTATGATATCTCGGATATACAACCTTCTAATCTTATCTACACCGAAGGTCTCCTTGATCGGAAATAAGTGAACTACCTTCGTGAGTCTATCCACAACAACCCACATGACATCATTGCCATGAGGTGACCTTGGCAACCCAGTCACAAAATCCATCGCGACATCGTCCCATTTTTACTCCGGAATGGGTAACATCTGTAACAGACCAGCTGGTCTCTAATGCTCCTACTTCACCTGCTGATAGGTGTAACACCTCGTAACAAAATCAGGTACATCTTTCTTCATACCCGGCCACCAGTACTAACATCTCAAGTCTGGGTACATCTTGGTAACCCCGGGATGAACTTCCCAAGATGAAGTATGAAATTACCGCATCATCTCCTCACGTATATCCCCTAAAACACATAATCGTCCATGGAAACTCAAAACTTCATCATCGCCTATCATCCAACCAGGAGGAGGGTCCTCACTTTCCACCGACTCCCGTAGAACTAGGCCTTCTGAAACCGATAGTTGCCTCATCCTCACTCTATCCAGGAGGGTAGAAGTTATAACTAAAGATGAAAGATAAGTATGCCCCTGCTTTTCATGCACCTCCAGATGAATCTCAGAGAACAAAAACATGAGCTGCCACTCGCCACTGGCCTACTGCACTTCCTGTATCTGAGTCTTTCTGTTCAGTGCATCAACTACTACATTACCTTTACCAGGTGTATAGGCAAGCTCAAAATCGAAGGATTGTAGGTATTCAATCCAACTCATCTGCCGCAAATTCAAGTCACACTGAGTAAATATATACCTGAGGCTTTTGTGGTCGGTGAAAACCAAAAAATGCTCCCCAATAGATAATGTCTCCAACCGTGAAAAGAATGAACAACTGCAACCAACTCGAGATCATGCGTCGGGTAATTCTTCTCTTGTAGCCTCAAATGCCGATATCCGTACACAAAAATTCGATTTCCCTACATCAACACTGCTCTCAGCCCAATACCTAATTCATCACAGTAAACTGTATAGCTCTTACCCTGCTCTGGGAGTATCAGGATCGGTGCTGATGTCAACCTTCCCTTTAGGTCCTGAAAAGCTGTCTTGCAATCTTCTGACCAAACGAACTTCACACCATTCTTAGTTAGACCCGTCAATGATACTGCTAAGTGGGAGAAGTCATGTATGAAGCATCTATAGTAACCATCCATCCCTAAGAAACTCCATATCTCAAACACGTTCTTAGGATGCTCCCATTAAATTATTTCTCTCATCTTCTCTAGGTCTACTAAAACTCCTGCCTCAGAGATGATATGACCCAGGAAGTGAATCTGGTCCATCCAAAAGTGGCACATTGAGAGATTAGCATATAGCCGATGCTCTCTCAGTATACTCAATACGATCTCAAGATGGGTGGCACGGTCGTGTCGAGTGTGATATTACACCAAGATGTAGTGCACGAATACTACCACAAAATAATCAAGATACGGATAGAACACTCGATTAATCAGATCCATGAAAACCATTGCCGTGTTCCTGAGTCCAAACGGAATAACCGTATACTTGTATAGACCATACCTTCTCCTGAAAGCTGTGAGAGGTATATCAGATGGTATAACACGCAGCTGATGATATCCTAATCTCAATTCAATCTTCGAGAACACTCGTGTCCCATGAAGTTGATCAAATAGATCATCAATCCTCGGTAAGGGATATCAGTTCTTAATCGTCAACTGGTTAAGCTTTTGATAATCAAAACAGAGTCTGAGGGTACCGTCTTCCTTCTTCGCAAAAAGTATCGGCGATCCCCATGGAGAAGTACTGGGTCGGATAAACCCCTTTGTCTGTAACTCCCCTAACTGCCTCTTGAGCTCCTGCAACTCAGGTGTAGCCATCCTATAAGGAGGAATGGACACAAGTGCTGCTACTGGCACAAGGTCAATGGATAAATCCACCTCTCTATTTAGAGGTAGACCTGAAAAGTTGTCCGGGAAGAAATCCATGAAACGATCAACAACAAGAGGTAAATCCATCTGAAAAGTCCCCTGGTCATCCAGATATAAGCTCGAAATCTGGGTTGTGACTCCACCTCACCCACGATGCACTGGTCCAGCTCGACTCACATGAACATCCCATTCACCCTTGTATAGAAACTCTCAGCCCTCTGGTGATGTGAAACACACCCTGCGACGATAGCAGTCTATAATGGCTCGAATGAGAACCAACCAGTCCATCCTGAGAATGACGTCATAGCTTGTCATCTCTAGGACATAGAGGTCCCAAAGGAAGTGACACCCACCAACCTTAAGGGGGCACTCCTTGCACTGATGCACACCAACCGTTCTAGTCCCCAACAGAGTGTCTAGCGTCATGATAACAGAAGATGAAGGAAAACAGAGCCCAAGGCTCTCCACATCGGGTATAGATATGAAACTATGTGTAGCACCTGTATAAAAAAGTACTGAAGATAAGACATAATCTACTAAAATAGTACCTTTTAGTGTAGATGGTCCGGGATCCTTCTCATGCTGGGTCTGTTGCATCGCATATGTCTTTCCAGTGTCGCAGCCCTGTGACACAGCTTGGATACCCTGAGCTATCCTACCCTATTGCCTCTGAGATCCTTGTGTCTGGATACCACGACCATGACCACCATCTCTGCCTACACGCCTAGATGTATTCTAGTTCCCAGTCTGGTAAGAAGCTGCTGATCCTGTTCCTGCATGCGGAGTCTGCACAGAACCCCTCTCACTAGCCATCGGTGGAAATACCCTGAAAAAGCGCTGTAGATGACCCATCTTGCCACAAGATCGTCACTCCACTGGATCACGTGGACACTGTGACCCCTTGTTCCCCTCTCTACCACATTGTTAGCACATGATCGGGCCACTTGAAGAGACTTCATGGCTGGTACTACTACCCTGAGAGAAGTCCATCTGTCTCTTCCTCTTGCCAGCATAAAAAGTACCAGTAACCGGTGTTGAACCGCCCTAGTCCACACCTCTAGATTATCGAAGGTTCCACTCTGTGATCAACGCCTGGTACACAATAGAATGTATAGTAGGCAACCTAAATACATTCACCAGCGCGCGGATGTCATATCGAAGACCATCCTCAAAACGTCTGGATCTCAGCGTCTCATCACCCACCAACACGGGTGAAAAGCGCTGAAGCTCTGTAAAATGAGCAGAATAGTCCATCACTAAAATAGCGCCCTACTGCAGATTCCTGAACTATCGAGCTCTATCTACTCTCAGCGTCTCCGGGAAGAAAAAGTCATAGAAGACTGCCTGAAAGTCTTCGCACGCCATGTCCCTGTGATGCTCTAACTGGGTGGTAACATCCCACCACCTTTTGGTGGAATCACGCATGATGTAAGTAGCGACCTTGACCCTCCGCCCTGGAGGCATCTCAAGATGCTCGAAAATATTCTGCATCGACCCCAGCCAAGACTCTGTAGCTTGTGGTCCGTCATCCCCAGAGAATGTAGGCGGATGCTGCTGCTGGAAGATACGTGTCAGCTCGGCCATGGATGTGGCAGCCTGCGGTGCTCTCTGAAAGGTTTGCATGAACCGCAATAAGCCTTCACGGAACTGTGCCTCTGCGCCTGTGTCCGGTATAGCAGCTGGTGCCACATCTGGCTCTGTTGGATGATGAACTAGTATCCCATGGCCCACCATCTCTGGGTTATACTTGTTGTCGCTCTCCTGGAGAACAACGCGCGGTCATCTAGGCGACATGACACTACAAGGTCAAAAGTAAGACTTAGATTCAAGATTATTAAGGATGAAATGAAGAAACCACAAAGAGAACAAGAGGAAGAAGGAATCTAAAAATTTTGTAAAACAAGACTACACGGCATGTACTTAACTTCCCTTCCCCGGTCCTTCTGCACGGCTAATCCACACTGCTCCTGTTAAACAAAACTACACGGAGTGTACTTAGTCTACACAGTGTGTATGGTGTTATTTTCCAGCTGCCCGTGTCACTTGTGACACGGCCAACTACCCGGCTTAAAACTACACGGCGTGTTACACCTGCACACGGCGTGTCAACAACCCCGTTTCTCCACCATACGGCTTAGTCTACATGGTATGTCATTGTACAAGACTACATGGCATGTCCCTAAAGGTACACGGCGTGTTCAAGGAACGGTGACATCGACCCATGTTGTTAGTTACACGACCGAGTCCACAGGTCACACTACACGGCGTGTTCATCATTGACACAACGTGTTCTGTGCAGGATTTCACCAACCCATGTTGTTAGTTACACGGCTGGACTCCGATTCTATACTACACGGAGTGTATATCTGGTACACGACGTGTTTTACCCAAGCACATCCCTACCCCGTGTAGCCGCCCACATGGTTTGTGACACTGGAAGAGACTACACGGCATGTACTTAGAGCACACGGCGTGTACTTAAAAAGTTCATTTTTCTTCCCGAACAGAAGGCCATAAACGGCGTGTTTAAAATACTACACGGCGTGTATACTGGGTTTCCGGACAGTATGCCTCAGAAACTTCCTCGGAACCCAGAAAATACTAAAAAACAACACCTAAGTGTTAAATTCCGACCCATGATGGCCCATAGTCCCCACGAATCAAAGTTTGACATCTTATCTGTGTTATAACTAATAAACAGACATTGATCCACCAAATTCCGGTAAATGGGGGCCCATACTACCCAAAAACCAAATTCTGGTGTCCATTCTTTGATTAGCTCACACAAAAATTACCCTATAAAATAGTAGGTATTTTACCAGTGCAGCTATCACAACAGCATGCTTTTCTAGTACAAAAACTATCACAACAACATGCAATTTTCTAATTCACCTACATGGCATGGAAACTATGCATGGCATGTGATTATAATGTGTTCTTAAGTGATGCATGAGATGGAATACCCTCATCTCATTGGGTTTCAACTAAATAGAACCCATAGATAAAATATAAACAGCACAATACATGTGAGTCACCCAACGGTGAAATCATATCAACTGTAAAATTTGTAAAACCGAAAAAATTGAAAATATACGAGGTAGACTGGATTTTCCCTATACATGGGTTAGCTACGCTCGGGCACAACTTATTACCAACTATTGATCCATCCTATCCCTGACTATGGCTCCAAATAGTAAGTCAATGAAAGAACCGCCTCTGATACCACTTTGTAACGTCCCTGACCCAGGTGCCACGCAATGGGTTCCCCGAATCTGGTTCTCCACATGACCTCAAACGCATTTCCCTTAACGCCAGATGCTACCGATTAGCAGCAAGGGCCCAGGTCTGATAGTGGGGAAACTATGCCCTCATTTGTCAAAGTGTAGCGCATCGGAATATAAAATTAATCATACAATGAACAGTAGAAGCAGTAAACCATACACAACTGAAATAAACAACAGTAGTGGATATAAAAAACGGTATATAAATGATGATTCTACATTTATCATGTTCTAAGAAAATAGCCAGAACATGTTATACATCAATACGATACAACCAAAAGCAGAGTACAACAAAACAATGCAAAACAGCTGGCAGTGGCATCGCGAGCCTAGGCTCGGTCCCATGCCCTCCCATTCCTCAGCAGCAATCATGTACCTGTATAGGGACTCTTTACCCTATCTACACCTGCAGCAACGTAATCTGTTTGGGCTGAAAAGCGTGACCTAAACAGGGTGTGAGAAATATATCTCAGTAGGCACCCACCAAAGGCTCGTGCCCAAATGCGTGTAAGCATGCAACAATAATGTGAAATAGTAAAATGCAATAAAATAAGCAGTACTGAAAAGTAAATAAATTAACAATTAAATTTCCATTTTATTATTCATTTAATCCATTAAATTTAGTATCGTTCTGTTCTCAATAGCACCAAGCCCTCAGGCCAATCAGTATCTTTCCCTCAGGCTAATATAGTGAACCACACCCTCAGGATATACAGAATCCAACCCGCAGGTATTTCCCTCGGGTGTAACAGAAATTTCCCTCAGGCATAGGAAGTGTTGCCCTCAGGCACATAAGTCAATCCCTCAGGCACGAAAGGTTTCCCTCAGGCGAAATAACGAAATCCCTCAGGCTAAATAGTGCAGTGCCCTCAGGCTAATCACAAAAACGCCCTTAGTCTAAACAGGTAAATGGGCCATGCACAACATGGAGACAAGAAGTAACAAGCAATTCCTCTCAAGGAAATTCTACAATTACTACTTTATAGGCATACCCTCGGGTATCCTAGCCAAATGGCTAAACAGTGGAACACACCCCCGCGGTGGTTCCGGATCCAAGAAACGATCCCAACCAACATTTTAATATCATAATTAAATACCTAATCAATTCTAGGTGTTTAATATAGTAATGGCCTCAGCCACACGACACCCCAACATGGGTTCGTGGCATAAAAACGTACAAAACACACCGAAGTTGGAAAACTAAACACCAAGCCACCTACCTTAAACGCGAACGAACGTTATACCCGAACGCTGACTCCAGAAGCGCCCAAGAATGATGTAGATCGGTCAAAGAACAAAACCCATTCAAACGTAAATAACTTATGTTAGGGGAATAATTGGTAAGCAACATGCTAGGAGAAGAGGGGGCTTACTTGCGCGGTTCCAACGAGATCGTCCGAGGCGGAAACCGATTCAAGACGAACACCCGGCGGATACTCAAAGTTCCATCCTCCTCCCTTGGCTCCAAAACGGCTCAAATGCCTCCTATGCCAAATGAGGAGGCTACTTCCTATTTTAAGCAGAAAAAACAAAGTACACGGCGTGTACTTCCAAGTACACAGAGTGTACTAATTTCATTTAACTGTTCACCTGGTGGCTTTCCGCCAGTGTGGCACTATTCACCTACCGACAAGAGTACAGAGCATGTACTCCTGAGTACATGGCATGTACTGCCGCCCAGCTGGCGGCTACTCCACCGACTTTCTATTTTGGTATGCCGACTTACTACACAGCGTGTTAAGGACCACTACAAGGCGTGTAGTCGGTTCCTACACCCTTTGTTGCCGACATGGTTACACGCCCTATGTACTCATCCCAACACGGCCAGAAGTACACGACGTGTGGATAAAGTACACGGTGTGTAGTTCCAAAATTTAGGATTTTTCTCCATTTTCCATATTTTATTAAAAAAACTTAAGGAAAAGGGAAAAGAAGAAGCTCGTACCTCAAAGAGAAGAACTGGGTTCTTACAAAATAATTATATTAATTGATGCGGTTTAATTTTATATATTCACATGATTAAGATATTATAAAAAATATTATGTAGAGGTATTTAATGTTGTATTGTATCTTAATTTAGAATTATAATTTAAAATTATAATTTAAAATATCATGATAGAAAATATAGGTATAAGACTCAATAAAAATTAGTGGAATATTTTTGAACATGGATATAGGAAGACTATTATAGTTCAGAGGAATACAATTACGGAAAACATGATAAAGACTTATATATTGAATAATTGACATATCTGGTTTTTTATGAAGAACATCACAAATCTGTGTCTTATTTAAAAAAAGGAATTAATTTATTGAATATATAGTTCATCCAAAAATGAAATTTAAATGTCTTATTCAGTGAGAAAATTATATTTTCCATATCTCATTTTATAGATAAATATTATACAAAAAGAATAAAAAATTATTTCAATTCAATGAATGTTATGCTGTAGAGGGAACCTAAAATGATGTTTTTGTTATTTTAACAAACTGAATGAGGAGATTAAGTCAAGGCATATGAAAATATTTTTTTATTTTTTTAAATTAGCTTCTACTTTAGATTTTTTTGGGTTTTGATGAATATTTTAATGAAATTATATTATCCACTTTAACATGGAGTTGAATATATTAGGGAATGGAATTTTGGATAATTAAGTGGTATATGTTGGATCATATCGTCTTTTTAATTGTGATGTGGATTAAATTTTGTATACATAGAGAACAAAGTGTTATTTTAATAATGATAAAATAATAAGAGACCTAAATTTTTATAGGTTGATATATTATAATGTATTGTATGAATGTGTAAAATAGAGTGAAATCATGGATCTATATAGTTATTTCATAAACCATTATATATTGATTAATATAACAATATTACCCAATAAATTCTAGATATGGTATCATGCAACCATTAAATTGACATAATTTACTTTTAAATTTTATCCCAAAGGTCCGTGTAGTTTACAAGTCTTGGAAAACTAGATACATACATGAGACTTGTATTACAAATTAATGTAAAAATTATAACATTTCATTTTCATTCAATGATAATAATAATGTTATTCCATCCAGTGTATCACGGATTTTAATTATTAGTATAGTTCAATAAATTGTATGTAATTGAAACATAATAAGGGTAAGATAAAATTTTCAATAAGGGTATATAAAATAAAAGAAATAATGAATCAACAGTCATAATTCACATGGCATGATAAATAAATTATAATGCATGAAAATAAAATAAATGTATTGGGAATTATCAATACAGAATTGTAAAAAACTGAAACAAAAGTCATTAAATCAATGGACTGAGAAGGAAATAAATTCATAGACTTTTTCATAATAAAAATATCATGGATAATAAATATTAAGTATTAATGAAGGAAATCCGCCATTACCAAATTTCATGTTTCCCTGGCATATGATTCATATTCCTTCAAGACCATTCACAAGACATTTTAACATTATACTATTAAGACCTTTCATAAGATAGTTTATATCAATGGGTAGAAATATTTCTATTCTACTAGAATGAAAACCTGAAGGTTTTTTCACCATTCAATTTTGTTTCATGTGACTACTAACAATTAATTAATCTTGAATTAACAGGTCCCCATTACATAATAGTTTTATTAAATAGTCCCCAACAAATGTCTTCTTTGACCAAATAATTTTTCATATATTATGTTATAGATTTAAATAATGAATAACATGCTTTATAAAACATCTATATTGAATAATAAAAATAGGTTTATTAATCCTTCCCAAGTTAATCAAATAAATGCCAAAGTGAACACCGAATTTAAAAATGGTATATATTTTTGGAAATAATAATAACCATTATAAATTATATGAATAATTATTAGTAATTAAAAGATTAGTGATTAAAGTAAATTGAATATTTTAAGGTGATAAAAAAGAATCGAGGAATTAAATTTCAACACTACCCATGGAGAAATATATCACAAATCACCCAGAGGAAGAATAAGGACAACATCTATAGAAAATCCCTGAACAAGAGTAAATTAATGGGTTTTTAATAAATGAATGAAAAAAAATAAAATAGTCTTTATATACAATCTTGAGGAAGATATCCTGTACATTTTGAAAAAAATGTAAAAACAATTCTTCAAATATCATTTTTAAAAACATTTTCCTGATAAAGTATCATTTTAAACATGAAAATTATGCTATGAAAAAATGATGATGGGTAAATCCGTACATGTAATACAAGGTAAAAATAACATCATCTTTATATGGTATAATTGTTAAAATGGTTCTTTATTTAGAATAGAACAAGGAGATTCTATAGAAAAAATTTGTATAAGTAAAAGGGTAAATTTTTTTTAATAAATATTTCATGAATGGTTAAAAAAAATTTAAACAATTTAATAAAATTTGATATTTTAGAATAAAACAATTTATCTGAATAAAGAGAGAAATAAAGTCAAGTTTTATTTAAAAATATTATACCATAGTAAGTGTGTTAAAGACTTAGAAAATGGTACTATTACATGATAAATTTCATGAATATCGAAATTAAATTAAAATAAAATAATTTATCAAGAAATTATTAAATTATTTTCTATAATAAATATTCAATTGTAAAAAATCCCAAAAAATATGAGTTAGTGAAATAAACCCTTAAAAAGACCATAAAATTTATTTGAGAATCAATTAATAAATAGATTATTTTTGTAAAATGTAAATCCCCATAAAAAGTGGAAACAAAATATTTATTGTAAAAATTGATTGCACATGTAATCTTAGAATATTAATGACAATATGGAAATAATATAACCCAATAAAAACGAATTTGGTTATAAAATTATTTACCACATGTTAACGTTTATTGAAATTACCATAGAATAAATAAATCAAATAGAAATTAGAAATATACTAAAGATATAACAATTAATGATATAATATATAAAAATGGGTAGTAGTTACAAAAAATAAAATAAGTATGTGGTGAAAATGACATTTATCTCAAATATGTAAAAAGTGAGATGAAAATCTTTAATACAGAGTATCATTTGAATTATAATACCTATAAAATAAAAAAAATAAAAATGAAACTCTATATACCATAAATATTAATGTATTCATGATATAATGTAAAAAATTGGATGTATACAAACAACACAAGTGATATGAGCTGTGAAAATGGTGTATTCCTTAAGGAATTAAATTTGAGACAAGAATGCATTTCCTTATATTTCATCTATTGGGGGTACTTAATTTAACCTCTAGTATAGTGGTTAACGGTATTATAAAAATTTAAACTAGAAATATAATTATATTTACAATATAATATATTAAATTCATATGATATATTATTACCCATTTGTTAATGATCATTAATTATTTTCACTATTTTGGTGTTAATTGCCTAGTTTTTCGAGTATGTTTTGAATGCGTAATTATTGTAACTATTCATTAGATAATTATTTTATCATATACATAATAAAAAGAACATTATTTAAATGTAATATATATTATGTATATATGTATTTAAAAAAATACATATAATTTGGAGGGAGAAAATGAAAAACACCGTTCATAAAGATAATAGACTGTATATACACATGAATGATACATCCATTTAATTTTCGTAGAAAAAAATAATGATATATATATATATATATATATTTTTTAGAGTGAAAAATAAATATCATTAATGTCATATTATTATATTATAAATATCCCCAAATATAATCGATCACATCATTTTGAGGAGGCGGTAGTCCACATATCTACAAACGATGTTATCATATCTCCAAAAAATGAAACACATGATGATATATGTAAAATAAGAATTAATTAAGTATAAATACATTATAAATATCATATATAACATATAAAAACAATATTTATACCATAATTACTACCATTATAGGTGGTAAAGGAAGAACGAATGATCATCCGTTCGTGAGGCAGTATTCTGCCACATACATGAACGGTAAGTTCATTACCCATTAGATAGACATGTGTGTAATTGTAGGACAAAACATTATAAAAACAACATAAAATTATATATATGATAATTTTATTAATATATAATCATAATATAATATGAGTTTAGGGGGTGGAGAATGGAATAAAATGAAATTGATCATTGAAGAATGTTACCTCATTTTCAGGTAAGTCCATTTGGTTTACACCAAAAAAAATTTAGATGGATTTATTCCTAAAATGAGGATTATAGTTAGATGATAGTTATTTTGAGATATCACATGAGTAGTTTTTAAGAGAGTCTATGTTCTTGAAAGGTGTGAATAAATGGTAAGGGTTGAGAGCGTTTTTATAGAGGAGGAGGAATGACATTATTGTTTAATTTTGAAAAGGGAATGAAAACAATTTATTTAGAATTTAATGTAGCCTAAATAATGAATAAAATTAGATAAAATGGATAAAATGGTATAAATATGAACATCCAATGGCTTTTGGACTAGTTTAATGGTCATTTTGGCCTTTAATATTAAGGTTTAGTCCCTTATTAAGAAATGTTTTTCCTTAACTACCATAAGTAATTTTTATAAAATTATCTTATATTATTATTAATAACCTAATATTAAAATATTATAGATTATAAATTATTCTTTTTAAAAATATTGAATAATTATTTCTTAATTATAATCACATAATTTGATGAAATAAATTTAAAATTAATCCTATATAATGGATGTGAATACAGGGTTTTAAGGTAAAAATGTTCAAATTCATTATATGTTTTTATAACTAATTTCAAAGTAAAATTGAATCCAATGTATCATATTTGAATAAGTTATTTTAAATAAATATACTTTTAAATTAAAATCAATATAAAGTATAATTTATTATTATAAACTATTGAGATGAAAAGTCATTTTTCAACAAAAATTTATAATTTTCACAATTCGTCAAAAAAGAAAACATCAATGAAAAAAATACCAAAAATTTATCCAACAGAAATATTGATATTAAAATTTTAAAAATGAACATTATATTGAAATATTTAATTTATAAAATTTCTAAAATTTAGTTTTAATGATGTTTTCTACTAAAATGAAGAAAATGTTTCCATTGAAAAATATATCTTTTAATGGGTTTTATTGAACTTATTATTATTTAATGCCTGTAAAATCAATGTGATGAATATATAATTCATTAATATCATTTATTAACAGTGAATAATTTAATATATTATTATAAAAATTGTTTTTTAGAAATATAATATTTCATTTATATTTATTTTATTTTTATATTCATTTCAAATTAATTGTTAAACAATGAAATAATATAATATTTTTTTAAACCATATTTTTTCATAATTTTTTTTACAATACTCATAACCACTAATATAACATCAATGATATATATTATTATATTAAATAATAACATTCTAATTAAATAAATTTGTTTGGTAAATATCGATCTTGTATGTAACATAAGCTATAGAAGAAAATCATTGTAGTGTTTGATGAAAGATAAAACTATATAACAGGAATTGAAGAATATAGAATATATTAATTTTATTTAAAATTTTAAATATAATATAATGTCCCTAGAGTTTATAAACTATCAAATAAAATTTAATCTTTTATAATTTTAATGGTGTTACATTCTACTCACATTAAATAAATAACAACCTCGAAATTAAAACGTGGCCATGATGATAGATCATTTTATATTTAAAAGGTTCAAATCCTAGAGAAAGGGAAAGATTCATAACACATCCTCTTGAAAATAGATAATGGGATGCAATAAATTTAATATTAACAAACATATAAATACTTCGTGAAGTGGGGGAACATTAGTGGAAAGTGGAGATATGGACCTAGAGAGAAATCATAGAAATTTATAGGGTGTAATTATGGTCATAAATCATAAACAAAAGCGAATGATCAGTAAAATTTAAGGTACACAAATCCATTAATCAATGATGATTTAAAAGGCTATGAGTTCAAAAAAATATGGTGCTATGAATTTTTTTATCATTTTCTTAAGGTTTTGTAATTATTTTACAATATAATAATGTAAAGAAATATACAGACTTGATAAGTTTCAATTTCATATGAACAATTCCACCTTTTAGTTATTCTTCGCTAAAATTATAATTCATCCCTTACTTTATAAAATGGATATCCTATAATGAATCCATTTTAACGAACTAAAATTAAAATATTTATGGTTGTATGATCCATAAAAAATTATATTTTTCTATAACTATTTTCCCAAACTAAAAATGTTAATACATTAAACTATAAACCTCAAAACTGATAACACCGGTTTATCATTAATATCTATTCTTAAAATTGGTTATCTAAAAATAATTACACATTAACCACAACATTTTATAGGTATATGGTAGGTGTGAAACCCATATCATCTTTTTTCCATGTGTTTAATCCCCACTAGATTGCTAGATATGTTGGGTTGTCACCCAGCATGCGGGCTGTCATTTTTTTTCAAAAATATATTTTTTTCATTTCCAAATGAAATATGATGAAGATACCTAAAATTTAATAATTAAATTGACTTTTAACAATGGTTTTGAATAAAAACCTAATACATAAATACATAAAAAAAATTTCAAACTATTTATTTCCTTGGAATAGTGTTTATCTATTACAGAGTTCATTGACATAAGAAGTTTTCATTTCTCTAAAATTAAAGGAATAAAATATAAATTGATATCCAAGATGGGATTTATTTACTTCTATTATATATTTAATTTTTCCATGAAAATTATTTTCATTATGTAATTATTTCCCACACATAAATAAAATTTTCTATTCCATTGAGGCACATTCCAAGGCATCACCTTCAATGTTTCTTGAATCGGGGAAATTGAGCCTTATTCTTTACATCGTCTCCAACATATGAGCTCTTATAAACCTCCATATATGAAATTATTTTTTTTGTCTTCAAGAGATAGTGAAAATATAAATTTTCAATAATATTTTTTAAAAACGAATTAGGCATAACTAAAATATATTTCACTCTTATCAATACCTCATTTTGTTTCCCATTTTCACCACCTATTCTTCATTTTAAATGTTAACAAGAATAATTTAGGTTTTATCCTTTGACTAAAAATATGTTGAATAATGTGAGTAACAATTTTAATTGTGAGAAAATTATATAATGATTTATAGGATACCAATATCATGAAACCTTATTATTAATCTAATACAACTAATTTATAACATAGGTTATTTCTATCTATTATATGTTTAAATCCTTTATAATTTTTTGTAATGATAATTTGAATTATCCTTAGAATAACCATTTGGTGTTTCAAACCAAGTGCATAGTAAGGACCCATTATCATGTACCGAGTTTCACTTGAGTCAGGGTAGAAAAAACGTTTTAGAGGTGTTACCACTAGGTACCTTTGTGCCATAACCACCTCAATATGTAGCATCCAAATAGGGATGTATTACAGGGAAACCCACATAGTCTCTACATTAACAAAATTCTTGGATGTTATTCTATACATATCATTAACTTTTATCATACTGTAGTGTTAACTAAACTTAGTTTACCTAAATCTAGATCCCATGATTGCTACTACACATTATCTGAAATGAAATTTACCCTCACCCTATAAATCCTAAATCTAGTGTCATGATACTATTACATTGGTATAATATATCAGTAAATTTCAACCCAATGGAATGAAATGTTTAATGGTTTTAGTAAACAAGATACATACATGAGTCTTTTATTATATATAAATACCCAAATTATAAAATAATTTTCATTATCATTCATAGAAACTAATAACATTATCCTTTCAAGATTATCCGTTATTATAATTCCTAATAGACATCTGATAATCATAGGTAAATGAAACATAACAGTGGTAATATCTAATTCATAGTATGGGTAAGTATAGATGAAGCTATAATGAATAAAAAAAATAAAAAAATAAAATGGTAAATAAATGAGATCACATTCCATTCAAATAACTGGATTAGGAATAATCAATATGTAAAGGAAAATTACTAAAAAATATTCTATTAAATCCATTAAATGAGAATGAGGTGAATTCATAGAAAATTTAATTCTGAAAACACCATGGATAATAAATTATAAATATTAATCAAGGGGGTTCTTAATAGTTAGATTAAATGTTTCCTAGAAACATGATGGCTTTAATATCAAGAAATTTCATAAGACTGTTTAGTATATTACCATATAGAAATTTCAAAATGAAGTTTAAATATATGTGTAAAAAACAATATATTCTTCTTAGAAACAAAATCAAGGATTTTTCTCCATCTAATTTTATCTTATGAGACTACCGATGCATCATGGGGCTTGCATTAACAAGTCCCTAACCAATTGGGATTACATTAAATGTCCCCCATCCAATGTATTTCATATTTAAAGGATTTCCTATATATCAAGTAATATATTCAATTAATTGAATACACACATTATAAGATATCTATAATGAATAAGAGATTATGATTTTTCTATAATTGTTTAATTAATAAAATAACATTCAAAGTGGTCAAAAAATGTTAGAATAGAATATGTTTTAGGAAATAATAATATCCATTATAAATGATATATATAATTACGGGAAATTCAATGTTCAAGGATCATATGAAATTGAGTATTTTAATGGGATTAAGAGATGAAACAAATAAGTGAATTTCAGAACTATATTTGGCCAAATCTCTCAAAAACCATCCATAAGAATAATAAAAATTGTATTTATAAATCATATTCTAATTGAAGTAAATAATGGGTTGTCATCATTGATGAATTTAAATACAATATAAAAGAATTTTAAAATCATTTTAAAATAAAATAACCTTTTAATTTTGAATTAAAAGTGAATATAATTTCTTTTAAAAAACACTTTTAAAAACATTTTCAATAAAAATGAATATATTAATATTTCACAGAAGCATCAAATAAACAAATAAGCGTAAATTTGTACATTCTATTCAAGATAAAAATGACATCCCATTTTCATTTTAAATATGTTATAATTAATTTTTATTCAAAAGGAGACATGAAAATAACTTTAGAAATATTTTTTGAATACAAAAATATTAAAAATTTCATCATTAGATGAAATTTTAATGATTAAAAAAATTTAAATTTTTTTAAGAAAATAAGGTATTTATCAGAAAATATGTTCTCTGAATAAAGATTGAAATAATGTCTCTGTTTCTTACAAACATATTGAAGTACATTTTGATCCCCAAATAGTGGAAAATTGTACAATTAATCCTAAAATATCATGTATAACGAGAAGTAATAAAAATGAAAATATTTATGAAACAATGATCTTATACTTTCCTATAATGGATATTCAAGTGTAAATAATGTTGAACAAAATGATATTGTGAAGTAAACCCTTGAAAATACCATAACATTGATGTGATATTAAAAACATGATTAATTATATTTGTCAAATGTAAATCCCTCTAGAACAAGTTTAAATAAAATAATATTATTTATAATTGATTAAAAATAATTTTTAAATATTATTGATATTGTAGAAGTAATATAACACAATGAAAATGAATCGGGTTATAAAATTCATTACAACTAGTTTACTTTTTATGGAAATACTCATAGAATAAATAATTCAAACTGAAACTAAAAATACCATGGGTAAAAAATATTACATGATCTAATATATCGAATTAGGTTGTAGATACACAACATAAAATAAGAAAAGGGTGAATATTACATTTATCTTATAGAAGTAAAAAGGGAGACAAATAACCATTACTACTTGGTTTCTTTTCAATTAAAATGCCCATAAAATAAACGACATCAAATTAAATTAAAATTACCAAGAATATAAATGTATTCATTATATAAAATAAAATAGGGGTATTATATAATCCAAAAAGATAGGTGTTGAAAATACTGCATGCCTCCGGAAATGAAATGTGAGATTAGAATCCCTTACCTTGCGTTTCATTTTTTGGGTGAATGTACATTAAAATATTTTATATTGGTTAAAAAATTCCACCCTATATTTGGATGATAAAAATATTTATTATATCATATAATAACTTCTTATAATATCTTATTACATGTTTTTTAATAATCATTATCCATTTTAAATAAATTGATATTTTATTGGCTAGTTTTTTAGGAATGTTTTAATTTTTACTTATTGTTCCTATTAATTATATAATTATTTCCTCATATCATTAATTTAAAACATCATTAATATTTCATATCCATTTATTATATATATTTTTTATAATTATCCCTTAAATCTGGATATTGACATTGAAATGCACCATTCATGGAGAAAGGAGACCCAATGTATGCATGAACGCTACATCCATTTTATTGTCATATTTAAAAATTAATTGATATTAATATATATATACATATATTATAATTAAAATTTAATATTTTTATATTATATTTCACATGATATTATTTAAACAATCCCATAATATATTCCATGTATAGCATGATTGAATCACATCAATTTGAGTAGGTGGTAGTCCACATGTCCACAAATTATGTTATCATTTCCCCACAAATTGAAATACATAAAGTTATGTGTTATAAACGAATTAATTAAGTATACATAAATAATAATTATCATATATATCATTTAAAAACTTTATTCCCACCATAATTACCACAATTAGTGTTGGTAAAGGATGAACGCACAATCAACTTTTCGTGAGGTGGTAGTCTGCCTTACCCAAGAACGATAAGTTTGTTACCCAAAAGATGGATGTGTGTGTATGTATAGGTGTAAAACATAAAATAAAAACTTATTTTATATGGAGTATATTGATCTTATTATATATTCATGTAATAAGATTGCTTGAGGGGATGGATATGGAAATAAAATGAATGTGATTGTTTAAAATGCTACCTCATTTTTGGGTAACACTTTTTGGTTTATTCAAAGGACATATTTGGATGGATTTATACACATGTTAAAGATCTATGTATTAAGGGAGAGATTTTGGGATATTATTTGAGAATATTTTTGGTGATCCAAAGTACTTTAGATGTGGTAATACATGAGAGGGTTGAGTGCCTTTTTATATTGAAAGGGGGTGACATTCTTGAAAATATTAGGAAAGGGAATTCCTCACACGTTTTCCAATGTAATGTTTCTCTAAAAATGGTCCTAATTATATAAAATAGAGTATAGGGTTAAAATATTCACATCCATTGTTATTTATATAATTTTCATGTTCATTTTTCTCTTACGTTTAGTGTTTATTCCTTTGTTAAAATAATTTTTCTTTTAATCTCAATAATTAGTTTAAATCATATTCACTAATATATTTTGTAAAATACTAATTAGAAAATATTACAAAATATAAATTAAGTTTATAAACAAAATTTAAACCACTATTTTATATTTAAATCACTAAAGTGGAAGAAATTTATTTAAAATTAATCTCATTAGCTTGATGATATTGTTTTATTTTAAAGTCAAAATGTTCAAATATTTTCAATATTTTATATCGATTTTCCATGTAAAATTGATTCCAAAAAATTAATTGGATTAATTTATGAAAAAAATATAATTTAAATTTAAAACAAATATAATATATTATTATTCTTTTTAAATTATTGTGTAAAAAAAGTTAGTTTTGAAATTAAATTCATTATTTCTCACTATTAATAGAAAAATGAAACATACCTGAAATATAAATACAATATATTAAGTAAATTATCATATAAAAAATTAAAAAACAAAATTACAATGAAATATATAATTTTAAAAATTTTAAAAATTTAGTTTTAATGAAGGTTCTATATCAAATTGCAGAAAAAGTTTGTTTAGAAAAGGATTGTTTTATATGTGTAAATTTGGGATTGTTCTTATTTTATGTCTATAAATTTTGTAGATAAATATAAAAAATATTTAATTTAATATATAATAGATATTTAATTAGTATCATCTAATAATCATAATTAATTTAATTTACAAGGAAAAAACACCTATATGAAAATAAAATCATTTCATTTATAGTTAACCGATTTTTGTATCCATTTATGACTTAGTGGTACCATTAGAATTAATTTTATAATTTTATTAACCATATAATTTCATAAGACAATTAATGAAATTCAAAATCGTTAATTTAACGGCTATTTTATATCTAATTTTATAAAATTACAATATTTTAAAAATATTTTATTGTTTGGTAAACTCGAACATGCGTGTAGCTTAAGATGTCAAATAAAGTTATTGGTGTGTGGAATGAAATTTAACTTAGTATATCATTCATTTTAACATATAGAATATGTTATTTTCATTAAAATATATAATATACCATACCGTATCAATATGTATACACTATCAAATAAAAGATGTCATTTTAGAGTATTTGAGGTGTTATAATTAAGACATATTGATGTGTTAATCCACATATGATTTATTGGCAATGATCCTTGGAATGAAGTGAATTCCACATGATCTCGATTCCAATGAAATATTGAGTTTATCATGGATTCTTTTATATCATCACTATTTATAATGTATTTTTTAGATATATACTATTGTGGGTGGATTAAGAAAAAGATTTTTTTTTTGGATTTTATATTTCAACAATCATGATTGTGATTCAAGGAGATTTTTTGAGAAAGTAATTGAAAAAAAGAAGGACATTAATTCTATATGTATTGGGAATAATAGTTTTCGATTCTATGATTGAATGAAAATAAATTTATGAAAACAAATTAACCCCCTTTTCCCTCATTTCATAGTGTGACTCTAAAGTTATAGCAATATAAAATTCCCAAATCATATAGTATCAGATTTTTGAACGTCTCATTAATAGTAAATAAACAAAAAAACATTCCACGTAGACATTTTAACAAAGATTGGAATAGATTCTACTTTCATATATTAATTAAATTCTATATTGGGTCACTCATATATAACCTTCTCACTCAATCACATAACTTGTATACATTATAACAAGCATATTTTAGCATAAAGGGGAAATTATACCCTGTTAAATAAAAATATTGATTCATAAAGCATCTAATTTTTCAAATTATATGCCCAATACGAAACACTATGTCATTTTTCACATTAAAATTATTCCTTCTATTAATGGACACACTATGAAACAACTATTGTTCCACTATATCCCCACGTAGCCATAGTAACCCATTTGGGATCCCAATAATAATTTCACTATCAGATTAATTTTTGAACATGGTATTCAATGACCATAGTTTCATAAATTGTCCCATTAAGAAATAATCATATTCCAAATGATTCTAATCAATATTTATAGTGAAATGGAAGGAAATATGGGTTCATTCTTGGTTAAAGGTATTCACCCTCTAACCTCCAACATCATATGTCAGATGAAAATTCATATCAATTATTTTCAAATATTACATACTATCAATATAATAATTATAGGGCCCCAATCATCACATGTTTTAGGTCGATTCATATTCAAGTGAATAGAATCCCATATTATAAATTAAACCCTAAAACATTATATTTCTTGAAGAAGGATATTAAAATTTTAAAGAAACCAAAATTTTATAGAAGGGAATTTATAATAATACATATAAAATCCACTAGAATTGATGAAAGATGATTCCAAATTGAAATGGATGAGATAAAATATTTAGATAACAGAAATAAATCAAGGAATGGATAATAAATAATAATGGTAAATAAAAAAATGGTGGTATATAATTTTATAAAACAATTATACAATTAAATTAATTAATAAATATTAGAAAAAAGAATACAATAGTGGTTAACAAGTACGAACCCACTTTTAACTGGTGTTCTAATGCCGCACAAGGAACACACAAAAAGTTTATTGGGTGGACTATGCCACACCTCTGTTAACCCCCATATTATATGGGCTAAAACGAATCCATTATCTGACCACTAGATACCATGTTTTATCTATCAAAAAATAAATATTATCCAAATAACTTTTATTTCCTAAAAAACTAACCCATGTCCTCCTAATGATTCTCTTATTTAGATAAAACCATAATATGTAGATAGATTCGAAATCATTTAAATAATTTGATAAATTATAATTGGTTTGACATCATATGGAATTTATAATTATTGTCATCTTTTGATAATAATATATATTTTAAGAGATTATATATTAGTTGGTATGACATGTTGATGAAATAAATCTTGAATTGAATCTTTGATACCCAATACATTCTCTTAATGGATGAATATTTAAAATTATTATCCAATATTTTGTATCAACTAATGAAACTACAATCATAAATTCTCTTGGGATGGAATAAATCTGAATGATATACATAACATCAATCAAAAAATGTGATGGGTTTTTTAAATAATAATTAAAACTATTTTTATATATAATATATAATTAAATTATTTTTTCATATATTATTTCCTAACTGAAATTGTAAATTAATGATATTATAATTTTTTAATGATTCAATATTACGATATGATATATATATTATTTAATGTGACCCTTGTCGAAAAGTAATTTTTTAATGATCAATACTGTTTAGTTTCTAAATTTAATTTGTAGTTATGGTAATTTTAAAATTTAATAAATTGAATGAAGTTTATTTTTTATTCTATTTAAAGAAGGTACAAGTTTTTTTATGTTGAATCAATGTATAAAGAAAATTATTCACAGACATCAAAGGATTTTATATTGATAAAATTGATACCCATAATAGATGAAAACATTTTATTATGACTTAATAGATTTTGTTTTTACATTATCTATTAACAAGAGAAGAATTTATTGATAAGGTAAATGATATTATCAAAGCTTTTGGGTAAAAATATTATAGAAAAATATTGATCAGCGGTTTGAAAAATATGAAAACATTAATTAAATCATATTATTGGATGTGATAGTGGGTCACAAATTTTTTAGATATCATGCATATAAAAAATGTATATGTAGATTTTATAAATATGCATCTAAATACATATTCATTGTTCAAATATAACATTATAGAATATATTGACATGAATAATATAGAAATTTGGGATTTTTTCATGTGATTTAGGGTAGGTGAACTTTTCATACTCCTATAGATTACATTTTTGGAAATTCATGATTTTGATTTTGATGCATTAATAATCATACCACAGTCCTTAAGGGTTCTTTTTGATGGGGAAAAAATTTTGTATCAAAGAATGACCGAATTTTTAATTTTTTTAAATAACATGAGATATTTTTTTAATTCAAGATATTTTACTCATGAAAATATAATGAATATTACTAAATAATGTTCAATAAACAACAATGTTAATATGTTTCTATTTACAATAAATATTCCTTAATGTTATTAAACAAGATAACTTATAAAATACAAAAAAATAATTTATATTCAGTTTTTATTAAATGGATATTTTTTCCCACAATCATTTATTCAAATTATTATTAACATGATAGTTCTCATAGTGATAGATATCCATCTATTTTTTGACTTACACATTTGATATAGATATTCCTTACCGAACCCCAAATGATGGAATTTAAGTGGTATGTCCCAAAAAAAGGTTTCAATGGATTTTTTGAGAGGTATATAGTGGAATAAAATGTTTAACTATCTATTCAATACCAAAATATATATTGGATTGACTTTTTTCCAAAATAAATCCAATATAGAGCATAAAAGGTGGATGAAACCCACCAAAATTATTTTATATATTACCCATAAAACATTTGAAATAATTTATCCAATATATTTTTCATAATAGTGAATATGTTTTTTCATAAGTGAAATATTATAAATAAATTTTCATGAATTTAAAGTCAATAACATCTAATAGAAAGTTATGGAATAAATTTAACTAATACATTAATAGTTCATTTTTAGAAAACATATAATAATTTTTAATTAAAAATTTAAAATTCATATACAAGAAAATTTTGATGGTTATCTAGAAGAATAATTATATGTGTAATATGATACAATTGTCATGTAATTAATGGTTATATATTATATATAATGGAACTAAAAAAATGTCTATTAAAAATGGTATGTTCTCTATTATGGATGAAATGATTCATATATCTAGTGTGAAAAAATAAATTTAATTTATAAAAATATTACAATCTTTTGGATAATTGAATAAAACATATTAACATGAATATTTGTAATTTTAAATGTAAATTTTTTGATAATATAAGGTTGATAATTTTTTATTAAAACATGCAATATATTGAGAATCAAATAAGTGAATTTCTATATTTAATGATACAAATTATTGTCCATTTATAATGTTATCCCATTTAATTATTATTTATTGCACACAAGAAATTAAAATATTAAAATATTTTATTGATTTTCATTAGTTAAAACAAATTCAAATTGAAGTTTCAATTCATTATCTATTTATCCATTCATTAAAATTTAAAAAACAATTTATACAAGACCAAATAAACATTATTTTATATATGTTATAGGTAACAAAATATTGGGAATTTATATATTCAATAGTGGGAGAAAACATGTCAACTGCTAAATAAAAAACAATATTTTAACAGTTATGTTTGATGTTCCTATGTTTTTATTATAAAATATTTTATACTTGTAAAATTTATTATTAGTATAAATAATACACATTATAATTAATTTTAATTAATTTTTATTAGAAAATATATTATTTATTTCATGATTCTACTCACTCAAATGGAAGAAATTTTAGTAATCCTGATGGTGATGAAAATATTAACCCTGTAATAATGACTAATGATTTTCATCAAAAAAAAAATTAAAAAATAATTGATGTAAAATTATTAGGGGAAAATTTCAGATAGGTTGAAATGACTATGGAAATAAAATTAACCCTTACATATAAATATTAATTATTTATATTGGTTTTATTAATGGTTTGGACCTGTCTGATCCATTACATTGCCAAATATCCAGTGTTTGGGGTGTGAGTCATTAAAGAGTTTTCCAAAAACTCAGTTCCACTAAATTGGTGAAACCAGTCATGTGGTGCTGGTCATGAAGAAACTATGATAGTGTCATAGTGACGGTGGCACCCAGATGGTGGAACCATTCCAGAAATCCACATGATGGTCGCACTGGTCACGCCAACACCATGACGGTGGCACCGATCACAGAAACACCATACCGGTGGGACCATGGCAATGGAACCATTGTAGTCTCACCTTCAAAACCACACACAGAAATGGTGTCACTGCTTACGGTGTCCACCTAACTAGTGGCATAAGTATGGTAGCACCGTGATGGTGCCACCATTACGGTGTCTCACCAAACAATGTTCCACACATGAATTTTTTTCCAGTTTCTGACTTTTTCCAGTTCCACTCCAGTAATGTTTTATTGGATTTAAAAGTGTTTTAATTACCCTTTAAAATCAATTTAAATCCCCTAAATGATACCTAAAATCCCCCTAATAGTTGGGAGACCCTTGGGGTTATATGGTTTTTTCCTCGATATCACCTTTTTCTTGTACTTTCAAGTTCCTCTCATATTACATGTTTTCCTCTATTTAAATGAAATCTTTTAACTCACATCCATTAAGAAAACACTAAAATGAGAATTAGTAAATAACAATTAATTTCATTGTGTGTAACCATCCAAAAATGTGGTGAAACAATGAACCACCTTTAAAGTTGTTTAACATTTATTATCTCATAACTATAGGATCTATCCATTTATTACACATAGATTCTTTCTTCTTCTTGGCGGGTATCTTTTCCCTTAATTGGGGAATTTGGAGCCCCCCATCCTAAGGATAGTGGTGCACATGTGTTGGATCCATTCCTGTCCACTCTTGTAGTCCTCAGAGTTCCTCCCATGTAATTCACACATCTGCAGTTTTCAATTCATGGAGAAAAACATTGATCATTAATAATTTGGGGTAGGGTTTTTCCTTTTCCACACCTGACTGTGTATCATGCAGGGTGGGAATGATAATTTTTCATTTGGGTATTGATAAAACCAATAATTTATGAAGATAATTTTTTTAAATAATTGGGGGTGTCCTTGATTTTTCTGGGGTTCTCTTTTATATTTTCTTATATGTCATGAATTGTATGGGATTTTGTACACAGAAAATAGTGGTCGTTGGTGTTCCTTCTTTGTGAAGTAATGAACCCTTTTCTCCTATGATGATTGAATGGTTGTAATATGAAAATTATTTAATCATGTAAACTGTTTGATTAAATGGTTGTCCATTGCACAAAATCCCTTTTGTGATTATCCTAGTTAACTAAAGAAAAATAAAGAACTTAATTAATGGTTTGTTTGAATCTAAACCATTGTTTCTCAATATTTTTAATATGTATGGTTGTCCTGCTTATTTCTTATGGGGTGACATACACGAGGATGGAATCCCATGATTTTTAGTTGTTTCTTGGTGTATCTATGGTCATGTGGGGATGTTTATTGGGGCATGGATTGGTTCCAGTACTTCGAGGGATCTCACAGATCCCTTTTGGTGTTGTGAATTTACAAGAGTACTATGTGTGAATGATTAAATTGTTTCATGACTATTTTTCCATCCACGACATGTGGCTATTTCTGTTAGTTTCCCAATAGTGAATAATTATTTAAATGAAAACACTTGAATATTATAACATGAATGGGTTACATGGGGAATTGTTTTCAAGGAATGAGTGTTGCCTTAGTTGTGGTTGTTGTTCTTTTTATGAATGAATAGTAATGAGGGTGTTTGTGTTTGGGAATATTTGGAAACCCCTATTTTAGGATGAGTTATTGTTTACCTATATGTATAATTTATTTTTTATTTTTCTTATTCGTGCCCCATCCAAATTGAGCACTTCATGCCAAAAACCCCCATTTCACTAGGGAGGGTGTTTTCCCAACACTCTTATGAGTGGTTGGTTTTTATATCCTTTTCTGATCCCTTTTATGAGTATCCCAAGACACTATTGGTAGGTTGTGATAGACTAGGATTAATTATATCCATGTATTATTCAGGCATTGTATGTTATAGTGGTTGGCCTAGGTGTATGCTGGTAGTTTGTTAACAAAATGTCTTCGGAATGAGGCCTAGGTGTCATTGTGTATGGCAGTGGTTGTTTGGGACTATGTGTCTTTGGGAGTGGAGGTAGTTATTCTGGCTTTGGTTTTTGTCTGGGTGGTTACATGTGGTTTTGGTGACTCAGATGTTTGAAGGTTTAACTATGGTTATGGTGGCCCAAAATGTTGTTATTGAGGATGTAGTGGGATTGCGGTGAGAATGGCAGGGGAGGTCTTATGCGTAGGATGTCTTCAATAACTGGTGTGAAATGTGGTGTGGGGTACCCAAACATCGACATGTTATTAATATTACTTTAGTCAACTTGCGTGATTTGGGTAGTGTTCTTTGGTGAGGATTGGGTGGATAGTTTACTTGCTAGGTTCTTTGGTTATATCCTTTTCTAAGGGGGAATTATAATTCCTCCCCACTTCTGTATGAGAGATTTTGTTTTTCTCTAATGAGTATACTTGTATAACCACCCTACATATATAAAAATGCTTTGTGGTTTCTAGGAGGACATTGAGGACCCTTCCAGACCCTATTATCATGGATGTCGGGACCATTGATGTTGTTTATTTTCATTTCATTTTGTATTTCCCATTGGATTTTTCTTGTACATTGTAGCACTTTATTAGGAACATGCATATGGGAATGGATTTTTGGTTTTACTTTACTTCTACCTTCAGTTTTGGAGTTTTTTGGGGGTTAACCATCATATCTCCCAATCATACTAAGTAAAAAGTGTATTGCCTTCCATATTATGTTTGATTCTATACCCTTGGCGCTAGTCGCCACACTAGGGACTATAGAAGGAGGTAATCAGGGGACATTATCCCTCCATCAACTTGAGGAAGGAAGGGTCTGGCAATTTTTGATCCCTTATCTCATCATGGTGAAGTGGGTCATGAAATAATGGTATCAGAGGTGATGGTTGAGAGATAAGATGAAGTACGAGGTTAGGTTTAATGAGGATTATATGGGATGGTAGGGGAAAAATTGTTAGGAAATCATGGCGCATGAAGTAGTCCAGGGAAGACCATATAAGAAATAGGATTTTAGGGCCCCTTGTGATCTGATGCATGGACTCTGTCCTTACCGAGTGACTAAGTGAGGAAACACTGATTGCATGGTAGATACCCTAGGAAAGGTACATGCAACCTAATAACTTGTCTACTTTTGTGTCTTGGGTAATTTTTTGATTTAAAATAAATAAAAAGTCTAAGAAAAATTTAAAATCAATATTCTACACTACTTAGGCTTAGACATTAATTATTTACTTCATAGCTATGGTACACGAATGGAGACCATGGGCAGAGCGAAATATCGAGGCCCAGGAGGCTGATTTAGATGATTATAAGAGAGATGATCGAGAGGAGGAGGATGACTAGTGGAAGATTACCCTTGATGCCTTTTAGCAAAAGACCCTCAGGAAGCACGAGGGTAGCATCTCAGACATGGATATAGATAGTTTTCTTGAAGTGATGGTGATATATTTCAATTTGATCTGGGATCCCATAGAGTACGAGGTTCCTATAGCTGTATTCCAGATATGGGGAGCGACACTTTTGTGATGGAAGCTCTATCACAGGGAGAAGATAGAGTCTCAGGTTCCATGGACTGTCTTTGAGAGGGAGTTCCATGAAAAAAACCTCTCTTCCACGATGAAGGCAAGGAAGAGGCAAGAGCTACTCTCACTTCAGCAGTGGATCATGCTAGTGAGGGAGTTGGGGATCAATTTAAATGATATCCTTTGCTTTTCGTGGGACCTATTTCTTGATAAGGAGTCTCTGGTGATATTTTTATAGGAGGCATTTTGAACTTCAATTTAATATGCTATTAATCCCTTCACTCTACCGACACACATGAAGATCCAAAAGATTGGAAACATGTTGGAGAGGATGCACAAGATGGGAGGTGTGTCACAATAGGGAAAAATGTTAGTCTCGTCAAAGGGTAAGTCTGTTAGTAGCATGCCTCATGTATTAGGGACTTCTAGGTTTATGCTAGTGGGGAGAAGGCCCCAACAGTTCCAGTTTTGATCTCCTGGTCCTAGCCCCTTATTTGGGGGACTAGGACCAAGATTCGTCAGCTATGGAAGATGTGATCATCTTTTAAATTAGTTCCCAGACCGAGTGAAGTACATTGGGGGTGGGAAGGTTTAGAACCCACCTCAGTAGTAACAATTTCTAGCCAGGACTTTGCAGTAGCAGCATCAGGGAAAGCGAGTTCCCACTCATCCAAGAGTAGATGTAGTAGGTTGAGGATGGAATCAGGGTGCTCCTCTATGGCCTTGACCAAGTCGTGGCTGGCGAGGCAGATGACAGCTGAGGAGAAATGGAGCTGGGTGTGGGTAGTTTCACGCCACAGAGGCAGCAGTTCCAGCAGGACCATATTTCTTTCAAGGTATGATCAATATGTTTAAAATCTTGCAAGTGCCTTGTTTTATTTAGAATCTGCACACTCGTTTATTACACATAATCTAGCACATGATCTCGGTCTAGACAAAAGTAGGATTCTCGTTCCCCTCATTTTGAGAATTCCAGTCAAAGGTCAGATCATCTTGTCTTATGTTACTGGGGATGCAGAAAAATGTTGGGGGAACGCCAGTCCTTTGGGGACCTTCTTTTTCTACAGATGCATCCATATAACCTCTTTTTAGGGATCGACTATATTTTATCTATGTGTTCTGTTATCAACTTCTTCCGGAGAAGGGTTGTGTTTTAGGATATGGGTAGCTATCATGTAGCTTTTTTCGGTGATTAGGGGTGCTGGGAGGGTAGCCTGTGTGAGGATCCCATCATTTCTATGTTAGCTGATATTTCAGTGGAGTCGGTGGATACAGAGAGGTTGGATATATTGAGGATTTTCATTGAGTTCATCGATGTATTCCCTGGAGAGGTGGTGACTCTACCTCCTCGATGTGATGTTGAGTTTGGGAAAGACTTGAAACACAATACCTATCTAGTTTTGATATCTCCCTATCATATGAATCCATCTAAGTTGCATGAGTTACAAATTCAGATTGACGGACTAATGTAGATGGGTTTTGTTCATCCAAGAACGTCACCATGGGTTGTTCCGGACTTGTTCGAAAAGAATGAAGATTGTGGTATCAGGCTGTGTATAGACTATTGACAGCTGATCCAGGTGACAGTCAAGAACGGTTACCCTTTCCTATGGATATAAGACCTTTTTGAGTAGTTCAAGGGGGAAGGATGGTTCTCTATGATTGATTTGTAGTTAGGATATCACCAATTGAGGGTAAAGGTTAGTAAAATATTGAAGAGAGCCTTCAAGTGCATATATGGGATCTTTGAGTTTTTGGTCATGCCATTTGGTGTAACGAATGCACCAGTCATGTTCACGGGACACATGAACATTGTCTTTTTGGAATATTTGGACCAGTTCGTAGTCATATTTATTGATGACATCCTCATAAACACATGATCAGAGGAGGATCACTCCGAGTATCTAAGAATGGTTTTAGAGGTCCTCCGACGACACCATCTCTATAGGATGTTGTCCATGTGGAAGATATAGACACCAAAGGTTCACATACATGGACATGTAGTTTTCAAGAAGGGAATATAAGTGGAATTGTTGAAGGTTTAAGTGGTTCTTCCATAAGACGAACCCAAATGCGTGGCTAAGGTTTGTGGTTTCTTAGTTCTAGAAGGCTACTATCGGAGTTTCATGCCCAACTTCTCTCGAGTTATAGAACCTTTGATAGCCTTTTCCAAGAAAGAATATGATTTTTTATAAAGTCATTCATGCCAGGAAGCCTTCAGTTATATAAAGGGGATGTTGGTTAGTACCATAGTGCTGAGGTTTCCAGAAGAAGGGGTGATGTTTGAGGTGTTCTATGATGCTTCAGGAAAAGTCATGGATTGTGTGATGAAGCTACAACCAAGCAGTTACATCCTCATAAGCGTAACTATGACACACACAATCTTGATCTTGTAGTGGCCATGTTCGCACTAATGTTGTGGAAACATTGGCTCATTGGGTAACTCTTCATGGTCTTCACGGATCACAAAAGATTGAGGTATATCTTCTCCCAGTGGGACCTCAACACGCAGAAGTAGAGGTGGATGATGTTCTTTCATGACTACGACATCGAAATTTCCTACACCTCAGGAATGGGGAACGTGGTGGCTAATTCCTTGAGTAAGAAGTCATTGAAGGATGTGGTACGAGAAACAATAGATGCTTGGAATGTGATAGAGGAGTTTCCTTCCCGACACATGGATGAAAAGGGGGAGGGTGGTAGAGGTTGTCTATTCGAGATAAAAGTGCAGTTATCTCTATTTTAATAGGTGGAGGAGTCTCAGTGGGGGGACATAGAGGCTGATGTGTTTTGTGATCATGTTAGAAAGGTTGATTCTTTTGGAGGATGGTTGGAAGATGTGCAGAATCAGATGTTATTTCATGGAATGTTGTTCATCCTAGTTGAAATATGCAAGGGATATCTTGGTGAGTTCTACAAATCACCCCTTGTAGTATACCCAGGAGTTCCTAAGATAACTGGGGTTTGAGGGGTTAGTTTTGGTGGCCCGGAGTGAAGCGGGATGGGGTAGAGTTTGTGGAAAAGTGCCTCATGTGTCAGTAGGTAATGCATGAACACTGTGTCCCTAGAGGTCTGTTACAACCTTTAGATAACCCCAAGTGGAGGTGGGATGAAATATTGTTGTATTTATTCATGGGACTACCTAGAGTTCATGTTGGTCGTGAAGCTATTTGGTTCGTGGAGGACCATCTGACAAAATTAGCTCAATTCCTAGAAATCAAGGAGTCGAGTGCAGTGGATTCCTTAAGAAAATATTACGTGGATGAGGTGGTGTGGTTTCATGGAGTTACAAGGTCCATAGTCTTGAATCGGGATACCCAATATACCTCATGGGTCTGGAATGGACTGCAACATGGTTTTGGCACAAAACTATTCCTCAACACTTCACCATATCCCAATTCAAATGGGAAGACAGAGAGGACCATCCAGACATTGGGGGATATGCTACGGGCATGTGTTTTGGACATTGGGAGATGTGGGTATGACACTTGCCTCTGGTAGAGTTAGCATACAACAATAGTAATCACTCTAACATTGTAATTTCTCCATTCAAAGACTTGTATGGAAGGTCGTGTCCCTCACCTGTGTGCTGGGAAGTGTTTGAGGAAGCAGGTGTTTTTGGCCTAGAGGTAGTTAAGAGCATGATAGGGAAGGTTCTGCATATACGGTAGGGGATAACGAGGCTCATGACCAACAGATGTCGAATATCGATCATTGGAGGGGACCCTAGGAGTTCAATGTCAGGGACCACATGTTATTGAAGGTATCCCCTCGGCATGACCAGCGGTGGTTCTGAATGGGGAGTAAGATTTATCCTAGGTTTTTCAGACCCTTAAAGGTGTTGTGGGGGGTCGAAAGAGTGGATTATAATCTAGTGCTACCACAGCCACTACTGGGGGTGCACGACATCTTCCATGTGTCTCAAATATGTATCTTTCTACGTGATGATTCACACATCCTCAAATGGGGGAATCTAGATATTGAGGATGACATGAAATTCATAGAGACACCAATGGGGATTGAGGATCATGAAAATAAGGTTCTTCATTGATGAACAATTATCTTTGTTTATGAGTTATGGTGGCATGGTGCCCTCATGGAGAGTACCTGGGAACAAGAGACAAATATTCATGCCTAGTACTCAGAGTTGTTTTGAGTTTTGTTCTGTTTTGTTTCCTACATGATTACAATGTAGTGCTTGACCTTGTTAACTGTGAAATGTGTTGTTTTACATGTTCTATGAAAGTGGGTGAAGTGTCCTGACTGTGGGGAGGGGAGGACCTGATCCTTAATCAAGACACATTAAAGAGGATGAAATTAATCCCATGCAGGCAAGTTAGTGTGATTCAAGGCCATGTGTAGTTTCTTATAAATCAATGATATTACACATATAATCTAGGGAAACTATTTTTATTGTTTATAAACTTCTTCCTATGAAAAATATCAGTTGCCTTTATTTTTGAAGGATCTATATTTATTACATTGATAGTGATAATAAACCTCATGAATGATACATTGTCAATTCAAAACTCTCATTGTTGGTACATCCCATATAACATTTCCATTATCAAGGATTTCATTAGTATGTTAAAATGATCCTTATGATGATTCATTCATTTTGATTATATTATAATATTCTATATAAATACTACAAAAAGATGGTCAAAGTAATCCTTAATGACTCTATTCACAATTTCTATGAAGATAGACAGAGAATGTGTTTGTCTAAATAGAATCACTATGAACATTTTGTTACTGTAAATAATATGAATTTTAGTATTAAGGATATCATACAACCTCAAATTAATTTGAAAATATATCAATTAAATACTAACATTAAAAAAGTAATTGGATCATGTTATTTGGTCAAATAATTCATCAATCTATGGTAGTGGATACTTTTTATTTATTCTAATCTTGTTGAGCTCATGAAAATTTAAAATGAAGATCATTAAACCATATCTATTTTGGTTGAAGTGTATTGGTTCAACCATGGTGAAGCACATGGGAATTTACACACATTATCTAGATTTTCTTCCATTTTCTTCTTAATATGTTCAATTTTAATAGTGTCCATTATATATAGAGTCTTTGATATTGGTATATATTCATATATAATCTAGATTGAGAATTAAACCTAAATAAATGGAGGAACACTATATATATTTTTGGTAAACACATCTGCATATACCATTACACTGGGCACATCTTCATTGATAATCTTTAATTCAGTTTAATAATTTGAGCTAAGTACACATTCTAATAAGACAGTAATATCCATGTTTGAGTTTTTGATACCAAATAAGATTCATCATCCTCCTTGAATTTTTATCAAATCATTGGGTGATTTTTGACACTAAGGTTCATTTCCTTCCCATGAAAATATATGATATCTCTATACAATGAAAAATAATAAATACCACTAATGGTATCAAATTGCACTAATTTGATTATAACAACATTAATGGGGTATCCCTTCCATGAAATTTGGATAGGGATGAAAATATATACATGATATGAAATAATTTCCCTAGTTTTCATTTCAATAGAGATATCCACATCCATATTTTTTGTTGGTGTTTAAATAGTTATAATAAAATTTATTGATATGAAGTAATGTATAATACCCAAGTCATATAAGAAGATTTATCTTCATTAATGGATGATATGACTAACTTTCAAATTTTCATTATGGTTATAGTAATTTAATTCATCAAAAATAAACTATGGGATGAGAATATTCAAAACATTATGTATATAAAGGGAAAGTAAAAATATTTAAATTATAAATGATAAATAACATACATTAATTATTTATAAAATTATTTCATCCATTTCAATCTAATTTATCTACCATAAGTTCCCCAACATAATATTTTATGAAAATTGTCTATTCCTGACATAATTTCTATTAATAAAATATTGAATTTACCAAATCATGTCCCTAGGGAGTGTCCAAGAAGGTGTTTATAATGGTCATTATATTTTTGAGAAGGTTATGATTTAGTGAAGGTACAACACACACTTTTATATTTTATTACCCCTAGGTATATATTTTCAAAATCCACATCTACTGGTTACATATAAACATGGATTTATTTCTAGGAAAACTCATACACTATACAAAACCATCACCTATATTTTTTTCTATGATTATTCATATATCTAATGATTTAAACAATTAATTATAATCCTAATTCTAAAAAAAGTGTTTCCTATGATACCATATATGAAAAGTCATATATTTTATAAATATTAATTCACGATTTATTACATAAAGATAAACAAAATACAATGAAATTATATATAAAGTCTTATGGTATTTTTTTAATTAGATACATAGAATAAAAATATGAATTTTGGGTGAAAAATATTATTTAAAACTCTTTAAAATGTTCTAAAAATTCCATTGGTATTCAAAAATAGAATGAGATAACCTATGGACATTGATATGTAATTGGGGAGATAGAAATATCAATAACAGAACAATCAAATATTAACTTGATAAAGGTAATTATTTTTACTCATAAGATATATCCTACTGAAAAAAAACGTGTGAATCAAAAACATGAACATCAGAGCATTTTATAAGATGATAATATCTATGTAATATATGAAATGTTGCAAAAACATAAAACATGACATCATAAAAAAATGAAGAATAAAAAAGTATAAATCATGTCATAATATGATTTGGATAACCACCCAGGGAATATAAATGGTATACCATGTGATAAAAATGCAACCCATGAAATTATAGGGGTATATATTTCAAGTCACATTCATATCATGAATGTAAATTCGTGTTCTCCATTTATCATATAATATATTAATTTCTTCCATCAATTATAAATCCATGATTATAATTTCTTTGTTACATATATTGATGTCCCCAATTAATTAAGTAAATTCCAATGTAGCTGAATATATTTGAATAAAAATGGGGAAGGGTATTCATAATACAAAACATTTTCATGAAAAATCATAACATAATTTTGGCAGCATAACATATTTATATAATGTTTCACAAAAAGAATTAATGATGGTGATATGTGTTTTATATTTACATGGGAATAATATAGAAGGTAATAATGGATGTGTAAAAAACAATACATCATGAAAAATTGGGAATAATTTTTTTAGTACAATGAATATAAGTCAAGTAAAAAGGAATGAGAGAGGAACCATTAACTAAAGGGAGTGATATTATTAGATTTATATTGTCTTCAAAATAGTTTGGGAACACTATGGTAGGTTCTTATAGGTGTATAGACAGAATAAATTCATGGTAAAATTGATTTTTTAATAGTATTGAGAGGATCAGTTGGTATTTATAGAAAATTGAGGGGAATTCATTATAACTTCTAAAAATAGTTTTTGGGAACTCTAAGATAAAATAATTAAGTCTACAAATAACCCCATGGTATTTCAAATCATCTCCACCATAAAAGGGTTTTTTAATATATTTTATACAACTATTAGTTGAGTATATTAAAATAATACCATTCGTGATGTGGAAGTGAGTGTTTTTTTAAATAATTGATTATATAACCTTTGTATATAACATAGGTTTTTAAAGAATCATTAATGTATTATAAAATTAGTCTAATAAAATAAAATTACTATTTTAAAAAGAATATTTTATTTTGTTCATGGATGCCACATAAAGAATTTATAACATCAATTATGGACTATTATCATGTCATAATTGAGACATTATATTTTTTAAAATTTTGAATTTTGAATTTTTTTTGAATATATGAAAACATTGATTAAAAAGGTCTAATTTCTATGTGTTTATTTGAAAGAAATTATAAATTTTACCAATAAAAATTTGATAATGTAAAATTTATGAATTATAAATAAAATTATTTATTTAGTAAAAAAGTACTATTTTATCCAATACTAAAAATGTACTCACCCTTATAAAAATTACATTATATATTTTAAAAATATTTTACCATTTATATTTAAATAAATATTATTTATTTAATATTATTTATTTAGAAAAAATTATTTAAAAAATTATTTAAATTGTCATATGAATGAAATAATTTAGAGTATAAATACAATTTAAATTTCATCATATAAAATTAATTTTTTTAAAAACTCATTATGTTATAAATTAACAATAGAAATGGATAAATATAACCATTATATAATTAAAAATAAAATATTCAAATGCATTTTACATGGATGAAGATACAAAAAACTTATAAGACGATCATATGATATAATAATAATTTTTTGATTGTGTTGATTTATATCCGTGGTCAAGAGAACATTGTTTTTTGTTGTGAAATCAATAATATTGAAATTTTACTGTACAAAATGTATCTAATTCTTTCGATATTGGATTTCAAAAAGGACTTGGTCATGGGAAAATCTTAGTGATTCCAACTCTCTTAGAAGATATAATAAATGAGCTTCATATGGTATGATCATGTTGGTCAATGCCATCTCTTCTTTCAACTATGTCTACTAGAATTTCTCATTTCGCATAATATATACTAATCATAATAGTCATTGTATATAGTGACCCTTAATTTTCATATATTTATATATTGCATATTTTTTTATAACGTTTTAATACATTAAATTCAAACACACATGATGACAGTTATAATTTAGTTTCCTTGGATACTTGGTACATATCATTCTAACATAGAGAAATATCTTTAATGTATCCCATAAATATATTACCCTTTAATAATATTCATATAAATACCTTACATAAATATTTTTCATAACCGAGAAAAAGGAAGCGTAAGATAAGGCTAGAAAAAAATCTTTATAAGGATAAATTGGGGAGATATATAAGAATAAAATCAATATTAAGATATAGGGATATGACCATATCATTTAAAATACATACACTAAATATCAAATATCATTTCATTAAGTCATTGTATTAAGATTAATATCTCATAAGACATCAGTCATAAGGGAATCAATGAAAAAGATCCACAGTAGAATAATATTTCTATAAGATATAAAATTATAGGATACACATAACAATATGATATCATTTCTATAATAGTTAGGGATCAATTCCAAGCTATCATAGTAGAGTGGGATCACAACCTAAACCACAATAGTAGACATGGTATACTCCCATGTCAATAATTGCTGATGAAGTCCCTTACTACACTAGGTTTACTCCCCCTTCTAGTCTTTTTTATCTCATGAGATATAAATCGCAACCAGATTCATTTTTGGGAGATATTTTCCTATATAATAAATTAATTAAAATAAAACATATGTCTCACATAAGATCATAATACATTCCTTGTATCAAATCCCAAAAAATGAAATTGGTTTCATAGACATTTCATTAAACGGAAACATTTAGAAAAAAAATTTCATAATAATTTAATAATTTAATCATAGAATAACCCATGAAAATAATAAAGGTTTATAAGAGTTATATCATGGTATGACCCATGGAATAGAAGTAGAATTCATAAATACCACTTCATCATAATCATAAACCAGTAAAATAAAAAAATTTATCATTTGATCACATCCCTAGTAAATCACCAGTAACACCAAAATATTTCCTCATAAATGGATAATGATTTTGAAACAAGGAAATATTGGGAAATTAATAGATTAAAATAAACTTTATTTCAAAAAAAAAATTAAATCAATAAATTATTTAATATTTTGGGAATAATATAAATTCTAAATTAACATGAAATGGTTTAATGGGAGATTTAATAATCATTTAAAAAAATTCACGAGGAAACAATACTTTTAACATTGAACAAATATTTTTTAAAAATAAAACATTTCTTAAAATCCATGAATATAACAATTAAAATGTATAAATGAAACATCAAATAAAATAATTTTCATGATAGTAGAATTTTTTTTATTTCATTCGTATTAAAACATACATTTCTTTCTAATTTTTAGTAAAAGAAAAAAATTATTATTTTAGAAAAAACTGAATATTCCATTCAAACAATTTTATAAAAATTAAAACATGGATAAAAATATCTTTAGTAAGTAATTTTTAATTTTTTAAAACATTTTTGAATGAACATTAAAAAACAACCATTTGGAAGAAAATATATTTTTTAATTAAATAGATAAATGAAGTTGATTTTTCATAAGAAAATTATTTTGATCAATTGAGTAAATAAAAATTGTAAAATTATGTTAAAACATGTATTATCAATAAATAAAAATATTATATGAAAATAAATTATTTTTATGAGATTTATGTTATAATATTTTGACATCACAAGAATAATCAATTGCAATCCCGATAAATGATAGGATTCCAACATCAAAACTTTTCTAATTTTGTGGATTTGAAACATAAGCCCCATGAAATAATAATATTAAATATAAACATAGAATATCATGAGAATATATATTTTCTTGATATTACATTTAAACTTGTCTTTATATAATCGACACGTATATTATTGGATCATAACATAACATACATATCAAACAAGAAAAATTGTAAAGAATATTTATTACTGCTAGGGTGTTCGTTGAACTGTATCCCTGTGAAAATGATATACTGAAAAGAATATATTAATTCAAATAATTTTTTATATTTTAAATAATAATCATATTTAGGTAATGTATATACATAGTATATTAAAAAAAGTGTTGAATATTTCTTCTAGCTCTCAAAAGTAAAAAGTGAGATCGAAAGATCATACATCATTAATATTATTTTTAATCAAAATCCCCAATGAAGCCCAAAATAAAATTAATATTTTAATTAAGATAATAATTTGTGATTCATGATATTAAATTTTAAAATAGAATTATATAAATCACACATGATAATTGATTGGTGCATTTTCATCTATCTCCCCGAAATAAAAGATACAATACAAATCCCATATATCAAGTCTTGTTTCCTTCATACACATTTTAATCTCCTATATAATAAATATTATATAATTATAAATATATTAAATAATAATCATAATATAAGAAATAAAATATATGATTTTCTAATTACCATTAATTACCCATTTTTTACTATGTTATTATTACATTTAGTTTTCACATAATAACGACGTTGTTTTTCGTATATGTTTTGATTTTTTAAATAAGGTAATATTAAATTGAACATTATTCTATAAAATTATAAAAAAACTATCATAAAATAATTATAATATTTATACAGAAATTTTAATATTATGACCATTACTTAAATATTTTTTAGGGAAATTATTAATATTACCATCATGTAGAAGGTAGGGCATACGTACACATGATTAGCATTTCCATTTTTATGAGATCATTATGGAAATGAGGCAAGTAATATATTATAATTACAATGTTATAGTTACATATCCAATAACATAGTAATTCATGAAATACTATTTTAATTATCATCCTTTTCGTGTGCTGATGGAAGTAGTTAATCATACTTCTTTGTGAAGGAGGTAGTCCACACATACATTAATGATATTTTAATCATTGAGTGAGTGAAAAGGAATGAAATTAATTGAGATATGATATTTTATGAAATATAAATATTTCATTAATATAATAAATATTTCATAAATTCAAATATATTCACTAATTATATCTTTATTATCTTCCATGTAATGCATGGGAGAAAATGAAACACATTGATCTATAAGTAAGTAGTCTGATATATGCCGCAAGGATGATATGGTATCAAAAAGTCAATGGAAATTTAAAAATTATATATAATATACAGTCTCAATATTTGTAAATATTTTATATATATCGTGTATATATATATATATATATCTATCATTATACTCAACCATGAGATGTGGTAATGGAAAAATCAACAAAACACGCTCACGATGTGGTAGTCCTCCATATACATAAATAATGATTTCGTAAAAAAGTTGATGAAATTGGATATGGTTTTAGGTCAATAAATTAAAATTGAAAATATCAGAATATTTATGATTATTTTGTCGTTATATCACCACATTTTAGTAAGAAATTCTGTTAGTGGAAGAATAAATTAAAAAAATCTTGTTAAAAACATTACATCTTCATCGGGTAACCTAATTTGGTTTGCACTAAAATCATCCCTATGTTGACTATATGGAAAACATAAGACATTCACGATTAAAGGAAGGAAATTTGAATTTATTTTAGTATGTATTTTATTAATAGAAATTGTTTAAATGGGTTAGTAAGATATGAGAGGGGTGTCATTTTATAATTAAGGTGTGTGGAAAACTTGTAATTAATGAATAAATATAGTTGTAACCATGTTTTTCACATGATAAAAGTGTCAAAAATAGAATATTTTATAGACAGAGACATTATAAGGTTGAAATAGGGTTATAAAATAGATTGTATAATTTTTTTGTCATTTTAACCCGTATTATTTTATATTAACCCATAGTTAACCCATTCATTGCTTAACCGTGGTAATTATGTTTTGGAGTTTTAACTTTTAATTTGGGTTAAATATCAATTGGACTATTTTATATAATATAATATATCATTATTCCTATAATTTAATCCATTTTAAAAAAATTAATTCCTATAAGTGGAAATTTTTAATTAAAAATTAATCACGTAGACTTGATGAGAAAGTGAGTTTTCAAAGAGAAAATATTCAAATGTTTTAAATGTTTTTATATAAAAAATATATATTAAAATGATTCCAATTACCCAAATTGTATTATTTTATATAATATTTATTTTATGTTTCATTAAAACTCATTAAAAATATAATTTATGTTTATATATAATTTAAATAAAAATCTGTTCTTTGGTTTAAATTATGTATTTTACATTATTCCTCAAATCCATATTTTCAAAATAATTATCAGAACACCACCATAAGATAATGATTTTATTATAATTTTGAAAATAAATTATATTTATATTGATAAATTTTCTAAATGTCCCAAAAATATGATCTAAAATGAGTGAAAAATAATGAGGAAGAATATTCTTTTACAAATACTATTTTTTGTGTAAAATTGGATTTATTCATATATGGTGAATAGAAATAACATTAGAAGAATGTTAAAAAATTCATCGAATTTATAATATATAAATTTTAATAAATTAATTCTCAAAATATTTTATTTTTAATATATTACGTTTAAATTTGTATGAATGCATAAAAATAGTTTTCAGAAAACAAGATATTAATTATTTTAAAATGGTATCTATTTTAATTTATAATTTATTTGTCACCATATAATTAATTTTATATACATTTTTAATCCATTTATTTTTATTATTTAGGAAATCATATTAATACACTTCATTCTAATAACTAGGGGATAATTTTCAGATATAATATTTTAAAAATAAACCAAATTTAGTTAAACGTATTATTTATTATAATGATAAATATTGAAATGATTAAATTAATTTGATAAAAATATTTCAAAAAAATTTATGGTGTTTCATTCCCCATGATATTATTTTTTATACTAACATTCATATCTGTTATCAATAGTTAAAAATTTGAAAATTTCTTCATAGAACCAACATCATAAAATGGGTCAACAAAACAACCTATTGATAAAGAGAAAGTTAAGTGAGTAATTCATCAGGAATAACATATAATAGGTTTAAAAATAAAGTATCATACTTGGGATGTGAATATATGGTCATAGAAGAAAACAATAATTATTTTAAGTGAGTGATAAATATCATTAATCATAAGAATGTTGGTGGTATATCTAAGGTTAATGATAAAAACCCCATAAACTAAAGAGGTATGAAAATTTTCATTGATAACATCAAATTTGATGATAAAAATACAAGTTTGTCCAGATCCTTTTACAAATTTTGTGTAATTACTTTTCTATCTAGATTAAGAGCATATGAAAATGTAAATACATGATATATTTATATTTGATATGAATATTTTCATCCTTTTGTTTTTCATTATTAAATTTTAATTTCATCTATTACAGAAATTGGTGAATTCTTTTTCATGTTTTTAACAAAAAATAAAATCCATAAAAGAATGATAAGTCCTTCATTTTATCCCTACTCAAAAAAAAGTTTGACACTGGTTATAAAAAAATAATAAATCATCAAATGGTGATGAAATAAAATTGTATCTAAAACCAAATAAATATTTCAACCAAAACCATTCCAAAATTAATTAAAATCACGACCCTTTAAATATTCAAAATTTATAAAGAGCGTCACTAAATTTCCAAAATAAAAATTTGATTCACCAAATATCATAAAAAATCTCTTAATGGTCCCATGATAAATATGGTAATACACTGGTACAATATTTTTTATAGAATGGTAATAAATATAATTACTATATACCATTAATGAAAACATTCGTTCTTCCTCATTACTTGAATGGTACTATATATTATTAAAATACTATATAGATATAATCAATTTTTAATCTCTATTAATGATAAAAAGAACCAAATTGTCCAAATATCTTTTATCAGTTCTTTGTTAATCAATAAAATTAAATTTTATTTATCTATATCATTTATCTCTTTATCCAAAATATAAATTATATTTAAAAGCTTAATAACATATTAAGGGTTATCATCTCATAATAATTTTTTCTTTGTAAAATATTTCTTTTATATTAAATCCCATTTCTATGATTTTTATTATTAAAAATATTCTATAATATAATTAATGAAATAATTATTCTGAAAAATATGTATATGATTCATAATTCATATAACATTATTATTGAATTTCATTACAGGATCTCTTTAATCATCCCACTTACTTTTCATATAATTAACTAGGATTAATCATCTTATTCCTCAACACATATTTCATTTAATATGTAATTTACAGTCTCTTCAACATCAGTAATATAAGCCATAGTTCTAAAACCATTCTAACTATATTAAAACAATTTCCATTAAGACATATATTTCAATAGATCCCATACATTACCCATTTAAAACTGTCAACTTTTAACAAAAACATGGTGTCCCCATTATTCTCATCCATCGTGTTAACATAAATTTTACCTTTCCCAATACACTAAAATTATTTCTGTCTTCATATAACATACCCAAAACATTTTCACATATTTCTGAGACATTCCCTAGATTCAGTCTTTTGAAATTATCAAAATATATATATCTAAATAATTCTTCCTCCTTGGTCTCCACTACATATATTCTTAGTTAACTCTAACATTCTATTCATTGATAAGTCCAAGAATTTTTTAAGGTGACTGTTAGTAATTATGTTCAATGATAACTTATTAGGCATAATAAAAATATCCTTAATTTAATTCATCATCTCATTTGGATTTTCAATAGAAAATGATACATCATGTTAAATGTTAACCATGTTCCTTCATGATCCCACTATGGTCTAATACGAAAAATCTTAATGTGATAAATGATTATAAAAATGGGAAAAAATTCATGAAAATTAAATATAGGATGTATAAATCATAAAAACTTATATTTATTCTAGGAAACCTTTGGTTTATCTAAGGTGATTCATAGTCATCATCTATTTAAATCATTCACTGTGTTTTTAATGATTTTGTGAATTTGGATAGCATATACCATAGGAGTGTCAATTCAGGTCTGAAGCAAGGCATGTTTTCATGAATCTTGTGATAACTAAGTGTATATCAAATCCCCAATTTAAAGTTATTACACATAAGTACCTCTTTTTGGAATCCGCATCCACTTATATTATTCAAATGAGTTTGAAATTTATCAAAACCCACTTTCTCTATAATTTTTCAAAATTCATGGATATTTTCATATAAATTGACTAATACATATTACTATTCTTAGAAGTATCCATATAAATGGTCGTATGGATATCTTTACTATTTTCTCACCCTTATTTAAAAATGATGACTAACCATTTCATATGATTCCAACTATAGTGACATGTGATTTTCATATATAAATATTACATCATTTTAGATTAATTATTAATACATTATAGAAACACACACATGAGGATAGTAATATTTTAATATCTTTGCATACATAGTACACAATCCTCTAATATGGTGAATTTTATTCAACATATCCCATAGTGATCTTCCCCATTAGTACTCTTCAAAAATAAACCCAACTAAAAAACTATCCTCATAAACTGGTGAAAGGGGAAATAATAATGGTTGATCTCATATTCTTAGTAAGTATAAAAAAGTGATATAAATAAAAATAAGATGAACATAATGGAATGAGAAAATTATCCTAAAATTTGTAAACCATAACCTATATATCAAAGATCAATATCTTGTGACATGGAAATAAGATTTAAACTTCATAAGACATTAATCATTAGTGAATTAATGAATATGAGATATGAGATTATAATATTGGTATAATACATTAAATATGATCATATTAATAATCATAGAAAATAAATTCCTTACTTGTCAAGGATTACTTTAAATTATTTCATAGTTGAATGGGGTCACCCCCTTATGTATCAGAGTAGAAAAGGATTGCCCCCAATACCATCATAGCATAAAATGTCCCTTTATGAACTGGGGTCACTTCCATTCCAATAATTTATATGCAATGAGGTATTAATCATTACCTAGTGAATTAGATGAAGATATAGGTCTACACATCCCATAAATATAATCACATATATTTGTTCCATATAATCATAGAACAATCATCAAATCATAAAACAAAAATAAATTTGATTTCAAAGAAAATTCATCACATTTTAAACATTAGGAAAGAAACAGGGCTCATAATCATTTCATTATTTTATCATAGAATAATCCAAGAAATTATTTGGGATTAATAAGTGTTATGTCATGGTATCACCCATCGATGTTAAATGTGTTTTATAAACATCACATTGTTATAATCATATACATTTTAGGTAAATAATAATAATGGTATAACTAGATCATATCCCATAGAATGAGAATGTATCCTCATTGGATTTAATTTTAGAATTAAAATTATTTTGAAATAAAAATAACATGGAATGTTTACTGAGTAAAATAAATATTCATTGAAAATAAATTCTAAAAATTTTAAAATATTTTGGATAACTGTTTGTTTGAAATTAAACCTAAAAAAGTTTTGTCAAATACATTACTTATTATAATGTAATTTTTCATTTGATTTCAATTCTTGATTTTTTGGGGGTTTCCCATGAATTTTGGTGGAAATTATGGGTTTACAAAAAAATTACAAACCGTAAACCCATTAAAATATTTAAAAATATATTTGTTCCTTTATAAATCCTTTATTTTTCAACATTTTACTCCTATTACACTTCCCAATTTGCATAACCTAGAATAGAAAAATCACAATATCGATTTGGACCTCATAGGAATCCATAATCATGATGGATTTGGGGTTTTTGTGGTATTGGGCCTCCGATAAGCCCATTTCATGAATTTTATTTTTTAATTTTCAATATATCAATAATTTTCAATGTTTCTGACTGAATCCACCTTTCAATCTAATATAAACACCTGAGGCCCATGATATTTAAAAAAAATTTCTCTTTGAAGCACATTTCCCCCACAGATTATGGTGATTTTTGTAATTCTTCTCAAATAGACCAGATTAAAAGAGATAAAAATTTTCCTTCATAAATCCATCAATTTTCACTCCATTTCTCCCATTTCAGTCCCCATATAACTTAATATGACATCTTTGAGAATCTCTACCAGTTTTGGTTGCATGTTGATTCATATTTTGGTGGATTTTGGAGATTTTGGTTCAATATTTCATCATGTATGTGTTTTTCTCTTCATTTCCTTCATTCTTTTTATGATTTCCTCCCACATTAATAAAGCTATAAAATATCTAGAAGTTAGGGTTCGTACGTAGGGTTTTATTTAGTGTCTTTTTGGTCAAATATTGTTTTATAGGGATCAATTTGACGTCCTTGTGGTCCAAAAGTGGTGCAGTTGATGTTTCACACCAAGATTTGAGGGTTTCAACACTTTCGGTATGAGATTCCATTTTTAATAATTTCATGATGAGATAACATGATTGATTTTATTTTTTAATTTTCCATATATGTAGTTCATTGAGCAAAAAAAATTGACGGAGTTTGTTATGTGGTTAATTTTATAGTTCCACATTTGTTTCAAATTTGGTGTTTTTCATTCATAACTCTTGTGGTAATATTTGGGATTATTTATAACATAAGAAATTGGTTTATTAAATGTTGATAGAGATTCCATTTATTATTTGGTAGGGACTTGGAGTAATTTTTGGTTTAAAATATGGGTTTTTATTGGGTTTTAGGTGAAAAATCTTATTGTTCTTCTTGATAGTGTTTTATGAAAATTGTAAATGGGTTACTGAGTTACATGAATATTGAAAATCTAATTTTTGTACTGTTTGGGAGGGTGTATGTTTTTCAAATGGTCCACATTATTGTTTAAAGGTTGTGAGGTTATGTTTACCATCATGGAAACGTTTTATAAAATTGCATAAATGATTTATCTAATTGTGAAAGAGATATGAAACATGTTGCTATCGATTTTGATGTGAGTGTTTTAATAAGATGGGGTTTTTGAAAGATAATGTGGTGACTTAAGATTTAAAATAGTTTTTAAATGTTTTATAAATTTATAAAATGTTTTGTCCAATTTATTGAAAGGTGTGACACAAATTTGTGGGTTTTTCTATTTGATTATGATCTATAAAATAAATTTTGATTGTGAAAAGAGATTTATGTGACATATATGTGGGATGTTTGGTGTATGTGTGACATGAAAGTGGTATTTTTATGTTCAACAAATATTTCTTGTCTTTTTGAACATGTTTAGGCACAATAGGAAAACCTGAGTATCTTGGTGGTTGGACGTGTAAATGTATGCTTGAGATCATATGGGGTTTAGCCATAGTTACTGGTTGCAATATTGATGATGATAACACTAACTAAACTATGATGATGATGATGATGGGGGACCACTAGGTTTTGGGTATGATCCCAACTAGTGTCTTGTGTGCATGAGAATGAATATTGTGATGGTTACATTAACCGAGATACAAGGTACTTGGGACCCACACTAAGCTAGTTACTAGGGGTTATTTCCCATTTATGGTGCTCATTAAGTGATTTATGTTTACTGTCAGCATACAATATGTTTGTCTGGAAAATACAGAACCTTTGTTATTTTATTTAAATCTTTTGATTCTTAAAATATCCCACATGGAAAAAAATTATTCAAAATTGCATATCTCTAAAATTATTTTTAGCATTCCATGTTTATGAATATTTTCAAGATTTTAATCTTTAAATGATTATCACCAGGAATCTCTTGCTGGTGGAATTTTATTGGGAATTGGATCACGCATTACTTACACCTTTGGGTGTAAGTTGACTTGGTTTTTTTTGTTCCAGGATTGGGTATTACTTCTTGTGCCAATGTTATGGGTTTTTAGTGGTACATCATGATCTAGTGTTGTGGACATGGATTGGGGGAAATGCCTCTATCAATGAGGAGGTTTTTGGGTGATCGTTTGGGTTTTTCCCAATTTTTTATAGTCTTTGAGAATTGTTTTAAATTAGGTAATTTAATTCTAAAATTTTTAAACGAGGGTTTGGTTTGAAAAAATCAGATTAGTTTTATTGGATTTGTTTGTTGTTGTATGTTTATTAAATCAGGTAAATTGTTCCAACATTAATTTTCTAATACCTATGCACTCGTGCCAACCTTGGGGGATCAGTGACGCCCTTTGGGAATTGTCATAGGTTGGGTTTGGCATAGGTTTTGTTGGTGACTAGATTTGATACATGAAAAAATGGAATCAGTGGAGGTTCAGTTTATGTTCACTCTTTAGGTCATGTTATTTGGGAAAGAGTTAGGATAGTATCGAGCTATGATTTTCGAAACCCTGCATTTTAGTTATCGGTAGTGTTCCTCGCTAGATCACCTCGTGACAAGATTCAATTCCCCATGGGAAGTTGGGTTTTATCTGAGTCCAATAGTTTTCTTGGTTTGATGATGATTAGGGGAAATGAAAATAGAGTTCGTTTAATGGTATCAGTGAGCTCATTGGGCCAGTAAAGCATTGTGGATATGGGGATATTTCTCTTGATAACACTCTATGATGGTGAAGTTATTGGAATATGGCATCCAACCATATGTCCATGTCACCCACTAAATCTATTTTCCACTCACATTGTCTTGTGTCGTTTAGTTTTGAAATCCTGGATGTTCGGTTTTAAAGCCAAAATGACATGGTTTTAGGATGTATATTTTTTTGTTAACTAACTTTCTAATAAAGAGGGGAAGCTTTGATTTCTAAAATGGTAGAAGTAATTTTTAAAAAAAAATTGTAATGGAATATTGTGTGTTTATAATTCATTTGAAAAGAAGAACTGTGTTAAAGTTGGTTTTGAGTAATATTTTCCATTAGTGTTTTCTATACTCTTGAAGGGTGTGTTAATGGGATAAAATATTTTGGAGGTCCTTTGTGGAGTTTGGAATATGATTTTTATTTAGTAACTAGAGAAAATTAGAAATTTTTTGTATAATTTTATAACCATGTTTTGAAATGAGAAGATTTGATTTCATAATTAAATAGTGATTTATGAAATGGATTTTTTCATGAAACGAAAAGTGTTTTGAAAGGTGGTGATATATTTTTTGAAATGGTTGGGAAAAAACTAATTTTATTTTTTATTGAATTATGTGTGCTTTCTAAAATTGGTTTGTAAGATATAAATTAGGATTTTATTTTATGGTTAGTGGTTTAGATAAAAAGAAAGTATTGGTTGACTATTTATGTTTTCAAAAGTGGAAATAATTGTTTTTTCACCATTGGTATTTTTTTGAGAAACCACATGCATGTGTTTATATGGGATGAAGGATGGTTAATTGTTTTACTGTATGTCTGTTAGGATATATATGAGGAGGGTTTCTATTGTTGCACGTAAACTTGCATGTGTGAGGCCCATGGGGTACCATTGGTGGATTGCTAATAACTGAATTGTTTAATTTCAAAGAGAATATTTTAACAGAAAATATGATGTATGGATGACTATATTTAGATTGTCTGTCTTATGTGTTTTTTTTGGAAATTTTATTGTTGTGGAATGTTTTGAGTCCAATAACCCCTCTAGTTTGAAAGTTGTTTTGGATTTGGGTTATGTCAATAAGCCTTGTTTAAGGGCTGGTCAGTGGTCTCTATTGAGAAATGATCGGTAGGCCTTTATAGTGGTTCCCTCATGCATTCAGTCGTGTTTTGTGGCACGTTTTTACCATTGGAATTGTTTTTTTGGGCCCTTGGGATCTCTCGTTTGATAAGGTACCCCCCCCCCCAATTAAGGGATAGTGCTCAACTAAAATGCACACCGTATGGTTTCATCAATGGAAGAAACTCTATTTGAAAAATTTAAAGAATATTTCTATCAATAATTGTATATTGAGTCTACACCATTTCCATTATTGGTTTTTTGGATCCTCTTCTTGCGATATAATTCTTTTAGAAGGTTTAATGATAACTTATCTTCTCATGTTTCCTGATTCATCAAAGGTGAAAGTAGTATACAGTTGTCAGTGTGGATGGTGTCTAGAAGGTCCTCTGGGTTCTTCGTAGTCTCTTTTATGTAGGGGTTTACGTTAAACCAAAAATATATTAAATCTAGTCATGATAGGTTGTTATGAACACTTAATGGAATTCTATGATGTTTAGGGACGTTGTATAAGGTCCCCCTCCATGTGTTGTTTCTATCAGTCGCAATGGTCATGTTTGACGATGCCTTGTGATTTTGTGTGCTCGTTGGACTATAATGGTGAAGGATTTGCAATCATATAAGAGTATATGTTTTTTTATAATGTGTGTATCCCTTCGGAAAATTCCAACATCCTATGATCATAAGAATTTGATTCAATATAACCTTTCCTCTTTCCATTTCTCATCAGAAGAAATAATATGTGATGTTTTTGAATATTCTAAACCCTTGATTTAGTGAAATACCGGGTTTCGGTAAAGTGTGTTTGGAATGGGTTATTTATTGGTGAACTGATCTGGGATCAAGGTATTATTTTCATTGAACTAAACGGGGAAGTTCAGTTTAAGGGGTTTCTAAAGCCTAACTGTGAGACTGAAGAAGGTACCATCGTTTGATCTCCAGCTATAGGTTCAAAATTGAAGATGTCGCATAGTCAGGGGAAATCCTAGTGTTGTTCAATCCCTTGTACAAAGATGTATCCTTAGTATGAATTATTGAAATATTTTAAACCTCTAGTTTCGTCATCTTGTTTTTGTTTTTCTCATTCGATCGAAAGAGGTGGAGGGCCTCATTCCCATGTTATCACCCCATGTTATTCTTTCCCTCATTGGATTCCATGGTGTTTTTGGGGAAAAGATTTAATTTTGAAAAGACATATTGAGTACATGGTTATTAGTAACCATTACCCATAAAACCATGCATGTTGAAGGATTCACACAGCTAGAGCATGGTCTCCCCAAACTGTATGGGCTAACCGTTAGACTATCAAAACACTTTAAATTTTGGGGACATTCTTTGCTGGTCGTGCTGGTCGGTTATGATAGATGGTTCTATTAATGGGGAAATCCACAATGAGTTTTTTGTAAGATATTTTGTAATGTTATAATTTAAGTCTACCTCTTATATATGGGAGTTCATTCAGGCCTCCCCCTGTTAGTGTCCCAATTCTGTCTCGAGAAAATTTAGGTTGTCCCTTATAGTAAGGATCCCATTTGTGTCTCCCCATACTAGTTACATAGTTCATTTCAATTTCATAGATTAGAGGCAGTTTTTTTAATTTGGAGCTATCTAACAACCAAAAACTTCATGGTGAAATAGTTGGGATTGGAGTGTGCCCACTAGTTTAGTTAAATAAAGGTTTGTGTAACCTTGTATGTTGTTGTTGTTCCTTCGGGCAACTTGTTTGAGTTTTGTTTAGATGGTGTTTGAGGAATTTTATTTTGGGATGAAGTCGTATTGTGATTGATTGTTTTAGGAAGGTGTTGTATGTTTTTGTTTGTGAGAGTATTCCTTACTTAATTGATAATTGGATGTGTTTTGGCCATTGGGGGAAAATCTTTGCAAACGAGTCCATTTCAGACATTCGGTTGGGTTCGGTTTTTCTTTTGGACTTCTTGTGGCTTTCTAATGGAAGAATGTTTTATAGTGGGTATAATTTCCATATACATTTATTATTTTAAAGTTATGTTTCATTTAATTTCCATTTTTTATTTTTAGGGGGATTCCCAAGAATTTTGGAAGAAATGGGGGGTTTTCATTATTTGGGCCAAACAGTGAACCAATTTCCAGATTCAAAAATTAATTTTGTATATTTTATAAATACATAAATTTTCATCATTTTACATACATTACACTTCCCAATTTGGAAAACCTAGAATATTAAAATCACTATATCCATTTGATCCACAAATGAATCTATAATCATGCCACATTTGTGTTTTTTATTCATGTATTGCGTCTGACCGTAAGCCCATTTCTTACATTAATTTTATTTATTTTTCAACATTTAATTCAAATGATAATGTTTTTCGGCGATTCAACCACATAGTCGAATAAAAGAACCCGAGTCTCACCCCCTTAAGAGATTTGTCCCTTTTGAAGGTCATATCCCCCACAGATTAGGTCGATTTTTTAGTCATTCATAAATAAACCAGATTTAAAGAGGTAAACTGATTCATCATAACTCCTTCAATTTTCAATATTTTCCCCCATTTTAGTCCCCTCATGATCTACTATGGCTCCTTAGATTTTCCCAACATTTTTTGATTACTTTGAGATTCCTATTTTGTTGGATATGGGGTTAGTTCTCCATGATTTCTTAAATTAAGTGTTTCTGTCTTCATTTCCTTCCTTATTCATAGGGTTTCTAACCTCTTTCATGAATTTCACTTACTTGTGGTGCGCTAGTGGACGGTTAATGCTTTACACAAAGAATTAAAGATTTAGACTCTTTCGATAAATAATTCTATGTTTAAGAATTTATTGATGAGTTATCATGATTTATTTGATTAATTTTTATGTTCCTTATATGATATTTATTGTTTCAAAACACTTTTTTATAGAGTTTCTTTTGTAGTTAATTTTATAGTTTCCCTTTTGATTCAAATTGTAAGTTTTTCTTGTGAAAAAATTGTTGTAATATTTAGGTTGATTTTATAACAAATGAAATTAGTTTATTAATTTTTTTGTAGGATTAAAATTCAACTTCTATTTGGTCATGGTGTTTTTTAGTTTTAAATGAGTGTTTTGAATGGGTTGTAGGTGAAAAACATTTCCATGATTCTTGATAGTGTTTTATGAAAATTCCAAAAGGGTTATTGAGTATGAAAAAGTGTGAAAAGGAAGATTTTGTACTATTTAGGTGGTTGTATGTTTTTAAATTGGTCAAAATTTTTGTGTATGGGATGTGCTGGGATGTTTAACATCTTGGAAACATTTTATAAAATTGATTATAGGATTTATTTAACTATGAAAGAGATATAAAACATGTTGTGGTCTGTTCTTGTGAGTGTGTTCACTTAAGAGGCGGAATCTGATGGTAATGTGGTGACTTAATATATCATAGACTTTTTAAATGTTTTATAATTTTCTAAAATGTTTTATCAAATGGAATGAATGGTGAAAAACACGTTTGTGGGCTGTTTTATTTGAGTATGACAATTAAAATTAAATTTTTTCGAAAGGAGTTTTGTGTGACATGTATGCCGGCTATTTAGTGTAAGTGTGACTTAAAAGTGGTATTTTAATGTGAAAATTGTATTTCATGTCTCTTTGAACTTGTTTGAGCATTATAGGTAAACCTGGGAATCTTTGTGTTTGGACATGTATAAGTATGCTAATGATCATGTGGGGTTTTTCCTTAGTTTCATGAGTCAGGACTGACAATGATTACACTAACTAAATGATGATGATGATGACAATAATTTTGGAGGACCACTAAGTTATTGGTATGATCCCTACTAGAATCTTGTGTGAACGAGAATGTATATTATGATTGTTACTTCCACCAAGTTATGAGGTACCTGAGACCCACATCGAGCTAGTAGGTAGGGGTCATTTCCCATTGCTTGTTCTCATTTGATGATTTAAAAATACCATCGGCATATGGTATGCTTGGATAGAAAATTCCGTATCATGGTATTTTACTTAAAAGCGTTGATTCCTTAAAATAGACCACTTGAAAACATTTAATTTTAAAAAATTTATTTGTCAAAAATATTTATTAGCATTACATGTTTATTAAAACATGTATTCTTCTCATATTTTAATGTTTATCAAAAGGAATCTCTTTGTAGTGGTATCCTACTAGGATTTCTCTCACACCCTAATAACACCTTTGGCAGTATGTAGAATTGGTTTTTTTGTCACATGCTTCGGTACAGCTTCTTGCGCCAATGGTATGGGTTTTTAGCGGTCCTTCATGATGCAGTGTTGTGTAGATGGCTTCCGGGTGGTGCCTCATTCCATGAAGAGGTTTTTGGGCTGTCCTATGGGTTTTCCCAATATTTTTAGTCCTTGAGAAAAGTTTTAAATTCTGTAATTGAATTCTGAATTTTTGAAAAGGATGGTCTGGTTTGAAAATTTTAGGTTTATATTATTGGATTATTTTATTGTTGTAAGTTTATAAAATTTGTTAAATATTTCCTAAAATTAATTTTGTGATATCTGGTCACTTCTTCCAGCCAGTGGGGATAGTGTACACCATTCGGGCCTTGTCACAAGCCGGGTTAGTGCCAGTTTTAATGGCGACCAGATCCTGTTCGTGACACTTACAATACGGTCATTAAAAATAATTTAAAACACCTAATGAGGAAATGAATATTTTTTCTTTGATACACATATTTTTAAATAGAAAATAATTTGAAAATCATTATTTTTTAAAGTCAACATTATTAATTGAAATTATAGAGTGAAAATCCATTTAGTTGTTCATGTTAAAATAAATATCCATTTTATATTCTCAATAAAATATAAATTTAAATTATTTAAAAATAAACATGGAAACACCCTTAAAAATGTAAATGAAAATATGTGTAGAATTTTATTTAATAAATATTTTGAATAATTTTAAAAATCAATTAGAAATGTATTTAGAAAACATTTTTTTACGAAAAAAGTGGTTTCACCCAAAGAGTGGTATAAAGATGATTTTTTTATAAAAACATTATTTTGAACTCATGATTACATAAAGAGTGTAAAATGACTGGAAAATTATTATTTTAATATAAATAAACATAATATAATAATACCCATGAGTTCATGGTGAGGTAGATAATAATATTTTCCCATTAAAAATATAGTGATGTGAAATCCTGATTAGAGATGAGATTTTAGTGTAAAAACCTTACCAACATGGTATAATTAAATTATTATACCAATGAAATAATAAAAAAAAATTAAAAATATAATTTCATTTGAATAAATAAGTTCATAATATTAAATATAAAAGGGGTTTTATATACACCTCATAAATTATATAAGTTTATAACATAACAAATGTATAAGTGAGGGAAAATAGTGACAGACACCCCTTACCGCATGGGTATCTTTTGAACCACAAAACTCAAGAAAGAGATATAATTAAATATTTATATATAAATATTTATATATTTAATTATTATAAATATAATATATATTAATGTAAAATATATACATCACATATAAGAAACAATTGCTGAATATAGATCATATCACATAGAAATAGTAACTGAGACGACAATTCTTTGTCACCTTGGATATATTTTTGAATCAGAAACCGAAAAAGTATTACATAAAATAATAATTAAATAACATGAAAATAATTATATTATTATTATGAAATATCAAACGGTTAGTATATGCACCACACAAAAGAAACAATTGGTGAATTTGTATTCATCCCCCAAAAATAAAAGTCAGAATAAAAAATTCTTACAATAAGTATCAACATCATTTTTACATGTTTAAAAATACATTATATTAAATATAAATATATTATATAAACATCATTATATATATTATACCATATATGATTTATATATGAACATTCATTATATGTTTTTTACTAATTTCTTATTAACATCACATTTTGATTAATAATCGCTTTGTTTTTCATATATTTTTAAATTTTTTTATTATGTCCTATTACACTCATAATGTTTCCATAATATAAAAATATATAAATATGTCATAATTATCACATTTATTTAACAAATATACTTTTATGACCAACAATAAAGGATAGTTTAGAGAAATGACGTAAGTTACGATCATGGAGACGATTTGTCGTATGTACACTAGGGTAATGATTCCATTTTTTTAATTTTCATTATTGAAATGTGGTAATTTATATTTTATCATTAAAGTATATTTATAATATAATATATATAATATTATTTCTTTAAACAGATGTATACATATCATACATGGGGATTGGTGAAAAAAATAGCGAGTCACATTGCTTCATGAAGCATGTAGTCCACATGTACTAGAAAGATGTTATAATTATCATGTGAGTGAAAAGGTAAGAAATAAAGTTGTATATTATAATTTAATAACTAATAATGTGACATGAATTTAATAATTATTTCTTCTATATAGTTTACGTTCATTAATTTTATCATCATCATCTTCCATGTAAAGCATTTTTTGATAGTGAAAAACATCTTTTTAAAAGGTGGGAAAATGCAGTCCATAGTATTGAAATTATCATATCCCATAAAGGGATAGAATAGAAATAGTTAAATATCATATAATTACTCAATAGGTATAATTATACAATAAATAATAAATATATAATTTATATCCATCATCATACCCTATTACGATATGTGGTAATGGAAAAACGAATGACATTGGTTCGCAAGGTAGTAGTCTATCATACACACCAATGATGATTACGTAACCCATTTGCTGAATGTGAAGATTATTGTTGGTTATGAAATTAAAATAAAATAATTTATGTATATATAATATAATTAATTTAATATAAAATCATGGTTTAAAAATAATTGAATGTGGTGGAGGAAGAAATATTATAAATTGGTTCCTAGAAGTATGTAACCACTTCTTCAGGTATTCACCTAGGTTTTTCACCAAAATCATTATTTTATGGAATTTATGGAAAAAAGAAGGTTGATAAGATGTTATTAGAGTATTTAAGAAGTGATATGGGTTGTAAGTATCTGAACTAAAAAGTTTTTAAGGTGTTAAGTAGAGTGGATATTGGGTGTCCTTTTATAAGTGTAGTGACTAAAAAACGTGAAATTTATGAAAATATGTTTACCCTTATTTTTCACATACAAAAATGGTAAAAATAGTGAATTATAATTTAATATAGATTTTATGGTAAAAATATGTGCAATAAATATATTTCAAACAAGGTTATATTCCATGTTAACCCTAATAATTTTACTTTCAACCTCAGTAAACAAATTCTAACCTAAACCATTGTAATTATATTTCTTTCTTTTCAACATGTATTTTGGTAAAAAAAATATGTTAAAAAATTAATATAATGTAAATTATTTTTATTCCTAATATGGAATACATTTTTCAGATTATGTTTTTATAATTATAATCTATTAATTTATAAATAATCTCACATACAGGATAATAAAGCGAGCTCTCAATGAGATTTTTTTAAAATTTAACCAAATATTTATATTAAAATTTTAATATTAAATTGATTCAAATGAACTGAATTTTATTAATATATATATGTATATATAGTTGAACAATTTTAATATTAAAATAATATTTAAATATTTATTTAAATTTAAAAATAACATAAACAAAAAGGTTGTTTTGAATTAAAATTCATTATTTTTCACTATTCATCAAAAAACTAATCTTTCTAATAAATTATAAAAAATTATCCTTAAGATAATTTTTTATGATTATTTCAAAAAATTAATTTATTATTTAAATAAATTTTGTAATTTTTTTTAAAAAAATTTATAAAATAAGATTTAAAGAGTGACCAAACTAGTTTTTAGAAAAAATACATTTTTTTACTTAAAAATTATTTATTCTTTTAACTCGTATAGAAAAATATTTGATGTATATTAAAATGATAAATAAATTTACAATATATAAATTTTATTAAAATAATTATGAAAAAAAAATAATTAATTTAAGTAAAACAAGTTTTTGTGCATAAGAATAATTTTTCCAAATGAATGATTTCAATTATTTTGAATTGGAATTATTTTTATTTATAATAAATTGGTCACCAAAGAATTAATTTTATATACATTTATAAACCATATGTTTTATTAATTTATTTAATAATATTCATACCGACTATTCCAATAGTGTAGTGAAAACTATCATATATAATATTCTAATTATATTTCACCTTTTCTTTAAACACACAGATGCACGTAATGATGAATTTCAAAAACATAAAATTCATTTTAAAAAATATCTCAAAAAATATCAGGGTGTTACATTATTCAATTATTATATTATAAATAGTTATGATACTTAAAATACATATCAATTTGACAATATGTATTTTATAATATAATGTAATAGCCATATGATTGCATGTGTTTTAAATTACATCATTACAATACATGGTATTCATTCATTTAAAATTAAATTTAATTTATAAATGCTTTGGTTATTATATTTAGTTCTCTATGTGGTATGTCTCTTGATAAATTAATGATTATCTAGAATTCAATTTCATGTAATGGTTGGTCATCAATGAAAAAGGATCAATTAGTTGTATAATATGATGGGTGGTATCAAAAATGGTAAATTTGGTTGGTTGAAATGTTTATTATTAGGAAGAAATAAACCCAGATATCCTCTCAAACTAGTAACCAAAACATGATTTACCACATATTGTAAGGGAGTACATGATCCCCATGGGTTGAAGTTGAGAACTTGGGTATCATACAATAACCAGAGGTAATGATTTCAACATTTCTAAATCAGAGAACATCAAATATATAAATATAAATAATTAAATTATCAAAGAAAAAATGAATATATATATATATATATATATATATTTGTGTGTGTGTGTCTGTTTATGTGTTTGTCAAAAAAATAGGGAGAAATAAAATGAATACCACTAAAATGGTAGAGAAAAAATATCTAAGAGAAAATTCTATCTTAATAGGATGAAAAACTAAAACAACCACTTAAAAATACTCTAATTGTTAGCATGGGAATACTCCAACCATCTAACCACCAGTTAAAAACGCCATCTAATAGAAAACCTCATCACCTTACTACGAGGAATTTTCTTTCCATGTTTCAAAATACATAACAAGTTCTTAGAACCATATAAGGGGATATTAGGGAGTTAGCGAATATGATCTGTAGGATTAAAACACGATGTTCATAACAAGTCCATCCGATCAATAACAACTATCTATACAAAAATATGATCAATGGTCAACATTAATTAAAAAATGATTGATATAAATTTAGGAAGATTTCATATCAAAATCATGGAAAAACATTTTAATTTAAATTTACCAACATTATTTAATAAAATTGGTATAATAATTATAATGAATTTCATATACAAATATCTAGTGAGATATATGAAGTCAAAAAAATCATGTAACGCATTTCATATGAAATCTATGATAGTAAAACCAAATAGTTCATTCTAAAATCATAGCTAAAATGATTCCAAGGATCACACTAGTTCCAGATAGCTTGGACACTCACACACCTAACAAAAAAATCATGTGTGTTACATTAACCTAAACAAATGCATCAAATATAGGTAGTATAGTAACATCCGATAAAGTGAACCTCCAAATAATGTATACCAATTAACTAGAAAAACATTCCTAGAGATTAGTTGAACACCTGATGAGTGAACCTATCCATAGTATCAATGAAGAAGGAAATTATTACACATTTCACCTATGCTCTGAAGGCTACTCATTTTCTCTATTTTTCATAAATTGTTCTCTAAAAAAATTTATGTAAAATATTCCACGAATTTTTTTTAAAAACATTATACTTCTTTATAATCACATTTCAATATAAATATACCATGTAAACCTGTATATTTTATCAAAATAAAAATTTATACCCATATAAATTAAATCAATCAATCATGGAATTTCATTTATAAAATAATTTATCAACATTGTAGAAATTTAGTTAATCCAACATAGGATAGAGATAGAACTAGGTATCTAATACTTGAGTTTCACATTCCAACAATGGGATCCACCAACAAGGAACTATATAGTGATAAAAACTGTCTCTATTGTCAAACTATACATCTTAGAATTGACTAAATTTAGGAAAATGGATGATTAATTGGACGAAAATTCCAATAATTAAGGAACTCGCATGTCACAGCCCAACAAGCACAAAGGTTAGCCTCCAAAGAAAGATCACATGAAGGATCTATGAATAATAAATAATAATCATTATCTTATATCATTGGATGTAATAATGAAATGAAATAGTGATACCAAAATAAAATGAAATGGATGAGAAGAAAGAATTACTCACTCAAAGAATTGAACAGCAACCACAACAATGATAAAATGTTGAATGAAGTATTACATAGGGATAATTTTCATCTAAAATAACCTAGGATGAGAATATAGTTTTGGGAAAATAGTCATCAAATTGAACTAAAAAGTAATCACTCATAAAACTCTATTAAATTTTATACACATTATAATTACATTATTTTTAATCCATTTACACACCATTAATTCCACGGTGTATATGTACACTGAAAATATCACCACCCTTTTACAAAAACTAATCTTTAGACATTTCACATCATGTAAACCCTTTTGAAGGTGAGTAACTATTAACGTTGGGTATTTAGATCCAGACTTGATCCTAGAAATCAACACACATCTTGTACCACAATTATATGGTGTTTAAATTACTGTATGATTTCCAAAACACAATTTTAAGTAGAATAACTCAATATTTACTCAAGTATTACATGAACACATGGAGAACACTATTGATCCATTAATCATTTAGACAAGGTCTCCATTATTTGAAATAGATACAAATCCTTGAACTTTAGTTTATTTTTTATATAAAATTATCTCAATATTAGGGTTCCTAAGACAGACACAAATAAAGAATAAAATGAATACATTGGAGGTAAATAATATAATGATAGTAACCAGATGTTACAAACTCTCTAGTATAACAATTTCTTTCAATAGGATGTCTTTTGGAAGAATACTATTTGATATAGAGGTGAGGTTCTTAATTTCATATAAATGAATCATTCTCCAACGTTTCATGAGAATATGAACTATTCAGGAATTAAACATTGAAAAATAAAATAAACCACTACCATAATACTTTCACAAGAGTAAATGATTTCTACTGGATACCCCGTAACAGAAACAGTTTCTTCTATCCAAAAAATCCTCCCAACTCAGAAAATTAGAGGGTTCAGGATGGTATTTTGTAATGACTTGAAATTTTATGAATGTAATTATAGTTTATGGTTTAATTTGATATTTATATAAAGGGAAAAAACTTTAAGTTATTTTGTTTTATTATATGAAATTTTATTTAAATGAACATTATATATCTTCACTACTGATAATATATCATTTCAACATGACCATGAGAATATAGTAAACATAGGGTATTAATGAATCCATTTTTCAAATAAATATTAATTGATGGCCTCAACTAGTAGAATAGTGCCCTAAGAATATCATTTATTAGATCTAATGAGAGATAGAGCATTTCTGGTATTTTACCTTAACCAATCCCCAGATGATATCAAACAACTTATGTATGAGTGAAACCATTTACGTTAGAGGTTCATGATCATTGATCTGACGTCCCAAATCATGTCCCCCGAACAATGACATGAAATCCCAACCATTGAACACCTTACTCTTAGAAAATAATATGGTATGATAATGGGATATGTATCAAGACCCTATAAATATGAATGGATACATTATTTTTTGTATAAAATAATTAATAAATTTTCTCCTTATTATTGTTACATTGAAAATGAATTTTAATGCATAAATAATATTTTTCATTAATTATGAAATCTATTTTTATGAATTAATGAATTATTGACATAAATAACATTATGATAAAATATAATTATTAATTTACATTTATTAACTGCAAATTATCATATAATCTTTATGAAGACAAATTTAATTTTTATTAGGGTACAAAAACTGTTATTGTCAAAACCTGTAAATTTTCTGTAAATGTATCTTTTAATTTCGAAACTGAAAATTCATATATATATAAATTTATTCAGATATGTTAATTTTTTTGGAATAATGATGATTAAATAATAAAATGGTGATTTTTTCATATTTTCCTTAGAGGATCAAATTATTGGGTAAAAATTAAATATAAAATAAATATATTGTGGGTTTTATGACATCATACCGGGCCAAAAGTGATATAATAAATACTATAAATGGTATATCATCCAAATTTATTTTATATTTAAAATAATTTTATTTTAGGTCTACTTTATTTATTTGATATCGCCTTAGTGAATCTTCCAAGACTAATAATAATTTTTTAGATTTTAAAATCATTTCATTAAAAGCGTGACTCACCTCCACCTAAGAATGGGAAATATTTTTTTTAACCTTGGACCTTGGCCTTTTAAAATAATTTAAAATGCTCCCTTTTTGCAGAAACCATGGAAAAAATCATGATATAGTTTTTGGTTTTGAATATATTATTATGAAGTGTCTAAGTCCTAAATAAAAAAAGAAACCCCCTCATTTAAATAATAAACCCATCCAAGATACAATTTATCTCCACTAAAACTCATTCCATCACATCAACGCTCTTCCATCTAGTCCCAAGATTCCTCCCATGGCACACCCATGTTCCCAATATGCTTCATCCATTCCTTTGGCGTCACACACTCAAGTAAGGGATTATATCTCTCCTTTATATCAATCATTTCATTTATGATATTCCTTTGGATTTCAATTTTAAAAACATGGGATACATTCTTACCCAACAAATTATTATCCATTTGATATTTAAATGATGTTATACCCTTTAATTCTCATATATCCTTCTTATAAACCCTTATGTACACTTGTATCAATGCAGAAATTCCGTAAGGGATCTTCCAGCCTCCTATTTTGCCAAGAATTTATTTTATGTTATGCCTTTTCATTTCCTTTTGTCTTATGTTGGGATATGTTCTTAAATATACACATTAATATCTATTCTAGTTATAATTGATGGGATTACCATTTCCCTCTCATCAAACCATATTTATGAACTTCTTTATGATGTTGTTATGTTTCCAAAAGTGTTCCGCGATTTTCAGTCCCTGATTTTTTACAGTGAATCCCTAAATATTACTATATAAAAAGAATTCAAATTTTTCAATATATAATTATTAATTGGGGAATTAAATTTATATATTACACACTCCATGATCATGTATAAAAATTTTATGAAGTATGAATCCATGTTTTATGTTCAATGTGGAAAACTTAACCATGATAATGAAATGATTATAAAGGGTGAGGCCTAACAGTGATCCAATGCATTGGGTAATGTTTAGTATCATGTTATGTCATGTTGTGGTAGTGGTGAACATGGTTTCATTATAGGAATTTTCCACCATGGGGTCTTAGTGGGTTTAGCCTTGATCTATTTATGAAGTATAGTTTTCTGTTGTTTCCACACATCCCATGTTATTATTATAATTCTATATGATTACACAATATTCATGTTCCTTTCATGATCTATTGTTAGGCCTTTAATCTAACATGTGTTTTATTTCTCATGTAATGACTTGTTTATTCCTTCACGAGCCTTTATATCTCCCCCATTATTATATATTTTCTGAGGTTATCCCATGCAGTGTTATGCACAAAAGAATATTTTGGTCATGTTAATGAAGTTTTCAATAATAAAGTTGTTATGTCATGTTTTATGTTGTTATGTAATGTACCTAATATCAAAAAGAAACAAGACCTTTTGATCATCTTAGTTTATAATGTAATTTTTTTAATAAATTATATTTAAATGTTTAATAATAAGAAAGGTTTTTATAGTAGGTAACAGAGGATACGATTAGATATTATTGGGATTAGGATTAGAAAACCCTAATGAAAATCCATAGAGATAAGATTAAGTATATGAAAACATCCCTAATTTTTTTAAGTATAAAGTATGTTCTTTATCATTTAAATACATCATTATTTGTATATTATATGTGGATGTGGTTCTAGCACAGATATACCTAGAAGTAACAACCCTGACAAGGTGTTTTAGGCCTGACATAGGGTAACCCGGTTCATGAAAATAGGCCTTAATGTGCACTTGGTTTGATAGTCCCAGTGGATATTCATTGGTAAATTCATTATATAATTTCAAACCACTATCAAGGGAATATTAATTCCCAAAATAATATATGTTAAAAAATATATCATGGATAGCAAATATTGAATCCTACAAACTCCTAAGATAAGAATATTAATGTAATATATATGTTATCCATTTATCTTAATTGGACTTACCATTATTTCATTAATATTATTAAAAAATAATCACTAATTTTCCCTTTATTATAGATAATGTATTAAGATAGGAGGAATCATTCTAACAACTGATCTGATGGGTAGTGTGATGATTGAACCAAGGATATCCATAACCTGATGGGACTCGTAATCACAAACATTTTCACAACACTCTCTCAGTTAACTATGGTTCTGTAAAAAAACCCAAGTCATAATGGCTTCCCAATCCCCCCTAAGGGAGATAAACTCATAGTCATGATGTTCATGCGACAAAGGCCACCTAAATTTAATGGATCATTTGATCCCTTAATCAAATAATAATAGATATACTCCATTGAAAATATTTATTTCCATCAATGTTTTAAACAAGAGAAATTACTTCAAGATTTTAATCATACGGAGGGTGATTCTGGTAAGTGGTGGACATTGATCATGAATAAAAAGTTTGAGAAAGAGATTGATGTAATGGTGTGGAAGGATTTCCTGAAAAAAAAATACTTTCCCTAAACCACTCCGTCTTAAGATGGGATATTATTTCCATTCACTGAATAAAAAAGGCTGAAAAATCTATTGTGGTTTTTAGAGAAACATCCCTACACCTTCATGATACACCAATGGTTTTATTATTACCCCTGAATGCAACTTTTACCACTTCTTTGGTGGGATAATGCCTAGTCTACGTAGAGCATTGTAAATTCGTGAGTCTGATAGCTATAAAGAAACTGTCTGACGTTCCCTAAAAGCCAAAATGGAGAATAGTGAATCTCAAGTGTATCATAGGGATATGAAGTGGAAATTAGTATTTTATTCAAGTCGTACAATGTATAAATATAATGGTGCAATAAAATCTCACCACTATTCTTTTCAAATGATTAGAAAAAAACCCTAGAAATTTCTAAAGGGATACAAGAAAATTATTAAGTCGTGGAAGATAGGGTAAATTGTACAGGGATTTCTGATAGAATAAACACACCAATGATACTGAGGAAATTAAATCTATGGTCAACCATCAACACATTTTTCACTAAATAAATTGCATAGAACCATGGAACATTCTGAAATATTTCAATAATCCATGTGTTTTTGGTGAAACCAACGACATATAAGTCACAAAGGGAGATATTTTTCCATCACTACCATCGAGGTATATCCTGACAATGAATCGGTGACATGTAAACTAGTTATTCATTCAATAATAATGAACATGCGTTTTGATTATGGTTCAATATATTCCTTTATATCATGAATGTATATTAGAAAATCCCAAAACTACCACAATAAATAAAAGTAGAGATTTTAGTGAAAATGGAAAATAGTGAAATTATTATATATAATGTATATAACTCCCCTCATATCATCATTTGTGGGATGAATGTTCTGATAAACCTTGTCAACCATCCTAGGGTGGAATTTGATGTAATTTTTGTCATAGATTGGAATTCCATATATTGTGTAAAATCCAATTTGTAAGAGAGAATAAACCCATAATCATTTACAACTTTAATGATAGTGATGAATATTCATTAGAACCATTATCAAAAAAGGATATTATTTACATATGAGTAACTATATCTTGATAAGATTATTTAGTCGAAGGAAATGACAATCCTCGAAGACATTCTTATTGTTATGGAATTTTATGATGTGTCTCTCGAATAATTTCCTAGTCTTCCTCCAAGTTGAGAGGTTTAGTTATTAATCAAGCTTATACCAGAGGTATTGAAAATATCCAAGACTCCAAATACGATGGTTGTTGGATAACATGATGATCTCATGAAATAGCTACATGATAATCTAGATAAAGGGTTTAAATTACCATGTGTTTCACCATAGTGTTCACCAGTCCAATTCATTTTGAAGTAGGATGGGTCAATGTGCTTATTCATCAAATATCTGGATCTTAACAAGATAATGATATAGAACAAGCATCTTTTTCCATGAATTAATGACTTTTTTGATTAGCTATGTAGAGAATAATACTTCTCCACATAGGATCTACAGTAATAATATTATCAATTAAGGGTAAAGAAGGAGGATATCCCCATGAATGATTTTCATACACGGTACGCGCACTATGAGTTCATAGTGATTCTTGTCACGACCCGCCCTCGGGTCCCGTGCCGTGACTACCCCAAGCCCGCCTTCCATAGGCCAGGGGCTGCCGACTAGATCCAAGGCGTAATTCAGGGTAAAAAGGGAAGGCATTGCCTTTGAAAAGTAAACAAGCATCACAAAGTAAGCAAGCGGAAAGTAAACACTAAGTGAAAACAGAGTACAATAGAAAGTGCGGAAAAGTAAATGGGCCAGTATACAAACCCAAACTGAAAGTAAAGTACAACTCGAAAGGGAAAACAGTAACTGTAAAGTAAAAGCCGCTACACCGAGCTGTCCACTGGAAATCCCACCTGAAGGGTGAGTACATATAGCTCCACTGCTCCTCGGGTCCCGCCGTCCCCTCCGAGTACGTCCCGCCCAGTGGTCCACCTCTAGGTACCGTCCTGCTCTGCAAGCCTCAACCACGATCAACATTGTCCGTCGTCTGCAACCAACACAACGTAGTGCGGGCATAGCCTATGCAGGGGTGAGTATAAGCTAATCAGTAAGGACCCCGAGACCCCTGAATGTCTCCCAAAATCCACAAAGAATAAACCACAAAGGATAGATACAACACGAAGTTACAACCGACACTACTTAGATATATGCCCATACATATACCTAAGTCATCAATTCCAATACGCTCCAACCTCTGAGCCCAAGTACAACTCAGTCCACACAAGAAAGTAAAAGTATTCCACACAGGAAAGAAAAACGAAATCCACATAGGATAGCAAAACTCAATCCACACAGGAAAGCAATAGGATTCAGCTCACACCGGTATACTTCTTCGAAAGACGATAAAGATGATCTATGATCCATCTAAGTCGTCTAACCCACAAAGGATCGATAGGTAACTAACCCCCTCAATGACCCACACAGGATTGGGCCCACACAGGACCTATAGGCGTTGGTTCACACAGGACCGCTGAGCGCAAAGACCCACACAGGATCGGACCAACACAGGATCGGGCCCACACAGGACCTGTAGCCCTGATCCACGTAGGATCGCAGAATGCTGTAGTCGTCGTCGAATCCACACAGGATCTCTGTACTGTCGTCTTCGCAGTCACAGTAGCAGTTGCAGTAGCAATAGCAGTCATAGTCGCAGTAGCAGTCACAGTCGCAGCCAGCACTAGGGTTCCCGCACACAGCAAGCTCGTTCGGGAGGGTCCGCTCCACGAGCCGAGAGGCTGATACATCAACTGTCACAATGTCCATAGTTTATGTATCCAAAAGTTCCGTAATGTCAACAGGAACTCAACGCAACTGACGGCGCGTCGATCGGACGCCCGTTCTAAGAGTTATTGGCTTTTTCATCCCAGGGGCCCGGTTGGTCTTTAAGGAAAAACCAACCCGACCGTACTCCACCTGCGTCCAAACCTCGGGCTGAGTATGCCAAAAGATCCGTCTCACTAAGAGGAACACAACAAAGCGGACGGCACGTCAATCGGATGTCCATAGCTCAAGATATGAGCGTTTTCGCTGCGAGGGCCCGGTTGGTTTCGTGTACGAACCAACCCGGACGAACTCAATGTATTCCGAAACTTTGAGTGCGGTATATCGAATCGACCGTCTCGATCCAAGGATCGCATCGCCACTGACGGTTCGTCGATCGGAGGTCCGTAGCTCAAGTTATGGCCAAAAGACCAAAATCGATTCGAAAAGGGGGGGGTCCGGGTCCGGGGCGACTCGTCCCGACCCCCCCTGGGTCGGCCCGACCCGGGTCCGACCCAGCCCGGCCGACGGCGTGGCGGCGCGGACCGGCGCGGCGGCGCGGTCCGGCGCCACGGCGCGGCCCGGCCGGCGGCGGCGGGGCCTAGCGCCGCTCGGTGCCCCGCTCGGGGGGCATGGCCCCCGCTTCTGTTTAGCTGGCGGCGCGGCTAAAAGTTGTGCCTTGGAGAAAACCGACCTCCCTCATGGGGGCCTGCCTTGAGGGAAATGGGGGGGGGGCGCCTGCCCCCTTTATGAAATCGGCCCCCCCTTTATTATGGGGGGCCAAATAAACTACCTGAGGGAATTTAATTCCCCCGGTTTAGCACCGTCCTGGCCGGCCCGACCTGGCCAGCCAGCTTCCTCTAAACAGGACCGACATGGGCCAATCCTCTTCCTTTTTCCGGCACCGGTGGCGCGGTTGGCCACCGGTCATCACGTCCCGCCGCGGCCCGGAACCGGCTGTGGCCTTCATCGTCCGGTACGGTGCGTCGGCACCGTGCCCTTCCGCCGCGGCCCCGCTCCATCCGCGGCGCCTTCAACTCTCTTCGACGCGGCGCGACGGCGTCGCATTCATGATGATCCATCCACGGCGCGGTGCGACGGCGCCGCGCAATACATCCGTGCGAATTCCCGTGTGGTGCGACGGCACCACCCCATCTCGTTCATCCACAAGAAAATAATAATAATCAAGAACAAGGGAGGGGGAATTCGGCTGTGTTTGTGAGGTCCGACCCCCCTCTCGTTAGACGATATCAATTATTCGTTATCCTCAAAGTTCGACATTCTAATATCAAGAACAAGAATAATTAAATAATCAACAACAAACCCCTACCTCGGTTTCAAGATCGGTGATTGTCAACGACCCGCGGAAGACAACGTCGCGGAGGTCTGGCGTCGCGGTAAACGTTCGTCAATTCCATTGACGAAGAGGAACATCCGAAGAGGTACGTCGTTGGTGAATCTTCATAAGCCGGCGAAGGAAGTCCGAGGAGGAAGCGGCGTTCCCTTTCGTTGACACGGAAGGCGTCGTCGATCTTCGGAAACAACCGGCTACGAAGAAGAGAGGAGCAGCGTTCTTCATTGGAGCTTGAAGGTTCTTCGCGTTCTTCGTCAAAGCTTGAAGAAGAAGAAGGAGCTCCCAAATCCTCTCAAGATGGCTAAACAAAAATAAAATAAGCTAAGGCTTATTTTATTTACACAAACATCAACTTGAATTTCAAAGGATTGAAATTCAAATCAACCCACCTTAATTAATTTAACCAAGTGTCAAACTTTAATTAAAGGGGGTTATAGGGGAGTTTTGAGAGAAGATGAGGATTTGGGGTTCGTGTGGGCCCCACCACACTTAATCCTCCCAAGGGAGGTTAAGTGGATGTGGGTCCCACCTTTAACTCCCTTTGGCAGAAGTTAACCAACAAAATAAAAATAAAAAGTGTTTCCACATTTTTATTTAACTTCTTATAATTTCTCCCAAAAACTAACTTTCGTCCCGCATAAAATGCAACCTCGGAAAAGGTCTCCTTAAGTGAATAACGGCGCTGCGAGTTCATCGGTGCCCTCGGATTTCAATTCTGAGCACCAGATCAAAAGTTAGAAATTCCCGCTCGTTCGTTCACTGAACGTACCCGAGCCAAACTTCAGAAATTGATTCCGGGCACTTCGGGCCTCAGAATCAGGTGCCGTCAGAAACCGTGTTCTTGTAAAATTCCAAAGAAAATTAAGAAAAAATTTCCCTTGAAATTTACGGGTCTTTACATTACTCCCACCTCAGGGCTTTACGTCCCCGTAAAGATACATTAAAAACTAGGGAAACAAATGAGGGTACTGAGCACGCATCTGAGCCTCCCGCTCCCATGTGCTCTCCTGGAGGTTCCCGTGCTGCCATCTGATGCACACAAGATGAATCGATTGCCCACGTAGGACCCGCTCCTATCGATCCTCTATCTCCACCGGGACCTCCGTAAAAGTCTCCCCAGCGTCAACGTCTAACTCCCCATAGTCAATGATGTGCGTCGGGTCGTGCACGTATCTCCTCATCTGGGATACATGGAAGACGTCGTGCACCCGGTGCAACTGAGGTGGCAGAGCCAGGCGATAAGCCACCTCGCCAATCCTGTTGAGGACCTGGAAAGGCCCGATGAAGCGCGGAGATAACTTGCCGCCTCGGCCAAATCCTTGTATACCACGTCGAGGTGAGACCCGCAAGAAGACGTGGTCACCTTCCTCGAACTCTAGTGGCCTCCGCCTCCTGTCAGCGTATGACTTCTGCCGGCTCTGAGCTGTCCTCATCCGCTCCTGGATGACCGGGACCTTCTCTGTCGTGGACTGGACCATCTCCGGTCCCACAAGTGCTGACTCCCCAGGGTATGTCCAGCACAAAAGAGATCTACAAGGTCGGCCGTACAACGCCTCGTACGGTGCCATACCGATGGTGGGGTGGTAGCTGTTGTTGTATGAAAACTCCACCAAGGGTAGGTGGTCCTCCCAACTACGACCAAAGTCGAGGACACATGCGCGGAGCATATCCTCGAGAGTCTGAATGGTCCTCTCCGTCTGACCATCCGTCTGAGGGTGAAAGGCTGTGCTTAGACGTAGCTGCGTTCCGAACGCCTCCTGTAACCCCTTCCAAAGTCGGGAAGTAAAGCGAGCATCTCGATCGGAGACGATAGATGATGGCACACCGTGGAGCCGCACAATCTCCTGAACGTAGAGAGGTCCCAAGCTCTCCACTGAGCCCTGCTCTCTGATGGGTAAGAAGTGTTCCGACTTGGTCAGTCGGTCAACAATCACCCAAATGGAGTCGTGACCTCTGGAAGTGCGTGGAAGTCCAGTCACGAAATCCATAGATATGCCGTCCCACTTCCACTCCGGGACCTCCAAGGGCTGTACCAAGCCTGCTGGTACCTGATGCTCTGCCTTCACCTGCTGGAAGGTGAGGCATCGAGAAACGAACTCCGCCACAACCTTCTTTATTCCCGGCCACCAGTGCTGTCGTCTGAGATCCTGGTACATCTTCGCAACTTTTAGATGTACCGCCAAAGGAGAAGTGTGAAACTCCCTCAGCACCTCCTCTCGCAAAGCGACTGGTACCATGGTACGTCCTCTGAAAAGGATGTCGTGCTCTACTCCAAGGAAGAAACCATCAGGTGCATTTCCCGAGGATATCTGTGCACGCCGTGTCTCACAGTCAGCGTCCTCACGCTGTGCCTCTCTGACCCGCTGCAGTAGTGGAGGGGTGACTGTGAGAGACTGGAGGAAGGCTGCTCCATCTCTATCCACGAAGGATATCTGCAAAGAGGCTAGCTGCTCCGTCGCCTCCTTCAGTAGTTGAATGCCCATCCTCCTGCTGAGGGCATCAGCTACTACGTTCCCCTTCCCAGGAGTATAGACTATCTCAAAGTCATAGTCCTAGAGGAACTCGAGCCATCGCCGCTGTCTCATGTTCAGATCCTTCTGCGAGAATATATACCTAAGACTCTGATGATCAGAAAAGACTATAAAGTGCTCGCCCATCAGGTAATGTCGCCATGTATTCAGAGGGAAGACCACTGCTGATAACTCCATGTCATGGGTAATATATTTCTCCTCATGCGGCCTCAACTGTCGTGATCCATAGGCGATCACTGCCCGCTCCTGCATCAGAACACATCCGAGTTTGGTCCCTGATGCATCGCAGTAGACTACGTACCCTACTCCCTCCTCAGGCAACCTCAAGATAGGTGCGCTGTTCAATCTCTGTCTCAGCTCCTAAAAGCTCTGCTGAAATCTGTCTGACCACACGAAGGGTTTCCCCTTCCTCCTTAACGTACGACAAAGCTAAAAAGATTTCTCCTTTGCCTAAAAGTGAAATCCGGTCTCATCCCCTGGATGAACCACGTTCCTTGCCTAATATAGTCAATCCTGTCATGATTAGTTAATTCATGGCATGGATAACGTCGTAAGGCCTCGACGCTGCTACCAAGAGATCCAACCGTTACTCTCGCCTCCAAGGGTTGAGTCACACTGTCGGCATCAGTGTGTGGTCACTTGGTTTCCTCTAGTAAGAATCTCGCAAGTGAGGGTCAAGTCAACAGTTTTTAACCGGCACCGCTTAGTAAAAACAAACAAAAGATAAGGAAAAAAGTCACCAAGGCAAGTATCTTTTATTACTTCAACTTAAAGTACAAGGACACAAGGCAACACAAACTACGAAGCTAGAGGAATTATGGGCAAAGGCCTCTATGAATGGAGCTAGTTCCGCACTAGTCCACCCGCTTCCGGAGCTCGATGATCGTAAGCTTCAGCTGCCTAGAGCTGTGCTCTCCCCTGAGGTCGGGGTGGACCTCCTGGTGGTGGTGGTGGTAGAGCCTCAATGCGTCGCCCACCACCTGCTGCTCGGCCAGCTCCTCTGCCTCGTCCGCCTCCTCCCTGCGGACTGCCACGGTCGAACTTCTGCCTCTGCCTAGGTGGTTCCTCAACCGTCTGCTGCTCCTCTGCATGGCGGGTCGGGCAGTCACGAGCCATGTGGCCCTGCTCGCCGCACGAGTAGCACTGTCTGCCTCTCGAAAGACTGGCTCCACGCTGTGTGCCCCGCACTGCTGAGCCAGTGTCCTGAGGTCTTCTGCCTGAAGGTCTGGTCTGCTTGGACACCTGAGTCATCCTTCGACTTCCAGCTGCAGAAGACTCTGCCACGTGCCGCCCTACGGTGGGTCGCGGCGCTGGTGTAGACTCAGCAAGGAAGCTCTCGATCAAAAGGGCCCGCTCCAGTACTCCTGTCTGAGTCGGTATGTTGAGGGAGATCAGTGATGCCCCGATCTCGTGTCTCAAACCCTGCTCGAAGGTCTGGGCCCGGAAGAATGGGTCCCGTACCATGTCAGTCGAGTAGCGCGATAGATCGGTAAATCTCGTCGAGTACTGAGTGACCGTCATGCAGCCCTGCCGCAGCTGGAGAAGCTCCTGGATACGCACCGCACAAAGGGTGGTTGGGACGAACTCTGAGCGGAAGATGCTCTCAAAGTCCGTCCAAAGAAGAGATGCCTCATTGTGCACCTGGAGCATCACTCTCCACCATCGTCCTGTTGCTGCGTGTAGTAGGCTCGCAGCGAGGGTCACCATGAGGTCTGCTGGTTTCCTCACTAGCCTAAACACACGTACCACTGCCTCCAGCCTGTCCTCGGCTGCCTGGGGATCCGTCTCCTCGTGAAACCTGGGTGGTCACTGGTGCTGAAACTCATGCAGTGCGCTGAGGCGATGTGCATCGTCAGCAGCTGGCGCTGGAAGCATTGGGGGCTCAGCGGGTAGTGCTACTGCCGGTGCCACTACTGACAAAGGGCCCTGCACAGAGGCCTCGTCGCTCAGTGGGCTGTCGTCACGCTCAACTCTCGGAACCCTAGCTGGCTGGCATCGTGGGGCCATCCTGAAAAGGAACAGGTGCGCCACGGTCAAACAGTATACCTGGTGAGATGACACAAAGTAATCACAAAGAAAACTTTGAAACACACATGCAATAAATGTTTTCATGCATTAAGTCAAAAAGAAGAAGTCAGGGTCCTGGTGTACGGATACGTTGTCCACCGCACCAACACTAGACTCCCTGGACTGATAACCACACTCAATACGCTAAACACTATTGCTTCACATAGAAAAGATCAGAGTTCGCGGTAGAACCGAACTCCTTTGATACCAATTTGTCATGACCCACCCTCGGGTCCCGTGCCGTGACTACCCCAAGCCCGCCTTCCATAGGCCAGGGGCTGGTGACTAGCACCAAGGCGTAATTCCCGGTAAAAAGGGAAGGCATTTCCTTTGAAAAGTAAACAAGCACCACAGAGTAAGCAAGCGGAAAGTAAACACTAAGTGAAAACAGAGTACAAAAGAAAGTGCGGAAAAGTAAATGGGCCAGTATACAAACCCAAAATGAAAGTAAAGTATAACTCGAAAGGGAAAACAACAACTGTAAAGTAAAACCCGCTACACCGAGCTGTCCACTAGAAATCCCACCTGAAGGGTGGGTACATATAGCTCCACTGCTCCTCGGGTCTCACCGTCCGCTCCGAGTACGTCATGCCCAGTGGTCCACCTCTAGGTACTGTCCTGCTCTGCAAGCCTCAACCACGATCAACACTGTCCGTCGTCTACAACCAACACAACGTAGTGTGGGCGTAGCCCATGTAGGGGTGAGTATAAGCTACTCAGTAGGGACACCGAGACCCCTGAAGGTCTCCCAAAATCCACAAAGGAGAAACCACAAAGGATAGATACAACACTAAGTAACAACCGACATTGCTTAGATATATGCCCATACATATACCTAAGTCATCAATTACAATACGCTCCAACCTCCGAGCCCAAGTAAAACTCAGTCCACACAGGAAAGTAAACGTATTCCACATAGGAAAGCAAAACGAAATACACATAGGATAGCACAACTCAATCCACACAGGAAAGCAATAGGATTCAGCTCACACAGGTATACTTCTTCGAAAGATGATAAAGATGATCTCTGATCCATCTAAGTCGTCGGAACCACGAAGGATCGATAGGTAACTAACTCCCGCAAAGACCCACACAGGATCGGGCCCACAAAGGACCTGTAGGTGCTGGTTCGAACAGGACCGTTGAGCGCAAAGACCCACACAGGATCGGACCCACACAGGATCGGGCCCACACATGACCTGTAGCACTGATCCACGTAGGATCGCGGAGTGCTGTAGTCGTCGTCGAATCCACACAGGATCTCTGTACTGTCATCGTCGTAGTCACAGTAGCAGTATCAGTAGCAGTAGCAGTCACAGTCGCAGTAGCAGTCACAGTCGCAGCCAGCACTAGGGTTCCCGCACACAGCAAGCTCGTTCGGGAGGGTCCGCTCCACGAGCCGAGAGGATGATACATCAACTGTCACAAAGTCCAGAGTTGATGCATCCAAAAGTTCCGTAATGTCAACACGAACTCAACGCAACTGACGGCGCGTCGATCAGACGCCCGGTCTGAGAGTTATTGGCGTTTTCGTCCCAGGGGCCTGGTTGGTTTTTAAGGAAAAACCAACCCGACTGTACTCCACCTGCATCCAAACCTCGGGTGGAGTATGCCAAAAGATCTGTCTCACTAAGAGGAACACAACAAAGCTGACGGCACGTCAATCGGATGTCCGTAGCTCAAGATATGAGTGTTTCCGCTCTGAGGGCCCGGTTGGTTTCGTGTACGAACCAACCCGGCCGAACTCAAAGTATTCCGAAACTTTGAGTGTGATATACCAAATCGACTGTCTCGATGCAAGGATCGCATCGCCGCTGACAGTTCGTCAATCGGAGGTCCGTAGCTCATGTTATGGCCAAAAGACCGAAATCGATTCGAAAATGGGGGGTCCGGGTCCGGGGCGACCCGGCCCGACCCCCCCCCCCCCCCTGGGTCAGCCCGGCCGGCGGCGGCGCGGCCTGGCGCCGCTCGGTGCCACGCGCGGGGGGCAAGTCCCCTGCTTCTGTTTAGCTGGCGGCGCGGCTAAAAGTCGTGCCTTGGAGAAAATCGGCCCCCCTCGTGGGGGCCTGCCTTGAGGGAAACGGGGGGGCCGCCTGCCCCATTTTATGAAACCGACCCCCCCCCCCCTTTATTATGGGGGGCCAAAAAAACTGCCCGGGGGAATTTAATTCCCCCGGTTTAGCACCGTTCTGGCCGGCCCGACCTGGCTGTCCGGCTTCCTCTCAACAGGACCGGCATTGGCCGGTCCTCTTTCTTTTTCCGGCACCGGCGGCGCGGCTGGCCGCCGGTCATCACGTCCCGCCGCGGCCAGAAACCGGCCGCGGCCTTCGTTGTCCGGCACGGTGCGTCGGCACCGTGCCCTTCGGCCGTGGCCCCGCTCCGTCCGCGGCGCCTTCAACTCTCTTTGCCGTGGCGCGACGGCGTCGCGTTCATGATGATCCATCCACGGCGCGGCGCGACGGCGCCACGCAATACATCCGTGCGAATTCCCGCGTGGTGCGACGGCACCACGCCATCTCGTTCATCCACATGAAAATAATAATAATCAAGAACAAGGGAGGGGGAATTCGGCCGTGTTTGTGCGGTCCGACCCCCTCTCGTTAGACGATATCAATTATTCGTTATCCTCAAAGTTCGACATTCTAATATCAAGAACGAGAATAATTAAATAATCAACAACAAACCCCTACCTCGGTTTCAAGATCGGTGATCGTCAACGACCCGCGGAAGACAACGTCGCGGAGGTCTGGCGTCGCGGTAAACGTTCGTCAATTCCATTGACGAAGAGGTACATCCGAAGAGGTACGTTGTTGGTGAATCTTCATAAGCCGACGAAGGAAGTCCGAGGAGGAAGCGGCGTTCCCTTTCGTTGACACGGAAGGCGTCGTCGATCTTCGGAAACAACCGGCTACGAAGAAGAGAGGAGCGGCGTTCTTCGTTGGAGCTTGAAGGTTCTTCGCGTTCTTCGTCAAAGCTTGAAGAAGAAGAAGGTGCTCCCAAATCCTCTCAAGATGGCTAAACAAAAATAAAATAATCTAAGGCTTATTTTATTTACACAAAAATCAACTTGAATTTCAAAGGTTTGAAATTCAAATCAACCCACCTTAATTAATTTAACCAAGTGTCAAACTTTAATTAAAGGGGGTTATAGGGGAGTTTTGAGAGAAGATGAGGAGTTGGGGTTCGTGTGGGCCCCACCACACTTAATCTTCCCAAGGGAGGTTAAGGGGATGTGGGTCCCACCTTTAACTCCCTTTGGGAGAAGTTAACCAACAAAATAAAAATAAAAAGTGTTTCCACATTTTAATTTAACTTCTTATAATTTCTCCCAAAAACTAACTTTCGTCCCGCATAAAATGAAACCTCGGAAAAGGTCTCCTTAAGCGAATAACGGCGCTGCGAGTTCATCGATGCCCTCAGATTTCAATTCCGAGCACCAGATCAAAAGTTAGAAATTCCCGGTCGTTCATTCACTGAACGTACCCGAGCCAAACTTCAGAAATTGATTCCGGGCACTCCGGGCCTCAGAATCAGGTACCGTCAAAAACCGCGTTCTTGTAAAATTTCAAAGAAAATTAAGAAAAAATTTCCCTTGAATTTTACGAGTCTTTACAATTCTATCCTATCTCACAAATTCCCCTGAAATCTTTATGGACTTGAGGAATAGATTTTTTTGAGATTACCTCAAAAAAATTTGGCAGGCTTTATATATGATTTTGTAATATAAATCATGACTAAGAAGGACTATGATGGGCATCTAAGAAAATTGGAAATGTCATTTTGAATGGAGAACCTATATGAAATGTAGATCATGTGTGAGTTTTGTTTCAATGAGGTCTCATTCTTGGTGAATATCATCACAATAAATGGGATATATGTATAACCTTCAAAGATAAATGAAATTGGAGGATGGTCGTGGAAACATTTTAAAAAATATACTTATTTTCATAGATTTATCTAGTTATTATCACCAATTAGTGAGAAATTTATCACATTTTTCAAACCCCTATACCATGATATCTTAGAAGGGAGGTATATTTTGTTGGAATGAAGAATGTTAAGAAAAATTAATGATGTTAAAAAGGAGGCTTATCACTACTCCTATGCTCAAACTATCCATTATGGGGGATGTCTTCGTAATGTTCTGTGATGATTTTAATAAGGAATTGGAATGTCTGTTGATGAAAAATAAAAAATTCATTTTGTATGCCTCAAGTAAATTAAAAATTTATGTGAAAAACTATCTCATGTACGATTCGACATTGGTAGTTGTGATATTTGTGTTGAAAATATGGTGACAAAATATCTTTGGGAAAATGTGTGAAATATATATGGAAGAAAAAATCATAAATATATATTCACATAGAAAGGGAATAATATGAACCAATAAAGATAGTTACTGGACATCAAGGATTGTGACTTTTCTCTCCACACCCATCGTATGAAAGAGAAAAAATTGGTGGATGTTATATGTATAAAGGATCCATCAATTCTATCATCAACGATAATTTAAAAGGATCTAATATTATTATATTTGAAGAGGATGGATAGGGGAACAATAATTAAATGAACATAAACAATCATTTCACAAAATATTTCCTAATAGTATCTTATTGAAATGTTAATTGATGCTCAAATAATGATAATTTAATTTAGAAGAAATTGAAAACTATAAGAAAAGGGAAATCCTTAGAGTTCAATTCTAATGAATAATTCATAATGAGATTTGGGTTAAGACTATGTGTACTATAAAATCATGATTTAAAAGAGATCTATTGGATGGTGGACACAATTTGATTTTATCTTTTCACCCAGGTAACAAAATTATTTATCTAGATCACCAAGATCTTTATGGGTGGGATAACATGAAGAAGGAGATCACTGCTTATAAATCAATGTGCCTAGTATGTCGGAATGTGAATCCTGAAAGGTATAACTGTAAGGGGATGATGCAACCAGTACCTATATCAATATAAAAATTGAAAAAAAATCACTATGGCATATTTCACCAGACGTCCAAAGAAGTCCAATGGAAACAATACTATCTGTGTTTTTATGGATCGTCTCACAAAAACTACAGAGTTCATTTCGATATGAGAAGACCTCTAACTAGAAAAAATGTCATAGATATACATCCGAGAAGTGGTAAGGTATCATAGAGTACCTCTATTTGTTGTATTGGATCAAGATCAAATATTCACCTTATGTTTTGGAAAATTCTCCAAAAAACACTAAACACTTTGCTGAACTTTAGTATGGATTATAACCCCCATACTTATGGAAAATATGAGCATACAATCCAAAGTATTGAGGGTATATTGAGAGCATTTTCAATGGACTTTAAATGTGGATGGGACCAACATCATCATTTGGTGGATTTATCTAATAAAAATATTTTCCACTTGATCGTCAAAATGGATCCCTATAAATCCATTTATGGGAAGAAGTGAAGAACACCATAATTTTAGGATGAAGGTGGGTAATGAAAACTTCGAGGACCTGAAATGGTTGTGGAAATGGTGTTGAATGTTCAAACAATTTAGTATCACATCAAAGCTACTCAAAGTTTACAGAAGAGATATGACAACATTCATTGATGAGACCAAGAGTTTGATGTAGGATAAATAATATTCCATTACATATATCAATGGAACGTGGTGACAAGATTTTGGAATCAGGGAAAGCATATTTTATCTTACATTGACTCTTTTAGGTATCCTTGACTACATCAGTGCAGTGTCATATATAACAACACTCCCAACTAACATATCCCAAGTACATGATGTATTTCATGAATCCCTCTGACTAATGTAAATTTCGGACACATAAAATGTACTCAATATAGAGGTGGTAACATTTGAAAATTACCTTTTATATGATAAGCAATCGGTGGAGATCTTAGATCATCGAAGAAATATTCTACGAAATAAGATAACTACCATCTTCAAAGTGTTGCAGTGAAAAAACATGTTTGAAGAGGGAAAATGGAAAATTGGGGAAGGTGATGAAGTAGAGTCACCATCATCTGTTTTAGTGTGTGAAAATGGAATTTCGAGGAAGAAATTTCTAATGGGGGATGATTGTAACAACCAGACCTTTTAAGAATGAAATTCCTTTTTTTATGTAATTTAATGTCTTATAGATATATAAATCTTATGATTTTTTTAATTTTATTATATAAAATTGTATTTAAATGACCATTAATTAACATTACCATCAATTATATAGTTTTATAACACGATAACATGACTAGTAAAAATACAGGATTTAATCGAATCCACTTTTTGTATAAAAAGGAAGTGATGTTTAAATAGTGGGTCCCCCAAAACAAACTATTCCGTTATTTTGATTACCATATCATGTATACAGTTAGTTATAACTGATTTCATTTTACTATTATGGTATATAATTTTCTGCATCCACTATTGAAATGGTAATTTCTAAAGATATATTATTGTATCGATGGTTTATAGAAGTTCCCAGGATATAATGAGAACCTATAAATAATATAAAATTAATATTAAATATATGTTCTACGGTATAGATAATATTACTGACTAGACACAGTTGATTTAAGACCATCAGGTGCTGAGGGCACACAAGCATTGAGACTTCTTCTCCTGAAATTTGAACTTGGTGATCTCTAGTAGTGAGATCATGATGACTAACCCTCCAACAGGAACACCACATATTTTATTTTTCATTGTTTGTTCTGGTCTAAGATCATTTATAATGGTCTACTAACTTGAGATCATTAACTAATCAGGACATTTGGTTGCATACTTTTATGGAAGATTAAAACCTTGTAAATGAAGTCATGGCGAGGTAGTTTGTGTTGGGTGCGTCATTGGTGGCATGACATTGGTAGAATGGTGATGAAAGGATTTTTAGATTCTGGGTCATTGAAGTAAGATATCTCATGCCATGTTGATATGGATGGTTGTCACTTTATATGACCCTAGCCATGGAAGTCAAGGTTAAATTCATCTTGTTAAATAAACAAACAATAAATCGTGATACGGGTGAAGGCAGGAGAGTGCGTCATGCTTTTTGAGATATTACAGATAAAGAGATTATATTACACAGTGAATGTTCATAGGTTTGTTGTCACTACATTGAAAACCCTTATCTTTTCATGTTCCATGATGGGTTTTTAGATCCCACTCATTATCTATGAATACTATTCACTACTGTTGAGATAAGGGCCTAGAGGGTTACACACAATACCATATTCAATAATCTTCCCTATTATGTCGAATAGAAGTTTTGGACATTGTGGGCCAAACCATTGGGGTCTGGGATTGGTCTAAGGAAAAAAATCACCAATACAATTAATAAATTCATATTATTCATGTTTATAATATTGAGCATTGAATTTAATAATAAAGTATTTATGAGTTTTAATTAAATAAAAAAAATATTAATTGATGAATATTAAATTATTCAAAGCTCAATTATTATTTTAGGGAGTGACGAGTCAAGTTAGCGACTAAATTATTATCACGTAATATATTATAATATATTGCAAGTGAGTGAAGATAGTACTTATGACATAGTTTAGTAGTCATAAAATGTCATTGATAGCGTGTTAAGAATTTGGGGGATGGTGAGGCTATACCAGGTATTTTAATTGAGCACTATAAATATAATAGGAGAGAATATTTCCAATGTATATTTATGGGGATTCCCTCTCCTCTCCTATATCCCATGATAAAGATATAGATGCTTTGTATTGAAGGATCTCAAATAGTGTTCTATCTCAGGCATCGCCAGCGAAGCGATGTAGTGATCAGTGGAGCATTGAAGGAGATGTCGATATTCTGTCATATCTTGCTAATTATGAAAAATGACGCTCCCGCGGATTACCAGAAGCATGTGTAGACAATCTGAAGGAATTTGTCTTTTGATTCTTCGAGTAGTGATCACCAATGATGAGCAGAGGTCATGCACATCTTCTGAATTAAACCAGGTACATTTTAGTATGTTTTTCTGCTTAAAATCATTCATTCATGGTACATGGTTATTACCAGGCTGTTGTTCAATGATGTCGAAAAGTTTTCTCCATCAGTAGGCTTGTTGTCATCATCCTACCTACACCCCGACTACTGCACCCCACCATGGCCAACCCCTCTCCTAGGCGGCGTCCCGCACCACCAGGCCTATGACAACCACTCCGTCGGCTAGCCACCCAGACCACCACTTGTCTCGAAGTCCCACACCACCTCTGGCGCCGACACAGCACATTGCACCCTGGCCCAACTCGGTTCCCTTACATAGCTATAGCACTGCCCGCCGGGCTTCATCCTTCCAAGCTGGAGGCCACCACCCCCACAGCTACTTCTGCCTCCTACATCCCAACGAGATACTGACCCACCAACGGTTCCCACAACTGCTTATGCCTCACCAATTGGTTTTTTCCTCCTGATAGGTAGCTACTCCCCCATGAGGTAACTCATATACATGGTGTCTAACCAAATCTGACATGAAACATGTCTGGGCAGGTCTACTCAGCCCAAAAAGAGCTTCGGCGGACCATCCTGACCCAAAAATCGCATGCACGAAGTCGGTATATCTCGGAATGGGCATGCATAGGTTTTCCCTAACCAGCATAGGCCTTGTTCTAATTTTTAAGGGCATGGGTGTTTTAATTTTTAAAAAAATTAATTACTTTAATTACATTTGATAATTAAATTAATTGAACATTAATTTTTAGTCATTTAAAATTTAGATACGGTTTAATTAATTTAATTGAGAGATTAAATTTAATTAATTAATTAATTTAATTTTTTGTTTTATAATTAAATTTATTAATCATGAACAAACAATGAAATTTGTTGAATTAAAATTAGAGTGAAATTTAATATCAACAAAAAATGCACTCATTATTCATTTAATGAATTTTTATTTTTTTTATTCTGCATTAATTTAATATTCACAAGATTAAGGAATATATGACTAATCATGAGCCTCATACCGACCAATGTATGTCTGATGATTACTTTTTTATTTAATTAATTATTTATTTCAATGGTTTTTTAATTTTTATTTTATTTAAATAAAATACAATATATGTGTCATCTCGAAGGTCATTAAATGTACTAGGGAATGCTCTTCCATTATCATAGTTGTAATTTTATACCTAGAGACCCCTCACCTACATGTGAGTATAATTGTATAATGATGAGATGACCAGTGTCACACTTCACGCCAATTGACGAAGATTCACTAGACAAGAGTTGGATTCATTGGATGAGCAAACATTTCTATTTATGTTGCAAGTCACCCGACTAAAGGTACTTACCACTAATGTTTGGATTGGTTTATTATTCACTCAACGGATCAACCAATAGTACAAGGTCATGATTAGGTGTTCATTTTTTTCATTAATGGTTTATTATTTTGTGCATTTGTATTTTATTGGTCAATCACATCATATAATAATAAACAAGCATAGAAGATAAAATGAACATGTGACACGATGAAATATCTACTTCTTACACGGTCAGTTGTGAGTGAGATCACATAGTACATGTTTATAAAATAGAAAATTATTTCATTAGTCACACTAAAATTAATAAACCCCTCAATGATATATTAATCATAAACATCCCTCCGTCATTCATATTTTGAAAAAAAAAGCTGTTGAGGTGTCGGTCATGCCATAGTTGAGGTTGCATCTTACTAATAGGGAGTCCTTATAAGAGCAATGGTTTGAATTGAATAAAATTTCAGTATACAAATTTCCATTTCAGGATTGTTGTAATTTTACAGGCAAGCATTGGGAATATCATGTTTTGATTTTAGAATATGGGACTTCCATAAATAGATCAAGGAACATTATGTTAAAGCGGTCCCCCAACCAAAAACCCACCTATAACCCTCCAAGTAGTTGTGTAGGCATAGATTGTAGACTATGAGGGGTGGTTCAGGGATCCTTTCCTCTAAAATACTCAAGAGATAGAGTATTCTGATTCTAGGACACTGGGTTCCTAGAATCCGATAAAATTGTAAGTGACATTAAATTATTTATGTAGTTATTAAAAATGTCTAAACTGGTAAACATGATAAAAGAACTAATCTATGAAAATTAATTTTTGTAGAAAAATTAAAGATATACCACATGTTTATAAACTGCAATATTATTTTGGACAAAGTAAATGTCCACACTGACATGAGTACCTATGATTAGTGTAGTTGCATGAGCATAGTACTATGATATAAGAAACTCTTAGTGTCAGTTTCCCCAATACTATTAAACAACCTCAAGAAGTGTTGGTGAAATTTTTTTACAGGAGAATAATGTACAATTAAGATGATTTTTATATCATTATGCTTCCATTAACTACTGGTGTCTGTTGTGGTCGCTACACCATGACATGGATGATATAAACCTGAAGTCTCATCTCTGAGGTGTCTGTAGGAGAAAGCGATCAAATGATATAAATAAGGTGATGGTTACACCAACATGTGTACAATTGAAAGATTTATAATGATATTAAAATGGATCCCTTTCTCATATCATTTTCAACCCTATATTCATGTTTTGGTTTAATTTACAAAACAAGAGAGCATTGAGTAAACACATTAGTACCAAATTAGATATGTTTCTCCAAGTGAATAATAATAAAATATGGTTAGGTTTTAATTCTTATTGAAAATATATAGAAATAAAATGTTTAAAGGTCAATGTAATTTAATGCCAATGTCACATTCGCGACACCACTCAATTAATTAGGTATTAACAGAGGATATTTTCACTGTATATTATATAATAATACAAGGTATGTTTAAATGCATTAAACTAGTTTAATGTTTCTAGTTACACAATTATTATTTAAAAATATTCATCAATTGTAATGTTTGAGTTTTACTACATGGGTATTCAATACAATATGCAGGGGGTATTGTTGGATCGAATATATAGATCTGTATGTCTATTAGATGGAGCAATATAAGAGGGGGGGTGAATTGTAGGTTTAAAAACCTTTTAGCAATAAAGAGATTAGTTTAAACGATCTTAAACTAATACAAATACAAACACCCACAATTGTATTGAATATAAAAGGTATGATATATTGTAATACTAATGTAATGTGAAACAATTGTATTCAAGATGAACACAATAATCAGAGTAATAGAAAAATGAATTATTCTACCTTAAAGCGTATAGAATCAATCAATACAATATGTAATAGAATGATTGTAATTGAAACAATTACAATTGAATATGTAAAGAAAGGAAATAATACAAATTCCTTTCTAATACAAGTAATAGCGGAAATGTAAAAGTATTAAAATTCTTTTAACCCAAAAAGAAGGGTTATCCTTTCACCTAGGATAAAAGTATTGTCTCACCAACACCTTGGTGAGCCCTCCATACGATGATCGACACGTATGTCTGCCTATCCCAGGCAGCCCTCGATACGATGATCGACACGTCTGTCTGCCTATCCCTGGAAGCCCTCGAAACGATGATCGGGACGTCTGTCTGCCTATCCCTGGCAGCCCTCAATTTTGTAGGTAATCGAAACCTCTGTCTTTCAATCACTTGAAAGCCCTCAATATGATAATAGGACGCACAAGGCAGATGAGAGAAGTCACAGTGTCTCTCTCTAGAATCATGGTAGTTCACGAAGTCTCTTCATTCATTTCACCATTTATCGTTCTCCTCTCAGCTTCAAATGACCTCCTATTTATAGGCCTCGGGTTCCAACGGTCATGTTGCCTCCAACGGTCATATTTCTCCGAAAAACTCGGAGGGACTTGGACACCTGTCATCATAACGGTCATATTGAAACAGAAAGCACGACATCGTTTTGATTAGTTTGTAACTAACTCAACGACATCGTATTGGTTAAAACATGATGTATATATATTGATAAGAAATGGTACGATTCATATGAAACAAGTGCTTTTGACAAAGTACCAAAACAAGTAAAGAACATCAGAATAGCAGAGTCAGTAAGATATGATCGACAGAGTCAGTATGATACGATTGACAGAGTCAGTACGATATGATTAACAGAATTAGTATGGTACGATTAACAGAGTCAGTATGATCAGTATTGTACGATACAATATGGTCATAATGATCAACATTGTATGATACGATAAACATAATAGAAGACAATTGTAATTTCCAAAAATATGATAGAATACATTTGTGATTTCCAAAACATGATATAGAAGTCAAAATAGGACTTTTGACTCAACAATCTCCCACTTTTTGGAAAGCACAACACACAAAGTAAATGTAACAAGAAATACTTATCTCCCCCTGAGTTACTGGAAACTCTTCTGAATAAGAAATTGAATACAATTAACTCCCCCTTAGGTTTGGACTTTCCTAAGGATTGTATTCATAGATTTTACTTAAGAGTGTTGTAAAGAATTCTTCCCCTTTTTAAACATTCTCCCCCTTTGTGATTTACAAAAAGAAAGGAGTAATCTTGAATTGTCTGAAGGAGTTAGTAAAGCAATACAAGACAATGGATAAAAGAAAAGGATCATAAAAGTCATTACAAAACAAAGACAAGCTCCAAAGGAAAACAAATACAAAAATCATTTGTTTTCTCTTTCCTTCTCCTTCTTTATAAGCTCATGAAGAAAATATTTCATCTTCTTGATCTCCTTCTTGTCTTCAGAAATTGATTCACCCTCAGATTTGAGAAGCTCTTGTTGGTCCGCAAAAATATGATCTTGATTTCTGATAGTCTCCTCCTGGACTCTGATTACTTCTTCAAGGGTATCTATTCTGTTTTGAAAATTCTTGTTATCTTTGGATAACATAGAATTTTGATTCTTCAGCAAGACCATTTCATTCTTGAAAGATGAAACCTTCTAGAATTCAGATTGAAAAACATTCATTCTCTCTTGCAAATCTTTCACTGAAGGAACATCGGCTCTTTGAGAAGACAAAAGATTCAACCTTTCACCCGTTTCTCTATCAACCTTGTTGAAAGAAATTGCCAGCTCATTTGATAACCTTCTTATATCTTCAATAGCTATTTCATGATCATTGATTGAGCTCTCTATTTTGTACGACCACTTGGTCATATTATTGCAGGCCTTCTTATGAGCAACCGAACTTTCTGGAAGAACTTTCAAATCGGCTTCAACTGACAAAACTTTCTTCCTCAACTCTTTTACGGAGCCAAAATTCTTCTTTTGATTGTCAGTAATAAAATCAATCTTCCCTTACAGCCTCGGGAAATAAGGAATGGTCTTCTCAACTCTTCTCAAAACATGAACAATGTAATCACTCTTCTTGAGAGAGATTGTATGTTCTGAATCAGTATCTTCATCGTACGATGCTAGTTCATACTGTAGAGACCCGAAGCTTATCGTACATGGACATTACATTACTTTTGCGGAATACTTAGTACATAACAAAAACACACACACACAAGGATCGTAATAGTTTAGTGTCTTTGGAAACTCGGAACGTAATCTTCTAATCGTGGTGAAAGTTCTTCAATATCTCCCATAAAGGTCATCCCTTTTTTTTTACCTAAAACCTTTCATTATATCCTGGGGAAAAGAAAACATAAAAGGGTGAGCTCAAATGCTCAGTAAGGGTATACAAAAGAAATAAAAATCATATCATATCTTTTTTGAAAATCATAACCTGCAAAAGAGATCATAATATCTTAACATGGAACAAATCATAGAAGTGAAAATAAGATCACCATAATCATAACATGAAACTTGAAACTTTGTGGCATGCACACATAATCATGGAAAATCATTTCTTGTTAGTCATGACTCATCGCCAAGACTATCTTAGTGGACAAAGTCCCTTTCTGAACCGAGTTCACTCCTCGTTTCAGTCCTGTATCACTGAACCGAAATAACCTTCCGTTCCAGCCATGTCTATCTCATGAGATATAAAATCTTTACCCAATGCATTGGAGGGAGATATAGGTCCCACCCATCTTATAATGAATCCTTTCTTATGTGTGCCACATAATCATAAAACATACATCATCGCATAACACATGTAACAAAAATGGGATTCTTGAAACATCATGACATCATAAATCAATTCATATAAGATAAAAGAATTCATAAACATAATCCCATCACAACATAGTCAAATCAATGTAAAAATATGGATAGAAACAGAACCCTTTATTATCTTAGATGGAAAATAATTTTGATAAAACACTTGAATTGAATTCTTGAGGAAAATATCCTTTCTTCTTCAAAATCAATTTCTTTTCACAAAACATCATGAAATTTTAAAAGAAAGAGATTTTATTGAAAATAGTCATGAAATCTTTTAGAGTAAGATTCATGAAAATAAGGCTTTATAAAACAGTATAAATCCGTTCGTGCCGTATAAGTTAAAAAAAACATTCTTCGTACTTTTGTCGTAAAAGTCAAAAAGTACCTCGTATGACAAAAGATTCCTTTCATAGATATTACTAAAAACTCACCGAAGGGTAAAAATGGATTTAAACAATTTTAGGTGGATGGAAATAATATTAAATATTGATGAAACATGGATGTGGATGATAAAATACACCCCAGTAAATACTTATGAATAAACAATCTCGGATAAAAATGAGATTGTGATATTTCCCTTACCTTAGGTCCGACTTGCTTTGTAAGTGTCCGAACCTCCTGTATAATGATTTAAATCATGTTATTGACTTATTACAGAATCATATTCATTGTTATGATATCATATATGGTTCACTTATGACATTATATTACCCGTTCTTTTGTAAATTCCACGTTAAAGAAGCGTTTTGGGTAAAATCGTTTCATTTATCGTAGGTGTTTTGACTTGTTGTTCTTGACATCATTATTACTTATATCATGATTTACTTACTTCCAGAATATAAAATATGATTTATATATCATATATATTCAGTATATATATATATATATATATAATAGGTAGATAAATAAAATGAAAAACACCGTTCATGGAGACGGTAGTCCGTACGTACGCATGAACGCTGTTTTCCTTTCCTTATTGTCTTGAAATGGAAGTAAGTTGATGACATACATATGTATATATATACATAAATCCAGTAGCTTTATAATGTCATATATTTCATTATTATTTCTTATATATACTTTATAATCATTCTTAAATGGTTAACATGGAGAATGAATCTCATCGCGTCGTGGAGACGGTAGTCCGTACGTACGCACGAGCGATGATATCATTTCTATAAATATTGAATTGACTTGGAGTGGATTATACAATATATCAGAATCAATATTATGTTGTAATAACTATGTATAGTTATTCTTTACACCATTATACCCATCCATGTAAGGTGGTGGTGGAAAATAGATTACACCACGGCGTGGAGACGGTATTCCGTACGTACGCACGCGCGGTGATTTCTTTTTTCTAGGATGGATAGATGATGAAATAGGATTGTTTCATAATTATAATAACATATCAGTATATGAGTGATACTGATGTTATTACTTCATAATGAAACAACCTAAGAAGAAGAAGTGGAAGAAGAAATAAAGATGAAAGAATTGGTAACGGTAATTACCTCTTCTTTGAAGTGCCTCTTTGAGACCTCCTCTTAGGGCACTAGAATTGGTCTTTGAGGAAGACCAGAACCTCTAGGATGTTTCTAGGGAAGTGGAGAAGAGATTTTGGCAGGGTTTGGCCGAGCTTGAGTGCTCAAATTGGTGTGAGGAGGAGGGGGAGGAGGTGTCCTTTTATAGGGGAGGAGAGGGGCACCTTAGGAATATCTCAAAATATTATTTTATATTAAAGTCAAAATCGGTTTATAATGGTTCCAAAGGGTCTTATTTCGAAGCTAAAGTGGGGATGGGTCGAAATCCTATCAACCAATAGAATTTAGACAAGTTTAGGATATTATTTTAAACTTATCAATTAGATTTAACTCTAAGTTAAATAATTTAACTTTTACCATGTCTTTTTGTTTTCTTTCACTATATGGTTAATACACTTACTATAACATGCCAAACGAACCCCACATTATTTATTATTAATATATATATCCTTATCTAAGTCATTTGGCCGAACCTTAGATTTTTAGGAATACAATAACAATTAATAATATAATATTTGATTTAAAAACTATTTTGTGTCAATTTTGACACTATTTGATATATGATTTTTGTGAAAGTCATAACAGAATTAAATGTTCGAACCAAGTTGATTAAATCAACATTAATATATCATAGTAACCTAGAAAATTAGTGGAATTCATAAAAAATCTCAAATTACATTTATTTTGGTGTTTATAACATCAATTATGTCAATATTTCATTAATAAGATAATTACTGCATCATCGTTGTGTCATAAATAAATTAAATTATTTGATGTCTAAAAATTACAAATAAAATACCATCATGTAGGAAATCTTTTTAGCTTTCTAATGAATATTTATAGTCTAATTTATCTTATGTATAACCCCATATTAAAAATGATTTACTTATTAAACTTTGATTTTAACTATTTTAACCCTTCTTTAAATAAATTAATAATAAATGTCCTAATCTAATCCAAGTGGGCCTAAATGGTCATATTTTATTCCTAAGTTTGTTTTTGGTCGAATTACACTTGTCCAATAGAATTAGGACATGTGTTAGGGTAATAGTAATATCATATTTACCGTTAGTTACCCTATTTACTATTAACCGCGGTAAAAAAGTAAAAAGTTACTATTCACCAAAAAATTATTTTCATCTCATTGAACCACATTTTAGTCCTTGATATTAACCGTGTCTCTCGGATTTTCGAAATTCCATTCACAGAAGCGGCAAAATTAAGTTTTATGAAAAATTCAGTTTTTTTAACTACCACTTAGTAGTTTCACTATTCATCAAAAATTGATGTTTTTCAGAACAATGCCAAAATTTCATCCTAAGCTATATTTCATATTCCGAATTCAAAAATGAAATCTATTTTACCAAATTCATAACATAGAAGTTGCATTAATTAATTTTATAATTAAATCATGCTGTTAAAATAAATAGCGTGTTTTTAGGAAACAATATATATCAAAATATTGACACTTGATTATGTCTGGTTTAAATGTGAAATTACAACCAATGACCAACATTGTATTAAATTGTAAAAATATACTCTAAATATACTTTAAAACCACTCAAATTTATAATTTTTCACTATTAATTATTTTGATTAAAAAAGTTGTTTTTAATTATAATTTAGTAATTTTCACTATTCATCAGAATATGAAAGTTATCCGAAAAGTACCAAAATTTCACCTTAGGCTAAATTCGATACTCCAAATCCAAGAATGAAGTTCATTTTGAAAAATAAGATTTATAGAATTCTAAAAAGTGGTTATTACTATTCATAACGGCTAGTTTTAATAATATTTTAATAGCACATCGTTGTTTAGTGAAACTCGGTATTGCGTATTACACACGCTATCGAGGAAGGTCGCGATCGCGTGTAATGCAAGGCAAGACAAGGATGCGTGTTGGGCAAGCTCCTTTTGGTGTAGCGTACAACACAAGACATTAATAAAATTAAAAAGAATATTTTTTATAAAATCTTGGGCTGTTACATTCTACCCCCCTTAAAATGAATTTCGCCCTCGAAATTCGTCGAAAGTTTCTTTAATAGAAACCCACATCGTAAAAAGGAATACTAAATCATGGCTTTAAAAAACTAAAGTATGAAATGTAACGATTACCCAAATAAACTAATCATTGGGTTTCCACATAGGTGAAAATATGGATATGGAAGAGAAATCTAACCATCATGTTCTGATGGAGAGTGGTAGAGAACATGGCTATGGAAAAGCCAGTAATCACAAATCCATAGATTTGTGATGATATAAGGTACCATCTGATTCATTAGGTATAAGATCACTAGGACAACATTTTTGGTTTTCAAGATCATTTCCCCTAAAGTAGAAAATTTGAATTTTAATAAATACTTACTTTATTTTGGTACAATCTCACTATTGTTCATGCCTTGAACAATTTCCACTTCATCTCTTAAATAAATGAAGTTGAATTTGTTATTCGTGAAGTGTTAGCAGATCATGTGATAGAATGACGGGTCATTCCATCTGTCTCAAACAAAAGATTAGAAAAAATTATATGCATAAATAGATCTATAGTGAGATTAATCATATATGGTTCCTAAAATGGACTTATACTTCATATATCATACTACTTAATATAATAAAACTAGTTTCTACTAAACAGGGACTTCATGTAGGCCAGTGGTAGGCGATAAAGGCCAGTCGCACTTCGGTTGTGGGTTCGATTCCCACAGCCTTGTCCGAAGCGATGGGCTGTCGCCGGTCCTGCAGGTTGTCCTTTTTCTAAGACTACATTACTATAACATCCCATCAATAATATCGAAAAAAACTTCTATCCTTAAACAATACTAACTTATGTCCAACATAATCCATTCTAATATTTAGGCTTATCCATAATACTGCAGTCCACTCTCATAACATAGTGAAAACGATTACCAGAGATTTAACACCATCGTCGATCCCATAAGATATGTTTTGTTGGTCACATTCCAAACTTTCAAAGTCCTTAATCGTGTATTCTCTTGAATACCTTAGTGAAAACATGAATGCAGTTAAAAGTTAACACTTTTCACATACCAAAATCCTCAAAATTCTATATACTCAAACTTAGTCCTTATATCAATCATGAGCTCATGAATACTGTTAAACATTTCATTTTCTCGTTTTCCCTTCATTATGTGCATAATATCTCAATCACTTTGAATACCACATTAGACCAACACATAAATATTCCAATATTCCATGATACAACATTATTTTGGAATCCCATTACATAAACACTTAATCATACCACCACATCGTTGTCATATTCAACATTGCCAATAGTGATCGCATGTGACTTCCCTTTGTCCTTTGCCTTCAGTGGTTGCTCATGTTGATCATCACTAACCCTTGGATTAGGGCAATTATTAGCATAATGCCCCATTTCCTTGCACTTGAAGCATTGAAGTGTTGGTGGTGCGTTATCTGCATTGTTTGCTTTATTCCCATCATTAGAAACCCTTTTTCCATTACTTCGACACTCAGCTGCTCGATGACCTTCTTTTCCACACTTAAAACATTTTCTAGTTCCTTTAAGACAATCTCCACCATGCTTCTTTCCACACCTTGTGCACAAGGAAACATTCATCTTCTTTTCACCATTATTATGAGATTTCTCCTTGAACTCCATCTTTCGTTTCTTGTCAAAACCATGAGATGGATATGTAACACCAACTTCCATTTCTACCTTGATAGCACAACGCACAATTTCTTCATAGCTACTGAAGTCTCTTATAGCTAATGCCCTTCGAAGACTTGGTTTTAAGCCACTGAAAAATCGATCAACTTTACTTTCAGGTTGGATGATAATGCCAGATGCATACCTTGCAAGTCTTGTAAAATTCGCTTCGTATATACCAACAGATTCATCATCCTTCTGCTTCAGCTCAATAAACTCCTTTTCCATCTCTGTTCGAAGAATACGAGGGAAGTACTTACTGAAAAACAAGTTCTTGAACTCGTCCCATTCCATGGACTCAATTTCATCCCTTGGCCTCGTATTCTTGATAAGATTCCACCATTGATCAGCTTCACCTTCCAAACGATATACTGCTAAGATGACTTTATCATGTTCAGAACATTGAAGAACTGAAAATATCTTTTCAGTGGTACTGATCCATTGTTCAGCAACAAGTGGATCGGAAGTCCCAATGAAAGAAGGTGGGCGTTGCCTCATGAAGGACTCAATAGAATATTGTTCCCTTCTCTGCTCATTTGGAAGTCCAGAATGATTCATAGCTTGTGTAAGTATAGCAATAAGATTTTGCACTCCATCTCCCATAACATTTGTTTGTTCTGGAGGGCAATCATTGCATTGTCCATTGCATTGATCAACACGGTTCCTTCGGGTTCCAGCCATCGTCTAAAACCCAAAAAGAATAGTGTGAGAGGCAAAAATCATGCTAGGGAAAACAACATAATAAAGGGGGAGTACCTTCAATATCCAACATCTTAGGTTTAATTCTATGATCGTTAGCGTAATTCTATTACTATAACCTATACGTATACTTATCCCTAGGGACATCCCTAGACATACCTTAGAAATATCTCTAGGGATCTCACTAACGTTTTCGCATCCTAGTTTCCAAAGGTTGACTAAACCTTTCCTCTGATACCAACTGTAGAGACCCGAAGCTTATCGTACATGGACATTACATTACTTTTGCGGAATACTTAGTACATAACAAAAACACACACACACAAGGATCGTAATAGTTTAGTGTCTTTGGAAACTCGGAACGTAATCTTCTAATCGTGGTGAAAGTTCTTCAATATCTCCCATAAAGGTCATCCCTTTTTTTTACCTAAAACCTTTCATTATATCCTGGGGAAAAGAAAACATAAAAGGGTGAGCTCAAATGCTCAGTAAGGGTATACAAAAGAAATAAAAATCATATCATATCTTTTTTGAAAATCATAACCTGCAAAAGAGATCATAATATCTTAACATGGAACAAATCATAGAAGTGAAAATAAGATCACCATAATCATAACATGAAACTTGAAACTTTGTGGCATGCACACATAATCATGGAAAATCATTTCTTGTTAGTCATGACTCATCGCCAAGACTATCTTAGTGGACAAAGTCCCTTTCTGAACCGAGTTCACTCCTCGTTTCAGTCCTGTATCACTGAACCGAAATAACCTTCCGTTCCAGCCATGTCTATCTCATGAGATATAAAATCTTTACCCAATGCATTGGAGGGAGATATAGGTCCCACCCATCTTATAATGAATCCTTTCTTATGTGTGCCACATAATCATAAAACATACATCATCGCATAACACATGTAACAAAAATGGGATTCTTGAAACATCATGACATCATAAATCAATTCATATAAGATAAAAGAATTCATAAACATAATCCCATCACAACATAGTCAAATCAATGTAAAAATATGGATAGAAAGAGAACCCTTTATTATCTTAGATGGAAAATAATTTTGATAAAACACTTGAATTGAATTCTTGAGGAAAATATCCTTTCTTCTTCAAAATCAATTTCTTTTCACAAAACATCATGAAATTTTAAAAGAAAGAGATTTTATTGAAAATAGTCATGAAATCTTTTAGAGTAAGATTCATGAAAATAAGGCTTTATAAAACAGTAGAAATCCGTTCGTGCCGTATAAGTTAAAAAAAACATTCTTCGTACTTTTGTCGTAAAAGTCAAAAAGTACCTCGTATGACAAAAGATTCCTTTCATAGATATTACTAAAAATTCACCGAAGGGTAAAAATGGATTTAAACAATTTTAGGTGGATGGAAATAATATTACATATTGATGAAACATGGATGTGGATGATAAAATACACCCCATTAAATACTTATGAATAAACAATCTCGGATAAAAATGAGATTGTGATATTTCCCTTACCTTAGGTCCGACTTGCTTTGTAAGTGTCCGAACCTCATGTATAATGATTTAAATCATGTTATTGACTTATTACAGAATCATATTCATTGTTATGATATCATATATGGTTCACTTATGACATTATATTACCCGTTCTTTTGTAAATTCCACGTTAAAGAAGCGTTTTGGGTAAAATCGTTTCATTTATCGTAGGTGTTTTGACTTGTTGTTCTTGACATCATTATTACTTATATCATGATTTACTTACTTCCAGAATATAAAATATGATTTATATATCATATATATTCAGTATATATATATATATATATAATAGGTAGATAAATAAAATGAAAAACACCGTTCATGGAGACGGTAGTCCGTACGTACGCATGAACGCTGTTTTCCTTTCCTTATTGTCTTGAAATGGAAGTAAGTTGATGACATACATATGTATATATATACATAAATCCAGTAGCTTTATAATGTCATATATTTCATTATTATTTCTTATATATACTTTATAATCATTCTTAAATGGTTAACATGGAGAATGAATCTCATCGCGTCGTGGAGACGGTAGTCCGTACGTACGCACGAGCGATGATATCATTTCTATAAATATTGAATTGACTTGGAGTGGATTATACAATATATCAGAATCAATATGATGTTGTAATAACTATGTATAGTTATTCTTTACACCATTATACCCATCCATGTAAGGTGGTGGTGGAAAATAGATTACACCACGGCGTGGAGACGGTATTCCGTACGTACGCACGCGCGGTGATTTCTTTTTTCGTAGGATGGATAGATGATGAAATAGGGTTGTTTCATAATTATAATAACATATCAGTATATGAGTGATACTGATGTTATTACTTCATAATGAAACAACCTAAGAAGAAGAAGTGGAAGAAGAAATAAAGATGAAAGAATTGGTAACGGTAATTACCTCTTCTTTGAAGTGCCTCTTTGAGACCTCCTCTTAGGGCACTAGAATTGGTCTTTGAGGAAGACCAGAACCTCTAGGATGTTTCTAGGGAAGTGGAGAAGAGATTTTGGCAGGGTTTGGCCGAGCTTGAGTGCTCAAATTGGTGTGAGGAGGAGGGGGAGGAGGTGTCCTTTTATAGGGGAGGAGAGGGGCACCTTAGGAATATCTCAAAATATTATTTTATATTAAAGTCAAAATAGGTTTATAATGGTTCCAAAGGGTCTTATTTCGAAGCTAAAGTGGGGATGGGTCGAAATCCTATCAACCAATAGAATTTAGACAAGTTTAGGATATTATTTTAACCTTATCAATTAGATTTAACTCTAAGTTAAATAATTTAACTTTTACCATGTCTTTTTGTTTTCTTTCACTATATGGTTAATACACTTACTATAACATGCCAAACGAACCCCACATTATTTATTATTAATATATATATCCTTATCTAAGTCATTTGGCCGAACCTTAGATTTTTAGGAATACAATAACAATTAATAATATAATATTTGATTTAAAAACTATTTTGTGTCAATTTTGACACTATTTGATATATGATTTTTGTGAAAGTCATAACAGAATTAAATGTTCGAACCAAGTTGATTAAATCAACATTAATATATCATAGTAACCTAGAAAATTAGTGGAATTCATAAAAAATCTCAAATTACATTTATTTTGGTGTTTATAACATCAATTATGTCAATATTTCATTAATAAGATAATTACTGTATCATCATTGTGTCATAAATAAATTAAATTATTTGATGTCTAAAAATTACAAATAAAATACCATCATGTAGGAAATCTTTTTAGCTTTCTAATGAATATTTATAGTATAATTTATCTTATGTATAACCCCATATTAAAAATTATTTACTTATTAAACTTTGATTTTAACTATTTTAACCCTTCTTTAAATAAATTAATAATAAATGTCCTAATCTAATCCAAGTGGGCCTAAATGGTCATATTTTATTCCTAAGTTTGTTTTTGGTCGAATTACACTTGTCCAATAGAATTAGGACATGTGTTAGGGTAATAGTAATATCATATTTACCGTTAGTTACCCTATTTACTATTAACCGCGGTAAAAAAGTAAAAAGTTACTATTCACCAAAAAATTATTTTCATCTCATTGAACCACATTTTAGTCCTTGATATTAACCGTGTCTCTCGGATTTTCGAAATTCCATTCACAGAAGCGGCAAAATTAAGTTTTATGAAAAATTCAGTTTTTTTAACTACCACTTAGTAGTTTCACTATTCATCAAAAATTGATGTTTTTCAGAACAATGCCAAAATTTCATCCTAAGCTATATTTCATATTCCGAATTCAAAAATGAAATCTATTTTACCAAATTCATAACATAGAAGTTGCATTAATTAATTTTATAATTAAATCCCGCTGTTAAAATAAATAGCGTGTTTTTAGGAAACAATATATATCAAAAGATTGACACTTGATTATGTCTGGTTTAAATGTGAAATTACAACCAATGACCAACATTGTATTAAATTGTAAAAATATACTCTAAATATACTTTAAAACCACTCAAATTAATAATTTTTCACTATTAATTATTTTGATTAAAAAAGTTGTTTTTAATTATAATTTAGTAATTTTCACTATTCATCAGAATATGAAAGTTATCCGAAAAGTACCAAAATTTCACCTTAGGCTAAATTCGATACTCCAAATCCAAGAATGAAGTTCATTTTGAAAAATACGATTTACAGAATTCTAAAAAGTGGTTATTACTATTCATAACGGCTAGTTTTAATAATATTTTAATAGCACATCGTTGTTTAGTGAAACTCGGTATTGCGTATTACACACGCTATCGAGGAAGGTCGCGATCGCGTGTAATGCAAGGCAAGACAAGGATGCGTGTTGGGCAAGCTCCTTTTGGTGTAGCGTACAACACAAGACATTAATAAAATTAAAAAGAATATTTTTTATAAAATCTTGGGCTGGTACACATACGATCTGCTTGAGTCAACAACTGGCTGTTTTCCTTTTGATTTTTCTTTCTGCTTTCTTTCTTCTTCCACTATGTCACTAATGACAACAACTTTATCAGAGTGAGAGGATTGAGCACCTTTCTTTTCTTGAGATGACATTCTGTCCGGAGATCGAGCTTGATTGGCATGCGGAGTTTTTTGATCACCTTCACTCAGCTTTTGAACTGATTCCTCTCTACTCTTCTTTGAACATTGAAGAAATTCTAGAAGAAAGTATCCTTCTTCTTCTTCCACTTCTTCTATCTCTTCCATCACTTGATTTTGTTTTCCTTTCTCAGGGAGACTATGTACGATGGGCTCTTGGTGCACTTTTTCAGTTAGTTGAGCACTAGCTTCCTCTACTGCTTTCAAGACTTTAGAGACATCAAAGTCCTGAGCCTTTCTTTTCAAAAGAACTTTCTTCTTCTTTTTAGCCTGAAGGGTTTCTTCTACCCTTACTCTTTTGGCAAAAGCCTCATCAGGGTCAAGAACAAACTTCGGATCACCTTCCTTTCTTTGTTCTTTATCCTTTCTCCATTTGGCTACAACCTGCTTACTGTACCTTGGCTTCTTCTTGGGATTTGAACTGGTTTGCGGATCAGATTTTTGAGTAACTCTAGTAGATTTAATGTCTTTGGCTGGCATAGGTGCCGATTGATTCTGTGCCAATTCATCTTCTACATCTCTGACAAAATGTTTTGAATTCGGATCAAAACAAACATTCAGCTTTTTCATCGTACTCTTTCTATTCCAAGAAGGCTTCATATCTATGGGGTTTCCTTTGAAAGGAATGTTACAAAACTTCATACTCTCAAAAATGAACTTCGTAAGGATAGTTGGATACATAATCATCTGGGACATAATCCCTCCTGTCTTGACATTCTTAATGGTTTCAAAAACATACCCCATGAGATTCACTTTTCTCATATTCACAAGATAGTCAAGCATAAAGATATCAGAAAATTTTAGAGTTTCTCTATCCCCTTTCCTTGGGATAAGAAAACCTTGCATCCATAAAGTGACAAAACGATTGTCCGGTGAAAGATGAGACACTTTTCTCTTTTATTCATTAATAACAAACAAAGTCTTTTCAGCACTTTCTCTATTAAACGTACCATCTTCCTCTGGTAGTTTGTGAGATGGACAGAAAGAATCCCCTTCTACAAAAACATTCAGAAAAGGTGTCTCTTTTTTCATAGACATAAACAATTTTCTATCGTATACAGAAAAATTGAAAGTCATATCTTTGTCGAACGATACGGTTTTATAAAACTGACAAACTTCATCAAAAAGAACCGGATCTTGAAATCAGGCTTTTCAACACACAGATGTTCCCACCCTTGAAGCAAAATGATCCTTCTGATTGTGGAATCGTACGTATCGAAAAATTCCCGAGATACTAACCTTTCTTGGTTAATGTCTTTCTCTGAAAAATTCTTTGAAGACATTTCTGCGGGACTGTTAGCAGAGGATTGAGACATAAAGGTGATGACGATGAGAAGATCGTACGATGATTTATAGCTGGTGGAGCAGAGCTTCACCAGAAATCCTGAAAAACCAATGTGGGTTTGGGGAGGGGAGGGGGCTATTTATAGGCGATAATGGGGAGATGTTTGATCTTCTACAGTTGAAAAAGGGTGACCGTTGATCTTCTACGGTCAAGATTAGAGAAAACCAGATCAATGGTTAGGATTAAAACAAAGAAAAAAATGAAAAAAATGAAAAAAATACCTGTCGGAGAATGTAAGGTAATTGTTGGTTTCGATAGATTTCAAAATAAAATACAAACGTACGAAAAAAAATACAAAAGAATTATCAAACGTCATGCCGACGGAACACAAATTCAATACTATCATCGGTCGATTCAATACCATGATTGATTGATACGATGGAAAAGAAATTCAATACCATCATCGGTCGATTCAATACCATGATTGATTGATACGATGGAAAATAAATTCAATACCATCATCGGTCGATTCAATACCATGATTGATTGATACGATGGAAAAGAAATTCAATACCATGATTGGTCGATTCAATACCATGATTGATTGATATGATGGAAAAGAAATTCAATACCATCATCGGTCGATTCAATACCATGATTGATTGATACGATGGAAAAGAAATTCAATACCATCATCGATCGATTCAATACCTTGATTGATTAATACGATGGAAAAGAAATTCAATACCATCATCGGTTGATTCAATACCATGATTGATTGATATGATGGAAAAGAAATTCAATACCATCATAGGTCGATATGATGGAAAAGAATTTGATTACCATCATCGGTTGATACGATGGAAAAGAATTTGATTACCATCATCGGTCGATACGATGGAAAAGAATTTGATTACCATCATCGGTCGATACAATGGAAAAGAAATTCATTACCATCATAGGTCGATACGATGGAAAAGAAAAAATAAATGATACGATTAAAACTGTCAATACGATAAACAGGGAAAAAAATGAATGATACGATAAATTTGTCAATACGATAAATAGAAAAAGATACACATATCGAGAGAGTAAATAGTTAAAGAATATAAGATAAAAAGAAACATAAAGACAAAAAAAATGTGCTCCCCCTTTCAGAGGGAGTTATTTACTGTAAGGAGATTTGTAAAACATGAAGTAGATATGAATGATTATTTTAATGTAATCATTCCCAGCTTCTGTTTTATAAACTCAAATCTATCGGAGGGTAATGGTTTTATAAAAATGTCATCAATTTGTTCTTGCGTTTCGATAAATTCTAAAATAATATCTCCTTTTTGTGTGTGATCCCTAAGAAAGTGATCCCTAACATCTATGTGTTTTGCACGAGAGTGGTGTGCTGGGTTATTACTAAGAGCTATGGCACTTGTATTATCACAAAGAATTTGAGTTTTGGAAAAACTCAATCCATAGTCAGTGAGTGTGTGCTGCATCCATAATACTTGAGCACAACAACTTCTAGCTGCTACATATTCAGCTTCAGCAGTGGATAGTGTTACTGAGTGTTGTTTCTTGCAGGACCAAGAAACCAAGGAATCTACTAAGAAATGACATGTTCCAGATGTACTTTTTCAATCCATTATACAACCACCAAAGTCATCATCTGAAAAAAAATTAAAACAAAATCATTTCCACATGAGTAAAAAAGTTCTGAATCCATAGTGCCTTTTAGATACCGAAAGATTCTATTTACGGATTTTAAATGAGACTCTTTTGGATTAGATTGGTATCTTGAACATAAGAATACAGAAAACATCATGTATGGTCGACTAGTTGTCAAGTATAGCAAACTTCCTATCATACCTCTAAAGATTGTTTGATCTACTGGTTTCCCAGTTTCATCAAGATCAAGAGTATTTGAGGTACCAATTGGGGTGCTCATACTTTTAGTTTTTTCATATCCATACTTTTTGAGTAAATATTTTATATACTTATGTTGAGATATATAAGTTCCTTTTGGTTTTTGAGAAATTTGAAAACCTAAAAAGAATGTTAACTCACCCATCATACTCATTTCAAACTCAGATTTTATTAAATTGGAAAAAGAATCAGTTAAGGATTTTTGAGTTAATCCAAATATGATGTAATCAACATAGATTTGGACAATCAAAACATTTTTGTTTTCCATTTTTATAAAAAGGGTTGGATCTGATGTACCTTTTGTATAATTGTTTTGTAAAAGAAATCTTGTAAGTCTATCATACCATGATCTAGGGGCTTGTTTAAGACCATATAGAGCCTTGGTAAGTTTAAAAACATGATCAGAATGTTTTGGGTCTTGAAAATCAGGAGGTTGTTCGACAAAACCTTCTTCTTGAACAAAACCATTTAGAAAAGCACATTTGACATCCATTTGAAATAGTTTGAAATTGAAATATGCTGCAAAGGCTAATAGAATATGAATAGATTCAATTCTAGCTACAGGAGCATATGTTTCTTCATAGTCTATTCCCTCTTGTTGATTATAGCCTTTAGCAACAAGTCTTGCTTTATTTCTTACAATGATTCCATTTTCATCACATTTGTTTCTGAAAACCCATTTTACACCAATCACAGTTGTTTCTTTAGGTCAATCAACTAAAGTCCAAACTTGATTCCTTTCAAATTCATTTAGTTCATCTTGCATTGCTTTGATCCAATCATCATCACCTAAAGCCTCACTCGGATTTTTAGGTTCAAATTGGGAATGAAAATCAAGATGTTCTATTTCATTTCGTAAGGAATTTCTGGTCCTTACAGGTTGATTTACATCACCAATGATGTTATCACTGGGATTATTTCTAAGAAACAATTGATTTGGGTGTTGTAAAGCATGTTCATCAACATATGGTAGAAAATATTCTGTGGTAAATGTTTCAGGAATACTTTCTTGAACATTTTCCTTTTCAGAGTGATATTCTAATAATGGTTGATAATCATTTTTAGAAAACACATGTGAGGATGTAGGATTGGGTTGGTTGAAAACAAAAGGATCAGTTTCATCGAGTTTTACATGTACTGTTTCCTCAACAGTACAAGTGATTTTATTGAAAACTCTATAATCCTTAGAGGTTGAAGAATAGCCTATAAATATTCCTTCATCAGATTTTGGTGCAAATTTATGTAGATTATCTTTTGTATTCAAAATGAATACTTTGCATTCAAAAACTTTGAAGTATGAAACTTTAGGTTTTCGGACAGTCCATAACTCATAAGGGGTTTTATTAAGAAATGGTCTAGTTAAAACATGATTTATAGTATAGCAGGAAGTACTAACGACTACAGCCCAAAAGTGCTTAGCAATTGAGTATTTACTCAACATGGTTCGAGTCATTTCCTGAAGAATACGATTTCTTCTATCAACAACACCATTTTGCTGAGGAGTTCTTGGAGCTGAGAAATTTTGAGTAATACCTTTCTTACTACAAAAAGTTTCAAAATATGAATTTTTAAATTCACCACCATGATCACTATGAATAGTTATTAATGGTAGGTTTTTCTCATTTTTAACTTGGGCTCTAAAAGTTTTGAAATAGGAAAAGGCTTCAGATTTCTTTGTGAGAAATTAGACCCATGTAAATCTAGTAAAGTCATCAACTAAAACAAATACATAGTATTTGCCTCCAATGCTTCCAGATTGTGAAGGACCAAAAAGATCCATATGCACTAGCTATAATGCATTAGAAGTTGTAACTTCATTAATTGATTTAAAGCTAGTTTTATGTTTCTTGCCAAATTGACAAGGATCACAGAATTTTGAAGAATCATATCTAAGATCCGGTAGCCCCTTTACAAGTCCTTTCTTTGAGAGTTTACTTAGATTTCTCATATTACAGTGTCCTAGTCTCCTATGCCATAGCCATGATTGGTCTTCTATTACACTTAATCAAGGTACATTTTGGTTCCTAAGGTCTTCTAAGTTAATAGTGTAAACATTCTCTTGCCTATGGGCAGATAGAATGAACTCATCCTTGGAATTGTGAACTAAACACTTATCATATCTAAAATTCACAAGGTAAACTTCATCACATAATTGACTTATACTGATGAGATTGTGCCTAAGACCATTAAAAAACAAAACATTTGAGATAAGAACTTTTCCAAGAAAAACAATATTACCTATACCAACAATCTTTCCTTGAGCATTATCTTCGAAGGTAAATTTTCCACCTTTTTTTATAACCTTTTCAAAGAGATATTTGTTTCCAGTCATATGTCGAGAATAACCACTATCCATGTAAAAAATGTTCTTATTGGTACACTTCTCGTTTTCCTGAAAAAGAAACAATTAGTTTTTCGGAATCCAAACTTGTTTGGATCCAGAAGGGTTAGATAAAAGAATTTTAGGAATCCACATTTGTTTTAAAAAATGAGCTTTATGAAATCCTAAAGATTGAGTTTTGTGAAGCGAACAATTTCTTCTCCAGTGTCCTCCACATTGACACTTAGAAAAAAATAGGTTTTTTGAGGAACAAAATAGTTGTTACTAAAAACCGGTTTGGAATAAGTATAACCAAGAGCAGAATGATTTCTCAAAAATCTAATTTGAGAATACATCCTGTCAAAGTTTTCCTTTCCATGATTAAAGTTTGAGAAACATTTTTTCAAGGATAAAATCTCTGACTTTAGTTTTAAAACCAAATTATTATTTTCCAAAACATTTGAATTTGAACTAAAATTAGGCTCTAAAATATTTTTCTTTGAAATTACAGTTTCAAGATCCTTAGAAAGTTTATCTTTATCAGATTTAACTTTCTCAAGAGTTTTTAAAATACTTTCAAAATCATAAGTTTTCACATCAAGATCTTTAGAAAGATCTGATACTTCTTTTGTCAAGATTGAAATTCTAGAATTTTCTTTTTCAAGCCTCTTCTTGAGTTTAGAATTTTCTTTTTCAAGTAATTTAGCAAATCTAGAGTCTTCTTCAAAAGAAGGTAATGTATCATCTTCTGATGATGAATATTCATCATTTGAAGATTCATAATATCTATTATCAGTATAATTTGCATTCAAAGAGACATTTGTAATAGATTCAGCATTATGTACCTTAGCCATGAGACAATGATCATTAATTGGTAATCTGGCTAAGAGTCCAATATTCCTTTGTCCTGATGTCTCATATTCTGAAGAATCATCTGAGGAATCACTACCACTTGCACTCCACGTATCATTTTCTTTCAAGACTTTCTTTGTCTTATAAAATCATTTCTTGTTTCTTTCAGAGTGTTTCTCCTTTCTATCGTTCCTCTTCAGTAAAGGAAAATCAGGCCTTATATGTCTTGCTTTCTTGCATTCATAACAAGTTACCTCTAAATCTTTCCTATATTTCCTATCTTTCTTTTTGAATCTATATTGAAAGTCTTTCTTTTCGACAATCTTGTTCATCCTTCTATCAAGATTGGCTAACTCATTATCCGAAAGATTACAATCACTTGAATCAGATATAACAACATTCATGGATTTAGACCTTGTAAGCCTTTCAGGTGTTTTAGCTTTAGATGAAAAGGCTACACTTCCATTCTCATTCTTCTTCTTGTTGAAATCATCATCTCTCTTCATTCTTATATCGTGCTGTAGAAGAGTTCCAAAGATTTCATCAAGAGTAATCTGAGAAACTTTTCTATTTTCATCAATAGCTGTCCTTTTTGACTCCCATTCATTTGGCATTATATCTATAATTTTGTCAACAAGAGCTTCATCATCAAGACCTTTTTCTCCCATAGATTGTAAATTGTTGACAATTGTCATAAACCTTTGTTGCACTTTACACACTGGCTCTTCATAAGGAAAAATAAATCCATGATACTCTGCTCGATGCATTGCTCTCCTTGTTTCTATAACCTTGGATGTAACAAAATGAGTAACTTCTAATTTCTTCCAAATACAGTTGGCTTCTTCACATGAAGATATATAACTGTATATATTCCTGGTCATAGAGCATAATAAAGTATTGCGTACCTTGTAATTCAGTTGATATTCTTGCTTCTCTTGGTTGTCAAAAGTACTGACTTCTTTGTCAGGAATTTTGTAACCTCCAGTAAGGATAATAAAATTTTCTACACCAGTATTGATAACGAATGTCTTCATACGATCTCTACAATACTCATAATCATTCCCATCAAGGATTGGTGGTCTAGAAGGATTCAGATTGTCTATTGACCCAATATTCATTCCTGCTATCTAATACAACAAAAACTTTTCCACTCCACATGTTAGTGTAGTAAGTATTCAAGATAGTAATAAGAAAGAAATAAAGCTAGTAATACAAATCAGTGGAAAACCTCCTCTAATACCAATTATTGGATCGAATATATAGATATGTATGTCTATTAGATGGAACAATACAAGAGGGGGGTGAATTGTAGGTTTAAAAACCTTTTAGCAACAAAGAGATTACTTTAAATGATCTTAAACTAATACAAATACAAACACCCACAATTGTATTGAATATAATAGGTATGATGTATTGTAATACTAATGTAATGTGAAACAATTGTATTCAATATGAACACAATAATAAGAGTAATACAAAGATGAATGATTCTACCTTAAAGAGTATAGAATCAATCAATACAATATGTAATATAATGATTGTAATTGAAACAATTACAATTGAATATGTAAAGAAAGGAAATAATACAAATTCCTTTCTAATACAAGTAACAGAGGAAATGTAAAAGTATTACAATTCTTTTAACCCAATGATAAGGGTTATCCTTTCACCTAGGATAAAAGGTCTGTCTCACCAACACCTTGGTGAGCCCTCGATACGATGATCGGCATGTCTGTCTGCCTATCCCTGGCAGCCCTCGATATGATGATCGGCACGTCTGTCTGCCTATCCCTGGCAGCCCTCGATACGATGATCGGCACGTCTGTCTGCCTATCCCCGGCAGCCCTCGATTTTGTAGGTAATCGGCACCTCTGTCTTTCAATCACTTGAAAGACCTCGATATGATAATCGGACGCACAAGGCAGATAAGAGAAGTCACATTGTATCTCTCTAGAATCTTGGTAGTTCACGAAGTCTCTTCATTCATTTCACCATTTATCGTTCTCCTCTCAACTTCAAATGACCTCCTATTTATAGGCCTCGGGTTCCAATGGTCATGTTTCCTCCAACGGTCATATTTCTCTGAAAAACTCGGAGGGACTTGAACACCTGTCATCATAATGGTCATATTGAAATAGAAAGCACGACATCGTTTTGATTAGTTTGTAACTAACTCAACGACATCGTATTGTTTAAAACAGGATATATATATTGATAAGCAATGGTATGATTCATATGAAACATGTGCTTTTGACAAATTACCAAAACAAGTAAAGAACATCTGAATAGCAGAGTCAGTACGATATGATCGATAGAGTCAGTATGATACGATTGACAGAGTCAGTACGATACGATTAACAGAATCAGTATGGTACGATTAACAGAGTCAGTATGATCAGTATTGTACGATACGATATGGTCAGTACGATCAACATTGTACGATATGATAAACATAATAGAAGACAATTGTAATTTCCAAAAATATGATAGATTACATTTGTGATTTCCAAAACATGATATAGAAGTCAAAAGAGGACTTTTGACTCAGCAGGTATATGTTTATTCTAAAAGGGTAACCATGTTAGTATAAAAACATTACTGGAAGTCATGTGTATTATCCAAGTGACTGCGAAAGGGTGATACCTAGGCTAATGTAGTGAAGTACGTGAGTTATTAATTTCCTTGTGAAAGATTTGTGTTGAAAGATTATTGATCATAACCACAAAAATTAATCTCATGTGTCTTTGGATGAAAGGAGACATTATTTTAGGTTCTAGAATGAATATTGTTTTTGGTAAACTCAATTGCAAGTTCAGTGATACGTGAATCGTAGGAAATTAGTGATGAATATAAATGTAATAATTATCCCTAGTTGTGATAAGATATTTCTTAGTCCATTAATACTAAAAGTGGACTTCATGAGTATAAAAACTATGATATTTAGGCTCAACACAACTAAATACTTTTGGTATTATCAGTGTCTTTATTTTGGCCAATGGGTGCTTAAAAAATAAAGGTATGAACTATTCCAAGTATAATATAGAGGCATATATACTTTATATGATTCCATTAAGTAATTAAGGAATAATAAAGTGAGGTATATATATGGTTATGAGATATATTTTGCTTCAGGTAGGGATACCGATGAATATATGGACCAAACATTCATAAATCATGATAATGTAGTGTGGAGTAATTCTTAAACTACCATTACCTTATCATCATCACGACATTGATTTTAATGAGGAGGTTTGATGATAAAGTCTTACATATCAACATTGATAAAAAATCATGTAGTGTGGAACTATTCCTAAACATATATGTTACACATCAAAATGTTGATGCAAGTAGTATCAATGTTGCAACATGAAGAAACTTCCATTATATTTCATGAAATGCTTTGAATATATTGGCGATATCTCCCAACAATATGCCAACTATAATAAAATATCGGTATCATACAATTATTATTATGATGTAAATTCATTATGAAATAAGGACATGTTTTTGGATGTGAATAGTTTGTTTGGACATAAAGAAACTTACATAAAGACAAACACATTGTGCACTTTGTGTAATAATCCTAATAGTTTCTTTGGATATTACATAAATCAATAAGATATAATATTTGTTGTCAAGTGATAGACTACACTTATATATAAGGATTCACATCTATGTTAGAGATAATGGGAGCTATATTAACTTGTGTTTAGTCAATTTTTGAGATGCACAAATAGTTGGGATAGGAACTTTTTCCACAAGAGCATGTGGAACCATGTTTGTTCAAGAGAAATATACTGCGTAGGAAGTATAAAACCATGGTGATGGTTTTTATATTCACCACAGTTGGTGACCTATTATTTAATGTGTATAATATTTCTTACAAGTAAGCAGTGTATGCCAATTATCTAAAATTTATAAGACTAACTAAAATTCAATTAATGGATTTCATGTATCAAAGTGAAAAGGGGATTCTTATTTTGAATACATTGGTGGGTATTCAATTGAGTTGATTCATGGATGGTACAAGTGTAGTAACAATAAGTATTTATTGGTTTGACCAAGATGTTATGCATGAATCTATTAGAAATTTACTTATCAAATCTACTATCTATGATAAAGTTATTTAGAATTGGTGTTTATGACCACCAATCATGGATGGGGTCTATGCGACGCAACTATAAAGGTATGTTCATGTCACAGAATGGTAATAAATGTTGTAAGTTACAAAAATTAGGTTTAGGATTAAAGTATTGAACAAGATCATAGAATATACATTTTCAACAAATTTTTTCCATCTGTCTACAAGAGGATAGTGGGAGTGCCAATGTTTTCCAACGAAAAAAATATGCATGGAATAATATACAAAATAAACATTGTTATAATAGTTAGTTATGGAAAAGATAAAATTTATTCTCTAGTGATTGACTTAAAGTATCATCCTATGTTCTAGGGAAGAGTAACTACCGAGGCAGATCTACATGTTTCTTGGTCCTAGTCAATGGTACATATAGAGACATTATATTGAAAAATACACATTGGAACAATTCATGGGATGAATTTTTTCTTACGTTTAAGGGAATAATCTCTCAATGTTGACATGTTCGAGATATGGATGAGATAAACATGATGAGTTAAAACCATACGTCAAAGAGGTTGATTAATCACATATGCGATGATCTGTATAAGAATAGGAATTTCCAGTGAATAGTTTACATTATAAAAATATATGTTATATCCAAGAGCACTGCAAGGGATACAAATGGAAATATCTAATTGTAATTTGACAATTTCAAATGATATGTACCTGGTAAATGTAGAATAATGATAATTCTTTTCCGGGATTCAAAATATTCTTCCATAGATTAATGTGATCTACTATTATAGCTAGGATAAATACAATGAGCGAGTCAAGCTCATATCAACCGATGGTAGAAATACCTACAAAGACTGAGTAGGTTGCAGCATCTGAGCCATGAAAGAATAAAATATTAAATGCAATGATTTGATCTAGTTCTTAGAATCAAAACTATTAAGATAATTATTCTCATAATGTAAATTATTATATATTTACTAGGAAAGATGGCATGTTATGATAGTGGAAAAGTGGTAAATACATAGGATTCCATCTCATGAGAAGTTTTACTCAATGAGGCACGGTCTCAATAGCATAATTTCCACATGGTGGAACCATGGTAGGCCCAGTTTCTATATTCATTAATTAGAAGAAACATGTTGTTCATCATGTGAGTGGATGAATATTTTTTTTCAGAAAGTTGGAACAAGTTCAAGTGGGAGTGTTGAAGTAGTGGGTTCCCTACACCCAACTATTAAGTCTTTTTGATTACCATATAATGTATACAATTAGTTATAAATGATGTCATCATACCATTATACTGTAGTGTTTTATGTTTCTACTATTGAAATGGAAATTTACAAAGGTAAATTTTCATACCGAAAGGTTATAGTAGTTCCCTGGCTATAAGGAGAAGCTAAAAACACTATAACATTAATCTTAAACACATGTTTTATGTTCTAGTTACATCTTAATAATTGGACACAATAGATGTATGTCCATCAGTTGATGGGACCTCATAAGCATCGAGACTTTTCTCATGAAGTTCTCACTTGGTGATCTCTATAGTGTTATCATGAGGACTGAATCGCCAATAAGAACACCACATGTTTCGAGTGTCATTGGATATTCTTATATAAGATAATGTGTAATGGTATCCTATCTTTAGATCATTACCAATGCATTCCATTTGATTGTGTACTTTGATGAAAGATGAAAACCATTACAATGAAGTCGTGGTGAGGTAGTTTTTTGGGTGCCTCATTGGTGGCATAGAATTGGCTGAATGGTCAAAAGGATTTGTCACTTCTTGGTCACGAAAGTAATATATATCAGGACATGTTGATATGGATGGAAATACCTTTAAAATTCCATGTCCATGGTATTCAAGGGTAAATCCATCTAGTAAAATCCACAAACAATATTGCAAGATAAGGTTGATGACACGAGAGTGCATCCTACATTATGAGATATTATAGACAAATAGAATATATTACACAATGCGTGTTCGTATGTTAGTTATCACTTTTGAAACAATCCTTATCACTTCAAGGGCAATGATGTGATGCTAGATCATGCTCTTGGTCTATGAATACTATTCAATATTGTCGAGATAAGGGCCTAGAGGGTCACATACAATAAAATATTCATGAATCTTCACTATTCAGTTGAGTAGGAGTTTATGACATGGTGGGACCCACCATTGGGGTCCAAGATTTGTCCAAGTAAAACAATCACCAATAAAATAAATAAATTCATATTATTTATGTTTAGAATATTGAGCAATGAATTTAATTATTAAATTTATTTACGTGTTTTAAGTAAATACATGGAAAATGTTAATTGAATAATATTACATTATTAAAGGTTCAATTAATATTTATGGGTGTGAAGAGTTGAGTGAATGACTAAATTATTATAACATAATAATTTTTAACATATTAAAAGTGTGTGATGATAATATTTATTACTCAGTTTAGTAGTCATAATTTTTCATTGATAGTGAGTTAAGTATTCCGGGTCGACGAGGCTTAACATGTTTTTTAATTGAAAACAATAAATATAATATGATAGATGATTTTCAATGACTATTTTTGGGAATTCTCTCTACTATCATATATCTAATGATCTAGAGAGATATTCTCTGGATCCAAAGTGCTCAGATGGAGATCTCTCTCTGGCATCGCCAGCGAAGCGTTGTAGTTATCGTTGGGGCATCAAAGGCCTCCTCAGTATTCCATGCTAACACCCGGATTATGAAGAATCACACCCCCACAGATTCATTGAAGAATGTGTGTATGATCTAGATGAATTTGACTTCAGATTATTCGATCAGTGATTGCCAATGATGAGCAGACATCATGGGCGGCATTAGAATTAAACCATGTACATTATAGTTTATTATTGTTCTTAAAATCCTTCACATGTTGTCCGCGGCTAAGAGCATACTATTGTACACTGACGTCGACAAGTATACGTCCATCGTCGGTGAAATATTTTAAAAAACCCACCTATTTAATACATCTGATTCACACCCAGTTCCAACAAGGGGTATCAGAGGTAGCACGTGTCGATTTTATGTCAAAGAAAAATTAAATCTGAATTAATCTTCATAGAGGGAAATGATATGATCCCAATGCAGAAGAAAAAATCCAAATCAGACATCAGATGTCCATTCTGAATCCATCCAAAGTTTCGAATTTGTATTCAAGGTTGATTTCTGGTTTTGTTTCATATTTCGATCGGAAATCCTGTGGCAAAAATTCTCATCAGAAATTCAATTTTTTTTATTTTAATTTCATAAAATTAATTAAATTATTGTAATGATAATATAATTATTTTATTTTATTAAAACAATAATATTAAATTTCTTTTGATAATAATATTAATTATATAATAATATAATTATTATTAAAATAATATTATAAATTATCTAAAGCCTATGCATAAGGTGTAGAGAAAAAAAGTGGGGAAAGACTTGAAAATAAAGTATTGATTTACATAAATAATAATAAAAAATATATAGGGGTGCACCGACTTGGAAAATAAATTCTAAAAGATGACCCACAAAGAAGGTCAAGAATAAAATATGGGGGAGGGGGGTGTCGGAATAGAATATCGGGCCAACCCGCTATCCTATTCTAGTCCCAGGACCCCAAGACCTACCAAAGATTCATACTATAGAAGCCTATAGATGGCATGCATCTCCCTACAACGTTCCACCCAAGTTCAGGGTCTTCTCCCCCAGCAGGTGCGTGATGATCATCCTCCATGCTCCTTGGTCGGCACGCCGCACCGTGGACAACCCATCTCCCAGGTAGCGTTCTGCACCACCAGGCCTACGACAATCCCTACACCAGCCAGCCTCCTGAACAACCTCTGTTGTCTGCCTCCCGCACCGCCTCCGAGGCCCCTATGCCCAAATGTGCCCCGATCCAGCTCGGTTCTTTTCCGCCACTGCAGCACAACCCACTGGGCTTCATCCTTCACGGCCGGAGGCCACCACCTACAATGACCGCCTGTGCCTTCACCATTCCATTGACATACCGACCCACTAGCGGTGCTCGTGGACTCTTCCACCTCACCTGTTGGATTCCATTCCTTCAGGTTGGTGGCTACACCACCGTGAGGTAACCCATCTGCATGGGGTCTGACCAGATCGAACTCAAAACATGTCTGCTCCGGTCTGCTAAGCCCGGAACGGGCTCATGCTGACCTGTCTGACCCAAAACACCCATGCAGAGAGTCGGTACAGCTCACAATGGGCCTGCACATGTCTGCTCCGACACACACATGCCTTTACCAAAGTTTGAATGGCCTCGATGTTTTAATTTAATCAAAAATGTATTTAAAATATTAATTTAATTACTGTTGATAATTAAATTAATTAAATATTAATATTTGGTTATAAATTTTTTTTATGCGATGTAATTTATTGAAATGTGAGATTCAATTAAATTAATTAGTTAATTTAATTTTACGTTATAAATTAAATGAATTAATCAGGACCGAACGATGACATTTGTTGATTTAAAATTAGACTTAAATTTTAATTCAATAAATAATGCCCTCATAATTCATTTAATACCTGATTAGTTTTTTATTCTTTATTTATTTAATATACACAAGTTTAATGTGTATATTACTAATCATGACCCATAGACAGACCAATTTAGGTATGATTTTAATTTATTTTATTTAATGATTTATTTATTGCAATGGTTTTTAAATAGTTAGTTTAATTAAATAAAAGTTGATATGTGTGTCATCTCAAAAGTCATTATATGCATAAGTCCATGCGCACAAATTCTCATAGTTTTAATTTTATACCTAAATACCCCCTCACTTACATGCGAGTACAATTTTATAATGACGAGATGACTTGTGACGCCCTTCGCACAATGTGACGGATACACACAAGACAGGAGTTGGATACATTGGATGCGAAAACATTGTTATTCATGTTTTAAGCCACGTGAGTAAAGGTACTAACCCATAGGGTTTAGGTTGGTCTATTATTCACTCAATGGGTCAACCAATAGTACAGTATCATGATCAAGTGTTCATTTTGTTAATCATGGTTTAATATTTTGTGCATGTGTAGTTTATTACACGGTCACATTGAATAATAAAAAACAATCATGCAATATAAAATAAACATGTGACACAATGAAATTTCTATTTATTTCAGTCAGTTGAGAGTGATATAACATAGTATGTGCTTATAAAAACTAAAATTATTTCTTTCGTCACAGTAACAATAATAAAACCATAAAAGATATATTGAGTCTAAACCGCATTCCTTCATTCAAATTATGACAAAACCATCTATTTGAGGTGCTGGTCATGGCCTAGATGAGGGCGCCTATTACTACTAGGGAGTCCTTATTAGAATTATGGCTTGAAATAAAACAAATTTCAGAAAAAAATAGCCTTATATTTCTTGTTTTTATTTTAGAGTCAAGCATTTTTTATATCATGTTTTGGTTTTAGAATATGGGACTTCACTCAAGAGAATTAGGAACCACATGTTAATGCGGTCTTCCAGTCAAAAACCCACCTAGTAACCTCATGTAGTGGTGTTGCCATAGCTTGTAGACTATGAGGGGTGGGGGTGTCCAGGGTGGTGGTGTGGTCCAGAGGGGTGATGGAAGTCCAGGGGGTGGGGGGTGGTCCAGGGTGTCGAGGGGGGGAGGGGCTTTCCAGGTGGTGGGGGGGGTCTAGAGGGGTGGGGGTGTCCAGGGGGTGGATTGGTGTCCAGGGGGTGGGGGTGGTCCAGGGGGTTGGCCTGGATGAATCATACACGTCACGAAGGACTCTTGGATCTTTCTCCTAATGAATCAAAACAATCCGAATGTGTTTGGTCGGATTTCCATAGGTTAGTTATTGTTTCCACATAAAATTGTGTCTATTTTAAACAAAAAAGAGACCCTTTGAGTGGTATTGGCCACACCATGCCTTGGATTGAGGCGGGGATGACATTTACATGTCACAATGGACCCATGGATCGTTCTTATAAAAGATCAACACAATCCAAATGTGTTTGGTCGGATTTTCGTAGGCCAGTTGTTGTTTTCAATTAAAATTGTGTCCATTTTAAACACAATAGATACCCTTTGAGTGGTACCAGCCACACCATGCTTCATGATTGAGGTGAGGTTGACTCGTACACGTCAAAAAGGAATCTTGGATCGTTCTCCTAAAATATCAACACAATCCGAATTTGTTTGGTCGGATTTCCGTAGTTCAATTGTTGTTTTCAATTAAAATTGTGTCCATTTTAAACAAAATAGAGACACTTTGAGTGGTACCAGCCACACCATTCCATAGATTGAGGTGGGGTTGACTCGTACACATCCAAAAGGACTCTTGGATCATTCTCATAAAAGATCAACACAATCCAAATTTGTTTGGTCTGATTTTCGTAGGTCAGTTGTTGTTTTCACTTATAACTGTGTCCATTTTAAACAAAAGAGAGACCCTTTGAGTGGTACCGGCCACACCGTGCCTCATATTTAAAGGGGGATGACTTTTACACATCACAAAGGACTCTTTGATTGTTATGATAAAAGATAAAGACAATAATATTCCGTTTGTCAGGATTTTCATAGGTCATTTGTTGTTTTCACTGAAAATTGTGACCATTTTTTAAAAAAAAAGAAACCCTTTGAGTGGTAATGGACACACCGTGCCTCAGATTGAGGCGGGGATGACTCATACATGTCACAAAGGACACTTGGATCGTTATCCTAAATGATAGACACAATTTGAATGCATTTGGTTGGATTTTCATAGGTCAGTTGTTGTTTTCAATTAAAATTGTGTCCATTTTAAACAAAAGAGATACTATTTGAGTGGTACCAGCCACACTGTGCCTCGGATTGAGGTAGTGATGAATCTAAAACATAACAAATGGCCCACAGATCATTCTCCTAAAATATCAGGAAAATACGAATGCGTTTGTTTGGATTTTCATAGGTCGGTTGTTGTTTTAATTTAAAATTGTGCCCATTTTAAAGAAAATAGAGACCCTTTGAGTGGTACCGGCCACACTGTGCCTTGGATTGAGGTGGGGATGACTCGTACATGTCACAGAGAACCCATGTATTTTTATCCTAAAAGATCAAGACAATCTGAATGTGTTTGGTCGGATTTCCGTAGGTCAGTTGTTGTTTTCACTCAAAATTGTGACAATTTTAAACAAAAGAGAGATCCTTTGAGTGGTACTGGACACACCGTGCCACAGATAGAGACAAGGTTAACTAATACATGTCACTATGGAATCTTGGATCGTTATACTAAAGGATCAACACATTCCAAACGTGTTTGTCTGATTTTAGTAGGTCAATTGTTGTTTTCACTCAAAAATGTGTTTTTTTAAACAAAAGAGAGACCCTTTGAGTGGTATCGGCCACACCGTGCCTTGAATTGAGGTGGCGATGACTCGTACATGTCACAAAGAACCCATGGTTCTTTCTACTAAGAGATCAAGACAATCTGAATTTTTTTGTAGGATTTACGTAGGATAGTTGTTGTTTTCACTCAAAATTGTGTCAATTTTAAACAAAAGAGAGACCCTTTGAGTGGTACTGGCCACACCGTGCCTCATATTGAGATAGGGATAACTCATACATGTCACGAAGGAATCATGGATCGTTCTCCTAAATAATCAAAACAATCTAAATGTGTTTGTCAGATTTTCGTAGGTCAGTTGTTGTTTTCACACAAAAATGTGTTTTTTAAACAAAAGAGAGACCCTTTGAGTTGTACCGGCCACACCGTGCCTCTAATTGAGGTGGGCCTAATTTTTACATGTCAAAAAAGACCCATAGATTGTTATCCTAAAAGATCAAGACAATCTGAATGCGTTTGGTTGGATTTTCATAGGTCAGTTGTTGTTTTCAATTAAAATTGTGTCCATTTTAAACAAAAGAGAGACCCTTTGAGTGGTATCGGCCACAATGTGCCTCAGATTGAGGCAAGGATTACTCTTACATGTCAAAAATGACCCATGGATCGTTCCCCTAAAAGATAAAGTCAACATGAATACATTTTATGGATTTTCATAGGTCTGTTGTTGTTTTCAATTAAATTAATGTCCATTTTAATCAAAAGAGATACACTTTGACTGGTACCTGCCACACCGTGCCTCAGATTGAGTCGGGGATGACTCATACATGTCACAAAGGACCCATGGATCATTATAATAAAAGATAAAGATAATAATAATGTTTTTGGTTAGATTCTCTTAGGTTAGTTTTAGTTTTCAATTATAATTGTGTCCATTTTAAACAAAAGAGAGACCCTTTGAGTGGTACCAGCCACACAATGCCTCGTATTGAGGAAGTTATGACTAGTATACATCAAAAAGGACCCATGTATCATTCTAATTAATGATCATGACAATATGAATGTGTATGGTTGTATTTTCATCGGTTAGTTGTTGTTTTCAATTACAATTTTGTCCATTTTAAACAAAAGTGAGACCCTTTGAATGGCACCAGCCACACTGTTCCTCGGATTGAGGTGGGGATGACTTGTACACGTCAAAAAGGACCCATGGATCGTTCTCCTAAATGATCAAAACAATCCAAATGCGTTTGGTCATATTTCCATAGGTCAGTTAGTGTTTTCACTAAAAATTGTGTCCATTTTAAACAAAAGAGAGACTCTTTGAGTGGTACTGGCCACACCGTGCCTTGGATTGAGGCAGGGATGACTCATACACATCACAAAGGACTCGTGGATTGTTCTCCAAAAAGATAAACACAATAATAATGAATTTGTTCAGATTTCCGTATGACAGTTGTTGTTTTCACTCAAAATTGTTTTCATTTAAAAAAAAAGAGACCCATTGAGAGGTACCGACCACACCGTGCCTTAGATTGAGGTGGGGATGACTCGTACATGTCACAAAAGACCCATGGATCGTTCTCCTAAATGATGAAGGCAATTTGAATGAATTTTTTTTGATTTTTATAGGCCAGTTGTTGTTTTCAATTAAAATTGTGTCCATTTTAAACAAAAGAGAGAACCTTTGAGTGGTACTGGCCATACCGTTCCTCGAATTGAGGCAGGGATGACTCGTTCACATCCCAATGGACCGATGGATATTTCTCCTAAAATATCAATACAATCTGAATGCATTTGGTAGGATTTTCATTGGTTAGTTGTTGTTTTCATTCAAAATTGTTTCCATTTTAAACAAAAGAGAGACCCTTTGAGTGGTACCGGCCACACCATGCCTCGGATTGAGGCAGGAATGACTCGAACACATCAAAAAGGACCCATGGATTATTCTCCTAAAATATCAACACAATCCGAATGCGTTTGTTTGGATTTTCATCGGTATGTTGTTGTTTTCAAATATAATTGTGTCCATTTTAAACAAAAAAGAGACCCTTTGAGTGGTACCGGCCACACCGTGCCTCAGATTGAGGCGAGGATGACTCGTACACATCACAAACGACCCATGGAACATTATCCTAATATATCATGACAATCCAAATGTGTTTGGTTTGATTTTCATAGGTTAGTTGTTGTTTTCAATTAAAAATGTGTCCATTTTAAAAAAAATAGAGACCCTTTGAGTGGTACCGGCCACACCGTGCCTTAGATTGAGGTGGGTTTGACTCGTACACATTCCAAAGGACCCATTTATCGTTCTTATAAAATATCAACACAATCCGAATGTGTTTTATCTGATTTCCGTAGGTCAGTTGTTGTTTTCACTCAAAATTGTGTCCATTTTAAACAAAAGAGAGACCCTTTGAGTGGTACCGGCTACACCGTGCCTTTGATTGAGACAAGTATGACATTTACCCATCACAAAGGACCCATGGATCATTCTCCTAAAATATAAAGTCAGTCCGAATGCGCTTGGATGGATTTTCAAAGGTTAGTTGTTGTTTTCACTCAAAATTGTGTTTTTTTAAACAAAAGAGAGACCCTTTGAGTGGTACTGCAAAAACCGTGCCTAGGATTGAGCCGAGTATGACCCTTACACGTCACAAAGGACCCCTGGTCATTCTTATAAAATATCAATACAATCCAAATGCGTTTGGTCAGATTTCTGTAGGTCAGTTGTTGTTTTCACTCAAAATTGTGTTCATTTTAAACAAAAGAGAGACCCTTTGAGTGGTACTGGCCACATCATGCGTCATAATGAGGAGTGGATGACTCATACACGTCACAAAGAACTTTTGGATCATTATCCTAAAGTATCGACACACTACGAATGCGTTTGGACAGATTTCCATAGATAAGTAGTTGTTTTCACTCAAAATTGTGTCCATTTTAAACATAAGAGAGACCCTTTGAGTGGTACTGGCCACACCGTACCTATTATTGAGTCAGAGATGACTCTTAAATGTAAAAAAGGACCCATGGATCCTTATTATAAAATATCAAGACAATCCGAATGCGTTTGGTTGGATTTCCGTAGGTCAGATGTTGTTTTCACTCAAAATTTTGTCCATTTTAAACAAAAGAGAGACCCTTTGAGTGGTACTGGCCTCACCGTGAGTCGGATTGAGAGGGGATTACTCATACATATCAGAAAATAATCTTTTATAGTTATACTAAAGTATTAAGACAATCTGAATGTGTTTGGTTAGATTTCTGTTGGTCAATTGTAGTTTTCAATTAAAATCGTGTCCATTTTAAACAAAACAGAGACCCTTTGAGTTGTACAGGCCACACAATGGATAGGATTGAGGCCGGGATAACTCATAAATGTCAAAAAATACCCATGGATATTTATCCTAAAGTATAAAGACAATCTGAATGCGTTTTCTAGATTTTACTAGGTCAACTGTTGTTTTTAATTAAAATTGCGTCCATTTAAAAAAAATAGAGAGACCCTTTGAGTGGTACCAGCCACACCTTGCCTCAGATTGGGGAAGGGATGACTCATACACGTCAAAAAGGACCCATGTATCATTCTTATAAAATATCAAAACAATCTGAATGCATCTGTTTGGATATTCATAGGTCAGCTGTTGTTTTCAATTAAAATTGTGTCCATTTTCAACAAAAGAGAGACCCTTTGAGTGGTACCAGACACACCGTGCCACGTATTGAGGAGGTGTTGACTTGTAAACATAACGAAGGACCCATGTATAGTTCTTATTAAATATCAACACAATCTGAATGTGTTTGGACAGATTTTCGTAGGCCATTTGTTGTTTTCACTAAAAAATGTGTCCATTTTAAACAAAAGAGAGACCCTTTCAGTGGTACAAGACACACCATGCCTAGGATTGAAGCGAGGTTGAATCATAAACATCACAAATTACTCTTGTATCATTCTCATAAAGGATCAATAGAATATGAATGCGTTTGGTCGAATTTCTGTAGGTCAGTTATTGTTTTCACTTATAATTCTGTCCATTTTAAACAAAAGAGAGACCCTTTGAGTGGTACCGGACACACCATGCCTCGGATTGAGGCGGTGATAACTCTTACACATCACAAAGAACCCATGGATCGTTTTGATAAGATATAAAGACAATAAGAATGAGTTTGGATGCATTTTCAAAGTTTAGTTGTTGTTTTCACTGAAAATTGTGTCCATTTTTTAAAAAATAGAGACCCTTTGAGTGGTACCGGCCACACCGTGCCTTGGATTGTAGGGGGGTTGACTCATACATGTCACAAAGGACTCGTGGATCATTCTACTAAATGATAAATAGAATCCAAAAGCATTTGGTTTGATTTTCATAGGTCATTTGTTGTTTTCAATTAAAATTGTGTCCAATTTAAAGAAAAGTGAGACCATTTGAGTTGTACCGGCCACACCGTGCTTCATATTGAGGTGGGGATGACTCTTTCACATCAAAAATTACCCATGGATCATTATCCTAAAATATCATGAAAATAAAAATGGGTTTGGTTGAATTTTTATAGGTCAGTTGTTGTTTTCAATTAAAATTGTGTCCATTTTAAACAAAAGAGAGATCCATTGAGTGGTACCGGCACACCGTGCCTTGGATTGAGGCAGGGATGACTCATAAAACTTACAAAGGACCCATTGATCATTCTCCTAAAAGATCAAGAAAATCGTAATGTGTTTGTTTGGATTTCCGTATGTCAGTTGTTATTTTCGCTCAAAATTCTGTCCATTTTAAACAAAAGAGAGACACTTTGAGTGGTACCGGTCACACCGTGTCTCGGATTGAGGCAGGGATGACTCATACACGTCACTAAGGAATTGTTTATCATTATCCAAATGGATCAACACAATATGAATGCGTTTGGTCGGATTTCTGTAGGTCAGTTGTTGTTTTCACTAAAAAATGTGTTATTTTAAACAAAAGAGAGACCCTTTGAGTGGTACAGGCCACACCATGCCTTAGATTGAGGTGGGGATTACTTTTACACGCCACAAAGGATACATGGATCATTATCATAGAAGATAAAGACAATACAAACGCGTTTGGTTGAATTTTCATAGGTCAGTATTTGTTTTTAATTAAAATTTTGTCCATTTTAAACAAAAGAGAGACCCTTTGAGTGGTACCGGCCACACCATGCCTCTGATTGAGGCAGGGATAACTCTTAAATGGAAAAAAAGGACCCATGGATCGTTCTTCAAATATATAAAGACAATCTGAATGCTTTTTTTTTTGATTTTCATATGTGAGTTGTTGTTTTCAATTAAAATTTTGTACATTTTAAACAAAAGAGAGACCCTTTGAGTAGTACCTGCAACACCGTGCCTCAGATTGATTCGGGGATAACTCATACACATCATAAAAGAACCATGGATCGTTCTTCTAAAATATCAAGACAATACAAATGTGTTTGGTTGTATTTTCATAGGTCAGTTGTAGTTTTCAATTGAAATTGTGTCCATTTTAAACAAAAGAGAGACCCTTTGAGTGGTACCGGCCCCACCGTTCCTCGAATTGAGGTGGGTACGACTCATACATGTCAAAAAGGACCCATGGATCGTTCTCAGGAAATATCAAGTCATTATGAATGTGTATGGTTTAATTTTCATAGGTTAGATGTTGTTTTCAATCAAAATTGTGTCCATTTTAAACAAAAGAGAGACCCTTTGAGTGGTACCAGCCACACCGTTCCTCATATTGAGGCGGGGATGACTCGTACACATCACAAAATACCCATGGATTATTATCCAAAAATATAAAAACAATCCAAATTTGTTTGTTAATATTCTCATAGGTCAGTTTTCGTTTTAACTCAAAATTGTGTCCATTTTAAACAAAAGAGAGACCCTTTGAGTGGTACCAGCCACACCGTGCCTCGGATTGAGGCGAGGATGACTCAAACACGTCACTAAGGACATGTGGATCATTATCCAAAATTTTCAACTCAATCAGAACGCATTTGGTTGGAATTCTGTAGGTCAGTTGTTGTTTTCACTCAAAATTGTGTTCATTTTAAACAAAAGAGAGACCCTTTGAGTAGTGCCGGCCACACCGTGCCTCAGATTTAGGCAGGGATGACTCGTACACATAAAAAAAGACCGATGTATTGGTTTACTAATAGACAAAGACAACCTGAATGTGTTTGGTTTGATTTTCATAGGTCAGTTGTTTTTTTTCAATTAAAATTGTTTCCATTTTAAACAAAAGAGAGAACCTTTGAGTGGTACCGGCCACAACGTGCCTCATATTGAGGCAGAGATGACTTGTGAATGTCACAAAGGACCCATGGATAGTTATCATAAAGGATCTATACAATATGAAGGCGTTTTATTGGATTTTCATTGGTCAGTTGTTCTTTTCAATCAAAATTTTGTCCATTTTAAACAAAAGAGAGACCCTTTGAGTGGTACCAGCCACATCGTGCCTTTGATTTAGGCGGGGATGACTCATAAACATCAAAAAGGAATCATGCATCATTCTAATAAAATATCAAGGCAATCAGAATGCGTTTGGTTGGATTTTCATAGGTTAGTTGTTGTTTTCAAATAAAATTGTGTCCATTTTAAACAAAAGAGAGACCCTTTGAGTGGTACCGGCCACACCGTGCCTCGGATTGAGGAACAGAAGACTTGTACATTTTAAAAAGGAACCATGGATCATTCTACTAAAATATAAAGACAATCTGAATCTATTTGGTTGGATTTTCATAGGCCAGTTGTTGTTTTAAATTAAAATTGTGCCCATTTTAAACAAAAGAGAGACCCTTTGAGTTGTATCGGCCACACTGTGCCTCGGATTGAGGAGGGTTTGACTCTTAGACATTACAAAGGACCCATTTATAGTTATTATAAAATATCAACATAATACAAATGTGTTTGGTCTGATTTCCGTAGGTCAGGTGTTGTTTTCACTCAAAATTGTGTCCATTTTAAACAAAAGAGAGACCCATTGAAAGGTATCGGCCACAAAATGCCTTGGATTGATGAGGGGATGGCTTTTACATGTCCAAAAGGACACGTGGATAATTTTAGTAAAATACAAAGTCAATATGAATGCATATAGTTGGATTTTCATAGGTCAGTTGTTGCTTTCACTCAAAATTGTGTCCATTTTAAACAAAAGAGAGACCCCTTGAGTGGTACCGGGCACATCATGTCTCCGATTGAGCCGATTATGACCCGTACATGTCACAAAGGACCATTTATAGTTCTCTTAAAATATCAAGACAATCCTAATCCATTTGGTCAGATTTACGTAGGCCAGTTGTTGTTTTCACTCAAAATTGCGTCCATTTTTTTTTAAAAAGAGACCCTTTGAGAGGAACTAGCCACACTGTGCATCGGAATAAGGCAGGGATAAATCATACATGACAAAAATGACTCTTGGATCATTATCCTAAAGTATCAACACAATCCGAATGTATTTGGTCAGATTTGCATAGATAAGTTGTTGTTTTCACTCAAAATTGTGTCCATTTTAAACAAAAGAGAGACCCTTTGAGTGGTACTGGCCCCACCGTGCCTTGGACTAAGCCAGAGATGACTGTTACACGTCAAAAAGGACCCATGGATCTTTATTAAAATACATCTAGAAAATCCGAATGCATTTGTTTGGATTTCTGTAGGTCAGTTGTTGTTTTCACTCAAAATTGTGTCCATTTTAAACAAAAGAGATACCCTTTGAGTGGTATCGGCGTCACCGTGCTTCAAATTGAGGTAGGTATTACTCATACACATCAAGAGGACTCTTCTATAGTTCTCCTAAAGGATAAATACAATCCGAATGTGTTTGGTCATATTTCTGTAGGTCAATTGTTGTTTTCAATTAAAATTGTGTCCATATTAAACAAAAGAGAGACCCTTTGAGCAGTATCGTCCCCACCCTACATCGGATTGAGGAAGGAATTACAATTAAACGTAAAAAAGGATACATGGATCATTATACTAAATAATCAAGACAATATGAATGCGTTGGGTTGGATTTTCCTAGGTCAGTTGTTGTTTTCAATTAAAATTTTGTCTCTTTTAAACATAAGAGAGACCCTTTGAGAGGTACCGGCCACACCGTGACTTAGATTGTAGTGGGGATGACTCATACATGTTAAAAGGGACCCATGTATCGTTCTAATAAAATATCAAGAAAATCCGAATGTGTTGGTTGGATTTTCAAAGGTCAGTTGTTGTTTCTAATTAAAATTGTGTCCATTTTCAAAAAAAAAAAGAGATACCCTTTGAGTGGTACCGGCCACACCGTGGCTCTGATTGAGGAGGGGTTGACACATACACAACAAAAAAGAACCCATGGATAGTTATTATATAGCATCAACACAATATGAATGTGTTTGGTTAGATTTCCATAGGTCAGTTGTTGTTTTCACTCAAAATTTTGTCCATTTTAAACAAAAGAGAGACCCTTTGTGTGGTACCAGCCACAACGTGCCACAGATTTAGGCGGGGATGACTCTTACACATAAAAAATACTATTTAATCGTTCTCCTAAAAGATCAAGAAAATCCGAATGTGTTTGGGTGGATTTTCATAGGTTAGTTGTTGTTTTCACTCAAAATTGTGTCCATTTTAAACAAAAGAGAGACCCTTTTAGTGGTACCAGCCACACCGTTCCTCAGATTGAGGTGGGGTTGACTCATGAACATCAAAAATTAATCTTATTTCATTATTTTAATGGATAAACACAATACAAATGTGTTTGGTCATATTTCCATAGGTCAGTTGTTGTTTCCACTTAATATTTTGTCTATTTCAAAGAAAAGAGAGACCCTTTGAGTGGTACCGGCCACACTGTGCCTCGGATTAAGGCAGGGATGACTTGTACACATCCCAAAGGTCCCATGAATCATTATTATAAAATATAAAGAAAATATTAATGTGTTTGGTTGGATTTTCCTAGGTCAGTTGTTGTTTTCACTTAAAATTGTGTCAATTTTAATCAAAAGTGAGACCCTTTGAGTGGTTCAGCATTCTTGCATGTTGCTGGTGTATATCATCTGTTAAATTTGGAAAATGACTCATTGGAGAAAGAATATTTTATTTAATAACAATTAAATTTTAATATGAACATTTACATACAAAAATGTTTCATCATTTGATCCCCTTAACCCCTATCAAAAATGACCACCAATTGTACATGTCCCCAAGTCAGATCTTCATTCTATTTGTGTACAATCTTCCATCAGGTATGCAGCCCACTCATTTCTGAACACATCTATATCATCTTGTGAGTATGAGTCTTTTCGGCAGTCAGAGAAGTACTTCAAAATATAAAAATAATGAATTAATAATTAAATTAAGCAAACTAGTAGTTGTTTTGAAAAATACCTCTTTAGATATGCTAGTCTGTTGATGAAAAATGATCTCTTTCATAAATTTACAAACATAATAACCGCAATAATCATTTATTGTTTTTTTGGACATTGCAAAAAAATTGGTCATTTGGATAATAAGTAACTTGTGTTGAGATGTGTTTGGATAGTGAAATTTTATTATATATACCATGATATTTGACCAGACATAGTACTTGATCGCCTCATTATGCTTAGCCCCTGTCCTCATTCCTTTTGTAGACGATAATGATACACCGCCCTTTTATAACAGAATCCTCAATAAAAGATAATATAAATCATATTACATGATGTTTAGACCTAAATCGTAGGATGTAGTGTCTTACAGATTCACAAACTCCATCATGTGTTCTTGGTTTGATGGATATCCTTTCTTTGAATCTAGAAAATAAATCTTCGGAGTATCCACGTTCACGGAAATTAGCAACCAATGTTGCCTAAAAATACAAAAAGGAATAAGTAATAAAATATCTTTAAATAAAATTGATATGCTTTAATTGTATATTTTTACCCCTGCATGGTTGGTATTAGGAATAGTCTGTCATTTGTAATCTTGATTTCAAATGTTTTCAGCAAGACGTTCACTATTTCATCCTTTTTTATGGCTCTAATTTTGTTAGGTGTGTTGATGTGGTATGAGGACTAACGAGTCCAAATCATGGCACATGGGAAATTCCTTCAATTGTTTTTCATACATGCGTCTATCAACAATATAAAATGAATTTCGTTATAATTTTCACATTATATAAGATTTTAGAAAAAACTTCATGAAAATACACCTCATATATATATATTTACAACTGTGATTCCTATCCAACCATTTTCAAGGATCTCATTTACATTTTCAGCAGCAATGAAATCATGACATTCCTCTCTGTATATGTTCTTTTTGAAGACCACTCTTTGACTAATACCATCTTTTAGCTTCGTATCCACATGAGTCTTCAATGCTATTAAATTTGGATAGAGAATAGGTGCTGTTATTGTCCTTTCAGTAGCTCCTTGGAATCGGTTGGTCAATCCTTTATATGGTTTTGAGATGACGTTTGTCACCAACTTCCAATTCTCTATCTATAAAAACAATCATTGGTTCATACCCTTTTTTCATTATTTGTTAAAAGTTTTAGCTTGAAAAAAGGAAATAAATACCTCTTTGTCCTCATGTACTCTTACAAGTTGTGACGGAAATGCAATGAATATCCCAATATCCATTTTGATCGTATTAATATCATCTTCATCAAGTGGAATAGGTAGATTTTCATTTTTCTCATGAGCTACAGTAATCATCACTTTCAGATGATCATTCATAAGAGGTCTATTATGTATCGTGGCATCTGGGATATTGAACACTGTAGACCATGCTACGAGGTGATATGTGGGTGTTGACAGATATAAATCACAATCATTTTAACCATATAGAAGATCGGTATAGAAAAATATTAGTGTTTGTCTGATTCACATTTCATGGGAACAATTATTAGAATATTGATTACCACGGCTAAGACATATCTGTGAGGGGAATGGCATGCCTCAAAGATGGTGGTTGTGGGGCCAAATGTTCACGTGCTGGTTATTCCTGAGTTGTGTCTTCTCCTTGCTTCCCACCCATAAAAGTTTCTAGAAACTCACCCTGCCATTGCAATCGTTCTTGAAGGGATGATATTTTTTCACTCAATTGTTCCAATATTTCATCCTTATCATCTGTTTTTTTCTTCTCAAAATATACTCAGGGAGTCACCCCAAACCCCGTACCTCTGACACGACCGTATTTTTCTAGCTACTTCAAAGTCGTCGATAATAGGTCTGCATCCGCTATAGGAGTAGCTGATTCAGGTGACTGTTGGATATTGGAAAATAACTAATTATTTTTATGTAATAGTAATTTAAAACAAATCATTATATCCATGTGTCATACTTACACATATTTCCCACACTATTTGTGTGTTCTCGTCTACTATCATCCCATCTTGATTCACACGTGCCTCATTCCATAGCACATGATGTGGGATGGAAGTGTATTTTGTTTTAGACTCATTGATCTATATATAAACATAGAAAGATAATTATGATGTTGTTTATTGGAACCTAACAATATTACATTATATTTAAAATACTTACCATTTTCTTTTCTAATGAAGCATACCCCATCTTTGCTTTATGATAGGGGTACGTTGGTTTTGATGCACATTCCTTATTTTCATTACAGAGTTTCTGTTTCATAAATGAAATATTGACAATCAAAGTGATGGATATAGGTATCCTCAAACAACGTATTATCAACCACAATGCCCCTGAAACTTCTCATCCCCACGACAGCTAATAAATGCATCCCATGCTTCTTGGTATTTCAGGTGAGCATAGACAATGGGTGGGTGTGGGTATATTTTACCTTTGGAATCTTTCAGGTGACATCTTGTTAAAATGGTGTGAAAATATCGATTAACCCTTCCCGAAATCCTTAGTACATAATCCTTGTCTAAATCGTCTACTATAAATGTACTCTAAAAGAGATTGATAAGAGTAAGACATTGTTTCATTATTTTATTTTCTAGTAAATTAAAGAAATAAATTCATAATGTTACCTTAATATATTCCAATATCAAAGCCTTCAGCCCGGACACAACATGGTGCCGTGAATCTATGTCTATCTACACGCATTGTCAAGTGACAACTCCAATGTAACTAATAAACAGAGCCTTTTTGGGATTCGCATTTTGACCTCATGCATTCCATCTGACATCAAATTTGATTCCTTTTCTTTTCTCTTTAAGAACTCCGACTAACATTGTCAAACTACGACGCACCTATGTTTTCTGCGATGTCGGTTCTTTATTCCCAAACATTTGATTAATATAAACATCATCTATATGGTAATATGAAATGATAGAAATGAAATGTGATGATAGTTATTAGACCTCAACACTTGTATAATCAGGAGACGCAATAGAAGTAGCAGTAGGAGTAGCAGCAGGAGCCGCAGCAGGAGCAGAAGCAGGAGCACCAGCAGCTGCAGTAGGAGCAGCAGCAGCCGCAACAGCAGTAGCTTAAGAGACTTATTTAGCCTCAAGGTTAGGAGCACCAGAATGTGCAGAAGTCATTATCTGCAAAAGTGGTTGAACAGTTAATTTAGATTACATAAATTTAGTAATGATAAGATAATAACATGAGATAACAAGATCTATATTACAAACAAAATATAACCAGTTTATTGAACTCTATTTCTTTTTTTCAAAAGTTTAAGGGATTTGAAACCTATATCGATTATCCAAATCCCTTAATTTTGGTCTCCTATAACATATAAAACATCATCTACATTGGGATCACACCAAAATGATTTCAACGTACCACAAAAAGGATCCTCCTCAACTGAATTTTCATCAGATCATTCAGTAGTTTTGAATGATAATTAAACAACCAACAACCTTCGTTTTGTGGGATCTGGAACATAAAAAACATATACCACTTGTGATGCCATTATAAATTGTTCTTCTTTGTACCCTTTATTACTAAAATCAACTTTCAGAAATCCCCATTCATCTATTTTAACACCACTGTTGTTATCAACCCATTTGCATTAAAAAATCAGTAATTGGAATGTCGTATAATCCAACTCCCATATTAGTTTGATAATGCCAAAGTATGACATATTTTCATAAATTTGATTTCTGTCCTTACAACCAAAAACATGCATCACATCAGCCACTAGTATAACTCCTCTATTTTTCATGGTACTATATTCATCTTATTAATTTGTATATAATGTATAACCATTAATTACATAACCACTGTAAGATAATACATACACACTTGGTCCAAAGACTTTCCATCAAAGACGTTCTGAAATTGAATTAGCATTTTCATCCAACTGCTTTAAAATAAGGTCTTGAAACTATACTATAAACTTGTGAATATGTGTATTTGATAACCATTTTTCCGCCCTTGATGGATTCAACTTCCTAAGAATTTCTTGGTGAGTATCAATATATGGAGCAACCTCCCAACAGTTATGCAAAACATAAAGGTGGGACTACTCTTGATCTGTAATACTGATTGTCACAACTTCTCTTCCATAAATTCCCTCACACACAATGCGTCTAGTGTGACAAGATTTCAGGAGACCAATTCCTTCCACATAAGATTGGTATTTGGTAAAAAATTCAATTGCATCCACAACAATATATCACTCCACTATACAACCCTCTGGCTGACTTCAATTTTTGACATACTCTTTCAAAATCATCATATACCGTTCAAGAGGATACATCCATGTATAGTGCACAGGATCAAAAAGTCGAATCTCTCTCACTAAGTGAATCATCAAATGAACCATCATATCAAATAATGTTGGTGGGACGAACATTTCAAATTCACATAATATGATAGCAATTTCTTTTTCCATAGCTGGAAACTTTTCCAGGTCTAAAACATTGAAAAAGAAACAAAGATTGGTTAATGTATGACAAACATTCTTGGAAAAAATGCAATGTAAAACTATAGGAATTAGATCTTGGATCAAAACCTGGAAGTCATGTGATTTCCACCCATTTAACTTCAAATAATTCATTGACACAACGTTCTTGATATTTGTTGAATAACCCTCTAGAACCTTTACATCATTAAAGTAGTTGAAAAACTGATATCTCTCTTCTCTAGAAAGAATATATTTAGTTGTAGGAAGAAACATTCTATTTTCTCCCTTCACAGGAGCCAAATCTTCTCATATTCTCATGTCAACCAAGTCCAACCTTGAATTAATTCCATCATTTGTTTTTCTAGGGGAATTTAGAACATTCCGATAACACTTTCCCATACATTTTTCCCACATGCATCACATCATGAAAATGTCTTATGTACAAACAATTTCTGTATGGTAATTCAAAAAAAAACTGATATCTGTTTCCAAACTATTTTCGTAAGGATTTTCGAAAATAGTTTAACAAAAATAGTGCTCACATCTTTTACATTCTCAAACAGTTGATGAACTATTATTGGAGATGGTTCTGCGCATTGTTCTGAACTTCCATTGAATGATGTCGTCCAGGATCAGAACTTATACTGATGAGGTAGAAATCTACGATGTCCTAGAAACACATATTTTGATGAATGTTTCAACCTAATTGATTTTGTATCTTCTTCGCACATAAGACACCCTTGAGATCCTTTAATTCTATAGCCTGATAAATTTCCATAAGAAGGGAAATCATTTATTGTCCCATACAACATCTCTCTCAACGTGAATTATTCACTTTTATAATCATCATAAAACATAACACCGGAATCCCACAATAACTTCAAATACTCAATCAATGAATCCAGATAAAACATCAATATCGTTACCTGGTTGTTTTGGTCTAGATATATGCATATTTACCATGATGAATTTCTTATTCATGCATAACTAAGGTCGAAAGTTATAATTTACCAACATAACATGCCATGTACTATGAGTGATGGTTTGAAAACCAAAAGAATTTACTCCATATATAGATAACGCAAAAAGAAGATTTCTTGGATCTTTTACAAATTCAGGATACTCATGATAAATTTTCTCCCATTGAGTCGAGTCGGCCAGATGATGTAATTTCCCATATTTATTTCTTTTATCAACATGCCACAACAATTTTCTTGTAGTTTCTTCACTTCCATATAGATTGCTAAACCATTGAATGATTGGAAACAACCATACACCTTTTGTAGGATTGGATTCATCTTTCTTATATCAAGAATCACCACACTTTGGGAATTCTTTAAGTGATTTTTCATCCTTGAAAAACAATATACAGTCTTTGGGTAGGAATGTATTCTTTCAGAAATCATACCCATCGAGTGTAGCATTCATTTAGCTTCATATGTCCGGCTTGGGAGATCAATATCTTCAGGGAGCATGTCATTCAAGAGAGAAAGTGGTTTTGTAAAGCTGACATCACTCCTTCTGTTTCCTACTCTCAATTTATACAAGTTCAGTACAACTAACAATGTTGTATACTTGGTGCAAACAACATACAATGGAGTCTTTGCACAACTCTTTAACTTCTCAAACAATTTTGGGAAATCACAGAGTTCATCTTCAATTTTCTTTTTCATTTCCTCAATACGATCATCATCGTTATTAACATCTATAATCACATCCTCCATACAGTATTTTTCATTATTCATATTTTTATTCATATCTGATGATCCATAAAACACAGTTTTATCCCAGCCAATAGCTACATTTTCCTTTTCTCCGTGTTTATTCCATCATTTATAACTCTGATATATTCTGTGACATATCAAATGTTATTCCAACTCCTCTGGAGTAATTAGTCTATAATAACAACAATATAAACAAAGAAAAAGGTTTTGAGAAGGATACTTTGCGCGATACTTTGCAAATTTGATGAACTCTTTCACTCTGTTCTCATACTCTATTGTCAAACGATTAGCATCCATCCAATCATTATTCATCTTCATTCTATTTGAATCTCAAATATTTGTATTTATGGTTCAAGTACACAAAACAAGACTTTCAAATATAGTAGAATAGAACAAATTCCTTATAAAAATAGAGATTAATAGAGCGTAAGAATTAGTATTTATTCATCTTCATTAAATATAATTACTTTAGATACATTATAGTTTCCTCAAATCACCCCAGGACAAACACAGGAATAATCAAGAATGATACATCGACCACTCCTAGGTCTCTGCCCTGCATTCATTATCATCATGCCTAAATACCCATATATCCACACATACATATGTCAAAAACACATAAAAATCATTTCCACATCATAACCAAAGTAACAATATAGATTTCAATCAGCTTACTCGACTCAAGTGGTGGTGTGTAAGAAATAATAAGAAAATATAATAAGTATATAGTCACACATAAATTTATAACTTGTGTTAATAATCCAATAAACCAAATGTATCATTCCATATATCAGAATACTCTAAAAGAGCCCATATGTGACAGTAGTCCCAGGTGGTGAAGGTTCCTGAGGATGAAGGGGCGAACACGCACCTATCGGGGTTCGAGGTCAGGTCAGTAAGGTTGAAGGTGGATTGATACTCCTACAAGGGTTCATTCTATATTTCACAAACCATGTCCTGGTAAAAGGGTTCCTACAAGGGTTCTTGAAGATCATTCTAAGAAGAAATGGAAACGGAGAGGGGGAGTGGTTCAAAATACCACAAGAAAGATGAAAAACATGGTATTTGAGAATATGATAGTGGCTTTCATGTTGACTAGACACCTATCTAATAGACTCCAAAAGCGGTGGTGGCCCCTGCAGTTTTTCCACCAGGTGAGACTGTCACCTGAGATGCTGAGATCAATGAGGCCCTTCCCAGCCATGAACTGAACAAACTCCATGATGTCATTCTTCTGGAATGGGATTCTACCATTCATTTCCTTTGGGTTGAAAATGTCATTAATTTCACCTCCATAATACAATTGACGGTGGCCGGGACCAAAGGTATTTTGTTCACTCTATAGAGATTCCCTTTGAAGAGGTTCATAGCTTCCAAAAACAAAAGTCATAAGTAAGGAGGTGTCACCATTGGACACCATGGTAGTGATGAACTTATTGCAATCTTGAATAGTCTCAACAACATATTTATTGTTCCAAAATACCCTTTTGTGTCTGTTGGAGGGGTCAGAGTGTAGAAATCCATGCAACATAATCTTCCAAGATAATTATATGATTATCATAGGTTTTTTTTATTAGACAACAACATAAATTCCATTATGATTTTTTATTTCTATGGTGAGGAAGTATGATTTAATTTGGGAACTAAGACCATAAGAATTACAGATGAAGACAATAATTATGGGTAGGATAGGGATCTCACATTGGATCTAGATCTACTTGCCCTATTGAAGTGGGAGGATGATCACTCGTTGAGGTCCATTGATTTTGAACATGTTCATAATCCCTTCAAGTTGGTAAGCTTAATATGAGTTGGAGATGAGGATCCAAAGTGGCAGGGGAAGGATGGGTAATGATACATGGGAGATGGTGAGGGAGTTCTCTCTAGATTAATATGTATTTGGAGTTGGATGACAGGCTCAGAGCCAAGGGAGACAGAACAAACACTGCTAGGAAGGGGTCTAGGCACTACAGAGAAGCAGTCAGTAACCTCAGCGAGGGAGAAGGACAAAGATGGAGGTAGGGGTGGCATGGAAAGAAATCATGGTGGTCTGGGCCTCATGCCACACAATTTCACTACCATACATAGTCACATAGATAACATTAAGGAATGAAGGGGGGAACCCCTCGAAGAAAATAGGGATCAAGCATTGGATGACATAGAAATGCATCAGAACTAGGTGGTGTTGTCCTTAAAGAAAAAGGTTTTCCTTCAATCCTTACGTTACGGTGAAATGGTGTTGGATCTAGGGGAATCAATGATACCTAGGAGGAATCTAGTGAAACTGGAATCCAAGTGGGAATGTCCTTAAATTTTTCATAAACTTCACTCTGATAGTGTAAACTCATAGATCGCCATTGATGATGAGCATATCAATATTTTCACCAATACTAGGTTTCTCAAGAGACATTTTATATGAATAAACCATACCTTTAGTCTAATATATATGAATTTGAACTAAAAATCCAACATCCTAGTTATACACAATTCTGATTATCTATTCAGGAATCCAATTTCCTTTCCATATGATGTAAAAGTGTACAGTTTCATAATAACTATATGTGTCTTGATTTATGTCAACATAGGATATGTAGGGATGCATGGAACTTTAAATCCATTTCCTAGCTACAATAATTACAAGAATAAATTCCCACCTGTGCATATAGGTTAGACCATCAGAGAGTGTTTCTCATTCAAGAACATTATTTCTATTCATTACTGTCATAATAGGATACATTGTTACACCTAGGTCTCAAATTGCATGCCTAGCTACAATAATCCATAAAGCATTCATCCCGAATGCACAAGGAAATACGCACACAATCTCATTTTTCCTAAATTCGATCATGATCTAATTACATATTGTTTTTTATGAAATATATCATACAGAAATTCTTTACGTTAGTTCCCAAGACCATGCAATATGACATGAATAAAAATGGAAGCATCCTAATCACATGAAAATAAAACTATAACACATGAACTTCTTCACCAAATAATGATTAAATACACTGAAAATTTCCTTAACACATGTCATTAAACAAAATTTACCAACTACCAAACATAATGCAATGTATTCATCACAATCATCAGTAGTAAAATCCCAAAATCAAAATGGGGTTCATTGATTTTTCAGACCATGCAAAGAAAAGATCAAAGGGCGGTGGAGGTCCGGCGAAGCTCAGTGGGCGGAGGAGGACCGTAAACTCAAAGATTGAGGATGGAGGAGGTACAACAATGAGAAGCTCAGTGGGCGGTGGAGGTCCTTCAAAGTAAAGCTTGAATGCGGCGGAGGTCCGGCAACACGAAGCTCAGCGGGCGGCGAAGGTCCAACAACGAGAAGCTCGAGGGCGAGGGAGGTCCGGAAATGCGAAGATAAGTGGTCAGCGGAGGGGAGTCACAGGGTTCCAGTTCTACAAGAGCTTTAGGTCGCGATAAAATGAGGCCATTTTGTTACCGACTTTATAAAAAAATTCATTATGGTTTTATCAGTGCTAACAAAGCACTGATAAAGACTACCTTTATCAGCGCTAAAAATTTAGCAGTGATAAAGGTATCCTTTATCAGCACTTTTTTAGTGCTGGTAATGGTCCTCTTTATCAGTGCTAAAAAAGCGCTGAAAATCCTTCCTGTATCAGTGCTAATTTTTTTTGTGCTGAGACATGGTTTCTTTGTCAGCGCTAAAATTTTAGCACTGATACGGGTTTTCTTAAGCTGCACTTTTTCTAAGCACTGATATAAGGTGGCGCTGAACTTTCCTATTTTTGTACTAGTGACATTGGAACAATTCATGGGATGAATTTTTTCCTTTTTCATAGGGAATAATTTCACCATGTTGACATGATCGAGACATGGAAGAGATAAACATGATTATTTAAAACCATAACTAAAAGAGATGGAACAATAACGTATTCAATGATATGTACAAGAACAGGTATTTCCAATGTATATTTTACAGTATATAAATATAAGTTATATCCAGTAGCAATACAAGAGATGAGACAGATATATCAAATTTCACTTCGGAATGTTCAAAAGATATGTACCTGGTAAATGTAGAGTAAGGATACATGTTTTCTGGGATACAAACTAGTCTTCCATAGATCAATTTTATCTACTATATAATATAGGATAAAGATGATGAGTGAGTCAAGATCATATCAACCAGTGGAAGCCATACGTACAATGACTGAGTATGCTGCAACTTCTGAGGGAGCAAATAAGTAGTTATTAAATGCAATGATTTCTTCCAGTTCATATAATCACACCTGGTAAGAAAAGTATTATCATAATGTAAATTATTATATTCTTTCTAGACAAGATTTCAAGTTATGATACAAGAAAACTGGTAAATTCATATGATACTATCTCTTGAGAAGTTTTACTCAATTAAACAAGGTCAGAATTTCATAATTTCCATGTTTCGGAACCGTGGATGGCCTAGTAGCTAAATAAATTACTTAGAAAAAACCTGTTGTTCATCATGTGACTAGCTAAAAAGCTTGGTTAGCATGTTAGCACTAGTCCAAGTAGGAATTTGGTTCCCTGGACCCAACTATTCAGTGCTTATGATTACCATATCATGTATACAGTTAGTTATACATGATGTCATCTTACAATTATAGTGTATACTTTTCTACCTCCAATATTGAAATGGTAATGTCCAAAGATTAAATGTCATATCGACAGTTTATAGTAGTTCCCAGGGTATAATGAGAACCTCTAAATACTATAACATTAATCTTAAATACATGTTCTATGGTCTCGATACGTCGTACTGACTGGACACAGTAGATGTATGCCCATCACATGATAGGTGCTCATAATCTTTGAGACTTCCTCTCATGATGTTCACACTTAGTGATATCTAGTAGTGAGATCATGAGGAATGACCTTCCAATAAGAACACCACATGTTTCAGGTGTCATTGGATATTCCTATCTATGATTATGTGTACTATTCTACTGATATGAGATCATTACCAATGCATGTCCTTTGATTGCATCCATTGATTCATGATGAATACCATATCCATGAAGTTGTGGTGATGTTGTTTATGATGGGTGCGTCATTCGTGGCTTGGCATTGGTTGAATGGTCAAGAAAGGCATTGTCACTTCTAAGTCATCAAAATAATATATCTCTGGCCATATTGATATGGATGGACATACCATTATAAGACCATGTCCATGGAAGTCACAAGTAAATCAATATAAATCAACAATCAATAAAGTAAGACATGGGAGATGGCACAAGAGTACATCCTACTTTATGAAATATTATTGACAAATAGATTCTATTACACAATGTGTGTTCGTTGGTTATTTTTCACTACTGCAAAAAACTTTATCTATTCAAGGGCCATGATGGGTTGCTAGATCTCTCTCTTGCTCTGTGAATACAATTAATTCCTATAATGATAAGGGCCTAGAGGGTCACACACATTAGTGTACTCATGAATCTTCCCTATTCATCCGAATAAGAGTTTTGGACATGGTGCCCCCCATTAGGGTCTAGGATTTGTCTAAGGAAAAATGATCACCACTGAAATAAATAAATTTGTTTTATTAGAGTTTAGAAAATTGGGCATTGTATTTATTTATTAAATGTATTTACGAGTTTTAAGTAAATACATGAAAAATATTAATTGACAAATATTAAATTATTCAAGGATAAATTAATATTTATGGGAGTAATGAGGTGAGTTAATGATTCAATTATTATCATGTAATATATTTTAGTATATTAAAAGAGAGTGATGATAATATTTATGACTCAGTTTAGTAGTCATAAAATGTCATTTATAGTGCGTTATTTATTCGGGGCCAGTGAGGCTATACCAGTTTTTTAATTGAGCACTATAATTATATGATGAGAGAAGATTTACATTGATTATTAATGGGGATTCTCTCTCGTCTCTCATCTCCCATGATCTTGAGAGGGATTCCCTTGAACCAAAGAGCTTGGATTGATCTCTCTCTCTGGAATTGCCAGCGAATTAATGTAGTGGTCATTGGAGTGTCGAAGGCATCGTCAGTATTCCGTGCTAGCATGAGGATTACGATGAAAGATGCTCTTGTGGATTTCATGAAGAATGTGTGGATGATCTAGAGGAATTAGACATTAGATTCATTGGTATGTGATCACTAACAAAGAGCAGATGTCGTGCACAACATCAGAATTAAACTAGGTACTTTATGGTTTATTTTTTTCTTAAAATCATTAACATGTGGTCCTCATCTATGACCGGGCTGCTGTTCACCGATTTCGACAAGTTTGGGTTGATCGTTGGAGGATCAATTTTAATAACTCACCTATTTGGGGCTTCCACTGCATTATCAGTTCCAACAAGTGATGGCATCAACCATTAGTATTATACCTTATGAAGCCCATTTATCAAATATTCTATAAGATATTTAATATCTAAACATTTACCTATACCAATTAAAAACTGAGATCTAACTACTTAAGAATTATAAAAACCATATGCTGGGGAAGTTCGAGCTCCTCGAGATCATGACCTAAACCAAATTCTCAAAATGATAACCTGAAATCCTTACATTCACACACCATACTCTAAGGTCATAATCAAGTGTGATAACTGTATATGTATCAAGACCTTACTAATAGTAATGTGTACCTTATTTTTTAAAAAATAATTAATATACTATAATATTATTTTTATTACATTGTAAATGATTTATAAAGAAAAAATTATATTTCTAGTTAATTATAAAATAAATTTTGATGAATTAATAATTTTTTAAAATAAATATAATTTTAATAAAATATAATAATTAAATACATTTTATTAAATATAAATTATATTATTAGTTTAATGAAGACAAATGTTAAATTTATTAGGGTTTGAAAACTATTATTATTAACACCCAACAATTTTCAATGTCATTTTTTATTTTAATAGTGAAAAATCACATATATAAAATATTATTTTGTTAAAATGAATATTTATTTTGAAATCAGTACATCAAAATTATCCAATGGTAAATTTTTCATAATTTTCTAAGAATATCGAATTTTTTGGGTAAAAATTAAAAATTGTATAAATATATAGTGTTTTTTATGAAATCAATATTTCACAATAGTGATCTAAGAATAAAAATAAAATGTATCCATGACAAAATATTTGTTTTTCCTTTAAAATAATCAAAATCTATGTTTATTTGAACTATTTTTTAATTCCTTATTGAATCATCCAAGGCATAAAATATATTTTAAATATTTTAAATAATTTCTTGGAATGTGTGACTCACATCAACATAAGAATGGGAAATATTTTATTATATTCAGATCATGTCCATATAAAATAATGTAAACCACTCACCATTTTCTGAAAACATGAGAAAAACCCATGGAATGGTTTGTGGTTTGAATATTTTTTTATGTGGAGTCCAACACCTAAATTATAAAGAAATACCTTCCAGTAATATAAAATCCCACCCAATATCCCATTTATCTTCACTCAATGTCCATGAATCACTTTCACCCTCTACCATATATCTATTAGAGTCCTACTGATGATATAAGGCCCTGCCTTAATCCTTACTTAATTATTGAATTAAATGAATAATTCACTTTGAGGATCTTTTCAGGTTTAGAGTTTTAGAGAATTAAGACATAACTATTATATCTCAAAAGATTACATAGTAGACACTTCTATTAAGTTTCCATAAAATAAAAAAAACACTTAAAAAGAAACATATCTAGTTGCATGATTTAGATAGAATGTCTTTCCTTGATCCCATCCTTGACCCTATTCATCTTTAAGTCTTGTGGAAAACATTTCAAAAACATGGGATGAGCATAAAAACCCCAGTCAAGGATACACAAAGAAGGAAAACTGTTAGTTTTTCAAAAACAAAAAGTAAACCATGAATACTTTACCAAAGTAATACTTTTAACCTTTATGAATTAGTAAAAACACTTCACTGAATAAAAGACCATTACTTACACTTTTGTAACCAAAAGATTACCATAAAACCCATATAAAGAACACATAAAATATAAAGGTAACTTGGGACATAAACATACTTAAATGGAATAACCATATGGTCGACTTCAACACATACTTAATGGGATAGCCATACAGCCGACTTCCATACCCAATGCATTGGAGGTTATAACGTAACCACCCGTCCTGGAATTCACGGCACCACCCGTCATATGGTTTATCACGTAACCACCCGTAAAATTTCCAAGTACCATCATTACACATAAAATATTTAAAATATAAACATTTCAATAACAACATTTCATTTTCAATCAAAATAAGTAATTCCATGATATTGAATTAATCAATCCATTTTCAAAAATCATTTAGAAGAGATTTTTGAATCAAAGTGTCCCATACCACATTGAAGATTTTATTGGAATTATAATTTTAAAACATTAATGTCCATATAAATAAATACTGAAAACCATTTTGAAAACATAGACATTAAAGATAAATATATAGAATAATAAATCTTTAAAAAATTTAAAATGATATTTTTGTTAAAGAGTTTTTAACAAAATGAGAGACTCTTGAATACAAATAATTTCAGAATAAAATTAAATCCAAACTTTATAATATCATGAGAATAAATTTATTCATGATATAATATGTAAAAGGACATTATACACACCATATAAGAGTGAATTGGTTCATAACAACAATGAAGTCTCAAAAGAAATGTAAAATCAGATGAAATCAATTATAAAAAAGGTATCCTTAAATTAAGGATAAATCAATCTCATAATTATCTGTGAAAAATATAAATACAACCAATATAAGTGGATATTAAGTGTAATACAATCAAAGTTCATTCACACATATTCAAAGGATGACATATTCAACAACTACATGTTGAACTCAAAGAAATCGAAATTGGGTTAAGAAGTTCCCTTGGTAAAATTCGACAGCCTAATGGCGTCACATAAAATTTTACAAAAATGGTTGATGAGAGAGATAAAGGGGATATCATCACTTGGACATAAAATTTACATAAATAAGGATATAGAATAACATATCCCAACATAATAGTATGTGAATTAAAAGACATAACAAAAGTAGTCTCTTAAAAAAAGTAGGGTGAAAGGTCCCCTTACCGAGTTGGGTAACTTTTGAAAAGTACACCCCATGGAAGAAGGGTCATACAATGAAGATGTAAATACCCATAAATGAAATTATAATAAAAAAATTGTATAATAATTTGCAGTACATACACCACTCAAAGGAAATAGTGGCAAATGTAGCATAAATGTCACAGGAATAAATGTGAGATGAAAAATCCCTTACAAAAACTCAGCAGCCTAACGACGCCACTTAAAACATAAAAAAATGGATTTATGAGATCAAAAAGGGTCTCCCATAATATTAAAAATAAAAATTAATGTATGAGGAATATAAAATAACATCCCCAAGCATATGAAATTTGGGCTTAAAAGAAATTACAGAAAAGAGAGTACTTAAAAAGAAAGAGAGAGGTTGGATCCCTTACCTCGGGTCCGACTTGACACGGTCATTCTTTAACGACCTGAATAATAAACTTGAGTTAATTTATACATTCTTAAGAAAATTTTTCAAGTTTATTATTACTTTTATATCACTTATTACCATGTTATAAACATTATGTAATCATTTAAGTTAATAATGATTGTTTTGTCGATATATGGTTCTTAAGTTGAAAGTGGACTTCTTACAATTACATGTTGTTCGTGTGGTCGAAGGTTCATTATATCCAGAATGATATTCATGATTTGGATATCATATATATCATATATATCCATAATATAAATGTATTAATAATATTACATAATCATTTAGAGGTATGAAATGAAATGTATCGTTCATGGAGACGGTAAGCCGAACGTATGCATGAACGCTACGTTCATTTCTATATCATACTTTAATGGAAAGAAAATAATAATGATATAAAGGTATATTATAATTCCATTATAAAAACTTATATAATAACTTTAAATCCATCCTTTATACATCCCACATATGGCATTAACGAATCAAATCATTTTGAGGGGGCAGTAGTCCAAACATCCTAAAATAAAATTATCGTGTTTACCCACAATGGAAACCATAAAGGTATGACAAAAATGAAAAATACAGAAGATTAAGTAAAACATAAACATATTATATATCATCTATAAATATAGTGTCATCTTAATGACCACCTTTGAAGGTGTTATATGAGTGTTGAACAATCATTGTTTCATGAGGTAGAAATTCGCCATCCACAGAAACAGTATGTTCTTTAACCATTAGATGAAGGTGTGTGTACGTGTAGCTAGATTCCTTCTTATAAAAACATCCTAGTATATTTAGGATACTGGTGTTGTTGAAAAAGAAATTAATGAAATTAGTTTAGGGTATTGGAGAATAAAAATAAAACAAAAGAACACAAGAGAAGACACTACCTTTAAATCGAGTAACTCTTTTTGATTTGAGCTCAAAGGCTTCCTTGGGAAGACTTATTCCCAATGTGAGGATTCTATGAGTAAGAGAGGGATGTGGAGAGACACAGTGGGCCGGGTTTTTCTGAGCCAAATTTTTGAGAGGTGTGGGTAAGGAGGTAGAGGTGGGGTCCTTGTATAAGAGGAGAGGAGGGGCACTCTTGGAATGTAAGGAAATGTTACTTTATTTTAGAATGCTTTTCGGATTTTAATGGACCCAAATTGATGTGTTTTGAGGATAAGGTGATAAAGGGTTATAAATCCACTCATCTAATAGGTTTTGGACAGGTTTAGGTCTTATAATTACATTATCTTTCCATTTTATTTAAATCGTTAAATAATGAGGTAATCGTTGCATCATCATTGTGTCATAAATAATTTAATTTTTTTAATGTATAAAAATTATAAAAAACTAATATGATGTATTAAATCTTTTTATCTTTCCAATGAATATTTATAGTAAAAAATCTGACTTTTATAGCCCCATATAAAAATTGTTTTAGTAAAACAACTCATGTTTGTGTCATTTTAACTTTTACATTAAATAAAAAGATATTAATATTATTTTCCTTCCAAAGTGGCTCAATGGGGTCCCCAAGATGACCCATGGATTGTCTTGGTCGTCCATGACACATCCAATGGTGGTAGTACATGTTTTTAGGTCATTTCGTATTATTAAAACATTATTGTTACCTTAAATTACACTAATTACCTCTAATCGCGATTAATAAACTTAAAAGTTACTATTCACCAAAAAATTATTTTAATCCCATTGAACCACATTTTACTTCTTAATGAAAACCATTTATGTCATATTTTTGAAATTCAAATCACATAAGTGGTAAAGTTTCATTTAAAAAAAATCAGTTTCTTTAACTACCACTTAGTGGTTTCACTATTCATCAAAAAATGATGTTTTTCAGAAAATTACCAAAACTTTACCCTACGATATATTAGATATTCCTAACTCAAAAATGATTTATATTTTACTAAATTCAAAACATATAAGTTATATTAATTAATTTAATAATTAGTTTCCGCTGTCATACCAAATAGCGTGTTTTTATGAAACAATATGTATCAAAAGATTGACACTAGTTTAAGTCCAATTTCAAGATGAAATTAATTCCAACAACCACTATTGGATTAAATGGTAAAAATATATTATAATTTCACTTTGAAACCAATTGAAAAGATAATCTAACCATATAAATAAATTAGATTAAAAAGAGTTTTTGAATTAAAATACATCATTTTTTACTATTCATTAAAAAATGATCTTTATCGGAAAAATACCAAATATTTATACAAAGTAAATTTTAATGTCCCAATTATAAAAAAGACTTTTATTTGGTCCAGTATAATGTATAAGAGTGAACAAAACTATATTTTATGACGGTTCACCATTAAAAGTTGATAAGTGGAACTTAAGTGAAAATTAGAGTATATATGCCTAAAATTGAATTCTTTTCATTTCTAAGCCTTTATCCTTTATTGGATAAATGTAAAAACATTTAACATACATATATAATCTTATTTTAGTTATTTATATTCATTCCCACCAATACAACAGCTACAAGTTAACTAATATTTCAAATAATTTTATTTTATTATTAGAGTGTAATGTAAGATTTCAAAGGAACTCATCGTTGTGTATTGGGTAAGCCATCAAGCATAGCATTCCCTTTAAATTAGTATTAACATTTTATTCAAAAAAGGGATAAATATAAAAATGTCATATTCTTTATTTACCCGGGGTGTTACATCCTTCCCCCCTTTTGGGAATTGCGTCCTCCTAATTTTAAAATTGGGCTCGGAAACTTCATTGAAAGTCTCACATCGGAACAAGAGTCGGTAAAACAATCACTTTAAAAGAAAGAAAGAGAAGTATAGAGGTCACCCGAGTTAACCTACACTAGGATTCCATGTAGGAAAACATGGACATGGAGGAGAAAACATAGGGTCATGTTCTGATGGAGAGTGATAGAAAAAATGTTTAGGATAATGTTAACCACAAGAAAATCACAAACTTGTGATGGGTTAAACGGTATTCGATTCCCCAGTAGGAAAAGTTAATAAACAACATTTTTGTTTTAAGTTACTTTTTATTGAGTAATTTATTCATAAGGAAACATAATTACTTATCATGTGGACTTTCAACTTTTATTAGATTTCTTACACATACTCATATTTTCTCCAAAAGATGAGTATTTAGGAAGACTTGTTCACATTAAGAGTACTATAATCAACTTCTAGAGAATCACCTATTCCACAAAAGAAAACTATATACATCCCATTTATTTAGTCTATATCCCAAACCAAAACAAAAAAGGTTAGTATAAGATCAGATAATCTAGAAAAGGATAACCCTTTATAAAAAGAAAATCTATTCTTAATCTCCAAAAATGTCCAACAAAACCCAAAGTTCAACGAGGACAGTTCGATAAACAATTTGTCCATAAAATTATTCAAAGTAAACCAAACTAAGATTGAAACCCAAATATTTGAAGGATTTAGTCACATAGTCTTCCAAGATAAATCGTAACATTTTTCTCCAAACAACATCAGTTCCTCTTAAAGTCTTGTATTGAAAAGTAATTAATCTAATCACATATCCTCCATGATAGGTTAATAAATTTCCATAGATAACCCAAAATCAACACACTCTTAATTCATAAAATCATCTAACTAAAAGGACTCAGTCAAACTAACAAGGGACTTCACGTAGTCCAATGGTAGGAAATAAATACTAGTCACACTTTGGTTGTGGGTTTGATTCTCGCAGCTTTGTCCGACGCGACGGGTTGTCACACGGTCTGCGTATTGTCCTTTTTAAAAACAATATAATTCTCAAATCATTCCCCAAAAAGATATAAAATCATCAAAAATAACCATAACATTATTTAACCTCAATTTTATCTCATGCCTTTCACCTTCCATCATAACATATAGTAACCCATAATTACCTCAAAAGTAAGGATCATATAAACCGAAATGGTTTTTTATCACTATGTCCACAAAAGAACAGATGACTATTCCTTGAATAAAATTTTCATATATCAAACATCAGGGTTACACATACTATAAATTGTCTTCTAATGTAACCCCACCATCAAAATATACTTAATACTCTTTTGAATTTCACCATAACTCTTGAAGCCCTTATATGTTGACTTCTTACTCATTCAACATTCTTCATGATCCATTAACCATTCCTTTCCAACTTATTCTGAAATACTTCTTTCCTACAAAAAAAATCATGAATCATATCCTAAGATTCCAAAATAGGAAAACAAATGTTATGAAATAATCCATACCTTGGACTGGTCATTGTCAGTTTCTTCATCCTCAATCGGAATAGAATTAGGTATTGGTAAACAAATATTTGTACGATCTTGGTGATCCCATTCCCGAAACTTCTTCATAGGACATGTGTTTGCATAATGACCATGCACACCACATTTAAAACATTCAATTGATCCCTCAGAAATAACTTCTTTCCCTTTCCTCGAGTCAACTGGATGCTTCCTTTTTCCAGGGAAGGTTCTTGCTTTATGACCTTCATTTCCACACCTATAGCATATTTTTGTCCCTTTGAAAAAATTTCCTAGGTGTTTCTTTCAACATATTTGACACATAGGTTTTTTAAAACACTTTCCTTTATGATTATTACAGGTAGTTCCGTAGGGATTTGTTTCTCGCATATATGATTCCTTATAGAAATCACCAAGGTTTAAGTGGCCAATCATGACTCCAGATAGTTGGTTGAGGATAAACACAAGAGTTCTCATTGCAGATCCCATATAATTCAGTTTCTCGCTCTGAAAACTGTCACAGTTTCCTTCACATCCACTGTTACATTGGTGCATGCTAGATCCAGCCATTTACTAAAACCAAAAAGGCCAGTGTGAGTATATCAACAAAACCATCATGTACTAACGATGAAGATAAACACTAAGATATACTTACTCATTCACTTTATCTAAAACTAGGACACTTTCTAAAATCCTAACCATTATGGTAATGTCACTTATACTTAGATAATACCCTAACCTCTAATGTTATCTAAACCGACCTCTGATACCAACTATAAGGCCCCGCCTTAAACCTTACTTAATTATTGAATTAAATGAATAATTCACATTGAGGATATTTTTAGGTTTAGAGTTTTAGAGAATTAGGACATAACTATTACATATCAAAAGATTACATAGTAGATGCTTCTACTAAGTTTCCATAAAATAAATAAAACACTTAAAAAGAAACATGCCTAGTTGCATGTTTTAGATAGAATGTCTTTCCTTGATCCCATCCTTGACTTTATTTATCTTTGTGTCCTGTGGAAAACATTTCAAAAACTTGGGATGAGAATAAAAAGCCCATTCAAAGATACAAAAAGAAGGAAAAATGTTATTTTTTCAAAAACAAAATGTAAACCATGAATACTTTACCAAATTAATACTTTTCACCATTATGAAGTAGTAAAAACTCTTCACTGAATAAAAGACCATTACTTACCCTTTTGTAACCATAAGATTACCATAAAACCCATATAAAGAACACATAACATATAAAGGTAACTTGGGACATAAACATACTTAAATGGAATAACCATACGGTCGAAATCCACACATACTTAATGGAATAGCCATACGGCTGACTTCCATACCCAATGCATTGGAGGTTATAACGTAACCACCCGTCCTGGTATTCACGACACAACCTGTCATACGGTTTATAACGTAACCACCCGTCAAATGTCCAAGTACCATCATTACACATAAAATATTGAAAATATAAACATTTCAATAACAACATTTCATTTTCAATCAAAATATGTAATTCCAAGATATTGAATTAATCAATCCATTTTCAAAAATCATTTAAAAGAGATTTTTGAATCAAAGTGTCCCATACCACTTGGAAGATTTTATTGGAATTATAATTTTAAAACATTAATTTCCATATAAATAAATACTAAAAACCATTTTGAAAACATGGACATTAAAGATAATGATTTAGAATAATAAATCTTTAAAAAATTAAAAACAATATTTTTGTTAAAGAGTTTTTAACAAAATGAGAGACTCTTGAATACAAATAATTGTGGAATAACATTTAATCTGAACTTTATAATATCATGAGAATAAATGGATTCATGATAAAATATGTCAAAGGAAATTATACCCACCATATAAGAGTGAATTAGTGCATAACAACAATGAAGTCTCAAAAGAAATGTAAAATGAGATGAAATCCATTATAAAGAAGGTATCGCTAAATTATGGATAAATCAATCTCATAATTATGTGTGACAAATATAAATACACCCAATATAAGTGGATATTAAGTGTAAAACAATCAAAGGTCATTCACACATATTCAATGGACTACATATTCAATAACTAAATGTTGAACCCAAAGAAATCGAAATTGGGTTAAGAAGTTCCCTTGGTAATATTCGACAGCCTAACGGCGTCATATAAAATTTTACAAAAATGTTTGATGAGAGAGATAAAGGGGATCTCATTACTTGGACATAAAATTTACATAAATAATGATATAGAATAACATATCCCAACATAATAGTATGTGAATTAAAAGACATAAGAAAAGAAGTCATTTAAAAAAGAGGGTGAAAGGTCCCCTTACTGAGTTGGGTAACTTTCGAAAAGTACACCCCATGGAAGAAGGGTCATACAATGAAGATGTAAATACCCATAAATGAAATTATACTACAAAAATTTTATAATAATGGGCAGTACATACACCACTCAAAGGAAATAGTGTCAAATGTAGCATAAATGTCACAGGAATAAAAGTGAGATGAAAAACCCCTTACGAAAACTCGGCAGCCTAACGGCGCCACTTAAAACTTCCAAAAATGGATTTATGAGATCAAATAGGGTCTCCCATAATATTAAAATGGAAATTAATGTATGAGGAATATAAAATAACATCCCCAAGCATAATAAATGTGGGCTTAAAATAAATGACATAAAATAGAGTGCTTAAAAATAAAGAGAGAGGTTGGATCCCTTACCTCAGGTCCGACTTGACTCGATCGTTCTTTAACGTCCTAAATAATAATCTTGAGTTAATTTCTACTTGCTTAAGAACCTTTTTCAAGTTCATTATTACTTTTATATCACTTATTACCATGTTATAAACATTATGTAATCATTTAAGTTAATAATGTTTGTTTTGTCGATATATGGTTCTTAAGTCGAAAGTGGATTTCTTACAATTACATGTTGTTCGTGTGGTTGAAGGTTAATTATATCCAGAATTATATTCACGATTTGGATATCATATATATCATATATATCCATAATATACATGTATTTATATTATTACATAATCATTTAGAGGTAAGAAATGAAATGCACCGTTCATAGAGACGGTAAGCCGTACGTACGCATGAACGCTACTTTCATTTCTATCTCATAATTTAATGGAAAGAAAATAATAATGATATAAAGGTATATTATAATTTCAGTATAACATCATATATAATAACTTTAAATCCGTCCTTTATAAGTCCCACATATGGCATTAACGAATCAAATCACTTTGAGGGGGCGGTTGTCCGCACTTCCTAAAATGAAATTATCGTGTTTACCCACAATGGAAACTATAAAGGTATGACACAAATGAAAAATATAGAAGCTTAATTAAAACATAAAAATATTATATATCATATATAAATATAGTTTAATCTTAATTTCCACCTTTGAAGGTGTTATATGAGTGTTGAACAATCATCGTTTCGTGAGGAAGAAATTTTCCATCCACAGAAACAATATCTTCTTTAACCATTAGATGAAGGTGTGTGTAAGTATAGCTCAATTAATTCTTATAAAAACATCCTAGTATATTTAGGATACTGGTGTTATTTCAAAATAAATTAATTAAATGAGTTTTGGGTGTTGGAGAAGCAAAATGAAACAAAAGAACACAAGAGAAGACACTACCTTTAAATCGGGTAACTCTTTTTGATTTGAGCTCAAAGGCTTCCTTGGGAAGACTTCATCCCAAAGTGAGGCTTCTAAGAGTAATAGAGAGATGTTTAGAGACAAAATGGGTAGGGTTTGGCCAAGCCAAAGGCTTGAGAGGTGTGGGTAAGTAGGTAGAGGTGGGGGCCTTTTATGAGAGGAGACGAGGGGCACTCTTGGAAAGTAAGGAAATGTTACTTTATTTTAGAATGAGTTTCGTATTTTAATGGTCACACATTGATGTGTTTCTAGGATAAGGTGATAACGGTTAGTCCACTCATCCAATAGGTTTTGGACAGGTTTTGGTCTTAGGTTTTACATTATCATTCCATTTTATTTAAATCGTTAAATAATGGGGTAATCCCTGCATCATCTTTGTGTCATAAATAATTTAATTTATTTAATGACTAATAATTATAAAAAAACTAATATGATGTAGGAAATATTTTTATCTTTCCAATTAATATTTATAGTCAAAAATATGACTTGTATAACCCCATATAAAAATTGTTTTAGTAAAACAACTCATGTTTGTGTCATTTGTACTTTTACATTAAATAAAAAGATATTAATGTCATTTTCCTTCCAAAGTGGATCCATGGGGTCCCCAAGTTGACCAATGGATTGTCTTGGTCGTCCATGAAACATAAAATGAGGTTTGGACATGTTTATAGGTCATTTCATCTTATTAAAACATTATTTTTACCTTAAATTACACTAATTACCTCTAATCGCGATTAATAAACTTAAAAGTTACTATTCACCAAAAAATTATTTTAATCCCATTGAACCACATTTAACTTCATAATGTCAAACATTTATGTTGAATTTTTGAAATTCAAATCACATAAGTGGTAAAGTTTCATTTAAACGAAAAATCAGTTTCTTTAACTACCACTTAGTCGTTTCACTATTCATCAAAAATTGAAGTTTTTCAGAAAATTACCAAAAATTTACCCTAGGATATATTTGATATTCCGAATTAAAAAATGATGTCTATTTTACAAAATTAAAAACATATAAGTTACATTAATTAATTTAATAATTAATTCCTGTTGTCAAAGCAAATAGCGTGTTTTTATGAAACAATAAGTATCAAAAGATTGACACTAGTTTAAGTCCAATTTCAAGATGAAATTAATTCTAACGACCACTATTGGATTAAATGGTAAAAATATTTTCTAATTTAACTTTGAAACCAATTCAAAAGACAATATAATCAAATTAATAAGTTAGACTAAAAATAGTTTTTAAATTAAAATACAACATTTTTCACTATTCATTAAAAAATGATCTTTATCGGAAAAATACCAAAAATTTACACAAAGTGAATTTTGTTGTCCCGATTCTAAAGAAGAGTTTTATTTGGTCCAATAGAATGTATAAGAGTGACCAAAACTATATTTAATGACGGTTCACCATAAATAGTTGATAAGTGGACCTTTAGTGAAAATTAGAGTATATATGCCTAAAATTGAATTCTTTTAGAATTTTAAGACTTTATCCTTTATTGGATAAATGTAAAAACATTTAACAAACATATATAATCATATCTTATTTATTTATATTAATTCCCTCCAATACAACGGCTACGTGTCAACTAACATTTAAAATAATTTTATTTTATTATTAGAGTGCAACGTAAGATTTCAAAGGAACTCGTTGTTGCGTATTGGATAAGCCATCAAGAATAGCGTTCACTTTAAATTAGTATTAACATTTTATTCAAAAAAGGTTTAAATATAAAAATCTCATATTCTTTATTTACCTGGGGTGTTATAGATGCACCCCAAGATCCCATTAATCTTATCACAAGCCATTAGAGTCACACACAAAACTGTGGGATTCCCTTTTTCCTCTTTTTCTCAATCATTTAATTTATGATATGTATTTGGATTACCATTTTCATATGTTGAGATATATTCTTAACTATCCCCCTTATATTCATTTCATTTTTATATTTTTTTATACCCTTTAACTCTCATTTATCCCTTTTATGAACTATTATGCCCACCCATTCACATGCTAAAATACCGTAAAGGATCTTCCACCCTCCTATTTGACCGAGCATTCCATTTATGTTATATAACAAAATATTATATTTTCCTATTTTGGGATATGTTCTAAAATATCCTACATACTATTCATTTAATTTATAAATTATTATATCCCCTTTTCTCGATATTATGACCCCATTTGTATGAACATATATATGATGTCGTTATGCTGAAGCAATGGAACAATAATTTTCTATTCCAATATAATTGTGTAGTGAATACCATACCCATTTCTCTATCAGTGGTATTCAAATTTATACACATATACCTATTGATTAGGTACATACATTTATGTGTTCCACACTCCATCATCATGGAATAAAAATTTATGAAGTAGGAATTCATGTTGTATGTTCTATGGGGCCTAGTTAGGCATGAGAATGAAATGATTATGACGGGTGTTCCCTTATAGCGAATTAATGTTTTGTGTAATTCATAGTATTGTGATAAATAATTTTGTAATATAGGTGTACATGCTTCTTTAGTATGCCTTTTCCACCATGGGGTCTTTGTGGGTATAGCCTTGATATTTAAATGATACAATAATTTAAGTTTCTACAACATATATCATGTTGTTATTATCATGCTATATCATGCTTTGTTATTAATATTCCATTTATTATCAATTAATATACTTATTATCTTAAATGTATTGTCTTACTCATGATATATCTTTTTTATTCCCTTATTGGGATTTATATCTCACAGTTTTCTAATGTATTTCCTGAGGATATCCCATGTAGTGTTATATACGAAGGAACATTTTGGTAATGTTATTGAAGTATTCAATAAAGATATTGTAATATCATGTTTTAAGTTGTTTTATAATGAACATAATTTCCCAAACAAACTATAATTTTTGATATTCTATTTTTTATTATGTGAAAATTTATGTAATAAATAAAGCTTTAGTGCATAATAAATAGAAGGGTTCTTATATATTTCCCGATTTACAATATGTGGGAAACAACATCAATTCCTGTCAAGTGAAATGTAAATTCTTACCAATAAGAGACTTTCCCAATATGCTCAGAAACTAAAAATCGTCCAACAAATCTTGAATCTAACATTACATGTTTTCCATAAAGACAATGACCACATGAGGATAAAATTTCAACAAACATATTCAGGTACAAAAAACTCCAAGGGATGGAACAACTGATATCCATTAGATTTATATATACTCCAAGCTATATCTAGACACTAATTTATATCCTAATTGTCCACATATATATGCTAATCCAAACTCTATTACACGAAAGTGCCTTTGACCACATCTTCACAAAAACATGTGCTATTTACAATATAGCAATTAATTCATTGAAGGTAACAATTATGGTCGAAGATTGATAATTTTTATTATAATCAAAATAAACCATTCCAAGATAGATATCATATAATCCAGCAAAATCCAACAAATAGGCATGGAGAATGTACTCTATAAATAAAACAGAATGGTCTGTTTGAACATTTATCTTTGGACATTAAGTTGTAGTTAACCTTTCCAGAGTCATCGTCACCTTTTAGAGACTCCTCCACAACTTCATAGTTATCCTAGGATCCTTATATGATACAATGACAGAAGGATCGTTATGTAACATCATAATCAATTGTACAAGAGGATTTCTAAGATCTAAAACTTTTACTATTTCATTGATTAGAATGAAATGATATAACGTTTTCAACTGATAAAAAACCACACATATAGAATACATCCCTCATGGTGTTCATGTTAATCCAACAACAAATTCCTTAGATAACTCATCCAATTTACAAGTTGGAATTATAAGAGGATGAAGAAAACCATAATTTTTACATGCTTTCTCAATATATTATGTATGGTTTAATAGATTTACACATAATTTGCAATTATATGATTCATTCCTGGCCACCAGAGTCTCCATCTCCTATCATAATATATCTTCATAGTTCCTATTTTAATGATCTAGGTGTAACAATGAAACTCTAAAAAATAGAGTTCCCCATTAATGCTGGGATTAAAACCTAGTCCATAAAATTTAAAATAATATCAAGAAAGAGAGACCAACCAAAAATGTAATACCCACCATATAGGGTATTTTTAATTACTCAAAACTCTTCCTCCATCTGTTAAACCAAAAAAATAAACTAAATGATAGAAGGAGATAACTAAACACTTTCTAATAACATATCTAAATAATTATTATGTGTATCCAATTTGAACAATGTGTAGTTCACTATAAGGATTCACTCTTCCTTCAATTCAAAAAAAGGATCTGATGGATCTTTCACACTAATATCCTATACAATAACATTCTCCTTACCCAGGGTATTTCGACATCGATTTCAAAAATTAGAGGTTATTCCACCCAACACCTTTGTTTGAGATTTATGTATTTCAATGAAAATATATAGCTCAAACTCTTATTATCATAACATAATGTGAACCTCTACCTAAAAAGATAGTGCCACAAATACTTAATCACATGTAGAAAATGTAGAAATATTTAAACCATGAGTGGGATAATTCTTATCATGAGGACAAATATGAAGAATGTTGTGACCTACCACATGATAATTCAACATAATAAAGAAACAAAAACCATCATTAGATGCATCATAAAAAATAACATACCCATTACAGTCCTCAGGTATGATTAGAATATAAGAAAATTTCAAATGTCATTTTACCTCATGAAAAAACTGAAATTTTTTACCATAATGTATTTACCCACTTTCTTAGAAATAATATTCATATGTGACAATAAAATTGAGACATAATTTAATAACCATCAATAATTTCCATATAGTCTAAGGAATATCTAAATCTCAAAGGCATTCAATGGTTAATGCCAAGATAAAATACCACTCAATTTCACATGATCAATAGATAATACAATATCAAAAGTCATGTCTTTTAATAACTTCACATTATAGTTCATAAAATTTTATTTTGAAATTTATCCTTACAACAAGTGACTCTCCATAATTTATATAGCTAAAAAATTTCTTTTTCTTTAACTCAAATATAAAATTAAACAAAATATCATTCGCAAACACTACAAACAATTTCCTAGACATTGATTTAATATCTAATTAATCATGTCCATAGAAAATATAACAGTGTTATTCAGAACCAATTCATCAAAAATATATTCTAAATTTCCACACCGACTCCTAAATAGATTCTTTCGTATATATGACTCCAAATCTCATAGCTAATTATATCCCAACCCTAGATCCATATTAGAAAAACACATTTCCCATTAACTGATCAAACAGACCATCCACATAAGAATGTAGATTCTTGCCCATAACCATTACCCATTTCAAATCTCTATAGTCCACATAATATATGTGGAAACCATATTTCTTCTTATAAAAGAGAAATCGGGATTCTCATGGGGAAATAATTGTCTAAAGAAACCCTTTTAATTCAGATCATCTAACCACATCATGAGTTCTTTTATCTTTATTTGTTCTATATGATAAAAATGTATCTAAATATGATAAATATTGGAAGCATATGATTTTAAAACACCACATACCTATCTAAATGAAGATCAGTGAAATATTCTATGAAAACCCATGTAAAATATCAAAAAATACCAAGAAGATCAAAAATAGAGGAAAATACATTGTGCTCAAATATTACCATAGTGAAAATACACATGAGCTCTAGTCGGGATGGTCCTATACAACTAGACCTATTAGACCAATATCATTGAAACACCCATGAGCTCAAATTGGGCATAATAAACAAAACACATTAGAGTTAAAAATCATCCTCATCTTAATGATAAGAAATAAAATCCATCACAATGAATAAATCAAATTTATTTCTATTGAGAATGAGAAGATATCATACAAAATAGGTATTAGTTATTAATAGTTGCCAATAATGATGTTGAAATCCATACACATTACTCTTCTCAAAAGGTGTTTCCAACTATACAAAAAATACCTTAGCTCCACTGAAAATATAAGAATATTAGAAAAATGATAGATATAAATATTTAGTAAGAACCAATGTCAAATAAAAAATTGCAATGAAATATTCAATAAAAATAATATCTCTTATTTACATTGGACCAACATCAACAACCATCTGAAACTCATCGAATTAATGAAGGTATTTCAATTCTAAGTCATGTGGATGGACACGAGTATTTACTGAATCATCTGAAAATAGTATTTTACCATTTGGAGTTGAAGATCCCAAACCATATTGAAGATTAGACACATTTAGACAGAAAATATGTAGATGACCATAACATCTACCACTAGTGTACATATTTACAGGTGAAGAGTAAGAACATCAGGTGTGTACAACCTTATATCACATATAGAAATATAGGGGCATAGTACCAATATTAATTGATTTTGTAAAGGATTCCTTCCATTGAGAACCATCTCCACCACTCCTGTGATGATCTTAACACCCTCTATTTTACCCTGTCGTGCCACTGAAGCTTACAATAGGTTGAATAGAAGGGGAGGAAAATCTGTTATTACCTTCCATGATTATATCATCCAACATAGACCTTCCTGTCTACCACACTCGAGAGTCGGGTTTTCTGAAAAAAAATTTATTCTTACATTAAATACGTATACATTTGCACTGGGTTTTCATATATTTGAGAGAAATATCACTTTTTCATGAAAAAAATTTAAAAGTAACACAATTTGGAAAATAAGTCATTTAAATACATTTTTGAATCAAAGTGTCCCATACCACTTTGAAACTTTTGAAGGGAATTAACATTTTAAAAACATTCATGTCCATATAATAAATCCTTAAAAACCATATTGAAGACATGGACATTAATGAGAAATACTTAGAATAATAAATATTTAAAACATTTGAAATGATGTTTTAGTAAAAAGTCCCTCAAAATAATCCCTTTGAAAACTCTTTCATATAACATGGAAAAGGATAATAAATATGTCCTAGTATATACTTACGTAAAAACAATCTCGTATAATAAAGAGATTGTGAAATTAACTCTTACCAATTTGGTATCTTACGAAATATACAACCCATGAAAGAGGTATCATACAATGAATATGTAAATACGCATAAATTAAAGTGTGTTACACAAAGAACACAATTATGGGAAGTACATACACCACACAAAAGGTAATAGTGGAAATATGGAATGAATCTCACGGGAATAAAAAGTGAGATGAAATCCCCTAACTTTGTACTTTTTCATTGGTCGAAGGTAGGTTAACCTACTGTATAATGGTTAAATAATTGTTATTGAACTATAAAAAAATCATTTATAATAATATGATATCATATATGATCTCTAAACATTGATTTCTTAATAATATCTTAGTATTATCGTCAGTTCGGGTGTTAATGGATTCGTTTTTCTTTATATTATTTGTTATGAGAGATGTCTTTGTTATGGATGGGATGTATATTATTAATATACAGAATGATTTCATGTCTCTAAAAGTTATTTTTATTCATCAAATTAAATTTAGTCTTGAATGGATATGATGTGGAATTAATCTCATTGCGTTCGTGGAGACGGTAATCCGTACATACGCACGAGCGACAATATCATTCTTTTGATATTAAAATAATATATAATTGGATGTTATATCATATATACATAATAATTATCATGCTATATTTATTATTTACATGAATTATACATCATTATTATACCCATCTAAATAATAATATATTTAATAACAATTACACCACAACGTGGAGACGGTAGGTCGTACGTACGCACCTTGGGTGACATGTCATTCAAAGGATGTATAGAATAATTAATTTGTTTGTTCCATAATTATAATAAAATCACAGTATATAGAATATACTGGAGTTATTATTTTATTATGGAAATAACAAGGAAAGAAGAAGTTGAAGAAGAAAGGAACTTTAAAGACGGTGGTGAAGACGTTACATCTTCTTCGGGTTCTTCCTTTTGATTTGATCAAAAGGGCTCCGTAGGTTGGCTTTCTGATCAAACTAATGCATCTAGGTTGATATTATGGAATACGAGAGGATATTTGGGCAGAGGTTGGATGAGACAAAAGGCATTGAAGGTGTGATGAATTGGTTCGAAATAGTGTCCTTGTATAAGGGGTAGGAGGGGCTCTTTAGAAAAAACTTAAAGTATTATTTTTATAAAAAATTCATATTCGGTTTAAAATGGCTCCAAAGTGGATTATTCAGAGCCTAAGGTGGGTATGGGTATAAATACTTTCATCCAATATATTTTTGGAAAGTTTGTGTCATTATTTTAACCTTATATTTTAGTTTTAACTCTTGGTTAATTAGTTTGACACTTACCATGTCACTTTGTATTTTTATATTATATAGTTAATAAACATACTATATTCATCCAAGCGACCCCCAAGTGGTCCATTAATGATACAAATATCATTATAAAATTACTTTGGATGATCATTATATTTTTAGGAATATAATATCAATTAATAATGTAATATTTGTTTTAAATACTCTTTTATGTCAAATCTGACACAATTTGGTATTTGATTTTTTTGAAAATCATAATAGCATGATTACTTAGAAAACAGTTAATTAAATCAATCCTAACATGTCATATTAACATATAAAATTCGTGGAATGCATTAAATGTCTCAAATTATATTTATTTGGGTATTTATAATATCAATTATTTTAATACTTCACAAATAATGTAATTACTACATCATCATTGTTTCATAAATAAATTAACTTCTTTAATATCTAAAAATTATAAATAAAATACCATTATGTAGGAAATCTCTTTATATTTCTAATTAATATTTATAGTTAAAAATATTACATATATAACCTTATGTAAATTTTTTTTCCTAAAAGATATATTCTTATGTCATTTTTTATTTACTTTAACTTAATTAATATAAAGTGTCATTATCACTTACAAGTGGATCCATGAGCTCCCAAAATAGACCCAAATTTACCCATGTTCAGAAATGTATCAATAAATAGGGTTAGGAAAAGTTTTAGGGTAAATTAATATTATTATAATATTATTTTTTACCCTTATTTACCAGATTTACCCTTTAACCAAGGAAAATAAAATATTTACCGAAGTAATTATTCAAAATGTCTAAAAATAAGAGTTACCTATTTACATAAGTTGGACATCCTGATTCCAAAAATAGAATCCAATTCTCCAAATTCAAAACACAGAAGTGGCAGAAATAAATTTAAAATTAATTCCCCCTGTCAAAACAAAAAATGTGTTTTTAAGAAATAATAACTATCAAAAGATTGACACTTGTTTATGTCTGGTTTAAATGTGAAATTATGTCCAATGTCCAACATTGTATTAAATGGTAAAAATATACTCTAAATATAATTTAAAACCACTCAATTTCATAATTTTTTTAATATTGATTATTTCGATTAAAAAAATTGGTTTTAATTAAAATTTAGTAATTTTCACTATTCATCAAAATATTAAAGTTATCCGAAAAGTACCAAAATTTCACCCTAGGCTAATTTCGATATTCTGAATCCAAAAATGAAGTCCATTTTGTAAGATAAAATGTATAAAATTTCAAATGGTGGATATTAATATTCATAACAGCTAGTATTATTAGTTGTGGTGTGTGTTAGAACTTGAAGTTGCGTACAACACACGCTACAATATTATTCAGCGAAAAGCATACCGTGGAAGCTTGAGGTGTTACATGGAAATTTATACATCTCCCAATTCTCCTCATGGATATTTATATTCTACCATTGTAGATGCACAAGGGGTGTCATATTCTTACGAATGATATTCTAACTCCATAGTACTGTACTTATCAAACATTCCTTAAATGACATGTTAACCTCTTGAATGAAATCTTCAATGTTTACCATATGTTAAGGATATATATGATATAACTATGTTTAAGAATTTTGGAATATATTACAAAAAAAATTATATACATAAAGACGTACAAATTGGTATATTATAGTAATAATACGCTGAATAATATCTATGAAAGCCATGATAGGAGTCATTAAAGACCCTTTCCTTTATAAAATCTTTTATAAAATAAGATATAGTCATAAGAATACCAATCCACAGACCATGAACTCTAGAAGTTAATTTTATTAGTATTTTTTAGATCATTATCTTATATTGGTTGTCACCAACAAAATCAAAATCCATTGAATATTCAAAAAATCATCCTAAATGAGAATCAAACCTATCACATATGACTCTTAAACCTCAAAAAAACATATATGGGATCTACCAAATCTTACATGTTAATCCTTTAAGGGTGTTAGTTTAATTAACACCTGATAATTGTTATTATAATTGAAAAATACTATCATTAAATCATACTCCCAATATCAAAACAAAAACTAGGACACATCGTCAAATCAAGTAATAAATCACTAGAATAGTAAGCAATGTTTACCCATATGATTAAGGATAATATGTTATAATCAGATGTATATGGGTATTTATAGAATGTTGTAGCCTCTACATAAAATTATTCATGAAAATCATAACTCCATTGAACATAGTATTACTCATCACGACATGTAATAAAACCACCTGTGCTATATATAATGAAAACACCTCATCAATGAATTGTATGTCCTTAATTGATAAAAAATATGATAACCTAAACGACTAATCAATAACATCCTATATCACTTTACCAAATTGGAGTGACCATGGTTTCCATTGAATGAAGTCTATAATAAAATGTTCCCACATTGAAACCAGTATTCGTAAAAGATGAAGAATACTATTTTTTCATGTAGTTCATAAATTTATACTTCTTAATATTGTGGAATTTTGAATTAGAACATGTTATGTCTATATTTTTTCCAAACCACAAATATAAACCATTGACATAAAGATACATCTCATTCATCCCTCGTAGCACAAACATTTTCAATAAATGTGAATCATATATACTCTTCTTATTTACCTAACAAGACAAAACACCACCAAGGGTATAAAAAATACAATCATTATATTAGGTCTATTTTTATGGTGAAACCAAAAAATATAGATTTTCCCTAATCACTAAAAAAAATTATTTTGATATATATCTCTTCATTAATCACTATATATGTGAGGATGTGATGCTCATAGATATCTATGTATCCCTCATCTGATAGAGATAAACATAGTCTTGTAACTAATAAAAAATATCAATAAATTACTCTAAAATTATGCCCCATCCACCAACTAAAGATGATTTGTATTAATAGAAATGTTTACTATAATATACCAACTCTATGTGGGGTAAAACATATTTACATCCAACCATTAAAAATAATAAAATAAAATTTCCTTATAAATTATATTATTATGCTATGAGGATATGTGGGTAATATTATTATGGTTAGTATAAACAATATTTTTTTACCTATTCGATAATAGTGCCAAAACAACAGATAGTGAACAACCACCACCAAATCCAGATGAAGCCTTTTGTATTTCTTTTCATGTCGCCTCAAATACCTCGGCCCATCAGTGATCATTCAGTCATACATCATCATGACTACTCCATTTCTGACTCATATTACATTATTGTAAAATGTATATTCTATACTAATATTAGGTATGTTTAGGATTTGTTTGGTTATAAAACATACCTTCATCTCATTGATATAACTCTCAAAAAAATATAGCCTCTTGAATTATATCTAATTTTTTGATAAATACATCTTTGGCAACATAAAATGGAAATTTTTTTGAATGGTTATACAATAATATCTATGTAAACAAAGGAAGATTTTAGTAGAAAATATTTTTTTGGGATACTTTTAATGAACTATAATATTGACCATCCTAGTGTCCAAAAATATTCACATCACTGATACCATATTCCTAATGAATGACACTTCATATGTCCAAATATTGTATTTCTTGATCTTAGAATAATTTTGATACCATCTAAATGCGATCATTAAAAAATTCATTTTTAGATAATTATCCCCCCATGTCCTAGTGTAGAATATAATTATCTTAAAAAATGTCTATAATGGGAAGGATATATGGGTGGAAGATACAATTTAAAAAAATAGACCCATTTTCAAAATGAAAGACAGTGTTAAAATCTCTTATAGGTTATACATTCTATTAAATGTTTTCAAGGGAATATATTTCACTCATACCCATAGAATATTATATCATAACATAATATAAATCGTATAAATCCACCTATATCATATCAACTAACTAAATATGTTATCATTTTGAGGATGAGGATATATATTATTGGCCATCTCTTGATGTATCATCGATAAAATATACATTTTAATGCACACTAAAATTTCCCCTATTTGATATAAAAACTCAAAAATATAAATAAGAAGTTACCAGTAGAATGAACCCCATTAACTCAATGTCTCCTAGTTTGAAATTCATCTCCCACAACATAACTAGTTGTGTTATATATGATGGTTTAGGTATGGGTTGTCAATAAGGATATAGATTTATCACAAACTTAACCACAATCTCAAGAGGATAATGATAAAATATCTGAATAAATATATTAAATAAAAATATATAATAAGATAAAAAATATATATTTCATAATCACATCGCCAAATGAAACTCACAAATGTTAGTAAACTCATATAATACTGGTCAATTCCAACCAAAATACCAATATAACCCATATTCTTTGAATGATATATTAATTTCATTCAACGTATTTAAATGATACCCATCTACGTTATCTATATAGATATTCCCCATAATGAGAAATGTAATATGAATTATGGATCACATTAAAACATGCCATGTTAACCACAAAAAAACCTATTGATTCACATTCCTTCTCATAATATCAATACATCCCAAACAACATAGATTATCCCAAGATTTCTTATCCAATGGAGTTTATAGTGTCAAAATTCCCTTCAGACACACTATATATAAACCAAAATCTATAACAAGATGATTATAAAGGATAATATTATATTAAATCCAAATAAAAATATTATAATAAAAGTTAAATGTCTATAATATCATACCCTTTCTTATCAGTGAACAATCTATATGGTCAATTAAACTCCATTTAGTAAAAAAAGATAAAATTGGCCCGCACCCTTGTCCCATCATCCGTAAAATGAGAAACCCCTAATCATACAACCTTATTTCCAATGAATACACAATATTATATTCCCTCTACCATGCCATAATCAATATGAGAAACCCTAAATGGATAAGATATGTAAAAATATTCATCATACAATGAATCACTATCTTTTATCAGGACACCACCTACTATAGGATTGAATAGGGTTTCTCTAAAAGAACATATGAAATGAACCATTATACCGTAATAAAAGAACTAATTTAGTGTTTTATCATAATATATGTTTATATATCCTGGAAAAATCATAGATAACATTTAATAAGAGTCTAACCTCATGCTTGGAGAGATGAATGCTGACCATGAATGCCTTATTAATCTATTTTAGGTAAAGAAACTTAAAATAAAATCTTCCTAATACTAAAAGATCCACCCTAATAACAAGAATGAGATGTTAAATTCTATGGGATACCACCCTTTACTAGGTTTTTATATGATATGTGGGTTTGGTTTAACAACTCCAAAACATAGGTTATATAGATAATTTTGACCAAAATTCATATCAAGTATTTCATTCCATGTACAAAATTTAAAAATCATACAATATAGAAAGAAGAAAGTTATATAAAAAAATATATATACTCTATAAAGTATACTATTTATTCCATCAAATAAATATCATCCTAAAATAAATATAAAAAATATTGAATGAGCTACCTCCATGAGGTATGGGAGAAAATTTTCTTGGTGAACCATGCCTAATTATTGTCTATGAGAGACCCTCTTTCCATAAAAATATAAGCTACATTGAAAAGAAGTTTTCTTTTCATTTGTCATGTATTATACATGCTTAAAACATTGATTAAAAATGGTCTTTACCAACTAGATGATACTCTGTGAAAACCAGTTTTAGAACACTAATGATTATGGAAAACCTCATCTAAATAAGAGGAGTGGAAATTTTTTCTGAAAATCCATATTCTGAAAATGAATGGTTCTATTGCCAATAAAATCCTCATAGTTCACTGAATTCTTAAATAAAAGAATATTATCATTGATATACTTATCTATAGGAGGTTATCGTTTCACAAACGGTGGATCAATCTCTCCCCCAATCTTTTAGAACACTATTAGTGGTTATTAGGGTGGAATGTAACGAAAATATGAAATTCATGACTCAATATATTTCAATCAAAATTGTTAATATCATTGTTTAGGAATGACATGACAGGAAATGAATTTTTATAATCCATCCCACCATACTCATATAATGTATTATACATTGAAATAATCCATGAGGCTGACCTACATCCATTCATGGATTATTACATAACACTATTGTGATTCACATTATTAGAAGCCATATAATATTAAAAATAGAAACTAAATATCATTGGTTATGTTATGTAATGTTCTACAGAATATTTTTAAATGAAATAAACTATAATTTATCAATGAAACATTTATTAAAAAATCCTTCTTTTTTTATCTAGATTATAATTCACATACATGAGTAAAAATGAAATATATATATCCTATATGAAAAATATGATTCATGAACACATTCTCTCTTACAACAACAAGACAAGAGATGAATATTAAATACTAAATCACACGATATTTCCTTCCATATCCATATTTTAATATTTAAAAAAGAAGAACCCCAATAAAATAATCTTGTAACTTGGATATCCCTATAAATAAGATAAAATAAAAAATCATAAAATTTATCATGTTTTATATATTGTCTTATCTCTTTCTTATATTTCAAAAATAGTGTAATAAAAAAAACTGGTTTTTAATAAGAATTTATTACATTGAAAATTGAGTCATCCTATACAGTTCTTGGAAAATGTACCATATTTCCCCATGCTACTTTATATTCCATAGGTGATAAACTGAAGGAAAGGGTATGCCAATAAAATAGGTGAGTATACCATCTATCATATAACTTGAATTAGTAATGAAATAATAAAATCCACCATATAAAATATAACAATGAAATTATGATATTACAACGATTAGGGAAACATAATAAACCATCATAATTTATGATAAAATATGAATTTAGTGTGATTTATATCGTAATAAATCAAGTTTTGTATTAAAAAATGTAGGGATCTTATGTAAAATATAATCTAAAAATATACAAAGTAGTCGATATATAAGTAAAAATTATATTTTAGGAACTTTTTAGACTCATATCACACTATTAACTTGTCTTCCTCATTTTAGTAGGTAATAATGAGTCATATTACATTTCCTATACCACTACCCAATATTTATATACACCATACATGTTCTAAATAAAATGAGTGAGGAGTAACTTAGTTTTATACCACTAATAATTTCCGTAAATAAATACTATATATATATATATATACATGGGACTTCACTATATGAAATTTTAGTAAAAAAAATTTATAACACATAAAATATCAAGAGAGGATATATTGAATTGTAGATGAAAAACCATACATTATATGGAATGTTATGAAATTTAATGGAACCACATATGTTTGAATATATTATGTGTGTGAAAGGGTTACCACATGTAATAATAATAATAAGGGTGAAAGGAATAACACAATGTATAAATGAGTAATGTAGAATTTTTTGTCACTATTTGTTATATTTAATTATGTGAATAAATTATCACCACTAATTAAATTGATGTTTGTGGATGGGTTATCACAATAATACAAAAAATGTTAGTGGGTTATCACCATACTTTCAATGTTTAAATAGTTCCTCACCATAAATATAGAAAGAATATCCTAAAAACACATATGTGATTTATGAATCGTATCCACAACAAATCAAATGATTAATGATGAATATGTCATCACTACTCGAAAAATAATTATGATTGATTATTAAAATTTTATCATAACCTATGTGAAAAGGTTTTCACCACTATCCAAAAAATTACAGGTGAATAGGACACCACCATTCATATAAAAATAAATGGACAATGGGTTATCAATAATATAACTAAAATGTTAATAACCAATAAGTAGAGAAGAAATATAAATCAGAATGGACTATCGCTATAGAAAAATCCTCTATAATATTTAATCAAAAACCATTGTATACATAATAATAACAAGGGTGAATGGGTAATCAGCACTATAATTCAAATAATAATTACTGAATGTGTAAACATTATAAATACATTAATAAGAATGGTTAAATGGGTAATCAATTGAGGAATATATTCAATTAACTAAATTTAGTTACTTGTACATCCCTATAATCATGTTATACCAAAATTCATACATAGAGTAAGCCTCTCTTCCTTAATAAATGATTATAATTACCTCAAATTAACCACTATATAGCTTTTAAACAATCTTTATATGGATAAATAGTTCATAAGGATTTCATACAATGAAAAATTAATTAAAAGAACACATATACCACACATATTTCTGTTCTGTAGTGGTCACACAAATTTCCCAAGAATTCCATGTAATCCTTGGATACATATTAAAATATCAACTAGGGAAATATAATGAGTTAGATAGGCCAATTTTTTCACACAACAATCATGAAAAAATAATTATGTTCTATTCTAAGCTAATCACAGTCTTTGTATATGTATACGTGAATATCAGATTGATTATGAATTTCCTATAGTGGGAGGTAAATATTTAGGGGTCACCAACCTTATAGTAGTACAAATTTTCAAATATATTTTATAAATCATGAAAAAACACCTAGTAATTTTATATAAATAATAATGAACAATTTATGTTATACTAGGATAAGGGGATGAATAATCTATGAATCACTAGTAATAGTTCAATGTTATGAGTAATACAAGAATTAGAGATTGAATTTTAGAGATAACATGTATAAATGGAAGGAAACATGGTTAGAAATCATATATGATCATGGGTACTCAAGAATTATATGGGGACTAAAGAGATAATTTTCTATAAAATATTTTTAGTTAAATATTATTTTTAAACGATCTATATCTTTCTAGGTACTCATTGTACCTATAATGACCTAGTTATGTTCTATGAGCCAATTACTGGTTAATCTTGGAATTATTTCCATCAAATTTTCAAGTAGTCACAAAATATCTTGATACTAAGAATATAGTGTTAAATTTTATATTTAACAAATTTTACCATGAAGAATTATTTCACAAATTCAGATCCTCATCCTTCACCAACAAATCCAATAGTCAATACTAGTTATAGCATGCATAACATTATTTAAAAATATATTCCCTTGGTGTATAAGGTTTATTACATGTCATTTACTAGAATATGAATAAAAGGATATAGGGTGATGGCCAAGAAATAAATAATGAATATAATATTTATATAGTAAAATTAGAAAATATATATATATACTCCCCAACAAACTAAATCATATGCCTAAATAATATCACATTTACCAAATTTTATCAAATAATATAGGGCTGAAATAACTATTACAACCAAATATCCATTATTATTTACCTCATACCACACCTATTAATGAATATATTGCACATAACTACATTGTATCATTATTCTCATATCAAAAAATCCAAATGAAATTCAAAATTTGATCACTATAATATCACTCACTGTTGTAAAAAATCCTTTATGTTAACATTGATGAATTAGTAGGTTGATAGTGTTTTTTTATTAAAAAGTTGGATTTCCATGGTCTGATGTGGAGCTCTAGAGATATTTTTAACCAACTATGTTGACAAGGATCTATGAAAAAAGAATGGATGATTTGGAGGTTGTACAAAAAGATGTTATTCTAAGAGGTCCCATTTCCAAGTGGTTTTTAAGATGTTTGGATACAAAAATTGATAAATATAGAAAATTGTTTTTGGAAAAGGTTGTTTCATGCTATGATTACAGAGGTTTCTAACATTGTGTGCTAGATATTTTTCAATATTAGTGCATAAAAATATAGAAAAGGAAAGAATGGTACACAAGTTAGGGATTTCCTACATAGGGTGAGGTTGCGTGAATGTGAGACATGTGCGTTCAGGAATAATTTGTGCGCCATTCACTCATGGTCAAAAAAATTACAATAAATAATCGACTAACCCCCTATTCAAGGTAAAGATCAAAAAATAAAAAAATTGTAACTTTAGTCACACATGTGAGGGGTTCACGCATGTATAGATTTACACATAAGTTTCATGTCCAGAGGGTGTTTCCCACCAATAGTGAGTTGTTCATTAAAAGGGTGTATTGAGAATGTATTGAATAGTTTGTAAGTTTAGTTTTCAGTGATAATGGAGACACTTTTGTGGCAATCTTTATGTAGTGGGAATGTGACATTAAGGTTGCACAAAATTATGATGTTGACCAGTATATATATGTTAAGAGGTATTCATTTGTGTATGAAAGTGGAACTTCAAAATAGAATTAATCAATATTTGATGATGTAAAATTAAGGAAAATAAAGGAACCTAATGGATCATAAACTGTGAGTAGATCCCATACAAGTGCAGTGACCTATGGAAGAGAATGACAATTATCATTTCCACTAGAACTGATCCCGAGAAAGAGATAGAGGGACTGACCCTTGTAAATTATATGAGAAGACAAAATTTTTTTTAAAGGTTGTGATCCTAGGAATATAAGTGATCTAGAATGAACCATTAAATATTAAATGAAATTTAGTAGATTTGGTACATAGAGAAAGTTCTATGTAAGAAAATAAAATTGTTTTGTCTTGTTCATGATTTAATTTTTGTTCATACATTGCTACAGGAGAAAGAGAGAAGTATAATTTTTTAATGGTTAAACACGATCCAAATGGGTATTCATTTTACTAATTCATACACTGATTCTCCTCCCCCTATCAGGTAATTTTACCTAGTCTACATAATAATTGGTATCACAGAAAATGGTTAAAAGTCAGTGAATTTCTATCAGTAGATGAAATGGGAGTTGTAAATCACAAATGGATTCCTACCTTGGATGGATAAAATTATAAACTATAGGAAAATCAGATGAAACACTACATCAGAACATCGCGAATGGATTTTATACACCAGAAATTCAATTTATTTTGGTCAACATTTATAGTGATGCTTTATCAGATGCTGAGAGAAGAGAATTTGTTGTTGATGATAATTTAATTAATGCTTTATGGGGATACCTATCCAATTCAATTTATATGATGGTGATGTAATGTAAAACATCACATGATATGTGGGAAAAACTGTTGAAAATATATGAAATAGATTAATATGTTAGAGAGGAAATGATATAGGTTTTGAGGCATGAGTACTAAGATATTATAATGAACCCAAATGAGTTTGTTTATTCTTTCATTGATAGGGTGAATGTTGTAGTGGAAGACATGTGTGTTCCATGGGAAGTCACTGAAGATATATTTATTTTGAAGTGTATCTAGAGTAATATTCCAAATCAGTTCACTCTAAATGATTTATTATTAGATGATAAAGATCCTATGTATATGAAATTAGATAACATGCATAACACCCTTTTAGAATATGGAATAATAAATAATGAAAAAAATTCTATGGAAAATGATAAATCAAATGAGGTAAAATTATAGGGAATGAGGAAGCTATAAATTGAAGATGGACCAGAAGATAAAGAGAGAGATAATGTGGTGTCATTAATCTACTCAAATATTAAAACAAGAGAAGGAATGTTCAAAGGGAAACATCAACTTGCATGATTTTGATGTGGAAAGGTTTGACAACATGTAGAAAGGTTCATGAAGACGTTCTAAGAAGATGAAGAGGATAATTTGAAATTACAATCAATATGTCTCCATACAATGTGTAATGGATAAAAAAATTTATTTGAAATTTCATTAAAATGATAAATCTACTTTCTGGAAAAGATGACCGTTCATAAGAATCTGATGTGGAATCATTGGAGTTCTACAAGGATCAAGATGTTGATGTTATACTGGAAATTATCAGAATTATTGTACCCAAATAATTGAGTGATAATAAAGAATGGGATTATGAAGGATGATTTTATCTTATATTCTAATTAAACTATGATCTTGAGGAAATATATGTTTGGAGATCCAAAATGAATTAAGCTAAAAAAGTGGTTCTTTTTGCCTAACACTATATAGAGAAAAATGATGAAGAGAAGTTTGAGTTCAATGATGAAATTGAAAAACCGAAGCCTTCATTTCATGATATATCAAATAAGGTTTCTCGGTAAATGATAAAAATTTAATAATAGAAAATAGATATTGATAGTTTGACCCAAACTAGAAAAGATCCAATCAAAGGTATTGAATAACATGACGAGGAGGTCATATACTATTGAATAAATGATAAGGATAATGAAAAATTGTTAAAAATATATACAATGTTAGAAAAATTAAATGATTCATGAAATTTATATGTTGTAGGTGTAACATAATGGTATAGCATAATGTTATAGAAAAATAGAAGCAACAATCAAATCGAAATGATAATCCCGGTACATGGTTTAACCTAATGACGAAATAAGTTGGGGTAGAAGATAGATGATAAGAACCCATACCAAAATTTAAAATAGATTTGTGTATGATTAAGAATTAAATGATTTAAGGAACCCAAGGGGAATACACTGGTGTATAATTGACACTCATGAATACACCTAACATCTGGTGTTATTACTGTGTAATGATGGGAAACTCACAAATTTTTCTTCCATATCAAAGAGATACCAATGTAATAAATAAAAACAATGGAATCCAAATAGTGTGATTTACCCTAGAAAATATTATGAGGTCCATTAATATCGGTGTTGAGGATTTGGAAACATTTCCAGATACTGTACATCAACAATCCAAAGGAATTTGAAAAAGTAAAACCAAATTATTTTGAAACAACAATTCAATGAACCATCATGTGAATCGAAAATAATTTTTTTTGAGTTTTCCAAGATGAAGATGGTCCATCATAGACCGTGGAAGATAATGATCATCAATCCCTACCATGAATAAATTCAAAATCACGGATCAAGGAGAAAAATGATGATCATTTCATGGATGTATATATTTTTTTAATGCATGAAATTGCACTAGAATATGGATAATTGATATTATATTGACCTCATATATGATAGGAAATAAGGGTATGGGGAATAGAATCAGGTATGATAAAGAAGGTATCATAATATTTTGCAGTGATGAAGGATTGAAATTTATTGGCTTAATAAAATAATAATTTGTGGGGAATCACATGAGATGTGTAGATGTATTAGTCATTGAAGGTATCAGTCACAACAAGATTAGTTTCAGTAAACTATGTGACTCAGAACACAACATAATATTTTCCAAAATTTTGTTTGTCATCAAGTCAAAAGACTAGTGAAAGTTCATGAGAGGTAATAAATACTTTGTTAGTGGAAAATAATATATGTGTTAACTGTCTATGGAAGATAAAAACAATATATAATATAAAAATCATATCTATTTGATCTAAACATACATGGATAATCTGGTGAAATATGATGATGCTTGAGTCCTCCCAAGATTATCACAAGATTGTGCTCATACATGAGTTTTTTTTTTCAAAAAGGGAAGGTCATTAAAAATACATATAAGAAAAAAAGATAAAATTTCAACAAAATTTATTGAGAGGGTGCATTTTGATGTGTACAAAAAAATTTCTCCAAAATCAATTGATGGGATAATATACAACGTTCTATTCATTGATGATTTTATTAGAATGGAATGTGTTTCAATCGTACCTCACAAATATGAGGTGTCCAATTTCATAAAAACTTATCAAATAGAATTTAAGAATATGCTGGGTTGAAAAATCTAGATGAACCAAAATGATAATGGAATAGAGTTCACAATTTCCAAGTGAGGGATTATCTCGAGAAATAGATGATAAGGCATCATGTTTCATATATAAGAACTCCACATTATAATTTAGTATTTGAGATAAGAAATAAGATTATCAACAAAACTAATAGAGCAACGATCATTGATAAAGACCTTATAGAGGAATTTTGGAAATAAGTACTCCTGACGTTGGTCTATATATCAAATAGAGAATTATTGTGTCAAAAATAAGCAAATAATATATATGATATTTAGTATGGAAAGAATCCTACATTGAATTATATTCGAGTATTTAGAAATAAGTTTTTCATTCTCAATAATTAGAAATATAAAAAAGGATAAATCTCATAGATATGAAAGGAATATTACATTTCTACTCATATAAAATAAAAGAATTTAAATACCTCAATAAGAGGTTGGAAAATGTAGTTGAATGAAATTATGTAATTATTGTTGACAATGAGAATAATATTCAGTAATTACATAATCAAAATCAGATGGATAGTGGTGAAGATATAAGAAGATCAATAGATGTTCTAGTTCCAGAGGACCAATCCAATAAATACTCATATTATGAAAGTATGAGATTAAATCATTATATACACAAAAAAACAAATATTATAGATGAAATGGATATACATAAAATAATAGGTTATCAATCAATTCTAGTAAATATTAGAAGGATGGTGAATCTACAATAGGTATTGTAATTATCATTGGTAGATTGTAAATGTTTTAGTGAAGCATATAGATATGAGAGTAGGGTTTAAGATATGAATGATGTTATTTAAAAAATTTAGAGAAAACTTACATGGGGGATTTCTATGAGGCCAATAGCTAATAATTTCATCAGGAAAAAATGAGACTTTTTTAATAAAAATAATGATGATGGTATTGTGATTCTAAAAAAATGAGTAGCGTGAAAGGGGTACTCCCATTATAGGGTATCGATGTTGATGATACCTTCTCACCTGTTGAATGGATGGAGACAATTATACTGTTTTTTTCTAATATAATGCAATGAAAAATCAATGTTTTCCAGGTGGATGACAAGTCATCATTTTTGAATGGGGATATGGAAGAAGAAGTTTATATTGAGAATCCATATGTAATAATCATTCATGAAGATGAGAAAAGTGTTTTTTGGATGAAGAATGATTTATATGATTTGAATCAAGCAACAAGAGCATTGTTTTCAGGGATACATCAATTTCTGAAAAGGATCAATTTTCAGAGTGATGTAGTTGATTGCAATATATCATTCAACCATGATAGTATTCAAAGGATTATGGTGTTGTTATATGTTGATGACTTAATATTTTGAGGATTATAAGAACTGAAGTGCTCAGAGCATTCCAAATACATGAAAACTGAGTTTGAAATGTCATTGATTGGTGACTTGACATTTTTCCCAGGTTTGTAAGAAACATAATGATAGAATGTAATATTAATTTATCAATATAAATATGACAATTAGGATTTGAGAATATTTGGATTGGATAATTCCAGGGATATGATAACTCTGGAGGCTTCCATGATGAAACTGTCATGGAAAGAAGAAGGAAAATCAGTTAATGTCACCAAACACAGGTACATCAATTGAAACATGTTGTACTTGACAATGATGCAAGCATATGTTGTTGTTTTTTCACACATGTCAATCTTCATAGTATCAATGTAATCCCAATGAAATTCAAATTATTGTAGTTAAAATAATACTTTGTTATATCGAGCACATGATGAATTTTAGTTATTTGTAAAATGAAAAATTTCACCATGAGTTATTGGGATATACAAATACAGATTGGGTCAGTTCAACATATAATAGAAAATCAACATTTGTGGTTCATTATATCTTGGAGTGTTGTGTATTTATTTTATTTAAAAAAAGTAGTATATCATTTCATTGAGGACAATAGAAGCTGAATAATTTGTGGCTACTCTAGAATGAACACAGTTTCTATGGATGACACAACATATTGATGATATTGGAGTTGAAGTGATATCTATGATATGATTCCACTAGAATAATTAATTCTCTATATATCTAAGAAAAAATAAAATCCCTCATGCAGGATAATGAACATTGAAATTTAGTATCATTTGATCAATGATAACATGGAGCAAGGGAATTTAAATTTTGATTATGTGCTTATAGAACAACCGGTTACATACATTCTGATATAGTACATACCAAAATAATCATTTGAGAGGAATAAAATAGCCCTTTGTGTCCATTCCATTCCCCGCATAAGAAAAAGTGTGGATGTGGAACCCCCTCTCGCTGAGGTATTGTGTCTTTTTCCCTAATGAACCAATCTATGTTCTTTACCCAATTGCAGACAACAATGAAGTGACCTTTGGGTTCTATGATGATCTAACCTTTTGGTTTATTGACATAGGGGGATAAATTTTGGCTACACAAGGGAGAAATTGAGTATGTCATGACATGATGACAATCCAATAGGTAGAGCAGTGAGATAATGAGAGAACCAAGATATGGGTGTTTTAAATCTAATGATGCTAAAGGTGATTGATCAAATATTACAGATCATGGTAGTCGCTGTTCAGGAAGAATGTAATTTAAAGGGTTTTAAATTAAGTGATTCATTTGAGAACATCTCATTATCCTCTTGTTTCTCATACTGATCATGGATCATGTTCACAAAGAGTGTGTGTTGAGTATGTATTTGATTTCTTTTTTAATTGCATGATAAAAATATTGGAATAAAATTGATGAAAATATAATGCATTTTCAATGTGTGAAGAGCCTTCATCAACTCCAAATGGGGATATATCTGGGAAAATACCCCGCAAGGTAACATTGATTCATTTTTGGGTTGATTGTGTTTGTTGAAAATGATTTTTTTCCATGGTATATTTTGGATTTTCAGAGATATTTCTAACAAACTATGATGAAAAGGATCCATGAAAAAGGAATCAATGATCTGGAGGTTGTATAGAAATATCTTATTCAAGGTGGTGATATTTCTATGTGTTATATAAATTTCTCAATCCAAGAAATATAGAATGGTGAAAAGTTTTTTTGGAATAGAATGTTGTCTATAAGGGTTAATGAGGGTTGGAATGTTGTGTACTTTCTATTTTTCAAGATCAATGATCAAAATATTGATATGTAAAGAATGGTGTTCATGTTATGGATTTATTGTGTATGGTGAATTTGTGTGAACATGACGCTTTCACATTCGGGGAGAGGTTGCGCACCATGTGCACAAGGTATCCAAAATGACTATAATTAGTTTTCTACCTTCTCTTTAAAGTCTAATCATAACAAATATATAAAATTAGATCTCTAGTCCTGCAAGTGATGGGGTTTTACAAGAAGAGAGTAACATAGAAGTTTCACACCAGAAGGGAGTTTCCTGTCAATTGTGAGTTAGTCGTAAAAAGTTTGTGTCACACGTGTAATGAATAGTGAAAAAATTTGTTTTTCAATGAAAAATGATACACTACTACCCCATGCCCAATGTAGTTCAATAGCCACCTTGAGGTTTCTTAAATTTTGGATGTTTCCCAATATATCTTTGGTAAAGCTTTATTCAATAGTGGATGAAATTTGAACTTCAACGGAAGTTCTATATATAGTTGACGATGCATTATTGATGAAAATGATGGGATCTATAGGTATATAAACTATGGTTGGATCCCTTCCATGTGTAATGATAAATGGAAGAGTATAATGGTGATCCTTTCCCCCATCAATGAGATTTAGAAAGAGACATATGGAGTGACCCTTGTGAATGTAGTAATCATACCCAAAACAATTTAATTGTATTGATCCAGGCCATATAAGTGATCTTTCCTGAACCATGTAATTGGAAATGAGAATTATTTGATTTGGTTCGTTGTCACATTGTCATTTTATTCTTCTTGAATGTAGCTCATTGAGGGTGAACCAAGTAATATTTTTATCATGTGCATGATTTAATTTCTGTCCAAACATTCCTATTGGAGAAAGAGAGAAGTGTGTTTAGCTTAATGACAAAATAATCTCTAAAGGGGTAGTATAATTAATCTCTCATACCACGATTTACCACAGCTCTCTTAGGGTATTTCACATATTGGACCTAACACTCATACTACTATGACACATAAACAATTATTATGTTGGTCCTATAAATATGAAAACAACATAAAATCCAATACATAATGAAAAACTCTTCATATTGAAATCATTGAACACTATCCACAAAAAATCAATTTAAATAAAAAAATACGTTGTTCTTTAAAATTTAAATACAATAATTTATGTAATATATTATAGAAATTATAGAAATGTATTAAGATAGTTTTATGAACCATTATAATTAGTGTAATACCCCTAAAATATGGAAATAAGGGAGAAAATAAAACATTTGTGTCATGAAATAGATATTGTTTCAATATATCCCCATAGACGTTTTCATTCCTCTGTATAAATTTCAAAAAACACCCTTGTATAAATTCTATGTTATGTTCATGTAGAGTAGTGTCCTCACAATATTTGTAACATTAGATATCCAACAAACCATCCAAATCTAATTTTATCAATATTTCGGGATATTATCACACAACTTTACATAATTTATCACATCATCATTAATTTTTTATACTTTCCATGTTTTTAAATTTAGTCATACATTAATATTATTTATTAATTACTATTTAGTTAAATTTGATAATTATATCGTAGATTAATATATATAGATTTATAATCATTGTTCCATTTTTAGTAAAAGTTGTAAAATAAATATTTATTAATACTATAAATTCAAATTTAATGACCCAACATACATATTACATAAACCTAAGATATATATCCCCGTGGGATTTCTAAAATAAATTAGTTTACTTTTTATAATAGTACATTATATTAAGAATTAGGGATACTTATCGTACTAATTACTTCTCCCATGGTCCAACACATGTTCTTCTAGAGTTTTTCCCTCACTCACTCACATATTAAAGAGCATCCATGGAGGTATCACATCCCCACACAAATCACGTCCAAGAATGCTTAATAATAGTGTTCTAATGAGGCATGTTGCTGAAAAGAGTGGTTCACCCTATTGACATGGGTGAAAAAAATTAATCTTTAAATGTTAAATTTTTAGGGTTTTTATGCTTCCCCACCCCTACACACATCAATGAACAACACCCTTACTATGGACCTTGATTATCAATCCCAGGTAATTCCATCGAACTTTTTTCTGGGTATTAGATCTGATAATATTTTTCGGGTCAACATCTACTTGAAAGAAGTAACTATCCTTCTAGTTGCATTGCATTCATGTAATACCTTGGATTACATCTTTATAAACCATGAACTATTAACCAATGTGGTAACTTATCAAACTAATATCTTTCATTATATGGTCAGTGATTTTATTTCAGTGTAAATTTTCATCACTCACACACACCTGGGGTAACATTGTGTGGTTTCATCCATCATGACACCAATATAGGTAGAGAACGCTTAACTATAACATTTTAACAGTTAGGATCTTGCAAAAAAATCACCTTATTTTAATGTGTAGTAACATTTTTCTATCCTCAATTTTTATTGGTGTTATATACATTTCCTAAGGTATTGATTGTTTCCTTATATATTTTCTCTAGAATATAATAAAAATTACTACTATAGTATTATATATGGGGTTTGAAAAATGTTTTTGATATATTTTTATTACATAAAGTATTGATGCCACTATTAATGTTTTTATCCCAATTGGAGAGATCCTAAAATATTAAGTCTACTTTAGATTAATCACATAATGTAATTAGTTTTTTGTATGTATATGTAGTGTCATTTATTTTATGTTTAAAAGTGTTTAACCAAATAAATTCTCAATGGTAATGTGTATTTTGTTTCTAGGAATGAATATTATAAAAAAACTTTTCTTGTTTATGAATTTATTAATTATTACACAAGGAAAAAAACTATCCACTGTTGTGATATATATTTTCATCTATATAAGGGTTTTGAATTTTATACTTATACATTATTACAAACATTCATCAAGAATATTAAATTTCATTTTAAATAGAATATTTATATTAGGGTTCATTTTATCTTATCCCATTACACTATGATGATTTGTGTTTAGTTTTGTGAGTATTAAATTTTAAAGAATATAACATGACAATTAGAATCCATTTCTACTTTTAATTGTATGCATTTTATGGAATACCTTTTATAATTGTGGTAGAAAATAAATCTCTTTAAAAGGATTTGGATTTCAGGAAAATATCACAGACGTAATAACTATCTTTTTATTTTTGTTGATTATCACTTCTTGTATTATAAAGATGATCCTTTCCAAAAGAATATTTTTTAGAATCTCCTATTGTTCTTATTGTGTGTCTATGATAGTCATCAAAGAGATGAAATGAATTAACTTTCTGTCTGCTTGTCACGAGGATGATTGTATGATATTATTCAGAAAAAATAAATTTTTTTAAAGGAAACTATAAATAAAATATTTGGAATTTTACAATAATTTATGTATATATATATATATATTTAATACATTCCTCATTTTGTTGAAAAAATTACATCCCATATTATTCTTCATAATTCTCAGTTCTTGGGGTATGTGAGGCAAGTGATTCATCATAAATATATCTTGAACATTTTTTATATTGGTGTAGCATTATTACTCGTCCAAGAACCATTCATAAATATTTTTTTCTCCATTTAAAAGTTTCAATTTTTATGATAAGTATAATCCTAGAGGATCATTTGTTTTATTGATTAAAATGATTCTTCCTTGTAATTTTTGTTGTTTGGGTATCAATTGATCATGGAAATTTAAACATATACTTATGATGAAAAATTATTGGACACATGTTTTTATGATGAAATGATAATTGGTTTATCGGATTCCCCACTATTATCTTTCAGTTCCTCTATATGGTGTATAAAAATTAAAATTTCCCTCTAGTGTGTATTTATGGTAACTAGAAAATTGAAGAAAAACAATCAAGTATTTTCCGATATTATTGACTATTGAATCATGTTGAAATGAATGGGAGATTATTTTACAATTGTAGTGTTTAAGGAAATTAGTTTTCTAGTAAGGGATGACTACATTACCGAATTTTATTTAGTTTTCTAAGGATTTTTCTTATACAGAAACATGGGTCTATTATGCGGTTATTGGATATTGATCAGATACTTACATAGGAGAGATGTTCGAAATTTACTTATATTAACTATATTTTATTATTGTTCTATAATTTTGTTCTTAAGAGTAGTGATAATCTATTTCTTAAAATATTTATTACATTTTAGGTTATTTATATAACTATTAATATATTATATATTTCAATTCAATATAGTGGATACACAAATTTTATTGAATTTTCTATGATAATATTGTGATCTTTATGCATAATTCATCATCTATGAAAAAGAATGATGGGTTTTTGCAACTACATGATCAATAAAAAATGAAATTTTATTATTTTATCTTATATTGAGAATTTTATTTTGATGGTATCCTCTAACACTGAACCATTATGTCTAATATAGGATGCCACATGACCTCATGCATGTAATCATATCACGAACTGAATTTGGTCGCCATCAAAACCTTACCAAACCTAGCATATGAAAATGCTCGAAGGGCATTCCAGTTCCCCATGGGGTGACAAAAGTTCCTTGGTATCATAAAATAATAATTGAGAAAGATTTAGACGTATTTAAAACATAAGACAACCAAAAATAATAAATAAACTGAATCTAATAAATTTACCCCAAACAAGCCTTTAATTTAATTTAGAATTGTGAAACAAGGTTCAAAAAAATCCCAGCATTAACATAAAAGGAATAAAACCAAAAAATGACATACAATAACCACCTCAAGGAAAGGGGGAATCACTCTCAATCCATCCCCACAAAAACACAACAAGAAGTAACGGTAAAAACCTGAACCATTGACACAAAAGGTTGTACCCAATATGGAAATAGAAATAACCAAGTGCACATAAACACAAAGGTGTATGTAGGGTGTGATCCAAATCCTAGTACGATGCCACCACTAAAGGATTACATGTGATAAACATTAATATATGAAAATCATTCATGTTTTGTAAATAGGAAATGCTAGTAATCGTTTCTAAAATATGTGACTTTAATTGAAAACTGTTTCAAGTGGGATAATTTAATAGAAATAAACACTATTAAATGGAATAAAAACCTACTCAATTTTCCTTCCAAACATACCGTATGCCGATTGTAAGTAAAAATTAGCTAAAAAAAAATTCAATGAGAAATAACCCCTTGACACCAGATCAATGTGGGTCCATGGTACCTTGTATCTCGGTGAAAGTAACCATCACAATATCCATTCTCATTCACATGATATACTAGTAGCGAGCATAACCATAATCCAGTGGACCCCTACATCATCATCATCATAGTTTATTTAGTGTTTTAATCGTTAATCTTGTTACATAAAACTAAGGCCAACCCCCAAAGGATCACTAGAATACTAGTACACATCTAACCACCTAGATACCCATGTTTTATTTCTTATACTCAAACAAGTTCCACAAGCCATGAAATTCATTTTCACATGAAAACACCACTTCTAAGTCACAAACATACCAAAAATACCCCATGTATATCTCACAAGTCACACAACCCCCTTTTTGATTCCTATTAATTTGGAGTTCATTATGTCACCAAAACAGCCAATCTCAAGTACACATCTCTTTCAAACATCACTAAATCCATTAAAAATTTTATAAAACATTTTCAAGATGATAAAAAACACATAACATCCCACACACACTTGTCTCATAATTCCATTTTTATCTCCAAAGTAATTTTATTATCATACTCACATAAAAAAGAACACAAACATTTTTCAAACCCACATCGCAATTTAATAAATCACCTCAAAAATTATAAAACACTTTATAAACATTTGAAACCAAAATTGACCACATTATATTTCAATGTCTCTTTTTAAGAACATACACCAATAAAAATAGTATATAAACATATTTTTCACACTTTGTGTAACTTATTAAACAATTTAGAATTTTCGTAAAACACTTTCATGAATCATGAAGTTTTTTTCCCTTATAACCCATTGACCCCAATTTTAACCCCAAAATCACACCAATACCCCACCAAAAATAATTTTCAGCAATAAAAACCATTTAATAAACCACTGTCATTTGTTATAAAATGAAAACACATATTACCGCAAAGGGTTACACATAGAAAACAGAAATTTGAAACAAAAGTGCAACTATAATATTAGAAGCATAACAAAATCCATCAAAAATGGTTTTTGCACAATGAAAATATTATAAGGAACATTAAAAATAATAAAATAAACCATGATAAAACAGTAGAAAATGATTACACATAAAATAACCAACCTGTTGTATCATTATCCATAAATCATTGAGTGAAAAATCGACCACACCATCGCCTCACAACAAGGGGTTAAAAAGAACCTAAAACCCCATGATTCCACCAAAAAGTCCAATGGATAAACCCAAAGCTTAAACCCTGGATACTAGAAACATTAGAACTTCAGAAACGGTTTATGAAAACCATAGGATTGGAGAGAAATCAAAGATAACAGCATTTACTTGAAGAGAAATTGTTGTTTTTCCATAAAAATTCCATTAAAAATGAGTTACAAGAGAGGTTTGGTGAGAATGGAGACCTCCTATGGCTATTGGGTTGATATGTGGAAGAAATGGGTAGATTTGGGTTTATTTATAGATGGTAAAACTTGGAATTTCAACACAATTTTTATGGGATGGACACCTTTGCACAGTTTGGTTGCACAGTTTTGTAAATCATGTGACCCAACCATGTGGCCTATTATAGAAACCAATAAACCATCCATTCTAATCCAAAATCAAGGGGTATAAGTGGCAAAACCATGGGGAATGATATTCCAATGATATAAGAGAAAAAATTCAAAAACAAAGCACTCATTTACCCCAAAACTCATCCAACTCATGCATATCAAACCACTTAAACAAAATACCATCCCTTTGACAAATGTGGAGACCACGTACCATAAATGAACACAAAGACTATGCTTATAGATCAATAACACAAGAGGCACCCAAATGATAATCAAGAAACACTCGTATACCGAGATAAATCTAATAACCCAAATATGATTTTAAATAAATAATGGAATCAACAATATGGGTATGAAATTCTCCCCACCATAAATATTTCTATCCCAAAAAATTCTCATGAAGTCTAAAAAAACCAATCAAACTGATAAAACAATATGTACTTCTTTTCTATATTTCTCCCCCAAATTCCAAGACTCCTCCAGTGATCAATTAAAAAAGGAACACTCTCACAAGACAAAACATACAACACTTTCCTGAAAAGATCAAGCACATTCAGACTTCATCCCAACCGAAAACTCATGAAAAAAACACTATTATGGCTCAAGAAATTTACCCAAATTATAAACAACATCAAACATGATGAATTTTATCATATATTAATTAAACCGTTAGAATCTCTCTAATTTAAATGTTTACCTATGGAATATTTTTGTAGTTAGATAGCTCTGAATGATTCTACCAATCGCCAATCCAAGAACTATGAAAAAATATAGTTACTGCTCTGGGGAAACACAAATGGGCTCTCTACCATAATATACAACAAACATTTTCATGAAACAGAATTAGAAAAATAATATGGGAGGCGCTAATGGACTCCCTGGTACAGGGAGAAAATTCAATTAGACCTTTCCAAATGAACATACATAAGACTAATAGTGGGTATGAACACTATAAGAACCAACTATTTTAACCAACCATCATGTGTCGACACAAAACCACCCAAAAATATAAAGAGTTGGGATGGATGCATGGTCAGTCCACTTGGTTTGGGAAACTGGGCACAATCCATTGGGATCCTTCTATCTACATGAGTTTATGGGGGTATGGTTACAAATAATTGTGCGAAAAGTGTGCAATCATCCTATATATCCAAATTTCAAATCATTCTCTAAAAACTAAATGGAATCCAATCGGGGAATGAATGAAATTGAGTGATAAAATAGACACGTCGTCCACCCACCTCTTTCCACTGAACGAAAAAAATGAAAAATGGCGACACTAATGGTTTCAACAATTCCCATCATTCATACTAAGGATATGACATTGTACAATGGTTTTAACATCTATGATATTTCCCCTGAATACGCTCCAGCATTACTCCGGTACCTATGTCTATAGCTCAAATAATTGTATAATCATCAGCCTCATAGTTAGGCATTGTAAACCGCCTAAACGGAACAACACATTTCAGTGCAATGAAAGTTTTAACCTAATCCTAGACGGGTTTAAAAAGACATAACACATTACAAACTCACTTTACACTAACTCAACATATCTATGAAACAAGCTCTTTCAAGATGCACACACATCACCCCTGTTTCATCTGATTGGAAAAAAAAAGGGAAAGGACACCGATAAACACATTTATTTAAAATAGAGGATTTTGATGATTTTCCAATGGATATGTATTCCCAACAAAAAATAGTATCTAATAGGATTTCACGAAAATCATATTTATAGTAATATGATGACACGACATCAAAAGGAGTCACCAAACATGACCATTGCGACTGATAGAAATAATATAGGAAAAGAGACTTTAGGCCAAGTCACCAAAAAACTCACAATTCCAGAAATTGGCCATAATAGCCTCTCAAGACAATTTCTCCCACACTTGTGGTTCAACATGAGCCCCCACATCATAGAAACAATGAAGGACACAATGTCCCTCTTAGACACCATCTACACTAACAACCCCGGACTACATTCACCATCAACGAATCAGGAAACATAAGAAACTAAGATCTCTTTAAACCTCCCACAAAAACTATCACACTAAATAAAGATCCAAAAATATATGAATGAAAAATGGTGTAGAATAAATATCATAATATCAGAAAATAATTCCATATATTGACCAACTAGAGGATCTTCATATGACGAAACAATCTCATTTTCAATAAATTTGGGCACAAACACTTAATGGGGGTGTGCATTATCCAACGGGAGAACCCAAGGACACAGCCAAGATGGTCCATTGGTCAAGAAATAACACACAACAAAATTCAAACACATGAACGAAACCCCATACTGGCATCTCTAAACATTTCTCATAAGGAGACCACTAATAAAACCTTTATCCCAACTTAACGAAGAAACACAAACCCAAAACACGGTTCAAACAAGAGGGGTTCTTGGACTCAAAACATCCCCTGACAAAAAAAACATTTAATAACACATAAGACACATCATCCCAAAAAAATCATCAAGAAATCATGTTTTTCATTAAAATAATCTCTTTGAAAAAAATGGTTCGATGGTTAGCGCACCCACCAATGGTACCCAATGGGCCTTACACATGAATGTTTCCATTACACACCTGGAACCCTCCTCATATCCACACTAGAACTCATCTACTAATTCCATTAACCATCCATCATCGCATACAACCCCATGCATGTGGTCATTCAAGGAAATACCAAATGATAAAACAAAAAATTCTTTACACTTTTCAAAACCAAATCAATCATATAGTACCTCCTTTTTTTCAAGACCTCTAACCACAAAATCAATCCCAATTTACAACATACAAAAAATTAAAAAATGGAAAAATTATTCAAATGAATACTCACTTTCACGATATACACATTAATTTGAAAATATCTTATCCCAATTTAAAATACTCCCAGATTCATGAAAACCCTGATTCATCAACCCCCATCCCTTTGAAAACTCATATCTTCTTATTTAAAAAATGGTTCCAAAATTTCCTAATACTTTTCAAATGATCTCTTATTACCAAATAAAAATCCATTTCCAAATCCCTCACATGAAATCCAAAACATTTTATCCCATTAAAAGACCTTTCAATAGTTAATAAAACTCTATTTGAAACACTTTTTCAAAACCAAATTTAACATAGTTCCTGTTTTCAAAAGTGGTGTATAACACACCATTTTTCATTTCAAAAAAACTCATTAAATTTAGTTATACCATTTTAGAAATCAATACACATCCTATTTATGGAAAAAAAACATCTCATCAAAGTTAAAATTTCTTAAATCAAGTTATGTTATCATTAAAGAAATGTTCCAAGATTCCATCATGAAGAGATACTAGACAATGTGAGAGGAAACTAGTTTTTGTGGGTGACTTGGTCCAATGTTTTTCGGCCATATTCCAGACAAATCACCATCGTATATAGTGTTCAAGGAAGATATCCCCTACTCAAGATGGAATTTCAGGCCCAGTGGGCTCAATGAGGTAATTTTCCAATCTCTCTTTTCATTTTCCCAAATCATCTGTAAACAAAGAAAACCAAAAGTCTCATATAAATATTGACCTCTCCTGGTGAATTGAATCACTTCACAAGGTGTGTTGGCTAGGCACAATACCCATAACCAGAATGTCCTATCGAAAAATCCTAGTTCCAGACTATCTAAACTCTCCCCTAAATAACATGACCCAAAGAGTGAACCTCACCCTTTGATAACATTTTTTCATTAACAAAATTAGGTCACCATCAAAACCAGCACCCAACCCAACCATGGTGAAGGTTCGATGGGAAATACGGATTCCCACGAGTGATCAAAAGATCATGGGTGTCATAAATAAATAGTTGGGAACAATTTACCTGTATTTAAAACATAAGACAACCAAAAATAATAAATAAACTAGATCTAAAAATTTTACCCCAAACAAGCCATTAATAAAATTTTGAATTGAAAAACTATATTCATACAAATCCCAAAAACAACTACAAAAAAATAACACCAAAAAATTATATCCAAGAACAACCTCATGGAAAAGGGGAATAACCCTCAATCCATTTTCACAAAAAATGAACAAAAAAGGACTCCTATAAACCCTAACCACTAGCACAAAAGGATGTTCCCAAACCTGCAACACAAGTAACCATGTCTAATTACATACAAAAATGTATGTAGGGTGCGAGAAAAATCCAAGTTTGACTCCACCACTAGAAGATTCAATGAGATAAAAATTCAACGGCTAAAATGTAGCATGTTTTGTCATCAAGAAATGGTAGTAATGTTCTAAAAATGAAGAAAAATTAATTGAAAATAGTTTTAAGTGGGTTACTATGAAAAAAAAATTATATCGAATTAAAAACATATTGATTTTTGCATCCTAATATATCTTATACCGATGGTATGTACAAAGTAACTAATAATAACAAGAAATAGGAAATAACCCCTAGGCACTAGCTCACAGTGGGTCCCAGGTACCATATATATCAACAAAAGTAACCACCACAGTATCTGTTATCTTTCATATGATCCACTATTAGAGAGAATACCCATACCCTAGTCTTCCCCCAACATCATCATCATTATATTTTATTTTGCATTGTCAGCCTCAATCTTGCTATGTGAAACTGAGGCCAAAACCCATGGGATCACTAGCATACTAGTACACGTTCACCCACCAAGATAATTGGTTTTACCCTATTATTCTCAAACTAGTTACACAAGCCATGAAATAAAATTTTCATATAAAAATACCACTTCCATGTCAGACACATACCAAATATCCAACAAGTATATCACACTAGTCACATAATCCCCGTTTTCATACAAATTATTTTTTAGTTCATACTCTCACAAAAACTTCCCACATCATGTTCACATCTCTTTTTAACATCAGTAAATCATTTAAAATTTTTTATATAAAAATTTTATAATGATACAAAAAACATAATATCCAACAAACACATTTAACAGAATTATATTTTTACCCTCAAAATGATTTTATCATCATATTCACACAAAATAAGACACAAACATGTTTCACATCAACATCAAAATTTAATAAATCGTCTCAAAAAATTAAAAAACATTCCCAAAACATTATACATCACAACTAACCGCATTTTATATAAAAATATCTTTTTATGAACATACACACACCAAAACACCACATAAACATCCTTTGAAAACTTGTTCTAAATCATTAAACCATTTAGAATTTTTATGAAAAACTTTCAGGAAGCATGACAAGGTTTTGCACCTGAAACCCATTATAAACCACTATTTTAATCCCAAAAGATCACCAGTAACCTACCGAAGCAGAATTGGCTTCCCAAAAAAAATTTATAAACCACTTTCGTATGTTATAAAATAATCCCAATGATTACCACAAGGGTTACACCTGTAAAATACATAATTTAAAACAAAAGCGCAACTATTAAATTAAACTCTTATCTAAATCCATCAAAAAAGGTTTTTGCAAAATGCACAACATATGTGGAACATAAAAAATAATTAAATCAATCATGATAATTCACAAAAAAATTATTACACATGGAATCACCTACCTTTGGTGTCTTAACCCTGAAATATTGGGGAAAAACATCTACTGCACCACCTCCACAATATAAGGGGTTGAATACCAACCTAAAACCCCAAAAATTTACCAAAAAGACAAATTTTAAAACCCTACGTATGAACCCTAGATACAATACAGTTTTGAACATCAATCAAGGTTGAATAAATCGTATAAATTGGAGTGAAATCAATGATATAAGCACTTATATGAAGAGAAATTGATGTTTCCCCCTCAAAATTAAATTCAGAAAGGATTTCCAAAGGTGGTTTGTGTAGAATGGAGACCTACCATGGATACTGGGGTCTAAATGGAGAAAATGAAAGTATTTTGGTTTATTTCCAGAAGGGAATAACTTGAATTTCAAAATTATTTTTATGATCTAGACCCTTATACACAGTATGGATGCACGATTTTGTGAACCATTCATTCAAACTATGCATCTTGTTCTAGACATCAAAAAACCTTCCATTCTCCACCAATTTTAAGGTGGTATAAGTGGGAAACCTATGAGGAATGATAGGCCAAATATATGGGATAAAAATTCCAAAAACAAAGAACTATTGCCACCCCGATACTCATCCAACTCATGGGTACAAACCACCTAAACAACATAAAATTCCATTTTCAAAATAGGAGGCCATGAACCATACAAGACCCCCATATCTAAGGTCATAGATAAATAACCAATGGGGCACCAGAGTGTCAAAACTGAAACACTCAAATACTAAGAGAATGATAAGAACCAAAATAGGGCATCATACAAAACATTGAATCAAAATTACGAGTGTGAAAATTCTCCAAACCATAAGTCTATCGGCCCTCGAAAATCCACAACAAGGCCAAAAGAAAAAACCATTCCCAACTGATAAACCAAGATTTCATCCTTCTCCATGTTTATCATCCAATTTCCAAGATGACTATTTTCATCAATTAATGAAGGAATACTCTAAAAACAAAAAGTAACACCACTTTCCTAAAATGATCAAGAATATTCAAACATCATCCGAAAATAATAATCCTCAAAAACTATCCTAAAAAGACTCAATAAATTTACCTGAATGACCCCCAACATCGTTTATGGATACTTCTAAACTATATTAATTATACCATTTGGCACTCTCTAATCCCAATGTTTACCCAAGGAAGATGTTTTTAGTTATATTTTTATGAACGAGTCTACATATCACCAACCCAAAACATAAGACAAAACTGATTTATAGATACGGGGAAACACAAATGGGATCCCCACTATAAGAGACAACCTAAATTTCCTCGAGATGGAATCAAGACACTAACAAGGGGAGGCCCGAATGGGCTCCCCAGTACAAGGGTTATACTTCCATTTGAGAATTCCAAAATAATGTACATAAGAATAATTTTGGGTCTCCTCACCATAAGAACCAACAATCATATCCAACTAAAAAGGGATGAAACAAAATGACCCTAATATTTATATATTTGGGACAGACGCATGGTTAGTCAACACAGGTTGTGAAACTCTGCACTAACATTGGGGATCTTTCAATATAAATGGGTTTATGTGGCATGGTTAATACTAATAGTGTACAAACCCTATGCTCAATCTGTCTAGAAAATTTTCAATCCTTTATCCCAAAACTCAATGGAAACCAAAGGGGGAATTAATGAAATTGGGTGATAAAATAGACAGAAGGTCCTCCCACCCCTTTCCACTAAACATGAACAAATAAAGAAAGACTATGACACCAAAGGAATAAAATATTAACATCATTCATACTGAGGATATGAATTTTTACATGGGTTTGAACGACACTGCGATTTCCACTAAATACATGCCTGCTTCATTCTAGGACCTATGGCTAGAGCTCAAATGATTGAATCATATTTGGCCTCATAGTTATCCATTAAAAACCACCCGAATGGAAATTATCTTTTAGAAGACATTGAAACCATACCCTCATCTAGGATGGGTTCACAAAGACATAACACATTCATACTCACTTCACCCAAACCATACATTTCAGAGAAACATTTCATAGAAGGCACAAACACATCACCCCTCATTTCTTCAGATGTGAAACAATAGCAGGAAAGGAAAAATATAAACACCTTCTACTATTATGGATGATTTTTTATTTTTCTTCAAAGGGAGACTTACTCCCAATAGAACAGAGACTCTCATAGGATTTACCAACCTTCACCATTACCGTCAAATGATTACATGACATCACAAGGTGTCTGCGAACATTACAACTGTGACTAATACAAAACTTGCATGGAAAGGGACCTTATGACATGTCCCCAAACAACACACAATCCTTGAAAGGGTCCCTAATAGACTCTCACGAATTGATTTTAGATAGTGGTGGTTTAACAACTACATATACATCAAATAAACTAATAAGAACCCAAAGGCCCACTTAGATAACATCAACACCAATAAACATAGACTACATTCACCTTAGATGAATTAGATAACATAAGAAACTAAGGTCTCCTTAAACCTATTGTGACCACTCTCCAGCTATATTAAGATCCACACAACCTAGAAAGCAAAATGGTGAAGACTCAATCTCAATTTACTAAGAAAATGATTCCTTATATTTATTAACTCTTGGATCATCCAAAGTCAAAATAATCCGGTTTGGACATTAGTTGTGCACAAACCATTAATGGAGTTATGCGTTATCTAATAAGAAAACCCAAGGACCCAACCAATTTAGTCCATTTGTTATGAGATACCCAACACTAGATCCAAAAATATGAAGGGATCCACCATAAAGGAATCCGAAAACATTTCACATACGGAGAACACTAACTATCCCTTCAACCCAGCTAAACGAAGAAACACAAACCCAAAACACCATTCAAACAAGATGTGTTCTTGGACTCAAAACGCCCCACCCCAACAACATTTACAAAAAACACATACGACACACTATCCCAAAAAAATAATCAAGACATAATTTTTTTCATTTTAATTCATCTCTTTGAAGAAAAACAGTTCTACGATTAGCGCATCCACCAAAGGCCACCCATGGGCCTCACAGATTCATGTTTCCTTACCACACTATGAACCCTCCTCATATCCACCCTTAAACACAAATAGTCATACCATTAACCATCCCTCATCTCATATAACTCCATGCATGTGGGCACTCAAAGAAATACCAATGTTAAAAAAATCCCTTACGATTTTCAAAACAAAAACAATCAACCAATACTTCCCTATTTTTCAAGACCACTAACCATGAAATATAACCCAATTTACAGCATTCAAAATATTTTAGAAATGAACAATCATTCAACTAGAAATTCACTTTCAAGCTTTACACATTAATTTCAAGATATCTCATATCATTTCAAAACACTATTGGTTTTATAAAAACTCTTTTTCTTCAACCCCCATTCATTTGAAAACTCATATCATTTAATTTAAAACAAGGTTGAAAATTTTCAAAAAACATTTCAATTAATATTTTTTAACCAAATAAAAATACATTTCCATACCCCTCACATGTCATCCAAAAAACTTCATCCCATTAAAACTCCTTTCAATAGTTTATAAAACTCAATTGAAATCACGTTTACAAAACCAACTTTAAAATTGATCTCAATTTCTAATGAGGTGTAAACACACCATTTCCCATTTCATAAAAAATCTTAAAATCCAGTTCTAATATTTCATAATTCATGCCACATACTTTTTATAGGAAAAAACATCCCACAAAAGTGCATTCTTTTTAAATCAAATCATTTTTTCATTAAAATAATGTTCCATTATTCCAACATGATGAGATACTAGAAACTGCGATAGGAAAGTAGTTTCGTTGGGTGACATGGACATTTTGTTGGCATCAATATGACAATCACTTCACTATCATAGATAGTATTCTAGATTAATATCCCTTACCCCACATGGATTTTCGGTCTCAACAGGCTCACTATAACCATTATCCAAAATCTCTTTTCATTTCCCTTAATCATCATCAAACCAGGAAAACCAAAGGACATAGTTAAATCTCGACATCCACTAGAAACGTGAATCACTTCACAAGGTGTCCTGGCCATGCACAATAACCTTAACTAGAATTTAAATTTCCCATAATAGTATATCCATATTATCCCAAATATTCCCCAAAAACATGACCCAAATAGTGAACCTCACCATTTAATACCATTTATTTCCTACACCGAATCTTATTGCCATCAAAAAATGACACCAAACCTTGACTATGATATCGTATGAAGGGTGTTCCAAATCCCTAGAGGCTAGAAAATGTTCATGGGAATCATAAAATAATAGTTGGAAATGATTTAGATGTATTTTAAACAAATGAAAACAAAAAATAAAAAATAAATGGGATCGGAAAAATTTACTGAAAACATGCCATTAATAAAATTCAGATTTGAGAAAAAGGTTCATACAATGCCCAAAAACAAATACAAAAAAATAACACCAAAAAATGATATCCAATAAACACCTCAAGGAAATATGGAATCACCATCAAGACATCACCATAAAAACGAGACAAGAAGGACGGCTAGAAACCTGAACTACTGGAACAAAAGGTTGTACCCAAATCTACAATAGAAAAAACCATGTATACTTACACCCAATGGTGTAAGTTGGGTGTGAGAAAAATAAAAATAGGATTTCACCAATAAAGGATTAAATTTTATAAACATTCCAAGTCAAAAATCATGAATGTTTTGTAAACAATAAATGCTAGTAATAGTTTCTGAAAGATGAAACATTAATTGAAAATAGTTTAAAGTGGGATACATTAAATGAAATCAACACATTTTAATCGAATGAAAATTATATATAATATTCAATCCAAAAATAGAATATTCCTATGTTATGTGAATATAAATTATTGAGCACAAGAAATGGGAAATAACCCCTAGGAACAAGATCACTATGGGTCCCATTCACCTTGTATCTAAATGAAAGTAACCGTCACAATATCTATTCTCATGCACATGAGCCACTATTAGGGAGAATACTGATTACCTAGTGGTCCCATCAACATCATCATTATCATATTTAGTTAGTGTAGTGAACTTAAATCTTGCTATGTGAAACTAAAGCGAAACCCCACATGATCACTAGCATAAGAGTACACATCCACCCACTAAGATACCCGGGTTTACCCTATTATGATAAAACTTGATTCTCAATCCATTAAACACAATTTTCACATGAAAATACCACTTAAATGTCAAAAAAATATCAAAAAATAAAACATTTATATAACATAAGTCACACAATCCCCATTTTCATTCAAATTAAGTTTGAGTTCATACTCTCAACAAAACAGCACACTGCACATTCACATCTCTTTAAAACATCAGTAAATAATTTAAAACTTTTAATAAAACATTTATATCAAGATACACAACACATAATATCCAACACACACATTTCCCATATTTCTCTTTTACCCTTCAAAATCATTTTATCATCAAACTCACATGAAACATCACACAAACATGTTTTCCACCAACATTATAATTTAATAAATCATCATGAAAAATTTAAAAAAATTCTCTAAACATTTGACATCACAACTATCCACTTTATCTTTCAAAATATAATTTTAAGAAAAAACATCGACCAACATATTACATAAACATCATTTTCATACATTTTTTAACACATAAAACTATTTTTAATTTTCATAAAACCCTTTCAAGATGAATGACAATGTTTTGTACCTAAAATACATTCAAAAACCATATTATAAACCCAAAATCACACTAATACCCTACCAAAAACGAATTCTAATCCAAATAAATATTTAATAAAACACATTCATATGTGGTAAAATAATTCCAAAGATTACCGCAAGGGTTACTAATTGAAAACACACAATATGAAACAATAATGAATCCATAAAATTAACCGCTTAACAAACTCCATCAAAAAAGGTTTTAACACAATGAAATGAATATGAGGAAAGGTAAAAATAATTAAATCAAGAATTCTGACTCATAAAAAATTATTACACATGGAATCACCAACCTTTCTTGTCAAAACCCTTAAATCATGGTGTGAAACTTCGACTTCACCACCTCCGCACCCCAAGGGTGTAAAACCAACCTAAATCCCAATTATTTCACAAAAAAAATTTAGTCCCTAGGTATGAAACCTTGCTGCTATAAACATTATCTCATCAAGAAATATGGAAGAAAACCTAATGAATGGTGATAAATCAATGATAGAAGCACATAATTGAACAAAACATGAAGTTTCCCCATCAAAATCTCAAAGAAAATGAGTTGAAATGGATGTTTGGGGAGGTTGAAGACCTCCCATGTCTACTGAAGTCGAAATGGGGAATAAATGGACAGATTTGGGTTAATTTTTGGAATTGAATATGTGGAATTTCAAAACATTTTTTTTGAGTTGGACACCTATACACAGTTTGGATGTAGAGTTTAGTAAACTGTGTGTCCATACCGTGCGGTCTGTTCTGACCACTCCAAAACCTTCCATTATCCTCAAATTTTAATGGGTTCTAAGAGGGAAGCCTAGGGGGAATTATAGACCAAGAATATATGAGAAAAATTCAACAGAAAGATCACACTTTTCACCCCAAAACTCAACCATCCCATGAGGAATAACCTCCTCAACAAGAAACCATCCCTTTGACTAAACAAAATGCCATGTACCGTATAAGACCCCAAAGAATAAGTTTATAGATAAATAACATAAGTGGAATGGAAATGTTAATCTTGAAACACTCAGATACTAAGATAAATCTAATAACCAAAATAGGACTTGAAAAAAGCATGGAATCGAAAATATGAGTGTGGAAAATCCCATATGAATGTGGTTTTCGACTAGAATATGGTTCTTATAGAACATCATAGAGATTATATTCACTCAAAACTAATTAGACATAAGAGTAAAATAAATTAAGTGATGATAATAATAAATAATAATCCCATAATGAACAATAGAGTAAGATAATATATGAATAAAATAAATCTATGTGGAACCAATTGGCAATGTAAAACAAACAACACAAAAAACAATAAAAATGATCCAATTTATGAATTAAATTGACTAAAAAGAGAGTAGAAGATATCCATCCTAAAATCCATCATATAATGTCTTAATCTTCTAGCTGGACATCCACCAAATCTCTTGTCAGAAAATCTATAGAACTGATTACTATGTGAGTACAAGGTTTTTTAGGTCATCACCAATGGCCCTTTGGAAAAGTAGAAAACATAAAAGGCCCATTATTAGAAAATAAAAATGATAAAATTAATATATATAAACAACATAATATAATCAAAATACATAATTAAATTCTACATATATGGGATATACCTACATTGGTAGCATGTTGGATGTAATATCATCCTAAAAGGTTAGAAATATCCACTCCAAGAAGTGGTAGTTTACAAAATAGGTTACACACATCCCACTCAAAGGGATGAACAATATACTTTTTGATCTATAAAAAATGCATTCTTAATAGAGGGAAATAATATATATCGAACAACCAAAATGAAATAAGAAATATAGAGGGAACATCAAATGAAAAATATTTATACCAGATGATATATCCAAAATCATGTATTAATAAGAAGAAATAATTACCATAAAAACCATATGTCAGCAAAAAATCAAAACTCGGTTCCCACGTAGTGATAAATGTAAACATCTTGTGATCAATCATTAATGATAAGTCTCACAGGGCTATAAATGAAAACAAAAAATCATTCTATGAACCAATATAAAATATATAATAAATACATTTCCTTCCGTCCTCAAGAACAATAGTGATTTATTTATATGGTTATCATCCATGTACAGAAGAACCAAGAGATCCATGAACCAAAAATAATGAAACTAGATTAAATATAATAGGTTATTTTTTGAAAAATATAATTATAGTAATTGATATAAAAGGTTGAATATACCCAAAATATCTACTAATTATAGTCCAATTGATAAAAAAGGTAATGGAGAATCCAAATCTGTGAAAATTATTGTCGATTCTATAAACAATCACTAAAAACCCTTGTCAAGAAAACTCTGAATCCTCTAGATCTTATATTAACATATATTATCTAATAATTTTTGATTAATGAGAATGAAAGAGTGTCATTATTAAAAAAATAGACACATTTTATCAAGAATATGGGACCACAATTATTTCTTGGTGAAGAAAGAGGGACATGGAATGTTGGAGAGCACTCAAAAATTTCTAGAGGGGGATCCTATTTCATTGGGAATTTAATATATAAAGATTTAATTAATTAAAAATGAATAGATGTCTGTATTTAAAGAACCACATGTATTATCAAGAATTATTGGTATTTATTTTATGTCATTGTCTTTCCAATGTCTTCCATTGGAGACCTGGTTGATTTTGTACTGATATGGTTTAGCCTTGGAAAAACACTAGTCACCTAGTGGTCTTCACCATATGAATGATGGATTCTAGGTTGAATCACTTCTACCAAGGTGTGGAAGATGATAGACTATAGGAATTATAGAGCTTAAACCCCTTCATATTGTCCTATAACCCTACCTCATTGTTTTTCCAACCTAAAAATCTTACAACTAGGCATCATAGGTACCCCATTTTCCATATATACTTGTTTTCTCCGACTCTGGGCCCACCGATGTTCTCAAAAGGAAATCAGAATAATGATTTATCTCATATGCCTCAACACATTCTTTATGTGTGGTTTTCCTCACACACAAACACCTTTGGAAGATTCCTAGGAGGTCACCCATCCAAATCATTACTCTACTCTAAGAACAATTAAATGTGGATATAAAATTTGGAGGTTTCTCAAAATGAATTTTTTACCTTATTTACCTGTGTTATATAATTTATCCATTAAACACTTGAACATTCATGAGTGTTAAATTAACCCCCAACTCCTTAGAGTAAAAGACCCTCATTATGGACCCTACATCTCAATCAATGAAGTTCCACAAAACATCACACATGATTCTTTCTCTGATACCAATATAAAAATTGGGCCTCGTATGATACCCATTTTCCCCAAAGACATGAGTTCCCCAATATAGGGCCTACCCAGGTAACCAAATGGGTCATTAGACATGATTCAGTCTCCACAATCTAACACATATTATTTCCGTTTAAATTTTCCTCACTCATACACACCCAAGAAAACATCCTAGTAGGTAATCCATATTGATCACAACCACAAGACAATCAGGATTAAATATGGATTTATAATTAGGTAGGCACAAAAAAAATTTCACATTATTGACGTGATTCATCTAATTTATCCATTTATGCATTTATCATTTGGTGGTGTTACACCAAATCACTTATAAAATACCATAAACACATTATAAAAATCTAAAAATCTACATTTTAATTGAAAATTGGATTAAATTATGTATAGGTTAAACAATTCTCCCCCTGACATGACTTCTTATTCTTGGTATTTATCCCCAATGGACTACTCAAACAACTTAGGACATTGTTATGAAATTTCATCCTCCCACACTGATATATCTTTTTAAAAAATCGTTTCATACCATAAAACCTAAAAAATGAGTTTTCATTCCTCATATCACCATGTCTAATCAATAATATATATAAATATGTTATTCTAGAAATTATTTATCCTTCATGAGCTCTGAATCCTTATAGTTTGAAACATGCACAATATTGGGATCTGACATCTGATGCTAAGACATAAGAAAACAATGTGTTTTCTTGATACAATGGAGGAAGGTACTATACATAAGACATTATCACATCACATAAAATAATATTGAGCAGCACTATGTATTTCAATGAAAACATTGTGTGTGACCTTGATTGCATATCCCCAATTGAGCTAAATCCATGTGTTATCTCCTTTGGTCAACATAATACATTTTCATGTTCTAGGCTGTATTACCCATTTATTAATACATTTTACCCACATTGAGGTATCATATTCTATACTTATACTAAAAAAATTAAATTATTCTTACTCATTCACGCATAATGGTGAATTACATATCCTCCCCAAAAAAATCTAATAAGTTTCCAAATAAATTTGGGATTGGATGATAATATTATAGGATTACTACAGTAGTGAAATTTGATCATCCCAGTAGCATAAAAAACTACATTTAATGAATATACTCAAATTTCATGGTAATTCTCTATGATTTCATTCCGATCTGAGGTTGAAATGTAAAACTTAGATTCAAATAATTCCCTACAACTTTTCCTAGAAAATTAAAAAACCATGATGTGAACTGTACGTTTCTATAAGATATCGTGCTCCTAAGTGCTCTGTAAAACCCCATAATCGCTTGATAATAAATATTTTCTTTCTCATACACTATGTTCATTTATCATATTGTTACCAAGTGATCCACCAAGGTCAATCAATCTAGTACCACCAAAAAATATCTTAATCTCCTAGGTATTGGAAATTCAGATCACAAAGACTGTTGTTACCTTATCCAACTTCCACATAGTGACTTGATGTGGTTAGAGTAACACTATTGATAACATATTAATGGATATAATAAACTAAAAATTCATACAATGGGGAAGAATGTGCAATGTATCTATTCATGTTAGGACTGCATAAATCTATATTAACATAATTTCATATATTGGATGTTTGTATAAGTATATCCCACTATAAAACATGGGGAGAATTCATCAAATACTCTATCATAGATGATTTAACCATCATCATACAGTGAATTCCATGAAATGAATGTTTATTAAAATACCACCCTGGAATGATACCATGTTCAAAAAATTACATTATCATCCTGGAACACTCTAAAATAACATCTTTACTAGACCTCATTTATTATATCAATGAGTTTTAGATGACATAGTGTATACAATATGCAACCCCTTGAGCTTTAGTTATGTCCAGTGATTAGTTTTCCAACAAAGCCATGAGATTCCACATTGCATAATAAATTTCTCTCCAACATCTTGTATCATCTTGATCAGTGCTTATGAATCTACATTTTATTTCCTAGTTTCATATTCCATCTCAAATTCAATCATCTATCAATACTCAATACAGTTCCTCTGATTATGATTATGGTCACATATGTAGAACATATATCACCGACTCTTATATTAATTATACATGGAAATTTTCTAACCAAATTGGTATTCCATACTACATTTGAATTCATGGACCATAAAAACTAAATCCATTTCATGGGAATTCTAGTTAAACTATTGATTCTATAAAACATGAGGCCCATAAAAAACTATCTTATCTTCTAATATTTTAATAGATATTAAGAAAATCCCATATGTGTTTCCATACACTGAATACATATCTTGAGGCTTAAGAAGAATCTAGATCCATTCACACGAAAATATCTTCTTCATATATATGAATACTTCTTCACATTGTTCTAACTAATAAAATGCATCCTACTTCTAGGAATATATATTCATGGGAATTTCATTTTGAGAAAAATAAAAAATAAACATCATGTACTACATTGAAAATGTGTGGAAACATAAATCTCAAAGACATTATTTGGGATTTCTAATACATAACTATAGTAAAAAAATTCTAAATCAACTAATTCTCATTATTGATAACCCACATTTCCAATAAAGTGGACATTTTTTTCCTAAAGTGAAACTATGTGTACATGGTTTAAATATGATGTTCTTTAAACAAGATCAATATGATATCAAGGTTTATAGATTTTTATTTCAATTTAATTGAATTTTTTAGGATGTTACCCCTGAAAATGATGTCATAGGGGTCCATTAATTTGTGAAAGACCTCATTCATGTTGTTTATGAGAACTATAAGAGCATTGACCAATTAACAGGGAATATAGATATACTCATACAACCTATACCTACATAAAATCATTGTACACAATATATATTCCTCTTTCACCCAAGGAAAATTGTATCTAGAAAATATATTAATCAGTAAAATGAAATGAAATCCCAACAACTGATCAAATTATTAATAAATTTTTAACAATTGTATAATATTAATTATAAATAATTCATTAAACATACAACTATATAAAAAATCATAAGACTACCATCCTCATTCATGGAATAAAACACTAGTGAACTGTATAGAAAAGTTCTTGGTTTGATGATTCCTTTAACTTCAAGACCATCCAAAACGACCATAAGTTATTTCAACTCATCTTATGATAATAGATATATTTGAATTTATTTGGTTCATGCACTATAAACTATATAAATATCAAATTTTTCTTCCCTTTGAAGATGAAATGCTATGAAATATTATCGGAGTATATCTCATTATAGGTCTACCCTAAGATGAAATGAGGATGGATCCAGCACCTGATACATTATAATAATAATACAAGAAACATGAATTGAAAATACATCTCACTGATGAGGATCTGGTCCCACTCATACTTCCATAATTTCTACCTAACAATTCAATGTGTAATTTCACCTTTAGGAGTAAAACATCACTCATCACAAAAAAATGTATGTCTACACATTATATGGTCAATGTGTTTAGGCAAAGGATCATGTCTAAACCAATAATCTCATATTCTTGAATCTCCAAATATTATTTATGATAAAAATTACTTTTGGATATTATAGGAAGATATGAAGATGATACACATTCCTTCCCAAGCTTGTGTTGTTATAAATTATCTATTAAGATAATTTAATTGTTAATTCCAAACAAGAAGATTATTAATATAATATAAATGGATGGGAGTATCCTATATAATTAAAAGAAACATATAGAGAATAATATTTTAGGACCTTACCTAGAACTATAGAAGGTATCAATATTCTCTTAGCTAATTTATTACTAACTACATGATCTCTACTAACTACCAATCCATGATACCATAGAGGTTCATGAGTAACCTTGTTAACCGACCCTTTTAGGGACTTCACATGCTGATAAGGCCTCATACCTAAATTTCAAAATAAATTCTAAATTCATTTTCATAGAAACATATTATATGATTAGTGTTGCCACATTTGTGATAAGGCTTGATATAAATTGGGAAAATCCTTGATAATGTTCCACTTTCTGCAATATTTATAGAAATTTAAAGAGACATTTCCCTTAATAGGAGATGAAGGACCTCTTCTCTTGTATAACTACCAACCACCACCCAAAATTCCATCATCATACTTCCTCTACATATTTATATAATATGAAACATGATATTATCTATAGATGATTCCAAAAAATCCACAAAAACATATAAAAATACCTATATGTAAATCTTTCTAAAAACCATTCTCGACCATTAATCCATTTTTATGAATTAAAACATAGATATCTAGATAAATTTTCATGTATTATCACATCAAATTTTAGTGAAGACCAATAATGCATTTGTATTTGACTTTTACTTCATTACCCACCAGATAAATAGAATCCATAATAAGATATATGAGGTGTTCTAAATTGGAAGGCATAAAAGTCATCAAATACTTGATCTCCATGAAATCCCATGGATAGTCAATGATATGGGTTTCTACTATGAAATTCACAAATATTAGAATCTTGACAGTGCCCCATGTCATCCCATTATATCTGGAAAACAACATCATGGAATCACAACCACATCCATCTATTCAATGAGTAATAAATTACATAAGATTAATCATCCAATCCTCAGGGGTATCTACCAAGTCAAAAATCCCCTTGATAACCCAAATCATGTCCTTCATGTCCTAGCGGTCTATTATTCAATGTAAATATTGGTGTTTTGGAGAAATAATATGTGTAAAAAATCATCCATCATCCGCCTAGCCCTATGACCTCCTCAAACTAGAATAAAAACTAGTACAAATATTCACATTGGGAATAGTTTTCATCCTTAACCAATTGAGGAAACAAAGGGATCATGATATGTTGCATCCTCCTAAACAACAAGTTGGAAAAAATAGTTTCGTGAGAAATATTGGATTTAATTCATGAAATTATAGAACAATTATTTACAAATTGCAATATTATTAAGATGAATTCCATTTACATAAATCATGAACACAAAAGGGTTCACATCATGGTTCCCCCAATGTGGATACCCACAAGAACAATCCTTATCCCCCTAATAACTACCAAATAACCAATATAAGCCTCATGTACTGACATGTTAGTCACATCTACATATATTCAATCAATTATAGAGTACCATTGCTTTAGCTTAAAAAATATATAAAATAGTATAATAATGCACATAACAAAGTTTCAACATGAATTTATATATAAGGGATCTATTTAATGAAATAAACATTTATATGATGTATAATCCAACACACCTAACATTATGCAATAATGAAAAAAATATAATTATTAAAAACAAAAATATGATGTTCATTTTCTAAGGTGAATTTAAATAATTAAAACTACAACAAATAATAGAATAAAATCCCAATATAATCATAACTCAGAGGTCTACTATAATGTGCTTACCAGAACATGACATATTCATCAACTCGAATTCCATGAATCCTAAATCCTATCTAACTTGTCCCCAATAATGGAAAAGAGAATATAAAATTTAGTTAACCTCGATATGATTTCATTTGGACCCAAACTAACCTAATCTACTTGAACTGATTAATGATTTTGTGGGACCTCATGCATAGCTACTTATGCACAAGTATATATTGACTATTAGCAGGGCATGTAGAACATCATGGGAAACAATTCCCTTGGAATAAGTTATATATAATACTAAAATAATTTAAATGATAAAAATAATATTATGTAATAAAAAACATTTTAACTTTATATATTAATAAAACCATCCCATGATGTATCATTATGGAATGTCAGACGCGCAACCCAAATAAAAAAAATATAAAATTTAATATGTAAATCCTACAATAAACACCATAAAATAATCTCACCCAAACCCTGTCCCAAAACATCAAAATTCTCTTACTTACTCACCTAACAATCCTATAATGGGAAATTTCCTTCAAAAGGATTCATTGTAATAAAATAAATATTTTCTCTAAAATCCCTAAGGAGGGATTTAATACATGACTCAATTGGACTCCACCATTAGTCATTGCAATAATTTAAAACAGTAAACTAGTGTATTTTATTAAAATAATTTGGTAAAAAATATTCATTAAGTATATCATAAAATATAAAAAAATCATATTTTGGGGCCTCATAGACTGAATCGGCCTCCTTGGGGAACATGTTGAGAGGAATTTAAACTATCTATTTCTACACATCCCCTCCTCAAAGGGATAATTGAAAATAACATGATTAAGACGTTCTTCTATAAATAATATCACATCTATGTTCTAAAGAAATCTCACACATACATCTAAAAGAGGAATTGTTAATATAGAACAACCTATATGATCTAAAAATTAATAGGGAACAACACATGTAAATCATCTAGTAACGATGAAATATATGTCATCACATTGTGAAAATAGAGAGTTATAACTATAACAAACGACATGCAAGAAAATATACATATGTTCTCAGATAGATACATAGAAAGATCATGTGATCAGTCCTAAATCATACGCCACATAGGGATATATGCATGAAAAACAAATAATTTCAATAACCATTATAAAAAATGCTATATAGTATAGGCATTCCTAACTCATGATAAATTATGATCGATGTATAGAGTAGTCTTCCATGTTCAAAATCACTAATATATACTAGAACCAAATCCAAATCAAAATGATTCAGTAATCCTGGTTTATAGATTAGAAGAAACTAGACCCAAAATATGAACAAAGGACAAACACTCTTGAGAAGTTCCACTATCAATAATGATCATAGTCTAAAGGCCGTGTAGAAGCCAATTTTTTGAGTTTTTGTGCTGATGTAATAACCAATGCTTCTTTCTATGAATAAAAGGCTTGTTTTATAGTTTTCATCACATGATACATTGAAAACAGAAGATATATAAATTATTTTAAGGTAACCATATCATTAGAAGTAATAAATAGTTATTAAATAATTTTCAAATAAATATAAATTTATATTTAAATATATGAGAAAAATAAAAAATTTCACAAAATTAAAACTCAATTAGTACCACAAGGTTACTAAAAAATATATTTCTATGATTAAAATTTAATTTATAAAATATTTTTATTAATATTTTAAATGTTTATGATTAATAATAAATGTTGGAGAATAGATAATATAATGAAAATGATTCCCTATAAAAAATATTTTTCATGTCATATTGTGATTTTATTTTCAAGTTAAATTCATATATTTTTGGATGTGAGTTTGAAAAAATAAAATTATGTTTTAGATTTATCATGTTCATTTTAGCATAGGATTCTTTTTGGAAAATTTTAAATATAATTTTTTTAGTTAAATAGTGAAAATATAATTTTTTATAATAATGTTGATTTTATTTCCTCACATGTATATTAGAATATCCTAAAACACGAGATACAGTTTTCATAACGTATTATATGTTTTGAAGTAATAATATATATTTAAAATATTAGGAATGTATTTCTATCAAATAATTTTTATTTTATAACATTGAAAATATTTTATAAAAAATTGAATTAAATACATCATACATTAGTATTATAAATTTTTTTATCAAAAATAAAATTTATAGACATAAAATTTATAATTATTGAGTTTTAATAATATTATATTTGAGGTATTATTTATAATCATAATGACTAATTTACCTTGGATAAATAAAATCTACCCAAGTAAAATGGTTATTTTTTAATGAATATTAATTTTCTAATTTTTTTATTTTTAAAATTAAATTAATTAAATTTCATCTAATATTAAAATATTTTTTAATGAATATATAAAAACAAATTTACACTTATTTATTGGGTAATAAATGTTATATATGTCTCAGAAAACATAATTATTATAACAACTTTTAAAAAAAATACTTTTTCAAAAATATATATATTTTGATTTTAAATATAATTTTTATACACTGAGAAATTGAATTAGGTTAAATGATTCGTAAATTATAATTATTACTATCAAAACATTTAATAGCATTATATATATAATTTTAGTAACAAAATAATTGACATTATTAATATTTTATTTAGTTTAATAAGTTTTTCAATGACTAATCCATGGTTGGTCATATTTATATAAATTAACATGAACTTTTTATCTTCTTGAAAATTGATTTATCAGGTTTTATGGTCATACCTAGATTTTATAACAAATTTACCACTTCTAAATCACCTAAATTTTATACCATTAACAATATACATGTTACAAAAAATTCAATTCCTTGGAAAACCCCTCGCCCACATTAATAATGAGTGGATCACTTCTAAACGTTCAATACTCTCCTAGGATATTAAAATTAATCTAAAAACCTTCTAATTTATAATATTCATTAATTCAATTACACACCATAATGGCCATGGTCACCAAAAAGTATCCTATATCCATAAAATCTAATGCATTCATCAAGGAGATGTTCCACGAATCAACATAGTTATTACATATTTCATAACATTTATAACATATTAAATAATCTCTAAAAAACCATAAAAATTTTATTATAACAACATCAACATAATAATTTCATTAATTTATTATTAAAATAACGAAAAATTAATTTTTTACCCTCTTCCATCTACTATGAAAAACCAGAATAACTATTAGTTCATGTGCATGGATAACAATCTACATTAAGTGATGTGTCTAATTTTTTGACACCACATATCATTGGTTGTCATAATGACTCTATTGGTGAATAAATATGAAATATTTAATGTATTTATGAACATGAAATGTTCAGTTATTATAACATCCTGATGCTAAATCCATTCAACTGGTTTCCGGAGTCGGTGGGTCACATTGCCTCAAGCAGGTCTCCCCATATTCTATAGGCTACTGACTAGTAGAAAGGGTATACTGTTGTACATTTGGGAGACTATACCCTTATATTAGAGTGAAAAAAATATAATAATCAACAAATAGATAGTATCATATGCAAGATATAATGGATGGATTTGTGGAAGGAAGATACATAAATCAACTATAAGAGCATAAATAACAAAAAACTAAAATAATACCAAAATACCATTTTATTAGTCATATAAAATGATACCTCATAATAATAATATAAAAAGGGAAACATGGAATAGAGGGGAAAAGAAAATAAAACATGATATAAAAATTAAAAATATAAGAAATACTTCTTTACTAGAATCACAAGAATATGATCAGTCATCATCTCCCTTATTCCAATATATAAATATACTAAATCATACATATATAGTAGGGATATTTCTCTCATACATAACTATATAAGTGGGGTCTAATCGAGTTCTAATGGTTTCATGAGTAGGGAGTCATATAAAATCCCAATAGGCCTCCACAAACATTGTCTTGAAATAATCCATCCAGTGTACGTAATAATAGCATTGTGCATAGAAATAGTAGTGAATAGCTCTATCTACATCTACATAGGTCAAAATATTTGTGATAGGTAACTATATATATAATAGTAAGTATCCATAGACCTGGATACTCATATGCTGGATTGGCCCGTGGTGTAACTCAGGTGTCAATAACCGTCTATGGAGCCTATAGGCTCAAACAAAAAATTGTACAAGCCCGTAATCACATGATGAATTTCAGACATCATTATCAACTCTCATGATATGTGGGGTGATGTGACCTTCCAAAACTCTGATATAGAGGATATGTAGAATGTCAGGCCCATCATCCAGATATCTGTATAATGTTGATATACGCCATGGTAAATTTTTTTTCCCCATAAGTCAACCTCCAATAGAAATGGAATAGTAATATTAATAATAATAAAAACTTTAGGGATTACCTCAATGAATTTATAATAATTACAGCCTAATAAAATTAAGGGAATAATACTTCATATATTGCATATAATATATGAAGCATCACTTGGACTACCCTTATCACCAATTATTATTCATTATATTCTAACCATTAAAGTAAAGAAGAAAAGTGAATCTATTTTATGGTGAATCTGAACATATAAAATGTTTGTGTCCATTTAATAAATTTGTTATATATAAGTCATTAAAGTTTGCACAACCAAATGGTTGGAAATGTTACTCCCCACAAATATACATGAGTATCCTCTTATAATACATATAAATTTTTTGTTGTAATTCATTATACACAATGTTAAACTTATTCTTCATATGAAACTTAATTATATTTTGTTACATGTGACACTGAGTATTACAACCATTTAATGAAGAATATATTTTAAATAAAAATTGAGAATATTTTAGTATTTTTTTTAAAATAAATTTTGAATTCATAACATTTAAAAAAATTTAGTTTGATTTTTTGAGATATTTTTGAGAAACATCATTTTTGGTGAATAGTTGAAATTACTGTAATGTAGTTTAAAATTACCTTTTTGATGAGGAAATTATTAATGATATTTTTTATTATATTTTAGTTTTTGATTAAAATTAGATCAATTATAAATAAATTTAAACATTTAAGTTCAGTATAATTGATTTTACTTTAAGATTGAATATAAAAATATAACAAACTTGTGAACGCTTTTCTGCTATAAAACCCCATTATTTCGTATCATCTATAAGATTAGCGTTAATCTTAATTTTCCCACTTATATTATATAAATTCTTAAAATACGACATACAAAGTATTAATTAGTATGATTTTTTTGGTATAATAATATAAAATTAATTTTTTAACCAAAATGATTTGTGAATGTGTTTATGATTAATTATGCTGGTTACGGTGTGATTAAGCTTAATAAGGGACTAACCCATAATATTAAGGACCAAAATAACCTGGAAACATGTCCGAAATAAATTAGATACCAATAATATTACCACATTTTAAATTGGATCAAAACATATGGTTAATGGGATATTATTAAATGAAATTTCCCTATATAAATGATTAGGTAATGAAAAAGATAAAAAGGGAAGATTTATTACCTTTAACATTTATAAAACATTGAGATATGTAAAAATCATCATACATTAAGTTATTTATATTCTTTTTAAATTTATATTGGTTATTTTTATCATTATAAATTAGAATTAATTTTTATATGTGGTTTAGTTAATTAAAATAATCAGGAAATGTCAATATAGTGATTATTTAGTTAGAAAATAACTAAAATAAATGATACTGTAAATATTAAATATCAAGATAATTGATAGAATTATTGACATTATATACTTTTTCATAATAATATATCATGTTAAAAATATTTAATAATAATATATATTACACAAAATATGTTTTTTATATTTTTAAACTAACATTAAATAAGTAATGTTAAAATAGATATTATTGTTATTTTCCAATAATTGAAGCTTATTAAATGATTTAAATTTTAAAAAAATCATATATTATTCAATTTGATTTTATGTTCTAATAAATATTAAATTTGGTATATTAATGGCATAAAAATTGTATTATAATTAACATATTGACCCATATTATGTGAATACATTGTTAACATAGTCCAGGTTTAAGTAGTGTTTTCGCACGTCATAGGCGCTTGATTTAATAATAATTTTCAAAACACATGGACACTTTCTTATAAAAATATAATATCATATTAATAATTTAGTGCCTTTGTATTTTCTATTAAATATCACTTTAATATAATCTTAATGGTTATATTAATTATATTAGAAAATTAGATGCTTTGATAAAAACCAAATTGATTAAATTGGGGAATCTTAGATGTTAAGGATCCAAATAATTAAAATTCATATATTTTTGAGTGTATATGGTTTATATTGACCATTAGTATCCTTTAATCTATTATTTAACCATTTGGGATGCTATTTAGGTAAGTTAGGTCACCCATTATGTAATACCATTTGGTATTTACAATATTGCCACTACCACGTCCCTATTAAAATCCACCATCTATCTCCATTAGTAACACCTATAATACAACCTAAGTTCAACTAATACCAACCCAAATAGTATCCCAACATCTCTCTCCTCTAAATATAATCATCCATTTTGGGATAAATATTTCCATGCAATCCTTTTGTATAAACCAATAGAAGTTACCCGATTATGTGGCCACACCTTTTATCATGCCTTCTAATTTTATTTTCAATTAGCCACCATCCATAATATTATTATTCAATGATATCAAAACAAATATCATATAATAAATATACATGGATTTTGTTATGAAACTGGTTCAACCAAAACATACACACACCTCTATCAAATGGGTAACAAACATATTATTTCATTGTACGGTGAAATACAGCCCCACGAAATGATGACAGTTCAATTTTTAGCTACCACCTCTCATGGTTGACAATAGTATTAAAAATTTACTTATAGAAGATATATATATTATATTTATGTTGACTTATTATTAATTAATTTTTATTTTTAAAATACCTTTATGTTATCTATGATTTGTAATACGATAATCTTGATCGAGGAAGTGGGACAACCGCCCCCTCAAAGTGATGTGATTCAGTCATGCCATACATGGTATAAGGACCTGGCCTTAAACAATACATAATCAAGAATTAAATAAATAATTCACTTTGAGGATCTTATAAAGTTTATAGTTTTAAAGAAGTAGGCTATAACTATTAAATAAAAACTTGAAATATTACATGTAGACACTACTAATTAGTATCAATTGTTTCAAAATATAATAAATCTTAAAAAGAAACATGTCTAGTTTCCTGCTTTAGACAACATGACTCTTCCTTGATCACATCTTTGACCATATTCATATTTAGGTCATGTGGAAAACATTTCAAAAACATGGGATGAGCATAAAAAGCCCAGTAAGGGTTATAAAATGAGGAAGGAAAACATGAGCCCATCATTAAATACAAATCATTGAAACCATAATTTTCAATCATAACATACCTTATGAAATCACATGATTTATGAATAACACATATGAATCATAAATATTATAGGTAACTTATGGCATTCAAAACATACATACATTGTAGCTATCACAACAATATAGGGAGTCACATTTGTAATACCCATCACAGTATATTCCCTAAATCTATTAGGAGAAAAATTATTGTTTAACTCTGTCATGTTACCCAATGCATTGGAGAACTATCTTGGGCTCACCCTCCCTTAGTTTATCACAGAACCAACTGTATTTTTAATCAATTCCCAATAACCATAACATAATCATTACATATAACACAAGTTTAGAACAAAGGTAACATTTCCACATTCTAATATATCAAATCAAGATATTTAAATAAACAATTCTTTACTAAACCATTATTAAAACCATTTAAAACATTTAATAATGAGATTTTTTAATCAATGTGACCCATACCAATTTTAAAATTTTAAATAAATTATCATTTGAAAACATTAATTCACATATAAAAAAACCCTTAAAACCATTTTGAGAACATGGACATTAATGATAAAGATTTAGAAGAATACATCTTTAAAAACTTTAAAACGATATTTTCATTAATGAGTTTTTAACAAAATTAAAGACTCTTGAATACAAATAATTAAGGAATAAAATTAAATCTGAACATTATAATATCAAGATAATAAAATAATTAATGACATAATATTCCAAATTATAATATATACACCATATAAAAGTGATTTTGTGCATAAGGACAATGGAGTCTCAATGGAATGCAAATTTAGAAAAATCCCTTATACAAACTGTATCCTTATATTAACGAAAAATCATTTACATAATAATGTGTAAAAAATATAAATACAATCAATATGTTTTGATATTATGTGTAAATAAATCACAGTAAATTCACAAAAAAAAATTTTATGACAAAACTATTGACTTGGATGTTTATCTCAATGAATAGGAAATGTGTTAAAATTACTCTTATCAAGTTCATATTGATGAAGTGATAATTTATCAATGGAGTGATTATGTGTTTCAAAAGTATATCTACATTTATGGGAGTAGAAATTTCAACACAAATTAATAAATAGTAATTCCACAAAAAATCATAGCATGAAATAATTAAGAATTAAAAGATTAACCAAATGAATGGAAATTGGGTTAAAAGGTTCCCTTACCAATTTGGTAAATTAAAAAACATACAAAAAATGAAATAATGATCATAAAATGAAAATGTAAATACCCATAAATTGAATTATATTACACAGTTAATACAATAGTGGGTAGTACATACACCAAAAATGTAAATAGTGGAAAATATAGCACGAACCTCATGGGAATAAAAATTGAGATGAAAATCTATTACCACGTTGTAATCAGTCGAGTTATACGACCAAAAGGTAATAACTACCAAACTATTCATAGAATAGAATTAATATATATATAATCGTGATAATAAATATCAAATGGAAATAAAAAATACAAAACATGAAATTAATTAGTGTCGAACAATGAAAATATTAGGGAATTAAAAGTCAGATAAGAAACCCCTTACGTCGTATCCGACTGAACTTGTTTGTTCCTTGTTATTCATGAATAATATAATTCTGTTAATTTATACATGATTAAGAACCATTTTTCAGGTTTATTATTCCTTTTATATAAATTTTTACCATGTTATAAAAATTATGTTATCATATAAGTTAATAAAGGTCGTTTTGTCGATATTTGTTACTCGAGTCAGAAATGAACACCTTATAATTAATAGTTGTCCATGTGGTCAAGATTCCATTATCTCCAGAATGATATTCATGATTTAGATATCATATATATAATTTATATCTCTAGTATATATATTTATTTATAATAGTATATATCATTTGGAGATAAGAAATGATATGCATCATTCATGGAGATGGTAAGTCGCACGTACGCATGAACACAACTTTCATTTCTATTTTCTATTTTCATTGAATGAAAACATAATGATAAATAGTTAAATTATAATTCCAGTATAATATAATATATAATTTCAATAACTTCATCCTTTATACATCCCACGTATGGTATGAATGATTCATATCACATTGAGGTGGTGGAATTCCGCACTTCCTCCTATGAAATTATCGTGTTTACACATAATAGAAACCATTATGGTATGATATAAATTAAAATACAGAAGCATAACTTAAACATAAAAATAATATATATCATATATATGTATAGTTCCATCATAATTTCCACCATAAATTTCTGTAGGAGAAAAATGATCAATTATCGTTTTGTGAGGTGATAGATTTCCATCCCCAGATACAGTATGTTCTTTACCCATTAGATGGATTTTTGTGAATGTTTAGTAAGAATAATTCTCATAAAAACAACATAGTATACATAGGATACTAGTGTTGTTATAAAATAAAGGAATAATAAGATTTTAGTAGGTTGGTGAAGTAAAACAAAACAAAAGGACTTATGAGGAGCCGCTACCTTTAAATTGGGTATCTCCCTTAGGTTTGAACCAAAAGGTTTACTTGAGGTTACTTATGCCTAAGGAAAGGCTTATAGGAGGTATATAGGGATTTTTAGAGCTTATTTGGGAAGGGTTGGACAAGCCAATGGTCTTGAGAGGTGTGAAGAATGGGTTGGAAGTGGTGTCCTTTTTTAAGGGGGAGGAGCGGTGCTTTAGGAATGTGTGAAAATATTATTTTATTATATAATTATTTTTGTTATATAAAGATCAAAAACTAATTAAGTTCAAATATAAGAAGAATAATTGTCTAAATAAATTCATCCAATAAGATTTGGACAGTTTTCTATGATATTTTAATATTCATAATCTTATTTATTTAAAACATTTATTAATGAGATAAATAATGCATCATTTTTGTGTCATAAATGATATTATTTATTTGATGTCTAAAAATTATAAAAAAAGCTACCATGATTTAGGAAATATTTTTAGCTTTCCAATTATATTTATAGTAAAAATGATAACTAATATATCCCCATGTGAAAATTAATTTACTAATAGATATTTGTTTGTGTCATTTTTGCCTTTAATTTAAATTAATTAATATAATGTGTCATTATCACTCTTATATAGCTCCATGGGGTCCCAAAATGGACCAAAGTATTCCCATGATTGTCCTTGACTAATAAAATAAGGTTATGAAAAGTGTTAAGTTAATTTTTTATTATTATTATTTTATTTTTACCTTGAATTACTCTATTTACCATTAAATGCGGTAAATAAAAGTAAAAAGTTATTATTCAACAAAAATTATTTTCATCTTATTGAACAAAATTTATCTTACTAATAAAAACCAAGTTCGTACGATTTTTTTAATTCAATTAATAGAAGCGGTAAAATTTTATTTAAATGAAAAGGTCTATTTTTAAACTACTAAGTGGTTTTACTATTCATCAAAAATTGATGTTTTTCATAAAACTACAAAAGAATTAAGGATAATATATATTTGATATTAAGAATTAAAAATTGATTTATATTTTACCAAATTAAAAACATAGAACATGGAATATTTAATTTAAAAATAATTTTAACTGTAAAAAAGCGTGTTTTTACGAAATATTAACTATCAAAAGATTGACACTAGTTTATGCCCAATTTCAAAGTGATATTTCATCTAATGACAAAATTTGGATTAAATGTTTCAAATAAAATATAATTAAAAATTAAAACCAATTATAAATATAATCTTTCCATACAAATAAAATAGATTAAATGGCATTTTTGAATTATAATATAGTATTTTCCACTATTTATCAAAAATTGAATTTTATCAAAAAAATACAAAATTTTTACTGGAAGTAAATTTTAAATTCCCGATTCTAATGAAGAATTTTATTTGGTTAAATATTACATATAAAACTGGACAAAAATATATTTAAGGAGGGTTCACCATTAAAAGGCGGTAAATCAACCTTTTGAAGTAAATTATGATTAAAATTTGATTAATTCACATTTTAAGCTTCTATCTTTTATTGGATAAATGAAAAAACATTTAACAAACATGTATAATAATATTTTAGTTAGTTTTGTTCCTTCCCTCCAATAAAACGTCTAGGTGTTAACTACCATTTATTATAATAATATTATATTATTATTGGGCAATGCTGGATTTCAAAGGAACTCATTGTTCTATATCAGGCATGCTATCGAACATAGCATCCCATTTAAAGTAAAATTAATAATTAATTTACAAATATTAATAGAAATGCAATTTTCTCATTCTTTATTTTCTGGGGTTGTTACTTACCAAACCCCTTTTGGGAATTTCATCCTCACAATTTTAATATTGCTCTTGAAAACATCTTTAAAATTCCCACATCAGAAAAGGAGTCAATAAATCTATCACTTTAAAATAATGTAAGATAAGTATAAAGGTCACATGAGGAAAAAGTTCTTATTATTCCATGAAAACATGGATATTGAAGAGAAAAAAACAATCATGTTCCGATGGATAGGGATAGAAAACACGATTAGGAGAAAGTTAACCACAAGAAAATCACAAATTTTTTATGGGTTGAACGGTCTTTGATTCCCTAGTAGGAAAAGTAAAGATACAACATTTTTGTATTATGTTACTCTTAGTAACATTGAGGAATTTATTTATTAGCTTAACTAAAAGCATAAGGAAACATACTTACTTGTTATATAGACTTCCATCCTTTACTAAATTCCTACCACAAACTCACTTTTTTCATCAAATGATGAGTATTTATGATGACTTTTTTACCTTGAATGTGTAGTGATCAACTTCTAGAGAATCACATAATTCAAAAAAGACGAACTATATTTTTATATGTCATTATAAATTATCCAAAACCAAATTTTTTTGTAGAAGGTCCAATAATCCGCAAAAGGATCGTCTTTTTCAAAAAGAAAACCTACTCTTACTCTCCAAAATATTTCAAACAATACCCAATGTTCAACAATGACCATTCAATATACAAATTTCCATAAATTTATTCAATGTAATCAAAACTATGAATAAAACACCAATATAATAAGTATTTTATCACATAGCCTTCTAAGATAAATCATAACATTTATCTCCCAATAAAATCAGTTACATTTAATGTCTAATATTCAAATGTAATTAACCTATTCACATATTCCCCATGTTATGTTAATCATTTCCATAGATAACCCAAAATCAACTTATTATTGATTCATAAAATCATATAACAAAAGAATTAGTCATACTAATAGGGGACTTCACTTAGACTAGTGGTAGGCTATAATTCCAAGTCACACATTGGTTGTGGGTTCAATTCGGGCAGATTTTTCTGACGTTAAAGGATGTCACGCGATCTGCGTGTTTTTTTTGAAAAACGATATAATTTTATAACAATCCAAAAAAAAGAGAAAAATTCATCAAAAATAACCATAACATATTTTAACCACACATGATATCTAATAACTTTCAGTTTGCATCCCAAAATGTATTAACCTGTAATTGCCTCAAATTCTAGGATCATATAAAACCAAATGTTTCTTTATAACTATATCTAAAAAAGAAAAAATAATTATTATTTGAATAAAATATTAATATATCAAACATCAGGGTTACACAAAATATAAAATTTCTTCTAATGTAATCCCATCATCAAAAGATCATTAATACTTTTAAGCATTTCACCATCCTAAAATCTACCATAACACTTGAATCCCTTATATGTTGACTTATTACCCATTCAATTTTCTTCCTGATCCATTAAAAATTCCTTTCCCACATATTCTAAAATTATTATTTCATAAAAACATAATTAATCATATCATAATATTCAATAATGTCTAAATATCAGTTAAGAAATAATACATACCTTTTAATGGACATTGTCAGTTTCCTCATCCTTAATGGGAATGACATTAGGTATTGGTAAACCTATATTTGTATAAACCTGGTGATCCCATTCCTGAATATTCTTAGTTGGACATCTGTTTGTATAATGGCCATGCACTCCACATTTAAAACATTCATTTGATCCATGAGAAATAACTTCTTTCTCATTCTTAGAGTCTACTGGATGCTTCTTTTTTCCATGGAATGTTATTTCTTTATGACCATCACTTTAACATCAATAACATCCTCCAATCCATTTGAATCATTTTCTTATATGTTTATTTCCACATCCTTGACACATAGGTCTTTGAATATACACACCTTTAGGATAATTACCTGAACTTCCATGGGGATTTGTTTCTATTATATATGATGCCTTATAAAAATCACCAAGTTTCAGGTGGTCAATCATGAATCCCGATAGTTGGTTGATAATAACCCTAAGAGTTGTCGTTTCATCTCCCATTTCATTAATTTGCTCATTCATAATACCATAATAGTATTTTTCACATCCACTGTTACTTTGGTGCCTATAATATCTAGCAATATACATAAACCAAAAAAGAAATTCTGAGTATATCAGTAAAATAATAAAATAATATCTTAGGAGGTGGGTAAATTCTAATATATACTTATTCATGAAATCTTTAACTGATTCAATTTATCTTAAATAACTAATAATCTTTCTAAAATCATAACCATTATTGTTATGTCACTTATTCATTAAGAAAAGCCGAACCTCTAATGTTATCTAAACCGACCATTGATACCAACTATAAGGACTGGGGATTAAAAATTAAATAATCCAAAATTAAATGAATAATTCACATTTAGGGTATTTTTAGGATTAGAGATTTGAGAATAAGACCATAACTATTTCATAAAAACATGAAATATTACATGTATACACTACTCCTCAGTATCTATTTATTCATAAAATAAAATCTCTTAAAAAGAAAAATGTATAATTCCATGTTTTAGACATCATGACTTTTCTATGATCCCATCCTCAACCCTATTCATATTTGAGTCCTATAGAATACATTTCATTAACGTGGGATGGACATAAAAAGCTCATTAAGGGTTATCAAATAATTAAGTAAAACATTATCCCATCATTAAATACAAATCAATGAAACCATACTTTTCAATCATAACAGACCTTATGAAATCATAGGATTTATGAATAACACACAGATATCATAAATCATATAGGTAGGTTATGGAATTCATAACATACATACATTGTATCTATCACAGCTACATAAGGATTCACATTTGGAATACCCATCATCGAATATTCCCTAAATCTCTTAGGCAAAACATTAACATTTACCTCTGTCATGTTACCCAATGCATTGGAGAGCTATCTCGGGCTCACCCTCCCTAGGTTTATCATAGAACCACATGTATACATAATCAATTCCCAATAACCATAACATAATCATTAGACATAACACAAGTACAAATGAAATATTACATTTCCACATTCCAATATATCAAATCAAGATATTTAAATAAACAATGCATTATCATACCATTTTCGAAACCATTTAAAACATTGAATAAAGATGTTTTTGAATCAAAGTGTCCCATAACACTTTGAAATTTTTAAATAAATTATCATTTGAAAATATTAATGTCTATATAAATATATACTGAAAACCATTTTAAAAACATGGACATTAATGATAATTATTTAGAAGAATAAATATTTGAATCTTTTAAAATGATATTTTAGTTAATGAGTTTTTAACCAAATGAGAGAATCTTAAATAAAAATAATTGAGTAAAAACAATGAATTAGAACATTATAATATCATGAAAATAAATAGATTCATGATATAATATGCCAAAGTATATTTTATTCAAAGTATTTAATTTAATTGGCGCATTTCGACAATGAATCTTGAATGGAATATAAATTGAGTCAAAATCACTAATAAAAAATGTATCCTTAGATTAATGATAAATAAATTACATAATAATTTATGTCATGTATAAATACACTTAATGTTATTGGATATTCATTTTAAATAAATCATAGGTAATTCACACTTGTTATTTTTACAACAATACCAATGACTTGGAAGTTTTACTCAATAAATGGAAATTGAGTTAAAATTACTCTTATCAAGTTCATATCGATGAATTGAGAATTTATTAATGGAGTGATTATGTGTACGAAAATTATATCCACACATAGGTCAGCATAAATTAAAACATAAATAAATAAATAGTTATTCCACACAAAATCATTGCATGTCATAATTAAGAATTAGAAGATTATCCCAAAGAATGGAAATTGGGTTAAAAGGTTCCCTTACCGATTTGGTAACATACGAAACATACAAACCATGAATGAAGTATCATAAAATATAGATGTAAATACCCATAAATTGAACTATATTACACAATTAATACAATAACAGGCAGTACATACACCACACAAAAGGAAATTGTGTCAAATATAGCATGAATCTCAAGGGAATAAAAAGTGAGATGAAAATCCCGAACCAAGTTGTAATCAATCTTGTCATGTGAGAAAGAGTTAGTAACCACAAAATGATTCACCTAATAACCTGAATATAAATATAATAAATATAATATATATAAAATTTTAGAACACAATACACCATATGCAATAAATAAGTTGTGAGGAGTGGAAATCGTATAGAATTAAAAGTGAGATTATAAACACCTTACCTCGTGTCTGACTTGGCTGGTTTATTCCTTGTTAATCATGAATAATAAAATTAAGTTAATTTATACATTATTAAGAACCTTTTTTCATGTTTATTATTTCCCTTAAATCAGTTATTACCATGTTATAAACATCATGTAATCAATTAAGTTAATAATGGTAGTTTTGTCGATATTTGGTACTTCAGTAAAAAATGAGCACCTTATAATTACAAGTTGTCCACGTGGTCAAGATTCCATTATATTCAGAATGATATTCATGATTTAGATATCTAATATATCATATATATCTATTATATATATGTATTTATAATATTATATGACATTTGGAGATAAGAAATAAAATGCACCGTTCATGGAGACGGTAAGATTTACGTACGCATGGATGCTACTTTTATTTCGTTTTTATATTTTAATTCCATTAAAACATAATGATAAATAGTTATATTAGAATTATTTTATAAAATCATATATAATTACAATAAATCCATCCTTTATACGTCCCAAATATGTTATGAACGAGTGATATCACTTTAAGGGGGATGTAGTCCACACATCCTCAAATAAAATTATCCGGTTTACTCATAATGGAAAACATAAAGGTATTATATAAATTAAGAATACAGAAGCATAAAGATAAAATAAACATAAAATATATCAAATATAAATACAGTTCCATCATAATTTCCTTCATAAAAGGTGGTCGAAGAAAATTAAACAATCATCATTTCGTGATGCATTAGTTTTACATCCATAGAAATAGTATGTTCTTTACCAATTAGATGGAGGTACGTGTATCTGTAGTATTAATCCATCTCATAATAATAATCTAGTATATTGTGGATACTGTTGTTGTTATAATATAAAGGAATAATAATATTTTAGGGGGTTGGAGAAGTAAAATAAAACAAAAGGTGTAACGCCCCGACCCCAGTTACCCAGAGTCGGTGCATTATTACATAACATTGGCATGATCACAAGAAAGATCAAATCTCGAAAGACCGATTGGTTTAGTAGCCTTGGAAACACTAGATATATTCATAAGTTTTACATTACATCATAAAATGAAAAACTACTACAACAACATAATGTTTCCACAATCCACACTATTAACCCCTCATAAAATCCCTACAGGTCATTCATAACTTACTTCTTCACATCCTGGGAAAAATAAAACATAGAAAAGGGGTGAGCTCAAATGCCCAGTAAGGATAACAATATAGCAGAAACTTTCATAAATAAGAATAAACATTTAAGGCAATGTATAACTAAAACAAAATCACTTTTAAATATGAACTTTCAACATGGTATGGCATAAATAAAATGAAATAATTCCATTTACTTATTCACATGGATATTCTACTAATCGAATAATCACATGCAAAAATCAATAACCACTTTCATAATGTTGGAATGCATAATGTCAGACTATCATAACCACATAGCCAAGGCCTTGTGCCAAGACTACAAATAAGATTTTGTCAAGGCCTTGTGCCAAGACACTAGTTTGTCTCATGAGACCTACCGATGCATCGAGGAGCTATAGCGGGCTCCACCCGTCACATATTAAGTCCAATGCATTCCTATATGAAAAGGTTTAAACATAACATAAACATTCGTATTAAAACTAGCATACGAAATGTCAATACTTTCACCATAAACTATGAATGGTATAAAAATAGCACATCCACAGTCAAACATATCACAAAACCTTCAATACAATATATAAGTTTTGTATCATAATAAATCAACTTCAAATAATCTTAAAATCCATCAAAGGATGTTGACATAGATGAAATCAAAATTCTTTTAAAAGAAATATCTCCTTTTATTTTGAAATCATTTAAGATCCATATAAAATAAAACATTTTCTTTGAAAATATTCTTATAATCTTGTAAGGGAAGCTTTGAAGATTTTATAACGGCGGAAAATAGCCGCACCCGCCGTATAAGTTAAAAAAAACATTCTTACCTTAATTCTGTCGAAAAGGTTAAAAAGGACCTTGTTTTGAAAACGACCAAAAGATTACTTTATAAACCACTTATAAAAGTCAAAAGGGTATAAATGACTTTAACTCATATTCTAGTAAATAGTAAAATTGTTTTGAAATACATTTTTAAGAAACATGGATGTGGATGATAAAGAGATCCCAGTAGATTATTACGTATAAACAACCTCGGATAATGAAGAGATTTTAAAGTAAACCCTTACCTTGTACTTTTCCTTGGTTGGGGTAGGTTAACCTCCTGTATAATGGTGAAATAGTTGTTATTAAATTATACAAGAATCATAAATATTAATATGATATCATATATTGTCTTTTAACATTGATTTGTTAATAATATCTTAGAATTATCGTCGTTTCGGGAGTTATTTACTCATTTTCTTTTATATTTTTTGTTACATAAGCCATGGTTGTTGTATCTTATTCATATCCAGAATGATATCCAGTCCTTAAACATCATTTTTAAATCATCAAATGATAATTATACTTGAATGGATACGATGGAGAATGAATCTCATCGCGTTCGTGGAGACGGTAGTCCGTACGTACGCACGAGCGACAATATCATTCTTTTGATATTAAAATAATATATAAATGGATGATATATCATATATACAGAATCATTAACATGTTATATTTATTATTTACATGAGTTACATATCATTATTATACCCATCCAAATAATATTATATTGAATAACAATTACACCACGACGTGGAGACGGTAAGCCGTACGTACGCACGTATGGTGACATGTTATTCAAAGGGTGGATAGAATACTGAATATGATTGTACCATATTTATAATAACATCACAGTATATGTGAGATACTGGAGTTATTATTTTAGAATGGTAAGAACAAAGGATGAAGAAGTGGAAGAAGAAATGAACTTGGGGAAGGGTGGTGAAATCATTACCTCTTCTTCGGGTTCTTCCTTTTGATTTGATCAAAAGGGCTCCGTAGGTTGGCTTTATGATCAAACTAAGTCCTCTAGGTTGTAGTGAGGGATGTTGGGAGAGTATTTGGGCAGAGTTTGGTCGAAACAAAAGTCTTTGAAGGTGTGAAGAAATGAGAAGGAGGAGTGCCCTTTTATAAGAGGGGTGAGGGGCACCCTTGGAAAAGCTAGAAATATTAATTTATAATAAATTCATATTCGGTTTCTAATGGCCACAAAGTTGATTATTCAAAGGTTAAGGTGGGGATAGGTCGAAAACCACTCAACCAATAGAATTTAGACAGGTTTGGGTACTTATATTAACCTTATCTTTAAGTATTAACTCTAAGTTAATTAGTTTCACTTTTACAATGTCTCTTTGTATTTTTATATAATATGGTTAATAAACTTACTATATACATCCAAGAGACACCCAAGTGGTCCATTAATAATGAATCTATCATGATATAAGCCTCTTGGACGAACCTTAGATTTTTAGGAATTTAATATCAATTAATAATATAATATTTGTTTTAAGAACTCTTTTATGTCAATTTTGACACTATTCAAAAGTTGATTTTTGTGAAACTCATAACAGATTGATTACTTCGAACAAAGTCAATTAAATCAATACTAATATATCATATTATCCTAGAAAATTAGTTTAATTCATTAAAAGTTTCATATTATATTTATTTTGGTATTTATAATATCAATTATTTTAATTTTTCACTATTATAGTAATTACTACATCATCATTGTGTCATAAATAAAATAAATTATTTAATGTCTAAAAATTATAAATAAAATATCATTATGTATGAAATCTTTTTATCTTTCTAATGAATATTTATAATCTAAAATAAAACATATATAACCATATGTAACAATTGTTTTTCTAAAAGATATATGCTTGTGTCATTTTTGTATTCATTTTAACTTAATTAAAATAAAGTGTCATTATCACTTACAAGTGGATCCATGGGGTCCCAATATAGACCCAAAGATTCCCATGGTCGACCATGTATCAACAAATATGGTTAATACACGTTTTAGGGTAATTTAGTATTATTATAATATTATTTTTTAACCCTTATTTACCGGATTTACCCTTAACCATGGTAAATAAAATATTTACCGCAGTAATGATTCAAAATGTCTAAAAATAAAAGTTACCTATTTACACAATTTGAACATTCTGATTCCAAATATGGAATCCATTTTCCTAAATTCAAAACACAGAAGTGGCAGAAATTAATTTAAAATTAATTCCCGCTGTCAAAACATAACACGTGTTTTTAAGAGATAATAACTATCAAAAGATTGACACTCGTTTATGTTCGGTTTAATTGTAAAATTATGTCCAATGACCAACATTATATTAAATGGTAAAAATATATTCTATATATACTTTAAAACCACTCAAATTCATAATTTATCACCATTAATTATTTTGATTAAAAAAGTTGTTTTTAATTAAAACTTAGTAATTTTCACTATTCATCAAAATATGAAAGTTATCTGAAATGTACCAAAATTTCACCTTAGGCTAAATTCGATATTCCGAATCCAAAAATGAAGTCCATTTTCAAATATAAAATATATATAATTTCAAAAAGTAGGTATTACTATTCATAACGGCTAGTTTGATTAGTTATGGTGTGTTAGAACTCGGTGTTGCGTACAACACACGCTATCACATTATTCAAAGAGAAGCGTACCGTAGAAGCTTGGGGTGTTACATTCTCCCCTCCTTCAAATAATTGTGTCCTCGAAATTTCTAGGGTATTACTGCATAAAAAGACTCGGGCGGTTCTTCATCATAAGTTCCTCGGGTTCCCACGTTGCCTCTTCCATCTTATGGTTTCTCCACAAAACTTTTACCAGACGCGTCGTCCGGTTTCTCAGCACTTGTTCTCAAGTATCAAGAATCTTGAAAGGCTCTTCGCAATAAGACAGATCGGGTTCCAGTTCTAATTCCTCATAGGTGAGTACATGCGTCGGATCAGGCATGTATTTCCTCAATAGAGATACGTGGAACACATCGTGAACTTTGGAGAGACTTGGCGGCATTGCCAATCGGTAAGCTACAACCCCAATTCGTTCTAGAATTTCGAAAGGTCCGATGTACCTGGGACTCAATTTACCTTTCTTACCAAAACGTATGACTCCCTTCCACGGAGATACCTTCAGAAAAACATGATCACCGACTTGAAATTCCAAATCCTTCCTTCGATTATCGGCATAGCTCTTCTGCCTACATTGAGCTGCTTTGATGTGATTTTGGATTACTTTCATCTTTTCCACCATTTCCTCCACCAGTTCTGGGCCTACAAGTTTTCTTTCACCAATGTCATCCCAACAGGTTGGTGTACGACATCTCTTTCCATATAACGCTTCATATGGTGCCATCTGAATACTCGAATGGAAGCTATTGTTATAGGAAAATTCTACCAAAGGTAAATATTGATCCCACATACCCTGAAAGTCAAGTGAGCAAGATATCAACATGTCTTCTAAGGTTTGAATAGTCCTTTCTGGTTGTCCGTCTGTCTGAGGGTGGTAAGCATTGCTCAAATGAAGTTCAGTATCCAGGGATTTCTGAAGACTTTTCCAAAATCTTGAAGTAAAACAGGGATCACGATCAGAAACAATCGATAGGGGTACTCCATGAAGTCTCACAACTTCATTAATGTATAGTCTTGCTAGACGTTCCGGGGGTAGATCTTCTCTTATAGCAAGAAAATGTGATGTCTTGGTAAGACGATCAACAATAACCCATATTGCATCATTCCTTCTAGGAGTCTTTGGTAGCCCCATGACAAAGTCCATCGTAACATTGTCCCATTTCCACTCCGGTATGGGAAGAGGTTGCATGACTCCTCCAGGATGTTGCCTTCCAGCTTTCACTTGTTGACAAACCATACATCTTGACACAAAATCAGCAATCTCCCTCTTCATGTTGTCCCACCAAAAATGTTCCTTCAAATCTCTATACATTTTGGTGCTCCCATGGTGTATAGATAAATTGTAACTATGAGCATCATCTAGAAATTCCCTTTTTAGATCAGGTATATTGGGAACACAGAGTCTCTTCCCGAATTTCAAAATTCCATCTTCATACACAAAGTCTCTCAATCTCCCATCATTCACAGCTTTAATCTTCTTTTAGAATTCTTCATCATCGGTCTGAGAACTCTTAATCCTTTCTAGTAAAGATGGTTTGGAAACCATTTGAAAAAGCATTGATGTTTCACCTTCCCTGGTTATTCCCATGTCCATCTTCACTAGATCCATGAAAATTGGATCCCTTTCAATTCTCATATTGTTCAAAACTCCATGGTCTTTTATACTCAAAGCATCTGCCACCTTGTTTGCCTTCCCTGGGTGGTAGTGTATCGTACAATCATAATCCTTGAGTAATTCAAGCCATCTCCTTTGCCTCATGTTGAGTTCTTTTTGTGAGAAAATATACTTCAAACTCTTGTGATCAGTATAAATCTCACATTTTTCACCATAGAGGTAGTGCCTCCATATCTTCAAAGCAAAGATCACTGCTGCTAACTCGAGATCATGAGTCGGATAGTTTTGTTCATGAATTTTCAACTGTCGTGATGCATAGGCAATAACTCTATCATTCTGCATAAGGACACAGCCAAGTCTTTTCTTCGATGCATCACTATAAATAACGAACCCATCATTCCCCGATGGTAGAGTCAATATAGGAGCATTGGCTAATCTTCTCTTCAGTTCATCGAAACATTCTTCACACTCTTTTGTCCAAACAAATTTAACCCCTTTACGTGTGAGCTTCGTTAATGGGTTAGCCAATCGGGCAAAATTCTGGACGAAACGTTGATAATAACCTGCCAAACCAATAAAACTACGTACCTCAGTTATACTCGTAGGTGCTGGCCATTCTTGGATTTCCTTGGTCTTAGAAGGATCAACAGATATTCCATCTTTAGAGACAATATGGCCAAGAAAAGAAATCTCCTGAAGCCAGAATTCACACTTGCTAAACATCCCATATAATTCATGCCTCCTCAGAGTCATCAAGATAATGCGCAAGTGATTTTCATGATCTTCGTAGGTTTTGTAGTATACCAGAATATCATCAATAAATACCACCACAAATTCATCGAGATACTCCTTGAAAACTCTATTCATTAGATCCATGAATACAGAGGGTTCATTAGTCAATCCAAACGGCATTACAGTAAACTCGTAATGCCCGTACCTGGTTCGAGATGCTGTTTTCGGAATGTCTTCCTTCTTCACACAGAACTGATGGTATCCAGATCGAAGGTCAATCTTTGAAAAGTATTGAGCTCCATGCAGTTGGTCAAATAAATCATCAATACGAGGTAGGGGATACTTTTTCTTTATCGTTATAGCATTGATCTCCCTGTAGTCGATACATAACCTCATAGATCCATCTTTATTTTTAACAAAAAGAACATGGGCTCCCCATGGAGAAACACTAGGGCGAATAAATCCCTTATTACTCAATTCCTCTAGTTGTTTCTTTAGTTCGACTAACTCTACAGTGTCCATTCTATAAGGGGTCTTCGATATAGGCCTTGATCCAGGAATCAAATCAATAGAAAACTCAACTTCTCGTTCTGGAGGATGTCCAGGTAAATCTTCCGGAAATACATCTACAAATTCTTTCACAATAGGTACATCCTCTATTTGAACATTCCTTTCCTCACCGACAGTTATTTCATTCTATTCCTCCCCAATAATTGAATTAAGTTGAGCTACTCGGGGTGGATCTAAATAAGAATTAGGTGGTGACGATTCTGATCTAAAAATAAGGTGCTCCTTATCATTATCATCAAGAATCGTAACCTCTTTCTTCTTACAATAAATCTTCACATCATAGTCCGAAAGCCAGTCCATACCGAGAATTATATCAATCTCATTCATAGGTATGACGATGAAATCAGCAGATAAAGAAAATTTATGTGCTCTAATGGGGACTGATTCACAAAACTTTGTTGCAACGATACTTCCCTTAGGAGTTTTAACTGACAACTCCCTTATTAAATCAAATTGGAAATATCTAATTTTCTTAGCCAACTGGGAAGATATGAAACAATGCGATGATCCAGAATCAAATAATGCATTTTCTAAACTTGAGGAAACCATTAAATTACCTGCCACCACGTCTTTCGGAGCTTCTACCTCAGCAGTAGTGATAGCATAAGCCTGGCCTTGATCCCTTGGCCTTTTCTGAGGTAAGTTCTCCTGGCGCTTAGGACATGCATTTGCATAATGCCCTATCTCCCTGCAATTGTAGCACTGAACGTTGGTAGCTTCCTTCTTCCCCTTGCAATCATGAGCTTGGTGGCCTTTTTCACCACACTTGTAACAGACTCCCATTCCCTTCAAGCAAGTACCGGGATGTTTCTTCCCGCATTTACCACAAGATGGATATTCAACATTTCCCTTCTTCCCCTTATTTCCATTCCCAGATTTATCAGCAGGTCTCTTCTTCTCTTTCTTTTCTTTAAAGTCATAAGACTTAGAGAATTCCTTTTCGGTCTTGATAGCACAGGAGACAATGTCTTCGTACGATGAAAAGGATTGTGAGACTAATGCTCGACGGAGAAATGGTTTTAACCCATCAAAGAAATGATCAATCTTACTTCTTGGGTTATGAATATAATCACCAGCGTACCTCGCTATCCTTGTAAAGTTAGCCTCATACTTTGTGACATTCTCATCCTCCTTTTGTCTCAGACTCAGAAATTGCCTTTCCATATCTGCTCGATGGTCGCGAGGGAAGTATTTTTCTAAAAATAGATCTTTGAACTCCCTCCATTCCATATTTGATACTTCATCATCTTCCTTCATGTTCTGAATCAATGACCACCATTGATCAGCATCCCCAGTGAGGCGGTAAACTGCCATGATAACTTTTTCCCTTTCACTGCTCCCCAAAGCCTGAAATATTTTCTCTAGGGAAAATATCCATTGCTCAGCTACTAAGGGATTTGTATTCCCATTGAACGTTGGTGGTTGTTGCCTCATGAATCGATCTAACATTGATCCTCCATGCTGCGGATCAGGGTGCTCCATACGGGTAAGGTTATTATTCATAACCTGAGTAAGTTGTCCCAGTATGGTGATTAGCTGATCAGCACCAGTTGCATCACCAGCCCCACTATAATTATCTTGAGCAGGAGGGAAATCCCTACATGGAGTGCGTGCATTGATACGGTTTCCATTTCTTCCACTAGGCGCCATTTCTAAATAATGGCATAAACTAGATCAGTTTATGAATCAAAATACATAATCCCATACTTATAAAACACTTAACATAAATTGAACTATTTATGGATATAATCCATAATCATAAGAATGTTTTCTTTGAGGATGTATATACTCATAATCCCTTCAAAATGATTTTTAAAGAAAATGAGAGTTATCCTAAGCATATCCCCCGGGAGTGTCGTAACCAAGAGTGCAGCAAGGCCCGTTGTCGTGCACCAGTTCCCGTTCGAGTCTAGCTCAAAGCGGTGTTTTCGGGTTTTACCCCTAGGTACATCTGTGCCAGAGCCGCCTCTACCTGCTCGTATCCAGACAGGGATGTATTGCTCGGAAAACTCAAAAAATCTCTACAATACTAAAATTCTAGGAAGTTCTTCTATACTAATCCTCAAAGTTCATCTTAGGTCTACGTGCTCTAATCAGAGTTTATCTAAATCTAGCTTCCAAGGTTTGTACTAAACTTCCTCTGATACCAACTGTAACGCCCCGACCCCAGTTACCCAGAGTCGGTGCATTATTACATAACATTGGCATGATCACAAGAATGATTAAATCTCGAAAGACCGATTGGTTTAGTAGCCTTGGAAACACTAGATATATTCATAAGTTTTACATTACATCATAAAATGAAAAACTACTACAACAACATAATGTTTCCACAATCCACACTATTAACCCCTCATAAAATCCCTGCAGGTCATTCATAACTTACTTCTTCACATCCTGGGAAAAATAAAACATAGAAAAGTGGTGAGCTCAAATGCCCAGTAAGGATAACAATATAGCGGAAACTTTCATAAATAAGAATAAACATTTAAGGCAATGTATAACTAAAACAAAAGCCTTTTAAATATGAACTTTCAACATGGTATGGCATAAATAAAATGAAATAATGCCATTTACTTATTCACATGGATATTCTACTAATCGAATAATCACATGAAAAAATCAATAACCACTTTCATAATGTTGGAATGCATAATGCCAGACTATCATAACCACATAGCCAAGGCCTCGTGCCAAGACTACAAATAAGATTTTGTCAAGGCCTTGTGCCAAGACACTAGTTTGTCTCATGAGACCTACCGATGCATCGAGGAGCTATAGCGGGCTCCACCCGTCACATATTAAGTCCAATGCATTCCCATATGAAAAGGTTTAAACATAACATAAACATTCGTATTAAAACTAGCATACGAAATGTCAATACTTTCACCATAAACTATGAATGGTATAAAAATAGCACATCCACAGTCAAACATATCACAAAACCTTCAATACAATATATAAGTTTTGTATCATAATAAATCAACTTCAAATAATCTTAAAATCAATCAAAGGATGTTGACATAGATGAAATCAAAATTCTTTTAAAATAAATATCTCCTTTTATTTTGAAATAATTTAAGATCCATATAAAATAAAACATTTTCTTTGAAAATATTCTTATAATCTTGTAAGGGAAGCTTTGAAGATTTTATAATGGCGGAAAATAGCCGCACCCGCCGTATAAGTTAAAAAAAACATTCTTACCTTAATTCTGTCGAAAAGGTTAAAAAGGACCTTGTTTTGAAAATGACCGAAAGATTCCTTTATAAACAACTTATAAAAGTCAAAAAGGGTATAAATGACTTTAACTCATATTCTAGTAAATTGTAAAAATGTTTTGAAATACATTTTTAAGAAACATGGATGTGGATGATAAAGAGATCCTAGTAGATTATTACGTATAAACAACCTCGGATAATGAAGAGATTGTAAAGTAAACCCTTACCTTTTACTTTTCCATGGTTGGGGTAGGATAACCTCCTGTATAATGGTGAAATAGTTGTTATTAAATTATACAAGAATCATATATGATCTTTTAACATTGATTTGTTAATAATATCTTAGAATTATCGTCGTTTCGGGAGTTAACTTACTCATTTTCTTTTATATGTTTTGTTACATAAGCCATGGTTGTTGTATCTTATTCATATCCAGAATGATATCCAGTCCTTAAACATCATTTTTAAATAATCAAATGATAATTATACTTGAATGGATACGATGGAGAATGAATCTCATCGCGTTCGTGGAGACGGTAGTCCGTACGTACGCACAAGCGACAATATCATTCTTTTGATAATAAAATAATATATAAATGGATGGTATATCATATATACAGAATCATTAACATGTTATATTTATTATTTACATGAGTTACACATCATTATTATACCCATCCAAATAATATTATATTGAATAACAATTACACCACGACGTGGAGACGGTAAGCCGTACGTACGCACGTATGGTGACATGTTATTCAAAGGGTGGATAGAATACTGAATATGATTGTACCATATTTATAATAACATCACAGTATATGTGAGATACTGGATTTATTATTTTAGAATGGTAAGAACAAAGGAAGAAGAAGTGGAAGAAGAAATGAACTTGGAGAAGGGTGGTGAAATCATTACCTCTTCTTCGGGTTCTTCCTTTTGATTTGATCAAAAGGGCTCCTTAGGTTAGCTTTCTGATCAAACTAAGTCCTCTAGGTTGTAGTGAGGGATGTTGGGAGAGTATTTGGGAAGAGTTTGGCCGAAACAAAAGTCTTTGAAGGTGTGAAGAAATGAGAAGGAGGAGTGCCCTTTTATAAGAGGGGTGAGGGGCACCCTTGGAAAAGCTAGAAATATTAATTTATAATAAATTCATATTCGGTTTCTAATGGCTCCAAAGTTTATTATTCAAAGGTTAAGGTGGGGATAGGTCGAAAACCACTCAACCAATAGAATTTAGACAGGTTTGGGTACTTATATTAACTTTATCTTTAAGTATTAACTCTAAGTTAATTAGTTTCACTTTTACAATGTTTCTTTGTATTTTTATATAATATGGTTAATAAACTTACTATATACATCCAAGTGACACCCAAGTGGTCCATTAATGATGAACCTATCATGATATAAGTCTCTTGGCCGAAACATAGATTTTTAGGAATTTAATATCAATTAATAATATAATATTTGTTTTAAGAACTCTTTTATGTCAATTTTGACACTATTCAAAAGTTGATTTTTGTGAAACTCATAACAGATTGATTACTTAGAAGAAAGTAAATTAAATCAATCCTAATATATCATATTATCCTAGAAAATTAGTTTAATTCATTAAAAGTTTCATATTATATTTATTTGGGTATTTATAATATCAATTATTTTAATTTTTCACTATTATAGTAATTACTGCATCATCATTGTGTCATAAATAAAATAAATTATTTAATGTCTAAAAATTATAAATAAAATATCGTTATGTAGGAAATCTTTTTATATTTCTAATGAATATTTATAATCTAAAATCCAACATATATAACCCTATGTAACAATTGTTTTTCTAAAAGATATATGCTTGTGTCATTTTTGTATTCATTTTAACTTAATTAAAATAAAGTGTCATTATCACTTACATGTGGATCCATGGGGTCCCAAAATAGACCCAAAGATTCCCATGGTCGACCATGTATCAACCAATAGGGTTAAGACACGTTTTAGGGTAATTTAGTATTATTATAATATTATTTTTTAACCCTTATTTACCGGATTTACCCTTAACCATGGTAAATAAAATATTTACCGCAGTAATTATTCAAAATGTCTAAAAATAAAAGTTACCTATTTACACAATTTTAACATCCTGATTCCAAATATGGAATCCATTTTCCTAAATTCAAAACACAGAAGTGGCAGAAATTAATTTAAAATTAATTCCCGCTGTCAAAACAAAAAGCGTGTTTTTAAGAGATAATAACTATCAAAAGATTGACACTCGTTTATGTTCGGTTTAATTGTAAAATTATGTCCAATGACCAACATTATATTAAATGGTAAAAATATATTCTATATATACTTTAAAACCACTCAAATTCATAATTTATCACTATTAATTATTTTGATTAAAAAAGTTGTTTTTAATTAAAACTTAGTAATTTTCACTATTCATCAAAATATGAAAGTTATCTGAAATGTACCAAAATTTCACCTTAGGCTAAATTCGATATTCCGAATCCAAAAATGAAGTCCATTTTCAAATATAAAATATATATAATTTCAAAAAGTAGGTATTACTATTCATAACGGCTAGTTTGATTAGTTATGGTGTGTTAGAACTCGGTGTTGCGTACAACACACGCTATCACATTATTCAAAGAGAAGCGTACCATAGAAGCTTGGGGTGTTACAAAAGGACTTAAGGGAAAGAGTTACCTTTAAATTGGGTATCTCCCTTTGGTTTGAACCGAACTATTTTCCTGATGCGACTTTTGACTAAAGTAAGGATTCTATGAGGAATTTAGGGATCACGAGTGGTTATTTTTTAGGGTTTGGATGATCCAAGGGGCTTTAATGGTGTGAGGAATGGGTTAGAAGTGTTGTCCATTTATAAGGGGCGAGGGATCATTAAGAATGTATGAAAATATTATTTTATTAAATAAATATTTTCGGTTTATAAAGGTCAAAAACTAATTATGTTAGATTATAATATGACTCATGGACGAAATGAATTCATAAAATAAGAACTGGATAGGTTTTGGATGTTATTTTAATATTTATAATATTATTTATTTATATCATTTAAAAATGAGTTAAACACTGCATCATTTTTGTGTCATAAATAATTATATTAATTTTATGTCTAAAAATTATAAAAAAACATCCATGATATATGAAATCTTTTTATATTTACAATGAATATTAATAGTCTAAATGATAACTTATATAACCTCATGTAAAAATTAATTTACTAAAAGATATTTGTTTGTGTCATATTTGTCTTTACACTATATTAATTTATATAAAGTGTCATTATCACTCTTAAGTGGCTCCATGGGGTCCCAAAATAGACAAAAGGCTTTCCATGGTCGGCCATGACTCATATAATAATTTTGGAACAAGTGTTAAGAAAATTTTTTATTATTAGGATTTACTTTTAATCCTGAATTACCCTATTTACCTTTAACCGCGGTAAATAAATGTCAAAATTTACTATTCAACAAAATTTATTTTCATATTATTAAAGCAAATATTACTTTATAATAAAAGTAATTTATGTCGGATTTTGGAAATTCAATTCATAGAAGTGGTAAAATTTCATTTAAATAAAAAAATTTATTTTTTACTACTACATTGTGGTTTCAATATTCATCAAAAATTGAACTTTTTAAGAAAACTACAAAAAAATACACATAATCTATATTTGATATTCTGAATTAAAAAATGATGTCTATTTTACCAAATTTAAAACACAGAAGGTGGATTTATTAATATATATTTAATTCCTACTATCCAAACAAGATGCGTGTTTTTAAGAAATATTAACTATCAAAAGATTGACACTTGTTTATTCCCAATTTCAAAGTGAAATTTCTTCCAATAACCATCATTCGATTAAATGTTAAAAATATAATATAATTACACTTTAAAATCAATTACAAAGATAATCAATAGATAAAAATAAACAGTATTTAAAATGCAGTTTCGAATTAAAATAGAGTATTTTTCACTATTCATCAAAAATTGATTTTTTTTCAAAAAAATACCAATATTTTATCCAGATTGAATTTTGATGTCCCAATTATAAAGAAGAATTTTATTTGGTAATATAGATCATAAAAAAGTGACCAAAACTATATTTAAATAGGGTTTCTCATTAAAAGGTGGTAAATCAACCTTTTAATGTAAATTATGCATAAAATTAGATTCATTCATATTTTAAGCCTCTAACTATTATTGGATAAATGTAAAAACATTTAACAAAAATTTATAATCATATTATAGTTTGTTCTTTTCATTCCCACTAATAGAACGTTTAGGAATTAACTACCATTTATAATAATAATATTATATTATTATTGTGAAACATAATATTTCAAAGAAACTCATTAATCTGTATCGGTTATTCCATCGAACATAACACCCATTCAAAGTAAAATCAATAATTAATTTAAAAATATTAATAAATATGAAAATGTAATATTCATTATTTATCATGTATGTTACATATGGAAATTATAATTGATGTTTTAACAAAACAATAAAAAATTTATAACATATATATGATATTATAAATTATATGAAACATATGTATCATTTATATTTAAGTTATTTAATTAAACAAAGAAATGGAAGTAATGTTCATTCCTATGTACGACCAACTATCTCCATGAACGGTGCACTTATTTCTAATCTCTAAATGTTATGGACTACAATATATACATATTTATGGAATATATACGATAATTTAGTCATGGTTAATATTATAGAGATGATGAAACAATTGAATAATTAATAAGAAGAGCAAACAATATGTCAGAATGAACTAAATAAAACTCATCAATTAACACCCAACAGAGTTAAAATAATGAAATTCTGTTAAAAAACAGGTAATAAAATATATAAATCAGTTAAAATATGATATTAATAACAAGATTTTGGTTTTGTTATTAGTTAGCAACATATCACAAATAACTATACAAGAGAATAAATACCATACAACCAAAAGTAATGATAAGGTAAGAGATTATCAACTCAATTTTTAAATATGTGAGAATAATGTGATATTCACTACTCCCTTCTTCTGTGTTCTGTAAATACAGTCCATTTAGATATATAATAACATGGTTTAAAATTATCACATGATATTATACTTTTAAATTTATTTGACATCTTTATGAAATCCTATACTCAAAATCAACTGAAGTCGTAAGGGAATTTCATATTAATTTGCATTTCATTGATACTTAATCATTATTATTCCCCCATTTCAATTTTGATTGGAGTATATACTGCCTTTTGATGTATTATATCATGAATTTCATAAATCTAATTATATTTTAAGTTACATTTCTTTTTATACCATCACATGAAATATCATATAAATGTTTCAAAGTTGTATGTAACACTTTGGGATGTTTAATGATTATTTTCCTCAAGAATATTCATATTGATAATCTTTCAAATATTACTTCTTTTTGTGATTGTTAACATCTTATTGAAACAATATATTTATTTCAATAATTAATCTTTAGAAATTTACTTAAATATCCATATCATTTTTCATGGATATGATTATTGCCTTATCCGTTTTACATTTTTATACGGTGTTAATTTTAAATGTATTAGATTATTGTCATGAAGCCTTTATAATATTAGATTCTTAACATGAATAATTGAAATTATAATATTCTTGGTATGAATATTTTGAATTATTATATTCTTGGAATTAAACCTTGACAATTTTTGATTCATGGAACAAAGCCTTCACATTATTAGATACATGGAATGAGGCCTTGTATGTGATTGATTCTTATCATGAAGCCTTGAAAGTATTAGATTCTTGGCATGAAGCTTTAAAAGTATTAGATACGTGGAATGAATACATAGTGTTGTGTTATAGATATCTACTAGTTATTATTTCATTCCTTATATTCATTTATTATATACCCATCATATTTTTTGTCGATATATCTATGGTTGAATTTCATTTTTAGTTCATTGATTATATAACAAACATTTCAATTTTATATCTTTTCATATTGATAATTACGTATCTAGTTGAATGAATGGAAATTATACTTTTCTATTTACCATGACATATAGATTTATTCTGAAGTAATTATGTTTTAAATACCCCTACTGAGCATTTGATCTAACCCATATTATTTTTCTTTCCCCAGGTTATGAAGAAGAGAACATTGATTAATATTTCATGGATGAGGATTATTTTAGTTATTGGGAAGAATGTTTTATTTTGTTTTAAAAATTTATTGTGGGTAACATGTTTGCAATATTTAATTCAATTACAACTAAACAAAACTGTCCATCATGATTTCTTACTTTTATTAATTACAATTTAATGTAATAATGCACCAGATATGGGCTTCCTGGTCGGGTCATTATAGTTGATATCAAATAAAGATTAGAAACAACCCTGGAAACTAGATATATAAAACCTAGATTAGGGATAAAAACCCTAATATAGACATTAAGGATATGTTTAGAATATCATCTTACAAGTTTTCATGGTTCTGCACATATGTACCTAAGAGTAACAACATTGAAATGTTGTTCTTGGCCTAAATCAGGGTAACCTGGTACATGATGATGGGTCTTACTGTGCAACTGTTTTTCCACACAATAGGGATATTATTAGGTTGAATCACATTTTATATACCTACCATTAAGAAGTATTTATCTGTAATGTTTTCCCCAAAGTTTACATGTTTATAGTTTTATGAATTTATGATGCATAAATTTATATTATATGTTATACAATATTTTGAGTCATAAAATGTTCATAACATTTTATGCTAATCTATTATATTACATGATTTATAAATGAAACATATTTGATGGAATAATAACTCCACCAGTACATGTGATGTCATGGGTAATAAGGATCACATCTTTCAGGGCCATTATCCATCATTTCAAAGGGATATAGTCTCATAATTACTATCATATTAACAGTATAAAGTATAAAGTGTTACCATGATAAGTAAATAATTCTACAAGTCCTATTGATTTGAATGTAATAAGTGGATGTTAGAGAAAAAGATGGATAAAGGAAATAAGTAAAAGAAGGACTTTCTCAAATGTGATAATAGCAGAATGAATCACCCTGGGAAATGATTGAAGGTAATGAGTGTTTTTTATATATGCAGTGAAAAATGAAACCATGTTCATGATTTGAAGGGTAAGAAAAAAGATTCCAATGTTCAATTCTTCCTCAACAATGAGAATAGACACTATCTGAATTAATGTGGAGTACCCCTGGTTTCAGGTATGTAACCCTTACTTGATACTTTTCATGGTTTTAAAGTTAAGGTTGTTTAATGGGAGAGTCGGGAGAACTTGGAATGATATTTTGAGACAAAGGGGAAGTCGCACGGGTGGCGCACGGTTTTTCTAAACTGTGCGGCCAAACCGTGCATAGTGGGTCTTGGATGTAGTAGCTTCCACATAGTCGGCACAATGTTTGTCTAATTGTGCGGCCAAATAGTGGGAGAAGGGTGGTCGAGGAAGTAGCTAATGCACGATTAGAACACTGTTTGTCAAACCGTGCGAAATAATTGTGCGACCACTTAAATGAGATTCTATAAAGGTGGATCTCACGTGTTTTTTCCTCTATGTTGCTCTTTTTTTTCTCAGGTAACCCTAACTTGGTATTTTGGTTCCACAAAGGTCAAATAGGGTTCTCCCATCATTCTGAAGGTTATCCAAAGGCTTTCTTGGAGAATCGAAGCCGGATTCAAGAGGTATGTGATCGTTCGTGTTTGGTTTCTTAGATCTACTTAGATATAATTCTCATATGCTCTTGGTTTCATAGATCTATGCCTGTTATGGGTATATCTAAGTTTTTGGATGCTAAATATGATGAGATTTATTCTTGGTTGTGTTAGGAGAAGAGATCTATGTAGGATTCTTGGGGGAATCGACTCGGTTTTCTTGTTCATTCTTTGTTCATTGGGGTTTTCGTCAAAAACATTGAGGTAGGGGGCTTCACTCTGGACCCATCTTGATAGAATAGATTGTCTTAGTTTCATATAGGAATATTTCAATGGTTTTGATTGTGAAAAGCATTGAATAAATATTATTTAGTGATGATTTATGGTTTTTATGTAATTGTGAAATATTGGTGAATTGTTATACAAAGTGATTTGGATTCTTGATTTAAAAATTTTGATTTTAAATTATAGATTGCTGAAATTTTAAATGGTTTGAGGAAAAATGGGTTTTCATTAAAAAGGGTGTTTTATTGAAATGGTTTGAGATTAAAATGAATTTGATGGAATTGGTTTTCAATAAAAATGGAGTTTAATTGAAATTGTTTTTAATTGAAATTGATTGGATTTGAAATGGTTTTGATGGAAATATTTTTCAATAAAAAGGTGTTTTTACTAAAAATGTGTTTTCGAATTATTGATGGGAATATGTGGTGTGTGTTCATATTGCATTCGGGAAGGACAAGGGTTAAGTGTCTCCCCCATTAGTTTTGGGAAGGATAAGGGTTAGGTCTCTCCCCCGTCAAACATTCTTATTGCATTTGGGATGGATAAGGGTTAGGGGTCTCCCCCATCAGTGTTGGGATGGATAAGGGTTAGGGCTCCCCCCATCTATCATTCATGTGCATTTGGGTTGGATAAGGGTAAAGAGGCTCCCCCATCATGGTTGGGATGGATAAGGGTTAGGAATTTTCGCTTCTTCTTGGTACCATGCATGGGTTTGTGGAAATGTGTGGGAATTCCAACAAGGAATGTTTATGAAAATGGTTCTAAAGATTTTTTGGTGATTTTCAGAATAAATAACTTGCTAGAAAAATTGTTTTCAATTGCTTTCATAATTCCCTTGGTTATGAATGGTTTTGGAAACATGTTTATATTTAGTTATAAAATGCTTTTGAGAAAATGTTTTATATAAACTGTTTGTATGTAAATGTGGCTAACTCTTCTATCCTAGTGGAGTGAGATGGGAATTAATTGGGAAAAAACTACTAAGTTTTATACTCACCCCTTCTTTGGAAGGTTGTTTCTTTTGCAGATATCGTATTCTGAGACACAGATACAGGTAAAACATCTTATTGCTAGTGGCTCATGGTGATGGTTGGGAGATGTTGTGGAGCATGGAGCTTGTAGAGAACAGAGTCATGGTGTCTTTGAGATTCTTGAGTTGGTTATCTGTTTTGCACTTTGACACTTGGCTTGGTCTTCCGCTGTTGTGTACATGATGTGGTTTGACGTAAATGAAGTTGTTTAGTTGTCATTATTTTGTTCATGCATAATATAGTGATTTTTTTTGTTATTTTTGGTTAGTTTAGGGGTAACTTATTAATGGGTAAATCATCCCCAAGATTGTATTTGAAACCCTTAGGCATTTATTTCTAGACTTTGGCATCTTGGGGATGTTTCTTAAGGCCTAGTAATGACTCGTTGAGATCCCCAGCAAGTGAGAATTAGCGGGTCATTACAAATGGTATCAGTTTGTTCAGTCCTTGAATAACAAGTGGCCATCGATGATATTGGTCTTGGAGTTGACATTAATTCTTGTATATTCCTTGGGTCTAAATCTTAGACAAGATTAGGATTGTCAGAACATGAAATGTATAGCATAAAAGGACGTAGCTATCCTGTTTATGGTAAACTTCATGTTATCTGGGTGTTTGGTGCATAAGTGTTTTGTATACACTTCTAGAATGTTTTAAATCACATTGTCATGGTTTTAGCCAATGTTATGAGTATGAAATTCATTATAGAGGAATGAATTCCCAATAGGATTGAATATTTCATTATGAGGAATGAGTAAGGATTTTCTACAATTTGCCAATTTTTCAAAAATGTAGAAATTGGTTTCCAGTGAATGACTTTGAAAACATGGTGTTTGGTGTATTTTGAAAATGGGTTTATTTTCAAAAATTATGTTGTATATTTTAAAAAATAATTGAACATGGAAAAAGGTTGTTTTTGGAAAAACAATGTTCTGGTAGTTAACGTGATATAATTTGAAATGCTAAGCCAACAGTTTCAAGAGAGTGAGATTGACAGAGTTCGTGTCTATTTAGAAAATGGAAAATGTGGAAAGGTGGAAAGCCTCATTGTGATATTGTTTTAATGCGATTTTAAATGGGAATTCTTGATGTCTACAAAAATGAGAATCGAGGTTGATTGTTCTGTTTATAGATATCGGGTAGGTGTCTTAGAGACCAACCGGAAGTGGCCGATGAAAACATAGTTGCACCGAGCCCTAGGTGAACCAGAAGATAGTCCTGAGCATATTAGAGGCTTTACAAGACGTGGGAAGTGTGAATAGGGGGGAAACCAAATCATGCTGATTATGCGTCTCAGTTCCAAAAGTATGATCCACCCGTCTTTAGGGGTGATTCCATCCCAGAAAGGGCAGAGATGTGGTCGACCAGAATGAACAAAATTTACAAATTCGTTGGGACAATAGTAGAGATGAAAATAATGATGGAAACATGTAAGCTAGAGGATCTTGCTCTTCAGTGGTGGGAGTTGGTAGTCCAAGCGGGAACAGACCATGGTATGATGTGGGAAGGTTTTTGAGGAATTCTCTAATAATAAATTCTACTCACATTTGTTCAGAATTTAGTGTACAACTAATTTCTTTAGTCTAAACCATGAGCATATGTCGGTGACAGAGTATGAAAATACGTTTATAACCTTAGTTTGGTTTGCACCTGGGTGGTGGGTAGCACATGGTTGAAGGAAAAGTTCTTTTATGTGTGGATAAAGTAAAATATCTATTCAAAGTAGTAGTGTTGTGTGTTGGTGATTACACAGATATGGTGAATCTAGAATCAGTGGCTCAACAGGATCAGTTGCGAGCTTCAAGCAGAAGAAGCATGGTGGTACCCATGGGGAATAGTGGGAGCTTCAGCTTTGAAACAGAAAACTCCTCTTAGTGAAAGAGAATGTAAAGCCTTAGTGTGTAGAGAATTTTCTATAATTTCTGATGGAGTTGAGTTGAAATGGGACTTCTCCATGTTTGATATGGAGTTCTATGACATAATCATGGGTATGGATTGGTTGAAAATTTTTAAGGCTCACATCAACTGTTATAAGAGAACAGTTAGTTTCATGACTGGGGACGACATCAACCATCTCTTTAGAGGAGAGAGGATGGTAAAGAAAGGTGCAAAGAGATTGTTGGAACCAATGGTGGGAATGATCTCTTACCAAATGGCAGTATTGACTTTGGCATCAATGGAAGAGATTCAAAAAAATAGTTTTCCTGCTATTCTTGATCAATTTCCAGTTGTCTTACCCAGAAACATCTCAGGGTTACCACCTCAAGGGGAAGTGGGGTTTACGATTGATCTCATTACGCGGACAATTCCTATTTCCCTTTCGTCTTATAGGATGGAACCAATAGAGTTACGGGAATTGAATGTGATTTTAGATGATCTGGAAAGCAAGTGTTTCATTTGACCATTTACATCTCCGTGGGAAGTACCGGTTTTGTTCTTGAAAAATGGGTATGGAACTCATCATCTATATGTTGATTATCGCAAGATTAACCATGTTACGATAAAGATTAGATATCAACATCCATGCATTGATGATCTGTTCGATCAATTAAGGGGAGCTCAGTGGTTCTCCAAGATTGACATGCGATCATAACATCACCAATTGTGAGTTCGGAAGGAGGATATTCTAATGATTGCTTTTAGAAGCATATTTGGCCACTATGATTATGTAGTCATGCCTTTCGGTATAACGAATGCACCAGTGGTCTTCATGGATTTGATGAATCAGATATTTCAAAAATATCTGGATTATATTTTTGTGGTGTTTGTGGATGATATTTTTCCTATTCAAAGACAAGGGTTTACTATGAGGTGCACCTGGAAACAGTGTTAGAAATAATGAGACATCATCGTTTGTTTCTAAATTATCAAAGTTTGATTTTTGAAAATGGGAAGTACATTTCCATGGAAATGTTTTGACTGATAAAGGCATTTATGTTGTTCCTGAAATGATATAAGTCATTATCTCTTGGAAAAAACTGAAGAATGTTTTTGAGATACGACGTTTTCCTGGTCTAGCAGGTGACTATAGACGCTTTGTGCGTGATTTCTCACGACTAGCATCACCAATGACAGCTCTGACACAGATGAATGATCCATTCCGATGGACAGATGAATGTCAGATGTCATCCAAGGAACTGAAGGTCCTTATTTGATGAGGCGCCTTTCCGTCATAGATTCTAATGAATGTAAAAGAGTAATACCTTAAGCACAAGAAGAGTCATCCTTTGAAAAACATAAAAAAATTGAAAAAGCCGCGAACAAGGAATCCTTTAAGAATGGGCCGTGCAAGTTCTCTTCTGGTCGCGCAAGTCACGTGCGTGCCACATTTGGGTCGCGCAAGTCAATTGTGTACCATATTCCTTTTTTTTACCCAAGGTGTTCAGTGGCCTATAAATAGCCCCTGTGGGCCCCCCATTTCGAGGAAGAATTTTCCAAAACTCAAATTCAAGCTCTGGTCGCCCATGTCATTGTCTGACATATTCCGCACACTTCTAAGGTAATTCTTTACCTAGAATGGAAGATCTAAAGAGGATGAATAAGGTCGAAGTATTAGAACATATCAATACTTTCTCGCCTAAGTGTACATCCCTTACGGGAAGTGAAGACACTTGCCCGCCACCTTTCCCTCTAAAGGTAACTTGCGTGCCACCCTTCTAGAAGCCTATAAGGATGATACTAAGGGATTGAGTTCAAAGTCACCCAATTATTACCCTATGAATTCTTCGTCACCCAAGGTGACTCATGTCGTGCAAGTATACTTGCGCGACCAAGACTTGTGTGCCAGAACAATACTTGCACGCATCCTTACTAGTCACCTCCTCTTTTCAAATCCAACTATCCTCTTCAGAGATATCCTTGAAAACCCTATTTAAAGCCATTTTTGGCATGGTTCCTTTGTTGTATTACTTATCTTAGAGGAACTCATTCAGCCACATTCTTAGGAGTAAGACCCAAATTACAAGTCCTCCTAATATGGGCCTCCTTCTCATGATATAAGTCCAAATCATAATTTCCTTTAATTGGGCATCCTTCCTAGGGGTAATCCCTAGTCTTAATTTATTTTGATTTGGTCATCATTATTAAGAGTAAAACCCAATCATAAGTCCTTCTAAATTTGGTCTTAATTTTCAGAAGTATGTCCTGAGTTAAAATCCAAAAACTCCATAAAAGTACTAATCCCTCTACGAACCCTGCTCTTGGGCAGTCATACATACGTAATCCCCAACACATTTCTAATGATTGCATATTTCATGGAACAATCATTAGTTTTATTGAAACCTCTTGTTTCCCACAGCGAGCATGACTCACATGATCTTAGAGGGTAAAAGTAACTATGACATCTCTATTTGGTAATTAATCATGCATAAACATCATACATCCTCACCCAAACTATGTGGAATTTTATCTATACCTTAAAAGTAGAGTATATAGGAAGCCTTTATAAGGATAAATCCCATCAATCATTACATATTTTCTACCCCATATGATGTTAAACTATATCCTTCTAATCGAACTATGTGGGTTCTGATTCCTTTTTAACAAGGATACGTAGGTAGCCCATCTGTGGGTACGATAGCAACTCTGGAATAATCCCTATATTTTGGAAGGACAATAAACTTCAAGTGCCCGACTGAGTGGATTTAAAATTAGTACGATCATCATAATTACCAAGATATTTATATAAAATTTGTTGAAGGATACCATTGTCTAAGGATATTTAATACATACAGATGATTCTCCATTGATGAAGAACCTCAAATATATATTAGAGATTCTCTAAATCCCATACATATCAATCACTAATTTACAAATCTAAAGGAATAATTATTTTCATACATGGTGAATTGATAAAGATTCGTGAACATAACTCAAATCTATGAGAGAGTCCCGGAGTAGGAAATAATACCCCCCAATGATTCTAATAGGTTTATTTGTAGAACTGGAAACATCCAATGAATCTATATCCATTTGGACCTCTTTTCCAAAGGTAGGTGCTCATTAGTTGTGGATGGATGAGGCTTAAGTATTTTAATTAGATGAGAGGATGGGAGGTTAGGCTCATCATACCTTTTTTGGGGAGAATTATTTCCTACTCCAGGACTCTCTCATAGATTTAAGTTATGTTCACGAATCGTTATCAATTCACCAACTATGAAAATGAGTTTTACTTTAGATTTGGAAATCAATGATTGATAAGTATGGGATTTAGAAAATTCCTTTTATGTATTTGAGGTTATTTATCTATGGAGAATAATACATATGTATTAAATATCCTTAGTCAATGGTATCCATCAATACATTATATAGAAATATTTTTGTCATTATGATGACTGTACTGGTTTTAAAGCCACCCAGTGGGACACTTGATGTTTATTGTCCTTCAGAAAGACATGTATTATTTCAGAGTTGGGATCAAACCTGGAGATGAGCTTCCAAGGTATCCTTGTTAAAAAGGAATTAGAACCCACGTATATCGATTTAATGAATATAGTTTAACATCATATGAGACAGAAAAGAATTAATGAGAGATTGGATTTATCTTTATAAAGGATTCCTACGTACTCTACTTTTAAGGTGGAGATCAATGTCTACATTGTTCAGGTGAAGAAGTATGATGTTTTTGCATGATTAATGGCCGAAAGAGAGATTCCATAATTAATTTTACACTCTAATCTCAAGTGAGTCATGCTCAGTGTGAGAAACAAGCAGTATCGGTAAAACTGACAATTGTGCCACTATAGATGCAATCATAAGAAATGAGATGGAGCTTACGTATGTATTACTGCCCAAGAGCAGGGTCCATAAAGGTATTTGTACATTAATGGAGATTTGGGATTTTAACATGGGACTTACTCATGAAAAAGAATCCCAAATTATGAAGGACATATGATTTGGTTTTCCTCCTAAGAAGTATTACCAAATCAAAAGAAATTAAGACGGGGGCTTACTCCTAAGAAGGATGCCCAATTAAGGGAAATTATGATTGTGACTTATATACTGAGAAAGAGGCCCATATTAAGAAGACTTGTAATTTGGGGCTTACTAATATGAAGGGGGCCCAATTAATTCCTCTCAGATTAGGAATACAACAAAGGAACCATGCCACAAATATATTTGAAGAGGGTTTTGAAGGCTATCTTTAAAGTGGAGAGGTGGATTTGATGATAAAAGGTGACTAATAAGGAGGCACACAAGTATTTTTCTGGTGATCAAGTACTAGTTGTGAAAGTATACATGTGCCAACATGAGTAACCATGGGTGACGAAGAATCCATAGGGTAATACATGGGATACATTGAACTACAGACCTTAGTATCATCCCTAGAGGCCTCCAGAAGGTTGGCGCGCAAGTTCCCTAGAGAGGGAATGGAGGTACGCAAGTGTATTCACGTCTCATAAGGGCTGGACACTTAGGATCACAAGTATTAATGAGATGTAATACTTAGGCCTTATTCTTCCTCTTTATAGATTCTATTCTAGGTAAATAATTACCTTAGAAGTGTTTAGAAGACGTCAGACAAAGACTTGGGCTAACAGAGCTTGAATATGTGTTTTGGAAAATTCGTCCTCGAAATGGGGGGCCCACATGGTATATTTATAGGCCACTGAACACCATGGTAGAAATAGGAATAGGGAGATCAAGTGACATTAATGACCCAAATGTGGCGCGTAAGTGACTTGCGCGACCAGAAGAAAACTTGTGTGACCCATTCTTAACTGTTTCCTTGTTCATGCCTTTGTCAATTTTTGGATGTTTTTAAAAGGATGAATCTTCATGTGCTAAAGGTATTCCCCTTTTCCATTAGTTATAATCTATTACATAAATAATAATCAACAAAATTCCCTCGTCATAGTTGGATCTGATAAAAGGAAAGAGGATTTGACACTGAGGAAAATGAGAAACAAGAGTTCGGCTGCGTGCAGGTGGTAGGCATGCAGGTTTTGGCATGCAGGTTCCAGTGTGCAGGGTTGCAGGATCGCCTATATATATAGGTGTTACTTTAGGATTCTCATCCAGCATTTCAATTTTTTGAGCTTTCATCGCACAAGTGTATGTATCTCATTGGTCGCTCACTTATTTCCTGTGTCGTGCTTCTCAAGTATGATTTTTACTTGCGTGACCGTTCTTGCACGACCATACTTGCACGACCAATCATACGTGACCACACTTGCATGACTTAATGCCTTATCCTTTTTTACTTCACATGTATTTCATAAAAAAATAATTATTTAAAATTTAACTGTTAGATCATTATGCAGATTCAATGGCAACCAAAATAATTGAATCGGTTGATGAGTTGGCTAGCAAGAGAATTGATGATATGATAAACATAGTTGGCCATGACTGTTCTGATATCTATGATAGTAATCTCTAAGATTTTTCAAGAACTTGAAAAAATATCATTTCAATTTCCCACAGAGCATTTACCTGCCTTTATATGTCCATGGTCATCTTCAAGGAGTCAACGTTCCTGATGCAATGAACTATATTCCTCATTCTTGGTTTCCGACATAAACCAATTTCGCTTCAGAAAATGTCTCAGTTACAGGATCAATTGTTAATGCTGGAGTAGTGGAGAAGGTATACATAATGCATCATAGCCCATGTACTCCTGATCTGAAACCTCACAAGCCTGAGCTGCAGCCGCATTGCTATCCCTCCATTTTCTGAAATTCTCAAATGGATCAATCCATGGGATTGAAAAATAGTTGTCATTTCTATCCTCGAGGAGGTGTGAAGCCGACATGGATGTGGGAATATTGGGTGTGACAAACTTGTGCAGAGTTTTTCGAGGATCTAAAATGATCTGCAATATATGAAGGTGTCTAGGCAGGGAAAACATATGTTTACAGGAATGATAATTTTGTTTCAGAGCTAATCAGCCTCTGGATCCATGAAACCAATTCTTTCCTTCTAACTCATGGAGAAGTAGGAATCCGTTTCTGGTATGTATACAAGATCTTGGGGGATCTAATTTTGGGCAATATGTATGATGAATTCATTCCCCCCAAGGTGACCTGGAATGATTCCGAGAAGACACCGGATTTGGCTCGAGAGTTATTGAAAATATTCCACAAGGTCAAGAATGAAAATTCCATCAAAACACATTATAGAAAGGATATTCATCCAGAAAAGTGAATGGATATGTTTATTACTAATAAGAAGGATAAGGGGCCCACCTGTACTCATCCTACCAGATGCCCCAGAATAGATAAGAGGGGTGCTCTTGGAACATCTTGGCCAACTCTGGAAGAGGGAGAGTTTGAAAAGTGGGGGTATGAAGTGGACCAAATAATCCCATAGAAGACCCGTATGGCAGGTTTTTAGCTTTGTGTCTCATTGTTTAGCTTCCGCCGGTTATGGATTCGAAGGGAGGCGTTAGGCCAAGGACCTTCGTTGTTGCATCCAAGTTGGATGAGAGGAGAATGGTTGGGTTGGCCACCATGATTTTGGAAAAGATTCACTGGATCTTACTCCATGTCTAAATGGGTAAGTATCTTTTGAGAATAGTGGGACCATTCCATGTTTTGTGGGGATGGATCGCCACTCACTTTAGGACTTATGTTGTACAAAGTGGATTACAGGTTCCTGGAAATTCTTTTAGTCCATCGGTGCATGCCTTTTATAGAATTTCTCTATTGTCCCACAATCCTTATGATCTGAAGGCGTGGCTGAGCATGTTCAAGGAATTTCATTTCTTTCCTTATGGAAACCCACCAACTGGGTGGTTTGTTGATGACGGAACAACTAGCTTGGAATTGAGGTCGTATATACTGGCTTGCAAAGATGGTGTATTGGACACAAGAATTGAAGAAGAGATTATATGTGAGGCCTATGCTCTATATAGATTTTCACGCCAGTTCAAATGTCTGTAGCAGATTGTTGTATCCCCTTTTGTGCATGTCAGGTCGGAGCAGCATCCATTTTTTGCCCGAGAACTATGGTTGCTGAAATCTATGGAGAAGACCGAGGTAGTGTTTGATCTACCAGTTGCTGGAGCGGTGAGTCAATTGAATACATGGAATGCCGAGAACTGGGTAGCATCATACCCTGAAGGGGTATAGAATCATCCGGTTTCTCAGGCGGGGAAAAAAAGATAACTGTAAGGAATGAAACCCTTCATCTAAAAGGTGACTCTTCCCCACCTGGAGTAGATTCACCGGGTTCCTAACACAGGGCAGATTAACCGGATTCCCATGATGGGGATGATGAGGCACGACATGCTTCGAAGAAACCTCGTGCCAGATATAACTCTCCTGTCAGAGTCAAGATACCTACTCCATCAACTCTGGGTGAGTTATTTCCTTGAGGAAGTCTAGTTTTCATTATTTTATAGAGAAACGTGTTTCATTTTATTATCCTTTATCTGTGATTGCAGGAGCTGGGAAGAAGTTGATGGCCATGATTGCAGGACCCTTCTCATGGCATTCTACTGCAAATGATGAATATTTACGACCAGAGGCTATCTAGACATGGATGATTCTATATTGTGATGATGAAACTTCCTGGATGGACTTATGAGAGGGGATACATATCCTTGGTGTGGGGAATCTATGAGATTTCACTGATATTATCTATAAGGATAACCCCGATGAAGTGCGGTCTTGCATCAGAAAGAAGAAAATGCTCATATATGCCACTGATGATTCCATTCTTATTATCAAGCAGGTGAAGGAAATGATGAATTATGGCACCACTGAGGGGATTGGTGCTTCAGTAGATGAAGAGTGTCATTATTACGTGGATCCTGAATATGTATGTTTCTTTCTTTATTTTCTTTGCAACATGATGTTAGTAAAAGATTTTTTACTCAAGGAAATTACTTTTTTCATCCTACAGCTTGTTAATAAAGGAACTACTAATCTCCCTTCACCATAGTACAACCCTGGTGGCACCGATCGTGGAGATGATGAATCTCCCTGTGAGCCGGGCGTGGTATCTCCAGGACGGAAAGCCATGGACAAGGAGTTAGAAAGGGATTTTCACTCTCTAATACCTGTATTTGAAGGTGATGATGTCAACACACCCAAAAAGTCAATGAAGAAAAGGCATAGACTTTTGAAGTCAACATATCGATGCTTTATTAGTAGTGGTATGTCCTTCTGATAGTCATGAATCCTAACTCATGAAAAGATTACTCATACTTCTTGGGATTGTAGGGGATTATTCAAATTCCCCTTTGAGGTAGAGGACTGACCCTCCTATGAGGATGAAGGAGGGTGCCGGTGAACAGTTGAAAATTCATGTGAACCTGGCTGTTCTTGAAGAAATGAGGTGGGAAGAAGATCCAACATATATCCCCAATACTGCTCATGTTTCTACTGCATGGAGAGAAGAGCCTCCTTCTGGTAAATTGACAACATTTCAAAGAATGTTGAATGAAGACATCAACTAAATTCCATTTTGTGATTCTTTAGGTTCAACACATGCACTAGAACATTTGGCGACCACTACAAGTGAATCTGTAATTTTCTTTGAGGACGTAGTTCGGGGTCGGAGGTCGCAAGAGGAGGGTCACCAAGAAGACACATCAAATGATCTCACTGGTGAGACTCACTAGAAATCTGAGATATCACTAGATGAAATGATGAAACTTGGTGTGTCTTTTGAAGAAATTTTAGATCATGTTAAATTACCATGTAATTTAGAATATTTTGGAAGTGAGTGTTATCCTTCGTCCTGTTAAAAATTTCTTATTACATCTCTGAGCATGATTGGTTTGAATGTGAAGTTCCGTATGAGAAAGCTACCGATCCGAAAATTCCTGAAGGGGTTGATAAAAACCTATCATTGTAGAGATGCTAACTCAAGTGGAGCTTAACCCGACCAAGCTTCCTGAAATCCATCTTGAAAATCCTGTTGAAGCTGGGAAAGACTGGGAGGAGCCTTCTCATGCTACTAATCTACTGTTAGGTAAAATATGATAATATTTGTGGCTGTAATTAATTTTCAAGACAACGAATCAACTTTTATTATCCTTGGGAACTAACCAAAGCTTTCAATTGACTATGTAGGGCCATCAATTTCAGTGGCATGATATGGAGGTGAAGCCTCAGCCTCGGCCCCAATGGGAGTAGAAAGTGATGTTCCAAGGCTCTGGGGAGAAGGAGTAGAAAAGGGAACTTATTTAATTGCATTAATCTCGGACTATATTCCACCTTGTGATAGTAATGTTGAATCCGAACCAAGTGTGTAGAAGGCACTAAAATTCTCACGACACATGGAATGGAAAAATATATGGAAGATCATATCTGAAGTGCCTCTTTAAGAGTTGTCTTCAAAGACCCTGCAACTATCATCCTTGTTCTTCATGATGGGACTTGGTGGTTTTGGATATAAAGATATCCATACTGCATTAAATCAAGTAATCTTAATGAGGGAGCAAGAGAAAAAGTGCCATAAATATCTGATCAGAGCAAGGATGCTGACCAATATCTGTGGATTTGAGGCTGTAGTGTCCCGAACTGAGGCTGATCATGATGAACAGTTGAAGGAGACGAAGCATAAGATCAAGGAGAAATTTGTCTGGAAGATTCATCATCAACAATAGTTAGATTTCGTTACTGGGGATCATTTCCAACATATCAATTCATTAGAAGGAGTTCAAACATATTGTATGAATTCCATCACAGATGCTAAGAAAGAACTTCATCAAGCTGAAAATAATGAATCTGGTCGAGTGATTGAACTTCATGTGGCTGCGGATGAAGCTCGTGATGCGGTAAATCAAATGAAGAGTTATGTTGAAATCCTTTTTTAATTCTTGAAAAAGAGAAGATACTTCAATCTATGGATGTTCTTCTAATCTTGTGCATCAATGAAAAAGACATTTCATCTTCAATCATTTGTACCTTAATTCTCTTGCTAATTACTTATATATATATATATATATATTTTACCTATGCCAATGGCCCTAGTAAGCATTGTCTGATTTTTTATAGGATTATACAAACCAATATATATATTTTACCTATGCCAATGGCCCTAGTAAGCATTGTTTTATTTTTTTTCTAGGATTATACAAACCACCCACAAACTTTACATCTTTGTTGCTCAATATTGCCTAAATCATACAATATCTACATTTAGCGAACTAGGACTCGACTTTTGTTCAGAGTTCCTTTTACAAGTTCCCAGTTTAATGAGTACCCTATATTTTTTTGGTAGTTTAAATTCATGCATGTCAGACATAAAAAGGCTAATGTTTAAGGTTGAATAGCTTTGACAGAATGGATTAAAATTGACTCAATTCCATGATAATTTGCTTGAAAATATATAACCACATTCATGTATGGTTGAAAACATGTAGACTATGACTTAAGAAATTTTGAATCAGAGGGATGATATGATAAAAGGGCTAAAATGCATTAGAGGAAGTATTTACTAAGAGTGAAGTTACCACTATTTGACAAACCTGTTAGGGGGTTGAAATATGCGTGCCAACATAAGGGCATTGGCTGCATAGTCAAATAATATCATCTTTTGGCTGACGGGTCTGTTATGGAGACTACTTATGCAAAGCCACCTAGGGGAACGTGCCGCATATTTAGAAAAAAGAACTCACAGAAATTTTAATTTCATATTACTAAAATACAGTGGTAGTTTATGGATATTCAAAATTCCCAAAGAATAGAGTCTGCTGTGTGGAAAGAGGTAATTGAATATGGAGAGGATATTCCCAATCATGATTGTCAACGAATTGGATGAATTTAACTCCTAAGAAGGTCTGACCCAAACATAGGGAAGAGGAATATAAAAAATAGACTTGAATAATTTCAGATCCTGAAAATTAGTATGGGAAAAATATGTTAGGGATGTATATTTTTGTGGATCCCTATATATCGTCGTTTAGACTGAAAAGGATAAAAGAGGTTTACCCCCAAGAATGATGTTACCACTATTTTACAAACCCGTTAGGGGGGTTTGAATAATGCAGAGCAATTTAAGGTCATAGGCTACATATTCAAATAATATCATCTTTTGGCTGATAGGTCTGTTATGTAGACTATTTATGCAAGGCCACCTAAGGGCATGTGCTGCATAGTCAGGAAAAAGAGTTCCCGGGTATAAGACATTTTGTGACCATTTTTCAAGAAAATTCTTATGGAGATTTGGAATTATTTAGGGTTAGTATAATGACACATGAAAATGGGTATTGTCCAATGCATGAAGGAGATACATAGACCAATGCTGGCCATAATCATGTTGTCGCGGGGTCCTAAATTGAGATGCTGGACTTTAATACATATCTCATTAGGATGAGAATGAATCCATACGTAGTTCTTGAAATATAGATTAACATCATGTGGGACGAGAGAATAGGAGATCATAGTTTAAGGTCATAGAGTTCAGACCATAATGAGGGAGACACATTGTGTGTTTGTTATAAACAGGATGTTAATCAAGACCAGGGTTTTCATACCACATTCATGTGCTCATAGGGGGAATTTTTAGCCAAGCAACTGAATGTGGAATTTGGGGTTATGACCAAAGACTTCAGGTTGGGTTCAAGGGATATAAAACATTCTTAACTATCCCATAAAGAAGGGAATCAATCCATACATTGTTCTTGAAATACCCTCTGTACAAATTTGGTTCGTACTTGTGAAGGGTGAGAGGGGAATTTAGAGCAATTATGGTTGGATCCAAGATTAAAGGTTTGGGAATTTCCATGTATGAATGTAGTCTTTGGAATATAACATGATTAGAGATCAATGTAAATAATGATTCCCTCTCAGTCGAGGGTGTCAAAGAATGTTGTAGTTTATCGTCGTACATGAAAAAAGTGTGAATAGTTTAAGGTCACATGCATGGACCAATGCTGCATAGTTTAGCATCATGTAGCTAGGATGTATTGCTATGACATTTAATGTCTTGTAGTGAGGAAAATGGGGGACTATAAATTTTAATGTCATATAGCAAAGAAGATGATGAACCAAGGTGAATATATTGGTTTCAGAGGGGGGGATTCATAGATCAACATCATAAGAGATGGAGGTGAACTGATGTGAAGATATTGGTTTTGGGATTGAAACTCGGGAGGTTGCCTACGTACTCAGCCAAGAAGGCAAGGATCAAAGTCCGCGTAGTTCGATTGAGAATGAATTGGTGATTGAGTTCCACTTTAGGAAAACCGGAAGATGGTGTTGGGGCATACACGTGGTTAGCGGCCCAGAGAGGGTGTTGTGTACTTTGATGCTTGTCTCGGTCTTCTGCTGTTGTGTACTTGATGTGGTTTGACATAAATGAATTTGTTTAGTTGTCATTATTTTTTTCATGCATCATATAGTGAATTTTTTGTTATGATTGGTTGGTTTACGGGTTATTTCATAAAGGGTAAATCGTCCCCAAACATGTATTTGAAACACTTCTGCATTTATTGCCAGCCTTTGGCATCTTGGGGATGTCGCTGAAGGCCTAGTAAAGACTCGTTGAGGTGACAAGCCAATGAGAATTGGTGGGTCCATACAAATGACCCATGAGTCAATGTAATATACCCCAGATGATGCTAATGTATAAATACGGATTTTTGATATCATTGAAAATGATTTTGAATGATTAATATGATTGATCAATAATTATTTTATTTTAATATTTTATATGTAATGTCTTGGTTATGTGAATTATGTAATATATGAGTATTAAATTGTAATACCTTTTCCATTATATATTTGAGATCATATACTAAACAGTACAATGAAATGCTATTCAGTAGAAAGATAAAATTATTATAAAATACATGATTGAGGGAGTGAAACCCCTTAATATATTACTGGTGTTAGTATAATTATGAGAAAATGATTGATTTGGATATGTACTAACTACCTTGGAACAGATTAATTACTCGTCGACTAGTGGTCTATGATATCATTGATAGATATTACAAGACATTTAGATTTGAAGAATATATCGAATAACATGTGTCTTTGTAAAGGAATAAGGAAGAATGCATGTTTCTTATAAGGTTTTATGGAAAATTTAGTAATTACTATATTTCAATAGGATACATGGAGATGTTATTCACGTGTATAGAATGTGAAAATTAAAATTTGATTCATGATGAAACATGTCTAATGATAATTTCACTTTGGAACTTCATTGACATTATTTCAGAATAGATTCAATCATAATAATATGGAAATGTTCACCATTTATAAAATGGATTATTATTATCATTGGATATACTTTTAGAGGATAATTTTTTACATCGCTATATGGCTGATCATGTTGTAATGGTTGATGTTGATATAGTTCACAACAGAATTCGAGGAAAAAAAATTATTTATAGAAACATATATTTACTCATATTCTTATACAGAGATATAATCCCTTAACTATTGCAAATAAAGGTATTTAAACAAAAACAGAGACCTATTATAATACTTTTTTATGACATCAATGTCCTTTGTTCACACCTATGTTTTATTGTTTTGGGTTCTACAACTTTTTTCTGAACATGTTCACTAAAACACCTCATTAGAACAAGATGGTTAAATTTTGCTTCAATATCCGTAATTTCATTTACTACCTATGTTCTCATACTTGTCAACCTAGTTAAATACCATTTTAAATTACATTTAATCTTATTAATAAAATGTGATATTAACCCAAATTATGATGTGGGTAGTTAAAAAATATTTTCTTTTCAATCCCTATATTACTAAGGTTAACTATAAATTGCATTGATGAAATTTCATTATGTTAGGGGGAAGATGAGACCCCAATAATGTACAATATTTTACTTTTATAATATATATTACTTTTTGTAATTATTTATAAACAATGTTATACATACACTATATAAGACACTGAATTAGATTGTGTTACATGTGAGATTGAGTCCAACCATCTTTAAATGATGAACCTATTTTAAAACTAAATTTTGACAATTTTTTGAATTTCTTTTAAAAAATGAATATCATTTCTGAATTTAGAATATTGAAATTAGCTTCAGGTGATTTATTTTGGATTTTTCTCAAAAAACATCATTTTTTGTTAAATAGTGAAAATTATTTCAATTTAATTACAATAACCTTTTAATTAAATAATTATTAATGATAAATTAAATTTTTTTCATAGTCACATTAAATCTATTATAATTCAATTTATATTGAAAAAATAATTTTTTTTTAATAATTCTTCATTGGATGTTTAATTAAATATATATATAAATTTTCAAGGATATTATTATTTCATAATCTGTATACCATTTTTCATTATGTGTTCAATTTAAAGGTATTAAATTATTGGAATGAATAATTGATAGTATTAGATTCATAGAATGAATATATGATTGTATTATATTATTAGTATGAATATAGGACTATATAAGACTATTGTAATTAATATTTTATAGTTTTATATTCTTGGCACAAAGTACTTCAGTTATTAGATTCTTGGTATGAATACTTCTATTTATTAGATTATTGGCATGATGCCTTGAAATTATTAGATTTTTGGCGTGATACTTTGTTTTTATTAGATCCTTAACTTGAATACTTGAGATGTACATTATAGATATACATAATTTATTATTTTCTTCATTCATATTCAGTTATTATTCATCCATGAGATTTTGAATCAACATATCTATGGATGCATTTCATTTTCAATTCATTGATTAAAGGGCATGTGTTTTAGTTTTCTAACATTCCATATTCATTATTCATTATCTAGTTGAATGAATGGAACGTTTACTCTATTATATACCATTATATATAGACTTTTTCATTATTTCTAACATTGTACTTACCCTTACAGAGCATTTGAGCTATCCCTTATTATGATTTTTCCAAAGGTTAGGAAGATGAGAACTCTGATCAAGCTTTCAATGAAGCAGTGTATCTAAGTTATTATATAGCGTGGTTTATTTTGTTTTCCTGTTTTATTATGGGAATCATGTATGTAATATGTCTTTCCAAGACTGCTAAAATTAATTGTCCTTTAGGATTTTCATCCCTTGAATAATTCAAATTTAATGTAATATTGTGCTGGCTTCGGGCTTATGGGGTCGCGAGATTACAAGATATTCATATGTTTGACATCTTCCAAAAAATAATAATGTGTCTTTGTATGTATACCGTCATGGATATAATTATTTATAAACTAATAACACATTTTAAGGTATTTCATGGAAATTTATTGCACTCCACACAACAAATAATACAATGAAAACTCCTATGCATTTAGGAATGAAAACTATAATACTTACTATAAGTTCTAATATTACTACGGCTCTACTATTTGTATAATATTTGAATTAGACCTGATGAAATTAGAGAAATGATTCAACTACTACAAACTCGGTCAAATCATATCACACCAAAATAGCACAAGATATGGGAAGATGAACTATCATTGGATGAAAATTGACTTCAGGTCTTAAAATTTAAAGTCCAAAACGTCTGACAATGATCTAATTGGTGTATGGATTAAGATGTTATAAAAAACCTATGTATGTATTTAAAAGACTTCATGGGAGATATAAATGTGATTGGTTCACATTAAATGATGGGAGAAAATATAGAGGTGAAGATTAAATTTCATTTGTGAAAAAATTTCATTTCACCAAAAAATTCAAAGGTATTACTATTTTTTTTAATAATATTGGTCAATCCATCTACCAACCAAGTTCACAGTTCTTCTTAATGGAGGTTACCACACAAGATAGGTGTATAGTTTTTATAACCATGTGAAATCCTTGTGTAACATCTTTATCAAGATGTCCAAAACATTTGTTTAGGTGTGTGCCTCGTCTTGCATGAGAGTGTGACTCAATATAAATGGTTTTAGACAACCATAAATCCTCCTACCCTCTATGAAATTCCCCTATAGGTTTTGTGAAACTGTGTTGTATAGGCCAAACGATTTCCACTAACCATGCATACCATTCCATTTCATTAAATTCTAGGGAACCGAGGACTGAATAATCATTGGAAACCCTCATTTCATATGTGACTCCATTATGTACCATTACTGGGACCTAACTATGAATTTTAATGAAAAATAAAATGATCTATACCTCTGAGAAAAATCCTGGCCATTACAACCTACCAACCATAATGAAACACATCCCCGAGCATTCATTAAGAGGGTAAAAAGGAATCATATGTGAAATTATCTGACCAATAGGCTTGTATATCAACTTCCCACTATAAGGTATTTTCTTATACATGGATATGATTATATTGCACCCATAATAAATGAACAAATGTACATCAATGTTTCATCATGCTCTAATCCATAATAAACACTGGGTACTCCTCAAAATAAGAATCTATATATAAATCATCCACAACAAGAAGTAGAATGTGTGTTATTCTAGAATAATATCATTGATGGAGAGATATATGAAAGACATCAATGATAATGTATTATATCATAGAAGGTTATATCTGATAATCCACTAGCCCCATTTCATTCAATACATCAAAGAGGTCAGTGAATTGATTAAAATATTACACTCGATTTGAATTATTCAGTGGCCCAACATAGGTGAAACACTCATGAAAACCAGTTCTTCAACCTAAAACTCAATAGGTTTTCGAGTCAATTTAAATATTATTGATGTCTAGAATGAGATGTTAACATGTATATTTTGATCAACTAGACATTCTCTAATGTCATCTAGATGGGATGATGTACAATAAAAACAACCTCCTCTACCTTGTTCAAGAATACAGGTGAACAAAATTACCTAACAAAGAAGGCTTCATTGGGACATATCATAATTCTATTCTAAAACCTATTATTATAAGAGAACATAAAATGAGGTATCTATTTCTCCCAAATCCCCCAATGTTAAGGAAACACGCATAGATCATGTCCTTTAACAATTAAACCAGACACTCTATTTGTATTTCATTATGAGGGTGATAATTCATGGCCCTAAGAACAATCGTACCAAAGGACCTCCAAAACCCCACCCAAAAATGAGACATGAAGTTAGTGTCCTTGTATATTATGATTGTATGGGGATCTCCCTGAAAATATTTGACCTTATGGATGTATAGCCTCCAAGGATCGTATAATTAAAAAGTCTCTTGAATGGGTAATAAGTCTGTGAGATTTAACAAATTGTTAAAAAAACCCAAACTATAACATTTCAATGAGGTAATCATGTTAAACCGATAATAAAGTCTATATAGAAATCATCCTATTTCCACTCATGAATGGAAAATGATTGTAAAAGACGTGTTGACCATTGATGTTCATATATAACCTTCTGATAGATAGAACAACAAGTTATAAAACTGGATATCTCACATTTAATACTAGTGAACCAATAATGGTGAGGTAAATCCTGATATGACTTGGTTTTACCAAGATGTACTACTAGAAATGGGGAATTAAATTCCCAAAATAGATCCTCTATGATATCTTATAGGATGTATACATACCCATGAATGAGAAATGTCTCATCCTAATTCAAATTCCATACAGAATATTAATATTCATATAAGATACCTTCCCTAAGGACTAGGCCCTTGGGATCTGATATTTTACACATTATCATACATTCTACAATATTAGAGATCCTTGAAATGGATGTGAGGATAGTCGGACCATGATCATCTTGAACCACAATAGAATTTATGAAAACATGTTAATCGACTACCAGTCACAACTATCCTTCTAAACTCTCTATGTTTGAGTCTTCAAAATAATAGAATCTTCTACAAATTTACCTTTACCAAGAATATAGAATAGCTCTAAATCAGAAAAATATAGGTACTCAAACCATATGTGCTTCTATAGATTGAGATCATAATATATTGTGTTGTAGTTTTATATTTTGATATCTATGAATACCCAAAAAATTACCTCCTAGTTAATAATGTCTCCAATAGAAAAAAGGATGAATAGTATCAACTAACTCATGTTCATGCATCGGTAAATTATGCTCATGAGGACTCATATAATGAGACTCATATGCTATGAATCATAAATCCTACATCAAAACTGATCAAATATGGATAACTGATGCATCATAGTAAGTGTTTGGATCCTTCTAGGTTTCAGAAAAATTTTGATCAGTACTGAATTCAGTCATCCCTTCTACTTCACAAAATATTCTCTATAAGCTTTTGACTATACTAAATTTTCACCATTCTGAGTGATACTATAAAGAGGTTATTCTAGGTATGATAAATCCTATATTAAGAATCTTTAATACCCTGATACCCCTAAGAGACAATATATATAAAATATGGTCTTTTTATGCTCTCCTAAAACAACAACAATAAAATTAATTGGGTCAAATGAATCTCCAGAATCCATGATGATATGAATTATGAAAAGGACTTTTTCAATCCAAAAGTGGACTTACTATGTTTATCATAATGTGAGTTCTCTTTTTGAGTATTCATCATTATCACAAGATTTTTTGATTATTCTTTTCCAGAACATAAATACACTACTATTTCATCCATTAAATACCACCATTAACGAACACATATACTAGATGAAAACCTGATCCACTAGTGCCATAAAAATATATGGTACATTCATGAGACCGAAAAAAATACCAGGTAATCATAAAAACAAAAAATGTTCTGAAATGATGTGTGGGGAATGACTAAGGAACTAACACACACATGATGTGAAACCCACCTGAAAGAAATAATTTAAAACAATAAATTAGTTTATAGATGAATGAAGATTCTATATATTCAACGTTTTGTATACTAGTTATTTACTGTATGCTATGTCAACCATTGATAATCTAGTTAAATCCAATATATACCATATACCTTGTTGGAATCGAAGAACAATGAACCCCAATGAGTTTTTTTGGAGCTTATAAATACATTAATCTCCATATCCATTAAAAATTTATCGATTTTTATATTCTCCATAGGAGATGTCATGTATGGTGGTGTGGTCACTGGTGCTACTCCTAGAAACAAATCATTAGTAAATTCAACATATCTCACTAGTGGTATCCCAAAAATGTCATCAGGGAAGAAGTACCAGAAATTAACCACCATGGGAGTTATAATAGTAGGTTGTAACCCATCATCATCTAAAAAAGTTGTTTCCATATGGCCATTCACTCTGCTCATCCCCTAGTGATCAGGTCCATCTCAAGACACATGGACATCCCATTCTCCCTATTGAATATCTATATGTCCCCCGAGTGATGTAAAAGTCACCCTTCTCTACTATAAATCAATATGGGATCTATATAGTATTAACCAATCCATTTCGATATTAAATCAATCTTTGTCATTCCACATCTAAAATGAATCCACACAAAAAGAAACCCACATATTTTAAGATGAAAATCATTACATAAAAAAATCCTACTAATCAAATACCCAGTGGGGTATATAGTTTCTAGAATCTATATAAGTACTCAATTAGGAGGCCATGAAACACCCTTTTTTTCGCGGATATAAAATAATTTGACACGCGTGGGTCAAATATGGGAATGACTAATGTATATGATACTATAATAGTACCTAAAAAAGGGATACCATATAGCTCATCTAAGATACGATACACCACATGTAACTGGACCATAAAATATAAAAGTCTTACCACCCTGAGTAGGATTACTGCACTAGTGCTCGAAATCATGAGTTTGATTACCTCAACCTCAACTGCCACCATTTTTTTAGAGGCTAGTGGTATTCGAATGAAATTCTGGACAAGATACTATAAGAACCTCACCAGAGCATGGGTTAGGTGTAGATCCCTACTCTCTAGGTACTAAATGAAATGTTCTACAAATTCATGGGATATGACCCATCATTTTTAGCCTCTAAAATCCACTATATACTATATACACAATGTTTTGTATGTCTATGTTTCCAAAACTAGTAACATGTATGGAATCTATCATTAAAGGTTTTCTGAAACCTACTCCCCCATGTAAAACCTCTAAATATTTATTTCTACCACAAGAATAAGCACATAAATATTTTTGGTGTTGGAGCACTCTAGATCTCCCATTATCTTCCTTCGAATATTTATCAATTAGGAGGGAATATTTGATGAAATCATAAATAGTGAGCCACTCGAAATATTTTAATAATGTTCATATGATGTATAAAATTCCATTCTCAATGTATTTGGGAGTCATAAGATCATCACTAGATAAATTTTGGGAGAAACATTTCATCTTGGAAATTAATAAGTATATTTTATGACAGACATGAATTTTTGATGGATGTTCATTAATTCTCTATCCTAAACATAACATAGAGTTAGTGGAATGAACGAGTCATAAATGGTCATCTATTTGTTATCACATTTCATATCACTATATCATTATATATGTGTAATAACATCCATGAATCTCATAGGAGAACCATGTAGCATATAAAAATGGATTTTTCACTCTATTATGGCGGTGTCTCTAGATTCTCTAATATAGAGAGTATAGCCACTCAGAATGAATCTAGAGCATGAGGTCTATCATACCCTGAAAAGGTGAGAGAATTATACAACTATAACATCCTCGAATACACTTCCATATCTAGGGTAGGTTGAGAATAAACATAAATATTTGTCATCATGTAGGAAAACATTCCATCAGTTTACACATGAAGAATAGAAGGTAGTGCCATAGGTGGAACTGCTGAAGGTATCACTGGTGGGTCAGTAGAATACACCTCAGGTGCATGGTTGTAACCCACTTTCTGTCATAAGATTCGAGGAGTTCTGTAGGATCGAAATATAATATGAGATGCTCAATATACAAGAGGGGGGGTGAATTGTATACTTTAAAAATTCCTTTGGAACCTTTAAAGTTAGTTATGAATAACTAAAATTTCCTTAAGAAAAGGAAATAACTAAGTTTAACAAAGTTAAACTAAGTTGATTCACAACACCTCTAACACCGAACTGAAATTGGAATGATATTCCAAAAGTAGGTTCCGGAAATATGGTTCCGGAAATTGAAACTTAACAAAAGTTACAATATGAGATTCTACCTTAAAGCGTATAGAATCTAAAAGAATCAGAGTAAGTAAGGAAGTATAAGAAAGTTATACTTTCCTTAAGATACAAATTGCAGCGGAACAAAACAAGTAGTAAAACTACTAGTAACAAGATAATAGTCTTTTAACCCAAAGAGAAGGGTATCCAACAACCTTGGATAAAGGTCCCTTGATTTATACTTTCAAGCAAGTCTGTCTTACCCACACCAGGGTAAGCCCTCGATACAAAGATCGGAGTCTCTGTCTTGCTATCCCCGCAAGCCCTCAACTTCAAGGTAGTTGGAAACATCTGTCTTCCTCAGCAAGGAAGTCCTCGATCTTTAAGGTAGTCGGCAACCTCTGTCTTTCTCAGCAAGAAAGCCCTCGATCTTTAAGGTAATCGGCACCTCTGTCTTCCTATTCCCGGAAGCCCTCGAATGTAATCACCAACATTCGGAGTCGCACGAAGCTTTGAGAGTTTATAAGAGACTCTCTCTCTAGAAATCACTTCAATAGTATGTATGCACAAAGTCCAAATTGTTCATCCATCCGTTGCGAGCTTTTTCAAATGAGCTCCTATTTATAGGTAAGGTCGGCTCCTCTCCAACGGTCATATTTTCCTTAAAGTTCGGAGGGACCTGTACACGTGTCACTTAGACAACGGTTAGTTTATAACAAAATGGACGACATCGTTTTATAACAAAACAAGTGTAACAGAAAGTACGACATCGTTTTAAACTCTAACATAAAGGTTCGGAATAGAAACTTCGGAGTGAAGGTTCAGAGTGAATAAATTCAGAGTGTATAAAACAATGATAATCAGATTCTGTTTAATAGGAGAATTCGGAATGAGAATTCGGAGTAGGAATTCGGAATAGGAATTCGTCATCAGAAATCGTAATGAGAATTCATCATTAGAATTCGTAATGAGAATTCTTCTTCAGAATTCGTAATGAGAATTCGGAATGGGATTTCTTAATTAGAATTCGTAATGAGAATTCTTCATTGGAATTCGTAATGAGAATTCTTCATTGGAATTCGTAATGAGAATTCTTCTTCAGAATTCGTATCCTGAATCTGGAATAGAACTAAGTCAGAATTCATATCCGGAATTCGGAATGAAACTTCCTTATAGTTCTTGTCCAGAACCGAATCCTAAAAACAGAATGCTTTTATATCAAATTTTTTATGACTCCGAGAAAGTGAATCCGAATCTCACACTTAAGAAAAATATTAATGAAAATATGATAAGGATAAATTTTTCTTATAAAAGCGATTTTCCTTAAGAAAGCATTTTTTCTTATAAAAACTATTTTCCTTAAGAAAGCATTTTTCCTTATAAAAACAATTTTCCTTAAGAAAGCATTTTTCCTTATAAAAGCGATTTTCCTTAATGATAAGGTGTTTGTGATTTTCAAAACAAGAAGGAATGGAAAAGTCATAAGGAAAACCTTATTGACTCAACAATCTCCCCCTTTTTGGAAAGCACAAACATCCTTACGAAAAAGCTATTCTAAGAAGAAAGAAACATATTAAAGCTTATCTCCCTTGGTTTAAGAATATAGATGAATACGACTAACCCCCCCTTAGGCTTTGAAACTCTAAGGATCGTATTCATATTTCCGGAGTGATGTTTCTTTAAGAAAAACTCCCCCTTAAACAAACTCTTATTAGAGTTCTTTTTCCTTGGGTATTTTCCTTTCTCCCCCTTTGAAAAACTCTTATTAGATTTCCTCTTTTTCTTAAGGATCTTTTCCTTCTCCCCCTTTGTGATTTTCAAAAAGAATTGGAGGGAATGGAAAAAAATAACAAAGTACCTGAAAAGATTAGTAACGACAGCAATAGAAACAACAAGCACAATTTTCATTATATTTGAAATGTCAGCAACAAAAACAGATTACAACAAAAAGATCGGATTGGTCATTTCGGATCTTTCTCCTTCGACATGAGCCCCTTGAGAATTGTCTTGATCTTCTTGAGATCCTTATGATCTTCCTCTGCTTGCTTTTCTAAGGCAACTATTCTTGCTGACTGAGCTTCAATGATTTCTTCCTGAGCCTTCAACTATTCTTCCTGAGCTTCCATTTTCTCTTCCTGAGACTTTATCCTTTCTAGAAAATTGATCTGATGATCTCTTTCAGATTTCCAATTCTGAGAAACAGAATTGAGCTTTCCATTCAGATCTCTTACTTCCTGACTCCGAATGTTCTTTTCCTCTATCAATTTCTCATCGAATGATGCAGTCATCTCATGAAACTTCTTGTCCTCGGTTTGAAATGCATCCTTAACATTTTCTTGAAACTCATCCAGCAATCTCATCTCTTCCACATTCTTCTTCGACCAGCTTGTCATCCTTTTGCAAGATCTTTTATGGGCTTCGTAACCAATAAAGAAATTTTTGAACTGGGCTTCTATCTCAACACATTTATCCATAAACATGGATACGGAGTCGGTTTTCTGATTCATCGTATGTTGAAGCATCTGGCATCTAGAGTCTATACTGGAGAAGGTCGGAATGGTTCCCACCAACTTCTTCAAGGACTGAACAACAAAATCGTGCCCCAACGATGATGACTCCGAATCAGAAATATTGCTAGGAGAATTTTCTTCCTCAATAAGCTCCAACTTCCTCTTAGAAGAACTACCAGCTTCCTTCCTCATACTCTTTTCTGAACTCGGGGTATCAGCAAGAATTCGTTTCCCCTTATCTTTTTCCGGAATAGAAACCTGTTCCGGAGATTTCTTCTCGCTATCAGACACTTGAACAACCAAATCTTCCTCATCAGCAACTTCTACATTTTCCTTCTGAGCAGCATCAAGTAAAAGATGTTCTTCTTCTCTCAGACAAGAAACTTCTTCTTCGCCTTTCTCTTCTTCCATAGTCGGAGTGACAAGCTTCGAAGATTGAGCTTCAGATGTTCGGACCGACAGGTGTTCCGAAGGAGTTCCTTTGTATTCATCTACTTGTTTGAGCACATCTCCTGTCTCACCACTTCCTTCAGCCGCTTCTTCAACTTCTTCAACTTGCTCTACTTCCTCAGTAGCAACAGCCTCTTCCGGAGTTACAAGATTTCTTCCTGGAGTCTCAGGTAGAGATTCCAGAGAAAAAGATCTCGGAACGGGAATGGTTGCTGAAACCATTTCATTAAACTTTAACAACGCTTGCACAGCCTCATCTTCTGACAACTTCTTCTTCAGCTTCTTTTCCTTAGCTTGCTTCTCAAGCTCATCAGCAGCCTTCTCTTTCAGAGCTTTAGCCTCTGCAGGATCCAATCCGAACTGCGGATCTCCTTCCTTCCTCTTTTCCTTGTCAGGTCTCCACTTCGCTGCAACCTCATCAGTATATGTCTTCTTCTTCTTAGGCTTAGGAGGTGCGGAATGGACTTCCTTAGACTTAGGTTCCACAGCATCGACTACCAATTCTTTCTTCTTCCTTTTCCTTACCGGCTTGGATGATTCCGGATCAGCCACTTTCGGACTCACTTCTACTTGAGGAGGTAGATCAATGAACTTCCCTGACTCCTTGTTAAAAGCTATATTCATCCTTTTAAGAGTTGCATCACTGAGCAACATGATCTTGCAAACTTTCGGCTTAGAAATGCAAGCCACCTTGAAGGATTCTAGGCACCGAACTATCAGCTTCGACAATATTGCCGGGTACATCACAATCTGAGCTCTCAGATTCCCCTTCTTCAAATTATCAATGTTGAGAAGAATATGCTTCATCAAGTTGAACTTTCTTAGATTTATCAGGAAATCCAAGATGTATATCTCACTCTTCTTCAGGCTATCCTTATCTCCTTTTCTCGGTACAATAAGCCCTTGCACCCATAACTCCAGAATCCGGAAGTTTGTAGAAAGACTTGCAATTTTCGGAGCCTTGTCATCATCCAATCCGAGAATTTCTAAGGCTTTCTCCTTGTTGAAACTACCCAAGGAGTCTGGCAGAACGTGCGAGATAAACTCAGCTTCACCTTCATAACTCAACCCTACCAAGCTTGTAGCCTTGGTATAAGATAGCTTATATGTCTTGCCATACGATTTGAAGGAAAACTTCTCTCTATTATCTTCCACGAAGAAAGAAACTGACTCATAAAACTCGACAAGCAAGTCAGAGTAGACTTCATCTTGGTTGCCGGTTTTTGATACCACAACATCTTCCCAGCCATTCAGCTTGATATTTTTTGATATAATAGAATCATAGTTGCTGAAGAAATTCGGAAGAACTAACCGTTCTGTGTAGACTAACCACTGTGAAATGGGCTTAGTTGAAGACATTTCTTGAGAAGCTAACTCTGCAGACATTCGGATTAGAAGTCTCTGAGAAGTTCGGAATAGAGAAGACTGAAGTTCGGAACTGAAAATCTGTAGTTCGGAACTGCCTTAAATCAGAGAGTCAGAGCTTCAGCACGCAAAAGCTTGAAATCGATGTGGGACGATAAAATAGGGTCCCCTTTATATAGGCAATGGGATGACGGTTCAACTTCCTCGGTTGATCTAACGGTTTAGAACGATCTGAGATCAGATCTAACGGTTGAAAGCTTGAATCCGATCTTTTTGAGGTTTTATTAAAGTAAAGAATTAAGAAATCCAAAAACCAAAAACAAACTATAAGAAATTTCCAGCAAGTAAAATATGATTACGAAAACTTCAGTAAGGAAATCATACCTTTCGGATTAGCTTAGGAAAGTTATTCGTAATGGGTAATATAAAGATGACTACAAAAAGCTCAATACGAAAAAGTAAATACGAAAAGCTCAATATGAAAAAGTAAATACGAAAACTTGTTATGGAAGATTCAGTACGAAAGTTCCGTTATGAAAATACCAGTACGAAAGTTTTCCATTCCGGAAATTTTCAATACAAATACTTCCATTCCAGAAGTATTCTGCGCTAAAATATCCTTTCTGGAAAATGGTTGTTCCGGAAATTCCATTCCGGAAATTTTCGTTCCGAAAAATTTGAAAACAAATTTTGAAAAACTTTGTTAAACAAACAAACAAATGTACTCCCCCTATGAAAAGGAGTTTATTACTGTAAGGAGATTTTTTCAACAGAAAGTTAATTAAGGAAGATTACCTTATGGTTATCATTCCTAACTTTTGTTTAATATATTCAAATCTATCAGAAGGAAAAGATTTTGTGAAAATATCAGCAAGTTGATCTTGCGTTCCGATAAACTGAAGAATAATGTCTCCTTTGTGTGTGTGATCCCTAAGAAAGTGATGCCTAATATCTATGTGTTTTGCACGAGAGTGATGTGCAGGGTTTTTACTTAGGGCAATGGAACTTGTGTTATCACACAAAATTTGAGTTTTAGTAAAACTCAAGCCATAGTCTGTGAGTGTGTGTTGCATCCACAACACTTGTGCACAACAACTTCCAGCTGCTACATATTCAGCTTCAGCAGTGGAGAGTGCAACAGAATGTTGCTTCTTGCATGACCAAGAAACTAATGAATCTCCTAAGAAATGGCAAGTTCCGGATGTACTTTTCCTATCCATTCTACATCCACCAAAGTCAGCATCAGAAAAGCTTTTTAGAACAAAATCATTTCCAGAAGTATAAAATAATCCTAGATCCATGGTTCCCTTAAGGTAGCGAAAAATTCTTTTTACTGCCTTTAAGTGAGATTCCTTAGGATTGGATTGATATCTTGCACATAAGCATACAGAAAACATTAAATCTGGTCGACTAGCTGTTAAGTAAAGTAAACTTCCAATCATACCTCTAAAAGATGTTTGATCTACTGGTTTCCCAGCTTCATCAAGATCTAAAGAGTTTGAGGTAACAATGGGAGTGCTTATACTCTTAGTGTTGTCATAACCATACTTTTTAAGAAGATCTTTAATATACTTATGTTGAGATATATAGGTTCCTTCTGGTTTTTGAGAAATTTGAAAACCAAGGAAAATTGTTAACTCACCCATCATACTCATTTCAAACTCAGATTTCATTAGACTAGAAAAGGAGTCAGTCAAAGATTGCTGAGTTGAACCAAATATAATGTCATCAACATAAATTTGAACAATCAAAACATTTTTCTTATCTTTCTTTATAAAAAGGGTTGGATCTGCATTTCCCTTAACATAGTTATTTTGAAGCAAAAAACCAGTAAGTCTATCATACCATGCTCGTGGGGCTTGTTTAAGGCCATACAAAGCTTTGGTAAGTCTAAAAACATGATCCGGATGTTTTGTATCTTCAAAGCCAGGAGGTTGATCAACAAAAACTTCCTCTTGAACATAACCGTTAAGAAAAGCACATTTCACATCCATTTGAAATAGTTTGAAATTAAAGAATGCTGCAAAGGCAAGTAGAATACGGATAGATTCAAGTCTAGCTACTGGAGCATAGGTTTCTTCATAGTCTATTCCTTCTTGCTGATTATAGCCTTTAGCAACAAGTCTAGCTTTATTTCTAACAATGACTCCATTTTCATCACATTTATTTCTGAAAACCCATTTTACTCCAATAACAGAAGTTTCCTTAGGTCTCTCAACCAAGGTCCAGACTTTATTCCTTTCGAATTCATTTAGTTCATCTTGCATTGCTTTGATCCAATCATCATCACCTAAAGCTTCATCAGTGCTTTTAGGCTCTAATTGGGAAAGAAATGCTAAATGTTCTACTTCATTTCTTAAGGAACTTCTGGTCCTTACAGGTTGATTTACATCACCAATGATACTATCACTGGGATGATTCTTAAGAAACATCTGGTTTGGGTTTTGTAAAACCTGTTCATCAATATAGGGTAGAAAGTCTTCTGGGGTAAATGTTTCAGAAGTATCTTCTAGAACAATTTCCTTATCAGAAGGTTCTTCTATCAAAGGTTGATAATCAGTTTTTGAAAACACATCCGAAGATGTAGGTTGGGAGGTTTTAAAAACAAAAGGATCTGATTCATCAAATTTTACATGTACTGTTTCTTCAACAGTACAAGTATTTTTATTAAAAACTTTATAAGCCTTAGAGGTTGTGGAATAACCTAAGAAAATTCCTTCATCTGATTTTGGTGTGAATTTATGTAAGTTATCTTTAGTATTCAAAATGAATACTTTGCAACCAAAAACCTTGAAGTAGGAAAGTCTTGGTTTTCTACCATTCCATAACTCATAAGGAGTTTTATTAAGAAAAGGTCTAATCAAAACTCGATTTATAGTATAACAAGCAGTACTTACAGCTTCAGCCCAGAAATGTCTAGCAATTGAATATTCACTCAACATGGTTCTAGTTATCTCTTGAAGAATTCTATTTCTTCTTTCAACTACACCATTCTGTTGAGGAGTTCTAGGTGCTGAAAAGTTGTGAGTAATACCTTTCTTACTACAAAAAGTTTCAAAATCAGAATTTTGAAATTCTCCTCCATGATCACTATGAATAGTTTTCAATGGAAGATTTTTCTCATTTTTAACTTGGGCTCTAAAACTTTTGAAATAAGAAAAAGCTTCAGATTTCCTTGCTAGAAAATAGACCCATGTAAATCTAGTGTAATCATCAACAAGAACAAACACATAGTATTTGCCTCCAATGCTTCCAGTTTGTGTTGGACCAAAAAGATCCATATGCACCAACTGTAATGCATCGGTTGTTGAGACTTCACCTATCGACTTAAAACTAGATTTATGTTGCTTGCCATATTGACAAGGATCACAAAATTTAGAAGAATCAAATCTAAGCTCCGGTAGATCCTTAACAAGTTTCTTCCTAGAGAGTTTACATAGGTTTCTAAGATTACAGTGTCCTAATCTTCTATGCCATAACCAAGAGTGATCTTCCATTGCACTTAGGCAAGGTAAATCTTGGCTTCTTAGGTCTTCTAAGTTTAAGGTGTAAACATTCTCTTGCCTATTGGCTGAGAGAATAAATTCTTCCTTGGAATTGTGAACTAAGCATTTATCATTCCTAAAATTCAAAAGGTAACCTTCATCACATAACTGACTTATGCTTATGAGGTTGTGCTTAAGACCTTTAACAAAAAGAACATTTGAAATCAAAGTTTTACCTAAAAGAACAATATTACCAATACCAACAATCTCTCCCTTAGCATTGTCTCTGAAAGTTACCTTTCCTCCTTTCGTTTTGATAATCTTTTCAAAAAAACTTTTGTTACCAGTCATATGCCGGGAACATCCACTATCCATGTACCAGATATTGTTGCTGGAACTTTCTTTATTTTCCTGAAATTAAGAACAAAGTTAGACTTTCGGAATCCAAACTTGTTTGGATCCGAGATTTCCGGACAATAAAATTTTAGGTACCCACATTTTCTTAGAAAAATAAGCTTTATGAAAACCTAAGGATTGGGTTTTGTTTAAGGAACAATTTCTTGCCCAGTGACCACCACATTGACATTTAGTGCAAAATGGGGCACTTTGAGGAACAAAATAATTGTTACTGAAAACTGGTTTTGCATGGGTATAACCAAATACGGATTTATTTCTTAAAGGTCGTATTTGAGAATACATCTTATCAAAATTTTCCTTACCATGGGTAAAGTTTTATAAACACTTCTTTAAGGAAAAAATTTCGGACTTGAGTTTTACAACCAAGTTTTTATCCTCAAAATCATTAGTTTTGGAACTAGAGTTAGGATCGAAAACATTTTTATTAGAAATTACTTTTTCTAATTCTTTAGCAAGTTTGTTCTTCTCAGAACTTACTTCCTCAAGATTTTTTGAAATATTTTCAAAATCATCATTTTTCTTATCAAGATCTTTAGAAAGATCTGATATCTCTTTAGTAAGAATAGAATTCCTAGAATTTGCCTTATCATGTTTCTTGTTGAGTTTGGAATTCTCAATCTCAAGAAGTTCAGCAAACCTAGAAACTTCTTCAAAAGTAGGTAAAGTATTTTCCTCATCAGAAGATGATTCTTCATCAGAAGAGTTATAATACTTACTGTCATTAGGATTTAAGGAAACATTAGTCAATGATTCAGCATTTCGTTCCTTAGCCATAAGACAATGATTTTCAATAGGTAATCTGGATATAAGACCAAGATTCTTCTGTCCTGAGGATTCATTATCAGAAGATTCATCTGAAGAGTCACCACCACTGGCACTCCAGGTGTCATTAGCTTTCAGAACTTTCTTAGCTTTGGCTTTGTAATACTTCTTCCTGTTCTTGTCTGAATGCCTTTCCTTCCTTTCTTTCTTTCTGAGCATAGGGAAATCTGGTCTAATATGTCCAGCTCTTTTACATTCATAACAAGTAACTTCTCCATCTTTCTTATCTTTCCTATCCTTCTTCTTATACTTGTATTGAATGTTTCTCTGTCCAGCTATCTTATTCATCCTTCGAGCAAGATTGGCTAATTCATTTTTTGAAACTTCACTTTCACTAGATTCGGATTGGAAAATGACTTTCTTAGATTTGGATCTGGTAACTCTCTCAGGAGTCTTAGCTTTCATCTGATTTGAAGTTGAAGTAAAAGCAACAGTACTATTTCCATTCTTCTTCTTGATGTTGTCAGCATCTCTCTTCATTCTTGTCTCATGTTGTAGAAGAGTTCCAAATAATTCATCAAGAGTAATTTGAGTAACCTTCCTGTTCTCATCTATAGCTGTTCTCTTGGATTCCCACTCATTGGGCATAATATCAATAATCTTGTCCACAAGAGCTTCATCATCTAAACCTTTTTCTCCCATAGATTGTAGACTGTTGACGATAGTCATAAATCTTTGTTGAACTTTACAGATAGGTTCTCCATAAGGAAAACTGAAGCCATGATATTCAGCTCTAAGCATAGCTCTTCTAGTCTCAATCACCTTAGAAGTCCCAAAGTGTGTAACCTCTAACTTCTTCCATATACAGTTAGCTGCTTCACAAGAAGAAATTTTGCTATATATATTTCTAGTCATTGAACACAGTAAAGTATTGCGTACCTTATAGTTGAGTTGATATTCTTGCTTTTCCTGGTTAGTAAAGGTTCTGACTTCCTTGCCAGGAATTTTATAGTCACCAGTAAGCATGACAAAGTTATCTACTCCAGTATTGATAACAAAAGTCTTCATACGTTCTCTCCAGTATTCATAATCATTACCATCGAAGATTGGTGGTCTTGTAGGATTCAGATTGTCAATAGATCCAACATTTATTCCTGCCATACTTGAAAATAACTTGGAAACAAACTTGTTAATAGCAAAAGAATCGAAATCAAAAAGTTCGGAATGAAAAAAAATCGGAATGGATAAATCGGAATGACAATGTTCGGAAAGAAAAAGTTGAGCAAGAAAAACTTGTATGTGAGTACAAGTATTTCAGTAACCTTTGCTCTGATACCAAATGTAAGAATGGTATAGAGTAAGAGGTTTCCAACCTCTGATACCAATTGTAGGATCGAAATATAATATGAGATGCTCAATATACAAGAGGGGGGGTGAATTTTATACTTTAAAAATTCCTTTGGAACCTTTAAAGTTAGTTATGAATAACTAAAATTTCCTTAAGAAAAGGAAAGAACTAAGTTTAACAAAGTTAAACTAAGTTGATTCACAACACCTCTAACACCGAACTGAACTTGGAAAGATATTCCAAAAGTAGGTTCCGGAAATATGGTTCCGGAAATTGAAACTTAACAAAAGTTACAATATGAGATTCTACCTTAAAGCGTATAGAATCTAAAATAATCAGAGTAAGTAAAGAAGTATAAGAAAGTTATACTTTCCTTAAGATACAAATTGAAGCGGAACAAAACAAGTAGTAAAACTACTACTAACAAGATAATAGTCTTTTAACCCAAAGAGAAGGGTATCCAACAACCTTGGATAAAGGTCCCTTGATTTATACTTTCAAGCAAGTCTGTCTTACCCACACCAGGGTAAGCCCTCGATACGAAGATCAGAGTCTCTGTCTTGCTATCCCCGCAAGCCCTCAACTTCAAGGTAGTTGGCAACCTCTGTCTTCCTCAGCAAGGAAGTCCTCGATCTTTAAGGTAGTCGGCAACCTATGTCTTTCTCAGCAAGAAAGCCCTCGATCTTTAAGGTAATCGGCACCTCTGTCTTCCTATTCCCGGAAGCCCTCGAATGTAATCACCAATATTCGGAGTCGCACGAAGCTTTGAGAGTTTATAAGAGACTCTCTATCTAAAAATCACTTCAACGGTATGTATGCACAAAGTCCAAATTGTTCATCCATCCGTTGCGAGCTTTTTCAAATGAGCTCCTATTTATAGGTTAGGTCGGCTCCTCTCCAACGGTCATATTTTCCTTAAAGTTCGGAGGGACCTGTACACGTGTCACTTAGACAACGGTTAGTTTATAACAAAATGGACGACATCGTTTTATAACAAAACAAGTATAACATAAAGTACGACATCGTTTTAAACTCTAACATAAAGGTTCAGAATAGAAACATCAGAGTGAAGGTTCGGAGTGAATAAATTCAGAGTGTATAAAACAATGATAATCAGATTCTGTTTAATAGGAGAATTCGGAATGAGAATTCGGAGTAGGAAGTCGGAATAGGAATTCGTCATCAGAAATCGTAATGAGAATTCATCATTAGAATTCGTAATGAGAATTCTTCTTCAGAATTCGTAATGAGAATTCGGAATGGGATTTCTTAATTAGAATTCGTAATGAGAATTCTTCATTGGAATTCGTAATGAGAATTCTTCATTGGAATTCGTAATGAGGATTCTTCTTCAGAATTCGTATCCTGAATCTGGAATAGAACTAAGTCAGAATTCATATCTGGAATTCGGAATGAAACTTCCTTATAGTTCTTGTCCAGAACCGAATCCTAAAAACAGAATGCTTTTATATCAAAGTTTTTATGACTCCGAGAAAGTGAATCCGAATCTCACACTTAAGAAAAATATTAATGAAAATATGATAAGGATAAATTTTTCTTATAAAAGCGATTTTTCTTAAGAAAGCATTTTTTCTTATAAAAACAATTTTCCTTAAGAAAGCATTTTTCCTTATAAAAGCAATTTTCCTTAAGAAAGCATTTTTCCTTATAAAAGCGATTTTCCTTAATGATAAGGTGTTTGTGATTTTCAAAACAAGAAGGAATGGAAAATTCATAAGGAAAACCTTATTGACTCAACAAGTTCATGGTAGAAATATTATACAATGGAAAACATATGCCTCAAATGAGAATACAATAGTTAAAATACCAATAGATAGACAATTAGGATAGGTATGATGTCTTCCTATGAAAATATAACACCTCACTTCTTGCTCCAAAATCATGGTCAAGGTGGTCTGAAAAAAATAACATAATATAATGACATGATAAAAAATCCCATATACCCACCATTAATTCTAGTTATACGTATTGGTGTCACATTAAACTATTGGGTTCCTGGAATATTGAGTTTCTGTCTCAATGAATCCATATAAATCCCTTTACTTTTCAATTGGAATTTCATTTACTAGTAGCCATTTCAATTTAAATGTTTTAATTCACTTTAGTTTCTAAACTATTATATAAATATTATGACATATATCATGGTCCACATATATTTGTTACCATTTCCAATTTATAAAAGTAAAACTTTTTATAAATCACTATTGTAATGTCGTTTAATTGCAACATGACATTTTTATTCGATAAAAGGATATAACATGTAAATATAAAACCTTGGTCCATATCCAATAATATAGAATAGTTGGATAATTAAGGTATCATCACCAATATTGTTGGGAAGACACCTTTATGTTGATGTAGGTACTTTAATGAATCCAATTATATTTTCCATGAATGAAATGTATGCAGATTTTAATATATAATAATTAGACACAAACTCTCTGCATCATGAAAATGCATGAAAAATTTAGATGTTGTCTAGAAATATTCATTGAATATGAGTACTAAAGATCCTATAATAAATCATGAGATTATATTTACAATCCTTATTATTCTAAATACCATGTTCAAAATCAATATCATCATAAATAATTCACAAGTCATGTGCATCACCTAATTGTGAAATAATATCAACTGTAATATGTACAATTCAATAATAGCAATAACCCATTCTATGTAATTTAGGTTTACTATGTATATAGGTCAGTTTCACCTAGGGACTAGCCCATTAAAAAATTTATATTATCTTTCAATCTTATGTCCAATACAAAAAAAGTAAAAAAATGGAAAATGGGGATATGATAATATGTTGTAACGTACCAAATATGGATCCACTCTAATGGTTCACCAAGCTGGTGGGTCACATGGCCTCAAGGGAACCTCCATATATGATAGAGGATACCAATTAGTAGTGATGGTTTATGGTGTATAATGAGAGGACTATACCATCATTTTAGAGTGGAATCGAAAATAATAATTAATAAAGAGACAATAGTGGGAGAAGGATATAACAGATAGAAAAAAGGAAATAAAATAGAATATTAATCCTTGGATGTGTAAATTACCATGAAACTACAGTAATACTAATATCTCATTTCTTGATCCATATGTAATGATGTACTGTCATACTAATACAAAAATATAATCTGGGGATATGATGGAAAATAATATAATACAATATATATAAAAAATAAAAAAAATAAAAAATACTTATTCATTATCATCAATAAAATATTCTTGGCCCTATTCTATCAATTTCTATGATATAAGAAAATTAAATCGAACTTCTTTAGTAGGGTGGTACTATTATGTGTACATATAGACACGAGGTCTTCTTTTGTAAAAAGGAAGCATATGTAGGGTATGAGATAAAATCCTAGCAGGACACCACCAAATTTGTCTAATGATAGACCCCTAGTGTAAATAGTACTAGTGATGTGCATGAATAAATAAATAATAGATAATTTTGATTGAATAAAAAAACCTAGCTCAGGTTCTTATAAGAAACTATTCAAGCTCTACCTACTTCGACATAGGCCAAAATATGTCTAATTTGTGACCACATATATATAATAGAAATAATAAATATATATACATATATATTTTATTCATGTATATTAACTATGTATATGATGACATAAGTAGACATATTCATGTCTAATAGGTTTTAGCAAAACTCAGGGAAAAAATCATGTGTCTGTATCATTGTTAATGTGATTATTGGCTCACACAAAGGGTACAAGCCCATAATACCTGAATGAATGTGAGATTTCATGATCAATGATCAAGATGGTTGGGATTAGATGTCATTCCAAACACCCGATATAGAGGAGATGTGGAAGGTCATGCACATCATGAAGATATAATTATAATGTTGAGAGATGTCATGTTGAATCCCCATTGTAAGAGTGTGTGAGGCATCATGCCCATTAAGTCCCTTTACCATAATTCAACTAAAAATAGAAATGGAATACTCTTAATAATAATAACATCATAATGGATTAACTCTATTTATTAATATCCATCTAGAACCATTTCACTCAATGACATCATACTTCATATAGTCTATATAATAAACCATGAATCACTATGTCAGGCCTTGCCACCCATTATCATTCATTGTATTCAAACCATTTATTAAATTAAGAAAGTGAGATCCAATTTATGATCTAGCCAAAAATAGAGAAGGCATTTTGAATTTTATGAAATTTGACATAAAGAGGCCAATTCATTTGGAACACCCAAAGTTGTGGTTTTGTTTATGATTTACATCCTCTAAACACTTATCCAGGGTTTTGGGTAAAATAAAATCCACCATATTATTTTTTATAACAAATAAATATGTTTTATGTCGATGATAAAAATGGAAGGAACACAAAAAAAAGTCAAAATCTTTGAAAACATGAAATAAAATTTGAATGATAACTGCACCACCATCCTTAAGTCCATAGATAAATGCTTATCCAACATCGACGTCATATTTGAAGTAGAACATATTGAGCAAGAGAAACTATCCAGCGTATAACAAATAGGTCCAAAAAGTTCCCAATAAGATACCAAAAGAGACAGGTTGATAATCCCATATTTGAATCAAGATCATTATATAACATACAATTTTTTATATAATTCTTCTGAGGATGATCCATTGGAAGTTCTGATAGTATAGTAGTTAAAAAATCATAAATATGGATTTGTGAGAGGTTTAATGTGAATAAAAAGGGATTGGTCCATAGGAAATGAACATAGAAACAATAGGGGAATGATTTTTAATATATTATTTAAAAAAATTCATTTCACAAAAAAATAAAAGGGTCCTACAATTTATCCTCAGGTTTGGAAAAACTGTGTGCCACCTATGCATAGAATTCTGTATAAGGGGGCGCATAAGGGCACATGGTATAGTATTCCAAACGGTGAACAAGACATGTATAACACCTCAATCCAGCTTTTTTAACTTTCACATGCTAATTAAACATTGTTCACATAGTTTTATAAAATAGTGCATCCTCTCCTCCCCTATTAATTTCTCTACATCATTAGGATAAACTATTTAGTCTTGGTGGCATTGTTTCCACTAAGCATGTAGACCAGTTTGATTATCCCTATTTTAGGGATCAATGGTCTAAAAAATTCTCAGTCATCCTATTGACATTAATGAATACATTAAGTAATATTACAATGGATAAACTATTGAGTATAAATGAAAAAAATATCCATCCCCTTTAGAAAACTATAAATTGTTACACATACTATCAACTTCCACCCCTCACATTATTTGCGTAATTGAAACACTAATCATGTGTTGTTTTGAATACAAAATCAAGATATAATTTATCATCTTCATTATCCCATAAAATATTAATATAATATCATTGTTCAACTTTTATAATAATATTATTTTAAGTGATACACCTCATTAACTATAAGCACTAATTGAGTTAATGTCTGTTCCACATTTGGTCAGTTTTTCCACATGCAAGAATAAGGAAATAAAATATTATCATGGATGATTATGAAAAAATAATTACTAGAATAATAGGAAATAAATATTCAAATAAATAATTTTTATGTAATGGATACATAAATATTTTTCACATTAATTAAGATATGACACTTCATTGGTTGAAAATCAATGAAAACACATTTGTCGTCAATTTAATATCAAAGGATAAAAACTATACTTTTAGTGCATGGATATTTAAACATTATAAATCATTAAAAAATATCCATCAAAGTAACATTAATGAAATTTGAATGCTGAAATTTGTAATAATAATGAAAATAAGTAATTATTTGACAAAACATTTAAGAAATTTCGAAATTTTAAACACTTGACATAAGATTATAGGGGAGAAAGAACTAATATAAATATATAAAATGATTATAATTTAAAATTTCAAATATTTGTAAGTATAAGTATGGTTATAAAATTGTATAATAATATTTTTTTATTATATTATTTTATATCACAGTTGAATAATCGAGGACAAAAGGTATGAGTGTTTCATAAATCATAATCCATTATTGGAGTTATAATGGTTATTCATGAAACCCATTCATGAAATATTAAGTATTGTATACTATAATTTTATAAATTTTTATTTCTATTTCTATTTCAATGTATTTATGATTTTAGCCCATAATTGTTTTTCCAAATTATCATAACATCTACAATTTTAATATTCATATGTATTTTCAAATAAAATTTCAATCTGTCAAGACATATTAACAAATACACCATGCATAATTTTATATTTTATAAATAAAATAGTATTTTATATTTAATTCATCTTTCATTATATTTCTTGATGTCCAATTTTTTATTCCATTTTAGTTCAATCTTGGAGTTTTGATTTAAATAATTCAAGGGTTTTAAGGGGTTCTTCCAAGAAAATAATTCTTTTTGGAAAATTTTATTTTATAAACCTATTTTAAGATATAGGTTATGTATAATAAAAATTGGATAATTATTATTATATAATATTATTGCAGGGTATTATAAATTTAGCATCAATATTTTTCTCTTACAATGGGTTTTTTGATGATTCGTAATTCATAATGGTCTTCAGGTCAATTGACAAACATTGAGTTAGGATTGATTTATGAAAATAATTCCATTTATGTTATGTATTTATAACCAATATAAGATATTATAATAAAAAATACCTATTATTTTTTTAATTTAGTATCATGTTGAATATAACTCATTTATGAGTGTTTTATCTATATACTAATCAGGTTGTAAGCAATTTACCCAACTCAATTATCTTGGGCCATAATCACCCATTATAGTATATTATTTTTCATGATTGATCTATTATATTATATTAGGATTTAAGAATGTATTTATACACTATTTTCCAGTTAAATAATATTTCAATCCAAATTTTTCTTCCCATATTATTTTAATGTTCTATTAAAATTTATATTCGATAAGAATAATTCCAATTATATTAAATGGATTTTTCTTCCATGGTCATCATTTACATCCCACAAATTATTTACTCTCTCTAGTGGAAAGTAAAACTATTTTTATTTACAATGATCATTTTCTTCCACTTATTTCATTTTAAAGAATAGGTTTCATTATCTTTTTTAATAATGAGGGGTTTCAATAATGTTATTTTAAATTGTTCGAAAACATATTTTATCCTTCCAAATTAATTTTTTTCTCCAATCATCATTTTTTTGATAAAAAATATTTCATTTAAAAGGTACCAGTATAAATTAATATTAATAAAATTATATTATTCTTATTATTTTCACTTCAATCTATTGATTTTTTTCATTTTTTGATATTCTTATTCTAAAGATTACATTAGATTTAAAAAAATTCATAGTATTTTGACATATAATTTAGATATGTGTCATGTGATTTCAATAATTTTTTACTGATTTTAATAATAGGGTTTGAATTATTTAGATGGATACATAAATGGCTGTATTTTAATTTAAAACTGGAAAAATCTATTGTATAATGGGAATGAATAATGGGTGAACGTTTGGAAAATCATAATACTTTCGAATATATTATATTATTTAATTCTATTTTAAATTAGTTAATTTTTATTAAATATAAATATAATAATAATAGGATTCTTAATAATATATTGATTATTTGATCCATGATCCAATTTTTACATTTTTTATAAGAAAAATGATTTTCACCTCGAATTCATGTCAAATCTTGTTTGTATTTCTTTTCTTAATACTAAGATTTTTTAAATATGGGTATGATTTTTTTGGGGTCTTTACTCTATATGTGACTTTTCTTACTTTGGTAACAAATACATTTTTTTTGTTGTATAAGGAACCAAAAAACGATTTTATATTGTTTCAAAATCCTTTGTTTTGTGTGTTTCATGGAATTAATTTTATTATTTTATTATTGATATAAATATATTCAAATGTTATGTCTTACGACCACTAAGATATTATGTGTTCATAAAGGAATCCAAAAAACATAAAACACTATTAGAATATGCTTTTATCCAAAATAATATAATAAAATTAATAGACTTAAAGAAGACTTTATGATTAAGATAATATTATATCAATAGTTCCTAAAGACAACATCAATGTAATTATTCTGCAGTTTCATTGATTTTATTTAACTAGAAACTCTGTTGGCAGATTAATAGTCTATAATGATAATTCCTAGAATGTAATCACACTTACATTACACAAGCATGATGAGAAATGGTTTGTAAAAAAATATTTTTTTTGTTATTTACTAAATATTGTATAATCCTACAAATGCTTCTATAACGAAACAATGTTGTATATCATTTTCAAGAAAATTTATTATTGAGTTTACAAACACAAATAGTCTTCAACATCTAATATACTGTCAAAACCTACAAATACAGTGACATAATGGAAATATTTAATCATAGTATGATGAATAAAACATTGAACCAAGAATGATATATTTTATATTAATTCAAACATTGAAATTTTCTAATTTATTATTTAGATATTTCATTGAAAATCATTATAACGAAAATGGTCATTTATAAACATATATCAAGTACAAATGACCAATTTTTCATCAATGGGAAAAATCTATTTTAATGAAATCAGAACAATATATTCAATATTAATTTAGACACCATGGGATTTATAAATTTATGGATAAAACCATTTTCAAGATTCAATTTATAAAATAATTTATTATGTTACATCCTTGGCCCAGAATCCACTAAACAAATGCCTCGAGCTGAGTCATCACATGACCTCATGCATGCCTCCCTATACACTAGAGGTTTTTGACAAGCTGTGTGGTTTTAAATGTCACAAGGGAATACTGTACGTCCTTTTAAAGAATATCCCATTACATTTAACAATATAAATATATGAAACAATATATAATAATAAATATCCATTCATATCCCAACATCTACCAAAAATAAGTAATAACCACAAATCAAAAATTAACCATGTCATGTCATTAATGTAGTGCCAAAATAGAGGAAACCCAAAATAATGATAATAAGTTGAATCCCCAATATGGTCATCACACAATTTATAGATCCTAATTCATGAATATCTAATGCCCGACTCAACTCCCAAGCCCTGGTTCCTTTCAATTATCTCAACCTACAACAATGAAGTCTGGTCGGGTACCTAGTGGCGGCCCAAGAACGGTGTGAGTAAAATATCGTATGCAACCACCAACGACGTCTACAAAACATCTAGTCTAAAAAATAGTGCATGCAAGTACGATGTAATAAGTAGGATAAAAAAGGACCACATGAGTTCCTTTAGACAATACCGTACACTTGAACAACTTCTATCTTTATTTCCACATTCATCATTTATACACCCTTCAATACATAAATCATCAAATTCATTATTCCATGGGTTAGGCATATACATCAACTACATGTGGGTCCATGGAAAATAAATCCTTATGCATAAAAAAAATTCATTTCCCTATCTCACTAGGGGTAACACGATAACGCAAACACATTATCATCACCTCTAAGCATTGGTCTGGGTGGAATGCATCCATTAGAGGAATAGAGGTTCATCACCTTCCATAACTCATTCATTATCAGTGGAGTTAAGATAATCAGTCTAACTTGACATGTGGGTGGATCCCCAGTCCTTTATCCCACACCCCAATCTACGTGCACATGAATATATATAAATTCACCACACATATTATGGTGGGGTTATAAGATCGGTCCAAACCTGACCCATTGAAGGAGGCTCTTTCCTTAGTCCCACCATGCACATAGCATGCCATTTCTAGACATGACCAATAAAAAAATCAATCAGAGACCATCATAATCATCATGTAAATGAATATTATTCCATAACCCATTAACTCATTTTCAAGTTACATTACATGGCTGTTTAGCCGAATTCTCAATCTCATATATTAAACCATTCTACATTTTAAAAAATTTCTATAATGTAGATAATATTCACCAATTACTATAAATTATTCCATTTATCATTTCACAATCATTTTACCACTTATTCCTTTCAAATATAATTCATATTTTATATAGGACAACCGGTTATTAAATTCAACCCATTAGGTATAGCCAATAATTCAAATGAAAAAACCCATTAAACATATTCATTATTACCTTATTACATCTCATTTAACATATTCTTCATTTTATCATTCCATTATCAATTTATGATTTCACCATTCTATATGCACCAATCCTTTTTGGACATTCTAAAAAATTCATTAAACATTCAACATAATCACATTTAACCCATTTTTTACATTTTCAATTAATTCCAAAGAACACATTATTCCATTAACAAACCTAGTAACCACTATAAATACTGAATTTTAGATTCAAATGTATATATTAAACATGTACAATATGGGCTTTAATTTATCACTAGTTAACTCTACAGTAATCCTTACTAATATATAGGTTTGGGAATGTTAAACCACACCATGGGTGGCCCTAATCTTTATAATCATCATCAATAAATCATATTGGGATCATGAGGGGTATAAATAATAAATTTTTTGACCATTTTATCAAACCACTATCAATGTAACCAATTCATAACAAGACGGAATCAATATCTCAACACACATACACAAATCAATACCAACACTATGGGATATAATTGTGTATCGCCTTCTTCAAATCCAATAATGAAATCACTCTTAATCAAAGACTTATATTCTAAATGATTCAAACATTGAATCCATTATATATGATTCACCAGTAAATGCAGTTTTGAGCTTTAAAAGAAGTTAGGAGATACTGAAAACCATAATTCGGAAAAGCAATGAAGGGGTTGTGATAGACATAATCGGAGCTTCGATCTGCACCCAATGGCACTCCAAATATCATAGAAATATAGGATATCAACCCATTGGAATATTAGATCAAAATAGTGTGTATTTAGGGATGAATAATGAATAAATGGTGGTGAAATAATATGGGGATCTTAAAATACCATAATGGAGAAATTGAAATTTTTCCAACATTTATTGAGCAACATGGGTAACCTGTATGTTTTTCCAAATTATTTGTAAAAATCTTTATAAGGATGGTGAGGAATTATGATATTCTTGAAAGATCCTCATGGTTTACAAATCCTATTCCTATCGTTCGGTATACCAAAATCCATGGCACCATAGTTTTCTACAGAAGGCCAAAATGTTTACTTAACTATGCACCAACTATGCACCTTGCACAGTTTGGCCTAGAATTCCATCATTACAAGTCATGAACCCCAGGAACACCATTGAGGTACCTCATATACTTGGGATGAATTTAATTAATCCAAAAAGTATTTAAAACTGAAATATATTCAAGGAAATACCTTCAGAATGTCTAGGATTTTACAATTTCCCCACTTTATAATGGTTTATCCTCAAACTGCATTTCCAAGCATTACTAGACTTCATAAAAAAACAAGATAAATACACTAGGACCCCTTATACAATCCCCATACCAATGTTTCCTCTTCAAAATTATCATTCCTCTATAAAACCTAATCTAATGGATTATTCTTTCCCCTCATGAATTTCTAACTAAAACCCACCAGACAAGACAGATACTCCTTGAAGGGTCTATTGACTTAAACCATACCTCAGACACTATAAATACTAAGCGAAGCCTTGGAATAACTCTATAATAAAAAACATTATTAATCTTCTCACATAGTACCATGAAATCCTAAAGGAACCAGTCAGAATGACATCGACTGGATTTTCATTGCAACTCAGGCCCTGAATCACTAGGTTCCATTTTAATCTTTTTTTAAAACTCAAAGGGTAACCAAAATCCAATATCACCAAAAATAAAACACTCGGTATATCTAACCACTTATCCGGACATATTTCAATCCAATATTTCTTCCCTGATGATCCCATTTAAAAACAATATATCCCAGATTCAAAAAAAACACTCAGGGCACTCAATCGATTGAACCCACTCCAATGCTAACTTTTAGGGGAAACTCACCAAAACAGTGATAAATAAAGTACTTCCAACCCAAAAATATGACCATATAAAAAAAACAATATAACATTATGATTCTCTCACAATATAAATTATTCAGAAACAACAATATTGATTAAATACAACCAGAATCCCACCTCAAATGTCACAACATGTCTGAGGTGTTTCCAACTCACCGCGCTCGAAAATACATATGGACTTCTCCCTACACCAGACTCTATCATTTCTATTCAAACCACATAGAGGAAATTCCTACACTATCCATTCAAAGAAGAAGGCCAAACTGACCTCACTCACATATGGATTTATTTCCGAATAGAACATTCTGCTATAACATGAAACATGAGTTGGGTCACTCTGATAACACCCATTCCCATTTATCATATCGTGTTGGACCACCCCTACTAGGTTATCCCATAACACCCAAATATAATTACCTAAGTATATTACAAATCCTCATTGGAGTTATTGACCCCAACTAATATTTAGATACTCCATTGTCGCATCTTTCCACCCTCATCAACAATATAACACATGCATATCAAATTTCATGTGGAACTAACCTGAGTCCAACACCATTTATTTTCTCAATCAAACACCAAAACTTACACTCTATTATAATAAATATAAAATAATTTGTACATGTTTTCTATGTTTTCCTAGAACTAGAATACAAACATCACACATTGCTCGTCCATGGATTCATTGAGCGACACCCACATCACTCTTCGACCCCCGATCCATCATGAAGACCACACCCAAAAACAATCGATGGTGCACATCCATCTACCCATCTCCACATATAATACCCTATTAAAATAAACTCTATTATGTAATCATCCATCAAAAATACAATTAGGGTTCTTGCAATATAGCTACAAATTCTCAATGTACCTAGGATGATGTCATGATGTTGGGAATGATTGTCAATAGTAGAGATACACTAAAAAGTTGTCTAAGAACACCACTACCAACCCTTTGATTTCTAATATCAAATACCACTATGGGTACCAATGAACTACCATGGATCTCAGTATTCCCTGCTACACACATCTCAATAGTACTTTACCACCACCACTTATGAATGATTCCCAACCAAGACTCCACCCTGCTCCCCATCCATCCTCCAAGATTCCATGATAAAATATTTTACATGGAACAACTTCTACCACACCCCTCAATGTCTTATAGCATGTCTCAGATGGGTATTAACCAAAAAACCATGTATCAAACAAATAAAAAAATAGGTTTTCACTTGTCCATTCCCCCCACTTTGGTTTCCCAAAGGTAGACATATGCTTACCCTGATCAAAAACATGTAATACCAGTGCATAACCACATATGGACCTCATTAGATCCTTAAAGTATTTCATTTTCATTAAGACACACATAAATTGAATTTAGATCCCACAATACATCCATCATATATTTATATCCCAATTCCCACTTACATGACAACCCACTCATACAGAAATGGTTATTCGGGTGACAATCCTCACCTCGAGTGTCACATTGAAACAAAAAAATCTAACAACACATTAGTCACATTTATCATTATTACTGCAAACATCATACATTTTATCATTAATAATCACGGATCCATTCAATTTAACCATTTGAAAAAAACCAAACAACCTATTATTAACACTCAGGTACCCTTCTGAATGAACCATGAAAGAACCATAACAATTAAATACACCTAATGGTACTCATTATTCATAGATTCAACCATTGAAGAATATCTCTTGCTTCCTATTCCATAGAACTCCCTTAAATTGTATTTACTTATACAATGTAACACTTTATTTTCCCGAAATTATGATTGCATAACCAGAACCTGAGTGGCATCACCAACCACTAATATCCCACATTGCTTTCTAGGCCAAACCTACAACGGGTAACACTGTACACGTAACACTAACAAAGTCCATGACATCCCATGTGCAACACAAACCCAATAGTGTTAGGTACCCCGTATGACCTATCTTCTAGGTCATCATGATGGTTTAATGATACCAACTCCCTAAAAAAATGTAATAAAAGGAAAGGTTGTTAGTCCTCTACTCAAACCACACACATTATGTTATGAACGATGATATATTCATGAAGGACACTCTCAACCCCATTATGATACCCACTATGCCTAGTGTGGGAAGTGACCATCCACTCCAGGTTCTACACCAAACGTAACTATGCACATATACTCACACTAAGGTACAAACACCCTCCCTGAAATCCAAGGCACATCTCACTAGGGTCCCTTCTTGAATGTTCACCAAATCTACGTATTTATCCTTATGGTATAACATACAGTTGGTATGATCACGAACAACAAGAGTTTCTACACTCACATTATAGAACAAAACCTCATGAGCAAAAAGACTCAACCCTACCAAGGGTGCTCTAGAAAAACATCTTATGTCATATCATAAATAGAATGGCTATAAAACAGAAATACAATGCCTTAAAATTGGTAACTCTCACAACTCCAAACCACCCGTGCACAATTCAGATTTATAACATAAGGAATACCCACTACTTAGTTCTTCTAAATGTTCCATCCTTATAAAAAAGTTATAATTAACATTTAAATTTTCTTTGAACTCAACCATTCACATCTTCAACTCACTCTTCACACAACATTTGAATGAACCAACATGATTATGACCATAATACAAAACATTTTATTCAACAAACACTTAGATGAATGATTGAAATGTTTTAAACAATGGATGGAAAAGATCTTATACTATCATCCTTAAAAAAACCCACTCCACCTACACTATTCCTATGATCATCATCACATTTAAAACACTACCATCTTATATCCCTACCATGGGTCAAGGTCAACATGGATTCAACTAGACTACATAGATATAATAAATTCTTCAGAATCCATTTTAAAACATTTCCCCTTTCAAAAAATATATATTTTCGTCGGCACATTCCCCATTTCACGACATGTTACAATCTCCATTTTAACTCATTTACACATTTCATTAGAAAAAATGCATTAAAAATTTTACCATTATTTTGAAATATTTCTATTTAATACACCATTCTGTCCTTAGAATTTATCAAAACCCAAAATATTAACTCGTGCTTATAATTTTATTATTCACGCTATTCCGTAACAATTTATCTACATTATTTTTCATTCAACCACTATCAACACCATTATTAGACACCACATTATTCATTTTTTTATCGATGTAAAATTCATTCAACTATTAATGACCCACACACCCATTCTATGTGTTCCTATCATGATTAATGACACCTATATCCATTGGTTCCTAAAATGATGGATGAATGATCAACCTAATTCCATTGAATCCATGAGTAAAATATTTTCAATCAGTCCCACCATACAACAGGTAAATCACCAAATTTGGAAAATAATTCAATTATAAAATCAAATGTTATGAAAAATAATTCCCACCTTAGGTGACTTAGGTTTTCCCTTGTTCATTGGTTAGATTGTAATGGACCAGACCCTCCGGTCCCATTACTTTTCCAAAAGTGAGGCTCCACCAAAACAGTGGCACCATTACGGTGGCATTGAGAGGGTTACACTGTGACGGTGGCATAGTGTCCTCTCCATTTCTTCTCCAGTCCTGCTCCCGCAACGTTTTTTTGTAGTAAATTAATTCTTTTGACCTTTCAAGGCCATTTAAAGCCTATAATTAATTCCTAAAAATCCCAAGAAACATCCTCGTGGGGGATATTTAATAACAACTTAATTCCATCGTGTGTAACTGCCAAACCGTGAGGGAAACCATGATCCGACTTTCTAGGCGTTCAAAATCCTCATATTCCGTAACAACAGTATTTTATCTATACATATCGTAGAAGAAGTTCTTCTTTCTCTTATTACTTTTGGCCGACTCCTCTCATTCTCCCTAGTGCACCTATATTTTTCCCCCTTTCCAAGAATTGTGGTGCACCGGCGCTCGAGTCGTCCTCTCATCCTTGGAGTTCCCGACATCCCTCCCCAGCAAATCGCCCATCCCCTATTCATGGTGTGTGGATAAAAACATCGATCCTTGATCAATAATGTAGGGATTTTCTCCTTCGTCTCTCCTTTATGTGCATCATGTGGGGTGTTCATGCTTTTGGCTCTGTGGAAATTGATGAAACTAAACATAACAAAGACAATGAAAGGACCTTTATAGAATGAAAGGGGGGGTTTGATCGTTGTTCTATTGTACTCTTTATGTTGCTATGTGTTGTGAATTGAACGTGCCTATTCTCACATAAAATCATGGTTGTTGGTGGTCTTTATCTGTGCACTAATGAAGCTAAATTCTCCTGGATGTTTAAATAACCGTAAAATGGTATTGGCTAATTACTTATACTCGGTAAAATAAATTGAAAGCACCAGGATCATACCTTTTCCGTGATAACCCCAGTTAAAACACAATGGAATTGAAACCATGGAGTGTGTTAAATATTTTAAATCTAAAAATACCGACATGGGTCTGCCTTGTGTTGGTGGTAGTAGTTTGGTTGTTTCTTTCATGGGCCAATTGCTGGGGTGATACAGGTGGGGATTTCATCCCCTATTGTTGTACTTTCGCTGGTTGTGAATTTGAGGTTGTGTGTTTACTCTGCTTATATCACGAATTGGGGTGGAATACATTATTGTTGAGATACCATTGGATCCTGGATTTTGGGAACATGGGGATGTATCTTCAGGTACACTTTGGTTCCAGTACATCGAGGGATATCACTTATCCCTTTGTTGTTGTGATTTGCAAGAGAACCGGGTGTGAATGCTTAAATTGTTGTTTGGATGTTTCTTTCCATTTATATTGTGCTTGTGCCTGTTAGTTTCCTGGTAGTGAAGAATTCACCCAAATGGGATCACATGAACATGAAAACAAGAATGGTTGAGTGGGGAACTAGTTTTCAAATGAGTTGTGACTTGGCCGCGAGTGCCCTGACTCCCTTTGTTAATGAATAGTAACAAGGGTGTTTGTGCATAGATTTTGGAACCCCTAGGTTGGGATGAGTGTTTGTTAACTATACATATATCTGTAGATTTTATGTTTCTTATTCATGCCCCACCCATGTTGATCACTTAGTGTCGAACACCCCATTTTATGGGGAGGGTTTTTTCCCCAACACTCCTATGAGTGGCTGGTTATTAGCTCCATTCTTGCTCCCTTTACCCAAATATCCCAAGACTCTTTGGGCAGGTTGTAATGGCCTGAGGAAAATTACTAGCCCACGAATCTTTGTGCGGGGTAGTTGTGGTGTTTGGACCAGTTGTGTGAGTGCAGGTTGTTTCCCAAGTGTCGTCGGGATGAGGCCCAGGTGTTTTCGGGCGTGTCAGTAGTTGTTCTGGCCTAGGTGTGTGCGGGCAGGGATTGGCAGTGGGACTGCGGTGAGGTTCTGGCCTAGGTGTGTGCAGTTGGGGTTTTGAAGTGGGACTGTGGTGAGATTCTGGCCCAGGTGTGTGCGGGCGGGGTTTGGGAGTGAGACTATGGTGATGTTATGGCCTAGGTGTGTGCGGGCACAGTATGGAAGTGGGACTTCGGTGAGAATGGAGGGATTGGTTTGATGCGTAGGATGTCTTTAATAACCAGTGGGAATGTGGTGCGGGGTACCCAACATCGATGTGCTATTACTATACATTACTTTCCTTAAGTTATTTGGGGAGTGTGACTTGGTGAGACTTGGGTGGATTGTTTTTCCTTGCTAGGTGCTTTGGTTTTTCATTTCTCATAGGGAATTAGAATGCCTCTCCACCTATGCACGAGAGTCATTGGTTTTCCGTACTGAGTGTACTTGTATTCTCACCCTATATATATAAAACTGTTTACATGTTTCCAGGAGGACTTCAGGGATCTTGCAGGACCGTACTAGCATGGACCTTGGGAAAATTTTTGTTGTCATTTTCCTTTTTCTTGGTACTTTACCTTTGGAGTTTTGTGGATTGTATCTTTTTCTTTTGAACATGCATATGGGAATGGTTTACTTTTGGATTCACCATTACATTCAGATTCGGAATTGTTGGGGTTGCTATCTTATCTCTCGATCCTATAAAAATCAAAAGGGTAATTCCTTCCATTTTTTGTTGGATTCTATACCCTTGGCATTGGTCGCCACTCCAAGTCCTATTGAAGGTGGGTTTTAGGGGTCATTATCTTTCCTTCAACTTAAAGAAAGAAGGGAATGGAAATATGCTGACCTTTCCCTCCTTTTGGTGAAGGCGGGTCGTGATAGAATGGTATCAGAAGAGAGGTTTTGAGAGATAGGGTGGAGTCTGGAGTTAGGCACAATGAAGATTTAATGGGATGGTAGGGAAACAGTGTTGGGTGATCTAGGTGCATGAAATAGTCCAGGGAAGACTGTCTAGGACATAGGATTTTAGGGGCCCCATGATCCGATGCAAGGACTCTGGAACTACCGAACGACCAAATGAGGCTACACTGATTGCAGGGTAAAGACCCTAAGAAAGGTACATGCATCATAATGACTTATGTTCTCGTGTTTCTGGGTATTTTGGGGATTCAAATATAAATAAAGAAGTCAAATAAAATTTAAGAAAAATATTCTACACTACCAGGGCTTAGGCATTCCTTGTTTACTTGCAGCTATGGCACTCGGGAGGCAACCACAGGTAGTGCGGGAGATCGAGGCCCAGGAGGGTGATTTGGCCGATCGGCAGAGGACTGACCAAGAAAAGGAGGATGATCAGTGGCAGAAGATGCTTCGAGCCTTTTAGCAACAGACCCTTGGGAAGTACAAGGGAAGCACTTTGGACATGGAGACAGAGAGATGGCTAGAGGAGCTAGTGATCGCATTCGACTTGATTCAGGCTCCAACCGAGTACTGGGTTCCTCTGGCCGTCAGCCAGATGCGGGGAGCAGCACGTCAGTGGTGGACACCTTATCTCAGGGACAGGAATGAGGATGAGGTTTCATGGACCGATTTAGAGAATAAATTATGGGGAGAATTCCACTCTTCCATGATGAAGGAAGAAAAGAGACAGGAGCTACACTCCCTCTAGCATGGGAGTATATCGGTGAGAGAGTTTGGGATCATGTTCAAGGATCTCCTCCGCTTTTCTCTGGACCCCTTTTCGGATGAGGATTCTTAGAAGAGATGTTTGGAGGAGGCACTCCGACCTTCCCTCCAGTATGTTAATACTCCCTTCACCCTACTGACATACTTGGAGGTGAAGAAGAAGGCTGAAGTGGTGGAGAGGATGCACATGCTGGGAGTTGCATCATGAGAGGGAATTCAGCTAGGCTCGTATAAGGGAAAGGTCATCAGCACCAGACCTCCAGCATCGAGACACTTTAGGTTTTGACCAGCAGCGAGTAGGACTCAACAGTTCCAGTTTCGATCCCCTAGCCCTAACCCTTTCCCCTCGGGCCCAGGTCCGAGATGTTTCGTATGCGGGAGCCACGAGCACCATCGAAGCCAGTTCCCGGATAGAGTGCAGTACGATGGTAGTGGGAAGGCCCATCACCCACCTCAGATGCAGCAGCTTCTAGCTTGGGCCCTTCAGTAGCAGCAGCAGGGGCAGTGAGCTCCCGCTCCTCTGAGGGAAGACGTTGCAGGAGGAGGCCTCTCCCAGTGCGCTCCTCAGGGACCTCCACTAGGGCATGGTCGGGGAGGTGGCCGACAGCCGAGAGGCAGAGGATCCGGGCGTAGGAAGTTGCACGCCACGGAGGCAACAGTTCCATTAGGACCAGAGGTCATTCGAGGTACAATCTGTTTATTCAGTACCCTTGCTTATGTCTTCTTCGATACAGGAGCTTCGCACTCCTTTGTTACAACATGTCTAGCCCGTGCATTGGGTCTAGATGCCAAAAGACTTCCCATGCCCCTGGTGCTGAGAACACCAGTTGGAGGTTAGACCGACTTGATATATGTTTTTCAAGGATGCAGACTGACGATAGGGCCACGTCAGTCAATCAGGTACCTCTTACTATTGCAGATACAACCATACGATGCCATCCTAGGAATTGACTGGTTGTTCTCTGTATGTGCCTTCATCGACTGCTTTTGATGAAGGGTCATGTTTTCAGTCTTAGTTGGCCGACGTTTTACTTTCACTGGTGTGTGGGGTGGCCAGAAGGGAAGCAGGTGAGAGGGAACCCTCCCCTCCTTGTTAGCTGAGCTATCAGTGGTGTCAGCAGATGCATAGATGGTGGAGGTACCAGGAATCGTCAGTGAGTTTATATATGTCTTCCCTGAGGAGGTGACGACTCTACCCCCTCGATGTAATGTCAAGTTTGGGATAACCTTGCAGCCTGGTGATCGTCTGATTTTGATGGCTCCCTACTGAATGGCACCTTCATAGTTACTGGAGTTGCGGATTCAAATTGATGATATGATTAAGAGGTGTTATGTTTGACCAAGTGCGTCACCATGGGGTTCTCCAGTCAAGTTCACAAAAAAGGTAGATGGTGGTCTATGGCTGTGCATAGACTAAAGGAGGCTGAATCAGGCAATGGTCATGAATCACTACCCTATTTCGAGGATAGACGATCTTTTGGACCAGCTGAAGGGGGCAGGATGGTTCTACAAGATTGACCTATGGTCTGGATATCACCAATTGAGGGAGGAGGAGGGAGACATCCTGAAGACAGCCTTCATGTGTAGATATGGGCACATCAAGTTTGTGGTCATGTCGTTCAGCGTTACAAATGCTCCAGCTGTATTCATGGGGCATATGAACTCCATCTTCTGGGAGTAACTGGATCGGTTCATAGTCGTGTTCATCAATGACATCGTGATCTATTCAAGAGCAGAGGAGGATCACGCTGAGCACCCGAGGACGGTTTTGGAGGTCCTCCGACAGCACCATCTCTATGGGAAGTTGTCGATGTGCATGTGATGGATGGGAGAAGTACACTTCCTTGGGCACGTGGGGTCCGAACAGGGAGTAGCGTTGAACCCATCCAAGGTCGAGGCGGTTGTTTCTTGAGAAGCAACAAAGAATGTGGTAGAAGTTCGTAGTTTCCTTGGGATGACAGGTTACTACCAGAGATTCGTTCCCAACTTCTCCCGAGTTGCAGCACCTTTGACAGCTTTGACCATGAAGGACCAGGCTTTCTTGTGGTATGAGCAGTGTGTAGCAGCCTTCAGTTATCTGAAGGATAAGTTGGTTAGTTCCCCAATGTTGAGGTTTCCAGAATAAGGGGTGGTGTATGAGGTATTCTGTGATGCATCATGGCAGGGCCTCAAATGTTTATTGATGCAGCGACAAGGGGTGATCTCTTATGGGTTTAGGTAGTTATTTACCCATGAGCGTAACTATGCCACCCCTGATCTGAAGCTTGCGTCGGTCATGTTCATACTAATGTTATGGCAGCACTACCTCATCGGGGAGCGCTTCGTGGTCTTCACCGATCACAAGAGATTGAAGTATGTATTCTCCTAGTGGGACCTGAACTTACGGAAGTGAAGGTGGATGGAGTTTCTTCAGGATTACGATTTCGAGTTGTCCTACACCTCAGGGAAAGGAAATGTAGTGGCTGATTCCTTGAGTAGGAAGTCAAAAAGGGATGCGGTCAGAGATTCGTCAGATGCTTGGAGGGCGATGGAGGAGTTGGCTGTCGTGAACCTAGATGCAACGATGGATGGCAGTAAGGGTTTCCTATAACAGATGACAATACAGTCTTCTCTATTAGGTCAGGTGGAGGAGTCTCAATGGGGAGATCTAGAGAGTAAAGTGATGCGTGACCGGGTTAGCCAAGGTAGTGCTCCTAAAGGGTGGATAGAAGATGGTCATAATCAAATGCTATTCTGAGGGAAGTTGTTCGTTTCAGATGTGATGCACAAGAGAGTCCTTGGTGAGTTCCACATATCACCCCTGGCAGTGCACCCAGAAGTTTCCAAGATGCTCAAAGGTCTGAGGAGACAATTTTGGTGGCCCGGGGCAAAGCGGGCGGTGGCAGAGTCTGTGGCCAAGTGCCTACTGTGTCCGTAGGTGAATGTTGAACACAGTGTTCCAGGTGGTTTGTTTCAACCATTAGATGTCCCTGAGTGGAAGTGGGATGACATCTCGATGGATTTCGTCACGGGGCTACCCAAGGTGCAAGGAGGGTGCAACGCCATATGGGTAGTAGTGGACCGATTGACGATATCGACTCACTTTCTGGCGATCAAGGAGTCGAGTGCATTGGAATCTCTAGCACGGAGGTATGTAGATGAGGTGGTGCGATTGCATGGGTTTCCAAGGTCTATAGTATCGGATAGGGATGCACGATTTACCTCATCAGTCTGGAGGGGTTTGCAAAATTCTTTTGGCACCCAACTCCTCCTTAGCACTTCCTTCCACCCCCAGACAGATGGGCAGACAGAGCGCACAATCCAGACCTTGGAAGATATTCTACGAGCATACATCCTGGACTTCTGGGGATCATGGGTGCAACACTTGCCACTGGTAGAGTTCACCTAAAACAATAGCTACCACTCTACCATTGGCATGGCTACATTTTAAGCTTTGTATGAGAGGTTGTGTCGCTCACCCGTGTGTTGGAAAAAAGTCAGGGAGGCAGGTGTTCTTGGCCCAGAGGTGGTACAGAGAAAAAAAGATAAGGTGAAGCTTATACGAGAGAGGATGAAGGAGGATCAGGTCAGGAAGAAGTCATATGTGGATGATAGGAGAAGGCCCTTGGAGTTCGAGGTTGGGGACGATGTGTTCTTGAAGGTCCCCCCTCGACGTTTGCAGTGGTGGTTTGGCAGGGGAAGTAAGATCTCTCCTAGGTTCGTCAGACCCTTCTAGGTGTTGCACCAATTCGTCGAGGTGGCTTATCATCTAGTGTTTCCACCACAGCTACAAAGGGTGAACGATTTCTTCCATGTGTCCCAGCTTCTTCAGTATCTTCACGACGATTTTCACGTCCTTGACTGGGGAGAGCTAGATATCGAAGACGATGAAACCTTCGTGGAACAACCAGTGATGATCGAGGGTCGTGCGGAGAAGGTGATTCTTGGGAGAACCGTTCCTTTAGTTCTAGTGTTGGGGAAAAATGGTGGGCTTAATGAGAGTACCTGGGAACTGGAATCACAAATGCATGCCTAGAACCCAGAGTTGTTTTGAGTTTTGTGATGTTCTGTTAATACTTGTTTGTGATGGAATGCTTCACCTTGTTGATTGTTGATTGTGTGGTTTTCCATAATCTCTGAATGTGTGTAAAAAGTCCTGGCTATGGGGAGGGGAGGACCAGATCTATAATCAAGATGCATTAAGGTGGATGCGATTAAACCTGTGCGGGAGATTTAGTGCTGGCTAAAATGAATAATATATTGACATGGTGGAAGAGACTCCCCAACCCATATGACTAGGCAGTTGGACCCTGGTATGTTTCTTGGTTCTTGAGACGGAGGTGTTTCTAGATAACGATGAGGTTCACTCCTAAGAGTTATCTTTGAGGTGGTTGTTTGGACCCTCTCTTCTCTTCTGGTTTGTTTTGATTCTTGAGGGCGAGAAATATTTGATAGGTATCTAATGTAATGGCTCAGACACTCTAGGCCCATTACTTTGCCAAAAGTGAGGCTACACCAAAACAGTGGCACCGTGACAGTAGCACCAGCCACGGTGGTAGGGCGGCAGTGGCACATGGGCGGTGGCACCGGTCAAGGTGTAATCGTGACGGTGGAACCGTGAGGGTGACATCGTGACGGTGGCACCGTGTCCTCTCCATTTCTTTTCCAATCCCGCTCCCACAATGTCTTTTTGATGTAAATTAATTCTTTTTCCCTTTCAAGGCCATTTAAAGCCCATAGTTAATTTGTAAAAATCCCGAGAAACCTCCCCAATGAGGGATATTTAATAACAACTTAAGGGCATCGTGTGTAACTGCCAAACTTCATGGGAAACCGTGATCTGACTTTCTAGGCTTTCAAAATCCTCTTTTCCCGTAACAACGAGATTTTATCTATATATATCACAGAGGAAGTTATTATTTCTCTTCTTTGTTTTGGACCACTCCTCTCATTCTCCCTGGTGCTCGTGGAATTTTTTCCCCTTTCCGGGACGTGTGGTGTCCCAGTGCTCGATTCGTCTACTCGTCCTTAGAGTTCCTGACGTCCCTCCCCAGTAAATTGCCCATCTCCTGTTCTTGGCACTCGGAGAAACACGTCGATCCTTGATCAATCATGTAGGGATTTTCTCCTTTTTCTCTCCTTTCTGTGCATCATGCGGGGTGGGAATGCTTTTTCCACTATAAAAATTTATGAAACCTAACATAATGAAGATAATGAACAGACCTTTATAGAATGAAAGGGGGGTGTGATAAATGTTATGATGTACTCTTTATGTTGTTATGGGTTGTGAATTGTACGGGCCGATGCTCACTAAAAATCATGGTCGTTGGTGGTCTTTCTCTGTGAAATAATGATCCTTGGTTCTCCTAGATGTTTAAATATCCATAACATGGTATTGGATAATTATGTATACTCAGTTAAATAAATTGAAAGCACCAGGATCAACCCTTTTTTATGATAACCCCTGTTAAAGCACAGTGGAATTGAAACCATGGAGTGTTTTAAATCTTTTAAATCTGAAAATACATGCATGGGACTGCCTTGTGTTGGTAGTATCAGTTTGGTTGTTTCTTTCACGAGCTGATTTCTAGGGTGATATGGGTGGGGATGGGATCCCCTTTTGTTGTACATTCTCTGGTTGTGAATTTGAGGTTCTGTGGTTACTATGCTTATATCACAATTTGGGGTGGAATCCTCTGTTGTTGAGAAACCGTAGGCTCCTAGATTTTGGGAATTTGGGGCTATATCATGGGGTTTTCTTTGGTTCCAATACTTTGAGGGATCTCACTTATTCTTTTGTTGTTGTGACTTTGCAAGAGAACTGGGTGTGAATTCTTAAATTGATGTTTGTCTATTTCATTCCTTTTAGCTTGTGGTTATGCCTGTTAGTTGCCTGGTAGTGAAGAATTCACCCTAATGGGATTACGTGAACATGAAAACTAGAATGGTTGAGTGGGGAATTAGTTTGGGAATGAGTTGTGACTTGGCCACGAGTGTCGTGACTCCCTTTGTGAATTAATAGTAACAAGGGTGTTTGTGCTTAGGTTTTTGAACCCCAAGTTTGGGATGAGTGTTTATTACCTATACATATATATAGCTTTTATGTTTCTTATTCACGCCCCAACCTAGTTGAGCACTTAGTACTGAACACCCTATTTCATGGGGAGGGTTTCTTTTCCAACACTACTATGAGTGGATGGTTATTAGCTCCTTTTCTTCTCCCTTTCCTGAATAACCCAAGACTCTTCGAGCAGGCTGTGATGGCCTGAGGTCCATTATTATCCCAACAATATTCAGGCGGTGTAGATGTGGTGGTTGGCCCAGGTGTCTCTGGGAAGGTTGTTTCAAAAGTGTCTACGTGATGTGGCCCATGTGTTTTCAGGTGTGGTAGTAGTTGTTATCGAATAGGTGTGTGCGGGTAGGGTTTGGAAGTGGAACTGCGGTGAGGTTCTGGCCCAGGTGTGTGCGAGCATGGTTTCAAAGTGGGACTTCGGTGAGGTTCTGGCCTAGGTGTGTGTAGGTAGGGTTTGGCAGTGGGACTGCGGTGAGGTTATGGCCCAGGTGTGTGCAGGCATGGTATGGCAGTTGGACTGCGGTGAGAATGGTGGGATTGGTTCAATGCTTAGGATGCCTTCAATAACCCGTGGGAAAGTGGCGCGGGGTATCCAACATCGATGTGCTATTACTATACTTTACTTCCCATGTGTTATTTGGGGTATGTGCCTTGGTGAGACTTGGGTGGATAGTTTTTCCTTTCTAGGTGCTTTGGTTTTTCTTTTCACATAGGGAATTAGAATGCCTCTCCACCTATGCACGAGAGTAATTGGTTTTCCCTACTGAGTGTACTTGTACGCTCAACCTACGTATATAAAACTATTTTCAGGTTTCTCAGAGGGCATCAGAGATCATGCGGGACCGTACTAGCATGGACCTTGGGGCAGTTTCTGTTGTAATTTTACTTTTTCGTGGTTCTTTACCTTTGGAGTTTTGTGGATTGTATATTTTGCTTTTGAACATGAATATGGGAATGGTTTAATTTTTTCTTTACCTTTAATTTCAGCATTGGTATTGTTGGGGTTGTTGTCTTATATCTCGATCCTATAAAAAATGGCAATGCTTTCCATTTTGTGTGAGATTCTATACCCTTGGTGCTGTTCGCCACTCCAGGACCTATTGAAGGCATGTTTCAAGAGTCATTATATCTCCTTCAACTTAAATAAGGAAGGGATTGGCAATCTGCTGACCATTCCCTCCTTTTGGTGGAGGTGGGTCGTGACATAGATACTCTTAAGAACGATCTCATTACCAAGTCCAAACACATCCTAACCTCCTTTGTGTAATTCGATATAATAGGAACTCCGAAAATAATATATATAATACCACATTGTAACATCACTATCCCATGACCCACTAAACCGATGCACCAAGATAGGTAATCACATGACCTCAATTACGCCTCCATATACTCCGGTGGTTTTCGATAAGTAGGGGGGTATAAAATTCACATGGTGAGGCTATACCCTATTAAATTGAATAATAAAAATCAATTAAAAATATAAATACCATAAACAATATGTAATTTTTAATTGACATGCATATCCAAATATCCCCCAAAACAAGGTCCAAACCACAAATCAACATTAACCATGTCATTTTATGCTAGTAGTGCCAAAATTAGTGAATACCAGAATAAATAAAACTAGATAAATCCCTGGAATGGACTTTACTCTATGTACAGACCGTCCTCCATGCATATCCCAAGTCCGACTCAACTCCCAAGCACCATGTCATTTACCTTATCTGAACCATCAATAATGAAGTCTTCTTGAGTGCCCAATAGGTTCCAATTAGGGTGATAGTATAACTCAATATTCCACTAAAAATGGTGTCTACCAAATATCTATTATAAAGAGGTTGTGCTTGCATGCACAAAATATGTTGTATGATAAACAAAATTTCAACTCGAATTCCATTAGATAACCTAGTACACTTATACTGTTTCTATCATTATAAAAAATTTAACATTGAAAATATCATTATTACTTAAACGATCATCTTCATGTGTTCCAGGGGTTTAGAAAATACATCAATTACACATACGTCTATCTAAATCAATCACTATGAATAAATGAATAAGTAAAGTCCTTATGTCACTAAGGGAAACACAACACAAAAAACACATTATCCTCACCTCAAATCCTTAATCTGGGTGTAATACATCCGTTTGGTGAACAAACCCCTGTCTCCTTCCAAAACCATGAATTTTGGGTGGATTTTAGAGAATTAATCTAACTCAACCTATGGTAGGATACTCAATCCATTATCCGAACACCCCAGGCCATGTGGACATTCCTATAAATGAATTCACCACACATACAAGGATAGGGATAGAGAATCACTCAAATGATTACCTAAGGGAGGAGACTCATTCTTCAATCCCACCACAGACATATTATTCCACAATAAAATTGACTAATACAAATATTAATCATATCCCATCATAATCAACATGAAAATTAATACTATGTTAGAACCCATTAACTCATTTTCAAATTACATTACATGGTTATTTATCCCAATTCTCATTGTCATGACTTGTCCTATTATGAGTATGAATGAATTAACCTAAAATATAACATATTCACCAGTTACCATATAATGTCTCATTAATCATTTCACTAAAATTTCCCCACTTTTGAATTTAAAATATAATTCTTATTTTACAGTGAATAACAACTAATTACATTAAACCCATTAGGTATATCCCATAATTCTCATGAACTAACCTATTCAAAATATTGATAAATTCATTTATTAAATATCATTTAAAATATTCCCCATTTTATCATTTCATTACTCAGTTATTAGTTCCACATTCTATATGCACCAATCATCAAAGGCATTTCAAAAAAATCATTAGGAACTCAACATTACCTAATTTACCCATCTTTTCCCATTTTGATGTCATGCTAAAGAACCCTTTATGCCATTATCAAACACAATACCAACTATCTATAATCGATTTTCAATTCCACTAGACATATTCATCATGTTCAGTATGGGATCTATGTTATCACAAGTCTAATCTGTACTTATACATACAAATTTCATGGCGTGGGAATACATGAGCACCCCATTAGTAGAACAAATAATTATAATAATCTTCAATGAATAACATTGGAATAATTAGGGCGTATACATTATTAATAATCCCATTTTTTTTAATATAATAATACTCAATGTAACAAATTCACAACAATATAAGAGAAAGTTTTCAACACACTTGCCCAAATATATAACAAAACTACATGATAAGTATTGTATACCACCTACTTAAAATCTAATTATTAATGTACTGTTAGTTATATTTATAGATATATATTCAAACAACCTTCAAAACTCCAAACATGGTTCCACAAAAAAAGAGGTTTTTGAGCTTCAGAATAATATGGTAGAAACTACAAAATCAATTCCAGAAATGAGAAGAAAGGGATGTGATAGACATATGTGGAGAAGAAATCAGCAACCAACAATGCACAAAATGTCTTAGAAACAAATTATATTGACCCCCTAGAAGCTTGAGTCGAAATTTAGAATCGCTATGGTTGGATGAGTAAGAAATATGGAATAAATTGAATGGAATTCTTAATTCCCTATAATAGAAAAACTATAATTTTTTCAACTATAACTAAGCTATAATGTTTACCCACCGAAGTTTCCAAACCATTCATAAACCATGCACAATTAACTGTATAAGGAAGGTGAGGTCACACAGTTACATATGTATCTCTTCACGATAAATAAACCATCCTCCAAATGTTACATTTCCCAATATAAAAGCCTACACAATTTTCCTAGGAAGCATACATAGTTCAGTTAACCGTGCAGAATCTGTGTGTCATGAAAAATTCATCACGATTTTCCTTTCTATTGTGTCCTAAACCCCCAAAACACCTTAATGGACCCTCATATACCATGGAATATTTTCATTAAACAAAAAATGATTTGAAAACCATTATATATACAAGTATATACATTCATGATGTTCTAGATCATACTATATAGGGAACCTGATGAGTAATACTTACAAACATTGTACAACTAATAATATTATAATTATATAATAAATCAATTTTTTATAATGTAATTATATTGTAAAATTAAATAAAAATTCATCAATATATTTTGTTTCTTTTTTTAGATTGTATTTTTTTACTTTTAATGATTAATTTGATATGTTATTAATTTTCTTATTCTTATAAAAAAATCATGTTATTAATTTTTCATTATATGTCAATAAAAGGTATCATTTTTATATAAATACTATTTTATTATAAAAAATTGGTCTTTTTTTGAATGATATATAACAAAAAGTGTGTTGTTATTTGTTTTTGAGTCCCCATCAATATAATATATAAATTTACTATTATTTATACCCTTTGAGTTCTATAAGGGGAAAGAATAGTTTATTATGATGACATATTGGAACTACTATAAAAATAATGTGATATTAATTTTCATTCATTCGCACATTATTTTTATTGTTTCTATTCATGCACCATATTGACCAGCAGTTGTCAATGTAACTTTGTAGAAAATAAAATACAAATAGTGAGAAAATAATTCCATGAATCATATACCAAATTAAAGAAACAAGGAACATTAATATTAAATGAATCATTAATATTATGTTTTATCAAATCTAAAAATATAATTATAATAATTATTTCCTAAATTATTACCTAATTCATCCTATAAAATATTTTACATATTTTTCAATAATAAAAATATTGACCACCAAAACCATCATATAATTATAATAATGCACATATCTAGAAGAATATAGTGTTTATACATAATTTATAATAACTATAATTAAATATTTACCACATACAACCAATGTTTGGTATTATAATTTAAGATATATCCATTATATTTTCAAAATAAATATTGTCAGAATTCATGTAAATTTATTTTCTTAGTTTTTCCACTATAATTCTAATCCTAAAAATGACTACGTGATGTTTTCTTCTATAAATCCAAATGATAGTATGGATGTAAATTTAATTGAAATTCAATAACTAAAAATAATTCAAATATCAACTACTCAAAAAAATATATTTATAATGACATTATATCAAAGTTATTCTGTTATAAACAACTATAATTTTACAAGAACATATAATTAGTATAAAATGAAATCAGTTGGATTAATGAACCCATATATATATTTATACACTATTGTAAATATATTCAATCATGGAAATAATCCATTGATGATTCATGTCCATGTAAAGAAACCATGGGGTTTTCTAATCGAGTTCCTTTTCTATAACAAATAATATGTTATAATCTATCACTGTTATACCAAACAAAAGAAATAATCTCCAATAAACACCCACTAATAAAACATAAGCCACATTATAATGTCGATATATCTTGTATAAATATCATAGATACATTACCTGGTTCAATTATTTGACCATGAAAGATACCTCAAACTTTTCTAGAATGACACATCATTTATAACAAATTTTATGGTATAATGGAAAATAAGAATGGAATTTATCTAAAAATTAATAATTATAAAAAATATATGAAAACCAAATATATTTATACATAGAAATATCCCTGATAAAAAATAATATAAAAGTAATTCTAATTCCCCAAAATTAAAACAACATAATAATACCCAAAATAATTCCACAAAAAAACCATAAAACCATAGCCTCATGTATTAATAAAATATATTTCAAAATGGTATAAGAGTCATATAATAATATATCTATTCATAATAAAGATAATATTAAATGATATAACATATTTTACAATTTTAATCACTTAAAAAATTGTGTAAATAAAACTAGAGATCAAATTAATTGCCAAATAGTTTTCTCCCTTCAACCCTCATGTATCAATTTTAATTGGACTTTATAATTCCAACAGGAATGAGGTAAATAAAATTGAATGAATAGGAAATTAGGTATTTTTATTGATGCACCTTTGAAGGTATTGAATCAGGTTGGTGACCAATTTAATGATTTCATCTCTTTTTCCCTTACTTATCATTGAATCATTTTCCCTCATTAGAAGGATCACATTAAATGAATCATTATTCCTCAAATTCACTTTTCAATATATAGAAATGTAAATAAAAATATTACAATTGTTTTTAATTAGTTCATGTTGAAATTACTATTCCCAAGGATTGTATAGTCATAGATGTTAATGGCTACAAAACTCAATAGCATGAAATATTGAAGTGATTTTTTATTGAAATTGTTTTTCAATTATAAGGTACACAACCATTTAAATGGTTCAAGAATAGTGATCTACATAATAATGGAAACTAACTAATCTTATTGTATGATATACTAATTCAAATAGATCATCCACAATAAATGAACCTGATATTTTATTCAATGATCACGTGCAAGGGATTATATATGAATCTTCTTGACTACATTTAATGATTTGTTGAAGTAATATTTAGTACACTATTTATTCTCTAATTAAATATGAGTTATAATTCATAGTGGGGGATTTTGGTCATTTTCTTTTTTATAATCAAAGCAGCAATGATAAAAAATCCAAACGATGAACAACTATTCTTTAGAATTATTCTCATTATACTCATTTGATTCTTAAAATATATATATATTAATGGGACATGGTCTTAAACATCCTTCCTTTATGATTATAGATATAATAATTAATTATTATTCTATTAATAGAAATATCTTTTTATTCTTTAAAAACTATATATTTTAATTTTTTTCATACATTATATGAAAAAAATTGAATTATCTCATAATGAATTCCAATGAACAAACCCTTAGATAAACAGTTAATATCAATCTCAGATTTTATAATACTCCAGGGTATAAAAAATGTACCACTAGTTTAAATATGTTAAATTCATCCAACCAACTTAAATGAAGTAGAAAAAAAATTTATGTTGGCATATAACAGTTTTGAGATACAACAAATATTGAAAAAATATGTCTTGGGTATAATAAAATGAAAAAATTATCCAGATTACAGTGTGGATGAAATAGATGCATAAATGATCTATACAACCCATTCCATGTTTTATAATCTAGAGAAGTATAAAAATACCAAACCTACCAATATCTATGTGGTTAGTTGCTAATAAAAAACCATCCCACAACAGTGTCTATGATGATGAGAGAAACCAACATGGTACACGAGGAATTTCCCCTTAACACGGTCTTACAATACAACATGTATATGTTTTCAATGGAATTAATATTGTATGATTAAAAATCTTTATAAGATACGCCCTCCAATTCTATAGAATTTTTAATAAAAATAATGTTGTTAATATTTATTAAACAAATATTTTTAAATATAATTTTAATAAATCATAAACCATTTGTAAATCATTTTTTTGGTATTCATAAATTCCATAAAAATTCAGAAATATAGTAATTGGAAAAGTGTATGTGGGAAAATATGAAATTACCTAAAACAATTATAAGGGAATAAACAAAAAAAATCAATTAAATAATACATCAATCAAAACCATGTGACATAACCTCATGTGAATTTTTTTGACCAACTGTCCATAAAAATATCCATCATGCAATAAAAAAATCATAAATGAAAAAGAACTCTATATTGGTCCCTTGAATATTAGAAAAAATACTAGACATAAATGAATCCTAAACAAGGAATAATTATTTCTAACCAATATAATTTTTTTCCACATTTCTTCAAAATCAAATAACTTCTAGTAGAATTACACACACTATGAGTGACATGTTTTTTCACAGTGCACATGAGGTTACATATGTTCTATGCTTGTCAATATCCATTTTAAAACCATAATAAAAATTTATAAAAACAATTTAATGCCAAGACAATTAAATTCGAGGTTTGGAAACCTATTTTTGAAAAAAAACTAAAATTCATTCACTTAATCTGGTAATGAGCCAGTTTTTTTAAAAAAAAATTCTATTCAATAATATATGTGATATGCAATAGGGGGCAAAAAAACTTGTTATTCAAATATGTCCACTACAACATAGCAATTAAATTTACATTTATTAATAGGATTAAAAAATTTATGGCATATATATATATATTTATGTTCCACAAATAATATAACTTTATATATAAATTCAAAGAAAATATTCAACCAATTGTATGTAATGTAATTTTTCTTCAAATTTCGATGTCCTTATAAATGATTAATTATTATGTATAATTATAAAATAATCATATGTATAAAATTTTGAGAGTTTATTTTGTAAAATGTAATTAATTTTTTATATCATCATATGATTATTAACATGAGTTTTAGTGTAAATATATTTTTTGGAAAATATTGATTTATCAGTGAATAGTGAATAAAAAAATTTCTTACACCATTTCATATTCTGATAAATAATGTAAATTAAAATTACAATAGTTTTATTAATTTTATTTAAATATATAATAATTATTATAGAATTATATTTTATCCAATTAATTTAATTTAAATCATCATTATTTCAAATTTTAGAATAATATTATTTTTTGGATTCAAAACACATTTTTTTCTAAAAATTATTTTTAAATAAATTATGGTTTTCTATTATAATTAATAAAAATATAATTAGAAAATATTTAAATGAAATTAATTTATTATATAAATTTTTTCATTTAAATTAAAATAATTAATATCAATAATTATAGAGTTAAAGTAAATTAATCATTTCCCTAAAAATAGATTTCTCATAAAACTGCATTCCTTCGTGCTTGAGGGTTTTATATTAAAGTAAATCATCCCACCTATTTGAATTGAATTTTATAATATGTATTGTATATTTTTAATAATCATAATAAATAATATCTAATAATTTCAACCAAATTTTTGGATAATATGAATAATAACCATAAAAAATAGTTATTACCACAATAAATGTAAAATAAGTTAATTAAGGGTAATAATAATTTAATAAGGAATAAAAAAGACCATAATAGATTGAATAATTTAATTATAATTTCAATATAATAATTAATTTATATTTTAATATTTAATTATAAAAAATTAATAAATGATACTGATAAAAATAAAATTTATATACCATAAAACAGAAATTGTATTTGCATGTAATAACAAATTTAAATGATGTAAATAATTTTTCATGAATTAATGAAATATAAAGACAAATAAAATTTTAATACTATTAATTTTTTAAAAAAACTAAAAGTGTAATTCATTTTTTATGAGGTCATATGTAATTGTAATTAAGGTCTGAAAATAATAATTGTTAAAAACACAATATTACTTAATGAATTTTTATTACCATATTAAAATTAATAATTTTATAAAAATATAAATATTTGAATAAAATAATAAATATTTTTTCCATCATCATTTAATAATTATCCAAAGGTGATGTTTTCATTTTTTTATAAGATAGTAAAATTTTAGGGAAATACTAAATACGGTATTAATATACATTGTGTATTTTGGAATCATAACAATCTAAAAGTGATTGAATAAATTAAATCGAATGTATCCATGAAAAAAATATATTTTTCATATTTAAGACAATTATATTTTTATGTTATTTTAATAGTTTTATAAGGCTGATATGAATCCTCAAAAACAAATATTATATATTATGGTTTTAAAATCCTTTCTTTTTACGCCCGATTAACATCCATGCCATAAAATGTAAATTTTTTTAGTTTGGCCTTCTTATTTATAAAATAATTAAATCCACTCAAATTTCATAAAAATAATGGATATAATTTTTTTTAATGTTTTTTGTTTTTATCGATTTATTAAATAGAGTCCAAAACCTATATTTGGTAAATAATTAAAAAATCCCTTCCCTTTTTCCAATTTAATCCCCCCCAAAATACCATTTATCATCACTAAAAACACTTTTATAATGACCATAATTTTACCTTACCTACCTTGAGTTCTTTCATGGTGCCATATGTTCTTAATAAGCTCCTCCAAAGATTTTGGAGTTACATTGTCATGGAATGGGGCCTCTCTCTTTTCTTTTCAATTCAAGAACATTAATTGTATATAACCTTTTGAAAATAAATTAGTTATGTTGTTATAAATTTATAAATATGAATCTAATATCAAATTTGATTCACTAATTTTGATATATTCTATATCCCTCTCATTATAGTAATTACCTTAGTCCTAACAAGGCCTAAATTATATAAGGGATCATCCCTTTCTCCTCTTTACTTAAAAATATTAATAATGTAATATCTTTTTCATCAAATTCTTATTAATGGGATATTCAATTACACCTTACTTTTACTGAAAATATTATTTAAAAGTGACTAGTTTCCCCTTTCAGTCACATTAAAACTTCATATGATTCATTATATACCCCTATTATGCTATTGAAATTCTTATATGATTTCACATCCCATGTTATTACTAAATCACATTCCAAATCACATGAAAAATAATTCTTAAATTTTATTTTGTATTATATGATTAATTATTCCTAATACTTTTGTTTTTACATTTATGTGATTCTACACCTAGTTCTTCCTCATTAATCCATTTTATGAAACACCATTTAATGTAGTTATGCTGTAAAAATGTCACTGTTATTTTCCTTCAAAAAAATTTGTGTGGTGTATAACCATACCAATTTACACTCAAGGGTACACACTGAGTCCTACATATACTTAATGGGTTGAGGATCTCTAAGTATATATCCTAAAATCAATAATCATGGGTTTAAATGTGATTAGATATGTTATTACTTTATATGATATATGTGGAACACTTAAACATGTAATAGATATTATTATGATGTATGAACCTACATTAATCTCCAATGCATTGGGTGATGATTTTGTATTTTGAGATTCTCTGTATGGTGCATGAGAGTTCATCCTATGAAAATTATGTTATTATGTGTTTGAATTTAACGTCGATTTTTTTATGATATAATTTTATATATTGTTTCCACATTCCCATTTTTTCTTTTTGTTATTACGATATATATTTTCTCATTGATGATATGTATTATTGTCACCCTTATTATGTCCCCAGGATATCCCATCTATTTTTAAGAATTATGTAATATTATAAGCGTGTAAAAGATGTTTTCAATAATGTCGATGAACCACCCATATATTAAGTTGTTATGTAATGTACATAATTACCCTAATACACAAGGGTTATTGAAATATTTGGACATATTATGTGTTTTTTAATGTAATAAATCATGAATTAATGTCTTATAAATACATGGGATTTCATAAATCAAACACATGGTGTGAAAAAAACATTTTTAATGAAATCCTTATTAATAAAAGTATCCTTTCAATAAATAATTTGAAACAATAAATCACATAAATTAAATGAAAAACATAATGTAATTTCAATTTAAAAATAAAAACATTCTTAAAATAAAGCCTTTGTATGAAAACACTTACATCAATAATATTGTTTAAACTTTTATCCTTGAAAAATAAAAATTATGGAAGTGTATATCGTGTCCTCATGATCAATGATCCAAAAAATACATAAATTATTTACCAACCCCTTGATATATAGCATAACCCCCCCCCCTTTGTGTTCAAAAAATATAAGAGGATAAGTGATATAGTGCATATATAAAATTAGGAATCTAAATCAGACCAAAACAAAACATACCTATACACGATCCATTACAAAAGATGTTAATTTTCCCTGAATCAAAATAGAAAATCCAACAGATTGTTAAGGATGCTTCATGTGATGCCAATATGATATTTGGGGTAATTAAAGGTTAAAAAGTGGACCCAATTAATTTTAGAAATTTATTGGGGTTTTAAAAACTATGTATAGTGTTTATTGGATAGACTTTATTGTTAGATGTTACTATATGAATTAACCGTGAACCCATTATAGAGCTTTGGATTGGGGAGAATATTTTGCATGAATGGTTACATGAAACATGGGTGAACCCAATAAAAAACCTCTATCTAGGGGTTTAGGGTTTGGAGGTGTGGTCCCATTGTTTTGGAAAATCATGTGCCCCTTCATGTAGATCATTCATTAACAACTTATTTCTTAGGCTAAGCCACACCATTCTCCATAACCCTCTACCAACTATGAATAACCCGACGGGCTTCCAAAAAAAATTCATCTACTCCAAAATTAACCCTAGATTAAGACCCAACCATTTAAAGGTAAAAAATGGTCGATATGTACACAAATAAAAGTAACATAATGTTATAATCTATTAAGCGTAATGTATTTTTCAACAAAGAAAATCCTCAAAATTACAAACTCACAAAAATGTATGGCCAATGCTACATAATTAATGATTCTACTCTAATTTATTATGGATAACCCCACCAATTTACCATAATAATCTGACCACATGAATAATTGTTTGGATTACGTTTCTTATCCTAATGATCCTTAATCTAAATTTGTTTTTCTTCAATGTTGTATCTGGATCACGATCAATATTCTATCATTCAATCACATGGGAAGGATCCATGTGATAAAACATCTTCTAGAAGTAATTAAACACACATTGAACCTAGAAAAATGAGATAATAATTCCATCTAATATTCCTCTATTCTATGTCTCTCCATGATCAAAAAGGGTCCACCAAACCTCGATACTAATATACCCTGCCTACCTAATTGAAAGTTTCCCATATGAGGTGAAACTATTAGAAATCCATAATCAATATCATCTAAATATAGAGGATTATGGATAGTGTCTACATAATATTTATAATGGATATATGCTATAAAGAAATCCATTGGAAAGAACTATACCTTTTTAGTCGTCTCTTGAACAAGAATTTGAACAATCATGTACCACTCTCTTAACTCATACTAGCATAATGGTGGTCTACATGAGCACCCAAACAATTCTATAAATGGTTCCAGCATTATAATAGCCTGATAACTATTTTAATATTTATATTAGACCTGCGGAAAATTATATAACCATTAATTACCAGAATCAATCATGTTATCCCGATGTATATAACTAAGAGCCGTGATAACTCTCTATATTTTTCATCAATTCACAGATGATAATCCATGATCAATTTCAAATGGAAACATATATACACATTTAATCCTTTCAATAACCTATATTGGGACCTTGATCTCTTTTTAGAAACAACTATAGAGGGAACCTCATGATGTATTACAATTTCCCAAGTGTAAAAGTCATTGAGTGGTTTTAAATTATTCATCCCCTTACAAGGTAGTATATGAACATATTTTGTAAGTTGATCAATGGTCACTAAAATTTCAAACTTCTCACTGGGTCTACATGGAAAATAAATTGATATGTAAATAGAAATACCATACCACTTCCATACATTATTGGGTAATGGTTTCAACAAATATTTATGTCTACAGTATTCCACATTATTTGTCTGAAAATTGAGAAACCGTGAAAAAAAATCTACATCAAACCACAACATACCTAAAAACAAATCCAATATATTAGGTCATCATAAATCATGGTATCCATATGCGGTATATAATATTATTACATGTTTCCACATTCTAAAAACACATTTCTTAGATAAAATATAATAACCAACTTGTTATATAAGAAAAAATCTCTACTGGGAGACCAAAACCACTCAATAGAGGTCTCCCCACTAGAAACTCTTTTGGTAAAGAGAATTTGATGACTTTTTTCACCTTCTAGATCCAAAAACTATTACAAAAGGGGATTCATAATTCATAGAATCCCAGAACCATTTTCCACCAAAAATTTCCAATCCCATGATCATATTAGTAATTGACTCATCAAACACCACTCAATAATTAATTCCTTTATGAACTGTGTTGGTAATATTATGTTCAACCCATTTACAAAAACATTCACTTTCCCATGAGGGTAAGAAATATAAAAATAAAATTTTTTTTGATTGTCTATGCATTTTTTGAATCACATGTTCATATCTCGGTAAGAAAAAAAATAGTTCTGGCTCTTTTGTATTAAATACACTATATATTTCACCCCAAAGATATAGCTGCACCATGGTTCAAGTGCATACATAATTATAGCCAACTAAAGATCATAGTTATGGTATTTATTCTCATAGGGTAATAACTATTGATTTCCATGGACCACCACATATTATCCCAACATCAAAACACTTCTCAAACTCATACATGAAGAATAAAAAAAAGAACCCTAACATAGTCCAATAAGAATAAAAAATAATGATGAACTAAACATAAAAGTTATCATCTTAAAAAATCTCATAAATTTTTTTATTAAATTAATAATTTAAGCCCTTTATTAATAAATTTACACTCCAAGATGTTGTAACACCCCATGCTTCCACGGTACACTTCTCTTTGAATAATACAATAGCGTGTGTTGTACGCAACACTGAGTTCAAGCGCACCGCGACATAACAAACGAGCTGTTCAAAAGTAATTATGAAGAGTATTAACAGAATTTTAAATTTTATATTATCATTATAATTTTAGAATCCATATTATGAGTATTTAAGACATAATTTAAGATCAAATCCATTTTTTCAGATAAAATATGTATTTTTCAAAATATGAAATTTTACCGCCTTTTAATGAAAAATCCTTTTTAAATCCAATATTTGAAACTTTTATATATTAAATTTTACAAAATTAACTTATTTTTTAGAATCAAGACATAAGAATTTAGTTTCAATAAAATTTTGGTGTTAATCTGATAACTTTCATATTTGGGTGAATAATGAAAAATACTATATTTTAATTGAAAACAACTTTTTTAATCAAAATAATTTATATTGTTAAATAATAAATTTAAATGGTTTGTAAGTATAAATAGATTATATTTTTACCATTTAATCCAATTATGGTCATTGTAAGTAATTCCACTTTAAAATTGGACATAATCAAGTGTCAAACTTTTGATAGTTATTATTTCTTAAAAATATGCCTTTTGGTTTTAATAGCGAGATTAAGTTTTAAATTAATAAATGAAAATTTTATGTTTTTAATTTGGTAAAATATACTTAATTTTTTTATTCGGAATATCGAAATTAGATTAGGGTGAAATTTTGGTACTTTTTTGATAACTTTCATATTTTGATGAATAGTGAAAATTACTAAATTATAAATAAAAACAACTTTTTTAATAAAAATAATTAATAGTAATAAATTATTAATTTGAGTGTTTTTAAAGTATATTTAAAATATATTTTTAATATTTAATACAAATTTGGTCATTGGACATAATTTCACATTTAAACCGGACATAAACATGTGTCCATCTTTTGATAGTTACTATCTCTTAAAAACACGATTTTTGTTTTAACAATGGGAATTGATTTTAAATTAATTTCTGCCACTTCTGTGTTTTGAATTTAGAAAAATGGATCCCATATTTGAAATCAGTATTTTATAAATTGTTTAAATAGGTAACTTTTATTTTTAGACATTTTGAATAATTATTTCGGTAAATATTTTATTTACCATGGTTAAAGGGTAAATCTGGTAAATAAGGGTAAAAAATATTATTATAATAATAATAAATTACCCTAAAACTTGTCCTAAAATTATTTTTTGATACATTTCCGACCATTTGCATCTTTGGGTCGATTTTGGGACCCCATGGAGCCACTTGTAGGTTATAAGGACACTTTATATTAATTAAGCTAAAATAAATACAAAAATGACATACGCATATATCTTTTAGAAAAACAATTTTTACATAGGGTTCTATATGTTTGATTTTCGACTATAAATATTTATTAGAAAGATAAAAATATTTTATACGTAATGATATTTTATTTATAATTTTTAGACATTTGATAATTAAATTTATTTATGACACAATAATGATACAGTTTTTCCTTATGAATGAATGAATCAAATAATTGGTATTATAAATGTTAAAATAAATATAATTTGAATGTTTTGATGAAATCCATGAATTTTATTGGTTAATATGAGATGATAGTATTTCTTAAATAAATTTTGTTCGAATTAATAATGTTTTTAAGACTTTAACTAAAATCAATTATTGAATAGTGTCAAAATTGACATAAATGAGTTTTTAAAAAATATATTATATTATAAATTGATATTTTATACCTAAAATTTTATGGTTTGGCCAAAGGACTTATATCTTGATATGTGTATCATTAATGGACCACTTGGGGGTCTCTTGTATTTATATAGTATGTTTATTAACTATATAATATAAAAATACAAAGTGACATGGTAAATTTCAATCTAATTAACTAAGAGTTAAAACAAAAAGATAAGGTTAATATAATCACCCAAACCTATCTAAAATCTACTAGTTGAAAGGATATCTACCCATACCCACATTATACTTTTAATAATACACTTTGGAGCCATTATAAACTGAATATGAATTTATTATAAATTAATACTTTAAGTTTTTCCTAAAGACCCCCTCCTCCCCCTTATAAAAGGACACCATTTCTAACCAATTATTCACAATTTAAAAGCATTTTGGTTCAGCCAACCCCTGACCAAATATTCTCTCAACTTACATACCCTCATCATAGAGGACTTTTTTTGATCATAAAGCCATCCTAAATTTCCCTTTTGATCAAATCAAAAGGAAGAACCCGAAGAAGAGGCACTGATTTCACCATCCTCTTTCAAGTTCCTTTCATCTTCCACTTCCTTTTTCTTTATTTTTTCCACTCAAAATTAAAAACTCCAGTATCTTCTTTATACTGTGATGTTATTATAATTATTATACAACCATGTCCATTATTCTATCCACCATTTGACTAACATGTCACCATACATGCGTACGTACGGCTTACCGTCTCCACGTCGTGGTGTAATTTTTATTCAATACATTATTATTTGGATGGGTATAGTAATGATGTATATTTCATGTAAATAATATATATAACCTGATAAATATTATTTATATATGATATACCATCCATTTATATATTATTTTAATATCAAAAGAATGATATTTTCGCTCGTGCGTACGTACGGATTACCGTCTCCACGACGCGATGAGATTCATTTACATGTTCACCATTCATCGACGATTATAAAAATATATATTACTAATAAGTATGTAATATATGGAATAACATTGCTAATGGAGGTATATATATATTTATATATATATGTATTTATGTACATACATATATCCTATTCACTTACTTCCGTTCAATACTGTACGAAAACGGAAACAACGTTTATGCGTACGTACGGACTATCATCTCCATAAACGGTGTTTTCCATTTCATATATATGTCTATTATACATCTTTATATTTTTAATATATATGATATAGAAAAATCATGTTCTATATTCTGGAATTATTTAAATCATGATCTAAGTGATACAATCAAGAGTAATAAGTTAAAACACGTATGATAAAGAATGCGATTATTACCCGAAATATTAATATAACATGGAAATTATTATTAAATGGTAGTATGAAGTCGTAAATGAATAATGTATGATATTATAAAAATTAATATGGTTCTGGTATAATTTAATAACATACTTTAGTCTTCATACAGGAGGTTAAATGTATCCTCGACTAAAGGAAAGTGTGAGGTAAGGAGTTTTCATCTCACTCGTTATTTCCGTGAGATTCATGCCATATTGACACTATTACCTTTTGTGTGGTGTATGTACATCCCATAATTGTATTCTTTGTTTGATAAAAATTAATTTATGTGTATTTACATATTCATTTTATGATACCTCTTTCATGGGGTGTATGTTTCATAAGTTACCAAATTGGAAAGGTTTAATTTCACAATCTCTTTATTATCCGTGGTTTTTTACGTAAGTATCTACTAGGACATATTTATTATCCGTGTCCATGTTTTATGAAATATTTTTCAAAGTGATTCTTTTAAGGGACTTTTTACTAAAATATCATTTCAAATGTTTTAAATTTTTATTCATCTAAATCATTCTCATTAATGTCCACTTCTTCAAAATGGTTTTTATGGATTTATTTATATGGACATGAATGTTTTTAAAATGTTAATTCCTTTGAGAAGTTTCAAAGTGGTATGGGACACTTTGATTCAAAAATGTCTTTAAATGACTTCTTTTCCAAATTTCATGGCATTTAAATGTTTTCATAAAAATAGGTATTTATCTCAAAGAGTATTACAAGTCATTTTCATCAATGTCAAAATCATTTAATGGATTTTAAACTTGTTTTGAAGTTTATTTATCATGATTCAAATCTTCCATATTGTGTTGAAGGTTTTGTGATATGTTTGACTATGGATGTGTTTTTTTACATCATTCATGGTTTATGGGTAATGTATTGACATTTCGTATGTAAGTTTTAATACGAATGTTTATGTTATGTCTAGACTTTTCATATGAGGAATGCATTGGATATAGTAAGTGACGAATGGAGCCCGCTATAGATCCTCGACGCATCAGTAGGTCTCATGAGACAAACTAGTGTCCTGGCATGAGGCTTTGACAAAATCTTATTTGTAGTCTTGGCATGAGGCCTTGGATACGTGGTTATGATAGTCTGGCATTATGAATTCCATCATTATATAAGTGGTTAGTGATATTGCATGTGATTATTCGACTGGTAGAATATCCATGTGAATAAGTAAATGTCATTACTTCATCTTATTTTTTCCTTATTATGCTGATGTTCTAGTTTAAAAGGCTTTTGTTTTAATTATACATTGCTTTAAATGTTTATGCTTATTTATAAATGTTTCCGCTGTATTGTTATCCTTACTGAGAATCTGAGCTCACCTCTTTCTATGTTTTATTTTTCCCAGGATTCCAAGAAGTGTGTTGTGATTGATATGCAGGGTTAATCCAAAGGAATAATGGTGTTTGTGAAGGATTATTTATGTTGTTTTGTATGGTATCAAGTGTAATGTAACATTCATGTATGAAATCAATTTACCAAGACTTCTAAACCGATCGGTCCTTCGGGACTTGATTCATTTTAATCATGAAAATGTATTAAAATAAACCACCGACGCTAGGTAACTGGGTTCAGGGCATTACAGTTGGTATCAGAGGAAGTTTATCAATAACCTTTGAAGCTAGATTTAGATAAACTCTGATTATAGCACATATCCGTAAGATAGACTTTGAGGATTAGTATAGAATAACTTCCTAGAATTTTCATACTTTATAGATTTTGTGAGTTTTCTGAGAAATACATCCATGTCTGGATACGAGTAGGTAGAGACGGCTCTGGCATAGATGTACCTAGTGGTAAAACTAGAAAACACCACTTTGACCTAGACTCGAATAGGAACTGGTGCACGACGACGGGCCTTGCTGTACTCTTGGTTATGACACTCTCAGGCGATATGCGTAGGATAATTTTTATTTTCTTTACAAACCATTTTGAAGGGTTTCTGAGTACATATTTTATCGAAGAATATATTTTTATGATTATGGATTATTTCCATAAACGATTTACTTTATATTTAGTGTTTTATAAGTTTGGGATTAAGTATTTCTATTCATAAACTAATCTAGTGTATGCCATTGTTTAGAAATGGTGCCCAGTAGAAGGGATGAGAACTCTAGCAATACGCATGATCCAAAGAATAAGAAGGATCATATCATTCATGGTCTTAAGCTATAAATTAGAAGGGAAATATTCTCATACGTATTATCATAATATGAAGGAATAATATCATGTGTTGATAAGATATGTAATGAATTCTCAGAGTCTTATGGCTTTGAAGGGAAGCCAGAGAAGGAAAGGATGGTAGAGAGAAGGATAGATAATGGGAAGAATGTAAATGAGGATTTTCTCATATGTGATAACTGTGGAAAGAATCACCTTGGAAAATGATTGAAGGAAATTAGATTACTTTATAAGTGTATAGAAAAAGGACACTATGTATGTCACTGCAAGGGTAAGAAAAAGGTTTCAAATATACAATGCTTCATCTGAAAGGAGTTTGGACACTACACGAACCGATGTCCCCACCATCAGACTATGACGTAAATGATGCTATTGGATAATAATCATGTTATGATACTACCACAGATGAAGAGGAATGACTAGTGTTCTTATGTTGTTATTTTTTAATTATTTCATTGAAGTGTTGTATCAATGATGTACTGGAAATAAATAAGAATTGTACTGCAGTACTATTTCATTGAGGATTTGAGATTTTATGGTACTAAGAAAAATGACTCTACATTGAGTTAAACTTTTTGGAAATTACATGGTTGAAGGAAAGATAAACATTTATATGGTCCTAATATTGAGGTACTAATTTTAGAATAAGATATGGTTGATTTGAGTAAATTATATTGGATATTTTGACTGCCTTGAAACTGATTAAAGATTTGTATATTCCATTATTGTTGGAGTTTACAACATTCTTGGATGATGAATTATATCCAGTATTCTATAAGGAATAAGGGAGCATGAATGTAATCAATAAGGTTTTATTGTAATTCATGATGTTTCAGTGTTTTAAAAGAATACATGATGAAGGTATTCACATGCTATTATGGGGTAAAAAGGATCTACATTATGTTTACCTTTCATATAAATTTTGGACTGAGAGTTTACAGAAGTATTTTGGATAATTATAAAGGTTGGAATGGATTATATTTTACATTGGATACTATTATTAAGGTTATTTCTAGATATTTATAAAAAGGACAACCCACAGACCGTGTGACAACCTGTCGCGTCAGAAAATGCTGTGGGAATCAAACCCACAACCATAGTGCGATTGGGATTTATCGCCTACCACTAGACTACGTGAAGTCCCTGGAGTGTATAATGTGGTTTTTTTATGTTCTGAGATATGAATTATAAATTTATATTTGGAACCCTATACGGTTAGGATAAATAGAATATTTTTTAGTTCTATTACCTTTCGGAGTGAAAGTTGAGTTTGTGGTGAAAATTTAGTAAGGAATGAATATCTACATGACAAGTAAGTATATTTCCTTATGTTCTTAGTAAATCTCATAAATAAATTCTTTATCTTTATAAAAGGTAACTTAAAACAAAAACTTTGTCGATTAACTTTTCCTACTGGGGAATCAAAGACCGTTTAACCAATCACAAGTTTTTGATTTTCTTGTAGTTAAATTTCTCCTAATCCTTTTTTCTACAACTCCCCATCAGACTTTGATGGTATGTTTCTCCTCCATCTCCACGTTTTCATTGAATCCTAGTATTGTCTATCTCGGGCGACCTTTGTACTTCTCTTTCTTTCTTTTAAAGTTTTATTTTTATTAATCCTATTTTTCGATGTGGGTTTTCCAAAAAGGTATTTTCTAGTTTCAACCTTTTATTTTCAAAAAAAAAATTCAAATTATGAGGATGAAATTTACGGAAGTAGGGGAGAATTTAACACCCCATGCTTCCACGGTATGCTTCTCTTTGAATGATACAATATCATGTGTTGTACAAAACACTGTGTTCAAGCGCACCACGACTTACCAAACTAGCCGTTCAAAAGCTATTATGAATAGTATTAACTGAATTTAAAATTTTATATTATCCTTATAAATTTATAATTCATATTATGAGTTTCCAAGACATAATTTAATAACAAATTCATTTTTTTCAGATAAAAGATGTATTTAATTAAAAAAATGCAATTTTACAGCCTTTTAATGGAAAATCTTTTTTAAATCCAATATTTGAAACTTTTATATACTGAATTTGACAAAATGAACTTATTCTTTATAATCGTGACATAAGAATTTAGTTTCAATAAAGTTTTGGTGTTTTTATGATAAATTTCATATTTGGGTGAATAGTGAAAATTCTATATTTTAACTGAAAACAACTTTTTTAATCAGAATAATTTATATTGTTAAATAATATATTTTAATGGTTTGGAAGTATAAATAGATTATATTTTTACCATTTAATCCATTGATGGTAATTGTAAGTAATTTCAATTTGACATTGGACATAATCAAGTATCAAACTTTTGATAGTTATTATTTCTTAAAAATACACCTTTTGGTTTTAATAGAAGGAATTAATTTAAAATTAATAAATGAAACTTTAATGTTTTTAATTTGAAAAAATAGACTCCACTTTAGGATTTGGAAAATTTAATTTAGCTTAGGGTAAAATTTTGGTTCTTTTCTGATAACTTTCATATTTTTATGAATAGTGAAAATTACTAAATTTTAATGAAAAACAACTTTTTTAATCAAATTAATTAATAGTAATAAATTATGAATATGAGTGTTTTTAAAGTATATATAGAATATATTTTTACCATTTAATACAATTTTGGTCATTGGACATTATTTCACATTTAAACCGGAGATAAACAAGTGTTCATATTTTGATAGTTATTATCTCTTAAAAACATACTTTTTGTTTTAACAACAGGAATTGATTTTAAATTAATTTCTGTCACTTCTCTGTTTTGAATTTAGAAAACTGTATTCCATATTTTGAATCAGGATTTCCAAATTGTGTAAATAGCTAACATTTAATTTTTGACATTTTGAATAATTATTTCGGTAGATATTTTATTTACCATGGTTAAAGGGTAAATCCGGTAAATAAGGGTAAAAAATAATATTATAATAATAATAAATTACCCTAAAACGTGTCCTAAAATTATTGGTTGATACATGTCCGACCGTTGGATTCTTTGGGTCGATTTAGGTACCCCATGTAGCCACTTGTAGGTGATAAGGAAACTTTATATAAATTATGCTAAAATAAATACAAAAATGACATAAACATATATCTTTTAGAAAAACAATTTTTACATAGGGTTATATATGTTTCATTTTAGACTATAAATATTAATTAGAAAGACAAAAAAAATTTATACATAATTTTATTTTATTTATATTTTTTATACATTTAATAATTAAATTTATTTATGACACAATAATGATGCAGTATTTTTCTTATTAATGAAAGAATCAAATAATTGGTATTATAAATGTTAAAATAAATATAATTTGAAATTTTTGATGAAAAAAATGAATTTTATTGGTTAATATGACATGATAGTATTGCTTTAATAAATTTTTTATGAATTAATAAATATCTTAAGACTTTAACTAAAATCTATTACTAAATAGTTTCAAAATTGACATAAATGTGTTTCTAAAAAAAATATTATATTATTAATTGATATTATATGGATAAAATTAAAAGGTTTGGAAAAATGACATATATCATGATATTTTTATCAATAATGGACCACTTGGGGGTCTCTTGGATTTATATAGTATGTTTATTAACTATATAATATTAAAATACAAAGGGACATGGTAAATGTTAATCTAATTAACTAAGAGCTGAAACTAAAATATAAGGTTAATATAATGACCCAAACCTATCTAAAATCTATTGGTTGAAAGGATATATACCCATACAAACATTATACTTTTAATAATCCACTTTGGAGACATTAGAAACTAAATATGAATTTATTATAAATTAATACTTTATGTTTTTTCAAAAGTGGACCTCCTCCCCCTAATAAAAGGACACCACTTAAAACCAATTCATCACAACTTAAAAGCTTTTTGGTTCAGAAAAAATCTGCCCAAATATTCTCTAAACTTCCCTCACCTCATCCTAGAGGACTTAGTTTGATCGGAAATCCAACTTAAATATCCCTTTTGATCAAATCAAAAGGAAGAACCCGAAGAAGAGGTACTGATTTCACCATCCTCATTCAAGTTCCTTTCAACTTCCACTTCCTTTTTCTTTATTTTTTCCATTCTAAATTAACAACTCAAGTATCTTATTTATACTGTGATGTTATTATAATTATTATACAACCAAGTCCATTATTCTATCCACCATTCGACTAACATGTCACCATACATGCGTACGTACGGCTTACCGTCTCCACGTCGTGGTGTAATTGTTATTCAATACATTATTATTTGGATGGGTATAGTAATGACGTATATTTCATGTAAATAATATATATAACCTGATAAATATTCTTTATATATGATATACCATCCATTTATATATTATTTTAATATCAAAAGAATGATATTTTCGCTCGTGCGTACGTACGGATTACCGTCTCCACGACGCGATGAGATTCATTTACATGTTCACCATTCATCGACGATTATAAAAATATATATTACTAATAAGTATGTAATATATGGAATAACATTGCTACTGGAGGTATATATATTTATATATATATGTATTTAGGTTCATACATATATCCTATTAACTTACTTCCGTTCAATACTGTACGAAAACGGAAACAATGTTTATGCGTACGTACAGACTATCATCTCCATAAATGGTGTTTTCCATTTCATATATATGTCAATTATACATCTTTATATTTTTAATATATATGATATATAAAAATCATGTTCTATATTCTGGAATTATTCAAATCATGATCTAAGTGATACAATCAAGAGTAATAAGTTAAAACATGTATGATAAAGAAAGCGATTATTTCCCGAAATATTAATATAACATGGAAATTATTATTAAATGGTAGTATGAAGTCGTAAATGAATAATGTATGATATTATAAAAATTAATATGGTTTTGGTATAATTTAATAACATACTTTAGTCTTCAAACAGGAGGTTAAATGTATCCTAGACTAAAGGAAAGTGTGAAGTAAGGGGTTTTCATCTCACTCCTTATTTCCGTGAGATTCATGCCATATTGACAGTATTACCTTTTGTGTAGTGTATGTACATCCCATAATTGTATTCTTTGTTTGAGAAAAATTAATTTATGTGTATTTACATATTCGTTTTATGATACCTCTTTCATGGGGTGTATGTTCCATAAGTTACCAAATTGGAAAGGGTTAATTTCACAATCTCTTTATTATCCGTGGTTTTTTACGTAAGTATCTACTAGGACATATTTATTATCCGTGTCCATGTTTTATGGAATATTTTTCAAAGTGATTCTTTTAAGGGACTTTTTACTAAAATATCATTTCAAATGTTTTAAATTTTTATTCATCTAAATCATTCTCATTAATGTACACTTCTTCAAAATGGTTTTTATGGATTTATTTATATGGACATGAATTTTTTTAAAATGTTAATTCCTTTCAGAAGTTTCAAAGTGGTATGGGACACTTTGATTCAAAAATGTCTTTAAATGACTTCTTTGCCAAATTGCATGTCTTTTAAATGTTTTCATCAAAAATAGGTATTTATCTCAAAGAGTATTACAAGTCATTTTCATCAATGTGAAAATCATTTAATGGATTTTAAACTTGTTTTGAAGTTTATTTATCATGATTCAAATCTTCCATATTGTGTTGAAGGTATTGTGATATGTTTGACTGTGGATGTGTTTTTTTTACACCATTCATGGTTTATGGGTAATGTATTGACATTTCGTATGTATGTTTTAATACGAATGTTTATGTTATGTCTAGAATTTTCATATGAGGAATCCATTGGACATATTAAGTGACGAATGGAGCCCGCTATAGATCCTCGACGCATCAGTAGGTCTCATGAGACAAACTAGTGTCTTGGCATGAGGCTTTGACAAAATCTTATTTGTAATCTTGGCATGAGGCCTTGGCTACGTGGTAATGATAGTCTGGAATTATGAATTCCATCATTATATAAGTGGTTAGTGATATTGCATGTGATTATTCGACTGGTAGAATATCCATGTGAATAAGTAAATGTCATTACTTCATTTTATTTTTTCCACATTATGCTGAAGTTCTAGTTTAAAAGGCTTTTGTTTTAGTTATACATTTCTTTAAATGTTTATGCTTATTTATAAGAGTTTCCGTTGTATTGTTATCCTTACTGAGAATCTAAGCTCACCTCTTTCTATGTTATATTTTTCCCAGGATTCCAAGAAGTGTGTTGTGATTGATATGCAGGGTTAATCCCAAGGAATAATGGTGTTTGTGAAGGATTATTTGTGTTGTTTTGTATGATATCAAGTGTAATGTAACATTCATGTATGAAATCAATTTACCAAGACTTCTAAACCGATCGGTCCTTCGGGACATGATTCATTTTAATCATGAAAATGTATTAAAATAAACCACCGACTCTAGGTAACTGGGGTCAGGGCATTATAGTTGGTATCAGAGGAAGTTTATCAATAACCTTTGAAGCTAGATTTAGATAAACTCTGATTATAGAACATATCTGTAAGATAGACTTTGAGGATTAGTATAGAATAACTTCCTAGAATTTTCATACTTTATAGATTTTGTGAGTTTTCTATGAAATACATCCATGTCTGGATACGAGTAGGTAGAGACGGCTCTAGCATAGATGTACCTAGTGGTAAAACTAGAAAACACCACATTGAGCTAGACTCGAATAGGAACTGGTGCACGACAACGGGCCTTGCTGTACTCTTGGTTATGACACTCTCAGGCAATATGCGTAGGATAATTTTTATTTTCTTTACAAACCATTTTGAAGGGTTTATGAGTACACACTTTATCGAAGAATATATTTTTATGATTATGGATTATTTCCATAAACGGTTTACTTTATATATAGTGTTTTAGAAGTTTGGGATTAGGTATTTCTATTCATAAACTAATCTAGTGTATGCCATTGTTTAGAAATGGTGCCCAGTAGAAGGGATGAGAACTCTAGAAATACGCATGATCCAAAGAATAAGAAGGATCATATCATTCATGGTCTTAAGCTATAAATTAGAAGGGAAATATTCTCATACGTATTATCATCATATGAAGGAATAATATCATGTGTTGATAAGATATGTAATGAATTCTCAGAGTCTTATGGCTTTGAAGGGAAGCCAGAGAAGGAAAGGATGGTAGAGAGAAGGATTGATAATGGGAAGAATGTAAAGGAGGATTTTCTCATATGTGATAACTGTGGAAAGAATCACCTTGGAAAATGATTGAAAGAAATTAGATTACGTTATAAGTGTATAGAAAAAAAACACTATGTATGTCACTGCAAGGGTAAGAAAAAGGTTTCAAATATACAATGCTTCATCTGAAAGGAGTTTGGACACTACACGAACCGATGTCCCCACCCTCAGACTATGCCGTAAATGATGCTATTGGATAATAATCATGTTATGATACTACAACAGATGAAGAGGAATGACTAGTGTTCTTATGTTTTTATTTTTTAATTATTTCAGTGAAGTGTTGTATCAATGATGTACTGGAAATAAATAAGAATTGTAATGCAGTACTATTTCATTGAGGATTTGAGATTTTATGGTACTAAGAAAAGTGACTCTACATCGAGTTAAGCTTTTTGGAAATTACATGGTTGAAGGAATGATAAACATTTATATGGTCCTAATATTGAGGTACTAATTTTAGAATAAGATATTGTTGATTTGAGTAAATTATATTGGATATTTTAACTGCCTCGAAACTGATTAAAGATTTGTATATTCCATTATTATTGGAGTTTACAACATTCTTGGATGATGAATTATATCCAGTATTCTATAAGGAATAAGGGAGCATGAATGTAATCAATAAGGTTTTATTGTAATTCAGGATGTTTCAGTGTTTTAAAAGAATACATGATGAAGGTATTCACATGCTATTACGGGGTAAAAAGGATCTACATTATGTTTACCTTTCATATAAATTTTTGACTGAGAGTTTACAGAAGTATTTTGGATAATTATAAAGGTTGGAATGGATTATATTTTACATTGGATACTATTGTTAAGGTTATTTCTATATATTTATAAAAAGGAAAACACACAGACCGTGTGACAACCTGTCGCGTCAGAAAAAGCTGTGGGAATCAAACCCACAACCATAGTGCGATTGGGATTTATCGCCTACCACTAGACTACGTGAAGTCCCTGGAGTGTATAATGTTGTTTTTTTATGTTATGAGATATGAATTGTAAATTTATATTTGGAACCCTATACGGTTAGGATAAATAGAATATTTTTTAGTTCTATTACCTTTTGGCATGAAAGTTGAGTTTGTGGTGAAAATTTAGTCAGGAATGAATATCTACATGACAAGTAAGTATATTTCCTTATGTTCTTAGTAAATCTCATAAATAAATTCTTTATCTTTATAAAAGGTAACTTAAAACAAAAACATTTTCGATTAACTTTTCCTAGTGGGGAATCAAAGACCGTTTAACCAATCACAAGTTTTTGATTTTCTTGTAGTTAAATTTCTCCTAATACTTTTTTCTACAACTCCCCATCAGACTTTGATGGTATGTTTCTCCTCCATATCCACGTTTTCATTGAATCCTAGTATTGTCTATCTCGGGTGACCTTTGTACTTCTCTTTCTTTCTTTTAAAGTTTTATTTTTATTAATCCTATTTTTCGATGTGGGTTTTCCAAAAAGGTATTTTCTAGTTTCAACCTTTTATTTTCAAATAAAAATTTCAAATTGTGAGGATGAAATTTACTGAAGGAGGGGAGAATTTAACACACCCCATGCTTCCACGGTATGTTTCTCTTTGAATGATACAATATCATGTGTTGTACGCAACACTGTGTTCAAGTGCACCACGACTTACCAAACTAGCCGTTCAAAAGCGATTATGAATAGTATTAACTGAATTTAAAATTTTATATTATCCTTATAAATTTATAATTGATATTATGAGTTTCTAAGACATAATTTAATAACAAATTCATTTTTTCAGATAAAAGATGTATTTTTTAAAAAAAATGCAATTTTACAGCCTTTTAATGGAATTTTTTTTAAATCCAATATTTGAAACTTTTATATACTGAATTTGACAAAATTAACTTCTTCTTTATAATCGTGACATAAGAATTTAGTTTCAATAATGTTTTGGTGTTTTTATGATAAATTTCATATTTGGGTGAATAGTGAAAATTCTATATTTTAACTGAAAACAACTTTTTTAATCAGAATAATTTATATTGTTAAATAATATATTTCAATGGTTTGGAAGTATAAATAGATTATATTTTTACCATTTAATCCAATGATGGTCATTGTAAGTAATTTCAATTTGAAATTGGACATAATCAAGTGGCAAACTTTTGATAGTTATTATTTCTTAAAAATACACCTTTTGGTTTTAATAGAAGGAATTAATTTAAAATTAATAAATGAAACTTTAATGTTTTTAATTTGAAAAAATAGACTTCATTTTAGGATTCGGAAAATCTAATTTAGCTTAGGGTAAAATTTTGGTACTTTTCTGATAACTTTCATATTTTTATGAATAGTGAAAATTACTAAATTTTAATGAAAAAAACTTTTTTAATAAAAATAATTAATAGTAATAAATTATGAATATGAGTGTTTTTAAAGTATATATAGAATATATTTTTACCATTTAATACAATTTTGGTCATTGGACATTATTTCACATTTAAACCGGAGATAAACAAGTGTTCATATTTTGATAATTATTATCTCTTAAAAACATACTTTTTGTTTTAACAACAGGAATTGATTTTAAATTAATTTCTGCCACTTCTATGTTTTGAATTTAGAAAAATTTATTCCATATTTTGAATCAGGATTTCCAAATTGTGTAAATAGCTAACATTTATTTTTTGACATTTTGAATAATTACATCGGTAAATATTTTATTTACCATGGTTAAAGGGTAAATCCGATAAATAAGGGTAAAAAATAATATTATAATAATAATAAATTACCCTAAAACGTGTCCTAAACTTATTGGTTGATACATGTCCGACCATTGGAATCTTTGGGTTGATTTAGGGACCCCATGTAGCCACTTGTAGGTGATAAGGAAACTTTATATAAATTATGCTAAAATAAATACAAAAATGACATAAGCATATATCTTTTAGAAAAACAATTTTTACATAGGGTTATATATGTTTTATTTTAGACTATAAATATTAATTAGAAAGACAAATAAAATTTATACATAATTTTATTTTTTTTATATTTTTTATACATTTAATAATTAAATTTATTTACCACACAATAATGATGCAGTATTTTTCTTATTAATCAAAGAATCAAATAATTGGTATTATAAATGTTAAAATAAATATAATTTGAAATTTTTGATGAAATAAATGAATTTTATTGGTTAATAAGACATGATAGTATTGCTTTAATAAATTTTTTATGAATTAATAAAGATCTTAAGACTTTAACTAAAATCTATTACTAAATAGTTTCAAAATTGACATAAATGTGTTTTTAAAACAAATATTATATTATTAATTGATATTATATTGATAAAATTAAAAGGTTCGGAAAAATGACATATATCATGATATTTGTATCATTAATGGACCACATGGGGGTCTCTTGGATTTATATAGTATGTTTATTAACTATATAATATTAAAATACAAAGGGACATGGTAAATGGCAATCTAATTAACTAAGAGATGAAAGTAAAATATAAGGTTAATATAATGACCCAAACCTATCTAAAATCTATTGGCTGAAATGATATATACCCATACAAACATTATACTTTTAATAATCTACTTTGGAGACATTAGAAACTAAATATGAATTTATTATAAATTAATACTTTAAGTTTTTCCAAAAGTGGACCTCCTCCCCCTAATAAAAGGACACCACTTAAAACCAATTCATCACAACTTAAAAGCTTTTTGGTTCAGAAAAAATCTGCCCAAATATTCTCTAAACTTCCCTCCACTCATCCTACAGGCCTTAGTTTGATCGGAAATCCAACTTAAATATCCATTTTTATCAAATCGAAAGAAAGAACCCGAAGAAGAGGTACTGATTTCACCATCCTCTTTCAAGTTCCTTTCATCTTCCACTTCCTTTTTCTTTATTTTTTCCATTCTAAATAAACAACTCCAGTATCTTCTTTATACTGTGATGTTATTATAATTATGATATAACCAAGTCCATTATTCTATCCACCATTTGACTAACATGTCACCATACATGCGTACGTACGGCTTACCGTCTCCACGTCGTGGTGTAATTGTTATTCAATACATTATTATTTGGATGGGTATAGTAATGACGTATATTTCATGTAAATAATATATATTACCTGATAAATATTCTTTATATATGATTTACCATCCTTTTATATATTATTTTAATATCAAAAGAATGATATTTTCGCTCGTGCGTACGTACGGATTACCGTCTCCACGACGCGATGAGATTCATTTACATGTTCACCATTCATCGACGATTATAAAAATATATATTACTAATAAGTATGTAATATATGGAATAACATTGCTACTGTAGGTATATATATTTATATATATATATATATGTATTTATGTACATGCATATATCCTATTCACTTACTTCCGTTCAATACTGTACGAAAACGGAAACAACGTTTATGCGTACGTACAGACTATCATCTCCATAAACGGTGTTTTCCAATTCATATATATGTCTATTATAAATATTTATATTTTTAATATATATGATATATAAAAATCATGTTCTATATTCTGGAATTATTTAAATCATGATCTGAGTGATACAATCAAGAGTAATAAGTTAAAACACGTATGATAAAGAAACCGATTATTACCCGAAATATTAATATAACATGGAAATTATTATTAAATTGTAGTATGAAGTCATACATGAATAATGTATGATATTATAAAAATTAATCTGGTTCTAGTATAATTTAATAACATACTTTAGTCTTCTTACAGGAGGTTAAATGTATCCTCGACTAAAGGAAAGTGTGAGGGAAGGGGTTTTCATCTCACTCCTTATTTCCGTGAGATTCATGCCATATTGGCACTATTAACTTTTGTGTGGTGTATGTACATCCCATAATTTTATTCATTGTTTGATAAAATTTAATTTATGTGTATTTACATATTAATTTTATGATACCTCTTTCATGGGGTGTATGTTTCATAAGTTACCAAATTGGAAAGGGTTAATTTCACAATCTCTTTATTATCCGTGGTTTTTTACGTAAGTATCTACTAGGACATATTTATTATCTATGTCCATGTTTTATGAAATATTTTGCAAAGTGATTCTTTTAAGGGACTTTTTACTAAAATATAATTTCAAATGTTTTAAGTTTTTATTCATCTAAATCATTCTCATTAATGTCCACTTCTTCAAAATGGGTTTTATGGATTTATTTATATGGACATGAATGTTTTTAAAATGAAAATTCCTTTCAGAAGTTTCAAAGTGGTATGGGACACTTTGATTCAAAAATGTCTTTAAATGACTTCTTTTCCAAATTGCATGGCTTTTAAATGTTTTCATAAAAAATAGGTATTTATCTCAAAGAGTATTACAAGTCATTTTCATCAATGTCAAAATAATTTAATGGATTTTAAACTTGTTTTGAAGTTTATTTATCATGATTCAAATATTCCATATTGTGTTGAAGGTTTTGTGATATGTTTGACGGTGGATGTGTTTTTTTACACCATTTATGGTTTATGGGTAATGTATTGACATTTCGTATGTAAGTTTTAATACGAATGTTTATGTTATGTCTAGACTTTTCATATGAGGAATGCATTGGACATAGTAAGTGACGAATGGAGCCCGCTATAGATCCTCGACGCATCGGTAGGTCTCATGAGACAAACTAGTGTCTTGGCATGAGGCTTTGACAAAATCTTATTTGTATTCTTGGCATAAGGCCTTGGCTACGTGGTTATGATAGTCTGGCATTATGAATTCCATCATTATATAAGTGGTTAGTGATATTGCATGTGATTATTCGACTGGTAGAATATCCATGTGAATAAGTAAATGTCATTACTTCATTTTATTTTTTCCATATTATGCTGAAGTTCTAGTTTAAAAGGATTTTGTTTTAGTAATACATTGCTTTAAATGTTTATTCTTATTTATAAAAGTTTCCACTGTATTGTTATCCTTACTGAGAATCTGAGATCACCTCTTTCTATGTTTTATTTTTCCCAGGATTCCAAGAAGTGTGTTGTGATTGATATGCACGGTTAATCCCAAGGAATAATGGTGTTTGTGAAGGATTATTTGTGTTGTTTTGTATGGTATCAAGTGTAATGTAACATTCATATATGAAATCAATTTACCAAGACTTCTAAACCGATCGGTCCTTCGGGACTTGATTCATTTAAATCATGAAAATGTATTAAAATAAACCACCGACTCTAGGTAACTGGGGTCAGGGCATTACAGTTGGTATCAGAGGAAGTTTATCAATAACCTTTGAAGCTATATTTAGATAAACTCTGATTAGAGAACATATCCGTAAGATAGAATTTGAAGATTAGTATAGAATAACTTCCTTGAATTGTCATACTTTATAGATTTTGTGAGTTTTCTAAGAAATACATCCCTGTCTGGATACGAGTAGGTAGAGACGGCTCTGGCATAGATGTACCTAGTGGTAAAACTAGAAAACACCACTTTGAGCTAGACTCAAATAAGAACTGGTGCATGACAACGGGCCTTACTGTACTCTTGGTTATGAAACTCTCAGGCGATATGCGTAGGATAATTTTTATTTTCATTACAAACCATTTTGAAGGGTTTATGAGTACATACTTTATCGAAGAATATATTTTTATGATTATGGATTATTTCCATAAACGGTTTACTTTATATTTAGTGTTTTAGAAGTTTGGGATTAGGTATTTCTATTCATAAACTAATCTAGTCTATGCCATTGTTTAGAAATGGTGCCCAGTAGAAGGGATGAGAACTCTAGCAATACACATGATCCAAAGAATAAGAAGGATAATATCATTCATGGTCTTAAGCTATAAATTAGAAGGGAAATATTCTCATACGTATTATCATCATATGAAGGAATAATATCATGTGTTGATATGATATGTAATTAATTCTCAGAGTCTTATGGCTTTGATGGGAAGCCAGAGAAGGAAAGGATGGTAGTGAGAAGGATAGATAATGGGAAGAATGTAAAGGAGGATTTTCTCATATGTGATAACTGTGGAAAGAATCACCTTGGAAAATGATTGAAGGAAATTAGATTACGGTATAAGTGTATAGAAAAAGGACACTATGTATGTCACTGCAAGGGTAAGAAAAAGGTTTCAAATATACAATGCTTTATCTGAAAAGAGTTTAGACACTACACGAACCGATGTCCCCACCATCAGACTATGCCGTAAATGATGCTATTGGATAATAATCATGTTATGATACTACCACAGATGAAGAGGAATGACTAGTGTTCTTATGTTGTTATATTGTAATTATTTCATTGAAGTGTTGTATCAATGATGTACTGGAAATAAATAAGAATTGTACTGCAGTACTATTTCATTGAGGATTTGAGATTTTATGGTACTAAGAAAAGTGACTCTACATCGAGTTAAACTTTTTGGAAATTACATGGTTGAAGGAAAGATAAACATTTATATGGTCCTAATATTGAGGTACTGATTTTAGAATAAGATATGGTTGATTTGAGTAAATTATATTGGATATTTTGACTGCCTTGAAACTGATTAAAGATTTGTATATTCCATTATTGTTGGAGTTTACAACATTCTTGGATGATGAATTATATCCAGTAGTCTATAAGGAATAAGGGAGAATGAATGTAATCAATAAGGTTTTATTGTAATTCAGTATGTTTCAGTGTTTTAAAAGAATACATGATGAAGGTATTCACATGCTATTACGGGGTAAAAGGATCTACATTATGTTTACCTTTCATATAAATTTTGGACTAAGAGTTTACAGAAGTATTTTGGATAATTATAAAGGTTGGAATGGATTATATTTTACATTGGATACTATTGTTAAGGTTATTTCTAGATATATATAAAAAGGACAACACACAGACCGTGTGACAACCTGTCGCGTCAGAAAAAGCTGTGGGAATCAAACCCACAACCATAGTGCGATTGGGATTTATCGCCTACTACTAGACTACGTGAAGTCCCTGGAGTGTATATTGTTGTTTTTTATGTTATGAGATATGAATTATAAATTTATATTTGGAACCCTATACGGTTAGGATAAATAGAATATTTTTTAGTTCTATTACCTTTTAGGGTGAAAGTTGAGTTTGTGGTGAAAATTTAGTAAGGAATGAATATCTACATGACAAGTTAGTATATTTCCTTATGTTCTTAGTAAATATCATAAATAAATTCTTTATCTTTATAAAAGGTAACTTAAAATAAAAACTTTGTCGATTAACTTTTCCTACTGGGGAATCAAAGACCATTTAACCAATCACAAGTTTTTGATTTTCTTGTAGTTAAATTTCTCCTAATTATTTTTTCTAGAATTCCCCATCAGACTTTGATGGTATGTTTCTCCTCCATATCCATGTTTTCATTGAATCCTAGTATTGTCTATCTCGGGTGACCTTTGTACTTCTCTTTCTTTCTTTTAAAGTTTTATTTTTATTAATCCTATTTTTCGATGTGGGTTTTCCAAAAAGGTATTTTCTAGTTTCAACCATTTATTTTCAAAGAAAAATTTCAAATTGTGAGGATGAAATTTACTGAAGGAGGGGAGAATTTAACACCCCATTCTTCCACGGTATGCTTCTCTTTGAATGATACAATATCATGTGTTGTACACAATACTGTGTTCAAGCGCACCACGACTTACCAAACTAGCCGTTCAAAAGCGATTATGAATAGTATTAACTGAATTTAAAATTTTATATTATCCTTAAAAATTTATAATTCATATTATGAGTTTCTAAGACATAATTTAATAACAAATTCATTTTTTTCAGATAAAAGATGTATTTTTTTAAAAAAATGCAATTTTACAGCCTTTTAATGGAAAATCTTTTTAAATCCAATATTTGAAACTTTTATATACTGAATTTGACAAAATTAACTTCTTCTTTATAATCGTGACATAAGAATTTAGTTTCAATAATGTTTTGGTGTTTTTATGATAAATTTCATATTTGAGTGAATAGTGAAAATTCTATATTTTAACTGAAAACTACTTTTTTAAACAGAATAATTTATATTGTTAAATAATATATTTTAATGGTTTGGAAGTATAAATAGATTATATTTTTACCATTTAATCCAATGATGGTCATTGTAAGTAATTTCAATTTGAAATTGGACATAATCAAGTGTCAAACTTATGATAGTTACTATTTCTTAAAAATACACCTTTTGGTTTTAATAGAAGGAATTAATTTAAAATTAATAAATGAAACTGTAATGCTTTTAATATGAAAAAATACACTTCATTTTAGGATTCGGAAAATCTAATTTAGCTTAGGGTAAAATTTTTGTCCTTTTCTGATAACTTTCATATTTTTATGAATAGTGAAAATTACTAAATTTTAATGAAAAACAACTTTTTTAATCAAAATAATTAATAGTAATATATTATTAATATGAGTGTTTTTGAAGTATATATAGAATATATTTTTACCATTTAATACAATTTTGGTCATTGGACATTATTTCACATTTAAACCGGATATAAACAAGTGTTCATATTTTGATAGTTATTATCTCTTAAAAACATACTTTTTGTTTTAACAACAGGAATTGATTTTAAATTAATTTCTTCCACTTCTATGTTTTGAATTTAGAAAAATGTATTCCATATTTTGAATTAGGATTTCCAAATTGTGTAAATAGCTAACATTTATTTTTTGACATTTTGAATAATTACTTCGGTAAATATTTTATTTACCATGGTTAAAGGGTAAATCCGGTAAATAAGGGTAAAAAATAATATTAAAATAATAATAAATTACCCTAAAACGTGTCCTAAACTTATTTGTTGATACATGTCCGACCATTGGAATCTTTGGGTCGATTTAGGGACCCCATGTAGCCACTTGTAGGTGATAAGGAAACTTTATATAAATTATGCTGAAATAAATACAAAAATGACATAAGAATATATCTTTTAGAAAAACAATTTTTACATAGGGTTATATATTTTTCATTTTATACAATAAATATTAATTAGAAAGGCAAAAAAAATTATACATAATTTTATTTTATTTATATTTTTTATACATTTAATAATTAAATTTACTTATGACACAATAATGATGCAGTATTTTTCATATTAATGAAAGAATCAAATAATTGGTATTATAAATGTTAAAATAAATATAATTTGAAACTTTTTATGAAATAAATGAATTTTATTGGTTAATATGACATGATAGTATTGCTTTAATAAATGTTTTATGAATTAATAAAGATCTTAAGACTTTAACTAAAATCTATTACTAAATAGTTTCAAAATTGACATAAATGTGTTTTTAAAAAAATTATTATATTATTAATTGATATTATATTGATAAAATTAAAAGGTTCGAAAAAATGACATATATCATGTTATTTGTATCATTAATGGACCACTTGGGGGTCTCTGGGATTTATATAGTATTTTTATTAACTATATAATATTAAAATACAAAGGGACATGGTAAATGGCAATCTAATTAACTAGGAGCTGAAACTAAAATATAAGGTTAATATAATGACCCAAACCAATCTAAAATCTATTGGTTGAAAGGATATATACCAATAAAAACATTATACTTTTAATAATACACTTTGGAGACATTAGAAACTAAATATGAATTTATTATAAATTAATACTTTAAGTTTTTCCAAAAGTGGACCTCCTCCCCCTAATAAAAGGACACCACTTAAAACCAATTAATCACAACTTAAAAGCTTTTTGGTTCAGAAACAATCTGCCCAAATATTCTCTAAACTTCCCTCCCCTCATCCTAGAGGCCTTAGTTTGATCGGAAATCCAACTTAAATATCCCTTTTGATCAAATCAAAAGGAAGAACCCGAAGAAGAGGTACTGATTTCACCATCCTCTTTCAAGTTCCTTTCATCTTCCACTTCCTTTTTTTTTATTTTTTCCATTCTAAATTAACAACTCCAGTATCTTCTTTATACTGTGATGTTATTATAATTATGATACAACCATGTCCATTATTCTATCCACCATTTGACTAACATGTCACCATACATGCGTACGTACGGCTTACCGTCTCCATGTCGTGGTGTAATTGTTATTCAATACATTATTATTTGGATGGGTATAGTAATGAAGTATATTTTATGTAAATAATATATATAACCTGATAAATATTATTTATATATGATATACCATCCATTTATATATTATTTTAATATCAAAAGAAGGATATTTTCGCTCGTGCGTATGTACGGATTACCATCTCCACGACGCGATGAGATTCATTTACATGTTCACCATTCATCGACGATTATAAAAATATATATTACTAATAAGTATGTAATATATGGAATAACATTGCTACTGGAGGTATATATATTTATATATATATGTATTTATGTACATACATATATCCTATTCACTTACTTCCGTTCAATACTGTACGAAAACGGAAACAACGTTTATGCGTACGTACGGACTATCATCTCCATAAACGGTGTTTTCCATTTCATATAAATGTCTATTATACATCTTTATATTTTTAATATATATGATATATAAAAATCATGTTCTATATTCTGGAATTACTTAAATCATGATCTATGTGATACAATCAAGAGTAATAAGTTAAAACACGTATGATAAAGAAAGCGATTATTACACGAAATATTAATATAACATGGAAATTATTATTAAATGGTAGTATGAAGTCATAAATGAATAATGTATGATATTATAAAAATTAATATGGTTCTGGTATAATTTAATAACATACTTTAGTCTTCATACAGGAGGTTAAATGTATCCTCGACTAAAGGAAAGTGTGAGGTAAGGGGTTTTCATCTCACTCCTTATTTCTGTGAGATTCATGCCATATTGACACTATTAACTTTTGTGTGGTGTATGTACATCCCATAATTGTATTCTTTGTTTGATAAAATTTAATTTATTTGTATTTACATATTCATTTTATCATACCTCTTTCATGGGTTGTATGTTTCATAAGTTACCAAATTGGAAAGGGTTAATTTCACAATCTCTTTATTATCCGTGGTTTTTTACGTAAGTATTTACTTGGAAATATTTATTATCCGTGTCCATGTTTTATGAAATATTTTTCAAAGTGATTCTTTTAAGGGACTTTTTACTAAAATATAATTTCAAATGTTTTAAATTTTTATTCATCTAAATAATTCTCATTAATGTCCACTTCTTCAAAATGGGTTTTATGGATTTATTTATATGGACATGAATGTTTTTAAAATGTAAATTCCTTTCAGAAGTTTCAAAGTGGTATGGGACACTTTGATTCAAAAATGTCTTTAAATGACTTCTTTTCCAAATTGCATGGCTTTTAAATGTTTTCATAAAAAATAGGTATTTATCTCAAAGAGTATTACAAGTCATTTTCATCAATGTCAAAATCATTTAATGGATTTTAAACTTGTTTTGAAGTTTATTTATCATGATTCAAATCTTCCATATTGTGTTGAAGGTTTTGTGATATGTTTGACTGTGGATGTGTTTTTTTTACACCATTCATGGTTTATGGGTAATGTATTGACATTTCGTATGTAAGTTTTAATACGAATGTTTATGTTATGTCTAGACTTTTCATATGAGGAATGCATTGGACATAGTAAGTGACGAATGGAGCCCGCTATAGATCCTCGACGCATCGGTAGGTCTCATGAGACAAACTAGTGTCTTGGCATGAGTCTTTGAAAAAATCTTATTTGTAGTCTTGGCATGAGGCCTTGGATACATGGTTATGATAGTCTGGCATTATGAATTCCATCATTATATAAGTGGTTAGTGACATTTCATGTGATTATTTGACTGGTAGAATATCCATGTGAATAAGTAAATTTCATTACTTTATTTTATTTTTTCCATATTATGCTGAATTTCTAGTTTAAAAGGATTTTGTTTTAGTTATACATTGATTTAAATGTTTATTCTTATTTATAAAAGTTTCCACTATATTGTTATCCTTATTGAGAATCTGAGATCACCTCTTTCTATGTTTTATTTTTCCCAGGATTCCACGAAGTGTGTTGTGATTGATATGCACGGTTAATCCCAAGGAATAATGGTGTTTGTGAAGGATTATTTGTGTTGTTTTGTATGGTATCAAGTGTAATGTAACATTCATGTATGAAATCAATTTACCAAGACTTCTAAACCGATCGGTCCATCAGGACTTGATTCATTTTAATCATGAAAATGTATTAAAATAAACCACCGACTCTAGGTAACTGGGGTCAGGGCATTACAGTTGGTATCAGAGGAAGTTTATCAATAACCTTTGAAGATATATTTAGATAAACTCTGATTAGAGCACATATCCATAATATAGACATTGAGGATTAGTATAGAATAACTTCCTAGAATTTTCATACTTTATAGATTTTGTGAGTTTTCTAAGAAATACATCCATGTCTGGATATGAGTAGGTAGAGACGGCTCTGGCATAGATGTACCTAGTGGTAAAACTAGAAAACACCACTTTGATCTAGACTCGAATAGGAACTGGTGCACGACAACGGGCCTTGCTGTACTCTTGGTTATGACACTCTCAGGCGATATGCGTAGGATAATTTTTATTTTCTTTACAAACCATTTTGATGGGTTTCTGAGTACATACTTTATCGAATAATATATTTTTATGATTATGGATTATTTCCCTAGACGTTTTACTTTATATTTAGTGTTTTAGAAGTTTGGGATTAGGTATTTCTATTCGTAAACTAATCTAGTTTATGCCATTGTTTAGAAATGGTGCCCTGTAGAAGGGATGAGAACTCTAGCAATACGCATGATCCAAAGAATATGAAGGATCATATCATTCATGGTCTTAAGCTATATATTAGAAGGTAAATATTCTCATACGTATTATCATCATATGAAGGAATAATATCATGTGTTGATATGATATGTAATGAATTCTTAGAGTCTTATGGCTTTGAAGGGAATCCAGAAAAGGAAAGGATGGTAGAGAGAAGGATAGATAATGGGAAGAATGTAAAGGAGTATTTTCTCATATGTGATAACTGTGGAAAGAATCACCTTGAAAAATGATTGAAGGAAATTAGATTACGTTATAAGTGTATAGAAAAAGGACACTATGTATGTCACTGTAAGGGTAAGAAAAATGTTTCAAATATACAATGCTTCATCTGAAAGGAGTTTGGACACTACACGAACCGATGTCCCCACCATCAGACTATTCCGTAAATGATGCTATTGGATAATAATCATGTTATGATACTACCACAGATGAAGAGTAATGACTAGTGTTCTTATGTTGTTATTTTTTAATTATTTCATTGAAGTGTTGTATAAATGATGTACTGGAAATAAATAAGAATTGTACTGCAGTACTATTTCATTAAGGATTTGAGATTTTATGGTACTAAGAAAAGTGACTCTACATCGAGTTAAACTTTTTGGAAATTACATGGTTGAAGGAAAGGTAAACATTTATATGGTCCTAATATTGAGGTACTGATTTTAGAATAAGATATGGTTGATTTGAGTAAATTATATTGGATATTTTGACTACCTCAAAACTGATTAAAGATTTGTATATTCCATTATTGTTGGAGTTTCCAACATTCTTGGATGATGAATTATATCCAGTATTATATAAGTAATAAGGGAGCATGAATGTAATCAATAAGGTTTTATTGTAATTCAGGATGTTTCAGTGTTTTAAAAGAATACATGATGAAGGTATTCACATGCTATTACGGGGTAAAAAGGATCTACATTATGTTTACCTTTCATATAAATTTTGGACTGAGAGTTTACAGAAGTATTTTGGATAATTATAAAGGTTGGAATGGATTATATTTTACATTGGATACTATTTTTAAGGTTATTTCTAGATATATATAAAAAGGACAACACACAGACCGTTTGACAACCTGTCGCGTCAGAAAAAGCTGTGGGAATCAAACCCACAACCATAGTGCGATTGGGATTTATCACCTACCACTAGACTACGTGAAGTCCCTGGAGTGTATAATGTTGTTTTTTTATGTTATGAGATATGAATTATAAATTTATATTTGGAACCCTATACGGTTAGGATAAATAGAATATTTTTTAGTTCTATTACCTTTTGGAGTGAAAGTTGAGTTTGTGGTGAAAATTTAGTAAGGAATGAATATCTACATGACAAGAAAGTATATTTCCTTATGTTCTTAGTAAATCTCATAAATAAATTCTTTATATTTATAAAAGGTAACTTAAAACAAAAACATTGTCGATTAACTTTTCCTACTGGGGAATCAAAGACCATTTAACCAATCACATGTTTTTGATTTTCTTGAAGTTAAATTTCTCCTAATCCTTTTTTCTACAACTCCCCATCAGACTTTGATGGTATGTTTCTCCTCCATATCCACGTTTTCATTGAATCCTAGTATTGTCTATCTCGGGTGACCTTTGTACTTCTCTTTCTTTCTTTTAATGTTTTATTTTTATTAATCCTATTTTTCGATGTGGGTTTTCCAAAAAGGTATTTTCTAGTTTCAACCTTTTATTTTCAAAGAAAAATTTCAAATTGTGAGGATGAAGTTTACTGAAGGAGGGGAGAATTTAACACCCCATGATTCCACGGTATGCTTCTCTTTGAATGATACAATATCATGTGTTGTACGCAACACTGTGTTCAAGCACACCACGACTTACCAAACTAGTCGTTCAAAAGAGATTATAAATAGTATTAACTGAATTTAAAATTTTATATTATCCTTATATATTTATAATTCATATTATGAGTTTCTAAGACATAATTTAATAACAAATTCATTTTTTTCAGATAAAAGATGTATTTTTAAAAAAAATTCAATTTTACAGCCTTTTAATGGAAAATATTTTTTAAATCCAATATTTGAAACTTTTATATACTGACTTTGACAAAATGAACTTTTTCTTTATAATCGTGACATAAGAATTTAGTTTCAATAAAGTTTTGGTGTTTTTATGATAAATTTCATATTTGGGTGAATAGTGAAAATTCTATATTTTAACTGAAAAAAACTTTTTTAATCAGAATAATTTATATTGTAAAATAATATATTTTAATGGTTTGGAAGTATAAATAGATTATATTTTTACCATTTAATCCAATGATGGTCATTGTAAGTAATTTCAATTTGTAATTGGACATAATCAAGTGTCAAACTTTTGATAGTTATTATTTCTTAAAAATACACCTTTTGGTTTTAAGAGAAGGAATTAATTTAAAATTAATAAATGAAACTTTAATGTTTTTAATTTGAAAAAATAGACTTCATTTTAGGATTCGTTAAATCTAATCTAGCTTAGGGTAAAATTTTGGTACTTTTCTGAAAACTTTCATATTTTTATGAATAGTGAAAATTACTAAATTTTAATGAAAAACAACTTTTTTAATCAAAATAATTAATAGTAATAAATTATGAATGTGGGTGTTTTTGAAGTATATATAGAATATATTTTTACCATTTAATACAATTTTGGTCATTGGACATTATTTCACATTTAAACCGGAGATAAACAAGTGTTCATATTTTGATAGTTATTATCTCTTAAAAACATACTTTTTGTTTTAACAACAGGAATTGATTTTAAATTAATTTCTGCCACTTCTATGTTTTGAATTTAGAAAAATGTATTCCATATTTTGAATCAGGATTTACAAATTGTGTAAATAGCTAACATTTATTTTTTGACATTTTGAATAATTACTTCGGTAAATATTTTATTTACAATGGTTAAAGGGTAAATCCGGTAAATAAGGGTAAAAAATAATATTATAATAATAATAAATTACCCTAAAACGTGTCCTAAACTTATTGGTTGATACATGTCCAACCATTGGAATCTTTGGGTCGATTTAGGGACCCCATGTAGCCACTTGTAGGTGATAAGGAAACTTTATATAAATTATGCTAAAATAAATACAAAAATGACATAAGCATATATCTTTTAGAAAAACAATTTTTACATAGGGTTATATATGTTTCATTTTAGACTATAAATATTAATTAGAAAGACAAAAAAAATTTATACATAATTTTATTTTATTTATATTTTTTATACATTTAATAATTAAATTTATTTATGACTCAATAATGATGCAGTATTTTTCTTATTAATAAAAGAATCAAGTAATTAGTATTATAAATGTTAAAATAAATATAATTTGAAATTTTTGATGAAATAAATTAATTTTATTGGTTAATATGACATGATAGTATTGCTTTAATAAATTTTTTATGAATTAATAAAGATCTTAAGACTTTAACTAAAATCTATTACTAAATAGTTTCAAAATTGACAGAAATGTGTTTTTAAAACAAATATTATATTATTAATTGATATTATATTGATAAAATTAAAAGGTTCGGAACAATTATATATATCATGATATTTGTATCATTAATGGACCACTTGGGGGTCTCTTGTATTTATATAGTATGTTTATTAACTATATAATATTAAAATACAAAGGGACATGGTAAATGGAAATCTAATTAACTAAGAGCTGAAGCTAAAATATAAGGTTAATATAATGACCCAAACCTATCTAAAATCTATTGGTTGAAAGGATATATACCCATACAAACATTATACTTTTAATAATCCACTTTGGAGACATTAGAAACTAAATATGTATTTATTATAAATTAATACTTTAAGTTTCTCCAAAAGTGGACCTCCTCCCCCTAATAAAAGGACACCACTTAAAACCAATTCATCACAACTTAAAAGCTTTTTGGTTAAGAAAAAATCTGCCCAAATATTCTCTAAACTTCCCTCCCCTTATCCTAGAGGCCTTAGTTTGATCGGAAATCCAACTTAAATATCCCTTTTGATCAAATCAAAAGGAAGAACCCGAAGAAGAGGTACTGATTTCACCATCCTTTTTCAAGTTCCTTTCATCTTCCACTTCCTTTTTCTTTATTTTTCCCATTCTAAATTAACAAATCCAGTATCTTCTTTATAATGTGATGTTATTATAATTATTATACAACCAAGTCCATTATTCTATCCACCATTTGACTAACATGTCACCATACATGCGTACGTACGGCTTACCGTCTCCACGTCGTGGTGTAATTGTTATTCAATACATTATTATTTGGATGGGTATAGTAATGACGTATATTTCATGTAAATAATATATATAACCTGATAAATATTCTTTATATATGATATACCATCCATTTATATATTATTTTAATATCAAAAGAATGATATTTTCGCTCGTGCGTACGTACAGATTACCGTCTCCACGACGCGATGCGATTCATTTACACGTTCACCATTCATCGACGATTATAAAAATATATATTACTAATAAGTATGTAATATATGGAATAATATTGCTACTGGAGGTATATATATTTATATATATATGTATTTATGTACATACATATATCCTATTCACTTACTACCGTTCAATACTGTACGAAAACGGAAACAACGTTTATGCGGACGTACGGACTATCATCTCCATAAACGGTGTTTTCCATTTCATATATATGTCTATTATACATATTTATATGTTTAATATATATGATATATAAAAATCATGTTCTATATTCTGGAATTATTTAAATCATGATCTAAGTGATACAATCAAGAGTAATAAGTTAAAACACGTATGATAAAGAAAGCGATTATTACCCGAAATATTAATATAACATGGAAATTATTATTAAATGGTAGTATGAAGTCGTAAATGAATAATGTATGATATTATAAAAATTAATATGGTTCTGGTATAATTTAATAACATACTTTAGTCTTCATACAGGAGGTTAAATGTATCCTCGACTAAAGGAAAGTGTGAGGTAAGGGGTTTTCATCTCACTCCTTATTTCCGTGAGATTCATGCCATATTGACACTATTACCTTTTGTGTGGTGTATGTACATCCCATTATTGTATTCTTTGTTTGATAAAATTTAATTTATGTGTATTTACATATTCATTTTATGATACCTCTTTCATGGGGTGTATGTTTCATAAGTTACCAAATTGGAAAGGGTTAATTTCACAATCTCTTTATTATCCGTGGTTTTTTACGTATGTATCTACTAAGACATATTTATTATCTGTGTCCATGTTTTATGAAATATTTTTCAAAGTGATTCTTTTAAGGTACTTTTTACTAAAATATAATTTCAAATGTTTTAAATTTTTATTCATCTAAATCATTCTCATTAATGTCCACTTGTTCAAAATGGGTTTTATGGATTTATTTATATGGACATGAATGTTTTTAAAATGTTAATTCCTTTCATAAGTTTCAATGTGGCATGGGACACTTTGATTCAAAAATGTCTTTAAATGACTTCTTTTCCAAATTGCATGGCTTTTAAATGTTTTCATAAAAAATAGGTATTTATCTCAAAGAGTATTACAAGTCATTTTCATCAATGTCAAAATCATTTAATGGATTTTAAACTTGTTTTGAAGTTTATTTATCATGATTCAAATCTTCCATATTGTGTTGAAGGTTTTGTGATATGTTTGACTGTGGATTTGTTTTTTTTACACCATTCATGGTTTATGGGTAATGTATTGACATTTCGTATGTATGTTTTAATACGAATGTTTATGTTATGTCTAGACTTTTCATTTGAGGAATGCATTGGACATAGTAAGTGACGAATGGAGCCCGCTATAGATCCTCGACGCATCGGTAGCTCTCATGAGACAAACTAGTGTCTTGGCATGAGGATTTGACAAAATATTATTTGTAGTCTTGGCATGAGGCCTTGGCTACATGGTTATGATAGTCTGGAATTATGAATTCCATCATTATATAAGTGGTTAGTGATATTGCATGTGATTATTCGACTGGTAGAATATCCATGTAAATAAGTAAATGTCATTACTTCATTTTATTTTTTCCATATTATGCTGAAGTTCTAGTTTAAAAGGCTTTTGTTTTAGTTATACATTGCTTTAAATGTTTATGCTTATTTATAAAAGTTTCCACTGTATTGTTATCCTTACTGAGAATCTGAGGTCACCTATTTCTATGTTTTATTTTTCCCAGGATTCCAAGAAGTGTGGTGTGATTGATATGCAGGGTTAATCCCAAGGAATAATGGTGTTTGTGAAGGATTATTTGTGTTTTTTTGTATGGTATCAAGTTTAATGTAACATTCATGTATGAAATCAATTTACCAAGACTTTTAAACTGATCGGTCCTTCGGGACTTGATTCATTTTAATCATGAAAATGTATTAAAATAAACCACCGACTCTAGGTAACTGGGGTCAGGGCATTACAGTTGGTATCAGAGGAAGTTTATCAATAACCTTTGAAGCTAGATTTAGATAAACTCTGATTAGAGCACATATCCATAAGATAGACTTTGAGGATTAGTATAGAATAAATTCCTAGAATTTTCATACTTTATAGATTTTGTGAGTTTTCTAAGAAATACATCCCTGTCTGGATACGAGTAGGTAGAGACGGCTCTGGCATAGATGTACCTAGTGGTAAAACTATAAAACACCACTTTGAGCTAGACTCGAATAGTAACTGGTGCATGACAACGGGCCTTGCTGTACTCTTGGTTATGACACTCTCAGGCGATATGCGTAGGATAATTTTTATTTTCTTTACAAACCATTTTGAAGGGTTTATGAGTACATACTTTATCGAAGAATATATTTTTATGATTATGGATTATTTCCACAAACAGTTTACTTTATATTTAGTGTTTTAGAAGTTTGGGATTAGGTATTTCTATTCATAAACGAATCTAGTGTATGCCATTGTTTAGAAATGGTGCCCAGTAGAAGGGATGAGAACTCTAGCAATACGCATGATCCAAAGAATAAGAAGGATCATATCATTCATGGCCTTAAGCTATAAATTAGAAGGGAAATATTCTCATACGTATTATCATCATATGAAGGAATAATATCATGTGTTGATAAGATATGTAATGAATTCTCAGAGTCTTATGGCTTTGAAGGGAAGCCAGGGAAGGAAAGGATGGTAGAGAGAAGGATAGATAATGGGAAGAATGTAAAGGAGGATTTTCTCATATGTGATAAATGTGGAAAGAATCACATTGGAAAATGATTGAAGGAAATTAGATTACCTTATAAGTGTATAGAAAAAGGACACTATGTATGTCACTGCAAGGGTAAGAAAAAGCTTTCAAATATACAATGCTTCATCTGAAAGGAGTTTGGACACTACACGAACCGATGTCCCCACCATCAGACTATGCCGTAAATGATGCTATTGGATAATAATCATGTTATGATACTACCACTGATGAAGAGGAATGACTAGTGTTCTTATGTTGTTATTTTGTAATTATTTCATTGAAGTGTTGTATCAATGATGTACTAGAAATAAATAAGAATTGTACTACAGTACTATTTCATTGAGGATTTGAGATTTTATGGTACTAAGAAAAGTGACTCTACATAGAGTTAATCTTTTTGGAAATTACATAGTTCAAGGAAAGATAAACATTTATATGGTCCTAATATTGAGGTACTGATTTTAGAATAAGATATGGTTGATTTGAGTAAATTATATTAGATATTTTGACTGCCTCGAAACTGATTAAAGATTTGTATATTCCATTATTGTTGGAGTTTACAACATTCTTGGATGATGAATTATATCCAGTATTCTATAAGGAATAAGGGAGCATGAATGTAATCAATAAAGTTTTATTGTTATTCAGGATGTTTCAGTGTTTTAAAATAATACATGATGAAGTTATTCACATGCTATTACGGGGTAAAAAGGATCTACATTATGTTTACCTTTCATATAAATTTTGGACTTAGAGTTTACAGAAGTATTTTGGATAATTATAAAGGTTGGAATGGATTATATTTTACATTGGATACTATTATTAAGGTTATTTCTAGATATTTATAAAAAGGAAACACACAGACCGTGTGACAACCTGTCGCGTCAGAAAAAGCTGTGGGAATCAAACCCACAACCATAGTGCGATTGGGATTTATCGCCTACCACTAGACTACGTGAAGTCCCTGGAGTGTATAATGTTGTTTTTTTATGTTATGAGATATGAATTATAAATTTATATTTGGAACCCTATACGGTTAGGATAAATAGAATATTTTTTAGTTCTATTACCTTTTGGAGTGAAAGTTGAGTTTGTGGTGAAAATTTAGTAAGGAATGAATATCTACATGACAAGTAAGTATATTTCCTTATGTTGTAGTAAATCTCATAAATAAATTCTTTATCTTTATAAGAGGTAACTTAAAACAAAAACTTTGTCGATTAACTTTTCCTACTGGGGAATCAAAGACCGTTTAACCAATCACAAGTTTTTGATTTTCTTGTAGTTAAATTTCTCCTAATCCTTTTTTCTACAACTCCCCATCAGACTTTGATGTTATGTTTCTCCTCCATCTCCACGTTTTCATTGAATCCTAGTATTGTCTATCTCGGGTGACCTTTGTACAACTCTTTCTTTCTTTTGATGATTTATTTTTATTAATCCTATTTTTTGATGTGGGTTTTCCAAAAAGGTATTTTCTAGTTTCAACCTTTTATTTTCAAAGAAATATTTCAAATTATGAGGATGAAATTTACTGAAGGAGGGGAGAATTTAACACCCCATGCTTCCACGGTAGGCTTCTCTTTGAATGATACAATATCATGTGTTGTACGCAACACTATGTTCAAGCGCACCACGACTTACCAAACTAGCCGTTCAAAAGCGATTATGAATAGTATTAACTGAATTTAAAATTTTATATTATCCTTATAAATTTATAATTCATATTATGAGTTTCTAAGACATAATTTAATAACAAATTCATTTTTTTCAGATAAAAGATGTATTTTTTAAAAAAAATGCAATTTTACAGCCTTTTAATGGAAAATCTTTTTTAAATCCAATATTTGAAACTTTTATATACTGAATTTTACAAAATTAACTTCTTCATTATAATCGTGACATAATAATTTAGTTTCAATATAGTTTTGGTGTTTTTATGATAAATTTCATATTTGGGTGAATAGTGAAAATTCTATATTTTAACTGAAAACAACTTTTTTAATCAGAATAATTTATATTGTTAAATAATATATTTTAATGGTTTGGAAGTATAAATAGATTATATTTTTACCATTTAATCCAATTATGGTCATTGTAAGTAATATCAATTTGAAATTGGACATAATCAAGTGTCAAACTTTTGATAGTTATTATTTCTTAAAAATACACCTTTTGGTTTTAATAGAAGGAATTAATTTAAAATTAATAAATGAAACTGTAATGTTTTTAATTTGAAAACATAGACTCCATTTTAGGATTCGGAAAATCTAATTTAGCTTAGGGTAAAATTTTGGTACTTTTCTGATAACTTTCATATTTTTATGAATAGTGAAAATTACTAAATTTTAATGAAAAACAACTTTTTTAATCAAATTAATTAATAGTAATAAATTATGAATATGAGTGTTTTTAAAGTATATATAGAATATATTTTTACCATTTAATACAATTTTGGTCATTGGACGTTATTTCACATTTAAACCGGAGATAAACAAGTGTTCATATTTTGATAGTTATTATCTCTTAAAAACATACTTTTTGTTTTAACAACAGGAATTGATTTTAAATTAATTTCTGCCACTTCTCTGTTTTGAATTTAGAAAAATGTATTCCATATTTTGAATCAGGATTTCCAAATTGTGTAAATAGCTAACATTTATTTTTTGACATTTTGAATAATTATTTCGGTAAATATTTTATTTACCATGGTTAAAGGGTAAATCCGGTAAATAAGGGTAAAAAATAATATTATAATAATAATAAATTACCCTAAAACGTGTCCTAAACTTATTGGTTGATACATGTCCGACCGTTGGAATCTTTGGGTCGATTCAGGGACCCCATGTAGCCACTTGTAGGTGATAAGGAAACTTTATATAAAAATGCTAAAATAAATACAAAAATGACATAAGCATATATCTTTTTGAAAAACAATTTTTACATAGGGTTATATATGTTTCATTTTAGACTATAAATATTAATTATAAAGACAAAAAAAATTATACATAATTTTATTTTATTTATATTTTTTATACATTTAATAATTAAATTTATTTATGACACAATAATGATGCAGTATTTTTCTTATTAATGAAAGAATCAAATAATTGGTATTATAAATGTTAAAATAAATATAATTTGAAATTTTTGAAGAAAAAAATGAATTTTATTGGTTAATATGACATGATAGTATTTCTTTAATAAATTTTTTATGAATTAATAAAGTTCTTAATACTTTAACTAAAATCAATTACTAAATAGTTTCAAAATTGACATAAATGTGTTTTAAAAAAAAAATATTATATTATTAATTGATATTATATTGATAAAATTAAAAGGTTCGAAAAAATGACATATATCATGATATTTGTATCAATAATGGACCACTTGGGGGTCTCTTGGATTTATATAGTATGTTTATTAACTATATAATATTAAAATACAAAGGGACATGGTAAATGGCAATCTAATTAACTAAGAGCTGAAACTAAAATATAAGGTTAATATAATGACACAAACCTATCTAAAATCTATTGGTTGAAAGGATATATACCCATACAAACATTATACTTTTAATAATCCACTTTGGAGACATTATAAACTAAATATGAATTTATTATAAATTAATACTTTAAGTTTTTCCAAAAGTGGACCTCCTCCCCCTAATAAAAGGACACCACTTAAAACCAATTCATCAAAACTTAAAAGCTTTTTGGTTCAGAAGAAATCTTCCCAAATATTCTCTAAACTTCCCTCCCCTCATCCTAGAGGACTTAGTTTGATCGGAAATCCAACTTAAATATCCCTTTTGATCAAATCAAAAGGAAGAACCCGAAGAAGAGGTACTGATTTCACCATCCTCATTCAAGTTCCTTTCATCTTCCACTTCCTTTTTCTTTATTTTTTCCATTCTAAATTAACAACTCCAGTATCTTATTTATACTGTGATGTTATTATAATTATGATACAACCAAGTCCATTATTCTATCCACCATTTGACTAACATGTCACCATACATGCGTACGTACGGCTTACCGTCTCCACGTCGTGGTGTAATTGTTATTCAATACATTATTATTTGGATGGGTATAGTAATGACGTATATTTCATGTAAATAATATATATAACCTGATAAATATTCATTATATATGATATACCATCCATTTATATATTATTTTAATATCAAAAGAATGATATTTTCGCTCGTGCGTACGTACGGATTACCGTCTCCACGACGCGATGAGATTCATTTACATGTTCACCATTCATCGACGATTATAAAAATATATATTACTAATAAGTATGTAATATATGGAATAACATTGCTACTGGAGGTATATATATTTATATATATATGTATTTATGTACATACATATATCCTATTCACTTACTTCCGTTCAATACTGTACGAAAACGGAAACAACGTTTATGCGTACGTACAAACTATCATCTCCATAAACGGTGTTTTCCATTTCATATATATGTCTATTATACATCTTTATATTTTTAATATATATGATATATAAAAATCATGTTCTATATTCTGGAATTATTTAAATCATGATATTAGTGATACAATCAAGAGTAATAAGTTAAAACACGTATGATAAAGAAAGCGATTATTACCCGAAATATTAATATAACATGGAAATTATTATTAAATGGTAGTATGAAGTCGTAAATGAATAATGTATGATATTATAAAAATTAATATGGTTCTGGTATAATTTAATAACATAATTTAGTCTTCATACAGGGGGTTAAATGTATCCTCGACTAAAGGAAAGTGTGAGATAAGGGGTTTTCATCTCACTCCTTATTTCCGTGAGATTCATGCCATATTGACACTATTACCTTTTGTGTGGTGTATGTACATTCCATAATTGTATTCATTGTTTGATAAAATTTAATTTATGTGTATTTACATATTCATTTTATGATGCCTCTTTCATGGGGTGTATGTTTCATAAGTTACCAAATTGGAAAGGGTTAATTTCACAATCTCTTTATTATCCGTGGTTTTTTACGTAAGTATCTACTAGGACATATTTATTATTCGTGTCCATGTTTTATGAAATATTTTTCAATGTGATTCTTTTAAGGGACTTTTTACTAAAATATAATTTCAAATGTTTTAAATTTTTATTCATCTAAATCATTCTCATTAATGTCCACTTCTTCAAAATGGGTTTTATGGATTTATTTATATGGACATGAATGTTTTTAAAATGTAAATTCCTTTCAGAAGTTTCAAAGTGGTATGGGACACTTTGATTCAAAAATGTCTTTAAATGACTTCTTTTCCAAATTTCATGGCTTTTAAATGTTTTCATAAAAAATAGGTATTTATCTCAAAGAGTATTACAAGTCATTTTCATCAATGTCAAAATCATTTAATGGATTTTAAACTTGTTTTGAAGTTTATTTATCATGATTCAAATCTTCCATATTGTGTTGAAGGTTTTGTGATATGTTTGACTGTGGATGTGTTTTTTTTACACCATTCATGGTTTATGGGTAATGTATTGACATTTCGTATGTATGTTTTAATACGAATGTTTATGTTATGTCTAGACTTTTCATATGAGGAATGCATTGGACATAGTAAGTGACGAATGGAGCCCGCTATAGATCCTCGACGCATCGGTAGGTCTCATGAGACAAACTAGTGTCTTGGCATGAGGCTTTGACAAAATCTTATTTGTAGTCTTGGCATGAGGACTTGGCTACATGGTTATGATAGTCTGGCATTATGAATTCCATCATTATATAAGTGGTTAGTGATATTGCATGTGATTATTTGACTGGTAGAATATCCATGTGAATAAGTAAATGTCATTACTTCATTTTATTTTTTCCATATTATGCTGAATTTCTAGTTTAAAAGGCTTTTGTTTTAGTTATACATTGATTTAAATGTTTATTCTTATTTATAAAAGTTTCCACTGTATTGTTATCCTTATTGAGAATCTGAGATCACCACTTTCTATGTTTTATTTTTCCCAGGATTCCACGAAGTGTGTTGTGATTGATATGCACGGTTAATCCCAAGGAATAATGGTGTTTGTGAAGGATTATTTGTGTTGTTTTGTATGGTATCAAGTGTAATGTAACATTCATATATGAAATCAATTTACCAAGACTTCTAAACTGATCGGTCCATCAGGACTTGATTCATTTTAATCATGAAAATGTATTAAAATAAACCACCGACTCTAGGTAACTGGGGTCAGGGCATTACAGTTGGTATCAGAGGAAGTTTATCAATAACCTTTGAAGCTATATTTAGATAAACTCTGATTAGATCACATATCCATAATATAGACATTGAGGATTAGTATAGAATAACTTCCTAGAATTTTCATACTTTATAGATTTTGTGAGTTTTCTAAGAAATACATCCATGTCTGGATATGAGTAGGTAGAGACGGCTCTGGCATAGATGTACCTAGTGGTAAAACTAGAAAACACCACTTTGAACTAGACTCGAATAGGAACTGGTGCACGACAACGGGCCTTGCTGTACTCTTGGTTATGACACTCTCAGGCGATATGCGTAGGATAATTTTTATTTTCTTTACAAACCATTTTGAAGGGTTTCTGAGTACATACTTTATCGAATAATATATTTTTATGATTATGGATTATTTCCCTAAATGGTTTACTTTATATTTAGTGTTTTAGAAGTTTGGGATTAGGTATTTCTATTCATAAACTAATCTAGTTTATGCCATTATTTAGAAATGGTGCCCTGTAGAAGGGATGAGAACTCTAGCAATACGCATGATCCAAAGAATATGAAGGATCATATCATTCATGGTCTTAAGCTATATATTAGAAGGTAAATATTCTCATACGTATTATCATCATATGAAGGAATAATATCATGTGTTGATATGATATGTAATGAATTCTCAGAGTCTTATGGCTTTGAAGGGAATCCAGAGAAGGAAAGGATGGTAGAGAGAAGGATAGATAATGGGAAGAATGTAAAGGAGTATTTTCTCATATGTGATAACTGTGGAAAGAATCACCTTGAAAAATGATTGAAGGAAATTAGATTACGTTATAAGTGTATAGAAAAAGGACACTATATATGTCACTACAAGGGTAAGAAAAAGGTTTCAAATATACAATGCTTCATCTGAAAGGAGTTTGGACACTACACGAACCGATGTCCCCACCATCAGACTATTCCGTAAATGATGCTATTGGATAATAATCATGTTATGATACTACCACAGATGAAGAGGAATGTCTAGTGTTCTTATGTTGTTATTTTGTAATTATTTCATTGAAGTGTTGTATAAATGATGTACTGGAAATAAATAAGAATTGTACTGCAGTACTATTTCATTAAGGATTTGAGATTTTATGGTACTAAGAAAAGTGACTCTACATCGAGTTAAACTTTTTGGAAATTACAAGGTTGAAGGAAAGGTAAACATTTATATGGTCCTAATATTGAGGTACTGATTTTAGAATAAGATATGGTTGATTTGAGTAAATTATATTGGATATTTTGACTACCTCGAAACTGATTAAAGATTTGTATATTCCATTATTGTTGGAGTTTCCAACATTCTTGGATGATGAATTATATCCAGTATTATATAAGTAATAAGGGAGCATGAATGTAATCAATAAGGTTTTATTGTAATTCAGGATGTTTCAGTGTTTTAAAAGAATACATGATGAAGGTATTCACATGCTATTACGGGGTAAAAAGGATCTACATTATGTTTACCTTTCATATAAATTTTGGACTGAGAGTTTACAGAATTATTTTGGATAATTATAAAGGTTGGAATGGATTATATTTTACATTGGATACTATTGTTAAGGTTATTTCTAGATATATATAAAAAGGACAACACACAGACCGTTTGACAACCTGTCGCGTCAGAAAAAGCTGTGGGAATCAAACCCACAACCATAGTGCGATTGGGATTTATGACCTACCACTAGACTACGTGAAGTCCCTGGAGTGTATAATGTTGTTTTTTATGTTATGAGATATGAATTATAAATTTATATTTGGAACCCTATACGGTTAGGATAAATAGAATATTTTTTAGTTCTATTACCTTTTGGAGTGAAAGTTGAGTTTGTGGTGAAAATTTAGTAAGGAATGAATATCTACATGACAAGAAAGTATATTTCCTTATGTTCTTAGTAAATCTCATAAATAAATTATTTATCTTTATAAAAGGTAACTTAAAACAAAAACATTGTCGATTAACTTTTCCGACTGGGGAATCAAAGACCATTTAACCAATCACATGTTTTTGATTTTCTTGAAGTTAAATTTCTTCTAATCCTTTTTTCTACAACTCCCCATCAGAATTTGATGGTATGTTTCTCCTCCATATCCACGTTTTCATTGAATCCTAGTATTGTCTATCTCGGGTGACCTTTGTACTTCTCTTTCTTTCTTTTAATGTTTTATTTTTATTAATCCTATTTTTCGATGTGGGTTTTCCAAAAAGGTATTTTCTAGTTTCAACCTTTTATTTTCAAAGAAAAATTTCAAATTGTGAAGATGAAATTTACTGAAGGAGGGGAGAATTTAACACCCCGTGATTCCACGGTATGCTTCTCTTTGAATGATACAATATCATGTGTTGTACGCAACATTGTGTTCAAGCGCACCACGACTTACCAAACTAGCCGTTCAAAAGCGGTTATAAATAGTATTAAATGAATTTAAAATTTTATATTATCCTTATATATTTATAATTCATATTATGAGTTTCTAAGACATAATTTAATAACAAATTCATTTTTTTCAGATAAAAGATGTATTTTTAAAAAAAATGCAATTTTACAGCCTTTTAATGGAAAATCTTTTTTAAATCCAATATTTGAAACTTTTATATACTGAATTTGACAAAATGAACTTTTTCTTTATAATCCTGACATAAGAATTTAGTTTCAATAAAGTTTTGGTGTTTTTATGATAAATTTCATATTTGGGTGAATAGTGAAAATTCTATATTTTAACTGAAAAAAACTTTTTTAATCAGAATAATTTATATTGTAAAATAATATATTTTAATGGTTTGGAAGTATAAATAGATTATATTTTTACCATTTAATCCAATGATGGTCATTGTAAGTAATTTCAATTTGTAATTGGACATAATCAAGTGTCAAACTTTTGATAGTTATTATTTCTTAAAAATACACCTTTTGGTTTTAATAGAAGGAATTAATTTAAAATTAATAAATGAAACTTTAATGTTTTTAATTTGAAAAAATAGACTTCATTTTAGGATTCGGAAAATCTAATCTAGCTTAGGGTAAAATTTTGGTACTTTTCTGATAACATTCATATTTTTATGAATAGTGAAAATTACTAAATTTTAATGAAAAACAATTTTTTTAATCAAAATAATTAATAGTAATAAATTATGAATATGGGTGTTTTTGAAGTATATATAGAATATATTTTTACCATTTAATACAATTTTGGTCATTGGACATTATTTCACATTTAAACCGGAGATAAACAAGTGTTCATATTTTGATAGTTATTATCTCTTAAAAACATACTTTTTGTTTTAACAACAGGAATTGATTTTAAATTAATTTCTGCCACTTCTATGTTTTGAATTTAGAAAAATGTATTCCATATTTTGAATCAGGATTTCCAAATTGTGTAAATAGCTAACATTTATTTTTTGACATTTTGAATAATTACTTCGGTAAATATTTTATTTACCATGGTTAAAGGGTAAATCCGGTAAATATGGGTAAAAAATAATATTATAATAATAATAAATTACCCTAAAACGTGTCCTAAACTTATTGGTTGATACATGTCCGACCATTGGAATCTTTGGGTCGATTTAGGGACCCCATGTAGCCACTTGTAGGTGATAAGGAAACTTTATATAAATTATGCTAAAATAAATACAAAAATGACATAAGCATATATCTTTTAGAAAAACAATTTTTACATAGGGTTATATATGTTTCATTTTAGACTATAAATATTAATTAGAAAGACAAAAAAAATTTATACATAATTTTATTTTATTTATATTTTTTATACATTTAATAATTAAATTTATTTATGACACAATAATGATGCAGTATTTTTCTTATTAATGAAAGAATCAAGTAATTGGTATTATAAATGTTAAAATAAATATAATTTGAAATTTTTGAAGAAATAAATTAATATTATTGGTTAATATGACATGATAGTATTGCTTTAATAAATTTTTTATGAATTAATAAAGATCTTAAGACTTTAACTAAAATCTATTACTAAATAGTTTCAAAATTGACATAAATGTGTTTTTAAAACAAATATTATATTATTAATTGATATTATATTGATAAAATTAAAAGGTTCGGAAAAATGATATATATCATGATATTTGTATCATTAATGGACCACTTGGGGGTCTCTAGTATTTATATAGTATGTTTATTAACTATATAATATTAAAATACAAAGGGACATGGTAAATGGAAATCTAATTAACTAAGAGCTGAAGCTAAAATATAAGGTTAATATAATGACCCAAACCTATCTAAAATCTATTGGTTGAAAGGATATATACCCATACAAACATTATACGTTTAATAATCCACTTTGGAGACATTAGAAACTAAATATGAATTTATTATAAATTAATACTTTAAGTTTTTCCAAAAGTGGACCTCCTCCCCCTAATAAAAGGACACCACTTAAAACCAATTCATCACAACTTAAAAGCTTTTTGGTTAAGAAAAAATCTGCCCAAATATTCTCTAAACTTCCCTCCCCTCATTCTAGAGGCCTTAGTTTGATCGGAAATCCAACTTAAATATCCCTTTTGATCAAATCAAAAGGAAGAACCCGAAGAAGAGGTACTGATTTCACCATCCTCTTTCAAGTTCCTTTCATCTTCCACTTCCTTTTTCTTTATTTTTTCCATTCTAAATTAACAAATCCATTATCTTCTTTATAATTTTATGTTATTATAATTATTATACAACCAAGTCCATTATTCTATCCACCATTTGACTAACATGTCACCATACATGCGTACGTACGGCTTACCGTCTCCACGTCGTGGTGTAATTGTTATTCAATACATTATTATTTGGATGGGTATAGTAATGACGTATATTTCATGTAAATAATATATATAACCTGATAAATATTCTATATATATGATATACCATCCATTTATATATTATTTTAATATCAAAAGAATGATATTTTCGCTCGTGCGTACGTACAGATTACCGTCTCCACGACGCGATGAGATTCATTTACACGTTCACCATTCATCGACGATTATAAAAATATATATTACTAATAAGTATGTAATATATGGAATAACATTGCTACTGGAGGTATATATATTTATATATATATGTATTTATGTACATACATATATCCTATTCACTTACTACCGTTCAATACTGTACGAAAACAGAAACAATGTTTATGCGTACGTACGGACTATCATCTCCATAAACGGTGTTTTCCATTTCATATATATGTCTATTATACATATTTATATTTTTAATATATATGATATATAAAAATCATGTTCTATATTCTGGAATTATTTAAATCATGATCTAAGTGATACAATCAAGAGTAATAAGTTAAAACACGTATGATAAAGAAAGCGATTATTACCCGAAATATTAATATAACATGGAAATTATTATTAAATGGTAGTATGAAGTCGTAAATGAATAATGTATGATATTATAAAAATTAATATGGTTCTGGTATAATTTAATAACGTACTTTAGTCTTCATACAGGAGGTTAAATGTATCCTCGACTAAAGGAAAGTGTGAGGTAAGGGGTTTTCATCTCACTCCTTATTTCCGTGAGATTCATGCCATATTGACACTATTACCTTTTGTGTGGTGTATGTACATCCCATTATTGTATTCTTTGTTTGATAAAATTTAGTTTATGTGTATTTACATATTCATTTTATGATACCTCTTTCATGGGGTGTATGTTTCATAATTTACCAAATTGGAAAGGGTTAATTTCACAATCTCTTTATTATCCGTGGTTTTTTACGTATGTATCTACTAGGACATATTTATTATTTGTGTCCATGTTTTATGAAATATTTTTCAAAGTGACTCTTTTAAGGTACTTTTTACTAAAATATAATTTCAAATGTTTTAAAATTTTATTCATCTAAATCATTCTCATTAATGTCCACTTGTTCAAAATGGGTTTTATGGATTTATTTATATGGACATGAATGTTTTTAAAATGTTAATTCCTTTCAGAAGTTTCAATGTGGCATGGGACACTTTGATTCAAAAATGTCTTTAAATGACTTCTTTTCCAAATTGCATGGCTTTTAAATGTTTTCATAAAAAATAGGTATTTATCTCAAAGAGTATTACAAGTCATTTTCATCAATGTCAAAATAATTTAATGAATTTTAAACTTGTTTTGAAGTTTATTTATCATGATTCAAATCTTCCATATTGTGTTGAAGGTTTTGTGATATGTTTGACTGTGGATTTGTTTTTTTTACACCATTCATGGTTTATGGGTAATGTATTGACATTTCGTATGTATGTTTTAATACGAATGTTTATGTTATGTCTAGACTTTTCATATGAGGAATGCATTGGACATAGTAAGTGACGAATGGAGCCCGCTATAGATCCTCGACGCATCGGTAGCTCTCATGAGACAAACTAGTGTCTTGGCACGAGGCTTTGACAAAATATTATTTGTAGTCTTGGCATGAGGCCTTGGCTACGTGGTTATGATAGTCTGGAATTATGAATTCCATCATTATATAAGTGGTTAGTGATATTCCATGTGATTATTCGACTGGTAGAATATCCATGTGAATAAGTAAATGTCATTACTTCATTTTATTTTTTCCATATTATGCTGAAGTTCTAGTTTAAAAGGCTTTTGTTTTAGTTATACATTGCTTTAAATGTTTATGCTTATTTATAAAAGTTTCCGCTGTATTGTTATCCTTACTGAGAATATGAGGTCACCTATTTCTATGTTTTATTTTTCCCAGGATTCCAAGAAGTGTGGTGTGATTGATATGCAGGGTTAATCCCAAGGAATAATGGTGTTTGTGAAGGATTATTTGTGTTGTTTTGTATGGTATCAAGTTTAATGTAACATTCATGTATGAAATCAATTTACCAAGACTTTTAAACCGATCGGTCCTTCGGGACTTGATTCATTTTAATCATGAAAATGTATTAAAATAAACCACCGACTCTAGGTAACTGGGGTCAGGGCATTACAGTTGGTATCAGAGGAAGTTTATCAATAACCATTGAAGCTAGATTTAGATAAACTCTGATTAGAGCACATATCCGTAAGATAGACTTTGAGGATTAGTATAGAATAACTTCCTAGAATTTTCATACTTTATAGATTTTGTGAGTTTTCTAAGAAATACATCCCTGTCTGGATACGAGTAGGTAGAGACGGCTCTGGCATAGATGTACCTAGTGGTAAAACTATAAAACACCACTTTGAGCTAGACTCGAATAGTAACTGGTGCACGACAACAGGCCTTGCTGTACTCTTGGTTATGACACTCTTAGGCGATATGCGTAGGATAATTTTTATTTTCTTTACAAACCATTTTGAAGGGTTTATGAGTACATACTTTATCGAAGAATATATTTTTATGATTATGGATTATTTCCACAAACGGTTTACTTTATATTTAGTGTTTTAGAAGTTTGGGATTAGGTATTTCTATTCATAAACTAATCTAGTGTATGCCATTGTTTAGAAATGGTGGCCAGTAGAAGGGATGAGAACTCTAGCAATACGCATGATCCAAAGAATAAGAAGGATCATATCATTCATGGCCTTAAGCTATAAATTAGAAGGGAAATATTCTCATACGTATTATCATCATATGAAGGAATAATATCACGTGTTGATAAGATATGTAATGAATTCTCAGAGTCTTATGGCTTTGAAGGGAAGCCAGAGAAGGAAAGGATGGTAGAGAGAAAGATAGATAATGGGAAGAATGTAAAGGAGGATTTTCTCATATGTGATAACTGTGGAAATAATCACATTGGAAAATTATTGAAGGAAATTAGATTACATTATAAGTGTATAGAAAAAGGACACTATGTATGTCACTGCAAGGGTAAGAAAAAGCTTTCAAATATACAATGCTTCATCTGAAAGGAGTTTGGACACTACACGAACCGATGTCCCCACCATCAGACTATGCCGTAAATGATGCTATTGGATAATAATCATGTTATGATACTACCAAAGATGAAGAGGAATGACTAGTGTTCTTATGTTGTTATTTTGTAATTATTTCATTGAAGTGTTGTATCAATGATTTACTGGAAATAAATAAGAATTGTACTACAGTACTATTTCATTGAGGATTTGAGATTTTATGGTACTAAGAAAAGTGACTCTGCATCGAGTTAATCTTTTTGGAAATTACATAGTTCAAGGAAAGATAAAAATTTATATGGTCCTAATATTGAGGTACTGATTTTAGAATAAGATATGGTTGATTTGAGTAAATTATATTAGATATTTTGACTACCTCGAAACTGATTAAAGATTTGTATATTCCATTATTGTTGGAGTTTACAACATTCTTGGATGATGAATTATATCCAGTATTCTATAAGGAATAAGGGATCATGAATGTAATCAATAAAGTTTTATTGTTATTCAGGATGTTTCAGTGTTTTAAAAGAATACATGATGAAGTTATTCACATGCTATTAAGGGGTAAAAAGGATCTACATTATGTTTACCTTTCATATAAATTTTGGACTGAGAGTTTACAGAATTATTTTGGATAATTATAAAGGTTGGAATGGATTATAGTTTACATTGGATACTATTGTTAAGGTTATTTCTAGATATTTATAAAAAGGATAACACACAGACCGTGTGACAACCTGTCGCATCAGAAAAAGCTGTGGGAATCAAACCCACAACCAAAGTGCGATTGGGATTTATCGCCTACCACTAGACTACGTGAAGTCCCTGGAGTGTATAATGTTGTTTTTTTATGTTATGAGATATGAATTATAAATTTATATTTGGAACCCTATACGGTTAGGATAAATAGAATATTTTTTAGTTCTATTACCTTTTGGAGTGAAAGTTGAGTTTGTGGTGAAAATTTAGTAAGGAATGAATATCTACATGACAAGTAAGTATATTTCCTTATGTTCTTAGTAAATCTCATAAATAAATTCTTTATCTTTATAAGAGGTAACTTAAAACAAAAACTTTTTCGATTAACTTTTCCTACTGGGGAATCAAAGACCGTTTAACCAATCACAAGTTTTTGATTTTCTTGTAGTTAAATTTCTCCTAATCCTTTTTTCTACAACTCCCCATCAGACTTTGATGGTATGTTTCTCCTCCATCTCCACGTTTTCATTTAATCCTAGTATTGTCTATCTCGGGTGACCTTTGTACAACTCTTTCTTTCTTTTAATGTTTTATTTTTATTAATCCTATTTTTCAATGTGGGTTTTCCAAAAAGGTATTTTCTAGTTTCAGCCTTTTATTTTCAAAGAAATATTTCAAATTATGAGGATGAAATTTACTGAAGGAGGGGAGAATTTAACACCCCATGCTTCCACGGTAGGCTTCTCTTTGAATGATACAATATCATGTGTTGTACGCAACACTATGTTCAAGCGCACCACGACTTACCAAACTAGCCGTTCAAAAGCGATTATGAATAGTATTAACTGAAATTAAAATTTTATATTATACTTATAAATTTATAATTCATATTATGAGTTTCTAAGACATAATTTAATAACAAATTCATTTTTTTCAGATAAAAGATGTATTTTTTAAAAAAAATGCAATTTTACAGCCTTTTAATGGAAAATCATTTTTAAATCCAATATTTGAAACTTTTATATACTGAATTTTACAAAATGAACTTCTTCATTATAATCGTGACATAAGAATTTAGTTTCAATAATGTTTTGGTGTTTTTATGATAAATTTCATATTTGGGTGAATAGTGAAAATTCTATATTTTAACTGAAAACAACTTTTTTAATCAGAATAATTTATATTGTTAAATAATATATTTTAATGGTTTGGAAGTATAAATAGATTATATTTTTAACATTTAATCCAATGATGGTCATTGTAAGTAATTTCAATTTGAAATTGGACATAATCAAGTGTCAAACTTTTGATAGTTATTATTTCTTAAAAATACACCTTTTGGTTTTAATAGAAGGAATTAATTTAAAATTAATAAATGAAACTGTAATGTTTTTAATTTGAAAAAATAGACTCCATTTTAGGATTCGGAAAATCTAATTTAGCTTAGGGTAAAATTTTGGTACTTTTCTGATAACTTTCATATTTTTATGAATAGTGAAAATTACTAAATTTTAATGAAAAACAACTTTTTTAATCAAATTAATTAATAGTAATAAATTATGAATATGAGTGTTTTTAAAGTATATATAGAATATATTTTTACCATTTAATACAATTTTGGTCATTGGACGTTATTTCACATTTAAACCGGAGATAAACAAGTGTTCATATTTTGATAGTTATTATCTCTTAAAAACATACTTTTTGTTTTAACAACAGGAATTGATTTTAAATTAATTTCTGCCACTTCTCTGTTTTGAATTTAGAAAAATGTATTCCATATTTTGAATCAGGATTTCCAAATTGTGTAAATAGATAACATTTATTTTTTGACATTTTGAATAATTACTTCGGTAAATATTTTATTTACCATGGTTAAAGGGTAAATCCGGTAAATAAGGGTAAAAAATAATATTATAATAATAATAAATTACCCTAAAACGTGTCCTAAACTTATTGGTTGATACATGTCCGACCGTTGGAATCTTTGGGTCGATTCAGGGACCCCATGTAGCCACTTGTAAGTGATAATAAAACTTTATATAAAAATGCTAAAATAAATACAAAAATGACATAAGCATATATCTTTTAGAAAAACAATTTTTACATAGGGTTATATATGTTTCATTTTAGACTATAAATATTAATTAGAAAGACAAAAAAAATTTATACATAATTTTATTTTATTTATATTATTTATAGATTTAATAATTAAATTTATTTATGACACAATAATGATGCAGTATTTTTCTTATTAATGAAAGAATCAAATAATTGGTATTATAAATGTTAAAATAAATATAATTTGAAATTTTTGAAGAAAAAAATGAATTTTATTGGTTAATATGACATGATAGTATTGCTTTAATAAATTTTTTATGAATTAATAAAGTTCTTAATACTTTAACTAAAATCAATTACTAAATAGTTTCAAAATTGACATAAATGTGTTTTAAAAAAAAAATATTATATTATTAATTGATATTATATTGATAAAATTAAAAGGTTCGAAAAAATGACATATATCATGATATTTGTATCAATAATGGACCACTTGGGGGTCTCTTGGATTTATACAGTATGTTTATTAACTATATAATATTAAAATACAAAGGGACATGGTAAATGGCAATCTAATTAACTAAGAGCTGAAACTAAAATATAAGGTTAATATAATGACCCAAACCTATCTAAAATCTATTGGTTGAAAGGATATATACCCATACAAACATTATACTTTTAATAATCCACTTTGGAGACATTAGAAACTAAATATGAATTTATTATAAATTAATACTTTAAGTTTTTCCAAAAGTGGACCTCCTCCCCCTAATAAAAGGACACCACTTAAAACCAATTCATCAAAACATAAAAGCTTTTTGGTTCAGAAGACATCTGCCCAAATATTCTCTAAACTTCCTTCCCCTTATCCTAGAGGACTTAGTTTGATCGGAAATCCAACTTAAATATCCCTTTTGATCAAATGAAAAGGAAGAACCCGAAGAAGAGGTACTGATTTCACCATCCTCTTTCAAGTTCCTTTCATCTTCCACTTCCTTTTTCTTTATTTTTTCCATTCTAAATTAACAACTCCAGTATCTTCTTTATACTGTGATGTTATTATAATTATGATACAACCAAGTCCATTATTCTATCCACCATTTGACTAACATGTCACCATACATGCGTACGTACGACTTACCGTCTCCGCGTTGTGGGGTAATTGTTATTCAATACATTATTATTTGGATGGGTATAGTAATGACGTATATTTCTTGTAAATAATATATATAACCTGATAAATATTCATTATATATGATATACCATCCATTTATATATTATTTTAATATCAAAAGAATGATATTTTCGCTCGTGCGTACGTACGGATTACCGTCTCCACGACGCGATGAGATTCATTTACATGTTCACCATTCATCGACGATTATAAAAATATATATTACTAATAAGTATGTAATATATGGAATAACATTGCTACTGGAGGTATATATATTTATATATATATGTATTTATGTACATACATATATCCTATTCACTTACTTCCGTTCAATACTGTATGAAAACGGAAACAACGTTTATGCGTACGTACAAACTATCATCTCCATAAACGGTGTTTTCCATTTCATATATATTTATATTATACATATTTATATTTTTAATATATATGATATATAAAAATCATGTTCTATATTCTGGAATTATTTAAATCATGATCTAAGTGATACAATCAAGAGTAATAAGTTAAAACACGTATGATAAAGAAAGCGATTATTACCCGAAATATTAATATAACATGGAAATTATTATTAAATGGTAGTATGAAGTCGTAAATGAATAATGTATGATATTATAAAAATTAATATGGTTCTGGTATAATTTAATAACATACTTTAGTCTTCATACAGGAGGTTAAATGTATCCTCGACTAAAGGAAAGTGTGAGGTAAGGGGTTTTCATCTCACTCCTTATTTCCGTGAGATTCATGCCATATTGACACTATTACCTTTTGTGTGGTGTATGTACATTCCATAATTGTATTCATTGTTTGATAAAATTTAATTTATGTGTATTTACATATTCATTTTATGATGCCTCTTTCATGGGGTGTATGTTTCATAAGTTACCAAATTGGAAAGGGTTAATTTCACAATCTCTTTATTATCCGTGGTTTTTTACGTAAGTATCTACTAGGACATATTTATTATCCGTGTCCATGTTTTACGAAATATTTTTCAATGTGATTATTTTAAGGGACTTTTTACTAAAATATAATTTCAAATGTTTTAAATTTTTATTCATCTAAATCATTCTCATTAATGTCCACTTCTTCAAAATGGGTTTTATGGATTTATTTATATGGACATGAATGTTTTTAAAATGTTAATTCCTTTCAGAAGTTTCAAAGTGGTATGGGACACTTTGATTCAAAAATGTCTTTAAATGACTTCTTTTTCAAATTGTATGGCTTTTAAATGTTTTCATAAAAAATAGGTATTTATCTCAAAGAGTATTACAAGTCATTTTCATCTATGTCAAAATCATTTAATGGATTTTAAACTTGTTTTGAAGTTTATTTATCATGATTCAAATCTTCCATATTGTGTTGAAGTTTTTGTGATATGTTTGACTGTGGATGTGTTTTTTTACACCATTCATGGTTTATGGGTAATGTATTGATATTTCGTATGTATGTTTTAATACGAATGTTTATGTTATGTCTAGACTTTTCATATGAGGAATGCATTGGACATAGTAAGTGACGAATGGAGCCCGCTATAGATAATCGACGCATCGGTAGGTCTAATGAGACAAACTAGTGCCTTGGCATGAGGCTTTGACAAAATCTTATTTGTAGTCTTGGCATGAGGCCTTGGCTACGTGGTTATGATAGTCTGGCATTATGAATTCCATCATTATATAAGTGGTTAGTGATATTGCATGTGATTATTCGACTGGTAGAATATCCATGTGAATAAGTAAATGTCATTACTTCATTTTATTTTTTCCATATTATGCTGAAGTTCTAGTTTAAAAGGCTTTTGTTTTAGTTATACATTTCTTTAAATGTTTATGATTATTTATAAAAGATTCCGCTGTATTGTTATCCTTACTGAGAATCTGAGCTCACCCCTTTCTATGTTTTATTTTTCCCAGGATTCCAAGAAGTGTGTTGTGATTGATATGCAGGGTTAATCCCAAGGAATAAGGGTGTTTGTGAAGGATTATTTGTTTTGTTTTGTATGGTATCAAGTGTAATTTAACATTCATGTATGAAATCAATTTACCAAGACTTCTAAACTGATCGGTCCTTCGGGACTTGATTCATTTTAATCATGAAAATCTATTAAAATAAACCACCGACTCTAGGTAACTAGGGTCAGGGCATTATAGTTGGTATCCGAGGAAGTTTATCAATAACCTTTGAAGCTAGATTTAGATAAACTCTGATTAGAGCACATATCCGTAAGATAGACTTTGAGGATTAGTATAGAATAACTTCCTAGAATTTTCATACTTTATAGATTTTGTGAGTTTTCTAAGAAATACAACCCTGTCTGGATACGAGTAGGTAGAGACGGCTCTAGCATAGATTTACCTAGTGGTAAAACTAGAAAACACCACTTTGAGCTAGACTCGAATAGAAACTGGTGCACGACAACGGGCCTTGCTGTACTCTTGGTTATGACACTCTCAGGAGATATGCGTAGGATAATTTTTATTTTCTTTACAAACCATTTTGAAGGGTTTATGAGTACATACATTATCGAAGAATATATTTTTTATGATTATGGATTATTTCCATAAACGGTTTACTTTATATTTAGTGTTTTAGAAGTTTGGGATTAGGTATTTCTATTCATAAACTAATCTAGTGTATGCCATTGTTTAGAAATCGTGCCTAGTAGAAGGGATGAGAACTCTAGCAATACGCATGATCCAAAGAATAAGAAGGATCATATCATTCATGGTCTTAAGCTATAAATTAGAAGGGAAATATTCTCATACATATTATCATCATATGAAGGAATAATATCATGTGTTGATAAGATATGTAATGAATTCTCAGAGTCTTATGGCTTTGAAGGGATGCGAGAGAAGGAAAGGATGGTAGAGAGAAGGATAGATAATGGGAAGAATGTAAAGGAGGATTTTCTCATAAGTGATAACTGTGGAAAGAATCACCTTGGAAAATTCTTGAAGGAAATTATATTACGTTATAAGTGTATTGAAAAAGGACACTATGTATGTCACTGCAAGGGTAAGAAAAAGGTTTCAAATATACAATGCTTCATCTGAAAGGAGTTTGGACACTACACGAACCGATGTCCCCACCATCAGACTATGCCGTAAATGATGCTATTGGATAATAATCATGTTATGATACTACCACAGATGAAGAGGAATTACTAGTGTTCTTATGTTGTTATTTTGTAATTATTTCATTGAAGTGTAGTATCAATGATGTACTGGAAATAAATAAGAATTGTACTGCAGTACTATTTCATTGAGGATTTGACATTTTATGGTACTAAGAAAAGTGACTCTACATCGAGTTAAACTTTTTGGAAATTACATGGTTGAAGGAAAGATAAACATTTATATGGTCCTAATATTGAGGTACTGATTTTAGAATAAGATATGGTTGATTTGAGTAAATTATATTGGATATTTTGACTGCCTTGAAACTGATTAAAGATTTGTATATTCCATTATTGTTGGAGTTTACAACATTCTTGGATGATGAATTATATCCAGTATTCTATAAGGAATAAGGGAGCATGAATTTAATCAACAAGGTTTTATTGTAATTCAGGATGTTTCAGTATTTTAAAAGAATACATGATGAAGGTATTCACACGCTATTACGGGGTAAAAAGGATCTACATTATGTTTACCATTCATATAAATTTTGGACTCAGAGTTTAAAGAAGTATTTTGGATAATTATAAAGGTTGGAATGGATTATATTTTACATTGGATACTATTTTTAAGGTTATTTCTAGATATTTATAAAAAGGACAACACACAGACCGTGTGACAACCTGTCGCATCAGAAAAAGCTGTGGGAATCAAACCCACAACCATAGTGCGATTGAGATTTATCGCCTACCACTAGACTACGTTAAGTCCATGGAGTGTATAATGTTGTTTTTTTATGTTATGAGATATTAATTATAAATTTATATTTGGAACCCTATACGGTTAAGATAAATAGAATATTTTTTAGTTCTATTACCTTTTGGAGTGATAGTTGAGTTTGTGGTGAAAATTTAGTAAGGAATGAATATATACATGACAAGTAAGTATATTTCCTTATGTTCTTAGTAAATCTCATAAATAAATTCTTTATCTTTATAAAAGGTAACTTGAAACAAAAACTTTGTCGATTAACTTTTCCTACTGGGGAATCAAACACCGTTTAACCAATCACAAGTTTTTGATTTTCTTGTAGTTAAATTTCTCCTAATCATTTTTTCTACAACTCCCCATCAGACTTTGATGGTATGTTTCTCCTCCATATCCACGTTTTCATTGAATCCTAGTATTGTCTATCTCGGGTGACCTTTTTACTTCTCTTTCTTTCTTGTAAAGTTTTATTTTTATTAATCCTATTTTTCGAAGTGGGTTTTCCAAAAAGGTATTTTCTAGTTTCAAACTTTTATTTTCAAAGAAAAATTTCAAATTTTGAGGATGAAATTTACTGAAGGAGGGGAGAATTTAACACCCCATGCTTCCACGGTATGCTTCTCTTTGAATGATACAATATCATGTGTTGTACACAACACTGTGTTCAAGCGCACCACGACCTACCAAACTAGCCGTTCGAAAGCGATTATGAATAGTATTAACTGAATTTAAAATTTTATATTATCCTTATAAATTTATAATTCATATTATGAGTTTCTAAGACATAATTTAATAACAAATTAATTTTTTTCAGATAAAAGATGTATTTTTAAAAAAAATGCAATTTTACAGCCTTTTAATGGAAAATCTTTATTAAATAAAATATTTGAAACTTTTATATACTGAATTTGATAAAATGAACTTCTTCTTTATAATTGTGACATAAGAATTTTGTTTCAATAATGTTTTGGTGTTTTTATGATAAATTTCATATTTGGGTGAATAGTGAAAATTCTATATTTTAACTGAAAACAACTTTTTTAATCAGAATAATTTATATTGTTAAATAATATATTTTAATGGTTTGGAAGTATAAATAGATTATATTTTTACCATTTAATCCAATGATGGTCATTGTTAGTAATTTCAATTTTAAATTGGACATAATCAAGTGTCAAACTTTTGATAGTTATTATTTCTTAAAAATAAACCTTTTGGTTTTAATAGAAGTAATTAATTTAAAATTAATAAATGAAACTTTAATGTTTTTAATTTGAAAAAATAGACTTCATTTTAGGATTCAGAAAATCTAATTTAGCTTAGGGTAAAATTTTGGAACTTTTCTGATAAATTTCATATTTTTATGAATAGTGAAAATTACTAAATTTTAATGAAAAACAACTTTTTTAATCAAAATAATTAATAGTAATAAATTATGAATATGAGTGTTTTTAAAGTATATATAGAATATATTTTTACCATTTAATATAATTTTGGTCATTGGACATTATTTCACATTTATACTGGAGATAAACAAGTGTTCATATTTTGATAGTTACTATCTCTTAAAAACATACTTTTTGTTTTAACAACAGGAATTGATTTTAAATTAATTTCTGCCACTTCTATGTTTTGAATTTAGAAAAATGTATTCCATATTTTGAATCAGGATTTCCAAATTGTGTAAATATGTAACATTTATTTTTTGACATTTTGAATAATTACTTCGGTAAATATTTTATTTACCATGGTTAAAGGGTAAATCCGGTAAATAAGGGTAAAAAATAATATTATGATAATAATAAATTACCCTAAAACGTGTCCTAAACTTATTGGTTGATACATGTCCGACCATTGGAATCTTTGGGTCGATTTAGGGACCCCATGTGGCCACTTGTAGGTGATAAGGAAACTTTATATAAATTATGCTAAAATAAATACAAAAATGACATAAGCATATATCTTTTAGAAAAACAATTTTTACATAGAGTTATATATGTTTCATTTTAGACTATAAATATTAATTAGAAAGACAAAAAAAATTTATACATAATTTTATTTTATTTATATTTTTTATACATTTAATAATTAAATTTATTTATGACACAATAATGATGCAGTATTTTTCTTATTAATGAAAGAATCAAATAATTGGTATTATAAATGTTAAAATAAATATAATTTGAAATTTTTTATGAAATAAATGAATTTTATTGGTTAATATGACATGATAGTATTACTTTAATAATTTTTTTCTGAATTAATAAATATCTTAAGACTTTAACTAAAATCTATTACTAAATAGTTTCAAAATTGACATAAATGTGTTTTTAAAACAAATATTATATTATTATTTGATATTATATTGATAAAATTAAAAGGTTCGGAAAAATGACATTTATCATGATATTTGTATCATTAATGGACCACTTGGGGGTCTCTTGGATTTATATAGTATGTTTATTAACTATATAATATTAAAATACAAAGGGAGATGGTAAATGGCAATCTAATTAACTAAGAGCTGAAACTAAAATATAAGGTTAATATAATGACCCAAACCTATCTAAAATCTATTGGTTGAAAGGATATATACCCATACAAACATTATACTTTTAATAATCCACTTTGGAGACATTAGAAACTAAATATGAATTTATTATAAATTAATACTTTAAGTTTTTCCAAAAGTGGACCTCCTCCCCCTAATAAAAGGACACCACTTAAAACCAATTCATCACAACTTAAAAGCTTTTTGGTTCAGAAAGAATCTGCCCAAATATTCTCTAAACTTCCCTACCCTCATCCTATAGGCCTTATTTTGATCGGAAATCCAACTTAAATATCCCTTTTTATCAAATCAAAAGGAAGAACCCGAAGAAGAGGTAATGATTTCACATCACTCTTTCAAGTTCCTTTCATCTTCCACTTCCTTTTTCGTTGTTGTTTCCATTCTAAAATAAAAACTCCAGTATATTCTTTATACTGTGATGTTATTATAATTATGGTATAACCAAATACATTATTCTATCCACCCTTTGAATGACATGTCACCATACGTGCGTACGTACGTCTTACTGTCTCCACGTCGTGGTGTAGATGTTATTCAATACATTATTATTTGGATGGGTATAATAATGATGTTTACTTGATGTAAATAATAAATATAACATGGTAAATATTTTATATATATGACATAACATCCAATTATATATTATTTTAATATCAATATAATGATATTTTTGCTCGTGCGTACGTAGGGATTACCGTCTCCACGACGTGATGAGATTCATTTCCAAGTTCCCCATTCATAAACTATTATAAAAATGTATATTAATAAGAAGTATGTAATATATTAAATAATAATGCTACTGGAGATATATATATTTATATATATAAGTATTTATGTACTTACATATATCTTATTCACTTAATTCCGTTCATGACTGTATGAAAACGGAAACAACATTTATGCGTATGTACGGACTACCATCTCCATAAACGGTGTTTTCCATTTCATATATATGCCTATTATACATATTTATATTCTAAATATATATGACATATATAAATCATGTTTTATATTGTGGAAGTATTTAAATCATGATCTAAGTGATATAATCAAGAGTAAAATGTTGAAACATGTACGATAAATAAAGTGATTATTACATGAAATATTAATATAACATGGAAATTATTATTAAATGTGTAGTATGAAGTCATAAATGAATAATGTATGATATTATAAATATTAATATGGTTCTGTTATAATTTAATAACATACTTTAGTCTTCATACATGAGGTTAAATGTATCATCGACTAAAGGAATGTGCAAGGTAATGAGTTTTCATCTCACTCCTTATTTCTGTGAAATTAATGCCATATTGCCACTATTATCTTTTGTGTGGTGCATGTAATGCCCATAATTGCATTCTTTGTGTAATACAATTTAATTTATGTGTATTTACATATTCATTGTATGATACGTCTTTCATGGGGTGTATGTTTTGTAAGACACCAAATTGGTAAGGGTTAATTTCAGAATCTCTTTATTATCCGAGGTTGTTTTTATGTAAGTATCTACTGGGACAAATTTATTATCAATGTCCTTGTTCTATAAAAGAGTTTTAAAAGGGATTATTTTAAGGGATATTTTACTAAAACATCACTTCAAATGTTTTAAATATTTATTCTTCAAAATTATTCTCATTAATGTCCATGTCTTCAAAATTGTTTTTATGGATTTATTTATATGGACATGAATGTTTTTAAAATGTTAATTCATTTAAAATGTTTTAAAGTGGTATGGGAAACTTTGATTCAAAAATGTCTTTAAATTACTTCATTTAAAAATTGTGTGACTTTTAAATGTTTTCATAAAAAAGGGGTATTTCTCTCAAAGAGTTTTACAAATCATTTTCTTCAACGTCAAAATCATTTAATGGATTTTAAAGTTGTTTTGATGTTTATTTATCATGATAAAAATCTTATATATTGTGTTGAAGGTTTTGTGATATGTTTTACTGTGGATGTGTTATTTTTACACTATTTATGGTTTATGGGTAAAGTATTGAAATTTCATATGCTAGTTTTAATACGAATGTTTCTGTTATGTTTAGACCTTTTCATATGAGGAATGAATTGGACTTAGTAAGTGACAGGTGGATCCCGATATAGCCCCTCGATGCATCGATAGTTCTCATGTGTCAAACTAGTGTCTTGATACGAAGCCTTGACTAAATCTTATTTGTAGTCTTGGCCCAAGGCCTTGGCTACGTGGTTATGATAGTCTGGCATTACGAATTCCATCATTATGAAAGTGGTTAGTGATATTGCATGTGATTATTTGACTAGTATAATATCCATATGAATAAGTAAATGGAATTACCTCATTTTATTTTTTCCATATTATGCTGAAGTTCAAGTTTAATAGGATTTTTTTTAGTATACATTGCATTATATTTTTATGCTTATTTACGAATGTTTCTGGTGTATTATTATCCTTTATGAGCATCTGAGCTCACCCCTTTCTATGTGTTATTTTTCCCAGGATTCCAAGAAGTGTATTGTGATTGATATAAAGGGTTAATCCAAGGGAATAATGTCACCTGTGAAGGATTATTTATGTTGTTTAATATGTTATGAAGTGTAATGTAACATTCATATATGTAATCTATTTTCCAAGAATGCTTAACTGGTCGGTCCTTCGGTACAAGATTCATTGTAATGATGACAAATTATTATAATAATGCACCGAATCAGGGTAACTGGGGTCAGTGCGTTACATATGTGATCTTATAGAATTACTGAAAATACCTTCCTATAGTAACTATAAATAAAGAATCACAACATTTTAAAAACATCTAGAGGATTCTCCCATAACAGAACAACCTATAATTTTTCAATATCCATTGATAAGAACATCACATATTTAACATGGCCTATAAATATTACAAATCATATATAGAAATCAAATTAATAAATCTCACCACATCATTGATATTCCAACACAACTTTAAGAATGATATCCAGTTGATCTATATGATCATCCTATAACTTGGAGTAAAAAAATATTATCCATAAAGAAAAATAAAATTCTAACAAACAATGGGCTCATTTCATAAAATCCATAAATACTACATTAGTATTAGTGAGACCTAATGGAACAAACATAAACATTATTTTCCTATACCATCTTCTAAATGATGTATTTGTTATATCTTCTTCTCAGACACTCAACTGGTATCACCTTGACTAGTGGTCGATTTTAAAAATCAACATGGCCCTCAATGTTATTAAATGATATCATTAATCCAGTAAAAAGATAATATTTCATAATAGTCACCCAATAAAATGTTTGATAACCTATTTTAATATCTACGTCTCAAATAAGAATTATTATCAAAGGGGATAGTTGAATCCCATGGTGACACATAATGACGAATAAATCTCTTACTCACTAGGTCCACATGGTGGAAATTATTTTACACTAATTCAATAAGACCCATTAAATAAATTTGAATAGAAATTATCATTATAAAATTGAGAAGTTTAATAGTATACATGGACTCTATATTTATTGGTAGCAGAGAAAAATCATTTGGATGACCAACATGCACACACAAACAACACTGTAGGATTTAGATTGACTAAAAAGTGTAAATATAATCAAGAAACATCTCTGAAAAATGTAATGCTATAACCCCATTATAAGGAAAAGATCCCCATCCCTTCCTGATCTAGAGTCCACACAAATGGAAAAGATGACTGATCCCATCAGATTATTGGAAAACAAAACCTGATGGTTATACAATTATACTCTTCCAAAATTTTTATCATCCAAATACATTTTTATATAATTTCCTTCTGTATTCATATAAAATATTTATATTAAGAAATATAAATATGAAATTAATAAGTGATAAAATATAAAATCATATTCATACACCATACATTATTAATGTAGACATATAATCATCAAAGGATCCATTATTTGAAATAATGAGATACAACATCTTGTAAAAAAACTTTTGATAAACTATCTATGAAAAAATCCTCATGTGATAAAAAATAAAAAAAAATGAAAAAGCACATTGTATTTTGACATAGTATATGGAAGTATATAATTGACATTACAGAATCCTAAACCCAAAATATATTGGTATCAAATGATAATGACAATTGCTACACTCTAACGATATCACAAAACATTTGGTGGGATTACACAAGCTAAGAGTGACTCATATGTTCATGATGCACCCATGTTTTTATATGTTCCGTGATTTTTAAAAAAAATTCAAAACCATAATAATTTTTTTGAATAATATTCAAATCAGATCAAATCAGATTCAGTGTTTGGAACACATTCCCAATTCAAACCTCCATTCATTCATTTTATCATATAGTTGGTGTGAAAAAAACATATATTGAAGGAAAACCCCTACAGAAACATGTATTCTTCCAAGAAATGTATTGAAAAAATCTATTTTATTAATTTAATATAAAAATGAATTTTTAAAATAATGATATGAAATCCATAAAACTAAATATATGTATAGAAAAACCAACCTCGAGAATGACGATAGAAGTATTCAGCATTGACAACGTCGACAAGGGAAGAGACGATCACGTCCTCATAGTCCTAGATCAAAAATGGAAAACATAAATACTCTAAAAAAATCCTTGGATATTTCTTACTCGAGAACATGGATCTCTAATAAGTAAATATGATAATATATATAGAAAGGATCTAAAAAAGGTAAAAACGACCCATAATAAAATATACATAGAGATGATACCTCCTGTAACAATAAAATCTACTTATAATGCAATGATAGAAATATCTTGACCACTAGGAAAGATTATGCTGAAGAAATATGATAATATGGGAAAATTAGTGGTTAAACTAGCGTCCTAAATGTTTTTGAAACATATTTTCATGGTATTTTAATTCTCACACATGGTTTACTAGAGAAGCTACATGGTTGTGAGTAATTGTGTTCCTTAACCATGTTACCTTTAGAGAGCATCTCTTTGGGTTTAAATTTTTCTATGCATGATTAATTTATCTCTATGACACCTTTTTACGACAACTATTCCAATAGTTTCATAGTTTGGAGGGGTATCTGCACAGTATAGAAATACTAAGCACCCCCTTCTAGAAGAACATGGTTATAGAGAAAATTTATTCGGCCAAATCCCACCATTATTCCTAAACACGAACAAACATGTCACGTCACTAAGGGATTCTAGAATTTTCCCAAAAATTCTATAAATGACCCTAATGATGGACCCAACCAAGGCATGATGAAAAAATGTGACCTGATGAGCCTAATGAATATAATGTAACATTATATATAAATATAGTAATAAATAGAGATTATATTCTGTAAAAATGAGTAATATAACATTCATTTCTTATGAAAAATAATTTATTTTTCATTATCAGGTTCAAGCATAGCATAATATTCTAAACACCATGTAATATCCTAGTCCAACTCAAATTTGATATTTAATATCAAAAAAACAGTAATTAAATATTTTAATAAGAATAAATATATTGATTTTAAATGATTGAAAATTCATGAACCTCTATATATTAAACATATCTAGAAGATGGATCAATATGTGTGTAGATAACACACCATTTTATATGGATACATCAAATGAATGCATCATGTGGTCATTTTATTTGATTAAAACCCAATATATAAAATTTATTATTCATCTGTATGTTTAATTCATGATAATCCTTTAATTGAAAAAAAAGGGTCATATGTAATATATTCATCACCAATTGAGGCCTCTGATTAGTTAAAAGGAATATTTTAAATACACCACAACTCTTTATGTGATTGTTTTCATTATAAAATCATCATTAATAGTCCAATCATTTATTTAATACTTCAAATAATCTTATATAATATTCATCATCTTAGTTTTTATCCATATCATTATAGGGGATTTGCTACATTCAATATGTAATTGTGAAAATTACATCCCCACTTTTATTTAAACCATCAATCCATGATCAATGCTCTATCAATCCCTATGATTTCCTATTTTCCCATACACATATTCTAATAAAACATATTGTAGACTCAAAATCTACATTTTAATTTGACAAATGCTACATGTAAATCATACTTAGACATTGATTGTTTTTATACATTACATTATTGAAATTATACTTCATAGATTAGTCTTTTATGTATTAAGAATTTGTTACATAATCATACATTATATTTAGAAATTAATACATAATCATATCCAATAATTGAATAAAATAGAATATTCATATGTGATTCCATATATTTCAAAAATTATAATATTATATTCCAAATTTATTATTTAACACACTCATATATAATATTTGAAAAATTCAAGGTATTATTATGTGTCTCTATAAGATTCTTGAACCCCTCCAAACATTCCCAAAACCATTATAATTCCTAAAAAATATAAAATAATCAATTCATTGTTTATATACTTCCAAAATATTCCAAATCATTCAAATCATCATTAATAGACCTCCATATTTCATACATGAAAAACCTTGTTATCATATATTGGTTTTCCATTGTGATCTCACATTGTATTTAGGTCCACTCATAACCCTGACCATCTTTTACATTTCAACAAAAAAAAATATTTATTAAATATTGTATCCAAAATATTTTTTAATAAATTAAATTTACCATCATTAACATATCAACAATAAATTGAAAAACTAAACCCAACATTAAACTTATATTTACAACATAGAATAATATAATCAACCATCTGAGTGACCAATATTTAGTACTCACCACTACATCTAAACCATATATCATGTTAATAAAACCCCCTCAATCATGTGATATATATATATACAAACATATATATATATATATATACATATGATAAGAGATCTAAAAATAAATTACTTTTAACCCCACTAGAATTTTACTTGTTGGATCTTCTGTAATTTTTTGAATGCCAATGTTTTTTCCAACACTAATTTATCCTTATCCATATAACACAATCTATATAAACTGCTTCATCGTCATCAGAAATCATATAATCATTGTAAAAACCCTTACCATATTAATTTTGTTTTGAGAGAGTGTTTATAGTAACCACTCTTTATCAAATTGTATTCAATTATATTGATTTTTTATTGTGGTTAAATAATAAATGAAACAATATTATATATTCATGAAAAAATATCCAAAAAAAACAACAATCATAAATAAATAAACTATTGTATAATATATATAAAAAGTAGGACTATTTCATCACGTAGTCATTGGTAAAAACCACTATCATCACGCAATATTCATTTATATCAACCATGTACCCTATTTCTGAATTGATATTTACTATTGCCAAAAAATTTACACCAATACCTTATGAGTAATTCTAATGAATATTCAATATAAAAACCCGATATGTATATATATATTGAAATCCAAAAAAACATTCCATACACTTTTTTATAGAATCCATGAGTTGATCCATGCTCATAAAATAGTAGTATATTTTTTAGTAGAAATGTATATCCATGTCCCTTGAAGAATAAAATGGGAACTCCCTGTTCTGAGTGACTACTAACAAATTTAAGGATATATATCATTAAAATATGTTTCCATGGTTGATGATGTATGGGTGAGACCATCCGACCATGATTATGTCGTTTATTTCACCCAATGCATAATGAAAGGGTATTTAAGACTTAATGGTTGTTTTGAGGGACTTTTTGGATTCTTTTACATCATAAAGTACATACTTACGTGTGCATCCAAAATAACGGGACATTGTTTTCCACACAAGATATATTTTTTCGTAGATCCAAAAAAGATATTTTTATCAAAATCGATTATCATTTGAAGTTGTAAATAATTTTAGTATTTTATAATATGAAATTATAACATTAAGAAAACAATTCATGGACCACTGAATCCTTTCAAAAAAAAACCACTAAACAGATAGACATCATATGTGACATTGAGGTGGAAACACTATATAGATCATGATATCAATATATGGACCACAATACCACATTTCTTACCATTATAGCCCTTTATTGACCACAAGATCATTCCATTGGGACATTATCATCCATGGCATTCAAATATTCCTTTTTTCACACAAAAAATACATTCCTCCGGAGGTTCCCTTCTTGAAATTAATTTAATTTTTGGCCAATTAAACTCCATTAGTGGGGAGTATTTTTTGCATTACCATTCATATAATCCATTAATAGAGTCAAATTATTCCCACCAGTCACCCCCACATGGAGACACCTTTTTGTATAAAAATACTAAAATAATAATTATAAATAAAACAATAACCACCTCAATTACTATGTATTTGATCCAAAGGAAACCATTTAATTTTTGGTGATTTAATGTAAATCTAAATCAAAACCGGAATTCCTCTGACACAAACAATTTTTGGATGTTATTCCATAAAGTCCCCTCTTGGGAAAGTGTCCTTAAATTATATCTTATTAGGTTTCACCAATGAATAACACATGCGTGGTTTTTTCGATGAAGAATATCCACAAATCCACTTTTTAGTAAAGATGTTCTAGAGCCTAAAAACTAGGATAAATTAACATAATCCACCCATATAGAGAACCTAACCTCTAGAAAAACCTTGATAATATACCCTCTATGATTTCATTTTGTAATTCACTACCCAAAAATTCATTACATTAATCCCCTTATATGTCACTACCATTAGAAATTCCTTATAGAACAATAAAAAGGGTCTATACTAGAGGGGATCAACCTCATCTCTCGATCACTACAAAAAATATATCATAGTCATTATCCCTCCCCAACCATTATTGACAAACATGATAAATAGATAGTCACCCTATGACCATTTCGTGGAAAGTACATCACATTTTGTGTTTTAATATTTTTAGCCCCAACCATATTTGAAAATAATATTATGAGTTAAATTAATCCTTTAGGATTCAAAATACTCCATTACGCAAGATAATCATATTAGTTTTTTCATCTACCTTGACATAATATTCTTATATTAATTTTTTATTATTACATGAGTCGATATCCTCATTTGGGTAATCATACATGGGTCTATACATAGTTTTAATTCCCAAAACATTAATTTTCATAAATTTAATAAAGAATAAAATACCTGAAGGTATAATATAGGTTTAAGGCTCAAAAAGTCACATTCAGTTTGGATAATCCTCATTGAGTCCCAAAACACCATGAGTCCTGATACTCATATTTGTTCAAAAAAAATAACATGAGTTGATATATTCTTACCAGTTATATCATTCACCATTATCTGTGATTGTACAAATTGTGTCAAACTTTGGTATCCTCTTAGGTGTAATCTCTAACATCATCTCAAAGATAATATCATCTATAATACCCATTCAATACCCATTTTTTTCTTTTATAATAAAAGCATCATTTATCGACCACCTACTCAATTTAATCCCCACAGAAATCTTATCATTTCTAGTTACCAATAGACATGTTGAGAAATAATGGAAGAACAAAATCATTTTCCCCACTTAGTATCTTATCATATTACATTTCTTGACATAATACCGCCATTTGATCATAATCAATGCATAACTTCTACTTGATCCCCAATCATATGCTCTTAATAAGTATAGTTGAACTTATTTTTTCTATTTTTTGTCAAAATACACATGAGCCAAATTTCAATAGAGGTTTACTTGATCATTGTAATGTCATAATTATGATACATCGAATGAATCTCCTTTTAGTGAAAGTTTTATAACTCTAAATTTCATAGTATATATCTTTAACACTTGATATAAAATTGTGCATACCATTCTAGATATATGCCCTGAAACTATAAAAAACAAACTATGTGGTCCCCATATCATGTTAATTTGGATACATAGGACACTTATTTTATCTTCAATCCCAATAACCCAAAATATACAATCCATTTAATCAATTGATAATCATATGACCAACGTTTCATCAACACATTTAGTCCAGACACTCCTCATAGATTCAATAAATACCCCAAAGTAATGATAAATCTCATGATTTGTCTATATCCAGTTATATATGGGCATACCACTGTGTTTAAGCACAGATTGCGCAATCACCTTCATATTAACTAAATAGTAGGATAAAATTAAAATATTTATTATTTTTAATGTCCACACCAACCTTTGTTAGATACATTACACTACCTATTCCACTCTTCATAATGTAAAACATCTTAGACTTGATTAGGGTTTCAGGAACAAAATTGGAACCACAATTACCCATATCACATGAATTTAAAGGTTATAACTTATCTGCTTAAGAGGAACTAAACTATGTGGTTTATGATTCCTTTTACGAGGATATATAAGAAGACACTATTGAGGGATTGATCACAACATTATAACACAACCATCTAAATTGATGGAGATAAAATCCAGAGCAACCATTATATAGATTTAAACTATAGAATCATTCATTAATAAGAGAAATAAGAAATCCAAAAATATATAAATATTTTTGTATAAAATCGTGGTTTTTATCAAATAATTTTCACTAGGGTACCCATCCCCCTATTGCAATATTTTAAGGCTTCCCAAAACCATAAATATAAATAAGTGATTCTTAGAGTTGGAATAAATCCCCTAAAAGGTCAGTTGAATCATACCTCCATTCCTCTTGAACAATATACATTCCATGTTTTCATTTTTAAAATCCCAACGATCACTAACCTTGGGAATGAAAAACCATACAAACTCAAAATTAATGTGTTGTGATCACGCAACATTGTTTTCGTTAGAAAAAACATCATTTATAATGACTACCACCAAAACAATCCCAACACAGTCCCTAAAGTTATAGTACTCTAAAAAATCCAATATTTATGGACACAACACATATTCAACACGTTTTCTACAAAACATATGATGTAGAAATTATAATCTTTATTAAACAAAGGAATTATATACATTCCCATTTTTATAGATTTTCACATATGTTTAATAAGTCATATAATGTAGTAGAGTTGTTTTATAACGTTTCTAATGTTTATTTAGATACGTATATGATAAGTGGAACACACTCCCCCACCCCATGAATTATTTCATATCATTATGTAATGACCTCAAACCTTGTATCCCAGAGTCGGTGGTTATATTGTAACATTGTTTCTAGTCATAAGAAGTCATATACCAAAGGAACAAATAGTTTTTCAGTCTTAGTATAATATAAACATACCAAAATATAACATAATAACTGAAGACCAAAAATAAAACATATTATTTCCATTGAGTGAATTATTATTTTTTATATCACAACCATTCATATCAATCATAATACACTTTATGATGGCATGGTGAAAATAAAACATAAGAAATTGGTGAGCTCAGATACTCAGTATGGGTAAGAGCACAATATAATGTATAATGAATATATAATATTAACTAATATCAAAAGGTAAACAACTGAAACACATGAAATTTATAAAATAACATATGAATAATATGGTAGGAATTACTGATGATCAAATAGATAAGTAAATATATATAAATATATATAATCACACGAGATTGTAACATATCCATTAATATTATAACTACAAAAGTACCATAATGGACATAAATATCTAATATCATAATGAGGTAACCCATAATGATGGAAAACTAAAACATAATATCAATACCATTCACAAAATTGTTTAAATATATGAGTAAATAAAAATTTAAATTTTCTTACTTATTTTTATCATGAGACCTCTCAATGCATTGAGGGGTTTAATAATTTTGTTCCTAAAAAATCAGATAATATGACATATTCACATTAAAAGAAAATTAAGAAAGAAGTATTTTTTGAATAAAAATAATATTCATTTTAAAATATTTTAGACAAGTTAAAATTGTTAAAAATGAATTTAATAAATCATTTTTAAATGAATATAAACCATTTAGAAAAAATTTCAAAAAGCATATATTTTGATGAAAAAGTTTTTTTGTCTGAAGAGATAAATGAAGTTGGATTTTTTAGAAAACATTTAATCAATGACATTGACTAAGAAATAAATTAAAATGGAACTATTTTATAAAAAATATCCTGAATTACTAGTGGGGAATAAAATTGATTCTTTTTAATATAGAAATATCAAGCATTTCTCCCAATAGAAACATAACCAAAAAATGTTTTGAATTATAATGAAATTGTGAAAAATAAACACATTTCAAATTGGTAACATTAAAATTATAATCCTCATGGATTATATAACATATTATGATAAATTAAATATAATAATTATAAATTTATTCATGCTATAAAATATTAATAATAGATGTGTAACACCCCGAGATTTTATGAGATTTTTTTTAATTTTTTGGATTTCTTGTGTTGTATGCTACACTAAGATTATCTTGTTCTATACAAAACACCATATTAGCTTTTATTATATGAAAACACTATTCTTGGATTCTATTGGATGCAAGAGCGAACTTCCTCAATAGTGTGTGTTGTACGCAATACTAAGTTCCACTAAACGAGATATTATTATAATATTATTATGAACTAGCCTTTATGAATAGTATTAACTAAATTTTAAATTTTATAACATTATAATTCATCATAAAAATTTTCTACAATGAGGTACGAGAACAAAAGCAATTTTTTGGATAAAATAAGTATTTTTTAAAAAAAATGTTGTTTTGCCGCATTTTGATGGAACACCCATTTTAAATATACTTTTTGAGAAGTTTAAAAGTAAAAATTTAAAAAATAAACTTCTTCTTTTGAATCAGGATATAAAAATTTACCTAGGATTATTTTTTGATATTTTTCTAACAATGTTCTTATTTTGATGAATAGTAAAAACACCCTAAATTTTACTTAAAAAAATATTTTAAATAGAGATAATTTATATGGTTAAATTATATTAATAATTTTTTTTAAAATTATAAATAGAATATATTTTTATAATTTAATATAAATTATGTAAATAGAATTAATTTTACATTGAATTCGTAGGTAAAATCAGTTCATTATTTTGCAATATTTTAAACGAAAACCCATTTTTTCGAAAACATGATTAATTTTATATTAATTGTTTCAAATTATGTGTATTGAATTTGAAAAAATGGATTCTAAATTTGGAATCTGTGGGTCCAAATTATGTAAATATGATACTTCTTATTTTTGGGCATTATGAATAGTAACTACTGCAAATTTTATTTACCATAGTTAAAGGTAAATTAGGTAATTAAGGGTAAAAATAATATTATAAATATTCCCTAACACTTGTCATAATATAATTGGATGATTATATTTAGGTCTAAAATATACTGGGTTTGAAATGGTATCTACTAGAAACCACTTATATGTGATTAATACCTTTAATTTATTTTATTTAAATGAAAGTGAAATATGTCTTACTCAAACTTTAATAATTAAATTATTATTAATATATGGTTATGTAGAATATAAATTCCATTATAAATGTTCATTTTAATTCTAAAATGTGTTTATTTTTCATGGTAATTTATTTGTTATTTTTATGAAATATATAATTACTTTAATATCTTATAAATTAATGATGCTGAAATTATTTATTTAGTGAAAAATCAATAATATAGTATTTATTAGAATAATAATACCCATAAAAGGCCCAAAAACCAGAACAAAACATATTGGTAGTGTACATATGAACCATAATCATCTAAAGGTAGAATTGTTGACCATTTGGAGCCTTACAAAAGCGATTATGACACTTATATTATATTATTTTAAATGATGTCAAAGTTGTCACCTTCATAATTTAATAAAGATAACATTTAAAAAGTTAGGTGTTTTATATGATAAATTCTAATAAATGTATTTTTATGAAATATATTAGATTTATATTCATCATAGTATTTTTTTTTATTTTTTATGCACTAAATAAGTATAATAAATAATTATACAAAAATGTTGTGCTATTTATTTTATTAAGAGAAATATAAAATAAATAGATCTAAAAATATTAAAATAAATATTATATGAACTAATTAGTATTATCCACGAATTTTGTAGATGAATATGAAATGTTTGAAAAATATTAAATATTTTGGTTCGAATATATTGTAAAGACCCGTAAAATTCAAGGAATTTTTTTTCTATTAATTTTTTTTGGAATTTTACAAGAACGTAGTTTCTGACAGCACGTGATTCCGAGGCCCGGTGTGCCCGGAATCATTTTCTGAAGTTTTGTCTCGGGTACATTCAGTGAACGAATGAGCGAGTTTTTCTAACTTTTGAACGGGTGCTCGGAATCAAATTCTGAGGGCACCGATGGAATCGCAGCGCCGATACTTTCTTAGAAACTCCTCTTTCGGAGTTGCGTTTGCTCGGGTGTGGTTTTTAATTTTTGGCATTAAGTGAAGAAAATAAAATAAAGTGGTATGACAACTTTATTTTATTTCACTTAAAGCCACCTAAAGCCACTAAATCTACTTAATCTAAGTTGAAGCGGATAGGGTGGAACACAAAATATCATACCTTCTAGGTAGGATATTTGTGTTGTGGGGACCGCACAAGCCCCACCGTTTCTTTTCCCCTAAGTAACGCACCCGCGAAAACTCCTCTTTAATGAAAGTCAACAGGTGCATTTTCTAAAACTCTTAAACGCTCCTATTAAATGAACAGTTAAGTTGTTACCATTAATTAACCGAATTAATGGTTCGTTTCTTAACATGTTTTCAAACTGTATGCATAATAATAAAATAAGACCAACACACTTTCTTCTTGGGTGTGGTTTGTTGAGAGGATTTGGAGAAACTGTATCTTCATCCTCATTTGTGAAGAACGCAAAGAACACCGGCCTTTGACGAAAGGCAACGAAGAATGCAGAACCCTCGGAGATCGATGATGCGACGCTGTGTACCATGATGCCGACGATTCTCCTCCCACGACGTTCTTCTACGGCGATCCTTCCCCACGACAATCTTCGATCAACACCGATTGAGGTAGGGGAATATGGATCTTTAATTTTCCTTCGTGGTTTTTATCCTTAACAAGGATTTAATTCGTGAAATAAAATCTGTGTGTTTTCTTAAACCCTTGGAGATCGTAGACGCGACGCCGTATACTGCGATGACGTGACGCCCTTCCGCGTCGCGACGATCATCTTCTTCTTCGACGGTCAATTCCACGATGAACTCTCGTTCGACGACTACTATGAGGTAGGGGTTTTATTTTAGAATAATATTTCCCATGGCTATTTTATTCTAAAAAAAAGAACAGGGATCAAAGCTAAATTTTAATTTATTAAAATTGTGCCTTGTTATGTTTTCATGTGTTGATTATTATTCCCAATTATTATCACCTAACACGTAGGGTGCGGGCCAAACAAACACGGCCCGACAACCCTCCGCAGTTTTCCGTTGATGTGTGGATTAACGACGTTTACGAAATGGGATCATAATGGCGATTGGAGGCCTTTGAAGTAATGTTCGGATCCCAGGAGAGCCATAGGCACAAACCACAGCCAAAACGGACCACCAGAGTGCATCCGGTGGTCCGCGGAAGTTTCCGCCGGCGCCGTTGGCTGGAGGCGGCGGCCGGCCGCCAAGAAGCGGTGGCACCCAACGCACCGCCTGGAAGACCTGCCACAGTGGAGAGGGCCGGTCCCGTGGCCGCGTGGGACCGCGGGGAAGGGACACAGCCTTGCGCGACGTCCGGTGACACGGAGCGGCCCCCGCGCGGGGGCCGTGGCTCTTTTGGGGCGGTCGCTCGGCCATCGCCGAGCCGCCCAGACCTGCCAGCCGGGTCGTGCCCAGGCCGGGCCAGGCCGGGTCGCGCCCAACCGGGTCGGACCTAGACCCGGGTCGGGTCGACCAGGTTCGGGCCGACCCAGGGGGGTTGGGCCGGGTCGGTCCGGGCCCAGACCCCCCCGTTTTCGGACCTTTTTGGTCTTTTACCCGTACCTTGAGCTACGAGCCTCCGATCGACGCACCGTCAGCGAAGATGAGATCCTTGGATCTAGACGGTCGTTTTGGTATATCACACCCAAGGTATCAGAATACTTTGGGTTTGGCCGGGTTGGTTCGTACACGAAACCAACCGGGCCCTCTGAGCGGAAACACTCATATCTTGAGCTCCGGACGTCTGATTGACGTGCCATCAACTTTGTTGAATTACTCTAAGTGAGGTGGATCTTTTGTCTTACTCTGCCTGGGGTTTGGACGCAGCTGGAGTATGGTCGGATTGGTTTTCCTTAAAAAACCAACCGGGCCCCTGGGACGAAAAACCCAATAACTCTCAGACCGGGCATCCGATTGACGCGCCGTCTGTGACGTTGAGTTCATGTTGACGATACAAAACTTTTGGATACATCAACTCTAGACTATGTGTCAGTTGATGTATCAACCTCTCGGCTCGTGGAGCGGACCCTCTCGAACGAGCTTGCTGTGTGTGGGAACCCTAGAGCTGGTTGTATCTGCAATGAAGACAGTACGGGAATCCTCTGTGGGTTCGGTAGTGACCACTATATTACTTTCGGGATACATAAACTCTAGACTACATGTCAGTTGATGCATCGACCTCTTGTCTCATGGAGTGGACCCTCCCGGAACGAGCATGCTGCGTGCGGAAACCCTAGAGCCGGTCGAGACTTGACGACTGCTGATCGAACGACTCGGTGTGTTACGGATAGCCCAGTGGGAAGCGCTTGGTTGTAGCAGCAGACCCACGGAGGAGGAGCGCTTGGTTGTAGCGGCAGACCCACGGTACTCAACAAGAGGAGTACCTATGGAGGCTATGAGGTGGAGCGCTTGGTTGTAGCGGCAGACCCACGATGGGGAGCGCATGGTTGTAGCGGCAGACCCACGACGGGGAGCGCTTGGTTGTAGCGGCAGACCCACGACGGGGAGCGCTTGGTTGTAGCCGCAGACCCACGATGGAGGAGTGCTTGGTTGTAGTGGCTGAACCGTGGTACCTAACAGAAGGAGTACCTCTAGAGGCTAAGAGGGGGAGCGCTTGGTTATAGCGGCATACCCATGATGGGAAGCGCTTGATTGTAGCAGAAGGCCCACAATACTCGATAGGTGGAGTACTACAACAGTCCATGGTTAGAGGGAAGTGCTTGGTTGTAGCGGTATAACCACTTTCATTGATATAGAAGTAGTTTCCCAATAGCTATGGTTTTAACTTCATGATCGATCCTTTGTGGGTCATTACGGGGGTCAGTACCTACCGATTCTTTATGGGTCCGACGGCTTAGATGAATCAGTGGTTACATCGGATCATCTCTATCATCTTACGAAGTAGTATACCTGTATGAGCTGAATCCTGTTTTGCTTTTCCTTTGTAGATTGTGTTGTGCTATCCTGTGTGGATTACGTTTTGTTTTCCTATGTGGACTGGGTTGTACTTGGGTTCAGATGTTGGAGCCGAACAAGAATCGATGACTTAGGTATATGTATGGGCATATACCTAAGCAGTGTCAGATGTTACTTCGTGATTGTATCTTCCCTTTGTGGATTATCCTCTGTGGATTCTGGGAGACATTCGGGGGTCTCGGGGTCCCTACTGAGTAGCTTATACTCACCCCTGCATGGGCTATGCACGCACTACGTTGTATTGGTTGCAGACGACGAACATCGCTGATCGTGGTTGAGGCTTGCGGAGCAGGACGATACCTGGAGGTGAACCACTGGGCGGGACGTACTCAGAGCGGTTGGCTGGACCCGAGGAACAGAGGAGGCTATATGTACCCACTCTTCAGGTGATATTTCTAGTGGACAGCTCGACGATGCGGCTTTACTTTTCAGTTATTTTTTTCCCTTCCAGTTGTACTTTACTTTCAGTTGGGGCTTGTATATTGGCCCACTTAATTTTCCATATTTACTGTTGTACTAGTTTTTACTGTTTACTTCTGCATGCTTGCTCTGTGGTGTTTTTGGATTCCATTACAAAGGAAATGCCTTCCGTTTTACCCAGATTTACGCCTTGGTGCTAGTCGTCAGCCCCTGGCCTATGGATGGCGGGCTTGGGGTAGTCACGACACGGGCCCCGAGGAGGGGTTGTGACAATTGGTATTAGAGGAGTTCGGTTATACCGCAGAACATGGGACTCTGATATTTTTCTATGTGAAGAAATAGTGTTAAGCGTATTGGGTGTGGTTATCAGTCCTGGGAGTCCAGTTTTGGTGTGGCGGCAGACGAATCCGTACCCCAGGACCCTGACTTCTGATTTACGACTTAATGCACGAAAACATCGATTACATGTGTGTTTCAGGTTTTCTTTGTGATTACTTTATTTCAGTTCACCAGGTATACTGTTGACCGTGGCACACCTATTTCTTTTCAGGATGACCCCACGACGGTCGCCAGGTAGGGTTCTGAGAGTTGAGCGTGACGACAACCCACTGAGCGACGAGGCCTTGGTACATGGACATTTGACAGCACAGGCACTAGTGGTACCTCTACCCACTGAGCCACTGATGCTTCTAGCCCCAGCCGCTGATGATGCAAGTCGCCTTACTACAATGCATGAGTTCCAACACCAGCGATCGCCCAGGTTCCGCGGGGAGACGGACCCCCAGGCAGCCGAGGACTGGCTGGATGCAGTGGTGCGAGTTTTCCGGTTAGTGAGGACACCAGTAGAACTCATGGTGATCCTCGCAGCGAGCCTACTGCACGTGGCAGCGGGACGATGGTGGATCTTGATTCCCCAGGTGGACGATGAGGCATCTCTTCTTTGGACTGACTTTGAGAGCCTCTTCTGCTCGGAGTTTTTCCCAGCCACCCTCCGTGCGGTGCGCATCCAGGAGCTTCTTCAGCTGCAGCAGGGTATCTTGATAGTAGCCGAGTACGTGACAAGGTTTACCGATCTCTCGCGCTACTCGACAGACATGGTATGAGACCCATTCATCAGGGCCCGAACCTTCGAGCATGGGCTCAGGCGAGAGATCAGAGCTTCAGTTGTTTCTCACAGCATTCTGACACAGGCAGGGGTGTTGGAGCGAGCCCTCTTATTGGAGAGTTTCCTTGGTGAGAAGTCTCCAGTAGTAGGACCCACCACTAGCCGGCATGCCGCAGATTCTTCTGCAGTGGGTAGTAGACAGATGACGCAGGGGTCCAAGAGGACTATACCTACAGGTGGTCGACCGTGTGACACATGATAGTTTGTACGAGGCACCCGGGGTGGACAACGACTTACCATGAGCGGACAGTGTTACTCATGCGGAAGAGTTGGTTACATGGCTCGTGACTGTCCGACCCGCCATACGGATGACCAGTAGATGAACGAAGGACCACCCAGGCAGAGGAAAAGGATCGGTTTAGGTGGACCGCATGGAGTATGAGGCCGTGGCGGGGGAGCTGGCTATGCAGCTGGAGGTGGACGATGCTTCGAGGTGTTGCCACCACCACCACCAGGAGGTCCAACCTGACCGCAGGGAGCTAGTGGACATGGGAGAGATCAGCTTCAGGCAGTTGAGGCCTACGATCATGGAGCTCTGGGAGCAGATGGATAGGAGCGGGACTAGCTCCAGGCCTGGAGACTTTTGTTTATGCTGCTTATAGTGTTGTTGATGTTTGTCTGTAGATGTTTTGTGTCTTTGTACTTTGAGCTGCAATAATAAAAGACACCTTTCATTTGGCATTTACCTTCCTATCCTCTCTTCATGTTGTTACTAAGAGGTTCTGGTTTAAACACCGTTGACTTGAACCTCACTTTGAGATACCTACTGGTGGAGACCTAGTGACCACACACTGATGCCGACAGTGTGACTCAGCCCTTGGAAGCGAGAGTAACGGTTGGATCTCTTAGTAGTAGCATCGAGGCCTTACGACGTCATCCTTGGTATGGGTTAGTATCATCAATGATGGGATTGACTGTATTAGGTGAAGAACGTGGTTCATCCAGGGGATGAGACTGGATTTATATTCTCGGCAAAGAAGAAATCACAGTAACTTGAGTAGGACCAGAAAGGTTCCAGTCATCCAAGAGCAGATGAGGACAGCTAAGAGCCATCAAAAGTCTTGTGCTGACAGAAGGCGGAGACCACTAGAGTCCGAGGATGGCGACCCCATCTTCTGGTATGTCTCAACTCGACGTGGATTATAGAGATTTGGCCGAGGCGGCAAATTGTCTCCACGCTTCATCGGACCATTCCAGGTCCTCTGCTGAATTGGCGAGGTGGCTTATCGCCTGGCTCTACCACCTCAGTTGCACTGGGTACACGACGTCTTCCACATATCTCAGCTGAGGAGATATGTGCACGACCCGATGCATATCATTGACCATGGGGAGCTGGACATTGATGATGAGGAGACTTTTGCGGAGGCCCCGGTGGAGATCGATGATCGATAGGAGCGGGTCCTACGTGGACGATCGATTCCACTTGTACACATCAGATGTCAGCACGAGAACCTCCAGGAGTGTACTTGGGATCGGGGGGCTCAGATGCGTGCTCAGTACCCACTTTTGTTTCCCTAGTTTATGATGTATATTTACGTGGATGTAAAGACCTGAGGTGGGAGTGATGTAAAGACCTGTAAAATTCAAGGGAATTTTTTTTATTCTTAATTTTCTTTGGAATTTTACAAGAACACAATTTCTGACGGCACGTGATTTCGAGTCCCATTGTGCCCGGAATCATTTTCCTATGTTTTGGCTCGGGTACGTTTAGTGAACGAATGAGCGGGTTTTTCTAACTATTGAACTGGTGCTCGGAATCGAATTCTGAGGGAACCGATGGAATCGCAGCACCAATACTTGCTTAGAAACGCCTCTTCCGGAGTTGCGTTTGCTCGGGTGTGGTTTTTAATTTTTGGAGTTATGTGAAGAAAATAAAATAAAGTGGTGCGACAAATTTATTTTATTTCACATAAAGCCACTTAAAGCCACTTAATCTAAGTTTAAGTAGATTGGGTGGATCCCAAAATATCCTACCCTCTAAGTAGGACATTTGTGAGGTGGGGCCCGCACGAGCCCCACCGTTTCTTTTCCCCTAAGTAACGCACCCGCGAAAACTCCTCTTTAATGAAAGTCAACTGGTGTATTTTCTAAAAATCTTAAACGCTCCTATTAAATGAACAGTTAAGTCATTACCATTAATTCACCAAATTAATGGTTAATTTCTTAACATGTTTTCAAACTGTTGGAATAATAATAAAATAAGATCAACACACTTTCTTCTTGGTTGTGGTTTGTTGAGGGGATTTGGAGAAACTGTATCTTCAGCCTACTTCACGAAGAATGCGAAGAACGTGAAGAACTCGAAGAACGCCGACCCTCGACGAAAGGCGACGAAGAACACCGAACCCTCGGAGATTGATGACGTGACGCCGATGATTCTCCTCCCCTGACGTTCTTCTGCGGCGATCCTTCCCCACGACAATCTTCATTCAACACCGATTGAGGAAGGGGAATATAGATCTTTTAATTTTCCTTTGTGGTTTTTATGCTTAACATGGATTTAATTCATGAAATTAAATCTGTGTGTTTTCATAAACCCTCGGAAATCGTAGACGCGATGCCGTATACCGCGAGGACATGATTCCCTTCCGCGACGCGACGATCCTCTTCTTTCGTGATGGTCAATTCTGCGAAGAACTCTCGTTCGACGACTACTACGAGGTAGGGGTTTTATTTGAGAATAATATTTCCCATGGTTGTTTTCTTCTAAAACAAAGAATAGGGATCAAAGTTCAATTTTAATTTATTAAAATTGTGCCTTGTTATGTTTTCATGTGTTGATTATTATTCCCAATTTTTATCACCTAATGCGGAGGGTACGGGCCAAACAAACACGACCCGACAACCCTCCGCAGTTTTACGTTGATGCGTGGATTAATGGCATTTACAAAATGAGATCGGAATGGCGATTGGAGGCCTTCGCAGCAATGTTCGGATCTCGAGAGAGACATAGGCGCAAACCGCAGGCAAAACGGACCACCAGAGCGCGTCTGGTGGTCCGCAGAAGTTTTCGCCGGCGCGCCACGCCGGCGACGGTGGCCGGAGGCAGCTGTCAGCAGCGGCCGGCCTCCAGGAAGTGGCGGCGCCCGGCGTGCTGCCATGAAGACCCGCCGCGGATGAAGCCGTGACGGTGAGGGCTGGTATCGCAGCCGCGCAGGACCACGGGGAAGGTACGCGGCCTTGCGCCGTGTTCGGTGACATGGAGCAGCCCCCGCGTGGGGGCCGCGGCTCCTTTGGTGCGGCCGCTCGGCCAGCGTCGAGCCACCCAGACCGGCCAGCCGGGTCGCGCCCAGGTCGGGCCGGGTCGCGCCGGCTGGGCCGGGTCACACCCAATCGGGTTGGACCCGGACCCGGGTCGGGTCGACCTGGTGCGGGCTGACCCAGGGGGGTTGGGCCGCGTCGGTCCGGGCCGAGACCCCCCATTTTCGGACCTTTTCGGTCTTTTACACGTAACATGAGCTACGATCCTCCGATAGACGCACCGTCAGCAGCAATGCGATCCATGGATCGAGACGGCCATTTCGGTATATCACACTTAGGGTTTCGGAATACTTTGGGCTTAGCCTGGTTGGTTCGTACACGAAACCAACCGGGCCCTCTGAGCGGAAACGCTCATATCTTGAGCTCCAGACATCTGATTGATGTGCCGTCGACTTTGTTGAATTACTCTAAGTGAGACGGATATTTTGGCTTACTCTGCCCGAGTTTTGGACACAGGTGGAGTACGGTCGGATTAGTTTGCCTTAAAAAACCAACCGGGCCCCTAAGACGAAAAAGCCAATAACTCTTAGACCGGGCATCTGATTGATGCGCCGTCTGTGACGTTGAGTTCCTGTTGATGATACAGAACTTTTGGATCATCAACTCTAGACTATGTGTCAGTTGATGTATCAACCTATAAGCTCGTGGAGCGGACCCTCCCGAACGAGCTTGCTGTGTGCGGGAACCCTAGAGTTGGCTGCGTCTGCAATGAAGACAGTATAGGAATCCTCTGTGGGTTCGGTAGTGACCATTACGGTACTTTCGGGAGACATCAAATCTGGACTACATGTCAGTTGATGCATCGACCTCTTGGATCTTGGAGTGGACCCTCCCGGAACGAGCATGCTGTGTGCGGAAACCCTAGAGCCGGTTGAGACTTGACGACTGATGATCGAACAACTCAGTGTGTTACGGATTGCCCAGTGGGAAGCGCTTGGTTGTAGCAGCAGACCCATGGCGGAGGAGCACTTGGTTGTAGCGGCAGACCCATGGTACTCAACAGAAGGAGTACCTTTGGAGGATATGAGGGGGAGCGCTTGGTTGTAGCGGCAGACCCACGACGGGGAGCGCTTGGTTGTAGCGGCAGACCCACGACGAGGAGCGCTTGGTTGTAGCGGCATACCCACGACAGGGAGCACTTGGTTGTAGCGGCAGACCCACGATGGAGGAGTGCTTGGTTGTAGCGACTGACCAATGGTACTCAACAGAAGGAGTACCTCTAGAGGCTTAGAGGGGGAGCACTTGGTTGTAGCGGCAGACCCATTATTGGAAGTTCTTGATTGTAGCAGCATGCCCACAATACTCGATAGGTGGAGTACTATAGCAGTCCAAGGTTAGAGGGAAGCGCTTGGTTGTAGCGGTATTACCACTATCCTTGATATAGAAGGAGTTTCCCAATATCTATGGTTTCAACTTCATGATCGATCCTTTGTGGGTCATTGCGGGGGGTTAGTACCTACCGATCCTTTGTGGGTCCGACGACTTAGATGAATCAGTGGTTACATCTGATCATCTCTATCGTCTTACGAAGTAGTATACCTGTGTGAGCTGAATCTTGTTTTTCTTTCCTTTGTGGATTGTGTTGTGCTATATTATGTGGATTACGTTTTGTTTTCATGTGTGGACTGGGTTGTACTTGGGTTCGGATGTTGGAGCCGAACGAGAATCGATTACTTAGGTATTTCTATGGGCATATACCTAAGCAGTGTCGGATGTTACTTCGTGATTGTATCTTCCCTTTGTGGATTATCCTTTGTAGATTCTGGGAGACCTTAGGGGGTCTTGAGGTCCCTACTGAGTAGCTTATACTCACCCATGCACGGGCTATGACCGCACTACGTTGTGTTGGTTGCAGACGACGGACAACGCTGATCGTGGTTGAGGCTTGCGGAGCAGGATGGTACCTAGAGGTGAACCACTAGGCGGGACGTACTCGGAGCAGTTGGCTGGTCCCGAGGAGCAGAGGAGGCTATCTGTACCCACCCTTCAGGTGGGATTTCCAGTGGATAGCTCGACGATGCGGCTTTACTTTTCAGTTGCTGTTTTCCCTTCCAGTTGTACTTTACTTTCAGTTTGGGCTTGTATACTGGCCCACATACTTTTCCGTATTTACTATTGTACCGGTTTTGACATAGTGTTTACTTCTACCTGCATGATCTGTGGTGTTTGTGATTTACTTTACAAAGGAAATTCCATCCCTTTTATCGGGATTTACGCCTTGGTGCTAGTCGCCAGCCCCTGGCCTATGGAAGGCGGGCTTGGTGTAGTCACGACACGGGCCCTGAGGACGTGTTGTGACATATATTCTCTATGTGTATTTTATTTAAATTTAAATAAATGAATTGTGTCAAAATATACACTATTGTTATTTAATAAAAATAACATATAATTAAAAATTTAAAAACCACAAAAATATTTAAAAATTAAAAATTGAAAATTATATGGTCTAAAATATAATTAAGTACCCAATAATGGGAAATTTACAACATATAATTATGTATTTATAACAATTTATAATTTAAAATATTATTACCACAAATAAAATTAAATAGATTAAATAAGGATAAATCAAAATGATAAGGTTTAAAATAAATGTAAAACATGTATAAATATTATGGGCTGATGCTATTACAACCAAATATCTTCTCATATTCTAATTTGAGTCATTTTGGAAGTTTTTATGTGAGGTATGAATTTATTATAAATTAATATTTTTGATGTTTCCAAATGTAACCATCTCCTCTCTTATAAAAGGGATCCTCCTCCCTCTCCTCTTCACAACATTTTGAGCCTTCAATCTCGGCCAAACCCTATCCATTTTTCTTCTCCACTTCCATGGAAACATTCTATTTGTTCTGATTTTCTTCAAAGACCAGCATTAGATCCCAAAGAGGAGGTTTAGTAGAGGTGCGTCGAAGAAGAGGTAATATCTTTTACCGATTATTTTAAATTTATTTCTTCTTCTACTTTGTATTTTTTATTTATTTCATTATAAAGTAATAACATCAGTATCATTAATATACTGATATGTTATTATAAATATGAAACAACTCTATTTCACCTTCTATCCATCCTATGGAAAACGAAATCACCACGTGTGCGTACGTACGAAATATAGTCTCCACACCGTGGTGTAATCTGTTCTTCACCACCACATTACATGGATGGGTATAATGGTGTAAATAATAAATATATATCATTATTATTATAAAATGATACTAATTATTATATATTCTATCATCCACTCTAATACCATTCAATAATTATGGGAACGATATCATCGCTCGTGCTTACGTATGGATTATCATCTCCACGGCGCGATGAGATTCATTCTCCATGTTATCCATTCAACAATGATTATAAAGTATATATAATGAATTATAATGATATATGTGAAATCATAATTCTTCTGGATTTATATATATATATATTTCATCTACTTACTTCCATTCAAGTCAATAAGAAATGGAAAACAGTGTTCACGCGTAGTACGACGTACCGTCTCCATGAACGGTGCATTTCATTCAATTTATCGATCTATTATATATATATATATATTATGAATATATAGTATATATAAATCATGTTTTAAATTTTTTTATTTAATTAATCTCGATCTACGTAATCATATGAATAATTACAAGTCAAAACATAGATGATAAATGAAACAATTTTACCCAAAATGTTGCTTTAACATTAAATTGACAAATGAATGGGTAATATAAAGTCGTAAGTGAATCATATATGATATAATAATTATTATTATGGTTTTATTACAAGTTAATAATCGGTTTAAACCCACTATACATGACTCTCAGACACATACAAAATAAATTGGACATTAGGTAAGAGATAATAACTTCAATGTCATTCTTAACTGAGATTGTTTATTCGTAAGAATTTACAAGGGTAATATTTATCATCCATGTCCATGTTTTCTAAAAATGTTTTCATGTATTTTTAAATTCCTTTTTAACAACTTTTTACATTTACTACATGTTATGAACGGAATCTTTCTTTTGTTTACCATACGAGGTACTTTTTGACTTTTCCGACAAAAGTACAAGAAAAATGTTTTTTAACTTATAAGGCATGAATGGATTTTTACGTTTTCATAACACTTTATTTTTATGATGATTCCATTAGAATTTTTTAGAATTTTTTTTAACAAAATCATTATCCTTAAAAATTGCTTGGCATTTTGAGAAAAGAAAATGAAATTGATGAAGAATGTATATTTTCCTCAAGAATTCTATTCAAGTGTTTTATCAAAACTAGTTTCCATCTAAAATAATATTATTTAGTATGTTTATGTTTCAAGTATATTGTCTCTATTATTTAAATGGATTTATTTTTCTTATGATGAAATGATATCCATTTGTTTTTTTGTGGATTATGTTATAATGGGATGATGTTTATAAAGCCGGTTTTATTATTTTGGTTCTGATGAATGATTTATGTTTATTTTGTGGAACAAGTAAGAATGATTTAATTATTAGATGGATGTGACATATATCTCCCTCCAACACATTAGGTAAATATTTATATATCATGAGATAGACATGGTTGCAATGATAAGTAAAATATGGTTCAATAATACAGGGCTGGAATATCAAGTAAACCCGGTCCAGTAATGGACTTGGTCCACTATGATGGTCTTGGCAACAATGCCTTTGATACTATGGAAATAATAACTTGGACATTATGGTTTTCCACAATTTAATATTTTATTCCCATGATATTTTATCATGATTAATGTTCCTTTGTGATCTATTCCTTATGTACTACCATGATTTATGTCATTACTCATGATTTTGACATTTTATGTTCATGTTTTTATGTTCAAATTTTTATGGATAGTTTTATGTTTTTCATGTTTACCCCTACATAGAATTTGAGTTCACACTTTTTATGTTTTCTTTTCCCGAGGATATAAGCCATTTTTTAGGTAAGAAAACAAAAGGGGAAGATCTTTATGGGAGATGTTGAAGATCATTCACCATGATTAGAAGATTATGTTCCGAGTTTCCAAAGACACTAATCAAATATGGTCTTTGGTCATCTATTTTTTTCATGTATTAAGTATTCCACAAAAGTAATTTAATTTCCATGAATGTCAAGCATTAGGTATCTACCCGTGGTATCATAGCCAAGATTAGTTAACCTTTACAAACTAGGATGCAAAAACATTAGTCTGATCCCTAGATATATTTATAACGTATGTATAGGGATGTCTGTAAGGTTAAGTATAAATTATATGTTGCAATACTAGAATTATAATAATGATCATGAATAAACAAGGATTAAAACTAAGATGTTAGAGATTGAACGTACCCCCCCCCCCCTTGATCATGTTGTTTTCCTAGAATGGTTTTTTCCTCTCACACTATTCTTTTTGGGTTTAAGAAAATGGTTGGAAATAAAAAGATTCATGATAATGGAGGATATGATTAAAAATGGAATGATATTCTTCATGAGAAACCAAATGAAACACGATTTGGAAGTCCAAACATCGTTATTATGCCTAATCAGCAATCTCATAATATGATCAATAATCGCAACATTGGTAAGTTTCCTGACACAGATAATAAGAGAATGATAGAGTTTCATGATGATCATAGAGGAATGAAAGTTCCCTTTCCATAATGTAAATCATGTTGTAAGAGGCATTAGGGTGAAGGTTTCAAAGGAACTGGAAGATGCTTTGAGTGTGGGAAAAAAGGGCACAAATCCAGTAATTCGAAAGGAAAAGGTTCAGTTAACACCATGTACAAGGACAATGGTATTGAAAAAACATCAACAATGGTTAAATCTTTTAAATGTGGAATGTATGTGAATTATACAAACCAATTCCCTAAGGTAAAATCACCTGAAGAGAATAAGTATGGTCGTATAGGTATTATTTATGTTGATGACAATGAAGAGACTAAAAATGATATATGATATTAAAGAAGTGTTGTGGAATAAAATAAAGAAGCTCGGTCAATTATTTAAGAAGGTAGTGGAATGATTGCATGTTTATCAAGAGTAATGTTGTATAGGAAATTTAATGGTACTATGGAATAAACAAGCATCTAAGGATTGTTACACTATTGTTTTTTTTAAATTATTTGAAAGTATATTTTGAATTGCACCAGTAACCATGAAAGGTTATTCAGATGTTTTTGAAAAGCAAATGATATGCGCATAGTGAAGGGATAAAGAGAAAATAATACATTAGATATTATTAATGAGCTCCTGACTCATATAAGGATAATGTGATATCTTGATTTGAGTATATAAATTTCTTAGGATTTTGGTATGTGGAAAGAGTTAAGATTTGACAGCATTCGTGTTTTCACTAAGGGTCAATAGAAATTCATTTTCTAAGAATACATGATTAAGGTATTTACATGTTTCAGCTCTGACCAACATGATATATCTTATGATATATGGGGGAAAAATGATGGTATTGACATGCTTGTTATATGAACTTTCTAGTAATCATTTTCTTTATACTATGAGATTGGACATAAGTGTTTTGGATAAGAATAAATATTTTAATGGATTAAGATAGACATCAGATAGTATTGTTTAAGGCTAGAAAATTTTGATATTATAATAGTATTGTTTTAAAAAAAGGACAACCTGTAGGATGGGTGACAACACGTCATTTTAGAAAAGGATGCGGTAATCGAACCCACAACCAAAGTGTGACCGGCCTATATAACCTACCACCGGCCTACATGAAGCCTTTGGTTTGTAGAATTTAGTTTAATTTTATTAAGTGGTATGATATATGATTTATAAGTCCATTTTTGTAACCAAATATGATTAATTTCACCATATATGTACTTATGTATATTTAATAACTTTTTCTAACTTTTTGTTTGAGACAGATGAAATAACCTATCATTCTATCACATGATCTACTAACATTTCAATATGGATAAATTCAACATCATTTCTTTTAATAAGAGATGAATTTGAAATTTTTCAAGTAATGAGAAACGATGATATTACACGAGAATCAAGTAAGTATTTCTTCTAATTCAAATTCTTCAACATTGGGGAAATGATCTTGAAAACCAAAAATGTTGTCCTAGTACCCTCATATCCAATGAATCAGATGGTACCTTAAATCATCACCAATTTATGGATTTGTGATTGTTGGATTTTTCATATCTATCTTCTCTACCCCTCTCCATTAGAAAATGATTGTTAGATTTCTCTTCCATATCCATATTTTCATATAAGTTCTCTTATGTGGTAACCTAGTGATGATTTAATTTGTGTAACTATTATGTTTCATATAATAGTTTTTAAAAATATGTTTTAGTATTACTTTTTACAATGTTGGTTTTGATGAAAGAAAATTACAATTTGTAAATGATTTATTCCCTTTAAGAATTTCAAGGGAGAAATTCATTTTAAGGGGGGTAGAATGTAACACCCTGAGATTTTTGGAGAAATATTATTTTAAATTTTTTTGATGTCTTGTGATGTACGCTGCCCCAAGATTAGTGTGTGCTATATGAAACATCGTATTTGTTTGTATTATATGCAATCACTATTCTTGGCTTATGTTGCACGCAAAAACGACCTCCCTCAATAGCGTGTATTGTATGCAATACCAAGTTTCACTAAACGTAGTATTATTATAATATTATTATGAACAAGCTGTTATGAACAGTATTTACTACATTTTTAATTTTAAAACATTATAATTCATCAAACACGTTTTCTTGAATGATTTATGAGAACAAAATCAATTTTTCGGATAAAAAAAATATTTTTTTAAAAAAAATGCATTTTGCCACCTTTGGATGGCGCACCCAATTTAAATATAATTTTTAACAAGTTAATAAGTTAAATATTAAAAAATAAACATATTATTTTGAATCCGGATATAAAAATCTACATTGGAAAATGTTTTGATATTTTTCAGATAACGTTCTTATTTTGATGAATAGTAAAAACAAGCGGAATTTTACATAAAATCAACAATTTTCATCGAGATAATTTATATGGTTATATTTAAATAGAAAATTATTTTATTGTATAAATTGAAAATATTTTCACCGTTTTATATAATTTATCTAATTATCATTAATTTTACATTGAATTTGTAGGTAAAATCAATTCAATCTTTTGCAATGTTTTAAACAAAAACCCATTTTTTGACAAGGGGATAAATGTTATATTAATTACTGCAACTTTTCTGTTATTAATTTGGAAAAATGGATTCCATATTTGTACTTAGTAGGTCCAAATTATGTTAATAGGATACTTTTTTATTTTTGGGCATTATGAATAGTAACCACGGTAAATTTTATTTACCACAGTTTAAGGTAAATTAGGTAATTAGGTGTAAAAATAATATTATAAAATTACCCCAACACTTTTCATAATATAATTGGATGATTATATTTCATCCTGGAAAATAATTGGGTTGAAATGGTATCTATTAGTATCCACCTATATGTGATTACGTCCATTAAATTATTTTATTTAATTGAGTGTGAAATATGTCTAATTGAAACATTAATAATTAAATTATTTTTAATATAAGGTTATATAGATTATAAATTAGGTTATAAATACTCATTAGAAATATAAAATTGTTTTCTTTATCTTGGTAATTTATTTTTAATTTTTAAGAAATATATAATTACTATAATAGCTTATACATTAATGATGTTGAAATAATTTATTTAATGAAAAATCAGTAATATAGTTTTCATTAGATGAATAATACCCTTAATAGGCCCAAAAACCTGACCAAAACATATCGGTCATGTACCTATTAACCATAAGCATCCAGAGGTCTGATTTTTGACAATTTGGAGCCTTATAAAAGCGATTATTACACTTATATTATTTTATTTCAAATGATGTCAAAGTTGTAACCATCAAAATTTAATAAACATAAAATTTTAAAATTTGGGTATTTTATAAGATAATTTCAACTAAAAGTATTCTAATGAAATATATTAGATTTATATTCATCATGTTATTTTAATTTTAATTTTCATGCAACAAATATGTATAATAAATAATTATACAAAACTGTTATAGTAATTATTTTATTAAGATAAATATCAAATAAATTGTTTTAAAAATACTAAAATAAATATTATATGAACTAATTAATATGACACACGAATTTTATAGTTGAATATGATGTGTTAGTAAATTATTAAATATTTTTTTTCTTATATATTTTCTGATTTATTTTATTTAAATTCAAATAAATGAACAGTTTCAAAATTTACACTATTGGTATTTTATAAAAATTACATATTATTAAATTATTTAAAAATCAAAAAAAGTATTTAAAAATAAAAAATTGAAACTTATATGGTCTAAATGGTTATAAATTATCCAATTATTATAAATTTACATCATATAGGTATGTATTTATGAGAATTTGAAATTTAGAATATTATTACCACAAGTAAAATTAAATATATTAAATAAGGATAAATCAAAATGATAAGGTTTAAAATAAACATAAAACATGTATAAATTTTATTTCATGATGATATTTAAACCCAATGAAATCACATATTTTAATTTTAGTCATTTTGGATGTTGTTATGTGGGGTATGAATTTAATATAAATTAATATTTTTGGGGTTTCCAAAAGTGCCCCTCTCCTCTCTTATAAAAGGGCACCTCCTCCCTCTCCACTTCACAACATTTTGAGCCTTCAGGATCAGAAAAAACCTCTATATTTCTATTCTACACTTTTCTAGTAACCTTATATAGGTCTTTATGTTTTTAAAATAACAATTTAAGTGCCCTAAGAGGAGGTTTAGTAGAGGTGCGTCAAATAAGAGGTAATATACTTTACCGATTCATTCAAAAAAAAATCTTCTTCTACATCATATTTTTTATTTATTTCATTATAAATTAATAACCTCAGTATCACTAATTTTATAATTTGTTATTATAAATATGAAACAACCCTATTTCACCTTCTCTCCATCCTACTGAAAATGAAATCGCTACGCATGCGTACGTATGAAATACCGTCTCCACGCCGTGGTGTAATCTGCTGTCCACCACCACCTTACATGGATGTGTTTAATGGTGTGACTAATAACTATATAATATTATTATCAGATGATACTAATTCTGATATATTCTATCCTCCACTCCAATACCATTCAATAATTATGGGAACGATATCATCGCTCGTGCATACATACAGATTACCATGTACACGACACGATGAGATTCATTCTCCATGTTAACTATTCAATAATTATTATAAAGTATAAATAATTAATAATAATTATATATATATAATCAAAATTTTACTGTATTTCTGTATATATATATATTTCATCTACTTACTTCAAATCAGGTCAACAAGGAATGGAAAACAACGTTCATGCGTACATATGACCTACCATCTCCATGAACGGTGTATTTCATTCCATTGATGAATCTATTATATACATATTATGAATATATATTATATATAAATCATATTTTACATTCTATAAGTACAAAATCATTATCTAAGTAATCATATTAATAATTACAAGTAAAAACACGGATGATAAATGAAACGATTTTACCAAAAACACTACTTTAAAATGGAATTGAAAAATGAATGGGTAATATAAAGTTATAAGTGAATCATATATGATATCATAAATATTATAATGGTTCTGTTACAAGTTAGTAATATGTATAAAACCAATATAAAAGAGTCTCGGACACATATAGAAGAAATTGGACATAAGGTAAGCGATTATTATTCCAATCTCGTTCTTAACTGAGATTGTTTATTCGTATGTATTTACCGTGGTTATATTTGTCATCCAAGTCAATGTTCTATAATTTTTTTCATTTATGTTTAATGTCCTTTTTGAAAATTTTGGAAATTTACTACATGTTATGTAAGGAATATTTCTTTTGTTTAATATACGAGGTACTTTTTTACTTTTTCGACAAAAGTACAAGAAGAATGTTTTTTTAACTTATACGGAAAGAATAGATTGTTACAGTTTCATAATTCCTTATTTTCAAGAATCTTCCTATACAATATTTCATGATTATTTCCAAAAAAATATTTTATTTTAAAATTTCCTAGATTTTTTAGAAAAGAAAATGATTTTGAAGAAGGAATAGTATTTTCCTCGAGAATTCATTTCAAGTGTTTTATCAAAACAATTTTCCCTCTTTGATGAAATTATTTAGTATGTTTATGTTTTATGTATAATATCTATATTATTTACATGGTTTTATTTTTCAGATGATTAAATTATATCCATTTGTTATATATAGATTATGTTATGATGGGATGATGTTTATGAACCCCATTTTATTCATTGGGTTATCATGAATGATTTATGTTTATTTTGTGGCACAAGTAAGAATGATTTTATTTTGTGATGGGTGGGACCTATATCTACCTCTATTGCATTGGGTACAGATTTATATCTCCTGATATAGACATGGATGGAAGGGAATGTAAAATTTGATTCAGTAATAAAGGGTTGGAACCGAATGTATACCTAGTTCAGTAATGAACTTGGTCCACTATGATGGTCTTGAAATCAATTCCATGGCTATTATGGAAATTATAACACGTGCTTAATAGTTTTCCACAATTAAATATTTTATTCCCAAGATATTTTATCATGATTAATGTTCCTTTATGATCTATTCCTTATGTACATCAATGATTTATGTCATTACTCATGATTTGGATGTTTTATGTTCTAGTTTTTATGTTCAAATATTTATGGATAGTTTTATGTTCTCCATGTTAACCCTTACTGAGCATTAGAGATCACCCTTTTTTTATGTTCTCTATTCCCCAGGATATAATGAATGGTTTTAGGTATGAAAAAAACAAGAATATCTTTATGGGAGATGTTGATGATCTTTTTAACCATGATTAGAAGATTATGTTTCGAGATTCCAAAGACACTAAACTAATACGGTCTTTGGGTGTCTATTTTTTTCATGTATTTTGTATTATGAAAAAGTAATGTAATGTCCATGTACGTCAAGCTTTTAGTCTCTAAAAGATTAATATACACCACATAAAGGTGTATGTGTTGGGTAAGGCATATGATTCAAGTAAGTAAATGTGATACAAGAAACACTAACCTTGTGTTAGATTTTCATTATACAATTTCAAACCTATTCTATAATAAATAGTGGTTTATTATAATTATTTAAAAACCATATAATTTTATTTCATTCCATACAGGAACTATATTCAGTCATTTATCTCCAGTTTATTAATTTTTCATTGTTAAATTCATTGTTTCGGATTATAGTTGCATTGTTTTTCATATAAATTTGTGTTCATTAATTTTGATCTATTTACATATATCATGGTTCAAAAATATCCAAAATATTAACCATAATGGTAATATAAAAAATATTTTTACAAATATATTTATATTATTCTATGAATTTTAGATATATAAAATGGATCACACCATTCACTGAGATGGTATGTCATTTTTATGCATGAATGTTGTTTCCAGTTTTCTTAATTGATTGAATGATTGTAAAAAAAAATTCAACTTTACAAAATAATTATTTTTTATGTATATCTTTTATATTAATTTAATTCTTTGATACATATAATATTTTCATTATTTTTCAGGTGTGTTACAATGACTTAACCCCATCCAATTATTCAATTTGAATTAATTTGTATCATTATAGTTTTTTGGTGATTTATCAGCTTAATTGTGAAAATTGGTTAATTCGGGATATTTATTAATTTTACGAATCTTATGTATTTTGGGAATATCATTTACAATTTTGATCCATATTGTGAGATTCATTTTTTAGGATTTCATATCTCATGGGCTTCAAATTTTTTCTTTTGAACCAATGTCTAATATGACACACAACGGCCCCAAAAAATTCATCAAGGGGGAAAAGTTTACTGGATGATTGAATGGACCCCATCGTATTTATTGAGGAATATCTCAGACTAAAAATGTCCAAATAAGGTTATTCCAGTAGGAATAGAAATATGAAACCTCTAATAATTTTCTAATTAAATTTCTAGGAGAAATTACATTATAAATGCATATATTTCCTATGACCCAAAAGAAGAGTTGAAGAGTCATCTCGGGCAGAAAAAGTTATCAGTATAAATTCAAGGAAAATGGTGCAATAATTGTCCAAATTCTCTTATATTTTGTGGAAACATGAAAAAAACATAGGTGAACAAAATTTATGAAGACACCTTCCTGATATTTGGTCATTTATTATTCTAACACGACCCAAAAATTCTTTGATGTGAATTAGAAGGGAAATTTTCTACTCCAAAAGCATATAAATAAAAGTTTTCACTTCAATTGAAATGGGTTGAAGAAGGTGCAAGAGGGGCTTGGCTAAAGGATTGATTTCATTAGTTTATTTGTATTTTCTATCTTCTCTTTTCATTGTTTCAACATGCTATCATCATTCCCTTTCAACACTATTATCCTTCACATTAAGGGGTAACTCTTTGGAGTGATCAAGTAACGGGGAGTTTCACATTGGTAATGTTAGAGTTTTTTTGCTTAAATATAAAAACCCCTTTTTTTTGAATTATTTATATTCTTAGTGTTTCATAATTCTTCTTATGTAATCGTATTTTGGGTTTGGGGTATTCATTGTTATTATCTTTGGTTAAATACTTTTAATCTCCATTTACCAAGTGAAATTTGTATCGATCGGGAATATTATGTTATGTGGTGAGTTTCCAGGGATCGTTGGCACGTGTGTAGAAATATTAAATTTCTCTAGAGTTATAAGGAGAAAAAAATTCCATATTAGGACTTTCCATAGATGTTTTGGATGTGTTTATGAACATTAATGCACATAAGAGTGATTTTTATTAGTTTCTTTAACCAAGGGAGATTGATAATTTGATCTAGAAGTATTTCATTTATCATTCAATAAAAAGAGAGGGGTAATAATATTTATTTCTATGATGATAGTACAAAATGTGATCCTACCCTAACCGCATCACTCTCGTCACCCAATAGTGTTCAGTCATTATTTTTTAATTTCATTGTTTGTTTCTCAACTCAATCAATTTCTAACACAACCTTTTCCTCATTCTTAAATTTAAGTGAAAAACAAAATTATTGTGCACTCCTCTATAGAGACAACCATTGTTACCCAATTTATTTAATTTTATCATAGTTAATATTGGTTTTTGTCACACCCTATCATCATGGCTTGAAATCAAAACCCAACCCTTAGAGACATTTGTTCCCCAGAAATCATTAAACGGAATAATAAACATGTAATGCCAATGTTACAAAATGATTTTGATATGAAAAATAATATAATACCATTGCTCCCAAAGTTTCATGGCATAGCAGGTGAATATGAAAAAAAATATATTAAAGATTTAACACTTGTCTGCTCAACCTTCAGACCACATGTAGTAGGTGAGGGACAAGTAAAGTGGAAGTAATTCTCGTTTTCATTTTACAGAGCTATCAAATAATGGTTTTATGGTCTACAAACTGGGTATGTTGATGATTTAAATGACTTGGTGAGATGATTCATAAAAAGATTTTCCCCACCTCTAGAATCACAACCATCACAAAGGAGTTATTTTCCATTAGAAAATAATCTGGAGAAACCCGTTATGAGTACTAGGAACGATTTTAAAATCTATATAATACCAGCCCACATAATTCCATATAGGAGGATCCCTTTATTGTCTTTTTCTATCAAGGCTTACTGGACAATGAAGGAAACCCTCTCGATGCATCATCTGGAGGTGCATTTATTGGCATGTCACTAGAATAAGACAAATGATTGATTTAGAATAATTCTCAAAACACTCAATAGTAAGGTACATGAGGTACTAGAACCAGAGGTATTCATGAGGTAAAAACATCTCATCCATAAACCTTACTAGAAACTATGATTGAGGAGCTGACCGGTTTTTTGAGGAAGATATCCAAGAAAGTAGTGGTTCCCATCAAGCACAAGCTAAGGTATGTGGTTTATGCATTTCGCCTGATCATTTCATTGACCAATGTGCGGAAATTAATTGTATAGAAACTTGTTATGAAACCATTCAACCAAGGCAGTACCAAAAGAATCAAGTATGGATAGAGGCTAAACATATACATTGTGGGTTTGGAAATCATGAGAATACAACTACACATCCAAAACAAAACTTATTCCAAAAACCACCTTCATGTAAAAAAAGAAATATTATAACCAACCTCAACACCACAAACAACCCACTTTCCCAAGACCCCATGATAAACCATCAACCAGTACAATACCTTCTGTGAAAAATCTACAATCCAAATTTGATGTCCTAGAAGATAATGTTGAAAAGATTGAAATCACGGTCAAAGGTTTTGTTGAAATCATGACCAAAAATCCTATGAAACAATATTCCCAAACAATCCCAAACCCAAAGTAAAATGTCAGCATGATAAAACAAATAATTGGAAAAGAGATCACACCACCAGCATTCCATGAACTAGAAATGAGACCAACTAAGGTGAGGGAGAATGATGTTTTAAACTCCGAATATTCATTGAAAATTCATTTTGAAGAAGAGAACAAAGATAAAGAAGAGGAGGATAGAGAATGAAAGGAAGAGAAAAGAATCACCCTTCCAATAGAAATAATGTGTGAAGAAAGAATTACCCCCACCATTTCCATCATGGTTGATTGAATCAAATAAATTTCTAGAGGAATAACTTCAAAAAGAAATTATTGAACCTTCCAAGAAATGAATTTCAATATTCCCCTACATGAAGAAGTCAAAAAAAGTCCAATATATGATAGAATATTTAAGGATCTATTCACAAATAATGGGAGACTTCAAGGGAATAAAGCAACCAACTCTAGAAGAAGTGTCTCAACCCATATCACACCGCAATTTTAAACAAAATGTCATGATCCAGATAAATTTTTTATTCCCTAAACAATTAGTTATTTAAATTTATAGAATTATTTGTTTGACCTAGGTGATAGAATTAATGTTTTAACTAACTCAGTATACACATATTTATAGATGGGAGACTTGAATCCCACAAGAGTGATGGTCCTACATGAAAACAGATCCTCAGTTTTCCATGTTGGAGTTCTGGAGGACGTCCTTTAAAAATTCAATGATATCTTATTCTTAGCTGATTCTTCAATGATCAATATCAAAGAAGATAGGATCTTGTCACATTCAAGCTTCATTTTTGGGAGACCATTCTTGAATACAGGAAAAACCATCATCAATATCCACAAGGGGACACTCAATATGGAGTTTGGAGAGAGAACAATCCGCATAAATGTTTTTGAATCCATGAGGCACCAATTAAAGGATCAATCACACTTTTAAAATTTCCATGATGTTGGTGCTATAATAAATCGATTCTTCTTTTTTTTGTTTGATTTAATTTTTCTTGTTTTTTTGATGAAAATTGAAGTATCTAGAAATTTCTTAAGTACAGGATGTGTACTTTATGAGTACACAACATGTACTTGGTTACCACAGGTAGCCAGGTGCTGGCCAAGTAACAGTCGTGCACACGACCATGTGAGGTGACCTAGAGACCGCCTAATGTAAGGGCTGGTGAAGGAAAGTACACATCATGTACATATAAATTACACATCATGTACTTTTTTTCATTAAACGTATCGGGATAAATTCTGAGGGAAGGAAAATATATCTTCTTGACCTAGTTCATCTGAGAGCATCTGTATGGTGAAGATCTTTGTCAATCCCCCGATTGAGCATCTGTTCTACAAATCAAACTATGTTGGTGGCATTGGAATCTCATCGTTGAGTTCTCTCTTCTTCTAAATCCTTGTTTTATGATTCCTCCTCTATAAATAATTATCTTTGGTTAAACTTTTTTGACGTTTTTATAGATATAAAGTGTCCTTGAGAGATTCAAGGCTTCTGTTTCACATATAACGATCCTACAACATTGAGGTAGATGGTTTGGGCCTTTCCTTTGTTTGTCTTTGAGTTATATGTTTAAAATTTCCCAATACCCTTGAATAAGGTATTGTGTGGTTATTGTTTTAGCCCTAATTTTTTCCTGCTATGCCTTGGTTGATTGGTTAGATTTTATATGTTGTGAATATGGTTAATTTTCTTATGATATGTTGGTTTTTCCCATGTTTTATTGTTTTGACCATTTATTCTACTTTTTCAAGTTAGGATGATGCTTTGATTTCCATGCCTAGTATTGTTAGGATGGAGTGTTTTATATGACATGTTGTTATGCTACATATTTTTTAGAAAAGAAGTTATTATGGTTAACTTTAACTTCCATGTATTGATGTGCTCATATGACTTACAGAAGGCCGTGAGAACCTAGTGTGGTAGTCCATAGTGAGAATGGATTTTAGGGCTTCTATAGAGGGTCTGTTTTTACTATTACAATGCAAGACCATAGGTGTAATTGACGTATATTCTTCCTTAGAGTGTATGTAGTTCCTCTACATGGGCCACAAGGGGAATGAGATGTATATTATACCCCAGAGTTACTTTTAGATACTGATATGAAACTATAAGGGGAAATGACGGTGAGTGCTTACTCAGAGAGTTTGTGCTAATGCTGAACCAGAGGGGTTAGACAGTGTGAACTTACCAGAGGGTTACATGTGTTTACTAGGTATGACCAGAGGGGATTAGGTTGTGAGAACATCTAAGAGGGTAACATGTTTGTGATAATCTTCTTACATGATATGTGGTGTTTGAATTCCTTGAAACTGTAGGAATGTTTACTGTTGAGTACGTCCTTGTTTACTACTTATTTTTATTATTGCATTCCATATATATTCATTGACTGTTAGTCACATATCTCTTGGTGGTTTTATACTGATATTTAGTCTCACACACTATTAGGGTCATGCTTTAGGGCCCATACCGATTATGTTGCTACAGGTATAGATATGGGAAAGCATCGTTCTACTTTAGGTAGTTGGCTACTTTGAAGCTGGAGAACATGGGACCAAGCTGAAGCTTGCGATGGCGAGGAGATGTTTATTTTTTTCTTTCGTACATTGGTTTAGTACATTATTTCAGCATTGTGACATGATATTATTCTTTCCTAGACATATTTATCATGCATCCTTATATATGTGCTCCGGGTGCTTATTACTTTTAGTCTTCTATTGTTTACTGTTGTATTCTAATATTAATTATTCAACTATTGATATATGTTTCTCTTATACTGTGTTACTCTTCCAATGAGGGAATACTTTCCCCACTATTACACCCATGTCCCTCACTGCTAGTTAGCAGCCCCTAGCATTCAGGGAAATGAACTTGAGGCCATGTGACCAATCGGGTATGGGGAACCTCTGGGTGGCTTCTGGAACAGGGACATTACAAAGTGTTATTAGAGGAATTGTATTCTTTTAAACTATTTTTTAGATCCTATAGACAGCTATAGGAAGGAATCAGTACTTGGTATTAAGATGTTCCTTGGAGTATCTGACCCGTGTACAGGGAAAAGCTAATCTACCTCGTTGTTGCAATTTTTCTGGTTTCATAATTTCTCAGTTGATTTGTTTCACCATTGGGCGATTCACCTTTTTTGTGATGTTATCATTGATTATATTGAGGTTCTATTTTTTTTGCAACCTGATGAGATGAAGGTATTCCATCTCATTCATCTAAGAGGATCTTTCTAGAAATCACATTTCATGCATTCTTTCCATGCCATTTAGATTTAATTACCGATTTCATGTTGTTGTGTTAGATGTTATGGTAGATATTTATTTTTTTGTGATATATTAATTTGATAGGATACATACTATTTGATTGGGTATTGAATTGTGTAATGATTTAGTTTGAATGGATGCAAAACATTCATTCGTGAGGTGTCATGGGCCCTCATGGAGCAGAATTTGGTGGAACATTGCTCATCTATTTGTATATATTACATGTATAGGATGCCAATATATGATGTGAAAGGATTATGGGCTCTCATGGATCAGAATTTGGCACTTAAATGTTCGTTTTAGTGTTTTTATAGGTTCCACAGTAGTATCTAAAGATTAATATATAGAAAAACCAAGAATACATGTCATGTAATGATGAATACAACCCATGTGTTCTTATATTCAGGATGAATTTTTTTTTCTTAAGTACACACTGTTTACTCTATGTAAACATCGTGTAGTCCATAGCCATATCTCAGGCTGTGTGGGTGGGGACATGGGGTTTGGAATCATTGGTAGGACACAACGTGTACCATATGTACACACTGTGTTGTAGAACTGTGTAACCGGCCAGGTCACTAATAAGATGGGTAAGATGAGTCTTTTCTAATACACATCATGCCCATCTGGTACAGATTGAGTAGTGTAACCCAAGTACCAAAATGTGTATTGAACAACACGAGTTGGTTGAGTCCTTTCTAATACAGAATGTTCCCTTCTGGTACACACCGTGTAGTGTAACCCATGTACCTGGCAGTGTATCAAACAATACGGGTTGGAAAAATATTCATAGTACATGTCGTTTCCATTTGGAAAACACCGTGTAGTGTGAGCCGGGTATTCGGCTGTGTCACTAACAACACGGGTCAGTGAAGCTCGTATACTACATGTTGTGTCTGGATCTAAAACTCCATTAGGTCTCGTTCTAGGAGAACTGTGTGGCTTAACCATATTGAAGAACTTGGGAAGGGAAAGTGGATTGAAGTACACATTGTGTTTTCGGACAACATGTCATGTGTATGGGGTGCAACATAACCTGGGTTGGAAAAAGTACACGCACATGTGAAGGATTAAGAGAACACAATGTGTAGTCAGTATACATGCCATGTGTCCAGGTTTTGAAAAACATGAATGCTTTTTTTATATTGTTCCCTTCTTACACTTCTATGTTTTAGTCCCTATTAATTTTGATATATGGTGTTTGCATAAAATTGCAGAGTCATGCCACCGAGACAACCTCTTGTTTTCTACCATATGTAAGGTGATGATCAAACACCGGACATGGCTAGTCACAGACAACCATAAGATCTTTTAGTAGTGCCAGTCTTCGAACCAACTGTGATTCCTAACATAGGTGATGATGCATAGTTCTGAGAGGGCTTTATAAGGTTCATGAAGACCATACGAGAAGTATAGCATCATGCCCCTTCTATGGTTGAGTTGACGTGGGTTTTCTAGTAGTAACATCCTCCCAATTTCACTGGGGAAGGAGGACCTTAGGCTATAGATTAATGGTTAGAAGCCATGCCTTCCAGCTTCGAGCTTCTAGAGATTCCTTTAGAGAGGTGGGTCAAGCTCGCTTCATACATTCTTCGGGATTATACCATGAAATTGTGGGATGTGATCTCATAGGTGGCACATCGGCCATTTATGGCTTGGGATGACTTCTAGCATGCTTTTTATGACTAATTCTATCAAGATACCTTGAGGGTCGATCAAGCCTGAGTTTTCCTGAGACTCGAGCAGGGTACTCTTTCAGTCATGGAGTACTCCTCTCATTTCAGAGTGCTTTAGCGATTCAATCCTATTCTAGGAGGTGATAAGTTATTTAAAGTAAGGATGATTAAGGATAGTTTGAGACACAAAATCTGATCATAGGTGAAGATCATTAGGTTGAATTAAATCACTTATATTGTTAACTAGGCACTGATCACAGAGCATAATTTGAGGGAATCTAGAGTTATGATCTAGGGTGGTTGGTCATTCGGAGTTAGTATCCTCCTACTGATAGTAGGAAGCACCACAGGTGCTCATCGCCTGAGGATCCATGGAAGCAAGACACTTCATTAGGTATCTAGGTGGTGTGCTTCGAGTTTCGGAAGTGTGGGAATACGAGGACACATTGCCCGAGATCCAGTGGAGTGCCAATCTTGCAGGAAGATGGGTCATCTTCAACATTTCAGTCATATCATCTCACCAGAAGATGGTGACAGGGGTTATTTTATGAATTCGTGTTTAGGAGAAGTGCCACCAGTTTCTCATCAATCTGGGAAGTTGAGTTCTTTTGGCCTTTCAGGCTGAGGTGGAGGTCGTGACCATGGTAGTCAATCACTAGGATTTTAGTGACAATTGGATGGATCAACTAAGATTTTTCATGAAGGGTTATAGCACTGCAATCCAGGTCAAACATTTTCAGTGGAGAAAATCCAGAAAGAGCAGGATCCTAGACCCACTACTGTTCGATGTATGATCATTGTTGCCTCAATTGTAGCTTATGGTCCTTTGTATATCAGGGCTTCCTATATCTTTATATATATTTCTGTTTTGAAGAGGCTTGGGCTCTGTATCTTTACTTCTACTGGTGTATTGAAGTTGGACACACCGTTTGGGACAAGAATGACTAGTATACAACAGTGCAGGGAGTTCCCTCTTGAGGTTGGTGGGAGTCACTTCTTATAGAACCTTTATGTCCTAGAGATGGCAGGATATGATGGCATTCTCAGAATGGACTGTTTAATTTTCATTCAGGTAGTTGTCGATTTCGATCATCGTAGGGTGGGTTTCACATCACTAGAGGGAAAATCATTTCTTTATAAGTGCGAATGGGTTTTCCAGGTGAGCAGAGGCGGAACAGATAATCATGGGTTTCGTGGAGTTACATCCCAGATTTCTAGTCAACATCTGGATGACCTGGGGACTTTCCAGAAATACTTTCCTCCAATGGTAGATCATTTCATGGGTATCTTTCAAGATAACTTTTTAGGTTTTTTCTCAAGAGAGAGAGGTGGAATCTTCAATTTTTCTTGTGCTAGGAGCACCACCAGTTTTCATTCCTTCTTGTAGGATGGAAACCCCAGAGTTATAAGAGATCAAGAAGTAATTTTTAGGAGTTATATGCTAAGGGGTTCATCCTACCTAGTACATCTCATTGGGGTTCGCCTATCCATTTTTAAATGAATCTAGAAGATACCCTTAAACTTTTTGTGGATTATCAGATGTTGAACCAGTTGACAGTCAAGAACTGATATGCCTTACCAATGATTGATGATATTTTTGATTAGCTTCGAGGAGCCACGGTGTTCTCGAAGATTTACATGAGATCTGGTTACCATATGTTTCACGTTATACCATCTAATATAAACCATACAACATTTCGATAATAGTATATTCTATACGAGAATGTGATTATTATGTTCGGTCTCACAAATGCGCTTCCAGTTTTCATGGACCTAATGTACCAGTTGTTCTATCCATACTTGGATTCCTTCATGGTTGTCTTCATGGATGATATATTACTATTTTATCACACTCAACACAACATTTCTACCCATCTTGAGATCATTTTGAGTAATCTAAAAGGGCATCAATTATATGTTAGGCTCTCAAAATACTACACTGGGATTGATCAGATTCACTTAATGGGTTACACAATCATAGAGAAATGAGTATTAGTAGACCTATAGAATGTGAGAGTAGAAGTTTCATGAGGAAATCCAAAGAACATCTTTGAGGTACGAAGTTTTATAGGGCTGGATGGATACTACAGATGTTTCAATCATGACATTTCACACATAGCAGTTCCACTAACATGCCTGATTAACAAGGGTGAGAAGTTCTTGTGGAAAAATTCTTGTGAGTCATCCTTTCAAGAGTTCATCAAGAGGATAACTTCACCACTAATATTAGTATTTACAAGGTCAAACTAGAGATACACTGTGTAATTTGATGCATCTGGTATCAGGAATGGAGCATTGCTTTTGTAGGGGGAGAAGTCATTACGTATGGGTCTCGGCAGTTGAGGCCACATGAGAGAAATTACTCGACCCACTATCTTGAGATAGTTGAATTTGTTCATGCCTTACGCTATTTTAGACATTATCTTTTGGGAGATCATTTTTTGGTTTTCATGGACCAAAAATGTCTCAATAATATCTTTACATAGTGTGATTTGAATTTGAGATAACAATGGTTAGCTGAGTACCTTTAGTCTTTTGAATTTGAGCATGCCAATATGCCTGGGAAAGGTAATACTGTGGAAGATGCGCTGATCCTAAGGACTCGGGTAAAAGCATTTATGGAGGCCATTAGTGAGTGGAAGCTTAAGTATCTATTACCTGATAAGCATTTGGAGGTGCACAACAGACAAGGGAAAACATTTATTTATTCTATGTCTGTTAATTATACACTTATTCATCATGTGTGAATGAGGAAACAATCCAATTAAGAAAGCACAATCCTATAGGAAAGCGTGTTAGGAGAGGATCCTATTCTTGGATGGACCATGGGAGGGGATGAGATCTGGTGTTTTCATGGTCGCGTATGGGTTTCACCAGACATACATGAGGAGTTGATACAGGACATTCATTTCTCAGTTTGGATAGGTCATCCTAGTGTCACCATGATTTATCTTGATCTACACCGTTAGTATTGGAGGCCAGATATAAAGAGAGATGTTGCTGGTTTCATCATGAGGTCTTCCACCTATCAGTAGGTAAAGGTTGAGAATCAACGACTAATAAGGATTTTGCATGCAGTTACCAATTCCTGTGTCCAAATGGAATGATGTCGCGATGGACATCGTGATAGGTTTTCTGAGGTTTCCTTGAGGGAATGATACAGTTTGGGTTTTCATTGACAGACTCACGAAGGTCGATCACTTCATTCCAATTTATGATATATTCAGTGTTGATGAGTTGGGAATGTTGTACATTAGAGATATTGTACTTGTACATGGAGGTCCATACTCAATTTTTTTAGATAGGGAAGTCCATTTTAGTTCTCGGATCTGGAAGGGAATTTAGAGGGCTTCGAGTTGACAGGTACTTCTGAGTACAACTTACCATCCCTAGACAGATGGATAGTTCAAGTGTACGATTCGTGTTCTTGAGGACATGCATTTAGCATGCACCCATGATTTTGGAGGTTCTTGGTAGAAGCACATAACTCATGATGAGTTTTACTACATAATAGTTTTCAAGAAACTATTCAGATGGTACCATAGGATGCTTTGTACTGTAGGCCATTCCATTCACGCTTATGCTGGATGGTGGTAGGATAGGTAGCTATGTTTGGACATCATCTTATCTAGGAGACTGCATAGCAGATAGAGTTGATTCAGAAGAAAATGACTACCACACAATGTTGACAGAAGTCTTATATAGATCAATGGAGATGACCTCATGAGTTCGAGGTCGGGAATCAGGTTTTTCTTGATGTCACACCGTGGTTGGGGCACAAACGGATTAGGAGATAGGGTAAGATTTCACCAAGGTACATCAGGCCATTTGATGTTTCGGAGATAGTTTGGGCGGTTTCCTATTAGTTTCAGTTATCTCAAATTTACCATACTATTCATGATGTATTCCACTTTCCTCAGCATCAATGTTACTTCTCAGACCCATCTCATGTTTTTAAACCTAAGGATGTGGAGTTAGTGGGGGACACCACATTTTTGAAGCATCCTATCCAGATTGTTGATCACAGTATGAAGGTTATCCTTGGAGATTATATTCCTCTGGTACAAGTGGTATGGTAGCACAGATGAGTACTGGATGAAACTTGGGAATGGTAGGCTGATGTACGATCATAGTGGTTGCAGCTGCTTAAAGATTTTTATTCTACCTCGCCTTGCTAATGAAATTTGGGGACATATTTCTTTAATGGGGGAAAACTGTAAGAAACCTGATCTCCTTTTCTGGTATGTTTTACATTTTCTCATTTTTTTGTGGAAAAAAGATGTTTTTGGATGTTTTTGTAAGTTCACGTCATGTAATTTATGATTACACACAGTGTACTCAGTTATCACGGGTAGTTGGGTGATGGCTGTGTTACGGCCATGCACATGGCCGTGTGAGGTGAAATAGAGACCTCCTAATGTGGTGGATGGTGAAGGCAAGTACACACCATGTACATATAAATTACACACCACATAAAGTTTTATTAAACGAACTAGGATCACGATTGATGGACAGAGCATATCTCTTCTCGACCTAGTTTGTCCGAGTGCATCTGTACGACACAGATCTTCCACGAGCCCCTGATTGAGCATCTGTTCTCTAAATAGAACTTTTTTTGTTGCATTGGAATTACATCGGTGAGTTCCCTCTTCTTCTAGAGCATTGTTTGCTGATTCATTATCTTTTAAGAGTAATAATTTTTTAAATATTTTAGAAGTTTTTGTATATATATGCTGTTCTTGGGCGATTTAATGCTTGAGGTTCATGTATAACGATCCTACCACACCGAGGTAGGTGTTTTGTGTCTTTATGTAGTTATTCATTGAGTAAAATGTGTAAATGTTCCCAATACCATTGAATGGGGTATTGCATGGTTATGTTTCTAGCCCTAATGTATTCCTTCTATGCCATGGTTTATTAGATATTAGTTATATATTGTAACTAAGGATTATTTTTACATGATATGGAGGTTTTCCCATTTTTTCTTATTTTGAATATTTGGTCTAGTTTTTTCTGTTAAGCTACCGCTTTGTTTTCCATACATAGTATTGTTTTGATGGGCTGTTTTATCTTACATGATGTTATGTTGTATACTGTTTAGCCATGTAGTTATTGAGGTTTACATTGGTTGCCATGTATTTTTGTACTTGTTTGACTTACATAGGGTTATGAGAACCTAGTATTGTATTCCATATGAAGAATGGATGTGAGGGATTTTCCAGAGGGTCGTTTTTTACTATTACAATGTGAGACCATGGGAGGAATTGACGTAAGTTCTTTCTCAGAGTTTATGTAGTTCCTCGACCCGGGCTATAGGGGGAATGAGAAATATGTGCTTCCCCAAATCATGTTTTAGTTACAGATATGAGACTATATGGGGGAATTGATGGTGCGTTCTTCTTCATAGAGTATGTGATAAAGTTGATCCTGAGGGGTTAGACCGTGTGTAAATCCCATAGGGTTGCTTATGTTTGCAATGTAGGACCAGATGGCATTAGGCAATGAGAAAATCCCAGAGGGATATCTATTTGTGATTATCTGCTTACCTGGTATGTGGTGTTTGAATGCCTTGAAACTGTTGGGATGTTTACTTTAGAGTACTTCCTTGTTTACTACTTATTTTCATTATTTCCTACCATATATATTCACTAAATATTAGGCAGAAATATCTGTGTGGTTTCCTACTGGGATTCAGTTTCACACCCAGTTTAGGTCATGAATTTGGGCCCAAACATATTATGTTGATGCAGGTATAGATAAGATAAAGTTCACCTCTACTTAAAGTACTTGACATAATTAGTGCTAGAGAGCATGAGACTATGCTGAGGCTCGCAATGCTGAAGAGTTGTCTACTGTTATCTTTTGTACACTGGTTTAGTACTGTATTTCATCATTGTGATGTGTTTGGATGCTTTCCGTGAAATTTATATCATGCATCATTATATATGTTCTCCAGCTGCTAATTACATTCAGCCTTCTGTTGTTTACTATTGTATGCCAATATTACTCCTTATATTGTTATCTGTTTCTCTTCCACTGTGTTACATTGCAAATGAGGGCATAGTTTCCCCACTATTACACCCAATGCCTTTGCTACTTGTTTGCAGCCTCTGGTGTTCATGGAAATGTTCTTGAGTCCATGTGACCAACCTGTTATAGGGCACCATTGGGTGGCTTATAGAATGGGGATGTTTCAGGTGCCGATCCCATTGAAAAATCACATATGATTGATGAATTATGAGACATTGGAGAGACTTATTCCTTTTGAAATATCATTGATCATGTAGATGCCCAAAATGATTGAGATTGTGATTTCATTTGGGAGGACAATGTAAAATATGATTTCTTTGATGATTTGTTATATAACGAGGAAGATGATTTGGTTTCTTGGGTGCAGGAGGCCCAAAATTAGGATGTTGTAAACATCATTTTAGATTCATCTAAAGAATATTGCCATGATAATGAACTAAAACCACTCCCCACTGATTTGAAATATGTGTACCATAGGTAGGGAGATAAACATCCAGTGGAAATTTATAATAATCTACCTAAAATATAAGAGAAATAATAGATTTATCTTTTTATAGAGAATATCTGTGCGATAGGGTGGTGTCCATGTGATATTCCATGAATAAACCCATTAATATGATCACATTGAATTTTTCTTGAGGGTGAATCCAAACATGTCAAGAAACCCCAATGGTGATTGAATCCCACATTAATGGAGGTTGTGAAGAATGATATTGAGAAGCTATTGGAAGATGGGATCATCACTCCCATATCATATTCACAGCGGGTTACCCCAATTCATTTAGTTCCAAAAAACCTGGCCTAACCCCAATGAGTAATGAAAAGGATGAATTAACCCCTATGAGAATTCAATATAGCTGGAGAGTGTACATTGATTTTAGGATGTTGAATCAGGTCACTCTGAAAGATCATTTACCCATTCCCTTCATTGATCATATGTTATATATATTGGTACGTATAACACATTATTTCTTTTTTGGATGGATTTTCATGTTATTTCTAGGTACACATTTCTCATGATGATCAAGAGAAGAAAACATTTACATGTACCTTTGGAAAGTTTTCATATAAAATGATGCCGTTTGGATTATGAAATTCTCCATGTACATTTCCATGCATGGAAAGTATATTTTCTAATAACATTAAAGATTTCATGGATGTTTTCCATGATTATTTAATGGTTTTTGGAAACCCTTATGACCATTTTTTGAAAAAAAACATGAAAATGTTTTGTAAACATTCATTGAAAAGAATCTTATATTAAATTTTGAAATCTATCATTTTATTGTTCAGAGAGGGATTTTCCTTGTGCATGTCATTTCCAAAAATGGAATTGATGTTGATAAGTCCAAAATAAAAGTGATAAAAGCATTTCTTTACCCACCTTGTGTGAAGCAAGAAAGATCTTTTTTAGGACATGCATGATTCTATGTGTGGGTTATCAAGTATTTCAGTAAGATATAAATCCATCTATCTATATTTCTTTTGAAAGATTCTGATTTTTATTTCAATATTGAATTAACATAATCCTTCAGTGGGATGAAGAGAAGATTTATTGAACCACCTATGAGGAGGCCACCAAATTGGGAAGAACCATTTGATCTACTTTGTGATTTTTCCAACCATGAAGTTGGGGAAGTCCATTCATAGTGAATTGAGGGAAGGCCACAAGTCATTGCAGATGATTCAAGAACCTCTGATGCGGCTCAATTCAATTACACAACCACATAAAAAGTGTTTTTATCATTGTTTTTCTCTTTAGAATGATTTAGATCATATTTCATGGAACTAAAGTCACTGTGATTTCTGATCATGCAACACTTGGGTATTTGATGATGAAGGATTAAGCTAAACTAAGGCAAGAGAGAATTATGTTACTACAACAGGAGTTCAACATAGAAATCATAGACAAAAAGGGATCTATGATCTAATTGGATGATCATTTATGAAGACTTCCCAACACTACTGAATTTGAAATTATAGAAAAAGAACCATTGAATGATCACATTTCAGGGGATCATTTGTTCCTAGTTAAAGGAGAAGTTTCATGGTTGTTGACATGGTCAATTATCTTGTATCATATATGGTCTCATATCATTTACATTTTCATCAAATTCACAACCTGGAAACTGAATTTTGATATTACATTTGGGGTGATCTATTTATTTAGAAGTTTTTCAAGTACTAATTGATAAGAAGATATTTTAATTACAGTAAAATTGGTTATTTTATTGAGTTTTGTCACACATTACCTTATGGATTCCACTTTGGATCACCATGGAAAGTATATAAGGATTTAGAATATGGACTTCATTGTCCCTCTCATTTTAATATTTCTCATGAATTTTCCACAAGGTTTCCTAAATGTCAGTTTTCTGGAAACATTTCAAAGAGACAATAAATAACCCAACACCTACATAATTTTTGTGTGATTTTTGATGTTGTGGGTGGGGGGATAGATTTAATGGGACCTTTCCAAAGGAATGTTGGAATTTAATTTATCTTTCATGCAGTATATTATGATTTCAAATTGGTGGAAGAAAAAGAGACCAAGAATGATGATACTAAATTTGTTTATGATTTTTTCAATAATAACATAGTTTGAAGGTTTGGAATTCCTAGTTTCATTAATTGTTATCAAGGGACTCACATTTATAATAGAGGAATATAGGGTTTTCTGAATATGTATTGGGTTCATCATAAAACATCGACTTCCTATCTCCCATAAAAATGGACAATATGAGGTGTAAAATATGGAAATAAATTGAGTTATTTAAAATAATATTATGAAAAATTGTAAGGAGTAGATATAGAGGTTAGAAGAAAAATTATGGGATTATAGGATATACTAAAAGTCCATGATTGGAATTATTCCATATATGCTAAATTGTGGGAAAAGTTGTCACATACATGTTTAACTATAGCATATGGAATATTAGGCTGTGAGGAAGATGAATTTGGATCCTGAATGTGATAGGAAAGAGATAATATTTCAATTTTAGGAGCTTGAGGAAATTAAAAGATAAGAATTTGAAAATTATAGAATTTTCAAAGATAGAACATGAGTGGCTCATGACAAGCTGATCAAAATGAAATAATTCCACCATAGAGATAATGTGTTCTTATTCTAGTCAAGACTCACGCTAATGATAGTTAATATTCATTCCATATTGGAGGGTTTATTTATATTTACTCATGTATATCCTTTTGGTGTTGTGAATATTGTGAAGGATTGATAGAAGGAGCCATTAATTATTAATAGACACAGGATAATTAAATTCCATGGGGCCATTTCCTCAGATCCAGTGGAGGAGTTATGTATCCCTTATCCTCTGTATCAATAAGGACCATCTGGTTGTACTTCTCATTTAAACATTATTATTATTGTGATTTATTTTAAATTATACCTACATGTTACATCTATTTTAATTAATTGGGGACACTGCATCATTTATGGGTGGATGAGGGGACCTTTGTAGTTTAGGATTTCCATTTTGTGTTTGTTTTTGATAAAAAATAAACTCTGTGTTTATTTTATATTTTTATGAGTTTCATTTTATCATTTGTGGGGTTTTTATAAAACATTATATCTAAAATGATTAAAATTTCCATTTATAAAATTCATGTCATTATGTTAACCAATTTCTTCCAGGAAACCAATATTTAATCAATACTCAAAATTATTTTGTTTCATGTTCATCTATTTTGGAATTTCATTAAAAATACTCTGATTTTTAAATCCCATGCCACATTTCACTATCTTCAATTTGAAATCACCTTCCCTTTATGATTCTGATCCCTTTTTTCATTTCATTTACCTCACTTCTTGAGAGAACCATATGATGCTTGTTTGAACCATAATTTTTATCATTACTTTAAAAACATGAGGTATTGGGGTACTTGTGTTTTAAATGATTGCGATGTTTCTTTGTATTTAAAGCCCCTTTTCAAGAGAACCCCTATAATTATGACCAAACATGATCATTAAATCATTTTTCACATTAGAATTCATGAACATCCAGTTACGTCATCTGCATTACATGCCTATTTTCCTTATCCAACCTGATAATGATGTAATATTGCTTGATCTAGTGGAACTTAAGTGCGTGGGAACCTATATTGCGTTTTGATACCTCATTTGGTGAAACATTGGGTGTAAATTAAAAATTTTATGATATGTGTATGCTGTGGAATAAAAATTATTCTGTTGAATGTTGTGCCTTTTCTAGAGCTTTCAAGAAAAGAGATGTTGTGCCTTTTTTGGAGCTTCTAATGGGGGAAGAATGTTGTGATGGAGCATTGAAGAAAAATATTGCATGAGAAAATTGAATTTTTTTGTTGGTGACATGATGAACTGTTTGAACATTCCATGATTTTTCATGATGATGGTGCGGAATTGCTACTAAGAGAGTGATGATGATACCATATTTGAGTAAAAATGAAAATTGTGCAATATTTCTTCAAAAATATCCAATCCCTCCTCATTTGGCCTCAAAATATTTCACATAAAAATCCTACAATCCAAAATCCAAAAAAACCGCGTAATGTACTCAGGATAATCAAAAGTCCTTGAATCACATCGGATGGAGAAGTAGGTATTTTTCAAACCTATGGTGACCCAAAAATTGGTTGGGATGAGAAACTCATTGTTGAAAATTGATATTTTTGAGATGAGAGAAAATTCATTTGAGGTAGGAGTCATGTGTGAATGAGAGGAATAATGAAGAGGAAAAATATTGGTTGATCTGATTCATGAACTTGGAATAATGGATGAGGTATGGTATCTTTTATTTCAGGATATTGAATTGGTGGATCTCATTGTAATGCATTTTGAATTTTCATTGATTTGATTTTGAGGATGACTGGTCCAGGAATCCAAGTAATGTATGTGGGGGAATTTATAGAGATAATTGTTTCATTATTTATCATATGCGTTTCAATTATTTAAACCTTTATAATTAATCAATTTAAGCTGATTTATATCATTTTAGTATTTTATATAATTATGAGCTTAATTGTGAAAATTTCTTCATTTTGGATATTTATTAATTTTATAGAGATTCTGTATTTTGGGCATATCTTTTATTTTTTTTATCCCAATAGGGTTATTATTTTTTTGGTCTTTTCATTCTCATGGGATTCAACATTTTATTTTATTCCAAGATCCAATTCGACACACAATGACCCATAAAATTTATCAAGTAGAAAAAGTTTACTGGCTAATAGAATGGACCCCACCTTTATTAATGAGGCATTTATAGGCCACATATTCTCAAGTGAGGTGATTCTAAATAGAATTCAAATAGAACTATATGATTCATTTTGAAATAAAATTTCATGAATAAATTCAGTCAATTAGGAATCCCTTTCATATTTGAAAAAAGAGGAAGTTGAAGAGTAACCTTGGGCTGAAAATGATGTCATTATTAATTCGTGGATAAATCTTGATACACTAGTTCAAATTATTTGAATGTTTCAATTTGTATTCAAAAAAATAGAGGAAAAACATTTATGAATACACATTCCGGATATTTGGGTACTTATTATGCTAACAGGACTCAATCATTTTGTGGGGAAATTTTGGAGGGAAATTTTTTACTCCACAATCCTATAAATAAGAGTGTTCACTTCCATTCAAAGGGGTTGGAAAGGTGGAAGAGGGGATGTGCTAGAGGTTTTATTTCTTGGACATCATTGTATTTTATATTTTTTATTTTCTATGTATCATCATGCTCTATTCATTCCCTCTAAACTCTATTAAACTTCTTAGGGAGGAGTAAAACTTTGAGTGATCGTGGAATGGGGAGTATTACTTTTGTAATGTTGGTGTTTTGTGAAAAATATAAAAACCATGGTTTCTTTTGAATGATTTATATTTTTATTGTTCCCCAAATCTATTAAAGTGATAATTTTTTGGTTTTGGTGTATTAATCTTTAATATCATTGGTCGAATACTTTTAATCTACATCAGGCTAATGCAACTTGTCTCGATCAGAAATATTGTGTTAAGTGGTGAGGGTCCAAATACTGTTGGAACATGAATGAAACTAGAAAACTTCACTTGAGATCTAAGGAAATAATTACCAATCCGGGATTTCCTTAGTTTTTTTAAGATGTGTTTATGATCTTTTATGAACATAAGAGTGAGTTATATATTTTTATATAACCAAGGGTGATTGATAACTCGACTGAGGAGTCATTCATTTATCATTCAATAGGAAGAGAGGAGGAACAATATTTTTTTAATGTGATGACATTACAAAAGGTGATCCTACCATGACCCCATCACTATTTTCATCCATTAGTGTTCAATATGTATTTTTTAATTTCCTGCTTTATTTGTCAACTCAAAAAATTTCAAAAACTACATTTTTTCACAATCGATGACAGACACGTGTCATTCATTAATATAAAAATTGAAAAATATTTCATATCATTACATGGTGGAGGTAGTCCACACATACATACAAGTGATTTCATTATTTTAGAATAGATTAGAGTGTAAAAATTTATATGCGATAATATAATTATAGAAGTATTTTTATCTAATAAATATCACATATATTAATTAAGCTTATCTTTAATACATTAAATTCAAGCATAAGTAAAAAATGAACCACATTGCTACGTGATGGAGTAGTTTGTTGTACATAAGAGTTATGTTATGGTATACCCCAATGAATGATAAGTGAGAAGGTATATGTAATATACTCATTAAAAATGTATATAAATTTCATAAATATCATATATATATTAAAAAATTAATTAAATCCATCACGGAATAGTGGTGATGGAACACAAATTGCATTGGTTCGTGGGTGGTAGACCATTGTACAAATAATCGATGGATTAATTTACCATATGATATAAGTGGATATAAATATGTCCAATTAGATTAAAATAATAAAATATATGTATATATAAGAAAAAATATATCATATATTATCATTTTTTCAGATTATTTATAGTGAATGGACAAAAGATAAAACACATACACACGTTAAAGTGTTTTACCTCTTCATCAAGAACCTCCTTAGGGTTATAAATAAACCTTATTAGAATAAATTTCTACTCAGAATTATTAAATTTACATTTATGGAATAGGTAAGAAATATATATTTTTTCTAGGTTGGAATAAAAGGGTTTTCAATGTTTTAAAAGGGGAGGATTGTGGGTGGCCTTTTATAAGTGAAGGATAAGATAAAAATGAAATTTCGAATAAGATATAGTGACACCCACTTGAAAATAACTAAAAAATCACCTACCTTATTAATTATTGATCCTTATTGATTATAATGTTTTATTATTACAATAAAATGGGTTTGTACAAAATTTAGGTCATGTTTTCTCTTAACTTCTCTGATTAACACTTATCAAAACATTTTTAACCATAATCGATTCCAAATTATTGAAATTCCTTATTTTAAAAATAATATTTTCTCTATCAGATAATATAATTTATTATTCAATATATTAAATAAATATTTTGGAACGTAATTCTTAGAATTACAATAATTCAATTCAAAATTAAACCTGCAGGTATGTCAAAAATGTGGTTTCGGGCAAAAAACACTCAATGGATTAATTTTCTTTCATATTTTATTATTAAATATAATATCATTAAAAATATATTTATATAATTTTATAATTGAACAAAATTAATATTAAAATAAATTTAAAATAATTATATTAATAAACTAAATTTTAATAAAAAGAAATGGTAAAAATCAATATATTCCATTAATCATAAAAATATTTATTTTTTCAATTGAATCATTAAACCAAATACAAAGATAATTTTAACATTTATATTTATAATTTTTTTTATATAATCAAATAAATATTATAAATATTATCAAAATTAATTTTATATTTTGTGTGGAAAACATAACTAAACGACCTTTTAGAAAAATATATTTTTTCAGGAAACATTAACATTTCATTCAAATGATTATTAATTTTTATAATAAATATAAAACCATTGAATTTATCTTAAACATTTTTATTCCATATAATATTTACTATTTATTTAATCCAATTCATCCCCACCAACTTAGCATCTTGAAAAAAATGTTGATTTTTGAATAATAATATTTTAATAGAGTATCATATTACACTTAAACCCAGTTTAGTGTGAATCCCAATCTATTGAAGAGATTGAATTTATCTTAAAAAGGAAAATATCACAATGTATATATGGTTTATATTATATTCTTGTCATAAGTTTTTTGTGTCATATATGCTATTGAATATAATAATTCTCTATGAAAATCATAGCATTTCACATTCTCACAACCTTCAATAAATTGTGTCCTCACAATTTATACATTATCTTAATATTAAAAATTTGGTCATCTGAAAATACCATTGTGGAAAAACCCACAATATTAAATGGTTAATAAAATATATTTTTTATAAGGGTGAAAGAGAAAAGTGAAGGTATTAAGGAATAACATATAATGAGGCGTTAAAAGCCGAGAACATTGGTGGGAAGTGATGATATAGACATAGAAGAAAAGAGCAACTAATTATGGAATTGGATAGAAATCATTGACTAAACGAAAATTCTTGATATAAAAAAGTTTAATGAAACAAAACCCATAAAATATTTAATGGGTAAAACGACCATTTTTTCATAAAAAAATCAACGTTTAAAAAAACATTTAGGTTTTAAGATTTATTTCCAATATTTGAGGAATTATTTTATTATATAATAATATTATTAAATATAATTTCTTGATACCATTCACATTAATATGAGCTATTTCATAATTTTTTTGTGCTATTATCAATATTCAATTCATCACTTACTTCATGAAATGAATATAAAAAAATGAAATATTTTCCTGAGAAAAACTAATATTATCATTTAATAGATCATATGATCCATAGAAGAGTAAAATTATATTTCTCTTGTATTTTAGAATACCAGATATCTTGAATGGTTATATTTAATACTAGTCCAAAATAATTCAAAAAAAATTCGATGTTAAATTTTTTTGAATGAAGGTCACTAAATTTATAAAATCAACATAAATTAGATTTCTCAAAAAATATAATATACATATTAATGTCACATATAGAAAATTATAATACAATAATAAAATAAAATTTAAAAAAATACACTATTCCAAAGAAATTAAATACCAAGTTGTTAAATATATACCATAAATCCAAACATGAAGTAAACTATAGAAAAGGCAATAGAAAAATAAATTACTAACCAGTTTCTTCATCCCCAATAGTATCCTATATTAATAATTATTGTTTGTTTTTTTCTCTTCACTCCTCCACATCTCTTTATTCCCATAGAATACACAATAATTATAAAATTTACTCTATATCATCATAAAAATGATTTTATATCCTCATATGATGAGAATGTTTGGGAGACTAATCCACATCCAAAGAGCGTCCTCATACCATTATTGATATGACCACCCTGAATATTTGGAGAACATACATTGGTATATATCACATTCCTTTTAATTGGTTCCATTTACAAATAATTGAATACACTAGATTAGATCATAACATTAGTTATCAAAATTTATAATCCCAATTCTAGTTAGACAGTTATCAAAAAATGAAAAACATATTAGAGGATAATTTAATAATCCGAAACATGGTTTATTTGAAATTTTTTATGAATAATTACCATTTTTTAAATCCTTTTATAAGAGATTGCAATTTCTATAATTCTCCAATTAATTTCCCCTTTGAGGTTTAAACTCGATGTACTATATGTCTAGGTTTAATATACCTTGTGACCATCGAGTCAATCCTGATGCGCCATTTTCATAGTAATTATAATTCTATGTACATATAATCTGGAAAAACTTACAGTTTTGGCGTCTTAATAGGGATGTGTGTCTAGGTATAACCACATAATATTTACTTAAAAGAAATCAGTATGATCATATTTATATATCCCCAATATCTAGATTTGGGATTTTTCCCTACTCAGTAGTTTTGAAGATCTTGTTCCCATGGTTTCTATGAAATGTGCTCTTATACCAATTATAAATATCCCAACCCCAATAGCCCATATTTAGTGGTTGCTGCAATATATTGGTTTTAGATAAAATCAATCAGATCCCAATGGATAAAAATTTTATAACCATGTTAATCAATATAGAAAATGAATATCACATTATAACTGACAACAAAAAGTAAAAATATTACTTTCTTAAAGTTATTCATTATTAATTCATGTATAACCTTCCATATCAATCATAATAGAAAACCTAGTATCAAAGCGAAATTGAATAACAAGAAATTAGTGTGATTAAATACTCTGTAAGTGTAAAATTATAGAGTAAGTTATTAATTGTAAATAAATCATGACATATATGGAAAGGTATATAAATGAATCACATTACATTTAAACATTAACTTGAGTGTAACATTGAAGAAATAAATAATGAACAAATAAATCCATATACATAGTCACGTGATCTAGAAATACATCCATTGTTATTATAACATATTAAATAATCAAACATACATCAATAACTGATCACATGATGAGGTAATTTGTAATTCTAGACATCTGAACAATAATTACAAGGCCATTCCCAATACAGTTTAAATATATATGTAAAAATTCATTTAATTTGGCCAAAACAAATTTCTCATAAGATATTTAAATGAATCAAGGGGTTATGTAATTCCAGTCCCCAACAATCCAATAATAATTCCAATTAATTTCTCAAAATAAATGTGTTTAATATAATCAAAATAATGATTCTTATTTAAAAAATATCATATGATAAATTAATACTTACCTCAATAAATAAAAATATTTATAAACTATGAAGAGTAAAATGGATACATGTAATAAAATTGTACACTGCCTATCAATGAGATCATATAACATTAAAATAAATAATTAGGATAATATAAATTAAAAATATCTCTATTAGATCTCATGTATAATAAATATTTGATGTCATTTGTGAATAAAAATACTATAAAATTTTAATAATAAACATTTATATGAAATACACCCTTTTATACATTGACAAAAAATTAAATTCAAAAGAATAAAAATTATTTTAAAAGGAAATTTCTCAGAAACTATATTATGAATAATATTATGTAATATATAAATCATTTATTGGTGATAATCGTAGAATATTCATCTCATTTTGTAAATGATAAAATAGAGACTCCTTTCCAATTTTATATAAAAGCAAAACATGACATGTTTCGAAAATGAAAGGATCATTCCATTAAAATAAAGGAATGTAAAAAAAGTGTTAAAATATTATTAATAAATAATTTTAAAAAGGATAATTATATTTTTTTAAACTATTTTTTTAGAAAAAATGTATTTTTACAAAAAAATGATAATCCATCAGAGAGAGAAATAAAATCATATTTTCATAAATTAGCTTCACAATAATTTTTAGTTCCAAAGTGGGGAAAACGGAACAACTAAATAATACTATTTATAAATAAATATATTAATTTTTTTTATATAAATATCAAATAATTTTTCCAAGGGATTACTAAACAAAAATCATCTGAAATAATGATGAAATTATGAAATTAACCCTTACAACATTGGTATCTATTGAATCATAAGACCCATGAAGGAAATAACATAAAATGAAAATCTAAATACTAGTAAAATAAATATATTAATGTTATAACATATACAAATGGGTATTATGTATTCTACAAAATGAAATAACTGGGTAATATGGAATATATCAAACATAATTTAAAGATAGATGAGAAATCTTCACATTATGTTTCATTTCCATTAAATGTTTTAGTAAATCCATTATAAAACATTTTTGATTAATTTAAATCAATAAGCAATATTATTTATATATTTAATACCATATATGATTTACTTATAGTATTCTATAACTTTTTTATTAACAATTCTATTCTAAAATCACTATTTTGGGTGATAATTTCTTGGGTTTTCATGTAATTTTTGGTTAGTTAATTTCAATAATTTTACTATATTTATATATCCTTAATATTTAAAATTTTAATCAATATATTAATATCCTATTAAGTCATTATAAATTTCATTCATAAAATATATAAATTTTTATTAAAAAATTGGATTATCCCATTCATGGATACTGTAGGTTGTAAATACGCACGAACACCAGTTCCATTTTTGTCAATAGATGGAATTAATGTTAAATTAATTTTAAATGAACATACAAGAATAATAATTATTTTATATATGAAATTTATATTAACTATGTGTATCCATGTATGAATTAAAGAAAAAACCTTTCATATCATGACACAGAGGAGGTAGTCAACACGTAACCATAAGAGACATTTTTATTTTACAGTGGATTGGGTGGTATGAATTTAGATGAGATATTAAATTTGAATTATTATTTATGTAAAATAAATATATCCTGTATTGAATACCTTTATCCTTGATTTATTCAATTTAAATTAGATGCTTTAAATTAATCTCATCACATTATGAGGTGGTGGTCACTCGTAAACATGATGGATTTTATTACATCCCCCCATAACGGAAAGTAATAAGGTGAATGTGAAATAATAATTCAATAATAATAATAATTTCTTGAGAATCATATAAAACTTTTAAAACCATCAGTATAATAATCCTTTAAATGTTTTCAAGGAAAACCATTTACATCAGTTTGTGAGGTGGTAGTTTTCCATACACACGATTGAAGGTTTCATTTCCCATTTGATAGAAGTGAAGATTGATATATGTTATTAAACATAAATAATAACATATAATTATATCGGGTATAATTATTTATCAAATTTTCATAGTTTTTGACTATTTTTAGAAGTTCGGATATGAAATTAATCAAATATGCAAGTTTAATATTTTTACTCTTCTTTGGAGAGCCTCAATATTTTGAAACTAAATAATTATTAGTAGGGATTCACAAAAATATATTTCAAATATAATCTGGTGTGTTATGTTAATAAGATATTTGGGAAGGTATTTTTTTTACCAAATGTGTTTTGGATGTTTTATAAGGGGAGGTGAAGAGTTTCCTTTTATATGTGTGGGAGAGGACATACATGGAATTTTTTAAAAGGGAAGGTGATACCCTGGTTTTTCTGATGAATAAATATTCAAAATTTTAAATTATACAAATTTATATTTGATATGAACAAAAAATATTCATAAAATGGGATTTTTACATGTTTCTTGTTTTAAACCCTATTATTCTTAGTATAACCCCTTGGTAAACCTAATTTTACATTAACCCTAGTAATTAATTTTTATAGTTCTCAGGATTTATTATGGTAAAAAGTAAATTTTATATTACTAAGTGACATAAAACATTATGATTTTAAATATAAATCAAAATTTTGTAATATTCAACTCATATAAATGGTAGAATTTAATTTAATATTAAACCTATAGGCTTATTGAAATTTTTTTCTGAACAAAAATGGTCAATAGTTTAAAAACATTATATAAGGATTCTATATGATATAAACTAAAATGATAAAAATTAGTTAAATTTAATTACTATTTAACCAATTTTTATTTAATGAAAATTATAAAATATCATTTTACTTTTTATATAATTCAAACCCAAATGTTTTTTTCAAAAAAAAATATTATTTTTCACCATTCACTAGAAAATTATTTTTAGAATAAACAACTCAAAATATCCCATAGATAACTTTTAAATGTTAATTATAAGTGTAATTTGTTTTAAAATTTATTTCCTAAAATTGTTAAATATTTATTCTAAATGATTTCTTTAATATCTGACTCAAATGCCTTTTAGAAAAATATATGTTTTAATAAAGAATTTATGTTTTCTTTCAAATGATTATTTTTTATATGTAATAAATTGATATCCAATCAATATACTTTATAAATGTTTAAATAAAATAATTTACATAATTTTTTAATCGTATTCAAACCATCCAACTCAATGTATTGTCTATAATGGTCATGTTTAATCAGTATTAATTTAATAGTGTATCATGTTTCATTTTAATCTGGTGTTGTGTGCATCACAAGGTGTAAAATAGATTCTAATTATTTAAAAATACATACATCACAATGAATCAATGTGGTTGATTATATAATAATATTCTTGTTCACTATCACATACACTATCATTATGATGTTTAACTATTAAAATATAGGGAGGTCACATTCTACTAAACTTTAATAAACTACTTACAAACCACATAAACATGACCTTGGAAATCAAGGGTTTGACATTTGGAAACGTCATTAATGAAAAAAATCATAAAAATATCTATAAAACATTATATTTATATTATTAAAAGGAAAATTTAAATTTTATTTCGAGAAACACATAACTAGGTTTCCACATAATAGAACATTGATGGGACCTGACGATATGGACATGCAATAAATGTTTATGTAATTGTAGAAAGTGATTGTAATAATTGATTATATGAAATTTGGTTATCTAGTGATGGTTAATGACTAGAAAATAATTAACATTTAAAGGTTAAAAGACTATCAGTTCATCATAAACGATGTTATTAAGAAAAATTTTCTCTTTTAATATCCTTTTTCTGGTATAGAGGGATTCTTTTACTTTATCATAACTTAGAAAAATATACAAAATTTTTGTTTACTATTTACTAAGATAAATTTCATCATTTGGTTTTTCAACAATACATTTCTACATAATCTCTTAATAAAAATAATTAATATCCAAAAAATGTATTTTTCATTCATGGATAACTAAAATTAACATGTAAAGGAACATAATATTCAGAAAATAGTATCAAGATATTCCTCTTGCCTTTACTAAAAAAAATGGTTATAAATAAGTATACAATATAATATGTTAGTCTCAAATAATTAAATAGAGTCTCCAAAAATTCAAACAATTTATTTCCTAAATAGATACCCATAATACTAATCCAAAATATGAATGAACAACGTTAAAGTCCACAAATTTAGAAGGATGTTCAATAAATTTCTAAAGTATACATAACATTATATTTCCCAAACATCATAATGTGGATCTTAATGTCAGAAACCTAATATGTTAATAGCTTGATCACTAGTAAAATTTAAGTAAAATATACACTATTTCAATGAAAATTAAAATATCAGGTTGTCAAAAAACAACATATGTTTAAACATCCTGTAAACTCTAATAAGGACAATATATACCACTAAAACACTGACTAATTTCAAGGCCTCCAATATTAGAACATAAAAATATTATTATAATTCTTATCTAAACATGGATCATATATTATGGGTTAACATCCCTTATTCTTGTGTATTCTAAAAATATACACTTTCAACTGAATCAATTTTCCTGTTCGATAGTACAATTCAACATATGATCTCAAATCGTTAAAGAAAAAGTAAAATATTACAATCCTTATAGGATTTATGATTATCATAATGATAATACAATTGATATAGAACTTTTTGAAATTATATTATATATAATCACAATCACATTAATCATTCCACTTTGTTTAGATTAACATCATAACCATAACCTTGACCCAATTTTTTATTTCTGTAGTATATTCCCCTAACGCTTGGGGAATTATTTTTCATAGTGCCACATATAATAATAGTTGAAACAATTAAAATTTTATTGCTATTTGTTAATTTTATATTACAATAATGATGGAATTTCTCACCACACATATATAAAACTCACATTACCTTCAAACAAGTATCGTAGTGTTATTTTCCATAATTATCACAAGTTGGAAAACCATTTTCTCTCTTCATAGATTTGTCGTATATTTCAATTACATCATATTATTTTCTATATTACCATCTAATACATAATACATGGATAATTATTTATCTCTCTAAATTCTACATGTTGATATTTCCTCAAAAGATGAGATATTATTGTAGGCTAGCTCCCTTTAAAATATTTTCTTAATCCCATCAAAGAGATGATGATCAGAAGTCTTTAAAATACGTGAATTGATAAGGTTCATAATGATTTTTCATGGTTACATTTATAAATAATGAAATACACATTTTTAGATTAAAAATTATCCATCACAATGTAGAATCCCAAATATATTGAAATAGTTCACATAAAATGAAAAATCTATCGATGTCTAATTTCATAATCATAAACCTAGTTTCTTGTTGTATGTTTCCAAATAATAAAAACTATTCAAATCATTTATTATGGATTATATATAAATTTTGAATTATCTCAATCATACCCATCTATATTTTCAATATAAGTGCTAATAATGGAATATTTTCTTATTCTAGGTGACTCTTGGGTCAAGCATGATGTACCTACAAAAGACCCTTTATTTTCTATATAAGAAATTGGAATATTTCAAAGAAGATTTTTGGATCCAGGCACTGATACGACGTGTGATTCATAGGTCAAGTGTGCCGAGAATTAATTTTATAAAATATTTAGTATATTTTAACTATTCATGAGTAGAATTTTTGAAATAATAGAACATCTCTTAAATGAATGATTAGATAAGAAATATGAATGAATGGTTTTGTCCTGAAAGTGGTGTTTACCCTTGGTGTGATATAAAATTTTTCAGCATGGATCATATATTGAAAATGTCACTAAGGGAACAACCATAAATAAATTAACAAAATAATATTATTTTATTTTTAATAATAATCCAAATAACTCATAAAAAGGGACATAGATTAGAAATATGAGATCATCGTTGAGTTTTAATGTGACGATTTCAATATGCGCAACCTAATTTTTGTCGGTGGAGGATATATGGAAGAAATATTCATTTTCGGTCTATTTATGTGAATTAATTAGTAAATTAATTTATTAATCATTAACATAATTCTCGGGTTATAAATAGGTAGCTATAGAGAATCACATGGGTTATGTATATAACCCTGAGATCATTGGACAGAGCTATTCCACTCCTACCATAGGTATATCAAGGCATGATTGAAGATCATGACATATTTGTATATAGAAAACACAATGACATACTCCATTTATTGAATGGTATGTTCTTCATTAGATAATAATCAATATCAAGGTAGGACTCATATTTTTGTTTTTTTCCACCAGATGAAAAGATTGAGTAGATTGGTATTTTTAATCCTATATACAACCTTACTATATCCATTTCATGTGTCAAAATAATGAGATTAATTTATTTTCTATTGTTTTTTATCCCTAGGATCTCCATTATTGATCAACTAGCCAAGAACGATTTACCTCAATCTATATACCTTTGTTCTGAGCGGTTTCCACTATTGTTCTTCACATTATTTAATGTTGGACCGTAGGGCCACAATTTGGCATTGGTGCAACTGTTTAGAATGTTGTAGAACCCCTCCATTCATGGTAAAAATTACATCTAGATTAATGGTTTGGGGATAGATTGGTAAAAGATAGGGGTGGTTGGTGAATGGATCAGATAGGCACTATAGGTGCGTGTTTGAGATTAGGGGAGATTCATGATTGGGATGATAATAATTTTTTTCCCACATGGCATATTATGATGACATTCATTGTGATTAGGTCAGTTCTGAGTATGGTACATGATTGGGATATTCGGATAGAGGCTGCTCGACATAGATGTGATGGTGACCAAATGAGGTCAATGTGGGGAGCATTAATGAAAATTAATTTTTTTGTTGGGAATTTTTTTTCAGTAAAATTTTTCATATGATATCTAATTAATGAACCATTAGTGGTATCATGTACCCAAAATTGAGATGATAATTTTAAGACTGATTTTGGATACCTTTTCGAATTATTCCTCAGATCAAAATTCCATACAATAATAATAAAATTATTATAACATCATTGTTTTGTATCTGATGAATCTCCCTCATAAGGATTCAGAATTAAAACAATTTGGGATTCCACAATACTAAAATTGAGGGGGGTTGGTTTGAGGATTATATTGGGAATCTAATTTGGACTCATGGATTTTGTCAAAGTATCTCGATTCGGGTGTGTTGTGGTGATATGTACTCGTTCACTGGGTGTCTGATTAGGAAAAATGAAAAGAGGATTCCCTATATTTTTCTATAAGGATTGAAACATTATGATACTTATATTTTATTTCTACATCAATACATGGTCCCCACACACCACTATTCATTCACAATGATTGGAAATAAAGAAACATCAACATTTTCTAATTTCAGAAAATGTATAGTTAATACTATGTGCTTTTCTACATGGAGCGCAATGGTGTGATGTGTATAATAATTTGGGGCTATTTGTGGATAAATTTTAGTGAAATTAGGTTTTTATATTCAGAAAATGATGAGAATTATACAATCATTATCCTTTTGGCCTATTATGCCATATACTATGGGGGTACACTTTCATGCCTAAGTGTAAATGTACGTAAGTTAGGACAAGACTTTGTCTAGGTAAATTTCTAGGAGATAGGATGGGGTCACCTATCATGTGGTACCGATATGCACTATCTACATCATTACGAATATTATAACCTTCATATCTCCTTCTTTTGGACTTGAATTTGGGCCCGCGAGTTTCCTATCCTGAGTGTGTTTTTCATGTAGAACGTGATATTTCCCTCCTTAGTGGATTTCGAGATACGACGAGATATGTTTTGGGTGCCACACATATCTGAGGTGATGCTCGATGATGGTTGTGATCTTGAAAGATTACCAAAGACTTCCTCAATAGTAGAACATCTTATAAGCATGGGTGATGGTCCTCTATAGTTACTTCATAGTGAAACCCCCTTCTGGATAGGGTGTGGGTTCTCAATGACTCAAAACTCCTCCCCTTAGGATAAAAAGTAATATATCCTAGACCATTAGTATGGAACCCAAAATCATCATTAGTGTGGTCCTCTAGCTTCTGAATGGAGCCCTCCCCCTATTGGAATACGGTGAGGGCCCTCGACGACTAGGGTGGACCCCCTTATATTACTGGAAAATGGGTCCCCATGAAACTAGATTGGAACATTGTATCAACATGGGCACATGTCCTCTATATCTACCATCAAAGGGGGTAACCCATGAGACACTAGGGCTTGATTCCTCTACTAGGAGATATTTTTCCATTTATTATGTGAAACAGTGAAGATGTGCAGTTTCATGTAGGTTTGGACTCACATAAAAGTGGGTCTGTAACACCACCAAAAAACTTCCTTGAGAAGAATACTAAAACCATGCAGTGTAATCAGTTCTACACAAAGAAGACAGTATCAAGGGGTGGTTATTGAGTCCCTTTTACTTTTGTTTCCTAGGTGGACACATGAGATGATAACCTTCATATATGGATCTCACATGAAACTGAAGCCAAATATTCTTATTTTGCTGATGAATTAGAAAGATATCCATATACACTCTCATTTGGGATTATTTTACTAAGAACACACATATATATCCTCCTTCTGAAACCACTCATTGGGTTTTGGTTACTCTCCATATCGGAACGATGAAGACATGTGTCAGTATTCCATGTTCATTTCGTGTATATATTATCATGATGGGATTGCTCTACTCTTTTAATCTAGGTAGAGAATGATTCAATTAGATGTTCATATTCTTACTATTTCGAGCTCCTAATGTTTGGATGAGTTTACTATCACTCTTTTGGTGGGTTGAGCACTACTCTCATATTGTACAATGTTCTATTAATTATTCACTCTTTATTTGTATCTCTTATTGCTTCCCCATCACTATTTTTAAGGAATTATACTTTTTAAATATATTTTAACCCCTTCATGGTCCTCTCCCAATACATGTCATGTCTTTTCTAGATAGAGGACATGTTGATTGCGACATCAGATGAGCTTAGAGATATGGAGTTCTTGGACTATGTATGATGGATGTATCTTGAGATACATGACTCAGTCTCTCTCGGTTGTTTACTATTTTCTAGTTTTATCTAGTAGGGACATATTTCAAGTTTGGGCATCTATTTTTTCCAATTTTATTTTCAATATAGACTTCCTAACTTTGATTTTTAGTGGTTCATGAATATTTGGTATATTTATTGCAGTGTTTAATTCTTAATTTCCTAACCACTACACTTTTTCCTTGAGTTGGATATGTGAATGTGTGCTTGTTGTTTGAAAAATTCCTCCCGGATATTACAATTCCATTAACAATTTTCTCCACCCCATGGAATATAGGGGCAGGCTAGGGATAGTTTCTGCTCAAGCCCTGACTTGTGTAGGGTCATGAAAGATTGGTATCAGAGGTGGTTTGACTATTGGGAAATTGGTCGGATGTTCCCTAAAAATATTTTTCTTTGGTTTTAGGGAAATAGTGTCACTATTTCTTGATTAAGACTATCATGATAGGGAGTAAAATGATAGTATTGTGGTTGATGTATCCATTCCTTAAAACCCTGTCTTCATTCAATTTAACATGGCATACTAGGACATTTTTTGTAGGGATTAATTGTATATGATTCATATTGGGTTGATTATTTTAATTTTCTAATTTATTTAGTACCCCATATTTGTTTATATATATAATTATATATATATATATATTCTCATCATACCACTGTACACCTTGATAACATTCAATATCCCTCCGTAATGACGTCAATCCTAGCTACCATCTATGGTTCATTATGAAAACCCTATGATTGACGGGGAACATTTCAGGGTCCATCCATTGACCCACATTCCCTCGACATTCAATTAGAAACTCCTCCACCGATTGAGAAGCAGATCATCCAAGTGGAGCAGGTTGTGGTCATGTGTAGTCTTATTGGAGAATGTGATTTCCATCATTAGATACTGTTCAACTTATGCAGTAATCCATATCCACATTCAGTAGAGAATAGGGTAGAATCATTATTTTTCATCATCAAGATTGTTCAAATCCCAATAGAATAGACTATATATTTGGAAGATAGCCTTATACATGGACCATCTAGTCAATGGATGAGCCTTGTTACCCAAATGCATGATGAGTTGAAGCTCTCATTGGATAATGTCCAAAAACTCTTCCATGAGGAGTAACACCCCTCTTGTTGACACTCCATTAATATTCTAGAGCTTATAGAGTTTTAGTAGTGAGGGATAATGGTGTCCAAGTACAAAATAAGATTCAGATAACTTTAATGCTATTCTATTGAAATTATAATAGATGGATACTTCTGAGCATGTAATTTTGAGTAGGGACTACATAGGGAGATATGAGCTAGAGGTAGTTACCTTGTGCATCCCCACATATGTCGGGGTGCTTGAGCAAGAAAATGTGATTGAGATATTTATTTTATTGGGATGGTAGTATAATGGATATGGTTATGGGTATGATAGAGATAATTCATTTACAACAGTTGGAAGGTGCCAGAGATCTGGGAAGAGGAGACATTTATGTGTGAAGGTTCATACACATGTTCATATGTGATCAAGACTACAAAGGAGACTAAGATAGACTAGATTTTAGTGGTGTTAGGAATCTGATGGGTGAGTTCACATGGAGCATGCATTCTCGAAATGATGTATTGATGAGCACAAAAAGATAGTTGATTGACCACCATGATAGAGAATGCATTGTAATCAAGGATCTTCTAGAAAGTAAACGGTTGTACGTAGTTCGAAAGAGATGTAAGAGGATAAGAAGAAGCTATGGGTGGTGTTCCTCTCTACATGATCCATCCAACACAATCATATGACCCACTTCGGTATTAGGGAGCCGACGGATGGGGTTGAGGACTGCTATAGGATTTGGAGGCTTATGGCCCCACATATAATGATATGATAAAAGGTCTGATCTATGTACTTTATTACTTTTGTACTAGAATTTTGTACACACAATAGTTAGATGAAATCATTTCCTTCATCTTTTTTCATGAGGTTTAAATTAGGGTGATGTGGGGAATTAGTGTAACACAATATTAGTGTTGTTCGAGGTATCATTTAATGCACAAGGAAGACATTTTCTTCCCCCAACAAGGCACATTTTTTAGATTATAGAAAAAAGGTTAGGGTGATTCAGTTCCACCCCAAAAAGATAGGGCTGAGGTGTTCAAGATGATTCCCTCTATATTATGCATTTATCTATATGTTTTATGATTTAGTGTTAGGGAAAATTAGAATTCCCAATGGATTTTCCCTACTTGACACTTTTTTCTTCTGGATGACAGAAGTGGGTGAGGTAGTGTTCTCGGTTGGGGTTACTCTTCTTCAAAGGGAATCGAACACATGAGTGTTATGATTTGTTATTTTTATGTCCATATTATCATGGATGGAGGAGTGTAGTCACCTTAATATATTCATTGTAACCCTTGTGTGCTCAACGTCTTCCTTGATACATTGAAGAAATGTTATCAAATAAAGGTAGAAAAAATTTTGAACCCATGAACAGAATTGCATGACTCCATAAGTAGAGATTTTAAAGGTAGACTTTACTGAAATAATGTAGAGACACTACAATCTGGGAGTGCACATTGTGGTTTACTCAGACCACCAGAGTCTCAGGTATATATTAACTTAGAGACACCAAAAACTGAGAAAGATTCTAAAGTTGTAATTTCTATAGGAATTTGAATATGAGATAGTCAATAATCATGGGATGGGCCACATTGTAGAAGATTCCCATAGTAAGAAGTCCCAGACTAACTAGGAGTTGGAAAAAATAAACCAGCTAGCTTCATAGTAACTACCCCATATATGGATGGAGGGTACAATTTTTTTTAAGTCAACCATGTAGACTCCATCAATTATAAATCATGTGAGAGTTCCTCAACTAGAAGATATCATCTATGAGATATTTTTTGACTAGATATCCTTAAGAGATTCCCTTGATGGCTATTCGAATGAAGGAAATCACATTATACTTTTCTGGGAATGAATGGATGATTCTGATCACAGTGCTAGTGGAGGTGATGAGGGAGTTTCATACCTCTCCTTTGGATGTTCATCCCTTTGTAAGTAAGAGATAGGTGTAGGATATGTTTCACCACACATATTTTTTAGTTTTCTATCTTCATGGATTAAATTATTTGAATAATGGAATAATATAGTGATCTAATTTTTTTATGAAATTAATTTTTTGGAATATTTTTAGTGTTATCCACTTATTTGATCGACAATTTTTGGTCTGGATGTGCCCAAAAATAATTTTATAAAAATATTAAATATAATTTTATTATATAGAAAATATTTTCTATAAATAATGCAGTATCTCATAGAGGGAAGCTCTGATCATAAATATAATAGTGTTTTTAGTATAGAATATAATGTTTAACCTAGGTGAAAGAAAACATTTTTTAAATCGAGTCACCTATATAAAAATTCACAAATAAGTTTCCATAATTAAAATCATTAAATAAAATAATTTTATTATTTAATGCTAATCTAAATAACTCTAGAGTGATGACTCAGATTGGAAATATGAGATCACTGTGGAGTTCATAAAGTAGTGTTTTCCCTAGGAACAACCAAATGTTGGTTGACATGGGATGTTTGGATGAGATATTAATTGGTGGTACAATTAAGTGAATTTGTTATTTATTTATAGTTTTACATAATTTTGGGTTATAAATATCTAGATTATGAAAATATCTAGGGTCAGCTACATAACAAATGGATTGTTGGAAATTGCTATTCTCCTCTATATGTTGGTGGATAAATATGATATTGAAGATTGGGATAGATCGGGAAACAATGAATGCAATGACTTCCTCCAATCATTTGAAGGATCTTTCTTCATTAGCGAAGGATAAAATATCCATATAGGACTTGCGTTTTGGTTTTTTACACCTCTAGATTAAACATTTGAGTGGGTTAATATTTTTTATTTAATATGTTCCCCACCCTTCTGCCTTTTTATGTAACAATAACCTGAAATTTATTTATAGGCAATTGTTTTCTATCCCTGGGATCGCAATTCCTAATTGACTAGTATGGAATATTGGCCTATATCCCTAAATAATTGTTCTAGGTTCTTTTAGCCTGCTGTTCTTCATGTTCGTCACCATTGGACCATGGTGCCACAATTTGACTTATAAGAAGCATTTTCGAACATGGTCGAATCCCATGATTCATTGTGGTGGTACAAGTGACATGAATATCAATGGTTTGATGACAGAATAATAAATGGGTGGGTTTGTGTATGGTGAATGGATCAGGTTTTTACTGTGGGTGCATGTGTGAGATAGAAGGTTTTTTATGATCGGGTTAATAATTCCCATTTTCCCAGTTAGTGCACAACAAAAATGTGTACTACAATTGGGTAACTTGTGAGTGAAGGTTATTCATGAGATTTAATTATGTAATTTTTTAATCATTGATGTGATGGTGGTTATATGGGTATAGTTCATCAAGTGTTAATACTTTTTATTGGGAAAACCATTATTCCCAAAACATTTTCATACGATATCGGATTGATGAATATCCAATGTAAACATGATGCTAAAATTGAGATTGTCATTGTAAGGACGATGATAGATTTTTTTTCTGGACACTTCAATCCGGTCAATTAAATTGGAAATAATAATAAAATTATTATTATTGTGGGATTTTTTATCCGATGAATCTACCTTATTCAGGGATGGAATGATAGACCATCTATGATACTGTGATATAGAAATTGTGGAAGAAAATTTGGGACTAAATTTGGGTATCTAATTTTGAATCTTGGCTTGGTCCCCAGAGTCCCAGTTTGGGAATGTTTCTGTGAAATTTAAATTTTTGACTGGGTGTCCATGTTGGAAAAATAAATAGAATTTTCCATAATTTTTTAGGATGATCGCAAAAGTGTGATCCATATATTTTGTATTGGGATCAATACATAGATCCTGTAATGGAAAATTATTTCATAATGTAGGTAAATGTGTATTCTTCCCCAGGTATCCAATTCAAGTGAATGAATATTCAATACTATGCTCTATCTCCAAGGATCATAATAGTGTGATCTGTTTGGTTATATGGGTTCGTATGATGTGGCATGTAAGTGAGATTACATTTTCACTTAAATAAAAGGATGAGAAACATATTCTCATCATCCTCTTGGAATGTTATGATGTAACTCCCCGACCCCAGTTACCCAGAGTCGGTGCATTATTACATAACATTGGCATGATCACAAGAAAGATCAAATCTTGAAAGACCGATTGGTTTAGTAGCCTTGGAAACACTAGATATATTCATAAGTTTTACATTACATCATAAAATGAAAAACTACTACAACAACATAATGTTTCCACAATCCACACTATTAACCCCTCATAAAATCCCTGCAGGTCATTCATAACTTACTTCTTCACATCCTGGGAAAAATAAAACATAGAAAAGGGGTGAGCTCAAATGACCAGTAAGGATAACAATATAGCGGAAACTTTCATAAATAAGAATAAACATTTAAGGAAATGTATAACTAAAACAAAAGCCTTTTAAATATGAACTTTCAACATGGTATGGCATAAATAAAATAAAATAATGCCATTTACTTATTCACATGAATATTCTACTAATCGAATAATCACATGCAAAAATCAATAACCACTTTCATAATGTTGGAATGCATAATGCCAGACTATCATAACCACATAGCCAAGGCCTCGTGCCAAGACTACAAATAAGATTTTGTCAAGGCCTTGTGCCAAGACACTAGTTTGTCTCATGAGACCTACCGATGCATCGAGGAGCTATAGCGGGCTCCACCCGTCACTTACTAAGTCCAATGCATTCCCATATCAAAAGGTTTAAACATAACATAAACATTCGTATTAAAACTAGCATACGAAATGTCAATAATTTCACCATAAACTATGAATGGTATAAAAATAGCACATCCACAGTCAAACATATCACAAAACCTTCAATACAATATAGAAGTTTTGTATCACAATAGATCAAATTCAAATAAGCGTAAAATCCATCAAAGGATGTTGACATAGATGAAATCAAAATTCTTTTTAAAGAAATATCTCTTTTTATTTTGAAATCATTTAAGATCCATATAAAATAACACATTTTCTTTGAAAATATTCTTATAAGCTTGTAAGGTAAGTTTTGAAGATTTTATAACGGTGGAAATTAGCCGCACCCACCGTATAAGTTTAAAAAAAACGTTCTTACCTTAATTCTGTCGAAAAGGTTAAAAATGACCTTGTTTTGAAAATGACGGAAAGATTCCTTTATAAACCTCTTATAAAAAGTCAAACAAGGGTATAAATGACTTTAACCCATATTCTTGTAAATAATAAAAAAATTTTGAAATACATTTTGATGAAACATGGATGTGGATGATAAAGAGATCCCAGTAGATTATTACAAATAAACAACCTCGGATAATGAAGAGATTGTGAAATAACCCTTACCTTGTACTTTTCCTTGGTTGGGGTAGGTTAACCTCCTGCATAATGGTGAAATAGTTGTTATTAAATTATACAAGAATCATATATAATAATATGATATCATATATGATCTTTTAACATTGATTTGTTAATAATATCTTAGAATTATCGTCGTTTCGGGAGTTAACTTACTCATTTTCTTTTATATGTTTTGTTACATAAGCCATGGTTGTTGTATCTTATTCATATCCAGAATGATATCTAGTACTTAAACATCATTTTTAAATCATCAAATGATAATTATACTTGAATGGATACGATGGAGAATGAATCTCATCGCGTTCGTGGAGACGGTAGTCCGTACGTACGCACGAGCGACAATATCATTCTTTTCATATTAAAATAATATATAAATAGATGGTATATCATATATACAGAATCATTAACTTGTTATATTTATTATTTACATGAGTTACACATCATTATTATACCAATCCAAATAATATTATATTGAATAACAATTACACCACGACGTGGAGACGGTAGTCCGTACGTACGCACGTATGGTGACATGTTATTCAAAGGGTGGATAGAATACTGAATATGGTTGTACCATATTTATAATAACATCACAGTATATGTGAGATACTGGAGTTATTATTTTAGAATGGTAAGAACAAAGGAAGAATAAGTGGAAGAAGAAATGAACTCGGAGAAGGGTGGTGAAATCATTACCTCTTCTTCGGGTTCTTCCTTTTGATTTGATCAAAAGGGCTCCTTAGGTTGGCTTTCTGATCAAACTAAGGCCTCTAGGTTGTAGTGAGGGATGTTGGGAGAGTATTTGGGCAGAGTTTGGCCGAACCAAAAAGCTTTTAAGGTGTGAAGAAATGAGAAGTAGGAGTGCCCTTTTATAAGAGGGGTGAGGGGCACCTTTGGAAAAGCTAGAAATATTAATTTATAATAAATTAATATTCGGTTTCTAATGGCTCCAAAGTTGATTATTAAAAGGTTAAGGTGGGGATAGGTCTAAAACCACTCAACCAATAGAATTTAGACAGGTTTGGGTACTTATATTAACCTTATCTTTAAGTATTAACTCTAAGTTAATTAGTTTCACTTTTACAATGTCTCTTTGTATTTTTATATAATATGGTTAATAAACTTACTATATACATCCAAGCGACCCCCAAGTGGTAAATTAATGATTAACCTATCATGATATAAGTCTCTTGGCCGAAACGTATATTTTTAGAAATTTAATATCAATTAATAATATAATATTTGTTTTAAGAACTCTTTTATGTCAAATTTGACACTATTCAATAGTTGATTTTTGTGAAACTCATAACAGATTTATTACTTCGAAAAAAGTCAATTAAATCAATCCTAATATATCATATTATCCTAGAAAATTAGTTTAATTCATTAAAAGTTTCATATTATATTTATTTGGGTATTTATAATATCAATTATTTTAATTTTTCACTATTATAGTAATTACTGCATCATCATTGTGTCATAAATAAAATAAATTATTTAATGTCTAAAAATTATAAATAAAATATGATTATGTAGGAAATCTTTTTAGCTTTCTAATGAATATTTATAATCTAAACTCCAACTTATATAACCCTATGTAACAATTGTTTTTCTAAAATATATATATGCTTGTGTCATTTTTGTATTCATTTTGACTTAATTAAAATAAAGTGTCATTATCACTTACAAGTGGATCCATGGGGTCCCAAAATCGACCCAAAGATGCCCATGGTCGACCATGTAACACACAATAGGGTTAAGACACGTTTTAGGGTAATTTAGTATTATTATAATATTATTTTTTAACCCTTATTTACCGGATTTATCCTTAACAATGGTAAATAAAATATTTACCGCAGTAATTATTCAAAATGTATAAAAATAAAAGTTACCTATTTACACAATTTGAACATCCTGATTACAAATATGGAATCCATTTTCCTAAATTCTAAACACAGAAGTGGCAGAAATTAATTTAAAATTAATTCCCGCTGTCAAAACAAAAAGCGTGTTTTTAAGAGATAATAACTATCAAAAGATTGACACTCGTTTATGTTCGGTTTAATTGTAAAATTATGTCCAATGACCAAAATTATATTAAATGGTAAAAATATATTCTAAATATACTTTAAAACCACTCAAATTCATAATTTATCACTATTAATTATTTTGATTAAAAAAGTTGTTTTTAATTAAAACTTAGTAATTTTCACTATTCATCAAAATATGAAAGTTATCCGAAATGTACCAAAATTTCACCTTAGGCTAAATTCGATATTCCGAATCCAAAAATGAAGTCCATTTTCAAATATAAAATATATATAATTTCAAAAAGTATGTATTACTATTCATAACGGCTAGTTTGATTGGTTGTGGTGTGTGTTAAAACTCAAGGTTGCGTACAACACACGCTACTGTATTATTCAAAGAAAGTGTACCGTGGAAGCTTGGGATGTTTCATTTTAAATTTTTGATGTCCCCATTTAGTCAAAAAGTTTAAAATATTGTATTTAAAAAGGGTTCACTATTAAAAGTTGATAAAAGTGCAATACTGAAAATGAATTTGTTCTTGCATTATATCTAAGAAACTCATAATATGGATTCTAAAATTATAAGGATTATATAAAGTTTAAAATTTAGATAATACTATTCATAACCTCTTTTGAATGGCTTTTTTTTGTAAGTCATGGTGTGATTGAACTCAGTGTTGCGTGTAGTGCAAGTTATTGAATTATTTTGAAGAAATAACACACTATGAAATCTTGGGGTGTTACATTCTCCCCTCCTTCAATAAATTGCGTCCTCGCAATTTGAAATTGTTCTTCGAAAATAAAAGGTTGAAAATAGAAAATATATTTGTGGGAAAACCCACATCGGAAATTGGGTTACTAAAATTTAGTCTTAATATGAGGAAAAGAGAAATTAAAGGGTCACCAACAAATTATGATCTCGATTAAGAGAACATTGGTGGCAATTAGAGACATATAATTGGAGGAAAAACGTAAATATTTATAGGTAGTGATTGAGGTCATCAATCACAAACAAGTATAAAATTGAGGTCCTTAAACTCATCAATCTATGATGATTTGAAGTACCATCGGTTCAACAAAATATAGGGTATTGGGATATCACATTTTTGACGTTTCAAAATATCTTAGTTGAAATCCCACATCGAAAAATGAATTAACGAGGCCTCTATTTAAAATAAAGAGTCGAAAGTATGAAGATTACCGAAAATAACACATACTAGGGTTCCATGTAAGAAAATATGGATATGGATGAAAAATCTAACCATCAATTATCTGATGGAGAGTGGTAAAGAACATGGCTATGAAAAGGCCAACAATCCAAAAGCCATAAATTAGTGATGATTTAAGGTACCATCTAGGAAAACATTTTTGTTCTAAGTTTCTTTTCTTAATATTGAGGAATTTATTTAGAAGATTGGCTAAGATCATAAGGAGATATACATACTTTATAATTAGAGTTTTATCCATTAATAAATTTCTACCACAAACTCATCTTTCACTCTAAAAGATAATAGAATGTTAAAAAAAATTCTATTTACACTTTTCGTATAGGGTTCCAAAATAAACGAATTTATAATTAATCTACAAGATATTTTAATAAAAACTACATTATTTAATCTAGGACATATCGTGGGCCAGTGGTAGGTGATACACCCTTGTCGCCCTTCGGTTGCGGGTTCAAGTCTCGCAGCCTTGCCGGACGCGACGGGTTGCCGCCCGACCTCCGGGTTGTCCTTTTATGGCAATCCAAAATAATCCAAACTAGAACTATCCAAAATACTTCTATCCATACTCACAGTCCAACATTTATAAGTAAGGTAAACATAATGTAGAACCTTTTTACCCTGTAATAACATATGAATACCTTCATCATGTATTCTTTTAATACACCGAAACATCCTGAATTACCATATTCCTTATTGATTACATTCATGCTCCCTTATTCCATATAGAAAGTTGGATATACTTCATTAATCCAAAAATGTTTTAAACCCCAACAATGATGGAATATACAAATCATTAATCAGTTCCAGGGTAGTCAAGAATATCCAATATAATTTATCCAAAACAATCACATATTATTCCATAATCACTACCTCAGTATCAGAACTATATTATGATTTATCATTCTCTCAACCATATATTTTCCAAAAATTTATCCTGCTATTGACTCACTTTTCTTTGTTCCACACAATCTCAAGTCCTTAATGAAATAGTACTGCAGTACAATCCTTATATACTCCATGATTATTGTAACAAGTACATTGTTGATACAACACTCAATTGACATAATCAACATAAGAACTCTAATCATCCCTCTTCATCTGTGGTAGTATCATAACATGATTATTATCCAATAACATCATTTGCGGCATAGTCTGATGACTGGGACATAGGTTCGCGTAGTGTCCAAACTCCTTGCCAATGAAGCATTGTACATTTGAAACCATTTTCTTACCCTTGCAGTCACGTACTTTGTGCCCTTTTCCTCCACACTTATAACAAACTCCCATTCCTTTCAGGAAAGTTCCAGGGTGTTTCTTCCCACATTTACCACATGATGGATATTCAACCTTTCCTTTCTTCCCCTTATTTCCATTCCCAGATTGATCAGCAGGTCTCTTCTTCTCTTTCTTTGCTTTAAAGTCATAAGACTTAGAGAATTCCTTTTCGGTCTTGATAGCACATGAGACAATGTCTTCGTACGATGAAAAGGATTGTGAGACTAACGCTCGACGGAGAAATGGTTTTAACCCATCAAAGAAACGATCAATCTTACTTCTTGGGTTGCGAATATAATCTCCAGCATACCTCACTAACCTTGTAAAGTTAGCCTCATACTTTGTGACATTCTCATCCTCCTTCTGTCTCAAACTCAGAAATTGCCTTTCCATATCTGCTCGATGGTCGCGAGGGAAGTATTTTTCTAAATCAAATCTTTGAACTCCCTCCATTCCATATTTGATACTTCATCATCTTCCTTCATGTTCTGAATCAATGACCACCATTGATCAGCATCTCTAGTGAGGCGGTAAACTGCCATGATAACTTTTTCCCTTTCACTGCTCCCCAAAGCCTGAAATATTTTCTCTAGGGAAAATATCCATTGCTCAGCTACTAAGGGATTTGTATTCCCATTGAACGTTGGTGGTTGTTGCCTCATGAATCGATCTAACATTGATCCTCCACGCTGCGGATCAGGGTTCTCCATACGGGTAAGGTTATTATTCATAACCTGAGTAAGTTGTCCCAGTATGGTGATTAGCTGATCAGCACCAGTTGCATCACCAGCCCCACTATAATTATCTTGAGCAGGAGGGAAATCCCTACATGGAGTGCGTGCATTGATACGGTTTCCATTTCTTCCACTAGGCACCATTTCTAAACAATGGCATAAACTAGATCAGTTTATGAATCAAAATACATAATCCCATACTTATAAAACACTTAACATAAATTGAACTATTTATGGATATAATCCATAATCATAATAATGTTTTCTTTGAGGAAGTATATACTCATAATCCCTTCAAAATGATTTGTAAAGAAAATGAGAGTTATCCTAAGCATATCCCCCGGGAGTGTTGTAACCAAGAGTGCAGCAAGGCCCGTTGTCATGCACCAGTTCCCGTTCGAGTCTAGCTCAAAGCGGTGTTTTCAGGTTTTACCCCTAGGTACATCTGTGCCAGAGCCGCCTCTACCTGATCATATCCAGACAGGGATGTATTGCTTGGAAAACTCACAAAATCTCTACAATACCAAAATTTTAGGAAGTTCTTCTATACTAATCCTCAAAGTTCATCTTAGGTCTACGTGCTCTAATCAGAGTTTATCTAAATCTAACTTCCAAGGTTTGTACTAAACTTCCTCTGATACCAACTGTAACGCCCCGACCCCAGTTACCCAGAGTCGGTGCATTATTACATAACATTGGCATGATCACAAGAAAGATCAAATCTCGAAAGACCGATTGGTTTAGTAGCCTTGGAAACACTAGATATATTCATAAGTTTTACATTACATCATAAAATTAAAAACTACTACAACAACATAATGTTTCCACAATCCACACTATTAACCCCTCATAAAATCCCTGCAGGTCATTCATAACTTACTTCTTCACATCCTGGGAAAAATAAAACATAGAAAAGGGGTGAGCTCAAATGCCCAGTAAGGATAACAATATAGCGGAAACTTTCATAAATAAGAATAAACATTTAAGGCAATGTATAACTAAAACAAAAGCCTTTTAAATATGAACGTTCAAAATGGTATGGCATAAATAAAATGAAATAATGCCATTTACTTATTCACATGAATATTCTACTAATCGAATAATCACATGCAAAAATCAATAACCACTTTCATAATGTTGGAATGCATAATGCCAGACTATCATAACCACATAGCCAAGGCCTCGTGCCAAGACTACAAATAAGATTTTGTCAAGGCCTTGTGACAAGACACTAGTTTGTCTCATGAGACCTACCGATGCATCGAGGAGCTATAGCGGGCTCCACCTGTCACTTACTAAGTCCAATGCATTCCCATATGAAAATGTTTAAACATAACATAAACATTCGTATTAAAACTAGCATACGAAATGTCAATAATTTCACCATAAACTATGAATGGTATAAAAATAGCACATCCACAGTCAAACATATCACTAAACCTTCAATACAATATAGAATTTTTGTATCACAATAGATCAAATTCAAATAAGCGTAAAATCCATCAAAGGATGTTGACATAGATGAAATCAAAATTCTTTTTAAATAAATATCTCTTTTTATTTTGAAATCATTTAAGATCCATATAAAATAACACATTTTCTTTGAAAATATTCTTATAAGCTTGTAAGGGAAGTTTTGAAGATTTTATAACGGTGGAAATTAGCCGCACCCGCCGTATAAGTTTAAAAAAAACGTTCTTACCTTAATTCTGTCGAAAAGGTTAAAAATGACCTTGTTTTGAAAACGACGGAAAGATTCATTTATAAACCTCTTATAAAAAGTCAAACAAGGGTATAAATGACTTTAAACCATATTCTTGTAAATAATAAAAATGTTTTGAAATACATTTTGAAGAAACATGGATGTGGATGATAAAGAGATCCCAGTAGATTATTACAAATAAACAACCTCGGATAATGAAGAGATTGTGAAATAACCCTTACCTTGTACTTTTCCTTGGTTTGGGTAGGTTAACCTCCTGTATAATGGTGAAATAGTTGTTATTAAATTATACAAGAATCATATATAATAATATGATATCATATATGATCTTTTAACATTGATTTGTTAATAATATCTAAGAATTATCGTCGTTTCGGGAGTTAACTTACTCATTTTCTTTTATATGTTTTGTTACATAAGCCATGGTTGTTTTATCTTATTCATATCCAGAATGATATCTAGTCCTTAAACATCATTTTTAAATCATCAAATGATAATTATACTTGAATGGATACGATGGAGAATGAATCTCATCGCGTTCGTGGAGACGGTAGTCTGTACGTACGCACGAGCGACAATATCATTCTTTTGATATTAAAATAATATATAAATGGATGGTATATCATATATACAGAATCATTAACATGTTATATTTATTATTTACATGAGTTACACATCATTATTATACCCATCCAAATAATATTATATTGAATAACAATTACACCACGACGTGGAGACGGTAGTCCGTACGTACGCACGTATGGTGACATGTTATTAAAAGGGTGGATAGAATACTGAATATGGTTGTACCATATTTATAATAACATCACAGTATATGTGAGATACTGGAGTTATTATTTTAGAATGGTAAGAACAAAGGAAGAAGAAGTGGAAGAAGAAATGAACTCGGAGAAGGGTGGTGAAATCATTACCTCTTCTTCGGGTTCTTCCTTTTGATTTGATCAAAAGGGCTCCTTAGGTTGGCTTTCGGATCAAACTAAGGCCTATAGGTTGTAGTGAGGGATGTTGGGAGAGTATTTGGGCAGAGTTTGGCCGAACCAAAAAGCTTTTAAGGTGTGAAGAAATGAGAAGTAGGAGTGCCCTTTTATAAGAGGGGTGAGGGGCACCTTTGGAAAAGCTAGAAATATTAATTTATAATAAATTAATATTCGGTTTCTAATGGCTCCAAAGTTTATTATTCAAAGGTTAAGGTGGGGATAGGTCGAACACCACTCAACCAATAGAATTTAGACAGGTTTGGGTACTTATATTAACCTTATCTTTAAGTATTAACTCTAAGTTAATTAGTTTCACTTTTACAATGTCTCTTTGTATTTTTATATAATATGGTTAATAAACATACTATATACATACAAGCGACCCCCAAGTGGTACATTAATTATGAACCTATCATGATATAAGTCTCTTGGCCGAACCTTATATTTTTAGGAATTTAATATCAATTAATAATATAATATTTGTTTTAAGAACTCTTTTATGTCAAATTTGACACTATTCAATAGTTGATTTTTTTGAAACTCATAACAGATTTATTACTTCGAACAAAGTCAATTAAATCAATCATAATATATCATATTATCCTAGAAAATTAGTTTAATTCATTAAAAGTTTCATATTATATTTATTTGGGTATTTATAATATCAATTATTTTAATTTTTCACTATTATAGTAATTACTGCATCATCATTGTGTCATAAATAAAATATATTATTTAATGTCTAAAAATTATAAATAAAATATCATTATGTAGGAAATCTTTTTAGATTTCTAATTAATATTTATAATCTAAAATAAAACTTATATAACCCTATGTAACAATTGTTTTTCTAAAAGATATATGCTTGTGTCATTTTTGTATTCATTTTGACTTAATTAAAATAAAGTGTCATTATCACTTACAAGTGGATCCATGGGGTCCCAAAATCGACCCAAAGATGCCCATGGTCGACCATGTAACAAAAAATAGGGTTAAGACACGTTTTAGGGTAATTTATTATTATTATAATATTATTTTTTTAACCCTTATTTACCGGATTTACCCTTAACCATGGTAAATAAAATATTTACCGCAGTAATTATTCAAAATGTCTAAAAATAAAAGTTACCTATTTACACAATTTGAACATCCTGATTACAAATATGGAATCCATTTTCCTAAATTCTAAACACAGAAGTGGCAGAAATTAATTTAAAATTAATTCTCGCTGTCAAAACAAAAAGCGTGTTTTTAAGAGATAATAACTATCAAAAGATTGACACTCGTTTATGTTCGGTTTAATTGTAAAATTATGTCCAATGACCAACATTATATTAAATGGTAAAAATATATTCTAAATATACTTTAAAACCACTCAAATTCATAATTTATCACTATTAATTATTTTGATTAAAAAAGTTGTTTTTAATTAAAACTTAGTAATTTTCACTATTCATCAAAATATGAAAGTTATCCGAAATGTACCAAAATTTCACCTTAGGCTAAATTCGATATTCCGAATCCAAAAATGAAGTCCATTTTCAAATATAAAATATATATTAATTCAAAAAGTAGGTATTACTATTCATAACGGCTAGTTTGATTGGTTGTGGTGTGTGTTAAAACTCAAGGTTGCGTACAACACACGCTACTGTATTATTCAAAGAAAGTGTACCATGGAAGCTTGGGATGTTTCATTTTAAATTTTTGATGTCCCCATTTAGTCAAAAAGTTTAAAATATTGTATTTAAAAATGGTTCACTATTAAAAGTTGATAAAAGTGCAATACTGAAAATGAATTTGTTCTTGCATTATATCTAAGAAACTCATAATATGGATTCTAAAATTATAAGGATTATATAAAGTTTAAAATTTAGATAATACTATTCATAACCTCTTTTGAATGGATTTTTTTGTAAGTCATGGTGTGATTGAACTCAGTGTTGCGTGTAGTGCAAGTTATTGAATTATTTTGAAGAAATAACACACTATGAAATATTGGGGTGTTACATATGAAATGTTCTTTGGGAGTAAACTTGAAATCATAGGAGTACATGTAAATTGTTTAGAAAATATGTATGGTTAGGTATATAGCTTGTAAAAGAGGCAGGGCCACATATTGTGTGGTCCCCATACGCACTGTGTACCTCATTATGAATCTTATACCCCTCCTATATCCTTCATTTGGACTCATATTTTTCATCGTGAGTATCCAATCATGGGTGTTTCTTTCCATTGAACACAATGGTGACCTCTATAGTGGGGTTTTATAGAATATGTGATATTAATTGGGGTGAGAAAAATATCTAAGGTGATTCTTGATGACAACTTTAATCTGGAAGGATCACAAGAAAATTATTCATGAGTAGAACACCCCATCGGCCTGGGAACTAGTCATATATAGTTACTTCCTAGTGAACACCCCCCCCCACTAGATAGGGAGCGATTCCATGATGACCATGAGTGGAACCCCATTTTGATACCATTTTAGTGATCCTATACTATTGGAGTTGAACACCCCATTGGCATGTTCTGATGTCCTCTACATTCTGAATAGAACCCCTATATCAGTAGGGAGTTAGGTCTATTATGACTAGCGATGAACCCCAATCTACAGTGGTTTGGGTCCCTTTGAAACTAGATTAGAACCCCTTATCAACATGGTTCTGGATTTACTATTGCTATTATCAAATTTTAACCCCCTAACTCACTATGGAACAATTCTTATAATTCAAAACATTGGTCCCTCTATAATGTGGTATATTCATGTTACATAGTTTGATGTACAATTTGACCCATGATATTGAGGGATATTTTCCCCCACATAGTCACATCCTATATATGTGGCCTATGAACTTGTGGTAATGTCAATTCTTCCCAAAGCTGTTAGAATCCGGTTGTGGTGATTGAGTCCCTTCGACTTGGGTTTCCTAGGTAGATGCATGAGGTGTTGGGCTTCATATAAGGACTTATCGTGGAACAATTGGTTTCCCTTCTTCCTAGGATGAATTTTCAAATTAATTTACCCTTGATCTATCATTTGGGATTCATTGAATTAGCGTACATATAAATCCTCCTTCAATTACCACACCATGGATTTTGGTTACTCTCTTTCCAAGAGAGGGGAAGATGTGTTGGGTATTCCAAATGATTTCCATATCTATCTTCTTATGGTTATATGCATCTACTATACTACTATATTTATAAAATAATTGATGATAAATTCTTCTTCCCTCCATTTCAATCTCATTTTGTTTTTCTGTTTTTACTTTCACTATCTTGATAGGTTGAGATGTACTCCCTTATTTTAGAATGTTCAGTATCCTAATTTTTTCTTCAGTTGTCTCACTTACTGCTCACCTGACACCCTTTTCAAGGTCTTGTACGATTATGTGTATACTCTCCCTTAATAGGATTCTACCAACATATGTCATTTATTTTGATTATGGTGGATAGGTCAATCGTGAATTCATAGAATCTTAGGAATACAGGGTTTCTAGACCGTGTATGGTTATTGTATCTTGTGATTCAAGAGCTAGGATCTCTTAGTTATACAATCCTTTCCAATTTTTTCATGTTGGGATATATTTATAGTTTGGGATTTTATTTTTTATTTTTTATTTGTTTATACATTATCTTACATCATTTTTTTAGTTGTTCATGCATATTTGGTATATTTATAGTAGTTTTTCATTCTTAATATTTTTTAATATAAACATTTTCATTGAGATGGCCATTTGAGTGTATACATGTCTTAAAGAAAAGGACTCCCCAGGTTTAGGATGCCATAGGAGCCTGTTACCACCCCTATCCAACAGAGGTGGGCTTGGGTTGGTTTTGCATCAAGCCCTAGTATGGGCCATACATTGATAACATATTTCATAGTTGTTACCCCTAGGTATATTTGTGAGAGAACCAAAACCATTTTGTATATCAAGAAATTGATAAATTTCTAGGAATAACCACCTAACCTATTCATTACCAAAACATTAGGATGCTCATCTATAACTATCATTAATGATTACTAATAAGTTATTTAAACCAATATATGTTATGTTAAATCAAGTTTAAAAGGTTTTTACATTATATTACTTGATAGTTACTATAAATAATATGATCCTAGTAACTGAGAGTTAGTTATTACTTTATTATATTATCACTTCATACGAGCAGTGAAATCCAAAAGAACTAAATAGTTTTTTAGTCTTGGTAAATAATAGGCATACAATAATCTCACATTAATATTTAAAACCATAAATTTGTAATAGTATTTTATTAATTCTCATAATTTATTCTTCTATAATAACCATTCATATCTATCATAATACACTTCCTCATATCTGGGGGAAGATAAAAATTACGAAAGTGGTGAGCTCATATACTAAATGATGATAAGAATACAATAAAAAGTATAATGAATAAATAAACATAATAAATATGTAATGTTAAATAACTAAAACAAATTCCATTAAAAAATTACAATGCATTATATGTTAGAAATATATAATCAATAAATAATTCCTTATACATAATTACATGAGTATGAATATTATACAATTATATTTTTAATAATTTAATAATAAAATATACATAAATAACTGATCCCATATTGAAGGAATTCATAATTTTGTAAACATAAAATATACATTCAAAAAAATCATAAGGAACATTAAATCTATATGTAAAATATCATCAATTTTGGAAAATTAGTCTGTTTCACGAATCCTATTGATGCATCATTTGGATATGTAATTCTAAGCCCCAACCATTAATGAATTTGTCAAATTAATTCTTAATATCAAAGATAGAAATAACATTTGGGGAGAGGGACAGGTTTGGGAGGACTGATTGGAGATAATGGATTGAGGGGATTCTAAGGAGGAAGGCCAATAAGAGTTAATGGAGCTATTGGATTCATCGAGGGAAGATCGAGAGGAGATAATAGAGCAATGAGATTCCCACATGGAATCCCAAGTATAGAAAATAGAGTGCTGGTTTTATTGGGGGAATCCTGATTAGAGGTATACGATACTTTCAAATAAATATTGGAGTGAGAGTAAAAATATATATTTATATTTAAAAAATAATATTTAAATTTATTAAATGTACCCCAATCAATAATTATATTCATAACTCATCCACTGTAAAATTATGAATCTTAATAAAATTTTACAATGTTAGTCAGATTGATAATAAACCATTAAGATAAAAAATATGGATGGCATCAATACAACACTTACCTAGTGGATCAAATTTATATGAAATATTTTATGTCCTTATTGAATATAAATACTATGAAAATTTCATTAAAAACATGGTTTAGGTTAATAAACATTCACTTTGAAAAAAACATAATACAATAAGTCTAAAATAAATTTTCTAAAATAATTTACATTGAAACTTACCTACAAAACATATAAATTTTTCATTAAAATATTTATTAGATAATATTGGGGGAAATTTCTGTCATGATAGAATTGTTAATATATATATATATTCCTTTCATATTTTATGTAAATGCCAAACAAGCCTTGATTTGAAAACAACATTAAGTTTCATTTCAATGAGTTTTTTAAAAATGAAAATTTGGTAAACATTTAATTAATAAAATTTTTTGAAATTGTTAAAAACATTTTTTAAAACATTTTTATAACAATTTATTTTTCTGAAAAAAGATTTTGGACTAATCAGTGTAATAATGAAATATTCTATTAAATAAATTTACCCTATCATTTTAAGAAATAATGTGTGATATAATGGTATTATTTGGAGAAAAATATCTTGAATGAGAATAATAGAAGTGATGGAATGATGGTTTTTCTTTGATGGTAATGGATTTATGTTTTTGGTTGTTGTCAAACCTCTCAGGGATGATTAGAGAGATAGAAAGGAAAGCGATCATATAGTTCAATATGTAAGCAGTATTGATGGTGGCATCATTTCCAAATGTTTGCCAAATTATTAGTGTCCAACTTTTTTAGAATGTATATAATTGAGAAATGTGGTTATTTGTGAAGGTATATTAAATAAATAAAATGGAATGAGTTTTCCAATGATGGAATTCAGGATTTTTTTTTGAAAAATATTAATGTATTTTGACGGTGTGCTATGTGATTACGAAATTTGGTGCTTTGTGAAAGGAATTTTTCTAGAATAAAATCCTCATAAATTTGGTAATGAAATGTAATTTGTGAAGTCTATCTTGATGATTTTGAAAATATAAGGATTTTTTATTCGAGACGGATTTACTCCATGATTATGTGAATTGGATCTTAGTGGTAGCGCCAACGGTTATGTTGGAAATCTCAGCAGTTATGATGATATTTGAAAAAAGGAAATTTTAAAAGAGAATTGGGAATGGAGGAGAACCTTTATATTGAATTTGAATGATTTTTAAACCACACTAATGGAGGTGGATCTTCACGATCGACTGACCCTATAAATAAGAGTCTACTCCTCTTTATTTGAAGGAGAAATTTTCTAAAAAATTATGAATCACTCTAATTTCACGAAGCAAGGGGTGCTTGGAAAAACTACTTCTTATGCAAGATAGATCATTTAAAAATGAAAATTTTATACATGATGGAAGTAAATGCCTCTTTCTATTGAGTGATTCCTGAAGGTGGGATGTTCTATGTTGGCTCAGTGAGCTTTTTGAAGGATGTTTGTTCCACGAAGGAAGTGTATACTACGAAGGAAGTTTGTTCTAAATAGGAAAAGGATCATTAAAAAGTTGTGTGCTATGTGATGTATTGAGAATTTAATAAGAGTTATCTTTAAAAATATGTAGCATTTCAAAAGATATTTGATAAGTATCTTTGCAGCAAGTATTTTTTGAATATCAGTTTTATGTTAACATGGTTTTATGTTCTTATCAAATCAAGAATTCTATACACGATGAGTCTCATGATGGATAGAGAAAAGATATCTGTGATGAAATAATTTAAGGGACCTATATGTTTATAAAATAAGTTCAGATTATTCCCAATATATTGAGAAAGGGGGAGTTAATGGATGTGATCTGAGAGAGGCATTTTGTTTTACCTAAAACCTTATAAAGGCAGTCTGTAAGGCATAAAGCGACTATGCTAATATTTTATACTCTATAACATGTAATGATTAGTGGAATTTTATATACCTGAAAACCTGTCAGCATATGAACTTTGTACATAACAAATAGTGGTGAAACAGGTAAATGTTTTGTTTTTTTTTATTTTCTTATAATTGTTTTATTAAAGTTCGAATCCATTATACATGCTTAACGAGTTCTAATGAACGTATAAACAAGATTCACTTGGTTAAAAGAGAAATTAGGATACCTGATTCACCTTTCCCCTCTAATGGTGTTTTGGGGTGATTATTAAAAAAAATTTAGTATAATATATAAATATCCAATACTTCTCTTAGAGAATACATTTAAAAAACAATATGGAATGAAGCTAAGATAGAAAAAACAACTTACCACATAGATAATATTTGAATCCTGATATCTATGAATGAAATAACGTTAAATAAAAAAATACCATTAATATAAATATATTCATAATATAACATATTAAAGGGGATATTATATACACCACACAATGTAATAATTTGTGAATAAGTTATTTGTCTCAAGGGAATAAAAATGAGATGAGGAACCCCTAACACAGTTCAAATTTCTATCATACATTTTTAAACATCATGTGTAATAAATATTAGATTAATATAAATTTATTAGAGAACAATATTAAAATATTTCATACCATATATTATTAAATTATAGGGTTTTTCTATTTTTTATCATTTCATTGTTGAAAGCACCAATTCAAGGGTTAATTCCAATGTTTTTAGGTATCTCTTGGTTGGGTAATTTAGGTTATTTTTCTTTGATAATGGATATATAATTTGTTGAATGTTATACAAGATTTTAGTATATTATAAATTCATTATATATTTTTCTATTGTAATTATTAAATGCTAGAGATAGAAAATTGATTATAACGTTCATGATGATGGTCTGTCGTGCATACAAATGAACATTTTCTCCATTTTTCTCATTTAATTAAATGAAAGTAAAATAAATCATAATTTAAATTTATATAATAATTATTTCCATATATATATAAATATATTACATAATTAAATTATATAAATTTAAAAATAAAATAAAAAATATTTCACATCACTATGTGGAGGAATCAGTCCACACGTAGCACGAGCGACATTATTTTATTCAAAAATGTTAGATGGTAATAAGATAGGTGTTATATTATATTTAAAAATAATTAATTCCATTAATATTTAATATATTTATACAATTTTTCCTAAATAATATATATGAATGTCATTGGTGAAGAATGAATCACATCCTTTCGTGAGGTAGTAGTATCGCATACACATGAATAATGTTATTATAGCACCACAAAAAGGTAAATAAGAAGTTACATGCAATTTAATAATTACATAAGTGTAATACATTCATAAATAAAATTTAAATATTCTAAATTCATCATTATATCCATTCCTTAATATTTGTTATGGAGAATGAATTGCATTTGTTTATAAGGATGTAGTTCATTATAAACAAGATAAATAGTATTGTTTCCCATTGAACGAAGGTCGAGATAGATATAGGAAATTAAATAGGAAAAATAACACATTGTAAAATATTAAACACTATTTTTATTATATCATACTATTTTAATATGATTTTATTGTGGGGTGGGTGAAAAAATACAAATAATAACAGTTATGAATTTTACCTATTTTTCACAAGGAGTCTTTAGGTTTAACCTTAATTACTTATTATGAGGGATTGAGAATTTTAATAATGAATATATAATTTTTCAATTGGAATAATGAGGTAATTTGGTTATTATATAATGAACCAGTTGTTTTCAGAAGTCTGAATATGGGAGGATAGAGGGTGTATTTTTATATGTCGTGGATATAAAACCAAAATAATCATTGAAAAGATAAAGTGATAACCAAAATTCTTAAATCCATATGCTAGAAAAGAAATTGACCCATAGAGGTTATAAGATCTAAATATAGCCTTACAATGACCTTTATAGAATTTTTACTTCATTTTAATCTTTATTTTCAAATTAAAACCACATGAATTTTGAATAAATAATGTTTCTAATGAAAACAATCAGATGTTTAAAATGATTTTCCATCTAAATTAAATATTTATATTATTACTATCAAATAAACTAATTCAATTGTAATATAATTTTCAAATATTTCTCTAAACCAATTTCAAAATATAATTAATCCTTTTAGAAAATTTTAATAATTTTTTTTAAGAAATTCTATTTTTTTCATTATTCAAAAAATTAACCATTTCAGAAATTTAAAAAAATAAACAAATTTTTGTACATTAATATTACAAAAAATAATTTTAATCAATATACATATATTTTAAAAGTGGAAAAAAATTAAAATTAACTGAACAAATCACATCTAAACTGACATTATTAAAAAAATTGTTTTTTAATAAAAACATTTATTTTTCTATCATATGATTCTAATTTCGGTTCAAATTAATAGATAACCATTGAATTTATTTTATAGATTTTTAAATCATATAATTTTAATAATTTATTAAATCTTATTCATACCCTCAAACTTAGAATCTTGGTTATAATAGTCATGTTTAAATAATAATAATTTAATTGAGTATTGTGAATCATTTATTCCTGATTTTTTCATCACAAGAAACAATATCTAATGAATTCATTTAAAAATTTGTATAACAAAAAGTCATAATGTGTTGAATTATCTTATAATCCTGGTATTTTTTTAATATAATCTATTAAGCATGATGATCTTCTACTAAAATTTGGGGTGTCACAACAATACCACCAATAAATCATAGAGTAAGGAAACCATTTTATATTATGAGACTCATAATGATGAATTACTAAAAGAAATAATTTAGAAGAAATTAGATAGATCCCTTATATATTTAATATTGGAATAAAATAAATAAAATATATTTTACCTTATGTTAGAAACTAAACTCATGAACTAGTCTCTAGAAACAACATATTGATTCACCACATCTCATGAAAATTCTTTTCAAAGGAAAGCGATAAAAAAATAAACATAAATAAATGTTGAATTATGTTTTTCATAATTATTAATAGTTCATGGGGAGATGAACTAAATATTTATTGTTAAGAGATAAAAGGTTTGAGCAATATAGTCATGATGTTTCAAAAATTCCTAAAAAAATTGATGAGAACTATAAAACTATTCGAGGATTTTATAGATGATCCAACATTTAATTTTTGGAGTATGAATTATCATTCTTCTAATATATGATATTTTTGTTCAACAATCACTATATCATAACAAAATATAATATCCCTAATATTTCACTTTCACAATATACAAATTCACGTTAATAGTGAAGTCATTGAAATTCATCCCCCAAAATATTTCTCAAAAATGAAATTTATTTCAACAGGTACATTTCCAAATATTTAGTTCCTCTTTATCCAATATCATTTGGTTTCCAACATGTATCTCTAGAACCACTATGTCTTAATCAAATAACTTTTCTGGAAATAAATTATTCATAACTATGATAAATATTTTTACACATATACACAATTTTTTTAGCATTAATATATCTTTTCGATAACATCATTACATTTCCGCATTCTCTCATTTACAGTGTCACCTCTATCAACAAACATTATTCCAATAATATAAAACTCACCAATTCATAACATCCATATATAATTTCCTATTATAGAAATTTCCCAAAGTATTATTTAGACTGAAAATTCTATTAGAAATCTATTTCTTCGACACTATATCTCCAAAACAACAGGATAATTGGAATCATAAAATAAATATTATTTTTATTAAATTTAGTAGTCATAATATTCAAAATATTTAGAATTATATCACTAATATAGAAAAACACAACACTTTCTTAATGACATTTATGATCCTCTATCAACCCTTTTCAGTATGTTACCTCCTTCCTAGAGTCATTGATTTCAACAAACTTTAATAATATTGTTGATATTAAAATTAATGGATAATTTATTGACGTCTAACTCATATTAAATTAACTATATGTGAAAACATATTCATTAAAATTCACTATGTTTTCTTATTTACCTCATACTTTGAACCCATAAATTTCTTATAAATAATTTTATATAGTTAAACAGAGTGACTAGTCTACTAAACAGTTGAGAAACTGTTGTACTAAATGTACCAAATCCTAGTGTAACTTTATTGTATTATTTATTATCCTTTTGATGAATTCTAATATAATCATAATTTCTATAAACATATAATATATAGAAGGAAAAAAGCTTCTAGTTTCTGTTACATTTCAAATGTGTTCCACACAATCAACCTCGACATTTTATAAAATTGACAAATCCTTATATAACATCAAATGCATAGCTAAGTGGAGAGTATAAGTATATATTTAACCTATTATGAATCAATCCAAATGTTTTCATGTATATAAAAATTATGATATAAATTTTTTTGAATAAATTATGTGTATTTATATTTTCAAATGTATCATCTACATTGTAAAACCAAGACCATTCTTCACAAAAAACAATTTTAATTAAATTTCATTAATTCAATATGAACTATTCTCTATATAGGATGTGTCATATATTTCATATATAAATTAATTGTGATAAATATCCCATCACTATACAATATTCTATAATATAAATATTCTATATCAATATAAATAACCACATTCCCAATCATAAATGGAATAAAAATTACGTTTCCAGTGATGGGTGGTTGTTTTAACTCATTTAATTTCTATTTGAGCCCACAAGTTATACATTTCATTACACATTCCATGAATCCTTTTACTACTCCATGAATATATTATTCTCCAAAATAGTTTGAAGAAATTTTATCTTTAAATAACATTGATATTGATGTTGAATCATTATTGGATGTATAAAAAGAATCAATGTAATTTTAGAATTCCATATCATTGGAATGAATATTACAAATACACATTGTTAATTTTTGGAACTCCCATCATAATATGATGTTGAGTCATTTTACTAAAATATATTATTTTTAATATGTTGTTTAGATGAATTAGAAAACACATAATAAATTTGATACACATAATTTTTATTTTTTTATTTATACTTGATTGATGTTTTAAATTCTGAATAATATGTAAATAATTGGTTCATTCTAAACCATGATCTTTTGGAACATCATAAAATTAGATGAAACAATTTAATGACATGATCATCATGTGAGAATTTTATTTATTAGATGTGAAAGTTGATCCAAAATATCAGATACATTATAACTATGGGTTTTTTATTCTAAATTAATATAAATATATGACTAATTAATTGAAGATAAAATGTTATATCTTGCTAAATTGAGGACTTTTAGAGGTTTTCATTACCTCAGTGACATGTGATATTGTAATTGTTTTTAAATGTGACATTATATCTTCATAATACAATAATATTCTTATAAAGTATCTATATTTCATGTTCAAATTACATTATTCTAGGATTCATTATATTGAATAGTTATTGGGATAGTAACAAGTGAATTAAAAAATTTAGTAATTTTATGTTCTTATTATATAGAATATGATCATTTTTATCTGCTAGTCAAAGTGGATCCCAATAAAAGAATCATTCCCTTACCTATATCTATCAATGATGTATTAGGATAGTAATTTTTCTTATAATATTTTCTATTTATTAAGTTATATGTTCATAAAACATAGATCATTTTCAACATGTTATTAATCTTCCCAGAAAATAAAATTAAAATTAAGGAGATTCAATTCATGTAAATATGGTATCCATAAAATAATATCACATATAAGGTGTATAAATTTTTATCTATAACACCATTGAAACATTACATTATGATGTTGTTAAAGTTTCATTTAACTTTTGTTAACTCTATTAAGAGTTGTAATCTATTTTTTTAATTCAAATACTCTTTTAATTTTATGAATCATATTATTTCTATTATATAAATTCTCTAGTTCATGTTAGCAGGATTGGGATACATATTAATATAAATATTTACATAATGGGAACACATAATCCTTATTGGATAAAATTTCATAACATTTTTTTCTTTATTAAAATGGTAAATTAACATGTTAAAAAGTTAAATTTCCCCATTATGATGTTTTTTAGATACAATGTTATAGAATCATGATAGAAATATACACATTACTTAACTTTTAACTCTATATTCCTATAGTTACTCAGGAATACCAATTATTTCAGAATCATTGTTTCTTCACCATCTGTATGAATTTAGAAGTTTATTTTACATCCAAAAATCTATGTTGGTAAGGGGACCTTAGAAGAACACCTCAATGTAACTCAAGGATCCATTATTTCTGAGACCTGTTATTTTGATACATCACCTTATATAGATCTTCCATGAGATTCCATAGTCCATTTGTATCCCGATCAATATGGTCTTAGTGATACTAAGAGAATTTATACATAATTAATATTTTTACCATCCAGAAAATATGTTATCTCTGGAATATTAATACACTCTGCATTATCTAAATCCTCTAAAATTCCAACCATATTTATATTGGAATTTATGGATCCATTTTTATCCACAACATCATTATCCATTTTATAAACTGTAAATTGGATCACCACATTAAATTAGACATTTTTAATTCTAATATCCTTCACTAGGTTATTATCATAGAGTGAGAAACCAAATTATTCCTTATCATACATAAAAGTCAAGCATGCATATGTTTATGTCTTCTGTTTACCCAAGTCATTATTATCGATTTTGAAAAAGGTTACCAATATAAAAGTATTGATATAAGTGATATATTTCATCTATTAATAATAATGTTATTTAATATTATTATATTACTATGGACTGAAATATATCTATTTCACATGATAGATCATATATTGTATATTCTCCACCCCCTCCCTCTTGGAGTCCTTTGAATCAATATAAATGGTAGAGTTGGTGTTTATTCTTCAAGAACTAATACTGGAAGACCCTCCGCGATTTCATTATTATATTCATATTTTACTACCCTACTTATGTTTTCTCTTATCTAGAGGGTTGGATTCTCAATGGTTGGTTGAATATTGGGTTTCGAGGTTTTATATTGGCTTTTAGGTAGTTATTTTACCTCTATATGGTCTATATATAATCAATTTGTGTTTTTCACCATAGTCTAGAGGTTTAAAAGATAGAGATAGGCACTTCCATGTGTTTGAATTATTGGATAATTTTAGTATGATTTATTTTATTCTTAAATGTGTTCCTTGGATTGTGTGGTTGGTGAAAATCACGATTTCAAAGGATTTTGGTGGCTGCATGGTCTGACAGATGATTTTAAATAGAAAAATGGTCGATTCTCATAGATTTTTCTAATGTGGTACGTGAGTGTGCTTTATGAGGGTTTTAAAATGTATTTTATATTGAAAATGGTTGATTTTGATGTTTTCATTCTGTGTTTGAAGTGTTTTTATGTCAGTGGTTGTTCTTGTGAAGTGAAAAGTGGAAATTGAGTACAAAAGGGAATCCTAGGTGAATAGATGTGCGGACATAGACTATTAAACTAGTTCGATCGGCAAGGTCATAGTCTGGTTCCCTCTAAAAGGATTGTAAACACTATAATAAAAAACTATATGATGATTATTGGTGGCCACTAGACCATGTGATGTGTTACTCTCTAGTATATTGTGCATGAAGATTATCTAGGTTATGGTTTCTACACCATGTTCCCCAAGGATCAATGTTCAAGGGGTCCCACTCATAATAGTACTTATGGATTACATGTGGATATCATGTGTTGATATTCATGAGGTTTTTATTTTGGTTTTATGCGATTTTCAAAATAATTTCTCAATGAATATTTTATTGAAAATCTTTTTCCAGTTCTTCATAAAATCGATCACTATGATTTTTCTAATAACATTTTTGCAGGGGATCATTATTTTTTGTTATATAATAGTAATAATAAGCTCACACCCATCATACACCTTCTATTGTGTGTAGATATTGTTATCATTGACCCAAGAAATGTAAAGAAGATTTATGGTGGTGTCCATGGATCCCAATTCTAGTTGTCCTCTCCCTACTAGTGATAATTTAGTGGGCTTGGGGGTGATAGGCCACTTGTTGCATGGTTATTTTTGGGTAGTGTAGTCAGTACCCCTCCCATTGTGGTGTTATTTTTTGTTTTAAACTGGAAAATTCTTATCTTATTTTAGTTATATATATATTTTTATGATAATTGGTTATGGTGATGTTTTAGTCTTATGAGATATTTATGGTTTTTATTATTGATGAAATAATTTCCATAGTTGATGATTGATTCCCAAGAACTAGTCTCCATATCGTGGGATTGAAAGACACCATTGGGCATTGAGACAGGTTTGGTTAGGTCCCATATTGGATGGAATTCCAGACCAATTCATGAAAAATTATATTATTGGAGGTTTCACCCTTTAATGGGATCATTCTTTTTGGTATAATTTTGATAGAAATATGATTGGACTTTTTGGTATTGATTCTTTGGTTGCGAGTGTGGTGCCTTGAAAAAAATACTGATGATAAACCTTTAATCACCATGTGATGATAGGGATTTTGGTTTGACTCCTACTCCAGGTGAGATGTACAAGATAAATACTATACATGGACTCTAATTGGGGGTTGAGTGGTTATACTTGTCATTATAATTTTATGGTATTCATTTTGATATATAAAGATGATTAATGGTTTATGTTGCTGAATATTATTCAGGATGGTATGATGATGGTTGCATGGTGTATGTTAATTATTTTAGGTAGGTATAATACCAGAGACATCATATGTAACAATGGGAAGTGGTCAGATAGTGTTATACCTCAATATTTGATTAGAGAATAGTAGATGTAGTAGTTTGATGTATCTATGAATTGGTTTTGGGAGAGGTCTCTTGTCATTTATGGGACCAAGAATATGAACTAGTTGTAATAAAGGAAAATGTTCATGAGTTCCACAAGAGCCAGAATACATCTTCCTAGCATAGCATGGATCCACTAGAATTAGAAAAATGGGTTGAAAAATTGAATATTTTAATGGGTTTTTGGACACTCCTGTGGTTGTCACAGTTAATTGTTATTCATTATTGATAGATGATCCAAAAATGTGGTCAAGGGAGTCAGTGGTTCATGTTGGGAAGCATGAACAGATGGCTTGGAAATAATTAAATGTTAACTTTAATTAGTAGTATTTTTCAAAGGTTGTGGATTTTTTAAGACCCAAGAGTTATTAGATCATCATCAGGGGATCAAATAGTGTTGGAGTATTCCATATAATACAATGACCTACTATGTTTCTCACCTGAGTTTGTTTCTAATGAGAAGATAAAGGATCAATGATGTGAAATGGGGTTGTCGATAGATATCTAATCCCTTGTCTTCTTCTTCATGTTGAAGATGTATACTAAGGTGGTTAAACATTAATTTATTGATGAGATTGACCGCTTTGGATATTCTGATTTCTATGGACCAGTGTCAACAGTGGTTATGGAAGGGTAATATTATGAAGAAAAATAGGAAGCATGATAAGAAAGAGAATATAAGAGGTTGTAGTGCAGGCCACCCATCCCAATAATTTTTTACTATAGATTCAATGGTTGGGTCTGTATTGTGCCCCCGCTGTGGGAAGATGTAAAAATATGTGTTCATCATGTTCAACTCCACACAAACATTACCATTGATGTAGAAATAGGAGTAAATTGAAGTGGTATTCCTAGGTGGAATTCTAAAATTAGGGCAGTGTAGTATACAAAGAAATCAAGGGAATATCACCCTAGTCAAAACCATCCATGAAAGTGGGAACTCCGTTTGGAAGGAATGGAAGAAACGACAGGGCTTCGTCTCAGAATAAAAACATTAAAGTAGAGTTCTAAATCTGTAGGAATTATCATTATCTGAAATTGATGAGCCACCACTATGATATGAGTTAGGAAACAACAAAATATAATTAAGTAGATTCAATATTTCTAATTACTATTTTTATTTAATCATATATTATGTATCATATTTTATATATCTTCATATATTTATTTTATTTCATCCCATTTTTTATATTTTTTTATGTTTTCAAATGCATTATTTTTTTTATGAAATGGTGGTGGCGACAACACATGGTAATAAGAAAGGCCACGGTTTCAGATTTCTATCTTGTGAACTCAACATGATTGGGTTGATATGGAAGGTGATTTTTTAGTTTTGAAAAAATGCCTCTTCTACGTGATCCTCGATATGGATTAGATGATGAATTTCCCTGGGGGAATCGATTGTTATTAAAAATGAGGGAATGATGACATACCTAATGGACCCTCTTAGGTATTTCATGTTTCATGGGATTCTCATTCAATATGTGTTGGACATCGTTTTCTAGAATTGGGAAATATTGTATTTAAAATATCATCACTCATTTAGAAGTATGATGGTTTTATTTTTGATAATGGATTACCTCATATGTTGGATGATTATCTAGATGTATTTCAAAATTAATTTCAGGGATTAATACAGAATGATATGTGAAGTTCACCATCGATTTGGCGTCAGAAAAACATGTGCCTTGTCTTCCATTATATCGTATATCCCCCTCAAATTTGAATACATTAATGATATAGTTGAATTTTTTTAAATCCATATGATTCATTCACCTTAGTGTCTCTCCAGGGACAACCCTAGATCTATTTTATAAAAATACAAATTGATCGATCTTATTGTATATCGATTTTCAAAAAATAAACAAGATAATGATCACGAATAACTATCTCATTCCCTATATTTTGGGCCTTTTATATCTGACCAATGGGGGAATAATTGGTCTTTATGATTGAATTGTGTTTTTTGTATCACCATATAAGAGTTTGATAGGTGGATGTCTATAAAACCACTTGATGATGAGGAAATGGGAACATTGAGTACTTTTTCATGAATTTTCAATTGATAAATGATCTGATGGATTTTATAGAACTCATTAATAGGTTGATCCACCAAAATTCTGATTCCCTTATAGTAATATTTGTAGATGACTTCCCAGTCTACTTTGAGACTGAGGAGGAGGATGAGAGGAACCAAATGATCATGCTTGGAACTCTTTGTGATAATCATTTATACAATAATATTTTCAAGATAATATTTATGATCGTAGAAGTAACTTTTGGTGTTCATCTGATCATGAAGTGTGGGGTTTTAGTTGGTCGCAAGAAGATCGAGGTCATTATTTCATGGGAGCATTCAAATACTATTTTCTCAATCAAAATATTTTATGTCGTGATAGGGTATTATAAGATATTTTTTGGGTATTTATCTCTACATTATTCTCCCATGAATTAACTTAATAAAAATGGGGTAATGTTTGATTTGAACACATAATTTCAAGAATCTTTTGATTTAAATAAGTGGTGGTTTAAAATATATTCCATTTTACTAATTTTGGAATATAGAAATGGATTTTTGGTCTATATTAATGCATCATGTATTTTTCATTTGAGTGTAATGATGCCAGATGATAATGTGGTTGTGTATAATTTCATCGAACTCTGAACACATGAGAATAAATAACCTAAACCATGAAAAATAATTATCAGTCATTTTGTATGCATTCATGAAATGGCATCAAAACATATTTTCATAGAAGTTTTTTGACTTCTCATACCATAAGATCTATTTTTATATTTTATCCAAGAAGGATTTGAATCAGAGGCGGTGTCATTGGGCTGAGTACATTTTTATACCCTGTGAAAACGTAGTGCGGTAGATGATCCTTTGAGAATAAACATGTCAATAATGGATTTGGAAGAGTCTAGAATTGAGTTGGCTTTGATGAGTATCTTCACATTGATGAATCTAGAGACCAATGAACATAGTGGTGGTGTATTTTTCGGAAATGTTCACCTGAAACACTCTATCATGGAGTTTATTCGGTTGGATTATCTTGGTGATGATTTTTTAGTAGTCTATGTAGTTATTAAATGATAGGGATGTGCCTATCTAATATAATTTCTCTTTATATAGAGTTCATTACATCAAGGAAACTGCAGTGGTGCTGTTTTAATTGCGGAAGTTAGTGTTGTGGGGTCGTCTAAAGTCAAAATTGGTTTGTTCATCCTAGGACCACATAGATGTTTTATTTTTTGTATCGTCAAATTTGATGGCCATGGATGATAATGGATATAGATTAATTTTCATCTCGGTGTTTCTTATGTCCAAAGGACAAGGCAGAGTGCATGAACCAAGATGGGTTTCCATCCAACCTGGCACACCAACCAGTCTGCAACAAGGCCCGAGATTAATTTTCTATCCCCATGGGATAACACAAGTTCCTGGTTATCTATATAAGAAAGAAGTAATGATTTCATCGAAGGAGATAAAAAAATCACAACGAATAACATAAAAACAAGCTCGAAAACATAACCAATCAAGACCATACACGGTTTCAAATTTAATAGTACATATTTCTTGCAAAATCCAAAAAGAGTTCTACTAAAAAAAGAACCACAACCCAGGATAAAAAATACACCATAAGAAAATGGATCATCTCCCTCAATCTATCTCCAAAACACCACCCAAGAATATCACAAGAATCCCAATCAATATTCACAAAAGACATAACCTTTACCTACATCTAACATGACCATGTCTAGTAACACCGAACAGTGTAACCAGTGTATGAGTGATTTCTCCTTAGAATTCCACCCAAAAGAGATTCCATGCTCTAATCGATAGAATGAAAAATATAATTACGTGCTTAGAAAAAGTAAAATAAATCACAAGAACAATTTAATGGAAGATATTTTTAAATGAACATCTTTTAATGAAATACAATTTCAAAAACAACACAAATTCCCATGGAAGTATATCACAATCTCCAACATATAACAATGGTGAGTGCATGATGGTCAAAGAGTAGAAAACATGCGAGAGTCCCTATAGGTGTTAGCTTGTTATAGGGACCCTTAAACTTCGTGTGTATGTGTGAAGTGGTATAAAAACCACATTAATCCTCATTATCCCACATGAGCCTCAAGATAGGATAAGAATCCAATATTCAAGTGGTCTCTATTGACCGATATGTTTTTTCATGTTTTCTATGTTAATCCTGCTATGTGAAACCAGGCCATAGTGACTTAAAAATCACAAGACATGTAGTCTTTGTCATCCCTCATAGATACCGAAGCTTCTCATTCAGTTCTCATACATGTTTCATAAAAAACCGATGTTACCACATTTATATTTTAACAGCCAAACAAGGACTAACACAGACCAAAGTCACCATTTCCCAAATAAAAATCTTATTTTACACTATAATGAAAACCAAAACCATTCAAGAGTTATTTTCTCACCTCATTTACAATTTCCTAAAACATTTACACACTTTATAAATCATTTAAAAAGAAAGACAGAAATCCTTACTTCATGAAGTTCTTGGATTAGCATATAAAATGCCATTTAAAAGAAATTGCACATCCAAAGTCATTAAAAACACATTCAAACGAAATGAATATTTTATAAAACATTAAAAGGGACTCATCTATCCAAATAATGTTTCATTAATTGTTTAAACATCGTTTCACCTTCCTTTTTTGGAAAACCCCAAAATCTAGAGCAATAATCTATCCTCACATTAATTGCACTATGATGAAAAAATATGGAGGAATAAAACAATGTATCAGCCCATAAATTTCATATAATAAACATGAAATTGAAAATGTAGGGATGGTGAAGATCACCCCCAGATAAAACCCAAGAATATATGGAGATCAAGAGGTGAAAGAGAGAATACATTGGGATTTTTGGAGTAACCACACGAAATCCATCAAAAAAGTGATGATCTTGGAGAGAATAATGGTTGTAGGGATGTGAATAGAGAAAACAAATATCATGGGAGATGACTAATGGGGGTGTTTTGGGATAAACCCGAATGTATACAGAGAGTGGAAACATTTTACAGAGTTAGCAGATCCGCATGATCTCCGTAATATTTGGAAAATTGTGTAAAAAACATATGGACTATTAAGATAAAATAACAAACATAAAATGGTTTCATAGGACCAACCATATATCTATATAGATCCTATTCAGTAGTTTATTATTTCAACTATGCAACATCCAGTGGTGGCCCATTGTTACTATTAACTGTGTGCTGACCCTGCTCAAACCATGCTAGTGGAATTTTTCCACCAAAAAAGCCAATTTAAAAGAATATTTTATTTGGTTACTCAATGAGAAACTTAGACCAAAAAAAATAGAGTAAAATACCTGAAAACATTATCATAGATGTAATAAATCTCCCCACTATGGAAACATTCAACCCTGGGAAAGTAAACCAAAAAATGGATCAGAAAAAAAGGGTACCCCTCCTCGAACCAAGACTTCCTCTCCCACATTTCATGGGTATCATTGCAATGATTCCAAAATATATGAACCAATGGGATATATTTCCTATAAAGCATCTCCTCTTGGGAGTCCACTATCTGCACTAGTTTTTCCAACACTCGTAATTCCGACATTAACCCCAAACCTTCATAATTTATCTCATGAGATGGGTCTGGGTTATACTTTTTTAGGCAGGAAATATGCAACACATCGTGAATCAACATCAACTAGGAAGGAAACAGTTGACATTATTCCACCCTTTCAATTCACTCAGTGATTTTGAAGGGTCCAACATACCTTGGAATGAGATTACCCTACTTTTCTATGTGACAATGACCTAAATATGGTGCTACCTTTAGGAAAAATTGGTCTCCCTTATAAAACTCTAGATCCTGATGCCACTGTTTATGATAAGAATTATAGAGACTCTGAGCTATCCACGACCACTTTTTGGTCATATTGACCATCTGAGATGCCTCTTGAACTTGACTCGGCCCTAGAAGTATGGTTTCACTAACCTCATCCCAACATAATAAAGACTGACACAGTCAACCATAGAGTGCCTTAATGATTCCATTTGAATAGTGGATTGGTAGCTATTATAATATGAAAATTCAACAAATACCAAATGGTTATCTAAAAGACATCAAAATTGAAACAAAAAATCTCAGAGCATGTCATCAAAGATCTAATTCACCCACTCCATTTGGAGATGAGATTGAGGATGGTATGTCATTTTAATTTTAATTAGGGGTCCCAAAGGCCTCTGAAGGACTCCCCCAAACCGAGTGGTAAAATAGGGGTCTCTTTCAGAAAATATAGAAAACAACACAACATGATGACTGACGGAATATGAAAGATACAACTAACCCAACTCATCATCCTTCACTATGTTTTTGAATTTAATGAAATGGGATGATTTAGTAATTCGATCGATCACTAATAAAAATATTTTATCCCCTTGATGTGTACAAGGGATTCCAATAATGATGTTCATAGGAACCTCATCCAACCTCTTGGATTGAATGGGTGTTGTCGAAGAAAACCAAAAGTCATTTCAATATATACTTTAACTTGATAACCTGTATAGAATCTAGATACAATGTTACCCTTCTCATTCTCATTTGTGGCAAACAGAACAGTTGAAATCACCACAAAACATATTTTTTGTACCAGGGTGAAATGACCACTAAGACTGGTGGATATGTTGCATCACCACCTTCCTCAAATCTAATAGCACCAAAAACTAGCTGTTGAAACATAGAGTTCCCTCAGGAGTAAATGTCCAATTAGAGGATGTCTCACCGTTTTAAAAAATGCAAGGATTGCTGGTACAACTTATCCCCATACTAATTCTACTATATTTTCCCCAAAATATATGTGTATAAATACTATATTTTTAGAAAAATAAATGCACTATGCTTCTTAGTTTCCACATGAATCTGGGAAAATAGAACTATCAAAGTCTACTCATCACTAGAAATCCAAAACAACTGCAATGACACTTTCCTACTCAAGTCATCAGCTACATAATTTACATTTCCCAAAGTATAGTCAATATAAAACTCAAACCCCATTAGATATTTTTTCTAGTGATCATGTATCAAATTGAGAACCTTCAATGAGAATATATAGGCTAAGAACTTATAATCAGAATAGACCACCAACTTCTCTTTAAAGAGGTAGTGACATTATACCTTCAAGGCATGTGTCACCGCTGCAAGCTCCACGTCCTGAGTTGGGTAAATCTTATCATATGTCTGGAGTTGGAATGAAATATACACCACCACATTATCATCCAACATATTCCCACACACATGACCCATACCTGAAGCATCGTATTAAACCACATACCACAATTCTAACTTTGGAATGATCAACAAGACTGATGTGGTAAATCGTTACCTTAACTCCTCCAAATAGGCATGGCATTCTTTGATCCATTCTAACATCACCCATACTATTTGATTATGGTAATAGGAAAATCAAGACATGAAAAATACCAAATTAAAAAACTGTAATACCCTGCAAGGCCGAGTAACTCATGATCTCAAAAATTCACTTAGGCTATTCCCATGATATAACTTCATCAATCTTCTGAAGGACCACTAAAACCCCATTCCATGAAATAACATGACCTAGAAACGTCACTTTCATGATCTAGAAAGTTTATTTTGAGATCTTATAATAAAGAAAATGATCTCACAGTGTGCCCAACATAATCCATTGATGATGATCTTGTTCATCCATATATCAAGAATACACTATGATTTCATAAAACAAATACCATAATGAATGATTAGATGTAATAGTGGAACACATTATTCATAATCAGCATAAATACAATTCAAAAAATTTCCTATCTAAAGGGAATGAAAAAAATACTCTATGTGAACATACCTTCTTCAGAAATCTCTCTTTGGGTTATCTGCTCCCCTCACCCTGATTTGGGTGTAACCCATAAAAATATCGATCTACTAGAACCACTCTACACTCTCATATGGTCAAACAAATCATAAATACATGGAAAATGGTACTTTTCCTTGATGGATACTATATTGAGATTCTATTAGTCGATGCACAACTATAGAGATATATTGGTCTTCTTTGAGACAAAAACGGAAATGAATAAAGTGGAGATGCTCGGGAAAATGAATCCTTTGGATTAAAAATCATTAAACTGTATCTTTTATTACATAAATATTGTAGGGGCTATACGATATGAGGGGAGAGATTCCAACTATGATACAGACTCTAATTCGATTGATATATTCATATCCCGCTGTAGGAGTAGCCCAAAAAAATCATCCAGAAATACCTATTGGAACTCATGTAATATGTGAGGTAACCTATCCTCGTGAGCACTTCCATCGTAATCAAGAACGAGAAAAGATAAAATTATATAAATACTACACATCTCTGGGAGTGGAGGTCCATCTTGAACTAGATAAGGATCCCATTATTTGAAGAAAACCATAGTTTTTCCATTATATGCCACACATAAAAACTCACCATTAATTACAATTATTATGACCAAGGGAACACACCATCTAGTCCATGAAATTGATCATGTAAAATAAGTCCATATCAAGGAAAATGAAATACCATTCCATTTCCACACCTAACGCAGAAAGTGTAAATAAAGGAAACATAAGGCCTTCCTCCTTCATATTACCCAATGATGTCACAAACTCCATCTCAAAAGATAAAAGATAGGTTGAAAATTTTAAGTGGTTCACAGGATGAGAAGATTTAAAAGACAGAGACACAAAAGTTTCAAAATGATCAACTTCTATGGAAGACACCATAAAAATTGTACCTCGATCTATTGAGGGCCCTACATCCTACCCCACTAGAGCCTGCTCTACAACATGAAGGGTCCTAGAATCTGTCAGGATAAGAACATGACCACTAGCATGTGGATCTTCCCTAATACGAATCTGGATAGAAGATGACTTTTTCTTGTTGCCTCAACCACCAAACAGAGATATCACCATCCAAGATGTTTCTGAGAAACATTCAATACCCATTGAATCCACTAACCATGTTCCTCCCTGATAAGAATGTGTAATCCTAAAGGATTTTTGTATGTTCCCCCAACGCACCACAATAATGATAGGTTTTGGGTGGAGATGTGTAAGTGGTTCATGTGTGTCCCTCTACCCCGCATTGATGTCTCAGAGTGGACGCATCATCAGAATCCATGTAGGGGGGTTTCCTCGAAAGATGGATTGATCTTCCACCACACATATTCCGTTTCTCATCACAATTCCTTTTATTTATTGAATAATTAACACTGACCATTACCGATATAACCCCAGATCCACATGACACACAGTTGTAGTTGATATCCAACATGAAAGACTAGTCAACCACTATCACATAACACTTCAGCTTAAATAAAAACATGAAAGAATATATAACTGGATACAAGTCTTTCTCAAACCATTGAGAATTAATTTACTCATTAAAAACTATCTAAAGATAATATTATACTATCTATGTGAAATGGTTTTCATACTCCATCAATGTAAGGACCCTACGGACAAGGACCATGAACTCTTAGGACCTAGAATATGCCAATATCTCATGGATGTACTGCTCATTAATGACCTCCATGAAGTCCTTCTAGGATATTTTCTCATGATTTCTAGTATGAACCACTATGTCCCACCAACATCTCTTTGGACCCTCAATCATAAAAGAAGTCCACTTCACCCCAAAACTTTAGATGTGTCTAGGATATAGAACATGTGATCAATTTTCTCAGGCCATTCATCCACTTGTTGAGGTACCGAGCTATAATGAAAAGTAGGATTCATAATTTTCATGAATTCCTAGGCTATATCATTCAATGATCTAGGATCATCTTCCCAGAATAGAGTAGGAAATTGAACCATTCCCTATACCAAATACCGAACAGATCAAATAACCGATTTGATCCAACTCTAATCAAGTCGGGAGGGGGAAATCTATCAAGCTCGTTCTCTCTATTTTGTGGAACATTTATTAGAGAAATGTTGATATATGAGGAAAATATCACATCATAATGTCATAAATATAAAATGTTTTAGATAAATATAGCAACATCATAGAAAAAAGAATTCAAACATGTTAAAGCACCCCAAGACCAAAACACATCACCCCCACCCAGTGTCCACACACAGTCAGTAGCCTATACGTCCCACCTAGAGGAGAATTCACACATGTATCATGACGGCCTATGGAGAATTAAGGATTGTCTTGAGGTGTACTCGCCAAGCACCATACTCGCAACAAGAACACTAAGCCTTGACATACCTACCATATGTTTATCCATGAAAATCCCAAATTTCATGACTTAATGGGCTAAAATCATGCTCTGATACCATTTTTTCATGAACAAATTCAGGTCCCCATGCAAACCTATGCCTGAACCAGTCCAGCACAAGGATAGTGGGGAGTTCTCGATCCCCACAGGGTAGAACAAGTGATCGGGTATCAATACAAGAAAGTGGAAACAATTTCACCCGAGGAGACAAGTAGAACACAACCGAAAATAAAAAAATAAAAAAATAAAAAACATTAAAAAAAGATTTTACATAATCTCTAATTCATTTCAACATGATTGAAACAAAAGAAAAAAAGTGGGATACTAAAAAAGGATCCAAACTCAAGAGTCCAATAACACCACAATAAAAGAGTGCATCTTCCTCAATTTGTCTCCACACCACCACCCAAGAAGCTCACCAGCATCTCGTTCCACTTACACCAATGGCTTTCACAATACTTACATCATATATAACCAAGTATTCTTACAGCAGTGATTACCCAATAATATTCTACCCAAAATAGATTCCATACTCTAAATGATAGAATGAAAAAAACATTTTCAAGCATAGATAAAAGAATATAAATAACATAAACAATTTAATTTTTTTTAATAGAATAATTTTTAACAAAATGTGATTAAAAATACATTTTCCCTTGCTATATCTCATGATACCCACAATATACTGACAATGAGTACACTATGGTAAAAGAGAATAGAATACGAGAGATTCCCTATAGGTGTTAGATAGTTATAAGGACAGTAGAAAATCATGTGTCAGTGTGAGGTGGTATATGAACCACAAAAATATACATTCTCAGGCACTAGAAACTAGAGATGATTTGAATCCAATATTCTAGTGGTCACCATTAATCAATATGTTTAGTTTGTACTGTCAAAGTCAATCTATCTAAGTGAAACCGGGTCATAGCCACTACTAAATCACTAGCATGTTGATCCTAGTCCTCCCTCTTAGCTACCTAGGCTTCATGTTTAGTGGTCATACATGTTTCATACAAAACACATGTTAACACATTTATATATAAAAAAAATGGGCCAAAATACACTATTAAAACCATTTCAGACAAAAAAAACATTACACAACAATATAGAACAAAACATTTCAAGAGTTTAGTTCACACCTAGTGCACATTTTTCTAAAACATTAACAAAATTTATAAATCATTTCAATGAATACCAAAAATCCATCCTTTGTGAATTTAACAGTTTACCATATAAAACCTCTTGGATATAAATTTCATATCCAAACTCTTCAAAAAACACATTCACAAAACATGTATAATTTGTAAAACATGAAAAAATGACTCAAGAAATACAAATAATTTTTCCGTGAAACATTTAAAAATGGAATGACCAACAGTTTGAGGAGAATCCTCAAGGTCTAGTGCAATACTCTCGCCGCACCTTAATTGCACAAATAGGGATGGAGATCCTAACCTAAAACAAGTGATCAAACTGTAAATGTCAATAAAAACATTGAAATCGCAACCCTAGGGTTGGAAAAGAAGAAACCACCCCAAAATATAAAACCCTATAATATAGGGAGATAAGAAGTAGAATGAGATATTTGTCTATCATTTGAGGAGGAACTACACAAAATCTGGCACAAATATGATTATCTGAGAGAGGAGGAGGGTTAGAGGGAGACACATATTGAGAAGCATCCCATGGGAGATGAAAAATGGTTGTGTTTTGGGGTTAAACCCGAGAGGAGAGATAAATATAAGAAAAATTTCAATGATATGGAAGATCCAACTAGTCTTCCCATGGTTTGGGAAACTATGCAGTAACTGTGAGAACCAATTTATATTAATAGATGACACCGAATGTTTTCCTAAGACCTACCGCACAAACGTGTGATGGTTGTGTGGTAGTTTTTTTCCTCCAACTGCACGACATCCATGGGAGGTGCATGGTAACTACTTAATGTGCGCCAAATTTTCTCAATCTATGGTTGTGGAATTTCCCCCTAAAGAAATCAATTAATTATACTATTAAAAATGGGAAATCAATGAAAAGTATTGAACAATTTGATAATATAATAAAAATACTTGAAAATGATATCACAGATGTTACAAATATCCCCATAAGAAATCATGTTTTCTTTAACCATTTCTCTTTCATAACATGAAGTGGAATGAGGATGCCATTTATTATTGGAATACCTAATACACTAGGTGAAATGTAATCTATATTGGTATTGATTTACCATATGACCAAATCTTACCAATTAATTTTGATTAGGGACTCAAAAAATTTATATGAGTTGGGTCAACTATAAATTCAATAAATAATGAGGATAAATGGAGTTATTTTGGTGATTATTTTAGAAAGGGGACAACTTTTTGCCTCTAAATTTTTTGATTCTGTTCAGAAATATTTTAGGTCACAGATCATGATAATTACAGAATACCACTGTCAAATTCTATGTGAGATCAAGTAGGAAAATCAAATCAGAGACAACGTGATCTCAGAATATGTTGTATATTTTAAAGGCTCATGTGATAACCATTTTTTGGTTGAATTTCCATATAATAATAGTTACCAATACTTGATAAGAATGGGTTCCTTCAAATTTATTTGAGTCCTATCATGTAGGTCTCCCATTTTGATGGAAGAGTTGGTTGAAACATAATTTTTGGGACTAAGCCTTTTCCATGGGACATTGAAGAACGTTCAGTTTATTTTTTCGTTGTCACGACCTGTCCTCGGGGTCCGTGTGGTGACTACCCCAAGCCCGCCTTCCATAGGCCAGGGGCTGGTGAATTGCACCAAAGGCGTAAATCCTAATAAAAGAGAAGGCATTCCCTTTATATAAGAAAACTAACAACACAGAGAACGCAAGATGAAGTAAAAACTAAGTAAACTATGTACAAAAGTAAGTGCTGGAAAGTAAATGGGCCTGTATACAAACCCAACTGAAAGTAAAGAAGAATTGAGAAAAGAAAGTACAATAGCTGTAACGTAAGACAAAAACCACCAAGTCATCCTACGGAATTCACTCCTGAAGGGTGGGTACAGATAGTCTCATCGACTCCTCGGGTCTGTCCGTCCGATCCGTGTAGGTCCTGCCTGATAGTCCAGCTCCGGGTACCGTCCTGCTCCACAAGCCTCAACCACGATCAGCGATGTCCGTCATCTACAACCAACACAATGTAGTGCGGGCATATCCCGTGCAGGGGTGAGTATACGATACTCAGTAGGGACCCGATACCCCCCATAGGTCTCCCATAATCCACAAAGGATAAACCAAAAAGGAAAGATAAAAACACAAAGTATCAACCAACTCTACTTAGGTATATGCCCATACATATACCTAAGTCATCAATTCCAGTTCAGCTCCAACTCAGGAGCTCAAGTACAACCCAGTCCACACAGGATAGAATAACTCAATCCACACAGGAAAGTACAACCCAATCCACACAGGAAAGCAAGTCAATCACATCGAAGATAATGATTGGAAGTCAAGACTCATCTCACATAGGTATAATACTCACGAAGAGGGGTGGAGATGATAGTTGTCACGACCCGTCCTCGGGGTCCATTCTGTGACTACCCCAACCCCGCCTTCTATAGGCCAAGGGCTGGAGACTAGCAACAAAGGCGTAAATCCTAATGAAAGGGAAGGCATTGTCATTATATAAGAAAACAAACACCACAGATTATGCAAGCTGAAGTAAAAACTAAGTAAACTGAGTACAAAATTAAGTGCTGGAATGTAAATGGGCCAGTATACAAACCCAACTGAATGTACAATACAACTGAGAAAAGAAAGTAAAAATGCTGTAAAGTAAGACAGAAACCACCAAGTCGTCCTTCGGAATTCCCACCTGAAAGGTGGGTACAGATAGTCTCGTCGGCTCCTCGAGTCTGTCAGTCCGCTCCGTGTACACCCCGCCTGATAGTCCACCTCTGGGTACTGTACTGCTCCACAAGCCTCAACCACAATCAGTGCTTCTCGTCATCTGTAACTAAAACAACATAGTGCGGGCATAGCCCGTGGAGGGATGAGTATATGATACTCAGTAGGGACACCGAGACCCCCCGTAGGTCTCACAAAATTCACAAAGGATAAACCACAAAGGAAAGATACAAACACGAATTATCAACCAACTCTACTTAGGTATATGCCCATACATATACCTAAGTCATCAATTCCAGTTCAGCTCCAACTCACGATCTCAAGTACAACCCAGTCCACACAGGATAACATAACTAAATCCGCAACGGAAAGTACAACCCAATCCATATAGGGAATCATGTCAATAACATTGAAGATATTTATTGGAAGTCAAGACTCAGCTCACACAGGTATACTACTCACGAAGAGGGGTGGAGATGATAGATGTAGCCTCTGAATCATCTCCCCTGCTAAACCCACGTTGGATCCAAGTACAGAAGTCGTCACTGACAGACCCACGTAGGATCAATGTATAGTAACCATCGCTGCCGAACCCACTTAGGATCCAGGTATAGTCATCATCGCTGCCGAACTCACAGAGGATCCAAGTATAGGCATCCTCACTATAGAACCCAGGTAGGATCCAAGTACAGCCGTCATCGTCATCGCAGTCGCCGCCACCTCTAGGTTTCCCGCTCACAGCACGCTCGTTTTCGGGAGGGTCCGCTCGATGAGCCAAGGGGGTTGATACATCAACTATCACAAAGTAAAAAGTTGATATATCACAAAGTTCCTTCTCATCAATAGGAACTCAACGCGACAGACGGTGCGTCAATCGGACGCCCGGTCTGAGGGTTATTGGCTTTTCCTTTCCAGGGGCCCGTTTGGTTTTTAATCTAAAACCAAACATACCATACTATAAATATGTCAAAACCTTTAGTGGAGTATGTAAAAAAGAACCATCTCACTAATAGGAAGCCATCAAAGTTGACAACACGTCAATCGGACTTCCGGAGCTCAAGTTATAAGCGTTTCCGCTCCGAGGGCCCGATTGGTTTCATGTTCGAACCAACCCGGCCGTACCCAATGTTCTCCAAAACCGTGAGTGTAATATACTGAAATGACCGTATCGATGCACGGATCCCAACGCAACTTATGTTTCATCGATCGGAGGTCCGTAGCCCATGATATGGGTGTTTGAACGAATCTGTTCGAGATTAGGGGGTTCGGGCACGGTCCGACCCGGCCCGATACCCCCTGGGTCAGCCCGAACCGGGTCGACCCAACCTGGGTTCTGGTAAAGTGCATTTTGGCATGGCGTGGCCCACACCTGGGTGTGGCCTGCGTCCAGGCTCGGAGGCTGGACGAGCGGGGTGCAAAGGGGGGCACCGCCACCCTGTTTCTAAAACGGTCGACCTTAAAGGCAACCGTTTTGTAACTGCGTGATCCCCTCAGGTCCTGCCTCTAGGTGGCGCCGGTGGCCGGCTCGGCCGTCCACTCCTTTGAAGACCGCTGCGGCCTTAGGCCGTAGCTTCTGTCCAACCAGCGCGACATGATGGCGTTGCGGCCCTTTGAACCTCTGGCGCGGCGCGACGGCACTGCACCCCTCCGCTGCGACCTACTCCTGGCCACAACCTCCTTCGGTCTGACCGTCGCGGCACGACGGCGTCTCACTTCTCCGCCTTGGACCGCTTCGGCCGCAGTCCTCTTCATCCTTATACGGTGCAACGACACCTCGTCGTCTCCATTTCAAGCCACAGTGAAGTTCAACAATAAAAGGGGAGGAGGATCAGCCGTGTTTGTGCGGTCTGATCCCCTCTAGTTATATCGATAACAAGGGGATAGTAATTAAACAACGAATATAGTTAAATAATACTTGAACAAAGAATTAACCCCTACGTCAACACAAGTTGTCATACAATGAACGTTGTGGAAAACAACATCACGGTGTGAGGCTTCGTAAATGTCAACGGAGAGTGTCCGAGGAGGAAGCAGCATCTCCCTTCCTTTGTCACGTAGAGAAGATTATATGGTGTGACATCGTTGGTGGGTTTCCACGTTAGTGCCTCTTCATTTGTCATGGAGGAAGAAGAGGACGTAAAAAACTGGGTCGCCGAGTCGATGTTCTTCGTCGGAGTCTTAGCGTTCTACAATGAAGGAGATGAAGTTCTTCAAGTCACAAGAGATCTCTCCCCTTTTCTCCCAACACAACCAGACTGACCCCAAATAAAACAAGTCTTACTCTTATTTTATTATAACATGCCATGCATTGAAAACTTAAAAATTAAAATCTTAGTTAAATTAATTGAATAGGTTCAATGATTTAATTTAATGTGAGTTGGCATGAAATAAAGAGGGAGAGAGAGTGTGTTACTTAATTAAAGGGGTACAAAAATTAAATGGGGAGTTACCAAATTTAATAGGGGGTTTAGCGGAGTTAAAGGAATGTGAAGGGGTGAGTCTCATGTGGGACCCACCTCAAAAATATCCTATCATGGGTAGTTAGGGGCTTGTGGGTCCCACCCCAACTACCCGATGTAGGATATAACCATTAGATAAATAAAATAAAAATTGTATCATAATTATATTTACTTCACATTTAATCCTCAATTTTTTACAACTCCTCCGGAGAAAACACAGCTTTGGGAAATGTCATCTTAAGCAATTACCGGTGGTGAGTTTTTATCGGTGCCCTAAGATTTCAATTTCGAGCACCGGTTAAAAATATAGAAAAACTCAATCATTCGTTCACTGAACATACCCGAGATAAACTTCAAAAATTGATTCCGGGCACACTAGGCCTTAGAATCAGGTGTCGTCATAAACTGCGTACTTGTAAAATCCCAAAGAATTTAGTAAAAAAAATTCCTTGAAATTTATGGGTTTTTACATTACTCCCACCTCAGGGATTTACTTCCCCGTAAAGCTATATCATAAACTAAGGAAACAAATGAGGGTACTTTGCATGCATCTGAGCCTCCCGCTCCCATGTGATCTCTTGGAGGTTCCTGTGCTGCCATCTGATGCACACTAGAGGAATCGACCATCCATGTAGGACCCCCTCCTGTTGATCCTCAATGTCCATCGGGACCTCTGTAAAATTCTCCCCGTCATCGATGTCTAGCTCCCCATGATCAATGATATGCATTGGGTCAAGCACGTATCTCCTCAGCTGAGATACGTGGAAGACGTCGTACACTCAGTGCAACCGAGATGGAAGATCCATGAAATAATCCACTCGCCTATCCTGCTGAGAACCTGGAATGGTCCGATGAAGCATGGAGATAACTTTCCACCCAAACCAAATCATCATAATGCACATCGAGCCGAGACCCGTAAGAAAAGGTGTTCGTCATCCTCGAACTCTAGTGGTCTCCGCCTCCTATCATTACAAGTCTTCTATCGGCTCTGAGAAATCCTCATCCGCTCCTGGATGATATGTAACTTCTCCATCATGGCCTAGACCATCTCTAGTCCTACAAGTGCTAACTCCCCCGGGTCTGTCCAGCACAGAGGTGATCTACAAGGTCAGCCGTACAATGCATTGTATGGTGCCATCCCGATGGTGGAGTGGTAGCTATTTTTGTAAACAAAATTCACCAAAGAAATAAGATCCTCCCAGATGCGACCAAATTAGGGGACACATGCACGGAGCATGTCCTCAAGAGTTTGAATGGTCCTCTCCGTCTGACCATCCGTATATGGGTGAAAGGCGGTGCTTAGGCGTAGCTGCGTCCCAAATTCCTCCTGCAACCCCTTACAAAGCCAGGATGTAAAGCAAGCATCTCAATCGGAGACGATAGTCTATGGCACACCATGAAGCTGTACGATCTCCTGAACGTAGAGGCATCACAAGATCTCCACTGAGCCCTGCTCTCTGATGGGTAAGAAGTGGGCTGACTTGGTGAGTCGGTCTACGATCACCCAGATGGAGTCATGTCAACTAGATGTACGTAGAAGCCTAGTCACAAAATCCATATATATCCCATCCCACTTCCACTCTAGGACCTCCAGTGCATGTAGTAAGTCTGCTGATACCTGGTGCTCTACCTTCACCTGCTGGCACTTGTGGCATCGTGAAATGAACTCTTCCACAACCTTCTTCATACCCGACCACCAGTGCTGTCGTCTAAGATCTTGGTACATATTCGCCACTATTGGATGTACCGCTAAAGGGGAAGTGTGAAAATATCTCATCACCTCCTCCTGTAATGCAATTGGTACCATGGTACGTTCTCTGAAAAGGACGATGTGCTCTCCTCCTTCAGAGAATCCATCAGGTGCATGTCTTGAGGATATCTGTGCACGTCACATCTCAAAGTCAACGTCCCCACGCTGTTCCTCTCTGACCCACTGAAGTAGTGGTGGAGTGACTGTGAGTGAATTTAGAAAGGCTTCCCCATCTCTATCCACATAGGATATATGCAAAGCGTCTAACTGATCTATCGCCTCTCTAAGTAGGTGAATTCCCATCCTCCTGCTGAGAGCATCGGCTACTACGTTCCCCATTACAGGAGTATATACTATCTCAAAGTCATAGTCCTTGAGGAACTTGATCCATCGTCGATGTCTCAGGTTCAGTTCCTTCTACGAGAAGATGTACCTGAGACTCTAGTGGTCAGAATAGACTGTAAAGCACTCGCCCATCAGATAGTTCCGCCACATCATTAGGGCGAAGAGAATTGCTTCTAACTCCAAGTCATGGGTTGCATAGTTATGCTCGTGCTACCTCAACTGTCGTGATACATATGAGATCACTTCCCGCTCCTGCATTAGGACACACCCGAGTCTAGTACCTAATGCATCGCAGTAAACTACGTACCATACGCCCTCCTCCGGTAGCATCAAGATGGGTACACTTCTCAATCTCTATCTCAGCTCATGGAAGCTCTGCTGACATCTACTCGACCACACGAAGGGTTTCCTCTTTTTCCTCAAAGCTGAGAGTGGTGCTGTAACTATGTAGAAGTCTGGCACAAATCTCTGATAGTACCCAGCCAATCCTCAGAAACTCCGCACCTCCATCATGCTCCTTGGTGGCTCCCAAGCTAGCACTGCCTCGATCTTCGTAGGGTCCACCGAAACTTCTGCCTCAGAGATGATGTGTCCCAAGAATTGGACTTCTTGAATCCATAACTGACACATTGAGAGCTTCCCATAAAGCTGGTTCTCTCAGAGTGTGTCTAGTACAACCCACAAGTGGTAGGCGTGCTTCTCCTCAGTAGTCGAGTAAATCAATATGTCGTCAATGAAGACTATGACAAATCGATCAAGGTAAGGCTAGAAGATCATGTTCATGAAACTCATGTTCACTGCTGGAGTTTTGGTTATGCCGAAAGGAATAACCAAGAACTAATAGTGGCCATACCAACACCTGAAGGCCATCTTATGAACATCCTCATCTTGAACTCTGAGCTGGTGATAGACTGACCTGAGGTCTATCTTTGAGAGCCATCGTGATCCCTTGAGCTGATTGAAGAGGTCATCAATCCTCGGAAGTGGATACTTGTTCTTCACGATCACCTGGTTCATGAGATTATAGTCGAAACACAGTCACAGGCTCCCATCCAACTTCTTTGCAAACAAGATCGGGGAATCCCATGGTGAAACACTAGGTCGAATGAATCCCTTGCAATGCATGTCGTCCCGCTGTACCCGTAGCTCTCGAAGCTCAGAGGGAGCCATCCGATATGTTGGAGTAGATATCAGGGATGTCCCGGGGTAGAATTCAATATATAAGTCTATCTCTTTATGAGGAGTTAGTCCTGGAATATCGTCAGGAAAAATGTATGCATACTGATCCACCACAACAGGAAAACTCGGACTCCGAACATAAACTGCTCTTAAGATGAGACTAGCCAACAGATGAGTTATCAGCTATCCTCTCCTCTGTGTGAGTCAATACTACGCTGCATAGGCTCCTTTATCCCCGGTGAAGGTGAAAATTCTCCATCGGTGTGAGCACATCGCACCTTTCCCCTAATACAGTTGATCTGAGCATGGACCGTGGATAACCAATCCATGGAAAAGAAGATATCGTAAGGCCTCGACGCCGCTACAAGAAGATCCCAGTTGAATCTATAGCCTCCTAGAGTATGCTCACACTGTCGGAACTAGTGAATTATCATCGAGTCTGCTCCCATAGGAGTCTCTAGTCATAAGGATCGAGCCAACGGCTCCGTCGGAATCTCTGAGCCCCGAAAAAGGGCATCGGAAATGAAAGAATAACTCACTCTTGTGTCTATAAGAATTGCAGAAAGGGTGGAGTAAACATAGATTATACCTCAAATCATATTAGGTGCACTGTGGTCATAGGCCTCCACTTACTGAAGCAGAGCCTTCCTCTGTCCGCCAGCTCCCTGTGGTGGGGGTGGACCTCCTGGTGGTGGTGGTGGTAGAGCCTCAAAGCGTCGCCCACCACCCACTGCTCATCCAACTCATCTTCCTCGTCCGCCTACTCCCTATGGAATACCACATTCAAACCTCTACCTCTGCCTGGGTGGTCCCTCAACCATATACTGCTGCTCTTCATGGCGGGTCGGGCATTCAAGAGCCATGTGGCCCTGCCCGCCGTATTTATAGCACTATCTGCCTCTTGAAAGACTGGATCTACTGTGTGTGCCCCACACCTCCAAACCAGTATCCCAAGGTCACACACCTGATGATCTGGTCCACATGGACCTCTGTGATATCTGTCTACTGCCGGCTATAGAAGACTTCGCTACGTGTCTCCCGGCGGTAGGTCTCACTGCTGGTGTAGGCTCAGCAATAATTCTCTCCACAATAAGGGCTCGCTCTAGTACTCTAGCCTGCATTGTAATGATGAGGGAGATCATTGATGCCCTAATATAATGCCTCATTCCTTGCTCGAAGGTTCAGGCCTGGAAGAATGGGTCCCGTACCATGTCCATGGAGTAGTGAAAGAGATCGGTAAACCTCTCCAAGTATTGAGCAACTGTTATGCTGCCTTGCCGCAACTGTAGCAACTCCTGAATGCGCACCGCACAAAGGGTGGATGGAATGAACATTGAGCGGAAGAGGCTCTCGAAGTCCAACCAAAGTAATGATTCCTCTTCGTGCACCTGGAGCATCAGGATCCACTATTTACCTGCTGCTACTTGCAGGAGACTCGCCGTAAGGATCACCATGAGGTCAGCTGGTGTCCCTACTAATCTGAAGACTCGAACAATAGCCTCCAACCAATCCTCTGCTGCCTAAGGGTTCGTATCCCCATGGAACCTAGGTGGTCACTGATGCTGAAACTCATACAGTGTACTCAGGAGACATGCACTCTCAGTTGCTGGGGCTGATGGTATCGGTGGCTCGGCGGGTAGAGGTACCGCCGGTGCCTCCTCTATAATGGGGCCCTACACTGAGGCCTCGTCGCTTGGTGGGCTTCCATCTCGCAAAAAACTTAGAACCCTAGCTTTCTGCCATCATGGGGCCATATTGAAAAGAAACAGGTGTGCCATGGTCAATACAGTATACCTGGTGAGCTGACACAATGTAATAACAAACAAAACTTTTGAAACACACATGCAATCAATGTTTTCGTGCACAGAGTCGGAAGTCAGAAGTCAGGGTCCTGGTGTACAGATACGTCGGCCGCCGCACTAGCCCTGGACTCCCAGGACTGATAAACACACTCAATACTCTAAACATTATTGCTTCACATAGATGAAAATTATCAAATTCCTAAGTTCTATTGTAGAACTGACTCCTCTGATACCAATTTGTCACGACCTATCCTCGAGGTCTGTTCCATGACTGTCCCAAGCCCTCCTTCCATAGGCCTGGGGCTGGAGACTAGCACCAAAGGCATAAATCTCGATAAAAGTGAAGACATTACCTTTATATAAGAAAACGAACACCACAGAGTATGAAAGATGAAGTAAATACTATGTAAAACGAGTACAAATGTAATTGGTGGAATGTAAATGGGCATGTATAAAAACCCAACTGAAAGTACAATACAACTGAGAAAATAAAGTACAACGACTGTAAAGTAAGACATCAACCACCAAGTCTTCCTCTAGAATTCCCACCTGAATGGTGGGTACAGATAGTCTCGTCAGCTCCTCGGGCCCGTCCGTCCGCTCTGTGTACGTCCCACCAGATAGTCCACCTCCGGGTACCGTCCTGCTCCACAAGCCTCAACCATGATCAGCAATGTCCATCATCTACAACCAACACAATGTAGTGTAGGCATAGCCTGTGCAGGGGTGAGTATACGATACTCAGTAGGGACCCCAAGACCCCCTGTAGGTCTCCCAAGATTCCACAATGGATAAAACTCAAAGGAAAGATACAAACATGAAGTATCAACCAAATCTACTTAGGTATATGCTTATACATATAACTATGTCATCAATTCCAGTTCAGCTCCAACTCACAAGCTCAAGTACAATCGAGTCCACATAGGATAACAAAACTCAATCCACACAGGAAAGTACAACCAAATCCACACAGGAAAGCATGGAAATCACATCGAAGATAATGATTGGAATTAAAGACTCAGCTCACATAGGTATACAACTCATGAAGAGGGGTGGAAATGATAGATTTATCCTCTGAGTCATCTCCCCTACCGAACCCACGTAGGATAAAAGCACTGAAGTCATCGCTTCCAGACCCGCGTAGGATCCAAGTACAGTAACCATTTCTTCCAAACCCACGTAGGATCCAAGTATAGTATTCATCACTATTGAATCCATGGAGGATCCATGTACAGTCGTCCTCGATTCCGAACCCACGTAGGATCCAAGTACAGTCGTCATCATCATCGTAGTCGCACCCAGCTCTAGGGTTCCCACACACAACACGCTCGTTTCCTGGAGGGTCTGCTTCATGAACCAAGGGGGTCGATACATCAAATTTCACGAAGTCCAGCGTTTATGTATCACAAAGTTTCATCTCGTCAATTGAAACTCAACGCGACAGATGGCGTGTCAATCGGACGCCCGGTGTGAGAGTTATTGTATTTTATGTTCCAGGGGCCCGATTGGTTTTTAATATAAAAACAACCCAACCATACTCTAGATGCATATAAACCTCAAGTGGAGTAATCCAAAAGAACCCTCTAACTACTAGGAATCCAACAATGTCGATGGCACATCAATCGGACATCCGTATCTCTAGTTATAAGTGATTCCGCTCCGAGGTCCCAGTTGGTTTTGTGTTCAAACCAACCCGGCTGTACCGAAAGTTATCCGAATCCTTGAGTGTAATATACCGAAATGACCGTCTCGATCCAAGGATCTCTAATCAACTGACGGTGTGTTGATCAGAGGTCCGTAGCCCAATATATGGGTTTTTGAACGAATCTGTGTGAGAATAGGGGGTTTGGGCCCGGTCCGACCCGGCCCGATCCCCTGGGTCTGCCCGAATCGGGTCGACCCCCTGGGTCCGGGTCCAGCCCATTTGGTTGTGGCCCGGCCCGACTGGAGCGACCCGGCCCACCTAGGCATGTCCTAGCTTAGAGGTCGTCCTCGGCTCGTCTCCCGGCCGAGCGTGGTGTGAATGGGGGCGCAACCCCCATGTTTCTGAAACGGTCTGCCATAAAGGCCAGCCTTGTTGAAACTGCAGGACCCTCTCGGGTCCTGCATCTAGGTGGCGCTGGCGGCTGGCTCAGCCGACCACCCCTTTGAAGACCATTGTGGCTCCTGTCCGACCGGAGCGGCACGACAGTACGCCACCCCTCCACCGTGGCCCGCTCTTGGCCACGTACTCCTTCGGTCTCACCGGCGAGGCGTGATGGCACCATGCCCCTCTGTCGCGGCCCACTCCGTCCGTGGTCCTCTTCGTCCCCACGTAGTGAAACAACACCCCAACGACTCCATTTCAAGCCACAATGATGATCAACAATAAAAGGGGAGGAGTATCGGCTGTGTTTGTGCGGTCCGATCCCCTCCTGTTATAGCGATAACAAGTGGCCAATCATTAAACAACGAAGATCGTTAAATAATACTTGAATGAAGAATTAACCCCAACCTCAACACAAGTTGTCGAATGATGAGCGTCACAGAAAACAGCATCACGGGGTGATGCTCTGTAAACGTCGACAGAGGGCGTCCAAGGAGGAAGCGACGTCTCCCTTCCTTTGTCCCGGAGAGAAGATTATATGTCGTGACGTCGTTAGAGATTTTCCACGTCAGTGCCTCCTCCTTTATCATGGAGGAAGAATAAGACGGAAGAGACTGGGTATCCGAGTCGATTTTCTTCGTCGAAGTCTTGGTGTTCTTCAATGAAGAAGATGAAGTTCTTCATGTCACAAGAGCTCTCTCCACTATTATCCCAACACAACCAGACTAACCCCAAATAAAATAACACTTACTCTTATTTTATTATAACATTCCATGCATTCAAAAATTAAAATTTAAACTCATAGATAAATTAATTGAATAGGTTCAATCAATTAATTTAATGTGATTTGGCATGAAATAAAGCGGGGGAGAGGGTGTGTTACTTAATTAAAGGGATACAATAATTAAATGGGGAGTTTCCAACTTTAAGAGGGGGTTTAAAGGATTTAAAGGAAGGTGAATGGGTGGGGCTCGTATGGGCCCCACCTCAAAATATCCTAACATGGGTAGTTAGGGGCTTGTGGGTCCCACCCCAACTACCCCATGTAAGATATTACCATTAGATAAAGAAAATAAAAACTGTACCGCAATTAAATTTACATCACATTTAATCCTCAATTTTTAACAACTCCTCTCGAGAAAACGCACCTTCGAGAAAGGTCATATTAAGCAATTACCAGTGGTGCGGTTTCATTGGTGCCCTCAGATTTCAATTCCGAGCACCGGTTCAAAATATAGAAAAATACGCCCGTTCGTTCACTGAACGTACCCGAGTTAATCTTCGGAAATTGATTATGGGTACTCCAGGACTGAGAATTAGGTGTCGTCAGAAACTCCGTACTCGTAAAATCCTAAATAATTTAAGAAAAAATTTTCCTTGAAATTTACAGGTCGTTATAGTTGTAGCTGTTGAAAGCACATATACACCACATGATTTATTCTAATCTGGGGAATTATGAAATTGAATTATCTATTTGTGACAAGGTGTTTTTTCAATGTGCCCCCTCTTTTAATATATTTTCAATCTACTAATAATGGTAATCTAATGATATGAAATGTTGTACCAATAGATATTTCCGAAAGAGTTGGTAAGTTACAAAACCATTTAGATTTTTCATTTTAGTTAATTTCAATTCATGAAATTTTCCCTATCATTCAGTTAAAAAATTACAATCTGGATGTGTCCCATGTGGTGAATTAGAAGAATTGGAATTATAAACTAATATTTCAGGGTTGAAACTACTAGTTCATATTGTGTATTCCCAATAATATGTTCTTAATGGGAATTCCATATTATTGTTTAAGGTTATTTGTAGTCATGTAAAAGAAGATCTTTATTCATGGGAGCATAAATCATGGGTTGAGAGAAGACAATATTTTTATTCAAGGATCAGACATAGGTTTGACATTCCATGGGAGGAATACTCTAATGTGAGACATTATTGTCACATCAATTATTTTATTTTTAGGGGGGTTTCTATTTTATTTTCATATTATAATGGTTCTAAATAATTAATGGAGATTTTTTATGAGAATTTGAAATTTTAGATCCAAAATAATGTGAATAATTGTTGGAACACAATTTGAACAAAAAATATTCCATTATTATAGATATTTTTCAACCTAGATAGTGGAACAAACTAGTCTACATGGTCTATCACACAAGTGTACATGTGACTTCTCACTAAAGCCATTGGATCTCTCTTAGAGGCATGATCGACCCCATAGGTTTCGTACATCTCTTAGAATTTAATGTTTCATGTTCCCATAATTAAATAGGTGTCACATAGTTAATGCATTATTTGGAAAACCGCATGTCAAAAAAATGTGGTATTACTATTAAATAAAGATATAGAATTTTATAATATTCCATTCCCTTAATTTAAAACCATGTCCACCAAAACTCATCCAAATCAATATCTCCATCCATAGCCACGCATCCACACCCTCTTATATCCCTTTTACTATATTTTCATTATGGATTTGGAGTAGATTCATCATGAACACCTCATGTAAGCCCCTCATTATTCATTTTGACTCTACTTCATGGTTTCTACATCCCAAAATGGGTTTTATATTATTAAACAAGTTGGTTTTCAATTGATGGGTTGAAACATGTTTTTTTTAGTTTAATATGTATTTTTTATTACCTATATGTGGCTCCTCATGGTCAAATAATGTTATTACACCATATTTTGGATGTTTCCTAGCATGAGATAGGTGATTACATGATTTATCACTATCTGTTAACATTCTTATACATTATTTTTCTTCATAAATCTATAACATGGATTTCATATGAGAGGTGAATTATTCTTTTAAATTTCATTGTTTCTGTTTGGGATGACAGAAGATTATAGAAATTAAAATGGTAGGTTTTCATGGATTTATCTAATAAGGGATATATTTGTGGGCTTATGGTGTCTTGAAAATGGATTATTTTGGCAATTTTTTATTAGATTAGGTGTTTTAGTTATTAAATGTTTGTTTATGTAATTGGTGGTACATGTCACATGAGTAAGAAAATTTAGAACAAAATAATAATCTATAGTGACTAGATGGATAGACTATGACTATAATTATAGTCGGATCGGCATGGATGGGGTGTGGTTACCTCTATCAGGATTGATGGTATAACACTAACTAAGCATATGGTTAATATTAGAGATAATTTAACCTTGCTTTGTTTCCCCTATTGTGTCTCATGCATGAGAACACTATGGGTTATGGTTCCTATACCTTGTTAATTAGGTTATGAGGTTCTTAGTGTCCCACTAACACTAGTACTTAGGGATTTCCCATGTGTTTTTATACTTTCAGATTGTATTTTTGTTGTATGTGATTTAGTTTTTAATTTCACAATGCATATTTTATTTAATATTTTTCCTTATTTTCATTAAAGATATCATGGTGAATTGTATTATATTTTTTTGGCATGTAATATTTCTAGTTTGTGATATTCTATTGGGAATTAGATGACACCATATATATATCCTCTAATGTATTTAGATCTTATTATTTTTTTCTTAGCTAATGGAATAATGGTGTGTGGAAGTGGTTCTAGATACAGCTCTTAGTGTTACTCTCCCTGTAGGTCTTCGTGGAGGAGGCATGATGGTGATGACCCACTTATTTTATGGAGGTTATTGGTATGTATAATTGGTTTGATTCTCATTTTTTTCTATTTGTTTAAATATGTAAAATTATTAACTTTTGATAGTGATATTTATCTTTGTTATGGTTATTGGTTGGGGTGATGTTTTATACTTTTGAGATGTGTATGGATATTTATTATAGTTAAAATCATTCCAAAATGGAATTCTTTATTCCCATGTACTAGTTTCCAAGCCATGGGGATTGGAAAACCCCTTTGGGACATGCCGAAGATTTGGTATTGTGTTCGGTTTTATAGAAACTCAGATATGTTCGAGACAAATTGGATTAAATAAATTATATAAATTAGTTGTTTAGAAATACATAAAATGAATTAAATATATTTAAATGGGTTATAAATTTAATTTATATAATTGGTATGTAAATAGAACTATGTTTCTAAAAAAATATGTGCACTGTGTTTTTTTAATTAAAATAAAAACTTAATATCTGACCACCCCAAAACCATTAACCCAGAGTCAGTGTGAAAATTATTATTTTTTTATAATATATAAACAATAACACCTTTATTGAATAAATATAATGTATTGTTTGTATATTTAATACACATTTTAAATTCGTCTTACGATTTAGATAATAAAATAGAAAAAAAGTCATGGAGAATTTTATTTTCCCTCATAGCGAATTTCCATATAATAGTCACAAAACACTTGCTGGAAGATTAGGGAAAATAATACATAAGAATGTGTTAAGATCATATGATCAGTAATGGTTTGAGTAAAAAGAAATTTATCATTAATAAAATAATTTTCAATATTTTACGGAATATAACTGAAAAACATTCCGTATAAATAATTAACTGAGTATAATATGGAACAAATAATAAAAACTATCAATATAAATAATCACATAAGATTGAAATTAATCCATTGATATGAATAATAGAGAATTAAATGATCATATATTTATAGAATAAATTATTTTGGATATATAAAAAGTAAATTACAGAACATTTACCCAAATTTTTAAATCTATGGGTAGAAACCAATCTATTTTAGAAAATTGATATCCCTCATGAGATATGTCAATGCATCGACTGGATATTTAAAACTAGTTTACACTGCACACATTGAATGTCCAATTAATTTAATATATGAATCTATTGAAAAAAAATCTTTATATACATAATTATTGAAAAACTATCATATAAAATGGAAATAATTTCACCATCAAAATAAACATAATCATAAACAATCAATATTAATATGGTGAATACTAATAATATTGTAAATCCTCAGTAAATCAGATCATAAACCGTCCAATGAAAGAAAATATATGATATCAATACAATATTTAACTAGTGAATCATGAGTATAATTAATGTTCTATACCGTTGATAAATGGAAATAACATAAAAATAACATTCGAAAACATTGTTAAGAAAATAATCTTTTCTATTTGAAAATATTTTTAAAACAGATTATTCCAAAAAAATTATGAAAATAAATTCTTATGAAAATAAAAATAAAAAAATATAATATAATTCTTTATACACTAATTGTTCATGATGTAATGTCTTTTTATTCATTTTGTACATGTTAAAAGAAACATTCTATTCACAATTGTGATAAAATCCAAACTAACCGTGAATTGGAAATGACATTAAGGTTACATTAAAAAATTGAAAAAAGTAAAATTTGGAAAAAAAACTATTTAATAAATAATTTTTAAATTTTACCATCATATTTTAAATATTTCTTTATAATTTTAATTTAGATGAAAACAGATTTTCGATACAAAAAAGATATAATGTCATATTTTTATAGACAAATTATTAATTATTTTCATAATAAATATGTTGAAAATGGTGATATTTCTTTAAAATTGATGAGTTGAAATATTAAAATAAATCAATTTATTTTATGATTGAAATATCAAATAATTCTTCTAAGGTAGAATTAAATAAAACAATCCGAATAATGAATTGATTGTGAAATAAACCCTTACCAATATAGTAGGATTTGAATCATAAGCCCCATCAAAGTAATTGGATACAATGAAACACTAAATATACCAATGAAAAATAATTTCATGATATAACATATGAAAAGGGAGAGTATATATACCACACCAATTAATAAGAGGTGAAAATGTTTTATGTTTCTCAGATGTAAAAGTGAGATGATAAACCCTTACCATATGTTTGAGTTACATTGTATAATTATTAAAGATCAATATAACACATATATTTTTATTATAAATATATTATAGGACCATATTTATATATTTCATATCTTACACTATTTAATTATTTCCTTTTGCACTCGTTTATTAAAAATTATTTTTTAAAGTCTCTTTTTTGAGATAATTGCTTCATTTTTCCAGTATATTTTGGTGGGGTAATTTTTTCTCTTTTAATTATATCATTAAAAAATAATTTATATAATTATAAAAAAATTAACTATAATATATATTCATTATATATTTATTTTTATAAATTTATTAATTTACAGGGATATAAAATGGACTATGTCATTGATGGTCATTGTAGGTCATATGTACACAAAAGAGATGTATCAATTTTTCAAAATTAGATGGAACAAAAGGAAAATAATTATTAATTAATATTTTAAAAAGTATTAATATTTTATTTATACAATATTTATGAATCAAAAAAACTGTATTTCCATCCATGTTAATGTAAAATAAAAACCATTTCACATTTCTATGCGGAAGCGATAGTCTGTATGTATCAACGAGTGACGATATTATTTTCAAATGGATTAGAATGTAAGAAAATTTATGTGATATTATATTTAAAGAAATGTTGTTACATATTATATATAAGATAGATTCATTAATTTTTAACCATACAATCTTTGATGTAATACATAATAACAAAATGAATCACACCGCTTCATGAGACTGTAGTCCACAATAATCATAAGAAACATTATCATATCATCTACAGAATTGAAAGAAATAAGATATATGTGATCTCATAATTAATAAAGTATAAAATATCATAAATATAAGTCATGTATTTCAAAACAATAATTATATCTATACTTTATTGGTGGTTGTGGAAAATTTGTAACATTGTTTTGCAAGGTAGTAGTCCACCGTATACACGATCGACAACTTTGTTTCTCATCTTATGGAAGTGGAGATGCAACACCGTTATACCATTATCATAATAAAATATATGTATAAAATTGATAACTTTGTTATTATATATGAATGGTCTATGAATATTATATGTTTTTATAAGAATAAAATGAAAACAGACTATTAAAAACTTAAACTCTTCTTCGAGTGACCCCTATAGGTTTAACCTAATGCCATTACAAATTGGATTTCTGAAATATAAATTGTATATTTTAATTGGGGATATATGTATTAAATTTATCTTTTAATTTATAATACAAAAAAATGGTTTTGGATTTTTGAATATGGGAGGAGAGGGATGAACTATTATAAGTGGTTGAGAGGATACACATGAAAATTTTAAAATTATAACGTTATACATCAATTTTATTATTACAAAAAAACAAAATGGGATTCTCAAAATTAATAGATAATAAAGGTTCAAAATTTTTTCATACAACGATTTTTGGAAATATTTGTTGTTCATATTAATCCATATATTCTTAGTTTGACCCCGGTAAACCCATTTTTACCTTAACCACAAAAATTTCTGTTTACAATTTTCACTACTCATTATGTTCAAAAATCCTGTTGATCATGTTATATAATACAAGTTATTATGATTTACAATACATAAACCTTTTTTCTGAATTTAATTAGTAAATGATGAATAATTTAATTTAAAAATAAATCTTTGACACAATGATATTGTGATTTCCCAATGTTAATGTTATAATTAGTATTAAAAATTTAATATATTAATTAAATATAAAATTGAATAAAATTAACTAAATTAATAATATATTATATAAATTTGATTAAATTTTAATTAAACCCCATATAAAATATAAATTTTTTATAATTAATTTAACCAAAAATGAACGTAAAAATATCACTTTTTAATATTCCTCAGAATAATTATACATTTTTTATGTTTTTAAAAAATAAACGAAATATAATATTGAAATGTAGTTTTAAAAAATGATTTTTATTTTTTGAAATAAGTTTCCAAAAGGGGAAAATGAATATAATATAATGCACACAAACCACCACTAATCTTTGTTTCAAAAAAATAACTGTTTTCATACATATGACATTCTCATACAAATTGTTCTTATTTAATTTCTAATAAATATATCACCATAAACTTTAATACATAAATTTTTTAAGTGTATAATAATTAAAATTTATTTAGTACTACCCATTCTCTCTATCTTAATGTCTAGGTTGTAGTGTTAATGTTTAAATAGTAATGTTTAATTTAATAATGATGTTCCATTCTCACAAATTATTTCATGAATTTTCAGATATAAAAGCTCTTGAATTTATTTGAAATTATATATATTATAAATTATGGGGGTGTTATATCATCTTATAATCATGTTTTTTCATGTTATATATTCAATAAAATATGTTGTTACTATTTTAAACTCATATAATGCAACATTATACCCCATTCAATGTATTGCATCCTTGAAATTTAATATATATCTCAATAATCATGGTTTGTGAAATTTAAAAATACCCTAATTTAGATGACACATTGAGAGAAGGTATAATAAGACATCCTATTTTTAAGATTATAATGGATTTCTAAAGGGCATTTAGAACAATTGTATCACTATGTTACGATGTAGGAGAAAATACTTGGACATGAAAATGTGGAAATTGAATAAATGTGTAATGCATATATAATTATTGATATGGAAAAAAATTGATAAAAAAAGTGAAAAACCAAGATAGATTCAACAAAAAACCCAATAAATCTGAGAATAGTTATGTGATTATTTGAATCATAGAAAATAAATATAATAGGATAAATTTTTTGTTTTATATTTCATTTCCTTGGATTGAGGAATTCATTTTCTATATAGATGAAGAAAATATGAAAATAAAATTAAATGTATCTTTTTATTTCATATGTAGAAATTCATCCATTTGTTGTGATTTTATCAATCTCCACATCATTAATTAACTCTTGAAATGAATATCCATTTTGAATTTATATGCATGATGTCCAAAATTAATGAAACAAAAGTCAATAAATCAAGGTTATATTCCAAAGTAGATTTTATGGTTCATTAAATCTCACATTCCAAATATTTTAATAACATTTTCCCTAATAAATAATAAAAACATTATTTCTTAAAAAAGGTATATCATGGTTTCAAATATATTACATATGTTTGTACTTATAGTAACCAACAAAAAAGTTGAAATAATCCATGATAACTATTATTATTTTCAAGTCACCAGTACTATTCTATAAGAATCTCATTATTTTGTCCACATATGGATAATTTTAAGGGTTACCCTCACTTAATCAGGTGTTTTACAATAGGTTCACCTTTTTACAAAATCCCTTTACCTTGTTTTGAGTACAATTTAATATGTTATCTCAGACAACGTTCATAATAGTAATATTGTTAAACATTAATAAATTTCATTATTCTTATAACCATAATACAATTTCTAAAATACTTATAAAACATAATTATTTATTCCAAACAAAATAAAATTAATTATTAGAAATCATCTTAGATAATTGCATAAGCTTAACCATGATATCTTAGCTTAATTCGAAGAATATTCCATAGATTCATGGAGAATTCATTTTTATTGTTTCTCATCCCATTAAATATGAATAATTTCAAAAACTAATTACATTTATGGCACAAGAAATTACATTACATTTGTATTGTATCTCTATAAATGTATAAAACATTGATTTCAATCAATAGAGAATAAGGGTTTTTCATTCCACAACTATAATGTTATGGAAAACATTTCCTTCCCTTATTTCACTTAATTTTTCTTTCAATAACACACTATTATCTACATTATTCCATTAATATACATAATAAATTGTTAATTGATTATTTATTTTAATAGATCATGATATTATGAAATATTATGATTAAAATTTTGGTGATACAAGCTCCATTCCAAAGATTGGGTTAATCCATTAAAAGAAATGATCATTCTTACTATATTGATTACATGAACACATATTGTTCATATTCCTTCCTTTAGGTTCCATTTATGAAACATTTTAGAGACGTGTTTAGTTTATAACATTATGCATCGCAATATATAATCCCAAAACACAAGAAACACATAACATAAATTGAATAATTTATGTGTCATTAATATCATAATCACAAATAAGGTTTCATTTGGAATGCGTCCATATCAAAAAAATATGTCAAAATATTTAATATTGTATTATATATATAATGTGAATTATACATAGAATATTTGTTTGGATTGTCAATCTAGGTATATAGAATTGTTTATTATCATGTACCATTTAACACTCAAATCAATCATAAAATTCCATTTTCAGATTTATATCTACATGGTAAATATATTCCAGAACCACATCTTCTGGTAGTATCCAGATTAGTTAATATTTTCGAAACAACCACATAATCTACTTATTTAAAAAACATTTTCATATTATTCCATACTTATCTTAAACTTCTATCATAGGGTTATGTTTACTAATCTATGTTTTTGTAAATATATATCCCTGGGATTATACTAAACTTAATCTAATACCATCTATAACAACCACAACCCAATTAACCCAAAAAAGTTTCCATTATGATACATTGGAATAATATATAAAGTATCACTTATAATTGGACTTAATACCTTAGTTGTCATGGTAAACAAGATATATATATGAAATTCATATTATAATTGAATAAAATATGAAAATATTTTTTTTTGAGAAAGTCATAAATTCTTTTAGTGTATCCATGTATATAAATATAAAAACTATCATAGTATCCTAGAATAAATATATTATAAGAAATTGGGAATCTCATATGAAAATTATCTGTAATTTTACAGTAGAATTAGTCATGTATAAATATGTATAATCAATACGGAAATTTAAGTAATTAAAACACATTAAATTTAATCTATAAACATAACATAATATTTATGTATTAAATACTTGTCAAACAAATCCATATATATAAAAAAATTAATCAATAATTCTACTAAAAATAATATTATATATAATACAATAAGAAAATGGATTTAATTGTTCTTATAATGAGTTAATGCATAATATTGGTCATCTGAAAAAAAACAAGAATAAAAATTGACAAGAATGTTTTAATTTGTGTGTAGAAACCCGTCAAATTTTGAATATTGATTTTTCTTCTAGAATATATAAATGCAAAGAAGAGATAAGAATGTCGAAGCTCCATAATTAGAATAATAATTTAATTTATTTCCTCATATAACTGTGTGAAAAATAATAAATATAATCAATCTTATTACAAAACTAATAAATGAAATGGTAATACATACCAAAAAAAACACATAAGCATCCAGAGTAATAAGGTGAATAGTAGTAAAATTATAAATCCATAATAAATGGATCATAAACCATCTAAAATAATTATAATTTACATATAAAAAAATATTCCATGTGGATATAGTGTACAATAATGTGTTGATAGTGATGATGAACAAAATATCTATGAAAATGTCATTAAAGACGTTTTGGAGACAAAAACATTTCTCACTGAAAATATTTAAAAGAAAATCCTAAAATATGTTGAAGATAAATTAAATTGAAAATAAACTTAAAAAATAATAATAAAATATTTTAAATAGCTAGTTTTCTGGATTTTTGGAAATTCCATTAATACTATACATGATAAAACAATGACACATTTCACATTTTTTTAAAATGTCAAATGAGACTTGTTTTTAAAAAATAATGAGCATACCATTTAAAAATACAAAATAACAAATGGGTAAGTAATTAATTAATAAGTCATTCTGAAATGGTTTAAAAAAAATTTGAAACATTTTTAGCAGACATGGAATTAGATGAAAAATGACTTATGACTGAAGAGAGATATGGTCAGATTTTCTGAAAAGAATTTTCTTAAACATTTTAAATACCAATAAGAATAAATACAACATTATTATATGAAATGATAATAAATAAAAATAGGAGAATCAAAATAGGTTTATTATGTGATATAAATATCAAATATTTCTCTCAAGAGAGACATAAAAAAATAATCCCAAATAATGATAAGATTATGAATGAAACCTTTATAACATTGGAATCATTTAAATCAAAATCACTTTGAAGGAAATAACATTAAATAGAAATATGATTAAAATGAAGATAAATAGATTCATGATAAAAAAATATAAAAAGATAAGTATATAAACCATAAAAATGTATAATTATGAATATTTCATATGTCTCATGGAAGTAAAATTTTAATGAGAAACCCTAATCCCCAGTTTGAATTCCATACTATATGTTCGAAAAAACAGTATAAATATATAGTATTATTATACATATATTACAAAAAATTAAATCATATATTTCATACCATATATGATTTAATTACTGTATTATATAAAACTTTTGTTATCAATTTCTTGTTAAAATATTTGTTTCTGGTGATAATTGCCTCATTTTTCATGTATATTTCAGTTTAGTAATTTTGATCCATTTAATTTTATTTTGGATAAATCATATATAGAATTATAACCATTTTATAACTATAACTTATGTTCACTATATATTTATATATATTGATCTATTAATGGTTTTTTATAGAAAATACATTCCACCATCCATGCTGATGGTAGGTTATATGTATGCATGAACATTGTTTACATTTTTCACAGTGGATAGAACAAAAGGAAAATAAATATTAGATAATATTTTATAATTTATTATTATTTAATATATATATAATATATTTATAAAATAGATCCATATTATCTTCTAAGCCTAAATAATAAGACAAATATTTCACATAGATATGTGAAGGAAGTAGTTCACATGTACAAACAAGAAAATATATTATTTTACTATTGATTAGAAGATAATAGGTCTGATGTGTTATTATTTTTAATTTATAATGTTTAGGATATAATAATAAAATATACAAATTTATTTTCATTTTACTACCTTCTATGTAAATCATAGGTGAAAAACAAATCACACTACTTAATGAGGAGATAGTATGTGATACACACATGTGAAATTATGATATCCCTATTAACTGGAACGTAATAAGGTATATGTTATATAAAATTTAAATGAGTATCATAATTCAAAAATATCATATAAATTTGTTAAATGTGTCATTATATCCCTCAGTGAATAATTGTGGTGGATAATTAATTAAATCTATTACTGAGGTGGTAGTTCGTCATACACAGGGTCGACAGTTTCCTTTCACATTTCATGAATGTAGATAAAGATCAAGGTTAATTAGTTAAAATAATAATTTATAAATATATAGGGTAACATAATTTTACATTATAATAGATACATAATGCTAGAATGTGTGAGAATATTATGTAACATTAGAACGAATAGTTAAAAACATTACCACTTCATCGGGAATCCCCTTTAAGTTTAACCTAGATCCTTTTTAAATATCAATTATGATATGAAAAATAATATTCGGTGTGTTAGTTAATTATGTAATGTATTTGGATATGTATTTGTCTAATATGGGTTTTTAAATAGTGAATACGGGAAGACTGTGGGGTTGACTTTTATAATTGTGGGAGAGAAAAAACATTGATTATATAAAAAGATAAAGTGATACACACATTTTTATAATGAAAAAAATCCTAAAATAGATAAATAACAAACAATATATATTATAGTTCTGAATTATGTTATGAAAATGTATTTTAAAAAAATTTGTAGGATGTTATAACCATTATCTTCTATGTTTGACCCCCCATAGTAATCCCATTTGAACCATAAATGTGAAAACTAATTTTTATTATTTTAACTCTTAATAAATGTATAAAAATATGTATAACATATTATATGATGTAATTATTTAGGATAAAAAACATTAAATCCAATTTTCCAAATTCATTTCAAAAATTTGGATGAAATTATTTTTAAATTAAAACCCATATGTGTTCAATGAGCTGTTTTCCAAAGTGAAGATTATAATATTTGTAGAATATTTTAATATAAAAATTAAATATTAACAAGAGTACAATGAATTATTTTAGATAAATTGAAATATAACTGATAAAATTTAACATTAAATAAAATATAAAATATTATTTAAAATTTTATGTAATTTAATTGAAATTTTTAGTTTTTAGTAAAAATCATTATTTTCCACTATTCATAAATTAACTAATATTTTCATAAAATTCCCAAAACATCCCTAAAAAAATTTTGACATGTAGATTTTAAAAAAATTAGTTTATATTTTCAATTTATCTTTCTATAATTGTTATAAATTATTCTATATTATGATCCTAATGCATGACTATTGAGCCTTTCAAAAATATATAGTTTTTAGAAAACATTTCATTCACTATTAAATGGTTCTTATTTTATTTCAAATTAGTTGATAAATATTGAATCTTATTATTCATGTGTAAACCATATAATTTTTACAGTTTTGTTATTACTTTTGACATCCAATATATTAATGGATAGGTTAATGTGGTAATGTTTAAATTATAATATTTTAATAGAGTGGATTTTTTCGTTCAACCATTGTGTTATAGGTATTATAAGTTGTCAATGTGATGGAATTATTTTTAAATGAAATCTATTAAAAATTACATCAATGTTAAATTATGTTATGATCTTGGTTTTTTAAGGTCATATACTATATCTAATAGTATGTTCCTATTTTAAAATCATGGTGTTCTATATATTTAGTTACATGTAAGAAGTACTAATTGTATAATGGTCATACATGAATTTATAGGTCATCTTCTATAGATGTTCTGGGAATATGATTCCCAAAAATCCTTCGATTGTCCATTTATTTTAAATTTATATGATTTTTGAAATCAAATATCCCTCTCTGTGTTGACAACATATCAATTTATATGGGAATGATGTGTTGATTGATATTTTAAATCAATATAATACCATATATTAATGTTATAATGATAATTAAATTAAGTATATAGAAATTCTAATATATTAGTCTTACTACCAATTAATTATGGATATTATTCTCAAATATTAATGGAGAAAATAAAAAATGATTATATAACTATTAAATAGAATTATTATGATATATTTATGGTAGACATGCCTATTCTTTCCCTAAATCACGAAGGTGTGTTTTCGATAGTAATCATATCAGGCGATACATTTATTTCAAATACTACATATAGTATGTCCTTAATCAATTTGTGATAATTAAATAACTCTTAGAGATAAATTATAAGGGATTTATATTCCATATTGTGTCACTATGGGGTCCACCTACACTATTTTTTTGAAGAATGGTGTTCCATGGTGTCTCTAATTGGTTATTGAGAACATAGAAATATCACTATCACGAGAAAGCACCCAATACCCCATAATAATGATTTTTTGGATCAACTATGGATATATCAATACTTTTAAATGATTGAACTATGTCTTATATATCATCAATTGATGGTATGTACATAGGTTATTCCCAAAAAATACTTCCATATGAGGCGTGGTCAATATAGATTTATAGTGATATATTTTGTCTTCCGAGTGCCCTGATAATCATTATGTATTTAATGAATATAGTCTTTATTGATTACCTTGATCACATTATTATAGTATTTACAGATGATATTATAATATATTTTATGGCAAAATAGTAGCATGAATATCACTTGATAATTTTTTTAAGCACCCTGAGGAACGAGATTCTTTATTAAAAATTTTTCAATTTAGATTTTTTGTTTAAAAAATATCAATCACGGTAAAATGATATCTTGTGGTGGTATATAAATTGATCTATATGTGTTATATGTTATTATAAAATGTCCCAAACCCACCACAATAACTGAGATTGATTATTTTCTTACATTTTATGGATATTACCAATGCTTTTGGAGAGATTTTTCATTACTATCTAATATAATATCCATGTTGACAAGGAAGAGTTACAATTATCTATATAAGGATAAATTTTAGGGAACTATCGTGGAGTATAAAAGAAGAATTTCCATCCCAAATAGGCTTATACTACCCTATAACGGAGAATGTATTGGGATATATAGAGATTAATTCAAAAAGGTTCATGAATAATGATTCTTATAGAGTGATACATTGATAACTTTTTCCTCATCCCAATTGAAAATTCATGTGAAAAAATTATCTAAATCGGGATTTGGTGTTTTTAGGAGTAAAATTTTCTTATAAAATATGAAGGAATCATCTATATGGTGAAAAATGTTATATATATTGATTAAGAATGCATGAATTATATATTCACATAGAAATACTTTAATATACCCCAAATAATACGGATAGAAATTATTAATGATTATGACTGCTAGATACAGTACTGTTTATGGAAGCTGAACTAGGAGGCTGATGCTATGGGTTAGAAGAACCATGATAGTTTATCTAGGATGATGATTTCACAATATCTAATATTTAGTTATATTTATACATTAGAACATAGAATCATGGGGAATGTTGATTGACCATTTCATTATTTGATTAATACTAAATCATTCATCAATGTTATGATTAAAGAGTATTAGATGGTTGATGTGTAATTAAGGATGTTAATGAGTTTTTTTATATTTACCATGATTGTGATTGAATGATGTTATTCATTAATAGAGTATATTGATATTAACTACCTTAATTTTTTAAGGTATATAAGATTAATATCATGGTCCATAATTCTATATTTATCTTCTTAGTATGATGATATATAGTGATGTAAGAGAGTATTTATTGTGAGATAAAATCAAAATTCATATACTAGAGTATGTATCACAATTATAGGTATGTAAAATTGTTTTTATTTTGAGAGATAATTCTAAAATAATGTTACAATCATTACAGATATCAAAATGAAAATGGAAAAACATTACAAAATATTTCACCGTCAGACTCCCAAAATCATATAAGGGTACTGTGTTATTTTTTATAGTAAATGTCCATAAAAATCAATGTATTTAACTTTAAATATATAATATTTCACAATTAATAACATTTATAGGATATAAAAAATATCTATTATGTGTTCATGGAGTACACCATTCAATTTTATCTGATTAGGATATCACTTTAACCATAATGTTTTGGAAAAGTAATTAGTATGAATTAAATATATATTTTAACTTTAATACTAAATATCAACCTCATACTTATGGCCATTCTAATAGAAACTTTATAACCCTAAAGGATGTTTTTTGATTATAAGGTATGTATTTAAATGGTGGTGTAATTAATGTCATCCTTTGGTCGTGTTTTCTTACAACAATATAATTAACTCGAGAACTCAAATAACTCCTTCTGAATTCCTATATGGAAATATGTGGGGTAAGAATGTTTAGAGAAACAACATTATTAGATATTATTTGTTATATAAATATTTTGGGACAAAGTATAGTTCATAAAATGTAATAGGATGTAAGATCTATTATCAAGAACACATGGGATTCAGAGTTAATAAACTGTTTCTGTTGACAATAATCGATGAGATATAGAGTTTGATGTTGGTGATAGTGTTTTTATATGAATATGTCATTATAATAATATTTTGTTTTTATGTATAAAGTAAAAAATGATCATTTAATATATCAATGACTTAAAAATTCCGGATCATATAAGGATTGTTTCTTATCATTGGGTGCTTCAAACGGATCTAACCTAAGTTCATGATATGTTTTATGTTTCTATTTTGAGGAAGTACATATAATATTATCTAAATTAATTGAGAAAATAGGTCTCACTACTAGGGAATGATACCTATTATAAATAAAATCAAATGGAAATTTTTTATTGACAAAATAAAGTGATATAAAAATTCAAGTCACACAACCACTATTTGTTTTGGTGAAACCATCATTTTAGGGTTGTTATATGAGAAGCCCAAGATGTGATGAAGGAGATATATCAATTGTTCTTTGTTCCAGATTGGAAAATTTTTAACATAAAATTTATTATAATTGAGGTATAATGGAACATGTATATATTTTAGGATATATTTCAATGTAAATATATTTTATTACTTTAATATCATTTTTATATGAAATACCATGTATAATAAGGTCGAGATGTACTATTGAATTTATATTACATTACATGACTATTAATTCCTATAAATTGGATTTTAGGTTGTGGATAATTATATTAAATCATGAAAATTTATTTGTTTAGATATATAAAATTAATTTATTATTTTTGATTCATATAGAAATAAAAATAACTGTATTTGAAGGTAAAATGATATTTTTTTCTGAAAAAAATATTTTTAAACACACAATGTGATTTTGTATTTGAAAAAATAAATTAATATCATTTTATTATCATTTTTTGTAAAATTAAATGATAATATATTCTATAAAATATATTAATATTCATATAATATTTTTTATAAGGAGTGAAATGATGGTAATCTCTAGTTTAGATATATTTTTCATTCTACAAATGGTTGTTTTGCATTTTGTATAATTATTTTAAAATGATTTTTTTTTTCAATTTTTGAAACTAAATCATTCAAAATATATTCCATGTTTGTAATAAATATAATTCATATAATTTAATTTATTTAATATTATTTTTGGTGATTTTAAATTCTATTGATGGTAAATTCATTATTACGTTAATCGATAAAAATGGTGTGTGAAGGGTGAAACTAAATTGATAATGGTTACAATGGATTATTAAAAAGACTAAATAATATTATATTAATATATATGTATCCAATAAAATTATATAATTGAAAATGGTAAAATTTTTATCAATATTACCATTACTGATTTTATAATATTTTAATAGTTATAATAATTATAAGTGTGACACTCACCTCCCATACAAAAGTAAACTCTCTATCATATCCTATAGAATTCTACATGAGCACAATAAAAAATAAAAATAAATCCTAAATGACTTCTAAACATCCATATAATCCCCCAAGATTTGATATTATTATTAAGAGACTAAATCAAATGTCCTTAATAATATAATTATTGGAGGTTTCCCAAAGAAAATGTATATGTTCTTACTAATCAATTTAACGATTCATTATTATAAGAGTTCCTATAAATAACTTATATAAATACTAAATTAATGACTTCATTATCATAATAATAATAATATAAGATTATAATTTTTGTAAAACCGTTTTTATCCCACATTTCATCAAATGGGGATGAAATTATCACCCATTGGTATATGTGGAGTACCGTCTAAACCTTAAAATATGATTCAGTTTTCATCACCATAATTAATGGATTGTTATTATGTTGAATGTAATATTTATATATGGTATTTTATAAATTATTATGTTTTATTAAATATAATATTTTATCTAACATCTTTCTTATACACTTGATGGAAAACAATTACATCGCTTGTGTCTATTTATGAACTACCACCTCCATGAATCGATCTGATATATTTTTCCTGAACTGTAAATATTAATAATTATAATAACGTACATCTGGAATATATTTGATAAATATGGCCTTATTATGATTCTATAAAACATAAATCCAGGATTATGTTTTATGTTTCAAAAACATTAAACTAAAACATGCATGGAAAATGGACTAGTTTTCACATGAATGTACATTTTAATAAAAATGTTTTTAATAAGAGATTAATTGGACACTATAATTTAATTTTTAAAATATGTTATTTATGGATTATTTTATTTAATAAAAAATATTTATTTAATATAAAATAGATTTCAATTTTTATTATGTAATATCGGATATGAGGTATGGGTTTTATTATAAGTTCATTCCTTTTCTGGATTATAAAGGTTGATTATATGTAGGGAAGAATTTATATACATCATAAATATGAAATTATATCTATTTTATTCTCATATTATTATTCTATTAATGTTAATGTATTTTTAGACCAAGTTGGATGGAGAAGGAAGTATGAAGTGTTTGTTGTAACATATTGTTGTCTTCTCTTGCCAACAATGATAAATCAATTCACTTTATAATGGTCATTAAATCAGATGATTCTTTTCTTTATATTTATTTCACAAAAGTCATAAGTGTGGAGAACTTGTTACTCAATCCTTATGAAGAAAGTGGCAGTAAAGATGATTCTAGTCATATGCAGTATTTATTCGAAAGAATGATGTTGAAAGACGATAATGTTGTTTTAGTACTTCCCATTGAAAAAATAACGAAGCTGAAGCTATTCAATCATAGGATACATATCATGATAATGGATTCTGTGATGAAATATGAAGAATGGTTATACGATGAAGTAAATAGAATAATTACAATGTATTAGACAATCTGGAGGCTGTATAAAATAACATTTTAAGGTGGTGTCATTTTCCAATGTTTTCCGAATTTTAGGGCATAAAAATAATGAGATGAGAAAATATGATTTTGTAAAAAGAATTTGTGTGCAAGATCTATTATGGTTTGGAAACTATCAAGCAAGGCATTTTTTGGGAGAAGAATGACAAAAAATGGCAGTGGAAAGCGGTGTGCGAAAGATTGGTGAATTAGCATGAAAGAAAAGGTCGTGTGAAAGATTGAAGAATTGGCACGAATAAAGAGGTTGATGAGAAAGAAATGTGCACATCAAAGGCAATTTAAAATGGGTTTTTTTCACTCTAGGTATAATTCATGATCAAAACATTGGAAAATAGAAAAGGAAGAAATTCTGGGAAGGATTTGAAATGTGCTCGAAAGATGATGTTGGCGTGAAAGAAAGTTTGGTGCCAAAGGTGACGTAAAACATGGTTTTGTGTGCCAGGCAATTTTCCTAGTCCAAACATTGGAAAATGTAAATGGTAGAAACCACATGAAAGATTTAAAATGTGTGTGAAATATGAGGTTCGCGCGAAAGAAACAACCGTGCCAAAGGCGATGTGAATCGGGGTTTTGTGCGATACGTGAGGATCTTGCATGACCCGTTGAGTTTTTTGTGTGTAGAGGTCAACAGGGTCTATAAATAAGAGGTTACCCCCTCACAATTATGATTCTCAACACTTTGAGAAATCATGAGATTTGAGTTGCAAAAAAATATTATTAAAAGAAGTTTGCACAATAGAAATAGAATTGGACATAAAAAGGCACAATTGTGTGAAAGAAGAGATTTCCACACACGATTGAAGTTGTGTGCAAGAGGTGTTTCACTACAAAAAATGAATTTTTCATGCATGGAATAAATGTTGTGTACAAGACTCCTAAAAAAGTTCTCAAAATATTTGGGGCCTTCGCATGAATTCAGTTGTGTGTAAGATAGTTCTTATCGGCTTCTTGGTATGAACGTGAAGATTTGTACTTCAAATAATACACATGTTCAATTGAGAAGAACCACTGAAAAACTATAATTTCTTATTTGTGCTAAGAGGGTGCCCACAAACATTCAGATTTTTTTCCATTTTCTACACGAGTGTAAGGGTATATCCTACTCTTTTTATTCCACAACAAAGGATTATTTTCCAAGGGATTGTGTGGTATTGGATTATTTCCATACCATACCAAGGATGTAGCTACTCATTTTGACTAGTTAACTATCTAAATATTGTGTTCCTATGGTTGTGTGTGTTCAACAGAGAATCAAATCTTTAATATGAGGAGAAAGTTGTTTCAAAAATAAGGAAACCTAAAAAGAAAAAAGATATCATTAATTCACCCATCCCCCTCTCAATGATATATAGATCATGATTGTGGAATTCAATGTATTGCTTCAAATTTCCTCTATTATTCGCATAAAAAGAAATATATATTTTTAAAATAAAAGATAACCTTATATATGCTTTTCCAAATAATGTTTCTTCCATATTTATGACATTAAAATATATTTTCCATGTTTATACATATATGTTAATGTTTTTAAAAAGTAATCTTTAATTAACATTACTTTTATTTTAAAAATTTATAAAAGTTTACTTTTTAATTAATAATTTTCTAAAAAATTCATTTTGAATCATTGGAAAAAATGAAAAGAGTGTTATCTATTAAATTGTATGACTCGAATAGATTTTACATCTATCATGAAAATTATTTTCAATGGTGTTTCCATTATTTTTTAAGGTGGTTATTTTCGTAAAAAAACATTTTCTCAATATTCAAGTAATTTTCATGATATATGTTATGATTTGAAAATGGTATTTTTATCATGATTCCAATTAAAGTATGTAATGGTTTCTTAAAGGAATTTTTCTTCAATTTCAACATCCTTTAAATATTTTTATACTCAAAATGCAATATTATATTATGTTATTATCCACATTCTTTATCTAGTTGTCTTATAATGATAATGATTAAAGGAGAAATCTAAGAAACCAATTTCATCTTCAAAAGGTATTTATGTTATGATAAACGTTTCATGAAACCTATTTATTTAATGTGGGTTGTAAATGATGAGATAATGAAATTTTTATGAATCATGTATCATTTACAAGGATTATGATAATGTGAAATGATGAATGTTTCAATATTTTCATCCACACATATATATGAATTTTATGGTGTTACTTGTGGGTCCTGAATTATATATCCTTCCATTTTATTGTTTTAATACTAATATCTCAAGAGACAATAAGGACCCAATTTTGGATTTAACCCTATTTTTGAATGGGATGAAATCCAATAAAATAGTCCTTGGAGTGAACTATTACTCATTAAATGAAGGAATGGGGAGTGAACCCAATCAACTTTGATAGTCATAATTTTAATAATTCACTATATAAATGATTTTAAATGATTATGTGTATGAAAAAACGTATTTATTATCCATATAATATGTTCTCATGGATCTGGTCTGATTGTTGTTCGTTCTATACAATTATAACTTGTGTATTTTGTTATGACAAAGCCTTATGTCATCATTTCTAATTAATGATAATTTAATTATTGGGTATGACTATTTTCAGTCATGACCACACACTCAAACCCTTATGTTTATCATATTTACACTTTGTATCATTGATTTATATCTCTTATGTTTACCGTTTTAATCATCTTAGTTCTCCCTTTTCCAAATTCCTTTCCCCATGTAATGAAGATTAGTTTTGAGTGATGTATTTATCAGATGTAAATTATATGACAGGTGATTTGTGGAAGATATTTATAATAATTTATGGAATATGATGATAATGTATATTGTCTCAATTTTCACTAAAATTAAATATTATTCTATTCATGGGAATTAATTATCCTTATTTATTTTTCAAATTATCATGTTGATTTTATGTAGCTTGTGATATGGGATCCCACTCAAATTTCAAAACTGACACATTATTATAAATTAAATTATTCTTTCAAACATGCATGAAATGAAAAAAGTCTCATGGAATATGATAGAACCTTCAAAATAATATTGAGGATTTAGTTTATTATGGTTGAGGGCATGGTTCCAAATGTGTTCCACATGTTTTGTGAGCCACATGAGTTGTTTAAAATAAATGAATGGGGTGAAAATTGGTTACATTGAAATGGGTTCCCTTAACATCTCTTAGGTGGAATCATTATTGTACCATGAATGTAAAAACTCATGTGTCATTGTAGAACCTGGGGGTATCCCTTGATAGGACTTATATATATCTTATATATCTTGGGATATTTTAGAATAGTGTAGTTTGAGAGTTTCATACCCACTAAAATGTTAGTTGATGGGTTGGTACACCGTGGGTAAATTTAAGATATGATTATCATGAGCTCACCATCCAATGATGACCTCAAATGTTTGATGGGAAACATTCAATCTCTCTTAAGAGTTATACTATATAGGATTTTCAAATTAGATCAATGAGGTCATGTAATATGATCAAAGTGTGGGCGTCCCATATAAAATTTTTTATTACAATTATTATGAGATAGATGGTTGGGATGTGTTGTACCTAGAAAATAAATTAAAAAAATAAATTAGATTATAATAAATGATTCATTATTCATTGAATTATATATATGGGATTCTTTTGGGGTTTCATAGGATCTGATAATTACACCTTATTAATTAAGGGATTCCTAGTATATTTTCATTGGATCAAGTAATTACACTTAAAAATAATGTAAGAGAATTTATGGGTTGTATTATCACCTACCAAGTATGATATAATGTTTAAATTACATGAATGGTTGTGATACATTACCCCAATAATAAATAAAAAATTTATGATATAGATGGGTGGGACAAAATTCTATTGATAATATATAATGAATATTTTAGATATAAAGAATTGGTTCACTCCTTATCCCATTATTATAAATAAATGAATTAATGACATAGATGTGTGGGAATCACTACCATGAAAATAAATTACTGTATAATGGATATACACTACTAGGATGCACTACCCCTAATAAAAAATAATTATATTCATTGATGGGTTTGAGGAATACAATACTTTATAAGATAAATGATTTATAAATTGGATGGATGGGTGGGACGTAATAACCAATAATAATGAATGGTTATATTATGATATATATGTCTAAGACTCACTAACCCATCAAAATAAATGGTATAAAATTAAGATATAAAAGAGAAATTCACTAATATGGATGTGTGGGATGCACTACCCCTGGTAAAAAAATTAATAAATAAATCAATAATGTCAATGTGTTTCACTTCCATTAATAGTGATTAATTTTACAAAGATATAGATGGGTGGGATGAACCTTCACAAGATAATAATTAATTTATATTTATGATAGATGTGTGGGGAACACATCCTATGATAATAAATTTATATATTGTTAGATGTGTGAGTGGGATTTACTTACCCTAATTATAATTAATCTATAAATGTGATGGATGGGTAAAACCTAACTCCTCCCAATACTACATTATTAATTTTCGATATGTATGGGTGTGATTTATTTCCACCAAATAATAAATTATAATTATAGGAGATATATGGGAATGGTTTATTATCCCCATAAATAATGAGTAAATAAATGAGACAAATGTTGGGACACACATCCTTCCCCCTAGATAATTAAATCATAGGTATATATGAGATTATCTTTATGGGATTATCTACCAACATTGTGATTATATATAAATTGAATAAAATATAATTTGGTGTTTATGAGACTGTTATCATGATATGTTATTCCCTAAGAGACACCTTGAAATGTACAAATAAAATACACTCATTATCATGTTTCACCTTAGAACATTACAGTAAAGGGTGATTTTATTAATTGTGTTTCAACATTATGTTTACTCTCAACATGTATCCCATGTTCATATATTTAATTTACAATTTAATACAGGGAAATCATTCATGGATACAATTATTTTCTTGCAGATCCATATTCGAGAAGCCATGGAACTTTAGTCCTCAATTAGAAATCAGGATTTCTATTTAAAATCGGGAAGTAGTTAATTGTTTAATGATCAATATGAATATTTTTCATTTATATTTGGATGAGGTATTAAATTGGAATGAAATAAATTCCATTTAATATTTTAATTTCTTTTATTATTTTTTATATGTGACTAGAATAGTGGTCAATGTCATGACTCATTTCAGTGGGGCCCAAGCCTTGACTACCCAAACCCACCTCTAATTGGCCAGTGGCTAGTGACTAGCATTGAGTAGGCATACCACTATCATTGGAGGATCTTCTTAAATACCTATACACATGAACACATCTCAAAACCACAAACTATGAAATGTAAAAACCACTAAGGAACAATAATTCCAATATAAAACTAATCTCAACCAATAGAGTACCAATGGAAATAAAATTACAATAAGGTAAAATAAGACATAATACATTCCCACAAAATAGAAGAGCATACAAACTACAAAGTCCATATTTTAAACAAGATAGATACTCGGACTACTGCATGATGTCATAGGAACATATTATCCTATATAGAACTAACAATGATATATTTGGTCCTTGTCCAACCATTACTCACTCAAAATATATCTCTTCCAATCAAGATATGACACATGTGAGAAAATCCCGTGAAAGGGTGAGTATAACACAACTCTATAGGAAACCTTGTTACCAAAATGTAATAAAAATAGAAATGGTTCCATCAGATATATATAGTATATGTCTATATTACAAATAACAAGAACATATCTAGATAAAATCCAACCCATACTTGTAGTCTATAGGTAACTCACAATGATTGCATATCTACATTGGTGATTCATTCCAATGATTCCACCAAGCACTCATTTGGGATAACATATTCTTTTGTAAGATAACACTTCTGTCGATGAAGAGTTTTTCATCATGAACCTTAATGAGATATATATATATATATATATTAATAGATATATAGATAGAATAGGATACAATTTGTCTGGGAGAACCAACTCCACGAGTGGGATGATAATGTTACAGGGATGAGTATTATTGCTACAATCATGGAATATATAATGACTCCTCTGGATTTACATACTATGTAGAGAACCAATGTCCTGTAGGATTTTTCACATAGATAACAAGAATCTACCCAGGGAACATGTATTGATTGAGGATATTCCAATAGGCCTCATGGAGGGGACTCCCAACCCTATCTAGAATTTTATTCTGAAGGGGGCTATAATATTATAGATAAGAAATGATACCAACTGTACATTAAGAGAATAAGAAATGGGAACCACCCCAAATGAAACATATCCATAATAATTTGGAAAATGAGATCATGCCATGTATAAAGGATTAAAAAACATATATAAGGGTCACACACCATGTCCCTTGACCCGGGTAATATTGTGTACAACAACTTGAGTCAGAATAACAGGTCATGTGGAAGATGGATACATGCTGTGTTGAAGGGTCACATGCCATGTCCCACCATCTAAGGTCCACTGTATACTATGGGCATGTTCCAATACATGGTTCCAACCTATGTCTTCCTATCCGTAAACCAGTACATAGGTTTATTTTCATAACATTATCAGCCAAGTCATGGTGTGGGGTACACGCTATATTGGAATGTCATGTACTCCACCCAGTGTCTTTGAATCATCTAAGATAAATGATGAGTTCTGGGGAAGGTCCCACACTTTGTTCAATAGGTGTCACACTTCGTGTGTTACATTACTAATTCTTGAAACCCTATTTGACACTTGGTTCATCCCACATTCCATGTATCACTGGATACACACCATGTTCATCAAGATTTTCCATAATACTCGGTTTGAATAATGTTCATCTTCCTCATTGCTCCATCCATCGATTCTAGCCACACCTCATCGACAAACTCTAGATCTAAAGTCACCCTATCACACCATCACCGATTTAATATGTTTAGGGCCTCCAAACCACACAAAAATACAATTTCGACCATTCTCTCAAAGAATAATTTAAGAAATATTTCTTATTGAATACATTGATTCATCTATTGGCATTTTCGCCACACCACCGTTATGTTATCACGATTCCAGATCTATGATTATTGATCATTATTCATTGATTCAAATGTAAATCAATCATCATTTTATAACCCCTTTATGAAAAAATATTGCATGGGGATAAAGGTGTAAAAAAACACATAAAGAACTCAAGGAATGACCTTCATACATTATTCATTACCGAATTGATACGTTTAGTTAAAATGATAAAAAAAATAATTGAAAATATAATCAATCAACTAAATCAAACTGGAAAGAAAACCCTCTCGCAAGAAAGATCAAACTATGGATCAACCTATTCGCGGGTTGATCCAAAATCATTATTAAAAAAACACAGAATGATGTAATCAAAACACCATTATCTACCTTAGGTATGGATCAATCATTGAAGTAGACTGATTGTAGTGTCGTTGTTATCAGTGATATTCATCAAATTAGTGTTCATGGATATCCTTTCCATGGATCCATAATTTTTTTTACATTGAGAAACTTATATAGGTTCTCTATAGAGCCTCTAGGATGTTTTCTATGATTTTTGAGTCTAACACTAGGGTCTAACCTAGTTTAAAATAAGAAAACACATTTTTACGTCACTATGTAACATTAAAATAGAGTAAATTCTTAATTTATTTAATTTCTTCAAAATGCACAAAATATTAACATAGAAACTAACACAGGTCGTCCAAAGTTAGACATAAGCTAAGATAAAGTCACTTCATGAAACATAACAATACCCTCTAATTTCCAGTATGGGCATCTATTTAGAGGTTATTTTACTTTTTCAAAAAAAAACTGCTTATGCACACAATTTAATATATTTAATATATTTCAAGAATTTATTTCGGAAAAATTGATTCCCAGAATCACGTACAACCACAACATATGGTCTAAAATTATTTATATATAATATTTAAAAAATCCTAAACAGAAAAATATGGGACATTTCATTCTCCACACCTTGTTGATCTACGCCCCCTAAATGCCAAAATTAATGTTTATACAAAATGATGTGGGTATTTCAAATTAATCTAAGCCTACCACTCCAATGTGATGTCCTAGAGATTCTTGTGATACAAATGGACACACACTAGGGGAATTTCTTACCCATGAACGATCCTCACCAACAAAACCTATATCTCCATTGGGAACTCAGAAAAGGGTGGTCAATTGTCAATGTCTTGCTCACCCCAATCAATGGCATGCTATGGGTCATACACGTACATTCTTAGCTTCATCACGTGGAAGAAATAATTTACACAATTGAATTTCGAGGGAATACCTAATAAGTATACCACCTCACCAGCTATACAAAGTTTTTGAAAAGGACTGATGAATCTCAGAGATAACTTGCCACCTCGGAAAAATCATGGCACCCCTTTCCTTGGTGAGACCCAAAGGAAGACATGGTATACCTCCTTAAACTCCAAAGGACTTTGTAATCTATAAATATAAGACATATTCTATCTATACATAGTCTTCATCCTATCTAGAATAATCTTCTCTTTCTATGTAGCTGCACATAGCAACTCTGATCCCATAAGGGATGAATCTCTAAGGCCAGTCCTATAATGTTTTGAGAGACATGGTCCCCCATACAAATCCTATAACTGTGTTATACCAAAGAAGTAGTGTTAACTAATGTTGTACACAAACTCAACTAGTGATAGGTGGTACTCCCATATTTGACCAAATCAAGGATGCAAGCCCACAACATGTCCTCTAGAACTCGTGTGGTCCTCTTTGTTTGGTCTTTCATTTGGGGATGAAAATCTATGCTGAAGAGTAACTGATTCAAAAAGGACTCCTACAATTTTGTCTATAATGGGGATTTGAAATAATCACTGTGATATGTAACATTCATTGAATGGACTCTATGAAGCTTCACAATATCCTTCATATAGAGGCATCTCATGGTATTTAATGAACTCAACTCATTGATATCTAAGAAGTGTGCTGAATTTGTTAGTCGGTCAACAATCACCTTGATGGGATCATGTCCCTAAGAATTAAGAGTTAAACTACCACTATGTATATCAATATTCCTTCCCACAACCATTTTGGAACCTCAATGGTTTGAGATAAACCTGCTGGAACCTAGTGCTCAACCATCACCAACTAGCACATAAGTTATCCAGAAATGAACTATGGCACTACCATCTTCATCCCTGTCCAACAAAACATACATTAGAGGTCCTTATAGATCTTTCCTACACGAGGATATATAAAAAATGGGAGGTATAAATCTTTTAATGAACCTTATCCCATAATTCCACTTGTACAACTATTTACCCTATGAATAGAACAAAATTCACTCCACCTTGTGAATATCGAATAATACCATGCCCTGTAAACATCTGATCACATAAGGTCTCATATTTGGTATCAAAAAGAGGTGACCCACTGAATCACTACATGAATTGAGGGTAGAAAACCATCAACTGGAGGTAATATGCATCATCTTAGTCCCTAATAGATTACTATAATGAGGAAAAAATCTCTAACGCCTTGTTCAACAACTATGTACCGGATCTCCAACTCAGAGAATTGTCCACCATGGTTTTATTACAAGGAGTATATAAAATATCAATGTAATATAACTATAGGTTCTATATACATAACCTATATCTCATGTGTTCCTCCATCAGTGAAAATATATAATTGATACTCTTATGATCGGAGTAGACAATAAACTACGCTCTATCATGTAGTGTCTCCATATCATCAATTCAAAGACATCAACAATAATCTCAAGATAGTGGGTTACATAGTTCTACTCATATTTCATCCACTGGCCTAAAACATAGTCGATCAATGGTTCCTATGCATTTGAAAAAAACAATGACTAGTTCATGATGCATCACAGAAAACTATGTAATTGACTCCCTCATCTAGAAATCTGAAGATTGGAGTGCAAGTCAAACTCTACATCAACTACTAAATAACATTCCAAAACATCTTCTTCCACAAAAATGGATACCCCTTTAGAGTAAAATATGTCATTAGTGGTGATATCCAGGAGACATCAGGTATAAATCACTAATAATGTTATTATGGACCATGGATGCTCTACATATGTGTCACACTTATAGGTGGATCCCTTTCAAACACTACTTTCACCATGTCTAGATTCACTGCTACTTCATTACCTGGGATAAAAAGACCCAAAATGTGAAATGCCTGAATACAAAACAATCACATTGTGGGTTTCCAATAAATCGTGTACCATGAGATTACATATAGAACCATCCATAGGTGTCCCATGTGTTTTTCCCATAGACCGACTATACACGGATTTCATCCAGGAAGTCCACCATAGACCGTTATAATTATGTCTAAATGATCTAGTTCATGAGTCCCATGAACACTGCTAAAGTGTTTGTTATTCCGAAGGGAATCACCATGTACTCATAGTGACTCTATTAGATTCTAAAAGTTGTCTTCAGTATATCCTCATCTCGTAATCACAGATGGAGATAAGATGATCAATGGTCATACTTCATGATCCATCATGACCCCTAATATAATATAAGAGCTCATCAATTTTTGGTAGTGGATACTTGATTTTTACAATATATTGGTTCAAGAACTAGTAATCCACACTAATCATCATGCTCCCACATACATTTTAGATAAAAAAAACTAGGGATTCTTAAGGTGAAAGACAGGGTCTCACGATGCCATTCATTTATAAGTCATTTAGATACTCCCTTAGCTTATGAATCTCTATGAGATCCATTCAATACATTGGTGTTGATATCAGTACCATCCCAGGGTGTAAATCAACGGATAAGTCATTCTGCCATTAGAGAGTTAATCATGGGACAACTTTTGTAAAGTTGTACTTGTACATCGCCACTACTATAGGAAAATAAAAACAGACAACATCTATTTCTCTGAGGGTAAGGCTTTCCAACACATTATAGATCATCTACTACCTCATAGGAATGAGCCCATATTTTGTTACATATGATTATTTTTCACCAATAATTAAAACCCTCATCCCATTGTTGAAGGAACACCACAACCTTCTCTTAAAATAGTCAATTTGTTCCATGACCAAAGATATCCAATCCATACAAAATATGATTTCATAAGGGATATTCACTTCTACCCAGAGGATAAAATTGATACTCTCCCATCCAAGGGTAAGAGAACACTATCTAAAAATGTGTGTGATCATCAAGTATTCTTATTGAGGTGTCTCCAAGAGTAAGGGTCGAGTCCAATGTTATACTATAATCTCACAGTATCATAAATTGTATGTGGTGAGGGAATAATGACTAGAACCTATTTCTATACAAACCAACTATAAGGTTGAAAATACACAAATCATACCTAGAATAATCCTTTTATTCCCTAGGCCACACACCATGACTGCACGTAGCTTTATAGGTTCCTATCATCCAACTCCCTGATCCTGGAGTGGATATCATGGGGTGGTGGTGGTAGTATGTAACCTCCTCCCCTAACTCTTTCTATTCGTCTTCTGCATCCTAAAACTAGAAGATATTACTACTTCACTCATTGGTTCTACTAGAGTGGACCATCTACTGCCTCCCTATCATCAGCTCGATGGGTTGGACAATCTCTAGTGAGATGTCCTCTACTATCACATGTGTATCATTTCCTCTCCCCAGGCAGGATGGAATCAGCCTGGGAGACGTGGACTATTGATCACCTTTCTTGGGACATCATGTTACATATCCAAAATCCCTAAACCTATGTCTAATTTTATCTCCACCCAACTAATACCCACAGAACTGTATGTCTGATACTGACTATCTATGGATGATTATTCTTGACCAATAAGTTCTCAACCACCAATGATTCCTCGGGAACTCTAGCATAGGTCAAAATTCATAGATGTATGATACTGACATGGATATTCCTATACAGACATTACATGAAGGACCATGATTTGATTTAATAGTCCCCTACCATATCCATTGAGTACCTGGAGTGGTAGGTGAACCTCGACGAATAGTTATCCATTCTCATGCAACCCTACCAGATCTCCAAAATTTTCTATATACGCACTTCTCTCAGCATTACTATAGATAAATTCTCTTAAAATATATTATCATACTCTATCTATAAAAGAGTAAAAAATTTATGAGTCTTTATGGTCATACACCACCATTGTCCTGTCAAACCCTTAAGAAGGAACGTTGTTAGTATCACCATATTTCCTGCTAGTGTCCTCAATAGACAAAAAAATAGGGTCAACGCCTCAAGACAGTCCTCAATGATCAAATGTACAATCTCCTATGGGAACCTGAAGGGGTCTCTATCTCTGAAAAACATTGATCGTTCTCATCCTGTGCACCTCATCTTCTGGTACTAAAGGTACAATGTGATACCCCACCAGTTGTAGCATAATTGGTTCACCACATGAAGGTAATGCCTAGGAAACTGGCCCCTATATCGAATTCTTTTCAATAATGGGTTCTTCATCAAGATTGAGCTACAAAATCATAGCATTTATGCATATAAAAGGTATCATGTAGGAAAAAAATATATACCACAATCAGTGAGTATATCTGGATAGATAACTCAAGAAGAACATAGAAACCCCATCCCATCACTATATGATGCATGTACAATTATTGTTTCCCCTTATAATTATTTTTATCATGTAATGAGTTGATAAGTAGGTTATTAGGGTCCTGGTGTATGGATACTTTGGCTACCCACACTAACACTAGAGTACCTAGCCTGAAATACAAACTCATAACAGTTAACATTGTTTCCAAAACCTATATTATAGTCTCTTGGTCCTATGGTATAACTAATTACAACTATTAACAAAATATAACAACATGTCCTAGTTGGGCCAATGCTATGATTCCCCAAGACTACTTCTAATAGGCTAGGGGATGGTGACTAGAACATGGTAGTAATATCACTAACATTGGAGGCATTACAAAAATACCTATACACAAAAAATCTTATCCAAACCACAAATTCTTATATGTAAAAATAACTAAGGAACAAAATTGCATGCATACCACTAACCCAAAAAAATGAGTACAACAGGAACGAAAAGTGTAATAAGGTAAAATAGTCCAGAATACAATCGCACAAAAATAAAGTGTCTTCAATATACAATGTCAAACTTGTAATCAAGATAGGTAATCGGAATTCTACATGAAGTCATAGAAACACCTTGGCCTCACTAGAACTAAAAATATATCTTGGGTCTTGGACATCTCTGGAATATTTTAATAGGTCTCTCTTTTGCCCAATACTTGACATTTTCTAGAAAATCCCATTCATGGGTGAGTATGACAATAATTAGTAGGACACCCAAAAACCGAAAAACAATACACAAAGTAATCGTACAATCTTCTCTACATGTATTTGTGTATAATACATCTAATATGGACATATCAATATATAGTTAAACCCAAACCCATAGTCTAGAGGTAAGTCACCACGACCACATATCAACACTTGCAACTAAGTCCGAAGATTCGACAAAGCACTTATTTTGGATTACATAATCCTAGGTCTGATATCACTAATGCAATTTTCCCTAGGAGTATTTTTTGATGAGAACTGTCAAGAGAGAAAGATACAATGATAGATTAGAAGAGATAATACGAAACACTTGCTCGGTCAAAACCAACTCCACATGTGGGATGATAATGACACATGGACGAGGATCCTTCCATGGTCTATGGCATATACTAGGACTCATCTGAATTCAACTAATAATTTGAGAACTAACATCTAGTTGGATTGAACACATCGATAACCAGACCATACCCATTGCACAATAATGGATAAGGGATCTTACTCCAGTCCAATAAGAGGGTACTTCCGACACAATCAAGAATGTGATTCAAAAGGGGGACATACTCAGTTTGATAGAAAATGATACCAAATGACCTTCTGGGGAATGAAAAAGGGTAACCATACCAAAAAAACATGTCTATGATATAGTGGACAAGGAGATAAATAAATGTAGAAAATAGAACATAGTGTGTAGAAGGTTGACATGTTTTGACCATTGACCCCAAGAACATCCCATGTAAAATGGACCATGTTAGAAAAACATGGCATGTTGATGATGGGTACATGCCATATGAATGGGTAACACATTGTTCCCCTCCATCCGAGGTCTACATGTGTTCTCTGTTCATGTGCTAGTAAATGGTTCCAACTCGGGTGTTCCTATATGTGTAATAATACAAGGGGTTATCTGTATAACTAGATTTTAAAAGATATGCAGTGCGGTATATGCTATGTAGGTATACTCTATAATCTACATAGTGTCTAGGTATCCACCAAGATACACATCATGTTCCATGGAAGGTCCCATACACCATCTGATAGGTTTCACACACTGTGTGTCATGAAACTACTTCCCGAAACCCTAGCCACAGATCAGCAGGTCTCACCAACTATTTATCATGTGACACACACTGTGTTCATCGACAATTTTTAGGACCCCTAGTTTAAATTCTGTTGGTCACTCTCTTTACTCCGGACATAGATTTCGGTTGTGCCTGTTCATGAAACTCTATATCTGATGTCTTCCGATCATGCCATCACGTATTTTGTATGTTTAGGGCCTCAAAACAATAAAGAAATAGAGTTTTGATCTTCTTTCAGAAGAAATGTCAAAGAAAGATATAATTTAGAACACTCTAGTAAATCTTTCTTCATCATCACCGTACCACTTCTAGGACATCATGATGCTAAATATATCATTTTAGAGCATTGCGTCATAATTATAATGCACAATTATCATCTATTTATAACCACATAAAGAATAAATAATGCACAGTTATAATGGTTGTTGGAATCACATATTAAAAACTCATCGAATGAACATTGACCATTTTTCATTATGACCTTGATCTATTCTATTAGAAAACCCAATAAACTAAATCAAAATAGAATCAATTCTTAAAATCAATCCCAAAACAAAACCCTCCTTCCAAAACAATCAAACCATGGATCACCTTGTTCTTTGTTTACCCCATGGTCATTGTTACATCAAAGAATAGAGAAATAAGGAATTTAAATAACATGACATACCTCATGGTTGGATCATTCATTGAAGAAGATTGACCGTTGTGTCATTGTTGTTGGAGAGATTCTTCAATGCAACATTTTTTGATCTCTAACCAAATGCTCTGTCATCATTTGAAGTTGAGAGAATTATTCAAGTTCTCTGCAGTTCCTCGAGGATATTTTCTTGTGTAATGATCCTAGTCCTAGGATCCAACATATTCTAATATAAGGAAAAACTTAATTGCAACACTTCTAACTTTAAAATGAAGTAAACACTTATTTTATTTTATTTATTTAAATCATCCAGAAAACATACATTCATTTCCACCCCACTCTGGAAAATGTTTCATCACATTTAGGGTAATTTTGATACTATGAACACACTAATTCCATTAGATTCACATTCTAAGAAATCAATTAGAGGTTATTCTACCTTTTTTGGAAAATCACTCACACAAACTTTTTAATATATTTAATATATTTAAACGATTAATTCCAGGCACATCGTGCCTCAATATAGAGTGCCATCACTGCACCTAGTCTGAAATTAATTTAATAAAATATTTAAAAATAATGCATTGTATAATATCAGACATTACATTGAAATTTTTTGGGATGTATGATTGTGTGATTATTCATTAAATATTCTTATTTCATGGTTGTTAATTTATTTCATGAACTCTGATTGTTGGTATTCATAATAAAGAGTTATTTTTATAATGTTTCATTACTCGCATATGTGGTTATAATGTCCCGGTAGTAACATGCAATACCCTCCCAACTATTCGACATCCTCCAATCTACTGAGTGGTGTTTTTATGTCATATAACATCCTTATCCTTGAAATCGGTCAATGGACAAGAGCCTAAGGAACATTATAATTTGGATTAACAGTTTTATTGTATTTGTCTTACTATTTAGTGATATATTTGAATATGGTTATTGATGCTTTGAATCTTGAAATGGACCTTCAAAAAGTGCATCATGATAATCTATCATTGTGGGATGCCTGAGTAACCTATGATATGTGATTTATATTCATTGTTTTCAATATTAATATTGAGATATTTATTTAAGGATTATACATGTATTTTAGATTGACAGTTATGGTATCATTGGATCATTATCCATTAGAGTGTTACTTTTGTACAAGAATTATATTTTCCATACAGGGCTCACATTACATTAATTTTCTTATTTCTGAGTGATAACACTAATGATGAGTGATCAATTATTTAATGGTTTAAAAACAACATTTATCTTGTTTCCTCATATAAATTTTTAATTGAAATATAATCAATTGAACTAGATTAAATATTTTTACCTTATTATTGGTTATGTAGACCCCAATATGTGATTTTGACAAGAGACGACTAGAGATTCCCTCTTTGTAAGGGTTGTGTAGTGACCATTAGATAGTCAGTACATGAATTTGATGAATTCATGATGTTTACCTTATGGGTAATTAGTAAATTGGTTAAGTTACTCATTGTTTAAATAATAGCCTATATATGGTTTTCAAATATGTCTACCATGTGGCATCTACTTATCCAAACAATGTTACAATTTATTACTCAACATAGATAGTCTTGGGATGATGTTGTTATATATATATATATGCTTTTAGTGTGGGTATAAGAATATGAATATATTATTTGAGGTACAAGTCTCATATATAGATAACTTGTTAAGATTGATGCCATTGAGGGAAGATTACAAGGCATGTGATATATGTTATTTATATGTATATGAGAACCATAGAGTGGTTGTTTTTAGAATGTGATTTTCCCAGTGATATCTGAGACAAGAGGATTGATATTTCATTTCGGTTGTGAGAATTGTCAGAAATTATTTATAAGATTCATCAGAGGAACTTGATCACTAAAATGAGGCTCAATATATTTGAGAACATAGTTTTATGATTATTTTTATTGCATTTAACAAATGTGATGATGATGAGATATGATGTATGCTCACTAATTTCTTGATTTGTTATCGATGATTACTAAATTATTTAAATACCATAATAATTTTAAGATGTTGTAACATCCTAATAATTTAGTTTATAAATAACATTAAATTAAATTAAAAAATTACTGAAAATCAAACCAAAATAGTGTAAAATTTAATTGAAATAACACACTAACTCATACATTGTTACAAGAACAAAACATTAATTTATAGGAGTGTACAACTATTTAATATGAAATTCTACTTGTAAACATAATTATAAATAATTTAGGAAAACTAATAACAAATTTAAGAACACATAAATTATTTACAATAACATTAGGAACAACCATAAGTAAGAATCCCTAAAGAGAATTATAGTTAAGATTTATCGTATTTAAAAAATTAGAACCATCTGTGTGAGTGATATTATTAAAATACTTAGAGTCTAATCTACTGATATTTTACATAAATAGGATATTTAATGAATGATAATATAATCATAAAATTAAATTATCTAATTTGAAACACTTTATAAAATGATATCTAATTAAATATTAAATAATTTTAAGCTGTAGATGAATTGTAAATTTTGGATGTGTATAATTCTATTATCTTACATTAATATTTAATATGTAAGAAAATTTTATTTCTAAACTATAATAGTAAATAAAGTAACATAAAATGGTTAGATATTTAATTTAATCTTATATGTATGTTTAGAATAGCATATTAATTTAATTCATATGTATGTTTTCAATAGATATATAAAAAAAATTCTAACACTGGAGCCCATTAATTAGTAGACTCTTACACATGTGGGATCATGTGTACAACCATGGGGGTGTTCCGTCTACCAATAAGGTGACTCATTAGTAGAAGGGTGAGAATATAATACCCTAGATGGTCTGTTATTGGTGTATAAAATCATTAACATATCATTCATGGGTTGATGGATTATATGCGGGCTCGTGTGTATCAGCATGACCCATGTTCCAGAGTGTGTGTGAAGAGTGTGTTGTGTGTTTTGATCACCCACATCATTTCACAAGATGTTATATTAATGGTATTAATGAAACTAAAAAACCAATCATATGAATGCAAGATATGGTATGGGAATACATAGGAACAGTTGATCCTTTTAATGTCATCTATTTATATGATATATTTTTAATCACCTATAGTCCAAACAGATGATTGTTCCCAGAAAACATAATCAACCTGAAGACAAATTAAAATCTTCAATTCCTTAATATAATTTTTTATCCTCTTCTCCTACTGATGGTTTCATCCACAACATGGAATGAGTATCCCATCATTATTTATTACTTATATTTTATTATTCATTCAGTGAAACTATGGATGTCATCAAATTTGAAACCATTAAACCCTACAAATGAGAATCTCTAGGAAAACATTATTCATCGATGTCCCTTTACACAATCTATAGTGATGGAATCTATACACCCTTCACAATAATATAATAGCATTAAAAGCATAATCCATTAAATCCACACATGATCAAATTCATGAAATTTTTTGTACTCTACAAAACCAGACGAAATGAGATTGATAATATATATATATATATATAACATAAAATAATAGTAACATGTATGATTAATATCGTATACTAATTATTTTAGATCTAATAGATGTATAGAGACCCCCATTTCGTATATTAATATTACATAATATATGTAAAATACTTGAAAATTTATATAGAAGAACTTCCAAATATCGTACAAGTTTAGTGCCTTTAAAAACATAGAAAATAAACAATGGTACATAAGTGAGATACATTATCTCCCACTAGGTTCTCCTTGGTTAGATCCCTTCTAAAATACATCCATCATAAAAAAATCTTTATAACATGGAGAACGAAACAAAAAAGGTGAGATAAAATGACTAGTTAGTGTAAACAAGGGAGACAGTTATTAATAATCTTGATCGTATGTGAATTATAACATGATGATGAATATTGAAGATCATACCCTGTATATGAAAGATCATTTACATGAATCACGGAATAAAGCGTGGGTGTTCATAAGACATGAATCTTAAGGAAATAATGGACATATACCTTTAAATAATGAAATAGTAATAAAACATGGAATTTTGGTAGAAACATAATGATACACCCCAAGATTTAATGGCACACTTCTTTTAATTTAAATAATTAGCTAGCGCTGCATGCAACACAATGTTCAAGCACCCCATGACCCATAAAAAATGCTTTTAAAAAAGATATCATGTATAGTATTAATCAAATTAATAAATTACAAAAAACAATTGTGAAATTTTATATCATTTATTAATTTGGAAAATCAAAATTAGATTATGGTGATTTTTTTTAATTTTTCCGAAATGACAATATTTTGATGAATAGTGAAAAATACTTCATTGTTGTTAAAAATAGACTTTTTTATTTAAATACTTATTTTACTATAAATTATTTTTTAATCCATTGTCGCTAAATTTTAAATATATTTATCCAATGAATTTCATTGGAATCATTGTATTATAGAATTAGATAAAAAAATTATTGAACTTTTGAACGTCTTTTTTACCCGCCTTCTAGACACATCTACGAGATTAACGTTAAAGAAAATTTTCCAATTTTTTGAATGGAATGATTAAAAAAGTATATAATTTTTTTGATAAGTATTGGAAATTTTATCTAATGGGTTCAAAATATTTGTTTTGAATAAAAAACTTTGGATTTTAATTACCACAATTAAAGGTAAGTAGGATAACTAAAAATAAATATAACATTATAATAATATATTATTACCCTTAAATATGTAATAATTCATTAAATAAGTGTATTTAGAAAAAATAATCCTTTGGCCGAAAATAAGATACTTTTTTATCACTTATTTTAGAATCGGAATTTTGTTACATTCTATTTAATGAAAAGTTAAAAATGTCATATAAAAATTTAATATAAATATAATTTTTAACATGATGTTATATAAGTGATATGGTCGACTCTAAATTATATTTTACAATATAATGTGTATATATACATATTGATATTTTATTTATAATTTGAAGAAATAATTAATTAATTTAAATGGCGACACAATAATGATTCAATAATTGTATTATTAAAGGAAGAATAAATTAAATGATATTAGTAATATTAAATTAAATTTAAATTAAATTTTTTATTCCGTCAATAATTTTTATGTTGAAACAAACATGTTAAAGATTATTTAATGTAGTTTTTTATAATAAACCATGGATTTGCGACTTTACAAAAAACAATGTATTAAATAGTTTCAAAAATTATTGAAATAAAAATTTAAAATAAATATTATTTTATAAAATGAAAAAGAATTAAATCATATGTTCTATAAGATAAATCTAGTTGTGTAAAAAATATCATAAATTATCTAAATGGTGTTATATTGTAATTTTATAGAAACTATATTAATCCTATAATAAAAATATATAAGTAGACACAGTAAGAGTTGAACAATTTATCTAAGGGTTAAATATAAAAGAGAAGTTTAATTTGGCTACCAAAACATGTATAAAAATTATATTTGGAGATTACATAAACCCATACAAATCATATATTTAAAATAACTCAATTGTTATCTATTTTAAATCTAAATTATATTTATAATAAATAAATTGTTTTAGATTTTCCAAAAGACCCCCTACCCTCTCTTATAAAAGTCCACCTCTCATTCTCTTTTATTCACCCAAATAAAACCATATAACTAAATAAAAAAACTGACCACTTCACATTAAAAAATCCCTCAATTTATCCAATAGGCCATTACATGGGTTTAAAGACATCATATGGAGTCCTTTTTTTTCAATTCAAAAGGAGATACCCGATGAAGAGGTAATTGATTTATCAACTCTTTCAAAGTTATTCTCTTTTCTTACATTATCTAATTATGTAGTTTCCATAACGAAGATATAAAGATAGTATCATCTATATTATGGGATGTTTTTGTTATTATAATACCACCATATTACACTTTTCATCTATCCTATGAATAATATTATATCCATGAATGCGTACGTACGACTTACCGTCTCCACGTCATGGTGTAATTTGTTATTCAACCCTACTTTATTTCGATGGGTATAATTCTAAGTATAATGGATATAAGTAATTCATATGAAATTATTATGATTTTTTAAAATTAATATACCATCCAATTTTATACAATTTTAATATCATGAGAATGATATTTTTTCTTGTGTGTTTGTACGATCTACCATCTACATGATACGATAAGATTCATTATCGACGTTACCCATTAATGATTGATTATAAATTTTATATGACGAGTAAAAATAATAATTATTAACGTAATATAATTCTCTATATGAATAATATAAAACTTATACATAATAAACCAGACTAACATGGACAAACCAAAATAGAATAAGAAGCAGTTAAGAACAGAAACAATGTTAATATTGAAATATTATTAAAAAAATGATATAAGAGGACCATATATGTTATAATAAATTTGGAAATGGATAGGGAATAATTTAATAACATACTGTAACTATTATATATGAGGATAACACACCTTACACTAAATTAATGTATAATTGAAGGGTTTAATTTTCACATCTCATTGTTATCTGAGGCTGCTTATACATAAGTATCTACTGGGACGTTTCTATCATCTATGTACATGTTTCATAAAATGTATATCAAAATATAATCTAAAATATTTTAATTTCATTTTTTCCATGTTTTGATTTTTATAAATGTTTTTGAAAGGAATCTTTCAAATTTTTTTAAAATGAGATACTTTATGACATTTTTAAAAAAATTAAAGAAAGAATGTTTTTCAAAATTATACAGAGATAGCAGATATTTTTCCTTTAGTATGCCTTTCAATTTTTATTATTTACATATAATATGAAATATTTATTTACAAAATAAATCTTTTGTTATATAATTATGAGTCTTTTAAATTGTTTCAAAGTTGAAAGGGATATTTCTCTTAATGAGTATTAATGGATTTATTAGATTTTTTCATCTATATCAACATCCTTTGTGGGATTTATGCCTGATTGATGTTGATTTATTGTGATTCAATATTACACATTGTATTGAAAATTTTATGATAGGTTTGACTATTTATATTCTATTTATATAGCATTCACAGTTTATGGTTAAAAAATTATGAATTCATATATTAGTTTTAATAGAAAGATTTGTGTTCTCTTTCACCATTTTCATATGAGGAATGAATTGTATGTAGTAAGTGATTGGTGGGGGACACTATATCCCCTCAACGTATTAGTAGGTCTCAAGATAAATTTTTTTAGGTTTTTAAATCTCATTATGTATGGTATTGTCATGGGGCCTTGATTGTATGATTATGATATCCAACATTATTCATTCTATCATTATATGATACGTAATTGATATTAACTTCGATTATTTGACCAGTAAAATATCCATGTGATTGAGTAAATTGAATTATTTGATTTTTTATTTCCATATAATGAGGAATATTATATTTAAAAGGATTGTGTTTCTTTTTTATACCTTTCCTTAAAATATTATACATATTTATTATATCTTCCACTATAATGTTTATCCTCACTAAGAATATGAGCTCACCCATTTTTTATGTTTTATTTACCCAAGGATGTGAAGAAGTATGTTATGATTGAATAGTAGGGATAATTTTATTGATATGATTGTTTTAAAAGGATACAATATGTTTCTTTTTTATTTGAACATGTAATGTAAAAATTATTTTTGAATCTATTTTTTCTAAGGCTAACAAACTTATATGTCCTTCGAGATTTGATATCATATAATCATGAAAATGTAATAAAAAATTTAAGGACTCTAAAAAATTGGGGTCAATTCATTACAATTATTATCATAGGATGTTAAGTACAATCCTTGTAAAATAGATTTATTAAAATATTCAGTAGAGACCATTACCCTATGATAGACATTGAAGATCAGAATATAAGAACACCCTAAATTTTGGGTAATGTTGATATTATGAGGGTATTCATAGAAAATAGATCCATATCTAGATTCCATAAGTGGATTTGGTTCTATAATAGATTTATATATGAGTGGAAACTTCAACAATGTGTTCTGAGGATAATTCGAGGTAACTTACTATTGGTAAATGGGCCATACTACACACTTGGGTTGACACTTGTAGTGGATATGTTTATGATAAATAACATTTCAATTTCAAACCATTACTAAGGATTTTGGAGTAAATATGTCAACAAATGAATTATTTTTTTGGCCACAGATTAGATTTAAATAAAATTTTCCAATTTATCTTCAGTATTTTAATAGTTTTGAATTATGGATTATGATTAATAACCCAATATAGAGTATGCCATTGTTTGGAATTTTTTATTTGTGGAAGGATTGAAATCTATATTAACACGCATAATAAATTTTGGGATTGGACACTTATAAAGGATAATGATTATGATAGAGGTGATAAAACTATGGCAAAATAGCTTATAACCATAATAGGATAGCTAACTAAAGTTATAAAAAATAACCTTACCTGTACGGACCATCCTGATCCACATCATGGATTATCAATGTTAGAAAGATACATTAGAAAATACGTCATACATTCAATGGGACTACGAATACATTTTTATATGAAAAATGGATAATTTAATTATAGAAAATATTTCATACTTTGGGGAGTAACGAAAAGAAAAAATTCATCATGGCAGTTTATCGTCTCAGCTGAGATGTGGATCAACAATGGTTATTAATTAGGAACATTAAAATAGATGTAGAATTGGAAAATATAGGATGTGTGGAGTTTTATTAACATTTCTATGAAAAATACATTCCTTGTGAACAATGATCTGATATTAATAGGATGTTTCCAAGTCAAATTCCAAAGGAGTATGAGAATGTTTCAACTAATGAAGAAAAAAAAAGATAGAAAGATATATTATAGACTACATATGTAATCCAAGAGTAATATTTATCAATTCATTTTTAGGTGAAAACCATACCTCCAAAAAGTATTTGTTTCAAAATATTTCTCATCATAAGAAGATATAGTCTCATGTGATATTAAGACAACAAAATATTTCTCTATTTCATTTGACATTAAAGAATATTAATCAAAGAAGAGGGTTGTTGAAAACTCTATATAAATAAATAAGGTGAAGAAGGGACAAGATGAATTTCCACTATGTGGTAATTATGTTAAGAAACACCTTGATACATTCCTAAAGGGGTTGAGAGTTTGTTACAAGTGTGGAGATAAACGCCACAAATCTCAGGATTATAAGGGAAATAAAGAAGCTGTCATTGTTCAATGCTACATATATAACTAAATGGTACATTATAAAAATTATGGTCTTATGCTTCAAGGAAATTTCTCACCGAAAAGGCCAAGGGAGAAAGGTAAAGCTTATGAAATCATAACTACTAATGTTGAAGTTACCAATAATGTGGTGGCATGTACATTAATCATCTCCTCAAACTAAGACAATGCTTTATTTGATTTAGGATCGTCATATTCAATGAGATCTTCCAAATTTTCAATGAAAATTTCGCATTTACATTATAATTTAACAAAGAATTTTTTAGTAATAAATCTTAAAGGAATTCTCATTGTAATATTGATATGTTAGTAAATTCCCTTTATGACACATAAAAATACTTTAGTTGATGACCTTTTAGTCATCCATAAGATCGAATTAGATATAATCCTCAGTATGGATTTGATTTAAAAATATGATGAAAAAAATTATTACAAGAATTATAAAATTTTGATATGTGAGGAGGAAGAATAATCCCTTATCATTAAATTAGAAACCTCATCACTAGATTCTTATCAAAATACACCCCTAGTAGCTTTTAGTAAATGAGATTCCTGGGGAGGAGGAGAAAATAAAATCTATTAATGAATAAGTTAATATTAAAATTGAGGTCGTACCTATTGTAATGTAATACATTGATGCTTTCCTCAATGATTTACATAGATATCCACAACTGTAATGTTATGATTTATATGTTTTTAATCCTGTTTGTGAGAAAATTATCAAATACTCTCTATAGAATGGATCCAGTATAATTAAAGGAGTTGAATAAAAAACATGAATAGTTGGGTAAAAAGGTATTTATTTTCCACAATGGATATCCATTTGGATCTATTTTTCACTTTTTAATGAATAAATAAGGATCAATATGACTATGTATATATTATATGGAAATTAATCCTATTATAATAACAAATTTATCATCTACCCTATATAGATGATTTATTTTATTAATATCAAAGATATCAATTCTATTTAAAGATTGACCTTTGTTCTGGATATCATCAATTTATACTAAATAAGTAAGACTTAATGATGATAAATATTTGGATGAGAGACAGAAAATGTGAATTTACATTAACAACATTTTGATTGACTAATGTAACCTTAGTTTTTTGGATATCAATTACAGAGTGTTCAATGAATTTCATGATAATTTTCTATACTATTAATTGACAATATTTTGATATATTCTTATATATATGGATACTATTAGAATCATGTGTGAGTCATTATATATAATATTTCATGGGAATAAATATATGGTAAATTTAGCAAGAATGAATTAAAGATAATAAAAAAAATGTTTTCCTTGAAATATTTTCTATAATGATTGAATCTATATGGATCCAAAATAGAAAAATTTAATCCATGAATGGCCAGCATCGATGAGAATAACTTAGGTACATAGATTTATTAGTTTAGTAGGTTATTATCATTATTTTTTCCTAGATTTTTACCTACTGAAAAACCGATTAACATAGATCACACATAAAGGGGTTAAATTCAATTGAACAAAAGAGTTTAAAGAATTTTTTGAATAATTAGATAGATGATTAGTCAAATATATTATCATGAAATTACTATATAGTAATCATGGGTTTTGTATTTCAATTGATGTATATTTAAAAGGACTTGGTTGTGTTCTCGTGAAAAATTATTGGTTTATTTAAAATGAATTAAGGCAGTTTGAAATTGACGAAAAAACTACCCCATCCAGATTTTTTAGTTAGAACTAGTAATAGTTTCTATGAAGATATGAATACTATATATATATATAGTAAAATATGTGAGATATAAACTGATACAAAGAGTTGGAAATATATTTTTCAAAGAATGAAATCAATATGAGACAAAGGAGATGGATTGAGCTACTCATGGAAAATGTTAGCGCAATGCACTACCAACTATGTATGGAAAGTTTGTTGGAAGAATCTTTTAGTAGAAAGGACAAATGAGTTCAAAATAAAATAAGAGTTGAAAGGAATCCACTGTTCAAAGAACTATTAAAGATGTATATGGTAATTATCATGGAAGCTGAAACATCACTACATTTTTAAATGGATTAAAAAAATATTTACAGGAAATAATAAAACATTAAAGAATGATAATGTGGATTTTTAAAATAATATTAATGTTTTTAATGATGGAATATTGATATAATTTGTCAATGATGATGGAATTTTGAAATTTGGGGAGAGGTTTTGTGTCCCATCTATACCTCAACTAAAAAGGGAATTATTGGATTATGATCTAAACATCAATTTCTCTACACACCCTAGTATACTAATGATGTATAGAGATTTGATGGAACATTTTTGGTGGAAGAACATAAAAAGAGAGATTTCTGATTATGTGTCAGGACGTTCTGTTTTTAAATAGGTCAAATTGTGAAGACAACATTATAGACGTTTCATTAAAAATATTTATTTACATTTCTAAAATGGGATGATATTATGTTAGAGTTTTTCAAGGGGATACCAGTGTCTCCCCGATGGAATGATGTGATATGGGTTATTGTTGATAATCTTATGAAATTTGAATATTTTCTTTCTATAATATAAGATTTACCACTTGAACATTTAGAAATATTATATATTAATCATGTTTTTAGACATCATCGTGTATACATATCAATTGTTTCTGATCGTTATTACAATTTTAAACCACATTTCTTTAAATGTTTATAGGAGTCCATAGATACTGACAATCATTTGAGCACTTATAACCACCATCAAACTAATGTAAAATCACAATGGACTAGTCAAACCTTAGATGACATGTTGTGATCCTTATCACAAGACTTACAAGGTATGTGGTATCACTCATTACCTTTAGTATAATTTTCATATAAAAGTTTCTTCCATTAAAATTTTCATATGGAACTATATGAAGTGTTATACGGAAGGAAATCTCATTAATCAACATGTTAAGATGATGTTGGTGAATGACAACTCATAGTCCTGAACATGTTGATGAAATGTCAAAACAGTTAAATACTATAAAAAAATATCAAAATATCTCAATATAGGAAAACGTGCTATTCTAATAACTAAAGGAAGGATTTTGAATTAATAGTGGGGGATTATGTTATCTTGAAGGTATCTCCATAGAAGGGTGTTATATGATATAGTAAGAAGGTAAAATTATGTCCTAGGTACATCATTGCTTTTGAAATTCTAGAATTAATTGGAGTTGCTTCTTAACGTTTAAAAATTATACCATGTATCCCCAATGATCATGATGTGTTATATGTATCAATACTAAGGAAATACATGCAAGAACCAACACATGTAGTCACCCATGATGATATAGAACTAGAAAATGATTTATCATATTGGGAAGAGCCAATCAATATTTATAATACTAGAGAACAAGTGTAGAGAAATATGATGACTCCTCTAGAAAATGTTCCTTAAAGTAACCATAATATGAAAGAGGTGACATGGAATCTGGAATAACGTATAATGAAGAACCAACTGAATCTTTTTAAGAATTGATATCATATAAATTTATGTGATGAAATTATTTTATGGGGAATAATGTAACACCACAATCTTCTATGGTCTGCTTCTTTTAAAATAATTCAATATCTTGTGATGCATGCAATACCGAGTTCGAGCACACAATAACCTATCAAACTAGCTGTATAAAAAGAGATTATGAATATTAGTATACACATTAAAATATTAATAAAAATATGTTTTTTTCAAAATAGTCTACATTTATGAATTTTAAATATCAAAAATACCTTTACAATGCTTTTTTGGAATTTTTCAAATAAGTTTCAATTTCTGGTGAATATTGAAAAATACAACATTATTGTTAAAAACAGCCATTTTCAATAAAATATTTATTTTATTATAAATTTATTTTAATTTAAAAACATAGAAATAATCCACATAATATTCCAATATATTTCGTTCGATTCATTTTATAATTAAAATTGATATAAAAAAATTCATTGAACTGTTAAACATAATTTTTACCCACCTTTTATCCAAATGTATGGGATTTTCATTAAATATAATTATAAGGATTCTATATATTGAATTAAAAAAAGTATATAAAAGTATGTAATCTGTGTAAATAGTTTGGTGTAATAGGACAAAAATAATTTTTTGTGAACAATAAATTTTGAATTTTATTTACCACATTATAAGGTAAATAAAATAATTAAAGGTAAAATTACTATTATGATAAAATAATATTACCCTAAAAAATTTAATAATTTAAATAGATAACTATTATGTGACAAAAAACCATTTTTAGAAAAGATTATCCTTTTATGTAAAATTTTTTAGATTATGACATTTATTATATTTTATTGAAAAAAGCCATAAAAATGTTATAATAATATTTTAATAATTAAATCATTTCTAATATGAGGTAATATAAGTGATATGTTATTCTATAAATATTCTTTATAAATGTAAAATTTTTATCTACATAATGGTAATTTATTTATAATTTTAGGAAATAAATAATTTAATTTAATTTTGACACAATAATGATGTAGAAATTCAATTATTAAATGAAGAATCTATTAAAAAATATTAATAGTATTTAAATAAATATAAATTGAAATATTTGATGCCATAAAAGAATTTTTTTGGGTTTAAATTGAAATTTTATTGATTATTAATGTAGATATTATTATGTAATAATTTATTTATGACATTATCAAAAATCATGGATCAAATAGTTTAAAAATTTTCATAAATGATATTTCAAAATAAAATCTATTTTATTAAATGCTATAAAAATTATAAAAATATATTATTGGAAAACTAACATGGATAGTTATAAATATGACATAAATTATCCAATTTTTGTTTTCTATTAATTTTAAAGTATCTATATTAACCATACTATATAAAATGACATGTAGATATGGTAAGAGTTAAACTGCTTATCTATGGGATAAGTCCAAAAGATAATGTTAATGTTGTGACCTAAGCATGTCTAAAAGTAATTTGTTGAGGGAATTTCTCCCAAATATCAACATACCTTCTAAATAAATCACTTTGGAAAAATTTGAAAATAAAAATCATGTTATAATAAATTAATAGTTTTGGAGTTTTATAAAATTTCCATCCCATCTTTTATAAATTGATCCCACTCATCCTATTTTATTCACACATATTATTTAAATTATCTCTATGACACCTGAACATATTCTCCAACCATATCCCATCATATACATGAAGAGACCATAATTTGGGAATAAATTAAACCTATAGAGTCATTTTTTTCAAATCCAAATGAGATGCCCGAATAAAATGTAGTTATTTTATCAAATCTTCCAAAATTATTTTCTATTTCTACTTACATTTAATATGTTGTTTCTATACACTAATAATAAATAAAGTTTCATCTACATGACCAGATGATATTATAATTATGATTAAACCATATTAAATCTTTTATCTATCTAGTGAATAATAATATAATCAATTGTGTATACGTACGTCTTACACTCTCCACATAATGGTGTAAGTTTTTATTCAAAAATACTTTATTTGGATGGTTATAATGATTATTATAATGGTTATAAATGGATACTATGAAATTATTAGGATTTTTTATAATTCATATACCATCCATTTATAATCAATTTAACCATCAATGTAATGAAACTACCACTCATGCATACGTATGGTTAACTGTCTCCATGACACAATAAGACTAATTATCCATGTTAACCATTCAAAAATGATTATAAAAATTATATTATAAGATAACATAATAATTATGAACATAGTACCATTATTGATATGAATAAAATATTTCATGTTTAAAACAAACATGACTTACATGACACAAAAATAATGCAAAACGATGATGTTAACACCCAAAAAGGTGATATTGAAATATTAATAACAAAATGATATAAGTGTATTAGATATGATATACAAAATATGCATATAATTCATTAAAAATAAAACATGTGGTTCATGTACCCTCTAATAATGAAACGTACAATGTAAGGGTTAATTTTTACAATATCATTTTTATCAGGGGTTGTTTATGTATAAGTATCTACTAGTATATATTTATCATCCATATCCATATCTCGTAAAATGTATTGAAAAATTTATCAAAAAACATTTAATGTAATATTTACCCATATTTTATTTTTGTAAAACATTTGTTAGGTATTTTTTCTATTATTTTCCAAATGATTTACATTTTGACCATTTCGAAAAATTAGGGAATGAATGGTTTTTAACATATATGGTTTTAGTGGTTCTTATATGTTATATTGATGCCTCACCATGATGATGATTCCATTAAAATAGGACAAGGTAATTTTCATATAAAATTTTTTCTTTTATAATGGTATGAATTTTAAATTATTGAAATGTAAAAATGGATATTTCTCTCAAATATTTCGAATGAATTTAACAGATTATTTTTTTCTATGTCAACATCCTTTTTTTATTTTATGGTTTACTGAGGTTGATTTATTATGATACAATATTACATATTGTATTAATGTTTTTATGACATTTTTGATTGGGAATGTGCTATTTTTATTCAATTAATTATTTATGGTTAATGTTTAAAAATTTCTGATATTAGTTTTAATATATGTTTTTATGTTATGTTTTACCCTTTTCTTATGAATAATTCATTGGAATTAATATGTGATAGGTGGGGCCAACTATTTCCCCTTGATGCATCTGTTGATCTCACGAGACAATGTAGTTTGGGGTTTTACTATTTTATGTATGGTCATGGAATATGGCCTCGATAATGTGGTTATGATGTTTGACATTATTCAATCCACGTTATAGTATTAGTTAATGACATTAGATATGATTATTAGGCAAGTAGAATATCCATGTGAATGTTTAAATGAAATTATTTGATTTATTATTTCTAAATTATGTTGAAGATTTGGTTTAAAAGTTAGGTGTTTCAGTTTAACACATTTTCTTAATATTTATTTCCTTTTTTATGATAGATTTCACTATATTTATTATCCTTACAGAGCATCTGAGCTAACCTCATTCTTAGGTTTCATTCTTACATAGTATGTGAATAATTATATTAATAATGACCTTCTAGGTTAATCTATGGGATTTTATATTTTTCAATGGAGACAATATTTTGTTTTCCATTTCTAGATGTAATGTAAAACCCATATATGTATCTATTTTTTCCATGCTACTAAACTGATTTATCCTTCGGGATTTTGTTTTTATTGATCATGCCAATGTAATAAAATAATGCACCCACTTTGGGTAACTGGGTTTTGGGCATTGCACTTAGGAATATATAATGATTTACACAATAGTCAAGTCATTTCTATAGAGGCCATATAAGTGGAAAAAGTCCTTCAAAGAACTAGGTTCACAAACAATTCTTGCATTGTATTATTGAACTGAGTTCACCCCTCACTCTTGCAATATATTACAATACTATGTTCATTCTCGTTATATCCTTGTATTGTTGACTGAGGTTCATTTAACATTCCATCCATGTTTTTTCATTAGATATAACTATTTACACAAGGAATTAGAGAGAGATATAGTTCCCAACTATATCATAATAAAATAAAACAAATTTTTCCATAATATCATTAATAATCATATAATAACCCATGGAAAAAAATTATTATAAAAATGTAATCATGTTATAACATCTAGAAGGATTCATTTTTCATAACCATTTCATTCTAAACATTTGTTGTGAAAAGAAGTGCGGTTCAAAAGCATATAACCAATGAATGAGAAATGATTTTCTTAAATATCATGCCATAAAAAAATCCATTCAGATAGATAATTTGAATGGAATGAATGAATAATTTCCCATAATGTCATGAGTAACACCAATTAATGTTATCATATATAGGTTATAATTTTGAAAGTTCTTTTTAAAACATATCATTAGTGACATATCCATTCAACATTGAAAACACATTATAAAACATAAAACAATTTTGAAAAACATTTCATTGAACATAGCATTGAAAAAAATAAAAAAAGATTTGGAAACCATAAAATGATTTTAAATTAACGTTTCCATGAAAATAATCGTCATTTATTATTTTTAAAAAGTTAATACATTTTTATGAAATTTTGGATAACATGTTTTTTTAAAATAAAATATGATTCTGACTAAACAGAGAAATAAAATTATATTTTCTTCAAAATATTTTTTTGATAATATTAAGAACTATTGAGTGGAATATTGTAAATATACATTGATATACATTGAATGAACATAGTATAAAGAAACTCTTTAGTGTTCCTGTGATATGGATAATATATTTTTATTAAATAATCATAATCATTTTCAATCTCAAAAAGTGATGAGATTGTCTCAATAAACACTTAACATCTAGATAAAAAGGATTATATTATCCATATATGACATGTAAATTAAATATATATAAAAATACCACTATAAGTGTTATATTAGTTATATAAAATGTAAAATGGAAATATATACACCTCAAAAGTTATTTTATGTGCATAATAAAACATGATTCTTAAAGAAGTCAAATTGAGAGAAAATTATTTACCAGATTTGGTAACTTTTGAAACCTAAAAACCATGAATTATATATCATAAAATGGATATATAAATACTCATAAATTTATTTATAATAATATATGAATACATCCATAATATTTATACACACTACATAAATTAATGGCTTGTGAATAAGTCATTTATCTCAAAGAAATAAAAAGGGAGGTTAAATCCCCATACCATATATCAAGTTTGTCATCCTACTCATTCAAACCACTTGTATAATAATTAAAAAAATTAAAAATATTTTAAATAACCATATTATTATATCTATTTTCTTATATGGTTTTATTATGACATTAAATTACTTGCATGTTAACCATCCTATGTTAATGATTCACTTCAGATAATATACAATACTTTCATCGCATTTACCTTAATTTGTTATATCATTGGTCTTTATGACATTAACATTATTATAGAATTTAAAACATGAAATAAATATAATATATATCAATTATATTTATATAATAATAACATATATAATATATAATTACAAAATTAAATACACCGTTCATGGAGACGGTAAGCCATGCATACATTAGAATATTGCTTCTCTTTTTTGGTTCCCTATTGAAAGAAAAAAATTAAATTATATATACTTGTATATGTGTATCATTATTTTTTATCTTTATTATAATATATATATCATTGATATTTACAAAATCAATCTATAAAACATTCCATGTAATGAATGGATGAATCATATTAAATTAAAGGGGTGGTAGTTGACACTTTCTAAAATGAAATTATCATATTATCATAATATAGAACGTAAAAATATTTGGGTTTAGAAATGGAATAAAAAATATTAAATAAATATTAAATATTATATATAAAATAAATAAATATAGTTTCATGAATATTATCCACAATGAGAGTTGGTAATGGAAAAATGAACATTCCTCGTTTAGTAGAGTGATAGTTCTCCATCCTCAGAAAGAGTATGTTCATTACCCATCAGATGTAGATTTGTGTATATATCGGTTGAAACATTACAATAAAAATATCATATAATAATAAGGATAATGATTTTTTATTCCTTCCTTAAATAAATAGATATAACAGCGTGGATAAGAAAAATGAAATAAAAGAGATTAATAGATGGTGTGCCTTGTTAACAGGGAAACTCATTTTGGTTTTTTACAAAAGGATTCATTGAATTTACTTATTCCCAAGAAAAGTATTTTAGTAGGAGCATAGAGATATTGAGATGTGTATTGGGATGATATTTTCTGATCTATTAAGGGATTATTGGTGTAATAATAAAGATATGTGGTTTCCATTTATAAGCAAGGGAAATGGCACAATTGGCATTTTTTAGAAATAAGTTAGGTTTAGAAACTTTATTATCAGAAAAAGTGATAAAATGAAAAAAAAACTCAATAATGGAAGGTGAATAAACCAATAATTTCATGAAATTGGGTACTGGACAAGTGTATATGTCAATCTAGGTCTTATATTATTGTTTTTCCATTAGTTAATCTTATTTTAACATATTTTGTGTAATTAATTTTAATATCATTCATTAATTTTTTGGTCAAAAATTATGTATACCTTATTAAAAAAGTCAAATTATTCTAATTACACTTATTTAATCAATTTTTAAAATTATAATCACATAAGTGAAAAAAATAATTTAAAATTGATCCTAAAGAAGGGTTTACAATTTGGGTTTTTAAAGTAAACTCATTCTAAAGTTCATTATGTTTTTATATAAAATTAAAATATGAAATTGACCTCAATATCCTAAATTGTATTAATTGATAAAAATATTAACCAAATTATATGAAATTTATATCAATGACCACACAATAAATTTATATTTTTTATTTTTTAAATTTTATTTATTGTCCTAATTTTCCCAATAAAGTAAATCTTTGGATCCTTATTTTGTTATGATTATATGTTTATTTTCTTTAACATTATGTAACAGTAATGTAAGAAAAATCAGAGTCCCTATATGAAATTTATGTAATATTCAACAAATATGTGATGATATATAGATAGGGAATGGCTCAATTTCAATATTTGGATACAAATAAAAGGTTTATTTAATATTTCGATATTTTGGTGAGGAAAACATCACTGAAAATACTAGGGATAAGACTATGTATAAAAAATAATCCAAATGTTTTGGTAAGAATGGTATTATGTGAATTTCCTTGAAATGTATACAAGTATGGATGCTAAAAGTATATAAGGATATATAACATAGGTACCTACTGATAATAACATTAGAAAGGGATTCTCGTGTATAACTATATTAATAACTAGAATGAAACAAGGGGCCTTTCTAACAAACTAGTTTTACACAATTTTAAGATATACTATGTTTAATCAATCATTTATTTATAAACCATTGAGAATGAATTTCATAATTGATAATAATGGAGGTACTTTGTCAAACCTATGCTCTTATTATATTAAATTAATGTTTAATTATTAATACATTCTTCATATTTTTAATTAGTTGGTGGTTTTCTACAATGAATAATGTTCCCACACTATGATATATGGTTTTTTCAAAAGAGGGAAACTATTGTAACTTGGTAAAATTTATTTTTATATACAATTTTTTGGTGATAAAAAAATGTTGATAACTGGAGTGAAGGATATTTTCATTATTCTACATTAGTTATTAAAATATATGATAAAAAATATACACCTCAAACAACATTAAGACACATAAAAGAAGATAAATATTTATTTTTCCAAGATATCTGGTGGTGGAGAATATAGAGGAATGTACACTGCAATAACTATATGTTTTGAATGAGGGAAGAATAAATTTAGGGAAAATCTTAAATTAATAATAATATGTTCTATATTTTGAGAACAAAGGAAAAATTTAAGTAACTACATAGGTAAAATGAAAGTCATAATTAATTCAGTATATGGGAATAATGGTCTCTTTGAGGTATTATCATTGGATGGATGTTTTAACTATGGAAATTATGGGAATTATGAAAATAAATGACCTAAGGGAAAATATTTTTTAAATAATAATCAATGTGGTACGAGTAATGGTTAATGTACTGATGATGAATAGAACATAAATGACATATAAAAGGTAAGAATTTTTCCAACACAATATTTTTGTAAAATGTTAATATAAATAAAAAATTGTGGTAATGGAAAGTAAACAAATGATATTTATTACATATTATAGGAAATCGGATTTAGCTAATAAGATCATGAAACACATTTAATGGATTAATAATTAATCAGATTTATTGAAGTGTTTTGAATAGGAATTGATGAATTAATTTATATAAATCATGAAATATTCAAGGATTGTTTTATATAAGTATTTTTACTATATATTTCTATGAATATGTTGAATGGAAGAGATGATCTAGAATAATAATTTAATTCAAAGGTGATATTTTTAGAATACACATGATTACATGAAGATAACATTCAATGCATTATTTCTCATGATGGAATGGTGTATAGTTTAGATAAAGAGATGATGGATATTGATAAAATTAATATGGATGTATTGGTGAACACATAATTTATTAAGGTTTTTTTTGAGAAATCGGTGTATGTTACCATTGGTAGACATTAAAGCATTTTGAATTTATGGGATATATTTAACAATATGTTATTTTAATTACATAATGATTAAGAATGTATTATTATAGATAGAATTTATCACAAATATGGTTATTACAATGATTAAGGATAATATATGAAAAATGATTTCACATATTTTGAATGAAAAATTTGAGATCAAATTTATGATATTTGGGGGATTAATGTTATGTTGATTTTTGTAAATTTAGTTTTTTAATTATAAATTCTAGATTATTGGATGAGCTATATGGCAAACCATTTATAGAGTTGTTTAAGATGAACTTTAGATGAGTTTATAGTGATTGATATATTAATTCCCCATGTTATGGTTTATTCTTATTAGATAACCAATGCAAACCATTTTTGTAAAAATAGATATAAAAAATGAATTATCATTATATATTGGATCATTTGATCCATTAGTGTTTCAAGAATAAAAAATTCATCTTCCTTTCTTGGAGTTATATATGAAGTGAAAAGTAATAGATTCACCAGCAAAAGAATATATTGTTTTTATAAAATGAAATGAAATCATGGAAGTGTATATTTTTTGGAAATTTCCTTAATATTTTTAAAATGATATTAATATAATTTCTTTCCAATTACCATATTTTATAATGATATCAATGTCCTTTTTACACTATTTTGGTTTATGGTTTTGTTTTTATTGATTTTATCATTCTAATTCACTTTATTATATTCCATGATCTACATCTCTCTCCATCATTGTTAATAAATTTTCATTTTATTTCCTGTAAAAATATTCACTTACCAGGTATCTTATTCAATGATAGATGTAGTTATATATCATTATAGATCACCTCTACACATCCAATTCCATATTTTAATGAAATTGATTTATTAACCATTTTTCAATAATGGTTTCCCACAAATGTATTTCAAGTGTTAAATCCTTTATTACAAAGACAAGTTAAAAATGTTAGGATTACCACTATTAAATGTGGTAGGATATAACACTATGTTATTTTATTAAAAAACATAAAAAAGATTAATTAATTCAATAACATGTGTTACACACAACAACATGTCTTAACAAAAATAAAATACAATACTATAATATTATATTTTAATATGATAGTATCACCTAGAAATTTTAATATAGGGTATGAAAATAAATAAATAAATTATGAAAATACATGTGTTACATGTTCTTATAATATTAATTAGTTGTTTAAAAATTATTTTGATATTTAAATGAAAAAAAAATGGAAAATAAAAATATAATTTTCAAGAAAAAAAAATTATTATAACAAAAAAAATTAAATCAATTAAATATATAAATTCAGGATTATTTTTCTCATGAAATATATAATTATTTTATATTTAATAAAAAAATTTCATTCCTCTTCTGTGAAATGATACTAAATACATGTTTGTACTATAAAAAACAATCATTCTGAAATATAATTTTGTCCCATTTGGTAAAATTATTTTTCAATTTAATTTGTTATATTTTTTCAAAATTTATTTATGAAAATAAAATAAATTTTGATAATCACTAATTCAACATTATCTTCATTTGAGAATGGGATAAATTTTTAAGAAATTGAATTTTGGTGATGAATATTAAAGAATCGATTTTTATTATGAACTTATTATTTATTTATACTTTTCACTACAGAATACATCTTTTTCCACACATCAATGGGTTTAATTTTCAATTAAAACATTCAATGTATATTATTGAAATTTTTAAAAAGGGTTCCCATGTTAAAAAATAATATTTAAATATATTATAAAATAATTTGAACATAATTTATCTGAAAATTTTGGAAGTAAAAACCCTAAAATTCAACCATTTTAGTTCACGTGCAAATGAGATTACCTTGGGATTAAAATAAAATTATAAACAATTAAATGAACTATAAACATTTATAAAACCAATTTCATTTTCATAAAAAGAACATATAATCCATAAAGATCCATAATGAACGATTTAGTTGCTTTTTCTCCGAATAAAAAAATAGATTCACCTTTTTATTTTCAAAAATTACAACTATGCCACTCACCTCACATTTGGAAGGCTGCCCTACTCCTCTCCACTTAAAACATCCAAAAACGATTGAGTCACCAATAAATAAAAAAATTATTACTTATTTCTCTCAACTAATAATTTAGGAATTATTTTAGTTTGAGATCACGTCTATGAAGGATATTTTTGTAATAATATATAGGCTCTCTAAATAAGGGGTAATATTCTTGAACCATAAATTTTTTTTATTACATAATTTACATATAATAATATTTTAAAAATATATAAAAATAATAACAACAATATAAAACATATTCTAAAATGTTATTATTTTAATTAGCTATTTCAAATCCATCTTTTTCCCATCATATGGTATTTGAAATCATCCATTGTGAATATGGAGGACTACCACCTTGCGAACTAATATTAATATTTTTCCATTACCAAATCTTATAGTAGGAGATAAGGATGTATTTAATGTATATATATGTTATTTAATTCTTTATATTACCGATTTAATTATAAAACCACATTTACCTTCTAACATCCAAAACCATTAGAAAAAAATAACACAGCTCTTGTGTACGGATGACTAATGTCTGGAAACCCAATTTGATTTGTTTTTCAATTCTATTTTTTGAGATGGTAATGAACATGGAAGGAATATATATATATATATATATTATTTTTTAAGATATTTATGTATATATGTTTTATATTCTATTATATGGGAATACGACAACATCACACTTGTGTATGAGAGACTGATGCCTCTTGTATTTTTGGAGAATAATGATTTTTCCACTAAATAGAAATATAAATACCATTTTTAAGATATTCTTATTTTTTATTTGATTATAATAAAAGTTTTAAATAATTTTAATCTCTTTATCTACTAAATAGTTCAATAAATTTATTTTATTAAAAATGCTATTTATATTTCTATTTGGTGGAAAATTCATTATTCTACAAAAATAAATGTTTTTAAAAAAAATTTCAAAATTGTTTTTCATATTCACTTAATGATTTATAAAAAATATTTTTATCCACATTTTAAATTTTTATAATGTCTTTAAAAAATTAATATTTATTCCATTTTCCTAAGAAGGCACTTTTTTTAAATGTATTTTGAAAGGAATATTTGTACTGACAGGTATAGATTATAGGCAATTAAAATGATTATGTTGAATAAATGATTTATAATTTCATTGATATGTTTAAAATTTTATAATAAAATAAATTTATTTTGAAATTAATTTATTATATTTTATTTGTTTTCAATATGCAATGATAAGTTTCGCAAACAAAATTTTTAACTAGTTTTAATGTTTATTCATAATATATAATGTATATTTTGAAATTAGGATTTAATAAATTTTTAATGATTTTTTTGAGATTTGTAATGTTGAAAAGATTTTTTACTCAAGAAGTTATTTAAATTAATTTTAATTCATCCTTCATTTATTTACAAGGATGTATTAAAAAAACTTTTTTTATTTTTTATAATGTTTAAAATAGCATTTTTAAAGTAGAAATGTTATTTTCCATAGGAAATGTTCCAACTGATATTTCCTAATAATTTTCCATCTGTTATTACGACCTTTAATGTTAATTATTATTTACATGGGATATGATTGAATGATACCATCCATATCATTTCATGGATGTTTAATGATTATGTCGATGATTTTTTTGGATGTATGTTAATTTTTATGGGTTACGGTATTGTGATTTAGTGAAATGTTTATGAAAATTATTTTCAATACATGAATTATGATTTGTAGTTATATATAATGTTTTTTTGAAATTACAGAAAAAATTAATATTTTTTCATTGTTAAATGGTCAGGACATTCAACTCCCTTAAATTCATTTTGTAAAATATTATATTGCATGAGATAAAAATATGATACAAGTTGATGGGAATGATACACTATGGGAAACATGTTCACCCTGATCCTCTTTGGGGAACACGGGTATATGGATCTACAATGGGAAATAGTTTATAATTAAAAATACACTATGTTGGTGTTCTAGTAGTTATCCTATAAATATTAAATCCATTTATATATTTATGATGGGCCCGCAATTTTATGACATAATCTTGTGGTTTATGATTTATCTATGATAATTTTCCCTTCATATGGTCCATGTTTTCTAATATGATAATGTTTAACTCCATGATTATTTTTTATGATCTATTACATGTTGGGTATAAAATTTTTATTCATGTTCATGATCACATACCCTTATACTTTTCATATACGTTCATATGATCCTATATTGATATCTCCTCTGTTTATCCTAAATATGATTTTGAGCACATTATTTCTTATGATTACTTCCATAAGTTATGAAAATTTTTATATGTGTGGTATTCCTAAGAGGAGAACTGTATGAAAAGATAAATAAGGGAGATGTGGAAGATAATTCATGAAAAATGATGATTATGTTTAGAGTCTCCAGTTATAATAAACTGTTATGGTCATCGGGCATGTGTTTATGAAATGTTTTAAATATTAATTTAAGAATCATTGATATTTACGTATAAAACTCTTATGTACATTCACATTACATATGATGTTCATATATATATATATATCTCATATCAACCACTATTTTTTCAATATTATCTTTTCATATAAAATAAATAATGTATTTTCTCTTTAAATCACGTCTTTATCAAATCAAGAAGGTGTGTAAATTCCGATATCATATAAATACATTAGATAACCCTTTTTTATAAACAATAAATGTATTTTCATGATTCAATATTCATTTTATGAGATAAAAAAGAGATTTATGTAATATTTTTATTGTAATGTCCATATATTTTTACCGCAAATTGCATATTGTTAAATTGGATGTTTAAACACAACACCCCTACAAATCGACACAGACTCTCTATTTTGAAACTAATATTTTACTACTTAAAACCTCTCATTCCTTCTGAAATATTTATTACTAAATATTAGGCACTACCTCAACCTCTTTTTAATTTCCCAATTTAATATAAGGGGGATTTATTTCTAAAAATTTTGTTCCATGTTTTCATTCAAAACCATGTAGTATGTTATAAATCTAATTTTTATACTCCTATTTGATTTTTTTAGAATATATATAATGTATCAAACTGGATTCCACTCAAATATTCCCTGAACATGGTTGTCCAAATGTCTTCAGGAATTCCTTCCCATATGCTTGTGGCTAACAAATAGAAGTAAGGGACAATGTTATATTCACGGGGAGTCTATGGCTCCATTAATAGAGTGTAGAATAATATATATTACCAAAAGAAAAGTAGCCTATGAAATATATTAAATAAATATGAACTGGAATATAAAAATACTAAAATCATGGAATCTAAATCATATATATAACGATGATATGTGACTTCTATTCATTATAAAACTTGTAAATAACTATACATGTTAACAGACAATTCATGCCATAAAAAGAGTCAAAAAATGAAATATCCATCTATGAGTCATGATAAATGGATTATTCATATAGTAAAATGTTCTATCACATTGTATAAAATTAAGATCAATTATCTAATATGGGAATCTTCCCCTTTTCAACACCTACATACATATAATAATCTCAGTCACCCTCTACGGCCCCGATAAGGTGTGAGATAAATAACAGTACGCCAAAAAAATGATGTATATACCATCTAGTCTGAAACGTATAAATTAATAGAGTGAAAGTATATATAAATGTAACGATGTGCAGTAATGTAAATACAATGATACCTACTTCAACCTTAGTGGGTGTCTAATCATGGAGTAATTTAAATAATTAGGATTTAGATTATAATAAATGAGAAATAAGATCTATGGTTTGACAACAGATTCTCCCAATAATTATAGTAAAAGTGTATTGAAGGTAATAAACATGGAATTATTGATGATTTTGTTTATTATGAAAGATTATCCATGGTATAATCCAAGGAAGCAATGAACCCATGGGTCAAGGAAACCCAGTATTAACCAATATCCTCGATATTTGCGGTACACGTGTAATCAAAGCATTATTTTTCCAGGAATTACATTGTTAAATGATTCTAATAGAGCCAAAAAATATCATTAATGGTAAAATTAAAGAAGAAATGAATAAGACCATTGTGTTTCCATTAAGTTACATGTCCAACTATGTTATGAATGATCTAATGAGAGTATCCAAGGAATCCTAAAGTCTGAATAATAATGCTCTGATCCTATGATTCTATTTATGGAATAAACTGATAGATAAGTAATAGGTTCTAATATGTTTATCTCCCTCAGCAATCGGAATCCTTTAATCTAAAAGGAATCCATGATTTCTCATGGAATTCACCCAAAACCCATATATGTCTTGACTATAACCACAATAATAATTATGAATAGTTCTTAATGAAATGAGATCCATATACATGATTCAATATATAATTTTGTCATGTAATAAATTTTTGAATTATTCTGATGGTCCATTCTATTTCCATTAATACTTTGTGAAAAGTCTAAAATGGACATGAATCCTCTTATTACTTTTATTACATTATTATTAATTATGTAGATTCCATTACCATTATTAGTATTGGCATTGTTGGATGAGGAAATGAATCTTTTTACCATTTAATTACATTTGACATGGTGAGGAGTTATATTCAAAATACAATACCTTTAGAATTAAGATTATTTTATTATATAAAAACAAATTTCATAGAAGGATCAAGTGAAACTATAATGTAATAGTAATTAAAAATTCATTCATTTTTTTAAAATATGTACATTTATCAAGGATATGTCTATGTCACCCGAACAATGGTATAAAAAGTCAAAACAAATCAATTAGATAAATAAACAAACAATGAAATCATCTTGGGTTAATCTTTATTGAGGTTGTAACCACCAATTATAATGATCATATATAAGAAGGAATCATTGGCATGATAACATTTAAAATAAACATGTAATATAAATTTAATAAGAACCTTCTAATGAAATCAGCATGAACACGATTATGAATGTTTATAAAACACTAATACATGACAGATGAGTCAAAGACCACCTACCTCAATCCTATAGTACTATCCTCATCGAGTATCAGCCTTTATCATTTCCTGGAAGTGGAGAAAATAGATTAAATGATCATCAACCTAAATATTGGACAAATTATCCTTCATAAAAACTACACCATTGAGGTGAAATGAAATTAAAAACCACTCAATACTAATAGATTACATACAGATGTGCATCCAATGTAATTAATGGAAGCTTAATTAGACATCAGATAATGAAGATATCATATAAACTAGGAAGAAGCTTAAATAGAGATCGATTATAGAATAAGTATGTTTGTTTGATTTTAAAATGAGAAAATGAAAAGATGTGTTAACATAATAAATCATTTTGGAAAATTTGGTATTTTTTTCAAAAAAATATTGTAGAATAGTTTGACCAAATGGTTGGTCATACAATGCAACAACCATGCATTGTTAGCTTCTTAAGGAGGGTACCCACATGGATAGGCCTCACAGTTAGATAAATTGTGTTCCGAAAATGTATTGCATATTTGATAAAACATGAAGATGTGTTTATAAAGAATGAGGCCCTAACAACATGATTTCCCCAAAATATTAGCCTCCGACTATTCCCTAATAATGTATTCATGTTTATTTGTAACCATGCCATATGTCCCAAATCGTTTCTCATATCATCGTGGAATATCTGATAGTCCTAAAATGATGGGAGCCATGCTTCAAACAATCAAAGAAGACCTCAAAAACAATCATGAACTCATTACCTATTAATATAAGGCACAAAATAGGAAATTAGATTGAAATTTAAAAGTATATATACATGAATGAAAAATATAGTTCCTACAAATTTTCCCAAAAAATGAACCCCCCGATTTGACCTACCAATGGTGGTGAAACAGTAAACGAGAACAACTTCAACCCCTGAGGAAGTAATTCATCCTCTTGCTCCCAATTATTATAAAATATCTAGGAATTCTATAATAGCACCCATAAAAATAATGAAAGACCACACATGAAGAGCCCTCACACTCTGGTCAATGAGACATATAGGATACACTTCAAATGAATCACTAATATCTAACTCAACCTGATCAAGATCAAAGGTATGAAACCAGTCAATATTATAATAGTTATTTTATGAAACATGAAAGATGTTGTTCATGGAACAGTCTCTCTGAGGTAGATTAAAATGATATCCTACTGAACCCAATCTCTCTATGATCTAAAAAATCAATAAAAGTGCAGAGACAGTTTTAATTTTCACTATAGTTATATGTTCATAATCCCGTGTCATAACCACACGAAAACACGATCCCCGAACATGAAATACATATGTTGGTGGTGATGACTATCATATGATTTATATCTATATTGAGCAGTTGTTGTAAAAATCCTTATCATATGAACATGCTACATAGTCTACTAAATGAGATGATGACCTAGTAGTGTTGCATATCCGAGTTCCAAATTGCAATGCTGTCTTTGAAACTGCTTACCATGTAAGGACTCTGAAGGAACCGTCCAAATTCTTTGTATGAAGATTTGATTATAGGATGACATGATTATAGGGATATGATTATCCTATGAACCATTTGAACTAGGGATTAATTATTGGAGAATGTCCACTAACATATGTAACATCCGTTCTAATTGAAAATTAGTCTGAGGGTGTGTAAATGTGTTAAGAAACACCTGTGTACCCATATCACATTATAACCCAATATTGATTTTTTATGAAAACAAGACTCCCTATTTGAAAAAATTTAACGAGGGAACCCATGTAGCAATAGGAGCTAACAAACATATAGTCTTCCCATCTCATCATCTAATATAGTGTCTTGGAGAAGAAGGATGTTGAATTACTTCATCTGTCTGTCATTGACAACCCATACCGTGTTTCTACCTCAAGGTTCCCTCAAAATAATTTATAAAAAATCCATGAATACATCATCCCATTTTCATTATTGGACATTAAGTGGATTTATCATTATTGAAGGTCACTGGTTCTCCACCCACATGTGAAAATATTTATAACAACATGTATTAAAACATGATATCTTACTTTTCATCCTAGTCCACCAAAACTTTCATTTCATATCTCGATGAATACTGGAGATTCATGGATATATTTCCCACTAAGAATAGTGGGACTCCCACATCAGTTCTTATCCAATAAATATAGGGATTTAAATGCACCCATCTATATTAATGAATTCACCTCCATCTATATAACAATATGTGTGATATTCCTCATAAAAAATACTCACCCATAGGTTCAATCCTTACATATATAAAAAATTTCTTCCCTTCACCCAATAAAAGACATAAAAGAAAAAATTTCAAGGGAAAAATATAAGAATGATCATGACTCTCTTTAAACTCTATAATCAACTTAGAATGTAGGTCCATCAATTTCTTTTCATCATTGGAATCCTCCATAACATGTGCCAATGTTTTCCATATCAGTGCATCTGTTACTGCATTTCCCTATCCATGTGTATATAAAATAATGAAATAGAATTCATTACTATAATGGGTCCATATTTTCTATATGATATTCTTGTCATGGTGCATAAAGATATATTTAAATCTCTCATGAGAAATATACAAGACAATGTGCTCCCAAATAAGATGGTTTCTTTAGTAATGTATTTTCATGGAAAACTACTACTAACTCAAGGTTTTTAATTGGGTAATTTCAACAATGAGGCCACAAAATTTGAGATCAATATAGAATTAATATATACTACTATATTATAAATACCCACAGACCAATTCATGATTCATTAAAAATAATTTTATAGACTCTACCAGGGTTTAGATGAATTAAAATAGGTACTGAAATAGGCCGTCCACTCCGCTACTGAAAGGCAGTATGAAATTCTTATGACAAGATGAACATGTAACCATTCTTTGAAAGACCAGTAATAATTGAATAGTATAATAAGATGTTTTCTATAATATTCCTATAATATACATATGATCCAAAAAACATTAAATATAAAACACATTATTAGGATTCTCTTAGAAATCCACATCACTTAGCTTCTCATTATCAACTTATCATCATGATTGTAATATAATATGTCTTTCAAAGTGGAATATTATGATCTATTGGATGCACATAGAATGATTTATATAAATATATTTCTCTTTTAGTTTTTTTATAATTATCAAAAGATGTATATATTGGTCAATATGAGTATGATAATACCCAATAGTGTTTTCATAAATACCACAAAAAAGATTATATATAGGGCAGGATGATCCTATTCACAAATTACATGAAAAATGATTATGAATTCATTATTTATAATATAATAACAAGAATACACAGAAATATCATACCTTCTATGCCATGGATATAAACTATTAATTTGAGATTCCACCATCAATATATATGAAGAAAATATATTTATATAGTGGATTATAGATTTAATAAAAAATCCCCTACCCTATAGAAGAATATATAACAACACAATAATATATATCAATGATGGCTCCTTAAACACTAATTGGAAACATAAGAAATGAAAATAAATGAAGTGCATCTATATGGCTTGGAATATGAATGGAATATGAATTCTTGGTGAAAATAATGATAAATGTTAAAATAAACCATGCTTTAGATTGATATGGTAAATATTTACCAAGAATATCAAAATCCAAAATTCAAGTGAATCACCCAATAATTACAGTATATCAATAGAAATATGATAAATACATAACATCATTTCACATTACATGAAAACATGGTATTTATCAGATAAATGGGTTAGAAAATACTTGGAATATCTTATAAACAAGTTCCATCATGTTCCTCGACACCATTCTATATCTCACACTATAATAAGATTGAATATAACTACAATTGTAGTACCACATTGTGAGACCTTGACATGGGATCCACTCCATGGTGCCTGAAACTTAATTAGACCGACGACCTCAGGAGAGCCTCTATATACACAAGAAGATTAAATTTATTACTGAGGGCCTTGGGTGTGTCCGTAAGGAGACTATTAACTCACTAACATAGTGTATCACATAATATATAATAACACGGTAAATAGAATTATAGGTATATTAGATTAATAAAAAGATAAATAAAAAACTATCATGTGTCTAAAACGGAATCATATACTCAATGATGATAATTTATTTAATATCTCTAGAAAAATATTCTAATCAATTTACATTGAGGAAGTAATTAGATATTATGAAAAATCATAAAAAAAACCAAAAACTATTCAAGCATCCTGAACATTGTCTCTGTCATCTGTTAAAAAGACCCATCATAATGTAAGAAAACCTAATTTGATATCTAAATTGGGTTGATACCCCTCAACCTTACATGCATTCATATCATCTATATGGGTATCATCAGAAACATAGATAGGGAGTGATATAAATATCTATAGGACACCACTAATGACATCTATACATTTAATAAGAGAAATATGAATTGATAGTTTGCATGCATGTATAAATTAAAAGTAGTACAATCGATTAAATATAATGATACCCGATTCATTCTCAGATGGTGTATTAACATATAATCAATTAATTAATTTGGATTTGGATAATAAAAATAATGAAGAGGATCTAAGGTATTACTAAAAAGACATATAGTAATAATTATGACATAGGATCCAAGGAATTGATCAATGAATCCATAAGGATGAAAAAAATAATGGAGGGTCCAATGTGGAATCAAAGGTGACACAAAACTCTTGGGTTGAGCTAACATAGTAATAACCTACACTATTCCATTAATCGGTATGACTGTAATCAATGGGGAATCCATCAAAGAATTCCTCCATAAAATTATTCCAATCGAGTACACTGATCTCATCCAATGTAAAATGGGATATGAAATTAATGATCCCAATGGGTGTATCAGGGGTTACACATCTCCTAAGGCATCATTCTATATCCAAATAGTGTATCCAAGTCATCCTAATATCTAAAATATAATGGAGGGATCCTATGACAGCATATTGGGAATCCACAGATAGACAACAACCAATTACCACTATGGTTATTTTTTTGGCAATCATAATCCCTAAATTGGAATGGAGTCCATCAGTGCTGATGTAATTCCATTAGGAATATAAGGATGGATCTAATTTGGACACTCTAATAATGATAAAGAAATTCATATGCCAACAGAAATATATAATTGATTCATTATTTTATTATTCCCTGTAATACCCATGCCTTTTAAAAATTGAAGAGGATCATTCCATTTCTATGAATGATAGGTGAGAAGGATAGAAAGGACATGCATCATTTAAATAATTTTATTATTTAATTATCAATTAGTTTCAATCCATTTCCATTCCCAATAATGACAACATGGTCTAGGGATAAGTAAAATATTACCAATCAATTACATTTAACAATGATAAGTGATATATATAATATAATTTCCATTAAAAATTAAGATTCATTCCTTATATTAATAAGAATACCATAGAAGGGATAATTGACACTACAAAGTAACATATATTAAAAATTAGTTCAATTAATTAAATCATGTCCCATTACCAAGAAAAACTCTAGCTAACCTGAATAAGGGCGCAAAAAACATAGAAAATCCATATGATGTATAAAATAATAAAGCGCAATAATCAGGATGGTTCATGATTTGTACATGACCAAAAAGTATGGTGTATGTAGATTTAAGGGTTTCTAGAATACAAGATCAGTGATTATGATTATGGAGTGTTAATTAAATATCCATCGTATGTGGATTCTTGAGGTACGAGTCATAGAAAACCTACCTAGAACCTATAACATTATCCTCATCCAGTATCAACATATATTTTATCCAGGATAAGAATTAAATGGAAGAACAAATTAATTATCTACAAATATGGAATATGAGGAAACATCAAAATAACTCTGTAGAGAAGAAGAGAATTGATTAATGGTTAAATATTAATATATTACATTCTGATTTTCATCCAATGTGATGAATATATGTACAGTACGACTTTGGATGATGAAGATATTCAATAACTCAGTAATGATATTTAAAGGATCTCAATGAGAGAGAAAATATGTTTTATGTCTACTAGAATATGAAAAGAAGAGGAGGGGTTAAGGTTATAAATCATTAATGAAATTTTTGTATTTATCCAATCATAAATATGGGTGCACAATTTTGGAGAATTAGTGGTCCAAATTGTGTGCCAATGATGCTTGGATCACTACATAAGGATTGTTCCTACATGGTTAGGAAGAATGGCTAGGGAAAAAGTGTGCTAATTATAAAATTAAAATATTCAGAAAATTAATTTAAAATTTTGTGGTTTTGTGGACCTATATTCATGGTTTACTCAAAACATAAAGACTCTTAATGATTAATTAAAATCCTCTCATAGTTATGGGTATCCATATTTTATGTCCCATATTATTCCACCTAACTATGTGGCCTGTATGATTTTTACAAAATTCTAGGATACAAGCTCCGAAAAATCCTCAGACACCCCTGAAAGACATGTAACAACCTTAGGAAAACCTAATATGTACAAAAAATTAATATATATAAAATTTAAAAGGTTCCATGCTTGAATAATAACTTTTGTTCTTATAGTATCCCCCAAAGGGAACTCATCCCCATGTTCAACTTTAATGGGAGGTGAAACATTTTATGATAAAACCATCATCCAATAAAATTTATGTTTGTATCCCATTCCAATGTCACATGTTATACATATAGTTGCTACCATAGAAAACATATTAAATGTAATTACTATCCTCAAATATACAATGTTCTCAAGTCAATGATGTATATGGGATACTCTTAAAAAAATAATAACTATCTAGCTCAACATCCTTGGGATAAAAAGTATGTGATGGGTTGATATGATAATGATAATGCAATGATATAAAGAAGACATAATTCCTGTAATGATACCACTAAGGTGATAGAATCTGAAATACTACAATAAAAACTCTCTCCATGATATGAAAATTCCTGAGAATGCATGTTGACAAATATCTTTACCTACGCATCAAACCATGTCATAGCCTAGGTGATACCTATATGAAATAATAATCCCTATCCTCAAAATCTAGAGGTCATCGATGGTGATTGGAATTATATTTATGTCTCGAATGAGATGTATTTATGAAAATTCATATCAAATAAACATTAGTTGATGTCTCTTGAATGATATTAACACCCAGTAGAACTATCTATCCAATCTCTAACTAGAACTGTAGTGAACAACACGTCCAACCATGGAGTCTATCAATAGAATCCATCTAAATTGATCCATAAAAAGTGTTGTTGTATGAGAAATCAATGAGAGTGATATTCCTCTCTGAAAAACCTATACAATAATTTTTTCATTCATGGATCATTTTATCGAACAAATATTTCAATTATTTTTAAAGGGAATTGTTATGAGGATGAAATATAGTTATAAGAAGCACCTCTGTACCCATAGACCTCTATATCCCATGCCTGAACCATTATGTAAAACATAAATCCTTATCTAAAATAATATTATTTGGAACCCCATGTAGCCATATGATATCGTAAATATATATTTTTCCTACCACATAAACTGAGAATGTCTCTAAAATAAGAATGAAGTTGGATACTTTCAGTTGTCAATCTATGACTACACAAACTGCATCACTAACATGATATAACCATTATAATATGACAAAAATATACAAGTAAACATATTCCCATTTCCATTTTAGGAAGGTAGGACTATGAAACAATAATAATGATCATTTTTACATGACCATCACTGGATGAAAATTTGAAGACTACATAATATAACATTTAATCTATCATTTCATCTAAGGATATAGATATTGGTTTCTCATATATTAATACACATTGGAGTTTCTTAGAACAATTGCACACATAGAATCCTGGGAAGATAACATAATTTCTTCTATTTTTTAAATAGAAAACTATATTATCCCATGTATAACATGGAATTCATCTCTATTTATATATCAATAAAGAGGATGGTCCTCAACATAAATAATTATATAAAGAACCAAGCCTCCAAGATATAAAAACTGATATCTCTTCAGCCGATTAATGAGTAAATAATTATTAACATTGAAAATATATAAGGCTTATCATGACTCTCATGAAAATACTAATATATCATATAAAATAGGTTCATCATGTTCCATTCACTACTGGCTTCCGCTACGTCATGTGTCTGATCATTTGGACTCATCACATCCTCTAACATATTTCCATTTACAAACATTATTTCAAGATTATAATGGAAGGAATAAAGATATTTCAACCATTTTCAATATCAAAGATTAATTTCAAGCTATTTAAATATACATTTCAGTGGTTTTTGGTTTTTATACATAGAAAAAAAAAACTCACCCAGCAAATAGTGTGTCTAGCAATGAATGAGACATGGAACTGCATACAACTCTAGATCATGCGCTAGGAAACATTGTCATTATACATAAATTTTTGAGATCTATAAAAATGAAAAATATAATCTCGCATCATCATTACTTCTTGAATAATTCTTGAAGCAGCACGAAACACTATACAGTTTTCTATAGGGTCCATATGAATCAATAATAGTTATTAAAACAAGTCTTTCATTCATCCACGGAAGATCATTCTCACACGATTTTGACCATAAGAACATGAAACCCATATTTGTATGAAATGTAATAGGTTTATAAAGTAATGATAATTCTTCTATAAAATTAACATGATATTAAATCAGCAAAAATAAACTCCATATACCAAAAATGTTCTTGTTCTGATCCTAGGAAACATCATCACTCAACTTCTCTAGGTCAACTGATAGTTTAGATTCCAAGATAATATGACCCAGTACATGGAAATCGTTTTTAAATAAGTGGATCATATAAATAATCGAATAAAAATTAATCTATATAACTATATTCAAAATGATATCAATATATTAATAATGATCGTAATTAGTATGAGAATACCCCATTATTATTACCACATGAGCCATGAAGAAAATCCACATAGTGGTGGGAACCACATTTCATCATATCCATGAAAATAGTTTGAAAAATTTTAATACTAAAAGGCATAATATTATAATAATAGTTACCATACCTACTTTTAAAATATTTATGAGTTACTTTTGATGGCCTTACCACACCTAGTGAATATCCAATGTCAAGTTGATCATATAAAATAGAATACCACCTCTGATCTGGTAAAAGAGATCCTCTATACGATGTAGTGGATATTAGTTAGTGAACCTTAATTGGATCACTCATTAGTACTAAAATCAAAAACAAAGTTTCACTTATGATTTATTGATGAAAATAATGTGGGAACCCATGGATAAGTACCGGGTATTATAAATCCATTAGAATTCAAATCCAACATCTGTCTCTTAGGCTACTGGTGCATAGTAGGTGTCATACTTTGTGGAGGAGTGGACCCAATATATTTTAATAGACCAAGACTAGTAATAATCTATACATATCTCTTAAGAAGTAATCTAGAAAAATAATTGAGAAAGTCATATCTTAAATGATCCACAAATATAGGAAAATCTATCATGTGTATTCCATAATCCTCCATGATAATGCTAGAATTTGGGGTGGTCACTCCACCAAAAAAATCCTACTATAGTACTGATATACATTAAATAATAATTAGATTCATGGATACTACTTCTATGACCTCCTCCCTTGCCAATCTTGTATGTCCATCTACAACTCCCCCCATTGCGCAACATAAAAGATACTCTCCTTAAAGGTATTGATGGCGTGGAGACTCTTCCCTTGGAAGAAGATGGAAAGGTCTTACTAAATAACAAATAATTACCTATATATCTTAATGCACTGAATACAAGGGGTTATCTATCACACTGAGGCACTAGATTCTAATTGTTTCACATGAATTGAATATAACACAACTGCTAGTTCTGAAACTTTTTCCTCCACTAATATAATGAGAATCCACAATGAAATTTGCCTTGTTATTAGAATAACTACTGGCCTACTTTTTCACAAAACCCCATTCCAAGAACTATCTCCTCTCCTTAGGTTTTACATAGTGATAATATGTCTTTTAATGATCTCATAAAATGTTGGTCGATGAATCACATTCACCTGATTATTGATGGAATAACTAATACCATCCACAAAATTTTGCACTTATGATAAATCATCGATATAATGAATTGATGAAATTAACTATATGTTAGTAAAACACATTGAATATTCTATAACAAACATAGAACCCTACATCAGATGCATAAAATATTAGGATTTTTTAGATACCAATGTATGAGCAAAGTTGATCACATTAAAGGCAGTCTGGAAGTCATCCCTATGATTTCCCCAATGATAACCAAACTAGGTATTCGCATCCAACCTATTATTCTCCAAATCACATTGTATTTTTGTGAACGGATTTACCCTATCTTCAAGATGATTCACTAGATGCTCTAATATAGATAATGTGTCATCTAGCCAATCTAACCCTCTTTTGGATTGTCACTGCTCTAGAAGCTACATGGATGCTGCCACTGAAACTCACATGTTAGATTAACCATCGTTGGTGATGTTCAAGTAATAACCAAACATATCATACATTAGATATAGGAAATTATCATGATTTTGATAAATAGTTCCTAATTATGTCATAAAAATTGGTCCCTAAGGTTGGACTACTAGAGGAATAATTGTTGTCTCAAGTACCACCACCTTTTAAGAATGATTGTTTCCACCCTATTGGCCCATTATATGATGAATATATAGTGGAATATCTAAAAAATTTATAATTACTCAAATCATGACAATATTTTATAGTAGATAGATGTAGTATCATAATTAGACCGTAAATATAATGGCTCATATTCTAATATACTATCCCAACCTCCCACTTATAATTACAAAGTATTACTAATAATTAATATTTACTAATAGAGGATCTAGTAGATTAAATTTTAATTCCACATTGAGACAATATTTACTGGTTATAGTATTAATTTCTATATGTCAATATTTTCTTTCAATTTTTTCATTTTCTTTTTTTAATTACAAAATTATTTAAATAGATTATTATTCACAGTTAATAAGGGATCATACACAATATCATTGAAATTGGTACCCATTGAATTTCAATTTATCATGGAAAACATTTTTATCTTATATAGCTATTAATATATTATGGAACAACATATTCAATAACCAATTATAATCCATGAGGGCTCATACACATCATGAATAATAATTGTCCATCAATCAATCATAGACAATGTTCAGCTCATGTAAACAACGTTACATAGCTAAAAGGATAGAAACTAAGAAATTTAAGATTCCACCATGAATATAGATAAGAAAATAATAATTTGATTTATTTTTATAGTTCAAAAAACCAATACCCTCTATCCTGTAGAATAAAATTTAGTAACACATGCACATATACCAACCATGGATCACTCAAAAATCCCAGGCAACACAAACATTGAAAACAATGAAATACACCAATATATCTTGGGATATACATGGAATGTGAATTCTATGTTCCGATAATAATGCCTGTAACAATTATCATTTCCATTGTAGGATAAGGTAAATTTCTATAATTAATATCAAAATCCACAACTCAAGTACATCAAAAACCAATGAATTCTTATAAAATATTATATTTAAAATACCAAAAAAATTACCATTTCTAAGAAACCTGTTATTTACCAATTATATAGATTAAAAACTCAATAGGATGCCTTATAAACATATACCAACTTGTTCTTAATTAGTTGTGTCCCAAATATATGACTAAAAAAAAGAAAAACCACACAAATTCCACTTTTTGACATCTTGACCTGAGTTCCACTCAGATGTTCCCAAAACCCAATTATCCACATGGAATCAAGAATGCCTCCTTGTATATTATATGCTTCCAAATAGAAATGAGGGTCATGGGTCTGTTTATAGGGATATAATTATCTAATTAATATTGCGTATGAAATCTTCTATAGCGATAAGGAATATATTAGAATTAGTATATTTAGTTAATTTTTAACAGAATATAGGTGTATTCAAAAGATAGAAACTGAATCATAAATATAAGTATGATATTTTTGTCTTTTATCCAAAAAAATGAAAAATAGATATACATGGTAGCTTTAAATACATGTAATACAAAAAAATTAATCCCAAACATTCCATTAATGATGAGTTTCAGCACCCTCATCTTCTACCCAACTCCATTATATTGCAAGCAGTCATGATCAGGTTTCCATAGTGGCACTCATAACTTTATCAACAACTAAATAGATATAGTCTACCTAGGTACTACTAGAAGACCAGTTAGGGAGTGAGATAAATATCAGTACGTCACCACTAATGGATTCTGTATCATTCGATCTACGAAATTTAAATTATCAGTGTGTAGATTTATATAAACACAAAGCAGTATAGTAATATAAATATTCTATTAACCGATTAATCCTCAGTAGGGGATTTAACATGGAATCATTAAATTAATTAGGTTCTAGATTATAAGAAACAAATATGTGGATCCATCATATATCCATGGAATCATATAGTAATAATAATAATAGAGCACTTAAGGATGTAACCAAGGATTCATTTAGGAAGATAGTATTGAAAGATGATATATGGTATAATATAAGGAATCCATGACCACAAGGGTCAATACAACTCAGTAATAACGATTATACTATCTATAGGGGTCTATGTGTAATCCATGGGGAATCTCCCAAGTCATTACACGAAAAATTATTCTAACATTGTCCAATGATATCATCCATGGTCAAAAAGGATAACCAATAACTGGCCCTAATGGTTGTATCCATTGAGTCATATGTCTTAAAAAATAAAGATGGGTCAAATGAGAGTATCCAAGTAATATCAATATTATAATAATAGTAGTGTCATTCTTCAATTTCATTTTTGAAATCCAATGACATACAAGGCCATGATCCATGGTGGGTATATCCATGGGAAACTGACATTCTGGTATCAGAATGGTGTCCATGAGCGTTCATGTCTATCCATTAGGAATCCAATGCTCGATCAAGTATGACCACTCATATATATTTGAATAGGTCTGCATAAAATAAGGACCTAATACTTGTTTCATTATTTCATAAGCCCATTTAAAAATAAATATATTCAATAATACATGATGTTCATTCCATAACCCTTCATACCTTGTAATAATGTTAAACCATACATGAAACCACTTATTAAGTTATTAACATAATTATAAATTAAGATCATTCCTTTTATTTTATAATATTGACAAGGAGGGATAATGAAATTAAATATTTACATTCTATAAAATTTATGTAGACCATGTGATATATATAAAATACATTCTGTTTACAACTAAGATTATTTTATAATATTAAAAGTCTATCTCTAGAATGTTCAAGCGATACAATAACGTAATAGACTTAAATAATATATATATTTATTTAAAACCATTACCTTATCTCGTCCAAGTCTGTTTATCCCAAACATTGGTGTAAAAATTCAAAAAAAAACCATAAGAGACATAAACAACGATACCACTCTTTATGGGGTGGTCAACATTGAGGTCATGATATCTAATGGAAATGATAATGTATATTAAGGGATATATAATAATATAATAATTATTATAAGCATGAAATATTAATTTAATAAGTATCTCCTAATGAAATTAGTTTTTTCACTAAAACTGTAGTTTATAAAATCATGATACTTGAAGGATGATTCATAGATCACCAACCACATGACATTACCACTCAATTAATCTTTTAAGACCTTGAGTTTTTCTAATATAAGAAGAAAATGGATGAATGGATGAACACCCTTAAAATATGGTATACGAGAATTTATCAAAATAACCATGTCAAAGTGAATATAAATGATGAATAGAGGCATAATAATAGATTACTTACTGATTCACATCCAATGAGAAAAATGGTAGAAGAATCATACATTGAACAATAATGATATATAAGAACCTATGAGGATGAATCAATAGAGCTCAATGAGAAAGAAAATAGGGAGTATATCCATTAGAATGAGAATGTATAATAGCAGTTAAGCTTATAAACCATAATTGTTATTTTTTACAATTTTCCCCAAAAAGTAACATTAGAAAAAATTCTTACCAATTTGTTGGAAAACCATTATAAAATCATGTTGGGCTCACTACATAAAGATAACAACCACATAGTTAGGCAATATGGTTAGAAAAAAATATTCCTAAATGTGAAATTTATATCTCTAAAAAATTGGATATTTTTTTATAGATACTGGCCCTATCTGAACTATTTCCTTAATCTATGTAGCTTAATACTACTCAATGAAAAGCCTCGCTCGATTATGTGTAATATTGCGGCATGATATAAATTGTATCACTAATCCATCTGGCATGTCTAATTTTCCAAAAATGTCCTGCACAAGGAACATAACTAGACCTATAAACCCCTAAAACACTTGTGATCTCATTATGAATCAATTTTAGTTCTAAAAAAATTAACTAGATAGAATTTAAAAAGGATTTATACATAAATTAAAAAGTGTGTTCTTCAAATCATTTTATAGGGTTAGTTGTCTTTATTATGTTTTCTTTAATGAAAATATTTTATAAAATAAGAGAAATTAATTTATTAAAATATATTCTAGTTTCCCAAAAACATATTTTTTAAGGAATATTAATTTATAATGAGAAGGAATAAATACCCTTATGTTTGGAAAATATTTTCTATTTTCCAATACCATAATTATGGAAAAATGGTTTCATTCAGAGAGTTATTTCTTGAATTTTAATTCTAAAGACGTTTTTGAAAATTTTAAATTATCATTATATATATGAAACAAAATATTAATTATTTATATTATAATCATGATTATATATGGCCATACTGTATATTTAGTATTTTCTTTCTATTTATTCCTTGAAAATCAATTACTGTTGTAACTTTTTCAAAATTTTAAATAGATCAATAAAATGAATGTGTATATATTTTTTTGTTAAAAATCTTTCTACATTAAGGAATCTTATTTTATTTAATATATATAATAACTTTTCTCTTCAATATTATATTACAACAAAATTAGTTATTGAGATATTTTAGTCAACGTATAATGAGAATGGTTTCCTTTGAATTTTTTGTTAAACAAATTACTCCATAGGTATCCTATGTGATGACATGGAATTGTGAGTAAACAAAAACCTCCATGGGGAATATTACTAAATGATTAATTTCAATTATCCTCATGGTCTTAATAGGGTTTCCCAAGTATCATTATATTAAATAAAAATTATTATCTTCAATGTATTTTTTTTAATGATTTAATGGAGAATTTCATTTTTATTTCCAAGGATTTTATATTTTGAAATTTTATGGGTTTTCAATGTTATATGTGTTTTAATGATTTAAAAAAATATTTCTTATGATATCCTTGGAAAATTTTAGATTTATTATTTAGGGAAAATAATTATATGTATATAAATTGAAATTTTTTAATGGATTAATTTACAATATCTATGATTAAATTATTGTATCATCAATATTTAAACCCATTGATAAGAAGATTTAAGGATACAGTACATTATAAACTATTTTTTCAGAGGGTTATTCGAATATTTTGGGGATTTTTGATTCATTTCCATAGAAATCTCAAATGAATTCAAATAGAAACTTGTTGAATTTTTTAAATAATTTATTTTGATGTATGGTTTCTCTTAATCCATCAAACACAACTCCAAAAGGATACATGGGTGTGTAAATAATGATGTATTTATCAATTGAATTTTTTTATAAAAAATTAATAAATGATTTAGAATATGATTCGGGATTGGGGGTTTTAGGATGTAACATTTTGTTTCCAATGGATGGTTTAGAAAAAATTTGATATTATGAAATATAGTCAAAAATTAAATTATATATTAAGGAATTTTATTTTTCCATAATTCTTTTTTAGTAATGTATTAGTTTCAATATGGGAAAAGATGAGCATCAATAAATATTTTATCTTTTATGGATGAAATATTTTAAAAATTTCACGTAATTTATGTTTAATTAAATCTAAAAATTCCTATATAAAATAGATTTTTTCTAAGAACCTCCATAAGGAATTAAAAACCTCTATTATACCCCAATTAATTTATGGTTCATGGTTTTTTCTATTATAATATTATAGATATTTTATTATATACTCTACATGATTTGAAAGGTAAATCTGGGGTGTTTTTACATTCCTCACGTTATGTAAATTTATGATAGACATGGATTTTTCTGACAAATAAGAACATGGAGATCTCCAAATAGATTACATGTATCAAATTATAATATTTATACATTTATAAATGTTAGTAATATTAGTACACTCTAGAAGGGGGTGAATTCAGTACCTAAAAATGTTTATGTTAAAAACATTATTTAAAAAGTCTCCCAATTTAAATCAGAATATCCTAGTCAACTAATTAAGTATATTTCTAAGAGTTTTTATTATTCAATTAATTTCACGAAATATATATTAATTATATGTTAAATCAATGGGAAAAAATTTATAAATTTTGAATGTTATTTACTAAAATTTAAAAACAGTAAAAACTATCTAAGATTAATTATCAATGTAAAATTTATTTTATTAAAATTTTTTCAAGAGAATAGAAAATTAAATTTAAAATGTAGATAAAACAAGAGGTTTAACCTCTTGCAGATAATTAACATCTCCACACAGTGATCCCATTCCACATAAAAATTTATGTTAATAAACATGATCCAAATCCTGGTTCAAGGATAACAATAGTGTTCAAGTCTTTCCAGGTCAACAAGGCCTCTACCATAGTTAGTCGTGTCAAACAGAATTAAAAAAAGCCACACAGGGACCAATTTTATAGTTATATATGAGAGAAAAATAATGTACAAGGATGAGTGGGTTGGAATATTTTATATTATCCATCCCTGTATGGAATACAGTGTGTGATTATACATCAGACAAACACACTACTTGAAAAGTAGTAAAAATATACACAATAGATAAAAAATTATGAAAGTGGTGTTTAAATGATTTTAGTGATGTTATTGATGCTTTTGAAAATTTTTTGTAATGTATATGTGTAATTTCAGTACTAATCTTGAAATAGACACAAAAATAGATTTTAATGGAAGATATGTGTTCTAGTTCCAAGAATAGATGAGATGCTCTTCTAAGGTTCTCTCCGCTAGGTTTTATTTCTCCATGATGGTTGAGACTTTGGTTATTAAGAAATCCCTATTGTTTATAGTCAGAAAGAATGTGTGTTTATCATATTTTTTTCTTCCTTTCAATTCACATATTCAATTTATATACATCATATTTTTTCTCCAATGATTTCTTTTTATATTCTGCATAGATAAAAAATAGGTTCAATTCTTATCATTAAGCTTCCTTGTACCTCACAGAATTTTCTAAAAATGTTTGTAAAAGATAGATTGAGTCATTAATGTAATATGCAATACTGAGTTTCATATATATGACTGTCAGAATTAATTCTGAATTTATGAGTAAATAAAATATTATATTCATTGAACAATAGGTCATTCTATATATGAATCCTTTTATTGAAAAGTCATTCTATTGGTGAATCCTTCAATCAGTGACATGTTCCATCAATGACACATACTATTTGTGACTCGGTGAAGTATATATCGGTGAGTCGTTCGTTCTATCAGTGATATATTATATCTTTCGGGGATTTATTTGTTCTGTCTGTGAGTCCTTATGTTTATTGGTGAGTCATTTTTTCTATCTGTGATTTTTCGGTTAGTGACTCATTAGTTATGTTGGTGACTGGTCTATGATTTTGGTGACTCCATCTTATATCAGTCAATGAATAATTTTTTCACATAACTATTAAGATCTCATTCATAGCCATTTTGTTTGTTTACCTCACTATTATTATAAACCTCAATAGAATATTTTATCCTTATAATTTAAAATTGATAAACTAAATTAATCATTTTTTATCTTAACTAATCATGACATGACATAAATGAATATGATTCAACACAATTTTTTGTTATAAAAACTATAGGGGAATAACAAATCCCTACATTTTTTATCACAATTCATAGCATTAAAATGTTCAATAAGATGATTCATAATGATAAAATTAGATTTTATACTTACTATATATTTTGATTTATAATTCATATTTGTTTAAATATTCTAATTTTCTCCCCATTTTCATATTATTAGAAAGGGAAAATGTAGTATATAATTGAGGTCAAGGGATAAAATAAATAGTCAGACGAAAAGAGTGAAATTAAAAAGACACTATATTTTTGTGTTAATGGAGATTACATTAGAGAAATGAACAAAAAATGTAAATCAAGGAAGGCGTATCAGAAAATTTATCCAAACTACATTTTCATATTCAAATATGAATCTAGTTTGGCCTTTCCATTATCATGTGAAGCAATGATATGAGTAAATAAAGAAGTAGTGGCTGGAGGTTCAGAATGAATTCTCAGAAAGGCCAATGGAACTCTAGTATGGACTATAGAGGCCATGATGGGACTAGTGGATGAAGGAAGGTCATTAAGGTCCCTAAAAATGACCTGATGAATCTGTATGCTAGATTGAGCAGGAGATAGTTCAAATAAGGAAGGCATGAATAAGTAGAGCTATCAGGTTCTATTGGTGTTCTGGTACATGTTCCAGGAGGAAAAAAATTATTGTACTATGGACTAGTATATAAGTCTGTATAAGGTTGATTAAATCCATTTTTATATCTCCAACATACTGTGTAGCATTTTTTAAATATTCTATATTTTTAATGAACTATGAAATGTAATGTGAAAACTCTTTAAGATACATTACATAATCTTTGAAGACTTGGGTCACTAGAGGTATCCATAGGTTCCCAAGTAAAATCATGAAGTGACTATCTAGATGATTCTTGGGATATATCCTATTGAAGTGAAAAAATAAACATTCTTGGTGATTTATTGTTGAGAAACAGTATACTTTTCTGAATAAAATCTGACATGGTCATTGATACGGTCACATTTCTACCTGATTTTTTTATTGACTTTCCTAACGAGTTACACCCTCCATGATTCTCAGATATTCTATAATGAGAGGTTAGACCATATATATGATTATTGGATGAGATATAGGAGATGCTGAGCTTGATTACCCTTGAACAATGCCTCTCAAATCATTCCATAGCAGGATCATGATTTCACTATCTGAATTTCCTATTACTGACTGATGTTCTCCGCATACCACTATTCAAATATCCTCACTATTTGAAGAATGAATGGGGGGAACATTGTGTGGTGGAGAAATAGATGACGTGTCACTATTCACTACATCCTTGACTACTAACTTTAGAATGTCTAATTCAGGTGTTGGAGTGGCATCAAAAATAGGGGATTCAGGAGAGAGGTCCTGAATTTTCATACATTGGTCCACGATGCATTTGTACCCTCTGAGTAGTTGGATAAAAACTACTACAAGATTGACTAATTAATTAGACACATCCTGATTAGATGTATTAACATATTCTGAAACTGATACCATCTGATGATCAAGATTAGAAACAACTATTTCTACCATCATTTATGCATCATTCTTAGTATGTTGTGCCATAGGTGCAAGATAATCTTGAGGGATTGATCTCAAATATTCTAATTTTTTAAAAAAAACATTCTAAATCTCATTTGGTGACATAGAAACCTGAAACTTAAAACACTAATGGTGTAGAAGTTAAGGCATATGAAACTGTCAGAGGATCATATAGTAATTTTCCTCTTGATGTATCTATCCACTCCTCATCATCAGAATCTAGATTATCTAGACCAAGATAAATATAACTAGGGAAATTTTTACACTTATATAACATAGAAGAATAAATATGAGTGAGTCGATGAACTATAAATTTTATTAACTTGAGGATCACCCTCAATTTGAGAACACTTTATTTGTTTCTCCCCTGCAACATGATGTCTCCTTATAACATACACCAACTGAGGTTCTGTACCTACTTGAGATATGACTTAATTACCAACCCCAACTACATCTTCTACCTCAGTTACCGATTCTTTATCACAAAGAGGTTCTAAAATCATTTCTTAATTCACAAGACTAGCCAGTTCTATATTGGCTTCTTTATCATCACTAGGAAGATCAAAAACACTACCACTTTCACTACTATCATCGTATTCATTCCAATGTTCATCTCTTTATTCCTCACTATTCGAGCTACTGCGACTGCCACTTTGTACACTTTCATTGTCATCATTTTCTTCTATAGATTCCTCTTTTGAATCATTCTATATTATTACAAACTCTACATTTTCATTCTCCTGAGTCTCATCATCATCTTGATAAATGAAAATTGGTTCCTCAGACGGTAGATCGAGAGGTGGACGAGCTTGACCATGTGACATTCCCCTTTGTGTTTCAAAAATATGTGAATTACTCCAATCATCTATAGGAGACCCATATTCTCTACAAGATTTAGTGTCCTCTTCATATGACTAAACTAACTGAACATATGTTCCTAGAACAAAATTATTCTCATCCTTTAGCCTAGTAGGATGATAAATAGGATTGAAATATTCATATAGCTTCTCATTTTCTTCATCCTACTTGTAACATCCCAAGTAAGTAATGAATAATATATATTTTTATCTATGTCTATTAATTAATTATATAGTGTTTTAGAGGCTTAAAATGAAAATAAATACAATCTTATGCATGGAATACACTAATATTCTTAAAAGATTGTTTTATTTCCTTTTGATGGAAAACCATTTTTAAATCTATATTTATACAATTTTATAAGCTATGTTTGTCAAAATAAACTTATTATTTATGATTGGGACATCAGAATTTACTTTGTGTGAATTTTTTGTATTTTTCTAATAAAGTTCATTTTTAATGAATAGTGAAAAATGTTGTATTTTAATTCAAAACCTCTTTTTAATATAATTTTTTATATGATTAGATTATCTTTTGAATTGTTTTTAAAGTGAAATTAGAATATATTTTTACCATTTAATCCAATAGTGGTCTTTGGAATTAATTTCACTTTGAAATTGGACTTAAATTAGTGTCAATCTTTTGATAGATATTGTTTCATAAAAACACGCTATTTGTCATGACAACGGGAATTAATTATTAAATTAATTACTGTGACTTATATGTTTTGAATTTTTTAAAATAGACTTCATTTTTGAATTCAGAATATCAAATATAGATTAGGGTGATGTTTTGGTATCTTTCTAAAAAACTTCAATTTTTGATGAATAGTGAAACCACTAAGTGGTAGTTAAAGAAACTGATTTTCCGTTTAACTGAAACTCCGCCACTTCTGTGATTTAATTTTCAAAAATCCGACATACATGGTTTTCATTAAGAAGTAAAATTTGGTTCAATGATATTAATTTTTTTTGGTGAATAGTAACTTATTAAGTTTTTAATCGCGATTAGTGGTAATTAGTGTAGTTTAAGGTAAAAATAATGCTTTAATAATAAGAAATGACTTAGACATATGTCCTTACGTTATTGGATGTGTCATGGCAGACCCAGACAAGCCATGGGTCAACTTGGGGACCCCATGGAGCCACTTTGGTTGGGAAATGACATAAATAACTTTTTATTTAATGTAAAAGTAAAAATGACACAAACATAATACGTTTTACGAAATTTTTTTTAAATAGGGTTATACAAGTCATATTTTTGACTATAAATATTCATTGGAAATCTAAAAATATTTCCTAGATCATAGTATTTTTTTATAATTTTTTGACATTAAATAAATAAAAGTATTTATGACATCATGATGATGTAGTGATTACCTCATTAATAATGGATTTAAATAAAATGGAATGATAATGAAAAATATAAGACCTACACATGGCCAAAACCTATTGGATGGGTGGATTTCGAACCCTTATCACCTTATCCTAGATTTAAATCAACGTGGGACTTTTAAAATCAGAAAATCTTGTGAAAATAAAGTAACATTTTGTAACTTTACAAGAGTGCCCCTCCTCTCCTCTTATAAAAGGCCCCCACCTCTACCTCCTTTCCCACACTCCCAAAGCCTTTGGCTCCACCAACCCCTTCTCATTTTGTCTCTCCACTTCCCTCTCTTACTCCTTGAAGCCTCACATTGGGCATAAGTCTTCCCAAGGAAGCCTTTGAACTCAAACCAAAGGGAGTTACCCGATTTTAAGGAGATTAAAGAATGACCGAGTCAAGTCGGACCCGAGGTATGGGACTTCGTCTCAATCTCCATTCATTGAGGAATATTTTTTTTATACACCACCTTCTTTTATACAGTGTATAAACACCTTTTACTTTTACATTTATCCAAAAGGAATCTTTTTTATACGAAGCGTTTTACTAAACGACAGAAGGGAATGTTTTTTTCGTACGTATGCGGTGACAACGAATTCTCCGCCTCCGTGACCGTTATTTGAGTTTTGGATTCCTCTACAAGCCATAACCTCTTTTTAAAAGAAAAATAAATGCCATGTTTTAATTTTCTTTTAATTTGGTATTGAAAATGATTTTCATAATATTTTTATATCAATGTGTTGTATTGATATCTTGTGATTCAAAGGTGGAAATGTTATGTTTCCTTTATGCATGTTTTATGTGATACGATTATGTTGAGGCTCTTGGGAATTATTATGAAGACGGGTGGTTCCGTGATAAACTAAGGGCGGGTGAGCCCGATATAGCTCACTAATGCTTTGGGTAACATGAAGGAGTGAAACGTTATGGTTTCTCCGAAGAGATTTAGGGAATATACTGTGATGGGTATTCCAAACGTAACCAAGAGGGTTACTCCCTATGTAAGAATGTCATGAATGCCTCAAGTTACCTTTATGTATTATGATTTCTATGATTTATTCATGAATTGATGAGGTGTGTTAAAGTGATTATGTTTTATGGGTAAAGTATGATCTCATTCTTATGTATATATGTACCCATGTTTCCTTTCCATATTTTTATATCCCTTACTAAGCTTTTTATGCCCATCCCAAGTTTTTGTTGAAATGTTTTTCACAGGTCAAGGTAAAGGTACATGATATGATGATAGTGTCAAGAAAGTGTCAAGAAATAATCCATGTTTTATTTAAAATATGTTTCCATTGATGGGAATGAAGAATACTATCTTTATGTAACCACTTTGTTTATATGTGGAATGTAATGAAAGTTTTATGATCTAATTTTCTAAAACTCTAAACCTGAAAAGATCCTCAATGTGTAATCTTGTAATAACTCAAGATTAAGTAAGGTTTAAGGCTGGGGCCTTATAGTTGGTATCAGAGGTCGGTTTAGATAACTTTAGGAGTTAGAATTCTATTAAATGATCATCCAAAAATATTTTTTTATGGTCAAATTGAAGTGATATAGTATTTGAAGATTACCATGTTGCTTCATCAAAGACATGTTTGTTCAGAATGGTTTTCCGCAAGGGAAACAGGGAATCAGTGCTAGGAAGTCATGCAGAAGGAAATAACCGTCTGAATCAGCATCCTGAGATGCTCGGAATTGGAACTGAACAGTTTGTTGCAGTAATGGAACAGTTGACTCAAGCGATAAATGGCGGTGGTATCCATGCACGAGGCCAACCAGATCAACCGCAGAGGAACATGTCAATGGTTGAACATTTCATGAGGCAACATCCCCCATCATTCAGAGGATCATCTGACCCTGTGTTAGCTGAAGGTTGGATTAAAGTACTGGAGAAGATTTTCGATGTCACGGGGTGTTCAGAAAATCAAAAGGTTAGTCTTGCTATTTATCGTTTGGAGGGTGAAGCCGATCAGTGGTGGTCGATAGTTAAGAATATCAGGGACGCTGATGAGATTGATGCTCTCGACTGTGATGAATTCAAAGGTATGTTTCTTGAGAAGTATTTTCCTAAGGCTGTTCAACTTAGGATGGAAAAGAAATTATTGGAATTGAGGCAAGAGGAAGACTCAGTGGCTGCCTATGAAGAAAGGTTCACTCGATTGGCAAGTTATGCTCCAAATTTTATCTGAGACCTTGATAGTAAAATCAATCGTTTTTACTCAAGATTAAAGCCAAAATATTGAAGTGCATTAGCTTCTCGTGAGTTTAAAAGTTATGAAAAGCTTGTTCGATGTTCTGAGAAGGTGGAAATGGAGTTTTCCGATGATCAAGTGTTCTATAACAACCAGCAGAAGAAGAGACTGAGGTGGGAGGAGAAAGGTAAGAATTTTAAAAAAAGTGTGACGGTAAGAAAACTAAGTTTCTAGTTTGTGATAAATGTGGAAAAAGGCATGCTGGGGAATGTCTTCTGAATTCTGGAATGTGTTACCAATGTGGTAAGATGGGACATAAGGCGTGTGATTGCACTAAAAAAATCAAGGTGATGGTAAGACCAAATTTGATTTACAGTTTGTGAAATGTTATAAGTGCAATGAGATGGGTCACTATGCAAACGAGTGTCCGAAAAAGAGCTTGAGTGATGGGAAGAAGTTGGACTACAAACAGAAAGGGGTGGTGAAATCCTTTGCAACTACTTCAGCAGATGTCAGGCCATCAAATGAAGTTGTATGAGCTCCAGGGAGCTCAGTTTTTTTTCAAATATTGACCTGAGATCGGAGTACCATCAGCTGAAGGTAAATGAGGTAGATACTCTGAAGACCACGTTCCGTACAAGATATGGCCATTATGAATTTGTAGTAATGCCTTTTGGGCTAACCAATGCACCTGCTGTATTCATGGACTTAATGAATAGAATTTTCCATGAGTTCTTGGATAAGTTTGTGGTGGTTTTCATTGATGATATTTTAGTGTTTTCTAAAAGTAAAGAGGAGCATGAAAGTCATTTAAGGGTTATCTTGCAAACCATAAAAGAAAAGAAACTGTATGGAAAATTCAGCAAGTGTGAGTTTTGGTTACAACAAATTTCATTCCATGGACATATTGTTTCTAAAGATGGAATAACTATTGATCCTGCAAAAACTAAATTTGTGGAAGAATGGCCAAGACCCACAAATGTAACCGAGATTCGTAGCTTCCTTGGTTTGGCAGGCTATTACCGAAGGTTTTTTAGAAATTTTTCACGGTTAACTAGTCCAATGACTAAGATAACTCGGAAGGGTGTTAAGTTTATCTGGACAAAAGAATGTGATGATTGTTTTCAGGAGTTGAAAAGAAGATTGTTGAATGCTCCTGTTTTGGCACTACCTTCCAGGAATGGTAAGTTTGTTATATACAGTGATGCTTCATTGAAAGGACTTGGTTGTTTCCTAATACAGAATGATCAGGTAATTGCTTATGCTTCACAACAGTTGAAAACTCATGAGGTAAATTACCCTACACATGATTTGGAATTACCTGCTATTGTTTTTGCTTTAAAAATTTGGAGGCATAATTTGTATGGAGTAAAGTGTGAAATATATACCGATCAAAAAAGTTTAAAGTATATATTTACTCAGAAATAATTGAACATTATAAATAGGTGATTTCTAGTATTAATCAAGGATTATGATTGTACAATTCATTACCATCCGAGAAAAGCAAATAAAGTGGCTGATGCTTTGAGTTGAAAAAGTAATGCTTCATTAGCAATGTTGCGTTTGGAACGTGATCCTTTGGTTAAGGATTTGATGAACTTTGGAATATAAGTTTTTGGTGTAGGATGTTCTTCTGTTTTGCGTAAGGTATCAGTGAAATCTTCACTATCAGACAGAATCAAGCAAGCACAGAAGCAAGACAGTGAGTTGCAGAAAAATGTAGAGCTAGTTCAGAAAGGTAAGTTGCCAGAATTCAACATTGATAATGATTGCGTTTTGAGATTTGGGATGAGATTGTGTGTGCCTTGTGATTCACAGTTGAAGAGAGAGTTGTTATGTGAAGTTCATAGTTCTCCGTTTTCAGTTCATCCTGGCAGTACTAAGATGTACAGAGATCTGCAAAAGTATTACTGGTGGGATGGAATGAAAAGAGATATTGCTGATTTTACTGTGAAGTGTTTGACTTTTCAACAGGTTAAAGAAGTGCGGAAGTTACCGAAAGGGATGCTTCTGCCTTTTCCAGTGCCAGAGTGGAAATGAGAGAATATATCCATGGACTTTGATGTGGGATTACCGAAGACATCTCGAGGTAATAATGCAATCTGGGTTATTGTTGATCGCTTGACCAAATCTGTTCATTTCCTTGCTATACGAGATACTTTTTCACTATATCAACTTTCCCATTTGTATCTTAAAGAGATAGTCAGGTTACATGGAGTTCCTCTCTCTTTTGTATCTGACCGTGATCCCAGGTTCACTTCTAACTTTTGGAAAGGCCTTCAGAAGTCATTGGGTACTAAATTAAATTTTAGTACAGCTTTTCATCCTCAATCAGATGGGCAGTCAGAACGAACAATTCAGACCTTGGAAGATATGATACGAGCTTGTTCGATGGATTATCAGGGAAGTTGGGACCAACATCTTTCTTTAGTTGAATTTTCATATAATAACAGTTTTCATTCTAGTATACAGATGACACCATTTCAGGCATTATATGGGAAGCGGTGTCGAACTCCAGCTTTCTGGGATGATGTGGGTGAAAGGAAGTTAATTGGACTAGAATTGGTAGAAGAGATGGCAGAAAAAGTTCAGCTGATTCAGAAACACATGAGAACAGCTCAGAGTAGGCAGAAGAGTTATGCGGACAACAGGAAGAAGGATCTCTCTTTTGAGGTAGGTGATCATGTTTTTCTCAAAGTCTCACCATGGAAAAGTGTCATGCGATTTGGTAAGAAAGGAAAGCTGAGTCCAAGGTTCATTGGACCATATGAAATTTTGGAGAGATTTGGATCAGTTGCTTACCGAGTGGATTTACCTCCGAGTTTATCTCAGGTACACAATGTTTTTCACGTTTCGATGTTGAGAAAGTGATGCCAGATCCATCTCATGTTTTGAGTCCAGAGGTAGTTCAGCTGGAAGAGAACCTATCTTATGAGGAACAACCAGTCCAGATTCTTGACCACAGGGAGCAAGTGTTACAAAATAAGGTGATTAATCAGGTAAAGGTTTTGTGGAAAAACCACATGATGGAAGAGGCAACATGGGAATCTGAAAATGCAATGAGGGATAAGTACCCCCATTTATTCGATAAGTAAATAAATTGCGGGGACACAATTTTCTAAAGGGGGGAAGGATGTAACATCCCAAGTAAGTAATGAATAATATATATTTTTATCTATGTCTATAAATTAATTAGATAGTGTTTTAGAGGCTTAAAATGAAAATAAATACAATCTTATGCATGGAATACACTAATATTCTTAAAAGATTGTTTTACTGCCTTTTGATGGCAACCCATTTTTAAATATATCTATTGAAAATATTATAAGCTATGTTTGTCAAAATAAACTTATTATTTATGATTGGGACATCAAAATTTACTTTGTGTGAATTTTTGGTATTTTTTCGATAAAGTTCATTTTTTAATGAATAGTGAAAATTGTTGTATTTTAATTCAAAACCTCTTTTTAATCTAATTTATTTATATGATTAGATTATCTTTTGAATTGGTTTTAAAGTGAAATTAGAATATATTTTTACTATTTAATCCAATAGTGGTTATTGGAATTAATTTCACTTTGAAATTGGACTTAAACTAGTGTCAATCTTTTGATAGATATTGTTTCATAAAAACACGCTATTTGTCATGACAGCGGGAATTAATTATTAAATTAACTAATGTGACTTATATGTTTTGAATTTTGTAAAAAAGACTTCATTTTTTAATTCAGAATATCAAATATAGCTTAGGGTGGCGTTTTGGTATCTTTCTGAAACACTTTAATTTTTGATGAATAGTGAAACCACTAAGTGGTAGTTAATGAAACTGATTTTCCGTTTAAATAAAACTTTGCCACTTCTGGGATTTAATTTTCAGAAATCCGACATACATGGTTGTCATTAAGAATTAAAATGTGGTTTAATGAGATTAAAATAATTTTTTGGTGAATAGTAACTTATTAAGTTTTTAATCGCGGTTAGTGGTAATTAGTTTAGTTTAAGGTAAAAATAATGCTTTAATAAAATGAAATGACCTAGACACATGTCCTAAACTTATTTTATGTGTCATGCCCGACCCAGACAAGCCATGGGTCAACTTGGGGACCCCATGGAGCCACTTTGTTTGGGAAATGACATAAATAACTTTTTATTTAATGTAAAAGTAAAAATGACACAAACATAATATGTTTTACGAAAAAAAAATTTTAATAGGGTTATACAAGTCATATTTTTGACTATAAATATTCATTGGAAATCCAGAAAGATTTCCTACATCATATTATTTTTTTTATAATTTTTTGACTTTATATAAAGAAAAGTATTTATGACATCATAATGATGTAGCGATTACCTCATTAATAAAGGATTTAAATAAAATGGAAAGATAATGTAAAATCTAAGACCTACACATGGCCAAAACCTATTGGATGGGTGGATTTCGAACCCTTATCACCTTATCCTAGAATTACATCAATTTGGGACCTTTAAAATCCTAAAATATTTTGAAAATAAAGTAACATTTTGTAACATTACAAGAGTGCCCCTCCTCTCCTCTTATAAAAGGCCCCCACCTCTACCTCCTTACCCACACTCCCAAAGCCTTCGGCTCGGCCAACCCCTGCTCATTTTGTCTCTCCACATCCCTCTTGTACTCCTTAAAGCCTCACTTTGGGCAGAAGTCTTCCCAAGGAAGCCTTTGAGCTCAAACCAAAGGGAGTTACCCGATTTTAAAGAGATTAAAGAACGACCGAGTCAAGTCGGACCCGAGATATGGGACTTCATCTCAATCTCCTTTCATTGAGGAATATTTTGTTTTATACACAACCTTCTTTTATAAAGTGTATAAACCCCTTTGAATTTTACGTTTATCCAAAAGGAGTCTTTTTTATACGAAGCGTTTCACTAAATGACAGAAGGGAATGTTTTTGTCGTACGTATGCGGCGACAACGACTTCTCCACCGCCGTGACCGTTATTTGAGTTTCGGCTTCTCTACAAGCCATACATTCTTTTTAAAAGAAAAATAAATTCCATGATTTAATTTTCTTTTATCTTGGTATTGAAAATGATTTTCATAATGTTTTTATATCAATGTGTTGTATTGATATCTTGTGATTGAAAGGTGGAAATGTTATGTTTCCTTTATTCATGTTTTATGTGATACGATTATGTTGAGGTTCTTGGGCATTATTATGAAGATGGGTGGTTCTGTGATAAACTAAGGGTGTGTGAGCCCGATATAGCTCTCCAATGCATTGGGTAATGCGAAGGATTGAAACGTTAAGGTTTTTCTAAAGAGATTTAGGGAATATACTGTGATGGGTATTCCAAACGTAACTAAGAGGGTTACTCCCTACGTAAGAATGTTATGAATGCCTCAAGTTACCTTTATGTATTATGATTTCTATGATTTATTCATGATTTGATGAGATGTGTTAAAGTGCTTATGTTTTATGGGTAATGTATGATCTGATTCTTATGTATATATATACCCATGTTTCCTTTCCATATTTTTATATCCCTTACTAAGGTTTTTATGCTCATCCCAAGTATTTTTTGAAATGTTTTTCACAGGTCAAGGGAAAGGTACATGATATGATGATAGTGTCAAGAAAGTGTCAGGAATGAATCCATTTTTTATTTTAAATATGTTTCCATTGATGGTAATGAAGAATACTATCTTTATGTAACCACATTATTTATATGTGGAATGTAATGCCAGTTTTATGATCTAATTCACTAAAACTCTAAACCCGAAAAGATCCTCAATGTGTAATCTTCGAATAACTCATAATTAAGTAAGGTTTAAGGCTCGGGCCTTATACTACTCCCCCTTCTAGGGATTCTAGTTTATTATCATTCTCTATCAAATATCCTTACATAGGTAGATACCACAACAAGAATAAATGTTTTCTTGATCTTCACATAAAAATCCTCTTGCCTTTATCATAAAATATATAAATCATGGATTGAAAAACGAATTAGGATTATAATGTGGATTTATAATTTTACTTATATGGACTATAAAATAAATACGTAGATTCACTTGTGCCCTTTATTCATCCAAAACATGAGATATACATCCTGATAAGAAAATTAATCATTCCTAGGACTTAATTTTTTTTTGATAAACTTAATTAAAATTATACTTTATCCATTAAACTATGACACAATTGGCCTTATGTGTACATCATTACTAGTCAGAACTTATAAAGCTATATCATAGCAAAACAACCCAATGGTTGGTGGACTACTTCCTTGTTAGACATCAATAAATCATTCATGTGGTACATTGAAGCATTCTTCGAAATTCGTTGATGAAAAAGATAATATCCATTAATTCACTAATTATTTTATCCAATACATATAGCAATATTCTATAATAAACAAAATATGAAAATTAAACACATGCACACGATTAGGGTAATACGACATTTCATTTGGTGAAAACCATTTTTTCCACCATTTAGTTTTCAACACTCTTAACTGAATATATATACTAGATAATAAACATTTAAAGAACACTTCTTTCTTAGTAATAACCACATGGTTTGCAATACCTGGATTAACATGCATGGATCTGCTTGAATATCATTTTTGCCTCATGGGGGGTGTTTATTAATCTACATATCCTTCGAAGATGCACATTACTATATCCATTCTGAAGGTTCAGTTAAAGAAATGAAGGTGAAAGGTAAGTTGTTAAATATGGAAAGGTTAGTATTTAAATGGTGAAAGTCTATCAGTAAGAAATAGGATGGATCTATTAAATTTTATCATTTAGTGATCTATATGTCATAAATTGGTAGAATTATTTTCAAATAAAATGAAATAATCATTTTTTATTGTTTCGGTAAAATAATGTAGATATAGATAGTGGTTTCCTTTTGTGAGTGGAAAATGGATAGATGATATTTTTGTGTTGGCAAGACTCTGTTAGTGTTATGAAGAAAATGGTGTCTGTGGAACATCAGTGTCAGTGTCTTCATGACATTATCAATGTCATATTTTTAGTGTCTATGATTCTTCACTACTATCATATCATCATAAAATAAATTCATAGTTTTATCATAAATTTATTGACTATGGGTACATAAATGTAAAACATCCCTAATTCACGTACGATGTAACAAAACCTCATAGAGATCAATGGATTAGTGAATATATCCGAAAAATGATGTTATGTGCCCCTAAATTATAGTGTTTTGTTATCATGTTGATAATGATCTCTGTAAAAGTGATTTTTTACGTCAATTTTTTTTCTTAAATGATAAACAAGAGTCATTGATTTTTTAAAATCCCTTTAATTATAACAATTTATAGGGATATGTCTAAGATAAAATTCATAATATATTATAATGCGTTTCACCCAAAATATTTCGGCACAAAAACTATCATCAGCTATGTTCATATTGGGAAGTTGATAATGCATAAAAAATTTTCTTTTTACTCCACCATGAAGCATTAGAATTTCCAAAAATGTAAATTTCTATAGATGTTCTCGTTTTATAACACTTATAACCACAAAAATCAGAATCAGAATAACAAACTAAATCAAAAGACTGACCTCTTGGATAGAACAATCATAGGTTGGTAGTATACATGAGGTATTTGATAAATTTTTTTAACAACATTAAAATGAGATTATTTTGGGTTTTAATGAAAATAAAAATACATACATACACTAAACATAAGTTCAGACCTACTGGATTTCAAGTAGAGTAGATATCCAATCACTCCTCTATAATTGGCCAAATCATCATATTTATCATTTTCATCAATATCCCATTATTGGTTGTACTAAGTGGAGTATCGCTATTTTTTGTACCATCAAATCAATTCATTTCTAAAATATATTATGGATGATTAATTTAAAATAAAATAATAACTTCTTAATTTTCAATTATTCTAAACCCAAAATTGAATTTGATTTGGCCCAATGAAATCAATTCAAATTCAAATTTCATATTCATTTAAAAATAAATAAATAAATAATTATTTTAATATATATAAATAAAAACATCAATATCTAGGTGAAGCACTAGAAAACATTTAGAAATTATTTTTATAAAGATAGTATGATCAACTATTCCTTTTATAAAACCATTAGGAATAAAAAAAAGTGATGAACCTATCATAAAAAGCTCTTAGATCCTATTTTAACCCATATAAATCCTTTATTATCATTAAATCATAATTTGAATTATTAGTGTCTATAAAACCAAGGTGATTTCAATAAAAACATCCTCAACTATTTAACCTTTTATGATTCAATTTTTTAAATAAATTTGATATAGTTTTATATTTAGATGAGCTGCATATTATAGTAGAATTATATATGATTCATGTCTAGAAACTGGTGAAAGGGATTATAAATTGTCAATGCATTCATCTTGACTATATCATTGTTGAACCTATATATCCTTATTAAACAAAATTGTTTATACTTCAGCTACGTTGTTTCAGAAGTCCCATTTAGTTTATATAGTCATAGTGTCTTTATGTCCATCCACTAGTTTCGAGACATTATTTCATTCAAACAGATTCATGTATTCTTGTATAGAAATTACCCATGATTCATAATATATTACATAATTAATATTTTTAGGTTCGTGTAGTGATAACAAGACTTGATATCCAACATAGTTCCTACTATGGAGCTCTAGTCTGTTTTCCTTTATCTACCACTCCAACTACAACATATAAGGGATGATTCTGAAGAGACTTAATAGATATAGAAAATAAAGGATGAGTTATTTCAGGATTATTCATAGGTTCTTGTTTAATAATATTAGAGAGTAAGTATTTTCCAAAAACAGAGGATTTTAATAGATTTCTTAATAGTAGGGTCATGTAGTCAAGTATTTATGTACAGATTGGACAGATCATCCTCAATATTTTCAATATTGGATCTAGTTCACATGGATATAATTACTCAAATTTGATATTTAAATATTCTTCTACACATTTAGTTCATTTATTAAAAAATATACATGCTTTACTAAAGGTTGAGTGACCTATGAAAATTCCATAATCTCTTTTGGATGCAAATTTTTCATGATTATTCATAGTGTTATGTATATAGACATTGCTACCAATGACTTTAACGTAACTGACATTAGGGTTCCTATTGTTTAATAACTCATAGAGAGTTTTCTTAAAATTTTATATAATTAAACCTCTCTTAATAATATAAAAATCATTATTTATAGATTTTTCCCAAAAATATAATGGTTAGTCATACACATTATGCATTTTCTGGGATATTTCTAGAAATTTTTTATTTCTTCTTTTTACAAATCCATTCTGCTTGGGTTTTTAAGAAGTGGAAAAGTTATGACTATTTCTATTTTATGAGGAAAAATATCAAAAATATATATTTTTAAAATAACATCTATAGTCTTTTTTAATGAATTACTTCTAATACAGAATTTTTTCCACTTTTATTTCATATATGGTAAAGTTAGAAAAATCTTCACTTTTGAGGACTAAGAAAAGGGTCCAAGTATACATAGAGTAGTCATCTATAAGAACATAGACATAGTGCATACCATTATGAATTAAAGATCTAGATGGTTCAAATAAATACATGTGAACAATCTCTAGAGGTTGAGATTTGGAGTCTTTTTTCATTGAATTAAAATATATTTTGTGATTTTTCCCTTTTGACAAGGAGTGCATACTTTATTGTTTTTAAATTATGGTTTTTGTATATACTTGAATAACCCTTTACTTGTAAGCTTACAATGTGGGTGAGATTTAAAGTGTCTTAATATTCTATTCCAAAGCCATGATTCATTACGAAGAACACATAAGATATTTTTTGTTAAAATAAAGAAACTATGTTCACGGTGTAAACATTATAATTTTAAAAAGCAGTAAATACTATCTTATTTTTTGTATTTAACATATTACATTCATAATTTGTAAATTTCATGTTAAAACCATCATCAAATAACTGATATATACTATTCAGACTGTATTTTAATCCATCAAGAAAATGTAAATTGGAAATTAAAATAGAATTAGAGTTAACGATTTGACAAAGTAAATTATTTTTCCATTGGAATTGTCACTCAATGTTACCTTCCTACCATCAATCTTCAAATTATTCTTAATGCTCGAGTAGTCCCCTATCATGAGTCTGAAACACTAACTATCCTTGTTCAATAAGAATTTATATTAACCCTTTAGGCATTCTTCCATTAATTAAAATTTCAACAATAAATGATTTTGGTATCCATAATTGATTGGGTCCAGTAATATTAGTAAATATTGTTTTGTGAACCCATAATTTCATCTTAGGATTACTATAAATAGTTTTGGGTGTGTTGAAAAAATAAACTTTATTTGTTCAAAAAAACCTAGAATCTTGAAAAGATTTTACACTATTGAAACATGATGAATTTTTATAAAATACAGGTATAAAGCTTTATTTACTAGATTCTGATACAAAATTAGTTTTAATAATGTTTCTTTGTCTTGAATTATAACCTATACAAGTAGCATATTCAGGTGCAACCTGTTTACCAATAATTTTAATAAGAGTGTTATTTCTATAGGAATACGTTTCTAAGTCATTTTTTAACATCCCATTTGATAATTATATATCATTATTCTCTTTAACAGATTGATCATTATTCTTACTCTAGGTAGTATGCTCAGATTTAACAGTATAGGAGAGAGAATTTTGTTTCTTTAAAACATTATATTTATCTTTTAATTCATTTAATGTGGCTTAAATAATTTTTTAGTGATAAAACATTTTCTCATTTCTCATGATTTCAAGATCATTTATTCAATAAAATAGTAGGAATTTTGTACAAGATATTAGTTATTTACCTCATATGTTTTCATCCTGAATCATATGATAGGTTTCCCTCATTTCTCATCATGTGAAGAATTTTAATCACAAGATTTATCTTAAGAAGCACTCCAGGTGGAATTTATTTCCTTCTTATACCATTTATCCTTATCTTAATATTTTTTATTATAATTTATCTTAGGGCAGTTATCTTTACATTTCCTCTTCTTTTACATTCATAATAGACAATCTTAGTTAAGTTATCAACTCTCTTCAAATTATCTTTCCAGTTTCAACTGTATTTATATATTCTTTATTTGATTGGATTCCTAATGAACTTTATATTTTTATAAATTTTTTTAACGTCATAGATAATTGATCCACATTCTCATCACAATTAGTTGATGATTTTCATTTCATAAAATATCAAAATGAGGTGTTTCCTTCTCCCTTTGTACATATTTAGAAGTAAAGGTCTTAAAAGAAAGTGATTTTCTATTTGGTTTCTCATCATCTTCTTTGATGACCTTCAATTACTTCTCATACATCATCATCATACCTATAAACTCCTTTACATGAAACATGATTATATCACAAGATTCTCATATTGACATTGGGGATCTTCTCCATCCGTCTTGTAGTCATCATATAATTCACAATATATGTTATCTAGTTGTAAAAAGATTTCTTAGAGAGATCATAGTGTTAAAAATCTCATTAAACCTGACATTAATGTTTGGGAGAGGTTTATTAGACATCATTTTTCTGTTATCTTATTTAATATTATATGTATCAATCCTCTTTTCTTAAACATTATCATTTTGTTCATGAGAAACTAATAAAGTGTCCCAAATTTCATAGGGTGTTTTACATATGAAAATCTTATTGAATTTGACATCTCCCAATGAATAATATTTTTCATTCATATATTTGAAGTTATTATTGTAAAATACCTCTGTTTGTTAGTCCCTTGTATTTTAGGAAGTATAAGGTATCATATATTCATATATAATTGAAAGCCAAATTTCCAAACCCATATTTCATTTTTTTCATTTTCATCTTAATTTTCTACTGAGCATATTTAGTTCCATTGTAAAATGAATGTCTCTTGGTAGCATCACCATACAATTTATCATCCGTAAAAAATAATAGAGGCTATCTTTTTATTTAGATAAATGTTTTGATCTAACATAAATAAATTGTTTTTTAAAAATAAACTAAAATAAAAATGGAAAACCTTTAAAAATTATTTGACATATTTGAAAATTTTAGATTAAAAGAAACCATTAATAGAAAATATTGTTCATAGTAGGAAACTCAAGTGGGGTGTGAATTGATTTAATTAAAAAATTTATGATACAAAAATTATTAAAATATTATCCAAATTTAAATCTAAACAACTTAGATAACCAAAGTGTTAGACATATAATATTTTTTTATTCAAATAATTTATTGAATGATTTATTAATTCTCAGTTTTTGAAATTGAAAATATGGAAATTAATTTTGAATATTATTTACAAAATTAAAACAATTATAACCACTATAAAATATTAATTATCAAATAAAATTTCATTTTTTTGAAATTTGTTTAAAAGAAGAGTGAACTCAATTTGAAAAACATAGTTGATAAATCAAGATGAAAAATCTCAAATACAGTCTTAATTATATCCACTTGGTGATCAGATACTACCAATAAGTTTATAGAAATAAAAATGATCCACACCATAGATCGAGGTTCTCAACATCTTACAAAGATATCCTGATAAACAACACCACTACCATAGTTATTTTTAGGAAATAGAATATAACGAAGATACACATGGACCCATTCAACATTTATTCAATGGAGAAACTAATGTAAAACATTGAGTGAGTGACAATATATATTATCCTTTATCTTAGCATGTGATACATCATGTGATTATACTATAGACACACACACTACTTGAATATTATTAAATTATACACAATAGAGTAGAAAAAATGGGAGTTGTTTATAATTCCCAAAGTGACTTTCATGATGAATCTAGACTACTTTAGTAATGAATTTAGGGAATTGGAGTCCTATTCTCAAAAACCTCCAAAATAGAGTGTTGTGGAAGCTCTGTGTTCTTATTTCCAAGAAGAGATGATATGCTCTTCAAAGGTTCTCTTTACTATGGTCTGTTGCTACAAAAAAGATGAAACTTTTCATCTTGTAAAATACTTCATGTTTTATTTATCAGGAATCAGTGTCCTTCATGACTTCTTATTACTTTTAATTCATCATTTTACTTGATTTATATATTCTTCATTGTTCACAAGTGGGTTCCTTTTACATTCTGCCTAGGTTGTAAACAAGACCAATCCATTACATAATGCTTTGCTCATATCTCATATTGTTCTCAAACAATGTCCGCAAAAGAGATACAATGTAATTAAAATATTAAGCAGTACTGAGTATCATAAATATTACTGTTAGAACTAATATTGAATGTATGAGTAAAGAAAATGTTATATGTATTGAATGGTAGGTAAGTATGTCTATTAATACTCCTATAGGTGGATCCTTCTGCCATTGACTCCTTCTCTCAATGAATCATTTTGTTGGTGACTTCTTCTGTCGATGACTTCTTCTATCGGTGAATCCTTATATCAGTGACTTCATCTATTGATGACTCATTCATTCGTTGAATAAAACTATGGTTTAGTCATTCTTGTATCTATTGGTATGTGGTTCATTCTATCATGGAATCATTTGTTCTGTCGTTGATTCATTCTATTTTTAATAGAATTGTTTTATCTTTTAGTAAGCAGTTCGGTCAATTGGTTAGTCATTTTTTCAATTAGTATGTCATTAGGTCGGTGCCACAATTGTTCTGTTAGGGACTAATATTTGAGGTCCATGACTAATCTATTGTGTCGGTGATTCATTCATATATATGTTGTTTAATCATTCTATGACTAAACTATATGTGACCCATACATACCCATTTTGTCTGTTAACCTGACTTATATTGTAAACATAAACGTAATATGTTGAACTTATAATTAAATATATATATAAACATAATTATAAATTTTAAAACACAACTAGCAGTTTTTTGACATAAATGAACTTGATTGGACATAATTTTTTATTATTAAAATTGGAGAGGGCCAACAAGAAAATTCAAATATGTATTTCAATAATTTTATGATGACTCTATGAGTATATTTATCAATCTCATGATTGAGAAGATTTTTCTTATTTATATTCTTTTTATTGCACATTTTCACATATTTAATAATGTTTGTATCAATTTAACCCAACTAAAAAAATTATTTAGGAAAAATAAATAAGGGATTTTTAAATCACCCTATGGAACTATAGATATTTTTGTACAATTTTTTTAATGAAAAATGCTAAATATTGAGACATTGTTAATATAATGAGTGTAACAAACCTGACCACAATATATATGATCTTGTGCCTCATATTATTAAATTTTCATAGATAAATGTGTATAATCTAAAATGATTGATCAATTTTTTTTTGGAATTCTAGATTACATACCTCAACATTATAATAAAATTTATGTCATAAAATATAAAAAATATAATCCTTTGATAATTCCATTATTCTCATATAGAAACCATTTCTATCATTCATGATACACATCTTGGGATCCTAGGAAAAATAAAACATATAAAAGGGGAGAACATGGATGCTCAGTATGGTTATACAATCTAGTGGATGCTCTAAAATTCAAAAAAATAAGGCAATGAGAATAATAGAAAAATGTGCTAGTAAAACATCATCTTGAGCATAATATGGAAGGTGTCAAAGATGAATAAATAATTCCATATGAATAATAACATGAACCATAACCATGAAAATTATACTATTCAAATAATCAAATGATTTATCATTTAATAGTATCATAATGAGTGAATTCATAATTCTAGAAATAATATAAATACCATCAAATACACATCTATGAAGTCTAAATTAATGGGTATGGCCTAGGCCAAGACCTATTCTATCTTTTCTCATGATCCCTACCAACGATTCTAGGGGCTATAGAAGAATATAAAACTCACTTAATATGCCTTATTTATTCTCCATATGTCTACTAAAATTATATAGTTTAATAATAGTGTCCCATTACACTTTGAAATATTTTATAAAAAATCATTTAAGTAGACACACTAATAATATCAATGATACATTTTTCGGATAAATAAATTGTTAATTTGGAGGGAAGAGTTCTCTTCAAAAATTATTTGTATTTATGAAAAAATGATATTGTAAAAATGATTATCTAAAGAATAATATAATAAAAAAATTAAATTAAATTTTAAGAAAGAATGATTTCCAACTAAAGTGAATACATATAAAAATTTGTTTGAAGAATCATTAGAAATCAACATCATTAATGTTATAAAATGGAAAATATTAAAGTGACTATAGAATAGACAAATTATTATTTTTTTTAATAAAATAAATTATATAAGATATTATTTATAATATATATATTATTTTAGAAAAATATGTGTGGCCTTGAACATGATATGATGTTATTTGAAAATGGGAATGAAATTAGAAAGATCAATCAAATCGAGTTACTTATCTGGTTGAATTGAAAAGGAATCGTTATAAATATTGTATTACAAATTAATGAAAGATGAAATAATATAATTTTTTTTGGGACATATAATTAAAATTAATAATAATTATATAAAAATAATTAAGAATATCATAATGGTAATGAGATATAAATCATAAAAAATGGAAAATAGAGGTTTCAAATAAAACCCTTACCACATTACAAACAATCGATCCATATACACCATAAACAGATGATCATAAAATAAGATATTTAATATCATGATGATAAATAAATTCTTGATATGATACATCAATAAGAATTATACATAAACCACACACAAGAAATAGATGTGAATACGGAATATCTCATAGAAATAAAGGTGATATGAGAAAACCATTACCATGTTTCCAAAAGTGTTCATCACTTGAAAAAAACATAATAGATAACAAAATACTATAATTAATAACTTCAAAACCTATTATATATTTATTTTATTTGTTATAATTTTATTAATTACATTAATGTCTATTTTTATGAGTTTAAAGAATCAATTTCTTCATTCATTAGTGTTCGTTTCCTTGTTTTTTCATAATTGGTTCTCTACTATACATGTAAAAAAGATCAACGGAATTGGAAAATAATATCAGGAATAAAAGTTATAATTAATGATTAAACTAAGAAAATTAAATGTTTATATGGGGAATTTTGTTATTTTGGGTTAGAATTTATCATTAAACAAGAAATCTGTGACGATCGCTCAGATTATTTTTGGCGTGTTTTTGTTCATCGTGTAAAAGTTTTGTCTAAGTAGTTATTATTATGAATATACACTTGTTCCAATAAATTATATAACATAGACTATAATAATATATTCAAATATTTTTTGACAATAATAATGGTTTTATAACAATATTTTATGGTATTAATGCAAAATAATGCCTCATTATCCATTATGGTGGTAAATCAACACATCTAGAATGGTGTTTTCATTTTAAGAATAAAAGAGAGAGGAAATTCATTTGGATGATAGATAATCCTTTTAAATAATAAAATTCTATTATATATAATATATTTTATTTTTATTCATTTACGGAAATAATAAGTAATGATTGAGTAATACAAAAAATTTAAATGAAATACAGTGGGAAGGAAAAAGGATTTACATCATGAATTATTCACCTTGAGAACCTAATTAATGAACTAGAAAATGTCTTTGGGCATGACAATAATGAAAAAATCAAGGGGTAGTGGGTTGGGAGAGGACATGGGAAAAATATAAGCAATCTTAATGGACTTGGACGTTTGAGGGGAAGGGGTTGTTTTTATAGTGGAGTAGAGGGGTTGTTCTTTTTAATATTTTATTCATTTATTGATTATTATGGATCAAGACTGTGAATAGTTTTACCATTATCACCAAATATATTAACATAATTAACATGATTTCTATATAATGTGCTTAAATTATCTATACACTATTTATGACACAATAATTCTATTTTTTAATACTGTAAATTACCATATTTTACTATTCACAAAAAATTCCACTATTTTAGAAACATATTAAAAATTCAACATAATCATTTTTCAATATATGGAATTTAAAAATAGAATAAAGCTATCAAGGAAGGTCACGATTGCATGTAATGCAATCCAATCTAGTGTTGTGTGTAGTGAAATATTCCTTTGAAGATTTATATAAAATAAAAACAAAATATTTCTTATACAAGTCTTGTGGTTTACATTCTACCCCCTTAAAATGAATTTCACCCTCGAAATTTGTCACTTGTAATAAACAGATGAGGGTACCTCTCCCTCATTATATCCTCAAGATCCCATGTAGCTTCTTCTAATTGGTGGTTCCTCCATAAAACTTTCACCAAGTGAGTGGTCTTGTTCCATAGGACTTTTTCACTACGATCGAGAATCTCTATCGGTTGTTCTTCATAAGAAAGATCTTGTTCCAGCGGTACAACTTCTGAGCTGAGTACATGTAAAGGATCAGGTATGTACTTTCTCAGGAGAGATACATGGAACGCATCGCGAACTTAAGAGAGATTCGGTGGAAGCGCCAATCGGTAAGCTACCTTCCCAACATGATCCAGTAATTAGAATGGACCGATATACCTAGGGCTCAACATTCCCTTATTTGCAAATCTCATTACTCTCTTCCAAGGAGATATTCGTAAGAACACTTTATCACCCACTTCAAACTCTAAGACTTTTCTTTGATTGTAGGCATAACTTTTTTGTCGACTCTGAGCTGCTCTTATGTGTTGTTGAATAGATCAGACCTTTTCTGCCATCTCATCAACAAGATCAGGTCCTAATAGCTTTCTTTCCCCAACTTCATCCCAGCAAGTTGGAGTCCTACATTTCTTTCCATAGAGAGCTTCATAAGGAGCCATCTAAATACTGGAGTGAAAGCTATTATTATAGGAAAATTCCACCAAAGGTAGCTATTGATCCCAACCACCTTTTAAATCCATAGAGCAAGCTCTCAACATATATTCTAGAGTTTGAATTGTCCTCTCAGACTGACCGTCTGTCTAAGGATGATAGGAAGTGCTGAAACTCCACTCTGTATCTAGAGTATGCTGAAGACCTCGCCAGAACTTTGAGATAAACCTCAGATCCCGATCAGATATAATAGAAAGTTGTACTCTATGCAATCTTAACACTTCCTTTACATATATCCTAGCAAGCTGATCCAGAGAGAAATCCTCTCTAATATCAATGAAGTGTGCAGTCTTTGTAAGATAATCAACTATGACCCACATAGCATTATTGCCTTTGGATGTTTTAGGATATCATGTGACAAAGTCCATAGTGATGCTTTCCCATTTCCATTCGGGTATGGGTAATGGTTGTAACATCCACTTAGACTTCTGTCTCTCAACTTTAACTTGCTGAGAAACCAAACATCGAGAGACATATTCAACGACATATCTTTTCTTGTCATCCCACCAAAAGTACTCTTTCAGGTCCCTATACATCTTCGTGCTTCCAGGATGAATAGAGAATGAAGAACTATGAGCCTCATCCAGCAGCTCCTTTAATTCGGGGATGGGAGGAACACAATCCCGATTCCTGAACATTATTATCCCATCACAATCAAGGTTTACTTTAAGAACATTTCTCACCTTCTTTTGTAACTCTACATATTCTTTTTGTGCCTATTTAATCTTAACATGTATATATGGTTGAACATTAATTTTAGAAAGATATGAATTTTCCCCATTCATTATTATCCCAGGATCCATCATCTATAAATCCATTAATATCGGATCTTTTGTGATCCTCATCATGGATAAACTAGCATGGTCTTGTCGACTTAATGCATTTGCCACCTTGTTTTCTTTCCTAGGGAGGTAATGAATTGAGCATTCGTAATCCTTAATCAGCTCCAGCCATCTTCTTTGGCACATATTCATCTCCTTTTGTGTAAAAATATACTTTAAACTTTTATGATCAGTATAAATGTCACACCTTTCTCCATAAAGATAATGCCTCTAAATCATTAATGCAAATATTACCGTAGCTATCTACAAATCATGAGTTGGGTAATTTTTCTCATGGATTTTCAACTATCGCGAGGCATAAGCTATCACCATATCATTTTTCATAAGAACACACCCCAATCCCTTCTTGGATGCATCACTATAGATCACAAATGTCACGACCCGCCCTCAGGATCCGTGCCGTGACTACCCCAAGCCTGCCTTCCATAGGCCAGGGGCTGGCGACTAGCACCAAGGCGTAAATCCCGGTAAAAAGGGAAGGCATTGCCTTTTGAAAAGTAAACAAACACCACAGAGTAAGCAAGAGGAAAGTAAACACTAAACAAAAGCAGAGTACAACTGAAAGTGCGGAAAAGTAAATGGGCCAGAATACAAACCCAAACCGAAAGTAAAGTACAACTCGAAAGGGAAAACAACAACTGAAAAGTAAAAGCCGCTACTCCGAGCTGTCCACTGGAAATCCCACCTGAAGGGTGGGTACAGATAGCTCCTCTGGTCCACGGGTTCCGTCGTCCGCTCCGAGCACGTCCCGCCCAGTGGTCCACCTCCGGGTACCGTCCCGCTCTGCAAGCCCCAGCTAAGGTCAACGCTGTCTGTCGTCTGCAACCAACACAACGTTGTGCGGGAAAAGCCTGTGCAGGGGTGAGTATAAGCTACTCAGTAGGGACCCCGAGACCCCTGAAGGTCTCTCAAATCCACAAAAAATAAACCACGAAGAAAAGTACAATTACGAAGTAACAACCGACACTGCTTAAGTATATGCCCATACATATACCTAAGTCATCAATTTCAAATACGCTCCAATCTCCGAGCCCAAGTACAACTCAGTCCACACAGGAAAGTAAACGTATTCCACACAAGAAAGTAAAACCTAATCCACACAGGATTGCACAACACAATCCACACAGGAAAGCAACAGGATTCAGCTCACACAGGTATACTTCTTCAAAGGACGATAAAGATGATCACTGATCCATCTAATTCGTCGGACCCACGAAGGATCGATAGGTAACTAACCCCCACAAAGACCCACACAGGATCGGGCCCACACATGACCTGTAGGCGCTGGCTCACACAGAACCGCTGAGCGCGGACCCACACAGGATCGGACCCACACAGGATCGGGCCCACACAGGACCTGTAGCACTGATCCACGTAGGATCGCTGAGTGCTGTAGTCGTCGTCGTCGAATCCACACAGGATCTCTGTACTGTCGTCGTCGTAGTCACAGTAGCAGTCGTAGCAGTAGTAGTCACAGTAACAGTCGCAGCCAGTACTAGGGTTCCCGCACACAGCAAGCTCGTTCGGAGGGTCCGCTCCACGAGCCGAGAGGCTGATACATCAACTGTCACAAGACCAGAGTTGATGTATCCAAATGTTCCGTATCGTCAACAGGAACTCAACGCAATAGATGGCGCGTCGATCGGACGCCCGGTCTGAGAGTTATTGACATTTTCGTCCCCGGGGCCCGGTTGGTTTTTAAGGAAAAACCAACCCGACCGTACTCCACCTGCGTCCAAACCTCGGGCAGAGTATGCCAAAAGATCCGTCTCACTAAGAGGAACACAACGCGACTGACGGCACGTCAATCGGACGTCCGTAGCTCAAGATATGAGCGTTTCCGCTCCGAAGGCCCGGTTGGTTTCGTGAACGAACCAACCCGGCCGAACTCAAAGTAATCCGAAACCTTGAGTGCGATATACCGAAACGACCGTCTCGATCCAAGGATCGTGTTTCCATAGACGGTTCGTCGATCGGAGGTCCGAGACTCATGTTATGGTCAAAAGACCGGAACTGGTTCGAAACGGGGGGGGTCCGGGTCCGGGCCGACCCGGCCCGACCCCCCCCCCCCCCCTGGGGCGGCCCGGTCGGCGGAGGCGCGGCGGCGCGGCGGCCGCGGCGGCGTGGCGGAGTGGCGGCGTGGGGGTCGCGGCGGCGCGGCGGCGTGGGGGCCACGGCGGCGCGGGGGCCGCGGCGGCCGGGCGCCGCACGGTGGCCGAACGCGGGGGGCAAAGCCCCCGCTGATTGGGAAGGCGGCGCGGCCTTTGTGCCGCGCCCTTTGCAAGAAAACGGCCCCCCACGTGGGGTCCGGCTTGGATTAAAACCGGGGGGGCTGCTGCCCCCCCTCCCTTCATGGAAACCGCCCCCTCATAATGAGGGGGGTTTTGAGCGTTGGCCGGGGAATTAATTTTCCCCGGTTTAACGCCTTCCGGCCGGCCAGCTGGCCGGCCGGTTTTTTCCAACGGGACCGGAAAAATCCGGTCCCCTCTTCGGCTTCCAACGCCGGCGGCTCGGCCGCCGGTCTTCTCTTTCCGCCGCGGCCCGGAACCGGCCGCGGTGTTCGTCGTCCGGCAAGGTGCGACGGCACCGCGCCCCTCCGTCGTGCCTTGATTTCTTTCAACGCGGCGCGACGGTGTCGCGTTCTTGATGATTCTTCCTCGGCGCGCGCGTGACGACGTCACGCAAGATAAACATACAATTATTCGCGTGGTGCGACGGCACCACGCCACCTTGCTTCCTCCCGCAAGATAAAACAACAAGAACGATGGAGGGGGTTCGGCCGTGTTCATGCGGTCCGGCCCCCCTCACGTTAAAATAATAACGCAACTTTAAATATTCAAAAGCCACACGTTAGACTTTCTAAATCCACGATCAAGAATAAAAATAATTAAACAATAAACAACAACCCCTACCTCGGGTATAGGTTCGAAGATTTGACAACGTTCCGCGGAAGACGACGTCGCGGAGGTCGGGCGTCGCGGTCGTCGTTCGTCAAATCCGATGATGAAGTAGTGAGTCCGATGTGATACGTCGTTGGAAAATCTTCATAAGCCGACGAAGGATGTCCGAGGAAGAAGCGGCGTTCCCTCTCGTTGACACGGAAGACGAAGAGAAGATGAGCGGCGTTCTTCGTCGGAACTTGAGCGTTCTTCGTCAAGATGAGCGTTCTTCGTGTTCTTCGTCAGAGTTGAAGAAGAAGAAGAAAATATCCCAAAAGCTCTCAAGGTGGCCAAAGCTATTAACCAAAATAAAATAAGACACTATCTTATTTAATTAACACATCAACACAAAAGAATTTCCAAAGTTTGAAATTCAAAAGGATTAACTCCAAATTAAATAACTCATGTCATTTAATGAGGGGTTAAGTAAGTTGGGAGAAGATGAAAGGTTTAGAGGTTTGTGTGGGCCCCACCACACTTAATCCTCCCAAGGGAGGTTAAGTGGGTGTGGGTCCCACTTCCAACCCCCTTTGGTAGGTTTTATCAAGTTATAATAAAATTTGTTCTTCACAAATTTTATTTAACTCAAACTAAAAACCCCAAAACTAACTTTCAACCCGCAACAAACGCAACTTCCGAAAAGGTCTCTTTAAGCGAAAATCGGTGCTGCAAGTTCATCGGTGCCCTCGGATTTCAATTCCGAGCCCCGAATCAAAATTTAGGAAAACCCGCTCGTTCGTTCACTGAACGTACCTGAGCCAAACATCAGAAATTAATTCCGGGCACTCCGGGCCTCGGAATCAGGTGCCGTCTGAAACCGCGCTCTTGTAAAATTCTAAAGAAAATTAAAAAAAAAATTCCCTTGAATTTTACGGGTCTTTACATTACTCCCACCTCAGGGATTTACATCCCCGTAAAGATACATCAAAAACTAGGGAAACAAATGAGGGTATTGAGCACGCATCTGAGCCTCCCGCTCCCATGTTCTCTCCTGGAGATTCCCGTGCTGCCATCTGATGCGCACAAGAGGAATCGATCGCCCACGCAGGACCCGCTCCTATCGATCCTCTATCTCCACCGGGACCTCCGTAAAAGTCTCCCCATCGTCAACGTCAAGCTCCCCATGATCAATGATGTGCGTCGGGTCGTGCACGTATCTCCTCAGCTGGGATACGTGGAAGACGTCCTGCACCCGGTGCAACTGAGGTGGTAGAGCCAGGCGATAAGCCACCTCGCCAACCCTGCTGAGGACCTGGAAGGGTCCGATGAAGCGCGGAGATAACTTGTTGCCTCGTCCAAATCTCTGAATACCACGTCGAGGTGAGACCCACAAGAAGACGTGGTCGCCATCCTCGAACTCTAGTGGCCTCCGCCTCCTGTCAGCATATGACTTCTGCCGGCTCTGAGCTGTCCTCATCCACTCCTGGATGACCTGGACCTTCTCTGTCGTGGCCTGGACCATCTCTGGTCCCACGAGTGCTGACTCTCCAGGGTCTATCCAGCACAAAGGAGATCTACAAGGTCGGCCGTACAATGCCTCGTACGGTGCCATCCCGATGGTGGAGTGGTAGCTGTTGTTGTACGCAAACTCCACCAAGGGTAGGTGGTCCTCCCAGCTACGACCAAAGTCGAGGACACATGCGCGGAGCATGTCCTCGAGAGTCTGAATGGTCCTCTCCGTCTGACCATCCGTCTGAGGGTGGAAGGATGTGCTCAGACGTAGCTACGTCCAGAACGCCTCCTGTAACCCCTTTCCAAAGCCGGGAAGTAAAGCGGGCATCTCGATCGGAAATGATAGATGATGGCACACCGTGGAGCCGCACAATCTCCTGAACGTAGAGACGTCCCAAGCTCTCCACTGAGCCCTGCTCTCTTATGGGTAAGAAGTGTGCCGACTTGGTGAGTCGGTAAACAATCACCCAGATGGAGTCGTGACCTCTGGAAGTGCGTGGAAGACCAGTCACGAAGTCCATAGATATGCCGTCCCACTTCCACTCCGGAACCTCCAAGGGCTGTACCAAGCCTGCTGGTACCTGATGCTCTGCCTTCACCTGCTGGCAGGTCAGACATCGAGAAACGAACTCTGCTACTGCCTTCTTCATGCCCGGCCACCAGTGCTGTCGTCTAAGGTCCTGGTACATCTTCGCCACTCCAGGATGTACCGCTAAAGGAGAAGTGTGAAACTCTCTCAGCACTTCATCTCGCAAAGCGACTGGTATCATGGTACGTCCTCTGAAAAGGATGTCGTGCTCTTCTCCAAGGGAGAAACCATCAGGTGCCTGTCCCGAGGATATCTGTGCACGCTGTGTCTCACAGTCAGCGTCCCCACGCTATGCCTCCCTGACCCGCTGCAGTAGTGGTGGAGTGACTGTGAGAGACTGAAGGAAGGTTGCTCCATCTCTATCCACGAAGGATATCTGCAAAGAGGCTAGCTGCTCCGTCGCCTCCTCAAGTAACTGGATGCCCGTCCTCCTGCTGAGGGCATCAGCTACTACGTTCCCCTTCCCAGGAGTATAGACTATCTCAAAGTCATAGTCCTGGAGGAACTCGAGCCATCGCCGCTGTCTCAGGTTCAGGTCCTTCTACAAGAAAATATACCTGAGACTCTGATGGTCAGAAAAGACTGTAACGCGCTCGCCCATCAGGTAGTGTCGCCATGTCTTCAGAGCGAAGACCACTGCTGCTAACTCCAGGTCATGGGTAGCGTAGTTCTGCTCATGCAGCCTCAACTGTCGTGATCCATAGGCGATCACTGCCCGCTCCTGCATCAGAACACATCCGAGTCCGGTCCCTGATGCATCGCAGTAGACTACGTACCCTACTCCCTCCTCAGGCAACCTCAAGATAGGTGCGCTAGTCAATCTCTGTCTCAGCTCCTGGAAGCTCTGCTGACATCTGTCTGACCACACGAAGGGTTTCCCCTTCTTCGTCAACGCTGAGAGTGGGGCCGCAACTCTGGAGAAGTTCGGCACAAATCTCCGATAGTATTCAGCTAGTCCCAAGAAACTCCGAACCTCAGTCACGCTCCTGGGTGGCTCCCATGCTAACACAGCCTCAATATTCGCGGGATCCACTGCAACTACCACCTCAGAGATAACGTGTCCCAAGAAATGGACCTCACGTATCCAGAACTGGCACTTCGAGAGCTTACCATAAAGCTGGTGCTCTCGGAGTGTGTCTAGTACAACTCGCAAGTGATATGCATGCTCCTCCTCTGTCGTAGAGTAAATCAGAATGTCGTGGATGAAGACCACGACAAACCGATCGAGGTATGGCTGAAAGATCCTGTTCATGAGAGCCATGAACACTGCAGGAGCATTGGTTACACCGAAAGGCATAACCAAGAACTCATAGTGGCCATACCGACATCTGAAGGCTGTCTTCTGCACATCCTCGTCTATGACTCTGAGCTGATGGTAACCTGACCTGAGGTCTATCTTCGAGAACCACCGTTCTCCCTTGAGCTGATCAAAGAGGTCATCAATCCTCGGTAGTGGATACTTGTTCCTCACTCTCACCTGGTTCAGGCGACGATAGTCAACACAAAGTCGCAAGCTCCCGTCCGCCTTCTTGGCGAACAAAATCGGGGAAGCCCAGGGTGAAACACTGGGTCGGATGAACCCCTTGCCCTGCAAGTCTCCAACTGTACCTGTAGCTCTCGAAGCTCGGCGGGGGCCATCCGATATGCTGGAGTGGATATCGGGGTTGTCCCGGGGTACAAGTCAATATAAAATTCTACCTCTCTGCGAGGAGGTAGCCCTGGAACGTCGTCGGGAAAAACGTCCGCAAACTGATCCACCACTGCAGGAAAAACAGGACTCCGCATGTCAACTGCTCCGAGGATAAGGCTAGCCAACTGATGAGTGATGGGCTGTCCTCTCCTCCGCGGAAGTCCATCCTGTGCTGCTAAGTCTCCCTTCTCGCTGGTGAAGGTGAACCTGCTCCCGTCGGTGCGTACACATCGCACCTTGCGCCTAAAACAGTCAATCTGTGCATGGACCGTAGATAGCCAATCCATGCCCAAGATGACGTCATAAGGCCTCGACGCTGCTACAAGAAGATCCCAGCCGAAGCTCTCGCCTCCTAGAGTAAGCTCACACTGCCGGCACCAGTGCGTAATCGTCGAGTCTGCTCCCGTAGGAGTCTCTAGCCGTAAGGATCGAGCCAACGGCTCTGTCGGAATCTCCGTGCTCCGAACAAGGGTAGTGGCTATGAAAGAGTGACTCGCTCCTGTGTCTATAAGAACTGCAGCAAGGGTGGAATAGACACAGATAGTACCTCGAATCATCTCGGGTGCGCCGTGGTCGTAGGCCTCTGCTGCCTGGAGATGTGCCTGTCGCTGCCCGCCAGCTCCCTGTGGTTGGGGTGGACCTCCAGGTGGTGGTGGTGGCAGAGCCTCAAAGCGTCGCCCACCACCGGCTGCTTGTCCAGCTCCTCTGCCTCGTCCGCCTCCTCCCTGCGGACCGCCACGGTCGACCCTCTACCTCTGCCTCGGTGGTCCATCAACTGACTGCTGCTCCTCGGCACGGCGAGTCGGGCAGTCGCGAGCCATGTGGCCCTGCCCGCCGCATGAGTAGCATTGTCTGCCTCTCGAATGACTGGCTCCTCGATGTGTGCCCCGAACTGCTGAGCCAGTGCCCTGAGATCGTCTGCCCGAAGGTCTGGTCTGTCTGGACCCCTGAGTCATCCGTTAACTGCCTGCTGCAGATGACTCTGCCACGTGCCGCCCTGCGGTGGGTCGCTGTGCTGGTGTAGACTCAGCAAGGAAGCTCTCGATCAGAATAGCCCGCTCCAGTACTCCTGTCTGAGTCGGTATGCTGAGGGAGATCAGCGATGCCCTGATCTCGTGTCTCAAACCCTTCTCAAAGGTCCGGGCCCGAAAGAATGGGTCCCGTACCATGTCGGTCGAGTAGCGCGAGAGATCGGTAAATCTCGCCGAGTACTGAGCGACCGTCATGCTGCCCTGCCGCAGCTGTAGAAGCTCCTGGATACGCACCGCACGAAGGGTGGCTGGGACGAACTCCGAGCGGAAGAGGCTCTCAAAGTCCGTCCAAAGTAGAGATGCCTCATCGTGCACCTGGAGCATCAAGCTCCACCATCGTCCTGCTGCTGCGTGTAGTAGGCTCACAGCGAGGATCACCATGAGGTCTGCTGGTGTCCTCACTAGCCTAAACACTCGAACCACTGCCTCCAGCCAGTCCTCTGCTGCCTGGGGATCCGTCTCCCCGCGAAACCTGGGCGGTCGCTGGCGCTGAAACTCATGCAGTGCGCTGAGGCGACGTGCATCGTCAGCGGCTGCTGCTGGAAGCATCGGGGGCTCGACGGGTAAAGCTACCGCCGGTGCCACTACTGGCAAAGGGCCCTGCACCGAGGCCTCGTCGCTCGGTGGGTTGTCTTCACGCTCGACTCTCGGAACCCTAGATGGCTGCCGTCGTGGGGCCATCCTGAAAAGGAAACAGGTGCGCCACGGTTAGAACAGTATACCTGGTGAGCTGATATAAGTAATCACAAAGAAAACTTTGAAACACACACGCAATCAATGTTTTCGTGCATTAAGTCGGAAATCAGAAGTCAGGGTCCTGGTGTATGGATACGTCGGCCGCCGCACCAACACTGGACTCCCTGGACTGATTACCACACTCAATACGCTTAAACATTATTGCTTCACATAGAAAAGATCAGAGTTCACGATAGAACCGAACCCTCTGATACAAATTTGTCACGACCCGCCCTCGGGATCTGTGCCGTGACTACCCCAAGCCCGCCTTCCATAGGCCAGGGGCTGGCGATTAGCACCAAGCCGTAAATCTCGGTAAAAAGGGAAGGCATTGCCTTTTGAAAAGTAAACAAACACCACAGAGTAAGCAAGAGGAAAGTAAACACTAAACAAAAGCAGAGTACAACTGAAAGTGCGGAAAAGTAAATGGGCCAGAATACAAACCCAAACCGAAAGTAAAGTACAACTCGAAAGGGAAAACAACAACTGAAAAGTAAAAGACGCTACTCCGAGCTGTCCACTGGAAATCCCACCTGAAGGGTGGGTACAGATAGCTCCTCTGCTCCACGGGTTCCGCCGTCCGCTCCGAGCACGTCCCGCCCAGTGGTCCACCTCCGGGTACCGTCCCGCTCTGCAAGCCCCAGCTAAGGTCAACGCTATCCGTCGTCTGCAACCAACACAACGTAGTGCGGGCAAAGCCCGTGCAGGGGTGAGTATAAGCTACTCAGTAGGGACCCCGAGACCCCTGAAGGTCTCTCAAATCCACAAAGGATAAACCACGAAGAAAAGTACAATTACGAAGTAACAACCGACACTGCTTAAGTATATGCCCATACATATACCTAAGTCATCAATTTCAAATACGCTCCAATCTCCGAGCCCAAGTACGACTCAGTCCACAAAGGAAAGTAAATGTATTCCACACAGGAAAGTAAAACATAATCCACACAGGATTGCACAACACAATCCACACAGGAAAGCAACAGGATTCAGCTCACATAGGTATACTTCTTCAAAGGACGATAAAGATGATCACTGATCCATCTAAGTCGCCGGACCCACGAAGGATTGATAGGTAACTAACCCCCGCAAAGACCCACACAGGATCGGGCCCACACAGGACCTGTAGGCGCTGGCTCACACAGAACCGCTGAGCGCGGACCCACACAGGATCGGACCCACACACGATCGGGCCCACACAGGACCTGTAGCACTGATCCATGTAGGATCGCTGAGTGCTGTAGTCGTTGTCGTCGAATCCACACAGGATCTCTGTACTGTCATCGTCGTTGTCACAGTAGCAGTCGTAGCAGTAGTAGTCACAGTAACAGTCGCAGCCAGCACTAGGGTTCCCGCACACAGCAAGCTCATTCGGAGGGTCCGCTCCACGAGCCGAGAGGCTGATACATCAACTGTCACAAGACCAGAGTTGATGTATCCAAAAGTTCCGTATCGTCAACAGGAACTCAACGCAACAGACGGCGCGTCGATCGGACGCCCGGTCTGAGAGTTATTGACATTTTCGTCCCCGGGGCCCGGTTGGTTTTTAAGGCAAAACCAACCCGACCGTACTCCACCTGTGTCCAAACCTCGGGCGGAGTATGCCAAAAGATCCGTCTCACTAATCGGAACACAACGCGACTGACGGCACGTCAATCGGAAGTCCGTAGCTCAAGATATGAGCGTTTCCGCTCCGAAGGCCCGGTTGGTTTCGTGAACGAACCAACCCGGCCGAACTCAAAGTAATCCGAAACCTGAGTGTGATATACCGAAACGACCGTCTCGATCCAAGGATCGAGTTGCCGTAGACGGTTCGTCGATCGGAGGTCCGAGGCTCATGTTATGGTCGAAAGACCGGAACTGGTTCGAAACGGGGGGGTCCGGGTCCGGGCCGACCCGGCCCGACCCCCCCCCCCCCCCCCTGGGGCGGCCGGCGGAGCTGCGGCGTGGGGGCCGTGGCGGCCTGGCGCCGCACGGTGGCCGAACGCGGGGGGTAAAGCCCCCGCTGATTGGGAAGGCGGCGCGGCCTTTGTGCCGCGCCCTATGCAAGAAAACGGCCCCACACGTGGGGGCCGGCTTGGATTAAAACCGGGGGGGCTGCTGCCCCCCCTCCCTTCATGGAAACCGCCCCCCTCATAATGAGGGGGGTTTTGAGCGTTGGCCGGGGAATTAATTTTCCCCGGTTTAACGCCTTCCGGCCGGCCAGCTGGCCGGCCGGTTTTTTTCCAACGGGACCGGAAAAATCCGGTCCCCTCTTCGGCTTCCAACGCTGGCGGCTCGGCCGCCGGTCTTCTTTTTCCGCCGCGGCCCGGAACCGGCCGCTGTGTTCGTCGTCCGGCGCGGTGCGACGGCACCGCGCCCCTCCGCCATGCCTTGATTTCTTTCAACGCGGCGCGACGGCGTCACGTTCTTGATAATTCTTCCCCGGCGCGCGCGTGACGACGTCGCGCAAGATAAACATACAATTATTTGCGTGGTGCGACGGCACCACACCACCTTGCTTCCTCCCGCAAGATAAAACAACAAGAACGATGGAGGGGGTTCGGCCGTGTTCATGCGGTCCGGCCCCCCTCACGTTAAAATAATAACGCAACTTTAAATATTCAAAAGCCACACGTTAGACTTGCTAAATCCACGATCAAGAATAAAAATAATTAAACAATAAACAACAACCCCTACCTCGGGTATAGGTTCGAAGATTTGACAACGTTCCGCGGAAGACGACGTCGCGGAGGTCGGGCGTCGCGGTCGTCGTTCATCAAATCCGATGACGAAGTAGTGCGTCCGATGTGATACGTCGTTGACGAATCTTCGTAAGCCGACGAATGATGTCCGAGGAAGAAGCGGCATTCCCTCTCGTTGAAACGGAAGACGAAGAGAAGAGGAGCGGCGTTCTTCGTCGGAACTTGAGCATTCTTCGTCAAGATGAGCGTTCTTCGTGTTCTTCGTCAGAGTTGAAGAAGAAGAAGAAAATCTCCCAAAAGCTCTCAAGGTGGCCAAAGCTATTAACCAAAATAAAATAAGACACTATCTTATTTTAATAACACATCAACACAAAAGAATTTCCAAAGTTTGAAATTCAAAAGGATTAACTCCAAATTAAATAACTCATGTCATTTAATGAGGGGTTAAGTAAGTTGGGAGAAGATGAAAGGTTTAGGGGTTCGTGTGGGCCCCACCACACTTAATCCTCCCAAGGGAGGTTAAGTGGGTGTGGGTCCCACTTCCAACCCCCTTTGGTAGGTTTTATCAAGTTATAATAAAATTTGTTCTTCACAAATTTTATTTAACTCAAACTAAAAACCCCAAAACTAACTTTCAACCCGCAACAAACGCAACTTCCGAAAAGGTCTCTTTAAGCGAAAATCGGTGCTGCGAGTTCATCGGTGCCCTCAGATTTCAATTCCGAGCACCAAATCAAATGTTAGGAAAACCCGCTCGTTCGTTCACTGAACGTACCCGAGCCAAACTTCAGAAATTAATTCCGGGCACTCCGGGCCTCGGAATCAGGTGCCGTCTGAAACCGCGCTCTTGTAAAATTTTAATGAAAATTAAGAAAAAAAAATTTCCCTTGAATTTTACGGGTCTTTACAACAAACCTTTCTCCACTACAAGGAAGTGTGAGCACAGGTGCACTGGATAACCTTCTTTTCAACTCCCTGAAATTCTCTTCACATTCCTCCTTCCAAACAAACTTAACTCCTTTTCGAGTCAACCTGGTGAGTGGATTAGATAATCGTGAAAAATCATTCTCAAAACATCGATAATATCCATCCAAACCAAGAAAACTTCGTATCTCAGTTACTATTATTGGTCTCGACCATCTTTTGATAACCTCTTTTTTTGCTGGATCCACAGATATCCCCTCTTTTGAGATTATGTGACCCAAAAATGAAACTTTTTGAAGCCAAAATTCACACTTGGTAAATTGGGCATAAATCTTCTCCTTTCTCAGGGTCTTCAATATAATTGTCAAGTGATCTTCATGTTCTTCCTTGCTCTTTTAATATAAAATAATATCATCTATAAAGACTACCACAAACTGATCAAGATAGTCTCTAAAGACTCTATTCATCAGATCCATGAACATAGCAGGGGCATTAGTAAGACCAAATGGCATCACTATAAATTCATAGTGTTCATACCTTGTATGGAAAGCCATCTTTGGTATATCCTCCCTTTTGACCCTTAATTGATGATACCCTGAATGAAGATCAATCTTAAAAAAGTATTGAGCTCCGCATAGTTGGTCAAATAAGTCATCAATGTGCGAGAGAGGATATTTGTTCTTGATAGAGATCTTGTTAAGTTATAGATAATCAATGCAGAGTCTCATTGATCCATATTTCTTCTTAACAAATAGAATAGGTGCTCCCCATGGTGACGCAATAGGGCGTATGAACCCCTTATCAAGATTTTCATGGAGTTGCTTCTTCAATTCCTGCAACTAAATTGGCGCCATTCAATAATGTTTCTTTATAATAGGTAAAGCACCCGGTACGAGTTCTATTGAAAACTATACTTCACGATTTGGTGGAAGACCCAGCAATTCCACCGGAAAGACATCATCAAACACCCGTAAAAAGGGCATATTCTTAATCCTGAGTTTCTCACCAACCATTTGAGATAAATAACCTTCATTTAGTGGAATCAAGACCCATAATATGGAAGAAATTTCCACTGGAAGGTTATGTTCATCCTTGAATCGATAGACAATCAATGATTGATCTGGAATATGAAATGTGACTTCCCTTATTTGGAAATTGTTATGAGCTCCACATAGAGAAATACATTCCATTCCAAGAATAAAATAAATTCCACTATAGGGATGATCACAAGATTTGCAGGAAGAACTTTCCCACAAACTTCAATTGGAGAAGAATCATAAACTTTTGATGCGAATGTTGTGCCATTAGGGTTTGTCACAGCTAACTCAACATCTAATTATTGAGGTAATACGGTGATACCCTTAGAAAATTCTTTAGAAATAAAGGATTGGGTGGATCCAGAATCAAATAAAACATTTTCTATTTTAGAGTGGATGGTATGTGTACCTTTCACCACATCGTTATCATACTCCACATCACTGATAGAAATTGAAGGTCACTTTCCTTTGTCTTTATCCTTAAGAGTTTGTTGGCGTCGATCATCATCAACAACCCTTGGATTAGGGAATTGATTGGCATAATGCCCCATTTCCTTTCACTTGTAACATTGAAGTTTAGGAGGTGCAATCTGTGTAGACTTTTCATTGTTCGCATCACTAGACATCTTCATCCCATCATTGTGGCATTCAAATGCCTGATGACCTTCCTTTCAACATTTGAAACATTTACTTGTCCCTTTAAGACAACTCCCTCCATGTTTCTTTCCACACATTGAGCATAAGGGAAAAATCATCTTCTTTTCAGTGTGCTCTTTAGATTTTCCTTTGAATTCCATTTTCCTCTTCTTATCAAACCCATATGATTGATGGGTTACTCCAATCTCCATCTCAACTTTGAGAGCACATCGAACGATTTCCTCATATCTATTGAAGTCCCTTATGGCTAATTCCCTTCGAAGACTTGGTTTTAAGCCACTAATGAATCGATTGATCTTACTCTCAGGTTGGATAATAATACCAGAAGCATCCCTTGCATGTCTTGTAAAATTTTCTTTATAGGTACCAACAGATTCATCATCCTTTTTCTTTAGTTCAAGAAACTCCTTCTCTATCTTTGTTCGTAGAATATGAGAGAAGTACTTATTGAAAAATAAGTTCTTGAACTCGTCCCATTCCATGGAATCAATTTCATTTATTGGCCTTGTATTCTTGATAAGATTCCACCATTGATCAGCATCACCATCCAAACGATACACTGCTAAGATGACTTTATCATGTTCAGAACATTGAAGATCTAAAAATATCTTTTTAGCAGTACTGATCCATTTTTCAGCAACTAATGGATCATTAGACCCACTGAATGAAGGTGGACGCTATCTCATGAAGGATTCAACAGAATGTTGCTCCTTACTTTTCTTTTTTGGAAGTCCTGCGCGATCCATAGCTTAAGAAAGTTGGGTGAGCATGGCTACAAAATTTTTCAATCCATATCCCATAACATTTGGTTGCTCAGGGGGAAAATAATTGCATTTCCTATCAGATTACACATTAACACGATTCCTTCAGGTTCCAGCCATTGACTAAAACCAAGAAGAATAATGTGAGCAAAAATAATTATAATAGGAAAACCACATAATCAAGAATAAAATTTCATACTTAAGGTCTTAACCTAGGTTATTCATGTCCATTTCTAAAACACTAAGATTGTGTTCTATGCTTAGAATTATCCTTAGGATTCTTATTAAGGCTTTTACATCCTAGTCTCCAAAGGTTGACTATACCTTTCCTCTGATACCAACTATAACGACCCATACTTTACATACATTGTTAGTACTTCAAAATTGAAGTACACTTATTACAAAATACAACAAAACCATGAAAGGACTGTATAGGTATAGTGTCTTTAGAAACTGGGAAACATAAACAACTGGTTCATAAAGCGTCTACACTGCCTCCCATTTATTTCATCATATCTATAGTCCCTTTTGGCATATCTTACTTAATAACCTTCTTCCTGACCTTAGGTTGTATTTTCTTCGTATGTGTCTGAACCCCATGTATAATGATTTAAATAATTTTATTTACATATTCCAGAATCATACTTATTGTTATGATATCTTATATGGTCATATTCTTATCTTATTTTTAGTAATATTTCATTGCTACTTGTTATTCGGGTGTTTATTACTTTTTGTTCTTATGCGTGTTTTGTCCAATAAATTCTTATTCAGATTTTTAGGTTATAGATAAATCATTTCAATAATGTTATTAGTGTAATATATATCATATTTATTCACTCAATTCATTTATGTAATCATTATGCAATGAAAATCATGTAGAACAAGTCGCATCTCATCGTGCAGATGGTATTCCGTACGTACACACGAGCGATGATATCGTTCCCATGATCGTGGAACTGTATTGGAGTGTATGTATACTATTTAAGAATCAATATCACTTTACAATAATCATATATATTCATTCTTTACACCATTATACCCATCCAAGTAAGGTGGTGTTGGAAAATAGATTACACCACGTCGTGGAGACGGTATTCCGTACGTACGCACGCGCGATGATTTCATTTTCCATAGGATAGAGAGATGGAGAAATAGGTTTGTTTCATACTTATAATAACATATCAGTATATAAGTGATACTGATGTTATTAATTAATAATGAAAAAACTAAGGAAGAAGAAGTGGAATAAGAAATAATGTTGAAAGAATCGGTAGCGGACATTACCTCTTCTTTGAAGTACTTCATGGATAAGTCCTTTTAGGGCACTAAAATTGGTCTTTGATAAAGACCAGGACCTCTAGGATATTTCTAGGGAAGTGGAGAGAAGAAATTGGCAGGGGATGGCCGAGTATGAAGGCTCAATGTGGTGTGAGAAAGAGAGGGAGGGGGTGCCCTTTTATAAGGGAGGAGAGAGGCGCCTTTGGAAAAACAAAAAATATTATTTTATTATAAAGCCATATTCGGTTTTAAATAGCTCCAAATTGATTTATTTCAAAGATAAGGAGGGGATGGATAGAAATAATCTCATCCAATAAAATTTGGACAAGTTTTGTTTACTATTTTAACCTTATCATTTAGATTTTACTTTAAGTTAGTAATTTTACTTTTACCATGTCTTTTTGTGTTCTAACACTATAAGGTTAATAAAATTACTATAAAAATCCAAAAGAACCCCAAGTTGTTTATTATTAATATATATAACCTTATCTAAGTCATTTTGCCGAACCATATATTTTTAGGAATAAAATAACAACTAATAATATAATATTTTTTTTAAAAACTATTTTTTTTCAATTTGGACACTATTTAGTAATTGATTTTTGTAAAAATATTTACACAATCATTAGTTCGAAAAAATTTAATTAAATAAATACTAACATGTCATATTAACCCAGATAATTAGTTTAATTCATTAAAAGTATCAAATTACATTTATTTGGGTATTTATAACATCAATTATGTCAATACTTCATTAATAAGTTAATTACTCCATCATCTTTGTGTCATAAATATATTAAATTATTTAATGTCTAAAAATTACAAATAAACTACCATTATGTAGGAAATATTTTTAGCTTTCTAATTAATTTTTATAGTCGAATTTATCTTATGTATAACCTTATATTAAAAATTAATTACTTATTAAACTTTGATTTTAACTATTTTATCCCTTCTTTAAATAAATTAATAATAAATGTCCTAATTTAATCCAAGTGGGCCTAAATTTTTATATTTTATTCCTAAGGTTGTTTTTGGTTGAAGTAAACTTATCTAATAGAATTAAGACATGTGTTAGGGTAATAGTAAAATCATTTTTACCCTTAATTACCCTATTTACTTTTAACCGTGGTAATAAAAGTAAAAAGTTACTATTAACCAAAAATTATTTTCATCTCATTGAACCACATTTTAATTACTGACATCGACTGTTTCTCTCGGATTTTTGAAATTCCACTCACAAAAGCAGTAAAATTGTGGTTTGTGTAAATTTGCAAATTCTCCTAGGAGGTGGGTAAAAGAATGTGAAAAGTTCAATAAAATTTTTATATATTCAAAATTATTATAAAATTACTCCCACAAATTACATTGAAATTATATAGGTATTATGTATCAATTTTTACCTAAAATAAATTTAAATAAAATAAATAATTATTTAAATAAAAATTTTGGTTTTTAAATAGTAACCTAGTGTTTTCACTATTCATCAAAAATTGAAAGTTTCCAGAAAAATACCATAATTTCACATTAGGCTAATTTCGATATTCCGAATCCAAAACCGAAGTCCATTTTGAAAAATAAAATTTAAAAATATCAAAAAGTTGTTATTACTATTCATAACAGCTAGTTTTAATAATATTTTTATAGCATATCGTTGTTTAGTGAAACTCGGTATTGCGTACGACGCAAGCTATCAAGGAAGGTCACGATTACGTGTAAAGAAAGCCAAGATAGTGGTGTGTGTAGTGAAATATTCCTTTGATGATGTATATAAAATAAAAAACAAAATATTTCTTATAAAAGTCTCAGGTGTTACATTATAAGTATTACCCTAACAGTTGTCCTAATTTTAATGGATTAGATATTTTAAAAGAAAACATAATCCTTTGCCTAATTTATGTCTTCTTTATTCCACTTTGATGACTTTGATCCTTTTATTATATTTTATTCTAAGGAAAGTCAAATATTTCACATTCTTATTTTAATAAGTAATAAATTTTCTATATATAGTTATTTAGAAAATATATATGACAATAAATAATCATTTGAAAGATAAAATTATTAAAATAATTTTCATAATTTTTTTATCATTTTTTTCCAAAAACATAATTAATTTAAATTATGTCATATTTATGATGCATTAATTACTTAAATAATTCAAAAATCAAATTAATGATATTTAAAATATTAAAAAACATTAATTTGATATAACAAAGGTCTTAAATGTGTTTTATATGTTACAATTAAATATTACAGATGATTTGAAATATTAATTCAAATATATCGAGTTTCTACGATATTTTTAAAATGTAAATTAAATAATAGTTTCAAAATTGACATTAATGATAATATAAAATAAATAATATTTTATTCTGGAATCATAGAGTAAATATATTTACAGTTACTGTGTGAAAAAGCTAAGTAGTCATAGTAATTGTTGAAGGGTTTAATTATGTTTAATTTCCAAAAAATAATGTTAATAGTATGACATAAGCACAATTAACATAAATATTTTAGTGTATTAAGACCATTAACCAAATTATCTTCTAAATAAACCACTTTATATTCATTTTTAATTATAAATAATTTAATAGTAATTTAATATATTGAGAGTTTCCAAAGTGGCCCTCACGTCAATTATAAAAAGGCACCTCATTCCTCACTTACTCACATCTCTAAATACACTTTCGCTCAGATAGTATCTTTCAAAATAATATCCCAACTTCCTTATATTAATAATAGAAGCCTCACATTGGAATAAAATCCATCCTAAGAACCACTTTGGTGAAAAACAAAATGAGTTTCCCAAAGTAGAGGTATCATCATTCGTCCGACTCTTTAGTTTTATTTCCATTATTCTCCCCCTCAACTCTCATTATTAAAATATTATAAAAGAAAAACAGAATTCCCAATATAATGATATATTTTTATGTTATGGTATAGACTTAAAATTACACAAATTTTCATCTAATGTGTAATAGACATATTGTTTATGATTAAGGAGAAATACCAACCCAAGAAAAAATGATTGTTCATTTCTCCATTACCACATTTTTTGGATGGGAATTATGATGTTAACTATGGATATATTAACTATAATTTATTATTTATATATTATACTATAATTAGTTTATAACACATACACATTTTATTTCAATTTTTTATAAACATGATAACATCGTTTGTGGATGTGTGGAAAACCACCTCCCCAAAGAGATATGATTCATTCAAAATATTCATGGAAAATATTAACAATGATTTCAATAATCATATAAGATATATATTAAATTTAAATATAATTTAATTATACTGAACATATATATCATTTAATTTTCATTATTCGAAAAATAGAAATTAAATGGAAGTATCCTTTATGTCGATGTATAACGTACCATCTCTAATAACGGTTCATTTAATTTATTATATCCAAATATTATGGATTTTTAAAAAAACGTATAAAATATATATATTTCATATTTAAATAATTTTTTACATTCTCTATATGATGAATCTGTGATCAAATTAATCGGAAAAACAAATAACAATTAAAAAAATACACAAAAAACATTTCAAAGAACAAAAATAATAGAGAAAATAAAGAACGATTACTACGAAATGGGAAAAAATATATTATAATAGGATTATATATGATATAATTAATATTAATATGGTTTGTTAATAAGTTAGTAAAATTATTAAAATTATTATACAGTATGTTAATGAATGTTCACCAATAAAGAAATGAAAGGTAAAGCTTTTCTCAAACCACTTTTACTTTGGTGATATATAGGCTTTGTTAGCCACTTATTACTTATGTTTGGTGTTTGCGCTTCCCATTTACTGATGATATAATGAATCAAAATTTTATCATGTTATTATGAGATTAATTGATTTTTATTACTTCATATGTATTATAATTTAAATGTTTCAAAGTGTTAAGGGACACAATGAAATGTCTATTGATTATTTTCCTAATAATATTTGAATGATATCAATTTATAGTATCATCATCTGTGCTATAATAAATTGAATAATATTAAATATCAATGGGATTTACCTCTTATATTACCATCAATAATATATAATTTCTCAGTTTTTGATCATTTTGACTTTGTTTGTGCTATTTTGGTACAATTCATGGTTTATAATTAAAGTAGTCACATCTTGTATAATAGTTTTACATATTAATGTTTATATTGTTAATGCTTAACCATTTTCATAAAAGGAATATATTTGACTTAGTATATGATGGTTGATGTCTGATATAACCCCAATATGCATCTATATGTCTCTTTAAAAAACTAGATATGGAATTGTCTATGTCATTTCCCATTTACATTTAGGTATGGATTTGGATGAGTCCATAACAGTTTAATTTTAGTTGCCGTAGTCGGGGCCTAAAAAGCATGTTTCATATTTCCATCATTTTGGATTGCATCATTATGAGAGCACTTTTTCACATTCCATGTGATTATTCCACTTCTAAAATATACATGGTTATGGTTTCTAACTCCTGTGATTATTTAAATGGACTGTGTTTTTGTTATTTACCTTTCCCTATTATTTATATCATATTTTCTCATATATTTCACTATACGCATACCCTTGATAATAATTTGAAATGATAAATTTATTATTATTTACGTATCCTTGTATATTAAGGAGTTATTTTATTTTGATATACATGGTTACACTATTGGGAATAATAACATTCCTTATAAAAAATCGTTGTGTATTCTATTTTTTTTATGATGTTAATTTTAAATATGTAATCTGGATTCAAAAATAGTTAAACTGATTGATCATTTTGGATTTAAATCATTTATATATTATAATGAAATATTTTATGTAACATGCCTTAGGCTCTAAAGGTTGGGTTCGTTATAGATGGATCTAATATGGATAGATCCTTGGTAGATTCTTATGGTTTTAGAAAAAATGATTTTGTAGTGGGGATTATTTGATACTCATAGAATGATTGAGACACCCTAGAGTTGTTGGATAATTAATTTAAGTTATTAAAAATGAATTAAATTATCATGTTGTGAGGAATGGATTTCTATTTATCCATGATCCTATATTAAATATTATGTGACTCAAGTGATCATGAGTCATGTTTTGAATTAGTGAAAGTGATATGAAAGTGTATGTATAGAATTTTCTCTAGTATATAATCCCAAGAGGATTAGTGAAATTGTAACATACACATTATATATTAATACTCATTGATGATTTATGATTCCATATTTGGGTTCAATTTGTGATTTTTCATAGCATTATATTAGGATTGACGTGTGGTTTTTTAGTTAGTTCTGAAAGAATATCTGATGTAATCATTGAGGCTCTAATTGTAATGTCTGCCTAGAGTTTCATTGAAAATTAATAGATTCAAATTTTTAAATATTAAAATAATGTTAATGGGTGGTGTCAACAATTAATATGAAATATTATTTTAATTGAATTTGTGGGGAATATGTGTGATAATGGATTTTTTTAATATTGTGCTCAGTGAATAGTATATGAAAGTCCATATATTATAAATGCAATCATTTTCATTAAGGGTTGTGATCCATATAAAATACAAATATTTTAGTGAGTTCCATGGAGGAAGTTCTACTGATCTATTTATGTAAAATAATTTATGTTTCATTTTGGTACTAAGTTATGATCCATGTGGTCACTTCAAGTCATGAAATGTTGCAATCGATGGAGTGTCGTATATAGAGATCTATTTTCAGAATTAGTGTCAAGAAAATATATATACACTCATATTGGGTGTAATATTATCCACTAAAGAGGTAAGACCATCATATGTATGTGTTTGTGTATGTCTGAGACTGGTCATTGGATAGTCGAGATGGCATCAGGATGTTGGTATGAAATTAAAAATAATTTTATTTATTTAAATTGAAAATACATTATTTTGTATTTTTATGTAACTTATAGAGGGTCCATGTGATTTATCTAGATAAATATGTGTACATTTGTGATTTTAGTATGATTCTAATCAAGTTTTTTTCAATATGAGGGGTGAGAACACAAATGAAATTTTAATGGTTGAGGATCCAATTGTGGAATTAAATTTAAATGGAGGTTCTTATATTTGTGTGGGTGTTTTGGTGAACATTTTATTCCTTCAATGAGTTTGGAATAACAATTATTGGATAAAATATAACACTGGTTGGTGTGTAAATTGATCTTGATAATTTTCTTCTTAGATGTGGTGTTACCAATGTTTATAAGAAAAATTTGGTGCATGATATAAAAGACACACCAAACATGTCAATGGACTTTTGATAATGTGATTTAAAAAGTATATTTTATTGGTTAGGAGAATAATAGATCAGAATGAAACATTTTATAAAGAATAATGTCTGTAAAATCATGGGTAAGAGGATTAATTGGAGAATTTTTTCATAATAGATCAATATTGTTGAATGAAATAATAGTTTTGGAGATGGTGATGATTTGGTTCTATGTTTTTGATTAATTCAACAACATATTTTTTTGGATTTTTATAAAAGAGGCTTGATTGGTATTTAGTGATAGAATAAGTCATGTATATAGGGATTTTATGACTATTATTAGTTAGGGATAATAATTTATTGGACAATGTGACTTCCTGTGGATTATATGTTATATACTATGTTGGTTGTTATGAATTGTTTAATTGTAGGTTATATGATTCTTGGGAAATCATAATTTGTAATCCAATTGCTTGGGAGATTTTTGATACTGGAGATTTATATTAGAATAAAAATATTTTTATCATTTGAACAAAGAAAATATGATTAGGGATTCAATCTTGGGAAAGGAATAAGGTACTTGGGTGAAGGGTGAGAGACATTGGGTGGAATTTGAAAATTTCGAATGTTTTTTCACATTTACCTAGTTACCACATGGTAAGGTGAAACCATAATGTTGTCTATGTAAGAATATGCGTTGTGTCTTTTTAAGAGGGTTTCAATTTCACATCCAATTAATAGGGGTAGAAAACCATGAGAAAAAATCAAGTGCAGTGTTGAGAATTAATTGAAGGGCATATAATAATTAATACATGGTTTAGAAAATTGAGTAGAAAACCCTTGTTATTAATTTTGTATTGAGATAGTTGAATCCACATGGTTGGTTCATGTATATCCAAAAATTTGGCCAAGCTATGTGAATTTTAAAAAAATATTAAAAATTGTGTAATTTAATATTTTATACCTAGATATTTTAACTCATCATATCCATTTTATCACCTATTATGTTTTCAAAACAAATAGTATCCTCTTAAATTGATCCATTCACCAAATTATAATATAGTTTTATTGATGGTTTCTTGGGATATCATTGGTGAATCAAGTTTATGCTCCTCACCAATTATTCTTTCATTATTATTTATCTTTAGAACATCTGACTTTCATATTTATAGGCCATGATTTCATTGATAATTAAAATAAATAATGGATGAATCATCCCAAAAAATGATGATTTTTCTCAAAATGACTAAAGGTAACTCAAGAAGGATATATACTAGTTTATTCATGTCATTTATTTTGATGTTATCCACCCAATTAGATTATTTTTGGGTTTTGATAATATTGGATATAATAAGTTATTGATTATGTGCTAATTGATAGGTATATTTTCATTGGTTATAGTCATTAGTACACCATGGACATTCCAAGTATATTGGAACACGATTTAAGTGAGTAAATGATTCTATTAAAAACATTGGGAAATTATGTATTTTATAATTAAATATTAAATTTATTTAAAAATTACTAAAATTAATTTCATTTGGATATGTGTATTGAGATTGTCACTCTGGATATTGTATGGTCCTAGGAAAAATTTTCGAGTAAGGATTTGAGCTTTTCCTTAAGGAAATAACTATGTATGAGGTGGGTGGTGAATATGTATTCTGCTATGGTTTATGAATTTTCTATGTAACATGTTATATATGGTATCACCATTATTTTTTGATTGAACCTTTATTAAATATGAAATTTAATTAATTCAAAATAAATGATGAAAGAGGTAAGTGATTTGATATAGCCTTGAACACTATCTTAAATCATCATACAACAATGATCATGGGCTTGATTTGTACTTTGATCAATTACATATATAATACGAATGAGTTGTAGAAATATATAAAATGGATTAAAAATTGGACATTTTTATAGGATTTTTTATCATCCCTATGTATTGTGATTGGGTATAATATGCATAGATAACCTCATGTATCACTAAAAATTAGTGGTACACCATGATAGGACCATGAGATACCTCATAGAAAAAATTATTTTGGATTATAGAGGGGGTCGATTTTTCTTCACCCATTTGTACGTGAGTGCCTTTGTGGGTTTACTTGGGGTAGATTTATCTTAATTTTTGAAATATGGTAACCTACGAGTATAACATGCGAAGTGAGAATGGAAATTTTCCCGCTCTCCATATAATGATTTATAAGTGGATTTTCTTACAAATAATATGAGGTCATGTGACTTGATCGGTCTACAACCATCCCTTCTGACGATGGTTATCATTATTATGAGATAGAAATGGTTATTACAATACCCCCAATATGAAATGAAATTAGTAAATATTATGGTTAGGTTGGATGAATTTCCACTAAAATTTTAAATATTGGATGAATATGGTTCTTCTATGGATACGGTGACTACAAATAAACATATATTAGATGCATTTGATGTGTTCATTTGATATGATTATTATCCTCGAATGTATATAAATGAGATGTTTTGGTCGGACACATTATCCTAGAATAAAAATTATTTTTATTTTGAGATATATGGGTTGGTTAAATGACCCCACTTTAATAAATGATGTGTAAATGAGATAAACGGTTTGGAAACATAACCCGAGATACTAAATTTTGATAAATTGGTTGGATTAGTGAGGCACACATCTATTGATACTAATTCAATTCCCAAATAATATGGAATAGTTCAATGAATTACACCCCCAATAATAAACAAATGATTAAATTAGATGGACTGACATGGTTCATTACCCACAATATGAAATATTAATATTGTGAGATGGATTCATAGAATTACTTGCATATCAATAAAAATTATATTTAAATGATATGTATGGGAGGGTCACACTTCCATGAATTATAAGTGATTATGTTAATATATGGTTGGGTAGGATTCACTACCCCATATAATAATTAATGAATGAATAATAAGGGTAGTTGTGATGCATTCCCCCCATAATAAAATATTATATAAATGAGAGATATGGGTAGGACACACTACTTTCTAAGAAAAAATTAATGAATAAATAGGTTGGAATGGTATAACGTACAACTCGATATAATAATTTATTATATTATGAGACCAGTTGGTGGAACATACTACACTAACCATAATTCTAAATTATTTTATTATGATATGGATCCATGGGATTAACATTCATTCAAAAAAAGATATGTATATTACGAGATATAAGAGATGGATTCACTGGTGCAAATAATAATTAATTTATAAATGAGATAGATAGGTGTGTAAAATCTCCCACATTAATAGAATGAGATAAATATATGTAATGATATGGGTGGAAAACTCCACATTTTTTTAAATCATAGATGTTTATTTTTTCTACATACTGTAACTATTTTTTTGGGCGATGATTGGTTATTTTCCCAATAAAACATTACTCCTAAATGAAGATTTATTCTCACGGTTGTATTTACCTATAACCCATTTCCAGTAGAAACCCTCTCTTTTATGATCAAACTTGCCTAAGGTCATGTGATTCCATTTCCCAGGACACTAGTCAGTGGTCCTAGGCCCATAATTCATTATTGGAATGTTCTAAGATGGAAATTATAATGTTATATTTGGAATTATGAAGTTGAATTATATCTTTAAAAAGATTATTTTAAAGTACCCATACATTGAATAAAGTTTTTCATCATCATTTTATATAATTATACATATAAAACATAATAAAAATCACACTACAAGAAATAATTTTTTTAATATTTTATAATATTGTCCACATTTTCAACTAGTTACTCTATGAAATATACCATTCATCCAACAAATTTTATTCATGTGATCCCTATTTAAATATATAAAGTTATTGGTAGTCCTTGGGGAAATATTAAGAAATTACTAGGATGATATTCATTCCTTTTAATGGTAAACATAGTGTATAGATGTTAGAGTTATATTAATGGGAATAATCTGTAACAAAATAGAATTAGGTCATCGGATCCCTGGACATGATACCTGACATTATATTGTGGAAATAAATATTGAACGATCCTAATAGTTTCCTATATAAATATAAGATAGAAGCATAATAAGATATGACAATAGGAATTAATTAATTTTAAAGAAATATTTTTATCTTATATATATTATAGTTAAATTAATATAGAAGTAATTAATTTCAAAAAAAATGATAACAATAATTATATTAAAATTAATTTTATAAATAAATTCAATATCACATTAATAATCATATGTTGACATAATTAAAAAAGAACATAAATAACCCCTCATGAAATATGATTTATGACAAAGTATTAGATAAGTAATGGAGTTGGTTATAGTTTTGTTATTCAAGTATCATGGATGCGATGAAACTGACATTGATACCCTGTCAAACATGTACCTTACCAAAATTTCTAAATAATCGAAGAGTGTTCCCGATCACAACGGTCTAGAGACTAGAACCCATGAATAAAAGACCCTAGTAGGAGTGATTTCTCCCATATTTATTTAAAAACATGGGAGATACACATAATAGAGTGAAAATAGAAGAAAAAAAATATTCCATATTTAAATGAATATAGAGAAAATGATACAACTCAAAAGTAGTCATCACATCCAAAAGTAAAAGTCCAACATAAATAGAAAAATAAATAAAAAAATGACTACTCCATGTGGTAGTGTATGAAAAATCCCAAAATCTCTCTACTAGGAACCTACACCCAACTCACATAATCCATTCCACCACATTATGGTGCATTTCCATTCCCCATATAAAAATATGGAAAAAGCTATACATACTATAGAAGGGGTGCCTAGGGTGTGAAAAAATAGGTACAATAGGATACCAACTAGGTATTACATGAAATGAATTTTTACCATAATATGATAATTACCAGCATTAACAAAAACAAGGCATTATAAATAGTTTATATAGTATTTATATTAAATGTGTAGAAGAACATTAATTATCATTTTTCCACTTTTAGAAAATTAACTAGGTAAATTTTTTAAATCATTTCACATATTTATCAATGTAGTTATACCAAATAAAATTATATATCACATATCAAATCCAATCCATGGTATTATAAGATAAAATAATACATTTCTAAATAAATTATAACATTTGGACATGTATTAATATTGCTCAGGCTTATAGAAAGCTCATACCATAATAAAAAACCGGTGAAAATCATGTTATTAGAACACAATCCTAAATATTAATGAAATACCCTATGACCAAATCCCCCAATAATTTTATAAACATTTATCTATAGCTAAATATATAGAGAGAAGAGGAATGCCCTATGAGGGGACCCCCATATAATAAATATGTGTTGTACCTAAGCTAAACCATATATATAATTACCCATCCTTAAACCATACTTAATCTTGAGTTATTACAAGATTACACATTGAGGATCTTTTCGGGTTTAGAGTTTTAGAGAATTATATCATAAAACTTGCATTACATTCCACATATAAACAAAGTTGTTACATAAAGATAGTATTCTTCATTCCCATCAATGGAGACATATTTAAAATAAACATGGATTCTTTCTTGACACTTCCTTGACACTATCACCATATCATGTACCTTTCCCTTGACCTGAGAAAAACATTTCAAAAAAACTTGGGATGAGCATAAAAAGCTCAGTAAGGGATATAAAAATATGGAAAGGAAACATGGGTACATATATACATAAGAATGAAATCATACTTTACACATAAAACATAATCACTTTAACATACCTCATCAAATCATGAATAAATCATAGAAATCATAAGACATAAAGGTAACTTGAGGCATTCATAACATTCTTACGTAGGGAGTAACCCTCTTGGTTACATTTGGAATACCCATCACAGTATATTCCCTAAATCTCTTCGGAGAAACCTTAACATTTAACTCCTTCGTGTTACCCAATGCATTGGAGAGCTATATCGGGCTTACCCGCCCTTAGTTTATCACGAAACCACCCGTCTTCATAATAATGCCTAAGAACCTCAACATAATCGTATCACATAAAACATGCATAAAGGAAACATAAAATTTCCACCTTTCAATCACAAGATATCAATACAACACATTGATATAAAAATATTATGAAAACTATTTTCAATACCAAAATAAAAGAATAGTAAAACATGGTATTTATTTTTTGTTTAAAAAGAAGGTATGGCTTGTAGAGGAAGCCAGAACTCATATAATGGTCATGATGGCGGAGAAGTTGTTGTCGCCGCATACGTACGACAAGAACATTACCTTTTGTCGTTTAGTAAACGCTTCGTATAAAAATATTCCTTTTTAATAAACGTAAAATTCAAAGGGGTTTATACACCGTATAAAAGAAGGTTGTGTATAAAACAAAATATGCCTCAATGAAATGAGATTGAGATGAAGTCCTATACCTCGTATCTGACTTGACCCGACCATTCTTTAATCTCTTGAATAATAAACTTGAGTTAATATCTACTTGATTAAGAAAATTTTTCAAGTTCATTATTTCTTTTATACCATTTTATGAACATCATGTAATCATTTAAGTTAATAATTTTCATTTTCTCGGTATTTGGTTCTTAAGTCAAAAATAGACTTCTTACACTTACATGTTGTTAATTTGGTCAAAGGTTCGTTATATCCAGAATGATATTAATGATTTTGATAACATATATATCATATATATTCGTCATATACATGTATTTATAATATTACATCACATTTAGAGGTAAGAAATGAAATGCACCGTTCATGGAGACGGTAAGCCGTACGTACGCATGAATGCTACTTCCATTTCTATTTCGTATTTTCTAGAATGGAATCATAATGATATAAGATTATATTATAATTCCAGTATAATAACATATATAATATCATTAACTTTATCCTTTACACATCCCACATATTGTATTAACGAATCAAATCACTTTCAGGGGGCGGTAGTCTGCACTTCCTAAAATGAAGATATCGTGTTTACCCACAATGGAAACAATAATGGTATGCCATAAATGAAAAATAAATAAGCTTAAGAAAATAATAAACATATTATATATCATATATAAAAATATTGACATCATAATGGCCACCTTTGAAGGTGTTAAATGAGTATTGAACAATCATCGTTTCGGGTGGGAGAATTTCGCCATCCACGGAAACCATATGTTCTTTATCCATTTGATGTAGTTGTGTGAGAGTGTAGCTCGAATAAATCTTATAACAACATCCTAGTATATTGAAGATACTGTTGTTGTTACAGAATAAGTAAATAAAAAGAGTTTAGGGGGTTGGAGAAGCAAAATAAAACAAATGAACATGAGAGAATGAATTACCTTTAAAAGTGTAACCCCATTTGATTCGAGCCTAAATGCTTCCATTGATAGGATTCTTCCCAAATTTAATCCTATAGGATGAGGAGAGGGGTGTGGAGAGAGTAAATGGGCATGGGATGGCCGAGACAAAGGCTTGAGGAGTGTGTGAAATGAGGTAGAGGTGGGGGCCTTTTATAAGATGAGAGGAGGGGCACTTGTGGAAATCATGAACCTATTATTTTATTTTCAAAAGTGTTTCAAATTTATAAGGTCCCAAATTGATATATTTAGAATATAAGATGATAAGGCTTCAAAATATTCCCATATAATAGTTTTTGGAAAAGTTTAGGTCTTATATATTACATTATCTTTCCATTTTATTTTAATCATTAAATAATGAGGTCATCGTTGCATCATCATGATGTGATAAATAATTTAATTTATTTAATGTCTAAAAATTATAAAAAAAATAATATGATGTAGGAAATATTTTTAGATTTGTAATGAATATTTATAGACAAAAATATGATTCGTATAACCCCTTCTAAAAATTGTTTTAGTAAAAAAAATTATGTTAGTGTCATTTTCACCTTTATTTAAAAAAAAGGCATTAAAGTCATTATCTCACCCAAGTGGCTCCATGGGGTCCCCTAAATCGACCCATGGGTTGTCTTGGTCGGCCATGACACAAACAATATGGTTAGGACATGTTTCAAGCTCATCTCATTTTATTAAAGCATTATTTTTACCTTAAACTACACTAATTACCTCTAATCGCGATTAATAACTTATTAAGTTACTATTCACCAAAAAATTATTTTAATCCCATTGAACCACATTTTACGTCTTAATGACAACCATGAATGTAGGATTTTTGAAATTCATAACACAATGACGGCACAATTTCATTTAAACGGAAAAATCAGTTTTTATAAGTACCACTTAGTGGTTTCACTATTCATCAAAAATTGATGTTTTTCAGAAAATTACCAAAAATTCACCCTAAGCTATATTTGATATTACAAATTCAAAAATGAAGTCTATTTTACAAAATTCAAAACATATAAGTCACATTAATTAATTTAAAAATTAATTCCCGCTGTCATGACAAATAGCGTGTTTTTATGAAACAATAAGTATCAAAAGATTGACACTAGTTTAAGTCCAATTTCAAAGTGAAATTGATTCCAATGACCACCATTGAATTAAATGGTAAAAATATATTCTAATTTAACTTCAAAACCAATTCAAAAGATAATCTAATCATATAAATATATTAGATTAAAAAGCAGTTTTGATGTAAAATACAGTATTTTTCACTATTCATTAAAAAATGAACATTGTCAGAAAAATACCAAAAATTCACACAAAGTAAATTTTGATGTCCCAATCATAAATAATAAGATTATTTTGACAAAAATAGCTTATAAAATTGTCAAAAGATATATTTAAAAATTGTTTTCCATCAAAAGGCAGTAAAATAATATTTTAAAAAATATTAGTGTATTCCATGCTTAAGATTGGATTTATTTTCATTTTAAGCATCTAAAACACTATCTTAATCATTAATAGACATAGATAAAAATATCTATTATTCATTACTTACTTGGGATGTTACAATATATATAAGTTCACAAGGATTCCCATGTAAACTATTTACAATGAAAATTCTTCAAAGAAATTAACTGAAACCATTTGAAAATTAAAATTCAAGATGCCTTGAAAAATATCATTTCATATTCTAAATCAATGGAAATTTTGTTTCATCAAAAATGGATTCCACATAATCAAATTAGACAATAAAGTTTTCCATTTTATTTATAAATGAATTTTTCAAAATCTAGATCAATTAAGTTTATGCATCATATGATAGATATAAAACCAACACCCTAAAACATAGTTTTGACATTCCCAAAATGGGAGCCACTGATATAGATGAACAAAAATATGAAAATAGAATCCCTATAATCCATCCATACTTACTATTGATCGATTCAATAATAATAAGTGTCCACGAAAAGTACAAAAAACAACATACCTTGAATATAATCATTTAACAAACCAAAATGAACATCATGGTTACCCTATAGAAGAAAAACACATTTTGTATTTTAAAGAAATCATGATGAATAAAAAACCAATGGATCTATTAATAGAATGAAATAGTAGTACCTTGATTAAAGGTAATGAATATTTTTGCGTAACCCATAATTAAGTATATTCAATGCAATAACCTTGATGATAAATCTCTTAATGATGGGTTTTGAAATGACAATATGTCTCCAATGTTTTATAGGATATCTCCTTGATTAAGAGAGGGGAGTCTATACATTGAATGACCCAATAATCACTCATATAAAAACCAAAAAACACAAAAAACGTTGAGACATTAATAGAGTTTAATCAATTAAATTTGGGTCTTTTGGGATTAAGGAGTCCAATTTAAAAATGTGTCACATTTTATTAAAAATCCAACATGAACCAATACATGATATATTACCTTTACGTGGTATTTTATCCTTTCCCAATGTGAACTAAATAGATAACTTTTTTTTGAATCCATTACACAACAAATATTTATCCTACATACTGAAAAAATCTGACATCTCTATTGAAAACTCCAAAACACATCTAATGTTCTCAAAACATAGGGAGAACCTAAAACATATCTTAACACATCAATACCAAGACCAAAAAAATTTAAACAAACCTGAATCCCCAAAAACTAATTTATTTTCCACAAAAACAAATTCTCCATTCTCATGAGTTGAAAAACACACCCTAATAATGATGGAAATGAATTGAGATAAGAGAAATACCTAATAATGGGTCATGATATATTACATACATTCCACCATAAAAAATTTCTTACTGAATAAGTCTTTTATAATAATGTCTTTGAAAAATGGTTATTGCCACTAAAACCTATTTAATATCTTTCACTACAATGTATTGTGAGAATATTATATAGGTTTTCACTACACACTGACCAACATAATTTACTTCCCACCCAATACATTAACATGAGATTAAATGATCTCCACTGGCTGTTCCACAATAGAAATGCCTACCACTAATAAAATTTCTTCCCAACTATTAGAGGTATTAAGATGGTATTTCTGGAGATGGTATATGTAGAAAACATCTATAATATAAATAAACTATACCCAAAACACCAACCAATTAAAAAACATTTCCAAGCCTCTTAGTGAATTCAAAAGGTCCAAAATATCTTGGATCCCAATTTCCTTGAATTCCAAGATGATGGTGACTCTAATGAGGAAAAAATTTTATGAGAACCTTTTCACCTATAGAAAATCCAAATGATTACGGAAATTATCTACGTAATAATCCCGTTGAAATTTTTTTCCATACACTGAATTATATCTTGAATCCATAATGTTGTCTCTATAATGAGACTTCATCCCAAAATTGAGTTTTTACCCACCTCTACCAAAATAAGGTGATCTACATGGGTTTTCATAATAACCATCAAAAGGACCCATTATTATCCATGAATGATAGTTATTGATATAATGAAACTCTACTTGTCATAGATATTTTTTCCCTCGATACACCAACATCAATGACTCTTGCACATAGCATATCCTCTATAATCTAAATTACATACACCATCTGACCATATTTCTATGGAAGATAGGTTTTAATCAACCAATCCTGAGTCCCCATATCCTCATGTATACTACTCCAGAACCTCAATCTATTACTATGATCATTTTAGAAAAAACTCATAAAAAAATGAGATTACTTTTTCCAGTTTTCAATAACCACCCATATAATATTACACCCCAAGGAACCCCTGGTAATCCAAAAATACAAAAAATGGTGACTGGTTCAAAATTTATAAACCATAATTGAATTTAGTTGGTGAAAACTTGATGATTTTTTATTCTCTATCATTTTTATTTGGCAAGTGTAAGGGTATGAGCCAAAAATATTGGTGTCACACTTCATAGCTTGCCACTAGAATCACTATAACATGTCATATTACATAATTATAGTGCATATATGGGAGAAACATTGAAAAATATGATAGTCAAACATAATTGAGAACATCATATATGTTGGGATGATAATTCAATCCCCAAAACTGATAACACCATCTGAAAAGAGACAACAACCCAAAATATAATATCCACCATATGTGTTTTCTCAATTTTCATTGAACTATTTCTAACAACAAAAGATCTATTAAATGTAATTATGGTGAGATTATGATAATTGATCACTCATCATAACTATATGTGAAACATCTGTTGGAGAATCTTGTTGCAATTGAGTGAAGAGAACTATACAACTTCACTCCACATTCAATTTCAAAATAGCTATCAATTCCACTGTCATACTGAGATTTTATTTGACAACCTATCCCTTACCCATGCTATATGGGATGTGGAAGTCAAATTTTTGAAGGTATTCCAACCAATAAATCATTATAATATTCATGTATTTATATGAAAAGATATACCTCATAATCTTGTATATAGAAAATATTGCGAACCTCTCCCCAGAAAGATAGTGTCTCCAACACATAAGATCAACAATAAATACATAATTCTATAAAGTATAAGTGGGGTAATTCCTCCCACTTGGTAGAATATGATTCATGATTTATGCCACCACATGATAGTCAAGAAAATTCACTCCACCAAAACATTCACCAGATGCATAATGAAACTTATTCCATATCAAAAAAATGAATGATTATAATAGGAAATAAGGTTAAAATTCATTCCAACTCACAAAAATATTCTTGAAACATTTTATCCCATGTGAATTTCAATCAATTCCTTGTATTAGTATTCAATTTTGATGCTAATTTTGAAAAAACCGCAAGGAAATATCAATAATATCCAAAAAATGAAGGAAGCTATAAATCTAAGAGACATTACATGGGTCTTCCCAAAAAAATATATACATCACCTTATCAAAATAAACTAATAATAAATTAGAAGAAATCATGATCCCAAAAAATATTTCTCTTATGGATAATGAATTTTTTTTTTCAAATGCTTTCGATACAAATCCTGGTTCCTCTGAATTTTCTTTACTAAACTAAAATGAGGCATGTGATCATTCTTAGTTATAGAATAAACCAAAATATCACCAAAATGAATCTAAAAAATATATACAAATCAAATATATTATTCATAAAATCCTTGAAAACTAAAAGACTATTAGTCATAACAAATGACAACAGATGATATTAGAAATGGCCAAAATTGTTCATGAAACATTCCATCACTATATCATATTCCTGAAACCAGTTATAATGATAACATGATCCTGGAATGACCATTTAGAACCAATCCTACCACATTAATTGGTCAAAAAAAAAACAACCACTCAAGGAAAATGATTCTTATTCAAACTATTACCTAGTTTCACATTTGATAATACACATACAATAAGAGTAAACCAAATTGCTTAATGGAAAAAAGGGGATGCACATGGTGAAATTCTAGGGAGATCAAAAAAATTCTCCAACAGTTCAGCCAATTGAATGATGATACCTTTCACCACTGTTATATCAACATGATAATAAGGTATCAAAATTGGTTTTGTACATAGAACCAAATCATTCATAAACTCAGTGTCAATATCATGATGAATCCAAGGAATTTGTCTATGAAATTTTCATGAAATCACCAAAAATATATCAATAAGATTAAAAAACAAATACATAATCAGTTTGAAATTATACAATAGAAAAAAACTCTTAATCTATATGAAAAAAGGTTCTACAATAGCTAACCATGAATTCTACTATCCATGGAACACATATTTTCTCCTTTAGGATACAAGAAATGAGACTCAATGATGATATCAATCAAACTAAGCATGGTGAATTTAAAGTAAATAAATGCCAATAATGAGGTATAATAGATCCAGACTGAGAACAAATAAAATAGCAAAATAACACCATATTAGCTATTGATTGAGAACTACATGGACACAAAAACTCTTGATCGTTCCCCCTTCCCAAAACAAGTCACTGACTCCAAAAGGTTAATTATATCCATTGAATTTTTAATAATTTAAACATAATTACATTATATAAATTATTGGGAATCACTTTTATCAATTAAATAAATTGATATTGTTGATGAAATAAATATAGAACCTCTTGATATTGTTGTACCCACATATACATCTATTAGAAACTCATACACTCTATGATGTTTCTTCACCCTCTAAGGAATGTAGATAGAGACCTATAGTCTTTAAAGAATCTAGATGCACTATAGTAGCCTTTGGAGTCAACAATAATTTTCCATATCGATGTGTAGGCATAGCTTTACAGAAATGTAATAGTGGACCATCATGTCTAAAACATTTACCCATCTTCATAGGATAATGATAATAATGTTGGCTCATTCTAAACATGTCACATTTATATAATGTAAGATGCATAATACTAACTATAAATAATGTTGAAGAGGATTTATTATACTTAGACCCATCACAAGAACCACTGAGGTGATATTACCACTTTTTATTTTTCCCTTGCATGATATTGAACCTATCCCTAGATGGAATAGAAGTGGTATAATAATCAAAATATCATTTCATATTCATCTATTCCACAATTTTCCTATCTAAAATATCTATATAGGTCAAATTACTCATTATAAATACATGTTAAATGATATGAAGTCAAAAACCATGCATTCACTTTTGATCCATGAAATGGTAATTACTCAATAAAAATTGAGAAAAATGATCCATATCAGTAAAAATATTGGTTTATGATGACACCTATTGATATACATATTTTAAATATATAATCTACAATGACATATCCATTGTCTATGACTTTGGACAAAACTACAGAAGAAAAATGGTCGTGAATCCCATCCAGTCCAAGCCTGCATGATTATATTTCATTACCATAGAATCCCACAATTGATTTCAAATAACCTCATGTCTGATCTACACAAATTTCACCTTTATATTCCCCGGTGTATCCTAGAAATTAAGTATTTGGACAATATTATCCAACCAGACCTCCATATACCGAGGATTAATTGTAAATTTTATATAAGGTGGCTTCTCATATATGAAGTCCCATGATTTATCCATTTATCCTCTAGATCATAGTTATACCTCATGAACTGAAATCTAAACATGTGCTAAATTTTGATAAATTTCATTAACATATTTGACGATAACCTTGATATGATTATGATCTATTAGAAGATTCACTTGTCCTAAATCTATTGGACCCTCTTGAGAAACATTTCGATCATATCTCATAGGCATACTAATACACAACAAAATAATAAAAATTATCAAACAGTAGAATAATATTTTTTCAAACTAGAAAACCATAACAAAAAACAAAGATTAAGACAGTGAACTCAAAATATCATACACTCATCCCGACATCCCTTGGAACCTTGAGTCTCATACTAAAGCGATATATCCAAGAACACACTACATTCAAACTATAATATCATGATAATCCTATCTCTAATCTACCAAATATCCTGTGAAAATGATTCTTGAGGGAAACCCACCTTTTTTCCCTAAATTTGATGAACCCGACAAAAATACCCTCTCAAGATTGTACAAATCCTATAATTCTTCACTTATGAAGGGCCTTCTAATTCACCATAGTATGGGGACCTGATCTTGGACATAAAAAACAAATATAAAGAATGATATCACCCAACTGAAAGAAAATATCATTTCATATACTCCTAATTGAGTGAAACAGTGGAATAAAAAAATATTTCATAATTAAATAAATAACGAAGAAAAGATTGAACTGAAATGATGTCAAGAAACCCCAATGAAAAATTTTTCATCAAAGGACATTAAAAATAAATTCTTACTAATCATTGTGATGCAACTATAAAACATCCCCTATTTGGCCAGTTGTTACCTAGACACATCTGAAAGAAACCACACTGCCTCACTATGGCTATTTTCCATACCCTACATTTGAAGACATACTTAGGATAATATGCTACAAAAGTTTTTTCACAAGGTGTAATCTTATAGGATCAGTAGGATCCCCCCAAGTTGTTCCATAACAAGTCAATGTATAAAAATCCAAATATTCTTATATGTAATTAAAAATGGAATAATAAATAGTTTAAATATCTTATATATATCATATAAAAACATTTAATTTTACCATTTTCACATGTAATAAATAATCCATGTAAAATCATTTCAATGAATTTCACTTATATATGTCAATGAAGTCATACCAAATCAAATGAAGCGTCACATATCACTTAAAACCCATGGATGTTGATGCTATGAATGTATAATACAAATGCATGGGTTACATTATGTGATGGATCCCTATATGATAGGTTATAATAAAACACATACCAAAATCATTAACTAGTGAAAAATCATATCCTTTGAACATAGACTAATGAAGTGGTGAAAATCCCCATAAGTTAATCCCCAAAAAATTTCAATATTAATTCCCTAGATCAATGAGCCAATGTAATAAAGGAACTCATCATGAGTGAACACCCCGATAATACATTGAATATATCCCTTAGATATTAATTCAACAAAATTAATCAATTTATCCCATATAATCCATTTTTTAATAAAATTCCAAAAAAATCATTGAAATCCATTTAATGAATCCATTTTAAAATAATTTGAAAATAGAATTTATTCTTCCAAAACGAGGGATAACCCATATTTAATCCAAAGAAAATCATACAAACATAATTATACCAAAAAATCGTGTCCTTTCATTTATAAAAAAAATCATAATCCAAAGTAATCTAGACCATCCACATAGGCTTGATATAAAACCACTAATAACAAACATAGGTAACACATGCCCACAATTGGATACACCAATAAGGAAGAACACATTGATGAAAATAAGAGCCCTGAAATACATCCTTTCCTATTCAAATTTTATTCATTAGAAAGAAGGATTAGTGAATATGAAAAAAATACTATGATTAAAATCACATACCACACCACAACCAACAACAAGGTTATCTTTCAGAGGAAGATATCTTGATAGAGCGACAAGAAATATAGAAAAATCAACAACACAAACCAACATATCCATTAATAAAATGAATCTTTTATTCCACAATTAAAATATATAAATAAATAATAAGAACACCTACCTATAGAGATGTATGGGAATAACCTTGATGATAAATACCTAAACCTAGTGACCTAGAAGTAATAAAGTACTCCAAAACTTCATGATAGGTCTCTTTTGATGATTTAGGAGAGGCATCACATAAAATTAAACAATAATCACACAAATGGTTCTCTAAAAACTAAAAACAATGATACATTCAAGGAATGTAATCAATACATACTGTGAGATTTTAAATTAATAGTTCCCAGTAAAAAAACTATATCCCAATATTAGAAACATGATTTATACCATTATATGATATGTATACTTTAAATGGCTTTTTATACTCTCACATTTTTCACCAAACTCCTATATTATTCCTAATGGCCATTAAAATAAAATGTAATTTCTTAATTACATTTAATTCTCTTACTGATATAAATTACTAGATTTAAGAAAAAATATTCCAACACTCTCTAGTATTATTTAAACAATGGGAGAACCCGAAAAAAATTAACATATTTATACAGAGACATCATTAATTACAAAAATCCCCTTTCATTTGTTCATTTTCCCTAGTATATAGTTTTCATCCTTGGGAGTCCCAAAATATAGTTAAATAAAGAGGTAAATGAAAAGGGATAAGAGAAATAGCTAATATTGGGTAACATTATGATACAGTGATTCATGTAATGATTAATATGGGATGTAATTTTCTCAAATATGATTCTAATAAAGACACATTTTTTCTGATATAGGATTGGTTGAGGGAAAATCCATTTGATTAAACATTATTTCCATGATAATTAAGAAATGATCATATAGAATAAAAAAATTATTACACAAAATCTTCATTTCAATATATAATTAAAAAAATGCATTTTTTACATTTTCAATCATCATTTCATTGATGAATTGTAATTGTGTAGGAAAAAAAGTCTCAATAAGTGGTATTGATTTATAAATTTTAGTTATTTTTCTTAAATTGATTCAAAATATATGGTGTTGAATTGTGATAGACATTGTCTAGGTCTTGTTTAGGGGTTCCCATTAATCCCTGAAATTAAATTTTTTAAATTATAAATATATGAATATCGATGGATCACATTACAATATATAAATAAATACACATTTATCAATATATATAGATATAATTAATTACTACATAGACCAAATGACAATATAAAAAACAAATCACACTTTTACATTCAAATAAATATCTAAACATTCATCTATAATAATTATTCATATAATTCATTTAAAAAATATGTCATATTTCAAGTATTTTTTATTCCAATTATTGGTATACATGCTAATAATATTGTTATAGGATACCTCTAGGGTGAATAAAGAATAACTATAGTTTTTTATTTACAAATATATGTAATATTCATTTAGTTTTCATAATTACATAAAATTCATTTTAAATTTAATAATATTATTCATTTAATTTTACAATATAACATTAATCATTAATGAAGTAATAAATTTTTTATTTTATCTTTTTATTTCATGTGGAATAATTTCTATTTCCCATGAAGTTAGTAAAAAATACTAATTTTAGAATATGGGTTGTTACATTATCTACCCCACTAAAAAATATATAATATAAAATTCAATTAATAAAATTATTTTATAAAAGGATATATTTATATCATTACATTACTTGGTTCTTACTTTAAATCATCATAATTATGAGCTCCCTATAGAACATTAAATAAAATACAGATTTTTATTACTTAATCTCTATGATCCATGATCTCAATTAATTACTTTTTATAAGAGATATCATTATCTAGTTGATTAATATTTTCATCCAACAAATCTAGTGGATTTGATTTCTAATTCTTTAAAATTGATACATTGAACATGTTTTTTACATATGGGTGTCTTATTAGATGTTAATTTCAATAAATCATCTTATCCACATAATTAGGAATATCATAGGGGTAAATGTTTATGTTATAAATCATTCCCTTTTATAAAATTATTATGATCAACTCTTGTAGTGATATTTGAATGAAATTTTTTAATACCAAATAAAATGCTAGTTTTCTATGAAAATTATATGTATATTACTCCTTCAAAATTATGTTGATTTAATATTTAACTAGATGGATTGAATCTTTTCTTTGAGATTCCAGCAAAAAATTATATCCAACATCATTTAAGTGATATAAATATCTCAGCATGTCAGAGTTCCATATCACATATCATGCAAATCAACAATTGGTTCCTTTTCATAGATTGATTGAAAACTATTTTTAATATATTAATTTACTTGTTGATGTTTTATAATCATTTAATCTTATTTAATTCATCATGTAATATCATAACATGTCTTAAAAAGTATAAATTTTCCATTCTTGTTGATCATCATTTGGGGATGATAAGTAGTTGGACATTTTTTTCTATTAAATTATTTTTAAATATTCTAGAGCACATTTTCATGAAAAAATATAATAATTATAAAAAGTGAAATTGTACTCTATGTGGACTTAATAATAAATATTCATATTTGATAAGATAATCAAGTGATAAATCCTCTTGATTCGTAGGGAAGTTATCTTACATTATAAGGTGATTAAAAAAATAATAAAATGGAATTATTTATTTTATGGTCATCATATGGCCAATAAAATCATCCGTGATGGTTTCTCTAAATACCATATGAATTTTGGAAATTGTATGTTCCTCACCTTAAAAGAATGTAACTTTTTTCAATGTAGGATTAACCCATTTAATATTTTCTTTGAAATTCTAAACCAAAATCAAACAATTTTTTGAACGAGTTATTTGGTCAATAAATGGCCGACATCATATTTATATATTTAATTATGTATTCAGTATATATTTTTATCTTAATAAATATTATAGATTTATATTAAATAAAAATATTCATGAAATGTAGATAATTATTTATAGATAATATATCCATTTATATATATATGTATCGTTATAAATATAAATTATTTATTTCAATATTACATATATATAAATTTAAAAAAAAAATCAAATGTCATTTATAATATTTTAATTTTAGTAAAAATAAAATGTAACTAGACCAAATTTTTAAATGTGTAATTTTATCATGTAATGTTATTATCTTGTTCACATGCACAGTCAAATAATTTACTCCTCTAACCTCAATCTCAAATATTTTTTCTTATCTTTCTAATAATCCAATTTTTTAAGAAATAATTGAGGACTATTCACAAAAAATGTAGTAATGCTGGGAAATTTCATATATAAAGGATTGTTTAAGGAGATACACATTAAAACCTTCCACTAATAACTTAATAATATCATTTTAAGAATAATCAATTTACCACCCTAAGTGAATCCTTTAACATAGATACACTTAGATTTTTTAACCACCCTTAACATATTTTTTTACAGAACACAAGGAATACATGTCAATTTGAACACATGCTCATGTTTGACTATAGATTATCCTCACCCTGGGGGAGTCGGCCTGAGCCAGGTAACAAACTGCAGGTATCCTAACTCCCCCAAGAGACACATTTTCTCATTTATAGGGATAGTGGTTCATGTGACTATAAGCATAAACATTACTCTATCAAGGAACTCTGAAGGCTAAAACCTACTGTGGATGTGATGCATATGGTATGGGTGTTAAAACCATTGAGGGTTCGTTTTAGTGAATTTCAATGAAATTATTATATACAAGAGGGTATGCACATCAATAATTCGATGAGGGGTGAAATATTTTTATAGTGGAAAAACATGGGATGTTCGATCATGACCCTCCATCATCTATGTCGTACGATCATCCCTTCATCCAATCCCAGCCGACCACTTCATTCTAGTGCCTAAAAAGTTCCAATATCATCCCATATCCCACATATTATATATTAGGTGATATCGTACAATGAAAGTCCACCTTTGTCAACCACTCTTATGTCGCCATCCTAGGATGATGGTTCGACATGGCAAGGACACCTGATTTACACTACCATCACTATAGTTCTTTACTGATGGCAATGCTAGATTGAGATAACCAGAGTGAGCCACGTAGTTCTAAACAATAATTTCTAGTGGCATTCCATGGTATCTCCCAAAATTACTCAAAACTATAATTTGATCATCCTTTGATAATGTTACTAATGCAAGGATAGTCGCTAGATGTATCGGGATAAGTTTACTAATATGGACCCTTATGATTAAAATGTATTTTCCATCAGATTTAAATTTGATTTTATAAGATCATATGATTCCATAGATGGAAAAATGGAATTTTATGAACAAATAAAATTATCGTGCAAGGATACTTCCACTTATTCAATTGAAACACACATTATCAATCTCATATAAAGAATCATAAATATGATCCACTTTCATCCAATACAAACCTTCCCCAGACAGAAATATAAATTCAAAGGTAGAGAACAAGTATCTATAGAAAATAAAGAATGGTGGAAAAAAATTGGTGGAATATAGGGGCTAGGAATAACTTTATTAATATACCTCAATGTAATTATAAGGTTCCAATCTCGAGAACATGTCATGAGAATTTCACTACAAGAGTTCACTGTGTGATCAGATGAAGAGCACATGATTTTATTGTTTAATAACACCATGGCAGGTCTCTATAAAATGATTCCTTTAATATTATGATAATCCCTTACACATGTACACAGTATCCATTTCATTATATTCCTGGGATTTCATGATCTAATAAGGATAGAACCTCATGCGATGGGGTAAATCATGCCCCTTCCCCGACTGCACCAGACATCCATTCTGATGCCTAATGACATGAACCAGTAAACACATTCAAACCCTCTGTTTCAAGATGCTTGAACAATGGTATTTGAAGTAGTGGATTCAGTATGGAATGGATTGCATGTTACTTTTCATACAAAGGATGAACTAAGGACATGATCTCCATTCCTGAAGGTTCACTGATATTTCTCAACCGTGATCACCTATGTGTATATGCATCACTAGAAGACATTCACATTTCACATCTACAGAATCCACCATGTAATACTATGGAGATCATATAAAATCATAATAATTAGGTGAAAATATTTATGTTGTGCATGTATGAATATCATATGAATATATATTGTAAATGTAGAGATGATAGAAAATATACATTGATCATTTTATTTCTCTACTTCGCTTCCTTGTGATGTAATTTTAACATTATCACACATGTCGGGGTATATGGGTATATACGGGTAATCATGAAAGACCTCATGATATACCAAATCCCCATAGTCTTGTGATGCTTTTACAAAAGCCTAGGTATCGTTCCCTAAATATGAAGCATCCCCAAAGAACATTGTCCATGAATTCTTTCTCACCATGTAGTCCATTACTATACACATACACATTGAGTTTTTGATACATAACCCATGTGTATCACTAAGGATGTCATCATGAGACCACATAAAGGTTATTCATATCAGGAATTATCAACCACTATGTAATTTCATATAGATGTTTGAAAACATTATAGATAGTAATGGAGGAAAACCCCTAGCAGTAACGCCCCGACCCTAGTTACCCAGAGTCGGTGCATTATTACATAACATTGGCATGATCATGAGAAAGATCAAGTCTCGAAAGACCGATTAGTTTAGTAGCCTTGGAATAACTAGATACATCCATAAATGTTTACATTACATCATAAAAAAAACATCTTGTCTTCATATCCCCTCATATTATCCCTACAGGTCATTCATAAATTACTTCATCATAATCCTGGAAAAAAAAAATTAAAACATTGAAAGGGGTGAGCTCGGATGCTCAGTAAGGATAACATTATATCAGAAGCTTTCATAAATAATCATAAACACTTAAGGCAATTTATAACTAAAACAAAAGCCTTTGAAACTTGAACTTCAGCATAAAATGGCAAAGGTAAAATGAAATAATGCCATTTAATTACTCACATGGATATTCTAGTAGACGAATGATCACATGCAATATCAATAACCACTTTCATAATGATGGAATGCATAATGCCAGACTATCATAACCACATAGCCAAGGCTTCGTGCCAAGACTACAAATAAGATTTTTCCAAGGCCTTGTGCCAAGACACTAGTTTGTCTCATGAGACCTACCGATGCATCGAGGAGTTATAGCGGGCTCCACCCGTCACTTATTAAGTCCAATGCATTCCTCATATGAATAGGTTTAAGCATAAAATAAACATTCGTATTAAAACTAGCATTCGAAATGTCAATACTTTAACCACAAACCATGAATGGTATAAAAATGGAACATCCACAGTCAAATATAACTCATTTGATACAATATGGAATATTGTATTGTATCACATTAACCTCAATCATGAATAATGAAGTATGTTGACATAGATGAAAATAATCATCAAAACTATTTGAGAGAAATATCCCCCTTTTCTTGAAAACATTTAAAAGTCACACTATTTGTCAAGAAGCCATTTAAAAATAGATTTGTGAATCAAAGTGTCCCATACCACTTTGAAACCTTTTAAAAGGATTTTTAATTTCTAAACTTTAATGTCCATAAAAATAAATCCTTAAAACCATTTTTAAAACATGGACATTAATGAGAAAGGTTTAGATGAATAAGTCTTTAAAACATTTAAAAATGGTATTTTAGTTAGAGATTCTAACCAAAAGAGACAAATGAATACAAATAATTGAGGTAATCAAAACTTTGTAATATCATGAGAATAAAGGGAATCATGATATTCTATGTCAAAGTACATTATATACACCACATAAAAGTGATTTGGTGTATATCATCAAAGAAGTCTCAATGGAATGTAAATTGAGATGAAATCTCTCATAAAGGTTGTATCCTTAGGTTAAGGATAAATCAATGACATAATTATGTGTGACAAATATAAATACACTAAATATTATTGAATATTCAGTGTAAGACAATCAAAGGACATTCACACATATTCTTGTAAAAACAATAGCAACGAATTGGATGTTTAACTCAACAAATAAAGAATGAGTTAAAATTACTCTTATCAAATTCATATCAATGACTTGAGAATTACCAATGAGTGATTATGTGTATCAAACTTATATCCACAATAAGGGGAGTGGAAATTATGACATAATCAAATGAATAGTGATTCCACACATAATCTTGGAGTAATATAATCAATGAAATATGCGTAAAGCCGAATGAGTGGAAATTGAAATGTCAAATTCCCTTATCGATTTGGTAACTTACAAAACATACAACTATGAAAGATGGATCATACCATGACTATGTAAGTACCCATAAATTAATGTATATTACACAATGAATACAATCATGGGCAGTACACATACACCACATGTAATAATTAAGTGGTGAACAATGGAATTCTCACGAAATTAAGAGTGAGATAAGAAACTCCTTACCACGTTAATCAACTGAGTCGTATGGAAAAAAGTTAATAACCACCAAAATGATTTACAGAATAACATGAATATAAAGAGAATCATGATAATATATATCAAATGGCCGTACATAATACACCACTTTCAATAATTTAGTGGCGAACAATGGAAATCTCACAGAGTTGAAAGTGAGATAAGAAAATCCCTTACCACATTAATCAACTGAGTCGTATGGCCAAAAGTTAATAACTACCAAATTATTTAAAGAATAACATGAAAATAAAGAGAATCATGATAATATATATCAAATGGCCATACACAATACACCACTTTCAATAATTTAGTGGCGAACAATGGAAATCTCACGGAATTGAAAGTGAGATAAGAGAATCCCTTACTTTGTACTTTTTCCTTGGTCGATGGTAGGTTTACCTCCTTTATAATGGTGAAATAATTGTTATTGAATAATACAAGAATCAGTTACTTTAATATGATATCATATATGATCTTTTAACATTGATTTGTTAATAATATCTTAGAATTATCGTCATTTCAGGGGTTAACAGGTTCATTTTACTTTACATTCTTTGTTATGTGAGCCATATTCGTTATTAATGGGATGTATATTATTCATATCCAGAATGGTATCAAGTCCTTAAACATCATTTTTAAATCATCAAATGATAATTATACTTGAATGGATATGATGGAGAATGAATCTCATCGCGTTCGTGGAGACGGTAGTCCGTACGTACGCACGAATGCTACTTCCATTTAATTTTTATTTTAAAAGAATCGAATCCAAATGATACATAGGTATATTACTATTCCAGTAAAATATTTTATAAATGTTACTTAAGTTCATTAACACCATCCTTTATACATTCCATGTGTGGTATGAACGAGTCATATAATTTTAAGGGGGCGGTAGTCCGCACTTCCTCAAATGAAATTATCGTATGTATATACAACATGAAACGAATAATTGTATGAAATAAAATGGAATTACAGAAGCTTATATATAAAATATATATCATTAATATCATATTTAATTACAGTGCCATCCTAATGGCCACCATGAGAGGCGGTAAGATGTATTTGAACAATCATCGTTTCGTGAGGCGTTAGTTTGCCATCCACAGAAACATTATGTTCATCATCCATTAGATGGAGTTGTGTGAATGTGTAGTTTTAATCCTTCTTATAACAACATCCTAGTATATTGTGGATACTGGTGTTGTTACAAAAGAAAGGAAATAAAAAGAGTTTGGGGTTGAGAAGCAAAATAATTGAAAATAATTTAAGAGAAAATGTTACCTTTAATTTAGGTAACTCACTTTGGTTGGAACCAAAGGACTTCTTGAAATGCTTTCTGCCTAAGGGGAAGCTTCAAGGAGGAGGAGAGGGATGTGGGGAGCTTAGTTGGGCAGATTTTGGACGAGCCAAGTGGCTTGAGAGGTGTGAGGAATGAGTAGAAGTGGTCTCCTTTTATAAGGGAGAGGAGGGGCTCTTTAGGAAAGAGTGAAAGTATTACTTTATAATATAATTATATTCGGTTTATAATGGTCCAAAAATCATTGAGGTCTAAGATAAGATGACTCATATTCGAAATAACATCAACCAATAAGAATTGTACAGGTTTTAGATAATATTTTAATCATTATAATCTTATTTATTTAAATGATTTATTAATGAGGTAAACATTGCATCATTATTGTGTCATTAATAATTTAAATTATTTGATGTCTAAAAATTATAAATAAAATATCATTATGTAGGAAATCTTTTTAGCTTTCTAATGAATATTTATAATCGAAAATACAACATGTATAACCCTATGTAAAAAATTGTTCTTTTAAAAGATGTAAGCTTATGCCATTTTTGTATTCATTTTAACTTAATTAAAATAAAGTATCATTATCACTTACAAGTGGATCAATGGGGTCCCAAAATTGACCCAAAGATGCCCATGGTCGACCATGTATCAACCAATAGGGTTAAGACACGTTTTAGTATAATTTAGTATTATTATAATATTATTTTTTAACCCTTATTTACCGGATTTACCCTTAACCATGGTAAATAAAATATTTACCGCAGTAATTATTCAAAATGTCTAAAAATAAAAGTTACCTATTTACACAATTTGAACATCCTGATTCCAAATATGGAATCCATTTTTCTAAATTCAAAACACAGAAGTGTCAGAAATTAATTTAAAATTAATTCCCGCTGTCAAAACAAAAAGCGTGTTTTTAAGAGATAATAACTATCAAAAGATTGACACTTGTTTATGTTCGGTTTAATTGTAAAATTATGTCCAATGACCAAAATTATATTAAATGGTAAAAATATATTCTAAATATGCTTTAAAACCACTCAAATTCATAATTTATCACTATTAATTATTTCGATTAAAAAAGTTGTTTTTAATTAAAATTTAGTAATTTTTACTAATCATCAAAATATGAAAGTTATCCGAAAAGTACCAAAATTTCACCTTAGGCTAAATTTTATATTCTGAATCCAAAAATGAAGTCCATTTTGAAATATAAAATATATATAATTTCAAAAAATTAAGTATTACTATTCATAACGGCTAGTTTGATCGGTTGTGGTGTGTGTTAAAACTAGAAGTTGCGTACAACACACGCTACTGTTTTATTCAAAGGAAAGCGTACCGTGGAAGATTGGGATGTTTTATTTTAAATTTTTTGATGTCCCCATTTAGTCAAAAAGTTTAAAATATTTTATTTAAAAAGGGTTCACTATTAAAAGTTGGTAAAACTACAATACTGAAGATGAATTTGTTCTTACATTATGTCTAAGAAACTCATAATATGGATTCTAAAATTATAAGGATTATATAAAGTTTAAAATTTAGTTAATACTATTCATAACCTTTTTTGAACGGCTTGTTTGGTAAGTCATGGTGCGCTTGAACTCGGTGTTGCGTGTAGTGCAAGTTATTGAATTATTTTGAAGAAATAACACACTATGAAATCTTGGGGTGTTACATTCTCCCCTCCTTCAATAAATTGCGTCCTCGCAATTTGAAATTGTTCTTCGAAAATAAAAGGTTGAAAATAGAAAATATATTTGTGGGAAAACCCACATCGGAAATTGGTTTACTAAAATTTAGTCTTAATATGAGGAAAAGAGAAATGAAAGGGTCACCACCAAATTATGATCTCGATTAGGAGAACATTGGTGGCAATTAGAGACATATAATTGGAGGAAAAACGTAAATATTTATAGGTAGTGGTTGAGGTCATCAATCACAAACAAGTATAAAATTGAGGTCCTTAAACTCATCAATCTATGATGATTTGAAGTACCATCGGTTCAACAAAATATAGGGTATTGGGATCACACATTTTTGACATTTCAAAATATCTTAGTTGAAATCCCACATCGAAAAATGAATTAATGAGGCCTCTATTTAAAATAAAGAGTGGAAAGTATGAAGATTACTGAAAATAACACATACTAGGGTTCCATGTAGGAAAATATGGATATGGAGGAGAAATCTATCCATCAATTATCTGATGGAGAGTGGTAGAGAACATGGCTATGAAAAGGCCAACAATCCCAAAGCCATAAATTAGTGATGATTTAAGGTACCATCTAGGACAAAAAAAATTTTAAGTTACATTACATAAGGAAGAGGAATTCATTTATGATATTGACTAAGAACATTATGAGATATACTTAAATTTTAAGTAGATTTTCATTCTTTAATAAATTTCCACCACTAACTCAATTTTTTTAAACGATGAGTATTCAAGAAGACTTGGTCACACTGGAAGAGCTAGAATAAACTTCTATAGAATCACATGATCCATGCAGGATAAACCATATATTTACATTGTCTTTGAAGATTAATCAAAACCAAAATGGTTAGTGAATGATCTAATGATCCCCCAAAAGGATATTCATTGAGATAAATATGCAGTAATCTTAATTTCTAAAATTAAACCAACAATACCCCGAAGTTAAATAGCTACCATTCAATAACCAATTGTCCTTAAAATCCATTAATATAATCCAAACTAATATTGAAACCCATAACATAGAAGAATTTGATTATGTAGTCTCCCATGTTACATTGTATCTCCAAATGACATCAAATACTCTTAAAGTCACATACTTAAAAGTAATTAACATCATCACATACTCTCTGTTATAGGTTAATCATTTCCATAAATAACCCAAATCAATATAAATCAACAATAAAAAATGTAGATAAAAATCCACCATTACTCTACAAATGAAACCTCATTGTATTCTATTTTCCTTGGGCATATAGTGTTCCTAACAAAACGAACATCTTCCAAAATAACATTTATCACTTAATCACCAAATCATTTTACTATACCAAGGGTATTCATTTGATAAGACATAAGAACCCAAATCATCTTATTATTGATCAATAAAATCATTTAACAAAAAAAAAGTCATACTAACCAGGGACTTCACGTAGTCCAGTGGTAGGCGATAAATCCCAATCGCACTTTGGTTGTGGGTTCGATTCCCACATCTTTGTCCGACGCGACGGGTTGTCACACGGTCTACGTGTTGTCCTTTTTCAAAAACTATATTCTATAATATTACCAAAATGAGATAAATTTTTCAAAATAACATAATTTAACCACAAATGTTATATCATACTTTTCATTTTCATCCCAAATTATAATAACTTATCATTTTCTCAAACCCCAATGATCATATAAAACCAAATGGGTATTTATACCTATATCCACAAGAGAAGAGACAATTATTCCTCAAATATCATTCTCACATGGCAAACTGAGGGGTTACAAATACAAGAGAAAATTATTCCAAAGTAAACCCATCAACAAGGAGTGCTAATACTTTTTAAATTTTTCTCCAACCATTTATTTCCGCACAGCTTCTTCTTTGAGCAAGAAAATATCCTATAAAATAGGACATTCACTCGGGTAATGGCCAGGTCCCCTACATTTACGGCAAATGACTGTAAATGGACTCTTGGGACCATTTTTATCTTCTTCCATAGTACTCTTCATTTTTCTTCGGTAATTCTTCACTTTATGTCCTTCCTTCCCGCACGTAAAACATTTCGTTGTCCCATTGAGACACTTTCCTGGGTGTCTCTTTCCACAATTCCTGCATGATGAAAATTGTGGTTTCTTTTCTCCATGGTCTCCATTGCTGGAGATCTTATCATTTATCACCTTTCTCTTCCTTGTTGAGTCTGGGAGTTGGTTAATATATATGTTGTTGATCATATTTTTGGAAAACTGATTTGGCATAAAGACGATATCTTTTACGCCTATCAACATTCCATTTTGTTGCTCATTTCCACCACCGTTTCCACCTTGTACATCATTCTCAAAGTCACTATGACTTCCTTGGAATCCAGCCATTGACTAAAACCACAAAGCATTCTGTGAGTAATAGTAGTCGTAAAATCATTTAGAGATTAAAATGTCACCATATTCTCAATTTGAAACATATTAGGATTAACCAAGGTCATTTACTCTCATCTTATGTATATATTACTTAAATCGGTTTGTAAAGAAAATGTAAATTATCCTAAGCATATCCCCCGGGAGTGTCGTAACCAAGAGTGCAGCAAGGCCCGTTGTCGTGCACCAGTTCCCGTTCGAGTCTAGCTCAAAGCGGTGTTTTCGGGTTTTACCCCTAGGTACATCTGTGCCAGAGCCGCCTCTACCTGCTCGTATCCAGACAGGGATGTATTGCTCGGAAAACTCACAAAATCTCTACAATACCAAAATTCTAGGAAGTTCTTTTATACTAATCCTCAAAGTTCATCTTAGGTCTACGTGCTCTAATCAGAGTTTATCTAAATCTAGCTACCAAGGTTTGTACTAAACTTCCTCTGATACCAACTGTAACGCCCCGACCCTAGTTACCCAGAGTCGGTGCATTATTACATAACATTGTCATGATCATGATAAAGATCAAGTCTCGAAAGACCGATTAGTTTAGTAGCCTTGGAATAACGAGATACATCCATAAATTTTTACATTACATCATAAAAAAAACATCTTGTCTTCATATCCCCTCATACTATCCCTACAGGTCATTCATAAATTACTTCTTCATAATCCTGAAAAAAAAAACATTGAAAGGGGTGAGCTCGGATGCTCAGTAAGGATAACATTATAGTAGAAGCTTTCATAAATAAGCATAAACACTTAAGGCAATTTATAACTAAAACAAAAGCCTTTGAAACTTGAACTTCAGCATAAAATGGAAAAGGTAAAATTAAATAATTCCATTTACTTATTCACATGGATATTCTACTAGACGAATGATCACATGCAATATCAGTAACCACTTTCATAATGATGGAATGCATAATTCCAGACTATCATAACCACATAGCCAAGGCTTCGTGCCAAGACTACAAATAAGATTTTGCCAAGGCCTTGTGCCATGACACTAGTTTGTCTCATGAGACCTACCGATGCATCGAGGAGCTATAGCGGGCTCCACCCGTCACTTATTAAGTCCAATGCATTCCTCATATGAATAGGTTTAAGCATAAAATAAACATTCGTATTAAAACTAGCATACGAAATGTCAATACATTAACCACAAACCATGAATGGTATAAAAATGGAACATACACAGTCAAATATAACTCATTTGATACAATATGGAAGATTGTATTGTATCACATTAACCTCAATCATGAATAATGAAGGATGTTGACATAGATGAAAATAATCATCAAAACTATTTGAGAGAAATATCCCCCTTTTCATGAAAACATTTAAAAGTCACACTATTTGTCAAGAAGCCATTTAAAAATAGATTTTTGAATCAAAGTGTCCCATACCACTTTGAAACCTTTTAAAATGATTTTTAATTTCTAAACTTTAATTTCCATATAAATAAATCCTTAAAACCATTTTTAAAACATGGACATTAATGAGAAAGGTTTAGATGAATAAGTCTTTAAAACATTTAAAAATGGTATTTTAGTTAGAGATTCTAACCAAAAGAGACACTTGAATACAAATAATTGAGGTAATCAAAACATTGTAATATCATGAGAATAAAGGGAATCATGATATTCTATGTCAAAGTACATTATATACACCACGTAAAAGTGATTTGGTGTATATCATCAAAGAAGTCTCAATGGAATGTAAATTGAGATGAAATCTCTCATAAAGGTTGTATCCATAGGTTAAGGATAAATCAATGACATAATTATGTGTGACAAATATAAATACACTAAATATGATTGAATATTCAGTGTAAGACAATCAAAGGACATTCACACATATTCTTGTAAAAACAATACCAACGAATTGGATGTTTAACTCAACAAATGGAGAATGAGTTAAAATTACTCTTATCAAATTCATATCAATGACTTGAGAATTACCAATGAGTGATTATGTGTATCAAACTTATATCCACAAGAAGGGGAGTGGAAATTATGACATAATCAAATGAATAGTGATTCCACACATAATCTTGGAGTAATATAATCAATGAAATATGCGTAAAGCCGAATGAGTGGAAATTGAAATGTCAAATTCCCTTATCGATTTGGTAACTTACGAAACATACAACTATGAAAGAAGGATCATACCATGACTATGTAAGTACCCATAAATTAATGTATATTACACAATGAATACAATCATGGGCAGTACATATACACCACATGTAATAATTAAGTGGTGAACAATGGAATTCTCACGAAATTAAGAGTGAGATAAGAAACTCCTTACCACGTTAATCAACTGAGTCGTATGGAAAAAAGTTAATAACCACCAAAATGATTTACAGAATAACATGAATATAAAGAGAATCATGATAATATATATCAAATGGCCGTACACAATACACCACTTTCAATAATTTATTGGCGAACAATGGAAATCTCACAGAGTTGAAAGTGAGATAAAAAAATCCCTTACCACATTAATCAACTGAGTCGTATGGCCAAAAGTTAATAACCACAAAATTATTTACAGAATAACATGAATATAAAGAGAATCATGATAATATATATCAAATGGCCATACACAATACACCACTTCTAATAATTTAGTGGCGAACAATGGAATCTCACGGAATTGAAAGTGAGATAAGAGAATCCCTTACTTTGTACTTTTTCCTTGGTCGATGGTAGGTTTACCTCCTGTATAATGGTGAAATAATTGTTATTTAATAATACAAGAATCAGTTACTTTAATATGATATCATATATGATCTTTTAACATTGATTTGTTAATAATATCTTAGAATTATCGTCATTTCAGGTGTTAACGGGTTCATTTTACTTTACATTCTTTGTTATGTGAGCCATATTCGTTATTAATGGGATGTATATTATTCATATCCAGAATGGTTTGAAGTCCTTAAACATCATTTTTAAATCATCAAATGATAATTATACTTGAATGGATACGATGGAGAATGAATCTCATCGCATTCGTGGAGACGGTAGTCCGTACGTACGCACGAATGCTACTTCCATTTAATTATTATTTTAAAAGAATCGAATCCAAATGATACATAGGTATATTACTATTCCAGTAAAATATTTTATATATGTTAATTAAGTTCATTTACACCATCCTTTATACGTTCCATGTGTGGTATGAACGAGTCACATCATTTTAAGGGGGCGGTAGTCCGCACTTCCTCAAATGAAATTATCGTATGTATATACAACATGAAACGAATAATTGTATGAAATAAAATGGAATTACAGAAGCTTATATATAGAATATATATCATTAATATCATATTTAATTACAGTGCCACCCTAATGGCCACCATGAGAGGCGGTAAGATGTATTTGAACAATCATCGTTTCGTGAGGCGTTAGTTTGCCATCCACAGAAACATTATGTTCATCATCCATTAGATGGAGTTGTGTGAATGTGTAGTTTGTATCCTTCTTATAACAACATCCTAGTATATTGTGGATACTGGTGTTGTTACAAAAGAAAGGAAATAAAAAGAGTGTGGGGGTTGGAGAAGCAAAATAATTGAAAATAATTTAAGAGAAAATGTTACCTTTAATTTAGGTAACTCACTTTGGTTGGAACCAAAGGACTTCTTGAAATGCTTTCTGCCTAAGGGGAAGCTTCAAGGAGGAGGAGAGGGATGTGGGGAGCTTAGTTGGGTAGATTTTGGACGAGCCAAGTGGCTTGAGAGGTGTGAGGAATGAGTAGAAGTGGTCTCCTTTTATAAGGGAGAGGAGGGGCTCTTTAGGAAAGAGTGAAAGTATTACTTTATAATATAATTATATTCGGTTTATAATGGTCCAAAAATCATTGAGGTCGAAGATAATATGACTAATATTCTAAATAACATCAACCAATAAGAATTGGACAGGTTTTAGATAATATTTTAATCATTATAATCTTATTTATTTAAATGATTTATTAATGAGGTAAACATTGCATCATTATTGTGTCATTAATAATTTAAATTATTTTATGTCTAAAAATTATAAATAAAATATCATTATGTAGAAAATCTTTTTAGATTTATAATGAATATTTATAATCGAAAATTCAACATGTATAACCCTATGTAAAAATTGTTATTTTAAAAGATGTAAGCTTATGCCATTTTTGTATTCATTTTAACTTAGTTAAAATAAAGTGTCATTATCACTTACAAGTGGATCAATGGGGTCCCAAAATTGACCCAAAGATGCCCATGGTCGACCATGTATCAACCAATAGGGTTAATACACGTTTTAGGATAATTTAGTATTATTATAATATTATTTTTTAACCCTTATTTACCGGATTTACCCTTAACCATGGTAAATAAAATATTTACCGCAGTAATTATTCAAAATGTCTAAAAATAAAAGTTACCTATTTACACAATTTGAACATCCTGATTCCAAATATGGAATCCATTTTTCTAAATTCAAAACACAGAAGTGGCAGAAATTAATTTAAAATTAATTCCCACTGTCAAAACAAAAAGCGTGTTTTTAAGAGATAATAACTATCAAAAGATTGACACTTGTTTATGTTCGGTTTAATTGTAAAATTATGTCCAATGACCAAAATTATATTAAATGGTAAAAATATATTCTAAATATACTTTAAAACCACTCAAATTCATAATTTATCACTATTAATTATTTCGATTAAAAAAGTTGTTTTTAATTAAAATTTAGTAATTTTTACTATTCATCAAAATATGAAAGTTATCCGAAAAGTACCAAAATTTCACCTTAGGCTAAATTTGATATTCCGAATCCAAAAATGAAGTCCATTTTGAAATATAAAATATATATAATTTCAAAAAATTAAGTATTACTATTCATAACGGCTAGTTTGATCGGTTGTGGTGTGTGTTAAAACTAGAAGTTGCGTACAACACACGCTACTGTTTTATTCAAAGGAAAGCGTACCGTGGAAGATTGGGATGTTTTATTTTAAATTTTTTGATGTCCCCATTTAGTCAAAAAGTTTAAAATATTTTATTTAAAAAGGGTTCACCATTAAAATTTGGTAAAACTACAATACTGAAGATGAATTTGTTCTTACATTATGTCTAAGAAACTCATAATATGGATTCTAAAATTATAAGGATTATATAAAGTTTAAAATTTAGTTAATACTATTCATAACCTTTTTTGAACGGCTTGTTTGGTAAGTCATGGTGCGCTTGAACTCGGTGTTGCATGTAGTGCAAGTTATTGAATTATTTTGAAGAAATAACACACTATGAAATCTTGGGGTGTTACACTAGCATTGCGCACCATTCATCCTTTCATGTACTTTTAGTGCTATTATGAAGCATCCGACATGTTCCTATATTCCTCATAATTACCTTTTGAATTCATGCTAATCACATGAAAAAATAAGTATCATGTTAATATCCATATAGTTTTCATATGATCAATGGGATAGAACCTCACTTTTACATGGTATATTTATAGTGTACTCCTTCAACATTTACCCTCCACCTTATATTTTTTCACATCAAACTTATGGAATGATCCCTTTGTCCATGAACATGCAAAACACGGATGGATAAAATTACCCAAAACATATATTTGACACCCTTCAACATTAATGGACAAGGGAAACTATATTAGGATAGTCCTCATGGTACTCATAACATCAATTGGAAACATAGTACATGTCACATTGATTGTGAGACAAGCCACATACACTACTGGAAATAAAACATTTACCAACGGTTGAGAAGTGTTGGGAAAGGCTGGACAACCATTGGTATAACATATACCAACGGTTCTTCCAGCCGTAGGGAAGTAAGCCGTTGGGAAAAACATTTCCCAACGGTTTACACTGAACCGTTGGCATAGGGTGGAGAAAGATTACCATATGCCAACGGTTCTTCAAGTTTCCCAACGGTTTATAAAACCGTTGGGAAAATTCCAAACTCTACTCTTTCCCAACGGTTCTAAACCGTTGGGAAAGGTTTTTTACCAACGGTTTTATGAACCGTTGGTAAAACTAATCCTAGAGTTTCTATGCCAACGGTTTTGAACCGTTGGCATAGCCTCTGCTGGGCAAATCAGCCAGCAGCTCCCCAATTTGGCCAGCAGCTCCAGCTCTCCAATTTGACCACCACGAGGTCTGGTTTTGTGGGTTCCCTCTCATTTTTCAATCCAATTATTGTACCTGCAAAAAACTAACACATACATATATAAAATTATTGTACCTGCAATAACCAACTAACACTTACATATAGAGAACAAATTCAAACACGTTTAACATATAATGGTAGAACTATACACATCCATAATTAAATTAGAATTGATAACGTAATTATAAACATACATAATTCATTTAGAATTCAATTTGAAATTTAGATGATAATTATATGTGGAATCTGGAAGTCAATTCATAATTTGATCTGTTTTTTGTATACCATATATTTTTACCTAAAGTAATGTCCATTTTAAACATAATGCATACACATGGAGTGCTACCATCCACAACGCGCCTCAGATTGAGGCGGGGTTGACTCATACACGTCACATATGACCCCTGGATCGTTGTGCTAATGTATCGACACAATCCGAATGCATTTGATTGGTTTTCCGTATGTCAGTTGATGTTTTTCAATTAAAATGACGTACTTTTGAAACAAAAGGCAGACACTTTGAGTGGTTTCGGCCACACCGTGCCTCAGATTGAGGCGGTGTTGACTCATACATGTCACATATGACCTATGGATCATTCTCTTAAAGTTTCAATGGAAACCGAATGCGTTTGGTCGGTTTTCCGTATGTACTTAAATTGTTGTCCATTTTAAGCAAAAGAGAGCCACATAGAGTGATTCTGGCCACACCGTGCCTCATATTAAGGCGGGGTTGACTCGTACACGTCACATATGACCCATGGATCATTTTAATAATGTATCGACACAATCCGAATGCATTTGGTCGGTTTTCCATATGTCAGTTGATGCTTTTCACTTAAAATGACGTCCTTTTGAAACAAAAGACAGACACTTTGAGTGGTGTCGGCCACACATCATCTCAGATTGAGGCGGGGTTGATTCTTACACGTCACATATGACCCATGGATCTTTCTCCTAACGTTTCAATGGAAACCGAATCCGTTTGGTCGATTTTCCATATGTACTTAACATGGTGTCCGTTTTAAACAAAAGAGAGCCACTTAGACTGATCTCGGCCACACCGCGACTAGGATTCATCCCGGGTTGGCTCGTACACATCACATATGACCCATGGATCGTTGGGATAAATTATCAACAGATTTGGAATGCGTTTGGTTGGTTTTCCGTATGCCAGTTGTTCTTTTCACTTATAATCCTGTCCATTTTAAACAAAATTGACATAGTTAGAGCGGTTTCGGCCACACCGCTCCTCGGATTGAGGTGGGATTGACTCGTACACGTCACATACGACCGATGGATCCTTGTGCTAAAGTATCAACACAGTCCGAATGCCTTTGGTCGGTTTTTCGTATGTCAGTTTATGCTTTTCACTTAAAATGACGTCTTTTTGAAACAAAAGGCAGACACTTTGATTGGTGTCGGCCACACCGCGTCTCCGATTGAGGTGGGGTTGATTCGTACACGTCACATATGACCCATGGATCATTCTCCTAAAGTTTCAACGGAAACCGAATCCGTTTGGTCAGTTTTCCGTATGTACTTAAAATGGTGTCCGTTTTAAACAAAATACAGTCACTTAGCGGACGACATCGGATTGACCTGAAATCACAGGACAACAATCCCATTATTATTCGCGATGTGCACGCACAGACGGCACGTCAATCAGACGTGCGGTCTGCGCGGGAGAACTCATTATGCCTTCTTTAAGCGTTGTGCGCGCTTGATAAACGCGCGTGGGGGGTCCAAACTGGCCGAACGAAATCCGAATGGCCTGAAATCGGACGACATCAAAGGGTGAATGAATTGTGATGTGTTCAAGCAGACGGCACGTCAATCGGACGTGTCGTGTTCCTGTGGTGACCGGGAACACCGTTCTAGTGTCATAAACGGCCAAAACGGGCGTCTAACGGTCAAAATCATAGTGGACGACATCGTATTGACCTGAAATCATAGGACAGCAATCCCATTATTATTCTCGACGTGCACGCGGAGACGGCACATCAATCGGACGTGCGGTCTGCACGGGAGGGGTCATTATGCGTTCTTTAAGCGTTGCACGCGCTTGATAAACGCGCGTGGGGGGGTCCAAACTGGCCGAACGAAGTCCGAATGGCCTGAAATCGGACGACATCAAAGGGTGAATGAATTGTGATGTGGTCGGGCAGACGGCACCTCAATCGGACGTGCCGTGTTCCCGCGGTGACCGGGAACGCCGTTCTGGTGTCATAAACGGCCAAAACGGGCGTCTAACGGTCAAACTCATAGCGGACGACATCGTATTGACCTGAAATCACAGGACAACAATCCCATTATTATTCGCGACCTGCACGCGTAGATGGCACATCAATTGGACGTGCGGTCTGCACGGGAGGGCTCATTATGCGTTCTTTAAGCGTTGCGCGCGCTTGATAAACGCGCGTGGGGGGGGGGTCCAAACTGGCCGAACGAAGTCCGAATGGCCTGAAATCGGACGAGATCAAAGGGTGAGTGAATAATGATGTGGTCGAGAAGACGGAACGTCAATCGAACGTGCCGTGTGCCCGCGGTGACCGGGAACACTGATCTGGTGTCATAAAGGGCCAAAACGGGCGTCTAACGGTCAAAATCATAGCGGACGACATTGGATTGACCTGAAATCACAGGACTACAATCCAATTATTATTCGCGACGTGCGCGCGCAGACGGCACGTCAATCGGATGTGCGGTCTGCGCGGTAGGGCTCATTATGCGTTCTTTAAGCGTTGCGCGCGCTTGATAAACACGCGTGGGGGGGGGGGGGGTCCAAACTGGCCGAACGATGTCCGAATGGCTTGAAATCGGACGACATAAAAGGGTGAGTTAATTGTGATATGGTCGAGCAGAGGGCACGTCAATCGGACGTCCCGTGTGCCCGCGGTGACCGGGAACGCCGTTCTGGTGTCATAAACGGCCAAAACGGGCGTCTAATGGTCAAACTCATAGAGGACGACATCGGATTGACCTAAACTCACAGGAAAACAATTCCATTATTATTCGTGACGTTCACGCGCAGACAGCACATCAATCGGACGTGCGGTCTGCATGGGAGGGCTCATTATGCGTTCTTTAAGCGTTGCACGCGCTTGATAAACTCACGTGGGGGGTCCAAACTTGCCAAACGAAGTCCGAATAGCCTGAAATCGGACGACATCAAAGGGTGAGTGAATTGTGATGTGGTCGAGCAGACGGAACGTCAATCGGACGTGCCGTGTGCCCGCGGGGACCGGGAACGCCGTTTTGGTGTCATAAAGGGCCAAAACGGGCGTCTAACGGTCAAAATCATAGCGAACGACATTGTATTGACCTGAAATCATAGGACAACAATCCATTTATTATTCTCGACGTGCATGCACAGACGGCACGTCAATCAGATGTGCGGTCTGCGTGGTAGGGCTCATTATGCGTTCTTTAAGCGTTGCGCGCGCTTAATAAACGCGCGTGGGGGTGGGGGGGTCCAAACTGGCCGAACGAAGACTGAATGGCCTGAAATCGGACGACATAAAAGGTTGAGTGAATTGTGATGTGGTCGAGCAGACGACACGTCAATCGGACATGCCGTGTGCCCACGGTGACCGGGAACGCCGTTCTGGTGTCATAAAGGGCCAAAACGGGCGTCTAACGGTCAAAATCATAGCGGACAACATCGGATTGACCTGAAATCACAGGACAAGAATACAATTATTATTCGCGACATGCACGCATAGACGACACATCAATCGGACATGCGGTCTGCATGGGAGGGCTCATTATGCGTTCTTTAAGCGTTGCACGCGCTTGATAAATGCACTTGGGGGGGTACAAACTTGCCGAACGAAGTCTGAATAGCCTGAAATCGGACGACATCAAAGGGTGAGTGAATTGTGATGTGGTCGAGCAGACGGAACGTCAATCGGACGTGCCGTGTGCCCGCGGTGACCGGGAACGCCGTTCTGGTGTCATAAACGGCCAAAACGGGCGTCTAACGGTCAAACTCATAGCAGACGACATCGGATTGACCTAACATCACAGGACAACAATCCCATTTTTATTAGCGACGTGCACGTGAAGACATCACATCAATCGGACATGCGGTCTGCATGGGAGGGCTTATTATGCGTTCTTTAAGCGTTGCGCGCGCTTGATAAACGCACGTGGGGGGTCCAAACTAGCCGAACGAAGTCCGAATAGCCTGAAATTGGACGACATCAAAGGGTGAGTGAATTGTGATGTGGTCGAGCAGACTACACGTCAATCGGACGTGTCGTGTGCCCGCGGTGACCGGGAACGCCGTTCTGGTGTCATAAAGGGCCAAAACGGGCGTCTAACGGTCAAAATCATAGCGGACGACATCAGATTGACCTGAAATCACATGACAACAATACAATTATTATTCGCGACGTGCACGAGCAGACAGCACGTCAATCGGATATGCGGTCTGCGCGGTAGGGCTCATTATGCGTTTTTAAGCGTTGCGCGCGCTTGATAAACACGCGTGGGGGTGGGGGGGGGGGGGGGGTCCAAACTGGCCGAACGATGTCCGAATGGCCTGAAATCGGACGACATAAAAGGGTGAGTTAATTGTGATGTGTTAGAGTAGACGACACGTCAATCGGACGTGCCGTGTGCCCGCGGTGACAGGGAACGCCGTTCTGGTGTCAAAAACGGCCAAAACGGGCGTCTAACGGTCAAACTCATAGCGGAAGACATCGGATTGACCTGAAATAACATGACAACAATCTCATTATTATTTTCGACGTGCACGCGCAGACGTAACGTCAATCGGACATGCGGTCTACGCGGGAGGACTCATTATGCGTTCTTTAAGCGTTGCGCGCGCTTGATAAACGCGCGTGGGGGGTCCTAACTGGCCGAACGAAGACCGAGTGGCCTGAAATCGGACGACATCAAAGGGTGATTGAATTTTGATGTGGTCGAGCAGACGGCACGTGAATCGGACATGTCGTGTGCCCGCGGTGATCGGGAACGCCGTTCTGGTGTCATAAAGGGCCAAAACGGGCGTCTAACGATCAAAATCATAGCGGACAACATCGGATTGACCTGAAATCACAGGACAAGAATACAATTATTATTCGCGACGTGCACGCGCAGACGACACATCAATCGGATGTGCGGTCTGCACGGAAGGGCTCATTATGCGTTCTTTAAGCGTTGTGCGCGCTTGATAAACGCGCGTGGGGGGTCCAAACTGGCCGAACGATGTCCGAATGGCCTGAAATCGGACGACATCAAAGGGTGAGTTAATTGTGATATGTTTGAGCAGAGGGCACGTCAATCAGTCGTGCCGTGTGCCCGCGGTGACCGGGAACGCCGTTCTGGTGTCATAAACGGACAAAACGGGCGTCTAACGGCCAAACTCATAGCGGACGACATCGGATTGACCTAAAATCACAGGACAACAATCCCATTATTATTAGCGACGTGCACGCGTAGACAGCACATCAATCGGACATGCGGTCTGCATGGGAGGGCTCATTATGCGTTCTTTAAGCGTTGCGCGCGCTTGATAAACGCACGTGGGGGGTCCAAACTAGCCGAACGAAGTCCGAATAGCCTAAAATTGGACGACATCAAAGGGTGAGTGAATTTTGATGTGGTCGAGCAGACGACACGTCAATCGGACATGCCGTGTGCCCGCGGTGACCGGGAATGCCGTTCTGGTGTCAAAAACGGCCAAAACGGGCGTCTAACGGTCAAACTCATAGCGGACGACATCGGATTAACCTGAAATCACATGACAACAATCTCATTATTATTCGCGACGTGCACGCACAGACGGCACGTCAATCGGATGTGCGGTCTGCGCGGTAGGGCTCATTATGCGTTCTTTAAGCGTTGGGCGCGCTTGATAAACGCGCGTGGGGGTGGGGGGGTCCAAACTGGCCGAACGAAGACCAAATGGCCTGAAATCGGATGACATCAAAGGGTGAGTGAATTGTGATTTGGTCAAGCAGACGGAACGTCAATCGGACATGCCGTGTGCCCGCGGTGACCGGGAACGCCGTTCTGGTGTCATAAAGGGCCAAAACGGGCGTCTAATGGTCAAAATCATAGCGGACAACATCGGATTGACCTGAAATCATAGGACAACAATAGAATTATTATTCTTGGCGTGCACGCGAAGACTGCACAGCAATCGGATGTGCGGTCTGCGCGGAAGGGCTCATTATGCGTTCTTTAAGCGTTGCACGCGCTTGATAAATGCGCGTGGGGGTGGGGGGTCCAAACTGGCCGAACGATGTCCGAATGGCCTGAAATCGGACGAAATCAAAGGGTGAGTTAATTGTGATGTGTTCGAGTTGACGGCATGTCAATCGGACGTGCCGTGTGCCCGCGGTGACCGGGAACGCCGTTCTGGTGTCAAAAACGGCCAAAACGGGCGTCTAACGGTCAAACTCATAGCGGACGACATCGGATTGACCTGAAATCACAGGACAACAATCCCATTATTATTTTCGATGTGCATGCGCAGACGGCACGTCAATCAGACGTGCGGTCTGTGCGGGAGGACTCATTATTCGTTCTTTTAGCGCTGCACGCGCTTGATAAAAGCGCGTGGGGGGTCCAAACTGGCCGAACGAAGTCCGATTGGCCTGAAATCGGACGACAACAAAGGGTGAGTGAATTGTGATGTGGTCGAGCAGACTTCACATCAATCGGACGTGCCGTGTGCCCGCGGTGACCGGGAACACCGTTCTGGTGTCACAAACGGCCAAAACGGGCGTCTAACGGTCAAACTCATAGCGGACGACATCGGATTGCCCTGAAATCACAGGACAACAATAGCATTATTATTCGCGACGTGTACTCTCAGAAGGCACATCAATCAGACATGCGGTCTGCGCGGGAGGGCTCATTATGCGTTCTTTAAGCGTTGCGCGTGCTTGAGAAACGCGCGTGGGGGGGTCCAAACTGGCCGAATGAATTCCGAATGGCGTGAAATCGAACGACATCAAAGGTTGAGTGAATTGTGATATGGTCGAGCAGAAGGCACGTCAATCGGACGTGCCGTGTGCCCGCGGTGACCGGGAACGCCCTTCTGGTGTCATAAACGGCCAAAATGGGCGTCTAACGTTCAAACTCATAGCGGACGACATCAGATTGACCTGAAATCACAGGACAACAATCCCATTATTATTCGCGACGTGCACACGCAGACAGAACGTCAATCGGACGTGAGGTCTGCGCGGGAGGGCTCATTATGCGTTCTTTAAGCGTTGCACGTGCTTGATAAACGCGCGTGGGGGGTCCAAACTGGCCGAACGAAGTCCGAATGGCCTGAAATCGGACGACATCAAAGGGTGAGTGAATTGTGATGTGGTCGAGCACACGGCACGTCAATCGGACGTGCCGTGTGCCCGCAGTGACCAGGAACGCCATTATGGTATCATAAAGGGCCAAAACGGGCGTCTAACGGTCAAACTCATAGCGGATGACATCGGATTGACCTGAAATCACAGGAAAACAATCCAATTATTATTCGCGACGTGCACGCGTAGACGGAACATCAATCAGACGTGCGGTCTGCGCGGTAGGGCTCATTATGTGTTCGTTAAGAGTTCCGTGCTCTTGATAAATGCGTGTGGGGGCGGGGGGGGGGGGGGTGGGGGGTCCAAACTGGCCGAACGATGTTCGGGGGGTTGTTCGGGGTCCAAGGAAGAGGGTAGGGGGGCTGTCTGGGGTCCAGGGAGGAGGGTGGGGGGCTGTCCGGGAGGTGTTCGGGGCGTTGTGCAGGGTCCAAGGAGGAGGGTTGGGGGGGCTGTCTGGGGTCCAGGGAGGAGGGTGGGGGGGCTGTTCGAGGGGCTATCCGGGGGCTGTCCGGGGCTATTCGGGGGGTTGTCCGAGGTCCAAGGAAGAGGGTGGGGGTGGGGGGGCTGTCCGGGGGGCTATCTGGGGGGGCTGTCCGAGGTCCAGGGAGGAGGGTGGGGGGGGGGGCTATCCGGGGGGCTGTCTGGGGGGCTATTCGGCGGGGCTGTCCAGGGTCCAGGGAGGAGGGTGGGGGGGGGGGTTCCAGGGTCTAGGAAGGAGGGGGGTTCCCAAACACACAACCACTAAAAGACAACATCCATAAAAACAGATAATATATAAAAATAACTCAACTCCAATACTATACTACGAGTCTAGATAAAACCAAATTGGAACACACCCTCATGTTATCATATTAATAACTCTTCTTGAATCATTGAGAGTCACATCCCAATGATCATAGGATCACTAGCCTAATTGATCACTAACCATGAAACACATGTATGTTGGTCATGTCACCACATGCATCATCACTCATGCCACCATATCAATATATTATAAGGAATTCTCCAGGATAAGACAATATTTGATCACACATCATTCACATTGAGTTATCATAATACAAATTATATTTACATGCTTATGATATAGAATGAATCCACATTAGTAAGACCCACCCCTCTCATAAGTTACCATCACATCACTACAACTCATCCTAGAAAGCACCCTACCGCATACAAATTCACCCAATCTAGGGTCTAATACCCAACAGGATCTTACATACTAGGATACACATCATGGATCACTATCAAAACCATAAAAACATTGACAGATCTCAAAAAATTAGTGCATGCCATCATTACCTCATAGAATTGAAAAAAGGTAAGTAACAAGCAATATATCTCACTACTCCATACTCACCCCACAACATAAGGGTCTCACATTACTAGGGAATAATTCTATCTAATACTAAATGATCTTGATCCATTTTTCATATACATATACGATTCACCTCACCAATTACTAAATATTAATAACATACAAAATTATGATTCCATTTAACTAGAGTTAAACCATCAGGTTTTACAAGGAAATTCTATATAAGTATTTGTTTACACTTTAAATAAAGAACATGAATGTCATGTTAACACTCAACATTGATTCATTAATAAATTGTATTCGAATTTTATGGAAATACCAAAATAAATTAGTGAATCAATGTACCTATAGTGGTGCACATGACCACCATGAAACAATCATACATTTTTACAAAAACCCTAATAATTGGGAATAACGAAATCAAGAATAGAAGTATATGATTTATAAGAGCTGGAACTATATCATTGATAAAATATAGGAGTCTAACCTGGTAGGTGCTGATCTGATGGAAGATGTGGGGATTGGGAGGTCCTTCTACAAGGAATCGCTCCAGGAGGACACGAACTGAATGCTTTTGGAATGTGGGGAGGCCGCTGGCTCGATTTGGTATTTGGGGCTTTTTTTCCCAACGGTTATTAAAAACCGTTGGGAATGACCAACATTTCCCAACGGTTCCATAGAACCGTTGGGAAAACAAGATTTCTTCACCACTTTTCCCAACGGTTCTAAGAACCGTTGGGAAATAGCTATCTTTCCCAACGGTTCCATATAAACCGTTGGGAAAACAAGGGAAAAACCTATCTTTCCCAACGGTTGTATGAAACCGTTGGGAAATATATGCATTGATGGGTTTTTTCCAACGGTTTCTATAAACCGTTGGGAAAAACAAGATATGCCAACGGTTCATTGAACCGTTGGTACACAAGTGTTGGGAAAGGTCCCTTTTCCAATAGTGATATGAGTTAGATTTATCTCATGACATCACATTGACATGTCACCATAATCATTTGATAACCCATGTAAAAGAAAAATTAATCAAGAAGCAACACCATGACATGTTTTTGATGTCACACAACAAAAAATGAGAAATTTCAAACTTTGATGAAAAGAATCATAGAATAGTCTATTTTGGACATTAAATAAACCTATATAATGCAACTTCATCATGCGAACGAGACTTTAACCGGACCTTATAATCATATGATTTCCCATAAACATGTTGGGATAGACTTGAGAATGTTCAATGATAAGAAATTTTTATCGTGAGACATCATATAGTCATGTCAAATTCGATCATATGTGAAGTCATCTGATATAGGTCGGTTAGTCAATTTTGATACCCCACAAATGTCATCGTTGGTTTTGTGAAGAATCTCAGACATGTATGCTTTTCATGTGTGAAGGAATAAGAGGCATGGTAATTGTTTAGGCAGACACATAAGGATGTGTGTTCCATGTCAGATTGGGTCCCCATCATATTAGGTAGTCAATAGAGATATATCCATGAAATGTTAGGATAATCACTATGACAGGCCCACTTTTTCTAGTAGACATACTTGGATTCATGTCATGTGGACCTAGACAATAAACCATTTCATGTATTCCACATTGAAAAGGTATGTGTCTTTAATGATATAGTGCATGCGTTCTAGTTACCCAAACAATATCATGCTCTCGGAAAGACCCTCATAGTCAACATCACCGATCATTGATCTCTCAGAAGATAAGGAATTTGTGTTCCAATGGGAAGCCACAGTGCATAATCCCATATAATGGATAACCTAAGAGTGTAATAACTAACCAATCATGATGTCAGAGAGTATAATCCCTGACCAATTTGACGACCTACGTGTGTATGTCATAATCATGAGTATCCTTAGAGTTTAAGCCTTGGAAATTGGGTATTTATAGAGTATAAACCCCAACAAATTGGGAAGCCTCAATGCATAATCCCCAAATACATAAATAAAATAATATTTTCCCAATAAATAGGGAATACACCTTTGTATAAGACCCTATAATTCAAAATACATAGGGGATATACATTATATCTATGACTCTGATCATTCATATTATCCAACCAGTTAGGTTAAAAGATAACTGAACTGCAGGAACACAAAATCATGCCATAACTTGGATACATAGGAATCCATCTTAATGATCGAGATCCAATAGGAATCCACATCAATGTATGTACCTTCCCATTCTATTTATTCATAGAATATATAATTAAATCCCCTAGTGTTCTTTTTTTTCATCCTCATCGGTCAGTGGATGATAAATATGACTCATGCACGAGCATCATTTTATGTATAAGTCTTTTATGTTCCCTTCAACATCACAAATCCATCAGCATGATGGGGGGTGAACTTAAATATGAAGTATTTGATTCCCACCATAACCAGGATATGTAGGATGCCTTTCTAAGGCCCAAAACCCATAGAATATCTTCAATGAGATGAGAAATCATATCCCAAAAATTAAAATTTTAATGTGTAAGCCCTATAGGAATATGACATCATTAAATGTTTCCAATCTACCTATATCTCTTATTTCACACATAAAGTATGGATCAAGTGGTATTAGTGAACAATGATGATTTTATTAAAATAATGTTGACTATTCCCCAAGAATGGACCCACAATTGATATGTATTTATGATGGCATCTCATCTCTTCCCAAATGGTCATACTCTCTAAAAAACATTATTGTGAAATCTCATAGGAAAAATATCCACCAAAGGGCCTCTATTTACATACATCTCATGACACTAATATAGGTAAAATGAACTATATATACCTTTATTCTTATATTAAACATTATATGTAGGATGCCTCATTGAGTTATGAGCCCGATATTAACATCCCAACCATATGATGTTAAACTACATGGATGGGTCTAGTCATTTGATATTAAACTATGTGATACAAACTATGTGGGTTTTGATTCCTATATTCATAGGATACAAAGTATGTCTCATAGAGTTTAAATCACATCTCCTAGACACCATCAAACTCCCTATGCAGTGATAATATTGAGAGTTATTGAACAAGTCCATGTCCTAAAGTATCTTTATTAAAAAAAGAGTGATATAAGACCTGTGATATACACTCGATTAACCCTATAAATACATATTTTTAATCAAATCAATGACACTAAGGTAACTAGTCCCATATCGGGCTATTTAAAGTATTTCATGAACATTTATCAAATCTATATGAGATATCCAGAGTAGTAAACATTTCAACTAAAAAGGGTACGTGGAGTTTAACCTCCCATCTTATAGAATAATTTGAGTCCCAAAGTTTCAATGGGTCTAAAAACCCCGGGGACCCCTACCTTTAAAAAGTAGGCTTGTACCCAGCTACTGATGTGGGAACCAATTGGTGTGTCAAGGGAATAAAAACAGATGAAAAAACATACTAGAGTTATTGAGAAAGGCATTAAAAATCCTCCCCCTCAACCAAACCCTCTAGCGAAACCTATTTCTCACGTCAACTCATATCAAATAAAATGGCCAACCTGATGTGAAATCCATTAACATGTTATCACATTCACATCCTAAAATAGATAGATTTCCATAATTCCCATCATGCTAATTTATGTTGCACAAAATGTAAGAAAAATAGTTAACTCGAAATGATTATTTAAACCACAATAAACCACTTGTGGCAAGAAGGGATCACCCCTTCTTCCATTGATTATAATATAAAACAATTTTCCATGTAATATCGTATTTTATGCTTCACTGATAAGGTGTATTTTTTTATCCCAACAAAGATATCAAGATTCCTTGTAATCAAAACGACATCCTCAATTCTTCCAGCAGATTCCAAGATCACTAGACATGATTCTTTGATCTTGATTCCTCAATGTAAATTTTCAACTAAACACTGCTTTCATATTCAATTAGATATTGTATTATACTGAAAATAACACATTAATAGCTATATAATGACACAATAATTGGCTCATGAAATCCTTAGGAGGAATATTTCCCAGTAGTAACCTTTTCCTTGACATGATGCATGAGAGAAAGTGACCCATATGACTACATTAAACAGCTATGGGAACTTATCAGTATACTAGTACAAGGTTTGACATCCCTATGATGTGGTGGCTGATAAGGATAGTCGACATGAACCACAATCACCCCGGAGATTCAAATGCGGGCTCCCATCTATTTTGATCATTATAACCTATATACTGACGTGATTCCACAAGAATATACATAGGAGGTTGTTGATACTCCATCTATCTAGGATGGGGAATTGAGTTGGAGATCTAACTTGGGGCATTGAAAAAATACAACTACAGAGAAGAACCATATCCTTTCTACTAACAATATTTCAAATACCCACCTGTGTATCCTATCATTGGCCCATAATCAATCCTAGTTAATGTTTTCTAGGATCCTCTAACTGCATCACATATAGCCTCTGTGATAGTGGAATCATAGGGAACACCCCATCCCCTAGGATTGGGGGGGGGGGGATTTCCATATTCTACCATGGGAGGTTCTTCATATTAGGAATTGACCTTCCAAACAATATCGTGGGCATCAACTCCCCAAACCATACATTTGTCACTGAACCATCAATCAAGATACTCAGAAAAGGAGAAGAACCAACTGATATATATCATAGTTAATATGATAACAGTAGGATATAAATAATCCTCATCAAATCTAAACAAGTAAGCTCTTAATGTTTAAAATCAAACCATCATGCAGTTATCTATGTTACAACATTGTATCCTACAATATAAAACTGGAACAAGAGTAGAAAGGCTTAGTGATATCCACTAGGAATACATAGATGGTGTTTCCTTCCATGTTGTTAATTCATAGTGAATTAATAGCAGAGAATATGGATATTTGAATAAGTGGATGCAGTCATTGGGGACCATGGAGGAACTCCCATCATCATCCACACTCTTTTACACCAATATAAAAAGGGTGTTTTTATATGCCCTACCAGCCATCCCCTTGAGGATGACATGGAATCTTTTTTAGAATATCTCATCAATAAACTCTAACAATGGAATAAGAATACATGGTAGGTAATGTTGGGAATACTCCTAAGGTCCCTACGTCAAGATGTTGTTCCCATTTGTGCCTATGAAATATCTCCTTGTAGTGATTTTCCCCAACCACAATGCTATGGAATTTTTCATATAGTTTATCCCCTCATCTATGGATATCCAAGAATTGTACCACCTCAACCCAAACCACATGGATGGTGGAAATTCTATATTTTCTACATCCACTACCTGAATATTTATGAAACCCTCGGACCTCAGATGTTTCCACAATTCCATAAATAGAGTTGAGGTCTTTTAATAAATGGAATGAATCTGCATCATCCAAGACCCCCAATGCTACATCACATTCCACTGGATCAATAGAGACTATAATATTATTACCAAACTCTGGACTCATCCACAACCCCACACCAATGTTGGCATAAATATCATTTGGCATAAGCATTATGGTCACCCATATTTTAAAAATAGTTAACTAAAATAATTTTCCTTATAATCCCAACATGTTCAAATGAATTTGAATAATGAAATGGAGAATGGATTGTTTTAGATCCTGTTGACGTGAAACGTGAGTGAGGTTCATGACCATTATTTCCCTAACCATAAATATGTCATACAAAACATATAAGGCCTCTATTATCCACTAACATCTATCTTCATGTGGATATCCAAATGGATATATTGGAACCACCAACACATGATTTCCCAATATAGTCACTTTATCACTCTAAAAAAATTACATTGATCATGTTGGAGAGAATGAGATGCCTACCACCAAGGGATATGTGACCATCTATCAATGAATGATTGAAAAAAATTATTCCTTTCAAAAAAAGCATGTCCCAACGTATTTTTTTAGCATCATGAAACCTAGTTTTTTGGATCTCCCAATAGTTTGGAATCAACATGATGTATGTTTTATAGGAAATTAAAACTATTTATCCTACATAAATGTCTCATGAACACAATTGAAAGATTCTTTGTACTCAAATATATTTTAGAGGAACATCTATCAATTGGATTGATAGAGTTGAAAGATCCTGAAACTTAGCAATATACAGAAGACATTTTCAATAACCATTAGAAGAGACAAACACCTTATAGGATTCTTGTTATTTTCCTTAAAATATGACATTAAATATAATGGATAATTTTCTTACCACATGAAATTAATTAATGCATATGATTTCATTACCCCCTGAAATTATAATGAATTCCTATTGTCTTTTCCACATAATATTAAATTATATGAAAGACATCCATACAAAAATACATTAATCGTCATGGATCTCTTCCTAGTCTCATGTTTATAAACTGTATAGTTCTTTTATACCTATTTACAGATTGATTCTCATTTTCAATGAGATATGTTTGTCTTCCATGATCTTATATCTTTTTCTATCCATAAAAAACGAAAAACACTCATATTGTATCCTATATTTTCTTCGAAATGTTGTAAGAATCTCTTTTCATTCATTTTTTGTCGCACCGAGCATAGATAACATGAGAATATGAATTTCAGAAAGGGTTCCCCCTCAAACAAGGCATGAAGGATTAATGTAAGATAATTATAGTCCAGAATGCAATATAATAAAAGTAATACCTTGAGTAATCACTACATGATGTTAAAATTCATTGATGATGTCCCTTACATGACCTAAAACTGTACATTCTTTTGGATCTCTTCCAAGAAGACCAAAATTTCCAATGTTGGTCTCCTACAACACCTGAATTTTAGAACTACATACATATTGATTAACAACATAATGAGGTATGTATGGATTCGTTGATTATATATCATTTCTTATACACATATATCCATGTAATTACAATATGATGAAAAATTATAAGGAACATATCCCAGTCACAAGATGATAAACTATGTGCCATCTCAAACTATGGGATATATCATCCGCATCAAGTGGAAAGCTACATATACTATAGGGATACAATTCCCCCTTCGAAACGTGAAGATCCACATATACTAATTCCAGATTCTACAAGAAGAAAAGTAAGGAACCAATGGTGGTGTTCCTTGATACATGACGTAAAACTACACTAATCCATAGTGTTACCAGCCATTCACATCGAGTAACCCATAATCCACATTATATTGAATGTCCATCATCCTGATGACATTACATTAAACTATTACAAACATTTCCTAACCATAAGATGCTAAATTATATGGACATTGTCCAGAACACATGACAATAAACTCTAAAAAGTATTTCCTAGCTGTATGACAAATAATTCCATGGTTTTCGAAGAACAGTGATTGTATTTATTCTTATCATCATAGTATTAATTGTTATTCTCGAATCTCTATTCTTGGGCCTATCCAAAGGACCACTTTTTTCACAATTATTGATCAAATTTCCTCACCACAAGAAATAATATGAAATGGATCCAAAACATCCCATTTCAATGGAATCAGTAGACCTATGTCCCTACCACATTATGTAAAATTACATGGATCCACATTTTTCATCATCATTCATAGAGATTCACCCATGTAATTAAAGAATGTAGTCAAAATCTATGAGTTTCATTGAAATATACATGTGTTAATTATCATTTTCATTGTTATATGTACGGATGAATTGAACCTATACATTGGATATGTCACTAAATGATACAAAATTCAAATACCATACTCATAAATGCCTCAGAGTAGGACCCATGTCATTCCTTGTTTATCAAAATGATAATATATTACCTAGGTTTTGGAATTTCTGAAATCTGTTACCCATACGAACATGGAATATCACCATTGACAGACTCATCTTGGAATTGAATATTAGACTCTAGTCCTTACCATAAAGATGTTTAAATACACAGATCATCAGAACAACATTTGGTTTGATTCTCATTTTCATGTTATGCATAGTGATTCCCAAATGTCTACCCTTGGGACCAACCACAATTTTCCCATAAATGCACATTGTTTTTCACCCTCCATCTCCACATTATGTTATTCTTCATCATATTTCATGAATTATGTATGGTATTATTATCCCTTTTCAAAAGATATGTAGAGACATCCAAACATCCAACCTGGGGCCTATATGAAACAATAAAACTTTTCACATCAGTCCATATTCATACATACCACATTACACTAAAACTTTTGGACCCTCTAATAAAAACAAGTGGATTTTTCCATTCCTTACATAATACATAGTGAAACCTATATCTCTAATCCTAGGCCATGTGTCGATAATAAATTGAATAAATTCCCCATATTCTTACACTCCATTCTTGTAAAGAGATATATCCTCATTTAAGAACAATGTGTGGCTTTATTCTCATTTTCGTATGATACCTTGTGATTCCTTCACTTTCACCCTAGTGCCAAATCCAAATATGTTATATCCCCAACATTAGTTAATACATCCTTATAGAATGTTAATAATCTATATAAATTACGTCCTTACTGCATGATGTTATACTAAAACCAAAAAACCATTATTGCATGACGTTAAAATTTATGAGAATACTTCCTAACAACATGATGTAAAATTGAAAGTAAAAAATATTGGTGTTATGAAATTATAACCAGATAAAAAAACTTCTTTTCCTCCTACTGATAAACTACATAACAATAGGTCATTACTACATGACATTTATTTTGAAGGAAAACATCTTGGTCACATGACCATAAGGTTGCACACAAAATAATTCATTACCTCATGATGTTAAAATGAACTAAAAAATATCCTTACCGCACGATGAAAAACTAAATTGAAATATGTCCATACAACATGATGTTAAAATACAAAAAAACATCATGGTATCATAATATTAAAAATGCATAGGAAAACATTATTTACAGCATGATGATAACTAGTAAGGGAATACATCCTTACCACATAATATTATACATCAGGGAAAACATATTTGTAGCATGAAATTAAAACTGAAAAACAAATACTTTCTTACCACATGATGAAGAATTGTAAGGAAAATGTTTTGGTTGGAAGAAATTAAAACAACACAACACACATCCTTACTACCTAAAAATAATCTATGTAGACCATATCCATTTTTTCCATTCCTTATCAAAGGACTAAAATTGACTTATATAAGTCAACTATAGTATGGGGTACTTCCCCCATCTACAATGAACCTTAATATATCTTCCACACATCATGTAATGTATGCCTTAAGTTTAGATAAGCCTTTTAGTTCCCCTAAAAAGGAAAAAAGATATATCCTAGTCGGTCGAGATATTAACTCATAAGGTATTTAGAACCTCCAACTGGAGACATCATTGTCCTGTATAAAAGGCCATATGATTATAGTGAGTCGAAAATCCTTGAGGTAGAACCAAATATAATATAGTGTTACTGACATAACTGATATAAATTTTTCATATCATTTATCAAAACCTATGGAAATCAAGAAATGATTTAAAACACTTCCACCTCTTCTCAGAAGGATGTTGGAGTACTCTTGACCCAGGGTATCCTAATTAGGCTCCTTTGTGACATATGTCATATTATTTCAATGTGAGTCATGGAAATAAATAGTATGTGTATTGGTCAATGATATATGACCTTATTTTATAGCCTATATGGTCCAAATCATATGACATTGAACATCAAATAAAAGAGTTAGAAAACTTTTTATGTTCAAATACCGAAATTGGAAACATGAGAAAAAATTGGGTCTCCTCCTGTTAAACACATCACATCAAGAGTTTAGAAAAAACATTGGTCTCAATGAAAATCCCTAATGGTCATTGGTTCAATTGTATTATGTTATTAATAAAATCAATATATGAAGGAAAAGTACCATGATTTAGGAAAAATCCAGAGCATTCATGAAGGATACTATTTCTACGTTTTCATTATAAATCAAATGATTTGAAGTCATTAATAGTATGTGAATGAATGAAGGATTTTAAGCTAGTGGATAATCATGAACATTTCTAAAAGTTTAACCTGTTGAATTTCATGTACTTGAATCTAGTAAATTATATATGTTTGGTATTACACACAAATGATAGGCATCGCGGATGATATGATCATCATCTCCACTAAAATAGGGAACTTTACCCAGGATTTCATCACAATAATAGTGATATTTCCCCATATTTGTATGATATTGATCTATATAAGAAAGTTATCCAAAAAGTACTATATCAATGAACCTATTTCTATTATTCATGAGTTATATATACATATTGTTATATTTCATAACTACATACACATGATTCCAATCCTCATTGGATATATAGCGACATCCAACTATCATAGATTTGATCTAGACATAAGTTCCTTTCCACCCATCCATGATCTGTTATAAAATGGATATAAATTCAAATTTCATGGAATCCCTGACTCATGTCAATGATACTTCATATATTGGATTCAGTCGAGATGTTTTTTCCAGATGTATCATCTTAAAAACACTTGAATGTTCCTCATACATACTCAGGATAAATCCTCTCAGGATGTTAAATACCAAGGATTTTAGAGATTATGATATGAGTAAATGTGATCTATGTTTACCATATAATCATATTCCTTTTTTTTTCCAAAAAAAATCATTCTGGTGGGATACACATATTTTGTCACATGTTTCTGTGCATTTCACATTTTTTCATCAACGAATCAAGGACCATGGGAAAATTTTGGAGTAACAGTTGGAAATTTGATATATGAAGGATTTTTTATGGAGATACACATTTGACTATCTAGTGAATAATTTATTCTAGGATGTTATGAATTGTTTTACCACCCTTAGTAAAATAATATGATCAGCACACATGCCATCTATGGAAAGTCATACAGATGGTCATATAGGGAAGGAGGTCGACCATGCCTCAGGGGAGTCAACTAAAGCTAACTAGAGAACCACATGGATATATTCTCCCACAAGAGAAATGCGGGACGGTGTATAGGGATCATGGTTCAGAAGCATGAATCCATGAACATTGCTCCCACATGGTTCTTTATTGGATGAAAACTACAACATATGTTTGACATAATTTATGAGTGAATACCCCATTTCCCGATCATTTGAGTTAATTTCAAACTAAAGATTTTATACTAGAGGGTAGGGACATTGATAATTTGATGTGGTATGAGATAATTAAACGGAGATCAAACCGGGGTTATCTGATCATGCCTCCCGGTGATCCAAGTCTTTAGATCAATCCATCCTCTAATCCCTGCCATTAACTTCAATATAGTTCTTCATGAGGTTGGATATCGTCTCACGCATCACTGATTCAAAATCATGAAATCCCACAAACTGTGAGAACACAATATTCAACATCTATATTTTCACACAGCTTTGATGCTGGTTCGACATAGAAAGGACCCCATCTCGACACATCATATCTCTAGTCAATTTTTTATATATATTCATGTCTGAGATGATCATAGTGAGTTTTCATGATATCCAAACCACAAGATCCAGTGGAATTCTATGAGATATCTTCTCATAACATAAAACCATTACATTATAATTCATTGATCATGTGACTATAGCATGAATAATCAATGGAGGATCCGTGAGAAGTTTGTGACTATGGACCCTTCTTCCTTTAACATATTTTAAATCTTATTTTAATATGATTTTCTAGGATCATGATATTTAATATAATATAAATAGTTACATCCCATGTTTAGATTATATAATCATGCAATGAAATTTCCACCTATTCAGTTTGAACTTGAAATATCCATCCAATACAATGAAATGTCATGCTCGACCTCCTTATGACTATTTAAACCAACACCAAACCTGAAAAAAATCATGAAAAGGGAGATGAGAGGATCTATAAAGAGGATAGAAATCATAGAAACACTAATGTAATATAGGGTATGTCCACCACCTTTGGAAAAATTCAATAGGATATTATAAGGGGACCAAAATGTGAAAAAATCACGATAATATCATTGCAAGAGATTATTATGTGATCATCTAAAGATAATTAGATTTAATTATATTAAAACACCATGTTTTGTCTTTATAAAAGGGATTCTTCATTTGGATATGAATCCTTTTATAATGTCTATAAGATCCCATATAAAATTCCTTGAATGGTTGTCTTAAGGCCACCTAATCGCTTAATGATAGAACCTCACATGATGTGACAAATCATACCCTTACCAGGGATGTACATTAAATTTATACTGATGTCATAATACATTAATTAGTAGACATTTATGAACCCATAATTTTACGATGCCCAAATATGGTCTCAGAAGTAGTGGTTCTAGTAGGGAATGGATCTCATGATTTTGGTCCCGTAGAGAAAGTACAATGGTTGTAAACTCCAATCTTAAAGGAGAAATGATATTCCTTGATCGAGAGCCAGTATGTGTATATGCATCACTAGTGGAAATTTATTGTGTGAATCCATATAATCTCTCATGTAATCCTTTGATGATTATGGTGTCACATAATATTCATGTGACCATTGACATTTGATGATCTTAGGTAGATCATATGAATGTCTCTTGATCATTAAGTGATGATATTGAAGAATAATTGATCGTGTGATGTCCATGTTCGACCACCTGGTGAAGGTCTTCATACATGACCACCCATACTGATGTCCATGTTTATGTACTGGTAAACATGTATTCCCAAATGTGATGCCCCAAACCCATGGTCTGGTGATGCTGACACAAAGCCCAAGGAATTCTTGCCTCAACATGAAGAGTCCATGTGGATCACCAACCTTTTTTTATATTTACCATGATGTTCATGCTTATACAAATGAATTTTGAGGATTTGATAAGTACTCCTCATTTATCTCCACGGATATCTTTGTGAGACCTCATGAAGGTTATGCAAACCCCAAATGAGTGGTCTTCATGTGTGGTCATAAAAACATTAAATGACATGCAGGAAAGTCAAGGTGGAAACCCCATATAAGGATGTACCATAGACCCTTACCCATATTTTTAGTGTTATTAGGTAGCATCTGTATATGATTAAATATTCCTTTATATGATTGTTTTGAGTTCATTAGAACCGCATGAATAAAGTAACATCATTCGAGTGTCCCCTTAGTGTGGGTAAGATCATAGGGACAAAACCTACATTTTATTTGAAATACCTATTGTGTATTAATTCAACATGTACACTCTAGCATATATTTCTTCCCATGAAAATTACAGAATGATCCCTTTGGTCATGTAGTTGAGAAACATTGATTGGTGAAAAGACCATAAACAAATCTGTTAGACCATACCACATGAATTATTCTAGGACACGCAATTGCAAGAGTCCTTATGAGACATGTGATGTCTATAGAAATCATTCAAAATTTCACGTTAATCTTGATACAATAATCATATGGGTCAGATTTATCTCATGGATTCCATTTGACATGTCACCATCATCATTCGAAAATCCAAGGATATGCCAAATATATCAGCTAATAACCACTTGATATATATACGATGTCACATGGAATGACTATGATAAGGAACACAAATCACATTATGTTCATTTTATGTCATGGTGTTGCAAATATAACCTAGACCATGCAAAATGATCTTGTTATAGGGACATTGACATGTCATTATGATCATACGATTGTGCATAAACATATATCCATGGAAAAGTGATGGTAAAAAAAAGTGATAGGCTAATCATTGGATAATATATTGTTATGTCTACTATGATACACGATGTAATATAAGACAAGTTAGTTGATCAGAAATGGGACACTAGATATGTATTGTTTTGTTATCTGAAGCATCTCATAAATATATTTTTTATCAAGGAAAAGGCATTCAATGCATGTTAATTTTTTTAAAGAACCCTTAGATGTTTCTACCATAAAATATTTGTGTCCCAACATAGCGTGGAGAGAAATGGGAAGTATACAATAAATATAAGGAAAATCCATTATGACATTCCCACATTGTTTGACAGACCTTCATGAAATCATTTCATGTTGTTCTTTTCCAAGAACCATTTCCCATATCCCACTTTTAAAAGGGATGTTTTCATAATGAGATAGGTGCATGATTTCATGTGGCCCTAGTGATATCATTCTCATAGAGAGACCATCATGGTCATTACCTCATATCATAGATCCTCTAGAAGATATATAATGAGTAAATTAATGAGCATCCACATTATGTAAGACCCAATCTCAAACATCCATAGAGTCTAAACCAAAAAAATGAGTTTCTTTAGAGTCTATTACATGAAAAATTTATAATCCTTAGAATGATTATCCCAACAAGAGGAAACACCAGATTTTATGCCCCTACCAATCAAGAAGCATTAGGGTGTACGTCCATACCCATTGGGATTCCTCATCATGTAAGCCCCAAATATAAACATAATTTAATGTGTCCCCAATGAAAAGGTAATCATCTTTTTTATAATCCCATACCATTCCTAAAAACCTAGGTATGGGCCTAATATCTCTGAGTGTGGTATTCCATCATAGACTATCAGCTGGTTAAGGGATCACTAAACTATGATAACGTTGATTCTGTCATAACCGAGATATGTAAGAATCCATCATAAGGCCCAAGCTCCAATGGATATCCAATTTGGTTCATGTACCTAACAATTACAATTATTCATAGATTCTGGTATTATATCCTCCAATACCTCTTTCATTATTCTTCATCCATCAATGGATGATAAGAGGACACATGAATGTGCATCATTTTATGTATATTTTTCTACTGTGCCCTTAACTCTTCAAATCCATTTACGTGATGAGGGATAAAATGAACTACAACGATTATGATTCCTAACATAATTAGGATATATAGGACGCATTTCTATGGGATGATCTCCCTACCATATTCCCATGGAGTTTGGTAATATTTTCCCTCAAAAGGAAATTTTAATGTCTAATAACTATATAGATACGCTATCATGTAATATGTCCAATCTACTAAAATGTCTTGTTTCTCACACCAATCATGGCTCACATGGGACTGGGGAATAGTAATGATTATTCTAAATTAATGTAGATAATTACCATAGCATGGGACCGCCATTGGGATGTAAGTATTATTGCATCTCACCTCTCCCCAAAAAGACATACTCATGATGAAATAGTCTAGGGGAGTCACATATGCATAAATTCCCCCTAAGACCTCTATTGTCATACCTTTCATGACACAGACACCCATTGCAATGACCAAAAAGACTCTGAATACATTATTTAAAATGATATTTATGGTGCATCATTGATGTCTGAGCCTGATATTCACACCCTTCCCATATACCACTAAACATTATAGATGGGTCTGGCCACAAGATGTTAAACTATGCCAAACAAACTATATAGGTTTTTATTATTATTTTCACATGACATATAGGATTCACTATACAATTTAAATCTCATATCCAATAAAACATCCAACTCCCTAGAAAACAATATGATTCAGAGTGCTCGAACATGGAAATGGATGAAAGCATCCAGATTAAATAAGATAGAGATAGAGGACCCATGATATACAAACTATTGTCACGATTGATACATGTTCATAGTCATTTTCTTGAAACTCAGGTAACCCTTTCTTTTATTAGTTTATAGGAAAGATTTTAGGAACATAGATATAATATATAATAATATCTTGAAGTGGAAAAAAATTCCCCATAAAAGGGTGTGATCATTCCAACCTCCCATAATCACTACCAATGAGAGTATTTAGGATTATATGGGCCTAAAAACCTATATGACCGCCTACCTTATGAATATAGGCTTGTACCCTGCAACAAATGAGGGATCCATGGGGAGTTTCAAGGGAAGAAGAAAATGATGGAATACCTAATGCATGTGATTCATCGAGGCCATAAATCTCCCCCCCTCAACCAAAAAATTAATTGAAACCCATTCCATATCTCGAATATGGAAAAATAGACATGGATTAACTTTAGAATATTTTACAAATTCTTCTATTCTTCAAATCATCCTTTGTGCCACCATTATCCGTAAATAGATATATCATATGCAATCATTTGTGAAAGGTAATATTTTTTCCATTTAATTATTATTCACCTACCCATCCACATAATACACATGAATATAAGGTCTCTTATAATCCTATCCATTGATAATTTCGAATTTCATTTCTTTCGTAGATAATTAACTACTATGATTACATTCACAAAATTTTAATGTATTGAAAAATCGTTATTTTTCATCATTTTAGCCAAAAAAAATTGGAATATATTTAGTCTTTTGTGTCAATTATTTGATCATGAACTTGAAATATAAATGTCTCATTTGAAACCATAAACATTATTTTTAACTAAATAATTAATTAAACAATTCACATCGAGATCTTGGGATAATGAATTGCTTCATTTCCCTCATGGGTTTTATTTTACATGAGGCCAAAGGGATGAATTTTTTTTAGAAAACATATCACATTCATTTAATATCATCACTTTATATCCCACTAATATTTTTATTAATAGGTATTTCGAGTACATGTGTATTAACTAAATTCTTTGTAATCTTCTTTAATTTATCTAAATTTTATTCTAATAAAATAGGCGTCACTCCCATGTAAACATTATTAGATTATTTGATAATCATGTAAATTGTTTCACAAATTATTTCTAGCATCTTGGTAATTTAAAAAGGCTAAATATTTTTATTATAGTAATTTTTATATTAAATTCTTCAGTTACCTTTTTTGAAAAGGATTCACTAATATTTCGTCACTTCTGATTACATAACCCTGGAATAATAATTACTAAATCCAAAATTCACACCGTGTGATTTTGGAATAAAAATAAACATCTTAAAGATATTTATCAAAATCGTTAAAAATTCCAGATGGATTGGATAATAAAATATGACATGTGTGTATGTGGGGGAGGGGGTATTTTATTTTTAAAAATTAATAGAATAAAACTGAATGATATTATAAAATATAAGGGGATATAAAGGATGTGTGTGAGTTTTTTCAAGTAGAAATTGTTTATCAATGTTTAGTGTAGTAAGTTAAAATAAATTAATAACACTAATGGAGTATAAAAAAATAATGAAAATAAACAATGTAAAAATTGATAAGGATGATTAAAAACAGATCAAAACATTCCTCTACGTATCCTCCCCTAAAAAAGCATTGATGATATCATATAAGAAATTGTTTTTAATCATGATAAAACACCAAATAATAATTAAAATATCTTTTGAATGGAAAAATATGGAATCCATGAATACATTGATCTAATGAAAATTAAATAACAAAATTATTCCTTCAATTATAATGAAAATAATAATGGAAATTTTTTTGGGATGGATAGAAAAAAGAGAGGGTTTTCCTTTGGGAATCCCAGTTAATATTTCATCTCAACTATTTCTAAAAGATAAGAACGTGAAATGAGGAGACGTAGAGTGAAATTAAAATTTAAAGATAGTGATCAAATTGGTTAGAAAAGAATGTAAAATGGAAAAATATTACCCATAGGGAATAAGAAGTCATATTGTAAGAAATAAAAAAGGGGATTAATGTCTCTTAAATAGATTCAACAATGATTAATAAACATGGAATTTTGTTCATATGATGATATTGATTCTAATAGATGATGTTGTATTTGAAGTTATTTATGAAATGTTGAGAATTATTTCTATGATTAATCTATTTTAATATTTATAAACAATCATTTACTGTGGGAAATCATAGAAAAATTATGATTGTATTCCACTTTATTTTTATGATGATCCATTACTCCCAAATACTATATATATCTTGATTGGGTCCACGGGGTTGATCCAACAAATTAATAATATGAAATATATAATTTTGACTAATAATTAATACTTTATTTAAGGATTTGGAATACCACCACCAGTCTGCTACCCAATTCCATCGTCCAGCTAGTGTGGAATGAGGTATGTGATGCAATATTGGATAATCCATTAGCTACATAGTGAGTCTCTACCAGCTAGCATGTTTAGTGAAACAAGAAAAACGGTTCGTAGTATTTCAATTATTAGTTGGTGCCCTCTTTTCAATTGTATAGTGCTTTATTCCTACATGACCTGTTGAAATAGTTTTTTGAATCCACCTTTATGAATTATTTATATTAGTTTTTTTGTCATAATATCATATAGAAATATCCAGAATATATATATATAAATATTGAAAAATGTTTGATCCAAATAATAATATTTCAAATAATTAAAAATAAACTTTGATAGTAAATAATATTCCTTGATTGATGATAAATAACATTTGATATAATAGTTAAGTTGTTGAAGGGAGAAAAAATAAAAGGGATGTATTTACCAAAAATTCATGAAGCTATGTATCCACTTTTCTTATGTTTTAAAAATTTTCCCCTTTTAATACATTATTTAAATTTAACTAATATTTATTATATCTAAAATAATTATTTTTAATTTATTTAAAATGAAAAAATATATAGAATGAGAGTCATAAAATTAGGATGATGAATTTTTATTGAAGAGGATTTCAGAAAAATAATTATGAAAACATGAAGGAATAGATATGTTAGACATTATGAAAATTAATACATATTAACATGTGATGATTTCCTTAGATTCATGATTAAAAATATAAATTTAAATACAAAATTATACATAAGTATTCATATAGATATTATCATTTCGTCTCATTTTCAAGAAAATTCAATAAAAATACAGGAATCAAAAAACATAAAAAATAGAAACATTAGAATATAAGGATTTATTAACATGTTTAAACATGTCCAAGGAAATGTAAAATATTTGAAAATAATATATGAAATTTTTTCCTTGGGATATATTTGTAAACATGCTTTCATAATAGTGAATGATTGAGAAAAAAATAAAACATAATAATATTCAATGTTAAGGGGGAAAATAATAAGTTATAATAAAAAAATACATCCCCCAAATTTAATGCAATTAATAAATATAAAAATAATATGCGTTGGTAATTTTATAATATTTCGAACATCATGATTTTTTATTGTTATGTGAGTAAAGACCATATGATATTTTAAAGAGTTATATGGTTGAAGGCCTTTAGAATCTCTGTAGAATTTGCATTATGGTTCCCATGTGTATCTAGTAATGTGAGATTGTAATAGTATAAATGGTTAAAAAAATGGTCTACTAATATTAGATAATAATTATTTAATAATCCAAATAATTTTTGATTTTTTATAAAATATGATGAAATATGGATGGTCTGAAGTATTCTATATATAGTGTTTTTTACACACATTATTAAATTAAATTTACCAATTTTATATTACATGTTCAAATAATATTTTATGAAATTCATTTGGTAAAATCATTATTCATTGAGATGTTTGAATTTTTATTTTATAAAAAACTATTATTATTTATTTTAACGCATTGTAAACCAAGGATCAAGTTATGATTTATTTCAAATGTGGTTAATATTGAAAGATATAATCTATGATTCTTGATTTTAGTGGTTAAAATATCATCATATAGTTATTTATTGAATTTAAAAAAGAAGTCATATTTTTTCATTTAAAATGTGATCCTTTTCTATTGAATCATTACTTTTTCTAGATTCACAATATTATATATTTTCCAGGTTATTTTTTTAAATAATGGAGTTGATAAAACCCATTTTCTGGTGTATCAACAAAATTTTAATATTCACGAAAACACATCGTACATGAAGATGATTAATAATAAGTGGTTTTAGAGGATTTATACCATAAACTCCAACTTACATAAACATTATAGAATCCTGCCTTTTTATCACATAAACATTCATTACATTTTACAAAACCGAGGACCTTTAAGGTTTAGTGTCTTGGAAACCAGGAACATAAAACATGAAAAAAACAAAAACACTATTCTTAAACTCTTGAAAGGCTTCTCCTTAAGTTCATCCTAGGTTCATTACTGCATCTCATAACCTGGGGACATACATCAAAAGAAAGGATGAGCAGAAGGCCCAGCAAGGGAAACAAGTGAAACATTTTACATATGAACTTGAGATACATCAATAAAGTCATGAAAAGAACATTAAGGCATGAAAATGAAATCATGAGGCATATCATAATAAAAATAAAACTTTTACATAACTTGAAGATGTGGATGCAACATTTAATATTGACAATCGTTTCGTTTCACCAAGGTCCATCCCCAAGGTGTCGTTAAAAATTACCAAGGTTATTCACCAAGGCGTCGTTAAAATGGTCATCTCTAGAGATTAAGTCTTTACCCAATGAATTGGAGCGCTATCAGGGCGCACCCTTAAATTTGACTTTATTATCATGTGAGCCACATATATCATCATCAAACATTTCATAAATAACCCATATAGCATAAAATAAATGGGTTTCATTTCATAATCATAACTTTTTAAAAACTGCTTTAAAGACATGATCTTTACGTCACTTTAAAACCCACATAAAAGGAAGGTGGGTCTCATGTATGTAAATCACAGAATTTAAAATAGACATTTTGGTATATATGTGAATACCCATTTAGAGGAAATATCCATGAGTATTCACTTAATAATATAAATGAACATTTGAAAAAGAGAGAGACAATTTGAGACGGAAATTCTGCAGCATAACGGCTATGTTACAACGTTTAGAAGACATTAAAAAGAGAGGGAAAATGGGTCAAACATTCATAAATGACCCATAAAACAGTATATGGACAGAATAATAATGATACAAGATCATGGTAATGAAATTCAAGTACACACCATTTGAAATGAAAAACATGGAAGGAAGACAAAAATTAGATTTCTCTTATGAAAGTTCGGCAGCCTAACGGCGTTACTTAAACTTCAACAAAAATGATTTGAAAAGATCAAATATGATCTCTCATCATGTGAACATAAGAGTTCAGTATGATAGATATTGAGATAATTCCCCAAAATAATTAAAAAGGAACTTGAAAGACATGACATGAAAGTAGAACTTTGAAAAGAATGAGAAGGGTGAAAGAATCCCCTAAAAAAATTCGGCTGCCTAACGACGCCACATAAAACTTCAAAATACTGAATTGAAGAGATCAAATGGGGTCTCTAATCATATGATCATAAAGGATAAGTATGATAAATTTAGAGATCATACCCCAACATAATACAAAGGAACTTGAAATAATTTACATGAAAATAGATCTTGAAAAATGAGAAGGGAGAAAGAATCTGTTACAAAAATTTCGGCAGCCTAACGGCGCCATTTAAAACATCATAAAAAGAAATAATGAGATTAAAAAGGGGAATATCATTATATGAACATGAAAAGGGCAGTAAGAGGAGTATAAAAGAACATCCTCTAACATAAGAACAGGGAGCATAAAAGAAATGACATAAAAGAGATCACTTGAAAAGAAAGAGAAAGATCGAATCCCTTACCTTAAAATGTAACTCTTAAACCTCAAAGGTTGGGACCTTGAGGGCTAAGGGGCACCTTGGGAGGGATCCATGGGAGGTAATGAGACCATAAATTCGTTGGGAATGAGTGGGGAGTCGAATGGATGAGAGGAGGGCTTGGTATTTATAGGGAAAGTGAGGGGACAAGGCATTAATGGCCAAAGGACACCTCACATGTGCTTTTCTCAAACCCATGTGATCTCCCTTGGCATTTATCATGGAGTTAGGCCACATGTGGCCCCCAAAACAATAATTCATCACCCTTGGCCGGCCAACCCTTAAAATAACTCATGACATCATCATGACACAGCTATGATGTCATTAAACATACCGAAACCCTAAAACTGTATTTTTATTATTCACTGAAAATTCAACTTTCTCAGAAAGATCCCAAAATTTCACCATAATCAAATATCAACGCTCTGATTACAAATATGAACTCCATTTTATAAAAATAATTTTCTAAATATTTTTAATTTAATTTTTAAATACAAACACTATTCACCGGAAATTCGTTTTTTCAGAAAAAACCCCAAAAATTACCATAGCATAATATCGGTGCTCTGAGTTCAAAAATGAAATCTGTTTTATAAAAATAATTTTCTAAATAATTTTAATTAAATTTTTAATTAAAAAACACTATTCACCCGAAAAAACTAATACTTGAATAATAATTTATGAAACCATTATTTAACCATTTTATTGAATCACATTACTTAATCAAGGTGCATAGATTATTTTAAAACTTTCTTTAAGTTAGATTACTAATCCATTTGGTCATATTACTAATCCTAATCATAAAATCACTATTCATAATTTACTATTCATCAAAAATCAAGTTGATCTTATTAGATTCTAAATTTAGTACTAAACATAATTGCATAAGACCATTTTTTGAAAATCATTACACATTTTTAATTATTTAGGGTTTACATAAACATATTTAAAATATCCTTTTTCTAAAATTCATCAAAAATTTGCATACTATATTTATCCGGTCATTTGAAAATTCATAAAAGAAATCGAAATGTTATTTAAAACAAAGGATTACACAAGACAGTTACGGTCTCCTTACATAGCCCCTTATCACACCAGCATAGGACCTAAGTGTAAGGTGTGCTAAGGTGAGAGAATCCGAGGGAGGCTCGGCCAACATCGCACGAGTAGTAATTTCTATCAGTTTGAACTTCTCGCGAAGGCGATCCCGTTCTAGCTTTATACGATGAAGTTCAGCTTGGGTTTGGTCCAGAGCAAAGCCCAGTGGTGCTACCTCCTTCCCAAGTTCTGTTAGATGGGCTTCGATCGGTCCAAGACTACTGGGTGAGGCCATCAAATCTTCTTTCTATATTAATTAATCAAGATTGCTTGTATTTAGAGACAATAGTCAAAATGTTTAGTTTCCAGCGGTCATATTGACCGATGGTCAAATAACAGTCAAAACTCAACAGTCTCATTTTAATTATACTCATGTTACCAAATGAAACATTTTTGTTGAGTATAACAATAACACATAAAATTAAGAAACAAAATTTATTTAAAAAAATTTCTGGTCGTTACAATCTTCCCCCCTTAAGAAATTGCGTCCTCGCAATTTTAAAATTGGGTTTTGAAATTTCATTGAAAGTCCCACATAGGAAAAGGAGTTAGTAAAACTATTACTTTAAAATAAAGAAAGGGAAGTACAAAGGTCACCCGAGTTAACCCACACTAGGGTTCGATGTAGGAAAACATGGACATGGAGGAAAAAACAAAGGGTCAAGTTCTAAGGGAGAGTGATAGAGAACATGATTAGGAGAAAGTTAACCATGAGAAAATCCCAAACTTATGATGCGTGTAAACGGTCTTTGATTACCTAGTAGGAAACGTAAACCAACAACATTTTTGTTTTACGTTTCTTTTCATAATTTTGAGGATTTCATTTACTACATAGAACAAAAACATAAGAAAATATACCTACCGTCAAGTAGAGTTTCATCCTTTAACAAGTCCCTACCAACACTAATCTTTTCTCCAAACGATGAGCATTCAAAACTACTTGGTCTCATCAAAACACAAGAATCATCTTCTAGAGAATCTCATAATCCACAAAAGATCAACTATCTATTTCTTCTATCTTTAAACATTATCCCAAAAACCGAAAGGGTAAGGTAAAACAACTCTTCAAAAATAAAGAATCCAATTGGAATAGAAACTACTTTTAAATCTTCAAAGTTCCATGGTACTACCCAATGGTCATCATAGTCCATTCCATAAATAACGGTCCTTAAAATTCCTCAAAATAAACCAAACTAAGACTGAAACCCAAATACAAGAAGGATTTGATAACATAGTCTTCCAAAATAAACTTCATTGTTCATCTCCAAACAACATCAACCACTCCTAACATCTTATAACAAAAGTATCTAATCTAAACATATTTAACCGAAGATAGGTTAATCATTCCCAAAAGTAACCTAAATTACTATAAATCCACCTTAAATTCATCGATTCTTCAAATATAAATCAACCTTACTCCTCAATGAAAATACCGTTGTAATCTATTTACCTCGATCATATAGGGTCCTCAAAATAGTGAATGTATTCCAAAATAAAAATCATATTTTAATCCCCTAATCATCTCTGTCATATTAATACGGAAATCGTAGAATTTCCTATCACATTGGTTGTTGAGACATGTTCTTCCATTTCCCTCCATTAACTAAGAAAAGAAACTATAATTAGGGGCTTAAATACTTAGCCAATAATCATGAAAAGAAACTTAAAGCATATAAGGATAACTTGTAGTTGAAAAGTATACCTTAACTTGTGATCCCCTAGGTTCCCATCTAGGTTATCCATGATCATATATTATTATGTGAATCTTCATTTTATTTTATCTTTGTTCCTTTAACAATGGTTCATACTAAGATTATGAATTTACCAAAGCATATCCCCCGGGAGTGTCATAACCAAGAGTGCAGAAAGGCCCGTTGTCGTGTACCAGTTCCCGTTCGAGTCTAGCTCAAAGCGGTGTTTTCGGGTTTTACCCCTATGTACATCTGTGCCAGAGCCACCTCTACCTGCTCGTATCCAGACAGGGATGTATTTGCTTGGCAACCCCTTACTCAATACTCACCAAAATACCAGGAATATTTCCTATATTTTATCTTTTTTATAGGCTTCTTCCTAAAGTTTTCATATCCTAATTTCCACAAATAACTAAAACATCCTTTGATACCAACTATAGCATCCCGCCTTTTTATCACATAAACATTCATTACATTTTACAAAACCGAGGACCTTTAAGGTTTAGTGTCTTGGAAACCAGGAACATAAAACATGAAAAAAACAAAAACACTCTTCTTAAACACTTGAAAGGCTTATCCTTAAGTTCATCCTAGGTACATTACTGCATCTCATAACCTGGGGACATACATCAAAAGAAAGGATGAGCAGAAGGCCCAGCAAGGGAAACAAGTGAAACATTTTACATATGAACTTGAGATACATCAATAAAGTCATGAAAAGAACTTTAAGGCATGAAAATGAAATCATGAGGCATATCATAATAAAAATAAAACTTTTTCATAACTTGAAGATGTGGCTGCAACATTTAATATTGACAATCGTTTCGTTTCACCGAGGTCCATCCCCAAGGTGTCGTTAAAAATTACCAAGGTTATTCACCAAGGCGCCGTTAAAATGGTCATCTCTAGAAATTAAGTCTTTACCCAATGCATTGGAGCGCTATCAGGGCGCACCCTTAAATTTGCCTTTATTATCATGTGAGCCACATATATCATCATCAAACATTTCATAAATAACCCATATAGCATAAAATAAATGGGTTTCATTTCATAATCATAACTTTTTAAAAACTGCTTTAAAGACATGATCTTTACGTCACTTTAAAACCCACATAAAAGGAAGGTGGGTCTCATGTATGTAAATCCCAGAATTTAAAATAGACATTTTTGTATATATGTGAATAACCATTTAGAAGAAAGAGCTTTGAGTATTCACTTAATAATATAAAATAACATTAGAAAAAGAGAGAGACATTTTGAGACGGAAATTCTGCAGCATAACGGCTATGTTACGACGTTTAGAAGACATTAAAAAGAGAGGGAAAATGGGTCAAACATTCATAAATGACCCATAAAATAGTATATGGACAGAATAAGAATGATACATGATCATGGTAATGAAATTTCAAGTACATACCATTTGAAATGAAAAACATGGAAGGAAGAAAAAAATTAGATTTCTCTTATGAAAGTTCGGCAGCCTAACGGCGTTACTTAAACTTCAACAAAAATGATTTGAAAAGATCAAATAGGATCTCTCATCATGTGAACATAAGAGTTCAGTATGATAGTTATTGATATAATGCCCGAAAATAATTAAAAAGGAACTTGAAAGACATGACATGAAAGTAGAACATTGAAAATAATGAGAAGGGTGAAAGAATCCCCTAAAAAAATTCGGCAGCCTAACGGCGCCACTTAAAACTTCAAAATACTGAATTGAAGAGATCAAATGGGGTCTCTCATCATATGATCATAAAAGATCAGTATGATAAATTTAGAGATCATACCCCAACATAATACAAAGGAACTTGAAATACATTACATGAAAATAGATCTTGAAAAATGAGAAGGGAGAAAGAATCTGTTACAAAAATTTCGGCAGCCTAACGGCGCCACTTAAAACATCATAAAACGAAATAATGAGATTAAAAAGGGGAATCTCATTATATGAACATGAAAAGGGCAGTAAGAGGAGTATAAAAGAACATCCTCTAACATAAGAACATGGAGCATAAAAGAAATGACATAAAAGAGATCACTTGAAAAGAAAGAGAAAGATCGAATCCCTTACCTTAAAATGTAACACTTAAATCTCAAAGGTTGGGACCTTGAGGGCTTGGGGGCACCTTGGGAGGGCTCCTTGGGAGGTAATGAGACCCTAAATTCGTTGGGAATGAGTGGGGAGTCGAATGGATGAGAGGAGGGCTTGGTATTTATAGGGAAAGTGAGGGGACAAGGCATTAATGGCCAAAGGACACCTCACATGTGCTTTTCTCAAACCCATGTGCTCTCCCTTGGCATTTATCATGGAGTTAGGCCACATGGGGCCCCCAAAACAATAATTCATCACCCTTGGCCGGCCAACCCTTAAAATAACTCATGACATCATCATGACACAGCTATGATGTCATTAAACATACCGAAACCCTAAAACTGTATTTTTATTATTCACTGAAAATTCAACTTTCTCAGAAAGATCCCAAAATTTCACCATAATCAAATATCAACGCTCTGATTACAAATATGAACTCCATTTTATAAAAATAATTTTCTAAATATTTTTAATTTAATTTTTAAATACAAACACTATTCACCGGAAATTCGTTTTTTCAGAAAAAACCCCAAAAATTACCATAGCATAATATCGGTGCTCTGAGTTCAAAAATGAAATCTGTTTTATAAAAATAATTTTCTAAATAATTTTAATTAAAATTTTAATTAAAAAACACTATTCACCCGAAAAAACTAATACTTGAATAATAATTTATGAAACCAATATTTAACCATTTTATTGAATCACATTACTTAATCAAGGTGCCTAGATTATTTTAAAACATTTTTTAAGTTATATTAATAATCCATTTGGTCATATTACTAATCCTAATCATAAAAACACTATTCATAATTTACTATTCATCAAAAATCAAGTTGATCTTATTAGATTCTAAATTTAGTACTGAACATAATTGCATAAGACCATTTTTTGAAAATCATTACACATTTTTAATTATTTAGGGTTTACATAAACATATTTAAAATATCCTTTTTCTAAAATTCATCAAAAATTTGCATACTATATTTATCCGGTCATTTGAAAATTCATAAAAGAAATCGAAATTTTATTTAAAACAAAGGATTACACAAGACAGTTACGGTCTCCTTACATAGCCCCTTATCACACCAGCATAGGACCTAAGTGTAAGGTGTGCTAAGGTGAGAGAATCTGAGGGAGGCTCGGCCAACATCGCACGAGTAGTAATTTCTATCAGTTTGAACTTCTCGCGAAGGCGATCCCGTTCTAGCTTTATACAATGAAGTTCAGCTTGGGTTTGGTCCAGAGCAAAGCCCAGTGGTGCTACCTTCTTCCCAAGTTCTGTTAGATGGGCTTCGATCGGTCCAAGACTACTGGGTGAGGCCATCAAATTTTCTTTCTATATTAATTAATCAAGATTGCTTGTATTTAGAGACAATAGTCAAAATGTTTAGTTTCCAGCGGTCATATTGACCAATGGTCAAATAACAGTCAAAACTCAACAGTCTCATTTTAATTATACTCATGTTACCAAATGAAACATTTTTGTTGAGTATAACAATAACACATAAAATTAAGAAACAAAATTTATTTAAAAAAATTTCGGGTCGTTACAAACATCACCCATGAGAAATTATGGACACGATTTTCTAAAAGTGGATGAGATCCTTGAATCATCACTAATACTCTAAATCGCGACTCTAATGTATTTATAACTATTCTTTTAATCCTAAAACCTCCTTTATAGCTTTTTAATTTTGAGATAATTAGAATTTTATTTGAATTAAAATCACATTAAAATAATCACTTAAGTTTGACCATTATTTTTATTATACTAATGCGATTTTTTCTTCTAAAAATGTTTTCACCTTTTTAGAAAGGTGGTCAATTTCTTCTTCATCGAAGCTATAACGTTTGTAAAAAATATAATAATTGATTTTAGTAAATGTTATATTTTTCAATGATTCATTCACTTGGATTACATAATTTACCAATCTTTCATTAATGATGATATTATATGTCATGATAGATCTAATAATCTCACCCACCATCATATTTTTAAATTTATTGGTTTCATGGGAGGTAATTGATTTGGGGGATTAGGATCTAGTCAAAACCCATATAATTTATTTTATTACCATTTCAATAGATAATTTATCACATATGGAACTTATAAAACAAAAAATATACAAAATACTCATTTAAATTCTAGTAATGTATTCAATAAGATTAATAGAGAAGAATTTATAATTTGAATTTTTATTTTATATTTTGTTTCTCTATGTTTATTTGTTTTGTCATATTTTATTTCAAGATGTTACCAAATTTTCTGGTCCATTTTTGAAATCTATATACAATAACTTTAATTATAATATAAAACATAATACATTGAAATGATAGAATTAACATCAAATTCTACAGATGCAAAATCATGAAGATTCTATCAATCATCTGGTTCAGTTTTGTGATTGTAACCATGTATATCACATTTCAAAATAGGCTATTCAATGATTCTATGGAAAATAACCCTGTGAGTTTTTCATTGTGAATAATTTGATTCATCAAAAAATTTACTCTTTCTATATGATGAATATACCAATTTAAAATAAAAATGAAATATATTTTATTACTTGATATTTTTTTTGAAAACATGAAAAATGAAAAAGTTCATTGATCCCATTTACAGAAATATTTATCAATGAAATATAGAAATTGGGGGAAATTTTAATTGTAATTATTAATGTAATAAAATAAAACCATGCTATAGATGATGTGGAAATATATAGAATGCTTGTGATATTATCAAACTAATTTGTAAAATCAAAGTAAATCATAGTGTAATTTGTAAAATTATCCACAAGAACAATGAAAATGTATGTGAACTTTGTAAATAGAGTGGGTGCACAAAAAATATTACATTATATAATACCACACAAAGTACCAAAAATTATCCTCTACACAAGAAGGTTTGAATGGAATATAAATCCCCATGGTTCTAATAGAGATACAATAACCAAAAAAATGTCACATTCTTTTTAAAAAATATTTATATAACCAAAAATCCATTGGTTTTAATGTAAATAAAATACTAAAATATCTATTTATTTGGAACATAATAAAATAAAAATCCAATTACAAAATGGCGGATGAAAATAGATGCATTGAATTATAGAATAACCATTACAATGTCATTTCATTTATAGTTAATATAAAATAAGATGGAAGGAGGTGAGGGAGGGAGAGATAAATTAAAATTTATATAGAGATTGGAAAGGTGTTATAAATGAAATTTAAAAGGCTTAAGATTATAGATAATGAATAATAATTAACAAGTAATACATACCATGAATACTTATGGTTCCTGACAGTATTCTTTAAAACATATACCACATTAGGTTGTGTTCCTTTTATGATTTGTATTCCAATGGATATTGATTTATTTGATATTTATTAGGAATTGGATATAAAAAATAATAATCTTTGAATCTTTATTATTATAAAGAGTGAATCCTTGATCATTAGTGATTAGAATGAATTAGTTTATGGATTAAAATCATTTTTATGATGATCAATTCTCCCCAAATACTCAATATATATCTTCCATATAGTGATTGGGTAGAAATATTAGTTGAAATATATTAAAAATATGAATATTAGATTTTTTAATATTCATTAATTCACCTAAATAATAATTTTAATGCCACCAGATGCCATCCACATGATGTTATTGGCTAGCTATTGTGATGGCTGGTAGCTATAAATATTATGTATTCTTCAATAATTACATAACATCCTACATTGGTCTTATAGTATACTAATACTAGAACTAAGTGATATATTTGTTCCATCGATTACTCTGTGCATTCCTATAATCTGGTTGGTGGTTTATTATTTTATAAAACATATAAAATGTCTTTTAAGCCTACTTTGAACCTATATTTAGGACAATTTCCTTCAAATCATTAAAAAATAACAACAAGTTTCTGAATAATTAAAAAACAATGATACATATAGAAACACAATAAAATGTTTGTGAATATTAAAAATATATATACTATGATAGTCAGCATATTGTTCTACATTTTGCTTATAATAAATGGTAAATATGATATAATGATAGTAATAAATTATTTATGGTAATATCTAATTAATATGTCCATAAAATTTGTGATGGTAGATGGTTAATGTTTAATTTAAAAAAGTATCTCAATGAATCAATAGAGTCCACATCTGGTAAATGTGTTTATCCTTTGTTTAACATTTTTTATAACACTAATTGTTGATATTCATATAGTGGACATAAAATGAAAAACTATCTATTAAAAATAATTTCATCTAAAATGTCATTAATTAAATGTTCAAGATCATTTATCATTTTTTATTCAATGTTATGCTCACAAAAAAAAGTTAAAATATTATTTTTCCCTCTATTATTCATAATATAAAGTAATAGTGTTCCCCATGTTGGATTACATGTGTTTCGAAAACCAATTTTCGAATTCAATTACTGTTGATTCCACAATTCATCCCAATCAATTTTATTATTCTGTAAATACCGAATGATATTTTTATTACACATTATTTTAGTAAAATTTTATCCTCGACATAGTAGTCTAATAAATTCCATTTTAAAAAATTGGGAAATACAAATATATTTTCTTATAAAATTTGATTTTATTTAATATTGAGTTTTAAACTAAAATTTGTTCCAAATATCTATAATTTTATCCAAATAACACTGACCTTATGGATGTATCTATTATTTTTAGATAAAAATTATATAATTAAGAATAGATCATATCAGCACTACGAATGGTGAATCAGTTTTGTTATCATTAAACCAATTTAAAACTCCATTAATTTCTCTTCCTCTAAAATTATTTATTAAATGAATCGATCTTTTTATATCACCTAATTTATCCTTGGGTTGGTATTCATAGATGATAACATGTAAAGCACAAAACTAGACTCTAATTATTAGTAATTTCTTCATTAATTAAAGATGTCTATGTCCATGATACATCATTGTAATTATCCCAAAGAAAATGATTCTTTTTTATGATCACATGAGTCATTGGTAAGTGTATAACCTTGGAACCATACTAGTGTTAAAACCAGAAAACCCCTTCGTAGAAAATATTTTTCTTTTACCCGCTTGATGAAGGTGAGGAAATGGATATCTTCAGGTCTATAAAGTGATAATTGTATTACCGCAAGATATTACAATATTATATGTTTGATTATAAAATAACTTTTTTCTATATTTCATTATATGTATGACCTTGTTAATCATGTGACACATGTTACACTATGTTACCCTGTGTTACACACAAGACCGTATTTTACAACCATTTAATGGAGAACATATTTTATAACTACTTTTTCACAATTTTGTAAATATAATTTGTCAATATAAACATAAATTTTTTAATTATAACTCTAAAAAATAGATTATGTAGTTTTTATAAATTTTCAGAGAAGTTTAATTTTTTGAGGAATAATGAATAATACATCTTATTAGTTGAAATAATCATTTTATTATAATTATATATTAATTTTAAATTATATTTTAATTTATTTATGTTAAAATAGATCAATTATAAATCTATTAATTATTTTTAGGTCAATTTAGTATTTTTTATATTAAATTTAGATATAAAATCTTAATGGATTTTTAAACATATTATCTTTAAAACCCCACTTTCTCATAACGTCTGTGGGATTAGTGTTAAATTTAAATATTCACATTAAATTAATTGAATATGGAAAATAATATATATATATGGTTTGAATCACAATTATATTTATAGTCTAATGAAATCTACATAGGTTTTTAAAATAATGAATTGTAAAAGTAGATAAAATTAATTATAATGGCTGTGTCAAAAATGATGTTATATAACGAATAAACATAAAATATAGGGTGTATAATGAAAAACATGAATTTTCGGACACCCATTAAGTTGATATATTTTATCCCATTTTATCATTAGTTTTAATTTTAAGAGTTAGAGGGATACATGTTCATGTACGTGACAAATACAATAAGATATATAGTGAAAAAGAAAAAAAAGGAACCTTCCCAACCTTTTTCATTTATAATGCCTTGAGTTATGGAAGAAAATTCATATTGTCAATAATACATATACTTCTAAAAGATGAGTTTTATATTTTAACCATAATTAATAATCATTTATTTTTAGTGATGAATTTGTCACTTATAATTCTTAGTAAACTCAAAAATAGTTATTATTTAGTTAGTAATAAAACGATATTTTATTTAATGAAATAAAATTTAATAAAAATAATATCTTAAATAATTTAATATGAAAATGATTAAAATATAAAATATGGTATATTTTTGGTCCATTTAAACTTTTATAATGAACATATTTACCTTTGTGTGGTAAAAACCTTATTTGCATGGTTCGAGTTAATGTAGTGTTTATGCATGTTATATGCTCTTCTGTTAAATTTTCTTCCAACAACCATTCGATTTTAGTTTTTAAAAGGATATATAATATTTAAAATTCAATGTGTCTAATTTTCCTACTAATTCTCAAATTAATTTATTTTTATTGGATTAACTACACAGTTTATAAAACTAGTTACCAAAATGATAAACCAAAATGAACAATATAAGTAAACATAATGAATAAGTATCAAAAATATAAAAATAGAACATATTTTTTTAGGATATTTTTGTATACCATAAATTCAATTCAATAATTAGTTTTCAATTTTGTACAAACATGTGGTAAGGGGTATCTACAAATAGTTTTTACCTTCTTTTATATTGATGAATGCCACTCTTCCTCAAATTTAAAAATGAAACCACTATTACTCTTCCTAAAACCTATAAAGACACTTTGGATCATTAATAATCATCCTAAATAGTATCCTAATACCCCTACCCTCTTTTAATAATCCCCATACTATAATTAATGAATTAAAGGAGTTCCTTTAGTGAAAACCAAAATGAGATACCTGAATAGGGGCACATTCTTCAATAATTACATTTGTATTATTTCATTACAAAAAAAATTGAATTATTTTTATTCCAGATTTATATAATAACACAAGTGTCATAAATATATTTATATGTAGTTTTGTTATATTTTTTATATACATCAACACATACTTCCCTCAAATGGGTAAAAACTTTACTATTCATATGTATAGTAGTTTACTGTCTCCCAAAATGTTGTCATTCATTTTTCCATTACCTACTCTCATTGTTAGAAATTATGTACATAATATTTTTATATTATATCGGTTATATTTATTTTATATTCATAATTATATAATTTTTATAGATTATTTATCTTCATTCTTTCTTTTTCTTGGGAATATGATAACATCTTTTGATGACTTTTGGACTACCGGCTCCTCAAAGTGATGAGATTCATTAACAATATTCTAGGAATATATGAATTTTTTTTAGAAAAATATATTAAATATAGTAATTATCTATAATAATATAATTATAATATACCTATATATCATTATCCTTTCATTCATTCAAATAATATAATGAAATGGAATTAGGGTTCTTGCGTAAGTAAAACATTCCATCTTCATGAATGGTGCATTTCATTTAATGTACCCTAATAATATGGATTATTATAAATATATATATATACATAATATATATGATAAATACATCATGTTTTAAATTTTGGTTATTTTTACATCATGATATTTTTAATAGGAACAACCAATTACAAGTCGAAACCAACTTGAGAAACTAGGCAATCGTCACCTGAAATAGTGAAAATAATTAATGATTACTAACAAATTGTTAATAAGATATTTTAAGAACAATATATTTGATTTCATTAATATTAATATGGATCGATAATATTTTATTAATATTTATATGACAATTATAAAATAATTTATGGTACCTTCACACTAAATAAAATTCATGGTAAGGGATTTCATATCAAATTACATTTCAATGAGAATAATTTTTTTATTGCACCAATTAATATTTATGTGGATTATATAATACCACTTTGTCATTTTATATAATTACTAAATCAAAATCATGGTATTTTGTGCCTCAATTTGAATTTTCTCACCCCAGTGGTTCATCATTAATATTACCAATAAGTTACTATTATCTTTGCAATCTAAATTTTTTTTGATTATTATATTTCAATTAAAATAATATAATTATGGTAATTATATATCATTGTAAATTTTATTATATATCAACATTATTTTGATATTGATATTAATATTTCCTAAACTGTATAACATTTTCACATACATTTTTTTCTTTTAATTTCATTGGATTATGAAGGAAATATTGATAAATCTATATTATTTATTCAATAAGGATATTTGATAATTAATATTGTTTATTAATTAAATTTATTAATAAATATAATTATGAATATAGACTAGAAATGATGGGTGGGACCTTGAATTTATATTGTCCCTCAATTCAGCCAATGGTTCTCATGAGTGAAATTATTTGCAAAAATATATATAATTTCTACCTATATTTACAAAATATCAACATAAATTTATTGACGTAATGTGATTTCATTTGACTTATACCTATCATCAAATAAGTATGATAATACATAATACATATTTCAGTTATTATTTTTATTATCCATGATATTCTAATATGATAAATTATATAGATTCATTTTATTCTCATTTTATTAATTAAATCGATTGTGTTTCTATTGTCTGTCATCCCATATTATTTATTCCTCATCCAATTATATAAATAGAATATGTTCACAGTTATTTATATATAAATGATGATTTTTTATATTGATTTATTATTTCAACATCCTTAAATACCTTTACAGAGAATTTACGCTAAAATTTATTATATTTCTCATCCATTGGTTATGAAGATGATTCCATTGAATGAGTTTCAAGGATGGAATGATTTTATGTATATTATGATTTATTTTCTTTTACCAATTTATTATGTGTATCATTTATGTAATATTTTTTTCTAATACCACTAAACTGTTATCTACATTAGGATTTGGTTACTTATAATCATTCCAATGCAATAATGTATTTAATTGGCTTTTGGATTTTAGTTTTGGATGTTACAATAGTAATGAAATTAATTTTAGCCGAATTCCTTGAAACGTGATTCTTGATAAATAAATTAGGTAACATAAACATATGATTTTAATTGAAGATAGTTATGGAATAAAATCAAATAATTTTTTTATATAATAGATTGTGCGGGTCCTCATATCAATAAATCCATTTCTGGATACTACAAGTTGATATGGTTATAACATATATGTACCTAGGAATAATAACAATGAAAATGTGCTTCATGTATGACTCAATCATAACCTGATACTGCAAAACAAGAAATACTGCACACTACGTTTAACAATACAAGAGGATATTCCTAGGAAAATTATTATTTCCATTAAATAAATAATGAAATATTTGAAGGTTAAAATATCCCCAAGACAACCATGTTTATGATTATAATATTTTCTTTGCATAATTCGAACAATTTACATTATATGTCTCCCAAAAATTAAAATTATTAAAATATAAAAATTTATCTTCTATTACAGTATTTATCATTGTTTTGAAATTGATACTATAGAGAATATGTGTATCTATTTTCATGGAATATATAATGGAATCCATGCTGGGAAATGTGACATAACTATTGTATAAATTTTATTTTAAAGAAAACTACATTTTTTAATTGCGTAATTTTAATCTTTTAATAGTCTTATTTATTTTTTATATTTCTAAAATGTTTTATTTTTCTATGTATAATAAAAAATATTTCATTTTATTTTACAATTATCTTTTTGTTTAAATAATTATTAAGGAAAAATTAGATTATAAATTAGTTTTAAAGTAAAAATATATCATTTATACATCTATTAATATAATTCATTTAATTGGAATTATTTTTATATTGTATTTTGTTATAAAATGCTTTTGAACTTTTAACAATTTCATATTAAAAAACCTATTTCCTAAAATATCCAACAAATTAGATTTAAATTTATTATTTTTCAAATTATTTTAATTGAATTTTGAAAATTAGATATGCATGGATAGAAATATTATAATATTTACAGTCTAATAATGTCAACTTTATTTTTGTAAAAATATTGAATGTAGGTAAATGTAATTAAAATGATTAAGGTAAAAATAAGCTTAAATAATGATTAAACATAGAATATAAGATGTATAATTTTAACAACACTTTTCAAGAACCTAATGGAGGGATATATTTCTACCCTTATGAACTTTTTTTATTTTATTGGTTATTGGAAAAAAACTACAAATTGTCCAACATAATTAATTAAATAATAAAAATAAAATAAAATAAACCTTCCTTGCCATAAAATTTATAAATCATTGAGTGATAGAAAAAATATCTTATTTTTTGTATAAATGTCCTTTTAAATAATAAATTATTTTTTATAATAATGATTTATAGTAAACATTTTGATATGAATTACTTATAATTACTATGAAACAACATCCCTTTGATTATTTAGTTAATAATAAATGTAATAAAAAATTTTAAATTAAATAAAATTGAATGATTTATTGTGTTAAATTATTTTTTATATTAATATTTCATGTTAAATATATTTTATGTTAATATATATTAATTTCATCATCGTATTTATATTTCTAAATTAAAATTAATAAAAAAAATTAAAAATTTCATTATTGTTATTTTATAATAATGAATACTTTATATCTAATATTTCAAATTTTAAAAAAATCATAACTTATAAAACACAATTTTTAATGGTAATAAATATAAAAATAGTATATTTATTGAACAATTTATCCCTTATTTTGAATATATATTTTTATATGTGGTAAAACATTATTATCACATTTCATATTTATATAGTTGTTTTCTGCATTTGATGTGTTTCTGTTCAAATTTATATACATCACATAAGATATTTTAATTTTTCAAATTAGATATCATAAATATATTAATTTTTAGTGTCTAAATTTTATAATATGTTTAATTTTAAATTATTCATAATTGATAAATTACATAATTTTGAAAAATAGATATCTAAATAAAAACTCAATATGATAAATATATAGAAATATAATGAATAATGAACGAAATTAGGAAAATACACTTTTTTTTTTGTTGTGGGATATTTGGATCCACCATAATGTCACATTAATCTATTATTTTCTTATTTTAAGAATATTATGAAAGGGAGATACCCCAATGGTGTTTACTATTTTGTATTTACAATAATGCCACTCCTCCTCTACAATAAAAGGTATTAACAATTCCCCTTTCTCAAACATGTCAAGCCACATTAGGTCATCCAAAAAATGAAAAAATATTCTCCCAAAATCTTGCACCACAAACTATAATTATAACATTTGGATGAAAAAAATCCATGGAAGTCATAAAAGTAGGATGATGAATTTTTATTGAAGAGGATTTCCGAAAAATAATTATGAAAACATGAAGAACAAGATATGTTAGAAATTATGAAAATTAATACATATTAACATGTGATGATTTCCTTAGATTCATGATTAAAAATATAAATTCAAATATAAAATTATACATAAGTATCCATACAGATATTATCATTTCGTCTCATTTTTAAGAAAATTCAATAAAAATACAGGAAAAAAAAAAAATAAAAAATAGAAACATTAGAATATAAGGATTTATTAACATGTTTAACCATGTACAAGGAAATGTAAACTATTTGAAAATAATATATTAAATTTTTTCCTTGGGATATATTTGTAAACATGCTTCCATAAAAGTGAATGATTGAGAAAAAATAAAACATAATAATATTGAATGTTAAGGGGGAAAATAATAAGTTATAATAAAAAAAATCCATCCCCCAAATTTAATGTAATTAATAAATATAAAAATAATATGCGTTGGTAATTTTATAATATTTCGAACTTCATGATTTTTTATTGTTAAGTGAGTAAAGACCATATGATATTTTAAAGAGTTATATGGTTGAAGGCCTTTAGAATCTCTGTAGAATATGCATTATGGTTCCCATGTGTATCTAGTAATGTGATATAGTAATAGTATAAAAGTTTAAAAAATTGGTCTACTAAGATTAGATAATAATAATTTAATAATCCAAATAATTTTGGAATTTTTATAAAATATGATGAAATATGGACGGTCTGAAGTCTTCTATATATAGTGTTTTTTACAGAAATTCTTAAATTAAATTTACAAATTTTATATTACATGTTCAAATAATATTTTATGAAATAAATTTGGTAAAATCATTATTCATTGAGAAGTTTGAATTTTTATTTTATAAAAAACTATTATTACTTATTTTAACGCATTGTAAACCAAGGATCAAGTTATTCTTTTTTTCAAATGTGGTTAACATTGAAATATATAATCTATGATTCTTGATTTTAGTGGTTAAAATATCACCATATAGTTATTTATTGAATTTAAAAAAGAAGTTATATTTTTTCATTTAAAATGTGATCCTTTTCTATTGAATCATTACTTTTTCTAGATTCACATTATTATATATTTTTTAGGTTATTTTTTTTAAATAAGGGAGTTGATAAAACCCATTTTCTGATGTATCGAAACAATTTTAATATTCAAAAAAACATAGCATACATGAAGATGATTAATAATAAGTTGTTTTAGAGGATTTATACCATAAATTCCAACTTACATAAACATCACCCATGAGAAATTATGGACAGGATTTTCTAAAAGTGGATGAGATCCTTGAATCATCACTAATCCTACAAATCGTGACTCTAAGGTATTTATAACTATTCATTTAATCCTTAAACCTCCTTTATAGATTTTTAATTTTGGGCTCATTAGAATTTTGTTTGAATTAAAATCAAATTTATATAATCACATAAGTTTGACCATTATTTTTATTATACTGAGATGATTTTTTCTTATAAAAATGTTTTCACCTCTTTAGAAAGGTGATAAATTTCTTCTTCATCGAAGCTATAACTTTTGTGAAAAATATCATCATTGATTTCCGTAAATGTTATATTTTTCAAAGATTCATTCACTTGGATTACATCATTTACCAATGTTTCCTTTATGATCATATTATATGACAAGATAGATCTAACAATCTCACCCACCATCATATTTTTAAATTTATTGGTTTCATGGAAGGTAATTGATTTTGGGGATTAAGATCTAGTCAAAACCCATATAATTTTTTTATTACCATTTCAATAGATAATTTATCACATATGGAACTTATACAACTAAAAATATAAAAAATACTCAATTAAATTCTTGTAATAGATTCAATAAGATTAATAGAGAAGAATTTATAATTTGAAGTTTTATTTCAAATAATGTTTCTCTAAGTTTATATGTTTTGTCATATTTTATTTCAAGATGTTACCAAATTTTGTGGTCCATTTTGGAAATCTACACACAATAACATTAATTATAATATAAAACATAGTAAGTTGAAGAGATAGAATTAACATAAAATTCTACAGATGCAAAATCAAGAAGATTCTATCAATCATTTGGTTCAGTTTTGTGAATGTAACCATGTATATCACATTTCAAAATAGATTATTTAATGAATCTATGGAAAATAAACCTGTGAGTTTTTCATTATGAATAATTTGATCCATAAAAAAATGTACTATTTCTATATGATGAATATAACAATTTAAAATAAAAATGAAATATATTATATGATTTGAATTTTTTTTTGAAAACATGAAAAATGAAAAAATTCATTCATCCCATTTATAGAAATTTTTATCAATGAAATATAGAAATTGGGGGAAATTTTAATTTTAATTATTAATGTAATTAAATAACACCATGATATAGATGATGTGGGAATATATATAATCCTTGTGATATTATCAATCTAATTTGTAAAATCAATGTAAATCATAGTGTAATTTGTAAAATTATCCTCAAGAACAATGAAAATGTAAGTGAACATTGTAAATAGAGTAGGTACACTAAAAATATTACATTATATAATACCGCACACAGAACCAAAAATTATCCTCCACACAATAAGGTTTGAATGGAATATAAATCCCCATGGTTTTAATAGAGATACAATAACCAAAGAAATGTCACATTCCTTTTAAAAAATATTTATATAACCAAACATCCTTTGGTTTTAATGTAAATAAAATACGAAAAGATCTATTTATTTGGATCATAATAAAATAAAAATCCAATTACAAAATGGTGGAAGAAAATAGATGCATTGAATTATGGAATGCCCATTACAATGTCATTTCATTTATAGTTAATATAAAATAATATGGAATGAGGTGAGGGAGGGAGAGATAAATTAAAATTTATATAGAGATTGGAAAGGTGTTATAAATGAAATTTAAAAGGCTCAAGATTATAGATAATGAATAATAATTAACAAGTAATACAGACCATGAATATTGATGGTTCTTGGCAATATTCTTTAAAACATATACCGCATTAGGTTGTGTTCCTTTTATGATTTGGATTCCAGTGGATATTAATTTATTTTATATTTATTAGGAATTAGATATAAAAAATAATTATCTTTGAATCTATATTATTATAAAGAGTGAATCCTTGATCATTAGTGATTAGAATGTATTAGTTTATGGATTAAAATCATTTTAATGATGATCAATTATCCCCAAATACTCAATATATATCTTCCATATAGTGATTGGGTAGAAATATTAGTTGAAAGATATTAAAAATATGTATATTAGATTTTTTTAATAATCATTAACGCACCTAAAAAATATTTTTAATGCCACCAAATGCCATCCACATGATGTTGTTGTCTAGCTATTGTGAGGGATGGTAGCTATAAATACTATGTATTCTTCAATAACTACATAACATCCTACATTGGTTTTATAGTATACTAATACTTGAACTAAGTGATATATTTGTTCCATTGATTACTCCGTGCATTCCTACAATCTGGTTGGTGGTTCATTATTGTATAAATCATAGAAAATGTCTTTTAAGCCTACTTTGAACCTATATTTAGGACAATTTCCTTAAAATCATTAAAACAATAACACTTTTTTTTTGAAAAATTCAAAAACAATGATACATATAGAAACATAATATAATGTTTGTGAATATTAAAAATATATATACTATAATAGTCAGTATATTGTTCTACATTTCGCTTATAATAAATGTTAATATATTATATAATGATAGTAATAAATTATTTATGGTAATATCTAATTAATATGTCCACAAAATTTGTGATGGTAGATGGTTAATTTTTAATTTAAAAAAGTATGTTAATGAATCAATAGAGTCCACATCTGGTAAATGTGTTTATCCTTTGTTTAACATTTTTTTATAACACTAATTGTTGATATTCATGTAGTGGACATAAAATGAAAAACTATCTATTAAAAATAATTTCATCTAAAATGTCATTAATTAAATGTTCAATATCATTTATCATTATTTATTCAATGTTATTCTCACAAAAAAAAGTTAAAATATTATTTATCCCTCCATTATTCATAATATAAAGTAATAGTGTTCCCCATGTTGGATTACATGTGTTTCGAAAACCAATATTCGAATTCAATTACTGTTGATTCCACAATTCATCCCAATCTATTTTATTATTCTATAAATACCAAATGATATTTTTATTACACATTATTTTAGTACAATTTTATCTTCGACATAGTAGTCTAATAAATTCCATTTTATAAAATTGGGAAATACATAAATATTTTCTTATGAAATTTGAGTTTATTTAATATTGAGTTTTTCAACTAAAATATGTTCCAAATATCTCAAATCTTATCCAAATAACACCCACATTATGGATGTATCTATAATTTTTTGATAAAATTTATATAATTATGAATAGATCATATCAGCACTAAGAATGGTGAATCAGATTTTTTATCATTTAACCAATTTAAAACTGCATTAATTTCTCTGCCTCTAAAATTATTTACTAAATGAATCGATCTTTTTATATCACCTAATTTATCCTAGGGTTGGTATTCATAGATGATAACATGTAAAGCACAAAACTAGACTCTAATTATTAATAATGTATTCATTTATTAAAGATGTCTATGTCCATGATACATCATTGTAATTATCCCAAATAAAATGATTCTTTTTTATGATCACATGAGTCATTGGTAAGTGTATAACCTTGGAACCATACTAGTGTTAAAACCAGAAAACCCCTTCGTAGAAAATATTTTTCTTTTACGTGCTTGATGAAGGTGAGGAAATGAATATCTTCAGGTCTGTAAAGTGATAATTTTATCACCACAAGATATTACAATATTATATGTTTGATTATAAAATAACTTTTTTATATATTTCTTTATATGTATGACCTTGTTAATCATGTGACACATGTTACACTATATTACCCTGTGTTACACGCAAGACCGTATTTTACAACCATTTAATGGAGAACATATTTTATAACTAATTTTTAGCAATTTTTTAAATATAATTTGTCAATATAAACATAATTTTTTTAATTCTAACTATAAAAAATAGTATATGGAGTTTTTATAAATTTTCATAGAAGATTCATTTTTTGAGGAATAATGAATAATACATATTTTTAGTTGAAATAATCATTTTACTATAATAAATTATTAATGTTAAATTATATTTTAAATTTTTTTATGTTAAAATAGATCAATTATAAATCTATTAATTATATTTAGGTCAATTTAGTGTTTTTATATTCAATTTAGATATAAAATCTTAATGAATTTTTAAACATATTATCTTTAAAACCCCACTTTCTCATAACGTCTGTGGGATTAGTGTTAAATTTACATATTCACATTAAATTAATTGAATATGGAAAATAATATATATATGGTTTGAATCACAATTATATTTATAGTCTAATAAAATCTACATTGTTTTTTAAAATAATGAATTGTAAAAGTAGATAAAATTAATTATAATGGCTATGTTAAAAATGATGTTATATAACAAATAATCATAAAATATAGGGTGTATAAATAAAAACATGAATTTTCCAACACCCATTAAGTTGATATATTTTATCCCATTTTATCATTGGTTCTAATTTTTAGAGTTAGAGGGATTCATTTTTATGAATGTGACAAATACAATACGATATATAGTGAAAAAGAAAAAAAGGAACCTTCCCAGCCTTTTTCATTTATAATGCCATGAGTTATGGAAGAAAATTCATATTTTCAATAATACATATACTTCTAACGGATGATTTTTATATTTTTACCATAATTAATAATCATTTATTTTTAGTGATGAATTTGTCACTTATAATTCTTAGGAAACTCAAAAATAGTTATTATTTAGTTAATAATAAAATAATATAAATGATACTAAAAATATTAAAACTGAAAAATTGAAATAATTATTATGTTACGTTAATTTTGTAGATGAATAAGTATTATTAAATAGATGTTAAGTTATGTTATTTTTATTCCACCATTGTCATTATATGTTCAAATTCAAATTAACAAAATAATTACAAAATTGACATTAATTATTTTATAAAAAATGATATTTTATTTAATGAAATAAAATTTAATAAAAATAATATCTTAAATAATATAATATGAAAATGAGAAAAATATAAAATATGGTCTATTTTGGGTCCATTTAAACTTTTATAATGAACATATTTACCTTTGTGTGGTAAAAACATTATTTGCACGGTTCGAGTTAATGTAGTGTTTATACATGTTATATGCTATTATGTTAACTTTTATTCCAACAACCATTGGTTTTTAGTTTTTAAAAGGATAGATAATATTAAAAATTCAATGTTTCTAATTTTCCTACTAATTCTCAAATTAATTTATTTTTATTGGATGAACTACATAGTTTATAAAACTAGTTACCAAAATGATAAACCAAAATGAACAATATAAGTAAACATAATTAATAAGTATCTAAAATATAAAAATAGAACATATTTTTTTAGGATATTTTTGTATACCATAAATTCAATTCAATAATTAGTTTTCAATTTTGTACGAACATGAGGTAAGGGATATCTCCAAATAGTTTTTACCTTCTTTTATATTGAAGAATGCCACTCTTCCTCAAATTTAAAAATGAAATCACTATTACTATTCCTGAAACCTATAAAGACACATTGGATCATTAATAATCATCCTAAATAGTCTCTTAATACCCCTACCTCTGTTAATAGTCCTCACACTATAATTAATGAATCAAAGGAGTTCCTTTAGTGAAAACCAAAATGAGATACCTGAATAGGGGAACATTCTTCAATAATTACATTTGTTTTATTTCATTAAAAAAATTGAATTACTTTTATTACAGATTTATATAATAACATCAGTGTCATAAATATATTTAGATGTAGTTTTGTTATATTTTTTACATACATCAACACATACTTCCCTCAAATGGGTAAAAATTTTACTATTCATATGTATAGTAGTTTACTGTCTCCCAAAATGTTGTCATTCATTTTTTCATTACCTACTCTCATTGTTAGAAATTATGTACACAATATTTTTATATTATATCGGTTATATTTATCTTGTATTCATACTTATATAATTTTTATAGATTATATATCTTTATTCTTTCTTTTTCTTGGGAATATGATAACATCTTTTGATGATTTTTGGACAACCGGCTCCTCAAAGTGATGAGATTCATTAACAATATTCTAGGAATATATGATTTTTTTTAGAAAAATATATTAAATATATTAATTATCTATAATACTATAATTATAATATACATATATATCATTATCCTTTCATTCATTCAAATAATATAATGAAATGGAATTAGGTTTCTTATGTACGTAAAACATTCCATCTTCATGAATGGTGCATTTCATTTAATGTACCCCAATAATATGGATTATTATAAATATATATATACATAATATATATGATAAATACAACATGTTTTAAATTTTGGTTATTTTTACATCATGATATTTTTAATAGGAACAACCAATTACAAGTCAAAACCTACTTGAGAAACTATGCAATGGTCACCTGAAATAGTGAAAATAATGAATGATTACTAACAAATTGTTAATAAGATATTTTAAGAAGAATATATTTGTTTCATTAATATTAATATGAATCTATAATATTTTATTAAAATTTATATAACAATTATAAAAGAATTTAAGGTACCTTCACACTAATTAAAATGCATGGTAAGGGATTTCATATCAAATTACATTTCAATGAGAATCATTTTTTTATTGCACCAATTAATATTTATGTGGATTATATAATACCACTTTGTCATTTTATATAATTATTCAATCAGAAATCATAGTATTTTGTGCCTCAATTTGAATTTTCTCACCTAAGTGGTTTATCATTAATATTACTAATAGGTTACCATTATCTTTGCAATATAACATTTTTTTGGATTATTATATTTCTATTGAAATAATCTAATTAATGTAATTATATATCATTGTAAATTTTATTATATATCAACATTATTTTGATATTGATATTATTATTTCCAAAACCATATACCATTTTCACATACAGTTTTTACTTTTAATGTTATTGGATTATGAAGGAGATATTGATAAATCTATATTATTTATTCAATAAGTTTATTTGATAATTAATATTTTTTATTAATTAAATTTATTAATAAATATAAATATTAATATAGACTAGAAATGATGGGTGGGACCTTGAATTTTTATTGTTCCTCAATTCAGCCAATGGTTCTCATGAGTGAAATTATTTGTAAAATATATATATAATTTATACCTATATTTACAAAATATAAACTTAAAATTATTGACGTAATGTGATATCATTTGACTTATACCTAACATCAAATAAGTATGATAATACATAATAGATATTTCAGTTATTATTATTATTATCCATGATATTCTAATATGATAAATTATATAGATTCATTTCATTCTCATTTTATTAATTAAATGGATTGTGTTTCTATTGTCTGTCATTCCATATTATTTATTCCTCATCCAACTATATAAATAGAATATGTTCTCAGTTATTTATATATAAATGATGATTTTTTATATTGATTTATTATTTCAACCTCCTTAAATACCTTTACAAAGAACTTATGCTAAACTTTATTATATTTTTCATCCATTGGTTATGAAGATGATTCCATTGAATGAGTTTCAAGGATGGAATGATTTTACTTATATTATAATTTATTTTATTTTACCAATTTATTATGTGTATTATTTATGTAATACTGTTTTCTAATACCACTAAATTGTTATCTACTTTTGGATTTGGTTACTTATAATCATTCTAATGCAATAATGTATTTCATTGGATTTTGGCTTTTAGTTTTGGACGCTATAATTGGAATGAAATTAATTTTAGCAGAATTCCTTGAAACGTGATTCTTGATAAATAAATTAGGTAACATAAACATATGATTTTAATTGAGGATAATTATGGAATAAAATCAAATAATTTTGTTATATAATAGATTATGCAGGTCTTCATATCAATAAATCCATTTCCGGATACTACAAGTTGATTTGGTTATAATATATATGTACCTAGGAATAGTAACTATGAAAATGTACCTCTTGTAGGACTCAAGCATAACCCGATACTATAAAACAAGAAATACTGCACACCACGTTTAACAATACAAGAAGATATTCCTAGGAAAATTATTATTTCCATTAAATAAATAATAAAATATTTGAAGGTAAAAATATCCCCAAGACAACCATGTTTATGATTATAAGATTTTCTATGCATAATTCGAACAATTTACATTATATGTTTCCCAAAAAATAGAATTATTAAAATAGAAAAAATTTATATTCTAATACAGTATTTATCATTATTTTGAAATTGATACTATAGGGAGTATGTGTATCTATTTTCATGGAATATATAATGGAATCCATGCTGAGAAAGCTGACATAACTATTTTTAGACCTAATCATTTTATGAATATATTTGGGTGCCTTATTCCAGTTATAACTCATAAACATTCTTGAATAGGGAAACCTATTCAAAAAAGTGATTATATAATATTTGATAACTAATGAGGCAATGCCCCCATCATTTGGTTGCACTCCAGGCCTTATGGATGCTGAGCAATGGATTAATTCAGGGAAAAAGATAATCATGGAAATATGATGTGGTGAAAAGGAATATGTTACACATGTAGTGTATTATACTAATTGGGATGTTCATAAATGGGGGACATTGATCCAGAATACTTAATAGGAAGAGTAAATATAAATCATTGAACAAAAATATTTTATGAAAAATTCTTTATTAAATATTTCCCTAATTATTTAAAAACTGAGATGAATAGAAACATCCCCAGTTTACCGAAAAAGTTGGAATAATTTGTTGTGGATTACGAATCTACCATTACATGTATTGAAATGTATATGATATATTTCATATGAACTATATAGTCAAATATTGGTAACATTATTAAAGGGATTATGGAATGTCTATGAAGGGTGATGGTTTCTAAAAGATTTTCTACATATTAGGAAATTGTTTTATCTGCTATATAGACATAGAAAGAATTATAGATGTATTATTGAATTAAATGTAAGAAATTAAAGAATAGGATGTGAGAGAAATAATATATAAAAGGAAGTTGGGAAATAACAGTTTTCCAACATGTTATAATTGGGGAATTAATTTCCATTGGAAATGATATAATAGATTTGGAGTTCATTATAATTGAAGAATGAAGGGAATCTTAGAAAAAAGAATCTGAAATGAAGAATGAAAAAATTCTTATTTTGTGTCTGAACTAAAAAAATTGGGAAAATTGAAAATTAAGTCTTAACGATTCATTGTAATATATCTCAAACAATGATAAGGAATAATGATCAACCATATGTTATTGACACAACTATAGTGGAATGATTAATTTTATCTTATATTTGGACCCACGAATAATTTTTTAAAAGTATCTTGTTGATGATACCCTAGTTATATGTATTATGTAATGTATAAGGATTATACTACATTAAATTTTAATTAAGTATTTAAAATATTGTGTGGGTTGGTACACATAAACAAGAAATGTTATTAAATAGTAAGTTTAATTTTTTATAAAACACATGTATCAAGGAAAAATAATCCTTAATCTATCTCAATTGTTTCTATAATGACATTTAGAAAAATATATGATTCATGTGGATAAATTAAATTGGGTACTACTTACTACAATGTAAATTATTAAAAAGTGTTATATTATAATATTTTTAGATTATTTATCCATTTATTAAATGGTTTATATAGTTATTTGGATGATGTTTTAGAGGGTTATGTATTATTTAACCATATGGTACAACATGTTCTATGAGTAAAAGTATAAAAATTTCAAGGGTAAAAAAAGGTTATGATCATGTTTATGAAATATAAATATATATTTACTCATATTTATATATAGAGAAATAATTCCTCGACTGTTTTAAAAATTATTCTGAAAATCCATTTGTCTTTGTATTATAATATTTGATGATATAAATGACCTTTTTCATATATGTGGGTAATAGTTTTGTGCCCATCCATGTTAATATGAACATGATCTATATCAATCTACAAAAAACATTTTAGTTTTATTTAACTTCCATGTACATGTTTTTACTAATGTACTATTATTTAAAATTCGTGATTTATGTTGAACATATAATTTCCGTTTCCCCCAAAGTAATATTATTTTATTAACCCTATTTAAGATGTGGGTTTTCAACAATATTATTTTAAAATATCGACCACATGATTTCCAAGATGTAGTTGAAATTTTGAGGATGAAATTTATTAAAATTTAGGGGGGGATGTACTGCCCCCAAGAAAATATAATATATTTAATTTTAGAAGAAATTTTTTTTTTGATGTCATTATATATATTCTACACTGTGATACTCTTGTGGTACACACAAAATTTGAGTTTGCATGTGTTACATGCAAGAACATGTATTAATGTATTTTATTGGAGAGCATATTTTAGAACACCAATTGGGTAATTTTATAAATTTTATTTTAAATAAAAATATATTTTTTAAATGTGTAATTTTAATCTTTTAATAGTCTTATTTATTTTTTATATTTCTACAATGTTTTATTTTTTTATGTATAATAAAAAATATTTCATATTATTTTACAATTTTCTTTTTTTAAATAATTATTAAGGACAAGTTAGATTATAAATTAGTTTTAAAGTAAAAATATATCATTTATACACTTATTAATATAATTAATTTAATTGGAATTATTTTTATATTGAATTTTTTTATAAAATTATATTGAACTTTTAACCATTTCATATTAAAAAAACTATTTCCTTCACCATCCAACGAATTACCTTTAAATTTATTATTTTTCAAATTATTTTAATTGAATTTTTAAAATTAGATATGCATGGATAGAAAGATTATAATATTTATAGTCTAATAATGTCAACATTATTTTTAGAAAAATATTGAATGTAGGTAAATGGAATTAAAATAATTAAGGTAAAAAGAAGCTTAAATAATTATTAAACATATAATATATGATGTATAATTTTCCCAACACTTTTTAAGAACCTAATGGAGGGATATATTTCAACCCTTATGAACTTTTTTTATTTTATTGGTTATTGGAAAATAATCTACAAATTTTCCAACATAATTAATTAAATAATAAAAATAAAATAAAATAAACCTTCCTTGCCATAAAATTTATAAATCATTGACTGATAGAAAAAATATCATATTTTTTGTATAAATGTCCTTTTAAATAATAAATTATTTTTTATAATAATTATTTATAGTAAACATTTTGAGATGAATTACTTATAATTACTATGAAACAACATGCCTTTGATTATTTAGTTAATAATAAATGTAATAAAAAATTTAAATTGAAGAAAATTGAATCAATTATTGTGTTAAATTATTTTTTATATTAATATTTCATGTTAAATATATTTAATGTTAATATATGTTAATTTCATCATCGTATTTATATTTCTAAATTGAAATTAATAAAAAAAATAAAAAATTTCATTACTGTTATTTTATAATAATGAATATTTTATATTAAATATTTCAAATTTTAAAAAATTCATAACTTATAAAACACAATTTTTTAATGGTAATAAATATAAAAATAGTATATTTATGAAACAATTTATCCCTAATTTTGAATATATATTTCCATATGTGGTAAAACACTATTATCACATTTCGTATTTATGTAGTGGTTTTCTGCATTTGATATGCTTCTGTTCAAATTTTTATATTTTACCCACGATATTTTAATTTTTCAAATTAGATATCATAAATATATTAATTTTTAGTGTCTAAATTTAATAATAAGTCTAATTTTAAAGTATTCATAATGGATAAATTACATAATTTTGAAAAATATATATCTAAATAAAATCCCAATATGATACATATATAGAATTATAATGAATAATGAACGAAATTAAGAAAATACACTTATTTTTTGTTGTGGGATATTTGGATCCGCCATAAAGTCACATTAATCTATTATTTTTTATTTTAAGAATATTATGAAAGAGAGACACCCCAATGGTGTTTACTATCTGGTATTTAAAATAATGTCACTCCTCCTCTACAATAAAAGGTATTAACTATTACCCTTTCTCAAACATGTCAAGCCACATTAGGTCATCCAAAAAATGAAAAAATAATCTCCCAAAATATTTCACCACAAACTATAATTATAACATTTGGATGAAAAAAATCCATGGATGTCCATTACAGAAATTTAAAAAGATGTACTAAAAAAAGATGTAACATTTTTCAATGAACAATTTTGTTTTATTTCTTTCCCCGTTCATTCAATTATTTTTATTCTAAGATTATATAAAACATATTTATCCTAAATATATTTATATTTTTTAATGTTAATGGTTTTACATCTACCTACTAACTCTTATATCAAATGGGTAATTAAATTGCCATTCGTGTGTGTGACAGACTATCGTATCATGATGTAATGTCATTGGTTTTTCTATTATCACCACTCATGATTGCGAATTATAGAAGAAAAAATATTTTCAAATGATGTATTATAAATTTTATATTTATTTATATTTTTATAATATCTATATAATTAAAATCATCATTTATTCCATTTTTTGGGAATACAATAACATTTTTTGAGGACTTGTAGACTGGAGCCTTTCTAAAGTGACCTGATTCATTCAGTATATACATTGAATGAATTATTAATACTTTTACTAAAGATATCTGAAATATATTTTTTAAATATTATATAAAAAATTAATATATATATATATATATATTCATTATTTTAACTATGGAAAATAATTGGTAGAACTATTGTTATGTACGTACAACCTACCATCTCCATGAAGAGTTCATTTAATTTCTTATGTAATGATGTTAGAGATCATTGAAAAAACTGATAAAAATTATATATATATATATATATATAATAGTAAAATCATGGTTATAATTCTTTATATTTCTAAATGATTATATGAGTAATAATAACATCAAGTAACTCGTCAATAAATACTCGAGAATCATGAAATGTAACAGGTGAAATAGTGAAAATAATGAATGATTACTAACATATGTGTAATAAGATAATGTAATATTACAATATAAGATATTATAAAATATAATATGACTCATTAATCATTTGGTAACACTCTTAAAAAAATTATTCATCCTCTTGAAGGGCATTCAAAAAAATGTTACATGAGATATCTTATTTCTCTTCAACTTACATTAAATGTAGTCATATTTATTGTGTTCTACCAATTCACATTAATGTGGTTTATATACTTTCACATTGTAATTTAATATAATGATTTAATGATACATCATTGTAATTTATGTTTCACTTCTATATATTTCAACCAAGTGGTTTACCAGAAAAATTACGAAGGGGTGAAGTTTATCCTTTCAATCTCACATTATATTGTGGTTGTTGACTTCTTCAAGGAACAATCAATTTATTGTAATAATTTTTCATTTAAAATTTCAATAAATATTCTCATTATTGGGTGATGTTAATTATAATTTTTTAAAATATATACCAATTTTACTTTCGGTGTTTATGATGTTAGTTATTTTATTATCGAGGGAAATATTTTTAATTCTATATTATTTATGAAATGAAATATCATGATAATAGATATTTTTTATTAATTATAACTATCATTTGGTATGAGGAATTATTTAGAAGAGTAGTGAAGTGTGGGACGAAGAATTTATATAGCCCCTCAATGAATCGATAGGTTCCCATGAGAAAAATAAATTTCCAATGTAAATAGATTTTTACATATAGTATTGAACCGTCTTTTGAATGGTCCTGATGTTATAGGTTATTCTGTTACTCTGACATTACATCAAATAATTATGAATATACATCGATGATATTTTAGTTGTTATTTTTTATCTATTAGTGTTTTGTAATGATAAAACTTAATATTTCATTTCAATATTAGTTTCTTTATTAAAAGGTATCAGTTTTAGTTATTTTAACATCAATTATGATTATGCAATACCATATTTATAAATAGAAATTGTTGTAATTTATTTACCTTTCAATGTATATTTATTCTTATTGATTCATACTTTTTATATATTAAATCATCTTGTGATCAATTTAAGACACCCTTATTATGTTTTCTATCCCCATGTTATGAATAGGAATCCATTTAATAAGTATCAAGGATGTTGATATTTTACATATGTTAATATTTATATTAATTTCACAATTTATTACAGGTATACTATATGTAATCTAATTTTCAAAAAATGAAAATTATTTTGGTCCTTTAAGAATGTAATATTTATAATCATGAAAATTTAATAAATTGATGCACTGGCTTAGGGATTAGGGGAATGGGGCCTTATAATATTGGTTTTTAACTATTTATCAATGTAAAGTAATATTTTAGCTACCATGATCAAAACAATCAATAGGCTTTCACACATATAAATCATACAAGGCTTTTTCATCGGTATTGGAATAATAAAATATGTATAAAAAATGTATCATATATATAACTAATATTTATATGCATGAATATCATAAAAATATTTTAATGTTAACAACTATTCACAAGAAAACAATTATAATTATTATATAGTATATGTTATCATGAAATTAAAATGAAACCATCACTTTTGAATTCATATATATGAACTACATCAAGTAGAGTAGATCCCCTTCAATTATCTACATTCTCAAGTGTTCTACATAGTTCTTTTATCAAGTCACATTCCCTTCAAGATATACATATTTTTATATTTTTTTACATCTATTTTTATCACTAAATATTTTTCTATGAAAAAAATAATTATAGTAAAATTCCTCATCATACGTTTTGTCATATTTAAACCAAGTAAAAATCTTTCAATCCAACAAATTTAGACATCCAGAAATCTTCCCTCAACATTTTTTAATATCATTTTCACATATGTTTCATCATTTCATTCCAAAAGAAGTGTATTGATTATTTAATAATTCTCATTCATTGAATCTTATTAACTCATGGTTTCAAATATTCTAATAATATTTCTTATCCAAAACTCTCAAAAAAATTAATCATAATTTTTTGACTTATCCCTTCATTGTGGCATGAATATATCCAAATTTTATCTTCCTTGTTTCTCATTTTATTTCATCTATAACTATATTAAATGTATCATGATATTTTAACTCTAAGGCCACAGGATATCATGCATCATGTAATTCTATTCATGTGGCCTCAACTACAAAGACCCATACTCAAGGACTCCTTCTCTATGCATAATAACAGCTCTCAGCCCAATATATGAAGCATCATAATATACAGAATAGATCTTGCCTTGCTCTAGAAAGACTATTATCAGGACTAAATTCAACCTCCCTTTGAGCTCCGGAAATACTGACTCACAAGAATCAGACCACAAGAACTGCGTACCCATCTTATTTAGCACCGTCAGTGGTGCTGCTAAGCGTGAAAAGTCATGTATGAAATGTCTGTTGTTTCCATCCGTCCCTAGAAAACATCACACCTCAAAGATATTCTTGGACTGCTCCCATGGAACTATTGATCTCACATTCTCTGGGTCTACTAATACTCTTGTCTCTGAGATCACATGACCTATGAAGTGAATCTGTTATATCCAAAAGTGTCATTTTTAAAGCATAGCATATAAATGATGCTCTATCAGTGTACTCAAAACGATATCAAGATGTGTGGAATGTTTGTGTCGAGTGTAAGAGTACACCGATATATCATCCACAAAGACCACCATGAAAGAATCTATGTATGGATATAACACTTGGTTCATTAGTGCCCTGAAAACTACAGGCACGTTCGTGAGACCGAACGACATAACCACATACTCGTATAGACCATACCTACTCCAGATGTATATGAGAGGTATATCATATGGTCTAACGTGCAAATGATGGTAACCGAATCTCAATTCAATCTTTTAGAACACTCATGCTCATCAAAGTTGATCAAAGAGATCATTAATCATGGTTAAGGGATATCAGCTCTTGACCGTAAACTATTTATTCTTATGATAATCAACACAAAGCCTGAGGGTATTGTCTTCCTTCTTCACAAATAGGACAGGCTAACCCCAAAGAGAAGTACTGGGTCAGAGAAAATTCTCTACCTACAAATCCTCCAACTGCATCTTGAGCTCATGCAACTATGGTGTAGCCATCCAATAAGGAGTAATGTACATCAGTTTCACTATTAGAAAAAAACTCAATAAGAAAGTATACCTCGTGTTCTAGGGGAAAAACTGAAAAGTACTCTGGAAAGGCCTCTCTGAAATGATCCACCATTGAAGGAGAGTCAAACTGTTAAGTCTCATGGTCATCAAGATATCGACTAGCAATCTGTGTTGTAACTCCTCTTAACCCATGATGCTCGAGGACTGCTCTGCTCGCCTTCACATCGCCCTCACCATTATGAATAAAATCACCACCCTATGGTTATATCAAACTCACCCTATAGAAATAGAAATCGATGAATTCCTAGTAGGGAACTAACTAGTCCATTCTGGGAATGGAATCATGGCTCGTCATCTCTATGATATAGAGGTCTAATAAAAAGTGACCCCCACAAACCTTTAGAGGGAACTCCATGCAATGACATACAATCACCTTTATAGTATCAAATAGAGTTTATAGTGTCAAGATATCAGTAGAAGAAATGATGCAAGGCCCAAGGCTCTCCATAACTGAAACAGATATAAACTATGAGAGTACCCTGTATCAAAAAGAGCAGATTGTAAAACTGAAGCTACTATGTTTATTCCACAAACTGTAGAAGGTCCAGGATCCTACTATTGCTGGGTCTGCTCCACTGTAAAAGTCTGGCCTATAGCATGACCTTATTACCCTACCAGACCACTTTGAGCTGATCAACCCAGATGTCACTGAAAATAGGGTGACTTGATACCACGACCGTGACTACCACCACAGCCTGAACGACTGTAAGAACTCTAGTTCCCAGACTGGTGAGAAACTGGTGGTGTTGCTCCTGAACAAGGAGTCAAAAAAGAATTCTAGTCACCAACTACTAGTGATAAGAACTGACAGAAATTTTGAAAATGACCAGTCATTCCACAAGATCGGAACTACACCAAGTCCCTTGGGAAATGCGGCCTCATATGTCTACTCCTCTCACACTGGTAGCATACCACCTGGATACTAGAAGAAGCATCCTGCCTACTCTGATCTCCTTGTTGAAACTCCTGACAGTTATTCCTACTATCACTTGGTGGATCACTAACTCTGAATGATAATCCTCCCTAGCTCACAACTCCAGAAATCCCACAGATTGGGCTCATTTATCAGTGCTTGGTTGGATACCGAAGATATAGAAGTCCTCATAAAGATATTCTCATGAGATCGGATGACATCCACAGACCATCCTCGAACATCCATTCCAAGAACAACTCATCACCTACTAGAATAAGCGTGAAACATTTTAGCTCTCTGAAGCGAGTGGAATAATCTATAACAATAATAGTACCCTACTCTAGACTCAGAAACTCTAAGGCTCGATCATCCCTCAATGTCTCTGGGTAGAAGAAATCATATAAGATGCATTGTAACTCATCCCAAGTCATATTATACTAGAGTCCCTCTAGTGAGATCACATCCCACCACCTTCTAACAGAGTCTCGAAGAATGTAGGTAGAAATCATCACACTCCTCTCTGGAGATATCTAAAAATGCTAAAATATCGTCATCGAGGCTTCTAGCCATGACTCTACAACCGAGTGTCCTCCTTCCCATATTAAAGTGGGAGGATGCAGGTGTTGAAAGGACCACATCATCTCTTCCATCGACGAGGAAGGAGGTGGATCTACCTAGAAAGGTTTCATCATCCTCATAAAGCGTTTGCTAAATTGTTCATCAGCACCTGTGTCAGGTATACCTACTGGTGCCAAGACTGGAACAACTGGAGAATCTTCCGGATTTCCCTAATCAGCCAAGTCTTGTGTCTGATCACCGGCTTGCAACTGGAATACAATAGGAGGACCTCTTGATTCCATGACTCTGCAAGGTCATGTACACACCTTAGATTATTATTATCGAGGACAAAAAACTGGAAGCATAAGAAGGGAATAGGAGAAAGAAAACAATCATTTTTTATAAAAAAGGACTACACAACATGTATAATAACTACATGGAGTGTTACCTTATGTATTTCACATGGGCGTGTACTTCTGCCAGAATAGGTCATATATCACCCCAAAATCATGGCGTGTTGTTCTTTCACACGGTGTGTACTTTAATTTTATTCCCCTGCATGGTTCCTTCTACCCTGCTCAGCCACAGAGCTCCCTTTAGAACAAGGTTACACGGAGTGTTTGTTACATACATGACATGTAGTAGACGAGCATTACCAACATGTGTTGTTTGTGACATGGTCAGATACACAACTCACACTACACTGAGTGTTCTTTATGGACATAGTGAGTACTAGAATAGGTATCACTGACCCGTGTTGTCAGACACATGGCTGGATTCCATGATTACACTTCGCGACGTGTTCTAAACTTACACGGAGGGTATATTATATGGTTTCTCTGACTGTGTTTCTAGTCAAACGGACAGACACATGGTCAACCCTACACGTTATGTACAACCTGTACATGACATGTTCCCACAAGGACTTCCCTATCCCATGTCTCTTCACAGATGGCATATGACACTATTAGAGACTACATAACCTGTATATAATAAAAATAGTTTCTTCCCCAAAAGAAGAACACACAACATGTAGTCAAAACTACATGGTGTGTATTCTGGGTTTTTTCAGACAGTCACCCTCAAAAACTACTCAGGAGCCTAGTAAAACAATAAAACAAACACCAAAGTGCCAAATTCTGATTCGTGAGGGCCCATACACCCCGTGAATCAAATCTTGGAACCTTATACATGTTATAAACAAGTAAAACAAGTCAATGATCCACCAAATTCTGGTCAATGAGAGCCCATAACACCTCAAGATCCAAAGTTTGGCGTTCATTCATCCAAAAACCCACATAAATAATACCCTATCAAACAGCAGGTATTTTATCACATCAATTATCACAATAACATGTATATCTAGAAAAATACCTATCACATCAACATGAAGTTTCTAATTCACCCTATATGGAATGTAAAGAATACATGACATGTGATTTCTAGAAAGTGCCTATATGATGCATGAAATGTCATACCCTCATATCATCGGGTTGCAGTTGAAATAGAACCTGAAAAACATCAACAATAACAGGAAAAATCATATAAAACACTCAAGGTGAAATCAAATAAACTATAATAATTGTAATTCCAGAAAAATTGCTATTATTTGAGGTAGATTAGATTTTCCCTGTACACGGGTTAACTACTCCCAGGCACAACTTATTACCAGTTACCAATTCCATTTTATCCCTATATATATGCTCCAAACAACAAGTCAAAAATAAAATAATCTCCATGATTCCAATTTGTAACATCTCGGTTCTCGAAGCCACCCAGAGGCACCCCATACCTAGTTGGACACATGGCCTCAAGCACATTTCCCCTAACACCAGAGTCTTCCGACTGTCAGTGACAGTCTTGCATGTGATAATAGGGAAACTATGCCCACATTGGAAGACTAACACAGCTGAAAATAAAATAGATATCAATAATGGAATAAGTGATAATCCATACAAAAATAAATAGTAGAATTCTGAATAAATAAACAGATGGAGTGTATATATATAAATATGATGCACGGTACATATTTCTAGGAAAACAGGAAAATACATCACAATGCTAGAATAGAGAACAGTAAAAAGACAAAAGTAGAAAAGAAAATAGGTAAATATCTCCTCATCATCGCAAGCCTCATCTTGGTCCATTGCTCTCCAACATTATATCCTATCAAGTACCAAAAATAGAGGGGCACTTTCCCTTATCTAAACCTATAGCAATATAATCTTTTTGGGACCAAATTCATAGCCCAAATAGGGTGTGAGACTAAATCCCAATAGACAATCAACACTAGATCTATGCCTAACAGTCAGTGGAGATATGAAAGGTAATAAACATAATAAATCAGTAAACAAGGAAGTACTCAGCAGTAACTAGTCCTACAATTTCAATGAAATCAGTTCCATACATAGACAATAGCAAAAGTAGGGAACCCACTGGCTAGTTCTCTTAGCCTAACCCCTCTGGTTCTACAAAAAAAAGATACTACAAAGAATCTAAAAGGAATATCTCTCAGTTAGTTTCCCTAATAGTCGACACCATTTAAAAATACTCTCTCAGAAAGCTCACACGGTCAATTATCCTTATATTCAAAGGTAGTCAAGAAATCTCTGAGGAAGCACACATGGCCAATTCCCCTCATAGAAACAAGTGGTCAAAGACTCATTATAGAAGATCTCTATGAAAATTCCCCATATAGTCTTAATAATTTCATAGACACTCTAAGGAAGATCACTAGGTCAATCAACTTATAGTATAATGTTCTAAAAGACTCTATGAGGAAGATCACTCTGTCAATCCCCCTTATAGTCTCCTACAATAGGTTCAAAAGGTCCTGTGTAAGTCAACGAGCATAGAAATTTAGTATGGCCAATGTAAACAACAAGAACTACTTGGATAATCCTTCTATGACATCACAATCTTTTTTGATAAAATAATCACTCTATCCTATGGTACTAAGCATGGGAATCATCAAGGAAGTGTAACCTCTAAATATGACAAAATAACCATAAACAGAACATGCATGGGTAAACACATACAAGGCATAGTTAAAACCCATATTCACATCTATCTAGCCTCTATTTATACATACCAGCATAGTAGGCAATTAACAGGGGTAAAACAGTAAAGGCACAATACCCCATTCTTGGGTATTAGGAAAACATTGCACATAATACTCAAAGTATTTCAACAAAAGGCCCAAATAACCTACCTCAGATTTGTGAGATTGATATAATCTGGCATCATCCATTGGATTTACCTAGAACGCAGTATATCTACAAAAAAAAACATCTAAAATGATCAACCCACGATATCTCATGAGAGTGTATAAATTAGTAGATAGTGCTCTAAAAAACGAGAGATCTCATCGATGTGATTCCAATGCAACCGACAACATTCTATTCGGAGGATGGATGCATGCATGGGGTCTCATCAAAGATCTACAACTGTATGACACTCTCAGACAATGAAGTTGAAGAAAGAAGTGTTTCTGTCTATAAGACGTGACCCAAGTCCGTTTAATTAAAAAAAACAAATATACAACATGTAATTTTTATGTACACGGAGTGTGCTCTCCTTTTTCTATACTCCACTTTTAGAATCCTCTAGGTCTCCCCCACATGGCCATGTATAGGGATGCTTCATGGACAGCACATAGTTACCTGTGGTAACTGATTCCACACCATGTACTCGTAATGTACACGACACATACTCATAATGTACATGGTGTGCACTTTGAAAATTTCCAAAAATTACACTTTTTCTCAAAAACGACAAGAAAATGAAATACATACCTAGAGAAGAAGATATAGGTTATTACAAATTTCATCAATTATCCCACTACAAATTTACATGAACCATGCTTATTATTGAAAATATTTCGGTTTAATTAAAACAAAAAATATTCCATGGATCAATATATTATCATACGAACTATTATCAATTCTCAATTTAAATCCAAATTGAGTGATTGAACTATATTACATTTATTTAAAATGATAAAATCATATTTTTAAGAATACTTATACTTTTTTTCAGAAACTCATTTATTTTACTCACTTACCACACATATATCAAATATTCAAATCATAGGTGTGCATTTTTAATTACAAATAGTTATTGATCATGTAAAATTTCCATTTTTCATTTCCTTGGATGAATAATTTCTTACACCAAATATATAAATCAATTGTTGAAATGAAAAAAGTGATGGAATACCAAGAATATTCATGCAATAAATTTTATATAGGCACCATAAAGGTTTTCATGTTGGTAATGAAATTTTAAAAATCCAAATATACCTCAATCTGACCCATATTAAGTGATACTCTCAAATAGGTTAATTAATTAAATATATATTCTCGGTTCTCCAATTTGAATTTCCTCAATATTTACTCTCCATCCGTTTTTTCATTAAGTGTGGTCATTTCATTTATTCATACTCAAATACATTAAATGTCTTGATTGAGAAAATATTTCATGTAAAAAAATCAATTTCAGAGTTTTGAAATAAAACATTTATAATTTAGTTATCCTTTCATGATAATCCATTTCCAATAATTCTTGTACTTTTAGAATAATAATAATACATAATTAATTGGGGGATATGGTGGAACCTCTATTACCACAACTGATAAAAACAAGGCTCATAATTTATTCTCAACCAATCAACCATTTACTTTTAAACTCAATGTCTTTCCAGAGTCTTAATGGTAAATATTTTCATTTAAAATTTTATTTCCTTACAATTAAAGGTATTATTCACTATATTAACAACTAATATTGGTTTTATTTCACTATTTTCATAAGCTAAAAATGCACATATATCACTATGTTCACTGCTTATGTTATTGAAGATTAATTTTTTATATGGTGATACTGTTAAACATCACATAGAAATATATCCATATTCCAATCATACACCAGAAATTTTTATTTTACCAAATTGTTTCTCATATTTTGAAATCCACTATTTAACTTTTGCGAATGAATCTAGAACATATTTTTTCTATTTAATGAAAAACAATTATTTTTCATTCCATTTTCACTATTTTCTAAACATTTATTAGAAAATTACTAAATTTTAATTATGTGAATTTAAATACTTATTTTTATTCCCGCTTCGAATATTAAGATATACCTTTATATGATCATCCATATTAGATATTCTATTCCTCTTAAACATATTAGGTTTTTAACCATGTATATTTTGTAACATCTCATAAATAATAGGTACTCGATGACTTTCATTTTTTTACTTTTTTATGATATTAGATTCACTAGTGATATCATGGATTGATTAAATATGTGTTATATTCATTTTGAGTGATTTAATAGTGTGTTTATTTTGATCATTGTAAGAGCAAACCATGGGGTTCTCCCCCGAAATATATGTGTCATGTTAGAGAGGTTAGGAGGATAGTAGATGGTCTGTGAATGGTTTGAATATGTATCCAAACCCAATTAAAAACTATGTTACAATAAATATATGTGAAAATAAAGTATTGAAAACTATTTACCAAATTGTCCAACCAAACTGTGTTGGTGTCCAATAGATAAAGAGAGCCTCACATGGTTGGTGCATGGATTAGTAAAATATTATTCCAGACCATGTACATATTGTTATTTAATTACCTTTTTTTTAAACCAAAACCTCTTTAAATATATAAATTATCCATATTATGTCTATAGGTATGGATCCTAGAGACTCTAGTGGTACTTTCTGTGATTCACCTCCATTTAAATTCTAATTATGAAGGATTTAAAGGCATTGGTATATGAAAAATAAATATATATATTAACAGTCCTTTTTTATTCATGATATAACTAGATACATCCTCTTTTATCGAGTGAATCAATGATTCAAAGTACCATGGAATGATTTATGGATTTCATTGTGAAATAATGTGAGATTTTTAGATTACTAATATGAATGGATACATTATCCCAAGAATTGGGTTCCACATCTCGATTGGAAAATGACCAAAAATGATTTTAACACTTGTAATAAATTTTAAAGGTAATCCTATGATTTAGTATGGTTTTATAAATTTTTATTAATCATAAAGGTCTCATGAAATAATATTGGGACCGTTATAAGGAATATTGACATGAAAATAGATATCTAGAGTGATTCTAAACATTGACACATCATTGCACCTGAGGCTAGAAATCCTTAACATATAAGGAATTTATAAAGGTGAATTTCGTGATTTTTTCTTGTGTCTGTGTAACTTCATTAGAAATATTATTTATACATTTCATATGTTGTTCATGTTTGTAGCCTTGTGAGGCCCATTCTTGATATGATTCAATATGGTATGCATGTGAATCCCTTGGTACCTATGAATGATATTTTTCTCGTGTATTGTGAGTGTGTAAACCTACGAAACCTATGACTTATATGATTAATATGCTGATGTGTGATAGACATATCACCCTTTTTTTACCTGAAATTATTTTAAACATTTTATTTACAACATTGTATATCACATGTGTGGTTTATTTTATTCTGTAATTGAGTATCATTGTTGTGTTATATGGGAAAGACACTCCCTTGAAGGGGGAGTGTAGAAGATGAACTCAATTTACCCTAAGACATGATACATAGTTATCATGTGGTATGTATATTTCCCTAGATCCATGGATGGGGTTAATAGGTATATTCTCCTTTAATTTAGGATTTGAAATCTATTTGATGAGATTATGGATAGATTATTATTTGGCCATGTACATAGGTACACCACATGAATTTACATCTATAATGGTGTTGAAGAGGGATAATCCACTCTTTGAGGACCTCACATATGTGAGCACAAGTATGATTCCAGATTTTTTAATTAAGAATATCTTATTATCATTATTCACTTTTTTATATTATCTATTTCTATTATGGACTCAGTGGTGTTTCCAAAATATTTTTAATACTCACACTCCACCTAGGAATCTGAATGTTCATTTATAATTAATGAATATAGATCAAGTAAATGTAAAGGGCCCTGTGGTGTATTATTAAGCTAGAGTATTAGGATGGTAAAGGTGATGTAAGGATGGACTTGGTATCATGGGTGTTTTTACACATGATAAAATTTTTTTTCCTCCAATATACATTAATTTATCATATCTTGGGTTCCATTATTTCTTATTTTGTATATTTTTAGAATGGAATGAAATATCATATACCATGGATAGATATTCCTATACATTAAAATATTTTCTTATAGAATCATTTTTTCATTCTTTTCTTCAATTATAATTTTTAAGGTTGTATGTTATATTTGGAATTGTCTCCCAATAAAGCCTGTCAGGCCCTCATTTCTTTTCATCAATGTCTTTATTATGGGATTTATGTATGATGTAATTTGGTACACTATCCAAGACTTAGTAATTCAGGTCGATGTGTTATGAAATAGGATAAGAGGCTCTTGTTTATTTATATTTCCATTGATTTAGGATATTGTAGATTTCCAATACGATGGTTGTGAATCTAAAAGGGAGATATAATAGATCATAGAAACAATATATACTTGACATTTGAGTTTCCATAAAAGTGTGATATATTTTCCTATTGATCATTTTTCTGTTGATTTCTTTCACATTGGGTGATATACAAGATGTTAGTGTTATGTTTTTTTTTATATTTCATGTATTTTCAAGAATCATGATTAGGAATGTAGGTTTATATTTATTATTCTTATTTCATGTAATATATATGGTTTAAATATGAAAATTTCTATATTAATTTATAATTTTTTTCATTGGTTCATTAATTTTTATGTTTAATTATTTAAACATTAAAATACTTTTCTTATTGTTGGTATATTTTTGTAAGTAACATATAATAAATGATAATTATTTTCAATCATCATGGATGATAATGGGGTTTTAACTTATATTCTTGGGAATCATATTAGGATGAGACTGATGGTGTGTTATGCATAAGTGCATCTATAGATTATTAGAAGGATTACTTAGACATGTAATTCAATATTTTCAATGATATTTGTTATAGTTTTTAAAAATGATACATTATAGAGGTCTTATGGGATATCCAAGATAAGATAATAAAAATAACCTCATGATGGTGGATTTTTCTATTGTACTATCTAATTAACAATAGTGTAAAAAATCACATGCTTCTATTTCTTCTACCGGTGTTCCAACCAAAGAATTATCAAAATAGTAATCATTATACTAGTTCATAAAATGAGTGGGGGATCCCAAAGGATAATGAAAATCATATATCATGAATTTTATATCATGTATCGCATATAAATATAGGGAATTATAGGCCATATGATATTAATGATTGAATAAAAAAATGGGAGGATATTCAATTTTGTGGAAAATCCAGTGGATCCAATGGTAAAACGTATTACAATTATTCTTTAGGTAATAGTAATAAGGTAGTGAGGAGTTATGAATGTGGAATAAAAATTTGATGTATTGATGTGAGAAACCATTAACAACTTCTTATTTTATTACTTATTACACGATAATCTGATGTTGGATTGCTCTTTAATGTATATTAATCACTGTTAGGGTTTGATGTTTGTATCACCTTACAATGAACAATTTTAAAAGATAATTTTATATACTTATATATTTTTTAGAAATGAGGAATAAAATTATAGGAATAATTATAATGGTGTCGAACATGATTTTAATCATTAGGTTATAATTTTTTTCCAATAAATATTCATATGTTCTTCCTAAAGACAATACAGTTAGAAATTATTCAGAATAATAAATAACTATAGGCACTCATTCATCTTATTGTGTACAAACTGGGTGATTTTTATTTTTTTTCCAAATTTCATATTCATGTAATAGGAAGAATATTTTTGAGTAATGAGTTAGGATAGTTTATGTGAGTATGAGTAGATGAAGGTCTCTTATACTCCTACAAGAGAGACAGTTCTTATTGGTGATATAATTTTGGATTATTTGTATGTTATCTCAAGAAATTTCCTTACCTCCCATGAATTTTCATAGATATGTCAAGGAAGGATATATTAATATGTTTTGGGAAAAGGATTATTTGATAGGATTAGAGTGTCATACTGAAATTAAGGAAGGGGATTTGTCATGTCCTACCTTATTCAAGATGAGGTAGATATAACAATGCACCACAACCTTCCTTATTCAAGATGAAGGGGATATAATGACCACCGAGTTCCACCATCAATAGGCCCCAGAGTAGAGGCTAGAACTAAGAGTATAGAATCTCACATAAAATGGATGGAATTAATGTTGTTAATGAAAAAAATTATAAGGAGATAATATTGTAAACATCCCAAAAACACCAAACATTTATATAAAGGAATCCAAAATCCAACCCATGCATTATTTAAATGTAAACTATAAAAAAAGTATAACCCAATCCCTAATGAATGTACAAAAAGGGAGAAAAAAACAATCTTCACGATAACTATCCCGACATTATAGCTAGTAAAGTCTACCACTATCGCCAAAGTTCTACTAGAAACATGAAATCATATTTATATCGTATGGTGAGTATACCAGTATTCAAAGTAGGAAAAACATTTCTCCAGTGCACAAGTTGGGTGAACGTACTAATGATGTTGTTAGTGAAGAATAAAACCTCAAAGAACCTATGACAGAGTTCTAACCAAACCTACCACACCAAGGTACACTCACAAAATAACATAATTCAAGTAAAGTTTTATTAAAATAACCTTAACATTTGGGTACCCCACAACACTTTCCCATTGGTTTGCTTATCATTCTTAATGGTTAACCTCATGAGGAAACTAATCATTTGAAATGAAATCCCACTTCCAGAACCCAACCATACAAAACTGGGCCAAAAACCACAAAACATTAATATCTCTCCCTTCCCCCCATTTATTTGTTCTCATTATCTATGTTAAATATGGATTCAACCATTCTCAATAAGTGAAACCATTATAAACACCCCACATGAAGCACTATTAAATGATAGGTAGGAGAATCCCAACATGAAACAATAGGTGACCAAAATTAATCATTGTGCGAAAATAGTGGATCACATGAGCATCAGGAAGCTCTATAAAAACTAAGAAAGAGGGGATCTAGCATTGCGGCATGACTCATCTAGAGAGGATGGATTTAGGTCCACCAAGATGGAACTAAAACTAACTAGGAAGGGGAGACATAATATTTGAAGAGCCAGATCCTATATTAAAAGAAGGACAGTTTGAAAAGTCATTAAAGTCAGATCGTGGCCCAGATGAGGTTGTTTAAATATCTCAATGTCCCTTGAGAATTAGGATATTAAATATATACTTAATATATTTCTATTTTCTAGAAAAACTACTAAAAATTCATTAATCTAGGGTTATGTCAAATAAAACATCGTAGGGATGAATATCGAAAAACTAGAAAAAATTGAAAATTTGGTAAAGGGTGAGACACCATTTAATATGTCACCATTTTTATGTGTCACCATTATAGTCCCATCATTATAGTTCCATCATTTCTGTGCCACCATTTTGCTGTGCCACAATTTTTGTGTAACCATTATAGTGCCACCATTTCTATGTGCCACCGTTTCAGTGCCATTGTTTCAGTTCTACTATTACGGTGCCACAATTTTAGGGTTCCACTATTATTGTGCCACTATATTTGTGTGCCATATTTTTGGGGAAACTGTTGGGTGAAACTAGATTTCTTGAACTCCTGAAAAAAAAATCTATGACCACCAAGAACACAATGAGCATTATATTTTCACAAAATAATGGAGAATGGTATTCTAGGACATTACATCACATACATCTAAAACTATTCTTGTCCTCAAGAATTTAAAACCAAACTACAAAATGAGGGGTCAGAATAACAACCGTTTAAGATACATCATAGGGTAAAACCAACCTGTGTTGTTTGAAAACTAGAGAGAATACATCGTCATCAAAGAATAACTCCCAGACATCTATCTCCTATACAACTGTTCATACACAAAGTCCCCACTACCCAGACATATGGATTCAGGTATCCATTCCTCGACGTCATGATACTATCTACTCAAGGGGATACAGACTCACCTGCACGAGATTAGTCATATCTACATTAATTCATCTTTAATAGGTTTTTGGTCCTCCCATCTTCACATGATTCGACTTTACACACAAATATAAGAACAATGTAACAACACATATGATAACAAACAAGGTTTACCATTAAATGATAAAATGAAGAGAAAAATTAAAACGCAGAAAAAAACATAGAACAACTCTAGGTAATGGTCACACATATGTTCTTCCCACTTCCTAAAACTATCCTTGAGGCCACTATGCATCCATAAAACATTTTACAAAGGAATGGTCCATCCGTGAATCCCCTTCTCCTCATGATCCTTGATTATTAATGGTAACTCGACAAACATCACATCATAATTAATATCCAACTCTCCCTATTCAACGACATGGGGTTATCGTGTAGATACTGATGGAGTTGAGAGACATATAAGAGGTTTGAGATCCTCTCCAACCGTGATGCCTACTCCACCAGATATTCCACCTCAGAAACTCATCCAAACACCTCAAAAGACCTGATGAATTAGAGAGAATATGTTATTCCTCTTCCAAACCTCTAAATCTCACATCGAGGGGAAACACCCATGAATACATGGTCTTTCATGACCCCTACCCACAATGTGTACCCCTCCTAGTACGGAAATGTGAGAAGAGAGATACTGAACCCCGAGTCCCGCCTCCAATAGGTCACAGGTTGGTGACTAGAACCGAGGGTATAGTAACCACCCAAATGGGAGGCATTAACCTCTAAGAGAACACATTTGGAAGAAAGAGATTAGATAGACACCGACCAAATCCAACTCATAACTAAAATATAATAGAAACCCCATGTGTACATATGTAATGTCCTGAAAAATTACTACAAATGGAAGAGGAAAACCAAAAGTACCCAAAATAAAGTAAAAACAGTAGAAACCACAAGCCCGGTAAACTCCAGCAACCCCAAGCTAGTAGAAGCCAGCTTGATCTCAAACCTCGTCCAAGTTACATTAAAAACAGTTTATATACATTTGGTGAGTATTATAGTTTATTCTGTAGGATAATCCCCAAATCCTTTTGTGCAAAAGTAAAGAAATCATGCTAAAGCACAATGAAGAACAAGTTATACTAACTCTTCACCTAAACAGGTATACTATGTTCCCAACATTACCATGGATTCTCTCACCAAGTAACATATACAAAAATATAACATATAAGAAATAGTATCAAGGGTACACTGCTACTACTTCCCCACTGGTTTCCATCTTTTCCCCAACGGAATACGTTCTAAAAATCTCTCTCTATAAAGGAATTCCCACAAACACCTGGGTGAAGCACTACAATATGCGCATCATGCAACAAAACCACCACGCCAGGCTAGAATGTAACCAAGTATTTTCAGGGAGCCACCACAACTCGCATAACATGTATCATATGTCGGGTATTATCCCTCAATCCATTACATCTCATACATCGAGTAAGGATCAACAAGCCATCACATCCTATATATGTTACACGAATAGTAGTTCATAGGCTAATATATCCATAATATATGTTTTTGAATAACCAAAATCCATTTCAACACTCTACACACATATGTGGGGAAAACTAACCGTTGTGCCTACCTACACAATTAACTACCAATAGAAGAGATCGGGGACAAAGGGGGTAGTCATCCATTCATCCTTCCACCGAAATGTTGGGGAAAACACCTCCTAGGGCTCAGAATCCCTAGGGTGTTAGTTTCCCTTACTAACAGGGTGGAGTAGCGTATAGAAACCCAAAAATTACAGAATATACTGTATCACACTACCTCACTATGGGAATAACCTAGTCTTAGACTCAACTGCAGGTAATGTCTCTCGAACTCCAGGATGATACTTCTAGGACTATGTATCATGTAAGAACACATACATTTAAAGATCTTTAATACATTATTTCATTCCCTTTTTACTAGTTGCACTTTATGTTAATTAATTCTTTAAATATTAATTAACCCTGAACTATTCCACATTAAATTTCACAAGCTTCAAACCCAAATTCCTCTGTCGCATTAAAATTACAACCTCATCATTATGTTCTGACAAAATCCATCCCCACCAGTAAACACCATTTACTCAATTATTCATTACTGAATTACTTTACCATACTCCCTGGAATTATAGAAAAACATTCAATGGTACCAAACACAAGGGGGCACAACATAGTGAGTATATGTACTACCCGTCGAGTCATTTCAACCTATAGAAACACCGTAGATCCATCCTCACTTGAAGAGATAAAAATAGAAAGCATGTGGCATACCCCATGCTTCTTCAAATCTTTTGGAAGAAGGGTAAGCAAGACAAGCTGCCTTATGCAGTGGGGAAAAATTAAAATAGATAATCGAAAAAAGAAATAGAAAGCATCCAACAAACACCTCTATCCCATTCCATCATCCCTGGTGTCCTCTTAGACACCCACATGAATATAATGATGCATATTTCCACCCTAGGAATCTTTTTCTACCACAAACCAAAGACTCCATGCCCCCACAAATCACAATCACCATCCATGCTCACATCACAGCACAAGAAGCAGGAAAACAAACCTCAAATCTATTGGGCTCTTGAACCTTTAACATTCAAGAGGGTAACTTAGAACCCATAAAAGAATTATCAAACAATCAGTTCTTTAATCCATCTTCAATTAATAGATTTATTATTCATATGTTCTTAAATTCAGGTAACCTAATCAGTAAGCTATCAAAAATAATTGAACGTGCTTACAACACCAATTTGATTAACATAAAATTAAAACAAGAAGAACCAGATTCATTTAAATGCGTCTATATCCATAGAAAATAGTTATCAACTAAATACAGTTTACGTTCTTTAACAATTTTCTTCAAAACGAACAATTAATCGAAGAACACATGGATATCACACTATCTAGAAAACAAGGGCAATAACATACTACCGATATCAATTTATTTATCCGATTCAGATATGTATTCTGTTAATTCCATTGTGGTCCAGTGGGATAAAACGTGCTAACAATATAGTTTCACGTAAAAGAAAATAGAATCAATGAATCTCCTATGTCGAACAATTATTGATGTTCTATATATGATAGCAGTCCACACAACGGGTCACAATCCTCCTCTCGTGACAACTGCATCAACCAGAGGATGCCACAATACGACCGCACCAAAAAAATCCCAATAAAAATCCATTAAAGAATTATGATCACATGTTATAATATGTAAAGGAGAAAAAGGAGAAGATGATCCCCAAATGAATGACGATAAATCATACCTTATATTGAATATTGATCGATACATCTTGGTTGAATCAAACCAGAGCGGAACCAATCCGAGGAGGAAAGTTTGATTGTGCAACTCCTATGAGAAGGAATGGGATGTTCGAGCATCTCACAACTGAGATCAAGGATGAAGGTCAAGTAAAGAAGATATCTTGTCCCTTTTAAATATTTAAATGAGCAACGATTTAAGATGCACTTAATTTCCCATTAAAAGCAGATCGCATTAAACCACATAGATTGACCAAGTAATAACATCCTAAGCCTTAGGAATAAATAATATAGGAGTTATAGACATGGAATCAACCTTAGAGTCCTTTAAATGAGGCCTTAAATGCCTTTTATGTCAAAGGGAAATGCTAAAGAGGTGAAACTACAGGAAGCTGAAAACCCTGTTCACGAACACAAAATTTGGAAAGAAAAACACTATTCAAGAACCTCACTGTTAGACATTGTTCATGAACCTCACCAATAGACATTGTTCATGAACCTCACCATATGACAGTATTCAAGAACCTCACCATTAGACACTGTTCATAAACCTCACTGTTTGACACTTTTCATGAACCTCACTCTTAGACATTGTTCATGAACCTCACCGTTAGACATTGTTCATGAACATCACCGTCATACAATGTTCCTGAACGTCACCAATAGAAACTTTTCATTAACCTCACCATTAGAATCTATTATTAAACATCACCATTAGACACTATTCATGATCCTCACCATTAGAAACTGTTCACGATCCTCACTGATAGTCAATGTTCATGAACCTCACCTTTTGACATTGTTCCTGAACCTCACCGTTAGATTGTTTTCATGAACATCGCTGTTAGACAGTTTTCATGAACCTCACCATTATAAACTGTTCATGAACCTCACCCTTAGACACTATTCAGGAACCTCACTGATAGAAATTGTTTATGAACCTCACCGTTAGAAACTATTCAAGAACATCACCATAATACATTATTCATGAACCTCACCATTAGAAACTGTTCAGGAATCTCACCGATAGACAGTGTTCACAAACCCCACTGATATACACTGTTCATGTACCTCACTGTCTGACACTGTTCATGAACCTCAATGTTAGACACTATTCATGAACCTCACCATTAGACACTATTCATGAACATCACTAATAGACACTATTCAATATGGGACTGTTCACACAATTGGAAAATTGGAAAAGGAAAGGGTGGTTACCCTTAGAAGTTATCGATAGAACTGTTCACTAATGGAACTGGTCACAGAATTGGAAATTTGGAAAAAGAAAGAGAGATTACCGTTAAAGGTTACCAATGGAATAGTTCACCGATGGACCTATTCATAGAATTGGAAATTTGTCAAAGGAAATAGAGGTTTCCGTTAGAAGTTACCAATAGAACTATTCACTGATGGAACTTTTCATAGAAGGTTACTAATGAAACTATTCACCAAGGGTCACTGATGACACTATTCACAGAAGGTTACCGATGATGCTGTTCACCAAAGGAAACCGATACACAATTCATTGAAGGTTATTGTTTCACTATTCACAACTCCCTACCATTAGAAATGTTCACCAAACTAAAAAATTGGAAAAGTGTTGGGGATAAGTCCCCTTGACCTCCTGAATCACCTCAAACACCATAATTTCAAAAAGTAATGTGCTGGAGAGGTCCGAGCCATTACATTAGTTACCTCTAGAAACATTCTCATCCCCGAGAATTCAAAATCCACCTAAGTGAAAATGAAACGGGGTCTGCACAACATCTCATCGAGGTAGCTCTCAATAGAGAGAAAAACACAAAAGCAACAACGGGAGCCATCACATAAACCTGAAAGGTTCATAACCACATAAGCTACATAGATAAATGAAAAGTGATAAACATCAAAACATTATGGGTACTGATCACGTATCTATGACTCTCATTCCTAGGTACTCTCCTCTATGACATCGTGCCACCATAAGACACGAACCAAGGCGATTGAATTCTCTTGCAACACCTTGTACTTGTGGTCTTGGATCTCCACAGGTTTCTCCTCAAAGGTTGCATCATCATCAAAATTGATCTCTCCCCAATTGATGATGTGAGAGTCATCATGAAGATAACAACAGAGCTGTGATACATTGAAAACATCATGTATCTAACTCATATATGGGGGGGAGTCATACTCGATACGCCACATCTCCAACAAGTGCGAACACTTATAAAGGCCTAACAAGCTGGGGAGAAAGCTTACTCCCACAACCAAACCTTCACTGCTCTTAATGTGGAGTCTCCTTCAGAAACACATGATCCCAAAAATTAATCTTTAAGGGTCTACATAATTGATCTACATATGATTTCGGATGATATTGTGCAGTCTTCATCCTCTCACAAATAACCTAGACCATCTCTATTGAATTATACAGTAGTTATGGTCCGAGAATTGCTGACTCTCCAACCTGAATCTAGCACAACAGATAATGAAAATGTTGGCCATACAAGGCATAAAAAGGCTCCATATCATTGGTGGAGTGAAAACTATTATTGTAAGTGAACTCTGCCAAGGGCAAGGGCTTCATCCACGAACCTCCAAAATCAAGAACACAATAGAGTATCATGTCTTTAATATTCTAGATGGTTTGCTCTGTCTAACAATTTGTTTGATGATGAAAGGAAGTGCTAAGGCATATTTGAGAACCTAAATCATGTTGGAGACCTCTCCACGCTCTGGAGGTAAAATGAGGATCTCGATCAGAAATGATCGTCCTTGGGACTCCATGATGTCTTACCACATCCTCTAGAAATTGCCTCCAAAAAATCGCCACTAATCTTGATTCCTTGATCGCTATGAAGTAGGCTTCTTTTTTTAAATGGTCTACTACCACCCTAATAGAATCATGTCTTCTTGGATATTGAGGTAAACCAGTAATAAATCCCATTGATATGTCTTCCCAATTCCACTGAGGAATCTCTAATGGCTGGAGAAGACTACCAAGAACACGATGTTCGACCTTCACCTTCTGGTAGACCAAACATTGAGACACAAACTCCGCAACCACACACATCAGCCCAATCCACCAAAACCGAATCTTCAAGGATCAGTAAATCATTTTCAATCCAAGATGAACCGCTAAAGGGGTACTATGAAACAATTTGAGAACCATGTCACACATTTTCATGGGAACAAAAATCCTTTCGTGATACAACAGTCGGTGTTGTTCATCCTCCAACAAAGCATCAGGGGCCTCCCTACAAACAACTCGGTCTCTACATACCTCCATCTCAAAATAACCCAATTGGGAATAATGCACATGATTCATGATAGATTACTACACCATCATCTGAAAAAGACATCCTATACTCCCAACATCTCCCATATCAGGTTGTAATGATTAGAGCTCTTCCATTACTCTCCAGGAATCACCAGATTCATGCACATAATCACTGCATGACATTTGACTCTGCGTATCAGCTACAATATTCCCATTTCCAGGTGTATACGATATTTTGAAGTCGTATTTATATAAGAACTCCATCAACCGATGATGTTGTGAGTTCAAGTCACGCTGGGAGCAGACGTACCTCAAACTCTTATGATTAGTGAAAACCACAAAGCGCTCACCATTTAGATAATGTCTCCAAAACATCAGTTCAAAAACCACGGATTCCAACTCATGAACGTGAGATTCATAGTTACATTCATGAGGATGAAACTGCCGAGACCCATAAGAAACAAATTATATCTACTGCAACAGAACACAAACTCACCCCAGATGTGAAGCGTCATAGAAGACAACAAACTGAACTCCTTTAGATAGAAGATAAAGAACTGGAGAACTTACTAACATATCTATTTGATACTAGAAAGCTTACTGACTATAATCAGTCCATATTAACACATGATTCTTCTTGGTCAAAGCGGTCATAAGAGTTGCAACTCATGAGAAATTGGCTATGAACCTCATGTAGTATCCGGTGAGACCATGAAAACTTTTCACCTCTGACACTATCTTGGGGGATTCTCAAGACACAAATGCTTCTATATTCAATTGATCCACAACTACTCCCTATTGGGACACAACATGCCCCATGAAATGGACTTCTTGAGCCCATAACACAAACTTTTACAACTTACCAAACAGCTAATGTTGACGAAGAAATCCCAAAATAGCGTGTAGATGCTCTGCATGATCCTCCTCAGACGTAGAGTACACAAGGATGTCTTCGATAAAATCTAAGAAAAACACGTCTAGGAATTAACATAACACATCATTCATTAATCCCATGAACACAGCTAGAGCATCCATCCTGATGAATGATATTACAATGAACTCATAATTCACATGATGACAACAGAATGTAGTCTTCAGTAAATCCCCATCCTTTACACACATCTGATGATATCCAGACGACAAGTAGATCTTTGAGAACCAATATGCACCCTTCAGTTGATCGAATAAATCATCAATCTGCGAAAGAGGATAGAGATTCTTCAATGTCACTTTTTTTAATCGACGATAATCAACAGTCAATCAAAAATTGTCATCGGCCTTCTTCACAGACAAATATGGTTCACCCCACAATGACACACTTAGCTGAACAATACCTCACTTTAATAGAACATAAAGCTGTATATAAACCTCTCATAATTCATAAGGGTCAATCTTATATGGATACAAAGAGATATGAGATGATTTTGGATGTAGATCGATCCCAAACATGATCTCTCGCCGAGGGGGTAATGCTAAAACCTCTTCTTGAAATACATCAGAGTACTCTTCTACAACCCTAGGAAAACCCATCTGTTGAACCTCAGAAGAACTCAATATCATCTCATCCATCAAGGTTGATAAGGGAGGAACACACCTATGACTCATCCGAGGATATCTGTCTCCAAAAAACAACACCGTCTCTCCATCCGCATCGAAGAAATAAACCTTCTACCTGATGCAATCCATTATATCATGCACCTAATACAACAAATCCATACGGTGGATGAAATAATATGGCTGTATTCATTAACAGAGGAAATCTCCCCAAGAGTGGTGATACCCAAACACTAGCTCACGGTTTCTACATACTTCAAACAAGTCACCTTGACCTCCAACTAGCATAGTCAATGGAACTGGAAGCCTCTCTACCTCAAGTCCCAAATCATGGAAAATTGTAGGTGATTAGAAGGATTGCGTCACTCCTGAATCAAACAAGGCATACACCAAGGTAGATAACAAGAAAAGGGTACCTCGAACGATGTCTGGCTCTCCTGAAGCTGCCAACGCTAGAGCATGAAGCGGACCACGACCTTCTCCGCGTTCTCTCTGACCCTGATGATGGATGCCACCACGGACGCACTCTACTCTCTAAGGAAGGGGATCATCATTGGGATTTCCTCTGCTTTCCCCATATACCCTCTGCAGATCTAAAGCTGGTGAAACATGCTTTAGTTGCCTCTTCTAGAACTGCCTCAACGGAGGAACCTGGAGCATAACACCTGGTTCATGATGAAATATCTAAAAGGTCGCGCACTCCAACTATTGATGTCCTTGACCACCACACAAGAAAATAGTGCCTGATCCCTTAGAATAGTCCTATGAGTTTCTACCTCTAGAGAAATAAGATATGAATGGTTGAGACCGACCCCTAGCTGAATGAAAACCCTTCTTCCCTAAAAAAAGTGAACCCAAGACCACAACACTGCTTCATGAGGAATCATGATAATTCCCCTCTCATGATGGTTTGGTCCTGGCCAAAGTCATCTCGACAACCTCTGCCCTTACTAGCATCTCAAGATATGTCGTCAACATAAATGGGGTGACCTAGTGCTGGATCTCTAGATACAAATCCTCCTCAAAATGCCTCTCCTTGGACTCCTCATCTGGTAAAGGGTCTGAGAATATCATAATAGATTCCCGAAATGGATTCCTAACTATCAAACATTGGGGATCCCCTGTCGAAGGGTAAGACGCTCCTGGTGACTGGATGCCTTCACAGTCGAAGAAAGAAACTCAACTCTAATCTTGTCTCGGAACTCCTCTTATGAGATCGCTGACTCCTCAAGATCCACATGGAAGAAGAAACACCACTGCCTCGCTGCTCCACACAGAATTGTCACAACCAAGGACACCTAGTTCTCCTTTGGATCATGAATCGAACTGACACCTATCCCGACCTCCTCCAACTAGTTTTATGTGACTACATCTGAAACGGAGCCCTCGTACTTATGAAATCTCTGGCGCTGAAACTCTTAGAGTGACTTCTTCCAAGTGTCATCATCATTAACCCCCACCACATTGCGATTTGTTGGAACATATTACAGGACATTTTATGCACAAACCAGATGATGACGTCGACCGTGAGCCATAACTGTAAAATAAAAAATAATTAGAGCTCATAAACCTAGAATATAGAAGACTCGAAATTAATTAATTAATTGTTTTATTTTACTCGTTTTAGGTTAACCTATTCCAAGGTGTACCCATTCATACATAGGCACAAATAAGAATAATGATTGATGCTTTCCTAGGTCTGTACCCTGCAACTAGTATCCCCCTGTTTAGTTGCCATTGTAAACATAATGGTTCATACATCAGGTCATAGGGGGCCCTAAATTCCAATGTCTCAACCGGTCTCCAGTGTTTACCTCACATGCTAAACATAAATGACACTATCTCCCTACCAACCCATGCAAATTCACCTATTCCTAACTCCAAACTCCATCATATCCCCCAACCTCCCTCTTAAACAACTTTTTCATGACCAACTCCTCACAATGTGTACTCCTCCTAGGTTGGAAATGTGAGAAGGGTGATTATGACGCCTGAGTCCCGCCTCCAGTAGGCACCGGGTTAGAGACTAGTATCGAGGGTATAGTAAACACACAAATGGGACGCATTACCCTCTAAGAGAACACATGCAGAAGAGAGAGATAAGATATACACCAACCACCTCCAACATAGAATGGAAATATAAAAGAAAACCCAAGTGCACATATGTAATTTCATGAAAATGTACTACAACTTGATGAGAAAAACTGTGAGTACCCAAATGAAAGTAAAAAATAGAAGCAACCATAAGCCCGAACAGCTCTTGAAACCCCAAGCTAGAAAAAAACACCTTGATATGCATATTTCCACATTTGACCGGAAAAACAGTTTATATAGATTGGGTGAGTATAACAGTATACTTAGTAAGATCTTCCCCAAATCCTCTTGTGATAAAGTAAAGAAAGCATGCTAAAGCAAAGTAAACGACTAGAGAAACTTACCCATTACCTAAACAAGTATACTATGTTCCCAACCTCACCATGGATCCTCTCACAAAGTAACGCATACATGAATATATCATATAATAAAGAGTGTCAAGGGTACCCTGCTACTACTTCCCCACTAGTTTTCCTCTTTTCCAAAACATCATACATCCTAAGAATCTCTCTCTAAAAAGGCTTTCCTATAGACAGTTGGATAAAGCACCACAATATGCACCTCATGCAACAAAACTACCATTTCTGCACAAAAAAGTAACCAGGTAATTTTTGGGATCCACCACAGCTTGGATAGCATGTATCATAGGTCAGGTATTATACCTCAAGCCATTATAAATCATACACCGAGTAAGGATCCTCAAGGACTCACAACCTATACATGTTACACATATAGTTGTCCATAGTATTATATATACTGAATACATGTGTGTGAATAATGACAAGACATTACATCCCTCTAGACCCATATATATCGTAAACTAACCACAATTCCTACCAGTACAAGTAACTACCTAGAGAATATAGCGGGTCCAAAGGGGGTAGTCATCCATTCATCCTCCCACCAAAATGCTGGTGAAAACACCCCCCAAGGCTCAGAATCTCTAGGGTGTCAGTTTCCCTTACTGACAGGGTGTAATAGCGTATAGAAACACAAAATGTACAAAATATAATATATCTCACAACCACTCTATGGGAATAACCTGGTCTTAGACTAAACTATAGCTGACATCTCTTAGAATCCGGGCTTCTACATCAAAAATTACGTATACTATAAGCACAAAACTATTTAATGAGATTCAATAAATTATTTCATTCCATTTTTACCAGTTGTGCTTTATGTTAATTAATTATATAAACAATAATTAACTATGAACAATTCCACATTAAATTTCATTAGGATTATACAAAAAGTCCATTTTCCCTTTGAAATTACAACCTCATCATTATGTTCTAGAAAAATCCATCCGCATGGGATAACACCTTTTATTCAATTATTCATTATTGAATTACATTCCCACACTCCCATGCATTCTATAAAAAGATTATATACTACTAAACACAATGGGGATCAATACATTGAGTAGATGTACTACCTATAAAGTCTTTTCAACCTATATAAAGAGCATATACCCATCCTCCCTTGAGAAGCTAATCATAGAAAGCACGGGTCATACCATGCGCATCTTCTCCTCTTTTGGAAGAAGGTTATGCAAGACCTCCTTTCTTAGGAAGTGGGGAGAAATTAAAACACATAATCGACCAAAACAAAACAGATTGCATCCAACAATCATCTCCATCCCATTACATCATACCTGGTGTCCTCTCAAACACCCACATGCATAAACTGATGCATCTCTACACCCTTGGTATCATTTTCTATCACAACCAAAAATATACATCCCCCACATATCATGACAGCCATCCAGACTCACATCACAGCACAAGCAGTAGGAAAACAAACATCCCATCAATTGGGCTCTTGGGCCTTTAACAATCAACAAAGTAACTCAGAACCCTTCAAGGAATTATGAAACAATTGTTTCATTAATACATCTTGAATTAACAGATTTATTATTCATAGGTTCTGAAATTCAGGGAACCTAATCAGTAAGCTATCACTGATAATTTAACATTCTTACAATAAAAATTTTACAATATAAAATTAAAACAATAAGAACTAAATTAATTTACATGCATCGTTATCCATAGACAACAGTTATAAATTAATTCTGGTTTACGTTCGTTAACAATTTTCATCAAGAACGAACTACTAAACAAATCATGCATCGATATCACACTATCTAGAAAACAAGGTCAATAACATAAGACCGATATCAATTTATTTATCCAGTTCAAATATTTATTATTTCAGTTCCATTTTGGTTCAGTGTGATAAAACATACTAACAATACAGTTTCACGTAAAAGAAAACAGAAGAAATGAATACCCTACGTCAAACAGTTATTGATGTTCTTTATAAGAGAACAGTCTACACAATAGGTCATGATCCTCCTCTTGCGACACCCGCATCCCCTCGAGGATTCCACAATACTAATGCACCAACCAAAACCCAAGAAAACTACATTAGAAGCCTAGAGATCACATTTATAATGTGTAAATGAGAAATAGGTGAAGATGAACACCAAAAGAATGATTATAAAACACACCTTATATCGAAGATTGATCAATAAAACTTGGTTGCATCAAGACAGAGAAGAACCAATCCTAGGAGGAAAGTTTGATTGTGTAACTCCTATATGAAGGAATGGGATGTTCAAGCTTCTCACACCCAAGAAAAACGAGTAAGAACAATGGAGGAATATATCTTGTCCCTTTTGAAGAATTAACAGAGCGACAATTTAAGATACACTTAATTTTCCATTAAATGTGGATCGCATTAAACCATCCGGTTTGACCATGTAAAAACATGTTACTCCTTGGGAATATTTAATATAAGATGTATGGCCTTTGAATCGGCCTTAGAGTACTTAAAACAAGTCCTTAAATACATTTTACATCAATGTAAAATGCTAAAGGGGTGAATCTGTAGGAAGCTAGAAACTCTATTCACGATCTCCAAATTTGGAAAAGGAAAAACACTATTCATGAACTGCACTATTAGAAACTGTTCATGAACCTCACCGATAGACACTATTCATGAACTTCACCGTTAGACACTGTTCATGAACCTCGCCATTAAACACTTTTCATAAGCCTCATCATTAGAAATTATTCATGAACCTCACCCTTAGAAACTATTCAAGAACCTCACCGATAGGCATTATTCATGAACCTCTTCATTAGACATTATTCATGAACCTCACCGTTAGACACTATTCATGAACCTCACCTTTACAAACGGTTCATAAACTTCACCAATAGACAGTATTCATGAACATTACCATTATACACTATTCGTGAAGCTCACCATTAGACACTATTCATGAACCTCACCGTTTGATATTGTTCCTGATCCTCACTGTTAGACACTATTCATGAACCTCATCGAAAGACACCATTCATCAACCACACTGTTAGACACTATTCATGAACCTCACCGTTTGACACTTTTTATGAACCTCACTATTAGACATTGTTTGTGAACATCACCGATAGACATTGTTCATGAACCTTACCGATAGACACTGTTCATGAACCTCAGTATTAGACACTTTTCATGAACCTCACCATTAGACACTGTTCATAAACCTCACCGTTAGATATTTTTCATGAACCTCACTGATAGAAATTGTTCATGATCAAACTATTCACAAAATTGGAAATTTGGAAAAGGAATGAGAGGTTACCGTTAGAGGTTGCCGATAGAACTTTACCCCGATGGACCTATTCACAGAATTGGAAATTTGGAAAAGGAAAGAGAGGATACTATTTAAGGTTACTACATGAATTGTTCACATATTGAGATGTTCATAAAATTTGAAATTTGGAATAGGAAAGAGGAGTTATCGTAAGAAGTTACAGATAGAACTATTCACTAATGGAACTGTTCATAGTAGGTTACCAGTGATAGTGTTCACCGATGGTCACCGATGACACCACTGACAGAAGGATACCGATGACACTGTTCACATAAGGTTATTTATGCACTATTCAAATATGGTTACTATTGCACTGTTCACAAATGTCTACCACTAGAACTATTCACCGAATTAGAAAATTGGAAAAGTGTTGCGGATAAGTCCCCTTAGCCTCTTAAATCACCTTAAAAAACATATTTTCACAACGGAATGGGCCGGAGTGGTCTGAGCCATTACATGGTATCCAACATTGAGCTCCAAAGGCCTCCTCTTATGATCTGCATTTGACATATGTCAGTCCTGTACTTCCTTCATCCTCTCACAAACAAGATGCAGATTATCTATCTTACTCTACACCACGTCTAGACCACAGATAGCTATCTCCCCAACTTCTGTCCAGCACCAGGGTGAACGAAACAAACTCCCATTTAGATCTTTGAATGGATATGTACCAATGGACGAGTGATATATATTATTATAAGAAAAATCTACTAGGGGAAAATTTTGCACCCAAGACCCCCAAAAGTCCAGAAAACATGCCATCAACATGCCATCCATCGTAGGGATGGTCCTATCTATATATCTATCCATATAAAGGTGGAAAGAAGTGTTGTGGATTAAATAAGAGCCAAAGGAATGATGCAATCCACTCTATAATTGCAACATAATACATGTATCCCATTCAAAGAAAATGGATTTTGGAAATCCATGTAGTCTCCCCACCTCATCCATATACCACTTTCTTATGTCATCCATGATGTTTGACTTCTTAATCTCTATGAAGTGAGCTGATTTCATCAAAATATCCACTACTACCCATGGATCATCCAATAATCCCTATATAATGGAGAATCGTGTGAAAAAATCTATCGAGATGTAATCCCACATCAACTAATGAACATGTAAGGGCTGAAACAGACCATTGGGAACATGATTCACAAACATCGGCTGCTGAAAAACTATGTTCTATTCTACAAACATTGCAAATTCCCATTTCACCATAGGTAAAAAAACATTTCCCTCATGAATCGACACATTATATAAAATTGTGGATGCACTGTTAGGTGTGATCTATATATCTCACGGATAACTATCACATGCATTTCCACAAGAAAAAATACAATCCCATGCTTCAAAATATGATTCTAACTATTCCTTGTCCATCCCTTTGGAGGAACACCCTAGATAACGCAATAACACATCACTTCATTCTTTGAGTCTCCCCACTAGGACTCCTCCACCTTATGCACCATGGAAGACATCAATATCATCAAAAATTGACAACCTCTATCGCTATCCACACCCACATCCAGATGCAAAGCATCCATCTCCTCTATTACCTTCCATGAATATGTGGATTCTCGAAATACCTCCTTCTACATCTTAATACATAAGTCATCGGCCTCCACATTCCCCTTTCATAATGTGTATGATCTATCAAAGTCATATTACTATAGAAACCCTATCCACCTTCACAACCGCATGTTGAAGTCTTGTTGGGAAATGTTATAAATCAAGATCTTGTGATCCATAAAGGCCACAATGTGCTCCCTGATGAGGAAATGTAGCCACAACATCAACATGAGTGCTAATACTGCATGATCCTGATCATGGATGTCATTGTTAAGTAAATGTAGATAGAACTTCCTTCACTAATAAGAGATCACTCCCTACTATTGTATCATCACACATCCCCCTTCTAGACAGAAAGTGTCACATTACACCTTGATCATCACTCCTTCCTATGTAAACCTATGTGCTTGTCCATTGACTATGTTCCCCTTTAGGTAGCTAAAATCCTCTTGAAGCTGCACACTCCACATGAAGGCTTGGTCTTTTCTAGTCAAATCTATCTACGAATAAGCAAATTGTATTATGTTTTTTATGGACATCTAGTAATATACCACCATACCCACGATGATGTGATCCTCTGCCACTTTTTTGTGGGAAACCCAAGAAACAACCACCTCAACCATTTATTAGTCCATAGTTATCCCTTTACATGATTCCACATGCCTAATTAAGGGGACCTCCCTTGTCAAAAACATGCACTTGGACATCATCACAAAGATCTGGTTTCATCGACGGTCCTCCAAGATAGTCCCTAGAAGTTCGGAAGTATCATCGTCTAACCTTCAGTAGATCAAAATATCGTCATGGATGATGAATACAAACAAGTCCAATAATACATGCAAAAAATAATACATAACTATCATGAAAATGTCTTGTCTATTCATGGAACCGAATGACATGACTGTGAACTAAACGTTACAATACATGCACCTGAATGTAGTATTTTGGGATGTCTCCATCATTTTCCCTCATCAAGTGATATCCAAACAACATATCGATCTTAAAGAACCAACATGAAGCCCTCAGTTGGTTGAAAAGACCATCTATCCTCAAATAGAGGTAGCGATTCTTGAACGTTACCTAATTCATCCAAAGGTAGTATATGCACAGCCTCTGGCCACCATCTTCCTTCTTCATGAACAAGACTAGAGCACCCCATGTGACACACATGGGAATACTAGTCCCTTTTTCATTTGGTCATCAACGAGAACCCAAAAATCATGCTACTCAGAAGGTGTCATCTGATATGGAGCTATCAAAATCATTCAACCACTAGGTTGTATGTATATTCTAAACATGATGTCACATCGAGGTGGTAGAGCCACACCCTCATCTAGTAAGACATCTAAGAACTCTCTAACAATCCCCATAACCTTCACCATAAATTTATCTACTAATCACACTTATATACCTGGAGTTAGGGAGAGAAAATACTCCACACAACGACTACCAAACCGACCGCTCTGCTCGCCAATGAAATCTACATGCTATCCATACACACCTAAAACATGTCATTTCTATATAATTATATTTAAGAAGTGTTAATAGATAACAACCTTTGAATGAAAATAATTAAATCATAAGGTTGAATCTATATAATAAAAATATCCCCAATAGACTGATGTGAACCCAACATCAATCAACATCCCAACAAACATTAAATGTATTGGTATGACCTCTAACTAAAGTACTCAACACCAGTGGAATGGGTAGTCTCTCTACATATTTTCTGAAGGAATGGTCTAAACTGGGTGCAAAAAAGATGTATGAATCTCTTGAATCAAATAAAGCACACACAAGAATACATAACAGACATATCATACATCGAACAACCTCTAGCCACATCAAGATTGTTTCTTTAGTGGTGTGAAACTACCCACACCCAGCTCTTATACCCCTCTACTATCAACTGACTCCCTGAACACACCTGGTCGAGGTCCCGGAGGTGAACCGTTTGGTCGGTCTTATCTAGAACCATCTTCCCTCGGTGGAGGGAGAACTCGCTTACCCTAATGCTAGAAAGGTCTGACAAAAAACTGCAGCTTCTGAGCTGGGTGCAAAACCTGCCCACTATAACATTGCTGAGCTAGAACTAGGAACTAGATATGAAGATTTCCATGACTTCCATATACAAATAACCTCCGTCTTAATGCATTTTTGAATCGGTGTGGACTAGGAGATTCGATCTAGATATAATGAGGCATACATACCTCCAGTAGAAACATGGAAACCCCTGACACCAGAGACCTACTACTGATTCCCTTCTACATTGATGAACATTTATTACTCCACAATCATGGTACACATCCATGTGAATGAATCTTCTCCACTACATCAACCTTCTTTTGAACATATATGTATGTATTTATGGTAATGTAATAGATGAAATACTGAAGATAAGGTCGAAGTCCCACCTCTAAGTACCTCACTCGCAAAAACTCATCTAGAAAGAGATCAGAATCAATGCATAGGAGAGCCTTGATCATGATCACATGTTCCCTCATCGATATACTCCCCTACTAGAGGGAGATAAACTCCTTCATCTTCTCATATTTCATCATTGAGGAATGTAAATCAGCCTGAAACACCTTCTCAAATATATCCCATGAGACATATGTCTTCTTTCTCTCCTTGAGGTAAATCATACACCCTTGACGTGGTTATTCTATCATCCAGATCACTACTAGAATATCATATTAGTCCCTCAGAGGAAAGACCAAGGAAAATGTCAATGTCAGCTGATCAAGCGAGCCGTTCATCTCTAAGTCTAGAACCCTTCCTTCATACATTACTTTGGTTAGCCACTAGAAATCATGAAGGACAATTATCCACAAGTCATCTTCCTCCTCTCGATCGACCCTCCGCTTATCAACCATGTCGGTATGATGGGCCTCAACTGTTCATACCACACGTGGGTGATGTTCATGTGTCATAGCTAAAAAGATAAAAAATGAACTCCTCAGCCTGATTAGTATGAAAATTTCCTTTTAAGATTTATTTTAACAGTTTATTTATTTCATACTCCCAAAATTACAAATACACACCAAAACACAAGTCATTAAGATGGTTATACCATTCCTAGGGTCTCGACAAAGAAATTAGTGTATCTTTACATGGTCATTTATTTTGTATATATTCCTTTCATAAAATCAAGGGGGCCCTAAAATCCAATTTCATTGATGGTATTTAGTAGCCTATCTCAAAATCCATGATTTCATAGCATCATTTCCCTACCATCCCATGGAATACTAACTATTCGTAACTCTGAACTTCTTCTTATTTCTCTACCATCACCTCTAATACCATTCTATCATGACCTCCCTTCTTCACAATTATGGAAGGGACAACAATGCACGACACCATTCCTTCTTCAATATTTAGGGGAGACAATGACCCATGACAGTCATCTACAATAGGCCCCAGAGTGGTGACAAGCACCAAGGGTATATAGTCTCACACAAAATGGAATGAATTATCATTTTTAATGAAAATAGGATCCAATGTTTAGTGGGTAAAAATCCCAATCAACACCAAACATTTATATAAAGGAATATAATCCAACCCATGCATGATTTAGACTCAAAATGTAAAAAATGTACAAATAAAACACCAATAAAAGAATTAATTGAAAGAAACTAAGAAGATGCACAACATCTATATCGAAAACAAAGCTACTGATGTCCAGAACATTCCTCAAAGTCCTCCTGGAAACATGAAAATTGATTTATATCAAAGGGTGAGTATACAAGTATACCCAGTATGAAAATTTAAATTCACATGTGCACAAGTGTATGGAACATACGAATTCCCATGTGGGAGAATATTATAACCTACAAAAACCTACCATGGATTACTAACTATCCAAGCCTCCCTAAGGAAGAGTCACCACATAATTTATGTAATGTAATGGAGATGTATAAGAACATCTGCATTTGGGTACCCATCACCACATTCCCACTAGTTAGCAGCTCATTCCTAAAAGCTAATTAATGGATGCTACCACAATTATAAAGTGAAATTCCACTTCTACAACCTGACCACACACACCTGGGCCACAAAACATACATAAATCCCACCTGCCCACACCTATGCAAGAAATACACCACACATCATGCCCATAGGAAATTGGGCCACCACAACCAAACCTCTCTTCCGAAGACAATTGGGCCTCATTCCAAAGTCACATGGAAAAAAATTCCTTTCCACAAACACTTGGGCCAGTCATCCAAAACAAAACCACCCTAAAAGATCTTATATTATGTTAAACCTCAAGAATTTATACCCAACCTGGATATGATCAAGTGGTAATAACATAGAAGATGATGCTAGGAAGAATGTTTATAACCATACATCCATCCTCCCACATGGTTGTTGAGAATGAAACCCTCTCCCATGAAATGGGGAGAGGTCGACATGTAGTGATCAACATGGGTGTGGTGCATGTTGAAAATAACAATGAACTACAAGTCTATAAATATATTTAAACTAACACTGAGCCCAACCTATGGGTTTACAAACAATAAACCAGCTGACAAAAACCACCGCTGATACTACACTGATATGAACAACAACACAAATTGCCACAAGAAAATACAGGTACAATCCCTTACAATTTATCAATTTTCAATTCATTAATTAATGAGTTCACATTAATTTATTCATGACCTTGTATGGTAAAAAACTAGTCACAACATCTAAAACCATATTATGAAAGATAAAATCCACTAAACACCAAAAAGGAAAATAAGGTTGTTGTTACCAATGTAAGGAAATCCATTTTAACAACCATTCATTCAATCAATAGAAAAAATCAACCATCAGTCCCACTACACAACCCATTTTCTGTGACACCCATTGATCCCCTACCAAATATCATTATTCAATTTTATCCCACTCAAAAATTCCCTTCAAACAATCTTGGTAGCCCGGATTCACAATAACACCATATCTAGGACACCAATAAACATGAATTCATGACACAACCCATTCTTGTAGCCCCACAACCGAACCACTTCCCATAAGTAGTCCCACTTTACAAAAAGTTTGACATACAAAACTTAAACCAATGGATTTCCCACATCCTACAAGTCAATAAATTTCACAATCAATCAATCCCTATTTTTGATATTTCATAACACCTCTGGTACCACCACATAAAAAATCACATTGTAAAACAACAGTAAAGAGCAGCCCCACTGCGCAAAAATCCACTTCTAATTCACAAGACTAACCCCTCCCTCCACAAATGGTACCCACAACCGTTCTACCCACAACAACACCACAAAACCCACACATGTAACAAAACCAATAAAACAATGTACACATCCACTCCATCAAGTCGAACATTTTCAAATTTAGCGAAAATATGTTTTTTTAATATCACATTAAATAACACGGGTGATCAAAGAATAGGTTTATCATGGGGAATCCATTTTTTTAATCATGTATACATGATTAGTCAAATTTTATTTTACAAACATTTATCAATGAATCACCACAAAAATAGAACACCACCAGTGTGCAAGAAAATACAACTAATGGCCATGATTTTTAGAAGCCACATGTCCATGACTGATCACAAACTCAACAAAGATAACAATTAAAACAAACTACATAGAAACAACATCTCCATAAAACCCCAATTTATTAATTATCATTAACGTTGTTAAACATGGATTCAACCGTTTTTCACAAAGAGGCATCATTATCCACCCTCTATATGTTTCACAACTAAAAGAGAGGCGTATTAAAATCTACATGAAATTATAGGTGTCCAAAACTCCTCCTCCCATTAAAATAGGGGATCATGTGAGGAGAAAGTTTCTCCAAAAAACTGAGTATGATGGGGCTCTAGCACATGAGAATGACTCATCTAGAGATGAAGGATTTAGGAACAACAATAGGGAACATTAAGAAACTAGTATGGTAATATATCAGCTTTTAATAGCCATATCCTATATCAAAGGAAAGATGGTTTCAAATGACATTAATGTTATATTGTGGAAAATATCACAAAGTTTGAATATCTCAATATCAATGGAGGTTTATGATATTAAGGATATAAGTAATATCCATTGAATCTCTTATAAAAGTATCAAATAAGGCATTAAAATCAGTTGATGTCAAATAGAACATAGGAGAATATAACTGGTAAAAATTGGGAGAAAATTAGAAATTTGGAAATTTGGAAAACGGTGAGACACCATTTTGTGTCACACCATTATTATGAATTTTTTTTTGGAGAAACTATATTTTTCCTGAAACTCATGAAACAAACTAAAGTGACACATAATAACACCACATGAACATGATTTTTATAAAGGAATGGCCTAGGGAAATCCTAGTCATTATAGACTTATAACAGTATTGGTTAACATACCTAGTGTTTTTGAATAATGTGATGCATGGGCCTTTGGGTGGGTACAAAGTGAAAATTTTGGATGAATTTATTTATATAACCAGGTTATAGAAAATGGAATAGATGTAGCTTCAATGGTTTGACGTAAAGTCTTTAGTAATTAACACTCTATATTTTATTGATTTGTAAATTTTAATTCCATTTTTTATTTTCGATGAATCCTTAGAGACCCTTGAATAGATAGTTTAATTCACATTAAAATATATCCCTATTGATACACACTTATAAAATATGTTAGATAAACTCTATATTTTTCTAGAATTATAAGCAATGATATGTTGCTTTGAACATGTGTGAGATTTAAAAATTATTAGTACTTAGGTCTATAATTTGATATTGGTTATGGATTTGTTGACTAGTTACAATTAAAAAATTGAATGTTATTAGAGAGGAGTATACTTTAATACACAGAGGGCTAGAAAATTTTTTATTGACCAAGGAAAGTAATACTGAAGAAGGTATTGTATTTCTGGACCGTTGTTATATTTTACTCATTCATGAGTACATGGATATTATAGTCGTTACTATAGTTCATGCAGTGATCCCACATTTTTTCTCTCATGTGGTGAGCCTATACCATGATGTATTTTGTGAGTAATTATTAGGGATTTCTATAAATAGGGATATTTTTTTTGTAATTGAACTCATAAAATTTTCCCATCCTATATGTATTTGACTGTACCAAAAGGAACAAACCAATTTTGAAGAGATAAATCAATACATGATGGTCTAGATGAAAATGAATTAATTAAGATGAGTACTTCACCATTGGGTAATACTGTGTTTTTCACTAAGAACGAATAGGATAGTCTTTAGATGTGGGTGGACTATAGAATGTTGAACTATATTTCCAAAAATATCAAGTATCGATTAAAATGGATTAGAGATTAATTTCCATATTTAAGGGGTTACTAGTGGTTATATGTGATTAATATATGATTAAGAAACTTTCTGAATCTGGTATGAGTTGATGACAAGTCCAATAAAATATTTATAATATGATATGGCTTGTAAGGATATCTTGTTATGCATTTTGGGCTTTCAAATTCTCCATCATTATTAATTGATCTCGTGAATAGGATACTTTACTAGTATTTGGACTCCATATTCATTGTGTTCACCAATGGCATACTAATATATTCAAATATCATTGAATTTATTTCTAGAGACATAATATTGTATTGAGTAAGAACTGATTCCTTTTTCATTATTCAGATTTTTTGAAAGTTATCTTTTGGAAACAAGAGGTGTGTTTCCATTGTCATGTGATATCTAAGGCGATACATTCTATGTATATAATGAATATATGGATTTTTTTCATAGGTATGACCTAGGTGTACATTTGAAATTCAATGCATTGATAGACTAGATGAGTAATATTGTTGTCTTATTCATTAATCATTCCATTTGAGAGTTCCCATGACCATAACCACCAAGAATGGGGAGAGGATTTAATAAATGACATAGTGTGAAAAATAATTCCATGATTTCGATAGTTTATTAAAATATTATCTAATTCAAAATAACATGGTTCTAGAATTTTAAATACAATGTTTTATGAGAATGATATAGTTGGAATGTAATATGTCTTGGTGTCAAAAATTATAATGTTTTTGTATACAAGTCTAAAAAACATTTACCTCAATCTTTGATCACCCATTCTCACACACCAGAGTTAGATATCATGGTTCATACATATATTTTTGAGATTAATTGAATTTAAGGTGAATGGTTTTTTGTATATATGGACTAAAATATGATGTAGAATATCTTCTCCTAACATGAATGTAATTTATACTAATTTTTTGGGTATAAAAATTGTTGACTTTTATCCCTGAGTCTATCAATGCACCTAGAAATGGGACTGTCATCACAGATTCTATTTACAATAAAATTATATAGTATTGGGATACACTATAAAAATAAGTTTGTATGTTGATGGACTTCCAAAGAGGTGAACACGTTACATGACTGAGGATCATAGAGTACTTTATTTTTCATCCGAGGTGATTACATCTTCATTATTTAAGAAATTAAATTCCATTCCAGTGTGTGATCTATATTTTATAGTGATGCATCAAAGGGGTGATATAGACGACTACATTCATATATTTAACATATAAGGATGTGGTGTGATCTATATTCATTAAAGTATAATGGTTATTTCTTATATGAGGATTTTGATAATGATATAATACCATGATTTACATTCAGAATTAAACATAGTATAATCACTGATTTATCATGATATCAGATGAAAAATTTGGCAGCCTGTCATGAAAACAGACATTTTAATATTTCCCCCTCAATATTTGTCCTATCAAAGCGTCAATACCAATAATCAACTATGTATTGGGTAACATCGGCCACTACTAATAGTAGTTTGGATATAGAACAATGTGATGATTAAAACCACCATTGGATTTCACATTATCCTAAGGGGATAAAATATCATATGGATTATTTTTGGTTTCCAATAAAATCTATATCATTCATTTCATATTTGGGAGACACATTCTGTGGATGGACTGTAAAATATATATGATTTTGTGATTTTTTAAACTTATGAATTCCTTTTAAGAATATTTTCTGTAAGATGTGATAATTATAGATTTTAATTTTTTGCAAGTATTTTATAAGGTGAATTGAGCTCAATGGAATCTTAGTACGACATATCATATATATAAAACGTTAGAAATAATGAGAAAAATATCAACATTAGTAGATATGAACAAAAAATCCATAATAGATTTATGTGGTGCATGGGATAATAAATTTTCCATGATTGAATTTACTTTCATTCATAGTTTTTAGTCATTGAAATACATGTGTCTATTGGGAGATTGTTATTATAAACCTTTTCATTCAGACTTTTTTGGAATAAGGAGGGTGAGACCTTGGTTGTTAGGCCATATTTGGTACATGATACCACTAAAATGGTGTAATTTATTTGAAAGTGGAATGTAACTACATGAAGTTGATATCAAATATATACTAACCAAATGAGCCAAATTTCGAGTTCATTATTGGTGAAAACGAATAATTATATGATTCCACATAGTTATGGATTCACAAATTATGGATGCAAGGGAAACTGGGGCCATGGTTTGTTTACTGTTAAATATCATAGATCATGTTGGGATAGTAACCTATCAATCGTACCTACCTATACAATAAAAATGTGTGCCTAATTTTTTACATGTCTTATATTTTGATATATGTTGTTTAATCCCTCACATGAAATGTATAGGGATGGAATTATGTTTGATCCATATCAATAATTTTATGTAGTATCAACAAGTATTTTATTCCAAAGTGTGAAGTTGTTAAAGAGGACAATTGTACCACATGTTTATCTTCTATAGAAGGACATTGAAATCTAGCAGGATAACTGGGACATATAACATAATGCTTGATTTTAATATCATGATATTTTTTACAATTAACTCTAAATTCTGAACATGTAGAAGATAAGTACTTATATTAGGACATGTAATGAATTTTAATATTTTTGTACCTTACTAATTAAATTCTGAAAATCATTGACTATTTTTGATTTATGCTTTCTTCTGGTGAAGTATCATGATGCATAGATTGTTTTTAATAGTTTTTTTCAATTTAATGGGGTGGATGGAATAATAATCATTTGGAAAAATATTTCAGCTCTCTAAAAAATAATGTAGCATATTACAGAGTAATAGTGATTGGATTCGGGTTTGAATATAATTAGTGTTTAATGTGGACATTCTATAAAAATTTGGGTGATGTGAGATGGAGGGTAAAAGCATGGTTGGAACATGGTTTACTAAATAGTGTTAAAAAACTATTTTTGTGACATAAAGAGATAGAGATCCTCCCATGGTTAGAAAACAATTTTGTAATACATTTGGCTAATTAATGAGTAGAGTATTAAATAAAAAAATAGTTTTAAACATGAATCCTCTATATGTTTTTTTAATTTATCCTCATAATCTTAATGATCATGAAACTAAGGACTCTAATGATTATTATTATTGGTTCCTCTACCTCCACACTAAAATTTCTTTTTATATATATTATTTTGGCCATGAGAGTTTAACGAATGTAATTTTCTGTCTCAATTATTCTTGGTTTCACTAGATGTTTCATGTTTCTTCTAAATAATGAATAAATTTTGGTTTCCATAGATTCATTTTTAATCTAATGAGATTTTTTAAAAAATTTTTGGATACATCATAAAAATATATTGAATTTGATTTTATTTATAAATTGGTCTATAGTGTTCATGGAAGAGTCCGTTGTAAAGAATGCTAAATACATTCTATCCTTTTGTTGTGATTTCTCTCTTTGGTAATCATCCAATAATTTATGATGGATATAATATGATGGTTTTGCGGGTCATTGATGTCTAACATGACTTAGGATGTGAATAATAACATTGGAATGTCACTGCACAGGATGAAGGAATACCTTACCTATAGGGAATATGTAAAGTATGTTGGTTTTATTGTAGAGTCTACACGTGTAGCCCAACGAGACAACTTCTTGATACTATACTATGTGGGGAGTTGAAGTAGCCCATCTAGAGTTGTGCATGGTAAGATTCTTATGTGGTATGAATGTGTAAACCTATAATACTTATGAATCATATTTTATTAATGTATTTGTCTTCCTACTATGTGGATCATGTTGAACATGAAATGATTATTAAATACCTAATTATAAAATTTTGGGTTACAATTTTTATTTCGATGTCACTATAATCTGAGGAATAGTTTGAGCCATGCAGGATAGCCTCTCCCTTAGAGGAATGTATGGATAATGTAATGGATTACACTAGATCCCTAATATTTTGTCTATATGTGTGGTTGTGTATTTTTCCAATTACATGATATTAGATCTACGTGTTATATATGCCTTTCCATATATCAATGACCATGGTCAATAAATGTATTTCCCTTAAAGGTAGGCATATAAATCCATCCAATGTTAATGTGGGTGAATAATTGTTTTGCTGGGTAAATTTTTAAAAACATTGAATTTCCATTTAGTGTGATGACCATGTTGTTAGTGTCAGTCCTTGAGGACCAAAAATATGCGTGTGCATCTATTATTTCATTTTGTTCACTTTTAAATAATAAATTTTATAGAGTACACATATTTATATTTTCAACATTTATAAAGAATCCATTGGCGAGGTTCTACTATGTTTTATACTCACATATTACATGGGAATCCCAATGTGTACATATTTCTTAATATTATGGATGTAGTTAATGGTATATCCCATGAGTTAAGAAATTGAGTTGGTGTAGTATGATAGTATCACGTGATGTGCGCAATGAATATGGCTCTCATATTTTTTTATCACATGTTTCTCAGTTTACATCCCAATATTAGAACCTTAATATACTACCTGTTGGCATCCGTTAGATTTTTTCTTTAGATATTTTGATTAAAAAGATATAATTTTATAGCATGGAATTATATTATAATCTTTTACATAGTTCATTAATGTATTTTTTTTCATATTATTTTTATTTAGTTATATTTAATTATTTTTTAACTATTACAAAGGGAATAGTCTTCCCATGAGGAATATTAGTCACCTACTTCTAGTTGGAATCCACATTCACTTGAAGAGGACTAAATGAAGTCTTTTGGAACTCCATACTAGGCTATGGAATTATATTTATGGTTTTACATTTCTCACTTGAATTCATGGAAAACATATTTTGAATCATTTTTTAGATTCATTACATTGATATAATGTCAATGTAAAATTTCTTCATTACTTTTTCAAGATTCATTGGGCATCATTATTTATTTCAGTTTGACCCATATATGAATGAATACAAAAAACATGCATAAATCTTTTTAACACTTTTATTTCAATTCCCACATATGGTATAATGGTTTCCATATATTTATATATGGTGTAAAGACAAAAAAAAATCATCTATGAACACATTATCCTTCCAAATATTCTCTTCCTTGAGTTTGGAATTTCATGAATCATGTTATCGAAACATTTTTCCAAAAGCCATTTTATGTATTCCCAAATATGTTAAAAACAATAAAACTCAAAAAAACCATGAACATTATTATAAACACCTTGATGTCCATAAATTTAATATTTATAATAAATTTTTTTGGGTATCTTTTAACATACTTCGTCATTTATTTTGTAAACTACACAAATATTCTTTCTTATATTCACTATGAACATTGTGGTATGATTGTTTTAACACCTAAATTAAATTATATATATAATTTTAATTAAAACAAAAAAAAATTATAGATATTGATTTAAAAAAACAATAGAATTAAAATTTTAATATATTTTAATATTTGATGCTATATAAAATTTATGATGAGATGCCCCTGCTGAAATTTCGATAAATAATAATGGATTTTTTGAGTAAGGGTATTCCTTTGACCATTTTATAGAATATTTAGTTTTTGTTCTAAATATTATGTATAAATTAATTAAAAAAAATTATACAACAACTTATTATATTTTTATATCATGTAATTTTATATTGAGAGTGTATTTATAATTTCCTATTCTCCAATTTTTAAATTGTGTGCTTCATAATTATTTTTCAGTAATATAATCATATAGTTTAGTTTTTCCTTGTAATATGTTTTCAATATATAAAGATACAACCTTATGTATTAAAAAATCTTGATCTTCAATTCAATAATATATTCTCATACATTTGGAGATCTTATGAAGATTATACATTTAGAAAATTAGTCCATTACTAATACATAATGAAATCACAAAATACAAATGGGACATTTCTAATTATAATATTTTTTTATCATAATATAAATCATTTAAAATAAATAAAGATTTTGTTTATAAAATCCCCCGGAGATTCATAAATTAATTCTTCATTTCCCTTATCTATCCATAATCTCTGTGAATGACAATTTAAAATGATGTGTGACCACAAAAAGATCAATATAGTACATAAAACCCCATACTCAATGTAAAAACAAGTAAACTCATATAATTATTTCCAATAACATCAATGTTTTTTTAGTGATTAAAATATAACAATTTTACCTGAAAAACACAAACACTTTTTTCTCAAAGAAATTCATTAAAACCCAATAATATAATTAAAATGCATTTACTGGTAACTTATAAAATAAATTAATAAAACCCATTAGCATCTATTTAGTTGGGATAAACATATGACCAAAATAAAATATGATCATTACCTAATTAATTATATTGTAATAGTGTGGATAACTATTTGTTTATGTTATACTAGGCATACCCATTTCCAAGATCTATAATGGGAATCAAGCCTTTATATAAGCTATATCTGGCACACCCAAGAGGTATAATAGAGAAAAAAAACTTCATATAAGATAAATTATGAACACATGTTTTCATATAATTATTACATACCATATAATGAATAAAACACTTTATTCATAAAAACACTTGAAAATTATTTTAAACCCTTATAAATAATACTTTTGGATGAAAATACGAAATTATTTAAAAAATAATTGAAATACTGAAATAAAAAAATATATAGAGGGGTTTTCAAATAATAAAACATTAAATATTTCAAATAAATTGAGATGTGAAATAATTTCTATGTTTTTAGGAATATCCTTGTCAACATCTATGTTAATAATAGAACATTCATTTTATCATTTTTCAAATCAATCTGTATATAACAATTACAAAATATTATTTATTCAAAACCATTTAAAATAATATAAAAAGATATATAACTTGTAACTGATTAATATATTTAATGTACATAAAAAATATTACATAAAATATTTTTAAAACATGGATCTGCAATATGATGTTCTGGATGGAAAAAATTAAAAGATGTTTTCTTGAAGAAATGACACTTATCCGCTTTGAAATATTTATATCCTAAACCCCATAAAATAATAATTTTAAAAAAACTATAAATTATATGATAATATATAAATTCGCAATATAACATTTCAAGGGAATATATATACAAATTTTAAAAGTCTAAAGGTTCATAACAACAATATATACATCAGTTAATGGAAATTGGGATTAGTCCCTTACGTTAATTCTGAATTGAAAAATGTGACTTTGTCATCTTAAATACTGAAATTATATGAATTATTTACATTATTCATACAATTATTTAGTATTTTCTTTACATTTACTTTATATATTACCATGTAATATATAATTACATAATCTGTTAGATTTATATTGTATGGTTTGAAATTATTTTCCTTATGAGTAAAAATAATTTTTCTAGGGTGAAAAAGGTCAAAGAGGTCATTATTTAAAAATTTCTAGAATAATAATAATTAATTTATTATTATTATTATGAATAAATGCTACATGAATAACCAATCATGAGTTTTTTTATGTAAATGAATTATGTTATGATCATGGAGATTGTAGTCCATATATACACATGAGTAACATTTTAATTTGTCATTAATCATTATGGAAAGGAAGAATGTAATATGTTATCTTTATGTAATTGTAGTAATATAATATATACCATATTAATTCTTTAAATATACTTTTATTTATGATCAATTTGTGGTGTTAATGAAATGGGAGTCACATTGCTCAGTGATGCTGGTAGTAGAAACATACACGAACAACATTATTAGTTTTTTTATTGATTGAAAATGATAGATATAAAATTATATGTTATATTTTAATAACGATAAATATGTCATTAATATCATTAATAAGTAATTTATATAACATATATTCCTTATATTACCCTTATTACCTTCCATGAAATGAATTAGTGAAAATGAATAACATCGCTACATGAATCGATAGTCCACTGTACACACGGTTTACATTATCAGATCCCTAAAGGAATGGAAAGTAAAAAATAGTTTATATGATATATATAATCCTGAGATATAATTATATTATAAATATCATATATATGCTTTAAATCCATCATAACACCCAAGAATGATAGGTGGTAATGGGAAAACAAATGACATTAGTTCATGTGGCAATAGTTCGCATTACACATGAATGATGTTTTAATTAACACATTTGATGATAGATGATATAGTTTTTGGACATGAAATTAATATAAAAACATAATATTATATGTAATATTTATATGATATTATACCATAGATTTTTAATAATAAATTAAGTGGATATAGATATAAATAAAGTAATGACACGCCTTGAATAACATCACATCTTGTTTGGGTATCCATCTTCGGTTCCCCCAATGAATAAGAGCGTAATATTTTTATAAAAAAAATATTGGACAAGATAAACGACATTGGGATCTGATTTGGTTATGTATTGGAAAATTATAATAGGTTTCAGGGTGTATGAATAAAGGATAGGGGATAGATTTTTATAAGTGAGGTGAGTGTCATAAATGTACTTTTTACAATGATTTTATCATATACACATCCTTTTTATTCTGGAAGCATAAAATATGTGAAAGAATATAACATATAAGATATAATTTTTCAATATGGCCATAAAATAGGTTTTCCAAATGACTTTTGTTTATTTATAAACCTTATATTAGGTGTTTAACCCCTGTTAAATCAATTTTAACCGTAATCATTATTGTTAAATTTTACAGTTTTCACTACTCAATTTCATAATAAATTATGTTAACAATATTAGATAATATAAATTATTCAAATTAAAAGTATAAAACCCTTTTTTAATTAAATTAGTAGAAGTGGAAATTTTTAGTTTAAAATATCCTCACACATGCATTGAGAAAATAGGTTTTCAAAGAAAAAATGATCAATCATTTATAATGTTTTATATCAAAATTATATATAAAAAATTAGTAAATTTATATTAATTGGATTAATAGATGTATATTTGAACATATTATACATTAAATATTGTTAAAAATATAATTTATTAGTATATAATATTAATAAAAAGGAAATTTGAAATTAAGATCCAATATTTTTCACTATTTATCAAAATATGAAACATTTCAAAAAACCCCAAAAAATTAAAATCATATAATATTTATATTATGATTAAAACAATTTATGTTATTTTTATTCAGATAAATTTTCAATATGTGGTAATATTTAATTTTAATTTTTTTTTGCAAAGAATGAATAAAAATTATTTTAGAAAAAAACTATTTTTAGAAAAACAATTATTTTATTTCAAGTAGTTAAAATTTAATATATAATTAAAAAATAAAAAATGAATGTTGGTAAACTATATATTTTCAAAATTTATTTAATCTTATTATAACCCTCCATTATAATGTTTAGGTGATAAATATCATATTAAATAATTATATTATAATAATATGTCATGTTTTAGTTAAAATCGACATTGTCTATAACAAAAGATAAACATAGTGTGGTGTGTAATGAAATCCATTGATGAAATTGAATTTATTTAAATATATTTATATAAACCAAAAAAAATTTGGTGTAATTTTTTTTCTAAGGATGGAGTTCACTATAATATATTCTATCAATTAAAACTTTTATTCTTTTAGAATCATAGGGGGTTAAATCCACCCATTTAAAATATTATATCCACACAACATGAGATTTTTCTCTGTAATAAAAGGTTGTAAAATTTAAAATAATTTTTTAAACAAACATCATTAAAATTGTTAATAAAAATCATTAAAATAAGATAGAAAATAAAATTAAAAGGGTAAAATAGATTAAAAAGTAACAAGGATTACAAGTCAGAGAACACTTGTGGAAATAGAAGATAATGATAAGGAAAACACATAATAATTATAGAGAGAGATATTGATGTTATTGAAACAAATAAATTTAATGATCAATGTATTTTTAGTAGCCTCAAACCCAAAAAACGTTTTTTGATTAAAATGTCCATTTGATTAATAAGATATTAAAGTAATTGAATAACATTTTTGTTTCAAGATATTTTTCAAAAAAACATTTTAATAATGAATAATGAATTACATTGACCTGTAGTAGGAATCATACCCTTATCATCCTTCGGTAATGGGTTTAATACTGGAGGAATTGTCATATGTGATGGTTTTCCACCCAGTATGCAGGTTTCACTTATTATAAATCATGTTAATATATATTTTATTATATTACCCAACAAAATGATTGATATTCACAAAAAATATAAATAATTTAAAAACGTTTTTACTATGGTTTTAAATAAAACCCATTTTTTACAAGGACATTTAATACTATATGACATTTACTATAATATTAGTAATGATACATTAATCCAAATGGGTTTCAATACCAATAAAAATATATCTATGAAATGAAAAAGCATTAATCCAAAAATAAATTTTCATCTAAAACATATACATAAAATATCAATGGAAACTCAATAAATTCTGCACATGGTTTTTCCCTATCCAGAGACATAAAAAAGTGGCGCCTAAACAATGATATTATGATCATCCTTGGAAAAATACTAGGTTCCCTAGAGATTCAACCACTTAACCATATATCCCAACATTTATTGTAGAATTAGAAAATAAATTTTCAAAACATTATTCATTCAATAAAGTTGGATTCCACCATGAGTATGTATCATTAGGCACATGTAAAAATAATTGAAGAATTAATTTTATACAACCATATCACTATCGACTAGATATCTTTTTTCTGAATCATAAATTTTTTATAACTCTTTTTTTGGTAGCAAAAAACTGTTTTACAAAACATACCATGCTCGTAACACTTAAAAAATCCATAAATACATTCTCTGAATTTTTTAATTATATTTGTAAATATTTGTGGATTTCCTCCATGATTCTTTGTTTATTTCTTCTTTATATCCATACACATTGACCGTTAATTACTCTTTTTTAAATCAAGTTACAAAAGTCTTGTATAAATCTATCTCATATTTTTGATAATAATGGAAAATTTTATCTCAAATTTTAAATTATCATTTGGCCAAATCAGTAATATTTCTTAGTTTTAATGTAGAATAAAATAAAATAATATTAGTTTTAATTTCCCGAAAAAATATATTATGTACATGGAAATCCCTGTAAATTTTTCTTCAAAATTGTGCACAAAATCATTTCCCTTTTCCCACAAACACAAGAATTTTATCTCTATCATAAGATGAATAACAATAGGGAAAATATTATAAAGTAAAATACTCTTAAATGTGTCCCATTACATAACATCAAGATCATATTTCTCTGAGATATTCTTAACCAAATACAACCATCAATTATATTAACCGTCCAAATAATAATTTTTATTCTTCACACCTTCATGATCTAAACATTCCATGACATCAAATTTCATTTTTAGAGCTTTGACCCATACTTCATATACTACATGGTCATATGTTACAATGATTGATGGAGGATGTTATCTTATAATATTCTAAACAATTAACATGTTCCATCATTTTTTATTGGGTTCCCCTCATGAATATATACCACCACCATTAATAGCTTCTATCATATGAGCCATTACTTCACAAAACTATTATATTACAATTAAAAACATCTTAGGATGCTAATTATAAATGAAATTTTCTTCTCAGTCCATTCCTACCACATAATGTAATTTTTCTCTATGGAAAACGATTTTGAAAAAAAATTGAAAAATAAACTAAATAATATTTAAAATGCCATATTAATTTAAAATATCCATTAAGTAGGATCATTGTATATAATGGTAATAAAAATATTATAATCTCTTAATTTATATAAACATTAATTTTATACACACTATAATTACCCTATTTATATATTATATAATCTTAAGTATTATATTGTGAATTTATTCTCTTATATTTTGTTATATTTGTAGTTTTAGTGTTTTAGAAAATTAATCTAAAACTAATACATTATAAAATCATTAAATACAATGTGGTGGCTTATAATTAATATCCATTTCCCATATTAATAAAATTTTAAAAAAATCATGATATATTTTAATTTCAAATATCCATGAATTTTAATTGAGTTATTTTATTCCTGTATCCTTCATTAAAATTTATGAATTTTTTTAAAAAAGAGGGATGTTTCAAAACAATCGTTTTACAATACATTAAAATATTACACCATAAGACTTGAAAAAAATAGAAAAACACAGATGACATTTACCATAACCGTCAATGTTTATTGAGTGTATGATATAACACATTTTCAACTAAAAAACACACACAAATTTCTCTCAAAGAAATCATTTAAATACAATAGATTGAAATTAAAACCCTCTTATTGGTGAAATTGAGAATCATATTCCTTAAACAATTCAAATCTATTCTAATTAGAATAACCATATGACCAACTACAAATATAATTTTTACCCAATTCAATGGAATATAATAATGAGGCACAACCTACGTAAAAGGCATATCAGGATCACTCGTTTTTTATTGAGCTATAATGGTGATTAACCATTTTTATAAGTTATATTAAGCTCAATTTTGATATATAATTGTTCTAAACAGCTTTTATAAGTTATATTGCAATTAACCATTTTATATAATACTCAAGTAACATATCAGGAATAAAATATGTCATTCAGAAAACCCTTGAAAAACACCATTTAAACAATATGAAAATATTTTACTATTGAAAATACCAATTCATTAAAAAAACACATTCTCAAAATTCTGAAAAAATAGAAGGATTTGTTTTTATTTATGAAAACAAGAATTATTGTTAAGAAATATAGACATAATATAATGGCCATAATGGTGAAAGAGTTATTTTCATTGTGTAAATTAAAAATATAACATTACTTCTATGTTTTTTCAAAACATTACGTATAAAATATATAAAAATATTCATTGTTAAAATTTTTGATGAAAATTAAAAGCAGACATAAAATGTACTTTATAAATATATTTTTTCCATATAAAAAATTTCTAAAATCAGTTTAAAAGAATTGTAATTGAGATTGATTATTTTGAATTAAAAAATTAATAGAAGATATTTTAACAAAATCTCATTTAACACATATATGATATTTGAATCAAAAGGATAATGGAATAATATCATTAAAATAACACTAAATACAATGATAATAGTGATTTTTTTTATAAAATTTCAAATATCTGAATATACACCTCATAAAATAATAAAGGTTAATGGCATGAAAATATGAATCAATGAATGGAAATTGAGATGATATCCCTTACCTTTAGTCTAAATTGTCACGTGAGTATTTATATTCCGAAATAAAAAAAATTATATTAACTCTAATATTTATTGGGATTAGTTTTCAGGTTTATTTTTAATTCTACTTCACTTATTATGATGTTATATAAAAATACATAATCAATTAAATTTATGTTGGATGTTTTGTCCATATTCTTCTTGTGTGTCCAAAATGACAATGGTAGGTTGACGATGGTCAAAGTAGTAACAATTAAAAAGAATGAAAATTAATAATAATGAAATAAATATCTTATTTATATATAAATTATACATTTTGTACAAATAATTAATTTTTATTTGAAAAAATTAATCACAGTATGATCATAAAGATGATGGGTCATTCGTACACATGAATAAAATTTCAATTTTTCAAAATTCATTAAGAAATGAGGTATATAGTATTTTATCATTCTCTACTAATAGAAATATTTTCTTTAATATTTTATCATATAATATAGTAATATATATCATCCATGTGGCATTTTGACCAAAACAGATTCTCATTGCTTCGTGAGGGTGGTAGACCACACGTACACAAACGATGTTATGGATTTTTTATGGAGTGAAAATTTATGAAATAAATTGATATATTATATTTTTAGAATTAAAAATATGTCCTTAATTTCATGATTATTTCATTTATATTATACATAATAATTATCTATACAGTTATTTCATTTCATTTAATTTGTTAGTGATATCAAATAACATAGTTTTGTGTGTCCGTAGTCCGAAATACATTGAAATGAAGGTATCATAGAACCTATTAAATGAAATTTATAATTTATAATTATTATATAATTAATCCATTAGAATAATTAAATTATAATTTTCATATATTTACTTTAAATCCATCATCATACCCAGCCATGAATTGTGGTAACAGAAAAAATGACATTGGTACATGAGGAGGTAGTCCGCCGACCACATGAACAATGATTTTTAACCCATTTGATGGAAGTGTATAAGATTTTAGGTTATAAAATAGTTATATAAAAATCCTCTATTATCAATTATATTGATAATATTTTATCATCATTGTTATATTATTATTTATGTTGGTAGAGATATAAATAAAATAAAGATTCACATTGAATATCATCACCTATTCTTTGAGTATATAAGTTAGGTTTGCACTATAGAATTACCACGTAGGCTTTAATTCCAAATTAATATTTGCAGGATGATATAATGGTTGTTTTAGTTGTCCTATCCAAATATGTTTTAATATGTGAATATGAAAGTATAATGGTGTACATTTATAAGTTAGGTGAGTGGAAAACTTGTAATTTTGTGAAAATATTAATACATGCCAACATTAATATCCTAAAATAATATTCCAAAAAGGGAAATTACAAAAAAAAATTAGAGATAATTCTGAACGATGTGTAGATAATAGGGGTTTTACCAGTTTTTAGGCCATTTTAATACTTATATTCTTAGTTTAACCCCATGTAATTAAATTTAAACCTTAACCATGATAATTATAATGTATTATATTCATTATTCATATTTTCCAAAAAATAAATATGATTTTACAACAAAATATTAATTATCATTATTAAAAATATACAATGTAATCTTTCAAAATTCAATTAAAAGCATTGAAAATTTTTAATTTCAAATAAATCTTTTAGAAACTATAATAATTCTCATTTTAAGAGAAAAAATGTATAAAACATTATAATTTTTTATATTAAAATAAAATATGATAATGACTCCAATGTTAAGAATTAGATTAATTGATATATAATTGAGGCAATTTTACAAAAAAAAATAGAAAATATAATTTAACAATAAAATCAATTTAATGTAAAACAGATATTCCAATAAAAATTGAGTATTCTTCAATATATATTGAAGAATGAAACTTTTCAAAAAAATATAAAAATTGTCCCACTGCTAATTTTGATTTTATTATTTCTAAAATTTTGTTAGTTTTTTATGAATAAATAATAAAAATGGTAAAAAGTAATTTAAAATTATGAACGTAAAGAAGAAATAAACCATATTTTATAAAAATATAATATTTTCTGGAAAAAACTAATGTTTCTTTAAAATGGTTCCAATTTTAATTATAATAAATAAATAAAAATTTATTATTTCTAAACTATATATTGTCATTATTTTGTTAATAATATTCGTTCTCACATTCCTTATTGCTAGGTTGTAGCTATAAAATTTAATATTAATATTTTAATAATATATTAGGTTTAATTTAAACACGATGTTACATATAACACAAGCTAAACACATTGATTCATTTAATTCAATATATGGAAGTGATTGAATTTATTTAAATATAAATTTATTAAAAATTATCAAAGAGGTATATTTTCATCTATTCATGGTGATTCATTTCATATACATAATTGAAACATAATTTTAATTTTTTAAAATCACAAGGTGTTACACAATATCTCTAATAAATTTTCATTGACATATAATTGGTCATAATTGAAATTAATGAATGAGGGTTTTTTTTATACAGTTTATGGTAATTTTATTTTATAATTTTATACTTTTTAATCATCTCATGGTTTTCTCCCATTAAAAATAATCTGAAATCAGGAGAATATTCATTAAATCTTCATATTCTTGTCCATTATTCACAATTTGATTAGTAATATATTATCACTCATGATCATCTTTTAAAAGGTTTTGTCCTTTATTTTTTTCCTTTTCATGAAGATGAAATTATTAATAACATTATTTAATGGATCAAAAAAAATGTAATTTAGTTTAAAACTCCTTATAGGACATCATCAAAATAATCCAATGGAACAATATAATATTTATAAAATAGATATTTATAAATATGTTTCTCACCACATGTTATTGATTCATTAGTAGAATTGGCATGAAAAGAATCTATAATTATATCATATTCCTATAATTAATATTATTCACATGATGTGTAAAAAATAATCCATCATTCATCTATTATACCACTAACCCAATTCATCAATATTCATTCATAGTTTTATAAAATCATTATAGTTAGAACATCAAAATGGGTTTTCTTTCCCATTAATAATGTGGGAAACGATTTAAGTCATTTCAACACCATCAACCTTTTATTTTTTGAGGACCTGATGTGAAGGAAATATTTTATACACTAGACATGAATCATCCACTTTTTTAATCTATATAGATCCTCAAAGAGATACTTAAAATTCAATAATAAAAAATAATAAATATATTTGTAACCATAGATTTAATAATATCAGATTGAATTGAGAAGGGAGTATCTAAACACTAAAATGTAAGGGGTGATTAAGTGTTCTTATTTTAAAACAAATTTCATAAAAATTACTATTTTCCACCACCTCACATATTTTTTAAGTAAATTTCACTTTATATATCACCTTAATTCATCATTGGTTAAAAATATTAGATGAAAGCAAATAAAGAACACATCAATATAATTGAGATTATTAAGAAAGACTTCTTCAAGGATGGGTGAATAAGTCCCTGGCATGTAATGATTATTAATGAAAATAAAACTGTAATATATATTATCACATGAATCATGGAAAATATTATTTACATAGACAAAATTTGATGTTCTAAAACCAACCAGAAATCATCACACTCTATATTGTTCATAAATATCTATGAATTATATCACCTAGTGAAATTATTTTTTTCTCTACTAGGGAGTGTTATTTTAACATCTTTATTGATATTCAACAATATTAAAGATAAATCTGTCATATTAATCATTAGGTTGTTAAACATATACATCGAGTTGTGTTTCTTCATATGAATTAGACATAAATTGTGTATATATTTTCTATATGATGGATCACCCAAAAATATTATCCTTACTTTAAAAAATAATTTCCAATGACAACAACACTTAAATTATTAATCTTCTTAATCAGAACACAATATTTATTTTTAATACACATTATCCGTATCCTAAATCTATATAGATATGGACATGTGCAAGAATATTTTTTTCTCCTCAATTTCATTAAAATAAAATTATCAAATAATTTTGTATTATTGTGTCTCCACTCACTCCTAAAAAAAGTAATTATTTTTTTATAATATAATTTCCAGAAATTATTGTTTTTTATTCAAACAAAATAAATATATATTAGTTTTTAGAATTAAAATATCAATCATAATTTAACCATGTAAATTTTAAAAAAAATACATATTGATTATTTCTTAAAAATGAATTCAATATGATTGTTGTTCCATTTTCACATTTCTTTCATATTTTATTTCATTAATATATGAAGCTAAATTTATTTAATTCTCATTATTTTAATATCTATTACTCATATATTCAACTATAGTAATATTATCACTCTACCAAAACTCATAATTTGATTCTATAATCTTTTCATTTAAATGATCACTACAAAACATCTTATTTACACATATTTATTTACTTCTATAATCATGTATAAATTATCATGGTATGTTAAATTCAACCACATAGTCTATTATCAATAGGATATATATTCCAAAAAAATCATTCAAAAAGTTAATATTATTTTTAATGACTTTATAAATGATATTATTGTCAATTTTGTTTTCTCATTTAATTATCACACCAATTTTAGAAGCACTATAAATTTTTGATGTATAATTAAGAATAAATAATATCTATTTTAAATTAGTATATATTAATAAATAATTAGATATGAAATACTTATATTGGACATCATGTTGAGATACAATAATAAAATATAATTTCTACCATTCATGTTTTATCATATAGAATACCACAACTCAGAATTTCCTCATCTATGATGATATAAAAATCATATAGTTTATATTTATAGATGAAATCAAGTGATTGTAATTATATAATGGAATTAGATCATTATTCAACATGTGGATGATAATTTATTTAATATCAACTAATCTAAGATTTCATGAGTTCATTCATTATCTCTCATGGAAATTTCCTTGATGTTGGAGTCATTCATCTTGACACACATGATGAAAATCATGAAAATTGTGGGGCACGATAATAATTAACATGTAATGATGTCATAAATTTTAAAATTATTCAAATGTCTATATCATTCTAACACATTAATAGTTTATATTTTTAATTTCCCCGCTTCGAATGAATTTTTTTGATAATAAAATTTTTTTATAATTTTTGGGACTGTTAAATATCAATCAAATACCATAACCTAAAAAATGGGTAGTAGGATTTGTTCTAGCACTCATGTTCTTTTTCAATGAATTTCTTAATATATGACCCATTCATTAAAATAATTCCTCTCAAATTTTTGTATTGATTGGAACATAACCATATAGAATATATGGTTTATCCTTGATTCATATATGCTTGAGAGAGGTGTTGACTAAGGGTTATGAACATTTTTTTATAAGTGTCATTTATGACTATTCATGAAATAAAATGGAATAAGGAAAATTATTTGAGTCTATAATACCCATTTTATAGAAAATATAAGGTATTGAATATTTTTCTACATAATTAAAATATCAATGATTAAACTCATAATCTATAAATATTTTTTTAATTATTATTAACTTCTCTTTTTATAATTATTCATAATATCATGAAAAATTAATATACATAGAATTTTATCTTTTTTAGACCATCTATCCACTCTATTAAACATGCATACATGACAATGGTTATCATTCCTACATGGAAACTTGGGGATCCATCTAAATGGGTTCGAGATTTTCAACTAAATTTATATAACTCTAAATAAAAACAACATAAAATAATGATAAAACTCAATTTATACTGATAAAAAATAAAATATAACACCAAATGTGGGATAAAAACATAATTATATTCAGGATAATATAACATTTTTAAATAAATTTGGATACAAAATATATATTTATAATTGATATTATCTTAGTGTAGACTAAGAAACATCATACCCAATTTTACATAAATTTGTACCAATGTTGGAAAAATTATATTTTGAAGAATTATATTGCAAAATAATTTTAGTAGAATAAATATTATAAACCTAGGATTCAATCACCATTACACAATGTGATTTTACTTATAAACCAATACACATTATTTGGTGTCATGAATCTATGTTATAAACATTTTTAAATATGTGATGGAATGTATTATAAAATAATTAACAAAGCTGATTTTTAATCAAAATTGAATCATAAGTACATATTTCATCATCTATATTTCATGATTTTCTTCTAATCATTTGTGAAAACAAAAATGTTTTTTGTGGATAATGATATTATTAAATAAAATTATATAAAATATAAATATAAATATAAAAAATAAATCTTAAAATTTATTAACTAATGAATTATTTGATTTATCCTAGGTGGATTAAAATTTCATTTTTTGGTTCCACTTAACCCAATGCACAAGTGTAATTAATCATTTCTCTTATAATAAATTTTAATTCCAAAATATAGCACACAAAATTTGATATCATTTTCTATAATTATGAGTAAGAACCCACAGGCAAAGCCATATTCTAAAAACCCAAAGAGTTAATATCATTATATATTATATTTGTGTCTATCATATTACAAAATGAAATTTCCATTTCTTCAATTAAATTCCTTGCACATTTTCCCTCTCAAATGTTTCATTTAGTAGGAAATACTGGTGAAAACAAAAATATATGAAGGGGCGAGTTAGAATATAATTATGGTGTAAAGAGTCAATAATTTAAGGTAATTTTTTTAAAAATTATTTTCGATTTTTATGAGTCTGCAAAATTAAATGGTGTGTGATTCTGTGGCCCTGTGTGCCCATCAAATTTTTTTGAATTTTTTAAAGTTACATTTAGTGATCACATGGGCGATGTTTTATATCTTTTTAATCGGCGATCAGATTAAAAATGTGAGGGCAGCGTTGAATCCGTAATGCTAGGATTCACATAAGGTAATATTCACATAGACCGCACTTATTCTAGATAAAAAGCTAGTTTTTTTAATTTTTAAAAAATAATAATAAAACATGTAATTGGTATTTTATTTAAATTATTTCCAATGGATGTGTGGTGGTGGCTGTACTGGTGACTTGTCAAGCTATTTAATGGATTGATTCCACATCTGTGTAACTCCACCAATGTGAATTAAAATAGGTTCATTAATTCATTTAATGAACCTCATTAATTCTTCAATGTTTTACTCACCCTTCCCCCTCATATTTAAATGGATCTCGATGTGGTGTTTTGGAATGTCTTCTTCAAATGAAGAAACTCTGGTGATGTCTGGAAGCAACATCCACCTCGAAGACGAGACTAGATTTAGCAAGTTGTGACCAGTGCCACCAAATCACGAACCGATGACAATAACGGATGAGGTTTCTCCGATCATCATCAACGGACATCTAATCCAGGTTGGGGGTTTATGTTTAGATTTGGTTTAACATTATTGATATTAGTATATTTAATCTTTAATGTCAGATAAATATTCTCCCACATGTTACCATGTTAACTTACATAGTGATGGATGAATGAACAAGGCCCATACTCTTTGCCACTTTGTTCATGATGGGTTATTTGGAAAAAGCTTTCATGAATTTTTATGGAAATGTGAGAGAGAGGTCACGCTATGACGGTGGTAGTTTGAAAGACTCATAGGCACTGACGACAGCATGAATGGGCCATTGGAGCACGTCTAGTGTCCCACAGAGTGAACCGTTGTTGCGCCATGCCAGCTACGACCAGTGGGGGCCAGAAGAGGCCCACAGAAACCAACCATGGGCAGTGGGGAAGGGGTGTGCCATCACGCGTTGTGGGGGATAATGGTGCCCAACCCAAGCCAGTCGCACAAAGTTAGGGTGGTGCCCGTAACTGCCGTTGTTGGCTGTAGCTGTGGGTAGTAGGCCGAGATAGGAGTTGGTTGGCATGACCCTACATCGCGCTACGCCAGCAGTAGACCGGTGGGCCATCTTTTCGACCATTGTACACGGTGGGGTATTTCCCCCCTACCGAACGAAATTGCCCCCCATCCGTGGGGCCAGCTAGATAAGGTCACCCATCATGAGGACTGGGCCAGATGTGGCGCAACCAAATGGTCCAGAGCTACATAGAGGGTCGGGTCAGACCTGTTGCCCATCGAGCTAACATGGGTGAGCTGAGCCCCACCATATAGGCTAGGGCAACCGTGGCCTGGGCTCGCGAACCGGACATGGCAACCCCGATAGTGCTGGAACCAGTGAACCAAGCTTACCCTTAATGGGATGGACCTGGGCAAGGTGAGGTAGACCTTGAGACCTATTGTGTCAGGCTAGTTTGATCGATTCATACTTGGATTAGACCCAACCAGCACCCAAATAATGAAATACTGGTAAATGGTGAACCAGGTGTCTATTTGGCGTGACATCAGTGGCTTTTGGACCCATTTTTGGATGCGGTCCCTTTGGAATGTTCCAATGGGACCGAACGATCTGGGCCAGGCTGAGGTGTGATCACCCCCGTTTCATGAAAAAGAGTGTAACAAATAGACCATGCATCTGATCGACGTGACTTTTAAGGAAGAAATACCCCTATGAAAAGGGAATCCTTTGAAGATACTCATATTGGGTTTTTATGGAGTTTGACATGTGACCAGAGATGGATCACACATGAATCCATGTGAGTCTTTTTTTTTCAAAAGATCCCATCTCTCAGAGATCAGGCATCCGATCGACGCACAATATGTCACGTTGGGCCCCCTATGATAGGGATGTCCCATGGGTTTTCCATTTTCCAGAATTCTTATTGGTTTAATTATTTCTTATGTATTGAGTAACATAATATTCTGGTGATCGGGCGTGTTTTGTGTGGGAATCCAGGGGCTGGCTATGACACGAAGAAAAAAAAGATCAAATAATACATGTTAGCATTAGAAACAACAGAGTGGGATGATCTAGCTACTAGAATAATCATCCCTAAATTGGTACAAGAGACCAATATGGGTCAACACCAGTGACCAATACAGGTTAGCACCAACAACCAATACGGGTCAGCAAGAGCGACCAATAATGGTCAACACCAGTGACCAATACGGGTCAACACCATCGACCAATACAGGTTAGTATCTAGCGACCAGTATGGGTCATCATACAATGTCCTATATGAGTCAGTAGTATGGTTATGATGGATAGGTTGACCTGGATTTACTAAAAGTCATATCTATTCCAGGATCCTTGATGTTATATAGTTAGAGTGAGCTGTCTCTTTTTCATTGTGCATCATGATTTAGATCATGCTTGTGATATTACCTTTGTGGTATTTCTTTTGATTCTATCCTTCATGCATTACTGATAGACCTCTAAGGGTCACATGGTACCTACTAGATATTATTATACTCACCCCTGCATGGGCTCTGCCCTCAAGTGAGTGTCTCGTGTAATTACTAATATTCTGAGGCATATATTGGAGGTTTGGCACATGGTGTTGCTTGGTGTGATGGGGGAAGTCGAAATCATCTTTTTAGACTACCGACATACAACTACTATCCTCCAGGTATATATCTATGGTAGATGCCACAACTGGTTACTTTATTCTTAGTTTCTAGGTCTTGTATTCCACACCACTTTTTTCCGTTTATAGTTGTACTTGTGGTTGTACTTTAATCTCATTTCAATACCTTAGCTTTGTTAGTGGTTTACATTAGTTTACCTTTTTGAGTGTTTATAGATCTCAATGGCAGTGTATTCTATATTTATGAAAAACCAACATGTACTAGTTGCAATAACCAAGCCCTTTGAAGTTGGGATTGGGGTATTCACATATGGGCCCGGTGGGATGGGTCGTGACAAAGTGGTATCAAAGGGTGTTTGGTTATACTAGAAGAACTAAGAGAATATATTTAATAAGGAAATGGTTTTGTGTGTCTTGAGTTTGGATTTCAGTATAGGGAGTCTTGTTTTGTTGCTGAGGTCAATGTATCTATACACCAGGACCCTGGATTCTGTTTTTCGACACGGTACATGAAAACACTGTTTTATAGTGTTTTGAGATGTTTTCATGTTCTTTCAGGAGTCATCTCAACATCTATGAATTATTGACATTAGTGCATCTGTTTCTTATTGGATGCATCCATGAAAAGTGCTATCCAGGATTATGGTTAGATATCATACCAGTGGCCCACTGAGCAACGAGTCATCAGTATAAGGACCACTCACAGTGATGGAACCTTTAGGTGATGTACCAACACCACCACCACCCGTTGAAAAGAAAATTCTTCAATTGGATCTTGTACACCAGTTGAGAATGTTTCATTAGTCCCAGAGACAAATGCCTCTGAGGGTTTGAGGTGAGATGGGCCACCAGGAAGTAGATACCTTTATTGAGGCATATTTACGGTTCTTTCACATAGTAGAGACCCCCGCTGAGTAGATATCGATATTGGCTACTAGACATCTTCTATTCTCGAAAGGAAAATGGCGGAACTCGATGCTCATGGTGCATGAGGAGAAAAACCTCCCCTGTCCATACATTGAGAGACTTTTTAAGGTGGTGTTTATGGCCTAGAAGCTATGCTCTATGCGTATTCAAGAGCTACCGCATCTGCAGCAGAGAAACCATACTCTGTATTAGTACTCTGTGAGATTAACTAACCTCTACGGATACTCAACCTACATGGTATGGGACAATTTCTTAGGAGCCTGTACGATTGAGTAGGTTCTCTAACGAGATATTTTAGCTGTGACATTTTCTCTCAGCATTCTGATACATGATGGGGAGCGAGAGTAGGATTAGTTAATGCAGAGCTTCCTCGCCAAGTAGGCACCGACGGTGAGAGCCCCTACCAGATTACATGTAGATAAGTCAACTACAGTTGGCAGTAGAGAAATTAAAAAAATTCCCAAGTGGGCTATACCTTTCGAAGGGAAACCCGGGGAAGCAGGTTCAGAGGTCCGAGGCTTGAGTGGCCCAGGGAGCCAGCAGCGTGGCATGATATGTTTTTCTGACAGTGGACATGTTCAGAGAGCTAATGATTGTCCAATTCCCCTCACGGATTATCGACAAATGGTGGATGGAAAACCGAGGCAGCAGAAAGGATAGAAGCATGTTAATAATCCAGGAGACAAATGAGGTAGGGGAAGGACATACATTACAAGGTGTTCGGGGTCACCAGGCACTACCACCACCACCACCACCAATAGGTGGTTCACTACGTGATCTGGGAGTAGGTTGATAGGGATAGGCCTAGCTATATGCACTAGAGTCTCACGATCTTGATGTCCCTGAGATGATATGAGGTACACTCTACATCTTCTCTAATTTAGAAGCATTTCTCATCTACACAGGTTCTTCCACTCATTCCATGCCACATACTTAGTTCAAAACATTGTTATTTCGATGGATCTTTTACTTTGACCATTGAGTTTTGATACTCTAATGGGAGAAGATTCAATGGTCACACACTGGTGCAGACAATGTGATCATACTATCAGAGGATATAGTTTCATATGGTATCTTCTAGTAGTGGCGTTGAAGCCCTATGATATCATTCTATGCATGGACTCTTTATCAGCTTTTCATGCACAAATTGACTGGTTGAGAAGTACAATGTGATGTACGTGTAGAAATGGAGTCTTTTTTTTTCTTTTTTTGGTGAGATGGATAAGTTGCAGCATGAGGTGGAGATGCGCTCAAGAGGATACAATTGATTACATATCAGCTGGTTAACATGACATTGGACACAGTGGGTGAGGTGATTCCACAGTTCCCAGTGGTGGTGGATGAGTATGAGGACGTCTTTCTAGAAGATTTCATGGGACTACCTCCTTCAAGAGAGGTAGACTTATGAATTAACTTGTATCGAGGAACAACTACAATATCTACACTAGCATATAATATGGCCCCTGTAGAGCATCAGGAACTGAGGTTACAGTTAGAGGACTTATAGACTAAAGGATTCATACGGCGTAGAGTTTCTCAATGGGAATCCCTGGTATTCTTTGCCAAGAAGGAAGGAAGATTTTTGTGGGTTTGCATGGAATTCCAACTGCTAAACCTTGTGACCAATAATAACAAGTATCCTTTATGGTGGATTGATTATCTCTTCAACAAACTAAAAGGTTCTAGTTGGTTTTCTAAGATAGATATCTGATCCGGCTATCATCAGCTCATGGTATGGGACAAGGACAAACTAATGTCAGCCTTCAAATATTGGTATAAACAATATGATTTCATGGTGATACCTTTCAGCATGACCAATGCTCCATCAATGTTCATAGGGATCATAAAAAATATCTTTCATCCATTACTCGATCACTTGTGGTCGTCTTTATTGACGACATCTAGGAGTACCCAGCGTCTGAGGAAGAGCACACTGTACACTTGTGGATAGTTTTGGACACACTTTGGGAGCACAAGTTATTTGGGGGAGCTCCTGAAGTGAGATTTCAGGATAAAAAAGGTCCAAATCTTGGGACATGTCATCTGAGTGAATGAGGATGTTGTGGATCCCACATAGATCGAGGCAGTACTTGTTTGGGTGCCACCGAGAAGTGTTACTTAGGTGTGAAGTTTCCTAGGATTAGCATGTTATAATTAGATGTTCATACTTTATTTTTACAGAGTAGCAACACCTTTGAATTCCTTGACGAAGAAGTGGAGACCCTTCCTCTTGCCAGAGACATACCAACAGAGCATTCAACAACTGATGCAGAGCTTGACCAGTTCTCCCATCATGAGGATTCTGAAGGTTGGTCACTGACAATGTGGTTTACTGTGATGCATCAGGGACTGAACTCGGTTGCGTCTTGATGGAGGATGATTGAATGATAGCTTATGGCTCACGAAATCTATGGTCTCATGACCAGAATTATGTGACTCACAACTTTTAGTTGGAAGTAGTAGTATTCACACTAAAGATGTTGAAACACTACTTGATTAATGAGAGGTTCCTAGTTTACTCAGAACACAAGCCTCTCAGATATAACTTCAGACAGAATGATCTAAAATGAGACAACAATGTTGGATAGAGTTCCTCCAGGACTATGACTTTGAGATAGTATTTACTCTTGAGCAGGGGAATGCAGTGGCAGATTCACTTAGCCAGAGATCGAGTTCACAAATACTAAATGAGGATTCAGGGAAATTAACCTTGCTTCAGATATCCTATATGAATAGAGATGAGACAGTTTACCTCCAATTGACAGTAGTATCCCTTCCACTCCTACAACGAGTGAGGGAGGTGAACACTATAGAAAAAACAGTCTTTAGCGACGGGATATATGCGATAGGATTAATTCCCTTCATAGATAGTCCTTTATGAAGGATATTTGAAATTTGATTTGGGGTCCCGTCTAAAAAGGTAATGTGTGCTTTGGCGTGGGTTACGCGCCAAAGCATGGAGAGGTTATTTGTGACCAAAAAATCTCCCGGCCGCAAATAGTAAGTTTGTCGGAGGGTATTTTCTATGGGGCCCATTGCAATAAGCGGCAGTAGTAAATGGATTTTGGGGATGGGATGTTGTCTCGTCACAATAAATGTGTCGGTAGGACAATTTTGTGACGGGTCCCGTCACAAATACCAGCGATAGTAAATGGGTTAGTTGTGACGGGATGTTTCCCCATTGCAAAAAGTGTGTCGGGATGCCATTTTTTGTGATGGGTTCCGTCGCAAATACATTTTTACCCATTGACAACAATTAATATGGGCAATGGTATTTGCGACGGGTTTGATTTCAAATAAAGATATTTATGAGGGGTATCCCATCACAAATAGTCCCATACCAACTTATCTAACCAACATATACCCCCTCCATTTTTCTTTTCTTCACCACATTTCTTATTTCCTCTCTCTCTGAAATCTATTTGTTGAGTAAAAAAAATTTTGAGTTAGTTTTTTTATGGAGAAGTTGTGAAGTTGTTTACATCAATAAGAGATCGAGTTTAAAGGTACTTATATTTTATTTAGTTCAATATTTATATCATTTTTATGTATATTTTATTTATTGTAGATTTGTTGTAATTAAATTAGATTTAAATTGTTTTGTTATAAGTATTTATATGTAATAATAAATTTATATTATTAGTACTAATTTCTAATAATTAGTAATAAGTAGAAATAATTAATAATTATTAATGAAAATTAGAATTGTATATAAATAATTACATGTAATTAGTAATTAGTTGGTGTAAATTGTCGTTATAAATATCAATTAATGCCAATTAGTAACAGTTTTATTTAATTAGTAATAATTATGAGTAATTAGTAATAATTAAGTGTAATTAGTAATAATTACGGGTAAATAGTAATAGTTAAGGGTAATTAGTAATTAATAGTAATAATTAGTAATAAATATGAAAAATTAGTAATAAATAGGAATAGTTAGTAATAAATAGTAACAAAAAGAAATGAATAGTAATAAATAGGAATATATAGCAATAAATAGGAAAAAATAGTAATAAATAGTAAAAAATATGAATAAATAATAATAAATAGGAATAAATAGGAATAAATAGTAATAATTCGGAATAATTAGTAATACAAATGATTAATTAGTAACAAATAATAATAATTAGTAATAAATAAGAATAATTAGTAATAAATATGAATAAATATAAATAAATAGGAATAAATAAGAATAAATACGAATAAATAAGAATAAATAGGAAAAATTAAGAATAAATAGGAATAATCAATAACAATTAGAAATAATTAAGAATAACAAGGAATAATTAGGAATAATTAGGAATAATTATAAATGATTATGAATAATTAGTAATAATTGGTAATAATTAGTAATAATTAGTAATAATTGGTAATAATTAGTAATAATTAGTAATAATTATGAATAATTCGTAATTATTTGTAATAAATAGTAATTAATTGTAATAAATAGTAATAATTAGTAATAATCAGTTATAATTATTAATAAATAGTAATAATTAGTAATAATCAGTTATAATTATTAATAAATAGTAATAATAAGTAATAAATTGTAATAAATAGTAATAATTAGTAATAATTAACAATAATGAGTGATAATTAGTAATAATTTGTAATAATTAGTAATAATTAGTAATAATTAGTAATAATGAGTAATAATTAGTAATAATAAGCAATAAATAGTAATAATTAGTAATAAATATTAATAATTAGTAATAATTAGTAATAATTCGTAATAACTAGTAATAATTAGTAATAGGAATAATTAGGAATAATTAGTAATAATTTGTACTAGGAATAATTTGTAACAATTAGTAATATGAACAATTTGGAACAATTAGGAAGGAAATAAATTTTAATAAATTGTAATAACTTGTAATAGATTAGCACAATTTATAGTGGATTGACGTCACTCCTTTTGCCCGATGACTCTTCCCCTTTTGACATTCAACGACTCAAATCATTATGAAATGTATTCTTTTACGTATGAATATCCAATCTCGAATGCACCATTTTGAATATGAATTTGTAGGACCACAATTTTTATAATGTGTTCATGTGGTGATAGTTACAAGGAGATGATTCATCGACCAAAATAGGACTCTTTAAACTGACAGCTCATTTACTAGTAACATTCTCACACAGAAAACACATCGAAAAATCTTCTCAGAGGTATGCATATTCATTCTCAAATGAAAGATAATGAATCGGAGTACGACTGAGGTGATTCTTCATTGTGATTTCTCTATGGGAAAGTAATAAATAGTAATAATTAGTAATAAATAGTAATAAATAGCAATAAATATTAACAAATATTAATAAATAGAAATAAATAGTAATAATTAGTAATAATTAGTAATAATTAGTAATAAAAAGTAATAAAAAGTAATAATTAGTAATAAATAGTAATAATTAGTAATAATTAGTAATGATTAGTAATAATTAGTAACAAATTGTAATAACTAGTACTTGACCTTGCGAATGCATGGGGATATAATCCATTATTCTAAAAGAATATTCAGTGCTCAAATTAAATATGAAATTAATTGCGGAATAACATACACAATAATCATTGACCCAGTATCGAATAAGAAACAATGTATTAAATGACACAATACTTAAGAAGATACAATATGTACTTATTTGGAAGCATGAAAATTATCCATTCCAATAGGTGGTTTTTTTAGATATAGAAAAACCCCTTATCATGTGTACAATGGACATAAATATGCATCTCCATGAACTATTTTGGAATCCCAACTGCGAATGTTGGAATCCTCTAGAAGAGGCACACGGTTTTGTTGGGTGCTCATTACACATTCTACTACATACCCGATCCTCATATGTGATATTATGCAGTTTCATCTTAGAGTATATCTTCAAATGCTATCTGGAAATATTTATAGAGGGAAGTAAGAGATACAATGAATTGAAATCATGCATGATTTTGTATTATACAGAATAGTAAGTAAATATTTGTGTCTGGGTAAGGATTTTTCAAAAAATAAGGAGGGATAATTAACAAGTAGTAATAGTTATAAAAAAATCAAATTTAAAATCATAGAATTTTTTACCTGATTAAAGATTCAATGTAAGACATGGTGCATGGTAAAAAAATATATGAATATCAAGATATTTATCTCAAATTAAATGCAATATGATGGAAAAATTAACTGGGATAATACAAGTATACATAAATTAAATATGTACTGAATCTTAGTGTCCCTGCCTACAATAGAATTTCAAATGAAATATTCTTCAGAACCTATCGATGACTGTATTGTAAGAGGAAGGAAAAAAATAATTCTAGTTTAACACTTATACAACAAATATTCCCTATAGTAAACTCATAGTCCAAGAAAATTTATTTGAGAAGAATATCACCCCCAATATGATTCTCTAGTAGATGGAGACAAGCAAGGGAATCTACTGGTACATATAACTCTCAAATGATTTCTACAATAAGTAAAGGATGGATCATAACAGTATTTATATATATAATTGATAATATGAATAATACACATATCATATCTCAATTTATCTACAACATTACTGGATGATTTATTTTTTAGGTATGCATCATCATATCATCCTAGATGATTGCACCATGTGTTTGGAATAGGCCACCTGTAGTGATATTATTTGACAATAATTATCATAGATGATAGATTCAATGTAAGATAAGGTGAATGGTTACAAAATCATTGAAAATCATGTGATTTATCTCAACTGATATGCAATATGATGGGAAATTTAATATGGATGACTATAAGTATACATTACTTAAATATGTACAGAATGTTGGTGTCTCTAACTACAAGAGAATTTCATGTGAAATATGTCTCAAAACCTATATATCACTGCATGTAAATATGCAGGAAGAAATTACTACTGGTTGAACACATAATGAACCATTATTCTATATAGTAAACATCCAGTTCAAGAAAATGTAGTTGAAAATATGATCACCACCAATATGAATATCTAGTAGATGTAGATATGCAAGGTATTCATAATCATATGGTCCTAGATGATGGCACCATGAGTTTGTAAGAGGAGTGAATGGAATTATGAGTCACCATTTTAATAGTTGAAAAAGAAAAATAATAGAGTAAAAGTAAAATATTTTTTAAAATTTGAAGAAGATTTGAATTCATTTTCAATTTTGATCACAATAACTGTTATGCAAGCAGTGAAATAAAAAATAAAAGAAATATCCAAGATAATGAAGTTGTTGTAATAGAAGACAAAGAAAAATAATAGAGTTCAAGTATATGAATTTTTAAATTTTGGGGAATATTTGAATTCATTTTCAATTTTGATCACAATAACTGGTTTGCAAGAACTGAAATAAAAAATTAAAGATAAATCCAAGATAAGGAAGTGCTTGTAATAATAAAAATAATAAATGTGGAAATAAATGAAATAATAATAAATAGAATGAGTGGAGTCATTCACCCATTCTATGAGGCTTCAACATAGAGTCGTCAACAACTTGAGAAGACCACACAACATGAAATTGAATAAAAAATTAGTTTAAGATATATTTAATATTGATGTATCATGATAATTAATATCAAAATTCTATAAAAAGTTGAATATGTATACAAAATAACTGAATATAAAATATGTAAACACATATTGTACTTCATACATTTTACATAAACCAAATATTTCCTTAATATAACATTTCCATCATCACGACTTGTAAAGCATGGTTCTGAAATGATTTGAAACAATGCCTTGCTTAATGAATGATAAATATTTAAGAGAGAAAAACACATTCCAATGACCCACTACCCTAAAACACACGACACAATGTGCTAAAATACAAGATACAATTCTCTTAAAAAGGATCCAACGATATAATAAATCACAAGATCCTCTGCTCAAAAAAATTACATGTTCTACGACCCAAAAAAATGCATGAGCTACAAGTCAAAGAAAAAACATATTCCATTACTCTAAAAAACAATGTGATACATGAAATACAATACATGATCTAGTGATGAATTAAAATACATGATCCACTACTGAATTAAAATACACGATCCACTACTGTAAAAAATGACACACTTCTCTAAAACATTTCATTTCAGATTTAGTAGAAGTAACTAATAACATTTTGAATTTAAATTCATGATTAATAATACGAAAAAATTTGATGAAATTAAAGGTATCGTTTTACATAGTTTCTTTAGTGAGGAGGAGTCATAGTGGTGGAATATGAGCTAATAAGACTTGACCTGATCACATATATAATCATGAAATATGTTTACCTACAGTTACAGTAATATTTAAAAATTCCATAAATATCTATGTATGAAAAATATGAAAATAGTTACACATAAATAATCTTGAATCAGTTCAGTTTCAACAACTTGTTGGAAATTATATATGTTTGGGTGTCATTTAAATATAGGTGCACCAAACTTACATCTCAAATGTATTTATTGACATGGTGTGTGAAACCATATTGAAATTTCAATGGGTATGATGACATATCCAATACCTTTGGTTCCACAGAAAAACATTCCCCAACTCATGTTTTTCTAGGGGAATAATCCAAATTCCATGTATAATTTAGTTGACATCCCCAAAATTCCCAGAAGATCCACCATTACTAAAATAGAAATCATCATCTGAACATAATTACAAGTCACAAATATATAAAGACATGATTCACTACAATAAAATAAAATTAATAACATAATCAAACATAATTTCCAACATATATCTAGTGATGGTTTTTGAAGATTAATGTTGAATTAATGTATTTTATTCTAAAACGGAAATAGTGATTCCTTCAACATGGTTTTACATTATTTTTCAAAACATAGATAGTGATTACCTCTATTTGGTTTACGTTTAGTAGGGAAAATGGGGAAAAGAGAAATATAAACAACATTAGTTCATATGAAATATTATAGAAATGCATATTAAAATACCATGTATATTAAATAATAAAAACTCCACATTGAACACTAAAACAAATGAAACATACCTTATAAAAAACTACAAGTAGTGGATATCATGTTCCTGCAAGTAAAACACAAGTATTTAGACTCCCCAATCCTTCCATTGTTATGATTAGAAGGAATTAAAAGAAGTCACTACACCATGAATGAACCACGACCACTCCTGACCCCATACAGAGTATAGAATCTGTAACCGAATAAGAAAACCATCTCCCAATGTCATCTAAAATCCACTGATGTGCATCTTGAAGACACCTCAATATATCACAGAATGAAATGGGATTCTCCCATATGCAAGGGTCGGTCAAGTGCTAGCTCAGTCCCTGACCCAATGTTTGATGATTTCCCCAAATCGGTCTTCATAATATTTTTAGCATTTCAGGATGTACAACTCCTTTACAAAAATTCCCTTGATATACTCATTTGAATGTTGAGTCCCTACAATATATAAATAAAAATAATCAACATTCATCTTAAAAAATTAATTGCATTATTAAAAATAATTTTTACACAATTAGTAAGGACGCCCATTGTTTGATCACCTAAAAATAATAATTGAGTAAACTATATATATTTAAAATATGTTATTGAGGATACATTTGAAAACATTGTATATTGACTTTTAATCTAAACAAACCTACCCTAATACATTCATTGAACATAAGAAAGTGTATTTCTACTGAGTAGAGGAAAAAATTACGGTACTCCAGCTTGATATTTAGCTCAAACTCATTACACAACTTAAACTCAGTCAAATACGGGTTTTCAAAATTTAAATTTTATTTGAATTTGAAAATGAACAAATCAAACCAACCCATTTAAGCACAACTAAATTACATGAAATTAAAAACAAAAAACATATAAAAGGAATTTATTAATATCTTAAAAAAATATAAATTAAAAATAATTTATATATTAAAATATCAATATGTTGATTAATCTCATTAAATAATTGATGGAACTGACATGATTCTAAATATAGTTGAATTGAAGTTATTATATATCTTTAGTATGTCGATCTCAGATTCATCTCAAAAAATATAAAGTGAAACTCGTAGACTGTCCAGTCAAACTCATGAAGAATGTGATTATCACTGTATCATTTTCTACTTGAGTTGTAAACAATATAAACATCCATACATCCTATCATGTTAAAGAGTTAGTTAGGACAAAAATACCTGAATCAATCCTCAATGAGACATAAATGACACACATCTCTTAATTTTATTCTCCATGCATGTAAATTGAAGGCATTCATTCCATCAAGCCATGAACATTCATGAATTTTTCGGTTCATTGCTACATTGGGTTGAGAACAATCAAAGTATGTCTAGAATCAAATAGACATGACCCACAAATCTACAACATTGAATCATTATACAGATCCATTGACTTTTCATGTGAGATTAATATCCCATAATGGAGAAAAAACTCACTGAATCGCAACATAATCTTACTAAAATACAACCTTTTCAATATAAATTGGAGTCAATACTGAAAACATAATTAAATAAAAGCATTATAATCATCTGTTTCAAATGTTTTAAGTCCACAAAAATCAATAAACAATGGAGTCGATAGTGAAAACATATCACCTGCATTCATATGTTGGATGAAAGGGAGGTTAAATCCATGATTTTATGACCAATAACCTGCATTAATATAGTGTGAAAATGCAAATGGAAAGTGATGTATGGTAGGGATGTTAATTATACAATTTTAGGAAAACATAGCTTTTGTAGAGATCTGGAACTTATTAGTGAAATATTCCCTTCATCTCTTCATGTGAAGGGTGAGTCTCCTGCAATATATCAGTAAAAATAACCAATATTAATCATAGAAGATGATGTGCATAATTAAAACATTATGAGATGAATATCCCATAATAGAGACAAAAATCATAGAATCACAACATAATCATACTATAATTCTACATTGTCAATATACAGTAATGGCAATAGTGAAAACCTAATCTTGTTAAAGCATTATAATCATGTCCTTCATATGTTTTTAGTTCACAAAAATCAATATACAGTGGAGTGAATAGTCAAAACAGATTACTTGCATTCATATGTTGGATGAAAGAGTGGTTCACACCCTGATTTTACGACCAATATGCTGCATTCACATAGTGTGCACCTCCAAATAAAAAATGATTCATTGTAGTAAATTGTAAAAGAAATCAGTCATTCTAAAGTATGTATTTATAATTAGATATATAAAACCCATTCCCACCAATAACAGGTTCAACTAATGCATGTACACAATATCATGCAACATTAAATTCCATCCCATCTAAATAACACATCCATTCAAATCATGATGACATGAGATAAAAATATGAAACATACTAATTATGAGTCATTCAACAATGATCCAAAAATACCTGAAAATACTATAAACAATATGATATAAAATGAAAATTGTAATATAATTTCGGGATTAAGAAACACGATTACTGATATTATCTTCAAAAGCAGCATGCTTTACATGTTTTAATGACATTAATGTATGATCTCCTGAACTATTTATGAAAAAATTAAGAATAAAAAGATTCAATTTGATGAATAAATGGCATAAAATTGATGATGAGTAATGCAAAAATATGCATTAATGTATGATGTGATGAACCTTTGATGGAAAATCAGAAAATGAAATGATTCAGCTACATGAAACAATGGGATAAAATGAACAATGGGTGGAGTGAATAGTGAAAACTGATTACCTGTATTCATATGTTGGATGAAAGAGAGGTTAACTCCATGATTTTACGACCAATAACCTGCATTTACATAGTGTGTACCTCCAATTAAAAAATGATGCATGGTAGTAAGCATTAACATCAATCACTCATTCTGAGGGATGTATTCATAATTAGATATATAAAACACATACCCACTAATAACAGGTTCAACTAATGCATGGACACAATATCATGCAACATTGAATTCAATCCCATTAAATTAACACATCCATTCAAATCAAGATGACATGAGATAAAAATATCAAACAAACTAATTACGAGGAATGCACCAAAGATCCAAAAATACTAGATAATACTATAAAAAATATGTTCTAAAATGAAATTTGTAATATAATTATGGGATTAAGAATTTTTATTATTGATATTACCTTCAAAATTTGCATGCTTTACATGTCTTATTGAAATTAATATAAGATATCCTGAACCATTCATGTAAAATTAAGAAGTAAAAGATTCAATTTGAAGAAAAAATGGCATAAAATGGATGATGAGTAATGTTAAAATATGAATTAATGTTTGATGTGACGAACCATTGAAGGAAAATCGGAAAATGAAATTATTCAATTGCATGAAACAATGGGGTATAATTTACGTTGTGTAATCAAATGGGTTGTACTTACAGTTCCAATGCTTCAAGAAAATAGGATAAAACACCTGTTGTGAAGATCTTGAACATTATTATCTCTGAATACTGATAGAGATATGTTAGTAACATATTGGGGCCCCAAAAACTGATTATTAAATCAGTAATATTTTATTAAATGGTGGAATTATTATATCAATAGGGTTAAATGAATATCTTGAAATTGTAGAATAATCTAATAGATTAGTTAGGAACGAAAACATACCTGGTGCTAGAGGCATCCAAAAATGGTTGAATCTGCATCATGATTCAATGTCCAGGCATCGGTGAGATATTATAATTAATAGGAAGATTGATTTTCCAAGGAAAAAGGAGGTGATTGTGATGTTAAAGAGCACTGAGAATCATTTTCGGGTTGTCTGCCACAATGATCGATAGTGATGAAACATCTGGGCGATTTGCGGATGGTTGAACTGGGAGTAGATGAAAGAAACATGTAACCCTAAGAGAAGTTGACTAAACATGAGAATAGCTGGGTAGGGATTTTTTTGATAGAGGGTGGTCGTATATGGAGGAGGAAAATTCGGTTGATGATTAAGTGGACACGGGAGGCCGTGCGGGAGGTAGTTGTTGGAAGAGAAGATTTTCAGTGGGAACCTTAGGAGGGGCGAGAGATGTTGTGAGTGGGATAGAAATGATTTTGAGGGATTGAGTAAATGCATGAGGTGGAGTTGGAGGAGTTGAATCACCTAGTGTGAGGTAGCCAGCGGTGGTGCAGGTGGAGGTGGCACAGGTGGAGGTGAAGAAGTGGCAGTCGACCACAACAAATAGGAAAGAAGAGACGGAGAATACGAAACCCTAATAGGGAGGGAAGAGCTGATAGAAATGCGGGTATTGGGATCTCGTTGTGGTAGAATCATGAAACGGGATGGTGGAGGGAAAGTGGGAGCGGGATAGGGTATCACCGAGAAGAATAGAGAGCGCGCGGAGGGGCGACCTGGGCAGTCGGTTAGAGGCCATGTATTGAAAAATTGATGTGGAGGCCTGGAATATTGACACGCGGCATTAGAAAATACCTATGATTAGTATATATATATATATATATTAGTAATAATTTGTAATAATTAGATATAGGAACAATTAAGAACAATTAAGAAGAATATCGATTGTAATAAATTGTAATAACTTTAATAACATGGCACAATTTCAAGTTGATTGATGACAAAATTTTTTATCAATGACTCTTCTCTTTTCAACTATCACCGACAAAAAAACTTTATGAAAATTATAAATCTATGTATTCATATCATATATCGTATGAATTATTTTGAATATTCATTTGTAAGACCACACTTATCATAATATGTTCAGGAAGTGACAGTTGCTAGAGGATGATTCATCGATGTAAAGAGGGCTCTTTTGTCCGACGACTATTTACTTGCAACTTATTAAAAGCGAAATCACAATGAAGAATCACCTCGGAGGTACGCATATTCATTCTTGTATGCACGAGAATGAATATGCGTACCTCCGACCATATTCTATATTGTGATTTTTGTATGAGAATGTTTTAAATAGTAAAAAATACTAAAAAATACTAATAAATAGTAATATATAACAATAAATAGTAATAAATAGTAACAAATAATAATAATTAGTAATAATTAGTAATAATTAGTAAAAATTATCAATAAAAAGTAATAATTGGTAATAATTAGTATGAAATAGTAATAATTACTAAAAAATAGTAATAAATAGTAATAATTAGTAATAAATAGTATTAATTAGAAATAATTAGTAAGAAATATTCATAAATAGTAATAATTAGTAACAATTAGTAATAATTAGTAAAAAATAGTAATAGTTTTTAATAATTTGTAACAATTAGTAATAATTATTAATAGGAATAATTAAGAACAATTACGAAGAAATTAAATTGATGAAAATTGTAATAACATTAATAACTTGTCTCAATTTCCAGTTGATTAACGACACTCCTTTTTCTCTATGACTATTCTGCTTTCCACAATCTCCAAAAAAACATTTTGAAAAGTTAGATTCTACGTATGCATATCCAATTCTGTATGAACAAGTTTGAACATGGATTTGTAGGACTACATTTTTCATAAGGTTTTCAGGCAGTGACAGTTACAAGAGGATGACTCATCGACGAAAAGGGGGCTCTTTTGTCGGAGGGCTCATTTACTTGCTACATAATCACACAAAAATTACAATGAATAATCTTCTTGGAGTTATGCATATTAATTCTTGTATGCACGATATTGAGTATGCATACCTCTGAGAAGAATCTTCCTTGTGATTTGTGTGGGAGAAAGTTGCAAGTAAATGATCTGTCAGATAAAATAAAACCTGTCAATCCACTGGAAATTGTGTCACCCAGAAGTAATGGTAATTATTTTCTATTAGTTGTACTTATTTATCATTTTTTAGAATGTGTTTTTATAATTTCAAATTACTCCAAAATATTATTGTTTTTATATTTTGTATAAAAATATGGAACATATAAGTAAACAAAATTCATTATTAGAAGATCCTGCTTGATTAAATCAGCGTATAAATCCAAAATGGTTTATGTTTAAATCCTATATATATTGAGGGTGTTAAATATTTTTATCATTTTCATCATCAAAACCAGAATATGTTTCAGAAGGCACGATAATGTGTCCTTGTAAAAAATGTTATCTGAGAACGTTTGACACATTTGAAACAGTTGGGGGACATATATTATGCTTTGGTTTTCAACCAGATTATGTTTTTTGGTATCAACATTATGAACGCAGTTCCATGGAAGATAATAATAACTTGATTCCAGATCCCTCGCAGTTTCAAAATTTAGTACAGGATGTTGTAGGTCCACCTGTTCAACAAAATGAAACTCAAGATGAAATTTATTTTACTCTTGAGTTAGAACCATCCAAATTTGGTGAGTTGTTGAGGTCAACTGATGATGCATTATATCCTAGTTTCATGATACGAAAATTATAAGAGGTTGAAAAATTTATGTCTTTTAAATAATATAATGCAATGTCAAACAACAATTTTGATCAGATATTTTCTTCGGTTAAAACACAATTACCTAAAGGAAATGTGTTTCCTGTAAATTACTATGAGAGGAAGAGGCTGATTCGTAATCTGGTCCTTTGTTATTGGGAGATACATTCATGTCCAAATGATTTCATCTTATATTCCAGTGAAAATGATTCTTTGGATAGTTGTCCCACATGTCGACTAATGAGGTATAATGAATATCAACTTGGGTAGTCTGAATTGATTTCAGTAATATAGTTGAGATATTCCCCCCTTACACCTAGGTTACAACATTTATTTATGTCTCAAAATACAACGTCAATGATTTCATGGAACATAACCATGATTTCAATTGATAAAATCTTGAAGCATCTATCTGATGGTGATTCTTGGAATCATTTTCATTTTCTACATCCATCATTTGGATTAGAATCCTGAAATGTGATATTGGGTCATTCTACTGACAGTTTCTGTCTATTTTCTTCTAATGGTAGTCAATATTTATGTTGGACTTTATTTATAGCTCAGTACAGTTTTCCTCCAAAGATGATGATGAATGAGCCCTATATAATTTTGACCGTATTAATACCAGGACATCCAAAAAAACATATTGATGTTTATTAGAAACCATTGATTGATGAGTTAAATTAATTGTGGAGTGATGGTGTTAGTATATATGATGTTGTTGCGAAACAAAATTTCATACTAAAAGTTGCATACATGTGGAATATCAGTGGATTTCAAGCATATGGCATGTTATCTGGATGAAGTACACATGGTCTGAAATCATGTCCTTACTCTATGAAAGATAACAAAGACTATTTCATCTTCAATGGAAAAAAAATTGCTATTTTGACGATCATCAATGATTTCATCCAACCAATCACCCTTTTCGGAATAAAATATATTATTTCAGAAAATGTACAATTGAAAGAGGTGGACTTCCAAAAATGATATCAGGTATAGAGTTAAAATCAATTGTATTTTCATTACCACCTATCATATTTGGGCCAACAATAAATCAACAAAAAATTCATGGCTTTGGGAAAGAACATAATTCGGTAAAACTAAGAATTTTCTGGGATCTTCAATATTGGTTTGATTTGTTAGTCCACCACTTTTTGGATGTTATTCATATTGAGAAGAACTTTTTTGATAATTTATTTCATACAATATTAGATACATCATTTATGATCAAAGATACTGCAAATTCATGATTACATATTTCCCAAATTTGCAGTGAACCATAACTTAAACTATTTAGAAATTTCAGATTACAAAGGTTAATTAAGGAAAAAGTAGTTTATACACTATCCAAAAGAGTCAGTTATTATTTTTTAAGTGGATGGAAGAATTGATACTTTCCGTTGGCTATGCATCCAATCTGGGAAGATGTGTTAAGAAGGGTTATATTACCAGATTAAAATGTCATGATTTTTATGTTATAATTGAAAGACATATGCTGATTTTTTAGATGTTTTTGAATTATTTGATTTGGGATTCGATAATACACATATCTTAATTTTTTTGAGACATTTGTACTGTGACAACAGACTACGATGTGCTAATAAAATGGAAGAATAAAATGCTATAATTATATGTAAATTGGAAGAAATCATTCCACTAGCATTCATTGACTTAATGGAATATTTGATATTACATTGTCCACATGAATCTAAATGTGGAGGTCCAATATATTTTTGATGGTTGTACCCAATCAAGAGATGCATGGAAAAATTTATGAAAAAATTACGTAACAACGCATCAGTTGAATGATCAATTGTTGAAGCTTATTTGCAAGATTATTTTTTCCTGGTTTCATTATTTTGAATTTGAATATCCCTCTAAAAACAATATCATGGAATTAAATGCGGGGATTGTTAATGACTAAATGGGAAATCAATTATCGGTTTTTAATCATCCAAATACTGGAATTGGTGGAGTTCATGAACGATGGATTTCAGATGATGAACATCCCAAAGCTCATACAAATGTTCTGCTCAAATGTGAAGAAATGAAATCATTTGTACTGTGAGTGCTTCTATAACATATTCTATAATTTTTGTTACAGTATTTAAACATATTTTAATTGTACGATATATTATAATCATATCAAGAAACAAATTCCCCAAATTACAACATCTTCTCTTAAAGAATGTAGAAAATAAAATATCTCAATTGTGTCAAATACTAGTAACAAAAATTATTGATAGTTTAATATCATTTCCATTTAATATTTATTATATTGATAATTGTTTTACAAATTTTAGGTGTCTCATCATACTGATAAAACTGGCAAGAGGCTGTGTATATTGAGTAACCCACATTTCAAAATGGTTAAATCTTAAAAGAATGTGTGGTGAGTGGTTTTTGATTTCATACATGTGCATATGGGGAATCAAAAAAACAATGAAAAATGGAGTTTTCTGGAGAGGATCATGTCATAGAGAATCTGATGTTGACTTTTATGGCATTCTGGATTAAATTATTGAGCTGTGTTATCAATGAAAAAAATTATATAATGATGTTTAAATGTTAGTGGTTGGATACTGAGATAGGGTTTCATTTTCATTCGATTCATGGAATCATCAATATTAAATATAAAACATTTCTTATGTTAAAAGAAACATTTTTACTGGCATAACAGGAACATCAAATTTATTATGCAAAGTACTGTTCTACTTTAAGATAATTGAGTGATTGGTGGAGCATAAAAAAAATTAAATCTCAGGAAAATCAGTTTACTCAAACTGAATGTGGTTTTGCTAAAGGGTATGGAATTGAATTTTTTCAAGAGTATTCTAAAAATCCATCTTTTTCACAAATAGACGTGAATATCTATGATTTCACCCTACAATTAAGGATCGATGATGTTGAAGATGTTAATGATGTTACAAAGGAATTTGAAATGAAGAGAGATGACGAAACTGAAACTCGTATGGATATTGATAATGCTGAGGAAGAATATGATGACATTGACATTGAAAAATGTGAAGATAGGGATAAATATAGTAATTGATGCAGTTAAAAGGTTCTTATAATCATAACTAATACATATATATATATATATATATAGTTATTTTCAACAATCTTCTAACAACAATCATTTTGTGTTTTAGACGGACACTGATCTATTCTGTGAGTCGCATGAGGCTGAGCTACCTTCGAATGTGGAAGATTTTGGATCATATAACCCTCATACTACTTGTGTTTCAGGGGGTATGCAGAGGGGGTGTGGTCTTTTGCGACTGATGATTCCTAACCCTATCCCCGAGCGACGACTGCACCTTGGATTCGATCCACGAACACGGAGGTATGATAACCTATATATTTTATTTATATTTCATTAATTTATATATATATATATATATACTATTTGTATGATTATTTATTCCCCTTTTACAGTTTTTTGCCTATTTCTATTGTACAAGGGAGCGCTATCTTGCACAATTATTTTTCTCAGCCTTGGATCAAATGGGAACAAATTCCTGTTGATGTGTGGCTCGACATGATCAATCATTGGCTGCTACATAAATAAATAATATTTATTTTGATATTTACTTTATTAATAAAATGATATTATAAATTAATTTTAGTTTTTATGATATCCTATAGATTATAGCGTGCATGACGGTATCCATGTGGCATTGTAGGAGTCTATGCATGACTGTTTTCGTCAATTTTTTCTCAATTTGAGAATGACGAGGTTTAAGAAACCAAGAGTGATAGAATTGGATATGTCATGTAAAGCCCAATGACAAGAGTAATTTTCATCTCATGTTTGGTATGGATAATGTTTACACTGGATGGGTGGTGGATTTCAGAGGAGATCATTATTGGGTCGTTAGAACTAGGGGAGACAGGAGGTGATTCATCAAACTGCTAGCTGTATATTTAGTAGGCATAGAGATAATCTGGTAAGTATATTTTTTAAATATTTAATATAAATATAAATATAAACATTTTAATTAATATATTTGTAGGTATTATAGAGTCCTGATATTATGAAGTCTGACATTTATTAGAGGATGTATAGTGATCCAAACACTGGAGAGATTAGAGGTGATCTCTAGCATCAGACTGTGGTTAGTATTAATTTTTTAGTTTGAAAATTAATTTCATATGGTATTTTCACAATTTTAATTTCAAATTGGAATTGAAGGAGTCATATGAGGCTACGACCTCTCTGACACAGGCTGGGAGTCAGGATGAGATGACTGATTAGACCAGTGCACACCATTTTGATGAGGCAGCATGGATACATGCAACTTAGTATAGCTTTGATAAGGTCTGAGTAGTTGGTATTTGATCTCATTTGACTCATGTTACTTTTTATGGTACTTATGCGATGTCGGCATCCAACTTGAGAGGATATTGTGGAGTGGCATCCACTTCTGCCTCACAGTATCAAAAGCAGTTACGAACTCAGACTGAGCTTATAAACAGTTTGCAGAAGCAGTATGAAGAGATGGGTCAGCAGCATCAGCATCATCATGAGGAGGAGATGCATTGATGGAAGCAGCATCAACAGTAGCACCATCACGAGAAGATGAAGTACATACATCATCTAACTCGTAGTTTAGGGATATATTTTCTTCAACCATCTTCTACATCTCCTCCACCTCCTCCAAAAGATGACCCCAGTGATTTTTTTATGTTAAAAACATTTGAATTCATGATTTTTAGTAATATGAACTATGTACAGTTTATGTATTTTATATTGGTGAAAATATTGCATAATTTAATTTTCATTATTTCTAATATTTTATTATTTATTATTAGTATTATATTTTTTAACATTTGATTATTTTACTAATAAAAATACTAATATTTTATGATATTTTTATATTTTTTTGTAAATATTTATTATTTTAATAATTTTTTTATTTTTTCATAATTTTAATAATAATATAATTTATTTTTTATTAATAATAATTTTATTATATATATAATTTTTTATTATTATAATTTTTAATTTTAAATTTGTCTAATAATAATAATAATATATGATGATTTTTTTTGAGAATATTGAGAATTTTAATATATAATTTTTATTTTTTAAAAATATTAACATAACTATTTCATTAATCATTATTTTATTAAATATATTTTTTATTATGTATTGTATTTGCGAAGAGTCCTTTTTTTACAGTCTCCCCTCATAAATAATTTAGATAAAAATATTAATAAATGTATTTGCGATGTGACGGCGAGCAAATCACAATTACTATTTGCGACGGGACCGTCGAAAAAGATTTCTTTTATATAATATAATCGCAGATTTATTTGTGCTGAGGAACTTCACCGTTGAAAATAAAATTTGTGATGATCCCATTGCAAAAGGTTTTTTATAGATAATGCTTATAATAAAAATCTTATTTGTGATGGGAAACGTTCCCGACAAAAATAATATTTTTTGCAACAGGACTGTCGCAAACTTTAGTATTTGCGATGCCGTTTTCTACAACTTGCTATTTGTGATAGGGACCTGTCGCTAAAGAATATTTGTGATGGGATCCCATCACAAATATACCATTTAAAATATATCTAATTACAATAGTGGAAACTTGTAGACAGCAGCTGCGAGACATCACTTTCTCAGATATCCTCAGGCCATGAACGCGATTGATATTCTGATAATGGGGAGCTCGCTATCCTTTTCCAATGATGAACACTTGTACCATTGGTTATATAAATGGAGGTGCTAAGGGAGTTCTATAAATCTACCATGGAGGTACATCTAGGTGTGATTAATATGTATCAGGACCTCAGATGTTACTACTGGTGGCCATGGATAAAGATAGTTATGGCAGAGTTTTGTTTCGAAATGCCTCACTTTGCATCAAGTGAACATCGAGCAACAGGTACTAGAAATCTAGACCCAACCCCTCTAGATACCAATGTGGAAGAAGGGATATCGATGGTTTTTGTGATGGAGTTACCAAATACGTCCAAAAGGCATGATTCCAACTAGGTGATCAATGACCGACTCACCATGTTGTCCCACTTACATGCTATTTTAGAGAATGGTTCATTAGAGAGCATGGGACATATCTATGTTCAGGATATCATTCATCTTTATGGGGATCCATCGATGATAGTCTCAGACTGTGATGAATTCTTAATATCCCGGTTGTGGAAGGGATTGCAGGAGGCTTTCGGGACTCAGCTTCTCTTGAGCAGAGGTTTTCACCCGCATACCGATAGTCTTACTAAGTAGACAATTCATACCATGTAGGGCATGCTTCATGCATGTGTCCATGATTATGGTTGTATTTGGGAAGTACAAAAACCATTGAGGGAGTTATTTTACACCAACAGCTATCACTCCCCCACTGGAATGGCACTTTTGAGGCTTTTTATAGATTACCATGAAGATCGCACTTGTGATGGATAGATCGAGGAGAGCTATCTCTCATTGGCCAAGAGATGGTATAGTATACCACTAAGAAGGTGCCAGAAATCCGAGAGAGGATTACGAATTCACATAGATAATGGAAGTCCTATGATGATAAGCTATGAAGACAACTAGTGTTTTAGGAGGGGGACCACATATTCTAACGAGTCTCCCCTCAATGGGGACTACAAAGATTTGGCTGAGGCATTAAACTACACCCAATGTTTATTGGTCCATTCCATATAATTCGGAGGATTGGAGGGGTGGCGTACCACATGGCACTGACACCAAAGTTAGAGAGAGTGCACGACATCTTCCATGAATACTAGTTTAGGAGATACGGGCATGACTCGTCTCACGTTATCAACCATGGAGATATAGAGATTGGAAATGGGGTAAATTTTTTTGAGTACCCAGTGGAGATAGAGGATCGACTGGAGTAGATCGTTTGTGGATAGTGGACACATCTGGTGCACCTTATATGGTATAACTGGTATCACAAGGAGATAACATGGGAGACAAAGGCTCATATGTTTTCTAAGTACCACTCATTGTTTGTGTATACTTCATTGTATTTCATGGATGTTAATCCATAAAGTTTATTGAATGTAAAGACCTGAATATTCCATGTAATTTTTTTATAATTTATTTTTATTTTTTATGAGTCTGCCAGAAATAACGGTTTGTGATTCCGTGGCCCGTTGTGCCTGAAATTATTTTTTTTCTTTTTTAGTGGTATGTTCAGTAAAAACACAGGCGACACTTTATATCTATTTTAACAATTCTCATATTAAAAATTTGAGGGCACCGTTGAATCTGCAGGTCTGTGATTCACTTAAGTGAAGATCAATTTGACCACAGATGGTCGGGATAAAAAGATAGTTTTTGGTCTTTTGAAAAATAAAAAAATAACAGTTAATTGTTACTTTATTTTCATTTTATTCAATGGATGAGAGGGGTGGGCAGGACAAGTGACATGTCAAGACATTCAATGGCTTGACTCATCTACAACGTAACTCCACTATTGTGAATTAAAAGTGGTTCACAAATTAATTTAATGAACTTCATTAATTCTTCAACGTGTTACTCACCTTTCAATATCCTAGTTAAATATAGCTCGGGGTGGGGTTTTGTGAAAACTTCTTCACATGAGGAAACATTGGTGATGTCCTACGACAACATCCACCTAGATATGGAGACCCGATTCAGGGATCAGTGATGAGTGCCACCGGATAACGAACCGATGACAACAACCATGTAGGATCTATCGATCTTCGTCAGCAGACGTCTCATCTAGGTAGGGGGTTTATGTGTGGTTTTGGATTAAAATTATTGAAATGTGTTTATTTAATCATTAATGTTAGATAAATTTTCTCCCACTTGTTTTCGTGTTAGCACGGAGGGCGCTGGACAAATGAACAAGGCCCAGACACTCCTCCGCTTCATTCAAGATGTGTTTTTCAGGAATGAATTTCCGTTACATGGATAGAAATGTGAGACGGAGGGTAGAATTATGATGAAGGTAGTCCAAGATAATCGTAGGTTCTAACGACACCATGAACAGACCACCAGAACATGTCTGGTGGCCCGGGTAATGATCTGCCATTGCAGAAAGCCAGCAACGGCCTGCGATGGCATGAAGAGGCCCGCAGAAACTGGCTATGAGCGGTGGGTAGACAGAGCACCATCGAACATTGCAGAGGCTAGAGGCTTCCAAACTCAGTGGAATGCTTAGGAGAAGGATGAATTGTGCGACCAATGGGTCTCGACCAGATGGGGGGGGTGTCGTCGTGCCGCATCGGATGAAGACCGATCAGCCATCTCGAAAACCGTCAAAGAGCGCGGTGGGGAAGTGCCCCACTAGCCTGATGAAATGACCGAGGTGTCCATGGGGACACCAAGACATGGTTTTCCTTTAGGTGTACTCGAGATAGATTCGGGCCGACCGAACGGTCCAGTCCAATGACCCAGCAGGGTAGCACTAGTGGACTGAGACCCACCCAGTGGGCCGAACCAACTATGGTCCGAGCCCGCGATACAACCATTCTGACCTCGATGAGATGGACCTAGTGAACCGGTACAAACCTTAATGGGCTGGACCTGGGTGTGGTCAGGTAGACCCTGGGACCCGTTTCGTCAGGTCTGCCTGATCGAGTCGGACTGGGCATAGACCCAACCGACCCTTGAATAATGAAACACCTATAACTGGAAAAATGGGTGTCGATTTTTCATTTACTTAGTGGTGTTGGGATCATAGTTGGGAAGTGTTCCCTTTTTCATGTTCTGGCATGCCTGACCAAGCCCGGCCTGACTGAGGTGATATCTCCCCTATTTCATAGAACGAGGTGTAACTAACAGACCGGGAGTCCGATCAATGCATCTTCTATGGAAGAAGACCCCTTGAGAAAATCAAGTTCATTGGAGATACACAATGCGAGATTTGATAGTGTTTGACATGCACCCAGGGATGATGCACTATTGAATTCAACTGATCCCTTTTTACAAAAGTTCTTATATCTCACATATCGGGTGTCAAATCGTTGCTCCATTTTTCATGTTTGGAACCCTAGGAGGGGGTCGTCCCTTTTGTAGAATTTTTGAGGGAAATTGTACTGGTTTATATATGAATGATGGATTGAGGAGAAGAATCATTTGGTGATCAGGCGGGGTTCGTACAAGATTCTAGTGGATGGCTGTGACATAAAGAAGAAGAGAGACCAACACTAGTAAGAATATGAATAACCAGAGTGAGATCATCTAGCTGTACGAATAATAATCCCTTACTTCTATACTAGTGACCAATACTGGACAACAACAACGAGAAATACTGGTAAGCACTAGAGACCAATAAGGGTCCGCTCCCGCGACCAATACAGGTAATCACTAGAGACCTATACTGAACATCACCAGCAACCAATACAGCTCAAAATCTAGTGACCAATATAGTTTATCATGAGTTTATCTATACGAGTCAGTAGTAGAGTTACTACAGATTAGATGATATGGATTTACAAATAGTCATCCATATCCCAGTCACCCTGAAGTTATACTGTTTGAGTGAGATGTTTTTTTTTCAGCTTCATGATTTAGACAATGCTTGGGATATTATTTTTTGGTATTTCATGTCATGTTTTGTTTTGTGGATTACTGAGAGAACTCCATGGATTTTGGGGTCCCTATAGGGTATTGTTATACTCACCCCTATACAGGCTATGCTCGCACATGTGTGTCTGGTCAAGACTACAGACTCCCTAAGGCAGACTTTGGAGGTTTTGGACTTGGTGGAACTTGGTGCGACAAGTGTAGTCGAGATCCTATTATCTATCTTTGGACATACAGTTTCTCCCTTCCAAGTAGAGCTCTAGGGTATATGTGACAACTGTTTACTTTTTTTATTTAGTTTTTAGGGTATGTATTCCAGTCCACTGTTTTTAGTTTATAGTTGTACTAATGGTTCTACTTTACTCTCATGGCTATATCATACTTTTATTGGTTGTTTACATCAGTTTAACTTTATTTAGTGACTAAAAGTATATAAGGAAATTCCTTCTTTATTCAAGAAATGATTTCAGGTGATTTTTACTAACCCCAAGCATATTCAAAGCGGGTTAGGGGTAGTCACGTCAAGGGCTCGTGGGATGGTTCGTGAGAGATGTGTTATAACAATGGGGATTTATGTACTAGATACAAAAATATTATGAATATTATAAATAATATAATGAGAATATCATAACCATGAATATGAAACATGAAATTAGAGCATAAAAATAATTATAGAAAAAATCATAAAATATATAGGCATAACCTTAACATAGGAATCTATCATGGCATGAGATTGTGGAAAATAAATAATCATTTGATATCATAAGAATATATACAGTATAATCAATAATATTAGCTTAACAATCTGGGAATGTGTAACCACATATTCCTAATACCATAGTGGATAAAAAAACTAAGACATATCTAATATATAAAAATATATTGATATGTAAACTCTAAAATCACTAAATAATGGTCAATATAATTAAATTTCAACTTTGAACAAATAATATCAAAATATTTGTTTGGAATAGGAACTTGGGACTAATAGAAAATCACTAAAAATGTTGTATCAAGATTAAATATTAAAAAATAATTATTTAATGACTTGTAATAGTGGTAAAAACATTTAATGATCTTAATTAGATGATTCAGTTTATTTAAATCACTAAATAAATAAAATAATTAAAATACAAGTTTTTTTATAGTCTATAATGCTTAAGGGAGTAGAAATAGATATGAAATTATTTAAATTAAAATTATAAATATATAAATATCCAATAAGAATTTATTTTTATCATTGAATTTTTTTAAAAATATTAATGTAGTATTATATTCTTTAAACTATGGGGAAGCAAAGTAATATTTATTTATACAATAATAAATATGAATAGAATAAATAAAAATCTATTAAAAAAATATAATAAATATGTGATATTTTGAAACCAATTTAAAAAACATAAATGTATACAAAAACTATTTCCCTTTCAAACATCATAAGAAATCAGAAATCAATGGAAGGATAAATAAAAGAACTATAAAAATGATGTAAATGGTGTAGGATTCGTATAAGGAATACAGAAGGTTGAAATTAAAATCAAATTGAAATATCAAATAAAAAATAGATTTATCTAATAATTCCACATTAATATTTATAATTGGTGGGGGAGTCACATAAAATATACAAAATGACTATATTTGATGGAATATGATTATTTTAATTTAATGTAAAATAAAATTCCCAAAGGATGGATTATACATATATAATCCCATCTAAAAAGATAGAGAGAGAATGGACCCAATACCTTAACATCCATCATTATTAAACACACTGTGTCTCTTTATACAATAAACATAGACACATTAAGACATATTTTTTGGAATCATTATTAATTGTTGTTTAATTAAAAAAGTAATAATTAATAATTATTTATTACATATATATTATAAATTCATTATTTTCTATCATCTAGTGTTTTCAATATAATAATCTAATGAATCTATCAGTAGATTAGTGTCGATCATCTTTCCATGTTTATTAGTCAATCATATTTACAATTATCATGTGTTTAGAATCTTAAATTTTACTTGATTCCAAAATTTTCATATTCATTATATTGGCATTATGGGTATGATTCTTATGTAAGAATTAGATGATTCATTTTTGTGACTATTTAATCAATGATATGGATGAATTTAAATGAAGACATTAATTCTAATATTATTATTTGATATCTATGGAAATAAAATTTTTTAATCATTAATATAATAACGTACATGTTATTATGTTATTATAATAATATATTACTAAAATAATAGAAATAGTATTGAATCATTCAAGTATATGTTTCATAAGGAATATTGTTTAATTATAAATTAAATATACACATAATTTATTTAACTACATTGATGAAATAACACAGTCTTTTAAAAACCACTTCTAAAATGAATGATTTTGGACTCATTACAATTCCGAATAGATTTTAATAATGGAAGATAAATTTTGGTTTGTAACAATGGATGATATATTAGATAAAATAGAATAAGTATTGTTTTTTAAAGTAGGTGAAAGGGTAATGTTTTTTATGATTTTGGGTTGTATTTTCACAAATACCAATTTTAGAATGGTTATGGAATGTCACATTGTGTGGATTGCAGTGCTAGAATGGTGTGGGAAGAAGTTTCATTTATTAATCACTCATAAATATCAAGATAAATATTTTTCATTAAAAATTAATTACAAATATATTATTTTTTCATATTTCTACTTTTAATATATGTCGACCTATTTCATTATACACCCTACTAAATTATTTTTTTCTACAATATAATATCAAACCAATAAATTTTTTTAAATCTTTATTACATATATAAAATATAATTTATTATATTATTTCTTTGAAAATATGACCTATATGTTTTTGAGGACTGAATATTATATTTATTTATATATTTTTTTTATAAACAATAATATTATATTAAAAACATTGAATGAATACATTTTTAATCATTAAAATTAATAAATTATTTGATGGATGCTACTTATTTATTTTAAAAATATCAATATTTATTTTCAATATTTCTAAAATATTATAAATATTATTTTGATAATAATATATTTATGGGAAATATTATCAAAAAATATAATTTATCAAATTTCTAATTAATAATTCATATATTCATTACTTATACTAATAAAAACCCTTGGTACACCAAAATATTCCATATGTGTTAGATAAAAAATATTCATAGTCACGTTGGATGATTTAATTACGATGAATCATCTATTGTTTGCCATGAGATCGAACATCATTTGTGGATGATTTTACTGAGGTATTAGTTTTTAATGACCAATTTAAACATGGTCTAGGGAACACCCTATTGATATTACATATTTCCAATGATATGAAATATATTTATCATATGTATGACTTATATTTAATTAATCTATAGCTTATAACATAGTAAATAAATTTCAAAATTTTATCACATAAATTTATATAGACCATTTCAAAAATAAATAAACAAATTTCTTATCTCATGATTACTTATTTTAAGTATGTATTACTCCAGATATAACCACATAATCAATTATATTTCTCACTTATCATTTTTTTCAATGGTCATCTATATAATCAAGGTGTATATTGAACCAATATAAATTTATATTCAATTAACAAATAATTATCCCATTTCCATTTTAAATACATATTTATATACAAATGAATTTCTATATATCTTATTCATCAAATATGCTAAAAATTTCCTTCATATTTTTAAAGATATTAATTATTTTTACAATTATAGTTCGAATTTTTTTCTGAGACCATGTGGAATTATACATTAATCATACCCACAATTTACATGATTTGTTTTCATGTATAATTTTTTACTACACTCTATATTTTTTATAATATGATATATTTAGTTTTATATTTTATATTTTTATATTAATATAAATTAATTATTCTTCATATTATCTTAGAATATCATATGGAATAAATAATTCAATAAATCAAAATTATAAAAAATCAAATATATTATTAATATTAGACTTTATAGTTTCAAATAGTGTTAATTATGGTTCGTCCTGAATTTATGTTCACTGGGATGTGGGATGGCTTCACAGGATGTTTTGGAGGCTAGTAATTGAAATTGAGTAATAGATAGAAAATAATAATAGATTCTTATATATGTGGATGGTTATTAAATTATACAAAATAATCATTCATGGTTACAAAAGGGGGAAAAATAAAAATATATAATTGGGAGCACTATTATTATAACATTATACTAACTTTTTCATGTTTTTGATTCTGTTATATTTAAATCATATTAGAGATTTGTTTTGATACTTTGTAAAACATATATATAAATTATAACTAATGTTGAGCTATTTGTAATGATTTTGATTCATATATTTATAAGTGGATCTTTTTTTGGAATATATTACTGGATTGATGTTTGATGATTGATTATTTTTTAATGGATGTGGTTGTGGATTTATTGTTATTTATATTGGATGTATTCTCATATTTAATGATAGTTTATAAGGTATCTGAGTGCATGTTACATAATATTTCATGATATATGGTTCTTACCTATTATTAATGATGTTTTATCATGTTGAATTATTATGTGAGTAATCTAATGGTTTGATAGAATGATTTATGAGTGATTTATCAGTGAGATTGATTATGTTTAATTTTAAATTGACTTATAGATATTTGATTATTAGGGATATAATGTGGTTTTGAGTTAAGGTAGGGGAAATAGAACCACCCCTTTAGGTAATACAATATGTGTAGATGAAAAATAAAAATGAGGGTACATAGATCTTATTTCACAGTGTTTATGGGTATATATGTTGTTTAATAAAATGAGTATTTTTGGTTATTCAGCAACATATCTTACATGAAGTGGGGGATTCTTTAACATAGTGGTCATATATCCTAGAAAATATTATATAGACCCTCGATTTTCATACATATACATTACATATCTTTTTCAGAATACATAAAAAATTATACCACATACACCCAAATACGGTACTAGTCTTGTGGATTTGGAAACATGGAAACAAAACAATAGTATATAATTGATCCATATTATCTCCCATTAGGTTCTCATTAAATGACTCCCTTCATTGAAAAATCAATCATAATAAAAATTTTCATAACCTTGGTAATGATACTTAAAAAGGATTGAGTTCAAATTCTAATTAATGAGAAAAAGGTATATATATAGGCACACTTCTATGTATAAGGTAATGAGGACATATGAATGAAAAAAATAATACCATGAATATCAAGGATCATATACATGAATCATGTCATAAAGAATGACAGTTCATTGGACACGAATCATATGGAAAAAAGAACAAAAGTATTGAAATAATGACACAATAATAAAACCTGTAATTGTGCAAGATATATTACAACATATAATGATTTCCACTATAGTCAAGGCATTGCTGCTGATACTATATTAGTAGACAAAGTCCTTTAGTAAACTCTATTCACAACCCATTCTAGCCCTATATTATTAAATTGAGTTCACCCATCATTCTATACATTTAATACTAAACCAGTTTCATTTCTCGTTTCATCTATTCCAATCTGATGAGATATAAATTACTACCCAATGAATTGGAGGGAAATATCATTCCACCCATATCATAATGAAGTTATGCAATCATGTTCCACAAGATCCTTAATAATCATATCACAACCCAGGAAAAGAAACGGTTATTATAAAAATTTAATCATATCATAAAATATTGATATAAAAATGATTAATAATAATTTAATCATAAAAATATCCCATGAAAATAAGTGGTTTTAAAAAGTATATATCTGATGAAAGATAAAGTGGGTTCATCAACGTGATGACATTGTAAAATAATCCAATCAAAGATATAAATTTTATAAAAGGAGTCAATAATTTCCATATAAAGGCATGAGTAATAATGATAGATATTATCTTATATTAGAATTAATTTTGAAATATATTTTAAAAATAATTTTTCCAGAATATAATATTTATATATTGAAATATACATTTTCAAATATAAATTGTTTTGAAAACATATTTCATTGAAAATATATTAGAAAAAATATAAATGAAGAACATCAAATCATTAAATTAATAAAAAAATATTTTTTTCCTATAAAATGGGATTAAAATATATTTTTAAAACATTTTTGAAGACATTTCATAAAAAATTTGGGTTGTAATATAACAGATTTCTTATATGAGAGAGAGTCGGTAAAATTTTACGTAAAAAATAATATCATAATTACCAAAGTGTAGAAAAATTGTACCATTAAATGGATATATGTGAAATAAATTGATGATAAGTAATATCATGATTATTCTTGATTTATATATCATAATATTTCATTAGAGGAGGGATAAACATAAACAATCTCGTAATGCGATTAGATTGTCTCCATAAAATCTTATAATTTTGTAAGATGTGATCATACACTCCTTGTATGAATTGAATATTCCATGAATCATAAAATAAAAAAATATTTATAATGATATTAAACGTGAAATTAAAATATATGCACCATAAATAATAATTCAGTTTCGTAACAAAACACCAGTCATAATAAAAAGAAAATTGAGACAAAACAATTTCTGCAATTTGGTAACTTTTAAATCATAAACCACCGGAAATAAATTTCATAACCTGGATATTACAATATCCCTAAATTTATGAATAATGTAAATAGTATACAATCAGGGGAAGTACATAATCAACACAAAATGAAAAAGGGACAAACTTAGCAGATATCTCTTGAAAGTAAAAATTGATATTAAATCATCTTTCCAAGTGTTTTGAATCCCATCAAACACATTCATACCAAAGTTATAATTAAAAAAATTATTATACATATTTTAATGAAATATATTTTTATATCTAATAAAATATATTGTCTTATAATTACCTTATATTACGCTCTTTCAAAAAATCCATTGTCTGGGTTTCACTTTATGAAATATTTTTTTTGTTCTTCGCATTTTTCTTAATTTGTAATAGAGTTTCTTCATACACATAAATGATGATTTTAGTAATTAAAACAAGATATAAATATTATTTATATTTAGTATATTTATTTTATAGTAATATATAGAATATACAAGTACGAAATAAAATACACAGTTTAGGGAGACAACAATCCTTGCACCCAAATGTATGTTGTTTTTGTTTTTATTATGGTACAAAAAGAGGGCAATAAAATGAAATATATTTATAAATTTATATAATAAATATTATATTATTTTAATTTTATATGTATCAAATAATTTCACTAAACCCAACCTTAATGCATTTCATTTAGTGTGTGAACGAATCACATAGCATTGAGTGGGTCGTTGTCCACACATCCTCAAACGAAATTATCATACTTACATAAATTGGAATGTAAAAATATATGTGTTGTAAAATAAATAAATATTGCTAAAGAATTAATAAATATAATATGTAACATATATAAATATTTTTTTCCTCATAATTTCCAATATGAAAGGAAGCAAATGAAAAATAAAGAATCATTGTTTAGTGAGGTAGTAGTTCACTGTACACTTGAACAGCTCGTTCGTTACCCATTAGAGGGTGAAGTGTGAATGTGTAGCTAAAATAATTAACTTTAGAACATGAATTTATATTTTGGATACTAGTTTTGTTATAATATTTTGTAATACATACATTTTAGGGTGTTGATAATCGAAATAAATGAACAGAGCTTTAGAAATGGTGTTACCTCTAAATCTTGTAACACCATTTGGTTTGTATCAAAATTATTCCTTAGAAGACATTATTATGAAATGAAGGATTCAAGGAGGAATTTATGGATTTTTGGAAGTGTATGGGGTAGGTTTTTTTCCCTAAACTAAATTGTTTTATATGTGTGAAGAAGATGGATTGGTGGTGACCTTTTATAGAGAATAGAAAGGACACCATTATCTTTTTTCAAAACTAGTTAGATATACCCAAATTATCATTTATCCATTGACATATTAAACCAAAAAAATAATATAATGAAAGTTTAATGGATGATTCATCTTCAGAAAATGTATTATTTAAAATGTTTTATGTAATTTGGGTCTTCAATTTTTGTTTTAGTCTTTAATACAGAATAATTTTTTCCATTAACTATGTAGAAAATTTTCTTTCATTCACTAATCATTTTCCTCAAAAAATAATTTGATATTATTAAGAATTATAAATTACTCTAATTCAAAATATTGTAGTTTTTTCCTAATTTTACACATTTATGTGGATGAAATTAATTTAAGGTTAATCATACGAACGGGACGACCCAATCAGTATTTAGTGTAAAATCATCTATATTATATCTACGTTTTTAAAACCAAATTCATAGTGAAATTGATACAAAAGTCATAAATTTTATTAATTGATATAAATATTATATTAATAATCTTTTAAAAAATAAAATATATAATTTATCCCGATAAATAAATTATATGAAAAATATTATTTCAATTAAAATATATACATTTTCATAATTCATTATGAAATGAAATTTATCAATAAAATAGAAAAAATTAAGCATAAGAAAATTTTGACATTATAATTTAAAAAATGATGATTATTTTATAAAAATATATTTTTAATATTAACCTAAATTAATTTTATAATTTTTTATATAATGGAATTCAAAGTACTATTTTTTTGGAAAATAGTAATTTTAAACGTGTAATGATATTTCCAAAAAATATATCTCCTAATATCGATATATATATATATATATTATAATACAATAATAAAAAATATTTGAAAATCTTTTCTTACTATTAATATAATTACGTATTACAGACTTGTTATAATTATCTCATTTAAATAATTATGACAACAATACGATCTTTCATTGAAACATCAATGTTCTATGTCACATACACCATGTCGTTATTCCATGTAATGTATGCAAAATTTATTCTATGGAAAGGAGTGTGTGACTCTATAAATTGAAAGAAATGAATAAATTTTTCTATTTATTTGAAAAATCGTTCCAAAAAACTCACAGAGTTATATTTTCCCCACTTAAACTGTGTATCTCCTTTAAATATTTTTAATTAGGTGAAATAAAATGATGATAATTATGCTTTATCATATCATCAATATCCCACATAGATATATCTAACTAGAAATTTCTCTAAAAAATCTTTACCAGGTGTGCAATCGTGTTTTGTAGATCATTCTCTTATCGCTCCAGAATTTCACCTAGTTGTTCTTCATAAGAAAGATCCGGATCCGGAGGTTCGACATCTAAGTTTAGTACAGGTGACGGGCCAGGTTTGTACTTTTTAAGGTGGGATTCACTAAAGAAATCATGGTATTGAGAGATATTTGGAGGAACTAACAATAAATAATATATTATCTTGATATGATTATGAATCACTAAGGGAGCGATATATATAGGTCTTTGTTTCCATTTATTATTGATTCTAATAAATTTTTACATGGTGAAATTTGTAGAAACTATATTTCACGTTCATCAAATTCATTATCTTGACAACGGTAATCATGTTATATTTTCTACAAGAACTTATCTGACTTGATATTATACGGAATGGTTATAACATTGTCGAAAATTTCCTTCGTGATCTCATGTCCCAATAGATTTCATTCTCCAATTTCACCCCGGAACGATGGAGCTCTAAATTTAATCCCAAAGAGGGATTCATACTGTGCCATCTTAATTCATGAGTGAAAGTTATTATTAAAAGAAAACAAAACTAATGTAAATTTATGATATGAAAAATCATTATAATACAATTAATATTTTCTAAATTTAACCTCTATGGTTTGAATTCGATATTCATTCGAAAAATATGTATGATAATGATATGAAGTGATAAAAATGAAATATATGTCAAGTTATTTTATTTAATTAACCAAAAGATTGATGTAAACCTTAGATTATGATGTGATAAAATATATTTCGGTGTTCTAGGAAAACATAAATCTTCCTTAATCTATATCATATAAAGTTGATATAGATAGAGATCTTCTCTGATAGAAATGATGTGTACTGACATAGTAATATAATCAACTACCACCAATAAAAATTTAAAACCATTAAAAGGTTTTCAATAGTCCAATGCCAAAATTCCAATTGATTTTATCAAATTTTCATTATAGTATATGTAATTGATTAAGTATCCCTTTATACTATTGTCTTTCTACTTTATCTGTCTGCTATACCATGCAAAAAATACAAACTCTATGATATATCTCTTTATACCATGTAACGACCCAATGTTTCATCAATTGAATTAAATTCAAATAATTATTCATTAATTTATAATCACTTTATGTAACAAAATGACATATCATGATACTAAATTCTATTAGACCATTAAACTTGATTTATCTACTCTTGTGTTTTGAATTTTTAAAATATGACATTCAAGGTTGTGTTCAATGTGATGTTTTGAGTTTGATATGACAAACATAATTTTTTGGGGAATAGTAGCATACCCTAATTAATTGTAATGTTACCCATATGAAAATTAGATCACCATTGAGAATAGTAACCTTACCACTGATAGTATAAAATTTATCCATCCTATAGGTTGTAATATGGTATAAATATATTATAGTGTTGATATTTTTATATCTCATGATTATTTAATGTTTAATTTAATAATTTAAAAGGAAATGTATTTTGATAAAATTTATTCATAAAATATTATGTCATTGTATTATCATTATATGATAATTTTATGAGACCTTAATTAAATTTTCAAAGTGATAGAAAAATAGTTTTTTATTTTAATTTTATTCATGTGAATTATGGTTTTAATTAAAAATTAAATAAATCATATTTAAAAAATTATTTTCATTGAATTGAGTAAACATTTTGATTATAAACATCAATCAATGGTTAGGGTTAATTTTTTAGTTTTTTTCTGAAATACATTAATTATTAGTGAATTGTAAAATACATTAATTTACTGTATAAATATATTATAATATAATACACTATTACTAACATTATGAATGATGTAGGCACATAAATATCAAAATAACATGCCTTATTTACTATGTTTAGTCATGGAATCATTTCTATTTATTATCTTGGTGGAAATTAAAAAACTAATTATTTTAATATTACGAAAACTCTCCTCTCTTCCACTCTAAATACCAACCCTCACATACTCATTTTTTACACCTCTCAAGAATCATGCCTTAACTAAATTCTTCCAAAATTTCTGCCAAATATTATTTCCAATTTCCATAATCCCTTTTCCTCTTCAAAATACCAAATCATCTTCAGAATACCAAATCCTCTCCCCTAAACTGGCACTCAATGGAGAATAACTCAAGAGGTAAAGTCCTCTCTTTGATTCACTTTTTTCATGTTCCTTTGTTTTATTTTTATTTTATCTCCTCCTTTCACCCAAATGGTTTTATAACACAATAAAAATTAATGTTCTATAATGATATTATTCTAATGGTATAGTTCATCATAATATCACCTCCCCCTAATTTTATATTATAAATGAAAATATTATACGAGATGTGTTAATTTATCACATTCAAGGACGATGGGTTTTCAATTTTCATTATCATTTAAGACACTAATCATGAAACCATTTTAATTGTTGAACCATGTATTAATAATATTATTTTATCTTATTTTATGTTCTGTATTCCTTATACCCGCATGATATATAATATTAATACAAAACATGGTTATTGTGAGAAAAAATTCTAAATTATCCCAAGCCTTTATCATTAAAATTTTATATAATCCTTCGTCATCACAGTATATAAAAAAAATTCACTAAAGGATCATTAATATCTATTTAATCTCAATAATAAAATATATTAACAATTATGGATGTTTGAAAACATTAAAAATGAACATCCATTCATGAATAAATGTGATCCATTCATAAAATCTATGTAAATTAAGACTCAATATCAATGAGTTGAATATCTACAACTCATCAAAAGGCCAATAAAAGAACCTAAAAGATCAATAATTATTAAAATTCTTGTATTAAAGGCAATTCAATTTATAATTAATGAATGTAAATTCATTATATAGTGAAATAAAGTGATGAAATAATTTAGAAACTATGTAAGTGGAAATTCTCGAACCCACATCTCTTTCTTTGGGGTTTCCCTCTTCTACCATTTTATTGCATTGATTAACCATAAAAATAATTAATTTTCTCATTATCATACATTTCAGGTATATACATTTTTTTAGTTTATTTCATTAAAAATAAATTGTCTTCCAAATGAAATCTTCATTAAAATAAACACACCATTTTTACTTCTCAAAGATTGTTTCACTCTTCAAGCAACGATAATGGTTCAAGGTCATGAATGATATTCCCACATTATCATGGGTAAAAAATGTTAATTATTGTATATTTATGTTGTGATGACCATTAAATTTCATGAGTTATAATATGTTCATCTTTTAAATACCTTCTATGTGACAAAACTGATATTGTAAATGTTATGATGTGACAGGTGCGCCCAGAATTAGATAGTGGAATACAAATGTTTTGATTTGGATGGTGATTCCAAAATTATAAATATATATAATGAATTGGATAATGTGATTAATATCATGTGTTAAAGTGAAATTATTCAGGAAATTAATTCTATCATGGTTCACAACTATGAGTGGCTGTTGTCCTCTATGACATGATGTTAAATTTTTAGGCATTTCGACTATACATGCCTTTATCTAATAATTTCAATATTTGATTTTGATGATTATATTATGATTATTCTCACCCCATGTTTTATTTTTCATATCTAACAAGTTATTGTAATTTTAGATCACCGCTTTTGATGTATATCATCAGGTGACTATGTGTACTAAGGAGATTTCAAGGGACAATAAGATTCTATAGAAGAATTAATTAATTAAATGTTTTTGTTTTATTTAGTAAATGTTATGAATAGTTCTAGTTTCATAAGACACTAAACCATTGGATTCTAATTTTGTAATGTATTTATATTTTTTATCATAAAAATGTTGTAAAATCAATGTATTAAAAGGTTGGGGCTTTATATGTCATCCCACGAGATGTATTCTTTCATGTCTCTCTACATTTTCAATCTTCCGGGATGAATAATGAAAGGAGATGTAACGCCCCGACCCTAGTTGCCTAGAGTCGGTGCATTATTACATAACATTGGCATGATCACAAGAAAGATCAAATCTCGAAAGACCGATTGGTTTAGTAGCCTTGGAAACACTAGATATATTCATAAGTTTTACATTACATCATAAAATGAAAAACTACTACAACAACATAATGTCTCCATAATCCACACTACTATCCCCTCATAATATCCCTGCAGGTCATTCATAATTTACTTCTTCACATCCTGGGGAAAAATAAAACATAGAAAAGGGGTGAGCTCAAATGCCCAGTAAGGATAACAATATAGCGGAAACTTTCATAAATAAGAATAAACATTTAAGGCAATGCATTACTAAAACAAAAGCCTTTTAAAATTGAACTTCAACATGGTATGGCAAAAGTAAAATGAAATAATGCCATTTACTTATTCACATGGATATTCTACTAATCGAATAATCACATGCAAAAATCAATAACCACTTTCATAATGTTGGAATGCATAATGCCAGACTATCATAACCACATAGCCAAGGCCTCATGCCAAGGCTACAAATAAGATTTTGTCAAGGCCTTGTGCCAAGACACTAGTTTGTCTCATGAGACCTACCGATGCATCGAGGAGCTATAGCGGGCTCCACCCGTCACATATTAAGTCCAATGGATTCCCATATGAAAAGGTTTAAATATAACACAAACATTCGTATTAAAACTAGCATACGAAATGTCAATACTTTCACCATAAACTATGAATGGTATAAAAATAGAACATCCACAGTCATACATATCACAAATCCTTCAATACAATATAGAAGTTTTGTTTCATAATAAATCAACTTCAAATAATCTTAAAATCCATCAAAGGATGTTGACATAGATGAAATCAAAATTCTTTTTAAAGAAATATCTCCTTTTATTTTGAAATCATTTAAGATCCATATAAAATAAAATATTTTATTTGAAAATAATCTTATAAGCTTGTAAGGGAAACTTTGAAGATTTTATAATGGCGGAAAATAGTCGCACCCTCCGTATAAGTTAAAAAAAACATTCTTACCTCAATTCTATCGAAAAGGTTAAAAAGGACATTGTTTTGAAAACGACGGAAAGATTCCTTTATAAACCTCTTATAAAAATTCAAACAAGGGTATAAATGACTTTAACCCATAAAAAATGTTTTGAAATACATTTTTATGAAACATGGATGTGGATGATAAAGATATCCCAGTAGATTATTACGTATAAACAACCTCAGATAATGAAGAGATTGTGAAATAACCCTTACCTTGTACTTTTCCTTGGTTGTGGTAGGTTAACCTCCTGTATAATGGTGAAATAATTGTTATTAAATTATACAAGAATCATATACATTAATATGATATCATATATGATATCATATATGATCTTTTAATATTGATTTGATAATAATATCTTAGTATTATCGTTGTTTCGGGTGTTAACTTACTTGTTTTCTTTCATATGTTTTGTTACGTAAGACATGTTTGTAAAGGATAGGTTGTATATTATTCATATCCAGAATTATATCAAGTCCTTAAACATCATTTTTAAATCATAAAATGATAATTACGCTTTAATGGTTACGATGGAGAATGAATCTCATCGCGTTCGTGGAGACGGTAGTCCGTACGTACGCACGAGCGACAATATCATTCTTTTGATATTAAAATAATATATAAATGGATGGTATATCATATATACAGAATCATTAACATGTTATATTTATTATTTACATGAGTTACACATCATTATTATACCCATCCAAATAATATTATATTGAATAACAATTACACCACGACGTGGAGACGGTAAGCCGTACGTACGCACGTATGGTGACATGTTATTCAAAGGGTGGATAGAATACTGAATATGATTGTACCATATTTATAATAACATCACAGTATATGTGAGATACTGGAGTTATTATTTCAGAATGGTAAGAACAAAGGAAGAAGAAGTGGAAGAAGAAATGAACTTAGAAAAGGGTGGTGAGATCATTACCTCTTCTTCGGGTTCTTCCTTTTGATTTGATCAAAAGGGCTCCTTAGGTTGGCTTTCTGATCAAACTAAGGCCACTAGGTTGTATTGAGGGATGTTGGGAGAGTATTTGGGCAGAGTTTGGCCGAACCAAAAGGCTTTGAAGGTGTGAAGAAATGAGAAGGAGGAGTGCCCTTTTATAAGAGGGGTGAGGGGCACCTTTGGAAAAGCTAGAAATATTAATTTATAATAAATTCATATTCGGTTTCTAAAGGCTCCAAAGTTGACTATTCAAAGGATGAGGTGGGGATAGGTCGAAAACAACTCATCCAATAGAATTTAGACAGGTTTGGGTACTTATATTAACCTTATCTTTAAGTATTAACTCTAAGTTAATTAGTTTCACTTTTACAATGTCTCTTTGTATTTTTATATAATATGGTTAATAAACTTACTATATACATCCAAGAGACCCCCAAGTGGTCCATTAATGATTAACCTATCATAATATAAGTCTCTTGGCCGAACCTTAGATTTTTAGGAATTTAATATCAATTAATAATATAATATTTGTTTTAAGAACTCTTTTATGTCAATTTTGACACTATTCAATAGTTGATTTTTTGTGAAACTCATAACAGATTGATTACTTCGAACAAAGTCCATTATATCAATCCTAATATATCATATTAGCCTAGAAAATTAGTTTAATTCATTAAAAGTTTCATATTATATTTATTTGGGTATTTATAATATCAATTATTTTAATTTTTCACTATTATAGTAATTACTGCATCATCATTGTGTCATAAATAAAATAACTTATTTATTGTCTAAAAATTATAAATAAAATATCATTATGTAGGAAATCTTTTTATCTTTCTAATGAATATTTAAAATCGAAAATCCAACATGTATAACCCTATGTAAAAATTGTTCTTCTAAAAGATATATGCTTGTGTCATTTTTGTATTCATTTTAACTTAATTAAAATAAAGTGTCATTATCACTTACAAGTGGATCCATGGGGTCCCAAAATTTACACAAAGATGCCCATGGTCGACCATGTATCAACCAATAGGGTTAAGACACGTTTTAGGGTAATTTTGTATTATTATAATATTATTTTTTTAACCCTTATTTACCGGATTTACCCTTTAACCATGGTAAATAAAATATTTACCGCAGTAATTATTCAAAATGTCTAAAAATAAAAGTTACCTATTTACATAATTTGGACATCCTGATTCCAAATATGGAATCCATTTTCCTAAATTCAAAACACAGAAGTGGCAGAAATTAATTTAAAATTAATTCCCGCTGTTAAAACAAAAAGCGTGTTTTTAAGAGATAATAACTATCAAAAGATTGACACTTGTTTATGTTCGGTTTAATTGTAAAATTATGTCCAATGATAAACATTAAATTGAATGGTAAAAATATATTATAAATATACTTTAAAACCACTCAAATTCATAATTTATCACTATTAATTATTTTGATTAAAAAAGTTGTTTTTAATTAAAATTTAGAAATTTTCACTATTCATCAAAATATGAAAGTTATCCGAAATGTACCAAAATTTCACCCTAGGCTAATTTTGATATTCCGAATCCAAAAATGAAGTCCATTCTGAAATATAGAATATATATGATTTCAAAAATTAGGTATTACTATTCACAACGGCTAGTTTAATTAGTTGTGGTGTGTGTTAGAACTCGAGGTTGCGTACAACACACGCTATCGCATTATTCAAAGGGAAACGTACCGTAGAAGCTTGGGGTGTTACATTCTCCCCTCCTTCAAATAATTGCGTCCTCGCAATTTCTAGGGTATTACTACATAAAAAGACTCGGGTGGTTCTTCATCATAAGTTCCTCGGGTTCCCACGTTGCCTCTTCCATCTTATGATTTCTCCACAAAACTTTTACCAGACGCGTCGTCCGGTTTCTCAGTACTTGTTCTCTTGTATCAAGAATCCTGACGGGCTCTTCACAATAGGAAAGATCGGGTTCCAGTTCTAATTCCTCATAGGTGAGTACATGCGTTGGGTCAGGCATGTATTTCCTCAACAGAGATACGTGGAACACATCGTGAACTTTGGAGAGACTTGGCGGCATTGCCAATCGGTAAGCTACAGCCCCAATTCGTTCTAGAATTTCGAAAGGTCCGATGTACCTGGGACTCAATTTACCTTTCTTACCAAAACGTATGACTCCCTTCCATGGAGATACCTTCAGGAAAACATGATCACCGACTTGAAATTCCAAATCCTTCCTTCGATTATCGGCATAGCTCTTCTGCCTACTTTGAGCTGCTTTAATGTGATTTTGGATTACCTTCACCTTTTCCACCGTTTCCTCCACCAGTTCTGGGCCTACAAGTTTTCTTTCACCAACGTCATCCCAACAGGTTGGTGTGCGACATCTCTTTCCGTATAACGCTTCATATGGTGCCATCTGAATACTCGAATGGAAGCTATTGTTATAGGAAAATTCTATTAGTGGTAAATATTGATCCCACATACCCTGAAAATCAAGTGAGCAAGATCTCAACATGTCTTCTAAGGTCTGAATAGTCCGTTCTGATTGTCCGTCTGTCTGAGGGTGGTAAGCAGTGCTCAAATGAAGTTCAGTATCCAGGGATTTCTGAAGACTTTTCCAAAATCTTGAAGTAAAACGGGGATCACGATCAGAAACAATCGATAGGGGTACTCCATGAAGTCTCACAACTTCATTAATATATAGTCTTGCTAGACGTTCCAGGGGTAGATCTTCTCTTATAGCAAGAAAATGAACTGACTTGGTAAAACGATCAACAATAACCCATATTGCATCGTTCCTTCTAGGAGTCTTTGGTAGCCCCATGAAAAAGTCCATTGTAATATTGTCCCATTTCCACTCCGGTATGGGAAGAGGTTGCATGACTCCTCCAGGCTGTTGCCTTCCAGCTTTCACTTGTTGACAAACCATACATCTTGACACAAAATCAGCAATCTCCCTCTTCATGTTGTCCCACCAAAAATGTTCCTTCAAATCTCTATACATTTTGGTGCTCCCAGGGTGTATAGAGAAATTGGAACTATGAGCATCATCCAGCAATTCCCTTTTTAGATCAGGTATATTGGGAACACAAAGTCTCTTCCCGAATTTCAAAATTCCACCTTCATACGCAAAGTCTCTCAATCTCCCATCATTCACAGCTTTAATCTTCTTCTGAAATTCTTCATCATCGGTCTGAGAACTCTTAATCCTTTCTAGTAAAGATGGTTTGGCAACCATTTGAAAAAGCATTGATGTTTCACCTTCCCTGGTTATTCCCATGTCCATCTTCACTAGATCCATGAAAATTGGATCCCTTTCAATTCTCATCATGTTCAGAACTCCATGGTCTTTTCTGCTCAAAGCATCTGCCACCTTGTTTGCCTTCCCCGGGTGGTAGTGTATCGTACAATCATAATCCTTGAGTAATTCAAGCCATCTCCTTTGCCTCATGTTGAGTTCTTTTTGTGAGAAAATATACTTCAAACTCTTGTGATCAGTATAAATCTCACATTTTTCACCATAGAGGTAGTGCCTCCATATCTTCAAAGCAAAGATCACAGCTGCTAACTCAAGATCATGAGTAGGATAGTTTTGTTCATGAATTTTCAACTGTCGTGATGCATAGGCAATAACTCTATCATTCTGCATAAGGACACAGCCAAGTCCTTTCTTCGATGCATCACTATAAATAACGAACCCATCATTCCCCGATGGTAGAGTCAATATAGGAGCATTGACTAATCTTCTCTTCAGTTCTTCGAAACATTCTTCACACTCTTTTGTCCAAACAAATTTAACCCCTTTACGTGTGAGCTTCGTTAATGGGTTAGCCAATCGGGCAAAATTCTGGACGAAACGTCGATAATAACCTGCCAAACCAATAAAACTACGTACCTCAGTTATATTCGTAGGTGCTGGCCATTCTTGGATTGCCTTGGTCTTAGAAGGATCAACAGAGATTCCATCTTTAGAGACAATATGGCCAAGAAAAGAAATCTCCTGAAGCCAGAATTCACACTTGCTAAACTTTCAATATAATTCATGCCTCCTCAGAGTCTTCAAGATAATGCGCAAGTGATTTTCATGATCTTTGTAGGTTTTGGAGTATACCAAGATATCATCAATAAATACCACCAAAAATTCATCGAGATACTCCTTGAAAACTCTATTCATCAGATCCATGAATACAGAGGGTGCATTAGTCAATCCAAACGGCATTACAGTAAACTCGTAATGCCCGTACCTGGTTCGAAATGCTGTCTTCGGAATGTCTTCCTTCTTCACACACAACTGATGGTATCCAGATCGAAGGTCAATCTTTGAAAAGTATTGAGCTCCATGCAGTTGGTCAAATAAATCATCAATACGAGGTAGGGGATACTTGTTCTTTATCGTTATAGCATTGATCTCCCTGTAGTCGATACATAACCTCATAGATCCATCTTTCTTTTTAACAAAAAGAACAGGGGCTCCCCATGGAGAAACACTAGGGCGAATAAATCCCTTATTACTCAATTCCTCTAGTTGTTTCTTTAGTTCGACTAGCTCTACAGTGGCCATTCTATAAGGGGTCTTCGATATAGGCCTTGATCCAGGAATTAAATCAATGGAAAACTCTACTTCTCGTTCTGGAGGATGTCCAGGTAAATCTTCCGGAAATACATCTACAAACTATTTCACAATAGGTACATCCTCTATTTGAACATTTCTTTCCTCACCGACAGTTATTTCATTCTCTTCCTCCCCGATAATTGAATTAAGTTGAGCTATAGGGGGTGGATCTAAATAAGAATTAGGTGGTGACGATTCTGCTCTAAAAATAAGGTGCTCCTTATCATTATCATCAAGAATCGTAACCTCTTTCTTCTTACAATAAATCTTCGCATCATAGTCCGAAAGCCAGTCCATACCGAGGATTATATCAAACTCAATCATAGGTATGCCGATGAAATCAGCAGATAAAGAAAATTTATGGGCTCTAATGGGGACTGATTCACAAAACTTTGTTGCAACGATACTTCCCTTAGGAGTTTTAACTGACAACTCCCTTATTAAATCAAATTGGAAATATCTAATTTTCTTAGCAAACTGGGAAGATATGAAACAATTCGATGATCCAGAATCAAATAATGCATTTGCTAAACTTGAGGAAACCATTAAATTACCTGCCACCACGTCTTTCGGAGTTTCTACCTCAGCAGTAGTGATAGCATAAGCCTGGCCTTGATCCCTTGGCCTTTTCTGAGGTAAGTTCTCCTGACGCTTAGGACATGCATTTGCATAATGCCCCATCTCCCTGCAATTGTAGCACTGAACGTTGGTAGCTTCCTTCTTCCCCTTGCAATCATGAGCTTGGTGGCCTTTTTCACCACACTTGTAACAGACTCCCATTCCCTTCAGGCAAGCACCGGGGTGTTTCTTCCCGCACTTACCACAAGATGGATATTCAACCTTTCCCTTCTTCCCCTTATTTCCATTCCCAGATTGATCAGCAGGTCTTTTCTTCTCTTTCTTTGCTTTAAAGTCATAAGACTTAGAGAATTCCTTTTCGGTCTTGATAGCACATGAGACAATGTCTTCGTACGATGAAAAGGATTGTGAGACTAATGCTCGACGGAGAAATGATTTTAACCCATCAAAGAAACGATCAATCTTACTTCTTGGGTTGCGAATATAATCAACAGCGTACCTCGCTAACCTTGTAAAGTTAGCCTCATACTTTGTGACATTCTCATCCTCCTTTTGTCTCAGACTCAGAAATTGCCTTTCCATATCTGCTCGATGGTCGCGAGGAAAGTATTTTTCTAAAAACAGATCTTTGAACTCCCTCCATTCCATGTTTGATACTTCATCATCTTCCTTCATGTTTTGAATCAATGACCACCATTGATCAGCATCTCCAGTGAGGCGGTAAACTGCCATGGTAACTTTTTCCCTTTCACTACTCCCCAAAGCCTGAAATATTTTCTCTAGGGAAAATATCCATTGCTCAGCTACTAAGGGATTTGTACTCCCATTGAACGTTGGTGGTTGTTGTCTCATGAATCGATCTAACATTGATCCTCCACGCTGCGGATCAGGGTGCTCCATACGGGTAAGGTTATTATTCATAACCTGAGTAAGTTGTCCCAGTACGGTGATTAGCTGATCAGCACCAGTTGCATCACCAGCCCCACTATAATTATCTTGAGCAGGAGGGCAATCCCTACATGGAGTGCGTGCATTGATACGGTTTCCATTTCTTCCACTAGGCGCCATTTCTAAAAAAAATGGCATAAACTAGATCAGTTTATGCATCAAAATACATAATCCCATACTTATAAAACACTTAACATAAATTGAACTATTTATGGATATAATCCATAATCATAAAAATGTTTTCTTTGAGGAAGTATATACTCATAAACCCTTCATAATGATTTGTAAAGATAGTGAGAGTTATCCTAAGCATATCCCCCGGGAGTGTCGTAACCAAGAGTGCAGCAAGGCCCGTTGTCGTGCACCAGTTCCCGTTCGAGTCTAGCTCAAAGCGGTGTTTTCGGGTTTTACCCCTAGGTACATCTGTGCCAGAGCCGCCTCTACCTGCTCGTATCCAGACAGGGATGTATTGCTCGCAAAACTCACAAAGTCTCTACAATACCAAAATTCTAGGAAGTTCTTCTATACTAATCCTCAAAGTTCATCTTAGGTCTACGTGCTCTAATCAGAGTTTATCTAAATCTAGCTTCCAAGGTTTGTACTAAACTCCCTCTGATACCAACTGTAACGCCCCGACCCTAGTTGCCTAGAGTCGGTGCATTATTACATAACATTGGCATGATCACAAGAAAGATCAAATCTCGAAAGACCGATTGGTTTAGTAGCCTTGGAAACACTAGATATATTCATAAGTTTTACATTACATCATAAAATGAAAAACTACTACAACAACATAATGTCTCCATAATCCACACTACTATCCCCTCATAATATCCATGTAGGTCATTCATAATTTACTTCTTCACATCCTGGGGAAAAATAAAACATAGAAAAGGGGTGAGCTCAAATGCCCAGTAAGGATAACAATATAGCGGAAACTTTCATAAATAAGAATAAACATTTAAGGCAATGCATTACTAAAACAAAAGCCTTTTAAAATTGAACTTCAACATGGTATGGCAAAAGTAAAATGAAATAATGCCATTTACTTATTCACATGGATATTCTACTAATTGAATAATCACATGCAAAAATCAATAACCACTTTCATAATGTTGGAATGCATAATGCCAGACTATCATAACCACATAGCCAAGGCCTCGTGCCAAGGCTACAAATAAGATTTTGTCAAGGCCTTGTGCCAAGACACTAGTTTGTCTCATGAGACCTACCGATGCATCGAGGAGCTATAGCGGGCTCCACCCGTCACATATTAAGTCCAATGCATTCCCATATGAAAAGGTTTAAATATAACACAAACATTCGTATTAAAACTAGCATACGAAATGTCAATACTTTCACCATAAACTATGAATGGTATAAAAATAGAACATCCACAGTCAAACATATCACAAATCCTTCAATACAATATAGAAGTTTTGTTTCATAATAAATCAACTTCAAATAATCTTAAAATCCATCAAAGGATGTTGACATAGATGAAATCAAAATTATTTTTAAAGAAATATCTCCTTTTATTTTGAAATCATTTAAGATCCATATAAAATAAAATATTTTATTTGAAAATAATCTTATAAGCTTGTAAGGGAAACTTTGAAGATTTTATAATGGCGGAAAATAGTCGCACCCGCCGTATAAGTTAAAAAAACATTCTTACCTCAATTCTATCGAAAAGGTTAAAAAGGACATTGTTTTGAAAACGACGGAAAGATTCCTTTATAAACCTCTTATAAAAATTCAAACAAGGGTATAAATGACTTTAACCCATAAAAAATGTTTTGAAATACATTTTTAAGAAACATGGATGTGGATGATAAAGATATCCCAGTAGATTATTACGTATAAACAACCTCAGATAATGAAGAGATTGTGAAATAACCCTTACCTTGTACTTTTCCTTGGTTGTGGTAGGTTAACCTCCTGTATAATGGTGAAATAATTGTTATTAAATTATAAAAGAATCATATACATTAATATGATATCATATATGATCTTTTAATATGGATTTGATAATAATATCTTAGTATTATCGTTGTTTCGGGTGTTAACTTACTTGTTTTCTTTCATATGTTTTGTTACGTAAGACATGTTTGTAAAGGATAGGTTGTATATTATTCATATCCAGAATGCTATCAAGTCCTTAAACATCATTTTTAAATCATAAAATGATAATTACGCTTTAATGGTTACGATGGAGAATGAATCTCATCGCGTTCGTGGAGACGGTAGTCCGTACGTACGCACGAGCGACAATATCATTCTTTTGATATTAAAATAATATATAAATGGATGGTATATCATATATACAGAATCATTAACATGTTATATTTATTATTTACATGAGTTACACATCATTATTATACCCATCTAAATAATATTATATTGAATAACAATTACACCACGACGTGGAGACGGTAAGCCGTACGTACGCACGTATGGTGACATGTTATTCAAAGGGTGGATAGAATACTGAATATGATTGTACCATATTTATAATAACATCACAGTATATGTGAGATACTGGAGTTATTATTTCAGAATGGTAAGAACAAAGGAAGAAGAAGTGGAAGAAGAAATGAACTTAGAAAAGGGTGGTGAGATCATTACCTCTTCTTCGGGTTCTTCCTTTTGATTTGATCAAAAGGGCTCCTTAGGTTGGCTTTCTGATCAAACTAAGGCCTCTAGGTTGTATTGAGGGATGTTGGGAGAGTATTTGGGCAGAGTTTGGCCGAACCAAAAGGCTTTGAAGGTGTGAAGAAATGAGAAGGAGGAGTGCCCTTTTATAAGAGGGGTGAGGGGCACCTTTGGAAAAGCTAGAAATATTAATTTATAATAAATTCATATTCGGTTTCTAAAGGCTCCAAAGTTTACTATTCAAAGGATGAGGTGGGGATAGGTCGAAAACAACTCATCCAATAGAATTTAGACAGGTTTGGGTACTTATATTAACCTTATCTTTAAGTATTAACTCTAAGTTAATTAGTTTCACTTTTACAATGTCTCTTTGTATTTTTATATAATATGGTTAATAAACTTACTATATACATCCAAGCGACCCCCAAGTAGTCCATTAATGATTAACCTATCATAATATAAGTCTCTTGGCCGAACCTTAGATTTTTAGGAATTTAATATCAATTAATAATATAATATTTGTTTTAAGAACTCTTTTATGTCAATTTTGACACTATTCAATAGTTGATTTTTTGTGAAACTCATAACAGATTGATTACTTCGAAAAAAGTCCATTAAATCAATCCTAATATATCATATTAGCCTAGAAAATTAGTTTAATTCATTAAAAGTTTCATATTATATTTATTTGGGTATTTATAATATCAATTATTTTAATTTTTCACTATTATAGTAATTACTGCATCATCATTGTGTCATAAATAAAATAACATATTTATTGTCTAAAAATTATAAATAAAATATCATTATGTAGTAAATCTTTTTATCTTTCTAATGAATATTTATAATCGAAAATCCAACATGTATAACCCTATGTAAAAATTGTTCTTCTAAAAGATATATGCTTGTGTCATTTTTGTATTCATTTTAACTTAATTAAAATAAAGTGTCATTATCACTTACAAGTGGATCCATGGAGTCCCAAAATTGACACAAAGATGCCCATGGTCGACCATGTATCAACCAATAGGGTTAAGACACGTTTTAGGGTAATTTTGTATTATTATAATATTATTTTTTTAACCCTTATTTACCGGATTTACCCTTTAACCATGGTAAATAAAATATTTACCGCAGTAATTATTCAAAATGTCTAAAAATAAAAGTTACCTATTTACATAATTTGGACATCCTGATTCCAAATATGGAATCCATTTTCCTAAATTCAAAACACAGAAGTGGCAGAAATTAATTTAAAATTAATTCCCGCTGTTAAAACAAAAAGCGTGTTTTTAAGAGATAATAACTATCAAAAGATTGACACTTGTTTATGTTCGGTTTAATTGTAAAATTATGTCCAATGATAAACATTAAATTGAATGGTAAAAATATATTCTAAATGTACTTTAAAACCACTCAAATTCATAATTTATCACTATTAATTATTTTGATTAAAAAAGTTGTTTTTAATTAAAATTTAGAAATTTTCACTATTCATCAAAATATGAAAGTTATCCGAAATGTACCAAAATTTCACCCTAGGCTAATTTTGATATTCCGAATCCAAAAATGAAGTCCATTCTGAAATATAGAATATATATGATTTCAAAAATTAGGTATTACTATTCACAACGGCTAGTTTAATTAGTTGTGGTGTGTGTTAGAACTCGAGGTTGCGTACAACACACGCTATCGCATTATTCAAAGGGAAACGTACCGTAGAAGCTTGGGGTGTTACAGGAGATGTATGAAATTCCCCTAAAAGGACATTTTTAAAATATTTTATAAATGTAAAACATTCACGGTTTCTAAAACTTATCATTCCATCCCAATCAAAGTTAAAAATAACAACATTTATGATTTTCTTTTTGAGCCCTTCATTTTCCTTATACACATCCTTAATCATCACACAGATTGAGGGTTGGACATTCATTTTAGAATAACAATATTTTCCCCTTATATGTGTTTTTATAGATTCATCCTTTGCAAATCCAAAAATATTGGAAATGTTTTTGTCTATATCATTGATAATCAATAGTGATCCTTTCGAAATAAAGATTCATCCAACATGATTTCATTCTTAGGGATGTAATGTAATGAGTAGTTGTAATACTTTATCAACTATAACCATATTATCAGGAACATTTTAAACTCTTTATGTGGGATTATATATTTCAAAATACTATGATCCATATATATATCACTCTTTTCATCATTATGATAATTCCACCATACTAATAATGATAAAATTACTAATGTTCACATAAAATAATGAGTTGTGTAATTTTTCTCATTAATCATCTACTTTCATGAGGCATAGTATATAACCATGTTGTTATACATAATAGAACATCCCAATCCCTTCTTAGATACATCTTTATATATTATTGACCATTCTCGACTATATGGTAATATTAGAATAGGTGCACTGACGAACCTTCTCTAATGTTCCGTAATATTTTACTCACATTGATCTATCCAGAGGAACATGAAACTCTTATAAATTAACATGGTCAAAGGATTATATAGTCATGAAAATGTATAAATAAATCATAAATAATATATATATAATCCCCAAATGTAATGGATCATCGTCAATATGGTTGCTCTAGGCCATAATTAAATAGCCTCCATCATTAATGGATCTACTTCTATACCATCTCTGGAGAATGAGAGTCCCAAAAAATGAATCCTTTTACAACCAAAATTAACACATAGAAATTTTTTTATATAATTAGTTTTCCATAGTGTCCTCAGTAAAATTACCATGATATCATCAATATCTTCATCCCCATTTCAATAGATAATAATATCATCTCAATGACTACAATAACAAATTAAGGTAATCTCTATGGACTCTATTCATTAAATCTATGAAGATAAATGGGGAATTAGTAAGACAAAAAGAAATCACTATATAATAAAAGTGTCCATACATTATATATAATTATATATTGGGAATATCATCTTTTTTGAAGTGTAATTAATGATATCCAAATTGATGGTTAATCATGGAATTGTATTGATATCTACATACTGGATCAAACATGACATCAATACGAGGACGAGGATACTTGTTCATTATTGTGATCATGTTAAACTTCTAATAATAAATCCATAGTCTCAATGATTCATCATTTTTTAGAAAATAAAAGTTTCCCCTGAAGGTGAAACACTGGGATGAATGATTCCCTTATTCGGTTTTTTTGGAGTTTCTTCCTCAATTCCTACAACTTAATCATGTCTGTTCTACAAGTATACATATACAATATTTAAATACTAGGAATAAGTTCTTTTGAGAACATAACTTCAAGTTTTGGTGGATGGCTAGGTAATTATTCATAAAATACATCCTAAAATTCAAAAAAAAAACATCAATATCACTGATATCGATATTCCCCCATAACCATTTGAGATAAAAATCCATTATTTTTTTTTATTTTTACCAATAAAATATATTTATATGGACCCAGCCTTAAACATTACTTAATATTGAATTAAATGAATAATTCACAATGAGGATCTTTTTGGGTTAGAGTTTTGGAGAATTTGGACCTAACTATTACATTTGAAATGATTACAATGTAGATAATTCTACTCAGTTTCCATTTTTTACATAAAATACAAAAACTCTTGAAAGATAAGAATCATTTCTAGTTCCATGTTTTAGAATTCATGGAATTTACCTGATCCCATCCTTGACCCAATTTATCTTTTTGTCCTGTGAAAACATTTCAAAACATTGGATGAGCATAAAGAGCTCAGTAAGGGATACACAAAGAAGGAAAACTGTTTGTTTTTAAAAACAAAACGTAAACCATGATTAATTTAACAAAAGTAATACTTTTCACCTTTATGAAGTAGTAAATAATTTTCACTGAATAAAATATTACTACATACCCTTTTGTAACCAAAGGATTACAATAACACCCATATAGAGAACAAATAAAAATAAAGGTAACATCTGACATATACATACTTAAATTGAATAACCATACGGTCGACTTCCAAAAAAATCACTAAATGGAATAACCATATGTAAAACATCCATACCCAATGCATTGGAAGCTATAATGTAACCACATGTCCTGGTTTATCATAACACCAACTGTCATTTGGTTTAATAGGTAACCACCCTTCAAATGTCCAAATACCATTATAAAATTCAAACACATAAAACAAATATAATGGAGAGAAACAATTTCCACATTTCCATCCCCATATATCACATAAATATATTTACATAACAAATCCATTATAAAATCCATTTTCATTACCAAAATACAAAAAAGAATATATGGTATTTATTTTCCTTGAAAAAAACATTACGACTTGTTAAGGAAAACAAAGAACAAATAATACAGGTGGTGGCAGAAAGGATGTTGTCACCGATTACGTTAAAAGAAACATCACCCTTTTTTGTTTAGTAAAACGCTTCAAAGAAAACTATTCCCTTTTGAAATTTCAAGGGTGTTTATATAACGTATAAATGAAAGCCGTGTATTAAAACAAAATATGCCTCAATGAAAGGAGATTGAGACGAAGTCCCTTACAAAGGTCATTTTGTAAATAAAATAGATGGCTTATGTGTATTTACTATAAGCTCACTTAAAGAAAGTATAAATACATTATAATATATTAAAATGCATTTCTCACATAATCAAATAATGACATAAATAAGAAAGATAAGTTTGACCCAATGAATGTGAATTTTCTTAAGAAGTTTCCTTACCTCATGTCGACTTGTCCTTTTCATTCTATAATCTCTTGAATAATAAAATAATGTTAATTTATACTTTATTAAGAACCTTTTTCAAGTTTATTATTCCCTTTATATCATTTATTTAAATTTTATAAACATTATGTAATAATTTAAGTTAATAAAGTTCATTTTGTTGATATTTGGAACTAGATTCACAAATGAACAGCATATAGTTACAAGTTGTTCACATGGTCAAAAGTTAATTATATCCATAATGATATTCATGATATAGATAACATATATATCATATATATCCAGTATATACATATATTTATAAGAGTACATAACATTTGGAGGTAATAAATGAAATTCACCGTTCATGGAGATGGTAGGTCGTACATACGCATGAATGCTACATTCATTTCTATTTCTTATTTTAAAAGGATTGAATCATAATTATAAATAGGTATATTATAATTCCTGTATAATATCATATATAATATCATTATATCCATCCATTATATGCCCCACATATGGAATTAATGAGTCATATCACATTGAGCGGGCGGTAGTCCGTACTTCCTTAAGTGAAATTATCACATTTACCCATAATGGAAACCATAAAGGTATGATTTAAAAGAAAAATACAGAAGAATAAATAAATCATAAATTTAATATATATCATATATAAATATAGTGTCATCTTATGGGCCACCATGATAGATGGTAGGCGATAATTGAACAATCATCGTCTCATGAGGCGTTAGTCAGCCATCCAAGGAAACAATATTTTATTCACCCATTAAATTGAGGTGTGTTTAAGTGTAGTTTGAATCATTCTCATAACAACATCCTAGTATATTGAGGATACTGGTGTTATTATAAAAGAAAGGAATAAAACGAGTTTTGGGGTTGGATAAGTAAAATAAAACAAAATAAAACAAAAGAATTTAAGAGAAACTGTTACCTTTAATTTGGGTAACTCACTTTGGTTGGAACCAAAATGGTTTGTTGAAGTGCCTTCTTCCTAAGGTAAGGATTCTAAGTGGAAGATACGGATGTAGGTAGATTAATTCGGAAGAGTTTGGGTGATCCAAAATGATTGAGAGGATTGAGAAATTGCATAGAAATGGTCTCCCTTTATATGGGTGAGGAGGGGCTCTTTATGAAGGTGTAAAAATATTATTTAATTATATAATGATATTCTATTTATAAATGTACAAATATATTTAAAGTTGAAGATAAGACGACTCATGGTCGAAATAAATTCATCCAATTTTAATTGGACATGTTTTACATGTTATTTTAATATTTATAATCATATTTAATTAATTGTTTTATTCATGAGGTAAACACTACATCATTATTGTGTCATAAATAATTTAATTTATTCGAAGTCAAAAAATTATAAAAAATACAATGATATAGGAAATAAATTTATCCTTTCAATTAATATTTATAGTTGAAAAAAATCTTATATAACACTATGTAAAAATTAATTTAAAAAGAGTTATTTGTTTATATCATTTTTGTCTTTACATTAAATTAATTAATCTAAAATGTCATTATCATTCATAAGCGGCTCCATGGGGTCCCAAAATCTACCCAAAGATGAACATGGTCGGATATTACTCAGAAAATAAATTTAGGACATGTGTTAAGGTAATTTTGAATTATTATAAAATTCTTTTTACCAGGAATTACCATTTTTACCATTAAGCGCGGTAAATAAAAGTCAAACGTAACTATTCACCAAAACTTATTTTCATCTAATTGAACTATATTTTACTTACTAATAGAAAAAATGTATGTTTGATTTTTAAAATTAAATTCACAGAAGTGGTAAAAGTTCATTTAAATGAAAAGGTCAGTTTTTTTAACTACTACTAACTGGTATCACTATTCATCAAAATTTGATGTTTTTCAGAAAAAAACAAAAAATTCATCCTAAGATATATTTGATATTCCAAATTCAAAAATGATTTCTATATTACCAAATTATAAACATATATGTTTAATTAATTAATATAAAATTAATTATTGTTGTTAAAACAAATAGCGTGTTTTTATGAAACAATAACTTTCAAAAGATTGACACTTGTTTATGTCCAAATTCAATGTAATATTAATTTCAATGACAAATATTGGATTAAATTGTAAAAATAAATTCTATTTAAACTTTAAATCCAATTAAAAAGATAATCCATCTATATAAATAAATTATATTAAAACACAGTTTTGAATTAAAATACAATATTTTTCACTATTCATTAACAAAAGGCACCTTATCAGAATATTTCTAAAAATTTACACAAAGTAAATTCTTATGTCCCTACTCTAAAAAAGGATTTTATTTGGTCAAATAGAATGTATTAAAGTGACCAAAACTATATTTAATGAGGTTTTACCATTAAATGGTGGTAAATCGACCTTTTAATGTAAATTAACCTTAAAATTAGATTCTTTCACATTTTAAACTACTAACATTTATTGGATAAAAGTAAATACATTTAAAAAATATGCATAATCATATTGTAGTTATTTTTTCATTACCTCCAATACAACGGATAGGAGTTAACTATTATTTAAAATAATAATATTTTATTTTTAGTGTGCAATGTAAAATTTAAAAGAAACTCGTTGTTGCATATCAGGTATTCTATCAAATATAGAAACCATTTTAAAGTAAATTTAATATCTAATTCACAAATATTAATAAGTATGTAAATTTTTTATTCAACTTGTACCTGGGATGTTACATCCTTCCCCCTTTTGGAAGTTGCGTCCTCACAATTTGTATTCACTTATTAAAATTCGTGGGGGTATTTATCCATCATAGCATTTTCAGATTCCCTCATTGTCACTTCAATCATACTGTTTTTTCACAAAAACTTTACCTATTTATTTACCTTATTCCTCAAAACGTGTTCTCTACAGTCAAGAATGTAGACTGGTTGTTCTTCATAAGAGAGATTCTCTTCCAAATGAACTACATCTGGACTGAAAACATGAGATGGATCAGGCATATACTTTCTCAACATCGAAACATGAAAAACATTGTGTACATGAGAAAACGTGGAGGTAAATCCACTCTGTACAAAATTGACCCAAATTTCTCGTGGACATCATAAAGTCCAATAAACCTTGGACTCTACATTACCTTCTTGTAAAAACACATCACACTTTTCCGTTGAGAAACTTTGAGAAAGACGTGATCACCTACCTCAAAATAAATATACTTTATCAAGTTATTTGCATAACTTTTCTGTCTTCTCTAAGACGTTCTCTTGTGATTCTAAATCAATTGAACTTTCTATGCCATATCATCTACCAATTATGGTTTTATCAGCTTCCTTTCACCTACTTCATCCCAAAAAGTTGCAGTTCAACAACGGTTTACATATAATGCCTCAAATGGAGAAACCTATATAGTGGAATGAAAAATGTTATTATAAGAAAATCAATCAAAGAAATATGTTGGTCCCGAATTCCATGATAATCTAGTGAAAAACCACGTAGCATATTCTCCAAGGTATGAATTTTTCGTTCTGACTGCCCATCTGATTGCAGATGAAAAGCTGTACTAAAATTTATTTCAGTACCCAAAGACTTCTGAAGGACATTCCAAAAGATAGATGTAATCCTTGGATCACGATCAGATACAATAGTGAGGGGAACTCCATGAAACCTGAAAATCACTTTAACATACAACCAATAAAGTTGATCTAGAGACGAACTATGCAGAATAAGAATGAAATCGGTATATTTAGTCAATCGATCAACTATAAACCATATTTTCATTATTACCTCGTGATGTCTTCGATAATCCCAAAACAAAGTCCATGTATATATTTTCCCATTTCCACTGTGGCACAGTTAAAGGCTAAAGCATCCCTTTCATTAACCACCACTCTACTTTAACTTGTGGAAAAGTCAAACAGATCACAGTAAAATCATTAGTATCTCTTTTCATTCCATCCCACCAGTAATACTCTTGAAGATATCCGTATATATTAGTATAACAAGGATGATCTAAAAATGGAGAACTATGAGCTTCACATAACAACTAATTATTCAACTGTGAATCACAAGGCACACATAATATCTTCCTAAACCTCAAAACACAATCATTATCAATGTTAAAATCCGGAAACATACCCTTATGAACCAACTCTACCTTTTTCGGCGATTCACTGTCTTCTTTCTACACATTCAGTATTCTGTCTGATAGAGATGATTTAATTGACCCTAGAAACAAAACAGAATAATTTATTACACCAACAACTTCTATGCCAATGTTCATCAAATCATAAACTGAAGGATCTCATTCAAAATGTAACATGGTTAATGAAGCATTACATTTTAGACTAAAATCATCTGCCAATTTATTTTCTTTTCATGGATGGTAATGGATCGTGAAATCATAATCCTTAATTAGTTCCAGCCATCTCCTATGTCTCATGTTTAATTCTTTCTTAGTGAATATATACTTTATACTTTTGTGGTCAGTATATATTTCACATTTTACTCCATAAAAATGATGCCCAAAAATTTTTAATGCAAAAACAATAACTGCTAATTCCGAATCATGTGTATGGTAATTTAACTCATGAGGTTTCAACTGAAGTGAAGAATAAACAATCACCTGATCACTCTGCATTATGAAATATCCAAATCCATTCAATGAAGCATAACTGTAAATAAAAAAATCACCATTTCTGGATGGAAGTTCCAAAACTAGAGCATTTCAATCATCTTTTCAATTCTTAAAAAAATCATCACATTATTTTGTTCAAATGATCTTAACACCTTTTCGAGTTAACATAGTCATTGGACTAGATAACTATGAAAAAATGTTAATAATCCTCCTGTAATAACCTACCAAACAATGAAATCTATGGATCTCAGTTATATTTTTGGGTCTGGGTCATTCTTCAACAACTTTTTTTAACAGGATCAACAATTATGCAATTTTTTAAAACAATGTGACCAAGGAAAAAAATTTGTTGTCACTAAAACCCAGACTTTCTGAATTTCCCATAAAGTTTCTTTTCTTATAATATTTGAAAGATGACCATTAAAACGAAATTAATTATCCTCTTTGCTTTTAGAATAAACCAATGTATCATCAATAAAAAAACCAATATTGTTCACCTGAGTCAACTGATCCATCACTACAAAAAACAGTTCAGTTCCGATTCCGACCATCTCGAGTTGCTGATTAGGTAGGTTGTCTTCCTCATGATGTCTTCCCAACACTGCTGCCCTATTTAATCTACTAATAACCATTATGAACATAGAAATATCTCAGTTGAAGCAACATTGTAATCTATAAATGCTATATCATTTCAATATTACCATAAATTAATTTATGGACATTTATTTAACAATACCCTAACTTCTAAAGTTGACTAAACCGACCTCTGATACCAACTATAAGGACCTATCATTAAACATTACTTAATATTGAATTAAATGAATAATTAACATTGAGGATCTATCCGGGTATAGAGTTTTAGAGAATCACAACATAACTATTACATCTCAAAAGATTAATAAGTAGACACTTCTACTCAATCTCCATTGTTTTCATGAAATAAAAAAACTCTTGAAAAAAGAGTCATGTCTAATTCTATGTTTTAGAAATCATGACTTTTCCTTGATCCCATCCTCGACCCTACTCATCATTACGTCTTGTGAAAAAACATCAAAACATGGGATGAGAATAAAAAGACCAGTAAGGGGGACACAAAGAAGGAAAACTGTTATTTTTTCAAAACAACATGTAAACCATGAATAAAGTAAAATAAGTAATAATATTGTACTTTATGAAGTATTCAATACTCTTCACTGAATAAAAGATCACCACATACACTTTTTTAATATAAATATTACTATAAAACCCATATATATATCACATAACAAATAAAGTTAACTTAGGACATATACATACTTAAATAGAATAAACATACAGTTGAATTCCACACATGTCATAAATGGAATAGCCATATGGCCGACTTACATACCCAATGCCTTGGCGGTAATAACGTAACCAACCATCCTGGTTTGTCATGACACCTACCGTTAAAAGTCCAAGAACCATTATAAAATCATAACACATAAAAAAATATAACGAAAAGAAAACATTTCTACATTTAAATCACCATATATAAATTAAATATATTGACATACCAAATACATTATAGAAACCATTTTCAATACCAAAATACATAGAAGAGTATATGGTATTTATTTACCTTGAAAAAAACATTACATGTTTTTATAGAATCCAAAGAACAAGTAATACACATGGTGGCAAAAAGGTAGTTGTCACCGCTCACGTTAAAAGAAACATCCCTTTTTGATATTTAGTAAAACCCTTATTTGAAAATGATTCCAATTGAAATGTAAAGGTTTTTTATATAGCGTGTAAAATAAATTCGTGTATTAAAACTAAATATGCCTCAATGAAAGGAGATTGAGACGAATCCCCTTACAATGATCATTTTGTAAATAAAATAGATTGCTTATGTGTATTCACTATAAGCTCACATAAATAAAGTATAAATACATTATAAGATTTAAAAATTAGTTTTTTCACAGAATCAAATAATGACATAAATAATAATGATATGTTCATCCCAAAGAATGGGAATTGGGTTAAGAAGTTCCCTTACCTCATGTCTGACTTGACCTTTTCATTCTTTAATCTCCAAAATAATAAAATAACATTAATTTCTACTTGCATAAAATCCCTTTTCAATTTTATTATTCAATATATATCAGTTATTACCATGTTATAAACATTATGTAATCATTTATGTTAATAATATTGGTTTTAGTGATATTTGGTAATATAGTCACAAATGAACACCATATAGTTACAAGTTGTTCACATGGTCAAAAGTTCATTATATCCAGAATGATATTCTTGATTTAGATATCATATATATCATATATATCTAGTATATACATGTATTTATAATAGTGCATAAAATTTGTAGTTATGAAATGAAATTCACCGTTCATGGAGATGGTAAGACGTACGTACACATGAATGCTACTTTCATTTGTATTTCTTATTTTAATGGAATTAAAACATAATGATACATAGGTATATTATAATTTCAGTATAATATAATATATAATATCATTAACTCTATCCTTTATATGTCCCATGTATGGCATGAATGAGTCATATCACTTTGAGGGGGCGGTATTCCCAACTTCCTCAAATGAAATTACTGCATTTACCAATAATGGAATCCATAAATGTATGATAAAAAAAATATAGAAGCATAAAGAAAACATAAACATAATATATATCATATATAAATATATTTTCAACTTAATGGCCACCAAGATAGGTGGTAGGAGATGAAAGAACAATCATCATCTTGTGAGGTGTGATTTTTCCATCTATAGAAACAATATGTTCTCACCCATTAGACGAAGGTGTGTGTAAGTGTAATTTGAATCCTTCTCATACCAACATCCTACCATATTGAGGATATACGTTTTGTTATAAAAGAAACGAATAAATATATTTTAGGGGTTGGATATGTAATGGAAAACAAAATGAAACAAAATAATTTAAGAGAAACTATTACCTTTAGTTTGGGTAACTCACATTGGTTTGAAACAAAATGGTTTGTTGAAATGACTTCTACTAATGTTAAGGCTTCAAGGTGTAGAATAGGGATATAGGGGGAATAATTGGGAAGTGGTTGGATGAACCAAAAGACTTGAGAGGTGTGAGGAATTGGATATAATGGTCTCCTTTTATAAGCAGCGGAGGGGCTCTTTAGGAAAGTGTGAAAATATTATTTTATTATATAATGATATTAGGTTTTTCATGGTACAAAAATCATTAAAGTTGAAGATAAGATGACTCATGGTAAAAATACATTCAGCCAATAAGAAATGAACAGGTTTTTGTTATTATTTTAATATTTATAAACTAATATTATTAAATGATTTATTAATGAGGTAAACTCTGCATCATTATTGTGTCATAAATAAAAAAAATATTTACTTATGACTAAAAATTATAAAAAATACCATGATGTTAGAAATATTTTTATCATTCCAATGAATATTTATAAATGAAAAAATAACTTATATAAAACCATTTAAAAATTAATTAACAATGATATATTTGTTTATGTCATTTTTTACTTTGAATTAATTAATCTAAATTGTCATTATAATTCATAAGTGGCACCATGGGGTCCCAAAATAGACCCAAATATGCCCATGGTCAGCCATTACTCATCCAACAAGGTTAGGACAAGTGTTAAAGTAATTTTGAATTATAACTTTCATCTTATTGAACCAAATTGTACTTACTAATAATAACTATGTATCTCAGATTTTCGAAATTCAATTCACAGAAGTGGTAAAATTTAATTTAAATGAAAAATTCAGTTTTTTAGCTACTACTAAGTGGATTCCCTATTCAATAAAAATTAAAGTATTTCAAAAAAAGAAAAAAAATTCAGCCTAAGATATATATTATATTCCTAATTAAAAAATGATATCTATTTTTCCAAATTATAAACATAGAAGTTTATTTAATTAATTAAAAATTAATTATCATTATTAAAACAAATAGTGTGTTTTTAAGAAACAATAACTATTAAAAGATTGACACTTGTTTATGTCTAAATTCAATGTGAAATTAATTCCAATGACAAAAGTTGAATTAAATGTTAAAAATAAATTCTAAATACACTTTAAATTCAATTAAAGAGATAATATAACCATATAATTAAATTATATTAAAATGAAATTTTGAATTAAAATATAATATTTTTTAATATTCAATAAAAATTGAACATTATCAGAAAATTTCAAAAAATTTACACAAAGTAAATTTTGATGTCCCCTTTCTAAAAAATGATTTTATTTGGTAAAATAAAATGAACTAAAGTCACCAAAACTAGATTTAATGAGGGTTTACCATTAAACGGCAGTAAATCGTCCTTTTAATGTAAATTATACTTAAAATAGATTCATTCACATTTTAATCCTCTATGTTTTATTGGATAAAAGTAAATACATTTTACAAACACGTATAATCATACTATAGTTAGTTTTATTAATTTCCTCCAATAAAATAGCTAGGAGTTAATAACCATTTAAAATAATAATATTTTATTATTAGTGTACAATGTAAGATTTCAAAGAAACCCGTTGTTGTGTATCAGGTACGCTATCGATCATATAAACCCTCTAAAAGTAAAATTAATGTTTAATTCACAAATATTAATCAGTATGAAAATATCTTATTCTTTATTTACCTGGGATGTTAAAATATTTAATCTCCACATGAAGTTCATACTTATTGTCACATTGATGGATGATAATAAGGGGTTGGAAATATCATATATAAATTCCCTTCATAGAAAATTGATGTCAAGATTATATAGGGAAAGAAAATCAATGTCTAATAATATATCAAATGCAACTAAATAATGAATGATAATTTTTACAAAAAGAAAATTCCAATAAACTTCATCTTGGGAGGAATCATAGTCTTGAGATTCAATCAATATACCATTGGTTGTTTGCGTAGCTAATTCCATACCTAATTGTTTTAGAAGACACCAAACACCCTTAGTAAAATTATAAGATATGATAGAGTTGGTAGATAAAAAATCAAATATGAAATTATCTATTCTACTGTGCATGGTTTGTATTCCTTACATCAAATAATTATCACACCCCTCATCAAAAATTGTTACTTCCTGATATTTCCCCTTGTCCATCAGCTAAAGTTGTTTTTGACATAGATAATCAAAACAAGCCATTGGGTTTGTATTGCTGTTAGCATAATGTTGATTTTCCTAACACATGTAGCACATAATCATTAGAGGTTGATTCTATACAACATTATCTTCATTCTGATTTTGAGCTAGCATCTTCCCATCCTTATGAAAATCATTTTCTTAGTTACCTTCCATTCTACACATAAATGATTTATTAAACCACTTAAGGAAATTTCCTCTAAGATTATACCCACACATAGATCAGAAAGGAAAACTCATCTTCATCACTTCATAGTTTTTATATTATCATTTACAATATAAAGTTGTTTTCTTATCAAACCCATGAGACTAATATGTTTCCCAAGCCTCTATTTCGACCATGATCACACAATACACAATACCTTCATAGATACTATACATTCACATGGAGAATGGACTTTTGAGATATAGATTTAAGAAAATTTAGATCATATAAACTTCACTTTTGGTTTGGATTAAAATTATTTATGCATCCATCACATGTCTTGGAAATATATCTTCGTTGGTACCAATATATTTATCGTTCTTTTCATCAACGCAATGAAGTTTTTCTCTATCATGGTATAAAAAATTCTAGAAACATATATATAGAAAATTATGTTAATGAATTAATACTAATACATGGATTCAATATCTTATAGTTGCCTCATATTCTTGATTCGAGTCCACCACTTGACTACATCACCTTCTAACTGATAGACAACCTAAATGGATTTCCTTATCACTAAACATAGAAGAACAGAGAATATTGTTTTTGTAGTACTGATCCATTGTTTAGAAAAAAGTGGGTCGAAGGAACCTACAAAATAATGTTGTATTTTCCTTATGAAATACTCATAATAATTTTATTCCCTCTATTTCTCAATTGGATTTCCACCAGGATTAATATGTTTATAAATTTTTATGATCATAGTTATGAGTTTTTTCATTCCAACTCCCATTGAATTCAGTTTCTAATGTGGAAAACCATTTAATTGTCTGCCATAACTACTATTAAGGAAGTTCCATTGTCTTCCATCCATTATCAAAAACCAAAATCATAGTGTATGAAATAGTTATCACATTGAAGAACCACTAAATCATGAAAAGTTACTTATATTCTTTTTATAAAATGAAACAATATATAATCTATGAAGCATTATGTTTAACATACGTTATTCATAGGAAACACATATTTTAACAATTTATTATGGTTAATGAAGAGTTCATGAATTTGAAAATAATATCCCCCAAGATTGTCAATGAAGGATTTTAATAATTCCCATTATCGTGTACCACATTACCCTGAGTTTGGCCCAAAACATCTTATTAGTATTGGTACCCAATAGTATATCTGTTCCAAATCCATATTCACTTGTAGTAACCAGTCACAAATATATTTATACAAAACATAAAACTCAATAAATTTATAAAATTTTAGTACATTTTATTATATTTTAATTATCTGTAGACTTATCGTTAGAAACATTCTTAGGGTTATCATTATGGTTTTCTCATCCTGGATTCCAATGGTTAATGAATCCATTACATTCAAAACATATTTAGTAACCCTATTTTTTTATACATTAACAACACATAATATTTTTGGGTTACATAAAACATTATAAAAACAAACAACCAATAACCATACTAGTATAGTGGCTTTAGAAAAAATAGAATATAAACACTTGTACATAGTTGAGAGAAATTAACTGTCACTAGATTCTCCTTGACTAGAACCCTTATCATAAAAATTAAACATGAAAAATATCTTCATGAAATGGGGAAGGAAACATAAAAATTGGTTAACTCAAATGATCATTAAGGGTAAAAAGGGAGATATGTAAGCATAAAAATTAGAATAAGGGTATGAGAACAATATCTTGAAAATAAAATATCATACAATTCATATAAAATATTATATACACGAATCAGGGGATAGATCTAGGATATTTATTAGAAATGAATCATAATTAAATAAATAACATAATCCATTAAATCATGAATTTAGAATAAATAATATATTTTTTTAATACAAATAATCATATATATTGATTTTTCTAGTTGTCCATGAATTGTTTCTGATACAATATTAGTGGAAAAAAACTATTATGAAGCCCAATTCTGTCCTCATTTATTCACAATATTACTGAATAGAGTTCAACCCTAGTTTCATCCATGTAATAATGTAATTAAATAATTTCATATTCCTTCCATGTATATATCATAATGAAAAATCCTTACCAAATATATTGGAGGGGGATATAGGTCCCACCCATCTCATAAGTAAATCATACAAACCTGCACAAAAAGATCCTAAATAATCAGATCATAACCCAAGAAGTGAATGGGTATTATAAAAATGTAATAAAATCATATCCTATATAATGATATTGGTTTCAAAATAATTTCAACACAAATAAAACTATTGATAAATAGCTGGTTTCAAAATATTATAACTAGTAAACGAGAATCAATTTTCATTAACATTATGACCTCAAAACATAATATATTTTGCTAAATAATATGAATGTAACCATTGAATTATATCCCCATAAATTCATGAGTGACAAAAATGAATTATATTTTAGAATAGAAATAATTTTTAATAACCTTTCAATATATTTCTTTAATAAAATATCCCTTATGTCTGGAAAAACTCATTTTAAAAGATAAATACTTTTTAAACTATTTTACTTAAAAATATATTTTAAATAATATAAAGGAAGTATTGAAAATTATTAATCGTTTTTAAATACAGTTTCAATGAAAATTTGATACTATGATATTTTTAAAATATTTTTCAATACATTTTTTGAATCAATTTTTAAAACATAATTTTTTAATACATAAAATTTCTGACCAGATAATGAGGAAATCAGATTTTTTTTAAAAAATTATTATGTAAAAATGATCAGTAAATTGAAATAATATAGAGATCTGTCTTAAATAACCAATGTATATAGAGAAACATTAGTTTTCTTGTGATATGGATAATAATATTTCCTCAAATAAAGCTTAAACAGAAAAATTCTAAAACGAAAAAAGATTGTCTCAAAAATCACATATAACATTGAAATGAGGGAACATAAAATCCATGTATGAAGATGAAATTACATGAGTCAAATAAAATCATTAAAATATGTATTTTTATTATATAACATGTTTAATGGTTGTATATGCACCTCAAAAATGAATTTAGGTGTATAACATACACATGTCTCAATTAAAAAAAACTCTGAGAAAAATACTTCACTGATTTGGTATCTATAGAAAATTAATCCCCATGAAATAAATATCATAAAATGGAAATGTAAAATAAATTAGTTTATGCAGAATATAAATTTAATACAGTAATGTGACAGTACAACACTACACAAATGTAAAGAGTGGTGAGTATAGTTTGTATCTCATAGAAGTAAAAAATGAGATTAAATCCCCTTACTCTATGTCTTGACTCTCATCGTACTCATTAAAAATACCTATATAATAAATATAAATTAATTTTAAATGTTTTACCACACAATAATCTTATATCTAAATATATAAATGGTTTTATCATGACCTTATATTTCCCTTTTTATAATAAACTTATGTTATTGTTTCACTTCAGGTAATAATCACTTTGTTATTCGCATTTTCCTTAATTCTTTATATATTTGGCCCTTAAACATATATCATGATTAAATATTGTAATTAATTATATAGATATAACTTTTATTCATGATATTGTAGATATAATAATATATGGAATATATATGTACAAAATTAAATTAACTATTCAAGGAGACAATAACCCTTACGTATGCATGACCGCTATTTCAGTTTTTTTATTGAAAGACTAAAAGTGAATTTAATATATATATCTATATAAAATTATTAAAGATGCATTATTATGTTACATATATCACATAATTTAACTAAATACATCATTAATATACTCCATGTAGTGTGTGAACGATTCACATCGCTTTGAGGGTGTGGTAGTTTAAATTTTCTCAATTGAAATTATTGTATTTACACCAAATGGAAAATAAAAATGATATTAGTTGTAAAAGGAATAAATAATCATAAATATATAATTATTATAATATATAACATATATAAATTTTGTTTCCATCATAATTTCCCCCATAATATGTAGTAATGGAAAAATAAACAATCATCGTATAGTGCGATGGTAATTTTGTGTACATGTAAACAATATGTTCATTACCAATTAGATATAGTTGTATATATGTGTATACAAAAAAATAAGCATAAAAAAATAAAATTATATTTATAATACTGATATTTTATTAAACCATGGAATAAATAGTCTGTAAGAGGTGTAGAAATAAAAAAATAGGAAGTATCTTGAGGGAAGGTGTAACATCTTAATCAGTTTACTAATTTTGGTTTGTGCCATTACTCATCCATGGAAGAAATTATACCCAAAGGAACGATTATATGGGGATGTTAGGTATTTTTGGAAGTGAATATGGACGATATTGTCCAATCCTGTGTTTTTCGAGTGATGTGAATTATAGGGAGACTTGGTGGCCTTTCATAGGGAAGGGAAAGAACATACTCAACAATTTTTAATACAATTTATGTACCCATGATTTTACATTATAAAAGAATAAATAACAAAAAAATAAAAAATTTATGGTTCATGGACAAATATGGTTCATGAAATTGGTTTTAGACATGTTTTTATGTCGTTTTGGGTCATATATTCAATGTTTTGTCATCAGTTAAGATTAATTTTACATTATCCAATGTAACCAAATTTTATTACATTCACTAATCATTATTGCCAAAAAATAATTTTATCCTGCTATAAATTATAAAAAATATTAATTCCAAATAATGAAAAAATTTAAATTCAAATCACATAAACAGAATTTATTAATTTAAAATTAATCTCATTAATGGGATGACAGAACATATTTTTAAGGTAAAATTGTCCAAACATTTCCTATGTTTTTATACCAATTTTTATGTGAAATTGAACAAAATAACATAAATTGTATTAATTTATAAACATATTATGTAATTAAAATTAAATAACAATTTAATATAAAATTCTTCTTTACAAATAAAAAATATTTAAAAGCATTTTTTGAATTAAAATCTCGTATTTTCACTATTAATCTAAAATTGATGTTTCTCATAAAAATCCCAAATATTCACCCAAAGGTAATATCGAAATTATAATTTCAAAACTGATGTTATGTTTATCAAATTCAATTTTGAAATTTGTCATAAATTAAATTTATTAATTTTCATAGAAGGTAATTAAAATTTTTTTATTTGAGGAAATACTATTTATAAACATGTAAGGACTTTACAAAAAAATATATTTTGTATCTAATTTGTTGTATTTATGTAAAAACATTAAAAATGTATATCAAATTAATTTATTATGATTCATATTTCTACTTTTAATTAATATATTATTATAACATATATTAAATAATTTAATTATATAAAATGATGTTTCCTTGAATCAGTGATGTTCCATATAACAAAATCTTAGTAGATGTTCTGTGCAATGTACACCAATTTCGGGAAATGGGAATTGATTGTTTGAAATTGAAAATATCACTATTTAAATGTAAATTTTAATTTTCTCAAACAAATAACCATAAAAAATCGGGTTGTTATAGATATCAACCATGTTGGACTATTGTGTTGTTATAAGATTGAGGATCGATAAAATAGTATGATGTTTTAGTTGGACTCTATGATCATAACTATGTATGAGATATAGACATAAATATAGAGAATCATATAGGTTTCATGGTACATAATATTACCAATGATTTCATTTTTATAATTGTTATTATGTTTTTAAATGGTTATTGAATTCATATTGGTGTAGAAGAATATAAAAAGTATTATTAATGTATGGTAATATATATGGATCATGTAATTTGATTTTTTGTGATAGTGATATAGTTACCATTCTGTGATATAATTAATTCACATATGTCTAGGGTATTTATTTGTGTGTGTATAGACTATTTATCATGGGATAGTGTTTAATTTTTTGACTTTTTATTATTTTTAATTTGTTATTTTTATCATTATTATTACAATTATTCAATTATATTGTGTCTTGGATGAATATAATTCACTAGAATATGTATACATTAACACATATTCTTTAATTGTGTTCAAGGGATCTATGGTATGTTGGGAAATATTAGTTGTTAATTATTCTCTTCAATACCGTTTCACATGGTATAATTTATAGTTAGATTTATTAAATCTTATACATCATAAATATTTTTGTAACAACTATCTAAAGAGGATAATGAATTAGATTGTCTATTATCATGGATTTCTTTGATTGATATGAGGATATATTTTTAAAATTAGAGTTCAATTTTATTTATTTTTCATTATATTTTATATATCATATGTTATAATCATATTTTTTATTTATAATTTTTATTAATGTTGTAAAAAAATATTTTTGTGTGTGTTAATTTTATAAATATATTGAAATACCAAAAACTATTTATTAGGTTTGATGAAAAATTGCAAAAAAATATTATACAAAATACGTTTTTATATAGAAATAGTTATAATTTTAATGAATATTATACGAAATACGTTTTTATATAGAAATAGTTATTTATTATAATATATGAATGTCCTCCTTGTTTGGAATAAATTGTTAGAATAACTAATGGATAGAGATAGTTATATATTGCAAATTAATCTAGGATGTCACATTGAACCATGACATGGGAAAAAATTGATATTCACAACAAGTTAGAATAATTTTTTCATAGTCACTTTGTAAAACGGAATAAGAATGAACCATGTTCATTATTAGACGTTTCATTGAATGTTGATGAAATTAGTGTTGAATAATGGAAATAGAGTCCTAATATTATTCAATGTCAATTTTTATTTACTTAGAACAATTGATTTAAATGGGGGAGAGCTAGTATTTCTAATGATGGATTATAATATTTTTTCATGGAAAAATTATTAAATTATTAAAAAAAGGAAAGTATTTTAGAATAATCACACATGATGTAAAATTTATTATATTAAATTAAAAATAAGTAATTTGATGGAAAATATATATATTTATTATAAGAATACACTTGTAAAAAAGTAACCATTTGAATAAATGAACCACCCCATTAATCCCAAAATTATAATATAAGTTAATATTTTTTAGTTTATAATATAGATTTCATATTTTCTCATTTGACATAATGATTTATATTATACATTTATTATTAATTTATTATTTTAATGGACTACAAAAAACATGGAGGGAAGATATAACACATTATAAATATACCAGAGATCACTATTAATATAAATAATTATTTATGATCATGATTTAAAGAGAAAATTGGAAAATATGTTCATTAAGATATTGTGGAAATAATTTTATCTCATTATCTAAAATTTAAAATGGTGTAAAATTAATTATTATTTCACAAACATAATGATGGTAGAGGTTCATGCTACTCCAATATAAAAAGATTAATTTTTTTTCATTAATTAGTGAATTTTTTGATATTTTTATAGATTGTGAATCATAAAATATTAATAGAATAATTAAATTTATTCATTTTGTGGTCCGAAATATACATTGTTTCAAACTAGTGTATTCTATTGGATATGGTAAAATTTCATATATATAAAAATATATTATTATAATAAAATTCAATGTTTCCAAATTTTAGAAGGAATTAGAGTGAACGGAAAAATTATAAGCGTGTTGATATTATGTAAAAAAAATTAATGAATATTTAGAGTGATTTTTGTTGAGAATAAAATAACCAAACTCTAATCTTGTGGACCACATTATTATTTTTTTCTATAATTTTTCAAGAATTGAAAATTAATATACCATCTCAATAAGAATTAATATTTTTTATTAGTGATTTAGATTATTTAAAATGGGAAGATATAATATTATAAAGTTACTTTTTTTTAATGATCACATCAATATATGGATATAGAATGACGGTTAAATATGTTTTGTTAAATGGTTTAACCAAAAATACATGACCAATATTATTTTTAGTTCAATTTAATTTAATTGGAACAATTACCATTCCACACAAATACATCCTGAATTTTTTTATTTTGAACTATACTTCAATAAAATCGAAAGAATAGTGTATATAATTATTTTAATGAAATTAGATAATAACTAGTTTTCTTGGGAGGATGTACAAATGAAAACCCACAAACACTATAAGATATTATTATATTAATTACACTATATGGGACAACATTACACAATAATTTTTTTGGGGCCATAATTTTTCAACTGATTGAAGGCCTAAAAATAAATAAAATGATGGATGATTATACTGTATCAGTGCTAAAACCATATGTAATGGAATAGGTATTTGGTAGTGGTAATTCATTTTAGATAATATATTAACCATTGGTATCTTAACTGCATCACGATGTATGAGGAGTTAGTGTATTTCCAAAATCATGTCTCAAGAGAATTCCAATTTCATGTTTGAGTTTTAGCAGTATAAATTAAAATGAGTTGATTGAGGGAGGTGAATTTGGATGTTATTTTTGTTTAATTGGATTTATATACATGTTTAGTTATAGTTGGGATGAAATATCAAATGGTTTGTGATGTATAGATTGTGTCAAAAAGTATGTTAAGTCCTCATTTGAAATGATACCCATGCATAATCTTATGCACACATTATGGTAATTAGATGTGTAATTGTAATCATATAATTCATAATAAAATTTTAGTCCTATTATATAATTATATGTTTAGAGAGAATAATGTATATTTGAGTATTCTTATAGAAAAAAATATATAAAGGTAAACCCCATGTTATGTAAGAGATCTCCATGATACATAATTATTCATAAAATGTAACATGATAGGTAATTATGCCATTATCACTATGTGATATGTATGGTCTATAAATACGATGTTTAATGATTACCCTATAGTATATACTCATACATAGGGTTAAAATAGTTTTGATACATGAATCAAATAAAAATAAAATAGGTTGAAGGTAATTTTAAATATAACATAAAAGGGTTACAAAAATGCATAAGAGTAAGAAAATGGTTTTATAATATGAATGATTTGTTTGGGTGATATAAAATGATATTTTATTTTTAAAAAAAATATAAATTATATATATTATTTTTATTAGGATTGTACATAACAGTTTTCCCTATGAGATATGTAAGGACCGATTTGTTGATTTAGTGATACCAAATGACTGTAATCTTGATCCGTGTTTTATAAATATTTATGAGTAATGATCGAATAAAATAATATATTATGGTTAAATGATATGTAAGGTTATATATAATCTATTAGAAAATATTGTGGGATGTGTCTTATGTCAAATTATTCTAAAAAAACCACTTAATTGATAAAATTAAATATAAAATTTGGGTTATACCAGTTTCTCTTGTAGTAAAATAAGTATGAATTTTTTTAGCCTCCTGCATGTTCTTTCTTCCCTCTTGAAATGTCTTTATAAACTATTTTCTATTATATCATGAATTTTTTTACAATGGGTATCCATTTGTAGAGATAGTTATCCTTTAGTAATTATTTGTAGTTTCCCTTTCAATTTTATTTTTTTCTATCAATTTATCCCCACATTAAGGGTATTTATTGAATACCTATTTTCATTGGATCAAAGTTAGAGAAAAAATATTTTCATAATGACTTGGGTTCTTCTAACACAAAATATGTGGTTCCACTATTATTTATGTTTTAAACCGGTGTCTATTTTGGTGATAATAGTCTGTTTAATGGGGTTTTTAATGATATCTAATGAAATCACATTCAATTTTTATTTTTTGTAATAGATTAATTTGGGTAGTATATTAATATAAATCATGATTTTGGCCTGTTATATATTTTATTACTTTGTTAACCTGTTTCTTATTTTGATTGGTGCAATTCTGTGTAATTTTTATTATTTTTCATTATATGTGATTGCTTGTGTGGTTCCCCAAGAACAACATGAAAATAGAAAATGTGAATATTGGTTATACTGATCAATAGAGAAAGGGGGACATGGTTTTCTAGTAGGATTTTTTTATGATGTGGTAGATTTATATTTTTAAATGCGTCAAAGCATAAGAAAAATTCCATAATTTTTTCCCTTTTCAGCAAATGTGTGACCTAAATCCATGTTACCAGAGAAATTGGATATTTTTTCTATGATTTTCATCGTAATAGTTGAAATATTTTAATTTTTATAACTATAAATTCATATAAATGATTTATATTTTTATACTCTCTATCGTGTGATGAAATTGGTTTTATAGATGTATCATTTTAGGATTTTTGGGATCACATAATATATGAGAGATTTTTTATTATTTTCATTTGGGTTTTACTCTATAATTGGATGTTATTTTAATTTAATGTTTCAAAAATATTTTATAATGAGTTTTCTTATAAATATAGTTGATTGAATAATATGTATCTAGACTAGGGACATTATTCCTTTTGATATATTGTATGTGTACCCCACATGTTTTTTGTGTGTGTGGTACATTACCCCGACACATATATATACAATTTTGTAGATGGATAATATTCGAAATGGATGTGGTTGGGATTTTTTGAGCTAGTGGGTAATGCTTCCAATTAATGATTTCAATACATGTTATATTGGAATATTTTATATCGAATATTCATTTTTTTCATAACATGATGACTCATAAAATCTTATATTAAAGTGGTGGGATGGTGTAGAGAGGGTTTCATTAGGATATGTAATGGACGAGGCCCCTGTTGGAGAAGGGTATTAGGATTTTTATATAGTGATTTTAATGATGTTTGGTCCCCCTCAATGGCTATATTATTTTGGATTTTATTTTGACATGCAATATAGAATGTTTTCAGTTAAGGTAATCTAGATCGTTGATTAAGGAGGTCATGTAGTTGTCATTTACATGAAATACACAATATGAGTGTTATAGATAAAAAACCCTTCTTCATTTTATATAAAAGATCTTCCACCGATAGTGGTATTTCTATATTTATTCATTACATATGATCATGTATGAGGTTTCTATATCTCTATAAAAGAGGGTGAATATCTCTATGTTTTTATTCTATGACAAATACAAAAATTGTGGTATGTATATATAAAAGATGGTATACATGAGTGGATAAGTCAGAAGGTTATTAAGGTGATTCTATTTGGGGTCTTATTTCTTAATTCACTTAGGGTAGACGGTGCACAAGAGTTCATAACTAAAAATAGGTAGAAAATTTACTAATTTACTATGTGATGAGGTTTATATATTTGATGTAGATTTTTCAAAATCTTTTGAAAGATTATATTTATATGGTTTGTTAATTCAATGATATTTTATATAATTGTATCACGAAATAGGTAAAAATAATTATGTTGACCTCAATTTCAGAGGTGGTACAAAAGGATGTGATAAGAGAGTGTTACTTGTAAAATTAGAATATATAGACATAAAAATAGTGTGGGGTGAGACACGTAGTGGATTATTGGGTATCTAAATGTGGGGTAATTAGTTGACTCAATTGGTTAGTGATATTAGTGTTTTGATGATCCCATCCTAGTGTAGCTCATTGAAAAAGTGTTTCATGTGTGTGATGATAATGATATATTTGTTTCAATGTGATCAACATCTGATGGATTTTGTGGTATGCACCCAGATGGTATATCGGGAGTGTTTTTTCATTACCATGATGAAATATGGAATCATGGATTTGGAAAAACCATTGTTTTGAGATAAGACTATGAGTAGTACATGGAATTTGTACCAAGATAACAAGTGCAGACCAGGGTCATGGATGTGAAATGGATGCCTATAAGAGGGTGAAGTGAATTATGAATAACATGACTCTATAACATTTAAATGAATCCGAAAAACATTATTTTGAGTGAACTACATGTGATAATGAAAAATTAATTATAGAACTCTTGGGACTCATTGACATGAATATGTATATTGTGATCAAGTTAGTATTATGGGGTATAAAGGGTAATGATACATGATTTTTATTTGATATATTGCTCAACTATATGTTTGTTTTTGAATTGGAATAAATATGTTGTGTGATAACTATGTGAACTGATTGTGTCAGGTGTAATAAAAGCAATAAAATATGATTTGTGAAATTTTTTATGAATTAGGAGGACATATAATATGAGGCATCGTATATGATACAAGATAGCTATGGTGTCCCTTATAATTAATAATAATGTGAGGCATTATGTGTGTTATTGTATAAAAGAGGGAATTAATATGATGCAGGATAAAAATGGTCAATGATGGGTCATTATGAAAGAATATTCGGATTTTAACGCTTTTGGGATGACAGTTTGTCCGTTAGTATCTCTATGTGGGGTATTTTTTATTGGATGAGAGATATATAATTATTTATATAGTGGTTGATTACCCTTGATGAAATTAACATTTATTAGTTAGTTATCCATGTAAGATAGAAAATCATGGATTCATAAAACATTATCTTGGTGATTTAGAAAAATAGTGATTATGATTCTTAGGTTTTGATAGGGGTAGTCTAGTATATAACATGTTATATCTCAATTTTAAGACATTATATAAGAGTTTTGATTTAATCCATATACACTATAGAGTGGAAATTCAGGATAGATCTTAGATTTAAGATGTGTAACTAGTCACTAATGAGGTTTCTTATAATTAATTGTTGGACAAAAATTTAGTCTTGGGAGTGGTTTGGGTTTTAGAAAATTTTTTAGCAATATAAAATCATATCCACATAATGGTGAAGTTGAATTTAGGAATTATTTATTGTAAATTTAATGTTTTATCTTTTCTGGAGAAGATGGAGGTAAAAAATTGAAATTTTTGGAGATATGTAGATATTATAAAAATATATATTCCCTAATGAGTATGGGTCCTCATGACGAAGGGCACACATAAATAGTTATTCCATCATGTGTATTTGTATTCATATCATCTATAATAAACCTCATATGAAAGGATTTGATTGAAGAAAGTCAATATTTTTTTGATTCGTAATGGAAAAAGATATATGGCTGGTAAATTCATAGGATACATAAGAAATAACTATGATACATAAGGTAAACCCCCATGATGAATTAGAGTTACCCTAGACATATAAGGGTATCTAGGTGCTAGAGGTTTTTACAAGTAGCAGTGGTCCCATGTGATTTAAATTAAATATATCTATTATGTTCAAGGGTTAAACAATTGTATATAATAATAATTGATAGTTACTATAGTTTGGTTTGAAAAAATGGTAATCTGATATGTAAGGGTAACCCGAATATCCCTTATGACATGTACGAGATAATCTAATTCATTTGGGTATTAAAAATAGTTGTCTCATTCACAATGGATCAAAACATATATAAAATGATGAATGGTATATATTGGTAATATTTTGATGGTATCTAAGGGTTTATTCACTAATATAGTTATATATAAGGTTAGATGAGCTTCCCTAAGATATGTAATGGCTGATAGATAAGTGTGACCAAATGTGATTATAAAGCGATACTTGATATGTATGGATGCATCATGAGTTTTAAAATAAAATTAAAACATTTCATATCCTATGATTTTATAAAATATTTAAAAAAATTATTATATTAAATACAAAAGGGTTGTAAGCCATTTTTGAAATTATTACAATGTTTATTATAAAATTTTCTTCTCTCTCTCTCTCTCTTGATAGTTTTTTCCTCTTAGGTTTTTTTTTATTATTTATCGATCTGGACATTATTTACATAGAGTTTTCATAGGTGTGGCTTTCTATCTACGAGTATTTATTTGTGTTTTATATCACTATTTCCGTATTTTATATCAATTTTCCCTTAAATTGGGTAGTTTTTATATTATATGAAATCTTTTTATTAGAGTCCAATAGAATATATTTCCCCTATAATTTGATTTTTAAAAACATGATGTAGTTGATACAATTATTCCTTGTATTTTTACATGTTTTAATGTGTCATATAATAATCAGGAATCGATAGGATTATAGGAATGACTATGAACAAAACCACATGTATTTTTGATTGTACATAATATATAAAAAGGGATAACATTTTATGGTAAATAATGAGATTATCCAATTATAAAATGGATTTCATGATGATATAGTTTTTGATTATGATTAGAGTGATGTTTCATATTTTTAATTTTTTGAGTATTTGATAAATGATGATGTTTTTATTATGCATGATTGTTCTATCCTATTTGTTTTTGGCTGATGTTTATCACTATTTGTATATTTTTTGGAATTCTCATATGATGAACATACTCTCATGGAATTTAATGGGTGAAAAATATGTTAACTGGTGTAAATATCGTACTTTTAAATATTTCCATGGATGATAATGGGGTTCAACCATGATCTATTGGTACGTTTTTGTTAGTATCATTGATCATGGGGGTGATGTTTTTGGGTTAATTTTATGACAATTAAGGGTATATAATGGTTTTTTGACCATTGGTTTCATAGTGTTATCCTCCTTAGTGAAAAATCATTTTTTATTTCATGAATCAATTTATTTTTATAATGGATAAATACTATTGGTCTGGAATGGGACATTAATGTTGACTACAATCCATAGATGGGAGTGTGTGAACACTATATATGAAATATTATAGGATGTTATGTTAATGATTCATATATGAGTTTTGTTAGGCTATTGAGATGGTGGTTGGTAATGGTTTTGGATGACCATGTGATATCTCATATAACCTATGGATGTATAGTGGAGGAAATAATGGTCGACATGGAATGATTATTTAGTTACAAGTTAGTGTTTCAATCCACATGGCATGAAACTTGTTAGAAGGATGAGGCAACATTCAATATGATAGTTTACCGATGAATTATATCACTCTGGGACTAAATGAAGAAGGTATCAAAAGATTAATAAATGATGAAAAATAATTGTACAAGGTTTTTAGGAGTTATTGGGTGACCATTTATTCTAAATTTATTGTACACTTATACATATAAATATTTCATAGGGTCACCACATGTGTTGGTTAACTAACATAACACTCAAAACATGGTAATACCAACTAGGACATCTTCAATTGTTATAGATCATAGTAAAATAATTATTATGGGATTGGAGTCTTACGTTTTAACGATGGAGTTATAGATTGTACCCAATTAGATATTAATTTAATCGAGATGGCCTTGGTTGATTCTCTATGTATGGATCATGGTTCATTTAGTAACATTTGAGTATGTATATATGTATTCAGATTATGGGTTTTCATTATTATATTTATATGAAAATATTTAAAATTTATATGTTTACTCATCTTAATATATAATATTTTTATAAAAATTAGCCTTATTATTTATAGTAAAATCTATATTTGTGTTTTTTAAATCATTATCATCAAATTATATAGTTTCCAAAAAATAAATCCATTGGCATTAGCTTATTTTTAGTGGCCTCTAGTATATCGAGAGGCATGCGTGATTTTTAGGGGTGTTATGAGCCACTTACTATGGATTGAGCTGAGTCAGGTTGTTTCCCCAGCAACAAAGATACATTATTTTTACAATTGAATTAGAATTAAAAGGATGATGATATAAATGATCAAATAGTTTATCACTCTCATGAGTCAAACATTAATAATGAATGTATATTATATTTGAACCCTATATAATATCAAAAAAATTATAATTTATAATTTATTCATTCTTATTCTTTGTCACACATATAATTATTGATGGATTCATTGTTAAATAGTGAGATTATTTTATAGGAGATATAATATTCCCCGTATGGGATAATGATAAAAAAATAATGTTTAATTATAATGACATTATTAATATTATTGAAATAAAATTTCAATTAATTTCATATAAAATATTATAGTAACATAAAATATCGAGGAATTTTAGATACATTTTTTTTTCAATGTAATACTATGTGATATTTATATACATATTTTAGGAGCTACGAGTTGAGATAGTGTCCCATTTTGAGGCCTCATCTACCCGAAAATAAATTTATAAAAATATTAAATATATTTTATGTTATACAAGAATTGTTTCTTAATGAAAAAGGGATAAATCATATATGGACAATCAAATAATAAATATGAGACTTTTTTTGAGTCTAAAATTATATTTCTACCCAACGAACTACCTCATGTTGGTTCTCAAGGGTTGTTCGGAAAGTCAGACATTAGCAGCATGTTTAGTGTATTAATTAAATAATTAATTTCATTAAATAATAAAATAAATGAAACAAATAAGTATCACACATCTGGTGGACTCCCCACACACAATGGGACACTGTATTGGATGTTCAATGTGTACTCTAAAAGTACATGGGAATGTGAATTGACATGAAGACACAATGTGATGAGTACCTAGATGCAACTAGAGACATATAAGGCACCCCACGTGATGTTATATGTCATATAACAATTACATAGAGAGGACATGAGTACACATAAATGGACATGGTGTATGAGAAGTGACCCTATGTGGATTGAATATGATAAGTAGAATGTCTATTTTACATGTAGTAAAACATGGTTTGTTAGTTGTGTACATCCAGAGACAGTTCTAGGTGATGGATGAAGACTGCATGTCATGTGGGTCACCTCACATATCAAGCACCAATTTGATTCTTTTTATAAGACATTAATATCTCATATATCCTTCTGTAAAACTTTTATTTTTTCCCACACGTAGCATATCTTGGGTATTTTTACACATTGAAATTAATGGGTCCATCAGTCGTGTATTTTGAGATATGAGGAGATATATTCTAATAATAAATCTTATTTAGGTTAAGAACTACTACAATAGTGATCACACAATACAACATAAAGAATTTATAGTGGAACCCTCTAGCTAGGCTGGTCATGGGACTTCTATAACCAATTATATTGGAGCACTCATGTTGAGTAAGTATGTGGGTCATTTAGCATTATAGTAGAACACTTATATGGATTCAATGCATGGTTCTTCTAGAAATTATATATTATAACACTCATGTTAGCTTATAACACGTATTCTCTACGTACCTATAGTATTAGATCCCTCTTAATGGGACCCAACATGGATTCTCTATATTTTATAGTTGAACTCTCCAGCTGGTCTAGGCATGAGTTTTATGTTGTCTATCAGAGTAAAACTCTCATACGGCATTAGTACACTGTTACTCAAGCATTGGAGTTGAAGACTCCAATAGAGTCATATAATAGGTCCTCTATCATAAGATTGAAACCCTGATATAGATTCAAGGAATGAGACCTCTATCGGCCCTTAGAGTAGAACACTCATATGGAATTGTGTGTGGGTCATCTTTCATGCCTCGGAATGGGTCAATCCTCTGACCTAAGGCATTGGTACTCTATTGATCATCATAGTGGAACCCTCCTGTTACAGAATGCATCAATCCTCTATCTCTATTTAGAATTGGACCTTCATATGGAATAGTGAATGAGTTAACTACCTAAATAATATTTCCCATAAACTATGTGGAATGGGGATGATGTGTGTCTTAACATAAATATTTTTTGATATGGTGATGCATGAGATATTGGGCATTTCTGTTTGACTTTTTGAACTCTTGGAGACTATTTTAATAGGATGGGTTATAAGATGGAGATCAATTTTTTCTCTCATTTTGAATTATTATATTGAGTATGTATAATATATAACTATATATATCTGTATTCATATAATTGTAGATGGTAAATAAGTTGTCATGGGTTTCAAAGACATGTGGTTTAGTCTAACTACTCACCATGTCAGGAACCACATGCTTGAATACGGTTATTATCATAGAATGGATAGTGAATAATCAACATGTAGTCCACCTGCACAGAAATTTTAGCCCATTATGCAGGGGTGAGGATACAATATCATTATTTATATTGAGATTATTCTTGTTTAGTATTTAATTTTAATTCACATCATTTATCTTTCTTCTCCCCCTTCACCATTCGGGGCATCCTACTAGTTATGTATATACTCACCCCAACATTGGATTTTCTAGCATGTTCCATATCTTATAAAATACACTGGATGGGACAATAATGTATATATTTTAGATTTATTATAATTGGTAAATTTTCCGTGTTTTGTGGTCATGTCTTACAGGGCATAAACTAGACCTTTTTAGCATTTATATTCTATTTTTTCTTGTTGGGACATATTATTTGTTGGTAACATATTTTCCCCTTTTACTTTTCATCTTTAAACTTCATATACGTGCACAACAAACATTATTTTTATATTTGGTTGTATACTATCTATTATTATTTTTTCCATTGAACATCATCATTGAGATGGATAGTTTTGAGCATATAGGCACATTTGGAAAAGGTATCCCATATAGGTTAACCATTTCAGAGCATGTCGCAAACCCTAGCCTATGGAGGCTGCATGGGGTAGTTTCTGCTCGAGGCATGGATATGGTTAGGGTATGACACAGATTATAATAAAATTAAATAAATAACCACATGGATAGTTATATTGAATTTTAAAATATTCCAATACAAAATTCATGAGATCAAAACAACACTATTGAGGCCTGATAGTGAGACCTCATAAATAAAGGAAATGGAACACCCATTATCCAATGGTACATCTTCAAATGAGACATAAAAATTCATTTAGGTGATATATAATTGTAGGCCCCTCCCATGAAGTAATATTTCCAATGTATTCATCAAATGACAATGATGGATAAAATATACTAATGATTCTTATATGTGCAATATATTAAATAAACATTGATTAGTAATGAATATTTAGGCATATATAAATAATGAATATATTTATTTTATCTCCATATTATGTTTAGTATAATAATAAATCCATAAATTTAATATATATTTAACAAATTGCAATCATAAAAGATATTTATGGTTCAAGGGAAATTAACCTACTTGAATATATCGATTAATATAATATGATATTTTCATTAAATTATGATATGTAGAAAAATTAATAATTGAATAAAATTATTTCAAATTTTATAAAATCAAATACCTGATGGAAAATACATACTAAAAATTAAGTGGTTATATGTGAAATATTTTATATTTTTCAGTAAGAAGCAATTTTCAATAGGATAAAAGCACATGTCGATATCAATTGATTTTAATGGTTTAATTTTAAGGAATTAATTATTTTTATACAAAGTTCTTATTAATTATAGATACATATATATCATGATTACATTTAAATAGGTATATCATCACACAAAGAAACTATACATCCATAGTACCACAAATACATGTAATATGAATGAATTTAGATAATACTGTTTATAAATATGGAAATATTGTAGAATTAGGTGTCATGTGATGTTTTTATAATAAGAGGGAATATAAATATATTATACATGATACAATAATGAGTTCATTGAAATGAATTATTGAAAAAATGTAATTTGAAAATAACTGATAGTGATTGAAAAACATAGAGGATGATAAGAGACTAATAATCCATTCCCTGATAAATAGCTTTCAAATAATTGGGGAAAAATTATAACCTTTCAATTGTCTCCAATGAACATGTGAGATGGAAAATATGTTTTCATTAATTCTCAACGATTCTGAAGTGAAGTGTAATATAATGGTCAATGATAATTTATAAAAAATAATGGATTCTAATTCACAAATTTTAGTACTTTTTCATTGTAATTTTATGGTGTGGATATTTAAATACCATTCCACTTTCCATGGCTTTAGATGATGTTATTTTAAAATTGAAATATATATTTTGATAATATTTTATTATATAACTACTCCTTGTGTATTTATATTATTTTTTAAATTTAAAATTCATTTTTATAATGATTTTTTGAAGACATAAATTATAAATTATACCTTTCTAAATTTCATTAATGATTTTAGAAATCAAATTTAATTAGTTATAATTAATTATTCTTATAATTTGAAAATATTTTAATTCATGTATGAATTTATATTATTTTTTGAAACATTTTCTTTGTAAAAACAGTTCATAATAAAATTTATATTAAATTTATATTTTATTAATCCACCAAATATTCTATGGTATCATGTAATAATAAAAAAATACCATTCGATAATTTAAATGTGATAATTAAATCTAAAAGAACCATTCATGGATACACATTTTGTATGCGGTAAATATTAAATTCTTAAATAAAAGGTATTTTATTATTTTATAATCAGGTATTTTTCTAAAAAATTTACAACTTTGATTCTATGTATTATTTTTTATTGTAAGGATATATAGAAATTTACTTTTTCTTTAATGGATTTATATTTGATGTAACCATTACATGGTGATGATGGTCATGTTTTTTCATTGATAATGGATTGTAAAAATTTAATGAGTAAGTTGATATAAAATAAAGTCACCTATTTATGTTTAAAAAAATTGTATTAGAAGAAAATAATTTACATGATCCAACCATTGATATCAAGAACAATGTAGCTAAAATATCTACTAAATGAAGTTAAAATTAAATAATATATTGATAATAAAATATTATGTTGGAAGGGTTGTGAAATAAAATCAAAGATGGGGGGATGAGAGTAATTGTTTATAATAGATTAATGGGGGAATCATGGAAATAATATTATCATTTAGAATACATATACATATATTAATGGTTTTCATTGAACATTATAAACTTATTGTGATGTGATGAAGGATAAATATGAATTATCAACTATAACTTATTTTGATGAGTATTCTTTGATGTGAATATCCATCTAAAAAATTATATTTGACAAATTGAGTTGGTATTTATTGTAAAATTGATATGTGTTGGAATGATGAAATCATTTACTACTACTCAAAAAATTATGTTTATCTTAATGGAAATATAAATACATGTTCAGACATTAATAAAATTAAGATGAATGATGATTTAGTGATAGTGTTTGATGAAATATGGTTAAATAAATTAACAAATGTAGATATAAAATGTGATGAACATGTATTTTTTCACAATATATATTATTAATGGTGTACAACATGTGGTACACAAGTAATAAATCAGTTTAAATAAATGTTAAAAAAATATGGGATTTAATAAATTATCAATAGTATAATATATATTCAATGAGCTCGAATATGATGGATAAAAATACTAAAAGATAATAAAATGATATCATGAAATTTTAATTGAGAAATTTTGGCAATCAAACATCTTCAACATTGAAAATTTATTAATACTTAGTGAAATATAGTTGAAACCATATTTCTATATGATATAAGATGAGAATATGACAAACATATATCAATAAATAACGATGCATTCCTATTATGTTATATAAATGATTCACATGACTATTTGATATCAGAATTAAAAACTAATTGAAGCTTTTTCTCCAAATGGATATAATTTATGATATATTATTGACATATGACAATTTAAAAAGTGATTCACAAAGATGATAAATCCATATATTAATACATGAATAACATTATCAATGCATCTCTCAATTGAGTGTAATACAAGTTTATAAGACCATGTAATAATGAAGATGAATAAATTTATAACAATAAAAATGTTGATGAAATATATGATGTTTAATGTATCATGTGGAGATATTAGAAAATATTTATTTTTAAATAATTTTAATTTCATTAATATCCTATGTTAAATGAAATACGATGATTATACAAATTAAAATATAAAATTAAAATATTAATATCACCATTACATGTGATAGGATGGTATTAATTGGAATAAATTTATTATAATAACATATGGTTTACAAAATAATATAATGAATTCATTTGTATTAAATTAATTATAAATTAAAATGAACTCATTACAAAACAATGGAGATAATTTTCTGAACAACTTTTTTTAAATGTATTTTTATCCAAATAAATTAGATTGTTCACTATTAATGAATGATTTTGATGAAATGTAAAAATATTCCATTATTTTATTAACAATCATTAAATATATTTTTTATTAGGTATATGGTAGTAATAAATCATATTTATTGCTAAAATGTTTTTTACTAAAATATATTTTTATCATATTTTGTGTAATTACATTAATATTTATTTATTCCATTTATAGGTATTTAATTATATAAAACGAATTACAGTTTTTGAATAATGAGGTTTGAATTTTTTAAATGTGTCCCATTTATTGGTCAATTTGACTAGTAATGTTGGTCAAATTTGTAACTTCAGTAAATTGTAAATTAGGTTAACGTTGTTAAAATATAGTTGTATTCCCAAAAATATTTTTTCACAATTCATTTTGAATGAATTTTATTCAACTAATATCAACTAAGTATTTATATATATTTTTATAATGGGAAATTTTCCAGGAAATGTAAGTTATATATTGTTTAAATTAGAGAAAGTTACAAAATGTCACTCTCTATGTTTAAAATATCCATTATAAATTGATAAAGAGACAAAAAGTAGTTATGAGAAATTTTAAACAGTACGTTTTTAAATAAGGAAATTATATTCATGATAATAATTTATTTTTAATATTTATAAATTATATAATTACGAAAGAAATTTATACAACAACAATATATATTTATAAAATTAATGTAAAATAAGATAAATGATATTTAAAATAATTAATGTGAAATTATTTCCTTATTTTATAGTAATTCACTAATTTTATATTCAGAAAAAATGTTCAATTATTATTTTAAAATATTTTATTAAAATAAATTTTATTTATTTATGTATCTTATGTTAATTAAAATAAATTTTGAATATAGAAAATAACTATATTTCATAAAAAAGTAATTTATTAAATTATTTAAACATCATAAAATTCATATAAAATCATTGTTTTATTGGACATGATTGACTAATTCATAACATGTCCATTTAAGATACTATTATAACTAGTTATGTAAATATTATGACCCTTTAATATTAAATTTTTTTCCATTACTAAATATTAAATTGGTTATCTAAGGATTAATCAATTATAAAAAGTTTAAAATTAAAAAAAACAAGTATAAAGTACGTTAGATGTTGTGATTGAAACCCAATATTAAAATATATTTAAATCCATTAACATTTAAGGGATTTTTCTTAGGAATGAATATATTTTAAAAGTTCCCCACTCATCAATTATAATATATCACCATCTCCCTCACTAGATTTCAAAACACTGAGAATTATTTTTCAACTAGATTCTACAAAGTAATCTATTAAAACTATATATCCATATTATAGAGGTTATTTTCTTCCCTAAATTCCAAACATATATCCCTTTAGAAGGGACCTAACGTATTTGTTTCATGGAAGAGGTAATCACCTTAAATGATATATTTTTTCTACAGTTCACTACCTCATATAAATCAATGGAATTTATTATGAAATAAAAAATAATTATCCTATATATATTGAAAATTAATTATTTTTTTGAAAGACCCATTATACAACCTATTTCTCATCATGTGTGAAGTTAATAGATCACTCATGTGTACATATGACTTGAAACCTTCACATAGAGATACCGTTAATTTCTCAACATCGTCATTAACGGTTTTATACAATGATGTGATTAATATTTATATATAATATTAATGAAACAATTAAACATCTAGAATGATAATATAATGTATAATATTTTTTTTATATATTCATACCATATAATTATTTTTGAAATGATAATGTTGTTTGTTCCTACATATGGTCTACCACCTCCATGGATCGATCTAATTTATTTTTAATTTATATATTACAAAGATCATAATGGTGAAAAAGTATAAGAATATATATGATATATATGATATATATTATATAATAATAATTTATTTAAATAGAATTATCTTTTATCTTTCTTTGGTTATATATATTAAACTAATGAAAATAGTGCTCATAGGTATGTATGTTCTATCATCTCACTGAACAATGTAATTCATTTTTATTTTTATAAATTTTTTGTATGACGCTAAATATTTATTTAATAAATATATATGATATTTAAATTTTAATTAATAATTTTTGGAGTATAGAACCAAGCTACATTTAAAAGGAAATGATCTACATAGCTAAAAAAATAAAAAAAAATTATATAATACCCATAAATGATGATTTTAATAAGGATTTGTTGGTAATAATGGGAGATAAAAGTTTATAAAGGTATAGAAATTGATATTTTAATTATAATCATAACTCTAGAATATAATTATAATAACTTAAAATTTATTATATAGGAGGATAAAGTGCTTTAGAATAAAAGATAACTCAAGGTAGCAGTTTTATATTAAAATCCCATTATTTATACATATTATTAGTGATTAACTAAAAATGATGTAATATTGTGATATAACAGTCAATAAGATCATGATACTTATTCTCCTCAAATTATTTCATCAAAATAAATATTTTCTTCTAATTTCTCTCACTATAAGTACTCAATAATCCCAAAATATATATTTTTAAAAAGTTGACACCACTTCCCTCTATGGTTAAAAAAATATTTTCCTTCCATATCTAATATTTATTATAAAAAAATTAATTATTTTTCTACTATCTTCTTTTTTTTGTTCAAAGTCATTTTTACTCTTGTTAAACTTTTTAGAAGTTGGTGGTAAATCAATCTTCTTGTCTTTTTCCCATTGATTTACCTTTTGAATTTTTTAAAAAAACAATGCAATGAATGTTTATTATTTATAATACATGAACACTTTTTCATTAAATATATATGATTTTTTTCTTTGAATCTTCCTTTATATGAATAAATGGTTATTTTCAAGGATTATTATTTCCATTATAATTGTGCGTTTATTTGACAATGTAGTTCAAAATGGAGAGGATGTTATCATCAAGAATATATTAATGATCTTTTAATGGTATTTAATTTGGTCAATGGAAACATCCCTTGATATCATATATTATTTACTAAAGATATGGTCTAAGGAAATAATACACGTAATTTCTCAGAATGGATTATTTTTCGGGTGACAAGATATTTAGGAAACACATTTATTTCAAATGGGTTATGGTGTGATGAACCATTTTTGTAACACATTTCATTTACATGAATTGTTTAATGTTGAAATGTTTATTAATACCTTTATTTCCTTAGGTAATGATTGAGAACTATTGTTTGATCTTACAGACCACATATATATATTTTTTATTATGTAATGTGTGGGATGTATATATTTATCCAATCAATTTGGTAAATATTTGATAATTTATTAGATAAATAGGCCAGGAATGTTGAGTGAACCGAGTTAAGTATCTGAATTTTTTAACTATGATTGTCTTGGGAGTAATCATTTACTATTACAACATTTTAGGGAGTCAACCCTTTCCATTTTGATATTTTAGGAATTGATGATTTCCCACAATGGACATGATTCTATATGCTTATGTATTATGCTAATTTAATGCACTCAGTTGCCAAAATTGTTTAATATATAATGAGTCATGAATATATAATATAAATATTTATTTCATGTCTCAATTTTAGTTTATATAAAATGTGGTACCTAATTTTAAAATTCTTTTCTCATCTCCTCATACCCTTATATTCATATTATCATCATGTGATCAATGATATATCCATCATTTAAACTTAATAAGAATAAACTCTCACCAATTTTTATGGTTTATATCTATAGAATATGAAGAATGGTATTATGTATGATATTTCCATAAAGGGATATCGCTATGAATAATTAATTTGTAGATAATTTGCATAATTTATGAATTGGTTTTTATGTTTTCATGTTTCCAATGGTGATATAACTATACGATTTTGGCATGTATTGTTATGTAATTTTATTAATATTTATGGATTAAGAAATGAGGTTTGGAGAAAGGTATGGTTCATTATAGAATGTATTAGTGATAAGATTATTTATCCTCTGGAATCTTGGATGAGAATATTTTAGAGTGATACATTGAGATACGTCTATGTATAGTATAAAATTTTAATGATTTGGTAACAATCATGAGTGACATAGGTAATATCCAAGGATTCCTAGAATATGGTTCCATAATTTATAAATACATTTAATGATATTTCATTATTTATTTACATATTACTATCTTTAGTATTGTATTTATACATTCACATTTATTTTGGTATTATACAATGAATAAAACTCGAATACATTTTTTAAAAATGAATATAATGGAAAATGACATGATTATAATCTTGAAAAATTGAATGATATGGGAAATAGATAGTGATTTGTTGTTATAAATACTATTCAATAATCATGATATATGATTAAAAATATAAAAATAGGCGTGTTTCACAGCATGTCCATTAGGGGAAAATTTAATTTTATGGGATTTCTATTGGGAATGATCACATAGGTGAAAAAGTTTTTTTTAATTCTAATTTGGAAATTTAGAAGCATAAAATAGTAGAATATATAAAATATATTAAATTTTGTTTTCAATGTTTTAGAGGTAGAGGATATTCATTCCAATGATATAAAAATTTAATATAAAATAATTGTTTCACTTATATTTTTTACAAAGTATTATGTGAATACATTGAACAATATGTTGCACAGGTAATATTTAATTTTAAATTTTTAACAAAATATTAAATTTTAATGAATTTAAATTAAATATTATGATTTCCATGATTCAAATTATTAAGGTTGCTATTACCAGATGATAATAAAATATGTATTAATCAAATTAAATGGAGATATGTCGAGAATCAATTGTCATCAGCCACGAATCAACACAACTACCTTTACAAATATGTTAATCCTTATTATCAAATGATAAGTGATGATAAAATTAGTTATCCATACATAATAACTTATTATCCATTTGTTTTTAAAATAAAAATTCAATAATTCTATTGTAACTCTTTCTTGGTGATTATCATTTACAGTTTTGATCTATTAATTTGACAGAAGATGTACTAATGTCAAATGAGAATATAGTATATATATGTAAAATGTGAGAAATCCGTTGGATAGTGTATTAGAATCACACAATATTATAATACCAGATGAGATTAATGCATATTTCATATGACCAATAATTATCTAGATGTGATTATAATCATTATTAATAATTTTTTAAGTAAACTGTAACATAAAAAAAATAGTGCCTGGCATCATGAGAAGAAATGAATGAACAAATATGTGAATACTTAATTCAATAATTGCTAAATTGATTTGATACAATTAATAATTGTCCCTTCCGTTGGATAGAATAGATCTTATATATTTCCCTTTTGAAGAACAAAGGATTTATATTGTTGATATTACCTATTCAAGATATCAATAAATGAATCAATAGATTATGTGATAATAATAGATGAGAACTCAAATTATGTAACATAGATAAGAAATTCATATCATTTTATTTTTATCCATTGTTTGTATGTATATCAATATTAAACTAAAAATATATAAAAAAATACAATTCACACTCCTTTCATGATGATATCAAATTAATATCGAATGATATATACACTGGATGAATATCTAATGTATTTATTGAGATAATGTTGAACCATGAATACTGGAAGAATGAGATTATTCATGAAAATCAATATAAAAGAACTAATGTCATGATACATAGATAATTCATAGTTAATCGGTAAAATCCTCTGAAAGACCCAAGAAAAGGAAATGTAGAAATAATTTTGGATGTGAAGGTAATACTTGTTTTTAGATGATATAATTTGATAAGGCTAATATTATCAAAATTAAATATTAATGAAAATTATAAAAGAACCTAATAAAAATACAGCATATATTGTTGGTTGATTTTTTTCCATGTTTATAGATCCATGAATAATTTATTCACACTATGAAACATGATATAACATAATAGAGGGATATAGAATGATTTTTCATGTGAATTAATTTTGAAGATCAATATAATTTTTAGTAATTGATAACTATATATTTAAATCAAATTAATGTTATATTTTGATATCATCAACAGATTAGTTATTCAATTTAGAAATTTGAATATATAAATTCATGTGTTTAAATTAAATAATGAGTTGAATTATCACATACATAAGAGGTGTAATCAAAAGATAATAATGAATGAAAACCAATGAATATTCAATTCATATAGTGAACTATGATTATATAGGAAAAAGAATGAATAATATAAATGGGATTCCATATATGTGAATGTTTCTGTTCAACTTATATTAATATTAAGGGATCACGTGGGGCGTTTAGGTAAATCTTGATATTTTAGTTTGACTGATGTGTACGAAAAAGATTTGTACAATTCAAGATGAAGTATAAATTTTATGATATATTTAGAGAAAAATTATGTATTTATTATACAAAATGATGTTGAGGAAATATTAATATTTTTTAATTTAAAATGATATTTGAATATTTTTATTTGTGCTTTCAATTTCAAATAGTCATGAAATGATGTTCTATATTCAAAATTTTTTTGATGAAAATTTAATACGTTAGCTGATGATAGATTTCAAAAAGATCTGAATTTTATGTGAGATTTTAAGAGATTTATATAATAATCGCATAATTTATATTTGGTGTTTGAAGTTTTAAATCACAAAAAATTTAGGTATGTTTTATCCCATAATTGGAGTTGAGTATAATATAAGAAAAATTGTGATATGAAAAAAATGAGATAGGCACATAGAAGATGAAAAGACAAATTCATTAAATAATTTTTGGACCACAAAGTTAAAGGATTATTTATTTTTATAATATAATTTTATAATATCAAAAAAAAATATCACTATAAAGAAAGTTGAAATTTACAAAACACGAGGTTTCCTAGAATAATTTTTGTGACTTGAAATTAAGTTTACCAATTTCATAACATGACCAACAATAATATACATTAGTAGAAAATACTTTTTTATCAAATAATAGTTCATATATGATAAAACATGTAAATAGACATGAGTTGGTATTATTTTTTAGGAGACATTGTGTGTGAGATGAACATTGTGGGTCATTTTTAAGTACATTCTACATTAAATTTAATTAACAATATTATTTTTTTTGGAAAATAAATAACTTGATTTGAGTGGACATAACCTGAATTTGGAACTAAAATATATTTTTTACCTTTTATAATTAATTATATAATATTTATTTTACTCAATTTATTATAATTGGGCATAGCTGGATATGTAGCTTTACACCCATATGAGATTTTGTTTGGTTTATTTATTTAACCTTTAAAAAATAATGATGGATTTAAAATGGAATTTATTGATCTAATATATCTAAATAGTATGGTTAAAGAGTATAATAAGTATATAAATTGGTATAAACTCTTTATAAATTGAAAAATTGTTAAGATAGGTATATGAATCATTTGATATGGAACAATAGGTTTAATTATCAATGATATTATTAAAGGTTATTATATCCCATTGGTTATAGTTTTTGGTTGAATATATGATTAGGAAAATGATGTTATGAATGGTATTCCTCTAGAACCTCTTATTTTGTTTAACCAAAATTGGAAATATATTATCATATTTTTTTTAGCATTTTCCAATACTGATGGAAAATATGAGTTTCATGGTATTATCTATGATAAAGAAATTGATATTATATCTAGAGTACAATTTATCATATAAATACACATTGATATTTTTGTTAATGAGTGATGATACAAATATCTAAGATATAATTTATTTTTATGGGGATAATGTAACAACATACTAATTTAAAATTTATCTTTCATTAAATAAATATTATTGTGAATAGATTATTTATTACTCAACATTAAATTAAAATTAACCATGTTATAATTTAATAGGATTGTTAAATTGGATGGTATAAAAACAACTGACCATAGTATGATATCAAGGTAAAAAAAATGAATGGAATCTATTAGTAGGAGTATGCCTTATGATGATCATTTTTATAATCATAAAAGGGTGGTAGAAATACATTGTTTTTTAAACCAAGACAAAGATGAAGACCATCAAGAATAACATGATCCAATCATTTTCATGATATGTTCAATCTCTTTAAAATCTCTATAATATTCATGATAACCAAAATGAACCTAAATGAATCAAACACTATATAACATACTCTAATATATTAAACTAATGTTTTGAGGGAGATTTTATGTAGAAGTATATATGATGGAATCATGGTATTTTTAAATGAATTTATTTTCACAATTCAATCTGAATTATAATTTTTTAAAAATCTATAAAATTTTTATTTAAAAAATATTAAATAATTTATTTAAAATAAAATCATTGATTTATATTAAGGATTATAATGATAGTTATCAGTATAAAAGAATTTATAATAAAATAACTTATTGATAAAAAAATTCTAAAAAAGTATTGTTTTTATTAAAAAATTAATATAAGTTATCAATAACGAATAATGTAAAATATATTTATTTTATATTAAATTATATAAATTATTATTTCGTAAAATATTCTCACTAATTTGAGAATATGAATATATTAGTTTTTACCATAATGAAAAATTAAAAAAAATTACATATCATGTGTATTAAATTATATTTAATATTTATTAATCATAGAAATTGAGTTTAATGAAATGGTTTTCATGTTCTTAAATAGAATATACATATTGGGTATTAATTCCATTAACATTTTTATCATTATAAGACATTACCAAATAATATATTTGTTTCGAGGGTAAAATAGTTATTTTTAAGGAATTATTTTTATAAAGATCCTGTTATTTTCATTTCTGTAAATTAAATTGATATATTTTATGATATTTCATAATAACATAACAACCATTTAATCCAAAATAATTCATGTACTTAAAATTTTAATTGATGATAATGATTTATAATTTCACTTAATATAAAAATATATTTTTTATATCAAATTATTGTTTTCTGTATCATATATTTTAATTTAAATGTTAATATTCTCTTATTTATAATTTTAATTTGGTTAAATTGAATCAAAATTTTAAATTATAATTATAATTTTTTTATGAAGGTATATCATATATTATTTATTAATATATAACTTTCCATGGTAAAAATTTAGTCATGTTAAATTAGTGTAAAAATTGTTAACATAAATTGGATTGAATTTTGATAAGTTTACATGACACATAAATTTTTTTTAATAATTTTTTTGTTGTAACATAATATAAATGTGTATCTCTATATATTCATTACATATTTTATCTATCCCCCATTTTATTCTATGTTTATCCATACCCTTTCATTAATTTCTATAGAAAAGTCCCACATTTAAAATATAAAATGAGGTCAATTTCATAAACATTATGAAAATGTTACCATTTGAATTAATCTTAAATATTGTCCCAATTTTATTCACAAAAAATCCTCATATTCATAAAATATCTATTATAAAATATAAATTTCCCCAAATCCTCTATTTATAAGATTTACTCCTATTGAAAAATCAAGTCCTCAACATGGTCATTATCACCTCCCTAAGATTTTCATATCTATATTCACTTCCCCACCTATTCCAAACGTATGAATATAAATATATCAGTATAATAATTATGTTTAAATATTAATATATTCATTGAAGAACCATTTTCTGTCTCTCTCCCACTACTTGGGAAATGAAAATAACAATCGAGTTATGTGTGTACTATTTCCTCAATATCCAATGGAAATTAGTTTTCATGATCTACCATTCATAGATGTATATAATATTTTATTTAATTATTAATTTTACTATTATATATTTAATATTTTGTAATGATAAATTTATAAAAATTTTAGAAACATTAATAATAAATTTTTATATGGAACTTAACCACTTAAACTGAGTTTACTAAGGGGAAAATTCATTTTTTATCATTATTATTTAGTTAAAATTATTATTTTCCACTTATATATTAGTATTTAGATAATTAATAAAATTTATTTAATATCATTATTCCTCTAGAGATTATATGTTATAATCTATTCATAGTCAAAATTGTCCATTAATAGTATCATATTTTTGTTTAGTTTAGTTTTACCATGTATAAGAATGATGATTTAAATTTATATCATATATAAATGTTGAAAATTATTTAGTGGTAATATTATATTTTGATCTATAAATAAATATTTTTTTGTTCTAGAATTTCAATGTTACTATTTAACTCATTATTAAGATACAATCATTCATTTGTAAAAAACATATAAAAAACCTCACCTCTGATTTAATCTTCGAAAATCATAACTAAAACTCTCATGGAATGACATAATAAAATTGTCAATAAATGGATAACATCAATTATATTACATTAAATAATATTACATTAAATTATATTATGAAGATAAAATATATATATATATATATATATATATATATATGAAAGGATATTGATTTTACAAAGTGTCAACAAAATAATTAAATTTAAATAAATTTTATAATATAAATAAAAAATAACATGTTAATAAAAATATAATTTATAACTATACAATATAATAAATGTTAATTTATATTAATATTTCTATAAACTAAATTTTATGCTGGTTTTTTATTATATAGGTGGATAAACCATTTTTGTGGACATCAATATGAATGTTCATAATTTTTCTCATTTTAATTTTCATTCCATGATGCTCATTCCATATTCACCATTTGTTTAAATTTTTATTGTATGTATAGTACCCCATGGATTAATTTTATAGTAACTACATTAAATATTTGGGATATAAAAATATGTAACTAGTTCTTCATTTAAATTGGTTTTTATTAAATGGATACTATAAATATCATGATTTTGGTTACCTAAATTTATGTTCATTTTGTAACGACCATTATTTAAGACATTTATTTTCATGTGTTGATTAAAATACATCCTATGATTGAATTAAATTTCATTTTATATATTGTATCTTGGAATTTATAATTATTTCATTCTAAATATGCATCAAATATTTCTTCATAATTTCGCCTTCTTTGGAAATATTCATTGTTCATAATAATTAAATGTAGTGAGGAATAAATCTCATCTTCATTGATGACAATTTCTCCTCCATGGATGTATAATGTAATTTATGAAATTTATTTCACACTAATGAATTAAAAACTAATTATTTATTGTTCTATTTGATAATATTAATTCCTTTTATATCATTTCAAAATATTTTTCTTATTCCTTTTATGATGTGGATTTCATAAAATAAATTTTAAAATATATTAGAACAATTTTATATTAACCAAAATATAATTATATCCCACATCACATTTAATCGAGAAAACCATTATATATTTTTGATGTCTACATTATGGGTATTTATTATATTTTTTAATTTCTTTTATATTACCTTTTGGAAAATGACTTTTAATGTGCCTTATTACATCACCATTTTACAATAATGTAAAAAATCTGAATTGAATTTTATTATTACGATTTCTCTTCAATTGTTTCTCCATATATAAATGACATCTCACATATGGAGTTATGTTTTAGGAATAAACCTCTATATTCATTTGTGAACTATATTTTTTTTGTTATTAATAGTTCAGTATCAACCAATCTAATTCATGATTCCATTTTATATGATATTATAAAGAAAATTTTATGAGTCTTATTTTTTCCTTAATGTTCATTATGATATGATTAAAATAATTCATGTCACACAATCATATATTATAATGTCATGATATTTTAAAAAAAGATTTAATTTAATCTTTTGATATTTTCCCTTTACGCAAAATTAATTATTAATTTGTTAATCATATTATATTACTAGTTATTGGATTATGTTTTATGAAACATCGTAGGAATAATGAAATAAATTAAACAACTAGTTGGCTTAGGTTTCACATAAGACCAAATTTATGTGAAATATTTTTTCACTATTATAATTATATAAATACGTTATTAATATCCGAGATATTTAACTTTAGATATGAATTATAATTAATAATTTTTAAATATTAGTTATAATGGTTTTGATAACAAAAAGTATAATTTATTGTAAAGTTGTTATATGCTTAAAAATACTATTATCTAAAATGAACTATTTTCCATGTGCATCTATGAAAAATATTAATATTTATTTTAAATAGGTATAGAAATTTATTGTAGTAAAATAATCTATTTTAGATTTACAAAATAAAACAAATTTCATTGGGTGATTTTTTTTGTATTTTTATGAAAAATTTATTATTATATGTATAGTAAAATACACTCCATTGATGTTAAAAACCCATTATTTTCAGATAGAAAATTAATTTACATTATATTTATTTTAATGTAATAATTGATAAATAAAACATATATTAATCCAATGTTGGTCTTTTGAATAGTTTTCAATATAATTAGATATAAAAAATTATTTAACTTTTGATTGTCTCTTCTAAACATCTTCTAGGCACACTTGCAGGATTAGTAGTAAATGTAATATTTACACTATAGTGAATTGAATTAAAAATAAAGACATATATGGTATTAATTATTATTAAAAATTTGGTAGAATAATATCAAAATATTTTTTCTTTAAAAGTTACTCTTGAATTTTATTTTGATTAGTTAAAGGTTAATGTTGAAATTAATGGTAAAAATAATATTATCATAATATAAAATTACCCCATAACATATCGTAATTTCATTTGATAAGTGTTTCTAGGCCAAATAATCCTTTTTAATAAAATAAAATACATTTTAATAAACATTTATAATTTTAGGAAATTTATTATATTTTATTTAAAGAAGATATCAAAATGTAATATTCAAATATTATTTACTAAATAATTTTTAATATAGGGTTATTCATAAAAAAAATAATCAAAAAAATTAATTAAAATAAAATACATTTATATAAATGAAGATAATTTCTTTATAATTTTTAGAAATTAAATAATTAAATTTAATTATTAGACAATAAAGATGTAGTAATTGATTTATTAATAGAAGAATCAAATAAACATTATTAAAAATATTAAAATAAATATATTTTGAGCTACTTGTATCTATCAATTAATTTTTTCATGAATATGACATGTCATATATGAGTTATTGTATCATTCATTAGGAGTCAGGTTTTTAGGATATTATACAACATCATATAATTTATAGTGATAAAATTGACATAAATGTGATTTTAAATTAAATAATATAACTTATAGTGACAAAATTTGCATAAATGTGATTTTAAATTAAATAATATATTTTTAAAAGATATAAAATTCATAAAATTCAATGGGTCATCCAAATTAATTATATGGTATCAATATTTCAGTAATTGTCCAATTGGGGTTGTTTTGGAATTTTATTGCAAATATATTATCCCTATAGTGTAAAAAACGCGTTTTCACTATAAAATTTAAATTATTAGCTAAGAGTTAAATGCAAGTGTTACGGTTTATATAGTCACCAAAACATGTCTAAAATCAATTTCTTGGTGGTATTTATACCAATACAAATTTTAGACCTTAAATAACTAAGATTTTTTCTATATAAAATATAAAACATGTTTATAATAAATTAATAGTTTAGGAGTTTCCAAAAGTGCCTCCCCACTCTTATAAATGTAATACTCTGATTTTGTTTTATTTACTCCTATATATCATTTTTTTCCAAAAATACCATTTTCTCCACCCATAATCCCTAAATTACTCAAATAATACATATCGTGGTCATAATGAATGTCAAGGAATAATTTTGGAAAAATAAAATAAGTGTTTCTCAATTAAGAGGTAATGTATTCTATCAAGATTATTTCTATTATTTTAATTCTCCCCAAAAAACTATATTTATTCTATTATTTTAAGAAAATAACTGTATAAAAAATATACTATGATTTTTTAGGATGATTTATAAACCTAAAAATAAACACACATCCATTTCACGGATATTAAACAAACTATTTTGTGGTATAATGAACTACTACCTAAAAAAATTATGATTATTAATTTTTCCAATACAACCAATCATGATTGAAATTATGAGGGAAACACTATCTATATATGTTATATATAATATTTATAACTTATTTAATCTTCTATGTTCAATTTTTTCCACATTTGTTTTACGTTTTATATGGTGTTAATAGAGTTATCTCATTCGAGAAGAGTGGACTACCGCCCCCTTAGAGCGTTGTGATTCATTAACAAACCCTATATAATGTGTTAAATATTAGTTTATTTAACATATATTATATATATAATATTATAATTATAATATAATAATTATATATATACATATATATACATATTCCCTTTAGAAACATTCTTTCAATACGAAAATTGATATGGAATCCTCGTTCATGAGTTCATATGGTTTACTCTCTCCAGGAAAGGTTTAATTAATTTCCTGCATATTTATAATATATATTTTCTTAATATAGAAATAATTAATATACTTGTTATTTATATCATTATTCAAATTCTAGAAACATGATATATGTATATGGATATACGATATAATAAATTAAGACACACGGGGGGAATAAAGCGAATATTACCCGAAATGAAACATTAATATAAGATCGTTATGAAAAGGGTATCATAAGGATTTAATCAAACCATATGTGAAATTAGATATAATAACATTCTTTTATAATTTTATTTTTACAATGTTGATAATATTCGATTGATTATTATGTGATGTGTTTTGATTCCACAATGACTTCCATATTTGGGATTATATTATTTTATGTCTCTGTTGAGTAATATTTATCATCCATGTCAATTTTTTATAAAAAAAATTCCATTAATGTTATATTATCATATATATTTTTAATTTCATTTTACCTATTTTTATCTTATCACTACACATTTTGAAAGAAATATTTATTTTTTTCTAAATGATGCACTTTTTGACTCTTCGAGTAAAAGTATTTTAAGAATTTTATATATTTACAATAATAGTATGAATTCATTTTTAAACATTCAATTTTTTTTATTTCCATGAATCATAACTTACAATGATTCAACTTTATTTTAAAAAAATTCTTTTCATGTAAAATTTTGCGACATTTTATGAATGGAAAACTATTTCAACAAAGAAAGGATATTTTCATCAATAATTGTTTTAAATGATTTTAATTATACCTTTATATGTTTTCGAGGTGGTTATAATTAAAATCTTTCGGAAAAGTTTTTATGTTATAAAATTAATGTTTATTAAAAATTCATGTTCTCTGTGATATTTAAAAATACTTCACCACCTTTGTTGACATGTTTTTATTGTTCATGAATGCCATTCATATTTATTATATAAATGATTTTTGTTATTATGGAATGATATTTAAGAACCCCACTTATTCTCATCAGTTATTCATTTGGTGAAATTAATATTAAACCTTTTTCAGTTTAGAGGTTATGATATGATTCCATATTTATGATTCCCATTTTATCCCCCAAGTTATGTTTATGTTAAATCTTTTAGTTTTTTTTGTCACATGTATGTATGATTTCATAATAATATGAGTGGGACCTATATATCACTAAAATGAATTGGTTTATGATTTATATTTCATTTGATATACAAATATGGTCATTAGAGTGATCCTTGACTACTAAGATGGTCATGGGGATGAAAATTGACTACTAAGATGGTCACAAGAGAGAGCCATTACTACTAAGATGATATGGGGAGTGAACTCGTGCATCTAATATGGATGTGGGAGTGAACTATTAATTCTATGATGGCATGGGGAGAAAACCCATACTACTAATATGGTTTCAGTATAAATGCAATGGATATTATGGAAATCATTATATGCCTATGTGTTAGGCACACATCCACGCCTTATTCCAATGTTATACTTTATTTAATAATGATTCAAGTACGATGGAAAAAAATTCTATTCCATGATTTATATTAAGATATTTGATATAAAGGGTATGACCTTCTAATAATATGATCACAATCTCATGGCCCAAATTTCTATTTTTATGCGTACATGTCTCCATTGTTTACACATACTGAGCATCTGAGCACACCCCTTTTATGTTTCCTTTCCCCACGGAAATGATGACATGATAAATGTTTGAGGAATAATTAAATGGTGATAGGAAATAATAAGCTATTAGGGGACGACTTATATCATTTATATAGTTGTGTTTTTGTTTCCTTGTTCTTACATGAAATAAATCAATTATGGTCTTTATGTGTCTATTTGTATACTATTTAATTATTCTAAAAAAGTTTTGTAATGTCCACGTATGTAATGAATGGGTCATTATAGTTGGTATTAGAGGAAAAAATTTGATAATCCATAGAAATTAGGATGAGAATAAATATGATACATCCCTATGGATATTTCAAATTATATGTATTGGGATGTGTCTTAGGATATGTATAAGTATGAGTAAATGTTTAGGAAAATGTAATGGAATTTTGGTAATCGATAGAGTTAATGTGTTCTTAGGAATGTAACCCTTTCTAGATACTACATATGGGTGTGGCTCCAACATAAATGTACATAGGAGTAAAAACTACGACAAGTTTCTCCTAGCCTGACCTAGGTTAATATGGTACAAGACATTGGGAATTTCTGCAGAATTTTTTTGACAATTCAAGGGGATATTATTTAGAAATTCACAAAATTCTCGAGATCGATTATTATGAACTAGAATAGATGACGAATATGAATAACCTAGAGTGATATAATATTTCATATATTTTTTAATGTGTCAGATGTAATATATCATATATGTTAATTTTTATTATTTTTTTGTTTGCCCTTATTATGATTCTTTCCCACAAAAAGATTTGTGGTTTTGGTAAATGGGTGGAAAACAGAAAAAAAATTGTGTAAAAAATGAATCTGATGGAAAAGTTGGTGACTATGAGTAACAAAATTGAGTAATGAATGGAGAGAAAGATATTGGGATTATGCCGAATTATTTATGACGATATATGACAAACATGGTGATATTTTGTGGTATTCATATGTCATAAAATAAGAGAAGGATGGACTTTTATAAATTTCAAAATGTTGAGAAGCATATCGAAAAGAAGATTAATCTTTATACATGTCATGATGAATGGAAGAACCTTGAGAAATACATTAATTAGAGGGGAAGATATTATTTTTGTGGGGAAAAGGGTCATATAGTGACATAATATAATGGAGTTTAATATATCAACTTTAGAGAGAACTAGAAATACCCAAATCAATGCCATGACCTAATAGTTAACATCTAAATCTGAAAAAGAACTATTCCATTCCATTTATTGAAGTGGACTGATTGACGTGTCAAGTATTAGGAATATAGAATTAGGAAATATATAAGGATCATTCAGTCTAAATGTTTTTTTCTATGGATTTATAGAAATATATTGAATGGTTCTGATGGAGTATATTTTTGATGGAGAAATTATGATTATGGGAATGACAATCCTTAATATCATCCATATGTTAAGATTACGATGTCTAGATAAATATATATTTGATATGAATAAGTAAATTGGACAATAATGATTACTTTGGAACAATGTAAGGACTAGTTGAAAACTTAGCCTATATTATATTGGATTATGTTTACATTTTCCTATTTTTGTGTAATATATTCAGTATACATTAGAATAATAAGGATATCATTTTTTCCTGAATAATTTATGAAATTCATTTTACTACCATGTTTCAAGATAATATATTATTGCTGTATTCAAATTTTTGGACTGTGAAAACAAAGATAATTTTTTATATGTTGAAGATCACGGTTAAAATAATTTAATAACCTTATTTATAATATAATCTATTTTCATCTTTCAAATGGATTCAACGGTTTACCATTCATGAAATGTTTATGTTAACTTTAGTTGATGTATTTATGTATTATTTTTTTTGATAACACTAATTAAAATGATATTTAGTTATTAACCTTATTTCAAGGATGTAAATCATATTTTTTTGGAAATTATATTAGTGTTGTTTTAAAAAACAACATTATGTGTGTCATGTGACAACCAATCATGTCTAGTAAGTCTATAGGACTTAAAACCATGTTTTAAATATGACAAGGGTTTCATTACCACCACCATCCTACATGGTTTCATAGTTAACATATATTAAATTTTACAGTATAAATTCATTTGAAAAACCATCAGTGCTACTTTTTATGTTTATTGAATAATCCATGTTGATTGTTAGACATGTCATTATTTTTGGGTCCTCAAGCTCCGTTAGAATTGTATTTCTATATATTCATTCTAGGAGGCGATATATATATTTTAAATTTATCAAATTATAAAAAATGTATTCAATTTTTTATAGATATATATTAATAATTACTAAATGTTTAGAAAGTGATCAAAAAATGATTTTATAAAAGCTCTATTTTTTGATGAGACAATGTCCTCATAAATCATCACAGATTTATGACATTGATGCCCATATCATTTCACTGATCATTCAATTGTTTTTTATTGATGATTTCAATCACTCTATACAAATCATTATTCATTTCCTCCATATAAAATCTTCACTCCCGGCATATGATCTCCTATGTTGAAACCCACTCATATGTTACATTGGGCCATAATTATGGTTCCAACTTTCACCTTTTAAGGGGTGGTTTTAGTATCCAATTTTAGGATGCGGGATTATATGAATAAATCATTCATATATTAATCATTTTATTCCCCAGATGAATTTCGAGGGATATATTTTAAGGGAGTAAAATGTAATATCCTGATATTTTGTAAAAAAACAGAATTAATTTTTTTTTTCATATTTTCATTTGACACTGTACTAAATTTAGATTTTTTTGTTATATAATATCTCTAAATTTAGTTTAATGTTATACTAAATACCAAGGGAAGCCATCAACACACACCACACTGACTTATCATGCATTACATATAAGATCAAGTTTCTATGAAACTACCCTATTCTATTTTAATTATTTTAAAATATATATTTTTATTATAGAGGTTAAACATATGATATTATAAGGAAAAAAATACATTTCAAAATATTAGTTATAATATTTTTGGTGATGAAAAACATAATTTTTGTTAATTTCATTTTATATTAAAAACTATTGCGTTATCAAATGAACTGTATTTCATGTCCTTCTTTGAAAAATAAAAATAACTTATTTTACATAGTCATAATAATTTTTATGGGTAAAATAAAATATTATTTTTTGAAATTTGAATATTAAAATTATCTAAGGTTAATTTTTTGTATTTTTTTTAATGATTTAATTTTTGATTAATATGAAAAATACTACATTGTAGTTAAATATTTACATTTTTATTGAAATAATTTTATATTATTAAATTGTTTTTAAAGTCACAAATGATTTATAATACATTTATTACTACAATTTATGTCATTGGGTGATTTTTATTATATAATTTGATATAAAAAATTTATTGAACTTTTGAATGTCTGTTTTTAGCGCCATTTAGCCACATTGGCTGGATTAGTAGTAAACATAATTTTACGGAATCTATAAATTTAATTTCATGAAAAGAACATAATGGTTTTAGTAAATATGTAGAATTTTGTCTAATTGGATGAAAATATTTTTTTGAATAGTAACTTTTAAATTTTATTTACCGTGGATAATGGTAAATACATTAATTAAAGGTAAAATTTATTATATAATAATAATAAATTACACTAACTCATTTCTTAATTTCATTTTATAATGGGTTTTCAACCCTTCTCAACCTTAGTACTATAATATTATACTTTTTATGCCACTTGTGTTAAATTTATAAATTTATTATATTTTATTTAATGAATATGTAAAAACGACCAATTCTAACCTTAATAACCAAAAAATTAATGTCAGGTTATACATAAGAATCATTCATATATAAAAATTCATTATGAATTGAATATATTATATTACATATTGATAATTTATTTATAAATTTTGGGCATAAAATTATTAAATTTAATTATGAAATAATGATTATGTTTTAATAGATTTATTAAAGTAAGAATCAAGTAAACGATATAAATAATATTAAAAAAATATCATTTGTGCTATTTTATTCAACCCAAAAAAATTAGGATGATTCTGACAATTTATATATGATTTAATATATTTTGTTTTTCAATGAATCTTTTTTTATGATTCTATAAAAAGTCATGTAATAAATTGTTTCAAAATTAACATAAATTTGATTTTATAATAAAAATTATATTTTATAAAAAGTTATAAAATTCATAAAAAAATATGGTTTGGAAAACTAACTTGGATAATGTAAAATATTTATTAAATGATCTATTTGGGGATCATTTTCCATTTTATGGTATCTTTATTAACCCTATAGTGTACAAACAAGCTTTTATAGTAAAAGATAAATTATATAACTAAGGGTTAAAGCCAAAACCAAAAGACACTTTTGTGGCCTAAACATGATTACAATTTATTGGCTCAACATATTTATACACATAGAATAATTAAATATAAATAACTCACATTTGAGCTATTTAAAACTGAAAATAAATTTATAATAAATTAATAGTTTTGGACTTTCCACGTGTTATCCTCCTCTATCGTATGAAAGGAAATCTCTCATTCAAATTAATTTATACCTCTGAATCATTTTAACTTGAAAATGTATATAAATTTTATCTAAAATATTCCCTCCCTTGATCATTGAAAAATTACATTTAGATGATGGAAATTAAATAATTTCTTTTTGAAAAAACCAATTGTAGTTACCCAATTTTTAGGTAATGTCTTCTCTCAAGATCATTTTGATCAATTTTCGTCTACACCTTGACACTCAATTTATTAAAATTTTTTATTTAAACACTAGTATAATAAATATAATTGGATTATTTTATGAAAATGGTAATACATAAGCTTAAACAAGCCATCATCTAAAGGATATCGATCACATTATTTCTTTGTATGACAATCTATAGCCTCATGAAATAATGATTTTTAATATTTTCCATTACCACATATCATGGTGGCCATTATTTTGGAAAATCTATATATATATATATATATGTTATTTACTTAATCATATTTAAACCATTTTACAACAAATAACTTTTCACATTCCATTTTTTGTTAATATGATAATCTCGTTCGAGGAATTATAGACAACTGTCTCCTCAAAGTGATCCAAATAATTCAATCATCACAGGTAGTGTATTAAGGATGGATATAGTGTAATAATATGATTTATATGATATAATAATGATACTTTGATAATGACACACAGACACATAGACACAAAGATATATATATATATATATATACATATGTCATTTACATATGTTCTTTCAATAATAAAATTAAAATTGAAAATTCATTCATGTGTAAGTATGACTTTACATATCCATTAATGGTGTGTTATATTTTATATTTACTTATAATATTTATTAATGTAATATATATAATTTATATCTGAAATTTAAATCATAATTTACATCCTAGAATCAGGATTTATGTAAAAAGACCAATGATATAGCACATTTAGAAACTTGCAATGATCAAAGGGAATATTACCTGAAGTGAAACCTTATCTTAGGGTCATTAATAAGAAGGTAATACATTGTCATAATCAAACCATATTTGGTATAATATATAATAATATTATTTTTTATAAGATGTAAAAAATACTTATTTTTATTATATATGAACACTTTTCGAGTAAGATATTAGTTAAGACACAAGGTAAGGTGAATTTTGTCTCACCTTTTATTAATTATAACACATGCCTCAAAAAATACTTTTTTCATATATGCTATGTATATAATTCCACTACATTTCTATAATGAGTGTTATCTATAATTTTATAAATATTTCATTTTTATTAAAATTTTCTTTTTTAAAAGGGGCATATAATTCTATTGATTATTAAGTGATTAGGGGTGATTTCATGATATCTTCCATATCTGTGATTGTATCATTTTATGAATTAATTGGGAAATATTTATCATTCATGTCTATGTTTTATAAATTTTTCTTCATAAAAAGTTTTTTTTCCTATTGATCTTTAAAGGAATTTTTAACCATTTTTGTAATGGCCCGGACCTCTTCAGCCAATTCCTTTGTCAAAAAGAAGGCCATGAAGTGTTCTGGAGAGTAAAATAGACTTTTTCCACACCTTCCAGAATTTTGAAACTAAATGCCATGTAGTTTGAGTACACGCTGTGTGACCATACTACACGCTGTGTACCACCTTGCTGGGTATACCCCATGTTAAAGGTTGTGTCCTTGTTGTGTGAAATAAATGGGAACACACCGTGTGTCCAGTACTACACGTCGTGTAATCCTTCCCCATGTACGCGTTACCAGTCAACGACCATGTGCCATGTTGGAGCCGTGTCCTTGCCATGTGAAATAAATGAGTAAATGTCGTGTGTCCAAACTACATGTCGTGTAGTCCTTCCCCACGTATGCATTACCCTCAAACCGTGTGTTGACCAGTCAAGGACCGCATAGCCGTTTTGGAAGCCGTGTGGAGACCATGTGAAATAACTGAGTACATGCCATCTACCATAAAGTACACGCTGTTTACTTTTTCTTTTCTCTCCTATAAATGGAGGGGTCCCCTCCTCCTTTTCATATCACCCATCTCCTCCCCATTTCTCTGAGCATAGTTCTCCCAAGAGACTCAAAGGATCTTTCTTCCATAACATCTTCGTTCGAGTTCGGATTTATGATACATCAGCAGCCATGGGACCGTAATGATGAGGAGGAACTTCCGAGCATGGATCTGTTGACTTTAATTCGACCTTTTATTTGCTGACTTCCACCCGAGGAGGTTTTTCTGGGACCCAACAGAAGTGACGGACGTCGATGGACGTCTTCTAATGTTGATCCGGGAGAGCGTTACGATCAGAACCTAGTGAGGTTGGGATCGTACCTTCGTCTCTCTAAATTTTTCATCATGTGGGGTGGGTATCCTATTATTTTCATGAGAAACAATTGAACCTTTAAATAAAGATAATAACTGGTTAAATAACTGGGATGGGGAAGCTTTTATGTTTATCTTTATATCCTGTGATATTATGTTGTGATTTGAATAGGATTCTGCCTTCTGAAAATCATGGTCGTTGGGGGACTTTTCTTCCGTAATTAAATGTTTCCCTATCTTTCTAGACCATTTTTTGAATGGAAACATTGAGGAATTTGGAATTTGGTTAATCACGTAAAGTTGGATATTTAAAATCTGGAACCCTTGTGTGATCACCCCGGTTAAACAAAATGGAATAATGAACAAGTAAGTGTTGGTTTGGATACGACGAATGTGATGGGGGTGTTTTGTGGGTTGTTGTGGATCGGGTGAGCAGTGGGGCTATGGATGGCTTGGTTGTGGGATGTTGTGAATGTTATGTGGGTGACGGGTAGCGGGGCTATGATAAATGGTATTGAAGGGAAAATTATGTATGGTTTTCAGTGCAGTTGTGGTTATGGTGGTTGGCAGCAGGACTGTAAGGATAGGTTTAATGGTGACAGACTATGGGTTGTGAATAATAAATAAAAATTGGAAGAGTTAATGAATGGTGGTTCATGGTAATGGAACAGGATTAACAATCAATGTGGTTGGACATGTTTATGTTGCTTGTGTTTTTCTAACTTGATTTGTGGATGGCAATAATATGTTTTATGAACGATTGATGTGGTTGGTTGTGGATAGTTTCCCAGTAGTTAAGGAACTAATAACCAATTCTTCTAAAATGTGAAAACATAAATGGGTTTTGGGTTATTGTTGTATGCATGCTTCGTGGTAGCAGTGTCAAGGCATGTGCTCAGTTTCTCTGTTTAAAATCCATAGGTGGGGCTGTGTGTTTGGTATATATATATATATATATATATATATATATTTTGTGTTTTATCGCACCCCACCCATGTTGAGAACTTAGTTCCGAACACTCCCATTCCATGGGAGAGGGTGTTTCCCTTAGTTACTAGCTCTTTCCTGATTCTTCGCCCCTAGGCGGTGATGGCTTGAGGTGACCTTACACCTAAGACTCATTGGGTAGGTTTCGATTGGGGTGGTTTTAGACCAAGACTCTTCGGGCAGGTTCTACTATTTTCCAAGAATCATTGGAATGATGCCCAGGTGTGTGCGGGCGGGATACGTGGTTGTGAGGCCCTGGTGTGTGTGGGTAGGGAGAGTGTGGCAGCGTTGGGATGTTTTCCATTAGGAAGAGTAGCTAACTAAATGGAAATGGTGCGGGGTACCCAATACTCTTATTCATATATACTATTACCTGTTGTGATTGTGTTTTTGGTGAGAGTGGCTGGTGGGGTTGGGTGGATAGAATTCCTTTCTTGGTTTCTTCTATTGTTATCACAGTACATTAGGATGTCTCCCCACTTCTGCATGATAGCTTTTGGTTTCCCTACCGAGTATACTTGTATGCTCACCCTACGTTTACTTTTATGTTTCCAAGAGGACTACCAGGGCCATGCGGGACCCAACTAGTCGGACAGTTGGAGTTGTTTCAGTTGTTGTACTCTTTTTTTCTTTTGGTATTGTAATATTGAGCTTTCTTGTACTTGCACCTTATTATTAAATTGTTTAAATATGCATGTGGGATTGTTTTGGGTTTATTTATATACACTTGTTAATTTCCTTTTTGGGTGGTTGACTTGTCCTATTTCCCGATCTTAAATAATAAAAAGGGTAATGCCTCCCATATTTGTAAAAACCCATACCCTTGGTGCTAGTTCACACCCCAGGGCCTACTAGAGGCGGGACTCGGGGGTCATTATCTCTCTTTCAGTATTTCCAGCTTCGGAGGGGCATATTTGGTGGGAGGTGGTTGTGACAGGAATTCCTTTCATCCAAGATCACGGAAGAGAAGCGGTAGGAGTTACTATCCTTTCAGTAGGGGAGTATGTCAGTAAGAGAGTTGGGGATCAAGTTCAAGGATCTCCTGCGCTTTGCTCCGGATCTCTTTCCAGATGAGGAGTCTCGGGTGAGACGTTTGGAGGAGGCACTTCATCCTTCGCTCCAGTATGTTTTCACCCCCTTTACCCTTCCGACGTACGTGGCAGTACGGAAGAAGGTAGAGGTTTTAGAAAGGATGCACTCGCATGGAGGTGCACCACGTGAGGAGATCCAGGAAACTTCGTCGAAGGGGAAGGTAGTCAGTAGTAGGTCTCCTCCAACGGGACCTTCCAGTTGCAGGCCAGTAGGGAGCATGGCCCACGAGTTCCAATTCAGATCTTCGGGTCCTCGTCCCTTTTTCATGAGCCCAGGACCGAAGTGGTTTTCTTGTGGAGGTTTCGGGCACATTCAGAGTCGGTGCCCGACCCATGATCAGTACGGTGGAGATGGAAAGGTTCGGCACCCGCCTCAACAGAACTAGTCACCGGCAAGAACATTACAGCAGCAACATGCACCAGTCCCTCTAAGGGGAGATAGAGTAGGTGGTGGCCAGCCAGAAGTAGTTCCTCAAGGATCCCAATCGGGACCTGTTCGCGGAGGCGAACGTCAACATAGAGGCATAGGAGCTGGGCACGGATAGTTGCATGCACCAGAGGCAGAATCTCTAGAAGGACCAGGGATCGATAGGGATGTGTTTGGGTTTTCTTGAATTATCTCCTTTATATTTTGTTGGGAGCATTACACTCCATTGTTGGAACTCTTTTGTTCATTATTTGGGCCTAGACCTTGTTTTTGGAGTTATTAATGCTATGTTGTCACCTGATTTTCTTTTAATGTACGTGAAGACCCCTATAATGTGGGTAGAGGAAGACATAATCCCTAATCGAGATGCATTAATGTGGATACGATTAAACCCGTGCATGCGAGTCAGTGCCGCCTAAAGCAGATAATATCTCGACATGGGAGAAGGAATTCCCCAAGCCATGTGTCCAGGTAGTGTGTGGGTTGTACAGTGTTGGGGGAAGTGTAAGTCGGAAATTCCTAATATATGGAGGTGGGAAGGCCTAGTCCTTAATCGAGACTCATTAATGCGGATGTGATTAAACCCGTGCAGGTGAGTTAGTGCCGCCTAAAGTGGATAATATCTCGACATAGGAGAGGGAATTCATAACTCATATAATTAGGGTTGTCAATTGTTTCTTGTTATGACAATATCCCTGAGAGGTATCTTGCAGTGTGGTTGTTCGGATCCATTCTTTTTTCTGGATTTGTTTTTAATTCTCGGGGACGAGAATGTTTAAAGAGGTATCTGAGGTAATGGATCAGACCTCTCCGGCCTATTCCATTGTCAAAAATATGGCCACAAAGTGTTTTGGAGGGTAAAATGGACTTTTCCACACCTTCGAGAATTTTGAAACTACATGCTATGTAGTTTCAGTACACGACGTGTGTCCATACTAAACGCCTTGTACCACCTTATTGGGTATACCCGTGTTGAAGGTCATGTCCTTGCTGTGTGAAATAAATGGTAACACGACGTGTGTCCAGTACTACACGTCGTGTAATCCTTCCCCACGTACGCATTACCAGTCAATGGTTGTGTGACATGTTAGAGTCGTTCCCTTGCCATGAGCAATAAATGAGTACACGCCGTGTGTCCAAACTACACGCTGTGTAGTCCTTCCCCACATATGGGTTACCCAAAAATCGTGTGTTGGAAGTCAATGGCTGCAGAGCTGTGTTGGAAGCCGCATGGAGACCGTGTGAAATAACCAAGTAGACGCCGTGTACCACAAATTACACTCCGTTTACTTTCGATTTTCCCGCCTATAAAAGGAGGGGTCCCCTCCTCCTTTTCAACTCACCCCTCTCCTCCCCTTTCCTCTGAGTAGAGTACTCCTAAGTGTCTTGAAGGCTCTTTCTTCCATTACTTCTTCATCCGAGCTCCGATTTACGATCCGTTAGTGGACACGGGATCGTAACGAAGAGACGGAACTTACGATCTTCGATCCGTTGTCTTTCCTTCAGCCCTTACTTTTTTAATTCCAGCCGAGAATGTTTTTCCGAGACCCAACAGAAGTAATGGACGCCGAAAGACGTCTTCTATGGTTGATCCAGGGGAGCGTTGCGATTGGAAACTGGTGAGGTAGGGATCTTACCTTCGTCTCTCTAAATTGTGAATAATGTGGGGTGGGTTTCCTCTTGTTTTCATGAGAAACATTTGAACCTTTAAATAGAGATAATAACTGGTTAAAGAATAGGGATTGGGAAGTTGTTATGTTTATCGTTATATGTTGTGATATAATGTTGTGATTTGAATAGGCTTCTGCCTACTGAAAATCACGGTCATTGGGGGCCTTTTCTTGCACAATTAAATGTTTCCCTTTCTTTCTAGACCGTTCTGTGGATGGAAACTTTTTGTAATGTGGAATTTGGTTAATCACGTAAAGTTGGCTGTTTAAAATCTGAAACCCTTGTGTGAGCACCCTGGTTAAACAAAATGGAATAATGAACATGTGGGTGTTGGTTTGGATACGTGTCATGTGATGGGGGTGTTTTGTGGGTTGTTGTGGATCGGGTGAGCAGCAGGGATACAATTGGCTTGGTTGTGGGATGGTGTTAATGTTATGTGGGTGACGGGCAGCAGGGTTGCGATAAATGGTATTAAAGGGAAAATGATGTATGTTTTTCGGTGCGGTTGTGGTTATGGCAGTTGGCAGTAAGGCTGTAGGGATGGGTTTGAATTTGAACGGACTATGGGTTGTGAATAATAAATAAAATGTGTAACAGTTAATGAATGGTGGGTCGTGGTAATGGAACAGGATTATCAATCAATGGGGTTGGCCTCATTTGTGTTGCTTGTGTTTTCCCTATCTTGATTTGTGGATGGCAGGAATATGTTTTACGAACGATTGATGTGGTTGGTTGTGGATAGTTTCCCAGTACTTAAGGAACTAATAACCAATTCTGTTGAAACGAGAAAACCTAAATGGGGTTGGGGTTATTGATGTATGCATTATTCGTGGTAGAAGTGTCGTGGAACATGCTCAGTTTCTCTGTTTAGAAGACACAGGTTTGGCTGTGTGTTCGGTGTATATATATATCTATATATTTTGTGTTTTATCGCACCACACCCATGTTGAGAACTTAGTGCTGAACACTCCAATTCTTTGGGATAAGGTGTTTCTCTTAGTTACTATCTCCTTCCTGCTCCTTCTCCCCTAGGTTGTGATGGCCAGAGGTGACCTTACACCTAAGACACTTCGGGTAGGTTTCGATTGGGGTAGTTTTAGCCCAAGACTCTTTGGGAAGGTTCTACTATTTCCCAAGAATCTTCGGGATGAGTCTTAGGTGTGTGCGGGCAGGATACGAGGTTGTGAGGCCAAGGTGTGTGTGGGCGGGATATGTGGTTGTGAGGCCCAGTTGTGTGTGGGCGGGGACAGTGTGGAAGCCTGAGGACGTTCGCCGTTAGGAAGAGTAGCTAACTAATGGGAAATGGTGCGGGGTACCCAATAGTCTTGTTCTTATATACTACTACCTATTGTGATTGTGTTTTTGGTGAGTGTGCCTGGTGAGGTTGGGTAGATAGAATTCTTTGCTATGTTTCTTCTATTGTTCTCACGGGACATTAGGATGTCTCCCCACTTATGCATGAGAGCTTTAGGTTTCCATACTGAGTATACTTGTATTCTCACCCTACGTTTACTTTCAGGTTTCCAAGAGGACTACCAGGGCCTTGCGGGACCCTACTAGTTTGATAGATGGAGTTTTTTCAGTTGTTGTACTCTTGTTTTATTTTGGTATTGTACCATTGAGCTTTCGTGTACATTCACATTGTTATAAAAAATTTTAAAATTGCATGTGGGATTGTTTTGGGTTTATTTCTATACACTTGTTCTTTTCCTTTTTGGGTGGTTGACTTGTCCTATTTCCCGATCTTAAATAATAAAAAGGGTAATGCCTCCCATATTTTTGAATACTCATTCCCTTGGTGCTAGTCGCCACCCCGGGGCCTACTAAAGGTGGGACTCCTGGGTCATTATCTCCCTTTCACCATTTCCAGCATAGGAGGGGAATCTTTGGTGGGAGGGGGTCGTAATTTTTTTTGAATATATACTCCAGGTTTTGAAAAAAAAATTCCTTTTATTTTCTAAATGAAGTACTTTTTGACTTGTTTCGAAACTTTTTGAGAAGAATATTTTATATTAACTTATATATCATAAATTGATTATTACACATTCTTAATGACTTGTTTCATTGAATCTTCTATTAAATGATATCAAAGTTATTTTCAAATAAATTCATTGATTTATAAATTGCATATCATTTTATGAAAATATAATATTTTAATAAAGAAAGTTATTTTTTTCACGACATATTTTAATTGGGTTTCATTATTTCAATATAGTTTTTCAACGTAGTTTCAAAGAAAATGGTTTTCGAAATGTTTTATGTATCAAAATTTTGTTCTAAATAAATTTTTTTTGAAAATGATTTATGTCTTATAAATTAATTTTATGGAAAATTCATGTTCTATGTTATATTTATAAATCCTTCCCAATATACGATGACATAAATGTTATTGGTCAAGAATAGTATTCATATTCATTCTGTTAATGGTTTATGTATTAATGGAATGATGTTTAAAAAACCCCACTTCTATTGATGGGTTATAAATTTTATTAAATAATTATGAAACTAGTATCATTTCCAAGCTTTTGATATGATTAGATGTTAATGATTCACATTTTATTTATTGGGTAATGTTTATGATGCATGTTTTAGGTTTTTGATCACATGAGCATATGATTTAATTATGGGATGGGTTAGACCTATATCTCTCTCCAATTAATTAGGTATGGATTTATATATAATGATATTAACTAAGATGTCCAAGGGAGTGAACCTTGACTAGTAAGATGATCATGGGAGGGAACATTGTCTACTATGATGGCCACATTGGTGATCCATGACTACTAAGATGGTATGTAGAGCAAAATAATAATACTAACATGGCCATGGGTGTGATCTATGAATACTAATATGGTTGTGGAGTGAACCCATACTACTATGATGTAATTGATATCAATTTATTTTCTAAATTGGAAATTAGTAAATTCTAATGTGTTTTCCACACATACATGTCTTGTTCCTATATTATGGTTTATGGATTAGGCTATTTAATTAATTATGATTCATTTATTATTAATTACTAATACTTATTCCATGATTTCTATTATGATAATTGATATGCATTATATGATATTCTATTTCCATTATCACATTCTCATACCCCATATACTTATGTTTATTCTTACATGTCCCCCCATGTTTATCTTTAAAAAGAATACGTTCTCACTCTATTTATGTTTACAATACCGCATGTTATGATGGTATGTTTTATGATTGAGTAATAATAGAAGGATAAAAGTAATGAAGAACGTCTTGAGGGTATGATGTTGCTCATTTACGAACTATTTATTATGTTTTTCTTATTTCCAAAGACATTAGTCCAATTAAATTTATAGAAAATTTATTTGTATAATGTATAAGTATACTGCTGAGGTTATGTAATGTTCATGTACATCATGGATGGGATTTAAAATGTATGTTTACCTATTATACGACCGGTTGGGTACAATATCAATGTCAAATTAATTGAAAAAAATTATTTCTCTAGGTATAATTATTTGATTCTTGGGAATACTAAACTTTTCATGACCCATGTTGGGGGATTCATTTTTTCTCTACAACCCAAGACATGCGACTCTTGATTTTTTCTAATCCTATGTGCACAATTATTTTTTACAAAAATTGTAAATAATAACATAATTTTTTGACATCCTGATTCATAATAATTATTACTTATTAACAAAAAATATATATTTAGTTTTGTATATAACAGAATGTATATATATCATTTTACTCGCTTATAATGTTATGATCACATATGCTTATGGCTATTCCAGATTTATTTTTTGTATTATTTTGAATACTTCATGGATCATGTTTATTATCTTATGTTTCTTCACACATATTAAATGATTTTTGTTTGATATATTAATATTACATTTTCTACTATCATTAAAGTGGAATACATTTATTATTCCATATTACAATTCGGTTCATGTTATTTCTTATACATATGAATGGACACCTCTACAAATCATTAAAGATATATTCCATTAGTATGTGTTTATGCAACATATTTTTTATTCCCATAAGCTAGAAAAATATTTACTATATTAGGTGTAGTTGTATATTTTATGAATAGTATTTATGATAGATTTTTACCTAAATTTGTGAAATTTGATTCTTATATAGTTAATATTTAACGAAAGTAAATTATTGGTATCATCTTTATTTGGAAATTATTTATGAAATGTGATGTTTAAAATATGAAAATTATTTGATATATATAAAATGATATCTTGATTAATCTCATATGGAAATAAATATATATTTTTATTTATATGTATTTAATACCTTACCTTAGAGCATGAGTGGCAGTCATCTTCGAACCATTTTTAGTCCCCATATGTCTCTCTGAACCTATTTTTGATTCCAATTCATTTTTATTCTGACATATGTGATTAATGAATCTTTATGACTAATTATCATGGATGAAATATTAATATATGAAAATAATGAAATTATCACAAATTAGATATCCTTTTAAAACCAAAAATAATAACCCCTTTCTCAAAAATGTGAAAAAAATATTCATTCAACAACTTTATATATATATTATGATTTTTATTGTTGGTTATCTTCCATAAAAGATACCTTTTATTAAAAAAGTCAATTAAATTTTTTCCCCTTCATACAATTTACCACCACCATTGAAAATCCCATGGTGTTTTGAAAACCATTAGTAACGTTAATGAAAAAACCAACATCATCAAGAAATCCAATCAATTAAATTTATTTTATTTTCCTGGGATATTTGAGAGTAGATAAAAATAATTTAGGGGTTTAAATATATATATGAATTCTGACATCCCATTTTTCAACAACATATTTTTATTACCTTAACATAAGATGAATGTTATCTGGTCATTTGAACACGTAATTATGCATGAATCCAAATATAGAATTTGATTGAAATGAATATTTTGAGTTAAGGATCCATAAAAATAATAAAATCATCCCACATATAAAAAATATCAATTATCTCATTAAGATTAATAGTTTATATAATAGTTATATTTTTTTTGTTATTTATCCAAATCTCATGATAATACTTCAATATAATTATATTCTCCCCAGAGTTCCAAAATGAAGATTCACTAGAACTAACTGAATTTTTAGGGCTCCCCTCTACATTATTTAATTTTCTTCACTTTCCACACCAACGGTTGATGTGACCCTTATATAATGACAAATAAAATGTACATAAATAATTTTACAAGTCCTAATATATATATTTATTTAATTGAAAATAATGTATTTCCATGATGGCTATGACATTATTTCTGATGGAGTTATTTACAAAAACTTCTATCACATGCCATGAATATTAATGTTAGTATAAGAGAAAAAATTACACAAAATTTTTACTAAACATTAAGTCAGTGGAATTTAATACAATATTGGTAATGTTAATTTCATTTAGAATAACTAAAACTAACCTGCAATCTCAGTTACTCATTTAAAAAATGAATTGCATCTTTAACATGTAGTTCATTGTAAATGTTTTTACAAAAATGTTATTGATCTTGCCTATTACGACTATAGTTGTTAAAAAATAATCAATAATAAATTTCATATTCTCAGATAATATCATCTAGAAAACCCCAAGTTCCATTCTCTAAATATTTTTTTCATCTAAAAATTTCCAATAAATTTTTTTTATTCTTAATTACTAGAAGATCATTGTCATTCTGGTATAAGTTGTTTTCAACCTAAGTATTATAAAATCTACTGTCCCAACCATTAACATTTTCTGTAATAAATATTTTACCCTCTAATTATGTATTATAATATATAAATCATATAATAAATATAATTATGGTATTTGTAAATAACATCATGTTTTAAACATTTCAGTCTCTTACTGACCATCAAGAACATTGAATAATTCAATAATAACACATGTTCCACCGAATAAAATTTTACTGGAACACAATTGTTGTCACACTGCATATTATGATTATAGAACGCAATAATTTATATGAATCTTTTTACATAAAAAACTTTTCTCTATAACATTGAATCCATACTATATTTCAACCCATCCAATCATCACCCCCACAAAAACTATGAATATACACTCAAAATGGGATCTAAATGTATAATATTCATTGATATTGATTGAAGGAAAAATCGTGGAATAGAAATAAGAAATATGGTTTGAAAAATTACCATATCAATGGGGAACAATCACTATTCAATTAGGAAAAAGATATTACTATATAAGGTCAACTTTAGTTAATTAGATTAAAAAAAAATTATCTTCAGTAAATCACTCTGATAACAAAGTCAAATAATATAAGTTACCCCAAACCCATATATATAGAGATTTTCATCTGGTACATACAATTCCACCAATAAAATATTTTCATATTGTGAATAACAGAAGGATCCAGTCATTATATTCATTACATCACATGGTCAACAGTGATAACTTCCAAAACTATAACACATGATAAATAATTCCTAGGTTTAGAGACTCTAATGAATTACTTTACATCTCCATGATATTTTTCCATACCAATTGAAATTCAATAAGAACTCATCCTCTGTCATAATAACATGATCCAATTTGTGCTTTATCCACTACCACTTTGGTTATATTCTTAACATGTAGTTTTTAAACATTCAATCATGATTCTGCTGCAACTAAATATCAAAAATGAAGTGTCATTATGATGAATTTAAAAATTATAATTTTTGGATTTTAAAATCATTCGAAATAGAAATAATTGGTAAACATTAAAATAGTATAATATATTTTCTATTTTTATCGTAAAAGCTAAGAAAATATAATAATATAAAATAACATCTCTAAATAAAATTTTCTAGGAATAAAAGCTTCATCAAAAAGGGTTAAAAAAACTATAAAATCATACAATTGATTAGGAAATTTATAGAAATCAATGAGGCAAGTTATTTCATCTAATGATGTATCAATTTTTCAGCATTCATTACCACACCATTTCTTATCAATATAATAAATTTTCATATTGTCAGTGGTTTATTAATGGTGGTTTTTTAAACTAATATTAATCATAGATACCCAAATATATATAAATTTATTAACAGTGATTGAAAATTATCCATCACTAATAATGATCACCTATAATAGTGGATCCTTATATTTCATCATAATGTAACTATGAATCCTAAAACCATCCCATGGTGACTCCACCATTCTGGTTTGTCCTCCACTATGTTGATTACTCCCTTCATAGTGTCCTCATAATGAGACTCCAATGCCTCTTCTCCGCCACTTAATTATTTTCATGTGGGCCTCTAATGACTCCACCTTAAAAAAAATCCTCACAATGATACATTGACACCTCCTTTAATCATAATGACTTTTCCATTATTGATAATCCTCTAAATAATAAATACCCTCTCATAAAAAATAGCACACAGGTAATACATGGTTTTTTATTGATAATATATCATATAAATAGAGTTTATGAATGAAATTAATATATATATATATATGTATTATATTATCTGTTTAACCTATATATATATATTAAATTTCAATATTTGTATAAAAAAATGTCCTTTATTTTACAATAATCAATAAATATTTGATAACCAATTCATTTAAAATTCAATTTTTGTAAAAACTCATATGGTCATCAAAATTAATACATTAATAGGGGCAATCAAATCTTGTGTTCACAATTATTTAAATGTTGTCTAGAATAGAACTTTGACTTTTTATTTCATGTGTCATACAATCAGACTTCAGCCTTTTGTTTTTTTGTTACCAAGAACATATAATGAATCAAATTATTTTTTTAACAATCGAATTATAATTTTTATAAAATTTTATTTAAAATTATCCCTTAATATATATTTGATTTAATATTTTACTAGAATATATCAAGGTAATAATTCTGTATACATTACAAAAAGTAGGAATCCACATTTAAATATTCAGAAAATTAATTACATGGATTATACATTTAAATCTATATGAAATTATACATGAATATATTTATTATATGAGTTAACTCCTATATATTTAAATATTATTTAAACATTTAAATATGGGTGAATAATTGGTCCAAATATAATCAACCTCGATATAATGAATCATAGATTTATATATAATCAATAGAGAAACTAATTAAAATTTGGTTATACATACGTTTTTAATTGGAATGTGTATATAGACATGATTTTGTTATCTTTACTCTCCAAGAGGTAACCAAAATAAAATTATTCAAAAAAACCAAATTATATATTACAATGTTTATATACCGATGATGAATTCTTTAATGATATCATTAGTTCATAGATATAAACCAGTATTATTTTTATTTCAATCAATCTCTTTCACACACACACACACATATTGCCACAATAAAATAAATATTAAATTTGGAGCAGTAAAATATCATATATTCATAAGTTCCTCCTCATTATGGAAATTTTATATGAATTCAAGAAGAATCATGATTTGTAGATCATGGAATAAAATTTAGAGATTATTCAGATATAATGACTTTATACTTCTCAAATTATATTTAACATTGAAGTTAATTTCCATAGAAAATAAGTGTGTTAGAAATGTTATATAACAAATTATTTTAGTATTTCTTTTTCAATTATTTGAGAATAATTATTTCATAACATAATTTTATATGGTGATTTTTGTTTCAAATGTTTTTAAAAAAATTTATTTTGTAAAAAAAATTTTATTTCCATATTTCTTTATTCAATATAAAATATTACATAATAAATCACTGTTATGATTTATTTTTATGGATTTATCAATATTTTATATGTGCTAAATTATTTATTTCATTTACCCCAAAATTAAACAGAATATATTAAGGGCTTTGAGGAATTTGAAAATTTTTTAATTGAAAATTGATTTGAGGTAGAAAAAATATAATTTCTATATCATAAATATAATTTTAGATTATTATTGAAAGTAATGAAGTGTATAAGAAAATGATTTTGATAAAATATCATAGTGGATATGTGAAATTTATTTGAAATGGGATATTGGAAGTTAAATATAGTATAATTTGTTACCATAAAAAAATGGTCAACCTATTATCCTAATAGCATTGAATGAGATTCAGAGCCTAAGTATTGATATTTTTAGAAAGACATAGAATAATGAATATTATGTAATATCAGAATATTCACATTCTTATTTTCTAGGTATTAATACTAGAGAGAAGGTATCAATATAAATAAATGAGGTTTAATAGTTACATGAAGATAGAAATTAGAAATTGTATAAATGATATATAAAATATAAAAAATTATAATTTTAATTAATTTTTACCATATCCAATGTTTATTATGAAATTATTGGTAATGAAATGTCAATATAATTTTACATTATGATATCTTAAATGTATCATGATTAGATCCCACAATAATTATCTTTTATGATTAATTTTTTTTTAAAAATATGTATCGATTATAAAAATATTCATATATGTTACAATGAATTCATGTTATATCAGGGAGAATATTCATATTGATTAGAGTGAAAACAATGTTATAATTGAAGATGTAATTATCTGAATGTTGATAAAATTATAAATCAATGAACTATGAAAAACAACATAAATGAGTCTGATATAAACATTTTACATTATATTTCATTAAAATTTGATGAAAAGTATTATTCATGGATTCTAAAATGGATGTTCAAATGAAGTGGAGTTTTAAGGAAATAAAAAATGATGAGGTTAATTGTTATCTTAATGATTCAAAATCATGAAAATAATTTATTTATATATATCTCAATTTATCTTATGATTATAGGAAATTGAAATTGGTATTTTCTACATATAGGTTTAATCCATTAAATAATCTCGGTACAACTTATATCATATGTCTTGTTATTTTGATCCCATAAAGCCTGCAAAAATGGATATCTATGAAACAAAATCCATTCACTATTTGTATGGTCAATCTATAAAAAAAAATCCATTAAGTGAAATCGATTTATATCATCATCCTCATGTTGATGATTTATAAGCGATGGTATGAAAAAATGTAGATACATATGATGCACTGAAAAAAGAAAATATTCAAAGGGTGCATTGATCTAATATGTATGGTTAGTTATTTTCTTGGATTTAAAAACATATCTAGTGTAGACACTCACAATGTAAAGTCAAGTATATTTTTTAACATTGACTTCATGTTGAGAATAAAAAAACATTTCGGAAACTAGTGTTTCTTATTTCAAAAGTGATTCTTGTATGCATCTCATAAAAATTTAATTAACATGTAATGGTTCAATTGAAAAAATATTTTATGTTTAGAAAAAAATGTTATCAGGTTATAAAATAATGTTAATATTATTAATTATTTATGAAAAATTTTGGAAAGTGTACCAGTTGAAGGTTTCTAAAAAAACAGTTCATTAATTAGTAGATATAGTTGGTACCCAACAATAGATTAAGAATACTATTTTTTGGAATATACATTTTACAAAAAATCATAGTATTAATCATTAGATATTGCTGGTATCAATTGTTAAGTCCAAATCATTAAATTTTTTACATTGGATAATATTTATGTTATAATAATTTTTCTTATCATTTTACTATACCATAGATATCAAAATACATAATAAGTCTAATAAATTCATTAAATAAGACTATATATTGCATGAAATATGGTAATACAATGGTCTAACATAACCTACAACAAATTTTTTTCATTTAAAATTTAAGAAAAATATTTTTCCTTCATTGATAGAAAAATGTAAATGTTCATTATTGAAATTAAAGTAAACATTCATGAATTATTGATATGAATAGTCATATGTTTCATTGATATAAAACTCATAAATAATTAATTTTGGTGATTAAATTAATAAATTTTTTCCTTTCATATATTATTAATTATAAAATATCAATTTTTGAAATTCTTTTTTTGAATAAAGTATTGTAATAAATGTAGTTCACAATGTGATTGAAAAAATTCATGAATGAATTTTAATTTCACATTCTAATTTTTATATTATATTTACCCCAGTTTTTTATGGTTATTATTATATAATAGTTCATTTCATTTTAGTAATAAAAGTACAAGGGCACAAAAAATGTGAAATTTTGTGTCCTATATAAAGATATTAAAAGGTTATTTTTTAATTAAACTACAATAATAATATTAAACCTAACATAATTAGAGATTTATTATACTATGTTATGTCTTTTCCTTTGTTATATGTCAAATGAAAATTATTTGGGGAAAATTAAAAACCAAATGCTCTAATAATTATTGTTTTATTATTTAAGAGAGAATCACATTTTGTCTAGGATATTAATATATAGGTGATACATTTGGAGTTGGTTTCCTGGGATTAACAATTATTACTTTGATTTCATGTATATTCCATTTATATTCCATGTGTGGAATATTAATGAAACTACTTTTTACATATTATTAATTGTTCTACAGGAATCTAAGGTGACACTTCACTAGAGTATACATAGTATTGATAAGGTCTTACAAGATCCCCACAACAATTATAAATTTAATGTTAGATGATTTTATTCATAAATAATGTTCCATCGTTGAAAAATTTACTATAATGGGAGACATAATACATAGAATATGTCGTTAAAGTACTCATGGGAATATGAGGATTCTTAACATCAAGTTCACACTTGGTAATATAGAAGTTGGGAGATTTTTATTATAGATATTCTTGTATGAATTATACATGTTATGGTGATATAAGAAATTAATATCTGAGAGAATGTCAGATGGTCCTTATAAATTAACATTATTACTAATACATGTTAATACTTGTTTAAGTATTTGTATTTCATAAACAATGTTTCTATCAATTTATGGTGATTCTTGTTATATTGGGTGTTTCATGAGTAACATGTCATTAATATGAATTTTATGGAATTATTTTACCTTCCATCATTTTGGATTCTTCTTTCTAGATCATTTATTAAAATATAACCACCAGTGTAATTTTTTTCCATGATGAAATGACGTTATTATTTCAAATATTAATAAAATCAAATTTCAAGTATACAAGTTAATTACATTGATTTTAATCCTTTTTGAAGAGATATTGAAAAAGGATTATATTACATATTGAGTGTTCATATGTGGGTGTCATCATTATGACATTATGTTATATTTCTTGGGTGCATTAACTCATTACTAATAATTAATATTTTAGTTTAGGCATTTATGGATTATTCCAATGAGAAATAGTCCAAAAAGGTAAAATTTTATGTGTTTCTATGGGTCAAGATTAATTCCTAATTTAATTGACTTAATAAAATATATTCTATTCTCAATACAGTGCATTAATTTTATTCTTGTTTCATTGAATTCTAATATTCACAAGGCTATAATTAATATTTTTATTAATAAATATTTTTTTAATTTTTAAAATATTTTATAAATAATTATTGTGTATTTTGAATAAAATATATTGTAATTTTTAATTATAATAAATATTTATTTTATAAAAATATTATGAAATTATTTATTTATTTAATAAAATATTTATTTCATTTTTTCTTAATTGATATAGGGATTTGAGTGGTCCAAGATAGAGACTAGTGACAAATTTTAATTTGATTTATTCGTTCATAATATTTTTTTATAGTGAAAGATGGAACACACAAAAAAATATTAGTAAGGATATAATTATTATTTGTTATGGGTTTTCTTAATGGTTTTAAATATTACATAATGGACAATATAAAATAAAATAACATCTTGAACTAACCCTAAATCTATAAATAATGAATTGTAAATATATTATACTTCATCGAAATATTGAGTATTGATTATTTTTTCAAACTAAAATTCTCTATCGACTCCTCATTATCTCTCCCTATCAATAATAAAAATATCATGAGTGATTTATTCATGTTTGAAGAATGAAAAATCTATAATGAACATCACATGATATTTGATTCTGCTTACAAAAACCTAATAATCAACTACTGTTTCTCAGAAATCATTGGACCACATATAGATCATCGATTAAGATATTTAATCTTTGGATCATCACATTTCAATGAATGAAATCTAAAATGGACTTCTTTGGATGATAAAAAATCATTGAAGTAAAGAGTTCCTCAGACCAAGTCTTTATTGTATCATATATTATATAAATTAATTTTAAATTATAAGAGAAAGTGTCTAAAAAAAGATTTCATGTTCAAATTATTGAAATTAAGTTTCATATATCTCTCACCACTTCACGCATTCGATGTGCCCCAAACCCTCAATTTGTATAATAGAGGACACAATTAAATTTATAATTATTTATCTTATTTTTGATCATTAAACAATAATGGCCGAATTCACAATTTTAATTATTCATTACTTAAAATTATTTGAATTAAAATTATTTGACATAATAATATTATTAATTTAGTGTTTCATTTTCATAAACTCTTATGAATAGGATATAAATGACTGATTATTCAATCAAGATGTTCAAAATATTAGGTTAGTAAAATAGTGTTACACAACATATAGCTAGATTATAGGACATGTACCCATGCACATAATACCAATATGGGAATATATGTTAATTATACGTGGTGCATTTATTCCACCACATGTGTTGACTGGGAAAACATGGGACACGATAAGAAGATATATCGAGTGTGGTTGGAATATACATATTGTCTAGTCTAGTCGAGCTAACACATTTAATCCACAAGAATGTGACATTGATACACACCAATCGAGGTAAGATAAGGGTAGTTGAGCTTCAAAAATAGTGCAGTCTCCCTTTACTGGACAAAATTAAAATGTACATTAAATTGAAATTAAATCATTAAACCATTATTTTCTAATTTAGAACACCAATATGTTTTTGAAAATTTAGTAATGGTTTTAAATAATAATAACTACAGAATTAAATTACTATAATTAATTTTTCATTATTTATTCTCCCTTTATCTTCCATGAATTCACAAAATTATTGGTATAAAAAATTAAGATCATATGATTATTATATTGAAATATAATAGATTTATTTATTAATTAAGTAATGTTTATATGAATAATAAAAAATAATTCATAAATAAATTATATCATGTTGCATTTTTATATTCTTTGTTTATATGACTGGTAATTAGATTAACCATGACCAATTATTGTGTTGAAATTTATTTAATTTAGTATATTTCAGGGGTTGGAAATCATTTAATATTAAATTAAATGATGGCCTGATATTCATATATTCCGGGATTATTATGTTGGACATGCATGTTCTTGGATGTTTATGTAATATTCATTAACCATTTTATATATTCCCATAATTTGCATTGAGTAATAATTACTTTTAATTAATGAAGCATCCCATGGAGTGTAGAGACACTTATTGAAGAAAACGTGATGCTTCATAGTCATTGATATATGCATATGTATTTTGAATAGAACAACTCAAGACATGACTTGTGAATGGAGTCCATCCCCAAGGACCTAGGTTTATTTTATTTCCAATCAATAAATAAATAGCTAGTCAACCTCATAAATGGGTCATTTGAAATTATTATTTATTTCAATCTATGTATTAGTTATTTTATGTGTCAATGAATTCATTCACATACATGAATTAATTAATTTTAAATTATAAAAGTTAAATAATATAATAAGATGTGATTTTTTTATCCACCATGATTAATTAGTTAACAAACATCCACAGAATATTAACAATACATTTAAATGATAAAAGAAGTTATTTTTTTTCAAGAAATAAAAAAATCCCTCAAACTAAAATTATTTCATACTAGAATTTGATTATTTGATCGAAAATGAAACCATATAAAAAATTTTGGTATATGTAAAACCTATGGACACATACTTTCATTATTGAGTTCTCATAAGTTTTTTTGTTGAATTAACGAAAATTTTATTGAGTTTAATGTGAAAATATTGTGAAATATAAATTTGTAATAAATTAATGATGAAATTCAGGTCATAATTTCTATATAGAGGAATCCACTCAATGTATAGTGGTGATGAATTTTTATTGTTGAATTATCACTTACATTAATTACATTCATATGGTTTTTATAGACAATGTATGGATCATTAAGAAAGGAAATAGAGATCATTGCCACTTAAATTTTATAGAATATAGACTTTCGGAGTTCAATTTATTTGGATATTGAGACATGGTAAAATTGTTGGTGATTTAATAATATAAAATATTTTATTTACTATTTATCAAAAAAATTCAATCTATAATAGTACATAATTTTTTTAATTCTAGAATATATTGGAAATCCCATCATCTAAACTATGACTACAATTAATATAAGAGAAATACATCCACCAAACTGGATGTAACTTCAATTAGTAGTTTATAATACATCAGGTATTAGTACACCATGAAAAGAAATTTTATATTCTAAAATCCTCAATGACTGACCTGACTGCTTAGGTGTTGTGTAATGATGAGTATATTGGCTGAAAGTCATTTTATTGGAAAACTAGATGTTCAATGTTTAATTATTTCCATTATGTTTAGTAAACTAATGATATAAAGACCCAAGATTGACGTACGTGGACACTACATTTCATTTTTGTTAAAATTTATACATGAAAAAAAACTAAACTCAAGAAAATAATAGTTTAGTGCCTTTGGAAACATGTAACATAATCTTCTATCATTTTGAATAATCATTAACATCTCCCATAATGGTCTTCCCCTTTTTTACATACTAAAACCTCTATTTATGTGATGGAAAAAATAAAACATAAAAAGGTTGAGCTCAAATTTTTAGTAAAGGTTAAAATGGATAACATAATACAAACCATAAACTTAATAATTTAAAAACCAAATCCTAATTTTTAAATGTCAAAATTCATAGTCATGAAATAAATAATTTTAGTTCTTCAGGCATAGATCATAATGAAAAATTAACAATGATAAAATAACATTGTAATAAAAGATAGAATTTTGTTAAAAAATTAATCTAATAATTTTTTTTATTGTATCAAAGGTATTTCATCAATGACCATTATAGTGGACAAAGTCTAGTACTGAACTGTGATTACTTGTCGTTGTATCCATGTATTACTGAACAAATTTTTTTTGTCATTCGAGAACAATATTACTAAAATAGTTTTACATTCCATTAATTTCATTTAAATATCATGAAATATATATTATTACGAAATTAATTTGAGGAAGATATAGGTCCTACACATATCTTAATGAAATCATTATTATATGTGCCAAAAAAACATAAATCATTCATCATTCCATAACCCATGAAATAAAATGTGTTTTCTAAACATATTCCATCATAACAAAAACCATATAAAAATTGAATATCATAAAAATAAGTACATCATAGATAAAATCAAATTAAATTAATAATAACGATATAAATATAACCATATGTAATCATGGATGTTAAATAATTTTTATAAAACACTTGAGTTTAATTCTTGTGGAAAATATCAATTCATCATAAAATTTTATCTTTTTAAAAAAATACTTGGAATTTTAAATGAAAATAATTTAATTAAAAATAAAAATAAAATATTTTAGAGTAGGATTCATTAATATAATACATCATGAAACCGTAAAAAAATCAATTCATGAATTTTATGTTAAAAAATATTCTGGAAATTTTTTTGGAAATGTAAGAAAGTAACTTTTATGGTAAACAAATAAATATTCTATCCATACCATGTAGTAAAAGTAAAAAAATTATAATTATGACTTTAAGCATACATAGAATAATAATTTACAATTTATGAAATTATTTATAGAAATCATGGAAATGGATGATAAATATACCCTAGTAAATATTTACGTATAACGAATCTCAGATAAAAATGAGGCTGGGAAGTTATTCTTTTTCGCACGACCAACAATATTATTATGTATCTAAACATATTGTATAATGATTTTAATAATATTACTGATTTATTCCAAAATCATAATCATTTTTATGATAAAAGTTTTGATCATATTTTCTTCTATTTGTTAGTAACATTTAATTGTTACTTGTTAGTTGGATATTAACTACATTAAATTCTTCTCCATGTTTTATCAGATAAGTTATTATTTCTATTATAATGTTATATTTATGCCTTTAACAAAAATTTATTAGTATAATATATATCTTAAATATTCATTAAATATATTTTTATAGTCATTCTTAATTGAAGATTATGTTAAATGAATCACATCACACCATGGAGACGGTAATCCATACGTACACACGAACGACGATATCATTTCCATAAAAGTTAAATAAAACTGAAGTGTATGGAGTATATTATATAAAAATAAATAACATTTTATACTTATCATATATATATTTATTTATTCCATAATTTTAGTCATCCATGTATGGTGGTGGTGAATACCAGATTACAGCATTGCGTGCAGACGGTAAGTCGTACGTATAATCGCGTGGTGATTTCATTTATCTTAGGGTGGGTAGAAGGTGGAATATGGTTTTTTCTTAATCATGATAAAATTTATGTGTATAATCACTAATTTTTTAATTACTTAATAATTAAACCACTCATGAGGTGGACATATAAGATGAATGAATTTTTAAAGAATCGTTAAATGATATTACCTCTTCTTCGAAGTGCCTTCACTAAATCTCATCTTAGTGAACTAGATTAGGTCATTGAAGAAAAGAATGACCTATAAAATGTTTCTTGGGACGTTTATAAAGTCAAATGGGTAGGGTATGGTCGATCATAAAGGCTAAAAATGATGTGAAGAGTTGTGAGAGGATGTTCTTTTTTATAATTGAGGTGATGATCTGTTTTTGAAACCTCTAAAATAGTAAAATATAGAAATATGAAATAAGTCAATTTACATAAAAAATGAGGTATATTAAAATATTAGATATGACAATATTGAAATCTCATCAACCAATATAACATAGACAATTGTATATGTCTATTTACATATTATCATTTTAATTGAAAATTAGTTATTGTATAGGATTTTAATTAAGATACTAAATGATTCATAATAATAGGGGAAATATTTAAATATTATATTTCAATTATAAAATAATTTAATAATTTATAACTTTTTAGTCTATATCATAATTATTATATATCTTTTAAATTGTGTTATTATTTTTAATTAATTTCATGAACCAATATTTTTTAAATAATATCCACTATATCAATTTTTACACAATTCAATTCATATATTTTTATAAATGACAATATAATGTGTTATCCTCACATATAATATATTATATTATCCTTAATGGAACTAGGTAATCAATAAAATTAATTGGATAATTTAATTATCCCAAATTATATTCATTTTAATATTTTTAATAACATATATTTGATATCTCCATTATTAAAATAATCACTAAATCAATATTCTTTAATTAATTAATATACTTGTATTTAGAATAATAATTTGAAATAAAATAGTTTGATTTACATAAATTTACTTCATTCCTATGAATATATGTAGTGAAATTTTTCATCAACAAATACCAACACTAATGATGTTATACTGGTTAAAGTATGAATGTGACATTATTAAAATAACTTTAAATAAAAAAAAAAATATCATAATATCTTGAATATTCTCCAAATGGTCATATTATCATCACATGGATTCTATTGGCCGATATATAATCTAACAATATGATTTGTTCATTTGATGGGACCATTTTATTGTTATCATTATTTTAATTAAAATTATGTAATGGATTTGCCATTAATTAATTAATTTTTACATCATTAATGTATAACACGTTATAGTAATTATAAATTTCATAAAAATTAAAAATAAATTACCATGATTTAGTTAATTTGTATATATATAACTTTATTATTTAGGTTTGAAGATATCACATATTTTTCCAAATATTAAAAATATTATCTAAAAAGAAATTTGAGTTTTACATTTTGTCACATTCAATGAAATTATTAGTATATATGTCATTTTCAATGTCATGTGTCTCATAAATGACTTTGTGTCAAACCTAAGATGTCAAGGGTATTATTTTACTCATCGAAAATGTTTTTCAAGTTTTGTGATAATATTATTATTCTTATCATAATATTTTTTACATTATCTTACCCAATTTACCTGTAACGACATTAATTAAAAAAATAACTTATTTACTGTTCATAACATCTAAAAATAGTTACATATTAAAATAAATTAGACTGACAGATTCCAAATATGGAATCCATTTTATATAAATCAAACCATATTATTCTTAAAAATTTCTTTAAAATTAATTTCCATTGTCAAAACCATAAAGAAGGTTTTTATGAATTAAAAACATATCAAAAATAATTTGACGTGTTTATGTCTAATTTAAATGTGAAATTACTTCCAATTACCAAAATTTGTTTAAATGAAAATAATTATCTTATTAAAATTTAAAACCAATTAAAATGATATTCTATCTATAAATATAAATTAGATGAAAATTAGCTTTTGAATTAAAATATGGGTTTTTTCAATATTTATTAAAATATAAATTTAATCATCAAAACCTAACATTGCAAAAAAATAATTTTTTTATGTTCCACTTCCAAGTAAAATCATTATTTTCTCTAATATAGTATATAAAAGTGTCAAAAAACTATATTTGTAGTTGATTCTTCATAAAAAGGTGGCCAAAGTGCTTTTTTTTAATATAACTTTCTTTTCAAAAAAAATTGAATTTGATCTTATACCTTGTCTATAAAATACATAATATTAATATTAAAATTTAATAAAATTAAAAATCTTGTTAATAAATTTAATAAAATTAAAAATCTTGTTAATAAATTTCATAAAATCTAGTTTATATCCCATTAAATAAAAATATTTTAATAATATATCATTGTTTAGTAAAACTCTGTATTTCGTACAACACAAGGTATCGACAAAGGTCTCTCTAAAATGTAATGCCAGACAAGAATATTGTTTCGTATAATAAAATCTAATAAAGGGTTTCATATTGTGAATTACAATATTGGTTTAGAATACAACATAATACATCAACGAAATATAAAAGATTCTATCATATAAAATCTCAAGGTGTCACGTTCTACCACCAGTAAACTGAATTTCACCCTAAAAATTTGTTGGGGTTATCAATGGTATAATACATAAAATTTTCTTTATTGGAAACCCACATAATAAAAAGATATAATAAAACATCATTTTTAATGGAATGTTAGAAACATAATAGTTAGTCAAATTAACTCATTATTGTGATTCCACATAGGAGAACATATGTGAGAAGTGAAAACATGGATATGGAAGAAAAATATAACTATCATGTTATCATATATAATGATAGAGAATAATGTTTAAAAATCGTTTACTACTAAAAGTTGTTAAATATTAGAAAAATTAAGGGACCATCTGATTCATCAAATAAGAAGGTACTAGGATAACATTTTTGGTTTCAAGATCATTTTTCAAATTCTGATGATTTTTTTCATGAGAAGAAATAATTACTTGATTTTAGTACAACATCACCATTGATCATTCCAAATACAATTTCAATTTCATATCTTATTTAAATAAATTATGATTAATTTTTCATTATTCAAGTGTTAGAATATTATGTGATCGAATGATATATCATTCCATATATCTCAACAAAATTTTTAGAACAGGTTGTCAAATATGCATAAGTCCACCTATAGTGAGATAATTCATTAATCTAAAAAACATATACCAAAATATAAATTATACTATCCATAAATTGATAACATTACAATTATTAAAAAAATAAAAAATGTAAATCTTTTGAAAGAGGTCATCTAAATAAACTAAACATTTGTATCCCATATATCAGTTGGCAGTTCATGGTCGTCACATTCCAAACATGTAATTACCTTATTCATGTAGTCACTTGAAAAATGGTACTGAAAAATATTACCATAGAACCATAGTAAAACAATCTCTAAATATTAACTATTTCCATGAAAAAAATTCATAAATTTCTATATACTAAATCCATGATATCAAATTCTTGTTATATTAGTCATGAGCACATTAATACTATAAAGCATCTCACTATCTCCTTATCCCTTCATTATGTGCATATCATGTGTTTTCTAAAAATATTACAATAACTATTCATGGTTATCAGTTCCATAATGATATGGAAAAAAACCATGAAAAAATACTTATATATTCCAATAGTCAATAACACTATAAAGGAGATCCAATAACACTATTTTAGAATCTCATTACATAAAAACATAGTCATTCCACCACTTCATTGTCATTATCAACATCCCCAATTGTGATCATATGTGAATTTAAATTTTATTTCGCCTTAATAGGTTTATGAAGTTGATCATCATTAACCCTTAAATTATGGTATTATTTAGAATAATTCCATATTTCCTTGAACATGTAGCATTAAAGTGTTGTTGGTGCATTATTTGTAGTCTTCTCTCTATTAACATCATTTGAATCTTTTTCTAAATAAATCTGTACTTAGTTGCTCGATAAACTTATTTTCCACACATTAAATATTTTCTTGTCCCTTTATGACACTCTCCACTATACTTATTTCCACACCTTGAGGATAAGGTAACATTCATCTTCTTTTCACCATTGTTTTTAGATTTTTCATTGAACTCCATCTTTCTTTTATTCTTAAAACCATTAGATGGATATGTAACACAAAGATCCAATTTTTTACTTTATAGAGAAACAAAAAGTATTTTCATTGCTACAAAATTATATTTTAGCTAATTTCCTTCGAAGAATTAGATTCAAGCCACTGAAGAATCGATCAACGTTAATTTATTGTTGGATGATAAAGCCAGTAGGATTTCTTTTTAATTCTTGTAAAATAATTCTTGTATGTACCAACATATTCCTCATCCTTTTTCTTAAGATCAAGGAACACCATCTCTATATTTGTTAGAAAAATATAAGGGAAATAATTACTGAGAAAAGATCTATAACTCAACTCATCCATGGATTCAATTTTATCTTACAGACTTGTATTCTTAATTAGAGTCTGACGCTGGTTTTCTTCAAATTTTAAATGATGAGCAACCAATTATAAGTTTTCATGTTTTGAATAGTGAATGATGGAAAATATATTTTCAATGGTAATGATCCACTGTTCATAGAAGAGTAGATCATAAGACCCACTGAATGATGGTGGACATTGGCTCATGAAGGACTCGATAAGTATTTTTTCCCTCTTTTGATCATTTGGATGTCCGGAATGATTCATAGCTTCTGTAAGTGTAGCAATAACATTTTTAATTAAATATCCCAAAAAAATGGTTGTTTAGGAGGAAAATTATTGCATTTCTTAGTTCATTGACCATTAACATGGTTCTATTAGGTTCCAACCATTGTTTAAATCCCTAAAAGAATAGTTCGAGAGGAAAAATCATTCTATGATAAAGAAACATAATCATAGGGGGGGATATATTCAATAACTAACATTATAGGTTTAATCATTGATTATTCATGATCGATTCCATAATTATAGAATATTAAACTATATTTAAATTTCCCCTTAGGTGAATCCCTATACATATAATAGAAATATCTCTTGGGATATTTATAATGTTTTCATTTATTTGATTCCAATTCTTAACTACACCTTTACTGTGATACCTACTATAATTACCCAATCTTGATATACATGGACATTAAATTTATTTTATGGAATACATAATAAAATAAAAAAAGCAACGCTCAAGAAATTATTAGTTTATTACCTTTGGATACATTGATCATAATCTACTAACGTAGAAAAGGATCTTCAACTTATACCACAAATATCTTTCCTTTTATCTAACCTAAAACCATTCTTTATATCCATGGGAAAATAAATCTAAAAAATAGTGAGATCAATATTTCAGATTTTTTAAACATGGAGAACATAAAAAACCATAAACATGTGTATGTAAGAACATGGACATAATGTTTAAATATCAAAATATAGAGTCATGAAATAAATATTTTCAGTTCGTAATGCATATATCATATAGAAACACTAACTATGATAAAATAGCATTGGAATGAAACATTGAATTGTTGAAGGAAAGTAAGAACATAATATTATTTCCATAGTAACTGAGGAATTGCTAACATGACCGTCATTTTGGATGATGCACATTAGTGTACTGAGTTTACATGATGTTCTAGCCCCGTATTACTAAACTAGAAGTACTTATTATTCCAGACCTATATTACTAAAAAAGATTTAATTTCCATTACATTAATGTATATATTAAGAGATGTAAATATTTACACACTTAATTGGAGGTAGATATAGTCATCACCAATCCCATTATGAAATCATTATTACATGTTCGACAAAAACAAAACTCATTCATCATTTTATAACCCAAAAAATGGGTTTCCAAAAGATCATTTCATAATAACATAATCCATATAAAATAAATGGATTTAATAATAATAATTCCTTCATAATCATAATAAAAAAAGAAATAATATAGATAGAAACATATACCTAGGTCATCTAAGATGGAAAATAATTTTAATAATGTTCTTGATCATAATTATTAATAAAAATATCCTTTCGTCATTAAAAGCATTTTATTTTCTAAAAATGCAATGATAATTTAAAAAAAGTTAATTAAATATAATCATTGAATATTTTAATGTACGATTCATGGAAATAAAGAATTATAACACATAAGAAATTGAATTTATGCCGTATAAGTTACAAAATAATTCTTCTCGTACTTTTTCTAGAAAAGTCAAAAAGTAACATGTTCATTAAAAAAAGATTAATTCTATCCATACCATGTAGTAAAAGAAGAGATATGGGTAACGATGAAATTAAACACACATATACTAATTTTAAAAAATTTATGATTTTTTTATAAATTATGGACCTGGAAAATAAATATACCATGGTATATTATTACATATAAACAATCTCAGATAAAAATGAGATGAAACAATTATCCCCAAAATTAGGTCTGTTATGATTCTTATGTATCTAAACCTCCAGAATATTGATTCAAATAATGTTAATGTATTATTCCATAATAATAATAATCTTTTTATGATACCATATATGATCATATTTTCATCTGTTTGTTTGTAATATTTCATTTTAGTCATTATTTTGGTATTAAGAACATTATGTTCTTTCACATGTTTTGCCAGATATGTTCTAATTCATATTTTTAGCTTATATTTATATCATTTAGATATTGGTGTTAGCATAATATATATAATATTTATTCATATAATTTATTTATAGAATAATTCTTTATTGAATATTTTATAGAATGACTCACATCAGACCCTGAAGATGGTAAGCCATTTGTCTGCACAAGGGATGATATCATTCCCATAATTATTGAATGTTACTGAATTGGATGGTGTAAAATATCTTATAATCAATATTAATTTATATTAATTTTATATATTTATAATTCATCCATTATACCCATCCATGTATGGTGGTGTTGAAAACAGATTACACCACAACGCGGAGATGGCACGTCGTACGTACGCACACATGGTGATTTTAATTTTCATAAGATGTATAGAATGTGGAATATGGTTGTTACATAATAATAATTACCTGTTAGTATATAATTAATACTTGAGTTTTTATGTTATAATTAAAAAACTCATGAGGTTAATGTATAAGAAGAAATAAGTTCGAAAGAATAAGTAAATGATTTACCATTTTCATCAGCGTGCCTCCTCTAAATATCTTATTAGAGAACTATAGTTGAACTTTTAAGAATACCATGAAGTGTATAATTTTTTTAGGGAATTATTTAAGGTAAATGGTTAGAAATTGGTTGGGCATGAAGGCTCAAAATGAATTGAAGTTTTGGGGGAGAATGTACCCTTTTATAATGGATGTGATATGATCTTTTAAAAACCTCAAAAATAATAATTTATAATAATTTTAAAACCAATCCAAATACCTCCAAAATGTGATATATTCGAATATAGGACATTATTGAATTAAAATCTCATAATCCAATAAAATTTAGAATAGATTTAAACTAAATTTAATCTTTTTCATTTTAATTGACAATTTGTTAATTTATTTAATTTTAATTAAGACAATAATAATTCAATGTTACATCTGTTAGATATTTGCTAAATTTATTTCAATTATACCATAACTTAATAATTTAGTAACATTTATACTATATCATAATTAATAAATATTTTAAGAATTGTTTTATTGTTTTCAAATAATTATATATAGAATTATGTTTAAAAATATTAATTGTGTCAATTTGGACACAATTCATTTCATAGATTTTTATAAAAATCAATATAAATTTTTATCCTATAAAAAATTATCTTATTATATAATTAATATGTTAAGGATATCTATAAATTTTATTATATAAAATTAATTAACCCATATTATATTTATTTTAATATTTCTCAAAACATTTATTTGATATCTCCATTATTAAAATATTCACTACATTAATATTGTGTAATTATTTAATGTACTTATTATTAGAATTAAAATTTGAATTAAAATAATATCATGAAATTATATTTTCAACAATTCTTAAGAATATATTTAGTCCAATTTATCTTTAGTAAAATCCATCATTAAAAATGATATACTTATTAAAGTATGAATGTGACAACCTTAAAATCACTTTAATTAAAATAAAATAAATTTCATATTCTCTTCTATAAATCACCAAATAGTCTCATACATGGAACATAGATTCTTATGGTTGATATATACTCGAAAATATGATTTGTTCATGTGTTTAGGCCCTTTATTATAATTATTATTTTAATAAGTATTGTTTTATGGATTTCTCATTATTTAATTAATTTTCACATCATATAATTATTATACATTATAGTAATTATTTATTTCATAAAAATAAAAAAAAAATAACCATGATTTAGGTAATTATTTTTTATAATTATAAGAAATTTGAGTTTTAAATTTTGTAACTTTCATTAGTTTTTTTAATATCAAAGTCATTTTCATTGTCATGCAGACCTTAAATGACTATGTTTCGAACCTAATATATCAAGGGTAAAATTTAATTTGTAAAAAAGTATTTTGGTAGGTTTTGGGAACATTTTATTCTCTTTATCATATTATTTGTTACACTAATTTACCATATTTACCTTTAAGTTCAATAAAAAATTACCATAGTTACTATTCATAATATCAAAATTAAATTAAGATTACCTATTAACATAATTTGAACCAAGTGATTCCAAATATTGAATTATTTTTTAAAATATAAAAATATTAAATTGGTATAAATTAATTTCCATTGTTAAAACCAAATGCATGTTTTTCAGATGTAAAAACTTATCATAAGATTGTCATGTGTTTATTCTTATTTAGATGGTAAATTTCATCAAATTACTATCATTTTATTAAATGATAAACACATAATAAAATTTAAATATAAATATAATTAAATAGGGAATCTAAATATATAAATAAATTAGATGAAATGGCTGTTTTGATTTAAAATGAAGTATTTTCATTATTTATTAATATGTGAGTTTTATTAGAATAATAGCAAAAAGTCAAAAAAAGTAAATTTTTATGTTCTACATCCAATGAAGAAGTTTATTTTTACAAATATAATATATAATAGAGTAGAATAAAAAATATTAAATGTGTGTTCCATCAAAGGCATTAAAATTTCATTTTTTGGAAATACTTTATTCCAAAAAAGTTGAATTTGTTCATATATCAGCTCTAGAAATTAAAGAAGATTAATTTAATAATTATATAAAATTAAATATTTGGTTAATACTTTTCATAATGGATAGTTTATATCCTATTAAATAATAATATTTTATTAATATATCAATTTTAGTGAAAATAAGTATTGTGAACAACGTAAGCAACCAAGGAAGGTCTCTCTCGCATGTAACAAAAGAAAATAATTTTTGAGAACCTATTTAGTCTATACCATGATAGATCTAGATATGATTTTTTATATCCATTTTTCTTTTTTTGGGAAATCATAAAGAGGGTTGTCTAACATAGCCTCACATATTAATGCTCATTCTCTACATTGATCACTTAGAGGTTCTGTCATTAAAATTCATTAATGATTCATGAATATAACTCATTATTACATCACTCTCTAAGAGAGATTGAAGATGGTTTGGGAATTTTAATGTATAAAACAATCATAACTCTCTTCCAGGTATATTCACTCTTATATTCAATGTTGATAAGGATCTGAATCATGAATATCCATCATGACATATGGTGAATAATCAAAAATGAAAATTTATTATCTAGGTCCAAATATTATTCACACCCAATATAGAAGTGTAAGATTAAGTAGAATGAAATGGAAAATTATTGTTTTTGTTTCTCATTTTACATGACGGGCCACTTGAGGAGAAACTACATTCATAAAAAGATGTAAGTGGAACCTTCAATTTAATGTTTTATTGATTGAAATATGTATTTTTAAAAAAATTAGGTATTGTATTCTTCTTGACGTGTTGATATATATATATTCAAATATAAGAATCATGTATATTCAGAGTTATTTTTTAGGGGTATGTAGATATATAAGAATCTTATAAATAATAACATACTATTGTATCAATGAAGGACTACCACCGATTATTTCCAACCAATATGACCACATTTTTAATGATTTTTTATTAGGTTATTTCAATTATAAAAAATATTATTACTACATCTAATGAATATAATGATGTTTTTATTTTCAAATTTTTAAATAATTTTTGCTTCATTTATTAATATATCATTTTTATGGTAAGTCACATTTAAATAATAGTCTTTCTGTGTTGGATTAAAAAAACCATTAAATGGAAACCGATAAAGAAGCTACATTAAATGACTAATACCACACCCAACATTGTCATAACAATTTGGAAATGTAAATGAAATGTTCTCTACTCAAATACACAATTACGTATATTTAAATTATTTTAAAATAACACCACTTGGATTATGTCACACATATTTGTAGAAAAAAATTGAATGAAATTCCCAATTTAGTGGGATTGGTGAATTTCCTAAAGAGAATATTGAATTGATTCATACTAATGTCTATGGACCCTTTCCTGGTGAGGAGTATAGTGGTTACTCATACATCATAAAATTTTCACATTAATAATATCTGGTTATTATAGGGTCACCCATATTGTTATACAGTTTTTAATGAGAAAAAAAATTTAAATGTTTGCTATTTTTTTAATTTATTTAATCAATAGATTTAGATAATTACATGATGGATCTAAATATTAATAAATTATATTTTTAGAGGGAATAAAATTTAAAAGTAGTTATTTAATTTGCAACATAATGTTTTCTACAGATGATTTTGGAGGCTTTAATGTGCAAATATTTGATTTATTATCATGAGAGCTAACAAACCATCTCATAACTTATAATGATTTGAGGCATATTCTAAAAAATTAGGTGAATGATATATTTAGTAAATAAATGAATCTAATTACAATTTAATATTTATAGTAATTATCAAATAATAATACCATTTGTTAGTCAATTTATGTTTTAATATCCAATATGTGGATTCTTTTATAGTGTGAAGTGATTTAGATTACATTTGATATGTTATATTATGTAATGACTTGGGGAATATTTATGGATAATTCATCCTTAATATGTCATACTATAGTGGTATTATATATGTAAAATTTATTTTAATATATTTATATAATTATTATAACTTGTTAATTTTTTATGTATAATATCCTGAAAAATAATTAGTATTCTAAATTTTATTTAAAACTCCAAAAAAATATCATAAGATTATAGTAAACACAGTAGTCACTAGCATGTATCTTATAGAGGCAGTGGAAATGAAAAAGGAGTGTAGTAATGATGTTGGATTTATAATTCAAATAGTTTTATTTTTAAAAAACTAATATATGATACATCCTTATTATTTAAATAATCTGTTGTATATTTATTATAAATAATAATTCATTTAATGTATTATTTTTAAGTATTCATTAATATAACACAACATTTTAATTAAATATATTTTAGATATAACAATATTTTTATAAGGGGTGTGGTGACATATTTCATGGTGCTAATATATTAAAAAATTAATTAATTATATGTTGTATTAATGGATACAAATTAGAAAACAACCTATATAATCAGTGTTAGTCAAAATATTTGTGATTCATAAAGAATATTCAACAAAACTGTTAATAAATTAGCAGTTGTGGTTATAAACATTCTTGTGAAAAAATTTATGTTTTTTCATAATTTGAAGCTATGTTAACTTACAATGTTTTCTATTACATTTTCAAAAACCAATATTTTACATTTTTATGGTGGTCTAACCTCCTCTAGATATTAATAGGAAGTGGTTAAATACACTATTTCTTCTTAAAAAATAATAGGAATTATTGTTTTTGTTATAGTTTATTGAGAAAAGTCAAGGATGAACTTGATAAAAAATACACCTATTTGTCATGAATAATGGAACCACATCATTCATATCATTGATAATATTAATTCATGGAATATTTTTTCCATTGTTATAATTTTATGAATAAGAAATATATTATAGATAAAATAAGAAATGTTAGTTTCCACGATAAAATCCAATGCCAAATGAGAGGAATAAAAGCTATAAAAAATTTCATTTAAATATAAAAAATATCATATGGAATAGTGTGATGCATTTTAATATACCACATTTGTTGATTAGAGTGTAGAGATTACTGCAAATTCCTCGACCCAAATAATCATCTCACGGAATGAAAAGAATAAAATACAGAATCATTGGATGAATTAAAATCTCACTTAAATTTATAAATAACAATAGGGAATCGTTCATTGATAATGGATTTTCATCTCATTTGTTTGAAATATAAACATCATCAATAATGTTTGGAAATTTTTGATAGAACACTATATTTTAAAAATGAGTGAGCAATGATGAACAAATGAGGAGAAAATATATAATAATTTAGATATGCACAACAGAAGAATAAACTATACAATGCATATGGATTTTTGAACAATCTCTTGAGTATGAGTAAAATAATTAAATTGGTAATAGTTGTTTTCATTCATCAAAATTAATGTTTATTCAATGTAAATTTAAGAAATTAGTTTTTTTCATAATAAATTAATTTTATTTCTTATTAATAATCAGGATTAGATATGATGGTTTCATATTCTTTATATTAATTTTATGTAATTTTTAAAATGAAATTGAAATAATTTCATTATATCAAATAGTTATCTATGTGTTATATAATTTTAAATAAAATTAATAATATTAAAATTTGCCATTATTTTTTTATTAAATATAATAATTATTATTTTCATCAAGTCAAAATAATTTTTTTATATTATTTGGTATTGTTCAATAATAATTGTTTTTAGAGGAGTAGAAAAAACATTTATTTCACAAATACTATCAATTTCATTTAATTATTATGATTTCAAAATAAATTTAAATATTTAAAAGAATTTATATACAAAATAATTATTTAATAAACAATATAATGAAAAATTTGTAATATTGATCTTATAAATCCGTGTTTGAAATTTTTAAAATCTATGTAATTTTTTTTGGAAATTAAAACATTTTTTAGATCTAATATTTTAATAATATATTCACTAGGGTACTTTCAATTTCAATTTCTTTGAATGTTAAATATTTGTTTATTGAATCTAATCTATTTTATTCAATGGTAGTCAATAATATACCAAATATTTTGTGTAAAATAATATTTTTTTCTTAAGAAGTTATTTTTTTAAAAAATATATTTTTTTTCATTTTGTGATGATATAATAAATTAAATTTTCCAATTCTCGAATGTAAATAATATAAAATAGATTCCAAATTTGGTAACATTATATTAATTATTTGTAATAATTATAACTTCATTTTTTCTATAATGAATTTTCACCATAGTGAATTTTTTCAACATTGATAATGGTTAAAAGGGATAAATAATCGGGTTAATTTTCATGATAATGATTAAAATGTCATCATAACATGTCAAAATTTGGCTTCATGAATGTATTTAAACATTATCAGAAATAATTATTGAAATTTGGATTCCATGGATAAACATTCCTTGAGAAATACATTTGTTATACTTTTATTTCATAATATTTACAATTGTGTCACTACTTTTATATAAAAAATTGGACCTGATCTACTAAAATATATAAACACATTGACCACTATCTCAAGAACAAGATTTACAAAATTATCTTTAAACTCTACATCTCACATCATTCTAGTACTGGTCTCACTAGAAGACCAATCCTATGAGGCGTTATTTATAAGACATGTGATGATATCCAAGAAGGTTGTATGAGTTTACCTGAATTCATTAATGTATTTTTTTTGTTGCTACATTCGTAAAATATATTATAATAGTTAAAACATTTATAATTCATTATATATACTATATATAAATTTTATTATTATCATATAAGATCTATTTTATACATCATTTCCAATTTATTGGACATGAAACCCTTACTCGTTTGTAATTGCAGAATACTTCCTCTACGAAGCGTTGTGTATAATTTTTTCTCACTATATCACATGGATTATTATAATGATAGATTTATTAAAACTATTAATAAATTTGGACTACCACCACCCAAAATAAATTTCATCTGCTTATCATAGTTTACCCTCCTAGATAGTCATACAGATAGATTTAAATAAGATATTTTATATTTGTGATATGATATTTATTCTCTAAAGGTATAACATTATCTAATTTAATTACTTTTAATTCATTGTAATATTGTAAATGTCTCACATGTGTATGTGAGGAGAACAACCTATCTAATTATATTTAGATAATTATTCCAGAAGTATTTACATTAAGGGTGTTAAATTTATAATTAATGTTTTGAAAAAATTTAAATAATTTTTGTAGAATTATATGGATCATGGAACTCAGATCCATTTAACCACATTCAATAGAGTAAAATGTTTTTTTTGATAGAGCAACCTCAATATAGCTGATATAATGTTAATTAACATAGTAACTAAATATAAATAATGTTATAATTATAACATAATAAAATTTCGGGATTAAAATGAAAATGGTTAAATTGAAATTTTATTATATCTATTTGTTAAATTATTTATGAATATAAAATATGTATGTGATTAGTTTTTATATGTGGTATGTCATTTTTAAATATTATTTTTTGGCTATCATTTCAAAATATTTATCTTCCATATCTATATTATTCAAAATGGATCCATATATTTATAATTACCATTTCAAGGTTATTTATTGTAAATTGAAACTAAATTTTAAATATATTATAGAAATTTAAAGGGTAATTATATAAATGTTTTTATACAGTTTACTTTTTATTCCTTTTAACAAATTAAAAAAATGATTTTTAATGTTTACAACATGATCTCTATTTTACACCATTATAAATAGTATTCATTTTCAATGATCCGTAAAATTTTTTTACATGTTTTGAAGAAAATTCATTATTCAAAATTCAGAATTTTTTTATATTTTTGTATATTTTAAATAAATAAATATTTCCTATCAATTTATTAGATAATAATAAGTTCTTTTTCTTATTGAATCTAAGTCCAATTTTTCAATGTTTATTTATGTAAATGAAATAATATATTTTTTATCATAATATGGTTCTTATGAATTTTATATGATGATGATTGAGTCTTATATAACAATAAAATCCATTGGATAATGATATGTTTTCATGAAGAAACATGTGTAATTAACCATGATGTTTTTTACATATAAATGGTTCTTCTATTTTTTATACGGGTGATTATATGGATAATGTAAAAAATACCTACATATATTTTAATTTATTTATATAATAAATTAATTTAAATATATTATTTTATTAATGAATGTAAATTTGTTTATGAAGGTTTAGGACCCTCTAATAGTGAGTGGTTTAATATTTTGGGAAATGTTTTCATGAATTATTTTTTTCTCATTGAACAATCATGATTATGTTTTTCGGACATTATGATTGAAAAAACAAAGTTATATGAAAAACAAAATGTAATTATTTATATTTAAGAGTTAGTTAAATTTCATATTCAATGTTTATTTTCTTAAAGAAGAAAAAATATTTATATATTTTCATGAGTTTCATAGATACTAATGGTTTTGAATTATTTAAATATCTATTTAAAAACATTATTTATCTCATCCCATGCCTTAAATTGTATTTCATAGTGCCAAAATACGTGAAAAAAATATATAAATTTTAATTGTGAAATTTAATTATTGATTAAAATTATTCATAAATGAAGTCTGTTTGTAAACATAAGTTCTTTTTTTGAAATGTACAATGTGATAGAATTTTCCATTTATTATGTAATGTTTTTATAATTATCTAAATCTATATAACTAATATATCATATAAATATATGAATGTGAAACACTTATTATAAATCTTTTAATTATGGTCTTTTTTAAAATATAGTTTGTTATAGTTGGTATCATATCCAATATGATTTGGTTATGTTTTGAGCACCAGATCCATGAGTACGGGTCAAAGGAATTATATTTGGTATTAGATAAGAAGATTAATTAGTTTTTTGGATGATTTTAAAAGGCACTTCTAGTTTATTCGAATTTTTTGATATATAATAATCAGATAAATATTTTGTACATCCATGTTCCTTCAACAAATATTTCTATAAGATCACAGAACCCCTAAAACAAGAGTTGGTAGTCATATTACAATGATAGTATAAAATATAATAGTTTAAAAAGAATATTATAGTTTCATAATTATATATGACCATATACGTACATACATTAACATTTCAAACAAATGATTTAACATGAAAATAATATGAGAAAATTATTATCCATTCCATAATATCCCTAAAAATTAATCCTATTCATCATATAACTCTATTAGAGACTTGAAAATATATAATGGTTATCTCAAATTCTAAGGAAGGAGTAGCTTACATTTAAATATTTGAAATCATAAATATGTAATTTGTCATGCGGTAGGAACAAATAAACAATATGATTCCATAATAATCACATACTGAGATCATATTATATCCATTTTAATATGGACCCCAAATTTTTAATACATAATGTATTTATATATATTAATAATGATTTCACATCTCTATCATTTTTTTGTTTCGTAAACACAACACACAAAAGTTAATATATTAAATAAAATTGTATATTTTAAAACACACACAAAAATCCTTTAGGGATAATTTTTTAAATTTGGTTATATCTATTATTGGAAATATGGGACAATTTTTTATTATGAAATGTGGGTCTTAACATAGGATAAAAAACATTTCCAGTATCAAACATTTATTGGAGGGTGAATTAATTAATTATTTTTATATATTTTATATCATAATCCTTTTTTTCTTCTATATGTGTGATATTATAGAAAATATCCAAGATTTCCCACCAATCCATTAGTGATTATAAGGGATTATGAATCATGGATCATTGTCATTGGAAAACAAGGAAAAGGGATTAATAGTGAACTATCATGGGGAATTTTGGAATGGATGATGAACACATTATAACTTTTTATTCATTACTATATAATTAATTAATCATAAATGGTCAATATAAACTCAAATTTGGTAGTTATTTTCATGGTTTTACTCCCTTGATTAATTTATAAGAATGCATATTAATATCTTGTTTAATTTCAATGTGATTTATGTTTTGCGCATGAGCCCTACAATATTTAGTGTCCATGATATGATTATTCAATTTTTGTGACCATTATGTCAAACTTATTCATATTATTATTTAATAATTTGTTGATAAATCAATAAATAATTATGGCTTCACATTTTTATAAAGATTTCCCACCATCACAATTTGAATTTATCATTCTTGGAACATGGGGATGTGGTTCAATGTTATTGAGTTGGTTTTGAACATGACTAAAACCAAGATTCATGGATGATTCATAAACATCATATATATTGGTGTTTTAAAAATATAATATCCAATGATGTGGGATGTGGGTGTTGGTTACCCTAATTTGTTTCTAATTATATATTTTCATACATTGGTTACGATATATAGTGGATAAGTGTGATGGGAATAATGAACAAGGGTGATATGTTCGCGGGGATGTTAAATACATCCTGTAGAATTTAAAGAGAAACTAAATATCACACACCATGAATTGGATATAAAAATTATGTTCATGACACTGGTTGATCAGTGTGTACCTTAGATCTACACGGGAATAGACAAAACTAAGACCACATGCATGAAAAGAGTTAATGGGAACAACCATTCACATTGACTCGGATGGGATACTCAGACATGACTATTTTATAATTGAATGGGATAAAGTAAATGTTATTGGGATATAAGTAAAATGGAAAACCCTAAGAGGCAATGAAATGATATGTATCACATGAAAACACCTTGTAGTCTCATATATCTAGTCTATCAGTTAGAAATATAGGACTCTCAAAGGTGTCCATGGGTGGTCACGTGCTATGAGAATCTATTTACACATCGTATACATTCCACATGAGCATACACCTTCAATATCTCTTTCTTTGAGACAAGGATATATTCCCATGGTTATCCAATCATGATTATTTTTTTTATAACATGATGGTGGAAATAATTTCGGAATAAGATATGTGACATGATGTGTCATGAGTGTGTTTTTTATCTCAGTGATTCATGGTCGATCGTAGTGATCAGTTAATATCAATATATAATAACTAGGATTTGAATCCCCATTGTTATTTTATTTAACAATCCCCCATACACTTATAAATGTTGAGTTAGAATCTCCCCATACTGAATTGGGTATGGGAAATTTATTTATTTAGCTTGAATCCCCATAATCAATATTATTTGGGGAGTGGGCCCCCCAATGGTTATTGTTACCATTTTTTATAGAGCATATTATTGGGGAGAAGGTCCTTCATTGCAGATAGTCCCCCCTCATATGTTTAGCACCAAGGATAGGTTCTGTCCTTTGATATAGATTCTTATTAAATTTCACATGATGCTAACCATCAGATTTTGTAAATGAAGATATGTAGGTTGGCCCATAATTAAATATTATGATATAGAGATTCAAATCCAAATTATCTCTCTCTATTGGTTAACAATAAAATAATAAGAATTTTTTAAATTTTAATCATTCCAATGGGGGTGATCATTGTAATATTATAATATTCTATTTTCACATTTTTTCTTTTCATGGAATCCAACTAGTTATGAATGTACTAACCCTACATATGTTTCACTAATACTTATTATGAAATATATAAATGATACATAGATTGGTGATGATATTTTTGGACCAACAATCATAGTATAATAGTTTTACCTAGTGATATATACCATTTCTAGTTTATATCAGTGTTTATTTTGACTTGGAAAACCATCATTCTACCTTTTTATAATTACTATTGTGTTTGGTATTTAATTAGGGTTTGGAATGCATTTTTTCAATATAAACCTATTTATTATTCTTTTATACTTTGATAAATTCTTATAGGTTATTCTATTAATGGTGTACATGCAAGAATTTAGTTTTTTAGGCATCTAAAATAATTCATGTAGTTAGTTGTGTGCATGAGTTTAAATAAATAAGCTACATCCTCCCATTCATTAAATCCTATATGGATAACATCTCCACCCCGAGCATATTAGAGGTAGGATTTGGGTTTCTCACTCATTTTACCACCATTTTGGAATTCCAGGGTTTTTAAGATCCTTTAATAGTCATATTAATGGTGGTATTTCCCCTTTCTTTATTTTATGGTTTAGATACTTTTGTGAGGACCGTTTTAGGAACTTGTGATATAATTGTCAGATAGTTTCAAGTGATAATTTTAGGCTAGGGAAACTAATATTGTTATTTCAACTAAAATATAAATTCAATATGAATATGAATACCTACATATAGACTCATCACACTGAGAAAACAGTTTCAGGGAAACAAATTTATATGCATCATATATGATTGGGTATTTTAATATTCATGTCCTTTTTAAGTCAAATCCTTATATATCCAAATGTTACCATTTAATATTAGAATGAAATTAATCATAACTCCACAATGATATCTATATAAGATGAAGATAAAGTATTAGGATGATGTTCTATTGATTTATGATTCCTCATTTCTTGGTCCTACTGATATGGTGTTTTTACCATTGGTCTACGATGAGGATCATCCACATTTGGGGAATCTAATACAACTATAATATTAGGATGAAAACGAGAATAGTATAAGTGTTCTATGTGAGTTACATTAATAGATACTTTGGTTTTTCATTTGTGATCATGAAACCTAGTAAAAATAGTATTGGATCGACGTGGTGATCCTAGAATTTAGGATCGTTCGTATAAGGTCCCGACCTTAAACCTTAATTAATATTGAATTAAATGAATAATTCAGATTGAGGATCTTTTCTGGATTAGAGTTTTAGAGAATTAGGACAAAAATATTTTATCTCAAATGATTACAAATTAGAAACTTCTACTAAGTTTCCATAAAATAAAAACTCTTAAAAAGAAACATGTCTAGTTCCATGTTTTAGGTAGCATGACTTTCCCTTGATCCCATCCTTGACTCTATTCCACGTTAAGTCCAGTGAAAAACATTTCAAAAACTTGGGATAAGCATAAAAAGCTCAGTAAGGGATACACAAAGAATGAAAACTGTCAGTTTTTCAAAACAACAAGTAAACCATGTATACTTTATCAAAGTAATACTTTACACATTTTCGAAGTAGTAAAAACTCTTCACTAAATAAAAGTTCATTACTTGCCCTTCTGTAACCAAAAGATTACCATAATACACATATAAAGATCACATAACATATAATGGTAACTTGAGACATAAACATACATAAGTGGAATAACCATAAGGTAGACTTCCACACATATCACTTAATGGATTTGCCGTTCAGCCAACTTCCATACATACTTAATGGAATAGCCAAACAGCCGAATTCCATACCCAATGCATTGGAGGTTATAACATAACCACCTTTCCTGGTATTCACAACACCACCCGTCATATGGTTTATCACGTAACCACCCGTAAAATGTCCAAGTACCATTATAAAATTATAACACATAAAACCAACATAAAGGAATGATAACATTTCTACATTTCAATCACAATATATCATTTAAATATATCGACATAATAGAATCCATTATCAAAACCATTTTCAATACCGAAATACAAAAAAAAGGTATATGGTATTTATTTTATTTTATAAACATTACGGATTCTTGAGGAATCGAATGATCAAATAATACTCGCGGCGGCAGAATAGGTCGTTGTCACCGCGTACGTAAAAAGAAACATTCAATTTTGTTGTTTAGTAAAACGCTTCGTAGATAAAAGATTCCTTTTGAATAAAAGTAAAAGTCGAAGGGGTTTATACACCATATAAAAGGAGGTTGTGTATAAAATAAAATATTCCTCAATGAATGGAGATTTAAACGAAGTCCCTTACAAAGATGGTATCCTTGGTTTAAAGATAAATCAATTACATAATTATGTGTGAAAAATGAATACACCCAAAATAAGTGGATATTAAATGTAAAACAATCAGAGGTTATTAAAACATATTCATCGAATGACATATTCAAGAAGTACAATATTATACCAAAGAATCAAATTTGGGTTAAGAAGTTCCCTTGCAAAAATATGACAGCCTAACAACGTCACTAAAAAATTCTGAAAATGAGTTGATGAGAGATAAAAAGGGTATCTAATCACTTGAACATAAAATTTACATCAATAAGGATATATGAGAACATATCCCAACATAACAATATGTAAATTAAAAGACCCAACAAAAGGAGTCTTTTAAAAAGAGGAGGGTGAAAGGTTCCCTTACTGACCTGGGTATCTTTCGAGACATGCACCCCGTGAAAGAAGGACAATACAACATTTATGTAAATACTCATAAATGAGAGAATATTACTCAATGTGTAAAATAATGGGCATTACATACACCACTCAAAGGAAATTGTGGCAAATGTAGCATAAATATCACGGGAATAAACGTGAGATGAAAAATCCCTTACGAAAACTCGGCAGCCTAACGACGCCACATAAAACATACAAAAATGGATTGATGAGATCAAATAGGGTGTCTCATAATATTAACATAAATTTTAAAGAAATAGGAATATAAAACAACATCCCCTAGCATAACAAATAGGAGCTTAAAAGAAGTGACATAAAGGAGAGTACTTAAAAAGAAAGAGAGAGGTTAGATCTCTTACGAAAATTCGGCAGCCTAACGGCGCCACTCAAAACTTCCAAAATGGATTGATGAGAGAGAATAGGGTCTCTCATCATATGAACAAAAAAATTACAGTAAGATTAATATAAAAGAACATCCCAATAACAAAAAATATGATCTTTAAAAGGAATGACATAAAATAGAGTACTTAAAAAGAAAGAGAGGAGTAGGATCCCTTACCTCGGGTCCGACTTGACTCGATCGTTCTTTAACCTCCTGAATAATAAACATGAGTTAATTTATACTTGATTAAGAACCTTATTCAATCTTATTATTCCTTTTATATCACTTATTTACATGTGATAAATATTATGTAATCAATAAGTTAATAATGTTTGTTTTCTCGATATTTGGTTCTTAAGTCGAAAGTAGACTTCTTACAATTACATGTTGTTCATGTTGTCAAAGGTTAATTATATCTAGAATGACGTTCCTGATCTGGATATCATATATATCATATATATCCATCATATACATGTATATATAATATCACATAATCATTTAGAGGATAGAAATGAAATGCACCGTTCATGGAGACGGTAAGTCGTATGTACGCATGAACACTACTTTCATTTCTATGTAATATTAATTGAATTAAAATTATATGAGAGATATGTATATTTTAATTCCAGAATTATATTAATCATTTATATGTAACATAAATCATATATATCCATTATATATATGTACTCATAATAATACATTACATTTTGGGATAAGAAATGAAATGCACCGTTCATGGAGACGGTAAGCCGTACGTACGCATGAACGCTACTTTCATTTCTATATTATACATTAATGGAAAGAAAATAATAATGATATAAAGGTATATTATAATTCCAGTATAACATCATATATAATAACTTTAAATCCATCCTTTATACGTCCCAAATATGGCCTTAACAAATCACATCACTTTGAGGGGGCGGTAGTCCGCACTTCCTTAAATGAAGATATCGTGTTTCTCCATAATAGAAACCATAAGGGTATACCATAAATGAAAAATACAGAAGCTTAAGTAAAACATAAACATATTATATATCATATATAAGTATAGAGTCATCTTAATGGACAACTTTTAAGGTGTTAAAAGAATGTTGAACAATCATCATTTCGGGAGGCCGAAATTCGCCAACCACGGAAACAGTATGATCATTAACCATTAGATGTAGGTGTGTGTAAGTGTATCTCAAATAATTCTTATTAAAAAAATCCTAGTATATTTAATATATTGGAGTTGTTACAAAAGAAATTAATAAAAAGAGTTTATGGGGTTGGAGAAGCGAAATAAAACAAAAGGACTCAAGTGAAGACATTACCTTAAAATCGGGTAACTCTCTTAGATTTGAGCTCAAAGGCTTCCTTGGGAAGACTTCTGCCCAAATTGAGGATTCAAGAAGTAATATTGGGATGTGGAGAGACAAAATGGTCCAGGGTTGGCCGAGCCAAAGGCTTTTGAAGTGTTGGTAAGGAGGTAGAGGTGGGGGCCTTTTATAAGAGGAGAGGAGGGGCACTCTTGGAATGATATAAAATGTAACTTTATTTGCAAATGAGTTTCGGATTTTAGTGGTCCCACATTGATTTTTTTCGAGGATAAGGTGATAAGGGTTCTAAATCCACCCATCCAATAGGTTTTGGACAGGTTTTGGTCATATATTTTACATTATCTTTCCATTTTATTTAAATCGTTAAATAATGAGGTCATCACTGCATCATCATGATGTCATAAATAATTTAATTTATTTAATGTCTAAAAATTATAAAAAAACTACTATGATATAGGATATATTTTTATCTTTCCAATGGATATTTATAGTCCAAATGATCATTTATGTAGACAAAATTTAAAATATTTTACTTAGGTTATACATTCTTTGTTACATTTAACATTCTTTAAAAATAAAAAGATAAAAAGTCACTTTCTCACAAAAGTGATTCCATGGGACCCCCAAGTTTGGCACAAGGCATCCCATGGTCTTCCATGAGACAACCCGTAGCCTTAGGAAACATTTTTTAGACATTTTTTATTATTATGATATTATCTTATTTTCATTAACTACCCGATTACTCATTAATGAAGATAATTAAAGATAATTACCGTCATTACTATTCATAATGTCCAAAAACAAAAGAGTCTTAATTAAATAATTTTGACCTTATGATTCCAAATATGTAATTAATTTCACCAAATTCCAAACACATAATCTACAATAATTAATTTAAAAACAACTTCCCGTTGTCAAAACAAATAGCGGGTTTTTAGAAACAATATTTATGAAACGTTTGGCACTTGTTTATTCCTAATTCCAAAGTGAAATTAATCCCAATGACCATCATTTAATTAAATGGTAAAAATATATTCTAATTATACTATAAAACAAATTAAAAAGATAATATAACCATACAATTAAATTATATGAAAAAGTACTTTTGAAGTAAAATGCAGTATTTTTCACTATTCATTGAAAAATGAACATTGTTAGAAAAATACCAAAAATTATCCCAAGGTAAATTTCAATGTCCCAATCATAAATAATATGTTTATTTTGAAAAATAGAGCTTATAAAATTGTCAAAAAGTGGATTTAAAAGGGGTTCTCCATCAAAAGGCGGTTAATCAACCTTTTAAAGAATATTAGATTGTTTACGCTTAAAAATTGGATTCATTTTCATTTTTAATCATCTAACATTTATTGTAAAGAGTAAAAATATTTGAAAAACATATATAATCATTTTTAGTTAGTTCTGTTCATTCCCGCCATTACAATGGCGAGGCGTTAACTACCATTTAAAATAATATTATTTTATTATTAGAGTGCAACGTAAGATTCCCAAGAAACTCGTTGTTGTGTATTGGGTACGCCATCAAGCATAGCACCCCCTTTAAAGTAATATTAATATTTTATTCACAAATATGGATAATTATATAGATTTCATAGTCTTTATTTACTTGGGGTGTTACATCCTTCCCCGCTTTTGGGAATTGCGTCCTCTTAGTTTTAAAATTGGGCTTGGAAACATCCTTGAAAGTCCCACATCGGAACAAGGGTCGGTAAAACAATCACTTTAAAATAAAGAAATATAAGTACAAAGGTCACATGAGTTAACCCATACTATTATTCCAAGTATGAAAATATGTACATGGAGGAAAAAACAAAGGGTCATGTTCTGATGGAGAGTGATAGAAAACATGTTTAGGAGAAAGTTAACCACAAGAAAATCACAAACTTGTGATGAGTTAAACGGTATTTGATTCCCTAGTAGGAAAAGTTAATAGACAACATTTTTGTCTTAAGTAAATTTTTATTGAGGAATTTACTCATAAGGAAACATAATCACTTATCTTGTTGACTTTCAACTTTTATTAGATTCCTTACACAAACTCATATTTTCTCCAAAAGACGAGTATTTAGGAAGACTTGTTCATATTAAGAGTACTATAATCAACTTCTAGAGAATCACCTAATCCACAAAAGATAACTATATACATACCATGTCATTAGAATTTAACCAAAACCAAAACCAAAAAGGTTAGTACAAGATCAGATAATCCAGAAAAGGATAACCCTTTATAAAAAGAAAATTATTCTTAATCTCCAAAATTTGTCCAACAAAACCCAAAGTTCAACGAAGACCATTCGATAATCAATTTGTCCATAAAATTATTAAAAGTAAACCAAACTATTATTGAAACCCAAATATTTGAAGGATTTAGTCACATAGTCTTCCAAGTTAAATCGTAACATTTATCTCCAAACAACACCAGTTGCTCTTAATGTCTCGTATTGAAAAGTAGTTATCCTAATCACATATCCTCCATGATAGGTTAATAAATATCCATAGATAACCCATAATCAACTTACTCTTAATTCATAAAATCATCTAACTAAAAAGAATCAGTCAAACTAACCAGGGACTTCACGTATTCCAGTGGTAGGTGATAAATACCAGTTTCACTTTGGTTGTGGGTTCGATTCCCGCATCTTTGTCCGATGCGACGGGTTGTCACATGGTCTATGTGTTGTCCTTTTTCCACAACTATATAATTCGAAAATCATTCCCCAAAAAGAGATAAAATCATCAAAAATAACCATAACATAATTTACCCTCAATTTTATCTCAATCCTTTCACTTCCATCATAACATATAATTACCCATAATTACCTCAACAGTAAGGATCAAATAAACCCAAATGGTTCTTTATAACTATGTCCACAAAAGAACAGATAACTATTCCTTGAATAAAATTTTCATATATTAAACATCAGGGTTACAAATACTATAAAAAGTTTTCTAATGTAACCCCATCATCAAAAGAGACTTAATACCCTTAAGAATTTCACCATAACTCTTGAAGCCGTTATATGTTGACATCATACTCATTCAAAATTCTTCATGATCCATTAACCATTCCTTTCCAACTTATTCTGAAATACTTCTTTCCTACAAACAAAATCATGAATCATATCCTATGATTCGAAAATAGGAAAACAATAGTTATGAAATAATCCATACCTTTGACTGGTCATTTTCGGTTTCTTCATCCTCAATAATAATGGCATTAGGTATTGGTAAATGAACATTTTTACGATCTTGGTGATCCCATTCACGAAACATCTTCATAGGGCATGTGTTTTCATAATGACCATGCACACCACATTTAAAACATTCAATTGATCCCTCAGAAATAACTTCTTTCCCTTTCCTCGAGTCAACTGGATGCTTCCTATTTCCATGGCAGGTTCTTGCTTTATGACCTTCATTTCCACATCTATAGAATATTTCTTTCCCTTTGAAACATTTTCCTAGGTGTTTCTTTCCACATTTTTGACACATAGGTTTTTGAACACACTTACCTTTATGATTATTACCTATAGTTCCGTAGGGATTTGTTTCTCGCATATATGATGCCTTAGAGAAATCACCAAGGTTTAAGTGGTCAATAATGACTCCAGATAGTTGGTTGAGGATAATAACAAGATTTCTCATTGTAGCTCCCATATCATTTAGTTACTTGCTCTAAAAACTGTCACAATTTCCTTCACATCCACTGTTACTTTGGTGCCTGCTAGATCCGACCATTTACTAAAACCAAAAAGGTCAGTGTCAGTATATCAATAGAACCATAATGTACTAATGAGGAAGATAAACACGAAGATATACTTACTCATTCACTTTATCTAAAACTAGGACCCTTTCTTAAATACTAACCATTATGTTAATGTCACATATGATTAAAGAATACCCTAACCACTAATGTTATCTAAACCAACCTCTAATACCAACTATAAGGCCCCGGCCTTAATCCTTACTTAATAATGAATTAAATGAATAATTCACATTGAGGATCTTTTCTGGTTTAGAGATTTAGAGAATTAGGACATTACTATTACATCTCAAAAGATTACAAAGTAGAAACTTCTACTAAGTTTCCATAAAATAAAAACTCTTAAAAAGAAACATGTCTAGTTCCATGTTTTAGGTAGCATGACTTTCCCTTGATCCCATCCTTGACTCTATTCCACGTTATGTCATGTGAAAAACATTTCAAAAACATGGGATGAGCATTAAAAGCTCAGTAAGGGATACACAATGAATGAAAACTGTCAGTTTTTCAAAACAACAAGTAAACCATGTATACTTTATCAAAGTAATACTTTTCACCTTTTCGAAGTAGTAAAAACTCTTCACTGAATAAAAGTTCATTACTTACCCTTCTGTAACAAAAATATTACCATATAACCCATATAAATATCACATAACATATAAAGGTAACTTGGGACATAAACATACTTAAGTTGAATAACCATAAGGTCAACTTCCACACCTATCACTTAATGGAATAGCCATACGGCCAACTTCCATACCCAATGCATTGGAGGTTATAACGTAACCACCCATCCTGTTATTCACGGCACCACCTGTCATATAGTTTATCACGTAACCACCCGCAAAATGTCCAAGTACCATTATAAAATTATAACACATAAAACCAACATAATGAAATGATAACATTTCCACATTTAAATCACAATATATCATTTAAATATATCGACATGATATAATCCTTTATCAAAACAATTTTCAATACCAAAATAAAAAAAAGTTATCTGGTATTTATTTTATTTTAAAAACATTACGTCTTCTTGAGGAATCCAAAGATCAAATAATACTCGTGGCGGCAGAAAAGGTCGTCGTCACCGCGTACGTAAAAAGAAACATTCCTTTTTGTCGTTTAGTAAAACACTTCATAGATAAAAGATTCCTTTGGAATAAACTTAAAAGTCAAAGGGGTTTATACACCATATAAAATATGTTTGTGTATAAAAAAAATATGCCTCAATGAATGGAGATTGAGACGAAGTCCCTTACAAAGACGATATCCTTGGTTTAAGGATAAATCAATTACATAATTATGTGTGACAAATGAGTATACCCAAAATAAGTGGATATTAAGTGTAAACCAATAAGAGGATATTAACACATATTAATATAATTACATATTCAAGGATTACAATATTATCACAAAGAATCAAATTTGGGTTAAGAAGTTCCCTTGCAAAAATATGACAGCCTAATGACGTCACTACAAAATTCAGAAAATGAGTAGATGAGAGATAAAAAGTTTATCTCATCACATGGACATAAAATTTACATCAATAAGGATATATTAGAACATATCCCAACACAAAAATATGTAAATTAAAAGACCCAACAAAAGAAGTCTTTTAAAAAGAGGAGGGTGAAAGGTTCCCTTACCGACATGGGTATCTTTCGAGACATGCACCCCATGAAAGAAGGACAATAAAAAATTGATGTAAACACTCATAAATGAGACAATATTACACAATGAGTAAAATAATGGGCATTAAATAAACCAATCAATGGAAATTGTGGCAAATGTAGCATAAATATTACGAGAATAAACGTGATAGGAAAAATCCCTTACAAAAACTCGGCAGCCTAACGACGCCACATAAAACATACAAAAATGGATTGATGAGATCAAATAGGGTCTTTAATCATATTAAAATAAAGTTTAAAGAAAGAGGAATATAAAATAACATCCCCCAACATAACAAATAGGAGCTTAAAAGAAGTGACATAAAGGAGAGTACTTAAAAAGAAAGAGAGAGGTTAGATCTCTTACGAAAATTCGGCAGCCTAACGGCGCCACTCAAAACTTCCAAAATGGATTGATGAGATAGAATAGGGTCTCTCATCATATGAACATAAAAATTACATTAATAGTAATATAAAATAACATCCCAATAACATGAAATATGATCTTTAAAAGGAATGACATAAAAGAGCATACTTAAAAAGAAAGAGAGGAGTAGGATCCCTTACCTCGAGTCTGACTTGACTCGATCGTTCTTTAACCTACTGAATAATAAACTTGAGTTAATTTCTACATGATTAATAACCTTTTTAAAGCATATTATTCCTTTTATATCACTTATTTCAATGTGATAAACATTATGTAATCATTAAGTTAATAATGTTTGTTTTGTCGATATTTGGTTCTTAAGTCGAAAGTGGACTTCTTACAATTACATGTTGTTCATGTGGTCAAAGGTTCATTATATCCAGAATGACATTCCGGATTTGGATATCATATATATCATATATATACAGAATACAGATGTATTTATAATATCACATAATCATTTAGAGGAAAGAAATGAAATGCACCGTTCATGGAGATGGTAAGCTATACGTACGCATGAATGCTACTTTCATTTCTATGTCATATTAATGGAATTAAAACTATATGAGAGGTATTTATATTTTAATTACAGAATTATATTAATCATTTATATGTAACATACATCATATATATCCATTATATATATGTACTCATAATAATACATTACATTTGGGGATAAGAAATGAAATGCACCATTCATGGAGACGGTAAGTCGTACGTACGCATGAACGCTACTTTAATTTCTATCTCATACTTTAATAGAAAGAAAATAATAATGATATAAAGGTATATTATAATTCCAGTATAACATCATATATAATAACTTTAAATCCATCCTTTATACGTCCCACATATGGCCTTAACAAATCACATCACTTTGAGGGGGCGGTAGTCCGCACTTCCTTAAATGAAGATATCGCGTTTACCCATAATGGAAACCATAAAGGTATGACATAAATGAAAAATAAAGAAGCTTAAGTAAAACAAAAACATATTATATATCATATATAAGTATAGTGTCATCTTAATGGCCACCTTTGAAGGTGTTAAAAGAATGTTGAACAATCATCGTTTCGGGAGGAAGAAATTCGCCATCCACAGAAACAGTATGTTCTTTAACCATTAGATGTAGGTATGTGTAAGTGTATATCTAATAATTCTAATACAAACATCATATTATATTGAATATACTGTAGTTGTTACAAAATAATTGAATAAAAACAGTTTAGGGGGTTGGAGAAGCAAAATAAAACAAAAGGACTCAAGTGAAGACATAACCTTAAAATCGGGTAACTCTCTTAGATTAGAGCTCAAAGGCTTCCTTGGGAAGACTTCTGCCCAAAGTGAGGCTTCATGGAGTAAGATATGGATTTGGAGAGACAAAATGGGCAGGGGTTGGCCGAGCCAAAGGCTTTTGAAGTGTTGGTAAGGAGGTAGAGGTGGGGGCCTTTTATAAGAGGAGAGGAGGGGCACTTTTGGAAAGGTATAAAATGTAACTTTTTTTTGCAAATGAGTTTCGGATTTTAGTGGTACCAAATTGATTTGTTTCGAGGATAAGGTGATAAGGGTTCGAAATCCACCCATCCAATAGGTTTTGGACATGTTTAGGTCATATATTTTACATTATCGTTCCATTTTATTTAAATCGTTAAATAATGAGGTCATCGCTCCATCATCATGATGTCCTAAATCATTTAATTTATTTAATGTCTAAAAATTATAACAAAACTACTATGATTTAGGAAATATTTTTATATTACCAATGAATATTTATAGTCCAAATGATCATTTATGTAGACAAAATTAAAAATATTTTACCTAGTTGATACATTCTTTGTTACATTTAACATTCTTTAAAAAAAAGATAAAAAGTCACGTTCTCACAAAAGTGATTCCATGGGGCCCCCACGTTAGGCACAAGGCATCCCATGGCCGGACATGAGACATCCAGTAGCCTTAGGAAACATTTTATGGTCATTTTTTATTATTATGATATTATCTTATTTTTTTTAACTACCCGATTACTCATTAATCAAGATAATTAAAGATAATTATCGTCATTACTATTCATAATGTCCAAAAACAAAAGAGTCTTAATTACATAATTTTTACCATCTGATTCCAAATAAGTAATTAATTTTACCAAATTCCAAACACATAAATTTCAATAATTAATTTAAAAAAAACATCATGTTGTCAAAACAAATAGCGGGTTTTTTAGAAACAATAGTTATGAAAAGTTTGGCACTTGTTTATTCCTAATTCCAAAGTGAAATTAATCCCAATTACCATAATTGAATTACATGGTAAAAATATATTCTAATTACACTTTAAAACAAATTAAAAAAAATAATATAACCATATAATTAAATTATATGGAAAAGCAGTTTTGATGTAAAATGCAATATTTTTCACTATTCATTGAAAAATGAACATTGTCAGAAAAATACCAAAAATTAACCCAAGGTAAATTTCAATCTCCCAGTCATAATTAATATGTTTATTTTGAAAAATAGAGCTTATAAAATTTTCAAAAAGTCGATTTAAAAGGGGTTCTCCATCACAAGGCGGTTAATCGGCCTTTTAAAGAATATTAGAATGTTTACGCTTAAAAACTAGATTGATTTGCTTTTTTAATCCTCTAACATTTATTTTAAAGAGTAAAAATATTTTACAAACACATATAATCATTTTTTTGTTAGTTCTGTTCATTCCCGCCATTACAACGGCTAGGTGTTAACTACCATTTTAAATAATATTATTTTATTATTAGAGTGCAACGTAAGATTCCCAAGAAACTCTTTGTTGTGTATTGGGTACGCCATCGAGCATAGCATCCCTTTTAAAGTAATATTAATATTTTAGTCAGAAATATGGATAAATATAAAGATGTCATATTCTTTATTTACCTGGGGTGTTACAGTTCGTACTCCACAAGATCAGATAGTTTCGCAAACAACATTCCTTCTTCATGGAGCAGTAGAGAACTAACTGAGTTTGATAATAATAGTAATTATAATCCAATTATCTTATAGTAATACTTAAATTCGTTTTTATCATTATTACCCATCATTCATGAACACTTTTTGGAATTTGGAGCATCTCGAGGTGCATTGGGTTTATATGTCATTTTCCCAGTGTTCCACTAGGTTCACTGACATCATGTGTCACTATGAAGATATGGTATGAGATGGATTATTATACATATAGATTATTGTGATTTAAATTAATAGATACAATTATTTCAATATTGGATTCTTTTAAATTCCTACTTATTCTAGAGTGTTATAGAAAAATTTTGATATAGAGATCTTCTTAGTATAAGAACATCGGGAAGCGACATATGAATGTTAGAATCATGGGGATGAGTCATCCATAATATATATAAATCATGTATCATCATGATACTAACACATGTGACCTCCCCATTTATATAAATTTTCATGTAAATATATAGAATATTATTCACATAGACTATCCAGTCTTATGGGAGATGAGTTGGTATGATTTTGATGGGAAGGTTAACCAGTAACATGTTTGGAGAAAATGAAATGCTAATGAGGGGAGATAGGTAGTTATTTAGCCAAAGTTTATTATCTATAAATATTATTTGGTATCTACAATACATGGCTATGGTGGCCTCTATTGATGTGGGGCCGGAAGAGGAGTAGGTGGAGCTATTGAGGGATGTGCTACCGGTCAGTTATTTTGACCATCATGATGAAACATTATGATGTTATGTTAGGTATGTACTAGTTTTCCAAGGTTCAATACCAGATAATATATCATATGGAAATATTTATACACCTCTAGATTGATTATATTATATTCTCTTTTATGGGTGATAGAGATATCTAGTAGGATCATGTTAGTCTCACAAGAAAGAAAATGATACCCATCACATTCAAGTTGTCATGTTTATCCAATGGTGTAGCTATATCTTTGGGAATATGAAATACAATTATATTTTAGTATTATTTGGTTGTATTTCAGAATGATATAATAGGACTACCGTTGATGAGGTTTAAGGACTTCTATATTAACACCCACTCTATTAAAACATCAATATTTTTATGGAATAATAGATCGACCTTATCGAGCTCCAAGATCTTTGGGTTCATTTGGGGGTACTTCAAAAAAAAATTCATTACTAGTGTGTCCTCATGGAAAGAACCCATTGTATTAATGAAAAACATGTATTGGAGTTTTAGTAATTTTCATTTTTGTTATCATCCATATGAGGTGATAGAAAGGAACATATACCTCCTATTGGGGATTGAGGATCACTTTGACTAGTTGAAATGTGTATGTTAGTTCTCATTGATGTATATAATGTTTGAATACCAGATGTTGATGGTTCATAAGTATTATACTTCCAATATGGTATTGTGTTGTATATATATACCCTATGAGGTCTTGGTGATTCCTCTTAGTATGGATAATACTAACATTGTGATCATGGATCTTATGAGCTCAACCCTCCAGCCATACTTTGAATTATTTGTTAGCTTATATATTATATAAATATTAGTATTCACTAAATCTAATGAAGAGCATGAATAAATTTTGATGATGGAATAAAACATTAATATGAAGTTCCCTAATAATGTTAATCTATTAATGTTTTATTTGTAGATACATGAGCTTCAATTTATAGGAAATGACTTATCGAATCCTGGTTTAACTATGAATATAGTGAAGATTAAAATAGTATTTTTTGGGATCCACCCAATAGCATGTATGAGGTGTGGGGTTTCCTTGGTTAATATGAATATTATATTAGGTTCATGGTAATAATTTCCAGCATGATTTCCCCTTTTATTTTAAAAATGTGGAATTTGTATTCTCTCACCTACACATTGTAATATCAAAAAGACCTCAAGGATCTGAGAAAATATTGATTAGTTATACTAAATTAAAACTAAAAACCAGGTCCCTGATTATGTGTTATTCTATGAGGCCTTTGAATCCACGATTAGATGTTTATTTCTGAATAGGTTGTAAGTGAAAACTTATTTTTCAAGTTAGTTGAGGCCCCATGAGTATAATTCTTTAACTTAGTGCATATAGATGCTAGTGTTAGTCATCACAATAAAGATATGAAGGCACTGTCTTCCAAGAAATCATTTTTCTAATTACTAATAAAACTAGAGCCTTAGGTAAATATTATATATGACATATCTAAATGTGAGATAGAGATATTGGATATAGTTTTTATAATAATATGTCTTTGAGATGGGAAATACTTTTAGGAAGGGATATGTTGTTGATGATTCACTTATTAGGAACTCTATTTATCTATTGGTGGAGGAAGTGTCTCAGTATTTGGAATCATCATAGAATACCATGATTGAGAATAGAGATACAGTTTATAATTTGTTTTTATAGGTGACAACACCACCACATAAATATATGGGATCCTCTCTATTGGGATAGTAGAACATGATATCCAAAAGAGATGTACCAGAAAAATTTTATGATGGAGGTGAAACATCATCCTTTTATTGGATAAATCATGGATCTTATAACATTTCACGAAGAGGAGATGATATACTTCCTCAATTTTCACATATTTGTACGTCCTTGTGTGAAAATGTATATAATTAACATCAATGTATGTTTTTGTCCTCTTACATGGAGTGGATTATTGATGTGTTCATCTATCCATGTCTCACATGTCATTTAAAAGGGTGAAAATCATGTTCTGATATGGCTAAATCATCTTATTTGTATTCTATAATTGAATTGGTATTGAATATTAATAGATTTATTGATTGGAATTCTGAATATATTGATATTATATAATGATATTTTTGTGATTATTGACCAACATACCATGACAACACAATTTCATTCCATCGAGGAGATGATTTTGGTTCAGTATTTAAGGTAATTGTTTATGATATATATTATATAGCTTCATGGAGTACCTGAGAAGTTCATCTCAATCTTTGATTACGAGATTAAATATATTTTTTGGATGGGTATTAAAAGGCCCCAGCCTTAAACCTTACATAATCTTGAGTTATCACAAGATTACACATTGAGGATCTTTTCAGGTTTACAGTTTTAGAGAATTAGATCTTAAAACATGAATTACAACCCACATTAAAACAAAGTGGTTACATAAAGATAGTATTCTTCATTCACATCAATGGAAACATATTTAAAATAAAACATGGATTCTTTCTTGACACTTCCTTGACACTATCATCTTATCATGTACCTTTCCCGTGACCTGTGAAAAACATTTCAAAAAAACTTGGGATGAGCATAAAAAGCTCATTAAGGGATATAAAAATATGGAAAGGAAACATGGGTACATATATACATAAGAATGGAATCATACTTTACCCATAAAACATATGCACTTTAACATACCTCATCAAATCATGAATAAATCATATAAATCATAAGACATAAAGGTAACTTGAGGCATTCATAACATTCTTACGTAGGGAGTAACCCTCTTGGTTACGTTTGGAATACCCATCACAGTATATTCCCTAAATCTATTAGGAGAAACCATAACGTTTCACTCCTTCACGTTACCCAATGCATTGGAGAGCTATATCGGGCTCACCCGCCCTTAGTTTATCACGGAACCACCCGTCTTCATAATAATGCCCAAGAACCATAACATAATCGTATCAAATAAAACATGCATAAAGGAAACATAACATTTCCAAATTTCAATCACAAGATATCAATACAACACATTTATATAATAAAAACATTGTGAAAACCATTTTCAATACCAAAATAAAAGAAAAGTAAAACATGGTATTTATTTTTCTTTTAAAAATAAGGTATGGCTTGTAGAGGAATCCAAAACTCAAATAACAGTCACAATGGCGGAAATGTCGTTGTCGCCGCATACGTATGACAAAAACATTCCCTTTTGTTGTTTAGTAAAACCCTTCGTATAAAAAAGATTCCTTTTGTAAAAGTCAAAGCAGTTTATACACCGTAAAAAGAAAGTTGTGTATAAAATAAAATATGCCTCGATGAAAGGAGATTGAGACGAATTCCCATACCACCTTGAATCTTTTAACATTTTAAACCATTAATATCCATATAAATAAATCATTTAAACCATTTTGAAAACATGGATATTAATAAGAACAAATCATTAAAACTTTTTAAGTGATATTTTGGTTAAAGAGTTTTTACCAAAATTAGAGACACTTGAATACAATAATTGAGGAATAACATTTAATCAGAACTTTATAATATCATGAGAATAAATGGATTCATGATATAATATTCCAAAGGACAGTATATACACCATATAAGAGTAAATTGGTGCATAACAACAATGAAGTCTCAATAGAGATGTAAAATGTGATGAAATCCCTTATAAAAAAGGTATCCTTAAATTAAGGACAAATCAATCTCAAAATTATGTGTCACAAATATAAATACACCAAATATAATTGGTTATTAAGTGTAAAACAATAAATGTCCATTCACACATATTCAAAGGATGACATATTCAATAACTACATGTTGAACCCAAAGAAATCGAAATTGGGTTAAAACGTTCCCTTGGTAAAATTCGACAGCCTAAATGACGTCACTTCAAAAATTCAGAAAATGAGTTTATGAGAGATAAAAAGGGAATATCATCACTTGAACATAAAGTTTAAATCAATTCAGATATAGAAGAACATATCCCAACATAATAGTATTTGAATTAAAAGACATAACAAACGATGTCTTTTAAAATGAGGAGGGTGAACGGTTCCCTTACCGACTTGGGTAACTTTCGAAAAGTACACCCCATTGAAGAAGTGTAATACAATGAATATTTAAATACCCATAAATGGAATTATATTACCATAGGAGAGTAATAATGGGCAGTACATAAACAACTCAAATGAAATTGTGGTAAATGTAGCATAAATCTCACAGGAATAAAAGTGAGATGAAAAAATCCCTTACGAAAACTCGGCAGCCTAACGACGCCACTTAAAACTTCCAAAAATGGATTGATGAGATAAAATATGGTATCTCATATCATTACAATAAAAGTTACAGCAAGAGGAATATAAAATAACATCCCCCATCATAAAAAAGTGGAGCTTAAAAGAAGTGACATAAAGGAGAGTACTTAAAGAGAAAGAGAGAGGTTAGATCTCTTACGAAAATTCGGCAGCCTAACGACGCCACATAAAAGTTACAAAAATGGATTGATGAGAGATAATAGGTTCTCTCATCACATGAACATAAAAATTACAGTAAGTGTAATATAAAATAACATCCCAATAACAAGAAATATGAGCATTAGAGTGAATGACATAAAAGAGTGTACTTAAAAAGAAAGAGAGGAGTAAGATCCCTTACAAGGATCATTTTTTTAAATAAAATAGATCTATTATGTGTATTCACTATAATTACACATAATGAACGTACAAATACACGATTGGACATAATAATATCATGATGTAATTTGAAAGTAGGAGATTAACCCAAAGAATGGAAATTGGGTTAAGAAGTTCCCTTACCTCGTATCCGACTTGACTCGATCGTTCATTAATGTCCTGAATAATAAACTTGAGTTAATTTCTACTTGTTTAAGAACCTTTTTCAAGTTCATTATTCGTTTTATATCACTTATTTCCATGTCATGAACACTATGTAATTATTTAAGTTAATAACGGTCGTTTTAACGATCATTGGTACTTGAGTCAAAAATTAGCACTTTATAATTAAATGTTGTTCATGTATCCATTATATCCAGAATGGTATTAATGACGTAGATATCATATATGTCATATATATCCATTAAATTAATGCATTTATAATATTACATAATCATTTAGAGGTAAGAAATGAAATGCACTGTTCATGGAGACGGTAAGCCGTACGTACGCATGAACGCTACTTTGATTTCTATTTCGTATTTTATAGAATGGAATCATAATGATATAAGAGTATATTATTATTCCAGTATAGTAACATATATAATATCATTAACTTTATCATTTACACATCCCACATATGGTATTAACAAATCAAATCACTTTCAGGGGGCGGTAGTCCGCACTTCCTAAAATGAATATATCGTGTTTACCCATAATGGAAACAATAATGGTATGCCAAAAATTTAAAATATTGAAGATTAAGGAAATAATAAACATATTATATATCATATATAAAAATAGTGACATCATAATGGCCACCTTTGAAGGTGTTAAATGAGTATTGAACAATCATCGTTCCGGGAGGCAGAATTTTTCCATCCACGGAAACCGTATGTTCTATAACCATTTGATGTAGTTGTGTGAGAGTGTAGCTCAAATAAATCTTATAACAACATCCTATTATATTTAAGATACTGTTATTGTTACAAAATAAGTAAATAAAAAGAGTTTAGGGGGTTGGAGAAGCAAAATAAAACAAATGAACATGAGAGAATGAATCACCTTTAAAAGTGTAACTCCTTTTGATTTGAGCCTAAAGGCTTCCTTTGAAAGGATTCTGCCCAAGGGGTATCCTCTAGGATGAGGAGAGGGATGTGGAGAGAGTAAATGGGCAGGGGTTGGCCGAGACAAAGGCTTGAGGAGTGTGTGAAATGAGGTAGAGGTGGGGGCCTTTTATAAGAGAAGAGGAGGGGCACTTTTGGAAACCATGAAACTATTATTTTATTTTCAAAAGTGTTTCTAATTTCTGAGGTCCCAAATTGATCTATTTCTATGATAAGATGATAAGGTTTCTAAATATTCCCATCCCATATGTTTTGGACATGTGTAGGTTTTAGATATTACATTATCTTTCCATTTTATTTAAACTGTTCATTAATGAGGTCATCGCTGCATCATCATGATGTCATAAATAATTTAATTTATTTAAAGTCTAAAAATTATAAAAAAATATCGTGATGTATTAAATCTTTGTATCATTCCAAATAGTATTTATAGACAAAATTATGATTAGTATATCCCCTTCTAAAAATTGTTTTAGTAAAACAATTTATGTTAGTGTAATTTTCACATTTATTTAAAAAAAGGAATTACAGTCATTATCTCACCCAAGTGGCTCCATGGGGTCCCCTAAATCGACACATGGGTTGTCTTGGTCGGCCATGACACAACCAATATGGTTAGTACATGTGTCAAGCCCATATCATTTTATTAAAGCATTATTTTTACCTTAAAATACACTAATTACCTCTAATCGCGATTAATGAAATTTTTTTACTATTCACCAAAAAATTATTTTCATCCCATTGAACCACATTTAACATACTAATGAAAACCATGTATGTTGGATTTTAAAAATTCAATACACATTAGTGGTAAACTTTCATTTAACTGAAAAATCAGTTTGCTTGATTACCACTTAGTGGTTTCACTATTCATCAAAAATTGGAGTTTTTCAGAAAAATACCAAAACTTTACCCTAAGATATATTTGATATTCTGAATTCAAAAATGAAGTCTATTTTACAAAATTAAAAACATATAAGTCACATTAATTAATTTAATAATTAATTCCTGCTGTCAGAGCAAATAGCGTGTTTTTATGAAACAATAAGTATCAAAATATTGACACCAGTTTAATTCCAATTTCAAACTGAAATTGATTCCAATGACCACCATTAGATTAAATGGTAAAAATATATTCTAATTTCACTTCAAACCCAATTCAAAAGATAATCTAATCATATGAATAAATTAGATTAAGAAGCATTTTTGATGTAAAATGCTGTATTTTTCACTATTTATTAAAAAATGAACATTGTCAGAAAAATACCAAAAATTCACACAAAGTAAATTTTGATGTCCCAATCATAAAGAATAAGTTTATTTTGACAGAAATAGCTTATAAAATTGTCAAAATATAGATTCAAAAATGGTTTGCCATCAAAAGGCAGTAAAACAATCTTTTAAAAATATTAGTGTATTCCATGATTAAGATTGGATTTATTTTCATTTTAAGCCTCTAAAACACTATCTAATTCATTAATAGACATAGATAAAAATATCTATTATTCATTACTTACTTGGGCTGTTACATCCTTCCCCCCTTTAGAAAATTGCATCCCCGTAATTTATTTACTTATCGAATAAATGTGGGTACTTATCCCTCATTTCATTTTCAGATTCCCATGTTGCCTCTTCCATCATGTGGGTTTTCCACAAAACCTTTACCTGATTAATCACCTTATTCCGTAACACTTTCTCCATGTGGTCAAGAATATGGACTTGTTGTTCCTCATAAGATAGGTTCTCTTCCAGCTGAACTACCTCTGGACTCAAAACATGAGATGGATCTGGCATGTACTTTCACAACATTGAAACGTGAAAAACATTGTGTACCTGATATAAACTCGGAGGTAAAGCCACTCGGTATGCAAATGATCCAACTCTCTCCAGAATTTCATAAGGACCAATAAACCTTGGACTCAACTTTCCTTTTTTACCAAATCGCATCACACTTTTCCATGGTGATACTTTGAGAAAAACATGATAACCTACCTAAAAAGAGAGATCCTTCCACCTTTTGTCCGCATAACTCTTCTGCCTACTCTGAGCTATTCTCATGTGCTTCTGAATTATCTGAACTTTTTCTGCCAACTCTTCTACCAATTCTAGTCCCATCAACTTCCTTTCACCAACTTCATCCCAGAAAGCTAGAGTTCGACACCACTTCCCATATAATGGCTGAAATGGTGACATCTGTATAGTGGAATGAAAACTATTATTATATGAAAATTCAACCAAAGAAAGATGTTGGTCCCAACTTACCTGATAATCCATCGAACAAGCTCATAGCATATCCTCCAAGGTCTGAATTTTTCATTCTGACTGCCCATCTGATTGAGGATGAAATGCAGTACTAAAATTTAATTCAGTACCCAACGACTTCTGAAGGCCTTTCCAAAAGTTAGAACTTAACCTGGGAACACGATCAGATACAATGGAGAGGGGAACTCCATGTATCCTGACTATCTCTTTAAGATACAAACGGGATAGTTGATCTAGGGAAAAAGTATCTCGTATAGCAAGGAAATGAGCAGATTTAGTCAAGCGGTCAACAATAACCCAGATTGCATTATTACCTCGAGATGTCTTCGGTAATCCCACAACAAAGTCCATGGATATATTCTCCCATTTCCACTCTGGCACTGGTAAAGACTGAAGCATCCCTTTCCGTAACTGCCGCTCTACTTTAAACTGTTGACGTGTCAAACACTTCACAGTAAAATCAGCAATATCTCTTTTCATTCCATCCCACAAGTAATACTCCCGCAGATCTCTATACATCTTAGTACTGCCAGGATGAACTGAAAACGGAGAACTATGAGCTTCACATAACAACTCTCTCTTCAACTGTGAATCACAAGGCACACACAATCTCTTACCAAATCTCAAAACGCAATCATTATCAATGTTGAATTCAGGCAACTTATCTTTCTGAACCAGCTGTACCTTTTTCTGCAACTCACTGTCTTGCTTCTGTGCTTGTTTGATTCTATCTGATAGAGATGATCTCACTGATACCTGAAACAAAACAGAAGAACTTCCTGCACCAACAACTCCTATTCCAATGTTCATCAAATCCTTAACCAAAGGATCGTGTTCCAAACGCAACATTTTTAATGAAGCATTACTTTTTCGACTCAATGCATCAGCCACTTTATTTGCTTTTCCCGGATGGTAATGAATTATACAATCATAATCATTGATTAATTCCACCCATCTCCTTTTTATCATGTTCAATTCTTTCTGAGTGAATATATACTTTAAACTTTTGTGATCGGTATATATTTCACACTTTACTCCATACAAATGATGCCTCCAAATTTTTAAAGCAAAAACAACAGCAGCTAATTACAAATCATGTGTAGGGTAATTATCTCATGAGTTTTCAACTGTGGTGAAGCATAAGCAATTACCTGATCATTCTGCATTAGGACGCAACCAGGTCCTTTCAATGAAGTGTCACTGTAGATAACAAACTCACCATTCCTGGAAGGTAGTGTCAAAACTGGAGCATTCACCAATCTTCTTTTCAATTCTTGAAAACAATCATCACATTCTATTGTCCAGATAAACTGAACACCATTCCGAATTAGCTTAGTCATTGGACTAGATGACCGTGAAAAATTTCTAACAAACCTTCGGTAATAGCCTGCCAAACCAAGGAATCTACGACTCTCAGTTACATTTGTGGGTCTTGACCATTCTTCAACAACCTTTTTTTTACAGGATCTACAGTTATCCCATCTTTAGAAACAATGTGACCAAGGAAAGAAATTTGTTATAACCAAAACTCACAGTTTCTGAATTTTCCATATAGTTTATTTTCTTTTATGGTTTGCAAGATAACCCTTAAATGTCTTTCATGCTCCTCTTTACCTTTTGAAACACCAAAATATCATCAATAAAAACCACCACAAACTTATCCAATAACTCATGGAAAATTATATTCATTAAGTCCATGAATACAGCAGGTGCATTGTTTAGCCCAAAAGGCATTACTACAAATTCATAATGGCTATATCTCGTACGTAACGCGGTCTTCGGAATATCTGCCTCCTTTACCTTCAGCTGATGGTACCCCGATCTCAAGTCAATCTTTGAAAAAAACTGAGCTCCCTGGAGCTGATACAACTTCATTTGATGGCCCAACATCTTCTGAAGTAGTTGCAAAGGATTTCACCACCCCTTTCTGTTTGTAGTCTAACTGCTTCCCATCACTCAATCTCTTTTTCGGACACTCATTTACATAGTGACCCATCTCATTGCACTTAAAACATTTCACTGACTGTAAATCAAATTTGGTCTCACCTTCACCTTGATCCATTTCAATGCAATCACGAGCATTATTTCCCATATTACCACATCAATAGCACTTTCCAGAATTCAGAAGACATTCCCTAGCATGCCTTTTTCCACATTTATCACATACTGGAAACATAGTTTTCCTACCATTAGACTTTTTTGAAGAATTCTTACCATTCTCCTACCACCTCGGTCTCTTCTTCTGTTGGTTGTTATAGAACACTTGGTCATCGGCAAACTCCATTTCCACCTTCTCATCACATCGAACAAGAATTTCATAACTTTTAATCTCACGAGAATCTAATGCCCTTCGATATTTTGGCTTTAATCCTGAGTAAAAATGATTGATTTTACTATCAAGGTCTCGGATAAAATTTGGAGCATACCATGCCAATCGAGTGAACCATTCTTCATAGGTAGCCACTGAGTCTTCCTCATGCATCAATTCCAAGAATTGTTTCTCCATCCTAAGTCGAACAGCATTAGGAAAATACTTTTCAAGAATCATACCTTTTAATTCATCACAGTTGAGAGCATCAATCTATTCAGCGTCCCTGATATTTTTAACCATCGACCACCACTTATCTGCTTCACCCTCCAAACAGTAAATTGAAAGACTAACATTTTGATTGTCTGAACACCCCATGACATCAAAAATCTTCTTCAGTGCTTTAATCAACCCTTCAGCTAGCAGAGGGTCAGATGATCCTATGAATGATGGGGGATGTTTCCTCATGAAATGTTCCACCACTGACATGTTCCTCTACGGTTGATCTGGCTGATCTCATGCATGGATACCAACACTATTTATCCCTTTAGTCAACTGTGCCATTAATTCAACAAACTGTTCAGTTCCAATTCCCACCATCTCAGGATGCTGATTCGGAAGGTAATTTCCATCTATATGCCTTCCTAGCACTGCTTCCCTGTTTCCTCTGCGGAAAACCATTCTGAACAAACATATCTTAGATGAAGCAACATAGTAATCTTCAAATGCTATATCACTTCAATTTGAAAATAAAAAAATATTTTTGGATAATCATTTAATATAATTATAACTCCTAAAGTTATCTAAACCGACCTATGATACCAACTATAAGGCCCCAGCCTTAAACCTTACATAATATTGAGTTATCACAAGATTACACGTTGATGATCTTTTCAGGTTTAGAGTTTTAGAGAATTAGATCTTAAAACATGCATTACAAACCACATTAAAACAAAGTGGTTACATAAAGATAGCATTCTTCATTCCCATCAATGGAAACATATTTAAAATAAAACATGGATTCTTTCTTGACACTTCCTTGACACTATCATCTTATCATGTACCTTTACTGTGACCTGTGAAAAACATTTCAAAAAAACCTGGGATGAGCATAAAATGCTCAGTAAGGGATATAAAAATATCTAAAGGAAACATGGGTACATATATACATAAGAATGGAATCATACTTTACCCATAAAACATATGCACTTTAACATACCTCATCAAATCATGAATAAATCATAGAAATCATAAGACATAAAGGTAACTTGAGGCATTCATAACATTCTTACGTAGGGAGTAACCCTCTTGGTTATGTTTGGAATACCCATTACAGTATATTCCCAAAATCTCTTCGGAGAAACCTTAACGTTTCACTCCTTTGCGTTATCCAATGCATTGGAGAGCTATATCTAGCTCACCCGCCTTTAGTTTATCACGGAACCACCCGTCTTCATAATAATGCCCAAGAACCATAACATAATCGTATCACATAAAACATGCATAAAAGAAACATAACATTTCCACATTTCAATCACAAGATATCAATACAACACATTGATATAATAAAAACATTGTGAAAACCATTTTCAATACCAAAATAAAAGAAAAGTAAAACATGGTATTTATTTTTCTTTTAAAAAGAAGGTATGGCTTATAGAGGAAGCCGAAACTAAAATAACGGTCACGAAGGTGGAGAAGTCGTTGTCGCCACATACGTATGACAAAAAAATTCCCTTTTTTCGTTCAGTAAAATGCTTCGTATAAAAAAGATTCCTTTTGTAAAAGTCAAAGGGGTTTATACACCGTAAAAAGAAAGTTGTGTATAAAATAAAATATTCCTCAATGAAAGCTGATTAAGACGAAGTCCCATAACACCTTGAAGATTTTAACATTTTAAACCATTAATATCCATATAAATAAATCCTTACAACCATTTTGAAAACATGGATATTAATAAGAACAAATCATTAAAACATTTAAAGTGATATTTTGGCTAAAGGGTTTTTACCAAAATTACAGACACTTGAATTGAATAATTGAGGAATAACATTGAATCAGAACTTTATAATATTATGAGAATAAATGGATTCATGATATAATATTAAAAAGGACAGTATATACAAAATATAAGAGTGAATTGGTGCATAACAACAATTAAGTCTCAATAGAGATGTAAAATGTGATGAAATCCCTTATAAAGAAGGTATCCTTAAATTAAGGATAAATCAATCTCAAAATTATGTGTGAAAAATATAAATACACCCAATATAATTGGGTATTAAGTGTAAAACAATAAAAGTTCATTCATACATATTCAAAGGATGACATATTCAATAACTACATGTTGAACCCAAAGAAATCGAAATTGGGTTAAAACGTTCCTTTGGTAAAATTCGACAGCCTAAACGGTGTCACTTCAAAAATTCAGAAAATGAGTTGCTGAGAGATAAAAAGGGAATCTAATCACTTGGAAATAAAATTTACATCAATCAGGATATAGAAGAACATATCCCAACATAATATTATGTGAATTAAAAGACATAAAAAACGAAGTCTTTTAAAATGATGAGTGTGAAAGGTTCCCTTACCGACTTGGGTAACTTTCGAAAAGTACACCCCATTGAAGAAGTGTCATAAAATGAATATTTAAATACCCATAAATGAAATTATATTACAAAAGGAGTGTAATAATGGGAATTACATAAACCACTCAAATGAAATTGTGGCAAATGTAGCATAAATCTCACAGGAATAAAAGTGAGATGAAAAAATCCCTTATGAAAACTCTGCAGCCTAACGGTGCCACTTAAAACATCCAAAAATGGATTGATGAGATCAAATAGGGTATATCATCTCAATAAAATAAAATGTAAATAAAGAAGAATATAAAATAACATCCCCCGTCATAAAAAAAGTGGAGCTTAAAAGAAGTGACATAAAGGAGAGTACTTAAAGAGAAAGAGAGAGGTTAGATCTCTTACGAAAATTCGGCAGCCTAACGGCGCCACATAAAACATAAAAAAATGGATTGATGAGAGATAATAGGGTCTCTCATAACATGAACATAAAAATTACAGTAATTGTAATATAAAATAACATCCCAATAACAAGAAAGATGAGCTTTAGAGGGAATGACATAAAAGAGTGTACTTAAAAAGAAAGAGAGGAGTAAGATCCCTTAAAAGGATCATTTTTTAAATAAAATAGATTTATTATGTGTATTCACTATAATTACACATAAATAAAGTACAAATACAGGATAGGACATAATAATATCATGACGTAATTTGAAAGTAGGAGATTTACCCAAAGAATGGAAATTGGGTTACGAAGTTCCCTTACCTCATATCCGACTTGACTCGATCATTCTTTAATGTCCTGAATAATAAACTTGACTTAATTTATACATGTTTAAGAACCTTTTTAAAGTTCATTATTCCTTTTATATCACTTATTTACATGTCATGAACACTATGTAATTATTTAAGTTAATAACGGTCGTTTTAATGATCATTGGTACTTGAGTCAAAAATAAGCCCTTTATAATTACATGTTGATCATGTATCCATTATATCCAGAATGGTATTCATGATGTAGATATCATATATGTCATATATATCCAGTAAATTAATGCATTTATAATATTACATAATCATTTAGAGGTAAGAAATGAAATGCACCGTTCATGGAAACGGTAAGCCGTACGTACGCATGAACGCTGCTTTCATTTCTATTTCGTATTTTATAGAATGGAATCATAATGATATAATAGTATATTATAATTCCAGTATAATAACATATATAATATCATTAACTTTATCCTTTACACATCCCACATATGGTATTAACGAATCAAATCACTTTCAGGGGGCGGTAGTCCGCACTTCCTAAAATGAAGATATCATGTTTACCCATAATGGAAACTATAATGGTATGCCATAAATTAAAAATACATAAGCTTAAGGAATGAATAAACATATTATATATCATATATAAAACTAGTGACATCATAATGGCCACCTTTGAAGGTGTTAAATGAGTATTGAACAATCATCGTTTCGGGAGGCTGAATTTCGCCATTCACGGAAACTGTATGTTCTTTAACCATTTGATGTAGTTGTGTAAGAGTTTATCTCAAATAAATCATATAAAAACATCCTAGTATATTGAAGATACTGGTTTTGTTACAAAAGAAGTAAATAAAAATAGTTTAGGGGGTTGGATAAGCAAAATAAAACAAATGAACATGAGAGAATGAATCACCTTTAAAACTGTAACTCCTTTTGATTTGAGCCTAAAGGCTTCCTTTGAAAGGATTATGCCCAAAGGGAATACTATAGGATGAGGAGAGGGATGTGGAGAGGGTAAATGGGTAGGGTTTGGCCGAGACAAATGCTTGAGGAGTGTGTGAAATGAGGTAGAGGTGGGGGCCTTTTATAAGAGGAGAGGAGGGGCACTTTTGGAAATCATGAAACTATTATTTTATTTGCAAAAGTGTTTAGAATTTCTAAGGTCCCACATTGATATATTTCGAATATAAGATGATAAGGTTTCTAAATATTCCCATCCAATAGATTTTGGACATGTGTAGGTTTTAGATATTACATTATCTTTGCATTTTATTTAAAATGTTCATTAATGAGGTCATCGCTGCATCATCATGATGTCATAAATAATTTAATTTATTTAAAGTCTAAAAATTATAAAACAATTATCCTGATGTAGGAAATCTTTTTATCTTTCCAAAGAGTATTAATAGACAAAATTATTATTTGTATAACCCCTTATAAAAATTGTTTTAGTAAAACAATTTATGTTAGTGTCATTTTCACCTTTATTTAAAAAAAGGCATTAAAGTCATTATCTCACCCAAGTGGCTCCATGGGGTCCCCTAAATCGACCCATGGGTTTTCTTGGTCGTCCATGACACAAACAATAGGGTTAGGACATGTGTCAAGCTCATCTCATTTTATTAAATCATTAGTTTTTACCTTAAACTACACTAATTACCTCTAATCGCGATTAATGAAAAAAAAGTTACTATTCACCAAAAAATTATTTTCATCCCATTGAACCACATTTTACATACTAATGACAACCATGTATGTCAGATTTTAAAAATTCAATACACATCAGTGGTAAACTTTCATTTAACTGAAAAATCAGTTTGCTTGATTACCATTTAGTGGTTTCACTATTCATCAAAAATTAGAGTTTTTCAGAAAAATACCAAAACTTCACCCTAAGCTATATTTGATATTCTGAATTCAAAAATGAAGTCTATTTTACAAAATTCAAAACATATAAGTCACATTAATTAATTTAATAATTAATTCCTGCTGTCAGAGCAAATAGCGTGTTTTTATGAAACAATAAGTATCAAAAGATTGACACCAGTTTAAGTCCAATTTCAAAGTGAAATTGATTACAATGACAACCATTGGATTAAATGGTAAAAATATATTCTAATTTCACTTCAAAACCAATTAAAAAGATAATATTATCATATAAATAAATTATATTAAGAAGCAGTTTTGATGTAAAATGTAGTATATTTCACTATTCATTAAAAAATGAACATTGTCAGAAAAATACCAATAATTCACACAAATAAATTTTGATGTCCCAATCATAAAGAATAAGTTTATTTTGACAAACATAGCTTATAAAATTGTCAAAATATAGATTCAAAAATGGTTTTCCATCAAAAGGTAGTAAAACAATCTTTTAAAAATATGAGTGTATTCCATGCTTAAGATTGGATTTATTTTCATTTTAAGCCTCTAAAACACTATCTAATTCATTAATAGACATTGCTAAAAATATCTATTATTCATTACTTACTTGGAATGTTACAGGTATGATGGAGGAATTTGGGACATAATTATTAATGTCCCCAACATTTAATTCCTAGATGGTTGGGAAAACCAAGCAGACAATATATGCGTTTGTGGATATCTTTGGATACTATGTGTTGAATATTAGATAGTGGTGGGTGGGGAACATTAAATTTGTATAGTTCAACTATATAATTTTTTATTATCATCTATTTATGTGGATCCTTTCAGGTCCCTCTTTTTCAGCCCATTCATGTAATAACCAAAACTATTATAATTGAAATTCCATTTTTAGTGAATAAATGCATTATTATATAATGTAGTTTTGGGAAATACTTGCACTACCATGTCTATTTTGGACCATTATATGTTGTATCCTAACATATCAAATATATAATTATTAATCATAACCAATGTTTGTATTGACATTATATAGTGATACTATATTTGATAATATTAATTACTACAATAACATCTGGTTGACAAAGAACTATGATGCCATGTCCATCACTAGTAGGACAATAACCTATAAAGAAAAATTATTTGAGAATAAAAGGGGGATAATATCATTAGGTTATTCCCAATATTAATCATAAATTGAGATTAAATAACTAAATTGTGTGAAGAATAAATAATGGGAGAAGGGTCAAGCTCATTGAGGTCAGGGTGGAAACCATTGAGGTTGAATCCAACAAAATGAATCTAGAAATCATGCACCTTTCCTATATGTTGTAAAATGGATTAATAAGGGGTTATGTATCCTGAACCTCATAGTATGACAATTTATATTTTTATTATATAATTATTGCATTATTTTATTTCATTTATAAAATACTAAATAATAAACTGGATAAAAATTAGACTATAATACGAAGAAACTAAGAAGTGTTTTTTAGGAAAATATATAGTTTCAACCAAGAAAATATATTTTAAGAGAATTCGAAATTTATTGAAATAAATTATATTTTAATATATAATTATTGTAAATGTAATTTAATAATTATAAATGATAAATTAATTTTATGAAGAAAAATTTATTATTTATAAGGTACATAATACAATTATTGTAAAAAAATTTGTATTTTTCAATAAACAATTATTTTTTATATAAAAATCAATATTCATTAATTTAAGGAAAAATATTGATAAAATAAATAATATTTTTTTAATTTTTATTTCAAAACTAAATAATATTTAATAGTTCATATTTTTAAATAACAATTGACTTTTTGGGGAGAAAATTAAATACGTTATAAATAGACAATATGTATTATTACAAAATAATAACCTTAAAGTGATGTAATACATTCGTTAAAATTTATAAACGTGAAAATATATATTTTCCTTTTTAAAATAACGTGTTTTTGAAGTAATTTGATTAAATTTATAATACCTTAATGAATAATCCAAAACAAACATTATATTTTAAGGTTAGAATATCAATCCATTAATTTTATGACATAGTCCCACATCCCCAATGGTACTAATCAAATTATTTAGATTATAAAAATTATAAAATAATTAAAACCGCTATTATTTTATAGAAACGTTTGGAAAATAACATGTTAAATATTTTGGTTTTTATTACATTATCATATAGAGTATAAAATCATGGTTTAAATTAATAATTAATTATTCTCCATATTTTAATATAAACCCAACCCAACCCAACACCAATTCCTATTCACTAAAAATCTTGCCTAATGAATTTATATTTACAACCCTATGTATAACCATCCCAAGTTACCAATATCATAAGAATCTCCCTCTATAATTTAAGAAGAATCCTCTCAAAGGAAGGTATTATATCATTCTCAAAATTATTATTGATATTTATTTATATAATTGATTTTAATTTAAATTTTTTCAAATTAAGGTATGATATAAAAAATACAATATTATTTAATTATTATTTCTAATTTATTATAGACCCCATTACCTCTCATTAATCCATTTTATGATTCTTTATATACCCTAATTATGTGGCTAAAATTGTCCAGATATATTTCAATTATAATCAATTTTTTTGAATAACCTTCCCATGTCCACATAGTGGCATTATCCTTGATGTATATATATTTAATGGATTGGATAAGTCCATGTATATCACCTACACTCATTAGTCGTGGGAATTAATGTGATGCAATATTATCCAGTCAGGAATGATCTATGTGGAAGACATCTTAATGTATATAATACTAATTTGATGGGTGGGACCATAATAATATATCCCTTAAATGAAAAGGGTAGGGATTCTATTTCATGGGATTCCATATATGGTTCACAAGGGTTTATCCTATGTACAAAATGTTATGATTAATTTAGGATTATCCTTATCATATTTTTATGGATTTACGGTTTAAAATGATAAAACATCCTGATGTTTTGTCTATATTAAAATTAAACATCATGATTCATTGTTCATGATACGATTCGAACCCCTATAATGAAGCCACTATATTCCTCTTGAATCACATGATATTATTTAACTGATTCTATGTTTTTTACAACCTTACTAGTCATAAAAAATTACTCCATTATTATTTATATCCCTATGTTTTTTGGTTATTCTATAGAATATTCATTTAATATATTTTTATGTTATGGTGTTTGTAAATAGTTTCATGTATAGGTAAGACGCATAGGTGGCACTGAATTTTTGAAAGACGACAATCATTGAAAAAGGTACATTGTGGGCCTTTAGATCTCCTGATTATTGTTTCTCATTGATGGATGATGACATTAATACTGAAAATATCTTCAAAAATAGTTATATGTTATTATATAATTTAAAACATTAAATTGCTAATTTTTATCTAATTTATATAATTTTAGTATTTTTGGTTATTTTTGGTCTTAAAATAGAAATTTGCTTATTAGTGTTTTATAGTTTCTATATATTTGTGATTCATCTTTTTTTTAGTTCTAGGCCATATTCATCCATCCCGGGGCTCAAAATATCAATATTGTTGGTAAATTATTATAGACACTATGTTGACCCTATATCAATAAATGAAGCATAAATCGGGATACAAAACTCCAATTGAGATTATTCAACATTTTATTATATAAGGAATCATATATTATTTTGAAGAGTAAATTTAATTTAGTTATAATATAATTATGTTTTCCATTTAATGATATTTATTGAGACATATTTCTAGAATTGTCATCTAAAAATAGTTACAAACAATAGTAATTCTATAAAATTCTCTATATGTTGCCTATTAAAGTGAATTTCTTTGAGAATATTGTAAATTCAACCTAGAACATACTATAAAGAAAGTACCTTATAGCTATTATTAGAGAAAGTGTTCCTAATGTGAGTAATGATATTTTTGACATATTTTTGAAGATAACATTTTCGGATTATAATATCTTTAGTTTCATTTTCATATGATTTACAATTCCCTATTATTACCCATTCATCATGATTACCAATAAATTTTGGGGTACATATTTGAGTTATTTTGGGAGTTTTTGGTTTTCAATTTCCCATTTCTTGAGTTCTTACATTTTCATGAAAAAATTTACATTTATTCTTCTCTGATGTTATTTTGAATTTCATATTGAGGTTTTTATTATCATGTATGATCATATTTGTTTTTCAATTATATTTCATAATTTTTTATTATTAAATGATAATTATACCCCTCCACTAGATTTATTATTATATAAAAAAGAATAAACCTTATTTTAATGGTGATGTACACAGTGATACTTAATATGTATAAATTGTGTAATGGATGTTTTTCATTGTTTGGGATAAGAAAATACCATGTTAGGTATTACCCATGACAATTGAGGATTTTATATACAAATATATATCTCCTGGAAGAATATTATACCCAACCATTATCTTGGTATATATTTCTCTCACCATCACCATTTTCCCAAAGGAGTGAGAGGAAACGATTCAGTAATCTCACTTCAAACAATAGTGTAGAAGTGGAATGAATAAAATAGAATAAGGATGTTGTTGTTATCAGAAAAATAACAACAAAAATATCACCCATATAATTAAATAATCTCAATAACATAAATTTATTAATTCATTTCAATAATTTTCTTATTTATTTCTTTCTAATCAAACCTAATCAATTTCAAAAAAATACATTTTTCTCTAATTAAATATTGAAAACCACTTTTTGTGCACACCACATTAGGTGACTACATAGTATTAATCAATATACTATCCTTAAGTAATATATTATATTTCTTCCATGCCCCATAATAAGAATTCATAAATCATGGGGCCATTACATGGGAGGCAACACAACATTACAATGTAGAAAAAATAATTTCAAAGCTAAATGAACCAAAAATCAAACAAACTACGAATAAAATTTGATTTAGAAATATAAATATCATTAATAAAATCAGAAGTAAAACCTAACACGAATAATTTCTTAAATATACATTTAATATTCATGTTATCTTAATATTTATAACATTTAACACAAATTAATGGCTAGAATTTCCATCCAAACCAAGCATGATTTCTGCATACTCAATTTGCAAATCAAATAAACCAGCCATTAGCCCTTTCCATAGGAAATGATTTTTAACTATGAATTATCTTGATCCAAGTGTTACCAAAATTTTAGGGCATGACAGGTGAAGACCAAAATTGATTCTTCTAAGAGTTCACCTTTGACTTCAATATCTTAAAACCCCATGGAGTCACAGAAAAACATGTAATGTGGATGGAATTTCCCTTCTAACTTCATGGAGAAGAAAATGAATTGTTGTAAAATATCCAAATAAGATAGAGTATATATATTGAAGATATGGAATGATGCTTCATTGTATGGTTTTTCACTCACCTTGGAGCACAATTATCAAAAAATTGATCAATGCTATTTTAAAATCAACTAGAGAGGCATTTTTTCTTTACTAGGAGTGATTCAAGAATATTTTTACTAAATAATCACATCATACTATATAGGAACACCACATTGTTGTTTAATTATAAGATTGACTACATGAATATGATCTTAAATTTATTTATGCTTCACTGGGAGGAGTCTTGATAGAAATGTGTATAGTAGATGTTAGATGTTTTTAAGAAATATTTCTGTAAAACTCATGATAATTTAACACTATAAGAATATACACAACATGAACCATTGAGGGAATACCTTATGATTATTCCTTGAACTCTCCTTAAGAAAAAAATAAGGTAAATAATAGTGTGATGATACAACTTGATGTGATCCATGTGATGGAAAAAAGATTCTAGGCCTAGGTATGTGGTTTTAGCTATTCAAATTATCATTAAATAGTTCAATGTCCCAAAGCTCAGTGGACTAAAAGTTGTGTCATTTACTATAAATAATTGAAATTCAAGCCTATTAAATCATTTTAACCCGAGTCCAAAACCTGATATGGATTCCAACTGACCTATAAAATACCTAATTTTCTACTACAATACTCGAACCCTCTCTATTCAAATAATCCAATAAACAACCCTTCAAACAACATAAAATAGTTTATCCACCAACATTCAAAATAAATAAATATGATAATATTTCCAAATGTTCACCATAAATTGAATAAAATTAGCTATGATCTAATGTTTAAGGGTTGAAATATAGAATTATTTAGAACACTGATCAAATCAGTATTTTTATAGACACTATGTGAAATAATAAATGAAAATTAATAGCCTAGAAAACACCAAAACCAAAGGATAATATTTACATCACAATAGAAAGAATAAGAAACGATCTTCCAAAACCATTCCTTATTGATCCTTAGAAAACACCACATGTGTGGAAGGATAATGAAGTAAAAAATTATTAAACTTCAATGAAAATTTTCCTTGAAGAAGAAATGAAAGAGGATGAGAAGAATAATATGATGATATGGAAATATATATTATGGAATAAAATAGAGAAGAAATAATTTCACCCACCATTTCCATCAATCATGATTGAATAGAAAATATTATAGAAATAATTGAATCAAAAGGAAATAATATGCACCTTCCAGAAAATAGAAATTAATATCTCATACTTAAATCTATAAAAAAAATCCATGGTATGGGATTTTTTAAAGAATATTTTCAACAAGAAGATAATAATTAAAGGTAATATGAGGATAAAAATGTGATGGAGTATCTAAACCCTTATCAAACCACAATTTCCATCCAAATTTCAAAATATAGAATCATTTACAATTATAAGGGCTATTGGTTATTTAAAATTTTTTATTGATTTTTTTATCAATGTGCTTATATTAATGTATTTTGTCACTCATTATACACTTATTTTATTATGGGAGACATCAATCCCATAATATTGGTGGTCCAACTTACGAATAGATTAATATCATTCCCATATAAAGTTCTATAATATGTCCAAGTTAATGCGAAAGATCACATTTACCCAACATAAGTTTTTGTGATTAATATGTAAGAAGATAGGATCCCATTACACTCACCCATAATTTTAGGGAGAAGTTTCTTGGAGACATAAAAAACGTCTTAAATGTTAATGAAGGGATATTAAATATATAATAGAATGATATCACAGCCCACTTCAAGATTTTTGAATCCACAAGATACTAATCAGATGACCAATCCCTATTTTCACTATCTCATGATTTTTGTTCTAAAATAATTTACTAATCATGTATTATCCAAAAAATCATAATCTTATGAGTGAATTGTTTCAATTATAATTTGAATGTAAAAAATACAAAATATTTTGATTTCTTGTGGGAATAATTGGTAATATATCATTTCATTAATGATTTTTTAAGTGATGAGGATTATTATTTTATTTTCTCTATGAAAATTGTCCAACCTATAGAAATGGTAACCTCAATTTAATTACTTCCATTGATAAGTAACATGATCTAGAATCAAAACCACTCTCCATTGACTTGAAATGTGTGTACTATGTAGAGGGTGATAAATTTCTAATGATAAAATATAATAATAATTTTGAAACCTATGAAAAGTAATTGATTGATCCTTATAGATATAGTGCTGATGAAATATGGTGAAGTATAGGTGATATCCCAATATTAATCCAAAAAAATGAACACATAGAATTCATCATTATGGTGACTCCAAACCTATATCAACACCATAATGGAGGATTAATAACACCGTTATAGTGGTTTGGAAGAATGATATTGAAAAGATATTGGAATCTAGGATCATTTATCCAATATCAAATTCACAATGGGTTAGAACAATTCATGTTGTTCGAATTAAAAATATCCAAACCACTATGATGAATGAAATGAATGAAGTAATCCTATGGAGAATTCATAATAGATAGAGAGTGTGCACTAATTTAAGAATATTGAATCAAGTTACTTGAAAATATCATTTCCCCGTCCCCACCATTGACCAAATGTTATAGATATTGACAGGAAGAACACATTAGTTCTATTTGGATGGGATTTAATTTTTTTAAAGTACTTATTGCTCTAATGTATTAAGTGATAAGAACCATTTATTGTCCTTTTGAAACTTCTACATATAAAATGATGCCATTTTGAATATTTAATTCTCTAGTTATATTTGGTAGGTGAATGAAAAATATAATTTCTCATCACATTGAAGATCACATGAATTTTTTCATAGACGATTTCAGAGTCTCTCGATAATTTTTTAACCATATTCTAAAAACATTAGAAATTTTTAGAATCAATCATTGAAAAGAATCATGTTTTTAATATTAAACATTAAAATTTATTGTCTATGAAATAATTTTCAGTGGAAATTTCATTTGAAAAATATTCATTGAAAAGGATATATAAAAAAAATTATGTTATAAATTCATTACCTTACCCAACTTGTGTGAAACATGTTAGAACATTTTTACAACATGTACGATTCTACATGAGGTTTATCAATGATTTCAACAATATTTATCTCCTTATATTTATAATTCATTTGAAATATTATGATTATTATTTCATTGTTTTGTGTAGGGAATACATTTAGGATACACAAACGTAATTACATATTTCTCAAGAAGTCTGTGAATTACTTTCTCAGTGGAATGATGGTAGGCCAAAAGTCATTAAATATTACTCAAGAACAATAGATTCATACCAATTCAATTAAAATACCATATAAATATTGTTTTCAGCAGTTTTCTTTACATTATAATGATTTATATCAAATCTACATTAAACTAAATTCACTATGATTTCTTATCATGAAACTCTTAGGTACATAATGAAGAAGGATGCAGCTAAAACATAGATACAAAGATTTATTTTACTAATGAGCTAGTTCAAAATTGAAATTAAGGTCACCAAAATATCTAAGAACCATGTGTATATCAATTTATTGAGATTTCCCAATGCTACTTAAGATAAAAGTATAGATAAAGAACCATTTAATTATTAATTCCAAAATATTAGTTGTACATGATTGAAGGAGAATTTACCTAGCATGATGGAATGGTAAATTATGTTGTAACATATCATGTCACATCTCATTTAAATTATCAAAATACTCACAATCCAAAATTTGATTCTAGATATAAAAAATGGGAGGATATATTTATTTACAATATTTTCAATGATCTAGTAAAAAAAGAAGTTGACATCCAAAAAGATAAATGGGTTATATAATTGTGTTTGTCGCACATTATATAGTGAATTACTATTTTGAAATCAATGTAAATAAATGATGTTTTTAAAATATGGACGTTATTGGCCCACCATTTTTTATTATTCTCATGATTTATTTAAAATATGTGGAAAATTTTCAAATTTTCTACAAATATTAAAAAAAGAAAATACCAATGACACTTTTTTGTGATATTATTGAGTTATGGCGGATATATTTCATGGGTCCTTGCAAAAAGTTGTCACGAAATTATTATATATTACTATCAATAGATTGTGTATCCAAATGGGTAGAATAAAAGCCACCATGAATTGGTATGCTAATGTAGGTTTTCATTTTGTCATGGCTAATATATTTTTCTTGGTTTGAGTTCACAGAGCTATAATTAGATATTATGGTAAATAATTTTCCAATAGGAGATTGGTGTAATTATATAATATGTATGAGTAGAATCATAAGACAACAAATCAATATCATCCAAAGAGTAATGGGAAATATGGGGTTTCCAATAGGGAAATCAATTTAAGTTTGGAAAATATAGTTAATCAAAACAAAAAAATTAGAGCCAAAGGATGGATAAAAAATTGTGGAAGTGCAATACATCCTAAATAAACCCATTTGGAATTAGTTCATATAGGTTGATTTATGGTAAATGTTTTCATCTACAAGTTTAATTAGATCATAAATAATATTGGGTTGTGGGAAATACGAATTTTGATCCTGAAAAAACTAATAACAATAAAATATTGTAGTTTTAGGTTCTAGAATAAATTAAATGTGATTATTTTGAAAAATAAATAATATAAAATGATAGTACATGAGTGTCTTAGGAAAATGTGGTCCCTCTGAATAAATTACATTGTAGAGACAAATTTATGTTACTTAACTCAAGACTCAAGTTGATTGTAGGAAAAATTTGTACCAAATGGGAAGGTATATTTATACTGACTCATGTATATACATTCTGTGCTGTGTAGTTTCAGATTGATATAGAAAAAGAGCTATTTACTATTAATGGTCATTGGTGAAAGAAATTCCTTAGGACCTTTCCATTAGAACCAATGGATGATATCACCCTCCCCTAAACTATTTATCTATAAAATCCACCATAATGTATCTCTCTTTTAAACTAACTTTCTTGTAATGATACCATTTCGAATATTCATACATGTTAATTTAATTTTAATTAAGTAAAATTTAATCATTTATGTGTGGGGGAGGGAACCTTTATAGTTTAACATTTTCATTTGTTGGTTGTTTTTATGTTTTTTATTTTTTGATGTTTTTATTTTACAATATCTATGTTTCTTTAAAAAAATTAGTTGAAAGAATGATCAATGAAATTTTTGAAACTCATATCAATGAGTGAAATAATTTATTCCATGAAAATTGTATAATTAATACTTAATATGACTTCGTTACATTTTCAATTATATAATAATTTCATAAAAAGTAAACTAATATTTGATTCTCAAGCCACATATTACTATATTTATTTCCGAAATCAAAAACTAATTTGGATTAAAATCCAAATTTATGGTATTATTTACATTAAGCTGACTTCTTGGGAGAACTATAACAGTATTTATATAACTAGAATTATATTTTAACCAATAAAAACATAAGACTTTTTGGATTTCTGTTTTAAATTATTAAAGAATTTATTTGGTATCAAAACCCAATTTTTTAAAAAAGCATTTTTATTCTTTCATAACTTTTATACATAGTTTTTGATCCCATATAATACATGAAAAACATATTAGGTTTGCCATATTATAAGACAATATTCTCTATTAAACCATATCTTGGGGTGTATTTTTTAGATCTTGTCGAACATAAGAGAGGAAGAAGCTACCTTGTGCTGTTAATCATCTTTTTTTGAAACATTTAGTTGAAATAAAAATTTGAAGAGATGTGGTATCTCTAGGATAACTCATTATATTGATGGTTTTTTATTTTTCTAGACTGCATGATAAAAGAATTTGTTCCTTCCTTGAGATTCCAATGGAGAAAGACTATTTTACCTATTTTAAGCTTTCAAGTGAAAATATTCATGAGATGAGTGAAAATTTTTCCAATGAAATGATTTATGGAGAGAACATTCATTGAGTTTTCATGATCGTGTAGATGATTTCTCACTAAGGGGATTGATGACGATTCCAAAAAATAGTTATAATTATAATATTCCAATTTTCACAAAAAATAACCAATATTTCTTAATTCAGACTCAGACTTTTAATATCCAAATTATACTAATAAAATGTAAAAATAAAATCCCTAAAATGTATTCATTGTAAAAACACTTCCATGACTCACATTGGGTGGATAAGTAGAAAATTATTAATCCTATGGTGACTCTCGCATGAGATTTGATAATAAAAGCCTTATTGTGAATTTCAATTTGGGATATCTGTGAAAATTTATGTGAGGTAGGTATTTTTTGTGCATTAGAGAAGAAGTTTAAAGGAAAAATATTTATTGATCTAAATTCAAAAAATATTGAGGATAATTGATTTCATTTTGCCTCTTTTTGTGGAAGTGGTAATTCTCATGGGTATGTGTTTTGAATTTTCTAGGTTTTGATTATGATGCTTAATATTCACGTAATATATGTTCTATTTTTAGGGTAATCTAATGAGATTAAATAATAATTACTATTCTTAAGTTTATAATTTATTTAATTCCTTCCAATTAATCAATTTGAGATTATCTGAATCATTTTATAATTTTTGGTGATTTACATGCTTTATTTTGAAAAAGGATTAGTTATAGATCATTAATGGTTTTCAAGATATTATCTATTCCAAGAATTAAATTTATAATAACACAACAACTAATGTGATTATTTTTTAGGTTTTTTATGATTTTGGGCTTCTAATTTTACATTTCGATCTAGATCACATTTGACCATCTAAGGGCCCTAACAAATGATTCACCTTTTTAAATTATTTGGGCTAACTGTAAGGACACCTTCTCCATATCTAATGAAATACTCAAGGTACAAATCTCTAATTAAGGTTATTAAAAAAATAATTTTATAATTACTGAAATAGTCATTTCAATTCTAAATTTAATTCAGTTATATAATCAATATGTTCTCTACAAAATGATTTTCATTGAATTCTGATTTTTTGAATTTTTGTCTAAAAATATTTATACTTAGTATTTCTTCCATGATATCCTCAAGATGAGTACAATTAATGGGAAATTTTTAGAGAAGACGAGTAATAAAATCATGAGAATTATATAATAAGTATCCATTCAGTAATTTAAAGATGTGGTAAACAAAATAATAGAAATAAATAAAGTGGATAGATTTTAGTGGATGTATTTTTCTGCTTTTCATTTCAATATTTTCATTTCCGATGCGTGTTAATATACTATTCTTCCTCATTTTTCTTGAATAACCAAACAATGGTGGGGAGAACATTTAATTTATTTTGGTGAGAGTTGTATTTCTATATTTATAATTCATGAGTTCTCACAGATTCCTGAATAAAATCTATCATTCTTCATCAACATATTTTTAATTTTTTATAGTTGTTTCGATTATCAAATATGAACATATTTAGATTTTTGATTATGTTATTGATTTTTTTCATCATTAAATTATCATTATCTTTCCCCACTATGTTTTATTTAATGTAAAATAGAATAGACTATGGCATAGTGTATATTAATAGATTATCATCAATACATGTGAAAGGTGTCATTGATTTTATTGATTTTTTATGATAAATAGTTGAAAATATAATATTTAAAATGTATAATAAGGATATTAAATTCATCCCTTTTGCTCATGGACAGAATATAAAACAAAACAAAAATATATTTAATTTTTTGTCTCACCATCACCATTATGCCAAATTAGTGAGATGAAACAATCATTAAATATAATTTAAAACATCATTGCAAGAGAAGACTGAGTAAAATATAATAATTAGTTAATTTAAATTTGAAAACATACCCAGACCATATCACCTATCCCATATCATTTTTCTCAGTGTCAATAATTTTAGATATCATTTAAATCATCTACTTATTGATTCATTTTTTACTCAAAACCATGCAATTATAAAATTAAAATTTCCAATTTATACTCAAATTAAATAGTGAAAAGCTATATTTGGTGTTATCCTGTTAGGGACACTACTGAGGGTTAACAACTAGATAATATAAAGGTAATATAAAATATTGTATTCTTTACAGGATGACTGGCGTGCTGAAAACATGCAATGTATGGTTCACTCACACATTTGAAAACTCTTTTGTTATGCCTAATAATGTATATTAAATTTTTATTAATAAAGTTTTAGAAATTATTTTTTGGGATCATGGATCATGTTGCTAATAAATCAAAAATTATTTTTTATTAAAATATTTGTTTAAATAGTTGTTATTTATGGTAAATATTTTTATTTTGTGGGTTGTCATTAGAAATATATATTTAAATCTATATAGATATAAAAAACATAGGAAATGAAAAAAAAAATTGTAATTTAGAGGGAGACTAGTTTCCCTTAAAATAACTCTATGTCTGAATACTATAAAGAGATGTGGCTCTAGTAAAGTTGGTCCTAGGGGTGTTAAGCTTAAAAATAGTGCATTCGGTTGTACTAAATCACCACCTAGTACATGATTATAGAAATTGAATCACTCCAAATTTGAATATATTAGGGATTATTCTTTGTTAAATTTTAAATACCATTATAGTCGATTATAAAGAGAAAAAATTTTCTATAATAGTTTGTTATAGGAATTATACCATGGGAATCAATGATTCAATCATAGAAATTAATATGTTAATAATATATGTCATTTCTGAATTATTCATTTAAGGATCATTGTTTATAATTTATGAATTTAATTGATTAAAAATATGCATCACTAATTTTACCATTATATTTAGTCAATGATTAAAAAAAATGATAAAAACAATAACCACTTTGAGGTGAAAAGTGAAGACGACTTATATGAGATACCTAACCTGACGAGAGAAAGAATCATGAAAATTGAGAAGATTATTTCTCAGTTTACTCATGTTTTTAACATAAAAGTGACTCAATAGTAACAATAAAATTCCCCTACTAATGTTTAGGTTGAAATGTATTCATTTATGTTAAAATAAAATATGATTTTAGGGGATCTTATGATATCTTAATCATAGAGAAATAGACCATCTCCACTGAAATTATATTCTCCATCCATCAATCATATGGTAAATAAAAGCCAACATGCATTGATTATATTATGGATGCAGAATATGATCAATGGTGGATAAAGGTAAAAAAATAAAAAGACTGAGGAAAATATAATGTTATGAAAATGAATGATTCCTTGAAAATTCATCATGATAACTTCATTAATCACACACTCTAATATAAAATATAGATGTATCTCTTTATCCTCATGAAAGACGATGATGTTCCTCAATGTCGAATGAGATATCATCATATTTCATGGTTCTCTTAGGGATGGTGATAAGAAGTGGAAGATGAATTATTATTCAATAATTTCTTGGAAAAATCATATGGGGTATGAAATTCAATTATCCTACTAGTTATATGTGGGGAAAGAAGAAAACTAATCATTTCTTGGGATATGGAAGGAAATTATTTAGGTGAACAAATTAAGGGAAACTAACAAGTAATTGATGATGGGATATAACCACAAATGAGATAATAGAAATGAATTCTTCTATCTATATTCATCCTAAGGTATAATGTTTCAACTATAAGGAATAAGGATACTATTTAAATAAATTACCTTTTTCAAGGGGTTTTGATGATGATTAATGACAATAAACATAAAGGCCATGGGAGAAGGGTAATGTGTATAACATAAAAATAGCTATGGTCGATCCTGATAATGAATTAGTGACATACACACTATTTATTTATTGAAGGATAGTGAACGTACTATTAGATTAGGATTCTATGAATCATTTCATATCATGCTTCTTTTGTAGAAAAAATTAAACAGTTATTCAAAACAAGTAATTTATGTTTTAGATGATGATGGAAAATGAATCAACTGTTTTATCCCAAGACTACAACTCATCCTTTGTTCAAATATGAGGTCTAAAAAACCTTCCTAATCTTTTGACATTCCCCTATGATAAATTTAATAGAATTTATAGCATGGATTTTATTTCCTTGTATAAGTCCCAATAAAGATTATAAATCCTCATGGTTCTCTTGGAGATGGAGTGAAGAAGTGGAGAAAGTATTTCGATTTAATCATTTTGTTGAAACTCTATATGGTGGTAAAAAATTACATTATCCTTATTGTACTATGATGTGGAGGAATAATAAAAAAAAAACAGTAATTATAAAAGAAAATCATTTATTTTAATAAAAGAAGGGAAACTAGAAAGTGATTGTTGATGGGACAAACCCATACATGATCACGTATTAAGGAATTCTCTAGTGAATAGTTATCAGATGTAGAATTTTTTAACTTCAATGAGAAAAAAAATATAAAAATCAATTCCAATTTTTATATATTTTTTAAGAGAATCAATGACAACAACTTCCATGGACTAATGAGTAAAGGAAAGTATAGGACAACAAAACTAATAGGGTGGAGCCTAAAAAAGAAGTGGTGACTTATACTCTATTTATTCATTAATATTTAGTCAATATACTTTTCATTCATGTAATGTATAAAAAATCAACGAATTCCATAAACCATGTCAGTTGAGTTATCAATGATGATGAAAAAGCGTGAATTGTTTCATCTGAACAATATGACTGATCCACTATTCAAATATATGCGTCAAATAACCTAAAAATACTAAACCTTATGGGGATTAATTCTAATTTTTAATTTGATATTCAATCCCTGTATAGATTGAACATAGTATTTTGATAGAATATAATCACATCTAGGATCGCTAACCCTTCAGTTATTGTCAACATTTTCAAGGAGGTTGATAAATATTCATTTTTACTAACACCTCATGAATTGATATTATTTCCTTGTGATCAAGAATATCATGACCAAATTACTGAGACAATTTAAAACATCATCCTCCATAACATGTCCACTGTTATATAAATCAATTATTAGATTCACAAAATTTTATTGGAGTTTCTTCTACATGTTAGGTTGTGAAATATTTCTTGATCATGGATTGATATTTTCCCCAATTAATGACTATATATAGAATGGTTTTAATTTAACATGAGTAGGTGAAAAAATAAAGATAATTTTGATCAAGGATTTATATTACCATGTGCTTAATTATGGGATGTGCTCTATTTCATTCTTCTAGAAGAAGGATAATCCATTGGGCATATGTATTGATTATCATGTGTTTGAAAAGATCATTATGAAGTAATAGTATCCTCTAGTATATATTCGTGACTTTTTCAATTATCAACATGGATCCTCCTGATTCTCTATGGAGGACCATTGATGGGGATTTTATCAAGTTAAGGTATTGAAATAGGGTATCTACAAGACTACAATTCATACTAGTTATATATACTAAGAGTGTATAGTGGTTTTATTAGGACTCAGTGATGCACTGCATATTTTTATGGAATTAATTAAAAGAATTTTTTTTGCGATTACATTGTAAATATTCTGGGAAAGTTATAAATGATGTTCTTATTTACCCCAAAATCATGGATGAATATTATGAGAATTTATATAATATATTGTTTACTTTATTCAAGGAAACATTATATGGAATGTATAGTAAATGTGACATTTGGTTTTATAATGTAACATGGTCTAGGAATATTATTACTAAAAATAGATATATATTGATTTAACTAAATTAAATAAAATTGAGTGTGTCTTAGACTAACCCAATGGTAGAAATATATAGTTTCCATGGATTATATGGGTATTATAATTTATTTTTGAGACAATTCGCATTATATTCAAGAAAAATACCCAATATTACCCATAATGGATTTATTATTTTCTACTGTGGTTAACTAAAATAAGTATTTAAAGTGTTGAAAAAGAAGATAATCACTACAGATATAGTAGTATTACCCACAAATGGGTAAGTATTTTTAATCTACAGTGATGCATCCAAAAATGGACTGGGTTTTTCACACAAGTATGATAATAAATTGATAGCATATCCCTCTAAAAAAATTAAATATCCATAAGAAAATCTATCAGAAACATGATATAGAATTGGCAGTATGAAATCTTTTCATTTATGATTTGGGAACATTATATATACGAATAAAATTGTGACATCTATATGAATAATAAATTCATAATGTATATATTCACACAGAATGATCAAAATATGATCAAAATAATGTTGTCAAAGATGCCCAATGATTCTAATTGTTAAATTTATTTTTATCATAGAATGAAAAACAATGTGGAAAATTATCTATGTATAAATTATCAATCAACCCTATCCATTATATTGTTTCAAAGGGATCTATTTATCATGGACATGAAAAAGATGTTTATGGGAATAAAAAATTTCCTTCATCCTTACATGTGAACATAACATATCAAAAATTTATTTATAAGAGGCTCAATATGGTCTATAATGATATTGATTTTTCTATAAAAGAAATAAATGAATATTCTAGGGTTTAACTTTTCTGAATATGGAGTTAAAATGTTTGGAAACCAAGTATGTGTCCTATAAAAAATAACTGGATTAGAAAATTTTATCTGATACAAATATACTCACCCTTAAATATTTCATGAGTAATCACTATAATTTATATAAATTTTAATAAATAAATCTATAGGGATTATATGTTGTGGGATATTTTAGAATTTGTATACTGATTCTTAGCATTCCAATAAATTAAAAAACAATACAATTATATAGGTGTGATGAAACAATTTCCAATAATCAGATGGATATTGGAAATCATAAAAATGATTACATATTAATACATTTTGGGACATCTAAAGGAAACAACAAAATTTAGGTGGATTTATGTCTTCATACAAATTTAGCACATTTCATTTCTATCAAGGATGATTTTTCTCTCAAAAAACTCTTAATAATATAAATAAGGGAAGTAATAAAAAATCATGTAGTTCAACTATTTATTATATAATATAAATATATATATATATATGAGGTTTAACTAAATGTTTTGGAGAAGTCTTTAGATAGAATTATATATTGAACTGAGCATCAATAATTTCTATCACACATATAGGGATGGTTAGTATGAAATAATCATTCATACAATAGAGTATACACAATGATCTTGTTTAATAGATTTCCAATGTTATGGTGATCAACTCCTTCACATAGTGTAGTAATTATATAACAACATCAATAATTAAAATATTAAAATCGAACCATATGATTTATGGTATTGAAATAGGGTTCGTAATCAAACATGATGGGTTAACGATGGTGAGAGGAAGCTGGTGGGACTTTATTTTATCCAACAGATTATATATATGGTTCATTCAATTAATGTTAATATAAAATCTATAAAAATTATAAATAAAATCAATGAAAATAATCACCAAGATATCTGAATATTGAGGTTTTAGATAAAGTGTTACTTCATATATAACCATGGAAAAAATTCATGAGGTTTTGGATGAATGGAAATGATTTTTCCAAGATAAAATGACCAATTTTATATTCATTATCACATTTGAGATATTATCCATACAACATTAAATTTTTATTTTCCAAACACTTTTAAGGGAGAAGTGATAACCCTCACATATTACATGTTTTATCACCAAATGACAGAATAGATTTGTTGAAAAACAGATTGAGTTGATTGGAAATACTCTCCCTATTCAATATCCACGGGACAGAATTTACTTGGCATTCAGGGAAGTCCTTCAAGGTTACTTCATATAGATGAGCCATGTTGTCCCATTCTAGTTTTTATTTATTTTTGTTGATCTTCCCCATGTTGTGTCCTCTAAGAAAAATGTGGTCCTTCTTAACAATCCACTCTCTTTTCTCTTTGGTAGTGGTCACCTGAAGCGGTCTCATATTCATCGACACCTTAACACCCAAATAATCTTCTATAGTTTAACTTGAATTCATTAGAATGTCCATGTGTTCCAGCAGTGATGACACCTATTGTTGATGGTCTTTATTGGATCCTATAACGTGTTGTTTCCCATCATCAATCATCCCCTTATCACCCGTGGGAATGACAGGAGCTTCAATTTTGTCTCCTGGATCTGCCAGATCCTTGGAGATGTCGGCCCCCTCATGCTTGGCAGGACTTTGTGTTTGTTTGAGGGTGTGGAATCACCAATTATATGGGCCTTTGTAGTCACCTTACCCTTGTATGAGGATTTTGTAACCTGGGGACTAGGTAGGTTGGTGTAATCCTTCCTACGTTGCACCCCATGGTTATTTCTATTGAAGCCGTCTGAATCCATAATTTTATTTTTCTCGTTCCGCGAGGAGGATCTAATGTAGTCCTACTATGTGAACCCTTCCTTGGACTCAATGGAGTCTGAGGCCTCATCCATTTTCTCTGGAGATTCTTCCATAATCACCAAGGAGTCCTCTCCATTATCCATCCCTCCTACTTCCTCATTAACATGGCAATCCTCATCCCCGAAAACTGAAAACCAATTTTTCAAATGAAAAGTTGAATCCCCAGATTTAAGCTTCTCTGCATAAGAGATTCATGCCCTCGAGACCTGCTTTAGTTTTTCTAAATCTCCAATATGTTCTAAACCACAACCCATGAATAGGAATGTTGCTGAGTTTTCCTCCAAAGACAGACACTGGGAAGCCTCACCAGTGTCTTGATCCACACAAATATCCTATGCCAACAAAACTCCATTGGTTGTGGTTAAAGGGGCCATTTTCAATGCCAATGGAGCAGCCAGATAGACTTCCCTCACATCATGACCAGCCCTTGTAGCTACAATGTACGAAGTACTCGCAACACGTAGCTCAAACTCCCCGACCCGATGGCCACTCGCATCATCCTAATTCTACCCAGCCTCTACCCTATGGGATTAAACACTGGATGTTTGAACACCTCCTTTTCCATTCTCGGTGAGGACCTAAGTGCAAGAAACTCGACAAATTTTTTCCAGATGACCAAAATGTCGACAGGACAGACAATAATCGAACTAGTTTTCAAAAACCATGTATTGGCGATAACGTAATTCATTACTTTCCTCAAAACAGACAACTTCAATCTGAGGCTTCGAGATATCCACCTCCACGCAAATTCGGGGAGAAATGGGATGGATTAATGATCTAAAACTTTCGTCAGATGTCAAGGAATCTTCCAACAAGGTTTCCAAGAATATGGAGAATTTTAGGGTTTTGGAACGGAAGTGGAAGACCTAGGAAGCTGACCCAAATCACCGCGATGGGAGGATCCCATCTATAGTTAAAATCATAGATCCACTTGAGTAGAAAGAAGTAGAAAACATCACAAGATCTTTTCCCTTTCGATCACGCTGTGGTTAGATCAAAATTAGAGGAGAACTGCAGGAGAAAATGGCCCAGATCCAACAGGCCAACGTCAATTCATCCTTGAAGGGGCCACAAATCATTGACAAACCTATCTAACCTATCGAGCAACGGCCATCGCCGACCAAAGAGAGCATCCAGGGATATACCATGGTGCGCTGATGACTCAGTGAACTCCTGTAAGGATAGTTTAAGGGAGGGAAACCCATGGTGGAGATTGGGGACTTTTGGGTAAAGGCGGATAAGAGGAAATAAGAAAGTTAACCTAGATTATGTGTTTTGGAAGAATATTTGGTTGATGGATGAAACATTCGAACTAAAAGAGTTGATGAATGTTATGTAACCATATATTTTTTATATGAAATAAAAAATCTAAAGGAGAAATTTATAAAGTGCCATATTATAAAAACATGAACTTTTATAAATGAAAATCCCTATTAATGAACAAATTCATTATCAAGTAATTGGGATATAGAAATCATATACATGCATTTGAGAATTTAGGACCATTATAATTCATATTATATGGAATTTAAAATACCGTTATGAGTCATAACTATTGATTGTATAGTCAATATATAATGATATAATGATTAGTATATACTAAGGGTTATGAAAATCCCAATTAATACTAATAAAGGAAGAATTAACCACGAAAAATATTATCATACCCTAAAATACTATTTATTGGAACTTTTGAGGGATATTGTATCATTTTTAATTTCTATTTTCCAGTCCCATTCTATGATTCAATAATAATTTAATAATAAAAATTATTTACAGTAGACGTTCAAGAAGATCAAGATCATATTCCCAACCATGTACATCTAACCAGGTGAGGAAAATATCATCCTCAAACAACATATAGTTCTTGTGTATGATTCTATAATGAGGTGTTATGTATCTTGGTGATAAGATAATTTTTTAATTATTATTCAATAAAAGGATTATATATATTCCTCTACTTTAATGATGATTAAATATATAAATGGATAAAATTTTGATTCGAATATGATGAAACTCAAATGTAATTTTTTTAAAATATATAGTATTAATTATGATACTATTTTTATTTATTTAAATTATTTTTTAAATAAATTATATTTCAATAAAAAACCATTACATAAAATTTATTAATTATTTAAAATAATATAATTCTATGTAGACCACTTTACATTTATATGGGTTAGAAAACAATAATTGTCAAAAATTTTATATTTTAATAAATGGATATATTCTAATTAAAATTTCAAATTATCATATATATATATAATAAATATTTATATGGAAATTATCATAACCAAAGTATCATATGATGATTTTTAAATTTTTTTTGAGACAGTCATATTTTAGGGAAAATTTGAATATGGCATAAATATACAGTATGTATTATGAAATAATATTGATGTAATGGTGAAGTAACATATATTATAAAATTTATAAATGTCCAAATATTTATATACCCCTTAAAATAATGTTTTTGAGGTTAAGTAATTGATTTTATAAAACCTTAATTAATCATCCATAACTAATTCTTTTATTTTTTGGTTTTGAAATAATTTTTTTATAATCATGATCCACTTCCACATCACCAATGTATTCATTTAAAATGCTTATTTAATAGGATTATAAAATAATTAAACACCTTATATTTTTTATAAACCATGGAAAAAACATGTTAATTATTTTGGATTTGATTACTTTATCTTATAGAGCCCAAAATTGTGGTTTGGAAGTTATAAATAAAAGTTTCTCTATTTTGAAATATAATCCAAGTAAACCACCAATTGAGAATAAAAAACACATAAAAAATATATTATTCCTTCCCTTTACTATGTTTATCCACCCAGTGGTTCTCCCAATATCATAAGAAGATAATATCATGCTTTATGATTGTGCCTCTCAAGTTAGCTGATCATATCCTTCTCCTATTTAATATGGAATTCTTTGGTATCTTATTCTATTAAATTTCGAAATTTTCATTTTGCTATGTTTTCTTAAACATCCACTCTAATATATGTATTATATCCAAGTGATGAGATACTATTTTCCCATTAATTAATACCTTCTATGAATCATTATGTATCCCTCTTATGCAAAAAAATAAGATGAATTTTTAGTGACAATAATCAATATATCGAATACACACATCATTACCACTCAATGGTATGAAACTAGAAGTTATTAGCCATTATTTAGTTTTTAATTCCATGAATGTAAGACACTATACTTAATTGAGAAATTATATATGATTTAATGTGATCCAATGTTGTGTGATCTATGTTGATCACTTATGAATATGCAAAATATTTATGTGATGGGTCGGACCAAAAATATATATCCCAACAATGTATTGATTAATTTTTTTATCTCATTATATTAAAATTGTGTTTCATGGATGTTTCTTATAATGAATCTATTTTAATATATTTTTTATTTAGAGTAAATCCTTGTTTGTTATGTCATATTTTACATTATTGCAACATTCATGTATTCCTATTTTATTATCATGTTATATCATGACACTTTGTTTATGGTTTCTATTCGCTCCCCTCTAATGTTACCTTGATATGCCTATTGTATTGCATGTACTGATTTGTCTTATGATATATATTTTTTCTATTCTCATACAAGTATTTACTGATCACCCTTTTCTTATGTTTGTCACAAGGTTATCCTGCATAGATTTAGAATATCCATGGAATATAAAGGCATGTCATTGATATTTAATTTTTTTTATATATCAAATTTGATAAGATATGTACATAATTACCCCAAGATTATTGACCTCAAAATCTTATGGGATTTTTTTAAGTGTATCTTTATGTAATAAATCATTAATTAAAGTGTATTGAAATATTCGATGTCATATTACAGGTCTACCATATTCTGGAATTATATCAGAGGGACATACATTATTTATCTAGAGATAATTTATAAGATAAAAAAGATTTTACAAGTTATATTTGAGATTATGTGTATAACATTCATCTGAAATAAATATTAAATAGAACAATGTCGGAATCCTACAGATATTGAACAGTGATACTCTATTTTCTTGAGATTCTACAAACATTGAGTATTTCTGTTGTTTTTCCAATAAATAAAGAATTAAATGGGGATCATAGATTTGTTTTTGATATTTTTGAGGTTTGGTGAGGTTTTGTACTACTTGTTCATCCCCCTATGATTCACATATTTCACAAAATATTCCATGTGTACTAGGTGAGAAGGTACATCCACAAACATATGCTTATTATTTAGTAGACAAATAAATACATCAACACAGATACACATTTTTAGAGTATGAGGTGAATATGGATGACTTGGTATAAAGGATTCTTGATATACAGAACATTACTTTTGGTCAATATATTTTGAAGCATGGGAGCATGAAATAGAGCTCTTGAAAACACGGGAGACAAATAATTATTCAATACCATATCCATTTTGCATATAATAATATTTTTTGGTGATAATAATTGAAATATTGTATATTTTCATAGATATAATTCAGTTTGATAATTCATTTTAATATTTATATATTTTTATATATATTTGTTTCATAATTCTTGCACTGTGATTGGGTCTTCCAGTACCCTATAATGAATATATTTGAAATAATAAAATATTTTAAATCATTCATGAAAATAAATTTTTTGGATAAATGGTATTTCCAAAATTTCTAGACCAATGATAGATAATATGAGACCATAGTGGATTACAAAACATCATTTTTTACACTGGGAGTTTCATTAAAAGTTTTCAGTGTTTGACATTTTTTGGAAGATAGTGTTTAATATTATGTTAAATAAAAAAGGTAGTTAATTTAATTAATTTATTTTGTGATATATACTAAATTCCTCATCTATGAATGTAATTTTATAGAAAATATGCAAGCATAGCCATAAAACCCTAGGATAATAGAATGGAATAGGAAGTTTTATTTTTTGTTGAAAAACATTGAACATAAATCAATGAGGAAAATCAATTTGGAATCATGAGAAGGACGATGGATGTAGTGGAAATAATTCATCACCTCTACTGAACATGTTTTCTACCAAATAGTGATACCCTTATGTGGTAGGGAACATTATTTTATGGTTTTAAACACTTTATCAATTTATAATCATGGATTTTTTATCTGATTCAATTTATTTGTGACTGAAATTCTTCACATGTGACCTTCCTTACGTAATGTTCGTATCTAAATAAAAAATTATTCACCCCTTATTTCACAATGGATTATAGTATTATTAATTCATTGGTGCACATTTAACAAAAAATAATGATTTTATCCTATTCATATCCTTTTCCCCGTCATTCATAATGTTATTTTTCTTCAACTCATGGGGTTTCTATTAGATGTTTTTATTAGGATTCTATTGTTATTGATCCCTTGGATTCTAGGTAGATTCATGAATGGATTATAATTTTTTTTATTTTTTTGTAAGATTTTTGATTTTGGTGTTTGATGCAGAAATTGGATGATATATTTTGTATTTTCATCCATAATTATGGAGAAATAGTAGTGCAGTGTGTCAGGTATAAACCGAATGATGTTTACGAGGATGAAATATATCCCCCATAGATGGATCACCCATGGTTGAACCAAGATTAATTCACCCAGCTCGAAATTATGTGGATATTTAATATGTATTTTCTTAGGTGTAACTCTTGAATACATCTAATGATTCTGAAAAATCCTTGAATACACAACATCCAGTCTAGTGACACATGCCATGTATTACCATGGATATTACAACTAAGGTTTTCAGTGAAATTAAATATCACATTACATGTCTAACATATATATTCCAATTGAACCATTTGTGGTGAATTATTTTATACCCAGGGTTACATTGTATGAAACACTAAATGACACATGGTAAAAGTCTGATTATATAAACATGGCATTTTACCCAAACATGGCCATTGTACTCAAACATGGATAGAGTATATGATCACAGGACAAACTACATATAAATGGGCTGAGGGTAAATGGGTATACCACATGGGGCTAATACATTTTATGTATTCCAACATATAAATTAAATTCATCTATAATATTACTCATTCCCATGATTCTAACCAAGGCCACAAGATGAGTGACCATATTTACACACATAATAATATCCTCATGAACATCTAATTTTTTATCACTTTCATTAGGGCTCATATTAAACCTTATGTGTAGCCTATAATAGGTTTCCTGGTAGAATGTGATATTATCTGTCATTATATAATTAGTGATAATAAAAATTTTACATAAGCATGATAATTCCTTCAAAAATTCAAAGCTAATGTTAATGATCTAATTCCATCATTGAAATGATGTCGGGGTTGGAAAAAACCTGAAAACAAATGTGAATTGGTCCCCTATTATCATAAAATAGTTTTATTTGGAAAACATTTATATTACATAGGTTGTGGGTTCTAAATTTAATTAGTGTAATCCCCTATAAATAATTGAGCTCCGATGGGGAATGGGTCATCCATTCCATATGATATTACCTTGGTTGTGGATCACAATATTGAGAAGGGAGTCCTCCAATAAGATAGATTCACATCTTCATTAGTGTGTGGTTGTGATGTGAAATCCCTACACATGGATTCTTAAATTGTTTTGTGGGATAATGGGCATCATAGTTGGATATTTGGGATATTTAGGTAGAATATTAATTCTTATATTGGCAATAGATATTTAGATACATTTTTAGTCTCTCTTAGGATTCTATATGAGAACATATATTGAGATTCATTTATATATATTTTTTATGTGTTTAGTTGAGTACTAATATATCCTTTTATTTCACCCATATTGGTTTTTGGGGTATCATTAATGTTATGTAGCCCCTAAAAGGCATTTTACTAGACATGTTGTTTCTTTTGAAGATGGAAGATAGATCAGTGGTGACATTAGTTGACAAGGATTTTGATGAGAATAATTTGACCTTACGAAGGTAACCATATCTTGTGGTTAGAATTGGATATTTAAATTTAGGCACCCTTCAATATCCATTTTTTACTTGTTGTTTGTTTGGGAATCCATTACTATATGGGATTGTATTTTTTTCAATTACAAATTTGTTATATGATGTTTTACAATATTTACTCTTTATAGGTTATTTGATTCATGGTTTCCATTATATATTTTTAATATATTCCAATTCATATCCATTTCATAATGGATTTGGTAGTGTATGTGTTTATAGGTACTTTTGATATGGCCTCCCATTTCCTCATTACCTACTCAGTGTTTATAACCACCCCATAAAAATTAGAGAAGCCTTGGTGTGTCTCACATACTTTACCACCATCAATGAGTGGCCTAATTGGTTGTTTCAGTACCATAATATTAAATGACATGAGGATAATACTGAAAATTTATATCATAATACTGGAATGAATAATTTAGGATATAATTTTTCTCAGGTGATTGTTCTATGAAATATTCTTATTGTTTAATGAGGTATACCACAAAACTCAACCAATTACAACTAATGAAGCCTATCAACTCATGTAGGGGGTTCATTATTCTTGAACGACTAGTCACCTAATTTATTCTAATAAATTCACCATAATATTCATCATTTACATTCATACAATTACCATGATTTAATATTATAGAATAAATATTAGATAATAATATAATGAGAAATGCAGAATCAGATACTTTCTCACCCAATTGTATAATGAGGAATTGTTTTAGTGAATCCCATAATCAACTTATCTGATCTGAGGTTTCATAAATATAAAATGAGATACCCTCATAAATTAATTATTGTGTGTGAGAACATTTAATTTGATGAGATATTCATGGAAGCTAGTAAGTGTGTTCAATATTCTGAATTTGTTGGAAGAAATTAATTGGTAAGATAATTCATTGATAATGGTTCACAAGGATCATATGAATATTCCAAATTATACAACATGGTGTGTCCCACTGGGATTTTTGACTTAGGCCCACTCATAATGCATCAGTGTGTTGACTGATTCAATTTTTGACTATATAATTTTATGGTAATTACCCCAATATTCATCTACACTTTGGTTATATCAAGTTGTTAAAATTTTTCACAAAGATTACGCTGAACATTACTTTATGAAAACAACAGATTGATTTTCTACAACAGAAATGAGGGAAATTGGAAACAATTTTTTTAACATAGAAATCAATAGAATATGAATTATAGAGATAAATATATAGTTATAAATCCCATAAAAATCATGTGAAATATATATGAAATTCATCAAAAAAAAATTCACCCCATAAAATAAAATATGTTGTGTATATAACACTGTCCCAATTAAATAAAATTTCGGTTATAATCTGACATATGTATTTCATAGTAAATCAATAAAAATATCATGCAATAAAGTGATTAAAATTTATCATTAAATTCCATGAATAATGTAAATTCTTGATAAAAATAGAAATAGTAATTATATAAAAAATATAAAAGGGGTTACATTTATAAAACAAAAAATGTCATAGAATGAGGAATTTGAGATAAAAATACCTATCATATTTTCCAAAATTCCATGAACCTAATTTGAAAACATTTCTAAAAAACCTATTTATGATAATAAGATAGTTTTAAAAATTATACATTTCCATTTACATTTATATTCTTCATAAAGTTTCAATCCATTCATGAATTTTCTAACAGTTCACATCACATGTTTAGTTTTGATCATTTTATGAGTTTCACAATAGATATGTATTTATTCATTATTATATAATTTTTATACATCAAAATAGTATGAACTATATATTTTTTTATTATTTATAATAAAATATAATGTTTTAAATTCCATTAATTACTGTTTTTTTTCATTATGCTTGATTATGAATTCTATGATTGATGAAGATTGAGGTGTGTTTTATTAATTTATGAATTAACAACTAATTTAAAATAAATACAATAAAAACTAATCTTAATTTATCAATTTTTGTTATATTTTAAAAATAATTATGTTCCCATATTCATTAATGATATAAATTCATTTTACTGAATTTTAATGTGATTAAACATGTCAGGACCCGTCCTCGGGGCCCGTGCCGTGACTACCCCAAGCCCACCTCCCATAGGCCAGGGGATGGCGACTAGCACCAAGGCGTAAATATCAACAAAAGGGGAAGGCATTTCCTTTATAATGAAAACAAACACCACAGAGTAAGACAGTAGAAGTAAACACTAAGTAAAACTGGGCACATGTAAGTGCGGAAAAGTATGTGGGCCAAAATAAAAACCCAAACTTAAAGTAAAGTATAACTCGAAAGGAAGTACAACAACTGAAAAGTAAAGGAGAAACACCGAGCCATCCACTGGAAATCCCACATGAAAGGTGGGTATAGATAGCCTCCTCAGCTCCTCAGGTCCTGCCGTTTTCTCCCTGTATGTGTCTCATCCAGTTGTCCACCTCTAGGTACAGACTCTTCGTGATATCCACCTCCGGGAACCGAATTGTTGTGGGTTCCTCCTCCGGGGACCGTCCAGCTCTACAAGCCTCAACCTCGATCAGTGATGTATGTCGTCTGCAACCAACACAACATAGTGCGGGCGAAGCTCGTGCGGGGGTGAGTATACGATACTCAGTATGGACCACTAGAACCCCGAAGGTCTCCCTGAATCCACAATGGATAAACCACAAAGAAAAGATACAATCACGATGTAACATCCAACACTACTTAGGTATATGCCCATACATATACCAAAGTCATCAGTCTCAGTTCGGCTCCAACATCCGAGCCCAAGTTCGATCATGTCCACATAGGATAACACAACCCAAATCCCCAAGTCAATCATATCGAAGATAATGATTGAAAGTCATGACTCATCTCATACTAGGATTTAATCATGATGTCGAAACCATAGATGTTGGGGAAACTCATCTTCTATCGAGTACAGTGGGCCTGCTGCTACAACCAAGCGCTACCCAGTAACCTTGGACTGCTGTAGTACTTCACCTTTCGAGTACCGTGGGCCTACTGCTACAACCAAGCGCTTCCCACCTTAGGTCTACCGCTACAACCAAGCGCTCCACCTCATAGCCTCCATAGGTACTACTTCTGTCGAGTACCGCGGGTCTACGACTACAACCAAGTGCTCCTCTGTCGTGGGTCTTCCGCTACAACAAAGCACTCCTCCTCATAGCCTCCATAGGTACTCCTTCTGTTGAGTACCGCGGGTCTGCCACTACAACCAAGCGCTCCTCTGCCGTGGGTCTGCCGCTACAACCAAGCGCTCCCCACTAGGCTATCCAAAACACACTAAGTCGATCGATCAGCAATCATTAAGACTCAGCCAGCACTAGGTTTTCATAAAGATTGAAAGTACCATAGTCATCACCGTCGAACCCATGGAGGATTCCCGTATGGTTGTCACCGTCGTCGAACCCATGGAGGATTCTAGTACAGAAGTCATTGTCGTCGCAGACACATCCAGCACTAGGGTTCTCGCACACAGCATGATCATTCCAGGAGGGTCCATTCCGTGAGCCAAGGGGTGGTCAATACATCAACTGAAATTTAGTCTGGAGCTGGTCTATCTGAAAGTTACGTCTCATCAAAAGGAACAAAACGCGACAAACGACGCATCAATCGGACGCCCGGTCTGAGAGTTATTGGCTTTTTCGTTCGAGGGGCACGATTGGTTTTTATATCAAAACCAACCCGACCACACTCCAACTTCATCTAAACCTCAAGCGGAGTAATCCAAAAGGTCCGTCTCACTAAGAAGAATCAAAAAAAGTCTATGGAACGACAATCGGACGTCCGTAGCTCAAGTTATAAGCGTTTCCGCTCCGAGGGCCCGGTTGGTTTCGTTTTTGAACCAACCCGGCAGTACCCAAACATCTCTGAAACATTGAGTGTAATATACCGAAATGGCCATCTCGATCCAAGGATCTCTACGAAACTAACAGTGCGTCTATCGGAGGTCTGAAGTCTAATATATGGGCAAAAGAAAGGAAGTGGTCTGAAAACGGGGGGTCTGGGCACGGTCCGACCCAACAGGGTGCGGCCCTGCTCGGCCGCCGCCACTCGGCCTGGCCTGGGTGGCCCGGCCCAGTGCAGCCGGTCCAGCCCGAAGTGGCTCGGTGCGGGCTGAGCGGCCACGCAAAGGGGGCAGCTGCCCCCTTGATTGATGTCGCGACCCCGCGCGGGGGGCCGCTCCTTACTAGCGGACGCGGCATAGCATTGCGTCTCCCCTCGGTCCCGCGCGGCCGCGAGACCAGCCACCCACCGCCGTGACGGTCCTTCCGGGCGGCGTGCCGGCAGGGCCTTCTGCGGACCACCGGACGCGCTCTAGTGGTCCGTTTTGCCTGCCGTTTTTCGCCGGTGGTCCTCCTGGGACCTGCACTTCACTTCGAAGCCTTTAAAACACCTCTGTGGCTCGTTCCATCAATGCCCGATGATCCGTCATCAATTAAACGATCTGCGGAGCCTTCGAATCGCCGCAACGGTGTGGCGCATTGGCGCCATGCCTATTTTCCCATTCTTCATTGTTTTCGCGCGGTGCCGCTGCACCGTGCTGCCTATGCTCGTGCCGCAACAAGAACAAACATAAAAACGGGGAGGAGGTTCGTCCGTGTTCGTGAAGTTTGACCTCCTCCCGTTATTACGATAACAGGCAGCTCAATGACTATCAATAATTTAATCAATGGACGAGGATATAATCCACATAAATTAAATTAAACCAAACCCCCTACCTAAAGGTGTCATCGAACGAAGGTTCTTCGCGGGAGAAGGAATGTCGCAGAAGAAGCATCACAAAAGGAGGATTGTCAGCGTCCCAGAACACGACATCGCGTTGTCGATCTCCAAAGAATCGGTGTCCTTCATTGTCCTTAATCGGAGGACGACATTCTTCGTCGGCGACGATGCGTTCTTCGCTTTCTTCAAGGAGGAAGAAGAAATTCCAAGGCCTTGAGTAATTCCTCTCCCAATTCATCCTGCACAACGAAACAACAATTAATAAAATAAGGCTTTGCCTTATTTTATTTCCCATGCCAATAATTTTTGAAATTCAAAATAAAATCATGAATTAATTATCGTGCGTTGAAAAATTAATGGGGCATTAAGAAAATTAAACGCAAATGTTGACTTGGCATTTAAAAAGGGGGTGCGGGTGAGTTACCTTATTAAATGCATGTGGAAGGTAAAAGGAAATAAAGGGGTGGGGGCGTGTGGGCCCCACATCACTAATATCCTACCTAGGAGTTGGGGTATTAGTGGTTCCCACTCCAACCGTCAAGCTTAGGGTTAAGCTATCTTAAATAAAAATAAAATTTGGTTGCACAAAAATTTTATTTTATTCTTTATTTAACCCCAAAATTTAATAACCTCACACGAGCAAACACAACTCCGGAAAAGGTGTTCTTAATCAATTACCAGCGTTGATGTTTCATCGGTGCCCTCATATTTCGATTCCGAGCACCGGTTCAAATGTTAGGAAAACCCGGTCATTCGTTCACTGAACGTACCCGAGCTAATCTTTGGAAATTGATTTCAGGCACACCGGGCCTTAGAATCAGGTTCTGTCAAAAACTGAGTACTCGTAAAATTTCAAAGAAAATTAAGAAAAAAAATTTCCATTGAAATTTACGGGTCTTTACATTTCTCCAACCTCAGGGATTTACGTCCCCGTAAAGCTATAACACAAACTAGGGAAAAAAGTGGTACTGAGCATGCATCTGAGCCTTCCGCTCCCATGTGCTCTCCTGGAGGTTCCAGTACTTCCATTGAAAGCATACCCAAGGAATCGACCATCTACGTAAGATGCGCTCCTGTCGATCCTCGATCCGCAATGGAACCTCCATGAATGTCGCCCCATCGTCAAAGTCCAGCTCCCCATGGTTGATGACATGCATCGGGTCGTGCACGTATCTCCTCAGCTGAAATGTGTGGAAGTCACCGTGCACCCGGTGCAACTGAAGTGGTAGAGTCAGGCGATAAGCCACCTCGCCTGTCCTGCTGAGGACCTGGAATGGTCCGATGAAGCCCGGAGATAACTTTCCGCCTCATCCAAATCTCCTTAATCCACATCGAGGTGAGACCTGCATGAAGATGCGGTCGCCATCCTCGAACTCTAGTGATATCTGCCTCCTGTCAGCATAAGGATTTTGCCGGCTCTGAGCTGTCCTCATCTTCTCTTGGATGACTTGGACCTTTTCTGGTCCTACAAGGGCTGCTGATATTTCTTCTTTTCCCATAAGATAAATCCGGTCTCATCCCCTAGATTAACCACGTTATTTGCCTAATACAGTCAACCCCAACATGGATGATACTAATCCATAATAAGGATGACGTCGTAAGGCCTCGACGCTAGTACCAAGAGATCCCATAGTTACTCTAGCCTCCAAGGGTTGAGTCACACTATCGGCATCAGTGTGGGGTCACTTGGTCTCCTCCAGTAGGTATCTCAAAGTGAGGTTCAAGTCAAGGGTTTTTAAACTGGATCCTCTTAGTAACAACATAATGAGAAGAAAGGATGGTAAATGCCACAAGAAATATGTCTTTTATTACTGCAGTTCAAAGTACAAATACAGAAATCATCTACAAACAAACATCAACAAATCTAGAAGCAACATCAAAAAAAGTCTGCAGGTCTAGAGCTAGTCCCGCTCCTGTCCATCTGCTCCCGGAGCACCATGATCATAGGCCTCAACTGCCTGAAGCTGAGCTCTCCCATGTCCACTTGTTCCCTGCGGTCAGGGTGGACCTCCTGGTGGTGGTGGTGGAAACACCTTGAAGCGTCTTCCACCTCCAGGTGCACAGCCAGCTCCCCTGCCACGGTCTCCTGCTCCATGCAGTCCGCCTCGATCGAACCTATACCTATGAATGGGAGGTCCTTCGTTTATCTGATGATCATTGGTATGGCGGGTCGGACAGTCACGAGACATGTGACCTACTCCCCCTGCAGGAGTAACACTGTCCGCGCATGGTATGTCTCTCTCCTCCCTGGGTGCCTCGCACAAACAATCCTATGTCATGTGGTTGACCACCTGTAGGTCAAGTCCTTATGGACCTTTGCAACATCTATCTACTGTCCACTGTAGAAGACTCTGCCGCATGCCAGCTAGTGGTGGGTCCTGCTGCTGGAGACTACTCAGCAAGAAAACTCTCCACTAAGAGGGCTCGCTCCAACACCCATGTCTGCATCGGGATGCTATGAGAAACAAATGAAGTTATGATCTCTCTACTGAGCCCCTGCTTGAAGGTTCGGGCCCTAAAAAATGGGTCTCGTACCATGTCTGTGGAATAGCGTGCGAGATCGGTAAACCTCACCGATTACTGGGAGACCGTCATACTGCCCAGCCGCAGCTGTAGTAGCTCCTGGATGCGCACCACACAGAGGGTGGCTAAGACGAACCTTGAGCAGAAGAGACTCTCAAAGTCCGCCCAATGAATAGATTCCTTGTCGTTCACATGGAGCATCAAGATCCACCATCTGCCTTATGTCTCGTGTAGGAGGCTCGCTGCGAGGGTCACCATGAGGTCAGCTGGTGTCCCCACTAACCTAAAAACTCGAACAACTACCTCTAGCCAATCCATGGCTGCCTGAGGGTCCGTCTCCCCGTGGAAGCTGTGTGGTCTTTGATAATGAAACTCATGCAGCGCGCTAAGGCGACGTGCACGATCAGCGGATGGGTCTAGTAGCATCGGTGGCTCGAAAGGTAGCGGTACCTCTAGTTCCTCTGTTGTCAAAGGGCCCTGCACCGAGGCCTCGTCGCTTGGTGGTCTGTCATCTCTCACAACGCTTGGAACCCTAGCTAGCTACTATCAAGGGTCCATACTAAAAAGAAACAGGTGTTCCATGGTCAAAAAAATATACCTGGTGAGCTGACACAAATTAATCACTAAGAAAACTTTTGAAACACACATGTAATCAATATTTTCGTTCATTGAGTCGGAAATCAGAAGTCAGGGTCCTGGTGTATGGATACGTCGGTCGCCGCACCAACACTGGACTCCCTGGACTGAAAACGACACTAAATACCCTTAACAATATTGCTTCACATAGAAGAAAGATCAGAGTCCAGAGTTCTACGGTAGAACCAAACTCCTCTTATAAAAATTTTTCATGACCCGTCATCGGGGCCCGTGACGTGACTACCCCATGCCCGCATCCCATAGGCCAGGGGCTGGGGACTATCACCAAGGCGTAAATACCGATTAAAGGGGAAGTCATTGCCTTTATAAAGTAAATAAACACCACAGAGTATGCCAGCAGAAGTAACCACTAAGTAAAACTGGGTACATGTAAGTGTGGAAAAGTAAGTGGGCCAAAATACAAACCCAAAATGAAAGTAAAGTACAAATGGAAAGGAAGTACAACAACTAAAAAGTAAAGTTGCAACGTCGATCCATCCACTGGAAATCCCTCCGGAAAAGTGGGTACAGATAGCCTCCTTAGCTCCTCGGGTCCAGCCGTTTTCTCCGTGTATGCGTCTCATCCAGTGGTCCACCTCCAGGTACCAAATCGTCGTGATATCCACCTCTGGGCACTAACTCATCGTGGGTTCCTCCTCTGAGGACCGTCCTGCTCTACAAGCCTCAACCTCGATCATTGATGTCCGTCGTCTGCAACCAACATAATGTAGTGCGGGCAAAGCCATTGCAGGGGTGAGTATACGATACTCAGTAGGGACCTCGAGACCCCCAAAGGTCTCCCTGAATCCACAAAGGATAAACCACAATGAAAAGATACTATCACGATGTAAAATCAAACACTACATAGGTATATGCCCATACATATACCCAAGTCATCTGTCCCAGTTCGGATCCAACATCCGTGCCCAAGTTCGATCACGTCCATACAGGATAACACAACCCAAATCCACAAGTCAATCATATCGAAGATAATGATAGAATTTCAAGACTAATATCAAACTAGGATTTAATCATGATGTCGAAACCATAGTTGCTGGGGAAACTCCTCCTCTATCGAGTATAGTGGGCCTTCCAGTAAAAACAAGCGCTTACCAGTAACCTTGTACAGTTGTAGTACTCCATCTGTCAAGTACTGTGGGCCTACTGCTACAACCATGCGCTTTCCACCATGGGTCTGCTGCTACAACCAAGTGCTCCCCCTCATAGCTTCCAGAGGTACTTATTCTGTTGAGTACCGCGGGTCTGCTGATATAACCAAGCGCTCCCCCTCATAGCCTCTAGAGGTACTCCTTCTGTTGAGTACCGCGGGTCTGCTGCTACAACCAAGCGCTCTTCCTCCTTGGGTCTACCACTACATCCATGTGCTCCCCACTAGGCTATCAGAAACACACCGAGTCGATCGATCACCAGTCGTCAAGTCTCAGCTAGCTCTAGGGATTCATAAAGAATGAATGTACCATAGTCGTCACCGTCGAACCCATGGAGGATTCCCTTACGGTTGTCACAGTCGTCGAACCCATATAGGATTCGAGTACGGAAGTCATCGTCGTCGCAGACGCAACCAGCACTAGGGTTCCTCCACACAACATGCTTGTTCCGGGAGGTTCCTCTCTATGAGACATGGCGGGGGGGGGGTGAATACATCAACAGACACATAGTCTAGAGTTGATGTATCCCAATGTTTTTTCTCCAAAAAAGGAACACAACGTGACATACAGTGTGTCAATCGGACGCCCGATTTGAGAGTTATTGGTCTTTTTGTTCTAGGGGCCCGGTTGGTTTTTAAGTCAAAACCTACCCGAGCGCACTCCAACTGCATAGAAACCTCGGTCGTAGTAAGAACAAAGGTCTGTCTCACTACAAGGAATCTAACAATGTCGACGGCACGTCAATCGGACGTCCGGAGCTCAAGATTGAAGTGTTTCTACTCCGAGGTCCCGGTTGGTTTCGTGTTCGAACCAACCCGGTCGTACCCAATGTTCTCCAAAACTTTGAGTGTAATATACCGAAATTACCATCCCGATACAAGGATCGCTACGCAATGGACTGTGCATCGATCGGAGGTCCTTATCCCATGATATGGGAAAAAGACCGGAAGTGGTCTGAAAATGGGGTGTATGGGCCCGGTCCGACCCGGCGGGGTGCGGCCCGGCCCGACCAGCGGTGGCCGAGCGGGGTCGACTCGGTGCTGGCCGAGTGGCCGCACGAAGGGGGCGGCTGCCCCTTTGATTGACGTTGCGGCCCCGCGTGGGGGGCCGATCCTTGCCAGTGGGCGCGACCTATCGCCGCGTCTCGACTCGGTCACACACGGCCGCGGGACCAGCCGCCCGCCGCCGCTGCTTCAGCCGCAGTGGTCCTTCTTGGAGGCACGCCGGGTGACGCGGCCTCCTGGCGGCAGGCCAGGGCCGGCCGCCGCCTTCTGCCGCCGGCGCCGCCGTGCCTACGTGGCGCACCGGCAAGGCCTTCCGCGGACCACCGGATGCACACCAGTGGTCCGTTTTGCCTGCCATTTTCTCCGATGGTCCTCCCGGGACCTACCCTTCACTACGAAGCCTTCAAAACACCTCTACGGCCCGTTCCGTCAATGCCCGATGATCTTCCTTCAATTAAATGAATTGCAAAGCCTTCTAATCCCCTCAACGATGCGGCATGATGGCATCATGCTTCTTCTCCCATTTTTCGTTGTTTCTGTGCGGTGCCGCTGCACCACGCCGCCTTTTCTCGTGTCGCAACAAGAACAAACATAAAAAGGGGAGGAGGGTCGGCCATGTTCGTGCTGCCCGACCTACACCTATTATTACAATAACATGAGGATCAACGACTATCAACAATTTAATCAAATACCGAGGATATTATCCACATAAATTAAAATAAACCAAACCCCCTACCTCAAGGTGTCGTCGAATGAACATTCGTCATGGGAGAAGGAACGTCGCAGAAGAAGCATCGCAGATGTAGGATTGTTAGTGTCACGGTACACGGCATCGCGTCGTCGATCTCCGAGGAATCGACATCCTTCATTGTCCTTCTTCAGAGGTCAGCCTTCTTCGTCAGCGATGGTGCATTCTTCACGTTCTTCAAGGAGGAAGAATAAGTTCCCATACCTTGAGTAATTCCTCTCCCAATTCTTCCCACACAACAAAACAACACTTAATAAAATAAGGATTTGCCTTATATTATTTCCCATGCCAATGGTTTTTGAAATTCAAAAATAGATCACGAATTAATTATCGAGCGTTGGAAAATTAATGGGTTGTTTAAAAAAATTAAACGTGAGAGTTGACTTGGCATTTAAAAAGGGGGTGTGGGTGAGTTACCAAATTAAATGCACGTGAAAGGTAAATGGAAATAAAGGGGGGGGGGGATCGTGTGTGCCCCACCTCACTAACATCCTACCTAGGAGTTAGGGTATTAGTGGTTCCCACTCCAACCATCAAGATTAGGGTTAAGCTAACATAAATAATAATAAAACTTGGTTACACAAAATTTTATTTTATTCTTTAGTTAACCCCAAAATTTAATAACCTCACCCGAGAAAACACAACTCTGGAAAAGGTGTTCTTGAAAAATTACCGGCACCGCGGTTTCATAGGTGCCCTCAGATTTTGATTTCGAGCATCAGTTCAAAAGTTAGGAAAACCCGCTCGTTCGTTCACTGATGATACCCGAGCTAAATTTTAGAAATTGATTCCGGGCACACCGGGCCTCAGAATCAGGTGCCATCAGAAACTGTGTACTCGTAAAATTTCAAAGAAAAATAAGAAAAAAAAACTCCCTTGAAATTTATGTGTCTTTAAAAAATAGTTCCAAACATGAAATAACTTCGATTTAATGATTAATTATAATTTTTTTTAATATAATAATAAAACAATACTATTTGAATTACATTTAATTTTTTAATATATTTTATTTTCCACGTGATTAGAAGAATAAATAATTTATATTAAAATATTAAATAATTTTAATTATTGTATATCCTCATAGTTTTCTTATTCTCAAAGATGAAGTAAAAATTCACAATTTATTTTTCATATCATCATTATAAATAGTAACTATAAAATTAACATTTCATATGTCCTTTAATATTGGCCTTTGATCCATAATTGTAAGGATATGATGAAATATGATGAGTCATTGAGGTGGTTGAAAACACAATGCACATACAATGTTTTTTTCATAATGGACTAGATAAATGAAAAAACAAATATAATACCACTAATATAGTTTTATTGTATTATATAAATGATACTATTGTCATTAAATTAATATTTATAGAATAAATTGTTATAAATATAATTATAAATTAATGTTACATAGTTGATAATACTCACATAATGAATTTGAATTATCTATTGATTAATATTAGGTAATGAATTCAATATGCCAACTAATGGTTACCAAAATATTTTTAACATTGGATTGAATTATAGGAGGAGAAAAATTACACACACCAAGGAATAAATTCTAAAAAAAAGGTAATTCTTTTTTAAGGAGGTTTTTTTCTTTTATAAGTATGGAGGAGGATAGTTTTCAGGGTAACCCTTAAATTTTCGATAATATATGTTTATTATTCAAGGGAAAATATAAAAAAATGGAAAAAGAGTTGGGGGAGTGTGTTTGGGAAGAAAATCACCAAAACTATTCTATTTTCTCAAATTAATTATTTTTTTTGGAATATTTATAACCAGTTAAATTTTAATCAAATTTATTTAAACTATGGTCATTAATTTAGAGTCCTATAAAATAATTTTAATGATAGAAATTATAATTTATACTTTTAACTGATTATATTAATAAAATTTCTAATTTTTAAATCACATTTTCATATAATTTTTAATATGAAGTTAATGTGTTAATCCACTTCATAACGTGTTGTGATTATAAGGAGAAATTTTATCTTATTGTTCCTTGAGGTGTTTCTAATAGATAATTATAAATCATATTATAATACGATAATAAATAATTTTTATTAACAATTTTTAGTCCTATAATATTTTATTTACACAAGAAATGATGTGTGATTGAAATTTGAGTGATTTTATTTTTTATATAATATTTCATATTAAAATAATTAAATATTAATTTATTTATGGATGTCAATTAAGAGATATAATTTAAATAGTGTAGTAGACTATGATTTTGTCTTCATGGTTGAGTATGGAATGGTGTTTTTTACCATGTAGAGTCATTAACCTATCACCAATATTGGGGATGGTCCCATCCCCCTTAAATATTAATATTATTTTTCTTTTCATTCATTTATTTATTATTATTTTTTACTTTTCTATTCCCATTTTACCCTTTAGTTCTTCATGGACACACTATAGGATTTGTTTTCCCATGAAACTAAGTGAGGGATAAGGAATGAAATGGGATACATAAGAGTGGTAACTATCTATGAAGCTTCTATTAAGCTAAATCGATGGACAAAATATATATGAAAAAGATATACTGTTATGAATTTGGGATTTTCACCTAGTGGAAGTCTATTTCTATGTTTTTCTTTATAAATCCCAATATCTTAGTAGAATATATGTTTCATTTCCTTATATGGGTATTTGGGGACCCAATGGCGGTTTTGTGGGATTTATATTAAATAATTTTCTGTTTTAGGGGTTTTCAATTTGGGAAAACCCCATATAGACTGTGTGTTGTTTAAAGAAAAAACAATGAATTATTAATATTTTAGAATGATGATTTTTTGGGACTAAAATCTCTTTACATGGGATTAAATGTCATTTATAGCGCTTCTGGTGTCATGGTCAATTTCTCATCTAGAAAACCTTTTCATAGGAGTGTGGCCATTTTGGGTAGACAACTATACCCCTTATATGACTCATGGAATGTAGGTATGTCTTGTGAGGTGTAAAACATAGCTATTCCATGTTTTGTATATGTCCATTTACCCCATGTCGGAGTACAGGTCTTGTAATTGGGATGAGTTTACATAGAGTTAGGCTATGTTATATAGGTAGGTACCCATGTGTGGTTAAACATAATGTATATAGAGGCACAATCCATGTACTTTGGAAAATTAATTGTTGAGTTGATCGAGTTACATTTCCATAGATATCCTTTTGGTTAACTCTACATATAGTATTTTTATCTTTTTTTGGGTTTAGATATCTATCATAATAGTGTTACAATTATTATTTGTATTACTCTATTATAAGAGTTTTTATGTGTGGGTCAATAATCTATAATTTTTTTGATTATATTTTATATTTATTTTGTTTTAATGGGAGAATTTACATTATTGTTTCTTCAATATTTGGATCCAAAATATTTTGGTGGGATGGGATGTGAGATATGAACCTTGGGTGAGGGTTGTGAGATTAGTGAATTTTTAGGCTAGACAGTTTTAGAGTGATCTATATTAGGTTAATTTTATTGAACAATTATGGATGAATCACGTAGTATTTTTTAGAAGATATTTTATTTTCACTACGTGTTCGGACCAGTTTCTCGAGAATAGAGTGGTTGATTTTAACATCTCATGTTTGATGAAAAAATCACTTGGATCTAAATGGATTAATTAACCCTATGTGATGGTGTTTATTGTTGGGTTTCCTAGTGATGATGGTAAGATTCTAATGGACTTGTATTGATTCACTTTTAATAATTAAATTTGGTTATTAACTAGTGATTTCTTTAATCCGATATTGAGAATATCTATGTGGAATGATTAAGATAATGTCATGGATCCATTATTTTTACCTACTTATCATCTGGTGAAAAAGGATATTGATGATCCATTGATGGTGTTCTTCTTTTGGATTCAATGTTTATTAATATTATTTATCTAGGATATTTGGGAGGAAAGATAAGGTTTTTAGATATTTCCACTATTGGGAATGTCCCATTCAATTGACTTTTTAGAGGATCCCCCAGAGGTGCTCCTAATGTTTTTTTGACAATTGGGCAGGTTGTATTCCATTAGATGTGTGTGGACCAAAATCATTGGTGAATAAGCGGAGTAAATAATATTGAGTCTCTTTGTTATAGGATCCTATAGACTATTGGAGCACATTGTTTTTTTTTCAGAAGGAGGGTTGTTGAGAGATCCTGGTGGATATTTCATTAAATGTTGAGATAGATCAGACAGAGAGAGACCACAAATTTTTTGTTTTATAGATTACTTTTGAATCCACATATGATATATTGATATTTGTTTTTAAAATTTGACTAAATCACATTTGATTAGAATTTGGACTTTTTTGTTTGAGGTAGTCACTATTCATGTATTTGGTGGGTGGGGGAGACCATTGGTATATCATGGATTGTGCATTGGGCTGTATATTGATATGGTTCTCTCCTAAATTTCAAGGTTTTGTTTATATGTTCTTAGGAATCTATATTATATCTATATGAGTGAAAAAAACTAAATGTATATTTTTCTACCAAGATAATGTTGATTCAATTATGTAAAGTGATGTAGCAATAAAAAAGAGTGTTGTATCTACTATGGATGTTGAGGGATTCTTAGGGAATGGTTATTTTTTATGCATTGATTATGGTTTATATAAATCCTATTGATAGGTATTTATTTTGATAAAAAATATCATATAATAATTTTAGTTTTGAAAATTCATGTAGTGGTATTTCCATATAATTTCTAGTCACTGATTTAGATCATACTATTGTTTTCCCAGATCCTAATAAATTTTTGTTGTTATGTAGACACATATAGTTCCACCATGGGGTCTTTAATTCATTACCATTTAATTTATAAATTTTGTAGACCCAATATATATCTTTTTGACACCCTACTATTCTTGTGTCTTAGTGACCACATGTAGTAAATTATGTGATAACGACTATAGATGATGTATATATTTCCCTGGTTCTATGATAGAACCCATAGTTAGCTATTTGATTGTTTCCCCCATTGTAAGTGGTTGTTTTATATTATCCATGCTACTATTTGTCTCTTTAAAATATAGAATAATATCATTCACAAGACCTTATTATGATATCAAATTATGACATCACTATGGGAGCGTTGAGATAGATTTCACACAATTATTTGTGATTATAAATGTGCATAAAGACTTATATATTTTCATTAATGATAGAGAAAATATTTCATAAAGGATAATGTTCAGGCCTAATGATTCTTGACATAGAAGGTCAACTCCTTTGGGGTCTCTATATTAGTATGCAATACAATTAATTTTGTGGATACTAGGTACATGGTTTTGGTTAGTGCTTCTATTAAAAGGTAATGTATTTAATTTTAGTTTTTTATTATTAACATTTGGTTAGAATATCAGGAGTTTAGGTTTTATATTATTTTAATGGTTTGAGTATGTATTACTATATTACATATTTAATTTATGATAGAATATTATTGTTTCATTTTACAAAAAATCCTTATATTTATGTGTATCCTTGTGTATTTTTTTAGTTATTTCCCAATATTTTTCTACACAAAATAAATGATGGGGTCTACTGATTACATCTTTTAAAACATTTCCTCTAATAAAAATCCTATATATTTCACAGAGGCATGCATGAGAAATTGTTTTTTTTTCATGATACAGTGATGTTTCTAGTCATCCTGATTTAGCTCCTTACAAAATAGTATCTTAGGAGATTGGTTTTATGATATCTAGGGTTCATAGAAAAATGTTATAGGGGAGTGTTTAAACATGTGATGGATATCACACTAGTGTGAGGAGAACACCTATGACGAGAGGAAATCCATGTTCCAATGGAATGTGTATACTATTCTTTTATTTTATTTTAATGTACCCATAATTTCACCATGCTTGTTGAACATGAGATTGTAGATTTATGGTTCATTTTAGCTTTTGTATCATGAACCATTTAAATGATAGTTCCATTCATTAACCATTATTGTAAACCAAGAGTTGCATGACATATGCATGTTTTATAGTTTTTCCTGACAAGGAATGTTATGTTCTTTCATGTGTCAGAAACTACTCATATTCCAATTTCACGTAAAAGTAAATGGTGGTATTATACTCAAAAAAACCACATTTATATATTTCCCTTTTAAGATAAGTAATGCGGATATTGTAGTTATACCATCACCAATGATGGAGATATAGTCCATTGATCAAGGGTTAATGGAACCACTTGTGGGGATTGTCGGAAGTGAGTTCCCTGTTTGAGTTTTTTTGAGGGAAATAATGCCTCATGGATATTTGGATAGGGAATTTGTATCCCTACGATGGTGGTTACCTAAATTTCAAGGGTACATGTTACTTCAAACATAGATTTTCATTAGATTTGTTATATTCTGTGTCATGATGTTGGGCCCATGTGTGTTCTATAACTGATGGATTTGGTGGGTGAGGTTCTTAATTAATTGTAGGTAATTTAATGATTTATATCACCTGAGTATTTAAATGTTGGTGGAATCCAATTTTATGATAATTGGATCTCTAAGAATGCTTGAAATCTCAAAGATGGCTTGAGAGGGTATGTTTTTTGGACTCATGGCCCAAGTCATTTTCGATATTCTTTTGGTTGAACAATGGATGTCTGGAAGGACCCTTATGGATTATGACTATTGATTGATTATATGGTTATCCTGTGGAATATATTTTTATGAGGGGATTCTGTTATTTTGAATTGGGTTATTTAGGGTGCTCTAGTTTATTTGAACTTGACTATGTGGGGAGTATGTTCAATGGTTTTATGTGTGTTATCTTATTTTAGGACGTATGATATATGAGAATGTGTCATATTTCTCATTTAATAGTTTTTATTGGAAATCCATATTGTCTGTTCTGCACTACGAGTCATTGGATGTTGATAACTTTGTTCTATTTGTTATGTTGAGGATAATGGTAAATATTATTGGTCAGTTTAGAAAAAGTAGGGTTTTTTCATGATATAACACTGGTGTGAGTGTACTATCCATTTCTATCATTTTTTTCAGAGATGGATGTATCATGGGATATGTGATTTTCCATTTAGGTAGTGGGATAGTGTTAATGATTTTCTTAAGCTGGGGAGAAGAATATAAGACATAGTAGATGGTCACTCATGTTGGAAGAGTGTTGTGTATTATTTAAGACCAGTATTTGGAGGGTTGAGATAGAATTGGTTTCATGAGTTGTAGGTTGGATCATGGAAGTTGGTTGAACATTTAGGATCTTCAAGAGCTTCAACTATTGGTGGTGGTGAGTTTTTGAGGATCCTAATCACTATAGTTTTAGAAATTTAGGGGAAATTGTATGTTTTTTATCACATAAGTGTTTTAGTAGAAAAATGGTAAATTGTCATATGATATGATATGAGATAATTTTTCCAACCACTCTACTAGTCCCAGAATATGGTGTTTACCCTTAGATAAGAGTTTAGTGGATATTTCTGATGTTCAATTTTTTTCATAATATATAATATTTACATTATTATTTATGAATTTAACCATTCATGTTCATTTGGTAATATCATTGAAATGGTTCATCATATTGAGATTCCATCTCCACAGTTGAGTCCACAATTAGGGTTTTTTGAGGTTAGGAATAAACAAGCCAAGGGTACTATGGCCATGTCTGAACCCTTTTCTGTGACTTTGTAAATTTTTATTCTCTTTCAATTTTTTCCATTTATTATATATTTTCTCAACATTACCTTCATGTGAATGCCTTGTGGGAGTTTTAATCACATAAACATTAGTGTGAGAGGTATATAAGAGGGTGGATATGGGGATTTAATACTTGGGGAGCTGCATCATAGTGGGGACATTTGTTGATGGGTTCATGGTGTAGATCAAGTGTGAAGATTTCATGGATTCTACATAATGGTAAAAAAATTATATTTTCAAAATAAATATAATTAAAATTGTTGTTTTATATGTTTTAATTCCATAAATGGGATTTGGGACCCTTTGATGGTTGAGCTAGGCTTAATCTCATAGAACCAAAAATTTCAATCCATCTCAGGGGTTTTTCTTTTTGGAGAATCCATTTACATGAGATTTGTATCAATGAAAATATATTTTTTTCCTCCTATTCAAGGTATATCAGATTTTGTGGCTTTATTGTATATAATTTTGAGTACCCACTATGTAGTTTGCTTTGTGGGTGGGGGGCAGTCAAGTTCCTATACAGACACCACATGGGGGGGTAAATGGTCATATTGGATATATTTATTGACCACATTACAGATTCAATAAATTATGTTATACATGGATATGTAGAAAAAATTACCATGTCTTATATGTTAAAAATTCATGTAATCCATGTTGGAGTACGTACTATGTTCCCTGGGAATGCACCATGTACTAATGTGGGGTATACACTGTGTAGGGGTGAGATACATTGGATGGTACCCATGTGGGGTTATATGCCATGTACATGGATGAACATGCCATATAATTTGGAAATATTCATATTTAGTGGCATTATGCACATGAATAAGTAGAAATTTTGGGATTACACATTATTTAATATTTTCTCCCTTTGTGCGGTTTTCCTATTTTTCTCCATAGACTCAGAAATTGGCATTTAAGTAGTCCATTATTTTTGTTTTCTCATGTTAACTATGATAGGGAAATCATTTATGTATTTATAGGTCATCTAGATGGTGTTATGGATAAGGGTAATTTTTAGAGATTTTTTTCATGGTTTGCATCACTAATTATTAGGGGAATTATGTTATGATCTACGAGACCCATTTGAGCGTTTTTCAATGCCTAATCGACCATGCCTGAGTATACAATTGAAATATCTTGGAGGTTATTTTGATTGATCATAAAAATTAGGATTTTGAAATCTATCAAGTGAGATCATGGTTTTCTCTGTTCCTCAAGAACAATATCTAGTGGTTATAGAATCTAATGTTTAAATCCTCTATTGGAATTTTAGAACTATTCGTTTATTTGGATAGGGATGAAATCTTGGTATGGATGTTATGACCAGGTTCCATGGTGATACCGACATAATTTTATGGGACTCATGACAATTCCCTAGTGGGATGTTTATCAATAGATTGAATAGTGTATATTGTATATGGTGACATGTAATGTCCATGTAGAATGTTTGGGCCAATGTTGAGGTACCGGTGTTGGGTATTTGTTTTGATGTGGTCATGAGGACACATTAAGTTAGATTAATAGCATAATTGTTAAATTACAATCCTTTTTGGGTGATTTGGTGATCATGTATTAGTTAGATGATACTATGTTTAGTTGGTTATATAACATCATTAGGTGTGTCTCGTTCATTGGATGAACTAGTGGAACCCCTCAAATGGGTTCCTTCTTTTGATAATTATAATAGGCGTGTTGTGGATACTTATATGGGAATGGACAAAGAGATGGGGTGCAATTGGTGAGTCATTGGTTGTTCTTTTAGTTTTTTGGGACCCAAGGGACATTAACAACCTGGATATTTGTCATTGTATAGAGTAGGTTCATTGGGATCCCATGGTGGTTGTATTTTTGGATGATGAGATCTAGGGGATCAAGAGAGGCTCCATTATTTATTAGCTAAGATTCGATCGACCTTATTAGTACATATATTTGTATAGTGGGATTGAGAGTTTCACTTAACCACAACTAGTTCGCTACTATCTATCAATTATGAGGTAATTTATACTCAAAACCTGGAATATCATGGTTTGTGGTTTGTCCCTATGTTTGACTAGATTCTATCATTTGTTTGATAAATTTGGATAGATGTGGAGATTGTGATAATGGGCGATAATGATAAGTGAACCCCTCTAGTTGTGTGTGTACCCTAGATAGGATTTCCTCGATCTCATAAGGTTTCGAGGAAATTATGTAGTAATTGTTATGTATAATTAATGATTATCACCAATTTATTCATGGATTCAGTGCACCACCCACGTTATGGCATGAAAATAACCCATTGTTGGGTCCATAGTTAGTTCCCTATTTTATCTCCATGAATTTCAACACTAATAGATTCTTCAGTTTCTTTTAGGTTGTTTCTATGTCAAATTATAATATATATTTTAGAGCCACAAATCACGGTATATGCATGTTTTTGTATTAATTGTTACGGTTAAACCAAATATTATGGAATTATAGATTGTTAAATATATATTTTATGAGGCTATTGAGTATATCTAGAAGATGTACCAATTATCATCTATTTTGGTGCACCACAAGTTGTAAATACATTATAATGGTCTAGAGGGAGGGTATATTTACCATGGGGTTCATTTTAAGACCAATAGTTGGCTATTTTATGTGTTTTGGTTTACCACCCATTTATATGTTGTATTTTCTTGAATTCAATATGTTATTAGTCCTTAGATATGTACTGTATATAATTTATGTAATCAATTTCTATGATAGAATATTATATCTTCACCATTGGTGGTGTCTTATGGATATTTATTTCCCACCCACTCTACATACACATAATTTTTTATAGACTAAATTTATACTTTAAGGATGGAGAATAGGTTACAATATATATTGGGTCTTGGATCATAGTTTTATGATTTACTGGAGCCACTCATGTGGTGTATTAGGATCAATTTGGTGTAACTCCTCTTTCATGGAGACAAACTATCTTGTTTCTCTTGGTATTGGTAAATAATCCTACTATATTAAAATGTCGTTTTGATTTGTTTATATGTGGTCAGACTAGTGGGTGACCAATTGTTGAATGTTTGGTATGCTTTGATTCAATTATGTTATATTATTTATTTCTTTTATAAATATAGATACCATACTTTAGATTATTTATTATATATACTATGGTGTTTATCAATATGTATGATATTTTTTATTTTGCATAGATTATTCACATTGATCATATGGTATAGTCTTCCCCAAACATATTTTAGGACCTCACTTTTGGTTGGTATCCTCTTGAATTTTGCAAGGCATACACAAGGCCATCTAGAAATCCATATCATGTGATGTTTCAAGTTAACCTATGATAGTTTTGTATAAATAAATGTTTTTTTAAAATAAAAAGACTATGTCACATAAAAATATTTTTGAGAAAAATCAACATTTAATGGATTAATTTTACATATAAGAAAAATTATCTTCGATACTTATTTTAATTACATAAATTGAATTCATATGTCTCTAATTTTGGATATGTGGCATTCCTGGAAATCTAAAACTGAAACCCCTATGAAAATTAGTGATTCAATGAAAAGACATAATGTTTTTCCTTATAAAAGTATCATTTTAATTAGTTCCAAAAATATGGACATGGGATTTATACATTCAAAAAATATTATAAAGATAATATTTATATTACATGAAAAATAATTAATTTCATTAAGGATTTGGGACTCAAAAGATATTATTATAAGATGGTATGTTAACAAAAATTTCGTGTTTCATGAAACCTGTATTTTTTGACTAAAAAAGATTTTATGAAAAATCTATAAATTATATATTAATATAATTCAGTTATGATGATTTATAAAATGATGTCGGTTTGGTTAATATCAATTAAATATTTTTATATTTTAAATTAATAAATGAATAAAGTATATTTATAGGGGGCATTCTATGATATTTCTATATATGGTATTTATGTGATACAAAATGGTTATGAGTATTACATTCACACCAAAATATTTTCATCCTTGAAATTGGGGAATATGTATATTATGAAAAAATAATGATATTTCATACTCATAAATTCATTAGGCTCTTAGGTTTCCCTTCTTTATTGAGATTCATTTTTAGGAAATTAAAAAATTTAGTGTCCATATTCCCAAAAAACATGTTCTCTAGTATGATGTATATTAATAAGAAACATGTTATAAGACAAATTAAGATCCCAATAAAGTTCCCATGTTATGAGCACATTCATTTGATCTGAAATTTTTATCCTCATTAATGAATAATTTAATACATCATGAGAATTACAATGATTGGCTACATTTTCTAATTGAAAATATTGATCCTCAATTCCACTCGAATTTCCAAATTCCCATTGGATTTAAGACATAACTTCCCCTTTTAAACAAGCCATGAATATCCATTCGATGGTGAAACAATCAAGGATACAAGATCACAGAATTAAAATTAAAAGTATTTCTTTAACTATTAGTATATCACTTTTGTCTACTACATGATGATTTAACATGATCATGAATGGACCATTATACTATATCATCTTTATAGATTACTCATTGATCTAAGGATAATAGGATGTTCATAAATGTATCTCATTGTTGAGTGGTCATTTAAAAATGTTTTGAAATTTTTATAGGAACCAAGTTTCATGCAAATATAGGATCGATATTGGTTCCCCCTGAATCCTTATGATTTCATGGTTATTGATCAGTAAAGATGCTCAAGAGTTATGTCTTATCTTAATAATAAAAAGAGTACAAATATTTAATTGATCAAGGATGTGCTAGATATAATCATACTTCCTCAGTGATTTTTAGAGTCTAGTGGAATATAAATTATATCATTATCTCAATTCCATATACATACAAATTGAGGTTTCATGACACCTTTAGGATGTCACCTTTGAATAGTTACCTCGTGAAAACCAAGGAAAATAGACACATAATCTCAAAATTTTAAATTTATATCATCCCACATGAAATATTCTATATTATATATATATATATCCCTTTTCAACCAATTATCATTTTCAAATTTGATATATTTACTTCATCTAAAAATTCCTTCTTCAATTATGATAAATATAGAACACGAAACCTCTTCCCAAACATCGACACTCCATCTCAATAGAATATTTATGCAAATTATTCATAATTATTAATTTTATTTATTTTAATATTATTTTGATCTTGTTTTATCAAATATATAATTTTAATTATTTATGGTTCAAAAATTTCTTCGAAAAGGTTTCGCAGATCTCATTTCAAGAAAATCACCATATCTATCATTACTATATCTTCATACGTAGAATCCTTATTAACCCTAATAATGTCGATGAATCCATAATAATTACTAATAAATACACCAACCACATTGTTTTCCATTCAATGTTTGTAGTGTATCACGAAACATAGTCCTTGGGTAGTTCCAAAGAGGTTACCTTCCTAATGAAAAGATCCATCTGATAATAGATATACATTAATTTCATCTGGTCAATATATAGATATGTATATGTATATATATTCAAAAACCATACTTATATTATCTATATAATTTCAATGTAAATATTATTATTGGGAGCTCAATGATTTTATTTGGCTAGTTTTATTCATGCATTTTCAAATTCCAGGATGCATAGGGAATCACCGTATCATTATTAATTAGTAAAAAACTAAATCATTTATTCAATGCATAACTATAAATGGAAAATATATCCCAAACTAATGTACTATTTAATAATAGATCATTAATAACTATCCTCTCAATATTATAAAATAATTCTTTTAAAATAGTTGAACATGTGAACTTTACACATTTATTTGTCAACTTGGTCAATGGGTTGGCCAACTGATAACATTTCTGAGAAAAAAACTGATGGTGGCCATCATAGCCAATGATAAATAATATATAGATTATATTCATCAATGTGTGACATTATTTTACTACCATTGTATTTTTAGTGTAAAATAACACATTACCGTAGAAGAAAATATGGGCATGAAAAAGTATAGGATCCAGAATACACAGTTACATATTTAGCATACAATTTCTATTTTCTACGATTATGTAGAATTAGTTTTACCTAAAACTCATTATCAAAATATATGTTAGAGTACATTAGTATTTTATCATTGAATAAAATTAATTAATCATCATGATTATACTTGAAAAAATTTCATAAGATCTATAATGATAAAAGGTTCATTAATAAATCCAAAAATAATTTTCAAAAAACTCATAATTTTCTTAATATGTTAAAGTTTTATCGTTATAATATCATCTTTATTCTATATTAAATAATTGTAACTAGAGTGGAGATCCATCCTCTCATGGTATTGTTATTTTAATATTTTTTCAAATATGTCATCAATTTATTGTAATTAATTAATATTCTTTATTGTAATGGAATATGTCTCCCTGTAATTGATGAATAGTTTCATATACCAATCATTATTTTTTATGAATAAAATAGTGGCTCACCATACAGAATAATGAGGGTATATAAATCCATTATTATAGAAATCATGAATATCTATTTTATAAACTCCACTAACTCTATTGGTTTCATTCAATTGGTGATTGTAGACATAGGTTTTGATTCAATGATGATTCCAATAGGAAAAAAAACTTCACTCTCTAGTGGACGATGGGAGAGTAATTCTGCAAAATCATCAATGAATTATTTTTACCATTGGAAAATATTATTCACATTGGAAATATTTAATATCAGAAGAAAATTCTTGATTTTATACTCTTAATGAAAATTTCTTAAGGAGATCCATTAGGTGTTGGCCTAGAAAACACTCGCAAGACATAGTATATTCTATGAAAACAAGGGATTATACATCCCTATAACTTATAATATAATTTTATAGTGAGTTATAATCTCTGAACAATGAAATATGCTAAATTATATCAGGAAAATAGATAGAAAAAAATATTTCCCATTAGAATAACAAGAGGGTTCCGATGAAATGTGTTGGGTACTTTATTATAATTGTGAAATCTCATAAAAGTTCTCTACATCTAATCCCCATAGTTCCTCCTATAATTTTTTAGTCACCTAATTTAATATCCAATACATTAGAATACTATACCTAGATGTTATATTAAATTACTAGAAAAATAATTGTATTTAATAAGGATACAATAGTATATTAGTCAATGAAGAATAGATACATACATATATCACATTTCCCAACATAAGATATAATACGAACATATTGTGAATATATTTTTATCCCTAAAATCTAACTAGTAAAAATTATACATATTCCTCCTCAATGTTTCATTGGGAAATAAATACAAATATAGGTGAGCTAAAATGTTTAGTAAGGAGTATCATTAATCATATTCATTACTAACATAATATTTTCATAAGAGATATAGTAGGAATAAAAAATCACCATTATCCAGTAATAAATTGTAACTGAGAACATTTTATGTACATGGAAATAAATATATCACAACTAACATTTATTAGTGATCTCAAACTAGTGGTAGGTGTAGTGTTGGACATCAAAACATGATGACATAGACTTGTTCATGGACACATTCTTATTATGGAAATAAGTATGCACCCAATCCTGGCATGTTTTGTCTCATTTGACCAGTCGATGAATCGAATAGATATTTAATTCATTGAACCACCCATCACATGATTAATTATAACAAATTCATGATAAGAGTAATTAATATCCATTATATCATTTCCTAATAATCTGATTGATTAATAAAAATATGATTTCTAAATGATGTGGAATAAGTAATTCAAATAATTCTCCATTCAATATAATTATGTGGATGTCCATGTTAATATATCATAATAAACAAACAATGTATGAGTTACCATCAATGAAACATTATTAAAAAAATCAATGAAATATTGTGGTGATGAAACTTTCAATATACTGTGTTTCATGTGGAATATTATAATCATGATCTATTGTTTCCATTAGAATAAGACCAATGAAATGGTTGGAAAAAAATTATCATATTTCATAAAGAGTGTGTAAATATTACAACCTATAACCCCCATGGATTTATTTTCTTATGTGTGGTCATAGTCCCAGTCGTCGTGCATCATAGTGATTATTGAATAAATTCTCAACAAACACTTTTTGGGTGATTACCTAGGGCTGATTATATGGCATAGCCACATCCACATTAATGTACCTATACAAGGATAAATTATTTTATTAAGTCACACACAATTTTACATTACCAAATAATATGATGTTTTTGGCACCGAGATGAAATGAGTTTTACAATAGTTTTGGTAAATCCAACATTAAATGATTTTTTGAGAGGGATAACAATATGTAATACTAGAGTATATAAATTTTATTATTAATATGGAACAAAAAATCATTGTAAAATAATTATCAATAGAAAAATAAAATATGGATGAATAAAAAATGAGTCCCAATAAATAAAGACTGTGATGGAATACACCGTCAATAGATTCGTTAGTAATTCAATTAAAACCCCATCAAATATAGGTCTTAAAATTGATCCACTAATTCAAAAAATTAATATATTTCACGACATAACATCTCTCGTGGGATGTATATACCCCACACAATGTAAATATTGTGTATAAAACCGAAGGTGTCCAAGATAGAAGAATTTTAGATGAAAATCCCTTATCAAATATCTGAAATTATATAGACATACTTTAAAATCATATATCACAATCATTTATATAATAATAACATAATTTTTATCCATACACCAATCAAATTTGTAATAACACTATTTTTATATATTCATTATCTTCATGAATTCATTCAATTAACCACATATAGTGTTTATATTTTTGATCATTTATAGTTCATTAAAAATTGAGGCATTTATATCCATTCATAATTAATTTTTAATCATTAATAGGTAATTAAAGATATGTTTAGGGATTATATAATATAATTAATGTTTAAAAAAAAAAGTTATATTGGTTTTTTAATTTTTATTCTATAAGATTTAATTGATAACTAACATATCTTTCTGATTCATGATATTAAAATTGTGTTTTCTTAATTAACTATTTTAATATTTATATATCATTTCCAAAAAAATAATTTAAAATTGATATTATATTATATCAGATTTTATGTTTCATTGTCTTTAATGACATTAATCATTGTATTGTCAATGTAGGTAGTTGAACAAACCCAAACATGAAATTTCACGATTTAATGAATTACCATGAGGTGGTTCTATTATAATTTCTTTATAATATATGAATAATTATCTATTTATTTTTAATTAGTGTTGTATTTTGGAATTATAAAATAATTATAAGAATAATGAATTTATTAGGAAATATTAAAAAATTTCAACAAAATATGACCTGTTATTACAATTTTTTTAAATTACTCAAATATCGATGATATTTTTTTTATCATATCATTAATAGGTTCATTAATTTTTAATACAAAACCCATAAGGATATCATATAAATAATATTTATCTTAAATACCATCCTTACAACCAAAATTTAATTGTTGTTAGAAAACATGTGGTGTTGTATAGGTGGTAGTCTACATAACGCACACAGATCAATTTTGTTTTTATTAATTGATAGTGTTTATATATTAAAATTTTTAATACTTGTATTATATGATCATTGAATAATATAAAATTTACTAATAAAATTATATTAGTGTTGCGATTATAAAATTGAAAATTATAATTAAGAGGAATACATATTTAGGTGATAGTACTCACATCAAGGACTTGAAATGTCTGAGGATGTATCCTTAGAAGTGAAGTCCATGTATAATATAATTTTTACTAGATGATTTTTTAGTGGGAGAGGTATCTGGTAGTACAAAAATGGTGGTTTTTTAATGATAAATTTGATTAATGTTATATTCAAGAAATACATTAGATGTTATCCTACTATAAGTGGAGAGAAGAGTAGTTTTGGGTATATCACTTATATTTTAATTAATGCAAGGTTACATTACAGAGGTCAAAAGAATGGAAATTGAGAAAATATGTTGGTATTGTGATTTTGGATTAAAATTCACCTCAAATCCCCCTTTCATAAGATACAATTATTTTGTAGATATTTTTTTAACTTATTCAGTCATCCTTAATTTAATATTAGCTACATAATTAATTTATAACCATAATAATGAAATTTGATGAAATAAATTTTAATTACACCAATTTCAAAATTTGAAACATGTAAGATAGATTTTTAATATCATTATAATAAATAAAATTTATAATATTTTAAAATGCTATTTTTGAAATAATCACACATAATGGATGAAAAAAATAATATTTGGATACTAATTTTAATAAAAAAAATGATTTATTATAAAATAATTATGTATAGGATTTCATCAAAGAAATCCAAAACTAAATACCCCATGAAAATATAAGAATCAATGGAAATTCGACAAGTTTATTTTTTTATTAATGTAATATATTAATTAGTTGAAAAATATTTGGACATATATTTTTTTTAAATTAAATATTTATTATTATGAAATTTATTTTTGATTCATTAATATGACTCTTAATATTATGCTTCGTTTTTATATAATTATTATGTCCTACAAATTATAATTTTCATAAAAATATAATTTATCAAATAAATTTCATCCATTTTAGAAAAACATAAAAAAATCATACAATACTAATTTTTATATTAAGAGTTAGATAAAAATGTTATGTTGGTCAATTTAAAATTATAAAATTAATATATTATACATATTCATGAATAAGTGATATTTAAATGTAAACATACACTAAAATCTCAGATATGGTGTTTACCATCTATAGAAGGGATTATGATATTTTATTATATCTATTTAGAATAGGCTAATTTAATGAAAAGATAAAAAATGATGTAGTTATGAAATAATTGAGTAAATTTTTTCTAAATCAACAACCTATAATTGTTGGAATTATAATAGACAATTTACTGATTGTGTTACCACAGTTTATCCAGGTTATCAAGGGAGGTAAAAATGTATCGATTGGTTGAATTATCCACATCAGAACATGTCAGTAGTATAGAATTTGATTAAAAAAATTAACTCTATATTTATTTGATATTTAATCCCAACGACACCTAATGGATGGATCATTAATTTTGTGAATATTTTTATTGATCTTAGATGTTATGAGAATAAAACATAAAACTGTGGAATTTATCATATTAAATGTAATGTTCATAAGAAGTGTCCATTATTTAGGAATTCATTGGAGAAGGATAATATTGATTTCATTGTGTTTTGAAAATTAAATGATATTTTACATAAGAAATTTCAACCAAGCATTATTCACCATAAAATTGAATATAAAATCTTTAAATTAAATCAATAAATTGATGACTTTGATAAGTCATTTAATGGAAAACATTCTATATTAGTCAGATATGCACTAAAATTCAATCTAGACCCTTATATATGAATTTTTATGTTTTAATATGATTTAAAAATACTGAAGGAAATTTTTATTCATGTTCTAAGAAAATATGAGGTAAATATTTGATGTGTTTTAAATATCAATGAAGAGTTGAGTGAAACTTATATAATAAAATATTATAAATATTCTTAGTGGAATGCAATGGGAATTTATCTATCAATAAGGTATGAAGGTAAGACAATAAATTTTATCTCATGTTATATGTGTGGTAAAAATAATTTTATATAATTTCTTATGTGATCAGAATAATGTTATATGTCTGGTATGTTGGGATATCTGAATCATGATTGAAAATAAGAGTGATATGGTAATGGTCAGATCAATCATGAATGTTCAGCAACATTCCTTTTAATTTTAATGATATATGAATGTATTAACGTTCATATTTGATAAAAAATATGATTAATAGAGATTACAAAGACCATTAATATATGGATGAGTAAAAATCATATTCTACAATAACAAAAAATTGATGGACCATCGTGTGAAGTTGTCTCATGTAAATTACTAGTACATTCATATTATATTAGGGACATGTTTGATTCTAGGTCTATGTATTATTTTATATTATGTATTCTTTTTAGTAAAATTGAAATATAAACACAAAAAATTAAGGTTTAACCTTATTTAAAACGTCATGTGGACGTATTAAAAAATGGAGCTTTTTAGAACCTTCTAATTAGTATTTATGAAAATATTTTTCAAACATATATTAATTTTTAACCTAAGTGCAGTTTGATGTTATTATAGGTATGGATTGGATTTTAGTTTATCATTACATGATCAATTGCAATGATTAAGAATTAATATTCTGTTATAAAAATTAATTAAAATGTAAATTTAATAATTTATTCATTCCTATTTTAACATATAAAAAATAAGGGTTGTTGATTAATGATGTGGTTAAATATGATATTTCAATTGTTACTAAAAATAGGAAATATTTATATTTTTTATTTATAAGTCGTAAAATAATTTTTAGATGTATTTTTAGTTGATTTTTTAATTTTTATTCTTAATTATGTTGTTAAATTTATGGTTTATGTGTGTCCCCATTATTAATCCATTACAAATTCTTTTTTCAAACGGATCCATTTGAATAATGGAACTAAAAAAGGCTATTAAATAAGTAATATATAATGGTTTCATTGACACATGAAATTTTCCATGGGTTTCTCTTAATATATGAGCTAAAAATAAATATTTCTCTACAAGGATTTCCATTTATTATTGGAAATTAAAAATCATTTTTATTATGAACATGTATCAATTTTATAATATCAATTATTTTTTCCTCTATGATATAAGATCATTATTTTTCAATGAATAACATTATGTTAAGGTATCATTTTCAAAATTTGAATGATATAAACATTTCTAGGATTTTATTTAATACTACGTATAGAATTATGATTTTGTGTTTATGTATTTCATGTTTGAAAATATAACTGTTTCATTTTTAGATTTTTATATAGATTTATACTTGTGTTACAAGATTTTTTTTATGTAACTCATATTTAATATTATTGTTATTATGAAATTAATGAGTAAAATGAGTAACAACTATCTTCTATTATATATATTGAAAAATAAAATAATCATTATAAACAATTTATAAATTGTAAATTTAATAATAATATATATCTTCCCTTAGAAATATTGTTTCTTATCACATATGATTATTTATCATACTAAAATTATAGTTGTGGGATATTGTTAAGTAAAAAAATTTCACTGATATTGGAAGACTTATTTTTATAGTGGTTTATTATGGATTATTTGTTGAAATATATACATAGTTATATAGTCCACTAATAAATTTATCTCTTAGGTAATAAAAAACATATTGATAATGGAATGTGATGAATATTTTTTGTAATTGAATAGAATATTATATATTATTCCAATATTAGATCTACTATCAAGAAATGGTATATATATTTTACCATGATTTTTTATGGTCCTCCTGTTTTCCTAAAGGTATGATAATCCTGTAATTTCATATAAATCATTCTAATTGAAACTCATAAAGAATAGGTATCTTCCAAATGATGTTTATCTATTATATGTATTATATTATATAAAAATTTAGAGGTATATGTTATATTGTTCAAAATCATAAATATATAGTGATCATAAATGATTGAATTTTATATTCACAAAAAATAGGTAATCCTACGTCAAAGAAGATGGATCTAACTAATATAGGATTATGATTTCACAATTCACAATAATCATGTTAATGATAACAATGTAAATTATACATTCATTCAAAAATATATTGCATCATTTACTATGTTTCAATTAAAACATGATCAATTATTTTGTGTATAATGAATTTTGGACATGATGGTATATATATATAAACTTATTCAATTTTTTCATAGGTACTTATATTATCATCATATTAAAATGGAATTAAGAAGATTCAAAATCGATATTGTGTTTTAAAAAGAATGATTTTCTTCGTAAATGAATGTCAAAATAAAAAGTTTAATATTGACAACTATGGTATTATTATATATTAAAAGAGGTTGTATATGGGGAGAGTTTTCCAAATGAGGAATGAATTTGTGAATGAAACTCATACATCATTCATTACATTTTATTATGGTAATACGAATATTTATAGAGGCCATTATGAATTTTTTAAATGGAATGGAATTATGAAAATTAATTTTTATTTCACCATCAAATTACTGGATTTTCAATAGATTATGGTTAAATAGAAAATATCAAAGGATGTTTATTATCCTTTATAAGTGATTTAATCAAATTGTAGAATATATCACATGATTATATAATATTATTAACAAATAAATATCATTGTAATAATTTTTATTTGGAATATTTTTGATCAATTGTATAAATATATGCATTATCATCCTATTTGAGATAATATAATTTTTGATATGATTCTTATAATATTTCCTAAATTAATTACTATGTTACATGGAGTACCCCACTCAATTTAAACTGATTTTAATCTCATATATAGATAATATTTTTTAAATTAGAATTATATGATGTTTTGTTCAATGGTATGATTCATTATATATTATCACCCTCAATTTAGTGAAATGTTTTAGTGGATAATTAAATTTCATGAGGATACTCACCATGATTTCTCACTAAATTACTATGGTAGTTAGTATATTCATAATAAAATTTATTAATTTCTTAATAATAAATATTTTCCTTCCAATATATAGATGGATGATTTTTAGGATTACATGGAAAAAAAGTTATTTAAATGTTCATATTGGGATGAAGTTAGATAATGAATGTTATTGTGGCAAAATTTGAAAAAAGATATGACTAAGAAGGTGAAGATGGTTCAGAACCATGTGAGGGTAGCTCAGAGAAGGAAAAATTGTTTTGTAGGTAAACATGGGATATATATTTCAGTGAAATATGATATCATGATTTTCTCAGAATAAATATTTATAAAGGTGTTTTATATTTCTAAAAAATAATGTTAATTCTATATTATGTATATGGTTTGAAATTCTAGAGAAATATTGATCGGTTTCTGACTGATTTCCTTATTTTATTATATAATATCCATTATATGATTTGTTTTAATTTTTTTCTCATGAAATATGTACTAGATGAATGATATATTTTAATAACTAATATAGTTTATTTGGATGAGAATATATAAAACTAGGAAAATAAAATTTCATATTATATAAAGAGTGTACTATGGATTAAGGTGAATCTCGAGGTTAATGTTTAATTAATGAACAATATGATTGGGGAATCTAAATTAAAATCTATAATATTTTATCAGGAAAACTATCCCCACATCATTATGAATGATAAAATTTTTATGACACAATTTATTTAAAAGTAGTACAGTATGGAAATGATGATAAATTAGATAAAAATCAATTTCATTTCTTATTAATATTAATGATTAAATTTTAAATATTCATATTCACGATAATAAATTAATGTAATTTTTCAATAATATAGAACTCTGTTTTTTATATAAAAAAATTATTTTCAATATAATATATAGTATTTTATTATTGTAAAATTCTAAAATTTGGAATTAAAATTTTCTTATATGTACATCAATTCGAAAAATATAATGTCAAAATAATATTATAACATTTTTTTGGGACTTTATAGAAATGAATTATTTTTAGGTGAATGGTGAAAAATTCTTATTTTATATATGTTGCCAATTTTACGATAATATCATGATTTATGAATGAATTAAAATTTAATGAAACTTTTTTTGATCTTATAAATTATTGTTTTATAAATTTGAAAATATATCTATTGTATTTATTCAAATAAAAACTATTTAATAATCTGTTTTTCATAAAAAAACTAAAGGGTGTATTTGGTTCTATTTTTTGGATTACAATTGAAATATTATTAATTGTATTTGACCTAATATATATAATTCTATTGTAATCAGTGTCATATGTAATTTTGGTGTGAAATAATTTTTATGAATAAATGGTCATTTTTACTAAAAATTATTCATTATTTTGTTTTGTGAACATATATTAAAAATAACATTTAACATTTTAAATAAAATTATTCATTGGAAATCGTATCCAAATATGTAATCAAAAAGTTCAAATTTGTATTTTTTTTCATTTTATTTTTTAGTAATGGTGAAAATGTACCATATTTGATGTTTTTGTATCATGAAAATGGTTGAAAGGGGAGAGAAAGAGGGTTAAACTATGCGGTAAGGATTATAATATGATTAATAATTGAAAAAATTGTATTTATTTAGTTTATTTTGAACATTACCAATCCCATTATTGATATTAGGATTCCATTAAGACAATTTAATTGGGTAGAACATTTGTTATATCTTAATGTTGATAATGTATAAAATGGTGATAGTCCGATCACAAATAAATGGGAACATATTCTCCCCAGTTATCCATAAACATTGAGCTATCTAGATTGACCAATATTTATAAATATCTCCCAAATCCTCCTCTTAACGACCTGTATGACCTGGTTTCACCATAATACCAATAATTGAAAACATAATGTTTATTCCAATGTATGATATGAATAAATGGTTTATAAGACATAAATGAGTTCTTTAAACTATTTTTCTTCATATAAATCCATGAAATATTTTATTACAATCCAAAAAATATTCCATTAGTATATTTATATACTACTATGTTATTATATTATTGAATAGATATATGTTCCTCAAGGAGTCTTTATCCCTCTCTTGAAATGGTGAATATGGTTTCTTCGATGAACAACATGATAAAGATCACATGGAGGAATAATTACATACTAATGGATGTATTGAATATCAAATAGTGTTTTCTTATGAATTTTGGTATTATTATCATAATGGACACTGTTTTAAAGGGCCAAAAGTGTAATAAATTCAAAGGGATTACACTTTATCGAGTAGATATGAGATAGATGAGGCTATCTATTTTTTCTCATAGTAGTGATTATGTTTCATATAGATTTTCTCATTAAAATAACTCCTCTTTCATTCATTATAATAAATAAATAATTCTTGAATGGTCCTAAAGTATTTTCTTTATCATAGTGAGAATAGTCTTACCCACGAGGGAACATCTTTTGAAAATTGAATATATAGTTCATTAGAATTTAGATGCATGGGAATTCTATGATTGCTTTTGAATTCCCATTAGCGAAGGATATTTCCAAATTTTGTTCCCCGAGGAAGAGATAATGTGTATGTATTGGGGGATGGTCTTGATTCCTCTTAAAATATGGATCTCCAACTATTAGATTGACACATGGCCTTTAATCCCATTACAATCAGATACACAATAACTACTGTATGATTTGAAATTTATGGTTTAAATTCAGTCTATTGAAATCCTAATATAATATTTTATATAACATCACAATTGTTACACATATTAATGTGGATAAATCTATGGATGGAGACCAATCTGTTTCAATGTGAGATTCATGGTCAACATGGACCTCTACTCATCTCTCATTGAATATGTAGTCATTCATACAACTGATTAAAACAAATAAAATTAAATTCTCTACGAGAATTTTATACAAACATCCAATAGTTGAATATAAATTGTAAATGATAAATGAAAATTGCATAATTTTTTTTATAATTTCAATTTTAATTGGCATGATACAGAAAAATGGACAAGAAAAATAAATACATGATATTCAATCATGGTGACTAAACAGGCTACTACTCTGTCCAATACCATGATTGGTGAAAAGAAGGACACAAATGATATCATCTTGACTGAAAATAAGGATTGAAAGATAATTAATTCAGTAGATCATGATGATACATCTAATCTTATTCAAGATATGAAACTGACTGAAAAATATTAGGTTGAAATTACTCAAGAAGGATATTCATATTTTTTTCAAAAGATAATCCCTAAAAATATAAATGTTGTCTTTTAGCTGGACACATGGGGAATATAAGTTTCCCTTCCTATAAAGGTATTTAATTTTCTCTCATCACACCCACATTCAATGATCTTAATTTTCATGTTGTAACTACAATGATCACCTCATGTGATAAATTTTAAATTGGAGGTTTGAATGGACAACATGTTATTATTTATGTACTAGTATAGGATACATGGTATTTATAATATGTGGATGAAGAATACATTCAATACAATTCTTATAGACCTGTTATTGATGAGTAGTTAATTGGCATTCATAGTCATAAATAAAATTATAAATGTAATTTTGGATATGTACACAATTTAAATAATCCATAGGCACACATCATGATAGATAGATGTATATTTGTGGTGATGATGTGCTGCAAGAGGTCCTGGAAAACATGGAAAAGGAATCACTTAATTTTAATAACATGGAATCAGAATATTAGAAGATGCCTCCATCAATTTTTATGGGTTAGTATTTATTAAAACATGTTTTTTTCAATAAGGATTGAACATTTGATGACTATATATAGGTTGATGAATCACTACAAACTGGTCAAGATCATCCATTAATTTCTCTAGATAGGTATTGGGTTACCCTATTTTGGCACAACATACATATTCAAATCTCATTGGAGTTCATGAAGCAAACAATGATGGAAAATTTTAACAGATTGAGGATTCAATCCAAAATCCCATGGATACAGGAGAAATAAAGACTCATATACGAAGATATTCTCAATAAAACTAACATTATAATGTGTTTCCTCAATCATAAACTGACACTGGTACTAATATAATAGATGTTGAAACCCTTTTATAGAAGATGTTATCTCAGAGGAGAGGGTGTTATCAAAGAATCCATTGGAATGGTCATCGATGAAGAATAATTGATTAGGATCCAATACATGAGGAGGAGGAGGACAATCAATGGCAGAAGACACTTTGTGAAGTTCTACGGAAGAACCTTGTGATGTACAAGGGAAGCATCATGGATATGGAGACACAGAGCCTGCTCGAGGAGCTGGTGATAGCTTTTAGATTGATTCAAGATCTGACAGAGTATCGAGTTCCTCTAGCTGTAGGCCAGATGTGGTGAGTACCGCGTTTGTGGTTCAAGCTCTACCATGGAGAAAAGAGGGATGTTGAGGTCTTGTGGACTAACTTTGAGTGTGTGTTCTGGGTAGAATTCCTCTCTTCTACGATGAATGTTGAGAAAAGTAAGGAGATACTCTCCCTTCAGTAGTGGATTTTTTTAGTGATAGAGTTGGGGATGAAGTTAAAATATCTCCATCATGTTGCTATAGACAACTTTCTAGATGAAGAGTCTTGGGTAAGATGTTTAGAGGAGGCACTCCTATCTTCCCTTCAGTATATTATTACTCCCATAACCCTATAGACAAATTTGGAGGTCCAAAATAATTTTGAAGTGGTAGAGTGTATGAACACTCTAGGATGTGTGCCTTGACATGGGAGACATTTGGGCTCATCAAAGGGAAAGGCCATCAGCAGCAGGCCACCAGTGTCATGGCCTTCAATGATTTGGATGTAGGGAACCATGCACCATTATTTCCAGTTTCAGTCTCTCGATCCTTGATCTTTAAATTTAGGCAGATGGACGAGATGCTCATATGTGGAATCCATGGGTACCTTCAGAATTAGTTCTCGGACTGAGTGAAGTATAGTAGGGGTGTGATAGTACGACGCCCACCTCAACAACAAATTATTCCACCCATTCCCTTTTAGCACCAGTAGTAAGGAAAGCGACCTCTTTCATCCCTGATAGAAAATGTTGTGGGAGGAGGCCAACCTCTAGGTGCTCCTCAAGAACCTCAACTATATCTAAGTCTGGGATGTGGCTGATAGCCGAATGGGTTGAAGAGCTGGGCGTGGGTAGATACTCGTAGAGGAGGCGTTATTTTTATTAGGGCTGGAAGTTGTTCGGGTTACGATCAGCTAGTTTATTATTCTTGCCTAGGTCCTATTTGATTCAAAATCTTCACACTCCTTTTTTAACCCAGTCTAGCCCATGATTTGGAACTAAACAGAGTGATACCATCCTTAACCCAGGTATTGAGTACGCCAGTCCAAGGTTAGAACTACGTAACTCATGTTTTCGGACAATATAGACTAAGGTTGGGACCACATCAGTCCAATGTGGACCTTCTTTTACTGGAGATGCAGCCGTATGATGTCATTCTAGGGATCAGCTGGCTATTCTCTATGTGTTTTTATCATCTATTTTTGAATAAGGATCGTGTTTTTAGATGTGGGTGGAACACGCGGGACATTCATCAACGAGCGAGGTTTACATGGGGGGCCAAAAGCAAGTGGAGCCCCATCATTCCTTGTTAGTCGAGATGTCAGTAGAGTCAGCAGTTAAAGAGATGGTGGATGTTTCCAAGATAGTCAGTGTGTTCATGGAATTCTTCCCTGAGGATGTGGCGACCTTACCCCCTCAATGATATGTTGAGTTTGGGATTGACATGCATTATAGTGCCCATCTGATTTTGATGCCCCCAACCAGATGGTGCCTACTAAGTTGTGGGAGTTACAGATTCAGAATGATGATCTGATTAAGAATGGTATTGTTCAACAAAGTGCGTCACCATGGGGTGCTCTAGTATTTTTTTCGAAGAAGACAGATGGTGGTATCATGTTTTGTATATACTACCATAGATTGAATCAAGTAATAGTCAAGAAATGTTACCCTATCCCAAGGATAGATGATCTCTTTGTCCAATTGATGTGGGCAGGAATTTTCTCCTTGATAGACCTACAATTATTATATCACCGGTTGTGGATTAAAGAAGGTGACATATTAAATACATCCATCATGTGCAGATATGGGCACTTTGTGTTCGTAGTCATGTCGTTTGGCATTTTGAATGCACACTCCGTGTTCATGGGGTTCACAAAATCCTTCTTTTTGGAATATCTGGACTGGTTTGTAGTCGAGTTTATTAATGAAATCCTAATATACTCATTATTATATTAGGATCTTGCTGAGCATATGTGGATGGTTTTATATATACCTAGGAAACACCATCTTTATGGGAAGTTGTCCAACTATTAGTTCCGAACACGAGAAGTGCACTTCCTTGGACATGTGGTGTCTAATCAGTGGATAATAGTGGACCCATCAATGTTTGAGGCAGTTTATTCATTGGAATAACCTAATAATGTGATGGATTATTGTAGATTTCTAGGTCGGGTAGTCTGTTACCTAAGTTTCATGCCCGACTTCTCTCTACTTTCAGCAGAATTGAAAACATTGACCAGAAAGGACTAGGCCTTTGTGTGGAGTTAATAATGCTAGAAAGCCTTCAATTACATGAAGGAGAAGATGGTTAGTTACCTAATGCTGAGGTTTCCAGAATAATGTGTGATGTTTGAGGTGTTTTGGTATGCTTTAGACCATGTATTGGGTTTGTGATGATGCAAAAGGAGGGGTGATCTCTTATGGGTCTATGGAGTTACATCCCCAAGAGCATAACTATTCCATCCAAGACTTGAAGCTCACATATGTTGTGTTCTGACTAAAGTTGTGGTGGAACTACCTCATTGTTGAGTGCTTTTTTGTATTTAATGATCATAATAGTTCAAGGTATATCATATACTAGTAGGACCAAAACTAGTGGAAGTGGAGGTTGATGGAGTTTCATTAGGACCACAACATTGAAATTTCCAACACATTAGGTAAGGGGAATGTTTTGTTGATTACTATCACATCAATTATCCTAAGGATGTGGTTTGAGAGTTGGAAGATGCTTGGAAGGCGATGGAGGAGTTAGATTCCCAACACCTGGATGCAAGGGTGGAGGATGGAAGAGGATGTCAGTTCTAGATGGTAGTCTATTTCTCTCTGTTTCATTTGTTGTAGGTGTCTCAGTGGGGAGACTCAGAGTGTGAAGTGAATCCCAATTATGATAACCAAGGAAATGCCTTGGAAGGGTGGTCAGAGGATGGTTAGAATAGAATTATTTTCTGATAGAAATTTTTTTTCCCAGTGATGATGCGAGAGACAGTTCTTGGTGAGTTCCACAACTCACCCCTATTGGTACATACGGTAGATTCGAAGACGTAATGGGGTTTAATGGTTCAGTTTTGGTGGCATGGGGTGAAGTGGGTAGTGGGAGAGATCTTAGAAAATAACATTGTATGTCAGAAGGTGAAGGCTAAACACCGCATCCCAGGAGGTCTGTTACAACCATTAGATGTCCCTTAGTGGTAGTGAGATGAAATCAAGATGGATTTCATCACAGGACTACCCAAAGATAAAGGTGGTTTCAATTCCATCTAGGAAGTAGAGGAATGGATGACGAAATCAGTTCACTTCTTAGAAATCAAGTAGTGGAGTATGATGGATTCCATAGAACAAAACTATGTGGAAGAGGTGGTGCGGTTGCATGGAGTTACAAGGTACATAGTCTCTGATCGGGATACCAGTTTTACCTAACAAGTCTGGAAAGGACAGTAACATTATTTTGGCACATAGCTATGCCTTTGTAGTACTATCCACCCCCAGACAGATAGGCAGAAAGAGTGCACCATCCAGACTTTGGAGGATATGCTACATTCGTTTTTTTGTGCATTGGGGTATCTTAGAAGCAGCATTAGCCTTTGGTAGTGTTTTCCTACAACAATAATTTTCACTCTACGATTATGATGGATCCTTTTGAAGAATTGTACAGGAGGTCAGGTCGCACACCCGTGTGCTGGACGAATGTTGAGGAAGTAGGTGTTGTTAACCCGGATGTGGTGTGGAGCTCGATATAGAGGGTTCATATTATCTGAAAGAGGATGAAGGTTGCCCAGAATTAGAGTAAGGCATATGCTGATAGTATGGGAGACCTGTAGAGTTCGAGGTCGAGGACCACTTGTTCTTGATTTTCTCCCCTCAGCATGGAAAACAGAGGTTCGGTCGGGTGAGTAAGCTTTATCCAAGGTTTGTCTAACCCTTCATGGGGTTGTAGCAGGTTTGTGAAGTGGTTCATCAGCTGGCGCTACCACTTCCATTACTGAGATGGCACAATGTCTTCAACGTGTCATAGCTCTGTCAGTATCTACATGATGATTCACACGTCATTGACTAGGGAAGACTAGATATCGAGGACGATGCAACATTTGTAGAAAGACTAGTGAGGGTCGATGATCATGAGGTGATGGTACTTCATGGAAAAATAATTCCCTTGGTTCATGTGTTATAGAAGCATAGTGGACTTGAGGAGATTACCAGGGAATGGAAATCAAATATGTGAGCTCAGTACACATAGTTTTTTTGAATTTTTAATGTTCTATTTTTTACATGTTTGTGATTAAGTTTTTGAGCCTATTAACTATGAAATAGACGGTTTCCCTTGTTCTCAGGATGTGTGTGAAGAATCCTGATAGTGGGGAGGGGAGGACCTGATCCCTAATAGAGACGCATTATGGTGGATGAGATTAAACCCGTGTGAGCAAGTCAATCCCACCCAGAGCTGATAGCATATTGACATGGAGGATGGGACACCATACTCTATATGACTCGATGATATGTCATTTATATGTATGTGTAGTTACTAGAGGAATAGGTGTTCTATGTTGTTGATGACATCTAATCATGAGAGGTATCGTTGAGGTGGTTGTTCAGACCCATCTTTTTTCTACGGTTTTATCCATGAATTCTAAAGGAAGAGAATAGTTTGAGAAGTATATGATGTAATGCCTCAAACCCTCTTCGTCAAGTACATTGTCCAATAAATTAATTCCCCCAATAAATACAACGATTGAATGGAACATGTCATGGAGGCACTACTAAGGCGGCACAATCATGATATCTCACTGAAATGGTGGCACCATCATGGTCTCAAACTGAAACGGTGGCACTGTCAGAGTCGCACACTGAAATGGTGGAACTGCTTTATGCTGTCTCACTAGACCAGTGGCACCACCATGGTGGCACCATCACAGTTGCACTATCACGTTCGCAAACCAAAACGGTGGCACCGCTTGGGTTTTATCACTATTATGGTGGGACAATGTATTCCCTTTTTTCCTTTCCCATTTTTGTCGAGTTTCTCAGGTTTTCCCTTTTCCACCCCCGCAACTTATCTTTTTATGTAATAGTTTTTTAATACCCCTTTATAAGCCATTTAAAATCCCATAAATGATATATAAAATACCCTAAGATTCAGGTGACCATTTACTTACCAAAACATGTTGATTTAACTCGGTGTCACACCATTATCCATACATTCTAATTCTTCCCATATTGCATGTTTTCCTCTGATTAAAGGAAACTGTTTAATACACAAATGTTATGGCCACATATCCGATGATAATTATAAAATGACAATTAATTCCATCATGTGTAACCCCCAAACCGTGTGGTGAAACCAAAATTTTCCCATAAAGCTGTTCACAATTTTGATATCCCATAACTCCATGATATCACTTTTTTTTATTTATCACATTAAGAATTATACTTATTCAGGTATGTCTCTTTTCCTTCTTCTCATTTGTGAATTTGGATCCCCCTTCATGTGGAAAGGGGTTCCATGATGATGGATCTTTTTTTATCACTCTTCGAGTCCCTGAAGTTCTTCCTTTACAAGTCACACATCCAATGTTCTCGGTGCATGGAGAGAAACATCGATCATTGATCATCCTAGTAGGTTTTATCTTTTTTCTCTCTTTAATTTGTATCTTACGGGGTAGGTATGATAATTTTTCTATGTGTATGGATGAATCCAAACAAAAATGAATATAAATAATGGGACCCCATAAAATGAAGGGGTGAGTTGATGTTTCTGTTGTACTCTTTTATCTTTGATTTTATGTTGTGAATTTTATTGGATTATATCCACAAGAAATTTTGGGCTGTTGGGGGTCCTTCCTTGTGCACTAATGATCATCTATTTTTTGGTTAATTCTATGATTGAGAGTTTCTAACATAATTTTTTTTTAATCCTGTAAACCTGGTAGATTCTATCTATTCTATGTAAATATGAATCCAAGTGTGGTCAAACCTGTTATCCAAATAGAAAAAGGAAAAAAAGGAAAGATGTGTTTGAATATTAAAACTCCCTTTCTTTGTCTAAGTAATATGTGTGGTTGTTCTGTTTGATCACTGTAGGGTGACATGGATGGGTATGGGATCCCCTTTTGTGGTGCACATATCTTTTTTGTCGAACTAAGACTATGTGTGGTCATATGGTGGGGCTTGGTTAGGTTCCATTAATTTAGTGATATCATAGATCCCTTTTGTTATTGTGACATTAAAAGAGAACCAGGTGTGAATGATTTGTTTTCTTCATGATAGTTTTTCCTTTTGTGGATTATGGAAATGCGTGTTAGTTTCCCGTTTGTGATGACTTATTTAAATTGAATCACAAGAATAGGAAAGTAATAATGATTTTAGTGGGATATTTTTTTCTAGGAATTAATGGTAACTAGGCTGTGGGTGGTGTGCTTTGTATAAATGAATTGTAATGAGGTTGTTTGATTATAGTATAGTTTTGGAACCCCTAGGTTGGGATGAATTTTTTTTCCTATATGTATAATTTTGTTCTTATGATTATTTTTCAGGCCCTACCCATGTTGAGGTCTTCATGCCAAACACCCCAATTTAAATGGGCGAGGGTATTTTCTCTAACACTCCTATGAGAGGATGGATTTTATTTCCTTTTATGCTCCCTCTCTCAAGTATCCGAAGACTCTTCAGGAAGGATATGATGGCTGGATCCCATTATAGCCCAAGATTTATCAAGCAGGGTATGTTGCGGGGGTTGTCCCAGGTCTGTATGGGAAGGTTATTTCCCAAGTGTCTTCAGGATTAGGTCCATGTGCCTTCAGGAATGGCTGTAGTTGTTAAAGACTATGTGTATTTGGGCATGTCTATAGTTGTTCTGGCCTAGATGTTTGTGGGCGGGCTGAGTGGTTGTGGTAGACCAGGTGCGTGCATGTGTAGTATGGTAGGGAGACTCCAGTGAAAAAAGTGTTGAACGTCTGACGTGTAAGATTCCTTCAATATGTAGTGAGAATAATGTGAGGGGTACCCAATCATCTATGTGTTATTAGTATTACATTAATTTACATGAATTTTTTGAAGAGTGATCCATAGTGAGGTCTGGGATGATAGTTTCATTATTAGGTGCTTGGTTACCTCCTACTCTCTCGTGTCATTAGAATGTCTCCCCACTTGTACACAAGAGTTTTTGGTTTTTCATAATGAGTAGAAAAGTATACTCATCCTATGTATATAGAACTTGTTTTAGGTTTCTAGGAGGATATAGATGACAGTGTGGGATAGTACATGTTCAAATGTTGGAATAATTGATGTTGTTTTTTTCTTTTCTTTGGTATTTTCCTTAGGGGTTTTTTTATATTGTAGTGCTTATTATTGGAAACATGTATATGGAAAAGGAATTGTTTGGGAATTACATTTACTTCCAGTTTTGGTTTTTATTGGGACTTACTATCTTATCTCTTGATCCTACTAAACAAAAAGTGTAAGTCATTCCATTACATATGTTATTTTATACCATTGGTGCTAGTCGGCACTCTAGGACCTATTGAAGGCAAGTATCGGGGGTCATTATCTCTCCTTATATATAAAGAAGAAATTTCCTAGAAATATGTTGTCCCATCCCTCACTTTTGTGATGAAATCTCCTGAAAGATAAATATATGATTTATACAAAATCTATTCCATCAACAATTAGTGATGAAAATAAATAATGACAGATATTGGATGTCAAATTAATTTATCCCGAACCCAAGAAACAACACCAATATCTATAAAAAGGAATGAAGTTTTAGATGGTCAGTCATGCAATGCCTCAAAAGGATCTATTCTAATTTTAAAAATTAAACTATTTTTATTGGTAAGATCAACCAGTCCAATGTGGTTATCAAAAGTTCCATCAAATTCTAGATTGCACAATAATAATTTCTTTCAATATCCGTATAGTGTGTTATTTTTTCCATATATCTATGGATGAAATGTTTTTCTCAATACAACCATTGACCAAATTGCCTCATTGAGGTCTATAAAAATACGATATGTGAATTGAGATCCCATATAATAAATATTATAAAATATAAGAACATGAAATTTGATAATAAACTTCACATATAGTCAATAAATGTCCTCAAAATTGGTCTAATCATGAATTTGTATAATGTTTTCCAATTTTTGTTATTCATCGATCACTACCCATGTATCAATATTTCCTCGAGGGGTATATATAATCCCAACCGTGAAATGAATAAAAAAGCATACCACTCCAATGTTATCCAAGGAATGGGATGACTAAAATATGAGGGATTCATGTTGTTGACATTAACATATTAACTGGTGTAATATTTACAAAAAACAACAATATATTGAATCATACCTATCAACTGGAATAATTTGTGTATGTGATAGGAAATATACACGGTTCCTTTGATTACTTCTCACAAGCAGTTGAAAAAATCCCCCATCATGGCCTTTTGCATATGAAATTTTATTGCATTAAAATTTCAGAAACATAAAATACATTTAAGAGAAGATTACCACTCAATAAAACTCCCCCACTATAAAGAGAGTCCATCTTTCAATGAAATTCATAATTAAGATATTGTTTTTAATGAATATTATTTTGAATAGTTCAAATAAATGCTGATATGGACAAACACATTATCATTCTCAAGAACTCTAAAATGAATGTGTGTAATGAGTGCTGTCATGGTCAACATTTTTGATGATTTTATCGTGGACTGGGTAAGAAGTATCCTCCATAAAGTATCTACTATGAAATGCAGATTAAAAATGGAGTAGGAAATGTAATAATAAATTTTATTAATTAACATCACCCATAATCTATTTTTAATATTGGGTTCTTTTCAAATAATATAAAATAAAGGTTTTTTTACATAAAATAAACCATTAGATATTGTGTAGATAGGTAATAATATCGAATCAGAAATATATTACTCACCATTATAAGTTAAATTTCATGAGTATGATAGTTATTATCATATTTATAAGCGATTAGGAACTATAGTCAAATACATTATTGTCCTACAAGACAATTTATCCAAAAACAAACTAGATATGTCATAAATGTCAACCTAGCCCTACCCAACCTATAAGAGATAAAACACGAATGAGTATGTCAAATGTATATTCAAACAATCAAAAATAATTCTTAAATTTTAAATCCTGTATAAACATTAACCCTTTCAATGTGATAGGATTCATTGAATAAAAAAATTCTATTAAACATTTGTCAAACTAATTGAAATATCCTACTAATCCCAACAAGCACATAATGTCAGGAAAATTGGGCAGTTGTGACCATGTTATTACACACATTACATTCAACAAATCTATGGTAATTATATTTTTTGTTGAACAATATCAATATAAATTCCCATACCAAATCCAAAAATTAAATTTTCATAGATATATATACAAAATAGTGATATTTCAAAATATCCATAACTACCTTCATATGATGATTAAGATCATCAAAATTCATAGTGTAAAAAAATACTCCATTAATAAATACCAATAAAGTTTTATCCTAGATACATAAGTAATATCATGTCTAGTAGTTCAATTAATTCATTAGGACCATTGGTTCAAACAAAATTTATAACAAGATACTCATAATGCATATTTCAATTCCTGATGGTGGTATTCACATTATTTGTTAGTGTGATTTTCAAGTGGTCATAACCAGAATAAGGATTCATCTTTTAGAACCATTTCCCCTGATAAAATGATTAATAAAATCAAATACCAAATTAATATATATTTACTATTTATCGCGACTTGATTTTTTTCGATAATCAATAGACATTTGAACTTTCAGATCATTATTCTTGTTATAAAATTGAATCTTTTAAGGAAGAAAAATCCTGAAAAATATTTTCTTCTTTTAATTAATAATATAAATGAATAACAATCTCATTATATTCTACTATTTCTATATGGGTAACAATGTATATAGATTCATCGGTTACTCAGTACTTTATTAACATAGTACACTACCTCCCTTAGCTATGGAAAGATATAAAATTAAAATAGAAATATATTAGGAAACTAAACCAACAATAGAAGAAGACCACCACCCAAATTTTATTATTCTACATAAAAAACAATGACATTTTTATCATCCAATATGAATGAATAGATATGACACATATTGATCTCAGTTTCCATTTCCATAGTAAAACATGGAACACCATCTCCTGGGGTCATAAAATAATCTCTCAAAAGATATTAGTAAGTTCATAATTTATGGGAAATTATATATTATATAATGTAAAATATTTCTATAATAATAATGACTAGAAATAGAAAATTCTAGGTGATCTCAATATATGGTAAATAGAAATCCCAATAATGAAATCATATACGCTTCTAAATTTTTATTTTATGGGACTTATCAAAATCTTACAAATAATGCATAATCTCTATAATAATTTTTTGAAGATTCAAAAAGTGAGTCAATAAAAATTAATAAGATTAATAGTCATAAAATAAATAATCTACTAACGATTAACCTATAGTTATAGAAACACTCACTATCATAGGAAACACATTAGATTCTTCTATATAATCTTCCACCATTTGAAACATATTCATCGAAAATTCATGATTCTTAAACCCCCAAATCATAAGAAGCTAATTTCAACATAGATACCTATGTTATTGATGATAATGATCCACTTCAAGGTGCTAAAAATTCCAAAAAAAAAACTTCTTTATTTATCCTGAGTGACCTCACAACTGATAGAAATTTTTTACCTTAGTAAAACCTAGTATGAATGTCCAACCATTATTAATTTAAATAATGTAAAATGCAATTAACCAAACATAGAGTGAGGTTTATATAATAACTAATATCATTATCCTCAAACAGACAAATTCCAAAACCTATTTCCTTTATAAGGACAAACAAAACATCCACATGTAGTCAGTGGAAACCCAATTAGCCTTAAATTACAACCCAATAAAATCTCATCCATCAAATATTTAACTAGAAAATCCAAATAAATAGAGGTAATTAAAATGAAATCATTATATTGAAATCGAATTGAAGATACATATTAAATATTCATAATATAATCTTCTCATTCATTACTACCTTTGGAGAAAATTTAATTTGATAAAAAATGGATTGTATAATGATTTAATATCCAATCATCTTGTGGTAGGATAATAAAACAAGTATATTTTAATATATCCATTAAATATCGATAGATATTTTTTATGAAAAATTTTAAATTGTGTTTCCAATCTTAGCCATTTTGTTTCTTCAATATAACCATTAAATTCCATGAAATGATATTATGCCCTTCTATATTGACGGTATCACATTTCACTTTTATAAAATCTAGATTTTATATGAAATAAAAAGTATTTAAATACATTTATAAAAACAATATTTCTATTGGGGGTCATCCATGCTGTGGAGTGATAGTGGTATCTTTCAAAATGAACACTTAACAATAATCATTATATTCATCTCATTGGGGTTCCACTACTAGATCCGCTTTGAAAAGAGGTCTTCGTACTTTTCAGAGGGAATCGATAACACACAACACTTTATCAATTTGATTTAGATCAAATTTATTTTTATATTATTATTATTCACTGGATTCTTCACACAAGGTCCATTCAAACTTATAGATGGGTAATTGTATTCCCCAACATCAATAGAAAACATGAAAACATTAGTACATATACTTAGATAATGAAAAAAAAATTAAATGATATAGGATTATTATTTCCATGAAATTGATTTAAATCCTTTTGAGATTTCAAAATAAACATATCTGGTTAGGAAATTTTTTTTGATCATATTGTTCCTCATTGATACTTTTCCAAATCACCTATATTTACTTAAGGGTCAATATGATGATATCTATAAACACTATTGCTCATAAACTACCCCTAGAATCCAAAAAATCCATCCTTGTATCTATTAGTTCTTACTGGAAAACATATTGAAATCAAATAATGATGAGATAATATCCATTAAGTACCTTTTTCATGAAACAAAATAAATACATAATTATACTATCACCCAATCTGCAATTATCATGACCAATATAAAATTAACAATCCTCATGGGTTGGTGACCATTGTCTAGAGATAAATTAAGGTTTGGGGAAATGATGCTTTCCCATAATTAATAAATTATATATAATAGGAGATAATAAATCAATTAATGGATAGTATTTTATAACATACTCAAGAAGAAAAGTACAAAAATTCGTTTGAAGGAGATCTCAAAGTAATATTTGATCTAAAATATAGCACAACATCAGTCATGAAAAATCTGTGAGTCTCAATGAAATGTATGGATTATAGCTCAACTGGTCACCATCAACAGCTAATTCCTCTTGCATCAAGCATGAAATCCAGTTCCAGGTGTGCCTTTCTGCTTTCCAATACTAGCAATATGATAATCAACAATCACCATTATGAAAATTCACGGTGGAAAAAATACCCCTATAGGATTCCCCAAATATTTATATGAAATTTCACAAATAAGAACCATTTATAATTAAATTTAGATAAATTTAATGATCTAAAAAATATTTTCATTATTTTAGTAAAATATTTTTTCAAGAATGGAATATGGATTTTATAAAAAACATGTTTGAAATGATCATTTATAATAATATACATTGACATAAATAAAATAATTCTAAAATTACTAAAATATAATAATAAAATACAATAAAAAAATGGTCATATAGATTTATGTTCTTTTGTTCCTGGATATATGATCCTCATGCCACTAAGTCAATCATAATATCTTAATGTGTGTATGTGCACAACTCAATTGATCTAGCCATTAGGATAGAATCAGCAAACATTCCATCAAGGAATTTCATAAAAAATTGGAATAGATATATTATTAATTATCAATTAATTTCAAATTATTAATGTTTTATTATACTGGTCCCAATCCCCAACTTACTTATCATGATCATATGTTCCTTCAATCAACCAATCATGTGAAAATAAATTCAATTATATTCAAATAATCATTTATATATCAATATCCCAATATCAATTTTTGACAATCAATTCCAATTTCCTTAAAAAAATCATAGGTTTTCAACAAACTCAGTCCACATAAAATCATCTTTAATTTCATCAAATTTTTCAATAAGAAACCACAAATAATTTATACTACTCATTTTTAATTTCATTATATATTTTCCTAATATTCACCCAATTCATCAAATACTTTTGAAAATGGGTTTTATTTGAGAAATAAATTTCTTTTTGAAATAAAAAATCAATGAATAATAATAATAGGATATAAATTAGTAAAAAAATTCCATTTCAATAAATAAATTATGATTTAAATTTTATTTAAAGTCCTCAAGAAACCAGTTACCATTAATAAAAAATAATGGAATCACAAAAAAAATAATCGATAAATATGAATCAAAACATGTATATGATCCATCTACCACATGAGGATGCATCAAATTCAAAAAAATGTGATATGATAAGTAAGGTGATTTACATAATCTTCAGATTTCACTTTCAAGGGAGAGATCACAAATATAAACTAACAAATTCATTTGAGAGGAAAGGGGTATGAGAATCCAAAATACTCTCTAGAGACACTTTAAAATCCAAGGGATAACCTTTTGGTTTTATTTGTAGGATTTTAGGATATAAAATGAGGGGTTTGGATTTTAAAATACTATAAATAAACATACAACAACATAACCCACAAAACCAAATCGAGGAATGGATAAATAGGAATAAGTTGTAGTATAATGTAAGTGACCATGCCAAATTGTGGACAATCAAAAAAACTTATAAGAATCATGTGATTCAAATCTCCAATGATCTAAAATACTATAGAAGGGACCATGGTGCAGATGAATATTCAATACTGTTGAACCTAACCTCTAATAAGGGGATGTACAACAGCCTCCCATCCAATCCACAACTATTAAATCCCCCACCCCATTATCAAAAAGCTTGTTTTTACTATAATATATTATCATAAATTAAATGTGATCACATACCAATGGTTTAAATTGTTTATTTTTATTGGTAAACTAAATATATAGTTGAATATGTCAATAAATTTGAAAATATAAAAGTAAAACATAATGAATTTAAATATTCTTCCATAGTATACTTACTCAATGATTACTTCATAATATCAAACTAAAATTAAGGAAAATCAGGGTTGTGCTAAAATTTTAAATAATAATTATGTACAACATATTCAATCATGATTAAATATCTAATACTAAATATGATGAGTTAAATAACTAAAAATACATTCTATTTAATCAATATCTTGATCACATTTAATAATATGGAAATAATAAATGATGATCAAATTATTCAATAAATCTAATAGCATTATATTAATACTTTTACATGTATTTCATGAATTTTAAAATAATCACATAGAGATAAATATATAATATATCCAAAATTAAAAGGATAATGTTGGGCATAATTATTTATTTGTTAAGGCCACCTTCTAAAAATCATACAAAAATGGGAATTACCATGAAAAAATACACTAGTAGTTTCCCTTTTGCTACTTATCAATGTACAAAGAGGCTATTAAAGGTCACACCCATGACATAATAAGACCAATTAATTAATCATATAAACATGGAGAATAAAAATTATATATATATAATAAACATAATCATCTGTATTCAGAATGATTTATATAAAATTATAATATTCCTTGTTCTATTCTAATCATAAAATATAAATAAAAATACCCATAATGGTTTATTTACAAAATACCCCAAGTAGAGTTTAGTTCAATTAATGAATTTTTTTTTATTATTATATACAGCATAAAAACCAATAAAAACAATTTTGACGATTATAACCCTTTCATGTTGAAAAACACATTTCAAAACAATAAAAGTAAGAAATATAAAAAAAATTAATAATGAAAAAAAATCATTAAAACATGAAATGGGGGCATTAATAAAATGATTGGTCATGGTGTTGGGAAAATTCATTACATTCAAAATATGTTAAAATGAAGATAATATTCTGATTTTTTAAAAACATTAAAATGATCATAATTCGAAAAATGAAATGATGAATAATTTTAAACCATTTAAAAAAAATAAAATCGGGGTAAATATTTCATTAATATGTAATTAGAAATTTATAAAAATATTCTTTATTTTTATTAAATATGGATGTTAATGAAATATATTAAAAATTGTGCCAAAAAAATTGGGTTTTCATAAAACATCAATTTTTTGTCATGCATACAAATAGGGTGGAAAATAAATTGATATTTTTTTTCTTCTATAGAAATAACAAAAGGATAACAATATAATATTGATTTAATATATTAATTTTATTTAATTTTCCCATTGGAAAATAAGGACTATTTTTTTGTGGAATGATGTGATTGTTAGATAAACAATTTCAAATTTTTTAATTTTTTAAATCCAAATCCCTATGATACAAATCATTAAAATGAAACATTATATACTATGTGCATAATGAGATTAACTATATAACAATCAAATTGAAATTATATACACCCCATAACACTATAAATGTTCATAATACCAAATACCACTAAATAGAATTGAAATTGAGATGAAATCTTTTACAATGAACATATTATTGATGTGAGTTCTGATCAATTAATTGATTATGTGTATGATATTTTTATACACATGATAAATATTTATATAAAACAGAAAATAATAAAATTTCACTTTTAACATAAAATTATAATACCAAAGACAAATTTGATGTAATATAACCGAAAAAATTAAGTTATGAGTGCCCAAACCACATGGAACCTATTATGTCAAATCCACTTCGATGAAATAATTTGAATTGAAACTGAAAATACCATAAATTACAAAGTATTAATGATATATTATATATAATTAATGTTTATACCCCATATTAAATAAGTTGGTGAAAAACATTAAAAAATTCCTTAATGAAATAAATTTATTATGGGATCCCTTTCCTATGGAAGGATTCATCCTGTACATTTTTTATGATCCTAAATAATAATATTATGTTAGTTATTTAAATTATTAATAAAATAGGTTTATTATTCAGTTTATTTTGTTTATTACCATTTTATATTTAATTAGTTAATAAATAATTTCTACGTCATATATTTTTATGATATGTTATTCCTATATTACAAAGGACATTGATTTGATCGAAATGATAAAAATAGCTATTTTACCATCATATCTATAATAATAATCGTTAGAAAATTAAAATATTTATACGGAAATTATAAATTTAAAACCAATCATTAAATATGATTATGAAAAAAATAACTATGATACAATCATGGAGAATGTAGGTTGTATTTATGGATTAGTAATATGTACATTTTAAAACGAGCATGATGGAATGAATGATAGTGTTGTTTTTTATTTTTCTAATTATAATAATATAATAAATTTAATATTATTTTTATATATATACTTATAGACATCACTTTTGCTGTGTGGTAATGAAAAATGAATCTCTTCGATTCGTAGAGGTGTTAATCCACACCTATGGATAACCAATATTATCATCATTTAATATATGAACTTATAATAAAAAATGATAATTTTTTGTTCAAAAATAATAAATATATCATAAATTATATATATATGTTTTTTATCATAAAAATATCCTTGATAAGAAATTTGGGGGAAAATGAATTACATCAGTTTATGAGGCGGTAGTCCGCTATACACACGGATGATGGTTTCATTTACCATTTGATAGAAGATTATAACTATGTACGTTCTGGAATTAAAATAATTACATCTAAATATGTGTTTTAAAATTATGTTGTTATATCATTATAGATGAATATTATTTGATGGAAGTGTCAGATGAAATAAAACCAGAACACTCGGTTAAAAATGATACCTCTTCTAAGGATGACAACATTAGGATTAAAAAATGAATACTTGGAGGGTCTTGTAATAAATCCCTTTTTACTATAATATATCTATATAATTATGTAATATATTTGGGTGGTACTTTTCAAAAACAACTAATAATATTTTTTTTCAATGATAGGTTGTTCACATTCATGATTAATGAGAATTTTATTACAATTCCATATAATTAAATAATTAAAAAATATTAATATATTTGTTAATATTAATACAAAATTATACAATTAAAATATTTTATGATTATAGTACTAAATCCTACATCCAAAATAATATATAATTAGGTTTAGATTTTATTTTTACATTATCTCTTTATTTTAACCCATATTATGCATTTTTTACAACTACCGTGATAATGATATTTTTACTCATATGTGTCATGATAGTTACAATTGAAGGGGAATTGGGAAATAAATTTAACATATATGAAATTATTATATTGATATAAATAACTTGGTGGAAAATATGATTTAAAAAATTAAAAAATTTAATGAATTGTAATTTATCCTAAATTAATATTAACTCCATTTTTGAGACTATTAATACAATTAAAAATTATATTCCAATTTATAGAGGTGGGATTCATATATTTACATTTGACACGTAAATTATATGAAAAAATCATTTATAAAAAATATATTCTAACACTATAAATCACTATAATTATATAAAATTTAATATTTTCAAATTCTCCTATTTTATTTACCAATTGATTAATAAAATATTTTGTTATTGTTGTGTAAACATTTATGGTAATTACATAATAACAAAAAAATATAAATAAATAATCATAATAAAATCAATTTCATTATTAAAAAAATAATAAATTAATATTAAATCACAACCTTCTTTTGTCTCTATGTGAACTGATAATATATATAAATATATAATTGTAAGAATATAAAAAATTGTAATTTTATTTACATAAAATATTATATGGTACACATTAATTTAATGGTGTCCCATAAAAAATACATATCAATCATATATTAATATGGTTTGAATTATATTAATCAAATTAGATTGAAGATGAGAAATTGGAGCCTTATCACATGGTTTTAAAAGAACAAAATACGACTATGTTTTTACCATGGGGGTTAATATTAATTACATAACTACACGAGATGAACAAAAATATATTCTATATTGTTAAATAATATTATTTTTTATGATTCCAAATATTGAAACCTTTTTATCAAAATATGTATCTATAATTGGTTGAAATTAGTTTTATTTGTATCCCATAAATCATAAAATAAATTGGGTTTCCGAAAAAATGAATTTTTATGACTAAAATTATTTATATACAAGGATCATGTATAATGTTGATTAATATGTAAATATTTATATTATTTATACATAAAAAATTATAATATTATATTTGGACCAAATCCACAATATCATGGTGATTTTTAATTTATAATAATTATTGGTTCTATACAAATCAGTATTTCTTATTATTCATTTAAAAACCAACAATTTTGGAAAAATCTCAAAATTTCAACCTTTTGTTAATATTGACATTCTAATTTCAAAAATTTTGATATTTTTTTAGAAAAAATTATAAATTTTATATATGGTAATTATTTTTATTTCTTATATAAAATATAGTAATTTTAATGAATATTGTATTTTTTAATTATGTAAATATATATACAAACATTGAGAACATATTTTACCATATATTTTTATTATCTATAATATTCATACCTAATTTTATAAAAGGATTTATTCCATTTTATGTTTCCAATTTTTGAGTTTGTGTTATAAATTTCATATTTAAATTGAGTATTGCGATATTATTAATATCTGAGAAGCATGTAACAAAATTAATATATGATATTAAATTATTTTAAAAAGAGATATATTCTAGAAAATTAGGGTGTTATATAATAAATTTATTAATAAAAATTATGATTATATAATTTATTTTATTCATCAATGTCTTAATCATTTTTGGACACCAACATCATATATTGGTATACTAAAACATCATAAAAAATAAAGTAGAAATCATAAAGGATACTTGAAATTTAATGTTTTTAGGTTACATGATATGGAAAACAGTTGTTTTAATATGAAATATAGATATGGAGGAGAAAATTAATTCCTGAGTAATTATATATAGTGATAGAGTATATGATCATGTGAATGTTAATTACAACAAATATATAATTTAGTGTGGGTGAAAAAATCATTGATTCCTCACAAATTAATGATATAGAAAAGTATTTTTGTTTTAATATAATTTTCCATGATTTGTGGAATTAATTTACCATATTGACCATGAAAATTAGGCATTATAATTTCATGAAAATTATAATTTCATCCTTTATTAAATTTCATCCTCAATCTCATCTTTTTCTTAGAATGATGAGTTGTAAATATTATTTTTTTATTCATGAAGTAATAAAATCATCTTATTATATATCACATTTTCCAAAAAATAATGATAATATTTACTCCTATTTTAGAATACAAAAATCCTTAGCATAATTTATTATGACGCAGAAAATTAATGAACCTTCATATGAATAACAAATTCATTAATATCAAAAATTCAATAATAAAAACAAAATTTTAACATATTTTATTCCTTAATTTAGAGAAATATTTCCCAAATAGCATCAATAACACTAAAAAAATGATGTTTTTAAACTAATCTATTATCTCATACCATTTAACATACATATCCAAAAATTGTATAACATTATTCTCAGATAATAATTTATGTTAAATCTATATTTATATATACCTAAAACTTATAAAATAATGCTTAAAATATCATTAAGTTCCTATAATTAATAAAAAATATACATTATCATATAATATATTTAACAAAAAAGATACTAATGTGCCAATATTTTTAATTAAAAAAATTTCATATCTAACAATACATGTCATAAGTCAGTGGTTGTCATTTCATCCTTATTTTCATTCAGTATCAGTTTTATGCTGTTTGACTATTCCAAATGCGATGGGTTTTCACCAAACACATGGGTTATCCTATTTTGAGAAATTTATTATTTTAATTTCTATAATAATCCCAAATATATGATAAAAATAAAAAAAAATAAATCATCATAAATAATTAAATCACATTCCCATATCATGCTTATCTATTGGATTAAATATGTGTTCCAACATTTAAATAACACATAATTACCACATCATAAATGATTATATAATCCTTAATAATTATAAACAACTTTAAAAAAATTTCAATTAAATAAAACGTATTATTATTCAAATAAAAAATTCTAAATATATATATATATATTAGAACAATGCATTGTATTGCCTAAAATGGATTCAATCAGTTTAAGTAATCATCACAAAAAAATAAAAATTAGTATCTATACTATTTAAAATATGATCACCTATAGACTTATCATCCCACAAGTCTTTTGGTTTATCACAAATAATTATTTCATTCAATAGGCTTCGAAATATTTTATTCTATGAGTCATCATAATGGATTATAGAGACAATTTGAATTATACTAATAATAACCCCCAGGGATTTCGAAATAGGTGTGTAGTAATGAAATATCACAATTAACTATAATGGTAGAAAATATACACTTGACCATCTATTTTTTAGGTTTCCACTCATATATGCATTTTTGCCAAAACTACATTCACTTATAGTATATTGGTGTGGAATTATTTATAGAGAATCCAAAAAATATATAACAGATAATTTATTTATTTTATCAAATACTTAAACTTATTCTCAATGTTTGAAAAACATTTATGTTCTTAATCATTATTTTCCGGTATCTTATTCATAATGATTCAACTTAAATTTCTTTGATACCCACTATAATAGAATGACCCAAATGGCTTAGATATGGTGGTAACATTATTTCATTGGAATAATATACAAGTGATCACATCCTAGTTTCCTATATATTTTAGTAGTATTTTTATTATTGATACAAAATTGACTATCATATTACTTTTTAAAATAGAAAAAACATATAGAAATAAAAAATTATACATCCTTGAAATCATTCAAAGATTTCTTCTTCATGTCATGGGGATATAAAACAACATAAAATATGGGATAATATTCTTAATATGTATTAAATATAGATTAATATATCATTTTTATGATAGAATAATTGATATATTGATGTAAATAACAAAAAACACCTTTCATCTAATTAATATCATGTTTATGAAGAATAATATGGAAAGAAAAAATGATGATCATGTAATTTTAGATAAATAATAACATGATCTTGAAACATACCCATAGATATCATAACTATTTAAATAATTATATAAACACAAATAACTAATTTTATATTTTAATATGATTAATATTCAAAATATTTTACCTACAATCAACGCCTCAAGCAATGAAAACATACATCAAAGGGAAATGAATTAACCAATTTACCAAAATTATTTTTCACATAAGACATACTGATGAATCAAGGGTATATAATAGAACCCTAACATGAAATTCTTTTTCTAATTCATTAATAAAATAAATGCTTGGAATAAAAATTCACTACGTAATAAAAAAACAATTTTATTCAATAACTGGAAAATGAGATGTTAATATAACCCATTTAAGACAAATTATAAACCATATAGATAAAGTACTAGGATGGTATCATCAAAACATATAAATTGGGGACTATATATAAAATAATGTATTATAATATGTGATTAATATAAATAACATAAAATATTAATAAATATGTTATTCTATAAAATAACTTTATCATTTAATTAATTTTTTTTGAAAAAGAATAATTCAGAATATATTTGGATAATCATTAATTTATAATATAATTCTATAATTTATATTAGAAGAATAAATGTAATTAGAAGTAAGGACATAATGAAAATTCTATTAATTTCAATTAAATTTTAAAAAATAACACTTTAACATTTTTTATAAAAAGTCAAAAAATATATTTCTTATACAAAACTAATAATATTCCATTTAAAAAACATTGCAAAAAGTAAATAATGTGTTAAAATTTCATCAATATATGTTTTTAATGTATTACAAACATTCATTAATATATTTTATTTTAATTATGATAATGGAAAAAAAATCATGACTGGGTAGATAAATAGGTCATCTTAAATTAAAAAATTTCATAATTTATATTTTGTACTTAGAGTGTGGAAAATAAATAGAAAATATGTTATTTCTAGAAATATCTATAGGATATGATTTTTTTTGAAAAATAAATTTATCAATTCCCCCATTAGAGACTTAATCCTAAATTATTTGGAATATTTATTAGATTCTGAAATAATGCCTTTTTACATTTGTAACATTTGAATCATAACCATCACAAGAAGAAATAAAATCAAATAAAACAATAAATAACATGAATATAAAGAAACCCAGTATATGAAATATCAAATAGGTCATATATACATTTCAAAAAAAATAAATTTGACAATAATACCAAAAAAAATTTAATCGAGTGGAAATTGAGATGAAATCAATTATGAAGTTCTAACAAATAATGTGAGAATTACCAAATGATTTGATTATGTGTATGAAATTTTAATCAAAAAAAAGTTCAAATTAATCATAATATGATAAAATTCAATATATATATATAATTATTGAATAACAAATTCAATTATGATGTAACATAACCCAATTAATTTTAATTGAGTTTTGAAACCCCTTACCACATGTTAACATTAAATTCAAATAACATTGATAGAAACAATATAAATTACAACATAAAAGACCATTAAATATTAATAATTCATTTTATAACATGTAAAATAGTATCATATATTCCATATAAATGAAATTTGTGTATTAAAATAAAATATGTCTCAATGAAAGGAAATTTATATGTAGTACCTTAAAACAATTGTGACTCAGCACATAAGTAGTTTTTCTCCCAAAATAATAAAACTAAAATAATTATTTAAATTATTAAGAAAATATTTCCATTTAATTGTTTATTATGTTTTTTATAACCATATTATATTTAATTATATAATAAACTATGTTCGTCTCAGATGTTTTGAAGATATTCTCTTCATTTGTGCAAAATGACCTCAGTATCTCGATTATGGTAACAATGTGCAAGTGCTTCATCACATATTGAATAATAATCATGGATTAAATTTCATGTTTATAAATTAATTATGAATTTAAAAACTAGAAAGGAACATGGTTAATAAAAATTAACTATGTTATAATCATAGATATGGTAGTTCATACTACGCATAAGTAAAATTTATATTTTCCAAAATAGTAATCCAAAGAATATTATGGGAATTTTATCATTATAGATTGTAATTATATCATATATAATTATATCATATTATTTCTTCAAATACTAGTATATTTACCATACTTATGATACATAAATGAAAATAAAACACATAGCCGCATTGAGATGGTAATCCATATTTATAAATGAGTGACATTATCATCCTACAATGTGTGGCAAGGTAAGATATAATAAGATATATTACTTTTACATAATGAAAAAAATGTAATAATATCAAATCCAAAACAATATTAATAAATAGATAAATATATAATATATCATTATAGAAATCTGAAAGAGGTGATGATGGAAAATGAAATGCATTTTTTAAAGGTTCTAGTATCTCGTACACAAGAGCAATGAATTCACTTCCCATTTTACAGAAATGGAGTTGGATGTATGATATTATATTAACATAATAAAATAACAATATATTGGACATATTTATTTGGATATATCATCATGGTTGAATATTATTTGATGGATTGGTAAGAAAAAATAAGAAAAAAAATGCTCGTTTAAAAATGATACATATTCATCATACAACCTCTTAATGTTGACACTAAAATAATTCATTAAAGGGTTTCAAAATCAATAAAAGTACTCTATGAAATTTATATTGAATAAACTAGTGAATTTGGTTTGTATGTTCTGATAAAAAAATTATGTTGATGGGTAAATAAAATTCTAGAGTAGGAACCCTTTTATAAGTGACAAGAGGGGCACATTTAAAATTTCATAAAATAATGAAACAACATTAATTAATCAAAATTTTTAATTATATCAAAAATGATATAATTTAATGATTGTATATTTAACGGTTAAACTAATATCATCCATTAAAATTTGTACATGTTTATATTAGTTTTACACGCTTATCTCATTGTTTAAATTCAGACGAATCATTGTTAGAAATTCATGCAAAAAGGATTTTTTTACTCTTCATGGATCGAGATAGTTAATATAAAAGAAAAATATATCCATTAATAAACCATAAATGAAATTTTAAGACATAAAAATACAATTTTTCAATTTATATAAGATTAATTTATTTTAAACCATTTATTAAATTTTTATTTATTTTATAATAACATAAATAACTTTTTTTGAAAAAAATAAATTAGCTTGAATTCAAATACATCATGATAATGGTGGAATTATAGTATACACTTATGAACCATCACTAATATGAACTATTTATCTATAAAAATCATGGAAAACTATCAATCACTAATATTATAATACATAAATATTTTCAAAATAATTTATTTAATTTCTAAATTAATCAAATAAATATAATATCGGCATTGTGTATGCTTTTATCATAATTATATAATCACTAGGAATTATAATTAATAAAAAAATAAAGAAATTAATTTCAATATACTGGAAAAAATGTAATATTCCTTCATAGCATTCTTTTTGCCTATTGTGAATATATGAAATCTATTTAAATGTTAGAATGTGGTATTTTTTATTTTTCATTAAATTAAATAGTATAAATGTCACCTTAATGGAAACTTTTCATATAAAATAATAAATATTGATACTAAGGTTATTATGGTATAAATTCCATTATCAAACACATTTTATTACGAATAATGGAGGCCTTATCAATTACTTTTAACATAGGATAATCTGATTTACATTATTTTCTATGGCAATGACATTTTTTTGATTAACTATTCATTACAACCAAAAATAAAATGACCTTATTTAATAATATTAATTTTATTATTACAATTATGTAATCTATTTTATGAACTGTTAACCTAATATGCGGGGTAAAGGCAATTTATATGTCTCCCACTAAGGGAAATTTGATTTTTTTGAAAATGACTTTTTCAGTCTAAATGTTTTTATACCACGACCAAATAAAATGTTCATTCATGTGAATTTAATTACATCATATAAAAATTAATATACCTTACTTAATTTTCAATTAAATCAAAATTAAGATAGTTTTTTTTAATGAACATTAATTATAGTTTTACTAAAAAATTATATTTTACTATTCATTGAAAAGTAAATATTTTCTGAAAAATATGAAAATATCCCCAAATGTTAATTTTGAAATTATAATTATATAAATGATGTTAATTTAATATAATACAATTATGTAAATTTCGCTATAGTTATTATGATATTTTATTTCTAAAATTAATACATGTTTTTTTTAAAATAACTCATGTTTAAAGATATTAAAAACATTAATAACTATTGAGTACTTATTATGAAATATATTTTCTTTAAATTTTATATATAAAGTTAATATAAAAAAAATTCAGAATCATACCACTATTTTTATTGTATATCATATTATGTTCATGTTTAAATAGTATTTTTGAGTTTATAAAAACTTAGTGTTGCATGTAACACATGATATCTATGAAATAAAAAATATATAATGAAAAATATATAATAAAATTTTGGGATGCTACATTGTAACCCAAAAATAAAATTTTCCCCAAAATTATATTTCTGACATCAAGGTTTTACCCGTTTTTGAAAACTCAAATCGAACATGGTGATATTAAAAATAAATTAAAAAACAAATTTTAAACTAAAAAGGTTACATGAAATATTCTATATTTTGGTTATTCAATAGGAATCATTTGGTGTTATGTAAAAAATATATACATACAAGAGAATAATATCCTCCAAGGGTTAATATACTCTGATAGAGAACAAGGTCATGATAATGATAATGGTCATAAACCTATAAATCTATAACGGGTTAAATAGAAATCTAATCCTTTGAAATAAAGGTAATAGGATAACATGATTGTTTTCAAATCTATTTATCATATATATGGAATTATTATACAATATTTACTACCAAAATATTGAATTATAATTATATTATGAGAAATATTTCATCGATTATTAAATTTCAAACACAATTTCATCCTTTTCTTAAGGAAATGAGTATCAATGATAAATTTTTTGTGCATGATGTAATCGAATAAACTTCAAACTGATAACATAATCGAAAAATGGATATTATGATATATTTTTTCATTAATTATACAAAAATGATCAGAGAAATGTAATATAATATATAAATTAAATAAACCTTCTTGTGATGAAAACATAAATTAATATGTAAAATTCAATAACAAAGGCCATGGAATAACATATATCAGTCTTGAAATAAATAAACTTATATCCCATATGATGTCAACATCTCCAATATTAAATATGGTTTTAACTGGAATCGTTATCCCATATCCATCATCATATATCTCAACAAATGCAATATCATTATTCCTAAATAAGGTATTACATTAAAACTAATGGTTATATCTACCTCATGAAATAAAAATTTCTCTGTAAATGTAATTATTTACTTAAAAATCATAAAAATTAAAAAAACACTCCTATAAAATGTTCCAAACAATTATTAATAAATTTATCTATAAGGCCATTATTGTAAAAAAATACATACTAACTATAAAAACACATAGGCTAGTGGAAGTAATTGAAACCTGATCTCCTGTTGGTATTCAGTTCAAGTCTCAAAGGCTTTTATGATGTGATGAGGTGTCACTCGGAAATTAGGTTGTCCATTTACTTAAATTATACATATATAATTCAAATAAAAGTCATATAAATTTTATTTACATACTCAAATATAACATTTATCATCAAATTTATTTTCAATCCAATTAATATCTATATGATAAAAAATCATATCCCGTGTTTTAATATACAATAATTATCTCATCATCAAATATCATAAAAACCGTAATTGTAATAAATAACATAAATCTTATGACCATAAAATAAAAATTATTCTTTTTCAAATGAAATTTTCACTAAAACAAATAAAAAACAATAAGTTAGTATTCAAATAAATGTCTCCAAAAATATACTTAATCATTTTAATTTCCAATCACATAAAATCTAAATAATGGGCATCTATTCTTTTAAACAATTGATATACTATATAATTATCAACACAACACATTTAATGTTTAACACATCATTTTCCAATAACTTATGTTTATATATGCTTTATCTTCTAATTCATTATAATAATTAATTAAAATTATTAATTAACCCATGTATATCACACGTTATTTTCAAACTTGGTGTTAAGACAGGGAACACACATCATGAAAAATAATTATAAACAATATATAGTGGACCGAAAATAATTTGAATTATTAACACTTGATATATCTATTCCAAAATCACATCTACTTTTTGAATTTATAAAGGTATCTATCGATAGTTTAACCCAAAAATATCAACATTACAAAATATTGTGGATGTTATAATATTCATAGACATATCCTCAAAGTTTGTTAATGGTGTATATTCCATAATATATTTTTTCTCAAATCTAGATCATAGTATACAATTATAATTTATATAATATGAAATAAGATTGACCCAACCCATATAGAACAAAAAAACTCGTAATTGTTTACATTGGAATATGATAGAATAGATCGCATAATAAATGAATAAATAGTATAGTAGTCTATGTTTTAATATAAGAAAATTTCGTAGAGTTTTCTTAGGATAATTTTCAAGAGCACTTTTCCCTCTTGTTTAGTAATTTACATTTGGTTATTACCTTGTGGTGTGTTTGTTAGTGAATTTGAAAAACCAATGATGAAATTGGGTAGTGGACGGTTGGTAGACAATTTTCTCTATTTGTATACCCCATACCAAAAACTGTGTAACCCTAAAAATAGATGAATTCCATGGTTGGTGCATGGTTTGTCAAATATTGAACCCTGACTAGAGTAACATTGCACCACTAAAAAATAGGTTAATAGTTTGAGAGATTGTTTTGGGGAAACCATGTGCCCGGACTAGAAATTAGGGAATGTAAATTAACCTAACACGAAAATTAGTTTTAAAAATTCAAAAACACCCATTTTAATCTCAAATCAACCCCCATAAAACCAAAATTCCTATTTAATTATTTTAGATCATCTTTTAAAAATAGAAATCCCTCTTAACTTCTGTTCTAGGTGTGATGAATCTTGAATCTTTGATCTTCACCTCTAACAGTAAGTGAATCATAACACACTTTTTTTCCCATTCCATTTACATTATTATCACAATATATATATGGTTTTTTATTACTATTTTTATTAGATCATTAACTTTTTTGGTAATCAAGATCTATTAATGTAAATCAATATCATGATTTATGATATATTCAATTGTTCAATCATGATTAAGGTTATTAATCTAGATCCCATTCTAAACAATTACTCCACTAAATGTTGTGGATTTCTGTTGGGTGATCATTCAACCATCAATTGCGGTTGGTTTTAAATTATTGAAATCCCATAGTATTGATGTCAATTTTTTTCTGAGTTTTTATAATTTATAGAGTTCATTATTTTGTTATAATTCCTATTTAAATAAATTAATATGTTCAAATAATTAATTAAGTAATTGGGGATTTTATTGAATAAATAAATTGTAGAATTCTGGATAATTAATTGTGAATTATTTATTGGATTTTAAAATTGTTAAAATATTAATTAAATATTTAATTATTTCATGAAATATATGTGATTAATTAAATGTTAAAATTAATTAATTGTATAGATATGATTAATTAATTGGTGAATTAATTAATCTAAATGTTATGATTTAATAATTTTTTAAATTAATTTATGATATAAATGTGTGTAATTAATTACTAAAATAATTAATAGAATATCATGTGAAATGGTATTAGTTTGTATGCCACATGCATAGGGTTTTGTTTGCATGGAGTTTCAAATTTTTATATAAGAATGTGCAAATGGGATTTCCCCAGGTAGACCATGAGAGATTCCATTTTTATTGATGAACATTGAGAGACTTCATGGAGGAATACCATTAGTGCTTCTATTTGTATTTTAAAATCACCATTAGATTCATCAAGAAGGAAGGCTATGAGATCATCTATATTTATTTTCAAAGGGTTGTGTGAGTACTTGGTCTTGGGATAGGGGAATTACTCATAGATTTTCCTCTATACCTAGTAAGATATTTTTCTTCATTTAGCTTCACTCAAATGAGAACCTTGAGGTTAGATTCCATTGTGTACATTAAATATTTCATACTAATTTACATATTTTATTCATGTTATTATATTATAATTGTGATAATAAATTGTAATAGAGAAATTCAGATATATTATGTCCCTCAAGGATAGTTTAGACTCCAACATGGGTGAAGCAGGTATGGTGGATCTGGTGTCATCAGGAACCTTTTGCTTTTGTGGTTGAATAATGAATAACTAGTAGTGCAGTAATAGTTTATGTATGTATTATACTAGTTTCTTTATACAACATCATAATATTTCATTGACTATATAATGTTTATGACAATGTTGGTGGTGTCATATGGAATTTTACACACAAATAATCGGGCATCCCGGCCAACACCCAAATATATTTCATGATTATTGGAATGGTTATGGGAAAAGGTCTCGAGAGAGATTGATGATTTTGGAAAGATCATGGACAAGGGAACAAAAAATGATTCAGGAACCAAATTGGGGAGTCTTCATTATTTTTATTTTGTCTATTATTTTAGACACTTTTCACATTTATTATCATGCCATATTTTGTCCTTTAGATTTGATATTTTATTTCATGTTTTTCGATCATGAGATTAGATTCATTCATGTTAAATATTATATTTATTCAGTTCATATTACTTATTTTTAATGGTTTATTACTCTCATAAAAAGAGGTAATTATATCCCAATGATGAATATATAAGAGCCTCACTAAAATTCATTAGCTTCTAGTATATGTGGTGGTGCACCAATTTTCATATTGTGGTTCGGCTCAGGTCACTAGGTCATGGTCCCTAAGATATGATGTTTCAAAGTGGTAATAGAGCATGATTTTCTTTTATATTTATTTTCCATAATATTTTGGGAATTTTATAAATGATATTAGGATGAGTTGGGGGATTAATATGATCTCATGAATGGGATTATAGAATCCATGTATGGATAAAACCCATGTATCTAGGGTTGGATAATTGTTATTGATGTGCGCTGCTATAGTAAGAAATTTTTTCACCTTGGGAGGAACACTTGTTGTGTGATGTAATTATTATTATGAGATTTTATATGATGTTTTTAGATTGGAATCATGTATATGAATGGAATGAGATTAAAATTCCATGCATAATTTTTTTCACTCAATATTATTGTGGCATGCATCATTTTAGGGACACATGGAAATATGAGCTTTTGAGTATGTTGTAAAATTAAAATAATTTCCTTGTTTTTGTAAAACATAAATAAATATGGTGCCCAATATAGTATTTTAAAAATATAAATAATGAAAAATTAAGAATAAAAGTGTTTCAAATGGAAATAGAAAAAGGATACTATGTTTAACCTTGTTAACGAGGACCTAGGTATATGATGGTTATGGGTAATGATAGAACATCAATTTGACAACATTTAATGGTTAAGAAATAAATGTTTTTATCAATTATTGTGATTTTAATATTAAATTAATTTGATAATTTTTTTATGATTCCTAATATGTGATCTTGAAATTGTAGACATATTTATCCATGATGATACTTGTTAAGAGGATGATTGTAGGATACATATGGAGATGGTCCACCCGATTTGAAACCTAAGGAATTAATTGTTCTAGTTGAGTTATATGGGAGATCATTTTTAGGAGAACATTTATCACTTCATGATATTAATGTAAAGATACCATAGGAGTGTTTAGAAAATAATTTTCAATCTCATGGGGGATTTTTAAATGCAGAACCATCCAACTTTTGTTGGAGATGGTGGTCCTAAGAGAGTTCTGTTTTGGATTGAGTCTATCGACACTATAGTTAACCACATAGAGAAACATTCTTATAAGAGACTCTAATTGTATTCCATTATCTTATATGTTTAGGTGAAGATGTAGTGGGACATCTAAACCCAGGAGAAATAGTTAGAAGCTATGGAGATGAAGGACATTAAGGATATGTTCATGGGCAACTTTTATCTAGACACGCAAAATCATGTGATAATAGTTGAGTTCATATGTTTTAATCAATATAGTATATTCGTGATAAACTATGATAGACACTTTATATATGTGCAATGTCTTACTCAATATTTGTATTTGGATCAATATATTTTAATAAAATAACTTAAGGATACTATTAGGTTTGAAATTATGTAACAGGTGAATATCTTCAATATAATGAATTTTTTAGAAGTGGTGATCATTATCTAACTAATGAGGACAACATAAATGAAGATTCTTGTAACATATAATGTAAGTAATGAATAATATATATTTTTATATATGTCTATTAATGAATTAGACAGTGTTTTAGAGGATTAAAATAAAAATAAATCCAATCTTAAGCATTGAATACACTAATATTTTTAAAAGATTGTTTTACTGCATTTTGATGGCAAAACATTATTGAATCTATCTTTTGACAATTTTATAAACTATGTTTGTCAAAATAAACATATTCTTTATGACTGGGACATCAAAATTTACTTTGTGTGAATTTTTGGTATTTTTCTGACAATATTCATTTTTTAATGAATAGTGAAAAATACTACATTTTACATCAAAGCTGCTTTTTAATCTAATTTATTTATATTATTAGATTATCTTTTGAATTGGGTTTGAAGTGAAATTAAAATATATTTTTACCATTTCATCCAATGGTGGTCATTGGAATCAATTTCACTTTGAAATTGGACTTAAACTGGTGTCAATCTTTTTATACTTATTGTTACATAAAAACGCTATTTGTCATGACAGCGAGAATTAATTATTAAATTAATTAATGTAACTTTTATGATTTGAATTTTTTAAAATAGACATCATTTTTGAATTCAGAATATCAAATATATCTTTTAGTGATGTTTTGGTATATTTCTGAAAAACTTCAATTTTTGATGAATAGTGAAACCACTAAGTGGTATTTATAAAAACTGATTTTCCATTTAAATGAAATTTTGCCACCTTTGTGTTTTGAATTTCAAAAATCCGACATACATGGTTGTCATTAAGAAGTAAAATATGGTTTAATGGGATTAAAATTTTTTTTGGTTAATAGTAACTTATTAATTTTTTAATCGCGATTAGTGGTAATTAGTGTAGTTTAAAGTAAAAATAATGTTTTAATAATATCAAATGACCTAGACACATGTCCTAAAATTATTGGATGTGTCATGGCCGACCATAAAAATCCATGGCTCAACTTTGGGACCCAGGGAGCCACTTTGGTTGGGAAATGACATAAATAACTTTTTATTTAATGTAAAAGTAAAAATGACACAAACATAATGTGTTTTACGAAACCAATTTTTAAATGGGGTTCTACAAGTCATATGTTTGACTATAAATATTAATTGGAAACCTAAAACGATTTCCTACATCATAGTATTTTTTTATAATTTTTAGACATTATATAAATAAAAGTATTTATGACATCATAATGATGTAGCGATTACCTCATTAATAAAGGATTTAAATAACATGAAAAGATAATGTAAATTATATGCACTACACATGTCCAAAACCTATTGTGTGAGTATAGTTAGAGCCCTTATCACCTTATCCTCGAATTATATCAATTTGGGACCTTTTAAATCCGAAACGCATTTTCAAATAAAGTAATATTTCTTTACTTTCCAAGAGTGCCCCTCCTCTCCTCTTTTAAAAGGCCCCCACCTATACCTCCTTACCCACACTCCCAATGCCTTTTTCTCGGCCAACCCCAACCCATTATGTCTCTCCACATCCCTCTATTACTCCTTGAAGCCTCACATTGGGCATAAGTTTTCCCAAGGAATCCTTTAAGCTCAAACCAAAGGGAGTTACCCGATTTTAAGGTAATGTCTTCACTTGAGTCCTTTTGTTTTATTTTGCTTCTCCAACCCCCTAAAATCTTTTTATTTATTTCATTTGTAACAACTCCAGTATCTTCAATATACTAGGATGTTGTTATAATATGGATTCAAGCTACACATACACACACCTACATCGAATGGTTAAAGAACATATTGTTTCTGTGGATGGTGAATTTATGCCTCCTGAAACGATGATTGTTCAACATTATTTTAACACCTTCAAAGGTGGCCATTAAGATGTAACTATATTTATATATGATATATAATATGTTTATTTTTTACTTAATATTCTATATTTTTCATTTTGGGCATACCATTATGGTTTCCATTATGGGTAAACACGATATCTTCATTTAAGGAAGTGCGGACTACCGCCCCCTCAAAGTGATTTGATTCATTAAATACCATATGTGGGACGTATAAAGGATGGAACTATGATATTATATATGATATTATACTGGAATTATAATATACCTTTTTATCAATATGATTCCATTCTATAAAATGTGAAATAGAAATGAAAGTAGCGTTCATGCGTACGTACGGCTTACCGTCTCGATGAACGGTGCATTTCATTTCATACCTCTAAATGATTATGTAATATTATAAATTCATGTATATATTGGATATATATGATATATACATCATGATTATAATTCTGGCTAAAATGGATACATGAACAACTCGTAATTATAAAGGGTTTATTTTTGACTCAAGTACCAATGATCGTTAAAACAACCGTTATTAACTTAAATAATTACATACTATTAATGTCATGGAAATAAGTGATATAAAAGGAATAATGAACTTAAATAAAGGTTCCTAAGAATGTATAAATTAACTCAAGTTTATTATTCAAGACATTAAAGAATGATTGTGTCAAGTCGGACCCGAGGTATGGGACTTTGTCTCAATCTCCTTTCATTGAGGCATATTTTATTTTATACACAACATTATTTTATACGGTGTATAAACCCCTTTGACTTTTACGTTTATCCAAAAGTAATCTTTTTTATACGAAGCGTTTTACAAAACGGAAAAAGGGAATATTTTTGTCGTACGTATGTGGCGACCACGACTTCTCTGCCGTCGTGACCATTATTTGAGTTTCGGCTTCCTCTACAAGCCATACCTTCTTTTTAAATGAAAAATAAATACCATGTTTTACTTTTCTTTTATTTTGGTATTGAAAATGGTTTTCAAAGTGTTTTTATATCAATGTGTTGTATTGATATCTTCAGATTGAGAGGTGGAAATGTTATGTTTCCTTTATGCATGTTTTATGTGATACGATTATATTGAGGCTCTTGGGCATTATTATGAAGACCGGTGGTTCTGGGGAATGTCTTCTGAATTCTGGAAAGTGCTACCGATGTGGTAAGATGGGACATAAGGCTCATGATTGCACTGAAAAAGATCAAGGTGATGGTAAGACCAAATTTGATTTACAGTTAGTGAAATGTTATAAGTGCAATGAGATGGGTCACTATGCAAACGAGTGTCCGACAAAGACCTTGAGTAATGGGAAGCAGTTAGACTAAAAGCAGAAAGGGGTGGTGAAATCCTTTGTAACAACTTCAGCAGATGTCAGGCCATCAAATGAAGTTGTATCAGGTACTTTGTTTGTTTTTTCAGATTTTGCCAGTGTGTTGTTTGATTTGGGGTCTACACATTCTTTCATCTCTGTAAACATTTCTAGTAAAATGGGAATACCATCTCAAGAAATGACTGCTGAGCTTCTAGTAAAAACACCTGGGGGAAATGTTGAGGAAAAAAGAGTTTATAAGAATCTTCCTATCCTTATCCATGGAATGAAACTACTTGAAAACCTTATTGTTCTACCTCTAGTAGAGTTTGATGTTATCCTCGTTATGGATTGGCTCTCTATTTACCATGCTAAGATGGACTGTAGAGCTAAAGAAGTTTCATTTCAGAAATACTTTCAGTTTGTGTACAAGAATGAACCCTTGCTGATGATAACTTATCAAGAGGACATGAAACATGTAAAAGATGTAAATGAATGTTACCTTGAACACATCGTTGAAAATAAAGGAACTGTTCAGATTAATGATGCGCCAGTGGTAAAAGAGTATCCTGATGTTTTTCCTGATGATTTTCCTGGAATAATACCAGATCGGGAAGTTGAGTTTACTATTGACCTAGTTCCTGATGCTAAGCCAATTTCAAAACCCCCTTATCGAATGGATCAAATTGAACTTTTATAGTTGAAGGAGCAATTGCAAGATTTATTAGAGAAAGGTTTCATTCGACCTAGCACATCACCATGGAGTTCTCTTGTTTTATTTGTTAAAAAGAAAGATGGATCTATGAGACTTTGCATTGATTATAGGGCCTTGAATAATTTCATTATTAAGAACAAATATCCTTTTCCTTATATCGATGATTTGTTTGATTAGCTCCAGGGAGATCAATTTTCTTCAAAGATTAACCAGAGATCGGGGTACCATCAGCTGAAGGTAAAGGAGGCAGATATTCTGAAGTCTGCATTCCGTACAAGATATGGCCATTATGAATTTGTAGTAATTATTTTTGGGCTAACCAATGCACCTGCTGTATTCATGGACTTAATGAATAGAATTTTTCAAGAGTTCTTGGATAAGTTTGTGGTGGTTTTCATTGATGATATTTTGGTGTTTTATAAAAGTAAAGAAGAGCATAAAATACATTTAAGGGTTATCTTGCAAACCTTAAAAGAAAATAAACTGTATGGAAAATTTAGCAAGTGTGAGTTTTGGTTGCAAAAAATTTCTTTCCTTTGTCATATTGTTTCTAAAGATGGAATAAATGTTGATCTTGCAAAAACAAAATTTGTGGAAGAATGGACAAGACCCACAAATGTAACCGAGATTCGTAGCTTCCTTGGTTTGGCAGGCTATTACAGAAGGTTTGTTAGAAATTATTTATGATTATCTAGTCCAATGACTAAGCTAACTTGGAAGGGTTTTAAGATTATCTGGACAAAAGAATGTGATGATTTTTTTCAGGAGTTGAAAAGAAGATTGGTGAATGCTCATGTTTTGGCACTACCTTCCAAGAATGGGGAGTTTGTTATCTACAGTGATGCTTCATTGAAAGGACTTGGTTGTGTCCTAATGCAGAATGATCAGGTAATTGCTTATGCTTCATGACAGCTGAAAACTCATGAGGTAAATTACCCTACACATGATTTGGAATTAGCTGTTGTTGCTTTCACTTTAAAAATTTGGAGGCATCATTTGTATGGAGTAAAGTGTGAAATATATACCGATCACAAAAGTTTAAAGTATATATTCAATCAGAAAGAATTGAACATGAGACAGATGAGATGGCTAGAATTAATCAAGGATTATGATTGTACAATTCATTACCATCCGGGAAAACCAAATAAAGTGGCCGATGCATTGTGTCGAAAAAGTAATGCTTCATTAGCAATGTTGTGTTTGGAACGTGATCCTTTGGTTAAGGATTTGATGAACTTTGGCATAGAAGTTGTTGGTGTAGGAAGTTCTTCTGTTTTGTTTCATGTAGTAGTGAGATCATCTATATCATATAGAATCAAGAAAGCACAGAAGCAAGACAGTGAGTTGCAGAAAAAGGTAGAGGTGGTTCAGAAAGGTAAGTTTCCTGAATTCGAAATTGATAATGATTGCATTTTGAGATTTGGGAAGGGATTATGTGTGCCTTGTGATTCACAGTTGAAGAGAGAGTTGTTATGTGAAGCACATAGTTCTCCGTTTTCAGTTCATCCAGGAAGTACTAATATGTATAGAGATCTTCGGGGGTATTACTGGTGGAATGGAATGAAAAGAGATGTTGCTGATTTTACTGTGAAGTGTTTGACTTGTCAGCAGGTTAAAGCAGGGCGGAAGTTACCGAAAGGGATGCTTCAGCCTTTACCAGTTCCAGAGTGGAAATGGGAGAATATATCAATGGACTTTGTTGTGGGATTACCGAATACATCTCGAGGTAATAATGCAATATGGGTTATTGTTGATCGCTTGACCAAATCTGCTCATTTCCTTTCTATACGAGATACTTTTTCCCTAGATCAACATTCCCGTTTGTATCTTAAAGAGATAGTCAGGTTACATGGATTTCCTCTCTCCATTGTATCTAACTGTGATCCTAGGTTCACTTCTAACTTTTAGAAAGGCCTTCAGAAGTCGTTGGGTACTGAATTAAATTTTAGTACAACATTTCATCCTCAATCAGATGGGCAGTCGGAACGAACAATTCAGACCTTGGAGGATATGCTACGAGCTTATTCGATGGATTATCATGGAAGTTGGGACCAACATCTTTCTTTTTTTTAATCTTCATATAATAACAGTTTTCATTCTAGTATACAGATGGCACCATTTGAGGCGTTATATGGGAAGCGGTGTCGAACTCCAGATTTTTGGGATGAAGTGGGTGAAAGGAAGTTGATGGGACCAGAATTGGTAGAAGAGATGGAAGAAAAAGTTCAGCTGATTCAGAAACACATGAGAACTGTTCAGAGTAGGCAGAAGAGTTATGCGGACAACAGGAGGAAGGATCTCTCTTTTGAGGTAGGTGATTATATTTTTCTCAATGTTTTTCCTTGGAAAAGTGTGATGAGATTTGGTAAGAAAGGAAAGATGAGTCCAAGGTTCATTGGACCATATGAAATTCTGGAGAGAGTTGGATCAGTTTCTTACTGAGTGGCTTTACCTCCGAGTTTATCTCAGGTACACAATGTTTTTCATGTTTCGATGGTGATAATGTACATGCTAGATCCATCTCATGTTTTGAGTCCAGAGGTAGTTCAACTGGAAGAGAACCTATCTTATGAGGGTCAACCAGTCCAGATTCTTGACAACAGGGAGAAAGTGTTACGAAATAAGGTGATTAATCAGGTAATGGTTTTGTGGAAAAACCACATGATGGAAGAGGCAACATGGGAATATGAAAATGCAATGAGGGATAAGTACACCCTTTTATTCAATAAGTAAATAAATTGAGGGGGCGCAATTTTATAAAGGGGGGAAGGATGTAACATCCCATGTAAGTAATGAATAATATATATTTTTATCTATGTCTACTAATGAATTAGATAGTGTTTTAGAGGCTTAAAATAAAAATAAATCCAATCATAAGCATGAAATACACTAAAAATTTTAAAAGATTTTTTTACTGCCTTTTGATGGAAACCCATTTTTGAATCTATCTTTTGACAATTTTATAAACTATGTTTGTAAAAATAAACTTATTCTTTATTATTGGGACATCAAAATTTACTTTGTGTGAATTTTTGGTATTTTTCTGACAATGTTCATTTTTAATGAATAGTGAAAAATACTGCATTTTACATCAAAACTGCTTTTTAATATAATTTATTTATATGATTAGATTATATATTGAATTGGGTTTGAAGTGAAATTAGAATATATTTTTACCAATTAATCCAATGGTGGTCATTGGAATCAATTGCACTTTGAAATTGGACTTAAACTGGTGTCAATCTTTTGATACTTATTGTTTCATAAAAAACGCTATTTTTCATGACAGTAGGAATTAATTATTAAATTAATTAGTGTAAATTATATGATTTGAATTTTGTAAAATAGACATCATTTTTTAATTCAGAATATCAAATATAGCTTGGAGTGAAGTTTTGGTATTTTTCTGAAAAACATCAATTTTTGATCAATAGTGAAACCACTAAGTGGTACTTATAAAAACTGATTTTCCATTTAAATGAAATTTTTCCACCATTGTGTTTTGAATTTCAAAAATCCGACATACATGGTTGTCATTAAGAAGTAAAATTTGGTTCAATGGGATTAAAATAAATTTTTTGTTGAATAGTAACTTATTAAGTTTTTATTCGCGATTAGTGGTAATTAGTGTAGTTTAAGGTAAAAATAATGTTTTAATAATATGAAATGACCTAGACACATGTCCTAACCTTATTTTATGTGTCATGGCAGACCAAGAAAAACCATGGGTCAACTTGGGACCCCATGGAGCCACTTTGGTTGGGAAATGACATAAATAACCTTTTATTTAATGTTAAAGTAAAAATGACACAAACATAATGTGTTTTACGAAAAAAAAATTCAAATGGGGTTATACAAGTCAGATGTTTGACTATAAATATTAATTGGAAATCTAAAAATATTTCCTACATCATAGTAGTTTTTTTATAATTTTTAGACATTAAATAAATAAAAGTATTTATGACATCATAATGATGTTGCGATTACCTCATTAATAAAGGATTTAAATAAAATGAAAAGATAATGTAAATTCAATGACCTACACATGTCAAAAACCTATTGGGTGGGTATATTTCGAACACTTATCACCTTATCCTAGAATTTTATCAATGTGGGACCTTTTTAATCCGAAACGCATTTTCAAATAAAGTAATATTTCTTTACTTTCCAAGAGTGCCCCTCCTCTCCTCTTATAAAAGGCCCCCACCTCTACCTCCTTACCCACACTCCCAAAGCTTTTGGCTCGGACAAACCCGGCCCATTTTGCCTCTCCACATCCCTCTCTTACTCCTTGAAGCCTCACTTTGGGCAGAAGTCTTCCAATGAATCCTTTGAGCTCAAACCAAAGGGAGTTACCCGATTTTAAGGTAATGTCTTCACTTGAGTCCTTTTGTTTTATTTTTCTTCTCCAACCCCATTAACTCTTTTTATTTATTTCTTTTGTAACAACTCCAGTATCTTCAATATACTAGGATGTTGTTATAATAAGTATTTAATCTACACTTACACACACCTACATCTAATGGTTAAAGAACATACTGTTTCCGTGGATGGTAAATTTTTGCCTCCTGAAACAATGATTGTTCAACATTATTTTAACACCTTCAAAGGTGGCCCTTAAGATGTCCCTATATTTATATATGATATATAATATGTTTATGTTTTACTTAAGCTTCTTTATTTTTCATTTTGGTCATACCTTTATGGTTTCCATTATGGGTAAACGTGATATCTTCATTTAAGGAAGTGCGGACTACCGCCACCTCAAGGTGATTTGATTTGTTAAATACCATGTGTGGGATGTATAAAGGATGGAACTATGATATTATATATGATATTATAATGTAATTATAATATACCTTTATATAATTATGATTCCATTCTATAAAATGCGAAATAGAAATGAAAGTAGCGTTCATGCGTACGTACGGCTTACCGTCTCCATGAACGGTGCATTTCATTTCTTACCTCTAAATGATTTTGTAATATTATAAATGCATGTATATACTGGATATATATGATATATACATCATGATTATAATTCTGGATATAATGGATACATGAACAACTTGTAATTATAAAGGGTTTATTTTTGACTCAAGTACCAATGATCGTTAAAACGACCGTTATTAACTTAAATAATTGCATAGTGTTCATGACATGGAAATAAGGGATATAAAAGGAATAATGAACTTAAAAAAAGGTTCTTAAGAAAGAATAAATTAACTCAAGTTTATTATTCAGGACATTAAAAAATTGTCGAGTCATGTCGGACCCGAGGTATGGGACTTCGTCTCAATCTCCTTTCATTGAGAAATATTTTATTTTATACACAACTTTCTTTTATACGGTGTATAAACCACTTTGACATTTATGTTTATCCAAAAGTAATCTTTTTTATACGAAGCGTTTTACAAAACGACAAAAGGGAATGTTTTTTTTGTACGTATGCGGCGACAACGACTTCTCTGCCGCTGTGACCATTATTTGAGTTTTGGCTTCCTCTACAAGCCATACCTTCTTTTTAAAATAAAAATAAATACCATGTTTTACTATTCTTTTATTTTGGTATTGAAAATGGTTTTCATAGTGTTTTTATATCAATTTGTTTTATTGAAATATTTTGATTGAAAGGTGGAAATGTTATGTTTCCTTTATGCATGTTTTATGTGATACGATTATGTTGAGGTTCTTGGGAATTATTATGATGACGGGTGGTCACGTGATAAACTAAGGGCGGGTGAGCCCGATATAGCTCTCCAATGCATTGGGTAACGCGAAGGAGTGAAACGTTAAGGTTTCTCCAAAAAGATTTAGGGAATATACTGTGATGGGTATTCCAAACATAACCAAGAGGGTTACTCCCTACGTAAGAATGTTATGAATGCCTCAAGTTACCTTTATGTCTTATGATTTCTATGATTTATTCATGATTTAATGAGGTATGTTAAAGTGCTTATGTTTTATGGGTAATGTATGATTTCATTCTTATGTATATATGTACCTATGTTTCCTTTCCATATATTTTTATATCCCTTACTGAGCTTTTTATGCTCATCCCATGTTTTTTTTGAAATGTTTTTCACAGGTCAAGGGAAAGTTACATGATATGACGATAGTGTCAAGGAAGTGTCAAGAAAGAATCCATGTTTTATTTTAAATATGTTTCCATTGATGGGAAAGAAGAATACTATCTTTATGTAACCACTTTGTTTATATGTCGAATGTAATGCACTTTCTATGATCAAATTCTCTAAAAATCTAAACCCGAAAAGATCCTCAATGTGTAATCTTGTAATAACTCAAGATTAAGTAAGGTTTAAGTCTGGGGCCTTATAAATCTAGTGGGGAAAAGGTGGCATCATTACATGTTTAGGAGGAATGACTTTCAAATGAATGAAATGAAGTTACAAAAAATTCTCCTAGAGTTGTGGGAAGAATGGTATCTAGGGGGAAGGGTTGGATGAACAAGTCCTTATCTATGTGGATTTCCACATGAGTTATAGGTAGAGATAGTTTTGAATACATTTTCCATAATGACTAGTGGATATTCAAGGATATAGACTGATGGGTCATCTATAGTGGTTATAGAAGAGAGTATAGTAGAGGATTTATGGTAAAGAAGGTATATATTACCAGAGTTATAGAATGGAGTCCTACTTACCATATATGTTTTGAAGTAGAATAGGTGGTAGAGGGTGTGGACATTGAGCTTCTGGGAAATACATCTTATATTATTAGTGTGGCACAACACATGGGAGATAGGATACTTAAAAAAGAAGAGTTATATGATAGTTAAATGTATTTTAATCTACACTTGTGCATTACATGGATGGATCATTGACAATGAGATGTATTATTCATATTTCTTAAATATTATCTACTAAAATATTTGATATGGGATTATCTCAATTCATTATATCTTCCAGACGTTATTATGGTTGGTGCCTTTTAGTGGAGTTTGTGAAAGGGATTATAATGATAGATACACTATTTGGAGTATGGTCAAGTGACATCTATTTCTATATGGGATTTCCTATGAGAATAGAGAATAACGATTTATCTTGGATATCTATATCACGGCTTGTCAGGAATCGACCTAATTTTAGGAATGGAATAGTTAGTACGATTCCATGAAAATTATGTTTTTTACTAGAGGAGGGTAACTTGTATATTCCTTATGGGTGACTATTACACTCACCAGGGAGAGTGGGATATACAAGAAGGGTGAGATGGGATAATTACTCAACAAATGGGAGAGATCACTCCCATAGTTTCAATTTTATTTATTAAATACAAAGGTGTTATGTAAGATATCTCTTCAACCTGTAGTGGAGACATAATAAGTTGTTTTTTAGGAATATGTATCTAGGTTAGAACATGAGAGATATGAGGAAATCATTATTGAACTCATGATATTGTTTTAAATATATCAATTAAACCATACAAAATGGAACTGATAGAGCATAAAGAGCCTAATAATTAGATTTAGGAAATAGAGTATATGATATTTATCTATTCGATTATTAAATCTTGGGGTTCTACGCTGATGTTTTCATATAAAAAAGATGGGTGTTTGTGCTTATTTTATGATTTCTGAATGTTGAACAGGATGACTATGAATAAATGCTAAACACTTCCATGTATTGATGATATTTTTGTCTAGTTAAGGGGAGATTATGTCTTTTACAAGATTAAAATGTGATAATGGTATCGTTAGATACGAGTTAAATTTTAGGATTTATTGAGGACTCTATTTAGATGTAGGAAATGCCTTTATGTGTAGGTCAAAAAAAATTTGGGCTGAAGAACATTCCTGAAGTCTCTTTGACATTTATGAATATAATATTCCATTTATAACTTGATCAGATTAGGGCAATTTCTATTGATATCTTCTTGGTGTTCTCTAAGACTTTAGGAAATTATTCCAAACCCATGACCTCATCACGAGTACACTAAGAGTGTATCACCTATACACCAAAATATCTATGTTCTTGTTTTGGATTGAGTAGGTACACTTATTATGTCATGTAATATAATAGGATGTTGTTTCTGTGGACCTTGAAAAATTGCAGGTAGTGGTATCTTAGGATCATTCCAATTTGTTTTTATATCTAATGATTTTTTGGATTAGTTAGATATTAATGAATTTTCATCCAACACATATCCTAACAGGTCGTACCACATATGATCTTATCACATACATGATTTAAGTTTTTCATATTTTTCTATTTATTTTTAGACTACAATTTCCCTTTTGTATTTCCCTAGAGTTGTGATGAAAATTTTGAAAAATTGGGTTGTAAGTGTGTGGCGAATATGTTTTTCATGGTTAGGGGTAATTGTACACCTCATCCCTATAACTGTACAGTAGGTGGATATTTTAGGTAGAGGTTGTGCCAAGGGCAATGGAAGGATAACCAGACTGTGTCGGGTAACTGTGTCATATGTCCTCCTTAGGATAGATAAGGCAACACTATTTTTGCATGGTTTATTCAACTATGCAGACTAATCATGAACCCTGCCTGCTCCTTTAAAATTTTCTTTTATCTTTTCTCTCCTCCTGATTTTAACCACAAATCCATCACTTTCTCCCCTCCATTGGGCTTCAAAACCATATTAATTCCTCCCCCCTATACTAACCTCCCTCGAGGACTCAATTTATTGATTTATTTTTGGGTTTATTTCTTGGGTCATCATATAGGCCACCATCTACTTCATATTCATAACCGTTTTTAGGATTTCATCCCTAGTTTACTAGGGTTATGTTTTTCTACAATTTATGGTTTTCTATTTATTGGTTAATCTTGAGTTTTTGGTTCAATCATAATTATTAGGGTTTTCTCCAGCTTGTGGTGTTTTTGAGGTGTGGTTAGAGATTCACAGTAGTTTTGGGGAATTTCTACCACAATGGTAGATGATTTAATTTCTAAACCATATATTTTTAATTTATTTTTAATTATTAAATAATTTTACAAGTTATATGATTATTATGTGTAGTGTGAAAGTATTTTTTGACAGGGTTCAATATGAATTTAGTTTTATGTTAGCATTTCTATATTGAATTATGTGTGTTTTTGGTGTAATCCCTTGTTTCACAACCAAAAAACAGGGTTTCTGTAGTTCCCCCTTCATCATCCCAAAAAAAATCGCTGATAAATGGAGGGCCTTTATCAGAGCTAAAAAAAGTGCTGATAAAAGGAACTTTTAACAGTGCTAAAAAAATCATTGTTATAAGTGAACCTTTATCAGCGCTTTTTTTAGCACTGATATATGCCCCACATTTATCAGCGTTTTTCAGCATTGATAAAGGGGGGTTTTATTAGCGTGCATTTTCCTAGCGCTGATAAATGTATATATTTCAAAAAAAAATTCATAAAATTAATATATTGATATATAACTATATTTATATTGATATAAATAAAAAAGATATTTTTTAAAATATTTTTTATATCAATTTGATTTTTCATAGACCCCAAATTCAAAAACCGGAGCAGAAATTATGGTCATTTGTAGGGATTAAAGACATATTCGAACATTGAATAATATGAAAAGGTGTTACAATGGTCACCATAGTGTATTTCTTGCTGTATGTTCGATTTGATATTTGGTTGAGGAAAAACTGACACCCAGGGCAGAAGTTATGGAAAAACACACCTCCAAAGCCAAACAAATGACCATTCAGAGGGTTTTTGGTAATTTTTGAACATCAAAGCACCTGAGAAGGGGTTTCAGTGATCACCTGAGTTTGTAAAATTTGGCAAGATTCGTTTTGATATGCGGGAGAGACAAAACAGATAATCGGAGCAGATATTATTTTCGTTTGAAATTTTGCAACTCTTGTATCATTTAAAGACCTAAGAAACCATCAAATCACAAAAACAGGCATAACTTATACTCCAATTTTTCATTAGAGCTCTAAGACCAGTCAAATTAAATCTCATGAAATGAGTGACGATCACGTATTGTATAAAATGTTATAAGATCAGGGGAACAAATGATATACCTGCTATAGCACTGCAAATATATTCTTACATAAAATGGATATAAATTTCTCTCCCGGTGTCCATTGTGGATCTACCACATATCAAATCAAAGGAAATGAAGAGAACTATGTAATAATGAAACTAGGCCAGTTTTTTGGTCACCTATATGACCTTAAAAGCTCAAAAAACAACCAAAAGGCCTTCAAAACTCAGTTTCCATGTCCGGACCCCTATCAAATTTTTTTAAAATGATCATAACTCTTCATTTGTGTGTCTGTTTTTCCTCTGACACATGTTTTATCATAGTTCCTTCCTTGTTCATTGAATTTATGGTTCAGAGAGCTGAAACAGACACCCATACCAGATGTTATGCCCTTTTTAGTGACTCTGCAGTTTGATAGGTTTTTCAAGTGACCATTTCTAGACATTAATATATACATATTAATATATAATATTTTGTAAATATATATATCAACATTTATAATAGAACCTAATAATATAAAAATAATATATATCTGTGTGTGTGTGTTGTATATTTAGATGTATGTATATATTTATTTATTTATTTATAAAAATAGACATATGAAAATATATATTATAAATCTATTTAAAAGTAATATTTTAAATATATGTTAACGTATATTAATACAAATATAAAAAAATGGATAAAAAATTATAACTAAATATATATATATATATATTTATTTATTTATATAAAAAATTAATATAGAAGATATATATATTAATATACTTAAAGATATGCATATATTAATATGACTAAATATATATGTATATAATAATATGACATATATATATATATATATTAATATACAGATATATATATTAATATACAAATATATATTAATATAACTAAATATACAAATATATTAATATATTAGTAAATATATCTAAATGTATATAAATGAATTGAATTATTAAAAAATTTAACGAAAAGAAAAATGGTGCAATGGAAAAGGCTTAGGTGTGCAGGCAAGAGTTCTCGAGTTCGAATCATGGGGGAGGCATGTTGCGTTCTGGTGTGGGGAAATACATAACACTGTTAAAGGGGGTGGGGATGTGTGGAGCTACCTGGGGTGTGCGTGGGCTACCATGGGTGGTGGGCACTATTAAAGGGGGGCTTCAAGTGCTATTGAATCCCCCTATAATTTCTATAATATAAATTGTTTTTATTTATATATATATTGTTTATGTTTTATTATCACTAAAAATGGTGATAAAAGACCCTTTTATCCGCACTTCTTTTAGAATTGATTAATGACCCTTTTATCAGAGCTTCTTTTAGCACTGGTAAAAGGGGAATTTATCAGTCCTTTTATAAGCACTGATAAAAGGGAACCACCCATATCATTTCTTCAACTGACAACACTTTGTTAGTACAATTAATCAACTTTTCTAGCGCTAATAAAGGCCATATTTGTATTAGTGTAGTTATATTCGTATATTTTTTATCTTTTGAATAAATGATTTATTAAATAATGACTATGATGGAAATCATGATTTAGAATTTTTTTAGGTTTGTGTTTTATTTTAAAAGATGATTTTTGGGAGTGTTTTAGTGTAAATTAATGTAGTTCTCAGTGGAATTGGTTTGAAAACTTTTTAAAATATTAGATAAATTATTTAAAATGTGTGAATCATGTTTAAGAATGGTTTAACTGTGACCTTTTTTTAAAGGTAATTTAGATGTTCAACGGAAGGCACACTATGTGTGTCTTGAATGACATCACTTTTGTGTGTGATATTTTTGTTATGGGACATAGGAAACTTGTATGAGCACAATGGGATGCCCAGGTAACTAGGTGGGAAATATAGGACATGTGTTCTAGGGATACAAAATTGTATATGGCCTGGTTTCAGTTAGCATGATTGATGATTACAACAATTACTAAATATTGGTGATGATTGAAAGTCACTAAAATATTTTATGTTGCACTTCTCTAGAAGATCGTACACGTGTATGTTTTTGAGCATGTAATGTGCCATATTTCACTAAGATATGAGGTATGTAGTGTCCCATTATAAGCTATTTCCTAGGGGCTTTCCCATTACCAGTTATCTATGGATATGTCACACTTATAGTAGACATACAGTAGAAAATGTTGGTTATTTCAAAAGTAATAATGTTTTTATTTAAAATAATTTGTTTTAAACTATATTTATCATTAATTGTTACATATTTTTTAAGATTTTGATGTTATTTATAATAAAATTTTCGTTGAAAGGAATATTTTTTTATGGTTCATCTTGCAGGGATGGGGCTGAAAAACTACATACAGATTTGGGTGTAAGTAGAATTGAAAATGTTTGACACATGTAATGTTATGGATACTGAAGATGGAGGTTTGGGTTGATAAAGGTTATTATTAGGTTGGTGTATTAGATTAATCTTGACAGAGACCCCCCCCCTTCTATATGGTGGGTTTCTTGAGATATATATATTTTTTAATTTTTTTTACCCTCTTTGTGGTTTTCAATATACTTTTTAAATAAAATCTAAAAAATTTAAGTCTTTTCTTTTAGTATTTTCATATTTGGATTATTCATTTTTGATGGGTTTTTTGTTTACAAATATTGGTAAATCTTTTACACTATTTATTTAAGATACATGTGAGCTAGTGAAAACTAAAGAGAATATGGAATTACCTTCTAGTCATACCACAACCTGGGTCAGGTGCCAGTTTGGATGATTGCCCGACATGGTTCATGATGTTCATGAACAATAAGCGGATAAGGGTTGATTGGTAAAAAGCATGTGAGAAATCCTTCTAGGATCTGAAGAATAATTTGAGATAAACAAAAAAAATGAACCTATATTAGGTAAGTGAGGTGTATATAGTGTATTGTGATGCCTTTTGGGTCTGAATAAGAGATTTGATTATGAAAGAAGATAGATTTGTGGAATATTGATCTCGATAGTCGAGGCCTCATGAAAAAAATTATCCTACTAACGACCTCATGTTTACTATAGTGTTTCATGATTTTAAATATTGAATGAATTATATATTGGGGAAATTATATTTTTTATAAAAATCAAATGTGTTTGAAGTATATATTCAAGCATAGAATTTAAATTCTTTGAGAGAGATGGTGGGATGAGTATATATATTCATTTTATATTCACTTATCAGATACACCTAGAAATGGGAATAATGTTATAGATGATCATAGTAATATGACACATACTCAAGAAGTTTCTGATTCCAGTACTGAGTGGATAATGATGACATTGAGGGATGAGATGCATGTAGTGGTTTGGGATCGTCAATAGATATTTACACACATATCACTTTTTATAGATTATACACTTTTGTGATGAAATAGATTTTGGTAGTATAAAGATCCAATGTTTTGGAATGTGATGGAATTACTTGATTATGGGGTGTCACTATATTGGTGGTATATTGATGAGGAAGAGATCATCTATATCAAGTACAATGTTTTTATCTTTAAGATCATGCACGAAGTGTGGAATGGTGTATTTCAGGTCTCGATTTCTGTGGTACAACACGGTGTGACCAAAATATACAATGAACATCAAGGAATGATTTTGTGGATATGGATGAAAAATGAAATAACAGGGTTTGCGACATGATGTTACATCTATCAGTAGGTTAATTTTGATCATTCACGGGATATACATTTACTATAGACATTTCCCATTTTAGAATAGAAGTTGGTGAACGTGACGAAAGAAATATTGGTGGGTCCCCTAAGAATGAATTAAAAAATGACAATATATTGGTTTTTTGGGATATAAGGAATAAATAAAACATTATTTCCTTATAGTGGGTTCTTTATTATTATATAATTATGGAAATTAGTATGTTCATGAGATAGTTCATCGGCCATGGTTCTATAGAATACAGTTTTAGACCCATACTTGTGAATTACTTCGGGCTTATGGTATGAATATTAAAAGGCTTTTAGTAGGTAGGTATTACTAATTATGGATTTCAAACCATATATGAATTGGATCTCAGTGAATAACATGCATGTCCCTGAAGATATTCTTTGAAAATGTGTCATAATCATTGGAGAATCTAGGGAGAAAACCTAGATTTGGATGAGTTTTACTATAACAATAGTATTCAGGAAATGATACTTATGGAACAATATAAGTCCCTTTATAGTAGGAAATTTAGGTCTCTTCTATCCTAGATAAAGGTAGGTGAGTCATAATTTTTGGGATCTAGTATTGTGCAGGAGATGCGAGAACATGTTCTGTTGATTCAGAAATGTATGGCTACATCTCAGTTTATATAGAAGTTGTATGTTGATTGATGTCAAATACCCATAGAGTTTTTAAAGGGAAATCATGTAATATTTTAGGTTTCACCAATATTGGGTCACTACAGGATAAATATATATGGAAATTTGGCACACGAGTTCATTGGACCATAAGAGTTTTCCAAGACAATCAGGCTGGTGTCTTACAAATTTAATCAACCACAGAAATATAGTGTTATACATGATATATTCCATGTGTCACATCTTCATTGGTATCATGTTGATCCTTCTCTTGTGATCATGGTAGATGATATTTATCTTGAAATATATGGGTTTTTTATGATCATCTGATATATATGTTGGGTCGTAAGGAGAAATTGATTCAGGAATGAATGTGTCGGTTGTTTGTATAATGTGGAAACATGGGTGTGCACATAAGGTATCATGGGAAAGGGAATAAGTTATATGGGATCAGTGTCCTGATCTTTTTGACTCAAAATCATAGAGTTTCTTGAGAGTGCATCATGGGAATGAGATGCTATAAGGTGCGAAGATTTTAAGAATATGAACATTTTAAGATTTGTTATGGGATTATTTCCATGTAATCATTTTCTATTTTTGGGTAATTATCAGTTGGTTCTTAGCTTTGGTAGATTATGGGTAGAAATTTGAGAACAAGTGAAGAAAAAAGATATTACAATATTGGTGCATGTTGTTCCCTACCCACAAAACCCAACCTAGTAAATAGTTTGTATGAATTAAATTAACCAGAAATTTATTTTTAAAAATACTAAACCCCGATTTGAATCCAAGAATAACCAATATTCCACCCTATATTTTATTTTAAAAAATTTGGATCCTCATGGACATAATAAAATCCTTCATGACAACTATTATATATGGTTGGATCCTAGGATCATATATCTTCACCTCTCCTAGTATCTAAATCATAACCCTTCATGTTTTCCATCCCATTTTACATTCATCTTCCATTATGTATTGTTTTCATCTAATATTGATTTGATCTAGCTCAAAATTATTGGATCTATATTTGGGATTGTATCTCTAGATCATGATTTCATATATCTCAAATTATTCTATTTTAATTTTGGTTAGAGATCCAGATATCATTCTTTGCTTTTACATAGTAGAGTTTTGGGGATTTCTATTGTGAAACTGTTTGTTGAAAAATCTTGGTGGGAGGCCTATTATTCAAATATCGATGTATTTACATCAACAACAGGGATGTGATTTAATAATATCTACTATTAATTTATAAATTATATTTCTTTATTGAATTTATTAATGGAAGATATGTGATTAACTGAATGTGGAAATTAATTAATATAAAGTATACTATTAATTAATAATAGAAATTAACAAATGAGATAGATATGATTAATAAGTTAGTGATTGAATTCATATAAATGATGAGATTTATTAATTATGAAAATTAAAACATGAGATCGATATGATTAATAAATTTTATAATTAATTAATAGATTGATTTTTAAAATGAACTTATTTTGTATGTAACAATGTTTTGATTTTTTTGTCCATGAGTATAGAATTTCTTATCCAATTTCTGGGAGAGGGATTCATCTAGGAAGACTGTGAGAGAGACCATTTTGATTTCCAAATGATCTTGAGAGCCTTCGGTAAGGAAAACAGTGAAATATTCGATTTTTATTTCCAAAGGACCATTAGAGAATATGTGGAGGAATACCACGAAAGAATATATTTTTATTTCCAAGGGACTATGATATCTATTGTATTTGGGCCACGGGAAATATTGTGATAGCTTACCCCTTTTCCTATGAATCTATTATACATTGGTTAGTCTCATTCTCATTATCCCCTTGAGAATTGATCCCATTGTCCCTATTACTTATACCCATCTAATTAAAGTGTTTTATACATTTTATCAAATATTAATTGTGATAATGAATAGTTATAAGGATATTAAGATATATGATGTCTCTTCGAGATATTTTAGACTCCATAGCTATCTTATGAATGTATTGAGTTTCTGGTATCCCCAAGAACCATATGGTTTATATGGTTAAATATTGAACAATTTATAATTTGATAAATGTGTACATATAAATAGTACTAATTTAATTTTACAATTTTAGACAATTTTATTCATTCTATGTCGATTAACACATCATTGGTGGTGGATTAAATAGCTGTTATTACAAACTATTTTGGATGCCTAATTGTTATGTAAATAGATTTCATGGTGGAATGATATGTTAAGGGAGAATACACTATGTAATATTAATGATTTGGTATGGAGAATAGGTGAGTGGGTTAGACATGATTATGTGTCCTCTTGGGGGAGTCATTAGTGTATTTTTTAAGGGTTTCATTTTGGCCACAAGACACATACATTGGCATGGAATATTTGAAAATATTTTTTTGATAAGTTTTTTATTGTAATTACTATATTTTGATATTGGTTCTTTCAAGTTATTGATTATATGTTATTTGTTATTTCGTCTTATTTTACAATTGTGTATTACTATAAAAATAGAGGGTACAATCTCCCCATGATCAATATATAATATCGTCAGTGCATGTTGGTATCCTCGACAGTATAGTGATGTGTGATTGAGATTATTTTTAATCCATCTCATGGAACTAGGGTGTATAACCCAAGCCGGAATATTACTTTTGAAATCTTGATAAACACTTTAATCTCATATTACAATGGAAAACCTAAAAATATCATATCATGAAATTAAATATTATGCATCCATGAACTCATTCAATGATACATTTTTCGTAACCTATCAAAATGAAAAAATATATGTAGTGATATAAAATACACTACAAGTTTTAAATAATGTTGAATATACAATGATTATATAAGGATTAACCAATATAGAGAGAAAATAAATTGAAAACACATTCTATATAATCATTAACATGATGAAAAATAATTATTTGTTAGGAATAAATGATGATCAAATCATTCAATTTAAAAATCACATATTATTTATGCTTATCAATGAATATCAAAACAATTCAAATAATCACATTTAAATCAATAAATTTTTTATGATTATGAAATTCATAATGTTTAACATCATAAAAATTCCATAATTGCAACATCCCAATAATTGTTTCATAAATGGATAGGGCCTGACCCATATATTGAATCTAGTTTGTCTCATTAGACCCATCGATCAGTTGAGGGTAAATAGTGATCCCCACACCTACCTTACGAGGTCTAACTCATTCTACATTTATAAAGGGAGTGTAATAATTCAATAAATAATAAACATATACAGTCATATTGGAAATATTGTATATGAAATGTTATTATTTTCCCTGTTAAATTGATTGTATAGAATTCAAATAATGAAAATGGATGGTATTATTAAATTTTATCCCTAGTGGATTATATGTAAAATAATGAGTAATGATCATTTATGGATAAAAATTCATTAAAAATATCATTAAAACATTTTTTAGGAAAATACTAGTTTCAATTTAATAATTACATTTAAAAACAAAAAAATATAAAAATATTATGAAAAAAAATCATTTCAAAAATCATTTTGATATTTTAATTAAATGTCTAATGTTCAGAGTGGTTATGATAGCTAGAAAATTCAAATTATATAGATTATTTTAAAAAAAATATCAAAATTCACTTTTATGAAAAAAGTATAAATGAATTTTTCAAGAAAAAAGAAATAAAGATCCATTTGAAATAATTTTATAAATATTCAATCATGGGAAATAATTTATTCCGAAAATAATTTTATAATATGATAAATATTCAGAAAAACATTTTATAGAATATATTCCTATTGAATAAAAATATTCCCAATTGAGTAGAAAAAAATGAAATGGATTACTCCATTAGTATTGGAAACAAAATTAACACTTCAAATTTATATAAATAACCAACAGAGAAGAAAACTACTCATTTTTATGGTTTCATGATAAAATTTTTCACTCATCGGAAAGAAAACCACAAATAATACAATGTAATAATGAGATTCTAAATTATACGTTTACCATATTAGAAACATTTGAATCATAAAACTGTGTTGTAAATAATATCAAATGTAAAATTAAAAACTATGAAAATAAATATATTCACATTACATCATATCAAGGTTTTAGTGCATTTCCTTCATTAAAATATAATGGTTCATTAATTAAAATATGTCTCAATATAGTGTTTGTTTGGATGATTTTTTAAAAAATATCATACAGTTGAAGTTATAAAAATCAATTACTTAAATATTTGCATCTAATGTAAATACATTTAAAATATTTTATATAAAACATAAAATTATCCAATTTAATTACACACTTAAAATTATAATATCAAATAAAATGAAGATCTAATATAATCCATTAAAAATGAGTTTTGAATACCACTACAACTTTGTAATATTCAATAAAAATCTTCTTGGATTATATAATTTGAATTTTTATCTTAAATTATTGATATTTTTTAAGGATTCATGATAAAATAAGTAATATTATTCTATATTAACCATATAAAATAAATTGGTCAATAACATTAACATATTCTTAAATGATGGGGAATTGAGAGGTAATCTCGTACCTTAGGTTAGACTGATCATGTACCTTTGTTTTCTTAAAAAATTATAAAATTATGATAATAATATTTACAAATTATAACATCTATTAAATGGAATATTCCATTAATTTAATTTATTACAATGTTTTATTTAATAACATAACCATATAAGTTCATGTTAGGATTTTTGATCTTATTCAGTTCATATATAAAAAATTAATTCATTATGTTGAATATGGTAAAGGTTGTCATTATTTCCTCATGAAAATCCTAATAATAGTTAAAAGAATTATAATTTCTTACATAAATTATACTTTTATATATATGAATGATATATGGTGATGCAAAATGTACTATATTAAATTCATCAAGACAAAATGTTGTATATAAGCATATTTAACTTTTCCATTTTCAATGATCATAATGGAATGTAGTTCAGTTTTATATTACATTTCTATAATAATATTTACATTAGATATATCATATTATTTGTGAAAATATTCTTATATATACCATCCATGTGATTCGGTAATGAAAAATAAATGACATCGATTCATGGAGGTGGTAATCCTTTAGTACGCACTATCGATGTTATCATCAAACATTGAATAGAAAGCTAAAAAAAATATAAGATATATTATGTTTCTAGAATGATAAATATGTTATATGTATCATATATATATACACATTAAAATTTTCATAATAAATTGTATTGATATGTTATTATAAAAAATGAATTACATCGGTTCATGATGTGGTAGTCGGCCATATACATGAACTATGGATTGGATTCCCATTTGATATAAGAGTATATTGATTTAGGTTGTAGAATTATATGATAATTTCATAGAATATGGGGAAACATGATGTAATTATATCATAATGGTTATAAATTATTTTAATGAGATCAAATAGGGAAAAAAATTAGTTAAGAACGATAAATATTCTTTAGTAAACAACTTTATGTTTAAAAAAAATCATTTCATTAAGAATGATCTATCATACCCATGGACTATATGATGTGGAAAGGTAAGTACTGGATTCATTTAGGGATACACTGAATGTAATTTTATTTTTTTCTGATGAAAAGTGGATATTTGGATACCTTTTATATTATAGGGGAATTGATTATTTGGAATTAAAAGAAATTAAATTAATATAAACTAGTATCATGCCCATGCATTCGCACACCGATATAAAACACATCTTATTTACATTAATAGAATACCAATTTTAGAACATAATAAATCATATTAATATTAAATATATATAAAACAGTAATTTGTTGTACATGATTGTTAAATAAAAGGTTGATATATTGTTGAAAAATCATAAACACAGTAGTAAATATTTAGTTTGATTAATATGAAATATAAATTTATATTAGAAATTTATTATGGTGAAATAAATTACATCAATAAAAAATGTTTGAAAAGAAGTAAATAAATTTCTATCATTACAATATTGAAAGTTGGAATTATTTCTATGTAAATAATAATAATGAAATCAAATGGTTGGAAAAGTAGGCCCAGTGAGGCTAAACTAAATAGAGGTGAAGGGATTGAAATCACCATGACCATCATCCGAGATCCATGTATCCAATGACTGGATCCCACCAAAAATGCTAGGACACAAGAAAGGTGAAACCTAAGGGGGAAATATGATGAGGGGGATTCCATCGAACATTATTACATTAAATTATCCCAATACCTTATTGCTCTCTGTGACATTGTACCACTTTTCCTTGAAAAAAAGTGTATGATGGATTGGATTAGAATGTTACATGAATTTGTAGAAAGATCCATTAATCATGTCACCTTTTAATTATTCTTCATCTTCCAAAACATCCACCATGTTTTCCTGCATACAGAATAATGTTTAAAAATAATAAAAAAATTAATGAATTTTGAATTATGTATGAAATTATTAATGTTAACATAACATTGATTCTTCAAAACCATGAAAAGATAAAAATAAGTTTCTTAACGTAAAAATATGTTTCACATAAGGTTGTTATTGTTAATTAATCTGGAATTGGAATAATATTGAATGCAACTCAACGGAATTTGAAAAAAACCCATATAGTGAATTGATAATATGCATATTATGAATAAGAAAGGTCATAATTTATAATAAGTAACATGCATATAATATGTATGCGGTATGCATATAATTACTATGAAATCTTCATATAGTAACTATGTAAAATTCATTAAATATATTGCGAAATTTAGTTTAACAATGTTATGTTTTCAATTCTAATTTCTATAATATGTAATATACGTATTTATCATATTAAAAATTCAATATTACAATATTAATACTTTGTATATGGTCATTCAACATATAGGATGTACCCGAAATACCGATTTCAGTTAGATGAAAAATAGTATACCTTGTTTGCAATTTGATATTAGTATGCATATAAGTTAAGGTTGATTTCTTATTCAGAATATGAAACACCTCCTAGAGATTTCTGAAAACAACATCCATAATCATAATTTTAGATATTAAGCACTAGATCTAGAAAAAAAATTATAGAAACAATTATTAGATATTATAAGAAGCATCCAAAAAATATTAGTATTTCTGTATAATTATGTTGATTCTAAATGATTGTGCCATAGGTATTCAGGTTGGGATGCTGCATGAATGAAATCCTATTTATGAAAATCCTTGATTTGTGAGGAAATTTTTAATATTTCTAGAACTTTAAAACTATATTCAAATAGATGGTGATGATTCTAGATGTTATTTTCATAAATCAAAAATGAAACTAACAATGTTTACGGTTTAAACAGATGATGCTTCCACCAAAATCCTATGATCATCATTATTCAATATATACACCAATGTAGAAATCATTTTTTATGTATTCAGTATGCATATGCTAAATATGTAATATAAATATAGTAAATATGTAGAATTCATTTAATATAATAATAAATATATAATAGCCATGTTCTATTTTCCATTCTCTTTTCTATAATATGTAATATAAAAATTACTCATATTACAAATTCAATATTAAAATATCTAAGTGGTCTTTCTCGTTGAAAATACTATATTGAAACCATATTAACTTATAGTCACTACATGAAAACCAACTTGCACAGAAATGAGAATAATATACCTCATTTTCAATTTTATATTATTATTCATATAATGAATATTATTTATTCAAAATTAGTTATACAATATTAGTAGGCATGTGATGAATATAAAATTAGAATATACTGAATAAGTAAAATGCAATCAATATACTATCTTAAAATATAATATCAGAAATATCTATATTATATATTACGAAAAAAATAGAAACACAGTATGTAATTGAACTCAAGAAAGCCTACTATACCTCTGAATTTAGATGGTGACTGAGGAAGACCAGGCAGAGGCGCTAGAGGTGGATAAGGCTTAGGGGGACAGAGGTGGAGCAGGTGGAGGCCGAGAAATATGAAAGAGAACATGTGAAGGGAAAACCAAACCTAAAAATTAAAAAGGGAATAACGTAAGATGGGATATATGAAGGAAATATGAACTTGAAGTAAAAAAGAGAAAGTGTGAATAGGGAAATCGACCTAAAATATAATGAAATAGAGAAATCAATATTATATGACTATAGGAAATCACTAGTATAATGAAGGTTCAACGAACCATGGATTTCTATGTCTAGTGAAAACAATTAAGGGAAAAAATATAATACCATAAACTTTGTTATCATAAATCATCAATACCCAAATCTTCTGGGGTATATAAGTGCCCACTAATAGTCTTCAAATGATAGACATGCAGAAAAACACCATAACATTGCATACATATGATGAAAAAAATCATACAATTTATCCTAAATTCGTATGAGAAAAACATAAAACATAGTAACATCCAATGGGAACATACTGGGATTTTCCTTGGAAAATAGATGGACCTGCTTTCTAAAAAATCCTAGAAGCACCACTATAGTATCCTAAGGCTAAACTGATGATTTAGGACACCAAAACCCTCCAATTTATTTATCAACTTCTTCCTTTTATATCCAAACATAAAACCTGAAATAAACTCAATTGAAACAATTAAAATAATGAAATAAATAAAAGATAAGTCTATAGTAGCAAATGTAAAATATCTTGGGGACAACATTTGAGTACCAAAATGGACAACCCAACAGATTCCCATAATCTTATAAGTATTCCAATTCAGTAATTATCACCCCAATCCTACATCTACAACCCAAGTAATCATAAAAACATAGTAGGTAACATCATCTATATTATGTTATTTATAGAAACATATCTACGGTCACTTCAAGAAAATGGTTCTGTTAATGTCAGTCAACAATCAACATGAATTTTTTATGTTTAGAAATTCAACATGATGAAAATGTAGAATGATGGAAGAAGGAAATTAAACCATAAATCTCAAGAAATAGAGAAATAAACCTTGTGAGCCCACGACAGATCACCAACATATAAATTGTTCAAAGCATCAGGGATGTATATGTCTTTCAAAAACTATTAAGGGAAACAACATATTATTGTCAAATAGGTTAACATGAAACTATCATTAATCTTCAACAACCAAATCCAGCGGGGTATGTAGCTACCCACTAATTCCTAAGCATATCATTTCCATCTTAGATCGTCCCTATATAAATTGAGAAGTTTTATCAAGAAGAGAGAAATTCAGTATGTCTATGGGGAAGAATACATCGATGTATAAACTTTTCAACCACATCATGCATAGAATTTTCAATTATATTAATGTTGTAAGATGATTCGTCATAAGAAAAACTGGAGATTCCGCCCATATATTGAAAACTATAATCAAACAACCCTGAAACAACATCATGTAATGAAAATGTAAGCAACATGAATGAGAAACTACTACTAAAAAATGAATGTACCAAGAATTAAATGAAAAATTCATCACCTGTCACTCACACTTTTTATACTTTTTTTTCTCAAAAACCTTTTTTCTGGAACAATTTTTTTTTCTCACAAACCATAAGTAAGGAACATTTGATCCCCTTCCCAATGCATTTAAATTATTGAAGAAAAAATAATACTGATTTTAATGACAATATTTTATGTACATATTAAGAACATGAATGTTTCAATTGAATATGAATTTTTGTAGCATGTTTCCATTAGAAAATAATAAATCATTTGTTCATATTATAGTAAAATTGTTTGCAATTGAAACTTTTGTAGTGATTTGAATTTCATACATTATTGTGGTACCAAAACTATATCTCTCTTGCATGTCATTACATATTCTTCTAATTATTGACTCAAATTGTGTCATCATTAAGAAAAATCTAGCATAATTATTATAACATATATATATGTTTGTGCATATACTGATTTTACCAAAATAGAGCATAGAATACTTTCCATGTGAGTTCTCTATTTATTGATACATTCATTCCATCCACCATCTATAGAAATTCCTTCATCTGTGTAGAATGAAAAAAAAAATCTAGTCAAAAGAAAATATAAAAACTTTTTAGAGTATAAAAGCAATCAATGTAGAATATAAAAACAATCAAAATAGAATTTGAGCCGAACACATTAAGTCAAATCTGAATTATACAATCAATGTAGGTTCATATGTCTGTTCAAAACAATAATATAATAAAAACATAATTAGATCAGCCGAATGTATAATAACCTATTACAGAGAGTATTAAAAAGAGAACTGTTGCAATGTATTACTATTTGATGCTAATAAAAACTGTAGGAAAATAAATATAGAAACTAGATATTGAAAAATCACGTACTGTTGACTAAAATATGTTATTTTTTTGAATCTGAATTTCATTGTAATTTAACAATAAACACCTAAAATACGAGATATCTACTAATCCAAGAAATTGATTAAATATTTTTAGATCTTTTATGTGAATATACATTAAATATATTAAAAATTATATGAATATTTATATGGAAACATTAAACTATTTTTCCATAGCAGTGGCACAAATTACATTAACTCCTTAACCTAAGATGCGACTTTCACTCCAAGATATATCAACTACATAACATAACCATTGAAACAAAACATATTAACAATGAAAAAACTATCAGTGAGTACAATATTCTAAAAGTTATTAGAAAGACGTGTATAGTGGAATCAATTTTTAGTGAACATAATATATTAATAGTTAAAACAACTATGTAAATGCATGGAATATGTGACACAAAAGCACTATCATCTTAAGGAATATTAAAATAGAATCAACTAAATGAAATAATGTCTATAATGGAATATGCCTTACTGCACTCATTCCAACCGTCAACTATGGAAATTCCTTCATCCGTGAAGAATAAAAATAGAATCTAATAAGCAGAATATATAGAAACATGTTACATAGAATATGAAAACAACCAATGTACAATATAAAATCAATCAAAATAAAATCCAATCAAAACTGATTAGGTCATAACTAAATTATATAATCAATTCAGTGGTATACTCATGTACCAATATAAATCAATATAATTAAAACATAATTAGATTTCCATAATATATTAAAACATGTTACCGATCGGGGGCATCATATGACGTATTTTATGGGTTTGAAGGTAGAATTAGAGGTTTTGAGTGACGTGGTAACCTGAGAAGGTGGATTGTAAGAAGAAAAATGAAAACATTAGTATATATATATATAAATAAATAAGTTATAATAGAATGATAGAATAGTATTCTGGTATCACAAATCTGGAAAACAACATTAAAAATATGTTAAAATAATATAATTGAGTTTTTGTGTCACTTAGAAAATGGATAAATCTATATAATTCACAAATGAAAATGGTGTTTATTCTATTAATATATGGTGACTATTACATTAACTAATACCTAAATCAATAATTTAATATCAAATAATCACATGATTTAAATGATTTTATAGTAAACAGTGTTTCTATACCAAAATCGGGATACAATAGTAGAAATATATCAATATACTACTATGAATTAAAACATATATTTTTATTCAACTAATCAAACTATATATCATGTAAAAATGCTCAATAACATCCATGGTATTGTGCACCATCAACCATTTCATTAAATTGTTTTTAGTAATGAGAAATTGGGTCCCTGAATGGTATTTTAGAACAACCTAGGAAAAATTCATCCATTGGAACATGTTTAAATGTAAATTTAAACTTGGAATACCAAAAATGCAACTGATTTTTAAGTGGTGTAATAATAGTTTTGTAAACTCTAAGGTATATAATAGAGTGTAACCATAAATAATTTCAATTAATTTTAATACAAAAAAATTATTTCTTATTTTAAATAATATAATTCCCTTATTTGAAAAATACCGTTAAACATACAAACCACATAATATGATGATTTTTTAGTGATTGAAATGAAGTGGTCATAAAATTGAACACCTTAGTACCTCCCATGCACAACCCTTTAGTCTTTGGTTGAGCTCTCTTCAAATTATCTCTCATCACATAGAATCACAAAAACCCAGGAGAATAAATGAGTTATGATAATATAATAATGGAATGTAGTATTCATTTGATTGAAAAAACAGATGGAAGCCAAAAAACTATTGAGTATACAACATATAATATAATTTTTAATGGTGGAAAAAGATTTCATAATTCATGAAATGTAACACCTCTATAAAAATCATTAATGAATAGTACAGAAAACCTACATGAGAGAAAAATAAATATATTGTCCAAATAAAAATGTATGATTGGAATAACCAAATTGCAAGTCATTTTTATGTGGTCGAAGAAAGTGTGAACCTTGAAAAAACAAATAGGTGAATAAATATTATCTTTTCGAGTGAAATAATTATTTCAATTTCTGAAATGGAAGAGAATTTATATTGAAATGAAATATGAAAATATAATGTATGATTTTAAATATAAAATTAGTATAAAGAGAGGTCAAGGCCAGTTGCATATTCTGAGAGAAGGTCTACAAAGGCTAGTGGTGGTCTCCCTTGATCTATAAATCGATAGAAAAAATAGTTGAGCAAGAGATTCATGATATATGACGACAGACTAAGTCAAAAATATGGAATGGTTTTTTTTCTTCGGCAACCAGAGTTGTGAATCGTAGAGGTTACCTTTTATAACGAGTAATGTGGTGTTGATGAAGACAGAATTTGGAGACCATCATTTGATTATTGATGATTATTTACAAACTAAAACCTCACAAGAAGATGAAATCAGATGAAAATATGGATGATACTCAAATTGAATGCCGATCAGAGCTATTAGCTGATGCGGACTTCTTGCCCTCCGATTAAGAGAATCGACACCCATGATTTTCAAAGAACCTTGAGTCGATGCCAATATCAGCTTCTTTGAAGATAGAAATCCACTATGATGCCAACAAAATATTCTTTGAAAGTTGAAATGCACATCAATTCATGGTCACTATTATAGAATATGAGGAGGTAGAAGGGCCAGACCTCGATGAGCCATAAGTAGAGGAGCTGTATGTGGCAGATGTGGAATAGGCGGATGCGGAGTAGGCGAAGGTGAAGGCAGAGAAGCTGGAGCCGTCGAGGGTATTTTAAGAGCTAGAGGGAGCCGACGATGGTAGATTAAACCCTATATAAAGATAAAGAAACCTGAGAGTGAGGATAAATGTAGGATACGAAGCTGTTAAAGATGAAGGAATAGTCATAGGTCGAGAGAATAATTTATTTTCAGTAGTAACCCTGGGATGGGGAGAGGGTAATCGTGAGTGTGAGATGGCTGATGCGAAGTGAATGATACGCAGAGGGTAGGGTGTATTTCATAGCAGCATGATATCATAATGGAGGTGAAATAGGAGAAGTATTTGGAGGAGTAGTGGAAAATGGAAATGGGAGAGATGGAAATACTGATGGGGAGGCCGAGTGGGAGAAGGAGAACCTCGGAGAAGATGGACGACGGAGTGCAACATAATTGGTAGAATGAAAACTACGGTGACAGGGGTTTGTAGAGAGTGTAGTTTTTGATGAGGTGAAACCATAGGGGGAGCGGGAGTCAAAGGGTGGGAATGGAAGAGAGCGGGAGTGGGGGAGGGACATGGTTGCACGGAGGATGGACACATATGGAAAAAGGACATGGGTTATTGGTAGGTTGGCATGTGTTACGGGAGGAATATAAGATTAGTATATATATAGATTACTTATCACCTTAAAATGGATCAAAATAGAAATAATTATAATATTGGTTGAGGATAGCTCAAAATAATATCATAAAATACAATTTTGAAATATTAAAAAGAATATTTAACTCTAATATGAATTTTTAAAATATAAAATAGTAAATATTTTGATGAGAGTATTTTAATATGTTTTAAATCATTTAATAATATATTTTATATTATAAAATTAAATTACTGTCAATTTTTAATCTATTAATTTAATTTTATATTAAATAAAAAATTTAAAGGGGAAATTAAAATCTATACTTTTTACAAGTCTCAAGTATGTTATATTGTACTATAATGAACACATAACACTATGAATAACTAAAATTATAATATTTTTTATATTTTCCATATCATTTATTTAATATTTAAATTCACTAATGAAATATTTTTTCATCATTTAATAAAATTTTAAGGTAATTATATAATAACTAAAATTTAAAATAAATTACCATTATAATTTTTTTTACTATTCTTAAAATAGTAATTAATATTTATTAATAACATGGTTATGTCCCAATGTGAACATGTAATAGATATTAAAATGTAACCAAGGGACAAGTTGTTTTATTCTTTAAATTAATTAACATATTGGTCTCATTCATAAACAATTGTACCATAAACAATTATACATTAATCCTAAAGTAGAATTTTCAGAATATCTTCATCCAATAATATAGTAGATGGGGAATGGTGGCTTTATCACTTTTTTTATCCTAGGTTATCCAAATTTACCATTTTCTCTCATGATGAATTTTTACTATTTTTACTATTCATATTGAAAAAAATATTGTCATTATTAAATAATATATATTGATTTTATTAAATATATTGAATTCATTTTATGTATTCAATATCCATTAGGGAATAGACTACATTTAAGAAGAATCCTTTAAAGCGAGATGAAACATGGTTTTATTTAAAAAAACAAATAATTTTAAGAATGAATGTATTTTTATACCAATATCATATATAATATGTATTAATTTAAATATAATTATATGATTTATAAATAATTGAAAATAATATTAATCTTGGTTAAAATTAGAAACATCATAGGGAATTTTTAATGAAAATAAATCAGATTCCTACAAAATACGTATTTTTTAATATTCATTACGAATTCAAAATTTCTTGAAAAATATGAAATTCTACACTAAGTAGACATTAACATGATGAATTAAAAATATTATGTTATTTTGTGGAATGAAATTTATAAAATTTTCACAAATTAATTTTATCATTTTCACATAAAAATGATAAAAAAATTTCTTATGAAATAATTTTTTTAAATGAGGTAATGATTTAACTAAAAAATGATTACTTATTTAAAAAAAATTACATTATAATATATATATATATATATATATATATTATTTTTCACAATTTTTTTCACATATTCATACCATAAACTATAATATTCATGTTATTTTAATGAATTGAACAGAATACCCTCTCAAACTTGTACACGACTCAATATGTCACATACATGAAGGGATTTGTTGACTTCCCGTGATATTTAATAACACCTAGTAATTAACCAACAATTAGAGAAAAACATTTCGACCAAAACTAGACAACAACATGAATCATATATACAACAATAAAAATAGTGGAAAAGATGAATATATTCCCAAACAAAAAACAAATATTTGAAAGTATAAAACTCAAGAGATGACCAAATATATGAGTACTAGTCCAACCACAAAGGACCATTAAACTAGAAAACAATAGACCACTCCATGTTGATGTTGGGGAAGAATTCCACATTCTTACCACCATCTACCCATCCCAACTGACAGAAACCATATATGCATCACTAAGTCACATAGCCTTTCCTTACATCAAAATTCATACAATGGTCTATACAAAACCATTGAATTTATTATCATGTGAGCTAACAAGATCTGTAGGATCCCACCCGGGTGTTCCATAAAAAGACTACGTACAACATCTATAGTATTTTTTCCATTAAAATAATGGATTGATATGAAGTTAAGTAGTTATATCAAATTCAAAGTATCTATTTCACTATTTACATAAGAATAAATAAAATTTAAGTATATCAATTTTCATTATTAAATCATACATATAAAAATAAAATTAGTATAAAGGAAAGAAATATTACTCTCACTGTGGTACCCAATAGGTCATTTTACAAGACAACATTCACTACAAGAAATGAAAATATCACAAAAAGTTCAAATAAAACATACCAAAGTACCAGAGAATCACCCCATGAGTTAACTTACCAAATAATTTCAAAAAAGTCCTCTAGAAAAACTATTATGGGGAGAAGACAAAATCACCATTAGAGAATCTCTCAATGGTACTATCGATGATGATGCTAATATAAAACATCCACTTATGTACGTGAGTATTCCCTTGTTATTATTTTCATAAATCATTTATTTTCATTGAAATTACCTGTTTTATCCATTTAAAAAACTAAAGAAAATAACCTTTTATAAAAATTCAATTTATACAAAAAAAATCATTACAAATTAATTTATAAATTAATTAATAAATATAACCAAAGTAATATAGCTCATCAACATAGGATATAGATGTAACCACCTTACTAAAGACTATGGGTCACACAAAAACACAAAAGATACAATAATAAGAAGATCGCACCTACAATAATAAAATCCATAGAATCATTCTTCACGTTATAAATTTATCTAAATTGACAAAATTGTTAGTGGATTAGAGGAAACATGATAAACCATAGAATTCACAACAATCACAAAAAAACCTAATTATGAAATGACACTCAGAACCAAAACACTCCAAAAATATAGAAGGAAACTAGACGATACATCACCAAAGGTCCAAAAATATAATTACACAATGCTACAATGTTATTGTGATCAGAACAACCACTTAACATAATGTATCACTTAATCGAAGAAATGTTAACACATTTCCATGGTGTTCAATCATGAAAGGATCATATTTGATTGAATTTACACAATATATATATCTATAGAATGGTTTTAGGTAGAAATAAAAGTGATCTATAGGATAATTAAATGAGATTACATCCCAATGGAACCCTATATTTTGAATTCCTAATAAATAGAAGACTTTTAACACCTTAACAAGTCTTGGAATCCATGAAGATCGATTACACTGAAAAAAAAATCATTGTATTACTAAAAACTGGTAATTTATTATTACATGACTTATAACAATTACACAATGTTTCCTCCTTTCACAGTATATATTTTATTCAAGTTCTATGTCTAGAGAATACATACACCTCATGAATCCCATTTACCCACCATGTAATTTATAATCACCAAATAGAAATATCTATATTTTTACATGAAAAATCAAAATAGATCGGTCATTTTTTAAACTAATGAAGAAAACTACCAAACCATTAATACATTTATACCTATACTCTTTTAATTAAAGGAATCATCCTTATGTTAATATTAATTTATTTTTCCCATAAAATGCCCTCCATCCCTAAGAGTACCAAGACACATAAAAAAAAGGAAAAACTAAAATTGTAGGGAGTTTCATGAATACATATAACGAGATGTTACTACAAAAACATACATACTTAAATAGTATATCAAAATTCATTAATACTCAATGTTTTAAGTACCAGAATCCATAAATTAAATCAAATTTATTTATGGAGAAATATATTTTTATGTCACATGGTGTTATTGAAGATATACCAAAAATTTTAAATGATCTAAAGACTCACCCTGATACTCGACACTATAGTTTATTTATCCTAGCCTCTACTGTGAGGAAAATAGAACCCCCCCCCCCCCCGTAAAAAAGTTTCTCCATACCAATGTCATCACATACATGACATAGATCTCTATAAAACTCAAGATTGTATAAAAAACTCCAAAAATAAAATCCAAACAATAGGTGATCAAATACATTAGATAAATAATCTAGAAGTTGGTAACATGATTTTGTAATACCATAACCATAAAGGCATCATTCCAATATCTAACACATTAATGGTTAGGCACTGGACAAATAATATTGATATTTTATCCCAAATGTCAAATAAATACATCATGTTGACATATAATATTGGGTATTGAAAATAAAATCATAAGCCCAATGAGTTCATCATATGGAAGGAAATTCTAAAACATTTCATGAAATAATTTACCCATAGGAACCTCTTCCATTAACATGAATTAACTATAAATTATCATCCATATAGAAATATTGGGTACATGGATAATTATCCTTCCTTAGTAAATTTTTTATCAATATCATGAAAATACATTAAATAAAAATAATTTTTATATAGTAATCACATTATATATGATAAATATGTATACATACAATTAAATATATTATCATAGTCAATTTAATTATATTGTTATATATTGATTTTTCTATACTAATATTATTTATTTTCCATGTAATATAATGATGGATGAAAAAAAGATATATGGTTCATATAATAGATTATATTAGTAAATATAATTTTTATATTTCTTAGAGAATGAAACTTTTGTATTATAAATATGTCTTGGATACTCAAAATGTCAATGATAGATGTATATATTATTAAGATGATAGATCATCAATGTCAATTTATCGGTTTTGAGAAAATGGCCAATGCAATATAAAAATAATAATGATGTATATAGTTCTTAAACTATATCAAAAAATGATATATGATCAAGGAAATTAACTATCTCTGTAAATTTAATTACATTATTTTCTATTAAATAATAATATTGGTCGAGGAGGTGGACTTACAAATAAAAAAATATACATGAAGAAAGCATGATTTAAATTTTTGAGACTCGAACCATAGACTATCCCAACACGCTATATTTTCTTTTCCCACTTGGGTAATCCTTGGGGTAAAACATTCTGGTGGGTGTTGACCAAAATTGGTTTTCAATTTAATATAAAAAAAATTGTATGGTTTTCACACTAAATAAAATAAAAATATATATTTTCAATCAAATGATTTTTCTCATTAAATCTGTAAATAATAATTACAAAAAAATTTGTAATCATATTAATGATAATTATAGATTCACTATGCTAAAATTACTAATAGTAGTATAAAAATACATTTTGATAGAAGAGAAAAACCTCTGATAAACATTTATATTCTAGGTCAACCACCATCGAAAGATATTTTTGTAACAATATAATTACTGTTGAGTTATTCTATCTCATTTATTTTATTACGAAATTTTATTATGTTATAGATATTTGGAACACAAGAGAGGTAACCATAACATGATGTCGGATTAATAGGCTTATTTCCCACAATTTTAAGAGGTTATTTTTTCAGAGGCTAACTCGATATATCCACGTATTTATAAGGATATAAATTTTTGGTTGATGGTGTTTATCGATATCAATAGAGATATATAGGTTCATAGTTTCTCCACTAATTTTGATGTAACATAAATTTTTTTTACCTCGCTGTCACTGTATGATTCATACATCAGTGAAATTTATCATTTATTTAGAATTATTCTATCATTCTATCACTGATCTCTTTAATTCCATTAATTTTTTATCTATATAGTAAAAAAGAAATTTTGATGGTTTTATCAAGTGTCACTAAATCATCCAATTCAATGTGATTAATTGTTTTTTATGTTGTAATTACATGTTCATTTGTTAATGGATCACCCTACATATGTGGATTCAGATATATTTTCATATTTTCATCTTCTCGCCTAGATTTTATATTGTATTTAATTGATGGGAAATTAATTAGGGAATTTAATCTATATTGACTCACAAACATGCTACTTTTTCACAGTATTTTCACATAGATTTGTGTTTAATACAATCATCCCCAATAGTTTTTTTTTATTTTACATCAATTTTCATCTATTTGGAAAAAATATTCAATAAACACATTTTTTAATATAAAATAATATTTTTTAATAATATTAGTTTTCGTGGAAATAGAGAGGCAAAATATCTCATCGACGCTCATTTAGAATAATTTGTTCATAGTCATCTAAGTGATATGTCATTTGAATAAGTGATCATAATTTCTCAGTACATAGATTTGGTTATACTATTATCAACATGGACAAATTTGGATGATCATATAGTGTGAGAAAAGTCTACTATGTATGGTATAAATTGAAAGGGATATTACTTTGAAGATGAGGTGATGATTTATTTCCATGTACATGACGATGCTCTTAGATCCACCATGGAGGTTGATACTGGACAGAGTAACAACAATGATGCTCTAACTACAACCAAAATTTTAATTTCAAAGTCTACAAAAGGAAAAATGTGTTATAATATATTATTTGTTTTATTATGATCCTTTTAGGATATAATATCACCAATGATCAGCTACATTTTTTGATGTAATGATTTCAGGAAAAGGAAATGTCATTGAATTTAAGGTTCATTTAAAATAACTCATTATTTTTTGTTTCCAATATTTTAAAATATTTTTTTACCAAATTTAATTTTTTATATAAATTCATAATATATTGATTTAATTTTATTTTGTCTAGTGAATATCAGTTACTATATATCAATCTACTACATCAGACAGCCAATAAACCATGTTATTTGTGACTCAATTTAATGTATTTAGCTACTCTACTAAGATGTAGTTTGAAAATCCACCAACAAGTATTTAGAGATGATAAATAATTAATTTTTTTAGGTCATGAAATTATTTGAGATATTATAAGAGGGTACGTAGGGTGGTGACAGTCTAAACCATGTGTGGTGGAGAAAGCTGAAGAAATGATTTTGGGAGGGCATATAAGAGGCAGCTAGAACATCTCACGTTTCATCTGTATGTGAGGAAGTTATCATGAATAATGATTTAAACCACCTAGAAATTAAAATGGGTAATGTATTATATATAGTTAGGGTGAAAATAATTTACTTCAAGTAAAAATCCATGGATCCAGAAGTATTATTCTAAATTACCCAAAAGTTTCGTGATCTAAAAGAAAAATTCATGCGGTGATATATCTTATGTCTAATCAAGAATACTAGTATCATTATTGTGTCATGACAGTGTGTGAGGACCTGGATAGTAATCCTAAGGATACCCATGGTACTCCAGATCAATTTATTCTAATTTAATACAATGACCAAATTGCGAAATATAGAGAGTAAATATGTTAATTTAAACCAAATGCACCTTCGGGATGATAGCTAATGGGATCAATTAGAATGATGAAAAATATAATATTTCATACCGCAATTATATACATTAGAAAACACTAAGGCTTTCTAGTATTTCCCATAAAGTTTTTTTCCAGAATAATCAATGACAATTTTCTAGGCATTATACCTACACATTTTTCCATTGATGATATTTTATTTGTTGGGTTTTTTATTTCATTCTATATTTAAAATATAATGGGGTCAACCAAAAATTATCATCAATTCTATAACATTTATATATATTGGGGAGTGTGTGACTTGGGGTTATGGGGCTTTTGGGTATAATCTTAGGTGATGATTCAATTTTTGTAACACCCCAGGTAAATAAATAATATGACATTTTTATATTTATCCCTTTTTCGAATAAAATTTTAACATTAATTTAAAGTGAACGCTATGCTTGATGGCTTACCCAATACGCAACAACGAGTTCCTTTGAAATCTTACGTTGCACTCTAATAATAAAATAAAATTATTTTTAAATGTTAGTTAACACGTAGCCGTTGTATTGGAGGGAATGAATAGAAATAACTAAAATATGAATATATATGTTTGTTAAATGTTTTTACATATATATAATAAAGGATAACGGCTTAAAATACGAAAAGAATTCAATTTTAGGCATATATACTCTAATTTTCACTAAAGGTCCACTTATCAACTTTTGATGGAGGACCGTCATTAAATATAGTTTTGGTCACTCTTATACATTATATTGGACCAAATAAAAATCTTCTTTAGAATCAGGACATAAAAATTTACTTTGTGTAAATTTTTTGGTATTTTTCCAATTAAGATCATTTTTTAATGAATATTGAAAAATGTTGTATTTTAATTAAAAAAACTCTTTTTAATATAATTTATTTATATGAATAGATTATCTTTTGAAATGGTTTCAAAGTGAAATTAGAATATATTTTTACCATTTAATCCAATAGTGGTCATTGGAATTAATTTCATCTTGAAATTGGACTTAAACTAGTGTCAATCTTTTGATACTTATTGTTTCATAAAAACACGCTATTTTCTCTGACAATGGGAATTAGTTATTAAATTAATTAATGTAACTTATATGTTTTGAATTTTTAAAATATACTTCATTTTTGAATTCAGAATATGAAATATAGAGTAGGGTAAATTTTAGGTAATTTTCGGAAAAACTTCAATTTTTTATGAATAGTGAAACCACTAAGTGGTAGTTAAAGAAACCGATTTTTAGTTTAATTGAAACTTTACCACTTCTGTGATTTGAATTTCAAAAATCCCAAATACATGGTTTTCATTAAGATGGAAAATGTGGTTCAATGAGATTAAAATTATTTTTTTTGTGAATAGTAACTTTTATGTTTATTAATCACGATTAGAGGTAATTAGTGTAATTTAAGGTAAAAATATTGTTTTAATAATATGAAATAACCTAGAAACATGTCCTACCCTCATTGGATGTTTCATGGCCGACCAAGAAAATCCATGGGTAAACTTGGGGACCCCATGGAGCCACGTTGGTAGGAAGGTGACATTAATACCTTTTTATTTAATGTTAAAATTAAAATTTCACAAACATGTGTTGTTTTGCCAAAACAATTATTATATGGGGTTATACAAGTCATATTTTTGACTATAAATATTAATTGTAAAGATAAAAATATTTCCTACATCATAGTATTTTTTTATAATTTTTAGACACTAACTAAATTAAATTATTTATGAAACCATGTTGATGCAACGATTACCTCATTATTTAACGATTTAAATAAAATGGAATGATAATTTAAAATATAAGACCTACACATGTCCAAAACCTATTGGATGAGTGGATTTAGAACCCTTATCACCTTATCTTAGAAACACATCAATTTTGGACCTTTAAAATCCGGAACACATTCTAAAATAAAGTATCATTTCCTTACTTTCCAAGAGTGCCCCTCCTCTCCTCTTATAAAAGGCCCTCACCTCTATCTCCTTACCCACACCTCTCAAGCATTTGGCTCGCCCAAAACCTACACATTTTGTCTCTACACATCCCTATATTACTCCTAGAAGACTCACTTTGGGCAGAAGTCTTCCCAAGGAAGCCTTTGATCTCAAATCAAAAGGAGTTACCCGATTTAATGGTAGTGTCTTCTATTGTGTGTTTTTGTTTTATTTTTCTTCTCCAACCCCCTAAACTATTTTTTTTTCTATTCTATTGTAACAACTAAATTATCTTAAATATACTATGATGTTGTTATAAGAATAATTCGAGCTACACTTACACGCAGCTACATCAAATGGTTAAAGAACATACTGTTTCTGTGGATGTAGAATTTCTCCCTCATGAAACGATGATGGTTCAACACTCATATAACACCTTCAAAGGTGGCCATTAAGATGTCACTATATTTATATATGATATATAATATTTTTATGTTTTACTTAATCTTATTTATTTTTCTTTTGTGGAATACCTTTATGGTTTCCATTATGCGTAAACACAACAATTTCATTTTAGGAAGTACGAACTACCGCCCCCTCAAAGTGATTAGATTCGTTAATGCCATATGTGGGATTTATAAAGGATGGTTTTAAAGTTATTATATATGACTTATGTTACATATAAATTATGAATATAATTCTTCAATTAAAATATAAATACCTATCATTTTGGTTTAATTCCATTTATATGACATAGAAATGATAGTAGAGTTCATGCGTACTTACGGCTTACCGTCTCCATGAACGGTGCATTTATTTTCTTACATATAAATGATTACGTATTTTTATAAATACTTTTATATTATGGATATATATGATATATTTGATATCCAAATCATGAATATAATTCTGGATATAATGAACCTTTGAGCACACGAACAACATGTAATGGTAAGAAGTCCACTTTCGACTTAAGAACCAAATATCGACAAAACAAACATTGTTAACATAAATGATTACATAATGACTATAACATGGAAATAAGTGATATAAAAGGAATACTGATATTGAAAAAGTTTTTTAAGAAAGTGGAAATTAACTCAAGTTTATTATTCAGGACTTTAATGAACGATCGAGTCAAGTCGGACCTGATTTAAGGGATCCAACCTCTCTCTTTCTTTTTAAGTTCTCTCTTTTATGTCATTTCTTTTAATCCCATCTTTCTTATGTTTGGGGATGTTCTTTTATATTCCTAATACATTAATTTTTATGTTAATATTATGGGAGACCCTATTTGATCTCATAAATCCATTTTTGGATGTTTTATGTGGCGTCGTTAGGATGCCGAGTTTTCGTAAGGGATTTTTCATCTCACTTTTATTCCCGTGACATTTATGCTACGTTTGCCACTATTTCCATTGATTGGTGTATGTAATGGCCATTATTATACACTTTTTGTAGTATAATGTCATTTCTGGGTATTTACATTTTCATTGTACGACTTTTTGAAAGTTACCCAACTCTGTTAGGGGACCTTTCACCCTCCTTTTTTTTAAAAGACTTATTTTGTTATGTCTTTTAATTCACATAATATTATGTTAAGATATGTTCTTATATAACTTTATTTATGTAAATTTTATGTCCAAGTGATGAGATCCTCTTTATCTCTCTCATCAACCCTTTTTGTAAAATTTTATGTGACGCGGTTAGTCTGTCGAATTTTTCCAAGGGAACTTTTTAACCCAATTTAGTTTTCCTTGGGTTCAACATGTAGTTATTGAATATATCAATCTTTGAATATGTGTGAATGAAATTGTATATTTTTACACATATTATCCACTTATATTGGGTGTATTTATATTTGTCACACATAATTATGAGATTGATTTATCCTTAATTTAAGGATACCTTCTTTATAATGGATTTCATCTCATTTTACATTTCTTTTGATACTTCATTGTTATGCACAAATTCACTCTTATATGGTGTGTATACTGTCCTTTGACATATTATATCATGAATCCCTTTATTCTCATTATATTATGAGGTTCGGATTAAATGTTATTCCGCAATTATTTTTATTCAAGAGTCTTTCATTTTGTTAAAAACTTTTTAACAAAAATATCGTTTTAAATGTTTTAAAGATTTATTATTCTAAATCATTATCTTTAATTTCCATGTTTTAAAAATGGTTTTCAGTATCTATTTAAATGGAAAATAATGTTTTAAAATTATAATACCAATAAAATTTTCAAAGTGGTATGGGACACTTTGACTAAAACATCTCTTTTAAATGATTTTTGAAAATGGATTGATTAATTCAATATCATAGAATTATTTATTTTGATTGAAAATGAAATGTTGTTATTGAAATGTTTATATTTTCAATATTTTATATATAATGATGGTACTTGGACATTTTATGGGTGGTTACATGATAAAACATATGGTGGGTGGTGCCATGAATACCAGGACGGGTTGTTACGTTATAACCTCCAATGCATTGGGTATGGAAGTCGGCCATGTGGCTATTCCATTATGTATGTGTGGAAGTCGATCGTATGGTTATTCCATTTAAGTATGTTTATGTCTCAAGTTACCTTTATATGTTATGTGATCTTTATATGGGTTTTATGGTAATATTTTGGTTACAAAAGGGTAAGTAATGATATTTTATTCAGTGAAGATTTTTTACTACTTCCTAAAGGTGAAAGGTATTACTTTGATAAAGTATACATGGTTTACTTGTTTCATTGAAAAACTAACAGTTTTCATTCTTTGTGTATCCCTTTATAAGCTTTTTATGCTCACCCCGAGTTTTTTTTGAAATGTATTTCACATGACTTAATGTGGAATAGGGTCAAGGATGGGATCAAGGGAATGTCATGCTATCTAATACTTGGAACTAGACATGTTTCTTTTTAAGAGTTTTTATTTTATGGAAATTTAGTAGATGTGACTACTTTGAAATCTTTTGAGATGTAATAGTTATGTCCTAATTCTATAAAACTATAAACTTGAAAAGATCCTCAATGTGAATTATTCATTTAATTCAATATTAAGTAAGGTTTAAGGCTGGGGCCTTATCGTTGGTATCAGAGGTCGGTTTAGATAACTTTAGAGGTTAGGGTATTCTCTAAGCATAAGTGACATTACCATAATGGTTAGAATTTCACAAAGAGTCCTAGGTTTAGATATAGTGACTGAGTAAGTATATCTTAGTTTTTATCTTCCTCATTGGTACATGATGGTTTGTTGATATACTCACACTGACCTTTTTTGTTTTAGTAAATGGCTGGATCTAGCAGGAACCAAAGTAACAGTGGACGTGAAGGAAACTGTGACAGTTTTCTGAGCGAGCAATTGAATGATATGGGAGATGCAATGAGAACTCTTGTGTTTATCCCCAACTAACTATCTGGAGTCATGATTGACCACCTAAACCTTGGTGATTTCTATAAGGCATCATATATGCAAGAAACAAATCCCTACGGAACTACAGGTAATAATAATAATGGTAAGTGTGTTAAAAAACCTATGTGTCAAATGTGTGGAAAGAAACACCTAGGAAAATGTTTCAAAGGGACAGAAATATGCTATAGATGTAGAAATGATGGTCATAAAGCAAGAACCTGCCATGGAAAAAGGAAGCATCCAGTTGACTCGAGGAAAGGGAAAGAAGTTCTTTCTGAGGGATCAATTGAATTTTTTATATGTGGTGTTCATGGTCATTATTCAAACACATTTCCTATGAAGAAGGTTTGGGAATGGGATCACCAAGATCATAGAAATATTCGTTTACCAATACCTAATGCCATTCTGATTAAGGACGAAGAAACTGACAATGACCAGTCAAAGATATGGATTATTTCATAACATCTGTTTTCCATTTTGGAATCATAGGATATGATTCATGATTTTGTTTGTAGAAATGAAGTATTTCAGAATAATTTGGAAAGGAATGGTTAATGGATCATAAAGAATGTTGAATGAGTAAGAAGTCAACATATAAGGTCTTCAAGAGTTATGGTGAAATTCTTAAGAGTATTAAGTCTCTTTTGATGATGGGGTCACATTAGAAGAATTTTTATAGTATGTGTAACCCTAATGATTGATATATGAAAATATTATTCAAGGAATAGTTATCTGTTTTTTTGTGGACATAGTTATAAAGAACCATTTGGGTTTATATGACCCTTACTTTTGAGGTAATTATGGGTTACTACATGTTATGATGGAAAGTGAATGTCATGAGATTAAATTGAGGTTAAATTATGTTATGGTTATTTTTGATAATTTTTTCTCTTTTTGGGAAATGATTTGAGAATTATATAGTTTGGAAAAAGGACAACACGTAGACCGTGTAACAACCCGTCACATCGGACAAAACTACAGGAATAGAACCCACAACCAAAGTGTGACTGGTATTTATCACCTACCACTGGACTACGTGAAGTCCCTGGTTAGTTAGACTGACTCTTTTTAGTTAGATGATTTTATCAATTAAGAGTAAGTTGATTTTGGGTTATCTATGGAAATTTATTAACATATCATGGAGGATATGTGATTAGGTTAATTACTTTTCAATATGAGACTTTAAGAGCAACTGATGTTGGTTGGAGATAAATGTTACGATTTAACTTGGAAGACTATGTGACTAAATCCTACAAATATTTGGGTTTCAATCTTAGTTTGGTTTACTTTGAATAATTTTATGGACAAATTTTTTATCGAATGGTCCTCGTTGAACTTTGGGTTTTGTTGGACAAATTTTGGAGATTAAGAATACATTTTCTTTTTTATAAAGGGTTATCCTTTTATGGATTATCTGATATTATACTAATCTTTTTGGTTTTGGTTTTTGTTAATGTCTAAAGACATGGGAAGTATATAGTTCTCTTTTTTGGATTAGGTGATTCTCTATAAGTTGATTATAGTACTCTTAATGTGAACAAGTCTTCCTAAATACTCGTCTTTTAGAGAAAATATGAGTTTGTGTAAGAAATATAAAAAAAGTTGAAAGTCAACTTGATAAGTAATTATGTTTCCTTGTGAATAAATTCCTCAATAAAAAGTAACTTAAAACAAAAATGTTGTCTGTTAACTTTTCCTACTGGGGAATCAAATACCGTTTAACCCATCACAAGTTTGTGATTTTCTTGTGGTTAACTTTCTCCTAAACATGTTTTCTATCACTCTCCATTAGAACATGACCCTATGTTTTCTCCTCCATGACCATGTTTTCCTACATTGAATCCTAGTTTGGGTTAACTCAGGTGACCTCTGTACTTATCTTTCTTTCTTTTAAAGTGATTTTTTTACCGACTCTTGTTCCGATGTGGGACTTTCAATTAAGTTTCCGAGCCCAATTTTAAAATTGCGAGGACAAAATTCCCAAAAGGGGGGAAGGATGTAACACCCCAGGTAAATAAAGAATTTGACATTTTTATATTTCTCCCTTTTTTGAATAAAGTTTTAATATTAATTTAAAGGTAATTCTAATCTTGATGGCTCACCCAATACGCAACAACGAGTTCCTTTGAAATCTTACGTTGCACTTTAATAATAAAATAAAATTATTTTTATATGGTAGTTAACACGTAGCCATTGTATTGGAAGGAATGAATATAAATAACTAAAATATGATTATATATGTTTGTTAAATGTTTTTAAATTTATCCAATAAAGGATAAAGGCTTAAAATACGAAAAGAATTCAATTTTAGGCATATATACTCTAATTTTCACTAAAGGTCCGCTTATCATCTTTTGATGGCGAACTGTCATTAAATATAGTTTTGGTCACTCTTATAAATTATGTTGTACAAAATAAAACTCTTCTTTAGAATCAGGACATCAAAATTCCCTTTGTGTAATTTTTTTTGTATTTTTCCGATAAAGAACAATTTTTAATGAATAGTGAAACATGTTGTATTTTAATTCACAACGTATTTTTAATCTAATTTATTTATATGATTAGATTATCTTTTGAATTGGTTTCAAAGTGAAATTATAATATATTTTTACCATTTAAACAAATAGTGGACGTTGGAATTAATTTCATCTTGAAATTGGACTTAAACTACTGTTAATCTTTTGATACATATTGTTTCATAAAAACACACTATTTACTCTGACAGCGGGAATTAATAATTAAATTAATTAATGTAACTTATATGATTTGAATTTTTTAAAATAGAAATCATTTTTGAATTCGGAATATCAAATATATCCTATGGTAAATTTTTGGTAATTTTCTGAAGAACTTCAATTTTTGATGAATAGTGAAACCATTAAGTGGTAGTTAAAGAAAATGATTTTTCGTTTAAATGAAACTTTAACACTTCTGTGATCTGAATTTAAAAAATCCAACACACATGGTTGTAATTATGAATTAAAATGTGGTTCAATGGGATTAATATAATTTTTTGGTGAATAATATCTTTTAAGTTTATTAATCGCGATTAGAGGTAATTACTGTAATTTAAGGTAAAAATAATGTTTTAATAATATGAAATGGCCTAGACACATGTCCTACCCTCATTTGATGTGTCATGTCCGACCAAGAAAATACATGGGTCAAATTGGGGACCCAATGGAGCCACTTTGGTAGGAAAATGACATTAATAGCTTTTTATTTAATGTTAAAATTAAAATGTCACAAACATGTGTTGTTTTACTAAAACAATTTTTATATGGGTTTATACAAGTAATATTTTTGACTATAAATTTTTATTGTAAAGATAAAAATATTTCCTACATCATAGTATTTTTTTATAATTTTTAGACATTAACTAAATTAAATTATTTATGACCCCATGATGATGGAGCGATTACCTCATTATTTAACGATTTAAATAAAATGAAAGGATAATGTAACATATAAGACCTAAACATGTCCAAAACCTATTGGATGAGTTTATTTCAAACCCTTATCACCTTAGCCTCCGAACACATCAATTTGGGACCTTTAAAATTTGAAACGCATTCTAAAATTAAGTATCATTTCCTTACATTCCAAGAGTGCCCCTCCTCTCCTCTTATAAAAGGCCCCCAACTCTACCTCCTTACCCACACCTCTCAAGCCTTTGTCTCGGCCAACCCCACCCAATTTTGTCTATAAAAATACCTATATTACTCCTAGGAGCCTCACTTTGTGTACAATTATTCCCAAGGAAGCCTTTGATCTCAAATCAAAAAGAGTTACCCGATTTAAAGGTAGTGTCTTTTCTTATGTTCTTTTGTTTTATTTTTCTTCTCCAACTCCCTATACTCTTTTTATTCTTTTCTTTTGTAACAAATAAAGTATATTAAATAAAATAGGATGTTTTTATAAGAAGCATTCGAGCTACACTTATACACACCTACATCTAATGGTTAATGAACATACTGTTTCTGTGGATGGCGAATTTCTGCCTCACGAAACAATGATTGCTCAAAACTCATATAACACCTTCAAAGGTGGCCATTAATATGTCAGTATATTTATATAAGATATATAATATTTTTATGTTTTACTTAAGCTTCTGTATTTTTCTTTTGTGGAATAACTTTATGGTTTCCATTGTGGTTAAACACGATAATTTAATTTTAGGAAGTGCGGACTACCGCCCCCTCAAAGTGATTAGATTCATTAATGCCATATGTGGGATGTATAAAAGATGGATTTAAAGTTATTATATATGATTTATGTTACATATAATTGATTAATATAATTCTGGAATTAAAATATACATACCTCTCATTTGGTTTTAATTCCATTTATATGACATAGAAATGAAAGTAGCGTTCATGTGTACGTACGGCTTACCGACTCCATGAACGGTGCATTTAATTTCTTACCTCTAAATTATTATGTAATATTATAAATACATTTATATTATGGATATATATGATATATATGATATCAAAATCATGAATATCATTCTGGATATAATGAAACTTTGACCACATGAACAACATGTAATTGTAAGAAGTCCACTTTCGACTTAAGAACCAAATATCGACAAAACAAACATTATTAACTTAAATGATTACATAATTCTTATAACATGAAAATAAGTGATATAAAAGGAACAATTAACATAGAAAATTTTCTTAATAAATTGTAAATTAACTCCTATTTATTATTCAAGAAGTTAAGAAATGATCGAGTCAAGTCGGACACGGGGTAAGGGATCCAACCTCTCTCTTTCTTTTTAAGTACTCTCTTTTATGTCATTTCTTTTAAGCCAATATTTCTTATGTTTGGGGATGTTCTATTATATTCCTCATACTTTACTTTTTATGTTCATATTATGTGAGACCCTATTTGATCTCATAAATCCACTTTTGGATGTTTTAAGTGGCGTCGTTAGGCAGCTGAGTTTTCGTAAGGGATTTTTCATCTCACTTTTATTCACATGACATTTATGCAACGTTTGCCACTATTTCCATTGAGTGGTGTACATACTGACCATTATTATAAACTTTTTGTAGTATAATTTCATTTATGGGTATTTACATTTTCATTGTATGACCCTTCTTCCATGGGGTGTACTTTTTGAAAGTTACCCAAATCGGTAAGGGGACCTTTCACCCTCCTTTTTTTAAAAGACTTATTTTGTTATGTATTTTAATTCACATACTATTATGTTGGGATATGTTCTTATATATAATTAGTTAAGTAAATTTTATGTCCATGTGATTATATCCCATTTATCTCTCTCAACAACCCTTTTTGTAAAATTTTATCTGTCGCGGTTAGGCTGTTGAATTTTATCAAGGGAACTTCTTAACCCAATTTAGATTTCATTGGGTTCAATATGTAGTTATTTAATATGTCATCATTTTAATGTGTGTGAATGAACTTTTATTTTTTTACACATTATATCCACTTATATTGGGTGTATTTATATTTTTCACACATAATTATGAGATTGATTTATACTTAATTTAGGGATACCTTCTTTATAATGTATTTCTTCTCACTTTACATTTCTTTTCAGACTTCATTGTTGGTATGCACCAATCACTATAATATGGTGTTTATACTGTCCTTTGACATATTATATCATGAATCCATTTATTCTCATGATAGTATAATGTTCGGATTAAATGTTATATTGAAATTATTTGTATTCAAGAGTCTCTCATTTTGTTAAAAACTCTTTAACAAAAATATCGTTTTAAATGTTTTAAAGATTTATTATTCTAAATCTTTATCTTTAATGTCCATGTTTTCAAAATGGTTTTCAGTGTTTATTTATATGGACATTAATTTTTTAAAATTATAATTCCAATAATATCTTCAAAGTGGTATGAGACACTTTGATTCAAAAATCACTTTTAAATGATTTTTGAAAATGGAATGATTAATTCAATATATTGGAATTACTTATTTTGATTGAAAATTTAATGCTGTTATTGAAATGATTATATTTTCAATAATTTATGTGTAATGATGTTACTTAGACATTTTACGGGTGGTTACGTGATAAACCATATGACGGGTGGTGCCGTGAATACCAGGACGGGTGGTTACGTTATAACCTCCAATGCATTGGGTATGAAAGTCGTCCGTATGGCTATTCCATTAAGTATGTGTGGAAGTTGACCGTATGGTTATTCCATTTAAGTATTTTTATGTACCAAGTTACCTTTATATGTTATGTGTTCTTTTTATGGGTTTATGGTAATCTATTGGTTAAAAATGTGTAAGTAATGATATTTTATTTAGGGAAGAGTTTTTACTACTTACTAAAGGTGAAAGGTATTACATTGATAAAGTATACATGGTTTACTTGTTGATTTGAAAAACTAACAGTTTTCATTCTTTGTGTATCCCTTGTTGAGCTTTTTATGCTCACCCCAAGTTTTTTTGAAATGTTTTTCACAGGACGTAATGTGGAATAGGGTCAAGGATGGGATCAAGGGAAAGTCATGTTGTCTAATACATGGAACTAGACATGTTTCTTTTTAAGAGTTTTTATTTTATGGAAATATTATATAAGTGACTACTTGGTAATCTTTTTAGATTTAATATTTATGTCCTAATTCTCTAAAATTCTAAACCTGAAAAGATTCTAAATGTGTATTATTCATTTAATTCAATATTAATTAAGGTTTAAGTCCGGTGCCTTATAATTAGTATGTTTCGTTTTAATGATTTTAAATTAGTTTAATTTTTGATTCTATATTTTGAATGAGTATTGATTCAACTATTGTTAGAGTTCCTAATTTCCAATTAGAGTGTTCATTTCATTGTTATAAAAATAAAAATATAGATGTGGATGATTTTATTATATCATTATATAGGATGGTTATTTATATTCACTATTAAATTAAATATGGTTAATTCGTTTTAAATATATATTTTAAATTATAATAGACCAAAAGATTATGTAAAAATACAATAAAAATTTTTGGGCTTCTTATTATAAAAATATTATATAAAATAGAGATATAAATTTTCAATATGGATAATCGTCATATTAAATATAAATTTATAAAAAAATTGAACATGTTTTGAAATCATGTTTAATCCACATGGGACTCAATGGAGGCTACACCCACTCTATCACCATCATTTATAGAAAATATCCAAATCTTATAAATAATAAAACCATAATACTAAATATAAATTACATACATAATTATTTGTTATTATGATCAGATATATATTTACATGCATATTTATTTTATGTTGGTAGAACAGTGACATTGAGATAGAGTATAATGTTAGTGAAATAGAGTATCACATTCATAATATACCATAATTATAAAACAAAATATTAAATAAATATTTTAATAGAAAAATAAAAATTTATAAAGGATACTAAAATGGAAGGGTAAATAAGATTTAATAAGAAGATGAAACATGACCCTTACATACAAAAGATAGTGTATTAATATAGTAAGTAAATTAAAAATTGAATATAATAAATTTCTTTTAAAACATTATCTTACTATATTATTTTTTAAAATGTATTTGACCTGAATTTTTAGTATTTAAAAAAATGAACACAAAACAATATATTAATTTATAAATATAAAAATGAAGGTATAAAAACTAATTTAATTCTAAATTAATCATAATATATTCTATTAGTTTAATATATAATAATTAATATTTTAAAAAATATCTTATTCTATCATATATCCAACCTACTATATTAAATGAAATTAAAATGTATGAAAAAAGATATTACATTATTTTAAATGGTCAAATTTCCGAATTCACTTTCAAAATATTTATAATATTATATCAAGAGATATATTCTCATGAATACATTAATATTTCAATTACCAAATGTTAATAGAACTATGAACATTAATCATATAACTATCAAAAAATCCTGAATTTTAAAAAATAAAATTTCTCAAACCATTTGAAGAAATATATTTCTAATATATATATATATACATATATAATGTCACGATGAATAATGGTTAAATAAATATTATTTTTAAATTAATATAACAGTATTTAAATTATAATTGTATTAAAATAAAAAAATAAATCTATATTGCATTATAAAATCATGTGTTTAAAAAGAATGTTATTCAATTATGGGTGTGTCATATGATCATGTACGTATTATTAACTAATTTTCATTTATAATGATATTTAAATGTGTGTGTGTTATGGTTTCTCTTAATGATAAAATTTTAAAAATGAATTTATGATCAATAAACATGTAATAATAAAATAAACCAAATTTCATTACATTAAAATAATAAAATAATGTCTTCCATACAACATATGAATTTCATGTCTTGTTCAATTTTTCTTATAAACTATACTTCCTATAGGTATAATGATTATTATAGTTATAAGCAATGATATATTATTTATGATGTTTCATTCATTGTATTTACAAAACCACGTTTTTTCCTAATTTTTAGGAATATAATGAAATGATGATTCTAAGGATAATATATTTATTTTTATGGAAGAAAAATAGCATTACGTCCCTTTTTCATGAATTTTTCCTTATGTCATTGAAATTAATTTGGCTAGAGTATTTTATGAATACTTAGTTAAAATATATTATATAATGCAAATATTTATATCATATTATATTCACATATATTCCAATGAAATTATTCAAATGATTTTTCTTTCAAAAATGTAAGATAAAAAAATATGAATTCAAATATATGATATAAATTTATATATAAAATTTCCTATTTTAGAAAATTTCCTCACATAATGGCGATGATCATTAAAATATTTTTCTATAATTTATAAATTTAAACTACAAAGTTATATATTATTTAATAAAGAAAATTTATGAGGAGTTATAGTGTTTAGATAGAATTATGATTAGGGTATCAAAGAATTAGGTTTGGGTCTATCCAGGGATGATCAACCTAGACACTCCACAAGAAGATGTAACATAACACAATACATATGTCTTTCATGGGAATTACATGTCCTTGAAAATGTGGTGAATAATATTCTGGGAGGATATACATATCACACAATGTGACATAGGGTGATATTGTAGTTGGTATTTTATGTTAATGATTTAAGATAAATTAAATTCCATATTAAATTTAATAACCTAAAAATAGAAGAGGAATTTATATAGATATATGATATATATCATTTTGATATTACCATTAAAATTCAATAAACATCACTAAAGATTGATGGATACAAGGGATATAAATATATAAATCATTTTTGGAATAAATTTAATATGAATCTATATGATTTCTAATCACCCATTACCGCAAGAATTACATTGTATTTTAAATTTCAATAAATAATATAATAATGGTTTACAAATTGATACCAATTCTAGAATATCATTATTTCAGGAAGAAAATATTTATTAAATTTTGTACGCTAATCTAAATTTTGTTAACATGGGGTTAAAGACAATAATTTAATACCATTCATTATTCTTCTTGAAAAATAATTTACAAATTTTTATTGAGGGGTCACAACTATTGTTCACCAAATATTTTCAATAAATAAATATTATGAAAAATATCTAAAAACACTTGTGTTTTGTGTATTTTTTATCACTTCGTCTCAAGCCATCGTATGGTTTTGTTCAAAATCCTTCATAATAAATGATAATGGGAAAACAATTTGTGGGGTTGGTTTTTTGGATAATATTTTATATCCATACTCTTCATAGTGGTCAAATCTCATATGGGGAGAATATAATAATTATTATTATAATAATATACTTTGTCTCATATTGAGAACATTATATATGAATATATAATAAATAGAATTCTGATTTATATATAGGCCATCACTTTTTACTTAGATATATTTTCACAGTATTGTTTTTTCCAATAATGATACTACTAACTATCATTTCTGATAATTTTATTCACATGTAATTATTTTTTATGATGAATAAGTAACAATTGTATCATTATATATAATGATAGACCCTATTTTTTTTATCAATGAATCAACATATATAAAAAATATTTCAATCTCCACCAAAAATTTTAATGTTGTTCAATTGATTAATCATTTATTTAGCTTTTCAAAACATTTTTTTTATTCCATTTATCATGTGAATTTACACCATTAATGTTTCAAAATTCAGAGTGGGTTATCTAGAAAATAAAATTTCCAAGAAATGTCATATAATAATCAACTAAACCATGAAAAAATATTTTTTTTGGTATTTTAAATTTTAGACTTTTTCATTTTAAATTGCACAAATATTCAATCTTGGGGATAATATCTACATGAAAAGAGTATTATATATGATAAATTTCCGACATACATAATTTCTCATAAAAAGTATATACTTGGGTCTCATAAACAATTTTAAATTTTTCTCAAGATCATTATAGCACATAGAGTTAATCTAGATTTCATTAATATATTCAATAAAAACAATTTCATGATAATCCTTAAATAGTATATTCGTTAGATCAATAAACACCAAGTATATATTTTTAATCCAAAAAGTTCTATTGTGGGGTAAAATTTTTTATACCTTATTCAAATGATATCTTTAGTATGTCATCCATCATAATTTTTAATTGATGATAAATAAAATTATTTTCTATCATTATGAAGTATTGATACAATTAATACAAATCCAATAATTCCTCAATACAAGTTAATGGATAATTTTTCTTTATATTAATGTAATTAATTCCATATTTTTTTTAAGTAACCTCCTAATCCAATTATGCCAACATAAAATATGATAGATACTCAGTCATTAGGGAAAATGAACCCCTTTTCCCCTAATTAAGGTAATTTATTACTCAATTCAAATTATTCCATAAGAAAAACACTATATGGTATATTCAATAATTATTTTTTGTAGTGGTTAGGTAAATTGATAATTCATCTTCATTACATAGAAAATAAATTTTCATCTCCACAAGAAATAAATCAGTACTATCTCATAGTTTTGGGAAATAATTTTTTCTTAAAATTTAGTAATAGTAACCCCTGTTCCCCTTTGTTTGTGGTTACTTTTTTATATTTTCACTAAATAAAATTAATTACATCCCACAGTAAATAATATTTTAGTAGTATTGTTAAAATATATAAATTACAGAAATTCACATTACAATTTAAAACCTATAATACACAATTTATTTTCTTTTAGAACGCCATTATTTCCATTAGTTCATCTGTTCATATCAATAATGAAACGCTTCATGGTATCCTTCAGAAACAAGACGTAGAAATTGGCGAGATCAAATTATCAACCATGGTATGTGTATAGTGGACGAAATCATAAATATTATTAATTAGTATGAATATATAAATTTATAAATCACATAACATTTAAAAAATAACGTTTTCATAATCTAATATGAATCAATAATGATCAAATAATGACATATAAATAATCACATAACATAGTATCTTATACATTGATATTTTTACTAATAATATTTACACATTGAAATAACTAATCACATATTGATGTAATGTAGAATTTTTTTCATTTAATACATCCTATTATAAAATTTCACAATAATTATTAAATTAATGCTTATAAACCCATCTAAATTGGTAAATTTATTTCTCTCATGAGATATCCCGATGGATCAAGTGTATTTCTCTTACCATGACCCATCCATAACATATAATTTATAACGAATAAATCATATTAATGGGGTGAAACATAATCAATATAAACATTCATATTGAAAATATAACATAAAAAATCTAATACTTACCCCAATAATATAAAAATTAGCATAAACGAAACAAAATTATACAATTAATGCTAATAAATATACATACCTAGCCTAAATCATCATATATCATCCAAATAAATAATTAAGATGATATAAAAACAAAATATCTATCATGGATCATAAGTAACATAAATGTTTTATGTCATCGAAGATTTTGAATACAATACAATTTCAACTAACAACATTTTTTAGGAAAAAATCCTTTTCAAATTTAAAATAAAATATCAAAAAATAATTTAAATAAATTATATATAAATTTTGTAGAAAATAATATTTGAAAACATATAATATAAGTATTAAAACATTTATTAGTCTTGATGGTGAGAAATTCCTGGCATTTTTTACGGGGTAAAACAATGGATCCATTCACATTTTCAATAAAATTGAAACTAGCCTTTTTTGAAGAAGTCATGAATATTTCTATCGAATATTTTTTTAAAAAAATTCAAAGTAAAAATATATTTAATAAATCATTTTAATAAATTTAAAAAAATTTGAAAACATTTTTGGGAAATATGGATTTTTATGAAATCAAATTCACCCATTGATATAATTAAAGTAAGATTTTCATAAAACAATCTCATTCATTTTATGTCACAAAGATTTGAAAAAATGGTACTATTAATTGTAAAATATTGATTATTTACTATATTTGAAGAAAATATATTACGTTTCAGAAAAAATATCAAATAATTCTCCTAAATGAGTCTTAAACAAAAACAATCCCTTTTAATGATGAAGTTGTGAATATAAAAAAAACACTCTAATATTTTCATAATCATAATACAAATGATAAAAATAAGATTAAATTAAACATTAAATTATATTAATAGAAATAGGTTCATGGTATTTCATATCAAAAGGTTCTATATATATACCACTCAATAGAATATTGGTAATAATTTTGTATGTCTCGTGGTTATAAAAGTGAAACAAGAAACCCTTGCCTTGGTTTTGACAACATTGGCATGAACCCAAATCATTTATATAATAAATAAATTTATATTATAAATCCATTAAATAACAGTAATAGTATATATTATACCATATTTCATTAACATATATTCTTTTTTTCCCTTTTATTAATAATTCTTTGTTAAAATCATGATTTTGTGTAAAAATTCATTGTTTTTCTAATATGTTTAAAATGAATAATTTTGGACTATTTATTTAATCATGGTTAAATAATATATATAATTGTAAACATTATATACATATATATATTATATTTTAATTTTATATGAATATATAGTATTCAATTTAATTTTGAGATATAATATGGATTGAATTATTTACAAAGAGGTATGCTAGACAAATGCATGAACACAATTTCCATTTTACATTATAGATGAAATTAATGGAGAATAAATATTAAAAAACCATTAAATAATAATTATTAATTTGTATAAAATATTTATATTATAAAAATATATCCTTATTTGCATCTGTATGAAAATCAAATGAAGACTATTTCACATCGCAATGTGAAGGCTGTTGTCCACATGTATGCACGATTGACATTATTATTTTTCAATGAAATGGAAGGTAATAAAATAAATTCTATATTATATTTATATAAGAATTATTATATCATAAATATCACATCTATTTATTAATTTTATCATTACTTCTTTTTTAATAAATCTTATGTGAAAAACTATATGCATCGCTCCATACAGCGGTTGTCGATTGTAGACATGGGTGAAATTAACGTATCACACATAGAGTATATATTATGATGGTTTATATGATATATTAAAACCTTACACATAATATATTCACAACTAAAAATTAATATTTTAAATATATCATTTTATTTAATCTATAATGGGGATATGGGTGAAAAATAACATTGATTCTCAAAGCTTAAATCTGTTGTACAAGTGATCAACAGTTTCATATCCCATTTGTTGGAAGTCTAGATGGATCTGGTTTATTCCATTAACTTAATAACATCAATGTATATAAGAGATACATTTTAATAATATTCTAATTTTTTAAAAATGTTTTACAGAGGTGGAATATGAAATAAAACAAATGAGGATGTTTAATAATAATAACTATTCTTCTGAGAGCCCCATTATGTGTACAACTAAAACCTTAAAAACATGGATTCCTTATAAAACTAATGCATCTATGATTTTAATATGAATTTATTTTTATATTTTGTAAGGTATTTTCTTAAAAAAATTTATGTGTTAATAAGGGGTAAGGGGGTGGCCATTTATCAATGGCAGGGGGACACAAATGGAATTTTTCGAAAGTTAAAGTAAAAACCATTTATTTATAAAATAAAATTGTAAAAAATTGAAAATTTAAGAAAAATATAGGTTATAAGGTCGAAATATATCTATAAAATGCATGTTGGACAATTTTTAAATCATTTGTAACTTGTTTCTTCATGTAATAACCCTCAGGTAAACCATTATTACACTAACCAATGTAATTAATTTTTTATATATTTACTATTTATTTTTATCAATAAATAATTTAATTATTTTATATAAAATATATTAATCTAATTAAAAATATAAAATCATTTGTTTATATTTATTTTAAAAAATTGGAATAATTCGATTTGAAATTAAATCCCTACTGTAGTGAAAATAAATTTTTCAAAAAAAATATTTTATCTATAGTACGCTTTAATATGAAAATTCTATCTATTATTTCACCCAATGACTAAATATAGTAAAATATTAATATTATAAAACAAATTTTAATTAAAAATTAATTTAAAAATAATTAATCATTGCAAATATTTTAATTGAAACATTGGATTTCAATAAATATTAGTATTTTCACTATTCATAAAAAAATATAATATTATAAATATTATAAATAGTTACCAATATATAACACTGAAATTTAAAAATATGAAATAAATTTTATTTTTTCATATTCAATATTTAAAATTATTTTATTTTTTGTATAATTTGTGTTTAAAGTCGTACTAGTTTTTCTTTTAGAACAATAAGTTTTTTCATTGAACATTTAAATCTATTTCAAATAGATCTTATTTTATTTCAAATATATAACAATTAAATTATGTTTTATATTTTCAAATAATATCATTTTAATATTTTAGTTATTACTATTCATTATTCGCATCATAACAGTTAGGTTTTAATGGTCATGATTAAAAATAACATTTTACTATCATACCATGTTTCAATAGAAACCCAAAATTCCATTTATCTCAATCTAACAAATATATTGAATTGAATGTAATATACAGTAATATATTGGGTTATTATATTCTCTATTGAGATAAAATTTTTAGTTCAAATATCCAATCAAAATTTATGTTCAAATATTCAAATCTCAAAGACTTATTTTCAACCCCTTTATATTAATTTACTCATCTTAATATATTCTTTCTCCAAACTGTCAAGGGTTTGAAATTTAAAAATACCTTTTTTGGAAACCCCTTCATAAAAGGTGTTAATAGAACTTCCACATGATAAAAAAATGTAAGTATATTGGTCATTCATAATAAAACATTTCTAGGCTACTATGTTGGAGAACATTTGTGGGAAATGAAAGCATGAAAATGGAAGAGAATAAGAACACCAAGGGATTAACATTGAAGGATTGATAAAATGTCATTAGAATGTTAACCACCACAGAACCATAAATATATTATGATCTAAAATATTATTTATTCAAAATTAATAAATGTAAAAATACAAAAAAAAAATTCTGAATATATATTTTGTAATGTTGAGGGATTCTGTTTCAATTTTGAATGATAATAATATAAAATATACGTAAAATTTCACGCTTCGGTTATGCATTAATCAATTCCTACATCATTTATTACGCCAAAAATGAATTTTAAATATAATTTTTATATATGAATCACTAACATTTATATCTCAAAAATCATTATCTCAATAATATAATTCCAAATCATTTGTATTGTATATATTTATTTTCCAATAACAAAATTGTGTAACACAATCAATCAGATAACCCCTAATGTAATACATAATCCAATCAATAAATATTTAACCATAAGGATTATCCAAAAAATAATCCTCTGAATTAACTGTCAATAAAATTAGAATGGAGGTTACTAAATATCTGAAATCAACATTACATTAGATTACCAATAAACATTATTTAACTCTTCATGTCAAATTCCAATTTTTTTTTCGCCTTAACTACCTTATCTTCATAATGAAAACATTCAATCCTCTAGAAATATAATATTAGGATGTTGAATAAATACTGTAAATCAGAATATTTACAAAACATTATAATGTATAAAATAAACCATAAAATAAATAACCAATTCCATGGTCCTCAATATATTCCCATAAACATATAAATATAATTAGTATATTAACAATGGGAGAATATTAATGGTGAACTTACCAAAATCATTTTTTCCCAAAAATATCCACATTCCACTAAATCACATTTCTAAGTCATTATTAACATTCAACATATGATCTCAAATACTTAATGAAAATTTATTACAATAAAATACTTATAATGTTTATAATCCATATAACTGGAATGTCACTGATAAAATAATAATGTAAGATAATTCTTAATTCCAAATAGAATAAAACAAATCAATCATTGTCCTAATTAAACCTTTGACCTGGATTATTCATTTCATTATTTAATAACAACTTACTTTTAAATATTTTATGTACATTATTCATCTCTATATATATGACCATTACTCACACAACCTAGATTAATATCATCATGATATTTATCTATATGAAATTGATTTAAATAAATCTCATTCCTTAAAAATTTTAAAAAATAAAAAATTAGTAATAAATTATGGAGACCACAATTTTAATCCATTATATTAACTAAATATTTAACTTTCCCACAAAAATTAATTTTTTTGTGTATTTATTTGTCAAAAAATAAATATTATATTATTCTATTGGACCACTCTTCTTATGTCCCTTTCCATGTTTATGACATTATGTAAATTGATTTTTCATTTCTCCATTATCTCCACTATTGATTCTTATAGTGGAATATATCATTCTCTTCATTGGTGAGACAAAAATTTGGATAAATTTTAATTTGGTAATCATATATAATGATAACATATTTTGAATAATCACAACATCCTTCACCCCATTCATCGTCCCATTCTTTTGATCATCAAAAAATTATCTATCACAATCAATTATAAACCAGTTTATTTTGGACACATCCATTGAATAAAAAAAATTGCGCGATAAAAAATAATAATAATGGAAATTCAAAATGTAATGAAGAATACTTTATAATATTTCCAATTCATGAAAAATTAATTTCAATATATGACACATTAGTTTTATCCTATGTCATTTATAGTCCTCATATATTAAAATCCTTCATGATGGTTCATAATGAAAATGTAAATAAACAAATAAATATCCCCTATGAGTGTTAAAGAACTTGATCATTAAGAAATTTTTTTGGGTACTATGAAATTATCATGTCAAAAAAACAAAAAAAAATTATATTTATTACTCTTATGTAATTATATACTTGAATAAGATCAAATTTTAGTATCCAAAAAGGTTGTATTTCATAGTAAAACAACATAATAACTATCTTACAAAAGCATTAGGATGTTCATTTAAACTTGTCCTATATCATGATAAAAGGGTTGTGTTACATAATCTATGTTTTCCCCAAACCAGTTCCCATGTTTTATTCAAAATATCCTAATAATTTAAAATATAAATCCATGAACCTTCTAAATTAGATTTGATGGATAAATTATTTCATTGACACTTTGTACACGTAGTTTTACCCCAAAAGACTAAATAATTCATTTATCTTTGTAAACATGACATATACATGAAATTTACATTTTATTTTAAAATAAAAAATACAAATTTTATTTTATATGGAATTTTTTTGGGAGTCATCCTACCATATAAAAAAATATACAGACCTTGAACCTATCGTTCCAATCAATGGAAGATGTCACATGAAAATGTATGCAAACATTTTCAATCTACCTCAGGACAAAAAATACTGATATAAAAATATTTTTTGGAGTCAATTTATTATTCACTTTACCATGATACCTCACCATGTCAAAATATCATAGAACCTAAAACTGAACCTACCATGAGTGAAATTATATATATTTTTTTCAATAACATGGGATAAGGAACTCCAAATTATTTATTTCATTCTTCATTGTAAATATAAAAAATTTATCTACATTTAATTAGATGAAAAATACTATGGATTTATTTAAGTAATTAAAAAATCTATATTAATGTCAGTAAATGTTTTTTAGATATAATTTAATAGTTTTTAGTAATTAACATTATATTATATATTCATGATATTTTGATATTGTATCACCCACGAGTTCTAGAATGTAATAATTATTTTATTACTTTTAAGTATATAAACAGATTGGGTGGCGTTTTGAAGGTTTGGTAAATATTTTTAATTACTTTTTGAGGTTTTCAAATGGTTTAATGTTTGGTTCATTGATTGTAAAAATTGTTCAAAACTTTCTAGAAACCATGCACAATGAGGTAGGGGCTAATGGGAAGGTGTACTAGTGGCACAAGGTTTTTCCAAACAGTGGAGAAGACTCAAATAAGATGTTTTGTTTTGGAAAATGGGATTTATAATGGGTTGTGTGTGGTTGAATAACTATGTGATCCACCCATTCACTATTCAACTTTTAGGCCATGTTTGGAAAATAGTCAGTGAATAATTTTCTTAAACATGCATATAATAATGAATGGGGTAAAAGTGGGTTCCCAAAATTGAGGATCTCACAATTTTTTACCACTAAGGACCTCTTTATTTCTAATGTGTGTCCCTATGTAGATATAATCACTTACTAGAGACTATATAAGCTTTACTAATTCATCTGTCGGTGGTATAAATAATTATCATGGTATTTTGAAACCATATTCTCATGGTAAGTCATTGTTCTTGGTTTTATTGGTGGATTTCTTAATATATACTTCTTCATATCTCTTGCATTAGTTGATCTGTGTATTTTTTTGAAAGATAAAAGATACTAGATTCCAATTATGATTATAATTTTTCTATTTGATGATAATAAAAGATATCTGAGGTGGGTTTTTTGATATTTAACCCAGTTTCAATGGAATTAGAGTATCATTCATTGTTTCATCCATAAAACCCAAGGAATGCAGATTCACTCTCAACTCTTCTATTTTAAAAAATTAAGGTTAAGTACCATATTTATTGTTTTACATGAAATTTAGAGTTAAATTGATATGAATTCTTTATTTGGAAGCACTAATTACTGAAAATTTATAGCTTTTGAGTAATTTTTTTATAATTGTGCAAATTGTTAATGGTTTGAATTGTAAATAATGATTATAAGATTGGGTTTTTTATTTTTGATAATGTTTGTATGCAACTGTTTTCAAAAAAATATTTTTAATTGAATGGGGTTTGGAATAATTGTGTTTCAATTGGGTTTGGCATGGATTTGTGTTTTTTATTAAAATAAATTATGATGTATAAGGGAATGAAATACCCTCAATCAGAAGAATGAGATAGATATGGGAATGAAGTACCCCCATAGAATTTGTTCACTAAGACACGTCGTAATGAATGTATGACTCAACACACATGAGTATAGCATGGTCTATGTTTTCATGAAAGTAAGTATGAGTTGATATGTTGAATGTAATGGTTTATTAGAATATTGAAATAATAAAATGGTTTTAGAGAAATTTTTGGTTGTTTCTATGGAAGTTTTAATTATTTTGAGAACTATTTTTTTTAACATTTTTTATATCCAATTATAAAATAATAGTTTTCTTTTATAAATATATATTATATAAATGTGATAACATGTTCATTCATTGTGTTTTGATTATGGATTTCATTTCGGGAAAATGTACTCGGTTTCAATAATAACCCCTTCATTGGAACATTATTGTATTTTCTAATGTTTTTTCTTAAGTCATGAGAAAGTAAAATATATCACAAATCATTAGTTGTACTTAATGATACTTGGTATGTATCATGGTTTTTGATCATGAGGCATGCTTGGATCTTGGAGTTGTCATTTTATTTATTGTGTTTTTTTCCCCATTGTGTACTTTGATATTGTTATCTTCTATAATTGTAGATGGTTTCAGTTTGAATTTTGTATTAATGGTTTGATTTGTGTTTTCTTCCATTGATATCATTCATCAGGTATTTGTTTATTTGATAATGAAAAGTTTGGATTGCTGTCTTTTTATTAAATGGAAAATTGACCCCTACATGTTAATGAATCCCTTTTTATTTATTTTTTGGCTTTGAGGGCTTGGGGTATCACTTAATACTAAGTAATGTTCTGCCTCTTTATCAAGATAATGATATAGTGAATGGTATTATAAGTGCTATCAACGTGGTCCTTCCAAATTTTTTATATAAAAAGTTATAGTAGTAATGATTTCACTTAAACATTGTATTAGTTGTCAGTCTTGAAGGTAAAAATAATTTTAGTCTATTCCTTAAGGTGGGATCATATAATATAATAGGATTGTAAATATATAAAATTTTGAGCATAAAAATATGTACTTGTCATTTTTATATTGAAATTCACATTACCATTAATTTGTGTACTTAACTTTTTTGGAGAAAAATATATGATTTCAATATCATTTTTATGGGTTTATCAAATCAGATGAGCATGAGATGCATCAGCGAAATGATTAAAAAAACTTAATATATTAGTTTGAGTAATTACATGGTTTAAAATGATAATTTTTAAAAAATATTTATTTCATTCAATTGTTATATTTTATAAAAAAAATTATCATTATAGAATTTTTTATGTTTTTCATTCTTAAAAAAGTGTGAGATTTTTTAACAATGGTTGAGTATAGAAAATAGTTGATTTATGAAAGTAATGATGTGATTTTAGGATGTGGTAGAAGTTGATAATGTAAATACATTAGTAAATTTAGAGTGAGACATTAGGTGTCTACTATGTTTATATAAAATATAACCTATTAGGTTTCATACAAACCAATGAAAGGAATGTAATGAAAATTTGGTAGTAGTTGATCCACATGTGAAGAAAGAGATGGTCCAGGGTATTTTTCTATTCATTTTAGGATACGAATAATGGGAATAAGAGGTATGATCTAAGGAAAGTTTATCATGCAGTACAATTCCAGAAATAGAATTCACTAATATTCTTGTTTGAATATAAATAAAAAAGGATGAGGTGTGTCTGAATATGATGAATCGTACCATCGAGTTAAGTGGCACACCAGTAGAGTATAGAGTCAAGATTCCATTTTATATGAAGGTAGATCATTCATTTTAGTGGTGGGATTTCACTCTTTAGATAAAAATAGACCAAAATATTATATTATAGGATTTTTAATTATTATAAAATAATCAACAATAATATCATAAGTTCAAGAATCAATCAAAATGGATTTATATAGATTAAAGATCAAAAATATTGCAATCACAGAGTATGTAGTTAAATTCATGAATTTAGTGTGATTTTAAATCGAGGTTTCTACTAGTTCATATAGGAAGTAATAGATCATTGAATCTATTCAAAGATGATAGATTCGCAAAAATATTTCCTTGATCTATATTATAGAGTACTCAAAGATGGTCAAGAGAGAGAAGATAGCTAAAAGGGAAATATCGAGAAATATGGGAGGAGGATAGATTTTGATGCCATTCAAAAACTGGGGAAATGTATTCCAAAGACTATATGGGAAATATTTTTCTATGGTGGGAGAATGAATCAAAATTAGATAGCAAGATCAGTGATCCTTCATCCATGTAACTAGGGAAAAAGGTTGTTTCCAATGTGGTTCACAGGACCACAAAATTTGAGAGTGTAAAATACACGATAATTCATGAAATAACTGTAATTAGATGGTTATCTTAAATGCTATTATTTCATTGATCCATGTTCCTTTGTTCTAGACTCTTTTTATGTGTCACGTGAATTGTAAGATTTTTTTGGGATGATAGAATCTGATCTCTTCAGTATAACGAAACTATCCATTTGGATTCAAGGAACACCATGAACCTGATACATAGGGAAATCTCAACAAATAAATAGAAAATAATGTGCACTGATACTAAATTTATATTTAGTTATGAATGTTATTATAGATGATATGTTTGGACCATCTATGTTGAGATATATAATTCATTTTATGTATACCCTTATGAATGATTTTTTTGATATAGTATCATATCATTCATTAATTCCTTCTCATGTTATTGATTTTCTGTATTTAAAATCATAGATGATACCTTCTACGATAAAACATAGAAATTCACTTGGTCAAAGAAAATATTGGGGATTCATGTGAAAATACCATTCTATATAAATTGATAGAAAAAAAATAACATTGGATATATTAGTAGATTATATGGAGGTCTTTGAAAAAATACTAGGAATTGATTGGTTGACAAATTTCAAAGATAACATCGAATGTTAAAATAAAAAGGTTTGTTTTTCAAAAGATTATTGTGTTGTGAATCTCTTACTAGGGGGAAAAATTTAATGGCTGGAGAAAAAGTTTTTTTGTAACTAGTCGTCTGAATTATCTAGGTCCTGTTGGAATCGTTTTCTTTGGAATTGATGAACGAGATAGCGATATTCTATTTTCTCGTAATGGGTGTCTAATTTCCAAACGTCTTTCTCAAAAAATAATCATGTTTCCACTTTTATGTAATGTGAAGATTGTGATTGGTCTCTATTAAGGACTATTTTAATTTCACATATATATTGTTTAATGGAAAAATGGAATTATGTGAATTTATTATATATATAAAAGTGATAGAAAAAAGTGTTCATACAATCAATAATGACTTCGTTGGAAGCACTCATCGTTTTTGTCCAAAATCCAGATTGAAATCTAAGGCGATGTGTTGATTATCATAATTTTTATGAGTCACTATAAATACTCAATATCCCCATCCATGAATTTTTGAACTACTAAGTAAATTTTTTTGAGCTCACTGGTTCTCAAAAATTTACTTTTGATCAAAATATTACTAATTATAGGTTCAGAAAGATGGTTATTTTGAAGAAAAATTTCAAAATTACATATGTAAATTAAGAAAACGTTTTAATTCTTTTAGTATTAAAATTTATCTAATGGTATTTTTGAATTTTGATAAATATAATAGTTCAATGATACTCGGATTCTTATATATTTTGGTTTTCAGATATCATATTGGTGTATTCATGGGAAGCAATGTGCATGAGAAACACATCACGATAATATTAATAGTCTTGTGGGATCCTCATTTGTATGAAAAATTATTAAATTTTTAATATTTTATATGAGAGTTATGTTTCCATATCCATTTAATTTAAGAAATATCAATTTCTGTGGAGCCAAAAAATATATAAGTTGTTATATCTCTGAATCCAATAAAAAATCATCAATATACATAGTTTCCTTAGTATAGCCGGTAATTGTGTATTATTTTTCCATGACTTTTCTTTACATAATTCTCCAATTATTTCTTTAGAAAATAATTTTCCATTAAAATGGGATGATAAATTCCATATGTCATTTCATATGATAAATTTTCACCTTAAATCAGCACTAGTCTTGATTCTTCCATAATTTGGAAAAAGGTACATAGTGTATTGTGACAATTGTTTACTATGGTTGGAGTGTCTTCTCATGAAAATATATTATGTTTTTTATTATGGCTCAAGGAAGTTATGAGTACCTGAGAATAACATCCAACCCATGATTTATAAGTTGTTGTTTTAATCTATATTCAAAGGCTTGGTGTCATTATCTCTTCAATGAGAAAATTTCTATTTTTACAGACCATAAGAGCATGAAACATGTTTTTCTCAAAAAATGTATTTAAATTGATATAGAGAATATAGATACATTATCTCCTAATTTTTTATAGTGGTATTAAATATACACTTGTTAAGGGATATTTTTTGGCATCTGCATTGAGCAGAAAGTATTATTCTCCTTTGAAAAAAGAATCTTCATAAGATTGGAAGTTAGTGTCATTGATAGCAGATAAATAAATTCTATGTGAAAACAAAGGTGACTTTGTTGTTTTAATTCTTGTTTCATTGGTTCAAGATCTAGTGAATATAATTAAAGAGGAACATACATCATAATCATAATGTTTTGCAATAATTTTTAAAACAATCTAGATACAATTGATGTTTTTATGATAGATTGAACTTCAATATTTTCATTCATAAATCATATGTCCATACCTATGGCTTTTCATGATAAAATTATTCATTCTTACCGATATTAATGATGGATTGTTACTCATGGGATATAAAAGATCAATAAGGAATAAAATCCTTTTTTGTGGGTTGGAATAAATAAGAATATGGATGAGTTGTATTAATAAGATTAAATTTTCAAATGGTTAAGGAAGAGCCTAAAAAACATCAATTATGTAGTAGTCATTACCTATTAATATTGGTATGTGGGAGTAGATAACTAAAAATTTGAAAATATATCTCCCAAGAATGGTTCAGAAACATGATCCAATATAGGTGATAATGGATTTGGTGAAAAAGTAAGCACATTTTATCACTATTTGTGAATCTCATTCAGTGGAAGACTTAACAAAAATTTGTATTCATGAATATGTAAATAGGCATGGTATATGGGTTTCAATAGTTCCATGTAGAGATCTATGGTCTATGTATCATTTCAAAAATTACCTAAGGACATAGTTGGATATGAGTACATCATATCATCTTGATAACGATAGATAATATTAAAGGAAGATCAAAATGTTATAAGACATGTTGCTGGATTGTGTAATGTTTTTTGGTTTATAATGTGATGATAGTGTGTTGTTATTAGAGTTCTCTTTTAACATGAATTAATAGGCCTCAATAGATATGGATCCTTTTGAACCATTTTATGTGTAATCTCATTATTATCCACTTTTTTTGTTTAAAAAGGTGACACTTCACTAGTTTTGATGAGCCTTGTCAAATAAACAATGGAGAAGACTAGGTTGATCAGAAAATTGGTAGAGATAGCCGAAAGTCTTCATAAATTATATGTGTATCATTGTCAATGGAAATTATCATTTATAGTGATTGATTATATGTTCTTGATGTTTTCTCCAAATCATGAACATTTACCTTTTGGGATGTCAGGTATGTTATATCTCATATACATAATCCCTTATGAGATACTTGCATAGGTTAGTGAGGTGGAATATAGGTTATCAATGCCACTATGGTTCAGTGTTTTTCATAATGTGTTCCATGTATCATTGATTAAAAATTATGATCCTAATCTTTGAAATGGGATTTTATGTAATGACATTGAAAATGGACCAACATTCTGGATTAGTATGCTTTCTAGTGTTAATTTTGGATATGCAAGAGAATATCTTGCCTGGGAAACAGTAGGTCTATTATGGGTTTTATGGAAAAATTGTAAATTTTATGATCATAAATGGGAACGTGAGAAGGAAATTAATGGTAAATGTCCTGAACTCATTTATGACGGTGTTGGTTTTCTACATTCCTAGGATGGAACGGATAATGTTGTGGAGAATGTAGTATCCCTAGTGTCAAGTAAATAGCACTTATTTTATACTTTTAAACTATATAATGCATTTAGGTGTTGTTTTTTAGGGGTTAGAAACCATTTTTATTATATTTAGGGATTCTATAATTGATCATGGTTGATGAAAAGTTTTGTAAAACCATAAATCACTCACAAGACACTATTCACAATGATAAATGGGATAAAGGGAAGGCGCATGAGTGGAAAATAGTTTGTCCAAACCAATCCAAAGCCTAATAGAAATAGATATACAATGGATAGTTGTATTTGGAATGGGATTCACATGGTTTTATACCAATGAATTCCTAAAATACAATATTCTCTTTAAAAGAAGTTGTTGGTAAATGGTAAGGTCAGGGTTTTTGTAACCATGCGACTATACATGCATGTGTTCATTGTAAGATCCAATAAATTTAGATCTCATATGATTTGACCTCTAAGGCCCCCATTTTTCCTTTTATGTGACCCTAATGAAATATTTTATATTTTTATTGAATATAGAATCTTATATCATTGATCTTGAGAGGATATGAATGAAAATCGTGATGTTTTGAATGTGTATTGGTAGAATAAGACATTATTCATGGTTGTTTTGGTGGCTATCCATGGATAAAATTCTAACTCTCTCTTAGTTTCCTAATTATTTATCCATTGGGGATGTATATAAGATAGTTGAGGCAATAAATTATTACATTTGGCCATTTTCATAATAAGGGAATTTCATTATAGAGGGTTTTGGAGATGATTCCCTATTTCATTGGCATTAGAGTATCAATATTCATATTTTTCCATAAAATTATAGGTATATGGAAATCATATTAGGTCATATTTTTATAACATAAAAGGTCAGTTACAAATTTATATCCTTGCATGACATTGGATGTGGAATTGATATTAACTTATTACTAAAAATCATCTATAGTAACATTTTATTGACATTTTAACAATCTATATAATTGTTTTTAATAATTCATGTGGTTAGATTTTAAAATGATAATTTTAAAATATATTTAATGATTTTATTTATTAAAAATGATTTATATATTTTTTTCTAATAATTTTTTATTGAAATGGGTTGGCACCTTTAGGTCTAGTTTTTGTTTGGAATGGATTATTGGTTTATGTTCATATGCATTCAGATGGATATGGATGTGAATTACCCCAATAAAAAGGTTGTGATGGATATAGGTGGGAATTAACCACATAAAAGTAGTTCAATAATTGATTTCATAGTTAAAGGATGAGTTACCACTCATGAGTATATGGTGGTCCATTGTTTCATGCATGGTTGGATGTTTGGTTATATGTAACAGAATGTGTTGTACTAAAATGGGATTGTAAAATGTGTTTAAAGAATATATTTGTTTCTTTCCTTGGAACAATTAATTGCGGGGAAAAAATTTGTTATGGTAGTTGTTTTTATTTTAATATTAACTGGTTTTTAAATTTTTTTATAAATTTTTTTAGATACATGTTGTAAAATTTTCAATATTAGTGGTGTGAGTATGAAAGTAATTTGTGGAAAAAAATTGAGATTCATTACAAAACTTTGATTTAGAACATTGGTAGTTTTTTTGATGTAAATTATTAAGATGAGGTTAAAGGTAATGTGTATCATATCCTTATAAGTACATTGTGACACATGGCATATTCCATGATGTTGGAAAATTGATCATGTTTGGAGCTCAAAGTTTCCATTAGAGTCTTTGAGTTTTTTTCTCCGCTGTGAACTTTGATATTTTGGAATTCAATTGTGGTACATGGTTTTAGATTAAATTTCATATCAATTTTTTTCTTTGTGTTTCCATTTATTTAAATTATATATCATTTAGTGGTTTAATTTAATATGATTTTTTTGGTTGATGGTATTATTTTACAAGGGAAAATCAACCACCAATATTTAATGAAGCCCTTGGAATTAATTTCTAGTACATGGTGTGCTAAGGATGTAAATTAAGGCCATGTAATGTTCCACTACCTTCTTAAGATAATTAAAAGTCATAGTGTGTTTTTGATATGTATAATATTGATTATGATGATTCTATATTGAATATAAATTTAATAAAATTGTAATAAAATTATTCAAATTTAGATAATGATGATTATACTATCTTGAAGGTGATTTTTAAGAATGAATCATTTTAAGTAATGTTTTCTACCATTTTTTAGAATCACCTACGATAAATTATGTATGTGAATTAAATTAAATTGATTTGGATCCATAGAATCTATTTTTAATATCCTACATAAATATATTACCTCAAAATAATAATTGTATTTTTTACTTGTATTTTTGATTTTCTATAGGTTATTCTAAAATCTAAAAAACATCCCTTTTCTACAAAACATTTCACATTTCAATTTGATGCATGTTTATTATATATATAGTTCCTATTTCATTTGTTCTATAATTACATAATAATTATTTATAATCCATACAAATAGATTTTAAATTTCATTTTTTTCATACTATATGGGTTAATGCTTAGTGTTGATTTCATGGGAATTCATTAGTTCCAAATTATATAAGGTTGGAATGTGAGAAAATTTTCTCTTATTATTTATGGTAGTTTTTAATGATTAATTAATTTTGAAAATAATTATTTATTTTTATAGTATTAGTATTACTAATATGTTATCACTGTCAAATATGAATTTAGTTTTACATGTTACTAAATTATCCCACATGAGGTGGGTTTTTTGAAATTCAACCCGGTTTGAATGGAATTAGAGTATCATTCATTGTTTCATCCATAAAACCCAAGGAATGTAGATTCACTCTCAACTCTTCTATTTAAAAAAAATTATGGTTTAGTACCATATTTATTGTTTTACTTGAAATTGGGAGTCAAATTGATATGAATTCCTTATTTGGAAGCACTAATTATTGAAAATTTATAGCTTTTGAGTAATTTTTTTATAATTGTGGAAATTTATTATGGTTTGAATTGTAAATAATGATTATAAGATTGGGTTTTTTTATTTTTGATAAAGTTTGTATGCAACAGTTTTCAATAAAAATGTTTTATAATTGAAAGGGGTTTGGAATAATTGTGTTTCAATTGGGTTTGGCATGGATTTTTGTTTTTTATTAAAATAAATTATGATGGATAAGGGAATGAAATAACCCCAATCAGAAGAATGAGACAGATATGGGAAAGAAGTACCCCCATAGAAGATGTTCACTAATACACATCTTAATGAATGTATGACTCACCACACATGATTATAGTGTGGTCTATTTTTTCTTGCATGTAAGGATGGGTTGATATGTTGAATGTAATGGGTTATAATAATATTTAAATAATAAAATGGTTTTAGAGAAAATTTTTGCTGTTTTCCATGGAAGTTGTATTTTTTTTGAACTATTTTTTTAACATTTTCTATATCCAATTATAAAATCATAGTTTTCTTTTATAAAATATATTATTTAAATGTGATTATATGTTCATTCGTTGTGTTTTGATTATGGATTTAATTTGGGGAAAATATTCTAGATTTTAATAATAACCCCTTCATTAGAACATTATTGCATTTTGTAATTTTTTTTATTAAGACATAAGAAAGTAAAATATATCACAAATCATTAGTTGAAGTTCATGATACGTGGTATGTATCCTGGTTTTTGATTATGAAGCATGCTTGGATCTTGGAGTTGTCATTTGATTTATTGTTTTTTTCTCCATTGTGTACTTTGATATTGTTGTCTTCTATAACAGTAGATGGTTTTAGTTTTAATTTTATATCAATGGTTTGATTTGTGTTTTCTTCCATTGATATCATTCATCTAGTATTTGTTTATTTGATAATTAAATGTCTGGATTTTTGTCTTTTTATTAAATGGAAAATTGACCCCTACATGTTAATTAATCCATTTTTATTTATTTTTTGGCTTTGAGGGCTTGGGGTATCACTTAATTATAAGTAATTTTCTGCCTCTTTATCAAGATAATGATAAAGTGAATGGTTTTATAAGTGCTATCAATGTGGTCCTTCCTAATTTTTTATATAAAAAGTTATAGTAGTAATTATTATACTTTAACATTGTTTTAGTTGTCATTCTTGATGTTATAAATCATTGTAGTCTATTCCTTAAGGTGGGATCATATAATATAACATGATTGTCATGATAGAAAATGTGGAGCATAAAAATATGTACTTATCATTTTTATATTGAAATTAACATTACAATTAATTTGTGTACTTAACTTTTTGGAGAAAAATATATGATTTAAATATCATTTTTATGTTTTTATCAAATCAGAAGAGCATGAGATGCATCACCGTAATGATTTAAAACAAGGACTTAATATATTCGTTTGAGTAATTACTTGGTTAAAATTGATGATTTTTTAAAAATATTTATAGTATTTTTAATGTTTTTACTTCTTAAAAATGTTTGAGATTTTTTAAAAATGGTTGAATATAGAAAATAGTTGATTTATGAATATAGAGATGTGATTGTATTATGTGGTAGAATTTGATAATGTAAAGACATTAGTAAATTGAGAGTGAGCCATTAGGTGTCTACAATGTTTATATAAAATAGAACCTATTAGGTTTCATACAAACCAATGAAAGGAATGTAATGAAAATTTGGTAGCAGTTGAGCCACATGTGAACAAAGAGATGGTTCAGGGTATTTTTCCAATCATTTTAGGATACGAATAATGGGAATAAGAGGTATGATCTATGGAAAGTTGATCATGCAGTACAATTCCTGAAATATAATTCACTACTATTTTTGTTTGATTCTAAAATAAAAAAGGATGAGGTGTGTCTGAACATGATGAATCGTACCATCTAATTAATTGGCACAACAGTAGAGTTAAAAGTCAATATGGCATTGTATTTAAAATTAGATCATTCATTTTAGTCGTGGGATTTCTCTCTTTAGATAAAAATAGACCAAAATATTATATTATAGGATTTTTAATTATTATGAAATAATCAACAGTAATATCATACGTTCAAAAATCAATCAAAATGGATTTATATAGATTAAAGATCAAAAATATTACAATCAGAGAGTATGTAGGTAAATTCCTGAATTTAGTGCGATTTTAAATCAAGGTTTCTACTAGTTCATATAGGAAGAAATAGATTTTTGAATATATTCAAAAATAATATATTAACAAAAAAATTTCCTTGATCTATATTCTAGAGTACTCAGAGATGGTCAAGAGAGAGAAGATAGCTAAAAGGGGAATATAGAGAAATATGGGAGGATAGATGTTGATACCATTCAAAAACTGGTGGAACTATATTCCAAAGACTATATGGGAAATATTTTTCTATGGTGGGAGCGTGAATCAAAATTAGATAGCAAGATTAGTGATCCTTCCTTCAAGTAACTGGGGATAAAGGTTGTTTCCAACGTGGGTCACAAGACCACATAATTCGAGAGTATAAAACAAACCTTAATTCATAAAATAACTGTAATTAGATGGGTATATTAAATGCTATTTTTTTATTGATCCAGGTTCCTTTGTTATGGACTCTTTTTATGTGTCACATGAATTGTATGATTTTTTTTGGGATGATGGAATCTGATCTCTTCAGTATAACGAATCTAGCCATTTTGATTCAGGGAACACCATGAACCTGCATCTTAGGTAACTCTCAATAAATCAATTGAGAATAATGTGCACTAATACTAAATTTATATTTAGTTAAGAACATTATTATAGATGATATGTGTGGACTATATATGTTGAGATATATTATTCATTTTAGGTATAACGTTACGAATGATTGTTTGATATAGTATCATATCATTCATTAATTCCTTCTCATGTTATTGATTTTCTATATTTAAAATCTTAGATGATACCTTCTGCGATAAAACATAGGAATTCACTTGGTCAAAGAAAATATTGGGGATTCATGTGAAAATACCATTCTATATAAATTGATAGAAAAAAACATTGGATATCTTAGTAGATTATATGAAGGTCATTGAAAAAATACTAGGAATTGATTTGTTGACAAATTTCAAAGAGAACATCGAATGTTAAAATAGAAAGGTTAGTTTTTCAAAATATTATTGTGTTGTGAATCTCTTACTTGGGGGAAAAATTTAATGGCTGGAGATAATGGTTTGTTGTAACTAGTAGTCTTAATTATCTTGGTCCATTTGGCATCGTTTTCTTTGGAATTGATGAATGAGATTGAGATATTCTATTTTCTCGTAATGGGTGTCCAATTTCCAAACGTGTTTCCCAAAAATTTATCAAGTTTCTACTTTTATGTAATGTAAAGATTGTGATTGGTCTATATTAAGGACTATTCAAATTTCACATATATATTTTATAATGGAAAAAATGGAATTATGTGAATTTATTTTATATATATAAGTGATAGAAAAAAAGTGTCCATACAATCGCGAATGACTTCATGGGAAGCTCTCATCATGTTTATCCAAAATCCAGATTGACCTCCAAGGCTACGTGTGGATTATCATAATTTTTATGAGGAACTATAAATAATAAATATCCCCTTCCATAAATTTTTTAAGTATTAAATATATTTTTTTGAGATCACTGGTTATCAAAAATTTACTTTTGATCAAAATATTACTAATTATAGGTTCAGAAAGATGGTTATTTTGATGAAAAATTTCAAAATTAAATATGTAAATTTAGAAAAAAAATTAATTCCTTTATGTATTAAAATTTATCTAATGGTATTTTTGAATTTTGATAAATATAATACTTCAAAGATACACATATTCCTATATAATTTGGTTTTAAGATAACATATTTGTGTACATAAGGGAAGCGATGTGCATGAGAAACACATCACGACAATATTAGTAATCTTGTGGGATCCTCATTTGTTTGAAAAATTATCAAATTTTTTATTTTTTATATGAGAGGTATGTTTCCATATCTATTTAATTTATGAAATATCTGTTTATGTGGAGGCAAAAAATATATAAGTTGTTATATCTCTAAATCCAATAAAAATCATCAAGATACATAGTTTCCTTAGTGTAGTTGGTAATTATGTATTCTTTTTCCATGACTTTTCTTAACATAATTCTCCAGTAATTACTTTAAAAACAATGTTCCTTTAAAATAGGATGATAAATTCCATATGTCTTTTCATATGATAAATTTTCACCTTAAATCAGCACTAGTCTTGATTCTTCCATAATTTGGACAAGGGTACATATTGTATTGTGACAATTTGTTATTATGGTTGGAGAGTCTTCTCATGAAAATAGATCATGTTTTTTATTATGGCTCAAGGAAGTTATTTTTACCTAAGAAGAACATCCAAGCCTTGATTTATAAGTTGTTGTTGTAATCCATATTCAAAGGCATGGTTTCATTATCTCTTCAATGAGAAAATTTCAATTTTTACAGACCATAAGAGCATGAAACATTTTTTTATCAAAAAAAGAAATTTAAATGAGATAGAGAATATAGATATATTATCTCCTAATTTTTTACAGTGGTTTTAAATATACACTTGTTAAGGGATATTTGATGGCATATGCATTAAGTAGAAAGTATTAATCTCAATTGAAAAAAGAATCTTCATAAGATTGGATATTGATGTCCTTGATAGCAGATAAATAAATTCAATGTGCAATCAAAGGTGATTTTGTTGTATTAATTCTAGTTTCATTAGATCAGGATCTAGTGAATATAATTAAAGAGGCACATACATCAGAATCATAATGTGTTGCTATAATTTTAAAAACTATCAAGAGACAATTGATGTTTTGATGATAGATTGAACTTCAATATTGTGATACATAAATCATATGTCCATACCAATGGCTTTTCATGATAAACTTATTCGTTTTTACCAATATTAATGATGGATTGCTACTAATGGGATATAAAAGATCAATAAGGAATAAAATCCTTTTTTGTGGGTTGGAATAAATAAGAATATGGATGAGTTCTATTAATATGTATAAATTATCAAATGGTTAAGGAAGAGCCTAAAATACATCAATTATGTAGTAATCATTACCTATTAATATTGGTAAGTGGGAGTAGATAACTAAAAATTTGAAAATATATCTCCCAAGAATGGTTCAGAAACATGATCCAATATAGGTGATAATTGATTTGGTGAAAAAGTAAGCCCATTTTATCCTTATTTGTGAATATCATTCAGTGGTAGACTTGACAAAAATTTGTATTCGAGAATATGTAAAGAGGCCTGGTATATGGGTTTCAATAGCTCCATGTATAGATCTATGGTCTATCAATCATTTCTAAAATTACCTAAGGACGTAGTTTAATATGAGTGCATCATATCATCCTGATATGGATGGATAATATTAAAGGAAGATCAAAATGTTATAAGACATGTTACTAGCTTGTGTAATGTTTTTTGGTTTATAATGTGAAGATGGTGTATTGTTGTTGGAGTTTTCATGTAACATGAATTAATAGGCCTCAATACATATAGATCCTTTTGAACCATTTTATGTGTAACCTCATTATTATCCACTTTTTTGTTGAAAAATGTGATACTTCTCTAGTTCAGATGAGCCTTGTCAAATAAACAGCGAAGAAGATTCAGTTGATCAGAAAATTTGTGGAGATAGCCGAAAGTCTTCATAAATTATATGTGGATCATTGTCAATGGACATTATCATTAATAGTGATTGATCATATGTTCTTTATGTTTTCCCCAAATCATGAACATTGACCTTTTGGGATGTCAGGTATGTTATATCTCATATACATAATCCCTTATTAGATACTTGAATAGGTTAGTGAGGTGGAATATAGGTTAACAATGACACTATGGTTCAGTGTGTTTCATAATATGTTCCATGTATCATTGATTAAAAATTATGATCCTAATCTTGAAAATGGAATTTGATGGAATGACATTGAAATTGGACCAACATTCGTGATTAGTATGCTTTCTAGTGTTAATTTTGGACATGCAGGAGAATATCTTGCATGGGAAACAGTAGGTCTATTATGGGTTTTGTGGAAAAAGTGTAAATTTTATGATGATAAATGGGAACGTTAGAAAGAAATTAAAGGTAAATGGCCTAAACTCATTTATGACAGCGTTGGTTTTCTACATTCTTAGGATAAAAGGGATAATGTTGTGGAGAATGGTGTATCCCTAGTGTCAAGTAAGTAGCACTTATTTTATTCTTTTAAACTATATAATTCATTTAGGAGTTGTTTTTGAGGCGTTGGAAACCGTTTTTATTATATTTTGGGATTCTATAATTGTTCATGGTTGATGCCACGTTTTGTAAAACCATAAATCACTCACAAGACACTATTCACAATGATAAATGGGATAAAGGGAAGGCGCATGGGTGGAAAATAGTCTGTCCAAAAAAATCCAAAGCCTAATAGAAACTATTATACGATGGATAGTTGTATTTGGAATGGGTTTGACATGGTTTTATACCAATGAATGCCTAAACTACCCGATTCTCTCTAATAGAAGTTTTTGGTAAATGGTAAGGTCAGGGTTTTTATAACCATGCGACGATACATGCATGTGTTCATTGTAAGATCCAATAAATTTAGATCTCATATGATTTGACCTCTAAGGCCCCCATATTTCCTTCTATGTGGCCCTAATGAAATATTTTATATTTTTATATAATATAGAAGCTTATATCATTGATCTTGAGGGGATATGAATGAAAATCGTGAGGTTTTGAACGTGGATTGGTAGAATAAGCCATTATTCATGGTTGTCTTGGTGGCTATGCATAGTTTTAATTCTAACTCTCGCTTAGTTTCCTAATTCATTATCTATTGGGGATATATATATATGATATTTGAGGCAATACATTATTACATTTGTCCATTTTCATTATAAGGGAATTTCTTTATAGTGGGGTTTTGGAGATGATTCCCTGTTTCATTGGAATTAGAGTGTCAATATTCATATTTTTCCATAAAATTATAGGTATATGGAAATCATATTGGGTCATATTTTTATAACATAAAAGGTTAGTTTCAAATTTATATCCTTGCATGACATTGGATGTGGAATTGATATTAATTTCTTACCTAAAATCATCTATAGTAACATTTTATAGACTTTTTAAAAATCTGTATAATTGTTGTTAAAAATTCATGTGGTTAAATTTTAAAATGATAATTTTAAAATATATTTAATGTTTTGATTTAATAAAAATGTTTTATATATTTTTTCAAATAATTTTTTATTGAAAAGGGTTGGCACCTTTAGGTCTAGTATTGTGTTGAAATGGATTATTGGTGTATGTTCATATGCATTCAGATGGATATGGATGTGAAGTACCCCAATAAAAATGTTGTGATGGATATAGGTGGGAATTAACCCGATAAAAGTAGTTCAATAATTGATTTAATAGTGAAAGGATGAGTTACCACTCATGTGTATATGGTGGTCCATTGTTTCATGCATGGTTGGATGTTTGGTTATATGTAACGGAATGTGTTATACTAAAATGTGATTGTAAAATGTGTTTAGAGAATATAATGGTTTCTTTCCTTGGAACATTTTATTTCGGGGAAAAAAATTGTGACCCTAGTTGTTTTTATTTTCATATAAACTGGTTTTTAATTTTTTTATAAATTTTTTTAGATACATGTTGTAACTTTTTCTATATTAGTGGTGTGAGTATGAATGTAATTTGTGGAATCAAACTGAGATTCATTACACAACCTTGATTTATAACATGGGTAGATTTTTTGTTGTTGATTATCAAGATGAGGTTAATGGTAATGTGTATCATATCCATAGAAGGACATTTTGACACATGGTATATTCCATGATGTTGGATAATTGATCATGTTTGGAGCTCAAAGTTTCCATTGGAGTCATTGAGTTTTTTTCTCCGCTGTGAAATTTGATATTGTGGAATTAAATTGTGGTACATGGTTTTAGATTAAATTTCATATCAATGTTTTTCTTTGTGTATCCATTTATTTAATTTATATATAATTTAGTGGTTTTTTTAATATGATTTTTTTGGTTGATGGTATTATTTTCCAAGGGAAAATCAACCACCAACATTTAATGATGCCCTTGGAATTAATTTCTAGTACTTGGGGTGCTAAGGATGTAAATTAAGGTCATGTAATGTTCCAATACCTTCTTAAGTTAATTAAAAGTCATAGTGTGTTTTTCATATGTAGAATCCTGATTATGATGATTCTAGATTGAATATAAATTTAATAAAATTGTATAAAAATAATTCAAATTTAGATAATGATGATTATACTATCTTAAAGGTGATTTTTAGGAATGAATCATTTTAAGTTCTGTTTTCTACAATTTTTTAGAATAACCTATAATAAATTCGGTATGTGAATTACATTAAATTGATTTGGATCCATAGATACTATTTTTAATATCCTACATAAATATATTACCTCAAAAAATAATTGTATTTTTTACTTGTATTTGTGATTTTCTATACGTTATTCTAAAATCTAAAAAACATCCCTTTTCTACATAACATTTCACATTTCAATTTGATGCATGTTTATTATATATATAGTTCCTATTTCATTTGTTCTATAATTTTATAATAATTATTTATAATCAATAAAAATAGATTTTCAATTTCATTTTTTTCATACCTTATGGGTTAATGTTTAATGTTGATTTCATGGGAATACATTACTACCAAATTATATATGGTTGGAATGTGAACACTTTTTCTCTTATTATTTATGGGTGTTTTCAATGATTAATTAATTTTGAATATAATTATTTATTATTATAGTATTAGTATTACAAATATGTTATCACTATAAAATCTGAATTTAATTTTACATGTTACCAAATTATCCCACATGAGTATCATTTCCATCTGTATTTAATTAAGAAATTGAATGTTAAATTTTGAATGATGAACTGTAATGGTCATTTTCTATTGAATATTTTGTTCCTGTATAAACATGATATATGAATTATATTAGATCCATATAAATGATAATATGATAAGAATGCTTTTTCAAATTAATATGGACTTAAAACATTGATGATCTCCTAATACTCTCAACATTACATTATCTATAGAACCATTTTCTACTAGAGATTTTGGTACTAGTTCAACACTCAGTCATTAAATATTTACACCAAGTTCATTGATTAGATATATTTAAATTTTTATTCTATCTCCATAAATATAATGGTTATTTTACCCATCAAAAGGTTGTATTGTTGTTTTTGAATCATAATTAAAGCTCATGAACTGTGTGGCATCTCCAAGGGATTAATGTTAGGTTTTTCATGATGTTCTATGAAGAAGAAAAATTATGGTTTATTTTATGTTTAATCCTTTATTTGTATTTTTATAGTAATGTTGTAATTGATTAATATGGTAAATTGTCATTATATAATCCCATTATATTGATTATATTGGGATTCATTACTCTCAGTTTATAAGAGGGGTGAAAAGTGGAGTAGGATAATCTAGATCTTAACCACTATAAAACCATATTGATTTATTTTTCTTTTATTTCATATTAAATTATCTTTATAACTCTTATGTTATTCATGAATTCATTAATGATATTTTGAAATTCCAATTTACCCACTGCTGTATTTTTTCATATTTACAATGCTCAAACAATTAGTTTTAGTTTTTTAATCTTATCTCTCTATATACATAATTTTTTCAAACCATTTCCTATAATGACAATCATGTTTGAAATATATCTATTAATTTTTAAACCTAAATGTGTGAATGATTCAAGGAAATATAAAAACTAGAGAATTGTGATGGTACTAATTATAAATATTAGAATTCATGGATTGAATATTTCTTGAAGTAACAAAATAATAATGATCAGAAGATCGTGGAAGATCAATACAAGATTATACATGGTGATCCTGAATTGATTATTAGAAATGATTTGGTAAAATATGTTATAATATTCTAGGAAATTAGCCTCTAATACATTAAAATAAATAATAAGTTTATTTATTCATGTTCCATTTTGTAAAATTTCTTATTATAATTAAAAAATACAGGAAGTTTCACATATTGGTCATCATAAGCATATTATAACTATGTTGGGTATGTTGAGAAATGAATATCAAGAATATAATGTGGGTGAAATGAAACTGTATATAAAATTTTCCATTGATTAAATAGTATCGTAAATTATGGGAGTTCTTCTATAGAAATCCCCTAAAATCATGTTTTTGTGGGACGAGTTCCTAAAGAACATACTAAGAAATAGAATATCAAAAAAGTATCTATATAGGGAATTTAAAACATCAAGCTATATATTTTTGATAAGAATATCATATGATAATTAATTTTTTTTCAAAATGAAAATTATTGTTGAATGATAAAATTCAATGAAGAAGATAATTGATTTTAAATATAATGTATCTACATACACATATAATTATGAGTAACAGATATGTGGTTGGAATAACACAAATTTATTTTAAAAGGTGGAAATATAAGAAATATTGTTTACTCAATGAGATATTATAGAAATTTTTCGAAAGATAAAGTCAAGGGGAATAAGAAATGAAAAAAAGGAATAGAATTTGTATAGTGTTGTATAGATGATTATAGTATTGTTGAAGGATATAATTCTAAAAATGATGTTACAAACATGATTAAAAATGATTCTTCAAATTAGGTAAGTGACTTAACATATTATTCCAATTTTGAATTGGAATGTAAAAAACCTACTATTGAGTAATTTTATAAATATGTGAATATAATAGAATGTTATTTTCAAAAATATATAGGTTTAAACAATAATATTATGATAAAACATAAAAATGTTCAAAATTAGAGTCACAATCTAAACAATTCTCTCCAGAATCAAAAACATTATGCCCAATATTATTAAAAAATTTATAAAAAAAATATAAAAATAGAACAAAGTAAAAATTATAATTTTAAATGGTATGTTTATTTCAAATAAATATATCATTATTTTAAAATGAAAAAAATACCATTCACAAGGAGAATTAACTACACAAAAATAAATTTGAATGTATAATGTAAAATATGTACATTTTATTCAAGTGAATGAAAACATTGATAAAATATATATATTTTTAATAAAATTAACAATAGGATATTATTTAGTTTTTATGAAAATAAATAACCAAAAATTTATAATACTTTATTTAAAATCATCTAATGGAATTAAATATAATACCACATGTTTTAGATTTTATGTGAAAGTCCATCATACACATAAGTATTCCATTAAATTTCCAAAATCTCTTTGATATATAATGTTGTTTATTTATAAATAATTATCTTGAATATTTTTTTTAAACATGTTTTTATAATATGTTATATTTCCAATGAATTTATATACTAATCCCAATAGAACTAAATTTTCACGGGTACAAGAAAATTTTAAATAAATTTTATTACAAATTATTTTTTAGGGACATTAAAATGGTTCATTAGTGTGTGTACATTGGGTTCCAAATACATAATACTAGTGATATTTCCAAGGTTCTATCATTAAATCAATGTGATGGATGTAATTTTACTTTTTTGATAATTCATAAGGAAACAAAAATTCTTTTTGTGATAGCTGAATATATAGTTATATATTTATTTCTAGAGTCTTATTTTTTGAGTGTTTGAAACATAATTTGATAACTATTTAACATCTATGAGGTGATGGAATATTATATATATTTCAAAATTATAAATGAATTGTGTTTAAGGGCAATTTAATTTCTCATAGAAATTAGAAATATAAAAATTATACAATGAATTTTACTCAATTAAATGAAAAAAAATTCAAATTAATTAATGCTATACAAACTAATATCATTTCAAGGAATTGGATGAAAGGAAATTCTAATTTTTGGTTGATGAGAATATATCTATGAACTAGACCATCTTACAGTTACCAAATCTAAAAGAGGAAAATTATTTTAATTTTGATTCATGTATGAAATGATAACAACAAAAAATGAGTTTTAAGTCTATTATAGAAGTATAAACTGCTAGTCCTATTGATCTCATTAATTTAAATTTAAAATTTATTTTTAATGATACTAGTTGATGAGGGAAAAAATATTGTATTTATAATACAGATGATTTTACATTATAGACATATGTTAATAATATTACTAAAAAATATAAAACATAATCAATGTTTGTTACATTCTGTTATTTTTTTCAAAATTATAAAGGTCAATATATTATGTCAATTAGAAGGGTTGAATTTATTGAATTATGAATTTTATTATCTATATTGGTGTCCATTAATTTTGAAATGTTCATTTATTAATAAACAATAATTTTTGTTTTAGATTATTTAAAAATGGAAAGGAGTCAATTAGATGTGATCATGGTGTAGAATTATAAAATCTATAAGTTATATTGTTTGGCCTAGGAAATCATTATCATCGCAAATTTTATTCCCCTAGGACACCTATTTCAAATGGAATAATAGAGAGTAAATATTCAATTCTTCATGAAATAGATTTTACCATGATAAATGTGTATAAATTACAATAATATTTATGTTCATAAGTTGTAGATACATATTTCTATGTTACTAATAGAATTTTTTTAAGAAAATTATTGAATAAGACAACCAATGAGTTTCATAGAGGTTTAAAACCTAAAAATGATTATTTTAGTTTCAATTTATGTAATGTTTTCATCTTAAAACTATTAATAATTTTTATGCATTTAATTATAAGTCTGATAAAGGTGTTTTATTTAGATAATTAAATAAATGTATGGAATATAATGTGTAAAATAAAAGAACCATGGTTGTTGAAGAATAATTTCATATATTGTGTGATGAAAAATATATTGAATAAAATAGATGATGATATTGAACAACCAGAGGAAGAATTTATTAGAATTACATTTAAATTGGATATACCTCAAGAAATAGATGCACATATTAAGGGTTATAATGTTTATCAATATGACATTATTTATGAAAAACATAGATGAATCATAAAGATTATCCTATAGAACATGTGATTTGTTTTTTTATTCAAAAGATCAAAATAGAAATTATTTCTTGGATGTCAGTTCTTATAATGATTTTATATTTGAATATGTTCAAAAATATATATTTATGATGCTTTTCAGGATAATAATGATATAATTTCACTTCAAGATCAATTAAATAAATTTTCTAGGAATAATTTAAATTATTTTGTGTTTCCACTGAGTAATTATTTTATAATTTGAAAACAATTTACATTCATTAACTAAACATGATGAATACAAAAATATTTTTATGAATAAATCTGGATTATTAATTCATGCATTTCATGAGAGGAAGTAGTTTGTTTGGAATAATATTTTTTAATTTTTATATTATATAATAAATAGGAATATAATCAAAATATGATTCTTTTAATTGGTTTAAATTATTTCAAATGTATTTGAAAAGTTGTTTTATAAATTTATATATATTTGAATAAGTGTATGATATATTTTCTCATTATTTTTAAAAATTTAATGAATCAGGGTCATTTTCTTAATATTTTCTTTGGATTTATAATGTTTTAAATAGAATTAATATTCTTGGTATGAATGAATAACAATGTTTATTTTGAAAATCGATAGGTTGGTCATTCTATGTTTGTTTATAAAATTTATAAAATAATTCATTTTGTAAAAATTTGTGTAGATGGTATTATATTTGGGTCATCAAATGAAAATAATTTTTATCAATTTATAGAATTGATTACCTCTAAAATTGAAATATATATGACGGAGGAATTGAAATTATTCAATGGTTTGAAATTTTTTCCAAATAAATGATTATATTTTTTCAATTAAATATATGTATTGTATTGAATTAGATAAGATATTGGGTTTAGATTAATCTAAGAGTTAAAATAATCTCTTGAAAATAATAAGAATTTTATATTTGGATATATCTAGAAAATATTATGATGTAAAAACCAATGTAATAGTGATTGACGTTTTATTATATTCGATGCCTCTAGGAATAGATTAATGTTTCAGTTTGTTTTTTAATATACATTAATATGATCATATTAAATGACACATTAAATATTTTCTTAGTATAATTAGATTTGTTTAGGTCCATTTAAATATTTTTCTAATTTATCTTTCAAGAACTATTATTGATTCAAAAATATATTCTGATTTTGATTTTGGTGGGCACAAGATTATTTGGAAGAAAAATTTAGTAATTTTATGTTAACATGATAAGTAATTAGGTTAATTGGTTTCAAATAAAAAAATATTATATATCTCTTTTCTGTACAAAATTTTAATATATATCAATTGTATCATGTATTCTTCAATCATTATGGATTAAGAAAAATGAAACACTCATTGTGGATTTTTATAAATTTTTTATGTTTTTTTAATATAATTACATAATTTTACCTTCCGAAGATCAATTACAACACTCAATGATTAAAAACTATGACATAAAATTTATCTTTCATAGAGATCATGTTCAAATAATAATTATATGTCTTCAATTTATATGAATAGAAAAACAACAAGCTAAAATATTTTCTAAGACCACATATATTACAATGTTTGATAAAATCAAATTTGAACATGGTATAATGGATATTTTAAACAACATGGAATGATTTTTGGGGGATTTTGGGGTGATTATGTGGTGAAATGTTCATATTTACATAAAATCTGGTAAATCTGGAAGCAATTATGCAAATTATTATTATTTTTTCATTATTTTAATATGTCGATACTCCTCATACACACTATATAATATCAATTTACTTTTTTAATTTGGAGTAATCATTAAATTGATTTTTATTAATTATTCATAATTAATTATTACAAACAACAATTTCAATTCTACTCATTGAACAGTATATTCTTAATACATGTTTTGAAAATTTATTGTTCTTGGACGCTCCATCATATATATATTTATATATAACTATTTAATAAATTCATATAAAAAATAGTATTATATTTTTTTTTCAAGGGAAATAATATTTTATATATTAATTTCAATTAGGTACTTCTTCTATTGGATATTTTTTTGAAATTTCAACAAGGGGTAATGTGTTAGAAATATAATGTGTTTTGTGATTACCAAAAGGGGGATAATGTTGAGTTAATTTTTCAACCAAATTATGTTTGGATAATTACAATTATTTATTTATTTTATTTATTATAAAAGTTTAAATAAATTGATTTACGTAAATTATGATTAATAATGATCATATCATAATATTTATTTTCTTTAAAATTTTATATTGTTTTATTTTTTAACATTCATGACATGAAAAACATGTTTCATGGTGTCTTACAAGGATAAATAACTCATTAAATATTATAATATCAGTTTACTTGTTCGAAATATACAAATTTTAAATGTCTATAAATCAAAATGTTATCAAAGTCTAAAACATATCATTAGAGAAAACAGATTATGTCGCCCGACCATGTCAACTTGTCTGTTGTGCGAGTCAACAGACCATGTCACAAGACTGTGACATATGAAACTCTCAACCTACAACATGAGAAAATATTATGACTATGAACCTATTTTGGGAGTTAACTAACCATGTCACCAGACCATGTCACCAAATCATTGAACCTTCCATATAAATTTAACATTTATCTTTTCACATTTAATTAGAATAAATAACTATAAATTAAGTGATTATTACTGAGTTGGAATGATAAAAAAAACTTGAAACATTTCATTATAATAAATAAAACAATGATTATAGATATATCTATATTTAATGAAATTATATTGATGTCAATGCATGTTTTATGTTAGAAGAATTCATTTTTTCATAATGAATTTTATACTATATTTTGATGATATCTAGAGCTGTAGAAATATATTTTTTATTATTCTCTAATATTTAGAAATATAACTATATTATGTAAATATAAAACATCAATATATAAGTATTATTATGGTGTCTTTAAGGTCAGTTTTATGCCAAAAATGTTGTAATAGAAGTTGTCTACCATTTTTCCGATTTACTTACCTGAAATCTAGTATGATAATTTCCATACAAATAGTTCGATACATATATTTTCTTGTGATTCTAATTAATAAAACTATAACAAGATTCCCACATGAATATTTTCCTATAAATTGTTTTATTTTATAAGGGATGTTATAAAATATAGGAGTATGATCTATTTTAAGTGGCATTTCATTTTTCCATTTTGTGTATTTATATTATGAATATAAATAATGTTTTAATTTATTTATAATTAATTATTAATTATTAATAATCAATAAAATATTATTTTAAATATTCTATTATCATCTTAAAAAATGGAAGGTTAATTAAAATTGATTATTTGAGAATACATTATTTCATTATTAAATATGATTGGAATATGAAAAATTTGTCTCACGTGATTTATAGGAGTTTTCCAAGAGTTAAAAATGTATATTATAATTATTTGTATGTATTATATTATTTATAGTGATGTTTTCTAACTTAAATACATGAATTAATTTTACAAATCACCGAAGTAACCAAAATGAGTATAATTTTCATGAACATTTAATAATGATATATTGTGTAGAATTGGGTGTAATGGCATGACCCCCCCTAGTCCATTACTTTTCCAAATTCTATGTGTTAAAGTGTCCTAGAAACCATTGTAGAGTTAGGTGGATGTTGGTGTCAGTGGAAACCCATCACTATTGTGCCACTTATCAGTTCCACTAATCTGTCTCCCCGATCAGTTCATCCCATAGGTCTCACATATAAGTTTCACTGAACCGCATTGCTGATCAGCTTTACAGATCGACTTCAGAAATCCACTTCACTGATCTGATTCACATATCCACTTCATAGACATGCTTCATTAATGAGCTTCAGAGATCAGCTACACGAGTTTCACCAATCGGTTACACTAAATAGTTTCACCCATCGGTCTCAAGAATCAGTTTCACCCTTCGGTCTCACTGATTGGTTCCAGACATCGGTCACACCAAAAGGTTTCACCCATCGGTCACACTGATGGGTTTCATCCAACGATCTCACCTATCAGTTTTACCCATTGGTCTCACTGATCATTTTCACCCATCGGTGTCACCAATTGGTGTTTCGGTGATCGGTGTCGCCCATCGGTCTAACTAATCAGTGTCGCCCATCACTTTTCACCCATCTGTCTCACCCATCAGTTTCACCCATCAGTTTCATTGTTTAGTATCACCCATTTTTTTCATTGATCAGTTTCACACTTTGGTTTCACCCATCATCTTCGCCAATCAGTTTCACCCATCTGTTTCACCCATCAGATTCACCCATTGGATTCACCCATCGGTTTCACCCACCGGTTTCACCGATCGGTTTCACCCATCTGATTAACCCATTAGTTTCACTAATTGGTATCACTCTTCCTTTTTCACCCATTAGTTTCACCAATCGGATTGACTTGGCAGTTTTACCCATCAGTTTCACTGATCGGTTTCACTCACCAGTTTCATCCATCAGTTTAAACTGTCAGTTTCGACCATCGGTTTCACCCGTCGGTTTCACCCATTGGTTTCACCCATTGGTTTCACTAATTAGTATCACTGAATCTATTTCACCCTATCAGTTTCACTGATCGATTTCACCCATTCTATTTCACTGATCTGTTTCACCGGACTGGTTTCACTAATCAGCTTCACAAGATCAGCTTCACCTGATCACCTTCACCAGATTTTCTCCACCGATCAGTTTCAATGATCAATATCACCAATCGGCCATAGATGGGTGTTGGGGATTCCTTTCCCATATTTTCATGTAACACCACTTATAATACTTTTATCCATTTTAAAGTGGTTCGAGGCTATTTTTAGTGCCCTAAATAATGTTTTATATCCCCTAAGAGTTGGGAGACCCTCAACAGACCCGTTTTCTTATCTGTAAAAGAAATAATTTTACGCAAATATATTATGGACACCCCTGTGATGAGAATTATTAAATAACTATTAATTCTATTGTGAGTAACCAATAAACCATGTGGTGAAACCAGGATCCACCTTTAAAGACGGTCATAATTCATATCTTGTAACTTGAGGATCTCAACTTTTTATCACACTGGAATTCCTTCTTTCTTCTTATTGGATTGTCACTTTCCTTCCACTGGGGCATTAAGAGTCCCCCCCTTTTTAGGCTATTTTTTTATTATGATAGAGCCTTTCATGCTCACTCTTGGAGTCCTTGGAGTCCCTAACCAACATTTCGTGTAGCCTAGTTAGTGTTGTTAAAAGAAAAACATCTATTTCTAATCATCTAGGTAGTATTTTTTCTTTATCTCTCTTTAAAGTGAGTCATGTGGGGTGGGTATTATAGTGTTAATGGGGTTGGATGAAGCCAGACCATTACTAAGATAATAAATAGCTTTAAAATAATGAAGTGTTTTGGTTGATGATGTTGTGGTATTCTTTTACCATTGATTATATTTTGTGAATTTTATGGGCGTATGTCCTCTAAAACTCATGTTCATTGGTGGTTCGTTCATGTGCTCTAATGAACATCTATTTTTCGGATATTTCTATGATATAATGGCTATAACATGGAAATTGGTTAATCATGTAAACTCATTTTATGAAATGGATGACCAATGAATAAAAATCCTCATGTGGTCACCCCAGAGTACTAAGTAGAAATATGGAACTGAAGCAATGGTGTGTTTAAATATGAATATTCTCATGCTTTTTTATTATGATGTGCATTATTGATCTACAAGATTTCTTGTAAGGTGAGGTGAATGAGGAGGGGATCCCCTATTGTGGTGTAGTTGATGGTTTTTGAATCTGAGGTCATGCAGGGCCGTATGTTGGGGATTGGTTCGATTCCAGTACTTCATTGGACCACACAGATCCCTTTTGTCAATGTGACATTACAAGAGAATTGGGTGTGAACACATAATTTTATTCTAGGATATTTTTCCTTCCTTGGATTGTGCTTATTCCCATTATTTTCTATGTAGTGAAGAATTATTTAAATGAATCCACTTGAATACAATAAGAACAATGGGTTCAATGGGGAAATTTTTTCCAGAAATGAGTTGTGATTTTGTTGTGGTTGTTATGCTTTTATGAATGAATAGAAACAAGGGTGTTTATGTTTGGGATGGTTTTGTAACCCCATGGAAGGGATGTATCTTATATTTACCTAAATGTATAATTTACTTCTTATGTTTCTTATTCGCGCCGCACCCATGTTGGAAACATCGTGACGAACAACCACATTTCATGGGGGGTGATTTACCCTACACTCCTATGAGTAGATGGTTATTAGTTTCTTTTTTACTCCCTCTCCTGAGTAGCCGAATAATCTATGGGTAGGATATGATATCTTGAGGTTTAATATATAACTAGATTCTTTGGGAAGGGTAGTCATGGGGAATTTCCCATGTGTGTACGGGCATGATTTTCCCAAGTGAAATAGATAGGAGGACCAGGTGCCTTCAGGCATGACAATAGTTGTCCTGGCATAGGTGTCTTTGGGTATGGTAGTAATTTTTCTGGCCAGTTGTTTATTGGCAAGGTTATGTATGGTTTTTGGGTCCTACGTGTTTGAGGGAGGATTGTGTGGTTGTGGTAGCCTGGGACTGTATGTGCGGGGTATCACAGTGGGACTGCGGTGAGAATGGAGGGGGAGGTCTGACACATAGGATATCTTCAATAACTAGTGGGATAGTGGTGCTTGTTACCCAAACATTGATGTGTTATTTATATTATTTTACTTTAATTACGTTATTTTTGGTGTGTGACTTAGTGTGGTTTCAGTTGATAGCTTACATTTATGGTTCTTTGATTATCTCCTTTCCTCGCATCGCATTATGAGAGAATTTGTTTTTCCCTACTGAGTATACATGTATACCAAGACTACATATAGAAAACGTCATTCAGGTTTCTATAAGGACTTTGAGGACTATGTGAGACCGTATTTTTTCGGACATTGGGACAGTTTTTGTTGTAGTTTTGATTTTATTTGGTACTTCTATAAGGAGTTTTCTTCTACTTGTAGCACTTATTATTGTAACATGCATATAGAAAGGATTTTTTTTTCTTTACTTTTACATTGAGTTTTAATGTTTTTCGTTTTTAATATTTTATCTCATAATCCTACAAAATAAAAAGGGTAATTCCATCCATATTATCTGTGATTATACACCCTTGGTTATAGTCACAACACTACAGCCTATTAAAGGCCAATCACAGGGTTCATTATCTCTCCATCAACTTGGACAAGAAATGGTCTGAATGTTTGTTGTCCCTCCCATCATCTTGGTGTAGCAGGTTTGTGATAGAATGGTATCAAATAGAGGTTGAGAGATTGTATGGAGCTCAGGGTTTGTAATAGTGAGGATTGCATGGGATGTTAGGGAACCCATGTTAGGAAATCATGGTCTATGAAATAGTGCAGGAAATACTGGCTAGGACATATGATTTTATGGCCCCCCATGATCTGAAAGAAGTACTCATGACCTACCGAATGACCATGTGAGGCCACACTGATTTCATGGTATAGACCCTAGGAAAGGTAAAACCATCACAATGAATTTTATTTTTATATTTTTTCCGAGTTATGGAAATTTAGATAAAAATAAAAAAAATTAAGCAAAAATTAAAAAGAAATATTATACACAACTAGGTCAGAGGAATTCCTAGTTTACCTTGTAGTTATGGCACCTAGAAGACAACCATGAGGAGTGCCATATAACGAGGCCCAAGAGGATGATCTGGATAATTAGCGGAAGACTAATCGAGAAGAGGAGGATGACTAGAGGAAGAGAATGCTTCGTGCCTTTCAGTGACAGTCCCTATTGAAGTACGAGCGTAGTGTCTCATACATAGTGACACAGAGCTGGATCAAGGATCATGTGATAGATTTTATCTTGATCTGGGCTCCGATGGAGTATGTGGATTCTATGGCTATAATCTAGATGTGGGGAGAAGTGCTTCAGTGGTGAAATCCATATCTTAGGGAGAAGAGGGAGGCTAAAGTTTCATGGATTGACTTCAAGAGAGAATTCCTGGACGAATTCTTCTATTATAGGATGAGGGAAGATAAGAGGAAGGAGATTCTCTACCTTTATCAAGGTATAATGTCAGTGATGGAGTTGGGATCATGTTCAATGATCTCCTTCGTTTTTCTCTGGACATTTTTTTTGAATGTGGAGTCTTGGGAGAGACATTTAGAGGAGGTACTCCAACCTACTATTCAGTTTGATGTTACTCCCGTCACCCAACTAATGTAATTTGAAGTCTAAAATAAGGATAAAGTGTAGATAAGATGAACATTATAGTAGGTGTGCAATGAGAGGGCAGCCAATTGGGCTCATCAATAGAGAATGTGTTAGCAACATGCCTCCAGCATCTGGGCCATCTGGGTTTCGATTACTGGGGAGCAGGACCAAGCAATTCCGGGTTCCATATCCTTGTTGTGTCTCATTCCTTGTTGGCCTAGGACTGAGATACATAATATGTGGTAGACGTGGGAACCTTCAGAATTACTGCTCGAACCGAGTGTAGTATAGTAGGGTGGGCCATTTCAGCACACACCTTAACAACAACTATTTCCATCTAGGCCCTTTTAGAAGTAGCAACAGGAAAATCAATATCATGCTCCTATGAGAGTGTATGTGGCTGGAGGAGGATGACCCTAGGTTTATCCTTGAGGACCTCGACCACGGAGTGGTCAGGGAGGCGACCGACAGCCGAGTGGTAGAGGAATTAGTCATGGGTAGTTGTACGCCATTGATGCAGTTGTTCCAGTATGATCGGAAGAAAATTGTGGTAAGATCACATTGTTTAAGACTCATTGATGTGCCTTGTTTGATTCAGCAGCTTTTAAATCCTTTCTTACACCCATTCTAGCCAATTCTTTTGGCATAGAAATAGAGATAATCTACATGCCCCTGGTGCTAAGTATGATTTTTGGGATTCATACCTTCTAATTAGATGTGTTTTGAGGATTTAAACTAATTTTGGTGTTGCATCAGTCTAATGGGTATCTCCATATACTGTAAATGTAGCCACAATGTGTTATCCTAAGGATCGGCTGGCTATTTTCTATTAATGTTGTTATAGACTGCTTCTGGGGAAGACGTATGTTCATCAATGAGGAAGGCTAGCATGTATATTTTGTTGGTGAACATGCTTATCTGGGGGAAGACGATGTGTGGATCCTCTTTTTTCTATGTTGTTCGAGCCTTCAACAGAATCAATGGATGATAAAAATATATATGTTCCAGGAGTTGAAAGAGAATTCCTAGATGCTTTTCCGGAGGAGTTTGTGACTCTACCCCTTCGACGTGTCATTCATTTTCTGATATACTTACAGCCTGGTGCCCAACCTATTTAGATTTCTCTTTATCATATGGTTCCTTCTTAGTAGCGGGAGTTGCAAAATCAAATTGAAGAGCTAATGAATAATGGGTTTTCCAACCCAGCATGTCTCTATGGGTTTCTCTGTTCATATTAGCAGAGAAGAAATATGGTGGTATCAAGATATTCCTAGACTACAAAAGACTAAATCAGGTAATGTTCAAGAACTGTTACCCTCTCCCAAGGATAGGCGATCTATTTTTCTAGCAGAGGGGAGCTGGATGGTTCTCTATGATCGATCTGCAGTCCGGGTATCACCAATTAAGGGTGAAGGATAGTGATATCCTGAATACTACATTCAAGTGCATGTATGGGAACAGTAAGTATGTAGTCATGTCCTTCAGTGTTATGAATGCACCTGATGTGGTAATAGGGGATCAGGAACTCTGTTTTCCATGAGTTTCGAGACAGATTCATCATTTTTTTCATCAATTATTTTTTTATCTACTCATGATAAGAGGAGGAACATAATAAGAACATTAAGATGGTCTTGGGTATCTTCAGACATCCCCAGAACAATGGGAAATTTTTCAAGAGCATGTTCATGCATGATAATTACATAAACATGGAAAGATGGGGTCTCAACAAGGGGTAGTGGTTGATCCATCAAAGGTTGAATCATATGTTTCTTGGGATGCACCGAATAATGTGGAGGAGTTTCATAGTTATGTTGGTCTGGAAGGCTATTATCAGAGGTTCACACCTGAATTGTCTTTATTAGTATCTCCTTTGATATTTTTGTACAAAAAGGATCTGACCTTTTTGTGGATTGAGTAGTGTCAGGAAACATTTATATATCTGAAGGAAAGGTTGGTTAGCACTCCAGTGCTCAGGTTTCCAGAGTAATGGGTGTAGTATGGGGTGTTTTTTTGATGCTATTGGACTTTTCCTGAGGTGTGTTCTGATGCAGCTATGGGGAGTTATCTCTTTTGGTTCTAGGCAGTTATGTCCTCATGAGTTAAACTTTTCCACCAATTAACTATATCTTATAGTAGTTGTGTTCTTGTCAAATTTGTGGCAGGATTGCCTCATCGGGTAGAACTTGTTGGTCTTCACAGATCACAAGATATTGGGGAATAAATTTATCTAGCGGGACTAGAACATTCCAACACCAAGGTGGATAGAGTTTATTCAAGACATCAACGTCGAGATCACTTACACTGAATGAAAGGGGAATGTTGTGGTGGATTCCTTGAGCAGGAAGCCACAGAGTGAAGCTACTAATGAATTTCTGGATGCTTGGAAGGCAATGGAGGATTTGTCTTCCCTACAACATGATTCTAGGGTGGATGGTTATAGAGGTAGTCATTTTCGAATGATAGTGTAGTACTATCTGTTTCGGAAGGTGGGGGAGTCTTAGTGGTGAGAAATATAGTGTAATGTGATGCACAATCGACTTGACCAAGACACTGCTCTAGAAGGGTGGTCGGAGGTTGGTCTGAAACAGATACATTTTTCAAGGGATGTTGTTTGTCCCATTAAGTATATATGAGGGAGTTCTCTATGAGTTCCATTAATCAATTGTAGCAGTAAAACCAAGAGTATCTATGATGTACCGAGGCCTAAGGGAATAGTGTGGGAGGCCTGGGGTGAAACGTGCAATAGCGGAGTTTGTGTCAAATGGCTTGGTGTGTCAGTTGGTGAAGGCTAATCACCATGTCCCAAGAGGATTTCTATAGCCTTTATATGTCCCTGAGTGGATGTGGGAGGACATCTCTATGGATATCGTCATAATACAAAAAAAGGGTTCATGGAGGATGTGATGATATCTTGGTAGTAGTAGACCGGTTGATGAAATCAGCTCACTTACTTGCGATCAAGGTGTCGATTGCGGTGGATGCTTTATCATGGAGATATGGGATGCGGTGGTATGGGTGAATGGATTTATGAGGTCTATATTCTTGGTTAGGGATGCATTTTTTACCTCACAAGTATGGAGGGGATTGAAGCGTGATTCTGGAACCAAGAAATGCATTAATAGTGTTTTTCGCCCCCCAAACTGATGGGAAGATAGAGTGAACTATTCAGATTTTGGAGTTCATGCAACAAGAATGTGTTTTCGACAATTAGGGATCATAGGAATTAAATTTCCCCTTATTAGAGTTTTCCTATAGTAATATATATCACTCAAATATTGGCATGACACTATATGAAACCTTGTACGGGAGGTCATGTCGTTCACGCAAGTGTTGGACTAAGGTTGAGGAGGTAGGTGTTCTTGGACCCGAGATAGTGTTGTGCACAACGGAGAAGGTTCAAATTTTGTGTGGGAGGATGAAGGTAGACCAGGACCAGCATAAGTCGTATTTCGATCGTAGGAGGAGGTCCTTGGAGTTTGAGATTTGAGACCATGTGTTCTTGAAGGGATCCCCTCGATGTGGGAAACAAAGTTTCAGCAATGGGAGGAAGATATATATTAGGATCACCAGGCCTTTTGAATTGTTGGGGTGATTCAGTAAGGTGACATATTAGTTTTCACTACCACACCAATTGGAAATGATCCAAAACATTTTCAACATATCCCTATTTCGTCGAGATCAACACGAAAATTCCCAGTCCATTGATTTGGGTGAGTTGGATATAGGGGTATACTCTAAATTCATGGAGAAACCAGTGGGGATAAAGGATCAAAATGAGAGAGTAATTCATCGATGAAACATCCATTTGGTTTGTGTGTGGTGGAGGAATGGTGTCAGAAAAAAGAGTACATGGGATCGAGAAGCTCAAATGAGCACCCAATACCCAGAGTTTTTTTAGTTCTTGTTCTGAGCCTTCCTTGATGTTTTTTTTTGTGAACTGATGTGATGTAATACTGACCTTGTTGGGTTATGAGATGATTTATTTCCCTAAATTGTGATTTTTTTTTAAAATTAATGATATATGGGGAAGGGATAACATGATTCCAAATCAGGACACATCAGCATGGATGCGATTAAACTCGTACGGGCGAGTTAGTGCCGCACAAAGCAGATAGAATCTTGACATGAAGGAAAGAACTCTCTGATTTGTGTGTCGGGACAACGTGATGCTTGGGATTCATATAGATATTTTGGGTGGTTTTCCCTTAGATGTATCATATATAGGGTTTTTTTGGGTTAAAATAGTATTATCATAGACGAGAATAATTTTATAGGTATCTGATGTAATGACATGGACCCTCCAGATGCATTACATTTCCAAATTCAATTAGTTGGGGTGTCCAGGAAACTGTTGGTTTGTCAAGAGGTTAAGGGTGTTAGTGGAAACGTTTCTCCAATCATTGACACTAATAAGACTCACCAATCAGTTCTACCCATATGTCTTATATATCAATTTAACTGATCAGTTTCTCTAATCTTCTTCACAGATCATCTTTATATATCAGCTTCACTAATCTGCATCACATATCAATTTCACGGATCAACTTCACAAATCAGCTTCACTGATCGACTTAACTGATCAGCTCCCCCAGATTATTGGATCAGACTCATGGATCAGCATCTCACCCATCCGTCTCAATGAACAGTGTCACCCATTGGTCTCACTGATCTGTGTCTCGCTGATTCGTCTCACTGATCAGTTTCACCCATTGGTCTCACTGATCTATTTCACCCATACATTTCACCCATTAGTTGCACCCATAGATTTCCCCCATTGGTTCCACCGATTGTTTCACAGCTTGCTTTCAACCATCATTATCTCCCATCAATTTCACCAATCGGTTTCACCAGGCAGTTTCACCCAACGGTTTCACGATAGGTTTCACCCACTGGATTCACCAATCGGTTTCACCCATATGTTTCAACCATCGATTTCAACCATCAGTTTCACCCTACGGTTTCACCGACCAGTTTCACCCATCAGTTTCATCCACTAGTTTCACAGAGTGGTATCACCCACCCATTTCACCGTGTGGCTTCACGCATTGGTTTCACCTATTGGTTTCACACAACAGTTTCACTGATTAGTTTCACCCACCAATTTCAACGATCAGTTTGACCCATCAGTTTTACCCATCGGATTTAGCCATCAAATTCACCCTTCGGTTTCACCCAATGGTATCACTGATCAAATTCATCCACTGGTTTCACCAACTGATTTCATCTTTTTGTTTCACCCACTGGGATCACTGATTAGTTTCACCTTATCTCTTTCACCCGATCATATTCTCTAATCAGGTTTACCCATTAGTTTCACTAATCAGGTTCACCGTATTTTTTCACATCATTGGCTTCACAGGTTCATCTTCAACCGATCTGATTCACCCAATTATCTCCACAGATATTTTTTACCGATCGGTCTCACTAATTGGACACAAAGGGGTGTTGCAGTATCCTTCCCCAATTTTTCCCCTAATTCCACCAATAAGTATTTTAAAATTTATTATGTGGTTCAAGGACATTTTTTGCACCAGAAAAAATGTTTTAAATCCCCTAGGAGTGGGGGCACTCAACAGACAATTTTTCCCCTCGTTAAATGATATCCTTTTACGCGTAGCTGTTATGGCCACACATCCAATGAGAATTTTTAAATAAAAATTAATTCCTTTATTTGTAATTGTCCATACATGTGTTGAAACCACAATCTGCCTTTAAATACCTTCAAAAATCATATCTCATAACTCCAATATCTCAAAATTTTATTGTAAAAAAATTACTTCATTATTCTGCTTGTATAGTCTCTTTCCATTCCCGGTTGCATTTGGAGTCCCCCCTTATTGAGGCTAGTGGTGCACCAGTGTTGGAGCCAATCCTGATCACTCTTGGAGTCCTCAGAGTTACTCTCCTACATGTCGAGTATCCCAGTTATTGGCATGTGGATAAAATCATCGATCATTGACCATCCAAGTAGTGTTTTTACTTCTTCACTCTTTAATGTGTATCTTGATGGGTAGGTATGATAATGTTACTATGGGTATGTATGAAAAAAATATTAAATAAGATAATAATTATTTTAAAATATTGATGGTGTGTCTTTGTCAATGTTGTGGTACTCTATTAAATTTTCTTATATTTTTTGAATTTTATGGGTTTATGTACACTAAAAATCATGGCCATTTGTGTTCCTTTCTTATGAAGTAATGAACCTCTATTTTCTGAAAATATATATGATTGAATGGTTGTAACATGTAAACTATTTATACACATAAAATCAGTTGATTAAATGGATTCCCATTAAATTATAATTATTGTGTGGTCCCAACGGTTAACCAAATTGGAATACAAAACAAATGGAATAGTGTTTTTAAATATGAAAAATCCCTTACTCTTTTATGATGATCTCAATGGTGGATCTGCTTGATTCATGGGAAGGGATGTGGATGGGGATGTGATCACCTATTCGGGTGAAGTTTTTGGTTTGTGGATCAGAGGCCATGTGGGCCATATTTTTGGGCATGGTTTGGTTCCAGTACGCAAACTGACCTCATATATCCCTTTTGTCATTGTGACATTACAAGAGAACTGGGTGTGAATTCTTAATTTTTTACTTGGATATTTTTCTTGGATTTTGGTTATGCATGTTTTTGCCCAGTAGAGAAGAATTATTTAAATGAAACCCCTTGAATACAATAATAAAAATGGGTTAAAAGGGAAAATTTTTTCAAGCAATGATTTGTGACTTGGTTATGGCTGTTATGGTTTTTATGGATGACTATAAATATGGGTGTTTGTGTGTAGCCTGGTTTTGGAACCCCTAGGGTAGGATGAGTTCATGTTTACCGAAATGTATAATTTAGTTGTTATGTTCCTTATTCATTCCCCACCCATGTTTAGAACATCATGTAGAATACCCCCATTTCACAGGAAAGGGTTTTCTCCTAGCCCTCCTATGAGTGGAGGGTTATTACCTCCCTTTCCACTCCCTCTCCCAATTTTCCCAAGTCTATTTGGGCTAGATGTGACGAACGGAGGTCTATTAATGCCCAATATTCATTAGAAGGGTATTCGTGGTGGATTTCCCAGGTGTGTGCGAGCCAGGTTTTTTTTTCTATGTGTCTTTCGGATAGGGACCATGTGTCTTTGTGTATGGAAATAGTTGTTCTGGTATTGGTGTCTTCGGGCATGGAAATATTTGTCTCAGACTAGGTGTCTGTGGGTGTGGTTACCTATGGTTGTTGTGGCCCTAGTGATTGTGAAAGGGAATTATGGTTGTGGTATCCTAGGTGAGTGTGGGTGAGGAATGACAGGGGGACTGTGGTGATAATGGCAATGGATTTTTGACGTGTTGGATATCATGAATAACTAGTGGGAAAGTGGTTCGGGGTACACAATCATTGTTGTGGATTTACTACTATAATATTTGACTTTTTTATTAGGGGACTGTCCCTTGTTGAGGTATGGGTGGATAGTTTCCTTTCATGGAGCATTGGTTATATCATTATCTCACAGGGCATTAGAATGCATCCCTACTTATGCACGAGATCTTTTGGTTTTCCCTACTATATATACCCCTACACTCACCCTACATATATAAAACTGCTTTTAGGTTTCTAGGAGGACATTGAAGACTGTATGAGACCGTACTAGTTCAGACATTTGGATAGTTCTTTATTCTATTTTTCCTTTATTTGGTACTTCCCCTGGAGTTTTATTGTACTTGTAGCACATATTATAGAAATATTCATATGGGATGATATTGTTTTGGCATTACTTTTACTTTGAGTTTGGTTGTTGTTCGGGAATTACTATCTCATCTCTCAATCCTACATAATAAAAAGGGTAATGCCTTCCATATTAGGTGTTATTATATACCCTTTGTGCTAGATTCCACATCATAGCCTATTAAAGGAGGATCTCGGGGGTCATTATCTATACGTCAAATTGAAGAAGGAAGGGTCTGGCAGTTTTCTATATCTCACATCATCTTGGTGAAGGTGGGTTGTGAAATTAGGAATGATGAACAACAACGTAATTCTGGTGTTGAATCATTTAGCCACAGTGGAACCCTATATAACAATTTCAACAGATCGGGATCAATGATATGAGGTTGAGGATATTTTTTTTATCTGTACATGGATTGAATGTTTTTATAATCACTTATAAACCTAAACAAGAGTTTACCTTTTTAATTCGTTAATGAAAGAGAGTTATGTACTTCATTGACACTAAAACATGAATTTATACTTCAAGATAATTGATTTTAATAATTTTTATCAGTATTTTGATTTTATAACTGTAAGAGTTTAAACAACAATTCAAAACGAATTATATATGATTTTGATTCCCAATAAAAAATCATAAATTGGGATGTTCCTATAGTGGATAATTCATTTTTTTGGTATTATAGAATAGTAAAAAAATTGTGAGGTTTTTTGGGATAAATCATTGTTTGGGAAAGCATTAGTAATCTGGTTGTAACTTTATTTGAGAAAATTTTATTGTAATATTTCATAAAATTGGTTATCGTGGGTTCCATCACTCTCAATTCATGAATATGGCGACAAGTGGATTAGGAACATATAGATATGAACCATTATAAAAATTTCATATGAAATTGTTTCCACAATAATAACAATATAACTATGATATTATATTTAAAATCATTAATCTAATTTTAAAATCCCAATGATCAATGGAAATTTTCAATGATAACTCTGGAAAAAAATTTCTTAATTATGGAGGTATAATAATTTCATAAATGTCATATAAATATATAATATCCATAATTATATCCATCCTATAATATTTTGATGGAAAATCATGTAAGTTGGTTCTCAAGAGGGTGGTGAATCATAGAAACTATGGGAATTTTTTTTTTCAATTTCATTAGAGTTTATATTCATATGGGTTATTACATTAACATAATATAATCTAAATATATGGTAGTTATTATTGTTGTTATATTATCATTATTTAGAAGGATATAAGTATGTGTAATGAAAAATTAGTAAAATGTTAATATTTATAAAATATACCACTTTTTTGGAGAGCCTCATTAGGATTATACCTAATGTCTTAATTATAGGGATTAATAATCCACCTAAGTCCTGTATTATGTTCTAAGAGATGTATGTAAGGTATTTGTGTATGTATTTTCTTAAAAATGGACATAGAGGTGTGATAAGGGCAGGAAGAGTGAGTGTCCTTTTATAAGTGATGGAGAGGACACACATGAAATTCTGTAAATATAAAATTATACCTATGTTTTATCATGAAAAAAACCACAAAAATAAGTCATTATACCTATTAGATTTCATAAGGTCAAAATATGTCCATACCATTTGTGTATTGAAATTCTTTCGTTATTTTATGCATTATATTCTTAGTTTAACCACTTGGTTATCCAATTTTTAAATTTACCATAGTAATGAATTTTCACAAATTTCACTATTAATTATTGTAAAAAATTATGTTGGCCTTATTAGATAATTTAAAAAAGTATTATTCCAAATAAGAAATCAATTTCTCAAAATTAAATCCACAGAATTGTAATAATTGATTTTACAATTAAATTGTAGATGCGGTGAATGAGCTACTTTACATATAAGAAATTATCAAATATATAAGTGTTTTAATATAAATATGCTGTATTAAATTAAATTAAATTATCTTATTTAGTTAAATTATTATATAATTGAATGAATATTACCTTAAATTAGTTTTAAAATGCAATTTAATAGTGTTAGTCATTTAAATAAAATTTAATTTTCAATTACAAATTGAAACATCCATCACTAATCTAATAATTAACATTTTCATAAATTTTGTAATCAATTCACCCAAATATAATTTTTTTGGTATATTTTATAAATTAATTTTACATTATACAGTATATTATCCTTCATTTCTAAAAATTTATAACATAATATGTATGAAACATGTGACTTATTAACCTTTTTTAAAAGATATATTTTATGAAAAAAAAATATTTTCAATTTCATATAGATATTATTTAATTTATAATATATAAACCTTGATTTTTTTATAATTTCATAAACTATATAATTTTCATATTTAATTTATACATATTCAAACCCTCAATGTTAATTTCTATACAATAATTCTAATTTTAAAGTAATTATATTTTAGAAGACTCATATGTATTATTTAATACCAGTATTTCAGGCATAAAAATCTATCAAAAATTGATTTTAAATAATTTTATCTTATTATATATGGGTGTTATATTAACATCTAAGATTAGTTTTTCATTTCAAACATACTATCTGTTATGATTTTTCTCTTTTAAAATCATGTGATGTTACATACAATATCCTGATACAATATCTATTGTATTTAATTACCCTTTTTTCTATTAATTTAATTAAGATTTTGCACTATAGTAGGATCTCTAAAATAAATACTCAATTAATTATCTCCAAAAAAGTGTTTTTATGATTACATAGAAATTTAATTTATGTCAGTTAGTAATTAATATTGATATTATTCATTAGGATAAAATACATTCACAAATTATCTAAAAATGAATCTATTATGTATAAATTGGGATTACAATTGAAAACCTCCATTAATTATAATGAAAATATACCATTATATTTTCTTCTAAATAAAATTTATAAAATCATTTTTAATTTGGTAACAATTTCATAATTTCTGTTTGGATGAATAAATTTTATTATAAAAATTTAATGATATAATAAGTTCGAAGAAATATAATAAAATAAAATATTAAAATATTTTGTGTTTAATATTAAAGTATTTATAATCACATCAATTGGGAAATCAACTCATATCACAACAATTTTATAATCTATACCTCTCCCCCTATTCAATATATGTTTTATATTACCTTGTTTTTTAAAGTATTTATTGAAGTAATGTCTCATATATATCTATTTAAAGTATTTAACAATAGTGATAGTGTATTTATTTCATTCATAAAAAATTTATAGACATTATTTTTACAATTTAAATGACTATGAATTGTGTGATGCATGAACTCATGTATTTTATACCAAAATTACCGGATATTAAAAATTAAACCCCCACATGCATCTATTGAACTAATGTTATTTTTATATGGTTCTCAATTATACTATAATTCTATGGATTTCCCCAGAAAATATATCACTTATATATCACCTTATCAAAAATTATTTATAATAGTATAATTTAATGATATATGAAGTTATTGGGAGTCTAATTCCATAATAGTGTACGATTTAATCCATTAAATAATCATTCAACCATATCTTATTTTATATATATATATATATATTTCACATTAAATCTAGCTAAACATGTGATTGAAAATATATAATATTTTTTCATTATTCCATAAATATATGAATTACTTCTCTATATCATCTTGTTACTCTCAAGTTAAATATTTCTTAAGCTATATCTACTTAAATTTATTTCATTGCATGATCATATCTCTTCCATATTTCTAGTGATTTTAATTAATGATTTTCATTAAACAAAATATAACCATAAAAAATATATTACTATGCTTTCACTATCTCATTAACTATATCCCATTGTAATGAATATGTTTTCACGATACATTATGGATCATTCATATGATGCTATTTTTAGAGGATAATTTAAAATATTAATGTGTTTCCCCACGAGTGATTGAATTATTTTTCAAACCATATTGAGGGGAAGTAGTTTGTTCCCTATAAAAAATTATATTTATCATAAACTATAATTAATTAACTAATATTGTGATTATATTATAATATTTAATAAGAAAATTATTGGTTTCATATATAGTTAAATATCTAAATTAATTATGGGGGATGTGATTATTTTCATTATATAAATTAGTATCCATTTCTAAAAATGTACAATAATAATTAGTTCATGAATAACACTATTAATTATGAATCATACAAGTTAAATAATATACATTTACTAAAAATCCTAATTTTGTATTTAATATGTTCAATAATACTATATATAATTTAATAAGAATTAATGACAAACATTTGTTTTCTATATATGTTATTTTGCATCAAGTTCCTATGGAATCTATTAACCTTTCACCAATAATAATTTTAATAATCCTAAATTTTATAACCTAGATCTAGTGGGTATTTATTCAAATATAAATTATAATATAAGATCAAAATACTTAAGATATAAATATATGAAACTCTCAGGAGAATTTATACAAAAATGAATATACAATACATTAGAATCATTATATATATTGTAATATTACATGAAATATTATTATTTGTCCAAAAATATCCTAATTTCACACAAATAATTATTTATTATTTAATAGGAATATTGGAGAAAAATAAAAAGGTAGATCATGTAGAGTCAAAATGGGAAAACATAAACATGAAGTGATGTTGGAATTTTTTTTAATTTGAAAGAAATAAATATCATAAATATTTTATATAAATGAAAAAATGGGAATAAAATATTAATTAAAAACATTTATTCGAAATAAATAATCACTTGATACAAATAAAAGATCTCATAATGATGAAATTTATAATTTTAGAAATAATAACCATAATATTGATTCCTTATTTCTTGAAAATATTAAAATTGTGTTATATTTCACTAATTATTATAGAATGGTTTAACCCTTTAGAAATATAAATTCATAAAGGGTACATATCATTATAGTCCTTCCCATCACATAATATGTTTAAGGAATACATTATATGAAAATAATGTGTAATTAATACATTACATAATTCTCTCCAAATAACATAAATAATTTTTTTAAATAAATAATCTACGATTACATAATTTTAAATAATAGATATAGTGATGGCCAAATATATGCTTTCTAATAAAATAATATATCAAATACTAAACCCCGTTTTGTTATAAATAACTCAACCTCGTTGACCACATGGACACAAGAGAGACTCCATGTATGTTAGCAGTTGTCAACTAATATTGATAGTCTATAGTGTTAATGGTGGTAAACTATTAACCCATTATTAGAAAAGAACACCATTTTTTATAAAAAATATACAAGATTCATATAAATAAAAGAATCATTAACATAAGAATCAAATGACCAAAAAATATTATATAATAAAATCCATAGGATGTTGTAAATATAAAAAAATCATCTATATATAATATATGGTTGTAATGATATGGTATTTTAATGGGGGATTCATTTGAAATAGATCAAAAAGCACATACCATATTCGATTCAAAAATTTAAAAAAAAAATTACCTTCCTTCATTAATAGTTTCATGATCATTTTTTTGATTCTGTAATCTTATAATTTTTTATAGTACAATAATATCCAACAACCATAGTAGACTGATTTCCATTTTACCAACCCACATCCATGAATTCTATTTGGGTGCCAATTGGAAGATCAGACTATTTGTGAGATATAAGAATTAGGCCACCACCAAAAATGTATAATTTTCTCATTTCTATGCATATAAAATGAGATTTTGTGTAGGTAGAAAAATAAATGTAATAAGTGAATTACATAAAAACTTTTTTTGAATGGGTTTCTTATAGAACACCCATTTTATTCTATCAAATACATCTTACTCTAGTTTTTCCCTGAAATCCTATGATTTATGATTAATTTTTCATAATAGGTTCAAGTTATGAGGCTCTTAGTTAAGGTGTCCCTTGTCGATCATATTAGTATAAGGGATGAATATGTCACATGATGTTTATGGTTTAAATAAAGTATAGACTGAATTCGATTTTGTTCCTTAAAATGGTAGACACATCCTTTATATTTCATATTAATGAATTCCAAGGCACATTCAATGTATTAAACTAAGGGAACTCATGTATTTCTCTATGTGTACTATTAAAAAATGTCCCGAACCGAATCGATCACCACCAAAAATGGCACCAAACACAGCCCATGACAAGGCCCGAAGGGAGTTCCCGATCCCCATGGGCTGGCACAAGTGCCTGGGTATAATAAAATGAAAATTGGGAACAATTTACCCGAGTTTATAAACAAAAAACAAAAAAAGAATCCAATGAAACAAATCTGGATTTTTCAAACCAAACTCTTTTATAAAAATTCAGAACTGAATTACATAGCTTAAAACAACTCAAAAGGTCAATACCAAAGGTACAAAACCAAATAAGGACAGCCCAAGAACCCTCATGGCAAGGGGCATCACCCTCAAGCCACCTCCACAAGACTTCACCACCAAGGACCTGCTAGAAACCCGAACCACTGGAACAAAAATCTGTACCCAACCTGCGACAACAAAAATAACCAAGTCTACTTACACCCAAGGGTGTATGTAGGGTTTAAGACAATGCCGAGTAGGATACCACCACTAAGAGATTCCATGTGATAAACATTTAAAGACGAAAATCCAGCATGTTTTCAAAAACATGAAAAGCTAGTTACAATTTTAAAAGATGCAACTTTGAATAAAAACAGGTTTCAAGTGGGCTATCATTAAGAATCAACACTTTTAAAAATGAAGTCAACACTACTGAATTTTCCAGCCAGCTATACCGTATGCCGACAATAAATTCAATGTAATTAATGAGCACAAGAAATAGGTAGTAACACCTAGGCACTAGCTAGCTGTGGGTCCCAGGTACCTCGTATCTCGGTGAGAGTAACCACAAAAAAAATATCAGTTCTCATGCACGATCCACTAGTAAGGATCATACCCATAACCTAGTGGTCCCCAATCATCATCATCATAATTTTTTTAGAGTTGTAAGCGTCAATCTTGCTAAGTGAAACTAAGGCCAAACCCCACAGATTCACTAGCATACTAGTACACGTCCACCCACCATGATACCCAGGTTTTCCCTTTGTGCTCAAACAAGTTCAACAATCCAAGAAGTATAGTTTTCACATGATAATATCACTTCCACATCACAAATTAACCAAACAGCCCCATGTACATCATGCAAGTCAAAAATTCCACTTTTCATTCAAATGCATTTTGAAATCAAACTCACACCAAAATTGCCTACACCACATTTCACAATTATTTAACACTTCCACAAACCCTTTAAATTATTTTATAAAACCATTACAAGATATTCAACTCAAATAACATCCCACACACATGTCACATAATACAATTCTCAACTTCACAATTCATATTATCAATAAACTCACACGAAACATCCCACACCCGTGTTTCACACACAAAACACAATTTAGTAAAACATTTCAGCAATTTAGAAAACATTCTAAATTTTTTTGACATCTCAAATCACCACTATACCATTAAAAAACCCAAATTATGTGAACAAACTCACCCAAATAATATATATACACATTTTTTCAACATTGTTTAACCAAATAAAACATTTACAATTTTTATACAACAAACCCAAGAGGTATAACCATTGTTTGCACACTAAACCCATCTCAAAACCCTCATTAAAAACCAAAACCATACCAATACCAATCCAAAAAATAATTTTCAGCCCTAAAACAATTATTAAACCATCCCCATGTGTTATAAAAATACATCGAATAATACCACACAGATACACATGGAAAACACACGTTTTCACAAAGCACCTTCAAGAAGTACAACAGGGTTTTACACCTTAAACTCATTAAAAAAACCTAATTTCAAGGCCAACATGAAAATAAGGAATTAAAAACCAGAATTGGCATCCCATTTCTAGACTAATAAATCACATTCATATGTTATAAACTAAACCCAAACATTACCCCAAGAGTCACACATGAAAAGTACCCAATTTCAATCTATAATGAAACTAAACATTAAATGTTTAACCAAATCCATCAAAATTGATTTAAAATCCCATAAAACAGATTATAAACATGCTAAATTAATAATCAAATAAAGCTAACTCATCATAAAATGGCTACACATGGAATCACCTACCCTTTTGAGTCGAAACCATCAAAACTTGGTGCGAAACCTTAATCGCACCACCGTTGCACCAAAAGGAATATAAATCCAGACATAAACCACAATAGATGACCCAAAAGACACCAAATCAGACATTATGAACTATCCCCAACTTTTGGACATGAGGAAATTCAAGAAAAAGGAAATAAAACTAAAAGAGGATGGAAGGAACCAAGAAGGAATTCCCTTACTTGAAATATCTTGAAGGAATCGGCCCCAATCCACCATATAATGAATAACCAAGTACCCAAAACTGGTATGGAGGTTCGAAGGATTCATATTAGGTCATGTGGGGACTAAAATGGGGGAAAATAATGAAAATTGGAGGAGTTATGAAAGGATCAATTTACCTCTCCAAATCTAGACGATTTCTGAAATCCAGACATGTTTCGACCTTTTTTGCGATTCTATCGAGCTCCAAATTGTGGGAGGATGGAATGAGGGCGCGCCTTAGGTAATTGGGCTCGAGTGAGAGTTGGAATCACCGAAACAACGCAAATATTGAAGGAGATATTAAAGAATTAAAATTTATTTTTAATGCCGAAAATGGGATTTCGGGCATGCCCAATTCCTTAAATAAAAACCCATATCCACCATGATTATGGATTTATAAATGGTCCAAATAAATATGGTGGTGTTAATATGTTAGGTTATGACAATTATGAATTGGAATGGATGAAAAATGTTGAAAAATAAAGATGTTATAAACGAATCAAAATTTATTTTAAATCTGGAATTTGGCTCATGGTTTGGCCCAATTCATAAAAACTCACCCATTCCTCCATAAATGTTTGGGAAACCCTCAAAAAAAATCATAAATGGAAATTAAATAGAATTTAACTTTAAAATAATTCATGTATGTGGCAATTATCCCCACCATGAAAACTTTTCGTCCCTAGAAATCTACAGAAAGGCCAGATACGAAAGCCAAACCGAACTGATAAACCAAGATGTACTCCCTTTCCAGGTTTCGCCCCCAAAGGCCAAAACACCTACCTTGATCAATTAAGGAAGGAATACTTCAAAACAAAATCATACACCACATTACCAAAACAATCAATCACATTCAGGCTTTATCCCAAAGAAAAACTCCTCAAACACTATCCGAACAAGACTCAAGCAATTCACTCCAACGAACAAAAACATCGAACAAGGTTACACATACCTTGCTATAACTAACCCATTGGGCACTCTCCAATCTCAATGGTTACCCAAGAAAGATTTAGGTAGCTTGATAGATCCGAATGAGACTACCTACCACCAATCCTTGACCATGGATAAGTCTAAGTTATTGGTACGGGGGAAAAAATAGGGTCCCCACCATAAGAACCAACAATCTTAATTGACCAGCATGGGCCGGTACAGAATGACCCCAAAATTTAAAGTGTTGGGACAAACACATGGTTAGTCAGCATGGTTTGGGAAACCATGAACTAAAAGTGGATATTATTCTATCTAAATGTTTTTTTGGGGGCATGTTCACTACTAACCAAGTGCAAACCGTGTGGTTAACCTGTCTAGCCAAACTTTATACCTTTCTCTAAAGACTCAATGGAAACCAGAGGGGGAGGGAATAACATTGGGTGATGACATGGGTACAAGGCCCTCCACCTATTTCCACCGAACATGAACAGTAGAATAAATATGATGACACCATAGGTTTAAACTCTTATTAACTTTCATATTTAGGATAGGTCTTTGCACAAGGGTTTAAATGACACTGGGCTTTCCCCTGACTACGCGCCAGCTTCTCTCCGGGACCTATGGCTGGAGCTCAAAATATTGAAGCATCTTCAACCTCGCAGTTAGGCGTTGGAAACCACCTGAATGAGAATTCTTCTTTCGTTGCAAACAACAACTACACCGTAATCCCCCCAATAAGTTTTTTCCAAGACATAACACATTCCAAACTCACTTTACCCTAACTCGATATTTCACTGAAACAAGGGATTAGAAGATGTACACACATCACACCTTGTATGTTCGGGTGAGAAACAGTAGAAGTAAAGAACACTTATACTCACCTTCCTCTAAAATGTAATATTTTTTTTCATGGGATACATTCTCCCAACATAATAGAGACTCTCAGATGATTGCACAACTTTCACCTTTACAGTCAATTGAGCACATGCCATCACAAGGAATCACCGAACATGACCATTACGACTGATATAAACAATGAATAGAGAGGGAACTTGTACAACATACCAAAACAACACACAATTCTAGAAAGTGGCCATAATTTCCTCTCATGACCAGATTTCCCACACTAGTAGTTTAACATGAACTCCTTCTTCGAAGAGACTATGAAGGACCGAGAGTTCCTCTTAGACACTATCCAAATACTCATCCATGCTAACAACCCCAGAACACTTACACCTTCAAAAAATTAGGAAACATAAGAGGCTAAGGTCACTTTCAACCATCCATAATCAATCTCCCACTACAAGAGGATACACAAAACCAATAAAGGAAAGGGTGTATACTCAATATAAAAGGCTCAAGAAATAGATTCCTTATATTGATCAACTGAAGGATTTTCCAATGGAGAAACAATCTGGGGTGCGCTTCAGTTATGCATTAACCTTTAATGGGGCGTACCTTATCCAATGAGAGAACCCAAGGACCCAACCAATCTGATCAACTGGTCAAAAAAATCCATAAACTAGCTCCAAACACAAGAATGGAACCATCTTAAAGGCATCTCAAAACATTTTTCAAAAGAGACCCCTAACTGTCCCTACAACACAGCTTACCGACCAAACACAAACCCAAAACACAGTTCAAACAGAAGGGGTTCTTGGAATCAAAACATCCCACAACATCAACATTTTAAAAAACCCATAATACAAACCATACAAAAATATTCATCAAGACATCATGTTTTTCTTTAAAAGTAATTCTTTGAGAGCGAACAATTTAGTAGTAAGCGTATCCACCAATGGTACCCCATGCGCCTCACACATGTAGGTTTTTGTGCCACACCAGACACCCTCCTCATATATGTCCCAGAACTCATCCCGTCATGCCATCAACCATCCATCATCCCATATAACCCCATGCATGTTGTTGCTAATGGAAATACCAAAGGTTAAAACAAAAATTCTCTCCACTTTTCAAAACCAAAACGGTCAACCAACACATCATTTTTTCTCAAAACTGCTAACCATGAGATCAAAATCCCAACTCACATCTTACAAATTTTTTCAGAATGTCACAACCATTTATAAATTAACTCACTTTCAAGATATTCACATCAATTTCAAAACATATCATCCCATTAAAACACACTCTGATTATTTAGAAAACTCCATTGGAAACACTTTTCAAAACCAACTTCAATATAGTTCCTGCTTTCAAAGAGGTGTAAGAGCACCATTTTACATTTCAAAACAATTCTGAAAATTATGTTCCTGCCATTTCATCAGCCAAACCAGTCCCTCTTTATTTGAAAATAATTTCACAAAAACTTTACACTTCTTAAAACCAAACTGCTAAGATTTCAAAACCTAAGCACAAAACAGTGCAAGAGGAAACTAGTTTCAGTGGGTGACATGGAAATATGGTTGGCGGCCATATTCCAATCACTTCACTGTCGTAGAGAGTGTTCTAGGGAATATCCTTGGCTCCACATGGCTTGCCAGGCCCAACGATCTCACTAGGACTATTAACCCAACTCTCTTTTCATTTCCCTTTATCATCATCGAACCAAGAAAACCGAAGGACTTAGATAAATCCTGACTTCCCCTAGAAACTTCAATCCTGCCATGAGATGTGGCGATCAGGCACACTACCCATAACAAAAATTCCAAGTCCCAAAAATCATAACTCTAGACTATGTCGACTGTTCCCCAAATATCATGACCCAAAGAGAGAAAACCTCCCTTTGATACCATTTTGTCACGAACCGAATCGATCGCCACCAAAAATGGCACCAAACTCAGCCCATGACAAGGCCCGAAGGGCGTTCCCGAACCCCACGGGCTGGCACAAGTGCCCGGGTATCATAAAATGAAAATTGGGAACAATTTACCCAAGATTATAAACATAAAACAACAAATGAATCCAATGAAACAAATATTGATTTTTCAAACCAAACTCTTTTACAAAAATTCAGAACTGAATTACATAGCTTAAAACAACTCAAACAGTCTATACCAACGGTACAAAACCAAATAAGGACAGCCCAAGAAGCCTCATGGCAAGGGGCACTGCCCTCAAGCCACCTCTACAAGACATCACCACCAAAGACCTGCTAGAAACCCGAACCACTAGAACAAAAAACTGTACCCAAATTGCGACAACAAAAATAACCAAGTCTACTTACACCCAAGGGTGTAATTAAGGTTTGAGACAATTCCCAGTAGGATACCACCACTAAGAGATTCCATGTGATAAACATTTAGAGACATAAATCCAGAAAGTTTTCAAAAACATGAAAAGCTAGTTACAATTTCTAAAAGATGCAGCTTTGAATAAAAACAGTTTTCAAGTGGGATATCATTAAGAATCAACACTTTTAAAAATAATTTCAACACTACTATATTTTCCAGCCAACTATACTGTATGCCGATGGTAAATACAAAGTAAATAATGAGCACAGAAAATAGGAAGTAACACCTAGACACTAGCTAGTTGTGGTTCCCAGGTACCTCGTATCTCGGTGAGAGTAACCAAAAACAATATTTGTTCTCGTGCACGGGCCACTAGTAGGGAACATACCCATAACCTAGTGGTCCCAAATCATCATCATAATAGTTTAGTTAGATTTGTAAGCGTCAATCTTGCTAAGTGAAACTGAGGCCAAACCCCAAGGATTCACTAGCATACTAGTACACGTCCACCCACCTAGATACTCGGGTTTTCCCTTTGTGCTCAAACAAGTTCAACAATCCAAGAAGTATAGTTTTCACATGAAAATATCACTTCCACAACACAAATTAACCAAACTTCCCCATTTACATCACGCAACTCAAAAATACCACTTTTCATTCAAATGCATTTTGAAATCAAACTTACACCAAAATTGCCTACAACACATTTCACATTTCTTTAACACTTCCACAAACCCTTTAAATGATTTTATAAAACCATTAAAAGATATTCAACTCAAATAACAACCCACACACATGTCACATAATACCATTCTCAACTTCACAATTCATTTTATCAAAAAAACTCACACGAAACATCCCACACCCGTGTTTCGCACACAAAACACAATTTAGTAAAACATTTTATAAATTTATGAAACATTATAAAAATGTTTGACATCTCAAATCACCACTATACCATTAAAAAAACCCACATTATGTGAACAAACTCACCCAAACAGTATATATACACACTTCTTCAACATTGTTTAACCAAATAAAACATTTACAATTTCTATAAAACAAACCCAAGAGGTATAACCATTGTTTGCACACTAAACCCATCTCGAACCCCTCATTCAAAACCAAAACCATACCAATACCAATCCATAAAATTATTTTCATCCCTAAAACAATTATTAAACTATCCCCAAGGGTTATAAAAATACATCGAATAATACCACAAAGATACACAGGAAAAACACACGTTTTCACAAAGCACCTTCAAGAAGTACAACAGGGTTTTACACCTTAAACTCATTAAAAAAAGCTACTTTCAAGGCCAACATGACAATAAGGAATTAAAAACCAGAATTGGCATCTCCTTTCAGGACTAATAAATCACTTTCATATGTTATAATCTAAACCCAAACATTACCCCAAGAGTCACACATGAAATGTACCCAATTTCAAGCTATAATGCAACTAAAAATTAAATGTTTAACCAAATCCATCAAAACTATTTTCACAGAACATAAAACAGATTATAAACATGCTAAATTAATAATCCAAGCAAGCTAACTCATCATAAAATGTCTACACATGGAATCACCTACCCTTTTGAGTCGAAACCCTCAAAACTTGGTGCGAAACCTTAAGCGCACCACCGTCGCACCAAAAGAAATATCAATCCAGACCTAAACCACAATAATTGACCCAAAAGACACCAAATCAGACATTATGATCTAACCCAAACTTTTGGACATGTGGAACTTCATGAAAAAAGGAAATAAAACTAAAAGAGGATGGAAGGAACCAAGAAGGAATTCACTTACTTGAAATATCTTAAAGGAATCGGCCCCAATCCACCAAATAATGAATCACCAAGTTCCCAAAATGGTATGGAGGTTCTAAGGATTCATATTAGATCATTTGGGGACTGAAATGGGGGAAAATAATGAAAATTGAATGATTTATGAAAGAATCAATTTACCTCTCCAAGTCTGGACGATTTCTGAAATCCAGATATGTTTCGACCATTTTCGCAATTCTATCAAGCTCCAAATTGTGGGAGGATGGAATGGGGGCGCGCCTTAGTTATGTGGTATCGGGTGAGAGTTGGAATAACCGAAACAACGCAAATATTGAATGAGATATTAAAGAATTAAAATAATTTTTTAATGCAGAAAATGGGCTTTCGGGCAGGCCCAATTCCTTAAATAAAAACCCATATCCACCATGATTATGGATTTATAAATTGTCCAAATAAATATGGTGGTGTTAAAATGTTAGGGTATGACAATTAAGAATTGGAATGGATAAAAAATGTTGAAAAATGAAGAATTTATAAAGGAATCAAAATTTATTTTTAACTCTGGAATTGGGCTCACGGTTTGGCCCAATTCATAAAAACTCACACATTCCTCCATAAATGCTTGGGAAACCCTCAAAACAAATCATGAATGGAAATAAAATGGAATTTAACTTTAAAATAAGTCATTTATGTGACAAAAAATATCCATATAAGGTCATCCATGTTGTTCCTTATAGTAAACTATGTATCGCACAAGGCTTGCATAAACGAATTTCCCTCCAATCAAATCCTAGAAATTATATATAAAGAATCTATGTGTAACTTAGGGGATAATCAAATGATATCTCCTTTGAGTAAATTATTGGAATTCCATGTAAGAAACTCATTTGTCACTCATCATCCAATATAATTCCTATCTCTAGGTGATGCCCTCTAAAGAATTATTTATAGTAAATAATGTTCACCCACAATATAATTTAAATCCATTTAAAATTAATTTAAATTTTCTAAAGCTGATGAGACTATGAATGGAATTCTGGGTCAAAAACCATGTATCACTCTCTATATAAAACATTTAATAGCCATGTAACCTAGATTATAAATACCATTTAAAACTTTTTTTCATTTTTTTATATCATTAAAAGTTAAATCTACACTATGAAGATATAAAACACGGAATTTGCATGTGGTATCACCAATACCTCTTGATTTTTGATCAATTCACATTTCATTCGATCGTTTATATGTTCCCATATACATGGGTGATGGAACATTCTTCATAAGGTGATTCAATTACATAAGAACATTTAATAATATATCTAATTTTAATAATAAAAAACCCATGGGGTGGTACTAATTGAGGTTCTTGAACACTTGTATTGATATCAAACCTCATGGGTCATATAGGTCATGTCCAACATGTTTAATAAAATAAAACTCCATTCTATGAAGAACCACACAGAAATACTATCACATAGAACTATGATATAGTGTATAAATCACTAAAAAATTAGTAAAATTCATTAAACCTCAATCCTTATATGGTTAGTTGACTCCTCATCCATTATTTTCCCCTAGTCCAATATATTGTTATATAATCTATGAGATACAGGAATAGCCTTAAAATATGAAATTTTATCTCTCAGGGATTTAGTATTCCATACTGTGAGGTATGTTAATAATGTAAGGATGTGGATTGAACAGTTTACTTATAGTCTACCAAGATAATAGAATATGATATAATGGGACACCGAGATGAAGAGTTAGATCAATTCATACCTTTGATGTTAGTGGTTGATTCCAAATATAGGGAATATATGTTGTGAGAAAGGAGGGAAAATGATGGTTTATACATTAAATATGTCTTGGGAGAATTTATAAATTTACACTTTTTTAAGGGGAACAAGTTTTCCCACATGGTTATTCCGAACCATGTGCAATCCATGTGGGACCACTTCTTAAGTGTCACTAACAATGTGATTTAGGATCATGGATTTGAAAAATAATTTGTATACCATGATGTCCCATTGAAGACCCTATTTGTTGACCACATAATTCTGTCACATTATTGGAATTGATAAAATAACTGTTCCACACCTATAAATTCTTATAATGCCTACACAAAATTACAAAAAACTGGTGGCCTCGAGTTCATGGATTATATAGACCATTCACATGGTATGTTTCCTACAAAACCTAGAACATCTAGCTCTTAATTATCAATGGATGCTCATAGGACCTTACATAATCCATTAGAAAATTCTATATAGATAACAATAATGTTTAAATACAATGATTCATACCTCAAATGATATTCCAGGTTCTTACAACCTCCAATCCTTAAAACTGCTTGGCCCAAATATCACCTTCAATGTGTGGTGAGTTATCATATAATAATAGTTCAGGCCACTGGGAACAAACATTGACATATCACTCAAATTATTTATTCTATATATGTTTTTTATTTCATATAATCGATATTATTGGATTTACATTCCACCTATCAACAATATGAATATGGTTCTCCTAAAAATAAGAATCAATCTCAAACATGGCCTTTATATGGTAAATGAAATGAGTATGTGATGAATGATAATAGAGATGTAGTGAATTTTGAAATATAATTTTCATTCCCCAATTCCTAAAAGGTAATAACAAATTATACTCTACCATCTTAATTCATTGTAGTTTGTAAAAATTATTGAAAATTTTAGAAATCATTTTACATGGTTTCCAAATTTTTTGATGAACCTATCTATGAAAAACAGAAAGTAAGACCAACTCTACCACATAAAAAACATGATGTCGGAGAAAAAAATTAACATAATATTGATTTATAGACTAAGTGGTAGCCATATTCTTTCTAATAATTTGTACATGATCTGAAATCTTCAATATAACATGAGGTCTCAGAACCATTTCCTCTCTATCCTGATAACTAACGCATCAAAATAACCCATGTATCATTCTATATGTTTTGGAAAAATAAATATTTTCATTGAATTGACCCTTCCCCATAACTCATGAAATTATTTCTCACATGCATCATTCCACATTAATGAAAGACCCTTCATGGTCTGTCTTGTGAGTGCTATTGCAAGGTATGATAAATTTTCAGTAGACAACCTATAATAACCAGTTATCCCCATGAATTTTTTTTCCAAATATGTTATCAGTTTGATCACAATAATATATAGCTCTTACCCTCCAAAGTTCCATTGATTCTACTAAAACTAATATGATCTGAAATTGGAAGTGTGTATTAAAAATCGATAAGTTGAATTTTTTTAGATTTGCATACAAAATGTTATCACTAAGTGTTTTCAGGATGATCTCATGATTTTTTTCATTGTTGTGTTAATTGAGAGAGTATTCCATGATTTTTTCCACAAAGACTACAACAAATGAATTCAAATATGGGTAAAACACTATTTTATCAGATTTAAAAAAAACTAATAGTGTGTTCATGATCCTTAATGGAACAGACAAATATTCAAACAATACATATATGATTTAATAACTCATACATAATATAATCCTTACCTCAAATCATTCTTATATAAAACCCTCTCTAAATTGGGATGGTTTTTGTAGATTTCAATATGAAGTAATTTTTACCAATCATCATGGTAGGATTTATGAATTTTTAGTAATTGACCGATAATATAAGGATTACATATTGTCTTTGGTAAAAAATAATTGTAATACACCCAGGTGTTGTACTATTCCATATGAAATCCATACATTCAAAGGACACTAGATTTATCGTGGGATCTTGAAACATAATCATAGTAATCATGCAAGGAGGTAAGGATACTAGTGGCTATCTTGAAAATATTTCAACAGTAAACTCCACATATCTCTCTATAGGTAGCCCTATTGTTTTATTAGGGATGATATTCATGAAATGATCCACTAATAGAGGGAAATATGTATATCAAAATGCCAAATAATAAAAAATAAGGTTATAAATATGGGGTCCATCTCTCCACATACCACGATACTCTGGCACATATCGATTCACCTAGACATCCTAGTCAACCTTGTTAATATAGTGACCACTATTTAGTGTTGTTAAAGACACGCTATGATCATAGAAATAAATTTGGTCATGGTAAAGAACCATCCAATACCTCCCAATAATGATTTAAAATAATTTTATCTCAATTAAAAGAGGTGAAATTAAGAAAAAAAATACATCTACTTCAAAGGGGGTGGCTATTTCACTATTTTAAGATGTCTAATTGAATTCCCTATGTACTATAATGTGTCATTATCCAAGAGTAATACATAATATCAATCTAATGGATTTACAAAATTTCAATAATTGTATAGTGATGGGAATCTCTTATGTGAAATAAAATAGAAAATTTTGTAGTGTCTATTAAAAATGATCCTCTGATTATAAAAATAAATTAACTATATTACATGGGTTTTATTACTTCTAGATATATCTTGAAAAAACCTCATTTATAAGATATAACATCACAACCAAGAGACAACCCCCAATGATATATATATTGTTACTTTTTTACCTCCATAATACATAACCACCCCCTCATCCGATACAGTCGGTGGTACACTAGCTCCAATATAACATGGAGTTGTTGACCTCACATCTGAATGTGGATTTGGTCCATATACTATATCATTAGATACTAGAGGAAATGTACTTATAATAGGTAAAGAATACCCATATTTCCAAAATCCCACCACTCAACTGGGTACCTGATATAATTTTTCTTTAGGTTTCTTATTCTACCAATATAATGGCATAAATCTAGTTAACTTGAGCATAAATTCCTTATATTGATCCCACAAAAACACTCAAACATCACTGCCTTCCCCTCGTAGGAGCAGTTTTATTTCTAGGTGTTAAGCAACTCAGAACCACACATTAATCCTCTCTAAAGAAAAAATATGTAATGAGAACCTATATCTCTATTCAAGATATGATATTTAACCATAATACATTTACCTGTGATCATAGGCCATAATTTAGTCCATCCTCAATTTATCTAGATTATATATTACATAAACTAGATGAATTAGTTTGTTGTTTTGAATATCTATATAGTGAGTAGAGTATTCCATAACAGATAATACAACATAATCCATATGAAAAAACTTTCCCAATCTTTTCATCAACAATATCATGGGATCATAGTAATCATTGAAGACATTTTGGAAATCCCTCCAAACCATATCTCAGTGAAAATGTACCAATGTAATAACATGAAACAATTTCATTGCATAATCACAATGCATATAGATTGAGATATAAACTATCTTACTATGAGATGACTGCATGTGCTCAAATATGTAATGAATGGCCTCAAAAAATGAATTAGTAGACAGAGAACAACCGTCCTAAAAATATATAAGTGGGTGATTTTTTTAAAACTCAGACGTCAACTCATCCAATGAATAGAAAAATCAAATGGCTCCAATCATGTTCTTCATGATACCTAAAAATACCTCTAAAAACTGAGCATTGGTTTTCATATCTAAAATAGTAGGAGGAGCCATGGGTTTCACCACATGAGGAAATATTTCCGGATTTGATCCCTCCACCTCTATAGCATGGTCGTTACCACCATTGTAGTGCAAGAATGAAGGTTGTCATGATGGAATACCTCTACAATTCTAAATGCAGTATATTTTAAAATGTTTGATAAATAAATAATAATAAGTAAATGAATAAGGATATATATAAACACATCCAATTTAGACAACAAACCCCAACCAACTGCTCTAAAATTATGGTCAATGTGTTATATTAAATAACAATAGATCTCATGAGGAACTCCCAAATTCCCCTTGAAATGTTGAGTTAAACGGAATGTTCTCTATTAAACAAAATAGGTTCTTGTATATTATGTTTCAATTACATTTAATAGTGAAAATAATACATAATGTTTCCATTGTAATTACAATTTGGTGGCAACTATATCACTCTATAATTACTTTTAATCAATTTATATATGTTTATATGAATTATTGATCAAATAGATGAATTACCATTCCAAAATTATAAATTAATTAGTATTTTTTTATTTGGATCTAATTTTTAATATTACTAGTATGTCATGATGGTAAATTTAAGCCGATCACCATTTGAAATTTATAGATTTGCACACACTCTTTACATTTTAATTTGAATATATCTAATTTAAACCACAAAATATTCTTCCCATGTGACCATTGGACCATTGATCAACATAACATAATTTGTAAATTAAGTTACGAAAATCTATATATATAGTAAGACACCATTTATTATGATGCAAAGACCTTAATTAACAAAAAATTTATTAATTTCAACAGAAAATGTTTGTATAATTCCATTATAATAATCATGGAACTAAAAAACTATGCAATAAATGCATGTAGTAAAATAAAACATGCATAGAATGAGCATGACATGTAAACCATAATGTTCCTAATATGAACAATGAAACAAAATATACATTATATTTAAGGAAAATGGGAAAATATTGACTTTAATGAAAATTATTTCCAAAAATTATGTGTTTGACATAATTATAAAATAAATACAACTATACTAGGAATAATAAAAAAGTGAAATTACCTTCTTAGTTATTTTTTATTTTCCCAATACATGGGTTGTTTAATCCCAAGAGAACTCCTAATACAATATTATGATATATTATATATATCTTTTTATCAATCCCAAAAGCAAGATAAAAATTTAAACAATACTCTTTTACAACATTTTGACGTCTCAGACCCATTTCACATAGATGTAACTAATCCCGGTCAGCCCCTTGGTCAAATTCATTCCTACCAATATTCTAGAGTTTGCTGACTAGTAGTGAGGGTCTATAGTTTTTTTGGGGAGATTATACCAACATATTCAGATTAGAATAGAACATTATATAATAATATATCATGTTTTGGATCGATATATGAATTCAAAACCGAGGAAAATGATACAAATAAGTATATATAACCAAGGTCCTAAGAAATATAAAACACATAAATTATATCCAAATACAAATGATTAATGGAATGATGTTATATAAAAATAGGCAATACATGGGATATATAGTAGAAAGCATATATAACAGGGTATAAAATTGAATAATATATCAAGAGTTATATGTAATTAAATTACAGTTATATGATAGTTCCTCTTCTCCTATACTATATAGATGTATAGAAAAATCATGTTTACATAGTAGGACACATTATCTTATCCCAACATATATCCTCGAAGTCTATTCATGAACTAATTATTAGTCAGAATAGGAAGTGATATATACTCATTCAGCCAATAATAATTGTGTTTAATGTTATATTTTCCATCATTATAAAACCAAATTGTATACCCATTAAATAAGAAATTGAAAAAATGAAATAAATAATTTCCATACCGAAATAGGTTTTCCATGGACCAACCAACTGATGCCACCTCCATTAGCCTATTTTGTTATGACATTGAATGATTGTTATTTATGATTTAATATTCATAATTGTCTTGAGTCTTAAGGCACAAATCCATGGGATCCCCAGTTTATCTAATATGTATAAGGGATGACTATTTACCGTTATGTTTAAGGATTAAATAATGAATTGACTAAATCCTTGTATATTATTAGACATAAAAGACTCTTCCTTTAAATTATAATTTAATGGAATTCTGACCCCATCATAGGTGTTCCAATTAGGTACACAAGTATCTCTCCATGTGCACTATAATACCATCACTTTCTGAGTTCATCCATGGAATTAATCATAAGAACCCATGTACCACACAAGACATAATATAATGGAATTTCTCCCTAATCCATTCTTTCATAAACTATGTAAATAATTCATCTTCCAGAAATGGAATAATTTAATGATCTACACTCTGATTATTTCATTCTAATTATAGGTAATTAACCAATGTCTGTCCCATGAAAAAATATAGTTATTCTACCCAAGTGTGAATGTACAATACATTCCTGATAGGAATACTTAATTCATATATATATAATTTAATATCCATTTATAATTCATTTTTATTTATTATTATTTATAGTTCTATCCAATAAATTATTACCTAGAATCCTTGTATCACTCTATACATAGAATACTAAATATTCATTATTAAGAGTATATCCATACCATTTCAAATGTTTTTATTTAATGTGGTCACTTCATTACAAGGCCCAATTCTAGCATGCATGTGGATAAACAAATCCAACAAATTTTTCCCCACCAATCTATCTTAAATGAATATCAATTAAAATTTCATTCCAATAATTATAACACCCCAAATAAAAAAGTTAATGGAACATGCCTCATAACGTTACTCAATTACATAAGAATCATTTAAAAAAATTACATTTTAATAAGAGTTACTTGGGGTGATTCAAATCAAGGTTCTTATTATCAAATGAGAATTTCACGCCTAAACAGTCACATAGGATAAAGAAAAAATGTTTTATATAATAAAACCTTATTTTATTCAGAGATACTACGAGATCCCAACATTCATCATAATTACCTAAAATAAAAAGTGCTATAATTTTATAAAAAAATTAATCCACCTATTATAGATGGGAAGTAGATACCTCATCTACTGTTTTCACTTAATATTGGTTAGAATAGGTGAAATTATAGAAATATATTGATATCCAAAAATATTAAACATTATATTTTATGGATTTAGTTTTTCATAAGGAGAACAATGATCCAAAAGTATGGAAGAGAAATGGAGAGATTGTTAGTATGATTTCAATATGATAGATGATGAGTTAATTGGACACAGAATAGAGAAGGTTTCTATTATAATACCTTGGATTTGAAAAGAATATCCAAATGTGATGGGGTATATTTTATGTTAATTTATATGTAAATATTAGTGTTTATAGCTTATATATGAAAGACCCTTATATTTTGTAAAATGTATTTTTTAAAATTAATTTAATATTATGATATTTTGTATTTCAAACAACATTGAAAATAGTTTATATATTAAATTACTATGTAAAACAATCCTTTCACATGGAAATTACATGGAATATGTGACAAGGAAAATCTACATAGAGAACGTCAAAGGAAACAATGAGTTTCTATGATACTTAATTTTATTTTTAAAATTATTTAAACGAGATATTTATAAACTAGACATTAAACATAGTAATAATAAATGTAATAAATAATGTAATAAATTTTTAATAATGGTTTTATTTATTTCTAAGGATACATTATTTGGGAATAAACATTATACAGTCTAAAATAAGAATTTATCGAATAAACTACTTTTTATTTCAATTTTTTAAAAAGTAAAAAATTTAATTTTAGAAAAATTTAGAAATTTAAATTGATAAAATAAACTTAAATTTTGATTTTATGATGTTGAAATTATCCTAGGGATAATTTTTTTTTATTTTGATGAGAAACTTCATTTTTTGGATAAATAGTGAAAAATACTACTTTTAAATTCGAAATTGCCATTTAATATAATTTATTAATAATGTTGAATTATATTTTAATTTGTTTTAAATCTTTAACTAGATATAAATATTATAATTAATCCAATTTAATCTATATTAATCAATCTATCATTGATTTTGGGTATAAAAACTTAGCCCAAGTTTGGATATGTTTACATCAAAAACCCGTAGTGGCATCCTATCACCATTATTAATTATTGATTTATTTATTCAAATTATATGATTAGAATTATAAAAAATTATATACATATTTGGAATAGTAAAAATTCATAATTTATAACATGTTCAAATTTGTTTTGGGGAAAAATATTAGTGAATGTGATTAAAATTAATTATAATGGATAAGGGAAAACATAGTTTAATAAAGTATTAACCTAAAAATTTAAGAAAAATGACGACCTAAAAACATGTAAAAAACCCATTTTTTGTAAATTATTCCAAATAAACAATCCATTATCAAGTTTTTTTGTTCTATTTATCTTTTTTGAGTAAAAATGATTGTTAACCAAAATTATTTTAAAAAATGCCGCATGTATCGTTTCCCTTCCCAATTAAAGGACACAACATCTCCCTTTTCATCACAACTAAAAAAAGACATATTTTCGAAAATTATATTCCCAATAAACTTATAAAAAATCCCAACATTCCTCCTTGAATCATTACATTGCGAAAGAAGTAAATCAGTGGTTGTCTTTTGACAAACCAAATAGAGTTAATCGATTACAAGGAAACATCTTCTCTGAAGATTCATTCAATTATATTCAATATCCATTCATACACTTTTTGTATTATATGGTTGTATAAAAATATTATCCTACATATAATATTATTTTTAAATTCTAGTGTTTCTATATAAACATACACACACATCCATCTAATGAGTAATGAACCTATAATTTTAGTGTATTCCGAACTACCGCCTCATAGAATGATGATTGTTAATTTTTACCTTATTGCCACTCATAATGGAAATAATTATAGACAATATGTTTATATATGTAATATAATATATTTATTATGATATTATTATTATTTATTCCTTTTACTACACATTTCATTGTATTTCCTCTAGTGTAAATACGATAATTTCTTTTGAGGGAGGGTGAACTACCACCACTTCAAAGTGATATGAATTATTCACACAATACATGTAATCTATTTAGGATAATTTTAGTGAATATATAATTTACTATAAATATAATTTAACAGTTACATGTATATTTCATTCTTCCTTTTATTTATATAACTTTTCAATACATTTTACAAACAGAGGATTATTAATGAATAGAATATTGTAAATCAAGAACAATATACATGAAAGAACTAAAAACAATTATAATCCAATTTAAAGGATTCATAAAAGGTTCATATTATGTACAATTACTAAATCTCATAACCTCGAGACATTCATCAATGCAATCGGTGAGTATAAGGCCTAGTAATGAGAGCAAGGGAATTAGTATACTTGTGGTATCAATAAGAACTTAATGAAAAAAATTAAGACATGGACAATTGAATTAGTGTAATATCATAATTAATGTAACATGATTCATAACTTTAATATGTAGCTAAAACATTTAATATAAAAATTAATGAACATATCACCAATTTTGACCCACAAGTTGTCATAAATATTACAAAGGTTATTCTCCAAGGTATCCTGAAACTTGTCATCTCCAGAGATTTAATTATTTTCCCAAACCATTAGAGTTCCATCAGGGGAAACCCGTAATATGTATTTATTTTCATGTGACCCACACAAATTATAAAAAATCTATTCCTAAATAACCAAAAAATTATATACGAAATGGGTTTCATTAAAAAATCGTGGAATTTTAATACTTCTTAAAAACAATGATTATTATGTCATTTATAACCAATGGAAAAGGAATGAGGGATTCAGATATGTCAATTACAGAATTAAATATATCATTTTACTGTATTTATGAGTACCTCTATAAAATAATTGTGTTTTGGTATTCATATAAATAAAATAATATATTTTCATGAGAAAAAGAGAGAGAATTTGAGATGAAATTTATACTGTATAATGACGTCTATTAAAAATTAAGAAAATCATTTGATGAGAGAGGAAAGGATATCTAATCAATAAGAAATGAAATGAAACGTAATAAAGATAAGAAATAAAATACCCCAACATAATATTATAGAATGTAGAATACATAACTTAATGGTAGTCATGACATTATAGAAAAGGGTGAAAGGTTCCCTTACCATGAAGTTTAACTCGAAAAACATGAATAATGGCACAAAAGAGGACTTCAGGGCACCATGGGAGGAATACTTGGGTGGTAAAATGACCATATCTACCTTGATGATGAATATTTAACAAATTTAATGAAGTAATGGGTTGGTATTTATTGCAATATTGGGTTAATATTTTATTAATTTCCAAGGGACATCTAATCGGTGGTATTTGCAAAACCATGCACTTGCCTAAGGTATTTTCCAAAGTTATTGGCCACTTGTGACACCTAATATCATATATTACTATTCAAAAGTCTACCAGAATTATTACATCATTATTACATCATTAAGGATTTCATTAATCACACCGAAACTCAAAACATTCTAATTACTATTCATCGAAAAACAAAACATTCTATAAAAATATCATAAATTCACCCAATCCTAATATCAATTCTCAAAATTCATAAATGAAATCCATTTAATGAAAATAATTTTCTAATTATGAGATATTTAATTGTTATGTAAAAACACTATTTACCCGAAAAAATAATAATACTTAACAAATAATTTCTGAAACAATTATTTAATTATGCTATTATATAACTTCACTATTCAAGATGCATAATTTATTTTTATATATTATTAAGTGAGGTTACTATTCCATGAGTCGCGTTACTATTCATAAGGGTAATATTACTATTAATACTTTATTTTTTTCTAAATGTTATGTTTAGCTTATCAGACCCTAAATTTAATAATGATCACAACTGTAGAAGACCATATTTTGACAATCATTTTTCATTATTAATTATTTAATGTATACCAAAACATTTTAAAATACCATTTTACAAAAAATAACCATTAAAATAGAACTTATATAAATCCATCCGATATTTATGTTAACATTTGAAATTCGAAAATTTTAAATTAATAAAAAAACAATTTACCTTATACAAAATGATTTAAACAAATTAACTAAGGCCTTGTTACAAAGACACTTATAACCCATGTATAGGATTTATTTTTTAGGTTTGCAATGGTGATAGAATCTGGGGGCCGATCAGCCAACATTTCTCAAGTGGTGATTTCAATCATCATAAACTTCTTAGTAAAAAGATTCTATTCAATCTTCACATGTTGAATCTCATCATGGGAATGGTCCAGACCAAAGCCTAGTGATGTAACCTCCTTCCCATAATATAACAAATGGGCTTGTATGGCCGAGTCTTTTGGATGAGGACAAAAAATCCTATTTCTGTATCAATTATCAATGATAAGTTGTATTTATAAGCAATAATAATTATGTTTTAGAATTTAGTATCCATCAGTCATATTGACCAACATTTATATAATAGTTAACACCATATGGTATTATTTTAACTATACCCATTTCATTAATTAATGGATATAGTTGTTTTAGTATAAAATAAAATAATATAAAAATTCAAGAAGCAAATATTATTTAAAAGTTTGAGTCATTATAAAACATATATTTCTTTTCTATTTTTTATTTCACCATGACAATTAGATGAAAATAACATTCATGCATATGTACGACATACATTCTCCTTGGCCATTATATTCTAATTCATAATTCCATAGTATATGAATTAGTATAATAATGATATACTGAATATAAATTATATATAAAAGAAGGTTTTACATTTTACAAATGACGATATAAATATTATGACCAAAATTTTAAAAAACCATGACACATGCGAAAAACAAATCACCTATTATATAAATTGAAACCTTATCATATAATTATAAAAAAGTGTTTTATATAAATCTATAATCAAAAAGTCCACCATAATTTATTTTCAAATAGACCATGTGTATCATTTCCCTTCCCTAAAAAGGGCCACCAAATCTTTTTCTTATTCATACCTCTCAAACCATTTAGTTTTGTCTAATATATTCCCAATAAACTAACCAAAATACCTCCATTTACTTATGAAGCATTCCTATTAAAATAAATCTATCCATGTAATCCATTTGGCATAAACCAAAAGGAGTTACCCAATTAAGAGTCAATGTCTTCTCTCAAGCTCATTTCTATTATTTTCGTTCTCCACCCCATTAACTATAATTATTAAATGATTGTCTAAAAATAAGCATCTTGAATATTATTGGATGTTTTATGATAATATATAGAACTAAACATAGACACATATACATGTAATTGGTAACAATCCAATTATTATGTGTACAGAGAACTACGACATTGATAAATGATGATTGTAAATGTATTCCATTACCTCCTCTCATGGTTGAAATTATGATGAAAAATATATTTATATATGTAATATATTGTATATAACAGTTCTTTAATATTCATTATTCCTTTAAAAAACATATCATTATATATTTTTATTGGTGTAAATATGATAATTAATTTTGAGAAATTATGGACTACCGCCACCTCAAAGCAATATGATTCATTTAGACACAACATGGAACGTATTTTGGATGGGGTTGGATAATATAAATTATATATCTGATATAAATAATATAAAATAAATATATATATATACATATATGTATTTTACTTTCATTGTTTCAATACGATAAATAAACGGAAATTGAATTCACACGTACGTACGATTTACCATCTCCAGGAAGGGTGTATTTCATTTCATAATTCGATATTCAATGGATAATTATAATACACGTATGATAAATATAAATTATATTTAATTAAATTATAAAAAATTTCAATTAATTATATAATTGTAAAGACCAATCATATAACTAATTAAGTCATATGCGAAAAAAAGATATTACCCAAAGTGAAACCTTAAGATAAAATTTTTAACAAGAAAGTGATATAAATACCAAATCAAAACATATATGGTATTAGTAAAAAAATTTCATTTTTTATATGTTTATAATAAATTTATTTTTATTATTCATGTTCATGTATGAGTACGATGAGAGTCAATACACAAGGTAGGTGGATTTCATCTCACTATTTTTTTCTGTGAGATATCATCTTTATTCACCACTCATTAATGTTGTCTGTTATATATATTGCACATGGATTTATTATATGATTCATCTATATAAAATAATTATGTTCTTACATACCCATTATATGATATTTATTTAAGGGTTTTATGTATCAAAAGTTACCAAATCAGTAATGTAAATTTGTCTCAAATTTCCTTCTTTTAGACACATTTCAGGTTATAAACCAATATTTTTCCATGATCTATATACACATACCATGAAATATTATATCATTAATATTATTTAATTCATCATTTTCTATACTTAATGAAATATTATGTGGATTACGGTTTAATGTTTCCATGTGTTAAGATTTTATTGAAACAATCATATCACTTTTTGATATTGTTTATGTTTATACATCCTTTAATGTATTCTTAGGACCCATTCTCAATATCACTAATGAAATTTATTCTTTTCAATTTATTCATGATATCATCTTTTTTTAGTACGATTTATTTTATTTTTTAATCTATGATAAATAACAATTTATTTTTAGGAAAATATAATCTTATTTTTCGCTTCATATGGGAATCTATTTTTTTTTTAAAACCATGTTTTAAAAAATCATATGATATTTGAATATAATTTTAGTAGAAATTTGATTATTAAAATGTATTATTATAAAATACCAGTTACATAATCAATATAAAATTTTAATATTTATTAATATTTGTGAATTAAATATTAATTTTACTTTATGTGTGATGCTATGTTCAGTAGAGTACCTGATACGCAACAACAGGTTTCGTTAAATTCTTACATTGCAGACAATGTTAGGTCATATTAAAGAATAATAATATAATAATATTTCAAATTGAAGTTGACGCCTATCCATTGTAATGGAGATAAAGAATATAACTAACTACAAAATTATTATACATTTTTTTTAATTTTTTTTCATTTATCCCATAAAAGTTATAAACGAATCGAATTTTAAGCACAAATTGTTTGATATTCTTTAAAAGGATGATTTATCACATTTTGTTGGAGAACACACTTTAAAGAAAGTTTTTGTCACTTTTATATGTTTTATTTTTTAAAATAATCATATTCTTTAGAATCGGGACTTCAATATTTACATTGGGTAATTTTTTGGTTTTTTCCTGATAAAATTAATTTTTTAATTAATAATGAAAATTACAACATTTTAAATCAAAATGTAATTTTAGTATAATTGAATTAAAATTTAGTTTATTATCTATTTAATTGGTTTTAAATTTTAAATATATATTATTATGAATATTTAATCATATGTTGGTCATTGGAGGAAATTTTACTTTGAAATTGGATATAAACAACTATCAGTCTTTTGATAGTAATTATTTCTTAAAAACACGCTTTTTTGACAATGCGAATTAATTATAATTTCATTGATTCATCTTCTATATTTTTCATTTGGTAAAATTTTCATCATTTTTTAATTTGGAATATCAAATCTAGCATAGGATGATTTTTTTTTATTTTTCAAAAAACCTTCAATTTTTGATGAATAGTGAAAACACTAAGTAGTAGTTTAAAAATAGGCCTTTTCATTTAAATGAAATTTTATCGCTATTGTTAATTAAATTTCAAAAATAAGATATACATTTTCTTTATTAGTAACTAAAATTATGTTCAATAAGAAGAAAATAATTTTTGAGGAATTGTAACTTTTGAATTTTATTTACCACTATTAATGGTAAAATAAAATAATTTAAGGTAAAAATTAAAATTATATTAAAATTATTGAAATATTAAATTATCTTAAAATGTGTCCAAATATTATTGGTTGATAAATTTCCAACCATTTTTATCCTTGGGTCTATTTGGGGGACTCATGGAGCCACCTAAGAGTGATAATGAAACATTAAATTAATTAATTTAATGTCATGACAAAAATGACTTAAACATATATATTAATGTAAGTCTATTTTTTTGAAATTATATAAGATATCTCTTTAAATATAAATATTAATTTGTAATGTAGAAATATTTCCAACAAAATTATATGTTTTTATAAATTTTAGACATCAAATATATAAAATTATTTATGAAACAAGAATGATGCAATGTTTACCTCATTAATTAATTATTTAAATAAATAAGATTATAAAAATTAAATAAATATCCAAATCCTGCCAAATTATTATTGTATGATTTTATATTGAACAATAGTCATATTATCTTCAACTTTAATTTGTTTGGGACCTTTCGAAACATGAAATCATTTTATAAAAATATAATATTTTAAAATATTCGTAAAGAGGCCCTCCTCCATCTTAAAAAAGCCCACATCTCTAACACATTAATCACATCTCTCAATCCTCTTCTATAATACAAAAATTTCCAAATTAATCTCCATACATAACTCTATTCCACCTATATGCCTCACTTTAGGCTGAAGATACATCAAGAAATCATTTGGGTTCAAACCAAAGGGAGTAACACGATTTAAAGGTGACATATTATTTTAAGATATTTTGTTTTATTTTCCTTGTCTAACCCCCTAAACTCACTTTATTTTTTTTTACAAAACAACTAGTATCTTTAATATACTAGGGTGTTTTTATGGGAATGATTCCAACTACACTTATACACTCCATCATATGGGAAAAGAATATATTGTTTATGTGGGCGGAAACTAACGCCCCATGAAACGATGATTGTTCAATTATCTCCTACCGCCTATCATGGTATCCATTATGATGGAACTGTATTTATATGTGATATATATTATATTTATATTGTCTCTATGCTTCTATATTATTCTTTTATATCACACAGTTATGGTTTCCATAATGGGTAAATTAGATAATTTCATTTGAGGAAGTGCGGAATACCGCCCCCTCAAAGTGATATGACTCATTCATGCCATACATATTATGTATAAAGGATGTAATTACTGAAAATAAATATGATATTATATATTATTTATATTATACCAATGTACAATTAATTTTTTATTCCATTAAATACGAAAAATAAATGAAAATATCGTTCATGCGTACGTATGACTTACCGTCTCCATGAATGGTACATTTCATTTCTTATCTCCAAATGTTGTGTACTATTATTAATACATAAATATAATGGATATATATGACCTATATGATATCTAAATCATGAATATCATTTTATATATAATGTAATTTTGACCACATGACCAACTTATAATTATAATATGTTCGTTTTTTACGCAAGTACCAAATATCAATGAAATGAACATTATTAACTTAAATGATTAGATAATTTTTATCACATGCTAATAAGTGATATAAAATTAATAATAGACTTGAAAAGGATCATTTTCAAGTATAAATAAAATGTTGTTTATCATTCATGAGATTAATTAATGAAGGGTTCAAGTTGGACACAAGGTAATATACATCGTCTCAATCTCCATTCATTGAGGCCTATATTGATTTATAAACGACATTTATATGGTGTACAAAAACCTTTGACTTTCGATTTAATTTAAAGTGAATGTTTTTCTATGAAGCATTTTAGTAATCCAAAAAATGGAATGAATCTTTTTAATGTACGTGGGGAAAAATACTCTCCCGCCCCCACAAATATTATTTGATCTTTGTCATCCTTAACAAGCCATAAGGTTTTTAAAACAAAAATAAAATACCATATACTCTTTTACATATTTCTTTATTGAAAATGGATTTGTTTATGTATTTAATATTTAAATATATTGAAATGATATATTTTGATCGTAATATAAAAAATGTTATCTTTCTTCAATACTTGTGTTATGTGTTATGGCTATGTTATGGTTCTTGGGCTTTGTTTATGTATATAGGAGGTTCTGTGATAAACCTAGGGTGGGTGATCCCAAGATAGATTTCCAATGCATTGGGTGACATAAAAAATGTAAATGATAATGTTAATACTATGAGATATAGTTAATAAACTATGATTGGTACTCCGAATATTACTCCTTACATAGCTATGAATGCTAAAATGTAGGTATGTTAGGGATTCCAGTAGTCACCTTTATGATCTGTGATTACATTAGGATATTCCTAAATATTTTTATTTCATTAAGAATGTTGAAGAGCTTATGTTATGTGTGTATTTATGAACTAATGATTTATTTAATTGTTTTATAAACCTTAGTAAACTTTTTATTCTCATCGAATGGTTTGAATATTTTTTTTCTCAAGACATATAGATGAATAAGGTCATGGATGGGATCAAAGATAAGTCTTGTTTTCTAAAACATGGAACTAGACATGGCTCTTTTTTTCAAGAATTTTTATTTTATGAAGAAATGGATAATTTGTAGAAGTTTCTACATCAAATATTTAGGTTTTTATGTATATGTTATGTCTTAATTCACTAAAGCTCTAAAAATTAAAATATCCTCGATGTGAATAATTAACTTAATTCAACATTATGTAATGTTTAAGGCTGGGTATTTATAGTTGGTATTTGTGGTCATTTTCGGCAACATTAGAAGTTAGAATATTGTTAAATTAATGTCCATAAATTATTTTATGGTATGATTTAAATGATATAAAATTTATAGATTACCATATAGCTTCACCTTTGTAATATATGTGTTTATAATGGTTTTCCATAGAAGAAACATGGAAACTCTGATGGGACGACATCTATAGGAAGACAAACTTCCAACTCATAAAAATGAGATGGTTGAAATCATAACTGAACATTTTGTTGTAGTGATGGAATAGCTTAATTATGCTCTAAATGGTGGTGCTATCCATGCATGATATCATCTAGTGCAACCATAGAAGAACATGTCAGTAGTGGAGCATTTCATGAGGAAACATCCCAATTCAATCAGAGGATCTTTTTACCCTAAGTTAGCTGAAGGAGAGATTAAAGCCCTAGAAGTGATTTTTGATGTCATGGGGTGTTCAGAAAATCAAGAGTATAGTCTTTTTATTTACCGTTTTAATGGTGAATCCGATTAGTAATTATCTAATGTGAAAAATTATTAGGTATAGTGAGGAGATTGGATCTCTTGATTGGGATGAATTCAAAGGTATGTTTCTTGAGAAATATTTTCCTAATGTGGTTCATCTAAGGATGGAAGAATAATTCCTATAATTGAGGCAGGATGATGGCTTAGTGGATACTTATGAAGAAATATTCACTCGACTCACAAGGTATGCACCAAAATTCATACGAGATCATGATATTAAAATTATTTGTTTTTACCCAGGATTAACGCCAAAGTCTCGAATGGATTTAACTTCTCATGAGTTCAATAGTTATGAAAAACTTGTTCGATGTGAAGAGAAGGTGGAGATGGACTTTCTGATTATCTGGTGTTCTTTGACAAACAATAGAAGAAGAGGTCATGGTAGTAGTCGAAATGGAAGAACTCTTCAAAAAGTATGATTTTACAAAACATAAATTTAGAGTATGTGAAAATTGGGTAAAAAATCATGCTGGGGAATGCCTTTTGAATTTTGGTAAGTTCTGCCAATGTGGTAAAATGGGACATAATTATTATAATTTCACTGAAAAAGTTCATTTTAATGGTATGAAAAAATCTGATTTATAATCAGTGAAATGTTGTAAGTGAAATGAAATGGGCCATTATGATAATGAGTGTCAAACTAATAAATCAATTGATGGAATGAAATCAGACTACAAGAAGAAATGGGTGGTGAAATAAATTGCAACAACTTTAGTTGATTTTGGTCCATAAAATGAAGTAGTATCTAGTACACTATTTGATTTTTCCGATTATGACAATGTGTTGTTTGCTTCAGGGTCTACACATTCGTTCATTTCTGAGATTTTTTCTAGTAAATTTGGAATCCCATCTGAAGATATAAATTATAAACATATGGTAAAATCCACAGGGGTAATGGTGAGACAAAACGAAATTATTCTAACATTTCTTTCCTTGTGTGTGGAATGAATACACATGAAAACCTTTTTTTTCCTCTAGTAGTGTCTTATGTTATTTTGGGTATTTATTGGCTTTCTGTTTATTATGAGATGAATGAGTGCAGAGCTAATGGTTTTTTTAGAAATATTTTCAGTTTGTGTACAATAATGAACCCTTAATTATGAAAACATATCAGGAAGCTAAAAACTACTAAATGATGGGAATGAATGTTACCATGCACATATTTTAGAAAATAATTGAAATATTCCGATTATTGACGTGTCAGTGGTAAATGAGTTCCACGATATTTTTGTTGATGAGTGGCATGGTATTATACCAGATCCTGAATTTGAATTTACTATTGGATAATTTCTTGATGCTATGTGAATTTACAACACCCTTACCGAATGGATCAAATTGAACATTTATATTTAAAAAAGAAATTGAAGGATTTATTATATAAAGGTTTCATTCGACCTAGAACATCTCCATGGGGTGCTCCAGTATTGTATGTTAAAAAGATAGATTGTTCAATGATTCATTTAATTGACTATAAATTAGTGAATAAAATCAATTTTATGAACAAGAATCATTTTCCTCATATCAATGATTTGTTTGATCAGATCTATGATGCTCAATAATTTTCAACGACTGATTTGATTTCGGGGTACCATGTGTTGAATGTAATGAAAATAGTCATTTTGAAGACTGTGTATCTTACTAGATATAGCCATTTTGAATTTTTTGTTATTCCTTTTGGGTTAACCAAAGAATCAGTAGTATTCAACCATCTTATGAATATAATTTAATGTTAGTTCTTGTATAAGTTTTTGGTTGTTTTCTTTAATGATATTTTTTTTATTCCAAATGTAAAGAGGAATATGTTTTTCATTTAAGAGTTGTACTAAAAACCATAAAATAAGAGAAACTATTTGGGAAATTTAGTAACTGTGAGAATTTGTTGCAACAAATTTCATTCCTTAGCCACATTGTTTCAAAAAATGGAATAATTATTGATACTGCTAAATGAAAATTTGTTGAAGAATGGCCAAGAACAAAAAATATAACCGAGATCGGTAGTTTTACTGGTATATTAGGTTATTACCAGAGGTTTGTGGATATTTTTTAACGGTTATCTAGTTTAATGACATGGTTAACTCGAAAAGGTGGAATGTTAATGTGGACAAAAGAATGTGATATCTGTTTTCAGGAATTGAAATGATTATTGGTTAATGCTCCAGTTTTAGAACATCCTTCCAGAAATAATGAGATTGTTATCTATAGTAATTCTTCGTTGAAAGGACAAGGTTTAGTCCCTTTGAATAATTATTAGGTCATTTCTTATGCTTCATGTTAGTTGAAATCACATGAGTTAAATTACCCTACAAATGATATGTATTAGTTTTTTTTTATTTTCTTTAACAATTTGGAGGAAACATTTTTATGAAGTAAAATTTCAAATATATACTAACCACAAATGTTTGATGTATTAATTAAATTAAATTGAATTGAACATGAAACATAGGATATTATTGGAATTAATAAATGATTTTGATTTAATGATACATTACCATCCTAAAAAGTAAAATAAAGTGGCTGATGCTTTAATTCAAAAAATCTATGCTTCATTAACCATGGTACGTTTGAAATGATATCCTTTGGTTTTTTTGGGTAAAATTTTTCATATGACTTATTACTGAAGATAATTTATTTTTATTGATTCAGGTTTCCATGAAATCATCTCGATTAGATAGAATTAAGAAAGTGTGGTAAGAACACATTGATTTTTATTGAGAGGTAGAGCTGGTTCATAAGGGTAAGTATCCTGATATTAACATTGATAATGATGGTATTTTTAGATTTGGAAAGAGTTAATGTTTGCCTTGTGATTCATAGTTAAAAAATGAGTTGTTATTTAAAGCTCATAGTTCTCCGTTTTTAGTTTATCCTGAAGTAATAAGATGTAAAGAGATCATTGGGAGTATTACTGGTGGGATGATATGAAAAAATATATCTCTAACATTATTGTGAAGTATTTAACATGACAATAGGTTAAATAAGAGTGATAGTTTACAAATGGGAATTTTCATAATTTACTAGTTCCATAGTTGAAATGAAGAAAAAATATCCATGGACTTCATTGTGGGATTGAAAAAGACATATCGAGGTAACAATTGAATTTGTGTTTTTTTATCGATTGACTAAATCTACTCATTTCTTTACAATTCAATATAATTTTCCTCTAGATCAACTTTCTTAGTTGTATGTTCAAGAGATATTTTGGTTTCATGGAGTTCCCCTGTACATTGTTTCTACTCGTGATCCGAGGAATACTTATATAATTTACAGAAACCTTCAGAAGTTGTTCGGTACTGAATTATGTTTTAGTATAGATTTCCATCCTAAATCAAATGGGTAGTCATATGGAACAAACTCTGACCATAAAGGATATGTTACACGCTTTGTCAATGGATTACCAGGGACGTCGGGACCAACATCATTCTTCGGTTGATTTTTTTTTATAAAATCAGTTCTCATTCTTTTATAAAGATGGATCAAATTGAGGCATTCTATGGGAAGCAGTGTAGAACACTATATTTTTCGGAAGAAGTACCTAAAAGGAAACAAATGGGAAATGAATTGGAAGAATAGATGGCAGAAAAAGTTTAATTGATTCAGATGAACATGAAAACATATTAGAGGAGGAATAAAAGTTATGTAAATAACTAGGGAAAGATATTTCTTTTTAGGTAGGTGATCATGTCTTTCACAATGTTTCTCCACGGAAAACTATGACACATTTTGGAAGTAATAGAAATATGAATCTGTGGTTCATTAGTCTTTATGAAATCCCAGAGAAAGTTAGATCAATTGGGTATAGTGTGGATTTACCTCCATGATTATCCTAGGTACACAATGTTATTCATGTTTCAATGTTGAGAAAGTATTTGCCGGATTCATCTCATGGTTTGAGCCCAGAGGTAGTTCAGTTGGAAGAGAATATCTCTTATGAGGAAAAAACGGTCCAGATTCTTGACCGAAGAGAGAAAGTGTTGTGGAATAAGGTAATTTATAGGGTAAAAGTTTTGTGGAAAACCCATATGGTTGAAGAGGAAACGTGGAAATCCAAAAATTCATTGAGTGATAAATACACCCACTTATTTGATAATTGAATATAATTGTGGAGATGAAAATTCCAAAAGGGGGAAGGATGTAACATCCTTGGTAATTAAAAATTTAAAAGTTTCATATTTTATAATTTTTGATTATTAAATATAAATTTTACTTTAAAGGGGATTCTATGTACAATGGAGTACCTTACACAAAAAAAGGGTTTCTTTGAAATACTTTCGTCGCACCCAAAATTGGGTCATACTAAATAATAATAATATAATATCATTTTAAATGGTAGTTAATGGCTAGCCTTTATAATGGTGAGAAATAAAAAAAAACTATCTAATATTTGATTATACATGTTTTTTCAATGTTTTTCATTTATCCCATAAATGATAGAGGCTTAAAATGTGTATGAATCTACCTTGAAGCATAAAATATCTAATATTCATTAAAAGGTTGATTTACCACCTTTTAATGGAGAACCAATTTTAAATATAGTTTTTGTCACATTTATATGTTCTTTTTGACAAAATAAAATTATTCTTTTGAATCAGGATATCGAAATATACTTTGGGTAAATATTTTGTATTTTTTCTGATAAAAATCATTTTTTAATGAATAGTAAAAATACAACATTTTAATTTCAAACATCCTTTTCATATAAACTATTTAAAAGGTTATATTATCTTTTTAATTGGTTTCAAATTTTATTTCTATTATATATTTACCATTTAATCCAATTTTGGTCATTGGACGAAATATCACATTGATATTAGACATAAAGATGTGTCAATATTTTGATAGTTATTATTTATTAAAAACATGAATTTTGTTTTTTCAGTGGGAATTAATTTTAAATAAACTAAAACAACATATATTTATTGAATTTAGTAAAATAGACATTATTTTTGAATTCAAAACATAAAATATAGCTTAGTCTGTTTTTGGATATTTTTTAGAAAACCTTCGATTTTAGATTGATAGAGAAAACACTAAGTAGTAGTTAATGAACTGTATTATTCAATTAAATAGAAATTTTACAGCATCTGTGAATTGAATTTTGAGAATATGACATACATGGTTGTTATTAGTATATAAATTTGTTTTTCAAAAATATGATAATTATTTGTGTTGAATAGTTACTTTTGACTTTTTTAACCGTAATTAAAGGTAAATAGGGTAATTCAAGGTAAAAATAATATTATAATATTACTAAATTAACATAACATGTGTCCTAATCCTATTGGTTGAATCATTTCTGAACCTGAGTATCCTTGGGTTTATTTTGGGACACCATAAAGACACTTATGATATATAATGACACTTTTTATGCACTAAATTAATGTAATGACAAAATTGACTTAAGCATATATCTTTTAGTGAATGAATTTTATAGGAGTTTATATAAGTTATATCTTCAAATATAATTTGTAATTTTAAAGAAAAAAATATATAAAACATCATAGTTTTTTTATAATTTGCAAACAATAGAAAAATAAAATTATTAATGATCCAATAATGATGCAGTTTTTTACTCATTAAGGAATTATTTAAATAAATAAGACAATAAATTTTATAAAAATATCCAAAACCTTCCAAATTAATATTGGATTATTTTATTAGGAACATGAGTCATATTACCTCTGAAATTATTATGTTTTGGTGATTTATAAACTTAAAAGAATTATATAATAAAATATTATGTTCAATCATTCTGAAAGAGCCCCCCTTATAAAAACCGCTCACCTCTAACACATTACTCACACCTCTCAAGCCACTTTGACCATCAATACTCTAACTAATCAATCTATTAACATTCATATCTTCAAATTATAAGCCTTACCTTATGAATAAGTAACATTAAAATATCATGTTGGGTCAAACAAAACGGAGATACTCGATTTAAAGGTAACGTGTTCTCTTATGTTCTTTTTTAACTTTTCTTCTCCATCCACAAAATTATATTTATATATTTATTTTATAATATCACAAATATCTTAAATATACAAGGATATTGTTTTGAGAAGTATTCAAACTACCCTTAAACACACCTCCATCTAAGGGGTAAACAACATAATATTTCTGTAGATGGCAAACTAACACCGCCCGAAACAAATATTGTTCAATTATCTCTTACAGCCTAGAATGGTTTCCATTATGATGCAATTTTATTTATATTTGATATATATTATATTTATAATTTTTATATTCTTCTTCATTTTTAATTTACATCATACCTTCATGGTTTCCATAATGGGTAAATGCAATAATTTCATTTAAGATAGTGCGGACTACCGCCCCGTCAAAGTGATATGACTTGTTAATACCATAAATGCAATTTATGATGGTTGGAGTTACTAAAATTATATATGATATTGAATTGGAATTATAATATACCTATGTATCATTGAATTTTTATTCCATTAAAAATGAAATATAAATGAAAGCAGTGTTCATGCGTACGTACGACTTACCATCACCATAAACAGTGCATTTCATTTCTTATCTCCAAATGTTATATACTATTATAAATACATTAATATACATGATATATATGATATATAAATCTTGAATTTCTTTCTGGATATAATGGAATATTTTCCACATGAACAACTCATAATAATAAGATGTTCATTTTTGACTCAATTACCAAATATCAACAAAATGACCAATATTATATTAAATGATTTCATAATGTTTATAACATGGTAATAAGTGAAATAAAAGGAATAATAAAACATGAAAAGGTTCATAAGAATGTATAAATAAACTTTAGTTTATTATTCAAAAGTTAAAATAACAAATGGGTCAAGTCAGACACATGTTAAGGGACTTCATCTCAAACTCCTTTCATTGTGGCATATTTGGTTTATACAAGACTTTATATTATATGTTGTATATACACATTTGACTTCTAATTTCATTAAAAGCGAATATTTTCTATATAGAATTTTAATAAATGAAAAAAAAAATTTCTTTTTAACGTATGTGGGGACAATTTCCTTTCCACCGCTGGGAGTATTATTTGATCTTTGGCTTCCTTAACATGTAATAATGTTTTTAATAGAAAAAAAAATTAACATATACTCTTCTTAAAAAAAATTTATATCGAAAATGTTATTTTAATTGATTTATTATGTCAATATATTTAAATGGAATATTTTTATTGTAATGTAGAAATGTTATCATTCTGTTATGCCTGTTTTATATGTTTTTACTATGTTATTGTTCTTGGGCATTGTTTACATATACTGGTAGTTCCATGATAAAGTTGGGGAATGGGATTTTGAGATAGATCTCTAATTCATTGGGTAACATGATAGAGGTAAATGATAATGTTTCTCCAAATAGATTTAAGGAATATACTATGATGGACATTCCAAATATAACTCCCCACATAGCTGTGAAAGTTACAATATAAACATGTTATGGATTCCACAAGTTGCCAATTTGATTTGTGATTTCTATCTGTTATTCATAAATCCTATGATTTCATGAGGTATGTTAAAGAGAATATGTTTTGTATGTATTGATTAAATAATTTTGTCTTTATTTTTTAAACACTTATGATGATTTTTATGCTCATCACATGTTTTGAGATGTTTTTAACATGACATAAATACGAATAGGGACAATGATGAGATCAATGAAAAGTCATGAAATTTAAAACATGGAAAAATATATGGATATTTTTTTCAAGATTTTTTATTTTATGAAATAAATGGATACTGTATAGAAGTGTCTACATGTTATATTCAAGTTGTTATGTATATGTTTTGACCTAATTCTCTATAGATCTAAACATGAAAAGATCATCTATGTGAAATATTATCTTATTTCAAGATTATGTAATATTAATGGTCAGGTCCTTATACTTATGGTTATCAATTTTTGTTTAAAATGTTTTCAATGGATTTTTAATGATTTTTTATTAAAAAATGTCTTATGTTTTGAAAATTAGTTCAATCATTTTAATGCTTTATTAAAATCTATTCAAAGAATTTTCCATAAAATTGTATTCAGGACATATTCAAGCTAAATTTATATTTTTTCAAGGAAAATTATTCTCAAAATATTTTCATGTTATTATTTAATGTATCTAATTTTTTTAATGAATTCATGGTTTTTAAATTATTTGAATTGTATTCTATAATTTTTCAAAAAAATGGTTTTCTATAATAAGTCCATTCTTTTTAGAAGTTCTCTCTTTATTTTCTAGGACAATTATTTAAATATTAATTTAGGATATAAAAATAAATTTACAAATATAAGATTATTTTTTAGTGATTTTTTTTAAATATATTTAAAAAATTCCATCTAATATGACATATGTTTATGTTACTCCTGCCTTTCTAGAATTTAATCTGCAGGATATATTCATATTTTATCTTGATTGCTTTAACTTTTGATTGAATTATTCTTATGACACCGGTTTCTCTTTCATAGGTTATATGATTTTGAATCCCAATTAGTTTGCATGATATGCTTATGAGACCGACTGCATTTTCATATGTAATGATTTTAATAAATGATTATGATTCATATCTTATTTCATGGGTTATGATATAATTATTTTTTATAATTGTATGTAACTCAAATGTATTATTTTTTTATGTCTTGGGCTAGAGCTATATCTCTCCCAAATTAATTGGGTAATGATCTACAAATCATGAGTATGTATGATTTGTGGAAAACTAATTTCTGTTTCATAATGTTATGTGTGATCCTGATTAGATATTCAACATGATATGGATGGACGTGGATTAATTTACATAAGTATATAAATGATCACAATGACATGATAAAAATGCTATGAGGTGACTTTATTATATGTTCACAATGTTACCCATGGACCTAGTTTCATGTCCATAATTTTATGCTTGAACAAGATTAACTATTCATATTATTATGTGTGAACGTGATTTCAAATTCTCAATATTATGCATAGAACTTGTTTCATATATATATGTTAATGAATAAACCTTATTATATGTTCAAAATGATATACATGGACCTAGTTTCATGTCCATAAGTTGATTTAGGGGCCTTATTTCATGTCCTTTTTTTAATTAGTGAACCTTTTTCTAATTATACAAGTTCACAACGTTATAATCTGATGTGTGTGCCACCACATACTTTTATTATTCCAATGTTATTATTTAATGACTTATTACCTTAATTCTATTATAATACAATTCATATGAACTTCCAATATTTATTATGATCCCTAGTATACATGGTATGATCAAAAAATGTTACGCTCATGTTCAATACCATTTTTTCATGTTAAGATTACACATTTATATTATTTACCCTAACTTAGAATATGAGGTCACCAATTTCTAATGTTTTAATTACACATTTTCTGATGATTGTATTTTGCTAGATGTGATAATGGTGGAGGTCCTTATAAGAGATATTAACAATCTTTCAACAGGATAAAAGATTCTGTTTCCATGTTTCCAAAAATAGTAAACTATTTTATTCCTTGGGTATATGTTTTATAGTGTATTAAATATTCATTTAAAAAGATGTAATATCCATTTATGTTAATCATGGGTCTCTATAATATAATGTGGTGGTTAATATGTAAATTGACCCTTTTTATGAAGAAACATGTTTTTCCTCCATAATCTGGCCATATCTTCGGCCAACCATCTAGGCATACTGCTGAAGTGGCACAAACCATGCAACGTAAAACATGGTATTGACAAACCATTAACATCCCATGTGGACCCTCTAATGTCTCCCCAATGTTACTAAATGTATATTCAGACTATGTTTAATCCATTAAACCCAACTTGTTCCACTCAATAATCTACTCCATCACCCTGCGCAGTTCTAACAAAATATTTTGCCTCAGGAGAATGGTTTAAAAAAATGTATTCCTTGTTAGTATGCATGGAAACCTAATGATCATTGATCAAAAAGATCCTAATAAACCCTCAGTCCCTTACTTCAAAAATTAAAAACATCCATATAGATAAAAAATAATGATTAAAACAAAAAATAAACGGATGAAAACCCCATAATAAAATATTGTATCTTACATAATATGGATATGTTGGTTTTTTTTCACCAATATATTCAAATTATGGTATGGTATTCATAATGAAATAAAAGATTCAATTTCGAAGTAAGGAATATATTTTTATATGTTATATAACATTAATTTTATGAGGATATGAATAGGAATTAATAAGTCTATACAGTTGCTTTCAAATTTAAAATTCTAATAAAATGAAATAAACATCACATTTAAAAAATAGGAATCACTTATATAAATTTTTATATATAATAGGGATAAAATTTACTTGAAAATAAAATAATGTTTTATAATTCTTTAATAATGATGGTAAACAAATTAAAAAAAAATTCATCTTGGGTCCTAGTAGAACGTAAATCATATGTATCATATATCACCGCCAATATTTTATATTTGTTTCCTTTAAAAAATTATGGTATTAAATATATTTCTTTATAGACAACCTCAAGTATAAATTAACCCATAATATATATTAATATTTAAAAGTAACACATATATAAGTGGTTATGAATATTATTAAGAAATTATTATTAAATTGTTATATAAATTTTTTCCATAAAAAATGTATTGATTAATTATAATTTAATAATCAGTAATTTTTTTCAAAATTCATTTAATGAATAAGAGATTTATTATTCTCAATATGTTTATTTATATAGTTGTTATGAATTTATATATAAAAATGTAATCAATTCCAAAATTAAATCACTAAATAATATCGATTTTTTATTTGAATAATTTAATTGGAATTCATACATTAGTTACCTATAATAAGAAAACTAAAATAATTTAATAGTAAAAGTGTGTAAAGAATTATAAATCTACAATGATAAATAAATAAATTCATAATAAATTTAACTGAAATATAATAATAATATATTATGTTAAATATTTTTATATTTAATTAATTTTTTTACTTATAAACTAATTAATTTAAATTCATTTTTATGCTTAAAAATACATTTCCTACAAGTGTTTCATGTTCTGTTTTGATAAATGATTTAAAAATAAAAATATAAACCATATAAAAATTTAATTTTATACAGTGGATTCCATTTTTATGCATAATTCTTTTAAAAAATTATGAGTCTCTTTTCATTTTTCTTCATAATGAACAATATAATAAAAAAAATTGTGTTCCTACGTTCATGTTTAAAACATGTTTTTCTGTGATAAATTAGATATATGGTATTCTATCTACAATAAAAAATTTATAATATTTATTAATATAATATATTTTTGTTATATTTATATTACCATTTAATACTTGGTTGGATTCATAAATTATAGTTTAACATTACATTACTTATTTTAGAATATTTTTTGTAATTCTATGTATAAATGCTACATGACATATAAAAAAGAAAAATTATCTACCTTTAATAAAAAAAATATATCCTTACATATCATCACCATCCTTCCCAAAAACCATCCTAGATTAATTACCTTTATAACAGGTATTCTATTTGTCCCCTAAGACCTATCTTTGAAGACTTAATGTTAATGAGAAAAAACACCTCTCAAAGAAGTGGTCTAAATCTTTACCAAGATACTTTATTTCCATTTCATCTTACACCATATATAAATCTATTTGATTTATATTAACATGATAAATATAATATCATAAATATAATAAAAATTTATTATGATGATTCAAAAAAAAATTCCATAAACATTCTACCAATTATGAAATGAAAGTGTCACTCATGAGGAGTGTGTACTCACTCCTCCACCTAGAAATATGAGTCATTTTACATCAACACCTCACATTGATGGATTTAATTATATATTTAATAAATATATATAATATTATTGATATATTTAAAAAATTATTAATTTAAAAATATAATTTACTTTTAATTGGTTCATTTTATAAAAAAATGAAAACAATGCTCATCTGCACGTAAAGACTACCAACTATATAAAAAATGAAATAAATTTTTCTATTTTTACCATTAATGGATTGTTATAAATATTTATATATTATATATATATATATATATATATATATATATATATTTGTATTATATATCAGGATTAAAATTTTGGATGTGATGTAACCACGTTCAATATTGAATGAACAAAACAATTTAATGGAAACGTACCTGAAAAATGATACATTTATCACATAAATGAGTGATTTTAATAAATTATTATGAATGAAATAGATATATATAATAAAAATAAATAATTTATTGTGCTATACATATAAATATTTATATTTAATATATGTTAATGGTATTTATATATAAGGGTATTATTCTTTAGAATAAAGAATAACTTGAGTTAACAGTTTTACCTTACAATATCATTTTTATAAAGATTAATCACAGTTAAAATTATGATAATGAATCTATATTATATATCTATTCAAAATCATATTTATTTTCTTCTCAGTTATTAATTTTCAGAAATTACCTGCTTTCCTTTTATGCCCACCCCCCTCCATGTATACCAAATCATGAAAGTATGTTGTTAGTGAAAACCTACAATATTGTTTAATTCATTAAGGAATTATTTACATGTATATATTTTCGTTTATAGTTTTTCAAAACATCATTACTTGTTATATAATGTTTTATTAAAGAATTTTTTAGCCATATTTGAATTTCAAAAAATAATATTAATTGTAATCTTCTTATGTATTGTAAAATGTGGTACATATATAAATGGTGTTACTAAAATATTTAATTTATTATACACCAATTTTGTTTATATTCACTCGATTATGACTAATTATTACATACATCCTCCCTTTTCATGTATCCATTATTTTCTTCAATAATTTTTTCCCTATTAATTTTTGAAAAATTATATTTTAAATTCAGAATTTCAAAATGAAAATGTCAATTTCCTCAGAAAATATTCCAGTGATCTTTTAAATTCATTTTTCTTCTAGGTTAACATCCACTGATATTTCAAATTCATGATTAAAAGTTAGTTTTTTTCAAACAAAGTTTTTTGAAAATGTGATATACCAGTTACTTCCAAGGGGAAACTTCAACAATATAATATTAAGAATAGTTATTTAAAGAAACCATGAACATATTTTATGCAATCCTACTATATAATTTTTCGAAAAGATCAAATAAGATTTTATATTTTTCATCTTTGATAATGTCTTCAAATTGATAGGAAATAATTTACAATGATTTCATGAACACCTATAATGATATATTTTTACCATTGAATCCTGATGTTATATTTATATGTATCTTATCGATCAAATAAATGTCCTCATTTTTGGTGTCCACTTGAAATTGTCAATAATTCATCCTGTCTGCAATCGAATTACAAGTATGAAAAACCATGATATTTTTAAACATATCTCTCTTGGAGTGTATAAAAATATAACATTTTTCCCTTATTCCTCGCATCAACATTTACTTCGACAAAACCATGTTATCCATTGATATATCATTAATAAAATAATCCTTTCATAGATTCCACTCGAGAACATACATGGAATCGTCTATAACCACAAATCCTCCATGTATTTTAGATTGTTCATCCACTATGTCATCAATAAACTCAAGATATATATCCCTATAGTCACCATCATTGTTTACCTCACTTCCACTCACAAGATTCAAGATAACCTGCTTTACCTTCTCATTCATAGAGGGATCACCCTCTATTTCCTTATTCTCATTTTTTAAGGCTGACCATTTCCCCATTTGTTTCTATAGGTATGATTAATCAACATTCCCATTGGATTTATTCATCATGATGACAATTAATATACCTAGATCTCTATTTTATTTTTACCCATCTATGTATTTAGGTTGTGAAGACCTCAATCGATTCCTCCATTTGACGTATCTTTTGAGAATTTTACATAACTCTCCCCAATCTCTTACCATGAGTAGAACCCTGAATCATTTCTATTCTGGTGAGGAATATCAGATCCTAATAATTAAAAATGGTTACTAATGATAATATTTGAAAGAACAAATTCATAGATTTTTTCTTCATAAAACATTCACCAAACTCCCTGAATCGTCTATTAATTCCTTCGTTTGAATATTATGTCACTTGTTGGACACTATCACAATTGTTGAACCAATATCATGAAAATAAGAATCTTTATAAGAAGAATATTGTGTAAAAATGATATCTTCTTAAAGGGTATTATATACTCCAATATCATGTGACCCTAGAATTCCTTGAACCATCATATTATGATACAAAAATATTTTCTCAGCCTATTGATTCTACCCACCACCGTTAGGTTGGAATTATTTTTTATTTCTTCCATATGAGTGGGAACATCACATAATGTATCATTGCTACTCGAGTGATCCACTGTCTATATATAAACTTCTTCTAGGAAAAAGCGACATTCATGATTTTGAATCGAGATTACAAATTAGACATCTACTAAATTGAAGACAATATTAGAAATATTGACCTTGGTTTTTAATGACCGGGAAGAAATATGTCCATAATTCGGGGACCAACAATGTTTACATCTAAATTTTTCCATAATAGTTATCCAAGTCCACTCTGCCAGTGATCTTGATAAATCAACATCAATGCATATAAGTGGTACAATTGGGTGAATACACTAAATCATTCCTATAATTAGAGCACAAATAGATTCAATCCAGGTTCCTAATCAAACATAAAATAGATGAGTATTAGAAGGGAATAAGATGGTTTGTAATCATTACCCACAACACTATCATATAATTATATAAATTCATATGTGAACCATGTTACCATTGAATTAAATAGAATGGACACCAATTGTAAATTCTCAGTTCACTGGACCAAGAATGAATCTGGTTAACATCTAATGTAAAATGAACTGTCATCTTACAATTTTAAATAATTCCAACCTCCACACAATCCCAAAGACAGCATGATCAGAATAAACATCTATAAAATTAATTGAAAGAGGGTTGATGCTTTCTAAAATGAGCCTCTAAGGTAATTATAATGATACATGAAGCATGTTCATACTCTAAAGTAAACAGATCATGATTAAGATATAATTCATAGATATCAAGAACCTTCAGGATGAGTGTGATAGTTGTTAATGAAATAAGTAATGTTCATTAGAGAAGTGAACAAATGGAGTTTACTATTGATGGAATGAGGGTGGATGAAGATCACCCCCCTCTCCAAAATATGAAGAACATTAAGGGCCATTGAATGAGATATTTTAACACTATTGGTTCTTATTCATCATCAAGTATACATTCCTATGTCATATTACTCATTATTTCTCTATATGTTTTATAATTTTGATGATAAATATTTATTAAACAAATTTATTTTCAAGAACATGATCTATTAGGAAATATTAAATAATGCTATTATCTTATGGAATACATATCACTAGATTATGATTATGTAATTTGTGGGTATTTAATACCCTGCAAAGTAACTATGTAAATATTAATGTTTTTAAGAATAAATAGAACCTGATATGTTATCCAAATGCCAAAAGGGGGTATATAAGTTGTCTTCCTAGTCCCAACAACTACACATGTTGCATTATTCCAATCCTATAGCTGGTAAACAGGTGGTATACTAAAGCCTAAAATGTCATGAATATCTTGGTGGACAAACTTAACATAAAATTTATAGCATTCTTGATTATTCCACTCATTTTTCAACTCTTTTATTAAATGATATTATGACAATGTTATTTTCTATTGGATTATTATTATATATTATTTTATGAGTCTTGATTTATGTATTTTCCATATTTATGTCCTCAGAAGTGATTATGATTTATGGATTGGTGGGAATGTTCTCTAATTTTTAATATAATCTTATCATTCCATTATTCTCATAACATGATTACAAATTTTTATTGGTTTATATCTCCATTTTTACTCTTATTGAGAAACATATGTCACTTTTTTCATTTCATAGACATATAATTAATTATTTTATGTATGATATTTCTAATAGGGGTGCAAGTGATGCTGTTTGTAATAGTATATGATATAGATATTCTATTTTTAATATTTTTATTAACACATGATTAAAAATTAATTTAACCCTTAAAAACCCCAACCATATATTATTATAAAGAAATAAGAATATTAATCTAAAATGATGAAATATTTATGTATATAATTAATTGGTCAAGTTATATGTTATGGTATGATGGTTTACATGTTTTTAGAAACATGATTGTGAAAATATATTGAGAAATCAAAGGATAATAATTTTTTAGGTTAAAATACCTTATTATGATATATAAAAGAGTGTGTATTTCATGGAAATACTCCCCATATCTATACTGAAAATTATATTCTATTGTAGAACAAATACACCTTGGGATAACAGCTATAAATAGGGTGGATTGGATAGTAATTTAACAATCACTGATAGATGATGAGTGGACCATATACGGGGCACCTGGTAATATATTCTTAATGGAAATGCATTATTTATTACAGGGGGAAATCTATGCTTTAATAGAATATATAATTACCATGGATGACAATGGTTCAACCAATTTAGAACGTGATTAAAAAGAAAGCGCCATGATTTTTAAATATTGTAATTTATTGTTCATGTTTTGGTTGCTCAATTTTATTATTGTTGGTCAATGTAGGTTTTTTTGTTTTAGTCAATTCCTTGACTATGAAAGAACCATGATAACATGAAATGTATGGTTTAACAAAATGATTACCCTCATGGGAAATAACTTTGATGTGATTTTTGATTATAATTATTATTATTATACTAGAACAACACTCTCAATCTAGGAAACATATTGAGTTACTAAAAAATATTGGTAGGGGACAATGTTCAATTAAATATTTCATGAGGTAATAACCACCTTTTTATTAAATATATTTCTCTAAAAAATTTTGGTAATGGATTTGTAAAACTAAAATATTATTTTTTGAGTGAGATGTATACCATTGTAAAACTAAAATATTGTTTTTTGAATCCATTAGTACATAAGATGTATGTTTCACAAGATGGTATATATATTTTTCTTGTTTTATCACTAATCCTAGAATTATGATTTTTTTATACTATAGTGGCATAAATCCAATTCTCTAAATAATATCATCCATAAAATAAATTAGTATATATGGTGAAATCGATCAATGTGATATAATTGAAGAAATTCATATTGGAGTTACCCATGAATCACATGAATTTTATAAGGAACTTTATAATGAAATCAATGGAAACACTATTAAAAAAACATGGAGGATGGAAGGTGATTCTTCCTTTATAATAGGGGTGTAAAAAGAAACATGGTGGAAATAGTATTAAGGGGAAAAGTAAATTCATTATTTGAGAAGGCATCATTCAATTGAATTTTGATGTGATGGGAAGAAGATAGATAATATATATAAATATTTTAATAATGAACCCCTAACACTATAATGTTTTAAATTTAATTTATAAACAAATATGCTATCTCATTTCATAATATGTAGTTTATTAATGACAACTTACGTCAGAAAACTCCTAGGCCTATAAAAAAAGATAAATATAATGTGTTTCACTATTATATATTTTGGTTATGAAAATCAGGTGTTGAAAACCACAAATATCATCTAAAAAATTTCTACTAATGTCTTATTGGATTTTTTATATGCCAACTATTTAATATTTGAATAATTTTCTATGTGTATAACAATTCCAATATATTAACTATACATTGAATTATAAGTGAATAAAACTAGTGGCACAATGATCCTCTAAAATCTATATAATTATTATCTGATTTAATTTTGATGGAATGTACTTCCAATGAGTATTTTCATTTTCCCACTAGATGAATTTGATGTTATTTTTGGCGTAGATTTGATATTAATATAAAAAGAACTTATCAATTTCAAATTAAGGGAAAAACTATTGATATTTCAAACCAACCATTAATTTTTATTCAGTATTTGAATGTATATGTGATTTGGATAAAATTATTTCCATTATATATATCCTAATCCCTAATTATAAAAATTATTTATCTCATGTGATTTGACAGAAACTCATCATCGAATATACTCCTATTATATGTAATTATTTGAATGTCTTCCAGAATAATTACAAATTATTACTCATCATCATAAATTTTATTTTATATATAACACTATGTAGCTATATTCCTCTTTCACCATGTCAATATAGAATTTCCCAATTGAGTTACTAAAATTAATTATGATCTTCTAGGAGAATCATGACGAGGGATTAAATTATCTATGTGAGTCACCATATAGTGAATCCATTAATTTTTTTAATAAGAATGATAGATCAATTTAACTGTTAATTTAAAATTTTTAACCAAATGAGATCCTGAGAAATAAAAAGTATCTCCATCCATGTAATGATGTGTTTTTTCCCAATTATGAGGTGCTTAATAATTATCCTAGATTGAACTTCATTTGGGATTTTATAAATTGATATACAAGAGAGAAGAAATACCCAAGAGAGTATTTTGTATGATATACAAACTCAATGAATTTGTAGTGCCTCTATTTATTCTTTCTCTTTACCTTACTATTTTCATGTATTTATTTAATGTTTTGATCAGATAATACCTTGATTAGTTTATGGTAGTCTATATAGATGATATTAAAATATATTCAATGACAAATGGTGTGTATGATGATATTTTTTTAATTTTACAAATGACCCTAGGGGATTCTATGTTGAATGAAAAGTATCACATGTATGATTTTTAGCTACAAAAAGATTCATTTTTGGGTCCTATAATATCATGCAAGTGTATACAATTGGATATATAACTGATTGATGTTATTTAACATTGTCCCAAGACAAACATTATGACATCGATTGGTAATTTATGTGTAATGGATGGTTATTATCAACACTTAATGAATAAATGAACATGTTTTTTTAATTCACATAAAAAATTAACTTAAAAGGGAGTCAAGATCCTTTGGATAGATTAATGTGACTAAAATTTCAATAATTTGAGAAAAGGATGTCCAATATAAATGTACATTAACTACTTTATATTGTAGAAGGGTTTTTTACCTATAATTGTTGATAAATGAATATGATATAAATTTTTCCTACATATATTTTTAAGGGGATATGTTATACCTCTAATAAAATAATAATTCATTAATATAATTACTCAGTCTATGACATCAAGATAGAAGTGGTAATATTTTCCTTAATGAAATGGAATTATTGTAGTAATAGATAATGGTGAAACACATATTAATATCAAAATATTGTAGTATATATACACCTATAATGTGTTGAATATGTTCCATATAAAATGGTTAGAGTTGATTAAATATTATGATAACTCAATAGATTACCACACTGTGAAAGCAAACAAGTTGCAAGATGTATCAGGTAAAAAGGATCCTAATAGATCATCTATGGTGATGATTACAAAATATTTCATATTTAATTATTTATATGTATTGGACATCAATTCTTTAAGGTATGATATAAATATTAACTTTATAAAACGTGGGTTGATCCATCAATCAATTTTAAGATTTAGAAGGCATATAATGAGGATTCAGAGTTGAAAAATAATGTGAGAAATTATTTTCGAGTTCAACCTTGAATAAAAAGGAATAATATATTTTTGGAATTGAGTATGTGACCCATTAATAACTAATTTCAAAAAAGGACCTACTATGAAGAGAATATATCTCTACATTCTATATTTTTTCAGGATTTATGGAGACTTATTGTGATCTAAATGAGAATTTATAGTGAGATGACGCGAAGAAAAAATATTTAAAAGTATATATATCATTTTTCTGTTTGTTAGTAAGTTTAGGCTAGGAGATATAACACTAATTAAAAGTTAATAAAATGACTTAAATGGGAAAATAAATGGGAACAATTCACCATGGATTTGTTAATTTGGGTTCTTATTACATCAATAGGTTGTAAAACAATTTTAGGTGTAGTTGATCTCTAAATAAAGATAACACGCAAAATTGTTATTAGGTAATATTAACTCCTGATCATATTTCTATGATATATTAATGAAGTGATAATTTTACAGGGTAGTGCCACATTATATTTTATTTTATCTATATTTAAGGTTTACATAAATGATCTAGAGAATACTTTATCATGCCACGTATATATAGATGTGTTTTAGTACATATTATCATCATTAGAAAAAATTGATTTTTAATAGAACCATTCAGACCATAGAGTATATTCAAAGATCACATAAATTTTAATTCAAAAGGTCTTTGGTTCCAACAACTTAACCTTATTGAATTCTTATATGACAATATATGTCACAAGAGTATTCAGGTTGCTACTTATGAAGACCTATATTGAAATATGTGTATAAATCCATCTTATTGGATTATGGAGAAGAACGAAATATTCTACAACCTATCCTACATAATGAAATGTTCATGAATGATATATTTATATGTAAAGGCCTAAAGTCATCTTAGAGTTAACGAAATTTTGTTGAAAATAACTGGTACGTTCTATAATATGATGTAGGTGAGAGGGTTTTCTAGTGAATTTCCCCATATAAAATGGTTATGAGTTTGGAAAAAAGGAAAAATTAATCCCCAGTTATATTGGCCCCTTCAATATTAGGGATCACGTCGTGACAGATGATAATAAATTTTTTGTCCCCCAAAAATCTCTAAAGGACATGATATATTCCTTAGATCACTCTTAAGGAAACACCAACACGATTCTTTACAAGAACTAATCATAGATGTTATACTACTGATACATGATCATTCCTATTAATAATGACCACTTGAAATATTGAATCATATAGATAATGTTATATTGAATAAGAAAACTCTCCTTGATAATATAATCTAGACTATTCATAAATTTGGGGAAGCAGCAGGGGAACCCAATAATGTGATGAATTTGATATAATTGTAGGTATTTGAATCGATGTAATTTAATTTCAAGGGAATATTTTATTTTAAGGGGGTTATAAATTAACATTTTAATGGACCAAAATTCTATTAATGAAATTAAAATACATTTAATTAATTTATATAATGAAAATCAGGTAAAATAAATAATGGAAAAACGTAAAAACATTATAAATGATGAATAAATGGAATAAGAGGTTTTTCATGATGTTAATGAATTTATACTGATTAAACAATAACTTCACCATAGAAATAGTAATATGAAACTAATGAATAGTAATCCAGCTTAATGAATAGAAACCTCACCCATGAAATTATAAATAACATATAGAAATTTATAAATAATTGGGTGGTATAAATATATCATAGTATAATTAAATGAAAATTTTAAAAATTATTAATTAATTGTTGATTTTTTTATAAGTCATAAATATTAAATTAAAATTCTATAATTAATAAAATGATTTAAAATAATTTTTTTCATCAAATGTTTTAATAAATTAATATTTTGTTGTTTTAGGATTTAATCATTGTTTTTTGATATCTTAATTTTTTTTAAAGTGTTATATAATAAGTTATAATTTAAAAATCTATATTTTTTAGTAATTGTTGATTTCAATTAAAAAATTATATTTCTTATATTTAGAATATTATTTTTATTTAATTTTTTTCATTTCATACTTCTAAATTTCAATAAATTCAATGGAATAATTGTTAATATTTTTTTAAAATATAAGAATTTTTATGAATATTAAAAAACAATAATTTACAATAAATGTTAAATACACGAAACATTGAGTCAGAGTTGATGTATTGATGATTTAATCCCATAATATAAAAATATTCTTTATTATTTTAATATAATTGGTGATAATCCTTTAAAATTCATGGTTTTGAGCCAAATAATACTAATAAATAAAATATTGAGAAATCAGCCCTCTCCTCCACTATAAAAAACTACCCTCACCATAACATATCCTCACACCATCAATTATTCGATCCTTGTAAGATTTGTAACCAATACACATTCCATGAACCATATAATCTTTTTTTAGCCTTTGGCCATGTCAAAATAACTATCCTATCCCCATAAATAGGTTCTCAAGGAGGAGAATTAAAGAAGTAAAAATATTATTTATTTTTATTTATTTGAATTTTATTTTCTTTTATTTTTATATCCTATAGTAAACTATCATATTCAATGAGGCATGATTAATATATTATAATTTATATCATTTGATTATAACATGTTCATTGCATATCCATCATCAATCATTTTCTCACTCCATTCTATTCTCAAAGTAGAAATGTCACATGTGGGGTGTTGTTTTATCACGTTCATGGATGAAAAGTTATTATTTGAATTCACTGTATTTAAGGATGGTAATAAAACGATAATTAGGGTTAAATCATGTTTTGTTATACACATTAAAATTTATGTATTAGTTTCTAACTATCATATATACATAACATTAATTAATAATAAAAAATTCATGATGATTGAAAAACCACAAAAATGATCAAACTATTATCATTAATGTTTTATCAAATTAATCAACCTACTATATGAAAAAAATAATATTTAAGAACATTAATTTTTAATTTAATCTTCTTTAATAACATATAATTCTAATTCCTGAGAATTATACCCATTTTACAAGAACTTTCATACTAGTATACGTGTAAACATATCATGGAAACCAATGAAATGAATGTTGTTAAAAGATAAAATTGAATCATTTACCTCATAAAAGAGGTAAAAAACTAATTTAAAAATATATATTAAAATAAAATAAATATACAAATGTTTCATAATTAATTAATTTCGGGAATTTTTTAGAATCTTGGACATTAAGGACAGGTGCATAACATTTATGACATATGGTAATGGCTTTTTTCTTTAAAATCCATTTCCATTCCTATTAGGCATTCTCCTTCTATAAACCAATGTAATTATTCATTATTTATATAATATTCTTCAAAATTTTGTTTATACATTCCAAAAACATATTTTTAGATCATTTTATCTTCTTTTATATGAAATACTTGATTTATAAGATACCCTTCACAATTCATCAATGTGATGAATCCCAATTAAACGGAATGTATTTATTTCCTTCAAATAATCAATTACCATTGATAATATTTTGTAATAAAAATTTATATTTCTAAAATAATTAATATTTTAATTATAATCTATATTATTTTTATTCATTTTTCTTCAAACAATTACGAAAACTGAAAATTAATTTTCTAAATGAACTCTTATTTTCAATGTAAAAGGGGTATTTCTATTATGAATTACAAGATGATTTTATTAGAATATATTCATCTATTTCTAAAAAATTACTTATTATAATTTTTTTTAAAGATTTATATCTTATAATTATCATATATTATATTTTAATAAATTGTATATGATTAGTTTTCATATGCATGGGCTATCATGGTATTGTCCTCCATACTACTTGAAACGGTAAGTGATTATGTTTATAGATTGAGGACTGTTAATTACAATCCTTATATATGTGGTGATTATGTTAAACCCCATTAATATGAGTAATTAATTTTACTTATAATGTGATTGTTGGTACCCTCTATAGCTCTATGATTCCATGGTAGGTCTCATGAGACAAAACATAAATGGATTTTGAACGAGGCCTTAACCATTTATTTTTGGATGACATGGTCAAGTCCTTGAAGATATATTTCATAGTTCAAGATTAATTCATTCCTTTTTTATTATATTATTAATTGATAAATCCTGTTATTCTTAAACTAGTATAATATCCATTATTTTGTTACATGTGAATATTTATATGGTCTTCAATCTTATTTTATTCATCATATATTATGCTCATGTATATTATATAATGGCATAGGTTTTTCATCATTTACCATGAATGATTTCTTGAATTAGCTTTTTTTACAAATCCTTAATGATAATACAAGATAACCCTTTCATTATTTTTTATTCATCCATACGATTCAAATATGATTATTTTGAACTATGTGTAGGTATAATCTATGAGATTATGGTTTTTTCGAAGGGAGATGGTATGTTTTATTTCATTTCATGTTGTAATGAAATATTCATGTTTGCAATATAATTTCTAAAACTATAAAATTTGTCTCTCCTTGGGGATTTGTGAATTTAATATATATTAGTGTAATAATCAATAGATGAGACTCCAATATACTTGGGTATGGTTATTTACAGTTGTTATCAGAGAATGTTTAGTAGAAACCATGGAAACAAGATTCGAAAAATATAGATTACTGAAAATAATCCTAATATAGTCATTGAGGACAAGAATATAAGAACATTCCTATAATATTGGAATTGTATATTTTCTGTGGGTAATTTTAAAAATACATACCTATCTAGATAATACTTGGGGACATGGTTTTGGAACTAATTTACCTAGGGTAACAACTACAATAGGGTGTATTGGGCCTGACACGGGGAAACCTAGTACATGAGAATAATAATTACTGCACACTTAATTTAAAACTCTAAGGGGATATGAATAATAATATTTTCATTTTTTAAACCATGTTGAAGGATTTAAAGTAAATATTTCATCTAATGGAACAATGTTTATGATTGTGATATTAACAATGCAGAAAATTTCAATTTATGTCTTTTGTTTTTCTAATTTGAAACTATGTATATTGATTCATATCCTAAAATATGTTTGAAAATTATATAGAAATGGTTTGTAGTATACAAACTGAAAGCTATATAAATTCATTTATCACATGTAAGAAATTCCCCCTATTCATGATAATGATACTGGTAGTAGATCTTGGACTATTGCTGAGAAACTTATAACTATTCTTGGAAAAATATCCCAGTTTATGAAGAATAACATAATTTATATGGAGAATATTAATCCAAAATATAGTCTAGAAATGTTAGGATGCTTTAGAGGATAATATACTCCATTGTTCAATGGAACTAGAATCCATTTTTTAGCATATTAATGGATAAGTCCCATAGAGATGATATTTCTCACATTATGATATAATGAAATGGTGAATATTTTCCAGGAAGATTATCATATATCAAGAGATACAAATCAAGGGTTGTAATTGAATCAAGACACAAACGAGGAGCAATAAATTGAAAATATTGAATGGAAATAATTTAAAAATAATTATGTTGTTAATAGTTGGTATCGTGAACAAGGGGTGTCTATAGAGAGGAAATTGATGAGTCTTAAATAACAAAATGATGAAAAAATTGTGAAGTATGAATTAAAAATAACAAGGTTAATAGAGTATGTAGTAGACTAAATATTAAATACAATGAAAAATATTGATCAATTCATAGATGGTTTAAAACTATTCTTCTGATGGGCACTGGACTCCTATTATTTCTCATCAAACACAAATATTGTCTCATCTGTTATTGACAAACTGAACGAATTCTATATATATTATAAATATTTGAGAAAAATACAATAAGTGGTTGGTAGATTAATGACGGGATAATGGAATGAACAAAAATGGTAGTTTTCCATCTTGTGTTAATAGTGGGAAGCAACAACCTGGTACATAACTAAAGGGAATGTGAGTTTGTTAAAAATTTAATGAGAAAGGAATCCAAAACAATGGTTGCAAGGGAATGAAAGAAGCTAGAAATGATCAATGGTAGAATTTTAAAGACATTGAAATTATGAAATTTATTTTCCTATGATACAAGTAAATATTCCCTAAAAAATTCTAATAAGGAAGGGCCAATCTTATGTGATCAATACAACTAAGATTGATGTTCCTAATGATGTCTTGGCATGTACATTAATTATATATTATGTCATAGATATCAAACTATTTTATTTTGGATAATCACATTCCTTTATATCATCCTATCATTACATGAAAATTACTTATTTCCATTAATATTTAATAAAGGAGTTGTCATTCAAAACTCCTAAGGGATGTATCATCGAAGCATGTATGGGTTGGTCAGTCCCATATATGGACCATAATCATTCTTTAGTTTCTAACTTGGTCCTCATACCTAATATTACCTTTGATTTAATACTTGATATTGAAATCCTCTAAAAAATCATGTGAATATATATTACAAAAATAATTATGATACAATTTTGGAGTAATATGTATAATATATTATCTATAGAGAAAAATACTCATAATCTAATTCATATATTTATCCATCTTTAATATCTGTACATAATAAATTTCATGGGGAGGAAGAGAAAGAATAATCGATGAATAAGGAATGAAATATTCAAATTAAATATATACCTATTGCACATGAATATATTGATATATTTCTAGAAGATTTACATGTACATCCTCCAGAGTGGGATGTTTATTTATTTATTTATTTAATCCTTGATGAATGAGACATATAAAAGACTAATTAGAGATTATCCACTAGTTAATTAGTGGAGCTATAGAATCTACTAGGATAATTGATTTGTAAAGGATTTCTCAATGCTAGTGTTTCTCCCTGGGGATTCCCTTTTATCTTTGTATAGAAGAAAGATATATCCTTGATAATATTCATTGATTACAGGGAAATCAATGCTATTACAATAATGAAGAAGTGTAACATGCCTCACATTGATCATTTATTTGAACAAGTTCATAGAGCTCAATATTTTTCATTTATTGACCTTCAATTTGGATATCATCAATTTCATGTGAGGAAGCATGATATTATAAAGAGATAATTTTAAACTAGGGCTGCACATTATAGGTTTAGAATAATTATATTTGGACTCAATAATGAACCATTTGTTTTTATGTATCTAACTAAAATAGTGTTAATGAAATATCATGATGACGTATTTATTGATGATACCTCAATATATTTTGAAATATATTTGGATAATGAGACCCAATTTTGGGGTTTCATGGACACTATTATAAAAAAATAGTTATATATGATGTAAAGAAAGTGTGAATTGTCTCTTAAACCAGTTTCTTTTCATGACCATGTTTCAAAACATTATGTGATATTAGTTGATCCTGCAATGAAAAATATAGTTCTAGAATTACCTATACATATGAACATGTTTCCGAAACTTTCACCAGGGTGCGTGCATCTATCACACAGAAGACGCACTACTGTTACCCTACATTCCTGCTTTCCAAAGGCGGGCGGCATCCATTCCTTATTCTGGGATGTCTGCTCCTTGATCGAAACGGTATGATGGGATGTCGGTTCTTCCTTCTGTGTATTGCTCCTTACATCTCGTCACATAGTCCGGGTCTACCTTACTGATTTAAGACGTAGTTTTTTGAAGCTATTCCTGACTCCATATCTTCATGGACAACAGTTAATTACGCCGCTTCTATCATGACCTTCCAAGGTTTCCTGTCAGGGAAGCAACATTCGGTTAGGACAGTAGTCACGTTGGGCATCACTTGCATGTCTTGAAGATGGGGATTGGCATGACTTTCTTATGTCTTTTATTATAGGGCTTCTCGAGGGTGAGAAATCCCGATGCATCTCACATTTAACACCAGTAATTCTATGCCATATGAATGTATTTGAGGATTTCCTCAACTTTACAATTTAACACACGGTATGCATTAAGTTTAGCGTCCCGCGAAGATGGATCAGACAGATCAAGACACTAGCTAGAGTGGATCAGATTGAGGAACCCCCTCGAGGGAACACCGATGTTGGGGACAGCACGTGGGCAGCTTCCCGAATGCTATCTAGGAAATGGGTAATGAAGTGGCATGACCCCACCAGGATTTGGAGGCCAGGGTAAGAATCTGGATGGATGATGTTTTTGGGCTTGATCCTCAAAGAGACATCCTATGTAACCTCGTGGTAGGGAATAAATGTCATCGTAGGTCGTAGGAACGATGTGACACCTAAGGAGGAAACCCGCGAGAATTGATGCTTGGACGATACCCAGAGGAAGTGGAACATCCGGGTTAGGGCACGAGCTTCCCAAGACACATAGGCTTGAGTGAGAGATCATGACGATTCATGGGTGATTGGGTTGAACCTCATTGTGGTTTCTTATGTATCCCCATGGTAGAGAATAAATGTTCATGTATTTCAGGTGAATTTAGTTTAACGTCATGGGGGAAGGGGCTGAACTAACATGAAGATGGACCAAGGGTCATATGGGTTTTGGGTTGAAGCTCGTGGAGTCTTCTTACATATCCCAGTGGCTGGGAATAAAAGACCATGTAGTTCGAGATGGTTGGGGCTTACACTCTGAGTCGGCCCAAGGAGGTGGGGCATGAACCTCGTGGAGGCTTCTTGAATTCCAGTCCATGACAAGGATCAGAGTCCCCGTAGTTTGGGATGGATTGGGGCATACACTCTGAGGTGGCCCAAGGTGGGGGGGGGGGGGGGGGGCTTTAACCTCATGGAGGCTTCCTATGAACTAGGCCTTGACATGGATCAATGTCCACATTTTTCGATATGGTTGAGTCTTACACTATAAGGCGGCCCATGGTGGTGGTGCGTGAACCTCATGGTGGATTCTTATGTACCATGCCTTGACATGGATCAAAGTCCACATAGTTTCGTATGGATTGAGGCTTACACTCTGAGGCAGCATGAGGTGGTGTGGATTGAATCTAGTGGAGGCTTCCTATGTAACATGCCTTGACATAGATCAATGCCACAATAGTTCGGAATGGTTGGAGCTTACACTCTGAGGCGGCCCACGGTGGTGGGGCTTGAACCTCGTCGAGGCCTCCAACGTACCATGGCTTTACATGGATCAAATTCCCCGATGTTCGGGATCGATTGTGGCTTACACTATGTGGCGGCCCAAGTTTTTTCAAGGTCGATTCATAATCTAAGCTCACGTGAGTCCTGCTCGTTGTGAGAAACATGATATAGAAGAGACTTGACGATCATGTCAGGAAGGGTGCATCCATGGTAGATTGAAATGGGCTTATACATTGAGTGGCCCATGGTGTCAGGACTCGCTTCATGACGGATTCATGTGGGTGACAATGTTTAGAGGGAGAGGGATTTGGGATGGAATAATGAGGAAGAATTCTTCCCTCCTGTAGAGACCCGAAGCTTAACGTACAAGGATATTACATTAATTTTGTAGAATACTTATTACAAAACAAAAACACACACACAAGGACCGTAATAGTTTAGTGACTTTGGAAACTCAGAATTTAATCTTCTAATCGCGGTGAAAGATCTTCAAAATCTCCCATAAAGATCTTCTCTCTTTTTTTTTACCTGAAAACTTTTTTATATCCTGGGGAAAACAAAACATAAAAGGGTGAGCTCAAATGCTCAGTAAGGGTAAACAAAAGAAATATCAATCACATCATATACATAAGAAGATAACTTTTGGAAATCTTAACCTGGAAAAGAGATCATAATTTCATAACATGGGATAAATCATGGCAGTGAAATGTAGTCACAATAATCATAACATAAAACATGAAACTTTGTGGAATACACACATAATCATAGAGAATCATATCTTATTAGTCAAGAATCATTTCCAAGACTATCTTAGTGGGCAAAGTCCCTTTCTGAACCGAGTCACCCTCGTTTCAGTCCTGTTTCACTGAACCGGTATAACCTACCATTCCAGCCATATCTATCTCATTATATATAAAATCTTTACCCAATGCATTGGAGGGAGATATTGGTCCCACCCATCTCATAATGATACCATTCTTATGTGTGCCACAAAATCATAAATCATACATCATTGCATAACCCATGTAATAAAATGGGATTCTTAAACATCGTGCCATCAAAATCCATAAACAATTGATATCATTTCATCATAAAAAAATTGAAACCATTTAAATCATAGAGACATTTTACTTGAAACATACATATCAAATAACGTCATCTTAGATGGATAATAGTTTTGAAATAAAACACTTGAAATGAATTCTTTAGAAAAATATCCTTTCTTCTTTAAAAACATTTTTCCTTTCTTAACATGTCATAAAACATTAAACTAAAAGAAGTTGATTAAAAAAACTTGAAAACTTCTAACGAAAGTTTCTTGGAAATAATTTTTTAAAAATCCATTCATGCCGTATAAGTTAAAAAACATTCTTCTCGTACTTTTGTCGGAAAAGTCAAAAAAGTACCTCGTACGAAAAATGACAAAAGATTCCTTTCATATCTTTTACTAAAAACACACCGAAGGGTAAAATTTTATGTAAACCATTATAGTTTGATGTAAATAATATTCCATATCATGGAAACATGAATGTGGATGATAAAATGCCCCCCAGTAAATTCCAATGTATAAACAATCTCGGATAAAAATGAGATTGTGATATTTCCCTTACCTTAGGTCTGATTTGCTTCGTAAGTGTCCGAACCTCATGTATAATGATTTAAATAATGTCATTGACTTATTAAAAATCATATTCATTGTTATTATATCATATATGGTTCACTTATGACTTTATATTACCCGTTCTTTTGTAAATTCATGTTAAAGTAGCGTTTTGGGTAAAATCGTCTCATTTGTCGTTTGTGTTTTAACTTGTAATTATTCATATGATTAATTAGATAATTATTACTTAATTATAGAATATAAAACATGATTTATATATAATATATATTCAGAATATACATATATATAATGGATCGATAAATGGAAAGAAATACACCGTTTATGGAGACGGTAGGCCGTATGTACGCATGAACGTTGTTTTCGTTTCCTTATTGAATTGAGTGGAATTAAGTAGATGACATACATATATATAAACATAAATCCAGTAGCTTTATAATGTCATATATTTCATTATTATTGCTTATATATACTTTATAATCATTCTTAAATGGTTAACATGGAGAATGAATCTCATCGCGTCGTGGAGACGGTAGTCCGTACGTACGCACGATCGATGATATCATTTCCATAATTATTGAATCGAATTGGGGTGGATGATAAAATATATCATAATCATTATGATGTTATAATAACTATGTATAGTTATTATTTACACCATAATACCCATCCATGTAGGGTGTTGGTGGAAAAACAGATTACACCACGGCGTGGAGACGATATTCTGTACGTACGCACGCGCGGTGATTTTGTTTTCCGTAGGATGGATAGATGGTGAAATAGGGGTGTTGCATACTTATAATAATATATCAGTATATGATTGATACTGATGTTATTACTTCATAATGAAACACCCTAAGAAGAATAAGTGGAAGAAGAAATAATGTTGAATGAATCAGTAACGGAAATTACCTCATCTTTGAAGCACCTCATTGAGACCTCCTCTTAGGGAACTAAAATTGGTCTTTGAGGAAGACCAAAACCACTAGGATGTTGCTAGGGAAGTGGAGAGGAGAATTTTTCAGGGGTTGGCCGAGCTTGAATGCTCAATGTTGTGTGAGGAAGAGAGGGAGGAGGTTCCCTTTTATAAGGGAGGAGAGGGGCACCTTTGGAATTCATAAAAATATTAATTTATAATAAATCTAACCCCACATAAAAACCTCCAAAAATGACTCATATTTGAAGATTAGATGAGATAGGTTTGTAATATCATAATCCAATCAAATTTATACATGTTTGGATCTTATTTTAAACCTTATCATTTTGATTTATCCTTATTTAATCTATTTAAGTTTATTTGTGGTAATAAAATTCTAAATTTTAAATTATAACAAATAATTACTTATTTGTTGTGAATATTACATAATATTTTAATTTATAACATTATATACCTTATAAATTTAAATCTATAATTTTTAAATATTTTTGTGATTTTTAAACAATTTTATTATATGTTATTTTTATAAAATAACAATAGTGTCAATTTTGAAACTATTCATTTATTTGAATTTAAATAAAATATATACAGAAGATATGTTCGAACTAAAAACTTTAATATATTAATAACAGGTCATATGTATCTATAAAATTAGTGTATCACATTAAATAGTTCATATAATGTTTATTTTATTATTTTTAAAACCATTTATTTGGTTTATCTCTTAATAAAATAATTACTACATCATTTTTTAATAATTATTTAATATACATATTTGTTGCATAAAAATTTAAAATAAAATCCTATGATGAATATAAATATATTACCTTTCACAATAAAACTTTTACTCTAATTTATCATCTCATAATCATAATATGGAAATTGTTATATTTATTAAATTATGACGGTGACAACTTTGGCATCATTTAAAATAAAATAATATAAGTGTCATAATTGCTTGTATAAGACTCCAAATGGTAAAATATTCGACCATTGGATGATTATAGTTTAAATTTACATGACCAATAAGTTTTGGTCAGGGTTCTGTGCCTTTTATGGTCACTATTAGTTTAATAAAAACTATATTCTTAATTTTTCACTAGATAAATAATTTCTGCATCACTATTGTGTCACAATGAATGATAATTATTTAATCCCAAAAAATTCTAGATAAATTTTCATGATGTAGATAATTTTGTTAGATTTCTGGAGACTATTCATGTTCGACGTTTTATGATGTTTATCACTAAGTTAAAATTATTATACTTATAAGATTTAAGAAAGTGACATGTTGTCACTTTCTTTGGTTTTAATAATAATTAAATTATTTTCATAGTCAAAAGTCCATAAAATGAATCTAATCTGACCCTTATTTTATATGGGTTTACTTTTAGCCGTCAAATAGAATTTTGGCATGTGTTAGGGTAATTTTATAATATTATATTTACCCTTAATTACCCGATTTACCTTTAACTATGGTAAATAAAATTTACCGTAATTACTATTCATAATTCCCAAAAATAAAAAGTAGCCTATTAACATAATTTGGACCCACTGATTCCAAATATGGAATCCATTTTTTAAAATTCAATACACAGAAGTTGCAGAAATTAAATTAAAATTAATCCCGTTGTCGAATAAAAACGGGTTTTTGTTTAAAACATTGCAAAAGATTGAATTGATTTAACCTACGAATTCAAGGTAAAATCAATGCTAATGACATTCATTATATTAAATGGTAAAAATATATTCTATTTATACTTTAAAACCATTAAATATTATAATTTAACAACATAAGATATTACGATGAAAATAGTTGTTTTTAATTAAAATATAGCGTGTTTTTACTATGCATTAAAATATGAAAGTTATCGGAAAAATATCAAAACTTTATCTAATGTAAATTTTTATATCCTGATTCAAAAGAAGAATTTTATTTTGTAAAATTTAACATATAAACATGTCAAAAACTAGATTTAAAGTGGGCGTGCCATCAAAAGGCGGCAAAACAGCATTTTTTGAAAAAAACTTATTTTACTCGAAAAATTTATTTTGTTCTTATACCATGTTCTAGAAAATGTGTAAGATGAATAATAATGTTATAAAATTCAAAATTTAGTTAATATTATTCATAAAGGCTAGTTCATGACAATATTATAATAATATGTCGTTGTTTATTAAAACCCGGTATTGCGTACAACACACGCTATCGAGGAACGTCGTGATTGCGTGTAATGAAAGCCAAGTCAGGGTTGCGTGTTGTGAAAGAATCCTTCGTTGTTTTGTATAACATAATCCAAACATATTTCATTTATAAATTGAATATATATATATACTCAATGTTGCATAGAATAACTATTATCAAAATTATGTGTAACACGAACCAAGAATAGTGTTGCGTATACTGCAAGATAATATGGTGTTGCGTATAGCTCAAGGTAATCTTGGTGTAAAATACAACACAAGACATTAATGAAATTAAACGAATATTTTTCATAAATTCTTGGGGTGTTACACTCTACCCCCCTTAAAATGAATTTCGCCCTCGAAATTCGTCGGGGTTATAAATGGTTTACTACTCGAAAGTTTGTTTAATAGAAACCCACATCGTAAAAAGGAATACCAAAACATGGCTTTAAAAACTAAAGTATGAAATGTAATGGTTACCCAAATTAACTCATCACTGGGTTTCCACATAGGAGAACATAGGGGAAAATATGGATATGGAAGAAAAATATAACCACCAAGTTATGATGGAGAGTGGTAGAGAACCTGGATATGAAAAAGCCAACAATCACAAAGCTATTGATTTGTGATGATCTAGGGTACCATCCGATTCATCAGATATAAGGTCACTGGGAAAACATTTTTGGTTTTCAATATCATTTCCCTAAAGTTGAAAATTTTGAATTAGAAGAAATACTTACTTGATTTTGGTACAATATCACTGTTGTTCGTGAATTGAACAATTTCCACTTCATCACTTAATGAAATGTAGTTGAATTTGTTATTCGTGATGTGTTAGAAGATCATGTGATAGAATGATGGGTCATTCCATCTCTTTCAAACAAAAGGTTAGCAAAAGATATAAGTCCATCTTATGGTTAGATTAATCGTATATGGTTCCAAAAATGAACTTATACTTCATATATCATACCGCTTAATAAAATAAAACTAGTTTATACTAACCAGGGACTTCCTGTAGGCCAGTGGTAGGTGATAAAGGCCAGTCGTACTTCGGTTTTGGGCTCGATTCCCACAGCCTTGTCCGACGCGATGGGTTGTCGCCCATCCTGCAGGTTGTCCTTTTTCTAAAACTATATTACTATAACATCCCATCAATAATATCGAAAAACAAACAATACCAACATATGTCCAAAATAATCCATTCCAATCTTTAGGCTTATCCATAATACTGCAGTCCACTCTCAGAGATTTAATACCATCGTTTATCCCCATATATCATAAGATATATCTTGTTGGTCACATTCCAAACATTCAAAGGCCTTAATCATGTACTCTCTTGAATACCCATTGAACCTTATTGAAAACATGAGTGCGGTTAAAAGTTAACTCTTTCCACATACCAAAATCCACAAATTTCTATATACTCAAACCATGATATAACCTTCTCCTTATATCAGTCATGAGCTCATGAATACTATCAAACATTTAATTTTCTCCTTATCCCTTCATTATGCGCATATCATCTACATTCCAAAAATATCTGAATAACCTTTCATGGATACTGGTAACATTAATCATACACTTTCAAAACACAAGGAAATGCAACAGTGTAACAATCCTTAGATGTCTCTTTATTCCATAGTACCATGAGATTACTTATACAACATTACACATGATAAACATGTAATCATTCCACTACATTTATAAACCATTGACCGAGCTTCAACAATTATTTCTTCTCAAATATCATTTGTAGTCTCTTCATCATCATCAACATAAATACTACCCATACGACCATACTGATTCTCTTCATGAGACTTTACCTTAGGGCATTGGTTTTCATAATGCCCATACATTCCACATTTAAAACATTTAACCATTGTTGATATCGTAGAAATACCATTATCCTCATCCCTGGTGTTAACTGAACCTTTTCCTTTGCACTTACTGGCTTTGTGTCCTTCTTTTACACACCCAAAGCATCTTCCAGTTCCTTTGAAACATTCTCCTTGATGCCTCTTCCTACATGATTTACATAGGGGAAATTGAACTTTCTTTCCTCTATGATCATCATGCAACTCCATCTTTCTCTTATTAGCCGAGTTAGGAAACATACCAAATTTTACATTATTAATCATATTATGATATTTCTGATTCGGCATAATAATTATGATTGGACTTCCAAATCCCATTTCATTTGATTGCTCATGAAGAATATCATTCCATTGTCCACCATATCCTCCATTATCGTGAATCATCTTGTTTCCAGCCATTTTCTAAAACCCAAAAAGAATAGTGTGAGATGGAAAAATCTTTCTAGGGAAAACAACATAATAAAAGAGGGAGTAACCTTAATATATAACATCATAGGTTAAATTCTAATATCTTTAGCGCAATTCTAGGACTATATCCTATACGTATACTTAACCATAGAGACATCCATAGACATACCTTAGAAATATCTCTTGGGATCTCACTAATGTTTTCGCATACTAGTTTCCAAAGGTTGACTAAACCTTTCCTCTGATACCAACTGTAGAGACTCGATGCTTAACGTACAAGGATATTACATTAATTTTGCGGAATACTTATTACATAACAAAAACACACACACAAGGACCGTAATAGTTTAGTGTCTTTGGAAACTCAGAATATAATCTTCTAATCACGGTGAAAGATCTTCAAAATCTCCCATAAAGATCTTCTCTCTTTTTTTACCTAAAACGTTTCTTTATATCCTGGGGAAAAGAAAACATAAAAGGGTGAGCTCAAATGCTCAGTAAGGGTAAACAAAAGAAATATCAATCACATCATATACATAAGCACATAACTTTTGGAAATCTTAACCTGCAAAAGAGATCATAATTTCATAACATGGGATAAATCATGGCAGTGAAATGTAGTCACAATAATCATAACATAAAACATGAAACTTTTTGGCATACACACATAATAATAGAGAATCATATCTTATTAGTCAAGACTCATTGCCAAGACTATCTTAGTGGACAAAGTCCCTTTCTGAACCGAGTCACCCTCATTTCAGTCCAGTTTCACTGAACCGGTATAACCTACCATTCCAGCCATGTCTATCTCATGAGATATAAAATCTTTACCCAATGAATTGGAGTGAGATATATATCCCACCCATCTCATAATGATACCATTCTTATTTGTTCCACAAAATCATAAATCATACATCATTGCATAACCCATGTAATAAAATGGGATTCTTAAACATCATGCCATCATAATCCATAAACAATTGATATCATTTCATCATAAGAAAATTTAAACCATTTAAATCATAGAGACATTTTACTTGAAACATACATATCAAATAACGTCATCTTAGATGGATAATAGTTTTGAAATAAAACACTTGAAATGAATTCTTGAGGTAAATATCCTTTCTTCTTTAAAAACATTTTTCCTTTCTTAACATGTCATAAAACATTAAACTAAAAGAAGTTGATTAAAAATACACATGAAAACATGTAAAGGAAGGTTCTTGGAAATAATGGTTTAAAAATCCATTCATGCCGTATAAGTTAAAAAAAACATTCTTCTCATACTTTTGTCAGAAAAGTCAAAAAAGTACCTCGTACGAAAAACAACAAAAGATTCCTTTCATATCTTTTACTAAAAACACACTGAAGGGTAAAATTGGATTTAAACCATTATAGGTGGATGTAAATAATATGTCATATCGAGGAAACATGAATGTGGATGATAAAATGCACCCCAGTAATTGCCAATGTATAAACAATCTCGGATAAAAATGAGATTGTGATATTTCCCTTACCTTAGGTCCGATTTTCTTCGTAAGTGTCCGAACCTCCTGTATAATGATTTAAATAATGTCATTGACTTATTACAAAATCATATTCATTGTTATTATATCATATATGGTTCACTTTTGACTTTATATTACCCGTTCTTTTGTAAATTCATGTTAAAGTAGCGTTTTGGGTAAAATCGTCTCATTTGTTGTTCGTGTTTTAACTTGTAATTATTCATATGATTACTTAGATCATTATTACTTAATTATATAATATAAAACATTATTTATATATAATATATATTCAGAATATACATATATATAATGGATCGATAAATGGAAGGAAATAAACCGTTCCTGGAGACGGTAGGTCGTACGTACGCATGAACACTGTTTTCGTTTCCCTATTGAATTGAGTGGAATTAAGTAGATGACATACATATATATAAACATAAATCCAGTACCTTTATAATGTCATATAATTAATTATTATTGCTTATATATACTTTATAATCATTCTTAAATGGTTAACATGGAGAATGAATCTCATCGTGTCGTGGAGATGTTAGTCTGTACGTACACACGAGCGATGATATCATTTCCATAATTATTGAATTGAATTAGAGTGGATGATACAATATATCAGAATCATTATGATGTTATAATAACTATGTATAGTTATTCTTTACACCATAATAACCATCCATGTAAGGTGTTTGTGGAAAAACAGATTACACCACGGCGTGGAGACGGTATTCCGTACGTACGCACGCTCGGTGATTTTTTTTCCGTAGGATGGATAGATGGTGAAATAGGGTTGTTACATACTTATAATAACATATCAGTATATGAGTGATACTGATGTTATTACTTCATAATGAAATAACCTAAGAAGAAGAAGTGGAAGAAGAAATAATGTTGAATGAATCGGTAACGGAAATTACCTCTTCTTTGAAGCACCTCTTTGAGACCTTCTCTTTGGGCACTAAAATTGGGCTTTGAGGAAGACCAGAACCACTAGGATGTTTCTATAGAAGTGGAGAGGATAATTTGGCATGGGTTGGCCGAGCATGAAGGCTCAATGTTGTGTGAGGAAGAGAGGGAGGAGGTTCCCTTTTATAAGGGAGGAGAGGGGCACCTTTGGAATTCTTAAAAATATTAATTTATAATAAATCTAACCCTACTTAAAAACCTCCAAAATGACTCATATTCAAAGATTAGATGAGATAGGTTTGTAATCTAATCATCCAATCAAATTTATACATGTTTGGATCTTATTTTAAACCTTATCATTTTGATTTATCCTTATTTAATCTATTTAAGTTTATTTGTGGTAATGAAATTCTAAATTTTAATTTATAACAAATAATTACTTATTTGTTGTGAAATTTCTATAATTGTTTAATTTATAACATTATATACCATCTAAATTAAAATCTATAAGTTTTAAATATTTTTGTGATTTTTTAATAATTTTATAATATGTAATTTTTATAAAATAACAATAGTGTCAATTTTGACACTATTCATTTATTTGAATTTAAATAAAATATATACAGAAGATATGTTCGAACTAAAATCTTTAATATATTAATAAAAGGTCATATGTGTCTATAAAATTAGTGGATCACATTAAAAAGTTCATATAATATTTATTTTAATATTTTTAAAACCATTTATTTGGATTATCTCTTAATAAATTAATTATTACATCATTTTTGTATAATTATTTAATATACTTATTTGTTTCATAAAAATTTAAAATAAAATCCTATGGTGAAGATAAATATATTACCTTTAACAATAATACTTTTAATCGAATTTATCATCTTAAAATCACAATATGGAAATTGTTATATTTATTAAATTATGAAGGTGACAACTTTGGCATCATTTAAAATAAAATAATATAAGTGACATAATTGCTTGTATAAGACTCCAACTGGTCAACTATTCGACCAGTGGATGATTATAGTTTAAATTTACATGACCAATAAGTTTTTGTCAGAGTTATGTGCCTTTTATGGTCACTATTAGTTTAATAATAACTATATTCATAATTTTTCACTAGAAAAATAATTTCTGCATCACTATTGTGTCACAATTAATGTTAATTATTTAATGCCAAAAAATTCTAGATAAATTCTCATGATGTAGATAATTTTGTTAGCTTTCTGGAGACTATTCATGTTCGACGTTTTATGATGTTTATCACTAAGTTAAAATTATTATACTTATAAGATTTAAGAAAGTGACATGTTGTCACTTTCTTTGGTTTTAATAATAATTAAATTATTTTCATGGTCAAAAGTCCATAAAATGAATCTAATCCGACCCTTAGTTGATATGGGTTTACTTTTATCCGTCAAATAGAATTTTGGAATGTGTTAGGGTAATTTTATAATATTATATTTACCCTTAATTACCCGATTTACCTTTAACTATGGTAAATAAAATTTACCGTAGTTACTATTCATAATTTCCAAAAATAAAAAGTAGCATATTAACATAATTTGGACCCACTTATTCCAAATATGGAATCCATTTTTTAAAATTCAATACACAGAAGTTTCAGAAATTAAATTAAAATTAATCCCGTTGTCGAATAAAAACTGGTTTTTGTTTAAAACATTGCAAAAGATTGAATTGATTTAACCTACGAATTCAACGTAAAATCAATGATAATGACATTAATTATATTAAATGGTAAAAATATATTCTATTTATACTTTAAAACCATTCAATGTTATAATTTAACCACATAAGATATTACGATGAAAAAGTTGTTTTTAATTAAAATATAGCGTGTTTTTACTATTCATTTAAATATGAAAGTTATCAGAAAAATATCAAAACATTATCTAATGTAAATTTTTATATCCTGATTCAAAAGAAGAATTTTATTTTGTCAAAGTGAACATATAAACATGTCAAAAACTAGATTTAATGTCGGTGTGCCATCAAAAGGCCGCAAAACTGCATTTTTTGAAAAATACTTATTTTACACGAAAAATTTATTTTGTTCTTATACCATGTTCTAGAAAATGTGTAAGATGAATAATAATGTTATAAAATTCAAAATTTAGTTAATAATATTCATAACGGCTAGTTCATGAAAATATTATAATAATATATCGTTGTTTATTAAAACTCAGTATTGCGTACAACACATGCAATCAAGGAAGGTCGTGATTGCGTGTAATGCAAGCCAAGTCAGGGTTGCGTGTTGTGAAAGAATCCTTCGTTGTTTCGTATAACATAATCCAACCATATTTCATTTATACATTGAATATATATATATATACTCAATGTTGCGTAGAATAACTATTATCAAAATTGTGTGTAACACGATCCAAGGATAGTTTTGCGTATACTGCAAGCTAATACGGTGTTGCGTATAGCGCAAGGTAATCTTGGTGTAAAATACAACACAAGAAATTAATGAAATTAAAAGAATATTTTTCATAAAATCTCGGGGTGTTACACCTCCCATGCCCTTCGCTAGCTGTGGCATCGAGGAAGTGAGCAATAGCATGGGTGATGCCTCCTGTAAGGAAATCTAGGGGCTTACACCAAGGTGGCTGCCCTTCCTCGTGGACAAACGCAACTCCGATAAGGAGGATATAATCCCCTTTTAGAAGTGATTTCATCCCCGTGGTGATGATTGGGTGTGGAGAATGTCTAATTCGGAGGGACCTTGTGTGCGAGGCACGGGGCCAGGTCACAGTTTAAAATCATGTGCTGAGGATGATGGAACTTGGTAGTTTAACGTCATGCAGCACAGATGAGGTGGGTTCACTCCACACCCATAGGACTTACAAAACTCATACCCCCTTCCACTTGCGGGAGGGAAGCCATCGTCAAGGCCATAACGAGGGGGTTTTGTGCATCGTACCATTGAGGGGTCCATGTTAGCATGGATATGCGAAGAATCAATAGCCGTTATTGTGCATAGGTGAAAAAGCATGAGGCGAAGCAATGCAATGGGAAGGATTGTCCAAAAGACTTTGAAGTTACTTCGTACATTCCTAGAAGGTAGTACAAGAAAACATTGTATGATGCAGATGCCTAGGGTGCACAAGACACCTGCGAATGGCACCCAGAAAGAGGGCATCAGGCATTCGCACAAGAGGGAGCCCAGGGTGCACCGAGGTGAAGGCCCCCGGAGAATGGCGCGTAGTACTTGATGTTTTCACGAAATAAAGGAACCCAGCTCGAAAAGCCCTGGCTAGCATGAAAGCAGTGATGCTTGTGTGAAATAGGGGGTTAGGTATTGCACACATTTACGAGGATTCTGTGAAAGGTGCATGGATTATGCGCAGGTGGAAAGGCTGCGTGTAAGGGAAGCAGAGCACACAAAGGAATGAATTACATGCAATTGGTTGGCCTACACGCAATGGAAGGAATTGCGTACATGGGGGAGAGCCCGAACGGAGTGAAATTCAGTCTAATCCAAATGGGATCTCTTGAAAAGGATGACCCAGGGCGACTGGGCGTGAATAGAACAGTAAGTGAAGGCCATATTGCGCGTGCACAAAATGCGTATTACGCGCATGAGAGCCAGTTCAACTTCGTCCCTATTGAAAAAGAAGGGGTCACCTTCTATTTATAGGTGATCGGGAGCATGTAATATAGGTCAGCATGTAAATATTGGGCGATAGTGGTGGAAATGCAAAATGTCAACCACACGGGGTGCGGGTGCGAAATTATTTCACGCATGTGCTAGGACTCTTCAAGAATCCCGATACTTTTACTGCGGGACAACATTTTTCATGCACTTCACCATTTTTTTCATAAAAAACCTCTGGGACCCCCGAACCTGGTCTCCGGGTCAGAATATGACTTCGCTTCATCGTTTTGAAACTTTCTATAACACTTAAGCACATTTCGGAATCTACAAATGCCCCCCCCCACTTAGAATTGGATCAGCGAGGGGTCGCAACGATAGGATTCAGAAAGGAAACACCGAAATGACGGCTCTGTGGGTCTGCTGCGTGCAAAAATCTGATGCGGCGCTCAAAATTCATCCAGGTGCGAAGCCCTTTTCACGCGGGCACGGAACCCAGGCTTAGCTCAAAAAAGTAGCCGAGGGTCCCATGCTCCATACGACTTTTCACGCACGATATGCTTTGAGATCTCATGAGCAAAATTTCTTCTGCACCCGCGCAAAAAACCTCCTTGGTAGCGCATAATTCCACCGAGATATGGTGAAATGTTACGCGCAAACCAGATATTTTTCATGACATCCTCCGAAACATTGTTCCAGGCTCCCAGATTTCATGCCAACCTTCTAGTTTTCACACCATCTACTGAAACACTTGGTCAGAAGAAGATGGCCACAAACCGGGTTGATAAAGGGGAAGCTGCTGCTCATACAGCCGAAATGGTTGTGAACTCGGATTTTTATGGCGTAAAAAGGGTTTTCTCCAATAATCACTAGAGAATGGTACATGCCTTATTGGTTTCTCTACACATGAGACATATTTGGTGTCGAGCTGCAGCACATTGGTCTATTCAAGGTAGTGTGGACTTCGTAGTTCCATTTCTATCACCAGCCTGATCTCAGGCTGGAGTTGTTCACCCGGTGGACCCCTGATAACAACACATTCAATCTTCACCATGGGGAAGTCGGCATCAGTATCCGGGACATCCACTACATCAAGGTCATCCCTTTGGAGGGTTATCAATATGATGAGTTCCTCCCACTGATGAACATCTGAGGTGACAGATCACGAACCCCCATTCTAACGTGGAACCTGCTGGAGTTGCCCATGGAGAAGCTAGGGGTCATGGACTTCTAGAAGAATATCACCAACAAGGACTAGTTATGCTAGTTCCTAGAGATGAATCCATAATTCAAGATGCCAGGGCGGGGAAAACGTTGTCCAACCGCAGCTCAGAGGAGCAAGAGCAGATCATACTGGAGGATCCTGGAGGTAGGGAAATACCAATCATAGAACTACATCATGAATGAGGTCTGGGACCTGAATTTTTGGTATGTTAGATACGTCTTAACATTCCTAAGCGGGTGGATTCTTTCGGTGCTGTATTTATGGATGGGCATTCATTCGGCGACTCTGGTGATGGATGGCATCATGGATGCCAATAAGAGGTTCAACCTGGGGGTCCCCATGCTGGATCAGCTGTTATAACGACACATACATTACATACATTGTTAATAATTCAAAATTGAAGTACACTTATTACAACATATAACAAAACTATGAACGGGCTATATAGGTATAGTGTCTTTAGAAACTGGGAAACATAAACAACTGGTTCATAAAGCGTCTACACTGCATCCCATTTATTTCATCATATTTATAGTCCCTTTTGGCATATCTTACTTAATAACCTTCTTCCTAACCTAGGGAAAGAAAACATACAAAAGGGTGAGATCAAATGCTCAGTGAGGGTAAACAAAAGAAATATCAATCACATTATATTCATAAGAACATAACATTTTGTAAATCTTACCCTGAAAAAGAGATCATAATTTCATAACATGGGGTAAATCATGGTAGTGAAACGTAATCACCATAATCATAACATAAAACATGAAGCTTTGTGGAATACACACATAATCAAAGAGAATCATTTCTTATTAGTCAAGACTCATTTCCAAGACTATCTTTGTGGATAAAGTTCATTTCTGAAACGAGTTCATTCCTCATTTCAGTCCTGTTTCACTGAACCGGTTTAACCAGGCATTCCAGCCGTGTCTGTCTCATGAGATATAAATCTTTACCCAATACCTTGGAGGGATATATAGGTCCCACCCATCTCATAATTATTCCATTCTTATGTGTGCCACAAAATCATAAATCATACATCATTGCATAACCCATGTAATAAAAATGGGATTCATAAACATCATGACATCATAAAAAAATTCATATAAGATAAAGGAATTCATAAAAATAATTTCATCACAACATAATGAAATCAATGTAATAATAGGGAGAGAAATAGAACCCTTTATTATCTTATATGGAAAATAATTTTGATAAAACACTGGAACTCCATTCTTGAGGAAAATATCCCTTCTACTTCAAAAACACTTTTCCTTTCTTAACATGTCATACAATTCTAAAGTAAAAAAATTTGATTAAAAATAAACCTGAAAACTTGTAAAAGAAGCTTCTTGGAAATAATGTTTTAAATATCCATTCATGTCGTATAAGTTAAAAAAAATTCATCTCGTACTTTTTGTCGAAAAAGTCAAAAATTACCATGTACGAAAAACGACAATAGATTGCTTTCATATATTTTACTAAAAACTCACCAAAGGGTAAAATTGGATTTAAAAAATTATAGGTGGATGAAAATAATATTACATATTGAGGAAACATGGATGTGGATGATAAAATACACCCCAGTAAATTCCAAAGTATAAACAATCTCGGATTAAAATGAGATTGTCATATTTCCCTTACCTTAGGTCTGATTTTCTTCGTAAGTGTCCGAACATCCTGTATAATGATTTAAAATAATGTTATTGACTTATTCCAGAATCATACTTATTTTTATGATATCATATATGGTCATATTCTTAGCTTATTATTAGTAATATTTCATTGCTACTTGTGATTCGGGTATTTATTACTTTTTGTTCTTATGCGTGTTTTTTCGAATAAATTCTTCTTCATGTTTTCAGGTTATAGATTTCTCATTTACAGAATGGTATTAGTGTAATATATATAATATTTATTCACTCAATTCATTTATTTAATCATTATGCAATGAAAATCATGTAGAACGAGTCACATCACATCGTGGAGACGGTATTCCGTACATACGCACGAGCGATGATATCGTTCCCATGATCGTGGAATTGTATTAGAGTGTATGTATACTATTTCAGAATCAATATAACTTTACAATAATCATATATATTAATTATTTACACCATTATACCCATCCAAGTAAGGTGGTGGTGGAAAATAGATTACACCACGGTGTGGATACGGTATTCCGTACGTAGGCACGCGCGGTGATTTCGTTTTCCGTAGGATGGATAGATGGTGAAATAGGGTTGTTTCATACGTATAATAACATATCAGTATATGAGTGATACTGATGTTATTAATTCATAATGAAAAAAAAAAATAAGAATAAGTGGAAGAGGAAATAAAGTTGAAAGAATCGGTAATGGACATTACCTCTTCATTGAAGCTCTTCTTTGAGACCTCCTTTTAGGGCACTAAAATTGGTCTTTTAAGAAGACCATGACCTCTAGGATGTTTCTAGGGAAGTGGAGAGGATAAATTTTCAGGGTTTGGCGGAGCTTTAAGGCTCAAAGTGGTGTGAGGAAGAGAGGGAGGAGGTGCCCTTTTATAAGGGAGGAGAGGGGCACCTTTGGAAAAACCAAAAAATATTCTTTTATTATAAAACCATATTCGGTTTTAAATATCTCCAAATTGATTTATTTCAAAGATAAGGTGGAGAAGGGTCTAAATCCTCTCATAAAATAGAATTTGGGAAAGTTTAGGTTACTATTTTAACCTTATCATTTAGATTTAACTTTAAGATAGATAATTTTACTTTTACCGTGTATTTTTTTGTTCTTACACTATAAGGTTAATAAACTTACTATAACAAGACAAATGAATCCCAAGTTGTTTTTTATTAATATATATAACCGTATCTAAGTCATTTGGCCGAATCTTAGATTTTTAGGAATAAAATAAAAATTAATAATATAATATTTGTAATAAAAACAATTTTATGTCAATTTTGACACTATTTAGTAATTGATTTTTGTAAAAATTGTACCTGAATGATTAGATAGAAAGAAGTTAATTATATCAATAATAACATGTCATATTAACCTAAAAAATAAGTGGAATTCATAAAAACTCTCAAATTACATTTATTTGGGTATTTATAACATAAATTATGTCAATATTTCATTAATAAGATAATTACTGCATCATCTTTGTGTCATAAATAAATTAAATTATTTAACGTATAAAAATTAAAAATAAAATACCATTATGTTATAAATATTTTTATATTTCTAATGAATATTTATTGTCGAATTTATCTTATGTATAACCCTATATTAAAAATTATTTACTTATTAAACATTGATTTTAACTATTTTAACCATTCATTAAATAAATTAATAATAAATGTCCTAATCTAATCCAAGTGGGCCTAAATGGTCATATTTTATTCCTAAGGTTGTTTTTGGTCTAATTACACTTATCCAATACAATTAGGACATGTTTTAGGGTAATTATAATATCATTTTTACCCTTAATTACCCTATTTACTTTTAACCGTGGTAAATAAAAGTAAAAAGTTATTATTCATCAAAAATTATTTTAATCTCATGGAACTACATTTTACATACTGACATCAACCGTGTCTCTCTGATTTTTGAAATTTCACTCAGAGAAGTGGTAAAATTATGTTTTATGTAAATTTTCAAATTCTCCTAGGTTGTGCGTAAAAGACAGTGAATTGTTCAATAAAATTTTTATATATCCAACATTATAATAAAATTACTCCAATGAATTACATTGAACTTATATAGATATTATGTATCAATTTTGACCTAAAATAAATTTGAATAAAATAAATTATTATTTAAATAAAAAGTTGGTTTTTAAATAGTAACCCAGTGTTTTCACTATTCATCAAAAATTGAAAGTTTCCAGAAAAATACCAAAATTTCACCCTAGGAAAATTTCGATATTCCGAATCCAAAAATGAAGTCCATTTGGAAAAATAAAATTTAAAAAATTTCAAAAAGTGGTTATTACTATTCATAACGGCTGGTTTTAATAATATTTTAATAGCATATCGTTGATTAGTGAAACTCAGTATTGCGTACGACGCAAGCTATCAAGGAAGGTCGTGATTGCATGTATATCAAGAAAAGCTAGTGTTGTCTATAGTGAAAGATTCCTTTGATAATTAATATAAAATAAAAACAAAATATTTCTTATAAAAGTCTCGGGTGTTACATTCAACCCCCCTTAAAATGAATTTCGCCCTCAAAATTCATCACTTGTAACAAACAGATGAGGATACCTCTCCCTCATCATATACTCAAGCTCCCATGTTGCTTCTTCTAATTGGTGGTTCCTCCATAAAACATTCACCAAGCGGGTGGTCTTGCTCCGTAAGAATTTTTCACTACGATCGAGAATCTCTATCGGCTGTTCTTCATAAGAAATTTCTTGTTCCAGCGGTTCAACATCTGAGGTGAGTACATATAAAGGATCGGGTTTCTACTTTCTCAGGAGAGATACATGGAACACATCGTGAACTTGAGAGAGATTCGGTGGAAGTGCCAATCGGTAAGCTACCTTCCCAACACGATCCAGTATTTCGAATGGACCAATATACCTAGGGATCAACATTCCCTTCCTTCCAAATCTCATTACTCTCATCCAAGGAGATATTAGTAAGAACACTTTATCACGCACTTCAAACTCTAAGTATTTTCTTCGGTTGTCGGCATAACTTTTTTGTCGACTCTGAGCTGCTCTTTTGTTTTTTTGAATATATCGGACCTTTTCTGCCATCTCATCAACAAGATCAGGTCCTAATATCTTTCTTACCCCAACTTCATCCCAGAAAGTTAGAGTCCTGCATTTCTTTCCATAGAGAGCTTCATAAAGAGCCATCTGAATACTGGAGTGAAAGTTATTATTATAATATAATTCCACCAAAGGTAGGTGTTGATCCCATCCACCTTTGAAATTCATAGATAATGCTCTCAACATATCTTCTAGAGTTTGAATTGTCCTCTCAGACTGACCATCTGTATAAGGATGATAAGCAATGGTGAAACTCAACATTGAATACAGAGTATGCTGAAGACTTCGCCCGAACATTGAGGTAAACCTCAGATCCCGATCAGATATAACAGGAAGGGGTACTCCATGCAATCTTACCACTTCATTTACGTATATCCTGGCAAGCTGTTCTAGAGAGAAATCATCTCTAATAGCAATGAAGTGTGCATACTTTGTAAGACGATCAACTATGACCCAGATAGCATTATTTCCTTTGGATGTTTTAGGAAGTCCTGTGAAAAAGTCCATAGTGATGTTTTCCCATTTCTATTCGGGTATGTGTAATGGTTGTAAAATCCCATTAGACTTCTGTCTCCCAGCTTTAACTTGCTGACAAACCAAGAATCGAGAGACATATTCAGCAACATCTCTTTTCGTGCCATCCCACCAGAAGTACACTTTCATGTCCCCATACATATTCGTGCTTCCAGGATGAATAGAGAATGAAGAACTATGAGCCTCATCTAGCATCTCCTTCTCTAATTCTGGGATGGGAGGAACACAAACCCGATTCCTGAACATTATTTTCCCATCACAATGAAGGTTTAATTAAGGAACATTTCTCACCTTCTTCTGTAACTCTACATCTTCTTTCAGTGCCTCCTTAATCTTAACATGTATAGATGGTTGATCATTCATTTGAGAATGATATGATTTTACCCATTCAATATAATTCCAGGATCCATCCTTTGTAAATCCATAAATATTGGATCTTTTGTGATCCTCATCATGGATAAACTGGCATGGTCATGTAAACTTAATGCATCTGCCACCTTGTTTTCTTTCACAGGGCAGTAATGAATTGAGCAGTCATAATCCATAATCAGTTCCAGCAATCTTCATTGGCGCATATTCAGCTCCTTTTTTGTGAAAATATACATTAAACTTGTATGATTAGTATAAATGTCTCACCTTTCTCCATAATGATAATGCCTCCAAATCTTTAAGGCAATGTTTACCGCAGAAAAGTCCAAATCATGAGTTGCGTAATATTTCTCATGGATTTTCAACTGTCATGAGGCATAAACTATCACCGTATCATTTTGCATAATAACAAACCCCAATCCCTTCTTGGATGCATCACTGTAGATCACAAACCTTTGTCCACTACAAGGCAGTGTGAGCAAAGGTGCACTGGATAACCTTATTTTCAACTCCTTGAAATTCTATTCACATTCCTCCGTCCAAACAAACTTAACTCCTTTCCGAGTCAACCTGGTTGGTGGATTAGATAATCGTGAAAAATATTTCACAAAATGTCGTTAATATCTAGCCAAACTAAGAAAACTTCAGATCTCAGTTACTGTTTTTGGTCTCGACCATCTTTTGATAACCTCTGTTTTTGCTGGATCCACAGATATCCCCTCTTTTGAGATTATGTGGCCTAAAAATGATACTTATTGAAGCCAAAATTTACACTTGGTAAATTTGGCATAAAGCTTTTCCTTTATCAGGTCCTTCAATATAATTCTCAATTGATTTTCATGTTCTTACTTTCCCTTTGAATATTAAAGAATATCGTCTATAAAGACTACCACAAACTGATCAAGATAGTCTCTAAAGACTTTATTCATCAGATCCATGAAGATAGCAGGGGCATTAGTAAGACCAAATGGCATCACTATAAATTCATAGTGTGTATAACTTTTACGGAATGTCGTCTTTGGTATATCCTCCCTTTTGACCCTTAATTGATGATAACCTGAACGAAGATCAATCTTGGAAAAGTATTGAACTCCGCGTAGTTGGTCAAATAAGTCATCAATGCACAGGAGAGGATATTTTTTCTTGATAGTGATCTTGTTAAGTTCTCAATAATCAATAAAGAGTCTCATTGATCCATCTTTCTTCTTAACAAACAGAACAGGTTCTCCCCAAGGTGATGTACTTGGGAGTATGAACCCATTATCAAGATTCTCTTGGAGATTCTTCTTTAATTCCTGCAACTCAATTGGGTCCAATCTATTAGGTGTCTTTGAAATAGGTAAAGCACCCAGTGTGAGTTCTAATGAATACTCAACTTCACGATTTGGTGGAAGGCCCGACAATTCCTCCAGAAAGACAACATCAAACACTTGTACAATGGGAATATTATTAATCGTGAGTTTCTCACCAACCATTTGAGATAAATAACCTTCATTTAGTGTAATCAAGACCCATAAGATGGAAGAGATTTCCACTAGAAGGTTATGTTCATCCTTGCATCCATAGACGATCAAATATTGATCTAGAATATGAAATGTGACTTCCCTTCATTGGAAATTGATATGAGATCCATATCGAGAAATCCAATCCATGCCAAGAATCACATAAAATTCCACTATAGGGAGGATCACAAGATTTGCAGGAAGCACATTCCCACAAACTTCAATCGGAGAAGAATTATAAACTTTTGATGCGACTATTGGGCCATTAGGTGTTTTCACAGCTAACTCAACATCTAATTGTTGAGGTAATACGGTGATACCCTAAGAAAATTCTTCGGAAATAAATGAGTGGGTGGATCCACAATCAAATAAAACATTTGATACTTTAGAGTGGATGGTAAGTGTACCTTTCACCACTTCATTATCGTACTCCACATCGCTGATAGAAATTGCATGTGAATTTCCTTTGTCTTTAGCCTTAAGAGATTAAAGAAGTCGATCATCATCAACAACCCTTGGATTAAGGCATTGATTGGTATAATTCCCCATTTCCTTTCACTTGTATCATTGGAGTATAGGAGGTGCACTCTTTGTATCCTTTTCATAGTTCGCATCACTAGACATCTTCTTCACATCATTGCGGAATTCAAATGCTCGATGACCTTCCTTTTCACATTTGAATCATTTACTTGTCCCTTTAAGACAACTCCCTCCATATTTCATTCTACACCTTGAGCATAAGGGAAAACTCATCTTCTTTTCAGTGTTCTCTTTAGATTTTATTTTGAATTCCATTTTCCTCTTCTTATCAAACCCATATGACTGATGGGTTACTCCAAAATCCATCTCAACTTTGAGAGCACATCAAACGATTTCCTCATAGCTATTGAAGTCCCTTATGGATAACGCCCTTCGAAGACTCGGTTTTAATCCATTAAATAATCGATCGATCTTACTCTCAGGTTAGATAATAATACCAAAAGCATACCTTGAAAGTCTTGTAAAATTTGCTTCATAGGTACCAACAGATTCATCATCCTTTTACTTTAGTTCAAGAAACTCCTTCTCCATCTTTGTTCAGAGAATAGGAGGGAAGTACTTATTGAAAAATAAGTTCTTGATCTCGTCCCATTCCATGGACTCAATTTCATCTCTTGGCCTCATATTCTTGATAAGATTCCACCATTGATCAGCATCACCTTGCAAACTATACACTGCTAAGATGAATTTATCATGTCCAGGTCATTGAAGAACAAAAAATATCTTTTCACAAGTACTGATCCATTGTTCAGCAACTAATGGATCATTAGACCCACTGAATAAAGGTAGACGCTGTCTCATGAAAGATTCAACAGAATGTTGCTCCTTACATTGCACTTTTGGAAGTCTGGCATGATCCATAGTTGACAAAGTTGTGCGAGCATAGCTACACGATTTTTCATTACAACTCCCATAACGTTTGGTTGCTCAGGGGGACAATCATTGCATTGCCTGTCGCATTCCGCATTAATACGATTCCTTTAGGTTCCATCCATTGACTAAAACCAAGAATAATAGTGTGAGCAACACTAATTATAATAGGAAAAACACATAATCAAGAATAAAATTTCACACTTAACGTCTTATCCTAGGTTATTCATGGCCATTTCTAAAACACTAATATTGTGTTCTATGCTTAGACTTATCCTTAGGATTCTTACTAAGGCTTTCACATCCTAGTTTCCCAAGTATGACTATAATCTCCCTCTGATACCAACTATAACGACCCATACATTACATACATTGTTAGTACTTCAAAATTGAAGTACACTTATTACAACATATAACTAATCCATTAAAGGATTGTATAGGTATAGTGTCTTTAGAAACATGGAAACATAAACAACTGGTTCATAAAGTGTTTACACTGCCTCCCATTTATTTCATCATATCTATAGTCCCTTTTGGAATATCTTACTTAATATCCTTCTTCCTGACCTAGGGAAATTAAACACACAAAAGTGTGAGCTCAAATGCTCAGTAAGGGTAAACAAAAGAAATATCAATCACATTATATTCATAAGAACATAACATTTTCAAAATCGTACCCTGCAAAAGAGATCATAATTTCATAACATGGATAAATCATTGTAGTGAAACGTAATCACAATAATCATAACATAAAACATGAATCATTGTGGAATACACACATAATCATACAGAATTGTTTCTTATTTGTCAAGACTCATTTCCAATACTATCTTAGTGGAAAAGGTCCATTTCTGAATGGAGTTCACTCCTCGTTTCAGTCCTGTTTCACGGGACCATTTTAACCTGTCGTTACAGCCATGTCTATCTCATGAGATATAAATAGTTACACAATACATTGGTGGGAGATATAGGTCCCACCCATCTCATAATGATACCATTCTTATGTGTGCCACAAAATCATAAATCATACGTCATTGCATAACCCATGTAATAAAAAAGAGATTCTTAAACATTGTGACATCATAAAACAATTTATATAAGATAAAGGAATTCATAAAAATAATTTCATCACAACATATTCAAATAAATGTAATAATAGGGATATAAATAGAACCCTTTATTATCATAAATGGAAAATAATTTTGATAAAACACTTGAACTCCATTCTTGAGGAAAATATCCTTTCTACTTCAAAAACACTATTCCATTATTAAAATGTCATTAAATTATAAACTAAAATAATTTGATTGAAAATAAACTTGAAAACTTGTAAAGGAAGATTCATGGAAATAAATTTTTAAAAATCCATTCATGCCGTATAAGTTAAAAAAAATTCTTCTCGTACTTTTGTCGGAAAAGTCAAAAAGTACCTCGTACGAAAAACGCCAAAAGATTCCTTTCATATCTTTTACTAAAAACTCACCAAAGGGTAAAATTGGATTTAAAAAATTTTAGGTGGATGGAAATAATATTAAATATTTAAAAAAAATGGATGTGGATGATAAAATAAACCCCAGTAAACTCCAAAGTTTAAACAATCTCAGAAAAAAATGAGATTGTGTTATTTCCCTTACATTAGGTCCGATTTCCTTCGTAAGTGTCCTAACCTCCTGTATAATTATTTAAATAATGTTATTGACTTATTCCAGAATCATACATATTGTTATCATATCATATATGGTCATATTCTTAGCTTATTATTAGTAATATTTCATTACTACTTGTTATTCGGGTGTTTATTACTTTTTGTTCATATGCGTGTTTTGTCGAATAAAAACATATTCTTCTTTTTAGGCTATAGATACCTCATTTATAGAATGGTATTAGTGTAATATATATCATATTTATTCACTCAATTAATTTATGTAATCATTATGCAATGAAAATCATGTAGAACGAGTCGCATCACATCGTGGAGACGGTATTCCGTACGTACGCACGAGCGATGATATAGTTCCCATGATCGTGGAATTGTATTGGAGTGTATGAATACTATTTCAAAATCAATATCACTTTATAATAGTCCTATATATTCATTCCTTACACCATTATACCCATCCAAGTAAGGTGGTGGTGGAAAATAGATTACACCACGGCGTGGAGACGATATTCCGTACGTACGCACGTGCGGTGATTTCGTTTTCCGTAGGATGGATGGATGGTGAAATAGGGTTGTTTCATACTTATAATAACATATACGTATACGAGTGATACTTATTTTATTAATTCATAATGAAAAAACTAATGAAGAATAAGTGGAAGAAGAAATAAAGTTGAAATAATCGGTAACAGACATTACCTCTTCTTTGAAGCGCTTCTTTGAGACCTCCTTTTAGGGAACTAAAATTGGACTTTGAAGAAGACCAGGACCTCTAGGATGTTTCTAGGGATGTGGAGAGGATAAATTGTCAGGGTTTGTCCGAGCGTGAAGGCTCAAAGTGGTGTGAGGAAGAGAGGGAGGAGGTTTCCTTTTATAAGGGAGGAGAGGGGCACCATTGGAAAAACTAAAAATATTATTTTATTATAAAGCCATATTCAGTTATAAATAGCTCCAAATTGATTTTTTTAGAAGCTAAGGTGGGTATGGGTAGAAATCCTCTCATAAAATATAATTTGGACATGTTTAGATTACTATATTAACCTTATCATTTAGATTTAACTTTAAGTTAGATAATTTTACTTTTACCATGTCTTTTTGTGTTCTTACACTATAAGGTTAATAAACATACTATAACAGGCCAAACTAACCCCATGTTGTTTAATTTTAATATATATAACCATATCTATGTCATTTGGCCGAACCTTAGATTTTTAGGAATAAAATAACAATTAATTATATAATATTTGATTTAAAAACTATTTTATGTCAATTTGGAAACTATTTAGTAATTGATTTTTTTTAAAAATAATAACAAAATGGTTAGTTTTAGAAAAGTTAAATAAATCAATAATAACATGTCATATTAACAAAGAAATTTAATTTAATTCATAAAAAGTCTAAAATTACATTTATTTGGGTATTTATAACATCAATTATGTCAATATTTCATTAATAAGATAAATATTGCATCATCTTTGTGTCCTAAATAAATTAAAATATTTAATGTATAAAAATTACAAATAATATAAAATTATTTATTCAATACCTTTAGATTTCTAATGAATATTTATAGTCAAATTTATCTTATGTATAACCCTATATTAAAAATTATTTACTTATTAAAAATTGATTTTAACTATTTTAACCCTTCTTTAAATAAATTAATAATAAATGTCCTAATCTAATCCAAGTGGGCCTAAATGGTCATATTTTATTCCAAAGGTTGTTTTTGGTCGAATTAAACTTATCCAATAGAATTATTACATGTGTTAGGGTAATAATATTATCATTTTTACCCTTAATTACCCTATTTATTTTTAACCATGGTAAATAAAAGTAAAAAGGTATTATTCACCAAAAATTATTTTCAGCTCATTGAACCACATTTTACTTACCAACCGTGTCTCTCGGATTTTTTAAATTCCACTCACATAAGCGGTAAAATTATGTTTTATGTAAATTTTCAAATTCTCTTAGAAGGTGGGTAAAAGACGGTGAAAAAAGTTCAATAAAATTTTTATATATCCAAAATTATTATAAAATAACTCCAATTAATTACATTGAACATATATAGGTATTATGTATCAATTTTGACCTAAAATAGATTTAAATAAAATAAATAATTATTTAAATAAAAATTTGGTTTTTAAATAGTAACCTAGTGTTTTCACTATTCATCAAAAATGGAATGTTTCCAGAAAAATACCAAAATTTCACCCTAGGCTAATTTCGATATTCAAAATCCAAAAACAAAGTCCATTTTGAAAAATAAAATTTACAATATTTCAAAAAGTGATTTTTACTATTCATAATGGCTAGTTTTAATAATATTTTAATAGCATATCGTTGTTTAGTGAAACTCGGTGTTGCGTATGATGCAAGCAATCAAGGATGGTCGCGATGGCATGTAAAGAAAGCCAAGATAGTGTTGTGTGTAGTGAAATATTCCATTGATGATTTATATAAAATAAAAAAAAATATTTCTAATAAAGGTATCGTGTGTTACAGATGTACTCCATATTGGGATGAATCATGAGGGGGGGATCGCCTAGTAGATTATGTGGCCCCTTCCAGATCATCCATGGCTGGGTTCTAGCTCACTACGGTGGATACACCTTCCCAAATTCCATTCATCCTCTAGGTAGTGGCCTACAACCTTCTCTGCTGAATATTTTTGGGGTCATGCTGATGACGCAAAATGAGGATGGAGTACGGATCAGGATCGGTAACAATGACAACGTCGCCTTCAACCTATTTCCCACCCCAACAGGTCAACTAATAGATGATAGGCAAGGATCCCTAGAGCAGGAGTACTTCCAGAGAATCAGAGGCAGGGTGCTTGTGGCCTGGGTCGATTGTAAGATCTTTTGCGAGCCTTATGTGCCATCCCAGTTCGCCAGGGAGTTCGGATGCCTCCTGCAAATTATGAAGAGAGTATTTATAGATGTCCGGGAGGTGAGTCATCCTTGAATCCTTCATCAGCTATGGCTGATGTTCACATCTTATGGCTCTGGAGACATCATCACATTTCTTCTTACCGGGGTCAATGATGTCCTCTCAACCAAGTATGCTGAACATTGGACCATATCATACCCTAAGGAGATTCTTCATAAGCGAGTTTGGCAGCTCAGAGTTTCCAGTGCAGAACCTCGATGGCAAGAGAGCATGCAGGGTGCCACTTGAGGAGGTGGACCTGAATCACCTTAGGCAATGGGTCCTGCATAGGCCGAGACCTCAGTAGTGCGGGCATCACATGGCATGGTCCTTCCCTCATCGCCTAGAGGAGGAGGGTCCCACAGAGTATCCAGAGAACCTCCTGGGCAGCAAATAAGATACCTTCTTCAACCTTCCCACGACACAATCTTCCCTGCGCTATGGTCAGCCTGGCTAACTCTGCGGCTGTCAAAGAGTAATGAATCCCTCTGCTAGAATATTGTGTGAGACGGTATGCAAGTGCTAGAATTCGAGTATTTCCGGGTCACCGACATAGTGAAATTCCACCAACGGCATGCATACCTAACAACTATGAACACGTATGCTTGCCAATGGAGTCAGAATGTGGAGCCACCTCTCATGGTGAAAGTGATGCTCGTCCAGAAGCATTATCCAGAAAGGATGCTGCCAGGGGAAGATCACAGCGATGAGTCAGAGGGCAACGAGGCAGAAGAGATGGGGGGGATGAAAGAGAGTAGGAGCCCGAAGGTGAAGGGTCTCAGTGGGCGTCCAACTAAGGGAGTCTCCGGGAGAGTGGCGAGATCATCGGATCTAATATGGATGTGACCAAGCTACTCGAGTTATTCCTAGACCCTTGTCTTCTCCTATATTCTCTTCCCCTTGCAATCCATATCCCACCTTCCTTATCTTAAAAAGGAGCACATCAACACCAATAATGTGTCTCTAGTTGATGGAGGGGAGGAGGCACAATTGGGGAAAAGTAGGGAACCAACGCTCGTTATCGATCTGACGAGTGTTGAGGGGTCCACTATCACGACATCTCCTATAGCGGCCAGAGAACTATAGGCTGATGACTTGGGTTCCTGTAAGTCCCTGTCTTTGATACCAGTACTCACTGTCGGAGGACTCAACTGATTACGGGGATCCTTGTCTGTACAGAGATTACGACACTGGGGGATTGTCAGGCTGTTGAGGCCAGACCATCCACGAGCGTTCCAGTGGCAAAATTACCGCCCTATCTAGAACATTCCTTCCAAATTGAGTTGGCCCCGAAAATGGGTGTGCAGGGAGTGGTGGAGATTAGTGGTGCTGATGTCGGGGTAGGGCCCAAAGTCGACGACGATGCCCCTAGGATCGAGGGGAGAGAGGAAGGTCACCACGATGCTGAGGAGCCTATTCCACTAGGATGAATTTCTGTGGAAGACCTTGTTGATGCCCAGTTGGTTGTCTTCCCTGTTTATCAGCCCACTGATCCCGAAGAAATTGACGATTCAGATTCAAAAGCGGTCGACGAGAGTCGGATGACTTGACCCAAAGGATAGAAGTGCATCCAGTGTTTTCTCAATCAGCCCCAGGTGGAATGGCAGAAATGGATAGGGTCCCTCCACACCTTGCTATGTTTCCAGTGTGCTGGAGGGTTAGATTCTCAATGCCTTCACCTGATGGTCCAAGAGTACATGGCCGAGAAAATGCATGAAATAATCCCGAACTCAGACGATGTCCGATTCTAGAAGGAGTCAGAGAGTACCCGAGTGATTCTGAGGGTGGATCAATAGGTCCAATTCCTCTATGATCAGGTCAAACAACATTTGATATTCAGTGAAAACACTTCTGAGCTCATGGAGAAGTTAAGGGCCCAGCTGGTTGATTCTCAAGATCAACTCGTAGAAGCGAGCCACCAGATAAACGAGCTCTAGATTGAATAGGTGTGGGCACGGGCCAGTATCAGCAAGCTGTGCATCATGGCCGCCAATGAAGAAAGGGTCCTCAGGGGACAGAAGATAGTCTTGAAGGCCACCACTGAAAATTTGGTGACATTGGAGTGATATATCCATGAAGTTGAACCTTAGGGGCCCTGTTTTGGCCAAACCCATAAATATATCCTACCTTACTTCCTTCTGTTCTCCGAACTTTATGTATAGACAAATTTACATACTTTACCCTTTGCTTAACATACATGTACAATTGATTTAACATGCTCATCCATCATCCTGAAAAATATAGCAATCCATCCCTAAGCTCACGTGGGCTGTAAGAAGCAAAGGAGTCTCGTAATATCAATTCGTTTGATCGTGGGAGCATAAACCAAGTCATGAGCATTCAAAATTCGAACTCGGATTTACGAGGAGGAGAAGGAGGTCCATCCTAAGGAAGAGGACCTCATACCAATCGATGTATCATCTTCTCATTGAGCTCTAGCGCATGAGCAGGGAAATGCCAGGGGCATTGGAATCAGCCTGAAGATAGGGGAATGAAAAATGTGAATCACGTTTCCCAAATTTGTAACACTACGAGAGAGGTGTGGTAATGAAGGATGAATCCTGACCATGTTCGAAACACATCATCCCCATTGAACTTTCCTGAAACAGGGACAATAAATGAGGCCTGACCACTGACCATGTTCGCAACACGGGGCCTAACTAAAATATTATCGATCAGTCTTCCAAAATGTTGGCCCAGGACAGCAGGCGGACCATAGGTCAGTCATTCATACTGTTAAAGTTCCCTTCAAACATGATCAGTCTTTTAGAACGTTGTATCAAGACAATAGGCGGACCATAGGCCGAGCATCCATACTATTAGGGGGTCCCTTCAAACGTGAAAGAGGATGATGATCCGAATAAATGGGAAAACAATGCGTAAAGAGTGAAGTGGTGGTTTGTTCAAACCGAATCCAACACTCCAAAGATTATCCCACCATGGTGGATGCACATTAGGCAGATGCAATAACTTGATCATGGATCATCCCTACTTTTTAGATAGGACCCCTATGGTGGAGTAACTGTCGCTTCCCGTTGTCATCATGGGGAATCTTGAACTTTTTTAGGGAAAATGCTACAGTTACATGACTCCCCAGGAAGTCAGGACAAGGGGTCGATAGTGAGGGGGGATGGAATTGGTGATCCCCAGGGCTGGAACCGAGACAAAATGTCTGGGCGTACCTACGGATCCCATAAGGATGGGAATCAAGCCCGCACATAGTGCATGAAAGGGTCATAGTTTAAGGTCTTAGAACTTGGACCAAGGATCGACAAGACATGTGGGAGTCACATGGTATGGTTATTATGATACTCTATGTGAATGAAGACATAAGTCCAACTCACCATGTGTTCCTTGGGGGAGTGTTCAGGTCATGGGACCAAACCCGAAAGGTTAGCTGGGCCTGTGGGGGGGAATACCCGATCGTTCCTACGTATCCAATATGAATTGAAATCGAGCCATGCGTAGTTCTCGAAAGGGGAATGACATGATAAGGTTCCAGTGTAAAGGATGAAAGGGGCGTGCAGGTCTATCTCTCGCTCCCAATGAAACGGAATTTGATGTATCTTGTTTTTCCTTTAAGGTGAATGGTTTTTATTTTGTGGAGAAACCGTCCTAGGGTAGAAACTCCTGGAATCGCTACAATAATAGAGCCATATAAAGGCATTGACAAATGATATGGTAAATTACTGATACCCAACGTCACTTCCTCTATGATGAGGTCATCAAAATGCAGTGTCGCTTTTCGTCGTGCGGCCGGGACAATACGATCATAGTTTATGGTCATGTGGTAGGACCAAACAGCATAGTTTAAAGTCACATGGATTGGACATGGGGGAATGAAAATGACGTGATAAAACATACCTGATGTGAATGCGGATGATGTCTAGATCATCACTGTGCACTCCTCTGGGAAAAGAGCCTCAGGCCAAGAGGCTAAAGATTGTCAAAGGATAAGGGGTAAGAGAAACATGCTCTGTGCTGAGCTGGACCTAGAAACATGATGTCCGGGTGCTCATATGAATACCATGGGGGTGAGGATCAAGATTCACATATCTCTTAGAGAATATCCCAGATTATGGTCTGAGCATTCGGATCGTAGGAGCCCCGAGAGACGATGTATTGCAGCTTTGTCCCCCTGACCTGCAGAGGTGCACAGAGAGATAGTGCCAAAAGTGTCGAGATTTTACCTGGACATGATGGGGTGGAACATAGTGTGAATCATGAAACCAAAAATCAAGGCCTGATGGGGCTAGCGTGACGACGAAGGAATACTGCTAACCATGTTCGCAACACAACATCCTATCACGTTAGCTTGAAATGGGGACAAACAAATGATCATTGACCGCCGACCATGTTTGCAATGTGGGATTTGTATCAATTTTTTGTCTGAAACCCTTGGGGACGTGGGACCATAATGGTAGGAAATACCTTAGGCGTAGTATCCATACAGTTTTTGGGGGTCCCTTCGGGTGTGAAAGATAATGGGAGCCCAAATTAAGGGGAACATGATGCTTGAAAAGCGAAATGAACTTGCCTAATTTGAATCAGAGACTCCAGGTCCAAGACCAGAGTAATCATAGGAACATTGGGGAACCACTACAAAGGGTGAAAGGGCTCATCTTCAGAGCATCCAAGAGATGACGGATTCCCAGGAGAAGGGGGGCCATATGCCAAAAACCCAACACAAAGTAGGGCATAACCCTAAACCACACCTATACATCCCCCTCTTAGAGAGGAACAGGCCATGGGGACTAGGTGATTGGGAGATCGACATGTCTCTAAGGGATGGGGTGGACCTGAAATTTGAATGTTTAGGCTGTCCTACGTATTCCATAAGAATGAGAATCAAGCCACACATAGTTCTTGAGGGTACAGTATAACGTCATGTGGGACGACATACAGTTTAACATCATGCAAGATGAACATGCAGTTTAGGGTCTTGCAGGACCGAAAGATTAAGGTCATGCGGGACTATAATCTAGTTTAATGTCATGGGGGACCCCTTAGGGTCAGGCCAAATGTTTCTTGAGGAACATGGGATTGGTGGGAGGAGTTATACGCTAACCATCCATGGTCACAAGGGAGTACACACCATTGGGAAAAAACTTATGAACAATGAAAGGATCATCCCATTTGGGCTACATCTTGGGTGGTTTCCTACCAGGCATCACTAGCGCTCTGAGGGGTAGAACCAATTCACCCTACAAGAAAGAGAGGAGGCAAAACTTCTTTTTGGAATCTTGATCCATTATACTCTGATTCTTTTCAATCATGTGCAGGGCACAAAGCCTATTCTCGTCTTGTGCTTCCAATTCAGCTAGATGGATTTCAATTACTCTATCTGGCACTTTCTAGTCATAGACTGATATACGTAATGAGGGAAACTAAACCATGATGGGTAGGATGGCCTTAGTTCCATACACCAGGTAATATGGAGTCACCAAGTTTGAGTTACGAGTCATCGTCTGATAGGCCCAGAGGGCATTGGGGAGTTTATCCGGCCAACTCTTCTTATTCTGACCAACCATCTTCTGCAGAATGTTAGAGAGAGATTTGTTGAACGCCTCAGTCTTCCCTTTTTCTTGTGCGTTAGAGAAAATGTTATGGTTATAACAGATATTTTACTTGGTGTACAACTTCTTCAACTCAGTTTCTCTATGTTTGGTGTCATTATTGATGAGGATAGCATGAGGGACTCCAAACCGATTGATGATATTGGAACTCACGAAGTCCAAGATAGTACAGGACTTTACTTATTTTAGAGGAATTTCCTCTTCCTAATTAGAAAATAAATCCATAGTAGTCACAATGAATCAGCATTGGTGAGCCGTTATTGGTGGGTACGGTCCTACGACATCTAACCCCCAGACATCAAAGGGCTAAGAGTACTTCATAGTATGGAGAGGCTCTGGTGTCCGATGCACAAAGTTAACATGAACATGTCACGTGTGGAACCACATGGAGAACTTGATGCAGTCTTGGATCATGTAGGGCCAAAAATACCATAGTCTCTGCATCTGATGAGTCAATTTTGGCCCATCCTGGTGGGCACTATAGGAACCTGCATGAACCTCTTGCGTGACATGTAGAATCTCGACCCCTTGAATGCATCAGAGGAGAACACCATAAAATCCACATTTATAGAGGATCTGCTCAAAACTGTGACCAATCTGGTGGGTAAACTGCAGTGCTCGACGTCGGATTCAGTCGCGCATGGACCGATCAGCTGGGAAGAAACCATTTTGTAGGTAATCAACAATATGGGTTCTCCAATCGGGAATCGCTTCATCCAGTACACCTGAAGACCCTCGGGTTCCCGACGTGGAAGCCCCAGTGGTAAGATGCCTTAACTATGGGCTGTGGTAATCCTCTGGGGTGACGGGAATAATGACTCTTTGATGCGCCACAAAAATAATTAGATAGTCCTGCTCAGGCTCTGCAAGTGATGCAGCAAAGCTATCCAAAGCATTTTATCGACCGTTCTATGACTGAGGGACATGGGTAACCTCTGGCCGAGATGAAAACTGGGACATTAGGTGTATGGTACGTTCCAAAAATGGTACTAACTCTAGATTCCTGACAACATAGTCGCCATTGACCTACTTAATCACCATCTCGGATTCCCCTTTAACATGAAAATGGGGCATGCCAATTTCAAGGGAAAACTCGAGACCAGTAATGAGGTCCTAATACTCTGCCTCACTGTTAGTGAATACTTCAGAAAATAGGAATGAGTAGGGAAGGATGACTTGCACTGGGGTAAAGAAGACAATACTTAGGACTACTTTGTTGAGCCGAGGATCATTAATCCTCCTACTGGGGGGGCTCCGGGAGGCACCATCAAAGTACATTTTCCGACACGGGACGACTTGATCGACTGAGAGGATTGCCTCATCAGGAAAAGCTGGGTCTAAGGATTGATTTGCTGAGGTTTGATGGGCTTCTAGAAAGTCTTGAAATGCCTTCCCCTTGATAGCCTTTTGGGGCATGAACATGATGTCAAACTACTAGTGGATCATCTACCACCGTGCTAGTCGGCTAGTCAACATGGGGTGATTAAGAATATACTTCAACAGGTCTACCCAATAGAACAGTTGTACCTCATGGTGATATAGGTAGTGCCACAATTTCTTTATAGAAAATACGAGCGCAATGAATCTCTTATTGATGGGGGTGTACCGGGCCTCTCTATTGTGGAGCATGCGGCTGAGTTTAAAGAGGTTGTTTTTCGTCCCCTCATTGTTCTTCTAGGAGAGAGGGGTGCCGAGGGACCGCTACATGGCATTGAAATAGAGGACCAACATCTTCCCAGAAACAGGTGGCATCATGACCAGAGGCTGGAGAAAATATTTTTTGATTTTATCAATGGTGGTCTCACACTCTTTGTCTCATTCGTAGGCGGATCCTTTCTTCATGAGGCAGGAAAGGGGCTTACACTTTCTAGCATGATTCCCAATGAATCGGCATATTTCGGCTAAGTGGCCTTGTTTTCCTTGAATCTCCCAAATATTACTCAGGGGAGGCATCCGATATAATTCCTTGATCTTCTCCAGGTTTATTTCGATGCCCTGGTACATGACAACAATGCCAAAAAAACGTCCCAGAGGTGACCCTGAAGGCACACTTCAATGTGTTCATCTTCAGGTGGCAGGAGCGGAGGAAACTGAAAACAATCTCAAGGTCCTTGAAATGGACCTAGAGCTGGTGAGATTAGAATACCATATCTTCCACATAGCATTCCACCAATGTCCCAAATATTGGGTTGAATATGCGATCCATGGCCCGCTGATAGGTGGAACATGCATTCTTTAGGCTGAAGGGCATAACCTGGTAATAGAAAGTACCTTGAGGCACTCTGAATTTAGTATAATCTCATTTCTCAGGGCCCATGTAGATCTAGTTATATCCAAATTAACCATCCATGAAGGAGAGGGCTTGGAACCCCGTCATAGCATCGATCAACAATTCTGTCACTTGAAGGGGAAAATAATCATTCAGATAGTGACAGTTTAGATCACAGAAGTCGATATAGAATCTGATCTCTCTGTTCTTCTTCCTGACTGGCATGATGTTGGCTAACCACGTAGAGTACTCTAACACCATAAAGAAGTTGGATCTGATGAGCTTGTAAACTTTGGCCTTGACTATGGCACCGAGAGAAGGGTGCATCGTTATTGGAGGCTGCTTGAACCCGTGATGAATTATCGGATGACCGAGGCGGTTGACGGAAACCTAAGGATCTAGTTTTGACATCTCATCATCACTCCAGAAAAATACATCACAATTCTATTTAAGGAATCCTATGTACCTATTCTTCTCCTCGAGGGACATGGCGGCACTGATCAATGTAGGTCTCAGATCTGCTTCGCTACCAAGGTTCACTTGTAGCAGTTCATCGACCATGGAAGAGACGCCCTCTTCAAAAGCAGGGGGAGCATCTTCTATATCTTTTTCTCCAATTATAGAGGGAACATTGGTAGGGGAAGCTGCTTCTGAGCTACCAGGCCCTAATGGGAGGCTAGTACCAGCTTGTACGGCAATGGTAATTGCATCGGGGAATTATGGCGCTTCCAAGACAATGGTTATGAAGGTTGTCGACCCGATCCCATATTTTCTCTGGCCCATGGGGCCACGCTTTATAATATCAAAGAAGTAGTGGCGTGTTGGTCGAAGCTAACTTTTTCCAGCCCAGCAGAACATACAAGTATGACGTCTTGTCGTTGCCATGAGCCAGACGTCCCGATACCGGATGGGAGTGGGAGGTTTCGGGATCACTAGAGCCGGGTTCATATAAGAATACGAAGTGATCTTCTGATGCTACCTGGATTTGGGAGCACAGTTCTCCCTTGTCCCGGAAATGACAAAAAAATTGACCCATATCGGGGGTTGTGGCCTCCAACTGTTTGATCAGGAATAAATAGGCCTCATTCAGGCCTACCCAAAAGTCGGTCATATAGGCGATGGGCTCAAAATCGCTTTCATGTACTTGTTTATCCTTACTCTTGTAATAGTCAGTGTCTAGATAATGGGATTCAAAAGAGGTGAAAGGAGATTTATCACGTTGGATCGCACCCACTCTACCATTAATGGAGTATTTGAGTCATTGGTGATATGATGAGGGGACTGCCGCATGCAGGTGTAGCCATGGCCTGCCCATCATTGCATTATATGCAGTGTCCTATGAGACAACTATAAATTCGTTGCTCGCAACTAAGCCAATGAACAGGGTCTTCAGACAAATCTAGTCGATCGATGTATACTCTGTCATGTCATATCCCTAGATTCTCATGTTGGAGGGAGTCAGGTCATCTTCAGATGGCCCTGGATTCCACAGTGTTTGTGTCAGGATAAGGTTGATCCCATAACCTGTGTCCAATAGACAGCGGTGAACCTCTACGTCATTTAATTGGCTTGTGATATATAGTGGGTTGATGTTCCCTTGTATGGTAGAGCCATCGTAATATCTTTAGAACGAAATAATGGCCTGACATTCGGCATCCTCAACTATATCAGCATTGAAAGCCTATACAGCTTCTATCTATGTCTTGAACTGGAGGGGGATCTTTAAAGCCTTAGAGAGTGCTTCGTGCATATCTAGCGAAAGGCGAGGGGATTCAAGGATATAAAGACTCGTTGGGATTCCATATAGGTTCTTTATAACATCATACTTCCAAGCCATGCACGAACATATGCTTGCTGGGAGTTTATCTACAATTGGAGGCATGGCGGGCCCTTACAGGGCGGATTGGTGGCTAACTGGTATTGGGTACATCCTACTGCACACTGGTCGAAGCTCAGAGGGTCATAATTGGATGAGGACTGGGCAAATGAGATCGTCCTGTAGTAGGGCGATGTTGGTCATGATATGGGCAAAGTGGCTCTACCTGATCCAGTAGCCCAAATGGTGGTGGAGGCTGACCTATCGACACCGGATGAAGAGGCTCTGCATGTGGAGTTCTGCGCTGGGCTGACTATCTGGTCTCAGCGGCATGCACAACCTAGTTGGAGGAGCCAACTGATGCGCCTCGACAACCCATACAACAGTAGCTCTTCTGACATTGGTATCGGCTGGGGACGTTGGAGAGGTTCTCCTTACACTCCTCCTCATCACGAGTCATATAAGGATTTACCAACATGACGGTGTTAACTGAAGAATAACCTTGACTGTCACTTGGTGAATTATCCACCACTAGGATGATTCTAGGAGTGATTCCCATATTTGGGGCCATGAATTAGCTGAGAATGCGAGACAATGACATCATTGGCATGGCATGTTGCTTCTACTTGCACCGCCAATGCTTGATCTTTTGGGAAGATGATGGTTGGGATGATAACGTAGAAGTGGTGGTCACAGCTTCTGAAAGAATTGACTGATTCAAACATTCCCGAATGATTCCATGGGCATGGGAAACTATATTACTATCCATCCAGTCACAATAATTCTCAGACTCGTGGTCAGAAACCTGCTTCCAATCACCTTCGACGTTGCTACTACTATCTGATCTCACAACGACACGTGCCACTTGTGCCAGGGCAGGGCCCAAAATGACTATGTTGTTGTCAATCTGGACTTGGAGCTATTCCTTGGAAACATAGAATTTCTTGACGGTGTGCCACAGGATCCGATGATAAAGACAGTAGATGGGATGATTAGTGAGATGCGCCTCTTCTAGCTTCCAGCACTCAGGCTGTCGTACAATCCTCTAATCTAAGGTGCTTCAAAAGTAGACAAGGATATGGGCCTTGTCAAATGAGTAGGTTTGATTCCTTCTAACCAAAAATGGGGCTCTAAGAGCGTTTCCATGATGAGGGGTCGGACGAGGCTTCTGATAATGCATAACATGATTATCTTTCCTAGTCGGTGGTGGTGCGTTGTGTGGGGGAGCCAAACGATTTTGAGGATACTGCTAGGCCGGAAGTTGCACCCATGGTGGTGGACCTCTACAAGGCTGTGTATATGGATCCACAGGTATAAATTCTAACTTCCAAGGGGCCTAAGTCTGGGATACCATGGAGGGCTCGGCTCTGGCAGCCCTCATTGTTGGGATGAAAATAGGTAGAAGGCGTGTCTGACTGGCTTGTCGTAGAGCTTCTTCGAGGTGCTGGGCCTAATCTGAGAAGTCTTGGATCCCTCCGGGATAGTTCTGAGTAATCAGAGAGGAAAAATGTTTCATCTAGACATTTCCCATTCACATCGTCAATAATTGCTCCTGGGTCAATGGCATGTCAAGGGAGTATGTGAGCCCCTTCCACTAGGCGGTGAAGTCCACGACTCGCTCATCGGGGCTTTTCTTGCACATGAATAGGTCTGTGATGTTTTTCATCCATGTGGTAGAGATAAAATTGTAATGTAACTTCCTGCGAAAGTCCTCCTTGTTTGTCACAGATCCAACAGGGAGCTGGCTATACCAAACGAATGTTGGCCCTTCTAGCGTCTGAACAAAACAGTGGAGCTTGGCGGCCTCTACTGCATTAGGGTCCCTAACATAGGCCCAAACCTTGAGTTAAAGTGGTATAGGTGCTACAGTGGGTCCACAGTCCAATTAAAGGGAGATAAGGTGGGATTCTTGAATCCCGGGTGTCCTGGCATATCATCCACCCATGCCGGGTATGGCTTGCCATCAGGTGGGATGGCCACCTGTTGCGTTTCAAAAGCCTCGAGGTGGGCAATGAGCGCCGTCATTGTATCGTTTAGATGGAGGTCCCTGTCTTGACGGGGATCCCTCACCACAAGCGTGTTTCCAGGCTCTTCAATGCGGTATACAAGCTCAGTGGCTCATAGAGGGGCTTTTGCAATACCCATGGGGCGGACAGGAGAGCCCGAGCGGGGTTCCTTGGATTGTCGTGCCATTTGGGAGGGTTCGGTGAGATATACCACACCCTTATTCATGAGATCTAGCTACTGCCATGTCAGTGAATCCGGAATGATTAGGGTTTCTTGGGACAATATCACCGAGGGGTAGTGGTTCCTACCACTAATTCCTTGACCTAGGATCACCGTAGTTGGGTCGCCGCTCCGCAATGCATTCAGACAAAAGTTCATCAACTAACATCTTCTGCTCAGCAAGCTATTGGCACAGTGTGGCATTCACATGGTCCTCTCCCATATTTTTCACTATGGAATATGGGTCAAAGTTATTGACGGATCTGACGTGCTCTTTCCCCTTGCGAACATTTCGACTGAGTACTAATGCCTCGATGGGTAGAGGGAGACCTAGGAGGTTCATCTACTGGAGAGTAATTATCCCCTATGGGTCCAGTGGTGGAACGTCCACAGGGGGGGATGTCACCATCAAGAAGTCCAACTCATTCTCCCCTCTTGACGGATCAGTCGTGCTGACTGACACTCTTATCGGGGGCATGTCCTCACTATCACCAAGCGAGTTGGGATGCCGATGAATCACACCAAAGAGGAGGGTAGCATACTGCCCCAGCCACGGACTTGTGTATGGGGGTATCATCCTCAATAAAATTGCGGTGTACTTGGAAACACTAAACACATTACAGTAGGAGGTCCCTGTGGGGGCCAGGTGACTCAGGGTGCTAGACCGCGGGGAGTGTGGCTAGGTCAACCATGCGACATTTTCGCCGATGTCTTCAAGGTGTATTTGGCTCCCAGGATAAGTCACCCACCGATGGTGAAGATGGAGGTGAGTTTCCTAGAGGGTCCGGTGGAAACATTCAGAATCCTCCAGGGTGAGTGATTATGGCATAAAAAAACTCGGTCCTGCGACTGGCCGGTACTTCTCTTGGAAGTGGCCCACTACGAGAATGAGTCAGAAGCTCGTGGGCTCAAATTCAGGGTCTGTCCCTGGATTCCCCCACTCGTCAACTGAGGTTTGTTGAAGAATAGGTAGTGCTTTTAGGTGGGCTGCTGGGATGGCAGACTGGCCGTCGGAGAATATGGAGAGCCGGCTTATTGGCTGCCAAATCTTGGGCTGTCCTTTGAGGGTTGCAGTGACCTGACCGTTATATCACAATTCGATGAACCGGTGACTAGGTCTCCTGACACAACATCAGCGTCTGCTGAGGGTGGTCCACACCATGGCCCTCCTTCCATTGAACCCCAAAATATCTCTTTATAGTCTCTAGTCAAGACATAAGGCATCTTCAGAGGTGATGATTGTGACAGCATGGTCAGCCCCGAGGAACATGCCAAGGTCTCATCCTCTTGGTTATACCTTCGGAGGGAAATAAGAACCATGTGGATCTACAATTCCGGGAGTATGAAGGTGATTCACCTCATTACTGCCCCATCCCTTGACTCCATGGATTGGGAGATGGTTCCCGTGATTAGTATCACTACGCTTCAGAGTCTGAGAAGAGGACTAGTCTGACTGATGTCCGACCTTCCCCAAAATTCCTATTACAGCGGCGATGACCCACCTTCCTGCCCATGGGTTTCTCCTCGAGACATGACTGATTTCTGAAAAGGGGGTTTTTGGCCGCATTGGTTTTGGGGCGGAGAGGTTTTCCTCTTGACAATGCCCATGTGCGGGGAGCACCTGGACAAATGTCAAAAGGGACATAGGGAGGACCTCTATGTTGGGTTTTGGTGAAGTGGGGTTGGCCTACACCTCTTTGATTTCTAGGGTGAGGAGGACCATCACCAATTGGTATGGGGACATGAGAAGGACCTCCATGGTGGCGAGTGACTGGACATGAAATGTCTCCATACACGAAGTCTGCGGCAGGGGGAGTGACCCCGTACCCAGTGTAGTGAGAAATGGAGATACCCCCACATAGAGTGTTATTATCATGGGGAAGACCCTTACATGGGGATGAAGGTTTCGTTGGGACAACCTCCAAGCCAAATGTGGAACCAGAGAGGGAATTCACCTAACGTAACAGTTTCATGGAATAGGCCATCAACCTAGGTGGCATTGCTATGGATTGGTCTAGAGAGGCCATTTCCTATGATGACATCCAGGAGAGTCGACCAAACCTGCCCGTGGGGCGGTTGGGGCCTCGATTTGTGTCTGGCGTATAGCTTCCCCTCATCAACGTATGATGGGACTTGGAGAAATGAGTCAGTGGTGGCTCGGGCCATAGTAATCACTGACATTCACTCCCCATGGTGAGAATCTTCTTCTTCTCCTTCCCGACACTGGGATCAGGTCATATGGACTGGACCCAGTGGTGTAGGCACATGGATTACCTGCTCCTCAGCTCAGGGAACTTGGTGGTGGCACTAATGCGGCCTTGTGGGGGTCTTCACGGGTAGCCCTTGAAGTGGGACTCTGATTGGGTTGGTCTGAACGTCCCCTACCTCGTCGGTGTATGGGAAGGATTTGTCAATGAATTTTGGGGACAGGCTCCCGAAACGTCTGAATGTTGGGGTGGGGAGCAGCAGCTCCCTGCGCGTCCCTTGGGGGCGGCGTTGACGGTGAGGCTCTTCTGCCTCGAGATCCATGCGGGCCATATCCTTGGTGGGGATGATCCTATCCTCCTCATGCATGCGTATAGAGTCATTAATTACCCTTTGATGGATAATTTCTGATGGGGAGATGGGGTGTGTGTGCCCAGCAGTCATGTAAGTTTAAGCCGTCATGGGAGAGGGAAAACCGTGTGGGAAATCTGTGTCGATATTTCCCCTACTTCTTTGACACTGGGCATGTGATCGGGCCTCAGATGCATGAACTTGGATCCTGAAAGGAAGGAGATGAACTCATTAACACTGATAAGAAAAGGAATCGACAATCAATTCCCCAACGTCGCTCTATCCTCCATGGATGGTAAGATGGATCCATGCTGACAACATTGTAGAACAGAATGCTCAACGTCCGGACTGTCCAAACATCTGACGGGTTTCATGTCAGGCCTACATAGTGGGACCTGGTACTGGAGGAAGATGTTAGATGGTATGCTTATCTATTGATTCCCCAAATTCTACTATCCTTCATGATGAGGAGAATAGATTCACCTCGGGTTCACCATTTTCTATTTCCAATGCTTTCTCTGGGGTGCGTGCATCCATCACGCGGAGGACACATTGTTGTTACAATGCATTGCCGCTTTCAAAAGGTGGGAAACATCCGTTTCTTATTCAGGGATGTATGCTCCTAGATCGAAATATTATGATGGGATGTGGATTTTTTTCTCGTGGATTCCTCCTCGGAGTTCATCAACTAGTCCAGGTCTCCCTCATAGATTTAAGAATTAGTTTTTGAATCTTTTCCCGGCTCAATAACTTCATGGACACCAGTTAATTACGCCACATCTGTCTGGAACTTCCAAGGGGTCCGTTTAGGGCATCATCCTTCAGTTAAGAGAGTTGTCACATTGGGAATCCCTGACATGTCATAACATTGGGGATTGGCATGTCTGTCTTTTGTCCCTTGTTATAGGTCTTCTCGAGGGCGTTGAAGCCCATGGAATCTCACATCTAATGTGGAGAATTGTATTCCATATGCATGTATCTGAGGCTTTCCTATGATTCCCATGTTTAACACGGGGTATGCCGTAAGATTAATGTCCCACAAAGATTGATCAGACTGATCGAAACACTATATTGAGTGGATCAGATTGTGGAACCCCCTGGAGGGAACACCGATGTTGGGGCCAGCACATGGGCGGCTTCCCGAATGTTGTGGCGGGAATGGGGAATTATGTGGCATGACCCACCTGGATGTTGTGGCCCAGTAAGAATCAGGGTGGATGGTGGATTTGGGCTTGAGCCTCAAGGATACTTCTTATCCCTGTGGCAGGGAATCAATGTCTCCGTAGTTCGAAGGAACGATGGGACACCTGAGGAGACGACCCGTGAGAATGCACGCATGGATGGGACCTAGATGAAGTGGATCCTCCAGGTTAGAGCATGAGCTTCCTGAGACACATAGGCTCGAGGGAGTGATTAGGACGAGTCATGGGTGTTGGGATTGAACAACATGGAGGTTTCCTACTTATCCCCATGGTAGGGAATCGAATTCCATATATTTTAGGTGAATTCAGCTTAACGTCATGCTGGACAGGGGTGAACTGACGTGAAGATGGACCGTATGTCCAATGGGTGTAGGGCATAAACCTCATGAAGGCTTCCAACATATCCATGTGGTAGGGAATCAAATTCCACACAGTTCATGATGGTTAGGGATTACACTCTGAGGCGACCCAAGGTGGTGGGGCTTAAACCTCATGGAGGCTTCCTGCATACCATGACTTGAGATGGATCAAAGAGCCTGTAGTTCGGGATGGATTGGGTCTTAAAATAAGTGGTGGGGCTTGAACCTCATGGAGGCTTCTTATGTACCATTCCTTAACATGGATCAATGTCCCCACAATTCGGGATGGTTGTGTCATACACTATGATGTGGTCCAAGGTTGTGGGGCTTGAACCTTAAGGAGGCTTCCTACGTACCATGCCTTGACATGGATCAAAGTCCCCATAGTTTGGGATGGATTGGGGCTTGCACTATTAGGATGCCCAATGAGGTGGGTCTTGAAGCTCTTGGAGACATCCTACGTAGCATACCAAGACATGGATCAAAGTCCCCATAGTTTGGGATGGTTGGGGCTTACACTCTAAGGCAGCCCAAGGAGGTGGGTCTTGAACCTCTTGGAGGCTTCCTACGTACCATGCATTGACATGGATCAATGTTCTCATAGTTCGTGATGGATTGAGTCTTACACTCTGAGGCGGCCCAAGGTTTTTCAGGGTCGGTGATTACTCTAAGATCATGTGAGTCATGCTCGGTGTGAGAAACATGATCTAGCAAAGGCATGATGATTACGTCGCAAAGGGTGCGTCCATGGGAGATGGAAAGGGTCTTAAGCGTTGACTGGCCCCTGGTGCTGAGAATTACTCTAGGATGTAGGCATGTGGGAATGGAAGTGCAGCGGGAGAGGTATTTGGGACGAAAGAAAGGAGAAGCATTCTTCCCTACCACGCCCTTCGCTGGCCTTGGAACCGACGATGTGAGGAGCAGGGGTGCTGCCTCCTGCATGGAAATCTAGGGGCTTACACCAAGGTGGCTTTCCTTCCCCGCTAACAAACATCACTCCGATATGGATGATATCATCCCATATGAGGAGTGATCACGTCCCCATTGAGACGAGTGGGGGTAGAGAATGTCCAAGGCAGGGGGACCCTGCGTGTAAGGCACAGGGCCAGGTCCCAGTTTAACGCCATGTGCTTAGGAGGATGGAACATGGAAGTATAACATCCTGCATCTCGGACGAGGTGAGTTCACTACAAACCCCTAGGACATGCATAACTGGTACCCTCTTTACCTTGCGAGAGGGAAGGCATCAACAAAGCCGTAGTGAGGGGGTGTTGCAGAGAGAACCATCGAGGGGTGCATGTTATCATGGTTATGCAATGAAGCAATAGCCGTTAGTGTGTCTATGTGATGAAGCATGAGGCGAAGCAATGCAATAGGAAGAATTTTCCAAAATACTTTGATGTTACTTCGTACAAGCCTAGAAGGTTGTACGGGAAAACCACATATGCTGCAAAAGATCGAGGTGCACAAGACACCTACAAATGGAACCCAGAAATAGAACATCTGGGATTCGTGTAAGAGGGAGCCTGGGGAGCATCGAGGTGAAGGTCCCCGGGGAATTGTGCACATCACGTGAGGTTTTCGTGAAATAAAGGATCTTGGTGTGAAAAGACCAGGTGGCTCGAAATTATTGATGCTTGTGTGAAATAGGGGGTGAGTTTTTTCATGCAACTAGGAGGATTCTGCGCAAGGTGCATGCATTACGCGCAGGTGACAAGGTCGCGCATAAGGACAGGGGTGAGCGCAAAGGAAATAATTGGTTTCAATTGGACAGACTGTGTGAAATGGAGGAATTTCATGCATGGGGGAGACCCCGAAGGGAGTGGATTTCAGTCTAAGCCAAAGGGGATCTCATGCGGAGGCAGGACCAGGGTGACTGGGTGTGAAACGAACTATACTTGAAGGCCATATTGTGCTCGCGCAAAATACCGATTACCCATATGAGAGTCGATTTAGCTTCTTCCACCTTGAAAAGGAAGAGGGTCACCTCTTATTTATAAGTGATCGGGGGAGCGAAATATAGCTCGGCATGCAATTATTGCGCGACAGTGGTAGTGGCGCGAAATGTCAAACGCCCGGGGCACATGAGTGAAATTTTTTCGCACCTGTACCGAGACACTTGGTGAATCACCGTACTTTCCACGCAAGACAGATTTTTTCATGCACATCACCATTTTCTTCGTGAAACACCTCTAGGCTCCCTAGACCATGTCTCTGGGTATGAATATTACATCGCTTCTCCGTTTCGATACATTCTCCAATAAATAAGCACTTTTCGGCATATACAGAACATAATTGAGGTACATAGTTTTTATGGTTTACATGGTATTGTATTTGATTAATTCATAACATTATCGAATTTTATAACTCATAATACTAGTTTAATTGTAATGTTGTTTAGTTTATTTTGAAAAATGAATGTGAATAATAATTTGAAGAATTTAATAATATATTAGTGAATGCTTTGATCATGAATCTACTATTAGAAAAGGACATGTTTTATTTATAGTGATGAATGAAAGAATGTAGAGTCATGTGTCTTTATGAAGAATTAGAGAGATATTTCCTAGGCATCAATTCTTGTAAAAACTCATGAATTGAACTATCCAACACATGATCTTGATATAGCAACTATAATCTTTTCTATTAATATATGTAGATAGTTTCACTATGTGGATAGATGTGAAATATATACAGATCACAAGATATTGAAATATATATTCTCATAGAATGAAAATAATATGATGATAAAGAGACGGATCTACCTACTCAAGGATTATGGTTATTCATTACACAACCACCCACGGAAGGAGAATAAGGTAGCTAATTCATTGAGATGAAAGGGTCATGAAGTTATGAATTAGTTGTGGATTCAAAAGGATCCTCTGTATATGTATCTAGAAAATATGGTGATGGGAATTATAAATGAGGGTTAAACATCATTACTTTTTTAATTGGGTTCACAACCATAATTATTAGATAGTATTACAAGTTCTCAATCTAGTTATGTGAATCATCAAAAGAAAATTTATGCTCTCAATGATGGGATGATGTCACACATCATCTGTGAAGCTTGAATTCATATATTTGGCATTATGATATAAATTATTTATATATCATTGATAAAATTGAAGTCATTGTATGGTTCTTATAGTTCAAATTTATTTATAAACCATGTTTCCATCAGATGAATAAATATTTGATGGATCATTTCTGGTGGGATAATATGAAGCATGAAATTTCTGATTCTACATCATGATGATTCATTTCCCCTCAGGAGAATGTTGAAAGACAACATCCTAGTTGATTAATGAAGCCTTTTCCTATTACTACATTGAAATAAAATGATATTAATATGTATTTCTTCACCATATTTCAAAAAATTCAAGAAATAATTATATAATATCGGAAATTGTTGATAGACTTACTGAATCTACACATTTTCTCTCTATAAGAGAGGTTTTACCCCTAGAGGCCATTATACGACCCTATATTAATGATGTTTTAAGAAATTATAGAGCACACCATTAAATTGTTTCTGTTTATTATCCACAATTTACATCAATAATATAGGAATTTCCTTTGAAATAATTGTATACTAATATTCACATGAGGTCATCATATAACCCTTAAACAAATGGGTTGATAAAAAGAACGTTCTATAATTTAGAATACATGTTGATATCATGCTCACATAACATTCAAGGTATGTGGGATCATTAGTAATAATTTGTATAGATTTATTATAATAATAGTTTCCATTAAAGTATTCAAACAACTCAATATGAAGAATTGTATAGTAGGATATGTTATACCCTATCTTGTTGGGATGAACTTTTGCAATGGAATCTTGTAGGCCCAGATCCTGTTGGGGAAGTAATGTAAAAGTTAAAGAGTATTCATACACATATCAAAGAAACTCAAATTAAGAAAAATTAGAATGTTAATAATTAAATGGGGCAAATGGAATTTCATGTGGGAGATTATCTGTACATGAAATCATCTCAAAATATGGGTGTTATAAAATATTGGATGTAATGGATGCAAAACCACATGTACATTAGACATTTTAATATATTTTATATTATTGGTGATGTGTTGTATTTTATTGTAAATGTCACTTAGAATTTATAATGTAAACAATGTGTTCCATGCCTATTTTCTATAGAATTACATTATAGTCCAAACCCAAGTCCTCACTTATGAAGGAATAGATTTGGAACATGGTTTATCATACTCTGATGTTCCTATCTGGATTACGATCACAAAAGATAATGTGTTGAGGAATTAGACGAATCTTATGGTAATGATAAATTTAAAATAATAAAAGTAAAAGTTCGATGTGGGAGCCTGATGATCTTGTGATGAAGAACTATCCAAATATTTCTATGAGGTGACAATATTGAAAATTTGAGGATGAAAATTTTTTAGTAGTGGAGAATGTAATTTCCTAGAATTAAATTAGTGAAATTTCATTTCTTAAAATTATTTCATATAAAATAAAACACATTAAATAACCTAGATAACATAATGAAAACTTATTAAATGATGAATCAATAAAATAAGAGGGATTTTTAGAAGTTTAGAAACCAATTCAAATTAAAATTGAAACTAGACCATTAGATTAGTTATATAACCCTTATGAATAGTAAAATATCAAAGTGAATAGAAACCATACCCATAAAAGTATAAATAAAATTTAGGCATATTAAAAATTAGTGTATTATATAAATATACAATAGTATAATTAAAATAATATTATATAAAATATTAATTAAATTATGGTATTTTTATAAATCCTAAATATTAAATTTTAATTTTGTAATTAATAAAATGATTTCACATAAAATTTATTTTCATAAAATTTATTCATAAATAATTTTTTTGGTATAATAATTTTAAGATAATTTTTAGACACATTTGTTAAATTATTAAAATCATATAAAAATAGTTATAATTTTAAAATCTGTATTTTTTGAGTAAATGATGATTTTAAATAAAAATTGTATTTCACATATTTATAAATTTATTTTCAAGGAATTTATTTTATTTTTTAATTAAACATGTCAAAAATTGGTTAGGGATATTTTTTGCTGTATTTCAAAAATATATGAATATTTGGTGAATCGAAAAATAAGATAATTTACGATGAATGTTAAATACATGAATTATTGAGTCTTAGGTTATGTATGGATGATTTAAACCAATAACCTAGAACTAATTTTTATTAGTTTAATATATTTAGTTATAATTACCAATCTATTCATATTAATGAGCCATAATAATAAACTAATATATAAATTTATGTGAAATCCCCCCTCTCCTCCACTATAAATACCACCATCACCACCATCACCACATCTTCTTCTCACACCATTCAATCATTATGGTCATGTATAGAGGAATTTCGTACATAAGGTAAGGGTTTTTCTGAAATATCCATTTTCGATTGGGTTATGAATTCTTCCTCTATTCAACCATTTAAATTTTCATTAATTTTATATTATTATTATAATAAAATTTTAAAAATTACAAACACCTGTTTCTTGATTATTTTATCTTTCTTTTATATAAAATGAAATTTTTATAAGGCCCCCGTCACAACTCTTCTTGATAACAAACCTAATTTAATGGAATGTCTAAATTTGGTAACCATTTTTAGATACCCTAAATAATCTTCTTTAAATAGAAATTTATTTTCTAAAATCAATTATTTTTCATGAAATACAATATTTTTATCCTGCCTTGTTTTATGAAAAAGTTATGAACAATGCAAATGATTTTTCTAAATGAAATCATTTTTGGAAAGTAAAAGTAATAATTCTCTCTAGATTTCCTCGATAATTTTATTAAATAATTAGCATCTATTTAAAATCATCTGTTGAATTTAACGTTCTATTGAGATTTATCTTTAATTATTATCATCTACCATTTTTATTAAATTGTGTCTAATGAATTTAACCATGGATGTACTATTGTGATTCCATTAACCGTACTACTCAAAATGGTTTGTTATATGGTTTACCGATTGGGGAAATTTATTTAAATTTCATATTTATATGATATTAATAATTAACCAAATTAATATGGGAAATTAATTGGACATATAATGTGATGGTTGTCTCCTCAACTAGCCCCTTGATGTATCAATAGGTCTTGTGAGACAAAATAAAAATAGGTTTTCGCAGAGGCCTTTACCATTTATTTTCAGATAACTTGGTCGACAAATCGAATATATATTTCAGATATCCTAGATTATTCATTCCCTCATGAGGATATTACTAATTAATAAATAATATGCCTATACGACTAGTATAATTTATATTGATAATTTTAATTTTCATATTTATATGGAAGGATTCAATCATATTTTAATCTGTCTATATTGTTCTCTATTTTATTTTATAATGGAATCTGTTTTTAGTCCTTCAACATGAATTATTGATTCTATTAGCTTCCATTGAATTATTTATCCTTGCTAAGAATACATTCTCACCTCATTATTACATTTTATTTTTCCTCATGATGCGATGAAGTATATTATGAATATCTTTCATAGATAATCAAGGATTTTATAAATGTTTCTAATGGTTTTTCAATGGTGTAACACATTTACATTTTTAATGAAATTTTTATGTTTGTAATATATTTTATAAAAATGATAAATTGATAGGTACTTTGGTATTTGTTTTTTTATCTATTCCAATTTAATAAAATAATGTGTTGACTCAATGAAACTAGGGTTGGGGTCTTTAAAAACAAGAAAATACATTTTATGTAATTTTGGTGAAATAAACAAGAGGTATTTTATAGTTTTCCATACAGACAATCCCAAGCATTAATGTACATGTGATTTAATATATATTTAATACCTAACCACTATAATGGTGGATATTAATATTATTAAAAATATTATAAAATTTCTACAAAAATTGTTTTTTATAAATTAAAACTTATTAATTAATTTCAATGAAATATTCATTAAATTTTTCATAAAAACATTTAATGATTATAAGACATGTTTTTACTAATAAAATAATTTTCTGTTTTATGAATTGTTATGTGAAATAATAACGATCAATCATTCAACATTATTTTAATGAAAAATTGGGATAATCTATATTTATAAATGAATAATATTTATTTCATTAGTTTTATAAAGGTTAGGAATAATAATACAATCACTTAGATGAAAAAATACCTATTTTTTATAAAACAATATTTTCACTACCCAATGCATTTTTTTCATAATAATTTCAATAGATAATGATTGTAATAATTTTATTAATAGATATAAATTATAAATTTAATAAATTATTTTTACATTCATTTGGTAGTTTTTACTAGGATTTTAATGAAGTAAAAATATATTTTATTCTTAAAAATAATTTTGCTAAAAATGATTTTTACAATATTTTCCTAGATATTTTAAAATTAATTTATCATGCTAATATATATTTAATTTGAAAAAAATTATTTTTTTTATAATCAACATGAATTTTTTAATGATTCCAATTTCATTTTTGGTAATTATGAATGGCAAAAACACTAAATAGTTTTTTTTACCATGATAAGGGTTAAAACATGTTTAAAGGAGGTTCAACTAATAGATTATGGTTGAATTTCAATATAAAAATATTTAACAATTTTTATTTGAGTTTTATTACCTCCAAAATTTTCATAAATTCAATTTAGTGGATATTTTGATGATTCATAATTTAGAAATAAATTAATTATTTTCAAATATTTATATGAATTACAGGTGTTTTATATATCTAATATATAAAAGGGACACTCCTATGCACTATCATACATAAATTTTGATCCTTCTACATTAGATAATTCCTACCCCAAAATATTTCAATCTCACTTAACTTAATTCTAGATTCACATTAATTCTTCTACAACCCTTATTTCAAGGCATAATATGCATGTCAAAAGAAGTCACTGAATGAAGAGGTATCAATTATAAAAGAGATCATTCAATTTAATTTCTTATTCTACTTTCCTTAAAATAATATTATAAATTATAAACCAATGAAAAAGTTATCCTGAATATGATAATATTTTATTATAATGATTTAAAAACCATCATCCACATCAATTATCTCAGTTGGTAAATGGAAATATCTCTCTTGTTTATATGTGGACCATAACATCTATGTAGATATATGATTCATTTCTATCAACAACACACATTGTTTGTATTATGTTATTGATTTATTAGATATATATGACATTTATTATATAATTATTTTCATTTGTGTTACTAAATTTAATTTTTCATTCATTCATTCTTTTCATTAAAAAATTGAAATTACTTTAATGCATATATATGGGCTCATGTCTCAATGAAATTATTAATTCCTTATTTTTTCTATAAATTTCACAAGTGGTTATAAATATATATATAATGAATGTATATTATATTTAAATAAAGATTAACATTATTTATGTGATATAACTGTGATAAACATTTAAGGACCCTTTGTCATAACCTGCCTTCTTCATGATGAGGGAATGGATAGCAAGATGTTGAGACCATCATTCCTCAAGATGAAGGAGAGATTATAAATCTGAGTCCCACATCGAATTGGGCATGGGGTGGGGACCTTCACCTAGAGTATAGAAATATCAAAAAAATTAGAAGGAACTACCAAATTTATAGTGACCAATATTGGGATATAAGTTATATCATCTTCAGAAAAACTCCAAGACATGTTTATAAAATGAAACTAAAATCCTTCCACATGGATTTTTAATGTAAAATTTCAAAAAATATATGATAAAATCCAACATAATCACCAAATTAAAACTACTCAATAACAAATCGTTTATCCCCAATGTCCAATATAGTAAGGTCTAGTATAGTCTGTGTAATATCCTTAGAAATCTAAAAACTATTTTATATACGTAGGGTGATTATACCAGTATACTCAATAGGGAAAACCCAAATTCATTCATGACCAAGTGGGAGAAGCTTATTAATTTCCCATGGATAAAACATAAAAAACTCAAAAGAACCTACAAGGTATAATATCTACCCCAACATCAACAAGGCATGCTATAACGCAAATCATGTAATGTAATATAATAATCGCATTGATCATTGGGTACCCTACACCACATAACACTTGTTAACTTCTCATCCCTATATATGATCTTCTTATTATACCATTCTCTTACACAAGCCCCACTATTACAAGATTCCCACATAGACCTAGGCACTAACCACACACATCCTACCTGCAATCACATGAGACTCACACATTCCACATTTTACGCCGAAACACATCGGCCTCATCCTAATGATACATGGGAAAAAACCACTTCCAACACATACAATACCATAAATCTCATAATAAACCTCATGCCATTATATCCTACCTAAAAACACCTGGGTGATAAATGACTGGAATTGGGAGTAGGGTAATTTATGTAACAATTCATCCATCCTACCTACAGGATATTGAAAATTTCACCCTCCCCCATAACGATGGGGGTGTTACGAACATAGTGCTCAACATGAGTGGGAGAATATAAAAAACATAAAAAAAATACATGTTTATAAATTTATTTGAAAAAATATCCACCCATACATTGGGATTCCAAACCTACAACCATTCCACTCCAAACCACATTTTCTACTACCACTACATGAATGTATTCACACCAGCAACAATTACATTAAGATTTTGTAATATAAATCTAGTTCAAAAATCATCTTTATTTAAAGCCCAGTCAATTAGATATTAATAAACATAAACTTTGGTTATTCCATCCCCTATAGGTCAACTAATATCCACAACACCAACAGTGATTATCAGAAGGTGAAGATCATGATTAACTAAAGTGGGTTCATGATTATTCCATTATTACACCCATTCTTGGCACATAAAATTTCGATTTCAAGAGCAATGGTGAAACATAAGACACTTCCTACATTAAACCAAGGGAGAGGTACTATGATAAAGGCATACTTATTTAACACCCATTCATAAAAACAAAAAAAAACAACCATCTTTCAATCACACATCTCACTATCACCACACACAACACACCCATAAAAATGAAACTATTAAAGACCAGTCTTGTAGCCCATATTCCTCAACACTACCCAGATGTAGTCTCACTACATAAAAAGTACATCAATTTCGTAATCAATAAATATCTCCTCCTTAGATCCCACCAGAACACCGACACCATGCTATTATCAAATCCCATAACAACCACCACTTAACCACAACACTATTCTATAAAAATTGCACACCCTTGTGTCAAAAACTATGCTATCAATAGTTCATCCTCATAATATTTCATAGGAACAAAATATCCCACATAGCAGACATACACACTTATCAAACATGGTGTATTCATATTTTTCCCACATTAATGATTAAATTTCACATTGATAAGAAGGGTTGATCAAAACATGGTTTTTATCAATGGGAATCCATTGATTATACCATGTGTACATGATTAATTGAACTGAAATTAATAGAAAAATTTCACAAAAAAAATAGTTATATTGATCACCAATGCAACCAATAAAGAAACCAATATTCTTGAATTTTCATATCCACATGACCAAAAAATATCACATCTTCAACAAGGATTACAATAAAATAGGGGATCAACATCAATCCACTCTAAACCCATTATCAAAATTTCATTAGAATTTATCTTTGTTAGAAGTTGAATTCCATAATTTTGAAGAAATAACATTACTACACCCACCTCTCATGATTTAAAATAAGAAGAGAGATGAAGGAAAACCCAACATTAAAGAACATGTGACCAATACTCCTCAGTGTTTCAAAATAGAGGATCACTCGAGTAGGAAACTACAAGTAAAACTGAATAGAGGGATATAACATTGGCATAGTGCTCGTCTAAGATGAAATGTTCTCCACACACAAATAGAAACAATAAATGTGGACCTGGCCTTAGAAAAAGAAATATACTATATCAACAGAATGGTATATGGTTTCATGCCAATTAATTTCAGATTGTGGACTACACCTCAGTGTAGGAGTTTTTAAAACCCCCCATATTTTTTAGATATTATGATTTAATTAATATCCTTTGAAACAACATTAGAAACTATTATGTATGTCTTTAAAATCGATTTCTGTCAAATATAATTTGTGAGGGGCGAAATTCAATATTTTGGGAGAAACTGGGGAAAACATGAAATTTTTAAAACTGTTAGAAGTGAATTATAGTTGGGTAAATCATGGTTTCATTGTTCAATGAGCCACAATTTGGTGTAACAATTATGTGAGACACTATTCAGTGTAACCATATGAAGTCACAATATGGTGAAACACTTCATGGTGTCACTATTCAGTGAGACAACATTTGATGAGCCACTATTTGGTGAGAAACTTCTCAGCGAGCCACCGTTCGGTGAGACACCATTCAACACCACCATTATGTTAGTCACTGTTCGATGAGCCACAATTCGGTGCACTGCTATTTTGGATCCACCATTTTAAAAAATGTTTTTGTGAAAACTCCCACATTAAGCCACTATTTTCTCCTAGAACATCTTGAAAAATGTATTTTGAAAATATAATGGACCATTAAGGTCCAACCCATTACAAATGATACCCCTTAAATTATTATCATCCTCTAGAATTAAAAAAAAACCAAGAGGGAGGAGGTTTCTAAATAACCACCCTTAATGATACCACATAAGGATTATCCATCGTACGTTGTTGAAATGTTATAGAGAAAAAATTGATATCCAAGAGAACCGCCCTGACATATATTGATAAAAAAAGACCAAACTCCAAATTCCACACTATCCAGAAACATTAATTAGAGAACTCATTCCTACATGCTAAGATATTATCCACCTTGGGTGGGAATTTCATTACTACATGTGATTAATCTCATATGAATTATTACGTCCTGATTAGGGATTAATACCTCGCATTTCCACATGTTGATAATCTTCTCTCATTTTAGAAAAAATTAACTACACATCCCATTGGAAAAAAGGTCATGTGTATCATCAAAACAAGGAACACAATCAACACTCAACACAAATCAGAGTACTGGGAAGACATTTGTGCCCCTCACTCCCAATTACCCTCCTTTGGGATTTTATGCCTCTATAATAGAAGAAAAATTTGAATGGTTTTCCCACGCAACACCTTCTCTAGACTCTCGCAGATCTTCATAAGATTCTCTATGAATGTGTTTTGGTGGTCAATATCCAACAATCAACAATCAATGGCTTGGGAGTAATCATCATGTTACCAATGAATCCTGGATACATGATAGATATTGTGGATCCTCCCCAACTATGGTGGAAATGATAGCTGATATGCCACATCACCAACTCATCCCAAAACCTTGAAAGGATCAATTGAACTAGGTAAAATACTAATCACTAATCAAAAACATTGATTCCTATGTTGAGGGGAAAATTTAATGATTAAAAGGTCCCCAACATCACACCCCAAGGGAATTCTAATCTGATCAGTATAAGAATTCTGCTAATCTTGTTCTTCCTTCATTCTCATACAGACAAGTTGTGCCTTCTCTATCATAATCTATACCTTGTCTAGACCAAGAACATACCATATTGTCCTTCCATCACAAGGGTGAACGACATGAATATTCATATAATGCATTGAATGGAACCATGACAATGGAAGACTGATATATATTATTTTAAGAAAACACTACCAAGTGATATTGTCACACCAAGGAACCACTATAGTCTAGGAAAAATTATAGTAACATTTTCATCAACATTTGTATAGTCCTATTGGTTTGTTCACCCACATACCAATTCTCTATAGAATCAACCATGATTGAATCCTTGATCAGTATGAAGTGAGTTGACTTCAACAACTGATCATGTACTACCCTAATTTCATCATACCCTTCCTGATCCATGGGTATTCCAATGAAAAAATTAATCAAGATTTCATCCCACATCCACTCAGGGATATAGGAGGGATGAAACATACCACTGATAACATGGTTATCAGACATTATTGTTTTCACACAAAGATTTTTCACAAATATTTCACAACTTCTCGCTTCATCCTAAGCCACCAGTTCTTCTCCCTCAAGCCTCAGTACATTAGGAAAACTCCTTGGTGTACCACTAAGGGTGATCAATGAATCTCACACTGAAGATGATTATGTTCATCCACTAGAAAAAATAGTTTCCTATGTAATAACATATAATTCTAACTGTCCTCTGGCCATCCCACTAGAGCATCCCCCTATCAATGTGATCATGCATCACCTCCTCCTAATAATCTCCCCACTGATACCCCTCCACCATTAACATTAGAGATGAATGTAATTTTTTCTGAAATAGTAATCTGCTAATGACATCCATTCCTACATCTATATACATGGAATCCCACCCCTCTATTGTCTCCAAGAATCTATAGATTATAGAACTACCTCTTTATGTGACATCATGCTCAAAACAAATGCCTCAAATTTTACCTTCCCTGAGGTGTAAGAGATATCATAATCATATTATTGGATAAACTCCATCCACATCCACTATCACATTTATTTATTTTTCTTGGATTATATATACAATAAAATATTGTGACCTATGAAGACCACAAAGAGATCCTTGAATGGGTAATGATTCAATAAATTCATCAGAAACATGACTACTAAATGTTCTAAATCATTGGTGGGATTGTTGTGTTCATGGTGACATAACTAACTAGTTGAAAATGAGATCACTCCAAATTACTGTATCAGCATGTAACCCAAGCCCAAATTGGAAGGGTTACAGAACACCTCAAATCTCACCCCTTCCTCTCGAATCCTTAGCATTGAAAAAATGACCAACATTCCCTTTAAAAATGTGATCACAGCTCCACAATTCTCACTCCACCAAAAGGCTTTCCCCATTTTACTCAGAGACATCAATGGGGATGATCCTATAGAAAAATTTGGTTTTATTATCTAGTAAATTCTTTCCAGAGTGAGAAAAATACAAACCTTTTCCACATTGTTTTGTGATTACCAACAAATTTCTCACTAAACATTCGATAGCTCCACTGATACGATCTTCTAATACACTACATTCTAAAGGATGTGGAACTCCCATGTCATAAACATGAACTTCTACATCATTCAATAGAGTTAGTGGTTTTGATGGATCTCTAGGAAAATCCTAATATGCTTCGTATTCTCCTCTTCTAACCATGGGTAGATATGAATTTAATTGATGAATATGATGATGAACTGATCTAGGAACTCACGAAAGAAAGATTTCATGAGACCACTAAACCAGAATGTCATGTTCTTAACAATGAATGAACAAATTGATAACACTATATGCCCATTCATGAACATAAAAGTTGTATTTTAGATGTCACCAACCTTCCCCATGAACATATGATATTTGGAACACAAATATATTTGGGAAAAAAATCACTCCCCTCATCTTGTTGAAAATATAAACTATGCTTGGAAGTGTGAAAAATATAATCATTATGATATAATTCTATATCTAGTAATATATACACTACCTCATACCACCATCATCCTTCATCACATACAAGAATGGAGAAACCCAGAAGGAAAAACTAGGATAGATAAATCCCTTCCTCATCAGAACATCATTTTAGATCTGTAACTCCTATTTCTAAGAAGGCACCATCTAATAAGGAGCAAATGAAATCAACGAATCATCGAGAAACAAGTATATCCCAACATCTACATCTTGTCTGGGTAATCTAGTCATATCCTTATCAGGAAAAATATCCAAAATCTACCCAATGGCTCTAAGATTCCCCTTCATCTAAGTCTCCATCGATCCCCCTAATAGCTCGGCTAACAAGGAATGATGAGGCTCCTTTCACTAGCATCCAACCCAATAGATATTCTTTCCAATGAAGGCTACACACTGACCATTCTAATCAAGAAATCATGATTCATATATATAATAATGTGATAATATCATGTTGAAAAAACCATCTGCTGATTCAATTGATGACATCATACAACATCATCTGAAATATTAAGTGATCCCAACTAGACTATTGTGACCCGATCATTAGTCTACATCCCTGAAAAACATCAAATAATTTGGTATGACCTTTTATTGGTGTACTCAAAACCATGGGAATGGAAATTAAATCTGTGTAATGTACAAAGGCATGAGTAATTTTAGTTTTAATGAAAGATTTTGATTCTCATGTATCAAAAAAAGCAAAAGAAAAAGTGTGGAAAAACTTATCGTATTGTGAAGGATCTACGAACCCTCTAGAACTGCTACCTCTATAGTATAAAATTAACTATTACATGCTCCAATTACCTTATGATGGTGACAGAATCATTGATAATTCCCTTGTTGAAGTCCCTAATGGTTACCCTGAGGTCATCATCCTTCGGCACTGTCTACCATTGGGGGTGTATGGGAATATTGTCCATTGTACTTGAAAGGCCGGGTTGGAAACTACTACGGAGACTGTGGCTAAACCTACTCACCACTATCATAATTATATCTAGTCGGGAATGATCCCTAGAGGTTCACAGAGCCTCCAAATAAAAAACACATAGTCCATGGGACCATGGGTAATGGGTGAGGACCAGAGGGTCAGAACTGAATCTCTTGGGGTTGGCTCCCCACTGGCCCAAACCTAGAAGGCCTTGATGCAAGAGAAATTCTTCTAATGACATTCGACATTGATTAACTTGGTTGACTTCAATATAACAAAATACCTCATCACAAGTGAATCATTTCCACAACCTCATCCTTTTTTAACCAATAAGAATGTCAGTAGAGTGAAGGGAGTAACCACATTCTGATGGGAAGGGAGGAGTTCCTCCACTAAAGGACTCACCTGAGACTCTTTGTCTAGAATGAGATCCATAGGAAAACGTAGGTGATCATTGTACTTGATCCCCAATTATATTACTAATATGATCCCCTTCTAGAGAGAGAGAGTAGATCTTACCTCTTCATGAACATTATCTCGGATCAAAGGAATTTTGTCAGTAACTCCTTCTCAAAGTTGGCCCAAACAACATCAGTCTCCCACCTCTATCTAGGGTAAAGTTTCCACCAATAACATAAGACACTACTGATTTAGATCTCTTCCAAATGAACCCATTACTCTATCGGAGCCCGAATCAAGATGAATGTGATCAATAGTTCTTCAAGACAACTCTCTATCTCCATGTCAAAGACATTGCCATCATACTTTCTCAGTGTCTATCTCTATAAAGAATGATGCATATTCTGCCACTGATTTCCCTCCTCCAATGTATCAACCCTCTACCAAGGGGCATGATTTCCCTGTTGTGAATCCACTACCTAAGCCACTCATGGACGATTACTGGGTTCCGTAGTTGAATAGTTAACAAGGAACTCATTTGCCAGATTAATGTGGAAAAAATTTATGATTAATTTTAGCTCATTGTTTATTTTTATTTACCAAAACGCCCAAAACATAAAAGAAAAAATATCATCATTATACATGTTCCAATAATATTGTATCTACCTCACAAATTTTGTGTAATCACATTGTCGTTCAATAAGCTCAGTTTCCTTGAATTGAATCACAGGGTGATGTAAAAATATTTGTCCAATCCGGTATTCCCTGGCCTATGTCCGGCACCAATAACATCTATCAGTTTTTCTGTACAAACCCATAAAATCCTCATTATGTATAACTATAAAATGTATACTATCTCTCAACCATCACCCCTAATACAATTCTAACATGACCCACATTTTTCAATATGAGAGAAGGGATAACAAGATGTTGATACCTTCCTTCATCAAGATGAAGGAGAGATAGAGACCCCCCCCGAATCCCACCTCCATTGTGCCAAAGGGGCAACCAACACCAAGGTTATTGAAATCTCACAAAAAGGGGAGGCATTACACAATTATGGTAACAATCATCATGAGATATGATGTATCATCCTCAAAATAACTTCAAGGAACATATATAAAATGAAATAAAAATACATCCACATGCATGAATAAAGTACAACTGATAGAAATATATGAAAAACTCTAAAGTAAGTATGAAATTAAAACTATGCAGTGACCCAAAAACCATTCCCAACATCCGAGCTAGTAAGGTCAAACACGGTTCGTGTAATCTCCCTAGAAATAAGAAAAAATATCTATATACGTTGGGTGTGGAAAAATGTATACATATTAGATAAGAACTAATGTCACCCATGTACAAGTGAGATAAGCATACTAAATCAACTGTGAAAAAAGCAGAAACTCAAAATAACTGACAAGGATTAGTATCCACCACAACCACACTATGGCATAGTCAACATATAATGAAAATCCTATATTATATTTTAATAGGGACATCGATATTTGGGTACACCCCACCAATTACCATTGATAAAAATTTTCATACACAATGTATAACTTCCAGTCTCTACAAAAATCTTCCACAATCCCCACTATCACAACCTACACACAAAAACCTAGTACACAACCACACACATTCTGCCAGGAAACACATCAACATCACTCGTACCACATCTATCCCAAAAACACATGGGTCTCATTTAGAATACACATATGAAATAAACCACCTGTCATAGAGCCAATACCATAAATATGGTAAAAAAACTCATTCCATTACTCCCTGACCAAAAACACCTAGGTGATGAAAACCTATAAGAGGGAGGAGGGTAAATATATTAACCATCCGTCCATCCTCACACCGAGATGTTGGGAAAGACACCCTCCACCATAACAATGGGGGTGTTCAGCACATAGTTCTCAACATGAGTTAGATCATATAAAATGAATAATGAACTACATGTTTACACATATAGGTTACAAACACTCATCCCATCTTATGGGATTCCCAAAATAATACCAGACCACTCAAAACCTCATTTTTTTCTACCCCTATATGTATGTATTTACACTATTAACTATTACATTAATAGTTGGTAAAAGAATTCCAGTTCTGAAAGCTCCCTTCCATAAATGCCATTCAATTTATTGTTATTAAACATTAAATTTTGTTACTCCATTTCTTCATGGGAAAATAACCACTACCACACCAGAAAATGTTATCTGAAGGTGAAGAGTCTGATTAACTTAACCAGATGCACGCTTATTCATTGATTACACCCATTCAAGTCATAGAAAAACATGAACCCTGATATCATAAGTGAAACTTTAAATAATGCCATTATTATACAATGGAATAGGGACCAAGGTAAAGAATTTCATTTTTAACACTTATTCATAAAAAAACAGAAACAACCATCTTTTAGTCCCAACAATCACTAACACCACACCTAACACACCCTTACACATGAATCCATGATAGCCTAGTCGTACATCCCTACTTCCCAAACACTACCCATATGTAGTCATACTACATAACATGTTCATCCATTCCCCAATCAATGATTCTCCCAACCTAAGATCGAATAACACCTTCTTCACCAGCCTATACATAAGGCCCACCAAACAAACACTAAACCACATTCATATTGTACCCACACACAGACACCACACCCCTATATCCCAAATCATTCTACCAACAGTACCACCACATAATCCCCCTAATGAAAAAAACCAAAAAAATATCACACAACACACAACCACACATATCAAACAATTTGAATTCAGATTTGACCAACATTGTTCTTAAAATTTTACATTGATATGCATGGGTGATCACACAAGGGTTTTATCATGGGAAATCCATTTATTTAACCACATGTTCATGATTAATTAGATTTATATTTACAGAAAAAATTCTTTTAAAAAATAGTTATAAGTAAACACCCATTCATTGTCAAATACCACCATCGACCATGATTTTCAAAAACTACATGGCCATAATAGATCACATCATCTACAAGGATAACAATAAACTATTAGATCAACATCAATCCACTCCCAACCCATCATCATGTTTTTATTAGAATTTAACATTGTTATAATTTGGATTTGGTAGTTTTCATAAATTTATATTACAACTCCCTCCCACATGATACACAATTTTGAGGTAAATGAAGGAAATCCATACATGGAACAACAGGTGACCAAAACACCCCCTTGTGCAAAATCAAGGATCACATGAGCAGGAGGATCTATTGAAAACCAAATAGGGGGATACAACATAGGTATATTACATGTATTTGAATAAAAGTTCTATGTGTACCATGGTAAAAGTGATAAGAGGGTGTAGACATTAGGAAATTCTTGATCCAATATCAACAGAACATGAGACGATTTCAAGGACATTAAAGTCGGATCGTGGCCATGACTACATGGTGGGATTATTTAAAATTTCTTTATAAATTTAGGATACTATGATATAATTAATATCCTTTTAAATGATTATAGAAACTCACAAATATTTCTTTATACACGATTATCCTCAAATTGATCTTAAGACGGGTAAAATCGGAAAATCTAGGATAAACTAAGGAAAAATGGAAATGTGGTGAACTGTCAGAACTGACTCACCATTGGGTTAGTCACTATGTTACTGCTTAGTGATCCACCATTCACTGAGCCACTATTTTAGGACCCTATTCAGTGAGAAACAACTCGGTGAGCCACTATTTGATGTCACCATTTGGCGTCACTGTTCGATGAGACATTGGTCGGTGTGAACCTTCACTAAATGACTGCTTATCACCACCATTTTGTGTTGTTTTTTGGTATCACCATTCTGTGACAAAACGCTTGGTGAAAAAAATTTCAGTCATCCACTGTTCTATGATCCACCATTTTTTCAGCCACTGTTTGGTGAGCCACCATTCAGAAATTGGATTTTGGGAAAACTCCTAAATTAGACATCATTGTATCCCAGAACATCCTAATCACCAGATTTTGACAAAGTAATGGACCATGGAGGCCAAGTGTAATGGATCAAACACTTATGGTCCATTAATTTTCAAAATTATATGTTTTGGTGTGTCCAAGACTCCATCAGAGAGTCAGGAGGATGTTAGTGTCAGTTGCAACTTCTCACCTAACAGTGTCACTGATTGGTCTCACCGATTGGATCCACCGATCCATCTCACTAATGGGTCCACCCATAGATTTTACAGATTATTTCCACCCATATTTATCACCAATTGGTTTTACTGATTGGTAAATCACCTATTGGTTCAACCAATTGGAATCACTGATTGGTTCCACCAATCGGTCACACCATTCGGGGTCTCACTGATTGGTCTCACTAATCAAATTTGTAGATATACATCACTAATCTATTTTAATGATCTGTTTCACCGACCAGATTTAGAGATCAAATTCATAGATCAGATTCCTTTATCATCTTCACTGATCAACTTCAAAGATCTGCTTCAATCTATATCGTGAGAGATCCGCTTCACTGATATCACCAGTCAGTCTCACCGATTAACTTCACTGATCTACTTCACATATCATCATTACTGATCAACTTCACGGATCCACTTCACTAATCAGCTTCACTGATCAACATCACTAATTAGATTCAGTAATCCTCTCCACAGATCAGCTTCCTGGATAGAATCACATATCAGCTTCACTTATCGGCTGCACCGATCAGATTCACTTATCAGCTTCACCAATTGGCTTCACTGACCTACAATGACTAATCAGATTCATCGATTAGTTTCACTCATCAGTTTTACTGATCAACATCATAGATCCGCTTCACTTATAGGCTTCACAGATCAACTTCACAAATCAAATTCACCTTTCAACATCACTGATCAGCTTCACCAATCGACTACAAAGGGGTTTTTGGGTTTCTTTACTGAGTTTTCCTGTAACATCTCTTTTAAGACTTCTTACCTTTTTAAAGTGGTTCATGTCCGTTTAGAGTCCATAAAATATGTTTTAAATCTACTAAAATTGGGGATACCATTGAATAAACAAAATGTATGGACATTTAATTAGTTTTACACCCTTTCCATGTCTTCTAGCCTCCTGTGATTTCCACTCTCTCCCCTATTACATGTTTTCCCATCATAAATGAAATAAATTAAATAACAGCTGTTATCTCCACCATCTCTGAGGAGAATTATTGAATACCTATTATGTCTAATTTTTGAAACCACATTGAAATGTGGTTAATCCACGGTCCATTTTATAGAATACTGATATTGTACATCCCATTACACTAGTATTGGTCCTTTTAACACAAAAATTTATTATTCTTCCATTGTCTATTTATTTTCGTTGGTGTGCTTGGAGTCCCTATTTCGGAGAAGAATAGTGTGCCCGTGATGGAGCCCTTCCATCTCAACCATAGATTCCATGGATTTCTTCCTCCTCATGTCCTGCATTCACAGTTCTTGGCACCAAGACAGAACATTGATCCTTGATCATCCACATAGGAATTCTTCCTTCATATCACTTTTTTGTTCATCATGTGTGGTGGATATGACGATTTTTTCTTGGAACATAGATGATCCAACATTAATTAAGATAATAAAAATACTTTTAAAAAATAAAGGGGTGCGATTTTTGAAGATTTTGTTGTGTTCTTTTTACCATTTTTTTATGTTGTAAATTTTTTGGACATATTTCTACTAAACATCATGGACCTAGGTGGTCATTTATTAAACACAAATGAATCCATGTTTCTAGATAATCATTTTATTTAATAGATATAAAATAGAAACATGTTAATAATGTAAACATGGGGGACTAATGGGATGCCCAATGAATTAGAATCCTTTTGTGATCTCTTTGGTTAACAAAACAAAAAAAGTAACATAATAGCTATTGTGATTAAATCTTAAAAATACTTTACTCTATTCTAGTTATGCGTATTATTGTTATGTTTGATGCCATGTTAGGTGACATGTATGGTAATGGAATCTTTGGTTTAAAAGTGGTTGGTTATTTAGATGGGATACCATGTGGGGCAGTTATGTTGGGATTTTGTTTCATTCTCATATATCAAGGGAAGTCATGGATCCCTTTTGTTGTAGTGATTATACAAGATAAACAAGTGTGAATGCTTAAATTTTTGCATGTCTATTTTTACTTCAGTTATGGTTTGGGATGGTGGGTTTTCCTATTAGTTCCAAGGTAGTGAAAGAGTGTTCTAAATGGAATAATGTGAAGATGATAATGAGAATGGTTACAATGGGGGAATTGTTTTGATATAAAAGGGTTGTTCTTCATTTATGGATGTTATGCATTTATGTGTGTATGGATTGCCATTAGAGTGGCTATTTATGGGATAGTTGTGTGTATAAAAAACCTCAGGTTGGCATGAGTGCTTTATTACCTATATGTATATTTTTTAGTTCTAGTATTTATTATTTGAACCCCAAAAATGTTTATAGAATCATTCCTATCACCCCAATTTCATGGAGGAGGGTGTTCGTTTGCAACATTCTTATGAGTGGATAGTTATTAGCACCTTTATGATCCATCTACCATGTTTCCCAAGAATCATCAAGCTGAATAAAATGACCTAAGGTTCATTATGGCTGAATAATAATTAGGCAGGGTGTGTTGTGGTGGTTGTCACAGGTCCATGCAGGCAGTTCTGTTTCACATGTGTCTTTGGGATGAGGCACTGGTGAATTTGTGCGTGGTGGTACTTTTTGTGTCCTAGGTTTCTTCGGGAGTGGTTGTGGTTTTTGTGGCCCATGTTTTGATCGATGTGGTTTTGTGTGGTTGTGGTGACCAGGTTTTTATGGGAAGAATGTGCGGTTGGGATGGCCTATATGGTTGTTGTTGGGGGTGGCAATGGGATAGCAATGGAATTTTTGGGGCAGGTCTGATGTGTAGGATGAACTAAATTAGCAGTGTTAAAGTGGTTCTAGGTACCAAAATATTTATGTGTAATTACATTTACTTTTTCTGACTTTTGTTATCTGGGGAGTGTTCCTAGTTGAGGTTCGGTGGATAGATTCCTTGAAAGGTGTTTTGGTTACCTCTTTTCTCATGGTACATTAGAATGTCTCCCCACATATGCATGATAGATTTTGGTTTTACCTATTTAATATTCTTGTACACTCACCCTATGTATATTAAACTGGTTTTATGTTTCTATGAGGAAATTGCAGATCATTCCAGACCTTACTAGCATGGGTTTCAGGAAATTTCATTGTCGATTATCCTTCTTTTGGTACTCTTCATCCTAGTTTTCTACTACCATTTATCAGTATATTTTGAACCCGAATATTAGAGTGGATTTTTTTATGAACTTTTACATTCAGTTTATGGAGTTGTATTTTATTTAAAATCTAATCTCCTAATCATATTAAATTAAAAGGGTAATTACTTAAATTTTTACATGATATTTTATACCCTTGGATCTAGTCGCCACTATGAGGCCTATTAAAGGTGGAAATAGAGGGTTCATTATCTATACGTCTTCTTGAAGAAGAATGGGTCATGCAGTTTCATGTCCCTTTCATCATTTTGGTAAGGGCATGTCATGGTTGAATTTTATTAGAGGTATATGGATGAGATATAGGATTTAGTTCAGGGTTAGAAAATGTGAATATTACATTGGATTTTTTGGAAACCAGGTTATGAAATCTTGGAGCATGAAATATGATTGGGAAGACCTACTCAGACATGAGATTTCAGGGCCCCATGTGATTCAATGCATGGAATTAGGACCAAGGGAACGACTAGGTGAGGCTACACAAGTTCTAAGGTCGATACCCTATGAATGGCACATTCATCATAATGAATTTTGTTCTTGTGATTATATTATGTTTTTTTGAATTTTTAAGTAAATAAATAGTTTATACCAAATTAAAGGGATTTTTCCACACTACATGGGTTTGAGAATTCCTTGTTTACCATATAGCTATTGAACCCGGATGATGACCATGAGTTGTTCAAACAATTGAGTCCCACAAAAGTGATTTAGCTGATCGGTAGAGGACTAAAAAAAGGAGGAGTATCACCAATTGTATAATATGGTTTGTGCCTTTTAGTGTAAGACCCTTGAGAAGTACTAGGGAAGAATCTTGGACAAGGAGACAAATGGATGTCTTATGAAGCTGACAACCACCTTTACCTAGAACTATGCTCTGAGGTTGTACTAGTTTACATTGGTTCTTAGTTAGATGAGGGGAAAAAAACAAGTGTTTTGGGCACACTACCTTAGATAGAGGATGGAGGATGATATTTTTTTGATTGACATTGAAAAAGAGTTAAAAGAGGAATTTCTTTCGTATAAAATGAAGTCACGGAAGAGGTAGGATCTTATCTCCCAATGGAATAGGATTATATTGGTAAATGATTATGGGATCAAGTTATAGAATCTCTTTCTCTAATCACCAAACATCATTTTAGATGAGGAGACTCGGGTGAGATGCATAGAAGAGGCACTCTGACCTTACCTGTTGTACGTAGATTATAACACCCTGACCCCAGTTAGTCAGATTTGATGCATTATTTTAATACATTGGCATGATTACATGGAATCACGTCCCGAAATACCAATCAGTTTATCAGCCTTGGAAAATAGATTACATACATGAATGTTACATTAAAATTCATAACATACTAAACAATATAAATAATCCATCATGAATTCCATTATTCCCTTGGCATAACCCTGCATATCAATCACAATACACTTCTTGGAATCCTGGGAAAAATAAAACATAGAAAGGGATGAGCTCAGATGCTCAGTAAGGATAACAATATAAAGGAAACTTTCATAAATAAGCATAAACAATTAAGGCAATGTATAACTAAAACAAAAGCCTTTTAAAATTGATCATCAGCATGATATGGAATAAATAAAATGAAATAATGTCATTTACTTATTCACATGGATATTCTACTAATCGTATAATAACATGAAATATCAATAACCACTTTCATAATGAAGTAAATTCATAATGGAGAACTTTAATTTCTGTGTCAAGGCCTCGTGCCAACACCTAAGGGATAACTGTAACTAGAACCCAATCTGGAGAGCCTCTGTAACCGGAATCCATCCCAGAGGGCCTCTGTAATAGGAATCCATCCCGGAGTGCCTCTAATAACCAGACACCAACCCGGAGTGCCTATAATAACCGAACACCAACCCGGAGTGCCTCTAATAACCGGACACCAACCCGGAGGGTCTATTATAATCAGATCCCAACATGGAACATACTAGTCCAACCCATTCATCTTATGAAGAGGATGAAATATAACATAAACATTCATATTAAAACTAGAATATGAAATTTCAATACATTACCCATAAAACATTAATGGTATAAGAATAACACATCCACATTAAAACATATCACAAAACCTTCAACACAATATGGAATATTTGTATCATGACAAATCAACTTCAAAACAAGTTTAAAATCTATTAAAGGGTCTTGACATGGATGAAAATGATTTGTAAAACTCATTGAGAGAAATACAACTTTTTCATGAAAATATTTAAAAGTCACACAATTTAGAAAAGAAGTAGTTGAAAGACATTTATGAATCAAAGTGTCCCATACAACTTTGAATCTTTTGAAATTAATTATCATTTTAAAAACATTCATGTCCATATAAATAAATCCTTAAAAACCATTTTGATTACATTGACATTAATGAGAAACTTATAGAAGAATAAATATTTAAAACATTTGACATGATTTTTTAGTAAAAATTCCCTTAAAATAATCCCTTTGAAAACTCAGCCATAAAACATGTACGTGGATAATAAATTTTTCCCAGTAGAGACTTAGGTAAAAACAACCTCAGATAATAAAGATACTGTGAAATTAATCCTTACCAATTTTGTAACATACAAAACATACACCCCCTGAAAGAGGTATCATACAATGAGAATGTAAATACACATAAATTAAAGTTTATTACATAAATAATACAATTATGGGTAGTACATACACCGCACAATAGGTAATAGTGGAAATATGGCATGAATCTCACAGGAATAAGGAGTGAGATGAAAACCCCTTACCTTGTACTTTTTCTTTGATAGAGGGTAGGTTAACCACCGATATAATAGTTAAATAATTTTTATTAAATTATAAAAGATTCATATACATAAATATGATATCATATATGATCTTTTAATATTTATTTCTTAATAATATTTTAGTATTATCATCGTTTCAGGTGTTAACTGATTCGTTTTCCATTATAAGCTTCGTTACGTAAGACATGTTTGTTATGGATATGTTGTATCTTATTCATATTCTGAATTATATCATGTCTTTAAACATTAAATTTGATCATAAAACTATAATTAGTATTTAACTAATATGATGGGGAAATGAATCTCATCGCGTTCGTGGAGACGGTAATCAATATGTACGCACGAACGCTACTTCCATTTCATTTTTCATTTGAAAATGAATCAAAACCCAATGATTCATAGGTATATTTTTAATCCGGTATAATATAATATCTAATATTTTTTACTTATTTTCATTAACACCATCCTTTATATGATCCATGTATGGTTTGAATGAGTCATATCACTTTTAGGGGGCGGTAGTCCACACTTCCTCAAATGAAATTATCGTATATAAATACAACATGAAACGAATAATGGTATGATATAAAATGGAATTAATGAAGATTATATATAAATTTAATATCATTAATATCATATTTAATTATAGTTTCATAAAAATGGCCACCATGAGATGTGGTAGGAGATAATTGAAAAATCATCGCTTCGTGAGGTGTTTGGTTTCCATCCACAGAAACATTATGTTCTTCGCCCATTAGATGGAGGTGTGTGTAAGTTTAGTTCAAGTAATTCTAATAAAAATATCCTAGTATATTTAGGATACATTTTTTGTTACAAAAAAATATGAAGAGTTTAGGGGTTGGCGATGTAAAATAAAAGAAAAGAAGCTAAGAGAAATTGATACCTTTAATTTGGGTAACCTCCTTTGGTTTTACCCAAAAAGGACTAATGAAGTGCCTTCTACCTATGGTGAGGCTTCTAGGAGAAGGATAGGGACTTAGAGAGATTAATTGGGCAGAGGTTGGATGATCCAAAAGTCTTGAAAGTAGTGAGTAATTGGTTAGAAGTAGTGTGCTTTTATAAGGGGGTGGAGGGGCTCTTTAGAAAAAACTTAAAGTATTAATTTATAATAAATTCATATTCGGTTTTTAGTGGAACCAATGTAGATTAGTCAAAGTATAAGGTCGTTATGGGTCAAAATACACTTAACCAATAGGTTTTAGATAGGTTTGGGTCACTTTATTAACCTTATATTTTTGCTTTAACCCTTAGTTACTTAGTTCGACATTTACCATGTTCATTTGTATTTTTATATTATATTGTTAATAAACATACTATAAACTTCCAAGATATGCCCAAGTGGTCCATTAATGATTTAAATATCATGATATAAATCCTTTGGACGAAAATTATATTTTTAGGAATATAATATCAATTAAGAATATAATATTTGTTTTAAATATTAATTTATATCTATTTTGACACTAATTGGTAATTTTATTTGTGATAGTCCTAACAACTTGATTACTTCGGACACGATACATTGAATCAGCCCTATCATGTCATAGTCATCTATAAAATTCATGTATGTCATAAAAACCTTGAAATTATATTTATTTTAATATTTATATTTCCATTTATTTGATTATTTCATTAAAAAGGTAATAACTGCATCATCATTGTGTCCTAAATATTTTTAATTATTTACTGTCTAAAAATTATAATTAAAATACTATTATATAGGAAATCATTTTATATTTCTAATGAATATTTATAATCTAATTTATCTTATTTATAACACAATATTAAAAATGTTTTATTTATTAAACTCTGATTTTAACTCTTTTAACACTTCATTGAATTAAATAATAATAAATGACCTAATCTAATACAAATGGACCTAAAGGGTCATATTGTATTCTTAAGGTTGTTTTTGGTCGAATTAAACTTATCCAATAGAATTAGGACATGTTTTAGGTTAATAATAATATCATTTTACACTTAATTACCATATTTACTTTTTACCGTGGTAAAGAAAAGTAAAAAGTTACTATTCAACAAAAATTATTTTTATCTTATTGAACAAAATTTTACTCCTTGAAATTAACCTTTTCTCTTGGATTTTCTAAATTTCACTCACATAAGTGGTAAAATTATTTTTTCTGTGAATTTACAAATTCTCCTAGGAGGTGGGTAAAAGATGATGAAAAAGATAAATAAATTTTTTATATATCTATAATTATTATAAACTGACTCTAATGAATTACATTTAATTTATATAAGTATTATGTATCTATTTTGACCTAAAATAAATTTAAATAAAATAAATAATAATTTAAATAAAATTCCGGTTTTAAACAGTAACTAAGTGTTTTTCACTATTCATCAAAAATTGAATGTTTTAAGAAAAATACCAAAAATTTACCCTAAGATAATTTTGATATTCCAAATACAATAATGAAGTATATTTTACCATATTCAAAACATAGTAGTTTCATTTATTAATTTAAAATTAATTCCTGCTGTTAAAACAAAAAGCGTGTTTTTAAGAAACAATAACTATCAAAAGATTGACACTTGTTTATGTCCGGCTAAAATGTGAAATTATGTCTAGTTACCAAAATTGGATTAAATGGTAATAATATATTCCAAATATAATTTAAAACTACAAAAATTCATAATTTATCACTCTTAATTATTTCGATTAAAAAAGTTGTTTTTAATTAAAATTTAGTAATTTTTACTGTTCATCAAAATATGAAAGTTATTTGAAATGTACCAAAATTTCACCCTAGGCTAATTTCGATATTTAGAATTTAAAAATGAACTCCATTATGAGAGATACAGTTTTTAAAATTTCAAAATGTGGGTATTACTATTAATAATAGCTACTTTGGTTGGTCGTGGTGTGTGTTTGAACTCAAAGTTGCATACAACAAACGCTACTGTATTATTCAAATAGAAGTGTACCATGGAAGCATGGGGTGTTAAATTATCCCCTACTTCAATAAATTGTGTCCTCCCAATTTATTCTCAGTATCGGAAAAATGGGGTTGACATTTCAAAATATCTTAGTGGAATTCCCACATCAAGAAATTGATTAATAAGGCCTCTATTGAAAATAAATAGTGGAAAGTATGAAGGTTAACAAAAATAACACATACTAGGGTTCCATGTAGGAAAATATGGATATGTAAGATGAGTATAACCATAAATATCTGATGGAGAGTAATAGAGAACATGGCTATGAAAAGTACAAGAATCCCAAATCCATAAATTTGTGATGATCTAAGGTACCATCTAGGTCAACATTTTTGATCTAAGTTCCTTTTATAAATGTTGAGGAATTTATTTATGAGATTGGATAATATCATAAGGAGATATACATACTTTATAATTATAGTTTTTTCCATTAATAAATTTATACCAAAAAAATCATCTTTCACCGCAAAGCATAATACAAATAAAAAATACTCTATTTATTCAATTCGTATAGGATTCAAAATATAATGAATTTATAATTCACATATCATACCTTTAAAAAAAGAAACTACATTTTACCATCCAGTAACATCATGTAGTCCAGTGGTAGGCGATAAATCCCAATTGCACTAAGGTTGTTGGTTTGATTCCGGTAGCTTTGTCCGATGGGACGGGTCGTCACACGGTCTGCCTGTTTTCCTTTTATAAAAAACCAAAAATATCCTTTCGAACTTAACCCTTTCCAACCTTTATACTTATAAAAAATACTTATGTAAACTATCAGTCCAAAATCTATATGAAAGGTAAACATAATGTAGATCCTTTTTACCCCGTAATAGCATGTGAATATCTTCATCATGTATTCTTTTAAAACACTAAAACATCCTGAATTACCATAAAACCTTATTGATTACATTCATGCTCCCTTATTCCTTATAGAATACTGGATATACTTCATCCATCCAAAAATGCTGTAAACTCCAAAAATTATGGAATATACAAATATTTAATCAGTTTTAAGGTTGTAAATAACAACCAATATAATTTAACCAAATCAACCTTATCTTATTCCAAAATCAGTACCTCAATATTAATACCATATTAAGGTCTATCTTTCATTCAACCATGTAATTTTAAAAAAATTTAACTCGTTGTAGAGTCACTTTTCTTAGAACCATAAAATCTCAAATCCTCAATGAAATAGTACGAAAATACAATCCTTATTAATTTCTAGTACATCATTGATACAAAGCTTCAATGAAATTATTACAAAATAAAAACATAATAACACTACTCATTCCTCTTCATCTGTGGTAGTATCATAACTTGATTATTATCCAATAGCATCATTTGCAACATAGTCTGATGACTGGAACATTGGTTCGCGTAGTGTCCAAACTCCTTGTAGATGAAGCATTGTACCTTTGAAACCTTTTTCTTACCCTTGGAGTCACGTATTTAGTGTCCTTTTTCTCCACACTTATAATATACTCCCATTCCCTTCAAACATTTTCCAAGGTGATTCTTTCCACTGTTATCACTTATGGGAAAATCCTTCTTTACCTTATTCCATTTATCTATCCTTCTCTCTACTATCCTTTCCTTCTCTAGGTTCCCATAGACGCCATAATACTCTAGGAATTATTTACTTATCATATCAACACATGATACTATTTCTTCATATGATGATAATACATGGGAGACTATTTACTTACTAAATTCTGGCATAAGACCATGAAAGATATGATATTTCTTACTCTTTGGATCATACGTATTTTTGTACTTCTCATTCCTTCTACTAGGCTCCATTTCTAAACAATGGAATTCACTAGATTAGTTTATGAATAGAAATACCTAATCCCAAACTTGTAAAACATATAACATAAATTAAATAGTTTATGGATATCATACAGAATCATAAAAATGTCTTCATTGAGGAAGTATATAGTCATAAACCCTTCTTAATGGTTTGTAATGAAAATGAGAATTTTTCTAAGCATATCCCCTGGGAGTGTCGTCACCCAGAGTGCAACAAGGCCCGTTTTCGTGCACCAGTTCCCATTAGAGTCTAGCTTAAAGCAGTGTTTTCGGTTTTTACCCCTAGGTACATCTCTTCTAGAGATGCCTATACCTGCTCGTATCCAGACAGGGATGTATTGCTCATAAAACTCAAAAAATCTCTACAATATCAAAATTCTAGTAAGTTCTTCTCTACTAATCCTCAAATTCTATCTTAGGGATATGTGCTCTAATCAGAGACTACCTAAATCTAGTTTCCAAGGATATTTCTAAACTTCCTCTGATACCAACTGTAATGCCCTAACCCCAGTTACCCATAGTCGGCGCATTATTTTAAAACATTAGCATGATTACATGGAATCAAGTCACGAAGGATCAATCAGTTTATCAGTCTTAGAAAATATATTACATACATGAATGTTACATTAAACATCATAGCATACAAAAAAACATAAACAATCCTTCACTAATTCCATTATTCCCTTGTCTTAACCCTACATATCAATCACAATACACTTCTTGGAATCATGGGAAAAATAAAACCTAGAAAGGGGTTAGCTCAGATGCTCAGTAATGAAAACCATATAGAGGAAACATTCATAAATAAGCATAAAAATATGTGGCAATGTATAACTAAAACAAAAGCATTTTAAACCTGAACATAAGTATAATATGGCTTAAATAAAATTTAATAATTCCATTTACTTATTCACAGGGATATTCTACTAATAGAATAGTCACATGAAATATCAATAACAACATTAATAATGAAGGAAATGAATAATGCATAACTTAAGTTTCTATTTCAAGGCCTCGTGCCTAGACCTAAGGGATAACTGTAACTGGAACCCAAAACAGAGAGCCTCTATAACTGGACTCCATCCCAGATAGCCTCTGTAACTAGACTCCAACCCGGAGTTCCTCTAATAACTGGACAACAACCCAGAGTGCCTCTAATTACCGAACACCATCCCGGAGTGCTTCTAATAAAAGGACACCATCCTGAAGGGTCTACTGTAACCGGACCCCAACCTGGAACATACTTGTCCAACACATTCATCCTAAGAAGAGGCTGAAATATAACATAAATATTCGTATTAAAACTAGCATACATAATGTCATTACTTTGCCCATAAACCATTAATGGTATAAGAATAACACATCCATAGTCAAACATATCACAAACTTTCAACACAATATGGAAGATCTGTATCATGATAAATCAACATCAAAACATGTTTAAAATCTATTAAAATATCTTGACATGGATGAAAATGATTTGTAAAACACTTTTAGAGAATTAAAAAAATTTCATGAAAACATTTAAATGTCACACAATTTAGAAAAGAAGTAGTTTAAAGTAATTTTTGAATCAATGTGTCCCATACCACTTTGAAACTTTTGAAAGTAATTATCATTTTAAAAACATTCATGTCAATATAAATAAATCTTTAAAAACCATTTTGATGACATGGAAATTAATGAGAATGATTTAGAAGAATAAATATTTAAAAAATTTGAAATGATGTTTTAGTAAAATGTCCCTTATAATAATTCCTTTTAAAACTATTTCATAAAACATGTACATGGATAATAAATATTTCCATGTAGATACTTACGTAAAAACAACCTCAGATAATAAAGAGATTGTGAAATTAACCCTTACCAATTTGGTAACTTACGAAACAAACACCCCATGAAAGAGGTATCATACAATGAGTATGTCAATACACATAAATTAAAGTGTATTACATAAATAATAAAATTATGTGAAGTACATACACCACACAAAAGGTAATAGTGGCAATATGGCATGAATCTCACTGGAATAAGGAGTGAGATGAAAACCCCTTACCTTGTACTTTTCCTTGATATAGTGTAGGTTATCCTCCTATATAATAGTTAATTAATTGTTATTATAATATAAAATAATAATATACATAAATATGATATCATATATTATCTTTTAATATTTCTTTGTTAATAATATTTTAGTATTATCGTCGTTTCAGGTGTTAACTGATTAGTTTTCCTTTATATGCTACGTTATGTAATCTGTGTTTGTAATGGATAGGTTGTATCTTATTCATATTCATAATTATATCAAGTACTTAATCATTAATTTTAATCATAAAATAATTATTAGTCTTGAATGGATATTATGGGAGAATTAATCTCATCGCATTCGTGGAGACGGTAATCCGTACGTACGCACGAACGCTACTTCTATTTCATTTTTCATTTTAAAAGCAATCAAAACCAAATGATACGTAGGGATATTTTTAATAAAGTATAATATAATATCATATATTTGTTACTTAAGTTCATTAACACCATCCTTTATACGTTCCATGTGTGGTATGAACGAGTGATATCACTTTGAGGGGGCGGTAGTCCGCACTTCCGCAAATGAAATTATCGTATATATATACAACATTAAACGAGTAATGGTATGATATAAAATAAAATTTCAGAAGCTTATATATAAAATAAATAACATTAATATCATATTTAATTATAGTTTCGTCACAATGGCCACCATGAGAGGTGATAGGAGATAATTGAACAATCATCGCTTCGTGAGGCGTTTGGTTGCCATCCACCGAAACATTATGTTCTTCACCCATTATTTGGAGGTGTGTGTTAGTGTAGTTCGAATAATTCTAATAAAAATATACTAGTATATTTAGGATACTGTTTTTGTTGAAAAATAAAATAATAAGATGAGTTTAGGGGTTGGAGAATTAAAATAAAATAAAAGAATCTAACAGAAATTGTTTCCTTTAATTTGGGTAACTCACTTTGGTTTGAATGAAAAAGGACTCTTGAAGTGACTTGTGAATAATGTGAGGCTTCTAGGAGTATTATAGGGATGTACGTAGCATAATTGGGCAGAGGTTGGATTAGACAAATGACTTGAAAGTTGTGAGTAATTGGTTAGAAGTGGTGTCATTTTATAAGGGGGAGGATGGGCTCTTTAGAAAAAACTTAAAGTATTAATTTATAATAAAATCATATTCGGTTTTTAATGGCTCCAAAGTGTATTATTAAAATTATAAGGTGGGTATGGGTCTAAATACACTTAACAAATATGTTTTAGACAGGTTTGGGTCACATTATTAACCTTATATTTTAGTTTTAACCCTTAGTTACTTAGTTTGACATTTACCATGTCTCTTTGTATTTTTATATTATATGGTAAATAAACATACTATAAACTTCCAAGAGACCCCCAAGTGGTACATTAATGATACACATATAATTATATAATTCTGTTGGACGAAAATTATATATTTAGGAATATAATATCAATTAATCATATAATATTTGTTTTAAATATTAATGTATGTCAATTTTGACACTATTTGGTATTTTGTTTTTTTGAAAGTCATCACAAATTTATTACTTCGAATAAGTTACATTGAATCATACCTAACATGTCATAGTCACCTAGAAAATTCGTGTATGTCATAAAAACTTTAAAATAATATTTATTTTAATATTTATATTACCATTTATTTGATTCTTTCATTAATAAGGTAATTACTGCATCAACATTATGTCATAAATAAATTTAATTATTTAATGTCTAAATATTATAATTAATATACCATTATTTAGGAAATCTTTTTATCATTCTAATGAATATTTATATTCGAATTTATCTTATGTATAACACTATATTAAAAAGGATTTATTTATTAAACTTTGATTTTAACTCTTTTAACTCTTCTTTGAATTAAATAATAATAAACGTCCTAATCTAATAAAAGTGTCCCTAAAGGGTCATATTTTATTCCTAAGGTTATTTTTGGTCGAACTAAACTTATCCAATAAAATTAGGACATGTGTTAGGGTAATAATAATATCATTTTTACCCCTAATTACCCTATTTACTTTTTACAGTGGTAAATAAAAGTAAAAAGTTAATGTTCACAAAATATTATTTTTATCTTATTGAACCAAATTTTAATCCTTGATATTAACCATGTGTCTCATATTTTCAAAATTTCACCCACAGATGCGGTAAAATTACATTTTCTGTGAATTTATAAATTCTCCTAGGAGGTGGGTAAAAGATGGTGAAAAAGTTCAATAAAATTTTTATATATCTAAAATTATTATAAACTGACTCCAATTAATTAAATTGAATTCATATAAGTATTATGTATCTATATTGACCGAAAATAAATTTAAATAAAATAAATAATTTTTTAAATAAAAAGACGGTTTTAAATAGTAACTCAGTGTTTTTCAATATTCATCAAAAATTGAAAGTTTTCAGAAAAATACCAAACATTTACCCTAAGATAATTTTGATATTATGAATTCAATAATAAATTCTATTTTACAAAATTAAAAACATATATGTTTCATTTATTAATTTAAAATTAATTCCCGCTGTTAAAACAAAAAGCGTGTTTTTAAGAAATAATGATTATCAAAAGATTGACACTTGCTTATGTCCGGTTTAAATGTGAAATTATGTCTAATGACCAACATTGGATTAAATGGTAAAAATATATAATTAATATAATTAAAAACCACTCAAATTCATAATTTATCTCTATTAAATATTTCGATAAAAAAATTGTTTTTAATTAAAATTTAGTAATTTTAACTGTTCATCAAAATATGAAAGTTATCCAAAAAGTACCAATATTTCACCCTAGGCTAATTTCAATATTCCGAATCTAAAAATAACATCCATTTTTAGATATAAAATTTATAAAATTTTAAAAATTGGGTATTACTATTCATAACGGCTACTTTGATTGGTCGTGGTGCGTGTTTGAACTCGAAGTTGCGTACAACAAACACTACTGTATTATTCAAAGAGAAGTGTACTATGGAATCTTGGGGTGATACATAGATAATTTATTCACTCTATTGATGTACATAAGGAATCAAAAGAAGGCTGATGTGGTGGAATGTATGCACACACTGCGATGTTTGATTAGGGAGGGGATCCAGCAGAGCTCGTCAAAGTGTAATGCTATCAATAGTAGGCCCAATACATTACGGCCTTCCATGTTTCAGTCAATAGGGAAAAGACCTCAGCAGTATCAGTTCTAGTCTCCACATCCTCTCCCTTTTTCTTTGGGCATAAGAGTGAGATTATTTATCTGTGGAATCCATGGGAATATTTGGAATTAGTTCCTTGATTGAGTGAAGTATAATGCTGGTGGACCGGTTCTGTGTCCACCGTACCGACATCAGTTTCTAGGAAAGTTTTTTCAGCAGCCGTAGTAGGGATAGAGAGATCATGTTCCTCCAAGGGAAGATGTTGCAAGTGTAGTCCAACCCTAGGTAGCTCCTTAGGGACCCTGACCAGAGTGTGGTTAGAGTGGGGACTCTCAGCTGAGGGGTAGAGGATTTGTGATGGGTAATTTCCACGCCATTAAGGTAGCAGTCCCATTTAGCCTGAAGTTCACTCGAGGTATGATCAGTTTGTTTAGTACTATTTTATGTGAATTTTTTTATTTCAGATCCATTAAATCCTTTGTTCCACCCAGTATAGCTCATTCCTTTGGTATAGATACAGAAAGACAATCCATTCCCCTAGTGTTGTGTATTCCTGTTGGAGGTTAGAACAACCTGTTTAATGACTGTCGAGCATGTAGACTAATGTAGCGTAGCATTAGTCATGTGGGGATCTCTCTCTCCTGCATATACAAAAATATGAAGTCATACAAGTCAACAATTGAATGTTTTATGTACACAATATTTTTAACTACTTTAGAAGAGGGTTAGTATTCTCAGATATGGGTGGCGAGGGTGTATCTATTTTTGTGAGAGTTAGTTTTCTAGGAGGGAAGCTGGCGTGTGGATCCCCTTCATTCCTTGTTAGCTGAACTCTATATGTAATTTGTTGTTTTAGAGATTATGTAAGTTCGAAATGTTGTTATAGAGTTTATATAAGTTTTTCCCAAATATGTTTGTGAGTCTACCCCCTCTATTTGATGTTGATTTCAGGATAAACATACAATGTGATGCCTATCTGATTTTAGGGCTCCATATTTTACTGCGCCTTCTGAGTTGTGGGTGTTGTGGATTCAGATTGACGATCTAATGAAGAAGGGTTTTTTCTGACCCATCATGTCGCAATGATGTGATATAGTCTTGTTCTATAATAAGGAATATAGTGGTAGAAGATATATTTTTCAAATTATAGGGTAGTCCTAATTGTTATGGAAGGTGGAGGAGTCTCACTGGGGAGACTCAGAGAGTGATGTGATGCATGATCTGGTTGGCTTGGGAAATGATATGGAAGTGAGGACTGAGGATGGTCAAAAACTAATGTTTTTTTAGGAGGTTATTTTTTTCTAGAGATGATGCATGAATGAGTTTTCCATGAGTACCATAACATTCCCATAATGGTACACCCATGAGTTTCCAAGATGTTCTGAGGCATGAGAGAATAGTTTTGGATGCCTGGGGAGATATTGGAAGTGGTGGAGTTTGTGGCATGGTTCCTAGTATGTCAGTAGGCAAAAGAAAAACACCACATCCAAGGAGGTTTCTTATAGACTTTAGATGTCACCGTGTGGGTGTGGGATTATATATCAATAGATTTCATCACAGGACTACCCATGTTTTATGAACTATGCGATGGTATTTGGGTAGTGGCAGACCAGTTGACAAAATCCGCTCACATCAAGGGGATCAAGGATTCTAGTGTGATAGAAGCCTTAGAACAGATATATGAGGACGGGGTACAGTAATTTTATGGATTTCTTTGGGCCATAGTAATTGATAAGTATTCATGATATTGTACATGATTCATGAGGGTATTTTGTAATTCTTTTGGCACCTAGATACACCTAATCACCACTATATACCCCCATACATATGAGCAGACATAGCATGCCTTCCATACATTGGAGAATATGCTATGTGCATGTGTTTTGGACTTTGGGGTATCAGGGGATGTCACTCTACATTAGTAAAGTTTTCATACAATAATAGATCTCAATATTTTATTATCAAGGAACTATTTAAAGCCTTGTATGGGAGTCCATGTCATTCACCCATGTGTTGGACCGAGGTTGAGGTTTTAGGAGTTCATGGCCTAGTGGTTGTATAGAGAACAACAAATAAGGTTCAACTTGTGCATCAGAGGGTGATGAAATCCCATGAATAAAAGAAGTCTTATGTTGATCATAGGAGGAGGCCCTTGGATTTTGAGGTTGGATACCATGTGTTCTTGATGATTTCTCGTCGATGTGGGAACAGAGATTTGAAAAGGTGAGAAATCACTCTCATAGGTTCATCAGGCCTTTCAAAGTATTTGGGAGAGTTGGTGAGGTGGAATTTCAGCTGGAGTTTCCACATTAGTTATAAATGATACCAAACTTTTTCCATATCTCCTAGATTTTTCAATACGTACATGATGTCTTCCATGCCATTGACATGGGAGAGTTGGATATATGGGATGATGATATATTCATGGGGTGACCAGTAAGGATCAAGGACAAAAAGGAGAAGGTGCTTCAAGGATGGACCATCCCATTGGTTCTTTTCTTTTGGAGCAATGTTGGTCTTGGGGATAATACATGGGAGAGAGATGATAATATACACCCCAGTACCCAGAGCAGTTTTGAGTTGATGTTCTATAAATTACATGATGTTATTGTTTTTTATGACTAGATATGATGAAATTATGATATTGAATCATTATTAGAGGAGTTTTTTTATTTAATTTTTTAATATTTATAAAATTTCACAATATTTGGTGGAGGGAGAATTTGATCTTAATCAATACACATCAACACAAATGCGAATAAGCCTATGGGGGCGATTTTGTACCTCCCAATGCAAATAGTACTTTTACAAGGAGTAAAGAACTCCCTAATCCATGTGTTGAGGCATTGTTATACTTGGGATTTTTATAGTTGTTTTGGGTGGTTTTTCACCAAGAGGTATCTTATGAAGTGGGTTTTCAGACCCCTCCCTTTTATTTAGGTTAAAAATGAATTGTCGAGAACAAGAATAGTTTAAGAGGTATCTGATGAAATGTAAGAGACCCTCTTGGTCCATTACATTGAAAAATTCTATGTGTTTGGGTTTCTTGGACACTATCGGTGAGATAAGAAGATGTTAGTGTTAGTTGCAACATGTCACCATTTTGTCACCAATCAGTGAAACTGATCGGTCTCACCAATCGGAACCACCCATCGATCTCATAGATCGATTCCATTGATCGGTCTCATTCATTTGTCTCACCAATCAGCTTCACTAATCGACATCAAAGATCAACTTCACTGATCAGATTCACCAATCATATTCATTGATCAACTTCACTGATCCACTTCACTGATCCTCTCCATAGATCTTCTTCACAGATCGTATCCATCAATCAGCTTCAAAGATCAGATTGACTGATTTTCTTCAAAGATCAGCTTTAAATATAGGATTCATTGATCAGCTTCACTGATAAAATTCTTTAATTAGCTTTATCAGTTTCACCATTTGGTGTCTCAATGATCGGGCTCACCGATTAGGCTCACTAATCAGCTTCACTAATCAGCTTAACCAATCAGCTTCATGGATCATCTTCACTAACTAGATTCATTAATCAACATCTTAGTTCAACTACACGGATGAGCTTCACAGATCAGCTTCACTGATTAGCATCTTGGATCTGTTTCACCAATTAACTTCACTAATCCACTTCACCCATTAGATTCACTTATCCACTTCACCAATTTGCTCCACTAATCATCTTCAACGATCTACTTCACTAATCAGCTTCACCTATCAGCCACAGAGGGGTGTCGAGGATTCCTTCCCCAGTTTTCCCATAATGCCTCTTTTAAGTATTATTACCATTTTATAGTTGATCATGTCCACTCTTTCCCTATAAATGATGTTTGAAATACCCTAAGAGTGGGGAGACCCATGACATACCAAATTTTTTTTCTTTTTAATCAGTTTTTACCATTTTATGTTATCTAGAATCAGATGATTTCTAACCTCACTCATTTTATGTTTTTTCCTGATTTGACGTAAATTTGTTAACTCATTGTTGTTATCTCCAACATATCCTTGGATAATTATTAAATTCCAATTAAATAAACATATGAAACCACCAAGCCATGTGGTTAAACCAAAATCCTTTTTCTTAGAACATTCATATTTCACTCCCGTAACTCTCGGATTAAGCCTTTTAACACACTAGGATATTCTTCTTCCTTGGTCCTTTTCATTTCCTTGGGGAACATGGAGTCCCTATTGTTTTGACGAATCATGCACTCATGCAGGTTCCCTAACCACATAGCCATGGAGTCCTTGGGGTTTTTCTTCTACCAGTCGTGCATCCCATGTTCATGGCACTAGGGGAAAACATCAGTATGTAATAATCCATGTATGAATTATTCCTTCATTTCTCTTTTTTTTTTGAATCTTGTGGGGTGGATATGATGACGTTTTATTGGTAAGTGATGAAACAACATTAATGAAGATAATTAACAAAATTTTAAAGAACAAATTACTCAAAATAATGATGATGTTTTGTGTTCTTTTTACATTAATTATTATGATGTTAATTATATGGACGCGTGTCCACTGAAAATTGTGGACATAGGTTGTTCTTTTTTGGGTACTAATAAAGCCCTTATTTTCAATATATTCATTTGATTAAATGGATGTATAATAGAAACTAATTAATCATGTAATTTTTTTGATTGAATGGATAATTAATAAATAATAATCTTTGTGTTATCACCCAAATTATAAAAATAGAATGAATGAACATAATTAATTGTGTGATTAAATCTAATTACTCCCTTGGTCTGTTCTGGTGATGTGTATGTCTGTTCAGTTTGATACATTCTGGGGAGTTGTGGATGAGAATGAAATCTCTGGTTTAGAGATAATTTTTTTGTGGATCTATTATATGTGGAGTCAATATGTTGGATTTTTTTTGGTTCAAGTACTTTGGGGATATCACAAATCCATTTTGTTGTTGTGACTTTATAATAGAACCATCTGTGAATGCTTAAATGCTTGCTTGGCTATTTTCCATCAATTGTATTTTTGGATTCTGGCTATTCCTGTTAGTTGACCTATAGTGAAGGAATGTTTTAAATGTGATCACATGATCATGATAACAAGAACAAGTACAATGGGAGAATTTATTTTATATAAATTGATTTTTCTCTGGTTATGGGTGTTATGTGTTGGTGCATTTAGGGATAATAGTGAGAGTTAATGTGTAAGGGCTAGTTGTCTATTTAATAACCCTAATGTTTGGATACGTTCTTGCTTACTTATATATATAATATTTATTTCTTATGTTTCTTATACCAACCCCACCCTTATTGAGCATATCATACCAAACACACCATTTAATGGGGAAGGGTGTTTTGTTATAACATTCTTATGAGTGGATGGTTATTATATCCTTTCTTCTCCCTCCCCCAGGTATATCTAGACACCTCATGTAGGCTATGAAAACATATGATTCATTTTTTCTTAAGAATATTTGGGCATTGTGTGTTGTGGTGTTTGGCCCATGTGTGTGCGGAAAGGTTTGTTTCCCAGGTGTCGTTAGGATGAGGGCTAGGTGCCTATGAGAAAGGCGGTAGTTATTGTGGCCCTTGTGTATTTGTGGGTGGATGAGGTTTTGGTTGGCCATGTGTCCATTGGTTTGGTTATTTGTGGTTTTAGTGGCTGAGGTGTCTATGGGCATGATTCACGGTTGGGATGAGCCATATTTTTGTTGTTGCGGGTAGTTGTGGGACTGTAGTGGGATTTATGGGGGAGGTCTAACAGATACTATATCCTAAATAACCAATGGTAAATTAGTGCAGGGTACCCAAATATCGATGTGTTAATACTATTACTTTATCTAACTTGTTTTATAAGGGGAGTGTAATGTGGAAAGGTTGGGTGGATGGTTTCTTTTCTTGGTGATATGGATACATATTTTCTCACGGGGCATTATAATGACTCCACACTTATGAATAAGTAATTTTGTTATTCCCCTTCTTAGTATACCCATATACTCAAAATATGTATATAAAACTAATTTCTAGTTTCCAAGCGTACTTTGAGGACCGTGCTGAACCATAATAGATTGGGTTTTAGGAGTGGTCGTTTATACTTATCCTTCTTTTGGTATTTTTCATCCGAGTTTTCATGTATATTTTTTTATTTAATATTCAACATGTATAGGGATTTGGATTATTGGTATTACATTTACGTTAAATTTTGGATGTTTTTTGGGGTTTACTATATTATCTCCCATTCATATTAAATAAAAAGTGAAATGGATTCCTGTAATGGCCCGGACCTCTCTAGTACATTAATTTGTAAAAATGCGGTGTTAGAGGTGTTCTAGAAGGTCTAGGTGACTTTGGGGTGCGTTTGGGTGGACTTTTATGGAAGACTAAAGGGAAGTAGCTTTCGCACGGGCTACGTACAGTTTGTCTAAATTGTGCGGCCAAACCGTGAGAGGTTGGTGTTAGAGGCAGTGGCTAACACACAGTTAGCACATGGTTTGGATAACCATGCAGACTAACTGTGCGAGGAGTGCTTGGCGAGGAAGAAGATAACACACGATTAGCGCACTGTTTGTCAAACCGTGCGGACTAACCGCGCATGCACTTAATCTTAGATCCTAAAATTGTTGATCTAACTCATTTTGCATCTAAATGGTTTGTTTAATCCCCTAAGTGGCCATAACTCCGGATTACCCTCTCTTGAAGGTAGGAGAACCTCTCCCAAGCATTTTGGAAGTGATCTGAAGGGTTACCTTAGATAATCAAAGCCAGTTTCTTGAGGTATGAGATCGTTCTCCTTCGTTCTTGATCATTTCCTTTGATCTACTTAGATTTACTTCTCTTCTTCGCTCAGTTTCTTAGATCTATTCCTGTTATAGGTAGATATAAGTATGTGGATGCCAAATATGATGAGATATGGTCTTGGATGTGTTAGGAGAAGGGATCTCAGGGGGATTCTTGGAGGATCATCCCGGCTTCTTATGCGTTCTTCATTTGTTGGGGTTTTCGTCAAAAACCTTTGATGTAGGGATCTTACCTTTGTCTCTCTCTCATTTGTGCATAATAAGGGGTGGGTATCCTCTTGTTTCTATAAGGTATGGTTGACTTAGTCAATAATGATAAAAACTGGTTAAAGAACGGGTTTGGGTAGATTTTGTTGATTTCTTTGTTCTATTTCGATCAATGCTTATTCTTTGATTATGTTGTGAATTGAATAGGCTTACGCCTACTAAAAATCATGGTCGTTAGGGGCCTTTTATTTCACAATTAAATGTTTCCCTATGTTTCTATATTGTTTTGTGGCTGGAATTTCATATAATGTGGAAATTGGTTAATCATGTAAAATTGGATGATTAAATGAATTCCTGGAACCCTTGTATTATCACCCCGATTAAATTAAATGAAATATTGAATTTTGGGGGTGTTGGTTGGGGATTAATTATGTGAAGAGGTTTTTCGTGGGTTGTTGTGGAATGGGTGAGCAGCGGGGCTGCGGTTGGCTTGGTTGTAGAGTGTCATGTATCATATGGTTGTGAAGGGGAGCGGAGCTGTGGTGAATGGTATCAAAGGGATAATGATTCTGTACGGGTTTTGTTTCCGAGGTGTTTCTGGTTGTGGTGGATGGAAGCAGGGTTGCAGGGAAGGGTTATGAATATAAATAAAAGTGAAGGATTTAACTAATGAATTGTGGGGCATGTTAGTTGATTAAATATGGAAAATCAATTGAATTGATTGGCTGATAACAAAAAATGGTTTTGTGTTGCTAGTGTTTTCCCTAACTTTATTTGTGGTTGGCAGGGAAATGTTTTACAAATGATTGATCTGGTTTGGTTGTATTTATTTTCTCGATAGTTAAGGAACTGATAAAATAAAACTGTTGAAACATGAAAATCTTAATGGGGTTTGGGGCTATTCACTCTGTGCATACTTTCGTGGTAGCAGTGTCGAGACATGTGCTGAGATCTTTTGTGTAGAAGCCTTAAGATGGGCTGAGTGGTTGATATATTTATGTAAATATATATTTTTTATTTTTCGTTATGGACCCCACCCATGTTGAGAACTATGTTTCGAACACCTGTTGGATGAGGGGTGAGATTCTAAAACATCCAAAGGATGGATGGTTACTGTTATTCCCAGTGCTCCCTCTTCAAGGTTTCATATCCCCAGATCCTTTAGGTAGGTTATGAAAGATGTTTCTCAAGTGTCTTTGGGATGATGACGTGATATGTTCCCATGTTTCTTCGGGATGAGATGTGAGGTGGTTCCCAGGTGTCTTTGGGATGAGATGTGATGTGGTTCCCAGGTGTCTTTGGTATGAGATATGGTTATGGTAGAGGATTGTGTGCCGGTAGAATCCAGGATGAGATGTGGTTATGGCTGAGGATTGGGTGCCGGCAAGATACTATGAGCTTCTTATGGCAAGGTTGTGACACTAGGTCAATCTTCATATGGCCAGGATGCGTCACTAGTTCATGAATAAGGGAAATCATCAGAGCGTTATACGTGAGGGATTGAGAAGTAATCAGTGAGAAGGTGGTGTGGGGTACCCATACATTGATAATATTACTATACTACTCTATTGAAATGTGATATTTGGTGAGTTTGGCTTGTATGGTTGGGTGGATATATTCCATTCTAGGTTCTAGTTTCATTTGTTTTCTCATAGGGAATTAGGATGTCTCAACACCTGTGCACAAGAGATTTAGGTTTTCCTACTGAGTATACTTTTATGCTCACCCAAAATTTACTATCAGGTTTTCATGAGAACATTCGGGACCGTGTGGGACCTTGCTAGTTGGGCATTGGTGTTTTTATGGTTGCAAGTTTTTCTTTCATTTTGGTATCATACGTGGGATCTTTTCTTATACATGTACTTTTGTTTTAGTTTTGTATAAAACATGCATACGAGTTAGTTTTCAGTTTATTTTCATTTACTTATCCCTTTTTTCTTGGTGTTTGACTCATCCTATTGGCCGATATTAATTAATAAAAAGGGTAATGCCTCCCATAATTGTGTAAACACATACCCTAGGAGCTAGTATCCACTCTATGGCCTACTGGAGGTGGGACTCGGGGGGTCATTATCTCCCTTTCACCATTGCCAGCTCAGGAGGGCCATCTTTGGTGGGAGGGGGTCCTGATAGAATGGTATCAGAGGTATAGAGGTTGAGAGATAGGATTGAGTCTGAAGTTAGGGACAGTGAGTATTTCATGGTATGGTAGGGAAATAATGTAGGGTGATCTTGGAGCGTGAAATAGGCCAAGGAATACTGCAAGGGCATGTGATTTTAGGGCCCCCTTGATCTAATGCAAGGACCCTGGACCTACTAAATATACAAGTGAGGCAACACTTATTGTAGGGTAGAGACCCTATTAAAGGTTCATGTATCATAACGACTTCTGTTTTTGTGTTTATGGGGAATTTTGGGGATTTAAAAATGATTAAGGAGTCTAAGAAAATTTTAGAAATAATTTTGACACTACTTGGGCTTAGGCATTACTTGTTTACCTTGCAGGTTTGGAACCTGGGAGATGACCACGAGTAGTGTGGGAGATCGTGTCCCAAGAGGTTGACATGGCTTATTGACAAAGAGATGACTGAGAGGTGGAGGATGATCAGTGGTAGAAGATGCTTTGAACCTTTTAAAGGTAGACCCTCGGGAAGTACAAGGGCAGCATCTTCGACATGGTGACAGAGAGCTGGCTAGAGGAGCTGGTGATAGATTTCAGCTTGATACGGGCTCTGACAGAGTACTGGGATCCTCTATCTGTGAGCCAGATGCATGGAGTAGCACGTCAGTGGTTGACTCTTTATCTTGGAGAGAAGAGGGAGGTTGAGGTCACGTGGGCTGACTTTGAGAAGGAATTCCAGAAAGAATTCCTCTCTTCCACGATGAAGGCTGAGAACAGGTAGGAACTACTCTCCCTATAGCAGGGGAGTGTGTTATTGAGAGAGTTTGGGATCAAGTTCAAGGACCTCCTTCGATTTTCTACTGACCACTTTCCAGATGAGGAGTCTCGGGTGAGACATTTGGAGGAGGAACTTTGACCTTCTCTCCAGAATGATGTTACTCCCTTCACCTTACCAAGATACATGGAGGTCCAAAAGAAAGATAATGTGGTGGATAGGATTAACACGCTGGAAGGTATGTCGCGAGAAGGAATCAAGTTGGGCTCGTAGAAGGGGAAAGACTTTAGCAGCAGGCCTCCAGCATCAGGGCCCTCTAGGTTCCGACCAGTGGGGAGTAGGCCTCAACAGTTTTAGTTTCGATCTCCCGGTCCTCGACCTTTTCCTTCAGGCATGGGACCATGGTGATTCATCTATGGCAGTCGTGGGTACCTTCGGAACCAGTTCCTGGACCGAGTACAGTACAGTCGCGGTGGACCAGTACACCACCCACGTCAGCTATAGTAGTTTCCATTCAGGCCCTTCTAGCAGCAGCAACAGCAGGGACAGTGAGCTCCCGCTCCTCCGAGGGCAGACGTTGCATGAGGAGGCCGACCTCAGGGAACTCCTTAGGGACCTCGACCAGGGCATGGTTGGGGAGGTGGCCGACAACCGATAGGCAGAGGAACTGGGCGTGGATAGATGCACGCCTTAGAGGTAGCAGGTTCAGCAGGGCTAGAAGTCGTTCGAGGTTCGATAAGCTTGTTTAGTACCCTTGCATATGCCTTATTTGATTTAGGAGCTCCACACTCCTTTTTTCACCCAGTCTAGCATGTGGCTTGGGTATAGACATAGAGACACCTTCTATACCCCTGATTTAGAGTATGTCAGTCTGTGGTCAGAGCAGCTTGTCTCGTGTTTGTTGGGTATGTAGGTTCATGTTGGTGCCACAAAAATACAGTGGAGATCTCATTTTACTGAAAATTCAGCCATACATTGTCATTCTAGGCATCAAATGGCTATTCTTAGTGTGTGAAATCATCTATTTTTTCTGAATAAGGGTTGTGTTTTCAGACTTGGGTGGCCAACGTATGAATTTCATTATTGAGTGGGGTTACTAGGAAGGTAACCAGCAAGTAGAGACCCTCCATTCCTTGTTAGTTGAACTATTAGTGGAGTCGGTGGTTGCAGAAATGGTGGAAGTACCAGGGATCGCCGGTGAGTTTATGGACGTCTTCCCTGAAGAAGTGGTGAATCTACCCCGTTGACGTGATGTTGAGTTTGGGATAGACATGTAACGTGGTTCCCGTCGGATTTCGATGGGTCCCTACCGGATGGCACCTTCTGAGTTGTAGGAGTTGCTAATTCAGATTGACGATATGATAAATAAGGGGTTTGTATGACCAAGTGAGTCACCTTGGGGTGCTCTTGTCTTTTTCACAATGAAGGCAGATGGTGGTATCGGGATATGCATCGACTACTAGGGACTGAATCAGGTAACTCTCAAGAACCGTTACCCCCTCCCGAGGATAGACGATCTCTTTGACCAGCTGAGGGGAGTAGGTTGGTTCTCTAAGATTTATTTGTATTCTATATATCCCCAGTTGAGGGTGAAGGAGGGAGACATCTTGAAGACTACCTTCATATGTAGGTATGGACGCTTTGAGTTTGTAGTCATGTAGTTCAGTGTTACAAATTCACCAGCTGTGTTCATGGGACTCATGAACTCCGTCTTCCGGGAATACCTGGATCTTTTCGTAGTCGTGTTTATTGAAGACATTCTAATCTACTCAAGAACAGAGGAGTATCACACTGAGCACCTGAGAACAATTTTTGAGGTCCTATGACAACACCAAATATAAGGGAAATTGTCCATGTGAATGTTTTGGAAGCGAGAAGTGCACATCCTACGACACGTGGTGTCCGAGAATGGATTAGCAGTGGAACCATCGAAGGTCAAGGTGGTTGTTTCTTGGGAAGCACCCAAGAACATGGTAGAGGTTCGTAGTTTCCTTGGATTGAAATGTTACTACCAGAGGTTCGTACCAAACTTCTCTTGAGTTGCATCAACTTTGACAACCATGAACAAAAAGGATCGAGCTTTCGTGTGGGATTAGTAGTGTGAGACATTCTTCAGTTAGGTAAAGGAAAAGTTGGTTACTGCTGTAGTGGTGAGATTACCAGAGGAGGGAGTAACTTTTGAGGTATTCAATGAAGCCTCAGGCCAAGGCATGGGGTGCATGTTGATGCAACAGCAAGGGTTGATATCTTATGGGTCTAGAAAATTATGTCCTCATAAATGTAACTATTCCACCCATGATCTAGAGCTTGTGGCGGTTGTGTTCACACTGAAGTTGTGGCGGAATTACCTCCTCGGGGAGTGCATCATGGTCTTGACAGATCACAAGAGTTTGAAGTATATATTCTCCCAGTGGGACCGGAATTTGCAGAAGCGAAGATGGATGGAGTTCCTCCAAGACTACCAATTTGAAATATCCTAAACTGAATGAAAGGGAAATGTGGTGGCTGATGCTTTGAGTAGGAGGAAGGATGCAGTTCGAAAGTCTCCAGATGTCTGGAGGGCGATGGAAGAATTGGTTGCACTACACCTCGATGTATTGGAAGATGGTGGTAAAGGTTGTCTGTTTCCGATGATAGTGTTGTCCTCCCTACTACAGTAGGGGGAGGAGTCTTAGTGGGTAGACATAGAGAATGAAGTGATGCGCGATCGGGCTAGCCAGGGTAATGCTCCGGAAGGATGGTCAGAGGATAGTCTGAATCAGATGCTTTTCCAGGGGAAGTTGTTTGTTCCAGAGTAAATGCAAGATAGAGTTATTGGTGTGTTCCACAACATACCCCTGGCAATACACCTGGGAGCTTACATGATGTACCAGGGCTTAAGAGGGCAGTTCTGGTGTCCCGGGGTGAAACGGGCAGTAGCAGAGTTCGTAGAAAAGTGCCTCATGTGTCAGCTGGTGAAGGCTGAACACCACATTCTAGGAGGATTTTTACAACCTTTAGATGTCCCTGAGTGGAAGTGGTATGACATCTTGATGTATTTCATCATGAGGCTGCCTAGAGTTCAAGGGTGTTTGACGCCATCTATGTAGTGGTGGACCGGCTGACGAAATCATCCCACTTCATAGCAATCAAGGAGTCAAGTATGGTTGAGTCCCTAGCTTAGAGGTATGTGAATGAGGTGGTGTGATTTCACAGAGTTCTGAGATCTATAATCTCTGACCGGGATACCCGGTTTACCTCGCGGGTCTGGAGAGGATTTCATCATGCTTTTGGCACCCGGCTATGCCTCAACACTACATTCCACCACCAGACTGATGGGAAGACAGAGAAAACCATCCAAACATTGAAAGATATTCTACGAGAATTTGTTTTGGGACATGTAGGATCATGTTCACAACAATTTCCTCTGATAGATTTCTCTTACAACAACAACTATTAATATACCATTGGCATGGATCCTTTCGAAGCTTTGTACGGGAGGCAGTGCCGCTCACCCATATGCTGGACAGAGGTCAGAGAAGCAGGTGTTCTTGGCCCAGAGGTGGTGCAGAGCACGACGGAGAAGGTCTAGATTATACAAGAGAGGATGAAGGCAGCTTAGGACTGTTATAACTCATATGCCGATAATAGGAGGAGACCCTTGGAGTTAGAGGTTCTGAACCACGTGTTCTTGAAGGTCTCTCCTCGGCACGGACAACGAAGATTCAGAAAGGGAAGCAAGATTTCTCCCAGGTTTTTCGGGCCTTTCAAGGTGTTTCAACAGGTTGGAGAGGTGGCTTATCTACTGGCGTTACCGCCACCACTGCAAATGGTGCAGAACCTCTTCCCTGTGTGTCATCTCCATCGGTACTTGCACTACGATTCACACATACTTGAATGGAGAGAGCCCGATATCGGGGACAATGGAACGTTCATGGAATAACCCGTGATGATCGAAGGCCATGAAGATAAGGTACTTCATGGTTGAACCATTCCTTTGGTTCATGTGATATGGAGGCATGGTGGGCTTGAGGATAGTATTTGGGAACAGGAGGCACAAATGCGCGCCCAATACCCAGAGCTGTTTTTAGTTTTGTTCTGTTATGCTCATTTGTGATGAAGTGTTTTTAACTTGATAACTACGAAATGTGTTTTTTTCATTATTCTTTGAGTATGTATGAAGAGTCTGGACTGTGGGGAGGGTAGGACCTGATCCATAATCAAGATTCATTAAGGTAGATGCAACTAAACCCGTGCAGGAGAGTCAGTGCCGCGCAAATCGGATAGTATCTTGACATGGGGGAAGAAACACCCTATCCCATATGATTAGACAGCTTGACAATATAATATTGCATGGTTTCTTAAGGGGAAGGTGTTTCTATATGCAATAGAGGTTCACTCCTGAGAGGAATCTTTAGAGGTGGTTGTTCGGACCCCATCTTTTCTTTAGGTCTAGTTTTAATTCTCGAGGATGAGAATAGTTTGATAGGTATCTGATGTAATGACCTGAATCTCTTCTATCCGTTAAAATGTTAAAATGTGTTGTTATAGGTGTTCTATATGGTCGAGGTGACTTTGGGGTGTGTTTGGGTGGACTTTACGGATGACTAAAGGGCAGTAGCTTTCGCATGGGTTTCATATGTTTTCTCTAAACCGTGCGGCCAAACCATGCGAGGTTGGGGTTAGAGGCAGTGGCTAATGCACTATTAGCGCACTGTTTGGCTAACCGTGCGGACTAAATATGTGAGAAGTGTTTGGTGAGGTAGAAGATAACACACAGTTAGCGCACGGTTTGTCAAACCGTGCGGACTAACCATGCATTCACATAATCGTAGATCCTAAAATTGTGGATCTAACTTGATTTGCCTCTAAATGGTTCGTTTAGTCCCATAAGTGACCAGAACATGGGATTACCTTCCCTTGAAGGTATGAGAACCTCTCACAAGAATTTTATAGGCAATATGAAGGATTCCATTGGAGAATTGAAGCCAATTTCTTGAGGTATGTGATCGTTCTCCTTCGTTCATGATCGTTTCCTTAGATCTACATAGATATACTTATCCTCTTCCCTCAGTTTCTTATATATATGCCCATTATGGGTACATCTATGTGTGTGGATGAAAAATATGATGATATTTGGTCTTGGTTGTGTTAGGAGAAGGGATCTAAGGAGGATTATTAGAGGATCATCCCGACTTCTTATGTGTTCTTTTTCTGATGGGGGTTTCATCAAAAACCTTTATGGTAGGGATCTTACCGTCTTCTATATCTATTTTCTGCATCATTCGGGGTGGGTATACTCTTGTTTCTGTTAGGTGCAGTTGAATAAGTAAATATAGATAACAACTATTTTAAGAATGGGTTTGGGGAGATTTTGATGATATCATTGTTCTATTTCCATCCATGCTTATCCTTTTTTTATTTTGTGAATTGAATAGGCTAATGCCTCCAAAAAATCATGGTCATTGGGGGCCTTTTCTTTTGCAATTAAATGTTTCCCTGTGCTTCTGGATTGTTTTGTGGAAGGAATTTCATAGAATGTGGAAATTGGATAATCATGTAAATTTGTATGATTAAATGAATACCTAGAACCCTTGTCTGATCACCCATATTAAATTAAATTAAAGAATGAATTTTGTGGGTGATGGTAGGGGTTTAATTATGTGAAGGGGTGTTTCGTGGGTTGTTGTGGAATGGGTGAGTAGCGGGGCTATGGTTGTCTTGGTTGTGGATTGGTGTGTATCATATGGTTATGATGGGAAGCAGAGCTGCGGTGAATGGTATCGAAGGTATAATGACGCGGTACAGGTTTTGTTTCTGATGTGATTGTGGTTGTGGTGGTTGGAATCAGTGCTACAGGGATGGGTTTTGCATATAAATATAAGTGGAAGAGTTAATTAATGAATTGTGGGGGATGGTAGTTGATTAAATACGGATAATTATTGTAATTGATTGGCTGATAAAAGAAAATGGTTTTGTTTTTTTTGTTTTCCCAATCATTATTTGTGGTTGGCAGGGAAATTTTTTACGAATGATTTATCTGGTTTGGTTGTTGTTAGTTGCTCGGTAGTTAAGGAACTGATAATCTAGAACTTTTGAAACATGAAAAGTTTAATGGGGTTTGGGGCTGTTCATTGTGTGCATACAATCATGATAGCAGGGTTAGGTCATGTGCTCAGATATTTTGTATAGAAGCCTTAGGATGGATTGAGTGGTTGATATAATTATAAAAATCTATATGTTTTATGTTTCTTTATGCACCCCACCCATATTGAGAACTACGTGCCGAACACCCGTGGGATGGGGGTGAGATTCCCAAACTTACAAAGGATGGATGGTTGTTGTTCATCCCTATGCTCCCTCTTCCAGGAATAAAGCCCAATATCCTTTGGGCATATTACAACAGAATTTTCCCAAGAGTCTTCGGGATGAGGATGTGATATGTTCTCAGGTGTCTTCGGGATGAGATGTGATGTGGTTCCCAGGTGTCATCGGGATGAGATGTGATGTGGCTCCCCGGTGTCTTCTGGATGATATGTGGTTATGGCCAAGGATTGAGTGTCGGAAGAATGCGGGATGAGATGTGGTTATGGCCGAGGATTGTGTGATGGCGGTATACTGTGAGCTTTGTAAGGCCAGGTTGCTGCACTATCTCGAGCTTCGTATGGCCATGTTGTGGCACTAGCTCAAGAATATGGGGAAGCATCAGAGCGTTAGGCATGCGGTTTGAGCAGTAATCAGTGGGAATATGGTGCAAGGTACCCATACTTTGATAATATTACTATACTACTCTATTGACTTGCGATATTTGGTGAGGGTGGCTGGTAAGGTTGGGTGCATAGATTCATTTATATGCTATAGTTCCTTATGTTTTCCCACGGGGTATTAGGATATCTCCCAACCTGTGCACGAGAGCTTTAGGTTTTCCTACTGATTATACTTGTATTCTCACCAAAAATATACATTCATGTTTTCAAGAGAACTTCAGGGACCGTGTGGGACCTTGATAGTTGGGCATTGGAGTCTTGATGGTTGCATTTTTTTCTTTTTTTTTGGTATCATACATGGGAGATTTTCTTATACCCGCAATTTTGTTTCAGTTTTGTATAAAACATGCATAAGGGTTGGTTTTGGTTTTATTTTCATTCACTAGTTCCTTTTCATTTGGTGTTTGACTTATCATATTTCCCAATCGTAATTAATAAAAAGGGTAATGCCTCCCATAATTGTGAAAACTCATACCCTTTGTGCTAGTCGCCACTCCGGGGGCTACTGGAGGCAGGACTCATGGGTTATTATCTCCCTTTCACCATTTCTAACTCAGGAGGGGAATCTTTGGTGGGAGGCGGTCATAACAAGTCCATTTTTACGTGAGATTCTATACCATTGTTGCATGTTTCCACTAGGGCCTATTAAAATTGGGACTTAGGGGTCATTATCTCTCTCTAAACCTAGAGAAGGAAGGGTTAGGAAGTTTATTTTCCATTTCTTATCTTGGTGAATCCATGTTATGACATCAAGCCCAATACACCATAATAAATAAATGAAAACATACATGTGAAATTAAATATTTTTTAGCTGAGTAGTGATTTTAAAAATTAAATTTAAAGGAATGGGTGAAAAGATATTATAAGTTAACTAATATATGGTATTATAAGTATATTTATGTTTATCATATATATATATATTAGTGATTTTAATTTATTTTAAATTATGTGAGAGTTATTAGGAGTAAATTCAATCATGAGTTATGGGTCCTACATTACAATTTCATTTTTATGGTGACTTTTTAGGTGTATGTTTTGGATGATAAATTTATATGACATTTCCCCGTAAAATATTATATTTTTTTATCCTATGGTGATTTAAAAAAATTACATGTATTCATTCTATTATGCACACTTGGAGAATTCATAATAATGAATGTATTATATAAATGTAAAGTGGATTCATTTTTCTATTCTGTAATGAATCATTAACTTCAATCTCTATATTTTGATGAGAAGATTTTCCAAATTTTTTAATATTTTAAAATAACATTAAATTTATGTTAACCTATGTTTTAATTTCTATATATATTTTTTTAAAAAATAATATTATTTTCATTTATTGAAATATGTAATTTTTTCTAAAGTTGTAAATGTAATCATTATTTTATCATACATTAAATTAACTGATTATCACACCATTATACATAAACATTGTAGTGACTATTCTATTTCATGTTTTATTTTTTAATTTTTTTATTTGTTGTTATTTTATAAAATTTTATATTTTCAATTATTGATTTTGAAATGGGAATCATATTTTCTCCAAATAATATTGTAGTGGCCATATAAATAAATTTTCAATCTTTTAAAATATCCTATAGAGTCACTTATACCTCATTGAGTAAATGATATTATGAAATTATCATTATATTTCAATTTTTTAATGATTATAATGATGAAATATTTTGGAAACCCATTTTCATTTCCATGGAAATTGTGTAGTTGAATTTATAAATGATTTCATTATCAGGTTTTATATTTATGAATTTATTATAATTTTGTGAATGATGGGTCTGTTATAGATATCCAATTAATTAGATAAATATTAATTATATTTAGATTAAATGTTACTTGATATGTAATCCCATGAAAAAATAGTGTACAATATATGTTAATAAAAACCAACAATGGTACACTTGGGTGTTATGTGATGCGCAATGTTGGTACACATGTTTTATCCAAAGAATAACTTATGATGAATGGCATACTGGGTAGAATTCACTTAATAACTCTATTATTTTGATTATTCCACAAAGTATTCTATATTTTATGACATTATCTAATACTATTTTTGTGATATCTAGGATGAATTTCATTACTTCATTTATTATTAAATTTTTATGAGTTTCTACGATTTATGTCATGAATCATGATTGTAATATATGGATTTTTGTGTATGATTTTACTATTTTAAGATCATGGTATCATACCCTTATTCAAATGATGTTCATACATATTGTAACATATGTATATATCCAGTGGTTACCCATATATAGAATTTGAGCTCACTGTTTAATATGTTTTCCTTTTCTATGATCTAAGGAATGGTTTTATGTATGGTATGACTATGAAGGATTCTAGTTCGGAAGAACATATTGAAATTTGATGAAGATAATTTATGCATCATATGACTCTATATTTATGCTTACAGATAAATTAAACCAACATGTTCTTAAATCATGTATTTTTCTAAAAAGAAATGAATATTCACCTAAATTGATAATAAAATAATGTATATAATATTTCAATTTCCTTATATCCTTTTCATAAATAGTAATATATTGTACCTCTCTTATATATAATACATCTATAGTCACACAAATACATTATTGAAAAAAGTTAAATACCATTATATTTATCATGTTTTTATATCATGGAATTTGGAATTGAAATCACATTATTATAATTTAATAATTTTATTTCATCATTGTTTATATAATAATTTATTCTTAAGGAAAATAAATTTGTTCATGATGATTTTTTATCATAAATTTAAATTCATTTTTTATGTTGTAATCTTTTATATGTTATTGAAATTGATATTAATATTATAAAATAGTTTATTTTATCAAATAATTTTTTTCCTCGTTAATAAATATATATTATACAATATATAACTTCTACATAGAAATTAATTCATAAAATATTTTTCCTATTTATTCCATATTTTTCATTATAGTATTATTCTTAAAAAAATTTGTGTTATAATTCTAAAGGTCATCATACTATATTATTATTTTAATTTTCACATTACTCATCCAAAGTTCATATTATATATTATATGATAACTTTATTATAACTTTTAATGTCATTAATATTTTATTATTATATTCAATAATTTATTATTTTATTTTCATATTATTGTTTTACAATATATAGTATCTTTTAGCCATGTAATTTTATTAGTAATATTAACATATATAGTTCATTTTTTATGGTGTTTCTATTTATTTTTATCAATTTTATATCTATAGTTATAGTCATTGTAGTTAATAAAAAACTCTCCTATAATTTTTAATACTATTTAAAAATAGAAAAACATATATTATTTGATATATATTTTATTAATGTTTTTATTTATACTTTAAAATAATTACTCAATTATATTCTATCATTTATAGTTATAAGTGATAACCACACATCATTATATATTAATGTATTACAAAAATCAATGATTTTAAATGATATTTTAATTTTTTTTAAATATTCTTTTGGAAAAATTTGAAAATTATTTATCCTTATATCAAGACATAAAAAAAGTGTAATTTTTTAGGTCTAATGGAGATAATACATTTTGAAAATTTCATTTAATGTGTTTTACGAAATTCAGTTAAAGGAAATTTTATTTACAAAGTGTAGATAACATTAAAAAATATATCATAAAATAATAGATACAACATGAAGAATATTAAAATATTTGGAGATCTAGTGTTTCTCTAAGAGTATAATTAATAATTATATCCTCTTAAATTATAGGAATCTATTTATAGAGTTTATGAAATATATAAACATCATGGACTAATTTTTTTTCTTATTTCCTTCATTTTGTGAAAAACAATATTGATTTCCCATGGATGTGGCCAACCCTTAATTTCTTGACTTATAGAAAGTATATCTTTTAAAAACCATTCCATATTATATTAGTTTTATAGTTTAGAGAATTATAATGACACCCTAACAAATAAAAAAATGATATTTTTCAACTAATAGATAATTTTCCATTATTTATGTTACTTCATAATCCATAAAAATTCATTAACACGACAAAAAAATTATCTACAAAAGTTATTTTCATAGAAACATAATAAATATGAAATGTCAGTAAAATTGATTTAAGGAAATCAGAAGATGTCAGAGAGAATATATTCCCAGTAGGTGTCAAAATATGTGATAATAATAAAAGGACTTATATGAGAAAATATGGGCATATATTTATAATCCAATTATATAAAAATATTAAAAAACCCATACATCATAAACAAATGAAGGAGGAATTGAATAAAATAATGAAATATCATTGAATTTCAACATATCAAAGATCCTAAAAAATAACATATCTTATTACATAGAAAAAAATCTTAAACCATGTGAACATACTATAAATGTTTGTAATATCATAGAATTAATTCATAAATATAATTTTATCATATCATTAATGAAAATATACTCAGAACAGTATTATAGACTTAACACTATGAATCATTATAATAAAAATCATTATTACCCTGAATTATTGAAAAAACTAACTATGTTCATACATTATAATATGAAAATAAACTGTTATAGAAAAATAATTAATAAAAGCTAATTTTTCCATGACTTATTATCTCATGTGATATAAAAAATAACCAATTTATTAGTGGGAATCATAAGACCACATCTATTATATTATATATATTTGAGCTCCTTAAAAATGAAATCATCATTAAATCATAATGAACCAATAAAAATGAAATGGTTTTTTCATTTATAAAGTAATCAGAAAACTAAACAATTCATAATTCCATTAGTACGCATAATAAACACATGTAATATAAATGGGTATCCAAAAATACTAAATAAATTCATATATAGATACAATTCAATTAATTGTATGTTACTTACAAGATATAGAAAATCATATTTCATTTAGTAATTAATTACCCAAATAAATTAATGTATGGAATATTGATAAACACCCTTCAATTAAGAAAATAAAAAAATAGAGTTATCACAATGGAATGTCATTCAAAGGAAAAAAATTATTATTTGTAGGGGATTGTTGGGATAAAAAATCGATCAACTGATGACTATGAAAAAACAAAAATCCTTAAACAAACTAGGTAAAAAATTGAATAAAGTATTTGAATAACATCCTTGGTCATGAACAAAAATATAAAAATATAATGATGTTGGTTAAAATAAATTGGACTTCATAAAAAATAAATTTGGAAACAAAGAATGTAATTGACCATTTTTCAAAAATAATAATAAATAAATAAATATTTTATATTACAAGGATGATTATAATTTATGTAATATACCATGTAATTAAAAATAATAAAATTCAAAGAAAGATAAAATGGTGTAATCATGTTTCAACATAAAAAATGTAAATATATTCTTTTCCCACATTAATTATAACGAACTATAAATTTTTTTAAAATATTTCAATGAATTTTTTTAATGCAAGTAAATTTTTTATAAAATGAAATTAATAATTTATATATTCATAAATATAGACATTGGTAAAATAATTCAATGAAAATAGATATTTAAAATAGTTGTTTTCTACTAAAAACAAATGAAATTGGTGTTTTCAAATACAAAACATAGTATATATTAAATACTTTTCAAGGGGAAAATAAATTTTTAGGGGAAATGTAATAACATATTCATATGTAATGAAAATTAATAGTGGTATTAAAAGGAATTACCATACTATAGATATAATATCATTCAAAATAAATCTTGATCTGATGATAATATATAAAATAAAACACTTACAGATTTTATAATATTTTATTAAAACCGTGTATAATGATAAATATTGAAACTGATCATAAAAATGAAAAAATTATAATTCATGATATAATATCTCAAAAGGATTTTTATCACAATAAAAAAATGTGGTTCCTTAAATAAATGTTGTCTCAATAATTTAAAAATGAAACAGATAAACCATTCAATCATAGGAATGTTTTGAATATAAATCCAATTAAATAGAGAACATTGTATCTCAATTCAACACTAATAAATTAATTTAATATTATATGATATATTTATGATGATAAATTTAAAATATATGAAAGTTATCATTGTTCATAATAAAAAAAATTTGTTTAGAAATTGCTTTTGAGACAACGAACAACATATATTAATTCCTCATTTCCAATTAAGAACCATAATATATTGTATAAGAATAAAAAATATCTTATTTAACAATTTCAGAACACAATTCACATATATAACCATTTATAAAAACATAATATGTTTTTTCCTCATCTATGATAGTTAATAATAATTTATTTTCAATTTTGGGATTATATAATATTGATAGTTTGGAAATGTTTAAAAATTGTTGTTTTTCTTAATTATTTTCCCAAAAATAATAATAATTAGACCATTTAAGGTATTATTATTATTCCATTATAATTAATTTTTAATAATTTCATTATACGATACATTGGATATTATCATTATTGATGAAATTGGAGGTGATCAAGTTACCTGGATTTTAAATGATTTTAAATTTTTATCTAACGAATGAGTTTAATATTAATTATCCCATTAAATAACCAAAATAAAAGTCTTATTTAATTATTAAAATATTTATTATCATTAATTATATTTACATTAACATAGAATAAATAAAATTATTTTATTTTTAATATAGGTGGATATACCAGCCGAAACATGACCACACTATAATTAATCATAGATTGTAATGTGATTTTTTACTAATACTATTCTAGAAGAATAATATAATTTTTGACGGATTTATTAATGAGATAAATAATAATTTAATATATTTATAAGAATGGGAAATGTATATAATTCTATAACATATTATGGATAATTTTTATTTTCTCTTACTGTTATTATTTTATATGTTTTAATTTACAGTGATTATTTTTTGTGAATATTATTAATTGGTTGTCCAATTATATTAACTATTGTTATAATAAGTAAAAAAGAATCATACGAATGATTAAAAAATTAAAATGAATATTTAATATTGTTAGTGATGAAAAAAGGTATACACTATAACTTGGAGTTGTCAGCTTACACGTACAAATGGATGATGATTTCATTTTATCTAGAATGGGAGAAATTTATAATATAAAATATTATATGAAAATATAAAATATATTTAATATTTAATCATTAAATTACACATTAGAACTATCCATATTTTTTTGGAAATAATGTGGTACTTGACATTTCATGTTTTTGGTAGTCATATTGTACTAACAATTTTCATTTTCATTTTCCTTTATGAAAAAGGATTTATGGTGTATAATTAATTATAAAATACCATCATAGACATAAATATAAAAAAACTAATTAAATTATGAACTATTGTTAAAATAATACTTTTAATGGTAATTTAAAAATGAATGAGATTGGTAAAATTTATCACATATGCTGGGAACATGATATTTCCCTAGGAGGATGTCTGAAAGTGAAGGGATTATGCTATATTTTTATGACCAAGAGATAAAATAATCATAAAATTGAAAAATATCATTAGTAAACCAAAATATTTATTGGTATTAAATTGGTAGTGAGAAGACTCTTTAAAAGTTCTAAGAATTGATTTTTTGTTGTAATTTCATATTAATAAAAAGATAGTGCCTGGATAAATTTCATGATGACTCGATAATGGGTACTAATAGAGGGAAGATATGTTTTTTATGATAGAACCCTCATATAATCAATTATAAAAATTTTCTTAGCATGTTTTATCTATTACCCATTTTGATCAAAATTTGTGAAGCATTATATTTTACCGCGGGAACAAGTTATTACCAAAGTAAATAATTTATTTATTCCTAAAAAAAGTGTAATTATTAAATGATGTAGAAATTATAATTAATAATTAATTTTTTTTATATTTAAATTTCCTAATTCTATAACAATTTATTGTAAAACAATAAATGATGTTGTATAAAAAAATAGTAAATAATAAAAAAATATCTAAAAAAAGTATCTAAGGTGAAATCAAAATTTTTTACCTTAAAATTTACTTTAGAAAATTTATATTTATTTGATAAATGGGGCCTCATAAATTTCTAATTAATTTAAATATATACGTTAAAAAGATCATAAAACACTTGAAAATTTTAAAGATGGTAATTTATACCATTTTCATATATAAAATAATATCTAAAAAACATCGAATTGTTTTGTTATGATAATATTTTAATGATATTTAATAAATTAAATCCATTTTTTTATATTAACTTTCTAAAATTAAATAATTAAATCATTAAAAAATCATAAAATATAAAAAAACATACATTATTAGGAAATAACAATTTTAAATACCAGTTATTATTATTCAAAATTTATTTAAATCCATAAAAATATTATATCTATTATATGAATAATATAATATATAATATTCATCTTTTAACAATAATATAACTAGTTTTCTTTAAAGACTTATACAGTGCCGAAAAAAAGATTTTAGAAAAATATATTATTAATAAAAAAATAAACTAGTTAATTTTATATAACATATAACACACACATATATCTATATATATCATAATTATATAACGCTTATTTAAATTATATGTCTACATTTAAATGATCATATTTTTATATACATAATATACTTTTTAGTTTCATTTTAATTTAGAGTTGTGTATGAAACACATAATTCTATTTTTTATTTTTAGGTTAACATTAAATAATTATTTAAATTAATGGTATTTTAATCATAAATTACCAATAAAAGTAGATATTGTTATATAAATAATAGACATAAAATAATGTAACAGATAAAAATATTTTCCACCTTTAAATTTTTATCACCTATATGAAACCCATATTTTATCTTCATCATGATAACAAATTAGTTCATTTTTTCCAAGTATGATGTTGCTATATGTCATAAATTTCCACAAAAAATTAATCTTATAGTTACATAGATACATTCCACTAATTAATTCGTCAAAATCATTTGACATGTTGGAAATTTAATTTTATTTCCTTCATAATTTTCTTCACATTGATGTCCACAAGTCCTTGTTATTATATTCATTCTTGTAATTGGGGTTTGAACTATATATATATTGTTATTAATGAATTTTTATGTGTAAGATGAATAATGAAAATTTTTCCACTCTTATTCATATAAAATTTTCTTACTCATTACCACAATATTCAAATTCTTGATATAATACCATGATATCACTATACATTTAAGATTTATCTTTTACTAAAACTAAAATTTATCGACACGAGTGATGTAAAATTAACACCATATGAGAAATATTTGTTTATAATTAGTTGAAAATTGAATATAAAAACTATTATTATTTAAAAAAACCACATAATAATTTACTTTATCAAAAATAATCCTAGGTTCAAACAGTGTCTCATAAGGTTTTTTCTCTCATATTCTTTAAAATAATTCATTATTATAATAAATTCATCATAATGTCTAGTAAAAACAATTTTATTACTGAAATCATTTCCTCTAGGAGTGTCTTTCAACATGAAAAGTTTTGGGACCAAAAATAATGCATCATTGTGAAGATTGAGTTGATACTCGACCATCCTTTTTCTGGGTGATTACACCTACTTGCATATACAACACAACGACATACACATACTAGTATCTTTAAATGGTTTTAATTTATAGATGTATTACACACCCTATTCTTTACTGAAATATCTTAAAATTATATCATACATAGATTTATCACATGTATATATCCCTATGGTTTTGTCATATTTATTTATATACTAATCATGAAAATATTCAATATTACCTCCACTAATTAAATGATATATCTATACCATTTAAATTATCATTATACTAATCCTATCACACCTTGATGATAATTACATCCTCAAATACTGACATTATGTTCACTAATATTATATAAACTGTTCTATAATACCAACTATTATTCCCCGCAAACGTGACCATATCATAATTATGTGACATAAAAAAATATTACAAAACAACACCAATAAAATGATGTATTATTCATTTAAATTATTATGATAGAACTTAAAAAAATCAATTCCATTTTCAACTATCATATATTTACCCACTATATACCGAACTACATATTCTATTACAATTCATAAACCTTTACCTCACATCATTCACAAATTTATACCTCTAAGAACATAACATTTATTACTATTTATGTTAACCTATGAAATGGAAATGAAATAAATATGAGACCTCTGATGTTATTTAACTGTAAAAATAAGGGATATTAATCATAGTGTATAGGGCATAATAAGATGAGAGTGCTAGTATAATTATGTCACATAAAAATGTCATAACCAGTAAAGCATTGATAATAAATCATGGAATAAATATGGATAGAGAATAAGAAAATATAAATATATATACCCAAATAATAACATGACATTAATAATAAATTATATTATATATATATATATAATAATTCTTGAATAATAGAGTATTATTTAATAGTGTCAAATATATTTAAAATAATGAATAAACAAGGATTGTTACAAAGCCTGATGTTGAAATGACCTTCAAATTTAGGCATAGTCAAATACATTGGAATCCTTGAGACAATAATCATTATTCCAATGCCTTTTTGAAAAACTCATTATGTCCACACATTAAAATTTTAAAAAATATTTATTTACATTTTATTTTGAATAAATTCATTAGTTCCATGTATTCGTTTTTTATATGATATAAAATTTATCCAATTATCCATATGATGATATATAATAACATCCATTATTGACAATACATTTGTGTGTTCTATAAGATCAACTGATATAATATTATAAAGAACACATGGATGTAGATTGGGTTTTGAATCCCTTAAAACATATTATAATGAAAAAATTTAAAATTACTTCATTAAAAATTATAAACCCTTGGAAGATTATTTTTTATATATTTATATATAATAATATTTATGTTAGATTCCATTCAATGAGAAAAATTGAATGTCGCCCTATTGATTAATGGTGTATTGTTTATTCAATATTTTTCCTAATCATTATACTAATGAAATATTTTTGAACATCCTCCAATCAAGGAAATATTAAATATCGTATTCAAAAAGTGAATACATTGGAGGAAAATATTTCTTCCATTAAAATTGGATAGTTAGGAAGGATAAATATTGTGGTAGATCAAACCTATAATATTAATGATAAATCCACAACCGATATAAAAGACAAAGTATATGGTAATATTTGACAAAAATCTTCAATCAAGCATAAAACATGTCATGATATAATGAAAAATGTGAAAACCACCATTTAGGTTCATTAAAAAATCTATTCAGACATCTATAATACATTTGAACATTTATTAAAGTATTTAAATTAGAAAATAAATATTATTTAAAGAGTAAAAAAAATTTAAATGAATATCAATGTACCATAAAATAATCTTAATCAATTATTGAGGCATATATAGGTACATTCTAAATATCACCCAATGAATATATACATTGATAATGAAGGTTCCTAACAAAAAATATGATATGAGGTTAATTTCATTTCTAATAAACATCATTGGAAACATATGAGTCAAGGATAGACAAAATTTTAAGGGACATTTAAAAACATGTAAAAAAAATATAAATGTTCAACTGGTCTTTAAATGAACATAAATTCCCAATAAGAATTATATTTATAAAAAATCATGATTTTGAGATAATATTTGAAATCCGGGCCTTTCAACTTGTTTAACATTTTAATAAAAAACCTATTAATGAGAGGGAATATAATTGAACATAATAGAAAATATATAAAATAATTCACAATATAACATCTCATATTATAAGTGTATACATAATATCGACAACATGGTGTGAAAAATATAACATGTCCTATGGATTCAAAAATATCATAAATGAACCACGAGATCATTGGTAAATTTTAATAGAAATAAATTAATAGAGAGAACATAATATAATTCCACATAACCCATCAATATAATGAATATTTTAAAATAAATTCATTTCTCATTAATAGAAATGATGTAAATATTTCACGGTGCACAAGTAGAAATATGTTTCATGGAAATAAATTTAGGTCAATGAATGCCTTACCATATTTCACCATATCTACAAAATCACATGTATATAATATATTAAAAGATAACTATCATAAGAAAATATTTAATAGCTTTTTTCATATATAAAATCTTAATTTAGAATTGTTCCTAACATGTATATTATTCAATAATTATAAACTTGATATATCAGGTGTGATTAATATTGATCATATTAAAATATTTTAAAAATAGTGTTTTTGTTATTTGTTAATCATTAAAAGTGAAACAATTCTAGATTAAAAATATATTATTAACAAAATATATTTCTAAAATAATCAATTTAAAAAATATATATGTTTTTATTAATATTAGTGAACAACCTTAAACCTAATCATTTTTTTATAGAATCGATGACCAAATTATGATGCAAAAAACAAATATAATTAGAACTGTTATGTTTGAACATGAAATAAAAAAACTATGTTTTAAATTTTTAATATGAATGAAATAATTGTTATTAAATTAATTATTAATTATCATTAATGTCAAAAAAACTATGGGAAAATTAAATAATAATAAGATCAAATGTTCAATTGGTTTTACATATATACTATAAAAATGATGACTACCATTTATTTCCCCACTAGTTCTATTATATATCCATTATTTAATTTAATTTTTTTAAATATCCATCATGCATATTCCTTCATAATTTATAATCCATATACGAGGACAAATTTGGGATTTAAATCATGGGAGATAAATCATATAATCTAGTAGGATTGGAAGATTGGTGTTGAAATTACTGTTTATGTTGGAAATGAAAAAATAGGGTAGGTGATATTGATTTCAAGTTGAGATGAAAAAATGACTGTGTAGAATCCAAGAATAAAAATTATTTATACGTAGTGTGACACATTTATTGGTGGGAAATTAAAATTCTGTAATTACAATGACAATGAATTTATGTTCCAATATTCTATGTCAGTTATTTAATTATCTAATCTAAAAAAATTAAATTATGATGTGTTTTTAAATTCAGATATTGAAATAAATGCCTTAAAAATATTGAGTAAATCCATTTGATGTTTTAATTTATAAAACAGATGTTAAAACCCTCTAAATTTTAGGTTATAAAATTTAATATCTCCATATACAATGCTAAAACACTCTATATATGGGTTTTTGAGATATGTTATTTAAATAAATATTATCGAAACAATTTTAAAATTTTTAATTATAAGAATGAAGTAAAAAACTTATTATTAAATCATTGTTTTTTAGATGTCGTATCTATAGATTTTGGTATAGTCCGAGGAGAACCGTTAGGGATCTTGGATCTTTTTATGTTCATGTACATTATAATGGGGTATTAAACACTTTAACTATATGACTTGAGTGATCTAGGTAAATTTATTACACTAACCATTTGGATGATCTCTCTTAGAGTGATATGTGTAATAATATGGATATACATTGTTTTTAGACACCATTTATTTTTTAGGATAATTATCAATTGATGTTTTATTGGATATTGATTAATTTAGAGTCATTAGATATATCATTTTATGTGATGTCAGAACTAGTGGTTTGTCTTATGTATTTGGTGTGACAATATTTCCATAGGTGTATTGACTAGATTATTGAATAATATGGTGATTCCTAAACTATTCATTTATTTTATGTTGGAATCCAATTAAATTTAGAAACTCATTGAATAACTATAGGGATTTCATTGTGTGTTTGAACATAGAAGTCGGGTTTTAATGGGAGAGGATGATAGTTTTTAGGTAACAACAAATGAGATGGTGTTTTTATTTGTGTATCTATGTTAAAATTTAATAGTGGTTTTTGGGTCATTATGGGTTCATAGGATATACATAAGGGCCCTCTAATAGGGTTTTTCTAGATGTGGAGATAATAGTTTAATGGGTATCGTAAATCTGTTGATTTTTTTGTAAGGAAATGTAAATATGAAGAATTGATTAGGTGGGAAGTTATATAGTTGGGAACCAAAATATATAATTTTTTAATTCCGAACATTTTTTGGGAAGAGTGTTGTCATTGTATGTTATGATTTGCATAGAAATATCATATCATTATTGAATGGGTTTTGTGATGACACTTTGATAAATATGTAAATCATTTATATTAATATTGATTGTGATAGAGAACATCATTATGAAAATGTATCATAGAGATGAAGTAGGACAGTTATTTCATCGAATGACTATTTTTTATTTTATAATTTTATGTGATAGTTGATAGGGTATGTGAATGGTGCTACTTTTAGAGTTTTTGAGTCCCTGTGTGAAGGGGATATAATTTATGTTTTGGATAGGTCTTAAGAATGAGACTATGGGTTGGATGCCCAAATGTTTTTCTAGATAGAGTTTCCTATAAGGAATTTGTACTTTTAGATTTAGATCAATTATTTATAACTTTTTAGAATTATAATAATAATTTAGAATAATTTTAATGTTATTTGTATTGGGTCATCATAGTTGAGTTAGTGCATTAGACAGTGTCATGATGTTCATTTGACCTGGTTTATTAGGCTTCAATTATAAAATGTGATATGATAAAGAATATTAATCATGTATAGAGAGTTTTGTATTCGATATGGGACTATGAAAATTATTTAGCTAAAAACCCTAGTTTATGATGGGCGATATCCTGAGGAATGTGAAGATTTATGTGGATTCACTTATTCTGTTGTAGTGTAGGTGTGGTCAAAGAAAGTGGGAAATATATATTTAGTGATTTTAATGGGTTATGGTAAGTGGTAAAATTCATGTGATATATATATGGATACTTCTCAGAGATGATAAGTGTTATGGTGGGTAGGATATAATTCTCTACAATAATTAATTTTTGTATAACTAGAGGAATTTTGTTTAAAATCTGTGTAGAACAGAGGGGAAAATTTCTATTTATATATTTATATAGGAAGTTTTATTTATTATAATGGTTTGGAATGTATAAATTAATGTTTGAAATGTTTTTTCATGGTGGAGGAGTGTTGAAATAAAATATATGAGTATCCTCTTTGTGATACCTCTGTTTTGGGCGAAAATTCTACTATAGGTCAATGCTCATACAAAAACAAGGATTTTGGGGGAATTAATAGAGGACGTGTTAGATATATATATTTTCTTTAGGTGGATATCAATAATTTAATTTGATCAATTGAAACGTGAGGGTATTATATAAAATTAAATTTTATAGTTGATGGATGGTTGAATTGGGGCCTTAGGGTATTTCACATTGGTTATTCTAATAAAATATTATTGTTTTTTGAGTAATAAAAACAATTTTGCAGTGTATTAGCATTTGGTGTGATGATGATTATATAGGAGAAACTATAGGAATATATAATATTAATTATTCCCAATGTAATATTATATTTTTACCCTAGATGGTTGATTTAAAAAAACATACGGGTTGAGTTATGAGGCCACTCATGAAGGAACATGTATTTTGTGGCCGAGAAGGGGTCATACATTATGATTCTAGGATAGCGGGGGAGAAAAATTCTATGAAGTGGGGAGGATTCATCATGAAGTGATGTGATTTTTTTTGATTCATCCTATGTTTACGGTGATACACCATGACCAACGGGGGCACACTACATGGGACAACATGGTAGTGATAGTATATCATGAAGACTATGGTCGTATAGTAAGGGTTATTTTGTTTAATAAAAAAATTGAATTATAGTTTTTTTATGTTAAAATTATATAAAATTAGATTATCTTTGTTTTCCAAAGTATTCATACCCATTATACATTATTCTATCATATATCCTCTGTAATTTTAGAATATTATTCATTTGTTCTGTGATCAACTTTTTATTTGTCAAAATCGTATTACTAATGTAATTGTTTTTTGAATCCACTTCCATATATTTATTATCCAATCTCTATTTCATTGTGTATCAACATCTATGAACTTGTTCATAAATTATTTATTTTAAATGGTTTATTCCAATACTATAAAATTCATCCGGTGAGATTCAATAAATGTAATTCTATTTCATTGATTTAAGTGGCCACTAATTATTCATAATGGATTATGAGTCATTTCATGCTGTTCTAGAAAAAAATCATTTTTTGTTTTATTTTTTTCAAATAAAATTAAATTGATTCATTTAACATGAATTTATTATGTATGAACCACTAGCATAGTAATGCACCCTTATAATAGTATATAATTATTTCATGACTAGAAATATTCATATGATTTGATTAAAATGGATTAGTCATAAAACTCAATAACCAATGGGGATTCCCTTGAGTTGTTATGTGATTTATAGAACCATTATTAGGTTTATTCATCCTCCTTTGATATATGAGATCTTTTGAAATATTAGAAGTTATCATGCATGACTATACATAATATATTCATTTCACCGTTTGACAGTATGTATGTTCTATTAGATTTATGTTCTAGACATTAAATTGTTGTACTATGATTCTATGTCCACAATGTTCCATGGATGAAAATTCATGAAATTGTAATTATCGATTTATAACCTAGAGGTAGAACTAAATGGAAGAAAATAATGATTATGTACTACAATTGGTTTCTATAGCCTCAAATAATATTCTTTATGTGTGGATATTGTGAGTTCTATGTGAGAATTGACCCATGTAAATCCTTAATTATTCTTTATTTAACTTTTATTTTATATCTCATATGTAATGGGTGGGTGTTACTAACCTTATTGGAATGTGGTAAATAAATAGTTTATACATTAATTATATAATGTAAATATAGGTTGGGTGTCATATATACATACCTATCATATAAATTTAGTTAGTTATATTCAACTTAAAAATAGTAATTATTTTTTATTTATCATTTTTTTGTATTACATTATTCATTTGTGTGATGTGTTATTAGAGTGGGATGACATTTCCATTTTTATAATTACCCAGAATCCAATAATAGAGAGCCAGTGTAAAAATTATTACACTAGAACAATATATATTTTATCCAATATTGAAGGATAGATTATTTTAGTAGTATGGTTAACCTAGATACATATATTAATTTCACATTCATTTCAACACATCAAATACAAATGGTGTTTTCTTTGAGAGTGATGTAGGTGCTTATACTATATCTTTACTTATCAATCACTAGAAACATCGTATTTTTAGTGTCAAGAAATCTCAATAAATGGAATTTCATAGATTCATGGTAAGGGTAGGCACACAATAGATGATGTCAATATTAAATAAGAATAATGAATATGGAAATATGAATTTCTGAAACAGATTCTATATTAACAATAAAATGATAATAATATTTTTTGAACTAAATAATTATCAAATAAAGAGATATAAGTAAGCATATGACATTGAGCAATAACCCTAGATATTCAAACAATAAAAATAATCACATTGAATCAATAAAGGATATATTAGATAGAGAATTCATAATATCATGTTTAAAAAAATACATTTAGTACATTCTAAATTGGATAGTTGAAACATCTTTGATTTGGAAGGTTCATTTGTCTCATGAGACCAGACGATGCATAAAGGGGCTATCTATTATTGGTTCTCACCTATAACAAACTAATTATAATAAATTACTCATATAAAATAGGTGATGAATACTTTACATAATTATTTTCATTTTAAAACAAACATAAAAATTCTAAATCCAATTCATAAATAATAATCATAGACCATCCAAATCATACAGCATATGGATGAAGATTTCTAGTTCCTCAATTAAAATGATCATAAAAAATCCATTTAAATGATAAGGATGATATAAATACAATTTATCTCAATTGGATCATAATTTAATTAAGTATTGATGTAATAAATGAATATAAATACCATAATATTTTCATTAAATCAATCTGAAGGAAAATATCCTTTGTAAAATTAAATTCACATTTGAAAACAAAACATACACAATAAAATTGATATTAATTTTTTTAGAAAAATAATTAGAAAAACTTTAAAATATCCAATAAAAAATTTAGATTTCATCAAGGAATAATAATTCTTGTGTTATACATGTAAAAATAAAAATTCCTTTCACATTTTCAATAAAATAATATTATAATTTTATTTAAAAGAACATTAATATTATTTTCAAAATAAGTTATAGTGTAAAATTATTTATAATTCATTAATTATTTTTAAATAATAAAAACATTTCCTAAAAAATTTATATAAAACATGGATTTTGATGAAGAATGAATTTTGACTGAAGGAAGAAATAAAGACAACTTTTTGTAAAAAAAAATTATAAAATCTTTTTAGTAAAAATAGTGAAAATTTAAAACTAATAAATAATAAAATTGATAAAAAATAATATGACATGAATATGTAATTATTTAAATATTTAAATATCAAATAAATTCCTCAAGGTAGAACAAAACAAAAACAATCATGAATAACTATGATATTTTTAAATAAACCCTCACCACTTTGGAAATTGTTTAATCATATGCCCATTGAAAAACAATACATAGAATAAAAAAATAAATTCTAGGAATATAAATATATTCCTTATATTAACAGCTTAATTATATAGACCACATGAAAAATACCTTGTAAATATGGTGTATGTCTCGCGGATGTAAAAGTGAGACAAGAAACCATAATCTCTGGTTCGATAGCTATCATATCAATCCAAAAATCATATATGATAAATATTGGGTTTTTATAAATATATTATAGAAACATAATCATTAAGATCATAACCTATATTAATTACCTTATGTATTTTATAACATTCTTATTAAAAAATCATTACAAAAATCCTTGTTTCGAGTGATAATTGCTTCATTTTTCATTAATATTTTAGTTTTGTAATATTATTCCTTTTTAGTTTGTCATGGTTAAATAATATCATTAATTTTTACAATATAATACATAGAATATATATTAATTACATATATATTTAGAGTCATATATTAATGTTAGTGATATAAACTGAATTACATTGTTCATGAAGACAACATTTCATAGACACACAATAACGTTGTTTCATTATTTCACAATTAATGGAAATAATGGAATAAAAATATATTAAAACATTTATATAATCATTATTATTTCAATAAGATCATTTATATTAATAAAATAAATAATTATTACCATCTATGTGAAATTTAAATTAAAATATTTTGACATCTCCATGTAGAGGTGGCAATCCAGACGTAGGCACGAGCAACATTATATTTTCCCAACAGATTTTAAGGTGAGAATTATTTTGTGATATTATATATCTAAAAGTATTTATCGATCATAAATATAAAATATATTAATTAACACATACAATAGTACCTTTAATTTAAACGATAAGTCAAAAAATCACATTTCTTCGCATTGTAATATTCTATCGTGCACATGAGTGACATTATCATATCAATGAAATAATTGAATATAATATTATATATGTGATATCATAATAAATAAAATTATAACTATGCCATAAATATCATATATATATATATATGTTAAATCCATCATTGTATCTATCCTTGGATGTTTGTGATGGAGAACAAATTACATTGGTTTGCGATACAGAAGCCCACTATATAAACGATCAACGATTTGATTTTTTATTTGATGTAGTTGGACATGAATATAGGTTATTGAATTATAATGATAATAAGTAATTATATAAGAGATAATTTATTATTATATTATCATATTTTAATAAGGATTTAATGTGGTGTAAGAATAAAAAAAATAAGCAAGTTTAGGAATTTTACCTTTTCTTTTGAGGGACACTTTTTAGGCTTATACCTAAATACATCTTAGAATGGATTATAAAATCATTTCCCTAGATAAGGGGAGGGAATTAAATACTGTATTTGGATAGATATTTTCTGACCCAAATGGTATTTTATGTATGAATATGGGATGTGAGGGGTGTCCTTTTATATGTGGTAGAGTGGATACACATGCAATTATCGAAATGATATAGTAATACCCACATTTTTTCACTAAAAAAAGTTTCTAAAATGGGTAATTATAAATAATAATAGATTCTAGGTTCTAAATATTGATATAAAAGGAGTGTGGGTTAAGTTTACCGTTCTTTTTAAACCTTTACTTCATAGTTTAATCCATATTATGCCCGTTTTTTACCTTAACAGCAGTAATTAATATTCATGTTTTTATTGAATCATTATAGTAAAAAATTATTTTGACCATGTAAGATAATATAAATTATGATGATATCAGTTATGGAATCCATTTATCTCAATTAATTTCATATATGTTATATATTTCAATGTAAAATAAAATCACATACCTGACAAAATTATGGCCTTCCATAAATAAAATTATCCTTTGTATAGAACGATTAATATAAAAAAATACAACATAAAAATTGGTTACAATTAGACAAATTAGTTAAATTATATTATAAATTAACTAATACAACTTTAAAAAACACAACATTTTATTTATCATTGTAAGAAGTATAAATTAATAGGATGTTTTCAATAAAAACCTTTATTTTTCATTATTCAAATAGAAAATTAATATTTTCTTAAAAATCCTAAAAAATACTACAAATAAAATTTATATATATAGATTTATAAAATTATTATTATATTACTGAATAAATTTTCTATAATTTGTAAAAATTATTTGTAAATTATTTTTTCCTAGCATGAATAAACAACATTTATGAAAAATAAATTTTGTAAAAATATATATTTTGAAATCAAATTTTTAAAATTTTGTTTATAATAAATAAATATGAATTGATTGTTTTATAAAATTTCAAACCGTATAATTTTCATAAATTTTTTTACAACTCATACATGCCATCCTAACAACTAGATTATAATAATTATGTTTAAAATAAAATATTTCAATATATTATAATGTTTCCTTCAATCAAGATGTTACATTAATTACAATATACTGAAGTAATTGAATTTATTTCAGAAAAATAAATATATTATAAATTATATTAGTGTTACACTATATAATATGGCAAGTGCCGGCTATCATAGATAGAATTTAATATCTTGTCTGTCCTTTAAAATATCAAGGTGTTGTATTCTACCACTAAATAAATTGTTCCATCAGAATATAATATTAATATAGATAATAAAGGGATTTTATGTTTAAAATTTTGTTTCCTAACCTCCCTCATTATGATGTGGTTTAATAAAAAATGCACTTCATAATATATAATATTATGTATGAATTCAATCTTGAATAATCACATAACACGGTTTCCATGTACAGAAACGAAGGTGAGAATTGAATATATATGGATGGAAAGAAAAAATAATTTTTAAATAATTATGGAGGGTAATAGTAGATATTTATGATAATAATGTGACTGATTCAGAGAGTAAAATACAACATTATCATAAATATTTTATGAGTTAATATAATATTTATTTATGTACTATAGATGTTATTGTAATTAAATTATAGTTTCAAAATCATTTTCATGGATTTGTGGAATTATTATACCTTTTAGACTATGAAATATGAATTTATAAAATCATGATATGTTTATATTTTGTTAGAACAATTTTATCTTTTTATTGTGATTTGATCAATTCCCACTCCATTTATTACATCATGAAATATATATCCAAAATAAATTTTTATACCTGATGAAAATTTTACAGTTCAATAGAATTAAATATCATTCCTCCTATCAATTTATATTTTTCCAAGAGAAATTGTTCTGAACAAGTTATCAAATAAAAAAAACGATACACTTAACTCATTTCCAATATAATTAACAATAAGACACAGCATAAATATGTATGTCTAAATTCGTTATCATTTTTATTTTCTTGGAAGGATAGTAATTCAACATCATTTTATTAAAAAATAAATTTTCTTTTAATCTCTCATTAAAATTATTTTAATACCTTCATAATGTTAAAAACACAATGAAAACATGAATGCTTCCAAAAATAAAATATATAGCTATCAAATATATTCCATAAATCAATATATTTATAAAATACTAGGAATGGTGATAGAAACCCCACAACCTATATCCAATTTCATGGACCCAAATATTATCCGATTAACATATATTTATTATCTCAACATTGAAAAAATTGTGTTTATCCTCCCTTCTACAATTAAATTACATGAGTTTCATCTTACCACTGAATCATATTTGTTTATCATCAATACCATTCTATATACTCTCTCAAATAAATATTGAAATTTTACATCAAAAAAATACTCATATTTTTTTATTCATATACAAAAAATATCATTAATAAAATTATAATATAAATTATTTCTTGAATCCAAACATAATCACAATAATAAATTCATTTTATATGTGGTAATATAATAAGCATGAACATGATCGCTATTCATCTTTTGAGGTATATTCCCATTAATTTTGGGGAATTCATTTTCATATTTCCACTTCTCCTTCTGTTGAAGAATAGATCATTATAAATTTCTTTATTTCCCATGAAATTATAATCATAGACAATTTTATTTCTACAGGAATGGAATTATCACATCCCCTTAGTGCATGTAATATGGTCTATATTTCCATAATTATCACATGGGGAATATTCGTATAGAACTTCTTACACTTATATAATTTTCTATTTATAATCATATTCTTATATTGATTCCCATAAAATCTACAATACATGTATAATAATTTTTCAATATTTATTTAACATGGAACTATGTCCTCATTTGATGAGAATTTTTGGTAGAGTAGTTCACATTGAAATTATGGCTTATTATCATTGAATAAATAACCATTCATACACTATGAATTATTTATATTTATATGGTTACCACTCTATATAGTATGCTATATTTCTAAAAATTAAATACACTAGATTATATCATAACATTTTGAAACATAAAATATAATTAGAATACTAGTAAATCATGTAACATAAATATAAAATTGTATTCATGCCATAACCCATATCCATAAACATGGTTTCATTGGAAATATTTTAAAATAATAAAATTATTTTCAAACTCATCACAATTATTTGTAAATAAATATTAATTAACCCATGAGTATCACATGGTTGTGTCAGATAATTTCATCAACCATTCTCATTTTATTTTATCATGTAATGGTTGAGTCAAGCCCAATGCACCATTTTCAATGTTATTTGCATAATTTATATAATTTCTTGAACCAAATCCACTTGTAGTATCCCAAAATGAATTTATTTCTAGGTAAAGAACATTAAATCTACCTTATTATAAAAATATTATATTATTCTATACTATGACTAAATCAATAACATATAGTTATGTGTCTTTATAAATTATTTCCAAAATATATTTCATATATTTTATATGAAACATTGTAGCATACCACTTATAATGACCCAAAATCGGGTGACCTAGAAATTTTTTATAGTTTATCACACTAAAAAAAGATATAAAGAATGAAATTCCAAATGAAATAATGGGTTTTAAGTCATTTTAAACTATTTATATACAGGAATTTGTCATACAACTGAATTTTGTATATATTAAAATTATTTTCATTGAGATTTCCATTATTCCTCAGAGTGTATCACAACATATCATTCAAAATACATATTAGTATCCTGGGGAAAATAAAACACAATAAATTGGTGAGATGAAATGCTCAATAATGGTTAGTGTATAATGACTTATATAATAGAAAAAACCAAAAAATCATGTTATTGTTAATAACTGAAATAAATATAATTTATTCAATAAACGGACAATAATATGGTAGAAATAAATGTTGACCAAATAAATCCATATAAGTAATCACATGTGCTTTAATATTATACATGAATATTATATAAAATATAATAATCACTTAAACATCAATAAATAATCTCATAATTAGGTAATAGAAAATGTTGGACATCTAAAAAATACTATCCGGAACTTTCATAATACAATTAAAATCAATTGGTAGAAACCCATCAAATTTGGGAAACCAATTTTTCCCATGATTCATTTTGAATCATTGAGGGTATTTCTAATACTGTTCCCCAACAATAAATTATAATGTCTATATAATTAATTATATTTAATTGTTGAAACATACCAAGATACTCCATACAGAGGTAGAATCTTCTCACCAATTATTAAAGAGGTAGAAAAGGTAGACAAAGAATCAATATGAGATTTGATATAATAGATTTCCCTCTTCATGAAAATTCATTTATAAAAACCATAATTTGAATAATTTTATTCATAATTAAATTTATCTATAGATTCCCATTTAGATAAATAATTACCTTAAATAATGATATTAGTGATCTAACAATTGATTCGTTATTGGACATTAATGGAATAAGGATTAGAAAGGTGTTTAGAAGATTTTATTAGTCCATCAATGGATTTCACATAATAGGAGCATAGGGGATGCCCTCATCATTAGTTAGATTTATCTTCACATGAATGATAATATCACTAAATGTGGATTTACCACTACCAAACCCATTTAGTGGGTTGTATTTTGTCACAAATTCATAAACAGAGGCAATCTACAACTTATAAAGGATATTTGAAAAAATAATGATATTCCAGATCATCAAATGATAGTTAGAATTTTGTGAAGCACTATTGAGGTCACCATCCTATGGATCCTTCATAGACAAATTAGATTCTCCTGGTTGAATGAAACCTCTCCCCATAAATGAGGTTGCGTGTTAGTGTCCATCAAATTGGTATACTTTGAATGTTTAAAAAATAGTTTGATGAACCTGCGTCCCCTCATTCAACATATCATCTGTATAGTGAGTTGACAAATCCTACTGAATTTCCATAAAGGCTTCCATAGAGACATCATTGTCTTTAATCCCAATACAAGTTATTAGGGTATGCTTGCACAATATACGGAACTCTTAAAGAGCACCCTAAATCTGTGGTGACCCAATAAACCTTAACTCTAACATGTGTTGTTTCTTGTTCAAGTTCTGTGTAGCAGTTCTCCACACATCAAGATTCACATTTTATCTCACATCCACACAATGAATAAAATCTATTCTTGATCAATAATGATCTAGGATAGCCAACTAACATCAACATTAGATAATATGAATTAATACTGACCAAAGTGAGATCCTTCCTATTTTAAATATTCTTAAATATATCTAAATAATTTTTTGACAACCTAGAAAGGGTCATTCCATCATCGCCCATAGAATGACATATCAGATTAGAGACACCAAAATTAAGTATCAAGCTATCCAAAATACCTAAATCCTTAAACTAAAAAGAAAAATCAATCATGCTTTTTTGTAGAAGATCGTCATGGGAGACCGATTGTTAGAAATATCAAACAATTACCAAACGGGAGACTTAAAAATATCAATCCTTAATATTGATGACAATATGAATTAAAGCTTGAAAACATTGGTAACATTTGATCATAAGCCCCATGAAATAAATGAATAATAATTAAACATTAAATAACATGAAAATAAATATATTAATGATATAACATATCAAAAGGACCAATATATATGCAATATAATAGAATAAGTGTTGAAATTGGAAAATTTATCATGAATGTAGAATGAGACGAGAACGCCTTTCATCATGTTCGATGTCATTAGTATGTGTATAAAAGTATAGTATTCCAAATATAGGATTATTATAAAAATTTAATAATATTATACTCATAAATATCTTGAATTATATTATTTATTTGTAATATTATTTTACTTGTTTATTAAAAATTATTTGTTAGAATTTCTATTTTGGAGATAATTTATTAAATTATCATGTATGTTTCAGATTGGTAATTTTGGTACACTTAGTTTTATGTGGTTTACATTATATAAATTATCTAAAAAATTATTTAAACATAATATCTATATATTATAAATTAATTTATTGTTATATATTAATATTTTTTATAGGAAATGTATTACAACATTCATGGAGATAGTGGGCCATACTTACGCTAGAAAGTTGTTTCTATTTTTCATGAAGGATGAAATTAAAGTAAATTAAATATTTATTAAACATTAATGATTTATTATTAATTAATATATATAATTTATATTAATAATGTAAAACATTATTACCATAAATGTAAAAATAAATTGAAAAAAAATATCACATCACTATTTGAAGGTGATATTCCATAATAATGAATCAGCATCGTTGTTTTTTTTCAAATAAATTGGAAGGATGAATGTTTTATGTGTTATTGTATTTATAGAAATATGGATACATCATAGACATAATATAAAATCACTAATATAATCATGAAAATCATTCTAGAATTGTGTATGTGAGAAATGAATCACAATTTTTCTAGAGATGTTATTCCTCCATACACACTATTGATGTTATCTTATCCCTCTAGGAATAAAAAATAAAAAAGGAATATGTGATATAATAATTATAAAAATTTTAAAATATCATAAACATCATATAAATATTTATAACCCATCATGGTATCCGACCTTGAATGGTGGCGATAGAAAATGATTTAAATCTAATCATGTGGTGGTATATCTTTATAGACATTGAATATGGTGTTATTTCCAATTGATATAATAATATATTTATCTATGCTCTTAAATAGTCATAATACCACATAATAATATATTTTTTACTATTATTATTATATTTTCAAATACACTTGTCTAATAACATTACCTATTCATTATAAAAACACTTTAGATTTATAGATGAAGTTTTCTTCGGAGAGATTCCAAATAAAAATAAGGTCTCAAAGATATTAATAGGTATGTAGTTATGGTTTTTATTCTATTATTGTATGAGCCAAAGGGTTCTATAACTATGAATAAGGGAGGATATTGGGAGACTTTTTATACATTGGGGGAGGATAAAAGTGGAATTTAATTAAAGATAAATTAAAAAAATATCACGAAAAAATCCTAAATATGTGTCATTCTAAATACTTTGAGATTATAGCCTCTAAATATGACAAAAATGGGGGTTTTGTGTGTTTTAGGTCATTTTTAACACTTATCTTATTAAACCCCCTAATAATATCACTTTTTTTACTTTACAAGTGACAATTATTTTTAAATGATTTTATTATTCACTCTGATAAAAAAAATTATTTGAAAAAATTAGCTAATATAACAGTTTCTTATTCAAAAAATTGAATCCATTTTTTAGATGTTTATTCATAGAGGTGTTATAATTAAATTACAAATTAATCCATATACATTATGAAAGAATAATTTAAAAAATAAAATCTTATCATAAGTATATAATGTTTAAATATAAAAATTCAATATGAAAATGATTAATATGAAATAAATTCTTCCAATAATATTATTATTGAATTATATTTACATTAAAACAAATGAAAAATTTAATTTTAAATTGTAAATAATTTAAAATAATTAGTTGTTTTCAATAAATACTAGTATTTTCACAATTCATAAAAAGAAATTATTTATGGAGAAATCACAAAAAAATAAACCAAACATAAATTTAAAATGTATATTTTATTTTTTTATTTTTTATTAAAATAAAATTCACATAAATAGAAATAACTAATTTTATATAATCAAAAAAAATCATGAATAAACTATATTTTATAATATTATTTATTTTCAAAATGCATTTTTTCTAGAAAATGATTATTATTTTATTTTTAACAAATAATTAACTATTTAATTTGTTTTGTATAGGTCTATGTTATATATTTTAAATATATTTTCATTAATATTAATACCTTATATCCTAATATATATGTTTTAATAGTCATGTTTATATAATAATATTTTAATAGAGTATCATGTTTCATTCACAAACGGTGATTCTAGCACTGAATGATGTCAAAGGGTAAAAATTTATTAAATAATTTTGAATGTTAATGTCCTAATGGGTTTACTTCTATTATAATATTAGCTTGGTGTGTCATAATTTCAATCCAAAATGATGTTTTTCTTTTAAAATATCTTTGCTTTACAAATATTAATGTCATTTAGGTGTGGTAGATGTTCTTCCCTTATTTATAATTTCAATTAAGTATGGCATGGAATTCCAGTTCATTTTATTATGCCAACATTATATGATGGAATTCCTAGATATTGTCAATTTCATTTATAAGTCGGATGTACTATAAATTATTTGACACATCTAATGATGGGATGAGGTACCTGAGATGAAATACCCAATTTTTCTAATTCTTCTAGAATTATGATGTATTAAAATTGATATGATATTTCTTGGAACGGTAATGAAACCTCCAAGATGGAATATCTAGTTATACAATATTTCTCTTATTAGTTAGATTAAATAAACATAATTTGATTCTTTAATGGAATTAAGCGTGATGTTTGGGTCAAATTGGTTATTATGGGACATGTTTATGACTCTTATGAACTATCCTAGGGATAAGAATCATTTTCCCTCTTCTGATTCAATTTTTCACTATAGACATTATTATATCCCTTGAAGAGGTATTGTTGACATGGTACCAACTCTTACATGATTTATACGGATGATATTCTCAATATTTAATGTTATTATTAGGATATACATCCATTGTATTGATTTTCATGACATCATAAGGACATTATTACTATTAGTTATGACATTGGAGGTGATTCCTAGTTTATTTTCATGTTATATATTCAGTGACACCCTAGTAATTTTTGATGTAGGAATGGACACACATGGTTGATTTTATAGAACTAATTGTTGTGTAATATTTTATATTATTATTTTTATTTCATATTAATTTACATATTAAAATTTAACATTCTATATATACATGCATATGTTTATCTAGGTTAAATAAACCATTATTGTTATCATATTGTCTTTTACTCACACTATATTTGAGTATCCCATGAACATTGGTACCTAAAAATACCTCATGATTGTATGAATAGTTATGGACATGTTCCCTATACTAGATGGTAGGTGTGCAGATAGATAAGAGTTGGGGATATGGGATTATGTTATAAATGAGACCAATTTTACTATTACCACTAGTCCATTTCATGGTTTTAGGTTTCTTAATATGTGATATGTGGAAATAAGATCATTTTTACATATGTTTTAATTAATATTATCACACTTACTTATTTCATTATAATATGTGAGTAAATATTTTTGGGCTTGATGAAGCTAAAAATTTATGGATAATCATCCAGAACGTACATATTTAAAATAATAACATGAACCACAAATTAGAGTAAACCAACATAAAAAATGTACATCAACATAGAATATTAAGTAAACCTATAAAACTACACGACAATGTACAAATACAATATACATAATAAATTTATAATGAAAGTGATTGAATTAAACAATGAAAAAATAATAAACAAACATATTTATTTGGAATATATATTATCATACACCTTAGCGTATTTTTGTAATTATTTTATTCAAGGATCATAAGATTATTAAAATTAAAATAAGACTATATAACTAAAAATCCAAAAATAATTATAAATATAATATATCTATACTGGATAAACTAGTTCTAGAATATTCTGATCCCAATAGTGAGTATTCCCACTTTAATCTAACATAGAATGGATTCCCTTCACTCTATCAATGACTTTTGATGCCACAACTCCTCTATCTGGTTAATATTATGATCTTCTAAATACTGATCTTGTAGAGTCATTCATAAATCAACTAATTATTAATAATCATCATAGAATCATTCATGGGGTTTAATAGATATCACTCACCTTCATTGAGAGTTCCCATTATAGCTTCTGATTTCCTTATTTTCACTGATATATTCTAATCTACCAATGTTTAATATTTAATACTATTTGATATATGTTAATTTTTCTCCTTTTAGTATTCAAAAATTATGATTTTATAAAATATTCATTTTTGTGGATAAATATTTTATTTAAAATGTTTCTAACAATATAAACACCAAATAATTATCATTGGAGAATTATTTTAATTTTTCACCACATATTCCTTAAATAAAAAATTTAAACATAATTTTTTCCTATAATATAATTTTCAAATTCATGGTTATTTAACAACGTATTGAGTCAACCCATCTTGATAGATGTGAAACACCACCTTTTTATATCCAGGACTACAATATTTTTTAACATATCACCATGATTAAAAACTCTATATATCATTCACAAATAAAATACTTCATCCTATTAAAACATGAATATTATGTGATACCTCAATATAATATCCTTTAAAATGGTATAATACATTATATTTTTAGTCGTGTAGATCACTATTTTGGAATAATATAATAGTGTCCCAATATCATGACTTCTTTTGAGATCATTTTATTTTCCATCATTATAATCAACTCTATACCAAAAACATATAGTTAAACTTCCATTTGGGATTGTGTAAGATTATGTTGATGATTAAAAATCTAACTCAATGAAATTCTTCTGAAATTCAACACATTTCACATAATACTCTTCTGTGTGTTTTCGTCCCCTATATTCTATGTGTCTTCAAACCCCTATAGTTATGCACTCATTTTTAAGAAAATAATTATACATTCATAACCTTTGTAATACTTGAAAATCCACTTCACTTCATCCATGTGAATCTTTAATGATTTTATGTGAATTTGGTTAATAGTGACACAAATTTCTTAATGAATGTTCATGCACATGCTTTGGAAAATATCAAACTTCTTAATGTTTATGTTTTTTGATACATATCAATGTAAAAATCATCAACATGTATTATATATATATTTATTGTTGTATAACAACAAATTTTCAGATAAAGTAGTGATTTATTATTACAGATCACTAATTATAAAGTTGAAAAAGGGCATATTAATGCAGATACACTTATTTAGAAAATAGAATCTAGAATATAGGTCATTTATGATCTATATCCCCAAAATAAATTTAGTCCAATCGAGATCCTTCATCTCAAAACATCAATACAATACCGATTTTTCCACGTTAATTAATTCCTTTACAAATCTGATGATATCCATGTCATCAACATAGAGATAAAACAAGATGAAACTCCTATCAATGATCACATTCTGATGAAATTTGAAATATATATTTCTTCTAATGTAAAATAATTTCTCCATAAAATCATATAACATTTGTTTCCACTACAATGGTTCTTTCATCAATCCATAAAGGCTCTACCCTATATCCAACTCCAATTTCTCAGTGAAGCATTATAGATGAAAAATCTAATTTTAATTATCTATGTATGAATATAGAAAATGAGTCTATTCATATCACTATTCTGAGTGTAAACCTTATATAGAGACCAACTTGTGTACTATAGAAATTATAATGTGTTTAACAATATGAGAAAATATATAAAATATACACATACCATTTATTGAAAGTCATTAATAGAAACTCATTCTCTATAACTCTATCCACTATCTACCCCATGCTAATGTTTATAATCCCCTATATTCAAAGGTGTTCAATTTTTTGTAGGCCTCTATATTAGTTCTCATTTCTTAAATGCAATTAAGGAATCTACTTCACTAATAAACATAAATTCCCACTGATTTGTGACATTCAGGTTCATATCCACATATTGGAACTTAATCAATATTACATTTTTTTTATTAAAAAATGAATTAACCCACAGTAAATAGGGACATGTTAAGGTCATACAAACATGTTGATGTGGTCTATAATTTTGAATACCAATCTGGTATCCCCTAATCAAGTCCACACCTTCTGATTCCATTTTATGAGAACTAGAAAAAAATGATATTGGTACCTTGATCCTCCACCATCAATGATACTATGCAATCTACTACATTTTTACCTTCATGATTTATATCGTTAAAAATCACGTTGTTGATGTAGAGGATCCTTATAAATTTCCAGATAATATAAAAAATTTACCAAGGTGGATAAATAATTCCACTCATAAAATCATGGATATTAATTGAGTCATGTATGATCTTTAAGATGGTTTCATATTGAAAAAGATATAAATTCCTCTGAGCACACAATGTTATCCATGTATTAATTACCTTGGCTACAGCCTGGTTGGAGATACTCCAAACCTAATAATTAGTAAACACATGAAAGATACTTCCACACCCATCAAGCACAACACCACCACCTTGAATATTCCTCTAACACATGATTCATAAAAATTAAGCATAAGACCCATGCTTGGAAGAAAATAGTTAACCCATTTAATTATTCTCATGTGATCTAAATGATGAAAAATTATACCATATATCTGCATGTTTCTCAAGGATGGTGTATCACTCAATATCTTAGAGTAACATACCATTCCATCATAATAAATCTTGACTTTATGATAACTGATCTCTTTATAAAATGAATAGCCTCAATGCGATCTATGTTTCTTAGTTTCTTAAAGCACCAACACCTTGCACAGAAAATCACATTTCTATTTATTTTTTGGGACCTACACAATTGAATCCATGAAACAATTTATCCAGAATGGATGTTTGAGAAAGAAAAGGTTATATGATTTTTGTGAATTTTCTAAATTATCTCTTGCCAATTATGTCCCATTCACTCTCAATGAACATATGATTGTAATCCTCCTCCTTATTATGGTAACAATAGTGGCATTTTAAAACTAGGTTGAAGCCCCTTTTTTACGATTTCATCTGTGGGGATATCCAGATTTCAATTTATCCATTCAAGGAAATTAATTTTTTTTGAAATGCGTTTAATTCAAATAGTATTATTCCAACTTCATGTTGTGCCTGAGAAATATAAATATTCTAAAACTCTTTAGAAGAAAACATACTAGAAATCAAAGTAGTAGACACAAACATGTCTGGATCTAGATTCTAATCAATGAAATTAAAAGTCTTCTTTTTTTCCCTATCACATATCAACACATAAAAAATCAGGATTTCTTTTAGCCTCCCTGAATGATATCATTGGAGCTAGAATGCCTGAGAATCCAATAATCGATCCCTAGATAATTATAATTTTAAAACGATAAATTTCCTCTTCTTATAATTAATCTTGAGTATTGATGGATGACTGAAAAAATACTTCATATTAATGGACAAAATATAAAAACAGATCCGCGTTCCATCACACAGTCTTCTCCTTGTTAGTAGATGATTTTACCCCATAGTTTATGACCTTCCACAACCTCCAAGACATTTTTCACTTGCAGGTAGTGAAATGTATCCCTCAGACATTCAGCATTAATTCCACCCTCTTGAACATGAATATGTATTTATATTATTCAATATCACATAGTCATTAATATATCTATTAATTGTGTCCTAGATACCATCAATACTTAAACTCCTCCAATAACAAATTTCAAAATGTGTGGTGCTTCCAAACCCCAAACTCTCCTCAAATTCTCTGGAACCTACATAAATGTTTTAGTGATTGTAATCAATATGTTCAAGCGATTTTATATGAATTTTAATAAAAAAATTACCCATTAAATATGTGATCCCATAATGTTATGGAGGCTAAAAAAACTATATAGTGAAAAATGAGGCATTCAATGTTGGAAATTGGCATTACACTTCTAGTAAATATTACACGTCATGTAAAAATTACATTAAATGAAGGTTTTAAAATAAATGGATTTAATAAAATAGATTAGAGTTCAGTCAAACAAAATAATAGTAATGTAAATAAAATTATTTACGAAAACCAATGATAAGTCCAAAAGAGGTTATTTTCCTTATATTTTACATTGGGTATTTCCTTTTTCTCCCCAAAACGCCCTTTAATTCTGAATATTACATGGGAAAACCTACACATGAAAAAATTCCTTCAAATATTCGATATTGGAAAATAAATACAGATAAATTATATGATAATGAATTCAACCTATGAGGTAATTTTGGAATGAATTCAATTGATATTTTATTCATTATTGATATGTATTTTTTCTTCATTGTTATATTCCTATTTTTTATAATTATTGGATTATTATCAATTTTATTCATTGATTTTCTCTTCATTATACATTATATATTTTTCCCAAATGGGTTTTTAATTGGTTATAACTTTTATATGATTTCTTATACCCATATGGGAGAGATAAATCCTTTAAGGGGGTATTTACCACCAATCAATGATTTTAATTTACTTGCAATCGGATTAACTCAAATATTACCCACAAAACATCCTGGGGATTCCTAAAATAATCATCATAATTTTACCCTTATCCAATTAAATCTTATTCATCTTCTTCATAATGTTATTAGGTTCTAGATTTCTATGTTTTTTCTTTTATAAATGTATTCCATATCACTAATAAAACATCTATATATCATTAATTTTTAACCACCTCTATTTTTAGACCTTAAATTGTTCATTTATTTTTAACATATTTTCTACCATGAATCCCCATTTATTGATGGTTTTTTATACCATACATTTTTTCATTATAAATGACACACACACAATACTTTTCTCTTATTTGATAAAAATTATGTTTAACAATAACCCTAATATTCACTCGACACACACTCCTAGTTCTAGTGATGATAACACATTATTTAAATACTATATTTAAAAATAAGTGAGATAAAATATTAAATAATTACATATATTTAATATTATATCTCAATATAATCTCAAATGATCATGATAACCTTCTGGAATAATGTCTTTGGATAATATATACACAAAAAAATATTTTCAACATTTGAGAATTTTTCACCGTAACAATACAGAACTAAAACTCTATTATTACATATCATAATTAATATTAATATTTATAAACATTGTAATGGAAAATATAATCACCATTTGTCTCATATACTCATAAATGGTAAACATAAGATATAAAAATTGATGATCATAATTGATCGTAAGATAAGAATGAATGTATGAGAGTATAGCGAGATTCAGGAACATAATATTTAAAAATAGTACTCGTATAAAAATGGTTCATAAATTATAAATAATTTTTTAATATCATAGAATAAAATATAAAATTATTAAAAAAAAATAGAGAATATTTAACACAATAATATTATTGAATATAATTTTGAATTAAAAATTATTTACATTTTCAATGTTCACTATGAATACAATCATGTTGTAGTGGGAAAAGTGACATAGTAGATTGGGTTTACTCCATTGTCCTATTAACATGGTGTATATAGTTCTATAATGTATTGGGCTCACTCTCCAATCCCTATACTCTCATCTCATGAGATATATTCTTACCCAATTTGTTATAAGGTTTTATAATTTTAGTCATACTAATCAATTAATAGACATAGTCCTTTATGATTTTGGGTTCACCCCCAATTCCCTTTCATATTATTTCATTATATATATGTGTTTACCAAATCCGTATGAGTTATATATATATTTCTAATAACAATAATCAGTTATTGAAAAATGTACCCAGGTGATAAAAATATCATGATAAATATAATATTTCAAATATTATTTAATTATCATATTGAAATGAGATTGGATTCCTAAAAAACATATATACCAAATTTCATAATCCATATATCTAAGAAATATTAGTTGTGGAATAAGAATATATTCTATGTATATTATAATGATCATTTAATTAATATTACATAGATGAAAATCACCATTATAGTAACAAAAACTGAAATTGTACCATGTATGAAGAGATAAACAATTGGATCATTTATTATTATAATATTAATCTATTAAAAGGAAATTATTAATATATAATTTAGAGATAAAAGAATGAAACATAACTATCAGGAAGATTTATCCTATTATGTTAGAGTACTCTATTTGTGAAAACATAAAAATCATTTTCGGAAAACATTATTTACAGATTAATAAAAGAAGATGATAATGTTCTATTTAAAATGACATTTAAAAGAATTTGTAATGAATATTTTTTGAAAACAATTACTTTTTTATATAAAATTTAATAATGTACCCATTAAAAATGAAATAAATGTTTTTAAGATGAAATTTTGATGAAATAAAAAAACAAACATTAAATGATAATCTATTTACATTATTGTTAAATACCTTTATTTAATCCCTTATTATAAAAAAGTATAATAAAAATTTGTTTCGAAAAGGGGTAAAGATAATAACAAGGTGAGATGAGATAATGAATATACAGGTACCAAAATATCATGTTTAAATATATGTGACAATTATGAATATGGTAATTGAGGAAAAATATCCATTAAATAAGATGAATATTATTCCATAACACGTTGAATTATTTTATGAATGATGTTTTAAAATGATGAAGAATTGATGTTACAATCCATCAAAATGGAGGTTAATTAGAAAAAAACTATAATTCCCCAAAATCATATAATGATGTAAAATATAATTCAATAATATGGTATATGATCATATAGTTGTCATGGAATATGGTATGGGTGCTTCACTTATATCATGGAATAGGGTATGGGTGCTTCACTTATCCTAACAATTATAATTTGTTTTGTTTTCAATATTTTCAATGCATGAATAAAATGAAATATAACATTATTTATTGAAGCTAGGGATCATATGAAAATATGTAGATATAACGAATGTAATAAATTAATTTGTATCTAATGATGAATTCAAATAGCATCCGTAATTATTTAATTATTTTCAAAGTCAACTATTTTAGTGAGTAGGTTCAATATCATTCACGTACTCACATTCCCCAATTTTATTTGGGGGAAAACCCTAGTATTATCATTAGATACTTAAATAGACCTCCAATTCCATATTCTAAACAAAGTAAATGGGTATGAACATTCCATGACTGACTATATGAAATAACTCCAACACCTTGTTGAAATCCTGTACAATTTTTTGTTTTGAACCACATCACTCTACTTGTATTAATAGTTTCCCAAAAAGAGAGATAGAATCATGTGAAACAATTTGAGTAATATAATATTATTAATAGAAATAAGAGTTAAAATATCCTTTACAACATATATATAATTTTTAACTTGAATCAGAGATGATAATGATTGAGAATTAAGTAATGATATTCAAGATGACCATTATGATTACCATTGAACTACTTCAAATTTAATATTTCCCATGATCAGTGATATTGAGATTAATGGGAAATCAAATTCATTAGGAAACACATATAATATAAAGAAGTGGAAAAAAATTACATGATGAAAAACAATTAAAATAATTTAATTATAAATATTAAATTTTATAAATGGTTTCAATCTACGATTTTCATGAGCCTAAAATTTCTACTATAAGAGGGAAAAATATTTAAAATAATTAATATTTGTATTAATAATATTATGTGATGAGTGGAGGTTATACTTTAGATATTTAATTACTAAATTTTATGAACGATGGTCAAGATTGATATCAATTGAATATTCTATATAAAATATTCAACTCTCGTGATCGTACTTTGAATCACTTAATAAATAACTCGTGTGGTTGAACAACCAATAATGTTAATAAGTATTGAGATAGGTAGTATTGGGCCTTTTACTATAATTCCAAGCCTACCTTTTTGGTTTTGGATCTGAAATTTTTTTCAAAGTTAATATTTTACAATGGAATGCAAATCATATGTGCTCGGATGTAATCACATTTCTTTGAACACACATTTCTACAGTATTATTTGATATTAAATAAGTAAACTGATGAAATTGTGTGGCAACTCACTTTTACATCATGTGTTTTATGGAGGAATATTAAATATTATATAATTTGATTCATTAGATGGGTTTGAAACCATTATATTGGGATGAAAATGTGGCCTTATCGATTCTAAAAAATGGAACAAAGAAGGTTTCTAAAAAATAATTCATCATCGTGATCATCAAATCAATTATATATGATCAATTACATTGAGAATATTCATATAATATTAATTTTACCCTTTTCTTATGTTGGTGGACATTAGGTTCTTTATCATGTTATAATTCCAATTAGAATTTTTGTAGCATGGATTATTATTTTACCATACACATTGGTTTTCATTTCCTTCCTAAGAGGGATTTAGATTCTTTAATAATAGTTGCTTAATAAATGTGTTTTTTTGATCATTATACGGTATGACATTGGGATTTCATCAATCTTCCGTAGATTTTATGACTGATCATTGATCAACCATAGAATATTATATTCATCTACATGGAATCTCTTTATTCCACATAGATTGAGGCTTTTATATGGAATGTGGGTTAGTGGACCTCCATTAATTCATTTACAGGATTATATTAGAACACTAGTGAGTTTGATTTGTCTTCCTCACTCTATTATAATCTTCTAGAACATATTTGGATTAATTGCTTCTTCACAAATGAGTTTTGGATTCACTAATGTTTTATTTAGATAGGAAAGACTTTGTATTTCTTCTTTTATTCATTATCACGTTCATATTTTTTAAAGGATTAATATAATATTCAAAAAATGGAATGACCATAAGAGGTTCAGTGGTGAACTATATATCAGTACCCATTGTAGATTTCAGATAGGGTTGGAACCCATGATATTATTATAGAAGCAATTAAAAATTTTGAATATATAAAATGTCAAGGTACCAGTAGTATGTAATTGTTACGGTAGATATAGAAAAGTAAAATACTAGTGGTATCATTCTTTTATACTAATAAAAGATATTTTTTGTTAAAATGGTGGAATAAAAATGGTATTATAGTGGTTCTAAATGAATCCATTTTTTTACTATTAGCTACATATAAATTTTTAATATTTTTATATTTTTAATGATTCTCTTCCATGAATGTTTCATTTATTGCATAAAGGAACTTATAGGAATAAATTACTCATGCTGTCAGTGCCAAATATCATGTGGATTTATTTTGGGATCTAAATTTCCCATTTTACTATTGGTTTAAGGGATATATATCGTGTTCATTTGATTTTAATCCCCGTATTTTTATTTTTAAGTAGTCAATGTTAACTTGGATTATGTTATAAAATTATTGAAATCATGTAATGATTAAGATTTCTTATAGATCATTACACTAACACTCCTTTTCCTAGTTTTAAATAAAAATTTCCAAAAAATAGTGAACAATATCACTCATATATCATGTTGGATTCACTATTTAATAACCATTTAATTTATAAAAATATGAATGGTATTTTGACTATAAATACTGGAATATTGATTTATAAATTTACCCAATCTATAGTGATTACTATGTATAACATTAACAAAATGATTTTTTTGATTTTTTTATTTATTTCATATTATTTAAATTTCGAAAACATATCAATTTCAATAAAATATAGTTACAAAAATGTGTTGATAAAAACTATATTAAATAATATTTAATCCCTCCACAATAGTTATTCAACACTGACTATTTATGACCATGTCTACCTACACATAAATTAATGTTATTGAATAGCGTAAAAGAACAGAAAAAACCATATTTTATATATCCACCGATATTGAATGTAAATATACCCTTGTGTGATATGAATAAACTATGATTTAATCTTTTGCATGTTTTATAAATATAAAAAACATACCAAAAAATATAATATACATATGAAATTTTATTAATTGGTGAAGCAAATCAAAAAGGAAATGAGATGAGGGGATATCCATGGGGGCCCTCCCACAAGAGTTTTTATATTTATAATTACCATATTTAGATATTCTTGTGGTTATCCCCATATAATATTATGATGGGTTTTATGTGATTTGGTCAACATCATCATATTTCATCCAAACATCAACCTCACTTAGAAGCCTGCTTGAATAGAGTTATTCATTTCTAACTGCTAATCAATGTGACGAATTATATAATGATGGGGTTGAAAGGGAGTAGATCATGTCACCTAGGTTGTAGAAACATATTCTGTGATCTATTAATCATGAAAATCCTCTAAAAATGTTTATTCATTATAATATCAAAATAGGGCCAATTGTTAGATAATTAAAATTGAGAATAATCTTAACAGGGTGAGTTTAGATCAAAATTTCCCCTTGATATGAAACAACATTAAAATCGATCCCTTAATGAGTGAACATCTATAATTAGTGTTTTACTTTTCCAACATAAATTTAATTTTTGGGGATATGTTTAGGGAATAATTAATTAACCATATCTACTATAATTTATTCATCTTCTTCAGCCAGTTCATGGTTGGAATCCTCTTAAAACTCATGTTGGGAAGATTGTTATTAATTTATATTTTATAATTTCTCATATATTGTGGATTAATCATGTTAATCATTATTAAATTCTTCTTTTTTTACTAGAGGATCAAAAAATATGACTACCACTATATAATAGTCAAAATCCACTTAAGAGTTATTTTTTTTTTAAATTAATTTAAAAATAGTTTAAATCAGATTCATCTACCATTAAAAAATAATCTAACATCATTGAATATGTATAATTAAAATAAAGTGTTCATATTTAAAATAATTTTTATAATATTTATATTAAATAGATTCATGAGTTTGGTTATCCTCCAAAATGTGTTCACCTCTTATCACATGTTTGTCTTGAAGTGTCTTGGGGAACATGTCAAAAATGTGGGGTATAGTGGGATAATTTATATTTAAACATAGTAGATGTATTTTTATATCTATTGAGGATTAGTTTTATGTATTTAATCTACTATAACTCTTCCTAGTGTAATAATATAGTTGCAATACACTAATATTTTATCATATAACATCACCACTTCCTCATAGGTGCGTTTATATTCAATTTTTTCATAGGTGGCATTACGATTCATCTATTTGGATATAAAACTAATTCCTTACAACCATTGTGATATAGAGCGATGATCCATTAATTGAATTTTAAATAATATATTTAAAAATAGAAACTATTATTCTCTATCTGTACTCCGGTGATTGGTTCCTTTTTTATCACATAGTTTTCTTGTGTCGTAGTCAAAAATATATTATCTACACTCCTACAGTAACATAATGGGAAAACTTTGTCTTCAACCATGGAGTTTTGAGTGGGAGAATCAATTTTTTTACAGTTTATATATATATATTTGTTTTTTTAATTTAGAAAAAAATAAAAAATGTGGTTGGTGTGTTGATGGAATAAATAGAGGATGCAAATAGAAAATTTAGATGCACAAATAATAAATGTTATAAATTAATAAGTCATAAAGCATTAATTACAATGGGAACTATCATTATTTATATTTTATATTAATAACTTAATTAAATGATATGGTATAATATCATTCGCCTATACACCCTAAAGTATTTTATTTTGAATGAATTTTTTTTTACTAAATATATTCTAAATAACCATGTAATTACATGTGTTCTCCATGGTGAATTTGTATAAAAATTCCTCAATCAACTGAAAAATCATGTATTCCTAGTAGAATTCAACTATATTTTTTCATTTTAAGAAACACAAATCCACTAGAGTGAACTACATCTTTAATAGAGGAAGAAAATAAAATGAAATTAGTAGAGTATTTTAGAAGCCTTACTACAATTCATAGTGAAAATCACATTTTCCAGACACCTCATACATTATAAAAATTAAACCATTGAGTAAATAAACTGATTAATAAATAAATTAACTCATTAAAAACACAACGATTACAATTAGACCACACAAATTTGGGTTTTTATACAGGATCACATTGATTCAGATCCTAGGGACGTTGTAGTGTTTCATAAAATCAATGTGAAATTCTGAAAGAATGAAAATAAAACATGTTAAAAAAAGAACTAAAACAACATTAGAAATATTGAATTGAATTACCCAATAAGATCATATAATTATTAAGAGATTAATGGATATATTTGGGGAGGGGGGAAATATTTATATGCATCATAATTATCTTTCCATTATTATGTATTAAGGATATATCATACTATAGATGGTTAAGTTCCACATGTCATAACCAAATATACAATATGGATATCATTGTAACATTATAATTGAAATATTCATCTCCTATTATTGCACATGGAATTCCTTCACTCTCAAGTAAATTTTTTCATATACCATTCAGGTTTCCCTGGATTTATCTTGGACATGGACCACATTATATTTCATCAAACATAACATTTTTTAATATTATTGGTTATGGGACAACAACATATTCAAAATTGTGAATCATTGAACAAAAAATGATTATTATTTTTTGACATATTTCACTAGTAATACTGTTTGTTTCCTTTGATGTGTTAGTAAAAATTGATTTGGGATGAAATTTTTGGTTGTTTGATCCTAAAAATAGATGAATTATTGATTCTATTAAATCATTCACATTAGATTAATGTTTTCATTTTGGACCTGACCATATTTTTTTATCCAATTAAGCCCATTTTTGGTAATTTTGTTTCTTCTGTTTGTAGAGTTTGGTTTGTATATCATTTTGGAATTATGATTGGAACAATGGTTACACATTTCCTTCCATGATATCAATTTTCAATTTTCACCATCTTCTATAGGGGGTAGTTGTGGCTTTCATTTAGTGGTAAAATTCAAATTTTAGCCATGTTTGATAGGTTAAACCACATCTGTCATCATAAATCATCAAAAAAGGACCATAGAGGTCATTGATCTTACATATTTAGAGTTTTTATTCATTGATTCACCATATAAATCCTCATCATTTGACAATTTTCGTGGTTGAATAATTTTTTCATCCTATATGGAATCATCACCATATATCCTTCAATGCAATGGTGAAACCAATTTTTCCTCATCCCTCCATTAGAATATAATAAAAACATGCATGGTTTGATTTATTCTTCTCAATGATATCATGATTCATCGTTGTATTAATTATTAGGAATGACATCATATTAAACCATGTATTCATCGATGTAGACAACTTATTTAGAGGGTATGATACAGATTTGACTGCTAGAATGGAAAGATGGGGATCAAATTTGGATAATGTACTAGTATATATTAGATGAATTAGATTGGGGTTGTGTCATGTACTATTGTAGGGTAGTGGTAGAAAATTTGACAAGATTTAATTTAATTATATCCATATAAATAAATTGTGATAGACGTAAGATATTGGGTCTAAAAAATCATTTTTTTCAAGGAATAGTATATTTATTTTTCAATGGTGGCATAAATGTTTTTTAAAGGATATTGACTGTATAATATAACAGACGTAGAATTAGGGAGAAGATATATGGGGAACAATAAAAATTTAATATATGTATTTTTGTAATAAATTAAAAATATAATAAAATAATAAAATTCCATATTGAATTCCATTGAATAATTAATTCAGGAATTTTAAAATTACATATTTCTTATCTAACTAATAAATAAAATTTCGTTAAGCCACTATTAATTTGAAATATTTAATGGAAAAAAATTTCATTAGATAAATTTAATTTCATTTTGAATGAAAAATACAAATTCCAGTAAATAAATTTTTTTAAAAATATTTTAATATTCCTGAATTAAATATCACATTTTTATATGAAATTATTATTTTTTGAAATTTTATTAATTTAGAAAAGATTAAAACATTTGATACCATGAATAAATTCATTATGTAATTTCTTTTTCTAGATCGAAAATTTAATTTTTTTATCCCACAGCTTCAAAAAAAAGAAAATGTAATTTCAATTTTATAAAAATTCAATCGTTGGATTGTTAATTAATAGAAAAAATGATTCAAATATTAATTAATATCATTTAATGAAATTTTTTCAAAGTCTATATATTCTAAAAAATAAAAAAAAATATTATTAACAAATTTTTCAATGGTATTATGGGTAAATTTTAAATTTCAATATTGTTCTCAACTTTTAGTTCACATCACTAACACCCTAACTAACAATTATTATCCTAGGAAATGTTGTCATTTAAATTTTTTTATTTATAAAATGAAACAAATGTGATACATCCTACATAGATTTAAATGTACAATATGGATAATAAGGTGTTCTATGATAGATGTAGATTAAATTAGATTTTAATTTAATCAATATTTAAAAAAACACTTCCATTAATCTCCATATCCTATTTTTTTCAATAAATTTTTTTAATTTATATATCATTGATACAACTCAAATGAATTTTTATAATTTGAATACCCTTATTTTCATATGGGTTAAATATCCCAACACATTAATTAATTCATTTTATAATATTAGTAACATTTCATTTTATAAAAAAATTACTAATCATGTATTTGAGAAACATTTTTTAATGAAACATACTCGAATAGCATAATCATGAAAATGATGCCTAATGTCTCAGAGATTCACTATAGGTTCGCTAAGTCATATTTTATTATATGTTAATGGAAATATATAAATTTATTTTTAGTTTTCACTCTATGTTTTTAATTTTTATACATACCATGTTACCTCATATTAATTAAAAAAATAGGTACATCATGTTATAATTATAATTTCACCATGAAAATTTCACATATAGTACCTTTCCTATCTCAAAAACAAAATTCTCATTAAATAAAATGAACCATTTCACATAGAAAACATTAACTATGATAGTTTTAATGAAAAATAATTACATAATAAAAATAATGATATTCAATATAGAGTTTAAATAATGATATCAAAAAAATAAAAGTTATACAAATATTTTTGTTCAATATTAATAATTTGATTTTTTTTCAATTTTTAATTATTTTATTTTTTTCATATTAAACATAAATTCGAAAATATTTTATTAAGGTTAAATTAAAATAACCAAATTATATAGTATTTAATATATTCCCTTATATATGTTTATCACTATTAATTCATGTTATAGGAAAAATTAAAATATATTATATTGATCGAACAGTGCGAATGAATAGACCCATCCTTGTGTTATTTTACAAGTATGTGTGAATGGTCTTCTCTAATGGTTTTCATTACAAATAAAATAATATATTATCCATTTTGTATTTCAATTCGGAATAATCTATAGAAAATTGAATATATATATATATATATATATTTGTGTGGGTGTATTTATATATAATAAATTTTATAACTAAGTAATGAAAATGAAAAAGAGATGAGTTGGGTGGAGATTTAATGGGTTTTCCATTCAAAGAGTGGTTGAATTTATACAGTGCATAGACAGAAAGTATTGTATTTTCCCACTATAATAGAAGATGGGTAATAATATATTTTAACCACTACATCATGTTTCATTAAATGATAGTCAATTTCACATTTACATAGACCCACCTTAAATTTAGATTTCCATTTCAACCCCCTAATAAAATATATACGTTTTATTAAGAATGGTTGGAAGAAAAATGTATGAAGATTCATGAGTCGCAAATACAAAATTTTGGGACTCTTCCTCTTCTAGATACACTAATTACATTGTCCTGCTATAATACCAAAACAAGATGGAGGTGATAAATAAATCAAACTGAAGGAATCAGAACATAGTGAGTTCAGGTAAAAAAATTTCCATTCATATGATGTATCTTATATTGTTTTCATTCAAGAGTGACCACTATTACTTCATATTATATTTTATATTACTATAGTTTTTATTAAATGTGATATTGAGAGAGTAACTACATCCCCACAGGTCCAACTGTCATTTCTTATTCACCTTGTACATACATTATGGAATAATTTTCCAATAAAAGTTTGATAGCTTTGTCTATAATTTTTAGTAAAAATTATACTTTTACGTTGTATGAATTAGATTAATACATTTTAAATTCAACATCTTCAACCAGATCCTCCTATACTATATGTTAATCTTCATGATTTTCACAAAAAACCATGCGAGTGTTTAAATTGAAGGGGGATAAGATAGAATTATTTAAAATTCTATTTTTATACCTCTAAATCATACTGTTGTAGTGCTCAATATATGGGGGCAGATTCCAATTTCATTTTAATTAATTTAAAGTAAAGGTAGTTTTGAATTTTTCAATCCCATAAAACGTTTTAGCTGATATCACATTTCTCAGCAAGATTTTTTCATACATCATCTCATAATTATTGGGGATAGTATGATATTTTAGTAATTTTAAATAATATATATCATCATCTTGTGTTGGGGTTCTATTTTTTGGTCAATTATCCACTTGTGCACTACCATGGAAATTAAATTCATGATAATTTAAAATGATATTCTCAAATAGGACCGTCATATCATCGAGGTCGAGTTTATTTATAATGTATATATATGAAGAAATTAAATTCATTCATTTAAAAAAAATAAATAGGTACTACCACCCTTTTTTATTGAGATCATGATCAATTACAAGTTTTTTTTAATTTTTTTTATAAAATGTGAAAATGAATCATGAATCTGAATCATCCACCCACGAAAATGGGTATATGTTTATTGCTTTGTTTTCGTGGTATGAAATTACATTTTTATATATAAATAATATATCCTAGTACCAATACAAGTACATCTATCATAGATTAGGGTGTGAGAGTTTCACTTATACTATCACATATGACGAATATTAAAATTTTCAATGTTCTAAAATATACAGATGAGGTGTTGATGAATAAAAACGATGAATAAAATAGAATATGAAAATGCACACATAATGAATGAAAAAAATTATTATCATCTAAATGATTCATTATAATGGGATAAATTATTATTTAAATGTGTTTCAAATAATATAATTCAACATCACATTCTCCACTATTTTCTTATATATGGTACCACTAATAAACATGAGAATCCATGAAACTAACTAGTAATTCCATATGCTCTCATTAGTGAATGGGAATCAACATTACTCTATTTTTTGAACACAATTATTTTGAAAACCTAGTAAAAATGACTTACATTATTCCTATTTGACCACATGACTCCACTAGTATAATCATTATCCAAAATAGATAGAAATATTGAGGTGCAGAAAATGATGTGTGTAATAGTGTTAATTTAATTAAACGTGATAAAATTGTACTCTACACTCCACCACCACTATCATACTATAATCATATAGGAGATAGACAATAAAATAAATTCCAAAATTGAATAATTCCACTTTTATTCCACTTGAAGAAAACACAATAAGAATGTTCTCCATGACCAGTGTGATTTATAAAACTGGGTTGTTAGAGATGTTGATAAAATCATAAGAGAAACTAATGAAGAATGGAAACACAACCTAATGAATAAAAATAAATCATAAGTCAAATTATAAATGTAATAATTAATTAATAATTTTGATGGTACGATCAGATGAATTTTAATATTTATACTGGGTGAAGGAAAAAATATTTAAAATAATTTTCCATCATAGTCTTTACATTTTTTAACAATTAATTATCCAACATTAGTAGGTTGAGTGGAATAAATGGGACTATAATGAAAAAACATGTCATTTATTATGTGGTTTGGATCTAAACATGGATTTTTACCTAGCCAACACTTGGTCTGGTAATTCAAATGAGAATTGATGACACTACATTACATTGGATGAAATGTTTTACTCATTATAGAGTTATAAAAAGTATATGGTTAAAATTTTACAACAACACACTTTTTCTTAATCTTCATTATGGGGGATTAAAATAGATCATATGTTGTCATGTAAAGACCGTGAAATTTCATGGAAATTTTTTTCTTAAATTCTTTGGAATTTTACGAGTCCATAGTTTCTAATAGCGCCCGATTCTGAGGCCTGGTGTGCCCGAAATCAATTCCTAATCTTTTTTTCTTGTACGTTCAGTAAACGTATGTGTGGATATTTCTATATTTTGAACCGGTGCTTGTAATTGAAATATGAGGACACTAATGAACTCACAACACCAGTATTCGCTTAAGGAGACCATTACCGCAGTTGCATTTGGTCGAGAGCGGAAGTTAATTCTTGGGTATTAAATAAAATTATGTGTTACATAATTTTATTTTAGGTGGTGGTTATTCCCTCCAAAGGGAAGTTGTATGTGGGGCCCACACCCCACATAACATCCCATGGGAGGATGTTTCTTGATGGGGCCAACATGAGTTCAAACCCGTCAACTCCCCTTGAAACCCCCTATAACTCTTTAACATCCCTTTAATTTATTAATGCCAACACCCCTCATTTATTTTGGTGGAGCATCTCCACCTCCCTTCATTTAATTCATAAAACACAATTAATAAATTCCATAATTAATTAAATTTTGGTGTGATGAATTCTTTTGAAATCATTTGAATTGCATGGTATCATTAAAAGATGAGGGAGCCTTTTATTTTATTTTCTTGGAAAATATTCCGTTGGGAGGCTTCAGGGGAATTATAAAAAAAGTGTTCTTCCACGAAGAACATCTCCAATGAAGAATGACGTCTTCTCTCAGAAAATAATGCTGATTCCACCAAAGAACGACGACCTGTATTACTCTACTCCATCCGGGACTATAAATGGAAGACGTCGTCCACGAAGAATGTCACCAACAACGACGCTTCCTCCTTAGATGTACCCCAGAGTCAACGAATCTATTCCATCATCAATGAACGAACTTTGAATAAAGTGAGGGGGTTTCACATAATTTTAATTGAATAAAATTATACCCTCATTCTTAATGATTTCTTTGGATCATCGTCGGCTATTTAATATCACCAAACGCGGAGGGTGCGGGTTGAACGAACATAGCTCGACGACCCTCCATTGATTTTGTGTTTCCATCACAATGCGCCAGAAGAAGGAGGTCACGGCTATGAAGGCCGTGGTGGATAGAAGAGGCATCGGTGACCGGATTCAACTGAGACCAGAGGCGCAGACGATTGGAGGCGGTGGCAGCCTGCCGACCGCGTTGAGGAAAACTGAAGCCTGCATCCATAGGCTGCTCAAGCTGGAGAACCAGTTGACTATTTCCATCTGCGATGGTAGACCGCGGTACCGACAGGTTCCGTGGGGAGGAGATGTGACCCGAAACCATGGGCCACTTTACTGGGTGAACCGGTCAGATACGACCGACTAGGCTGGATGATAGTGACGCCTGCATGCGCTGCGCGGCAGGGGAACCACGAGCCGCTCGCCGGAGAACTAGCCGGCTGCCTTCCGTCTGGGATGAATACACACCATGCCGCTTGGAACCGCCTGGGAGAGAGAGGGGCCCGCTGTGCGGTCCTATTTCTACAGATAGAACCGGCCGACTTCGGCCGTCCGGGCAGGGAGAGGCAGCACCGCTCGGTGCCGCCGGGTGAACTAGACCGACTAGCTCCGTGGGCTGGGTCTGCGGGTGGGACACACCCCACCGGGCCAAGGCCAACCCCCCAGATGGGTCGGACCCACCAAACTGGGCAAGTCCAATCCCCCAGCCGGGTTGGGCCCGCCAAACCTGTTCGGGCTGACCTGCATGCCCACTGGGCTTGACGGGCCAGACCCATTTTCCGTAAACATGAATAACTTATAGATAGAACATCTGATCGATGCGTTGTCTACGACACTGGAAACCTTGCGATGAGGTGGTACTTTTGAGATACTCTATGTGATTTTTGGACAACTTTTACAAACATCCTATTTTGGAATGAGCATAAATCTAACTTTTCCCCCAAAACAAAAATGCTAACAACTCTCAGAATAGGCGTCTGATTGATTCGCTATCTATCGTGTTGTGTTTCTTTTGATGAGATAGAACTTCAGGAAACATAATCTCAAGAATTATTTATATTTTATGTATCGACCCCTTTGCTTGAGGAGCGTACCCTCTCGGGATTGAGCATGCTGTGTGCGGGATCACTAGAGGTGGCTACGACTGCGATGATGACAACCGTACTAGAGTGCTCCGTGTGTTCGACGACGATGACAACTATACCAAAATCCAATGTGGGTTCGACAGTTCTGACAGAGTGCCTAGTCCTATATCATGTGTGGGTCTGACAGCTTAGATGAATCAGTAACTACATCTGATCATCTCTATTACTCTAAAATAGATGGCTTGAATCCTATGTGGGTCTGACAGCTTAGACAAGATATATGGCATGTATCCTGTGTGGGACTGACAGCTTAGACGAGATAGCTATCCTACATGCTGTGTGGGACTGACAGCATAGACAAGATAGTTTGCATGTATCCTATGTGGGTAAGACAGTATAGCTGGTCCAATATCATGCGTGGGTCGGATATCTTAGATGATCCAGTGGCCACATCTGATCATCTATATCTCTCTACAATTATGGCATACATGTGTGAGTTGTGTCATGTCTTTGTAAAATTATCAAAGTGGTGATTTACTTTACTTACATTGTGGAATTGGTATGTTCTTGGGCTTGATAGTTAGAGCCAGACTGAGATTGGTAACTTAGGTATATGTTTGGGAATATACCTATGTTGAGTTGGTTGATAGTTTATGATTGTATCCTTATTATTTTGTTTATCCTTAGGGATATTGTGAGACCTTGTGGGTATCGTGGTCCCTACTGAGTATCGTTATACTGACCCCTGTATGGGCTATGACCACACCTCATTGTGTTGGATGTAGATGAAGAACTGTTCTGACGGAGTCTGAGTGCACCACGACTGGACGCTACCAGGAGGTGTACCTTGTGATGAGTCAGCGCACGGAGGAGACTGATGGATGTGAGTGCTAAGGCAACCATCTGTACCTACCCTTCAAGTTGGAATCCCCAGAGGACGATCGAGCAACTACTCTTTACTTTTAGCTGTTTGTCTCTTTTTACTTGTAGTTTTTGTTCAGTTGGGTTTGTATAGTGGCACATTTACTTTTGATCAAACTCTTTTGAATTCAGATTTACTTAGTGTTACTTCATGTTCCATTCATTATTGTGTTTGTTTACTTTTATAAAGGCAATGCCTTCCCAGCTTAGGGATTTACACCTTTGGTGCTAGTCTCCAGCCCCTGGCCTATGGAAGGCAGGGTTGGGGTAGTCATAGTATGGGCCCTGAGGACGGGTCACGACACAACGGTCCTTTCATGGATCAGTAACAAGGTAATTTGGAGAAAACAATTCACCTACCTTAAATACAAGTTGAATAAATAATTTTTCTAGTAAATAATTTTTCATTGCAATCATAAATTGATTTCATCTCTAATAATGATCTTAGATAATGGTAATATTGTATTCCTTTCGTCATCATCATGGGTTAGTGGATATTGGGTTCTTCATTATATTGAAATTTTAAATAAAACAAGGGTGGATTGTCTTATTATTTTATTTAGATCATTATGTTTCACATTGTATATTAAACGAAATTAGTGTCTTTTATTTAAAATGAAACATTATATTTTAGCTTTGGTCTATAGGTGACAGGACATTATATCATCATAATGATTCTAAAAATGATTATGGTGAGCATTGAGCTTTCATAGTGTCTTGAGTTCATATTCATGCCATTTTTAGTATTCTCATAGTTCCAGGTATCAATATGAATTGTCATCCACTAGACCACCAATACATAATAAATAAGATTTTATTAGTGTAGTCGTGATATAATTTATTCATCCTCTATAATAATATTTTAAAACAAGTGTTCTTTTTAATAATCTTCCACATGAACATGGGATACGTCTCATTTTAAATAACTGTGGTGTGACATTAGCTTACATAAGGTTTCATTCACTATGGATAAATTCTTCAATGTATTTATTTATATTTAACATGTCTCATGAATTGATGGCGGGAGTAGTATAAATAAGAGTAATACAGGTCATTAGTTGGGGGTGGGAGTAGAATCGTGGATGGTATGAGATCAGCGACACAAAAATGGGAGTGGAAGAAATTTATTGGTATATGTAGAAATAAATTATGACTATAGTAGTAGGGTGGTAACAAACTTGTCATAGAAATAAGTTCTTTCTCAAGGAAGAAGAATTATGTTTCACAATGTTGGATACAAATATTTGAATGAATTTTATAGTAGCACACCATGATAGATGAACAAGGGAAGAAATGTAGGGTATGAAATATTTTTTATTTTATCCATTTTTCCAAAATTAATTTAATAATAAGAAAATTTTAAAATTTAATTAATAATGGATACTCAAAATTACTTCCAATATTTTATGAATCATTGTATTTCTCCTTGAATTGTAAAATTATTTTATTAAAAGAACAATTTTTTCAAAATCAATAATGAATTTATTCTTCAATAAATTTAAATTAGATTATGAAAAATATATTCACCACATAGAGTGTTATTTTAAAATACATTTTATCATTCTTGAATGAATATTTTCTATTTAATAGATTATTTTTATTTTATCAATTTCAATAAAATTATTCATGATTATACCAATGGAAGATCATGATTAAATTCATCATACAATCCTAGATCCACAACCAAAATTAAAAATTTTAATGTCACAATCTAAAAAAAATAAAATTTTAAATTTGATCTTTATAAAAAATCAATATATTGATTCTACCATAAGATTAAAAATGAATAAATCATTTAAAATAATTAATTAAATCTAATTTTCATAAATTTACAAATTCTCAAAAACCAAATTAAGAATTATTACCTAAGATCATAATTAAATGCGTTGGGGCCATTTATTTAACAAAAAAATAGTAATTAAAAACTTTTTCTTGGAGAAAATATATTACTCTAAGCTTATAATAAAAGAGTTTATGAAGAAAAAGAAATACTGAATAAATAGAATCTAAGATAAAAAAATACTTACAAATTTGGTAAACATTGAATCATAATCCTTGGAAAAAGATTAAATGAAATAAAATAACAATAATGATTAATAAAATATAATCATTATAATATAATCATTATAATTAAACTTTAAAACATGTCTTTAAAATTGGATCTTATAATGTAACATTCCAATATCAAAGAATTTTATGTCTAAAAAGTCACACAACACTAGTATCTCTTGATTAAAAAGACCATAAAAGATAGAAAATGTTACTGTTTTTTTAAATATAATAAATTTAATAATAAAACAAAAATATATTATTATACACACCACATAATATATAAAATGTGTTTAACATTGAACATGTCTAAAATAATTAAATGGTAGATGATAAACTTTTATCATTTCACTCATATATTCCACAAAATATATATAACATAATTTATAAAAAATGTAACCATATTAATAAATTATTTAATAAACTTATAAATATATATTACCATTTTATACTTAATTTCTATTCATCTAAATCGACATAATAATTAGTTATATTATATTTTCATCATTATATGATAATAAATTTGTCTATTTATAGTGGATTTCCTAATGTTTATTTTAATATCATACCATAATTTCCAAAATAATAATTTATTAATTTTACAAGGTAACAGAATATTCACATTATAATTAATTTTTTTGTATTAATTTTATTCCACCAGATTGTTAGTCATGATTTAATTATATGAAATTAGCGATGATAGGATTTCAGGTGATTTATTGTTATTAATATATTACATTTGAATGATCATTCATAATTGTGTTCAAATTTAAAAATTATTTTCATAAAATATAAAACTAATTAATATCATAGATGTATATATATATATTCAAAAAATACATATATATTACTATCTAGGTAATAAAATGATGAAAAATTCAAATTCGTCATTCATGGAGATGATAGTCTATACATACGCATGTACAAAATTTTGATTTAGCTTAGGTCATAAGTAATGTTGAAAATTGTTTACCTTTATTGATGCTAATATTTTTAATAATATAAAATTTATTCATAAAAAACTAATTTTACATATCAATTTATGGTTGTTATGAAAAACATAACACAACGCTCCAGGATGTAGTTGCTTATAAGAAATAGTAATAGTGTTTTAATTTTTTGAATAGTTGGTAGATAAATATTTATTTGTTTTACCATGAATATAATAAAAATTCAATATAGTAATTATATTTTTTATAATAATATTGTTAGTTAATATTGTTGAATAGTTGAAGATAAATATAGATAAGGGAACATTAGGGAGTTGATACTAATCACATTGAGAATATGAGACTTCTATTGAATTAACGATTAGAAATTTATGATTTAATGGTTCTTCTTAAAAAATGGAATATAAAACATGATATAAGACTATTGGTGAGTCAAAATCATTTGAGGTTCAAGATATCTAATAATGATTGGATTTTACTAATGTGGGTGGATAAATTCTCCTTTTATAGGTTACAATTTCGGCCTTTTCAATGGATTTTTAAGTAATGTGACGGGTAATGTTAGAGTCATATTAGAGAAAGGTGAGATAGGTGATAGATGGTTTTTGAAAAAATTTGATATGGTCTTCCAATATGAAAAAGGTCTCATACATAGTCCATGATTCACATTGAATAAATATAATTTGAACCACATAAGTTACCTAGTATTATAGTGTCATGTGGATAAGGGAAAGTGATATGAACTCCATTTTCTTCCATCGCCTTCACAAGGAATGAAAACTAAGAAGGGGGGTCACTACCTTAAACATTAATGGGGGAACTATATATTCAGAGGATTATATTGAAAATGTTGTTGCTAGTTATTTTTCTAACCGCTATTCTGAAACTGGTATTGGAAGATCAAATATTATTATGCAAAACATCAGTCCAAGTATTGATGGTCAGGAAAATGAAAATATTGTGGAGGTACCTGGGAGGAAGGTGGTTTGGGAGGCCCTGTTCTCTCGGAACATTGATAGTGTTACTGGGATGGATGGTTTTAAAAATAAGTTTTCCATGTTTAACTGGAAAATACTTCATGATGAGGTTATCAATGCAGTCATCGAATTCTTTGCTCTTACTTCCATGAGTTATGGTGCTAACTCAAATTTCATTACTATGTTACCCAAGATGGAAAATTCAATGGATATTAAAGATTTCAGACCAGTTGTTATTTTCAATACTATCCCTAAGATCATCAGCATGATTCTTTCCATGTGAATGGGCAAAGGGGTCAAGGGGCTCATTACCCCGTGTCAATGTGGTTTTGTTCTAGGGAGGATCCTTCAAACGTGCATCTACACTGCCTCTGAATGTATTAATGCCCTTAAAAAGAAGGTGAAACAAGGTATTATTGCGGTGAAAATTGATATCTCTATGTCCATTGGTACAATGAAATGGAGAATTCTTCTATCTATTATTAGGATACATGGTTTTACTACAAGTCTGATCAATCTGATTCACTCCATTATTAAGAGTGTTAGGATTTCTAGTTTGGTTAATGGCACTCTAAGGGGATTTTTTCAGTGCTCCAAGGGTTTTTGACAAGGGGATCCTCTCTCTAGCCTTCTGTTTTCCCTTTATGAGGATTATATGAGTTTATGAATTAATAGCCTTGTGCAAGTGGGTCTGTACAATCCGATTAAAGTTGGTAGGGATCTTTTTCCCCCACTCACCTGTTCTATGCTGATGATATCCTTTTATTTGGTAATTCTGACACAAGGATGATGTCTTCAATCAAGAGAATCTTCATGCATTAGGAGGATGTGGTTGGTAAGGCCATTAGTTTTCAGAAATCTTTTGTGGTTTTTAGGGGATAGAATCCCCATTAGAAGGCAACAAAAAATCACAAGATCCCTTGGGTTTAAAAAGGGATCATTTCCCTTCACTTATCTTCATTTTCCTCTTTTCTGGGGATGTGTGAAAAGGTTCCATCTTAAGTCCACCTTTTCCCATATTATTTCTCAGATAGAAACTTGGAAAGGAAAGATATGCCTCAAAATGGAAGAATTTTTCTTGTCAACTCGGGGACTACCTCAATGTTTTTTATGTGTTTCCCATTTACAGGTGGCAAAAGAGTCTTATCAAGAAACTCCAAAGGCTTATTAAAAACATTATATGGAACAGTTATATCTATGAAAGGAATATGGTTGTTGTGGCATGGAAAGACTGCATTAAATCAGTTGATATGGGGGGGCCTTGGCATTAATTACTTGATCCTTTCCATTGAAGCTTTTCATACTAAATTCACATGGAGCCTCATCACCTCCAAAGACAGATCTATGGAATTCAATTCAGCCCACATCACAACAAGGAATTGGGATGGTTATTCCCACTACCATGCATCTTATATATGGCCTGCGTTGATATATTCATTCAATGGGATTATGTCCTGCTCAAAGTGTCTTGTTTGCAGGGAGTCTATTATGAATGCTTGGAAAACTCTTTGGCTGTCCAGACCGATTCAAGTGGATGCTGTCATTCCGCCATATTGGTTATAGCGATCGATTGGTTCATTACAGAATGAAAGTTTAGGCATCTGTGTGAGTTTATAACCTCTAAATTTTTAACTGAAATTAACAGTTAGAGTTTCATGGATAAGGACACCCTTGTCTCGACACCAAGTTCGGATGGTACTCTTACCACTCGGGCTGCCTATAAGATGATTTTCAATGGGGAGTGTCCAGCTCCTTAGTGTCTTGATGCCTTCTGGATTTTCCTCATTTCCCCTGCTGTGTACTTGATTTTATGGAGGATATGGAATTGAAGGCTCACAGTGCAATGCCTCCAACAACGGACTGGAATCCATCTAGCCTCGGCCTGTCCAATCTGTTTTGCTAATGTGGAATCCCTTGATCATATTTTCCTGTATTGCACTCTCATATGCAGGCTCCGACAATACATCAAGGATATGGTAGGGTGTCGAATGGAGAAGTAATCACTGGAGGGACTATTCTCCTCTGTTTTAGCTGTATGATGTAGTGAATAGGTCAAAAACATTCTCATGGTTGATGTTATAGCAACCATCGGTTTCATCTGGAGGGCTCATAGTGCCCTGGTCTTTGAGGGTAGAAAGCCAACCTTCTGGTCAGGAGATAGGGAGATTCACCAGGCAGTTTGTACAGCTTCCAGGGTGTAGGTTGATAGTAAGAACAATGAATTCAATGATCATGTTATTTTGAGGAATTTGGGAGTCACTGACAGGACAATAAAAACCAATAGTGACGAAATAATTAAGATGGATTCCTCCGATCCCTTGTTGGTTGAAGGTCAATGTTGATGGGGCAGCCTCAGGTGCACCTGGACCAGCTAGCTGTAGTGGTGTTTTTCCATACCGATAAGGGTTTTGATAAAGGGTGTTTTTATCACTACATTGGGTAGGGCTCTACCATTGAGGCTGAGCTGTGGGCCATGATTAAAGCTATTTGATATGTATTTTTCTATGGTTGGCATTTTTTTTGGATGGAGTCGGACTCAATGGTGGGAGTTGATATTCTATGAAGAAGGTCACAGGATGCACCATGGAGGATGTTAACCTATAGGATTGGGTGTCCATGAATTCTTGATGATGTTATTTTTGATGTGACACATGCTTATAGGGAGGTTAATCAGGTTGTTGATGCTTTATCAAAGAAGGCAATTGTGGAGTCCAGCTCAGAATGGTCTTTTCTGACTTTTTATTATTGTGTGCCCTTTGTTGAGGCTGATGCATGCGACATGTATTTCACTAGGCTTTTTAAACCTCCTTTTTGATGTTCTGTGTTTGTATTTACTTTTCTAATAAAATTTTGTAAGAGTGAGTCTGACTCGCTTCTGGGCCCTATGAGTATAAATTATTAAATTTTTATCATCATAATTAATTTTTTATTAAAAATATTTGAATAACCCTATAAAAAAATAAATTTTTTGTGTATGGTTTTTTTCTTCAATTAATACAATTAAATTTCATAATATAAAAAATTATTTTTTGAATAAAATCATATAATATAGAAATGACTATTTTTATTTAAAAATAACTTCTTATAGATTAAATATTTTAATTATTATTTCTTATCAATTAATAATTATAGTAATGTAAAAATATATACATATGTATATATTTAAAAAATTTATTATTTATTTTAAATAAATGAATATAAATTCTTTATAAAAAAATTATGAAAAACATTTAAGACTAATTATATAAAAATAAAAATTTTACAATTACCATTTTAGTTAATATTTAACCTTAGTAAAATAAAATTAGGCCTAAAATTTAACTATCACATATTTCATAATATGAAAATAATAATCTTAAACATGGAAACCATTTCATCAAATTCAATTAAATGTACATAAAATGAATTAAATCATATTAATTACCCTATAATAAATATTGTATTTATGTTAACATATTTAATTGTACATATTTTCACTAAAATTCATTTAAATCTGTTTACCCTATAATATAATATTTTATTTTATTCATGAATCATAATTTTTATAAAAATATGTTTTTAAGAAATTATTTTTTTAATAATTTAAGCATAATAATTAAAATTTATTAATGTATTATCATTAAAATATACATATATATATATATATATTATAATTTTGTAACTACTATTTCTACCTACCAATATAATGACTACACTATTTTAGTTAATTTTATTAATAATATTTTCTTAATAAAATATACCTTGTTTAATTTAAGTTGATTCTTTACTTGTGAAAAAATCTTTTAAAAAATAATTTATTTAATGTAAATTTGTATTCAATATATTGGTTTGTTTTAGAAACACTATGAGAATGAACCAAATATGACCACTATACAACCATATAAATAATAAATATCATCTATTTAATTATAATATTACATTATAATTGGAAAAATAAATTATGTTGTAGTAATCTCATTAGATTTTAAACTGATGGATGGTGTTTTATATCATACCAGATGAGCAAACACTGAGCATAAATGAACAATTAAATATTTTTATGCAGCTGTTATATCCAATGTATTCAATTAAATGGAATAGATAGGAAAAATTTATTTATGAAATAAGTTATTGTTCTAGTCACTACAAATTCATTAATTAATGCTTTAAAAATATGCACTCATTTTTAAGTAATTCCATATTATTCATAATAAATAAATTATAATTAATTTCTTTTCAAATTTAATGAGAAAATAATTATTTAATTTGATTATGTAAACATAATTTTAGAGGTCATCATGCTACTATTATCTTACTATAAACTTTTTAGAATTTTCAAAATGATCGATTATTCATGCAATGTTGAAATATACAGACTTTTATATTAAATTGTATATTATATTAAATTATTGAAAAAAGAAATTTATTTTCTAAATTATAAATAATATTTAATTAGTATTTTTTGATATAGAAAATTTTTTAAAATGTACTTTATATATTAATTTACAATAAATACATATTATATTTTTGATGATAATTTTTTATTAAAATGTCATCATTGAATTTTCGAGTATAATTTTAAATTTCTTTATTCAAAATTTTTGAAGTTAATTTAAAATAAATTATTTCATATTAAAAATAAGTAGGCACGAATTTATAAAATAATTATATATTTTTTAACATTATTGATAGTAAATATAGCAATTTTTATTACCACATTAAAGGGTAAATAGTGTTTTTTATGATACAAATAAAATTATAAGAACCCTAACATGAACCCAAAACAATCCAAAATATTATTTCATGAGTATATTTCGACCATAATCATCCATGGTTAGAAAATATGACCTTTTGGGTAAGGAATGATGATATTAAAACCATTATTGTATTTTACATAATTAAATGCCAAACATGTCACACTCTTTTTTTATGTTTTATATTTTTTATATGGTTATAGCTTGAGGATATGTTTGATTATAAATTTTATATTGGGATATAAAAATTATATCTGAATTATGGTAATTTATTTCGAATTTTTAGTGATAAAATAATTACCTTAAATTTTTGAACAACATTGATGTAGATATTAATTAAATAATAGAATAATCAACAAAAATATATTAGAAATATAAAAAATATATAATTTCAGTTAAATATTGGGATCATAAAATTTTATATACGATCATGATAAAATATGGATATAATAAAAATAAATTTTTTGAGTTTTTTATTTTAATATATTCAATATAATGAACTATTCAAAAATTCTACATTATTGTTATTTTAGAGTATATACTATTAAATTAAATGATATAAAATTCTCAAAAATATTAAATTTGGAAATTTATTTATAATAATATTTGAAATGTCACCATGTGCTATTTATATGTCATTTTTTAATTTTATAGTAAATTTATTAACCCTCAATGTGTAAAAATACATTTTCTCAAGGTTATAGTTAAAGGGGACAAATATGAAATAAATCCAAATGATAAAGGTATAAATATTGTAAGAAATTGTAAAAATTGTATTTTATGGTTTTATTTTGATGCATACTTATCCAATCATCATAATATTTCACTTTACATCCAATTAGAATATAAAATTAATATATAATAATTTAATAATATGAGAAATTCTAAGATTATACCTAAACTCTCATATAAAATGGAACCTCACATTATCAATAATTAACACATAAAAACCCATTTATTTGACAAAACCATAAAAAATTGTTTCCTATATTTATAGACAACATTATGTAAACTTTATTTTAGGAATAGATTCATTCTTAGAGGTTTTAAGGTGTTAATCAATGGAGGTTTTTCAAAGAATTGGTATAATTTTTATTATCATGTTATAGTATTTTTTTTCATTGACCTCATTAAAATATTTTTAATGAAATAGAAAATATTGAAACTCTTATAAACTATATACTGATATATTTTTATGTGAAAATTAAAACATCTACCAGTCCATAACTTCCACCAATTGATAGAAGAATTCGACATTCGTCTGTACGATAGATTACCACTACATAGACTGATGCAATTCGTTTCCCATCACAATATCAAGATAAAGTTTTTAATGATGAAATTATTTATTATATATGTTATCAAGGAAATATTATTTGTTACAAAAATTTAATTTATCATTTACATTCTTACCTTTCTAAACATAGAAAAATTATAACATCGTTCATGTGTATGTGTGGACTGCCACCTCCACGAAGCAACGTGATTCATTTTTCATCACATAAAGTGGTTGGTATATATATATATATAAAAGATTTTTTAAATAATTACAATGATATATTAGATATGATTATATTAATATAAGTTAAAAAATTCTTACATTCTTTAAATAATTACTGTTGAAAAAATTGAAATGTAACTCATTGTATTTATGACCTAGAGTCTTTATAAAAATAATGTTGTTCATTTATCATATTATTAATTCAAATTAGAAATGATGTATTAAAATGATAACTATATTAGGATTATTATTATTGGTACAATGTAATAATTATCTCCTTGACAATATCCCCCATTCAAATTTAACTAGGTACTTATAAAAAAATATATCTACAACGCCTGACAAGAAAATAAATGACTAATGAATTGTGATAAAAAATCACCATGTGAGATAAAATGAATAATAAAAATGAAAAATGTTCCATTTAAATGAAATAATTAATCTAATATTATCATTCCGGATGATAAATAACACATGTTATGTGTTGGAATTATTGAAAGAGATTTGTGTCTCTCGTTTATTTTTCTAGGGTACATGATTTATACACTTCCAAATTCTTTTTTGTGGAGTATATACTGCACAATATTGAAATTTTATGTTTTTTATCATGAAATTAATGATATATATATATATATCCATATATATTTTTATAAAGGGTATTTTTATTCAAAAGATACCATAATTGTAATTGTTTATTTAATAATCGCATATTTATTCAGGATTGTCTTTGTTTAAGTATCTGATAAGGAATATTCTTATTCAAATTTTATTGTTCTATAAAAAATTCCAAAATAATTATCATATTCTTCGTATAATATTGAAAATAATTTTTACCATTGTTTGGTTTTTATAAAATTGGTTGAAATAAATCATTCTGTTGTTTTTCAAACTGGGTGCTTTGGGAATTTTTGGATAAAAAAATTGAAGGAATGTTTTTCTAACATATACCTCCTAAGAATAATCACCCCATTCACAAAACCTCAAATTTAAAATGATTCCATTACATTTTTAAAATTTAATTTTAAAATAACATGTTTTTATTTATAAGTTGACATATTCTAAAAAATATAAGTTATGTTAATATTGAATTGTTTTTTCATCAATAATCATTCCAAGTGATCTTTCAAGAACAATTTTCAAGACAATATAGAATCCACTGATTATTGATAAGATTTATTAGTGATATAATATATGCATACCCTAAATATTCATTTTATTATTGGATTACATTTATGATTGCATGGTTTTTATGAAACCCATTACCTTTCCATGGGTTACCATTTGAAGAAATGATGTATTGTTTTTTAGACCCATTTAGTTTCGAAGGATTATGAAAAGATTTAATGATTATGAAATTCATTTCATTTTTTGGTCCTGATTTGATATTTTATTAATAATACCATGGAATGAATATGAATGATTTTAATTATGGAATGGTGGTTACATTAAAAAAGGTTGGTTTTTATGTCCCAACCAATGATGGGAGGGACCAATATCTCCCCCCAATACATTGGGTGATGATTAATATATAAAATTATTAAATGTTATGTATTAATGGGTGAACTAAATTTTGTAAGGTAAATTATCCACTATGATATTAATTTTTCTGAACCTTGACTACTACATCAGTTTGGGGAGTGAAAACATTCCACTATGACAGTATAGGTAATGAACATTGCCTAGTAAGTAAATTATTTCCTATGCTTATATGTATTCCATAATCATGTGTCATATTGTAATGTTTTGATTATGTATCCTATTCATTACTTACATTATTATTACTATTTAATGAAAACCCATTCATTATTCCATGTATAAATTTGTTAATGGTATTGTTTTCAAATATTATTCTTAGGTTCACAAACACTTTTTATCATGTTATTATCATCTGATCATTTATATCACCCTTCATTTCCAATACTGAAAATTTGAACTCACCATTTTATTATGATTATTTTCTATAGGATTTGAATAATGGATTTATTTATTTTATACCAAATAGGGTTACTAGATGTGAATATTTTAGTTGTAGATGATTCTGAACATTATGAACCAGCTTCTTATAAACCCATTTTGTTATGATTTTGTCAGAATTATATAAAATAATAAACAGAAAATGACACAGGGTTTGTAGGTGATCAAAAATTTAGTTGCATACAATGTATGTTTTTTGAGAAAAAATATGGTTCAATTTTAATAGTATTGAATACAAATTTTTTTTAACACCCCAGGTTTCCATGGTAGACTTCTCTTTGAATAATTCAATATATTACGTTGTACGCAACATCAATTTCTAGCACACCACGACCAATAAAACTAGCCATTTAAGAATTTGATATGAATATTAATACCCAATTTTTTGAAATGTTAAAAATTTTATTTTTCAAAATGGACATCATTTTTTGTTTTGTAATATCAAAATTATATTAGGCTGAATTATTTTTAATTTTCAGAGAATGATGATTTTTTTATTAATAGTGAAAACACTGGATTATTGTTTTAAACTGACATTTATTTAAATATTAACTATTTTTATTTTTATTTTATTTAAAGATAAATAGACACCTAATACCTATATTAGTATAATATAATTCATTGGCATCATTTTATAATATTATTTGATATATAAAAGTTTATTTAACTTTTTAATGTCTTTTAACCACCTTCTAGGCACAATTTTAAATTTGAATAAAACGTATATTTACCACTTTTTAAATAGAATTTAAAATAGTTGAGAGAAATTTTTGAAATCGTTAAGTAAAATATGATTCAGCAGGATGAAAATAATTTTTTGTGTAGAGTAACTTTTGAATTTTATTTATCACGGTTAAAAGTAAATAGGTTAATTAATATTAAAAATGATATTTTAATTACCATAACAAATGTCTTAATTCTATTGGAAAAATGTTTTTCGAACAAAATAAACTGAAGGAATAAAATATGATCCTTTCTGATCCACTTGTATTATATTAAGACATTTAGTATATTTTATTTATAGAATAGTTAAAAGTGTTAAATTTAAATTTTAACAAATTTTATTAAATATACGGTTATATAAAAGATAAATTCGACTAGAAATATTAATTAGAAATAAGAATAGATTTCATACGTCATGATATCTTATTTATAATTTTTTGATATTTAATTATTAAATTTATTTATGAAAAAATGATGATGTAGTAATTACAATATTACTGAATGAATATAATATTTAATATTATAAATATTAAAATAATGTTAAATAGATACTTTTGATGAATCTAATGCATTTTATAGGTTTATATAACATGTAAGTATTGATTAAATATTTGTTTTCCAAATAAATTTTATTGTTATGACTATCAAAAAATCAAATACTAAATAATATCGAAATTGACATAAATGTGTTTTTAAAACAAATACTATTTTATTAAATGATATAATATCCCATAAAATCAAATATTCGGCAAAAGGACTTATATAATGATAGATATATCATATATGAACTTGTTGAGGATCTTACATCATTTTATAATATTTTTTTAATCATTTAATATAAAAATACAAGAATACAATGTAAAAGTTATACTATTTAACATAGTGTTAAATCTAAAATATGAGGTTAATATAGTGACATAAACATCTCTAAAAACTATTATATGATAGTATTTACACCTATTCCCACCATATTCACGATATAAATCCATTTTTATACATCAAATATCAAATATGAATTTATAATAACATAATATTTCATGTTATTTCTAAAGTGACCCTCACCTCTCTTATTAATGGGTAATTCTTCTTCTCTTAATTTTACACCTCCAAAGCCATTTTTCTTGACCAAAAACTACACAAATCTACTCCCAACTACCCTCAATTCAATCTAGAGGCCTTATTATGATCGAAAATCCCTCATAAGGAGCCATTTTTCTCAAATAAAAAGTAATAACCCTAAAATGTCCTAATTTATTCATCATATCTGTGAAATTTATTTTCTTCATCAAATTCATAATTCTTTGTTTTTTCCATAACAAAATATCAAATCCAGAACCTTCTACATAATGCGATGTTATTATAAATATGGTACAACTATAGTCATTATACAACCCATCCTATGAATGAAAAAGTCACCATTCGTGCCTACGTACGGCTTAACGTCACCACATTACGTTTGAGTTTATTATTCCACACAAAATTAATTGGATGGGTAAAATAATGAGTATAATTTATGTCAATAATGAAACTAAAATTTTAATTATATATATATAATATAATATCCAATTATATACAATTTCCATATCTATTGAATTATATTGTCACTCATGTGTATGTAAAGCTTACCATCTCCACGATGTAATGACAATTCATCCCCCATCATATGAATTTGAGAATAATTTTTATTTGATGATTAAATATAATTTTTATGAACATAATAAAATTCTAGATATGAATCAAATACGTTTAATCTATATCAAACATGTATTACGTAACAAAATGTATAAAGGAAAAAATTTACACCTAAAACAATGATACTACTAAAATATCATCAACAAAGTCTTAATAGAAATCATATATGATATCATATTTTGGTATGTGGTTCATGTATAATTTAATAACAATTATTTCACCATTATACATGAGGTTATCATTCAATTGACTAAGGAAAATTACAAGGTAACAATTAATTTTACAATCTCTTTATTATCTGAAATTGTCTCTACTTATATATCTACTAGGACTTCTTTATTATCCACATATCTGTTTCTTAAAAATGAATTTAAAAACATTTTTTCTATTTCTTATAAAATAGTTAATATTATTCAAACCCTTTTTTTATTTCTATAAAAAAAATTAAATGGAATATTTCCATCATTTTCCGAACAAGGTACTTTTTGACCTTTTCATCAAATTAATGAAAGAATGTTTTTTAGATTATACTATGGGTGAAACTATATTTTACTCTTATAAACCCTTTAAATAATAACTTATATGATTATAATAATATTTTTAAAATAAATTTTTTCTTTTATAGTAACATGACTTCAAAATAGAATGATATATTGCTCTCAAATTGTTTTGATTTCATCTATGTTAACAAACATTGATGTATTTTACGCTCATTTGAAGTTGATTTTTTATGATAGAATATTCCATACTGTATTGAATGTTTTTGTGTTATGATTGATTGTAGATGTGCTACTTTAATACCATTTATGGTTTATAAAAAATGTATTGACATTTCATAATCTAGTTGTGATATGAATTTTTCTCTTATGATTAAACTATATCATGTGAGGAATTCATTGGACTTAATAACTGATGAGTGGGGCCCACAATATTCCCTCGAGGCATTGGAAGGTCTAACGAGACAATCTTTTTTCTAAGATAAAAGAATTTACAAAATCATTATTTTTAGTATTATCAAGTTACATTGATTATGTTGTTATAAGGTCCAGCTTAATGCATTCCATTGTTATAAAATTAGTTATTTATATTACAAGGGATTATTATACTAGTAAAATATCCATGTGAAAATTTAAATGGATTTATTTGGTTTATCAATGCCATATTCTGTTAATGTTTATGCTTAAAATCTTGTTTTTTTCATCTCCATTGCCTTCATTTTTTATGCTAATTTATGATAGTTTCCTCTATATTGTTATTCATACTAACCATATTAACTCACACATTTCTTATGTTTTATTTTTCCTAGGATGTGAAGAATTATTTTATGACTGACCTGCTGGAATAAGATAAGGGATATTAGGGTGTTCAAAGGGGACATAATGTTTTTGGTCTTCCATTTCAAAATGTAATGCTAAACTTATGTATGTATCTATTACGTCCCAGGATACTAAACTGATATATCATTCTATTCTTGATCCCGTGTGATCATGTATATGTAACGTAATAATTCAACGACTTAGGGTAACTAGGGTCGGGGTGTTACAATTGGTATAAATGGAATTACAGTATAAACCTTGGAAACTATATTTAGAAATACTCTTATTAAAGAACATTAACCAAGAGATAAACATTGAAGATTAGTATAGAATAACTTTAAATAAATTTTCTAATGTATAGATTTTTTAAATTTCCAATAAATACATCCCTGTCTGGATATGAGCAGGTATATATGGCTCTGGAATAAATGTATCTAGGGGGAAAACATGAAAATAATGCATTTAGCTACCTTCAAATGTGAACTTGTGCACAAAAATGGGACTTCTTTCACTATTGGTTACGACACTTCTCTAGGATATTCTTAGGATAATTAACATTTTCATTGAAACCCATTATGAATGTTTTTTGAGTAAATAATTCCACAAGGAAATCTTTTTTTATTATATATTATATGCATAATCTATGAATTTTATTTTAATTATTTTACATGTTTGGAATTATGCATTATGATTCATAATCTAATATAGTTTATGCCATTGTTAAGAAAGGGCTCCTAGTGGCTGGAATGGACACTGTTTCAATGCACATAATCTATGTAGGGATTTCCCTCCTACTCATGATAATTATAGTGGAGTTGGTGATGAAACTGGTGCTGAAGAACTTATAACCATACTAGGACAAATCACTCATGTTATGAAAAATAACCATACACCTATGGAGAACACTAATCGACAATAAATAGTTTCAATATTAAAACACGTCATGAGGAAACAATCACAAATATTCAATGGGACTAATAATCCATATTTAGCAGTGAAATGGGTATGTTCTATATATATAATATTTCATTCTTTGGGGAGTAGCGAAAGGGAAAACGTTTTCATGGTTTTTTACCACACCACAGAAGATATAGATCAATGGTGGTCATTATTTCAAAACAAAATAGTGGATTATGATGTTTCAAATATGGAAGGGATGTAGTTTTATGAGATCTTCATAGAAAAATACTTTCCTCATGAACATCAACGAAATATAGAATGTCAATTTCTGAGTCTGTTGCAAAATGAGGATGATAATGTTGCAAAGTAAAAGGATAACTTTACTAGGTTAGCATGGAATGTTACAGAATATATACATAGCCTAAAGAGTATGATTGATTGGTTCATTTTTGGATTAAAAAAATTTCTTTGTCGACGTTAGTCCTATAATCATTTTTGTTGTATGGAGATATAGTCTCATATGATATTAATATAGAGAATTAAATATTTATGTCTTATTACTTTATTGAAAATAAAGAGAAGAATATATCTTCTAAACAATCTAAATATGTTAATAAGGGGAAGAAGGGGAACATTGAATTTATATCCTACAGTAAATGTTGGAAGAAACAACCTAGTACTTTCCTCAAGGGAATGAGAGTTTGTTACAAATGTGTTGAAGAAGGAAACCGAGCTCAACATTGCATGGGGAAGAACAAGGATCTCAATGATGAATGATATAGTTGTATTGAAATGGGGAATTTTTCAAATGAGTTTCTTATGCCACAATGAAGCCTAAATCAGAAAAATCCAAGGGAGAAAGTCCAAGCATATGCTATCACAATTTGAGAGGTGGCAGTTCTAAATGATGTGGCGGTATATACTTAAATCATTTCCAAAAAATTATGCAATGCATTATTTGATTATGGATCCTCAAATACATTCATATCTTCCCATTTTTTCATGAAAATTAGATATTTCCAATTTTACTTATCAAGTGATTTGTTAGTAAAAAATCATAAGGGAAGTATCATAATTGTAATGATTTTTCAATTAGTTAAAATTTTGGAATATAAAGATACATTATCTGCTGATATTATTTTCATACCGATGATTGATTTTGATATAATCCATGTTATGGATTGGATTTCATACCATGATACAACAGTTTATTTAAAGAATAAGAAGGTGACAATTTTTGATAATGATGAGGAATAAATTATATTTAGAGTACAAACATAACCATATGATTCTAATCTAGATCCACCCACAATAGATCTAAATAATTCAGGTACAGGGGTGGAGGGGAGTGAAATAACAATGGTTGAGGAAAATACTGTTCAAATAGAGGATCTACCTATTATGCAAGAACAGGTTGATGCGTTTCTAGAGGATTTAATTGGACATCCTCCAGAATTATAAATTGATATTTCAATTGTCTTAATTAATTATTCAAGGCCCATATCAGGGACCCCTTATAGTATTTACACTATCTAATTAGTGGAAATAAAGAAAAAACTAGAGGAATTGAGTAATAAAGGGATTATTCACACTTACATTTCTATATGGGGAACCCCTATTAATTTTGTTATAATGAAAGATGGATATATGTGGTTGTGCATTGACTATAGGTAAATAAATTCTATTAAAATAAAGAACATGTATCACATACCTCACATTGAGGATTTATTTGATCAACTTCATTGAGCTCAATATTGTTCAAATATTGATCTTCAATCAGCATACCATTTTTTGCACGTGAAAAAATATGTCATTCCGAAGATAACATTTCAAACCATGTATTGGCATTACGAGTGACTAGTTATATCTTTTGGACTAACTAATGCACCCTCTATTTTCATGGATCTAATGAATAATGTTTTTCATGAATATCTTCATGACTTTTTAGTGGTATTAATTGATGATATCTTCATTTACTCCAAAATAATGTAAGTTCATGAAAATCACTTGTGTATTTATCTAAATACTATTAGAAGAAATAAATTATATGTGATGTTTAGAATGTGTGAATTCTAGCTTCATGAGATTTATTTTCATAGCCATATTTTAACTAAGGATGGAATATCTGTTTATCCTTCAATGAAAAAGGAAATCCAAGAATGGCCTCTAGATATGATTTTAACTAAGGAATAAAATTTTATTGTTTTAGATAGATATTCTCAGAATTTCATTCTGATTTTTTCCCAATTGGCTATCCCATTAATCATGATCACATGTAATATGGTGAAATTTGTTTAGACAAAAGTTTGTGAAGAATGTTATGATGAATTGATGAAAATATTAGTCAATGATCTTATATTGACTCAACCATCAGGGAATGATGGGTTTGTTATTTATTGTTATGCTTCATAGAAAGGACTTGGTTGTGTATATATAATGAATGATAGGGTTTTTGACTATGTACCATGATAGCTAAAATTATAAGAACAAAAATATATTAATCTTGATCATTAGTTTGAATCTATAATATTTTCTCTGATCATATGGAGGAACAATATCTATGGGGAAAACTATTAGATATATATCGATCACATGATTTTGAAGTATATTTTCTAATAATAACAACTCATCATGAGGAAAATATGATGGCTTGAACAATTCAAGGATAATGATTTCACTCTACACTACTACCCCGGGAAGGAAATAAGGTGTTAGATTCTTTGAACCCAAAGGATCGTGGTGTTCTAAACAAGATGAGAGTTGAAAGGGTTCCAATGTTCTTTGATCAAGTGAATATGGTTATGGAATACTCACAGAAGGTGAAACCTCAATACATTTTCGATTGGTTGTAAAACTATCTCTTTTATAATGGTTATAAATTTCACATTCTAATGATGATTAGTTTCAAAAGAAAATTTATGCTATGAATTATTGGAGATTGATTGACTTCGTATATGAAGATTGAATTTTGAAATTTGGGTGGAGGCTTTGTGTTCCCAATATAGCTGATCTTAAAAGGAAATTGTTGGATGACGATCGTAGCTCAAATTTCTTTATACAACCAGGTTACACATAGATATATAGATTTTTTAAGGAATATTTTTGGTGGGACAACATGAAGATGGATATTGCAGATTAGGTGTCACGATTTATGGTTTTTCAAAATGTGAAGGGTGGATGACAACATCCTGGAGGAGTCATGCAACCTCTTCCCATACCTAAGTGGAATGGGATGATATTTCGATGGAATTTTTCATGGGGATACCAATGAATTGTAAATTTAATGATGCAGTATAATTTTTTTTGATCATCTTATGATGTCATCACATTTTCTTATTAAATGAGATGATTTACCACTTGAATGTTCAGAAATATAATATATTAATGAAGTCATAAGAGTTCACCGTATACCCCTATCATTTTTTTCTGATCATGATACTTGTTTTACATCATGATTCTAGAAAATTCATCAAAAATACTTGGATATTGAACATAATTTGAGACCTACCTACAACCTTATAACTAATGGAGAATTAGAATAGTTAATTCATATCTTAAGCTACAATTTTGAGATCTTTCTCAATTGGATTTCAAGGTAAGCTGGATCAGTATTTACCTCTGGTAGAATTTTTTTATAATAATTGAATTCAATCAACTATTCATACTGCACTATATGAAGTGTTATATTAAAAGAGATGTCGCACACCAACTTGTTGGGTTGATATTGGTGAAAGAGAACTCTTAGGCCCATAACTTGTAGAGGAAACAATAGAAAAGGTGAAGATTATCTAAACCGACATTAAATCATCTCAATTTAGGAAAAAGAGATATGTTGATAACAGAAGGAAGGATTTTGAATTTCATATATGGTAATGTTTTCATGAATGGGTCTCCATGGAAGGTTGTTATACGATTCACTCAGTTGGTAATCTAGGTCCCATGTGCATCAGACCATTGGAAATTCTAGAATGAATTGTAGTTATAACATACCATTTGGAAATGCTTCCTTGTCTCTCCAATGTTCATGATGTGTTCCATGTATGGAAATTGAGACGATACAGGCCTGACATAAAATGTGTACTCACATATGATGAAATAGAACGTGAACCTAATATGTCTTATTGTGAAGAGTCTATAATAATTCCTGATACCAGAGAACAAGTGTTGAGAAATCAGATGACTCATCTGGTAAAAGATTATTAGAGAAACCCTAAAATGAAAGAGGTAATGTGGGAATATGAGAAACTTATGATTCAGAAACACCGATATCTTTTTATTCAGTAATATTTTTAGAATTTCAATGGTGAAATTATTTAAAGTATGTGGGAATGTAATACCACTGGATTCAATAGTATGCCTCCCTTTGAAAAATGAAATAACTTTCTATGTACACAACATTGAGTTCTACCACACCACAACCAATCCAACTAGCTATTTAAAAAGATGTTATGAGTAGTAATTCCTGCTTTTCAAAATTTTATAAATTTTATTCTTCATAATGGAAATCGCTTTTCAATTAAAGAATATCAAAATTATCATGGGTTGAATATTTTCTATTTTCTAAACATTCAATTTTAGATGAATACTGAAATACATTGTGTTATTGTTTCAAACTGACATTTATTTAAAAAATTATTATTTTTAAATTTATTTTAATTTTAAGAATGATACATAATACCTATATTAGTTCAATGTAATTTATTGGAGTCTTTTTATAATAATATTACATATTTCAATTTTTTTGAAGTTTTAATGTCTTTTACCGACCATCTAGGACCATTTGAAAATTTTCCAAACAAGTAATTTAACATCGTCTATGAATTGAATTTCAAAAATCGAAGAGGCATGGATGGCTTAATTATTTAAAATGTTGCTCAATAAGATTAAAATAATTTTTTGTTAATATTTTCTTTTTTGAATTTTATTTACCACAGTTAAATGTAAATAGAGTAAATAAAGGTAAAATGATATTATAATTACAAAAAAAAATTTCATTATTATATTGGATAAGTTTATTTCGACCGAAATCAACCATATAAAAGCATCCAACACTTTTTGATCATCTGGAATTAGATTAGAACATTTAATATATTTTATTTTAATAATAGTTAAATGTGTAAAATTAGAATTTTAATAGCTATTTTTTTAAACAGGGACATACATAAGATTAATACGATTATAAATATTATTTAGACATTTAAAAATATTTCGTACATCATGGTATCTTATTTATTATTTTTGGAATTTATATATATTAAATTATTTATGACACAATGATGATACAAAAATTATCTTATTAACGATTCATAAAAATAAATTATATTTTAAATATTAAAATAAATAAATAAATAAATATATATATTTAATTAAAACTATTTTTATAGGTGAATGTGAAAATTTAGGATTGATTAAATTTTTTTATGAAGTCACCTTTTTTATGACTTTTACAAAAACTAAATAAAAAATTGTGTCAAAATTGAAATAATGGAGTTTTCAAAATAACTACTATTTTATTAAATGATATAATTTTCATAAAAATAAAAGGATCATATTAAGGAAATATATATTTATAGTTATATTAATAATGAACATCTTGAAGTTAAATCATTATTTTATAGTATTTTCCATAACCATGTAATATAAAAAACAAGAAGACATAATAAAAGTAAAACTTTTTAACTAAAAGTTAAATCTAAATAATATGGTTAATATGGTTACCAAAACATGTCTAAAACCTATTGGTTTTGAATATTTAGTCCAATATATACCGTATCCTCGAAATAAATCCATTTTTAGCATTTGTAAAACGAAAATAATTTTATAATAAAATAATATTTCAAGATTTTTCTTAAAGTGACCCTCACCACTCTTATAAAAGGTTATTTCCCCTTCCCATAATTTCACACATCCAAATACATTTTTATTTTCTAATCCCTGATCAAATCTCCTACCATCTACCCTCACTTCATCCTAGAGTTCTTACATTAATAAGAAATCCATCCTAAGGAACCCATTTGTTCAAATCAAAAGGAAAATCTGAAGAAGTGGTAATTACTTAGTCATGTCTTTAAATTTTCATTTCATCTTCCACTTGTTCATTATTTTTTGTTTCCATACAATATAATAAATACATTAAATTATATATACTGATATATTATTAAAAATATAGTACAATTGTATTCATTATTCAATCAATATTTTCAATGATAAAGTCACAATACTTTCGTACATATGGCTTACTGTCTCCAAGTCACAGTGTTGTTTGATATTCAACACATCATTATTTTGATCAGTAATATAATGAGTATAATTCATATTAATAATTTATATATCATTTTCATTATAATTTATATAAAATATACCATACAATTACATAATATTTCCCCATCAATAGAATAATATTGTCAGTTGTGTGAACGTATGTCTAATAATCTCCATGACGCGATGAGATTTCATCCCCCATCATAACCTTTCAAGAATAAATTTAATTAGATGATTAAAAATAATGTTTTAGAACATAATTTAATTTTTAATATGAATTAAATAAATCATATACATAACAAACATGACTCACATAACCAAACATATAAATGAAAAAAGATAACACTTGAAGCAATGATACTACTGAAATAACATTAACAAAGTGAATTTAGAAGATCATATAAGATATCATATTTATGTATGTGGTTCTTTCATAATGTAAAAACAATTATTTAATATTTATACAGAATTTTAATGTACCATATACAAGGAAAAGTAATAGTTAACGGTTAATTTTAAAATCTCTTTATTATTCGAGATTGTATCTATGTTAGTATCTACTAGGACTTCTTTATAATCCACATTCGTGTTTCATAAAAACGTTTTTAAAAACATCTTTACTGTTTCCTAGACTTAGGTAAATTCATTCATACCCTTGGTTGAATTTTTATAAAATTTTTTGAATGGAATCTTTCCACCATTTTTTAAATAAGGTACTTTAGGACTTTTTTGAGAAATTTAAAAATTATTGGTTTTTAACTTATATAGTGGGTGAAACTATCATCCAACATTATAACACCATATATGTTTCACATAAAATCATATAATAATAATTCTACAGTAAATTTTTTCATATATAATTACTCTAATTAATAATATAAAGAGATATTTCACTGAAGTAGTTTTGATTTCATCTATGTCCACATCCATTGATAGATTTTACACTTTTTTTAAGTTTATTTATAAATAACCAATCTTTCATAATGAATTGATGCATTTTATGATATATTTGACTATGGATGATCTATTTATATAAAATTAATTTTTTATGGTTATGGTATTGACATTAAAAATTATAGTTTTAATATGAATGTTTATATTATCTTCCAACCATTTCATATGAGGAATGTATTGGTCTTAGTAAGTGATGGGTGGGGCCTATTATAGCCCCTTGATGCATCGACATGTTTCATGAGACAAACTAGTGATTTGGAACAAGTCTTTGACAAAATTTTTATTTTTATTATTAGAACTGGGCCTTGACTATGTGGTTTTGATGTTTGACAGTATGCATTCTATCATTATAAAATTATCTATTGATATTACATGTTATTATTCTAATAGTGGAATATCAATGTGACTAAGTAAAAGAATTTTTTTGATTTATCATTTCTATATTTTACTAACATTTAAGTTTAAATGTCTTGTTCTAAGTAATATACATTTACTTAAATGTTTTTTATTATTAATGGATATTTTTTCTATATTGTTATCCTTAACAATCTATTGAGCTCACCCCTTTCTTATGTATTATTTTTCTCAAGATGTGAAAAATTATTTTATGACTGACCTAAAGAAATAGGGGAAGGGATATGAGTGTGTTAAAAGGGGATATAATATTTTTGTTTTTCCATTTCATAATGTAATGTAGAACTTATGTATATATCTAGTAATTCCAAATATATTAAACTGATCAATTTTTTGGGACATTTTCTCTTGTGATCAAGAAAATGTTTTGTAATAATGCACTGACTCTGGGTAACTAGGGTCAAGGATTTACATTTGTAATGTTTATGGTTTTATCACTAGAACCAGAAGTGTTGGTATCAGGATATTATGGTTGGTTTTAGAGAAGTGTCTGTATTAATTTATAGATTAAGATGTTTTTAAGTGATGTTTATTTAGAGTTATGGATACCATCACAAGATTTTTATTTTAGGTTTAATCATGTGTTCAATTTCCTAAAAACCCTTCAAAGAATTTATGTTATGAAATGTTAATTTGAATAATGATATTTCATGGGACATTCATATTTATGTAATTATGGATTATTAAAATAATGGTTGAAAAATGAATGGTATGATATAACAATTAAGGTTGATTTTTTTTAATATTTTGAATATTTTTAGGTTTTTATAATGTTTTCATAACATTTCAAGGTATGTTTTAAGTAGTATGGTTTTAAAATATGAAAACCCATAGTTTAAGTGATAGACCATCACAACATTAAATGAATTAAGTATTGAACCAACAACTAAATTGATACAAGGTTGCATCACCTTCGATTATCCTATGTGACATCGTATTTAGTATGAAATTATTTTTATTTATTTAATATATCTAAAAGAAAAATGTAATTTTCATTTTGGTAACATAATTTATATCATATAGAAAACCATGGGATTGGAAATTACAATATTTTTAATTCATATATGTTATTTCAAAATATTTTCTCTATTTTTGGAAATTCTATATGATTATATTAAATATAATTTTATTTCTTTTTATTTAAGGAAATAATTATTGAATTGTATTTAAAACATGTGTATGATTTTATTAGATATTTATGGAGATTCATGTTATTTATTTAAATGGTTATTATATCATGGAGATTATATTTTTAGAATATGTTAATTTTTTCAGAAAACACAAAAATTATCATTGAGGAATATTTGATCAATTTAATAAATTTTTTGTTATGAATTTGATCATAGAATTTTTAGTAATTTTTATGTAATTTTTTTTCTAAATTATCTATGTTAAAAATTATGTATTAGTGTTTAATTTTAAATACTATATGAATATTTGTTTCCATTTTTAATTTTAGATCCATTGAAATATTATATTAGTGATTTAGGCATAGAGAAATAGTTTTTAATACTTATCATTTCTTGTAAAATTGTGATTTTAGTGGAAATTGATTAATTTATTAAACTCAATGTGTCAAGTAAATATAATTACTAATTTTGTAAGAATAGTACAAAATTGTAATAATAAACTATAATAAAAATATCTTATGAGAAAAAATGTTTCCCTATAACCTTTAATTTTGATGAATTCATTGTCTTTCCCAAATATATGGTTATTATTTTGTGATTTTGAACATTCTTAAGACTGTTTAATTTATTGTAATAAGTTATCAATGAAATTAATTATATCCCATGGATATATCTTTATATCACATTAATATTCTCATATTTGAAAACCTATTATGTGTTTACTATAATTTCATTTATATATCTCTTTCTCTATTTTTAAAAAGTAGTTTCATTAACCATTTTACTTTGTGGGATTTGAAAAATGAATTTATTTAATTTAAAACGTTTTATTTCTGGGATAAATACCATATTTTATGGTTAAATGTGTTTATAGGGGAGAGATTGCAACAATAAATTAATTAATAAGGAAATAATACATTCTAAAATGATAATGGAACATGTCACTTGGCATAAAATAACATTGAAATATTAATATTTCACTTTTTTGAGCCATTATAATTTTGGGTATGAATAAAGATAAAAAATATATGAAATATATAGTAGTATTATTAATTAAAAATGTATAAATTTATGGTTAATTAATAAAGAAAATGGCGTTTATTAAATTCTATTAATTATTCAAAAATAAATTTTCATTAAAAGGGAATTTTTTTATTATTTTTGTGATAATGTAATTAATTTAGTTTATATAATGAAATTAATTTTCTGAAATATAAATTTCAAAATTATAATAAGATTATTTTTTTATATTTTTCTTAAATGGTGAAATTTTCAATGAATAGTCAATAACATATTTTTATTGAAAACAATATTTTATTTTAATATATTAAAAAATTAAAATTATATTTTGAATTTTCTAAACATTTAATTTTTATTTGTTTTCATTAATGTTTTTTAGATATTTTTTATAATTTATTTTAGAATAAATAAATTTTATTTATAAAAATGGAATATTCTACGAATCTGTTTTTTGTCGCATTTATTCATGTTTATATATATATTAAATTATAGCATTATGATTAAAAATATTTTTAAAAATGGATTTTATATTTTTAATTATGAGGTCAATCTTTATAAAATAAGTAACTTTTATTTTTGGACAATATTTAAATTACATTAATAATTTTTATGATCTTTTTGAGGAGTAAATTTTTGTAATTCCGGTAACAAATAAAATGATAATAACTGTATAATGAACTTAACTATGACAACCCGGATTTTATTACAAACTTAAACATGATTTATTACCTAAAACATCACTTGATACAAAAAATAATATCGAGAGGTTTAGTGTCTTTGGGGCTAATATCATTACATAAAAACTTAAAACATGAAATATATCATCTTTATGGAAAACTTTCTTTACATTACTAATAAATTCCTTCGTACTTAGCATTGCATGGGATAACCTGAGGACATGCATAAGAAAAGGGTGAGCTATAAAGCCCAGTAAAGGAGTACACATGGAAGAACATGAAGAGTAAAATACATGTTAGAAAATAGGCATATCAATAGAGCATAAGAAAAACATGAACATAAAGGCATGATAAAGCATGATAATCATAACATGGAAATGTGGCTACAACACATAACATGTAATTAGCTGAGCCAAGGATCATTGGACATGGAGCATGAGTAAATCCTCATTGCACATAAAGCACTAATAAAACCTCGTTTCACTTGAATTAGCACGAGTCATCACTCATTGAACATGATGTATCATGATACTATACTTTAAATAATGCATTGGAGTGTTATAATGGTGTACCCTTCTTAAACATTTAATTTCATGCATAAGTGTGCCACATGGATCATAAACAATTGATTCATAAAACATAATCACTTATTCAATGATAATGGAATGTTTAATTAATACATGAAACTTTATAATCAATATGTAAATGTGCATAAAGGTGAATACCCTTGATGGAGAAATGAGAATGGTATTCACTACACTATGGCATTGGCTTAGAAAATCGGTTCGATTTCTGAAGCGTAACAGCGTGACATAAGAATTCATAAAAACGGTTGATGAAGGAGAAATTGGTTCCTAATCCTATTTACATTTAATTTATACTAAGGAGGTTATATAGATAAATGTCCCATCAATTTTAATGGAATTTAGATTCATGATAGAAAAGTATTTCTTGAATGTAAATGAGGAGACAGAAGTTCCTTTCAAAATTTCGGCATAGTAACGGGTGAACATGGGAGGCATCTAATGGGAGAGAAAGGGGTCTCCCATAATTCAAACATAATGAGGGAAGTATAAAAATGGTGTTAAAAAATACCCCAACATTCATAATTTAAAATAAAAGGTCAAAAAACTTAAAGAAAATCGGACTTAAATTAGAAAGGAAGAAAAACCCTTACTTGGAAGTGTGCTTCCAAAGGCTAGAGAGAGGCTTTTGAGAGGCTTCATGGGATCTTGGGGAACCTTGGGGAAATTCTAGAGAGGTTATGGAAAAGTTTGGACGAACTCAAAAGGCTTTGAGTGGGGAGGAAGTGGGATCTTGGGTGGGTTTATATAGGGAAGGTGAGGGAATTCTTTATTATTTAGGATTGGGACACCTTATATTGAATTAATCCAAACCACAAACAATCCCATGGTTTTTGATCATTTTTTTGGAAAAGGGAATAGGAAAAAAAATATTTTTTAAGGCCAAAGTCTGAAATTCTTAAAATATTAGTGTTTCTTATGTGGAGGTGAGTCACACTCCCATGGAAATTAATTTAAAAAGACAAGGTGTTTAATAAGTCTTGAGGGGTCCATTAATGCTTTGAAAAGTAAACCAAACTCACCCGAAATTACATTATTTTAGTGGTAAAACATATATTGGCCGAACATAAAGATTATAGTAATTTATTACATCACTATTGGGTAATTATGATGTCATAAAACACATTATATATTTAAACTGTATATAATTTTCACTCAAAAACGTGATTGTCTCAAAAAATTATGACAAATCCACCGTTGGATAATTTTGAAGCCATGATTCCAAAAATAACATTTTTTTTATCTAAAAAAATTCTAAATATGTTAATTTTCACTTTTAAAATAAAAACCGACATTTATCGAAAATTCATGGGTTTTGACAAAAATGGCTTTCAAACCTTAATAAAAATTATAATTGCATTCATACAATTATATGATCATTTATATATAACAAAATTAATCTAATAATAATAATAATAATATTTTATTAAAATATTATTTAATTAAAAAATCCATCAATTTAATAAAATAGATTTCTTAATTAAAAATAACTATAACACCATTTGTACTTTAAAAAATATTTACAATGTATGAATAATGACAAGAACTTATATTGATTATTATATACAAAAAAAATAATGTACATGAACATAGTACTATCGATTAGTTATATAACCCCTTAAAATAGTTGCATAAGACCTAATGGTAAGGTGTGCGATGATGACAGACTCTTGGGGTGGCTCCGATAACATCACTCGAGTGGTAATTTCTATCAACTTCCAATTTTCCCGTAGACGGTCTCGTTCGAGCTTGACATGATGAAGCTCATCTTGGGCTTGGTCAAGAGCGAAGCCCAAGGACACCACCACTATTCCGAGCTTCGACAAATGGGATTTGTATGGAGCAATTCTACTAGACAAGGCCATCACTTCTTTTGTCTGAGTAAATTTGGATTTGTTAAGGCCCAATATTTATACTAATCATGTGATCACTGTTCAATGACTATATTAGAAACGGTCAAAATTCTTAACATAAAACCAATGAAGTTGAAATTTTATATAAAAATAAAGAGACATTTAATTAGATCAAGAGGGATTTCCATTAATAAAACTTTGGGTCGTTACAATATTCCCCCCTTAAGAAATTTCTCCCTCGGAATTTTCCATTTCCCACACTAAATCATATGTGGGTAACTCAGCTTTATCATTTCCTCTAATTCCCATGTCTATTCGTCAAGCTTTTGGTTTCTCCATAACACCTTGATGAGGGGAATTGTCTTATTTCGTAGAACATTTTCTCTACGATCTAAGATCTTCACTGGTTTATCCCCAAAATAAAGATCATCTTCTAATTTTACCACCTCAGAAGAGAGCACATGTGAAGGGTCCGGTATGTACTTCCTTAAGAGGGATACATGAAAGGTTTCATGCACTTTGGCTACAGTAGTTGGAAGTGCTAGTCGATAGACCACAGCCCCGACACGATCAAGAATCTTGAAGGGGTCGATGTACCTTGGACTTAACTTCCCTTTCTTTACAAACCTCATGACCTTTTTCCAAGGAGATAATCATAGAAAACCCATGCCTCCAACATTAAAATCAAGGTCTCTTCGGTGATTATCTGCATAACTCTTCGATCGACTCTGGCCTACCATGATATGATGATGAATGGTTTTCACCTTCTTCACCATTTCCTCGACCATTTATGGTTCAAGCAGCTTACATTCACCGACCTCATCCCAACATGTCGGTGTTATGAACCTTTTCCTATACAGGTCATCATATGGTGCCATTAGGATGATGAAGTGGAAACTGTTATTATACGAGAACTCAACCAGAGGAATATTTTGATCACATCCTACTTTAAAGTCCATTGAGCACACTCTCAACATATCCTCAGTTGTTCGGATAGTCCACTCGTATTGACCATCAGTTTGAGGATGATAGGCCATACTGAAGTTCAGTTCAGTATTCAGAGCATGCTGAAGACTCTTCAAAAACATGGAGGTGAATCTTGTATCTCAATCAGACATAATAGATAGTGGTACTCCATTCAACCTTACAACTTCCCTGATATATATCTGTGCCAGTTGATCCAAATAGAAATCCTCCCGAATAGCAATGGAGTGTGGAGTCTTTGTAAGACGATCCAAAAAAACCCATATTGCATTGTTTCCATTGGTTGTCCTCAGAAGTCTGGTGACAAAGTCCATGGTAATGTTTTCACATTTCCATTTTGGTATGGGCAATGTTCGCATCATCCCCTTAGACTTATGCCTCTCTGCCTTCACTTGCTGACACACCAGACACATTGATGTATAGTCAGCAATCTCCTTCTTCATATTGTCCCACCAATAGTTTTCTCATAGATCTCGATACATCTTTGTTCTCCCTGGGTGAATAGAGAAATTTGAACTATGTGCATCATCCAAAAGTTCCTTCTTCAGCTCCAGACTTAATGGAACACATAGTCTTTTCCCAAACCACACAATTCTTTATTTATTAACATTAAACTACAAGGATTTCCCTTTATCGATAGCTTCCATTTTTTCTTGAATTCCCACATCATCCTTTTGAGCCTCCTTTAGCCTTTCCAAAAGAGACGTTTGAGCAATCATTTGTGAAAGGATTGATGATGTTCCCTTCTCTATGATTCCCATGTCTATAATCATCATGTCTATAAAGATTGGATCCCTCTCAATTCACATAATTAATAGAATTTCCGGATCTTTTATACTTAGGGCATCTGCCACCTTGTTCGCTTTCCTAGGCTGGTAATGGACTGAAAAGTCATAATCCTTAATGAGCTATATCCATCTTCTATGGATCATTTTAAGCTCTTTCTGTGGGAATATATATTTAAGACTCTTGTGGTCATTATATATCTCACATTTCTCTCCATAGAGATAATGCCGCCAGATTTTCAAGGCAAAGATCACCCCCGCCAACTACATATCATGTGTTGGATAGTTTCTCTCATGGATTTTAAACTCCCTTGAGGCATAGGATATCACTTTATCATTCTGCATCAACACACATCCTAAGCCCTTCTACGAAGCATCACTGAATTCCACAAAAAGTTCCCCACTTGTGGGTAAAGTGAGCATGGGTGCAGTGATAAGCCTCCTTTTCAAATCCTTGAATCATTCTTCTCATTCATAACTCCATGAAAACTTTACTCCCTTTCAAGTTACCTTGGTAAGAGGGTTTTACAATGGTGATAAATTTCTCACAAATCATCGATAATAACCAGCTAACCCCAATATGCTACAGATATATGTTATTGATGTTGGCCTCGACCATCCCTCAATTGCAACTATTTTGGAGGGATCCATAGATATCCCATTGCTTGTGATGATATGGCCTAATAATGAGACTTCCTTCAACCATAACTCACACTTGTTATACTTCGCATAGATCTTCTCCTTGAGAAAAGTCTCTAGTACAGTTTTAAATGCTCCTCATGATCCTCCTTGGTTTTGGAGTATATTAGAATATCATCTATAAAGACTACCACAAATTTGTCTATGTAATCTATGAAGACTCTATTCATTAATTCCATGAAGATTTCTGGAGCATTAGTGAGTTCGAAAGGCATTACTATGAATTCATAGTGCCTGTATCTTGTGCGAAAAGCAGTCTTGGGGATATCATCCTTCTTCACCCTTACTTGATAATATCCCGACCGCAAGTCCGCCTTGGAGAAGTATTGTGCTCTATGCAGCTGATCGAACAAGTCATCAATTCTTGGGAGAGGATACTTGTTCTTTATCATGATTTTGTTAAGTTCACGATAATCAATGCAAAGCCACATCGACCCATCCTTCTTCTTGACGAAGAGGACTGGTGCACCCCATGGTAAAGCACATGGGCGTATAAACCCTTTATCCAGATTATCCTGTGGTTGTTTCTTCAGATATTCAAGCTCTACAATAACCATTCTATATGGAGTCTTGGATATTGGTAAAGCCCCAGGTAAAAGTTTAATTGATAATTCAACATCTCTTCTAAGAGGTAGACGAGGCAGTTCCTCGGGAAACACTTCAGCGAATTCCCTCACAATATGAATTTCTTCAAGGATGGTTTCTTTCTTGGACTCAATCATCTGAGCCAAATACACGTGCTCATAAGGAAGTAATATCCACACTTGAGATGACAGATCTAAAGGATATTCATCTTCCTCCTTACACTTGTAATGAATCAGGGGTCGATTCTTCCTATGGAGTGTGATTTCCCTCTCCCGAATATTTATGTTGGCTCTATATTATAAAATCCAATCCATGCCAAGAATTGCATCAAATTATGCCAGAGGGAGTATGAAGAGGTTTGTCGAGAAACTAAATCCACATATTATAACAGGGGAGGACTTATATTCATGGGATGCAATGATTTCCCCATTTCATGTATTCACCGACATATTCACTTCCATGATTTGTGGCGATGATGGAATTGTTCTACTAAACCTTTGAGATATAAAATAATGCGTAGAACCTGAATCTAAAAGTACATTTTCTATTATTGAAAGAATAACTAGCGTACATGTCACCACCTCATTGTCGGGGTTCACTTCGGCAGAAGTTATGGCAAAAGCTCTTCCTTTCTCCCTTGGAGGTTGTTGGTTGTCTCCAAAAACTCTTGGATTAGGGTACTAATTTGCAAAATTACCCGTTTCATTGCATTTTTAGCATTGAACAATGCGTTGAGGTTCGAACAGAGCGTTACTCTCATCTACTGCAGGCATGGGTCTTTCTTTCCAACAGTTAACAGCTAGGTGTCCTTCTCTTCCACACATGAAGCATTTCCTCGTCCCCTTAAGGCAATTTGTAGGGTGCTTCTTTCTGCACTTTTGGCAAGTGGGGTGCTGGATCTTCTTAGAACCGCTAGATTTATCCATCGGACAACCAGTATTGAATATTACCTTACGATTTTTGTCCCCATGATACCCCTATGATTATCCGATCTCTATTTCGACCTTGAGGGAAAATCGTACAATTTCCTCATAGATGTCGAAGTCACAGATCGCTAATTCTTTCAGCAGGATAGGCTTCAGCCCACCAAAAAAGCAGTCAACCTTGCATTCGGGGGTAAAGACAAACCTGGAAACGTATTGTGCAAGACATGTGAGGTTTTCCTCATATGCACCAAAAGATTCTTCATCTTTTTGCTTGAGGGAAAGGAAGTCCCTTTCCATTTTAAGCTGGAGGGTGCGTGGAAAATATTTATCGAAAAACATCTTCCGTAAATCCATCCATTCTAACGCCTCGATCTCCTCCTCAGGCATCGTATTTTTTATCAACGTCCAACATTGATCAGCTTCACCCTCCATATGATAAGCCACCAAAAGAACCTTCTATTGTTCAGAACATTGAAGTATGGAGAAGATCTTTTCAATGGAGTTGATCCATTGTTCAACGATCGTGGGATCGGATGATCTACTAAAATTAAGAGGCCTTTATCTCGTGAAGCTCTCGATAGAGACTTGTTCTTTCTTAGGGGGGGGTTAACATTCCTATAGACCCGTGTTTCTATTCAAAACTCGAGTTATCTGAGAGATAAGAGTGACAATGTTCACGATTCCCTCTCCCATTGGATTGGGCATCTCATTAGTACAATCATCACACTGATCTTCACAACAGTTGTTAGCCCAATTCATAATATTACCAGCCATTGGCTGGAAGAAAAGAAAAGCTAGGGGTAACACATAAAGGGTAATCCAAAGACAAAAGTTTATGACTTATAAATAATCTTTTATTTCCTTAACTCATGAGTCTATAGGCTTCAATCTAGGATTTTCATGATCTACTTTCAAACATACATTCTTAGGGGAATTTTTTTTATTCACTTAATAAGGGTTCATACTAAGCTTGTGAATTTATCAAAACATATCCCCATGGAGTGTCATAACCAAGAGTGAAGTAAGGCCCGTTGTCATGCACCCGTTCTCGTTCGATTCTAGCTCAAATCGGTGTTTTTGGGTTTTACCCATTGGATACATCTGTGCCAGAGCCGCCTATACCTGCCCGTATCCAAACAGGGATGTATTTTCTTGATAAACCACTTACTCTATACTCACAAAAACATATGTACATTAATATTGTACATAGTCTTATCTCTAATGATTTATTAGGGTTTTCAAATCCTAATCCCAAAAATAACTAAACATATCCTTTGATACCAACTATGACAACCCTGATTTTATTACAAACTTAAACATGATTTATTACATAAAACTTCACTTGATACAACAAAGAAGATTGAGAGGTTTAGTTTCTTTGGGGATTAGGATTATTATATAAAAACATAATAAATGAAATAAAACATCTTTATTGAAAACTTCCTTTACATGACTACTACATTCTTTCGTACATAGCATTGCATGGGATAACCTGAGGACAAGCATAAGAAAAGGGTGAGCTATAAAGCCCAGTAAGGGAGTACACATGGAATAACATGAGGAGTAAAATAAATGTTAGACAACAGGCATATCAATAGATCATAAGAAAAACATGAACATAATTTAATGATAAATCATGATAATCATAACATGGAAATGTGGCAATAACACTTAACATGGAATCAACATGTGCCAAGGCTCATTGCACATGGAGCATGAGTAAATCCTCATTGCACATAAACCACGTGTAAACCCTCGTTTCACTCAAATTACAATGAGTCAACACTCATTTTACATGACATATCATGATACTATACTTTAGCCAATGCATTGGAGCGCTATAAGGGATCACCCTTCGTAAACATTTTATTTCATGCATTAGTGTGCCACATGGATCATAAAACATGGATTCATAAAACATAATCACTTATTACACGATAATGGAATGTGGAATTCATACATGAAAAATTATAATAAATAAGTAAATGTGCATAAAGGTGAATACCCTTGATGGAGAAATGAGCATGGTATTCACTACATGATGGCATTGGCTTAGAAAATCGGTGCGATTTCTGCAGCGTAAAGGCGTGCAATAAGAATTCATAAAACGGTTGACGAGGGAGAAAGGGTTTCCTCATAATATTTACATGTAATGTAAAGTAATGAGGTCATATAGATACATGTCTCGAAAATTCTAATGGAATTTTGATTCATGATACAAAAGTATTTCTTAAATGTAAATGAGGAGAGAGAAGTTCCTTTCTGAATTTCGGCATAGTAACGGGTGTACATGGGAGGTATCTAATGAGAGATAAAGGGGTCCCCCATAATTAAAACATAAATTTGGTAGTATTAGGGAGGTGAAAAAATACCCCAACATTCAAAATTGAAAATAAAACGGCAAAACAACTAAACAAAACTTGGACAAAAATGAGAAAGGAAGAAAAAACCCTTACATGGAAGTGTGCTTACAAAGGCTAGAGAGTGGATTGTGAGAGGCTTCTTGGGAGATTGTGTCACCTTGGGAGGATTATATAGAGATTAGGGAAGAGTTTGGACGAAGTCCATAGGCATTTAGTGAGAAAGAAGTGGGAGCTTGGGTGGGATTATATAGGAAATGTGAGGGAATTCTTTATTATTTAGGTTTGGGACCCCTTATATTAAATTAATCCAAACAACAAACCATACAATGGTTTTTTTCCCATGGTCTTCGGGAAAGGTAAGAGGAAAAAAATATTTTATAAGGCCAAAGTCCTAACTTCTTAAAATATTAGGGTTGCTAATGTGGAGGTGAGTCACATTCCCGTGGAATTTAATTTAAAAAGACAAGGTGTTTAATAAGTCTTGAGGGGTCCATTAATGCTTTGAAAAGTAATCCAAACAATCCCAAAATGACATTATTTTAGTGGTAAAACATATATTGGCCGAACATAAAGATTATAGTATTTTATTACATCACTATTGGTTCATTATGATGGCATAAAACACATTATTTATTTAAATGGTGTTTAATTTTTACTCAAAATTTTGACTGTCTAAGAAAATTATAAGAAATTCACCGTTGGATAATTTCGACATCCTGATTCCAAAAATAACATTTATATTATCTAAATAATTTTCCAAATATGTTAATTTTCACTTTTAAAATAAAAACTTATATTTATTGAAAATTCACGGGTTTTGACAAAAATGGATTTGAAACCTTAATAAAAATTATAATTGCATTCATACAATTATATTATCATTTATATATAATAAAATTAATCTAATAATAATAATAATATTTTATTAAAATAATATTTAATTAAAAAATCCCTTAATATAATAAAATATATTTCTTAATTAAATAAAAACTAAAACACCATTTGAACTTTAAAAACTATTTACAATGTATCAATAATGACATAAAATTTTATTTATTATTATATAAAAAACAAATAATGTGCATGAACATATTACTATAAATTAGTTGCATAACCCCTTAAAACAGCAGCATAAGACCTAGGGGAATGGTGTGCGATGTTGACAGACACTTGGGGTGGCTCGGATAACATCGCTCGAGTGGTAATTTCTATTAACTTACACTTTTCCCATAAATGGTCTCGTTCGAGAATGACATGATGAAGCTCAGCTTGGGCTTGGTCAAGAGAGTGCCCATGGACGCCACCTCTTTTCCGAGCTCCGACAAATGGGCTTCGTATGGAGGAATTCTACTGAAGGAGGCCATCGCTTCTTTTGTTTGAGTAAATTTGGATTTGTTAAAGCCCTATATTTATAATAATAATGTGATCACTGTTCAATGACTATATTAGCAACAGTCAAAATTCTTAACATAAAACCAATGAAGTTGAAATTTTATATAAATATAAAGAGAAATTTAATTAGATCAAGAGGGATTTCCATTAATGAAACTTTGGGTCGTTACATTAACACATTCTTTAAAATTACTTGATTATTATATCTCAACCATAATCAATATATGGTTGAATTTAAGTCCTTTTTTCAACCTTTTGGATCAGATTATGACCTTTATAGTATTTTATAAGAAAAATATCCAACATCTCACATTGGTGTTTTTAATAAGTTAATTATTTTTTTATATAGTAGTATACGTATGCTAGTTTTTACTATATATAATATGTTTAATGATATAAAATTATATTAATAATTATATTTTAATTTTAATTTATAGTGATGAAATAAATACCATAACTACATTTATAATGCTAATGAAGAAATTAATTAATTAATTGAATAATTAAATAAAATATTTTAGTTATATTAATCTAATTTTTTTAAGATAAAAAATGTGATAAATTAAATTTATAATTTACAGTGAAATATTTGTTAAATAATAAAAAAAATCTATTTTTTGATGTGTTGATATTATTCAACTCAATGTAATGAATAGTTATCATAAATGACATTATGGTTATATATAGTGATTAATAATTTTTTAAATTATATAAAATTCATAAAAGGATTAATAAAATCAATTTTATTATTATATTGCATAAAATATCTACCAAGGATCATTTAGGTATCTTTTTTCCTTTTATAGTAACTATATTAACTCTCATATAGAAATAATTCATGATGTCATGGTAAGAGATAAATATGTTAAATAGGTGTAGAAACAAAACATAAGAGTCAAAATATAGTCAAAACATTTATAATTTTTATTATGTCACATTATTTAGGACAATAAATATATTATATTTTAAATAATTCTCTTTTTAACCATTTTAAATTTAAAATTAACTTACATTAATTCAATATTTTTAGAAATTCCAAGAGTTCACCATGCCTCTATTATAAAAATAGAACATAATATTTTAAATCCATCACACATCAAAACAAATTTAATTCATTTAATAAAAACAAATATACGTTAAAATATTAATTACCCACATTTTGGAGGCCATAGGATATGCATTCCACTAAAATTTTACAGTTTAAGGTCTTAATCAAATGTTGTTACCCAAAAAATATTTTTCATAGTTCTCAACTTGTTTTATATTTGTTTCTTCTAAGAATACCATCAAATATTCTTCAAGAGTACTAAAATAAAAAAATATTATACTATTTAAAATAATATGTAATTCTTATAAAATAATATCTTGTATTCATCACTAAAATCAATCAAATGGTAGAAGAATAAATTGTTTGTTTATACGGTGGACTACCACCTCATGTACTAATTAATTAATATCCCGTAACCACATCTAAAATATTGTTTTAATTATGGAAATAATATTTAAAAATTATATTCATGAAATATTTATCACTTTAAAAAATTAATATATCATGTACCTTCTTAAAAAACTATTTGATGGAAAACGATAATGTCGTTCCGACGTACGTGTGTACTACAACCTCCAAAAAGTGAAACAGTTTTTTTTCCTAACATAAAACTAATTATATAAGTATATGTTTATTTTAATAAGTAATATTATATATGCTATATTATTATATCTCTGTAATGATAATATAATAATTACCTTATTTCAATAATGGTCTTTGAAAAAATTGAAATGATACTAATGCATACGTACGACCTATGATCTCCATTATTGGAAAAATGTTCATTTTTATTAGAGGGATTTAATAATATAATTGACGTATAAAAAATAAAAATATTTTATGATTTTTATTCCTTTTATAGCAGATTAATTAACACATTGATTGTATTTTTCATATGGAATTCATTTTGGATATATGAACCAAATATCGTTTAATGGCCTGATGCGAACCTAAATGAATATGTATATGTAATAACATGTTAGTAAGTGTGATAAAAGGAATAATAATATTGAAAAATGTTATTAATAAATTAATTAATTAACCAAAAATTAGTAATTATGTTGTTAAATAACATAAGTGATGATTCATACTTCGGGTAAGATATTTCTGTCCCACATTAATTCCGATTGTAAACATGCATCAACAATACATTTTGATTTTGTGTGGTGTATATAATATCCATGAATGGATTTAATATTTATTATAATTAAAATTATCATATATATAAATATATATTAAGATAATTTTATTTCTTTAATATAGATTATTATTCAAATGATACCTATGTGGTAATATTTTATTTCAAAATTTCATCATTATTGTGGATGGTTTTGTTATATGAATCATCTGAGGGTTGATTATTCTCCATGACCTTGTTTTCAAAAAACAATCTCCAATATAATTTTAAGGTTATCCAAATATATTTTACAATAATTTCTATCGATTTTTTACTTTTTTAATAAAAAATTAATTGAATATGATTTTTTGTTATGTGAAAAATGAACCCTATGATTTCTTTGGAAACAAATACAGAATTAATATTTTTAACTCATTTAGAATGAGATTAATTTCATTCCCACGTAATGAATTAATATTTTAATGTTTCAATTATTTTTTTACATGACTATTTTCAAATTAAATTTATTCATTTTTATTTGAGGTTCATTTCAAAAAGGTATCTAAATCTATAATGTAAAAAATATTTTCATTATTAATTATTCCATGTGATCTATTGAATTCATTAGTCATATAAGATTACATACATTCATCTTACTAAATAGTAAATTGGGATATTAGTCATGGTTATCATACTTATTAATTCAATTTTTATTTATGTTTATGATTACATGGTGTTTAGGAAACCTATTACATTTACATTGGTTATACATTAACGATATAAAGAATAGTATATAAAAAGTGTTTAATTTAAATGGGTTATGATAATATATAATTTATATGAAAAAAATTCCATTTCATAGGTTTTTATTAGATGAATTTATTTATAATATTTTTGCAGACATATTTTTTGTTTTAATTATGTGAAGGGGTTTACATTATTACATAGGAAAAAGGATAAATTACATCCATCAACGATTGTGACCAATATATCCCTACCAATGATTGAGTAAAGTTTAATATCACTTAAGATAAATAGGAATGTAATGGGGAGTTATAATGATACAGTAAGGGAAATTTTTCAATATGATAGTATTTTGAGTAAACCATAAATTCTACAATGGTTTATGAATCAAACCCATTAAACTATATTATTCTAGGTAGAGTGAATTGGCTATGAAAAAAATGATTTTCAGTGCTTATTTGTATTCCACAATTCCATGTCAGGTGTAAATGATATACTGATGTATTATTTTCATTATATACCCTATGATTCGTGTGTTATAAACTACCATGATTAATGATGGGACTCAAAATATGTAGGGAATTTTTTTTAAATTTTAAACATATGTTCTCATTAAATTTTTATCATGTTATGCTTATATGATCATTATGATGTCTATTATTTTCACTTATAGTGCATTTGAGCTCACCCTTTTCATATTTTTCTTTTTTGGCAGTACATGAAGAATTGTTATAATTTTTTTTATAAATAAGAGGGTTACTATATCTGATGATTTTAGTTGGTGGTAATGTTGACCATTAAGAAGAAGCTATTTAATAATCCATGTTGTGAATAATTTTTCCTAATTTTAAAACCTCTAAAAATAAATGGTCCATGGTTTTGTATGTGATGAAATATATCACTTTTACATTAAATGTGTTTTTATATCAATAATTGGGTGTCATTTATTTTTATCATATCCAAAAATTTAATGATCACATTTTTAGCATCAGATCAAAAATGTGAGGTTTTCGAGTTGTTAAATTTTCTTAAAAAATGAGGTATCCCGAACATTGGAAAAAATAATTATAATATACTTTTATATTAATATTCAATAAATATCCTATATATACTTTTCTAAAAATAAATATTTATTATTATATTTTAATAATAGGAACACAAAAAATATATTGAAAAATGATCATCAATATTTCCCACGAACATTATACTCCTACATGACCCTTCAAGACCTATCATACATAGTATCCTTTTATATAACATAATTATATTGATGAATTATAATGGGTTATCATAGATTCTAAATATGTTAAACATGATGGATAACATTTAATGATCAATTGTGAGAATAATATGATAATTAGGTAAAGAGTAAATAATAAATATATATGAATATCATTCCCAGTGTCATAAATCATAAATCACGAGTCATGGATTAACAAATCAGTATCCATAATACACGAGTCCTAAAATTAATCGAACAACATACAATCAAGATCCATGACAGAATAACAAATTCAAAATAAAAATTAATTATATTGTGGAATTATATTATGTCATAAACAGAATCACAGAAATAATATTCCATGATTATCCACCAATAAATTTACAGCATATAGGATTTGTAAAACCACATGTGTACGTTCATTAGATTATAATAAAAACTAGTGAACCCTTATGGACTTGGGATAAGTACCCATGTGCCATTTTATCCCATGATATATAAAACACCAACCAATGAATTATAGGTATATAATGTTCCCACATATTATATAATAATATACCAAACATATGAATATCATAACAATATATATACAATAATCATTCCTTTTGAGGATAATTAATTCTGGGAAAATAAATAGGTATGATGATTATTTCCTAAAAAATAATCTTATTCCATCAAGAGAATTAATTTTGAAGGTATCATTAAACCATATCCTATGTGAAGATGAATAATCATTAACTGACATTGTAAAATATGGTAAATAATTATCTGATAGCATAAAAAATATTAATTCAAAAATTCCTAAAAAAATCCATTCCTTTTAGAAATATTTTAAAAAAATCAAAGAATAATTGGAATAACATTATAATTAAAAAGCCATATATTCAAAAAAAATTATCTTTTGAAAAAAAAATTCCCTAATGTATAGAATTGTTAGTCAAGTGGTCGATGGTTATAATAATATTTTTTCAAGCCTTTGCAAATAGAGTAAATAGTGTACTATACAAATGGTGAATAATATATTTATTTTTAAACTATTTTAATTTAAAAAACATCGTGAAAAATTTTAATTTTTTTTAAATATATAATAAATGTTTTCAAATGATATAAATAATATAGATTTGAAAAAATGATCCATGGACTCGAAGAAGAAATTAGGATGGAAATCCTAAAAAACATTCTTTCATAATTTTTTTAATAATGAGCGGGGGGGGGGGGGTTGAATAAAAAATAATAAACAAATAAATAAAATTATTGGATGATAATATATAGTTTTCCCAAGAGAACGAACAAACAATTTTATATAATGGGAATTGAATCAAAATAAATTTTGATAAAAAGTCAACTTGTAACACAAAGACATACCTTTAAAATCAACATTATAAAAAATTCATTATCATCTATTATAAGATATTAAATATATTATAAATCATTTAGATAATTATGTTTACTTCTATAATACTTGATAGTATTCATTTATAATATCATATCATCTCTTTATTAATAATTATTCATTAAAATCAATAGTTTAATGATTAATATGTTGTTTTCAATTCATGTTATGGTTTGAAGGTTCAATTCATTGAAACATAGTAGTTATTCCAGAATTTTATTCACCTCATAGATATAAATTTTTTTTATTATATAAAATTTTAGAATCATATAAGAATTTTCCTAATAAAAAATGAAATTCATCACTTTGTTGAGGATGAAGTGTACGCATAATCATCAATGATGTTTTCATATATCATTAGAAGAAAAATAAGTATATAATTACTATTAAAAATATAATTATATTTATTTATAATAATTAGTGTGAATTTTTGTGCCTTGATTATTAGCGATGATTTAGTGGAAGTGAATGGGAAAAAACAAAATAATGTAGTTAATACCTTTATCATTTCATTGGATATCATCAATTTGGTTTCTTTTTAAGCCATATAAGTTTAATATTTCTGTATGAAAAATTACTGTAATCACATTGAAGATATTTAGGTAATTATTTTAATAGATAATTGTTGAAATATGTTGACTACGATGTGTGAATAAGTTAGGGTACTATGATTCCTTTTATATGTTAAAGGAGTGGAACCCTTGTAAGGACACATAATTTTAAAATAATATAATATTATTTTTAAAGGAATTTGAAACCACATAAAACCAATTTATAATAAAGGTTAATTCTTTCTTCAAATTTCACAAAATTAATCAAATAATTTTAATGTTTTCCTAAATTTTTAATCCAGATCCATTTATTTAACCACATTTAATCATTTAAACATTTATCCTATTGATTTAATTTAGAATATGTGAAATACTAATTATTAAACAAATTTAATTTTTAATGATATGTAGAAAATTTTATTCCCAATATTAAATCTATTTAATTATATTTCATTTCTATTGTGTGATGAAATTTATTCTAATATCCACACACAAACATGAACAAATCATTTGTTTAAAAATGTATTTTTCAAGAATTAAATGACATTGTTATTATTATGAATTTTATATTAAAAAAAATTACATGAATATTTATTTATATTATACACTATATAATGTAAAAAATAATTAGAATAATTCAAAAAATTGGTTCATTTAATTTATTCTGAAAAATTTCATTATCTATAGTAAATAAAGTTTTCTGTAGAAAAAATATCATTTTACCACCACAAATATCTATCATTAATTTTATCAATAATATAACATATTTTTGAATGATTAATAAAATATTTAAAATATATATATATAAGTAACAATTAATTGTTTTAATTATCAAAATAAGAGAGAAAATATTTGAAATTAAATCAAATATAACTAAAATAATGTTCGTAAACAAAAAAAAATGTTTAGAAATGAGTATAATTTATTATCATTACATAACAATTTCATGGATGTAATTATATTAAAATATTTTTGAAAAACATTATTCATTGAATTGAATACATCCAAATAAACTCACATCAATGAAAATAAATTCTATCAAGAACTTGTTTTTCAAAGGAAGTTGTTCATTATGGTTTTCATACAAATGACGCATAGAAATAAAAATTTTATCAAGAGGGTCAGTGTTATGGATCATAAAACCTATCATAGGAGATTAATTATAACTCTTTTACTCTATTATATATTAAATATTAATTTTATAAACCATTCTATCATTCCATTATGGAATTGGTTACTAAAGTTCCAACAGTTGTCATTTATCATTTCTTACTATGACCAACATTACATATCAATGAAAAAACCTAAATTATAATTTTTTAAAAAATATATTTATTTGATATTAATAATAAATTTTATTTCCAATATTAAATGAATGTTTTAAATATATATTTTTTATGTATTAGTGATTCTGGTCATTGGGTAACTATTGTTTAATGCCACATAGCATGGATTTCTATACAACATCTTGATCTTTTAAAGAAGGGGATTTTTTTCATGTTGTTATTGGGCCCAATAGGTGGGATTACGTTGATTAATTATAAATGTAAATAGATACCATATTTTTAAGATCTCCAAAATAAGGATCTTCTTAAATTTAAATGTTATATTTCTAGGGCTGACATGTGAATTTTAATTCCATGAATTAAGGAATTTGTGGAGAAAGGTTAATATAATGAGATAATGTGGTCCATATGAATAAGTAGATATTTTTGGGTTTCCCATCATTGGAATATTTACCAATAAATATGTGCTAACCCTTATAATAAATAATTCCTTATAAGGTAAAACCTCTAGTCACCCAGTGTGAATATAGTCCAACTTATAGGTACTTTCATTAGATAATTGGGGAATATAGTGTTTCGAGAGGGGATATGTTATCATTATAAATATGTCCCAATAAGGTGGGATTTAAATTGGGACACCTACCATGTTAATGGGATATCATTGATTTCATGAATTTAGATATATATTGGGATGATACAAATGATCACACAAAGTGTATGTCCATGTGATTATATAAATGGAAGATCGTGTTGGGTATGTACCGCAATGAGGTGTCCTATGTTTCTGATTAGAATACGTATCAAGGAAAAATAATTTTTGTTGGATCCTCTCAAGGTAATATGATGAGATTATATAATGACATCTTGGATTGTGTGTTAATTTCATGTTCTTTGTAAATTATATTCATTAAATATGTACTAAATGGTGATTCTTGTGATGTATATCAAATATTATAATGAAAATTTAAACTGATCCTCTAATCCCAAATAACTAATTCTAAATCTTAGAAATAAGATATAGAGGATTAGTATTATATCATTAGATCATACAATCAGTTTCTATGTGGGGATTATTCATATTTACTACAATCGAATGATTCTTAAACCACATGTAGGGAAATAATATGAGAGTTATTTAGAATTATAAATGTTTTATCATTTGTATACATGACCTAGTAAATGCATAATGTGATTGAATATTTAGATCATAACCCTATGAGAATCCTCATGTGGTATGATAATGATCAGTCATATTACTATTAAGAGGCCCAATTATATTTAGATGTTGATTATTCTCTTAGGATACTAATGAATTATTTTTGGTTGTATCATGCTCATGTTATGAGGAAAAGTTTTCTAGTTGTATGGGGTATCCCATGTCCATATCATTGGTTATGATTGTAGTTGTATTTATATAATGGTGATACATTTTTATACATTTTGACATCTTATTGTTTGGATGTCTATTTCATTGATGGGATAAAACATGATGGTATAAAAGGAATTACACAAAAGCTGACCATCAAGAGATATTTCTTGGATAATATACCCATAATGGATATTCTTTACTCTCCATAGGGGGTGTCACTATTTTCATTTGATTAGGTATATCCATATTCAGTGACATTATCAAATGATATAATCAATGATATAACCCATTTGTTAGTTATATTTTTAATTTATTTTTTCATTAAATAATCTTAAGAAGATAAAATAATTTTTGGGACGAGATCTCGAAAAAGGACTGTTATAAATACAAATACACAAAAACATTTACATTGGAATATTACTATATTAAATTGGCATATTTTATAATGGGAATTGCATGGTTATTTAAGATATACATTTTATGAAGCATTTACTAGCATGTTCTACCTAAAATGTTTCCTCAATAATATATAAACAGAGTCAATATTGTATTTTCTTTAAGTACCTTGGCAAAAGACGAATTTTATTACAAGGATTAATTGTGAATGCTTCACAAATTATGTGATTTACCGGAACATTGAAAGTATTCCACTTTTTACATTTTGAGGTTCTGTTACTTCTAGAAATTGATATTCATATAGAAAATTATTTCACAATATTCCCCATCAAAATTCTCGTAGGTTCACCTTTCTGTGATTATTTTCATTTTTGGTGAAAATGTGGTGTATTTATAGGCAGTGATGGGTAACCATTATCCTATAAAAGGAATACAATTTATGGAATTTTATGGTTGTAAATCATAATATGAGGATCATAAATTATAGGGTATGTGTTATGTGATTGAATATGATCTTACTAGACCACAAACAATGTTTTATATTTCCTATATTATCATATAGATATGTGTTCTGTATTTCACAAAGGACGAACGAATAAATATTAATTTCTCTATATAAGAGGTGTTTTATAGTAATATTGGAACACATATCACCATAAAAAAATATTTTATAAATGCATAATTGTTTTTTAGTGCCTTTAAATTTTGAAAGTCACCCCACATCACAAATGGGTGAATATTTACGAACCCCAAATTTCTTCAATGAGGTGTTATAATTTTTCAGTGAAGCCTAATTCCCCAATAAAGGATTTTTTATTACTAATTTTCATCTCAATTTTAATCACCTATAGGTTTTATTTATACATTTGAGGGTTTTTGGTATTTAAATCACTCAACAAAGGCCTACCCTCAAAATGATGTTTGATTGGCATGAGAAACAAAATTATGAAGAATAAAGGTTAAATTATGAAGCACATTATTGTACATTCAGTGTTCATCCTTAACTATGATGGGGATGGTTCAAGTGGGGATGGAAATATTATTTCAAATCATGGTGCTAATGATTTATTAAGGGTACCCACCCTTCACACTCACTAGTGGTGTAACGAAGGTTACAAAGACACTATATTCAACATATTAATGTATTTAATCATCTCTTGGACAATTTTATTTATTTCCCCACACACTACTTTTATTTTATTAGTGAATTTGAAGGCTTTAATATCTAATATGATGAAATTTAAATTGTCACTTCTCATATATCTCAATAAATATAGAATAATGAAAATAATAACTAGAATGTTGACAGATCAGTTCATAGGTGTAGAGATTGGACCCTCATTGTATGAGATATTACAAGAACATATTATTTTATCTTTTTTTATTCATAGGTTGATCAATAAATTCTTGATGGTTTTTATTTTCCACAATAATCTATATGATGATACACATAACTATTTATCATTTTTTCCATTACAGGATGTACTTGTAAAACTACAAAAAATCCATAACAATTATAAATTTATTAGGTTTTTGTGTGTTTAATTTTCAGTCAATAAACTCTAATATGAAAGTAAAGGTTTCATATTTAGAATTAATGGGAGTAATTTAATCAATGATTAGGGATATAAAATATGTGAATCATTTTATTATAGTGAAGAACATAATGATTTATATATACTCTAGTTATGATGGAGTGGTATAAAAAAGCCAGGGTTTGGATATGGAAAAATTAGATTTAGTGGAGTGGTATCTCTAATAGTTCAATCATTTTCATCAAGATTTTTATCTACTCTATCATAAAATGGGGGATGATGATAGTGAATCATATTACAAACAGAGACTAGTATATGTGGAAAAATGATTGTACAAGATTCCACTTTAGTGGTTATTTCACTACAATATGATGAAAATATGAAGGATGCACCATTGATTGGATAACACTAAGCCATATATTATTCGAAAAAATAATAATTTTGTTTCATCAAATAGTTGAGTGTGAAAAATAACTATAATAGCTTAATCTTTGTGGCATGGAATCCATATAAAAGATTCCCATATAAATTTTTAATGAATGAAAATTCCTTCTTTTCATGATTGTTTTTTATTCCCCAAATCTGATTATAATTTAATATTATACATTAAAATCTTTGGAAACAATATAATAAAGCTATCTCAACAACAATTGAGAATTTAGTCGGGGAATGGGGCATGTAAAGAAAGGTTCCCATATACTTGAATTAAATATTATTTTGGTCATTTAATGAATCAATGATAGATATATACATCACTAGCATCACTGTAAGAAAAAAAGTAGTCAATTCAGTTGAATTATTTCTCCACTAGTCAAGGATCATGGATTAGTATAGTCATAGTTGGAATCATAATAACACATGATGTGATCCATTTTGATGAATAATTTGACTCATCATGATGGGAATTAAAAATGATAAAATTTATAATTATTATGAAAATCGTAAAATGGTATTCAATACCTTGAATTTATATCATCATAATATTCACACATAATCCTTATACTAATACAACAGGGACAATGGGAGTTGATGAATGATGTACACTTTTTCTATATCTAGGCATCTAGTGAGAACAACTTCACATTATTTGGAATCATATTAGTTGAAATAGAATCATTGATTCTTATTATTTGTCACCCTATCTTTTTATTAAGACTTATTTTGGTGATACATAGTTGTAAATTACACATATTTTAATTTTCATTCAATTTTTGAGCTTTTAACCAACATATTTTTTATCATTTTTAAAATTTAAAATTATACAATATACAAAGAACATATAAGGAACATGACTATTGATTGGAGGGTAAATATTTCTCGCATTATCCATCGGTGTGTTTTTATACTGGAGATTATTGTAATTCATTCCATACATACTTTCATTTCATGTATTTTAGACCAATGATCGATGAATTTTAGGTAAAATATATTGGACCACAAAAAGCTACAATTTAATATCATCACTCATTGACCACTAAATGGGTATAGTATATAGTATTAGATATTGAAATATGTATTTCTATAATCTATGGTTATAGATATTTGACAACATATTCCTATAGTTTGATTTCATAATGCTCTGACTATATATTTCTATACTGTATGGTCATAAGGATTTTACCTTAATGTGAGTCTTTCAATCGAGCAATTTGAGTATGGTTATCCATATGTGAATGAAGACATATGATAATATTTTTAAATAAATCAAGGATAGATTCATCCCAATGAACCAAATTAGAGTTATCATCATGGTCTAGGATGATGTAAATTCATTATTAAAGAGGGTCCAATATATGATATTGAGATATCATTAAGGTGATACATGCACTATGTAATGGTGTTCGTGGTTGAAGTACATTGTGTTGCATTTGTTGTCAATGAGGCATGAAGTTGTCTTGGAATGAATGGAAGTCAGGGAATGTCAAGATGTGAATGACAAAGGTTGTGATGGTGTTGGTGGTGAAGGAGAATGGCCATTGTACTAAGATGCATGTCACTTAGGAGATTCACTAAGTGGTATTGGAAATTGTGGTTGAAACATTATCCATGTACATCAGACGATTGTTGAACTGATCTTTAAGTTCCAAGAACTTGTATCAACTGGATACAATGTCACAACAAGCTTTAGAAGACCATGCATTGTAATGACAATGCATGAGGTGATGAAAGCTGATCCATCCACAACTACTAAGTGGATGATGTGGATTAATGAAGTCCATGCACTAACACGTAGTGCATGTGAATTAGAAGAAGATCCAATTGATCTCTGATTAGATCAATGAAGCACTTTGAATATTATAAGTGATTCAGGAGTTCGGTTGATGAAGATGAACCTTTTGAATTCCATATCCTAAGTAAAGATCATATGAGGAGAAGTAATGGAATTCTTAAGAAGAAGATGTGGAGGAATTTCAAATGAAGAAGAAGAGAGGAAGAAGGAGAAATGATAAAGATAGGCATGTGGCATTTGGCAATTGGCATATTTTATATGGAGGAGAAACTGGACAAAGTATTATTGAAGACTTAGCCAAAAAAATTGGCCTGTCCGTGAGCACCTTGTGGGTTCAACCCCAAGGCTCATGTGGGCCTAAGGCGCCACGCCCAAGGGGGAACCCGTGGGGCGAGCTCAGGGCGGCAGGGGCGCACCCGCAGACACCACAGAGGCGGCTGGGGCACGCCCGGAGGAGCGCAGTGTGCATAGTGGGCGCCAGTGGCGCGCCCGCAGGAGACATAGTGGGCGCTAGGAGCGCGCCCGCAAGGAGCAAGAGTGGGCGCAGAGCGCGCCTGCAGGGAGAACACGGTGCGGGGCGGCACCGTGGAGGGAGAAGTGAAACTGGGAGTTGAGCGGCAGTGGCATACTGATAAGCCGCGTGAAAACCGCGCCCCGTTTCGATGTGGGACGCGGAATTTTCACCCGGGAACGATCCTGGCCGCACGATCAATCGCGCGCCAGATCTCGGCCGCCCATCTAATCCGCCGCGGCCCAACCAGATCGCGGCCGTCCGATGTATCTCCATCGTCTGATCCGACGGCCGTGGCTTCGTCCCCTTCCTCGAGCCCGAGCCGAAGTCTCCCGCGACGCCGCTGAACCAGAGGCCATCCGACCACCGGATTTCGAGATTCCGGCCACCTCTGAAGAAGCCGAAGGCACCATCCGACTCGTCTGGCCACACTGAACACAGCCATGCTATAAAATGGATGTGCATGCAACAAATGAAGCTTTTCGATGTCGGCCGAGGCAAGCAAAGCTGCCGAGGCCATGTGGTTCGTGTCTTGCATGGGATAGAAGATACAGAGGCCGTGCATGCGTTATAAATCGCATGCACGAGGAGGAAGAAAATAATAAATGAGCCCGCGTCAAACCGAGAATAAATATCAAGATTTGGAAAAATCTTGAAGATCTGAAGATCTCGGTTGTTTGAAGTTTTTCTCACGCGGATGAACCGAGGCTCTCCTCGCCTATAAAAAGAAGACCCGAGGCGCTGGAGAAGCTTGCTGATGCGCTGAAACCTTGTTGAAGATTTGTGTCCCGCGTGTGCCTCTGCCTCGCGAAGAAGAAGCCGCCGCGCAAAGAACTTGCGCGGCTGTTGTTCTCGGTGCCACCCGAGGCCCGAAAGAGGAGTCCCCTGTGCGCATTATTTGCGCGACAGGAAGAGCTCTCCCTGCCCGCATACTTGCGCGGCAGGAGAAGCTTGCGCGCCCAAGGTGTCTTTGCACCCTTGTGGCTTGCGCGCCTCGTGGTGTTGCACGCTGCACACCCGAGTGCTTGTGCACCCAAGTCCTTGCACGATAAAAGAAAAGAAGTTGGCTGCACCCCTTGCGCGCCTTCATTTTATGTTTGAGCAGTAGGTGTGCTGCAGAAGACCCGAGACTTGTGCTTGTGTGCCAAGTGACGGAGGAAGACGGCCGAGGATACCTTGGGTGTGTGCAAAGAAGAATAAAAGAGCTCGGGCAGTGTGTGCAAGTGGAAGGCCAAGGCATTGCCTTGTGCTAAACAAGAAGGGGACCCGAGGCTTGCATGCCTTGTGTGTGCAAAGTGAGAAGGAAGGTCGTGGCCGTGTGTGTGCATAATGAGGAAGGCCACCACATTTGTGTGTGTGCAAAATAATAGAAGGCCAAGGCCTTAGTGCCTTGTGTGCACCAAGGGAAGACCACACTTTGTGTGTGTGTGTTAGAATTGAATAGGTCGTAGCCTTGTGTGGGTGAATTGAAGACCACACCTCATTTGAGTGTGTGTGTGTGAAAATTAAAGAGGAACACCCTACGGCCATTTAAGGGTGTGCAACAAGAAGTGTGAAGGCCCAACTCATGTGTGTGCTAAAGTGAAACAATTGTGTGCAAATTAAAGAAGTGGCCGAACCTAGGTGTGTGCACTAAAAGTAAACACACTTAGAAGAAGAAAGAAGTGGAAGACTCACACTAGTGTATAACACACATTTATGTGTGTAATCAAAAGAGATTAAAGTGTGTGAAGAAGTGAGAAGGTGGTGTGTGCTTAAAGATACTACACCCTTTGTGGGTCTACTGCACCAAGAGGAAGAAAAGGAGAGTGCATGCATGCATGCATGCACGTGCACACGTGAACAATGCTAAATCAGTGGTGTGCAACTGAGACTGGACCAGACCAAAGATAAAGATATTATTTGTCTGAGCATTCAGTAATTGGAGAGAAGCCGGGGCATCCTTAGAAGAAGGTGATAAAGCCCGAGCTAGACGAGAAGACCTGTTCACCACAAGTGATCAGAAGAAGAGCAAAGCCAGCAGCCTTTATCCCAGGCTGCTGAGGATACTTGAAGAAGCTTAAAGTGAAGAAGAGCTACTCGTGCGACTCGAGGAGCCAGGAGAAGACCCTGTGGGACTCAGGGAGAAGAAGTCTTCAGTGGGATTCTGGAGCAGGCCAGTGGGACTCTGGTAACACTGTGGGACGCAATATAAAGACCCTCCTGTGGGACTCAGGAGAGATACAGTGGGACTCTGTATCGACCATTGTAATTTTAACAGGTTATAATGGAGAATCCATGCTTGGAGAGCATGGCAAGGATGTAGGCCTTTGGTGCCGAACCTTGTAAATCCTTGTGTCCTGTGCCTTTTCATTACTGCATTATCCGAGAAAGGTTGAGAGATACAAGAAGAGTGGATCGAGGCTTTAACCAGCCATAGAGGTTTAATTGATTAAGAATCAATTAGTAAAAAGTTTTAAAGGATCACTGATTCACCCCCTCCCCCTCTCAGTGATTCACACTGATCTGGGCAATTCAATTGGTATCAGAGCGGAGGTTACCTCTAAAAGATCCAAGAGAGTCTATATGGAGTGCAGATTTGAGGAAATGAAAGAACAGCCTCAAATGGAGATATCTGCCAAGACTCAGAAAAACAGAATGAAGAAACAGGCAAAGAAGATGAAGAAGAAGGCTGGTGCAATCATAGAAACTCCTTCTATGGAAAGAAATGTGAAAGTCACATCAGATGACAATTCCTTTTATCATTCTTCTGATGAAGCCTGGTCTAGCTGTGATGAAGATGGAAGAAACAATGATCTTCTAAATTCAATCAAATATCTTCAGAAGAGAGTCCCCAAGGAAATTGCAATGTGTATAGCTACAGGCCTCCTTGATCTTCAAGAAGAAAAATTACAGCTAGAAGATGAAGCCAATTCTCTAGAAGTCCAATTGGAAAAAAGGGTTGGCATAACCAACACTCTCAGAAAGCTGGTAAATGCCAAAGATGAAACAGTATCTCTTTGCAATGAAAGATATGAAGACACTGCTGAAGAATTGCAGAGAAGCCTTTCTGAGAAAGAATTCTTTATGATATTAGTCAAAGATGTTTTCCATGCACTGGAAAAGAGGCACAAAGTGTCAATGGTTGTCAGAGATGCTCAACTAGAAGACAAAGTCAAAAGGGTGAAGGAGCTTGACAACTCATTGCTTGAAATGAAGCAAGTGCATGAAGACCAGATGAAACAGCTGGAAGAGAAATGGGAAGGAAGGATAAGAACAGTTGAGGATGAGAAGAACTCCCTCAACATGAAGTGTTTAGAACTGGAGGTGATATTGAAAAATCTGCAATCACCTAAAGCTGAATCCTCCCAGTCAGCTGATAGAAGAAATGTTGCTACACAAGTATGCTTTGAGAAGGATGATTCTAAAAGAAAGACATCCTCTAGTAAAAGTGCAACATCTTCTAGAAAGAAGGTACCATCCATACCATCTTGTACTGATGCTTCTAATTGTGTTTCCACAAAAGGTGTAGGATGGAAAAATAATTCCAAACAAGTATGGATGAAGAAAATGAAGAAGCAGAGCTCTCCTGAAACAACACAGCAGCTCAAGAAAAGTACCCAACAATCAGAAGGACTGAAGAGGTCAAGATTTGTGGGTCAGTGTTGGTGTTGTAATAAGTATGGGCACTGTGCAAAGGATTGTTGGTACAATCCACTGAATGTCAAAGCACAAAGGAAGCCCATGCCAAGGGGGAGCAAGCCAGAGGAAAAGAAGCAACATCCACAGGTCCAGAGACATCTGTTTACTGCAAATAGATTTGGATTACTTGACAACATCTGGGATGATTGAAAAAGTGGTCAACAAAAAGATACATGTCAATCTCCAACTGTATCCAGAGCTCAAAAGAAGAAAAGATCACAGAACCTGGCTCAAAAAGATTCCTTGGGAAGCAAGAAGAAGAAAGTGGAAAATGCTCCCAAGAAGTGTTTGAGAAATGAAGAGAAGTCCTTGGAGTCTGAGTCCAAGAAGGGTGATGCATCCAGAAGGACCACCAAGAAATGCTTCTACTGTGGAAAGAAAGGACACATCATGGACCTTTGTAAAGAAGCCATGAAACTAAATAGAAGCCAACTGCACATAAACAGACAATCAATCCAGAAGAAGCAGAAGGGATTTGTTGAAAATAAGTTGCCTAAGAGAGGTAGCTTAGCAGCATCCAAAGAACCATGTGGAACTTCCAAAACTGAGGCCACTCTTCCAAATGATTTACTTGTCATATGGCCACATCAGTTGCAACTTGCCAAAGATCTGCAGAGAGCTGAAGATGAAGTTCTGGCAATTGCTAAAGCAAAAGGGAAGAAGAAGGTTTCACATGAAGATGTTTTGAGAACCACACCAGCACAATCATCAATGAAGATCAAATGTGCAAGTGTGAAGAATGGTGAAAATGGGACATCTCGGTTGAGAGAATCTTCTCAACCTTGTTGTTCACATTGATGAACCAAGGAGGTTCCATCTTATTCCCTTATACATTGGTATTTACATGTGCTAACATTGCAGGGAATTGAAGATGATGATCATTCTCATCTGGAGGATGGTTTGGATAGAATGGAGTGCACCCCTTGAGGGGGAGCCTATCTGAAGAAGATGGGATTCTAAGATTTAATACCATCCTGAGAAAATCTGAAGGTATTCCAATCATACTTTCATCCCTTGTTTCTTAATTGAGTTCATCATGACAATTAAGGGGGAGTATTGATTGAAGACAAATGGATGAAAGGGGGAGCTTTATCTTTGCACTGAACTTTCTAATGTGTTTGGTGAAGTATGTGCAGGATTTAGCAAATTCATTGAATATTTGAAAAAATTCAAACCCCTGAAGCATGATCTCACATGTATTGTGAATGTTGGACAGCATTAAGTTCCTTGGTTACATCACTCTTGTTTTCTACACCGGGTTAGCCCAAGTAGACTTAGAGTTGATCAACTAAAGGTTCTTTGCTAAAGAAGAACATGTGACATCATCCCTCTCTCAGTGTTTTTCAAGAAAATACTTTTCAAAGGGAGGAAGAGATTTTTGAAAGAGAACCACACCACACCTTTGCATTTGATTGCCAATAAGGGGGAGAAATATTGGCACACATATTGACCCATTCATATGTGCTGAAGGAGTGTATTGACAACAAATACAAAGGGGGAGATTGAAGTACATTGTGTTGCATTTGTTGTCAATGAGGCATGAAGTTGTCTTGGAATGAATGGAAGTCAGGGAATGTCAAGATGTGAATGACAAAGGTTGTGATGGTGTTGGTGGTGAAGGAGAATGGCCATTGTACTAAGATGCATGTCACTTAGGAGATTCACTAAGTGGTATTGGAAATTGTGGTTGAAACATTCTCCATGTACATCAGACGATTGTTGAACTGATCTTTAAGTTCCAAGAACTTGTATCAACTGGATACAATGTCACAACAAGCTTTAGAAGACCATGCATTGTAATGACAATGCATGAGGTGATGAAAGCTGATCCATCCACAACTACTAAGTGGATGATGTGGATTAATGAAGTCCATGCACTAACACTTAGTGCATGTGAATTAGAAGAAGATCCAATTGATCTCTGATTAGATCAATGAAGCACTTTGAAGATTATAAGTGATTCAGGAGTTCGGTTGATGAAGATGAACCTTTTGAATTCCATATCCTAAGTAAAGATCATATGAGGAGAAGTAATGGAATTCTTAAGAAGAAGATGTGGAGGAATTTCAAATGAAGAAGAAGAGAGGAAGAAGGAGAAATGATAAAGATAGGCATGTGGCATTTGGAAATTGGCATATTTTATATGGAGGAGAAACTGGACAAAGTCTTATTGAAGACTTAGCCAAAAAAATTGGCCTGCCCGTGAGCACCTTGTGGGTTCAACCCCAAGGCTCATGTGGGCCTAAGGCGCCACGCCCAAGGGGGAACCCGTGGGGTGAGCTCAGGGCGGCAGGGGCGCACCCGCAGACACCACAGAGGCGGCTGGGGCACGCCCGGAGGAGCGCAGTGTGCATAGTGGGCGCCAGTGGCGCGCCCGCAGGAGACATAGTGGGCGCTAGGAGCGCGCCCGCAAGGAGCAAGAGTGGGCGCAGAGCGCGCCCGCAGGGAGAACACGGTGCGGGGCGGCACCGTGGAGGGAGAAGTGCAACTGGGAGTTGAGCGGCAGCGGCATATTGATAAGCCGCGTGAAAACCGCGCCCCATTTCGATGTGGGACGCGGAATTTTCACCCGGGAATGATCCTGGCCGCACGATCAATCGCGCGCCAGATCTCGGCCACCCATCTAATCCGCCGCAGCCCAACCAGATCGCGGCCGTCCGATGTATCTCCATCGTCTGATCCGACGGCCGTGGCTTCGTCCTCTTCCTCGAGCCCGAGCCGAAGTCTCCCGCGACGCCGCTGAACCAGAGGCCATCCGACCACCGGATTTCGAGATTCCGGCCACCTCTGAAGAAGCCGAAGTCACCATCCGACTCGTCTGGACACACTGAACACAGCCATGCTATAAAATGGATGTGCATGCAACAAATGAAGCTTTTCGATGTCGGCCGAGGCAAGCAAAGCTGCCGAGGCCATGTGGTTCGTGTATTGCATGGGATAGAAGATACAGAGGCCGTGCATGCGTTATAAATCGCATGCACGAGGAGGAAGAAAATAATAAATGGGCCCGCGTCAAACCGAGAATAAATATCAAGATTTGGAAAAATCTTGAAGATCTGAAGATCTCGGGTGTTTGAAGTTTTTCTCACACGGATGAACCGAGGCTCTCCTCGCCTATAAAAAGAAGACCCGAGGCGCTGGAGAAGCTTGCTGATGCGCTGAAACCTTGTTGAAGATTTGTGTCCCGCGTGTGCCTCTGCCTCGCGAAGAAGAAGCCGCCACGCAAAGCACTTGCGCGGCTGTTGTTCTCGGTGCCACCCGAGGCCCGAAAGAGGAGTCCCCTGTGAGCATTATTTGCGCGACAGGAAGAGCTCTCCCTACCCGCATACTTGCGCGGCAGGGGAAGCTTGCGCGCCCAAGGTGTCTTTGCACCCTTGTGGCTTGCGCGCCTCGTGGTGTTGCACGCTGCACACCCGAGTGCTTGTGCACCCAAGTCCTTGCACGATAAAAGAAAAGAAGTTGGATGCACCCCTTGCGCGCCTTCATTTTATGTTTGAGCAGTAGGTGTGCTGAAGAAGACCCGAGACTTGTGCTTGTGTGCCAAGTGAAGGAGGAAGACGGCCGAGGATACCTTGAGTGTGTGCAAAGAAGAATAAAAGAGTTCGGGCAGTGTGTGCAAGTGGAAGGCCAAGGCATTGCCTTGTGCTAAATAAGAAGGGGACCCGAGGCTTGCATGCCTTGTGTGTGCAATGTGAGAAGGAAGGCAGTGGCCGTGTGTGTGCATAAGGAGGAAGGCCACCACATTTGTGTGTGTGCAAAAGAATAGAAGGCCAAGGCCTTAGTGCCTTGTGTGCACCAAGGGAAGACCACACTTTGTGTGTGTGTTAGAATTGAATAGGCCGTAGCCTTGTGTGGGTGAATTGAAGACCACACCTCATTTGAGTGTGTGTGTGTGCAAATTAAAGAGGAACACCCTACGACCATTTAAGGGTGTGCAACAAGAAGTGTGAAGGCCCAACTCATGTGTGTGCTAAAGTGAAACAATTGTGTGCAAATTAAAGAAGTGGCCGAACCTAGGTGTGTGCACTAAAAGTAAACACACTTAGAAGAAGAAAGAAGTGGAAGACTCACACTAGTGTATAACACACATTTATGTGTGTAATCAAAAGAGATTAAAGTGTGTGAAGAAGTGAGAAGGTGGTGTGTGCTTAAAGATACTACACCCTTTGTGGGTCTACTGCACCAAGAGGAAGAAAAGGAGAGTGCATGCATGCATGCATGCACGTGCACACGTGAACAGTGCTAAATCAGTGGTGTGCAACTGAGACTGGACCAGACCAAAGATAAATATATTATTTGTCTGAGCATTCAGTAATTGGAGAGAAGTCGGGGCATCCTTAGAAGAAGGTGATAAAGCCCGAGCTAGACGAGAAGACCTGTTCACCACAAGTGATCAGAAGAAGAGAAAGGCCAGCAGCCTTTATCCCAGGCTGCTGAGGATACTTGAAGAAGCTTAAAGTGAAGAAGAGCTACTCTTGCGACTCGAGGAGCCAGGAGAAGACCCTGTGGGACTCAGGGAGAAGAAGTCTTCAGTGGGATTCTGGAGCAGGCCAGTGGGACTCTGGTAACACTGTGGGACGCAGTATAAAGACCCTCATGTGGGACTCAGGAGAGATACAGTGGGACTCTGTATCGACCATTGTAATTTTAACAGGTTATAATGGAGAATCCATGCTTGGAGAGCATGGCAAGGATGTAGGCCTTTGGTGCCGAACCTTGTAAATCCTTGTGTCCTGTGCCTTTTCATTACTGCATTATCCGAGAAAGGTTGAGAGATACAAGAAGAGTGGATCGAGGCTTTAACCAGCCATAGAGGTTTAATTGATTAAGAATCAATTAGTAAAAAGTTTTAAAGGATCACTGATTCACCCCCTCCCCCTCTCAGTGATTCACACTGATCTGGGCACTTCAGTGGTAATTATTTTTAAATCATAAAAAAAATATTTGAACACTTACAATATATATTTATATTAAAGATTGTTTTATTTAGTTATTTTCATGGTATACAGACCATTGTTTAATATTTTTTAATTTCTTAAAATAATGACTGATTGAAAGATAGATGCTGAGATGTTAGACTCGGGCATTGAAATTTTACTCAATTTACATGTTTTTAACCTTTAAATTTTCTAATCCATATGCTTTTATTTATTATTTATTATGTAAATAATAACTCAAGTAGTTTGATTTTTAATTGGTGAAATGTTATATGTATGTTGGGATGATTAAGAAACAGGTTTGAAATATGAGTTCTACTATAACGCGTTCAAGTAATAAATAAATTTTAGGATTGTATCCTAAAAGTTGAATATTACTATTTTTATATGAGGTTTTAGGGTATTACATTTTGAACAATATCATGGGAATGTATTGATAAAAATTTAGATGTGTCATTTGATGTTTAATATTCTATATTCTGATAAATTAGATTATTCAAATGAATAAAAAATTATAAAATATAGTAATTTTATTTGATGAAATGATTATTAAAAAATAATTCTAGCACCTTAATGGTTATAAAATCTTATATGGAATACATAAATAGTTATTAGAGGCATGATATATTACCACACAAACATTTATCTGGTCCAATGGGAGTAGTGATAATTGATTTTATATTTTTTACAACATGTGGTAGACTCTATGAACATTGTACTTTCAACTCTTTTCACACCAAAACTTTTCATTCTATGTAGTTAAGAATATTAGTGAGTGGATACAGGAATTTTTCTAAAGAAATTTTTTATAGGATTCTAGATAGAGTAAGATTAATGTATCCATAACTCAAAATTTAGGGTGTCACATTATAGTCTAATAAGGGTTAGATTTTATGTTCATAAAACATTTTCCACCATAATGGAAATAAAATATTACATTTCCATTTCAATAACTAATGCGTATGAGAACCTCAATGAAAATAAATATTATATCTTTATATATTTCTCCTATTTCTTGGGATCATAATGGGGGGAATATTACATTTAATGAAATATATGTAGTGGTGGGAGAAATTTTTTTTGCAAATGATTGTACATACTAATGTTATTATATACTATCTTAGAAGTTCTGAGTGAAATATATATTGATGATGTGTGGACATGTGGATGGTAATCATAAAAACATAAATGAGTTGGAGTGGCCAAAAATGCATCAACATATGTTGACCGATATATTTTTTCCATTCTAAATCTATTTTATATGTTCTTGAATAAAAATTGTGATTTGAAATAAGTTCACACTTGGATGACCATACACTAAATTTCAATTACTTCATCAATTTCAATGTTGATGGGGAATACAAGGATCATGGCATTCTATCATATCATAGGATTATTCCATTTAATGATATGACATAGAAGCTATGTATATGTATATCCATATTAGGGACATAGTACTCATTAACATATAGAAGTGTTATTTTTGATTAAATATTTTATTACTGATAATCATTGAATGGTTTTTAGTAATCAACGATAATAACGAAACCATGTGTGATATTTGAATAAAAAAATTTATGACGATGTATAAGATAAATATTAGACATCTTATTCTCATAATAGGGACAATATGGTTCTATTGGAAGGGGTGACTAGGACTGACGACATGTTTCTAGTACCTTCATATCGTGATTAGACACATATCATAAGATAATAGGATTCAATCCATACAATTACCTTACAAATGATGCATATGACTTCATATTGGTGGGGAGGATGGGAGGTTGTGATAATAACGCATTTTTGGGAGGTTATTTCAATCTATTGAGATCTATTATTTATTTAAAACATTTTTACTGAACCGTAAAATATTAAATTATAGAATAGGTTACCATTATGTAAACTATAGTTAATTTAACATGTATTTATCTAAATTTATATGAATATGTGAGACAATATATTAATATAAATATATATAGATATTCTCCAACGATGGTATAATCTGTATTCTTTAGAGTTTTTTTATATGTGATTTTTCATTACATAGTGATGTCAGTTCTTGTTTCATTGTGGTTTAAAGATATATAATTGTATGTTCTAGTTATTATATATATATACTAAGGAAAGAGATGTTTATGGTATTGGGATATGTATTATGAAAGGGGAATCTGATTCATCCTTATGAAAAGTAATGAAAATTCAAATATTTCAGTAAAAATTAATATGAAATGTTCTACCTTTTATGGACATGCAACAAATTTTATCCCATTCAGTTTTATATTATTCTTATTGAAGTCTAGTTGATAGGATCTTATTAATTTATGATGGGGGTCTTATTTAAGAGCATAAATTTTCTTGTTTTCAACTTGAAAAGTATTACCCATCAAGATAAGTTTATTCTTAATAATTAAATATGACATTATGAGGTCGATATAGTGGTCACGTAGGGAATATATGGCCCTCTATATGGAGAAATTATAAGACCTAGAGGTGATACAACATTCGAATAATGGTAATGTTATCATTAAGAATATAGACCAATAAGGAGTCCATTCTATGGGGATTAGTTATAGAAAAAAAATTGGATCATGGATGATTTATATGTGATTGGATTATTTTAATGATATCGTGAGGGATATTTCTCCATGAGTATACAAATATAAGATAATGTTGGGTTTTAATCAAAGATGGGCTTCATTATTATCCAATTAAAAAATGATTGGGGGCCTGTTTATTTTTATTGGACAGTTTTAGGTCATAACAAAGGACCATGCTATATAGTCTTGGATCATGAACAATGGACATCCCCATGGTAAGTTAATTTCATAAACCACAATATATTAGAAGATTATTGCACAGATTCTCAATTTTCCGAATGAGAATATCAAAAAAACACTAATCCGGTATGAGTTGTTTTAACTATTATATTTTGTGCATATGAATTGGAATATTCCATTGTTGTATGTTAAATATATGTTTTACTTATAAATTTAGGAATAATTGGAATAATTTTAATTTTGTTTTTTGAATTATCAACATGGATAATTGGAACCACATTCTATCATGTTCAACGTTGGAAACATGAGTAAATTAATTATCGATAACATATAATTAGAATTAAAAATAATATTTATATAATGATTATGCGTTGATAATATCCATGAATAAAGATAGTTAATCAAATTATCATGTCATGAGGAATATTTTTTTTGTGTGGGGAATCCAATCTTCTAAACATTATTTTACTATTATACTTTTAGATCATACACTATTGATGATTTCCACATAGATTAATGGAATGATGGGGGGTTTCTATATAATGAATATGAACACATTGAACTGTATTATGGTGATTATGAATAGGCTTCCCATAGATATATATCATGATGATGATATAACCATAGTGTGTATGTTTGAATCATTGGATATGGTTACAAAAAATGCCTTTTGAGTTAGTGTTTCCCTAGTGGGTGACATTATATATGAGTATATTAAAAATTGAACCCTTTATATTACTATATTAATTTATTTATTATATAAATTACAATAGGAATTCAAATTTATTGTGTCCCAATAGTAAAAAATAGAGTGTAAGGAACACTGATATATCCTCAAATTTAATATAATACAAAGTATTATGTGAAATATGTGGGGGAAATGAATATAATTAGAGGATCTTCGTGATATAATATGCCTGAAAAATATGATATAAATAACCACATGTAATGATTCCTCTAAAAACAAATGATGTGAACAGTGTTTCTGTGGTCTTTTCATGATGGCCCTTAACTAAATAGTAATTATATAAAGATTTATATTTATGAATTCCTAACATGAGTTTGGATTCGTAATTACTTAAACATGTTTTCCTTTTATCCATTTTTAATCTTATCCTTTCTATAAAATAGAATATATTATATAAAATAATTATATACATGACTCCATTAGTCAGAAACATTTCTCACCTTTGTGTATCCATCATGTAATTTTAGAATGGGTGAGGTATTTATAGATAGTTTTACTTAAACTAATTTCCCAAAAAAATGGATCCATTTTTTGGAATGATATGTTTGATAAATCACCAATAATCTTCAAATAAGTTTTAGGGATACCTTATGTGCCCATATAGGTGACCATTATACCACTATAAACAATGTGTACTGATAATGATGTCACATAGTGTTCTTTTTTCGAGATTCCAAACTGGTTGAAACTCAAAAAATAAATCCACCACAGAGTAGATGTTTCATGATCATGAAAAGGTACCCATAACAAAAAAATGATTTTTGTTCCATCATAGTAAGTAGGAGGATTTTCATTGTGAAAGATTTCTCACTTTATAGAGGAGTTATTGTCCATGAAGGGAGTTTCTTTTATTTTAGTGTTTACTAATTTTCCCTGAAAAATATTTTTCATAGCGGTTGATTTAGTTTCACTAATTGTTTATTCAATTTACATCATCTTATGGGTTCTTTTCCTCTTGAAATGTGTTTTCATAATTTTTAGGCATTAACAAATTCCCCCTGAAATAGGATCTAATATGCATAAAAAATACACTATATCAAGGAAAAGTGGAAATCAAAAAAAAAAGATTTGTGGTTAATTATGAAGAGGTTGTCTAATATGGTGAATATAGTTGAGATGGGGATTGAAATTGATTCCAAGACCATGGTGATCGGGTTTCTAAATGGTTAACTTCTCGTCACACACACTAGTGTGATAAGGACTGATGTAGAAGACCATACATAAATATATGACTGTAACTTCTTATTAAAATAGAAATATTCATTCATTACCTCCCTTATATTAAAGTATAATTATTTTTTTATTAAATATTGAAACATTAAATATGTTAAAGTTCAATGTGTTATTACATTAACATCTCAATCAGATGATATTACATGGACATCAACAAGAACATGTTTATTTCACATAGGAGGAATTGAGACAATGAATCATTCTATTTAATTTTTATTTATATATTCTGTTTAATACGATTTATTCTATGGATCATTAGGGTTCTATTAATGTTTTTCATGTTCTTATATGTACATTATAGACACATATAATGATTCTATATATTATAATCACATATAATATTTTCTAAACAAACTTCCCAAACTCCCTCACAATTTTTCATTACATCGCTATAAAATGTGTAATTACTATGATATTTCAGAAATGGTGAAAGTTATTAATGTTGATAAATACAAATTTATCATACTATTATTAAATCTCAATGTTTTATAATCAAAGGATAATTATTTTTTATCTAGTAGAAAAATTAATAATGGAAACTCTAAGAATGATATAGTGGAATAAAGGTAGATGAGTCAGATTATAAAAGAATGTTCTTTTGTAGAGTGAAATAATAAAGAGGAAAATTAACTTCATTAGCTTTTATATCATCATTCTGAAGAATTTTATGATGTTTATATATTGAACTATAAGAATACTGACTTACATATATCCACGAAAAGGAAGGATATCATGTCATTGCATGGGGAGAATCCATATAATCAGATAAGGAGATGGAGGTTAAATTTTTTTTTAGATAATCAAATGTTGAAGATGACTCATCCGTAAAAATATTTCATATGCATGAGGTAGTTGGGTGTTTTATTAAATTATAAAATCATTTTACTCACTTTTTAGAAGATATAATTTGTATTTTTCAATCATTTTTTAATGAATGAAATTTTTTTTTCTTCTGGTTTTTTATATATTCCCCCATTCAGATTATCATTAAATAACATCATTTGAAATATATAAAAGACAAATTAATACATAAGACTCTAAAAGATTTAAATATTTTGATGTGGAATTGAATAAGTAATACATATATCCCAACACTTGAACAAAATGGGGGTTATCCTAGTAACAGATCATGGACATGTTTTGGAATAACTACTATATAAATAACGATCTACTTTTATTAAATGGATAAATTATTTCCTCATGGGAATGGATAATTAATGTGTATAAGAATAACCAAAACAACTCTAACACTATAATAATCCCATGTATATTTTAATCCCTAAAAATATTATTTAATTCAAAAATTGGGGAGCCTTAGGGGAAATAGACACAAAATTTTATTATAAATCCCATTATTAGTTTCAAATCAAATGATTTTTTATCTTTTTCCATTTAGATTGCTCAATTTCTCATAAATCACGCCTGGTGAATGAACAGTGGACAAAGTTCAATATTTTTTCCTGTTTCCAATTGTTTTTATATAGAAATCCTTGTTTATATTTCCTTCTATAGATTTTGATTATGAAATTTGGAATAATGTTGTTTCTACTTTAGGTTGAAAAACATTAACCACATATTTTAAAAGATAATGAAAATTGATAATTTTCAACATATTTATATTGGAAGTTGTTTTCTATAGTTGACCAAATATTGATAAATTTTACCGTCATAGAGCATTGACCATGTATTTTTTTATAGAATGATTTATTCCTTTTACAACATGTTGCTAATTTTTAAGGCCAAAGATCATTCACCACATGGTGACATAGTCTATCCTCTAAAATGTGTAAAAATCCAAGATATAAAATACTATTTACAATGTTAATAATATATACTTCATAAATATTTACAGCATGATAAAACCAATCAGAGTGACCATAATGGAATTTTATTGTGGACATTCACTCACTATGAGTGTTCTTGATCTTTATTTTGTGATCTTATAATTTATTTTTTCAATATCTCCTAAGTTGTTCTATGCTATGATTTTTTAATACCACGAAGTAATTATAAACACAATCATTGTGTAATGCCGTAGAAAAAATGTGTATTCGATTTATTTCATGGAGAACAAAATGTTTTGACATAGGGTTTAATGTCACGTGACAAAGGTCAATCAAAGGATGTACAATTATATTTCAGACTCTTATAATTTATACGATATTGATGCACAATAATGTAACATTGAGAATTTTGAATGTACATAAACAGTTAGATGATGGATTATGTAAACCAAAACTTGTGGAGTTTGAATTTGATTTTATTATATGGGACATATATACATGGGATAAAGGAAAAATCTCTGTAAATTTTGTTTTTTATGGAATTTTTTCAAGGGATTTAGAAGATGGTGGATTATATCATTTATGGAGAGATATGTATAGTTTATTGAACATATTATTGGGGTCATATTTAGATCCATATTATGGAAATTTACGTATAGATAAGAAGAAGATTCATTCAATGTCAAATATGATCATTACATATATCCAAAATACATTTAAATATAAAAAAATTACAATATCATATATTTTTATGGAATAATTTAAAACTACAAAATTCTTTTTCACCATAATGGTCATACAACTATTTATAGAACCCAAAAATATAGAAAAAGAGATGATATGTCACTTATTTAAATTATTCATAAAACTATGGGCCATATTGAGCATGTATTAGATTTTTCATAGACCATGTGGTGGAAACTATATGATTTTTACGTTTTCTTATTATTTATCTATAATTTTTATAATATCTAAATGTGTGTGGATTACTGACTGGGGAATTTAATTTTTTTCAAGCTTCCATTTATATTTATTTGTCTGGATAGGTTTCAAATCACTTTCACCTAAATTTTAAGGTAATATTGTCTCAGGACATGATAGATAGAGTTTATGTTTTTACAGCATTGACCAAATGTGGGAAAATATGTATTGAAATGGTTTTATGAAAACCAATTTCGTCTTGGACAACAATGAAAGTATTAATTTACTCACATTAGAGTGCGCCTAATTTTGTGTCTTAGTTATCAAACCAATTGTGTATAAAAATTATATGTAATTGATAGACAAAATTTAATCTAAATATAATAGAGATACTAATTACATTATATAACATATCATATGGGGGAACACTATTTAGTTTTACGAAGGGGATCCTATGGTGGCTAATAAAAACCACAAATATGAGGCCTCTATGGCAAGAATTTTCCAGCACCTTACTAAATAAAATGTATTAGATTCATAAAAAACAATTCATGTTTCTTGAATTCAAATCAGTGATATTGAATAGATACTCCCGATGTAGATCATGGGTCAATTACAAAATATGATTTCCTCTGAAAAGTGGTGAGGTGAATGACAATTATATGTTTGTCTCATTTAGGATAAAGATGCGTCAAATTTTAAACTTAACTATTTTTCCAACTCTATTTTGTGATGTGTTATTAAATTTGTTTAACATTATCATTCATATCATATACCCTTCCATGTTCATAAAGAATGCATTATACAAAATTATCCCAACATGATATAGTTCCTAATTTTATTCCACGGTGATATTAATTAGGATACATCTGATTTTTTGAGTGAAATATATTATTGTATGAGATTTCTACCGGAGGAAGTTGTTAATTCCCACAACATTTGAAATAAATATATTATTGTCTCACTATATCATATAGGTTTTGATTATTCCACTCAGAATGACCATTTGTGTGAGTGTGATAGAAAATGAAAATTTTCCACTTAATATTCAATACCCATTGAATTTTTCTCTACAATAATGAGGTAAAAATATGATCATGTACTAATACAATTGTGAGTGTTACTCACCACAGTATATATTCTTCCATAATTTATATAATATAATGTTGGAAAATTGAAAAATAATACATGATAATAAAAAATAATAATAACACCATAATGTAATTAAATGGATCCCAATAATTATTAGGTCAATTAGATTTCATATGGATTAATAAGATAGATCTATTGTGATTTTCACTCATTTTATTAAAATCGTAGTTAATTGGTGCGTCATAGACTAATACATTATAAATCCCAAATAATGTGACGATACACCTAAAATAAAGGTATAGAATTTGAAATATCGTTTTACATGTTATCCCAAAGTTAACTATCCTTTAAATATATAGTTTTTTTATAAAATTAGGATGGATAAGGAATGATGTGTTATGTGTCTCATCCAATAGAAACTTAAATTTTAATGTTTTAAGGATAAATATTTGGTTCATGAGTATTAGAAGTATGTTATGGATAATTTCGATCTTTATAAGAGTATTAACCATATTTTATAGTTCCAAATCATCCTGATGTAGTTCTTTAATCACCACAATGATAAATGAATCGATATAAATGTTAGAAATATTGGATTTCTACCATTCCTTAAATATTTATACCACTATACTCATAAAATAAATAAATAATAGATCTTTCTCAATCCTCATCTGGGATAAGATATCATGATATTTTTGACTCATAGAAGTATCCACCTTCTTTTCATACCTTGGGAGGTAAGGTATTGAATAATAATAATCATTAATCAACTATAACAATCTATATAGTAATATATTCTACACATTCCATGGGAATATATACATCAATATGTAATGATTAATATCTATATATCACATGTTACCCAAATTCTATCACTCCCATTTTTTATGGGGATGATATGATTAAGAGACAACACCCCTATGGTGGTTGAGGAGAGTGGGGATTTAAATAGCTCACCCAATCCAACCAACATGTACCTCACCTCTAGTCCATGAAGATTATATTTGCCCCACATGTGCGGAAAAACATGATTAGAATAGACATGGGTGAGGGTATTATATGAGGCACCTGCATGATTGACATATGTGGATGTATCCTTTTATCAGGGTATTGATTTTCTTATAAATAGGACCATTTGGCTCCTTATTTGACTAGAATTCACAATGGAGAGACCTCTTTATGTTCTTCATGATCATGTCTCCTACATAATTCATAAAAATGACCATATAGTACAATAATCCAACCAAATGAAGAGAAATGTTTAATAATAAATAGATTTTGTTCCATAATGGTATTGAACACTAAAAACATGAGGGGTTACACCCCCAATAAAAACGAGGCTGAATGACCCTTCCAGTAACTCGAAAATGAGCGATAGCCATCCAAATACACCTAAGGGCACCATTAAGAATAGATCAAGGACTCTCCAAAGGATCATTTACTAGGTTTTCAATCAGAAAAATGAATTTTCATCTTAACTGGTTCTTCCTTTTATGAAACATGCTTAGACGTCCAAGGTCCCACATATTGGAAACACATTTGGCTTTCCAAGTCCCATTGTACATGAACGATCTCCAGTCATTCCGAGCCTCTCTTATGTGACCCAACCATTGAGCCCCAGATATCATGCCACATATGGAAGGGTCATTATTCATTTAATTGAATTCCTAATGGTTGAATGAGATGAGGAATACCCCAAAGACATCATATATATATGATTTTATCATATGACACATTAACATGTGCACATGATTATACATTCCTACAAAAAATGTAATCCCTGAATTTATATACCCAAAATGTAGGTTTCTATGATTTGTTTGTTATAAATTCCCAATGTAATGATTATTGTATAAATATGGATAATAAAGAGATACCATGGTTGAAAATAAGAGATCAGATGAGACAATCAATTCTCAACCTCTCTCCGTAACCCCCCCAAGACTCCAACCACTTCTGCTAGAAATCAAGGAGTATATTTCTCCCTATACAATACCTCATGGAGTATGCCCTATTTATTTAAATGAGGGTATTACATATCATTATACATCCATTGAATTATCCACTAGTGAATAATGGATATGAAATAGTTTTCCAGATCCACCCCAAAATATTGTTCATCACACATAGCATGACTCATGTCGGCATAGAGTTTAGTGATAATCATGAAATTCACATGATTAAAACAATTTTATGGGAGGTGAATCATTTTAATCATTATCCTGTATAAATTTGGGAATAAAATTTAGCGGGAGAACTATAAATATTTCACTACCTCAATGAACCATATTTGAAATGAGGCCATCACATAAGCCTCCAAATTAAAACACTGACATTGAAGTGTTTACACCATGTCCCAAATAGAGGTGCACAGAATGATATAATTTTTTACATTATGGTATCATCACAAAGGATAATGACATACTTATATTGAAATATCATAGTTTTTTGGGTAATCCACTCTCCTTCTCATATAATTTAATTATATTTCTATACCATGACATTCGAACCTATATAGGTTTGGATTTAAGTCTAAAATAGATATATAGGATTCCACAACGAGGATTATACCTAGAAAAATATCTATTCATAATCATATCTGGGCCATATCCCTATTAAGATAATATCAAATATAAGAGGCTAAATCCCTTATAGGTTTCACGGGATGCATCAATGTAAGATTCACTACATACTTGTCTAGGAAGCATTGACTAAGATATCCTTTCCCCATGATGTTATATTTTATGGATTAGTCCTCATCACAAGAACTTATAAGTCATGGTGTTCCAATTTATGTAGAACAAATGCAAGGGGATCAATTACTCTTACAATGATTTTTAGGAATCCTATATCAAGAGTACAATATTGTCATCAAAACAACTCCCATATTTTTGGATAATGAATAATTCTAGAGGTCCCGACATCATGTCTAAAACCCATGATCATGGTTGTATATGAAATAATAATATAAAGTCAACATATAAAAGAGTAACATTGATGTATAACCTCAGACACAATCATATGAAACTATGGATGAAGAAACTATGATACATATTTAAGATTCTAAAGACAATACATTCAAATGACTGATTTTTAATATTAGGGTGAACCATTTTATATTTTGGATTTAATAATGGATTCAATAATATTTCATATATCAATAAGAGAGTCATAGAGTATGAAATGATTCAACCCAAATATATGTGATGATTTCAACCTCCCACCATCTCAACCAATGGGTGCCCCAAACCATTTTAATAGCCCATTTACCATGGAATCCCACCTTTGTAAAGAGAGTTGATGATAAATATTGAATAAAAAACCCATTGGGTGATGGTGGATACTTGAATAAAAATAATTGTAAATCTCAAAGAAATCTAGAGATTTATGGTGTTTACATTAACAGTCTTTCAAACATAACCATAAAACACCATTCAAACCCAAAATTGGGTTTGAGTATTATAAAATAATCATGAGATCTATGTAGAACCTTGGCCAAAATTTTTGTGTGGTGAACATGTTTGATACTTTTACCCTCCCCAAAATCTAACATGAAAAAATATGGATATAATGAAATGGATTGTGCATGATTTATTTAAAAAATATTATTTATTGATTAGGTTTCATTGCTTTTTTATATATATCAATACACCTTCACAAGTAATCATTTAAATCCTAATGGTGTATTGCATGTTCAAAAATGCATATGCTTTAAAAATTGCATAGGTGGGATCCTCATCAAATAGAGGACATTTTCACTAATACAACACATTCATCACCTAGAATCAATCATGATAATTAGATATTACCAATTTAATGGAACTATCCTAACTAAGAGTCTAAAAAATACATCTAGCACACAATGCCCCAATTTCCATCCTCTCAATGATGTTTGGTGGCATAGATGTTCATAAAAGTGGTTATCATTTCAAATAATTTACATATCTTCTCATTTGAAGAGAACAACATATTACATGCTTATCATCAGAAGTGTAATCAATAGAAAATATATGACATCGTAATGACAAAAAAGGGGCCCCACCATTGGACCATGGAAGTAGCTACTTCTTCCAATGTTGTGCTGCATCAAGACCCTTAGCATGATGAGGGTGTTATTTACAAGAGCCTGGACCAGGTCATCACATACAGGGTTCACTATACAATATGTCAAGTGAAATTATCCTGAATATAGGAACATGAACATACCTCTACCTCCTCCATAAAATATCTCCAGTCATATGTGGTAGAATACCTATAGTACTCATTCACACACCAAACCATGTCAAAAAATAAATCTAGTATAACATGGTAGCATTAAGGGAAAACAGGTAGATAATCCAAAAATAATAGGTGAAAGACTCCTATATATTACACCTAACAGGATGAATATAGATATATATTGGTAGAGAATAGAGGATATGACTATAATAACACCCCTAATGTAACCATTCAATGGACATATATGACAATTCCATACTTTGAATTATCCCAAAATTTATTTACAATGATGAAAGGGTAGATTAAAATTCATATACACATCCTAAAAAGATTATATAATATAATTATGTTATTCGATGTTGTTAAAGGGAAGATAGAAAACATTTTTTTTGTAATTTTGGTGACCTGTCATCATAATATGAGGGTCACTCTGGAGAAGACTCGTATATTTAGTCCCATCAAGGATGGTAGTTGGAAAATCCCATTAAAAATGGGACAATATATTTGGTATAATACACCTTTTCATTAGGGAGGAAATGGGTTATCCCAATGGGCATTACATGGATGGAATATATCCTAATTAAATCACCAAAAACATTTCTGATAATTATGGAAAAAACAATATCTACTCAAATATGATCCCATATATGAATGAATATGTCCACAGTATGTGGATCTATTCATCCAAAAGTGTGTATCCAAAAATAATTTTTAATAAATGTGATTTGAAAATGATGATTTAGTCTGTTGGCCATATATACACAATAAAACTATTTTTGAATCCATCATACTTTTACAAATTTTGGCATTAGATCTTAAAATTATTTTACCAAATTATATATGGTTTCTATAATTGCGATGGTCCTCCCAATATCTTTGTATCCATTAATTATGGAGGACCCTCTTAGAAATAATACAATGGAGGTATAATTAATGCTCAAATTATGAGAATAATGAGATACCATCTCCTGATAAGCGTTGTGATAACCTTTATCAGGGCTAGGATATCAAACATAAAGAATTAAGTCCCCTCTATATCATCCATCATGACGGTCCTCCCAATGTTATATGCTATAGAAATTACTTTTTTAGTCACGTATCATGTTTTGATTTTTTTTCTCTCCCTTATAGATTTCAATATGATGTTAATCCCAATAGTGACAAAAATGTTCATGACGGAGGTCCTCTATATACTAAATTAACTATGAGGAAGACCTATTATTATAAGTAACATTGGAAAATGAGCCTAATAATTCACATTTCTACATCATTAACTAGTGATATTATTTCTCGAAAAAAAATAAAATAAAAGGGGATGGTTATTCATTGAGCCACCATTTGATAACACTTTATACACTATTATAGAAGAAATCACAAATAAATACTATTGTTTATAGAAAATTAGTATATAAATTTCATCTTTGGTTAGATCATATTGAGGATCCTAGTTCCATATATGATGAAACCATAATTTTAATGCGGAATAATTTCTCTAATGAAAATATAATCTACATGTTATTAACTTTAGAGAGTCCAGAATAAATTATTCCACATGAATTATATGAATAACGAGATCATGAAATCCACCTGAATAATGGACTAATCTTTGTCAAATAAAAACAAAATTAATTCCTTTTGATGAATAGAAAAGTTTCATCAATGTGATAAAATTATTATACTGTCACATTGACTTATTTGCTATCCATGATGTATGACACAAAAAAATGGGAAAATATAAGGGATCCCTTCATCGTTCATGTATTGATGCATTGAAAATGATGTGCTACCTAAATGCTAATTCCCAATCGAATGTTCATATCAGATGATGGGGTGAACATGGGGAATTTCATTTCCACTCACCACATGATCTGCAAATTCTACATATAGTTAAATCATTTAGTTTCATAAACATATATTGACAGTGAGAATTAGTCTCTTCACCCTAATGATGGTATGAAAAAAAACCATTCTTGAATGACTCTTTCATAAACTAAAAGTGATCAGAGTGAACCATCTAATGTTTCTTACATCAAGAATTTAAATATTTTTTTGAGCCTCGCAAATAAGGTAATTCAATCATCAGGTAGTGTCTATATCATTATATGTATATAGATTTGGTGAAAATCATTGAATAAATCAAACCCATTTTCATGAAAAGAACTATCGAAATAAGATATCATGAATGGTAAAAATTTTCAAAATAAGATGATGAAAACCCAATTTATATGGGTTTAGGCATCTGCTAACACATACATGGATGATTTTTAACAAATATTGAATGAATATTATAATTGAATGGGAGAAGAACCAGTATATAGAGAAATGAGTTTTTAACATCAAACAACTTCTCAATGAGTGTCATTTATTTCACTTTTATTTGGAGTTTGACTAAATCAATCATCCTAGGTCATTAAATCTCATGCCTCAATTTTAACACTTGGAAGAAATATTAAAATATATTAAAGATTCTATTCTGATCACCCTTCCCATAACGATTCCAATAAAACAATATAAAAGATGTAGATGCCTCAAGATGGGGGGGATTTTTCTCTCTTAATAGTGTGAACACTCTAGTAAATCATAGATCATTCAGTATATATTCTTGGTAAAAATTATCTTGTTATTTTTTATAAATAGGTGGGACTCCTGAAATGTGTAACGGATCAATTAGTGACATTAATATAGTCACAAAATATTATATAGTGAATAAAGACAACAATAAATAACTTGAGGAGTAGTTTCATGTAAGTAATATGGTCTTATAAAAATTATAATGCTTAGTGTGATTACCCTAAATGAGAGGCTTTAAATGAATTTGGGGATTCTCTAGAATGATCTACTACTACCTTATTTTCTAGAAACATCCAGGATAAAGCGTAAAGGTATGACTTTACCTCACCCACCACCTGAAGAGGTTGAATTCTTCATACATGAGAAAATATTTACTCAATTGTACGATGTGTTAAAGGAGTTACGAAAACTAAATGTTTTATTAATCTAAGGAAACATACTTTCTATATATGTTTACAAGTACTACCTTACCACATTATCCTATATGATGTGCCTCAATAAATAGTGTTTTTGTTAAAACTGAAATGGAATCATAAAATACTCTACAAGTGTGATACTGACCACCAATATATTTGATCCACAAATAATAATGATATTGGTTGTTTTCTTCGTATTTAATATGAATAGATCTATAGAATACAAGTCATCAAAGTTCATCCCTTGTATGTTACCCTCGATAATTATAGGTAGCACTTTACATTACTATTATATGATGTTGTTCCCCTTGATCATGTTTTTACCCAGTTGGTCAGTCCACCCAAAATAATCAACACAATAGAAATACTGGTATCTCAATTTGAATATGTGTAAGGATGACGGGTGATGGTTTACTAGAGAGTATGAATTACCCTCTATGGGTGGATGGAACTCTTGCAAAGGAAATTATTTGTAATCTTAAATACCCAACATTCAATGGTCAAGGGATCTAGAACAACACCTGATGTAATTTGTTTCAATGTGTAAACCGTTGATGAAGACCCTTAAGTGGAATTATGTGGATCGGCTAATTTTTTTTAAAAAATCATTATATTGATCAGCCTTAACCTAGTATAACAGTCTACTTTCTAGATCAATCATGGGATGAGAAAATAGTTGTGTAATATTTCCTTATCAATGTAATGAAATATTTTAAATTTGAAAAATACTCAATCTCAAAAAATATAGACATTGATAAAATGAGAAGTGTGCAATAATTTATCTATTTGGAATATTTTGACTAATTCATTTAACATGTGTATCTCTTATTAATATTTGTATGGTTATTTCATAGGTAATATTCATGAAAATCTATAAACCCAGCTAATCCAAGTAATGTATCCAGGTTGAGTTCAGGATCTCACCATAGTAGATCAAGTTTGAGAGATCCTATTTTGGGATCCAAGAAAAACTCCCATCCCATGTTGGTTTGTCAATGTAAGACATATTCTAGAATTGATGTTGTAATAGTTATGTTGAAACTAGAATTTATGATAGCACCAAAATGATATTCTACATATTCTCATATGGAACCACCATTTAATTGTTTTTATAAGCAGTAGAACTCTCATCATGATGAAATAAATATAATAAATGATCCTATATTGGAGACTCAAAGAACAAAGTATACACATTTTGGGATGAGAAGGTTCCTTTCAAAATATTATTAACCTTTGAAAAAGTCATGTTTACCTAATCATAAACCAAAATACCAGACCAATATGGAATTAATGATCTAAAAAATTATTCCACATTTCATATAATGCTTGTTTACACCGTACATGACTATTTCATTTTCAAATATCTATTAGAAAATTTTGAATTGGGGAATATGTAGTCGGGGAAATGACCCACATTAGAAGTGTGTTTCTCATACTCTAATCTATATGATGTTTTTGTACTAATGTAGAAAGAAAAAAAAATTATTTTTGGTGATTTCATGGATAAAATATATCTTGAGCATAGTTGAAATAATAATATTTTCCCCTTGTAGTTACCGTTATGGAGCAACTGAATGTATCAATAAAGGATCGCACAAAAGTCAAATATTATAAAAAGATACATGTATTGAATACTATAAACTACATGATGATGAACCTATACCAAGAAAAATGTTATATTGGACTCTCTCTGACTTCATTTTCTCAGTCCTGTAACCATTGGAACCACCATTCCTAAAGATACAATAAGAGTTGACCCAACGGATTGAATCATTATTATAGGAATAATTATTCATTTGTTCAATTATTTTCATTTGAAAAATGAATACCATATCATAAGATAAAAGTTTCCATGAAAATTTCTTCCGTACACCTGACTGGGAAACCAGTGGAAGAGGATTCAAAAGATGAGGGCACTAAAGATGATGTATTCACAACGGACCCCAATACTTTGAACACATCCCATCTCAGATATTATATATCGCCGAATCGTTTATAGGAACACTCTAATAGTACTATAAGGAAATTTAATTTTTCCTATCATATTATTGTGGATTCCCTCAAACAATCAATATAAAAGATTGATTATTGGATTTACAATTTTTAGATTGGATTCATTGAGTATTAAGACTTATTCGATATCACCTACAAGGGATATGAGTTCCATAAACTCTTGTTCCCTAGGCCCATATACCTATATAATGTACTTAAACTTTTAATTAACATCTATATGAGAATCTGAATACATGCATGTACTAAAAATTATCCCATTTGTATAATATGATAGTTAAATTGGTCATGTTATTGTTATAGTTATTAATCCTTGATGCTCGAACATTATCAAAAGACCATTTGGAAGCACTCATAGAGGGTATTCTGAGACCTCAAGTGCTTAATTATACGATTATAGAATATAATTATATCATGTAGTGATTGAAACTACATCCTCCAAGATGATCATATCCTTCAAGAAGTAGGATATATATTTCATTATACCAAGAAAAATTATTCCCTTTAATGAATACGATACTATAAATAATGTTGATATATGGTGGAATTTCCTTGATAATGGCCCAAGATTCAACCACATTATAGTATCAATGTTTCAATGATTGTGTTGTGGTGAGGCCCTCATATCCCATTAGTCTATAACTCTACATGATTATAATAAAATAGTGGAAAATACACTTGGCTGAATCAATAAAATTGATTAGTTTGGGGACCTCATATTCCACATTGAATTTCTAGTTGTACATAATGTCATAAACTTTATCATTCCTCTTGAAAGGCCTTGGTATCATTATCATTCAACAACCACCTTTTCATACCACCAATGCTTCCAATATGTTATTTATATTTAAATAATTACATTTCATGTTCATTAATAGCCTTTCCAAAATTGTGAATCACAATCTACTAATATAGGATTCTACCAAAGGGATGGAATCATGCACCCGATTGATGAGATCACCGGTGTCACCACAGCGAATTATATAGTAATGAAAATGACCAATCCATTAAAATAAATAAGATAAGTGTATGTGTTTACTATATATTAGATCAGAGATATTGTAACATCCCAAGTAAATAAAGAATAAAAAATTTTTTTATTTATTAATATTTACGAATTAAATATTAATTTTATTTTAAAGGGGTTGCTATGTTCGATAGCGTACCCGATACGCAACGATGAGTTTCTTTGAAACTTACGTAGCACACTAGTAATAAAATAATATTATTTTAAATGTTAGTTAACAAGTAGCCATTGTACTGACGGGAATGGATAGAAATAACTAAAATATGATTAGATATGTTTTTAAATGTTTATACATTCACCCAATAAAAGATAAAGGCTTAAAATACTGAAAGAGTTCAATTTTAGGGCATATATACTCTAATTTTCACTAAAGGTGCACTTATCACCTTTTAATGGTGAACCGTCATTAAATATAGTTTTGATCACCCTTATACTTTATTTTGGACCAAATATAACTCTTCTTTAGAATCGGGACATCAAAATTTACATTGTGTAAATTTTTGGTACCTTTCTGATAAAGTTCTTTTTTTATGAATAGTGTAAAATGTTGTATTTTAATTCAAAACCTCTTTTTAATCTAAATTATTTATATGATTAGATTATTATTTTAATTGGTTTTAAAGTGAAATTAGAAAATATTTTTACCAGTTAATCCATTGGTGGTCATTGGAATCAATTTCACTTTGAAATTGGACTTAAACTGGTGTCAATCTTTTGATACTTATTGTTTCGCAAAAACACGCTATTTGTCATGACCGTGGGAATTAATTATTAAATTAATTAATTTGACTTATATGTTTTTAATTTTTTAAATTGGACTTCATTTTTGAATTCGGAATATCAAATTTATCTTAGGGTGAATTTTTTGTAATTTTTTGAAAAACTTCAATTTTTGATGAATAGTGAAACCACTAAGTGGTAATCAAGCAAACTGATTTTTCAGTTAAATGAAAGTTTACCACTAATGTGTATTGAATTTTAAAAATCCGACATACATGGTTGTAATTAAGAAGTAAAATGTGGTTCAATGAGATTAAAATAATTTTTTGGTGAATAGTAACTTTTTTTCATTAATCGCGATTAGACGTAATTAGTGTAGTTTAAGGTAAAAATGGTATTATAAGAATGTGAAAACACTATGACACTTGTCCTACACCTATTGGGTGAGTCATGGCCGACCAAGACAAGCCATGGGCCAACTTGGGGACCCCATGGAGCCACTTTAGTTGGAAAATGACATTAATATATTTTTATTTAATGTTAAAGTGAAAATGACACTAACATAAATTGTTTTACTAAAATAATTTTTGAGTGGGGTTATACAAGTCCAAATTTTTATTATAAATAGTCATTGGAAATCTAAAAATATTTCCTACATCATAGTATTTTTTTATGATTTTTAGACATTAGATAAATTAAATTATTTATGACATAATAATGATGCAGTGATGACATCATTATTTGGCGATTTAAATAAAATGGAAAGATAATGAAAAATCTAAAACCTAAACATGTCCAAAACCAATTGGATGAGTGGATTTAGAACCATTATCACCTTATACACGAATTATATCAATGTGGGACTTTTTAAAACCGAAACACATTTTCAAATAAAGTAATATTTCTTTACTTTTCAAAAGTGCCCCTCCTCTCCTCTTATAAAAGGCCCCCACCTCTACCTCATTTCACTCACTTCTCAAGCCTTTGGCTTGGCCAAACCCTGCCCAATTACTCTCTCCACATCCCTATCCTCATCCTAGAGGATTACCTTTGGGCAGAATCCTTTCAAAGGAAGCCTTTAGGCTCAAATCAAAAGGGAGTTACACTTTTAAAGGTAATTCATTCTCTCTTGTTCATTTGTTTTATTTTGCATCTCCAACCCTCTAAAATATTTTTATTTACTTCTTTCGTAACAACACCAGTATCTTAAATATACTAGGATGTTGATATATGATTTATTTGAGCTACACTCTCACAAAACTACATCAAATGGTTAAAGAACAAACGGTTTCCGTGGATGGCGAAATTCTGCCTCCCGAAATGATGATTGTTCAACACTCATTTAACACCTTCAAGGGTGGCCATTACGATGTCACTATTTTTATATATGATATATAATATGTTTATGTTTTCTTTAAACTTCTTTATTGTTCATTTTTGGCATAACTTTATGGTTTCCATTATGGGTAAACACGATATCTTCATTTAAGGAAGTGCGGACTACCGCCCCCTAAAAGTGATGTGATTCGTTAATGCCATATGTGGGACGTGTAAAGGATGGATTTAATGTTATTATATATGATTTAATACTGGAATTATAATATACCTCTATATCATTATTATTTCTTTCCATTAAAGTATGATATAGAAATGAAAGTAGCGTTCATGCGTACGTACGGCTTACCGTCTCCATGAACGGTGCATTTCATTTCTTATCCCCAAATGTAATGTACTATTAAAATTACATGTATATAATGTATATATATAATTAATGATATATCTAAATTATGAATATAATTCTGGAATTAAAATATACATACCTCTCATTTAGTTTTAATTCCACTAATATGACAAAGAAATGAAAGTAGCGTTCATGCGTACGTACGGCTTACCGTCTCCATGAACGGTGCATTTCATTTCTTACCTCTAAATGATTATGTAATATTATAAATACATGTATATTATGGATATATATGATATATATGATATCCAAATCCGGAATTTCATTCTGGATATAAAGAAATTTTGACCACACGAACAACATGTAATTGTAAGAAGTCAACTTTCGACTTAAGAACCAAATATTGACTAAACAAACATTATTAACTTAAATGGTTACATAATGTTTATAACATGGCAATAAGTGATATAAAAGGAATAATTAAGTTTAAAAAGGTTCTTAATCAAGTATAAATTAACTCAAGTTTATTATTCAGGGCGTTAAAGAACGATCGAGTCAAGTCGGACCCGAGGTAAGGGACTTCGTCTCAATCTCCTTTCATTGAGGCATATTTCGTTTTATACACAACTTTCTTTTATACGGTGTATAAACTCCTTTGACTTTTACTTTTATACAAAAGGAATCTTTTTATACGAATCGTTTTACTAAACGACAAAAAGGAATGTTTTTTTTAACGTACGCGGTGACAACGACCTTTTCCGCCGCCGCGAGTATTATTTGATCATTGGCTTTCTCAACAAGCCGTAATGTTTTTAGAATAAAATAAATACCATATACTCTTGTATGTATTTTGGTATTGAAAATGGTTTTGAAAAAGGATTCTATTATGTCAATATATTTATGATATATTGTGATTATAATGTGGAAATGTTATCATTCCTTTATATTGGTTTTATGTTTTATGATTTTATACTGGTACCTGGACATTTTAATGGGTGGTTACGTTATAAACCATATGACGGGTGGTGCCGTGAATTCCAGGACGAGTGGTTACGTTATAACCTCCAATGCATTGGGTATGGAAGTCGGCCGTATGGCTATTCCATTAAGTATGTATGGAAATTGGCCGTATGGCTATTCCATTAAGTGATATGTGTGGAAGTCGACCGTATGGTTATTCCACTTAAGTATGTTTATGTCCCAAGTTACCTTTATATATGTTATGTGTTCTTTATATGGGTTTTATGGTAATACTTTGGTTACAAAAAGGTAAGTAATGATACTTTATTCAGTGAATAGTTTTTACTCCTTCATGAAGGTGAAGGTATTACTTTGATAGAGTATACATGGTTTACTTGATTTTGCAAAACTAACAATTTTCATTCTTTGTGTATCCCTTACTGAGCTTTTTATGCTCACCCCATGTTTTTTTGAAATGTTTTTCACAGGACTTAATGTGGAATAAGGTCAAGGATGGGATCAAGGGAATGTCATGCTATATAAAACATGGAACTAGACATGTTTCTTTCAAGTGTTTTTTTTATTATGGAAACTTAGTATAAGTGACTACTTTGTAATCTTTTGAGATGTAATAGTTATGTTCTAATTCTATAAAACTCTAAACCTGAAAAGATCCTCAACGTGAATTATTCTTTTAATTCAATATTAAGTAAGGTTTAAGGATGGGGCCTTATAGTTGGTATCAAAGGTTGGTTTAGACAACTTTAGGAGTTAGAAAAGTGTTAAATTATAATATGATTGAAATGATATAGCATTTATGGATTACCATGTTGCTTCACCTAAGATATTTCTGTGTTCAGAATGGTTTTCCGCAGAGGAAACAAAGCAGCTATGTTGGGACGACATCAGGAGGAAGATAACCTTCCAAATCAGCAACCTGAGATGGTCGGAATCGGAACTGAACAGTTTGTTGCAGTGATGGAACAGTTGACTCAGGCTATAAATGGTGGTGGTATCCATGCACGAGATCAGCCAGATCAACCGCAGAGGAACATGTCAGTGGTGGAACATTTCATGAGGCAACATCCCCCATCATTAAGAGGATCATCTGACCCTGTGCAAGATGAAGGGTGGATTAAAGCACTAGAGAAGATTTTTTATGTCATGGGGTGTTCAGAACATCAAGCGGTTAGTCTTGTTGTTTACCGTTTTGAAGGTGAAGCTGATCAGTGGTGGTCGATGGTGAAAAATATAAGGGATAGTGATGAGATTGAGGATCTTCACTGGGACGAATTCAAAGGTATGTTTCTTGAGAAATATTTTCCTATGGTGGTTCGTCTTAGGATGGAAAAGCAGTTCCTAGAATTGAGGCAGGAGGATGATTCAGTGGCTGCTTATGAAGAAAAGTTCACTTGATTGGCAAGGTATGCTCCAAACTTCATACGAGATTTTGATAGTAAAATAAACCGTTTTGACTCAGGGTAAAAGTCAAAGTATCAAAGGGCTTTAGCTTCTCGTGAGTTCAAAAGTTATTAAAAACTTGTTCGATGTGCGGAGAAGGTGGAAATGGAGTTTGCCGATGATCATGTGTTCTATGACAAACAACAGAATAAGAGGTCTTGTTGGCAGGCAAAGGGGAAGAATTCATCAATGAAGCAAGGAGGTAAGAAAACCAAATATCCATCCTGTGAGAAGTGTGGTAAAATGCATCCTGGAGAATGTTTATCCAAGTCTGGTAAGTGCTTTCGGTGTGGTAAGTCTGGTCATATTGCTCGTAACTGTAAGGAAGATTATCATGCAGGAAATGAAAAGCCAACGGTAAGATGTTTTAAGTGTAATGAAATGGGTCATTATGCAAACGAGTGTCCAATGAAGAACTCAATTGGGGGAATGAAGCTAGACTACAAGCAGAAAGGGGTGGTAAAATCATTTGCAACAACTTCAGTAGATGTTGGGCCATCGAATGAAGTGGTATCAGCTCCAGGGAGCTCAGTATTTTTCGAATATTGACTTGAGGTCGGGGTACCATTAGTTGAAAGTAAAAGAAGCAGACTTTCCGAAGACTGCATTCCGTACTAGATATGGACATTATGAATTTGTAGATATACCTTTTGGGTTAACCAATGCACCTTCTGTATTCATGGAACTTATGAATAAAATTTTCCATTAGTTCTTGGATAAGTTTGTGTTTGTGTTTTGAGGTTTTTGAAGAGGTTATGTGTGCCTTGTGATTCACAGTTGAAGAATGAATTTTTTTTTTCATCCTGGCAGTACTAAGATGTATAGAGATCTGCGAGAGTATTACTGGTGTGATGGAATGAAAATAGATATTGCTGATTTTACTGTGAAGTGTTTAACATGTCAACAGGTTAAAGCAGAGAGGCAGTTACAGAAAGGGATGCTTCAGCCTTTACCAGTGCCAGAGTGGAAATGGTAAAACATATCCATGGACTTTGTTGTGGGATTACCGAGGACATCTTGAGGTAATAATGCAATCTGGGTTATTGTTGATCGCTTGACCAAATCTGCTCATTTCCTTTCTATACGAGATACTTTCTATCTAGATCAACTTTCCCGTTTGTATCTTAAAGAGATAGTTAGGTTACATGGAGTTCCTCTCTCCATTGTATCAGATCGTGATCCCAGGTTTACATCTAACTTTTGGAAAGGCCTTAAAAAGTCGTTGGGTACTGAATTAAATTTTAGTACAACTTTTTATCCTCAATCAGATGGGAAGTCAGAACGAACAATTCAGACCTTGGAGGATATGCTACGAGCTTGTTCTATGGATTATCAGGGAAGTTGGGACCAACATCTTTCTTTGGTTGAATTTTCATATAATAACAGTTTTCATTCCAGTATACAGATGGTACCATTTTAGGCATTATATGGGAAGCGGTGTCGAACTCCAGCTTTCTGGGATGAAGTGGGTAAAAGGAAGTTGATGGGACCAGAATTGGTAGAAGAGATGGCAGAAAAGGATCAGCTGATTCAGAAGCACATGAGAACAGCTCAGAGTAGGCATAAGAGTTATGCGGATAACCGGAGGAAGGATCTATCTTTCGAGGTAGGTGATCATGTTTTTCTCAATGTTTCTCCTTGGAAAAGTGTGATGAGATTTGGTTTGAAAGGAAAGCTGAGTCCAATGTTTATTGGACCACATGAAATTCTGGAGAGAGTTGGATCAATTGCTTACCGAGTGGCTTTACCTCCGAGTTTATCTGAGGTACACAATGTTTTTCATGTTTCAATATTGAGGAAGTATATGCCAGATCCATCTCATGTTTTGAGTCCAGAGGTAGTTCAGCTGGAAAGGAACCTATCTTATGAGGAACAACCGGTCCAGATTCTTTACAATAGGGAGAAAGTGTTACGGAATAAGGTGATTCTTCAGGTAAAGGTTTTGTGGAAAAACCATGTGATTGAAGAGGCAACGTGGGAATCTGAAAATGCTATGAGGGATAAATACCCCCACTTATTTTGATAAGTGAATAAAATTGCGAGGACGCAATTTTTAAAAGGGGGAAGGATGTAACATCCCAGGTAAATAAAGAATAAAGAATTTTTATATTTATTGATATTTACAAATTAAATATTAATTTTATTTTAAAGGGGTTTCTATGTTCGATAGCGTACACGATACGCAACGATGAGTTTCTTTGAAACTTACGTAGCACACTAGTAATAAAATAATATTATTTTAAATGATAGTTAACAAGTAGCCATTTTACTGGCGGGAATGGATAGAAATAACTATAATATGATTAGATATGTTTTTAAATGTTTATACATTCACCCAATAAAAGATAAAGGCTTAAAATACGGAAAGAGTTCAATTTTAGGGCATATATACTCTAATTTTCACTAAAGGTGCACTTATCACCTTTTAATGGTGAACCGTCATTAAATATAGTTTTTATCACTCTTATACTTTATTTTGGACCAAATATATCTCTTCTATAGAATAGGGACATCAAAATTTACTTTGTGTAAATTTTTGGTACCTTTCTGATAAAGTTCTTTTTTTATGAATAGTGTAAAATGTTGTATTTTAATTCAAAACCTCTTTTTAATCTAAATTATTTATATGACTAGATTATTATTTTAATTGGTTTTAAAGTGAAATTAGAAAATATTTTTACCAGTTAATCCAATGGTGGTCATTGGAATCAATTTCACTTTGAAATTGGACTTAAACTGGTGTCAATCTTTTGATACTTATTGTTTCGCAAAAACACGCTATTTGTCATGACCGCGGGAATTAATTATTAAATTAATTAATTTTACTTATATGTTTTGAATTTTGTAAAATGGACTTCATTTTTGAATTCAGAATATCAAATTTATCTTAGGGTGAATTTTTGGTAATTTTCTGAAAAACTTCAATTTTTGATGAATAGTGAAACCACTAAGTGGTAATCAAGCAAACTGATTTTTCAGTTAAATGAAAGTTTACCACTAATGTGTATTGAATTTTAAAAATCCGACATACATGGTTGTCATTAAGAAGTAAAATGTGGTTCAATGAGATTAAAATAATTTTTTGGTGAATAGTAACTTTTTTTCATTAATCGCGATTAGAGGTAATTAGTGTAGTTTAAGGTAAAAATGGTATTATAAGAATGTGAAAACATCATGAAACTTGTCCTACACCTATTGGGTGAGTCATGGCCGACCAAGACAAGCCATGGGCCATCTTGGGGACCCCATGGAGCCACTTTAGTTGGAAAATTACATTAATATATTTTTATTTAATGTTAAAGTGAAAATGACACTAACATAAATTGTATTACTAAAATAATTTTTTAGTGGAGTTATACAAGTCCAAATTTTGATTATAAATAGTCATTGGAAATCTAAAACTATTTCCTACATCATAGTATTTTTTTTATGATTTTTAGACGTTAGATAAATTAAATTATTTATGACATAATAATGATGCATTGATGACATCATTATTTGGCGATTTAAATAAAATGGAAAGATAATGAAAAATATAAAACCTAAACATGTCCAAAACCAATTGGATGAGTGGATTTCGAACCCTTATCACCTTATCCACGAATTATATCAATTTGGGACCTTTTAAAACCGAAACACATTTTCAAATAAAGTAATATTTCTTTACATTCCAAAAGTGCCCCTCCTCTCCTCTTATAAAAGGCCCCCACCTCTACCTCATTTCACACACTTCTCAAGCCTATGTCTCGGCCAAACCCTGCACAATTACTCTATCCACATCCCTATCCTCATCCTAGAGGATTCACTTTGGGAATAATCCTTTCAAAGGAAGCCTTAAAGCTCAAATCAAAAGGGAGTTACACTTTTAAAGGTAATTCATTCTCTTTTGTTCATTTGTTTTATTTTGCATCTCCAACCCTCTAAACTCTTTTTATTTAATTATTTTGTAACAACACCAGTATCTTAAATATACTAGGATGTTGTTATATTATTTATTTGAGCTACACTCTCACACAACTACATCAAATGGTTAAAGAACATACGGTTTCCGTGGATGGCGAAATTCTGCCTCCCGAAACGATGATTGTTCAACACTCATTTAACACCTTCAAGAGTGGCCATTATGATGTCACTATTTTTATATATGATATATAATATGTTTATGTTCTCTTTATGCTTCTGTATTTTTCATTTTTGGCATAACTTTATGGTTTCCATTATGGTTAAGCACGATATCTTCATTTAAGGAAGTGCGGACTACCGCCCCCTAAAAGAGATGTGATTCGTTAATGCCATATGTGGGACGTGTAAAGGATGGATTTAATGTTATTATATATGATTTTATACTGGAATTATAATATACCTCTATATCATTATTATTTCTTTCCATTAAAGTATGATATAGAAATGAAAGTAGCGTTCATGCGTACGTACGGCTTACCGTCTCCATGAACGGTGCATTTCATTTCTTATCCCCAAATGTAATGTACTATTAAAATTACATGTATATAATGTATATATATAATTAATGATATATCTAAATGATGAATATAATTCTGGAATTAAAATATACATACCTCTCATTTAGTTTTAATTCCACTAATATGACAAAGAAATTAAAGTAGCGTTCATGCGTACGTACGGCTTACCGTCTCCATGAACGGTGCATTTCATTTCTTACCTCTAAATGATTTTGTAATATTATAAATACATGTATATTCTGGATATATATGATATATATGATATCCAAATCAGAAATTTCATTCTGGATATAAAGAAATTTTGACCCCACGAACAACATGTAATTGTAAGAAGTCAACTTTTGACTTAAGAACCAAATATTGACTAAACAAACAATATTAACTTAAATGGTTACATAATGTTTATAACATGGAAATAAGTGATATAAAAGGAATAATGAAGTTTAAAAAGGTTCTTAATCAAGTATAAATTAACTCAAGTTTATTATTCAGGGCGTTAAAGAACGATCGAGTCAAGTCGGACCCGAGGTAAGGGACTTCGTCTCAATCTCCTTTCATTGAGGCATATTTCGTTTTATACACAACATTCTTTTATACGGTGTATAAACTCCTTTGACTTTTACTTTTATAGAAAAGGAATCTTTTTATACGAATAGTTTTACTAAACGACAAAAAGGAATGTTTTTTTAACGTACGCGGTGAAAACGACCTTTTCCGCCGCCGCGAGTATTATTTGATCTTTGGATTTCTCAACAAGCCGTAATGTTTTTAGAATAAAATAAATACCATATACTCTTGTATGTATTTTGGTATTGAAAATGGTTTTGAAAAAGGATTCTATTATGACAATATATTTATGATATATTGTGATTGAAATATGGAAATGTTATCATTCCTTTATATTGGTTTTATGTTTTATGATTTTATACTGGTACTTGGACATTTTAACGGGTGGTTACATTATAAACCATATGACGGGTGGTGCCGTGAATACCAGGACGGGTGGTTACGCTATAGCCTCCAACGCATTGGGTATGGAAGTCGGCCGTATGGCTATTCCATTAAGTATGTATGGAAATTGGCCGTATGGCTATTCCATTAAGTGATATGTGTGGAAGTCAACCGTATGGTTATTCCAGTTAAGTATGTTTATTTCCCAAGTTACCTTTATATATGTTATGTGTTCTTTATATGGGTTTTATGGTAATACTTTGGTTACAAAAAGGTAAGTAATGATACTTTATTCAGTGAATAGTTTTTACTCCTTCATGAAGGTGAAGGTATTACTTTGATAGAGTATACATGGTTTACTTGATTTTGAAAAACTAACAATTTTCATTCTTTGTGTATCCCTTACTGAGCTTTTTATGCTCACCCCAAGTTTTTTTGAAATGTTTTTCACAGGACTTAATGTGGAATAAGGTCAAGGATGGGATCAAGGGAATGTCATGCTATATAAAACATGGAACTATACATGTTTCTTTCAAGAGTTTTTTATTATTATGGAAACTTAGTATAAGTGACTACTTTGTAATCTTTTGAGATGTAATAGTTATGTTCTAATTCTCTAAAACTCTAAACCTGAAAAGATCCTCAACGTGAATTATTCTGTTAATTCAATATTAAGTAAGGTTTAAGGCTGGGGCCTTATACATATAATTCCCAATTATGTTTTATATTATATGATTTTGTTGTTATAAATCTAGACAACAATGAAAGGAAACACTGATAAGGGTATTAGTCCTCCAAATAGTGGAAAAGATTTAGAGAATATTCCCTGATTCTAACCCATGTTCTTTAAAAGATACCTAAATTATTAGATGATGTGTCAAACAATGTCAACTCACTAAGAGGTAGGTATGATACTTCCTCTACACCACTCATCCCCCTCCAGAAATTCATAGAAACCATACATCATAATTCGTGTTAGAGAAAATTGTTTTTCATCCTTGTTTAAATTTCTTGACACTTATACTATCTATGAAATATTTCATTCACAATATACATACCTATAGTGTGAGGTATAAGAGGAAGATATTTATAAAGTGTATTATGATGTTGAATTTGAGTTTGTCTTCTAGGATTCCCTTCCACCAATCGAGTATGGTTTCTCTAATAATAATTATGAACATAAAAAAATAAATCTTTTTTAGAGGAGAAACCAAGAACCAATATGATTAGAGGGGACCTGTATTATATAAAAAATCGATATATACAACCTTTATATAGAAAATTATGATTTTCATTGTGTTTAACATGTAAATTATTTTCCAAAAATATGTGGTCTCTAATAAATGACTAGGATTGGGAAAAAACACTAGGGTTAGAAGAAAGAACCCAGAAGGGCACACTCTACTCCCACTACCAAAATTGAGGATGAATTTTTTCAATATTATCATGGAATAAATCATTAAAGATGAATAATATATGTAGAAGAAAACTAATGTAGTCTCATTAAATAAAATAATATACAAAACCATTATATACTTGAGCTTCATAGATCTCAACTGACATTATCTAATAGTTATTTCCTAGACCAGATCATGGAACTAATGAATATTTTCACATATAGGGATCATTAAATTTTTTTTCATGGATGGATATTTTGGTTAAAACAGAATAATATTTCCCTTGAAGACGATAAATACATCACTTTTAGATCAACATATTGGTATACTTCTATCCAATAATTTCAATTGACATGAAGAATTTTGGTTATACATATAGTATTCCACACACAAAAATATTAAAAACTTATTGGGGAAGTCTATCAAGTATTATTTTGAAGATTTCTTGATAACATCATGGAAATGTTCTGAACATATTTCTGATATTGAGACCACATTTAATAGACAATGACAATATATCCAAAAATGAACCCCTTGAAATGTTCTTTTAGAGTTAATGCAGAATTATTTCTTTTATTACTGGTACTCCATTGTGTCATTGAAGTTTATATCAGTAATAAAAATGGTATCCTTGATTTTTCAAATCCTCGTGATCCTAAAGAGATGAGGGGATTATATGGATTCATTTCATATATTTGATGATTTATAATTAACATCACAACTAATTATTTACCCTTCATTAGTTTAATGAAAAAGAGTATGAATTACAAGTCGAATGATGACTATCAGGATGAATACAATAGTCATAATAAATTTATATTCTGTCTACTAGTGCTGATGTTGCATATTGTGGGTAATCAACTGATTATGAAAGTGACAACCATAGAATGATAACTTGGTACTTTCCTCATAAAATTGAATGATACTGTGAATGAAAATAGCCTCTGTTATCTTATTCAATCCATGATTGATATTGAGACTCATTATTCAAATATAATTAAGAGATTACTTGAAATAATATTTACAATTTAGAAACATAGACATTACCAGAAACAACATGAGGTACTTTTTATATCGCATAAAAACCTATTAAAATACATCATTATCCATCGAATATTTAGTGGAGGTTTGGAATGGTGGGGGGATATCTTATAGCTATTTAAAATAAATATAATTCCTTATAAAGTGATAAATGGAAATTAATTGGAATAATTCCTTGTATAAGGTCCCTTAAAAGAATCATTTTCAACAAATAAGGTATATCATGATGAATATATATTCCCTATTCAAGATATTCTCAAAACATTGGAGATTTTTTTAAATGGTGTATACATCATCTAAATATGGAAAATAGTAAAAGACCCCATGATCAATAAAGTTGAGTTGGAAGTATAACTCATCCCACAAAAAATGGTAGTCTCACAATAATGTTTCTATTTTATTTGGTGGTTGAAAAATATGAGGTCTAGTATAAAAACCTCATTATAGGGATAAAATAGAAGCCCAAATTATGTTGGACCACTTGATGTTTATTAGTGATTTACTTTTTCTAATAATGTGGATTTATAGTTAGTAATCCATCAAAAATTAAAATCTAACCCCCCCCACTATTGAATATGTTTGAGAAATAGTGGTACAATTCCCCCCAAGGATGACATTTAATCCCATAACACGATCATATAATAATAAATAATTCGAAATTAAAAATATAGCTACTTATTTGGTGGACCCATTCATGGATGAAATTGTCATTAGAATTGTGTATCCTCAATAGTTTTTGATTTTTTTTCATGCAGATAATGAAGAAATGAAGGAATCCAATTCATCCATGAAATAGTCTATCCGTAAACTAGTTAGATGATGAACATTTTTTAGTACATTCAACATGGATCACTCCCCTAAAAAAATATAAAAATAAAATATCCTAATGATGAGTGATTAATAATACTCATTATGACATCTCAAATCAATATAAATCCCTTTATAAATAGGACTTCAATGGATTTCTTCTAATATAATTTTATGGAGAATATATTGGTTTCTATCATGAACAATGTATTTATAGATTCATTTAGATCCCAACAATAAGTTTTTAATTTTCTAATTAAATCCAATGACATGAATAATTCTATAATTTAATGATGTAGGTTTGCACAAAATTCACTAAAAGGTATCATTATTTCTAGGATCATTCCATCATCATTCATCATCCCCCAATGCTTCAATAGACAACAAAAAACACACAGTCATTTTACAAACATAGAATTGATATCATATGGAATATCCTTATACTATGTCTAGGTAATTCAATTACAACCACACTACTGTTGAAATTTTCTCCAAATGGGATAAAGAAATTCCCCTGAATGAAGTCAAGAAAAAAAATCCTCTTCTAACTCATGAATGCCCATATAATTACGAGATTAGGCCCCCATAATTTTATACAAATAGTCCATTGAAAAAAAAAATCTTCTACAGAGGTGGAAATGAATTATTATGAGTATATTATCATATAATACATTTACCTGACTATTAAGCAAAGTTTAATGGATTGATATATACCTTAAAAAATAAAATATAATACATTATCTTTAATATGGTGTATAAGGAAAAGTAGTATTTAACTAAACACCAATTTCATGTCAAATGCGATTATCATATAAAAACCATCCCCACCAAACAGAACACCCCATATTAAATTGTACGTGCGACAAAATTATTCCTTCCCAATGTGTTCCAATTACACAAATTTCATGTTCCTGTCACATACAAGAAATATTTTAATGTTAAATTCAATTTAATTTACAATCATGATTTGATTTGGGGGTTTCCCAATCTTTTATGGAGGAATGGGTGAGTTTTCATGAATTTACCACATCATGAGCCCAATTTCATATTTAAAAATAAATATAGATTTCTTTATTAATCCTTTAATTTTTTACATTTTTCACCAATTAAAATTTGTAATTTTCATCCCCTGGCATATTAACACCACCATATTAATTTGGACTATTTAGCAATCCATTGTCATGGTGGATATGGGATTCAATTTAAGGGATTATACCTACCCAAAATTCCATTTTCTACAGTAAAAATAAATTATAAGTATTTAATATCTCCTTCAATATTTACTTTTTATAGTGATTCCAACTCTCACCTGATTCTAATTAGCTAACGAGTGCACCAATTCTCTCCTCCCACAATTTAAAGCTAAAATAAAGTTGAAAAATTGGTAAAAAAGTATCTGGATTTCAGAAATCTCCCAGATTTAGAGTGGTAAAATGATCCTTTCATAACTCCTTCCATTTTAACTCATTTCCACCATTCTAGTTTCTACATGATCTCATAATAATTATTCAAACCTCACTTGAATGTTTATAGGTTTTAAAATTCAGAAACTGTTATAATTTGGGTCATTTTATTCAAGATTTTTTTGAGTAAGTGTTTCTCTCTTCAATTTAATCCTTCTACTTAGGGTTTCCTCACTCTTTTCTTGTGGTCTAAAATTTACAAAAGTAAGGGTTTGACCCTATGGATTGATTTGGTGTATTCTTAGTTAAATATTGTGGTCTAGGGATGGATTTATCTTCCTTGTGATGCAGATATGGTGTGGTTGATGTTTCGCACCTAGTTTTGTGGGATTCGACACTTTCGGTTGGTGGTTCCATGTGTTAAAAATTACTGATGAGTTAGATTTCAGTATTAACTCATTTTTCATATTCTTCATATTTTGGGTGATGTGTGATGACTGTTTATGATTTATTTAGATAAGTGTTAAATTTTATAGTTTCATTTTATCTAGATATTGGGTGTTTTCATGTGTTAATTGTGGGGTATTGTTTGGGATTATTTTATAACATATGGAATTGGTTTACTAAATCTTATTTGTCCTTACAATTCTGTTTTCATAAGGTATTAGTTTCATTTGGGCCTAAAAAGTGTGGTTTTAATATGTTTTATGTGTAAAACATTGTTATACTTCTTGAGAGCACTTTATGGAAATGTGTTTTTTCATCTGGATCTTTTGTTGTATTTATTGAAGTTGATTTTATAAAACATAAAAGTGGTTTTATTAAAATAACTAGTGGTTCCATTTTTGTTTTGGATATGAATTGGTATGGTTTTTGGTCTTAAATGGGGTTTTTGAAATGGGTTTTGTGTGCAAGACTTATTTACACCACTTCGGTTCTTTTTATGAAAATTTTAAATGTTTTTGTTTGTTAAACAATGTGGGAAAAGGGTACATATGTAATGTTTGGTATGCATGTTCACAAATTAATGGGTTTTTAAGGGTGAGGTGATTTTTTAATATGTCAAAAATTTTTATAACGTTTTTTAAATTTCTTGAAATGTTTTATTAAATTATGATTTTGTAGAGAAAATCGTTTGTGGGCAGTTTCATGTAATTTTGTTGATTAAATGATTTTTAAGGTAAAAAGGGTATTATGTAACAAGTTATTGGGATTTTATGTGAGTTTTAATATATTGTAATGTATTAATAAATTTTTATAATGTATTTGTGGAAGTGTTTAAAAATGTGAAATGTGTTCTGGGCTATTTTTGGTGTGAGTCGGATTTCAAAATCAATTTGAATGAAAAGTGGATTTTATTAATTTTTTGTATACATGCTGGATTTTTGGTGAATTTATCATATGGAAATGATATTTTAATGAGAAATTTATATTCATTGACTTGTTGAACTTGTTTGAGCATGAAGGGAAAACCAGGTTATCTAGGTCGGTGGATGTGTACTAGTATGCTAGTGAATCCATGGGGTTTGGCCTTAGTTTCACTTAAAAATATTGACACTTACAACTCAAACTAAACTATGATGATGATGATTTGGAAAAAATAGGTTATGGGTATTTTCCCTACCAGTAGCTCATTCACAAGAACATATATTCTTGATGGTTACTCTCATCGAGATAAGATCTACATGGGACCCATAGCTAGCTAGTGCCTAAGAGTTATTTCCAATTTCTAGTGCTCACTAGATATTTTGTACTTACCATTTTCATACGGTATAAGCGGATGGAAAATTCAGTATCTTATTTATTTATTTTGAAAGTGTTTATTCTTTAAATTATCCATCCTAAAAACTGTTTTTTATTTAATGTTTCATCTTTTAGAAATTGTTACGAGAACTTCAAGATTTTGAAAACATGCATGATTATCGTCATTAAATGTTTATCACAAAGAATATATTAGTGGTGGTATACTATAGGTATTTTGATCACACCCTACTTACAAACATTGGTGTAAGTTGGCTTGGTTATTTTCTTTGTCGCAGTTTGGGTATAGTTTTTAGTTCAAGTGGTTCGAGATTCTAGCAGTTCCATGGTGGTGAATTCTTGTGGAAATAGCTTGAGGGTGGTTCTCTTTTACATGTGGGTTCTTGGGCTATTCCATTTGGGTTTTGTACCATCAAAATACACTTTTTGTGTTTTTAAAAAAAAATGAAATTTAGTTTTGATTTTTAGTAAAAGATTTTTTTGTATTGAAAAATCCAGATTCGTTTTATGGGATTATTTTGTTGCTTTAAGTTTATAAACACGAGTAAATCATTCATAATTTTCATTTTATGATACCCATGCACTTTTTCCATCCCGTGGGGATCAGGAACGCCCTTTGGGACTTGTTTCAGGCTAGATTGAGTGCCAGTTTTGATGGCGACTGGATTCTGTTCATGAAATAATGGTATCAGATGAGGTTCAGGTTAAGTCTTTGGGTCATGTTATTTACGAAAGTGTCAAGATAAAATGGAGTTCTGATTGTTTGGACATGATTTTCCTGTTATGGGTAGTGTTCATGATCACCACAACTCATCATGGGATTCATGTTTCTAGGCGATGCTTGGATTTATCTGAGTCCTTTTGTTTTCGTGGTTCGATTATGATTAGGGGAAATGAAATGAGAGGTGGGTTAATGGTCGTAGTGATCTCACAGGGCCTAGAAAGCCATGTAGTGCCATGGATATTCTCTAGAACACTCTATGTGACAGTGAATTGATTGGAATTTGGCCACCAACCATATGTCCATGTCACCAACTGAAACTAGTTTCCTCTCACATTATTTTGTTCTTTAGTTTTGAAAACATGGAACTTTAGTTTTAAGAAGCGTAATGTTGTTGTGAAATGATTTTCAAATAATGAGAGAATGGTTTGATTTATGAAATGGTGAAACTAAATTTTATGATTTTTTTTGAAATGGAAAATGGTGTTCTTACACCACTTTTGAAGGTGAAAATTGTATTGAAGTTGGTTTTGAAAAGTGTTCCCAATAGAGTTTTCTAAACAATCAAATGTTATATTAATGGGATGAGATGTTTTTTAATTTATGTTAATATCTTGAATGTGATTTATATTATAAATTATTGTGGCTTTCGGAAATGTTTTGTAATATGTGAATTTGGATTTTGATATTTTGGTTAGTAGTTTTGAGAAAAAGATGTGTTGGTTGACTGTTTTGGTTTTGAAAAGTGGAAATAATTTTTTGTTTTAAAATTTGGTATTTCTGTGATAAACCACATGCATGGGGTTATATGGTATGATGGATTTTTTATGGCATGACTGGATGAGTGTAGTTATGGATATGAGGACGATGCCAGGTGTGGAACAGAAACATGCATGTGTAAGGCCCATGGGGTACCATTGGTGGATAAGCTAACCGCTGAACCATTTGTTTTCAAGGAATTTTTTTAATGAAAAACATGATGTCTTGATGATTTTTTTGGGATAACTTATTTTATGTTTTTTTGGAAAATGTTGATGTTCTGTGATGTTTTGAGTCAAAGAACCCTTTCTGTTTGAACTGTTTTTTAGGTTTTTGTTTGTTCAGTAAGCAGGGTAGAAGGATTGGTTAGTAGTCTCCTCTGGGATATGTTTCGGGACACCATTATGGTGATTCCCTTCACGAGTTTGGATCTAGTTTATGTCTTGTTCTGTCCAATGGACCAGATTTGATCGGTCCTTGGGTTCTCTCATTGGATAAGGTACACCCCCATTAAGAGTTAATTCATAACTTAAGTGCATCCCAGATTGGTTCGCCATTGGAAAATCCTCTAGTTGATCAATATAAGGAATCCTTTATTGATATTTGTTGATTGAGACTACAACCATTGCATTATTTAATTATTAGATACTCATGTAGTGGGAGAGTGATCGTGGAATTTTGAAATAGACCTTATTTTCTTATGTTTCCTAATTCGTCGAAGTTGTATGTCGTGTATGGTTGTTAGTGTGGATTAGTGTCTAAATGGTGTCTAAGAGGGCCTCTGGGTTCTTCATAGTTTCTTTGAAGAACGAGTTCATGTTAAACCACTAGTGTGGGAAATATGTTCATGATACGATATTTTGGACACTTTCTATAATTTTTTTTTGTTTGGGGATGTTGTATAAGGTCCCTCTCCATGAATTGTTTATATCAGTCACAATGGTCATGTTCAGTGAGGCCTAATGTTGTCATGTTCTTGATTGACTATAAAGGTGCAAGTTGGGATATGATCTGATAGTCTCTATTATGTTGGGATAATGTCTCCATTGGAAAGCATAAAAATAAACCATTTTAGATGAAGGTGAGCTTATGTGTTCTTAAGTTCTATTTTTTATCACCGGAACAAAAAAGGTTTGATGTGTGTGCATCTTCTGAGCCCCTGTTTCATTGAAATATCGAGTCCAGGTAAAGTGAGATTGGAATGTGTTATGTCTTGGAAAACTTATCGGGGAATACAATGTATTTTTTGGTTACACCGAATGAAGAATTCTCGTTCAGGGGATTTCCAAAGCCTAACTGTGAGGCCCATGATTCTAAAATCATTTGATCTCTAGACATAGGTCTCGAAGAGATGCTGACTCATGGTCAGAGGAAATAACAGGGTCGTTTAAAACCTTGTACAAAGTCATATCCTTAGTATGAAAGATAGTAAGAGTTTAAACCTATGGTTTCACCATCTTTCTTCTATTTTTATTGTTCATTGGAAATTGGTGGAGGGCCTCGTACCCATGTCATCTCCCAATGGTATTCCCTCCCCCTTTAGTTTACATTGAGTCATTATAGAAAGGATAAAATTTTGGCTAGACAGTTTGAGCACATGGTTTGCGCTTGGTCAGCAGTGACCATGCCCCAGAAAACCATATAGATAGAAGGATCCCCACTGTTCATTCATGGTTTCCCAAACCATGCAGACTAACCATGAGGTTGTCCCAACACATTAAATTTTGGGGTCTTTCCATACCAGCCTGTGATGGTCCATTAAGATGGTTGGTTAAAATGGTGGGGATACCCACTATGATTCTTATATAAGTTCTTTTGTAATTTTTTGATGGAAGTATACCCTTTATACCCGGGAATCCCTTACGAACTCCCCCTTTTAGTGTCCTAATTCTGACTCCCAGTAGAGATTGAGGATCAACAAGAGTGGGTTCTAGTTTAATGGTCGATTCTTCTGGTGTGCGTTCTTTGGCAACACGTGAATCTCCAGGAGAGCGCATGGGAGTGGGAGGCTCAGATTCGTGCTCAGTACCCCCATTTGTTTGCCTAGTGTGTGTAGCTTTACGGGGACATAAATTCCCGAGGAGGGGTTAATGTAACGACCTGAAAATTTCAAGGAATTTGTTTTAAATTTTTTGAATTTTACGAGTCCATAGTTTTTAACGGTGCCTGATTTCGAGGCCGGGTGTGCTCGGAATCAATTTCTGAAGTTTTTTTCAGGTACGTTGAGTAAACGTACATGCATGTTTTTCAATTTTTGAACAGGTTCTCAGAATTGAAATCTGAGGGCACCGTTGAACTCACAATGTCACTTTTTTTTAAGAAGGCTTTCACCTTGACGGTGGTTGATCGGGTATGAGAGTTGGTTTTTGTGTTTCACATGGATTAATAAAATAAAATAAGTAACAACTTATTTTATTTTAGTTGAACCCACACCATGTTGTAATGTTAGTTAAAAACTTTACAAGGGGGTAGGTTGTGGGACTGCCACACCCAAACCCCCATTGGGAGGATGATTGGGTTGGGGACCACCTGAGCAGCATAACATCCCGCGAGAGGTTATGATGTGGGGTTCACATGGGTCTTAACACCCCATTTAATTGGATGGGAGGAAACCTCTTAACTCTCCCTCATTAATGAGGGTGATTCTCTTGGTCTCTAACTCCTCTCTTAATGGAGTTGGATAAAACCTTCTCAAAACCGCCAATTAATGGAAGGAAACCCCTGACCCACTTCATGATAATTCGGTGGGGACCATCCGGGCCTCTAACCCCCTCAAAACTCCCCAATTTAATTATTCCAATCTTCGGTAACTAAATTGGTGGAGCTTCTCCACTTTTGAATTTCGAATATTTGTGGAAATGTGAACATAATTAAGTAGGTCCCACTTAATAAATTCATGCCATCAGAAATAATAGATTAAAATCTATTATTTTGGAATGTTTGATCTCTATTTAGTGGAGATCTTGGGAGAATAGAATTCTCCAACGAAGACACCAGCGATGACAAATTATTCCTTGAATTCATCCCCAGAACCCCCTTCCGATGTTGGATATCATCGAAGAGCCTTCATCCTTCCTCTTTGTCATCAACGGACCGATGCACGAACTCGGAAGTGGAAGCGTAAAACGAACAACGACAATATCATCTTCCCCCGAGACGAACGAACGCCTATTGATTAAAAAGGTATGGGTGTGTTTTATGTTTTTTAATGATTAATAATATCTCATTTAATCACATTCATGAGCGGATTGTTGTCGTTCTGACATGGAGGGTTTGGTTTGAACGAACACTGCCTGACCCCTCCACAACCTTTATGGTTTCAGAAACTTTGATCGATGGAGAAGGAAGGAAGGCATGGAAATGAGGCGACTAAGACAAAGAAAATAAATAAAGTTCGTGCTTCCCATGACCTCCATGAACCATGATGTTGGTCGTGCGGTGCCCGACCTGCCAACCTACACGTTGCCCGGCGCGCCCCAGCCGACACCGCAACCAACCCGACCCATCGGCAACCTGACCACATGCCCCCAGCACTTCTGGTGCTCCCCACGCCTACCCAGCACCCTGGACACCTGCTCGGCACCTTCCAGTGCCCCCGTCACCTACTAAGCCCCCCCCCCTCGGCGCCTTCCAGGCGCCCCGACTCCTAGGCCGCTCTGCCCGGTGCACCCCGTCGCCCTGCCCGCATGCCCCGCCCCTTTCCCGGTGCACCTGCGGCTTGAATGTGCCCTGCGCGGCATGTCGTTGGCCTCTCGAGCCAAGCCGCCCGAGCCTCACCCCGTGCGGCGCCATCCAAATATGCCACTGGCCTTCGGGCCGAGTCACCCACGTGGCGACTTCGGCCCGAACTGTCCACACAGTCCGCTGGGCTGGGCCCAGCGGTCTGGGCCAAACATACTGGGCTGATCTATCCAATGGGTCATGTCGGACCCTGCAAGTCAGACCGGGTTGACCCAGAATGGTTTGGGCCGAGTCGGTCCGACCTAGTTAGACTGGACCCGTGCCCACTAATGACCCATCACTTACATTGGCCATATCTTTGGCAGCAGACTTCCGTTTGAAAAACCATCAACGGCACTGGTAATATCATTGAGAAATGGTCCATTTAAAAATACATCATGGGAGTTCAGGGTATAGTTGAGATATGGTTGGGTTGGTTCATACATGAAACAAATTGGGCCCCTATGACAAAAAGGCTAATAACTCACAGACCGAGCATCTGATTAATGTGCGTCTGATGCGTTGTTACCTCTCTAACGTGGAAGACCTTTGAGATACATCTTCGTGAGACTTAGTAGCTCAAGGAGTGGACCCACCCGAAGACGATCAAGTAGAGTACGGATACCTAGAAGCTGGCTGAGTTCAGATGACTGCTTGTTCGATTCGCTTCGGAGAGACTTGACTATCCAAGTGCGGAACACTGCTCTGTGAGGAGGCAAACCCATGGAAAATGAGTGCTATTGTGTGAGACGGCAGAACCGCGGTACTCGACAGGAGGAGTACCCATGTAGGCTATTAGGGGGAGCGCTACTATGTGAGGTGGCAGACCCATGGTGGGGAGCGCTATTATGTGAGGCGGCAGACCTGCAGTACTTGACAGGAGGAGTACCTCAGTAGTCTATGGATAGTGTGTAGCACCTCGGAGTCGCGACATTACCAATGTACTCGATAGAGAAGGAGTTCTCCATCATTCATGGTTTTGTTAATCAAAATCATGGTTTGAGCTGAGTCAATGACCATTGTGTTTTTCCTCATGATTGAGATGGGTTATTTTTCAACATAGATATATGTATGGGAATATACCTAAGTAATGGTTAGACGTTGATTTTAATATTTGTGGCTTATCCTTGATGGTTTTTGTTAGAATTTGAGGGTCTCGGGGTCCCTACTGAGTATCGGTATACTCACCCCAGCATGGGATTTGCCCGCAACACGTTGTGTTGGATGCAGATGAAAGACAACATTGACAGAGGCCAAGAGTGAGCCCAGACTGGATGGTACCTAGAGGTGGACTACTCAGTGAGACATTACATGGAGCGGACCGATAGACTTGGAGTGCTGAATTGGACATCTGTACGTACCCTTCAGGTAGGAATTCTGAATGACGATCATGGAGCTGCTTCTACGTTTCAGTTGTTTTTCCCCTATCATTTCTGTTGTACATTTATTTCAGTTGTACTTTAATGTTGGGATTGTATTTTGGCCGCCTTTAACTTCAGTACACTTGTTATATAGTTTCTTTTACTTGGTGTTTTCTTCCTCTTGTACTCTGGTTGTCTGAGTTTACGTTTTTTAACGGAAACACCTTCCCGGTTTTAGGGGATTATGCCTTTGGTGCTAGTCACCAACCCCTGGCCTATAAAAGGCGGGCTTGGGGTAGTAACGATGCGGGCCCTGGGGGACGGGTCATGAAAAATCTCCATGGATCCATGATTCACTTTCCAGATTTAATTTTTAAGGAATTTAAATAATATTCATTATAAAATTATAGAAATAGGATTATTATATAGACTAGGTATACAGAAAAAATTAATAGCTTCATGAATCATGTATATTTCATCTAGATATTGACCTCCACATTTCCAAGAAATTTTAGGGATTCAGAATCTAATACATGAACATTACTAAAAATTTCCTTTATATAGTTCATGATTTTTATTTTATCAGAAATCTAATGATATGAGTATGATGAGTAAATAAAAAAATCTTCTACATGTATAGTGATGTATAAAAGGAATATCTTTTTATCATCAATTGTATTAATAGAATATGAATTGCTGATTAGTGTAATTATAGTAATTTTTTAATATATTATTTTTAAATAATTAAAAATGTTTCATTTATTTCCACATTTATAGTATTGTAGGATAAGAGTTACTATCATTACTTATCACTTTGTCAATTTAAATTATGGGTACATATCTACACGTTGATTATTTCAGATGATTTCCTTCTTATCATGTGAATAACTACTTACATCTGTATTAAATAAACTAAGGAATTCTGTTTTAATTTTCTTTCATCGATGTTCATTATTTAGTATTAGATTCCCAATATCATCAAGAAATATAATTTTATTTATTATATATTTAATAACCATCGTATCAATTTTACTTCGTCTCACTAGATTTGAAGATTACTATAGGAAAGAACATATATCATCATAAAAAGAACCTAAACTGAATAGAGCTACAAAAATATAAGGTTTTATTAATTCACATTATTTGATGATGGTTTAAATTCTGATATCCTCAAGAATAATAACCTTTTAATCATGTAAAAATGTTTTAATATATGTCCACCAACTCGTTAATAACAGATTTTTTAAAAAAAATTCTATAATATCAATAAATCATTCTATAAAAGTTGAAATATTAAGAGAACAATAATAATCAGATCCATTTTTTCCTTTTGATAGTCCCGAATCAAAAATATTTTCACTCGTAACAGGGTAACATCCATTTATTTTCTAACCAAATAGTGCTAAATCATAATTTGGTAGATGTCAATATATGATCCATGTAATTTATATATTTGAATCGTCTTTTCACATAACACATTGCATGAACTACTATATATGTTCACATCACAAATTCTAAACATCCATTTGATACAACTTGTTATGGTATCCGACCTATGAAAAACATTTCAAGAAGCTCAAATTCAAAATTTTGATCGCACTATATAAATTTCACACATAAATCAACAAAAATATAATACATAAAAAACTATTCATACAAGATTATATATCGTTGATTGTTCACATCACCCTAGACAGACTATATCAGATAAATGTATTAAAAGAAGATAACTCACCCCAAAAAGTCATATTTACATCCATAACTCAATTCAAATGATGAATGTAATTTAATGTTTTTCATTGGTGAAAAATGCATTGAAAATATTAAATGTAGAGAACGAACTCATTGTTTTAAAATTATTTAGACTCTTTTCAAAATGAATTGGAGATTATAAATATCATTACATTTTACTATAATAATTAAAATATATGATAAAAAAATTAAAAATATATATAATCCTGACCAATCTCTCATCTCTATAGTAAAATCTTAGTTCTTATTTTACTTATCTATTTTATTTCAAATTTTCTTTCCATAAATTATATTGAAAACCACACATACATAAATTCAAACAATAAATGTTCAAATAATTTTATCACGGTAACATTAAAAAGCATACCATAATGCATTACCAATATATCTGGTTTACTAACATGGAGACCCATCAACATTTTTAAACATCCATACCTTTCATCACTTAACCATAGAACAATCAGTTAAATAAAAATTATGATGGACATACTATAGTTAAAAATAGTTGTTTTTATTGAATTGATGAATCATATCATTCTTCAAATCATACCCAACATCCAAAAACTATCTAGAAAATATAGAAAACATAATTTTTATTCCCAATTTTCTCGTATATTTAACATTTGATAACATTATCATGGAATCACATCCAAACAGTAGTTATGGGAAAACATCATTTGAAATTATATTGGAGTTTGATAACATCCCATATACCCTCTTTTTATTAGAATATCTACTCATTTATATTGTGGTAAGTAAAACATTACCCAATGAATTGTTGGGATATATCAAACCAATCCATTATATAATGTATAATTGTATATATGTATTCTTTAAGAACAAAAGATCATTCATCATTCATTTATTCACTACAAAAAAAGGCTTATACCAACAGAAATTTATTGACAGAAAATATATCTGTTGGTAAAAATAAGCAATTCCAACAGATGTTAAATTTTATCTATATTAATTTTAAGTACCAACACTTGTTTTTACCAATAATTATGTCTGCTGGTATTGATTATTTAACACAAACATATCTTTTTCCAATAGTAAAATCTATTGCCTTATCATGGTAATTCCAACATTTTTTTTTCAACACTTGTATCAACTATTAATAATAATCTTTACCAACAAGTCTTTTATCATCAATAAAATCTGTTACAATAAACCATTCATTGATAATAACCTATAGAAACCAATTTTTATATATATTATTATTTTTATGACCAAAGTCAATATTCACTTTTAATGGTTTTATTAAAAACATCTCATAGATATGAATATATACACTGCTTATATTTTCCAATTTTATCATTATAATAAACATTTGACTGCTTTTCATAAAAAATTAAATCATTATAATAATTTAATTTAAAAAAAACAATAAATAAAAACACGTTAATGGATAAAGAAATAATAAACACATGTGAAATATAAGTAATTGATAATTGATATTCACATATTGAAAATTTTTATATCATAAAGAAAAAATATTAGATATTATTATTTTTTATATTCATTATATAACAACATATTAAGTAATTAAGTAATGGGTATTTAGAGATTAAATTTTTTATATAACACATTATTATATATTATATTTATTTAATATTACAAAATTAATAATTTTTATATATACATAATAATATATATATATATATATGTTTTATGTAAAAAAAATAACCTTATGTCACCCCCTGATAACCCGAGCCCCCCCCCCCCCCCCCCCGCACCCACACTGGCACCCGCAGCCACAGCTGCCGCCCTCACTGCTGCACCCACCACCCTAGCTCCCGACAGACGCCGCACCTGCTGCCCTCACCCCAGCAGACGCCGCACCCACCAACCTCGTCGCACCACAATGTTTTTATTATCATGCACAAACTGAATGATTTAATTTTGTACCAATAAATGGTGTGTTAGGGGAGTAATCAAAGGTTTTTTTTTTGTTTTTTTACTTTTCCTCCCCAAATTTTTCCCCACCCCTTTTCTGTACTGTTTTTTGCATCATGCCACAACCAGGAGGATCCCCAATCACACACCTCCCTCCACTTCCAAGCTTGTAATCAGGCTATCTTTCCTTTTGATTTCACTCACATTCTCTACGGGTTAGCAATCTTTCTCATACATTATCTTCTTCTTCTCTTTTCACTGGGATTTTCATTATATTCCTTGCGATTTGTGTGAACCATCTGAACCCTATCCAGATTTTGAGTGTTTTATTTTTTGTTTCTAGATGGTTAGGGTTTGTTAGCCTCAACTGAGTTTTGTTTTAGCCACATTTGTTAAAGGCATTTTAGGGTATCCTTAAATCTCATCTCCTCCACCATCTCAGAGGTTTTGGATCGATGGACTGTGTTGTTATTTTCCCCAGAATAATGCCTCTTTCTAATGATATTGATCTGTGACATCCCCCCCTTGAGTTGGAGAAGTAGAGTAAAAAGATGAAGCAGCTCGTCCGATCTCTGAACTCCTTCTTCATGGATGCCAAGTGTCATGGTTGCTTCACCATTACCACCATGTTCAATCACTCAAAAATGGTCATTGTATGTGGAAAATTCTAGATGGTGATGTGTCATCCAACTAGAGGGCATGCTAAGAATGCCAAGGGATGCTCTTTCATGTGCAAGGCCGATTGATTATGACTGATTTTGGAGGATCAATTCACATTCTAGTTGTTGGTCTGCCATCTCCAACTTTTGTTTGCTTGGTTTATTTTTTCTGAATCGATGAGTTTTCTCCAATAACAATGCGTGGAATTGATGGTGGTTTTGGGTACTGCATAATCTGTTAATGGTAAGTGCATAATCTATTTGTTTTAGGGTCATGCATAATCTATTCATTTTAGGGTATTCCATTATCTGTTCGTTTTATCCGCATTTGTTGAAGGCGTTGTAGGAATTTTTGGTTAGTGAATAATTTGTTTAATGGTAGTGCATAATATGTTCATTTTAGCCACATTTTAGTCATGTTTTTTATTCTTGTTTGGTGCTGCACTTCTCCAGCTATGAAGTGTCAGCATCTATGTCTCGTACCATCATGTAGATGGTACTGCAACCATCCATGCTTTCATCAACATACCTCCCACGGAACCATCACTCTATATTCACTTCTGCATTTTCCACATCCTTTAACTTCACCAGGACCACACCCTATGAATGATAATCACAAACCTTGATGGAGTCACCTGGACAAAGCTTCGCCCATTCATCTTTAGCGTTTTCTTCAAATTCTGAATGCAGATTCACTTCAGATCTCATTTCAACAGTAGTAAGAATATGGTGAAGGATAACGGTAGTAGGAATCGACAAATGGGAATCATCATAGCCACCCCATCCAAGAATCTTTTCTTCAACCAGGTTTCCATTTCTCTAATGTCCACTTGTTTTCTATAAATTAATCATCTTTTTGCTCATATTTGGTTTGGGTCACCGACATGGGGGTATTGAAACAAAGTCAATGGTTCCTTTCATCCACGATCTCTATATCCCAACCAACTGAAGGTTCATTCAAATATCTAACAAGTGCATCACCCTTTTTCTTCCTATTTTCTCGTTGACATATATTGACTCAGGGCGTTTTTGTTTTGGGGTCCTACTTTATTATCCCACACTTGGAAAATACCTCCTCCACATCATCAAAAGTAACAACATCTGGAAATCCATTAACATAAACATGTGTGTTTAGTTTTAACTCAGTCCAATTTTTAGAATAAAATATCTGTTATATTCCTAAAATTTGAAATTTTCCATCAAGACTTTATTTCTAACTCTAACCTTAATTTCTATGGTTTTTTCAATTCACTAAATGGTTTTTCATCTATTTAATTTGGTTTCATTCATAATTTAATGTAGTGTCATTATAAATTGAAAACAACTATACTATATTATGGAATTTAATTTAGTGTTACTATAGTACAAAATATTGAGTTATGAATAAATCTTAATTGAAATTAGAGTCATTATCATTGGTTTGTTCTAAAATGATAGATAAAATTATTGTTATTTTTATATTATGTATTGTTATTTTAAGTTGTTGTTGTCACTTGTAAATTTTTGTGCTTCTAGTCATTTTTGTTTTTGTTGTCACTGGTTATTTTTATATGTAATTGGTTGGTAGATGGATGGATTTGGTCATTGGTTGGTCACTGGAGGGATAATATTCTCAATTTTTTGGTATTTTGTTAGATAATAATATGGTGGTTATTTCCACTAGTTATATGGGATCATATATCTATAGACAAATAGAAGATACAAAAGAAAAATCAGCTGGGGCCATTTGATGACTATCAAAAGTTTTAGTTTTTATCAGGAATTTTTAGGTTGGGGGTGGTGAGAAGCTCTCGGAAAGGCTTTGAAAAAATTCTATTGTAAAAAAATAATGAGATTTTATCAGTTGAATTGAAAAAACAAATTAAACCACTGACAAAAATTTCTAGAACACATTTGATACTGTGATCAAGTGAATACACATGAAGGTTCTTGTTTCCACTGGTCAGATAATCCTTTTGTTGTGGATGGTCATATTTTTGTAGCATTATTTTTCATTTTTATATCATGCATTTAAATGAAAACTATTTTCTAATTGTTTTGTTTTTCTGATCATAAGTTACTCTTGATGGTGCATGTCTAAAGTGGACATGTGCTACATTTGATCAATGTTGGGATATGTGATGCTTCAAGCATAGAAGGGTAGTCTATTTCTACCTAAAGGATGACGGTGTAGTCTTCCATGTTCAAATACACTACTGTAAAAACCCTCTTCCAGACATGCTATGCCAGAAATCTAGTATACTAAACCTATCCTCCATTGTTTACAAACTGGGATCAGAGAAGGTTTTGGATGGGCTTTCCTGAAACACCGATAGGGGTATATCACTTTGAATTCAATTCCAAAATTACTAACAATAAGAGAAGGATAAATTCCTTAACATGGTAAAAAATTATGGTTTTATTAAACATCATTTCAATGTGCCTGGTGATAATAATACATGAATGATGACTTTTTTACTTCTGTTTTTACTTGCATATTGCCCTACCACCTGTGGATGAAAATAAAAAAGTAATCAAATATGTTTACAAGGACATTTAGTATTCCATTGATGCCTTGATAATGTGTATCATGAAGTGCGGGATGGTGTTGCTTCTTTCAAAGTTTGTCAGGGACTGTGTGGAGCAGTCAGGACCGCATGTTTAATGTAATACATTGATTCCTCATTGATGTTATAGTGTTCTCACTAACATCTTAATTCTCCTTGCCTCTTTATAATGCCATGGTTTTAAATATAGAATCTGTTTTAGTGTTCTCACTAATAATATATTGATGTCTCATTCTTTTTGTGAATTTTATTCTTCATCTGTATGTGTAATCTAAGTAGAAGCTAGGTGGGTTTAAAACTATTTGTGTAATCTATAATCTATATATTGGGTGTGAAAACTGGAATTTTTGAAATCATAAATTTTCCTTACAGGGAGATTGTGATCATAGAAGGGATGGCTTACATAGTCAGTCAGGGATTGTGACTCAACATTGCCAGCTTCCGAAGGGGTGGTGTGTGGACAGAAAGAAGAGGCTGGATGTCCTTCCCACATGAAGATACTTGGTAAAACTATAGCAAGTCAATTTATTTGTTTGATGAATCAATATTGACAATCATTTTTCAACTTGTAGGTAAAGGGAAAATCTATCCACGAAAAAGGCAAACTCACTTCTCTCTCTTGTAATTAATCAATTAACCTGCTATATAGAACCACTAGAATAATAAAATGTGCACTAGTTTAGAATGTATACATCAACTTTAGGGAAGAAAGAATATTTTTAGACCTGTTGGTCAATATTCAAAAATTAAAACACCAAAAATCAACTAAGGGGAATCTTAACCATCCAAAAAGGAAGCATTCTACAAAGATCAACCGCACGAAATAATTACATCATCCTCCCCAATATTTAACCTATCATTAACCTTTTATTCCCCTTGTATTATTCCATCTATTAACCACCCAAACACATAACTTTCTTGAGATCTTTAGTAGACCGGCCCTGCTGCAACGATCTTTTCATAGAGATTGTTGTCTTCTCCTATCTTATAGTTATCGAACATATCCAACTTGTTCTTGAACAGAGTGACCAACTTCAGCACTTGTGCTTTGTACACCTTATCTTCCGAGGTGCTCACATGATCTAGTATGGAAGATGTCACACCTTCAAATTTGGTTGGGATTTTAAGCCCAAACACCTCTATCTTGCTATACTTCTCATTCAGTAGGCCACCAGAGTGGATGGCATCAATGATCTTATTCATGTACTCCAGCTTTATAGGACTTCCAGAGCCATAACTTCCACCAGATCACCCAGTGTTGGCAAGCCACCCTGTTCATATTATTATTTGGTATAAATACAATGTGAAGTGTTATTTGTACAATATATCACCTCATGTATTTTTCATTTGGGATTGTTAGTGTTCTAATTTGCACACATGGCCTGCCATCTTCCTATTTGTCTACTGTATGCTGAAACAATTCTTAGTTGGAACATCAATCATAGGAAAAAATGTAACATATATTAAATAGTTATAAACTGTGATGATTCTTGCGCAGCCAAACTGTTTAGCCCACTGGAACCCATGCTTTCATTTTTATTGTCTTTATTTTAAATTTTAAAACTTTTTGGATTGGGGTGATTCTGAAACATGTTTGAAAAAATAATAATTTCTTTTTGTTTTATGTGCTCTGTTGTTCTTAAACATGTTTAACCTTTGTGATCTATTTCTTGTCGCTAGAATGATATTGGGGATGTAACGGTTCTATCAAGAAGTCCAAGAAAGGTACTTTCTTATTCACATGGGAATGATTCTTCCACCTATTTCTAAAATTGGGGTTGACCTTCTTTATGCCACCAATGTGGACTCCTATAGGGGATCACCCCCATTTTTATCATGCCATGACTAAGTGGGTGAATTGCATATGTGGACCTCATCACTGGTATTGGAGGTTAATCGATTTGTTTCCCACTGGAGCTGGATCGTGTGGTGATGATGTTGGAGCTGAAGGGTGCTACTTTAGGTTTCCGGTGGGTTGAAGGATGCTACTTGAGGTTTTCTATGTGTTGATGGTCATTGTATAGATGGAGGTGGATCGTTGGTGGGGTAGAGAGGGTGGTACTTGTGTGTAGTGGGGGGGGGGGATCTTGTTGGTGGGATAGTTATGCATTTTTGTATTGATGATTTTGTATTAGATTTCATTATTAATATAATTATATTTTTTGAATTTTGAACATTCTTGTAAATTTTTAATTGTGTAATAATTAAATTGATGAATTATATATGATAAATTATAAAATATATAATGACATTTTTATAGTAATAAATTTATAATTTTTCTTCAAATGTAATTTATAAATAGATATTATATTTTGATAATATTATTACCAATAGAAAAATTTGTCATTAGTATTCATTGCTAAATACATTAACTAACATATATACTATTTTTGGTATTATTATAATTCTATCAGAATGATTTTATCTGTCATAAAATCAATTAGCGGCATAGTTTTTACCAACAGTTTAGTGACAAGGACATATATGTTGGTAAAACGTTTTACCAACATAAACCCCACTTTTACTGAGAGATATGGAAAAACTGATATATTTTGTAGTGATTTCTCAATTAGAAAATAGAAAAAAATGAAGCTCATATATATTTCATTATAAAATTATCATAATCTATGAAGATAAATATTATAGATTGTATCATTAAGGAATATTGGAAATGAAGTTAAATTATCATTAGAGGAAATTAATATACATATATTAAATTCTCTAAATTTTTTAAAAAAATTTAGAAAATAATGATAAAAAAAATTATTTTCAATAAGCTGAATTATAAAAAAACCAATAAAATTATAATAATATTTTCTTTAGGAAAAAATGATAAATATTATTTATGTTTCCTAATGAATAAAATATATGAATTTTGAAAATGTAGTTTTGTGACAAATATTAAAATACAATTTAGTTCACTCCTTTATATCGAGAATAAAATGTGACCCCTACAAAAAATGTTGAAGATATTAATTTTAATACCTTCATAATGGAAGTAAAACATTATTATAAGTGATATTAAAAAATAATTTAAATATAGATAATAAATTTCTGAAATATTATATTAAATATCGATATGAAATAAAAACATTCCCAACCAAAAATAAAAAATATTGTCCAACTTGATAAACTAATTAAATCAAATTTTCTGCATTCCCTAGTAGGGGAAATAGAAATAATACATACAAAATAAAATTATCCGAAATTATATGGGGTTTATTTTTGTGAGAAAAAACTATTTCATTTAATATCAAATGAAACATATATAATCACCAGAAAAATCGAGATTGTATCATGAACACTTTCCATGGTATCCCTCTTAGTTGACTATAATTTTAACTCCCAAATAATAATATTAAATTTATTATAAATTAATATTAGAATCACATTTAAATATATATTTCTAAATACCATTCACATATTATTTCTTATCACCAATTTATTAATAATAATTTATAGATTTTAATATATGGTTGTTAAATTTTCTATCTTCCATGTACATTTCAATTTAGTGGTTTAATTAATTGAATTATATTCATTTTTATGAAATAAAAATAATCTAATAAATATTATATATTCATATTATGTACATGTTTATAACCATCAATGTAATATGATCATGAAAAATAAAATACATTGAATTATAGAGGTGGTAGTCTACAAGTATGCATTAGAAAATGATTCATTTTATAATAGATCGAATGGAAGAAAATAATGATGTTTCCATACATATAATAAAATATATGTATACAAATGATACTAATTTTTTTCTATGTCCGTATAGAATATTTTTATTATGAGATATTGTAATAAAAAATAAAATAAATCAGCTAATACAATTAAATCATACTTAGATATCCTAGTTTTCTTACACCATTGTAATTATACGTTTTTAATTTTATAGAGAAGAAGACCAATTATATGTGTAGCAGATAGTGTGGATGTTATTAGGGTAGATCTTGGTGGAGCTAATTCTCTCAATGTGTGTGATAAAGAGAGGAAATAATGTCTCATTTTAGATGTAAGTGGAGGGTCTCCCATGTAAATAACCATACCATTAATATAATGTAAATTAATTTTAATGGAAAATTGGAAGTAAATAGTTCAAAATTTCATTATTATTGGTTGATAGGTATATATACACAAAAATATTAAACAGATAACAATTTTTTACATTTGGGGCCTTTTAATATTGTTTAACCACATTAAAGCCTTTTATACTTCAAAATGGTGACTTCACATTCACCATGGTATATATTGTTTATGACTAAAAATAGAAGTGAAAATATTAATAAATTTATTAATTTTTTTACATATAAGTAATTAATTTTATTATATTGAATTTTTATTTCTGGTGGAAATAGACTTTACCTTCCATACACAAAAAACATAAAACATATATAAAAAATAATTTATTTTGGACGAATAAAATGAGTTTTATTCTTGATTTTTTACAATGAATAATAATTATATTAATGTTATTTTATTTTATTTAATATATTATTAATATGTTTCATTAAAGTCATTCATATGTAGTGATTAGTTTACCTTATTATAATAAAAATTATTATGTACATTATAAGATGGATTAAAAAATTATGTATTATTTTACCTAAAAATGTTTTTCTTATTTATATCCAATTGATAATAAATGATTTTATGATAAATTATATATATATATAATACAATAATACTAGATTATTACTCAATATAATATAATTTATCATGTAAATAAAAACATATATTAAGAAAATATTATTTGTAACCTACAGAGATTCGTTTATAAAAAAAATTAATATTATATTATTATTAATTAATCAATATTTTTATTATTTTCAATTATTCATTTTATTATATATATTTTTCAATATAATCTATAAATATTATTTATATTATTCTAAAGAAATATTAAACCTATTAAAAATAAATATTTCTGAATATAATCAATGGGTTTTTCATCATTGAAATTACCCCATTTTAAAAAGAATTCATTTTATCTATTTAGTTTACTATATTTTGTTATTCACTTATTTTATGTGTTTTTAATCAAAAAATATAGAATATATATAATTTAGTTATGTGGAAAATACACACTGAAATCATGTGGTTTTACACAAAATATACATTCTTGACATTTTTTGTACTCTATGATCCTGATATTCATCATTCATTTAATAGCTTGTAATTTTTGACCCATTTCAATAATGTGATTCATTAATTATATGTAATGAATTTAAAATTTTTGAATAATTTTTTTTTCAATTTTACATTCTTAAATCTTATGGGTAACACTATTGAACCAAATGTAATTATCCATGCACCAGAAACAATTTGTTTTGTAGATTCCCACAACATTATTCTTTTAAGCCATTATCTTGTTTTCATGAATAATTAAATGTCCCGTGATTCATTAAACTCTATAAAACATTCAACAAATGTTTGGACCTAAAAATATCTATTTCCAACAACCATTACTGATTCATCATCAACATTATAAACATTGTTCAATCTTATAAATGTATAACTCTTTATATATTTTTTATATTTTTTGGTGGAATAAATCTGCAGATAATATAATCCAAGTGTCTATTCAACTTGTGGAACTCAATAGTTAATGTTAATAAAATTATGATATAGTATTTGTGAAAAATATTATAAATTCCTATCATAATGAAGTTACTCTTAAAACATTCAAATCTATCTTCTATTGACAATACATACCCTAATTTTAGAACATGGAACCACCTTTCAGCATGAAACAAACATTACAACTTATTTAATTTATTTTAATAATAGAATATGAAGAATGGCCCCAAACATCTACACTATATGAATTTATGTTGAACACTTAGACAAAATTATAAGGATTTTCCTTGTTCAAAATAATTTATATAATTAATAAAAACCCATATAATGTCCCTCGACATGAGTTACTCCCCATATTTACCAATTCATATCATTATTCACATAGTGATGATATTTATGTTAGAAAGCACTATGTTTAACTAAAAATCATATTAACTAATTTCAATTCAGTATAAATCAATTTAAAATAATATATGTTATTAGAAAATGTAATTTATTCATCATCCTAATTCCAAAGAAAACATTCAAAATAATATGTCCTTATTCATCTTAATAAAAAATTGAAATTATTTGATAAAAATAACTGATGTTCACTTAGATATCATTATCTCAGTATAAGGAATGAAAAACATGAGAGATGAACATTACATTGTAATAAAAACCTCGTATATATCGTAATGATTCTTCATATATTACAATGTAATATTCATCTCTCATGTTTTTCATGCCTTATACTGAGATAATGATATCTAAGTGAACATCAGTTATTTTTATCAAATAATTTCAATTAATTATTCCTCATCATTGTAGTATTAGTAAAAATAAATAGATTATAAGTATTCCCCTAGAACGTGATAGAATGTCTAATGTATATGTTCACCAGATCCATGAGGATGGAAGGGGAATTGGTTAGCCCAAATTGAACAACTATAAATTAATAATTTACATACCACATATAGAATTTATTATGAGTTATATCTGTCCTATTTATAGTAAATTTATGATATCCATATCGAATATATATCATTTAAAAGTTTTACCTATGATTAATATATCTAACACGTCTTCAATATAGGGTCAATAATACTTTTTTGATCAGGATCATATTCATTTCATAATAATCATTATAGAAATCAATTTACCCATATTTATTATTAAAAAATGCAAAAATTCACCGATTTATGAATCAATATAATGTATGAATCCCTTATTAATAGTCTCTTATAATTTCTTTTATAATTCATTCAAATCAATTGAGTATATTTTATAAGGATACATTGATATAGTAATATCACAAGGTCAGATCTATATCGAAAAATAATCAATAAAATGCAGGATAATTATATGAAACAAATCAATAAATGCATTATCATATTCACATAAAATTATAATATATTAAATTTCAAGTTTCTCACAATCAATATTCGATAGTTTTCCCAAACGATAACGTATTAAGAACCATATAATGGGTATAAATTCCATTGGTATTTCAAAGTTTCCTTACATTGATAGAAATTCGTAGGATAATTTTTTATATCAAATATAACATAAATTACTAAAAAATTTATTTATGATATACATAAAGAGATCTAATACATCCTTAAAATCAAGTCAAATTCAATTACAAATATAATAAAATTACATACATGACTCATAATAAAATAATTACCTAATATAATGGGGTTATATACTGGAGATACATTTTTCAATCCTTTAAAATATTTCACTGAAAGTATAATCTCAAACCATTAAGGTTGTTATGTGATCCCCATAAAATTTTGTTACATATAAATGATTCTGTAAACTATGTTGAAATAAGTCATTTTTAGTTCTTGAGAAAATGATACGTCTTTATTTCACAACATTGTTCACACGACCCAATTCATAAATTAAAATTGAATAGTAATTCCCTATGATCTTGTAAGATTGGTTTTTTATCCCAATTAATAGAAAATTGTATTTCATAGTAATGCTACTTCTAACCAAAACTTTATTAACTCCTTCAATAAATATTTCAGCAATACCATTTCATTCATAATTTTGTCGTAGTTATATACTCATATTCCATTAAACATATAGTAACACGCTTCTTGAAATATTAATGATCTGATGAAAATAGTTCATCCAAAAGTAACCATGAATCCTTTTATACTTTTCCTTGTATACATGTCACCCCAAAATGGTAGGCGACGATCGTTGAGGGGCCACATGAATATTTTTTTTCATTTAAGGGCGCTTGAGTGGGAAATACATATGGTCCAGGAAGATTCATGTTTTTATCACTAATAAGTGCCTGTGTAATCATTGTAGGGTTATTTAAGACATCACGGGTTTCTCAAAGAAATATATTCCTCCTCTTTATCTTGGTGTAACACTCTCGTGTGGTCTCATCATAATTTTTTTGTATGATGATATTAATCGGTTTTTGGTTCGTATTTTAATCTATAAGAATGAGTTGTTATCGTTCGGATGGAGGGTGACCTTGATTAACAACGTGCTATTTGAAATCTCTATGCATGTCATCTCGGTCCATAGTCCTCCGAAAGGAACCATTTAATAGATGGAGAAATTTCAAAATGAATTTATTTTGGATTCCAACCACACAAGTCATTTTTATTTGGATTCATTGTATCATTTGGATAAATTAGTTAAGGAGGGTTTAGTTTGGCTACATGTTATTAATGATACCATAAAGGTAATGAAATTGAGGCTAGCATGGGACACTATTTTTGGGGATTATTTTTTGGACTCCTTCCTTAAAGCCCATTATGGGGAACATTTGGTGGAATATGGTTCATGAATGCCAATTTTGACTTTCCTTTCAAGGAGTAAACTCTCGTATATGGAAGAACTATATGGATTGACTTGGTGGATCATTGAGAAAAGAGGAATTTGTTTCTGAAAATACAACTGTCCCGGTGATAATCTATTCATCCTAGAGTGACCTACATGGGAAATTACATTTATTGAAGTAAGAGATCATCTGATTATGCTTCATGTTGTTCCTAATCAGGAGCAGAAAAAGAAATATGTTGAAATTATCATTAAATTTGAGGTGGGAAGGTGCTTCTTCGTAGGGTTGAGTTTGGATATGTTCACTTCCTAGGATTATGGAAGTTGTCACAGGTGGAGTCAATGCTGGATGAGTTTTATTCAAGGATATGGTGCATAGAAATATCCATTAAAATTAATGATATGGATTGGCACATTAAAAATAATGATTTTTCGATGGAGGATAGCATCCAGAGGAAGATGGTTCATTTTGATTCACATTGATTTTATTGTACGAATCCTCAAGGAAAGTGTATGTTGCATTTCTTTTCCAGAGTGACTGGGTTGTGTTTCTATGGTCGCACTTCACTTCCCTCCCATGCTGGTTTATGATAACCTCTCCATCCAAGATTTTTTGGTGGCTTTGTTTCAAGGTTAGGATTGAAGGGATATATAATGAAAGTCATGTTTTTTTACTCCACTATTTGTTGGGACATTTGGGATGCATGGAACCATTCATGACTTGGAAACCAATGATATCTTTGTTTTTATTTAATCTGATTAAAATCACTCTTTTTTGAACTGGGATCTCAGTTGGAAGGGGGAAAACATCTTCTTTGTCCTTGCAGTTTGTTTGTAAAAAATCATTCCTGGATGTTCGGTAGGCTGATGTATGAGATGGTTTTCATCACATAGATTTTTTATACATAATGAGGATGACTCGTTGATGAATGGGGTCATGGGAGGCAGTGGGGTTCTTCATGATGCATGTGGCTCAGTGTTGGTGGCCTTTAGCATATTATTTGTTCCTAAATGTTCTTTGGGTGCTCTTTTCACTGGAATAACATTTTTTAGAGGGATGGTTTTCCAGTAGATGAGGTGGAATTATATTCTAAAGTTTGAGATAGATTTGTGCATGGTGTTTATGAACTTTCCTAGAAACTAGTCTTTGTGATCCGTAGATGTGCACAAACAACTGATTTTGGGTGTATTATTAAGCTTTGTTGGAGGGAGGTTATCTTTTGGGGTGATGCGCTTTCATGAGATAAAATATAGTAGGATGATATTTTTAATTATAACAACATATGATACCATTCCTTAGAGTGTATGCCATTTTTCATGGGGGATGACCATGGTTTTCACCATTTCTGGCCTCCTTGAAGGCTTTTAGATGAGTTGTGTTTTGTAGCTACCTTTTTGTCCAATAATGAAAAATCAATTTTCAGTCAAAAAATATAAAAAAATCCTTTAAATAATTAATAAATACCATTGAACATTGGTTTATATTATGATACATTAAAATACATAAAATCGACTCCATAGAATCCCAATATCAATTCCCTATAATAACTGTTTATCCAATCATAGCACCCACTAATAGAAAATGTATATTTGAGTTCGAAATATTTTAACATTTAAGCATTCTTTTTCTCATGAATATGGTACTTCTTACATGTATTTTTTCATCTTCCAATATAAAGAGTTCAAGTGACTAATATAACATTAAGTCACCAAAAATAGGGGTTTAGACTACCTTAATTCTAAACATCCCAAACCATTAAATGAATGTTTCAATATTTTATTTCTGTTATTGTATACAAGTACCAACATTCATATATCTATCAATCTAAATTACAATAATATTCTCTATTTTTACAATATCATCCATCTTTAAACATTAGGATGAATCAAATATAAACATTCATATTTTTAAAATATATAGTCATGATATCAATATTTCATTCTCTTATAAGAAAAATATGAGGAATGACTCATCTTACCAATGTTTTTTATAATAAAAATGAAAAACATTGATCTGTATGAACCCTTCCTCAATAATGATCTAACAAAAATTTTTATTACACTATCATGGGGATTGCTTTTTACCATTTCATTTCAATAGTTTACATACAGAATTTTAATGACCAATTTCCACTAACGTTATTTTTTATTCAGGTCAATTTCTTCATATGAATAACCATTATGAAATGTAATCATTAAATCCATTTCCTATCATTGTGTATCATTCATTCTAACCATTATTAACACTATTTTGATGGTGCAATTTTTGTCAATCGGTGATAATACTTCATAGAAATACAATCCATCGATTTTTTTGACATAAATCCACTAAAATTCATCTGATATATCTTCCGTTTCCATTATCATATTCCGTGATCTAGTAAGATCACTTTTCCTTAGGTTCATTTTTACCAACATGTAGTTCATCCATATTCCATGTTATTTATAACTTCAACAAATCTATCTCATCATTCATGGATAAATCCCACATCATATATTCACTAATAAATATTGTTTCCTCAACATATTTAGGTTCTTCTAGATCCTTTTAGAGTAAATAAATGCATATGTACCTTATACTTATTAAATGTCAACCTAGTTCTGGTTGATATCCACCACAAAATCCATTGGACATAGATTCCCAATTATGCTCTTTCTTCTAATACATGAACTTATTATACATTTTAATCAATCTAATGTTCTTATGGTCCTCCCTATAAAGCTTCGATTACTCTTGAAATCATTATCATTATAATTGCTTTATGTCTGGAATTATATTGAATTCATCACCTATATATATGTTCTTCAGTTACTAAAATCTATCGGTACAATAAAGAACCCGAATTTTGATAGTTGAATCAATTTTAAAATCCTACTCCTCTAAGTTTTGGTCCTTCAAAAGAACCTCACAATATATTAAAAATATACCTACATCTGGTGATCTATATTACTACAATATTTCATAATTTGTATCACATATTTGCATCTATGTGATGAAGGGGAACATAATTTTTTATATAGAATTAATCAATTCCCTATATATATAATTTAAATATACATATGTGAAACTATTGATATCACTGATTAGATGAAATTATATAAATTTTCAAAACCAATGATAATTATAAGTTTTATTCCCAACCTATGATTCTAGACATATTTTGGGGAGATAAGCTATCATTGTATGTTCTTCACACAAAACTCTATAGGAAATATTGAGATCAATAATAACTCCTTGATTCCTCCAATAGGGATATTTTCATTCTTTAATACACTCTATTATATTATGGTTCTCAAGGAACAAATTTCCCATGAATTAATCAATCTTGATGAAATTTTTTATGTCTTATTCAAATTTAATCTCAAATATTTTCCAGTTTGATGTATATTAGAATTTATCTACAATACATTTCTACCAAACCATTGATGTAACTTGGAATAAAAAATACATCAATCATATTATATATAATGTTAATATGTAATTTAATTACTAAATATTTAATTAAAGTAATAAATTAAAGAAAATAATTATAGGATAAAACATGATGGTTCAATGAACATTTGGGAGTACATGCTCAAACATATAGCTCTTCGGATTTTAACCATCTATGTATAAATACATTGTTTCCAACATACCCATAACACAACATTCACATTATAGTATTTACATATAAAAAAAATTAAGCATATCATTATACATTAAAACATATTTTTTATTTTCAATGATGTGATTTAACTTATAATAACTTATATACGGATAATTAAAAGAAAAAAATACAATCATTATGTTTTGGTCTATATTTCCTATCATTTATTCGGTACTATCATTTATTCCTTTTTTCTATCACCATGTATCCTTGAGTCACTTTCTATATTTCATTTTATGGCATTCCAGAAACCTACCTTATACAATTATCCAGTAGAAATAAGATTATTATAAAGACCAGGTATAAAAAACGTTTAGAATATTCATGAATCATCCATTATTCATCTCGATATTCACCTGTAATTTTCTTATAACTTTCTGGGCTTCACAATATATTGAGGGACTTTACTGAACATTTCTATTATATAATTAACAATTGTTCTATTATCATAATTATAATGATAGTAGTATCATGATTCAATCAGAAAATATTTTTCAAGTGTAGTGATTCATAGTGGGTATGTCCTTTTATCTTCCATTATATAAATTTAATATGAAGTAATGATTATTTTAATTATAGTAATTTTCAAATTTTTTATTTTGAAATCATGATTAACGTTTAATTTTAAACAAATTTATAGTAGGTTAGGCTAAGATATACTTACATTCCTTATCACTTCACCCATTTAAATTTTAGGGACTTATATAAACATTTATTTTCTGAGATGATTTTCATTAAATCATTTGAAAAACTACTTCCATTATTATTAAGTGAACTACCAAATTTTGTTTTGACATCCTTTCATAGATGTCCATAATTTAGTATTAGATTGTTGTTTTCATCATGCAATATTTTTTTTATATAATATATTTACAATCCAGAGAAACCATTATATCACATCTCACTAGATTAAAAGATAATATATTAGTATCCATATATCATCACAAAATGATACCGTTAATGATTGGAGCTACCGGAAAATCATGTTCGGTTCATTAAAATTATTTGATGATGGTATTAACTTTTATATCCTCAATCTGAATAATCGGTGTATCATGTTATAATGTTTTAATATAGGTCCACCAACTATTTCATAAAAAATGTTCTATTATTCTCTTATCAAATATCTAAAAAAAATTATATAATATTTGCAATATTAACAGAACAAGAACAATCATATCATATTTTTCCCTTTGATTGTCCCCAATCAAAAATATTTTCAGTACTAACAAATGAACCTCTAAGTATTTTCTAACCGAACAGTGATCAATCTTAATTTTGTAGATTCAAATATATGCTCCATGGAATTTAAAATTTTGTATATTCCATTCATCTAAAACTATGCATGAACTACTACCAATGATCACACAATAAATTCTAGACATCTATTTGATACATATTGTTGGGGAATATGACCCATGAAAAACATATTAAAAATATGATCATCATGATTCCGATCACACCACTGAAATTTCACACATAAAAACCCAAAAATATTATACATAGGAAAATATTCAAAATAGAATATATATCACTGAATATTTTCATAACCCTATACTAACTGTATAATAATTAGGTATTAAAAGAAGATAACTCACCAAACTATATCAAATATAAATCCTCATCTCAATTCAATAGATCAATGTAATGTAATGTCATTCATTGGTGAAATATGCATTGAAAATATATAATGCATAAAATGATAACAATATTTTAAAATTATAGGTAATCATTTCTATGTGAATGGGGATTAATAAATCTTATTACATTTTATTATAACAAGAAAAATTTACAAAATAAAAACAAATTAAAAATATATACAATCATCACCAACTTATAATCTCTATAATAAATTATCAGTTCCCTTTCCCCCTAATCTATTTTCGTTCTCTTTTTCTCTCCATAAGTTATACAGGAATCCCCACTTACATAAATTAAAACAATAATTGTTCCAAAAATTTAAACATGGTGCCATTAAAATAAATACCTTGAAAAATTACCAATAGATCTACATTACTATACTGGAGACACATCAAAATTATTAAACTCTCAGACCTTCCATCACTTAACCATAAAACAATCGGTTCATTAAAAATTATGATGGACATACTATAGTTAGAAAATATTTTTTGTCATTGAATTATTGAACTACATATTCCTTCTCATCATGACCAACATCCTACAAGTTATCATAAATGTAGTGAACATAATTTTGATTATTAATTCTCTGGTATATTGAACAATTGATAACTTGAACAAGGCTTCACATCCAAACAATATTAATGGAAAAAAATAATTTGAACTAATATTGGATTTAGATAACATCCTAGATACCCTCCTAGTATTGGGATATCCACTCATGTATCTTATGAGACATAAATCATTAACCAATGAATTTTTGGGATATGTCAAACCCATCGATTATATAATGAATAATTGTAAGTTTTTATTCTCTATGATTAAAATTCCATTTATAATTGTTTTAATTCTTATATAACAAATTAAAAAATGAAACTCATATAAAATTCATAAAAAATTACCAAAATATATGAAGTGGAATTTTATGGATGGTATCATAAGAGAATATTAGAAATATAGATAATGTATTATTAAAAGAAATTAAAATAAATAAAACATAACTCTATAAAATATTTAAAAACATGCTTTGAAAATTAAGTATAAAAAATTATTTTCATTTATTGTCATTATAAAAAAATCTAATAAAACAAGAACAATATTTTAGTTGGGACATCATGAAATATATTATTGTATTTTTCCTATGGAATAACATATATGATGTTATAAAAGGTAGTTAAATGAAAAATATTAAAATATAATTCATTTCACTCTTTTATATGGAGAATCAAAATAGACTAATACAAATTTTTTTTAAAATAATAATTGTATGACCTTTATAATAGAAGTAAAACATTATTGTAAATGATTTTAAAATATAATATTCAAAATAGTTATAAAATTTGAATTATTACAATGAATATCAATATGGAAGAAAAATATTCCCAATCGAACAGAAAAAATAAGGACCAATTTGATAATAAAATTAATTCAATTTTTTGTCTACTATAGTGGATGAAATTGAATGAATGCAAACAAAAATCAAATTAAAAGAAAATTTATGGGATTTGTTATTGTGATGAATTTTTTTTTCATGTAATATAATTTAAAACATATAAAATCACCACAAAAAAGTGAGATTGAATCATAAACATATACATTTTATACCTCATAGATGACCACACTCTAAACACTAAATTAAAAATATTAAATTTATTATAAATCCATAGTAGAATAAAATTTAAATATATCATACTAAATAAAATTCGAATATAATTTCTTATCCTGATTTTATAAAGAATTATTTATTGATTTTAATATATGATTGATTAATGTTCTATCTTCCATGTGCAACTCGGTTTAGTGGTTTTATTAATTGGATAATTTTAAAATTAATGAAATTAAAATAATGTACAAAATATCATATTTTGATATTGTTTTCATGTATATAACCATCCATGTAGTATGGTGATGAAAAAATGAATCACTTTTCATCATATAGGTTATTGTTTTAAATATATGCATGAGAAAATGTTTTATTTTACAATTGATGGAATGAATGTAGATAATTATTTTCCTGTACATATAATAACATATTAGTATACTAATGAGACCAATATTTTTTTGTTCTTGTAGAATATTTTTGGATTGTGAAATAGTAATAAAACGTAAATTAACTCTATTAATACCTTTTCCTCTTCCTTAGATATCATATTTCTTTTTACACCATTATCATTCATAGATTGTAAATTTACTGATAATAAGACTAATAATATGTGCAGTGGATTGATTGGATGTTCTTAGGGTATATCTTTGTGGATCTAATTCTATCAATGTGTGTGATAAAGCGAGAAAAAATGTGTCATTTTAGATGTAAGGAAAGGGTCACCAATGTAAGTTACCATACCATTAATATAATGTAAATTTATTATCCTGGAAAATATGAAGTAAATATTACCTATTTTCAAAATAATTTAGTCATAGGTATATATATAGAAAAAAAGAAAAACAGATAAGCTTCTTTTGAAATTAGAGGCCATTTCTCATAGTTTAACTACATTACTGCATTTTATACTTTATAGTGATGAATTTACATTCAATATGGTATATATTATATATTTCATAAAATAGATGTGAAAATATAACAAATTTTTTTAATTTTTATTACCAATAATAAATTAATTTTATTATATTTAATTTTATATCAGGTGTAAATTGATTATACATTCCAAACAGAATACACAAAGAACATATTTATAGAAAAAAATAATATTCAAAAAATAAAATGATTTTTTCTTATTTCATTACTATAAATTATAATTAAATTATTTTTATTTTATTTGATTTAATATATTAACTAGATGTTTCATTAAAATCAATCAAAAATAGCAATTAATTTAATTTATTATTATAAAATTTAGTTTATACATTAGAAAATCGTTTCAAAAAATATATATTATTTTACAGAAAATTGTTTTTTTATATATAACCAATTGATAATCAATGGGTGAATGATAAATTATATATATTAATATATTTTAAATATTATTGCATTGTATCATTACTTAAAATAATAGATTTATCTTTTAAATAAAAACATATATAAATATTACAATGTTTGTATCATAAAGAGTTTTGTTTCTCAAATAATATTTATTATAATATTCTTATTAATTATTCAAAATTTTAATATTTTTAATAGATTAATAATATACATGATTATGTTAATTTCAACTATAAATATTATTTATATTATTCCAAAAAATTATTAAACCTATTAAAAATACATCATTGGAAATACAGTCAATTATTTTTAAATTAGTTAAATTAACAACTTTTAAAAATACATTCATTTTATCTATTCAATTTACAATATTTAGTTATTCACTTATGTTCTATGTTCTGTTAATAAAAATATATTGAATGAACATAATTTAGTTAAATTGAAAACAAACACTAAAATCTTGTGGTTTTATACCAATTATAAATTCCTGATTTTTTGTACTCTATCATCCTGATATACATCCTTCATTTACTAGCTAGGAATTTTAACCATTTTTAATTAAGTGATAGATATATTCGATTTATGAATTTAAAATTTTAGAATTCTATTTGATTACAATTTTAAATTCATCACTCTTATGGGAACTACTATTGAACAAAACTCAATTATCCACATAGCATAAAAATTTGGTTTTATAGATTCCCACATCATCAAGATGTGCATCCCAGATAATGTTTTCATTTACACTAATATGTTACATAAATTATTCAAGTCTAAAAAAAAATTAATAAATGTGTGGACCTAAAAATAACCATTTCAAACATTATTTAGTGATTCACCATCCTCATTATAAACATTTTTGATTCATCCAAATGTGAAACTCACAATATATTTTATATCTAATTTTATAGTGCAACAAATCTCCAGTGTATATAATACAAGTCTCAAATGAACCAGTGGAACTCAATTTTTTACCATGAAAATATTATGATATAATATTTGGGGAAAATATTATAAATTTCTTTCTTAATGTTGATATTATTAACTAAATTATATCTATCTTCATTTGAATATTATTTACATAATCCCAACACATGGGACAACCTTTCAACATGAAACTGATGTTACAACTTATTTATTTCTTCAATGAATCCTACAATATATGGAATGACAAATAAATTATACAATATTTGAATTTATAGTGGACACATTGATAATATTCTAAAGAATTTAATAGTTCTAAATAATTTTTATAATTTATAGAAACACATATTCTATCTTTTGACATGAGTTACTATATTTATTAACCACTAAATATCATTATTCTCATAGTTTTGATATTTCTATTAGCAAACAATATGAGTAACTGGAAATTACATTCACTCATTCCAATTCTATAAAAATCAATTTAAAACTATTTATTTCATTATCCTATATATATTAATCAAAATCCCAATTCCAAATAACCTTCAAAAAATGATGTCCTTATTCATCTTAATAAAAAACATATAGAGGTCTTAATGATTCTTCATATATTCAAATGTTGTATTCACCTATCATATTTTTTTAATCCTTATGTCATGATAATGAAATCTAGATGAACATAAGTTATTTTTTATCAATAAATTTCAATTCATTAATCTTTATATCATTAGTATTATTAACTATGAATATAATATAATGATTTCAATATTTTTAAAAATAATATATCTGAATCCTTTAAAATCCAAAATCCATTCCGTAAATAATTTTTATCTGAATATATTACACATTAGGTCCAATTACTTCCAAAAATTAATGAAATACCCTTAAATTATAAAAGTTATAAATGTGTTCATGAACCACATATATAAAATCATCTATAATACAACGAGAAAAATGATAATGATATACATTATTATAAAAAAAACCTATTTAGTGTGTCTTCATTGAACTACAAAAGATTATATTATACAAATTATATAGTCTTATGAAACTTTATATCAAAATTTATGTATTAAAAATTTACACATGGTAAAAAATATAGTAAATAATTTCTAATGAATCTACATATATGATTTATTGGAACATAAATGGAAAATCATACCTAATACAAAACCCAGAAACAGATAGAAAAAATCTATTAAAGAACTACTAAAATAAAATTATTAAATGAAATGATGTGATAATTAAAAAATAAAGGTTTTTACATGTATCATACAACTTTTTACACTACATAGGTATTACTAAAATTATTTGGAGTATGTTTATTTATGGTAAAAAACATTTTAAGAGTTTCTTGCATAAAATTTTTCCACCATGCATAATATATTAAATACCATCATAGGTAAATAATTCTATTGTCATTTCATATTTATATAATGTATACCATTATAGATTTAGTCTTCAGGGAAATACCTTAACATGGTCCAGTACTTCCACCAACATAACATATCATTTTAATGGACAATATTATCAAATATATTCCCTAATATATTCATAATATATAGTTAAAATAATTGAACATGGTTTTCACATGACTATTAAAAAAGTCTCAAATAATTATTTTTTATTTAGAAGTGGGAAACCGAAAATTATTGATAATATTCCTCTATTAGATATAATTATCGAGTCATATATAATTTCTCACATCAAATAACTATCTTCAGATATGTGTAGAATATTAATATTTTAGAATTTCTCCTTTTATTATATTTGATTAATCAGTTTTAACTTGGTTATTAGATGACTAAAAACAAATACTTATTTAACTATAAATGACATGTATCTATGATGTCAAACATTAACATTATTTATATCATTAGGATGATTTTATTATATTTATTTTACCTTTTAATATTTATCTATTGGAAGAGGTTTTAGTATCTATATCATTTAAATAGACTGTCACATTTATTTAGGAGCCACTAGAAAATGTGGTGGTGAGTTTATGTAAGTGAAACATAGTTCATTCAATATAGGGGAAAAATCAATTAGGGATGTTAAAACCTATTTTATTGTTTCACCGTATATAATAAGATAATGAAAAATATATATGTATGGTAGATCAAAACATAACTAAGGTGTATTATAACATAAAACAAATCTCGATAATATTCATACAAATATTTATGTACTATATAAATTTTTGATAGAATGAATATGAATTTTGGTTTAGAAGGATAAAATAATATAATGGTATCATCTAATGGATGATAAATATTATAAATTATATTAAATTAAATATTTAATTTTATCTTATAAAAGACAATTAATATTTGATAATTTATTATGATCAAAATATTAAAGAGGGACCCTGTCATGAATTAAATCAATAATTCTTCTCTTAAAGATAAAAAAATATTGAGAAGGAAATAATAGAAAATGTAGTGCATAATGAGATTATAATGGAATTATATGCATACATGGTTGAATGTGTCCATTAAATGTGGGGGGAATTTTAATTTTTTAAATGAACATAAATATATTTTTCATTTAATCTTTATAATATGAAATTATTCAGATTTTTAAATAAAATTCATTTGATAGAAATTTATAGTTGGAGTAAAAATGAAGAATAACAATGTGTGTTAAGTCAATGTGTTTTAATACAAACTCAAGAACAAAGTTAATATTGAATATTGTTAATAAAATTATAATTCAAGAAAAGGGATTTTTGGTTATGAAAAATATGGAAATTCATTTGTAAAAAATAAATGGAAATAATATATCTATATTAGTTGTAATTAAAATAACATTTGTTTTTTCTCAACATATAACAGAAAAATATGTTCTGAAATCGGATACATGGACACAATTATCAATAATTAATGTGTAATTTTTAAAATATGTAGCCTATAATATATAATACGAATCTAAAAATATAATATATAAAAACAAGTTCTTAAATTATGAAAAGAAAAATGGTTAGAAATCCCTTCTAGTATAAATTAATAATGCCTCCATTTTTTGTCCATGTACACTCTATTTAATATAGACATATGATACATCCAGTAATGATATAAAGTGGGTAATTATTATTATTTTTATGGAATCCAAGGTAATAATTTAAATTATTCATTTTCAGGACTTATATTTATTCATTTTATATATTCATATTCATTTTAGTTTTATAAACAAATTAATGATATTTTTAATTCATAAAAGGAATGGTTTTTAAAAAAAATTCCTATTTTTTACATGGTATATTTTAAAGAAGAATATTTTGATTGTATAAATTGAAATTGATAAAATTTTATTCATTTTTTAGATCTGTATTTCAAAAAAAACATAAGTATAATTTTCACCATTTTTTTGAAATTCATGATTTATGTTTAATTGTTAAAAATAACTACTGTCATTTTAGAGATATTATAATAACATTGAAATGAGATTATTTTTCAATAAAATGTAATTTTTAAAAAATATATATTTAATTGTTAATATATATCATTTAACAATATTATTTTTACCTTATACATTTATGTTTTAAATTTTATTTTATGATAAGAAATAAGTTGATTCAAAATATTTGTTTTGGTTATAATCATTTAATATTGTTTTTGAGAGGTTATATTTAGTTTTGATATTTTTTACGTCTAATATATCTCTTATTCTATATCATATTCCATCTAAATTGATGTAAAATATCATTATACTTGATTTAGGGGTAAAATTATTTAATTAATTAAATAATTATTTATTTTAATATTAGGTTTTAATTTTATTTATGAAATTTGATTAGAAGTAATTTTTATGAATTTTGAAATTATATTCTATTAAAAATGATTTCAAACTTGTATTCCTAATGTCATTGAATATTAATGAGTCCAATTTTATTTTTAATCTACATAAATAATTGTAATTGTAAAAATATGTCATTGTGGTATGGTCTAAAAAGACTAATAAGGGATTAAACTAAGAGATAGGGATAAAAATTTCTCATAAACTTCTCTAATTTTTATTTTATGAGTTTATTTATTCCATAATTTTTACGCTATTATAAATTTTATTACAATGGATCATCTTTAGCTTAATATGAAATTATATTATTTTAAAGTGTTGAATATTAACAAGTGTGTAACTCAACTCACAAATAAGATGTAACAAACAATAAATAAATTTATACAAACATTTATAATCCTAGATATTTTAATAACTTAAATCCCTGATACTTTAAAAAAAATATGTTTAATAGTGTAAATGATATGACACACCGATCGAAAATGAACCTTGAATATTATTATTTAACCATAACCATTATAACCTAGCCATTAAATTGCTGGATATTAATAGGATTAAGTGTTCTATGAAAAATATATAAATATATCACTAAATAAAGATCATTAATAATATATTATAAAATAAATACTCAATTAATAGTGAATAAATTTTATTCATCAAAATATAATTTCTCTTAAAAAATGTTTTTTATTAATTTTTGTTGGAATCCATTATTTTTAATTTCAAGAAATTTAATTAAAAAGAGTTGTTAAATTTTTTTTACATTATAATAAACAAATAAATTATTGTAAAAGTTTTTTTTTCTAAAATGATTGTCTTTTTAGTTAATTTCTAATATTTTTGATTTTTAAACATTGCCATTTCATTACATTAAATCAAGTAAATTAGGTGTCTCGCTATATTTTGAATTTTATATTAATGGGAAACTGTAATTTTTTTTCCATAAATATCATATTAATTTCATTTGAATCATCAAGAATTATTATTTTGGTATATGTTAATTTTTATACAAAAAACAATTGTTTCTACAATCATTGTTTATCCGCTTAATGTTTACCCTTTTTAATTATTTAATATAACCCATATTATTTAATTATTTAAACAAAATTTATAATATATATATATAATATTTAATTTAATAAATGTTTCTATTAAGAGAGTTATTATATAATAATATATTTTATAGAAAATGATTTATCCTAAAAAAGTTTATTTCATCATGTTTTGCTGTTATAGTTTTAAATTCAACACTACCAATAATATAAATAGAATTAGGTAAAATAAGTTCCAGAATTATTATTAAAATAATTTATATTATTTAATAAAGGAAATATAATTTTTTTCTTATAAAATAGTAATCAACATTAAAAAATAATTATTACAATTATTGTTAAAATATGGTTTCATGGCATTACACATGTTTATATTAAAATTAATATTCCCAAAAATTTGGTTTTATTTTTGTCATAATTAATTTTATATAAATAAATTTTAATTCAAATTAATCTAATAATGATAATTTAAGTATTTCTGATAAATGGTGAAATATATAGACAAAAAACTAGTTACAGTTGAAAAAAAATTGTACAGTTGAGTTACGATAAGTGTAAAGGGAATAAAGTATTTAAAAAATGATTCCGTTTTGTATTTTGGGTTATTATAAACCATATAATCCTTCATGTATATGATTTATTAATTTTTATTCTTAAATTCATGGAAATTACGTCCCATTAATGAATATTTTTTTGGAACTTACAATAATTCCACTCTTAACATATAAAATAGAATATCCTACCCTCAAATCAATGAACAATAAAAGTGTTTGATCTCATCCAATTCCTACCAAAATCACTTCATAACTCCCCTTATGGCATCATAGTATACTTGGATGTATTACGAAACACTCCTTATAAAGATTTAGGGTAAACCCTAATTAGATTGAATGAAAAAATGATATCGTTCTTAATATATAATTTTGATTTATTTAATTTTCACCCATATCAAATTAATATATAACCATGATGATATAAAAAAATAATTATATAAAAGGGGAATATCCTTCATGTGTTTGGGTGGACTACAACCTCCACAAAGTGATATGATTTGTCATTCATAAATAAATTACATGGATTATATAAAATAAAAATATTTAAATAATCAATATATTATTTATTTTATGATGATAATTAAATAAAGAAAACACAATAATTATCTTTTTTATCATATTGATCGTTGAAAAGTTCAAATGTTACACATCTGTACATATGACCAACCATCTCCATGATTTTAATGAAATTCATTATTCATAACCTTATTTCATGGTTAGATTGAAATGTATAATTTATGTATAAAAATGATAACTATATCATTATTACTATTCTATAGATAATGGAATAATGATATATTTTTTCCTTGCTAAGCTACCAATGTTGTTTTCTACATATATACCAAATCTCATCAAAACATTCAATGTGAAATTTTTTGATAAAAAAATAAATTTAGAATATAAATAAATTAAATTAAATAGATAAAATTATTAAAATATTTTATTAATAATTTAAATATTTAACATAATTTTATTATTTATGAACATGATGTACATATGGGGCCATTTAAACACCAGTTAATGCGTTTTATAACTCAACTCCTTTTCATTTAGAAATATTACTACCCAATAGACTATGTTATGCTAATATCATGTGTGGAATTAAATATATTTATATTATGATATATTTAAATTTTTGTGGATTTAATTTTTTTTACAAATAATTTGTTCATTGATTAATTATCACATCAATAATGTAATTTCTGTAAGGGATTTCATCTTGATTTCCCTTCTTTGAGGAATATTTTTATGTAATGAAACTAATGACTATATTGTAATTTATATGTTTATAATTTAACATATTATATCATTAATTTTTCATGAATTATGTTATTTTATATTAAATTTAATATTAATTAATATATGGGGATTTGAATTTAATATAACTAATGTGGTTTTAAATTTATGTTCAAATCTATATTTTCATGGATTATTATATTTATGGCCCCTTCTAAAGAAATCATAGTTAATAATTATCTTGAACGTTATCTCTATTATTCACCTATAGTTATAAATTTTTCCTATATGGGTTTTTTATTTCCTCCCTAATTTAATAAATAAATATTAAGAATATTGTTTTGTAAGTAATACATATCTTTTATCTTCTTTTATAGAATCATTCTCTTAAAATATTATATTTACCTTAATATGTTTTAAATAATTTTTTGATAATGTATTGTTAATTATTAAATTATTTGTTTACGTGTTTGTCATTATTTAAAAATTTGTTTTAAAAAACCATTCTAATATTTTTTAAACAATGAACCTTTTAAATTTTTTCATAAAAATGTGAATGTAATGTTCTTTATCTTGTATGGAATTAAAATAATTTCTTACCCCCATGTATATTAAATTATTTTAATATTTTTTCATAGGTTTCCAGTGTCTATTCATATAAGAAAATGGAAAATATTTAGAAAACCATATATTTTATTTATTTGATTTACAATTTAATAGAACTTCTCCTTTAATAAGTATTATCTGTGATAATTTAATGGTGTTCTCATCAATGATTAAATCAATAGAATTTAATAATTTCATCAAAATTTCCTATATATGTCTTTTATCATGGTAGTTATCTTATAACCATGTTATGTCATGCTAGATGATGTTTTCCACATTTCATATTTTCCATTTTATAATTATATTATGTAATTTATGTCCAGAATCCATTTGATTACTCTTAATGCTTCTATGTTTTTTATAAAATGTTACAACTTTAACTTATATTTTATGATTCCTTATCAGGTTGATTCCCCTTTCTAGCTGACCCCATTATTTTATGTACACCAATTTATTTCAATGTTTTTTTGAAGTTAAATTGATTTAGGATATCCTTATAGTGTATAAAATTTGATGGTGATGTTTTTTAATCATTACATGTTTTATGGACGTTATCTTCCAATGAAACTAGGACTCAAGGACTTTTAATTGTATTAACAAGATATTTCCATTTAATGAATATGTGATAATACAGGGTAATGGATTTTGGTTATTTAGTTTCTATTTGAGAATAAAATAGTTATTTTTAGACATTTTTATAAGATAACAATACGAAAAAAACTATAGGTACTAGGCTAAGCATAATATAACATAATAATGTTCTGTTAATGAAGCAATGTTGATGTTTTCCTAGAAATTCACAGCTATCTAGGTACTATAACTTGACTTGGTTTTGTAAGAGATGCATCTAGGGATAATATATTTTAAAAGAGTTTTTTGAGTATATCTCTTCAACAATTTTGATTCATGGTGTGTGTGACATTATAGTGCACCTCTTTTGAACTCTTGAGGTATATTCTTGTGTTAAATAACATTTTCATCATGAACCATTAAGAAGGATTTGATTGAATGATAATAATGGATATCCTAGGATAAAATTATAGTGTCATATATTGAAAAAATGTTTCATCGTTTTGAAACTCAATATAACATTCTTCAAGAAATTTTCTATTGTTTCTCACACTAGGTTTTTTTGTTTTTAGTCAACAACTTGAACCAAGGGAATTGATGTTTATTGTAAATGTGATGGAATATACAGTAATTGAATGAAACTAAATAGGACGATGAATTTATTTAGTGATATTGTTATTTTTAATAACTAGTTATCATTATAAATGATTAATAACATGTTCCATAACCAACAATCAGAGTGACATAAGAAGATAAATATGGAGTCTATTGATATTTTGGGTGGAGGATACCCTGTAGGAATGTAGAACAGATTTTTTCATATCATGAAATTTTAGAAGAATCACCCAATATAATATATCAATGGAACATGAAGAAGATTTTTGTGTGGAATATAAGGTCATATAGAAACTATTAATTGAGTAATAATAAATATTTATAATAGAGAATTGAATTTCATCCAAGATATCCATTAAAATTTTTCTACACTAAATGGGATCCTAAGAAATATTTGAGTCAATTAAATCATCTAAATTTAACCTTATTTCCCATGGAAGTAACTATTTTATAAAAATCATTGTGGTTAAGTATTTATGTTTTCATATTTAGGATTTATATTGTAGAAGTATTTTGATAATTTTTTATAATCATCATGAAACAACTAATGATTATTTAAAATTTTAAGTCATATATTATTTTTCTATTTGTTTATAGTAATTTTGGTTTTTTATAAACTTTATTATCTTATATGATTAGGGTATATATATGTGTTATGAGACATTAGGTGTTAATGATTTTAAATGAAGAAAAATTTTAATTTTAACATCGATGAGAATGAGATCAAATCATTCACATTTTTTTGTTTCAACACTATCCCTGAATATTTTGTTGATTGTTGTGGTTGATAATTTATAAATTGATATATTTTGAACATTTGGTGTTATTATTAAGGATTTATAAATTAATGTTGTATTTATTCGATAGAAGTGTTTTTATTATGGTAATTATATTACATTCTGATAAACAATATCTTTTTCATTAATGTCGAAATATTATATTAATTTAATATTAACTTTTTTGGATTATGTGATCTATTACAATATGATTTTCTTCATTCAATAACACAAGAGACTTCTTGAATCATCACCATTTTAATGAAATGATGATATTGTGGTGGATGTTATTTTAATGGTGAAATAATACTTATCTATTAATTATAATTATTATGTTATTATTTAGGATTTTAAAATAGTTCCATACCTCTACAGAAAATATCTTAAATATAATAATTTTTATCCCATTAGCTTAAATTCTTTATGAATTAATGTTATTTTTTATCAACTCTTTGGTTCTAGGTTATATGATAGCTATCATTTTCATGATCATTCAATTTCTTTTGACCATCCTTATCTATCACTCCACGTGATTAATTGGATTGTAATTTTTATCTATATTTCTATATTTTTACTTCACAAAAATTTCTAATATTTGAAAATAATGTTTTATGATGGACTTTATATTTACTTTTTATTCTTTTGATGAGGAACTTTTATTAATCCTTTTTTCAATTTTTGATATTAATAATGTTATTTAATAATTTTATAAAATTTAATTCAAAATAAATGTTCATATTTTTTGGAAATAACTAACTAAATGGTCTATAATGAAACCTAAAATTATTTTAGAAATAAAAAAATATTCTATATAGTAAGAGACATTTAACATCGAGATTAAATATACCATGAAATATTAGTTTTTAAACATGACTTATTTAGCCTATAAATAAATGTAGTTTGTATGGATATGATTAAATAAATTATGTAATATATATAATGTTACACCTTAATATAAATTTATTGTAATGTAATTAAGAAATAATAACTCAATTGTAAATGAATCTATTTTATTATTCCAATTTTTTAAATAAGGATTATTATTTTATTTTGTGAGAATATATTATAATTTATTTTTTTTATTTTTTTTGAATATTTTTTTGATAAAATAAAAATAATTTTTTATAATCATGATATAAAATATATCATAGGGTTATATTATTTGATTTTTTTAAATGACTGATTTTTTAAAGAATAGTGAAAGTCACTTATTTTTCAAATACTGCCATTTGTTATAATAAAATAAAATAATTTAAATTTAATATTATATTTATGGATATATATTATAGTTACAAATGAACTATTTTATGCAGAATAGTCTAATTAATTTTATTTTAATCCTAATATTTAATGACATTATTTAATGTTTATTTTTATATCTAAGAAAATGATTTTTGAAAAACTGTTTTTATGTCCACCATGTTAATAAAATTTTGTGAATTAAAATATCCCCTATCAATAACATTTATAAATAATTTTAATTATTATATATATTATTTTATATAAATTCATGTACTAATTATTTTTATTCATATAGTTAATATAATATCACATATTCCATAAAAATACATTTCATAAAAAAACTTTTTTTCTTTGCATTTGGGGGGTTTAATGTAAAATATATTATTCCAGTTATATAAATAAAAATTTTAAAAATTAATCTCATATTATTATTTTAATTTATTAATATTACTTCTGTCACGACCCAACCCTACCCGGGCTCGAGCCGCAACTACCCCAAGCCCGCCTCCATTGGCCAGGGGCTGGCGACCAGCGCCAAAGGCACAATAACTCGGGGAGGCCTTTGCCTAAGAACCTGTACACACACAAAGAAAACTCAATGCAACAGTGAAAAGTAAAAGTAAACACAAGAAAAGAAAAGGAAAGGTCAAAACACGCATTCAACCAACAAGTGCCACAACCCGGCAATAGGTAAACAAAAAGAAACAGCTGACAGGTCTCCCACCTGGAACCTGGCCACGACCACCACATGCGGTCCAAGCTCCCAAGCTCCTACGCTCCACTGAAGTCATGCTCCACCTGTCTGTCGTCTGCAAGGGCACACCAAGTGCGGGCAAATCCCAAGCAGGGGTGTGTATAAAAATACCCGTAGGATACCCCGAAGGCTCGAGGGAGAAACAAAAGGAGGTACTGAAGGGTGAGCAGTAGAGCGAACAGGAAATTAAAGGGGTATACTAGAGAGTACAGTAAAGAGTCCAACTCAACCCAATAGGAGGAACGAAGGTAGACTCGTCCAGACACAAGGAGCTGGAAACGGTGAGAAGATGAAATTCTCGTCGAGTCTTCGCTACCTATAGCAGGAGAGTAGACTCATCCAACCACGAGAAGATAGACACAGAAAGCACGTGGCATACCCCGCGCGTCTTCGCCTCTCCTGGAAGTAGAGTATCCAAAACCCAAGGAGTGGGTAATCAAACAAGGTATACACATATATGTATGCTCGACATGAAGCCCGAACAAGCTCGTAAGGGGATCTCTGTCATATAGCTAAGCCCAAGAAAACGAGTCTCCAAAAATCCCAGAAGCAAACACCATCATCGATGCCCAGCATCCCGCACGTCTGCCCTGAACCGCAAGCCAAGGGGCTCAATCACCACACCTTGACACTATCCGCTTTGGGCGGCACTGACTCGCCCGCACGGTTTTAGATCACGTCACATGAACGCATCTCGGTGGGGAAAGTGTCCCTCGTACTTAAGAGTTCTAGGGAAAGTCAAACCATACCTCGTCATTGCCCCGTAGTCGAGAGGTCTCCTCAAAGTCAAAGCCGTCACAACACTGACCCGTATAACCAAGGGTCCCGCGCTGTTAACCACGGAGGAAAGCCTCAAACTAGCCTAGTAGAAAGGACTGAGCCTGGAATACCAGTGGGTGTCCCACTGCCCAGCCCTGCTAGATGGTAATTCATAACCAGATATCTGGCGACCCCCTACCCAGCCCCGCTGGAGGGTAAACCCTAATACATCATCAGGTGACCCACTGCCCAGACTCGTTGGAAGGTAAACCGTTATTACATCCTCAGGTGACCCACTTCCCATCCCTGCTAGAGGGTAGACCTTATTACATCATCAGGCGACCCACTGCCCAGCCCTGCTGGAGGGTAGACCTAGAATAAGTCGACAAGCGACCCACTGCCCAGCCGTGCTAGAGGGTAGACCTAGAACTAGATGACGGGCGACCCACTTCCTAGCCCTACTGGAGGGTAGACCCTAAGAGGTCATAGGGTGACCCACTGCCCAGTCTCTGCTGGAGGGTAGAGCCTAAGTGTGTGGGGTGACCCACTGCCCAGTCTCTGCTGGAGGGTAGACCCTAAAATTCAGCGAGCAACCCACTGTCCAGCCCTGCTTGAGGGTAAACCTGATGAAGTCGAGGAGTAACCCACTATCCAGCCCTGCTGGAGGGTAAAACTCAAAACTTCTTTGGCAATCTCTACCGAAGGGTACACCACTGGCCAACCGAACATGGAGTGGGTATCGCGCAACCACCCAACTCTAGAACAACTCACCCCAAAAGAGGTTCAGAGCCTATTCCATCACGGGTTTCCACTAGCACCGCTACTGGAAGATCCATCGAGAACGAAACCAAGGAGAGACCACTCAACCCTGCTAGTCAAAAACGAGCACAGAGCCAGGGGAAGAACTCCACCCTGCTGGTCTGACAATCACATAGATGGACCCTCTACGTCGTGAGAGGACAAAGTACGTAAAGCATATCGTAGAACGCACGTGGGGACCAAACGACGTGTGTCCCCAAGTCAACCCCTACTAAGAACACAAACATCCTCAGGTAAAAAACAACCACACATACCTCCAAGCGCTCCCATATACTCCCAGAGTATACCTCATTCCAGCCCAATGGCTATCCTGCACAGGGCACCCAGCGTCAACACGAAGGCGTGATGTAACAGCTCCACCTCAATGGACCCAGAACAGCCAGCCACATCTCATGAACCATTTATATCACTCTCCCAAGAGTGAGCGATCACACGCCAAGGGTCCGCTATAAGCAAGGTAGGGCGGACCACCACTGGAGCACCTCCATGATTCCGCTGTTAATAAGATCGTGCAAGAGGCTCTGCATAGCCAAACATATCACACCATTGCAATCCTCGCGAAAAAACACAAGAGATCCACTACATACTCGCCTCCAACATATATCTGACGAAAAAGTCACCAACACCACCTGACGCCCGAACGACGTCCCGTGATTCCGAGCCTCGGCCTCGAAAACAGTCAGGCGCATCGCACCATTGCGATCCCCTCGGGAAAACACATCAAAAGCACCAATCACTTGAGTGGAATAGATATTCGGAGAAAAAGATGCATTCAGGCGCACCGCACACGAGCAGTTCCACGTGGGACCAGGAAACCGGTCTCGAAACTCAATGAACGGATCGCACCGTTGTGAGCTTCTTGAAAAAGCGCACAAGATGGACTACTCACTTGTCCAAAATGGTAGCCCAGTGAAAAAGATGGAAAATCACCATCGATGCCCAAATGACCCTCATGGGCCCTGCACCATCATGCCGAATTAGGGCGGGCGGATTGCACCATTGCAATCCCCTCAGAAAAAAACCCAACATCGACTACTCGCACGCCCCGAACAGACGTCCGAGGAAAAAGTCGCTAAAATCTGCACGCAGCTCAAAAGACAGGCCATGAGGCCCGCACCTCAACCTCGGCCTCAACGACCGGAACCACCCTGGAAACCTCTGCCTCGACCCTAGAGTTCCAACGCCGCTGACGGCGCATAAAACGAACGTCGGACGCGTTTGCGCCCTCCGAAACAAAAATCTCAGGAAAAACACTCGTCCACATAAAGACACGTCGCACCTCCATGTCCCCTCATTTTGGGAATTAAAAATTCGTGAAACCATCTCAAAAATTCCGCATAGATATTAGGTCCATGCCGCCGCATACGACATTCAAAACGGACTCCCGTAGTAGAAAATAAGGGCGTCCGAACCCTGAGGGCAGGGCCCCTTGGGCCTGACCGGCCTGAACCGGCCGGTCCGGCCATTCTGGGTCGGGCCGTGGTCCAACTGCACAGTCCAGCCGCTGGCCAGCGGACCGCGCACCGACCGTCTTGTGGCCGGTCACTTGGTCCGCGCGCAAACCCGCGTCACGCGGGTCTTGTCCCAGCGCTGGGGTCGCGCGCCGCGACCGCGGGGTCGCCGCGCCCCGGCGGCTCAGCCTCGCCGCCCGGAACCGCCGCCTTGCGTGACCGTCTTCTCCTCGTGCCTGAGCCCTGCGCCTCGTGCACGTCCGACCCTCTGCTGAGAACCCGCGCCGCCGACCACTTTTGCTGAGCCGCGCCACCGCCTCCACCGAGCTGTGCCGCCGCTTGAACTCGCTGGAACCCGAAAACCCGCAAAGTTTGGCAGATCATTGCGGATGCCACGGAGCTCGGAATTTGAATCCTAAAGATGCGTTGAAAAGGGAATAAAATCTACTACGCATTAATGGGTTTTTTTAGAACATAAAACAACAATTAGGGGGTACAAATTAGGTTCAAAGGAGGTGCGGGAAAGAAAAACGGAAATGATAAACTCCTACCTCTTGGGCGATGCCCGTCGCTTCGCCGTCAACCCGCCGGTGGGGCCACGCCTCGCCAGAGCTCGCCTAGCCAGAGTTGCCTCACCGGAGGTAAAGGAGGGTGGATGGGTTTGAGGAAGAAGAAGAATAAGAAGGAGAAGAGGGGTGGGGGTGTTGAAGTACAAATCACTTAAACGCCCGCCCGATAGCCCCGAACCCGAACTTCCGACGAGGTCGGGATTTAGCCTCCCCTAGGCTAAGAACCACGCTCTGAGTGCAACAGCAGTCTCAGAATTTTATTTCGAGACCCCATTCAAATGTCACTATACTTAGCGCTTGAGGCCTCCAAAGTACGAAAACGCCCCTGAAGCCATTTTTCACAAACGGCTCGCACCCGTGAAACTTATACCCCTCCTAGGGTAAACGGCACGCTCCGAGCTCAACGGTGACCTCGGTTTTCCAATCCGAGCCACTGTGTAAAAGATACTAGTGTTTCTCCATTAAACGAATTAATTAATTTATTTAATCCGTTTAACGTTCCAGAAGCGGGCGAGGGGTCAAAACATCATGTACCAACAATTGTTATGTCCTTCCTAGGGTAAATAGCCTATTCTGGACCCATTCGTACACTCAGATCTCTGATCCAGAACTCCGTTTAGGAGTTATACCATTTATTTGGCGTTCCTAGTGTGAACGCACTGAAAATTTAATTCCGGCCACTCCGGGGCTCGGAATCGCACGCCGTCTGAAGGCTCTGCTCTGGAATATCATCCAGAATATTCCAAATTCTTTCTTAGAAAAAACCGGGTTCTTAAATCATTCCCTACATCAAGATTTTCATCCCCGAAAAGCAAAACTAGGGAGGAACACATGGTACTAAGCCCACACCTGGCTTTCCCATACCCAGAAGAACCCACGCACAGCTCTGCGTCACCGCACACAGACCAAAAGATTGATCCGTTCATGCGAGGTCAGCCCATGCCGACGTCGTTCCCCCACTGCAGACTTTGGGGTTAGGGAAATGTGGTAGGGTACCTCGACATCCCTTTGCACGGTCTCAAATGGCCCGAAGGCCCTCGGGGGTAGCTCACCTCCCCGTTAAAACCTTTACATCGCACACCGTGATTGGAATCACCGCCCGCACCTGAAAGAAGGCTCGGTGATTACCCCTTTCAAAATATCCATATGGTGAAACACCCAAGGATATCTGGTTATACAAGATTCCACAGTCGATACTCTCTTCCACGCTCAAAAGGTGAAGGAGTCAAAACCATCGACTAAAGGAAAAGGTCTCATGCCTTGTTTTTATTACCAACACAGGGTTACACCCGACGCCCTGCGTCACCCAGGTATCACCTCAAACAAGGAGCAGGAAGAAAATACTTTCACATGCATAGCCTAAAAATTATACTGCAAGAAGTAGATGAGTCGCAAGGGGTACCTATCACCATCCCATGCATTGTAGGATCGTAGACATCCAAAGTTCGCGGCTACCGGTGGTCTCAACTGTCAGCTCCCTGAGCCTGACGTGGACCGCCTAGTGGTGATGGGGAGATCTCGTAAAGCCATCACACACTACCATCTCCTCCCACTCCTCTACTAGCACCACCTCCTTGGGTACTACTTCGATCACGGCGCTGCCTCTGCCGTGGTGGTGCACCTGCTGCCTGCTCGAAGCTCCCAGTAACTCGGGTCGGGCAGTCTTGTGCCAAGTGACCTCACCCATCACAAGCATAGCACCGACCCTCTCCGGGCTACACTGGTTCCCTCCAGCGCCACTATGGTGTACAACCACGGCCCGAGATCCACTCACGGAAGGGCATATTTGGCTGAGGCCCTGGGCCTTTTCGCCACAGTGGTATACAACCACACCTCCGAAACCGACAGTGGGAAGGCCAACTGCATCGACCTCTTGTCCTCTGGTGCCTTCTAGATACAGTAGATGTCCCGGATCCATCGTGCACACTGCCACTACCAACCACAAAACATGACAGGAAGCCCTCTGTCACCAGCGCCTGCTCTAGCACCCTGGCATATGTGGAAATGCCCGAGGGTACTATGACAGCATGAATCACTCAGTGAAGACCCTGCTCAATCTTCCGCACTCGGAAGTTGTCGTCATGGACCAAGTCTGAGTAAAAGCGTGCACGGTCAGCAAAACTAGTTGCGTACTCGGCCACCGTCAACCCTTCCTACTGAAACTGCAGGAGCTCTTGAATCTGAAAGGATCGCATGCAGGAGGCGAAGAACTTGTCATGGAACATCAACTGAAAGTCTCCCCACGAAAGTGATGAATCGCCTAGAAACTGAGTCACCAGACTCCACCAATTCTATGTTATTCCACAACAAATGGGTGGTTGCCAAAGCCACTCTCGGATCTGTCGGCATCTGCACATGCCTGAAAAGGCAAACCACTACCTCAAGCCAAACCTCTAATGCTTGAGGGTCTGGCTCACCACTGAACCTCGGTGGTCCCTGCCGCTACAAATCACGAAGCACGCTCAACCTGTGCTCAAGCTCAGCCTGCTATGCTAAAGCTGTCTTCTGCTCAACAGGTGGGGGTGCTACTACCTGCCCACCTGGAGAAAGGGGCTCGCATGATGGGTCCTGGACTATGGCCTCATAGCACACATGGTCTTCGTCACCAACCAAAGATGGTATCTTGGATGGCTGTCCTCGCAGAGACATCCTGAATATTATCAAGGAGTGCCGCAGTCTGATGATCATATATGTATATACCACAACAACAACGATGGGGAGATGACTCAAGAAGGACAGTCAAGACTCAGTCATATGTGATGCACAAACCAATTTTTCGGGCAACAAGTGTCTCGACATGCCGAGTCAACAAGCGGGTTATCAAGGTCCTGTTGAATGGATACGTCGGACGTCGCACCATAACTGGACTCCCTGGCCTGAGAGCCGCTCTCGAGACACGTTGACACTATTTCCCTAAATCCCAACCAATTCCTCTTTTAGAGACATTCGAACAGTGTCCCAAGGAACGAGCAAGCTCTGATACCACTTTGTCACGACCTGACCCTACCCAGGCTCGAGCCGCAACTACCCCATGCCCACTTCCATAGGCCAGGTGCTGGTGACCAGCGCCGAAGGGACAATAACACGAGGAGGCCTTTGCCTAACCACCTATACACACACACGCATCAAACTCAATGCAACAGTGCAGAGTAAAAGTAAAGACAAGCAAAGAAAAGGAAAGGGAAACTACTATATATATACCACAAAGTGAATTGACCTCTACAAGTACAATGAAAGCTGAAAGTACACTGAAAATAAAAGGGGAAAACACGCGCCCAACCAACAAGTGCCACAACGCAGCAACAGGTAAACAAAAAGAAACAGTTGACGGGTCTCCCACCTAGAACCCGGCCATGACCACCGCACGCGGTCCAAGCTCCCAAGCTCCTCCGCTCCACTGATGTCACGCTCCACCTGTCCGTCGTCTGCAAGGTCACACCATGTTCGGGCAAAGCCCAAGCATGGGTGAGTATAAAAATACTAAGTAGGATACCCCGAAGGCTCAAGGGATCAACAAAAGGAGGTACTGAAGGGTGAGAAGTAGAGAGAACAGGAAAGTAAAGGGGTACAAGAGAGAGTACAGTAAAGAGTCCAGCTCAACCCAACAGGAGGAAAGAAGGTAGACTCGTCCAGACACAAGGAGCTGGAAACGGTGAGAAGATAAACTTCTCATCGAGTCTTCACTACCTATAGCAGGAGAGTAGACTCATCCAACCACAAGAAGCTAGACACGGAAATCACGTGGCATACCCCACGCGTCTTCACCTCTCATGGAAGGAGAGTAGCCAAAACCCAAGGAGTGGGTACTCGAAAAAGGTATACACATATATGTATGCTCGACAAGAAACCCGAACAAGCTAGTAAGGGGATCTCCATCCCGTAGCTCATCCCATGAAAATGAGTCGCCAACAGTCCCAGAAGCAAACACCATCATCGATGCCTAGCATCCCGCACGTCTGCCCTGAACCGGAAGCCAAGGGGCTCAATCACCACACCTTGACACAATCCACTTTGGGAAGCACTGACTCGCCCGCACGGTTTTAGATCACGTCACAGGAACGCGTCTCAGTGGGGAAAGTGTCCCTCGTACTTGAGAGTTCTAGGGAAAGTCAACCCACACCTCGTCACTGCCCCACATTCAAGAGGTCTCCTAAAAGTCAACGTCGTCACAACACTGACCCGTATAACCAAGGGTCCCGCTCCGGTAACCATGGAGGAAAGCCATAGACTATCCTAGTAGAAAGGACTGAGCCTGGAATACCAACAAGTGTCCCACTAACCAGCCCTGCTGGAGGGTAATTCATAACTAGATATCGGGCGACCCCCCGCCCAGCCCCGCTGGAGGGTAAACCCTAATACATCATCAGGAGACCCACTACCCAGTCTCACTAGAGGGTAAACCCTTATTACATCATCAGGAGACCCACTGCCCAGCCCCGCTAGAGGGTAGACCTTATTACATCATCAGGCGACCCACTGCCCAGCCCTGCGGGAGGGTTGACCTGGAATAAGTCGACATGCGACCCACTGCCTAGTCGTGCTGGAGGGTAGACCTGGAACTAGACTATGGGCGACACACTACCCAGCCCTGCTGATGGGTAGACCCTAAGAGGTTGTCGGGTTACCCACTGCCTAGTCTATATTGGAGGGTAGACCCTAAGTGTGTCGGGTGACCCACTGCCCAATCTATGCTCGAGGGTAGACCCTAAATGTTAGCGAGCAACCCACTGCCTAGCCCTACTAAAGGGTAAACCTGAAGAAGTTGATGAGTAACCCACTTCCCAGCCCCGCTGGAGGGTAAAACTTAGAACTGCTCTGGCTATCTCTACCGAAGTGTACACCACTGGCCAACCGAACATGGAGTGGGAATCGCGCAACCACCCAACTCCAGAAAAACTCACCCCAAATGTGGTTCAGAGCCTGTTCCATCATGGGGTTCCACTAGCACCGCTACTGGCCGATCCATCGAGAACGAAACCAGGGGGAGACCACTCAACCATGCTGGTCACAAACGAGCACAGAGCCAGGGGAAGAACTCCACCCTGCTAGTCAAACAATCACACGGAGGGACCCACTACGTCGTGAGAGGTCAAAGTACGTAAAGCAAATCGCGGCACGCATGTGGGGCCCACACGACGTGAGGCCCCAAGTCAACCCCAACTGAGCGCACAAACATCCTCACGTACAAACAAGCACATGTACCTCCAAGCGCTCCCGTATACTCCCAGAGTATACCTCATTCTAGCCCAAAGGCTATCCTGCACACGGCACCCAGCGTCAACGCGAAGGCGTGATGTAACAACTCCACCTCAATGGCCCAGGCATGGCCAGCCACATCTCGTGAACCATTTACATCACTCTCCCAAGAGTGCGCGATCACACACCAAGGGTCCGCTACAAACAATGTAAAGTGAACCACCACTAGAGCACCTTCCATGATTCCACATTTAATAAGATCGTGCAAGAGGCTCTGCACAGCCAAATGGATCACACCGTTGTAATCCTCATGAAAAAACATGCGAGATTGACTACTTACTCGCCTCCAACAGGTATCCGACGAAAAAGTCACCAACACCGCCTCACGCCTGAACTGCATCCCGTGATTCCGAGCCTTGGCCCCGAAAACAGTCGGGCGCATCGCACCATTGGGATCCCCTCGGGAAAACACGTAAAAAGCACTACTCACTTGAGTGCAACGGATATCTGAAGAAAAAGATGTGTTCCTACGCACCTCCCACGAGCGGTGCCGCGTGGGACCAACAACCCGGTCTCGAAACTCAACGAATGGATTGCACCGTTGCGATCCTCTCGAAAAAGCACAGAAGATGGACTAATCACTTGTCCATAACGGTCGCCCGATGATAAAGATGTAAAATCACCATTGACACCCAAACGACCCTCATGGGCCCGACACCATCGTGCTGAATTCGGGCGGGCGGATTGCACCATTGTAATACTCTCGGAAAAACACCCAACATCGACTGTTCACAGACCCCGAACAGACGCCTGGGGAAAAAGTCGTCAAAAGATGCACTCAGCTCAAAATACGTGTTGTGGGGCCCACACCTCAACCTCGGCCTCAACGCCCGGAACCACCCTGGAAACCTCCGCCTCGACGCCAGAGTTCCAACGCTGCTGACAGCACTTAAAACGGACATCGGACGCGTCCGCGCCGTCCAAAACAAAAATCTAGGGAAAAATGCTCGTTTACTTAAAGACATGTCGCACCTCCGTGGCCCCTCGTTTCGGGAATTGAAAATTCCCGAAACCATCTCAAAAAGTCCGCTTCGACGTCAGGTCTGCGCCGTTGCATACAGAATTCAAAATGGATGTCCGAAGTAGAAAATACGGGCATCCGAACCCAGAGGGAAGGGCCCCTTGGGCTGGGCCGCGGTCCAACCGCGCGGTCCAGCCGCTGGCCAGCGGACTGCGCACCGACTGGCCTTTCTCTGGTCGCTTGGTCCGTGCGAAGACCCACGTCGCGCGGGCCTCGTCCCCGCGCTGGGGTCGCGCGCCACGTCTGTATGGTCGTCGCGCCCCGGCGTCTCGGCCTCGCCGCCTGGAGCCGCCACCTCGCGCGGCCGGCTTCTCCTCGCGCATGCGCCCAGCGCCTCGCGCTCGGCCGACCCTCCGCCGAGCACCCGCGCCGCCGATCGCTTCCACTGCGCCGCACCTCTTCCTCCACCGAGCCGCACCGCCGCTTGAACTCGTCGGAACCTGAAAACCCGCGATGTTCGGCAGATCATTACGGATGCCATGAAGCTCGGAATTTGAATCTGAAAGATGCGTTGAAAAGGGAATTACACTATTACGCATTCATGGGTTTTGTTCTAAGATCAAAAAAAAACTTATGGGGTATAAATTAGGTTCAAAGGAGGTGTGGGAAAGAAAAACACAAACGATAAACTCCTACCTCTTGGGCGATGCCCGTCGCTTCGCCGTCAACCCGCCGGGGGGCCGCGCCTCGCCGGAGCTTGCCTCGCCGGAGTTTCCTCGCTGGAGGTGAAGGAGGGGGGAAGGTTTTGAGGAAGAAGAAGAAGAAGAAGAAGAGGGGTGGGGTGTTTAAGTAAAAATCACTTAAACGCCCACCCGACAGCCCCGAACCCGAACACTCGAAGGGGTCGGGATTTAGCCTCCCCTAGGCTAAGAAACACTCTCTAAGCACAATGACAGTCTCAGAATAATATTTCGAGACCCCATTGAAAAGTTACTAAACATAGTGCCCGAGGCCGCCAAATTACGAAAACACCCCTTGAGCCATTTTTCCCTAACAGCCTGCGCCCGTGAAACATATACCCCTCCTAGTGTAAACGGCACGTTCCGAGATCAACGGTTCCCTCAGTTTTCCAATTCGAGCCACCGTTTAAAAGATACTAGCGTTTCACCATTAAAATAATTAAGTAATTAATTTAATCCGTTTAACGTTCCAGAAGTGGGCGAGGGGTCCAAACATCCCACACCGACAAGTTTTATATCATTACTAGGGTAAACACCCCATTCCAGACCCATCCGTACACTCGGATCTCTGATCCGGAACTCCGTTTATGAGTTATACCATTTATTTGGTGTTCCTAGTGTGAACGCACTGAAAATTTAATTTCGGCCACTCCGGGGCTCGGAATCGGACGCCGTATGAAGGCGCTGCTCTGGAATATCATCAAGAATATTCCAAAGTCTTTTGTAGAAAAAATTGGGTTCTTAACACTTCATATGGTCACTATAATTTTTTTGTTAATAAATTGTAGAAAATGATAAAAATTAATTATTATTGTTAAGGTTAAAATACTGTTCAATTAATTACAAGTGATTGTCTTGAAATTAGAAGTTCACATATTTTTTATTTTTCATTACTAAATTGCATATATATTTATTAAATGTGAATTTAAAATATACCCGAACTTTAATTTTTATTTTTTATATTTAAAAGATAAATAACCTAGGTAAAATAACTAGTTACCATAGAGAAAACTAAAATAGTAAACATGGGTAATAATAAAGATAAAGGAATTAAACTAATAAAATAATATTTCATTTAAATATATGATGTTTTTCATAACCTTATATATTCTCCACTATATCATTTATCAATCTTTTAGTCACAAATATTGATATTTAATTCCAATTGTTTATTAGTTTTGGGATTCTAGAAATAAAGAAATCCTTCAACCTTATTAATGATACATAATATCATATTTTATTCATGCATAAAAAAAAATTGAGACACATATTTATCTACATAAATCCATTATTTACTCCCATTATCATTTATTACATGAAATTTTCTATAAACAACCCTCCATTTAAGGTTTCTATTTGAGAGCAAATAATTATTTTTAATATATATTATCATTGTTAACTAATCATAGTATTTTATTCCATCATAGTCCTCATGAAAAAATTATTAAAAAATGTAGATATATATACAAAATTATCTTAAATATACATATATTTTTTATGTAAAGTAATTACCTACATCTATCTCCACTCTCATCAAATGATAAATAAAACCATCTTTCATGAGTATAGTGGAACACCACATCGATAATTGATGTATTTCATTTTCCATCATTGCCTCTACAAACAATTCCTAGCACTAGTTTAATGAATATTAATAATTTTCATTATATATTTATCACATTTTAAATGTAATATGTTTTATATTATCATACCATTGAATTCACTAGAAAATGATATCAACGTTCTTGAGTATGTATGGAGATACACATTTACAAAGCGATGTGATTCGTTCTTCATCACCACATAACATGGATGATTCATAAAAGTATATTTTCTGAAATATAATAATATTTATGATATATTACTCAATATATAATGATTAAATATTACTTACAGTATTTCCAAATTGGTCGTTGTAAAAATGGAAATTTTAGTCAAGCGTACGTAAGACATATCATCTTCATGATTATAATATAGCTTATTTTTTATAACAATGTTTTAGGGTTTGTTAAATAGTATAATTGTTTCCTCAAAATAAAATATATATCATTATTATTATTCTAAATATAGTAAAACAATTACTTCTTTTACAATTGTACACCTACATAATTCAATTTTGACATTTGAACCAAATATTTTTAAATGTTTTGACGTTGACTTAATTGATAATGTAAATAAATATAACATAGTAAAAAAAATTAAAAATGAAAATGAATCTAAATAATATATTAATTTTATATAATATTATTTTACTAGAATATATTGTATGAATGTAATGAGTCAAACACAAGTTTTTTAGTTTCATAACTCAATTTTAATTCTTTGGGTTATTTTACTAATCAATTTCATAGACTATTACATGTTTATTAGAGGAATTCCTATAATTGTTTTAATTCCACATTTTTGTATTTATTTTCATTTTTTACACAAAATAACAACATTGATTAATTCTCAAATATAAATTATGATATTTGTAATGGATTTCCTTATAATTTACCTTCATTGAGACATATTTTAATATTATATGCATATTTTTTTCATATATTTTTTTCGAAACCCATTTTAAATATTATATGATGAATAAAACAAACTTAATTTTATTTTATGATACAATACATTTCAGTTAATCAGATAAAATTTAATTATTATTTTTGTGAAATTGATTAAGGATTTATGTTGAAATATTTTTTCTTTTTGTGACAGTTGATGATTTGGTTATGTTGTGGAAGAACATATAAAATTATTCTTTAAAACCATGTCTGATTTATTTTCATTTTAAAATTAATGTGTTTAAATTTTTTATTTTGATTTCTTACTTTCATTAATAATGAAACTTCAATCATGTTCTTTATAAGTAATTTTGATAATGTATCACGTGTTTTTTCTAGAAACGATCGATTAAATGTATGATAATTTCATAAAATACAATAATAAATGTTTTTATTATTCCCTATTGATTTATTAATATCATTTAAACTATTTCTTTTATTTTTAAAAGTGTATAAAATTATTATTTCTTAAAATTTCAAAATAAGTTACCTTTATTACTTTATTTTTCAGTATTGTTAATGAAATGTTTTCTTTTCATTTATATGACATGAAATGAACTTGAAACTATCATGATCAATCTATGATTTTTGGAATAATTTAAAATATTCTATTATTAATTTTAATGAAAATGCTTTTTATAATAATTTAGAAAACTATATAATTTAAAGAAATGATTTCAACATGAAAAGGGTACTTTCCTATGGTAATATTATATCTTATCTTTTAATGATATTTTTAGGATAAAACCCATTTATGATATAGATATATTTTAAATTATATATATATATGTCACATAATCCTATATATATCTCATTTTAACTCTATTTCATGGGGTAATACATTCCATAAGTTCATTTTTAAAATTCAGTATTTACTAAATACCCTTATATTATTATATGAGGTATGATTCTACAACACATTTCTTACTGTGGGTAATATTTTTGTCTCAATCGGATGATTATTTTCTATTCTGTGTCACAAATAATAATGTACTTGTTACAATAGGTGTTCCTATGTATCACTCAAATGCATTGGGTAAACATTTTGTATAATGAGAAATCATATATGGGATTTTTCAGCAAAACTAGTCCAATTGTTTACTTTTTCCACCATGTTATTTTTTCTTGGCTGCTTTCCTCAACTAAATTTTTTGTAAAGTTAGATGTTGCATCCACATTATATATGTTTCCATGATATTAAGAAAATATGTTATTTTTTATATTCTCACATGTGATTACTCATTATCATTATGTTTTATGATATCATGTTATATATTTTGGGGATGTGTGATGTTATAACTTTTCCAACACATAATGTTCCCCTATCATGTTATCTCCCTCTCCAGGCTTTTAATATCCAACCATTATTTTTTGTATTCCTATATTATCCTATAAGTTTTCTCTACATCAAATTAATTTAAGATATCATTATGGAAAATAATATAAGGATTTATAATTTTATTATCCTTTCAATGTACTGTGAACCTAGTTTTTAAAAGACAATAGGCTACATAATCATTGGTTTGTACTCATTTGATATTTATATATAAAAATTTATTTTATTATATTTTGAAAGGATTGTTTATCTATACATATATATCCAAATAAATAACAAAATATCATCAACAGGTCAAATATATATATATATATATATATATATATATATTCTTCCAAAAGGAAATTCTGAGAATTTATAAGTTATAATCAAAAGAAATATATCCATGGATGATATATAAATAATAAATAAATTATATAATTTTTATTTCTTATTTTACGTCATTTAAATATATTCTAACAATCATAACACGTTGACATTGGTATTTTGAATATATCTAAATGTCATTGTATGGATGAAAACACTATTATCTACCTAATTTATAATACACATTCCATTATCATATAAGATTAATTTTTAGGAAACAATTCTATTCAAGGACATACTTAATGTATTTTAAAACATTACAATGCATTTTGGAACCCAAGAACAACTTATTAAAAGATAATTGATAATTAATTGAATATGTGTTTGTGTTTTTTCATTTAATAGAATGTATGGTCGATTCTATTCTATTTATGATTGATTAAAACTATAAATATTATCCTTTTTTAATAATTTATGAAATTAAAATTAATTGAAACAATATTTATAACATTATAGATTGGTGATATCAGTTTTACAAATAAATCATGTAGTTTCCAAAAAAAATATTGTTTATGTGATTTGTGTTATTATAGTTAATGATACACAATTTCATTAGAGAATTAGAACATAAAAAATTGATTATAAATATGGATAAACAATTTTATATTTTGGTAATGTTCCTCATTTTAATTTTTTTCATATAATTATTTTATCATGGTAAAATATTATTTATCATAGTTAAGGTTAATATTAGTTTATTATAGTTAATGTTTGAGATAAGGATTAAAATGTATTCATCTCATGTTTAAAATTTATTGTTTGAGTTTATTTTGACCATATAAATATTTATATTCTAATTTGGGGTTCATTTGTAACATTTTTTTTTGATTATGATATATATTATTTATTCTTTTCTTGTATTCCAAAAGTAATGTCCCCTCTCTTATAAATATCCACCACCTCTCAACTATTCCAAACACTATTTAGAATAATATCATGGAATATAACTATGAAAATATCTTCTATATGCCCATCCCCTTATACAAGACCCCATAATTTGAATATAAAACCATCCTAGAAAGTATTTATATATAATGCAAGAAAGAAATATATTTTTTAACCAATCATTATTTGTTCATTTCATTTTTTATATACTAATATAATTTTCCAACATGACTAAATAATTAAATATTTATAATATATATATTTTTATAGTGTTACTTTTATAGAAAAACAAATATCAAACTCAAATTTATTAAATTTTAAATTATATAATCATCTAGGTGAACTAATGACTATTAACTCGCAAACCAATGTAAAAAATTTTCCATCGTCAACTATCATGAATAATTGTATTTTCAATTTAATATATATAATTGATATTAATTAAATATGTATAATATTATAATGATAATATATCACTTAACTTATTACCTTTTTATGAATTTTAAAATGGTAACATCATTCATTCATATCTATGGAAAACCAACACTGTGAAGAGATGTGGTTTTCATTACATGAACACAATCCATATATGGAATATATAAGTTTAATTAAAAAAATTATATAATATTTATATTATATTAATCGTTCCTAAAATATAAACTAATTGGTACATTATTTATATCATGATCATTTAAAAATATAAATGTTCCTCATTGATAAATATAACCTAACATCTCTATGATTGAATCATAGGACAATTTTCATAACAATTTACTTGTTTGTTTTAAATGTATATTTGATACATATAAATGGTTAATATTTCATGTTTATTTTTATATAAATATATTAATAATTTCTTCATTTACCATATTAATCCTATGGATTTCATTTTCAATGTATGAGTTACATTCGAAAAAAACATCCAACATGAACATAAATGACAAAGTAATTGAATATAAAATGGTAAAAAATAAAAATTAATGAATATTATACTATTAAATTGATCATAATAATATAAATAACTAACAAATTTTAATTATTCTTGAATATAAGTATTTTACAAGATGAGTTGCACTCATGTCAAGTGAAACATTAGCTCAACAAACTCATATGAATTATTTTACTGGTTTATTTTCTTATAATTTTTCTTCTATATGAATATTAATAATATTATAATCTGGTTATATTAATATGTAAATACATGAATTATTATAATTATTTTTTATATGATTATATGTTTTTCAAATTTTATATTTTTACATAATGTTTTATATTTTTTTAATAATGTCTAAAGGAATATTTTATTTTAATGAATAAAGTGTTAATGATTATTCCAACAATTATAAATATTATTTATTATTTATATCTATTTTGAATTTACAACATTTTATTCAAATAAAAACTCTCTTATACTTGATTCAATATATTTTGGTTTGAAAATGGGGTTTTACAATGTAATTGTATTTCGATATACAGATGTATTAAGAAAATGAGTTAAAAGTGTTAATCAAGGAATTTATTATGAAAAGGAGAAATATTATAAATATTTATTCATTATAATGTCTATTTTTTGGATAACATGTTAGCCTACAACATTAATGATGATTGATGAAGTATTTAGAGCTCGTGATGAATTGTGAGAACGGTATTTCTCTTCAATTCATTGGGTAAGGATTAGTTTTTTCAGGTAATTATGGTTGAAGTCAAAAAATAATGTATATTAGAATATTAAGGGTAAAATTAAGGGTACTTATATGTGTTCAATAAATATGATGTAAAATGTTTCAAAATGAAATTTCTATGTGTTTTATTGAGTTTTCTCAGGATTGATTTAATTTTAGAAGGTGAGCTAATAATAATTTAAAGGGGATATTTTTTCACTTATAAGGTAAGAATGTATGTTTCTATGAAACTATTTTTCAACGGTTCTAATGTTTTTAATAAAAACCTCATTATTATGTTTTGTCACTTATTTTTTCTTATAATATGTTTTCTAAAAAATTTAGAAGTAAAAAATATTCATTTGAGCTCAAAATTTATTATGTTAAAGAAAATATCTCTTTATGATATCAGTGTTTTAAAATGGATTAAATTTTTTCCATTTTTATGTATCTTTATATTTTTTTAGTTACATCCCATTTTTTCTATTTTTTTTATTGTTTGTAATGATGACTAATAATAAATAAGATGTCAACTTTAAAAAAATTAAATGATGTAAACCATTATTATATTTCATAGTTCTATACTATGGGAAAAAATATATATATTTAGATTTTGTGCACCATGTATATTATATAAGGTTTTCATTTGATATTTATGAACAAATTATGTAAAAAAATAATCCCAAAATTAACATGAAATTAAATAATCATTATTATTTTTAAAAAATGAATATATGGTTTGAATACGGATAGGGATATTATATCACGAAAATTTATAAAACCCCATTAGTTTTTATAAATTATTTAATTATGGTTTGATTATGTTATGGGTTGTTAGTATTAAAAAAAATTAAATTATTAGTTTACATTATAGTTTTGGAAGATGAAAAGATAAAGTAATAGAATATTCAAATTTAAGGTTATTATATCTTGGGATTGACTCTATGGATTTTCATGTTGCATCATTTAATAATTAACTATTCATTATGTTTTTTGGTTGGAATTTGTTGATTGATAATTGAAGTAATTAGGATAATTATACACTCACTAATTAGTTAATAAGAATTGTTGGAATTGGAAAAGCGCTATTTTTGGAAATATTAACTTATTTAATATATGTTTTCAATCATGGTACCCATGGAAATGAGATGCCCAACACTCCATTGTAAGACATTTATATATTATATCCTTTTGTGAAACAATAGACTATTAATTATGAAAAATAGTAACAAAATTTTAAATTAATATATGGATCAATTAGGTAGAGAATATTTTCTATGTTTATTTTTTATCAGAACATCAAAATTAATCTATTTTAATTTATCATTTGTGAGGTGAAGTTGTTCATTGGTAGTGATTGGTTTTGAGTACCAATTAAAAATATGAAATTTATTATAAAATGTGATCAATAGTCTAGGATATTTTCATTGTGGAAAACTTTCTTAGTGCCTTTCATAATTATATTTAATAAAAAATTTGGTGACTCAATTTATAAATATGATGAAAATTTTACAATATTGTTCAACTACAGAAAATGTTTTACTTATTAAAATAAATGGAAAAATCAAAGACATTATTCATGATTAAAACCATGATTTTGAAAGGATTTTTTTCTCATGATTTAGGAATATATGAGTACATTTTTTAAATTGATTATACAACTAAAATATAGTATTTATTTATATCAATAAAGATAAGAAGTGGAATTGGTGTAAAACTAGGGAAATACACCCATTAATTAAATTGAAATGAAATAAAATAAAACATCATTCATGTGATAACTCTTGTAAAAATATTTTTAAGGAATAAATAATGATGTTTTGAATATATTACTAGAATTGAATAATTTAAATTTCTCTCATGAATGAAAATAAATATTTTATAATAATTACCATAACAATAATGATCATTATGTAGTAATATGTTTTAATGGTAAAGAGAAGAGTCATTACAACTATGTGTTCCATAGAAAATTATAATGAAGGGAAATCATCATGATCAGTTGTCATAGGGTATAAAAAAAATTTCTATGACATAGGTAGTGGATGGACCATAATAAGATGTTGTGATTAATACATTTCTTATTTATTTAGACTATGCCAATTTTATTTTGGATTCAAGGTCTATGAATTAATTTTTTAGGAAATTTTATCATTAAATTAAAATATCAATTCAATAAATAGAGAATGAAATTTTGATAAATCCTATTGGAGGAAGTATTAAATATTATATATAATTATATGAATCTTACTATTTAATTTTTTTCAATTCTTTTATTTTTAATGTCATTTAACTATTCCCTTAGTGGAGTCTGATTTCATTTTTGAAATGGATTGAATTTTACTTTATCATTGCAATAAATTTCATAGAGTTAATTTATAAATATTTATTTTTAGAGTGTGTTTAAATTCATATGAATTTGTTATATCATACTAATTATAAACATATCATGATGAATATAAATTGATGAATGATACATGTGTATAATATCAAGCACATGTTAGTGAAAATAAGTGAATTATTAATTTTTGTGATATGCCTATGGTAAATGAAATTTTGATGTATTTTCGGGAAATATTCAATGTATTCTTTCTAATAAAGGAGTTGAATTAACTTGTTATTTATTTTTTTATTGTAAAAATATTTTACATACATTATATTTAATGCCTCAAAAATATCTATTAAAATTAAATAAATATATTACATTAATTAATTGGTAATGGTTTCATTTATAATAAAACTTTGCCCAAGGGTACTTTTAATTTTTTTTATAAACAAAATTAGGGTGATATGTGTCTTTGCATTGATGGTATGGAATTCATTTACATTATATTAATAAAATGTTTATGTTTTCTTATATTTTTTACTTGTTTTATCCAATCCATGATACTTTCTTTTTTTCTATGATTAAAATATTATTTGAATACCATCATCAAAAATTTAAGTAAGATTATATTATAAGGATAGAGCCTCACAATATTTATTTCCATTATGAGTTTGTGGTTATTCCTTTGAGGTTTAATAATTACCATGATATTTTTAGGGATTGTATGAATTGAGTTTAATGTGATAATTTAGATTAATTAATTATTAAATTTATTAATGAAATAATTTTATATTCTAAAATCTATTATTATTTTTATAAAAATGTATGTTTTGTTTTGTAGAATTTAAATGAAAATAAGTTATATGTGAAATTCCAAAAGTATAAATCTTTATTACAATACTATTCATTACATTGGAGTATTATTTCAATATATGTAATAAATATTATTGTAACTATAAATAAAGAGGATTAATAATATAATTCAAGGTTGATTGGTTTACTACATATGGGTTTTTGTAATCGTTTTTCATTTGGTAGTCACACTGCTAATGTTATCTAAAAATAGAGTTAAATTACTTTAGGTAATTGAATTTTATAAAAATTTTATCGAATTAATAGGAATATTTTTAAGGATATACTATTACAATTTCCATCTATAATTGGGAAGTGTGTTATATATTAGGGAACATTATTGATGGTATTTGGTTTTGTCATCATTCATAATGATCAGGTAACTTCATATGAATTATCCCAACTAAAACTCTATTGATAGAATTGTCCAATTACTTATCTTGATCATGTATTAATGTATTTTTATTTAATAAATTTATACATTTTTAATGTGGTGAAATTTGAAAAGGACATGGATGATAAGAGTTTTACAGTTAAATTAATCTAAAAACCATTGACCATGATGGAATGATGATTTCAAGAATTGGTAAAGGAATATCACTTCCAGATAAAATATTTTTCATGTAAATCATACAAAGTAGATAATGATTTTATTTGAAAAATTAATGCATCAGTAACCATTATACATGTGTAACATGATACATTATTTTATGATTTAATGAATCTAGGTTTATAACAGATGTATTAGAAAATCATTTCCCTTTTGGATCAAGTATTAATATAATCATCTTTTTCATAACTAATTTTGATGAAATAAAATAATTATTTTAGATTTAAAATAAATCATTAATTTCATTAGGGGAGTATATTAATTTAGTTTTATATTGAAAAAAATGTATTATAGGATTTGGAATGAGATTCTATATTTTAGGTAATTTCTTTTTTATGAAATAATTATTGAGTGAGGGTTACAAACCTCCATTTTATATTCACCCCTGAACATTAAGATGTATAAGGAACATTAGGAATATTAATGGTGGAAATTAAAAATGATATATATTACAATATGTATCATTAAAGGGTTGACATTTTATAAGCTACAATTTATAAGAAGTCTATGAAATGTGATGAATCAGTTCTAGTCAGTAAATCATTGAAAATAGGATAATATACACATAAATTTCATGGTGGAATAAAAAATTCATCTCAACAGAAAAATTTTTTTTATAGATCTTTTAACTAAATCTATAAAATGGTTTCTTATTCATGATATTATACTATATTTTAAATTTATAGATATTATCTTAATCATATATTCATGATTAATGGATTTATGCACTGTATTTTTTATGATAACAATCCCTGATTTAGATATGATTATAGGACAGGGCAACGAATGTCATGGGGTACTGAGTTAAATATCAGAATAAATTTTTTCCAAAATATAATTGATAGTTGAAAGAAACAATTTTAAAAATAGAATATACACATATGTAATGATCATATGATTTTAATTGAATGTACGGATCAACATATTTCAATGGTGAAATTTTCATAAAAATTGTCAATCTAATATACATATTACACCATTTTCAGTATAATACATAAAATGGTTTCGAACCCAAGAATGTGGGGATAAAGATGTTGATAGACTATTTTTATGACAATAATTTGTATAAAAGATTTTTGAGAATGTAATTATTTTTCATTAAATTGTGATAAAATATCAGAGAAGGAATTTTTTTGAAGAAAACTATGTGAATTATATTTCCATTGAGGTATGGCACCATTTTTTTCTTAAATTGTACCCTTGGAATGGTTTTTTTTAAATTTTAAGGGAAGAAACATAAACCCATAGTAAATAGGTTTATTTAAAAAAATGTATATAGTGGGAACATTTTGTTATTTAGTATCCCTGCCAAAAAGAATTTCTCATGAAAATTACATGATTCATATTTTTTTGTTGAAGAAATATATACATGATATATCACTTATTTTGGGAATATAAGTAGTACAATTTGAAAAAACATTCACTTATATGAAAAATAAAATTAAATTTATACCTAATATATAATATTTATTGAGAAATAATACTACTCACAAAATTTTGATTCTAGTGAAGAACCATAAGATCGAAGAAGGACATATGTAAATCATAAAACAATATGAGGGAAAATATCGACATTTGTTTATGTAATGAATAAAATTGCGGGGGAAATATTTCATTTATGAGTGATAATTATAAAACCAAAGAAATAATACAAATTAAATAATTTTATAATTTTATAGGTGTTAATATTATGGATTCATATTCATAATTGTCTCATAATTTATTTTATATAATATTTCAATCAATAAAAGGTATAATTTTATGTAACTAAATTAATTATTATGTATTATATTATAAAATTTTGATGATAAATTACCAAATTTTATATATTTCAAATTGAAATATGAAATTAATATTTTTATAGAATCATGTCAAAAAAATTTGATGATAACTTTTATTATTTTTTTGAAATAGTTGGTGTTGGTGAATTGTGAAAAACATTGATTTTACAAATACTTAAAATTTAATGATATTATCAATATGATTACATGCATTTTATGAGATATATTACCAATAATTAATATAAATGTTTTATATAATATAATATATTTAAAAAAAAATTTGAACATTGAAATCAATTTTTCAAAATTTTTAATTATATGCAATGTTTTCATTCAAATATAAAATATAATTAGAAATGAATGTTTAATACATTTTTCACATGGTTATAGGAGGTTTGTGTTTATTTTTAATGTCGAATATGTATAATAGTATTTAACATATTAAAAATTTTTATATATGAATAATGATTATAATTAATTTTTATATAAAATCATTTCATTTATTGAAGAAGTCATTTTTATAAAAATATCATTTTCATTACATTTTTTGATATTATATTAATAGTTATTTTAACCTATTCAAGAAATATAATATTATAAAATGGATCCCAAATTTATAGTTATAATTTTATTTTTTCAAGGAGTTTAATTTTAATTGTTTATCATAATGAATAGTAACCATGTAAAATGTTTTTAACAATATTATTGTTTAAAAGGGTTAACAAGGGGTTAAAAATTGTCATACGAATTCAAATATCTATTAAAATTTTGTAAATTACATTTATTTAAGGGATTTATAATATAATATTTTTTTCCTTATAATTTTTAATATATTTTATTCAGTTTTCCCTATATATTTAATATTTTATTTTAAAACATTGAATGTTTATAATAGTGTGACACTCCTAACTTATGAAATGGAATCTCATCTCTATATTTATTCATATACCATGAGAAGATTGTATCAACCAATATCTATAAAAATTACTCTCCAAATATACATACCACTTTCTAGTGGTTTTAGGATCACTATAATGTCATTCGTATTAGGATTAATGTATATGAAAAGAAAGATGTCCAAAGATAGTGTATACCTCTTAAACAAATTTTTTGAATTAATTTTTTTCTTTGACTTAATTAATATAAAATATAACCATATTTCCATAAGAATTTATGAATTTTTAACAAGAAAACATGTAATTATGATGAAAAGTAATCTATTTTAATGTTCTTTTCTATCCCATATGAAATCAAGACTTCTCTTATGGGTGATATGGGGAATAATTCATCCACAAATCAAGTTATTTCCTTTTTCATCACCACCTCACACCAATTGTGATAATGATGGATTTATTTAATTAATATGGTCATTATATAATAAAATTTATATTTTAATGATAATCCTCTATATAAATTATTTCTTTTTAATCTGTGGAAATGTAAAAACATAACTCTTGTGTACACATGGATTACTGCCTCAACGAAATGATACATTTAACTATTCATGATTCCCTTTATTATATGATTTAAACCAATATTGTAAAATTATAAGAAATTATAAAATAATATATTTTCATATCAATTAATATTTTTAAATTAGATATTATTATAACTAAAATGGGGATACTATGTATGAGATGATACTCAGAACACAAAAATGGGTATCTCTGAAATCTTATATTTCACACAAGAAAATGTTATATCAAAAAATAATAAATTATTTATATTATTAATTTTAATCATATTTTTTAACTAGAAATTATATGGATTGGAATGAACATTACTAACTATATAATGTTTACCCAAGATAATTATGTTTTTTTTACTTTCATTTATTAAATTTGAAAGGCATAAAATGGGAATAAATCAAATATTAGGCCAAAAATATTCTAATATTTATAAAATAAATTTTTACCACCTTTTGATGGAGAACCCTTTTTCAGTAAATATTTTTCAATATTATATGTTATATTTGAGAAAATAATAGTATTTTTTAAATTTTTTACATCAATATTTAATTTGGATTATATTTTGGTTTTTTAGATAAAATTCATATTTTAATGATTACTGAAAAATACAACATTTTAATTCAAAAATACCTTTTCATATAATTTATTTGTATACAAAGATTATAATTTGAATTTTTTATGACTATATTTAAATTATGATTTTTATTTATTCTATTTTTGCTAATTGGAAGTAATTTTACATTTAAATTTGATATAAACCCATGCCAAACATTTGATGGCTTTTAATTTTTGAAAACCCATTTTATCATTCCAATAATGAGATAAATTTTAAATGTAAATTTTCAACTTCTATGAATTTACTTTCTAAAAAATAACATAAATTGTTATATATATTATGAGAAATTAGGTATAATAAGATTAAAATATTTTTTTGGTGAGTATTAAGTTTTGTATTTTAACTACCATGGTTAAAAGATAAAACAATAAAATAAGGTTACAAAAAATATTATAAAAATATAAAACTACATGATATCCTGACCTAATCATATTGGATGAGTAATTAATTACCTGGAAACCCCTTGGGGAAAAATTTGGGCCTTTGTTTTCCACTTTGGTGTGATAATGACATTTATTACATTTAATTTTAATATAAATGATAAAATATCATAAAGATGAATATTGTTACTAAAACAATTTAAATATGATGTTATATAAGTGATCTCAAATACTATTAAAATTTATTATAAATATATAATAATTTCCTATATCTTAGTATTTTAATATATATATTTAGACATTACGTAACTAAACATAATTATGAAATAAATATTATGTAATAAAAGACTTATTAATGAAAGAGTCAAATAAATGATATTATAAATAGTAAAATATATATTATTTTACATAATTAATGACATACATGAATTTTTTGGATTCATTTGACATGTTTTTTATTATTAAAAGTAGGTTTTTTGAACTTATCATTGTGTTATGATATTTTAAAAAAATAAAAAAAAGAATAGTGTCAAAATTGAGACTATTGTTATTTCAAAAATATAAAAGATTTTATTAAGAGGTATAAATTTCATAATAATCATTGATTCTAAAAAATGGATACAATAAGTCCCAATAAATATTAATTGGAACTTTTTTGGTACTTTTTAAATGTTTTGGTAATTAAGGTAACCCAGAAATTATAAATAACATAATATCATGATAATATTAAAATCGGTAAAATAACAGTTAAACCTAAAAGATAACGATTAAAATAATATTTCAAACTTGAATATTTATATTTCTATGATGTTTATTCAACTATAAAATCATACTATATAAGAAATTAATTATTATCAGACCATTTGGAATTGAAATTGAATTTGTATTAATTTATTATTTTAAGAGTTTCTTAGGGATCCCCTCCCATCTCTTATAAAAAGGCCCCCACTATTCCATAATAAAAACACAATTTAAGATTTTTAGAGTAGATAATATCAACACAAAACACTTCCTATAATCCCGCCCCACATTCTTGAGGCTTTATTTTAGGCATAACACCCTTATTAAAGGTGTTATGTTCTTTCTTATGGATGATCAATCGATGAAGAGGTATCATTTTTAAAGTGTTTTTTATTTCATCATCTATATCCTCTAAATTTTATTCATCCAAGTTAAAATAATTAATATATTACCATAAATATACTCATATATTTTTATGCTAATATCATCCACTAAATCCATTTATACGTTGTTCAAATGGGAACAAAATTAATCGTTTGTGCATACATGTGAATTACAACCTCCAAGAACCAATTTTGACCGTTTTACATTTCCATCTGTAAATATGGTTTATAAATATTGAATTGACATTCATATGTGATATTAATAACTTTTTATCATATTAATGAAATAATATTTGAATTGTGTTCTTATATTCCATTCATATAAAAACAATAATTTTGTTTGTACAAATGTGTGAACTATTACCTCCACAAAGCGATGTGAATCATTTTTATTCACCACATAACATGTATGATATATAAATAGAATTATATTTACTTTATTATTATTATTTTAATTATTTATGATAATTATTTTTTTATTAAATAATAATTACCTTATTTACATAATGATCAACAAACAATGAAAATTTTACTTATACATACATATGGAATACCATCTCAATGAATATAACATTGTTCATTTTTCTTAACCATACTATATGGTATGATTAAAAAAGTCTAATTAATTAATAAAAGTAATGGTTATATCATGAATAATATTCTTGAGATTATTTAATTACTACCATATGTTCTAATAACATCAAAAAAATGTTCACATTCGACTCAAGTATTGAATGTCTACAAAACATCAAATATGAACTAAAATAATTATGTAATTTTTATAACATGGTAATATGTTATATAAACACAATAATTATCTTGATGAGTTTTCTCAAGAAAGTATAAATTTTCATGTGTTTATTATTCTGGAATTTACCAGTTCTACAAGAATATTCAGACTCAAGGTAAGGGAAAGCATCTCAATATCCTTTCCTTGAGGCATATTTTGACAACATACAACAAATCCTATTATATATTTTATATTCAAACAATATTCATTTTAATTTCATCTAAGGGATTTCAAAAGGGAATATATTTTATATGAATCATTTTAAAAAATATCAAATGTAATGTTTTTTTCATTTGCAGTGACAATGACCATTCAGTCACCCTGACCATTATTTGGTATTTGATTTCCTCTACATGATGTGATTTTTTCAAAAGAAATGTAAACACCAGATTTCATTTCTATTTATTTTTTTATTGAAATGTTCTTGATAATGGATTGATTATGTCAATATCATGATATAATATCTTATTATTGTAATGTGGAATTGTTAATTTTTCTTTTATGGTTTTTTTATTTGTTATGATAATGATATTGTTCTTGGGAATTTATTATTTATATGGGTGGTTCCGGAAAAAATTGATTATAGTGAGCATGTGGTATTTGTTCAATGCATTCGGTAATGAGACAAAGTTAAATTCTAAGGATTCTCTTAAGCAATTTATGAAATATACTTTTATGGGTCTTCAAATTGTAACCCCGAAGGTTACTCCCTATGTAGCTATAAACGATACAGTATGTGTATGATATGGATTCCACTAGTAACCATTAGCATCTATTATTTATATGAAGTTTTTATGTTTTCTTATTATTTCATGGGATTATAAATATTCATGGACTAGTGTTTTATATCATTATTTTATATCCATTACAATGATTTTTGTACCAATCTTATGTTATTAAAATTTTTTCACCAAGTATCAAGATGGCTAAGAGAAAGGGTAGAGTAGAGAATATTTTTTTCAACAAAAATGTAATGATTTTTACTTTTAAATGTTTTATATTATGAAATAAAACTATACTATTTTAGATGTATCCATTTTTTATGTAATAGTTATTGAATTATTCCTTAAATATCTAACCCTGAAAGGATCCCCAATATGAATTTTTTACATAAATCAATATTATGTAATATTTAAGGATAAGAGATTATAGATGGTATCAAAGGAAAGATTAGATAAATTTAGGGATTATTTTATTGTTTATATATTATCAATAAATTATTTTTTACTTTATTTTTTAATTTAAATGATATAGAATTTGAGGATTACCATGTGGTTTCATCGAAAATATGTTCATTCAAGATTGTATTTTATATAGGAAATTGGGTAGCTATACGAGGACAACATCAAGCTAGAAAAAAACCATTCAATTCAGCAACCTAAGATGTTCAGAAACAGAACTAAACAATTTGGATTTAATAATATATAATTTTACTAATTCTATAAATCGTTGTCGTATCCATACACGATAGAATCTAGATCAACTATAGAGGATCATGTTGATAGTGGAGTATTTTATGATTCCACACCCTCTATCATTCAGAGGATCATTGAACATTTTTTTAACTGAATGGTGGATTATGGAACTAGAAAATATTTTTCCTATTAGGAGGTGTTCATGAAATAAAAAGGATTGACATTATGTTTACCATTTAGAATGTGAAGCTGATCAGTGGTGGTCAATGGTTAGGAATATCAGAGACAGTAAAGAGCATGATGCATGGGATTTAGATGAATTCAATAATACGTTTCTTGATAATTATTTTTCTATTTATATTTGACATAGTCTAGAAAATAATTCAATGAAGGGAGGAATGGTGAGGACATTGTGGATTCTTATGAAGAAAAATTCACGTGATTAGAAATGTATTCTCTAAATTTAATCTGAGATATTGTTATTAAAATCAATAATTATTACAAAATATTAAAACCAAAGTATTAAATGGAATTTTTTCTCATGGGTTGAAAAGATAAAAAATGTGTTCGGCATGACTATAATGTAGAAATGGATATTTTCGATGTTCGGTGTGTTCCTAAAAAAACAGAATAAGAGGCTGAGGTGGCATGCTAAAGGGAAGAATTTTCAAAAAAAAATTAGATGATATGAAAACTAATTTAATAGTTTGTAATAATTCTGGTAAAAATGACACTAAGTAATGCCTTTAAAATTATTATTTGTGCTTTTGATGTGGTAATATGATATCTAAGTCTCAAAAATTTCACTGAAAATGATAATGATGTTGGTAACACCAAATCTTATTTACAGTCACTAAAATTTTTTATGTGTAATGATATGGGTCATTATGACAATTAGTGTCTAATGAAGAAATAGAGTGAAGGGAAGCATCGTAACTATTATCAAAATATTGTGGTGAAATCCATTACAACTACATCAACCGATGATGCACCATCAAATGATGTGCTATCAATTACTTTTTTGTTTATTAAGATTATTCAAAATGTGTTGTTTGAATATGGTACTACACATTATTTGATTTATGAGAATTGTTTTTGGTAAATTGGAAATTCAACATTAGAAAATGAATCAAATACTCTTGTTAAAAACCCATGGGGTAAATATTAAGGCAAAAAGAATTTATATGATTCTTCGTGTACTTTTCATGGGAATTAATCAACATACAATTCATATTATTTTTCCTCTAATAAATTTTGATGTCATTCTGGGTATGGAATATATTTATGTTTACCATGATATGATTAAATATTGAGCTAAAAGTTTTCATTCTAGAAATACTTTCAGTTTGTGTATAAGAATGAATCGTAACCATTTATAACATATTAGAAATCTATAAAACTGTTAAAAGATAGAAATAAATTTTACCTAGAATATATATTTTAAAACAATGGAATTGTTCATATTAATGATTCTCTAGTGGTAATTGAGTATCTTGACGTTTTTTAAGATGAGTTTCTTATTAATATACCTAAAAAAGTTATATTTATTATTTTCATAGATTATGAATTTAATTCAATTTCAATGACCCCTTACTGAATGTCTACGAATTAAGTTTTAGAGATAAAAAATAAATTGTAAGTGTTATTAGATTAAGGTCTCATTTGACCTAGAACATCACAATGTGGTGCTCTTATGTTATATTCTAAAAATAATGTTGCTCAATTATAAATTTAATTGATTTTATATCATTAAATAACATCACAATTATAAAAAATAATTGTTTCCTCATATAGATGATTTATTGGATCATCGCTGGGTAGCACAATTTGTTTCGTGGGTTGACTTAACATCGAGGTTCCATCAGTTGAATGTTAAATATGTAGACATTCTTAAGGTTGTGATTCATAATAGATATGTCCATTATGAATTTGAAGTTATTCTATTTGGGATAATGAATTCACCAACTATATGAATTGATATCATGAATTGAATTATCTGTGAGTTATTTTATATGTTTTCGGTTGTGTTTATTGAAGAAAATATCACTACTCTAAATGTAAAGAGGAGAAATAATGTCATTTATGGTTTTCCTTAAAAACCTCAAAAGAAAAGAGACCATATGGAAAATTAATCAAATATGAGTTTTGGATTAAAACCATTTTATTCCTTTTTCAAATTGTTCATAGAGATGTCATAACTATAGATTCTAATAAATAAAGTTTTTTGAAGAATGTATAATAATAATAATAAATTAACGGATATTTTTATTTTTATTAATTTAGAAGGATATTATTGCTAGGTTTTTGAAAATAATGAATGTTTATATTTCTCACTAACTAAGATAACTCGAAAATGTGTAATGTTCATCTAGAAAAAATAATGTGATTACTATTTTCAATAATTGAAAAAAAATATTATTGATTGACGCAGTTTTGGAACTACCTTCCATAAATGATGAATTCATTATCTATAGTGATGATTCATTGAATGGACTTGGTTTTTTTCTATTACAGAGTGATTAGGTAATTACTAATGCTTCATATCAGTTGAAAAATATATAGCTAAATTACTTCCCAAATGATTTGGATTTTTCATCTTTTGTTTTTCCCATAAAAATTTGGTGGCATCATCTATATGATGTAAAATTTGAAAATTATATTGAGAAGAACATTAATATATATATTCCCTTAGAATGAATTTATCTTAAGAAAAATATGATGGCTAGAACTAATCAAGGATTTTGACTTCATGATTCATTACAATCATGGAAAATCAATCAATGTGGTTGATGCTTTGAGTTAGAAAAGTAATGTTACATTTACCATGCTACATTTGGAACCCGATCCTTTGGATAATGATTTATTTAATTTTTTCTTGTATGTTTTGTTATAGGAAGTTAATCTTTTTTATTTCAGATGGAAGTGACATCAAATCTATCATAAAGAAATAATTAATTGATGAATGAAGACTATGTGTTATAGAAAATGGGATAATTGGTTAAATGTGTTTTACTATAATTTTAAATTAATAATTATTATGTTTGGATATTTGGGAAGAGGTTATGTGTGCCTTGGGATTCAAGAATGAAGAAATAGTAGTTATGTGAAGCTCATAATTCATCATTTTTTATTAGCAGTACTAAGATGTATAAAGTCCATTGAGAGTATTACTAGTGGGATGGAATAAAAAGAGATAATTCTAACATTAATGTGATGTTTTTGACTTGTTAGTAGATGAATGCAGAATGAATATACAAAAAAGGGAATCTCTAAAATATTATATTAAAATATAATAAATTGGAAACTATATCAATGGAACTCATATTAAGATTAATAGTGACTTCTCAATGTCACAATCAGATTTGGGATATGGTTGAAAAATTGAGTAAATATTCTCATTTTCATTATATTGGATATACAATATCTCAAAATAAAATTTATTGTTTGTATCAAAAACAAATAATCAGGCCACTTGATGTTTATCTCTCAATTGTATCTGATCTAGATCATAAGGTCACTTTTTTCTTTTGGAAAAGTGGTAAAAATTCATTCGAATGTGAATTAAATTTCAGTACAACTTTTCTTCATCAATCAGATGTCCAGTCATAATGAACAATTTAGACCATGGAGGATATGTTACATGTTTGTTCAATAGAGAACTAAGGAATTTGGGATTAACATAATTATTTGGTTTTGTTTTCTAAAAAACATTTTTTCATTCTAGTATACAGTTGGAAACATATGAGGCATTATATGGAAAGTGGTGTGAAACTCTATATTTTTTGGATGTTATAGGTGAAAGGATATTGATGGGGACATAATTGGTAGAAGTGATGGAAAAAAAATTCAAATGATTTTGAACCAAATTAGCATAGATCAGAGATGGTATAAATTTTATGTGGATAACCAGAGGAAGGGTCTTTCATTGGACGTATGAGATCACGTATTTCACAATGTTTACCATGGAAAAGATTTATGTGTCTTGTAATGATGGGGAGGATGAGTCCAATTTTCATTGGACATTATGAAATTTTTGAGAATGATGGAACTGTTTCCGGTAAGTTAGATTTTACTCTTAGTTTATCCTAGGTAAACATTATTTTTCTTGTTTCAATGTTGAGAATTTATTTTTCAGATTCGTATCTTGTTTTGAGTCCAGACGTACTTCAATTGGAAGGGAATATTTCTTATGAGGAACACCAATTTTAGATTAAGGACCACAGAGATAACATGTTATAGAATGGGGACATTTATTAGTTAAATAATTAGTGAAAATATAATATTGTTTAATATTGAACATGGGATTCTTTAAATAATAAGAGGGATAAAAACCCAAACTGATTTTCTATTTTAGTAAAATTTTGAGGACATAATTTCATAAAGGGGTAAGGATGTAACATCCCATAAAATTATAAAATATGAAATATTCTTATATATTTATATTTATAAATTATATATTATATTTACATAAAATAGGACATTATTTATGATATCACACCCAATATGCAATAACGGGTTTCTCTGATATCTATTTTTTTCCACAAGACTGAGTTACATAGAAAAATAATACATTATTAGTTGTATTATTATTAATGATTGATATCATCTCACCATTGTATTGGATTGAATAAGTAGAACTAACTATATTACCTTTACCCATGATTATTTAATGTTTTCCTCACATATAAAAAATTTTAAAGGCTTAATTTGAGAATAAATCCAATTTTATGCTTAAAATACTCTACTATTTTTAAAATATAGTTCTACCTCATTTTCATGGTGAACCATTTTTTAAAAGGTTTTTGTAACCATTATATATTTTACACCCCAATATAAAATTCCCCTTTCTAATAAATTCATAAAAATTTATTTTTGTTGAACATTTTGTATTTTTCTAATAACTTTCACATTAAAATTGATACTAAGAAACTGCATTTAAATTCGATAACAACATGTTCTCTAATTTTTTTATGTTGTTAGATTGTTATTTCAAATTGTTTTAAAGTATATTTAGAATAATTTTTTACATGTTAATCCAATTTTGGTTATTGGAAATAATTTCACATTGACATTTAATATAATCATATGTCAATCATTTGATAGTTTTATGTTTCCAAAATCCCGTTTTTCATTCTGACAATGGGATTAATTTTAAATATAAATTTTCAAAAAATATGAATTGAATTTTCAAAAAATAACACACATAGATGTAATTATTATGAAAATTGTGATTTAATAGGATCAAAATACTACTTGGTGAATAATAACTCTATTATTTTATTTACCATAGTTAAATGGTAAGTCAGGTAAATACGGATAAATATAATATTATAATAATACCAAAATTACATACCACATTTATTAATATAATTAGATGAGTTATTTTTGACCACGAGAACCCTTGAGAAGAAATTTTTCCTCTGAAATTCACTTTGGTGTGATAATGACAATTATAACAATTAATTTTAAATTAAATGAAAAAATATCATAAGCATGACTCTTATTACTAAAACAGTTTAATTATGGGGTTATATAAGAGATATCTTAGAATATAAATATAAAATATAAATATAAAAAATTTAACTAAATCAGTCTATTTTATTTATATTTTTTATTCTTTATATAATGTTAACTTATTATGACACAATGATGATGAAATAATTGTTTTATTAATGAATAAAAAAAAACTTATACTATAAATATTAAAATAAATATTAATTTACCTATTTTAGTCCATAAAAAAATTAGAGAAATATGACATGTTATTGATTGTAAAAATTTGTTATTTTGATCTTATCATTATGTTAGGATATTATAAGAAATAAGAAAATGAATAGTGTCAAGATTGATAGTATTCCTATTTTTAAAATATAATATATTTTATTAAATGATATTAATTTCCTAAAAATAAATTATTCAGCCAAATGGTTAGGATATATTTATATATTACCTATATGTCAATTTTTTTGGACTTTTGACATGTTATGGATGTTATATTAACATTCAAATTGTAAATAACATAATATTAAATTATGATAAAAAGTATAAAATATGTGTTAAACCAAAAAGATTTGGACTAAAATAATAATAAAAATGTTTCTAATTTTAATATGATGTTGGGTTTTAAAACCAAAATTCTATTATCTCTGAAATAAATGATATTGGGACAATTTAAAATAGATATTGACTTTATATTAATTTAATATTTTAATATTTTCCAAGGGTGGCCCTCCCCCCCCCTTATAAAAAGGTTACCACTATTCTCTAACAATCAAACATCCAAAACATTTTTTGTCATCCAAGATATTCCCAATCATCTTCCTAGATTCACATTCCACAATGTAAAAGCCTTATTTAAGGTATAATACTTTTTTTTGTGGTGTTAAGGTGTTCGTCCAAAGTGATCATATAAAAAATACGTATCATTATTTAATCCTTTTTAATTTATTTCTTCTTCAACATCCTCTAAATTTTATTATTAAAAGATTTAATATTAAAATAAATATTTGTAATATACTTATATTTTGTTATATTAATATAATACCCTAAATTCGTCATTAATTCTCTTAAATTGGAAAATAATTAATTATTCGTGCGTAGTAGTGGATTATCACCTCCATGAATTGATTTTATGTGTTTTCCATTATCATATATGAAGATATATTATAATTATGGAATTAAAATTTGTATATGATTTTAATTTCAAATTTATCATTTTAATATTATATTATTTCAATTATGTTATTATCTTCCAAGAACATAAAAACAATTGCATCGTTCATGCGTATGTGTGAACGATCACCTCCACAAAGAAATGTGAATTGTTTGTATTCCCACATCACATGTATGATATATATAACTATATATAAATTATTAGTATGATGTTAATAACATTAAAATTTTTCAATATTGGTAAAATAATATTTACCTTATTTCCATAATGACAAATGAAAAATGAAATTATTACTCATGTGATCGAACAACCTCCCATCTCCATGAAACTAACATTGTTTATTTTTAAAACCATAATTAATTCATTGATTAAAAATGTATTATTAATTTATAAAATTGATATATATGTGATGAATACTATTTTCGAGATGATTCACTTATGACCATATGTACTAGTTACATCAAAACCATGTACATTTTTTACTCATGCACCGAATATCAAAATAATTTCTAATACGATGTAATTTTTATAAAATGGTAATAAGTTAAATTAAATAAATAATAAACATGAAAATGGTTATAAACCATTTATAAATTAACCTATGATTAGTATTCATCAATATAATGATTTTACATGATGAGTCAGACTCAAGGTAAAGGACCTTGTCTAAATTTCCATTCATTGAGTAATATTTTGATAATATACACAACATTATTTTATGCGGTTTTTATTAAATCCCTTGTAATTTTAATTTCATTAAATTGTTTTTAAATGGGAAAATTTTATATAAGATTTTTCTACTAAATGAAAAAGTAATGTATTTTTATCAAATGTTGTGACAATGAACTTTCTGCCGCAAAGACCATTATATTGTATATGGATTCCTCTATAATCCATAATGTTTTTAAATGAAACTTAAATAACATATTTCATGTTTAGGTAGTTTGGTATTGATTATTTTTAGAAATGATTTATTTTATAAATATCATGAAATGATATCTCCTGATTGCAATGTTGAAATATTATCTTTCCATTATAAATGTATTTTGTTTTATGATTATGTTATGGTTCTTGGGAATTGCTTATGTGTACGGGTTGCAGCTTAATTAGTCGAGGGTGGGTGAGCCTGTGATAGCTCTACAGTGAACTGGGTAAAGATAAAAAGATAAATAATAAGGTTTCTCCTATGATATTTAGTGAATATAATGTGATGGGAATTCCAATCGTAACCATGATTGTTACTCCCTATATAAATTTTAAAGATAAAATGTGAGTACGATATGTATTTCTCATGTTAACATTATAATTTATGAATTATAATATGTTTTTTAATGTTTCTTATTATTTCATGGGTTTAAAAATACATTGGTAGTAATTTTTTTATAATAAAAATCTCTTACTGATCTTTTTGTTCGCATCAAATGTTTTTAAAATTCTTTCACATGGTATAATGATGGGTAAGAGAACGGTAGAGGTAAAGAATAATTTTATCGAGAAAAAAAGTCATATTTACATTTAAATTTTTTATATTATTGAAGAAATGTATATATTTTTTAGTTAAATAAATATTGTTTGTCATAGTTATGGCATGATTTACAATACTCTAATCCTAGAATAGTCTTTAGTGTGAATTCTTAACATAAATCAAGATTATGCAATGTGTAAGTCTATGCAATTATATATATGAAATATTTAAAATTTATATTTATATAATTTTTATTATAACATATATGATGATAAAAATACACATTTAACCATAATCAACACATAAAATTTATTTTTAATATTATTGACATTAAAAATATAAATAAAATAGAATAAATTTATTTGAAAAATTAATCTTGATAATGATTTAATTAAAATTATTAATAATAAACTTTGAAAAAATTCATAAGAATGTAAAATTTAAAAATTATTTTAATATTTGTTGGTGACATTATGTATGAAATGATTTCATACTTGATGTAATGGGTATTTATTTTAAATTTTATTCTAAAAGATTCAATATATTCTCCATTATTACCATTTTTCATAACAAAATGAATGAATAGTTATCAATATTATAAAAAAATGAATTATTAAATTAATATTCAGATATTTTATTCATTCTTTATAATTTTTAAAAAAAAATTCCACAAAAAATTTTCATTAAGACTCACTTTTGATTCTTTTTTTAATTATTAATGAATGTGACTCACATATACCATATGAAAAACATTTTTCATCATCAAATATGTTATTATTTAGAAGTATTAATATAAAAATTTATATGATATAAAAATAATATCATATTTGAGTTATTTTGTATAGATTTAGTGTTTCATTTGTTAATGAAAATGATATTTATTATCTTTTTTATAAGAAAAATTAATTTTATTTTACTTATTATATAATATGAAAATAATTATGATATTTATATTGTTAACGAAATATTTTATATGCTTCATTCATTTTATGGTTCGTGGAAATTGTTTTTAGTGATAGGTAGATATTATTATATCCATCATTGCGTTAGGTATTGATGTTTTCTATATATGTAGACGTAGTGGATATAATTATAAAGGATATTACGTTGTAATGTTTTTTATGTGTGATATAATTATGGTGTCATGTGTTACCTATATGATATTCTATTACTAGAAATGGTTTTTATTTAAATAATTGAAAATAAAAATTTATTCAAATGAGATTATGAACAATATACTGAATATAATAATTTTGGATTTTAGGTGCCTTTTCATGGAAAAGATATCATTCCATTAATAAAACACACATGATTATTATAATTTCATTTTTATTTATTTTAATACTATTTAAAAAAATTAGAAATAATGTTTCTTTAATATGTATATAAATTAATAATTTAGAGAAATTTTTATTATGTAAAAATACAGTCCTTTATAGGAGTTTTATTAATTATTAAATTAATGTTTTATTTCTTTTTTTGTTACAAATATATATTCATATTACTTTTTTATCATTCCACTATTTAAAATTACTTTCAAAGTGCCTAATATGTGTTGTAATTTTATATATATAATTTTTTACATATCCTGAATGATAAAATTGTCTGATGAATTAAATTTGAGTGTAAACATAAGAACATAATTTAAAAATAATAATTACAAAATGTAGAAATATACACACTATTATGCAATTGGTATACTAATTATGTTAAACTATAAACCAATTTTTCTCTATAAATGAAAAAATATCAATTATTACTAGTCATGTAATTATGGGTTGATTAACTTATGCGATGTTACCGTTTTTCAATTATAATAGTAGGATATGGATTAAATCCTTAATGAAAAATTATAAAATTACAATGATGTGCTCCATGAAATTTTAATATAAATCATAATATTAAACACATATAGTGATTAATAATATTTTATTGAATTATATTTTTATGTAAACCTCTATTATGTTATTTAAATATTTTCATAAAATATGGTATTATACTTGATGTATCATATAATGGGACTCTATGACAAAATTGAGCCATTGTAAGGTGTAACTTCATTGTGAAAATAATGATAAATAAAAAACTAATTTGGAGTGATATCAAAATTGACTAAAAAAAGAGGTTGTAGAATTATTTTTTTTACACTGAACACTTGATTTCTTTCTCCTATGGTGTGTAACACTCCCATATTATTGACGTGAATTTCATATTTTTGGTATACATTTGATATACACAAAATAAAAGTAATATTAAAAATTATTTATTCCATTATGGATGTGTATAATAATTAATTGAATAAAAATACAATAAAATATATACAAATAAAACATAATTAGGACACTAATTGATGTAATAAAACCATAAATATATAAAAATACTATATGGTTTAAATATTCATCACCACAATCTATCAGGAAGGTCATATAAATGTTGATATATATAGAAAGAATGAAACACATGAAAAAATAAAAAATAACTCATCAAGAGAGAAATAAATGAATGAGGTGAATTATTTTATTAATGTATGAATAATTAAATATTGTATTTCTATAATAAATTTATATATCCATTGATTATATAGACATTGGTTATATGATCATAGGCAATATGGTCAGTGGAAAAATGGTCATTAAGAACATATGTATCTAATTAGTATACTGAGGATTTTATAAATAAAATGTTGGTATTTTAAATATTATAGAAAAATATATTGGGTGTTTATTTAAATTATAAATAAATAAAAATAAATATTGGAATAAAATAAAAATGCCCTATTTCATTTCCGTAAATATCCAATATTTGAAAAAAATTGATTTTCCAATTATTATTTTTATAGAATTATTTTAGATTAATTTATTTATATAATTTTCTGGATTATTTTTAATTTAAATGAATCTAAAAAAATAAATTAATGAATAAATGTTCTCTAATTAGAATTAAAAACATTCTGTTATATGGAAGATAATTTTAAAATAATTTTTTTATGTGTTGTGTAATTTATTCATAATAATATTAATTGATTACTATTAATGAATGAAATTTAAAAAAAAACTTTTTTTCATGATGAATAAATTATAATAACATTCTCGGAATTACTATTATCATGTAATAAATAAGAATAATTACAAATTATTTATAAATATATAATTTCCCTTTAAAATTATATTATAAATATTCATCTAAACAATATTTTTATTTCAATTATAACTATAATAAAATAAAATCCACATTTTATTTTTAATAATCATGTAAAAATAAATGAATATAGTCATTTTTATTTATGGTAAAAAAAATTTAAGTAAGGTAAATGTGTACTACCAGGGTAAAGGGTAAAATGCGATCAAAGTATGAGATAGAAAAGTAATGTCATAACAATTTCTCACACATTATAACTAGTTTTTATGAGAGATTAATGAAATTATGTATTTTATTTTTCTTTTTCGAGCCACATTCATTTTAAAACATTATTATTTACACATAAAAGAATTGGTATTTGAGAATATATCACTAAAACTAACATAGCCAAGGACCTCACCACTACACATCTCAAACCACTCATTTACTTTTGTTTATTATCTAATATTTTATGAAATTAAATTCATAAAAAACCTCATCCATGAATTCATATTTTTTTTAACACGTAAGAAATCTATACAAATAAACAATTCATTATTAATAATTATGCAACAAATTTATAAGATACCGATTTAATAAAAAAATTATACCTAGTAGTTAAATATATAGATAAATAAATAATTAGGGTACAATGTAATACTCTATTAATTCATATTATCCATTAATCAACATGAATATAACAATTATAGTCCATAATAAAATTAATACAATTAATGGAATATATTTTATAAAAATACTATATTCTCAAATAAGAAGCTTTATTAATGTGAATGATTTTACAGGATATTATTATGACGATTAATTATTATACCCACTGATTAATTATAACCAATATGTATCATGGACATTTGTAATATAATGATTTTAATTTTTCAATTTTGATCGTTGTATATAATGATGGATTGGTAATACATTAATTAGTGTATTAATGATAAACCATGGATTTTACTATGAAGAAAATCTATTTAGTGAACATTCATAAAACATTGAGAATGGTCTAGAATTATTATTCCTTCTCCATGAAGAATTAAATTAAAATATTCTAATTTTATATTTGAGATGGATTTTTTATTTGAAATGTTCACATTAAAAGAAAATAACCATGAGGAAAATGCTGGAAAACACCCCCTTTTAATGTACTTCCTTTTTACACAATACACTTATGGAATATTTTTCATTAATAATTTTCTATGTATCTTGTAAAAAAATTATATAATTATATAAATTATTATAGATATAAAATTTATTATTTGTAAAAACTATTTGATTTTTAAAAATAATATTCATATTATCAATTTAAATATTACTCATTTTAAAAATTATTTGATAAAATGAATTAAAATTTTTAAAATAAGGATTTAGTAATTACGTAAATGGTTGAATTTTGTATTTCTATATTAAATTAGGAAAAATGATAAAATTATTAAAATATGGTAAATGTGACATCATATATTTGTTTTCATTGAAAAATACAACCAAATTAGTGATCATTAAATCATATTAACACTAAATACTATATTAGATAATTTAGTAATATAATGAAAGAACTATGGGTGTAGTGGAGAACTTGATATAATGGAATAGTAAAAAATGAATAATTAATTCCATAAAATTATACTCAAAACATAAATAAATTCCCACACCCTGTTCATATTTCATTACAAAATTAGATAAAATTTTATATTTATATATTTATTAGCGAGTTTATCCCATAAGTTATTCCTTATTAATGAATATTAATTTTGGATATAAAGGATAATTATAATATATTATGTCCATGTAACAATAAGGGTCTTATTCATACCCCTTTCATTTAATATTGTATGTCTTATTTTAAAATATAATTTTAATTAAAACTATATATAATTTTATCCTTTTAATATATTATATTATCAACCATTTTAAGTGTTTTTCATTATATTTTATTCATTAAATTCTATTATTCCATTTTCTAAACATATGAGCATGAATAACTGCATATTTTTTAGTTATCTTAATTTTTTTCATGCTGAATGGGTTTGATTATACAAATTTTATAATCAATATCGACGTGATTCCATTATTTTTTTATGCTATTATCATTTATATTTTATTTTATATTTGATGGTTAAATTATTTAATCTTATTATATCATTTTCATAACATATACAGTGCATATGTATATATTTCTAAAAAAATATTATGTCATTTAAATTTTAGATTTTATTAACCTCTATGTGGCATTTTTTCCTATGGTTATAAAATCTTATACATGGTACATTATGATCTCTTGATTTATTAAAAATGATATAATAATTACTTATATGTATTCAGATCTTCATTAAGAGTTTACTATATTTAAATTATTGAATAATCCAATATTAATTAACCAATGTTATAACATATATGAGACCATATAAAAATCATATATCATTAAATAATTGATATATCATAACCTTTTCATTTTATTAATTTATTTATTTCAACCTATTACATTCCATTAGGATTTATCATTATATAAATCCTTAGATTCATAATCTTAATGTGTTCATATGGATTGATATTGATGGATTATTGTTCAAAAGGGTAATTTTAGGGAAGTAGTGGGGGTACCTCAGCCTATGTGGGTATCCATAGAAATATAACATGTCATTTACATTATCCACTTAGAAATAATATACCCATATACTTATTTTATACATCAATAGTTATAATCATAATTATTACATTAAAATTCCATTCACAATGTCCTTTAAAAAGCGTCATGTTGAGGTTACAATGAGTTTATACACAACATCATGAGTATTATGGGTCTCTATATTCATATTCATGGATATTCACCAAGAATGAATTATCTCTCTTTTAATTGGTATTTATAGTAATAAAAATAATTTTTTACACTCCTCGGTTAAAATATAATATGGATACACATTATTAATGTTTTATGTTTGTGGTCTCATCAGTTTATGTTTGAATTTATACATTATAGACTAGAAATGTTATTAGTTGGATACTTATAGATAAATATCCACCAAATTAATAAGGTAATGTATCATATATCTACATTATATATAAATGTTATGATTTTTATATTATGGTATTTGAAGGTATCCATTACACTAGAGTCATTATGATGTTGTGGTATCAACAAGTATTCCATCCATAAATTTTATTAAGATGTCATGGTATATGTTGTTATCTGTTCCATCCAATAAAATTTGATATTATTTTATTTGATAGTATTCAATATGTTTTATAAATTTTTATACCATGACCTTGATTAGTATCCTTTAAAAGAAAGGCTTTGTCAATATATTTATGTTATTATAGTTCACATATATTACATTAAGAATCATGATTTACTTATATATCATGATATATTTATATATCATTCTATTTATTATTAATATTCCATGATTTAGAAATTTATATTCCTCTATATGAATCCATTTTTATTGTTTACACTATTAAGATTTACTTATATCCAATTTTTATATGTTTTTCCCCAAATCATGGGATAAGGAAGATTGTAGGGGTTAAAAAAACTATTCATTGTTTAATACAATCAAAATGAATTTTAAAATATATTTTTATGTATTAATTGTTGTTTAATATTTTATTTTATAAATAAAATAATAATATATACTTATATATTTATTTTTCATAATAAATATTTTGGTAGGTAATTGTATGTTTTTGTCCAAGTTATGCAATGGGAATCCAAATCAGTATCAATTATTGGCGATGAAATGTTTTTAATAATTTAACATTTTCATTTAAATACATTAAAGATATTATGTATCCACATTTTCTTAGATTGTGTTTTGTGAATTATAGTTTCTCTGGTTAGCACGTTTGAGAGTGGAGCATGCAGACACACACGTTGTTCCAGAGGTGGATTGATTTTAATTATCCACATAGTGATGAGAAGTTGTCATTCTACACATTAATTAAATAGGGGGAAATGATTTCATGTTTGAATGTGTAGATATATTAGAGGTGGAGTGTAAAAAGGTAATTTTTATATTAGTCATCTGAAGAAAAAGAGAATTATTTAATCTATATGAATACTTAAACATTATATAAATAAATAAATTTATGTGAATGGGAATCAATGAAAAACTATTGTTAACCTAAAAACTATCATAAATCAGTTTAATGATACTTAATTTAAATATGTAAATTAATCACCATATACGAGAGTGAAGTTTTGAAGAATATATAATGGTCTCAAAAATAATCCATTAGTCCTTCAAATAAAAAGAAGGTTTCCAGTGGAATTTATGTTCTTATATAATAATTAAATATATAAAAAATTTATTTTTTTTCAACATCATCATAAATAAAATAATTAGTATTATTTAATAGTTTTATAAAATGTAATTTTTATCATTGTTTTTTAATAAAATTGTTCTTTTTTTAATAAACCTTTATAATATTAAACTTTTATTTAATATAAAAAATTACTGTTTGGGTCAGTCTTTCAGGTAAAAGAACAATTTTTTAAAATTTTATTGACAAATAATTAATAAACATTATAAACTTGTAAGGTCTTTATTAAATGAAGAATTTATATATTTATAATTATTTAATTGATATATATATATATATTAACTAGTATAATAATATAGTCTTATTTGATCAATATCCACAAAATTATAGTTTTAAACCATTCATTATGAATTTTCACTATTAAATCCTTGAGAAAATACTATAACTCTAGAAACCATTAAAAAAATCATATCACCATTATGACTAATCCAGAGGTTTTTTCCACATGAGACAAATAATGGACCTACACATCAAAACTACATAAATCCTCATACAAATAGAATAATAAACACCTGATGCATTAAATAAACTACAAATAATTAATAATGCCATGACCCCATCCCCACAAGGTGTACCCCTCCTTGGGCCGACAATGTGAGAAGAGAGATAATGACCCCCGATTCCCACCTCCAGTAGGCCCCGGGTTGGAGACTAGCACTGAGGGTATAATAAACACACAATTGGGAGTCATTACCCTCTAAGAGTACACATGCAAACGAGAGAGATAGAATAGACTCCAATCAACTCCAACATAGAACTGAAATATAAAAGAAATCCAAGTACATATATGAAATGTCATGCAAAAGTAGTACAACTGAAAGGGGAAACTAAAAGTACCCAAAAGAATGTAAAACGACAACGACCACAAGCCCGAACAGCTCCTCCTCCAACCACAAGCTCGTAGTAACCAGCTTGATCTCCAACCTGCTCCAAGTGACCTAAAAAACAGTTTATATGTACATAGGGTGAGTATAACTGTATACTCAGTAGGATCCTACCCAAGCCTCCCGTGAAAAAGTAAAGAAAGCATTGTAAAGCCCAGTAAACTACAAGTGACACTAACTCGTCACCTAAATAAGTATACTAAGTTCCCAACCACACCATGGCTACTCTCACAATGTAACACATACATGAATATAGAATATAGTATAGAATATCAAGGGTACCCCGCTACCACTTCCCCACTGGTTTTCCGCTTTTCCCCAACGACATACGTCCTATGCTTCTCTCTCCAAAGGCTTGCCCGTAGACACATGGGCTAGGCTCCACAATATGAACCTCGTGCACCACAAAGGCATGCCCGCAGACACCTGGGTGAAGCACCACACCATCCTACCTACCGGAAGTAACCAGGTAAGTTCCGGGAGCCACCACAGCCCGCATAACATGTATCATACATCGGGTATTATACCTCAAGCCATTATAGCCCATACACCGAGTAGGGATCCTCAAGCCATCACAGACTATACACGTTACACCTATAGTAGTCCATAGGATACAATATCCAGAATATATGTGTGTGAAATAACCACAAGCCATTACATCCCTCTACACACATATATGGGGAAACTAACTGTTGTGCATTTTGTCACATGTATCTATCAAGAGAAGAGAGCGGCGCCAAAGGGGGTAGTTATCCATTCGACCTCCTATCAGAATGTTGGGGAAAACACCTTGCCGGGGCTCAGAATCCCCGGGGTGTCAGTTGCCTTACCGACAGGGTGGAGTAGCGTATATAAACACAAAAAGTACAGAATATATATATAACTCACATCCACACTATGGGCATTACCTAGTATTAGATACAACTGTAGCTAATGTCTCTCAGACCCCAGGCTGCTACTTCTAAGACTAGGTATCCTATAAGCACACAAACATTTGAAGAGAATTATTAGATTACTCCATTCTCATTTTATTAGTTCCACTATATGTTAATTAATTCTTTAAACATTAATTAACGATGAACAATTCCACATTAAACTGAATTGGAATCACATTCAAAATCAACTGATCCTCTTAAGATTCACATCACCTTTAACTTCAAGTATCTACATCCCCTTAGATTTTCACCATTTAATCAAACATTCATTATAGAATTACTTTTCCATATTCCAAGGAATTCTAGAAATGCATCCTATGCTTCTAAACACAAAGGAGGCTCAACAAGGTGAGTAGATATACTACCCGTTGAGTCTTTTCCGCCTATAGAATGAGCATAGACCTATTCTCCCTTGAGAGGCTAAACACAGAAAGCACTTGGAATACCCCGCGTGTCTTCGCCTCCTTCGGAAGGAGGGTATGCAAGACCAGCTACCTGAGCAGTGGGGAATGTAAAACAGATAAACAACCAAAAAAACCACCAACATCCAGCCATTCCATCACCCCTGGTGTGTTCCCCGACACCCACATGCATAAACTGATGCATCTCGACACTCTAGGCGTCATCTGCTGCCACAACCACAAGGCCTCCATGCCTGCACATATCACAACACCCCTCTAGGGTCACATCACAGCACAAGCAGCAGGAAAACAACAATCACATCAATGGGATCATGGACCTTTAACAAACAAGAGGGTAACTTAGATCCCTTTAATAAATTATCAATCACACTATTCTTTAAACCATATTGAATTATCAGATTCAATCCGTAGGTTCCAATTTCCTAAAAACTAATCAGTAAGCTATCACAGAGATTTATCATACTGACTATGCCAATTCGATTATCATCAAATTATACCAACTACAACAACGGAAACAACCAGATTCATTTACATGCTGCTTTATCTTTTTCCAATTAATTAACAATTAATTCTGTCTTTAAGTTCATTATCAATTTCCATCAATAACAAACAACTAATCAAAGAAATCATAGATATCACTATATCTAGAAAAACATGAGGCAAAGCGTTATCACGGTACAAAGTAACAACATGCGATCAACCAATTCTTTTAGTCCGGTTCAATTATTTAATTAGGTCAATCTCATTGTGATCCAAAGGGATAAATCATGCTAATTCTACGATTGCACATATACAATTAGAGAAGCCATGAATCCCCTACCAGGAAGAGTTCTTGATGTCCTTTATCCACAAAATGGGTCAAAATTATCCTCATGACAACTACATCCACCAGAGGATGCCACGGTATGACAGTACCATACATCCTCAAGAAAAACCCATTATAATCTTGGAAATTACATGGTATAATATGGAAGGGAGAAACAAGAGAAGATGATCCTCAAAAGAACGACGATAAAACATACCTTATTGGGAAGATTGATCGACACAACTTGGTTGCTTCCAAAATAGAGCAGAACCAATCCTACGAGTAAAGATTGATTGTGAAACTCCTACGGGAATGATTGAAAGGTTCTAGCGTCTCTTAGCTGAGAACAAAGGGGAAGAACAAGGGAGAATGATATCTCGTCCCTTTTTGAAGATTTAATGGGGCGACAGTTTAAGATCCAGTTAAATCTCCATTAATAACGAATCGCATTAACCCATGCAGTTTGACCAAGTAAATACATCCCAACCTTAGGATTAATTAATATAGGATTTATGGAATTTTAATCTGCCTTAGGAGTCCTTAAAACAAGGCTTTAAATATATTTTACGTCAAAGGAAACGTCAAATGGGCGAAACTCTAGGAAGTTGGAAACACTATTTACATACTCAAAATTTGGCAAAGGAAAGAAAAGGTCACAGTTAGACCTCATCGGTCTGGGAACACTGTTCAAGGCTACCGTTAGAAGGTCACCGTTAGAAGGTTACCATTCTGGTAACACTGTTTAAGGATACCGTTAGAAGGTCACCATTAGAAGGTTACCGTTCTAGAAACACTATTCAAGTCCACCGTTAGAAGGTCACCGTTAAAAGGTTACCATTCTGGAAACACTGTTCAAGACTACCGATAGAAGGTCACCCTTAGAAGGTTACCGTTATGGAAACATTGTTCAAGCCTACTGATAGAAGGTCACCGTTAGAAGGTTACCGTTCTGGAAACACTGTTTAAGGCTATCGTTATAAGGAAACCGTCAGAAGGTTACCATTTTGAAACACTATTCAGGCCTACCGTTATAAGGCTATAGTTAGAAGGTTACCATTCTAGAAACACTGTTCAATCATACCGTTATAAGGCTACCATTACTGTTCATAAAACTGGAAACACTGTTCACAGAACTGGAAAATTGGCAACGTGTTGGGGATAAGTCGCCTCGACCTCCCGGACCACCTACAAAACCTCATTTTCACAAATTAATGGACCGGAGAGTTCCGGACCATTACATTAGATACCTCTCAAAACATTCTCGTTCTCGAGAATTAAAAACTAACCCAGAAGGAAAGAGGGGTCCGAACAACCACCCCACAAGATACCTCGCAGGGGAAAACCACCATGAGTTGTTCGAAAGCTGGAACAAAACTACGACATTCGATAGTATGGGAATAAACAATCTCTATCCAAACAATTCAATCATAACATCACATCAAGGTACATAAATAAAACATTAAAGGTATAACCATAAAGGAAACATCATTACATGAAAGGAGTTAAACATTAAACAACTCTGGGTACTGAGCATGTATCTGTGACTCACGCTCCCAGGTACACTCCTTCATACCACCGTGTCGCCACAAGACATGAACTAAGGGGATAGAACGCCCACGCAACACCTTCTCCTTGTGGTCTTGGATCTCCACAGGTCGCTCCTCGAAGGTTGCATCATCATCAATATCGATCACTCCCCAATCGATAACATGAGATTCATCATGAAGATAATGACGGAGCTGTGATACATGGATAACATCATGTACCTGACTCATCTGAGGGGGGAGTTCTACTCAATACGCCACAACTCCAACATGAGCTAACACCTCGAAAGGCCCAACAAACCGGAGAGAAATCTTACTTCCATGACCAAACCGTCACTGCCCACGACGGGGAGTCACCTTTAGAAACACATGATCCCCAACATTAATCTCTAAGGGTCTCATTATTTGATCAGCATATGATTTGTGACGATCTTGCGCTGTCTTCATCCTCTCACAAATCACCTGAACCATCTCTGTTGTATTCTGCACTAGTTCTGGTCCGATAATTTCTGACTCTAATACCCCAGTCCAGCACAACGGAGAACGGCATGGCCAACCATACAAGGATTCAAACGACGCCATACCGATGGTAGAGTGAAAACTATTATTGTAAGCGAACTCCATCAAGGGTAAGTGCTTCATCCATGAACCTCCAAAATCAAGAAAACAAGAGCGCAACATGTCTTCAAGAGTCTGGATGGTTCGCTCTGTCTAACCATCCGTTTGATGATGAAAATAGTGCTAAGGCACAGTTGAGATTCAAAAGCATGTTGGAGACTTCTCCACACCCTGGAGGTAAAACGAGGATCCCGATCAGAAATGATCATCCTAGGTAATCCATGAAGTCTCACCACCTCCTCTAGATACTGCCTCGACAAAACTTCCACTGAGCTCGACTCCTTGATCGCTATGAAGTGGGCCGATTTTGCTAAATGATCCACTACCTCCCATATAGCATCATGTCCTCCCGGAGCTCGAGGTAAACCTGTAACAAAGTCCATTGAGATGTCCTCCCACTTACACTGAGGAATCTCTAATTGCTGGAGAATACCACAAGGAACACGATGTTCATCCTTCACCTTCTGGCAGACTAAACATCGAGGCACACACTCTGCAACCGCACGCTTCAGCCCTGGCCACCAAAACTTACTCAACAAGGATCGGTATATCTTTGTAACACCAGGATGTACTGCCAAGGGTGAACTATGAAACTCTCAGAGAACCGTCTCACGCATCTCCAAGGGAACAAAAATCCTGCCATGATACAACACTCGGTGTTGTTCATCCTCCGACCAACCATCAGGGGCCTCACCACAAAGAACTTTGTCTCTCCAAACTTCCACCTCTAGATCACCCAACTGAGACTCTTCTACCTTCTGCATCAGGGATGACTGCACCGTCATCTAGATAAGACAACCTCTACCTCCAACTTCTCCCATATCAAGATGCATATCTGATAGCTCTTCCATCACTCTCCAAGAATCACCAGATTCACAGACAACATCATTACGTGATTTTCGTCATAGTTCATTAGCTACAATGTTCCCTTTTCCAGGTGTATATGATATTTCAAAGTCTTATTACTGCAAGAACTCCATCCACCGACACTGCCTCAAGTTCAAGTCACATTGGGAGAAAACATACCTCAAACTCTTATGATCGGTGAAAACCACAAAGTGCTCACCAATGATGTAATGTCTCCACAACGTCATAGAAAACACCAAGGATGCCAACTCAAGATCATGGGTGGCATATTTGAGCTCATGGGGATGCAACTACTGAGACCCATAAGAAAAAACTGACCTCTGCTGCCTGAGAACACAGCCTAGCCCCAGATGTGAAGCATTACAGAAAACATCAAACTAGACTCCCTCTGCCGGAAGACAAAGGAATGGAGCACTTACCAACTTCTCTTTTAGATACTCAAAATCTCTCTGACTCTGATCAGTCCATATGAACGTTCGATCCTTCCTGGTCAAAGCTGTCAGAGGAGTCGCAACTCGGGATAAAATGGCTACAAACCTCCTATAATAGCCTGTAAGACCAAGGAAACTTCGCACCTCTGACACGGTCTTGGGGGCTGCCCAAGTCATCACTGCTTCTATCTTCGATGGATCCACAGCTACTCCCTGTTGGGACACAACATTCCCCAAGAAACGAACTTCTCGAGGCCAAAACTCACACTTGTAAAACTTCCCAAACAACTGATGTTGGCGAAGAACTCCCAAAACAGCTCGTAGATGCTCTGCATGCTCCTCTTCAGATTTGGAGTACACAAGGATGTCATCGATGAAAACAACAACAAAAATGTCCAGGAATTCATGGAACACATCATTCATCAAACCCATGAAAACAGATGGAGCATTCGTCACACCGAATGGCATTACAACAAACCCATAATGCCCACGACAACAACGGAAAGAAGTCTTCGGGATATCCTCATCCTTTACACGCATCTGATAATATCCTCACCGAAAGTTGATCTTTGAGAACCAACATAAACCCTTCAGTTGATCGAATAAGTCATCAATCTGCGGGAGAGGATAGCGGTTCATTATTGTCACTTTTTTTAATCGACGATAATCGACGCACAACCGCAAACTGCCATAAGTGTTTTTCATAAAAAAAAGGGTGCACCCCACGGTGACACACTTGGGAGAACAAAACCACACTGAAACAGACCATCAAGATGTATACGTAGCTCTCGTAACTCATAAGGGTCTATCCAATACGGAGACATAGAGATAGGAGACGCTCCTGGATGTAGCTCGATCCCAAACATGATCTCTCGTCAAGGGGGTAACACTACAACCTCATCTGGAAAGACATCAGGGTACTCTTCTACGACCCTATGAAGCGCCAACTGCTGAAACTCTGAAGAACTCAACATCATCTCAGCCATCATGAATGATAAGGATTGAACTCATCTACGACCCAATCGAGGATCTCGCTCACCCACAAACACCACTTTCTCTCCATCTGTATCAAAGAAAATGACCTTCTTCCTGTAGAAATCCACAATAGCCTGCACCGAATACAACCAATCCACGCCGAGGATGACATCATATGGTTGTATTCGTAAACATAGGAAATCTCCCCAAGAGCGGTGTTGCCCCAACACTAGCACACAGTCTCTAAATACTTCAAACAAGTCGGCTTGACCTCCAACTGGTGTAGTCAATGCCAAGGGAACTAGAAGCCTATCTACCTCAAGTCCAAAAGCTTGGACAAGGTTAGTTGATATGAAGGAGTGTGTTTCTCTTGAATCAATCAAGGCATACACGAAGGTAGAAAAAAAGAAAAGGGTACCTCGAACAACATTCGGCTCGCCTGGAAACGCTAGAGAATGAAGCTGACCACGACCTCATCCACGGCCTCTCTGACCCTGATGACGACCACCACCATGGATGTGATATTCTCTCTAAGGATGGGGACCGTCATAGGGATGTCCTCTGCCTGCTCCATCTACCCTCTGGTGATCTAAAGCTGGTGCAACCTGCTACTGCTGCCTTGGCTGGAATTGGCTCAACGGAGGAACCTGGAACGGAGCACCCATTGCACGATAACTGCTCTGAAAATTCGGGCACTCCCGCTGTTGATGAGCACGAACAACACAATCAAAACAAGCGCATAATCCCTTGGCATAGGCCTAAGAGTTGTTGCCTTCAGAGAAACAGGATGGAAATGGCTGGGACCTACCCCCAGGCGAAAAAAAACTCTTCTGCCCTGAAAACCGGGAACCCCGGACCATAGCTCTACTTTGTGAGGAATCATGACGATTCCCCTCTCATGATGATCCAGTCATGTCCAACGTCCTCTCAACAACCTATGCCCTTGCCAGCACCTCGAGATATGTATTCAGTATAAATGGGGTGACCTGGCGCTGGATCTCTAGATGCAAAGCGTCCTTGAAATGCCTCGCCCTAGCCTCCTCATCTGGTAACAGGCCTGAAGCATATCGTAGAACGTTCTTGAAATAGATTCCAAACTCACAAACACTGGAGGTCCCCTGTCGAATGGTAAGAAGCTCCTGGCGACTGGACTCCTTCGAAGTTGATGAAAGAAAATCAACTCTAAACCTGTCTCGAAACACCTCTCATGAGATCGCTGACTCCTCATGATCCCCGAGGAACAAGAACCACAACTGCCTTGCTGCTCCACGTAGCATCGTCACATCCAAGGACACTCAGTGTTCCGTCGAAGCACAAATCGAACTGAATCCTATCTCGACCTCCTCCAACCAGTCTTCTGTGATTGTATCTGAAACGGAGCATTCGTACTGCTGTAGACTGTGGTGCTGAAACTCTTGGAGTGTCTTCCTCTATGTGTCATCGTCGTCAACCCCTACCCGACGACGATCCGCTAGAACAGCCTGCTGGACATCTTTTGCGCAAACCTGACGAGGACGTCGACCTGGAGCCATACCTGTAAAATAGCAACTATTAGAGCTCCTAATCCTGGAATATGGAAGACTCAACATTAATGAATTAGTTGTTTTCTTTTATTAACTTATGTTTAATCTATCCCAAGGTCTACCCATTCAAAAACAGGCGCAAAGAAGAATGATGCATGATCCATTCCTAGGTCACTACCCCACAACCAGTATCACTTTGTTTAGTATCCATCGTAAACATAACGGTCCGTCCAACAGATCATAGGGGGTCCTAAACACCTATGTCACTACCGGTATCTACTGTTTTCCCCAAATGCTAAACATGAATGAAACTGTTGCCCTACCATCCCATGCATCCTCACTTGTGCCTAACTCAAACATCCATCCTTTCCCTCAACCAGAGCCTCTAATACAGCTCTGTCACTACCCCCTCCCCACAAGGTGTACCCCTCCTTGGGCCGGCAATGTGAGAAGATAGATAATGACCCCCGAGTCCCGCCTCCAGTAGGCCCGGGGTTGGCGACTAGCACCGAGGGTATAATAAACACACAAATGGGAGGCATTACCCTCTAAGAGAACACATACAGAAGAGAGAGATAGAATAGACTCCAATCAACTCCAACTCAGAACTGAAATATAAAAGAAATCCATGTACATATATGAAATTTCATGCAAAGGTACTAACTAAGAGGGGAAACTAAATGTACCAAAAAGAAAGTAAAACAACAACGACCACAAGCCCGAACAACTACTCCTACAACCACAAGCTAGTAGCAACCAGCTTGATCTCCAACCTGCTCCTAGTGACCTGAAAAACAGTTTATATGTACATAGGGTGTGTATAACAGTATACTCAGTAGGATCCTCCTCAAGACTCTCGTGCATAAGTAAAGATATCATGCTAAACACAGTTAACAACAAGTGAAACTAACTCGTCACCTAAATAGGTATACTAAGTTCCCTACCTCACCATGGCTACTCTCACCATGTAACACATAAAAGAATATAGAATATAGTTTAGACTATCAAGGGTACCCCGCTACCACTTCCCCACTGGTTTTCCGCTTTTCTCAATGATATACGTCATGTGCTTCTCTCTCCAAAGGCTTTCCCGCAGACACCGGGGATAAGCACCACACCATCCTCCCAACTGGAAGTAACCAGGTATGTTCTGGGAGCCACCACAGCCTGCATAACGTGTTTCATACATCGGGTATTATACCTCAATCCATTATAGCCCATACACTGATTAGGGACCCTCAAGCCATCATAGCCTATACATGTTACACCTATAGTAGTCCATAGGATAATATATCTAGAATATATGTGTCTGAAATAACCACAATCCATTATAGCCCTCTACACACATATATGGGGAAACTAACTATTGTGCTTGTTGTCACATGTATCTACCAAGAGAAGAGAGTGGGGCCAAAGGGTGTAGTCATCCATTCGACCTCCCATCAGAATGTTGGGGAAAACACCCTCCCAGGGATCAGAATCCCCGGGGTGTCAGTTGCCCTTACCGACATGGTGGAGTAGCATATAGAAACATAAAAAGTACAGAATATATATATAACTCACATCCACACTATGGGCATTACCTAGTATTAAATACAACTACAACTAACATCTCTCAGACCCCAGGAAGCTACTTCTAAGACTAGGTATCCTATAAGCACACAAGCATTTGAAGAGATTAATTAGATTACTCCATTCTCATTTTATCAGTTCCACTGTACGTTAATTAATTGTTTAAACATTAATTAACCATGAAAAATTCCACATTAAACGGAATTGGCATCACATTCAAAATCAACAGCTCCTTTTAAGATTCACATCACCTTTAAATTCAAGTATCTCCATCCTCGTGGATTTTCACCATTTAATCAAACATTCATTAAAGATTTACTTTTCTATATTCCTAGGAATTCTAGAAAAGCATCATATGCTTCTAAACACAATGGAGGCTCAACACGGTGAGAAGATATAATACCCCTTCAGTCTTTGCCACCTATAGAAAGAGCATAGACCCATTCTACCTCGAGAGGATAAACACGGAAAGCATGTGGCATACCCCGCGTTTCTTCGCCTCCTTCGAAAGGAGGGTAAGCAAGACCAGCTGCCTGAGTAGTGGGGAAAAGTAAAACAGATAAACAACCAAAAAAACCACCAATATCCATCCATTCCATCACCCCTGGTGTCCTCCCCAACACCCACATGCATAAAATGATGCATCTTTCCACTCTAGGCGTCATCCGCTACCACAACCACAAGGCCTCCATGCCTCCACATATCTCAACACCCCTCCAGGATCACATCACATCACAAGCAGCAGGAAAACATCAATCCCATCAATGGGGTCTTGGCCCTTTTACCCACAAGAGGGTAACTCAGAACCCTTTTAGAAATTATCAAACAAGCAATTCTTTAATCCATTTTGAATTATCAGATTCAATCCATAGGTTCCAATTTCAGAAAAACTAATCAGTAAGCTATCACAAAGATTTAACATGATTACTATGCTAATTCGGTTATCATCAAACTAGATCAACTACCACAACGACAACAACCAGATTCATTTACATTCCTCTTTATCTTTAGCAAATTAATTAACAATTAATTCCAGCTTTACGTTCATTATCAATTTCTATCAAGAACGAACAACTAATCAAAGAAAACATAGATATCACTATATCTAGCAAAACATGAGGCAATCTGTTATCACGGTACAAAGCAACAACATGCGATCAACTAATTCTTTTAATCCAGTTCAAGAATTTAATTAGGTCAATTTCATTGTGATCCAAAGGGATAAATCATGCTAATATCTCTCAGACCCCAGGCTGCTACTTCTAAGACTAGGTATCCTATAAGCACACAAACATTTGAAGAGAATTATTAGATTACTCCATTCTCATTTTATTAGTTCCACTATATGTTAATTAATTCTTTAAACATTAATTAACGATGAACAATTCCACATTAAACTGAATTGGAATCACATTCAAAATCAACTGCTCCTCTTAAGATTCACATCACCTTTAAATTCAAGTATCTACATCCCCATAGATTTTCACCATTTAATCAAACATTCATTATAGAATTACTTTTCCATATTCCAAGGAATTCTAGAAATGCATCCTATGCTTCTAAACACAAAGGAGGCTCAACACGGTGAGTAGATATACTACCCGTTGAGTCTTTTCCGCCTATAGAATGAGCATAGACCTATTCTCCCTTGAGAGGCTAAACACAGAAAGCACTTGGAATACCCCGCGTGTCTTCGCCTCCTTCGGAAAGAGGGTATGCAGGACCAGCTACCTGAGCAGTGGGGAAAAGTAAAACAGATAAACAACCAAAAAAACCACCAACATCCAGCCATTCCATCACCCCTGGTGTGCTCCCTGACACCCACATGCATAAATTGATGCATCTCGACACTCTAGGCGTCATCTGCTACCACAACCACAAGGCCTCCATGCCTCCACATATCACAACACCCCTCCAGGGTCACATCACAGCACAAGCAGCAGGAAAACAACAATCACATCAATGGGATCATGGCCCTTTAACAAACAAGAGGGTAACTTAGATCCCTTTAATAAATTATCAAACACGCGATTCTTTAAACCATATTGAATTATCAGATTCAATCCGTAGGTTCCAATTTCCTAAAAACTAATCAATAAGCTATCACAGAGATTTATCATACTGACTATGCCAATTCGATTATCATCAAATTATATCAACTACAACAACAGAAACAACCAGATTCATTTACATGCCTCTTTATCATTTTCCAATTAATTAAAAATTAATTCTGGCTTTAAGTTCATTATCAATTTCCATCAATAACGAACAACTAAACAAAGAAATCATAGATATCACTATATCTAGAAAAACATGAGGCAAAGCGTTATCACTGTACAAAGCAACAACATGCGATCAACCAATTCATTTAGTCCGGTTCAATTATTTAATTAGGTCAATCTCATTGTGATCCAAAGGGATAAATCATGCTAATTCTACGATTGCACATATACAATTAGAGAAGCCATGAATCCCCTTCCAGGAAGAGTTCTTGACATCCTTTATCCACAAAATGGGTCAAAATTATCCTCATGACAACTACATCCACCAGAGGATGCCACGGTATGACAGTACCATCCATCCTCAAGAAAAACCCATTAGAATCTTGGAAATTACATGGTATAATATGTAAAGGAGAAACAAGAGAAGATGATCCTCAAAAGAATGACGATAAAACATACCTTATTGTGAAGATTGATCGACACAACTTGGTTGCTTCCAAAACAGAGCAGAACCAATCCTACGAGTAAAGATTGATTGTGAAACTCTTAAGGGAATGATTGAAAGGTTCTAGCGTCTCTTAGCTGAGAACAAAGGGGAAGAACAAGGGAGAATGATATCTCGTCCCTTTTTGAAGATTTAATGGGGCAACGGTTTAAGATCCGGTTAAATATCCATTAATAACGAATCGCATTAACCCACGCGGTTTGACCAAGTAAATACATCCCAGCCTTAGGATTAATTAATATAGGATTTATGGCATTTTAATCTGCCTTTGGAGTCCTTAAAACAAGGCTTTAAATATATTTTACATCAAAGGAAACGTCAAATGGGTGAAACTGTAGGAAGTTGGAAACACTATTTACAAAGTCAAAATTTGGCAAAGGAAAGAAAAGGTCACAGTTAGACCTCATCGGTCTGGGAACACTGTTCAAGGCTACCGTTAGAAGGTCACTGTTAGAAGGTTACCATTCTGGTAACACTGTTCAAGGGTACCGTTAGAAGGTCACCATTAGAAGGTTACCTTTCTAGAAAAACTATTCAAGTCCACCGTTATAAGGTCACCATTAAAAGGTTACCATTCTGGAATCACTGTTCAAGACTACCGATAGAAGGTCACCCTTAGAAGGTTACCGTTATGGACACACTGTTCAAGCCTACCGATAGAAGGTCACTGTTAGAAGGTTACCGTTCTGGAAACACTGTTTAAGGCTATCGTTATAAGGCAAACGTCAGAAGGTTACCATTTTGAAACACTATTCAAGCCTACCGTTATAAGGCTATAGTTAGAAGGTTACCATTCTAGAAACACTGTTCAATCCTACCGTTATAAGGCTACCGTTACTGTTCATAAAACTGGAAACACTGTTCACAGAATTGGAAAATTGGAAAAGTGTTGGGGATAAGTCACCTCGGCCTCCCGGACCACCTCCAAAACCTCATTTTCACAAATTAATGGAACGGAGAGTTCCGGACCATTACATTAGATACCTCTCAAAACATTCTCGTTCTTGAGAATTAAAAACCAACCCAGAAGAAAAGAGGGGTCCGAACAACCACCCCACAAGATACCTCTCAGGGGAAAACCACCATGAGTTGTTCGAAAGCTGGAACAAAACTACGACATTCGATAGTATGGGAATAAACAATCTATATCCAAATAATTAAATCATAACATCACATCAAGGTACATAAATAAAACATTAAAGGTCTAACCACAAAGGAAACATCATTACATGAAAGAAGTTAGACATTAAACAACTCTGGGTACTGAGCATGTATCTGTGACTCACGATTCCAGGTACACTCCTTCATACCACCGTGTTGCCACAAGACATGAAATAAGGGGATATAACGCCCACGCAAAACCTTCTCCTTGTGGTCTTGGATCTCCACAGGTCTATCCTCGAAGGTTGCATCATCATCAATATCGATCTCTCCCCAATCGATAACATGAGATTCATCATGAAGATAATGACGGAGTTGTGATACATGGATAACATCATGTACCTGACTCATCTGAGGGGGGAGTGCTACTCAATACGCCACAACTCCAACACGAGCTAACACCTCGAAAGGCCCAACAAACCGGAGAGAAATCTTACTTCCATGACCAAACCGTCACTGCCCACGACAGGGAGTCACCTTTAGAAACACATGATCCCCAACATTAATCTCTAAGGGTCTCCTTATTTGATCAGCATATGATTTGTGACGATCTTGCGCTGTCTTCATCCTCTCACAAATCACCTAAACCATCTCTGTTGTATTCTGTACTAGTTCTGGTCCGATAATTTCTGACTCTCATACCCCAGTCCAGCACAACGGAGAACGACATGGCCAACCATACAAGGATTCAAACGGTGCCATACCGATGGTAGAGTGAAAACTATTATTGTAAGCGAACTCCATCAAGGGTAAGTGCTTCATCCATGAACCTCCAAAATCAAGAACACAAGAGCGCAACATGTCTTCAAGAGTCTGGATGGTTCGCTCTGTCTAACCATCCATTTGAGGATGAAAATAGTGCTAAGGCACAGTTGAGAGTCAAAAGAATGTTGGAGACTTCTCCGCACCCTGGAGGTAAAACGAGGATCCCGATCAGAAATGATCATCCTAGGTAATCCATGAAGTCTCACCACCTCCTCTAGATACTTCCTCGACAAAACTTCCACTAAGCTCGACTTCTTGATCGCTATGAAGTGGGCCGATTTTGTTAAATGATCCACTACCTCCCATATAGCATCATGTCCTCCCGGAGCTCGAGGTAAACCTGTAACAAAGTCCATTGAGATGTCCTCCCACTTACACTGAGGAATCTCTAATTGCTGGAGAATACCACTAGGAACACGATGTTCATCCTTCACCTTCTGGCAGACTAAACATCGAGACACACACTCTGAAACCGCACGCTTCAGCCCTGGCCACCAAATCTGTCTCCTCAAGGATCGGTATATCTTTGTAAAACCAGGATGTACTGCCAAGGGTGAACTATGAAACTCTCAGAGAACCGTCTCACGCATCTCCAAGGGAACAAAAATCCTGCCATGATACAACACTCAGTGTTGTTCATCCTCCGACCAACCATCAGGGGCCTCACCACAAAGAACTTTGTCTCTCCAAACTTCCACCTCTAGATCACCCAACTGAGACTCTTCTACCTTCTGCATCAGGGATGACTACACCGTCATCTAGAAAAGACAACCTCTACCTCCAACTTCTCCCATATCAAGATGCATATCTGATAGCTCTTCCATCACTCTCCAAGAATCACCAGATTCACAGACAACATCATTACTTGATTTTCGGCATAGTTCATCAGCTACAATATTCCCTTTTCCAGGTGTATATGATATTTCAAAGTCTTATTACTGCAAGAACTCCATCCACTGACACTGCCTCAAGTTCAAGTAACGTTCGGAGAAAACATACCTCAAACTCTTATGATCGGTGAAAACCACAAAGTGCTCACCAAGGATGTAATGTCTCCACAACGTCAGAGCAAACACCATGGATGCCAACTCAAGATCATGGGTGGCATATTTGAGTTCATGGGGAAGCAACTACCGAGACCCATAAGAAAAAACTAACCTCTGCTGCCTGAGAACACAGCCTAGCCCCAGATGTGAAGCATCACAGAAAACATCAAACTAGACTCCCTCTGTCGGAAGACAAAGGAATGGAGCACTTACCAACTTCTCTTTTAGATATTCAAAATCTCTCTGACTCTGATCAGTCCATATGAACGTTTGATCCTTCCTGGTCAATGCTGTCAGAGGAGTCGCAACTCTGGATAAAATGGCTACAAACCTCCTATAATAGCCTGCAAAACCAAGGAAACTTCGCACCTCTGACACGGTCTTGGGGGCGGCCCAAGACATCACTACTTATATCTTCGATGGATCCACAGCTACTCCCTGTTGGGACACAACATACCCCAAGAAACGAACTTCTCGAGCCCAAAACTCACACTTGTAAAACTTCCCAAACAACTGATGTTGGCGAAGAACTCCCAAAACGGCTCGTAGATGCTCTGCATGCTCCTCTTCAGATTTGGAGTACACAAGGATGTCATCGATGAAAACAACAACAAAAATGTCCAGGAATTCATGGAACACATCATTCATCAAACCCATGTAAACAGATGGAGCATTCGTCACACCGAATGGCATTACAACAAACCCATAATGCCCACGACAACAACGAAAAGCAGTCTTCGGGATATCCTCATCCTTTACACGCATATGATAATATCCTGACCGAAAGTTGATCTTTGAGAACCAACATACACCCTTCAGTTGATCGAATAAGCCATCAATCCGCGGGAGAGGATAGCGGTTCTTTATTGTCACTTTGTTTAATCGACGATAATCGACGCACAACCGCAAACTTCCATAAGTGTTTTTCATAAAAAAACTGGTGCACCCCACGGTGACACACTTGGGCGAACAAAACCACACTGAAACAAACCATCAAGATGTATACGTAGCTCTCGTAACTCATAAGGGTCTATCCTATACGGAGACATAGAGATAGGAGACGCTCCTGGATGTAGCTCGATCCCAAACATGATCTCTCGTCAAGGGGGTAACACTACAACCTCTTCTGGAAAGACATCAGGGTACTCTTCTACGACCCTAGGAAGCGCCAACTGCTGAACCTCTGAAGAACTCAGCATCATCTCAGCCATCATGGATGATAAGGATTGAACTCATCTACGACTCATCTGAGGATCTCGCTCACCCACAAACACCACTTTCTCTCCATCTGTATCAAAGAAAACGACCTTCAACCTGTAGAAATCCACAATAGCCTGCACCGAATACAACCAATCCACGCCGAGGATGACATCATATGGTTGTATTCGTAAACATAGGAAATCTCCCCAAGAGCGGTGTTGCCCCAACACTAGCACACAGTCTCTAAATACTTCAAACAAGTCGGCTTGACCTCCAACTGGTGTAGTCAATGCCAAGGGCACTAGAATCCTATCTACCTCAAGTCCGAAAGCTTGGACAAGGGTAGTTGATATGAAGGAGTGTGTTGCTCTTGAATCAATCAAGGCATACACGAAGGTAGAAAAAAAGAAAAGGTTACCTCTAACAACATCCGGCTCGCCTGGAAACGCTAGAGAATGAAGCTGACCACGACCTCATCCACGACCTCTCTGACCCTAATGACGACCACCACCATGGATGCGATATGCTATCTAAGGATGGGGACCATCATGGGGATGTCCTCTGCCTGCTCCATCTACCCTCTGGTGATCTAAAGCTGGTGCAACCTGCTGCTGCTGCCTTGGCTGGAATTGCCTCAACGGAGGAACCTGGAACGGAGCACCCATTGCACGATAACTGCTCTGAAAATTCGAGCACTCCCGCTGTTGATGAGCATGAACAACACAATAAAAACAAGCACATAATCCCTTGGCATAGGCCTGAGTGTTGCTGCCTTCGGAGAAACAAGATGAAAGGGCTGGGACCTACCCCCAGGCGAAAAAAAACTCTTCTGCCCTGAAAACCGGGAACCCCGAACCATAGATCTACTTTGTGAGGAATCATGACGATTCCCCTCTCATGATGATCCAGTCCTGTCCAACGTCCTCTCAACAACCTATGCCCTCACCAGCACCTCGAGATATGTCTTCAGTATAAATGGGGTGACCTGGTGCTGGATCTCTAGATGCAAAGCCTAGTCGAAATGCCTCGTCCTGGCCTCCTCATCTAGTAACAGGTCCGAAGCATATCGTAGAAGGTTCTTGAAATAGATTCCAAACTCACAAACACTGGAGGTCCCCTGTCGAAGGGTAAGAAGCTCCTGGCGACTGGACTCCTTCGAAGTTGATGAAAGAAACTCAACTCTAAACCTGTCTCGAAACTCCTCCCATGAGATCGCTGACTCCTCATGATCCCCGAGGAACAAGAAACACCACTGCCTTGATGCTCCACGTAGCATCGTCACATCCAAGGACACTCAGTGTTCCGTCCGAGCACAAATCGAACTAAAGCCTATCTCGACCTCCTCCAACCAGTATTCTGTGATTGTATCTGAAATGGAGAATTCGTACTTCTGTAGACTGTGGTGCTGAAACTCTCGGAGTGTCTTCTTCTATGTGTCATCGTCGTCAACCCCTACCCGACGACGATCCGCTAGAACAGCCTGCTGGACATATTTTGCGCAAACCTGATGAGGACGTCGACCTGGAGCCATACATGTAAATATAACAACTATTAGAGCTCCTAAGCCTGGAATATGGAAGACTCAACATTAATTAATTAATTGTTTTCTTTTATTAACTTATGTTTAATCTATCCCAAGGTCTACCCATTCAAAAACAGGCGCAAAGAAGAATGATGCATGATCCATTCCTAGGTCTCTACCCTACAACCAGTACCACTTTGTTTAGTATCCATCGTAAACTTAACGGTCCATCCAACAGATCATAGGGGGGCCTAAACACCTATGTCTCTACCGGTATCTATTGTTTTCCCCACATGCTAAACATGAATGAAACTGTTGCCCTACCATCCCATGCATCCTCACCTGTGCCTAACTCAAAAATCCATCCTTTCCCTCAACCAGAGCCTCTGATACAGCTCTGTCACTACCCCCTCCCCACAAGGTGTACCCCTCCTTGGGCCAGCAATGTGAGAAGATAGATAATGACCCCCGAGTCCCGCCTCCAGTAGGCCCGGGGTTGGCAACTAGCACCGAGGGTATAATAAACACACAAATGGGAGGCATTACCCTCTAAGAGAACACATACAAAAGAGAGATATAGAATAGACTCCAATCAACTCCAACTCAGAACTGAGATATAAAAGAAATCCATGTACATATATGAAATTTCATGCAAAGGTACTAAAACTAAGAGGGGAAACTAAATGTACCAAAAAGAAAGTAAAATGACAACGACCACAAGCCCGAACAGCTACTCCTACAACCACAAGCTAGTAGCAACCAGCTTGATCTCCAACCTGCTCCTAGTGACCTGAAAAACAGTTTATATGTACATAGGGTGTGTACAACAGTATACTCAGTAGGATCCTCCCCAAGACTCTCGTGCATAAGTAAAGATAGCATGCTAAACACAGTTAACAACAAGTGAAACTAACTCGTCACCTAAACAGGTATACTAAGTTCCCAACCTCACCATGGCTACTCTCACTATGTAACGCATAAAAGAATATAGAATATAGTTTAGACTATCAAGGGTACCCCGCTACCACTTCCCCACTGGTTTGCCGCTTTTCCCCAATGATATATGTCCTGTGCTTCTCTCTCCAAAGGCTTGCCCGCAGACACCTGGGCTAAGCACCACACCATCCTCCCAACTGGAAGTAACCAGGTATGTTCTGGGAGCCACCACAACATGCATAACGTGTTTCATACATCGGGTATTATACCTCAATCCATTATAGCCCATACACTGATTAGGGACCCTCAAGCCATCATAGCCTATACACGTTACACCTATAGTAGTCCATAGGGTAATATATCTAGAATATATGTGTCTGAAATAACCACAAGCCATTACAGCCCTCTACACACATATATGGGGAAACTAACTATTGTGCTTGTTGGCACATGTATCTACCAAGAGAAGAGAGCGGGGCCAAAGGGTGTAGTCATCCATTCGACCTCCCATCAGAATGTTGGGGAAAACACCCTCCCAGGGATCAGAATCCCCGGGGTGTCAGTTGCCCTTACCGACAGGGTGGAGTAGCATATAGAAACATAAAAAGTACAGAATATATATATAACTCACATCCACACTATGGGCATTACCTACTATTAAATACAACAACAACTAACATCTCTCAGACCCCAGGAAGCTACTTCTAAGACTAGGTATCCTATAAGCACAGAAGCATTTGAAGAGATTTATTAGATTACTCCATTCTCATTTTATCAGTTCCACTGTACGTTAATTAATTGTTTAAACATTAATTAACCATGAAAAATTCCACATTAAACAGAATTGGCATCACATTCAAAATCAACTGCCCCTTTTAAGATTCACATCACCTTTAAATTCAAGTATCTCCATCCCCGTGGATTTTCACCATTTAATCAAACATTCATTAAAGAATTACTTTTCTATATTCCTAGGAATTCTAGAAAAGCATCATATGCTTCTAATCACAAAGGAGGCTCAACACGGTGAGAAGATATACTACCCGTTCATTCTTTGCCACCTATAGAAAGAGCATAGACCCATTCTACCTCGAGAGGACAAACACGGAAAGCATGTGGCATACCCCGCGTTTCTTCGCCTCCTTCGGAAGGAGGGTAAGCAAGACCAGCTACCTGAGTAGTGGGGAAAAGTAAAATAGATAAACAACCAAAAAAACCACCAACATCCAGCCATTCCATCACCCCTGGTGTCCTCCCCAACACCCACATGCATAAACTGATGCATCTTTCCACTCTAGGCGTCATCCGCTACCACAACCACAAGGCCTCCATGCCTCCACATATCTCAACACCCCTCCCGGATCACATCACATCACAAGCAGCAGGAAAACAACAATCCCATCAATGGGGTCTTGGACCCTTTACACGCAAGAGGGTAACTCAGAACCCTTTTAGAAATTATCAAACAAGCAAATATTTAATCCATTTTGAATTATCAGATTCAATCCATAGGTTCCAATTTCGGAAAAACTAATCAGTAAGCTATCAAAAAGATTTAACATGATTACTATGCTAATTCGGTTATCATCAAACTAGATCAACTACCACAATGACAACAACCAGATTCATTTACATTCCTCTTTATCTTTATCCAATTAATTAACAATTAATTCCAGCATTACGTTCATTATAAATTTATATCAAGAACGAACAACTAATCAAAGAAAACATAGATATCACTATATCTAGCAAAACATGAGGCAATCTGTTATCACGGTACAAAGCAACAACATGCGATCAACTAATTCTTTTAATCCAGTTCAAGAATTTAATTAGGTCAATTTCATTGTGATCCAAAGGGATAAATCATGCTAATTCTACGATTGCACATATACAATTAGAGAAGCCATGAATCCCCTATCTGGAAGAGTTCTTGACGTCCTTTATCCACACAACGGGTCAAAATCCTCCTCACGACAACTACATCCACCAGAGGATGCCCCGGTACGATAGTACCAACCAACCCCAATAAAAACCCATTATAATCTTGGAAATTAAATTATACTATATGGAAGGGAGAAACAAGAGAAGATGATCCCCAAAAGAACAATGATAAAACATACCTTACTGGGAAGATTGACCGACACAACTCGGTTGCATCCAAAATAGAGAAGAACCAATACTTGGAGTAATGATTGATTGTGCAACTCCTATGGGAATGATTGAAAGGTTCTAGCATCCCTTAGCTGAGAACAATGGGAAAGAACAAGGGAGAATAATATCTTGTCCCTTTTTGAAAATTTAATGGGGAGATGGTTTAAGATCCGGTTAATTCTCCATTAAAAAAGGATCACATTAACCCACGTGGTTTGACCAAGTAAATACATCCCAGCCTTAGGAATAATTAATTTAGGATTTATGGAATTTGAGTCGGCCTTAATAGTCCTTAAAACAAGGCTTTAAATGTATTTTACGTCAAAGGAAACGTCAAAGGGGCGAAACTGAAGGATGTTGGAAACACTGTTCACATACACAAAATTTGGGAAAGCAAAGAAACGGTCACTGTTAGACCTCATCATTTTGGAAACACTGTTCAAGGCTACCATTAGAAGGTCACCGTTAGAAGGTAACCATTCTAGAAACACTTTTCAAGGCTGCTGTTAGAAGGTCACAGTTAGAAGGTTACTATTCTGGAAACACTATTCAAGTCCACTGTTAGAATGTCACCGTTAGAAGGTTACCGTTCTGGAAACACTGTTCAAGCCTACTGATAGAAGGTCACCGTTAGAAGGTTACCGTTCTGGAAACACTGTTCAATCCTACCGATAGATGGTCACTGTTATAATGTTACCGTTCTGGAGACACTATTCATGGATATCGTTATAAGGCTACCGTTAGAAGGTTACCGTTCTGGAAACACTGTTCAAGCCTACCGTTATAAGGCTACCGTTAAAAGGTTACCATTCTGGAAACACTATTCAATCCTACCGTTATAAGGCTACCGTTATAAGGTTACCGTTACTATTCATAGAACTGGAAATACTGTTCACAGAACTGGAAAATTGGTAAAGTGTTGGGGATAAGTCACCTCGACCTCCCAGACCACCTCCAACACCTCATTTTCACAAAGTAATGGATCGGAGAGGTCCGATCCATTAGAAATAAACTATAATAATAACATATAATAAAATTTAACAATTATTCTTAAATATGTATCAAAATAGACTACACAAAATATATATCATGTTTGACCAATATATAATCCATGGTAAGGGAGTTTTTGGACTCATTCTTCATTCATTGGGTTAAACATTTTCTTATTTTAATTGTATCTTCTTTGTTTCATATATCCCTATACTTCCCTATCTCATATTGTATCTTGTATATTTTTTTCACTATAAAATATGTTTTTTTACAAGATACATCATTTCAATTTCTTAATTACCTCATAAAAATATTATATAGTAAGGGATTAATTTCGGACTCTCTATTTTGTACTTCTCTTTGATATTCCCATTTATTCTTATCCCAGAATGTTTATTATAGTATTTACATATTTTTAAATGTATTTTATTCAATAAATATTATATTTTTTTAAAAAAATATTAAATTAAAAGTTCAATTCCCTTACATTAAAGTGTAAATATATTAAAATTATTAAAAATCCATAAAACGTAATTCATTTCCCTTCCAAGACATTTTTTTCATTAACAAAAAATTACGTCTACTAGTCCTTTTTTAATCTTCAAAATCCATTATTAATATATTTATTGTTAAAATATTGTTTTAAATATTATATTATCTCCATTTTATTGTGAGTTGGAAAGTGACTTATGGTGTTAATTTTATAACAACGGCATAAAATTAGAACAAAAATACTAAATTTCACTAATATTTCTCCTTCAATATCAAAAAAGTCAATAACTTATCAATTTATTATGTATATCCTTTAAAATCATTTCTTAATATGCTTCATACAAGTGATTAATTTTTTTAAATAATATAGTATAATTCATCTTTATCATTATCTAATACATTACAAAAAATATAATGTATTCTCATTTCATAGTTTAATTTAGATGCGATGTGTAGATGATTTCATGTTGCACATATTTGAATGATTTGACATTATATTATATGTTTAATCATAATTATAATTATTTATAACACATTTTTTAGTGGTTTATATCTTAAGAGATAATATTTTTAATCCTGGACATGATATATTTATCTATGTTCATGATATTATACATGGAAATGATGTGATTATATATGTTATAATAATTGTTCATAGACATGATGTAGTTAGATATATTACAAATTTCTTATGTACATGATTATACTATCTATAATCATGGTTTTATGGTATTATGTAATTATATTTGTTATAAAATGTTATTTTATACCGCCATGGATCAGGATATATGATAACATCTCATTCATATGTCATGTCAGATATTAATCATTAATGGGGACCCATTAATGGTTCCAATATCCAATTTAGTGGACTATGGTTATTCTATCCGGCCTTATGATTTTATCTTATGTGTTTATGATGTTATCCTTTTTATCAATCCTTGTTTATAGTCCACTTATGTTTATAATCTAATGATATGCTCTCCCTAAATCATTGACATATTATTTCACAAGCTAACCATTTAATCATAACAATTTCGTATGTTTAATGTCTCTAGGGATTTATATATACAAATTTATCTTTTTAAAAATCATGTGTGTAGATTTTTATAATATTTTGAACAATTATTCCATATTTAGATGATTTTGTAGGTAATATTCAAATACAAAAATTTATTGGGTTCATGGAGTGTATTATAATATTATGATGTAATTTATAATTATAAAAAATGATATAAAATTTTATATAGGTTAATATTTTGTTTTCTTACAGAGATAAAATGAATCCTTAATAATTGTGTCATTTAATAGAGATAATATTCCAGTTCGTATGTTTTTTGGGATGAATTCATCATAAAAAACAAGGAAGGAAATAAGAAATGTATGGTGACATAGTAAATAATTATATATTTATTGAAATTTCATCCAAGATTAAGGGATATTAATGTATCAAAAAAATTAACATGATTTTAGAGAAACATGATTTTATGTTCTTCAAGTAGAAATGTAAAAAGGTTTTTGAAATTTTTTATATAAAACCAAATGATAGGATGTTCTTGACACATTTTCCGAAAAAAAATTATCCCCTATAGATGATTCATAGGTTAAATTAAAAAAATAAATGGGAGTTTAAGGGAGCCAAAATAATTTTTTTACAAGGAAAAAAGGGGTTCATAGTATTGATTATAATATATTGGGTAAAAATGTTCTGATGAAGACTTATTTAATGATAATTTAATCTCACCCCGATATATTTTCTCATGTGGATGTAAAATAATTTATATAATTTTAAATGGATATCATAAGTATTAAGTTCATGAATTATTCCATCGAATAAATTAGGAATAATAAACCATGGGATGTTGTAAAGTGGCTGGGTGATCCGAATGTATATCTCATAATGTTGGTGTTCAAAAATATTTATGATGCGAATGGAATTGTAATCTACAAAAATGAAATTTTTATTTGGAAACACTATTTAAAATTAAATAAATATATATATATATATATTGACAAAACATTTACACATATCGATAGTCTAATTTTAATCAAATATTATATTATTAAAAATCTAAAACATTTTGAAAAAAATCATTTTACTATGATTACAGTGATTCCAGATATAGCTATAAATGATGAATAATTTATTTAAAATATATTGTAATAATAAATTTGAGATGATAATAAAAATGTATAATTCGAAAATAATGATTTCTATTCTTTGAATTGGTTAGCAATGGGTTGGTATACTTGATTAGAATATGATATGATGAGGTTGGAGTTCAAGTGAGGTAGTTTTGATCCCAACAACTATGTAAAGTTATTAATATAAGCACTGTCTGTGGATCTCCAATTTATTTATGAGATAATTTTTTCATGTAAGAAAAAAATAATTGTTGTATATGTTTACAAACATGGTGAAGTTGAGATTTTAAATTTAAATTAATGTGTAACCTATATATTTTCTAGGGATACATGTTTACAATTGCGGTGAGTTTAAATTAATTTATAATAAAAAATATCACATATCTATATTGAGGAAGATTGATATGTAATAAAGAAAATCAACATCAAATCTTATAGCTATTGAAACTAAACCGTATAATAATAAATATATTGAAAATATTTATTTGATTTTATATCAAATAATGTTGGTGATACTGCTTTATTTTAAAAAAAGATACATCAATTTTTTGGAATTGTTTTATATCACATTTTCAAATAAAACCGATAAAGGATAATACAAGTATAGAAAAAAATACTTGAGGTATGTTAATGTTACCACTAATTATAGGATAATTTATGATATAAAAAACAAAACAATTTATAAAATATTCATATTTGGGTTTTCTTAATGATATAAGGCATAAAAATTTCATATTTGGGGGAGAACTGTTTATTAAAATAATATTTTTTGATAGGGATAAAAAGGGGAAGGCGAGTATCACACTCAGTACAACTATAGTCAAGTATATTTTTGAATCCAAATATGATACTCAGTTAATTTAGATAAAATAAAATCATTAATTACATGCAAATATAGTTAAGATAAATATATGATATTTTTTAGTGAGATGATTTAAATTAATCAAAAAAAGAACATAGTATTCCATTTATTCATGAAATATTATAAAAATATGTATTATTAATTCATTAAAAATTAAAATATTAGATACTAAAATTTTAATGTAATAGAAAAAGTCCATAAAAAGCTCAGTAAGGGTTATAAAACAAAGAAGGAAAACATTAGCCTTCTATAAAATAGATATAAATCAAACCATACTTTTCAATCATAACATACCTTACAAAATCAAAAGATTTATGAATAACACACACAAATCATAAATCATAAAGGTAAATTATGGCATTCATAACATACTTACATTATAGCTATCAACTACATAGGGAGTCACATTTCGAATACCTATCACAGTATATTCCCTAAATCCCTTAGGAAAAACATTAAGGTTTACCTCTGTCATGTTACCCAATGCATTGTAGAGAAATCTCGGGCTCATCCTCCCTATGTTTATAACAGAACCACCCGAATACGTAAACATTGACCAATAACCATAAAAATTTCACAACAAATAACACGAGAATCAACGAAAGATAGCATTTCCACATTCTAATAAAAGTACATCAAATAAAAATATTGAAATAAACAATGCATTATCAAATCATTTTCATAACCAAATAAGCCATATAATAATGAGATTATTGAACCAAAGTTCCACATACAACATTGATGTTTTTAAATGAATTAACATTTTAAAACATTAATTTCCATATAAATAAATCTATAAATCCAGTTTTACAACATGGACATTAATGATAAATATTTAGAAGAATAAATCATTAAAACATTTGAAATGATATTTTAGTTAAATATTTTTTAACAAAATGAGCGATGCTTGAATAAAAATAATTAAGGAATAACAATTAATCAAAACATTATAATATAATGAGAATAAAGGTATTCATGATATAATATTCCAAAGGAAAGTACATACACTGTAAAAAAGTGAATTGGTTCATGATGATAATGAAGTCTTAATGGAATCTAAATTGAGACGAAATATCTTATAAAAATGGTATCCATAGATTAAGGATAAATAAATTTTATAGAGATGTGTGATATATATAAATACACACAATATGATTGTTTATTCAGTGTAAATCAATCATAGGAAATTCAAACATGTTATTTTTTAATACAAAACCAATGATCAGGATGTTTAACTCAATGAGTGGAAATTGAGTTAAAATTACTCTTATCAAGTTCACATAGATGACATGATAATTTATCAATGGAGTGATTATGTTTATCAAAAGTTTAACAAAAAATTTGTGTGTGTAAATTACAATATAAATAAATAAATATTGATTCCACAAATAATCATATCTTGAGATAATTAAGAATTAGAACATTAACCCATGGAATGGAAATTGGGTTAAAAGGTTCTTGTACCCATTTGGTAGCTTGAGAAACATTCAACCTATGAATGAAGGATTACAAAATAAATATTTAAATACCCATAAATTGAAATAAATTACATAATTAATATACTTTTGGTAAGTACATGCACAACTCAAAAGGAAATAGTGGAAAATATAGCATGAATCTCACGTGAACTAAAAGTGAAAGTAAAATCCCATTCCACGTTGTAATCATTCAATTCGTATGACCATAAGATAAAAAACACCAAATGATTCGTAGAATAACATGAATATAAGGAGAATCATGATAATATATATAAATTTTCAATACACAATGCACCACATGAAATAAATTTGCGGCGAACAATGGAAATCTCACGGAATTAAAAGGGAGTTAAGAAATCCCTTATCTCGGGTCCGACTTGACACATTTTTTCCTTATTCATCCAAAATAATAAAGTAACATAAATATATATTTTCTTAAGAACATTTTTCAAGTTTATTATTCCTTTTATATCACATATTACCATGTTATAAACATTATGAAACCATTTATGTTAATAACGTTCATTTTGTCAATATTTGGTAGTTGAGTCAAAAATTGACTTATTATAATTAAATTTTTTTTCACATAGTCAAACGTTCATTATATACATAATTATATTCATGATTTAGAAATAATATATAGAATATATATCCAGTATATACATGTATTTATAATAATATATAACATTTTGAGGTATGAAATGAAATTCACTGTTCATGGAGATGGTAAGTCGTACTTACGCATGAACACTACATTCCTTTCTATTTCTTGTTTTAATGGACATAAAACATAATGATGCAAAGGTATATTATAATCCTATATAATATCATATATAATATCATTAACTCCATCTTTTATATGTCCCACATATGGGATTAACGAGTCATATCACTTTGTGGGGCGGAAGTCTGCACTTCCTCAAATGAAATTATCGTGTTTACCAATAATGGAAAACATAAATGAATAATATAAAATAATAAAATAAATAATAAAGAATAAAACATATAGATATAAAATATCAAATATAAATAATATGCCATCCTAATGGCCACTATATGAGGTGTAGGAGATAATTCAACAGTCATCGTTTCTTGAGGCGTTAGTTTTCCATCTACAGAAATAGTATTTTCCTTACCGATTAGATGGAGGTGGGTGTATCTGTAGTTCAAATCCTTCTTATAACAAAATACTAGTATATTTTTTACACTGTTTTTGTTATTAAATAGTTGAATAAAAATAATTTTGGGGTTGTAGAAGTAAAATAAAAGAAAAGAAGTTAAGAGAAATTGTTACCTTGAATTAGGGTAACTTCCTTTCCTCTTAACCAAAACTACTTCTTGATGTGCTCACTGCCTAAGGTAATGATTCTAAGAGAAGTATATGAATCTTGAGATTATATTTGTGTAGGGTTTGGATGAGACAAGCGGCATGATAGGTGTGAGAAATGGGTTATATGTGAGGGCTTTTTATAAGGGGGAGGAGGGGTTCATAAAGAAATTGTGAAAATGTTATTTTATTATATAATTATTTTCCGTTTATAAGGGTCAAATACTCATTTGGGTATAATATAATACGACTAATGGGCTATATAAATTGATCCAATATGAATTGGACAGGTTTTTAATGTTATTTTAATATTTATAATGTCATTTAAAAAAATATATTACGGAGGTAAACACTACATCATTTTTATGGCATTAATAATTTTTTTTATTTGATGTCTAAAAATTATAAAAAAAGTACCATGATGTTGGAAATATTTTTTTCTTCTAAATTAATATTTATATTCTAAATGTTAACTTATATAACCCCATGTAAAAATAATTTTACTAAAATATATTTGTTTATTTCATTTTTTCCTTTAATTTAAGATATTTAAAATAATCTGTCATTATCACTCCCATGTGGCTTCATGGTGTCCCAAAATCAACACAAGGTTGCTAATGGTCATCCATGACTCATATAATAGATTTAGGACAAGTGTTAAGAAAACTTTGTATTATTATCATATTCATTTTACCTTGGGTTACCCTATTTACCTTTAACCGTAGTAAATAAAAGTCAAAAGTTACTTTTTGAAAAAACATTTTATTCATATTATTGAAACACAATATTCATACTAATTACAACAATGTATGTAGGATTCTCACAATTTAATTCACAGAAGCGGTAAAATTTCATTTAAATGAAAAAGATAGTTTTTTATATACTACATAGTAGTATCACTATTCATAAAAATTGACATTTGTCATAAAAATACAAAAAATTCAGCCAAAGCAATTTTAGATATTCAAAATTTAAAATTGAAGTATATTTTATAAAATTAAAAACCTAGGAGTTGAATTAATTAATTTAAAATTAATTTTTTTTGTCAAAACAAATAGACTGTTTTTAAGAAACAATATCTATCAAAAGATTGACACTTGATTATGCATAATTTCACTATGAAATTAATTCCAATGACCAAAATTGGATTAAATAGAAAAAAATATAATCTAATTACAAATTAAAACCCATTATGAAGATAATATTACCATATAAACCAATTATATTAAAAGACAGTTTTGAATTAAAATACAATATATTTAATTATTCATCAAAAATGAATTTCAATATAAAAAAACCAAAAATTTAAACAATGTAAATATTGATGCTCTGATTCTATAGAATAATTTTATTTTTTCAAATAGAAAATATAAAAGTGATCAAAGATATATTTAAAAAGGGTTCTCCATCAAAAGGTGGTAAGTTGACCTTATAATGAATATTAGAGTATTTATGGTTAAAATCAAATTCTTTAATATTTTAGAGTCTAAAATTTATTGGATAAATGTAAAAACACATAACAGTTATGAATATTCATATTTTAGATAGTTTTGTCTATTCATTCCAATATAATGTCTAGGCGACAACTACCATTTAAAATAAAATTATATTATTATTTTTCTGTATACCTCAATGTTGGTTGCAACATAATATTTCAAAGAAACCTGTTGTTGTGTATCAGGTATGCCATCAGACATAACATCCCATTTAAAGTAAAATTAATAATTAATTTACATATATTATTAAATATGAAAATGTCAAATTCTTTATTTACCTGTGATGTAACACTCTTCTCCCCTTTTGGGAGTTGCATCTTTTAAATATTTAAATTGGTCTCTGAAATATCATTGAAAGTCCCACCTAAAAAAAGACTCCATAAAATAATCACATTAAATAGAATAATGATATATACAAAGATAACCTGTAAAAATAGATACTAGTATTCCATGATAACATGGATATGGAAGAGAATCTAACTCTCATTGAATAATATATAGTGATAGAGAACATGATCACAAAATGTTAACAACCACAATACCGTAAATTTGTGGTTGGGTAAAAGATTTATGATAAAAGATAGCTTATAGTTTTTTGACATCAAGATACTTTTCATATATTTGATGAATTTTATTAATAAATAAACTACTAATATAAGGAAATATACTTACTTTTCATGTATAGTGTTATCCTTTAATATAATTCTACAACAAACTCATATTTACTCAAACCGGTAATTATTCAAGATGACTTGGTCAGAGCTGATGTGCTAGAATCAACATCCAGAGTATCACATTATCATCAAAAGATGAACGATGTATTTCTCCTATCTTTAGAAATCATCCAAAACCAAAATTGTTTAGTATAAGATGCGATAATCCCCAAAAAAGATACTCTTTTACAAAATCAAAAACTACTCTTAATCTCTAAATTTGTCAAACAATACCCAATGTTCAACCAAGAACATTCAATAAACAACTATCCATAAAATTCATCAAAGTAATCCAAAAATTATTGAAACCCAAATCGTAGAAGGAAATAATCACATAGTCTTCCAATATAAATCTTAACATTTATTCTAAAAAATATATGTTACTCTTAAAGTCTCATATTCATATGTAATTAACCAAATCACATATTCTCCGTGATAAGTTAATCATTTCAATAGATAAATAAAAATCAACATATTATTGATTCATAAAATCAACTAACTAATAATAATTAGTCATACTAACCAGATACTTCATGTATTCCAGTTGTTGGTGATAAATCACATTCGCACTATTGTTATGGGTTTGATTCCCAGAGCATTATCCGATGCGATTGTTTGTCAAGTGGTTTTCGGGTTGTTCTTTATCAAAAACTATATAATTTTATAACATTCACAGAAATAGATAAATTAATAAAAAAACAATAACATATTTTAACCATAATGTTTATTTAATAACATTTTTTTCATCCCAAAATGTATTAACCAGTAACTGCCTCATATTCAAGGATCATATAAACCCAACTAGTTCTTTATAACAATATCCGCAAAATTAAAGATAATTATTCCTTGTATAAAATATCCATATATTAAACACCAGAGATACACATACTATAAAAAGACTTCTAGTGCAATCTCATCATCAAAAAAGCCTTAATACATTAAATCATTTCACAATCCTAAAATCAACCACATCTCATGAATCCCTTTTATGTTCACTTCATACTCATTCAATGTTATTCTTGATCCATCAAGCATTCCATTCCAAATTATTCTAAAATACATCATTACTACAAACTAAATCATGAATAATTTCTTATGTTTTAATAATATCAAAAAATATGTTAATAAATAATCCATACCTTTCATTGATCATTGTTAGTTTCTTCATCCTCAATTGGAATGGCATTTGGTATTGGTAGACATATATTTGTATGATCCTGGTGTTCCCATTCACAAAACATCTTCATAGAACCTCTATTTGTATAATTTCAAGGCACACCACATTTAAAACACTCAATTGATCCCTCAGAAAGAACTTCCTTCACTTTCCTAGAGCCAAATTGATGCTTCCTTTTTCCATGGCAGGTTCTTGCTTTATGACCATCACATACACATCTATAGAATATTACTATCCCATTGAAACATTTTCCTATGTCTTTCATTCCAAATTCTTTACACATAGGTTTTTGAATATATTTAACTTTATGATTATTACCTGAACAACCATGCGGATTTGATTCTCGTATATACGATGCCTTATAAAAATCCCCAAGGTTCATGTGGTCAATCTTGACTCCAAATAGTTGGCTGAAAATAACGACAAGTGTACACATGGAAGCATCCATTTCATTCAATTACATATTCATAAATCCATCACAGTTTTCTTTACATCCATTGTTACATTGATTCCTACTAGGTCCAGCCATTGACTAAAACCAAAAAATTTAGTGTGATTATATCAGTAAAATCGTCAAATATTATCTTATTAGGATGGTAAACACTAAAAAATACTTTTTCATGTAATCTTAATATCATATGATTTATCTATAAAATTATTACTCATTCCAATATGCTAACCATTATGCTAATTCCAATTATTATTAAATAACTCCTTAACCTCTAAAGATATCTAAACGAACCTATGATACCAACTATAAGGACATGTCCTTAAACATTAAATAATCATGATTGATGTCATGATTTCACATTGAGGATCTTTTCATGTTTAGTTTTTTAGAGAATTAGGTCATAAATATTATATATCAACATGAAAATTACATATAAAAACTACTACTCAGTATCCATTATTTCATAAAATACAAACTCTTAAAAAAACACGGCTTGTTCCATGTTTTAGACAACATGACTCTTCTACGATCCCATCCTTGAGTATTTCATCATTAAGTAATGTGAAAAAATTTCAATAACATGGGATGAGAATAAAATTCTCAGTAAGGGTTATAAAATAAGGAAGGAAGTCATTATCCCACCATTAGATACAAATCAACGAAACCATACTTTTCAATCATAACATACCTTTCAAAATATTATGATTTATGAATAAAACACACAAATCATAAATCATAAAGGTAACTTATGGAATTCCAAACATAATTACATTGTAGATATCGCGACTACATAGAGAGTCACATCTGGAATAACCAACACTGTATGTTCCCTAAATCTCTTAGTGGAAACATTAATGTTTACCTCTATCATGTTACCCAATGCATTATAGAGCTATCTCAAGCTCACCCACCATAGGTTTATATCAGAACAACCCGTATACGTAAACATTTCTCAATAACTGTAACATATTCTTAACACATAACACAAGCAAAAAGAAAATATACCATTTCCACATTCCAATCCTAATATATTAAATGAAGACATTCAAATAAATAGTTCTTTATCAAATCATTTTCATAGTCATTTAAAACATTTATTAAATAGATTATTTAATCAAAGTGTCTCATACCACATTTAAGTTCTAAAATGAATTAACATTTTAATACATTAATTTCCATATGAATAAAACCTTAAAACCATTTTTAAAACATGTACATTTATGATAATGATTTAGAAGTAGAATAATATGAAACATTTAAAAGAGTATTTTTGTTAGTGATTTTTTAAGAAAATGAGAGATGCTTGAATAAAAATAATTGAGGAATAACATTTAATCATAACATTATGATATCATGAGAAAAAATAGATTCAATATATAATATGCCAAAGTATATTACATACACCATATAAAACTGAATTGGTGCATAATGATAATGAAGTCTCAATGGAATGAAAATTGAGATGAAATCCCTTATATAGCGGTAACCTTATATTGAGGATAAATAAATTTCATAATAATGTGTGAAAGAATATAAATACAGTAAATATCATTGGATATTAAGTGTAAATATATCTTAGGTAATTCACACATGTTCTTCATTATTACAAAACCAACGACATGGATGTTAAACTCAATGAATATAAATCGAGTTAAAATTACTCTTATCATGTTCATGTCGATGACTTGTGAATTTATGAATGGAGTGATTATGTGTATCAAAAGTATATACACAAAAAATGGTTTTTAAATTAAAACATAAATAAATAAATAATTATTTCATAGATAATCATAGCATAACATAATAATGAATTAAAAGATTAACACAAGGAATGGAATTGTGTTAAAAGGCTTCCGTACCGATTTGGTAACTTATGAAACATAAAACCCATGAATGAAGGATCATAAAATGAAGATGTAATTAACCATAAATTGAAGTATATTAGACAATGAATACAATCATGGGTATTACATACACCACACAATGGGTAATAGTTTAAAATATAGAATGAATCTCTTAGGAATAAAAAAGGAGATTAAAATCCATAACCACATTGTAATCAATACAGTCGTACGACCAAAAGTTAATAACCACCAAATTATTCATAGAATAACATGAATATAAATATAATAATGATAATATATATATAAATTTCAAGTAAAAAATACACCAAATGAAATAAATTAGTTGTGAACAATGGAAATCTCATGGAATTACATGTGAGATTAGAAATCTCTTATCTCGTGTCCAACTTTACTTGTTTGTTCTTTGTTCATCCTGAATAATAAACTAAATATAATTTCTAATTTCTTAAGAACATTTTTTAATGTTTATTATTTATATTATATCACTTATTACCATTTTATAAACATTATGTAATCATTTAAATTAATAACATTTGTTCTGTCGATATTTGGCATTTCAGTCAATAATGGACTTCTTATGATTACAAGTTGTTCAGATAGTAAAACACTCATTATATCCAGATTGATATTCATGATTTAGACATCATATATATCATATATATCCAGTATATACATGTATTTATAATTGTTCATAGCATTTTGTGGTAAGAAATAAAATGCACCGTTCATGGAGACGGTATGCCTTACATACGCATGAACGCTACATTCATTTCCATTTCTTATTTTAATTGAATTAAAACATAATGATTCATAGGTATATTATAATTCCAGTATAATATCATATATAATATCATTAACTCCATCCTTTATACTTCCCCCATATGGCATTAACGAGTCATATCACTTTTAGGGGAATGTAGTTCGAACTTCTTCAAATTAAATTATCATGTTTAACCATAATAGAAACCATAATGGTATGATATAAAAGAAAAAATAAAGATGTGTAAAGAAAACATAACCATAATATATATCATGTATAAATACATTGTCATCATAATGGACACCAAATGAGTTGGTAGGAGATAATTGAACAATCATCGTTTCGTGAGGCGTTAGTTTTCCATCCATAGAAACAGTATGATCTTTACATATTAGATAAAGGTGTTTGTAAGTGTAGTTTGAATAATTTTCATAAAAACATACCAGTACATTGAGGATACTGGTTTTGTTATCAAATAATGCAATAAATATATTTTAGGGGTTGTAGACGTAATATAAAATAAAATAAGTAACGAGAAATTGTTACCTTTAACTTGGTTAACTCCCACTGGTTTGAACCAAATTGAATTCTGGGAGTTCCTTTTGCCTAAGGTAAGGATTATAGAAGGAGTATAGTGTTCTTGGTATCTTATTTGGGCATGTTTAGATGATCCAAAGGGATTTAGTGGTGTGAGTAATGGGTTAGAGGTGAGTGCTTTTTATAAATTGGGGTGTTCTTTAGTAATGATTGAAAATATTATTTTTTTATATAATGATTTTAAGTTTCTAATGGTCAAAAACACATTAAGGTAAAAGATATGATGACACATGGTCGAAATAAATTTATAAAATAATAATTGGATAGGTTTTGAATGTTCTTTTAATATTTATAATCTTATTTAAAATGATTTATTAATGAGGTAAACACTACGTCATTTATGTGTCATAAATAATAATAGTATTTTAATGTCTAAAAATTATAAACAAAGTACTATGATTTAAGTAATATTATTTTCTTTCCAATGAATATTTATATTCAAAATTATAACTTACATAACCCCATGTGAATATTTATTTACTAAAAGATATTTTTTTTGTCATTTTTCTTTTACTTTATGATTATTAAAATAATGTGTCATTATAAATCCCATGTGACTTAATGGGGTCCCAAATCGACCCAATGATTTAAATGGTCAGTTATGACTCCTTAAATAACGTTAACACAAGTGTTATGGTAATTTTTTATTATTATAATATTATTTTTACGTTGAACTACCCTATTATATTTAACGACTGTAAATAAAAGACAAAAGTTACTATTTAAAAAAAATTATTATCATCTTATTAATCCAAATTTTACTTACTAATAACCACCATGTCTGTATAATTTTCAGAAATTAATTTTATGAAGCAGTAAAATTTCATTTAAATAAAAAAGTGAGTTTTTTAACTAATACATAGTGGTTTCACTATTCATCAAAAATTGAAGTTTTTCAGAAAAATACTAAAAATTCAGCCTAAGCTATATTTGATATTCCGAATTCAAAAATGAATTCTATTTTTAAAAAATTCAGAACATAGACATATAATTAATTAAATTAAAAATAATTTATGTTGTGAAAACAAATAGCGTGTTTTAAGAAACAATATCTATCAAATGATTGACACTTGTTGAAGCCAAATTTCAATGTGAAATTTATTCTAATGACCAACACTAGATTAAATGATAAAAAATATACTATAATTATACTTTATAACCAATTAAAAATTATATCCTACCATATAAAGAAATTAGAATAAAATAAATTTTTCAATTAAAATAGCATATTTTTCACTATTCATAAAAAATTATTTTTCTTAGAAAAATACCAAAAATTTAAAAATGTAAATTTTGATGTCTTGATTTGAACAAAAAATTTTATTTTGTCAAATATATTTTATAAAAGAGGCCAAAACCATATTTAAAAAGGGTTCTCCATCAATAGGCGGTAAATAGATCTTTTAATGAATATTAGAGTATTTATACATAGAATCAGATTCATTCTTATTTTAAACCTCTAAAATTTATGGGATAAATGTGAAAACATTTAAAAACATTTATATTCATATTGTAGTTAGTTTTTTATATTCCTTACAATAAAAAAATAGGCTTTAAATACAATATAAAATAAAATAATATTATTATTTTTTAGTATAACTTAACGTTGTGTGCGACGTACGATTTAAAAGAAACCTATTGCTGTGTATCAGGTACGCCATTGGACATATAATCTGGTTTAAAGTAAAATTAATAATTAATTTAAATATATTAATAAATATGAAAATGTCATATTCATTATTTACCTTGGGTGTTACAATTTTAGGTTTATGTTAATGATGATAACAAAAGGTAATATTATATTTTGGGATAAAAATACATCATGATATTTTCATTGGGATTTTTTTAATTATTTACAATTATTAATTGAGAAAAATTATAGATAGTCGGGTTCCTTTTTTAAAGAAATGTGAAAACCAAATATCATTATATTATAATAAAAAATATTATACCATTATTTATGTAATTTTATGAAATTTTAGATATTAGTTTTTACCCATATTTAGTAATCCGTTTATAATTATATGAACATATAACTCAACCATGGTGTAAATATTTGATTAAAAATGAATATATAAATTGTGGGAAATAAAAGATGAAGAAATTATTTAACATCAAGGAATAATATTTTTACATAGTGGAGAAGTAAAAAGAGATATAAAAAGAATATTATAAAAAATACTAAGAATATGAAATAAAATTGAATATATTGATTTAATTATAATGTCTGTTGAAATGGTTAACTATTTTATTAGATAAAATATATCTATAGAGTTCATGTAAATGAGAGACGCCCATAAAATCATTGTTTTTATATTTTTCTCCCTCTTGAGAATAATTTTATATGGGACCAACATATCATAAATTCTTGTTTCATATCATGATATTATGCACCAACACTAATTTAGAGTGAGTTTTATTTGATTTATAAGTGAAAGGGTTCTAAATAATGATATGAAAATAGTTTATTATAGATTTACGTCGGTACATTAGTAATGATCAGGTTTTTTCATTCAAGGAATATCCCTTATAATCAAAAGAACTAATTTTTTTGTCACTGAATATATCTTAAATATTATTTTGTATATTATTAATTGAAATTGATTAGTTCCGGGTGTTCTCTTCAATTATTGGACAATATAGACTTTTCAGTGAAATGATTACCCATTTTCAACCACCCCATACATCACTAATTTTGTTTATAACGTTGTGGTTAAATGTAGGTACATTTTTTCTAATATATAAATTTTAAAATTAAAATACATTTTAATTTTAGAACATACATACATAATTATTTTATTCATTATTAACATAGGACATAATTTATAGGAAAAATAAATATTTATTGCACTATGTTCCTTGTTTCATTCAAAATTAAACGGGAAAAACAAAAGAGGTACATCTATGCATGGTAAGAGGAATGTTGTAGGGGAATTTTTTATTTGGTTTTCAAAAATTGGCCCCCGTATTAGTATATTCTCTATGGGTCTAATAAGATTCATATGAACAAATTGATGTTTTTTGAATGTTTTTTCTATCTTTAAGGAATGTGAATAATTTATTCAACTATAATTGAGTAATAATATTTAAATAAAATAATTTTTCACTACGTGATTATTAGATGAAATAATACATCTCATCAAATCAATATATATATGAACATATTTCACAATGGTTAATATAATAAATTTGGAATTAAAATATATTAAAAAATAACATAAAGATTTAGTGTATAATTATAAGTAAATAAATTCTATAGGTTGGGAATTATTCAATATATTTTTAATGAAGGTGATATCATTTATTTTTTCCATGTCCTTGTGGAGAAAATGTCTCAGTATATATGATAAAAATTAATATGTGATAGATTGTAAGATTCATGTGTTATAGAAAAAGATGAAGACTGTAGGATTCAACAAAAAATATCTTTTGATATATTATTCAATCGAGTAAATGTGTTTTTGGACATATATAAAGAACCCGGAAAAAATAACGATTTCATGAGTATTATAAATACTATTCTCTATGGGATACAACCTCATTTTAATATAATGGTATGGGAAAAGAATGAATGGGATCTCATTCTAAAATCCTTATATTATACTCAGTGAATTGTTATCATATATATGATTGGGACAAATAAATATGAATCTATAGTGATTGATATATAAAGGGAATTTTTTAATGAATATGTAGTAATATTAAATTTAGGATGACTTGAATGATATAGAGTTAAATATGGTCCTTTCATTCCTTTCTAATATCTCCAAATGGGAAAAGAAATATTTATGGGGAAACATACACTATATATTTTATATAGAATTGTTTGACACCTCAGTACAATGTGTCTAAATAATTTGTGTCATAGTAAAAGGTATGACACATTGAATAATAAATATATGAGTAATGTATAAGAAATGAGAAAAGTTATAAATTCATCATTATAATTTTCTTAAAAAAATACAATGACATGAATGAATTTCTAGTATTAATGATTAATGGAAATATGGACCGAAAGTAATATGTATTAGTGGATATAATTGAAAAATATCTATGTTGAGAGAATAGTGTAAAAAATTAAAATTATTTTGAGGAGTATTTTAGGATAAATATAGTATGAAAATCCATATAAACAGTTTTATGTATCGTGATTCATGTTAATAAAAGTTAATTTTGTGGTATCATAATAAATATACACTATTTGTGGGATTTTTTCTATGATGGATTGGGTTTTCAATGTAAAAAGTTGATTGGAACCCCTATTTAATGGTCGATAATAATTTTTCCCCATACTTATACTATTAGATAAAATATTTTTGATGGAATAACAATTTTGATAATATATTTATTGAAACAAAAAACTTTTTTTTGTGGGAATAATCATTTTTAATAGAACTATACATTTAACAAAAAATAGTTTTCTAGAGGGAGAATAATTTATTATATAAATATATTTATATGGAAAAAATTTGGGACACAATAAATAATTCATTAAATATAATTAGGTGATGGTTTATATACTATGAAACTATAGATACTATAGAAAATATATTTTATTTGAATTGGAATTATAATTTTAATTGAAAATAATGGTTATTGTGTCGATGTCTATATTTTTCTGAAAATAAACTGAGAGAGTACTATTTGAGAGGGACTATTTCTACCAAAAATAATTTATATTTGAAAATGAATAAATATTATATAAATAAATAGCTATGGTATATGACATTTAATATAGTGGTGGATTATTTTTGATGGATTTAGCCCATTATAAATAATTCTTTCTAAATGAAAAAAAATTTATTATGGAAACATCTATTTGTGATAGATTTTTCATTTTTTATAGATACATATCACTAATAATATGATATGTCAAAAATATCCCCCATAAATATTTAGGTTATAGACATTTTTTGAGGTATCAGTCCATTATAAAATAGGTGAATTTAAAATACCTCACTAATCCCTTCCCCAAACATAATTCCATTATCATTCACTCATTATCTCAAACAAAGAAGTCTCTCAAAGCTCTATAAACATCATATAATCCACATCCTCCACTAGATGCAATAATTTTTTTCTTTTAAATTTTTTTAATTTATTTATAAATTTCATATATATATATCTTTACTTTTATATAATTTTATATTTCCCATTTAACTAATCCTTGGTCAATTTCATATATTAGTATTTAATTATCATTTAATGTCACATGATTAATGTTTTTTATTTAATAATTATAAATTAAAATATTGATTCCTTATAATATTCAATTTATAAAATAATACAATAGTACAATAAATAATGTTATATATTAATAATTATTAAATTAATAATTTATCCAGTTAATAGTAATATTATTTTCAATGAATTTATAGAATTTAAATAAATTACATATCATAAAGTGCATATCTATTTAATAAATCTTATTATTTAAAAATAAAATTTATACTAAATAATAATTGATAATAACTTACTAAAATAATTTTTAATAGTAAAAACATAATTTGAAATAGTAAATGTTAGGTATAATTATGAAAAAAATTATATTGATACAAATAATTTCTTATATATTATATTAGATAGAATATTCATAATTATTAATTATTATTATTTATAATAAATTATTAAAAATTATAATCAACCAAAAAAATTATGAAAAAAAATTTATAATAGTGTAATACTAATTAGTGAAGTGAAATAAATAAAATATCTCTATAGTAATTATATGTAATTATTTACGTTATAAAAAATTATATTATTATAAATTAATAAATATTAATTTTTTATGGCTAATATTTATAATAAATTTCATATTTATTATATAAAATTATTATGATTTTTTTTAAATAATATTAAAATTTTTCATTTCTAAAAATGAATAAAAAAATATAATTCATATAAATAATATTTATTTATAATATTTTATTTAAACATGTAGAGAAATAAATAATAATCGAACCGGTACTGGTTTATTAAAATTTAGACTGAAATATGAAAAATGTATAGAATTTGAAAAAAAAAATTAAAAAAATTTTCTTACAAAATAGAATAAAATATTAAAATTTTTAAAATTTTATTCCAAACCATTAACAAATAAATATTAATAATTAAAAAATCTATAAAATTATAAAAAATTTAAAAGTAATTAACAAAATATTTAGACAAAAATTAATAAAAAACAAATTATTTTGAGTTATATATATTTATATATAGATTAGTATTATTTTCTTCAATGCATTAAATTTTAAGAAAAAAAAATTAATAAAAAATTAATTTCAGACATGTTGATCTTCTATTTAAAGAATCTACCATACTATGTTCTATTTCTAAAACATAATTATTCAACCACAAATAGTTTTATCAGAAATGTGAACCACGCCTTCTTTGAGGGAAAAAATAACTATTTGTTGTGTGAAAATGTATTTACAATGAAATTGTTCAATCCGACCTAAAAAATATTATTTACGAAAGAACACATCAAATCTATCATATCTTATTTCGCAATTTAAATTGAAATATTTTGTATTTTCTAATAAATAAAAAATAATTAGTTTTTAACTAATTATTATGAAAAATAATTTGAATTTAATTTATTAATTTCTCAAAATATATAATAATTAATAGAAAATAATTAGTTTAAAATAAAAAAAACTCAAATAATCATAGCTGTTGTAAAAAATAATAATATAATAAAATAGTAGAACATTTTCTCATAAATTAAAATTGATAATTTATTAATTTTAAAAATAATTTAAATTTATTAATTTTACATTTGATTATTAATATAATATATAAACAAAAAAATCAAGAACTAGTTCTGAATTATTATTATACAATAACAGTTCATCGTAAAAAATTTTAATAGAATTACATAATGAATTGTAAATTATTTAAATTGAATAATTAGTAATTTAGAAAAAAATTAAACAATCTATTATATATATGATTATTAAATAAATATTTAAAAATAATAAATCAATAAAAAATACATATATATTAATATTTTATAAAATATTATAAGATATATAATAATTAATTTCAAATTGTTGGATTTTTGAGGAATAATATGTAAAAAATTATATTATTTTATTTTTTTCATTTAGTGATACAAATTACTATAATATTTTGAAAAATTATAGACCCCACAAATAGAAATTAATTTTTAGGATGTAATCATGAATGGATAAATTATTATATAGATCTATGTTATTCTCATAGAAAATACATTAACATTAAGGGGGTAAAAATATTAATATCTTTTGTACAATCAAATTCATAGATTTTTTTAGAAGAGGTTATTAGGTTTGTATGAATAAAATGTGATCTAAGGGGATTGAATAATTTTTACTGTTTTATATCATAAATTACATTTTTTATTTTAGAAATATTATGATATATTTATCAACATAGGGAACGAAATTTGATCAAATAAATGACATTTTAGGTTCGAGAACCACAACAATTTCAAAAAAATAGTATAGGTGTATTCAGGCCCAAAATTTCAGTTTATAGAAAACAGAATGTTAATTTAAATCCTGAATTGGAATAATTGTTTTTTAATTATTTATTCAATTCAACGAAGTAGTCCTGATACCCTTGATACTTGATTACAAATTTATATTCTTGTATAAATGTGTTTAGTTTTGAATTTTATTTTTTAATTAAAAATATCTATTTTGATCAATTATATTTTTTCATTTAATGTTATTCTAAGGGAAAAATATTACATATATATTTTTATGAAATAAAAAAATTGTTCCATAAATTGTTCCTTATTTGTTAGTAGATTCATGCATTTTCGAATGACTAAATCTTCTAGTATAGTGAAGATGATTTGTTAGTCAATTGTTCAATATGTAGACAATAGAGGGAAAAATAAGTAAAACAATAAAATTCATTATTTTTTTGGGTTAATCAAATATTACATTTTCCTATTACACCAAGATTACAACATCTATTTACATCAAGAAACACAAAAACATTTATAATATGGAATAGTTCTATATTTTCCATAAGTTGAATCATAAATCATCTTTGGGATGGTGATTAATGAAAAACAGTTATCAGTATCGTCATTCTTTATAAATGAATCCTCATTACAAGTAGTTAGATCTTTCTAGTGATTATTATTATCCATTAGGTTCTTACCATAGTAATTATTCTTATTATCTTGTTCCCAATTAATTGTAAAATATACCTTTATCCATGTTGATGATGGAAGCATATATCTTTTTTTTATTACAAATTTTATTGTCTTAGAATAAATTACATTCATTATTATTTAAAGCCTAATACTTTTAAGTCAATTTTATTATAGGTGATAGTATATGTATATATGATGTATTTTTAGAACATCTTTTCAAACATAACGTTTTACTCGTGTGGAAATTAAGTGAAATTTTATCAAATGATATGATATCTAGATAGAAAACATATTTCATAAAAACATATCCATAATGCATGGGTGATAATAAATTATTTGTTCTTAATAATGGAAGAAATGTACGTTTTTTACTAACATTAGATATTTCTTCCTAAACATCAATCATATTATAGAAATTAAAACATTTATAAAATTTATATAATTTAATGATAAGGACATCTACAAATATTATCATGTATGAGTGTAAAATATATCATCTATTCATTACATCTAATTACTTTGGGGAAATTTGACCTGACAAATAGATGGATTTGGGGGTGATCATAATTTAATAATGTGAGTATTTTAAAAAAAAAACCATATATATATATATATATATCTGATTTATTGGATTATCAATTTATAGATTCGATATCATATTTTCTTAGGGGTTATACATTCAGGGAAAGAATAAATATTATATAATGGTGTGGTAAAATAATGACCCCATTTAATATAATCACAAATAAGATCTCAGAATCAGGCGCCGTGAGAAAGTTCAGACTCAAAAAATTCCAAATAATTTAACAACGAGGTTCAATTTTATTCAATTAAAATTGGTCATAACCCCCTACCTCAATTTCAAGAACATTGCACTTCAAGGATCCACGAAAAACGAGCGTCGCGGAAGACGGATGTCGTCCCGTAAACGTCGGAGGGGAAGATGTAGTCGTTAGCGGTGCTCTTAGAGGACGACATCTTCTACCTTGATGCGGATAAATAACATGGAAGAATGGAATTACTCGTGGGCGTCGCCTCACTCTCTTTCCTCGGATGAAAAAGTGGATAGAACGTTTTTCGTCAAAGATGTTCTTCGTGGAGAGAAACACTTTTCATCTAATTCTCCAGAGCCTCCCCAAAAGAATATTTGCCAACAAAAATAAAACAAAAGGTATCCAAATTTAAAAATTCCATGCATTTAAAATCAATTAAAAATGACCAATTAATTAAGGGATCTTAATTAATTAAATTGATGGGGTTGGAACAATTAATGGTGGGAGGTGGAGAGGCTCCATGATTATGTGAATGTTAAAAAGTTTAAAGAGTGGGGTTTAAGGGAGTTAAAGGGGGAGTTGAGGGGTTATATGCTCGTGTGGGTCCCAACACACATTATCCTCCCAAGGAATGTCATGTGGGGTGTGGGAACCACCTCAAACTTTCATATAGAAGGAATAACCACCACCCAAAATAAAACTATATAACACATAATTTTATTTAGTTTAATAAAATTCCCAAAAAATTAACTTCTCTTCCCGACCAAACACAACTACAGTAAATGTCCCCTTTAGAGAATACAGGTGTTGAATGTTCATCGGTGCCCTTGGATTTCAATTCTAAACACAAGTTCAAAAGATAGAAAAACGTTCACGAACGTTTGCAGAATGTACCCGAACAAAACTTCTGAAATTGATTCTGGGCACACCGAGCCTCAGAATCAGGCGCCGTGAGAAAGTTCAGACTAAAAAAATTCCAAATAATTTAAGAAAATTTATCCTCAAAATTTTTGAGTATATAACTTACCTAAAACTAAGGTCTTTACCTCCCCTTAAATCTACAACACACACTGGAGAAACAAACGGGGGTACTTAGCACACAACTGAGCCTCCCGCTCCCAAGTGCTCTTATGTAGGTTCCCATTCTGCCAGCGAGTACGCACCAGAGGAATCGACCATCCACGTAGTACCTGATCCTGTCAATCCTCGATCTCCACTAGGAAACCCATGAATGTCGACCCTTCATCGATGTCCAGCTCCCCATGGTCGATAATATGTGATGGGTTATGCATGTATCTTCTTAGTTGAGATACGCGAAAGACATCATGCACCCAGTGCAATGGAGGTAGAAGGGCCAGGCGGTAAGCCACCTCGCCTACCCTATTGAGGACCTAGAATGGTATAATGAAACTCGGAGATAAATTGCTGCCCTGGACAAATCTCTGTAGACCTCATTGAGGTGAGACTTGTATGAATAAGTGGTCTCCATCCTCAAACTCCATTGGTCTTTGTCTCCTATCAGCATAAGACTTCTATCTGTTCTGCACAGTCCTCATCTGCTCAGTGATTTTTACCTTCTCTGTTGTAGCCTACACCATCACTGGTCCTACAAGTGCTGAATCCCCTGGGACAGTCCATCACAAAGGTGATCTGCAAGGTTACCCATACAATGCCTCTTAAGATTCCATCCTGATGGTGGAGTGGTATCTTTTATTGTACACAAACTCCACCAAGAGTAAATAATACTCCCAACTATGACCAAAGTCGAAGACACATGCACAATGCATGTCCTCGGGAGTCTGAATTGTCCTCTCGGTCTGGCCGTATGTTTGAGGATGGAAGGTGGTGCTCAAGCGAAGATGAATTCCAAAAGCCTCTTTTATCCCCTTCCATAGGCGGGAAGTGAAACGAGTGTCTCGATCAGACACAATAGTAGATGGAACATAATGAATCCGTACAATCTTTTGAATGTAAAGGCGTCTGAAGCTCTATACTGAGCCCTGCTCTATGACTAGTAGGAAGTGGTCCGATATGATGAGTCTGTTGACAATCACACAAGTAGATTCATGCCCTTTGGATGTAAGTGGAAGCCCCATAACGAAATCCATGTATATCCCATCCCACATCCACTCTATAACCTCTAAGGGCTGATCCAATCCTGCTAAAACCTGGTGCTCCGCCTTCACTTGCTGAAAAGTGAGGCATCGAGAGACAAAAACTACTACTTCATTCTTTATACCTAGACACCAATGTTGTCGTCTATGGTCCTGATATATCTTCTCCACTCCTGCTAAATGAATCTACTGCAATGTTCCCCTTCCTAGGAGTATAGACTATCTAGAAGTCATAATTCTGGAAAAACTTGAGCCATCACTGCTGTCTCTGGTTCATATCCTTCTATGATAAGATGTACCTGAGACTATGGTAGTCATAGTAGACTGTAAAAGGCTCTCCCATAAGATAGTGATGCCACATCATCATGGCGAAGACCACGACTTCTAACTCTATGTCATGGGTAGCGTAGTTCTGCTCGTGCTGTCTCAACTACCGTGAACCATAAGTGATCACTGCTCACTCTGGAATCAGGACACACCTGAGTCTGGTCCTTGATGAGTTGTAGTAAACTACATACCCTATGCCATCCTCCTGTAGCCTCCAGTTGGGCGCACTGGTCAATCTCTGCCTCAGCTCCTGAAATCTATGCTGGCATCTATCTGAACACACGAAGGTTTTCTCCCTTCTTCATCAAAGATGATTGTAGTGCTACAACATTGGAGAACTCGGGCATAAATGTAAGTCTGTCTGACTCCTAAGTGATCAACTACACCCTCTTAGGCATGATCCAATCATGTGTTGCCTGGGATTTCCTTTTCACCGACCAAGAAAAACCTAATCCCAATGTTGTAGTTAAACCACAAACTTTTTTCCTAATACAGTCAATATGTGCATGAACTATGGTAGCCCAGTCCTTACCCAAATTAACGTCGTAAGGCCTCGACGTTTCCCCCAGAAGTTTCCAACCAAAACTCTCACCTAAAGGGTCAGATCACACTGTCCGAGTAACTATGATTATCGACTCTCCTCCCAAAGGTAACTCCGAACGTGAGGGTCAAGTAAACAACTTAACCAGAAACTCTAGGTCTAGGACAAGATTTGTGGATGTAAGGAATGATTTGTACCCATGTCTATTGTTACAGAAGCTAGTAGTAGAAATAGACCACACCACAAATCATTCTTAAAGACCATGGGTCACACTCCTTGACCACATTCAGCTACTATCTTCCCCTTCCCTCCACCTCCATGATCCTAACAACAACTACAAAGGCGGGTGGTTGTAACATGTCGAAATGTTCACTACCTCATCCTACACTCATATCTCTGCTTTCACGTCTATTTCCCTGCAGATTCATATTTCCTTAACACTTTCTCTTCTCAATACATTTTACATGCTAAAGTCTCAAAGACTGATGCCAGTTTCATGCTTTCCAACTGTTAACATTCACTGGTTGTATCCGCTCATCCACTGAACATTCAACCACAATGGTTAACTATAGCACCCTAACATATATAGGAATGCATAGTGGAAAAAGGGCAAGCTCGAATATCCTTAAACACACCTCACTTAGAAGTCTGAGCTCTAAAGAACTGATCAAATCATATTCATCATGTACCCGAAAAGATCAGTATGACTTGATAAATACACAGCTACTGACACGTCACCCGGCTGAATGTGTATAAGCTCTAGAAAACTCTCAGCCACCACCTCAACTAGTCCTTTGCCGCCTTTGGGTTAGGATCTCCTCAAAAATTGATGTATATATAGTGTTGAAACACATGTAAGGCACTAAGCCTACAAGTGTCCTCTACCGGTACGACCGGTAGTGTCCGCTGACCAACGGGTAGTCATATAGTTGGCACACTGCCTGAAGGTACCATCTTGGAAAATGGTCCAAATACTGAAACTTCATCATTATGCGTACCATCCTCATGGTCACTCTCTGAAAAATATTAGTATCTATGATCAACATATGCTCTACTAGTGTCTCAACTAGGAGGAAAACTCCAGTAATTGCCTCTATCCAGTCCTCTACTTCCTAGGAATCTATCTCGCCTCAAAACCTCGGAGGCCTCTTCCCCTAGAACTCGTGCAATGTAATTAGTCAGTGTGCAATGTCTTCCAGTGTGGTTGGTGGCATCTTCTGCCCAACGGGTTGTGGTGCTGCTAGTACACCACTCGAACGTGCCAACATAGTAAGAGAACCATGTACCGGAGCCTCATCTCTCGGTGGGCCATCATCATGTACTCTCTCTCAGGAACACGCGGTGGCTGTTTCACAGTGGCATCTTGATAAGGAACAGGTGCTCCACAGTCATTATGATTTTCCTGGTGAGATAACTCAAGGAGACCACAATGGAAACTATTGAAACACACACGCAATCAGTGTTTCCGTGCACTAAGTCAGAAATCAGTGGTCAGAGTCCTGGAGTATGGATATGTCGGTCGCCGCACAAAAACTGGACTCCCCAGACTAAAAAGCACATGCAATACTCTTAACACTATTTCTTCATAGTAACGAAATATCAAAGCCCTAAGTTCTGCCATAGAATCGACTCCTCTGATACCAATTTGTCACGTCCCGTCTTCAGGGCACATGTTCTGACTACCCCAAGCCCGCCTTCCATATGCCAGGGGCTGGCGACTAGCACCAAAGGCATAAATCCAAATGCTGGCAAGGCATTGCCTTTATAGTAGTAACACACACACACAAAAACAGATTAAGATGGAAGTAATGCACAAGGTGAAAACTGTATAAAAAAAGTAGTGCTGAATGTAAAAGGGGGACATAAATACAATCCCAATAGTAATGCAGAGGTACAAAGGAAGACATGTACAACTGAAAAAGGGAATACAACTGAAAAGGGAAGCTTCTAAAATGACCACCGAGTATCCTACCTAAAGGGTAGGTACATATGTCCACCTCAGCACTCCACGTCGATCGGTTCGCTCTGTGTACCATCTCGTCCTATGGTCCACCTATGGGTACCGTCTGGTCCTAGTTCACTCCCAGCCTCTGTTGCCGTTGTCCGTCATCTGCATCCAACATAACGAGGTGTGGGCATAGCCTGTGCAGGGGTGAGTATAAAGATACTCAGTATTGACCCTGAGACCCCCGAAGGTCTCCCAAAGTCAATGAAGGATAAACCACAGAAGGAAATATACAATCATGAAGTTTCAATCAACCCTACATAGGTATTTTCCCATACATATAACTAAGTTATCAATATCAGTTAGGCTTCAACTCTCGAGCCCATACACAACCCAGTCCATACAGAAAGTAAAGATAATCACATCAATGATAATTATTGATAGTCAAGACTAATCTTACCTAGGTATACATCATTCTTATAGCGATAGAGATGGCCAGATATAGTCACTGATTAATCTAAGCTGTCAGACCCACACAAAATACAAGACCACCTAAGCTGAGATACCCAAACGGGATACAAGACCGGCTACTCTGTCAGACCCACACATGATACAAGTACAGAGGTCAAGCTGCCAGACCCACACATGATACAATAACAATATCCATCGTTGTCGAAATGACAGAGGATTCTGGTAAAACAGTCGTCGTAGTCACATCCAGCTCTAGGATTACCACACACAGCACACTCAATTCCAGGAGGGTCCGCTCTTCGAGCAAGGCTTTGATATATCAAATATCACGAAGTCCAGAGTTTTTGTATCCCAATGTTACGTCTCATCAAAAGGACCCCCAACATGAGAGACGACACGTCATTCAGATGCCCGATCTGAGAGTCATTGGATTTTCCGTTCCAGGGGCCTAGTTGGAATTACATTCGTTCCAATCCAGGAAGTTTTACAAAGCTGTCCAAACCACACATAGAGTATTTTGAAAGGACCGCCTCATTGAGGAGATCCCAGTGCTAGAGATGGCGCATCAATCAGAGGCGCGATCAAGAAGATATTCACATTTAAGCGAAACAAGGTCTGGCCCGTCAAGCCCGGTGGGCTGGCGGGTCATCCTGAACCAGTTTGGTAGGTCTGACCCTGCCGGAAGTCGGCTCGGCCCGAGGAAGCATGGCCCATCCCGACATCTGTTTCTCGGCTGAAGAGCGGGCGTCTTTGACCATGCGAGGGCGGACCGGCCAGAGCGAGGGAAACCAAGCCCGCGCGAGGGCATCCCAGCCCGCGCGACAGGTGGCCAGACCCGCGCATGGGTGGCCCAGCCCGCAGCTGGCAGCGGCTCGGCCAGCTGGCCGAGCGGAGTGGGGAACACAGCCCCCATGTTTCCTGAAACAGCGACGTCGAGCGGCGAACACCACTCCTGCCATGCGGGCTTAATCCTTCCAGTCTTCTACAGTGAAAGTGGTCGGCACAACGGGTCGCGGTCCCCTCGCAGCGTGGTGCCAAGAGGCACATTTTTCCTCCCAGAACTACCGGAAGGTGGCTCGTCGGCTCATCCGCCGAGCGGCTCGTGGAAGCGGGCCATGTCTCCTCTGCAGCGCGGTGCCAAGAGGGCCTGCGGTTTCCTGCCCGGCCGACCATAGCCAACCCTCTTGTTCATAAAGAGGCCCACACAATGGACCGTGGTCTTCCCACAGTGCGACACCATGGATGCACTACTATCCTGCAGCTTTCCCAGCTATGGCTGGCCAGTTCTCTTTGTCAGAGCGGCCCACAGTGCGGGCCACATTTTCCTCCATACGGCTAGTGTGCGGTCGTCGCTTCCTTTCTTTGTCACCTAAAATCACCACCACTAAAACATTCAAGAACCAACGGAGGGTGATTGGGCTGTGTTTGTTTGGCTCGTGCCTTTCGCGTTCGACAATAACAATAGGCCAAAGAAAATCCATGATTTTCAATGAAGAACAATGATAAAATTTTTTTCAACTAAAATTGATTATAACCCCTACCTCGATTTCAAGAATGTTTCACATCAATGAGCCACATAAAACGAGCGTCGCAGAAGACAGATGTTGTCTTGACAATGTCGGAGGGAAAGACGTAGTCATCATTGGCACTCTTAGTAGATGGCACATTCTCCCTTGATGAGGAGAAAGAAGAAGGAAGACGGGCATTACTCAGGCCTGTTGCCTCACGTTCTATCCCCAGTTGATGAAGTGGATAGAACATTCTTCTTCGAACATGTTCTTCATGGATAGGAAAAATTTTCTTCTAATTCTCTAGAGCATCCCCAATATAATATTTTCTAAAGAAAATAAAATAAAAGGCTTCCCAATTTAATAATTCAATGCATTTCAATTAAATTCAAATTAACCAATTAATTAAGGCAGCTTAGTTAATTAAATAGATGGGGTTGACACAATTAATGGAGGTAGGTGGAGAGGCTCCCCCATAATGTGGAAGTTCAAAAGTTTAAAGGGAGGGGTTTAAGGGTGTTAAAGGGAGAGTAAAGGGTTTATATGCTCGTGTGGGTGCCACCACACATTATCCTCCCAATTGAGGTTATGTGGGGTGTGGGTCCCACCTCCAACTTCCCTTTGGAGGGAATAACAACCACCCTAAATAAAATTATGTACCAAAAAAGTTTATTTAGTTTCATAAATTTACCAAAAATATTAATTTCTCCTCCCGACCAAAAGCAACTACGGTAAAGGTACCCTTAAGCTAATATCGACACCGTGACTTCATCAGTGCCATCAGATTTAAATTATGAGCACCATTTCAAAAGATTGAAGAACCCGTACATTCGTTTACTGAATGTACCCGAACAAAACATCAAAAATTGAATCTGGGAACACCGGGCCTCAGAATCAGGCGTCGTTAGAAACTGCATATTCTTAAAATTCTAATGAATTTAAGAAACAATTATCCTTGAACGTTCTATGACATTACATTACCCCCACCATAGGGATTTATGTCCCCGTAATGTACAAAACACAGTAGGGAAACAAATGGGGGTAATGTGCACGCATCTGAGCCTCCCGCTATCAAGTGCTCTCTTAGAGGTTCACGTGCTGCCAGTGAATGCGCACCAGAGAAATAGACCATCCACGTAGGACTCGCTCCTATCGATCATCTACCTCCACTAGGACCTCCATGAATGTTTCCCCATCATTGATGTCCATCACCCCATGCTAGATGATGTGTTACAGGTTGTGCACGTATCTCATCACCTGAGATACGTGAAAGACATCGTGAGCTCGGTGCAAATGAGGTGGAAGGGATAGGTGGTAATCCACCTTGCCTACCCTGATAAAGACCTAGAATGGTTCGATGAAACATGAAGTTAACTTGCCGCCCCAGCCAAGTCTATGTAGACCTCATCGAGGTGACATCCGTAAGAAGATATGTAACTATCCTCGAACTCCAGTGGTCTCTGTCTCTTATTTGCATAGGACTTCTGTCTGTTCTATGCAGACTTCATCTGCACCCGGATGATATACACCTTCTCCATCATAGCCTGCACCATATCTATTCCTACAAGTGCTGACTCCCATGGGTCAGTCTAGCACATAGGTGATCTTCAAGGTTGGATGTACAGTGCCTCGTAAGGTGTCATCCCGATGGTGTAGTGGTAGCTGTTGAGGTATAAAAACTCCCCCCAACGTAAATGATCCTCCCAACTATGACTAAATTCAAGGACACATGCACAAAGCATCTCCTCGAGAGTCTGAATATCCCTCTCAGTCAGACCGTACTTTTGAGGATGGAAGGCAGTGCTCAAGTAAAGCTGCATGCCAAAAGCCTCCTGTAACCCATTCAATAGCAGGGACGTGAAACAAGCATCTCGATCGGAGACGAATGTCAATGGAACACCATGAATCCATACGATCACATGAACGTATAGGTGTCCCAAGCTCTCTTCTGAGCTCTGCTATCTGATAAGTATGATGTGGGCCGACTTGAGGAGTCAGTCGTCAATCACCTAGATAGAGTCGTTCCCTCTGGATTTATGTGGAAGCCCAATCAAAAAATACATGTATATCCCATTCCACTTCCACTCTGGAACCTCTAAGGGCTGAACCAAGCATGCTGAAACTTAGTGCTTCGCCTTCACTTGCTGACATGTGAGGCATCGAGAGACAAACTATGATACTTATTTCTTAATACCCATCCACCAATTCTGTCGTCTGAGGTCCTCATACATCATAACCACTCCTGCTGAGAGAATATTCTATAATGTTCCCCTTCCCAGTAGTATAGAGTATCTCGAATTCATATTCTGGGAGGGACTCGAGTGATCGCTTCTGTCTCAGGTTCAGATCCTTCTATGAGGAGATATACTTGAGAATCTTGTGGTCAGAGTAGACTGTAAAACCCTCTCCCATAAGATAGTGCTGCCACATCTTCAAGGCGATGACCACTGATGCTAAATCCAGGTCATGGGTACCGTAGTTCTTCTCATGCTATCTCAACTGTCGTGAACCATGTGCGATCACTGCTTGCTCCTACATCAGGTCACACCCAAGTCTGGCCCTGGATGCGTCGCAGTAAACTATGTAACCTACGCCCTCCTTCGGTAGCCTCAAGTTGGGTGCTCTAGTCAATCTCTTCCTCAGCTCTTCAAAGCTCTACTAGCATCTATCTGACCAGACGAAGGGTTTCACCCTTATTCGTCAAAGCTAATAGTGGTGCTGGAACTCTGGAGAAGTCTTGCACAATGTTAAGTCAGGAAGACTCTTGAGTGATCGACTACACCCTCTTATTCATGATTTCATCCTATACTGCCTGGGTTTTCCTTTTCGTCGACCATAGAAAACCCCATTCCAACATTGTAGATAAACCATATCCATTTTTCCTAATACAATCAATCTGTGTATGAACTGTGGTTGCCCAGTCCATACCCAAATTATGGTTGTAAGGCCTCGACATTTCTCCAAGAGGTTCCAACTAAAAATATCACCTCAAGGGTCATATCACACCATCGGAGTAAGTTTGATTATCGAGTCTCATCCCAATGGTAACTTGAGACATGATGGTTTAGTCAACAGCTTTTCCAGAAACTCTAGGTTCAGGTGAAGATTTGTGGAACGAAGGAATGATTGAGACCTATGTCTATTGATACAGAAGCTATTAGTAGACATAGACCATATCTCAAATCATTCATAGGGCCCCTGGGTCACACTCCTTGACCACATGTAGCTGCTCTCTTCCCCTGCCCTGCAGCTCCATGAGCCTAGCGGGGACTACAAAGGTGGGTCGTTGTAACATGTCAAAATTTTCACCACCTCATGATAATATCCTAGCTCTACTTCCACATCTCCTGCCCTGCAGATTCATCTATACATAACACATACTCATCTCAAAACATTTTACATGCTCATGTCTCTAAGACTGCTACCGGTTTCATGCTTCCAACTGATAAAATTCACAAGCTGTATCCACTAAGAAAATGAACATTCAACCACAAAGGTTCTCTTTAGAACCCTAACATATGTAGGAATGACTAGAGGAAAATGTGATGTCTCAGATATCCTTAAACACACCCCGATTAGAGTTACAATCTCTAAAGCACTGATCAAATCATATTCATCGAGTACCAGGAATGATAGGTATGTCTCGATGAATAATCAACTACCGATACGTCGTCCTTCCAGAGCTGTATAAGTTCTAGAAAACTCTCAGACACCCCCTCAATCCAGTCCTTTGACACCTGTGGGTTTGGAACGCATCAGAACATGAGGGATATCTGGTGTTGAAACACATGTAAGTAACTAAGCCTAAAATTCTCCTCTACCTGTACCACCGGTAGTGTCTGCGGACCAACGAGCAGTGATATAGTTGGCACACTTCCCAAAGGTACCATCTCGTAAAACGGTCCAAGTACCGAAACACAATCATTATACATACCATCATTATGGTCACTCGCTGAAAAATATTAGTAGCTAAGATCAATATATTCTATACTAGTGTCTCAACTAGGCGGAAAACACCAGTAATTATATCTATCCAGTCCTCTTCTTCCTGGTAATCTATCTCACCTAGAAACCTTGGAGGCGTCTTCTGATGGAACTCCTACAACACGCTGAGTCGGCGTGCACCGTCCACCAGTTCAGCTGGTGGAATATGCTACCCAATGGGTGGTGGTGCTGCTAGTACACCACTCGAGCGTGCCAACATAGTAAGAGGGACCTGCACCGGAGCCTCGTCACTTGGGGGGCCATCGTCGTGTACTCTCTCTTAGAAACCCTAGCTGGATGTCTTTAAAGTGGAATCCTGATAAGGAAGAGGTGAACCAAAGTCAATAAGGTATACCTGGTGATCTGACTCAAAGATACCACAAAGGAAACTATTGATACACACAGGAAATCAGTGTTTCCATGCACTATGTCGGAAATCAGTGATCAGGGTCCCAGTGTATAGATATGTCGGCCACTGCACAAACACTGGTGTCCCTGGACTAAAAACCACACTCAAGACTGTTACCAATATTTATTCGCCGAAAAGAAACATCATAGTATTATGTTCTATGTTAAAACCTACTCTTATGACACCAATTTTTCACGACCCATCCTTAGGGCCCGTGTCTTGACTACCCCAATCACGCCTTCCATAGGCCAGGGGCTAGTGAGAAGCAACAAAGTAGTAAATCCCAATGCTGGGAAGGAATTTCCTTTATAGTAGTGAAACAGACACACACAAAAAGAGTAAGCTGGAAGCCAAGCACTATGTGATAACTGTATACAACAAGTATTGATGAATGTAATAGTGTTCCATTAATACAAGACCAACAGTAAAGCATAGGTACAACAGAAAACAAGTACAACTGAAAATGGGACAACAGCTGAAAACGATCATAACCCCCTACCTCAATTTCAAGAACATTGCACGTCAAGGATCCACGAAAAACGAGCGTCGTGGAGGACGGATGTCGTCCCGTAAACGTCGGAGGGGAAGATGTAGTCGTTAGCGGTGCTCTTAGAGGGTGACATCTTCTACCTTGACGCGGATAAATAACATGGAAGAATGGAATTCCTCGTGGGCGTCGCCTCACTCTCTTTCCTCGGATGAAAAAGTGGATAGAATGTTTTTCGCCAGCGATGTTCTTCGTGGAGTGAAACACTTTTCATCTAATTCTCCAAAGCCTCCCCAAAAGAATATTTGCCGACAAAAATAAAACAAAAGGTATCCAAATTTAAAAATTCCATGCATTTAAAATCAATTAAAAATGACCAATTAATTAAGGGATCTTAATTAATTAAATTTATGGGGTTGGAACAATTAATGGAGGGAGGTGGAGAGGCTCCATGATTATGTGGATGTTCAATAGTTTAAAGAGTGGGGTTTAAGGGAGTTAAAGGGGGAGTTGAGGGGTTATTTGCTCGTGTGGGTCCCACCACACATTATCCTCCCAAGGAAGGTCATGTGGGGTGTGGGTCCCACCTCAAACTTCCATATAGAGGGAATAACCACCACCCAAAATAAAACTATATAACGCAGAATTTTATTTAGATTAATAAAATTCCCAAAAAATTAACTTCTCTTCCCGACCAAACACAACTACAGTAAATGTCCCCTTTATAGAATACAGGTGTTGAATGTTCATCGGTGCCCTTGGATTTCAATTTTAAACACAAGTTCAAAAGATATAAAAATGTTCACGAACGTTTGCAGAATGTACCCGAACAAAACTTCTGAAATTGATTCTGGGCACACCGAGCCTCCGAATCAGGTTCCGTGAGAAAGTTCAGACTCAAAAAATTCCAAATAATTTAAGAAAATTTATCCTCAAAATTTTTGAGTATTTAACGTACCCAAAACTAAGGTCTTTACCTCCCCTTAAAGCTACAACACACACTGGAGAAACAACCGGGGGTACTTAGCACACAACTGAGCCTCCCACTCCCAAGTGCTCTTATGTAGGTTCCCATTCTGCCAGCGAGTGCGCACCAGAGGAATCGACCATCCACGTAGGACCTGATCCTGTCGATCCTCGATCTCCACTAGGAAACCCATGAATGTCGACCCTTCATCGATTTCCAGCTCCCCATGGTCGATAATATGTGATGGTTCATGCATGTATCTTCTTAGTTGAGATACGTGAAAGACATCATGCACCCAGTGCAACGGAGGTAGAAGGGCCAGGCGGTAAGCCACCTCGCCTACCCTATTGAGGACCTAGAATGGTATAATGAAACTCAGAGATAAATTGTTTCCCCGGCCAAATCTCTGTAGACCTCATTGATGTGAGACTTGTAAGAATAAGTGGTCTCCATCCTCAAACTCCATTTGTGTTTGTCTCCTATCAGCATAAGACTTCTATCTGTTCTGTACAGTCCTCATCTGCTCAGTGATTTTCACCTTCTCTGTTGTAGCCTACACCATCACTGGTCCTACAAGTACTGAATCCCCTGGGACAGTCCATCACAAAGGTGATCTGCAAGGTTACCCATACAATGCCTCCTAAGATTCCATCCTGATGGTGGAGTGGTAGCTTTTATTGTACACAAACTCCACCAAGAGTAAATAATCCTCCCAACTATGACCAAAGTCGAGGACACATGCACAAAGCATGTCCTCGGGAGTCTGAATTGTCCTCTCGGTCTGACCGTATGTTTGAGGATGGAAGGTGGTGCTCAAGCGAAGATGAATTCCAAAAGCCTCTTTTATCCCCTTCCATAGGCGGGAAGTGAAACGAGTGTCTCGATCAGACACAATAGTAGATGGAACATAATGAATCCGTACAATCTTTTGAATGTAAAGGCGTCTGAAGCTCTATACTGAGCCCTGCTCTATGACTAGTAGGAAGTGGTCCGATATGATGAGTCGGTTGACAATCACACAAGTAGATTCATGCCCTTTGGATGTAAGTGGAAGCCCCATAACGAAATCCATGTATATCCCGTCCCACATCCACTCTATAACCTCTAAGGGCTGATCCAATCCTGCTAAAACCTGGTGCTCCGCCTTCACTTGCAGAAAAGTGAGGCATCGAGAGACAAAAACTACTACTTCTTTCTTTATACCTAGACACCAATGTTGTCGTCTAAGGTCCTGATATATCTTCTCCACTCCTGATGAATGAATCTACTACAACGTTCCCCTTCCCAAGAGTATAGACTATCTAGAAGTCATAATTCTGGAGAAACATGAGCCATCACTGCTGTCTCTGGTTCATATCCTTCTATGATAAGATGTACCTGAGACTCTGGTAGTCATAGTAGACTGTAAAAGGCTCTCCCATAAGATAGTGATGCCACATCATCATGGCGAAGACCACGACTTCTAACTCTATGTCATGGGTAGCGTAGTTCTGCTCGTGCTGTCTCAACTACCATGAACCATAAGTGATCACTGCTCACTCCGGAATTAGGACACACCTGAGTCTGGTCCTTGATGCGTTGTAGTAAACTACATACCCTATGCCATCCTCCTGTAGCCTCCAGTTGGGCGCACTGGTCAATCTCTGCCTCTGCTCCTGAAATCTATGCTGGCATCTATCTAAACACACGAAGGTTTTCCCCCTTCTTCATCAAAGATGATTGTAGTGCTACAACATTGGAGAACTCCGGCATAAATGTAAGTCTGTCTGACTCCTAAGTGATCAACTACACCCTATTAGGCATGATCCCATCATGTGTTGCCTAGGATTTCCTTTTCACCGACCAAGAAAAACCTAATCCCAATGTTGTAGATAAACCACAAACTTTTTTCCTAATACAGTCAATATGTGCATGAACTATGGTAGCCCAGTCCGTACCCAAATTAATGTCGTAAGGCCTCGACGTTTCCCCCAGAAGGTTCCAACCAAAACTCTCACCTAAAGGGTCAGATCACACCGTCAGAGTAACTATGATTATCAACTCTCCTCCCAAAGGTAACTCCGAACGTGAGGGTCAAGTAAACAACTTAACCAGAAACTCTAGGTCTGGGACAAGATTTGTGGATGTAAGGAATGATTGGTACCCATGTCTATTGTTACAGAAGCTAGTAGTAGAAATAGACCACACCACATATCATTCATAAAGACCATGGGTCACACTCTTTGACCACATTCAGCTACTATCTTTCCCTTCCCTCCACCTCCATGATCCTAACAGCAACTACAAAGGCGGGTGGTTGTAACATGTCGAAATGTTCACTACCTCATCCTACACTCATATCTCTGCTTTCACGTCTATTTCCCTGCAGATTCATATTTCCTTAACACTTTCTCTTCTCAATACATTTTACATGCTAAAGTCTCAAAGACTGATGCCAGTTTCATGCTTTCCAACTGTTAACATTAACTGGTTGTATCCGCTCATCCACTGAACATTCAACCACAATGGTTATCTATAGCACCCTAACATATATAGGAATGCATAGTGGAAAAAGAGCAAGCTCGAATATCCTTAAACTCACCTCACTTAGAAGTCCGAGCTCTAAAGAACTGATCAAATCATATTCATCATGTACCCGAAAAGATCGGTATGACTTGATAAATACACAGCTACCGACACGTCGCCCGGCTGAATGTGTATAAGCTCTAGAAAAATCTCAGCCACCACCTCAAGCTAGTCCTTTGCCGCCTTTGGGTTAGGATCGCCTCACAAATTGATGTATATCTAGTGTTGAAACACATGTAAGGCACTAAGCCTACAATTTTCCTCTACAGGTACGACCGGTAGTGTCCGCTGACCAACGGGTAGTCATATAGTTGGCACACTGCCTGAAGGTACCATCTTGGAAAATGGTCCAAATACTGAAACTTCATCATTATGCGTACCATCCTCATGGTCACTCTCTGAAAAATATTAGTAGCTATGATCAACATATGCTCTACTAGTGTCTCAACTAGGAGGAAAACTCCAGTAATTGCCTCTATCCAGTCCTCTGCTTCCTAGGAATCTATCTCGCCTCAAAACCTCGGAGGCCTCTTCCCCTAGAACTCGTGCAATGTAATTAGTCAGTGTGCAATGTCTTCCAGTGTGGTTGGTGGCATCTTCTGCCCAACAGGTTGTGGTGCTGCTAGTACACCACTCGAACGTGCCAACATAGTAAGAGAACTATGTACCGGAGCCTCGTCTCTCGGTGGGCCGTCATCATGTAATCTCTCTCAGGAACACGCGGTGGCTGTTTCACAGTGGCATCCTGATAAGGAATAGGTTCCCCACAGTCAATATGATTTTCCTGGTGAGATAACTCAAAGAGACCACAATGGAAACTATTGAAACACACACGCAATCAGTGTTTCCGTGCACTAAGTCAGAAATCAGTGGTCAGAGTCCTGGAGTATGGATATGTCGGTCGCCGCACCAAAACTGGACTCCCCAGACTAAAAAGCACATGCAATACTCTTAACACTATTGCTTCATAGTAACGAAATATCAAAGCCCTAAGTTCTGCCGTAGAATAGACTCCTCTGATACCAATTTGTCACGTCCCGTCTTCAGGGCACATGTTCTGACTACCCCAAGCCTGCCTTCCACATGCCAGGGGCTGGCGACTAGCACCAAAGGCATAAATCCAAATGCTGGAAAGGCATTGCCTTTATAGTAGTAACACACACACAAAAACAGAGTAAGATGGAAGTAAAGCACAAGGTGAAAACTGTACAAAAAAAGTAGTGCTGAATGTAAAAGGGGGACATAAATACAATCCCAATAGTAATGCAGAGGTACAATGGAAGACATGTACAACTGAAAAAGGGAAAACAACTGAAAAGGGAAGCTTCTAGAATGTCCACCGAGTATCCTACCTAAAGGGTAGGTACATATGTCCACCTCAGCACTCCACGTCGATCAGTTCGCTCTGTGTACCATCTCGTCCTATGGTCCACCTATGGTTACCGTCTGGTCCTGGTTCACTCCCGGCCTCTGTTGCCGTTGTCCGTCATCTGCATCCAACACAACGAGGTGTGTGCATAGCCCGTGCAGGGGTGAGTATAAAGATACTCAGTATTGACCCCGAGACCCTCGAAGGTCTCCCAAATTCCATGAAGGATAAACCACAGAATGAAATATACAATCATGAAGTATCAATCAACCGACATAGGTATTTTTCCATACATATAACTAAGTTATCAATATCAGTTAGGCTCCAACTCTTGAGCCCATGCACAACCCAGTCCATACAAAAAGTAAAGATAATCACATCAATGATAATTATTGATAGTCAAGACTAATCTTACCTAGGTATACATCATTCTTATAGCGATAGAGATGACCAGATATAGTCACTGATTAATCTAAGCTGTCAGACCCACCCAAAATACAAGGCCACCTAAGCTGAGATAACCAAACGGGATACAAGATCAGCTACTCTGTCAGACCCACACATGATACAAGTACAGAGGTCAAGCTGCCAGACCCACACATGATACAAGAACAATATCCATCGTTGTCGAAATGACAGAGGATTCTGGTAAAACAGTCGTCGTAGTCACATCCAGCTCTAGGATTACCACACATAGCACACTCAATTCCAGGAGGGTCCTCTCTTTGATCAAGGCATTGATATATCAAATATCACGAAGTCCAGAGTTTTTGTATCCCAATGTTACGTCTCATCAAAAGGACCCCCAACGTGACAGACGACACATCATTCAGATGCCCGATCTGAGAGTCATTGGATTTTCCGTTCCAGGGGCCCGGTTGGAATTACATTAGTTCCAATCCAGGAAGTTTTACAAAGCCGTCCAAAACACACTTAGAGTATTTTGAAAGGACCGCCTCATTGAGGAGATCCCAGTGATAGAGATGGCGCGTCAATCAGAGGCGTGATCAAGAAGATATTCACATTTAAGCGAAACAAGGTCCGGCCCGTCAAGCCCGGTGGGCTGGCGGGTCATCCTGAACCAGTTTGGTAGGTATGACCCGGCCGGAAGTCGGCTCGGCCCGAGGAAGCGTGGCCCAGCCCGACATCTGTTTCTTGGCCCACGAGCGGGCGTCTTTGACCATGTGAGGGTGGACCGGCCAGAGCGAGGGAAACCAAGCCCGCACGAGGGCATCCCAGCCCGCGCGGCAGGCGGCCCGACCCCCGCATGGGTGGCCTAGCCCGCAGCTGGCAGCGGCTCGGCTAGCTGGCCGAGCGGAGTGGGGAACACAGCCCCCATGTTTCCTGAAACAGCGGCGTCGAGCGGTGAACACCACTCCTGCCACGCGGGCTTAAGCCTGCCAGTCTTCTCCAGCGCAAGTGGCCGGCACAACGGGTCGCGGTCCCTTCGCAGCACGGTGCCAAGAGGCACATTTGTCCTCCCAGAACTACCAGAAGGTGGCTCGTCGGCTCATCCGCCGAGTAGCTCGTGGAAGCGGGCCATGTCTCCTCTACAGCACGGTGCCAAGAGGGCATGCGGTTTCCTGCCCGGCCGACCATAGCCGACCCTCTTGTTCATAAAGAGGCCCACACAGTGGGCCGTGGTCTTCCCACAGCGCGACGCCATGGATGCACTGCTATCCTCCAGCTTGGCCAGCTATGGCTGGCCAGTTCGCTTTGTCAGAGCGGCCCACAGTGCGGGCCACATTTTCCTCCATACGGCTAGTGCGCGGTCGTCGCTTCCTATCGTTGTCACCTACAATCACCACCACTAAAGCATTCAAGAACCAACGGAGGGTGATTGGGCTGTGTTTGTTTGGGTCTCGCCTTCCGCGTTCGACAATAACAATAGGCCAAAGACAATCCAAGATTTTCAATGAAGAACAATGATAAAATTTTTTTCAACTAAAATTGATTATAACCCCTACCTCGATTTCAAGAATGTTTCACATCAACGAGCCACATAAAATGAGCGTCACAGAAGACAGATGTTGTCTTGCCAATGTCAGAGGGAAAGACGTAGTCATCATTGGCACTCTTAGTAGATGGCACATTCTCCCTTGATGTGGATAAAGAAGAAGGAAGACGGGAATTACTCAGGCCCATTGCCTCACGTTCTTTCCCCAGTTGATGAAGTGGATAGAACGTTATTCTTCGAATATGTTCTTCATGGATAGGAAAAATTTTCTTCTAATTCTCTAGAGAATCCCCAATATAATATTTTCCAAAGAAAATAAAATAAAAGGCTTCCCAATTTAATAATTCAATGCATTTCCATTAAATTCAAATTATCCAATTAATTAAGGAAGCTTAATTAATTAAATAGATGGGGTTGACACAATTAATGGAGGTAGGTGGAGAGGCTCCCCCATATTATGGAAGTTCAAAAGTTTAAAGGGAGGGGTTTAAGGGAGTTAAAGGGAGAGTAAAGGGTTTATATGCTAGTGTGGGTGCCACTACACATTATCCTCCCAATTGAGGTTATGTGGGGTGTGGGTCCCACCTCCAACTTCCTTTTGGAGGGAATAACAACCACCCTAAATAAAATTATGTACCACAAAAGATTATTTAGTTTCATAAATTTACCAAAAATATTAATTTCTCCTCCCGACCGAAAGCAACTATGGTAAAGGTCCCCTTAAGCTAATATCGACACCGTGAGTTCATCAGTGCCCTCAGATTTAAATTATGAGCACCAGTTCAAAAGATAGAATAACCCGTACATTCGTTTACTGAATGTACCCGAACAAAACATCAAAAATTGAATCTGGGAACACCGGGCCTCGGAATCAGGCATCGTTAGAAACTGCAGATTCTTAAAATTCCAATGAATATAAGAAATAATTATCCTTGAACGTTTTGTGACATTACATTACCCCCACCATAGGGATTTATGTCCCTGTAATGTACAACACACAGTAGGGAAACAAATGGGGGTAATCTGCACGCATCTGAGCCTCCCGCTATCAAGTGCTCTCTTAGAGGTTCACGTGCTGCCAGTGAATGCACACCAGAGAAATAGACCATCCACGTAGGACTCGCTCATATCGATCATCGATCTCCACTAGGACCTCCATGAATGTTTCCCCATCATCGATGTCCATCACCCCATGCTAGATGATGTGTTACAGGTTGTGCACGTATCTCATTAGCTGAGATACGTGAAAGACATCGTGAGCTCGGTGCAAATGAGGTGGAAGGGATAGGTGGTAAGCCACCTTGCCTACCCTGATAAAGACCTAGAATGGTTCGATGAAACATGAAGTTAACTTGCCGCCCCAGCCAAGTTTCTGTAGACCTCATCGAGGTGACATCCGTAAGAAGATATGTCACTATCCTCGAACTCCAGTGGTCTCTGTCTCTTATTTGCATAGGACTTCTGTATGTTTTATGCAGACTTCATCTGCACCAGGATGATATACACCTTCTCCATCATAGCCTGCAACATCTCTGGTCCTACAAGTGCTGACTCCCCTGGGTCAGTCTAGCACATAAGTGATCTTCAAGGTTGGATGTATAGTGCCTCGTAAGGTGTCATCCCGATGGTGTAGTGGTAGATGTTGAGGTATAAAAACTCCCCCCCAACATAAATGATCCTCCCAACTATGACTAAATTCAAGGACACATGCACAAAGCATCTCCTCGAGAGTCTGAATATCCCTCTCAGTCTGACCGTACTTTTGAGGATGGAAGGCAGTGCTCAAGTAAAGCTGCATGCCAAAAGCCTCCTGTAACCCATTCAATAGCAGGGACGTGAAACAAGCATCTCGATCGGAGACGAATGTCAATGGAACACCATGAAGCCATACGATCTCATGAACGTATAGGTGTCCCAAGCACTCTTCTGAGCCCTGCTATCTGATAAGTATGATGTGGGCCGACTTGAGGAGTCAGTCGTCAATCACCCAGATAGAGTCGTTCCCTCTGGATTTATGTGGAAGACCAATCAAAAAATTCATGTATATCCCATTCCACTTCCACTCTGGAACCTCTAAGGGCTGAACCAAGCATGCTGAAACCTAGTGCTTCGCCTTCACTTGCTGACATGTGAGGCATCGAGAGACAAACTATGATACATATTTCTTAATACCCATCCACCAATTCTGTCGTCAGAGGTCCTCATACATCATAACCACTCCTGCTAAGAGAATATTCTATAATGTTCCCCTTCCCAGTAGTATAGAGTATCTCGAATTCATATTCTTGGAGGGACTCAAGTGATTGCTTCTGTCTCAGGTTCAGATCCTTCTATGAGGAGATATACTTGAGAATCTGGTGGACAGAGTATACTGTAAAACCCTCTCCCATAAGATAGTGCTGCCACATCTTCAAGGCGATGACCACTGATGCTAAATCCAGGTCATGGGTACCGTAGTTCTTCTCATGCTGTCTCAACTGTCATGAACCATATGCGATCACTGCTTTCTCCTACATCAGGACACACCCAAGTCTGGACCTGGATGCGTAGCAGTAAACTACGTAACCTACGCCCTCCTTCGGTAGCCTCAAGTTGGGTGCTCTGGTCAATCTCTTCCTCAGCTCTTCAAAGCTCTACTGGAATCTATCTGACCACACGAAGGTTTTCACCCTTCTTCGTCAAAGTTAATAGTGGTGCTGCAACTCTGGAGAAGTCTTGCACAATGTTAAGTCATGAAGACTCTTGAGTGATCGACTACACACTCTTATTCATGATTTCATCCTATACTGCCTGGGTTTTCCTTTTCGTCGACCATAGAAAACCCCATTCCAACATTGTAGATAAACCACATCCATTTTTCCTAATACAGTCATTCTGTGTATGAATTGTGGTTGCCCAGTCCATACCCAAATTATGGTTGTAAGGCCTCGAAATTTCCCCAAGAGGTTCCAACTAAAAATATCACCTCAAGGGTCATATCACACCATCAGAGTAAGTTTGATTATCGAGTCTCATCCCAATGGTAACTTGAGACATGATGGTTTAGTCAACGGCTTTTCCAGAAACTCTAGGTTCAGGTGAAGATTTGTGGAACGAAGGAATGATTGAGACCTATGTCTATTGATACAGAAGCTATTAGTAGACATAGACCATACCTCAAATCATTCATAGAGCCCCTGGGTCACACTCCTTGACCACATGTAGCTGCTCTCTTCCCCTGCCATGCAGCTCCATGAGCCTAGCGGGGACTACAAAGGTGGGTCGTTGTAACATGTCGAAATTTTCACCACCTCATGATACTCTCCTAGCTCTACTTCCACATCTCCTACCCTGCAGATTCATCTATACATAACACTTACTCATCTCAAAACATTTTACATGCTCAAGTCTCTAAGACTGCTACCGGTTTCATGCTTTCCAACTGATAAAATTCACAAGCTGTATCCGCTAAGAAAATGAACATTCAACCACAAAGGTTCTCTTTAGCACCCTAACATATGTAGGAATGTCTAGAGGAAAATGTGATGGCTCAGATATCCTTAAACACACCCCGATCAGAGTTACAATATCTAAAGCACTGATCAAATCATATTCATCGAGTACCAGGAATGATAGGTATGTCTCGATGAATAATCAGCTACCGATACGTCGTCCTTCCAGAGCTGTATAAGTTCTAGAAAACTCTCAGACACCCCTTCAATCCAGTCCTTTGAAACCTGTGGGTTTGGCACGCATCAGAAGATGAGGGATATCTGGTGCTGAAACACATGTAAGTAACTAAGCCTACAATTCTCCTCTACCTGTACCACCGGTAGTATCTACGGACCAACGAGCAGTGATATAGTTGGCACACTGCCCAAAGGTACCATCTCGTAAAACGGTCCAAGTACCAAAACACAATCATTATACATACCATCATTATGGTCACTCGCTGAAAAATATTAGTATCTAAGATCAACATATTCTCTACTAGTGTCTCAACTAGGCGGAAAACACCATTAATTAGCTCTATCCAGTCCTCTTCTTCCTGGTAATCTATCTCACCTAGAAACCTTGGAGGCGTCTTCTGCTGGAACTCCTACAACACGCTGAGTCGGCGTGCACCGTCCACCAGTTCAGCTGGTGGAATATTCTTCCCAATGGGTGGTGGTGCTGCTAGTACACCACTCGAGTGTGCCAACATAGTAAGAGGGACCTGCACCGGAGCCTCGTCACTCGGGGGGGCCATCGTCATGTACTCTCTCTTAGAAACCCTAGCGGGATGTCTTTAAAGTGGAATCCTGATAAGGAAGAGGTGAACCAAAGTCAATAAGGTATACCTGGTGAGCTGACTCAAAGATACCAAAAAGGAAACTATTGATACACACAGGAAATCAGTGTTTCCATGCACTATGTCGGAAATCAGTGATCAGGGTCCCAGTGTATAGATATGTCGGCCACTGCACAAACACTGGTGTCCCTGGACTAAAAACCACACTCAAGACTATTACCAATATTTATTGGCCGAAAAGAAACATCATAGTATTATGTTCTATGTTAAAACCTAATCTTATGACACCAATTTTTCACGACCCATCCTTAGGGCCCGTGTGTTGACTACCCCAATCACGCCTTCCATAGGCCAGGGGCTAGTAAGAAGCAACAAAGTAGTAAATCCCAATGCTGGGAAGGAATTTCCTTTATAGTAGTGAAACAGACACACACAAAAAGAGTAAGATGGAAGCCAAGCACTAGGTGAAAACTGTATACAACAAGTATTGATGAATGTAAAAGTGTTCCATAAATACAAGACCAACAGTAAAGCATAGGTACAACAGAAAACAAGTACAACTGAAAAAGGGACAACAGCTGAAAATGGAAGCTCCTGCAATATCCACCAAGTATCCTACCTGATGTGTAGGTATAGATGTCCACCTCAACACTCCACGTCATTGGTCCACACAGTGTACCGTCTCACCGTGTGTTCCACCTCCGGGTACAATCTAGTCCTGGATCCCTCTCATAATCTGTCATCACTGTCTGTCATCTACATCCAACACAACGAGGTTCGGGAATAGCCCATGCAAGGGTGAGTATAAAGATACTCAGTAGAGACCCCTAGACCACTGAAGGTCTCTCAGAAGCCATGATGGATAAACCATAGAAGGAAAGATACAATCAAAAAGTATCAAGCAACACTACTTAGGTATTTTCCCATACATATACTTAAGTTATCAATCTCAGTTCGGCTCCAACTCTCGAGCCCAAGAACAACCCAGTCAATACAATATGTGAAGTCAATCACATCGATGATAATGATTGAAAGTAAATACTCACCTCCCACATGTATACATCTTTCTTATAGCAATTGAGATGATCAAATGTAGTCAATGATTCATCTAAGCTGTCAGACCCACACATGATACAAGACCAGAAAAGCTGTTAGACCCACACAGGATACAATACTAGATATTCTATCAGATCCACATAGGATACAAGTATAGAGGTTGAACTGATGGACCCACACAGTATACAAGAACAGTAGTCATCGCACAGATTCATCTAAGTTGTTGGACCCACATATGATACAAGACCAGCTACTCTGTCGGACCCACACATGATACAATTACAGATGTCAAACTGACATACCAACACAGGATACAAGAATACTAGTCATTGTTGTCGAACCCACGGAGGATTCCGGTACAATAGTCATCGCAGTCGCAACCATCTCTAGGGTTCCCTCACACAACATGCTCGATTCTGGGAGGGTCTGCATCATGAGAAAGTGGTTGATACATAAAATATCATGATGTCTAGAGTTTATGTATCCCAAAGTTCTGTCTCATAAAAAGTAACCCAACGCAACATAAGGCGTGTCAATTGGACGCCCAGTCTGAGAGTTATTGGCTATTCCGTTCCAGGGGACCGTTTGGAATTACGGTCGTTCCAAACCCGACCATTTTCCAAAGTCGGTCTAAACTCACATAGTGTAACTCAAAATGACAGTATCGTTGAGATGATCCCCGTGCCACAGACATCGCGCCGAACAGACACACGATCATGATGATATTCACATTAAAGCGAAACGGGCCCTGCCCGTGAAGCCTGGTGGGCTGGCGGGTCTGCCCGACCATGTTTGGTGGGTCCGACCTGGCCGGGAGTCGGCCCAACCTGGTGGGGAATGGCCCAGACCAGAGGTTGTGGCCCGGTCCACGCGAGGGTGTCTTGGCCTGCGTGGGAGGGAGCCCGAACCGCGCATGGGCGGCCCGGCCTGCGGTTGGCCAAGGCTCGGACAACGGGCCAAGCAGAGCAGGGGGCGCAACCTCCCAGTTTCCTGAAACGACAACACCACGCAGGGATGCCTATCCTGCCCGGCCGCCCGAAGAGAGCATGTCTTCTCCAGCGCGATATTCCCACACAACGGGTAGCGTTCACTTCGTAGCGCGGTGCCAAGAGGTGTCGCGGTCATCCTAGCATGACTGACTGGTGCCCGGCTGGCTCGATTGCCGAGCAGCCAGCAGAAGCGGGCCACATCTCCTCCGTAGCACAGTGCCAAGAGGGGGTAGTGGTTTTTTGCCTGGTCGGCCGTAGCCATATGGTTCGCTTCATCTGAGCGGCCCGCATCGCGAGCCGCGGTTTCTTCCACGCGACTAGTGTGGAGTCGCTGCTTCCTGTCATCGTCACCACCAGACGCCGCTGCCTCAGGTCACCACCCCCAAATTAGTCAAGAACAAAAAGAGGGTCATTAGTAGTGTTCGTTCGGCATGTTCCCTCCACGTTAGGTGATAACAAATTGGCCAAAGATAATCCAATATTTTCAACGAAGAATGTGGTTCAATTTTATTCAATTAAAATTGATCATAACCCCTACCTCAATTTCAAGAATGTTTCATGTAAAACGAGGAGCGGAAGACGAGCGTTGCAGAAGACGGATGTTATCCTGTCAACGTCATAGGGAATGATTTAGTCATAGGCGGCGATCTTAGCAGACAACATCTTCTCCCTTGACGCGTAGAAAGAAGAAGGAAGACAGGCATTCCTCATGGGTGTCACCTCACGTTCTTTCCACAGTTGAAGAAGTCGAGAGAATGTTATTCGACGAAGATGTTCTTCGTGGAGAGGAATAATATTTTTCTGATTCTCCAGAGCCTCCCCAATATAATATTTTCCAATGAAAATAAAATAAACGGCTTCCCAATTTAATAATGCCATGAATTAAAAATCAATTAAAAAAACCAACTAATTAAGGGAGCTTAATTAATTATATTTATGGGGTTTTCATAATTAATGGAGGGAGGTGGAGAGGCTCCACCATTATGTGGAAGTTCAAATCTTTAAAGAGATGGGTTTAAGGGTGTTAAAGTGGGATTTGAGGTGTTATATGATCGTGTGGGTCCCACCACAAATTATCCTCCCACGTGAGGTTATGTGGTGTGTGGGACCCACATGCAACTACCTTTTGGAGTGAATAACCCCCACCCTAATGAAAATTTTGTAACATATTATTTTATTTAGTTTAATAAAATTCCCAAAAAATTAAGTACTCCTCCCGACCAAACTCAACTATGGAAAATGACCCCTTAAGAGAATACCAGCATTGTGAGTTCATTGGGGACCTAAAATTTAAATTATGAGCACCCGTTCAAAAGATAGAAAAACACTCACGTACATTTTATGAACGTACCTAAACAAAATTTCAGAAATTGATTCCTGGCACACTGGTCCATAGAATCAGGCGTCGTCAGAAACATCGAACTTATAAAAATCCAAAGAATTTAAGAAAAAATTATCCATGAAATTTTTGGGTCATTATAGTATTTGTGTTTTTTTGACATTCCTAAAACAAAACCCTTATTTTTCAAGGAACATGGTAATATCGAATGGTAAATTAGAAGACTGTGCGCCATATCCTTTAGATAAGGTGAAAAAATAATTACACATCTCCACTTTAAAGAAAATAATGTTTCCTATCACAATGTACATTCCACCACACATATTCACATAATATTCAATCAATCATATTAATAGATGTTTTTAAGGGATAAAAAGAGCGTTTAATATGGCACAATCTTATCATGGTAATGAAAGACTTCGATGGGATTTGGAATGTCAAATGTATAGGTGGGTCTTCAGATAAATGGACCGACATAATTTTATCAAACATTTCAACTGTTTATTTGACGATTCATATCGATCATTATATATCAGTTCATTTTATAATAGGTTTAAAATACATATGATCTCTCATGAAATATGCTCAGAGACGAATTGGAATAGTATGCCAATAATCACATTGGGAATTTTAAAACATAAATAGAGAAATAAATATTAGCATAAAAACATATAATAAGTCATATAAACACAATTATATAAATTTTCTAATCAGTATTCTTTATGTCAACACATAAATCATGCTAAAAATATAAGCTTGAATAAATATATAGTTTCATATTTTTCCATTCAAACTTTTTATTTTGTATACATGGGTGAAATGATATTTCAAGATAAATCATGCTACAAATGAAAAATGTATGTATAAAAAATGTGAATCACCATGAATATTGGTGTGAATACAGTAGATATAAAGAATAAAACCCCCACCCCATATACATACATGTAAATTGAAATTGTGTCATCACTATTATGGAAAATGAATTGGGAGATATAGATATGGAAGATAAAAAGATTTAAAAATGGCCATAATGAAATAAGTGTACAGAATGAATAGATCAGTTGAATAAATTTCATGACATGGGGAATAATTATGTTTTTTAATGTTATATTAGTGACCTTTTATATTGGAAAACAAAATATACATTCTCTATAGAAATGTAATTTTCAAAAAAAATACCTTATGCATTTAAATAAATGGTAGTTTCATGCACTAAAGAGAAATGTGTATCATATATAATATATTTCCATGGATAAGAACAAAAACTAATGTGTTGAATGATTTATATAGAATAAAAAACTATTTAATGAACATAAATTCTTGAATAGTCCTTTTTTATACCCAATAGACAAAAATGTAGCACTCATATAATTTAAAAGAATAAATAAAATGAAAAATAATTATTATATAAATATTTGACACAATTATAATTAATGGAATATTTATTTTTAAATATATTCAACCAATTCTATAGCTTGTGATACATGAAAAATGTAGTTTAAATGAAACATGATAACATATTTAAGCATTGATATTAATTCATGAATATTATTACATTGTCGGTAAATTTTTAGATGTGAATATGATTTACTAAATTATTAAAATTATTTCAATTACACCTATATATAATAAATTCAAATATTATATATTATTTATAATTAAATTAATAACCATTTAAATGATATTTTATTCATTTAAAAATATGTATTTTTTCTAGAAGATAGTATAAATGCACTTTAAGAAAATAATTTCAAATTAGTATTTAAAAAATTAAGTACATTTTTTTGACATTGTGAGTTTATAATTTGAAATTCACAAATCAATATTTACTTGTTGTGACCTTTTGTAATTTTTTAGAAAGTATTATTTTTTCAATGAATAGAGAAAAATAATAATTTCTATAAAATTATCAATAATTTAATTTAAATTTAGTCACAGTTTTTATTTTAATTTGACATTAAATTATCATAAGTAATATATAGTGATATTAAATACAATTAATTACATTTTAATTTTGTCTATATAGATTTTAGTATATGTTTATTTTAAGAGATCAAATTTTTTTTTCTAAAATCAATGTTAAATTTTATAATGTTTATTAATTTTTAATGAATTAATATAACTCATTAATAGTAATTATATTAATTATATATCTATAATTATTAATTTGTATTAACCAAATAATTATTTTTTCTTATATTTAATAAGATACTTCCTTTTCCATAAAAATGATTTTCATGAAAACCCATTCTATAGACAAATGTATGGGTTTAATTTTATATTAATTTCTACAAATTGATTGATTTTAATTTAGAAAATTTTATTCCATATATGTATTTATCATAATATATATTATAATATATGGTATATTAATTTTTTACCAAAAAAACAATAAGGATAAAAAAATATTTATTATAGTTAAGTTAAAAATGAGTTTATTATGGAGAGGTAAACTAAAAATATAAGGGTCAAAAATGAACAAAAAAATTTATAATTCCTTTTAAGATATAGTATTTCTACCATATATCTTTTAATGTCTAAAATTAGTTCATTTTAGGGTCATAATTCATGTGAAAAACATGGTGGGATTCTTTTTTTTTCAAAAATTCCATGTATTTCATATATTCCATTATAAACAACAACCCGTCTACTCTATTTTATACATATATGTTGAGACCCGAAGCCTAACGTACATGGACATTACATTAATTTTTCAGAATACTTAGTACATAACAAAAACACACACACAAGGACCGTAATAATTTAGTGTCTTTGGAAACTCAGAATATAATCTTATAATCGTGATGAAAGATCTTCAACATCTCCCATAAAGATCTTTTTTTTAAACCTAAATCATTTCTTTATGTCCTGGGTAAAGGAAAAGATAAAAGGGTGAGCTCAAATGCTCAGTAAGGGTAAACAAAAGAAATATCAATCACGTCATATTGATAAGAACATATCTTTTGGAAATCTAAACCTATAAAAGAGATCATAATTTCATAACATGGGATAAATCATAGTAGTGAAATGTAATCCCAATAATCATAACATAAAACATGAAACATTGTGGCATACACATATAATCATAGAGAATCTTTTCTTATTAGTCAAGACTCATTGCCAAGACTATCGTAGTGGACAAAGTCCCTTTCTAAACCGAGTTCACTCCTCGTTTCAGTCCTATTACACCGAACCGGTATAACCTACCATTCTGGCCATGTCTATCTCGTGAGATATAAAATCTTTACCGAATGCATTGGAGGGAGATATAGTTCCCACCCATCTCATAATGATTCCATTCTTATGTGTGACACAAAATCATAAATGATACATCATTGCAAAACCCATGTAATGAAAATGGGAATCTTAAACATCGTGACATCATAAAACAATTCATATAAGATAAAGGAATTCATAAAAATAATCCCATCACAACATAATAAAATCAATGTAATAATAGGGATAAAAACATAACCCTTTATTATCTTAGATGGAAAATAATTTTGATAAAACACTTGAACTCCATTCTTAAGGAAAATATCCTTTCTATTTCAAAAACACTTTTCCTTTCTTAATATGTCATACAATTATAAACTAAATGATGTTGATTACAAATAAACATGAAAAATTGTAAAGGACGATTCTTGGAAATAATGTTTTAAAAATCCATTCATGCCGTATAAGTTAAAAAAACATTCTTCTCGTACTTTTGTCGGAAAAGGAAAAAAGTACTTCGTACGAAAAACGACACAAGATTCCTTTAATATATTTTACTAAAAACTAACCGAAGTGTAAAATAGGATTTAAAAAATTGTCGGTGAATGGAAATAATATTACATATTGAGGAAACATGGATGTGGATGATAAAATACACCCCTGTAAATGCCAACGTATAAACAATCTCGGATAAAAATGAGATTGTGATATTTCCCTTACCTTAGGTCCGATTTGCTTCGTAAGTGTCTTCAACTCTTGTATAATGATTTAAATAATGTCATTGACTTATACCATAATCATACTAATTGTTATGATATCATATATGGTTCACTTATGACTTTATTTTAACCATTCTTTTGTAAATTCCATGTTAAAGAGTGTTTTGGGTAAAATCGTTTCATTTTTCATCCGTGTTTTGACTTGTAATTATTCATATGATTACTTAGATCATGATTACATAATTACAAATATAAAACATGAATTATATATAATATATATTCAGAATATATATTTATTATAGATCAGTAAATGGAAAGAAATACACCATTCATGGAGACGGTAGGCCGTACGTACGCATGAATGCTGTTTTCGTTTCCTTATTGAGTTTAATGGAATTATGTAGATGACAGACATATATATACGCATAAATCAAGTATCATTATTGTGTCATATATTTCATGATTTCTTCTTATATATACTTTATAATCATTCATGAATGGTTAACGTGGAGAATGAATCTCATCGCGTCGTGGAGATGGTAGTCCGTACATACACACAAGCGATGATATCGTTCTCATGATCATGGAATTGTATTGGAGTATATGTATACTATTTTAGAATCAATATCACTTTACAATAATCATATATATTTATTATGTACACCATTATAATCATCCAAGTAAGGTGGTGGTGGAAAATAGATTACACCACGGCGTGGAGATGGTATTCCGTACGTACGCACGCGCGGTGATTTCATTTTCAATAGGATGTATAGATGGTGAAATAGGGTTGTTTCATACTTATAATAACATATCAGTATATGAGTTATACTGATGTTATTACTTCATAATGAAACATCTAAAGTAGAAGAAGTGGAAGAAGAAATAAAGATGAAAGAATCGGTAACGGACATTACCTCTTCTTTGAAGTACTTTTTTGAGACCTCCTTTTAGGGCACTAAAATAGGTCTTTGAAGAAGTCAAGAACCTCTAGGATGTTTCTAGGGAAGTGGAGAGGAGAAATTGTCAGGGGTTGGACGTGATTGAAGTCTCAAAGTGGTGTGAGGAAGAGGGGGAGGAGGTGCCCTTTTATAAGGGAGGAGAGGGGTACCTTTGGAATAACTAAAACTATTATTTTATTATAAAGTCAAATTCGGTTTTAAATAGCTCAATATGGATATATATTGAAGCTAAGGTGGGTAGGTATCAAAATCCTCTTATCCAATAGAATTAAGAAAAGTTTAGGTATCAATTTTAACCTTATCATTTAGATTTAACTTTAAGTTTGATAATTTAACTTTCACTGTGTCTTCTTGTTTTCTTACACTATAAGGTTAATAAACTTACTATATCAAGACAAACTAACCCCAAGTTGTTTAGTATTATATAACCTTATCTATGTCATTTGTCCGAACTTAAGATTTTTAGGAATAAAATAACAATTAATAACATAATATTTGTTTTAAAAACTATTTTATGTCAATTTTGACACTATTTAGTAATTGATTTTTGTGATAATCATAACAAAATGATTAGCTCTAACCAAGTTAATTAAATCCATATTAACATGTCATATTAACCTATAAAATTAGTGTAATTCATAAAAAGTCTCAAATTAGACTTATTTGGGTATTTATAATATCAATTATTCTAATTTATCACTATTATGGTAATTACTACATCATCATTGTGTCATAAATAAATTAAATTATTTAATGTCTAAAAATTTTAAATAAATAATTATTATTTAGGAAATCTTTTTATCTTTCTAATTAATATTTATAGTCGAATTTATCTTATGTATAACCCCATATTAAAAATGATTTACTTATTAAACTTTGATTTCAACTATTTTAACCCTTCTTTAAATAAATTAATAATAAATGTCCTAATCTAATCCAAGTGGGCCTAAATGGTCATATTTTATTCCAAATGTTGTTTTTGTTCGAATTAAACTTGTCCAATAGAATTAGGACTTGTGTTAGGGTAATAGTAATAACATTTTTACCCTTAATTATCCTATTTACTTTTAACCGTGGTAAAAAAAAGTAAAAATTTACTATTCACCAAAAATTATTTTCATCTCATTGAACCAAATTTTACTTACTGACATCAACCGTGTATCTAGGATTTTTGAAATTCCACTCACAGAAGTGGTACAATTATGTTTTATGAAAAATTCATTTTTTTAACTACCACTTAGTGGTTTCACTATTCATCAAAAAATTAAAGTTTCCAGAAAAATACAAAAAATTAGGCCTAAGCTATATTTGATATTATGAATTCAAAAATGATGTCTATTTTATCAAATTAATAACATATCAGTTGAATTAATTAATTTAAAAATTAATTCTTGTCGTCAAAACAAATAGCGTGTTTTTAAGAGATAATAACTATCAAAAGATTGACAGTTGTTTATGTCTGGTTTAAATGTGAAATTACGTCCAATAATCAACATTGTATTAAATTGTAAAAATATATTATAAATATACTTTAAAACCAATCAAATTAATAATTTATCACTATTAATTATTTCTATTAAAAAGGTTGTTTTTAATTAAAATTTAGTAATTTTCACTATTCATCAGAAAATGAAAGTTATCCAAAAATTACCAAAATTTCACCCTAAGCTAATTTCGATATTCTGAATCTAGAAATGAAGTCCATTTTGAAAAATAAAATTTACAAAATTTCAAAAAGTGGTTATTACTATTCATAACGGCTAGTTTTAATAATATTTTAATAGCATATCGTTGTTTAGTGAAACTCGGTATTGCGTACTACACACGCTATCGAGGAAGGACGTGATTGCGTATAATGCAAGGAAAGTCAAGGATGCGTGTTGTGCAAGCTCCTTTTGGTGTAGCATACAACACAAGACATTAATGAAATTGAAAAGAATATTTTTCATAAAATCTTGGGGTGTTACATTCTATCCCCCTTAAAATGAGTTTCGTCCTCGAAATTCGTCGGGGTTATAAATGGTTTACTATTCGAAAGTTTCTTTAATAGAACTCATATCGTAAAATGGAACACCAAAACCAATCTTTAAAAACAGAAATATGAAACGTAACGGTTACCCAAATAAACTAATCACTGGGTTTCCATATAGGTGAAAATATAGATATGGAAGAGAAATATAACCATCATGTTCTGATGGAGAGTGGTAGAGAACATGGCTATAGAAAAGCCAGCAATCACAAAGCCATAAATTTGTGACGATCTAAGGTACCGTCTGATTCATCAGATATAAGAGCACTAGGACAACATTTTTGGTTTTCAAGATCATTTTCCTAAAGTTGATGAAATTGGAATTAGAAGAAATACATTCATGATTTTGGTATAGTCTCATCATTTGTCGTTCATTGGACAATTTCCACTGCATCTCTTAATGAAATGAAGTTGAATTTGTCATTCGTGATGTGTTAGCAGATCATGTGATAGAATTATGGGTCATTCCATCTGTCTCAAACAAAAGGTTAGAAAAGTTATCAAAAAATACATAAGTCCATATATAGTGAGATTAATCATATATGGTTCCTAAATTGGACTTATACTTCATATATAATACTGCTTAATATAATAAAACTAGTTTCTACTAAACAGGGTCTTCCTATAGGCTAATGGTAGGTGATAATGGCCAGTCGCACTTTGGTTGTGGAATCGATTCCCACAGACTTGTCCGACGTGTTGGGCTGTCGCCCGTCCTGCAGGTTGTCCTTTTTATAAAGCAATATTACTATAACATACCATCAGAAATATTAAAATGTTTTATCCTTAAACAATACTAACTTATGTCCAACATAATCCATTCGAATCATTAGGATTATCTAAAATAATTCGGTCCAAGCTCATAGTATAAAGAAAATGATCACGTGAATGCCATCATTTATCCCCCATATATCATAAGATATACCTTGTTGGTCAAATTACAAACATGTGAATACCTTAATCATGTATTCTCTTGAAGAATGAATACCCACTGAACCTTAGTGAAAACATGAATGCAGTCAAAAGTTAACTCTTTCCACATACCAAAATCAAAAAATTCTATATACTCAAACCATGATATAACCTTCTCCTTATATCAGTCAAGAGCTCATGAATACTATCAAACATTTAATTTTCTCATTATCCCTTCATTATTCGCATATCATCTACACTCCATAAATATATGAATAACCTTTCATGGATACTGGTACCATTAATCATACACTTTCAAAACTCAAGGAAAGACAACAGTGTAACAATCCTTAGATGTCTTTTTATTCCATAGTACCATGAGATTACTTATACAACATTAAACATGATAAACATGTAATCATTCCACTACATTCTTAAACCATTGACCGATCTTTAACAATTATTTCATCTCACATATCATTTGTAGTCTCTTCATCATCATCAACATAAATACTACCCATACGACCATACTGATTCTCTTCACGAGACTTTCCCTTAGGGAATTGGTTTGCATAATTCCCGTACATTCCACATTTAAAACATTTAACCATTGTTGATGTCATAGAAATACCATTATCCTCATCCCTGGTGTTAACTGAACCTTTTCCTTGGCACTTACTGGCTTTGTGTCCTTCTTTTCCACACCCAAAAAATCTTCTAGTTCCTTTGAAACATTCTCCTTGATGCCTCTTCCCACATGATTTACATAGGGTAAATTGAACTTTATTTCCTCTATGATCATCATGAAACTCTATATTTCTCTTATTAGCCGAGTCAGGAAACATAACAGATTTTACTTTATTGATCATATTATGAGATTTCTGATTCGGCATAATAATGATGTTTGGACTTCCAAATCCCATTTCATTTGGTTGCTCATGAAGAATATCATTCCATTGTCCATCATATCCTTCATTATCGTGAATCACCTTGTTTCCAGCCATTTTCTAAAACCCAAAAAGAATAGTGTGGGAGGTAAAAAATCATAATAAAGGGGAAATAACTTCAATATCAAACATCTTTGGTTTAATCTAATATCATTACCATAGTTCTAGGACTACATCGTATACATATACTTATCCTTAGGGACATCCCTAGACATACCTTAGAAATATCTATAGGGATATTACTAATGTTTTCACATCCTAGTTTCCAAAGGTTGACTAAACTTTTTCTCTAATACCAACTGTAGAGACCCAAATCCTAACATACATTGAAATTACATTACTTTTTCGGAATACTTAGTACATAACAAAAACACACACACAAGGACCGTAATAGTTTAGTGTCTTTGGAAACTCAGAATATAATCATCTAATCGTGATGAAAGATCTTCAACATCTCCCATAAAGATCTTTTTTTAACCTAAATCATTTCTTTATGTCCTGGGGAATAGAAAACATAATAGGGTGAGCTCAAATTCTCAGTAAGTGTAAACAAAATAAATATCAATCACGTCATATTCATAAGAACATATCTTTTGGAAATATTAAACTGCAAAAGAGATCATAATTTCATAACATGGGATAAATCATAGTAGTGAAATGTAATCCCAATAATCATAACATAAAAAATGAAACTTTGTGGCATACACACATAACCATATAGAATCATTTCTTATTAGTCAAGACGCATTGCCAAGACTATCTTAGTGGACAAAGTCCCTTTCTGAACCGAGTTCACTACTCGTTTCAGTCCTGTTTCACTGAACCGGTATAACCTACCGTTCCAGCCATGTCTATCTCATGAGATATAAAATCTTTACCCAATGCATTAGAGGGAGATATAGGTCCCACCCATCTCATAATGATACCATTCTTATGTGTTCCACAAAATCATAAATGATACATCATTGCATAACCCATGTAATAATAATGGGAATCTTAAAAATCGTGACATCATAAAACAATTCATATAAGATAAAGGAATTCGTAAAAATAATCCCATCACAACATAATAAAATCAATGTAATAATAGGGATAAAAACAGAACCCTTTATTATCTTAGGTGGAAAATAATTTTGGTAAAACACATGAACTCCATTCTTGAGGAAAATATCCTTTCTATTTCAAAAAAACTTTTCCTTTCTTAATATGTCATACAATTATAAACTAAAAGAAGTTGATTATAAATAAACATGAACACTTTTAAAGGAAGATTCTTGGAAATAATGTTTTAAAAATCCATTCATGCCGTATAAGTTAAAAAAACATTCTTCTCGTACTTTTGTCGGAAAAGTCATAAAGTACTTCGTACGAAAAATGACACAAGATTCCGTTCATATATTTTACTAAAAACTCACCGAAGGGTAAAATAGGATTTAAACAATTGTAGGTGAATGTAAATAATATTAAATATTTAGGAAACATGGATGTGGATGATAAAATACACCCCAGTAAATGCCAAAGTATAAACAATCTTAGATAAAAATGAGATTGTGATATTTCCATTACCTTAGGTCAGATTTGCTTCGTAAGTGTCCGAAACTCCTATATAATGATTTAAATAATGTCATTGAATTATTCCAGAATCATACTCATTGTTATTATATCATATATGGTTCACTTATGACTTTATATTAACCTTTCTTTTGTAAATTCCATGTTAAAGAGTGTTTTGGGTAAAATCGTTTCATTTTTCATCTCTGTTTTGACTTCTAATTATTCCTATTATTACTTGAATCATGATTACATAGTTCCAAAATATAAAACTTGATTTATATATAATGTATATTTAGAATATACATATATATAATAGATCAATAAATGGAAAGAAATACACCGTTCAAGGAGACGGTAGGCCATACGTACGCATGAAGGCTGTTTTCGTTTCCTTATTGAGTTGAATGGAATTATGTAGATGACATACATATATATACACATAAATAATGTATCATTATTATGTCATATATTTCATTATTACTTATTATATATACTTTATAATCATTTATGAATGTTTAACGTGGATAATGATTCTCATCCCGTTGTGGAGATAGTAGTCCCTACGTACGCACGATCGATGATATCATTCTCATGATCGTGGAATTGTATTGGATTGTATGTATACTATTTCATAATCAATATCACTTTAAAATAATCATATATAGTTATTATTTACACCATTATACCTATCCAAGTAAGGTGGTGGTGGAAAATAGATTACACCATGGCGTGGAGACGGTATTCCGTACGTACGCACGCACAGTGATTTCGTTTTCTGTAGGATGGATAGATGGTGAAATAGGGTTGTTTAATAATTATAATAACATATCAGTATATTAGTGATACTGATTTTATTACTTCATAATGAAAAAACTAATGTAGAATAAGTGGAAGAAGAAATAAAGATGAAAGAATCGGTAACAGACATTACCTCTTCTTTGAAGTGTTTCATTGATACCACCTTTTAGGGCACTAAAATAGGTATTTGAAGAAGAACATAACCTCTAGTATGGTTCTAGGGAAGTGGAGAGGAGAAATTGGCAAGGGTTGGCCGAGCTGGAAGGCTCAATGTGGTGTGAGGAAGAGGGGAAGGAGGTGCCCTTTTACAAAGGAGGAGAGGGGTACCTTTGGAATAACTAAAACTATTATTTTATTATAAAGTCAAATTCGGTTTGAAATAGCTCCAAATTGATATATCTCTAAGATAAGGTTGGTAGGGGTCTAAATCCTCTCATCCAAAAGAATTTAGACAAGTTTAGGTATCAATTTTATCCTTATCATTTAGATTTAACTTTAAGTTAGATAATTTAACTTTCACCGTGTCTTCTTGTTTTCTTGCACTATAAGGTTAATAAACATACTATATCAAGCCAAACGAACCCCAAGTTGTTTAGTATTAATATATATAACTTTATATAAGTCATTTGGCCGATCCTTAGATTTTTAGGAATAAAATAACAATTAATAATATAATATTTGTTTTAAAAAATATTTTACATCAATTTTGACACTATTTAGTAATTGATTTTTCTGAAAATCATAACAGAATTATTAGCTCAAAACAAGTTAATTAAATAAATATTAACATGTCATAATAACCTATAAAATTAGTGGAATTCATAAAAAGTCTCAAATTACACTTATTTGGGTATTTATAATATCAATTATTCTAATTTTTCACTATTATGGTAATTACTGCATCATCATTGTGTCATAAATTAATTAACTTATTTAATTTCTAAAAATTCTAAATAAAATATCATTATGTAGTAAATCTTTTTATCTTTCTAATTAAAAGTTTTAGTCGATTTTATCTTATGTATAACCCCATATTGAAAATGATTTACTTATTAAACTTTGATTTCAACTATTTTAACCCTTCTTTAAATAAATTAATAATAAATGTCCTAATCTAATCCAAGTGAGCCTAAATGGTCCTATTTTATTCCTAATGTTGTTTTTGGTCTAATTAATCTTTTTCAATAGAATTAGTACATGTGTTAGGGTAATATTAATATCATTTTTACCCTTAATTACCCTATTTACTTTTAACCGTGGTAAAAAAAGTAAAAAGTTACTATTCACTAAAAATTATTTTTATCTCATTGAACCACATTTTACTTACTCACATAAACCGTGTCTCTCGGATTTTTGAAATTCCACTCACAGAAGTGGTAAAATTATGTTTTATAAAAAATTCATTTTTTTAACTACCACTTAGTGGTTTCACTATTCATCAAAAAATGAAAGTTTCCAGAAAAATACCAAAAATTAGGCCTAAGCTATATTTGATATTATGAATTCAAAAATGATGTCTATTTTACAAAATTGAAAACATATCAGTTGCATTAATTAATTTAAAAATTAATTCCCGTTGTCAAAACAAATAGCGTGTTCGTAAGAGATAATAACTATCAAAAGATTGACAGTTGTTTATGTCTGGTTTAAATGTTAAATTACACTCAATAACCAATATTGTATTAAATTGTAAAAATATATTCTAAATATATTTTAAAACCAATAAAATTAATAATTTATCAATATTAATTATTTCTATTAAAAAGGATGTTTTTAATTAAAATTTAGTACTTTTCACTATTCATCATAAAATGAAAGTTATCCGAAAAGTACCAAAATTTCACCCTAAGATAATTTCGATATTCCGAATCCAGAAATGAATTCCATTTTGAAAAATAAAATTTACAAAATTTCATAAAGTGGTTATTACTATTCATAATGGCTATTTTTTATAATATTTTAATAACATATCGTTGTTTAGTGAAACTCGGTATTGCGTACTACACACGCTATCGAGGAAGGTCTTGATTGCGTGTAATGCAAGGAATGTCAAGGATGCGTGTTGTGCAAGCTCATTTTGGTGTAGAGTACAACACAAGACATTAATGAAATTAAAAATAATATTTTTCATAAAATATCTGGGTGTTACAATATGTAAAACCCATTGTATTAGTAAATACCTTACAAAATAACTTCTATAGTTCACACTCCACCTTTTTTAATTCTCCCTTTTATATAAATCAACCATAGGATTTCTTTTCATGAAAACAAAAAGATGATTTCTGAAGAAGATGTAACATCCTTAACTGAGCATTTAGAATCATTTTTGTAACTCACCTACTCCAAATATTATTGAAACATGATGATATAATAACCTATCTATAATATATATGCTAATATTTTACTATGTTATATAAATGACCCACAACCATCAACCCCCCTAATTATGAAACAAAACTATTGATCATGTGTACAACAAACTACCACCTCGTGAACGAACATAAATCTAATAGAATTTCATAATCATGTAGAAGGATAATGAATTATATAAGAATTATATATAATATACATAATATAATTTTAATTATGGATTTATAATATAATATATTCCATAATTCATTTGATTTTGTAGAATATATTATAATATCTCTTGTGTGTACAACAAGTTACCTCTTCCTGAAGCAATGTGACTTTTTTCTACTAACTCATTTCATGTATGACAACATCGTATATTTTTAATGAACATATTTCATATATATTACATGTTATTTTTTTAAAAAATATTAATATATGATCCACTTATTCAACCCTTTATCCATTAAGGAAATGACAACATCACTCATGTGTACATACGACTTACCATCTTCATGAAGTGATGTGATTAATTATCCATGTTCAGGTTTCAAAAAATATTATAAAAATTATGTAATGATAATTATTCTATTTATATAATTAGTATAATTCATTATATTATTTATATATAACCAATTTTTTTGATTTATAACTTTCATGATGAAATGAGAAAGAGAAAACAAGGCAATTAACACCGAAAATAATAGAGATAATGATTGATTAACATTGAATATTAAAGAAAATTATATTTATTTACCCTTTGATATTATAAATAATAATAATATTATGATATATTTTATAAGAAAATGAAAATAACTATATTTGTGGGTGAAGAATTCCCATCTAAAGGGAAGGGTTAATGAATGTGTTTCAAAACTCAATTTACATTTATTAGGTTTTATATCTTCATAGCTGACTATATTATGTTAGGACTAGGTGTAACATATATTTTTATTGATTTGTTTTTTATTTTCACTTTTAAATTTGGGGATATATTTTTTAATACTTATCAACCCATTAATTTATGACCAACTCAAAGACACGAGCATTGCAATGGTTTATTTTTAACCATCCTTCTATGAGACAAAAATTATTTTATGGAGTAAATCTACTTTGGAATGTGTCATATACTTCACATTCACTTAATATAACATTATTACTTCCAAAATAATGATATCTTATTTTATTATTAATCTACTTAATTCATGGCGAGTTATGATTCAAAAGTTACAAAAGCAATATGGGTTTATGATCTAATCCCATTTTAATCATGTTTTCATATTCATGAATTTCAATAGAATTAAATTAGTTGATACTTATCTAATAAATCATTTATATTTTATTCACCTCTATATATTACATCATTTTTCATATAATATTATGTTTTCCCTTCCTTTGGTACTAAAAATTATAGTGAATTTTTATATGAAAATCATACTTCATTTTTCTCATCATTAAATTTTTTTATAAACAAAAAAAATGTTTTATAAATTTTTAGTCATATATTATTTACAATTTGTTTAAATTTGTTACTATTAATTGTATTAATATTTTAATTGAATTTTTCTATCATTTTTTAAATTAGTTACTTTTTGAATTATCTTTCTAATATTATTATGAAATCATTGATTTTTACGTACTCATCATGAACAATGTTCTACCACCATCATGAATTGTCAATGTTTTAAAGAATACATTTTATATTTTAATTTATATTTTCAAAAAATGTATTTAATTTTTTATATTGTATTATATTTTATAGATCTGTTTTAATATAAATTGTGATATTATTCTCTAAATACATTTAAATTAATCCTCCAAAAAATGTTTTATATCTAAAATGAACCACATTCCTTTATTGGGGTAATACATGACTTATTATAGTTTCTAAAATACCTTAATTATAAAATTTAATTTGGATATGATATGTAGTGATTTTATGAAACCCATTTAATTTCCATGAATTATTCTTATTTTACCCCTTATGATTGATTTTCTTTATGGGGATTGTGTATATCATGAATGAGTTATTATGGTTTGTCCCAAAAAGAGTTCCAATACATTTGGAAAATATTTATTCTAAGGATGCATCTTTTCTTGGATTATAGAGTAATCCTTATATATTATGGAACATTCTAAACTATTTGATATTGTATAGGCAGTGTATCATACCATGTTTTTTAAATGGAAAGGGTATATTCAACAGCATACATGATTCACCATATTGAGCATAAACGAACTACTAAAACTCATTTTCTAATATGGTTGATATTTTATAGTTTAGAGAATTGTGGGAATGAAAATGAATAACATAATTATGGAAATATTATTTACACATGTATATATTTATATATATTATTTGTTCATTTAATTATAAAATAAATTTGAACCCTTTTTAAAATAAGAGGAAATATTTTTTTGAAAATCAATTTAATTGTGAAATTATTTGTTTTATACCAAATAATTATAAAATAACTATTTTGGTCATTATTAATGAAAAATATATATAATATATTCAATATATGTTTTAAAATACATCTGACATGATTTCTAGACGTTATAGAAGTCTAAATTCAATTTTAAGTATAAATGAAGTATTTTTCTAAAAAATAATATTTTCTTCCTTTTGCTGGTGAACTTGTTTTAAATTTAGTTTTGAGTCTTTTATTAAATTATAAAATACAAAATAAATGTATTATCTGAAATTATAGTTTCATAAATTTATTTGGTTATATTTTTGTTAATTTTCAAGTAACAATCATTTATTTATGAGTAGTCAAAAAATATTCCATTTAAATTGAAATATTCTTTTTTTCAGATTTAGATTTAGTGAAATATTATATATTAGAATATTTTAAGATAATATTATTATAATTATTTTATTATTTAATACAATTGAATATTTTGGATTAAATTTCACTTTTATATTTCTTTTAAAAACATTGTTAACATTAGAATGTCTATAATTTAGAAACGAGCTTTCACATTTTTAGTAAGAGATTATTATTTAGTTAATTTGTTCAATTTTTTTTAAATTTTGAAAAATCAATTATGTATTTGGAATTATAATTTCTGAAATTAGTAGTTTTTTTATTTTTTGGAGAAAATATGAATAGTTACTTTAGTAATTTTGTCATTATCACAGATAATGATAAATTGTGTAATTAAAGAGAAGTTAAATATTTTAATTATTATAAAATTAAACTAACACTTGTACCAATTTTATTTATTGGATTTTTAAATTATTAGGAATAAATTTATTTGTTATTAGACAATTTATGTCCTATTAAATGATAATTTGTCAACTATAATATTATATTCAACGAAAAATTGTTTTTGTCATACTTATTTTTTCTCAAGTTGAATAATTTTTAATATGGGTTTATCTAGGTGATATATCTGACTTGAAATATTAATTTTATATAAAAAATAATTATTTAAATTTGGGAAATATATTTGTTATTATTTTGATAAATTAGCTTCCTTAAACGATGAAAAAAATAATGATACATTAGCTATATAATTTATGGAAGAACCTTGTAAATGATATTAAAAATATTACAGTAAATATAATTTTAGAGAAATAATGTCATCCACAGATTTTTAGGGTGAAATTTACTTGTTATTTATTATTATAATGTTATTTATAAGCTATCATGTCTTTATGATATTTTTTAAAAATCAAGAGAATAATATTGTGAAAATTGTCATTAGTGATATTTTAAAATATATAATATTTCATTTGTATGATATAATATTCATAAAAATTAGAAAGTAGGAAAAATGATTAATTTATTTTTTAAATTTTTATAATTGGATCAAGTATTGTTTTTTATTTTATATTAATTATATTAATCATGAAATTCAAAATTACCTGATATCTCTATAAGAATAAAATTGGTAAAAATGGATCGATTCTAAACAATAAGAAAAAAATACTAAAATATTATCTAATTTTAAATTGATTAAGGGATTTAGAACCTAAATAATCGGATGTTTTAAATTTTTTGAGTCTGTTTTATTATAAAAATATTTTATATTAATTTATTATTTTTATGATTTCAAAAGAGTTCCCCTCCCATCCCTTTTAAATGGGCTCCTCTTCTTCTACATTCTTCATAATTCAAATCATATTTGGATAAAACATGGTCTAACCAAATATATACCTAGAATCCCATGTAATATTATAGGAGATTTATATTAGTCCTAAAATCATTATTATACGTGTTAAGGAGTTTATCAATAGAGAATGTCTAGAGAAAATTCATCGATTTTTCATTAAGTATTACAAGGTTAGTTTTTCTATCCTTTCGTAAAAAATTCATCAACCATGATGAAATTATTAATCTAGTTTACAATATATGATCAAATTATATTATGTAAATATCATCTAATAATTCCATCTTCACTCACATCTAATTTGAAATAAATTACCGTTCGTGTGTATGATGACATACCACCTCATGAACCACTACAATTTGTTTTTCATCGTAGACACTAATGATTAGTTATAATTATGGATTTAATATTTATATATGTTACACATAATATTTTAATAATTATTAAAAGATAATATATAATTAATGTTCATTCATTTCCATTCACAGAAAAATGATAACGTCGTTCGTTCCTACGGGTGAACTATCACCACCACAAAGCATTGTGATTTATATTTCATGACCACAAAAAATGGTTAATATATATATAGACATAAATTTGAAATATTTATATAATTTTATTTTTATTGTAATCATTCAGAAAAGTTAAATTAATACTTACCACCATTCCATAATGATCGTAGAAAAATGAAAATGTTACTAAGGTGTTTATACGAAAAACTGCCTCTATGATTGTAATATAGTTCATTTTTCATTTCAATATGTTATAGATGGATTTTACGGTATAATTTAGGTATATATGTGATTATTATATCATGAATATTATTCTCTAGATGATGAACCTATGAAAATTTTAATCGTATACATTAAACCAATGCCATTTTTGACTCATGTACCAAATATCTTCAAAATGTCAAATGTGAAATTATATAATTATTTAATTATTATAACATTTTATTAATTGATATAAAGGGAATAATAAAATATATTAACACAGTAATTAAATTTAATAATTAACATAAGATAATTATTACCAATAATATGTAATATATGTGATAATTAGACTCATGGTAGTTGACATAATCTCACACTTCTTTCAGTGGGGGATATCTTATTGTCATGAATCTATATTATCCTATAATGGTTTTATACAACCCATTTTACAAGTCTTATAATGTATTAATATATTATTATGATATTTAATGTTTTTTTAATGATATTGTATAATTATTAATTTGATTTATGTGTTACTCATGTGGTATGGTACTCATTAACTAAAGCATCATTTTATATGATTTCATCAATTATTCTTCCAAATATTTATCATTTTTGTCCATTTTTTCAATATGGATTTTTTTTATTTATTTATTTACTCTTGAATTTTTAAAATTAAAATTTTATATTTTTTCTCAATGGATTAAACATTGTATGGGATACATTGACTAAAATATCTCTTTTTAAAAAATCTACAATTTTTATTATGGATTTTAATATTTTTATAGAAGTTATTATTTTTATGATTGTACAAGAAAATTTTAGAGATAAATTTTGATAGTGGAAATATTTTATTAGTTATGATTATATAAAGGTACAACTATATTTGATGGCTGGTTACATAATTAACCATGGAAGGTCGGTTACGATATATCATCCAATGCATTAGGTTTGGAAGTCATCCAGACGGTATTTCCATTTATGAGAATGGTATATATGGAAGATGGTAATATCACTAATCTCTTTGTAAGAATTACATATATAGATATCGACATCAAGGTTATTTCATTTTATTATAATTCTTTCTAAGGTTACCTACTTATATTTTATATTCTTGGTTAGATGTTTTTATGAAAATTGTTTTATTTTAAAAAGGTAAAATAATGACATTTTTGAAATGATGACCCCTTTTCGGGGTAAGAATATATGTTTTTTAAAATATATTTTATGTATTATTACTTAACTAGTGGTTTCATTTCTTTTAAAACCCTTACTGATATTTTTTTCTCGTCACAATTTTTTTTCATTGTGTTTATGGAGGATCTAGGACAATTATGAGATCAAGGGAAAAATGTGAAGACATATTTGTATACTAAATAATGTATTATTTTATTTATATTTATTTTATCAAAAAATGGATACATTTTAGAAGTGACTACTTGTACGTTATTTAATTACTAATTAATAGTTTTTTCATATTTCTTTTAAACATTAAACCTAAATGATATTTTTAAAAAGAATTTGATATTTATTTTGAAAATATCTATAATTGGTAATGTTTATGTTTGTTTCTATAATATTGGTATCAGAGATGAGTCTAATCCAAATTTGATATTAGGATGTTTTCTTACTAATTAAGAATACCATCATGGGATTATAATATTATGTTTAATCATAATTTATTTTTCTTAGAAACCCTTTAGATGATTTATGTTGGGAAATATTATGTTGATTAATGGTGTTTTTAGAGGCATGCATTTTTTAGGTAATTTTGGGTTATTAATTTTTTATGAAATGAAATGTATGAGATACAATATTAGGTTACAAAATTTTATTGTCAATTCTGACCAATTTAACCTATGTTTTGAAAATTATAAAAATTGTGTAGTTATTTTTAAAGGACAACCCATGGGATGTGTGACATCCTATCATGCCCTCCATGTTTATTGGAATCAAACCCAAAAATGGAGGTCAAAAATGGTGTATCACCTAACACTGGACTTTTTGATATCAAAAAATTTATGATTAAATCTATTTAGTTAAATTACTTTATAGATGAATAAATAATTAATTTAGGGAATATATATTTTCTCTAATATATAACCATGATATTGGAAAATTATTCATTTATTCAGTGATTAAGGTTATTTCGTAAGACTTTTACTATTTTGGGATACCTTTAAAATGATGTTAAAAAAATAATTTTGGATTTATTTTAGAAATAAATGTTGAATAATGTTACTATTTTAAATCAATTATTTTATTACACATTTATGGGGATTCTAGTTATTTATTTAAATGGTAACAATATAATGAATATTTTTTTCCAAAGTTACTCTTTCATATGATAATTCATGAATAATTGATATTATTTGGAGATAATAAATAATATTTATCTTTTGAGACGATGACATCAAAAAATTATTTTTTTTAACTTTGCTTTAATTATATAAATAAATTTTAAAGATATTTATTTGTTTAGTGGTCATTACTGACCTTTGGGTATTACTATATAATTTCAAGGATTAATTTATTTTTTCTCCATATTATGGTTTAATTTTTTGTGTGAATTATGTTATATTATCCAAAAATTTTTGTGGGTTAATGTTTTATGATATTAGAAATATATATTTAATATTCTGTTGATTATTTTGTTCTTTATAACATGATTCTGATTAATCATACATAGAAAATTCTTCTCAAATACTCATCATGTTGATATGATGAAGTGTTTTCAGTGGAATTTTATTAATGGATGAAAAACTACTTGATATTTATGTATGTATCCATCATTCCAAAGTTTATCCAATAAAATAATTTATCAACTATTGGAAAATTATATTCAAACAATAAAATATTTTGTTTTTTACTTTTATTTCTAAAAAATCAATAAACATTAACCCATCATAGAATTATGGTTTTGGATTATTAATATTTTTAAAACCATGTTATATATCAAAATCCCACTGAACATGATAGTTATTTTTTCTCCCATATGCATATTTTATTACATGGATCCAATATATGTGATATATTATGTGAACTTTTTTTAACTTCACTTTCTTGATTTTAATGTTGAATTTTCATTAATCATTTTTTGACCAAGGATTTATACAAATAAATTATTAAAAGTCAAACACATTTTTTTCTAGCCAATGATAAAATTTAGTGAGTTAAATTTATTAAATCAAATTCAATGTGAATCCCTAGTGTTTTTAACATGAAATACTATATTCTGAAGCCTATATGGTACACCAGATTCTGCTTAAATGAACAACTATGTAGAACTATTTAATATGGAAGTGGTTGCATAGATGTTTCAATGGATGGAATGAATCTAAATAATTGAATTATTAAATTATGCATTACAAATGTATATATTCATATTTATTTGGGTATTAATTCATTATAATTTATATTATGGCCATTTTTAGAATAAAAAATTGTTTTTTTAAAAAATAATTCATTGAGCACAAGTGTTTTCAATATCCATAAAAAAATACATCTTGTGGTAATATACTAATTATATATATATATATGATCAATAGATCATTTTACACTCAGATTTTGTTTTTTCTAGAAAATATATAAGAACAAATCCATTTTTACAGATAAAAAAACATTCTTCTGAAAATGAATATTTGATTGATTTTGACGGTGCACTTGTTTTAAATAATTATTTTAACACATTATTAAATTATATTAGTAAAAATATACTTATTTTTTGTTATTAAAGAATAAAAATTGACTATTTTTCAATTTTTTTAATTTTTAATAATATTTATTTTTTAATGTATAGTGACAAAATATTGTATTTTAACTGAAATTTTTTTGTATGATTCATTTATATTACTAAATTATATTTTATAATAGTTTAAAATTATACTTATATATTTATTTTATAATTTTATCCAATGAAATATATTGGAATAAATTTCATAGTTAAATTAGATATAAAAAACATTAATCTTTTGAGTATTTTTACTTTAAAAACACATCTTCTTATTTAGTCAAAAAGATTATTTTTTATTTTTTTCTCATATTTAAATTTTTGGAATTTTGAAAAATGTATTTTATTTTTAGAATCATGAGTGCAAATGTTTTTATATAGTAACTAATTATTTATTTAAAAAATATGTATAGTTTTTGTACTTATTTTTTATTTCAATAGTTAAAAGTAAATCATGTAGTTAAGGAATAGAATTACACTATAAATATTATAAAATTACAGTAACACTTATCCTTGATTTATTTGATGTGTTTTTTTGTCTGTAAAAATTATTTTATCTTTTATGAGAATATTTATGGCCTATTTTATGGGTGTATAAATTTTATAATATTATATTCAATGAATGTACATTTTTTCATAATTTTTTTTAAACAGATTTATTTATCAAATGGGGTTACATAGGTGATACATTATAAAATATATATTTATTTCAAAGATAATGTATTTATATACATCATGTAAATTTATTTATAATTTCTACTCATAAAATAATATCAATAAATTATGACAGAATGATGATGAAAGAACAGTTTATTTAATGAAAGAATCATATAAATGATTTAAAAATCATTTAAATACATATAATTAGAGATAAATAATATAATCCATTATTTTTTCATAAATATCACATGTATATTATGATTTAAACATGTTTGTTTTATGATATCAAGAATTTTATAGTTTTCTTAAAAGTCATGTGATGATTATTGTCAAAATTGACATTTTTTATATTTTAATATAAATAAAATTTAATGATCTGATTTGAAAGACATAATAATATTATATTAAAGAAATTAATATTTTTTTGTCTTAAAATGTCATCATTGAGTCATTTATTTTTTTAAAAATTATCATAACATTATTAACCCTCATATTGTAAATTACATCATATTATGATAATAATCAAATTTTTAAATAATGGTCAGTGAAAAATAATAAGTTTTAAAATAATAATAATATATATATATATAATTTTTATTGGATGAAGGTATTTAGATCCGAAATTATACTATATATTAAATTGGTAGCTTCGAGGCCATTTTGAATATAAATTTTATTTAATTAATTTAATATTTTTAATATTTCCAAGATTTTACTTTCCATCTATTCTAAAAGAGAATCTCTTCATCTCTATTAATAATGCATAAAAACATATTTGGTTTATCCAATAACATCCCAAATCCCTTCCAAGATTCACTCCGAATATTCTAGAGTCCTTAATTTTGGATGGACATATAAATACCCTATAATATTGTACATTGACATTACCTCATTTTTTGTAGAACATTTCTTAAATTACACAAACAAATAACAAAATACGGTATTAGTTTACAGCCTTAGGAATCATAGTACTATAAAAAATAGTTCTTAAAAAATATTATTCTTATACAGGTTTTTATTCATAACTATAATACATTTTGACAAATTATACATAATTCCTTTCATCGTATCTTTAGGAAAATATACATAAGAAAAGGTGTGCCCAAAAACTCAGTACGCGTAATCAAGGGAGAGATCAATCATAAAATAACCATATGGAACATGAACATAAAAATCTTTAATCATGTCATGTATATCAATGATCTATATTTCATGTCACTAAATAAATAATAGAAGTTCACAAATTATAAAGAACAAGGTCAATGAGAGAATAACAGAAGAAAAGGAATTTCTAATTAAACATAATCATATAATATTATTTCCATGCTAATAATCAAATCACCAAAAGATATATTAAAATTATGAGTTCACTCCCCATAACATCATAGTAGTAATGTTTCACTCCAAGAACATATTAGTAGTCAACATTCACCCACAAGACCATCTTAGCAGACAAATACCTTTATTAAAATGAGCTCACTCCCCATTCCATCAATGATAATCTCAAGAGATATAAATATTTACACAATTCACTGAAAATATATATAGGGACCATTCATTAAATAATAACAATACATATATTTTTTTTCAGATAAACATTTCCCTTTAGTTTGAAAAAAAACATTAATTAGTATATAATTTGTTGATCAATTTTTAATAATCTATAATTTTTTTATTCATTTAATCTTATTCAATCCTTACATTCTAACAGTAATGTTATGATTTTATTTTATAAATTTGTATAATAACAAAATCATGTTTTTTAGAATGCCATAATTGCTTATAATACAAGCTAAGAGGGTATTGCATGTAACTGAAGACATCAAATAAATAATATATATATATATATATATATATTGCAAAATAGTCTAGGTTCGATACAATTTACAAAATTAAAATTAGTTTTTCATTAAAAATTTATCTAGGCTATATAAGTTTAAATACCTAAATATTTAATTCATATAAACCCACATTATAAAAATAAATACTAAAACATCCTTTTAAAAAATGAATATTGGAAAATTAATGGTTACCCATGTAGGTCATATCTAATTTTCATCATGTTTAACATATATGGTTTGTTAAAATATAGACAGTTTATGAAAATATAACTATCATGTTCTGATCGAGATTTACAGAGAATCAGGACATGAGAAGGTTAGCAATCACCAGCCCATAATTCAATGATGATGTAATTGACTATGTGAAACATTATAAAAGAAGGAAATACTATTAAAAATTGTTACAAGATCATTTCCTAAAAATTTATAAATATTTATGTCAATAAATAGTTACATTTTCCCATTTCATTACCGTAATATCACCTTTTGTCGTACGAATGTTTATTTAATCATCATAAAATATTTCAATAAATAATGGTGAATATTTCATTCCTAATGAATCAACAGATAAAGAAACCCATAGAATCAAATATTTTAATATCATTCTTAATATCAAAACTGGAATGTTAAAAAAATTGTTATCCAATATTCCAAAATACACATATGGAGATATAATAATTTAACTTCTAAAATCACATCCTTATTCAACGGTTATCAATTTCATAAATGATTATCTTTATGACACCTACAAAAGGAAAAAATACTATACATTGTTTAGAAGGTAACATACCTTAAAAAAGACATTATTAATCCCCCAAACCAAATGATAAATATATTAATTGTCACATAAAAAATGTGAAGACCATTATCCTATACTTTCTTGGAACGTGTTGTTATCTTCAATTACCACAAAACCATATTGAAATTATGAATTATCTATAAAATTCACTCATTACTCATAACATATATATGTAATATCAATCCATAAATCAATTTTTCAGCATATTAATAGATTGTTCAAAGGACATCAACATTAACACATTTATTTTATAAAAAAATAAAAAATCTTGTTATACTATTATTATCAAAAAATTAAGGAATATCCTTCCAATAATATTGTTTTATGAAAAATTATATCCCCCACCTTATTTAACATTCATTGTTACTAATTCCATTAAAAATATTCTTTTATATCCCTAATGGAATACGAATGTAGATTTATCCTATGATATTTCATTATTTTGTAAAACCATAAAATTATTTGAATAAAATTATTCTTGAATTTCAATATAGAAACATTAAATAATTCCACTACATTATTGGAATACATCACACTGCCAATAGTTATTGCATGAGATTCTCATTTATCTTTCTCATTAAGAGGATGATAATGTATATCATCATAGTTAACCCTTTGATTTAGTCACTGATTACCATAATACCAAATTTTCATACAATAGAAACATTGTTGTGTTGGGATTAATTTTTTGTATCCATCCCCTAATACACATAATTAGATAACATCATCACACCACATAAAATGTCAAACTCTTAGAGACTATTACTCCCACACTCAAAACATATAAAATCCCCTTAAGATAATTTCTTTTATGCTTTATTCCACACATTGATATTAATTTTCTGATCATCTTATTTTCTTCATAGTTTTTATCTTATTAATTTATAGCCACCATAGGATTCTTGTCAAAACAATGAGATTGTATGTAACTCCAACTCAATTTCCACCTGGATATCATAACACATAGTCACATAATATCTAATAATGTCTCTTATCGCTATCTCTATTGGAATACATTGTTTTAAACCACCAAATAATCTACCAAAAATACATTTGGGTTTGATGTTAATACAAGATGTGTACCGTGAAATTCATCTATTTTTATTCTTCTATGTACCAACAAAATCATCATTCCATTACATTAACTAATTAAACACTTTTTTGAAATATTCATATGAAGAACACTATAATAGTGATTTTTGAATAACTAGTGATATTTTTGATAAATAACACTTAATAAATTTTGTTGTGTCATGGGGAAAAGAAAAATAAGAAAAGGTGTTCTCAAATGCTCAGAAAGGGTAAACACGGGAGAGATCAATAATAACATAATCATATAGAATATGTAAATAAACAAAAAAATATAAAATCATATCATGTATATCAAATAACCTGATGTCATGTCCTCGAATTCATCATACATGTTCATAAATAATTGAAATTACATATTCTATGTTATCCTAACATAAGATATGAAATTGTTTAATTAAAATAAACATATAAAAGAATTTACATTTATTAATGGAATGAATTTTGTGGATATCATAGTTGTATGTGGACGCTCTCCATACCATATTTGTATTCATGTTTCCCTCCAATGACCATCTATGTAGTCCAAGTTTACTCCCAAGACCATCTAAATAGACAATGTCCATTATTGAACCATGTTCATTCCCCATTCTATCCATTTATATATCATGATAAATAAATTTTTTCCCAATTAATTGTAAGAAGATATAGGTCCCACTCATCATATAATGAAAAAAACTTATGTGAACCATAATTATATGAATCATTCATCATGAAATAAACCCAAAAAATAAATGGTTTTCAATAACATTTTACCAGAAAATAACTCATTAAAGAATATAATTTATAAACATAAATTCAATATAATAATGAAAATTTTATGGAATGAATAATATTTATATAATTTTACTATAACCCTAGAAAAACAAAACTAACATCATATTAAATTATCATAGTTAAAACATAATATTGAGAGATCACTTAAAATAAATCATGAGAAATATTTCCTTTCTTTTTTTAATGTTTTTTTCTGGAAAAAAGAAAAATAATATAAAAGAAAAAATATTCCTTGGAAATAAAATTGTATGATTTTAAGTGTATAATCAAATAATTAATTCATCCAAAAATTAAAAAAACCATTCATTGTATATAAGTTTAAAAAAATTCTATTAGATGTTTTTCTCAAAAAGTTAAAAAGAACCTCATTTGTAAAATTTAAAAAATATAAATTTCAATACATTTAGTAAAAATTATAAAATTGATAAAAATTTATATTAAAATCCATAAAATAATAGTAAAAATATTTTTCCAATAATTTACAAAAATTGGATTTTGAATATAATTATACCCCCAATTGAAACCTAAACCAAACAATCCCTAATATTGCTGAGATTGTAAAATAAATATTCATAACATTATATTGAGTATAATTCTATTAAAAACGAAAAAAATTATATGTATATGAAAATAACTTAATCTCATGCATAATATTCATAAATTCCATTCATTTTACTTATATTCACCTTGAAGAGGAAATACCTAGAGTATAAGAAATGTGTCACATAAAAATAAATGTGAGGGGTAAATCCCTTACCACTTGAGTAACATTAGAATAATTAAACCAACAAAATATTAAAATTTATTAAATATAGAATGGAAATTAATGATATAACATGACATATGTCAGTATGTACACCCAAAAAAACAAATTGAGTTGTTAGTATGTCACATATCTCATGGAAATAAAAAGTTAGATGAAATTCCCTTACCTTATTTCATGTATCTCATCGTAATAAAAAAACAAAATTTATAATGAATGTAAATTTATTATAAATATATTATAGAAACATATTTAGTTACATCATACCATATATGATTCACTAATGACACTATGTTGCCTAGTTATTTATACTTCCATGTTACAGAAACGGTTTAGGTAACAACAGTTTTGTTTATCATAGGTGTTTAGAATTTATATTCTTGTTCCACTTAATTATTTCACAAAATAAATATTTCAATAATATAAAACATGATTTATAAATCATATATTTTAATAATTGAAATTTCTAATATATATATATATATATATGAAATGGAATACACTGTTAATTGGGATGATAGGTTGTATGTATGAATGAACTTTGTTGTTTTTTCTTTATTGTATTTAACAAATGAATGTAAATGTCATATAAATATATATTTTTATTGTATACTTTTTAAGTCGTATATATCATGTATTTTTTTAAAACCATCCTTAATACATTCCATATTTAGTGAGAATGAATCACATCACTTTAAGAAGGTGGTGTTCCATTTTACCACAAACTAAGATTTCATATTTACCTAAAATATCAATTATGAAGGTATGTTTAATATTATAATTAAAAAATAATGGGAACATAATAAATATCATAAAAAAAGTTTTTATCCCATAATTACAACTATTAGAGTTGGTAACAGAAAACCCCAATAATAATAAATTCACAAGGGGGTAGTTTGATGTACACACGGACAGTAAGTTCATTACCAATTGGATGGAAGTGTGTACTAGTGTATGTATACAAATTAATATAACAAAATATCAGTATATATAGTAAAAAAAATAATATATAATCATAAAAAATTATTTGATTGGTTTCAGAGATTAAATAAAACAAAAATGTATGTTGATGAACAATACCACTTTTTCGGTACCTCTTATTCATTTTCATTAGAGGAATTACTTTGTTGGATTTCGTTCTCAAGGAATGATTCTATAATTAAGGGAATAATGTTTTTGGGGAGTTTTGGCCATGTTTTTGTTATAAAAAATGTATTTATATATGTGATGAAAAGAGAAGAAGACGTTCCCATTTATTGGAAATGAAATGGCCCCTTCTGGAAAATCACAAAATTTGGTTATATAATAATTTCAACGTTGATGCAAATAAATCAAAAAAAACTATTAAAATATAATATGATATAATATTGTAATATCATTAAACAAATATTTATCCATTTTTTATTATTCTAAATTCTATCATTTTTATTAATATATAATCAATCTATATTAATTATAACTATAATAGCAATGTTTTTAAATTTAATATGATGTAATATTTTCAAATAAAGGGTCATTAGGTCCATAAATTGAAATTTTAGATGTTTCTGACCATTGATAATCTCAATTTCCATATTTAGGTTTTTATATTAATTTTAAAAAATTCAATAAATTGGTATTTTCAAAAAATATCAATAGTAGCAATTTGGGCAATATTCATAACATTGACTTTAATAAAACCAATCCAGTATGATTTCATAAGAAACATTTATTCAATACATGCACAATATTACACATTCTACTAATATTTTTATATTATTAATTATGATAAATTATATTTCTTTTTATATTTAGTATATAATTGACTACTCCATTAATTGATTATTTACTAAATCATCATTTTGTAATTTTTTATGATAATAATTCCTTCAAAAAAAAGTAAAATAATATTCTTTGATACAGATAAAAAATTTGATTACAAATGAAAATATATATTGTTAATAATTTAATCTATTTAACCCCATATTATATATATTATACATTTTAATTGTTAATGTGACATTATGTCACTTCTTTTATGATTAATGATATTTAAGTAATTTTAAATGAAATGTATCCATTAAATTAATCAAAATATATCCTAAAGGGTTGTGGTTTTAATTCAATTAATCTAATAAATTTTGATCAAGTGGTAAGATATTTTTATAATATATATAATATTATTTCAACCCTTAATTACACATTTTTCCCTTAATCATTGAAATAAAAATTACGTTTATTTCAATTTATATTTTCAAAAAATAATAGGGTTCTATTCAATAAATTATGATACTATTATTCCAAATTTAGAATCCATTTTCTCATAATTAGAAACATATAATTTTAAGAAATAAATTAAAAATTCATCTCATTGATGGATAAATAAAATTATTTTTGTTTAAAATGTTCAAAAGATTGACATGTTTCTATATCCAAATTAAAAATGATATTAAAACTGAGGACCTAAATATAATTAAATGTAAAAAATTATTTAATTATACTTTTATAAAAACAATATATAAAACTAAGCATAAAAAATTATTTTGTTGAAAAATATATTTTAAATTAAAATTATGTATTTCTTACTAATAATTAAAACAAGATACTTTTCTGAAAAAAATATAAAAAATTTAAAATTTGATATCCCACCTTAAAAAAAGTATTTTATTTTTTTCACAATTTAATTATAATAGTGTATTAGATTATATTTAAAATGGTTTCACAATTTAAATGACGAATCATATTTTTTTATAAAAATACATCTTTAATGCATAACCTATGATTTTTTTCATATATAATTTATATTATACACATTAAATTACTTCTTAAAATTAAATTTAGTATAAAAAATATATATATTTCTTTAATTAAATTCATAAAGTGTTAATTTGTTATTTATTGGTATAAAACTAACTTATGTATATTTAAATAATTTTTTAGAAAAAACATTACATCTTATTTTAAAAATAATATTTTCATTAATTTATAATTAATTATTAAAATAATTAAGGGTAAACCATAATTGTTTAATTATATTAGTTATGTTCATACAAACAATTATAAGGACTAGGTTATTATTGTCTGGTTTAAAAACTTATAAAAATAAAATTATATTTTGTAGAAATTCAATGTTACTTATAATACAGGCTAATCAGTGGTTGAGAGTAATACATGAAATTAGAGAAATAAAAATATTTTAAAAATATATATCACAAAATAATCTTGAGGTATTAAAGGATATCCCCCTTAGATTTTTTAAGATGTTAATCTATGGAGATTGTCCACAAAAAGTTATAATATTTAATAATGGATTGACATTTTATTTCATCCAACACATCATTCAAATGGTCTTAAACCATTATAGAATAAAATATCCAACATACTAAATAAAATGAGTCATTGTTATGTTAATATCATCACATAAATATATATCCACTCCCATTAATGGGTAAAAAAATTGTCATTCTTGTGTGTGATGAATTATCTCCTAGCGAACCGCTATAATTAATTTTCCATCAATTTATCTCAGTGATATTTATAATGATTGAATTAATGTTTATATATAATACTCATGTCATATTTATCATTATTAAATGATAATATATCATTAATTTTATTAACTTTCCATTCATAGTAAAATGATAATATCTTTTGTGTGTATGTGTGAACTATCACCACTATGAAGCGATGTGTTTCATTTTTCATAACCATATTTCATGGATGATATAATATATGTATATTAAAAATATAAATATGTTATTAAATATATTATGATCATTATTAATGGTAAAATAATAAATAATTTCTTTCTATAATGATCATTGAAAAATAAAAATGTTACTCATGCATACGTACGACTTATCATCTCCCAGATTATAACATAGTAAATTATCATATCTGTTTGTTAAGTGTGGATATAAAAGTATAAGTTCTGAATAAAAGTGATATTATTTTATCAGTTTTGTTTTAGATGATGTATTTAAGAACATTTTTACGAAATCCATCAAATTAGAGTCATTTTGGAATAATGTACATCATCAAAAGTTACCATATCAACTTATATAAATAATTGATTAATATAACATGGTTTTAATTGATATAAATGTAATAATAACCCTAAAAGGATTATAATGAATGAAAATTCAAAAAGTATTATTATTATCTAGAATAAAAAGATCATATGTGATAAATTGGACACAATGTACGGGACTCAGTCTCAATGTTCTTTTATTATGGAAAATCATGATGTTACACATCATTATTATCCTATAATGTGTTTATACTTCCCTTTTTACACATTATATGGCTAATTACTATATAATAATTATATTTAATGTTTTTAATGTTATTTCTTAATTATATTTATTATTAATGTGCTTCCCATTTTTTAATGGACCCCATAACTAAAACATCATTTTAAATTTATTAACCGATTTTTCATCAAACCAATATCTTCATGTTCAAGTTTTAAAAATTATTTTTTCAGTGTATTTATATGGACACTATTTTTTTCAAATGTTAATTTAAAAAATCCTCTCAAATGTTTCAATGTGGTTAGGGACACATTTAATAACAAATCTTTTTAAAAGTTTTAAATTAGTCTACAAATGTATTTATTGTTTCTATAACATGTAATGTTTTATTATTAATATAAATGATATTTTAAGATTGACATGTTAAAAATTGTATGATTTTTTATTATATGATTATATAATGGTTATTGGACATTTTTATGGTGGTTATTTGATAACCAAAAGATGCGTGGGTGTGTTATAACCTACAATGCATTGGGCAAGGAAGTCAACCGTATGGGTATTCAATTTTTAAGTGTGACTTGTATAGATGTTTTTAGTATGGATATTACATTGATAAGTGTGTCATGTATTTAATTTTATATCCTTACCATTCTATATTACTATTCACATGTCTTAAATAACCTACATATCCTTTATATTCATACATGCAAGTTTTTGTTAAAAATATTAGTTTTAAAAAAGTAAACATACTGATCATTACAAAATGATGACCCCTCTCCAAGGAAAGAAATGTATGTTTTTAAGAACATGTTTTATTGGTTTTCACTGGACTAATGGTTTCTTTTCATTTATCAAACAAAATGAAATATTATGCTTGTCTCGTGTTTTATTTTTTTTTTACAAAGTTTATGGATGTTTTGGAAGAAGGATGATATCAAGTGAAAATTTTGAACTAATATAATTTTATGAAATAATTTTTTATATTATAGTTTATTATTTTAAAGGTAAAAGTTGATATGAATTATATGTGTCCACTTTTAATTCATAGGTTTACTATGTAAGAGTTTTACCTTATTATATAAAAAAACTTTTATGAACCTTGGAAGGAAAATGTTATTACATGTTTTAAAATAACTATAAAATGTAATGTTTAATTTCAGGACCTTATTATTTGTATTAAAGAAGGTTTTACACATCTTTTGTGATTAATAAATTCTCTTATCTTTAGAGATATTGTCAGGGGTTATAATTGTATTCCTGATAAAAAGTTAATTGTCTTAGAAAAAATATGGAAGATATATGATATGTAATTTCAAGGTTATTAATGGTATTTGTTGAAACATTTATTTTCATGAAATTAAGGGATATTATATGTTGGGATAAAAATGTAATTTTTGAGATAAACTCTGAAGTTAAGATATGTTATGGTTGTTTTTAGTGAATATATAGAATTTTTTTAATTTTATATGAATTATATAGTTTTATAAAAAGGTCAACCTATTAGAAGGGTGACAACTCATCATGTCCGGTAAGTCCATGAGAATTTGACCCAAAATGACAGGGCGATAAGGGTGAAATGCCCACCACAATCCTACATGAATTTATTTATAAATTATATTGTGTAAAAATAACATAATTATTCTATGAATATATCATTTTTAAAATATATAAATATGAGATTGGAATATGGTTTTCTGATTATGGTATTAATGTAAATATAGAAAATTTTCACTATTTATGGAATCATATATGATCAAGATAAATAGAATATGATTTGATTCTTTTGAGAAGGATGAATTATATAATCGAAGAATATTTGGTATTATTTTGGATTAATGTTTATTTATGTTATCAATGTAAATGGTTAGCATATCATGATGACTATTAGTAAAATTACTTTTTGGTATAAGGCTTAATGAGTAATTAATCAAAATTTAAGACAATTCTTAAAATATAACATGAATCTATATATGATAAAATACATCTATATTTTCAATATTCAATATTAGTTTTAATTATATTTAAAAAATTTTAAGATAGTTAATTTTTGGATGTTATACGCTGAACATTGGGTATTACTATTGAATATTAAAGATTAATTTAATTTTTCATCATATAAATGATTATTCATTCCCTTGAATTGTATAATCCTATCCAAACCATTTTATTTTTTGTTATTATTTTGTGATAGGATAAATTTATATTTAATACTTTTTTGGATTATGTGATTCTCAATAAGATTATTCTAGTGCTACATTTGTGAAAAATTACCATAAATACACATTCTTAAGAGAAAAAGATGACGTTTTAGTAGAATTGGACTAATGAATGAATCACTACTAATCAAAAATGTATAATACCATATAGTCAAATTATATGTATTAAAATAATTCCTCAAATCTATGAAAAGAATATTTAATTAACAAGTGTTTTCAAGATTACATTGTTTACTATGAATTAAATGACTCATTAACCTACCACAAATTTATGGTTGTGTGATTTTTAACATTCTCATAACCATGTTCTATATAAATAACCATCAGAACATGATAATTTTTTTATTCAATATACAAGTTGTCTAATATGTATACCTCTTATGTGTTATCATAGGAGCCCATTGTACTTGTCATTTTTATTTTATAGGTGTTGTTTCATTAATACTTTCTTTGATGTGGTATTTTTTAAAATGTACTTTGAAAACTCAAACCTCTTGTTTATTATCATGAGTTCAAATTTCAACAATTTAATTTGTTAAATTGGTGGGTTGAGAATGTAATATCACATCTTTTTAATGGTAATAACTATATTAAATTGTGTACATGATACACCAAATCGAGCATAAACAGACCACTAAATATTATTATTTAATATAGTAGTTATCTCTCATCTGTTTATAATGGTAGGAACAAACATGATTAAATGAATTATGAAAATATGGATTACACATTAATATATTATAATAAGGTTCCGACCTTAAACATTACATAATCATGAATTATGATAATAATTAACATCGATGGTCCTTTTAGGTTTAGAGTTTTATAGAATTATGTCATAATATATATATAACAACTTGAATATTACATGTTGAAACATCTACACATTATCAATTTTTTTTTAAATTAAAAACTCTTGAAATGAAGTTCCATTTTATGTTCCATGTTTTAGAAACATGATGTTTTGTTGATCCCATCCTTGACCCAATTTTTCATTAAGTCTAGTGAAAAACATTTCAAAACATGGGATGAGCATAAAAAGTTCAATAAGGGTTTTAAAAAAATCAAAGAAAAAATTATTTCATCAATTCATACATATCATAAGATATTTTAATTAAATCATGAATCCATATTATTTATGAGTAATTCATAGTAATCAAAAATCTTACATGTTACATGTGGAATCTGTAACATACATATGTTTTTCCTTTCATATAAATGTAGAGAGATACATTTGGAATACACATCACTGTATATTCCCTCAATCACTAAGGATAAAGATTTTTTATACCACCATCACGTTACCCAATGCATTGGGGAGCTACCTTGGGCTCACCTTCCCTAGGTTTATCACGTAACCACCCATAGACGTAAACAATGCCAAAGAACCATCACATATTAATAACATAGAAAACAAGCATAATGGAAAGATAACATTTCAACATTTCAATCACAATATATCATTTAAATATATTGGAATAACTAATAAATTATCAAAAACATTTTCAATACCAAAATGCGTAAAAGATTGTATGGTACTTATTTCTCTTTTAAAGATATTAAAACTTGTTAAGGAATCCAAAGATTAAATAATACTCGCAGTGGTGGAAAGGTCGTTGTCACCACATCCGTTAAAAAGAAACATTAATTTCTTTTCATTTATAAAAACTCTTTTTATAGAAAACAATATATTTTAATGAAATTACAATTCAAATGTGTTTATACACTGAATAAAATAAAGTAGTGTATAAAACAAAATATGCCTCAATGAAAAGAGATTGAGATAAAGTCCCCTACCTCGGGTCCGACATGACCTGTACATTCTTTAATCACATAAATAATAAAATAATGTTAATTTATACTTGATTAACAACATTTTAAATATTTATTATTCCATGTATATCATTTATTACCGTGTTATAGAAAATATATAATCATTTAGGATAATAATGGTTGTTTCATCGATATTTTGTACTTGAGTAAATAATGAACTTCTTATAATTACAAGTTGTTCACTGGTCAAAAGTCCATTTTCTCCAGAATGATATTATTAATTTAGATATCATATATATCATATATATCTATTATATTATTGTATTTATAATAGTACTTAACATTAGAAGATAATAAATGAAATGCATCGACCATGGAGAGGGTAAGTTGTACGTACACATGAACATTACTTTCATTTCTATTTCATCTTTAATGGAATGAAAAATTAAATATACATATATATATATATTATAATTATAGTATAATATCATATATAATTTAAATTATTCCATATTTTATAAGATCCACATGTGTCATTAACGATTCATATCACTTTGAGGTGGTGGTATTCTGTACAACCTCAAATAAAATTATAATGTTTACCCATTATTGAAACCATAATGGTATGATATAAATGAAAAATACAGAAGCATACAGACAATATAAATATAATATATATCACATATAAATTTAGTTCCATCATAATGTCCACTATGAGAAGCAGTAGGAGATAATTGAATAGTCATCATTTTTTGAGGCATTAGTTTTCCATCTAGAGTAACAGTATGATCATTAACCATTTGAAGGAGGTGTGGGTAAGTTTATATCATAACATTCTCAAAAAAATATCCTAGTATATTTATGATACAATTTCATTGTCATAAAATATATAAATAAAGTGAGTTTAGGGGGATTAATAATAAAATAAACCAAATGAACTTAAAAAAATATATTACCATTAAATCTGGTAACTCCCTTTGGTTCGATCAACAAGGATTTCTTAAAGTTCCTTCTTTTCATGAACCCCTACAAACAAATAGTACCCCTCCTAGGATGGTAATGTGATATGGAAGATAATTAACCCCAAGTCCATCCTCTAGTAGGCCATGGGTTTGCGACTAGCACTCAGTGTATAGTAAACACACTAATGGTAGGCATTACCTTGTATGAGAACACATGAAAAAGAGATATAAGATAGTCACCATCCAAATCCTACTGAACTAGTAAGATGAATGAAATAAATAGTTCAAATATGAAATTTCATGCATAACTACTACAATTGAAAGTGGGAAAACTGCATGTAGGAAAAAAGAAAGTAAAATAACAGCAACCACAAGCCCGAACAGCTCATGAAACTGCAATCTAGAAGTAAACAGCCTTATCTCCAACATGATCCATGTGACATTAAAAAATGATTAAATATACATATGGGGATTATAATAGTATACTTAGTAGGATCCTCCCTGAAGCATCTCGTGCAAATGTAATTAATGAATTCTAAAGCATAGTGAACAACATGTGAAAATGACACGTCACCTAAAAAGGTATACTAAGTTCACAATCTCACCATGGATACTCTCACCAAGTAATGTATACAATAATATATCATATAATAAAGTATATCAAGGGTAACCTGCTACAACTTCCCTACTGGTTTTCCATTTTTCCCCAACGTCTCATGTCATGAGTATCTCTTTCCAAAAAGGCTTCCCCGCAGACACCTGGGCAAAGCACCATAACATGCACCTCATGCAACAAAACCACCACGACCACGTAAGAAACGTAACTAGGTATTTTTTGGGAGCCACCACAGCTCGCATAACGTGTATCATAAGTCTGGTATTATAACTCAAGCCATTACAGCCCATTCACCGAGTAAGGATATTCAAGCCATCATATACTATATACATTACAACAAGAGTAATCCATAAGAAACTATATCCAGAATATATATGTGTGAATAAACACAAGCCATTAAAACCCTCTATACAAATATATGGGGAAAACTAACTATTGCGCCTACCATCACACATAACTACCAAGATAAGAGAATGGGGCCAAAGGGGGTATTCATCCATACATCCTCCCTCCTGAATGTTGGGGAAAACACCCCCATGGCTCAGAATCCCTAGGGTGCCAGTTTCTCTTACTGACATGGTGGAGTAGCGCATAAAAACATAAAATTCAAATAATATAATATAGATCTGAACCACACTATGGGAATAACCTAGTCTTAGAATCAAGTAAAGATAACATCTCTCAGACTCTGGGTGGTGACTTCTAATACTAGGTATTCTATAAGCACACAACCATTTAAAGAGATTTAATACATTATTTCATTCCATTTTTATCAGTTTCACTTTATGTTGATAAATTATTTAAACATTAATTAACCAATAACAATTACATATTAAATTTTATTAGCATCACACCCAAAGTACATTGTTCCTTAAAATAAAAACCTTATCATTGCGCCCCAGCAAGCTTTAAAACCCATAGGTCAACATCATTTATTCAATTATTTATTCACAACATTACTTTCCATTATTCCTAAGCATTATTTAAAAATATTCTATGATACTAAGTAGAAGGGGCTCAACATAGTGAGTAGATGAACTAACTGTCGAGTCATTGCCGCCCATAGCAAGAGCATAGACCCATTCTTCCTTGAAAGGATAAACACGGAAAGCATGTGGTATACCCCCCGCATCTTCACCCATTGTGGAATAAGTGTAAGTAACACCATCATCCTTGTGCAGTGGGGAGAAGTAATGAAAATAAACAACCATTAAGAATTAGAATGCATCCAAAAATTCACATCCAACCTGTTCCATCATCCTGTGTGTCCTCCTTGACACCCACATTCATAACGTGATGCATCTCTCCACTTTAGGTGTCACCTACTGCCACAATAAATAGGACTATCTTCCCCCAAATATCACAGAATCCATCTAAGATCACACTACAACACACGAATCAATAAAAACAAACATCATATCAAATGGGCTCTTATCCCCTAAATAAAAAAATGGGAACTATGAACCCTATAAGGGATTATCTTTTATTGAACAAAATGTTCTGTAATCCATCTTTTATTAAACGAATTATTTATCATTGGATCCAAAAAATGTAAACGCAAAGATTAAGATATCAAAAATAATTAAACATGCTTACTGCACTATTTTGATTAAAATCAAATTACAACAAGAAGAACCAGATTAATATACAAGACTCTTTATCTTTATCCGAACAATTATTAATTAATTCCAGTTTAATTCCTTTAACAATTTGTATCAAGAACAAACAGTTGTACGAAGAAGGAATAGATATCACACTATCTAGCAAGATTTAGAGCCAATAACATACGAATGATATCAATTTATTTTCAGGTTAAAATATATATAATGTCAATTCATTTGGAATCCGGTGGGATAATATGTTATAACTATAAATTTTTACATTAAATAAAAGAGATGAAATGAATCCACTACCTCAAAATGGTTCTTATCGTTCTACATACATGAACGATGCACACAAAAAATCATGATCGCTGCCTCTCGTGACAACTGTATCAACACCAAGGATGTTGTGGTATGACCGCACCAAATAAAACCTAATAAAACTCAATTATTATTATTTAGATCACATACCATAATAGGTAAAAAAGAAACAGAAGGAGACAAACATAAATTAATGGCGATAGATCATACCTTATACTGATGTTTGATCGATACTACTTGATTTCATCAAAACAGTGCGGAACCAATCCTAGGAGGAATTTTTGATTGCACAAACCCAACAAAATAGAATGAATGGTTCCAGCATCTCATAGTCAAGAACATGTAGGATGAAATTGGGAAGAAGATATCCCCTCCCATTATATGATTTAACGAAGGAGTGGTTTAAGATACCCTAGGTTTTCCATTAAAAGAAGATCGCATTAAACCACATGGTTTGACCATGTACAAACATCTAGAGCCATATGATAAATTAATATAGGAGTTATGGCCTTTGAATCTGATTTAGAGTCCTTAAAATCATGTTTTAAATACATTTTACGTCAAAAGAAATGTTAAAGGGGCGAAACTATAGGAAGCTGGAAACATTGTTCACGAACTCAAAATTTTTCATAGGAAATAGAGGATAACAATAGAGGTTATCGATAGAGGTTACTGATATAACTCACCATTCTAGAAACACTGTTCATAATATCAATATTTGGCAAAGGAAATTGTAGTTACAGATAGAGGTTACCGATAGACCTCACCGTTCTGGAAACCCTGTTCATGAACTCAATATTCGGAAAAGGAAAGTAGAGGTTACCGATAAGGGTTACCAATAACGGTTACAAATAGACCTCACCATTATAGAAACACTTTTCAGAAACTCAAAATTTGGCAAAGGAAATAGAGGTTACCAACAGACCTCACCATTCTGGAAACATTGTTCACTAAATCAAAATTTGGAAAAGGAAATAGAGGTTACCGTTAGTGGTTACTAATTGAATTGTTCACCGATGGAACTGTTCATAGATTTGGAAATTTGGAAAAGGAAAGAGGGGATACCATTAGAGGTTACTAATAGAACTGTTCACTAATGGAACTGTTCATAGAATTTGAAAATTAGAAAACGAAATAATGGTTACTGTTTGTTGTTTCCGATAGAATTTTTCACCGATGGAACTATTCTTATAAATGTAAATTTGACAATGGAAAGAGAGGTTACTATTAGAGGATACCAATAGAACTGTTCACCGAATGAAATATTCATAGAATTTTATATTTTGTAGTGGAAAGAGTGGTTATTATTAGATGTTACTGATAGAACTGTTCAACAATGGAACTGTTCATAGAATTAGAAATTCGAAAAAGGAATGATAGGTTACTGTTAGACCTCACTGATAGAATTGTTCACTGATGGAACTTTTCATAGAAGGTTACCATTTCACTGTTCAAAAATGTATACCATTAGAACTATTCACCGAACTAGAAAATTTGATATGTTTTGGGGATAAGTCATCTTGACCACCCGAGTCACATCATACACCTAATATTCGCAATGTAATAGACCAGAGAGGTATGTGCCATTACATCAGATACCTCTCAGAACATTCTCATTCTCGATAATTCAAGACAAAACTAAAGGGAAAATGATATGGGGTCTGAACAAACACCCATCAAGATACCTCTAAAATTATAGAAATCGATAAGAACCAACAAAAGATATCCATACTATAAACACGAATGGTCTATAACCCCAAAGGGAACATTGTTACATGAAAATAGTTAAACATAAAATAACACTGGGTACTAAGAACATATCTGTGACTCAAATTCCATGGTACTCTCCCCCATGCAACCTTGTCCTCAAAATACATGAACCAAGGGAATTGAACTACCATGAAACACCTTCTCATTGTGTTCTTGGATCCCCATAGCTCACTCCTCGAAGGTCGCATCATCATCTACATCAATCTCTCCCAAATCGATGACGTGAGTGTCATCTTGAAGATAATGAAGGAGCTGTGATACATGGAAAATATCATGTATCCAACTCATTTATGGGGGATGTTCTATTCAATACGCCACAACCTCAACACGAGCTATGTAGAGACCCAATTTTATCCCTGAAAGACATTGGAATATTTCTACATATATTTCTTGAGTTACCAGCTGAGATGACGTACGATTCTGAAGCCTAGTGTGTCCGGAATAAATTTTATAAACATATTAAGTTTTTTTATAATATGCACATGGATGGGTTGTGTTTCCCCTTAAAAGGTAGATCCTATTGGAAATATGACGGCACATTTGCGTACGGAGTGTGTCATTTACCCTAGTCAGGCTGTAAAAGTTGCGGGCACGGCTGCGGCTGCGGTGGAGCAGGAGGCCGGAGGAGTTGGGTGCGGTGGTACACAGCTAGAGGAGCAGTATGCGGCAGTGCGTGGCTAGATGAGCGCGATGGTGAATTTCAGGATCCGGGCGTTCAACGGCTTCAGCATGGCGCACTCAGTAGGGGGAACCCGGGGTGCTGACCTCAAGGGTGCGGAGGAGACAAGGACCCGGGCGGGTCCTGCTGGGGTGATGTAGAGAAGATCGGCCAATGGGATAGTCTGATTTGAAGAACCAGAACTGAGGTAGGTGCATTTTTGATGGAGCGGGCCACAGCCAGCGGGCCATGGAGAGGTGGTCTGGCGGTCGGGACAGGGCTGGCCGGGGTGAACTGGCTCGGTTGGGCCCCTTTCGATGAAGGGGCTGTAACTTCTAAACGGTGCGTCTGTTTGATGCACCATCAGTGGCTACAGTTTCATCTCTTCGAGAAGTAATTATTGAAATATGTTTCTGATATTTTGAGTTAAAATACCGGAGTAAAGTGACCTGAAATATTTTGATTTAATAATATTAAATTGATATTAACGTTGCGACAGAGGTGATTCGCGAGCCAGATATCCGTTTGGCACGCCGTTAGAGACACTACGGTCCTGGAGTTGATATGGTCCTTCCAAAGCTGGTTTGGAACCATTGATGCTTGTTTTTGTTTCTCGGTGGCATGAAACGCTTAATGCGAATAATTAATTAATTAATTACTTAATTAATTAATCTTGTGTCGGACCTAACTCTTGTTTGAGATATCCGATTGAAGTGCCATCAACAACATCATGACCCCAGTTATCATGTAGACTTTTTGAGATACATTCCAACACATTGAGGATTCAGACATGGTGAAGTCCCTAAAAGTACATGTTCATGCGTTATACGGTGAAACACAACTTTTTCAACCAATATTTGTTTGGGGTGTCGAGTACTCATTTCTGAGTGTTTTTCCGAGGGGATTGTGACGAATCAATCCTCACGCCTAAATTAGGGCCCGAGGCATGGTCCCCATGAGGTGGCCTTCAAACATATGATGTGTTTTTATAACTTATTCATCGTAAGTATATTCGGAGAAAATGAATTGCCTATGACGCATGGTTATCTGCAAGGAACTCAATGGTACGATCTGTGGGACGTGTTTTGGGGTCAAGGTGTGGGCCCTATAGGGTCCCGTTTACATAATACGAGGAGTTGCAGATTATGCATCCAGTGTCCATTTTAGGTGTTGTCAGCGGGGTTATGACCCTGGCATCGAGGAGAAGTTGACCGGGGTGGTTTTAGGCGTTGAATCCGGAGTTGACGCATGGGCCCCACTAGCCATATTTTAAACTGTGTGCAGTGTACTATGAATTTTTCATCAGACACCCATTGGGGTGTGTGAATAGTCAATTTGGCGAATTTTTCTAAGATAATCGCAATAGAGTATTTCACCCGACCACATTCGATACCGATTAGTGGGCCCCACGAAAAGTCCTGTGAGCATAAAGATATGTTGAATGACTTTTCCATCCGGAGCCCACTTCCATTGTGTAAATAATATATCTCTCGTGTTTTTCCATGAGGATTACCATGGTGTAATTTGTTTTGGTATGCAGTTCTTCTTTCACGATCTCATTAAATGTGGAAAAATTAAAGGATGTTGGTCATAGGTTCCTTTGATTCACTCCAATCCTAAGCACGATAGAAGTATTAGTGACACACAGTTATGGCACATGCAGTGCTGAGTTATCGGACCAGTTCTAGGATTACCCTCCAGTGGGGCTGAGCAGTGGGTTACTCGTTGACCTTAGATTTTACCCTCCAACGAGGCTGGGCAGTGGGTTACCCATTGACCTCTTAGGGTTCACCCTCTAGCAAGGCTGGCCATTGGGTTACTCATTGACCATATGGTTTACCCTCCAGCGAGGCTGGGTAGTGGGATACCCATTGAACACTTAGGGTTCACCCTCCAGTGAGGCAGGGAAGTGGGTTACCCATTCACCTTAGGCTTTACCCTCTAGCGGGGTTGGGTAGTGGGTTACCCGATATACTCTTGGGGTTTACCCTCCAGCTGGGCTGGGTAGTGGGTTACCTAATGACTTCTTTCAGACTCAACCCTTTCTATGAGGATTGTCAGTGACTTTTCTCCGTGATTACCATAGCAAGACCCTTGGATGTAATGTACAGTGATGAGGCAACTTTGGCTTGCGGGACTATTGGGCATCAGTGATGGATATCCTTTGAACTATTGGAAACTATTATAGGGATGAGCTTCGAGACATAGATCCTCTTACGCACTCGTTAGGGTTTCTTTTTGAGCATATATATACACCGTACTCTTGTTACCACTCCTTTAGTTGAGTTACTCTCCATCTAGGAGGGGTGAAGACGCACGTGGTTTTCCACATGCTTTACGTGTCTAGATCCTCTTGGTTGGACGAGCTTGCTTCCTTTCTCTTTTCAGGTTATGTTGCACTCACTCTTTTTTACTCATACAATATTATTTTTTTGCCTACTGCTCACCATTTTAGTATCTCCACTGTTTCTCCCTCGATCTTTCAGGGCATCCTACAGAGTATCTTTATACTCACCCCTGCTTGGGCTTTTCCCACACTTAGTGTGCCCTTGCAGATGATTGACAGGTCGATTGAGACTACAGAGGAGAATATAGGACACAAGAGCATGGGCCGCTTTCAGTGGTCATAGTAGGACTTTCAGGTGTGAGACGAACCAAATGTTTACTTTTGTTTACCTGTTTCCAGGTTGTGACACCTTTCAGGTTGGGCGTGTGTTTTCAATTTTTCCTGTTTAGTTATCCTGTTATTACATTTCAGCACATTATTTATCCTCTATGGAAGTTATTTCATTACTGTGGTTGGGTTATAGTTGTTTTTTCCATTTATTTTTCATTTTTACTCTACACTTCTGCATCGAGTAGGCTATGTGTGTGTGTACAGGTACTTAGGCGAAGGCCTCCCCAAGATCGTTATGCATTCGGCACTTATCGCTAGCCCCGGGCCTATGTAGGCTGGCCTGGGGTAGTTTCGGATCGATACAGGTATGGTCGGGTCGTGACAAAGTGGTATCATAGGTGGTTCATTCCTTGTGGCATTGTTCGGACGTCCCTAAAAATGGAACTGGGTGAGTTTTGGGGAAATTGTTTCAACATGTCTCGAGAGCAGCTCTTAGGCCAGAGAGTCCAGTGATAGTGCAATGACTGACGTGTCCATTCACCATGACCCAGATAACTAGCTTGTTGACACGGCACATTGAGAGATTTGTTGCAAGGAATTTGGTTTCTGTATCATATAGGATTGAGTCTTTGACTATCCTTCTTGAGTATTCTCTCCATAATTCTTGATATATATATAAGCTCATTTGACCGTGGTACTCAATGATCAGATTCTGGATGTCTCTACGATGATAGCTAGCCAGGATACTAGCTCAGGTTCATGATGACGACTCCGTGAGCGATGATGCCTCAATTCAAGATCCATCATACAATTACCCTTTCTCCAAGAGGACATGCAGTAGCACCTCCACCTGTGGAGTAGTAAATAGTACTGGCAGCAAAGGCCGATGATGAGCACATGATGGGAGCACTACGTGAGTTCCAGTATCAGATACCGCTGAGGATGAACGGTGAACCAAACCCTCAGATAGTGAAGTGTTGGCTAGAGTAGGTGCTTCGACTCTTCAGGCCTATTCAGACACTGGCAGGTTAGATGGAAGCTTTGACCTCCAGTTGGATTCTACCAAGCAGTTTGGCGTTATTTGAGCCAAGATAACTTAGGTACACGACGAGTTGGTACTCTCATTGGATGACTTCTAGAAGTTGTTTTGAGAATAGTAATACCCCTCCTACATATGCTTTCTATGGATTAAGGAGATGATGGACCTTCAGTGGGGAGTGATGGCAGTGGCTGAGTACATGACTAGGTTCACATACCTTACTTAGCACACTTTGGATATGGTCCATGATTGAATCTTCTGAGCACAAAATTTTGAGCGAGGTCTCTGTAGAGGATATTCATGCCTTTGTAGTTTCCTTGTGCATCCTCATCCATCTCAGGGTGCTAAATCAGGAACTGGTGACCGAGAAATTTTTGTTAGAGGGACGAAAATTGGAAGATCCTCAGTGCTGGAGGTCACTCCTTAATGAGACTCAGGAACATGTTCAGGGACAACATAGAGCACCGAGAGAGCCTTGGTAGGACTAGTTCTATTTTTGTGATGTGAGAGGTCATGTGGCTTGAGACTACTCAACCAAAGGTGCTGAGTTTTTCGGATAGTTGGTAGATGCACCGCCACAATAGTGGATGTTTAGTGATTAGAGAACTCCCAGGTGAGGATAGGGTGGTCCCTGGGATGTGGTGCTAGTATAAAATTAGGATGATCTGTGGTAGGAGGATGACGATTTGATGTCCTTCCAACACCACTAAGCGGCCCATGTAAGGCTTAGGGAGCTGACAGATGGGTCCGCGGGCAGCTGTGCGCTATGGATGACTACAATCCTACATCGTATGAGATGATAAGAGGTTATCTCTGTGTATTTTTCTACTTTTCTCAGTAGAACTTTTTATACACTACGTGAGGTACTCTTTTTTATCTAACTCCTTGTTCAAGGGGTTACCAAGGGTGATGCATGACGTCAGTGTAACCCTGTGTCGGTGTTGTCCGACGTAGCTTTGAATTCACAAGAAGGAGGGGTTCTTCCCCCCACTAAGATGCACTTTTTTGATTTGATCAAAATTGTTAGAGAGAGTCAATACCATCCATATAAGATAGTATTTAGGTGTGGTGGATGAGTCCCTCTGAAATTTTCATTCATGGCGGGGTTGTGCAGTGGAGTGTCAGAGCAAATTCTGGATTTTCTAGTGGGGAATTTCTGCATGAAACCATTTTTCTTGAGGTGCCGCTAGTGGGAGTGTCAAAGTGCCTGTTTCTGTGATTACTCTCCCTCCAATAGGGAAAAATAAACGTGGGGTATGACACATGCTTTCCGTGTCTAGCCTCTCGTGGTTGGATGAGTTTGATCTCATGCCATGTTCATTAGTACCTTGAGTGCTCAACGTCAATCTTGAAACAGTTATCAAGTATAGGTCGAGGTGATGGACACCCCATAAAGTGAACAATGTGTTTCCCTATGTGGTTTTGGTAGTGGTAGTGTATTCTTTGATAATGTAGCGATGCTATTTTCTAGAATAGATCTTTGTGGTTTTCTCAGACCAACAGTTTTTTTCAGGTGCACCCTCATCGATAGAGACTTGAACCTGAGACGACGGTGCTGGTTGAAATTTCTACAAGACTATGTTTTTTAGGAGGTATATGTTTCAGGTAAATGGATGGGTTATAGCAGGTTCCCTTAGGAGAATTTCCCAGACTCGTTAGGTGCGGGAAGTTTTGTAGTAGTTTTCATTCCTATAGTTGACCCTATTGGGCCAGGAGGGTGAAATTTTTATTCAGTCGATGGTGTTTACTCATCCACATTTTGAGCGTGTAAGAGTTTCTTGGTTGTGATGCACCGACTATGAAAATGTTTGTGACCAGATATCCTTGTGTGTTTACCATCATGGGTATTCTGAATAAGGGAATCACGAGACCATGTTCTAGGAACAAATTGTGATTTCGGTCACGACGTGGAAAGTAGAGGTTCGACTGGGGAAATACCCTGAGATTCTTTGGGCCATTCTGGAATCGTACAAGCGATTGAGGGGTTTCATACCATCTTTCCCGATCCTCCCAATAGTAGGAGTGAGCGCATGACATCTGCCATGTGTCACAGCTGATGAGGTGCGTGCGTGTTCCTACGCATGTCATCAAATGTAGCATACCTTGTTATTATTTACCATTTTTTTAGTTTGTGTGTTATGATAGCATGGTATTGTGAAATTTTTCTTGGGAGCGGGAGAGCTACGTGTGAGATCCACATCTCGAGTTTTTTTATTTATTCTTTTCGAGGGTGAAAATATTGACGGAGGAAATGATTTAGAGACCCAGTACTTTCCCTGAATGAGATTGGTATATTTCTACATATATTTCAAGAGCTAGGAGTTGAGATGGTGTGTGATTATAAGGAATGGTGTGCCTAGAATAAATTTTATAAAAATATTAAGTTTTATTATACTATTCACGTGGTCGGGTTGTGTTTCCTCACAAACAGTATCCCAGATCGAATATCCGAGGGCATGGTTTTTTCCAGAGCGTGCAGTTTACCCTAGGCGGGGTGTAAAAGTTGTGGGTGCTGGCCTGCTGTGAAAATGTCACCCGAGGGAAAAATTTTCATTTTAAAATAACAACTTAGTGATTTTTTATCATTGGCGTTCATTTCAAATAAAATTCGAATGATGTCTCGAAATAGAAATATGAGAATTATGTTGACTTCGAAATGTGGAGATTTTCCTTGGCACGATATAAAATGAGAGGTCATGGTGAATTCATATTCTATGTTGAGTGGGATCCCAATAAATAGGATTTTTGTGTTTAGGGTTAGGGAAAAACTCTAATTCACTCTCTCTCTCTAACACCCAAGATCTCTCTCCCTCTCCCTCTCTCTTTATATCTCTATCCATTCTCCACCATCCTTAGACATATCAATGAGCAATCTCCGCTGCAACATTACCAGATCGAAGCGGGATCGTCATGGATGCGTCGCTAATGAAAAACAGGTAGATCGAGGTAGAATTTCTTGTTGTTTTGAGTTCCTATTGATGTTTTAATTTAAAAATCCATTCTTTCACCTTGTTTTTTGTTTTGGTTACATTGTTTATGGATGCATGAACATGGATATCAACCCAGGATGAAAATCATGTTTTTTTCATCGTGATCTTCAACCGTTCAAAGGGTTCTTGGGTGTTTACAATTAAGTGTGTCAAATAGTCAACGTATTTCCAATCAGAGGCATGAACTTCGATGGTCTCACCATAGGGATCACATGTATGGGCTCAGAAAATTTTTTGGGTGTGCGGTGGAATCACGATGGTCTGTAGAAGGGACCATCAGAGTTGAACCGTCGGTAGAGGCTGACGGTGGTCCATGGCGGGGATGAGCCATGCGTGTCAGGTGGAGCACGATCTGTGGTAGGCCGAGGCGGAGCATGTAGGTATACCGCCAGGTGTGGATGGAGAATCGGCGTTGGGTGTGGTTGAGCCGGAGGTGGCGGAGCACAGAGGCGTCAGGCAGCGGGTGCAGTCGAGGGTTCAGTCGAAGCGGCAGGCAATTGCAGCTGTAGTTGTGGCGTAATAGGAGGCTGGAGGAGTAGGGCTGGGAGGTGCATGGAAAGAGGAGTAGGGCGTGGTGTACCATGGCCGGAGGAGTGTGGAGTCTGGCGGTTTCGGCTGGTCGCTCTTGGCCGGGGAACCCGAGGCACCGACCTCGGGTGTGGAGAGGAGACAAGAACCGACGTTCGGTGGGTCCTACAGGGGAGACACAGAGAAGACAAGCCAACTGGCCAATCTGATTTGAAGAATTGGACCTGAGGTAGGTCCGGTGTTGCTGGAGCGGGCCTCGACGAGTCGGGCTAGTGGTCTAGACCGGGCCGGTCGTGGTGAACCGGCCCGGTCGGGCCCCTTGCGATCAAGGACACATAACATTTAAACGACGCAGCAGTTTGACGCGCCGTCAGTGGCTGTGGGATAGTCTCTTCAAGACATAATTCTTTAAGTGGGTTTCAAAAATTTTGAGTTCTAATCCTAAGGGCAGGTTACCCGAAACACTTTATTTTAATAATATCAAATTGTTATTAATGTTGCGACAGACATGATTCACAATCTGTGCGTCTGTTTGTCGTGCCGTCCGAGGCACTGTGGCCCTGGAGTACAGACGATCCATCCTATGTGGGTTCAGAAACCTTGATGCTTGTTTTTCTTTCTTGGTGGCATGAAACACTTAATGCTAATAATTAATTAATTACTTAATTAAATAATTAGTATTGTGTCGAACCAAACTCATGTTTTGGATATCTGATTGATGCACTGGTAGGGGAATTGTCACCCCAGTTCTCGTGCAGATCTTTTGAGATGCTTTCCGATGCGTTCGGGTTGGAGACATGAGGTGGGCCCCACAGGGCCTGGTTCAGGCATTTTATGAAAAAACAAAACTTTTTCACCCATCATCCATTTGGGGTGATCGAGTACTCATTTTTGAGTGTTTTTCCTAGGGGATTGTGACAGCGCAATCTGGATGCCAAAATTCGGGCCCAAGGCATGGGACCCATGATGTGGCTTTTAGACGTATGCTGCATTTTTACGTCTTATGATTCCAATGTCCGTTCAGGAAAAATGAATAGCCTATGCCATGTTGTAATCTGCAAAGAACGCAATGTTACGATCTGCATGATGTGTTTCAGGGTCATGGTGTGGGCTCCAAAGGGCCCCCATTGTATAACGCGAGGAGTTACAACTTCTGCAACCACAGTCCGTTTTAGGCACCGTCAGTGGCATTGTGAACCTGGCAACGAGGAGAAGTTGACTGGGGTGGTTTCAGGCTTTGAAACCCGAGTTGTGGCATGGGCCCCATGATCCGTCTTTTAAGATGTGTGCAGTGTACTGGGAAATTTTCATCTGACACCCATTTTGGGCATATGAATAGTCTATTTGGCGTGTTATTCTGAGAGCATGAAGGTGGTACAGTTTTCCCAACCTCTTTCGGGACCAAGGTGTGGGCCCCTTGAAAGGTCTTGTGATAATAAAGCGATGTTGAATGACCTTTCCATCAAGATCCCGTTTCCAGCATGTAAACAGTCTATCTCGCATGTTTTTTCATGAGGATTACATTGGTGTAATCTGTTTGGGTGTGTAGAGAATCTTTCGATATCTCATTAAATGTGGAAACATGAAAGGGAATTTGTTGAAGGTTCCTTTGACGCACTCCGAACCTATGAATGGTAGCGGTGTTAGTGACACCCAGTGATGGAACGTGCATTAAAAATTATTCTGACTAGTTACGGGTTTACCATCAAGATGGGTTGGGTAGTGGGTTACCTGTTGACCTTAGGGTTTAACCTCTAGCGAGGATGGGTATTTGGTTACTCGTTGAACTCTTAGGGTTCACCCTCCAGCAAGGCTGGGTAGTCAGTTACCAATTGACTTTAGGGTTTACCCTCCAGCGAGGCTGGGTAGTGGGTTACTCGTTGACCTCTTAGGGTGCACCCTCCAGCGAGGCTGGGCAGTGGGTTACCAATTCACTATAGGGTTTACCCTCTAGTGGGGATGGGTAAGGGGTTACCCAACAACCTCTTGGGGTTTACCCTCCAGCTGGGCTGGGCTGTTATTTACCTGATTACTTCTTTCAGACTTAACCCTTTCTATGAGGCTAGTCTGTGACTTTTCACCATGATTACCGAAGAGGGACCCATAGTTGTACGATACAGCGATGAGGCATATTTTCCGTGCGGGACTGTTGGGCATTAGTGATTGATATCCTTTGAATTATTGTCATCATTTATTGTGCTGATCTTGGAGATAGAGATCCCCTTACACACATGTTTGGGTTTCTTTTTGAGCATATATATACACCCTACTCTTGTTACAACCCCATAGGTTCAGTTACTCTCATTCTAGGAGGGCCAAAGATGCACAGGGTATGCCACGTGCTTTCCGTGTCTTGATCCTCTTGGTTGGATGTGCCTGATTCCTTTCTCTTGTCGGGTTGAGCTACACTCTCTCCTTTGTACTCCTACATTGTTCTTGTTCTGTCTACTTCTCACCATTTTATTATCTCCTTTGTTTCTCCCTCTTTCATTTAGGGAATTTTACTATGTATCTTTATACTCTCCCCTGATTGGGATTTTCCCGCACATGGTGTCCCCTTGTTGATGACAGACAGGTTGATCAAGAATACGGAAGAGCGTAGAGAACACAGATGATTGGGTCATGTTCAGTGGTCGCAGTAGGACTTTTAGGTGTCAGATGAACCAGTTGTTTACCTTTTCTTACCTGCTACCAAGCAATGTCACCTTTCGGGTTGGGGACATGTTTTTCCCATTTCATGTTCATTTGTCTTGTTATTAATTTTTAGAACATTATTGATCCCATATGGAAGTTGATACATGGTCGTGTTTGGGTTATAGTTTTTTGCCCTTTGGTTTTTCTTTTTTACACTGCACTTATGCATTGAGTGGGATATGTGTTTCTTTATAGGTACTTTGGGGAAGGCCTCCCTGAGATCATTATGCCTTCAACACTTGTTGCCAGCCCCTACCCTATGGAGGTGGGCTTGGGGTGGTTGCGGCTTGAGACAGGTAGGGTCGGTTCATGAAAAGATAACATGTCAAAAGGCCCAAAAAACTATAGAGACTACATACTCCCATGACCTTACCATCATTGGCCATGACGGGGAGTCACCTTCAGAAAAATGTGATCCCAAACATAAAACAATATGGGTATCCCCCTTTGATCGGCATATGATTTCTGATGATCTTGCACTGTCATCATCCTCTCATGAATCACCTGAATCATCTCTGTTGTATTCTGCACCAGTTCTGGTCTGAGAAATGATGACTATCCATTTGAGGATGAAAAGCATTGCTAAGGCATAAATGAAAACCAAATGCATGTTGGAGACCTCTCCACACCCTACTGTTAAAACATGGATCATGATCAGAAGTGATCATCCTTGGGCCTCTATGAAGTCTCACCACCTCCTCTAGATACTACATCGAAAAAAATTCTACTGACCATGACCCCATGATTGCTATGAAGTGGGATGATTTTGTTAAACGATCTACTAACACCCAAATAGCATCGCGTCCTCGCCGAGCTCGAGATAAACCTGTAACAATGTCCATTGAGATGTCCTCCCACTTACACTGAGGAACATACAAGGGATGGGAAAACCATCGGGGAAATAGTGCTCAGCCTTCCCCATTGGAAGACTAAACATCGGGACACAAACATAGAAACTGCACAATTTAGCACAGGGTACCAAAACTGACTCATTAAGGATCAAAACATTTTTTTCACGCCAGGATCCACTGCTAAAGTAGAACTATGGAACTCTTTGAGAACCTTCTCACACATCGTCAAAGGAAAAAAAAAGCTTCCATGATACAACTCTCAGTGTTGTTCATCCTTTGTCCATCCATAATGGGACATACGACAAACAACTTGGTCTTTCCAGACCCAACCTCTAGATCCCCGAACTGGGACTCTACCACCATCTACACTAGATATGAGTATAATATCATCTAAAATGAAATTATCTACCCCAAACTTCTCCCATATCAAGATATATTGCGGTAAATTCTGCCATTAATTTCGAGGAATCACCGGATTCACGCACAACATCACTATGTGACTTTCGACTCAGTGCATCAGCTAGAACAATCCCCTTTACAAGTGTATAATATATCTCGAAGACATATTCCTATAATAACTCCATCCACCTACACTATAAGAAGTTCAAGTCATGCTGGGAGAAAACATCCCTCAAACTCTTATGATCGGTGAAAACCACAAAGTGCTCACCAATGAGGTAATGTCTCCACAACATAAAATTAAACACCACAGATGCCTACTCAACATCGTAAGTGGCATAGTTACGTTCATGGGGACATAACTGCTGAGACCCATAAAAAACTAATGATCTTTTCTGCATCAAAACATAGCCCATTCCATGATGCGGAGCATCACATAAAACATAAAACTGAACTCCCACAGATGGAATACAGTGAAATGGTGCCCTTACTATCTTCTAATTTAGATACTCAAAAGCTACTTGAAACTGATCATTATATATGATTTATTTTTCCTTCCTAGTAAAACCCATCCGAGGAGTCGTAACTCTTGATAAATCGGCTTCAAACATCTAGTAGTAGCCTATGAGACCAAAGAAACTTCGCACCTATGACACAGTCTTGGGGGCTTCCCAAGACAAAAATATTTCTATAATTGATGGATACAATGATAATCCCTACGAGCACACAACATGTCCCCTGAAATGGACTTTTCAAGCCCAATACTCACACTCCGACAACTTCCCACGAAACTGATGATGACGAAGAACTCACAAAATAGCGCATAGATATTCTACATGCTCTTCCTCAAACATGGAGTACACAAGGATGTGGTTGATACAAACTACCATGAACTTTCCCAATAACTCATGAAACACAGCATTCATCAATCCCATGAACACAGCTGGATCATTTGTCATGCCGAACGACATTACAATGAACTCATAATGCCCATGGAAACAACAGAAGGTAGTCTTTGAGATATCCCCATCTTTCACACGCATGTGATGATATCCTGACCACAAATTGATCTTTGAGAAACATCTACAGCAATTCAACTGATTTAATAAATCATCAATATGAATAAGAGGATAGTGATTCATTACTAACATTATGTTTAAGCTACAATAATCGACAGACAACATCAAACTGTCGTTAGACTTCATTACGAACATAACTGGTGAACCCCACAGTGAAACACTTGGCCAAAAGAATCACACAATAATTGACCATCAAGCTATATATGTTTCTCTCGTAGCATAGAAGGGGTCATCCTATATAGAGACATAGAGATCAGAGATTCTCGTGGTTATAGCTCGATCCCAAACTCGATCTCTCTTCGAGGGGGTAATGCTACAACCTTCTCGGAAAAAACATTAGGGTACTCTTCTACAATAATAGGAAACACACACTATTGAACCCGTGAATAACATGACATCACCTCAGTCATCATGGATGATAAGGACGTAATGTACCTATGACCCATCTAAGGGTCTTGCTCTATAAAAAACACCACTGACTCTCCATTGGCATCGAAGAAATGTTCTGCATCCTAAAGCAATCCATGATATCCTGCACATAATAAAACCAATACATCCCGAGGATGATATCATATGGTTTTATTTCTAAGCATAAGAATACAGCCCAAGAGTGGTGTTGCCCAAACACTTGCTCACAATCACTACATACTTCAATAAAGTAAGATTGATCTCCAACTGACGTATTCAACGCTAAAGGAACTAGATGACTCTGAACACCAATTACCAATTTATAGACATGGGTATGAGATATGAAAGATTGTGTCACTCCTAAATCAAGCAAGACATACACCATGGTTGAAAACAAGAAAAGGGTACCTCGAACGACATCTGACTCACCTGCCAGGGTCAATTATAAAGCATGAAGCTAACCGCAACCACCACCATGGCCTCTCTGACCCTAAGTCTGACCACCATTATGACTGTGCTCTTCCCTATGAGGATGAGGAGCATCACTCGGTTTTCCCTTGCCTACCCCATATACACTCTACTAATCTATAGTTGAGGTAACCTGCTATTGCTGCCTCGGCTGGAACTACATCAAGGGATGAACCCTGAGCGGAAAACCTGGTACATTATGACTACTCTGAAAGGCGAGACACTCTCATTTCTGATGACCTCAACCACCACAAGAAAAAGAATCCCATGATCTCTTGGTATAGTCATGAGAGTAGCTGTCTCCTGAAAAACGAGATGTGAAGGGCTGGGAACTACCCCCGACTGAACAGAAACTCTTCTGCCCTGAAAAACGAGACCCCAAACCACAGAACTACTTCGTGAGGAATCACGATGACTCCCCTATCATGATGATCTATATTTTTCCCAAGACCTCTAGATAAAATTTTCCCTCGCATGCACCTCAAGAAAACTGTGGAAAATTACTTGAATTTTACATCTAGACCCTTCTATATAGTTTCCAAATTTTTCATAAAAGAAAAACTGTGGAAAAAAATATCCATCTCAAGTTCGACGTTTTAGACAGTATGACTTTTCCTTGATCCCATCATTGACTTTATTCATCTTTAATTCATGGGAAAAACATTTCCAATATTAGGTTGAACATAAAAAGCTTAGTAACAGTAATAAAACAATGAATGAAAACATTAGTTCATCAATATTTACATAACAAAAGATCTTTAACACACCTCATGAAATCATAAGTTTAATGAATAACACATAGTAATGGAAAATCATAAATGTAACTTGTGGCATCCATAAAATACTTATGTTGTAGCTTTCAAAGATACATAGGGAGTTACATTTGTAATACTCATCAGAGTATATTCCATAAATCTATGAAGGGAAACATTATCATTTACCTCTTTCATGTTACACAATGCATTAGAGAGCTATCTCGGGCTCACCCACCCATGGTTTATCATTGAACCACCCTTATATGTAAAAAATTCCAAAGAACCATACCATATTCATATAACATAGAATAAGCATAAATGAAAGGCAACATTTCCATATTTCATTCATAATATATTATTTAAATATATTTGACATATCAAATCCAGTATCTAAATAATTTTCTATAGAAAAATACATAGAATATTATAGGGTATTTATTTCCATTTTAAAAACATTACTTCATGTTATTGAAGATAAATATCAAATAATACTAGTAGCGGTGAAAAGAGAATTTTCATCATGTACATTAAAAAAATTAATTTTTTTCATTTAGTAAAATCATTCATAGATGAAATATTCCCTTTGAATGAAATTAAAGGTAAATGTTCTTTATAGACTGTATGAAAGAATGTCGTGTTTAAAACACAATATTCCTCAATGAAAGGAGATTGAGATGAAGTCCCTTACCTCGTGTCCAACTTTACTCGTTCATTATTTAATCTCCTAAATAATAATATAAAGTTAATTTCTATTTTATTAAGACCTTTTTTCATTTTTAATATTCCTTTTTTACATTTATTACCGTGTTATTAACATTATGTAATCATTTATGTTTGTTAGGGTCATTTCGTCAAAATTTGGTACTTGAGTAAAAAATAAACCTCCTATATTAACATGATGTTAATGTGGTCTAAATTACATCATATACAGAATGATATTCATGATTTAAATTCATATATATCAATTATATTTTTTTATTTATAATTGAACATAAAATATGGAAATAGGAAATAAAATCCACCGTTCTGGGAGACAGTAATCTAAACATACAAATAAACACTACTTTAATATCTATTTTGTATTTAATGGATTGAAAAATTAATTATAAATTGGTATATTAATGTTCTATTATAATATCATATATATTATTAGTAACTCTATTTTCATATGTTTCATATATGGAATCAACGAATCATATCACTTCGTGGGGGGAGGTAGTACACACTTCCTCAAATGAAATTATTGTATTTACCTATTATGGAAACCATAATGGTACGATATAAATGAAAAATAAAGAATCTTTAAGATTATATAAATATAATATATATCACATATAAATAACATTTCATCATAATTGCCACCATGAGAGGGAGTAGGAGAAAATTGAATAATCATCATTTCATGATGCATTAGTTTTTCATCCACAGAAATAGTATATTATTTACCCATTAGATGGAGGTGTGTGTATGTTTAGTTATAATACTTATCATAACAACATCTGAGTATATATAATAAACAATTTTTTTATAAATGAGTGAAATAATGCGAGTTTAGGGGGTTTGAGAGGTAATATAAAACAAAATAACTTTATAGAAGATGTTACCTTTAAATCCAGGAACTCCCTTAGGTTTCAACCAAATGGATTTCTTCAAGTTCATTTTGCCTAAGGTAAGGCTTATAGGTAGAAGAAATAAATGTTGAGAGATTATTTGAGATGATTTTAGATGAGACAAGGGGCTTGAGTGGTGTTAGTCATTGGATATAGGAAAGGGAATTTTATAAGGGGTTCCTCATTATGAATGTTTAAAAATATTGATTTTTTATATAATGATTTTCTATTTCTAAATGTTCAAAACATATTATTGTCAAAGGTAAGAAGACACTTCTTCGAAATAAAATCATCTAATAAGAATTGGACATGTTTTTGATATTATTTAAATGTTATTATTTTACTTATTTAAATCATTCATTAATGAGTGAAATATTGCAACATTATTGTGTCGTAAATAATTTTATTATTTTGATGTCTATAAATTATAAAAAAATACAATGATATAGGGAATATTTTTATATTTAAAATAAATATTTATAGTTTAATAAATTACTTATATAATCCCTTGTAAGAAATGACGTACTAAAGGATATATGTTTATGTCATTTTTATCATTAGATTAAATTAATTAATATAAAGTGTCATTATCACACTTAAGTGCCTCCATGGGGTCCAAAAATTGACCCATGGATTCCCATGGTCGGATATATATCAACTAACAGGATTGAAACAAAAGATATGGAAATTCAATATTATTATAATATTATATTTTACCCTTATTTACCATGTTTACCCTTTTACCATGCAAAATAAAATATTTACCGATGTAAATATTCATAATGTCTAAAAATAAAATTTATCTGTTTAAAAAATTTAGACCTCCTGATTCCAAATATGGAATCCCTTTTTCAAAATTCAGAACATATAATTGGAATGAAATAAATTTCAAATTAATTCATTTTTCAAAATAAAAATGCAATTTTTAAAAAATAATAACCATCAAAATAATTACACATGTTTATGTCCAATTTCTAAGTGAAATTATTTCCAAAGATCAAAATTGGATTAAATGGTAAAAATATAATCCAATAATATTTTAAAAATAATTAAATTAATACTATAACAATATAAATAATTTATATTTAAATTCATTTTTTAAATGAAATGTTGTATTTTTTAACTATTCATTAAAAAATAAACATTATTAAAAATTCACCCAAAGTAAATTTTGATGCCCCGATTCAAAATAAGAATTTAATTTTTCCAAATAGAACAAATAAATGTGAAAAAAATTATATTTAAATATGGTTCTTCATCTAAATGCATTAAAATGTCTTTTTACTGAATATTATAGTATTTATTCTTAAAATTATATTTTTCTTATTTTATGCATCCAAAATGTATTGGATAAAATTAAAATATTTTAACAAAAATGTATAATAACATTTATTTTGTTCTATTCTTACCTTCCAATAGATGACTAGGCCTTAACTACCATTTAAAACAATATTATATTATTATTTTTCAGTATGACCCGACATTGTGTACAACATAAGATTTCAAAAAACACGTTGTTGCGTATTGGGTAGGCCATCTTACATAACATCCAATTTAACGTAAAATTAATATTTAATTCAAAAATATTAATAAGTATGAATATAAAATATTTCTATATTTACCTATGATGTTAGAATTATTAATAATTTGGGGGACAAAAAATTATAAATGAAATAAAAGCATTTTTAATATAATAAGAAATGTTTTTATTCTGAAAGACATTTTAAATGTGAGTAAATGTGTTTTTTAATAATAAATAATAAATTCAATATTGTGGAATAATATTAAATATATATATATATATATAATGAAATATTATTATTAAAAATCATCTTATGTGTTTTCAAGACATAATATTAAATGAAATTCAATTTTATGGATAATATGATTTTTCTAATATGTAATATGTATCATACAAAGTATGTAATGAATAATAGATATTTTTATCTATGTATACTAATGAATTAGATAATGTTTTAGAGGCTTAAAATGAGAATAAATCCAATCTTAAGCATTGAATACACTAATATTTTTAAAATATAGTTTTAATGTTTTTTGATGGAAAACCATTTTAAATCCAACAATTGACAATTTTATAAGCTCTATTTGTTAAAATAAACTTATAACTTAATATTGGGACATTGAAATTTATATTGGATAATTTTTTGGTATTTTTCTGACAATGTTCAATTTTTAATGAATAGTGAAAAATACTGCATTTTACATCAAAACAGATTTTTTCATCTAATTTAATTATATGGTTAGATTATCTTTTGAATTAGTTTTAAAGTTAAATTAGAATATATTTTTGCCATTTAATCCAATAGTGGTCATTGTAATTAATTTCACTTTGAAATTGGACTTAAACTAGTGTCAATCTTTTGATACTTATTGTTTCATAAAAACACGCTATTTTCTCTGACAACGATAATTAATTATTAAATTAATTAACGTAACTTCTATGTTTTTAATTTTGTAAAATAGAAATCATTTTTGAATTCAGAATACCAAATATAGCTTCGTGTGAAGTTTTCGTATTTTTCTGAAAAACTTCAATTTTTGATGAATAGTGAAAGCACTAAGTGCTACTTAAAAAACTGATTTTTCGTTTAAATGAAACTTTACCACTTCTGTGTTTTGATTTTCAAAAATCCGACATACATGGTTGTCATTAAGAAGATAAATTTGGTTAAATGGGATTAGAATAATTTTTTTTTTGAATAGTAACTCTTCAGTTTTTAATCGCGATTAGAGGTAATTAGTGTAATTTAAGATAAGAATAATGTTTTAATAATATGAAATGAACTTGACATATGTCCTACCCTTATTGGATATGTCATTTACGAACAACACAATCCATGGGTCAACTTGGGGACCCCATGGAGCCACATTGGAAGGAAAATGACATTAATATCTTTTTATTTAATGTTAAAGTAAAAATATCACAAACATGAGTTGTTTTACTAAAACAATTTTTCAATGGGGTTATAAAAGTCATATTTTTACTATAAATATTGATTATAAATATAAAAAGATTTTCTACATCATGATATTTTTTTTATAATTTTTTGACATTAAATAAATTAAATTATTTATGACACCATGATGATGCAGCGATTACCTCATTATTTAATGATTTAAAAATAATGTAAATATAATGTAAACTCTAAGACCTATACTTGTCAAAAACCTATTGTATTGGTATATTTCGACCCCATATCATCTCATCCTAGAATTATATCAATGTGGGAACTTTTAAATCCGAATCGCGTTTTAAAATAAAGTAACATTTCTTTACTTTCCAAGAGTGCCCCTCCTCTCCTCTTATAAAAGGCCCCCTCCTCTACCACATTACCCACACTTCCAAAGCCTTTGGATCATCCAACCCCTGCCCATTTTTTCTCTCCACATCCCTCTATTACTCCTTGAAGCCTAAATTTGGGCATAAGTCTTCCCAAGGAAGCCTTTGAGCTCAAATCAAAAATAGTTACCCGATTTAATGGTAGTGTTTTCTTTTGAGTTATTTTGTTTTATTTTGCTTCTCCAACCCCCTAAACTCTTTTTATTCATTTCTTTTGTAAAACTCCAGTATCTTAAATATACTAGGATGTTTTTATAAGAAGAATTCGAGCTACACTTATACACACCTACATCTAATGGTTAAAGAACATACTGTTTCTGTGGATGGTGAATTTCTACCTCACGAAACGATGATTGTTCAATATTCTTCCAACACCTTCAAAGGTGGCCATTAAGATGTCACTATATTTATATATGATATATAATATTTTTATGTCTTCCTTAAGATTCTGTATTTTTCATTAATGTCTCACCTTTATGGCTTCCATTATGGGTATATGCGATATCTTCATTTTAGGAAGTGGGGACTACCACCCCATCAAAGTGATTTGATTCGTTAATGCCATATGTGGGATGTATAAAGAATGGATTTAAAGTTATTATATATGATGTATGTTACATCTAGATTATGAATATAATTCTGGAATTAAAATATACATACCTCTCATTTAGTTTTAATTCCATTAATATGACATAGAAATGAAAGTAGCGTTTATGCGTACGTACGACTTACCGTCTCCATGAACGGTGCATTTCGATTATTACCTCTAAATGATTATGTCTAATTATAAATACATGTATATGCTGGATATATATGATATATATGATTTCCAAATCATGAATATCATTCTGGATATAATGAACCTTTGACCACACGAACAAAATTTAATTGTAAGGATTCCACATTTGACTTAAGAACCAAATATCAAAAAAACAAAAATTATTTACATAAATGATTACATAATGTTTTTAACATGGTAATATGTAATATAAAAGTAATAATGTACTTGAAGAAGGTTCTAAATAAAGTAGAAATTAACTCAAGTTTATTATTCAGGACGTTAAAAAATGATTGAGTCAAGTCGGACCTGAGGTAAGGGACTCCGTCTCAATCTCCATTCATTGAAGCATATTTCTCTTTATACACAGCTTTATTTTATAAGGTGTATAAACCCTTTTGAATTTTACTTTTATAAAAAATGAATCTTTTTCTACGAAGCGTTTTATTAAACGATAAAAAATAATGTTTCTTTTAACGTACACGATGACAACGACCTTTTCCGCCGCCGCGAGTATCATTTGGTCTTTGGCTCCCTCAACAAGACGTAATGTTTTTTTAAATTAAATAAATACCATATACTGTTTTATGTATTTTGGTATTGAAAATGGGTTTTTTATAATGGATTTGTTATGTCAATATATTTAAGTGATATATTGTGATCAAAGTGTGGAAATGTTTTCATTCTGTTATATTTGTTTTATGTCTTATGATTTTATAATGTTACTTTGAAATTTGGCAGGTGGTTACGTGACAAACCATATGACGGGTGGTGTCGTGAATACCAGGATGGGTGGTTACATTATAACCTCCAATGCGTTGGGTATGGAATGTGGCCATATGGCTATTCCACTAAGTGATATGTGTGGAAGTAGACTGTATGGTGATTCCATTTAAGTATGTTTATGTCCCATGTTACCTTTATATGTTATGTGATATTTATATGGGTTTTATGGAAATATTTTGGTTAGAAAAGGGTAAGTAATGATCTTTTATTCAGTGAAGAGATTTAACTACTTCATAAAGGGGAAAGTATTACTTTGATAAAGTATACATGGTTTACTTTTTGTTTTGACAAACTAACAGTTTTCATTCATTGTGTATCCCTTACTGAGCTCTTTATGCTCACCCCATGTATTTTGAAATGTTTTTCACCGGACATAATGTGGAATAGGTTCAAGGATGGGATCAAGGGAAATTCATGCTATATAAAACATAGTACTAGACAGGTTTCTTTTAAGAGTTTTTATTCTATGGAATCTTCGTAGAAGGGTCTACTTTGTAATCATTTGAGATTTAATAGTTATGCCCTAATTCTCTAAAACTCTAAACCTAAAAAGATCCTCAACGTGAATTATTCATTTAATTCAATATTAAGTAAGGTTTAAGGCCGGGGCCTTATAGTTGGTATCAATGGTCGGTTTAGATAACTTTAAGAGTTAGAATTATATTAAATGATTATCCAAAAATATATTTTTATGGTCAAATAGAAATGATATAGAATTTGAAGATTACCATGTTGCTTATTCTAGACATGTTTGTTCAGAATGGTTTTCCACAGAGGAAATACGGAAGCAGTGCTAGGAAGGCATACAGAAGTAAATAATCTTCTGAATCAGCATCCTGAGATTGTCAGAATTGGAACTGAACAGTTTTTTTCAGTGATGGCACAGTTGACTCAGGCTATAAATGGTGGTGGTATCTATGCATGTGATTAGCCAGATCAACTGCAGAGGAACATGTCAGTGGTAGAAAATTTCAGGAGGCAACATCCCCCATCATTCAGAGGACCATCTGACCCTGTGCTAGCTGAAGGGTGGATTAAAGCGGCGGAGAAGATTTTTGATGTCATGGGGTGTTCAAAACATCAAAAGGTTAGTCTTGCTATTTACCATTTTGAAGGTGAAGCTGATCAGTGGCGGTCGATGGTGAAAAATATTAGGGATAATGATGAGATTGATGATCTTCACAGGGACTAATTCATAGGTATGTTTCTTGAGAAATATTTTCCTATGGTGGCTTGTCTTAGGATGGTGAAACAGTTCCTATAACTGAAGCAGGAGGATGACTCAGTGGCTATTTATGAAGAAAAGATCACTCGATTGGAAAGGTATGATCCAAACTTCATACAAGATCTTGATAGTAAAATAAACCATTTTTCTCAGGGTTAAATCCAAAGTATCAAAGGTATTTCGCTTCTCATGAGTTAAAAAGTTATGAAATGCTTTTTTTATGTGCAGAGAAGGTGGAAATGGAGTTTGACGATGATCAGGTGTTCATTGACAAACAACAGAATAAGAGGTCCAGTTGGCAGGCAAAGGGGAAGAATTCATCAAACAAGCAAGGAGGTAAGAAAACAAAATATTCATCCTGTGAGAAGTGTGGAAAAATGCATCATGGAAAATGTTTATCCAAGTCTGGAAAGTGATTTCGGTGTGGTATGTCTGGTCATATTGCTCGTAACTGTAAGGAAGATGATCAAGCAGGCAATGAAAGTACAGTGGTAAGATGTTTTAAGTGTAAGGAAATGGGTCATTATGAAAATGAGTTTCTAATGAAGAACTCAACTGGGGGAAAGCAGCCAGACTAAAAGAAGAAAAGGGTGGTGAAATCCTTTGCAACTACTTCAATAGATGTTGGTCCATTGAATAAAGTAGTATCAGGAACATTGTTTGTATGTTCAGATTATGCCAATGTGTTGTTTGATTCAGGGTCTACACATTTTTTAATTTCTGAGAAGTTTTCTAGTAAATTGGAAATTCCATCTCAAGATATGAATCCTGAACTTATGGTAAAAACACTCGGAGGGAACTTTGAGACAAAAATGAATTATAAGAACCTTCCTATCCTTGTGTGCAGAAATAATGTACCAGCAAACATTATTGTTTTTCCTCTAGTAGAGTTTGATGTTATTTTGGGCATGGATTGGATTTCTGTTTATCATGATAAGATTTACTGAAGAGCTAAAATGGTTTCTTTTCAAAAAGATTTTCAGTTTGTGTATAATAATGAACCCTTGATTTTGATAACATATCAGGAAGTTGAGAAACTAGTAAAAGATGGAAATGAATGTTACCTTGCACATATTGTTGAAAACAAATGAATTGTTTAGATTAATGATGTGCCAGTGGTAAATGTGTATCTTGATGTTTTTCCTGATTAGTTTTCTAGTACTATTCATGATCAGGAAGTTGAATTTACTATTGACTTTGTTCCTGATTCTAAGCCAATTTCAAAACCCCCTTATCGAATGGCTCAAGTTAAACTTTTAGAGTTAATGAAGAAATTGCAGGTTTTATTAGATAACGGTTTCATTTGACCTAGCACATCACCATGGGGTGATCTTGTCTTGTTTGTTAAAAATAAAGAAGGCTCAATGAGACTATACATTGATTATAGAGCCTTGAATAATATTATTGTTAAGATCAATTATCCTTTGCCTCATATCGATTAATTGTTTGATCAGCTCCAGGGAGCTCAGTATTTTTCGAAGATGGACTTGAGGTCGGGGTACCATCAGTTGAAGGTAAAAGAAGTAGATGTTCTGAAGACTGTGTTCTGTACTAGGTATGGCCATTATAAATTTGTAGTTATGCCTTCTGGGTTAACCAATGCACCGGTTGTATTCATGGACCTTATGAATAGAATTTTCCATGAGTTATTGGATATGTTTGTGGTTGTTTTCATTGATGATATTTTGGTGTTTTCTAAAAGTAAAGAGGAGCATGAAAGTCATTTAACGGTTAACATGAAAACCTTAAAAAAAGTAACTATATGGAAAATTCAAAAAGTGTGAGTATTGGTTACAACAAATTTCATTCCTTGGTCACATTGTTTCAAAAAATGGCAGAACTATTGATCCTACTAAAACAAAAGTTGTTGAAGAATGTCCAAGACCCACAAATGTAACCGAGATCTGTAGTTTCCTTGGTTTGGCAGGTTACTACTGAAGGTTTGTTGAATTTTTTTCACGATTATCTAGTCTAATGACTAAGCTAACTCGGAAGGGTTTTAAGTTTATCTGGACAAAAGAATGTGATGATTGTTTTTCGGAGTTGAAAAGAAGATTGGTGAATGATCCAGTTTTGGAAATTCCTTCTAGGAATGGTGAGTTTGTTATCTACAGTGATGCTTCATTGAAAGTACTTGGTTGTGTCCTTAGGCAGAATGATAAGGTAATTGCTTATGCTTCAAGACAGTTGAAAATTAATGAGGTAAATTACCCTACACATGATTTGAAATTAGCTGCTCATGTTTTTGCTTTAAAAATTTAAAAGAATCATTTGTATGGAGTAAAGTGTTAAATATATACTGATCACAAAAGTTTAAAGTATATATTCACTCAGAAAGAATTGAACATGAGATAGAAGAGATAGCTGGAATTAATCAAGTATTATGATTGTACAATTCATTACCATCCGAAAAAAGAAAATAAAGTGGCCGATTCTTTGAATCGAAAAAGTAATGCTTCATTAACCATGATATGTTTGGACCGAGATCCTTTGGGTTTTGATTTGATGAACATTGTAATAGAAGTTGTTGGTGCAGGAAGTTCTTCTGATTTGTTTCAGGTATTAGTGAGATCATCCCTATCAGACAGAATTAACCATGCACAGAGGGAAGACAATGAGTTGCAGAAAAAGGTAGAGATGGTTCAGAAGGGTTAGTTTCCTAATTTCAACATTGACAATGATTGTGTTTTGAGGTTTGGGAAGAGATTATGTGGGCCTGGTGATTCAAAGTTGAGGAATGTGTTGTTATCTGAGGCTCGTAGTTCCCTGTTTTCAGTTTATCCTGGCAGTACTAAGATTACAGAGATCTGCGGGAGTATTACTGGTGGGATGGAATGAAAAGAGATATTGCTGATTTTACTGTGAAGTGTTTGACTTGTCAGCAGGTTAAAGTAGAGAGGAAGTTACCGAAAGGGATGCTTCATCCTTTACCAGTGCCAGAGTGGAAATGGGAAAACACATCTATGGACTTTGTTTTGGGATTACCGAAGACATCTCGAGGTAATAATTCAATCTGGGTTATTGTTGATCGCTTGACTAAATCTGCTCATTTCAGTCCTATTCGAGATACATTCTCTCTAGATCAACTTTTTTTGATTGTATCTTAAATAGATAGTCGGGTTGCATGGAGTTCCCCTCTCCATTATATTTTATCGTCATCCCAGTTTTACTTCTATCTTTTGGAAAGGCCTTCAGAATTCGTTGGGTGCTGAATTAAATTTTAGTAAAGCTTCTCATCCACAATCACATTGGAAGTCAGAACGAACAATTCAGACCTTGGAAGATATTCTACGAGCTTGTTCTATGGATTATCAGCGAAGTTGGAACCACCATCATTCATTGGTTGAGTTTTCATACAATAATAGTTCTCATTCTATTATACAGATGGCACCATTTGAGGCATTATATGGGAAGCGGTGTTGAACTACAACTTTTTTGGATTAAGTAGGTGGAAGGAAGAAGATGGGACCAGAATTGGTAGAAGAGATGGAAGAAAAAGTTCAGTTGATTCAGAAACACATGAGAATAGCTCAGAGCAGACATAAAAGTTATGCAGATAACCGGAGGAGGGATCTATCTCTCGATGTAGGTGAACATGTTTTTCTCAAGGTTTCTCTATGGAAATATGTGATGCGATTTGGTATGAAAAGAAAGCTGAGTCCAAGGTTCATTGGACCATATGAAATTCTGGAGAGAGTTGGATCTATTTCTTAACGAGTGGATTTATCTCCGAGTTTATCTCAGGTACAAAATGTTTTTCATGTTTCGATGTTGAGAAAGTATATACCAGATCCATCTCATGTTTTGAGTCCAGAGGTAGTTCAGCTGGAAGAGAACCTATCTTATGAGGAACAACTGGTCCAGATTCTTGACCACAGGGAGAAAGTGTTACGGAATAAGGTGATTTAGCAGGTAAAGGTTTTTTGGAAAAACCACATGATTGAAGAGGCAACATGGGAATATGAAAATGCAATGAGGGCTGAATAACCCCACTTATTCGATAAATATATAAATTGCGGGGAGGAAATTTTATAAAGGGGGGAAGGATGTAACATCCCAAGTAAGTAATGAATAATATTTATTTTTATCTATGTCTACTAATTAGTTAGATAATGTTTTAGAGGCTTAAAATGAGAATAAATCCAATATTAAGCATGGAATACACTAGTATTTTTAGAAGATTGTTTTATTGCTTTTGATGGAAAAACCATTTTTAAATAATAAAATTGACAATTTTATAAGCTCTATTTGTCAAAATAAACTTATTATTTATGATTAGGACATTTAAATTTACATTGGATAATGTTTTGGTATTTTTCTAACAATGTTCATTTTTTACTTAATAGTGAAAAATACTGCATTTTACATCAAGACTGCATTTTCATCTAATTTATTTATATGGTTATATTATGTTTTTAATTGGTTTTAAAGTTCAATTAGAATAATGTTTTACCATTTAATCCAATAGTGGTCATTGTAATTAATTTCAGTTTGATATTGGACTTAAACTAGTGTCAATCTTTTGATACTTATTGTTTCATAAAAACATGCTATTTGCTATGACAGCGGGAATTAATTATTAAATTAATTTATGTAACTTATATGTTTTGAATTTTTTAAAATAGACATCATTTTTCAATTCTGAATATCAAATATATCTTAGGGTGATGTATTGGTATTTTTTTGAAAAACTTCAATTTTTGCTGAATAGTGAAACCACTAAGTGGTACAAAAAAATGATTCTTCGTTTAAATGAATTGTTTCCACTTCTGTGTTTTGAATTTCAAAAATCCGACATACATAATTGTCATTAAGAATTAAAATGTGGTTCAGTGGGATTAAAATAATTTTTTGGTGAATAGTAACTTTTATGTTTTTAATCGCGATTAGAGGTAATTAGAGTAATTTAAGGTAAAAATAATGTTTTAATAATATGACATGAACTTGAAACATGTCCTACCCTTATTGCATGTGTCATGGCCGACCAAGAAAATCATTGGGTCAACTTGGGGACCCCATGGAGCCACTTTGGAAGGAAAATGACATTAATATATTTTTATGTAATGTTAAAGTAAAAATGTCACAAACATGAGTTGTTTTACTAAAACATTTTTTTAATGGGGTTTTACAAGCCATATTTTTTACTATAAATATTCATTATAAAATCTAAAAATATTTCCTAAATCATGATATATTTTTATATTTTTTATACATTAAATAAATTAAATTATTTATTACACCATGATGATGCAGCAATTGTCTTATTATTTAACGATTTAAATAAAATGAAAAGATAATGTAAAATCTAAGACCTAAACTTTTCAAAAACCTATTGGATGGGTATATTTCGAACCCTTATCACCTCATCCTAGAATTATATAAAATTGGGACTTTTTAAATCCGAATCTCATTTTAAAATAAAGTAACATTTCTTTACTTTCCAAGAGTGCCCCTCCTTTACTCTTATAAAAGGCCCGCACCTCTACCACCTTACCCACACTTCCAAAACCATTGGCTCGGCCAAACCCTACCCATTTTGTCTCTCCACATCCCTCTATTGCTCCTTTTTTCCTCATATTGGGCATAAGTCTTCCCAAGAAATCCTTTGAGATCAAATCAAAAAGAGTTACCCGATTTAAAGGTATTGTTTTCTCTTCGGTTCTTTTGTTTTATTTTGCTTCTCCAACCCCATAAACTCTTTTTATTCATTTATTTTGTAAAAAATCTAGTATCTTAAATATAGTACGATGTTTTTATAATAAGAATTCGATCTACACTTACACACACCTACATATAATGGTTAAATAACATACTGTTTCTGTGGATGGCGAATTTCTGCCTCACGAAACGATGATTGTTCAATATTTTTCCAACACCTTCAAAGGTGGCCATTAAGATGTTACTATATTTAGATATGATATATAATATGTTTATGTCTTCCTTAATCTTTTGTAATTTTCATTTATGTATCACCTTTATGGATTCCATTATGGGTATACGTGATGTCTTCATTTTAGAAAGTGCGGACTACCGCCCCCTCAAAGTGATTTGATTCGTTAATGCCATATGTGGGATGTATAATGGATGGATTTAAAGTTATTATATATGATTTATGTTACATATAAATGATGAATATAATTCTGGAATTGAAATATACATATCTCTCATTTCGTTTTAATTCCATTAATATGACATAGAAATGAAAGTAGTGTTCATGCGTACGTACGGCTTACCGTCTCCATGAACGTTGCATTTCATTTCTTACCTCTAAATGATTATGTAATATTATAAATACATGTATATTCTGGATATATATGATATACATGATATCCAAATCATGAATATCATTATGGATATAATGAACCTTTGACCACACGAACAACATGTAATTGTAAGGAGTCCACTTTTAACATAAGAACCAAATATCAACAAAACAAAAATTATTAACTTAAATGATTACATAATGTTTATAACATGGTAATAAGTTATATAAAAGTAATAATGAACATGAATAATGTTCTTAAGAAAGTATAAATTAACTCAAGTTTATTATTCAGGATGTTAAAGAACGATCGAGTCAAGTCAGACCCGAGGTAAGGGACTTCATCTCAATCTTCTTTCATTGAGGCATATTTTGTTTTATACACAACTTTCCTTTATAAGGTGTATAAACCCATTTGACTTTTAATTTTATACAAAATGAATCTATTCAACGAAGTGTTTTACTAAAAGACAAAAAGAAAATTTTCTTTTAACGTACGTGGTGACAACGACCTTTTCCACCACCGTGAGTATTATTTGGTCTTTGGCTTCATCAACAAGCCGTAATGTTTTTCTAAATTAAATAAATACCATATACAGTTTTATGTATTTTTTTTTGAAAAGGGTGTTTTTATAATGTATTTGTTATCTCAATATATTTATGTGATATATTGTGATCAAAGTGTGGAAATGTTTTCTTTCCATTATATTTGTTTTATGTCTTATGATTTTATAATGATACTTGGAAATTTGACGGGTGGTTATGTGATAAACCATATGATGGGTGGTGCCGTGAATACCAGGACAGGTGGTTACGTTATAACCTCCAATGCATTGGGTATGGAAGTCGGCCGTATGGCTATTCCATTAAGTGATATGTGTGGAAGTAGACCGTATAGTTATTCCATTTATGTATGTTTATGTCCCAAGTTACCTTTATATGTTATGTGATCTTTATATGGGTTTTAGGGTAATATTTTCGTTACAAAAGGGTAGGTAATGATCTTTTATTCAGTGAAGAGTTTTTACAACATCATAACGGTGAAATGTATTAATTTGATAAAGTATACATGGTTTACTTGTTGTTTTGATAAACTAACAATTTTCATTCTTTGTGTATCCCTTACTGAGCTATTTATGCTCACCACAAGTTTTTTGAAATGTTTTTCATAGGACATAATGTGGAATAGGGTCAATAATGGGATCAATGTAAAGTCATACTATATAAAACATGGGACTAGACATGATTATTTTAAGAGTTTTTATTCTACGGAAACTTAGTAGATGTGTCTACATTGTAATCTTATGAGATGTAATAGTTATATCCTAATTCTCTAAAACTCTAAACCAGAAAAGATCCTCAACGTGAATTATTCATTTAATTCAATATTAAGTATGGTTTAAGGCCGGGGCCTTATATAATATTTGCTTATTTTTCATGTCGAAATTTTTTTAAATATAATATTGAAACTTTAATTAAAAATATTTCATACAATCCTCCTCTTATTTAAAATAGGAGTATCAAAATACTTTGGATATTTTTTTGGTATTTTTGTTATTTGATTCATTTTTTAAGAGAAGGGAAAAAATAATGTATTTTAATTAAATACTTCATTTTTTATTATTTATATGAATTCTTTGATTATATTTTACATTGGATTTAACATTTCGATAAATATATATTTTATCATTGTTGAAATTATATTAATTAGAATAAATTTCTCATTGAAATTGGATATAAAGTCATTCTAAACAATTGAATGTTTTTTTCTAAGAAAATAAGTTTTCTTATTAAATTAACGACATTAATATTTAATTCATATTTAAAATTTAATTGTTTTGAATTTTAAAAAATGTATACAATTTTATGAATCATAAGGTCCAAATTTAGTAAATATTTTCGATTTATTTTTACGACAAAATATGAATATTAACGTTAATAGTTTTTTTATTCCATGGCTTGAGAGTAAATATGGTTACTAAGGGTAATAATAAGATTATAAATATTATAGAATTACCCTAACACATGGCATAATTGTAACAAACCACAAAAATAATGAATATAAAATTTTCCTATTTAGTCATTTTTGTTAATTACATTTTAATATTACTTTAATTGCGAGGCTATGCATGATATCATACCTGATACAAAACAATAGGTTTCCTTGAAATCTTACGTTGCACACAACATTGTGTCATATTGAAAATTAAAAATATAATATTATTTTAAATGGTCGTTAAGGCCTAGCCATTGTATTGATAGTAATGAAAAAAACTAAATAAAATATAATAATAAATATTTGATAATTGTTTTTATATTCATCCAATAAAATTAAGAGGCTTAAAATTTGAATGAATCTAATTTTAAGAGTAATTATTTCTTAAAGGTTGATTTACATCCTTTTGATAGAGAACCCTTTTTAAATCTAGTTTTTGTAACCTTTATGTGTTCTATTTTAAAAAATTGGGGCATCAAAATTTACATTGTGTAAATTTTTGGAATTTGTTTGTTAAAATTAATTTTTTAATGAATATTGACTATTATTTTATTTTAATTCAGAAGTGTGTTTTAATATAATTTACTTATATGGTAATATTATATTTTTAAATAGATTTAAAGTGTATTTAGATTATATTATTTCCATTTAATCCAATGTGGGTCATTTGAATTAATTTCACTTTGATGTGGAACACAAACAAGTGTCAATCTTTTGAAAGACATTGTTTCTTAAAAAAATGATATTTCTTTTGACAACAGTAATTAATTTTACATTAATTTAGGCAATTTAAATGTTTTTAATTTGGAAAAATATACATCATTTTTTAATTATAAATATCAAATAATTCCGTGGCTGAATTTTTGGTGTTTTTCTAAAAGACATCATTTTTTATGAATATTGAAATCACATAGTAGTAGTTAAAAACCCGACTATGTCATCAATATGATATTTTACCCAATCTGTGAATTGAAAATTGAAAATATATCATACATAGATGTTATTTTTAAGTAAAATGTGGTTCAATAAGACAAAAATAATGTTTTATGAATAGTAACTTTAGATTTTTATTTGTCGCGGTTAACGGTAAATTGGGTATTTCAAGATAAAAAGAATATTATAATAATACACAAATTAACATAAAACATGTCCTAACATTATTGTATGAGTCATGGTCGACCATTTTCATCCTTGTGACAATTTTAGGACTCCATAGAGCCACTTATGAGTGATAATGACATTTTATTTTAATTAACATAAAATAATTGCTAAAATGGCATAAAAATATCTCATTAGAATGTTAATTTTTACATTGGGTTATATAAGGGATATTTTAAACCATAAATATTCAATGGAAAACTAAAATGATTTCCTATATTACGGTATTTTCTTTTTATTATTTTTAGACATCAAATAAATTAAATTATTTATGACACAATAATGATGCAGTATTTACCTCCATAATAAATTATTTAAATAAATATGATTATAAATATTAAAAGAATACCCAAAACCTCTGTAATTATAATTGGATGATTTTATTTCTTGAATGAGTCTTATTATATTTGACTTTAATTAGTTTTGGACCTTTAGAAACTGAATATCATTTTATAATAAATTAATATTTTTTCATTTTCCTAAAGAGCCCCTCCTCCCCCTAATTAAATTCCCTAACTTCTAAGTCATTCCTCACAACTCTCAATCCCCTTGGTTCACCCAACCACTAGACAACTAAGCTCACAAGATACCTATCCTCTTCCTAGAATCATTACCTTAGGGAGAAGGCACTTCATGATGTCCTTTTGGTTCAAACAAAAGAGAGTTACCAAAATTAAAGGTAACAATTTCTCTTAACATTTTTTCTTTTATTTTACCTCTCCAAACCCTAACACTATTAATTACATTAAATTATAACTAAAACAGTTTTCTAAACATACTAGGATGTTGTTATGAGAAGTATTATAACTACACTTACCAACACATCCATCTAATGGGTTAAGAACATACTGTTTCAATGGATGGAAAACTAATGCTCACGAAACGATGATTGTTCAAATAACTCCAACCACCTATCACGGTGGACATTATGATGACAATGTATTTATATATAATATAAAATTTGTTTATGTTTTCTATATTTTCTATAATTTTTACATACAAACATACTTTTATTCTTTCTAATAAGTGTAAACACGATAATTTTATTGGAGGAATTGCGGACTACCGCCCCCCTCAAGGTGATAGGATTCGTTTATGAAAAACATGGAATATATAAAGGATGGATTTAATGAAATTATGTAAAATATATATCATATGATATTATACTATAATTATAATATACCAATGTATTATTATGTTTTCATCCCATTAAATATAAAATAGAAATGAAACTAGCTATCATGCGTACGTATGGTTTATCGTCTCTATGAATAGTGCATTTCAATTCCTAAATCCAAATGATATGAAATATTATAAATACATATACAGTAGATATGTATGATATATATGACATATAAATCCTGAATATCATTATAGAGATGATGGAGATTTTATCACACGGACAATTTGTAATTATAACAAGTTCATTTTTTACTAAAGTTCTTAACATCAACCAAATGTCCACTATGAACTCTAATTTTTCACTAATTGTTATAGCAATGTAATAAGTTATATAAATGGAATTATAAAGTTGAAAAAAGTTCTTATGTAATTAGATATTTAATTATGTTTATTATTCCGGAAGAACACGGGACATATGAGTCATGTCGGACACAAGGTAAAGGGATTCTTAGCTAACTTCTACTTCCGTGAGATTTCCATTTTTCTCCAATTATTTATTTCATGTGGTATATTTTGTACTGCCATTTGATATATATTATCATGATATTATTTATATTAATGGTGTTATGTGAATCATTTCATGGTTATTAATTTTTCTTCATACGACTCTTTTAAATGCAACGTGGTATTGGTTTTTTATATCACTTTTTATTCCGGTAAAATTCATGGTATATTTTCCACTATTTTCTTTTGTGTGGTGTATGTACTGCCCATGATCATATTAATTGTGTAATATAACTTAATTTATAGGTATTTAAATTTTAATTCTATGATCCTTCTTTAATGGGGGGTATGTTTCGTAAGTTACAAAATCAGTAAAGAAATATTTCACCCCCATATTTTTAAAAAACAACGTTTTGTTATGCCTTTTAACTTACATATTCATATGTTGGTATATGTTTTTATATATTGTTATTACTGAATGTTTTATGTCCAAGTGATGAGATACTATTTTCTATCCCAACAAATCATTCTATGTATTTTAATGTGACGTCATTAGGCTTTCGAATATCAGTAAGGGAACTTTTTTTACCCAATTTCAAATCAATGGGTTAAACATCAACATCATGATTATGTCTTGATATAAATATTTTTGAATAACCTATTATTGTTTTACACATAATATCCACTTATATTATGTGGATTCTTATTTTTCCCACATAATTATATCATTTATTTATCTTTAATATTAGGATACCCTCTCTCTAATGGATTTCACCTCATTTTAATTTTTTTTGAGACATAATTGTTGTTATGCCCCAATTATCTTTTATATGGTGTATATGCTCTCCTCTGGAATATTATATCATGAATCCCTTTTTTCACACGATATTATAATGATTTAATTATCTGTAATTCTCAAATTATTTTTATCCAAGCGTATCACAATTTTTTAAAAACTCTTTATATAAAATATCATTTTAAATGATTTAGAGATTTATTATTCTAAATATATCTATTTAAGGTACATGGTTTATAAATGGTTTTGAGGATATAGATATAATGTTTTTTTTAAAATGATAATTCTTTTAAAATATTTAATGTGGTATGGGACACTTTGATTCAGAAATCTATTTTTTAAATGGTTTTGAAAGTGGATTGATAAACCATTGAGTATTACAATATATTGAAATTATTCCATGTGATTGAAAATACAATTTTATTAGTGAAATGTATATATTTGCAATTTTTTATTTGTTATGATGGTACTGGGACATTTGAATGGTTGTTATTTGATAAACCATTTGATGGGTGGTGCCGTTATAAACCTGGATGGGTGGTTACGTTACAACCTCTATTGCTTTGGGTATGGAAGTTAGACCTATGGCTATTACATTTAGTGATATGTGCAGAAGTTGAATATATGGTTATTCCTCTTTTGAATTTATATTTCCCATGTTACCTTTATATGTTAGGTGTTCTTTATATGGGTTTTATAGTAATATATTGGTTTCAAAAGGGTATGAAATGATATTTTATTAAATTAAGAGTATTTACAACTTAATAAATGTGGAATGTTTTATTTATGAAAAAGTATTCTTGGTTTACTTTTTGTTTTAAAAAAATAACAGTTTTACTTCTTTGTGTATTCCTTATTGAGATTTTTGTGCTCATACCATGTTTTGAAGTGTTTTTCACTGGACATAAAGATTGATAGTGTCATGGATGAGAACTAATAATAGTATTGATATCATTGACATGGAACTAGAAATGACTCTTTTTTCAAGAGTATTTATTTTGTGAATAAAATGGAAAATGTGTAGAAGTGTCAACTTTGAAATTTTTGAGATGTAATGAAATTGTTATGCCTAATTATCAAAAAATATATACCTGAATATGTCATCAATGTGAATTATTAATTTAATTCAAGATTAAGTAATGTTTATGGATGAGTTCTTATAGTTGGTAATAGAGGTCCTTTAGATATCATTAGAGGTTAAGGTTTTATTTAAGAAGAAGAGATATAACCATAATGGTTAGCATATTAGAAAGAGTTATAGTATTATTGATAAATTGAATGAGTTTAAGATAACATGAATAATAATATTTTAGTATTTAACCTCCTCATATGATATTATATGAATGTTTTTATGATATAATCACACTGAACTTTTTGGTTTTAGTAAATGTAAGGATGTAACTAGAAACAATGTAATAGTGGATGTGAAAAAATTAGATAGTTTCTTGAATGATCTAATGAATTAAATTGGAACTGTAATGAGAAATCTTGATGTTACTCTCAACAAACTATCTGGATTCATGATTAAACACATGAAAAATGTTGTTTTTTATAATTCATCGTATATGTGTGAAATAAATCCCTACCGAAGTTTAGGTAATAATCATAAAATTATGTATGTTCCAAAACCTATGTGTCAATGATATGGGAAGAAACACTTAGGAAAAATCTTCAAAAGTACGAGAAGATGCTATAGATGCGGTAATGAAGGTCATAAATGAAGAACCTTCTATGGAAAAAGGATGTGTCAAGTTGACTCCCTGAAAGAGAAATAAGTTCTTTCCAAAGGATCAATTGAATTTTTTAAATGTGGTTCTCGTGGTCATTGTAAAAATATATGTCCTACAAATAATGTTTGGGAATGTGATCATCAAGATTGTACAAATATATGTTTACCAAATTCTAATGCCATTCCAATTGAAGATAAGGAAACTGAAAATGACCGATGAAAGGTATGAATTATTTTTAGATGATGTTTTTACATTATTGAATCTTAGGATATGATTCATGATTTTGTTTGTAGGAATGAAGTATATTAGCGTATGTTGGTAAAGAATCGTTAATGGATCCGAGAGAACATTATAAAAAGTAAAGATATAAGGGATTCAAAAGTTATAGTGGATTTTAAGATGATGATATTCTTAGAAGTATTGAGTCTCTTTTGATAATGGGATTACATTAGAAGGCTTTTTATAGTATGTGTAACTCTGAAGTTTGATATATGAAAATGTTATTCAAGGAATAATGATCTTTTCTTTCATGGTGTAATGTTTTAAATTTTGTTTTGGAAGAATCTATGTTTTTGTTATGGACTTATGGTAATTTGGGTTATTTATGGAAATTATTTACCACCCATATAGAAAATGTGGTTAGGTTTATTACATTACAATGTGAGAATTCAAGAGTAGTCTATGTTATTTTGAGATAAATATTATGATTTATTGTGGACGAGTATTAGATTAAATCTTTATGAGTTTTGGGTTTCAATATTAGTTTGGATTATTTTGAAGAATTTTATGGACAAATATTAATTGAATGGACTTTGTTAAACTTTGGGTTTTGTTTTACAATCTCCGGAGATTAATAGTAGTTTTTCATTTTGTAAAAGATTATCATTTTTGTGGGTTATATGATCTTGTAATAACCATTTTCGTTTTGGTTGTTGACTAAATGCAAGGGTAATATACAGTTCATCATTAAGGATTATGAGATACTCTAGAAGTTTATATCAAAACATATAATGTGACCAAGTCAGTTTGAGTACTCGTCATTTGGAGAAAAGATGAGTTTGTTGTAGAAATTTAGTAACGTATGAATGTCTAAATGAAATGTAAGTATGTTTCATTATGTTATTAGATAAGCTCATAAATAAATTTCTCAATGAAATGTAATTTATAAAAATGTTTTTTGTTAACTTTTCCTTCTGGGGAATCAAGGATTGTTTAACCTATCACAAGTTTGTGATTTTCGGGGGGATAACTTTTTTCTAATAATGTTTTCTATCACTCTCTATCAGAACTTGATGGTTTTTTTTCTTCCATAAACATGTTTTTCTATATTGAGTCCAAGTATGGGTTTTCATGAGTGACCTTTGTACTTCTATTTATACCATTTAATGTGGTAGTTATAATGAAATTTTTTTCATTGTGGTACTTCCAATTAAGACTTCGAGACCAATTTTGAAATTGTAAGGATGCAATTTCCAAATATGGGGAAGGATGTATCATCCCACGTAAATAAAGAATATGGAATTTTCATATTTATTAATATTTTTTTAATTAAATATTAATTTTACTTTAAGGTGGATTCTATGTTCGATAGCATACACGATACACAACAACGAGTTTCTTTAAAATCTTACGTTGCACATAACGTTGAGTCATACTGAAAAATAATAATATAATATTATTTTAAATGGTAGTTAATGCCTAGAAATTTTATAGGCATGAATAAATATTATTAGCTAAAATATGATTATACATATTTGATAAATGTTTTTACATTCATGCATTAAATGTTTGAGGTTTAAAATGTGAATGAATCGAATTTTACGCATAATTATTTTTCAAAGGTCGATTTACCACCTTTTGATGGAGAACCCTTCTAGAATCTAGTTTTTTCACTTTTATATGTTCAATTGGAGAAAATAATAACCTTTTTTATAATCGGGACATCATAATTTACTTTTGAAAATTTTTTGGTATTTTTCTGCTAATATTTATTTTTTAATGAATAATTAAAAATACGGTATTTTAATTCAGAAGTGAATTTTAATATAATTTATTTATATAGTTAGATTATCATTTTAATTGAATTTAAATTTTAATTAGATTATATTTTTACCATTTAATAAAATTTCGGTTATTGGAATTAATATCACTTTGAAATTGGAATAAAAAAATGTCAATATTTTGATAGTTATTTTTTCATAGAAAACACGCTATTTGTTTTGACAACCGGAAATAATTTTAAATTATTTAATGAAACATATATGTTTATAATTTTTTAAAATATACAACATTTTTTATTTTTAATATAAAATATATCTTAGGCTGATTTTTTTTATTATTATGTAAAACATCAATTTTTGATGAATAGTGAGATTAGTTAGTATTAGTTAAAAACCTGACTTCTTTATTTATATGATATTTTACTACTTCTATGATTTGAATTTTGAAAATATGACATAAATGGTTATTATTAGTATGTAAAATTTGGTTCAATAAGATGAAATTAATTTTTGGTGAATAGTAGCTTTTGAATTTTATTTACCACGATTAAATGTAAATAGAATCATTCAATGTTAAAAAATATTATAATAATAAAAAATTACTTTAAAACATGTCCTAACATTATTGGATGATTCATTTCCATCCATGGGCATCCTTGGGTCGATTTTGAGACCCCATGGAGCCACTTATTAGTGATAATGTCATTTTTTTAATTAACTTAAAATAATGGTAAAAATGGCATAAACAAATATCTTTTCGTAAATTAAATTTTTCATGGGGTTATATAATTCATATTTTCAACTATATATATTAAATGGATATATAAAAATATTTCCTACATTATGGTAATTTTTTTATAAATTTTAGAAATCAAATAAATTAAATTATTTATGACAAAATAATGATGATGTATTTACCTCATTAATAAATGATTTAAAAAAATATGATTATAAATACTAAAAAAATATCCAAAACCTATCCAATTTTTATTAGATTGTTTTATTTTTACCAATAGTCTTATTATATTTTAATTTCATTAGTTTTTTACCTTTTGAAACCGAATATCATTATATAATAAAATAATATTTACACACTATCCTAAAGAGCCCCTCCTCCCCTTTATAAAAATACCTCACTTTTAACTCATTCCTCACACATATCAAGCCCCTTGTATCATCCATCATCTTCCAATATAAACTCTCAATACCCATCTCTATCTCTTAGAATCCTTACCTTTGTAGAAAGAACTTCAAGAATTCATTTTTGGTTCAAAACAAAGGGAGTTACCCAAATTTAAGGTAACAATTTATCTTAACTTATTTTTTTATTATTTTACCTCTCCAACCCATAACACTTTTTATTAATTTCGTTTCTAAAAACCAACATATTATAATTATACTATTTTTCTGTTATGATATGTATTATAGCTACTCTTACACACACCCACATCTAATGTGTTAAAAAAATAATGTTTCCATGGATGGAAAATTAACGCCTCACGAAACAATGATTGTTCAAATATCTCTAGCTGCCTCTTATTGTGGACATTCTGATGGAAATGAATTTATATATGATATATAATATGTTTTTGTTTTATATATTCTTCTATGTTTTTTATTTAAAAACATACTTTTATTCTTCCCATTATGTGTAAACATTATAATTTCATTGTAGGAAGTGCGGACTACCACCCCCTCAAGGTGACATGATTCGTTTTTGACAAACATGGAACATATAAAGGATGGTGTAAAGGAAATTATGTAACATATATATCATATTATATTATATATAAATTATATAAACCTATTTATTATTATGTTTTCATTCCTATAAGTATAAAATTTAAATGAAAGCAGCGTGCATGCGTACATACAGCTTACCGTCTCCATGAACAGTGCATTTCATTTTCTAACTCAAAATGATAAGGAATATTATAAATACATATACATTGGATCTATTAGTTATTTATTATATATTAAACATTAATATCATTCTGGAGATAATGGAATTTATTCCACATGGACAATTTGTAATTATAACAAGTTCATTCTTGACTAAAGTTCCGAACATCGACAAATGTCCGCTATGAACTCTAATAATTCACTAATTGATAGAGAAATGTAATATGTGATATAAAAGGAATAATAAACATTATAAATTTTATTAAGTATGTATACATTAACAGATTTTCATTATTCTGGAAGAACACGGAACATACGAGTCAAGTCGGACACGAGGTAATGGGAATCTTATCTCACTTTTAATTCGGTGAGATTTCCATTGTTCGCCACTTATTTATTTCATGTGTTGTTTTGTGTACTGAAATATGATATATATTATCATGATTACATTTATATTCATGTTATTCTATGAATCATTTGGTTGTTATTATTTTTTCATCCAACAACTTGATTGATTGCTACGTGGTAAGGGTTTTTTATCTCACTCTTTATTCTGGTGAGATTCATGATATATTTGCCACTATTTGATTTTGTGTGGTGTATGTTCTTTCCATAATGGTATTTATTATTTAATATAATTTATTTTATTTTCATTTATATTTCAATTGTATGACCATTCTTTCATGGGGGGTATGTTTCGTATGTTACCAAATTAGTAAAGCAACATTTCACCCACCTCTTTTTAAAATACTTTTTTGGTTATGTCATTTAATTTACATATTATTATGTTGGGATATGTTATAATATATATTTATTTATGTAAGTATTATGTCCAAGTTATGATATAATCTTTTCTATCTAATCAACTCATTCTATGAATTTGAAAGTGACGTTGTTAGGCTGTCGTATTTCTGTAAGGGAACCTTTTTACCCAATTTCAATTCTTTTGGATAAAATCACACTTCATGATTATATCGTTCTATAAATATGTGTGAATGTCCTATGATTGAATTAATCATAATATCCACATATAATATTGGTATTATTATTTTTCACACATAATTATTTCATTGATTTATCTTTAATTTAAGGATACCATCTTTATAATGGATTTCATCTCAATTTAATTTCCATGGAGACATCATTGTTGTTATGTGGAAATTAACTTTTATATGGTGTATATACTATCCTTTGAAATATTATATCATGAATACGTTTATTCTCATGATATTATAATGTTTTTATTAAATATAATTCCTCAATTATTTGTATTCAAGCATCTCATTTTTTGTAAAAAACACTTTAACTAAAATATCATTTTAAATGTTTTAGAGATTCATTATTCTAAATCTTTCTCATTAATGTCCATGTTTTGAAAATTGTTTTGAGGATTTATTTATATATAACATAATGTATTTAAATGATAATTCTTTGAAAAGCATCTATCTGGTATATGAAACTTTGATTCAAAAATCTCATTTTAAATGGTTTTGAAAATTGTTTGATAAAGTATTTATTATTTAGATATCATGAAATTATTTCCTATGATTTCAAATGAAATTTTATTAGTGATATTTTTATATTTGAAATACTATATGTGTTATGGTGGTACTAAGACATTTGGCAGGTGGTTAAGTGATAAACCATATGACGGGTGGTGCAGTGATAAATCTGGATGGGTGGCTACATTATAAACTCCAATGCATTTGGTATGGAAGTTTGTTGTATGTCTACTCTAGTTAGTGATATGTGTGTAATATGACCCTATGGTTATTTAACATGATAATTTCTATGCCCCAAGATACCATTATATGTTATGTGTTCTTTATATGGGTTTTATGGTAATATTTTGGTTACAAATTGGTAATAAATGATCTTTTATTTAATGAAGAGTATTTACTACTTCATAAAGGTAAATATTATTACTTATGATAATGTATTCATGGTTTACTTGTTGTTTTGAAAAAGTAACAGTTTTAATTCTTCATGTATCCCTTACTGGGATTTTTATACTCATAACATGTTTTGAAATGTTATTCTCATGACATAAAAATGAATTGGGTCAAGGATGGTGTCCTGGAAATGTCTTGTTGTCTAAGACATTGAACTAGGCATGACTATTCTTTTCAAGAGTTTTTATTTTGTAAATAAAATTGAAACTGAGTAGAAGTATTTACATTGAAAATTTTTAGATGTAATGAAATTATTATGCCTAATTATATAAAACAATAAACCTGAAAAGATCCTCAATTTGAATTATTCATTTAATTCATGATTATGTAATGTTTAAGGTCGTGTCCTTATAGTTGGTAATAGAGGTCGGTTTAGATGACATTAGAGGTTAGGGTGTTATTTAAGCACAAGTGACATAACCATAATGCATAGCATATTAGAAATTGTCATAGTTATCCTAGATAAATTGAATGATTTTAAGATAACATGAGTAAGTATATCTTAGTATTTACCCTCTTCATAAGATATTATATGATTATTTAACTTATATAATCAAACTGAACATTTTTTTTATTAAATGGATGGATCTAGAAGGCATCAATGTTAATGTGGATGTTATTAAAACTGTGATAGTTTTCTGAATGAGCAACTGAATGAAATGGGAATAGTAATGAGAAATCATGTGGTTGTTCTCAACAAACTATATGGATTCATGATTGACCACATAAACCCCGGTGGTTTTTACAAGCATCATATATGTGTGAAATAAATCTCAATGAATGTTCAGGTAATAATAATAAAGGTATGTATGTTCAAAAACATATGTGTTAATGAATTGAATGAAACACTTAGTAAAATAATTCAAAGGGACTAGAAGATTCTATAGATGGGGTAATGATTGTCATAAATCATGAACCTTCCAGGGAAAAAATGAATTGATCAGTTGTATCCATTAATTGGAAAGAAGTTATTTCTGAAGGATAAATTGATTTTTTTTAAATGTGGTCCTCGTGGAAATTATAAAAATAGATGTCCTATAAAGAAGGTTCGTGAATGGGATTAGAAAGATCATAAAAATACATGTTTACCAATTTCTAATGCGATTCAAATTGAAGATAAAAAAACTAACAATGACCAATGAAATGTATGAATTATTTCTTAGCTGATTTATTGACATTATTTAATTTTAGGATATGAATCATGATTTTGTTTTTATGAAAGAATTATTTAAGAATAAGTTTTTAAATAATTGTTAATGGACAATGAAGAACATTGTACTAATTCAACATATAAAGGATTCAAAAGGTATGGTAGATTTTAAGATGGTGAAATGATTTAATTTATTATGTCTCTTTGGATGAGTAGATTACATCAGATAAGTTTTTATAGTATATGTAACTCTGAAGTTTGATATATTAAAATGTTATTAAAGGAATATTTATCTTTTGTTTTGTTGGGTAATGGTCAAAATATTATTTTTGAAGAATCAATGTGTTTGTTATGGACATATTGTGATTTGTGTTATTTATGGAAACGATTAGCCTATCATATAGAATTTTCGATTAGGTTAATTACAGTCCAGTATGAGACTTTAAGAGTATTCTATTTTATTTGGAGATAAATGTTATTATTACTGTGGAACACTATGGGATTAAATCCTTATGTGTTTTGGGTTTCAATATTAGTTTGGATTATTTTAATGTATATTAGGGGAAACTGTTTATTGAATAGTATTTGTTGAACTTTGGTTTTTGTTTGACAATATTTGGAGTTTAAGAGTAGTTTTTCATTTTGTAAATGATTATCCTTTTCAGGATTATCTGATATTGTAATAAACAATTTATTTTTGGATGATTTTTAAAGACAAGGGAAATATAAAACTCATCTTTTGTGGATTATTTGATACTCTAGATGTTGATTCTAGAACATATAATTTGACCAAGTCAGTTTGAGTACTCATCATTTGGAGAAAAGATGAGATTGTTGTAGAAATTTAGTAAATTATGAAAGCCTACAAGACAAGTAAGTATGTTTTCTTATATTTTTAGATAAGATCATAAATAAATTCATCAAGGAAAATTAACTTAAAAATGTTTTCCGTTAACATTTCCATCTGGGGAATCAAGGACTGTTTAACCCATCACAACATTGTGATCTTCTAGGGTTTAACATTCTACTAATAATGTTTTCTATCACACTCTATCAGAACATGATGGTTTTTTTTCATCCATGTCCATCTTTTCATACACAGAATCCTAGTATGTGTTTTCTTTGGTGACCTTTGTACTTCTCCTGTATTTTTTAATGTGGTAGTTTTAATGTCATTTTTTCAATGTGGGACTTCCAATTTAGTTTTAGAGACAAATTTTAAAATTGTGAGGACATAATTTCCAAGAGGGGGGAAGGATGTAACATCCCACCTAAACAACGAATATGAATTTTTTATATTTATTAATATATGTGAATTAGAGATTTATTTTACTTTAATTGGGGTGCTATGTTTGATAGAATACCTGATACACAACAACATGTTTCTTTGAAATCGTACATTGAACACAACATTGAGTCATACTGAATAATAATAATATAATATTATTTTAATTTGTAGTTAATGCCTAGACACTATATTGAAAGGAATGAACATAAATAACTATAACATGATTATACATGTTTGATAAATGTTTTTTCATTAATCCAATAAAATTTAGAGACATAAAATGTGAATGAATCTATTTTTAACTATAATAAATTTTAAAATTCAATTTACTCAATTTTGATGGAGAACCCTTTTTTAAATATAGTTTTGGTGAATTTTATATGTTCAATTTCGAAAAATAAAATTATTCATTCGAATTAGAAAATCAAAATTTAATTTGGATAAATTTTTTATATTTTTCGGATAAAATTCATTTTTAATGAATAGTAAAAAATAAAGTATTTTAATTCAAAAGTTCCCATTAATATAATTTATATATATGGTTAGATTATAATTTTAATAGGTTTTAAATTTATATTACATTATATTTTTAACATTTAATTCAATTTTGGTCATTGTATTGATTTCACTTTTAAATTGGACATAAACAATTGTCAATCTTTTGATAGTTATTGTTTCTTAAAAACACGGTATTTTTTGACAACGATAATTAATTTTAAATTTATTAACACAACTTCTATGATTTTAATTTGGTAAAATAGAAATCATTTTTTAATTTGGAATATCAAATATATATTAGGCTGATTTTTTGTCATTTTTCTGAAAAACATAAATTTTAGATGAATAGTGAAGTCACTTAGTAGTAGTTAAAAAACTAATTTTTTCACATAAATGAAATTTTACCAATTATGTGAATTGAATTATTAATATATGACAAAATTGGTTATTATTAGTAAGTTAAATTCTAATCAATAATACGAAAATAATTTTTGGTGAATAATAACTTCTGACATTTATTTACGGCGGTTGAAGGTAAATATGGTAATTCAAGGTAAAAAGAATATTATAATAATACAAAATTACCTTAAAACTAGTCCTAACCATATTGGATGAGTCATGTACGACCATGGGCATCCTTTGGTCAATTTCGAGACCCCATGGAGCCACTTATGACTGATAATGACATTTTTTTTAATTTAACATAAAATAAAAGAGAAAATGGAATAAAAAATTATCTTTTAGTAAATAAATATTTACATTAGATTATATAAGTCATATCTTCGACTATAAATATAAATTTAAAATATATGTGGATTTACTAAATAATTGTATATTTTTATAATTTTTATACATCAAATAAATTAAATTAATTAAGAGATGATAATGATGCATTATTTACCTCATTAATTACTGATTTAAATAAATATCATAATAAATTATAAAAATATATCCACAAACATTACAATTATTGTTGGAATATTTTATTTCAACCATTAGTAATATTAAATTTTAATTTAATTAGTTTTGGAAATTTGGATACAAAATATCATTATAGAATAAAATAATATTTTCAAACATTCCTAAAGAGCCCATCCTCCCCCCTTATAAAAATCTATCCCTTATAACTCATTCCTCACACCTCTTAATACCATTGGCTTGTCTAAATCCTACCTAAATAATCTCTCAAGATCCCTCTACTTCTCTTAGAAGCCTTACCTTAGGCTGAAGGAACTTCACGAAGTCCCTTTTGTTCAAACCAAATGATGTTTCCCAAATTAAATGTAACTGTTTCTCTTAACCTCTTTTATTTTATTTTACCTTTCCAACCGCTAAACACTATTTGTTATATTCTTTTATTATAACCCCAACATCCTCAATAAACTAGAACGTTGTTATTTGATGTATTATTAATACACTTACACACACATCCATCTAATGAGTTAAGAACATATTGTTTCCCTGGATGGAAAACTAACGCCAAACGAAACCATGATTGTTCAAATATCTCCAGCCACCTATCATGGTGGCCATTATGATGGAACTGTATTTATATATAATGTAATAGTTTTTAAATATGATTATGTAATTTTTATTTACAAACATACCTTCATTCGTTCCAATATGTGTAATCCTGATAATTTCATTTGAGAAAGTGCAGACTACCACCTCTTCAAGGTGATATGATTCGTTTATAAAAAAACATGGAATGTATAATGGATTGTGTTAATGAAATTATGTAACATATATAACATATGATTTTTTACTAGAATAATAATATACCTATTTATTCCTATATTTTTATTCTTTTTAATATAAAATTGAATTTAATGTAGCGTTCATGCGTACGTATGACTTACTGTGTCCACGAACAGTGTGTTTCATTTCTCAACTCCAAATGATATGAAATATTATAAATACATATACACTGGATATATATGATATATATGATATTTAAATCATGAATATCATTCTGGAGATAATGGAATATTTACCACATGAACAATTTTTAATTATAACAAGTTCATTTTTAACTAAACTTCCAAACATCGACCAAATGTTCAGTATGAACTCAAATAATTTACTAATTATTATAGAAAAGTAATAATTGATATAAAAGTAATAATAATATTTCAAAATTTCTTAAGTTATTATATATTAAATTAATTTTATTATTCAGGAATAATATGGGATATATGAGTCATGTCGAACACGAAGTAAGGGGATTCTTATCTCACTATTAATTCCATGAGATTTACATTGTTCACCACTTATTCATGAAATATGGTGTATTGTGTTATTGAATTTGATATATATTATCGTGATTCTCTTTATATTCATTGTATTCTATTAATAATTTTGTGGTTATTAATTTTTCTTCATACGACTTGATTGATTATTACGTGGTAAGGGTTTACTTATCTCACTTTTTATTCCCACGAGATTCATGCTATATTTGCCACTATTTCCTTTTTTTAGTGTATGTACTGCCAATGATTTTTTTCATTGTGTAATATAATTTAATTTATGGGTATTTACATCTTATTTTTATGATCCTTCGTTCATGGGGGGTATGTTTCGTAGGTTACAAAATCGTTAAAGCAACCTTTCACCCACCTCTTTTTAAAAGACTTTTATTTGTTATGACTTTTAATTAACATATTTATATGTCAGGATATGTTCTTATATATCCTTATTTATATTTGTTTTATGACCAAGTGATGATATACCCTTTTCTATCCGATCAACTCATTCTATTAATTTTAATTTGACGTCGTCAGGCTGTCGAATTACTATAAGGGAACTTCTTTACAAAATTTCAATTCTTTCGGTCAAACTTATGCTTCTTGATTTTTTCATGCTATAAATAATTTTGAATGTCATATTATTGTTTTACACATAATATCCACCATTATTTGGTGTATTATTATTTTCCAAACATAATTATTTCATTGATTTATCTTTAATATATGGATACCCTCTTTATAATTCTTTCGTCTCAATTTACTTTCCATTGAGGCATCACTGTTGTTATGTTCCAATTAAACATTATATGGTGTATATAATGTCCATTGGAATATTAAATCGTAAATCCATTTATTTTTATGAAATTATAATTTTTTTATTAAATGTAATTTTTAAATTATTTTTATTAAAGCATCTATCATTCTGTTAAAAACTCTTTAACTAAAATATTGTTTTAAATGTTTTAGAGATTTATTATTCTAAATATTTAATTTTGATTTCCATGTTTCAAAAATGTTTTTTGGGATATATATATGGACATTAATTTTTTTAAATGATAATTCATTTAAAATCATCAAATTCATATTGGCAATATTGATTCAAAAATCAGTTTTTAATGGTATTGAAAATGGTTTGATAAATCATTGATTATTTCAATATCTTGAAATTGTTTCTACTGATTGAAAATAAAATTTTATAAGTAAAATTTTTATATTGGTACTATTTTATGAGTTATGATGGTACTTGTACATTTGGTGGGTGGTTACGTGATAAACCATGTGACGGGTGGTGTGGTGATAAACCTCCACGTGTGGCGACATTATAACCTCAAATAAATTGGGTATGGAAGTCGGCCTTATGGCTATTCCTTTTAGTGATATGTGTGGAAGTTGACTGTATGGTTATTCCACTTAAGAATTTTAATGTCCCAAGTTACATTTATATGTTTTGTATTTATTATATGGGTTTTATGGTAATATTTTTTTTACAAAAGGGTAATAAATGTTCATTTATTCAGTAAAGAGTAATTGCTACTTCATAAGGCTGAAAAGTATTAATTATGATAAATTATTCATGGTTTACTTGTTGTTTTTAAAAAAATTAACTATTTTCCTTCTTTGTATATCCCTTACCGATCATTTTATGATCATCCCTTGTTCTGAAAGGGTGTTCAATGGATTTAAAGATGAATAGTGTCAAGGATGGGATCAAGGAAAACTCTTGCAGTCTATGAAATAGAACTAGTCATGACTTTTTTTTCAAGAGTTTTTTATTTTGTGAATAAAATGGAAACTGAGTAGAATTTTCTACTTTGATTTTTTTGAGATGTAATTAAATTTTTATACCTAATTATAAAAAATCTATACATGAAAATATCCTCAATGTGAATTATTAATTTAATTCATGATAATGTGATGTTTAAGGCCATGTCCTTATAGTAAATTTTTGGGAAGATTAATTACTATTCAGTATAATTAATTTATCATTTATTATACCAATTATATCTTTTTGGTATGAGAATAAATTTTTTATAATATTTCATTCAAATAGAGTCATTTTTTCCATAATTTTGTTTTTAAGATGTTAAATATTTTTAATATGGTGTTATATAGTTGATATTTTCGACTATATGTAGTAATTTGAAAGATAAAGTATTTAATTAAATAATATAAATTAAATTAATTTTTATTGTGATAAAATAATTATCATAAATATTGACAAAATGATTCTTCTATAATTTTTTAATTAATTGAAGAATTGTATAAATGATATTAAAAATAAGAAATAATATAATTATAGATAATTAATGTCATAAAAAAATTTATGGGTGAATTTGAAAAATTATTGATGAGATAAAATTTCTGGTTTTAATATATCATGTTATGATATTTTTAAAAAGTCGTGTGATTAATACATAAAAAATGACATTAATGATATATTAAATTATATAATAAATTTCAAATTATCTAAGATTAAAATAAATATAAAATTCACCAAAATTATATTTATAAATCATAAAATATCACGATTGAATCATTTAATGGTAATTTTTAATTTTATTGTAATCTTATTAACCCTATATGTGTATATTAGTTGACATAATGGTTAAAATTAAAAATATAAATAAATGACAAAGATAAAATTTTATGATTTAAAATTTTTTAAAACATATTTAATTATTATTAATTTTTTTATATCATTAAAATAACATTTTATATATTAGATAAAAATGTTTGGATGAATTTGGATTATAAAAATAATTTTTACTAATTTAATATTTTGAATAATTTCCAGAGTGCATATCCCTAGTCATATAAAAAAATCCTCGTATTTTATGTTCCTAAAACATAAAAACCTATTAGGGTTGTGTTGTTTTACAAAAATCATTTAAATAATCCCTCACTAATGTTTAGCGGCCTTATTTCAGGCATAATATCCACCTAATAAGTGTTATGGTGTTAATCAAATGATGTTGTTAAATGAAAAGGGTCTATTTTTATTAAAGATTTTTATTTTATTTCTTCTTCCACAAACATAATATAATCTAATAAAAGAATAAAAGAATAAATCCTTTATATTAAACATAATGAGATGTTCTTATTAAAAAATATTCACTTGAATCAATCTTGAATCTTATCAAATTAAAAAATAAATATAATTCGTGTGTGTGATGAACTACTACCTCGCGAACTGATATAACTCATTTTTCATCTCTATTTCTCACTAATGGCTATAATGATGGAATTAAAATCTACATGTTTTATTAATGAATTATTTATATTTATGAAATGTTAATATAAAATATATATCCTTCCATATCTATTCATGATGAAATGATAACATCATTCATGCATATATGTAAATGATCACCTCCATGAAGTGATGTGATTCATTTTTAATCAACACATAATTTTGTGATATATATATATATATATATAATATAAATATTATATTTATGATATTATGATCATTATAGAGATAAAATATTACTTACCTACTTTCCAAAATGGTCATTGAAAAATGAAATCATTACTCAAGGATACATACTTCTTACCATCCACTTAATTTTTATGTATTTCATTTTTCATCTCCCTATGTCATTGATGAGGTTAAAATTATATTTTATTTATAGAATTAATTATTATTTCGTGATTATTATTAGATACTAGTTAGAATTATTACTATTTTGACTACATACTTCACCGAATGTCATGTTGGACTCATGTATAGAATATTTTATTAACGTTCAATGAGAGTATATATAATTAAAAAAGTGGTTGAACAATATATTATGTTATATAAAAATAATAATAAACATAAAAAATGTTCTAATTAAATTAGATTAATAAGTTATGTTTATTATTCATGAAGATAATTAAATTATGTGATGAATCCAACTCATGGTAAGGGACTTCATATGAATATCCTTTCATTGAGCCATATCATGATGTTATAATTGTTTATTATACTATAAGGATTATATAAATTACTTATGAAAAATCATATCATGAATTAAAATATTATCATGATATTTAAAATACTTTATGTGGTTATAAAAAAATGATTATTATTATTCAGGTGATTCTCAAGGGGTAAGGGACTCCAACACTAAAACATAATTTCAAACGTTTTAATGATTATTTCTTATAAATAATTTGGTTTCATTTCAATTTTTTCAAATTGGTTTATATAAATTTATTTATATGGAAATTAATTTTTAATTATGTTAACTTTACAATTTCTATCAAATAATTTAATGGTTTATGGGAAACATTGAGTTCAATATTATCATCTAATATTTTTTAAAATGTTTATTGAAAATGGATTAATTATATCTAAAAAATATAATGTTTTTATATGAGTTAAAATTATATTCTACAGATGAATTGTTAAATGATAAATGATTTTGTGTGTTATTATTATAAAATTGTACTTGGACAATTGATGGGTGGTTATTTTATAACCAATGATGTATTGTGTATAAATGTTTCCCATACAGCTATTCCATTTATAAGATTGACATTTATGGATGTTGGTCATATGTCTATTATATTTAAGATAAAAATTTTGTAATTAAACCACATGGTAATTCAATTTGAGTATAATTATATACCAATTTTACAACTTATAGTTTATAATTTTACATATGAGTTTTCAATAATATTGATAGAATTTTAAAATGGACGATAATTATCTTTTAAAAAATGGTGATCACATTTTAAAATTTAAATATTTTGTTTCTTAAAACAATTTTTATGGGTTTTCACTAGACTAATGGTTTCTTTTAAAGTAATTACCTTTTTGAGATTATGTGCTTATTCCAAAATTTAAAAAAGATTACATATTTTAAGGAAGGTATCAGAAAAGGATGATAACAATTGAAAATTTTGAAGATATATAATCATAAGTGATTTTGTTTTCTTTTACTAATTATTCATTAATAAAAAATGGATATTGATTATAACATTCAACTTGAAATGTATGGTTTTACTATATAATTTTTTGTTTTAATTCTCTAAAACTATAAAAATAAAACTTATTTGAAAAATTAATATTACTAGATTTTTTAAAATAAGTAGAATATATAATTGTTATTTTATTTTCCTTATATGAAGTTATCCATAATTCATGGTTTTGACGTCATATATATATTTTCCTGATTTCCCGTGATTCTATTACACTATAATACCATGATATTTATTTTATTATTCCTTGTGATAACTCATTAGCTATCCATTTTATGAAATCATGATATATCTTTAACTCACATATCATGATTCCTTGTAATGTTTATTCCGTTACTGGGCTATCATGCTCGCCCATTTATTCTATGTATTCTATAGGCCATCCAACGACGTTTTTGGATCTTTATGAAATTAGGAGAAAACTAAGGAAATTGAAAATTTAATAACAAGGCTTCCATGACATAGTTTTATTTGATATGTAGTGATATTAGTCTTCCAATAACATTTGGCATGAAAATATGTTTTATAGTAAATTTTTGATATGTATGTATAAATATCATTTACAAATATTTATGAAACAATTAGGTCACTATAGTTGGTATTAGAGAATATTTTTAGTTAACCATTATAAACTATGGTGGGAAATCCTTATTGAGACCCATGTGGACTTGTTTAATTATAATTATAATGATAAGAATAATGATATTTCTATATATATGAAAATATCCTGTATTTTTTTATGTTTATAGTGATTGGTTTTGATTTATTATTTCCATATCTAGATACTATATGTTGGTGTGGTTATAGAACTTATTTACCTTGGAATAATTACTAAAAAATGGAATGTCAAGATGGAGTTTAGTGTTAATTATTTAAATAGAATGGTCTTTGTAGAACACCATGTTTAAAAATCCAATGGTATAGTCTTTAGAAATTCACATACTCTTTGCAAACCGTCAAATAGTATAATAATCTATGATGAACATGAATGAATATGGACAACCCTAAGGTGTCTTAAAATGAAAATGTGTTTTCATTATTTAGTCATCCTCTAAATGGGATATCATTTTTCATGTGGTTCACCACAATGATTATTATTTCTCATTATTTTATTTATTGTTTTAATAAATGGTTAGTTCTAGGAGAAATTATTTTAATAATATTTGTGGTGGAATCATTCCTAATTATAATCCACCAAATTAGATGATTATTAGAGATAATTGTTTTTTGATTAAGCATAATCAACTATCATGATATATTATTGAAAACGTAAACTTCGGTTAGATTTATAATAAGTCAAATAAGAGGTGGATGGGAAATTTCTAATGATTACAACATAATTATAACAATTTAAATAATATTAAGATTTCTACTTGTTCTGAAGATGGTTAGAAGGACATGCAATAATATCAATAATAGATAGAATGATATTTTATATGTGTAAATGGTGTTTATAGTGAAACATTTTTTCATATAAATTGATTTATTATATATTGGTAACCTTTACATTATCTAATTCAATTCCTTAAACATAGTGTTCAACCCTAGAACATGTATGTACTTACATTATACCAAATAATTTAAGTAATATGGTTGAGGTATTTCTTATTGGGATTCCAGAGTTATTCAATAGAATTATTTTCACCAATGGTATTTTGGTTATAAAACTAATGAAATGACTATGTATTGTGTTAAATATGGATGAATATTTGTCTCCACTATTGATTATCATAATACTTAAGGATTATATCATTGTATTATGAGATCATGGTCTATCATAGGATTAAATTCTTATAAATCTTTTCTACAGTTTCATTAATGGGATTTTATGGTGATTAATGATATTTTATTGTATTTTTATAATTTTGATGTATATTTAACCATTCATTAATATAAAATATTTTTGGGATTTATATTATGATTTTTTTAAATTTTATATGATGGCCAACTAAACTGTTAATCATTTATATGACGACCTACATCCTCGCAAACGAATATAATATTTCTTCAATCCCTAATACTAATGCACATATATAATAGTGTGAATAATAATAATAAATGATATTTATGAAATAATTATACATGTTGAATTATAATTTCAAATATAAATTTTTAATTTACATTCTGTATAAAATAAAATAATTTCACTCATCTTTACTTTAGACTACCACCTCACAAAGAGATGTAATTCCTTTCATCGTAAATGATTTACATGGAATTTAATTAGGATAAATTTAATTAATAAGTATGATATATATGAGACCATGTATAATTTATTAAATTAAAATAAAACAAACAACGTTACCATTTCACATATTATGGAAAATATAACGGCACTCATGAGTACGTACAACCTACAATCTCTATGATGTGTTTTGTTTATTACTCGATGTTAAAAATTGAGTAATGATTTTAATGATTTATCTTGTTTAGAAATTACATTTCTACCATTAATATAATTCTGTTTAATATGTAACTATAACCTTTGTTCATGATCCAAAATATTGACATTTAAATTTTTCTAGATAGAACATGGAAGTTAATACAAAAAATAGAAATAAAGAGGTATTATTAATGAGTGGGCAATAATTTTTCAGAAATGGAAAATATATGATACTATAAATAATAAAATAATTTGTTAATATGATCATATCATTCATGAAACAACTATACCATAGGTTAAATAGTTCACAACTAATGAAAATAATTCCTTAAGTGAGTGTCTTATATCAATTTTCATTCATTTTGTTACATTTTTAAATGATTGATTATATTTTTCCAAGATTATATATGTAAATAATTTTGAATTAATTATTTTGTATTTTGAAATTTATTTCATTGGATCATTATTTGATGCACATAATCACCCTATTGATTAAATCTGAACTAATTGATACAATCATTTTATGTGTTTCATATCTAACATCATTCTTTGATACACATGTAACTTTATGCACCCAGTTTATTTTTAATGGTGTATATAATGAAACATAAAGTAATATATAATGAATGATTCATAAATCATGATATTTTATGTTATAATTAAATAACATTATTCATGGTAAATTTGGATTAAAAGTTTCAAAATAAACAATAGTATCTATTTCAATGTTATTTTAATAGGGATATATTTAGATTAAATTTTCATTAAAGGAAGTAATTAGATCTTAATATAATAATATCATGAAATTATATTATCTAGTATTTATACATGATTGTTCCATGTAACAATATTGTTTTTATATATTTGGTACTTAATATGATTGAGAAATTGTTTTTATAAACCGAATTAGTTTCCTTACTAGTAAAAAATACACTTTCTTCCAAACCCCGGTTTTCTAATTTTTTTTAAAAATTTCATATGATTTTTGTTTAAATTAAATTTTACCCTTAATTTATTTTTTATAAAACATATTTATTTAAAAAACCTATTCTTTTTGAAATAATGTATTTTTGACGTTTCTTAAAAAAATGATAAATGATATTTATTTTTAATATATCAAAGACAAATAAAACATTTCCTTTATCATGAATAGTAAATGTATTAATTTTTTTTCAAATGTTTAAATTATGATTTCATTAATTATAAAAAGTTATCTTTTAATATATTATTATTATTAATTTTTTTAAAAATGGAATATTTATTTTCCTTAGGAAATGATCAAAGAGATATTTTAAAATTATTTCCCATCTAAGATAACATCCTTTGTTATAACTCCTTGATAGTTTTTTACATTATTTTAAAATTTATATAATACTTAAAAATTTATTCAATCAAAAATAAAAACCATTTTTGAGTTTTTATATGTCCTCATGGTACACTAAGTTTTTTTTATCACTTCTGGGTCCTATATTTTGTTGGGGAACATTAGTTTTTCCAATATGTGGCCAATGATAACATAATTTTATGGTTCCTCAATGTCAATGTAGGGATGGATGTGGGAATGAAAAATCTTAATTGATGAGTGGTTAGATGAATGAATTAAATTGGAACTAAACAATATATGATTCTCCAACAGTGGTGGAAAATGATTGGTAGAAAGAGATAGTGGAGTTGGGGTTCATGCCCGACTCATAGCCATGAAATTCCATGAGCCTTGAAAAAAACTCATTAGGGGGGGATCAACGCCTTTGGTTAGGACCATGATATTTGTGTGGAAGGGATTCATAATTAGATAAAGGTAGTGAAAATGTGTAATGGTGGAGGGGATTAATGAAGAGGAGGTGTGGAATTTTGAAAGGAATGGAAGGGGGATCACAACTCACAAAACCAAGGGTAGTGGTTTAAGAAGCTCGAATTATAATTTTATGAGAATTTTTTTAATACCTGAAAAGTGTGTGTAGTGTTTTTTAAAAACAATTATAAAAATATAATAAAAAATTGTAGTTTATAGTGTATTATAATGATGATTATTATTATTATTTTGATGTTTTACAACAGTTGGATGATCTTCTTTAGTCCCCTTAATGAGAAAGTACTAAACCACAATGATACAAACTCAATCTAAACAATCTATCATTTATTCATAGATGATGCTTTGTTTTATTTCATGAGAAATACATCTTTTGAGTCAGGTTAAATTGAGCAATTGAATACATTATTCATTTAATTGACCGTGTTATATCATTAACAAATATCCACCTTCCTTAATAGGTGGTCCATCCCCTTATTTAATTTTTATTGTTCCATATTGCAATAATTTAGAAATTTATAATGTACATAACCATAATGAAGTTATTTTTTTGGTGAACAATTTCATATGGGAATTAAAAAATTGAGCTTTATCCCCTTATGTGAGAATTTTTTGCATGATGCCCAGGTTATGAAATTATATATTTTTTTCACATACATTTTAGAATTATAATAATATTATATTTTAATATATGTAATATCTTATAATTGTATAATTGATAGTTTCATATATTTTTGGTCCATCTAGGTTTAACATTTTGATTGCTCGGTATGAGCAATGTTTTAATTCAACATCCATATGACATGTTTTACCATAGAAATGAAATATAAGTGTTATTATGATGGTTGTTTCTTATGTTGTGTGGTATACCCACATTATATCATCATGATTGTGAAATTTTTCCATCCTATTTGTATTGATGATATTTTGTAGAATTTTCTTAATCTCTTAATTAGAAATTCATAGCTGCACAATTGTTTTTGGGTGGTAATATTATATAGTGATGTATCAAATATCACAACATTCAAGGAGTATATTTACAGAAGTATTATTGAATTAAGACACCCGATCCAAAATGAGTTGTCAGGGAACTATCAATTAGAAAAATATTTTCTAATTTAAAAAATGCTTGATCACCATGGCTTTGTCAAATGTGGTAGCTTTTTCTCCTACCAAATTCGATACATTATCTTTGATGACCAAGATTTAAAAAATTAAATGGTAATATTGAAACATTTCCACAAAATAAAATCACTATACATAAAATATTTATACATCCACGATAATCTTATATGTAATTTCATTATGTTTCTAAATGGTTTTTTCCTCAAGAACCAATCAATGCATGGAAAAATGTTCTTATTTATTAATATATTATGGGATATAATAATAATATTTTACATATTTTATCCATAATGTACTCATATCCTAGATATATCCTGGTCAATTATTTTACGCATTACACAAATAAATTTGAATTTCCTTATCTGGATTAAAATATCACATTAATCCTACAACACAGTGCTTAACCAATAGTGGGAAATCCATTTAATAGTTATAATTATCATGAAGGAAATTCTTCATATTTTGATATGATTAATGTGGTTGATGCTTTTAGTGTAAAGTTTATTTTCTATATCAATGAACCATGGTCGTTATAACAAAACATCATTTAAAAGGGTCTCATTTGGGAAATCATACTCAATACATATCTATTTATCATTTGTAATATATTAAATTGGGAGTCTAGATAGATATTTAATACTTGAATTTTCAGTTCCTCTTGTTTAAACTATGATGATGTGAAAATATTATTATAGAAACATCCTCTTAATCATCATACTTTTAGTATCATTTTATTAAAGGTATTTAAATGATTCATAATTCATTTAAAACATGACTCTGGAGATCTTGAGGTATGACATAAATTTTTCAAACATGAAAACTACTCCGAACATCTAATTATACATGGTCTTATAGTTTATTAGAGATTCATATAGTTTTTTCAATGAATAATACATAAAACAATGGACATATTGAAATATCTATAATAAATTTGTTCCCTAATATATGTTACTAGCATATCCCATCATTTCAAATTCTAGTTCCCATTTTTGTTATACAATGATATGAGTGACCAATTATATATATTTAAATAAATATATATATATAAATATTTATCATTAAATTAAAAAGGATTTCCCTAAGACAGTATATGTGCTAGTGGTCAAGAAATTATTACATAGTCCTTAACAATGTGAGCATATAATCCAACATGAAATTAAAAAAAATATTAATCATTTCACAGTTGGGGGTTTCATCATGTATGATTTTTTTTAATTTTACTATATCAAAATCCATTCAATGAATTGAAATCTAATACCTAATGATTATTACTCCTTTTACCATGTAATATATTTTCTTGAAATTCAACACATAGAACGTCCCATCATAGGATTACAACACTAATTCGATAATTCTCATGAATACAGTTATGTATAGTCTATATATGAAAAAGTCCATAATAAATATTTTAAAAGACCCCTCCACCATATTATTTAATATATGTATCATTCAACATCATAAATTTTCCAGTGAAATAAACATCCCAAAATGACATTATTTGATAGGAAAATGTTCTGCAAGGTCAAGTGGAAATCCCATTTTACGAATAAAATGGCCCAAATTAGATATTATTGTGTCTAAACTATCAATTTTAAAAAAATAGGATTAATTACCATCTTATAACTAAAGAAAATGATCTATGAATAATAGGGGAAGTGGTGTTTTAGGGTTTCATTATTGAGATTTTTTATTCAAACCTTGCTCTCAATATTGTATTGTTTTGACTTGGGATTAATTCAAATTAATTATTTAATTTAATAGTAAAGAATCCAATCATTGGGATAAATTATAATGGACTCACCCAGTCACTATTAGATAAGGAAAAATTAAACCATTATAAATATTCTTTATATCCTTATTTTTAATATGTTATCTAATTGGTGGGAGGATTCTCCACTAGGGTTTCCATTTTTTCTGATCACCTTCGACTATTATAATATTATATATTCAAATTATTGGGTTGGTCTGCTTGATTTTATCCACAACACTGACTAATAAAATTTTATTCCCCTTGATAATAGTTATTAGTTTAAATTCACATTCATGGTAAACTTCCAAGATTATATTAACTTGTATTTTGTATTCAATTATTAATAATTTGTCATATATTGTGAAATAAAGAGATATTAATTTATATTTCATTATCTTGATGATCGAGGTTGTGAATTGTGGTACGATTTTCTATTTCCAGGATTTGATATAATTTACCTCTTTATAGTCACTATACTCATCATCTTTATGAATAGTAATCTCATTCTCTTCCTCAATTCAATGAAATCATATTTTTCATTAGTCCTAAAAATATATTTTAAATAAATATATTTTCCACTTTTTTGGGTGGAATTAACTAGAATGAACTGTACTTGTTCTTCATTGAAATTGAGGATATGTCTTCCTTGTTTCACATATATTAATTATTTTCTGGGGGTAAGAAATTACCTTCCTTGAATTATAGAGACATTCCCTTCTAAAATTATCTATATGGTATGAGTATATGTAAGAAATATATATTTTACATCTTTTAATAAAATACACCTAGTAAGTCATCAATGATTCATAACTAATTGTTCTCCTACTGGTGGATCCACTCTCTCCCACATCATATCATCAATTTTTAGTTTCAAAAAATCATCCATCGATGTAAGATTAGTTATTTCTATAACATTCCATAATCCATTATCATAATTACATGATATGATGGTGCATTATATTTGAATGATTTCAAGGTCCTTTATCTAGTGAAGAAATTTCAATATGGATAATGTAGATCACTCATTGTTCAAAGACAGAAAACTAATACTTTAATATTCCAATTTTTATGGCGAATTTCTATTAAGAATTTATTTTAGTTGAGAATCTAATAAATTCCATTGGTGAATGTGATATTATGGAGGAGTTAATTGAAAATTTTATAAATTATATTTTACTTACCACATATCTTTACACATCTAATTCACATGGGAAATAGAAGAGGGAAGATGTATGGTGTTGGTTCCCCGTAGATGTCCTTGATTTTGGTACTCTCTTATATTTGAAATTTTAACCCAAGAACAATTTCAAGATTATGTTCATTACCTAATTTTTCTATAATATCATTAATAACTTAATTGTTGATAGTCACACATGAACTATGGGTTTTTATACTATTTTCCCCACCTTTTGATGCCTATTGAATGTAATTTTGTTTTTAATTATAAAGGAAATAACTAATATACTCCACTATCATATGTGTCTCATTATTATCTAATATGTGTTCCAGATAATCAATCTAAAATAGTCATAGATATCTTATCAAAATTTTTTGAGGTTGAGGAGAGTAACCCAATGATTTTTCATCGCTATTTTTTTAAAAAAATTATCTAGTACAATTTTAAATTAGTGTGGTTACTTTATTTTAATTTTTTTCACTTCTATGGTGGGGCTAGTTATTGTTTGGGTGGAGCATGGGGTTGCAATTTCTAATGACGGGGTGGAAATTGTTATGAAAAAGATGAAATTGTTTATTGTTAGAAGGGATGTTATTTTTTAGGTGTTCGATTCCGATTTGGGAACCAAGGATGTCTTATATTCTATGTTGTGTAATGAAAAATCGATGATTGATGGAATCCTTTATTTTTTATGGATGTTGTTGAAACCATCACTATTGATAGAAACGTTGTTGAATTTTTTGTGGTTTCTTGTAATTAAACTAATATTGGTCCTTATTTATGTTTTTAATTCTAGACCACATGAAGTCATGATATAGTTGTAGGCCTCTACAAATCCTTTTGTATTAATCTTTTATGATAGGAGAATGTGGTGGTATTAGTGGGGAATGAACCTAAAATGATTTAATTTGTTATTAAAATCATCAACATGGGTTTCATGATGTGTTATTTCATCTAATTTTAGAATTATATGTGTAGAAGGTACATGATCACTCTTACATTGACTAGAGTAGTGTGATACTTATTCTAGATGTTCTCGACCCATAGCTGGGGTCTTGAAAAAATTCCTACCATCAGTAGTTTCATATACGATCGTGTGTGTATCTAGTTGTAGTCCCTAAAAATAAATTGATGTTGTACCCACACATCATATCCATTTTATAATAAAATCTATGTAAAATTCGATAAAATAGTCTCAATTATCTCATGATATTTACATATATGTATAGGAAAAGATTTTGTGTCACTCCAAGTCTTCCATGTATGTACCAGTGGGAAATATTTTTCTATGAATTTTTTATCCATGTCATCCTATGTTGTGTTGAATTCAAGAGCCAAAATGATCAGAAAGTCTAAGGATTTATCACACAAGAAGAAGGTAGATACCCCAGGCTCAGTGTTATAATAAGATAATCCTTAGAACTAAAAGGTCTCCAAGTCATCAAGGGATGTTGAGATATATTAATGTGAATACTCACTCTAAAGTCTACTGTATTTCCCCATGTTATAGATCATCTGAATGAGTCTATGGTTTTATTCAATAATTTTGTTCCTAAATAAAAGGTTTTAAAATTATATAAATTACACCAGTAATTTATAGAAAACTCTATTATATAATATATTATTCCAGTACTGAAGGGGGAAATATTTTAAGGCCATCTTGGTCAAATTTAGTAACATGTACTTGAGAAGAAACATGATTTTTTTCTATTCCATTATTATATGATAACATGAAATGTGGCGTCACATTATTTTAGGGGTGACCTCAAAAATGTATTTACATTCTATAATCCTTTAATTATTAATAGGATCTTGATGCATGCACTAGAATAATTAAATAGGGATAGTTACTAATATATGTCTCAATGTTTAAAAATATATGGGAAATGGAAAGGACGATGCAATGTAATAATAGGCTTGTGTAGATAGTCATTAAGAAAAAGAAAACTATTGGTCCCTATCAATAATGAGAAAATTTAAATGGATCATATAGAAATATGGATTCATCATGGTGGTGATTTTATTTTAAATTTATATAAACAAACTATAAAAACTATGAGGGTGCGTATAATAGTGTATATCCAGGGTTGAACCCACATGGAAGAGATGGAAACGACTAGTGACTGATTAACTAGGACCTACCCATGGATTCCCCAAATAATTCTAAAATTTGTGTTTTAATGAAATTAATTGGATTGATATATTAGTTGAATAAAGAAAGTGTTTTGGAAATTTTTTGGGCTACTAAACAATAGATAACACTGAAGCTAAAATGGTAATTTATTTTGGATTATATTATTTAGTTTTTAAAATATTACCAATCATTTTGTAGTCTATAAAATCAAAATTACACTAATATCAAACAATTATTTGGTCAACATGTTGTTTCTATTAATGAATGATTTTGTTCTACTAAAAATGTTGAATTAAAAAAATAAATACAAATATGTTCAATTCATTTTAGTGAGGTCATTATCCGTCCTATGAAATAACATTATCTAAATCCTATAAGAGAAAATGATATGATTTTATGTATAACCTAATTCATAAAACAATAAAATACCATGTTTTTATTTATAAACTCATTAAACCATTATAATTGATACTCTGAATCAATATCCCTATGTGGTTTAGTTGTGCTTGTTTAACGTATAAAAAAAGAAAAATATTTTTCTTAGTGGAATCATGAATCAAAGTTGAAAAATAATCAAACATTAAATTCCATTTAATTGATCACAATTAAGAAAACAACAACCAAATTTGAGTATTGAAATATAATAATAATATTTGAATAAGAATGGGGAGATTACATCTATCAATAGAAATGAATATAATTTTCATCATTGGAATCTCTAAGGAAACACATGATAATAAAAATAAATAAAGAATCAATGAATGGGAAAGAAAATATAGAAAATGGATAAAATCCGTAAAAATATCTAGCTCAATGGAATATATAGGTCATACCACCCTATGTTATAAAAATGGTTTTCACTATAATTCATCTATAATTTAACTCTTCACTAATACATTCACGGTATAAGAAACTTTTTACACCACTAATGAATTAATTGGGTTTTCTGATCTCTAGGAAGAACCTATTGTGAATGAAGTGTAGGGACTTGGGGTCTCACGAGTTATATGGCATAAATAATTTTTTTTGGAATATAAGTTCATCTTAAGATGGATATTATTATGGCATGAATAGATATTATGGACTTGTAGTGGACATACATTATCTCAATAGATTTATGAGGTGAATGAAGTTTAATGTTGTAAAATGACTAAAATTACAAGCATAAATAATTGCTCCCATTATTCAACATCAACACTAATTTCATTAACATTTCAACCAAAAATAACATTATCAATAGGTTAGAAACATAAATAATTAGTTTCAACATATATATATGAATTATAATTTTTACAATAAAAATTTTATAGATTTAAATACTAGAATATTGATCCTACTAATGAAAAAAATATTATTATAAGGGCTCAACGTTGAATCAATACGTAATATTTAGTATTAATTCAATAAATATTTATTATTCATTCATGAGGAAATTTTTCAATTTATATTTATTTCTATTTATAGGAAAATACTACATAAAAAACCCATACATTACATAGACATCATTACCACTTAGTGTCTATTTTTTACATTATTTCACTTGAATAATGAAACATGTTTTATTTTAATAAAAAATATTCATTTTTTTCAATCATATCAGATTATTATCTTAATTCACCATTCAATATTATGAAAAATAATTTAAAATATAGTATGAGATTAAAATGATCAATAAGTAACATATTCAATGGAATAATGAAATTTGATTTTTTATTTCAAAATCATGATATCATATTAGTGTTTTTTCAATTTAAATAAAAAACATTGTGCTCAGTATATTATTTAATTACACATGAAATAAATTTATCACCCGATAACATTTCATAAATCAAATTGGAATAATGTGAATAAGAAAAAATCATAATCATCGGTATTTATTTTAAAATATGAGATCACATTCAAAATATAATATTAAAAACTCACATCGTAACTCTTAAAAGGAATAATCATTCCATCAAAGAAAATATCATTATCTTACAATATTGAATCATAATTATTCTACTAAAACATAATTGAAATCATAAAAATGCCAAATAGATTCCTTGGGAAATAATATTCATTGATCTTTTATAATAACAATTTCATGAAAACATACAAATTGAATAACCTAGTTCATTATATTCAACATAATTATCTAGAGAAAAAAATACCAATATCCAATGCATTAGATAGCTAGTTCATGATCAATCGTCATCACAAAAAATGTACAAGGACATTAAAAAATAATGACCCAGACATTTAATAATGGAATTTAACCCTTTATTATATTGACTTCCTATACATAAATAACATATAATCCATTATAGACCATAACAAAAACAATATTAATTAATAATTAAGGACATAAGTAGTATTTATAGAAGTTAAGGATCCAATACCAATAAAATAGTTACATGACCTTATGAATAGTAATAAGATAATTATGAATAGTAAACTAGCCAAATGAATAATATCCTCACCCATGAACATATAAATAATATTTTGGAATGTTATATGTGAAAAATGATATAATATTATTATCGTATAATTATGTAAATATTTAAAAAATTATTAATTATGTGTTGGTATTTTTATAAGTCATATATATTAAATTACAATTTTATGATCTGGTTTATAATTTAATATAAAATATTTTTTCATAAAATTTATTAGTAATGTAATATTTTTACGTTTAATTATCTTCATAAAACATCCTGAGAACTTAAATAATTTTTCATTGTGTAATAAAATAAGTTAAAATATTAAAATATCTATTTTCAATGTAAATGCTGAATTGAATTAAAAATTAAATTACTTATATTAGAAAATGTATTTTTATAATATGGTGTTAATTTTTTGATTTTACACATTGAAAAATTAATAGGCTGAATTTTTTAGACTTTTTTTAAATACTAGAATATTCGAGAGTTGTAAAATACAATAATTTACAGTATATAAATATTCAATGTTATATATATTCTTAATTGAGTCATCACTGATGTATTCCCCATTGGTTAGAACACAAATTATCCACTTATATTGTTTTCTCTCATTAATAAAAAATATTTCTTATCTTGATAAAAGTAATAAAAAAAATTAATTAAATAATGAGAAAAAACCCCTCTCCACCACTATAAATATCTGCCTCACACCCTCTTCTCCTCACACCTCTCATGCTTTGTTCCTTTTCCGAATTTTATCCAGCACTCTTACCTATCCCCTCCCTCATGTCATGGTTCTCTTGGTCTCCTCATTAGACCAGGACTATGTTCCTTGTGGAGGATCTCAATAAATTCATTCAAGAGGTGAATACTCTATAATTTCTTTTTAATTTCCTTTCACCATCACTTATTTTTTCATTATCTCTTCACCAACCATAATAATAATTGAATGATAAATAAAGTAAATTACATATAATATAATTATATCATGTTAATGGAATATCCATCATTAAACTCTATCCACCCCATGTCCTATTCTAAAAAATATATCAGCACCTGTGATGTGTTAATTTAACGACAGAGTGGGCGAATCACATTTATTGTACACGAACACCATAAAGGATATTAACAAAAACATTATAATGGTTGAATAAAATATATATTTTATGTTAAAATACTCTTATATTTTTTTAAATAAATTATATACGTAATACTAATGGATAAAACAAAACGAGATTGTTCTGATTGAATAACTACCAAAATAAACCAAAAATTGTCATTATTAACTATTATGTAATGATTCATCTTAATGAACTATAACCAAAATAATTATAAGATAATTTAATCTTCTGTAATTTCATTTTTAACATATAATAACTATTTTTTATAGATAACCATATTTTACAAGAACTTATATTCATGAATACAATTAATGGGATCATGAAAACCTAGAAAACCAATACTCTCAAGTGATGAAATTAAACACTATAACTCATATAAAGGCACATAAAAGAAGATAATAAAACCATAATGATTTAAATTATTGTATAAAAGGTTTTTATAATTTTTAATTATTGAATCTTATGTAATTATCCATGTCATTAATGTGTTGAAATCATTTTGACTTGTAGTTAGTGGAATTCTCAAACTGAAATCTATGTCTTTCGGTTTTTTATATTGCACCCCATTTTCAATATGAATATTTCCAAAATATGATTTTTCTGTAAATATATTACCTCTTTGAAAATATAATTTTTTTCGAAATGTGTTTATGACTAACAAAATATAGTCCAAAAGAACACTACTATAGAAAAAACACACCTTTTACTTCTCACTCAAGGTTGGTGATTCATATATCAAGTATGATATTATTTATTTCATTTGGGAACCTAATGTTTATGAATGTTTTCATATAATTTGAAACCTATTTATTCTATATTTTATTTTATGTAAAATATTGATATTATTTTTATTTTTTGAGCATGATAATATCAATGTTATGATGTGATGGGTGCACCGTGAATTAGATAGTGCTATAATTCATTGGATAATATGATGTATCTCATGATAAATGTGCGATATAAATTAATATGATGATATATTATTCACAAAAATATAACTTTTTTACCAAAAACATATCATACTTCTTTTTAATGCATTACCAAATTGTAGCCCATTATATAATGCTTCTTTTCAACATTATGATGTTGATGTCCTGATTATGCTAACACCCATATTATATTGCATAATGTTCTTATATATCCTATTACATGGATTTTATCTCACATGTTTTTTATGTATATCATTAGGTGATTACTTGTACAAATGAGTTCTTAAGGGGAAGAACCTAGAAAATAAGAAATTAAATAAATATTTTTGTTTTATTTTGTAAATATTATTTTTTTTCCTTATTTTTTCAATACACTATACCATTTTATCCTCATTGTTTAATTATTTCATGTTTTTTCCATTAACATGAGTTAATAAGATATGATATAAATATTTGCGTCTATATATTTGGTATTATAGGGATGTTTAGTAAATCTGGGAATTATGTTTGGATAAACATAGTGAAAACCCTTAGAATATGATTTATTATAATTATGGACCCTAGAAATAGTATTTTATAATATTATAAACATTGGAATACCACAATATTCTTCTTTATAAATAAATTTACAAAGGAGATAATTATTTATTCATAACATTCAATCTTTTTTTAAACAATTTATATATTAGAAAATGGTGGAACCAAGAGAAACCATGCCAAAAAACCCATGTATTCGAAAATGAATCTATTCATGAATGACATCACCAATTCATTGGGAGGTAGAGTTCAACATTTTTTTGAAACGGTTACCCACATATATCACGTTATAAAAATTATCATTAATAATGTGAAACATCAAACTACACCTAAGGGGGAGAAACTGGATATTGAGTGTCCAATATAAAAATGTCCACTGAGGATTAAGGGATATTTTGATCCACTATTTGGAGAATAGGGTGTGGACTCAATTGTGAGTATCATTTTTTGGTTTTTTATTCTTATATGGAGAAGTTCAATCTAACTATTTATCATCTAGAAGGAAGGTTGATAAATTATGGTATTTGATTAAGAACACTAAGTCATATGATTAAATTGAATAGATTGATTGGGAAGACATTAAGATAATGTTCCACAACATTTATTTTAAGAGAACTCTTCAAAAAATGATGGAGAGAGAATTTAGAGAGATGATGAAAAATGAAGGAGGATCGTTCTTGTACGATGAAGAAAATTTAACATTTCATATATGGTACTGATCGATTTTTTTATTAACAATGATATAAAAAATGATATAATCCTTAGGGGTTTAAAATAACACCATTGAAAGACTCTAGAAATTTGGGACATTGATAGTTATTACGAACGTTTTTGATGTTCTCTCAATGTGAATATGATGTTTGGAAAAATGTCCCACAGTAATAGTGGTATGGACTGACTGATGGAGTGTCAAGAAAGAGGATCTAATGATAGTGGTGGAAAAAAAACTCTACCACCCACATGACAAAAAATGTGCGATGAAGCATCATTAGAACTACCTTTAGTGTATTGGGAAGTGATTCATGTCTGTGAGAGAAATCCACCATGCTCATCAATGTATAAAAGACATGTGGAATTAGGAAAATTTGGTATATGATAGGAGATAACCACCAATGTTCCAACACTACAATTGTAGAGCGAAAGGGTATTATGGAAGAAAATGCACTAATCATCGAGTCTTCAAGGGTAATCAATGTCATCACCCACAAAAACCAAAAAAAATTGAATTATTATTCCATCATTATGAGTATAGCCAAAAAATAAATTCATAAAAGATAAACTTCATATTCACTCAGGAATGGAAAATATCTAATTTTACATTATTTTTATGTACTCCTTAATATATTTCATGTTTTATTGAACTATTGAATCAAACCCACAAAACCATGATGTAGAGATATTTGTAATAAAATATGGTGGTGAAATCATTGAAACCCATGTGTTGGACACTTATCCTATTGGAATATGTGGGAATTTTCTTCCAGTGAATCTTATAATACTTATCATGTAGCAAATTGATTTTATAATGGGTATGGAATGTCTCAATTTATAAATTTAACACATAAATTATTGGGAAAATGAAATATCATTTTATATTTTCAACTATACTATGCTCTACTATAAATTTAACAATGATCATGAATCTAATTTTTAAAAAACATCAACAGTGTGGTTGTTGAACCCCTATGATGAAACATACAACAATAAAATAGTTTATTCAATGATATTATCAACACAGTGGAAATTCACCTCATGATGAAATAAAATAATGTATTTCATAAAGGGTTATCGAGACATCCACTAGATCTTGTGGTAGTGTTCTCATTAAAATTAATATGTTGAGCTACTCTTATCTCAAGGTGTCCTTATAATATGGTTCCTATCGAACTAGAGGAGTTAATGATGTATATAGATGATTTTTTTTTGGAAAAATGGTTCATATTCCCCTGTGCGCCACATTTTGGTGCAACATGGCTATTTTTTAAAAACAAATATTGATATTTCTGGACGTGTATCGATTATCTCTAACTCATTATGATCACCATAAAAAACATATATCCTATTCCAATTATTTATTTAATCATCAATTAGTTACATTGATATGATTACATCTCAATGGTATATCTCCATTCTAGATATCATTATACAAAGGTGAATAAAGAAGATATATAGAATACTTCCTTTTTTACAAGGTAGGAAACTATTATTTTCCAATGATGCACAATGAACATACAAATTCTCCTGTTATATTTAGGGATTTGATGAATAGATTGTTGAGTAATTACCTCAACAAATTTACTGTATTGTATAATGATTATATTATCATATACTCAAAGGGAAATTAAATATATGAATAACATATAAGGATTGTTTTTTCTGACATTAAGGACGGTTAAGTTGTACGCCTATTTCAGAATTTGTATATTTTGGTTACAACAAGTCACATTCTTGTGACATGTGAGCACATTTATGTGAATTTCTTTGGGGCCTTAAAAACATCATTTATCGAGGAATGGACCAGACCCTCTAGTTTCATAATACTAATTATTTTTCATGGCATAGGTGGGTACTATAAGCATTTTTTGAGAAATTTCTCATGGTTTTACAAGCCCATAAAATATGATAATAACGAGAAGGGTAAATAATGTCTATAAAGATGAGTTTGCAGAAATATTCAGGGAGCTAAAGATAAAGAAGATCACTAGTTCTGAACTAAAATTACCAACTTTGTGGAGAAGTTTTTGATACATTAAGTGAAACTTCATTAGAATTCATGGGTTGTGTACTCATGAAAAATGCTAATTTGATAGCCTTTGCCTCTTGGAAGTTGAAGATATATGAGCATTACATCCTGAAACATGATCTGGAGATGTCAACTAAGTTTTGTTTAAAAATAATCAGAGGCACTAGCTCTATGGTGATAATTTTTACATATAGAAAAATCATTAGAGCCTGAAAAATATATCAAAACAAAATGATCTCATAAGGTGTCAAAGTATTTTGATAGATCTAATCATATACTATGATTTCTCTATTCACTATTTTCCTTGAAAGGCGAGTAGGGTAGATAATACTCTTAGCCTACAAAAATGTGCATCTCTATCCATGTTGCAGATTGGGAAAGACTATATTGTCATGGATATGGGAAGAATAGATTTTGAAATCATAATTTATGAGAACACAGCCTAGCTTTCCGAAATTATTTCTAGACCATCTATTGAAGAGAAGATTAAGGAAGCACAGAGGTATTATCCCACATTTAAAATGAAGGAGGATGATGTAAAATAAGTGCTACTAGAACAGTTCCATAACAATTATGATGGTTTGATATGGTTTGGAACAATGAATTGTATGCCTTCATCTCCTGGGATAAAAAAGGAGCTACTTGAAAATTCAAAAACCTATGCATTCAATATCCATCTCAAGAGTTCAATGATATAATCTAATATCTGAGAATACTTCATGTGGGACAAAATGAAGAAGGAAATTTTTGAGTATATAGCAAGGTTCCTGATATGTTAACATGTCAAACCTGAGTGACAGAAGTCCAAAGGTTTGATGAAACCATTTCTTATACCCTTGTATAAATAAGAGGATGTCACCATGTATTTTGCCGCATGCCTCCTGAAAACATCGAGTGAAAATAATATGATGGAAGTCATGGTGGATTGACTAATCTAGGATGCTCACTTTTATCACTATTCGGGAAGATCTCCCACTTGAATAACTAGCTAAGATATATTTGGTGGATGTGGTGAAACTACATGGTGATCCACACAATAATGTCACCGATCATGATACCATGTTCACACATAAATTATGGGTAATTCTTCAACATGCCTTTTTGTATTGACATAAATTTCAACATTTCCTATTACCCCAAAAATGATGACCAACAAGAAATGACTATTCATATTCTTGATGAAATTATAAGTGACTACTCTATATATTTTAAAGTTTTATTGGATCAGAATATCCCATTCGTTTAGTTCTCATACAACAACATCTTCCACTTGATTATTTAGATTCCTGCATAGGATGCTCTGTCTGGAAATAATTGTAAAACCCCAACATTATTAGATGCACTTGTAAAATGAATGTTGTGTGGACCTGATCATCCTCAATAGATAACCAAGATTGTTAAAGGCATCCCAACCCATATCAAAGCTACTTATTGTCAAAAAAAAATTTATGCTAAGAGCCATTGGAGGGACTTGGATTTCAATGTTGGAGATAATGTATTCCTTAAAATATCAACACAGAAGATAGTCATATAGTTTACGATGAATGGAATGCTAAAACCAAGGTACATTATCTATTTTGAGATCATTTTTTCACATAAGATCTTTGGACTATTTGATTGAAATTCCACTGAATATGGCATGAGTTTATGATTTCATACCCATATCACTTCGGTTGATGTACATATCAGATCCATCACATGTACTGAACTAGGAGGTGGGACAATTAGAGGATTGTATCTCATATGTGGATAATCCCATAAATATTTTGGAAAAGATAGATAATGTTCTAAAAACAAGATTACCATTTTGTTCAAAGTGTTGTGAGGGAACTATAAGAATGACGAATAAACATGGGTACGAGAGGAGGAGAATAAGGGAAACTGCCCTAACCATTTTATGTAAAATGAAAATTTTTGGGAAAAATTTATAATGGGGGGAAGAATGTAACGACAAAAAATTTTATCAATAGATTTTTTTCACTTTCATACTAATGTCATGTAGTTTAAATCACACATAAACACTTATGGACAAGGATAAGAACTTTTTCAAAGAATAATTCATGAAATAAGACGTATTTATATAAGGTAATTATCCAATACTAACGCAATAGAAACTTGACATTAGGAGTCATAATATGACCCTTATGAATAGTAAACCAACCAAATGAATAGTATCCTCTCCTATGAATGTATAAATAGAATTTGTAGATATTATAAGTGAAGATATGATGAAATTATATCATATTTTGTATAAGTAAATATAATAATTATTATTAATTAAGTGTTGTTATTTTTATAAGTTACAAATATTTAATTTTTTTATTAATGTAATAATTAAAAAGTAGTTTTCATAAAATTTATTAATTAATTAATATTTTTAAGTCATATTATATGAATATAATTTTATTAGAAGTAAGTAATTTTTCAAAGTGTTATGAAATAAATTATAATTTTATAATCAATATTTTCTAATAAAATGGTAATTTTAAATTAAAATTCTATTACTTTTAATTAGAAAATTAGTTTATAAAAATAGAGTTAATTTTTATATTATAAATTTAGAAAAATGGTTATGGTGGATTTTTGGTATTTTTTCAAGAATAATTTAATTTTTCTTATAATGTTTAATACAATAATTTACATTTTATATACATTATAAGTCAAATAGGATATTCATTAAGTCATCATTGATGTAGGAACCATGGTTTGAAATCACATGATCTATTTAAATTATTTTTTCAACATAATTAAAACTATTTCTTGTATTAAGAAAAATAATAAAATAATGAATTAATTAATGAGAAAACATGCCCCTCTTAAACTACAAATACCACCCCTCACACCCTCTTCTCCTCACAACTCTAATTATTTGAGACTTTCCCAACAATAGTCCAATACTCTTACCTAGATCCTCCCTCAAATACAAGATTTATTTTATCATAAAAATCCCAGTACTATAAGATTTGTGGAGGATCTCAATGTGAGAAATCAAGACGTAAATCATCTCTTCCTTGAATTTAATTTTCTTTTATTTTAATTTTATTTATTATTTTATATTACTCATAATTCATCCAAATAGAATAATAACTACAATACATAAAATATATTGTAATTATATAATGTTAATATAATATCCATCAATAAAATATTCCCACCCAGTCTATTATAACAAAAATGAAATCATCACCTATGACTTGTTAATTTTCCAACATCGGGGGGATACACATTCTTTTTTATTTAACACCATCAAGGTTGTAAATAAAATTAGTATAATTGTTTAAAATAATTGTAAATATAATGTTAAAAACATCTTTATAATCTGGAAATAAAATATATACATTATAATAAAATTTAAAACAAAATGAGTTTGATATGATCGAAAAACATAGAAAATTAACCTTAAACGACAATCATTTTCTATTATCTAATTGTTCATCCTCAGACATTATAACAAGATTATATGAACAAATCTTTAGTATTATTTAATATTATTAAAAACGTATGATGAAAATTATTTTTATTAATACACATTTAAAGGAAAATTCATTAATTAATACAGGTGTACCAATCGTGAAAACTAAGAAAATGAATTCCCCCGAATGATGAAATTACTATATATTACTCATTGAAAGTCCTATAAATGAAATTAATAAAACCATAATGAATCATATTAATTTATATATTTTTTTATTTTTTTATTAATCAATTTAATTTGATTATACATGACATTAATGCGAATAAATTGATTGTACATGAGTAATGGGGAATTCTCGTACCCAACTCCCTTTATTTGTGTTTTCTCACATTCACCCCATTTTCAAAATGTATATTACCTAAATAACATTTATTCATCATTATAATTTATATTATAAGAAATAATTTTTTATACTTCTGTTTATCTCAAACAAAAAGTTTTTCAAAAGAAAAATTCTTTTAAAAAAACACCCCATTTACTTCATATACAAGGTTGATGATTCTTATATCAAGTATGTTATTACAAATTTCATAGGGAACCCATAGTTTATGAATGGTTAATATGTACTGAAACACATTACATACATGGTTTATTTCATGTTCTATATATAAATAATCTCTATCTGTCTTGCATGACTATAATAATGTTATGATTTCCCGAGTGCTCCCAAAATTATACAACAGTATAATGAATTGGGTAATGTGAAGTATATCATGAAAAAAGTGCAATAATCATGAATATGATGATATATTATTTTTTCAAAACTATTTGTGGTAGTTTACCAATAAGACATGATGTTTAAATTTTTTTAATTTCCATATATTATTCCATTGTGTAATTATTCCTATAATTATTAAAATGACGATGTTATGATTATGATCGCACCATGTTATATTGTTTCATGTTTTTATCTATAATCATTCTGGGATTTCAGATCAACCATTTGGATATATTTCGTCATGTTATTACATGAAATAAAGAGAAATCAAAGTCCAATAAAAATATAGAGAATAATAAATGAAATAAATGTGTTTAGATTTATTTTGTAATTGTTTTTATGGTACTAATTTTCCCGCGACACTAATCCTTTAGATCCTTATAGTCTAATGAGTTTATGTTTCTTGTTTATAAAATAATGTTAAATGTTATGATAAAATAGTATATATATAACATACATGATACACATAAAATATTTAATTTCCATCATTAAACTATTAACAAAAAAATTGAACACAAAAGTAAAACGTTTTTTATTATTAATATATCCCTATTTTAAAATCAATTTTCATTTATAAAGTACCTAGAATATGCTGAATGAAGTTTTTTTGGAAAGAAATATAGAATATTTTAATTGTATCCAAACATAAAATGATATTTTTATTAGTGGTAGAATAATTAGGAATTGTATTTGTTCACATAGAACAATCCTTTTTATCTTTTTATAATGAAAATCTAAAAAATTAATAAAAAATAAAAAAATATCATTACATTCGAAACCCTTCAAAATAATTATGATAGAGGTGTAATACAATATTTATAATTTATTTAAATAAATATAAATACTAATTTAATATATTATTAATAATAATGTCATGTAGGAGATATATTTGGAAAATAGAATCATTAAAATATTTAAAATGTGGTTTTAACATAATGTTTCCATTACATTGTTCAATGGATTATCTAGTTCCTTATATATCTTCTTTAATAATTTTTTCTATTAAATATTTACATGTATTATTTCCTTTTCCATGTTTTTTATTTTTATTAAATCACTTATATGGGTTTTATATATAATTAGATATATAATTAAGCTAACATCATATTGTTTGAGAACATGTGTATTATAATGTGGAAATGGATTAAGTTAGTTTTATTTGGATATATGGATCATACTTATATCATTCCCATAGATTGTTAATAAAGGTATAATTATCATTTTTATACAATAGTTATAATTTTAATACCAAACATGTTAGATAGTTATAAAAATCTAGTTATTTTATAGCATCAAGATATTAATATATATATACTCGTGAATAATATTTCCATTTTTCACTGAACACAATGTAATGTCATTATTTAGCAGAAATCCCATTTTTACCAAACAATTTCTCAAAATATTTCCCACAATTAGTCTTAATCCACATTCTAGGTCTCCATGGGATGATTAAAAGATCTAGGGTCTCATACAAAGAAACTGGGGAATGATTTTTAACTTGAAGGAAATGTGATAAAAAATAGATTATCACTAAAAATATCTAAAAATTACCACATGTTAACATAATAAAATAAGAAATATAATATATCTATTTAATAATTATTTATATTAAAAAACTAAAATATCATCATCATATTTTCCATTGAACTCATTGTTCCATATTCATGGGACCATATGTCACCACAATCCCACACCACTGGAAGGCAACATGAATTAATAGATTCATCCACTACAAAATTTTCCCGTTAAAGTTATCCTATAAAACGACTTAAAAAATACCTAATAAAAAATTAGTTTTTGGTAAATTTTTGTCTTAGGATTTAAAAAAAGAATCTCAAAAATTTTATAAAACATGCAGCCATTGATATATAATTAAAATATTTCATAACCTTTTTAAAATATATATTTTTTTATATTAAGTCACCCATTGGTTTTCTTTTTATAAATAGTATATATTTTAATAGATGAAGTGACATGAAATAATATATATAAATGAGGTATAATTATTTTAATAATATATGTTTTATGAATAAATAGCTATATCAAGTGGGAAAATAATCATATCAACTAAACAAACATGTAATGTATACACAATGTAACAAAGGGAAATCAAATGAATGAGGGGGTACACAACTAAAACAAAAATTATATTATTCCCTGGAATAATTGAATCCCTACTCTATAATCCTAATTTACATGTTAAAGGATACCTAATAGCTCCATGCAATGATGATAACCTATCCTATTGAAATCTTTTTTACTTACAAAAAATTGTAATATTTTACTCAAATTAATTTAATTTTTTTGAAATTTTTGTTACACAAAATAGTATGCTCAATTATAACATGGATAATTGTTAACATATGATATCATATATTTATAACCTATCTATTTTAGTTCAATGTATAGATAGTATTAAAAAGATTATGATAATATAATATTTACACATTTATATAAAATTAATTCTTTAGGGACCAATTAATTAATCAACATAAGAATAATTTAAAAATAACGGAGATCACCTATTTTGAAAAAAAAATATTCGTATAAAAATATTTTACCAAAACATATAATAAATCATGAATATATTTAATGGAATTTATACTTTATATATTGAATTATAATTTTAACATTTATCATATTTGTTTTCAATACAAAATATAATAAAAAAATGTTTAATTTTAAAATGTATTTTTCTAATAATTATATTTTTCCATTTTCATTCTTATTTTAAAAATAAATTTTGCAAATTTTAGAAAAAAACATTTATTGAATAGACGTTATTTTTTAAATCATAATTTCAAAAGTATCATCTTGTAATTTTTTGAGAATGTATAAAATGGTTAATTTTTCGATGAAGAGTGGAAAATATTAAAATTTAATTGAAAACTACCATTTTATTATAATTATTTATATAGATTAAAAGAATTTTAAATTACCTTTTAATGCAATTTTTTAATATATATATTAATACAATATATGTCATTGTAACAAATTTTCTATTGATTTTTGATATAAAAACATTTTAAATATTCAAATTTTTTATTTGAAAGCCCTATTTCCCAATTCATATAAAAGAATAAATTTAATTTATAATTTTCCACTTTTTAAATGAAATTTGAAAAAAATGGATTCCATATTTCGAGTGTTAATATCCCAGTATTTTGAATACGATTCGTCATATTATTTCTATTATTCTTTAATTGATCAGTATTTCATCATCATCATGATCTAAAAAATTCTATAAATATCAAATTTATTGAGTAAATATTTAATTAGAATAATATATAATATTTTGATAATATAAATGAAATGCACAATTCATGGAGACGGTATGATGCACATACACATGAACACTTCTCCCATTTCATTTTATTATTTAAAAGAATTATAAGTAAATTATATACATGTAAATGATAATAAATTATTCTTATTTTCATCATATATGTCACATGTTTTTTTTAACAAAATCATCATTTGTTATTTTCATTTATAGTGTGAAAAAATTACGTCGCATTGAAGAGGTTGTAGTCGACACGTCAACATATGAAATAATCATATTCCGAAAAAATTGATGGAATCAATGGATGGTTATATTAAATGATTTATAATAATAAATAAAATATAAATACTATATATAACATAAATAAACTATAAATCCATAATTATTTCCACAATGAAATTTGGTAATGAAAAAATGAAGGACATAATTTTTCTAAGCGACAATCCGTTGTATATATAAATAATGATCATGTATCCCTTTTGATGGATTTGTGTGAATGTTTGGTTCAAAATCAAATCATAAAAACATATTATTATATAATATATAGTGATGTTATTAAAGAAAAATTATATAATAAATATAAGGTGTTGAAAAGTAAATGAAACAAAAGTGATCATTGATGAACATTGCCTCTTTTTTAGTTAACTCATATTGGATTAAACTAAATGAAATCATTGGAATTCATTCTTTACAAAGATAAAGATATTTTAATAGGGGAAGGATTTTATGATCTTATTTGGGATGTTTTTGGATGATTCAAATTTCTATGAAGGTGTGAATTGGCTCGAGGGACGAGTTCCTTTTTATAGTGTAGGATGAGTGGAAATCATATAAATATAAATAGGAAAATACTATTAAGAGGTATACCATACATCATGTTCCTCAAATATTGAAACAATATTAGTAAAATGGAGTATATATTTGATATATGGCTATATTAATCGGTATGGTACATGTTTCGAGGTCAAAATGGCCCGTATGTTTATGGTTTACTCTGTTGTAAAGATACATTTTATCTTAATGTATTACAATAATTATAATTAGATTCAAAAAATATTTCTGGTAAAAATATAATTTTACATTATTAGAAATTATATATTATTCTTTTTCCAAAAATGGAATGAATTTATTAAATTTAAAAGAACATAATTTTTATAATTTTTTTTAATTCAATACCATGGATTAGACGACAAAGTAGGGTCTAAAAGTAAAAATGTTCATTATTTTAAAATTTTATGTAATTTCAAGGTGAAAATAAATATTATGATCTAAATTATATTAATTTATTTATAATTTAAATAAAATTATGTAAATAATAAATTATAATTTAATTTATAAATATAAATTTTTGAGAAAAAAATGAAAATTTCAATCTAAATTCAGTATTTTCTTATTTTCATCATAAAAAAAATCTTATCATAAAAGTACCAAAAAATCACTATAAGATAATTTATATTTATAGATTTAAATATTAATGTATATTTTTATATATTATATTTTTTAAGGGTCAAAATAAATTATTTACAATATGTTCTCAATTAAAAGGTGGTAATTGTCCCTTTAAAAATAGATTTTTTAGGGATAAAAATTGATTTGTTCTTATATTATGCTTATAAAATATAAAGGGTAAACACCATAAATATTTAAATAAATATAATATATATAAACTTAATTAATATAAATAACTAATATGAATTAATTTATTTTATTTGGTTAATCCAATTTTGTGAGAATAAAACCATTTTCCTTATATTCAAGTGGGTTTTATATTCATTTCTAGTCAACTACTATCCTTTCAATTTATATTATAATTCCTTAAAATATATAGTTTCACAATTTATTTAACATTATTCATAATCTCTTATTTAACAAAGAAATTATATATTATCATATTATATAACAATATTTTAATAAATAATTATTTTCCCATAAAACAGGAATTTGTGTGTAATGTTACCTATTAAGAAAAAGTAATGTGTGAGATTCAAGATAAATATATTTTTTGTCCATATAATGATATATAATATATAAAATATATCATAAATTCATTAGGCATTATATTATACTGTAATTTTGGGGTTTCATTCCATGCTCTCTATAAAATAAAAAGTTACTCAATTAGAATTTTTAGATTGTTACAAGACCCCCACATTAAATAAATTGTTTCCTTCCAATTTAAACTCGAACTCAAAAAATATAGATTCATATTTGAAAATTCATTTATTAAATTTATATATTTTGAGAATAGTAAAAACAAATCCTAATAGTAATAAAGAATAACATGTAAAATGGTCACAATGAGTAACATATTACTAGGTATTTATGTAGAATAAAATTATTGGAATGTGGTGATTTTTACATGACGGAAAATCATAAAAGTATATTGGAGTGATTGAGGTTTGTAATGAAACAAAGTTAATGGTAAATATAATGTTGAGTTCCTCAAATAAATTAATCTATAATAATTTAAAATACCACCTTTTAAACAATAATTATGGTATTAGGACAAAATTTTATTCATATATCATATTCATAATATAGATTAATTCTTTTACTACCTATGTATATAAGGAAATATAGTAAATTTAAATATTTTTTTCATTAATATAAATTCATCATTTGGTTGTTCATTGATCAATAACATTAGAAAATGTTATTTGAAATTGTTTATACCTGAATAACTAAAATGAACTTTTAATGGATTGTAAGTCACATAATTGGTATAAATTTTTTTCCATTTTTCTATAACTACGGTCCACATCTGACATGGTTAATATATAGGTCTCTAAGACTAAAAATTATAAATATTACTCTATTATTAATATTTATTATCAATAGTTTTTATCAAAAAATAATTTCATATTATCTATTTTATCACATAGGTTAGTGGTAGTCATGATACCTGTATCATCTTATAGTCATGGTTTCAAGCCCCACCACCTCAAAAAATTCAATAAGTTGCCACTCTATATGTGGTTTTTTCTGTTGTAAAATATATAAATATAATTACCCTTACTTTCCAAAAAAATATGATGTAAATCCTTGAAATATAATCATTATATATCCTTCTTGTTATTGTTTTCAAAAAAACATACTTTTATTTTTAAAATACTAATAATATAATTTTACAATCATTGGAGTGTCATTAATGATCATGGTAACACTAAGTATTTCTATTACATTTAATATCATGTCTCAAAATTTAAATTTATTTATTCATCAAATATATCATCCAATAAATCAAAAAATAATCATTTGAGTTGTATTTCCCAAAAATTCATTAAAATTATCCTCAATATGGCAAGATTCCTTCCACATAAAACCTAAAAATGATATGTTTAAGAAATAAATCCATTTATGATTGTTAATATCTTAATCTAATGATGGTATCTGTAACTCAAAAATTAATTAGGTCATGTGTTATTCTATTCTAATCATAAAATCCAATATTATGGTTATGTTATTTCTTCAATGTTTTCTAAAATCTAGTTTCCACGGTATCTAATAAACATTCTATTATACTAACTATATAGGAAAAAAACCATTAATCCTAGAGTTAGTTTCTATTACCATTACATTGGCCTAATAACATGGATTCAACATCCAAAGGATTGAATAGATTTGTAGACTTCAAAAAGTAGTTACTAACACGAGTCTTGTAAATCAAATGATTACACTAACTACCACATAATATTTTTTTTATAATAAATGTATTCCTTATAACATATGATTTATTATCTTTCCTAACACATTTCACCGATTTTTTTGGAAGGTAATCATAATAAAGGGGATATAAAATTATTAGTATGTTTAACTATAGTAGAATTAATAATTATTCAATGAGGATAATCACTATGGGAAAGTAATTATCAGGGCACACCTACCATGTAATCAATATACTGAATAGGAAGTGCGAAAAAAATATAGAAAATTAAATAAAATTACTCGCATACTATATGATAAAAAAACTGAGTATATAAACAATATGGAATGATAAATAACTAAACACATTCCATTTAACATACTAGAAAATTACTAATCAATATGGAAATAAAAAAACATAAACCCATGGATTTTAATCAATGAACATAGAATAAAATTAATCCATACAAAATTTAAATGAAAAAATATCCATGATAATAATAACATCACCAAAATTAAGTCAATGCTTAATTATTGGAAACCATTATTCCATTATATATAGTTACTTTACCATCAAGACCATTCACACGCTTTTTAACATTATAATAACAAAACCATTCATAAAGAATTTTAGAACATGTTTGGTTACAAATGTGATGGTTTTACTCAAAACAGATTTTCCATCGTGGGACAACTGATGTATTGAGGGGATTGAATTAAATAGTCCATAACCCATGTAATAAATATCTATATAATTCCATATATATCAACTAATCTATTTAATTCATTAAAAATGGGCCTCATTAAATATCTAGTTTGAGTAAAGAATAAGAATTTAGAAATATTTCCATAAAAAACAAATAAATCTAAAATTAATTACCACATGTAAAAATGGTATATGGATTATGAAATTAACAAATCCATGATAAAGGTTATGAATAATTTTGTAAATTCAATGTTTAATGATCATTGGAATGTGAATATTTCAAGGCGAGAAAAAAATGCACCAAATATTTTAATCTAAGTATAATACTAATCAAAATAAATAATAAGACATCCATATAAAGAATCATCATTGAATTAACATGAAATAAACCAATTCTATAAAAAATAATTGTAGTTTACATTAATATAATAAAGTGAGTTCAATAAAAATATTCATGAGTAAATATAATTTTGATTTTGAAAATCAGTGTTACAACTCATTTTATTTAAAATATATTTTAAACAAATTTTAATGGTAGGAAAATATTTTTAAAAATATATATGATAATGTTTCAAAAGTTTTTTAATTTTTTTATAAAACATGGTTTTGATAAAAAAAAGAACTCTAACAGAAGAATGAAATGATGACTGCTTTTAATAAAACAATTTATAAATCATTTGAGTGCCAATGTGTGGAAAATGGACCTAATACATAAAATTTTCATGAATAAGAAGATGAGAAAAAATGGAAACTTTTATTGAACAATTATCTTATAAATTCCATAAATGGATTTATATGAATAAGTCATCTCTATTAGAATAATATTGTGAAATAATACCTTAAAATTATCATAACATTGAATTTATTGTGTGCATAAATTGTAAATACAAATACAATATGTGTAAATACATAAATAGTTTTTCCATGTATATGTAAACATAATCATATAACAATAACTATAATGATGAAATAATATATGATAATGAATATAATAATTGAGTCCGGAATTTTTTTTACCATATGATAATTTTTTGTTAAAATAAAATTAGATGAAATAATTAATTTTAAAAATAATAATAAAATGAATAATGATTTATTTATGTAATTAAATTTTAAATTGGTATCATAGACATCATAAAAAATAAATTCGTTTCACAATAACAATTAACACACAATAGAATATAAATTGATGTGAAATCACGTACCTTTGTGCTCTATTTGGGGAGAATGTCCATTAAAATAATAAATAGTGGTTTTAAGAATGTGTATAAAACAGAAAATATCATAATAAAATTTATAATATCATATATGATATTATTATAAAATCATATAAATTTATTGTTAATAACATTCACTATTTTCACTAATCTCTGAGTTATTTTCTTAGTTTTTAGTATGTTTTGACATGTTATTTTAAATTTTATTATTTAGATCATGATTTTGATAATATATGAGAAGTAAAAATTAATTTAAATTTTATATATATTCTGTATATATTTATTTATAATAATCCATAACTTTTAGAGACAATAAATAAAATGAATCTTTCATGGAGAGGATATGTTTTATATACGCAATAACGCTAATTCCAATTATTTATAATTTTTAAAATAATAAAAAGTAAATTAAAAATATATATTATACATATATTTCCATATTTATTTAATATATGTTTAATATTTGTATTAAAACTATTGGTTATATATTCCACGTATAATGTGATTGAATCATATCACTAGGAGGGTGCAACAGCCTACATGTCCACAAACGAAGTTCTCGTATTAAAAAACCGATTCATGAAGGCATAGTTATAAAAAAAAGATCAAGAAAAATTAATAAATTAAAATTGATATATATATATATCATATTTTAAATGTAAAAACATCATTAATCAAAACTATCAATGGTGGTAATGAAAGAAAACAAGACATCAGTTCGCAAGGAGGTGGTCTGTTGTACGCATGAATCATGATTGTCTGTCTCATTTGATAGATGAGTGGGAAATTATAGATATATATATTATCATGAAAAAGTATTCTTATTATTATTATACTAAGGTTATTATAAATGAATTATATAAAAAATATAAGAGGTGGGGATGTAAATGAAATAAAAGTGAACGTTGTATAACATTATCTCTACTTTAGGTAACTCATTTTCATTTATACAAAAATATACATTGTTTTTCCTTGAACCAAAATATTAATTTATAGGATTATGGAATTTATTATAAGAGATTATTTGGTTTGGTTTTAGATTATACAGATAGATCATAGTTGTGAATAAGTGGGAGGGTTGAGTGTATTTTTATAATGGATGAGGAGTGTCATTCTTGTAAATATATAAAAGTAAACAAAATCAAAAGATATCTATTACATAATGTGGAAAATATAATGAAAAAAATTATATAATAATTATTATATGGTAGAAATATAGACATTAAATAGGGTTTGGACAAGGGTATAAGTCATGTTTTCCCTTAAGATTATGGTTTACTCTGTTGTTAAGAATCATTTTACATTAACGGCATAATTTTCAATGAATTTCATTGACAAATAATTTTTTTAAAAACAATTTTTTACATATTATACATTATAGATTATTATGAATAAAAATATGGAGTCCATTTTTCAAAACTCCAGTTAGTAAAGTCCCTAAAATTAATTTACATTTACTCATGCCAACGACATGACAAAGCGAGGTTTTACAGTCAAAATGTTCAAAACATGAAAGGTTTTTATATCCAATTTCGTTGTGTAATGGAATAAAATATACAAAATTGGATTAATATATTTATTAATGAACTAAATATTACTTATAACGAATTTAAAATTTTACTTAATCTTAAAAATTATTGACACAAAATGTTTAATTTCAGTTACAAATCAGTTATTTGACTATTACATATCAAAATACTTCTTCGAAAAATACTGAAAACTAACAGTATATATATTATTTTGTTAAAATTTTGATGTTTATTTTTTTTGAGACACATAAAAGTTATTAATGTTCATAAAATTGTATTAAAAATAATTTCTCCACTAAAATCCTATAAATCTGCCTTTTGAAAATACAATTTTTAATCGTAAGACTAGATTTATTATAATATTATTCATATCAAATGTATTGGATAAATAACAAAAATATTTTATTTATAATATAATATATATAGTTAAAATAGATCAATAATTGTAATTAATTTTATTTATTATGATATGATACATTTTTTTGCATAAAATCTTTTCGTTATATTCAATTAGTTTTTCTATTGATTTCTAATTAATTGGAAATCTATAAATTCATTGTATATTTATTTAAATAAGATATTTTCACAATATATTTAATCATGTTAAAAACCTATAATTAAATAGCTAGGTTATATATTATAATATTAAATAATTATAATTTCATAATATATTGTTGATCTGTAAAACTACCTCTTGTTTGTAACGCATGTAATCGAAGAGACTCATTATTGAATGTGATGGAAGGTAACCCAATATTTTTTATCTTTGAAAGTGATAGATAATATTAAATTTACATAAAATATTATACATAAAAGAAATTTTTTAATGAATATTTTCTTTGTTATGTTTGGTATGGTATGTCAAACACGCTATCTAATAAAAAGATAATCTTTTTGAATTTTTACGGTGGTATAGAAAAAAAGAGCTATAATTAGAAATAAATTAAAAAAAATTATGATTAACTATTAAACGTTTTTCATAATTTGTATAAATTTTTAAAAAATACATTTAATGAGTTGTAATTATAAAAAATTTGATGAAATGGTCATTTTTAGTAAAAACCATCTGTATTGAGTGGTAAATCGTATAAAACCCTAGAAATGAAGACTTTTAGTAATAAAATACTTTAAATTAGTGGAATTTAATAAAAATATACTATAAATGACATTTAATTAGTGAAAAATACAAAAAATAGATTTAATCATCAAAAAACCATCACTATGTGTTTTGTAGTAAATAATGCCAACTATGACTGTTTATTTGTAAAAATTACTCTCAATAATATTTAATTAGTAAAAAATACTAAAAATGGGCATTAATCGGTAAAAAATAAAAGAAATAACTATTAATTATTATGAAATACAAAAACATGAATTTTAATGTGTAAAAAATACCTAAAATGAGCATTAACTAGTTACAAAATAAAATCAATAAGAGTTAATTAATATAAAATAAAGATAAATAGAATTAATAAATATAAAAACTATCAATTAGTGTTAATCACTTTAAAATAATACGAATGAGTAGTATTTATTAAAAAATAACAAAAATTATCGTTATTTAGTGAAAAATATGGCCAATGAGCTATATCTAGTTAATAATATCACATCAATCCACAATTAACAACAATTAAATATAATTAACCAAATTAGAATAATAATATTGATTAAGGTTCATGTGGGAAGCATATAGTCGAGGAGATGAAGGTGATGAAATAGAGAATGAATATCAGTTTCTATGTGTAATTTTTTTTAAAGATAGATAGTCATGGGAAAACACATTGGTTTACCCATGATTTTCTATCCTCAAAATTCACCAAACACATGGACACTAAAATTCAATTACACTATCATATCCTTCATCCCATCAGCTATATGATTCCCTTAATCCCTTTGGCCAACCATCTATATCCAATAATTAAATTAGTGGTAATTAAAAAAAATTAATGGTAATTATAAACCAATTGAAGACATTTGAGGTATTAAGAAAAATTAGTTAGTAATTAGATAGAATTTATAATATTTATATTTATTTTTAAATTATTTATTTTTTATTTTTTACATGTTAACTTTATTACATTATATGAATTATATTAATTTTTTTTATTTTCTAATTTTTATAAATTTTATTAAGAAACTAGGAGACAATTGTCTTTATTAGAAGTTTTTTATTGGATAAATCATCATAGGAATCCAAACAATTATGGTATAAATCATATATATATTGAGGTTTTTTTTTGTTTTTTTATCATTCTCATCATCTAAACATGAATTTTTGTATAATAGATAAGTAGGTGTTCTTTTAAGAAATATTATCTAAGGATATTTGAAACACATTACAATATGAAATGTAATATATTTCCTTCTAATTTTTTAATTGATTATGTTCATGGTTTCAACATGTTGAACATAGGTTTTGATATGATTCTAATAATTTGGTTATAGTTATCTAATAGTTTCAAATATTATTACATGACATTGGTTGTCCATCATTCCATGAAAGAAAAAGTCAGAAAAAAATAATTTAACTCTTGAGATATAAACATTTCAATTTAATGAGTTAATTAATCGTACTAAATATTCATTAAATCCTTGTTACAGGATAATCAAATTTAGTGCGGTACAAAAATTCATGGGTATTAAATTATAAAATTGAATATCAATAGATGTTTTAATCATATATTCTCTATTGTTAATTAATAATTACATGAAATGAATTTTTTTCCTACCAATTTATATGAGAGAAATATGATGGCCATAATTTGGGTTTTGGTTAACAAAATATTAATGCATGTACAATTTTTTTAATCTTTTATGATGGTGAAAATGAGTCATTAGTAACATATCCTACCTATAGAAAATTGATGTACAGGGAGTCTCAACATGAGAAGGATGTGTTGGTTACTATTAAAGAGTTGATATATTTCTAACTCAAAACTAGATTGTAGTATTTATTTGTGATATGAACATTTTTCATTGATTCCATGGAATAAATTCAATATTCCAACTATTAATAGAATAAATCAAACTTCTAATATAATTTATGAACACATATTTATCATGAAAATCCTTTTGGTACATTATAAACTTGTAACATGTGATTTGGTCTTTTTTCTGATAGTTTCTAACCCTTTGGTTCATATAGATGTTATTATTCCTATATAACCACCATTAAAAATCCATAAAAATTTCTTCATTAAATGTTGATGAATAAACCTTATATCATTTTAACATTATTATTCCATGTAACTAAAAAATAATATTGATGTTTATTTAAAAACATTTATTGGTGAGTTAAATTAATTATGTATTAATGGTGATAGTAAATATGGTTTTGTGTTGAATTAAAATATCATAATGAAATATAAGTTAATTCTCATAGATAGTGACTTCCCATCATATTTAATTTTATTTGGATAGATTATAAATGTTCCCAAATCATTTCCATTTTGAATGAGGTATATAAAATAATTTTTTCTCGTCAATGAAAGAAAAACTATATTTTATCATCACAACAAATTTCTTCCTATTGATAAACCGTTCTGAGGGACAAAAAATCATTTCATAAAAGGAACAATTTTATATTTTGGTCATATAAAAATGATCTAAATAATTTATTTAAAATGAATTATCTCTTTATTATATCCCATTACCTTTAAACTAATTATAAAAAATAAAATAAAGATGATTTTGGGAAATATCATCATTGGTTTAGAAAAATTATTTTTTGGGATCATCCATATTGGTATGATTTGATTATCTCCATCATGGTATATATATTATATTTTTAGAACTATTTTGATAAACCATTTTATAATATTTTAGACACACCTTTTAAGAAACAATATAATGTAATGTATTGACTATATCATTCACAAATTTTCAAGTGAGTAGAACTTGTGTTGTTTAAAAAGTATAGAAAAAATTTTAATTATGACAAAAATGATATATACATTTTCAAAAGTAACCCATTTGTTATTTTTTTATTATAGTGAAAATTTGTGACTACTATAATGTATTGTTTTCAATTTGGCATAATTTTTCAGGAAATATCATGTTATAAGATAAAGAATTATTGAATGTAATTTTAAATTAGAAATAAATTTATCTATTCAATTTATAGATTTAATGAATTTATATATTTTGGAAACACTAATAGAAATATCATATTTTATCCAAGACATATGTATGTATAAAATATTCAATGATTCACCTTTTATTCTACAAGAGTTCTTTGTTTTGATTTTATATAAAATAGAAAAAGATAATATTTATTTGATTCAATGGAACATTGAATGTTACATTTTCTATAAAATTAAAAATGGGAATGTTCTTGGTTTATCTAGTGGATGTATCCATATGAGATAAATTTTTGAAACTAAATAATGTGGTACAGAAAAACATCAGTTAGAAATTCAATTAAGGAATATTATTTACATGGAATGTTTTTTTATTCTCTTATTATATCAAACATGAATATCCTTCATAACTTAATTGAATGGGACATAATTAGGGAATTATTGATAATTCAATAGATATTCTATTATATGTTTTAATTTAACATACAATTGGAATTTTTTGGAAGTGAGGAATGTTGGATTTCAAATCATGAACTTCATAGGGCCGATACATTTATTCTGCTAAACATTGAAGATATGTCCCAATTTGCAGAGTCACTAATACTACTATATATCCTTTTATTTTTAATAAGTAAACTAATAGTATTTAATTTTTAGATAATATTATTATCATTTCATAAAAAATGATCCAAAAATTACACCACCATCCCTTATTTAATATTATCATTATAATTATTTATAATTATTTCAATGATTGGTACATTAAATTTGTTATTGTTTAACATTCGAAGACAATTTATTATTTTTTATATAGTTAGTAGTTCTTCATTTTATTTGGTACATAGAACATTATAATAAAATTGATAATCAATTTTTTGTATTGGATAACTAACCATCCAAAATGATTAAATCATACAATTTACATATAGTGAAATGTTTTTTATTTTATAAACATGTATATAGTAAATAAAGGAATTAATATTAGGGATTTCATAAAAGTATCTCAATATATTGAATGTTATCGTTACAATTAGATAATGGTCGATGATATAATGGAGTACTATTTTCTGGGATTAAATTTGGTAATGTTGTTAAAATACTTTTTTTGTAATAATGATTGAGGATTGTGGGTTCATTCACACTGTGGATTATTTGTCATTATATATGAAATCCATCTATTGGTAAATGAACCATTTCTATTGGCTCAATAAGGACACAAGATATATTATACAAAATATTGTGCATTATCAAAGGATATAATATATGGTTGGAGCATTATAAAAATGAATTCTAATGAAAATAAGTTATTGAAAAGTCAATGTGGTTCTATTGAAGTGAATGGTGATGAATATTTTCAAGAGATGGATACAAAGAAATAATTCCATTAAATATACATGAGTGTTGATGATGAAAACCCATATTTATAGTTTGATAGTGATGATATTGTTGATGATATATAAAATGAGTCTTGTTTAACAAAAGATAATGAAGTTATTACTATAAAAATATAGTATAATAAGAAAGAAGATGAATAGATTGACACTGACTTATCTGAATATGAGGATGAATATAATGAATAACATAATTAAATTTTGTTTAAAGTCATAATATATATTAATATACAAAATACTCATTTTCACTAATTGGATGGAAACATTAATTTCATGTATTAAGTGGATAATGAGACTTAGGATGAGATCTTCAGTGAACTAATGGTGGTTTTACTACTTGGTGATGATCTTGATGATATGTAATCACACACTCATGTTTCTTTAATCTCATCAATGATGTTGAGTAATCTTGGTTTTCTGAGATTGATGATTCTCAACACTATTCTTGGGAAACAACAACTTCGTGAGTTTGATCTACTCATGCAGAGGTGTGATTAGTTGTGAATTTCAATTAATTTTCATTAATTGTTATTAATTAATTGTTTACTATATTTATTAATTTATTTTAATCATTTTTCTCCTCTTTTTGAAAACAATTGTTGGACATGGAAGTGCTATTTTGCAGAAATAATTTTCTTCGAACATGGGCCACATTGGATTATATTATAATTTAAATTCAGTTCCTCGTGTCTGATCACCAGATGGTACATTAATAAATAATATTTATTATTGAATTTATTTAACTAATAACACAATATAATTTACTATTTGTTGAGATTATGTTATATTATTGATGAAAGAATTAATTCTTCTATCTAGGAGGTATAGTATGTATACAATCATGTGTGTTTTCATCATTTTTTGAACAATCTACGGGGGAAATGATGAAATAAAGAGTTATGGTTTTTGATCAGTCTGTTTTCCCAATTACCATACTACACCATGTCTTCTCCATGAGATGGATTATGTTTATACCATATGGGAGATAGTTTTTAGAATATAACAATACTAGTTTAGTAGAACCTGGGGAGGTAAGAGGTGACCCATTGAGTTATTTTTCATTAATTCTATACTCATCGATGACATATGGTATGTACATTATTAAAAATTTATATATAAAATTTTTTTTTATTTAATATGTGATGTTTTACATCTACATATTATAGAGTTAAATGTTTATTAGATAATGTACCATGATCTTGTCACTAGTGAGATTAAATGTGGCCACTGTCTCTAAATTATGGGAACTATTTTTTTTGTTTTAAAATATACTAAAAATAATAATATTACTATTTTAATTTTAAAATATAAATTTAAGAGTTTTATGAGGTTGTGGATTCTTAGGTTTATGATGATATTTTTGCTAAATCTCTGAGTTAGGACACTAGTGTGGTATGATTTTTTTGATGTGGCATAGACGATATAGACTCGTTATACCGTCAAGAAGGGCTGAGTGGTTAGTATATATTCTCAATTAGTGCATTTTAGTTTATATAGAACTCATATATTCCTATCATCCAACTTGAGGGGAGCTTTTGGATACTAATCATCATCATCTTCAATGTAAGAGGAGAATCTATGAGCACATTGTATGGTTATAGAGGCCATACAATGTGAGTAAAAATATGAATTTCAATAGTAGAAATATTAAAAAAAATAAATATATGTGATAATGGATGTAGAAATAGCATGATTATATTATTGATTACACATGAAAACAGACTCAAGGTTTATGGATGGAGTTCCTCCCCACTCAACATCCAGATGACCCTCCCCTCACTATCCATGGTTATTGAAACATTATATACACATTTTTTATGTTAAAATTTCAATGAAAATATTTTCATTCTTATTATCATGATTTTAGAGGATTATAATTTTATTAAATAATTAATTTAATTTTTTTTATATTTTTATATTTTTTAAAAAATTATTAATAATTATTTCTTTTTCATTTTTATAAATTTTATTAATTTGGGACTAAATCCTATTGTAATAATTATTTTCTTATAGTAACGTGGTCTATTTTAAATATGTTCTTAAATAATATGGTAAAAACTAGTTTTTATGGGCCATACTACCATCGCAAAGGACAATTATTGTGAAGGCCTTCTACAAAAATTTTTTTCGAGATACTATTTTTATTGATGAGATATTTTTGATTGTGTCCTGTGAAAAATATCCCATCACAAATAATGAATTTTCTATTATAGAATGAATATGATAGAAATGTGTGACAATTGAGTAATGAATTATAATGTTTAGGAAATACCATGAACATGTTAATAAAAAATATATAAATTCCTAATTAATCTAATATTTCATTATAGAGGATTCAATAATAATCATTAAATAAAAAGAGAATTGGATAACAATATGATATAAAATATTAGTGTGGAAAAAATAAATTTCTTAGGATTTAGTTATACATAATCTAAGGGGTTTATTATATATCTTAATATAAATTTTAATATTTTCATTATTTTTCGGTTAATATTTTTGTATTTCATGGGTTAGGAAATGAAATCGTACAAATTAAATTTTTTAATCTATATACGTGAAGGAAGTTCTTAAATGGTTTGCATTGATGGATATCTATTCAATGAATAAGTCTATTAGAATGTGGTTGATGTTATAAAAATAAATTCGATAGTTTTTCTAATATAATGCAGTATATAATAACCAATAAAGGATTATTATATATAACATTGAAAATATAAAAAATTAGTGTTTTCCCAGAGTTAATTGATGAGATTTTATATTTATCCCATGATGGTATATATAATATTATTAAAATATATATTATGATACATCAGTATGATGTTAGTAATTGGATTATTCCCTAATGGAACAAAGGTGAATGAGATGTTGAGATTCATAAATGAGTAATATGATGGATTAATTGACAATTGAAAGATTCACTATTTAGGATTTTTCAATCATGAAGGTTTCTACATTTTATTGATAAGAAATAAATAATAATAATTTACATTTACCACTATATAAGATGGATACATTATTTTTTATTCATCTGATGCATTAATTATATAGATAAGAAACCTAGAAATATTTGTGATGTTTTATTTTATCAATTTTATATTACATATTTAATTATAATGGTGTAATCATGATGGGGTTAATTTATTATAAAATTTGAAAAATTTTCAAAGAATTTCCAATATAGTCCCATGATTTTTAAAAATATGATTTAACTAATCATGTATGTATAATTAATATGATGTTATGAAATACCCTCTTATGATTTTAGTCAAAACTTAATTACAATAAATTGAGATTTTCCTAAAAATTTGAAATTATTAAACTTACATAAAATAGTTGATATATGACATGTAAAAGATATTAATCAATGTTTTGGTATTCTAAAAGCATTTAAAGAAAATTTTTAATACAAATTAAGAAAAAAATTAATAATAAAATAGCCAATATAAAATGAAGAAGTTTATTATCATGAAAATTTCTAGTACTATCCATTAATTAGTATCTACAATTCAATAAAACTTCTCAATATAAACATGACGGTCTATTACTTAGATTGGTTATATATGCTCCAACCACACATAGGTCTTTCCATATTTTCAAATATAGTCATCAATAGTAACCGTATGAATAAAAGTGTGATGTAAATTATGAAAACATTATCTGACTACACGTTATAGTTTTAAGGGAGTATTCTAATAATTAATATAAAAATTAATCAATGAAAAACTCAAAAATTATAATTAAAATTGAGAGAGGTGTAGATGGATTGGGAGATGGTGTTCGATATAGTGTATTCATAGATTGACTTATATTAGTTTATCAAGGTTATCTTCAAATAAAAATGGATTAATTACATTACAATAAAATATGAAATTAATATAAATTTCCTTTAGAGACCATTAAATAAATTATATCCTAAAATCGTGTTTATATATGTTTTATAAACTGAATTTAAGCATGTTTTATTATTTTCATGATCATTTTTTTCTCTATGTTTGATCACATATTACATAATTTTTTCCTCACAGTAAATCAGGAAACGTTTCATATATATGTTCATTAATGAAATGAATTAATAATCCCTATCAGTAGAATTAAATTTCAGAATATTAAACATTCATAGTATTTATTTTATTATTCTAATATGTTTATTGTATTACATTAGTAATATATTATTCAGGATAGTCATTTTCGATTTAGATCTACCTTGTATGAATGATTCATCTTTATTTATTCATCACTTCAGGAAAATACATATATATTTATTTAAAAATTAATGTGGTTAATCTGTTTGAAAATGTGGTCACTTCATTATAATGTTTTCTAACATAATGTCATCAAATACTTTCCTTAACACTTCACCAAAATTCTAGTTCAGTAATGCAGTTTCTTTATTATAATTTGATCATGATTGGAGAAAATAATTGTTCACTCAAATAATTTGGTTTCTAACAAATAACATGGCTGTATAATAAGTTCCATTAATTTACACAAGTGGTCACATGATTTCTCATGCTTTTGGATGAAGTGATTTAAGAAAAATTCATACACGGTATATCAAATATTGATGTTGTTGAACAAGAGGGTCGTCTGTTATCTTATATGTATATTATTAAAACAATTTGATATATAAATATATCATATAGTTTACTTATTACATCTTATAGTTATAAAAATTCATAGTGGAATTTTACACATTTAATTCTCGGTCACTTGTCATTCCACGAACTCAATTGAGATACATCATATGGTCGATGGATAACTTTATAGTCATTTTGAAACACGTTATATTTTAACATTTTAAAAAATAACAAAATTTTCTCAAATTTATAATAAAATATATATATTTTTCAATAAATATTATTTCAAATAAATAAAATAATGAATTTTTATACTATGCCAATAAATTTGATATCTTATATAGTATAAATATTATCCTATACAAATAATATAATTCATTGATAAATAAAATAATGTAAATACTTGTATTTTTAAAGGATAATGTGAAAAAATATATAGTGAAATCAGTTCGTGTATCAACCCTTGACCAATTTATAGATATTATGTTAAAGGTGCTACATAAAGTGAATTTTAAGATTCAGTTTTTTATATAAATTTAAAATACCTCGATTCATTTGATGTTTTAAAGAATAAAATATTATCCCATTATATTATTCATGGAGGATTTAAATATAAAAATATATTGATACAATTCCAAAACATATTCAATATGTAATATCTTATACCAAGTTGTATTTTTCATTATGTGTATATTAAAAAAAGTACCTTCCAAAAGTTAGTTTTCAAGAATTTATATTTGAAATTATAAATTCCATTAATGACCATGAAAAAGCACTCTATGGGTTGGTCACTAATGGTTATAAAATAATTGATCATAAAAAGAGGTATAAGAAACACATATACATATTTCAAGACATATATCAAGATATGTGGGGATGATATTTGAATATAAAGGTGAAATAATTAATTAAAATTATCAATTGTACTTAAAATGGTGAGAATATTGTTGAAAAAAAGGCAATTTTTTCTTTAATTATTGTTGGACTTTTTTTTAATATGATCAAATGGTTAATGATGTTGTTATCAATAAAAACACTCTTTTTTCTAAATTTATTAATAATAGAATGAATCACATATTCAAAGATTGAATGGAGGTCATTTCAATGATATCATTATGATAAATATGATCATGATTTTTTTTAGTTTACATTAAAATGTGTTTAATCATTAATTGTTTTTATAATATTATGGTATTAATCAACAAACACAATGTCAAATACTGTTAAAAACTGTTACAATATATTTTAGGGTTATAATTATCAATAAAGATATAAATATTAAATTATATTTTCTCGTGTCTAATTTATTAAATCGATATTAGAAAGTTCATTATTTTTAAATTAATATATATGTATTCAAATTAATAAATCAATAAACATATAATGGTATTTTATACAAAATTTTTGTAGTCACTATAGCATGGTAGAATTTTATGGAATATGTAATGAAACAAAATGGTGGGTTGGGGTTGTTATATTGAAAATTCTACTATATACCATGACCATAATACCCCATGTTTCTTACATTATAATCACTAAAATAATTTTTAAAATACTAATCTGAAATTGGATAATTACTAACCACACTCATGTTTGGAATTCGATTAATGATGGTATACAAAATGGTAAATATGATGGAAACATAATAATAATATATGTTTTGTTCATTAATTAATTAAATATATTCCATTATTAAATAGATAAGTAATTATCCATCTATGTTTAGATCATAAAATTTTTATAGCGTAATCTATCAAAATATTCAAGGCATCATGATTTAGTTTTTATTAAGATATAATGATACGCTTTAAACCATTTTCCACTCATTATGTCATTTTGATAGGTATAATATATTTTAGGGACATATTTCCTTCTATATATTTGAATATGATAACATTGGGAAATGTTAAAATAGTGAAAACAATTGTTACAACACAGTAGGTTCATGGTTAAGGATCACCATGAAAAAAATAAGCAAAGAATTAGCAATTTTTAACAGATGTGTTCACATTGTTGGTGAATGGTTTTGCAATGTCTATGGGAAAACCATGAAGGTTCATATATGAAAAAGTTAGTTTCAACAAATTGGTTCATATTTTATTAATCTATGAATCAAAACCATTTACCATTCGTAAAACATAAAAATTTTAAAATTTCCTAGACTACCTAAATTGAATTAAATTATATAACCCTGTATTTTTCCCCCACGAACCCCTCCCCCTACTCACATATTATAAGTAATCATCTCTTCATTGTGGGGGGTTTTTTTTTATAATTATTCAAGGGAATTATTTTTTATCCTTTTTTCCACTACTATATCATATATTTTGTTTCGGCCTAGATTTCACATTACAGGGTATTATTATTTATCCTTTTTTCCACTACTATATCATATATTTTGTTTCGTCCTGGATTTCACATTACAGCAAGACTATGAGGGTGTAGGGACTTTGATGAAAAATTTAATTATTGTGGGATTTTATTTTTTTGGATTTAATATTTTCATTTAATGACATTTAATTCAATTCCCATATATTATCACTATATTGCTAACTGGGTTTTCATTTAATGGCAGGTTTTCCAAATTATTCCTTTGTAGGGTTTATCATATTAATGATTGTGGTTTCATTTTTTTATAGGAATATTACATCAATAATATAAGAATGTTTTTTGAACTAATTTCACTTAGAATTTCTTATTCAATCTACATCTTTTATAAAATATATTTATAAATGGAATATTTGATGAAAAAGGACAGTATTTATAAGTTAAATAATGATACTGGTTTATTTAATGATGATTGTGATAATGGTTAAACCTCATTAGAAACCTTGGGTACATTGGTAGGTCATCTATGATAAAAAAATATTCTTCCTACATGTTATGTAATCACCATAATGTGTTTCATAGTTATATGAACATCTCATTAGATCTATTATATAGATATTCCTATATCCTTCAACAGTAGATACAGTTTCATTTCAATAATTGAAAATCTGCTTAATTAATGTTATAGATGATATAGTTGACCAAGAGATATTAATATTAGTGTTTTATTATAATTTTTATCTTTTTAAATTGGTAGTAAAATAGTTTAACGTACTTTATTTCTTCGGTCCACAACAGTATTTCTGAATTTATTCTTTGTATTTGAATATTATAAGGTGTTCCTTATTAATATAATATCAAACAAAATGATTTCGATTATCAAGAAAATGTCGAATATGGATCACTACATGGTATAATTTTTTGATACATATGTTAAAACATTATAAATAACCATTGTATTTATACAAATAGAGATAATGAGGACACCATCTAAATAAAAGAATAACATGGGGATGGTGGGTGTTTTTTATAATCATATCTATGTTGATGGAGGCCACATACTTGGATGATCCCTCAGGTATAATTGTGAATGTTATCAATCTCATTTTATTAATTTTTCTAATTTATTATTGTTTTTAGTTTCTAACATTATGACCCCTTGTCATCTCTATATCTCATACCTTTTTATTTTCAAAATTTTAGTGTTTTTTAATTTTTTTGGTTATATAACTTTTAGGATTAAATGTTTATGTGGATTATTAGTGTTCTATTATTTTATACTATTTTTAGGATTTTTTATATTCAATCTGTAGATGGATGACCCTCTATCATATTTCGAGTTCACATGATATTATTATATATGACTAATTTATTTATTGTATGAAAAAAAAATTACCAATGATAGTTATTCATATATAATAATTATTTTTTATCTTGTGGGGATCCCGAATTGAATTTTTTATTTAGAAATGATTAGTTTCGGTGACAGATTACATTTTAATTGAGTCCGGTTTTCTATAAAATGTGATCGATGATATGAATTATCTTTTTTGAGAAGTTGGTTTTTAAGAACCATCTAATATTTTTAATGTATTAGTTCATGTAATATATATGTATTGGTTCTTAAGGTTCAGTTACATGGGTGTCTATCCAATAATCTTAATATTGAACCTTATGTTACCAGGAAATGATATAGTTTCTTGGTGTTATTTTATTATTTGTAGTTATGTTTAGGGTGTGTGGGATACAGATCGTGCATGAGACCAAATGATATTCATCCATTTGTGTTGATTTATATTTTATTTTGATTTATATAATTTATTTATGTATGGTTTTGGATTCAGAAATAACAGTGTTTAATTAATTTCTCTCATTTTTATCATTTTTATGTAGTATTTTTCTCTCCTTAAAGATCACCCGCATACCCCGTGAAGTGAGGCATATATAATTTTCTATATGGAATCCCTCACATTGATCGAAATATAATGGAAGTGATATTGAGAATATTTATAAATATGGAGTATGAACTAGGTGTGGTACCATCTCTACATAAAATAGTAGGTCCAGTTATAGGTCTAGAGATGGAACGTTCTATAGAGTTTCGCCACCATAAGCCACTATGAATCTGATATACCAAAGAAGTACATGCAGCTAAATATTGGGTATATAAAAAATTGAATATGATTAACTTTATAATGACTCTTGATGTAGTTAAACTAATTATTGAATCTTTCATGATAAAATGACTTATATATAAATGGTGGGAATCTGTGGTCTGAAAAAAGATGCAAGTGAAATTAAATTATAATGATTAAAACCTAATTTTCACTCACAATTTTTTCATGAAAAAATATCTATTTGAATTTCTTTCATGTTTATAACCCTCAATTATTGTAATATTTCATAGATGTACTATGAAATCGAATTTAGAGAACTTTTAAATTTCACCCCATATATTATTCATAATTATATGTTAATAGAAATCAAGTTTAAAAATTTCCTCTTCCCTAATATTTGATCCCATGTTTTTGTAACGAATCTTCTGATACTTGAAGGTTTAATTGATTGAGCTCTTAGGGTTGAAATTTATAAATACAGGAATGTCTATATTTCTTTCATTATTTACTATGACAAGTGTTACTGAGGGTGGATTTTTAAAATGATATAAAATGTGTGATAATTCTTGAAGAACAACTGATAATTTCTTTAAAAATCATCCTTATTATTAATCCACTATTCAAATGCCACATTGTTGTGAAATTTCAACCAGTGTTGCATGGTTAGTCACGTAAACCTATATTCACATGACAATACAATGAGATTCCATGTATATGGTTAATATCGGACACTATCACTGGTTTTTAAGGAATAATACTTTGATAAATAGTGTTTCGATGTATTTTATTGTTGATCATCTTAGAAAAAAATGATTCATTATGAGATAAATTATCTGAATCATATAGTCTAGGAGGTCTAAGCATGTCAATTTATTGGGAAACAATTTTGAGGACCAATTTCTATACAGTAATAAATCACCTTCCTAAGTTTATAATATGAATCTTCCGGGCATGGATATATCCACCATAAAATTTGAGATGGATTAAAAAAAGTGACATGAATCATTTTTATTACAACATATGTTTTTATTTCATTATTCCAAACAGGTGATTCTAATTAATTTATCTCTACTAAATTGGTAAATTTATTGAACAATTCCTCATATATCATATTCTATATGATGCACATTTTTACCCATGTTAGGAAGAAGATAGTGGCTGACCTTTATCTCACATCATAATTTGTTTCTGAATATATTGTGGACCTATCGCGCAAATTCTTCATCCTCAAAATAGTGCTTTAAAATATAATATTTTTCATGGTTTTATTTTTATCATTTTTTCTAGGATTTAATTCAATCACTATAGGGTATCGTTCAATACTTGAGGTGGAAGTATTCATATATTTCTTGGGATGTGGGATCATCATTTGTGTTGGGTAGTGCCTACAATTACCTATGTTGGAATGATTTAGTTATATATATCTACAAAATTTCATAATAATAATGTGGATGGTCGAGGTAGTGGGATAAGTGCTATGGTTTATGTGTTTCTTAATGTGTTCCCATGTAACTTTTCATTATTTCCCACTATGTGGGAAGTATTTTTTGAATTGACATGATCATAAGGATACCGAAGATATTTATTCCCACATTATTCATCTCTCCAATATATTTCAAAGTCATAAAATAATAGTTTAATTATTTATATGATAAATTATTTAAACATTTTGTGTGTCCTAGTTCTATGATCTATATATTTTCACTATAAATCGTAATGGAACCCTCCAATTTTGAATTGATTATTGAAGGACGGACCAGGTTTCTATCATGAAACATGAACCGAATACACATATAGATGTCTTTTTTGATCAATTAAAGGAGTATATATAGTTTTCTAAAATTAATCTCTATTTAGGTTAAAACTCTCTCCATATAATGGAATCTGATTTCTACAATAATAAATTTTAATGAAGTTATGGTCATTATGATTATATCATGATGCATTTGGGACAAACAATTAAACAAATATTATTTACAGATTAGATGAATAATGTATATCATTGAATATTTTACTCATTGAATATGGTTTACTATAAGATATCATAGTATATTTTATGAATATAGAGGTTCAAGAACAATATATAAGGGTTATTATTTGAATAATTTATTTACATTCATCCCTACAAAAAATTTAAAAAACGTATCTTATTCTGAATCATCTTCTTTAAGAAGAATGTTTGTGTCTTAATAGGTTATAAAGGATGATATTAAAATGTAAATGTGTTTTTCATGGGAGGAACCTTAAATTATCATTGAGATCAAAGGATTCCTAAACATGAAATTTTATTTTCAATTATTAATCTAAGAATTCTCAATTATTCAATGATAATGGGATGTAAATTTTGTCAATTGTAGAGTTTCATTCAACCATGGAGTAATTGAAGTATTAATTTATATCATCCCCATATTTATTTTACTAGAAACATGCTAGGGTTTTGTAGATATTTTACCAAATGATCATAAGTTGCATCTTCATGAATGATGATAATCTGGTTGTTGGAATTTCTGGAAAAAAATGGGCTCATGCGAATAAATAAATTACTCATTATATCAATATGAATTTCATGATAAATATTCTAAGATATTGGTTTCATTATTAGTTTAATTAGATATTCAATGTTTACAATATCCACATTACCCTAGAAACATATTCAATTAGAATGATATTAATATTTGGTAGAAATGGTTGGTGGAGAACCACCATAAGTTTGATTTTAATCCATCCTAACATCCCCATAAATGAAATATTTTTGTCGATACGTTAGTATATTGTTTAAATATCAAGCTTTGAAGGATTACAGTGAAGAGTTGAACCCCATGTGTCTCATAGATAAATTGAATCAAGTGGAATATATGGAGAATAAGATCTTGTTTCCTAAATTTTATTGTTATATCCTTCTCTTCTTATCCTTATATCCCAATACATGGTAAATGATAGAAAATATAAGTAATTTAGTGGAAGATTATATAGTGGTATGTCCTTACCTTATAAGTATATGTCCCTAGAATGACATTTTAATATATTGGCTCTAGTTCAAGAATACGACACCAAACCCGATTGGCTATTTGGCCTCATGAACACATCAAAATTTTTACAAATAATTAGACAGCCAACATGTTTTTATGTTGGTATATTTAGGAGACTATACCTTCATTATCAATTTTTAGAATAGTAGTGAGAAATATATAAACTATTATAGGAAATATAAATAGAAATAATGGGTGAATATATCATCAAGATATAAAAATAATCAATATGAAAATAGGTAGTTTCATATATATAATGATTTCATGATTCTATAAAAAAATGGGGATCAAGGGATACATGTAATCATATATATATATATATAGTATAATAGATTATATATAAAATTATAAAAAATGTTCTTAAATGTAATCTCAGAATAGCATCATGAAAAATTAATTTTTCCTCTTCTCTTATAAACCATACTTGTATAGAAAATAAATAATCTATAAATGAGATCTTTCATTCATCCTTACCTATATTTATGATCACTCTCTAGGAACCAATTGATATCCTAAATGTGGTGTGAGTAATGATATTAAGACACCACCAATAATGTCAATTACTATCAATTAAATATAATATATGATGATAATTTTATTAGTAAGATTAATAAATGTGATATGTAAATAAACCATGTCATTCTTGATTCCACATGGAACACAGATAACAAAAAAGTACATAAACCATAGATAGTAATATTTATGAGTATTTAATTTTTTGATTTAATTTTATTAGACAAGGACTAGAGGCATAAAACTAGGTAATCTATATATAATAATAATCATCATAATCATATGTTATTGAATAAGATCCTTGACTTTTATGTTTTATATACTGGGTGATGTACATATGGGTGTGCCCTTGGAAATGTATCCTAAGGGGAAATTAATTCACGAGTCCATCGAATATGTCCAAGGTAGCCTTATGAATTGTAATTAATGAGGAACAATTAATAAAACCTGGTAGTCCATAATACATAAATCTATTCCAAGAAGAATAATCAAAGGCATAGAATTTAATTTGTAATATATATTTTAACCCCCAATTCCATGCTAGGTAATTCATAATCATAAGACATAGACTAAATCCATTATTATTTCACTTGGGAGACCTATCAATGAATCAGTTGGCATCCCATTATTCCATCCATGGGAACAACAATGTGACTCCATGTATTACATAGGTAATCACATGCAATCAAAGTTATTTTAAGTCAGTGACCATTGTAACGAATAATATAAATTTAGAAAATTTTCATACTAATGTGAATTACCCTTATAAATTTGATTATAACATGCAGATCATAAAATTTATAAATAATAATGTGGTCAATGATAAGCTTTAATTACATTTCAACCAAAATTTAATGACATTGTAATGACCCGGAAATTTCGAAGAAATTTTTTTTCATAAATACATTGTAAGTATACGAGTATGCGGTTTCTGAAAGAACTTGATTCTGAGGCCTGGTGTGCCAGGAATCAATTTCTGAAGTACTGTTCAGGTACGTTCAACAAACGTATGTGCATGTTTTTCAATCTTTTGAACCGGTGCTCAGAATTAAAATATGAGGGCACCGATGATCTCGCAGCACCGGTATTCCCCTAAGGGGTCCTTTACCGTAGTTGTGTTTTATATTGATTGTGATTTTATATTTGGGGATTTATAACAAAATAAATAAAATTTGTTGTGTACAAATTTTATTTTGGGAGTATGGTTATTTCATCCCAAGGGAAGTTAGAGGTGGGGCCCACATCCACAGAAACTCCCATGAGAGGATATTTGTGAGGTGGTGACCATATGAACATAATCCTTTCACCTCCCCTTAAACCTCCTCATTTAATCCTCTTCATTTAATTGAACAACAACTCACTTTTGAATTTTAAAATAACCCTTCACCTTATTCCCTTTCTTATTAATTTTTCCAAGAGACGGTAAATTAATTTGGTGATTCACTTAATTAATTTATGTGGTTTTAATTTTGAATTACATGTGTTAATAAAATAATTTCCTTAGATATTATTTTATTTTGGGTACTTTTTATGTTGAGAGATTTTTGGGAGAGCTCTTGAGAAAAGTGTTCCTCACTTCGACGAAGAATGCCACCGACGAAGAACAACTTTCTCCCTCGACGAAGAACAATCTATGATTAGAAGAACGCAAAGTCGCCAAAGACACTTCTTCTTCTAGTGCACTCTGACGTCGACAGAATCAATGTTCTTCATCGGCGATGCCCGACCTCCGCGGTGCTTTTCTTCCACAACTCGACGACGTGAGACGTAAATTCTGAGGTAGGGAAGTTATATTCAATTTTAATTGATTAAAATTGTTCGTGTTCTTTGTTAAGAAACATTGTTTGAATTTGGAAAATTTTTATCGCCTAACGCGGAGGGCGCGGGCCGAACAGACAGGTCCTGACGGATCTCCGTGGACTCTTTGTTTGCGATTGAGGCATGTTTGAAGAGGCAGAAACAGGAAAAGCGGCAGCCATGCGCCGACCGCATGCAGAAGAACCGCGGCCTGAAACTGCGGGCCTCTCAGTCGAAAAGGAACTAGCCGGCTGAAGCCGGCCAAGCCGAAGGGATACAGCGGTGCCACAAGGGGCAACATGCTGCAGAGGACTACGACCCGCAATCCACAGGCCTCTTCGGCAGTGAACTAGCAGGCTCATTGGCCAACCAGGTGATAAATCTGCGAGACCCGAAGGTGCCACATAGCCATACCACAGCTAGCCCGAGCATGCCACTTTCAAAAGGAAGGCTGGCCAGTTGGGAGGGCGGCGCCGCAGGTTCGGGAAAGCGGGACCCCCCCCCCCCCCCCGGACCGCTCGGCCAGCTGGCCGAGCTACGACCATCCGGGCCCGCCCTTCCATGGATGCGCCTGGCCGGGCCACACCGGGCCGGGCCGCGCCATGTCGGGCCGCGCCGTGCCAGGCCAGGCCGTGCCCCGCCGGGCTGTGCCCCTTCGGGCCAGGCCACACCCCTTTGGGCCGAGCCGCGCCCCTCAGGCCGGACGACATGATACATCGGGCCGATCCGACCCTCCTCCGGGTCAGAACCACAAAAACTGGTTTGACCCGACCCGCCAAGCCACTGGGCTTAACGGAATGGGCCCGTTATAACTTAAACATGAATATCATTATGACCGCGCATCCGATTGACGTGTTGTCTGTTGTACTGGGACCCTTGCGAAGAGTTAATCCTTTTTCGGTATTCTATGTGAGTTTTGGATGTCTTTGGATAGAATACAGGTTTAGAATGATCATATTTCCAACATGGCCTCTTGAATGAAAAAGACAAAATCATTCAGACCTGGTGTCCGATTGATGTGCCATCTATCGTGTCGGGTTCTTTTTGACAAGGTATAACTTTAGGATACATCAAATCTGTACTTAGTGAAAGTTTATGTATCGAACCCACTGGCTCAAGGAGTGGACCTTCCTGGAATCAAGCGTGTTGTGTGCGGGAAACCTAGAGCTGGCTGTGACTACAACGACAACCATACTGGAATCCACCGTGGGTTCAGTGACAAAAACTACTATACTGCAATCCTCCATGGGTTCGTAGATGATGACTTCTATACTGGAATCCTAAGTGGGTTTGATGGTGTTAATAAATATTCTTGTATCCTATGTGGGTCCGACAGTTTGAATTCTGTTCTAGTTTCCTATGTGGGTCCAACAGAGTATCTAGTCTAGTATCCTACGTGGGTCTGATAGCTTACCTAGATTAGTATCCTATGTGGGTCTGCCAACTTAGATGAATTAGTGACTACATATGATCATCTCTATTCTTTACGAAAGATGTATACCTGTGTGAGCTGAGACTTCACTTTCAATCATTATCATCGATGTGATTTACTTTTTTCTTGTGTGGACTGGGTTGTGCTTGGGCTCGAGAGTTGGAGTCAAACTGGGATTGATAACTTAGGTATATGTAAGGGAATATAGCTAATTAGAGTTGTTTGATACTTTGTGATTGTATATTTTTTTTGTGATATATCCTTAAAGGATTCTGGTAGACCTTCGGGGGTATCGGGGTCCCCACTGTGTATTGTTTTACTCACGCCTGCACGGGTATGCCCCACTACGTTTTGTTGGATGCTGACGATGGACAACACTGATCATTGTAGAGACTTGTGGAGCTGGACGGTACCTGGAGTTGGACCATATGGCGAGACGTACACAGAGCGGACAGATATACCTGAGGTATCGAGGAGACCATCTATACCCACCCATCAGGTGGGATTCCCATAGGAGGACTTAGTGGATGTTGTTTTACTTATCTACTGTTTTACTAGACTTTCAGTTGTACGGTAATTTTCAAATAGGATTGTATTCTGGCCCATTTACCCATTAAATCCTCTTCAATTAATTGAACAACCCCTCAATATTGAATTTTAAAATAACCCTTCGACTTATTCTCTCTCTAATTAATTTATCCAACCCATGGTAAATTAATTAGGTGATTCACATAATTAAATAAAGTGGTTTAAATTTTGAATAACATGTGCTAATAAAATAATAGCCTTGGATATTAATTTATATTCTATACTTTGTTTTGTTTGTTTACTATCATAAAGGCAATTACTTCCCTTTTTATCAGAATTTACGCATGTGGTGCTAGTCGCCAGCCCCTGGCCTATGGAAGGCGGGCTTGGGGTAGTCACGGCACGTTCCCCAAGGATGATTCATGACAAATTGGTATCAGAGGAGTCGGTTCTACCGTAGAACTCAGGCCTCTGATCGTTATTTTCTGTGAAGCAATAGTGTAAAGAGTATGGAGTTTTTTTTTTGTCCAGTAAGTCCAGTGTTGGTGCAGAGGCCGATGTATCCATACACCAAGACCCAGGCCCCTGGTTTCCGACTCAGTGAACGAAAACACTGATTGAATGTGTGTTTCAAAATTATTTTTTCATTATATTGTGTCAGCTCACCAGGTATACTGTTTGACCATGGAGCACCTATTTCTTTTAAGGAAGGCCCTACGAAGGCAGCCATCTAGGGATCCGAGTCACGTGCAAGAGGGTAGCCCACCAAGCAACGAGGCCTCGATGCACGACCCTATCATAGAGGAGGCACCAGCGGTACCACTACCCGCTCATCCACCGATACTACCTGCCCCAGCAGTATAGAGTACACGCCGCCCAAGTCTATTTCACGTGTTATAGTGACAGAGGCCGCCTAGGTTCCGCGGAGAGACGAACCCTCAAGCAGCCGGGGATTGGCAGGATGATGTCGTTAGAGTCTTCAGATTGGTAAGGACACCAGCCGATCTTATGGTGATCCTTGTCGTGAGTCTCTTGCACGCAGCAGACATTTAGATGTTGGAGCTTGATGCTCCAGGTGCATGACATGGCATCTCTACTTAAGACAGACATCGAGAGTCTCTTCTTCTCAGAGTTTGTTCCAGCCACCCATCGTGTGGTGCGGATTCATGAGTTACATTATCTACGGCAGGGCTGCAAGATTGTAGCTCGGTACTCAGCGAGGTTTACCGACCTCTCGTGCTACTCCGCGGAAATGGTACGCGACCCATTCATCATGGCCCGGTACATTGAGCATGGACTGAGGCATGATATCAGGGCTTCAATGATCTCCCTCATCATTCTGATGCAGGCGTGAGTACTAGGGAGATCCCTTCTTCTGGAGAGATTTCTCGCTGAACCGACACCAGCAAAGAGACCCACCACAAGTTGACATGTAGTAGAGCCTTCTACATCTTGCAGTAGACAAATGTCACAGTGGTACAAGCAGACATGGCCATCAGGCGAGTGACCTCAGTATACATGTTTGGTTGTGCAGGGCACTTGAAACAGAGCCATCTATATGATGAGCTGGTAGTGCAATGCTTGTGGCGGGCATGGTCACATGGCTCAAGACTGCCCGACCCGTCATGAAAATGAGCAGGAGATAGTGGAGGGATCTCTAAGGAAGAGGCATAGGTTCTATCATGGCGGTCCACAGGGAGAAGGCGGATGAGGCAGAGGAGATGGACGAGCAGCGGGTGGTGGACGACATTTTTATGCTCTACTACCCCCACCACTAGGAGGTCCACCCCGACCATAGTGAGCTGGTGGAAATAGGCAGGCTCAGCTCCAGGCAGTGGAGGTTTATGACCACTGTGCTCCTGAGATGATTCGAGGTACTATATATGTCTACTCCACCCTTGTTGCAGTACTTATAGACACATGTGTGAGTCATTTTTTCATTTCCACTACCCTTTTTGGGAGCTCCAAGATTATAAAGGAACTGTTGGCTTGATCCATAGAGTTAGATATTCCAACGGGAGTAGAATCGATGATTACGCACTGGTTCTGGTAGTGTGATCTTACTATATGAGGTGATAGCTTCGGCTGGGATCTTCTTGTAGTGGCATCGAGGCCTTATGACATAATCTTGGGTATTGACTGGTTATCTATGGTCCACGCTCAGATTGACTGTATTAGGCGCAAACTGCGGTGTGTACGCCTGGATAGGAGTAGGTTTACCTTCACCGGTGAGAAGGGAGCCTTTACAGTGCAAGATGAATTTACGTAGAGAAGTGGGAAGCCGATCACAAGTTAGTTGGCTAGACTCATCCTCGGCGCAAATGATGTGCGGAGTCCGAGTTTTCCTACTGTGGTGGTTCAGTATGCAGACATTTTTCCTGAAGATGTTCCAGGACTACCTCTTTACAGAGAGGTGGACTTCTACATAGACCTATCCCCAATACAGCACAGATATCTACTCCAGCATATCGGATGGCTCTCACCGAGCTTCTTGAGCTGTGCGTATAGCTGGAGGTCTGGAAGGGGAAGGGATTCATCCGACCGAGTGTTTCACCCTGGGATTCTCCGATTTTGATCACCAAGAACATGGATGGGAGCTTGTGACTGTGTGTCGATTATCATTGACTGAATCAATTGACCGTAAGGAAAACGAATCCACTCGCAAGGTTTGAAGACCTCTTTGATCAACATATGGGAGAATGATGGTTCTCGAAGACATACCACATGTTTGGATATCACCAGCTCAGAGTTCGAGACGAGGATGTGTAGAAGATAGCCTTCAAGAGTCGGTATGGCCACTACGAGTTCATTGTTATGCCCTTCGGCGTAACCAACGCTCAAACAGAGTTCATGAGTCTCTTGAAAAGGATCTTCCAGCTTAACCTCGATTGTTTTGTCATAGTCTTCATCGAAGACATACTAATTTACTCAACTACTAAGGAGGAGCACACCTACCACTTTCTTGTTATACTGGATACACTCCGAGAACAGCGACTTTATAGTAAGCACTCGACGTGTTAGTTTTGGATACGATAGGTACACATCTTGGAACATGTCATCTCGGAGGTGGTATTTGAAGTGAATCCAACAAAGATCGAGGAAATTCTTTCTTGGGAGCCACCCAGGATCGTGACGGAGGTGCGGAGCATCCTAGGTCTGGCTGGGTACTATCAGAGATTTGTGCCAGAATTCTCCAGATTTGCAGCACCACTTTCAGCTTTGATGAAGAAGGGGAAACAATTCATGTGGTCAGATAGATGTCAGAAATTCTTTCAGGGGCTAAGGTAGTGGTTGACTAGTGCGCCCATCATGAGGTTTCCAGAGGAGGGTGTATATTATATAGTTTACTATAATGCATCAGGTACTGGTCTCGGGTGTGTGTTGTTGTAGAAGCAAGTAGTGATCGCGTACAGTTCACGTCAGTTGATACAGCACGAGAAGAACTACGCTACCCATGACCTAAAGTTAGCAGCAGTGGTCTTCACCTTGAATATGTGGTGGCACTATCTGATGGGCGAGTGCTTTACAGTCTACTCTAACCACCAAAGTCTCAGGTACATCTTCTCACAGAAGAACCTGAACCTAAGACATCGGCGATGGCTCGAGTTTATCCAGGACTATAACATTGTGATAGTCTATACTATTAGGAAGGGGAACATTGTAGATGATGCTCTCAGCAGGAGATCAGGCATTCTGCTACTAGGAGAGGCGACAGAGCAGCTAGCCACATTGTAGATATCTTTTGTAGATAAACATGGTGGTTCCTTTATATAGTCACTTACAGTCACTCCTACACTCCTTAAGTGAGTCATAGATGCTCAGCGTGGGGATGTTTACTATGAGACGTGATATGCTCAGATATCCACAAGACATGCGCCTGATGTATTTTATAAAGGTGGAGAGCACATCAACGTTTTCAGGGGACGTACTATGGTACTAGTTTGACTATGGGAGGAGGATCTCTGGGAGTTCCACACATCCCCTCTAGTGGTACATCCATGATTTTTGAAGATGTACCAGTACCTCAGATGACAACACTGGTGGCCAGGTATGAATAAGGTTGTAGAAGAGTTCATTTAATGATGCCTCACTTTTCACCAAGTGAAAGCTGAGAACCATGTACCAACAGGCATGGTACAGACCTTAGAGGTTCTAGAGAGGATGTGGGATAGAAAATCAATGGATTTCATGACAGGGCATCCACCTACATCCAGAGGGAACAACTCTATCTAGGTGATCATAGACCGACTCAACAAGTGAGCCTAATTCCCTTAGATCAGAGAGCAGGGCTTAGTATAGATCTCGGGATGCCTCTACGTTGAGGAGATCATACAGATTCATTTTTGAAATCATCTATCATTTCTAATAGAAGTGATCAATTCACTTCCCGGTTATGGAAGGGGTTATAGGAGGCTTTTCGGGCGCAGCTACATTTGAGCACTGCCTTCCATCCTTAGACAGACGACCGGACATGGAGGACCATTCAGACTCTTGAAGACATGTTCCTTACATGTTTCCTTAACTAGGGTCATAGCTGGGAGGATCACCTACCCTTGGTGGAGTTTTTATAAAAAAATAACTAACACTCCACCATCAGGATGACACCATACGAGGCACTGTACATCCGACCTTACCGATCACCTATGTGCTGGACTGACCATAGGGAGTCAGCACTCGTAGGATAAGAGATGGTTCAGGCTATGATCGAGAAGGTTCATATCATCCTGGAGTGGATGAAGACTGCATAGAGCCGATAGAAGTCTTATACTGATAGGTGGAGGAGACCACTAGAGTTCAAGGATGGAAACCTCTTCTTCTTATGGGTCTCACCTAGATGGGTTATATGAATATTTGACAGGGGCGGCAAGTTATCTTCACGTTTCATCGGACCTTTCCAGGTCCTCAGCAGAGTAGGTGTGGTGGCTTACTGACTGGACCTTCCACCTCAGTTGCACCAAGTACATGACGTCTTCCACATATCACAGTTGAGGAGAAACATGCACAACCAGACCCAAATCATTGATCACAGGGAGCTGGAAATCCATGATAGGGCAACGATTGAGGAGGTCACGGTGGAGATCAAGGATGAACAGGAGCGGGTCCTATGTGGACGGTCGATTACTCTGGTATTCATTCACTAGAATCAAAGGAACCTTTAAGAGAGAACTTGGGAGAAGGAGGCTCAGCTGTGAGCTCAGTACCCCCATTTGTTTTCATAGTGTGCGTTGTTGCTTTATGGGGACGTATAGCCCTGAGGTGGGAGTAATGAAAAGACCCAGAAATTTCGAGGAAAATTATTTTTTAAATACTTTGGAAATTTACATGTATGTGGTCTCTGAGGGAACTTGATTCCGAGGCACGTTGTGCCCAGAATCAATTTCTGAAGTTCTGTTTGGGTACATTCAGTAAAAGTACATGATGGCTTTTCATTATTTTGAACGAATGCTCGGAATTGAAATCTGATGGCACCGATGAACTCGTAGCACCGGTATTCACAGAAGTGGACCTTTACCGCAGTTGTGTTTTATGCATGTTGAGAGTTAATATTTAGGGATTTAGGATAAAATAAATAAAATTTGTTGTGAACAAATTTTATTTAGGGAGATTGGTTATTTCCTTCGAAGGGGAGTTAGAGGTGGGGTCCTCACCCACATAACCTCCCATGAGAGAATATTTGTGAGGTGGGGCCCAGACAATCCTAATCCCTTCACGTTCCCTTAAACCTCCCCATTAACTTTTCTTCATTTAAATGAACAACCCCTCACTTTTGAATTTTAAAATAACCATTCACCTTCTTTTATCTCTAATTAATTTTTCCAACCCAGGAAAATTAATTAGGTGATTCAATTAATTAATTAATGTAGTTTGAATTTTGAATTACATGTGTTAATAAAACAATAGCCTTAGATATTATTTTATTTTGGGAACTTGTTGTGTTGAGAGATTTTTGGGAGAGCTCTTGAGAAAAGTGTTCCTATCTTTGACGAAGAACTGCTCTGATGAAGAACGACATTCTACCTTGACGAAGAATGCTGTAAGATTAAAAAAACGCGAAGTCTCTAATGACTCTTATTCATAGGGTACACTCTGACATCGACAGAATTGACGTTCATCATCCATGATGCCCGACCTCTATGGATCTTGTATTCCGCAACTCGATGATGCACGATGTCAATTTCGAGGGAGGCGAATTATGTTCAATTTTAATTAATTAAAATTGTTCTTGTTCTTTGATGAGAAACATGGTTTGACATTGGCCAATTTCTACCACCTAACGTGGAGGGTGCAAGTAGAATTCACACGGCATGATGACCCTTAGTTTTCTCATTGTTTGCGATTGAGGTGCGTTAGAAGATGCGGTGATGGGAGAAGCGGTGGTCGTGCGCCGGCCGCATGCGGAAGAACCGCGGCCTGCAACCACGGGATGCTCGTCCGAAGGAGAACCGGCCGGGAAAAGACGGCCAAGCCAAAGGGAGATAGTGGCACCACAAGGGGCGCCAGACTACAGAGGACCAAGACCTGCAATCTGTGGGGCGGTTCGGCGGTGAACTGGCGGGATCGTCATTTAGCCAGGTGAAGAAGCCACGACACCCGAAGGTGTGGTGTAGCTGGACCACAACCCACCTGAGTGGGCCGCTTGTGCTAGGAAGGCCGGCCGGTTGGGAGGGTGACACCGCTTGGACCTGCAACCGCCGGGACGGGCCGTGCAATGCCACTCTTGGCCACGTCGCGCCTAGCCGGGACGCGCTGTGTCGGGCCGGGGCGCGCCCCTTCGGGCCGCGCTGCGACCCCTCTTGTTGGGCCGCCCCCCTTCGAGTCGGGACTCACCCCTCAGGATGGACCACGCGATACACTTGGTTAGTCTGACCCTCTACCAGGTCGGTCCCACCAAAACTGGGTGATCCCGACCCACCAGCCCACTGGCCTTAACGGGCCTGACCCATTATCAATTAAACATGAAGATCTTTAAGACCACACGTCTGATCGATGCTCCGTCTGCGGTAATGAGACCCTTTCAATGAGACGGTCCTTTTTCAATATTCTAAGTGAGTTTTGGAATACATTGGAAAGCGTCCAGTTTTGGAACGAGCCTATTTTCAACCGGGCCCCTAGAACGGAAAAGCGAATATCTTTCAGACCGAGCATCTGATTGACCCGCCGCCTGTCACGTCGGGTTCCATTTGATGAGACAGAACATCGGGATACATAAACTCGGGAATTCTTGATAGTTTATATATCGAATCCATTGGATCGACGGGCAGACCCTTCCGAAATTGAGCGTGATGTGTGCTGGAACCCTAGAATTGGCTGCGACTACGACGACGATCGTACTAGAATCCTCCGTGGGTTCAACGACGACAACTACTGCATTGTAAACATTCGTGGGTTCGGTGACAACGATTACTATATTGGAATCCTCCATGGGTTCGATGAAGATAATTACTGTTCATGTATCCTACGTGGATCCGAAAGTTTGATATCTTTTCAAGTATCCTACGTGGGTCCGACTGAGTAGCTGGTCTAGTATCCTAGGTGGGTCTGACATCATAGCAGGACTAGTATCCAACATAGGTCCGCCAGCTTAGATGAATCAGTGACTACATCATATCGTCTCTATTCCTCACGATAGATGATTACCTGTGTGATCTGAATCTTGACTTTCAATTATTATCATCGATGTGATTGACTTCTTTCTTCTGTGGACTGGGTTGTTCTTGGGCTCGAGAGTTAGAGCCAAACTGGGATTGATAACTTAGGTATATGTGTGGGAATATACCTAAGTAGAGTTGGTTGATACTTTGTGATTGTATCTTTTCTTTGTGATTTATCCTTCATGTTTTCTAGGAGTCCTTCAGGGGTCTTGGGGTCCCTACTGAGTATTGTTATACTCACCCATGCACAGGCTATGCCCGCACTACGTTGTGTTGGATTCAGATGACGGACAACACTGATTGTGTTAGAGACTTGTGGAGCTGGACGGTACCCGTAGGTGGAACACTTGGCCGGACGTACACAGAGCGGACGGACGGACCCGAGGTACTGAGGAGACCATCTATAACCAACCTTCATGTGGGATTCCCGGAGGACGACTTAGTGGTTGTTGGTTTATATTTTTGCGGTTATACAAGACCTTCAGTTGTAATGTACTTTTTAGTTGGGTTTGTTTTCTGTCCCATGTACCTTTCAGCACTTACTCTCTATTTAGTATTACATTGTGTTTACTTCAGCTTGTGTACTGTGTTGTGTTTTTTTACTATCATAAAGTTAATGCATTCCCTTTTTACCAGGATTTACGCCATTGGTGGTAGTCGCCTGCCCATGTCCTATGGCAGGCGGGCTAGGGGAGTCAAGGAACGGGCCCCGAGGATGGGTCATGACATATGTTTAGTTATAGAAATATATTATAGTCTAGTAAGTGTCATGTGAAATGTAATTTCTATTCAATTTCAATTCAATTCATTTCTGCGATAAATTAATTCAATTTTAATAATTTAAATCGTAATAAAAATGAAAATCCCACTTCATTGGTACTTTTATCATTTTGGAGTTTATAATGGTTTTGACTTTATATAATGAAAATAAAAAAATTGGTGGCACTAGTAGAGGTTGAAAACCTCCAATAATATCATTTGTCTATGGTACTAGGTTGTTAATGTCTAGGTATTTAATTAATGACAATTTACATTTTATGATTGATGTGTGGGATTTTCCATGGGTGACACATTGAAACATTATATATACATAATATTTATGGAGAAATGATATACCACATTCCTTATAATGTTAGGGGACTCCATATATATTATCAACCAGTATTTATGGGTATAATATTTTAAAAAAATATAGACACAAATTCTATGGAAATATAAAATATGATATCACATAAAAATTCCATTGATATGAGAAGGAAAAAATAACAGCAGGGAGAGAACACATTGTCATGCTTAGAGGGATCTAATCAGTCCAACAATGAATCAATCAGACATTGGATAATGATTTTATCCAAATCCATATGTTGATATTGGAGGAGATGTCTCATATATAGTTGGATATATGCATGAATAATGACAGAGATGAAGATAGAATTAGTTTTTATGTGTGAAATTTGGAAAGGTATATTTCACAAACTTTTTAAAGGGTGTACGTTAAGGCTATAGGGTTGGTAAAATCATGAAACAAATGAGCCCCAACACTTCTCTAGGGAACAAACCCCACATGAGTTCATTACATTAACTGAAATACAATTTTTATCCCATGAATTCTCAAAAATAATCGAGTGATCCCCCTAATAAAACTATGTTTATAATTTTAAAACTCATTTTTATACGATAATCAACATGGAAACAATTTTTTATAGGGTGCCCATGGACACTATTGTCCTCTCACATAGTTAAGAAAAAATGTCATCCCCAGCCTTATGGAACCATGTTTGATCAAAAGGATTAGAAATAACCCCGTGATAGATTGGTTCACAATGTTATCCATCCAAGATTAATAAAATTATTCTCTGAATGAGCATAAACACCACAATCACCGTCCAAATTCTATTTTAATTTATTTTTGATACCAAAAGAATGGCTCAAATGAAATTTTAAAATATTAAATCCTCAAGGGAAAAATATGGATATTTAAATGAACCCAACATAGAAAATCTCATCCCTAAAAATCCTTTTTGGGAATCAAAATAAACTATTAATCCTTCTTGGTTTATAAATTTCAACTCAATGGATTTGTTTTGTTTCTAAACATTCCACGGTATGCCAAAATCAAATTGTATTTAACCAACTAAAACATGATCCAATTTTCATAACCAAGTTCAATCTAATGGAAAAAAAGCTTAATCAATCCCATATAGACCAGATACATAAAATTTTTTATCTTATCCATTAAACAACATATGCTTCTACCCACACTAGTTTGAACTTTCACTGTCAAATTAAATTAAAAAATACATAAAAGAGTAAAATTTTCCACAAAATAATTCCCTCATAATTTTAAAAATGTTAATATAATGTTTCCCAACAATCTACATCGAGTCACACATGCAGATTCAAAACTTAATCAACAATATGATTGAAATTGTAAAATTTCAATTATAACAGTTATCCTATTTGAGATTATTTTCATGAAATTCACCACACAAAAATTACCCTACACTTGTCAGAAAACATGGTGTGCTAGACATAGTGTATCAATGAATGCATGAAAAATCTGAAAAAACTCATATCAATACAAAAATGGTTGATTTTTTGGAACATAATAACCTTCCACAACAATCATGTCAACATAACCAATATCAGAACCATTAACTCTATAACAGCAAGATAATTTCATGAATTCCCATAAAAAATCTTGTAATTGAAATATGGATTCATATCATTTCCAAACATAACGATGTTCAAGACATCTATCATGCGACAACATAAGCACCAGTTTAACACCATTAAACAATCCCTAGATCATCGTACGATAACTTGGGCCTCAAACCTACACTCATTCATATCCCATGCTTATAATAAAATTAGTTTCTAGAATTTAATGAGACATCATGTCATAAAAGGTACTATTTTTCTAATGGAATTTAATAGATGAAATGACTATTACATAACTGATATTAGGGCCTGAAAAGCTTTCTCACATTAGGGTCTCATACCAATGAACTATATCCTACTCAACATCTTATGGGAGTCAACCACATTAAACTATCAAAATTAGTTTCTAATAACCACATATCATGACCCATCCACACCCAAAAATAATAACTATCTTAGTTAAGATCCATATTATCCTATATAACTAACATACACAATACCATCACCTAATCCTACTTATTGAGAACATTTCCCTTGGTTTTCATTCTGCTTAAAATTAAAATGATTGTAACCACCCTAAATGGTAAAAAGTGACATCATCGCATTATTTATTACCTTATACAACTCCTGGAGTTTTATAAATAAAGAATACCTCTGTCAACCCAGAGAATGCATTCAGATAGCTTGGCATAGAGTGGCCAGTCACCCACCGTACTCAAGATGATAACAATAAATTTGAAAAGATCATAACAAGAATATGAGTAAAATAATATTTAATCTATGGGTTTGTATATATCACCCCGATTCACGTTCATAAAATGAAGATATACATTCTTATATACAAACCCTAAAACTAGGCCTTGAAAAATATTTTTTAGGTCCATCTATGTGTCAAACACCTCATGATACAAATATTTACATCCCCCAAAGTTAGAAACACCTTTTTATGCGATGAGTGTATTATTATTTTATTATAACAACAGATACTAAATTCTTGTCCCTAGAAATATCATTGGTTTGGTTCCAAACTATTCACATCTTATCTCTCACCTAAAAGAACAAAAAACCACTTTTATTCTAATCCTCATAAAATCTCTTTGTTATAGAAATTGTTACATCATCACTACCTAATTATAATGTCCCTATTACCTAAGGAATCATCAGTGATCACTCAATCATTCTTTAAATGTATCATAATATACCCTCAGTGAACATTATTGGTTTAGAAACTCAACTATTTCATCAAATGTCTCATAGTATTACACAAGATATCTAAATTTTTATCATTCCCCTACAAAATTGTTTTGAGGGTCATTTTCATAGGAAAATAAACATATTTAGAACTATATAAAAAATTAATTGTTAGTTCACCTTAAAAAATTACTTACCAAATGTCAGTCAATCTAATCTAGGTAGAATTTCTTACAGATTTCCCTAATCGACAACTATATTCTATTCCAAATATCAGACACATAACCTTTAACCCTAAAGGTACTCAATAATTTTCTAGAATTACCATTGAAGTCTAATATTGAATCTCGATGTATATCAATAGATGGATACTCAACCAAAAAACATTTCTTCATGTAGTCATGCAACACAGTCACACTATGTATCATCAAATATCTAGAATCACTTATGAATATTAAGTCTAAATCTATAATCTAGACCTGATTTGGAATTACACATGAGTAAAAATTAAATAATCCATTTTTTACAAAAAATGATAAATCAAAGAATAATTGATTCTGAACTTTCTCAAATGGTCTTATATTATTGAGTTCGCTCAACATAGGTGGTCATGCATTTCATGACCAATGTGATGATCTTAATCATAGTTTTTTAATGACATCACATAACCAAGAATAGAAAATAATTTCACAAAAAATGCTCTATATACTACTAAATATGGTTTCTAAATGGGAAAACACACTTATTCAATGTTTCAACTTAAAAAGTAATATAAATACCCACTTAAAAGGGTACTTTATCAGGTTCACCTATACAATCTCATAAATTTTTCATCTCAATACATATTCATGTGTGTGATAAACATTCTCAATAAAAGAAAAAATAAACTGGTAAAGTGGATATAACCCCCAATAATTTTTACAATGTCATCCTGAGAACTTCGAGAACAAAAAATTCAAATGTTGGAACACTCACAAAAATTGGAACACACCCAGGTAACTCTACATTGTAATTGACTACTAAACATATCCTATACATATACATGACCCTATTTATGAAGTTAGGATAAAAATATTGTTTTATTTTGTTATGTAACCTATTATATAAAACTATTACAATAAAATTTATCTTCAAATTGTAATTGATTTTCCACATAATAATTTAATTGATTTCACCTCATATGACTATGAATACTTCCTCAAGACCACCATAATGTAGTAGGTGCACCCATTTTATATTAATTCACATGGAAAATGGAACCATGAATCAAATTATATGACAAAATACAAGAATTAATATACCATACTCTAATAACCCTATATGAATCTTAATAGAGATGACAATATCTACGATATCAATCCAAAAGGAGGAAATTTTACATTTTTATCAAGTGATAGACCATGCCATTTCATGTCTATCCTACTATAAATATACGTCAGATGATGATGATGACCCTAACACAGCTCACATTACTTAATGATATCCCATCTTCATTGTGTTTCTCATTATAATCTACATATCTCACATTAGTAATGAGGGTTTTAATTGAAACCTCTATCTAGGGAACACAACACAAGAATTTACAAAAAAATGCTATGATGGCGTAACCCAATGATCTGACCCCTCTTACGAAGAATTGATCAAAGGAAAACCATGTTTAAACTTTATTTGTCAAAATGGTCACCTCTCAAACCACTTGGTAAATCAAAAATAAGAAAAATAAAACAATTGAAATGAAATGGAATCATCCACAGTCCTATACTAGGTACTCTCATGGAAAATTTGAACCCACTCCCTACAATAAGGTCAATATTAAGAACACCACTAATGATATTACTCAAGTCATTACATAAATTAAATCTTATAAAATTTAATAAATATAATCATAAATTTTGTCTAATATTTACTATTTGTTATGAATGAAAATTTACATGATTAAATTGGATCATTATATTGCTGACATGTCATAATATATTTGAAAAACACTCCCATAATATCATTTTTATTAAATTTTATTTATCAATAAATTCTCACAATTTGTATTCGTGAGAGAAAATAACACTCACATTATATATAGGGGATATAAATTTTTGTTCTAAATTGAATTATAATTATCTACATCTTATATCAATAATGATAATGTAAACAATGGTCTCATATACTTTTATTTGGTTCGATTAGGTAATTTGCCATGAAAAATTTATCCATATCCCATTATAAGTGAATACTAAAACATTATATAACCATAACTTTTTATACATAAATTCTCTTAATAGGATATGGACTAATGTAAATAAGTGTTAAATAGTGTAATCATGTATGGTTCCCATCATACAATCCATGTATCAATTATTTGGAAATCAATTCCCAATTTTTCAAGTCAACACTCTATATATTAAATTTTGAATACCATTTAATGGAATGATATTAATTTTGTAATTGTAATTCTAAAAAATATTATTTCCTTTACACAATGTTTCATATTGATTAGTCATCCTTGCATATTTAAAAATACAAGAGAATTCTATTTTACAATTGAAATTATATAACTACAAGCTGACTCACACACCTCATCTTAGGATGTAACAAGTACATATAAAATAATTAAATTATATGGGTCACCATTCCCAATTTACAGTATACATTATTTATATATTTAAATTTTAATCCATTTAATCTTGAAAATTGTACTTTTCCATCCATGTATCTTATGTTTCATTTTCTAAAAATTTCATAAATAATCAATTAAGGTGCCATTTTAATTCTATACATGAAAACACCCTTTCTGTTAATGAAAAATATTTATTTATCCATTTAATTATCTCATTAATCCTATATAAAAATGATTCAATAAAAAGATATATCACCCACGGAACATACTTCATGTATCTAGAAATCAAGAAATCCAATCTACATGGTATGGAATATGAATTATATATGTGTTATAATGATGCATGAAAAATAAAATCTTAAAATAACTCAACATGGGTAAAAAATATAATATAATAGTACAATAAATCTAGTGTGTCTCTCAATGTTGAAGTAAAAACACTGTGATAAGAATAATTGAATATTGAAATCAACATCTTATAAAACATACATTTTTCCACTGATTGGCTTTACTAATGGTAGTCATATGATTATTAAAAAAAATTAAAAATCCTAAAAACATGTATAACATAGATAAATAGAAATTTTGTGGAAATAAGTTAAAAATATAACATGTTATGTAGTAGTTATAGTTTACTCATTAGTAACTGGACCAGGTTGGCTACATTGCTGCATGCATGCCACCATGTATGCCAGAAGCCACATACTAGATGTGATTATCAACATTGTTATAGAGGGGAGGCTATTACCACTTTATCAGAGTTTGTAAAAGTGGTGTATAATAGATAAATTAACATAATAATTATAAATATAAGAAGTGGGAGTGTAACTCATCTTAGTATAAAAATTATAAGCATGATAGTAAAAAGTGTCATTTACCAAATGATTTTATTATGATTTAAAAAGTTATAAAAATGTGATACATGGAAGATGATATAAATTACAATTCTTGCATTATAAATGTTTAAAAAAAGACTAAAAAATAATATTTAATATGATCATCATCACTAGCGCAATCCATTTCTCCCATAATTCATAGTTTAAATGAATATCAGGCATCCATAATTGGGTGATCTCTCTTATCCCAACTTACATCAGTGAAATCTTTTTGGATTTAAATTGGTAGTCTGGAAAGGATGAAAATAAAACCAAGTAATACAACACCAATGGTGTATATAACTATCTACTCTATGAAATATATAATGATTTGTTTGAAAATAATATAATTAAATATTATAAACAAATAAATCATGTCAGTTTGGTTTTCCTAAGAAACACACATCTAAAACTACATGCTTTATATTATTATGGTAATCTCTCTGAGAATTATACATTTTCATTTATTTTTATATTAATGGGACCATGTGTCATAAAAAATAAATTCCAATATAAAAATAATTTTCCTAAGTTCCATAAGTTCCCTAAATTATATGTTTTATAAACCTGGTGAAACCCAAGGGGTGGCACCCTGGGAAGTTCTTCAATAGTGGAATGTTCTATATATTCCCTTGGAACATGTCATTTGTATCCATAATTATATATTTTAATGGAGAAAATAAAATATTTAATTTATGTCCATAATATGATGGATAATTTAAGGATAATATTCAATGGATTTCTATTGAATTTTTTTGTAGTATAGGTGAACCCACAGTGCCATGCCATGGAATTCATTATCATAACAAAATTCCAAATCAATGTGTTTTCTTTTACTCAATATACACATCATTAAATCTGTTTGAATCCCATGAGTCCATCCAAGGTAACTCCAATGAGACACCCTATATCAGTGAAGGCATGGACAACCATCAATTTCAATTCTATTTCAAAACCATATTAAATACTGACATCAAATTAAACAAGGTCCTCACAAATTTAAATCCAATTAAAAATTATTTTATCATAATTTGACCATTTCATTTATAAATAACAACAAGGTCCATGGGACGGATTCATTCAAATTCACCCATTATTTAATCCCATTTAATCATTGGAATACTTTGAAGATAAAAAATTTTCATCAGACATGGAATTAAAATTATCATTTCATTCAATTAATATAACATGTAAATTAATTAAATTTTACTTAATCGAATATTAATAGATGATCTAATCCCACATATATGGTGGATTGGTCACATAGTAATTTATTATGGTGTAAAGGGAATATAATAATAACCCCCAAATGGGTGGATATAATATATGTATTTTTCCTCTGACAATATTAAATATTAATGATAGTATCGTATAATGGTCAAAAAATTTAATTAAATTGATTTTTCATTTTAGGAATGATGATTGAAATTTCAAATTAATTTCATAATGTTGAATGATATAGAAATTATAACATTCAGGGAAGATATATATATATCACCTACCTTACTATACTAGTGGTCTTCCTATCCTATATAGGCCTCTAATATATGCTAGATAGGGGGTTAATAGAAAAACATTTAAATTCCCGAAAAATAAGGCATATGAACTTCCAGGGATAAATCATTTAATCTGTAATGGAAACCCAAGATTAAAAATAAGAGGACTCATAATCATACCAAAATAGATCCAAATAGATGAATGTTTCATGAATTAGACATAATATAGAGGATTTATACGAAATACTTGATTGATGGTGGAGGAGAGATCTCATGTGGAGAGGCATAATGAGTATACAGAATGATGGGGTTGAAGAGTGAAATTTCTTTTTGGATAAAATGTCTTAAATGATTCATTTCACAAACATTTTAATGGTTTCAATTTTTTCATGCATAGTTGATGAAATCACGGGCTATCATGAACCTAAACAACCTCATGGAAAACACCCTACATGTGTATGATACATGGTTAGACAAATCACATGAAAACTAATTTTTCACTCAATGTACCAAACCCCCCCCCCCCCCACCCTAACAAATATAGGTGAACATTTTGACAAACACTACATATCCCATTATCAACATAACTAAAAAACTATTTATGTTTGTGATGGGCATTTTCCTTACCTCTCATTTTCATAAAAACCCATTATCTTACTCTTTAAAGAAAATGGTTACCAATAACTGTTTTATAATAGTTCACATCACCCTATCAACTTAAAATTTAAAAAATAAATCATTAAATTATAACCAAATCAACCAACACATTCGAAAAGATATTATGGATTTTAATTTATATAAAAAACAAAGGATCAACAAAAATTGTAAATAATTATCACTTTAATAGAAAAAATGGGATCATAAATAATTCTTAGCATTAGAAATAGGTGTTTAGTATTTTATTTATGGGGAATGAATTCATGGACTATAATTATTAGTTATTATGGGTTTTCTATTATAAAAAATATATAATGTACTATGATTTGATATTATTTTTTTAGATTCTAGGAATAATGTAGGATATAAATATTAACATGTCGTGATTCCTTACATATCTATATGTGTAATATGAGTATGTATGTTCTTCGTGATTTTTTCAACACCTTCCTATCACTACTTGGAAGGCAGACATGGGTTCCATGAATTTTATCATCGGACTACTTCGTGCATCATATGAACATAAATAAATTGATGTTGCATTAATTCAGTTATGAAGTCTATAAAATTTATTACAACTGTAAAAAATAACCAATTGGATGACGTTCGAAAGCTCTATTGGTAGAAGATTATATTTATTTAATGTTGTTTCTTATCCCCTTTTATCATTTGAACATTTTATTTTGTTTTATGGGTTTTTAATTGGAATATAAGAGTTTGTAGGTTCTTAGGTAAAATTGAGAATGATAAAACACACATAAAATTGATAAGATAGAGCTGGGGAATCATATTCGGGAAGATGTGCTCATGGATTTAGTTCAATAATTTTCTATATATTGGACCAATCATATTGTACATGTCAAATTATACAATAAAAATTCATTTTATTATTTTATATAAACTTATCAATTTGAATCACTATATAGTTGTCCATGAAACACTCACTATTACATAGATAAATTGGGTTAGACCTCTGTGATTGGGATGACTATTATATATCAAATTAAGGAAAATAATTAGGTTATTTGAAAGTGAATTGCTATGGAAACAATATTTTATTAATCAAATTTCAATAATTATATTCATACAAATTAATTATTTGTTTGACCATGTATATTGATCAAATTTCAATAATTATATTCCTCAAGTTAAAATTAGATATCTCAATAATTGAGCATTGATTCTATAAAGGATACTATATGGTTAATGTTTCTATTCTAAAAAACGTTTGCAAATACTGAAAAATTAATAAAATTATAAAATTGGAATGGTCATAGTTGGAACATTTTTTATCAACCCTTTCTGCCCAACAATGAAAGGGTCTATATGTTCAAATGAGGCATAAATAATAGCCACATGCATTAGAAAATTGTATAGCCAAAAAAATAGAATAATACAAACATAAAATATATAAAATTTCATAAATAACTATTAATGAATTAAAATCCATCAACCGATAATTTTTTTCCCACAATCGACCGTCGCCTCCCCCATATATAAAAAATCTCATTTCTTCCAATAGGGTGTGATATTATTATTTTTTCTCTATGATATTCAAGTAATTTTTATTATTAGTCATTATATTAACTCAAAATGGTTATAATAATTCTTTACTCATGTACATCAATCAACACATATCCCTTAGATCCCTAAGGTATTCATTTAATGATTTTATAGTTTTTTGTTTTTATTTTTCCCTATTATAATTTTTTAATATTTTAATTTATTTTATAGTGATATTAATCTATTTTTATGTAATTTCATTTTTAATAGGTACGTGTTTATATATCATCCTTGGTTTGGTTAAACCCATTGTTAATTTTAGTTTGAATTTTTATTATAAAAAATCACATGCAACATTTATAGGATTTAATAAGAAATAAGTTTACCAAAAACATCTTGATTACAATAATATTTATATATTAGAATGGTTGAAATGGAATTTTTGATAAAAAATTAAATTTAATATGGTTGAAATTAATAGAATTATTTATTTGAATTTATGTATGATATATATTAAATTAAATTGTAAACCCTAGGTACTCTAATTTGTTAACATACAGTAAATGTGGAATTTCCCCTAGTTGTGGTGCCTCCTCAAAATTCGGAACAGTTATGGCCTATCCTAAATATCACTTAGATGTGGAAATTCTAATGGCCTAGTGATATAGAAAACATTTAAATTCTATAATTGATTTTCTCTATAATCAATTATGTGGATGTTTTAGGGTTCTTATTAGTAGTTCCCTTAGGTTTATATTACCATGTTTTGTATTTTAAATTTTAAATCAAATTTGTTATCAAATTTTAATTATTTGATAACTAATTGTATATATATTTAAATTTTTTCATAATTTTAGAAAAATATTACATTGTATCTCTATTTTAAACTAGAATTATTTACTTTACATGAAAATGGTTTAATATCAAAAACATAGTGGGATATTACTGGGAATGATATGATCAATCCCTATATAAACACATTTAGTATATGTATATTAGTTATTAAATGGATATAAAAAAGTTAAATGAACAACATGGTGGTGGTTAGCATTCCTAATCATCATATTTTTATTTAAGTGTGTAGCTTTGTGGGATGATTACACATGCCAAATTGTGGTGAGTATTATTAATTTTTAAATTTATTTTTTTGAACTCTATAAGTTCAATTTATAATATTGTATTAACTTATTGGATCTCCATCCATTAATTTATATACTTTTACACATTCAGACCAATATAATTATAGTAGTTTGTTACTTTATATTTTATTGAATGGTTCTTGTGAATATACTTTATTATGTAATGTTGAGACTGAGTTAATGGTTATAATTATTTTTTATACATTTCCATTTCTCAACATCTTATAAGGAGGTCATTTAAGGTTATTTGTTAGGACTTATTTGTTTTAGTTGAAATTAAAGCTCATTTCAATGAATTATTCTTGATGTCCATGCCCTTGTATTTACCTAGTGGTGGTAGATAAAATGCATCCAGATTTTATGTGGACCTATCTGATTATCAGTGCAAGGGGATTTTATTTTTATTATATGTAATACCATATGTGAAATCATATTATCAAAACTCATGAGAAATAAATAAAATCATGAAATGGTAGTTGTACTATATAGACTCAATATTTCTCTTATTAAATGAAATAGAGGAACACATAGTCAAATCTTGTTTTAATGTTTTTTACAGTAAAAGGTAGAGTACATAAATCATCTCATAAATAAGACATCTAAATATTAATGAAATGATTCCACTCAATTGTTTTTTATATTGTTAACCTACAAAAAAAGAATGCATAAATATATGATTTGTTATAAAATATTTTCAACCTATTTAATGTAAACTTTATTAAAGGACAAGATAAATATAAAGTGTTTTTAATGTGAATCATTCTAAAATAGGTTTTAATAACTCGCATGATGATACTTTTATATATTAGTAAGAAGAATATGGTTATTATAAAAATTATAAAGATATATTTTCATCTAACACCAGTATCAAATGTTTAATAATTTTTTTAAAAAAATAATAAATCTCTCTATAAAATATAATTGAACAAGAATTTGTTAATGGAGTCGTGATATTTATAGATATGGAGGTTATGATCCTAAAAAATTATTGATTATACAAAAAAATTAAATTCAATGAATTTAGATATTTTATTACATAAAAACAACATCATTTTATATTACATGGTTATATACCAATGTGGGTAAAACAATTACAAATAATAAGTGTTGTATTATATATTGAATAAATAAATATATAATAATAGATAAGTGTTTCTACTAATTAGTTGAATAAGATCATTGAATGGGAATATTTTAAAATATATATCATGATTTATCATCACCCTATACTAGTGATATTCCCTAATACGTTCATAAAATATTTATGATATGTATTTATATGGTTTTGTACATATTGATTGGATAAAATATTTAATTAAAAGATTTATCCCTTATAAATTTATAAAATCATCTAACATACATATAAGAATTCCCTCAGTTTATATAACACTATATTTTTTATTCAGATAGATTTGTTTCAAAATAGTATCAAAGTAATTCTGATATTAGGGTTGTAGAATATCAGATGTAGAGACTAGTTATTATAACTATGAAATTATGACACATAAATCTATATACAACATTACTATTAATAAAAAAATTACCAGGGTATTTATCATGTTTCTTGTATACACTATAGGTTTAGTGATGTATTCTGATGATAATTCCAAATAAGGTATGGACAAGAATATAGAATATTAACCTAGATCTAGAAATAGATTATATTTTAATTAATGATATTATATTAATGGGTAAAATAAAATAATTATATAATATTTATTTTAATATACATTAAAATATTATAAAATATTATTCAATGATTTTATTCCTTAGGAATTCATTAGTCTAATGATAATAATATTGAGTCATAGAGTATTTTAAAATAGTTTTGATTGTTATGTTTTAGGTTTCATTTAATTTCTTTTCTCACTGATATATATACAAAAAAATTATTTTTAAAAAACATTAGAACATTATTTTATATTGGGTTCGCTAATAAAGGATAGATAAAATTTTTTTTTAATGTTTTTAAAGAGTGGAATAATGTGAAAATGTGTGATTTCAAAAAAATCATTAGGATTATTAACAGTCATTTTAAAATAATAATGTTAATGTTATAAATTTTTATAGTTTTAAAAAATATAAAATAATTATATATAATCACAATCAAAAGGAGTTTGATAGAATTTTAAAAATTACCTTGGATGGTTATGATGTATATAAATGTTTTTTAATAATAGTTTTGAATTTTTTGAATGGTTTTTTGAAAAAAATTCACCATTGGATTTATGATTAATAAAAAAGCGTTATGAATTTTTAAAAATAATTTTCATTAGATATTTAAAGATACAAGTTTGAATTATTTACCTAGTGTTAACTTGGGGTTGATTTGGGTAGGTGAGTCTTAATGTGGAGAATAATTTTTCTAGAAATCTACTAGATTCAAGGATGTTGAGATAAATGTAGACTAATATAATATATGATGAATTTGAGGGTAGTAGTTTTGTGATGTTATGGTAGGAAGTTTTATGATATACAATTTTGATGAAGTTAAATTTGATTTAAATGATTAGATATTAGATTAAATTTTAATAGAGATAGAAGATAATATGTATAGATAATTTTTTAACATCTGTTTAACATTTCATGGATGACAAGAATTTATTATAATGAGATTATGACATCATAAAATATATAAATTAAATTAATGTATATTATTTTATACTAAATAAAAAATTTGGGATCCAAAATTTACGATACAATTTTATCCTTTGAAATACAAATATAAGTGGGTAATTTAACCAATTTAGGAGATTAGAAATGTATAAAATATCATTAGGGATTAATATTTTTCGTTTAAGAAGGATATGATTAAATAAAAATGATAAATATTGTAATATGACATTTTTTGGGTTACATACATTAAAAATGTATAGTTAAATAAATAAAAATAAAAATATATAATTTATGAGGTAGAAGTAGAGAATATTGTATGGTTTTATTCATAATTAATGAATTATAAAACATCATTCAATATTTGGAAAAGTGTTATTATAAATTGATTTCATTTACCTATTATCTCCCTCATTTTTTATTCCCTTTAACTCACATAACTCCCCATATACATCACATTATTTTACCATCATTTAAATTCCATGATATATTATTTATTATCAGGCCTTTATACATATAAAAAATGGTATATTATCCTTTTTCTCTTTATTATTACATTATACTGTTTATTTATTACTGGTGCTTGATATTTATTTTTTTAAATGGGGGTTGATATAAACGTCATGGAACCCTCTTCAATAAATTTATTATTCCTTTATAATTACATGGGAGATTTTATGATGGTTATTTTGGAAAATTTAGGTTTTTTGAAATTTATTATGCAACCGAATGAGAATTTTTTTAATCTATTTTGGATTTAATTTTTTCAATTGTGTTTTTAAAATAAATTGTCTATTTTTTATGGATCATTATCCAATTTTTTAAGGTTATTGAATATAAGTAATGATATTTATATACATAGATGGTGTTATAGGCCAATTTCTATTTTCTAGGTTGTATGAAGAATATTTATTAAGGATTGTCTCCCATTGGATAATTTTGGTTTATTATTATCTTTATTTTTATAGTTTTTATTATTTTTGTTATTATAAATATTTTAATGATTTTTAATAGTCTTGTATACTAATATTTTGGGTTGTTTTGATGTAAATAACCTCATCTCAAAGGGAATTCCAAGATTCAACAAAATATCCCAAGAGTGACTATATAACTGAAGCTAATTGATATGTTTATTAGTAATCTAAATAGTTGGTTATCATTGATTTACTATATAGCTTAAGATAATATTAATAATAATATTATGTTTTGTTTAATATTATATGTGGTTGAGTATTTAGTAATGATGTTTTTTATGATTTTAAATTATATTAAATGTTAAAATATAGAATTTTTTTTAAAGGAATAATGGATTTTCATATATTACGAATATACAAAAGTTATTTATATATGCTTCATCGGGTTTTCATTCCTTAATAATAAATATAAATAAAATAAAAAATGAAATATATTTTGTAAATTAACATTTTTGGAATGAAATTATTGTTTTTATTAAAATATAATTATTTATTATTTTAATAAAATGGTATAAGGAATTTTGGTGTGAGTAGTTTTTTATTTTAATCTTGTATACGGATTATTCATGAATTGTTTTGGTCTGTAATATTCATAATAATTATTATGAATTAGTAATTATTGGGTAGTTATTTTAGTTAATGGAGTATGGGGTGATTTTTAATGACAATGAGATAGTCTAGGTAATATTTGGGGTTTCTCTAGGATGATGGTTAGTGTGTTTAGAGGGAATTGGATATATATTTTTGGTTGAGATTACATATTAATAATTTCCATTGTGACTTGATAGTGTGATCTAGGGTGGGTTTGAAACTAATCTCTAAAATACTTTATTATTTATTTTTGGAAATGTTTCATTGAAATATTCTGAATATAAATTAGAAATATGGGTTTAATAAAAAATTTAGTATTATCTTAATAAGGGGAATGGATTGTAAAAGAAAATTCCAAGAATTGTATATATATAAAAATTAGTAAGAGTACATAGACACTAGCCTTTTAAAAATATTATTACATGATTTGTGCCTAACGAAACATGAAATTACAATCTATGAATTGTAACATCTGGATCCTCTATATGAATAGGTACATAATTAAACAACACAAAAACAAAAAAAACCAATATTATTTAATATCAATTATGATAGTTAATTGAGATCTTATATCATTACAAGATAAAATTGTGATTATATGAACAACATGGATAATCTATAAATTCCAATAAGGGAATAAGCATATGTATAAAATATAGAATATGGATTATAATGCATAGCATGATAACACAAATTCCTTTAAAATGAATAAACATAATGAATTATAAAATGTTAAACATAGGAAAATTTTATCATGCCACAATAAGAATGCTTCAGCTATATATAAACATTATAAAAATGTTATTGATGGATAAATTACAAGACTGTATCAGAAAGTGGACAAAGTCCCATAAAAGAATCTTGTTCCCATCATTTCCCAGCATAACATCCCATGATTCTAGTCCTCACCGAATATATTTATGCACTAGCTTGGTGCACCCATAATAAAATTTTTATAAAAATCTATGCCAAAAAGAATAATATATATGTAATCAAACATAACTTAATTTTTACCCATGTTAATAATGGGTATCAAAATCATGTCACAAGGAATTATAATTGGTTGTATCATAAAAGTGAAAATGATATTATAGATTAGAACATATATGTACATTTATAAAGGAATATATAAATTGAAAAATAATATATTGTTTCCAAATTATGTGAAAATGTTTTAAAAGTGATTTTAAGGTACCTTAAAATTTTGCCAATTTATTGTGGTCAAAGGGAGAATATTAATGAATCTATTAACAAGAAAAGGATTAGATGTTTGTGGATAAATAATAATAATCCAGTATATATTTTTGGATAAAATGAGTGTTTTAAAAAAATGATGGTATAAAATATAATATGGAGTGAAAATTAATGGTGTTTAGAAATTTGGATGTTCCCTCGAATCGGGCATCCATATCAAGAATAATTAATATGAAAAATTTTAAAAATATGTATTTCCCCATAAATGAGGTATAATTTTATATAAATACATGATATTGGAACATATATCTATTATTTAATATAATTAAATAATATATATAGAATAATTACATTTTGGTAAATAGAGAGGAAGATTAAACTAAGTGAAAAAAGAGGTTCGGGTATAATCTCATACCTTAGATCTGAACAAGTTATACACATGATATTAATGTCCTCAGAAATAAAATGTGATTCAATAATTAATATGTTAAAAAATTATTATAAATTTATTTGATTTATTATTATATAATTACATTTATTTATTGACTTTTTTATTAGTTATAAGATGTATTTTTATTAATCGGGGGTATTCGATTCCTTGGTTTTAATGGCTGGTTTACTTGTATAAATATATAGAAGATTATTTAATGTGGTAGTAATTAGTTGTAATTTTAATTTTTTTTGTTTTTAAGGATCATATATTGGTTAATTTATTTCTATATAACATTTATATATATGGAATGGGGATGAATCATTAGATAAATATCTAATGATAATTGTCCGGTATAATTTTGGTTGTTTTCAATCACAACAATATCGTTTTAATTTATCTTTCATTATTGTATAAATATATTATTTACAAAAAATAAAAAGTTTTTGACGTGAATTTTAAAATTGGTTTAAACCATAATAATATTTTAAAGACCAAACATGAATGTCATAATGGAAAAGTGAAATTTTTTATCCCTGAATATGATAATAAAAAACCTCACAAATAATATAACCATTTTTAGAATAAATGTGAGTGGATATGAGGATTAATAACGTATCGTTACCCAATAGTAATAAAAATATAGTATATTTAAGGTACTAGAGTAATCATATAATTTTTATTTTGTTAGGAGATAATATTATAATAAATTTTAATATTATGAAAATAAAATAAAAGGAAAGGAAAGAGTTGTTTACATCTTGAATTTATCCTCCTTGAGAATATATTTAGGGAAATGATTTTTGTATTTTGATGAGACCAATAGATCATGGATAGGTGGTATATGATTGGTATGATTTTTGGGAAGAATTTGATTAAAGGTCAAATCTTGTAATGTTTGAGGAGAAGAGGTGGCGAGCGATGGTATTTATAGTGGAGGAGAGGGGTGTTTTCATTTTCTTTTATTCATTATTTTAAAATTTTGTCTCAATAAAATACATATTTTGAGAATTATTTCTGAATATATTAAAATAATGAAAGGAGTTTTTGATTATGATTCTCACATCAGTGACGACTCTAGGAATATTTTGTTTCCCTTATAATATATAAATACGGTAAACTTCAATATTTTACTATTCTTCAAAAAAATCGTGTATTTTAGGAAAATAAAAAAAATTCACCATAACCATTTCATGGGGTTTAAAATTATAAAATGAAATCCATTTTCTGAGAATAATTTTATTAATATGAAAAATTTTATTTTTATTTAAAATTTTGGTTTATCAGAAAATATATATTTTAAACTTATAACTAATTTAGTATCAAATTTGAAAAATTAATTATGGTAAAATAAAAAATTCTTATTATACTAAAATAAGTAAATTTATTTGTGAATAAATTTTTTGGTAGTGAATTGTCTTTTAAAAAAATATATTAATTATACAATTCAAAGAATACAAATGTATTATAAAACTATCAACGAAAAAATTATAATTTCTAAAAAATTTATTTATGTATACTATGATATATTTATATAATATTTTCATCGATATGATGTATAAATTTGATTCATTCATTCATGTGTGGGGTTAGCATTCATTTGTTTGGTTTACTATTCATAAAGATCACGTTACTATTCATAATGTGAAGTTACTAATTATCAGTATTGGATCCTTAACATCTATAAATGATTCTTGTTATAAGCATTCAAAATTTATAATTACTTTATTATTTTTTAAAGAGAATTTTTTGGATTATACTATATAGAATATCTATAAGGAAATTTCCTAGACAGAATTTTCCATCGTCACATTTTTTTCGATTTTCAAATTTCTCCAAAAAATTTCATTTTTTAAACTATGATGAACACATGATGTGATTCCTTTCATTCATTCCCTCCTCTAGTAATCAGGTTGAATATTCATATATATGGTTCCACCATAATACATTTACCCGCTGATTATTCATTTTGTGTATAATTTTATCTCTATAATTTGATATATTCAGAAGATTCTCCTCATATAAGAGATCATTTTCCAATAGTACCACCACTGCATTGATTGCATGTGAGGGTTACATTATGTTCATCCATAAGAAGGATACATGGAATAGATCAGGTTCTTGATAAATTGATTATGGATGTTATATTTGATAGGTTAATGTTCTGACATGATCATGTATCTTGAATGGGATGATGTACCAAGGACATAACTTTCTTTTTTTCTCAAATCACAATGAGATCTTCCATATAGATATTCAAAATAATTCCAGTTCTCCAACTATTTTCTCATAGTATCATTTATGATTGTCTATATATCTATTTTATCGATTGTGGTATTAATTTAGGTGTTGTAGAATGGTTTTCACATTTTCCACCACATCTTCAATCATTTTTTGTCTCTGAATCTTACATTCATTGACTTCATTCCAGTACAATATTGTTCTAAATATTATCCCATATAATGCTATATATGAATCAATTTGGATCCTCTAGTGGAAAATGTTATTGTAAGAGAATTCAACTAGTAGATGATATAGTACTAGCCCTATTTTAAATTTCACATAATATTGTCTAAACATGTCGTCCAATGTTTGAATTTTTCGCTTAGACTAGTAATCATTTTGAAGATGATAGGCCATAATGGAGTTCATTTCATTGTTTAAATAATATTATTGATTTTTACAGTACATGGGTGGTGAATCTTATATCTTGATCAGAATAAATAGATAGTGGTTTTCCAAGCATGTTGACCACTTCTCTGATATATATATATATGGGAATTTTGATCTAGTGATAGATTTTCTCGAATTATGATAATATGAGTTGTCTTTGTGAGTAGATTCAAAACATCCCATGTCACATTGTTTCTGCTGGGTTCCTTTGGAAGTCATGTGTCAATGTCCATGGGGATTTTTTCCCTTTTCATGTTGTTATCTGTAATGATTTCATCAAACCGTTTGGATTTTCCTTTTATCCTTAATTTTTTAACATACCATGAACAATGATGCACGTTCAACGATGTAATTATTCATGTTTTCCAAATAACAGTTCTCACAGTTATCTAAATCAATTTTTTTTGCTTCTTGGGTGAATATAAAATGTTGAGATATGTGTTTCATTCAAAATCTCTTTATTTATCTCAAGTTTGTATTGAAAAAACAATCATGAAACAAATATCATGTCTGTTCCTCATCAATTTTGATCTATGAGGACATAATTTTTCTAATTTCACCTCCTTTATTCTGGATTTTTACATAATTTATTTTATCATCCTTTATTTAATCCATAACGTACAGTTGATCATGAATTTGAGAAAAGATTGATTATTTTCCTATATTATTAATTCCCATGTACATAAATTTAAAATTTCTAAATATTGGATCCTTATTATTTATCCTCTTTGATAAAGAATCAAGATCCTCTCTACAGTGAGAATCTACCACTGTATATCCTTTACTAAGATGTAAATGAAATGAGTTGTAATAATCCTTGATGCGAACTAACCATATTCCTTGGAAAATGTTATTCTAATTGTACGTGATTTTATATTTGAGACTCTTATGATCATTATACATTTCACACATGTCCCATTAATGATAATGCCAATATATATTGAATCCAATGATCACAACATCTAAATCATGATCATGTGTTGTATAGTTTTCCATATCACTATTCATATGATTAGAGGTGTATGCTATCACTTTATCATTATTCCATAGTTCTCATCCTATGACCTTATTTGATAAATCTATATACGCAATTAGGTGTTCCCCAATTTTTTGTTGACTGAGCACTGGTATGGTGATAAGCCTATTTTTAAACTCTTTATAGTAGTCTCCAAATTCACTAATCCGAAAAACATTTTCCACTTCTGAGTAAGATTGGTTAGTGGTTTCTAAAATCATTTGATACTATTTAAATATCACTAGTAAAACATAGATAAACCATTGAAACTATGAATATCCTTTATAAATATCAATTTGGGATACTCTTTTAATGAATTTGTCATTGAAGGGTCCACATATATTCCTTTTCTGCTGATTACATGCCCCATAAATGAAAATGCTTCCACCCAAATACCACATATACTATTAATTTTAAAATATGTATCCCAAGAAATTATCATAAACACAATATTCAAATTCTTATCGTGTTCCTACATTCTCTATGAGTATATCATAATATAATAAATAAATACAACCACATTGGGGTCAAAGAAATATGAAAAGAGTATATTCATTATGTACCTAAAATTTTTTAGAACAATAGTTAGTCAGAAAGAAATTATGATTAACTATTAGTGTCTATACCTTTTTAAGGAAGAAGCCTTTAGAAATAATTTCCTCCCCACTATTAATTGGAGAAATATAGAATTATTGTCCACCATAAAAAATGATTGGCCCCATGTAACTTTTAAAAGTAATCATATATCCATGCATGGGGATACCTTTTCTTTATTGTTACTTTTTTCTCATGATAATCAATGAAGAGGTGCATTGATCCATCATTATTATATATCAGGATGAATAGAACATTCCATTGTGAAGCACTCTGGCTTATTATTTTTTTTCTAGATTCTTATTTTACTTCTTCTTTAGTTATCCTAGCGCAATAATTTCCATTCTGTACGGATTTTTCAATATAATAATATATCATTGAATATGTTCAAATTAGAACGATACCTCTCAGTCAAGTGGAAGATACATAAATTATTTAGGGAATACATTAGGTTCAATTATCACAATAGGAATGTCTTCAAGAAGGATTATATCAATTTTCTCACTCGTTTGAGCTCGATATTATAGATCATAAGGAATCAATATCCACAATTATTTAATTATTCTGAAAGAGAGTATTCTTTCTAGTTACACTTCTAAAAAATTAGACTATTCTTTGGGATATGGATAATGATCACCCTATCATGGAAATTGATATTTAACATATATAAATATATAAAAACCTTTCCAAATAAATACTAAATCTATACCATTGTGATTAGGAAAATATTTTCAGGGTGGTTCAGTCCCCAAACATTTACCAGGGAGAAGTTATAAATTCGGGATGAAACAATTTCACCATTTTTTTACTCACAAATAAATCAACCTCAAAATTTTGTGGTGGTGATTAAATATTTATAAAAAACATTAAGGTTATAATAAAATATATAGTATAAGAATCCAATACTATAGTCAATATTAATTAATAAAAAACTAGAATACCTATCACCACATGATTTTCGGGCATCAACTCAGTAGTGTTGATTGAATATGAAATTGATTGATTCTTTACAGGTTTTTGATATTGAATTCCACCAATCCCCTTTTCTTAGGGTAATTAATAAATTAATTCCCATGTTTCATACAGTTGAAAAACTTCACTATAGACTGAGTATTGATCGGAACCGTCATTTATTCTTCTACAGTAGTGTGATTCCTCAAATTCCATTATTATTTATTACCCATATTACCTTATGATCCACATTTAAAGAATAAATTCGATCCTAGTTATCAATTAATAGGATTAATGTTACCATACTTTTGAAATATGGGATGTTGGGTCTTCTTTCCATCATGGGATTTATCTACCCGTCAACCCATATTAAACCCCAAATTAATTTTTTTTATCACCAGTACCATTACACTACTAAGAGTATTTTATATCTATTTCATATTTAATTGAAAAAATATAATATTCACATAGCTATAGAAGTCTTAAATAACCAACTCTTTTATTAGACCCATCATTAGTCCCCTAAAGATGTTATCCACCTTGATTCCGGTGTTCATGAAAAAGATGGTGGTGTATCATGAAATCATTTTGATGATTTCTTTAGACAATATGATATAATTATCTACCTTTTTCTTTTTAATGAGTAATTAAATTTCCATACCGAGATGGATGGTTCAGGGATAATATTTATTGAAAAATCATTTTTCTAAAATCATCTCATTCCATGGAATCAGTTTCCTCATTGGGCATTGTGTTCTTGATCACTTTACACCACTAATAATATTCCACATTAAAATGATTTTATTCCTATGCACTAGTTTATTATTTGGATCACTAGAGTTTAGATAATATATTTTCAATTGTGTTAATCCATTTTTAAGAGAGGAGGGGATCAAAAGATCTTCTAGACTTATGGATCCTTTTCACCATGATTTACTTGATGGAAACACACAGTTTTTTAGTAGAATGTTGTTATTCTCTGAAATTAAATTTATTATTCATTACATAAGCTAGTTTAGTATGAACTATATATATGTTTTGAATACCCTATCCCATAATATTTGGAATATAAATAGGTAAAAAATAAAATTCTATTACATTGTTTGTTCGTATAAGTTCCTATATTTTCATACATTAACTAAGAAAATGTTTGTTCAAATTGGTGGGATTAATACATATCTAATAAACATATAAATAAAAAAAAGTTATCATGTAAGGATAAAATTGGAAATAAAATTTATATCCTATCATGATATTTTTTATGATTCAATATATGTTTTACATGATCTATTTCTTTATATATATTATTATAGGATTCTCCCCCTTAATAATGTTTTTTAACGAGATTATGGATTTAACAATGCATATCGACTTAGATTATCACACCAGGTTCACATTAAAGAACACTTTCAAGTACCATGATACCCTAAGTCAATCTTATACCACATTTTTATTGTTTTCCCTCCATGATGCTTCTATCCCAGAATGACTTGTACATGTCATATCTAAACGGGGAATTAATTTCACGATAAACCACAACCTCAATACTAATAAATATTTAGGTATTTATTCAATTATATTGTCATATTCTAAAGGATTTCAAAATAGTTTTTTAATATTAATCTAAAAAATAACAATAATTTTCATTGATACTAACTTCAATGACCCATTATATTTACACATGTTTTTATGTGATTTTTGTTGTAATTAACCATCAAATTAGAATCCAAGGTGCATAAAGTCTAGTGTCATTAAATATTAGTTACATAATTAGACATCATGAGACCAAAATAAAAAATATCTATTTAATCAATTCACAATAATGCATTTACAGTGAACTCATATATCTATATAGGATAACCAAGAGATTACAAGAACAATAGGGATGGGATAAATATCATAGTTGGGGAAAAATCATACAAATAAAACATAGAATATGGGTTGGAAGGAATAATAAGATAACATAATGGTATAGAAAATGAATAATCATAATGAATAAAAAAAGTTATAACATGTTAAAATTTAATCTTGAAATTGTAGGAATCTGAATGTAACTGATAAAAAGTGCTAAACATGAGTGAAGGCTCACTGCCTGGAATATATCACATAGTAGACAATTTCCCATAAAGGAGTCCGGTTCACATCATGACCCGTCATGAAATCTCATGAGACTAAAAATTTACAAATTAATTGGATCACTGTCAACGCACACCCATGATGACATGTTCTTAAATATGTGTTACACATGAATAATTGAACGAATGGAATAAATCATACCACGATGGCTACCCATAGTAAAAAATCTGAATCGTAAGCATGTTATAAAGTATTACAAATGGGAGTATCATATATTTTTATGTGAAAGAATGTATATATAACATATATGGACATTGAAAAACGAAAATATTAATATATAGTCAAATGTTGTCCAATTGAAGTGAAAAAATAGTAAAAGAATGTTTACAAAATATTATAAATTATTAATACTTTAGCAAGGATTTATGAAATAATATTAAAGTGTCTTCTTAATGAAAATTGTATAATTATTTGCACAAAACAATAAATGAATTTATATGAATTTTCAAGATAAAAATATTCATTTTATAATAATTATTATTTATTAAAAAATATTATTTTGTGAACATAAAAATAGGTAAGAAATCAGGTAGTTCCCTTGAATTAGGCTTTCTTATCGAGATGCTTTGATAAGGGAACATTTCAAAAATATGTATTTTTACATCAATGAGGGATGATTATATATGGATACTAGAATTTTGAACATATAATAATAATATTGAATAATTTAATAAAAATATAAAGAATAATTACATTAATTTATGGAGAGAGAAAAAGTTACTTGAAGAAAAAAAATATAGCTTCAGGTAGAATGTAATACTTTTTGTCGGAAATCATTAGTCACTTGAACTTAATATCGTGAATATTCAAATTATATTTATTAATTAATAATTTAAGAAACTATATTATATTTTTTTGACATATAATATTATTAATATGTACATTTATGGTCTATTTGATGAGTTTCAAGATACAATTTCATCATTTGAGAGAATTTTTTTCCATGATTGTCATGATCGATTTACTTCTATATGAATATGTAATATCTTGTAAAGTGGGTGAAATTATTTAGAATTGAAATTTTTTTATTATGTATATTTAATTGGTGAAATTGATCATATATTTCATTAATTTTTATTGAATTGGGGTGTATCATTGATAAATTATTAATGATAATCAATTGGGTTATGTTTTTCTGTTTTCGATCACAACAAACTCATTTTGTATTATGATTAAGTATTATATATAAATTAAATTTCAGAACCCAAAAGGGTTATTAAATAAATTTTGAAATATGTTTCAACCATAATAATGGTTTTACAACCATTGTTGAAGGTGATATTGGAAAAAGAAAAAAATTCTATTTATATAGATAAAACAACACCTCACAAACGAGTTTTCTATATTTATAATCTATAGGAGATGAGAAGGGGTTAGCTAATGAATTATTACATTATAAAAATAAAATTTTAGGATACTTAAGTTATTGGATCCTTCAAACAATTTGGATGAGTTTATGTGATGATAAAATATAAAATAAAATAACACAAAATTAAAATAAAATAAAAAAGAAAAATGAAATTACCACTTTAATTTCTCTTCTTTGAGATCCTCATTAATGAAACTGTTTTGACCATTTAATGAGACAAATAACACTGGGATGTGGGGAGAGGTTTGGGAAGAACATGGACAACTATCAAATAAATTATGGTGTGAGGACAATAGGTGGGGAGTTGTGGTATATATAGTGGTGGAGAGTGGTGTTTTCTCGATATTTTATTCATTTTATTATTATTTTGGAAAAATAAAGTGAATAATATTAGAATTATCACTATATATATTAAAATGATTATGTAGACTTTGATATTATTGTACATACATTCATGAAAAAAAGGGTAGTTTATTGAACATATAATTTATAAATACCTTAAATTATTTTATTATATTATTCACCAAATAATTAGGAACATTAAAAATTCACAAAAATTCAACCTAAACATTTATTTAAATTTATAAAAATAAAAATCCTTTTTATTATAATATTTTTATAAATGTGTAAATTTATTTTTTTAGTAAAATCAGTATTTACTAATAAAATACAGATTTTAAATTTAGATTCGGTTTTAAAGAAAATTTAAAAATTAATAAAGGTCTAAAATAATATCTTATAATCATAAGATAATGAAATATAAAATTATGAATATATTTTATTAGAACGGATTTTCTTTTAAAACATTATATTTATTATAAAATTAAAAGAAAACTTAGTTTAAAAGCTCAACCCAATATCAATATTTTCTAAAACATTTATTTACATATTCTATGATATAATTATATCATATTTTAATCTACAAGATGGATAAAATTTTTTTTCTATTTTTCATGGTTGAACTTACTATACATTTGGTTTATTTACTATTCATAAAGAATATATTACTACACATAAGGTCAAGTTAATTTTTCTTTAGTATATGTTCCTTAACATCTAGAAATACTTATGATTTCAATAATTATTCATTTATAATGTTTTTATTATGTTATCAATTTGTGTTAATGTGGTCTATAATATATGGAATAATTATAATAATTTAATTTTCCTTCATAATGTTTTTTATAATGAGAAACATGAATTGATAATTGAATTTTTATTTAATGATAAAATATAACTGTAAAACCATAAATTTTAATATTTTAAATACTAAAACTCATGATGATTTATTATTGAAAAATTTCACACTTATTTATAATTTATAAACGACATTGAGGCCCTTTAAAGGGTATTGGTTCATCCAATGAGAACTGATTCTTATTTTGGTATTCTATTATATTGATGCACTATAATGCATGATTAATTTTCCATGGATATGAGTATGGTTTTATTGAAATCCATATGACAAGGGTACATAAATAAATGTAATATTTAAATTTTAAATTACAATGTTCAATATTAATACATCTGGATAGATGAGTTACTCCATGATTTAGTGAGCAAATTTGTTTGACGTTAATCATTTGTTAAGGTAGCATGGTGTTAGTGATTTGGATTTCATAAGGATTTCTAATATTTCTTATCTGGTAGTTTTATTATTATTAATATATTATTATGATTGGTCTTAATATTAAGATGAAAATACATGATATTTTGGAAGAAGATTTTTCCCATTTGTATTTCAGTATATTTTATTTACAAGATTTAAAAAACAAGTTAATTAGTGTTTTTATAAAACCCTTATTAGAATGTTGATGTTGTGGTCCACATTATATTTAATGAATAAGGCATTGAAATGAATTATTTTAACTTCAATTATATATTTTTCATTGAATTTTGACGTATTCTTGATCATAATGTATGATGATGCCTAATTATATGTCAATAAGATTATAGTAATACATGTATGATTCAATTTTAACTGATCACGATGAAATGAAAATATATGTTTTGGTGATTGTTTTATGGATGAGTAAAAAATAAATATAATGCCTTATGAATTATATGTAGTTATCTTACACGATAAATATAATTTTTTTAAAAAAAAATTCATCCTTTTTTTCTATGGTTCATAGAATTTTGTTTTATTTAAATATATTTTATTAGATCATTACATTGTGATCTTTCATTATAATTTCTCTAATATTTTTTTTTCAAACATTATCACTATGATAAATGATATTTCAAGTTGTAACATAGTTTTTCTTAGTATGGATAATGGTTACATCATCACCTCTGTTGTTTTTCTTTTGTCACTAACTTACAAACATACCAAGAACTTGGATATATATTCTGTTGTGTATTTATTTTTTTTGACCAACCAATATATCTCTAAGATATAGTGGTACTTCATTGTGCTCCCTATGATAATACATAAGTTTGAGATATGTTCATAATTTAGAATCTCTTTCTTTATCTATGGTTTGGATGATACACATAGTTATAACCCAAATCCAATGACTATTTCCTACTAAATTTTGATCTCTGAGTATTTCTATTTTCTAATATCTTTACCCTTATTATAAATTTCCAAATATTTTTTTGTGAATTCATTTTTTATCTAATATGGATGGTTGAGAAATCATTATAAAATTGATTGATGATGTTCATTCATTAATGATTCTTGTGTCCATCATTATCATATCTAATAATATTATATATTACTCTATTATCATCATTGATAATTTTATAGGATCCCTTCTATTTAGTTCATCTACCACATTATTTTCATTACAATGATGGTTGTGGATTTTACAATCATAGTTTATGATGATCTATAACCCTATGTGCTAGCACATATTATATTCATAGGTGTGAATATATATTTGAGGCTTGTATAATCAATATATATATCTCACTTCTCTCCATAAATATAATTATACAATATTATCATTCCAATCTGAATATCCAAAAACTCCAGATTATGTATGGGATAGTTTCGATAATGACCTTTCAACTACCATGTGGTATACGCAACCACGTTATCATTTTAATTTTATGCACAAATTAATAACTTCTTTGAAGAATCTTTGTATACAGTAGTGAGTTATCCACTTGATGGATGTGCGAGTAATTGTTCAATGATATCCAACTATTACATCTATTTGAAATAGTTTTCACATTCTTTAGTCCAATAAAACATTACCTCCTTATGAGTTATCTTGGTTATTGGGTTTGAAAATAGTGATATATTTTTAATGTTTTTTAGTAAAAAAATGTAATACTATAGAAATTATGAATCGTCATTACAATTGATGTCCTGGACACTCTTCTATATACTTGGATTTATAAGTGTCCACAGATATTTAATTTTTTTGATAAAAAGCACCAATAATGAAAATTCCATATTCTATAACTCACATTTACTATACATAGTAAATATTTTCTCCCATTGTAAATTATTTTGCACTGTATTCAATTTTTCCTATTGTCATTCATTGTATTGGAGTATATTAAAATATCACATATAGATATTACCACAACAAAACAATGTATTCTCTAAATACTATATTCATTAATTCAATATATTTTTATAGATCATTTGTTCATTTGAATTTAATCACAATGAAATCATAATGTCCATATATCATTTGAATGTCTTGTTTAGGGATATCTTATTTTTTCACCGTTAATAGGTGATAACCCGACCAAAGTTCCACCTTATATAAAAACATGGTCACATGTAGTTGATAAAACAATACATCTATCCATGACAAGGGATAATCATTATGTTTTAGGATTTTTTTTCCACACGTCAATTAATGATGTGGTGCATTGATCAATATTCTATCTTGACAAAGTAGATCAGCACACCCCATGAGGATCAACTCGGGCATATGAATCACTTGCACATATTCTCTTGTAATATCATATTCTATTATTCCAACTGAATGGTGGATATTCAATAATGAGTGGTTGATAAATTCATGGATTCATGAATATTCTCTCTCATGAAATCAATATCTCATTCTGGAGAAAGACCAGAAAACAATTCAAGTGAACACATCATCCGCGTCTTAAACAATGGGAATGACTTCAATCATGACTCTATCCATTGTGTCAATAATTTGATCTAGATATTCTTTCCCATATGGTAATAATAACAACATATATTTTTTATGAAGATATCTAAACCATGCCCATATGGAATAAAACTCCACCAATGAAAGTAAGACACAATTTTTTTGATGTTTAGTATAAACAATAAAATGGGGATTACTTATATATTACGGATGCATCTTTTTTTTCAAAGATAACTCATACTCCCTATTTTTATCTGGTGTTTTAATGTTATACTATAATTAATTGATATTAATTAAAACAGTGAACCAGAATCAAATATTATGTTCCCTATTCTAGAATTAATAAATAGTTTATTAGTCATCACATTATTGTCAGGATCTACATCAGTTGTACTGTTTGCATATTCCATTATATAATCTCATGAGGTTTTTGTTGATGGTTTTATTTAACAACCCTATTCATTGGTAATGGTCTCGCTTATACCCCATGATCCATGCATTTGAAACACTACACTATTGTTTAATTTTTTATCTGAACCTTCAGTTATTCTTAAACATTTCTTGTATTCTTTATATCAATTTTGAAAAAGTTAGTATGATTCCTCTATATTATATAATTAAATAATCATCTGTTAAACATTAGAATGTTCCCAGGATGCTTCATCCCACACATTCGACACATGGGTTTTTTTTTTTCATTCAATAATGGGATTTATCTATTTATATTATTTTAAGATACTCCATTTTCAAATTTTTATCTCTGAGTACACAATACCAATGAGATTCTATGATCCATATTTCAACCTTATAATAAAAATTTAAAATATCAACATAGCATTTAATTCATTATATATCAAATTCTTTTCTTAGACTAAATATTAGTCTTCCAAAGAAGTGTCCCCCTTTCTTTTTGTGATCATGGCAACTCAAGAGGTGTAACATGGAATCCTTGTAACTTCTTTTTTGTACTATCTAATAGACACATCATCCATTTTTTTCAGCCAGAGGAACTACCATTACATCTTTTGATGAATATCTTATGGAAAATATTTATTGAGAAAATATTTTTATGATTGCATCGTAGCCCATAGAATCAATTTCTACCTTAGATATTGTGTTTTTTAATATCTTCCACCAATGATCTACTTCAACATCAGAACTATTGTCCTTTAGAATGAAAATCTCTTATTTTTAGGAATAATTGTCAAGGTGTATCTTATCAATAGAATTAATCCATTTTTTTCAATAAGGGTATTGTATGATCAACTACTGATAACAAGACTTTCTTACATAAAGTATTCGGATAAAACATGTAGTTTCTCATGATTAGATCATTCCACACGATTAGATTAATTATTCACAACATAAGAATGTTATTCTAGTAATTTCATTATGTTTTAAGCTCCAGTTCTAATTAGATTTGGAATTTCATTATCAATATCATCACAATACCAAACGCATTGTTTAATGGAATTTGATAAACTATTTTTTCCATTATCAATGAAATCTAATGTACAGTTTAGTGGTATTTTATAATTCAGATAGTAAAAATATATAATTGATTAAATAAACATATAATGATAAAATAATTAATGAATATTATATCTAAAATTTTATTCTCAAAGATATAATATCATTTATCCATGGTGATAGAATTATCCCTAGGGTTATTATTCATGTTCTCAACTCATAATATCCAATAATTTACAGAGCATTCTTAGGTACCAAATATTGCAACCCTATCCTTTTATTAATATTTTTAGATGATTCTAAAAATAATTAATAATCAAATACAAACAAAGGTTTTTAATATCTAGTCTATTTGGAATATTAGATGTATAATTATAAGTCTTGAAACCAAAAAATGATATCTTTTATTTAAAACGAATAATGAGATCATGTATTTCATTTAGAACATACAACAACATATGATAACAAAGGAAATACATGAACACATGGATTAGCTGAATGTCCCAATAATGGAAAAATTGGAATAAAGAATAACACATATGATATATTGAATAACCTCATGATATTTAAATGCATAGAACATGTATAATAAAATTTATGAATGAAATATATAACAATGAATTGTATAATCATCAAAACATATTAATTTTTTAAAAATATATAATATGACATAAACATGTGTCCAGAATAACTAATAATACTATAACACATGGATAATAAAGTCCCATAAATGAATTTGGTTGACCCCTAACCAATCATAATATCTAATGATACAACACATTACATAATTTATTATAACACTATCTTGGTGAAACAATTGTATCATGTTAATTAATATATGTTCTATATGAAGAATAAAATATTTGGAATAATCCTAAGGGTATCCAATGAAATGAAATTTGTATTGTTATCATGTCATGAGAAATAATCAGTGACACTATCATAATGATTTCTATGAATGAAAGTATTTAAATCATATATAGACATCCATTATGAATATAGGTATGGATAATGATAAATTATGTCCAATTGATATTAAAAAATAGAAAATGGGTGGGTAAGAGACTTTTGAAATGAATTTTTTCAGTTTCGATTATAAAAAATATATTTTCAATTCTATTAATAGTGAAAATGAATAATTTTTTTGTGTGAAACTTGAAATGAACTATGGTGTCTTGCATCATAAAATGAGGTATTTTACAAAAAAAATATTTCATGGTTAATAATGAAAATTTAGGGTACTTGATAATGGGTATTATTTAGATAAGTTCCCTATAATCTGGCATGCTTATTGGGAAGAATCAAAAAGGGACTAATAAAAAACATTAATTTCCCCGTAAAAGGATTAATTAATCTAGATACATACATATTTAAGATATAAAAATAATATGTTATTATTATATAATAATAATTAGTAGATATTTTTTTATGAATATAGAATGAAAAAACCAATGGTAATTGGAGGTTCAGAGATATCCAATACCTTATATCTAAAAGCATTATAAACATTCACTTAATAACCAGGACAAAAAATTATCTCCATTAATAAATTTATTAATAAACTATAAAATAGTTATTTTATTTATTATACTTTAATTAAATTTATCTATAGTTATTTCATTTATTTATAATGATAAATTTTGTAGTTACAAGTTCATATGTATAATGATTTTTTGATCTGTTCCATTGAGTTTATTTATTGGTTTTCTTGTCAAATGTATTAAAAAAATGGATGTGGAATTATATAACTATGATACACCTCCATAACATTAAATTTATTCATATATAATATTTTTATATATTACAATGAATCATTAGATAAAATTTCATGATGAATTCGAGTTGCTTTTTGTGATTTTTCGATCATCACATACTAGTTTTTCGTTTTTACTTAACATTATGTATGTATATTAGTTATATAACATAAAAATAGTAATAATTTTTTTAATATATTTCCTTTATATTTTAACTTTTCTATGATCTTCCATTGAGGAAGTAATATGTAATTAATAATCATCATCCATGAAGGATGTGAATGGACACATCATGGATGATGTTTTCACATTCAAAATAAAAAGGGTAAGAGATGAGACATTATGATGGATGACCCATGAACATAAAAAATTACATTATATTTGTGATACGATAGTAATAATTTCAGTTTTTTTAGTGCTATAATGGATGAGGTAAAAGAATGTTATGATTTAAAATTGAAATGTGGAGAATTGTAGATAATGAATAATGTATCATTAAAAGACTCATTATGACACATTCAAATTGTCTTTTGGTGAGACCAACAAGACCCTAACATGGGGAAGATTCGTGGGAGTTGACATGGAAGGAATATTAGATAAAATTAAAATCATAGATGGTATGAGGAGAATTAGTGGTGAGTTGTGGTATTTATAGGGGGAGGAGAGGGTCATTTTTATTATTTTATTCATTAGTGTAATTTTTGGTGAAGACAATCAATTGTGTGTCTTATTGTCACTAGGTGTACTTTTTACTTCATTTTAGATGGAAAAAATGGATTCTTACATTATACATGACTCAAAAATTCATGATTTTTCTTTAAAATGATAAATATCACAAATTTCCATATTTCTCTATTCAACCAAAGATCATTTATATTTCAAAAAACACATAAATTCCCCCAACCATTATTCAACATGTAAATATCATAAATTGACTAAATTTTATGAAAATATATTTCAAAATATGTGAAAAATTAATTTTAAATTAAAATAATCATATATTCGAAATATACTAATTTTAATATTATAACTGATTTTATGATATTTGAAAATTAATTATTATCTCATTCAATTATCTTATAATTAAAAGGAAACATAATATTATTTTTTGAATAAATTTATTGAAATTTAATTTAATTTTAATTATTTCAATTATTTATAAAACTATAAACAAACATTTACATATCAGAAATATTACAACACTTATCATATCCTGGTTAAAACATTTATTTACTTATTCCATGGTGGAGATATATATTGTTATAATATGTAAGATACCTAATTTTTTTATACATTCCTAGGTGAGGTTTCTACTCTAACAAAATGATCACTATTCCCAATGGTCACTAATGGTTTGTTATTATTACATTGGTATATGTTCCTTAGTTTATATATATACAACTTATTCCATTACTAATTTATGAGAATTTTTTTTTATTTATTTAAATTTGTGTTGTGTTGGATTTATTCAATATAAAATTATTATAATAAGAGAATTTCCATTGATAAAAACATTGGTTGTTTCACCCATATTATGTGCAGTGAATAATATATAGGCTCACTGGTGTCATATTTCTCATCTTATGTTATCATAGTTTATTAAACCATATCATGATATCATACACGTATTCTTAAAAAATATATACATTGTAGTGATAAATAGTCCTTTGCAATAGAATACAAGATACAATATTTATTTCTCACCAAAGATATCATTGTAGACACCATTTTTTGTATGGCATATGTCCACCCCGTAGATACATGACAAATAAGAAGAAATTCAATGGGGAGATTCACTGTTATATTTAATATACATGTGAAAAACAATGGTTTAAATTATTCACTATGTCAAAATAAATAATAAATTTATCTCTTTATAATTAGTGAAAGACACTTCATCTAAGTTCATTTTCACAATGTTCATGAAATTAATGACTTATCTTAATAAAAACAACTCTAAAAATATTTGATTAAAATTTTTAGTTATAATGATAATAAACTCCACTAATAAGAACCTATAATCAGGTATTATTTATTTTTTTGTTTAAGATCATGTGTATTCACAATTTCAAAATATTACTTCATTATCACTCTTATGACATCTATAATTCCAAACATTATGATGTTTTATTTTCTAAATGATTGTCATTGAAAAATATTCCAAAGTGGAATTGCACAAGAAAATCCAATCTAACAGTTAATAAGCCAGCTTCAATATAAAGATACAACCTATCAATTTTTTTTCAAACTAACTTGTTTTTGGGATTCAATATTTCATTATTATCCTAATTTCTTCCATATTCATTACAACCCATATTTCAAGGATTTTTTTAAATTTTATTTTTTTAGTGATGGGAATTAGAGGAATGTTTCACATCAAATTCTATGGTATTCGAGATTTTATTCCACCTTTATTAGTCAGCATCCTTCATATACAATAGTATTTTCACTAAATATACTTTTTATTTTCCTTCTATAATAGAAAATAATTTATATAGGAATGAGGATATTTGTAATTGAGAATTTCAATTGTTCAATCCTCATTGATTCCATGAAATCATTTTATATAATTAATTCTTCATTTGATAATATATTCTTAATAAAAATAAGGATATATTCAATAGAATTACTTCTAAATCCATGAAATAGTTTCCCATGATATAATCACATTAAAAACAATGCTTTTATAATTTCGTGAAATTCTTGATATACAGGGGTATTTTTATATTCTATGAGATTATAACACTCTCAACATAATAATTTTTATTATTAGTGGAATAACATGCTTTGATATTCATTTTCTCTTGCATTATTATACCTTAGAGGTTATCTTGTAAAAAAATGGTAACTAATCAGAAATAAATTTTTTCTTATCAATGGTTTTAGGAGAATCAATTTCATTCTCCACTTGGGATATCTATCCATATTAATAACTCAAATGTTTTCTTGGGAACCATGTTTAGGGATATAGAAACTCACTTCCACTTGTGTAATTCTTGAATTACTATCCAAATCAAAACATAGGAATCTACTCAATCTTACATCTAAATCATTTCAAATGAATATTACAAAAATATCATAAGTTCTTATAGAACTCATCAGAGATCCCATATATTTTTTACATCCAACTTCTATCCATTCAAATGTTAACAAATAGTTATAAATATATAATGTATCAAATTACTAAACATGATATGTTTTATTTCATTATAAAAAACTAACAATCAATAACATGTTTGTAAAAAAATCATAACAAATATCATTAAAGGAAAGTAAAATAATATAATATATGTAGTTAAATTTTAATTTATATTCAATTTTATTTTTTAATATTCATTATTTATTTACTCATTATTTGAAATATTTTTTACTAGGTCCTCATTAATAAAATGTTAGTGAATATTTTTGGCAAAAACAAATTGTTGGGTTAATTTATTCACTATATATACATAATGCTAAAATATACTATATGTATATTATACTCAAATCAATATATACATACTATAAAGATATATAATTTATTTATTTCAATCTACTCTTTCATAAAACTGACATGATTTTGATTTTTCTCTTATAAATCAATTATGGTTCTTAAATTATGTGATCCCTAATAGGGACATTTTCATTATTATCAAAATAATTTTGTTATTATTATATGTATATATTGCAATATAGTTTTCAAAGGTATATAGTGATTTAAGTCACATATGCCAATTAGCGATGTGGTGTGAGTTGTGATGAATGGTGTACACTTCTTGGATCTCTGGCACTGAATATGAAAAACAAATAATTATAATTTTCGACAAAATTTACGATCTAAAGAATTCTAATAAATCATATTAAAATAAATTCAAATATATCCTACTTGTATAGAATAATCCATAAATAAATCATAAATTATTGAATGTTATAGAAGGTTGTAGAAATCAAGGAGAATAACAAATGCAACTACATCACTTCTTGGGTGCCTAGTGACCAAAACACGGTGAGCCAGTTACGAAACCAATTTGAGTATCTATATATTTTTTATAAATATATATCAATTTTTATAAATTCTAGTGAAAAGTTATTTCTTATTTCCAGTTTTCCATGATAGAAGACCTCCTTCTGACCTAATTTTTCAAAAAAAATTTTTTTTAAAAAAATGGTTTTGTTTCAATAAAGGATAAAGAGCATAGATTTTTTACAAGACAACCCTAATTTCATGAAACAGAACCTAATAAATTTTACTATTTTACTTCAATTTATCATCTTTCAAAAGTTTTTGATGAAAAATACAACATCCAAAAAACTTTGGCACACCTGAGTGAGGTCCACTCACCTCACTAGTACTATGGAACTCCTAGTGTACCTTTTTATTCCCCTTCCTAAGGCATGTACCATAGCATGAATTTGCCTACCCTATATGCAAGTATACAATTTATTTATTTTTTATTTAACATTTTTTTATTTTAATATTTATATAACAATAATTTTAAAACTATTTTTAACCACATGGTTTTAGTCCCAATTCAATAAAAATTGATGTAATATGCTTGAGGTCAGAGGATGTCTTGTGTAAGGAATAATAATTAAATTTTCAAGATCATTAAATTTTGTTTACAAAATATAATGATATAGATATAAGCATACTTAATCTCCCTAAAATAATTTTTTAGTTAGTCAACCCATACATTACACACACGAAAATAATTTTAATGTTTATTATTTTGAATTGGTAATTTTATAATTCATAGTAAATTTTTTATCCTTTATTTAAAATGTGATAAAAATTATATAATAATTTTTTAATGTGAACTTTGAGAATAATAAGATTTTAATTTTATACATAGATAAGGTTGTATTTTTTTCTTCATAAGGTTATACAATAGAAAATAATAATGCTTTTATGTCGATAAATTTGCTCTTTTTATCGATGATAGTTAAAATGTTAATTTCCAATATAATTAAATACTACTTAAAATGCATTGACATAAAATGTTATGGTCTTTCATTTTTTTTATTTAGATAAAAATATGGGCAATGATTTCAAATACTATATAATATATAGAATAATTAATATTATGTTGTCAATGATTATGATTTCAATATTAAAACACAAAATTTATAGAGATTGTTTCCAACATGAATTATATTAAATATATCTAAAGGTATATGATAATATATTTCCATATAGGTGGGAGATAGAAATGGTTTCATGAAATATTTGATCCACCACAATGAGTTTTTATATAAAATCATGGGACATGTCTAGTCATGTGATTTATTGTGTTGTTCATGCTTCCACTACCTTTATATTCTTTTCAACAATGTACATAAAATAATATATTCATGAATAGATTATGTGCATGTCATTCATATTGAATTTCGAATTAATAAATTCAAATAACATCTTTTTCAATTTATATAAAATATTTTTATGAATTATTTAAATTAATTCATAAAAAATATAATTAGAGAATAAATAAATGTACTATTGATATAAAAATAGATTATTATAATAAGTCAAAACATTCATCACTTCTCTTAAATAGTTATCATTATTCTATACTAAACATCTTAAATTTCATATTCCAAAAATTTATTTATTCAAAAAAAATGTACAATGTTTTTATTTAAGATGAAATACATCCCTTAGGTTCTAATTAATCCCATAAAAATATATCCAATACTTCCAGATGATAAAATAATTGAAACATTAAAAAAATAGTTTCTTCCATTTAATTATCATGCTAAACATCAAATTATGGGGTAATATGCATCAATATAGTAGTAAACAAAAAATAAAAACCAACATTTAATATGATATCTTTAAATCATATGTCGATTAACCAAATATAATATTAATTATTTTGAATTGTAGTGAGAATTTTAATTTACTATAATATCATGGATTTAAACCACTGTGTAATTTTTGAGCAAAATAAATGCATCCAAAAACACTTATTTAAAGAATATAATTTAGGAATTATTATCCTGTAATAATTACCAAATAATGCTTAAAAATGAAAAAATGTTAAAAAGTATAATGTAAAAATAATATATGATTATTCTTCAATAAAATTGAGGTTGTTGGAACACAATCATGTAGATAAAGTAGTAAGTAAACAAAGTATGAGTACAAGGACCATAGTCTATAGAAAATGTATGTGACATCTTGTGCAGGTCCCAATTGTGGAATGAATCATCTTTTACACTCTTCAGTGGTCCACTCATAAAAGGGGATGGGTTCGGTCGACACACCTAATGGATGAGGAATATATTATAACACATGTGCATGGTCCACTCATAAAAGGAATTGGGCTATATCGATATAATAAATAGATATGGAGCTAATGAATAAGGGGATGACTGTGTGAGTGTAGGGTTGGGTAGAGTACCATAAGGACTATAAGGAGGATTCGATGAGGATTAGGGAAATGTTGGGGACAGGTCTGGTGATGATCAGTGAGGGAGATGGGATCATAGAGAGGGCGCAGGAGAAGTACAACACATGTGGTTGTAAATATTTAGGGACACTATTTACACAAAACTCTTTTACCATGGAATTATTTAGTATATATTCATGGTTGGTATTTATCTATACCTATTTCTAATGTTATATCCACACATCAAATTTATGTAGCAATGAACATCATTTTGAAAATGCTATCAATATTTTTCATAACTTACACAAATAAATGAATATGTCATTTAGGGATATTAAAATACGTATAATGTATATTAAGGATGATATAATTGGAAAATTAATGAAATGTTACAATACATTGATATGTTGTTCAAAAAGGGTGAAAAATAAAAGTTTCATTTAAAATACCATTTCATAGAAATTTAACTCTACAATTATTATGAATAAATATAAACATCAATAAAAATTTTTAATTAGGTTGGTTGTTTGGGATCACACTCTCCCAATTTGATGTGGTTGACCAAAATTATTTAATGGGATAATTTTATATATGATTATTTTTACATATTTTTTTTAAAAATGATTCTATTAACCCCATATGATATGAGTGAAGAATGAAAAGACATATTATTCCTAATTTTCTATGATGGATGAAAATATAGTATGTAAATCATTGAATAATAATAAATTAAATTAATTCAATTAAACAAACGATAGAAAGAGTATTAGTGATGATCTATCATCAATAAAATTTGTGAATCCGGGGACAATGATCTGATGAATATTATTTCGTCTCAAAAATCCTTCAATATGATATATAATAGATTTAAAAGGAAACTGATGGAACACTTTATAAATAATAATTTAATTATATTTTTTTCATATTAATCGATTTATGAAAATTAATATTCATTAGAACATGATCAAAATATTTGGTTAATTAGAGAAATGAATAGATATATGTAATATATTGAAAATTATAATAAAAATTTGACTAAGGTATTATATTTTACTAATGAATATTTTTCTAAAGTGTAAGATAAGGACTACAAGAATACATATGATATACCTAAACTATATTTTAAAAAAATATTGACTCAATAACCATTGAGATATTGAACAAAAAAATGAAAAAATATATATTGAGATTATTGAAAATAAAACAGAGTTTGGGGATCAAAATGTTGATTGAATAACTAGATAAATTTCAATAAATTCATTAAAATATTGAAATTATAATTTTAAACTAAAATTAGTATATGAACATTTCATGAATGGATTTAATAATTTTAATATAGGGATTAACCAATTTTAGATTTTATATATAAAATTAAAATATAATATAATATTCAATGATATCAATCCTAAAACTAAATAAATATTTTATGATAATAACTATTGTGTCCCTTACTATGATCACTTTTGAAAGTAATTTTAGAGTGTTTTAAATGGCATGAAAAATATTCTTTAAAAAAAGTTCAGTATTTGAGATAACACAAGTACAATATTACAGAAGTTTTTTTAATTGTATTATATATTAATGTTGGATAATTTATGGATTCTGTGTTATTTTTTATATCATAATGAGGAAAAATAATGTTTGGGTGTCAAACTATATGCCTTGATTTCTTATATAATAATGGAAAAGTAACAATATCTAAAACATATAGTATATGGTTAATTTTTTTGTGGACACATGAATAGGGAAAAATAAAACTTCTAAACATTTATAATATTAATGTTGGACGAGTCACATTTACAGACATTTGAAAAGGTAAAATATAATATATGAGAAATATAGATTTTGTAAAATATTTAGTATATATTTTCTTTTTTGATCAAGGTATTAAGAAAAAATCATTGTACATATTCAATTATGGGATAATGGTTACACATAAAATTTTTGTAATGATAGATAGAGTATTAAAAATTAAATATGTGTACAATCTTTATTTCATTAAAATAATGATATATTTTATAAATATAATAAATATGAAATTTGTATTATAATTTTAAATAATTTTATATTTTTATAATATTATTGTTGGATATGGAATTGATGATTTTTACACTAGAATTTATTTAAATTTATTAGTATATGTGATAAAAATATTTTAGGGATATACCATAATGTTGATTCAATAATTCAATAGTTAGTTATTCATGATAAAATGATAAAACTAAATCTATGATTTATGTTATTTGGTGGAATATGGATTTTCATTGTTTAATTTTTAGTGGAATGTATATCATTAGTCCTACAGAAACTATTATAATGGTAGGAGAAATATATATATATCTATATATGTTCTAGATTATTATTGAACCATATAAAAATGAAATAATTTTCTACCAATTATATAGGAATTATTTTTTATTTTTTAGGCTTTGTTTCTCTATTTTGAAACAAAAAAAATTTATGTAGTAATCATATAGAGAGTGATATGTTTTGGTATTGAATAATATTATGTTTAATCATTTTGTAAAGTAAAATTAAAACGACATAATCTATCAATAACAAATATTCAGAAAAAGGGTATATGAAAGAATGATTAGAACCCAATATAAAATTATTCAAACCCTTTTCAATTAATAATTACTATCTAAATGTTTTAGGCAAAATATGTGAATATAAAATGTTATAGTGAAAACTATTAATTCTATTTTATGGAATTTAAAAAAATCTCTAATTGATTATATTTATGAGGAAAACATAAATTGAGTTACATTAATCATTTTTGGATCATGGTATATAATTTATATAAAACATATAATGATAATAATATTTATCCAAAATCACAAGAAAAAATATTATGTTGTTATTCCACCACTAGTATGGGGTATATCATTCTCATTAAATTGAAACATATATGATAATAAATGATAGTTTTGTTATGGAACAAATATATTTTAAAATATAAAATATAAAACATTTAGACATGTATATTATGATTTTTATATCCCTCTAATTTCATTATGGAATAAAATATCTAGAAAATAATTAGCATACATAAATATATACTGATATTAGTAGAACCCTTGGATATTATTTCCTAAAAATTTAATTTAGTAATAGATGTAAATAATGATTTTATTTTATTCCCAAAAATCATATTTTCATAAGTAATCGTCCCACTCAGAATAACATTTGTGTTATACTAAATTCAATTAAAATGAAAAATTACATATGAAATGAATATGATGGCCTTGCATTCATAAAACAAATCTATACAAAAATTGAGGATGTTGACTTAGGTGAAGAGTGTCGGATGACAATTATGTCATAAGATCATAGTTATTTTAAATGGATTAATGATTTAAAATTGGATGTACATTAAATTTATTAATAGAATATAGTATATAAAGGGGTATTATAGAATAAATTTGATGAATATGAAATTTTCATCATATATAATGGAAATTTAGCTGCAATGTGTAATTTTCAGGAAGAGTTCATTGAATATGGAAACACTTTTTCACTAAATGTTTGGATCTAATCTATATATACCATTTTTATCTTTTCCAAACCATTTAAATTTCACCCAATATTAAAGGGATTCTATGAGTGCCTATATTAATGAAAATTTTCTTGAATATGTTTATGTACATCAAACCCAAAGATTGAGAAAAAAAATTTCAATATCTTTTTTAGACTTACTAAATATAATTATTGATATAAAAAATATCTTAGAGTCAGTTATGAATAATTTTCAATTTTACTCATTCACAAAAATATTCTTAAAGGAATGGTTTATTAAAATATATTATATTAAATGGTTTTAGGGATATCATAATAGATTAAATTTATTTAAATAGAATTTTTTAATGATTCAAGGAAAAATTCACATATATTTTTTAACTTATTTTTATTTTTATGATTCCATGTAAATCAAAGGGGAATTTCATTATTCACACCCAAACCTCATATAATCATTAATTTTATCATTGTATTGGTTTTATTTCATTTTTGTCAAGGTTTGGTTTTATACCTTGTATAAATTTTTATTTATTTAATATTTAGGGAGGGTTTTCCATGTGCCTCACATATAGTACACAATTAGTAGAAACCATGCAGCCCGATCGTGTGGAAGGTATGTGTTAGGTAAGAATTAGCAACATGAATAGCACACGACCATGTGTTATGTTCTAGGTAAACATGTACGAGCCCTTTTGTGTATAAAGCGCTCTACATGGTTACCGTATGGTTTGGAAAACCAGGCCACCAAACCATGTGGTCATGCCAGGTCAATAAATACATAGATCCCTCCTTCCCTCTATGACCCATTAACCCTAATTCGATCCAATATCATCCCATTATTTTTTGGTGTAATAATGGTCCCCAATACACCTTCTCCCTTCGCCCTCCTCCCTCAATTTATTAATCATCAATCTACCATGGTATGTTTCTTAAGGTTTTGGTCCATTTTCATCCTTTTTCTTCCCCCCCCCCTCCTCGATTTCTCAGTTCTACATTTGTAGGACCTCTCTAGGATGAACATAAAATGTTATGGTTTCTTGTTATTAATGTTAAATTTGGTTGAAATATGTAAAAAGGAATTTGGGGGATTATATCTCCATTATCATGGAGTTTTACTGCTTTCTCACTCAACCATTGTTGGTGTTTCCAAGTTATTCTTTCCTAAGATATTTTCTTTTATTCATAAAATTTAAAATAAATTTATGAATATGATATGATCCTCTTTATAAAATTTTTTTAACATATAATAGAATATTTTAATTATTTTATTTTTCAAAAATAGGCTTTCAAGAGATTTGTGTGATATTTCTACATTTATAGCACCTAAGGTGTCTTTTATAAATTTATTTTCTCTTATAAAGTGGAATTGGATTATTTTAAAAAATTAACACTTATGATGTTTTAATAATGTTATTATACTTAATATTTCTTTGGTGTTTATAAATTGGTAGTGATATTTCAGGATAATTGTGTTTAAATGATTTGAAAAGGGTTTTATGGATTTAAGGAGATGTTTGTGTTCTTTTAATAATGTAAGTTGTTAGATTTGGTTTCACATAGTGTACTGATTTTGTGAAAACTATTTTCTAGTGTCTTCATGGATGTTAGGAGTTCAGTTTAATGTTTTCACATTTATGGGGGTACTAGGTGAACACATGGTTGTACCGTCAAATGAATATTGTTCTTTAAAATATGGTTTTATCTAAACCATGGTTTCCTTAATAGTTCTTGTTTTCAGATATTTATTTGTCCGTTCATGTGAGTTTTAATAATTATTTCAAATGAATTATTATAATTTATGTCTCTTTTTATTTTGGTGTGTGTTTTGGTTGTTGTGTGGATCAAGGAGTAATTTGGACTTTTTACAAGTTACATGTTTTCTTTAAAATGGTGGTTTCGAAATGTTCTTGGTAAATAGATTTTGGGTGTGTCAAGAAAGAGTTGCGTTTGGAAATTCAAACTCAAGTGTGATGTTGGGATAAGATGTTGGAAAAGAACATGGTTTGGAAAATTTATGTTCTTGATTTTAAACCAATTATGTTTCATGAAATCATTTTAATGATTGTTAGTATGATGTATTGGTTGGAAACATATCTGACGATAAATGTATATATATATATATAAATATATTGGTAACCCTTATCGGAGAAACATTACACTATTGGTTAACATTTATTGGTCTTTGTGTTTGGTGTATGAATGTTCAGTGGCGGGATTTAAGATGATTCATCCATGTGTTGGCCTCCTACATACATAGTATTATTATTACCATCATGGGTTTGTAATAATATTATAGATGATTTATTGATGGAATCATACTATCCCCAATTAGATGTGTTGGTTCCCTCATTGAGGTGTACATAGACTAGAGGGTTGTTCCCCTAGTGAGACTTGAATAAAGGGGAAAATTGGTTATTGACATAGGGTCTTCACCACACATAGACAGCTGGTTCCGAACTGACTATGTCTATGAGACATCTTGGGCTGATGAGCCACTCCTATTTTTATTAAATATATTGAATGTTTTCATTTTAATGTACTAGTTTATTAAATTAAATTTTATCCCCTTTTTATAGTAGAATAATGGTTTTCCTAGTAATATTTTTTTTTGTAAAATGCAAAAAGAATTTGGAAATGTTTTGTGGTATATGATGGATTTTAAAATGGAAAAATGGTGTTGATTTATTAATGGTGAAAACCCTATTTTTATAATTATATTTAAATATAGTGTTAACTAACTATTTTTGAAAATGAAATACATAGATTCTATGGGTTATCGTTGCATTCCTACTGAGCATTTCAGTGCTCATGCCTACTTTTTATTTTTACCTGTAAGATTACTTTTTTCAGATTCTCCTAGTTTAGTTTCTCATTTTTTTTGAAATTCTATTATAATGGATGGTGGTGAACAAGAAGTCTCTTAGAGATCATGTGGATATATTTTATTCTTTCTTGTTTTAATTTTATATCTTTTTAGTTGTATCATGTGTTCGAATCAGTTGTTTATGAAGATGAGTTTCAGTTGTTAGTTTTTTTAATTTTAATTTTATTATATTTAATTATCTATTCCTGATAGATTATTTTTGGATTAAATATTTCCCACTTGTATTTTTCGATGCACAATAGTAGTTTCCATCCCATTTGGACTAGTAATTCCCTTGCGATAATGTCTTAGATTGGGTCGAGTATCAATATGGATGAAATTCAAGGCTGGTTCACAACAAAATGGTATCAGAGGCAGGTTCATGATATATGGATTTTCATGTAGAATGAGATTAGGACCATTAAGACTCGTGGGTTTGGTGTTTCAAGATTATCTTGAACCCTTTCTCTCACGGATCCTTGAGCCACTAGGGGTAGTCCAAGATTCATGTAATTTTTTCATGTCTTTTTGGGTTAAGAATAGACTCTAAGGTGACTAGGATTCATATTGTGATATCACATGCTGTAGTGGTCCATGTCGAGTCTAGATACAAATTCTAATGAAATATTTGGGTTTTCCCTACATAGGGAATGTATCACTACCATTTCAAACTATTAGGCATAGATACTAGTACTTCCATCCTATATATTGGTTTCAGTTGGGCCTCGTTTTTGATTCATCTATTATAATTGTGATTTTAGAAATGAAAAACAGGTTTCTAAATGAAAATTATATCCTTCAAATAATTGAAAATGTGTACAATGAGTTTTTAAGGAAATTGTTTTGGTTTGGAAAAAAATTGATGCATGATCAATTTTATATGAAAAGGAGATATGTGGACATTGGTACTCTTTATTAATGGTCACTGTTTTGTTGGTATGTTGGGAAGGGGTGTAGGAGAACATTGTCATGGATGATGTAAATGGAGTTGGTTGGACACAATTTTTATAGTTCATCGGATTCCATGTGCGAGGTTTTCAAATATAATAATTGGGAAATTGGTTCTATTTTAAAATGTGGATTTTTTTCCGAAAATTTGGCCCTAAAAATAGGTTATTTTTAACATTTAATGAAATTGGTGGATTTTGAATGTTATATTTTTAGTCATCTTGCATTAATTTTTTTTCTCCTAAACCAGTTTTTTCATGCTTGAGTTGTTCTTTTTAATTTCACCACAATTTAATATTGCATTAGGTTTGACATTTCTTTGTAGCTCAATAAATGCCACCCAGAAAGGTCCCAAAATATTCTAATGAGTGATGCCTAGTTCATGGTCCTTCTCGAGTGTTTCTTATTTTTGTGATTGAGTCCCATTAGAGGTTGTGGATTTTCTATACGATGTAGTGTTTCATTTTAGGAAGTTGGGAACTTTCGATGATCTTAGTGTCTTTAAACATTGTTGTTTTTTAGGGTTTAGACTTATACCAGTCTGAGTTGGAATCCCCATCATCGATGAAAGTTTATATGACATGGGAAGTGTTTAATACCACTTGTGTCCAATCTTTCATTCTATAGGGGTGAAGATGATGAAGGTGGTTGAGTTGTAGGACATTCTATAGGGCCAGTGGTCAGTAAAGTATTACATTGGCCTTTTTAAATAGTTAGATCAATTTTTTTGGAGTAAGAAATATATAATATGAAAAAACACATATCATGTAACTTTAATTCATCTTGATATTTTAAAAAATATTATCTCATTTGGTGAAACATATTTTGATTAGTTGGGGGATGAGACCTTCATGGCTGAGCTAGTTTTTGGGGTTTAGTTAGTCGTGGTTAATTGACATGAAGGATCCCCATCTGGTGAGTATTGCATGGATGAATAAGTTAATTTGAAGGTTTCATCTTCAATTGTGCCATCTCCTCATTTGGTGAATAGTTTTACAGTATGTTTTTAGTGAAAAAATTTTGGATACTCGAAGAGGTATTGTCATACTACTCGAAGGACATACCACCATTGTGGCCTATTTGTTCTTCTTGGGATGTTTTTTTAGAATGTTTTGTCTGAAATGGAATTATTGATCAGAGTATGTTCTATCTTATGGTGAGGCAAGATATGATTCGACCATCATTGCTTCTATCATAGATCATAGGGTGATGTTTGTATATAGTTAAGAGTTTCTTGGGGTACGATAATCTCATTCCAACTTATCTACTTATTATTTTATTGTACTTCTGGTTGAATTTTATTCATATATTATTTTAATAGTGTTGTTTAGAAATTATACGAAAATCTACGAATCTTTATTTATTCACAATATGGTCCGTAAAATGGTTTTTTAACCATAGGGGATGTTAAACTTGTAGATAAATGGTTTGATTTATGGTTTGGGTTTTGGTTTCGTCAGTGACTGTTTGAAAAATTTTGGGGTATTGTGAGATGGTTATATGGTGTTAACAATATTTTTTTTATTTTTGGGTACTATTATGGATTAACCTTGGTGTGGGAAAAATTTTGCAGGTATGGAGAGTTTTTAATTCCAGACATTTCTTATTCTCCCTTGTGTGGATGGTTGTTGTTTTTTATAGAATGTCTTCTCATCCTAGAATCCTAGTATGATGGGATATTTTGTGATAGGTTTCTTGTATAAGTACTTGGGGTGGAGTTTCTTCTACTGAAATGGATTTGGTTTAGCTTGATGTTAACAGTTCTATAGTTTTCTGTTGTGGTTAGACCACTGTTTTGGTAGTGTGAAGATGTTGGTTATGTTTTTGTTTGGAGTCCCTGAGTTATCACCCTACTCAGGATAGTTTTCTTTAGATAAAATTATATTGATAGTGGAATTATTATTATGTGGATAAAACTCTCATATATTACCCCAAATCTTGGGATTAAGATTCCTCTTGAACTGGTCAGGTTTGACCTGTGGATGGTAAGGTCATCTCAGGAATCCCTGTTTTCCATGGTTCATTGTGGGCATAGAGTCATGTTTTTTTAACTATTATCTAAATGAATTTATGGGGAAATAAGGTGTGTATGTTTTGGTGTATTTTCACACCCAAACATCATATAATACATTATATTATCATTTTATTGATCTCGAGTGTTTTGGTTGAGGTATCGGTTGAGACGCTGTTTTTTTTTGAAAAGTTTGGGTGTGTTTTCAAGGTGTCACGCATGTCTTCCATAGTTTGAAAAAACATTGTGGCCTAGACATACAAAAGTTATGAGTTATCTGACAACCCAATCTTTAAATAAATTTACATTAAATTTATTTTTTGTAATAATTAATATATTACAAAAATTCAATTTGAAACACCATATAAGTTTAGTGTCTATAGAAACTTGAAAAACCTTCTTCTTGCTGGGTGAAATATATTCAACATAACCCCTAAAGATCTTCCCCTGTTGTATTATTAATGAAAAACATTCATTATATTAAGGGGGAAAGGAAAAATAAAAAGGTTGATACCAAATTCTCAGTAAGGGTAAACATATAAAACATCAAACAAAATATAAACATAATAATGTAAATATGTGATCGTATATTTTTATTATCAAAATCGTGAGTCATAAAATAAATCATATTACTATATGCGATGTAATTCATAAAGGAAAGGTAACCATGATAAAATATAATTGGAATAAAAAATTAAATTGTAAAAAACACAAAATCAAATAAAATAATTTCTTTATTATCCAATGATCATTTTCAAGACTATCATTGTAGATAATTTTCATTAATAAATTGGGATAACATTCCATTCAAGAACTATATTACTGAATCAGATTTACTTGCCACATCAGTCATATCAATATTAGGATATAATAATCCTTAATCAATGTATTTGTGGGAGATATAGGTCCCACCAATCTCATAATGAAATTCTTCTTTCATGTGCCACAAAATCCTAAACCGTTCACCAGAGCATATTCCAATACCAAAAAATGGGTTTCTTAGTCATCATATCATCAAAATATATATAAAATAAATTGATTTCATAAAAATAATTCGATCATAAACACATTAAATTCATTTTAATCATGGGGATTTTAATATTATCCAATTTCATGTATGATGGAAAATAATTTTGATAAAATAATTAAAATTATTTCTTAATGAAAATATTATTTCATCCTAAAAAATGTTATCGTTTCACAAAATACCATAAAATCATAAGATGAAATAGTTTAATTGAAATTACACATTAATAAAACTAAGGGATTCATCATGTAAATATGGAATTATGAAATAATAAGAATCCATTCATGTCATATATGTTGAAAAACAGTCTTCACATACTATTTTCAGAATAGTCTAAAAAGTACCCCATTTCGAACAATGATAATATATTCCTTTAATAATGTTTCATAAAATATCACCATTGGGTAAAATAGATAATTAAAAATTATAGAAGAATATAAATATTATTACATATTTTGGTAACACAGATGTGGATGATAAATATACCCTAGTAAATATTTTTGTCTAACTAATCTTATATAAAAATGAGTTACCAAAATTAAGCCTTACCATTGTCAAATATCCGTCATATATATCCAAAACTCTTGTATAATAATTTAAATACTAATTTTGACATATTCCATAATCATATTTATTTTTATGATTTCATATATGATTATATTATCATCTATTAGTTAGTAACATTTCATTATCACTTGTTATTTAGATATTAATTTCTTTATGTTCTATTGCTAGATTTGTCTTATAAGTTCATAGTATACTTCCTAGGATACAATTATATCATTTATAGAACTATATATTTATAATATATATTGTATTTATTATTTCAATTTTTGTATTTAATCATGGTTTATTTAAGATCATTTAAATGATTCGCATCGCATTGTAGATATAGGAGGTCGTACGTACGCACAAGCGAAAATTTTATTCAAATAATTATAAAATTGTATGGAATTGGAATATATATTAATTATATATAATAAATATAATTTCATATTAATTATTTATATCCCTTATAATCATCATTATACCCATAATTATACCCATCGTAATTATGTAATATTGAATAACAAATTACAAAACATCGTAGAGATGGTAAGCCATACGCATGCACGCAATGTGATATTGTAATTTTTGTGATGATTAAAAGAAGGTATATGGTTGTACCATAACTATAATAACATCTCTATATATTGAAGATTCTATATGTGTTACCTTATTATGTGAGTAACATATTGTGATAATTTATAAGAATAAAAGAATTTTGAAATAGGTGAAAACGGTATTACATATTTTACAAGTATCCCCTTTTGATTTTCACAAAAGAAATACAAATTATTTATTTATGAAAAAATTTTAGCCTATATATGGAATAGATTCATGATGGGTGCTTATTTCAGAATAATTTGGATTAGCAAAGGGGCTTGAGAGGTTTGGGTTAGTGGGTAGATGTTGTGGCCTTTTATAAGATGGATGAGGGGAACTTTATGAAAGTATTGATATATTATTTTAAAATAAATTGATTTCATAATTATAATATCTCAAAATTAATATATTTCTATTATATGATGAGAATAGTTATAACTAATTTCTTAAAGTAATTTTAATCCTTTTCTTTTCAGTTTACTCTTAATAATCCTTTTTTAATTTTAATTGATGTAAAAATATTTTAATTAATAATAGGCCTTATAGAATATATATATATGGGGTAAATTTTCCATAATTGAAAAATTACTAATCATTTTCACCTTATCAAATCCAATTTCTAATTGCAAAAAATTTTATAAATTAAAAAAAATCATAAAATATTATTTTAATAAAATATAAATAGTTTAATTTTTTCACTCTTCATGTCATTGAATTTCAAAAAATAAAATCTAAGATATAACCTCAATCCAATGAATTTAATATTCTTATAACCTTTCATATTGAAATATAAAATTACTGTGTGAAATAAATTATATATTATAATATTTATTTTGATATTTAAAATATCATTTATTTGATATTTCTCTTAATAAAATTATTATTAGATCACTATTGGGTCATCATTTATGGTAATTATTTTATATATAAAAATTATAAATAAATTCTAATGATGTATATAATTTTATTTATCATTCTATATCATATTTAATTTATATTTCTAATCATGTTTTTCTAAAAATTAAAAGTGTTATACTTATAATAAATAAGATAGTTACATGTGATCACATTATTTTGTTTTAATTATAATTACATCACTCTCAGAGAAAAAAGATTATTAAATAAATGAATTCATACCCTTAGTTTATAATTTTAGACTTTAACTATTTTAATAGGATTTTTTCCAGTTTTAGTGTAATTTTATTATCTTTATCATATTGTTTGTTACCCTTATATTTTTGATTTACAATAAACTATGGTAAACAAATTACTATGGAAACTATAGATAATAAATAAAACAAAAGTAAACTATTCATAGAATTTGGACAAAATTATTCCAAATATGGAATTCATTTTTCAAAATTCAAAACATAGAATTTTCAATAATTTATTTAAAAGTATTTACTATTGTCAAAGACAGAAAATGATTTTTCATAAATATAAAAACTATCGAAACATTGATGTGCATTTATATATATTTCAAAGGAAAAAGTACATCAAATGACCAAAATTGGATTTAATTATAAAAAAATAGCATTATTATACTTTAAAACAAATTAAAAGGATAAACTCTTTATATAAATGAATAAAATTAAAAAGTAGTTTTAAATTAAAATGTCATATTTTCACTATTTATTAAAACATGACTATTATCTGAAAAGTAATAAATATTTAATAAGAATAAATTTTTATTTCTTAAAACCACATATGAATTTTATTTTATAAAAAAATACTTATTAAAGTTTAAAAAACAAGATTTAAAATGGGTTCTCCATCAGAAGGTGGTAAAACTTCATTTTTAATAAAACACACATTTTTAATTTAAAATTGTATTTCTTCATATATCATGTCTATTAAACATATAACATGGACATGAAACATTAAATTTCATATATTAGATATATATTTCATTAAAAAATCCATAAAGAGAGATTTTATTATTTTATAAAATCACTTATTTTGATTTATAAATAAGTGTTCACAATATATTTAATTAAATGATTTTATAAAAAATATTTATAAATAAATAAATATTGTTCATTTCCCACAATTTTAACAGCATGTTTATAATGTAACATAACAACATTTGGTTATAGAATTTTACATGGTATTGAAGGAAATTAAATTTAATAATAAAACTTGATATTTTGTGTAACACAAGCTAAGCATAGTGTAACATATATAGAAAGATAATATGGTGTAGTGTATAGTGGAAACAAATATGAGTGTAGCGTACAGTACAAGAAATATGATAAATTTAATGGAATATATCTCATAATATTTTTTGGTGTTGCCTTCTACCCACAATAAAATAAATTTCACCCTCCAAATTATTTAGGGTTAAAAAGGCCCAATACATGAATGTTTTTTCATAGAAACCCATGTCATTAAAAGTAATACTAAAACATAATTTTAAAAAAGTTTTTAACATAACACATACCCAACGTAACTCATAATTGGGTTTCAACATAGGAGAACATAGGTGGGAAGTGAAAACATGGATATGGAATAAAAAACTGACATTCATGTTTTTATTGATTGTGTTACAGAGTAGTGTTTTGAGAAAGTTAAAAAATACAATGAATTAAATATGTTATGATTTAATAGGCCATCTGGTTCATCGGATAAAAAGGTACTATAGTGACTTTTTTCAATATTTTTTTCCTAATTTTGAATAATTTTGAATGAGTATAACTACATAAATGATTTTGGTTTAATCTCACCAATGGTCGTGCCTTGATTAATTTCTACTTTATCTCTTATTCAAACAAATGATGTTGAATATTCATTCCTGAGGTTTTAGTAGGCCATTCATTACATAAATAAAATGATAGGTCACTACATCTATCTCAAAAAAAATGATAGGGCAGGTTATCACATATGCATAAGTCCACCTATTGTTTAATAATACATTAATCTAAAAAACATCCACATGAGTATAACTTGTAATACCCATAAATTAATAAACATAAAATCCATGAAAAAACATAAAATATAATACTTTTGAAAGAGGTGAATTAAATCAGAATAACATATATTTCCCATATCTCATTAGTGAAAACATGCATGCTATAAAATATTAACTATTTAAACATACCAATAATCCAAAAAATTATATACACATAAACCATGAAATCATTTTTTCCTTTTATAAGTCTTGAGGTCATTAATTGTATCAAACATCTAATTATCTCTTTATCCCATCATTATGAACATATCATGCATTTCCAAAATTATCTATATCACCATTAAAAGTTACCGCTACAATATACATATAAAAAACATAATTGAACATCACATAGATAATTCAATATTCTATAATACTATAAAATAGTTTCAACCACATTATTCTATAATCCCATTACATAAATACATAATCATTTCACCACTTTGGTTTAGTAATCAAAATCACCAATAGTTTTCACATGTGATTTTCATTTTTCATTGGACATAAGAGGTTTTTGACATTGATCATCCTCTAGAATATTGATATTATGGATTTAGTTATAATAATGCACCATTTCCTCACACTATTAGCAATTAAGTGTTGGTGGGTAATTCTCTATAGGCTTTTCTATAATCACATAATTCATGACCTTTTTTCTATTAATTCGGAACTCAACTACCCGATGAACAACATTTCCTCACATAAAATATTTTCTAGTCTCTTTACGGAAATATCCACCATGCTTCATTCCACACATTGAGCATAAGGAAAAAGTCATCTTTGATTCCCTATTGTTTTGAGATTTTCCATTGAACTCCATATTTCATTTTATTTCAAAATCTGGAGATTTATATATAACAAAAATTTACATTTCTAAATTAATAGAAGAACATAAAATCTCTTCATAGAAACCAATGTATCTTATTTAAAAAGATATTTGATGATTTTGTTTTAAGCCACTGAAAATTTTCAACATTACTTTTAGGTTGGATGATAAATCTAGAAGCATACCTTCAATGTATTATAATAATTTACACTTATATATGAATAGATTCACCATCTCTTTGCTTAATCTAAATGAAATCCGTTTCTTTCATTGTTCAACAGATAATAAGAATGTAGTTATTGAAAAATATGTTCTTAAACTCATCCCATTCAACGGATTCAATTTCATCTTTTTTTTCTCATCTTAATGGTTAGATTACACCTTTTCCCTACTTCTTTTTATAAATAATAAACATAAAAAATGACCATTTCATATTCTAAATACCAATGTATGGAAAATATCATTTCAATGGTACTTATACACTATTCAGCAACAAGTTGATCAGAAGTCCCACAAAAACAATGTGGATGCTGCCTCATAAAATACTAAAAATAATGTTGTTCCCTTCTATAAACAATTGGTTATCTAAAATTATTAATAACTTTGGAAAACATAGTGGTTATATTTTTTATTTGATCTTACATAATATTTATTTTTTCAATAGGACGATCGTTTCATTTCTCATATATTTGATCACTAACATGGTTCATACGGGTTCCATTCATTGTTTAAAACCAAAAAATAATAGTGTGATAGGAAAAAATCGTACAAGGAAAACAACATAATCAATTTTGAGTAATTTCAATCTCTAACATCTTATGTTTAGTCGTAGGTTATTCATGATCATTACAATAATTTCATCACTGTAAACTATAGTTAGACATACTATTAGGGAAATCCCCATTTATATCTTTAGAATTATCTCTAAGGATCTTAATAAAAGTTTTGTATCCTAATTTCCAAAGGTTATGTAAACCTTCACTCTGATACAAAGTATAATGACCCAATCCTAATCATTAAGGAAATTACATTTATTTTTTAGAATAAATAATACATTACACAAATAGAAGCTCAAAGACCGTATTAGTTTAGTGTCTTTGCAAACTAGGAACACATTCTTTTATATTGGTAAATGATATTAAACATTTACCATAAAGTTCTTACCCTTTAGTTTTTCTACCTATAATAGTTCTTTATATCCTAGGGTAATGAATAAATAATATTGATGTGATAAATTCTCAATATGGGTAATCATATAGAATATTAACTAATATATAAATAAAATAGTTTATTAACATGAATATATATTTTGAATATCAAAATCAATAGTCATATAATAAATTGTTGTTGTACATATGATTAATTCATAAAGGAACACCAACTATGATAAAATAACATTGGGAAAAAACCTAAAATTGTGGGAAATACATAATCATAGAAAATCACTTCTATATTATCGAAGGCTCATTTCTCAGACCATTATAGTAGAGAAAGTACGTTACTGAACTAGGTATACTTTTCGTTGAAGCCATATTTTACTGAACCTAATTTACTCACAATTATCTTCATATCTATATAATAGGATATATATCATTACCCAATGCATTAGAGGTAGATTATTTTCCCACCCATCTCATAATTAAATCATTCTTATATATGAAAAAAATATAAATATTTCATCACAACATAACCCAAGGAACAAAAAATGGGTTTCTCAAAAATCATTTCATCATAATAAATATAAATTAAATTAGTTTTGTAAAATATAAAAAAATAATAAACATAATAAAATCAATTTTTTAATAGGGATAAAAAATTACCCTATATCATATTAGATTGAAAATAAATATAATAAAATAAAAGATATTAATTCAGGAGGAAAATATATTTTCTTCTTAAAAACAGTTTTCTTTTCTCAAAATAATATGAAAATTTAACAGAAAATAATTTAATTAAAAATACTCTTAAAGTCATGTGTGTTTATGTCCAAGGAAATAAGGTGTTATCAAATCATAATAATCCATTCTTGTTATATATGTTAAAAAAATATTATCCGTGTACATTTCCATGATAAGTCAAAAAACTACCTCATATCAAATAACAAAAAAATATTGCATTAATACCATTTAGTAAAAATTATCCAATGTAAAAAATTCACATAAAACAATTTTTTATGAGTATATATTGTATTTCATATTTACATATAAATATAACCATGTAAATAGTTACATATAAACAATGTTGGTTAATAGTGGGATTGCTAAATTAACCCTTAATTTAGGTCCAATATCTGTTATATGTATCAGAACCTCATATATAATGATATAAATGTTGTGATTGACTTATTGCATGATCATATTTATTTTTATAATATCATATATTATCAAATTATCATTATTTTATCAACATATCATTATCACTCGTTATTTAGAAATTAATTGATTTATCTTCATATGTTAGATATATTCGATATGTTCATGGTACACATACTAAGATATATTTATAACATTTAAATAATACTATTAGTATAATATATATTATATTTATTAATTTCATTATTATATTTATTCACGGTTTAATAAAGATCATGTAGAATGAGTCGCACTGTGTCATGAAGACAGCAGGTCGTATATACGCACGAGAGATGATATCATTTACTTAATGGTTAGATAGTGTAGAATTGGATTTTATATTGATTATAAAGAATAATTATCACATTATATTAATTATTTATATCCATTATATTCAACCTTATAAAAATAATTACATCCATCTAAATTAAGTATTTTTGAATAACAATTTACACATGATGTGAAGATTGTATGTCGTCCGCACGCACACATGGTGAAACTGTTATATGTAGGATGGATAAAAGGATTTATAAAGTTGTCCCATAATTATAATAAATATATGAATTTATAAGATAATATATTTATTAACTTGGTATAGAATCATTATAATACGATGATGTAAAATAATAAAATAATTTTGAAAGAGGTGATAAAACAATTACATCATTTTTGAGGTCACATTTTTATTTTCCCAAAAGGTATCAATTTTATGGATTTATGACCACTGTGTTGACATTAGGTTGATGTGAGGGATTTTGGGAGATTATTTTAGTATAATTTGTATGAGAAATGGGACTTGAGTGGTGTGAGTATGTTTTTATATATGGTGTTTTTATAAGGGGGTTGATGGTCACTTTAGGAATGTTTTGAAATATTATTTTATTATAAATTTATTTTCCAATTATAATTTCTCAAATGTGATTTATTTATAGAATAAGAAATGTATAGTTTTAAATAATCAAATCCGATAATTCTTCATCATGTATTTATTTTATTTTATACATTATCTTTTTATTTTAACCTCAATTACCCTCTTTTAATTTTAATTGAATTAACAACAATTTAATTATTAAGAGGATATTATGTTAATTTATATGGTGTAAATTTACCATAATTGGAAATATAATTAAAATTTACTCATTTCTAAAAACACATTATAATTTCAAAATATTTATATGAATTTTAAATAATTTAATACATTATTACATTAGAAAAATATTAATAGTGTAAATTTTTAGGGTATTCATTACATTAAATTTAAAGAAAATTCAAAGAGAGATTTAGGTTCAAACGAAAGAATTTAATAGTATTACTACATGTCATATTTACCCATAGAAATATTTTATGACATAAATTATATCAAATAATATATTTTTTTTTACTATTTATAATATCATTTAATTGAAATTTCTATTAATAAAATAATCATTATATCACTATTGTGTCATTATTTATGATAATTATTTAATATATAAAAATTATAAATAAATTAATATGATATATATATTTTAATTATTTTTATATATAATATTTATTTTTGATGATTTATAATATTTATGACTACCTTAACATTATTATACATATAAAATCTTAGAGACTGACATGTTTTCATTTTAATTTGTTCTAATTATAATTACATCTCTTTTTTTACAAATATTTCATTAAATGAATCAATTATTTCCCTATTATGATATTTGACGACATTTTTTAATCCAATCTGATTTTTTCAGGTGTTATAGTAATTTTATTATCATTATCTTGTGGTTTGTAACCATAATTTCCTTGATTTAACTTTAACTTTGGTAAATAAAAATTAATGTAGTTAAAATTCATTATATCCAAAAAATAAAACTAACCTATTTACATAATTTAGACACACTACATAAAAATATTTAATTGATTTTTTATAATTAAAAATAAAAAATTTTCTTGTACATAAATTAACATTAATTATCGTGGTCCAATCGCGAAAACATGTATTTTTAATATAAAAACAATCAAAATATTTGCATCCATTAATATCTATTTTCATAGTTAAATTTAATCTAAGGGCCAAAATTGTATTATATGATAAAAAAATATTATAAATATAATTTAAAAACTATTAAAATTATATCCTTTCTCTATAAATAAATTAGATGAAATATTAGTTTTAAATTAAAATGCAGCCTTTTTTAACTTTTCATTAAAATATTTCTATTATCTGAAAATACACCAAATACAACCAATGTAAATTTTTATGTCATTATTTTAAAGAAGAAGTTTATATTTTCAAAAAAATATAAATTTTTAAAAAATTCGATTTTAAATGGGTTTTCCATTAATAGGCTATAAAACTGTTGTTTTGGAAAAATAGTTATTTTATACATAAAATTCAATTTCTTCTCATATCAAGTCTATAAAACATATAAGAATGATTTTAACATTAATTTGAAATAATTACATATAAATTTCACTAAAAATCAATAAGGAGTTATTTTATTATTACATATTGCCACGTATTTGAATTTATAAATAATTATTCTAAAAATAATTAATTAAATGCATATATATAAAATATTATCATAAATAAATTAATTATCTTCATTAGTAATTTTTTAATAGAAAAGGTTATAAGGTAAAATGATAATATTTATTTTTTCACTTATACTTGATCGTGAATGAAATGAATTATAGAAAAATAACCTAATATTTTATTTAACATAAGACAGGCATAGTGTTACGTATAACACAAGTTAATACGTTGTTGCGTATTGCATAAACTAATCATCGTATAACGTAATAAAAATACATCAATTAAATTAAAAAAATAATCTTTCTCATTAATTCATGAAGTTTTATTTGTTCCTAAATAAGCAACCACATATCTAGATCATGATCATGTGGTAGGTTACACATAATCATGTGCCGACCCATCTCTGGACAAAGAGCTCTGCATGGTTTCCACACAGTTTGGAAAACCATGTGGTCATTCCATGTCATTAAAAACATTGATCCATTATTCCATCTATCAACCCTTTAACCCTAATTCATGAACATCTCCTCCCCTTCATTAATGGATCACCAAGGGTCCCTGAACCCCTTCACCATGGGCCCTCCTCCTTTGATGAATCAATCTTCAAGCCTCCAAATTATGTTTCTTCGTGTTTTAGACCATTTTATCCCCCCCCCCCGCTTCTTTATTTCTCTTTTCTCATTTTGTATGTACTATCTTTGACGATCCTTAAATTTCAATGTTACATGTAATTCATTTTCATTTTGGATTCAATGTTTGGGAAGCATTTGTGGGGATTAGAGCTCCCTTTATTTGGATTTTTATTCATTCTCCCTCAACCACATTTGGCGATTCCATGTTTTTATTTCCTATGAAATTTCCATTGATTATTGTAATTTTATATAATTTTATAAATTTTATTTTTTCTTCTTCAAAACCCTTTATAAACTTATTAATGAATTTTTTAATTGGTTTTATTTTATAAAAATGGGTTTTCAAGATATCAATGAGAAATGCCACTTTTTATGAATCTTAGGCTTCATGTTTAAATGAAATTTTGATTTTATTGTGAAAATCAGGTATTTTATAAAATTTAAAGCCTTTATTATGTTGTGATGACATTGTTTGTTTGTGATTTGGGTTTGGTGTGTATAAATTAGTAATGTTTTTTAAAATGATGGGGCTGAAGACTCATTTGTTCTTAAATCAAAGTAAAGACTTATTTTATCTTGGTAGAGGGAAAAACATTACATACCCCGAAGGCCTAGTGGTCATTTAGTGTATGGTTGTGTTATTTTAATAATGTGAGTTATTTGATGTGGTTTCAAAGAAAGTGGTTATGTTTTTAAGACTAATTTCAAGTATCTTCTATTATTTTAGGTGTTCCACTAGATGTTGGAACTTCCATTGGTGAACTAGATTAAAAGATGGATGTACCAAACAATAAATATGGTTCCCTAAATTTTTATTTTCACTAAACCATATTTTCCTTTGAGGTTGTGGTTTTATAATTTTTGTTAGTCCTTTCTTACCTATTTTAAAAATTATTTCAAATAAAATCTTAGAGTGTATGCCTATTTGGATTTGGGAGTGATTTTTGGTGAATGTGTGGCCTAAGGGGTTATTCATCATGTTTTACCAGTTGCATGTTTCCCTAAAATGGGGTTTTGGAAATGTTCTTGGTAAAATTATTTGGGGTGTGTCCAGCTTGAGGACCATTTGGAAATTCTAACTCGAGGGTGATGTTTGTGTTAACATTCAAGAAATAATGTGATTTAGAAAATGTGTGTTCCCAAATTGAGTCCTATTGTGTTTTGTGAAATGATTTGAATGTATTTTGGTATGGACTCCTATTTGAAACCATGGGTGATGAGAAATATATATATGAATATTTATATATATCTATGTGTGTGTGGGGGTCACATCAATGTGAGGGACATCCCTTTGTGGGTTAATATATATTTTCCTTCGTGTCAGTGGTAGGAAAGTGTAATTGAAGCAGATAAGCTGAGTAATGCGTGCATTGGTCTCATTCTTAGATAGTATTATTATAAACACCGTATGTTCCTTGTCATATTTTAAATGATTGAGTTACAATAGCTTACCATCCCCAATTAGACATGTTGGTACCCTTATGGTGTTATAGAAATACTAGAGGTTAATTCAACTAGTGAGTCTTAAATTAGGGAGCTAGTTAGTTATTTACATAAGGGATTCACCATAAACCAATAGGTGGATTCAAACCCACAACATCCAAGGGTCAGAAATTGATGTTTTATATTTCCCATGTTTATTATTTATATTTCTTTTTTACATTCTGTTATACTAGTTTTTGGTTGCACTACCTATCTATTTATTTTAGCATAGCCCTGGTTTTCCTTATTATATATATATATATATATATATTTATTTGAAAATTGAAATATAATTTGGAAATAATGTGTGGTATATGTCTGATTTTAAAATGGAAAAATAGTATAGTTCAATAAAAAGTGAAAACAATATTTTTATAAATGTGTGTCAAACTAATGTCAATGAACTATTTTAGGAATGAAAACACCTAGATTCACTGGTTTATCATTTTTATTCATATTTTTCATTTCATGGATCATACATACTTTATATTTCCTGCAATAGGTTAAAATTTTTATTGGTTCTTCTTCTTTTGTTACTCATTGTTGGATAAAATTGGGTCTTGTTATTGGTGGTGACCAATATGTCACACGCAGATCAACTGCCCATGGTTTAATATTTCTTGTTCTAGTCTTTATTTCGTTTAGTGGAATAATGTGTTCGAATATAATATTTATTTAGTTGAGATTTAGATGTTAGATTTTCTAGGTTTTAGTTTTATTTATTTATTTATATGTTCTAGGTTATATCTTTTAGGATTGAATCTTTCTTACTTGTATGTTTTGATCTATGACACTATTGTCCATCCCATGGGGATCAGGAACACCCTTTGGTCTATGCCGCAGACTGGGTCATGTGTTGGTTTAGATGACATCCCGAACTCGTTCATGGAAACTTAAATTGGTAATGTGTATTTTCTCTCTCATAAAGGAATCTCATATCTTTTACTATTTTATATTTATTAAAAATTTAATGTTCACTTAATATTTACAGTAACATTGATTTGGAATGATGTAAATCATTTTCGATGTGTTCCTCTAAAATATTCAAAAATTAGTTGTGTCATTCATATCATGTACCAATAAAATCAAGATCAGTGATACATTAAAAATTATAAGTTGAATATGTGGTAACTGAAAGTTATTATTCTCAGCATCTTTTTATTCACTAATTTTTTTATGAGTATTACCCAATGTATGAATCATTGTGATAAGGAAAATTCTCTCTCTTTATCGAGAAACCAATAAAATCACTCATGTGTTAAGAACCTAAATATAAGACATTGCTTCCTTCATGATCACCCAATATAAATAGATATTATTCTGATTTTTATAATAATTGAAAATTATATTTCTGAAATTTTTTCTAGACAATTGAATTCATATATATTTTAAAATATAAAATAGATGTTAGTTACAATAATTGAAAAGTGATAATAATTTATTTTATTTTTTAGAACATATTTTAACATTCAAAAAGTAAACATGAAATGAGGTAAATTTTCTTTACATTTATTAACATAATAACTTTTACATAGGTACTTTACAACATACAGAAATTAGTTTACCAAAAATACTCCTTAAAACTGTAACAAATATTTCAAACCATGAAATGAATTTATCTTCTATAAAACGAAATTTTCTTAATTGTGTTACAAGAAATTTTGTTAATCTTATTATTAATTGATTCTTGATATTTAATATGTTATATAATTTTATTTTTCATTAAATTTAAATTTTTATGAATATATTATATATTTGTCATCTATAAATAGTCTACTAAATGTTAAACAATATGTTTGAATTATTACACTACGAAACATCAAATAAAATGATTCAATGGATTATGTATATATTTTTATATAATATTATTGAAATAATTCTAATAATCGGATACTCTTATATGTCAAATCAGTTAATTCCCATAACAATTTAGTGTTTTGTTCAATAGATTTTATCCCTAATCCAATGGAATATAAGAAAATTATTCATGAACATTTATCATATTCATATTCATTGGAAACTTATCACTCACTCCTATCAAAATATATCTTCTATATGGCTATTTCCCTTTAATATTATTTTCTTTTGAATTTATATTTACTCTTAGAGAAGTAAAATATATTATTTATCTCATGGATATATAAAAACATTTCTCAATTTATTTTATACGATAAAAATGGGGTATTGAATTTGTTGTTTTTTTATACAATAAGTTATGTTTATATGTTTTTAATAATGGAAGATGTTTTTTGAGAAGTTTTATTTTATTTTTTACTTATATTATTTTCCATCAAGGGAACATAACATTTTTAAAGTAGATTTTTTGGACGTTGATTAATTTTTTTAATGAAATATCATAAAATATATTATATTTTTAACCAACACTATGTTAATTTAAGTCTATATATGTGTTAAATTAATGGAGAGTTTAATCATAAATGATAACACATAATGAGATTTGTTTTAATTGTTTTCTCCAAAATTTCATTTTTATGATTATTTTATATTACAATTCATAAAACATGGGTTATTATTGATACTATGAGACTTACCATCCTTGGTTTTGAATAATTTCATAAAAAATGTTTTATATTTATATATAACTTGGTTGTAGATGTTGAAAAATTGGTTGGATGAAAATTTAATGTTGGACACACTAATCTAATTTGTTCTTAATATATATCAGTAATTGTGTGTTGAAATGGCTCATTGTGTTGAACTCATCAGATTGTGATTTACAAATTTGCATCAATCAATCATTGGTGAACTCTATTTGATTCTATTTAAACTAAAACTAAATACCATATAATCTAGCCATTGTAATTTGTTATGAATACATCTATATATTAATTGTGGGTCTTCAATAATAACAATTGTTTTTATTAAGAAATTTTATGAATGTTTTACAATTTAAAATTTATAAATAGTTTGTTTCCTAGTGCTTTTTTTATTATATTTTCATCAAATATATTTTTTATAGATTCTACATATTAGGGTTAAATTTTAATTTTTTTAATATTTTATTGTTTTAATTGTTTTTTATCTTTGAGATCAAATATATTACATGTGGGAATTTGTTTTAATTTTTTCATTTATTGATTATGTAGTTTTTAATATATAACACAGCTAATAGATATAGAGTGGATGAATATCAATGGTTTGGAGCTTGTGTCGGCTCTAAAAAATTGATTTCATGTTTCTATATAATAATAAAAAATTATTTTATATTTTTATTGAATTATCTTCTAGGAACATAAGTGGAAAACATTAGATCGTGTTAAAGATTATTCAACATCTTTAGAAAAAAGTAATTTTTATTATTTAGAAATAATTTTTAGTATAATATTTGAGTGGGGAATTAGAGGTTCCACTTAACGATCCATTATAAGATTATTAAAGAGATTTATCCTTGTGATTTGTTTTATTTCTTTTTTAACTTTATTTGATAGTAGTTATTATTTTATATTTTTATTATCTCTTTTGTTTACATAACTATATATTTTGTGTTTTAAACTTATGATAAATGTAATTTTTGATATGTTTTTCTATTATGCATTTACTTTAATATACTTATATTTTATTATATGTATTTAAAATATGATAAACATTTATCATGATAGGGAAAAATTATTTAGTTTTCCTTTAACAACAACTCACTAAAAATTTCACTATGGTTATTTCTATTGTATCTTACAAATTATTAGAGAAAAAAGAGTATTATCATCTTTTTTTACATATACTAACTAAATGGTCAAAAATTTATTGTTCTAGATATTTCATATAACATTAGTTTTTTGGTCAATATGGACACTCATAGTAAATTTGTCGAGGAATGTGTCTCATTAGTTTCCCCAAGTTTGAATATAACCAATCTAGTTAGGAACATAGTTCCAATCTATGATTCATTATATGGGTAAATATATACCAAGATACAGTTACCATTTGTGAGTTTGATAAAATGAAACATGGTTTAATTTATCCTCTTAAATCATAAATAGGTATTGGTTATATGTCTCACTTCTATCAACTGACCTTGTTGGATATTACATAGGTTACCATGTTACATTATTTCCCTAAAAAGTATTCAGTTATGAAGATAATAAATAAATTAATTAGTTTTATATGGATTTCCTTATATTATTATTAATGGATGGTTAAGATTCCTAAAAATTCACTATGGGAAGAAGGGAACAATTCAACGTTATACATAAATTAGATAATTTGAGAATAGTGGGATTGGGAATTTAGAGTGATGTATATAAGGATATTTTATCTTGAGGTGGTTTTTTATGTTTAATGATATTCATAGTTATATTAATTATTATCATTATTGTTGAAATTTTTATTATAAGTTTTTTTTGTTTTATGTGGGAAGATTATAACTCACCATAAAAATTATTCTTCCTTAAACATTTATGAAATTTTCATATAAGTTTCTTAATGATTGTTAAAATATTATCGGTCTATTCACTCACCCATTCCCATTCCCAAGGATTAGGTTGTTAGTGAAAACTAATACATATCATGTGAACAATGCGATTTATTTTTGATCGTTTTTATTATCATATATATAATAGACCAATAGGATATTATGTCTACTGGGTCTTAAGATATCTATATTTATATTTATTGTTAGTAATTTTATTTCAAAATATTTTATTTCATTTTCATGAATTCATTTTGAATTTTTTTATAGATTCTATGTTTCATATTTTTATTTCATATATTTAATATATATTTTTACTTTTTAATGATGTATTGTGTCTTAAAATATATGGTTAATCCTTAGATACATTTAATAGAATTTTGAAAATATATATGCCTTTTAGATACTTCCACAACTCTAGATAATATATCTTATTCACGGAATTACAGATACTGAAACTATAAATATATTATTACCTACCTTGTTTGTAAATATCTGATACATAGGTGATAATTGATCGTGTGAACATCCTATAATGAATTGGATTGCATTAAACATCTGACCTCTCATATCATATTTATTAAATGAACTATATTACAATATCATCCATAATATTTAAAAACTAATGGTATATTCTTACATTAACATTCCTATAATATTAATGACAAAAAACATATAAATTATGATTTTATTTTTCTATTTAGAAATATAAATGAATAATTAAATCAATACATGAATTAATTATGAAAATTATGATAATATATTTAATTACATTCATCATTTATTCTAAATAAAATTTTATGCAAGAGTAATAACACTATACCATGTTTAATGGTGCACTCAAAATGCTATTCTAAGGAAATATACGAGGATAATATTAAATTATTACATATTTCATATAAAATTTAAATTATAACCACATGGTTTTTTAAATATCTAACAAAAAATTATATTATTGAATATCTTCATTCATCCCACCATGAAAATGTTTTGTTATATAATGGATTAATTACACACATCATAAATAATTATAAAAAATATTATCAATAATAATTTTCATTACTTTTACATATAATATTTTATCTATCGTATAAAATAAAAATATTACAATATCATTTATAGAAAGTAATTTTATATTCCCAATTCTATTTAGAAAACTTCACTCAACAGTGTATCAGATACAAAAACTCTAAAAGAATAAATCATAGACATAGAACATTCCCTTTGATATCCATAATTTACCAATGGTCAAAATATATTTTGTACCCCCATAAATATCAATAGATTAAATATTATATCTAATGTTTAAACTATCATTGGAATATATATTAACTGAAAAAATCTATTTTAAATTTATATGAATCAACATAAATTAAAATTTGAATTATATTAAAAGATCATAAAGGATAGGATATTAATAAAGAAGAATTAAAAGACAGGAAAATTGTTATGGGTTTTTATTATATAATATAAATTTTATTTATAGTAGGAATAACCAACACCAATCCATTATATCATTCAAGAGAAGAAGTAGAATAATAAAGTGGGAAAATCATAAAGCATTGAATTTTAAAATGAACACTAATTTATAATTTGACGAACTACACAAGAACACCAATGTAGATCATTACCATTTATTTTTTACAATAGATACAATTTTCATTAATCATCCTTTTAAGAGAATTATTTGGGAATATCATTTTAGAATTTAATAAAATTAATGAATGAATGAAAATAATTTATTTATTGGTTTTTCAAGAGTTATACATAATTTTTTTTTGTGTTGATAATAATGATTTATCCTTTCATTTATAAAACAAATATAACTAATGGTGATTTATGTTTAGATTTTAATCATTTCTTAAAAAAATCATTTTGAGTTAGAGAATTATATATTTAATCCTCTTTGCACTTAAAAATAATGATTTAGAAAATTATCGAACATTATAAATAATATAAAATTATATTTTTAACACAATACCATGTCATTAAAATGTATATTAACTGCACAATAGCCTCAAACTAGTTGGTAAGGACATGATAATGCCATCAAAGATAACCGAGTTAAAAATCGGGTGGAGAAATAACATCCATGGTTTTGTAGCATAATTCTAGCTATATTTTAGTAGGAACTATAACAGGTACTATTGAAGATATTTTTCGGTTCTATAACAGTTGAAAATATTCATCCGTTTGGGCTTTTAGTCCACCGATTCAGGTGTCAGGTCCTTTAAGCAATTCAGGACACCCAAGGCCTTTCGGCCAGTAAGGACTCCAGGCCACCACCAAGCCATTGGGATACCTAATTTTTTTTCATAAATGATCATACATACTCTTAAAGGAGAATACATTGGGCATGAAATTTCCAACAGGACCAGCATCTACTAGCACAAGAATCCTATCCGAACAATCTTTGGGAATGCGGAGAGTAGATATCACGATGAAGAAGCTATGGAAGTGCAGTTCCATGTATAGTCTGTATATTTCTTATGACCTATAGGTCATGTAATGTCTATGCCTATGGGGATTGTAAGGGTTCCCACTCATCCCTTGAAAGGGGGAGTTAACAAAAATAAATTAAAAATAAGGCTTTTGTGCAATTCAATCCAATAATATTTTGACTATTTTTACGGATTTGATCATAGTAGAGATATATATAGTGTGTGATATATTTAAAAAAATAATATAAAACTCGATGGATGGATCTAATGAATTAGATCTATATGAATATTTATTATTCAATATTTGTAATAATCAATTTCATTATGTTATTTTCATGAAATTTGATTCTCTATTGGATTCATTATCATCCTGATCTCTGATTATAGCTAGAATAATTATACCGATGTCATCTTATTATCCAAAATTCATGAGATTTCGGACTTGTTTTGTGGTTTCAAAAATAAAGAACGTAGATGTATCAGTTTAGCTATATTGTCCCCTAAAAATATATTTCATTCTTTCACCAACATGATTAGATTAGGGAGAGGGAGGGATATAATTTTTATTCAAATAACCAAATAATTTATGAGGTAGTTAAGCCTGATTAATCATTATAAGTGAAAAATGTACAATATATTTTGATTTACAAAACAACAAGAAGTCCCCTATACATATTTCTAATGAAAAAAAAACCACATATCATTAATAGTTATTCATTTAATCATTAAAAATAAATATTAGTTGCATGAAAAATAACTCATTCATCAAATAATAATTATTCAATTTATCAATTCTTAAATATTTAAAAATATACCAAAATAAATATATTATAATAATTAATCTAATTAAATAACATTGTGGACTTTTACTACATAATAGATTGGATATATCTATGGAAATGAGGCTAAAAAATTTCGTAAGATCGATATGTGTAAATAAAATATATACTACATTAATATAGTGAAAATTTATATAAATGAAATCCTTCCTCCAAATGATGAATGTGTAATACAATCCACATTCTGAATGATATCTCACAAATAAGATATAAAACTGTTTCATCATTATTCAATTCCTGATATATATATTATTTTATTACTAAGATGAAAATTCCTATATTCTTCATGGATATAGATTTATGTTAGAAACATTTATATGAATAACATATATAGATATATAATTTTCCATAACACGTAAGTGGGAAATCCTTTCAGTATAATTCAAAAAATTTAATACTAATAGTTTGGGGTCTATCTCAACCATCTTCTCCAAGAAAATTAATGATTTTATTTCATGTATCTTGATACATAATTAATAACATACATTAAAAAATATCGAAATTATATGGAACAATGCACATGTTCAGTAATATTATTTTCTAATGAACCATGTTACATTGAATACCTACATTGTGGGTCTATCCACATGATATCCTCCACTTAGAGACAACTAAATGTGAACATTATGAAAATAATTTCCAATTAATGGGTTCATCTAATACATGATAGCAAAAGATCATTTACATCTATTCAAATTTATATAAATAAACAATGGGAAATAGGATTAAAAATATATTCATTTATTTCCATGATTATATTTATAATGATAATTATGATCACATATCCATATAATACGTAGTCAATGGAAATCATTAGAAATGGTATACAGAAAAGATAAAAAATGTGTTAATTATAATATATGAATATATAACGTTAAATACATGTGAGTCATAATAAAATATTAAAATTTATACATTATTCTCTAGGGAACCATTCCGAATAAACAACCACTATCACTAGATTCAACATTTGAATATACTCTATCCAATATAATTCACATGATTCTACTCCTTTAATTAGGACATATATTTAGTTAGTGGTTCTACCACATTTCATTATTTCCCACTCTAGGTGTTGATGATTCTCAAAAATTGGGTAAAATACCACATGTTATGATACTATTAATATATATTCTTCATATATTGATTTTTTTGAAGATATTGATCAAGGTTCATTATGATTTATTATCCACAGTAAACTCTTATTGAATCTCTACTTTTAGGATCCACATCATTTTCGAAAATAATGATACATATCCAAATACATTCTTCCACTGTATATAATTTCACAATATACATTGACAATTAATAACTCACATTAATTATATATATGTTGATCATCTAATGATAACAAAATGTGAATACTAGAAAAAATTAAATGATTATGACTTGAAATCATCATAATTTTGTGATCTTAGTAATTTTTTATCATCTCAATACTAGTTTATTCAAATATATAAACTAAAAAAATATAATTTATATATTCCAAGAACATCAAAAGAGTTTTTAACTACAAATAAATGATGTTCTATATGATTTTTTTAATATTTTCCAATCATGAAAGAGTAATAAGTAACATCATGATGAGTTCACAATATGTCCTACATATTATATATTACTACTAATGAAAATATAATTATATTTATTTTATCCTTTTTACCTTGAATCGATGTAAACATATCGATGTTCATATTTGTTCTATATGAAATAACAAAACATTATATCATATAATATTTTATCATATATATTTTCCATTGATTTTGCAATATCAATTACCAAAAAATGTCCACAAATCTATTTCTATTTATCTCTAATGATCTTTATACCTTGAACATATATTACTCTACATTTTTCCTCCTACACGAATCACTCATTTGACATTTATATAACTAACTATAATACCAGTGTCATATTACCTATAAATAATATGTCATTTTAATATATAAATTTGAAAAAAAATTATTTCCAATAACTATATTATTGACACATTCAACACATTCAATCATAGTGAATAATGATTCCATTTTAATTTTTTCAAAATAAATATTTCAGGATCATTATGAATATATAAATACATTAACAGATCATTACATTTTTTAAATTTATTATATTCCTTTGAAATCATAAATACTTTTATTTATTTCATATTGATATACTCAAGATTCTTCCAATGCATGATATTTTTTACATACATCTTCTAAATATGATCATCATGGTAAGGTATTATAAATTTATAAATTCTAAAATATTTTAGGAATTAATATTTTTTTTAAAAAAATTCATTGTACAATGATCCTTTAAATTTCATTGAACCTTTAGAAACTATTTATTTTATATAGGCATTAACTATACAATCCATGATCGGTTTATTCCTCAATAACATTTAACATTTATTTGATTTATCCCAACCATTGTTTTTATAAAGTCTAAGAGATGAATATTTTACATGTAATCAAAATTTTAATTAATATATTATATCTATTTGGTATCTTTTATTATATCAATTAATTCATCTTATGATATGGGCTTATCATTCTCTATAAATAAGGTGGTACAAAGCAGTGGTATTAGAAAATCATATCTCTATTTACAAATTGTTTCACATATTAACACATGATGTACTTATATGTCTAGGAAAATTAAATCCATGGGGTCATGTGAGTATTTTTCATATATCAAATCTTATGAAACTTTAAAATACTAAGTTTCAACGTCATCAAATAATAACTTAATAAAACTATATCACTTTGGTATGTATTATTGAATAGACTGATAATTTATCATATATAATTATATAAATAATTTTTTTACCAAAAACACTTAAATATATTGAGGGTCATTTTTTCAAATTAATTGGTTATTTTTCATTTTTTTCATTTCATGCAACACTAAAAGTAATTAGTTTATATATATTAAATTGCTAATATTGTCTTATCTTACACGAAATTCTATGCTAATCATTAACAACACACAATATAATGGTTATCATTATGTATACATAACACTATGATTATAATATGTTATTTCCAAGACTGAATTTTCATGACGGCTTACATTACACGCATGCCAGTGTTTTACCAAATAATAATATATTAAGAAAATATTTTTATTTAATATATTAAGACATAACATCTATGATTATTTAGCAGTTATTAATATTATTAATCAAATTATAAAAATATATAGCTTAAAAAATATGAGATGAATTCATAGGTTACATAGTAATTATAATGAATAAGAAAACATATTAAATGTAAAAGAAAATGTTAATGTTTTTAAGGACACAAATTTTTTACCAAATATATTAAATTAATAATCATTGATTAATGATATTAATTATATTTATATGTTATTTATTCAATGAAATGTTTTTTATATTAACCAAATATGATTTCTGTATATAAGATAATAAGAAAACCAGTACTATGATTAAAAACATATATTTTTATTATATTATTTTTCCTCCTTTTAATGGTGAGAAAATTTTAAATCAAATTTTTTGAACAATAATAGATCTAATATTTATAAATAAATTTCATATTTGGAAGTATATCATAATAATTGGGTTATGATAAATTTTTTATATTTTTATATATTGTTTCATTTATTAATGAATAATTTGAAATACCAAATTTAAAATCAACACATATTTTTCATATAATTTATTAATGAGGATAAATCTAATTTTAAATGGTTTGCAAAGAATAATTAGATAATATAGTTATCAGTAAAACTAATTTATTTCATTTAAGATAATTTGAATTTGGAATTTAATATAAAAATATAGAAAACAATTGTATGTCTTATCTTTAGAAACGAACATTGTCAGTCTTATTATAGGATTAATTTTAAAATAATCTTTACAACCTTGGTCATTGGAATATGTAAAAATACAATTCTTATGCTAAATCAAGATAATTTATATTCTATAATATGTTCATATTAATTTTTTTTGAAAACAATTTGGGAAAATAATTAGAATTAAATATATCAAAAAAGGATATAATTCATATTATCATGACTAATACTTAATCGTAAGGGCTTAAATGACTGAGAAACTTGTTAAAGAGTTATTGGATGGAAATATTAATACCCTATACTCCATAATAAATAATTTGATCCATTATTTTTGTAACTCCTCAAACCCAGTTACCCAATTTCGGTGCATTATTTTAATTCATTGGCATGATTAAAAAGAATCATGTCCCGAAGGACCGATTAGTTTTGAAGTATTGGAAAATATATTAAATACATTAATGTTACATTGCACTTTACGAAATACAAAACAACATAAATAATATTTATGAATGCCATTATTCCCTGGGCGTAACCCTGCATATAAATCACAATACACATCTTGGAATCCTGGGAAAAAAATATATAAAGGGGTGAGCTCAAATTCTCAGTAAGCGTAAGGAATGCAACAGAAACATTCATAAATAAGCATAAAAATTTAAGGCATTGTATAACTACAACAAAAGATTTTTAAACATGAAATTCATCATAATATGGAAACAATAAAATGAAATAATTCCATTTACTTATGGATATTCTGCTAGTCGAATAATCACATGCAGTATCACTAACCACTTTCATAATGATGGAATGCATAATGCCAGACTATCATAACCACATATCCAAGGCCTCATGCGAAGACTACAAATAATATTTTGTCAAGGTCTCGTTCCAAGACACTAGTTTGTCTCATGAGACCTACCGATGCATTGAGAAGCTATAGCGGGCTCCACGCGTCAGTTACTAAGTCTAATGCATTCCTCATATCAAAAGGTCCAAACATTACATAAAAATTTGTATTAAAACTAGCATATGAAATGTCGATACATTCACCATAAACCATGAATTGTATTAAAATAACACATCCACGGTCAAACATATCACAAAACCTTAAACACAATATGGATGATTTGTATCATGGTTAATCAACTTCAAAAAAAGTTTAAAATAAATTAATGTATTTTGACATAAATTAAAATGATTTGTAAAAATCATTAAGAGAAATACACCTTTATCATGAAAACATTTAGCAGTCACACAATTTATAAAAAAAGTCATTTAAAGACATTTTTGAATCAAAGTGTCCCATACCACTTTGAAACTTTTTAATGGAATAATAATTTTAAAAACATTCATGTCCATATAAAAAAAATCCTTAAAACCATTTTGAAGACATGGACTTTAATGAGAATGATATAGAAGAATAAATATTTAAATCATTTGAAATGATGTTTTAGTAAAAAAAAAGTACCTTAAAATAATCCCTTTGAAATCACATTCATTAAAAATGGACATGGATAATAAAAATGTCCTAGTAGATACTTAGGTAAAAACAACCTCGAATAATAAAGAGATTATGAAATTAACCCTTAACAATTCGTTTACTTACGAATCATACAACCCATGAAATAGGTATCATAAAATGAATATGTAAATACACATAAATTAAATGGTATTACACAATGAATTCAATTATGGTCAGTGCATACTCCACAAAAAAGGTAATAGTGGCAATATGGCATGAATCTCACTGGAATAAGGAGAGATATGAACACCCCTTACCTTTCACTTTCCTTTAGTCGAGGGTACATTAACATCTTATATAAATATCGTAGTATATTATTAAACTATAACAGAACAATATTAATATTTATAATATCATTAATGATTCATTTATGACTATATACTACCCATTTAATAATAATTTCCATGTAAAATTAACATTTCTTTTAATAATCACAATCTTTATCGTACGTGTTTTAACTTGATACTCTTGATTGTATCACATAGATCATGATTTAAATACATCCAGAATATAAAACATGATAAATATATCATATATATTTATAATATAAATATGTATAATATACATATATATGAAATTGAAAACACCGTTTATCGATACAGTAGTCCGTACCTACGCATAAACGCTGTTTTTGTTTTCATATATTATTGAACGGAAATATGTGAATAAGATATATATAAGTAAATAAATACTTATATATATAAATAAATATATCTCTAGTAGAATTATTATTTCATATATTATATACTTATTAGTGATATATATTTTTATAATCGTCGATGAATGGTGAACTTGGAAATGAATCTCATCGCGTCGTGGAGACGGTAATCCGTACGTACGCACAACCGAAAATATCATTATTTTGATATTAAAATAATATATAATAGGATGGTATATCATATATACAGAATTTATATAATTTTATATTAATTATTTACATCAAATAAACATCATTATTATAACCATCCAAAGAATAATGTATTGAATAATAATTACACCACGACGTGGAGACGGTAAGCTGTACGTATGCACGTCTGGTGACATGTCATTAAAAGGATGGATATAATACATAATATGTTTGTACCATAATTATAATAACATCACATTATATATGAGATACTGGATTTATTATTTTAGAATAGAAATAACAAAGAAAGAAGAATTTGAAGAAGAAAGGAACTTGAAAGAGGGTGGTGAAAACATTTCCTCTTCTTCAGGTTCTTCCTTTTGATTTGATCTAAAGGGATGCTTAGGTTGGATTTCTAATCAAAGTAATTCCTCTATGTTGAATTTAAGGAACTTTAGAGAGTATTTGGGCTGTGGTTGTCCGAACCAAAAGGCTTTGATGGTGTAAAAAATTGGTTAGAAGTTGGGTCCTTTTATAAGGGGTCGGAGGGGCTCTTTAGGAAAAACATAAAGTATTAATTTATAATAAATTAATATTCGATTTATAATGGATCCAAAGTGGATAATTCACCGTATAAGGTGGGTATGGGTCGAAATATTTTTAATTAATAGATTTTAGACAGGTTTTGGTCATTATATTTACCTTAATATTTAGTTTTAACTCCTAGTTAATTAGATTGACATTGACCATGTCACATTATATTTTTTATATTATACAATTAATAAACATACTATATACATACAAGAGATCCCAATGGGGTAAATTTAGGATACACCAGTAATGATATAAGTTATTTGGCCTATCCTTATATTTTATAGGAATATAATATAAATTAATAATATAATATTTGTTTTAAAAACTCATTTATGTCAATTTTGACAATACTCAATAATTGATTTTTGTTAAAGTCTTAAAAAAATTATTATTTCTAACCAAATTCATTGAAGAAATCCTAACATGGCATATTAACCAATAAAATTCGTGTATGTCATCAAAACATTCAAATTATATTTATTTTAAAATTTATTATACCAATTATTTGATTCTATCATTAATAAGGAAAATATTGCATTATTATTTTGTCATATATATTTTTACTTATTCAATATCTAAAAATTATAAGTAAAATACAATTATGTAGTAAATATTTTTAGCTTTCTAATGAATATTTATAATTGTATATATAACATATATAACCCTATGTAAAAAAATGTGTGCTAAAATATTTAAGCTTATGTCATTTTTGTATTTACTTTAACATAATTAATATAATGTGTCCCTCTCACCTAAAAGTGGCTCCATGGGGTCCCAAAATCGACCCAAAGATGACCATGGTCGGACATGTATCCACCAATAAGGTTAGGACACGTTTTAGGGTAATTTATTATTATTATAATACTATATATTACCCTTATTTACCGGATTTACCCTTTAACCATGGTAAATAAAATATTTACCGAAATAATTATTCAAAATGTCTAAAAATAAAACAAACCTATATACACAATTTGGAAATCCCGATTCCAAATAGGGAATCCATATTTCCAAATTCAAAACATAGAAGTGCCAGAAATCAATATAAAATTAATTCACGTTGTTAAAACAAAAAGCTTGTTTTTAAGATATAATAACTATAAAAAGATTGACACTTGTTTAGGTTTGTTTTAATTGTGAAATATGTCCAATGACCAACATTGTATTAAATGGTTAAAATATATTCTACGTATACTTTAAAACAACTCAAATTCATAATTTATCACTATTAATTATTTAGATTAAATAAGTTGTTTTTAATTAAAATTTAGTAATTTTCACTATTCATCAAAATATAAAATTTATCCGATAATTACCAAACTTTCACCCTAGGATAAATTTGATATTATTAATCTAAAAATTATGTCCATTTTGAGAGGTAAAATTTATGAACTTTAAAAAATTAGGTATTACTATTCATAACGGTTAGTTTGATTGGTTGTAGTGTGTGTTAGAACTCGAAGTTGCGTATAACACACGCTACTTTATTATTAAAAGTGAATCGTATTGTGGATTTATGGGGGTTACAATGTAAATTATTGATGTCCCCATTCTAGAGAATTTATTTATTTAGTCAAATTGAATATATAAAAGATTGAAATATTGAATTTAAAAAGGGTTCACTATTAAAAGTTGGTAAAAGTGAATTTTTTGAAAAATATTTCTTTTATCTGAATAAAAAGAATTTGTTTTACATTATGTCTAAGAAACTCCTCATATGGATTCTAAAATTATATGGATTATATAATGTTCAAAATTTAGTAAATACTATTCCTAACCTCTTTTGAACGGCTTGATTGGAAAGTCATAGTGCACTTGAACTCAGTGTTGTTTGTAATGCATGTTATTGAATTATTCTGAAGATGTAACACACTATGAAATCTTGGGGTGTTACATTCTTCCATTCTTCAATAAATTTTTTCCTTTCAATTTGATATTGCTCTTCGAAATTAAAGGTGGAAAAAAGAAAATATCTTCGTGGGAAAACCCACATCGGAAATTTGGTTAATAAAATTTAGTCTTAATAAGAGGAAAAGATAAATGAAAGGGTCACCAACAAATTGTGATCTCCATTAGGAGAACAAGGGTGGAAATTAGAGACATATAATTGGAGGAAAAACATAAATATTTATAGGTAATGATTGACTTCATCAATCACAAAAAAGTATATAATTGAGGTCCTTAAATTCATCAATCTATAAGGATTTAAAATACCATCGATTCAAAAAATATAAGGTATTAGGATAACAAATTTTGGGTATTAAGATCCATTCAATAAAGTGTAAGAATTAATTTATTCATAGAATAAGAGGAGAAAAAAATATATACTTGACAAGTAGAGTTCCATACTTTAACTAATTTCTACTACAAACTCATCTTTCACTCTAAAAGATAATTGATCTTAAAAAAATATTCTATTTATCCTATTCTTTTGGGGTTAAAAAAAATAAATTTATAATTCATCTACTCGAGCTTCATAAATTAAACTTCATTATTTAATCAAAGATATCTTTTGGGCCAGGGGTAGGTTATACACCCTGGTCGCCCTTTGGTTGCGGGTTCAAGTCTCACAGCCTTGTCGGTCGTGACGAGTTTCCGCCCGACCTCCGAGTTGTCCTTTTATGGCAATCCAAAATTAATCTCAAACTAGAATAATCCAAAATACTTCTGCCCAAACTCACAGTACAAAATTTATAATGAAGGTAAACACAATAGAGATCCTTTTTTCCATGTAATAACATGTGAAAACCTTCATCATGTATTATTTTTAAAACACTACAACATCCTAAATTACCATAAAACCTTATTGATTACATTCTTGATCCCTTATTCCATGTAGAATAATGTATATATTCCATCTATCCAAAAAATTAGTAAACTTCAACAATGTTGGGAACAAAAATCATTAATCAGTTTCAAGGTAGTAAAGAAAAACCAATATAATTTATTCAAATCAACCATCTTTTATTCAAAAATCACTACTGTATTATCAGAACCATATTCAGTTTTATCTTTATCTCAACCATATATTTTCCAAAAAATTAACCTTCTATTAAGCCAATTTTCCTGGTTCCACATAATCTCAAGTCCTTAATTAAATAATACCCTAGTAAAATCCATATATACTACATAATTATTATAATCAGTACATTGCTGATATAACACTAAAATGACATAATTCTCTAATAACAACATAAGAACTCTGGTCATTACTCCTCATCTGTGGTAGTATCATATCTTGATTATTATCGAATAGCATCATTTGGGGCATACTCTGATGATTTGGACATTGGTTCGTGTAGTGTCTCAACTCCTTGCAGATGAAGAATTGTACATTTGAATCCTTTTTCTTACCCTTGCAGTCATGTACATCGTGTCCTTTTTCTCCACACTTATAACAAACTCACATTCCTTTTAGGCAAGTTCTAGGGTGTTTCCTCCCACATTTATCACATTTTGGAAAATTATTCTTTTCCCTCATTCATTTATCCATCTTTCCCGCTTACATCCCTTTCTTCTCTTCCTTCCCTTCAAATCCATAGGACTCAGTAAACTCTTTACTTATCTTATCAACACATGATACTATTTCTTCATATGATGATAATATGTGGGAGACTATTTCCCTTCTAAATGATGTCTTAATACCATGAAAGATATGATCCTTCTTATTCCTTGGATCATATGTATTTCTAGAGTTCAAATTCCATCCACTGGGTGCCATTTCTATACAATAGCACAAACTAGGTCAATTTATGGATTTCAATGAATAATTCAAAACTTGTAAAATACCAAATGCAAATTGAACAGTTTATGGATATAATCCATAATAAAAAAAATGTTTTCTTTGAGTAAATATATACTCATGAGCCCTTTATAATGGTTTGTAAAGAAAAGGAGAATTATCCAATGCATATCCCCTGGGAGTGTCATAACCAAGAGTACAAAATGGCTCGTTGTCGTTCACCAATTCCCATTCAAGTGTATCTCAAAGCGGTGTTTTCGGTTTTTACACCTAGATACATCTGTGCCAGAGCCGCCTCTACCTACTCGTATGCAGATAGGGATTTATTGCTCGGAAAACACACTAAATCTCTTTAATACCAAAATTCTAGGAAGTTATTCTATACTAATCCTCAAAGTCTATCATTGGGCTATGTTCTCTAATAAAAGTTTATCTAAATGTAGTTTCCAAGGTTATTTCTAATCTTCCTCTGATACCAACTATAACGCCCCAACCCCAGTTACCCAGAGTCGGTGCATTATTTTAATACATTGACATGATTACAAGGAATCAAGCCCCGAAGGACTGATTAGTTTAGAAGTCATGGAAAATAAATTATATACATGAATTTTACATTGCACATTAAGACATACAAAACAACATAAATAATCTTTATGAATGCCATTATTCCCTTGGGTTAACCCTGCATGTTAATCAAAATATACTTCTTGGAATCCTGGGAAAAATAAAACATAGAAAGGGGTGAGCTCAAATGCTTAGTAAGGGTAAGAAATACAGCAGAAACTTTCATAAATAAGCATAAACATTTAAGGCAATGTATAACTAAAACAAATACCTTTTAAACATGAACTTCAGAATAACATGGAAAAAATAAAATTAAATAATGCCATTTACTTATGGATATTTTTCTTGTCGAATAATCACATGCAGTATCACTAACCACTTTCATAATGATATCATGTATAATTCCAGACTAGCATAACAATGTAGCCAAGGCCTCATGACAATACTACAAATAATATTTTGTCAAGGCCTCATTCCAAGACAGTGGTTTGTCTCATGAGACCTATCGATGCATCGAGGATCTATAGCAGGCTCTACCCATCACTTACTAAGTCCAATGCATTCCTCATATGAAAAGGTCTAAACATAACATAAACATTCATATTAAAACTAGCATAAAAAATGTCAATAATTTCTCCATAAATAGTGAATGGTATAAAAATAACACAACCACAGTCAAACATATCACAAAACCTTCAACCCAATATGGAAGATTTTTATCATGAAAAATCAACATCAAAAAAAGTTTAAAATCCATTAAAGGATTTTGACATAGATGAAAATTATTTGTTAAAATCCTTGAGAGAAATACCCATTTATCATGAAAACATTTAAAAGTCACACAATTTAGAAAATAATTCATTTAAAGAAAATTTTTTAATCAAGGTGTCCCATACCACTTTGAATATTTTGGACGAAATTAACATTTTAAAAACATTCATTTCCATATAAATAAATCCTTAATACCATTTTTAATACATGGACATTAATGAGAATGATTTAGAAGAATAAATATTTCAAACATTTGAAATGATGTTTTAGTAAAAAAGTCCCTTAAATTAATCCCTTTTAAATCTCTTTCAAAAAACCTGGACATGGATAATAATTATGTCCCAGTAGATACTTACGTAAAAAACCTCGAATAATAAAGAGATTTTGAAATTAACACTTACCAATTTGGTAACTTACGAAACATACGACCCATTAAATAGGTATCATACAATGAATACGTAAATATACATAAATTAAAGTGAATTACACATAGAATACAATAATGGTGAGTACATACACCACAAAAAAGGTAATAGTGGCAATGTGGCATGAATCTCACGAGAATAAAGAGTGAGATGAAAACCCCTTACCTTGCACTTTCCATTATTTGAGGGTATGTTTAACCTCCTGTACAAATATCTTAGTATGTTATTAAATTATGCCAGAACCATATTAATATTTATGATATCATACATGATTCATTTATGACTATATACTACCCATTTAATAATAATTTTCATGTTAAATTAACATTTCCGGTAATAATCACTTTCTTTATCGTATGTGTTTTAACTTGTTACTCTAAATTTTATCACATAGATAATGATATATATACTTCCAGAATATAAAACATGATAAATATATCATATATATTTATAATATAAATATGTATAATATATATATATATATATGAAATGGAAAACACCGTTTATGGATACGGTATTCCGTACCTACGCATAAACGCTATTTCTGATTTCATATAGTATTGAACGGAAGTAAGTGAATAAGATATATGTAAGTACATAAATACTTATATATATAAATATATATATCTCCATTAGAATTTTTTTTCATATATTACATACTTATTAGTAATATATATTTTTATAATCGTCGATGAATGGTGAACTTGGAAATGAATCTCACCGCGTCGTGGACACGGTAATCCGTACGTACGCACGAGCAAAAATATAATTCTTCTGATATTAAAATAAAATATAATTGGATGTTATATCATATATAATGATTCCTTATAATGTTATATTTATTATTTAAATCAAATTATCATCATTATTATACACATCCAAATAATAATGTATTGAATAACAGTTACACCACAACGTGGAGACGGTAAGCCGTACGTACGCACGTATTGTGACATGTCATTCAAATGATGGATAGAATACTTAATATGGTTGTAAAATATTTATAATAACATCAAATTATATAGTAGATACTGGAGTTATTATTTTATAATAGAAATAACAAAGAAAATAGATGTTGAAGAAGAAAGGAACATGAAAGAGGGTGGTGAAAACATTACCTCTTTTTCGGTTTCTTCCTTTTGATTTGATCAAAAGAGATCTTTAGGATGGCTTTATGATCAAACTAAGGCCTTTAGGTTGAAGTGAGGGAGTTTTCGAGAGTATTTTGCCAGGTTTTGGCCGATCCAAAAGGCTTTGAGGTGTGAATAATTGGTTAGAAGTTGGGTCCTTTTATAAGGGGGAGGAGGGTCTTTTTTTGAAAAACAAAAATTAATAATTTATAATAAATTAATATTCGGTTTATAATGGCTCAAAAGTGGATTATTAAAAGTATATGGTGGGGATGGGTCAAAATATTTTTAAACAATAGATTTTAGATAGTTTTGTGTCATTATATTAACCTTATCTTTTAGTTTTAACTCTAAGTTAATTAGATTGACATTTACCATGTCACTTTGTATTTTTATATTATATAGGTAATAAACATACTATATAAATCCAAGAGATCCCAAAGTGGTCCATTAATGTTACAAAAATAATGATATAAGTCATTTGTCTGAACATTATATTTTTAAGAATATAATATAAATTAATAATAAAATATTTGTTTTTAAAAACTCATTTATGTAAATTTTGACACTACTCAATAATTGATTTTTGTTAAAGTCTTAAAAACTTTATTAATTCGAACCAAATTAATTTATGAAATTATAACATGGCATACTAACCAATAAAATTCGTGTATGTCATCAAAACATTCAAATTATATTTATTTTTTCATTTATAATAACAATTATTGGATTCTTTCATTAATAAGGAAAATAATGCATCATTATTGTGTCATATATATTTTTACTTTTTCAATGTCTAAAAATTAAAAATAAAATACAATTTTGTATTAAATATTTTTATCTTTCTAATTAATATTTATAACAGAGAATATAACATTATTACCCTATGTAAAAAATTGAATGCTAAAAGATATAAGCTTATGTCATTTTTGTATTTACTTTAACTTAATTAATATAATGTGTCCCTATCACCTACAAGTGGCACCATGGGGTCCCAAAATCCACCCAAAAATGCCCATGGTTCAACATGTATCCACTAATAATGTTAGGAAACGTTTTAGAGTAATTTATTATTATTATCATAATATTATTTTTTACCCTTATTTACCGGATTTACCCTTTAACCATAGTAAATAGAATATTTACCGAAGTAATTATTCAAAATGTCTAAAAATAAAACTTACCTATTTACACAATTTGGACATCCTGATTCAAAATATGGAATCCATTTTTCAAAATTTAATACATAGAAGTGTCATAAATTAATTTAAAATTAATTATCATTGTCAAAACAAAAAAGTTTGTTTTTAAGATAGAATAACTATCAAAAGATTGACACTTGTGCCAACGAGTTTGTACCCTAGTGGTACAAGCTCTTGCTTGGCATCCAAAAGACCCGGGATCAAATCTGGGCAGGGGTGAATTTCTGGGGTACTATAGCAGTACTGTAGAAGGGCACTGTAGCAGCACTGTAGCAGCCATGGAACTGTTGCAGTGGTGACACTGTAGCGGCGGAGGGACTGTAGTAGGTACTGTAGCGGCGGCAGTTACTGTAGAAGCATGGGTACTATAGCAGTACTGTTCACCGAGAGGTCCTTTAGGCCAAAAAAATGGGCTTTCAAGCCTTGTATTCATGCCACTTGGCCTTGGGACATCGGGCTATGTAATGGGTCACCCTATACCCAGTCTAAAGAGGTCTTTGCTTTAAATAATAAATTGAGGCTTTGGCCCCAACCTTTTTTTTAAAAAAAGATTGACACTTGTTTATGTCCGGTTTAATTATAAAATTATGTCCAATGACCAAAAATGTATTAAATGGAAAAAATATATTCTATGTATACTTTTAAACAACTCAAATTCATAATTTATCACTATTAATTATTTTGATTAAAAAATTTGTTTTTATTTAAAATTTAGTAATTTTGATTATTCATCAAAATATAAATATTATCCTAAAAGTACCAAAATATTACCCTAGGATAAATTAGATATTCTAGATCCAAAAATTAAGTCCATTTTGAGAGGTAAAGTTTATAAAATTTCAAAAAGTAGGTATTACTATTCATAACGGCTAGTTTGATTGGTTGTAGTGTGTGTTAGAACTTGAAGTCGCGTACAACACACGCTACTGTATTATTCAAAAAGAATCGTAATGTGTAATCTTGGGGTGTTACATTGTAAATTTTTGATGTCCCCATTCTAAAGAATAAATTTATTTAGTCAAATTGAATATATAAAAGTTTAAAATATTGAATTTAAAAAGGGTTCACTATTAAAAGATGGTAAAAGTGCATTTATTTCAAAATATTTCTTTTATGGGAAAAAATGAATTTGTTCTTACATTATGTCTAATAAACCAATAATATGGATTCTAAAATTCTAATGATTAAATAATGTTCAAAATTTAGTTAATGCTATTCATAACCTCTTTTGAACGACTTGTTTGATATTTCATGGAGCGCTTGAACTCCGTGTTGCGTGTAGTGAATGTTATTTAATTATTTTGAAGAAGTAACACAATGAAATCTTGGATTGTTACAATTGTGTCCTCCATTAATTTAAAAAGCGTTTTTTGAATTCCTTTGTCTATATATTTAGAGAGTTACACTCCACCACTAAAAAAGGAACCCCCTACTCCCACCTCCACAAACATCTTAGGACACTTTTGCTCCATAAAAATCATCCCTAATTAGTCTACGAACATCACTAACTCATATTTTATTCCATTAAGGGGGAATTATTTCTTCAATGGATTCCCTTTGTGGTTAAAAAGGTTTTACCTGATTAAGAGATATTGCCCTACATCAAACACCGTTCTTTTAGTTTTATTATCCTCTCCCAAAAATCATCTTATTTGAAGGATGTGTAATAAATAAAAAATAATAAATATAATTTTAGAACTTTATTCTATGTTTTTTACCAACAGTTACACACAAATCCATCTAATGGTTCATGAGAAAGTTGATTATGGGTACGTCGAACTGCAGCATCTTGAAACAATGATTATTAATTTTTGGTTGAACGCCTCTGATGCTAGAAATTTTGATTGAAACACGTGTTATATGTGTTATTTATTATAATTATTTTATAATATATCTTGTTTGATCAATTTTAAATACATATCTTTGTTCATTATTTTTTTAATATGAAAATTTCATTTGAGGAAGTGTAGACTAGTGTCCTTTTAATGTGATATGATTCATCCAAACAATACATGGAATGTATTAAAGATGTGTTTCAGGAACATATATGATATATATGATACATTAATGACATATTAATATATATATATATACTAATATATACATATATCTCATTAATATTCATTCTTTATGTACGAAAATTAAAAGGAAGCAGTGTTCATGCATTTGTACGGCCTACATTCTCAATGAATGGTGAATTGTAATCCATATTTATATAGTATATATATTATTATAATAAATATATTATGAATATAAATAGTGTTTATAAATCATTATATACATACAATGAGAAATTACATAACAATTTAAGACACATGCGATGAAAAAAGCAAAAATTTCCCAATGTCAAAACATTAACGTTTATTTGTTAACAATCAGGTAATATAATGTCATAATAAAAACATTTATTAAATTATATATATGAATATGGGTTTTTAATAGATGTATATTAAATTTATATTTATTATAATGATGTTATGAATGAGTATGATGAGATTAATGAAAAATGGTATGTGTAATTTAATGTAACATTTTATTTATGTGATATACATGCTTTATTTGTAACACCCCAGGTAAATAAAGAATATGACATTTTTATATTTATCCCTATTTGAGAATAAAATGTTAATATTAATTTAAAGGGATCTTTATGCTTTATGGCTTACCCAATACGCAATAATGAGTTCCTTTGAAATCTTACGATGCACTATAACAATAAAATAATATTATTTTAAATGGTAGTTAAAGCATAGCCGTTGTAATGGAGGGAATGAACAGAACTAACTAAAAAATGATTATATATGTTTGTAAAATATTGTTTCTTTTTACAATAAATGTTAGAGGATTAAAAATGTGAATGAATTCAATTTTAAGCTTAAACATTCTAATAATCTTTAGAAGGTCGATTAACAGCCTATTGATGGTGAACCTCTTTTAAATCCACTTTTTGCAAATTTTATGTGTTATATTTGACAAAATAAAATTCTTCTTTATAATTGAGACATCAAAATTTACTTTGTGTAAATTTTTGGTATCTTTCCGATAAAGTTCATTTTTAATTAATAGTGAAAATGTTGTATTTTAATTCAAAACCTCTTTTTAATCTAATTTATTTATATGATTATATTATATTTGGAATTGTTTTTAAAGTAAAATTAGAATATATATTTACCATTTAATCCAATAGTGGTTATTGGAATTAATTTCACTTTGAAATTGGACTTAAACTAGTGTCAATCTTTTAAAAGATATTGTTTCTTAAAAACACGCTATTTGTTTTCACAGCGGGAATTAATTACTAAATTAATTAATGCAACTTATATATTTTTAATTTTGTAAAATAGACATCATTTTTGAGTTAAGAATATCAAATATATCTTAGGGTTAATTTTTGGTATTTTTCTGAAAAACATCAATTTTTGGTGAATAGTAACTTTTATGTTCTTAATCCCAATTAGAGGTAATTAGTGTAATTTGAGGTAAAAATAATTTTTTAATAATATGAAATTACATAGAAACATGTTATACCCTCATTGGATGTGTCATGGCCGACCAAAACAATCCATGGGTCAACTTGGGGACCCCATGGAGCCACTTTTGTTGGAAAATGACATAAATAACTTTTATTTAAAGTTAAAATAAAAATGTCACAAGCATGAGATGTTTCACTAAAACAATTTTTAAATGGGGTTATACATGTCATATTATTGACTATAAATATTCATTAGAAATATAAAAATATTTCCAACATCATGATTTATTTTTATAATTTTTAGACATGAACAAAATTAAATTATTTATGGCATCATGATGATGCAGCGATTATCTCATTAATAAAGGATTTAAATAAAATGAAAAGATAATGTTAAAACTATAACATACACTTTTCAAAGACATATTGGATGAGTATATTTCGAACCCTTACCACCTTATAATCGAAATAAATCAATGTGGGACCTTTAAAATCTGAAACTCATTTGAAAATAAAGTAACATTTTGTAACTTTCCAAGAGTGCCCCTCCTCTCCTTTTATAAAAGGCCCCCACCTCTACCACCTTACCCACACCTCTCATGACGTTGTCTCGGACAAACCCTACTCCTTTTTCCTCTCCTCATCCCTCTATTACTCCTAGAAGCCTCACTTTGGGCATATGTTATCCCAAGGAAGCCTTTGAGCTCAAATCATAGAGAGTTACCCAATTTTAAGGTAATGTATTCACTTGTGTTCTTTTGTTTTATTTTGCTTCTCCAACACCCTAAACACCTTTTATTAATTTCTTTTGTAAAAAATATAGTATCTTCAATATAATAGGGTTTTGTTATAAAAATAATTCGATCTACCCTTACACACGCCGATATGTAATGGTTAAAGAACATACGGTTTCTGTGGATGGCGAATTTCTGCCTCACGAAACGATGATTGTTCAACCCTCATATAAAACCTTCAAAGGTGGCCATTAAGATGTCACTATATTTATATATTATATATTATATTTTTATGTTTTACTTAAGCTTCTTTATTTTTTTCTTTTGTGGGATACCTTTATGGTTTCCATTGTGGGTAAACACGATAATTTCATTTTAAGAAGTAAGGACTACCGCCACCTCAAAGTGATTTGATTCGTTAATTCCATATGTGGGATGTATAAAGGATTGATTTAAAGTTATTATATATGATGTATGTTACATATAAATGATGAATATAATTCTTTAATTAAAATATACATACCTATCATTTAGTTTTAATTCTATTAATATGACATAGAAATGAATGTAGCGTTCATGCGTACGTACGGCTTGCCGTCTCCATGAACAGTGCATTTCAATTATTACCTCAAAATTATTATGTAATAATATAAATACATGTATATTCTGGATATATATGATATATATGATATCAAAATCATGAATATCATTATGGATATAATTAACCATTGACCACACGAACAATATGTAATTGTAAGAAGTCCACTTTCGACTTAAGAACCAAATATCGACAAAACAAACATTATTAACATAAATGATTACATAATGTTTATAACAAGGAAATAAGTGATATAGAAGGAATAATGAACTTGAAAAAGGTTCTTAAGAAATTATAAATTAACTCAAGTTTATTAATCAGGACGTTAAAGAATGATCGAGTCAAGTCGGACTAGAGATAAGGGATCCTACCCCTCTCTTTCTTTTTAAGTACACTCTTTTATGTCATTACTTTTGAGATCATATTTCTTATAATTGGGATGTTATTTTATATTACTCTAACCGTAATTTTTATGTTCTTATGATGAGAGACCCTATTTTCTCTCATCAATCCATTTCGAAAGTTCTAATTGGCGTCGTTAGGCTGCCGAAATTTCGTAAGGGGCTTTTTATCTCACTTTGTGTTTTCGTGAGATTCATGCTACATTTGCCAATATTTCCTTTTGATTTGTGTATGTACTATACATTATTCTAAACATTTTGTAACATAATTTCGTTTATGAGTATTTACATCAATGTTGTATAGTCCTTCTTTCATGGGACGTACATTTTGAAAGTTACCCAAATCGGTAAGGGAACCTTTCACCCTCCTCTTTTTAAAAGACTTATTTTGTTATGTCTTTTAAATTTCATCTTATTATGTGGGGATATGTTCTTATATATCTATATTGACATAAATTTTATGTCCAAGTGAGGAGATAACATTTACCTCTCTCATCAACGTTTTTCAAAAATTTGATGTGACGTCGTTAGGCTGTCAAGGAAACTTCTTAACCCAATTTCGATTTCTTTGTGTTCAACATGTAGTTACTGAATATGTCATCCTTTGAATATGTGTGTATGACCTTTGACTATTTTACACTTAATATCCACTTATATTTTGTGTATTTATATTTGTCATAGATAGTTATGGGATTGATTTATCCTCAATTTAAGGATACATTCTTTATAATGGATTTCCTCTCATTTTACATTTCTATTGAGACATCATTGTTATTATGAACCAGTTCACTCTTATTTGGTGTATATACTATCATTTGGAATATTATATCAAGAATCCATTTATTCTCATGATATTATAAATTTCTGATTAAATGTTATTCCTCAATTATTGTATTCAAGTGTCTCTCATTTTGTTAAAAACCGTTTAACTAAAATATCGTTTTAAATGTTTTAATGATTTATTCTTATAAATATTTCTCATTAATATCCATGTTTTACAAATGGTTTTAATGATTTATTTACATGGATATTAAAGGTTTAAAATGTTAAAATCTTCAATGTGCTATGGGACACTTTGATTTAAAATTATCTTTATTAAATGTTTTAAATGGTTTTGAAAATGGTTTTTTAGAATGGATTCATTATTTCAATATCTTAAAATGTTATATTGTTATTGCAATGTGGGAATTTTATCTTTCCGTTATTCTTATGTTATGTTCTAAGATCATGTTATGGTTCTTGGGCATTGTTATGAATATGGGTGGTTCTGTGATAGACTAAGGGCGGGTGAGCCCGATATGGCTCTCCAATGCATTGGGTAACGCGAAGGAGTTAAACGTTAGGGTTTCTCAGAAGAGATTTAGGGATTATACTGTGATGGGTATTCCAAACGTAACCAAGAGGGTTACTCCCTACGTAAGAATGTTATAAATTCCTCATGTTACCTTTATGTCTTATGATTTCTATGATTTATTCATGATTTTATGAGGTATGTTAAAGTGCATATGTTTTATGGGTAAAGTATGATTTCATTCTTATGTATATATGTACTCATTTTCCTTTCCATACTTTTTATAACCCTTACTGAGCTTTTTATACTCATCGCAAGTTTTTGAAATGTTTTTCACAGGTCAAGGGAATGGTACATGATATGATGATAATGTCAAGGAAGTGTCAAGAAAGAATCCATGTTTTATTTTAAATATGTTTCTATTGATGGGAAAACTGAATAATATCATTTATGTAACCACTTTGGTTAAATGTGTAATGTAATAAAAGTTTTATGATCTAATTCTCTAAAACTATAAACCTGAAAATATCCTCAATGTGTAATCTTGTAATAACTCAAGATTAAGTTAGGATTAAGGTTGGGGCCTTATATTATTCACCACCCATTCCTTTTGTGTGGTGTGAAAAATTATCATTGATGTATTCTATGATTATTATAATTAAATTACGGGTTTTTATAGATCCCATAAATTATATTTCTTTCATGTTATGTATGTTTCAAATGCTACCAAATCCTTAATGTAATTTATTCTCTATTATCCTTTATTTTAACACATGTCATGTTATGAAAATATATTTTATATTATATTTAAATACATCTATTGTCATGTTGTATCATGAATCTACTTCCTTTAACTGTATTTTATGGTTCATGTAATTTCACTTTCTAACAAGGGGAGTATGGTTCAATGTTAAATTTTGATAAAAGTTTATTGAATATATCTCACATGTTTTTGAGATTGTTTGTGATTATGATTCCATAACTGAAATCATTAAATAAATCTCTCTATAACATTACTAACTTTTATTATCCTATTGTTATTAATGATATATTCATGTATTAGAAAAAAAATTATACTCTTTTGTATGTATTATTTTTAATAAATAGTTTTTAAGAAATCCCGATGTTACTCTATAATCGATAACGAATAAATATTCCTTTAAACCCATGTTTCATAAAATGTTTTTATTGGAATATTTTACTATTATCCAATAAAATTTAAATATATATTTTTTCTATTTGTCTTATACCAATGTTTTTTAATGAATTGATCATTATCTCTCTGTACAATCCATTTCTCTAACCATTTACTTTGAAAAAATGAATGTTCAGTTTTCCTTGTATGACAAGTACAAATTTACCCATATAGATTCCATTGGAACATTATTTTTTTGTTTGAAATGTAAATTTTTTTAGTTTTTTTAATAATAATTTTGTATGAAATTTTATTCAAAATATTTTCATGATTTCATCCTATCATTTAAATTTATTTTTCAAAAAAAGTGTTTCTAAAAAGGGGTCTAAGGTTACTGTTTAAATTTTTATAGAAAATTGGATTCATAAATATTTCTAGACTTTTTTATATGATTTCATGGAATTTTTTTTAAAAAAACATCAAAAAAAATTTATAATTTCAAAAGGTAAATGGTTTTTAAAATTATTTCTATTTTTATTTAAACGTTTTCAAAGTATTTATGATGAAATGGTTTTCAATTAATATACATTCTCTAATTATGTATTTTTAAATTAAAATTTTCCAAAAAAAACATTTAATGCCTTATTTACAATATTTTCTATTTATTTTCAATGAAATTTTTTTCTAATGTTTTTTATGATTTAAAGAACCTTTTTCCATGAAGAATAGATATTTTACTGAAGAAATAATTTTAAAATATTTCACAAAATATTTTCCCCACTTATATAACTTATGTTAGTGTTTATCATGAACCTCTTTGGATTTTATTCAATGTTTCCATAAATTTTCGTTCTCTGAATGTATTATTTTCTGATGAAATTATTTTTATAAAACTCTTATCTATTCCATTGGTTATATGATTTCTAAACCCTCTTCCACTCATGATTTTTTATTTTATTAAAATATTATGAGATTAGTGGGACCTATATCTCCCCCAAATGAATTGGGTAATGATTTGTATATTATGAGATAGAAATGGTTGGAATTATTAACGAACTCAGTTCAGTATTATATCAATATAACGTGAAATAAAATATGTTTAGTATCACATGGTTTGAATGAGGAGTGAACTCATTATTGTAAAATAGTGCTGGAATATTGAGTGAACTCGGTTCAGTAATACAAAGACGGAATGGGGTTTGATCGCAGTTAAGTAAAGGACCTTGGCACTAAAGATAGTATTTGAAGCAATTAATTGACTAAAAGGGAAATGATTATGTTTATAAATTTTTCTTTTATAATTACATGTTTTATCCATATGTTATGATTTCATTGATTATGATCTTTAATTCCTTATGATTCCTGTCTTATGAAAATCTTTTATTTTTGACTTTATTCATGTAAATGATCATAGATATAAAGGGTATGATCATCTATTTTTTGTGATCATGTTCATATACACTTAGGATCACGATTATGTATATATATCATCATTGATTACCCTTTTTAAGAATCTAATATCAACCTATTTTATATTTCCTTACCTATGTTATAATGAAATGTATTATGTTTGATTTTTCTAAGAAGTGTTACAATAATTAAGAAACTAGTGGGATATATTGAAGCTCACTAATGTAACAGTCCTTATGTATCCATGTTTCTAAAGACATTAAACTAATTCATTTTTTTTGTGAATATTTTTTCATAATGTTTTTTATATTCTTTAAATGTAATGTATTTTTTTATTCATCAAGACATAATTTTTATAGTTGGTATTAGATATATAATTTAGATAAAATTTGTAAACATGTTTGAGAAATATTTATCGATATCTTTAGGTGTATTTCTAAGGATATGTCTAGGTATTCCTTTAAGGATTTGTATACGGATCGGTTAACATTTTGGAAAATGTCGATGAATTCTAGAAAACGATAGGGTAATTTGTTTTATAGAAATACATCATTTTATAGATTCTATTAGTGGATTTGGATTTGGATTAAATGTACCTTGGGGTAACAAAATTGACATGATTTTTTTGTGCCTAACTAGGGGTAATCTATACATCACAATGAGTCTTGTTCCAAATCTAATTTGAAAATATGTGAAATAAGCTTTGAGAATCCAAAAACCCATTATTAACCATTATGATTGATTTAAATATAGTATTACTTTATAAAAACTATTACGTTCCAAAGGTTTCATAGATTAAAGAAGTATGAGCTATGATTTATCTACCCATTAAATAATTTTTCAACATTATATGGTATCTCAATATGATAAATGATTACTACACTATGATTTATAGTTTTAGTCAATTTAAGGAACTAGATTAAACATGATAAATATTAAAAATTTTAGATATGGAAAATAAAGGAAATAAGTGTATCAATTTATGAAGTGAAAATCCAAAACAAATAATCAGAAAGTTCATAAAAGTATTGCTTATAATTCATAAGATAAAGAGAATGAATAAGAAATGTGTATGGTATAACATGTTGTTCTGGTATTGCATAACATGTTAATAATAACCGTGATTTGATTGAGGTTGGGTAACCTTATAACATTATTCATATTTCATATTCTAGGAAATTATTATTTAGGAAAATTTTGATGAATCAGGATTAATGGTTTGTGAATAATGATGATCTTATGTTTTGGGATTCAATGATTATGTTATACGAATCACAAAATATTTAATTATTTTTAATATCAGTTTTCATTATGGATATAGAAGGATATGTTTAATGGTGATAATGATAAATAATGTGATATTTTATTTACGGTACAATATCCCTTAATGTGTCCAATTGTCTTGAGAAAATAGTTCTTCTCTTTGATAAATAGAGGACTGATTTAGAATATGTAAATTGGATTATACCATTTACACTAGAACATAATATGGATTTGCTGAAAAATTGGTCTATGTCATCATGGATAAAGAATATAACTTCTATGATTTAAGGAATATATCCAATGACCTATATAATAAGGAAGCATTCATGTTTTCCAGTAGTATTAATGCTAGTTTAGTTTGTTACCTCATTTCAAGAGAATATCTGATGAGGGTATTCCCATGTTTGGAATGTTAAAACCTAGAGGTACATTGTAATAAATGGTGGATCATTTTGATGATAATTTCATGATCTTACTTATAATATTTACCATTTTCATCTTTAAAGATGGATATAATGTTAACCATTCATGAAAATATACGTTAAACTTTGAAGGATTTATTTTTTTATTTAGAATGTTTTTAAATCCTTGGTTAATATGTTATATAATGAATAAACTTATTTCAAGGATTTCCATCATATTTTTGAAATAATATTAGTGATCCTTTTGAAATGTACATCATGTATGTCCGGTGAAAACCAATAATAACTAGTAGGGTTGTGTGACTTGAACCCATGTCTGTAAGATGATATGGGTTTCAATCCTTCCACTATCCTACACCATATCCTGGTTAATTTATAATTTTTTTATGAAGAAATATCTTTAATGTATATTTTTTTTATTATATTTTAATGCATATTGATTTCAAAGAGGTAAATAGTTAATTTTTTCATTCATTTATTTCCTCGATATCTTTTAAAAGTGTATTTTATTGGTTTATGCGTCAAAGATAATTTTTGGACATTATTTGCATGAGGTAAATGATTTTTTTAAAAATTGAGAAATTTACTAAAATGGTCAAAAAAATTTATATATAAATATTTTATGAATTACTCAATGGTCTAAAATTTATAAAAAATGTTTCCCTAATACAATAATTTTTTTGAATCAATGGATTTTGAAACCATCATAGATTTATGACTCTGAATCACTTACAAAATATTTAATCACTCATTTTTTTATTAATGAACTCATTTTTTCCCTAAAAATATTTACAAATTTCGTTAATGATCATTAATTACAACAAACCTTTGTTCTCTAATGATGAATCATAGTTATATATTACATTTTGGGTAGCTATTATGGATCTATATTTCCCTATTTAAGTTATGTTTTATTATTCATTATTATGATGTGGGATTATATTAATGGAACATTCATATATTAAACCATTAATATAACATGTGATTTTTTAGGGTAAGATTCAAATTTAGGGGGTATAATGTAACAGTCTATGATTTTGAGAATTATTTTTTTGAATTTATTTATTCATTTTGAGATATTTCTTTTCACCCATGACAAAAATAATTATTTAATACATATTAATGAACATATTTTGTCAATCATTATATGAAATTCCATGTTAACCATTAAAAACATACAATATAAATGTAATCTTTCTCAATACTAAAAAATCAGGAATGATTATGTTACATCCAAGACTAACGTTCCATGACGACCTGCATAGCATCGAAGACCTTGTTTTTCCAATCAATAACATATTACTAAAATTTTATTATTTACTATATTAATAAATTAAATTGATGTTAAGTTACCACTAAGTGATATTATTAACTATAAAATATAAATACATGTATGACACAAATTTAAGATGAAAGAATTGATTAAAAATTATTTATAAATGAATATATAAACCAATTGAATATAAAAAATATATTGATATTTTTATGGGCAAAAAGAGGGTTTAATCTATTAAATTATATTAATAACAAATTTATAAGTTTTAATAATGTTATATATTTAATAATATATTCTCTATATTATTCCAATAGGATTTATCGAAACAAGATACGAAGAAACCAAGTTGTACGTTTAAAGCATATATTTTTATTAATATATTTTTAACACCTTTTAATGGAGAACAAATTTTAAACAAACTTTTTGTAAATTTCAAGTATATATTATTCCCAAATAAAATTAATCCTTCAAATCATAACATAATAATTATGTTAGGGTCCAAAAATTGTTATTCATTGACGATTTGTTTTATAATTAATTGTTCAAAATAAAAATTTTAATTCAAACATTTTTTTTCTTATAATTTATTTATAAGGATAAACTAATATCTATTTTTTAAACATTTTAATTAGATCATATTTTTATCAATAAGACTAATTGATGTTATTTAAATCTATTTAATTTTCTAATAGAATATAAAATATTAGTAAACTTTTTATAGCTTCTATATTAAAAACATGCATTGTCTACCAGATTATGGTAAAAAATTAAAATAATTCTGGTCAATTATCTGATTGGAATTTAGAAAATTGGATTTAATATTGTAATATGAATAATTTCTATTTTATAATATGTTATAATTATTTCTTGACAAAATTTATTAGTGAATGTAATTGTAATTAATTACATCAATTAAGGTAAATTTATGATTGACTAAAGACTACACCATAGTCTCAATGGACCAAATGACCTATTCACTTTTCCAAGATACATTATATGGAGATATATCGACCGTATATACCACTACCTAGAATATTTTCAAATATTAGATCCACATTACTTGTGAATGTTGTGTATCTAATTCCATTGATGAAATATTCTAAGTGTGTCACACCTCCTCCACTATAAAAAGACACCATCTTCTCCCTCTTCCTCACACCTCTCAAGCCATATTGGCAGGTACAAACCCTACTTATGTAGTATAAAAAAATCCTTAAAATTATATTTTAATAATAATTTTTTAATTAATTTCTTCCATGTAATCCCTTTTGTGCAATCCAAAAGTAGATACCCTATTAAGAGGTAACACACTCTCTAAAGACCCTTTATTTTATTTTTTTTATCAAATCGGTCATATATTTCTATTCAATTATTGTGTAAAAAACATTTATTATAAATATAATAGGATATTTTTAAGTTATTAATTATACCTAATCTTTACAAAGCATCCATATAATGGGTAAAAATGATTAGTTATGTGTACAACGAGCTACCACCTAAATAAATGATGACTGATTGTTTTTCCTTTACATCCCCTCATAGTAGACATTATTGCGAAATATATGTTTTTATAAGTTATATATTATATTTATTATATATTTAATATTATGTAATATATTTTTAACACATATCATTATAAATTCTCTTTGATTTTAATATGATAATTTAGTTTGATGACATGTGGATTGTCACCCATTAAAAGAGAAATGATTTTTTCAGACAATACATGGAATAGATTTAGGATGGGTATAGTGAAATTATACGATATATATGATTTAATAATGATTAATTAATTATTATATATATATATCATTTATCTTATTTCTATTAATGCGAAAATTAAACGGAATCAATGTCCATGCATACATGCAGTCTTACATCTACAGTACTATAGTATTCCATTTCATACTTAAATTCTATGTAAATAATTATAGAACAAATATAGTGAATATAAATTATATTTATATCATTGTTTACATTATTCAAATCCTTATATATTTATAATCACCAATGATATGAAAAATTAACCCACATGAGAAACACAATGTGGATATTTCCCAAAGTGAGACGTTAACATATATTTGTTATCAAGTGGGTAATATAATGTCATAATAAAAAAATATATTATATTAGATATAATAATTTTATTATATTATATATGTATAATAAATTTATATTTATTTTACTGTAGGTCTGAATTATTATGATGATATTCAAGACACAATTGAAAGTTAATTTCATCTCACTTTTTCCTTCTTTTAGTTACATGATTTATTCACCAGCCAATCATTTATTTGGTTGGGATACTAACCATGTATGTATTTAATGATAATTATACAATAAATGTATAAATATTTTCCTATCCTTTATATGATCTTCCTATCTGGTAGTTTATTTCTCAATTGTTACAAAATTGGTAAAGAATGGTTCTCTCAATTTTCCTTCTTTGAAGAAAATGTCAAATTATGCATCTCTATTTTTATATGATCTATACATACATTCATTAAAATGTTATATATTGAGTATATTTACTTAAATTATATGCTATGCTTCGTGTAATTTCACATTCTTACATGGGGATTATGGATCAAATTTTCTTTGATATAATAGTTCATTAAAACAATCTCTTCCCTTTTCTATATTTTTTATTAGTATGATTCCGTTGTTAAAATCTTATAATATTTCTATTATGAGAATTTATGAATTTTCTTTTATCTATTTATTAAATATATATTCATTTATTGGTAAAATGTTTCTACACATTGGCACCTAATATATTTATAAAATTATTTTATGAATGCCCAACTTTTCCCTCTGTCCAGTTAAGAATATAAATTGCATAAAAACCATGGTTTGAAAAATATGTTTTAATGAATATTGACTATTATCTTATAATATTGAAAATAATATTATCCCATTTTTCATTTCAAAGTTTTTTAAATGGATTATTCTTATCTCTTTCTTAACAAGTCATTTGTTTCACCTTCAGTTGGACAAAAGAAATATTCGTTTTACCTTGTATATCATGTTTAGATTTACCTATTTTCATTTCATTAGGAGTTATATTTATTTTTTATAATTATTTTTTATAGAATAATATTTTATACTTTTTTTCATAAATATAGTTTCTAAAAAATTTCATGATTTATTTATAAATTTTAATTTTATTTCTCAAGGAAAGTATTTTTCAAGAATGTTTATAAGATTCCTTTAGATGATTTCCTTGAATAATATTTTCAAATTCATTTCAATATGAAATTATATGATTTTAAGTAAAATTTTATCCAAATTGACTTCATGAACCATTTATGTTTTTTTAGGGAAAAGGTTTTTATAAATTAATCCATTACTTATTAATAAGTTTTTCTGTGTATTTTCAAAGAAATGGTTTTCAAAATTTTTTCTTGCTATAATAATATGATACCAATAAAAATGTTTTCCAAATGAATTCATAATATTTTATATAATATATAATGATTATTTATAATAAATTGTTTTTCAAACGTATTTATATTTGAAAGAGAAATTTTTAAAAAAGAATGGATATTTTTTCACGATATAGTTTTTAAATATATTTATTAATTATTTCTTAAAAAATATAACATATGTTAGTGACACCCATGTATTTCTTCAGAAATTATTCAATGACTCCATTCATATTATTTATCAGAATTGATTATGTTTTTATTTTATGATATTTATGAAACACATTTCTCTTCCACTGGTTATATTCTTTTGAAACTCGATTCCTTTAATAGGTTATTCGTTGACGAAATGATTATGAAACCTGTCATTATTTATATGTTAAAAAATGAAAAAATGGCCATGAAAACCATTTAATTTCATGGGTTATGGTATAATTTTTATGAATTTTTGGCATGATTATGTGTTATTTCAATATGAGATGGGTGGGACCTATATAAACCTCTAATGAATTGGAAAAAAAATTATACTATGAAATAGACATAGATAGAATGAGAAATAAACTCAGTGTAGTATTATTGGGAAGGAATGATAAATGAACAAGGATGAGTTATATAGGGATATAATGGGGTTTGATATCAGTTCTAAAATTTAGGTCTTGAATGAGGAGTAAAATCAGTTCAAAAATACATTGCTTGAACATGGTTCGTACATGGTTCAGTAATGGTTTTTGTTATCCATGATGGAATTGGTTTGAATTAATTGACCTGTAGGAAAATCATTATGAATCTTATGTTTCAAATAAAATTATATTTTTATCCCTATGTTTGGTTTTCATGGAATGTGATTTTTATTTCATTATAATTTTTTTCTTTTTAACTGCAATTATTTTTCATGTTCATTTTCCCATAACCTCAAGCGACTGATTATGCGTAGATATCTACCATCATCAAACTGACTATGAATTTGAATATCCTATTTTTATATTTCCATCAAAAATTTATGATGATTTTTAATATGTTTTATGTTTCTATGAAGGGTTATAGAAATGGATAACCTAGTGGTAGATATGTTATCACACTTATCTACCGTGGTTTATATTTCCACGATTCAAAACGATCTAAATTAAAATGGTCTCTATCATCTCTTTGATTAATTTTCTATGTGTTCTAGAAATGTTATGTAATGTATATGTACATCATGACAGGGTTGTTACTATATGTATCAGAGAAAAAGATCAATAATCCTTTGGAAAAAAAGTGATAAAATATTTCTGTTATCTATATGTATATTCCTAGTGAAATAATACTAAAAATTATGGTTATAATAATGGTTTAAAACCATGGAAATAAGTCATAAAACCTTGGATATAGGTAATATCCATGGTTTGAGGAACTTTGACTATGTTTGGAAAGGGTATAAGCCTAGAAATATAGCCACAATTTGAATCCAAGGATGTAGGTCTTTATCCACGGTTCAAACCATGGTAATATCACTATATCCACGGTTTTGAAATGTGTCTATACTAGAGTATGAAGACCATTTATTTCCATAGTTTTAAATCCTGGAAATTGTGTTTGAAAAACCATAAAAATAGCCCCCAAACCCCTACACCCCCACTACCCTTTTTGTATCCCCCCCTCTCCCATGTCATATCCCACCCCCTTGACAACCCCCTCCCATTCAAATCCCTCCGGACACCCTTATCCCCATCCCCCCCGGAAACCCCTCCTTCCTGGACCCCCCCCCCACTGCAGACCCCTCCCTCTTGGACACCCCCATTCGTCTGGACGTTGGACACCATAATTAACCTCCTCCCTCCTCCCCTATACAGTCCCTCCCCCCATGTAACCCACCCCCTACAAATCCCCTACCATGTAAAACCCCCTACAGACCCCTCCCACCCTCCTGGTCACCCCCTGCAGACCCCTCTCTATGGGACAACCCGCCTGTAGACCTCTCCCTCAAGGAAACCCCCTCCCTAGGATAGCCCCATCCCCTAGAAAATCCCCCCTACAGACCCCTCCCTCCGGAACAAACCCCCTCTCTAGCAGAACCCTCCCTCCCCCCCTATACACCCATTCGTCCCACCTAGACACCCATACCTCATGGACAATATACTCCCCCACCCTACATAATCCCCCTCCCCTACCATGGAAATCCCCCACCCCATTCAAAGACCTCGTACTGACCCCTCCCTCCTAGACATCATTTCCCCCCACCCCACACCCAACTATAGACCCCTCCCTCATAGACAATGGTCACCACACCATACATAACCCCCCCTCTCCTATACAACCCCCCTGCAAAACCCTCTGTCCTAGACACCCCCTTATAGACCCCTCCTTCATGGACATTGGAACCCCCCACCCAACATAAACCACTCCCCCCCTAATATAGATATCCTACCTTCTCAGTTGAAAATCCTCTTTCCTGGAAACCCCCCCACCCTCATGGACACCCCTTGTATACCCCTACCTCTGGGATACTAGACAACCCACCCTATATAAACCCTTTCCCCCTCCCCTTGATGGCTTCATCACCCCTTCAAATCTCCCCTCGATAGCCCCTCAAAATCTCCCTAGAAAACCTCACCCCTATTGTAGAACCGTATCACTTGGCCACCCCCTCCAACTATGTACCCTTCCCTCCTCGACAAACCCTCCCCCTCCCTCCTAGACACTGGACACCCCCACCCTACAAAACCACCTCCCCCATGGACACCTCCACCCTCCCCCCCGGACACCCCCTTCCCCCTACAGACCCCTCCCCTCCCCCCACACCCAACTCCCTTCCTCCAGGACGCCCCCAATAATAGCCTATAAATTCTAGAAAAAAATATGTCTCCAACATATTAAAATCCTCCCAATCCCAAAAAAATGTTCCTGCAAATATTATCAGAAGTATCCGGGTGGAACACCAAACTCATCCCCTTTTCCTAGTGCACCCCATGTCCCATACCCCCAACTTCAAACCCCCTCCCCCTACCAACAACACAACCCCCACACCCCCACCTATACACCCACCATTTCACCCATCACACCCTCCTACACCCTGCCCCTCCCCCCACCAGCACACCCCTCCCTCTGCCCCCAGCACATCCCCCATGCCCCCACATACACAACCCACATCTTTGTCCCCCCTTCCCATCACACACCCACCCCACGCCCACCCCACGCACCCCTATAAGAGTTCAGAATGAAGAAACAATTATTGAGACAAAAATTCTTAATCTTAAAAAAAGGAAATTTATGACTATGCCTAATGTTTGAACTGTATGAGGAAGTGAAATAGTGGAGTTGGATGATTATTCAATGGATACAATTATCCTTCGATCACATGTTGATGGAGATCAAACTGATGATGTGGTTATATAAACTATTGAATATTCCCACACTCCACCTATACCATAACCACCTCCTATTGTGCATGGGGAATAACCCTCTATTATTAATATCTCATAATGTTACAAAATGCAATATTTTTTCATTAATATAATAAATGAGTTTTAGAATATTTTAGGAGATTATAATGAGATTAAACGTGAGTAAAAATATAATAATGATATGATTATAAAACCTAGGATGTCCTCTATTACCAATGTTGGTTTGGAAATGTTTGTTGAATTAATGGCTAAACAAACAATGTTTATTAGGAGTATTTAATTATTCCCCCTATAAAAAAACGTGTTTCTGATGTATTTTTGAAATATATTAAGGAAGTGAATGGTCTAGTTAGATATTTGAAGAATGTCTATAATACCATGTATGTGTTAAATGATATTGGTGTTATTTTTGTATATTAATTGTACTTGTTCTAAAATCCATCAATTCTACCATTAGACATGTCTCAAGATGTTATTGATGAGATTAGGTCTATCAATACTAAAATAAATGGAATCATGCACACTTTATAATGTGTTATATTAAACTAGTTTTACTTCATTAAAATGTTTCCACCCTATATATCCTCCGACTCAAAACCGTATGTTTTTCTAGTTTTTTAGACTGGAGATGATCAATTTCACACAAAATTTAATTAAGTATCCTTAAAGATTTAGTCCCTATTGTTTTATATGTTCAAAACATTCCTTATTATATATCTTATGGAGGAATATTATAGTTGAGTTCCATGATACTAGAGAAAATGATAGGAAGATTTTTATTGGAACTAATTGATCCATAAAATTAAATAGTTGTATTTTATGATGAATTTGATGGGAAGTTTAATGAGATCATTAATGTCTCTAAGGATGATCAATGTTTTGTTTATCGATATATTGTTATAGTATCTAGAATCTACTATCATGTGGTAACCTCTTTTAAAATAGTCTATAAATATTTTTGTGTGATATATTCATATTCTTCTTTGACAAAGCCAGTGGTTATTAAAAAACCATTTTCTAAAACAATTATGAAATTATGAAAACATGTTTTTAAAATATTCATGCAATTATAAAATTAAAATAAATGGTTTAGGCAGAGGGACCTACATCAACCTCAAGGTGCATTGATTTTGATGATGACAACATGAGTTTTTGTTTTTTCCGCTTCCACACATATGAAAATTCACATATTAATAAGGACACCTCGCCCCTTTGTACATATTTTCTTGGCCCAATATGCACAAGGGGGTCCTTAGATATATGTTTATACTTTCATATACCCCATTGAAAATAGACATTTATCCATTACTAAAATCTACTTATAAGCACCCCAAGCCCTAATATATATATTCTTACATCCTTGAGTGATGTATATAAAATAGAATCTTATATATGTATATTCCTACCAATGCATAAACATGTATGTCTTTGTCAATGGAAAGCCAAATCCACCTCAATGAAATCCAAAACGCAGAGAATATATATTAGGAACCCAAAAATAACATATGTCCAAATTAAAATTGGGCCAATGAATAAAACGGAATAAATCATACCCAAATATGATGTTGAAATCAATGTCATCGATGGTGTAAGATAAAACCATCCTCATCATAAGAAACCACCAATAAGATAATTGTGGGGAAAATGTGATATAACAACTTCTTATATATATTTGACCACTTTTCTAATTGTACGTGATAAATGATACATGAATTCATAACAAAAAATTAACTAAAAATAATGAAATTGATATGTACATCCCATTATAATATAACTAGTTCATTATTAATCGACAATTTATCAAACATCAGCATCAATAGCATCTTCAAAAAATTATTGGTATAAAGAAAACTTCCACTTGCACCTAAATGTGTGAAATAATTATTATACATTGTTCTTAACTATATAATCCATTCCATGATTGTATAAAATACATAAAAATCATCATTCCTATATTCTAATTGATTTTATATATTGAAACATAATTTTTAACCTTGTTCATCTTCTAGAATACACCTTTATTCTTATTTTATATAGTTTTATAAATTTTACAATGTAGAGAATTGTCATAATTTTATTCTTAAAATATCCCTCCACCCCATGCACAACCCCCACCCCTTACCCTACCCTAATCCAGCCCCCCAAACCCCATATCATGAACCAACCCCCATAACCCCCCTACACCACCACCACCCCTTCTCCTGTACTAGACTCCGCCCAATTCAGTCCCTTCCCCCCAAAACTGGTCCCCAAATCCAGTTTCCACCCACAAAAACTAGTCCCATCCCCCTCACTACCCCCCTACACCACCCCAACCCCATATCTTGCATGCTCGCCCACCCCCTAGCATGACCCAGCCCCCATAACCCCTATATAAGCCCCCCGAACCCCCTCCACCACCCCACCCATTTTCTTATACTAGCCTCACACCCAAACTAGTCCCCTACACTTAAAACCAGTCCATCCCCCCTAACACCCCCTATAGAATCCCCCCAACCCCTATCTTTCACTAGTCCCCAACCCCCTCCCCCCCCACAATTTCTGATACATATATTATTATATAAATATAAATGTGAGCAAACATGTTCATATTCATTGTGGTATATGTTGTAATATATTAGTGTATTACCTACTCAGTTTCATGTATGTGTAGTATCTTTTATTTTTTTCCATTCATTACTCTAATAATACATCTACTTTTGGTTGTATTGTATTTCATTGAATTTATCATATAGAACTGGTTGTCTTTGTTTCATATTCAGTAGAATATTCTCACCTCTAGGAAAATCATCCCCCATTTATTTAGTATTCCCCTGGAAAATATTTATATACGTTTATGTTCTAGGGATTCCACCTAAGGTTAATAAAACACATTCCCATTCCCATTCCAATAGGTTAGAGGAATTATGTCACACCGGTGGGGGGGGGGAATTTATTACACATATGGCAGATAGCCTCATAATAATTGAGGCCTCAATCCCATTATCATCCTGGTTCCAATTATATTTTATTGAATTTCAACTTATACTTATGTTCAACCTATTTATAATGATCAATAAATAGTATGAGTGGGAACCCGAGTACACTATTTTTGAGAGGGAGGAATTATTTCCAGGAACTTCATGATAAAAGATCATTGAAAAAGAGACTAAAAAGGTAGTATATATTTCCCAGGCCTACCAATATTCACCAACCATCACTTTAGAGGTGTGGTTTCTTTACATGGATGCCTCTCTCCCATTATATATCGATCAAAATAATATTCTATTTAATTGATGTGGGTTATTGTTCAACGAGCCAGTAGTATAACATTTCTATCTATCTATGACCCCTGGACTTAGAGACCCCCTCTTCCATTGACATGTCAACCCCTATCATTATTATGAATAAAATTAGTGGAATGGATACCTGATACTATATTCAAATTCTTGTTGATATCAGCAGTAGAAAAGACTGACATGAGTATTTGTAGGATTACCAAAGCAAGGTGAAGGGACATGCCGAATAAAGGTGAAGAAAACTTCTTTTGTTTAACCATAATACCCAAACCAGAACATATTTTTTTATTATAATGGTTCTTAATCAGTAGCCCTCAATATATCCTCTGACACATACCATGACTACTATTAAGAGTTATATAATAGTATATTAGCTTGTTGCACCCAGTACCCCATATTAGACTACTCTTATTTTAAACCAACCCATTCTAGACGGGTCGCTAGTGGACACCATGTTTTCACATTATCCATTATAGGTAACTATTAAATCTATTTATTATACCAAAAATCTTAATTATATCTTTTTCGATGAGAAGGACAATCAAATTTAAGACAATAAGCATGATCCTGTTGATGTGATCCTAGAGTCTTATGATCTTCCTATACCCCAGTTTTTATAGGTTTTGAACTTAACTTTTGTTGGATATGTATTTCTTTACACATTTCATTAATGTTTTTTAATTTCATATTCCTGTAATAATCATTTTGGATAATTATTCAACGACATCTTCTTTGTATGAATCATTTCTTATCATTTTTGACCCCCCCCCCCCCACATTGATGTTATGGAATTTTATGATTGTGGACCTGCATCCCCTTTCTCAAAACTGAAAAGAGGCTTCCAACCACTCCATATTCATTTTTCATTCACCACATGCCCAACATATCCCAAAAATCCATATATATAAATATGAACATTATGGAGTGGGCATCCAAGAACTGAAAAAGCAAATGATGTGAATCCTAATGAATACCAAATTACCATACGAATTGGATGCTATCTTAACAATACAAGGATCTAAAATCATGTACTAATCCCCAATACTGACCAACACATGAATGAATTAAAGAAACTCGTCCTCACTAGAATGGTTCACAAAATTTACCTTCAATCATCAAAAAATGATCTATATTTTACCCTCAACTTAGAAAATTAGCATTATCCATGAATAAGGAAATGACTGCCCTTGAAGATAAACACTCCCATATATCCTGATACATTTCATGGAAGCATGCTTAAAAAAAACATATATCACAATTTTTCATTTTTATAAAATGAAATCAATTGGTCCCTACCTGTAGGATGGGACAGAACCCATAAAGCAAAAGGAATCAAGGAATCCAAAATTCAAAAAATAAAATTTATCTAAATAAAATACAATAATTAATAAAAAAATCTATTTTCGTAAAACTCCAATTTTTTTGGAAACATAAAACTATTTGGAAAAAAATTATTTCTTTTAAAATTTAACATTTAATAGGGTGTTCTAAAACATTTAATTCCTATTTTAAAAAAAATTCTCTTACAAAATAAGGAATCAACTCGAATGCTCAAATACCATTCTCCAAACCATTTTCCAAAAATTCGCCAACAATATTTTTTTTAAAATTTTAACCACATTAGCCTCATACAATGAAAATAAAAAAAATATTTTTTAGAACACATACCAATGGTTCTAAAATTATCATCTAATTGTATAGACAATTATTTTTAAAACTAAATTTTTATCCATATTCCATAACTAAATCAATCAATATAAAAAATTAAATAAAAACCTGAATATGGAATTCCATTTTGTAAACAACGAAAATAGAGTAACCCCAAAACCAAAAATCATTCACGAAATTCAAAAATAGTTTGTAGAAAATAATAAATTCTACATTTAATATCAAAATAACTATCAATAAAAAACTCACAATTTACTAAAAATGGTTTGAACAGTCACACAAAAATGGTGGAACAAAACAAATCCATGTAAAAACTAACTAACATCATCAACAACAAATAAGACCCATCGTGACTGAACAACTTTTGCATTTAATTTATAAAGTTAATTCTAAAAATCTAGTGAAATGGGATACAAACCCATGATTTACTAAGCCATGTAGATAGATAGGTTATGGTCAATCTATCAATAAATTCCTTTAATGTCATCTTGGTTGAGTTTCTATTCACTGCCTTGTTTATCCAATATTGTGAACTAACATAATTCAATCAACCAAATTTTTTTCCCATCCTAAAATTTAACTTGATCTGTGAGGTATCTCACACAACATAAATTTGGATATTCACATCATCACAAAAAATCATGTGCAATTACAAATTCATAACTCATACCCCACTAACTGTGGAATTCATGGGTCATTATAAAGGGTGGTGACTAATAACCCACTCATGACCTAACACAAAAGTCCTAAGGACAATTACAACTAAATAATACATAATTTTCCAAATAACAAGAGATGGATTAGAGAAAAACGGTCCCTATAATGAATCCTAGGATCTAAAAAAATTTACAATGATTTGTCATGGAGATACCATCTAAATAGACACATAACCTAACCCAGCACTAGCCCAATGGGGGTTTCTGATACCCTCATGCTATAGAATAGTACATGGGTATCAAGAAAAAACTTTTTTAATGATAAATCCCATGAATATTAATGTAAAAACTAAACCAATAATGGAAAAAATAATAAAAAAACCATACATTGTATAAGAAAATATCCATAAAAGGATATATATTCAACTGAAATAAAAAAATTTAGACGTAGGTACCTTAATATAATAGGTAAAAAAGGCCGATAAAACAATCCAAAATTGGAATAGATAGAGAAATTCAACCAAAAGTTCTCTGATAACACAACCTATAAAATCTGACCACTCATCACTTCTCACTCTTCCATTCCAAAATAATCCCAATCCAATGAGCTGAAGTATCTAGGAAATTTCACCCAAAAATTCTAGAAACTCTAAAAAATCCAAAAGTTAACATGCTTAACGTGAATTGATTTATTCTCAAAGGGTAGATCAATTGTGATGAAGAGATGTACGATCGTGCAGAGGATGAGGAGAATAATTGCAAATAGGGGATGCACTGGATGACACACTAACAGTTGGAGGGATGCCCGATGAAGGGTATGGGGGAGGGAAGGAATGTAAAAGGGGTGGAATAACTGAGAATGAAGAAGCTAGTGAGGTATGGAAGAACCACAGAAGAGAAGTGAGCGAGTAAATGATGATGGATAATCGATCCGAAAAATATCTGCTAAGGATAAGGGTTTTGGAAGAGAAAATCATGAGCACAAGGGTGGGAGAGGAAACCCAATGGTGAGGGTTGGAGGGGTGAGAGGAAACTAGAGCGCAGAGGTGGGAGTGGATAATTTTAGGGAGTGGTTTCCATAGGGGTATAATATCTCCATGGATTTTTATTATCTGTAGCCATGAAAAAATTATACTATTATTATTGAACTGTGGCTATATAACATTTTTCTAGTAGTGATATGTCTAGGGATGTATCATAGGATATGTGTAAGGATTAGTTAATATTTAAGAAAATTTCCGTGAATTATGTTATTGGTCAGTGTTAGTAGTTTCTTAACAATTAATCTATATATCAATACCACAAGTGTATGTGGATCTGTCATAGATTTTCCTAGGTGTAATAACTCTAGAAAGTTGTTTCGGGACTATCTCAGTGTAATCTAGTGCACCAAAATTGAATTTTCTACAAACTAGGTTCGACACTCATGAGGGATATAGTTTAGGAATTTATAATTTATTTGTGAACCATCATGAAGGTTTTAAATAAAGGATTTCAATAAATAAGATAGGTTATAAATAATATTTCATTTATTAAAAAATTATGATCCATGATTTATGAACCCTGTAATAAATTTTTCATGATTTAATGTTATCCCAATATGATAAATGATTCTCACACCTTGCTTTATGGTTATATTCAATGGAGATAACTCAAAGAAACATGGGAAAAATTTATATTTTCATATGTGGAATGTTTGAGAATTGTAAAGAACAAGAATTTACATGGACATTTTCTTTTAAAAATACATGGGAATTTTATGAGTTTGCAAAAAATTATGGCATGTGATTCCAAGGCTCGATGTGCCTGGAATAAATTTCTAAAGCTTTGTTCAGGTACAATCAATAAATGTACGAGCATGTTTTTATATATTTTGAACTGGTGCTCAGAATTGAAAACTGAGGGCACCATTGAACTCCCAGTGCCAATATTCTCTTATAAAGACATTCACCTCAATGACAGATGGTCAGAAATAAAAGATGGTTTTTGGGTTTTTAATTAAAGAATTAAATAAAAATTAAGTTGTAAATTTATATTTGTTTTGTTGGTTGGAGCCTTCATGTGGAATTTGGATGTGGGGGACACCACACCATAACCTCCCATGAGAGGTTATGGTGGTGGGGCCCACCCAAACCTAACCTCCTCTTCATGTTTAATATAGTGGGGACCACCCGAGGTTAAAACCTCTTGAACTTCACATGAAGTGGGAAGAAACCTCATGAGATCCCCACACAATGGTGCCACCACCCATCCACCTTAATGGAGCCAACGTACAATAATTTATGGTGCCATATCCTACAAATTAATTTTGGACCATCCTGTTTAATTAATTAATTGGAGCTAACCTAGTTAATTAACCCATTTAAATTTGGTGCCAATAATTAAATAATAGATAAACACAATCTATTATTTTGGTTCACATTTGACTCATGGGTGGAATATTGTGGAGAGGAGTGCTTGGGAGAAATATTGTTCTCCAATGAAGAACCTCATATCCCAATGAAGAATAAATAATGCATTCCTTCAATGAAGAACACCGACAATTATCTTCTTCAATATTCTTACCCATACTCTTAACGATGTAGAACGTCTTTCACAACCGACGTGTGAGCTCGAGATTTGATGTGTGCGGTATATGCGATGAACAACAACAACATCGTCTTCTTCCCCACGACTCCGTCAATGAAAAAAGATCAAGGTAGGGGTGTGTTTGATTTGATCAACATTTTTTTGATTCTCATAATTTGTTTATTTTTCTTGAACTTCTTGCTATCGAACTAATGCGAAGGGCCCCGGCCAAACTAACATGGCATGATTTCTCCACCATACTTCTTGTGTAGTGTTCTTCACATTTTTCTTGGGTGATGAACAATGGAACGTTGGTGGTACATTGTGTGATGCAACAATCTAAAATTGAATACCCAACATCATGATGACCTAGAGGAGGTGGGATGATGATTGCATGCGATAGATCAGACTAGACCAGGGAGACCATTCTTCACCCGTTCTTCGAGTGGGTGAATCATAATGTGTTTTCGGTGCCTATTAGAGGCCCAAAAACACCGATAATGGTGTCAGAACATCGGGGAGGCCTAGAGTCTATAGTTTCGTGGCTATTAGACTATCAGAACAAAGAATGAGCATCATTTTATGTGCACTGACCAGAGGAATTGATTCTAGAAAATTTGAGATTACACGTCGATTACATCCATGGAATATGCTATGTAGTGCGGGTGTACTGCAGTTAGGGTTACGGGATTCAGACGCACATCACATGGCGTGTGACCCCTATCACACTGCGTGTACACTTCACACAGCTTGGAAGAGGCTTCAACAAGAGACTTGGCATGTATCCCGGGGATACACAGTCACAGGGGAAGTACACAGGCATGTACTCCACCACACGGCCAAGTAAGGCCAGTGACACGGGCTATCCCGAGTACCAGTTACATAGGTTGGAGAACACAGGTTGAGGATGTGTACGGGCACATGGATAGAATATATAGAGTTGTCCCCATTTTCATAGATATGGAGTGTATCCATACCACATATCGTGTATTTACTTTTCTACACGACTAGCCTTTTGACACTGGTTGTTGCACACGGGCAGTACCCGAGGTCTAACTACACGGAATGTACCTTATTCCAACACACCATGTAATTTTTGGTAAATGTCTTGGTCATCTCATCCTCAGCATCTTGGACACAAATTGTTTGTTTTTTTCCCTCTATAATGTGGCAGTACCTTTGAGATACTCCTTTTTGTGACTTCTTGGCAGTTGTTGTATTGAATCTTGGCTTGAGGAGTGGACCCACCCAGAATCCAGTGTTCTTGTATAGATACCATATGGCTGGCAACTCTCTAACTTCTTTTTCGGATTCATGTGTGGGTTCGATGGTTCTAACTGCTATTCCTAGATCCTGTGTGGGTTCGAAAGTTTTGACTACTGTTCCTGGATCCTGTGTGGGTTTGAAAAATCTAACTACTCTTCCTGGATCCTCTATGGGTTCAATAGCTCTAACTACTGTTCCTGGATCCAGTGTGGGTTTGAAATTTATAATGGTTATTCATGGATCATGTGTGGTTTTGATAACTCTGAATAGTGTTCCTGGATCCTGTGAGGGTTCAATAGTTCTAACTGCTATTCCTGGATCCTTTGTGGGTTCAACAGCTCTGACTACTATTCCTAGATCCAATGTGGGTTTGACAGTTCTAACTGTTGATCGTGGATCCTGTGTGGGTTCGACAGCTCTAACTACTGTTCCTAGATCATATATGGGTTTGAATGTTCTAAATGCTATACCTAGATCCTGTGTGGGTTCAACAGATCTGAATATTGTTCCTGGATATAGTGTGGTTTCGACAATTCAAATTATTGTTCCTTGATCTTCTGTGGGTTCTACAGCTCTAAATACTATTCCTGGATCCTATGTGGGTTTGACAGTAATGATTTCTATACCATAATCCTTCATTGGATTGACATAATATATGATTTAGTGGCTACATCATTTCACCTATAACTCTCTATAAAAGTTGTATGTCTGTGTGAGCTTAGTCAGTAACGTTTGTGTTCTCCTCAGGATTGAGATGGAATATGTGATAACTTAGGTATATGTATGGTTATATACCTATGTGGGGTTATATGTTGATTTCAAACTTTTTGATTTATCCTTGTTGGATTTTATGAGACTTTGAGGGTCTCGGGGTCCCTACCGAGTACTGTTATACACACTTTTGCACAGGCTATGACCACACCTTGTTGTGTTGTTTATAGACGACGGACAACGCTGACTGAGGATGAGAGTATTATAATTGGATGATACCCAGAGGTGGACCTCACTACGAGTCGGTACCTGGAGTATATTGACGGATGCGGAGTGCTGAGGAGTCTATCTATACCTTCCCTTCATGTAGGAATCCTGGTGGCCGACCCTACATGTGTTTTTCATTCTTCAGTTGTACTTCCAGTTCCTTGTACATCATAGTTGGGATTGTATTTCAGGCCCCTTTTATTTTTATCACTCTCTTGTTATATATCTTTACATAGTGTTTTGTATCCAGCTGTGTGCGATGTTGTGTGTGTTTTCCGTTATTGAGGCAATGCCTTCCCAGTTTTAGGGAATTACGCTTTTGGTGCTAGTCACCTTTCCCTGTCCTATGGAAGGCGCGCTTGTGGTATTCATGGCATGGGCCCCTAGGGAAGGGTCGAGAAAAATTGGTATTAGAGGATTTAGTTCAAACACATAACTTAGGACTCTGATATTTTCTGTGAATCAGTTGTGTTAAGGGTACTATGTGTGATTTTCAATTTAGGGAGTCAAGTGTTGGTGCGGTGGCCGACGTATCCATACACCAGGTCCCTGACATCAGATTTCCGACTCATTACATGAAAACACTGATTGCGTGTTTGTTTTCATGATTTTTCTTTGTGTTGTCTTGAGTTGGCTCACCAGGTATAACTTATTTACCATGGTGCTCCTGTTTCTTTTCAGGATCCCTCAACGCAGACAGCTAGCTGGAGTTCTGAGATTAGTATGCACGGATAGCCCACTGAGTGATGGGGCCTTGCTGCGGGGCCATTTTCCAACAGAGGTACTAGTGGAACCACTCCACATTGCGCCACTGATTCCACCATTCCCATCAGTAGAGAGTGAAAGACACCTGAGTGCGTTGCACAAGTTCCAGCGCAATAAGCCGCCCAGGTTCATGGGTGAGACGGACTCACATGTAGATTAGTATTGGCGGGAGGATATAGTGATAGTCCTCAGACTGGTAGGGACACCAGCTGAACTTATGTTGATACTTTCCACGAGTTTCCTTCTAGCAGCTGCATGCAGGTGGTGGAGCCTGATTCTCCAGGTGAATGACGAGGTGGCACATCACTGGGTAGAATTCGAGAGCTCGTTTCAGGTGGAGTTTGTGCCACCCACCCTACGTGTTGTTCATATAAATGACCAACTTCATCTATATGAAGGCATCATGATGGTGGCATAGTACTCAGCGAGGTTCAATGATCACTCATGGTACTCCACAGATATGGTTTTTGACCCATTTCGCAGAGCTCGAACCTCTGATAAGGGCCTCAAGCGAGAGATAATGGAATCGATGATCTTCCTCAGCATCCTGACACAGGCAGGGGTGTTGGAAGGATCCCTCTTAGTGGAGTGTTTCCTTTCTGAACAGTCACCAGCAGCAAGACCCACCACAAGTTGACACATAGTAGAGTCTTCTGCAGATGGATGCAAACAGATGTCACAATGGTCTAATAGGACTAGACCTACAGGTGGACGACCACAAGACTGAAGATATGTTGTGTGGGGAAATGGAGACAAAGCCAAACATTTCATGAGTGGGAATTGTTAGTCATGTAGTGCACATGGTCACATGGCTCATGAATCTCTGACCCGCCATTGAGATTATCAGCAGACGGTCGCAGGACCGCCCAAGGAGAGACAATGACTCGATCGAGGTGGTCCTTAGGGAGCAGGCAGATGTGGCAGAGGAGATGGTTGTACAACTGGGAGTGGGCGACGTTTCCAGGTGTTACCGCCACCACCACCAGTAGATCCACACCGACCGTATAGAGTAGGTGGACATGGGAGAGGTCATCTCCAAGTAGCTGAGTCATACAATCATAGCGCTTTGGAGGTGTTTCAAGGTACGATATATGTCTACTTCAACATAGATTTAGTTATTATAGACACGTGTTTCTATCACTCTTTCATTTCCACCACCCTCGTTCGGATCTCGGAGAATCTGACGAATATGTTGGCACAATACTTATGTCTAGATACTCTTATGGGAGCATATTCGACAATTATGCACTTGGGATGGTATAGTGAGCTTACTCTTGGAGGAGTGATCTTCGGATGAAATTTCCTAGTAATTGTGTCGAGTCCTTACTACATCATCTTGGGTATGGACTGGTTATCTACATTCCGTGGTCAGATTGACTGTATTAGGTGAAAAGTGCAGTGTGTCAGCATGGATGGTACCAGGTTCACCTTCACCGAAGAAAAGTGAGCGTTTGCAGCATAGGATGGACATTCCCAAAGGAGAGTGAAATCTTTCACTCACATGTTGGTTTTCCACACCCTCAGAGTAGTTCTGTGGATAGTCTAACTTATAATGTAGTGGTGAACTATTATGTGGATGTTTTCTTGATTATGTCCCAGGTCTACCTCCTTACAAAGAGGTGGACTTCTACATTGACCTATTCCCCTGGTACGACACCGATATCTACAGCAGTTATCAGATGTCTCCCACGCAGCTTTGCGAGCTGTGGGTATAGTTAGAGGACTTGCATGGGAGGGGATTCATTCGTCCTACTGTTTCTCCCTAGGCATCCCTAATTTTGTTCTCTTAGAAGGAAGATGTGTGCTTGAGGCTTTGCGCTGACTACCGGCGCCAGAACCATGTGACCATGAATAACAAATACCCACTTTTGTATATTGATGAACTCTTTGATCATCTGAAGGGATCATGGTGGTTCTCGGTGATAGACCTTAGATTAGACTATCCCCAACTCAGAGTTCAAGAAGATGATATGCATAATATGACCTTCAGATGTTGGTACAACCAGTACATGTTATTTGTTATTCTATTCAGTGTAACCAAATATCTAGAAGTGTTTATGGGCCTCATGAACATGATTTTCCATATATACCATGATCACTTTGTTGTAGTCTTCATCGATAACATTTTGAACTTCTCGACTATTGAGGAGGAGCATGCCTACCATTTCCATGTATTATTGGAGACACTCTAAGAACAATAGTTTATGGTATGCTCTCGAAATGTCTATTTTGGGTCTTAGGGGTTCACTTTTTGGGACATTTCATCTCTGAGGTAGGAGTTTCAGTAGATCCAGTGAAGATTGACGTGGTACTTGATTGGGAGCAACCGTGGAGTGTGACAGAGGTATGGAGTTTCCTAGGATTCGCTGGGTATTACCAGAGGTTTGTACCAGACTTCTCCCGAGTCGCAGCCCCACAATCAGCCTTGGAAAATAAAGGGAATCCCTCCATGTGGTTGGAGAGATGCTAACAGAGATTTCATGATCTTTGGTAGAGGCTGACTAGTGACCCCATCTTGAGGATTTAATAGTAGGGAATAGGGTGTGTAGTCTACTACGACACATTAGGGACCACACTCGGGTGTGTCCTAATGCAAGACCAAGAAGTGATCACATATGGTTCTTCGGCAGCTGAGAAAACATAAGCAGAACTACACTACCCATAACCTAGAGTTAGTAGCAGAGGACTTCTCCTTGAAGATGTGGCAGAACTGTCTAATGGGTGAATGTTTTACTGTGTACTCTGATCACAAGAGTCTCATATATATCTTCTCCCAGAAGGACCTGACCTAGAGACAATGACATTGGCTTGAGTTTTTTCCAGGACTATTACATTGAGATAGTCTATAATTTTGGTAAGGGGAACGTTTTTTCAGATGCACTCAGTAGAATATCTTCTATACAGCTTCATGGTGAGGCGACAGAGTAGTTGGCTGCATTACAAATATCCTTTGTGGATAGAGATGGAGTAATCTTCCTTTAGTCTCTTACAGTCACTACCCCACTTTATCATCGAGTCAGGGAGGTACGGCGTGGGGACACTGAGTACACGGAACGACGTGCTTAGATATCCATAGGGCAGGCACCTGATGGATTTTCTAAAGGTTGGAGCATGTCATCCTTTTTAGAGGAAGTGCCATGGAAACAGTGGAACATGAAAAGGAAGTGTTGAGGGAGTTACACACATCCCCTCTAGCAAACCATCTAGGAGTGGAAAAGATATATCCGGACCTCAGACGACAGTACTGGTGGCCAGGTATGAAGAAGGTAGTTGTAGAGTTTGTCTCATGGTGCCTCACTTGTCAGCAAGTGAAAGCAGAGCACCAGGTACTAGTAGGCTTGGATCATCCTTTAGAGGTCCCATTGTGGAAGTGGGATGGGATATCCATGGATTTTTTGACATGACTTCCACGTAAATGTAAGGGTTATGACCCAATTTGGGTGATCGTTGATATACTCACCAAGTTGGCCCACTTCCTACTGATTAGAGAGCTGGGTTCAGTAGAGAGTTTGAGTCACCTCTATGTGCAAGATATTGTGCAGCTACCTGGAGTACAATATTCTATTGACTTCAATCATGATGCATGGTTTAATTCCTGGCTATGGAAGGGGCTGTAGGAGTCTTTTAGGACATAGCATCATTTGAGCACTGCCTTCCATCCTCAGACGGATAGTCAGAATCAGCAGACCATTCAGAACCTCAATGACATGATCAATGCATGTGTTCTCATATTTGGTCACAGCTGGGACGAACATTTACCTTTGGTGATGTTTTCCTACAACAACAGTTATCACTCTACCATAGGGAATTCACCTTTTGAGGTGTTGTACGAGCGAAATTGTAGATTAACTCTGTGCTGGACTGACCTAGGGGAGTCAGCACTAATGGGACCGGAGATAGTATGAGCTACCATGGAGAATGTGAAGATCATCTAGGAGTGGATGAAGATTTCATAGAGACGGAAGATGTCATATGCCTACAGGATACGGAGACCTATAGAGTTCGAGGATGGAGACCATGTCGTTCTACAAGTCTCACCTCGATGAAGACTATGGAGACTTGGCCAAGGTGGCTAGTTGTCTCTATGATTTATTAGACCTTTTCTGGTCCTCAGAAGAGTTGTCGAGGTGGAAAAACAATTAGCTCTTCCTCCTAAGTTGCATCGAGTGTATGGCGTCTTCCATATATCCTAGTTGAGGAGATACGTGCACAACCCTTCCCACATCATCGAACATGGCGAGCTGGATGTTGACGATGGTGTGACTTTTATGGAGGTTCTAGTGGATATTGAGGATCGACATAAGTGGGTCCTATGTGGATGGTCGATACCTCTGGTGTGCATTCGCTGGCAGTATGGGAACCTCCAAGAGATCATATGGGAGCAGGTGGCTCAGATGTGTGCTTAGTACCCCCACTGGTACCCTTTGATCAAGTTGTAGATTGCGGGGATGTAAATCCATGAGGTGGGGATAATTTAAAGACCTTGAATATCTATGGAATTTTTTTTCTTAAATAGATGGGAATTTTACGAGTCCGTGAAAATCGACGGCGCATGATTTCAAGGCCCGGTGTTCCTAAAATAAATTTCTAAAGTTTCGTTCGGGTACATTCAGTAAATGTATGAGTGGGATTTTATTACATTTGAACTGGTTCTCGGAATTGAAAAATGAGGGAACCATTGAACTCGAAACACGTGTATTCTCTTAAGAGGTCTTTCACCTCGATGACAGATGGTCAGAAATAAAATAATGTTTTTTGATTTTAAATGAAATAATTAAATAAAAATTTAGTTGTGGCTTTATTTTATATTATTGGTTGGAGCCTACATGTGGATGTTGGAGGTGGGGACCACCACACCATAACCTCCCATGAGAGGTTATGGTGGTGGGGCCCACCCGAACCTAACCTCCTCTTCATGTTTAACAGGGTGGGGACCACCTGAGTTTTTAACCTCTTTAACTCTCAATTAAGTGGGGAGAAACCTCTTGAGGTCACCACTTAATGGTGACACCACCCTCCACCTTATTAGAGACAACACACAATCATTTATGGTGACATATTATCCAAATTAAATTTGTTCCAATCTCTTGAATTAATTAATTAGAGCTAACCTAATTAATTAACCCATCTGAATTTTGGGCCAATAATTAAATAATTGAAAAACACAATGTTTTATTTTGGTTGGCATATGTATTTTAGGTGGAATATTGGGGAGAGGATAGCATGAGAGAAATAAAGTTCTCCAACTATGGACTTCATCTCCCAATGATCAATGAAGAATGCATTCGTCCAATTAATAATGCTAGCAATGATCTACTTAGATCATCTTCCTCGAACTCCTACCAACGTGGAACATCTTCCAAAACCAACGTGCGAGCTCAGTATTGGCTATTTTTGGCGGACGCGAAGAACGAAGACAACACAATCTTATTCCCCGCGACTCCATCAATGAACAATGATCCAGGTAGGGGTGTGTTTGATATGATCAAAATTGTTCTTGTTTCTCGTTATGTGGTTTATTTTTCATGAACCACATGCTATCGAACTAATGTGGAGGGACTGGGCAAAACCAACATGACCCAATTTATCTGCCGTACTTCTTGTGGTGTGTTCTTCGCGTTTTTCATGGGAGATGAAAACTGGAACATTTTTGGTTCATTGTGTGATGCAATGATCTCAAATTGAAGACCCTACATCATGATTACCTATAGGAGGTGCGACGATGATAGTGGGTGACAAATCGTACAGGACCAGGAAGAAGATTCATCGACTGTTCTTCGAGAAAGTGAATCCTATTGTGCTTTCGAATCCGATCAGTGGCCCAAAAACACCAGTAATGATTTCAGAACATTGGGGCCACTTAGAGTCTGTACTTTCTTGGAGATCAGACTGTTAGAATGAATAACGAGCATCACGGGAGGTGTGATAGCCGGAAGCATCATTTCTGGAAGATTTCAGAATACACGGTTGGCGTGTACTTCCTAAGAAAATGTCGTGTAGTGCTGGCATAATGTGGTTTGGGTTATGAATGTCAGACAAGCATCACATGATGTGTGACCCCTATCACACTGAGTGTACTCTTCACACAACTTGGCAGAGGTGGATACGCGAGACTCGGCGTGTATCTCGGGGATTCCCTGACACGAGGTGAAGTACATGGGCATGTACTCCACCACAAATCTATGAAAGGCCAGTGACAGGGGCAACCCCGTGTACCAACTACACTGGTCGGAGAACTATAGTTGAGGCCATGTACGGACACAAGGCTAGCGTACACAGAGTTGGCCCCTGTTTCTTGGACACAGTATGAAACCATACAACATGTCATGTATTTACATTTCTACACTACCAGCCTTTTGACATGGGTCGTTGCAGACGTGCAGTACCCAATGACTGACTACATGACTTGTACCTTATTCCAACAGTCCGTGTACATTTTAGTAAATGGCTTGGTCATCTCTTCCTCTGTGTCTTGGACACGAATTGTTTGGATTTTCACTCTATGACGTGGTATGACCATTGAGATACATATTCTTGGGACTTCGTGGTGGATGTTGTATTGAATCTTGTCATGAGGAGTGCACAATTCTAGAATGAAGCATTCTTATACAGAAACCCTATGGTTGGATTCTCTCTTACTTCTATTCCTGGATCCTGTGTGGGTTAGACAGTTCTACCTGCTGATCCTAGATACTTTGTGGGTTCGACAATTCTAACTAGTGTTCATAGATCCTGTATGGGTTTGACAGCTCTAAATACTATTTCTAGATCTTGTGTGGGTTCGACAGTTCTAACTACTATTCCTAGATCATGTGTGGGTTTGATAGCTCTGAATATTTTTCATCCGGTCTGGGTTCGACAGTTCTAACCACAGTTCCTGGATCTAGTGTGGGTTTGACAGCTCTAACTACTATTCCTGAATCCTTTGGGGGTTCAATAGTTCTAACTGTTGTTCCTAGATCCTATGTTTGTTCGATTGCTCTGACAACTATCTGTGAATCCTATGTGGGTTTGACAGTTCTAATTCCTATTCCTAGATCATGTGTGGGTTCGTCAACTCTGACTAATGTTCCTAGATCCTATGTGGGTTCGACAGTTCTAACTGTTGTTCCTGGATCCTGTGTGGGTTCGACAGCTCTGAATACAGTTCGTGGATCCCATGTGGGTTCGATAGTACTGATTTCTATACCAGGATCATATATGGGTTTGACAGAATAGATGATTTAGTTGCTACATCTAACCATCTCTTACTCTTTATAAATTTTTTAATCTTGTGTGAGATAATTCAGTAACTTTTGTGTTCTCCTCATTACTGAGATGGAATATTTGATAACTTAGGTATATGTTTGGTAATTTACCTATGTGAGGATATTTATTGATTTCATACTTTGTGATTTATACTTTTTGGATTTTTTGAGACCATGAAGGTCTTGGGATGTCTACTAAGTATCGTTATACACACATCTACACAGTCTGTGCCCACACTTCGTTGTTTTGTTTGTAGATGACGGACAAAGTTGACCGATGTTGAGAGTATTAGTACTAAAAATTACATAGAGGTGGAACTCACGAAGAGTCAGTACCTAGAGGAGACTGTTAGAAGTTGAGTGATGAGGAGGCTATCTGTACAAACCCTTCAGGTAGGAATCCTCGTGGACAACCCAACAACTGTTTTTCATTCTTCAGTTGTACATTCAGATCATTGGGCTTTATAGTTTGTCTTGTATTTCTATCCCCTTTACTTTTTTACACTCTCTAGTTATATAGTTTTAATTTGTGTTTTGAATCCAGCTGTGAGCTCTGTTGGGTGTGTTTATAGTTATAAAGGCAATGCCTTCCTTGATTTATGGAATTACTCCTTTGGTGCCAATCACAAGCCCCTGGCCTATGAAAGGCGAGCTTGGGGTAGTCGCGGCACATGCCCCGCGGGACGGGTCATGACATGAACTATGAGAATCATTTTACTAACTGTAAATCAAAAAAATTATAATCAATAAGGTGGTACAAATTTTTTTATACTTATGAATATAAATAGACCACAACGACAAGTGGATGTTATGTGATGTTCTTACAATATTATTTACATTGATGATAAGAATCATTAGTTGAATTAGGTTGGGGAACCATAATACATTATTCATATTGAATATTTTAGTAAGACTATATTGTGGAATAAATTTATGAATCATGATTAATGGTTAAGGAATAAAGTTTGAGAAATGAAGTACTATTGTTTTTGAATTCAAGGATTATGTTATATGAATCATGAAATATATTATTGTTTTCAATATAAGTTTTTATTATGTATTGAAAGGGTTATTTTTAATTCTTACGAAATATTATAATAGTTATATTTTGATTATTGGTTGGTAATTATTATTGTGATCATGATATTGGTTAAATTGTGTTTTACATTGATAAAGAAATGATTGCTTTGGATAATGTAAATTGGATTATACTATTTACCCTTGATCTAATTATTGATTTGTTAAAAACGTTTTATATGTAATAATGAGTTATGTTTAAAACATCTTGTATTGTAATAATACTTACTGTTACCTCTGGAATAAGGAAACTCACTAGTTTTTCCAAAATATTTATGGTAATTCAGTATTTTAAAATGTTTCAAGATAATATATCAGGAGAGTATTCAAATATTGTGAATGTGATAACCAAAAGGAAATTTTTTATATAAAATGGATCGAGGCTAAGATTATTTCATGACCTTATTTATATTTTTTGGATTTACATCTTTTATAAGGTTTATAAGGGTGACCATTCATGAATTGGTGAATTTAAAATTTGAAGGATGTATTTATGTATTGATATTGTATAAAAAACTCTGGTTAAAAGATAATTTAGGGATTTAACTTATATCTAGGACTTACAAATTATTTTTGAATTTATATTAGTGTTAATTTACAAAAGTAAATCATTTATTTCATGTGACAACCAATCATGTCAGACATGGGTTTGGGTGTTAAACCCATAAAAGAAGGAAGGTAAGGGTTTCATGCCTACCTCTGTCCAATATGAGGCCCTAGTTAATGTATAATTATTTTTGAGAAATAAGTATTAATGATTAAATAGTTATGTTACATAATAGGTTTAATGATTAATGAATATTTATTTTGAGGATATAAATAATTAGAATATTCATTATTTTATGGGACATATGTTCTATTAAAATTGTATTTTTGTGATTTATACATCAATGTTAATTTCATAAATTTCATTCCATACGGTAATTGCTGTAATAAAAATTAATCAAAGAATAAACAAATGTATGAAATTTTTTTATTGAAATATATAAAAAATTACCCAACGTATTGAATGAGGAAAAACTATTTTTTCCCATTATCTTGAACATATTTGAACTGATGGATTTTTAAATCATTTAATTTTTATGACTTTAAGGACCTCAAATTTTCTTTGAACATTATACTTTTGGCATTGCGAAAATCAATAACTCCATATAAATATTTTTTTTCCTTCATGTCAAATCATCATAAGCAATCAATGGTATCTAATGAAAAAACATAGTTATATATTACTTTGGGTAATTATTATGGTTTCAACATTTTCTTTTCATGGGAAGTCACTGTATTCATTATTACGACATGGGTTTCCTTGAATATATCATTGATGTATTAAAACTCTAATAACCCAAATTAATTTCCTATGATAAATTAATTTTATGTTAGGGTTGGGTGGGGGTAGAATTGATCACAATTATATTTGTAGAATTACTATTTTAAATAAATTTATAGTTTTTGATATTTTAAAATTCATTCAAGAATAAAATTAATATATATATATATATATTAAATCACTATGTGTTGATTTGTGTTATACATGTTTCCATGTTAATAAAGCACTACCCAAAATATAATGTTTATAATTCTCTATATATAACATTGAGGTTAGATTATGTTACAAATAATACTAACTTTCCTCAATGGCTTTCATAACATGGAAGATTGAGTTTTACCGAACAACAATATATTATTAAAATGTAATTATTTTGTATTTTAAGTCATATAGCAGCCATTATGCCTTCCATTATTAATTTAATTAACTAACATATAAAAATATATGGTTTAAATAAATATTATATAAATTCATAGCTTACCAATTAATTTTAAATTAATAAGAAAACTGATATAAAATAATCAAAAATTAAAAAAAAGTTATGATCAAAAATATATTTTGCACTTTATAATTAAATTAATTAGAATTATACAGTGATATTAATTTATATATACGTTATATATTTAATCAAATATTTTTTATATTCATCCATCATTTTTTATAAACATTAGATACTAGAAAACCCAAATTTATACATAAGAACATATTTTTTAAAGGTATTTTTATCTACTTTTAGAGGTGATCAAATTTTAAATTCTATTTCTAGAAATTTAATATAATTTATATTTCAAATATTATGTATACGTTGAAATATGAACTTATAAATTTGGCTAGGGTAAATTTTATGTATTTTTCTAAAATGTTAATTTTTATAATGAATACTAAAAAATAATGAATTTTAGTTCAAAAATAATTTTTCATATAAATTTTTTATAAATATATATTAAATTTTATTTTGTTTTCAATGTTTACATATATCATATTTATATCAATAAAACTGATTGTGTTCATTCTAATAAATTTCACTGTCAAATTGAATAACAAAATATATAAACTTTTGAATGTTTTTAGTTTAAAAACAAATATTGTTAACCTAACTTTGGGATTAAATTCAAATTAATTTTTACAAATTATATGTCTAGAATATTGGAAAAAGGATTTAATATTTAGAATAAATAAGGTTTTTAAATTATAACAAGGTAAACATATTTTTTACCAAAATTATTAATGAATGAAATTATAATTAATTGCATCAAATAATGTAAAATTAAACATAACTAAGGACTAAACCATAATTTTAATGTCCCAACATCCTATAAAATTCACCAATATCATTTGGATAGAAATATACACACCCAATCATCCGTTATCTTTAATTTATAATATTATTATATCCTCTTGAGATGTTAAAAATGTGTATGGAATTCCATTGTCAAAAAATTAAATGAGTCTCGCTCCTACTCCACTATAAAAAGTCCTCCTCTCCTCCAACATTAGCATATACCTCAAGACACATGGTATTATCCATCCTCTTCAAATTAGACTGAAAAAATTACCTCCCTTTCTTCTTGAATTGTCCCTTTTTAGAAAAAATACATCCTCGGAATCCATTTGTTGCAAAGAAAATTTTATTTACACGATTAAGAGGTAACACCCTCTCTCAAACGCATTTTTTTTTATTTTCAATATCCTATATATAAATTATTATTATTAATTGATTTTGTAATAAAAATAGTTTAATAAATATTATATGATTATATTATTCTATCTTTTTTGTAGACTTACACACACATCTATCTTATTGGTTAAAAACAATGAATTTATATGTACGACGAACTACCACCTCAATAAACGATGATTGATAATTTTACCTTTACCGCCCCTCATATTGTATATTAAGAGGGAAAAATTATATATATATATATTTGTGTGTGTGATATATATTATATTTAAAATTTATTTATACTTCTATAATAAATTCTACATCACATATAATTATACATTCAATTTTCTAGTAAATACGTAAATTTTCATTGAGGTGGTGTGGGCTACAGCCCCCTAAAAGAGATGTGATTCCTTAAAAAATTACATGAAATGTATTATGAGTAATATTAATGAAGTTATATGTTACTTATGATATAATTATGATATATTATTAATTATATACATATATTTCATTTACATTCTTTCTTTAAAAATGAAAATTAAAATAACGCAATATTCAAGCGAACGCACAACCGGTCGTCCCAATGAATAGTGTTTTCTATTTCATACATATAAATTATATATATTATTATAATAAAAATATAATGAAAATAAATTATATTTATATCATGGTTTACATTATATAAATTATGATATTAGTATAATGACCAAATATATACCAAATTAAAACAGTCATGAAAATAGCCTATATTACCCTATGTGAATCCTTAATGTAGAGTTGCTTACATGATGGTAATATAAAGTTATAATAAAACCATATAAGATATTATATATTAGAAAATATATCCATGATATTTTTATAAAAAATTTATATTTTCTATACATGAGTTCTGAATGAGTACAAAGATAGTCGATATAGAAAAACGATTAATTTCACTTCACTTATTATTTCTATGAGTTAAATGCTTTATTCACCACCCATTCCATCTTAGTGGATTTTATAATTCCAAAGATTGTATTATATGATTAATATTATTAATTGTTTTACATTTCAATTTTATGATAATTATTCCCTAGGATTTAATATAAAAGTTACAAAATTGGTAAAGTAATTTTGTCTCAATTTTCATTATTTGAGAAGCATGTTATTTTATGAACCTATATTTTTATATGAGGTGTACATAAAATAATCAAAATTTAATAATATGAATATCCTTAATTTTATGATATTTTATGATTCATTTTTTTTAGTTTCGAACATGGGTAGTGTGGTTCAATGTTACAAATTGATACGATTTTATTGAAACAATATCATCATTTATCATGATTGTTTATGATTATGATTACACTGTTTTGATAATATAATAAATACCTCAATAAATATATTGAAATTAATCTTCCAATGTTTGTTCATAATATAATATTTTATCTGTCCCATTTTCACCTTTTTTACATAATATAGTTATGAAAGTATTTTTTAAAACAATAGCATTACCCACTCTTGGTTCAGAAATTTGTACTACATCCAAACCATGATATCTATAAATGGTTTCCATGAAAAATTTACTATTATCTAATAAACATTAATAGTTTTTCTCATTTTTATTTTACCAATTATTTTAATAGAATCTTCTTGTATATTTATGAATAAGTAGTTTCTCAAACCATTTACCATGAAAAAGGAATGTTCATTTCAATTTATAAGGCACGTAAAAATTTACAATATTCCTTTCAATGGGACTTCCTTTTCTTGTTAATTGTTAATATTTAATAAATTTTTTGTTAAAATATTTTTCAATGATATGGTTTTCAATTTATTTTATTAATTCATCATATGTATTCTATGTATTTTTCAAGGAATGTAAATTTATAAAACTTATTAGGAATTATTTATAAGTTTATAATAATAATTGTTTTCAATATATTTAAATATTAATTTATATATTTTCATGGAAAATCATTTTCAAAATATTTTTAATCTTCCTTTTTATGTTTTTAAGGAAGAAACGTTTCAAAATAATTTCAATCCATATTTATAAGTTTGTGACTTAGTTTCAATGAAATGGATATAAAAACGTTTTTATGCTCTCCCTATATTTAAAAAAAGGATTCCAAAAAGTTATAAAAGTATTATTTATAATAAATCATAATTATTTTTAAGACAATGGTTATCAAAATATTTATACATTATAATTATATTTTTTAAAAAATAAAAATTATTTTTTCCATAAAATATTATTTAAAATATCTCTGAAAATTATTTCACATCTAAGATAACATCCATTAGTGTTACTCATGATTTTATAGGGAAATTATTCAATGTATCGATTCATATTATTTTTCATAATGGATAATTTTTTGATAGAATTAGATTTATGAAAAATGTGTCTCATCCATGAGTAATATTATTTTAAAACCTTATTCGATTCATATGTTATGCTTTGATAAAATGATTATGTAACAGATCTATTTCAATAGATTATCATATTATTAAGTAATTATGACACCAAATTAATTTAATAGGTTATAGTATTATGATTTTTAAATTTAAGGAAAATCATATGTATGATTCATTTATGAGATGGGTGGGTCATATAACTCTATCAAATTAATTGGTTAAAGATTTATTTCTCATGATACAAACATGGATAAAATGATAAATGGACTTTGTATTGTATTATTTGGATGAAAATAGAAATGAAGTAATATTGGTGATACAGGGCTGGTATGTAGAGTGAATTCATTTAAGTAATACATGGTAGGAATTAAGAGGGAACTCGATTAAGTAATATAATTCTTGAATGGCATGTGAACGTGGTCTTGTAAAAGACTTTTTCCACTAAGATTAACATTGTAGCAATTCCTCAACTACTAGAGAATTATTTATTCTTATGTTTCTTCAATAATTTCATGTTTTATCCATATTTTATGAATTTATGGATTATGTTATTTATTTAATTATTATTATTTTCTTATGAAATTCGATATTTTATTCCAAGATTCTGGTATATGATATTTTATATTTAATTTATGATATTCTATTTTTGTGATCATGTTCTCATAACCTTATACAAATGATTGTTCATAAAAATATATTTTATTTACCCTCACTCAGCATCTGGGGAAATTCTTTTTTATATCTAATTCCACTGGTTATGATGATATGTATTATGTTTTATGTGACTAATAAGGGTTATATTCTAAAGAAACATATTGGTATATGTTGTATCTATTATACCAGTGTTTATGTTTCCATGTTTACAAAGGAAAAAAACTAATATGGTATTTGGGTGTCTGTTTGTATAACATTGTAATTATTACTCAAATTTTATGTAATATCTTTGTACATGAAATATATATCATTATAGTTGGATTGAGATTGATGGTTTTGTATAAAATTTTAAGGTAGGATGAATATTTATAACTGAGATCCCCAGGTAAATTTTTATTTATATTTCTAGGGATGTTGTAACATCCCATGTAAGTAATGAATAATAGATATTTTTATCTATGTCTATTAGTGATTTAGATAGTGTTTTGGAGGCTTAAAATGAGAATAAATCCAATCTTAAGCATGGAATACACTAATATTTTAAAAATACTGTTTTACTGCCTTTTGATGGCAAACCATTTTTACATATATATTTTTAAAATTTTATAAGCTATTTTTGTCAAAATAAACTTATTCTTTATGATTGGGACATCAAAATTTACTTTGTGTGAATTTTTGGTATTTTTTCGATGAAGTTCATTTTTTAATTAATAGTGAAAGATGTTGTATTTTAATTCAAAACAGCTTTTTAATCTAATTTATTCATATGATTAGATTATCTTATGAATTGGTTTTGAAGTGAAATTAGAATATATTTTTACCATTTAAACCAATGGTGGTCTTTGGAATCAATTTCACTTTGAAATTGGACTTAAACTGGTGTCAATATTTTGATACTTATTGTTTCATAAAAACACGCTATTTGTCAGGACAGTGGGAATTAATTAATGTAACTTATATGATTTGAATTTTGAAAAATAGACATCATTTTTGTATACATATTATCAAATATAGCTTAGGGTGATGTTTTGGTATATTTCTGAAAAACTTCAACTTTTGAGGAATAGTGAAACCACTAAGTAGTAGTTAAAGAAACTGATTTTTCATTTAAATGAAACTTTGCCACTTCAATGATTTTATTTTCAAAAATCCGATAAACATGGTTTTAATTATGAAGTAAAATGTGGTTCAATGAGATTAAAATAATTTTTTTGGTGAATAGTAACATTTAAGTTTTTAATCACGATTAGTGGTAATTAGTGAAATTTAAGGAAAAAATGATATTATAATAAAATGAAAATACATAGACACATGTCCTACCCTTATTGGATGTGTCATGGCCGACCAAGATAATCCATGGGTCAACTTGGGGACCCCATGGATCCACATTGGTAGGAAAATGACGTTAATATCTTTTTATTTAATGTTAAAATTAAAATGACACAAACATGAGTTGTTTTACTAAAACAATTTTTAAATGGGGTTATACATGTCATATGTTTGACTATAAATATTATTTAGAATGATAAACAGATTTCCTACATCATGATTTTTTTTTTATAATTTTTAGACATTAAATAAATTAAATTATTTATGACATCATGATGATGTAGCGATTGACTCATTAATAAAGGATTTAAATCAAATGAAAAGATAATGTAAAATATATGACCTAAACATTTACAAAACCTATTGTATTGGTGGATTTCGAACCCTTATCACATTACCCTATAACTATATCAATGTGGGACCTTTTTAATCCAAAAATCATTTTAAAATAAAGTAACATTACTTTACTTTCCAAGAGTGCCCCTCCTCTCCTCTTATAAAAGGCCTCCACCTCTACCTCCTTACCCACACTTCCAAAGCCTTTGGATCGGCCAACCCTTACCTATTTTGTCTCTACACTTCCCTATTTTACTCCTTGAAACCTCAATTTGGGTAGAAGTCTTCTCAAGGAATCCTTTGAGCTCAAACCAAAGGGAGTTACCTGATTTTAAGGTAATGACTTCACTTGTGTTCTTTTGTTTTATTTTGCTTCTCCAGCCCCTTAAACTCTTTTTATTCATTTCTTTTGTACCAACACCAGTATCTTCCATATACTAGGATTTTGTTATAAGAATTATTCGAGCTACACTTAAACACACCTAAATCTAATGGTTAAAGAACAAACTGTTTCCGTGGATGGCGAATTTCTGCCTCCCGAAATGATGATTGTTCAAAAATATTTTAACCCCTTCAAAGGTGTCCATTAAGATGACACTATATTTATATATGATATATAATATGATTATGTTTTCCTTAAGCTTATGTATTTTTCATTTTGGGCATACCTTTATGGTTTCCATTATGGGTAAACGCGATATCTTCATTTAAGGAAGTGCGGACTACCGCCCCCTCAAAGTGATTTGATTCATTAATACCATATGTGGGACGTATAAAGGATGTAGTTATGATATTATATATGATATTACTCTGGAATTATAATATACCTTTATGTCATTATGATTCCATTTCATAAAATTAGAAATAGAAATTGAAGCAGCGTTCATGCGTACGTACGGCTTACCGTCTCTATGAACGATGCATTTCATTTCTAACCACTAAATGTTATGTAATATTATAAATGCATGAATGTATTGGATATATATGATATATATGATATCTAAATCATGAATACCATTCTGGATATAATGGATACATGAAAAACTTGTAATTATAAAGGGTTTATTTTTTACTCAAGTACCAATGATCGTTAAAACGAACGTTATTAACTAAAATAATTACATAGTGTTCATGACATGAAAATAAGTGATATAAAAGGAATAATGAACTTGAAAAAGGTTCTTAAATAAGTAGAAATTATGTAAAGTTTATTCTTAAGGAGATTAAAAAACGACCGAGTCAAGTCGAACCCGAGGTATGGGACTTCGTCTCAATCTCCTTTCATTGAGGCATATTTTGTTTTATACACAACCTTCTTTTATATGGTGTATAAACCCCTTTGACTTTTTCGTTTATTCAAATGGAATACGTTTTATACGAAGCATTTACTAAATGACAAAAGGGATTGTTTTTGTCGTACGTATGCGTTGACACTGACTACTCCGCCGCCGTGACCATTATTTGAGTTTCGACTTCCTCTACAAGCCATACCTTTTTTAAGGAAAAATTAATACCATGTTTTACTTTTCTTTTATTTTGGTATTTAAAATGGTTTTCATAATGTTTTTATATCAATGTGTTGTATTGATATCTTGTGATTAAAAGGTGGAAATGTTATGTTTCCTTTATGCAAGTTTTATATGATACGATTATGTTGAGGTTCTTGGGAATTATTATGAAGAAGGGTGGTTCTGTGATAAAATATGGGCGGGTGAGCCCGATATAGCTCTCCAATGTATTGTGTAACACGAAAGAGTGAAACATTAAGGTTTCTCCGAAGAGATTTAGGGAATATACTGTGATGGGTATTCCAAACGAAACTAAGAGGGTTACTCCCTATGTAAGAATGTTATGAATGCCTCATGTTACCTTTATGTCTTCTGATTTCTATGATTTATTCATGATTTGATGAGGTATGTTAAAGTACCTATGTTTTATGGGTAAATTATTATTTCATTCTTATTTATATATGAACTCATGTTTCCATTCCATATTTTTATAACCCATACTGAGCTTTTTATGCTCATCCCATGTTTTTTTGAAATGTTTTTCACAGGTCAAGGGAAAGGTACATGATATGATGATAGTTTCAAGGAAGTATCAAGAATGAATCCATGTTATATTTTAAATATGTTTCCATTGATGGAAAAAATGAATACTATCTTTTATGTAACCGCTTTTCTTAAATTTGGAATGTAATACATGTTTTATGATCTAATTCTCTAAAACTCTAAACCTGAAAAGATCATCACGGTGTAATCTTGAAATATCTCAAGATTAAGTAATGTTTAAGGCCGGAGCCTTATAGTTGGTATCAGAGGTCGATTTAGATAACTTTAGGAGTATTAATTCTATTAAATGATTATCCAAAAATATTTTTTTTTGAAATGATATAGCATTTGAAGATTACCATGTTGCTTCATCTAAGACATGTTTTTTCAGAACGGTTTTCCGTAGAGGAAACAAGGAAGCAGTGCTAGGAAGGCATATAGAAGGAAATAACCTTCTGAATCAGTATCCTGAGATGGTCAGAATTAGAACTGAACATTTTGTTGCAGTAATGGTGCAGTTGACTCAAGTGATAAATGGTGGTGGTATCCATGAACGAGATTAGCCAGATCAACCACAGAGGAACATTTCAGTGGTGGAACATTTCCTGAGGCAACATCCCCCATCATTTATAGGATCATCTGACCCTGTGTTAGCTGAAGGGTGGATTAAAGCACCGGAGAAGATTTTCGATGTCATGGGGTGTTCAGAAAATCAAAAGGTTAGTCTTGCTATTTACCGTTTAGAGGGTGAGGTAGATTAGTGGTGGTCGATGGTTAAAAATATCAGGGACGCTGATGAGATTGATGCTCTTGACTGGGATGAATTCAAAGGTATGTTTCTTGAGAAGTATTTTCCTAAGGCTGTTCAACATAGGATGGGAAAAAAATTCTTGGAATTGAGGCAAGAGGAAGACTCAGTGGCTTCCTATGAAGAGAGTTTCACTCGATTGTCAAGGAATGCTCCAAATTTTATCCGAGACCTTGATAGTAAAATCAATCGTTTTTACTCAGGATAAAAAACAAAATATCTAAGGGAATTAGCTTCTCGTGAGTTTAAAAGTTATGAAAAGCTCGTTCGATGTCCTGAGAAGGTGGAAATTGAGTTTGCTGATGATAAGTGTTCTATAACAACCATCATAAGAAGAGACCGAGGTGGCAGGAGAAAGGGAAGAATTTTTCCAAAAATTCTGATGGTAAGAAAACTATGTTTCTAGTTTGTGATAAATGTGGTAAAAGGAATGCTGGGAAATGTCTTCTGAATTCTGGAAAGTGCTACCGATGTGGTAAGATGTGACATAAGGCTCGTAATTTCACTGAAAAAGATCAAGGTGATGGTAAGTCCAAATTTTATTTACAGTTAGTGAAATGTTTTCAGTGCAATGAGATGGCTCACTATGAAAATGAGTGTCCGACAAAGAGCTTGAGTTATGGGAAGTAGTTAGAGTAAAAGAAGAAAGGGGTGGTGAAATCCATTGAAACTACTTCAGTAGATGTTGGGCCATCAGATGAAGTTGTATCGGGTACTTTGTTTGTTTTTTCAAATTATGCCAATGTGTTGTTTGATTTGGGGTCTACAAATTCTTTCATCTCTGAAACTTTTTCTAGTAAAATGGGAATACCATCTCAAGAAATGACTCCTGAACTTTTGGTAAAAACACATGGGGGAAATTTTGAGGAAAAAAGAAGTTATAAGAAGCTTCCTATCCTTATCTGTGGAAAAAACCTACTTGAAAACCTTATTGTTCTACCTCTAGTAGAGTTTGATGTTTTCCTGGGAATGGATTGTCTCTCTATTTACCATGCTAATATTAACTATAGAGCTAAAGAAGTTTCCTTTTAGAAAGACTTTTAGTTTGTTTACAAGAATGAAGCCTTACTATTGATAACTTATCCCGAGGCCGAGAAACATGTAAAAGATGGAAAAGAATTTTACATTGCAGATATTGTTGAAAACAAGGGAACTGTTCAGATTAATGATGTTCCAGGGGTAAATGAGTATCCTGATGTTTTTCCTGATGAGTTGCCTGGAATAATACCAGATCGTGAAGATGAATTTACTGTTGACTTAGTTCCTGATGCTAAGCCAATTTCAAAACCCCCTTATCGAATGGATCAAATTGAACTTTTAGAGTCGAAGGAGCAATTGCAAGATTTATTAGAGAAAGGTTTCATTCGACCTAGAACATCACCATGGGGTGATCTTGTTTTATTTGTTAAAAAGAAATATGGTTATATGAGACATTGCATTGATTATAGAGCCTTGAATAACATCATAGTTAAGAACAAATATCATTTGCCTCATATCGATGATTTGTTTGATCAGCTCCAGGGAGCTCAATTTTTTTAAAAGATTGACCTAAGATTGGGGTACCATCAGCTGATGGTAAATGAATCAGATGTTCTGAAGACTGCGTTTCATACAAGATATGTCCATTATAAATTTATAGTAATTCCTTTTGGGCTAACCAATGCACCTGTTGTATTCATGTTCTTATTGAATAGAATTTTCCATGAGTTCTTGGATAAGTTTTTGGTGGTTTTCATTGATGATATTTTGCTGTTTTCTAAAAGTAAAGAGGAGCATGAAATACATTTAAGGGTTATTTTGAAAACCTTAAAAGAAAAGATATTGTATGGGAAATTCAGCAAGTGTGAGTTTTGGTTGAAACACATTTTTATCCTTGGTCACATTGTTTCTAAAGATGGGATAACCGTTGATCCTGAAAAAACAAAGGTTGTTGAAGAATGGATAAGACCCACAAATGTAACAGATATTCATAGTTTCCATGGTTTGGCAGGATATTACCGAAGGTTTGTTAGAAATTTTTCATGGTTATCTAGTCCAATGACTAAGCTAACTCAGAAGGGTGTTATGTTTATCTGGATAAAAGAATGTGATGATTGTTTTCAGGAATTAAAAAGAAGATTTGTGAATGCTCCATTTTTGGAACTACCTTCCAGGAATGGAGAGTTTGTTATCTACAGTGATGCTTCATTGAAAGGACATGGTTGCGTCTTAATGAAGAATGTTCAGGTAATTTTTTATGCTTCAAGACAGTTGAAAACTCATGAGGTAAATTATCCTACACATGATTTGGAATTAGCTGTTGTTGTTTTCTCTTTAAAAATTTACAAGCATCATTTGTATGGAGTAAAGTGTGAAATATATACAGATCAAAATAGTTTAAAGTATATATTCACTCAGAAAGAATTGAACATGATACAGAGGAGATGGATAGAATTAATCAAGGATTATGATTGTACAATTAATTACCATCTGGGAAAAGAAAATAAAGTGGCTGATGCTTTGAGTCAAAAATGTAATGCTTCATTAGCAATGTTTCATTTGGAACGCGATCCTTTGGTTAAGGATTTGATAAACTTTGGAATAAAAGTTGTTTGTGCAGGATGTTCTTCTGTTTTGTTTCATGTATTAGTGAAATCTTCTCTATCAGACAGAATGAAGCAAGCACAGAAGCAAGACAGTGAGTTGCAGAAATAGGTAGAGCTGGTTCAGAAAGGTAAGTTTCATGAATTAAACATTGATAATGATTGAGTTTTGAGATTTGGGAAGAGATTGTGGGTGACTTATGATTCACAGTTGTGGGGAGAGTTGTTATGTTAAGTTCATAGTTCTCCATTTTCAGTTCATCCTGGCAGTACTAAGATGTACATAGATCTGCGGTATTATTACTGGTTGGATGGAATGAAAAGAGATATTGCTGATTTTACTGTGAAGTGTTTTACATGTCAACAGGTTAATGCAGAGCGGCAGTTTCCAAAAGGGATGCTTCAGCATTTACTAGTTCCAGAGTGGAAATGGGAGAATATATCCATGGACTTCATTGTGGGATTGTCGAAGACCCCTCGAGGTAATAATGCAATGTGGGTTATTGTTGATCGGTTGACTAAGTCTGCTCATTTCCTTGCTATACGAGATAATTTTTCCCTAGATCAACATTCCCATTTGTATCATAAAGAGATAGTCAGGTTACAAGGAGTTCCCCTCTCCATTGTATCTGACTGTGAACCCAGGATAACTTCTAACTTTTGGAAGGGCCTTCAGAAGTCGTTGGGTACTGAATTAAATTTTAGTACAGCTTTTCATCCTCAATTAGATAGACAGTCAGAACGAATAATTCAGACATTGGAGGATATGCTACGTTCTTGCTCTATGGATTATCAGGGAAGTTGGGACCAACATCTTTCTTTGGTTGAATTTTCATATAATAACAGTTTTCATTCTAGTATACAGATGGTACCATTTGCGGCGTTATATGGGATGCGGTGTCGAACTCTAGCTTTTTGGGATGAAGTGGGTGAAATAATGGTGATGGGGCCAGAATGGGTAGAAGAGTTGGCAGAAAAAGTTCAGCTGATACAGAAACACATGAGAATAGCTCAGAGCATGCAGAAGAGTTATGCGGACAACAGGAGGAAGGATATATCTTTTGAGGAAGGTGATCATGTTTTTCTCAAAGTCTAACCATGGAAAAGTGTGATGCAATTTGGTAAGAAAGGAAAGAGGAGTGCAAGGTTCATTGGACCATATGAAATTCTGGAGAGAGTTGGATCATTTTCATACCAGGTGGCTATACCCCCGAGTTTATCTCAGGTACACAATGTTTTTCATGTTTCGATGCTGAGAATGTACATGCCATATCCATCTCATGTTTTGAGTCCAGAGGTTGTTCAGCTAGAAGGGAACCTATCTTATGAGGAACAACTAGTACAGATTCTTGACCACAGGGAGCAAGTGTTACAAAATAAGGTGATTAATCAGGTAATGGTTTTGTGGAAAAACCACATGATGGAAGAGGCAACATGGGAATCTGAAAACGCAATGAGGGATAAGTACCCACATTTATTCGATAAGTAAATAAATTGCGGGGACACAATTTTCTAAAGGGGGAAGGATGTTACATCCCAAGTAAGTAATGAATAATAGATATTTTTATCTAACAATATTAGTTAATTAGATAGTGTTTTAGAGGCTTAAAATGAGAATAAATCCAATCTTAAGCATGAAATACACTAATATTTTTAAAAGATTGTTTTACTGCCTTTTGATGGAAAACCATTTTTAAATTTATCTATTGAATATTTTATAAGCTATTTTTGTCAAAATAAACTTATTCTTTATTATTGGAACTTCAAAATTTACTTTGTGTGAATTTTTGGTATTTTTCCGATAAATATCATTTTTAATGAATAGTGAAAAAATGTTGTATTATAATTCAAAACCTCTTTGTAATCTAATTTATTTATATTATTAGATTATCTTTTAAATTGGTTTTTAAGTGAAAATAGAATATTTTTTTACCATTTAATCCAATGGTGGTCATTGGAATCAATTTCACTTTTAAATTGGACTTAAACTGGTGTCAATCTTTTGATAATTATTGTTTAATAAAAACACGCTATTTTTCATGACAATGGGAATTAATTAATGTAACTTCTATGATTTTAATTTTATAAAATAGAAATCATTTTTGAATTCAGAATATCAAATATATCTTAGGGTGAAGTTTTGGTATTTTTCTAAAAAACTTCAATTTTTGATGAATAGTGAAACCACTAAGTGGTAGTTAAAGAAACTGATTTTTCATTTAAATGAAACTTTTCCACTTCTATGGTTTTATTTTCAAAAATACGACATACATGGATGTCATTAAGAAGTAAAATGTGGTTCAATGAGATTAAAATAATTTTTTGGTAAATACTAAATTTTATGTTTTTAATCACGATTAGATGTAATTAGTGCAATTTAATGCCAATATGATATTATAATAAAATGAAAATACCAAGAAACATGTCCTACCCTTATTGTATGTGTCATGGCCGACCAATAAAAGCCATGGGTAATCTTGGGGACCCCATGGAGCCACTTTGGTAGGAAAATGACATTAATATCTTTTTATTTAATGTTAAAATTAAAATGACACAAACATGAGTTGTTTTATAAAACAATTTTTAAATGGGGTTATACAAGTCAGATGATTGACTATAAATATTCATTAGAAATATAAGAAGATTTCCTACATCATTATATTTCTTCTATAATTTTTATACATTAAACAAATTAAATTATTTATGACATCATGATGATGCAGCGATTACCTCATTAATAAAGGATTTAAATAAAATGAAAGGATAATGTAAAATCTATGACCTACACATGTAAAAAACCTATTGTATGGAAGGATTTCGAAACCTTATCACCTTAACCTATAATTATTTCAATTTTGGACCTTTTTAATCCGAAACTCATTTTAAAATAAAGTAACATTTCATTACTTTCCAAGAGTGCCCCTCCTCTCCTCTTATAAAAGGCCCCCATCTCTACCTCCTTACCCACACTTCCAAAGCCTTTGGCTCGGCCAACCGCTGCCAATTTTGTCTCTCCACTTCCCTCTATTACACCTTGAAGCCTCACATTGGACAGAAGTCTTCCCAAGGAAGCCTTTGAGCTCAAGCCAAAGGGAGTTACCCGATTTTAAGGTAATGTCTTCACTTGTGTTCTTTTGTTTTATTTTGTTTCTCCAACCCCCTAAACTCTTTTTATTCATTTTTTTTGTAACAAAAACAGTATCTTACATAAACTAGGATGTTGTTATAAGAATTATTAGAGCTACACATACACACACATACATCTAATGGTTAAAGAACACACTGTTTCCTTGGATGGCGAATTTCTGCCTCCCGAAACGATGATTGTTCAACATTCTTTTAACACCTTCAAAGGTGGCCATTAATATGACACTATATTTATATATTATATATAATATGTTTATGATTTCTTTAATCTTCGGTATTTTTCATTTTGGGCATACCTTTATGGTTTCCATTATGGGTAAACGCGATATCTTCATTTAAGGAAGTGCGGACTACCGCCCCCTCAAAGTGATTTGATTCGTTAATACCATATGTGAGATGTGTAAAGGATGGAGTTATGATATTATATATGATATTACACTGGAATTATAATATACCTTTATATTATTATGATTCCATTTCATAAAATACGAAATAGAAATAGAAGAAGCGTTCATGTGTACGTACGACTTACCGTCTCCATGAACGGTGGATTTCATTTCTTACCTCTAAATGTTATGTAATATTATAAATGCATGCATGTACATGATATATATGATATATATGATATCTAAATCATTAATACCATTCTGGATATAATGGATACATTAACAACTTGTAATTATAAAGGGTTTATTTTTGACTCAAGTACCAATGATCGTTAAAACGACGGTTATTAACTTAAATAATTACATAGTGTTCATGACATGGAAATAAGTGATATAAAAGGAAAAATAAACTAGAAAAAGGTTCTAAAAAAAGTAGAAATAAACTAAAGTTTATAATTTAGGATATTAAAGAATGACCGAGTCAAGTCGGACCCAAGGTATGGGACTTCGTCTCAATCTCCTTTCATTGAGGCATATTTTGTTTTATACACATCCTTCTTTTATACGGTGTATAAACCCCTTTGACTTTTAGTTTTATTCAAAAGGAATATTTTTTATACGAAGCGTTTACTAAACGAAAACAGGGAATGTTTTTGTTGTACGTTTGCGGCGACAACGACTTCTCCGCCGCCGTGACCATTATTTGAGTTTCGGCTTCCTCTATAAGCCATACCTCTTTTTAAAGAAAAAGAAATACCATGTTTTACTTTTCTTTTATTTTGGTATTGAAAATGGTTTTCATAATGTTTTTATATCAATGTGTTGTATTGATATGTTGTGATTGAAAGGTGGAAATGTTATGTTTCCTTTATGCATTTTTTATGTGATACAATTATGTTGAGGTTCTTAGAAATTATTAGGAAGACAGGTGGTTACGTGATAAACTAAGGGCGGGTGAGCCAGATATACCACTCCAATGCATTGGGTAACGCGAAGGAGTGAAACCTTACGGTTTATCCGAAGAGATTTAGGGAATATACTGTGATGGGTATTCCAAACGTAACCAATAGGGTTACTTCCTACGTAAGAATGTTATGAATGCATCAAGTTACCTTTATGTCTTATGATTTCTATGATTTATTCATGATTTGATGAGGTATGTTAAAGTGCCTATGTTTTATGGGTAAATTATGATTTAATTCTTATGTATATATGAACACATGTTTCCTTTCCATATTTTTATAACCCATACTAAGCTTTTTATGCTCATCCCATGTTTTTTTGAATTTTTTTTTACAAGACAAGGGAATAGAACATGATATGATGATAGTGTCAAGGAAGTGTCAAGAAAGAATCCATGTTTTATTTTAAATATGTTCCTGTTGATGGAAAAAATGAATATTACCTCTTATGTAACTAGTTTTCTTAAATGTCGAATGTAATACATGTTTTATGATCTGATTATCTAAAACTCAAAAACTAAAAAGATCCTCAAGGTGTATTCTTGAAATATCTCAAGATTAAGTAATTTTTAAGGTCGGGGCCTTATAGATGTCACTAATGATGAGTATCAGGATGAGTTATTTTTTTCAAAAAATGTCCAGAAATATTGGTAAATGATATATTTAGTGATTTCCTAGAAATAGATACTCTTCTTAATAATATATGTGTTTTGGATCTGGAATAAATTTTCATTGGGATATCCACTTTGAAAAAATGATTTGGTCCTGACACTGGGTTATCTGGTATGTGATAACAGGCTATTCAACACACCTAGATTGACACATTTAAGGGATATGATTTTGGATCTCATAATTACATTACAAACGGAAATTATTCTTTTAAATATACTATTACATTCAATAACCTATGATATATATATTTTCCCATCCTTAAAAATTTAATAATCCCGAATTAAGTAAATAATTCACATTGAGGGTCTTTTTTGGTTTAGAGTTTTAGAGAATCGGGCTATAACAATTACATTACATCTCAATTGATACAAAGTATACACTTTACTCAAAAACAATTTTACTATAAAATAAAAACACATAAAAGGAAGTAAATGTTCATTTATTGATAAATAATACTTTTAAATTCTTTCTTTCTCTTTCGAATCCTTACATCTTATGAAAAAAATTTCAAAAACATGGAATGATCATAAAATCTATATATTGTTTATAAAAAACGAAATAAAAACATAAGTCAATCATTACAAACAAATCAATGAAATCATACTTTTCAATAAATAATTTACCACACAAAATCTTAATATTTTTGGAAAACAAATGGAAATCATAAAACATATAGTTAACTAGTTTCATCCATAACATATATACATTGCAGACTTCAATGCTACGTAGGGAGTTAGATTTGGAACACCCAACAAAATATTTTCCTTAAATATATAAGGAGAAACATTAAAATTTACCTCTGTCATGTTACCCAATGAATTGGAGAGCTATCTCAGGCTCACCCTCCCTAGGTTTATCATGGAACCAATCGTATATATATATAATTACCATGAACCATAACATATTCGTAACACATGAACATGCATAATGGAAAGTTAAAATTTTCACATTGATAAAAAATATAACATTTTAATATATTATCATAATAATTCCATTACAAAACCATTTTCAATACCACAATATTTAAAAATACGATAGGGTTTTTATTTTCCATTTTTAAAAACAATATGGCTTGTTAAAGAAGCCAAATTTCAAAATGCTCACTGTGGTGGAAGGGTCATTATCAACAAGTAACATAAAAATAAAAATTCCCTCCAAAATTTAGTAAAACAATACGTAGAAAAAAGATTCGATTAGAATGAAATGAAAAGTCAATGGGGTTTATACACCGTATAAAGAATGTCGTCTATAAACCGAAGTACGCCTCAATGAAAATAGATTGAGACAAAGACCAATACAAAGATTGTATCATGAGATTAAGGATAAATCAAAGAAATAATTATGTGTAAAAATATAAATTAACCCAATATAAATAGATATTAGGTTTTAAAAAATTATTGGTTGTTCACATATATTCATAACAAAACCAAATCACAAAGTAGATGATTATCCTGATGAATAGAAATTGGGTTAAGATGTTCCCTTACCTCATGTATGACTTGACTTGTTCTTTCATTAATATCATGAATAATAATATAATGTTAAATTATAATTTCTGAAAATCCATTTTCATTTTTATTATTCATTTTATATTAATTATTATCACGATATAAACAATACATAATCATTTATGTTAATAATGGAAATTTGTTCGATATTTGGTACTCGAGTCAAAAAATGAAATTCTTATAATTAAATGTTATACATGTGGTAAAAATTCCATTATCTCTAGAATGATACTAATGAATTATAAATAATATATATCATATATATCTAGTATATATATGTATTTAAAATAGTTCATAACATTTGGAGATAGGAAATCAAATTAACCATTCATAGAGACGGTAAGTCGTATGTACACATGAACACTACTTTCATTTTTAATTTGTATTTAATGGAATAAAAAAATATTGATACATTACTATATTATATTTCTAGTATAATATCATATATAATTTGAGTAACTCCATCCTTCATACATTCCACATATTTCATTAACGAGTCAGATCACCTTGAGGGGGGAAGTAGTATCCACATCCTCAAAAGAAATTATCTTATTTACCCATTATGGTAACCATTAATATATGATATAAATTAAAAATAAAGAATCATATAGATAATATAAATATAATATATATCATATATAAATATAGTGCCATCATAATGGCCACCATGATAGATGGTAGGAGATAACTAATCAACCATCGTTTCGTGAGAAATCAGTTCGCCGTACACAAAACCATTATGTATATATCTATTAGATGGAGGTTTGTGTACATTTAGTTTCAATAATTCTAATAAAAACTTCCTTTTATATTGTTAAGATGGGTTTTTCTATAAACACAATTAATTAAAATATAATAAGGAGTGTAGAAGTATTATAAAATAAGAGAATATGAGGGAATACATTGCCTTTAAATCATGTAACTACCTTATGTTTGAACCAAAAGGATTATTTTAAGTGCCTTCTGACATAGATAAGGCTTATATGAGGAATATAAGTATTTCTAGACCTTATTTTCTAAGAGTTCGGACATGCCAAGGGGCATGAGAGAGGTATGTAATGGGTTAGTGGTGATGTCCTTTTTTAAAGGGGATAAGGGTTCTTTAGGAAAGCATGAAAATATTTATTTATTATTAACTGAATATCATTTCAAAAAGTTCCAAAACTAAATATATTAATAAATAATATGACTATTATTCTCAATCCTATCAACCAATATGTTTTAGAAAACTGTTGGTTTCATTTTTAATGTTATCATTTATCATTAACTGTAAGTTAACTAATTTAACTTTTACAATGTATTCGTTTATAGTCACACAATATTGATAATATAGTTACAATAAAATTACAGGGGACCCAAAACGATTCATTAATGAAATTCGTAACTCAAATGTGTAATTTGGATGAATCTTATATTTTTAGGTCTATTTTATCATTTAATATAATGGAAATGGTTTTAAAAACTCATTTTTTCCAATTTATATACTATTAAAATAATGACATTTTAAAAAATCCAATCCCACTTGATTCATTATAGAAACTATAATTAACATATATAAATCAAGTAATACAAATCTATAAAATTAATCTATGGAATAAATATAATCAAAATAAATTTATTTTAATATTTATAATCTCATTTATTTAAAATATTAATTAATGAGGTAACCATTGCATCATCATTGTGTCATAAATAAATAAATTTATTTTATGTATTAAATTTATAAATAAAAAATCATGATGTATGAAGTGTTAATTTATTTATATTGTCTATTTATAGTCAATGATATCAATTATATAACCCCAAAATAATATTGTTTTAGCAAAACAATACACGTAAAAGAATTTTTTGTTTTTAACATTAAATAAAAACTTTTTAATGTCATTATCTTTCCCAAGTTTCAATAAAAGGATACAATTCTAACCCATGGATATTATTGGTCTTTCATGACTCATCCAATAATTTTAGGACATGTATTATTGTAATTTAATACTATTATAATATTATTTTTACCTAGAATTACCATATTTACCATTAACTGCGGTAAATAAAAATCCAAAGTTACTATTCCCCAAAAATTATTTCCATCTTATAAAAAATTTTATTTACTGATGACAACCACGTATGTCATATTTTTTTAAATTAAATTCAAAAAAGCTCTAAAAGTTTGTTAAAATGAAAATTTTGGGTTTTTAACTACTACGTAGTGTTTCACAATTTATCAAAAATTTATCGTTTTCAAATAATTACAAAAAATCAAACCAAAGAAAATTTTGATATACCGAATTCAAAAATAATTTCTATTTTACCAAATTCAAAACATAGAAATCTCATTAATTAATTAAAAATTATTTTTTTTATTACGGAAAAACAGTTTTTAAAAATATAATAACTATCAAAAGATTATCACTTATTTATGTCAAATTTGAAATTGAAATCACATATAATGACCTAAATTGGATTAAATTGTAAAAATATATTCAAATTATACTTTTAAAAAATTAAAATTATAATATATAAATATAAAAAAAATTATTAAAAGGCAGTTTGATTTAAAATTCAGTATTTTTCACTATTCATTAAAATTTATCTTTATAATAAAAATACCAAAATTTCATTGAATATAAATTTTGATGCCCCGATTCTAAAGAATAATTTAATTCATTAAAATAGAGAATATAAACTTGAAAAATACTAGATTTAAACTGTGTTCTCTATCAATAGGCCGTAAACACCTCTTTTAATGAATATTTGAGTATTCATGCTTAGAATTGGATTAATTCATATTTTAAGACATTAAAATAAATTGAATAATAGAAAAAATATTTAACAAACATTTTTTATCATATTGTAGTTTGTTCTGTTCATTTCCACTAATACAACGTCAATGTGTTTACAAACAATTAAAATAATAATATTATATTATTATTTTATAATATAACACAATGTTTTATGTAAAATTTGATTTCAAAGAAGCAAGTTGTGGCATGTTGAGTACACCATCAGATGTAAAATTCACTTTGAGGTAAAATTAAATTTTTTTCAAAAATAATAGTAGATATGAAAATGTCACATTCTTTATTTACCAGAGATGTTACATCCTTCCCCCTATTGGAAATTTCATCGTAGAAAATTTTAAAATTAGGATTAGAAACATCATTAAATGTCCCACATCATAAGAAGAGTAAATTATACAGTCACTTTAAAAGTAAGAAAGGAAGTACAAATGTCACCCGCGAAAACACATACCTAGATTCAATGAGTACATGGATTTGGAAGAGAAACTAAGTGTCATTTTCTGATGTAGAGAGATATAAAACATGATTATGAGAATTTTTTCCACAAGAAAACCACAAACTGGTGATAGGTTAAAAAATAATAGGTTTTCCAGTTTGAATAGTAAACATACAATGTTTTTGTTCAATGTTATTTTTCAAAAATTTGAGGAATTAATTTATGATCATGAATAAGAACATAAGTACATATACTAACTTGTCATTTATACTTTCATCATTTAATATATTTCTTCTATAAGCTATTCTTTTCTAAAAATGATGAGTATTCAAGATGACATACTCACATCAGAAGCACTAAAATCAACATCAAGAGAATCACATAATCCAAAACGTTGAACTATATATTTCACCAGTCTCTAGACATTAACCAAAAACGAAATGGATAGTATGAGATAAGATGATCCAATAAAAGGAAAATACATTGTAATATTAAATACTATTCTAAATCTCAAAAATTCAACAAACAATACCCAAAGTTCAAAAAAGAACATTAAATAAAAAATTGCCCATAAAATTCATCTATGTTATCTAAACTTTGAGTGAATCACAAAATTTAGAAGGATTTTATCACATAGTCTTCAAAAAAATAATGATTATCTCCAAATAACAATGGGCACTCATAAAGTCTCATGAAGAAGTGTAATTAACATAATAACACATTCTCTATAATAGGTTTATCATTTCCAAAAAGAACCCAAATCACCATATATTCACAACGAAAACATAGATTCTTCAAAAATAAAATTCAATGATTACTTCTGAAATTAAATCACAAAGTATTCTATTTTTCTTAAGAATATAGTGCTCCCAAAACTGAAAACATCATCTGAAATAACTATTATCACATAATCACTAAAGCATTTTCCTATACTAAGGATATCAACATGATAAAACATAATATCCCAAATCAACTTATTCTTGATCAATAACGTCTTTTTACTAAAAATAATTATCCATACAAATCACGAACATCATGTAGTCCAGTGATAGGGAATAAATCCCAATCTCACTTCGGATGTGGGTTTGATTTCCTATAGCTTTGTCCGACGCGACGGGTTGTCATGCGGTCTGTGTGTTGTCCTTTTTCGAAAACAATATAATTTTATAAAATTCTGAAAAATGAGGTAAATTAATCAAAAATAACTATAACATATTTTAACCACAAATGTTATCTCATAACCTGCATTTTAATCTTATAAATGATTAACCTATAATTACCTCAAATTCAAGAATCATATACACCCAATTGGTTCATCTTATATATATACTCACAATATAAAAGTTATCTTTTCCTTGAAAAACATTTTCACATATCATACATAAGGATTAAACATACGAGAAAACATCTTCCAATGTAATACCATCATAAAAAGATCCTTAATACTTTTAAGCATTTTATCATCCTAATAACTATTGTAACTATATAATAACTTATATGTACACATATAAATCATTCAATGTTCATAATATTCCATTAATCATTCTTTTTATATGTATTTCATAATACATCTTCCCTAAAAAAATCATTAATCAAATCCTAATATTCAATAATTTCAAAACATCTACTAAAAAAATATATACCTTTCAATGGACATTGTTAGTTTCTACAACCCCAATTGGAATGGCATAAGGTATGGGTAAACATATATTTGTATGTTCTTTCTAAAACCATTCATGAACATTCTTTGTAGGATATCTATTTGAATAATGACATTGCACACCACGTTTAAAACATTTAATTGACCCTTCAGAAAGAACTTCCTTCCCTTTCCTGGAGTCAACCAGACTCTTCCTTTTTCTAGGACATGTTATTGTTTTATGACCTTCATTACCACATTAAAATTTCTTTCTCATCCTATAGAAACTTTTGTTGAGGTTTTTCATTCCAAATCATTGACATATAGGATTTTCAAAATACTAACCTTTATGGTTAGTACATGAACTCATATTGGGATTCATTTCTCACATATATGCTACATTATAAAAATAACCAAGGTACAGTTGGTTAATCGTGACTCGAGATAGTTAGTTAATAATTACCACAATACTTCTCATTTTAGCTCCCATTTCATTCATTTCATCATTCATAACTCTACTACAGTTTCCTTCACATCCATTGCAACATTGGTGCCTACTAGATCCATCCATTTACTAAAACCAAAAAGGTTAGTGTGACTATACTATACAAATCATCATATAATATCTTATGATTTGGGAAAACACTAAGTTATAATTATTCTTATTATCATTAACTTGTTCAATTTATCTAAAATAACATTAACTCTTTCTAAAATCCGAAACATTTTGGTTATGTAACATATGCTTTGAGAACATGCTAACCACTGAATTTATCTTAACCAACCTCTAATACCAACTTTAGGGCCCCATCTATAAACATTTAATAATCATGAATTATGTTAAGAGTAAATATTTTGGATCTTTTCTGGTTTAGATTTTTAGAGAATTAGGCAATAATGATTACATTATATCTTAACTATTACCGAGTAAACACTTCTACTCAGTATCAATTTAATTATAAAATACAAACTATAAAAATAAAAAATGAGTTATTCTCTTGATAAAATTTTCTTGAATTCTTATGTTCACTTACCCTTCCTTATATCCTATGAAATTTATTTTCAAAAACATGGGATGAGAAAAAAAAGCTGTGTAATTATTATAAAAAAGAAAACATTTGTCCATTAAAAAAATAAATGAAATCATACTTTTGAAACAATAACATGCCACACAAAATCATATGATTTACTAATAACAAATGAAAATCATCAATCATAAAGGTAATTTGTGTAATCCATAAGATACTTATGTTTTAGCTTTCATAGCTACATCGAGAGTTACATTTGTAATACCATTTAATGTATATTACCTAAATATATTTGAAGAAACATTAATATTTACATCCATCACATTAACTAATGAATTGAATATATATCTCAGTCTCACCAGCCTTATGTTTATCATGGAACCACCCAAATACATAAAAAATTAAGAAGAACCATGGCACATTCATAACACATTAACAAGAATAGGGGAAAGAAAAAATTTCTAAATTGAAATAAAAATATAACATTTAAATATATTGATATAATAAATCAATTCTCAAAACCATCTTGAATTCCAAAATACATAAAAATAGTATATGGTATTAATTTTCTATTTTGAAAAACATTATGGCTCATTAAAGAATCCAAATATCAAGATTCGCAGGGTGGAAGAAAGGTCATTTTCAACCCAAATGTTAAAAATAAACATTCACTTTTTATTTTAGTAAATTTATTCATTGAAAAAGTATTCCAATTTAAAGAAAATAAATTTCAAATGGGTTCAGAAAACATATATTGTAATGTCGTGTATAAATCAATATATGCCGCAATGAAATAAGATTGAGACGAAGTCCCTTAAAATGATTGTATAATGAGATTAATGATGAATCAAAGACATAATTATGAGTGGAAATTATAAATACACCCTATATAAGAATATATTAAGTATAAAACAATTATTTTTCATTAAAACATGTTCATATCATGACATAATCAAGAGGTTTAAGATTAACCCAAAGAATGGAAATTGGGATAAGAGGTTCCCTTACCACGGGTCTAACATGACTGGTTTGCACTTTAATCTCTTGAATAATAAAATAATGTTAATTTATAATTTCATAATAACATATTTATTGTTTATTATTCCTTTAATATTTTTTATTAACATTTTATAAACATTACATAATCATTTATGTTAATAACGGACGTTTTGTTGAAATTTGGTACTTGAGTCAAATATGAACTTCTTGTCATGAAATGTTGTCTATGTGGTCAAAATTACATTATCTATAGAATGATATTATGGAATTATATATCATATATATCATATATATCATGTATATAATTGTATCTATACTAGTAAACAACATTTGGAGATAAGAAATTAAATGCGATTTTCAATTAGACAGTTAGCCGTAAGTACACATGAATGATACTTTCATCTCTATTTCATTTGTAATTGATTCAAAACATAATGATAAATACATATATCAATTTTATAGTATAATTTATTATATAATTTTAGTAACTCTATACATTATAAATTTCACGTGTGGCTTGAATGAGTCATATCACTTTGAGGGGTGGTAGTCCACACATACTCAAATGAAATTATCATATTTACCTATTATGAAATCTGTAATGGTTTAATATAAATTAAAATTACAGAACCATAGAGATAATATAACTATAATATTTATCATATATAAATATAGTTCTATCAAAATGGACACCATGTGAGGCAATAGGATATAATCATAAAATCATTGTTTTTTGAGGCGGCAGTTGGTCGTACAAAGAAATAGTATGATTGTATCCATTAAATTGTGGTGTGTGTAAGTATAGATTCAATAAATCTTTTATAAACAACCTATTATATTGGGGATACTGTTTTTTAATGTAAAATAGTAATAAAAAGATCATTGGTTGTGAAGATGTAAAATAAAATAAGTGAACATGAGGGAAGACGTTACCTTAAAATCAGGTAATTCCCTTTGGTTTGAACCAAAATGTTTACTTGAAGTTCCTTATGCTTAATTTAAGGCATATAGAAGGAATATAAGAATTTTGGGAGCTTATTTGGTAGTGTATTGATGTGCTAAGGGACTTTAGTGTAGATTGTAATGGGTTAGAGTAGATGACCTTTAAAAAGGGGGAGGATGGTCTCTTTAAGAATATGTAAAAAGAATTATTCATTATAAAATGAATTTCTAATTCAAATGGACCCAAAATCATTCAAATCGAAGTTAAAATATCTATTATTCAATATCATCTCATCGAATAGGTTATAGAAATTTTTTGGACTAATATTTATCCTTATCATTTAACTTTAACTCTTAGTTAACTAATTTATCTTTTACCATGGCTTCTTGTATATTAATACTGTAAGGGCATTATAGTTAAAATAAAATTCCATGCGACCCAATATGAATCATTAATGAAAATTTAAATATAAAAAATGTCATTTTTCCAAATATTATATTTTTAGGGATACTTTAATATATAATAAAATGTTAATTGATTTAAAAACTCATTTATATCAACTTCTATACTATTCATATCAGGATTTTTTTTAAAATCCTAACCAATATTATTATTTAAAAAACCTTCCTTAAATTAAATATATAAAGTCATAAAAATTTCTGATATTTTTGAATGGCATAAATAGTATTAAATTAAATTTATTTTTATATTTCAAATCTTATTTATTTAAAACATTTATTAACGGGGTAATCATTACATCTTCTTTGTTTCATTAATAAATTTATTTATTTGATTTCGTAAAATTATAAAGAAAATTAAATTATGTAGAAAATAATTTTAGAAATCTAATGATTATTTATAGTCTATGATATCAAATAAATAACCCCACGTTAATTTTTTTAGCAAACCAATACATGATTAAGAAAATTTTTTATTAAAAAAAGTTATTAATAACATTATCATGAAAAATTGGAATTAAAATGCCAAACTTATCAACCAGGGATTGTATTGGTCCTCCATAACTCATCAAATATGTTTAGGACAAGTTTTATGGAAATTTTATTTTAATATAATATTATATTTACCTTCAATTATTGTATTTACCTTTAACTGTGGAAAATAAAAATCAAATGTTACAGTCAACCAAAAATTATTTTCATTATATTGATAAAAATTTTCCATATTTACTAAAACCATGTATGATGGATGTTTTTATTCAATTACAGAAGTGGTAAAATTTCATTTAAATGAAAAATTATGTATTTTAACTACTACATAGTGTTTCACAATTCATATAAAATTGAACTTTTTCAAAAAAATACAAAAAATTCACCCAAAGATAATTTTGGTATTTTGAATTCAAAAATTATGTCTATTTTAGAAAATTAATAACTTAAAAATCACATTAATTAATTTAAAACTAATTTATGTTTTCATAACCAAAATACATGTTTTTAGGAAATAATAACTAACAATATATTAACACTTGTTTGTGTCCAATTTCAATGTGAAATTACATCCAATGACCAACATTGGATTAAATGGTAAAAATATAATTCAATTAATCTTTAAAACCATTTAAAATGATAATATATCCATATAAATAAATTATCTTACAAGGAAGTTTGAATTAAAATGTAGTATTTTTCACTATTAATTTAAAAGGTAACATTATCAAAAACATACCAAACATTCATCCAAAGTAAATTTTTATGTCTAGATTCTAAATAAGAATTTTATTTTTTTCAAATAAATCATATAAAAGTGAAAAAATATTGATTTAAAAAGGGTTCTCCTACAATAAGTGAGAAACCGTACTTTTAAATGACATTACCATATTTAAGATTAAATTTGTATTATTTCTTATTTTACACCTATAAAACATATTGGATTACTATAAAAACATTTAAAAAACCATTTTAATCATATTGTAGTTAGTTCTGTTCCTTCCCAGAAATACATTGGATATGTTTTATCTACCTTTTAAAATAATATTATTAAATTATTATTTTTCAGTATAACTCAGCATTGTTTGAGTCATCTGATTTCAAAGAAAATTTTTGTTCTATGATGAGTAAACTATTATACATAGCATCTCCTTTAATGTATTGAAAATATTTAATTCAAAAATATTAATAAATACAAAATTTTTACATTCTTTATTTACCTAGGATGTTACAATATAACTTTGATTTCATAGATTACTGAAGTGTGGTCCACGATTTAGGAAATAAATTTGTATATTTTTAGGATTATATGGTATTATAATATGATAAATGATTCTCAAACTATTATTTTTAGTTTCAATCAATTCACATTATTAGAATAATGATGGTTAAAATTTGATTTTTCATATGGGTATTGTGTGTTCTTTATGTGAATCTTGTACCCAATTGTAAATCACATAATGATAATTTAGAAGGTGGTGCGATTGTTGGTTATACATTTTAATATAAATAGATTACAAATGACAAGTTAATGGAATGTGATGTTCTTCTAGTATTGTTTACGTTGATTATATGAATCATGATTTTATTGGGGTTGAGGAACCTTTTGAAATGATTCATATTTGATATTATAATAAAGTTTTGTTAGGGATATATTTATGAATTCCATGTAATGGTTTATAAATAATGATGGATTAATGAAGTACTTATATTTTGGAATTCTAAGATAATGTTATTTGAATCATCAATAATATAAATAATTTTAGTTTATGTTTTCATTAAGTATTCAAAATGATATGTTATGAGGTGATAAAGACTTAGATAAGTGGTATTTTTTTAAGGAAATGTTATCATTAATGTGATCAACATGTTAAAAAATTGTGTTTCACTTGGATAAAGAGATGACTGATTTGGATAAACTAAGTGGGATAGTATTTTTTTACCCATGAACTGGTTCTAATTTGTTAAAAAATATGTCTATGTTAACATGGAATAATTTTAAAACTTCTTGAATTTAAGGAATATATTTAGTATGCTCTGTAATAAAGAATCATTCATGTTCTCCAAAACTTTTTATGTTAATTATTTTTATAGCCATGTTTTAAGGGAATATATGATGTGTTTGTTCACATGTTTTGAATGTAACAACCACGATGTAAATTGTGATATATAGTGGATCAATAATAAGATAATTTAAGGAACTTATTTATAATGTTTTTTATTTATATCATTCATAATGGTTATAAGGTTTACTATTACTGAAAAGATTAAGATAACCATCGAAAAAAGTATTTGTGTATTGATATTTTATTGAAAATATTCGTTAAAAGGATATATATAATCATTAAATTCATTTCATGGATTTCCATTATAGTTTGAAAATTATATTAATCTAATTTTATAAAAATACATCATGTATGTCGGGTGAAGACTAATCAAGCATCTAAAGGATGTGGGTCTTGAACCCAGGACTGAATAATGATAAGGGTTTCATGCTTACCATTGGAATACAAAATGTAATAGTTATTATATAATTATTTTTGATGAATTAATATCAATTATGGAAGAATATTGTTACTTTTATTATTTATATATTAAATCACATTTATTTTTAATGGAAATATTTTTAGTATTTTCATTCATTTATGGTACGTAAGATCAATTGAAATTGTATTTTAGTTCTTTATGCATCAATGTTAATTTATGTACATTCATTATGTGAGGTAATGGATGTTATATAAATTAATAAAAGTGAAAAAATGTATGATATTATATATATATATACTTATATCAATAATTACTCAATGTTTTTAAAGTGTCAATAAAATGTTTTCATAATACCTTAAATCTTGTTGAACTGATGGATTTAGAAATCATCGCATATTTATTAATATGAGGACTTTAACATTTCTATTACCATTCACCTGTTCGGGATTTATAACATAAGTCACTCTATATAAATATATCTTCATTTCCACCATGTTTAATGTTTACTAATAACCAAGGTTCTCTAATAAGTAAACATAGTTATATGTTACTTTGGAAAATGTTATAGTTCCATCTTTCTCTTTTTAAGGGATGTTTTCATATTCATTTTTATGATTTGATATTCTAAGAAAGGAACATTCTAATTTTAGACCACATATAAACTAGAATAATATAGTGTGGGAAATAAATTTTAATGTGGGTAATATTTAACACCCCACTATTTAGTGAATTATTGGATTGATTTAATTTATTCATTTTGATATTTTACATTTAATACAACTGTAAAATTAATTATTCTTTATATATTAAATCACTAAGTGTTGCTTGATTTATACAAAATTATATGTTAATCATGAACTATGGGAAATATAAATGTTATTTTATATATGTGGAACACTATGGTAACATGAAATTAAATGCTAGACTAATTTTTCTCAATGTACTTCATAACACGGAAGATCAATTTATACCAAAAAACAATATATTATTAAAATATTATTGATTAATATATTAATATGTATCATAGACATTATGTAATCCATTGTTAATAGTATTAAATAATAAAGGAAAATCTGTGGATTACACAAATATAACATGAATTCATATGTTACGAAAAAATTCCAAATGATTATGAAAACTGAATGAATATAATTGAAACAATTTATATATTTATTGTAAAATTATACCTACACTATTAATTTATGTTAATTACCATTATTTTGTGATTTTAATATAATATATATTTTATATATTTTGGAAAATACTTTTGAGACTCATATAACAGTATTTATAGACATAAGATATGATGAAACCCAATTGTATTCTTACAAACTTATATTTATATTAAGATATTTTTATTATCGTATAATATAGAAACAAATTTATTTCAAAATTTAGGAACTATTATAGATTTAATATTTTTAAAAAAACCTTCATATTTTGAAGTGGAAAATAATAATTATGTTATGGTAAATTATTTATATTTTTTTTTGGGGTTTCTGTTTTTCATTATTAGACAAGAATATTTAATTTTATCTCAAAAATCTTTATTATATAATTTATTTATAAGGTAAAATAACATTTTAAATAGTTATAAAATATTTTATATATATATTTATTTATCAATAAAACTAATATTTTTAATTTAAATCAATTTTACATAGAAATTTAATATAAATACACAACAATCTTTTTAATGTTTTTACATTAAAACCCACAATTATCGAATGTAATATGAGATTAAATTTAAATTAATGTCATACAATTCAATGATGCGAATTGGGAAGATTTTATTTTATATTTATAATAATAATTATTATTTATTTATAATATGGTCAACATAGTTTTTGAAAAAAATTATTATAGAATGTAATAAAAAATAATTAGATATATTACAGAAAAATTATTCGTAACTATAAACTATCATTATCATAAGAGATCAATAGTACTAAAAAAATTTCTATTTTCTTTTTTATTACCATATTTAGACTCTATCCTTGATTATATATAATTTTTTCCGTTATTGGATCCATGAGACATTTTTAAAACTTGAATGGAATTCTTTTTTCAATATATTACAAGAGTGAAACTTATCCTCTAATGTAAAAGTTCGTCTCTCCTCCAACATCCCCAGTCCTCTCAATACAAATTGGTCACCAAAAATCTACTAGATTAGTCTTATAAAAATAACTCCATTAATTATAATATACTCAGTTTTTTAATAAAGTCATTCATGGAATCCCATTGATGTATACCAAAAGGACTTACCCGATTAAGAGGTAACACCATCCCTCAGACACTTTTTTTCAATTTTCATTCTTTACTCCCTCAAATCATCTTATTCCATGATTATGTAACCAAAATAATAATATAATATGGGTTTTATACAAATTTTTATACTTACACATACACAGACATACATCTAATGGTTAATAGACATATTTTTATGGGTACAACGTAGTACCCCTCCCTAAATGCTGATTTTTTATTTTATTTTACGAAATCTCATGGTGGAAATTTTTGTGGACATATTTTATATTTAATATATAATATTTTATATTTAATTATTAATTAATAATCCTTTTCAACACATATAATTATACATTCCATTTTTTGTAAATATAAAATTATCGTTTCAGGATGTGTGGACTACCTCCAACTGAAAGCAATATGATTCGTTCACAAGCATCATGGAATATATTAAGAATGTTTTTATTGACAATATATGATATATATTATATACTCATGGTACTGGAATATAAATATATATATATATATATAAACATCTGTTCTATTTTCATTCATTCTTTCAAAATGACAATTAAACGGAAACATTGTTCATGAGTATGTACGACCCACTATCTCCATGAATGATGTGTTCCATTTCATAATATTATATTATATAAATTATTATAATACATGTATAATGAATATAAATTATATTTATATCATGTTTTATATTATATAAATTGTGATATACATATAATGACCATACATATAACAAATTAAGACATATATGAAGAATATTGCAGAAATTACCAAAAGTGAAACATTCACATAGAATTTTTAACAAGTGGTTAATATAAAGTAATTGTTATGAAATATAACTTATTACATGTTACAATGTAGATCAATGATATATTTATAATAAATTTATATTGATTATACACGAGTTATGAATGATTATGATGAGTGTCATCACATAAGGTAATGGGAATTTCATCTCAAATGTTATTTCTGTGAGATATATGATTTATTGTTCACCCATTCTTTTCGTGTTGTGTGTATACTTATAATGAATGTATTATATAATTAATATAGACATAACTATGATAATTTTCCTATCAATTTTTAGGAATTTCATTCATGAGGATTATGATTTAAATGTTACCAAATGAGTAATGTAATTGTGAGACAATTATCCATCATTGAGACACATGCAATGTTATGCGCCAATATTTCTATTTGAGGAGTAAATAATATATTTGACATGTTATATTAATAATATCATCAATTTCATGATATTTTATGTTTCATTTAATATCCCTTTCTTATATGGGTATTGTAGTTCATATTTACTATGTGTTATGAGTTTATGGAAATAATCTCGTCACTTTTTCTGATTGTTTGTTATTATGATTCCTTAGATGAAATATTATATTCCACATATCAACAAAATTAATGAAATCTATTCTACACTTATGATTTATTATATATTAATTTATTGGTACTATTTTTCTAGTATTTGTTACATAAAGTATTTAAGAAAGTGTTTTTATAGAATCCATACTTTAACATCTCTTTGGTAAGAAATTTGTATTCCTTTAAACCAGTTTTTCTACAAATGGTTTCCAATAATATTGTTATATTATCCTATAATCATTAAAAAGAATTTTTTCCATTTCTATTTTACCAATGTCTTATTTGAATCTTCTTTTCTCATTCCAAATAATTAATTTCCCTATCCCTATACCATGTAAATGTCATGTTCTATTTTAAATATTATGTCATATACGGATTAAAAAAATGACATTTTTTTGTAAATTAAATTTCATATTTCAATGTATATAATTTAGTTAGTTTTTTAACAAAAAATTACCCATGGATTGGTTTTCAAATTTTCTTCATTATATATATATATATATATATATATTCTTAGAATTCTACAAGTAAACGGTTTCTCAGAAGGTCATCATGATTCATTTATAATTTTCAAAGGAATATTTTTTTTCAAAATATTTTCAATACACATATATATATTTTAATGTAAAATTATTTTAAAATCACTATATATCCATTTATTTTTATTCATGAAAAAAATTGTATTGGAAATTATTTAAATCCTTATTTATATTTTTGAAAAGTAATTTTGATGAAACAAGTCTCAAAATATTTCCATGATCTCGTTATGTGTTTTTGAATATAATGGTTCCAAAACATAATTTAATGTGAATTATTTAATGATTTCAAGGTAATTTTCATGATAATAATTTTCAAATGTGTTTTATGTTTTAAATAAATTTTTCAATGATAAAAATATATTTTCAGGAAGATTTTTTTTAAGGATCCCTAAAAAAAATTTCCCAACTAAGATAACATCTCGTAGTCTTACTCATGTCTTACTGGGGAAATTTTTCATTGTTTACAATTATATTATTTCATTGAATGGATTATTTTTTGAAAAAATGATGTTTTTGATACCTGTTTTTCTTCTATGGGTGATATGCATTTGAATCCTTCTTCCATTCACTGGTTATTCATTGATGAAATTATAATGAAACATGCATTTTTATATAGGTTAAGATATGATTACAGTATTATTACCCCCATTTCATTTCATGCATTATGATATGATTTTTTATGAATTTTTGGCACATGAATATATGATTTTGTATTGATATGTGTGGTATATATATATTTCACAAATACACATGGAAATGATTTATATCTCATAAGGTAGATATGGATGGAAAGTGAAATGATATTGGTTTAGTATTATAGGGAAGGAATTAAAAATGAACTTGGATTAGTAATATAGTGTAGGAATGAATAGTTAAATCAGTTCATTAATGTAGGGAATGAATGAGAAGTGAACTCAATTTAGTAAAACATGGACAGAATATGATATGAACCATGTTCAGTAAATTAATTTGACCATCATGGTGGTCTTGGAAGCAAATCCTTCACTACTCTAGAAATAATTATGTATTCTTATGTGTCCTCTACAATTCCATGTTTAACCCCAATGTTATTCGTTCATGGATTATGATCCATATTTCATTATGATTCTTGGCTTATGAAAATCCAATATTTATTACATGATTCATGTATATAATCCATGATATGTAGTGTATGATCTTCAATTTTTGTTATCATGTTATATTACCCTTATTATCAGGATTATGTTTATACATATCATTTTTTTACAGTTAGAATCCATATTATATCAGAAATATTTATGCTTCTTCCCAAGGTTATGAGGATATATATTTTTTTAGATGTTTAAAAAAAGGTTTGTAGTAATGAAGTACCCATTGGGAGATATTGTAACTCACATATGTACTGGTGTTTACTTTTCATTGTATTCAAAGGAAATTAACTAATATAGTTATTGAAAATTTGTTTGTATACTATTTTTAGTATTCTGAAAATGTTATGTAATTTCTAAGTATTTTAGAACTGGTTTGTTATAATAATAAAACCAATTATATATTTGAATTGTAATTATCAAAATTTTAGGTTTTATTAGAAATTTGATTTGAATTGTGCAAAAGGTATAATTTTAGAATTTAAATATTTTTATATCAACTTTTTATTTCTTCCAATAATTCACATAAACTAATCCAAATTTGGAAGTTATTTTTTATGATTCAAAAAATTTTGAATTCATTTTATTCAACAGTTCCATTTTCCCAATCCAAAATTTTGAGGCCCAAAAGTTTCTCACAATTCAGACTAATAAATCATTGAATAGATCTGGTTAAATTTGATAATGGGATAATATCTCAAAAATTGGAATCCAAAATGATTTGAATATTTACATGGACATAGAAAGTAACTTGAGGAATATTATCATTAACTATGTTCATGTGTGATTATTCCTTTTTAATGGTTATAATTCCATGAAAATATGAATCATTTTATTTTCGAACAATCACTATTCCATTAATATTAAATTTTGAGAAAAATTTATAATTTTCGTTAAATGAGGATAATTGATATCAATTTTTTCATTTTATATAGTATAAATTTGGGAAAAAACAATGAATACAACATTCCTAGACTAATCAATTATGTGATCCAAAAATAATACAAAATTCATAAGACATATTTTGGAGTTTATATTAGCACACGTAGTTGTATAAATAGGTACATCCTCTTCCATCCCAAAGGATTACCATTTTCAGAGAGATAATGAAGAGAATATATACTATAATATATCTTTAGAGCATTTGTAACACCCCTAGTTTTTATGAAAAATATTATTAATTTCATTAATGTCTTTTGTTGTACGCTACACCTAAAGTAGCTTGCACAACACACATCCTTGACTTGCCTTGCATTACATGCAATCGCAACCTTCCTCAATAGCGAGTGTAGTACACAATACCAAGTTTTACTAAACAATGATATTCTATTAAAATAATATTAAAACTAGCCGTTATGAATAGTAATAACCACTTTTTGAAATTTCGTAAATTTTATTTTTCAAAATGGACTTCATTTTTGGATTTGGAATATCGAAATTAGATTAGGGTAAAATTTTGGTACTTTTCGGATAACTTTCATTTTCTGATTAATAGTGAAAATTACTAAATTTTAATTAAAAACAACCATTTTAATCGAAATAATTAATAGTGATAAATTATTAATTTTAGTGTGTTTAAAGTATATTTAGAATATATTTTTACAATTTAATACAATGTTGGTCATTGGATGTAATTTCACATTTAAACCAGACATAAACAAGTGTCAATCTTTTGATAGTTATTATCTCTTAAGAACACGCTATTTGTTTTGATGACGAGAATTAATTTTTAAATTAATTAATTCAACTGATATGTTTTCAATTTCGTAAAATATACATCATTTTTGAGTTCATAATATCAAATATATTTTAGGCCTAATTTTTGGTATTTTTCCGAAAACTTTAATTTTTTTGATGAATAGTGAAACCACTAAGTGGTAGTTAAAAAACTGAATTTTTCATAAAACATAATTTTACCGCTTCTGTGATTGAAATTTTGAATATCTGAGAGACACGGTTAATATCAAGGACTGAAATGTGGTTCAATGAGATGAAAATAATTTTTGGTGAATAGTAACTTTTTACTTTTTTTTACCACGGTTAAAAGTAAATAGGTTAATTAAGGGTAAATGTGTTATTATTATTACCCTAAAAAATTTCTTAATTCTATTGGATAAGTGTAATTCGACCAAAAAGAACCTTATAAATAAAATATGACTATTTAGGCCCACTTGGATTAGATTAGGACATTTATTATTAATTTATTTAAAGAAGGGTTAAAATAGTTAATATCAATGTTTAATAAGTAGATAATTTTTAATATAGGGTTATACATAAGATAAATTCTACTATAAATATTAATTAGAAAGGTAAAACGATTTTATACATAATGGTATATTATTTGTAATTTTTAGAAATTAAATAATTTAATTTATTTATGACACAATGATGATGCACTAATTATCTTATTAATGAAATATTGACATAATTGATGTTATAAATACAAAAATAAATGTAATTTGAGACTTTTTATGAGTTAAACTAATTTTATTGGTTAATATGACATGTTTTTATTTACTTAAGTAACTTTTTTCGATCTAATAATTCCGTTATGATTTTCACAAAAATCAATTACTAAATAGTGTCAAAATTGACATAAAATAGTTTTTAAAACAAATATTATAATATAAATTGTTATTTTATTCCACAAAATCTAAGGTTCAGCCAAATGACTTATATAATGTTATATATATTAATAATAAACCACTTGGGGTTCGTTTGGCTTGTTATATTATGTTTATTAACCTTATAGTGTAAGAACACAAAAAGACACGGTAAAAGAAAAATTATCTAACATAAAGATAAAACCAAATGATAAGGTTAAAATAGTAAAGTAAACTTGTCGAAAATCTATTGGATGAGCGTATTTCGACCCATACCCACCTTAGATTCGAAATAAATCAATTTAGAGCTATTTAGAACCGAATATGGCTTTATAATAAAATAATATTTTTAGTTTTTTCAAAGGTGCCCCTCTCTTCCCTTATAAAAGGGCACCTCCTTCCTCTCTTCCTCACACAACATTGAGCCTTCAAGCTCGGCCAACCCCTGCCAAATTCTCTTTTCCACTTCCCTAGAAACATCCTAGTGGTCCTGGTCTTCTTCAAAGACCAATTTTAGTGCCCTAAGATGAGGACTCAAAGAGGCGCTTCAAAGAAGAGGTAATGTCCATTACCGATTCTTTCAACTTTATTTCTTCTTCCACTTATTTTCTTATGTTGATTCATTATGAAGTAATAACATAAGTATCACTCATATACTTATATGTTATTATAAGTATGAAAAAACCCTATTTCACCATCTATCCATCCTACGGAAAATGAAATCACCGCGCGTGCGTACGTACGGAATACCGTCTCCACGTCCTTGTGTAATCTATTTTCCACCACCACCTTACATGGATGGGTATAATGGTTTAAATAATAACTATATATGTTTATTTTAAACTTATATTGATTCTGAAATAGTATACATACACTCCAATATAATTCCACGATCATGAGAATGATATCATCGCTCGTGCGTACGTACGGACTACCGTCTCCATGACGTGATGAGATTCATTCTCCACGTTAACCATTCATGAATGATTATAAAGTATATATAATAAGTAATCATGAAATATATGACATAATAATGATACGATATTTATGTGTATATATATGTATGTCATCTACTTAATTCCATTCAACTTAAGAAGGAAATGAAAACAGCGTTCTTGCGTATGTACGGCCTACCGTCTCCATGAACGGTGTATTTATTTCCATTAACTGATCTATTATATATATGTATATTATGAATATATATTATATATAAATCATGTTTTATATTCTGGAATTAAGTAATCTTCATATAAGTAATCATATGAATAATTACAAGTCAAAACACGGACGACAAATGAAACGATTTTACCCAAAACGATCTTTAACATGAAATTTACAAAAGAATGGGTAATATAAAGCCATAAGTTAACCATATATTACATCATAACAATGTGTATGATTCTGGAATAAGTAAATGACATTATTGAAGTCGTTATACAGGAGGTTCGGACACTTACGAAGCAAATCAGACCTATGGTAAGGGAAATATCACAATCTCATTTTTATCCGAGATTGTTTATAATTTGGTATTTACTAGGATGTATTTTATCATTCACATCCATGTTTCCTCAATATGTAATATTATTTAAATCCACCTACAATTGATTAAATCATTTTTTACCCTTTGGTGTGTTTATAGTAAAAGATATGAAAGGAATCTTTTGTCGTTTTTCATACGAGGTACTTTTTGACTTTTCTGATAAAAGTACGAGAAGAGTATTGTTTTAACTTATACGGAATGAATGGATTTTTTAAAAAATGATTTCGGAGAATCTTCCATTACATGTTTTAAGTTCATTTTTAAACAACTTCTTTTAGTTTAAAATTGTATGATATGTTAAGAAAGGACAAATGTTTTTCAAGTAGAAAGGATATTTTCCTCAAGAATGAAGGTCAAGTGTTTTATCAAAATTATTTTCCATCTAAGATAATATAGGGTTCTATTTCTATCCCTATTATTACATTGATTTTACTATGTTGTGATGGAAATATGTTTATGAATTCCTTTATCTTATATGAATTTTTTGTATGATGTCACGATGATTAAGATTCCCATTTTTTATTACATGGGTTATGCTATGATGTATGGTTTATGATTTTGTGGAACACATAATAATGGTTTCATTATGAGATGGGTGGGACCTATATCTCCATAAAATGCATTGGGTAATGATTTTATATCTCATGAGATAGACATGGCTGGAACGACAGGTTAAACCGGTTCAGTAAAACAGGACAGAAACGAGGAGTGAACTCGGTTCAGAAATGGACATTGTCCACTAAGATAGTCTTGGCAATGAGTCTTGACTAATAAGAAATGATTCTCTATGATTATGTGTGTATGGCACAATGTTTCATGTTTTAAGTTATTATTTTTTGGATTTTGATTTCACTACTATGATTTATCCCATGTTATGAAATTATTCTCTCTTTTGCAGGTTATGTTTTCCAAAATGTTATGTTCCTATGAATATGATGTGATTGATATTTCTTTTGTTTACCCTTACTGAGAATTTGATCTCACACTTTTTTATGTTTTCTTTTCCCTAGGATATAAAGAAAAGTTTTAGGTAAAAAAGGGGGGAAGATATTTATGGGAGATGTTGAAGATCTTTACCATGATTAGAAGATTACGTTCCATGTTTCCAAAGACACTAAACTATTACGATCCTTGTGTGTCGGTTTTTGTTATGTAATAAGTATTCTGCCAAAGTAATGTAATGTCCATGTACATTAAGCTTCGGGTCTCTACAACATTAATGTATATTATTTTATGTCCCTACATATTTATTTATTTTATTTTTTATAATTTTTGTTTCCCGAACCATCATCATTCGAATTATTATAAAAATTGAGAAATAACCCATGATGTTGATTAAGCAGGGGGAAGATAGTGATTTTGATTGTTGTGATTAAATTATTTATCATTATTAAATAATAAAAATTTATGTAGTTGTGAAAATATATTTTTTAAATGTTTCAACATTCATTCACCATTATTTTGTTATTATTCATATTTATACTTACTCATCTCTATCATTATTTTACTATTTCATGAAGAGGATCAGTTTCGTGCATGGGTGATATAAAGAAGGAGATTATCCCAAATGTAGAAGGTCAATGTGGGGTAATTAAGAATACAATGGTAATGAATTGTGTTATAGGGTTTATCTATACATTTAAGGGTATAACATTATTAAATTCATTAATATAAATGAAAACATCAACATAATCTCTTAAGAATAATAATATTTGTTCCTTATCATCATTGTGTTTATTTACTTTTTTGTTTTTTTAATTTTATTCATTTATATGTATATCTATATATATATTTTATTTTTAGAACCATAAAACTATATTTTTATATAATATATAGAATATTACATTTTTTTATAAATACATAAAAGAAGGGAATAATGTGTGTGAGTGTCTCCCTCAACAAATATACCATAGGGTTAGAATAATTATTAATTATTATGTAATGAAAAATTATTATTTTTTGATCTATAAAAAACCATATAATCAATTGGATGTCATTTTCAGGGAAGATAGTATCTTACACTCACATATTTTTATACAATAACCTATAAAAATCATTAATTTCCATAATATTAAAAAAATTGTTGAGGAAGAATGGTCCACATCATTAAGTGAAATATTTTTAAATTTATCACGAGGATGTGCTTAACTTTTGTATATTAATTCATTCATTTAATAGATAATTAAAACAATATTTTTCATTGAACATATTTTTTGTAGGATTAAAATATATATTTCTTTGTATGTGGTGATTTTCATAAGTTTCTACTCAAATTGTCAATTTTATAATGTTTATAAAATATATTTTAATATACATGTATTTTACTTAATAAATACATTCCATGTACCATACTTGTCCATAGCTTGGATAGAGCAATTACACATCCACATTGCTTCCCATGACCAAAATGGTGTGTACTTATAATTTATATGATGTGTACAACATTCCAGATGCGGTTAGTTGATAATATGGATTCCTCTAACCATGTATGATGTAGATACACAACATGTGCATCCACCAACACACCATGACACTTCACATACAATGGGTGATGTGGATGTTCAACTATCGGTGCAGGGAGCAAGAAAAAATTTATTTGAATCAATTACATTGAGTGTAATTTTTTGTATATTCTATGTAATCTATTTTCAATATATAAGGAGGAATATCTACTAATTTAGTGGAGGACATTTAATATATATTGGATGTAACTATATTATTCTATTTCAATTAAATTAAAATAAGATATTTTTTTCTTATTTTTTCATTGAATTAATCACCCTCCACTTTATCCTTTCTTATCAATGGTAAGAGGTGGGTTTATAATCAACATTCACACTATGAACATTGTCATAAGAGTATTTATTTCTAGATTTGGTGTTGTAATAAATATTTTTTATAGTTTAATGTATATTATGATTTCATTTCTATTATTATAATTTTTTAATAATTATTTTGATGATAAAATTCTCCATTGAACTAGTTATGTCATATCACACCAAGAATGACACAGCTTGTAACAACTATATATGTAATGATGGGTGAATCCATGAAAATTGTGTAGGATATTTGATAATTTGTAGGGTTAATGATATTAAAATGCATATTTCAATTCTCAAACACCATTCATTGTGATTGGTTTTTAAATACACATATACCAGTTGTCAGAACAAGAAATTTAATTTTAATTATATACATATGGTATACATATTTCCTAAATAATTTGGAGTAAAAAATAACAACATTTACAATGTAACCAAATCATTTTTCAACCTCTAAACATTCTTATTCATCGATTGTTAATTCTCAAATCTTATTTTGACTATAATTTAAAAAATCATAAAGAAATGTTATCCCATGAACTTTATTGATATGTCTGGATAATTAGTCCTAACATTCTCACATGAATATTCTTATTTTATTTACTTCATTACATATTAGATCATACTAGATAACTATTAGCTAAAGAGTTTGTCGAATTAGAAGGGAACGATCAATTATCCATGCCTAATAATAGGCTCGGTCAAAATTGTTTCACTATTTCCATGGAATTTATTGAAAGCATCCACGTTAGATTGAGTTAGTCATGGTTTACCCATTATTTTATTTTTTATATCTTAAATATTTTCTTGGGGACATATACCTCACATCCCTTTGGATTTTTATTAAAAATGAGGTTAATACACTTCACCTAGAGATTGTTTTTATTCATTTGATGCAACTATGTTGTACTATATTGTAGAAAATTATATTCTCTACATGGTTTATGGGTTTCAATACATGGACATCCAATTAGATCATCAAACCCAACCTACTTTTCTCTTTTGAAAACATGTTAAGATAAACCCAAAAACTATTATAGATGATGTAAACTTTTACCACAAACCACTTAGAACAAAATGAATTTTTGGGATGACTATAAAATATGTTAGCACAAAATTATGATATAATATCTTCTATAGATAATCTAGTTGAAAATTATGATGGGTAATCTATTTCAATTTCAACTAAGGAACAATGTTATGATGTAGGACACAATTTTAAAACACCAAGTCCTTCTAAAATTAATTTTCAAACTAAAAAAGTATAATAAGGGATCACGTCTTCTCATTTAATTAATGATTTTTTTTCAATTTATTACTTATGAACTCTCAATTGAATTCTTAAATTCTTTGAATGATCCGGGCAATTATTAATATGTATTTTGTATATTAAATAATGAACCCATGGAGAAGGAGGATTTACATTATCCAATAAGAGAACAAGACAACCATTTGCATTCACTATCCAAAGATAACAGATAATGTATGAATCTAGAAATACCTCCTAAAAAATAATAAAATACGATGAAATATAAGATAACCTAACATATGTGGTTGTTTTCACTAAATAATCCACAACAAAATTCAGACTACGGGTATTCCCTCACCTGAGGATGAGTTAATGATTGAAAATGGAGTATCCTTCTGGGAGTCCATCTAATCCTTATTCATTCAACAATAATTTCTTTTTTAGTAAAAAGATTGTGTGTACTTATCCATCACACACCATGTACTACTCATTCCCTTTTCTACTATATAAATTTTGAATAATAAGATCCTACACACTGCTCAGACCTTTCAAAATGTTGTGTATCATTCACTTTATTATATATTATAATATAAATTTATTTTTGTATAAATAAATATTGACTGATTTTATAAACAAGAATGAAGAATTTTTTTATGTAATAGTTACTAGAGTGTATCCCAGTGGTTACTGGAAAAAATCATTTTTCACCCTCAATTGGTAGTGGATTAATTTTTTTATGATCCTATTTTTTATGAATTCTATGAGATATTATCAAAAGTAATTAAAATCATTTCAAAATAAATGAAAAACGATAGTGGGGCTGAATCATCTATTAGGATCCTATAACATGGTTCAAATGAAATGGATTCAAGTCCATCTATCAAAATCGAACCATCTATTTTCACTAAGTTCATATAAAAGTTATGTGTTTTAGAATATGTCATGTGTTTTTTATATGTTATAAATTTTTATACTCATTTAAAAATAATAAATAACATGATGGTTATGTGAATTGATTAGAATAGTCACCACACATGTTTGAAAGAACCCAGGTTCAAAAATGGATAATATATTCACTTCATCCAAATCATTAAATAATTAAAACCACTTATGTTTCATTGTAAAATCCACCATATTGTTATGAAAATATTCATAAAAATTCAATGAATAAATTTTTTTTATTAAAACAACCATGTTTCCAGTGGTTGAGGGATTTCACTCAGATCATCTCGATACATAGTTCATGTCCATACCCATGCACTAGACAGATGGATGTAGTTCTCTTTTTAAAATATTGGCTAAAATAATGTTTTATTAACATACAAAATTATATAGATTATTTGAAGTATATTTGTAATTTTTTTTATTTAATGTAATAAATAATTTCAAATCTATATGAATAAAAATATATTAATTACATATTAAATAATTATGCATTCCATGTACTCGATTAACACTCCATGTGTCCCATCTACAAAATACAATAACACTAACAAAAACACCCACCATGCCTCTCTCCATTTCCTCAATTGTTTTTTCCATATTCCACTCACCCTCCCCTATTCCATTCAGCCATTTAATCTAGTTTCTTCTGAAGATTTATTCTTCATTTTAATCCATTTTTGAGTTATGTTCTTCCTCTACCTTCATGTAATTTTTTTTGAAACCTTATAAGAAATTTCATGATTAGGTGAAGTGCTCGAACAAAATACAACAATACATGGGAGACCAAGACGATCAATCATTGTGTACTGCATGTACATGAAAAAATATTTTATTTTTAATATTTGAAATCATAGGGAGTGTGTTCATGCAAAATACCATGTACAATTTCCACATCCAGGTCTATGAGAGAATATGTACAGATTACCATATGGTCATACATCCTATGTCAAACACATGGCATGTATTTTACACACACACCATGTAATTTATTCCTGATGAATTGGCCATATTAGGATACAAAAATGGGATATAAACCCATATTAACTAACACGACTTGTGTGTTTGGTACATGAGGGGTTTTTTGATATCTCAACCATCCATGGTATAGGCCATGTCCAGATTGAAACATGGTCAGGCGACCCATGTCCATACATTGATTGTGTTCCATTGATACAAACCAGGTATGTGGAAGTAGAAAATAACCTACCAACAAGGAATGTATATCTTGATTACATGAGAATCTATCAGAATGGACTGAAGGACTTCATTTTTTTATTTTATTAGTACACAATAATCATATCAAAAAATATACACATTGTGTATTGTACCTCACAATTCATGCACTATTGTTTGTGATTTATTTCTATTTTATATATTTTTTATTTATTTTCATTTTTTATTCATTTCATTATTTTCAATAACATAGAAAATGGGGAATATTCCAGGGGGAAGCATCCCATTAAAACTAATATTGAGTATCCACTCGTGCCACAATGAGTCCATACCAAAAAATAGAAAGACATTCCACATATTATCTTCCACCTAACTAGCTTCTAGATGTGGTGATATTTCATCCTCTTCTATCGGTCATGACGTCCTTGATATCGAGCACTAGTCCCACAGATTAGATGACATCATTAGGTTCATCTTCTTAAAGCTTCCAAAACTACCAAGGACTCATTTACAAAAAACCTACCAATATATTATATCCCTCTCGGATAGAAACAAATTCACTTCCACTTGTCCCAAACTCATTAGGGACTAATACTCTAATGGAAGATGCGCCACTATATCCAATGCCCGTTGCCAATCCCCAGCCAATCCCATGTCCATTGTTTCTACACATCAACATTCCAAAAAACTGATCCCACACCAGACATCCAGATAAGAATCCAGGTCCCATAAATTTTCATCCCAAAGTGGCTAGGACTTTTAGAGGAGCTTGAGGATTTTTTGGGACACACACATCTAATCAGGACTTTTAAGTTAATCTCTACTAAATTCCAGAATTTATTTTTGGTTTTCATTGTGAAATTAATGTTTATGGGGATAGATACTGAGAGAAAATAGTGACATGGATATACAGGGGTGATGTTGACATGGTGGGAGATATTTTCACCAACCAGGGAAGAGTTTGGTCAAACATTTCACTCCTACCAAAATCCACACCTATTTCATCCCTAACATATCTAAACCTCTCTAACCATCTAACAATTTGGTGGGATCTTTCTAGACCTAGTTTTAGGTATGGTCCCACCAACCAAAAGGACACAATTATCATTTACCATCCTTAACAATTTATCCACTATTGTTTCAACTCTATTCTCATACCACACCATGAGGAGGATGATATTGTATATTGATATGAAATTGATCTACTAACCTATATCATCTGGAATAACTATCTAGTCATTAGTTTCATTTATTCCTCATACTTCAACTCCATGTTTTCTGGCCACCAGGGTAACCTGAAAAGAGGATTCTATGACTCTCGGTTAGCATACTACATTATAATTTGGAGAACTCTCTCCCTCTCAATCACTTTGGATCCCTATTGATGATGGACTATCTCGTGACTATTCACATGAATATGGTCAAGAATTGGGGGAACATAAATATTCTCATGCCATATTTCATAGACACGGGTACATGGGAGGAGGACCCACCTTCTGTCGATGGTATGCTTCTCCCATAACACCCCCTCTACCACTTCCACCATCATACATTCATTCTACAAACCTTCTCACATATTCACCACCTATTTTCTATTCATTAATCCCATCTACTAAACTATCCAATCCACACCTCCGCCATATCATTCAGCTAGCCACCTAATCATCATGGACTGACACCTGGATTTCACCTTTGAAAAACTCAATTATATAAATTTTATGTTGGCCCTTATTCTACAGAACCTGGGCCTTTATATTTCTCCAAAAAATTATTCTCATCCCTCAGCATCATCTACTAATTGATTTATTTCATTGAGGTTCTATGATATACTTCCATATATGGGTATAGAGATATATCGGTAGATGCAAAAAAGATGAGAGAGGGACCTACTACACCAGCAACCACTGCCACTCTCTCCTATCTCCTAGATCCCCATATATCAGAATATTCATTAGATGAGGCTACAAGTGAATATTTCTAAAAAAGTGTACATAAATTATATATATATCTTTTTATCTGATGGTTTTCATGAATGCATAATACTTTTTTCGTTTACTCAAATGTCACATGTACTTTGGAACATCATGGTATTATCTTTTAAACATATTTCCACCACATCATACTCCCCACTAGTGAAGTATTATTTTGTATCATGTTACATTTCAATCTCATTGGAATAATTCATTAAATTATCTATAACTATGTGGCCCACTTGTTCTATTAAGTATCATCTTCTCTTTCTCCTAGTTTCAATTAGATAACTATGTGTGATATCATGTTTGGTTGAGAGTTTATTAACTACAATGGTCTTTTCACATAAAATAATATGGGAAAAAACATCAAATAGGTGAAATATTTTAAAATTATTACTTTTTAATTAAAATTATAAATTATAAATACATATATTTTAATTACTAAGGTTTCATATTTATTTTATTATTATGTTATTTTAAAATTATTTCATATATATATATTTTAATTATTGGCAATTTTTAGTAATTAGAACGGTCATTTATATTCATGACATAACCTAACTAGTCCATTATTATCCTCATTAGATAGAGGTATTATAAAACCATTGGCAATTTCTTCATTATTCTTTTCATGAGAGAATTTTAGGACGCATAAAACTAATATAAATTCCATATTTTCCTCTTTAAAATAGAATTATTTTGAATCTAATTAAAATAATCATGGCATCTGAATGATATATCTTGAAACATTGAACTTGAGACCCGACCTTACTTTTACAAGATTGAAACACATTAAAACCTTGATCTTCTATTATATAAAACCAAATGAGAATCCTATTTTTCCTTCCTACAAGAATTCTATTCTGACATATGATAATTATTCAGTTGTGATTTAAAAGATGGAGTTTAAAATTTCATTGTATTTTGTGGAGAGAATCCATAAAATTATGATTGGGGGAGATTTTATCACATCCCATTGGGAAAATGGGTTCTAAATCCACCATTTCGTTTATTTCAATTTGGTCCCTCTTAAAAAAATTAAAATTAGAAAAAATCCATTCAATGCCCTCATTTTTATTTTATGAACTCATGTTAAAAAGATAATTTCACATTTATGGTGACCTTTAATTTATATTGATAGGGATTAATTTTTATTAATATTTTTCATTTTATATAATGAATCATTATTTAAAAATTTTTTCTCCATTTTCAGTCCTTTAAATTTATTTTTGCCTCATAACCTACCAAACCTTATCCTATGTAATATTTGATCCATAATTGGAGATCTCAAGATTTTCTTATGTGATTTATTTGTGGATAATTAGAATATATTTAAACTTATGGATTGAGTAAAAATTAATCAAATAGGCCATATATATGATTATATGATCTTTTGTGTTGTGTTAAACATTTCCCATGTGAGTTAAATCATCATGTAGCATATATATTAATGAATATTTGAAAAAATTAACTAAAATCTAGTGAATGTATTTAATTATATTATATAAGATAAATAATTATAATATCGTTGAAATATAAAATTTTTTTATTCATTTAGAATCATATTACATGACTACAAATTATTATATAACTATTATTAATTAACATCTTCCCAATTATATTATAAATTTTATTAATTTGATGTTATGATTTTTCTCAATGGAATGAAAATGAATAATTGTTTTGGATATTTTTGAGTCCAAATTTTTTATATAAATTGATGATTTTTATAGATTATTAATAAAAAATCCGAACTTATATTTTTTATGGATTAAATGATTAATTTCAGTGTTAATTGTTATTTTTCTATAGTTTCCAATGTATTCACCAATAATTTATATTTAGAATAGAAATTTAAATATACACATTGTGTACTTTATCAACACATGCCACGTACCATTCCCAGACATGACTTAACCATGCCAATTACACGATCATGTTTTGATCTATAGCCAATGTACCATGAAATTTAAATTCACACATCTGGTATTACTTTAATGAAGATGTTGGGGATAATAGGGATTATATACTCCCTATATGGTGGCACTAAATGTTGTGTAATTCCTCTATCCAACATTCAACACTTCCAATTAAACTTTTAGTGTGGATTATTACCTAAAAGAGGAGAAAACATGGAAAAATAATGTTGTCCCTATTAAATGATGTTCAATTCTGAGTACACACAATGTTATATATATTTATTTAAATTAGGTGACAACCCTTAGAATTATGGTCTGAACATTTAGGGGGAACTACCACTCTAACCTTCGATCCCCCTCAAATGCAAATTGAATATTTTCATCCGTTTTGTTCTGATTTTGTTTAATCTATCTTTCTCCCCATTTTCCTCTCATATCCATGGTAGGGGTTTTGTTATTACTAAATCACTAAACCATTACCATCATTATACGGGGGAAAATTTCTAGTGTTTCTCTTGTTATAAGGTTATAGGTGTAGTGTAATAGAACCTATTATGAGTTTTCTATTATTATGAGTTTTCTTTATAAATTGATTAATGATAACAACCTCCATTTCACTAGTTCTCTCTAATAGGAAAAAATATTAAAAAACTATGTAAACTAAAGGAGTTACAATGGGTGAATTCATTACCATTGGTAAATCCCATTGAAAACATTTTTTGGGTATTGAAATAATTTTTTTTATTTGAACTCTAAATGTTAAAAAACGATTAGTGTTTAAATACAAAAATAAATATAATCATACCCAAAAAGTGTATTTTAATTGAATCCCAGGGTAAAAATAATTTATTAATAGTTTTTAATACTGAAGAACCAAATTCACAATATACACTAATCATGTTACCACCCATAAACATTCATTTTCCCTCATTATTTGTTCCCTATATTTTTTTCACTATGTTTTTAAAACACATTTCATCCTTTTATTCCTTATACTTGATTCATTTGTTTGGAAAATTGATCAAGTCTTACTGACTTGTGTCTTTATATTTATATTTTATATTTTCCTCTGGGGTTAACATTGACTACCACTAGAATCATAGTGAGTCATATTAGATGGAAAGAATCAATTTTCATGTCCCGTGACATGCTAAAAAATTATATAACTATTTATAAGGAATTTATGTAACTTAGTAACATTATTATGAGTAATGGTGTATTTACCATGTATTATATTTTTACTTTTTTTTCTTCTCATAGTGAGCCTGACCTACCATCCCAAAATATTTTTATTTAAGTTGATGTTGGTAAACTTTTTATAGTGATTATTTTTATCCATATAATCCAGTGTTGCTGTAATATTTTCATGGTTACTATTATTAATTCAAAGATTATTGGTTTAATCATGAGGAATAACCAGGAAAACCCTTCATCCCACGCCACACTTATTTTCTGGAACTATGTTTAGAAAAACATAGACATCTATTATCGATGATGGAACCCTTTACCACACAATTGTTGAACCAAACTGGAAGGTTGGTATGACTTCAAAATGTGGTAGAGAAACATTATGAGATATTTTATAGTATGGATAATCTGGTATAGTATATAGATAGGTTCTCACATTCTTTTTCAACTAAGGAAGCATGTTATGATGTGGTCCCCACTTGTAACAAATTACAATATTTTGTAAACTGATTTTCAAAATAAAAACATTTAATTTGAGAACACTTTATTCCAGGATAATGATGAGTTTATTCTGTTATTTACTTATAAAACCACAGTTCATTAATTTAATTCTATGTAGATTTATTGTACTCATTTTTTATATTTTACTATATCTCTGTATAAACTGAATGTGGTGGAGGATGTATATGATCAAACCAATGAAAAAGACCACCTTCATCATTTAAACACTATTATGTAAATATATTTTAATCTATAACTTAAACCACCTAAAAATCATGAAAATATGTGGAAATAATTTTTCATTACACATATTCTTTGATTTATAGAGATGAATCCACATCCCCCTTAAAAATACGGGTACAAATGACCCCTTAAATCGAGAAAAAAATGATATAGATAATCATTCTTGGATGAAACCTAAATATTTTTCCATCCACTATCTATATTTTTTTAATAACTACACAATGAATAATTATATTTCATACACCATGTATTACTCTCTCCCTTTTCTACTATATAAAATGTGAATAAAATAAGTTTAAATTCAATGTGTACCTTCTTACACATCATGAATGATTCACTTTTTTGATTCATTACAAACCATCTATAAGTGTTTTTTGGGTAAATAAGTATATCCATAATCATATTGGTGATAAAGTGGTGAAATTTAATAAATACAGGTATTAAAAACATTGAACCCACAGGGGTGGTTTTCAACCATGTTCAATCATATATTATTATCTCTTTTACCTTTTTTCATTTACAATATTTCATTATTATTCAATTAACTATTTATTTTATTAATATTTAATGAATGGTAGATCGATCTAATTTATTGGGGAGAGTAATGCAATAGAAGATAATTAGTGAGTTTTTAATATTCCATTATTTAAGAATATTGAACTTCTATGAATATCTATTTTTATTATTTGTAACATGAATTGTTTTTTAGTGAGCTTTCATGTTTTTTAAAGAAATACAATTTAAATCATTTTTGATATAGAATATATTTATTTGCTTTTTATTTTCACGAATTTATTTTCGTTCTATTGATTTTTGAACTAAAATCCCAACAAACATGAGATAAAATTATTTCTCTCAGTCCATGGAGGCATTTTGACCTCTTCTGACATATTCATCTACATACAAACAATTTAATAATAAAAAAAATAATTTCAGGAGAAATTATAAAATGTGATTATTCACATTCAAATATTTGGATTTAATTTCAATTCCCCCAACCCAAGTTTCATAGAGATTGTGCATTATTACATATCATTTCCATGATACAAGTAAACATCTCCCAAAATACCAATTAGTTTAGTTTTCTTGGAAGTACTAGATACATACATAAGTTTTACAATACATTATAAAATGAAAAACTACAACAAAATAGACATCATAGTCCACACTCATATCCCCTAGACTATCCCTCTAGGTTAGTTATAATATACATATTCACATCCTTTAAAAAAATTAAACATAGAATGGGGTGAGCTCAGATTCTCAATAAGGATAAATATATAGTGAAAACTTTCATAAATAAGCATAATCATTTAAGGAAATGTAAGACTAAAACAAATTAATTTTAAACTTGGACATAAACATAATATATAAAAGATAATATCAAATAATTCCATTGACTTATTCTCAAGGATATTCTTCTAGTTGAATAATTACTCGCAATATCAATAAACACTTTTACAATGACGTAATGCACAATGCCAGACTTCATAACCATATAGTCAAGGACTTGTGCGAAGACCACAGATTAGATTTTGTCAAGGCCTTTTTCCAAGACACTAGTTTGTCTCATGATACCTAGCGATGCATCGAGGAGCTATAGAGTCCTCCACCCATCACATCCAATGTCCAATGCATTCATCATATGAAAATGTTTAAACATAACATAAACGTTCGTATTAAAACTAGCATACAAAATGTAAATACTTTATCCATAAACCATGATTGTTATTAAAATAACACATCCACAATCAAACATATCACAAATACATTAATACAATAGGGATGTATTGTATAATTATAAATCAATTTAAAATAAACTCTCAATCCATCAAAGGATATTGACATTGATGAAATCAATAAAATTTAGAGAAATATCTCTTTCTATTATGAAATAATTTAAAAGACAAATAATTTTAAAAGAAAACATTAATTTTGGAAAAATGCTTGAATCCTTATTAGGGAAGATTTTATGATGTTATAACAACATAAAATATCCTCACCCTCCATATAAGTTAAAAAACATTATTACCTTAATTTTTCTGAAAAGGTCATAAGAAACCTTGTCTAGAAAACGATGGAAATACTCTTTTCAACCCATTTTATAAAAGGTCAAAAAAATGTTATAAATTAATTTAACACATTTTCTAGTAAAGAGTAAAAATGTTTCTTAATACATTTTTATGAAACAAGTATGTGGATGATAATAATGTCCCGGTAGATACTAACATAAAAATAACCACAAATAAAAAAGAGATTGTGAAATTAAACATTACCTTATACTTTTCCTTGGTAGAGGTAAGGTTAACCTCCTGTATAATGGTGAAATAATTTTTATTAAATTATTCATGAACCATAAATATTAATATGATATCATAAATTATCTTCTAATATTGATTAGTTAATGGTATTTTTGTAGTATCATCATTTCTTGTCTTAGCTAATTTGTTTTCCTTTATATTCATGGTAAAGTAAGCCATTTTTGTTGGGAATGGTATGTATTTGATTCATATAATGAATTATATTATGTTCATAAAACTTATTTTTAATCATAAAATGAAAATTATTCTTAAATGATTGTGATGGGGAATGAATCTCTTCACGTTTGTGGAGACGGTAATCCGTATGTATGCACGAACGACAATATCATACTTTTGATATTAAAATATAATATAATTGGATGATATATAATATATATAGAATCATTTTCATGTTATATTTATTGTTTACATCATTTATACTCATTATTATACCCATCCAAATCATCAAGTGTTTGAATAACAAACTACAACACGATGTGGAGACGGTAATCTGTGCGTGCACACGTATGGTGACTTTTTCATTTATTAGATGGATATAATAATGAATATGGTTTTACCATTTTTATATTAAAAACATTTTATATTGAAGGTATTGGAGTTTTTATTTTATAATGGAAACAACAAACAATGTTGAAGTGGAATATGAAAAGATCTGGAAAGAGGTGGTGAAATATTTACAGCTTCTTCGGGTTCTTCCTTTTGATTTGATCAAAAGGGGATTCATAGGTAGGATTTTGAACGAAATGGAGGCCTATAGGATGAATGGATGATGGTTTGGAGGATTTTGGGTAGGTTATGGCCGAGCCAAAAGGTATTGGAGGGGTGATATTATGTGAATGGGAAGTTCCATTTTATAAGAGGGGTGAGGGGCAGCTTAGGAAAAGATCAAAATATTATTTTATAATAAAATAATTTTTGGTTTCTATTGGCTCCAAAATGATTTATTTCAATGATAAGGTGGTGATAGAAAGAGAAACATTCAACCAATAGGTTTTATATAGGTTTGGGTACCCATATTAACATTATCTTTTAGATTTAACTCTTAGTTAAATAGTTTGACATTTACCATGTCTCTTTGTATTTTTATATTATATTGTTAATAATCACACAATAAACTTCCAGAAGAACCCAAATAGGTTCATTAATGAAATATATAATGTTATTAAGGGACTTTTTATGAACCTTATATTTTTAGGAATATTATATCAACCAATAATATAATATTTGTTTTAAAAAATCAATTATGTCATTTTTGACATTATTTAAAAATGATTTTTGTTAAAGTCCTAAAAACATTATGACGTCAAAATAAATTTATATGTTCAATTTCTGAATGACATATTAACCTATAAAATTATTTTAATTCATCATAAGTCTCAAATTACATTTATTTTGATATTTATAATATCAATTATTTTAATATTTCGTTAATAAGATAATTATTGTGTCATCATTGTGTCATAATTAAATTAAATTATTTAATGCCTAAAAATTATAAATAAAATTACATTATGTTGGAAATATTATCTATCATTATAATAAATATTTATATTTGAATTTATCTTATGTTTAACCCTATATTAATTTTTTTTTATTAAACTTTGATTTTAACTCTTTTAACTCTTCTTAAAAGAAAATAATATTAAATGTATTAATCTAATTCAAGTGGACAAAAAGGATCATATATAATTATTAAAGTTTTTTTTGGCCGAATTACACTTATCCAATAAAATTAGGACATGTTTTATTGTAATATTAATGTCATTTTTACATTTAATTACCCTATTTACTTTTAACAGTGGTAAATAAAAGTAAAAAGTTACTATTCAGCAAAAATTATTTTCACATTATTAAACCACATATTCTCATTGATATCAACCATGTCTCTCGGATTTTTGAAATTACACTAACAAAAGTGGTAAAATTATGTTTTATGCAAATTTATAAATTCTCCTAGGAGTTGGTAAAAGACGGTGAAAAGTTAAATAAAAATATATATTAAATAATATTACAAAATGATTCAAATGAATTACATTGAATGTATATTGTTATTATATACCTATTTTAAAATAAGATAAATTTTTATAAAATAATTAATTATTTTAATAAAATGTTTGTTTTAAACAATAACATTGTGTTTTTCCTTATTCATCAAAAATTGATTGTTTTCAGAAAAATAACAAAAATCCACCGTAAGCTAATTTTCATATTCCGAATACAAAAATGAAGTAAATTTTGATAGATAAATTTCATAAAATATTAAAAATTGAGTATTATAATTAATAACGGCTTGTTTGATAGGTTGCGGTGTGTTAAAATCATGAATTTGCATACAATTCAAGCTGTTGTATAATTCAAAGGGAAATGTGTCGTGGAATCATGGGTGTTACATTCTTTCCTCCTCTAATTAATTTCCTCCTATATATTTCTAAAATAATACACCACAAAATGATTCGAGTGGTTCTTCATCATAAGATCCTCTAGTTCCCATAGTGCCTCTTCCATCTTATGGTTTCTCCATAGAACTTTTACCAGACGATTCATCTGGTTTCTCATCACATATACTCTTGTATCAAGAATTTTGACTTTCTCTTCACAATAAGAAATATCAAGTTCTAGTTTAATTTCCTCATAGGCAAGTACATGCGTTGGTTCAGGCATGTATTTTCTCAACAGTGATTCGTGGAACACATCATGAACATTTTGGGACATGGAGGCATTGCCATTAAATAAGATACAACTCAAATTTTTTCTAGAATTTTGAAAGGTCCGATGTACCTGGGACTCAATTTACACTTCTTACTGAAACGCATAACACCCTTCCATGGAGATTCCTTCAAGAAAACACGATCTCCTATCTGAAATTCCAAATCCTTTCTTCAGTTATCGAAATATTTGTTTTTCATACTTTGGGATGCTTTGATGTGTGTTTGGATAACATTAACATTTTCCATTGTTTCCTCAACAAGTTCTGGGACTAAGTGTTTTATTTCACCACCATCATCTCAAAAAGTTGGTGTGTGAAATCTCTTTCCATAAAACGCTTCATATGGTGCATTCCAAATACTTGTATGGAAGCTATTGTTATTGTAAAATTATTCAAGAGGTAAATATTGATCCCACATACCTTGAAAGTCAAGAGAGAATGATCTCAACATTTCATTTACGGTTGGAATTGTCCATTCCGATTTTCCATCAGTTTGAGGGTGGTAGGAAGTGATCAAATGATGTTTAGTATCCATGGATTTTTTATGAATTTTCCATATTCTAGATATAAAATTGGGATCATGATCAGAAACAATCAATAAGGTTCCTCCATTAAGTCTTACGATTTCATTAAAATATAGTTATTCTAGAGATTAAATTGGAATATCTTCTCTTATAGCAGGAAAATGTGCTGACTTGGTAAGACGATCAATAATGACCCATATTGAGGTATTCATTCTATGAGTCTTTGGTAGCACCATGAAAAAGTCCATCGTATTATTATCCCATTTCCACTTAGGTATGGGAAGAGGATTTATGAATCCTCAATGTTGTTTCCTTCAATCATTCACTTATTTTGAAACCATACATCTTGAAACAAAATTAGCAATCTCCCTCTTCATGTTGTCCCACCAAAAAATTTCTTTCAAATCTCTATACATCTTGGTAATACCAGGGTTTATATAGAAATTGGATCTGTTAGTATCATATAAAAAATTCCTTTTAGATCCAGTATATTGGGAACACAAAGTCTCTTCACAAATATCAAAATCCCATATTTGTATTTCAAGTCACTCAATCACCTATCATTCACAACTTTAATATTCTTTTGAAACTCCTCATCATCAGCCTGAGAAGATTTTATCCTTTCTAGTAAATATGGATTGGAAACCATTTGAAAAAAATGTTGTTTCACCTACTATGATTATTCCCATATCCATTTTCACTAGATAATGAAAATAAGATCCATTTCAACTCTAATCTTGTTAAAAACTCCAAGTTCCTTTCTAATAAAAGTATATTCCAACCTGTTTTCCTTCCCTTGGTGGTAGTGTTTTGTGAAATCAAAATCCTTGAGTAGTTCCAACCATTTCCTTTGCAACTTGTTTAGTTATTTTTGTGAGAAAATATACTTCAAACCCTTGTGATCAGTATAAATCTCACAATTTTCACCATAAAGATAGTGTCTCAATATTTTTAGATTAAATATTACATATAGTAACTCAATATTGTGAGTAGGATAGTTTTTCTCTTGAATTTTTAGATGTCATGATGCATATGCAATAACTCAATCATTTTTCATAAGGATACAACCATGCCCTTTCTATGAAGCATCACTATAAACAACAAACCCATCGTTTCCTGATCATAGAGTCAAGAAAACATAATTGACTAATATTCTATTTAGTTATTCAAAAAATTCTTCACACTCATTATTAGAATCAAATTTAACCCCTTTACGCATGAGCTTGGCTAATGGGTTAGACAATCGGGAAATATTTAGGACAAAACACCGATAATAAGATGCTAAACCAATAAAACTGCATACCTCAGTTATATTCATCAGTTCTGGCCATTCTTGGATTGTCTTGGTGTTTTAAGGATAAACAGATATTCCATCCATAGAGAAAATATGGCCAAGAAATGAAATATCATGAATCTAAAATTCTCACTTTCTCAACATCCCATATAGTTCATTTCATCTAAGGGTTTTCAGAATGCTGCGCAATTGATTTTCATGATGTTCATAGATTTTGGAGTATACCGGGATATCATAAATATATACACTATAATGTCATCAAGATATTCCATGAAAACACTTTTCATTTGATCCATGAAAACAGAGGGTTCATTATTCAGCCAAAATTGCATTACTGTAAACTTGTAATGCCCGTACCAGGTTCTAAATGCTGTATTTTGAAAGTCTTCTTTCTTCAAACATGACTAATGATATCTAGATCCAAGGTCAATCTTTCAAAAATATTTATGTCCATGAATTTTTTCAAATAAATCATCAATAAATGTTAGGGGATACTTTTTCTTTATTGTTATAGTATTGATCTTCATGTAGTCAATGCACAACCTCATAGATCAGTTGTTCTTCATAACAGAAAGGTCATGGGATCCGCATGGAGAAACAATAAGGTGAAAAAATCTCTTTTTACTCAATTACTCTAGTTGTTTCTTATGTTCCACTAATTCCACAGTTTCTTTTCTATTAGGGGTCTTCGATATGGGCCTTGAACCTGTAATTAAATCAATGGATAACTCAATTTCTCGTTCTAGAGGATTTCTAGTTAAATCCTATGGAAACACATCATCATATTATTTCACAATAGGTATGGCCTCTATTTGAACATTTTGTTCCTCACACATTGTTATTTCAGTCTATTCTTCCTCAATAATTAAACATAGTAGTGCTACTAGGGGAGGATCTAGATATGAATCTGGTGGTGACATTTATTCTCTAAAGATAAGGTACTCATTATCATCAAAGAAAATTGTAATCTTCTTCTTCTTAAAATAAATTTTCACTTCATGGTCCAAAAGCTAATCCATTCAAAGGATTATATAAAACTCAATCATGGGTATGATGAGGAGATCACCAGATAAATACATTTATAAGCTCTAATGGGAACAGATTCACAAAACATTTTTGCGATTATACTTACCTTTAGAATTTTTACTGACTACATTGTAAAGTCAAATCGAAAATATCTAATTTTCAAATAAAATTGGGAAGATATGAAACAATTCAATGATAAAAAATCAAATAAAACATTTTCTAAAAATGTGGAAACCAATAAATTAATTTCCACCACGTCTTTCTGATCTTCAACTTCAGTAGTAGTGATTTCATAGGCTTGGCCTTGCTCCCTTGGAATTTTCTTTCCGTAAGTACCCTTGTCTCTTAGAACAATCATTTTCATAATGCCCATTTTCTCTACAATTGTAGCATTCAACATTGATAGCCTCTTTCTTCCCCTTGCAATCATGAGCACAGTGGCCTCTTTCAACGCACTTGTAACATACTCCCATTCCCTTCAGGAAAGTACGTGGGATTTTCTTACCACATTTACTATCGGATGACTGACTGAAAGTATTTTTTTAATTAAATTCAAGGAAAGGCCTTGTACCTTCTTTACATAGGGCCCTCAATGGGGAAGAAATAATGTAATCCAAGGGAATATTTCTACGCAAAAATATGACACTCACATGGATGATAACCCAAACCATCAAAGACGATAACTCCCTCACCTGGGCGACTGAGGCTTGCAAGGGCATATACAACAATATTGGTCTCCCTCTAGCTATGGTGTTTGATGTGTCCAGAAGCAATTCCTTGGACACACCTTCTAATAATGTAAATAAGGTCCCATGGAACATCATACCTTTATTACAAAGGGCCCTCAGGAGTTGAAATCCATAATAACATAACCGTGTGCATCACGTAGGACCCCTCCACATTTCATGGCTCCGTTATTAAAAGAACCATCCATGTTTAGCATCCTCCCGCTAGATGGTGGGTTCCAACCAACCCATCTTCCTCGCATATCTTCAAGTGAAACAGTTCATTGAGGATGTTGCAAATAAGAGACGATTTATGTCCTCCTTTGAGCAGTGAGATCATATCATTAATAAGGCACCTTGCCCTCATAAAAGGTAAATAATTCGGAACATGAGAGCCCAATAGTGACTGATTCCTGGCCTCCCAAATTTTCCAACATATGGAAGCAAGATGATGTCTCGGGATTTACATTCCATGTTATTCTCCTTCACACCCTAAAACCAAGAGTTCATGAGACTTTAGAAGAGAGACTGCTGTGTATTAACCCATTCCATTACAAGAGTATTTAACAGATCTCTTCTTCTCTTGATTTTATTTAATGTCGTAATACATTGAGAAATATTTTTGTATATTTATAGCACATGATACAATATCTTCGTATGATCAAATGTATTTTTACACTAATGATTGACGAAGAAATGGTATTAACCCATCAAATAATCGATCAATCATACTCTTTAGGTCACGTATATAATCTGCTACACGCCTTTCTCACCTTGAAAATTTATCCTCATATTTTGCGACATTTTCATCTTCCTTATGCCTCAGACTCAAAAATTATCTTTGCATATTCATTAGATGTTCCCGAAGAATTTATTTTTCTATGAAAATCTCTTTAAACTACCTCCTTTCCATATTTGATACTTTATAATATTCCTTTTTGTTTTGAATCAATGAATGTCATTGATCTGCATCTCCCATTAGGCGATAAACTACCATGACGACTTTTCCCCTTTCGCTACTCCTCAAATAATGTAATATTTCCTCTAAGGAATTTATCCAAGGCTCAAATACTAATGTAATTATACTCATATTGAATGTTGGTGATTGTTTCACCATAAATTGGCCTAACATTGATCCTCCTCTTTGTAAATCAGGGTTCTCCATACAGTAATTTTATTATTCATAACCTGAGTGAGTTGTCCCAATATGGTGTTAAGATAACCAGCACAAGTTTTTTCACCAGCTCCACAATAATTATCTTGTGTTGGAGGTAAATATCTACATGGATTATGTACATTTATATGGTTTTTATTCCCTCTAGAAGGTGTCATTTCAAAAAAAGGCATACACATGATTAGTTTATGAATTTCAATACATAAATCAAAACATGTAAATCACTTTACATAAATTGAACATTTTATGGATATAATCGGTAATAAAAAAAATTCTTTGAGGAATTATATACTCATAAACACATCGTAATGGTTTGTAAGGAAAATTAGAATTACCCTAAGAATATCGCTGAGTAGTCTTGTAACCAAGAGTGTAGCAAGGACAATTGTCGTGTACCAGTTCTTGTTTGAGTATTTCTCAGAGCAGAGTTCTTAGGTTTCACCCCTAGGAACATCTATGCCAGAGCAACCTCTACCTTCCCTTAACTAGACATGGATGTATTTCTTGGGAAACTCACAGAATCTCACAAGTACCAAAATTATAGGAAATATTTCTATACTAAACTTTAAAGTCTATCTTAGGGCAACGTTCTATAATTACAGTTTTTTTAATCTAGCTTCCATGGTTTGTTCTAAATTTTCTCTGATACCATCTGTAACACCTCGACCATAGTTACCTAGAGTTGTTGCATTATTACATTACATTGGAATGATCAAAGAAAAAATTTCCAAAAAGACCGATTAGTTTAGTTGCCATGTATTTACTAGATACATACATAAGTTTTACATTGAATCATTAAATAAAAAACTACAACAACATAGTATCCATAGGCCACACTCATATCCCTTAGACTATCCCTGTAGGTTTCTCATTATATAATTATTCGCATCCTAGGAAAAAAATAGAATGGGTGAGGTCAGATGCTCAGTAAGGATAACAATATTGTATAATGTTTCTTAAACAAGAATAAACATTTAATTCAATGTAAGACTAAAAGAAAACCCTTTTAAACATGAACTTCAACCTAATACAGCAATGATAAAATAATATAATTCCATTTTATTCTTAACATAGATAATCTTCTAGTCAAATAATCACATGAAATATTAATATCCACTTTCATAATGATGGAATGCATAATGTTAGACATCACAACCACATAGTCAAGACCTTGTTCCAAGACCACAAATTAGATTTTGTCAAGTCATTTTTCCAAATGACTATTTTTTCTCATGATACCTACTAATGAATCAAGGAGCTATAGCGGGCTCCACCTGTCACATAATATGTCCAATGCATTCCTCATATGAAAAGGATTAAACATATCATAAAAATTAGTATTTAAACTAGCATATGAAATGTTAATAATTTATCCATAAAACATGCATGGTATAAAAATAACACATCCACATTCAAAAATATCAGAAAACATTCAATAAAATATGGATTTCTTGTATTATAATAAATCAACATAAATAAACTCGCAATCCATCGAAGGATGTTGACATAGATGAAATCAAAAAAAACTGTGTAATATCTCTTTCTATTATGAAATCATTTAAAAGTCATATAATTAAAAAATAAATTTTATTTATAATATTTTTATAAGCTCGTATTGGAATCTTTTATCATGTTATAATGGTTGAAAATAGATTCACCCACCTTATAAGTTAAAAAACATTATTACCTTAATTTTGTCGAAAAGGTCATAAGGTACCTTGTTAGGAAAACGATGGAATGATTTAATTCAACCAATTTTATAAAAAGTCAATGAAGGGTATAAATGAATATAACCCATAGTATAGTAAATAATAAAATTTTTTGAAATACATTTTTAAGAAACATGGATGTGGAAGAGAAAGAAGTCCTCGAAGATACTTACATTAAATCAACCTCAGATAATAAAGAGATTGTCAAATGAACCCTTACCTTGTACTTTTACTTGGTTTAGGGTAGGTTATACACCTTTATAATGATGAAATAAATGTTATTAAACTATAAATGCACCATATACAATCATAAGATATGATATATGATGTTTTCATATTTATTTGTTAATGATATTTTTGTAGTATAATCGTTTCGGGTGTTAATCGATTAGTTTTTCATTATATGATTGGTTATATAAGACATGTTTGTTATGGATATAGTGTATTTTATTCATATACTGAATTATATTATGTTCATAAACATTATTTTTACTCATAAAATGGAAATTATTCTTGAATTATTACGATGGAGAATGAATGTCATCGTATTCGTGGGGACGGTAATCCGTACATATGCACGAGCGACAATATCAGTATTTTGATATTAAAATTGAATATAATTGGATATTATATCATATAAATAGAATCATTATCATGTCATATTTTCTATTTTCATCATTTATAATCATTATAATACCCATCCAAATAATTAATTGTTTGAATAATAAACCACACCATTACATGGAGACGGTAATCCATGTGTACGCATGTACGATGACTTTATCATTTATTGGATGGATGAAATAATGAATATGGTTGTACAATTTTTAAAATAAATTCACATTATATAGAATATAATACAGTTATTATTTTATATTGAAAACAGCAATGAATGTGTAAGTGGATGAATAAATGAACCTGAAAGTAGAGATGAAATATTTACCTTTTATTTGGGTTCTTCATTTGTATTTGATCAAAAGGGCTTCTTATGTTGGATTTCTGACTACAGGAATGCCTCTAGGATGATAGGATGAATGTTTGGAGGATATTTTGGGAGGGTTTTGATGTTCCAAACAGCATTGGAGCTATGAAATTAAGATAATTGTATTTTCTCTTTTATAATAGGGGTGAGGGGCACCTTAGGAAAAGATTGAAATATTATTTTTTAATAAAATTATTTTCACTTTTAAATGGCTCCAAAAAGATTTATTTAGAATATAAGGTGTGAATATGTCTAAAAACACTCAACCAATAGGTTTTAGACATTTTTGGGTCATCATATTAACCATATCGTTTAGATTTAACTCTTAGTTAAATAGTTTGACATTTACCATGTCTCTTTGTATTTTTAAATTAAATGGTAAATAAACATACTATAAACTTAAATGATAACAATAATAGCTTAATTAATGAAATATATAATATTATTAAGTACCTTTGTAAGAACCATTGATTTTTAGGAATATTATATCAACTAATAATATAATATTTGTTTTAAAAAACTCAATTATGTCAATTTTGACATTATTTAATAAATGATTTTTTAAACAGCAAAAAATATTTTTACATGGAAATAAATTCATATTTGGATTCCTAAGATGTCATATTAACCAATAAATTCAGTTTATTTCATCAAAAGTCTCAAATTATTTTTATTTGGATATTTATAATAACAATTATTTTAATATTTCATTATTATTGTAATTATTGAGTCATCATTTTGTTAGAAGGAAATTAAATTATTTAATGTTTAAAAATATTAATTAAAATATCAATATGTAGGTAAAGTCTTTATATTTCTAATTAATATTTATATTAGAATTTATCTTTTGCATAACCTCCTATTAAAAATAGTATAATTATTAAACTTTGATTTTATCTCTTTTAACTCATCTTTAAATAAAATAATAATAAATGTCCTAGTCTAATACAAGTAATCCTAAAGGGTCATATATTATTTATAATATTGTTTATGGTCTAATTAAATTTATCCAATAGAATTATGACATGTGTTAGGGTAATAATAATATCATTTTCCTCTTTAATCACCATATTTACTTTTAACCATGGTAAATAAAAGTAACAAGTTACTATTCACCAAAAAATATTTTGATCTAATTGAAACACATTTTTTACAGATATAAAACGTGTCTCTAAAATGTTTTAAATTCCATAGTCAAAATCTGTAAAATTATGTTTAATGTGAATTTAATAATTCTCCTAGGTGGGGGGTAAAAGCTGGTGAAAAGTTCAATAAAAATATAAATATCTTATATTATTACAAAATGACTCCACTGATTTAAATTAAACATATACAGATATTATGTATCTATTTTGACCTAAATTAAATTTAAATAAAATAATTAATTATTTTATTATAAAGTTGGTTTTAAACAATAATGTATTGTTTTTCACTATTCATCAAAAATTTAAAGCTTTCAGAAAAATACCAAAAAAATTTCCTAATCTAGTTTCAATATTACAAATCGAAAAATAAAGTCCATTTTGTTATATATATTTTATAAAATTTATAAAAGTGTTTATTAATATTCATAATTGATAGTTTTATTGGTCGCGGTGTGTTAGAATCTCGATGTTGCATACAATGCAAGCTATTTCATTATTCAAAGGGAAATGTAACGTGGAAGCAAGGGGTGTTACATTCATAATATATTTTTGAAATGATTGAGAAATTTTTTTGGGAATCCATATTTTAGCATGATACAAGAATTTACCATTTCCCATGTTTATTCAATAGAATCCATGAATTTCTTTATTGGTTTATTCCTGGACATGGGATAATTTTTCATTGTCCACCTTCATTTATAATACATATTCATAAATATTTAATATTTACCAATGGGGGAGGGATTTTCATTTGTCTTCATTGAGAGGAATTTAATTACTTGGTGTTGGAGGTGTATGTGAGCTGTATATAAATTTATATAATTATTTCCAGTCACATTCATTCTTTGGGTTTCATTTTAATAATTTGTTTATCTCAAAAAAAATTAAATAATACAAAAAATATGAAATTATTGATTTGGATGATATATTTTAATATTATTTATGCTTACATATGTGATTACATTCCCTCTTAAAATTTTTTTTATCTATTTATTCGAATTATTTCCTTTTATTTTTATTATTATACCATTAAACATGAATAAAATGTAAAATATGAAAAAATGAAAAAATTTAAAATTGGAGATTTATAATGAAATCATTCGTTATATTCACATTTTCAATCATCTACCATGTTACTAAAATGTGGTGTTGTTCATCAAAATTAAAATTGAATTCAATGATGTATATATCCATGGTTTTCTCTTGAATATCCATGAATAGTTTTTAAGAGTTTACCCTCAAATTTGTGGTCTATTTTTTTACCTAGAATACATTAAACATAATATTCACCTTGAAATAAATCTAATTATTAGAAATAATTTTTATGCCTCATGGTCTGAAGGGATGAGAATTTTTTGTAGGCCTACGGTAATACATGTATTTTTGAAGAATGTGAATAACTCAAAATTTCATTTCTCTTGAGTGAATATGAAACATGCTAGGTAAATGAAGAAGAAGATATATTTCATATTTATTAATATTTTTGAACTAAATATTAAATTTACAATAAATGGGTTTTTATGTCCGATAACATACCTGGTACACAATAATAGGTTTCTTTGGAATCTTACGTTGCACACTAATAATATAATATTATTATTTTAAATGGTAGTTAAATCTATTCCATTGTATTTGAAGTAATTAATGAAACTAACTAAAATATGATTATACATGATTTTTAAATTTTTTTACATTATCCAATATAAATTTAGAGGCTGAAAATGTGAATGAATCTAATTTTAAGTATAATTTACATTAAAAGGACGATTTATAGTCTTTTAATGGAGAACTCTTTTTAAATCTAGTTCTGGTCACTTTAATAAATTCTACATTACCATATAAATCTCTTCTTTAGAATGGGGACATCATAATTTACTTCGTGTAAATTTTTGAAATTTTTCTAATAAAGTTCATTTATTAATGAATAGTGAAAAATATTGTATTTTAATTCAAAAGTTTTTTTTAATCTAATTTATTTATATGGATAGATTATCTTTTTAATTGGTTTTAAAGTTAAAAATAAAATATATTTTTACCATTTAATCCAATGTTGGTCATTGGAATTAATTTCACTTTGAAATTGAACATAATCAAGTATCAATCTTTTGATAGTTATTGTTTCTTAAAAACACACTATTTAATTTAAAACGGGAATTAATTTTAAAATAAATTAATGACAATTTTATGTATTGAATTTCCCAAAATATTCATCATTTTTAAATTCATAATATCATATTTTTCATAGGAAGAATGTTTGGTATTTTTCTGAAAAACATCAATTTTTGATGAATAGTGAAACCACTTAATGATAGTTAAAAAATGACTTTTTCATTTAAATGATATTTTACCACTTCTATGAATTTAATTTCCAAAATCCCACATACATGGTAGTTATCAAGAAGAATATTTTGGTTCATTACGATGAAAATAATTTATGGTGAATAGTAACTTTTGACTTTTATTTACAGCGGTTAAAGTTAAATAAGGTAAATCAATGTTAAAAGAATATTATAATAATTCAAAATTACCTTAACACTTGTCCAAACCTTATTTTTTAAGTCATTTACGACCATGGAAATATTTGGGTCGATTTTGGGACCCCATTGAGCCACTTTGGAGTGATAATGACAATTTAGATTAATTAACTTAATGTAATGTCAAAAATGACAAAAGAAAATATCTTTTAGTAAATTAATTTTTAGAAGGGGTTATATAACTTATCTTTTTGACTATAAATAATCAATGGAAATAGAAAAATATTTTCTACGTAATGGTATTTTTTCTAAAATATATAGGCATCAAATAATTTAAATTATTTATGACACAATAATGATACAGTTTTTACATCATCAATAAATCATTTAAATAAATAAGATTATAATGATTCAAATATTATCCAAAACCTATCCAATTCCTATTGGATAATTTTATTTGGAATATAACTCATCTTATCTTTGTCCTTAATTATTTTTGGTCCATTAGAAACCGAATAACATTATATAATAAAATAATATTTTAACACTTTCCTAAAGAGCCCCTCTTCTCCATTATAAAAGGAAACCATTTCTATCCAATTACTCACACATCTCAATCCATTTGGATCTTCCAAACTCTGACCAATTAATCTTCTTACAACCCTATCCTCCTCCTAGAATCCTTACATTAGGCAGAAGGCACTTCAAGATGTACTTTGGTTCAAACCAAAGGGAGTTACCCAAATTAAAGGTAACAATTTCTCTTAAATTGTTTTATTTTATTTTACTTCTCCAATCCCTGAACCCTTTTTATTCCTTTCTTTTGTAACAACACTAGTATCCTTGATATACTAGTATTTTTAAATGATAAGTATTATAACTACACTCACACACACATCCATCTAATTGATGAAGAACATATTGTTTTTGTGGATGGAAAAACTAACCCCTCACGAAATGATGATTGTTAAAATACATATTACCACCTATCATGGTGGACATTATTATGGAAATGTATTTATATATGATATATATTATGTTTCCAATTTCATTATGCTTATGTACTTCACAATTATATTTGGCCTTTATGGTTTCCATAGTGGGTAAATACGATAATCTCATTTGAGGAAGTATAGACTATTGCCCCCTTAAAGTGATTTGACTCTTTAATGCCTTATGTGGTATTTATAAATGATATTATATATGATATTATATTGGAATTATAATATACCTTTTTATCACTATGTTTTAATTCCATTAAAATAATAAATAAAAATGAAAGTAGCATTCATGCGTACGTATGGTTTACCGTCTCCATGAACGGTGCATTTCATTTCTTACCTGCAAATGTTATATACTATTATAAATACATGTATATACTGCATATATATGATATATATGATATATAAATCATGAATATGATTCTGTATATAATATACTATTGACCATAGGGACAACTTGCAAATATAAGGTGTTCATTTATTATTCAAGTACCAAATATCGACAAGATTAGCGTTATTAACATAAATGATTACATAATGTTTAAAACATGGTAATAAGTGATATAAAAGGAATAATAATCTTGAAAAAGGTTCTTAAGAATTTATATATTAACATTAGTTTATTATTCAAGAGATTAATGAATGATCGAGTCAAGTCGGACATAAGGTAAGGGTCTTCTTCTCAATCTCCTTTCATTGAGACATATTGTATTTTAATACACAATTTTATTTTTTATGATATATAAAAACCGTTAAATTTTCATTTCATTCAAAGGGAATATACTTATATGAAGTGTTTAACAAAATGACATAAGGGAATGTTTTTTACGTAAGAGGTGACAATGACCTTTTCGCCACCGCGAGTATTATTTTATCGTTGGATTTCTTAAAATGACATAATGTTTTTAAAAGGAAAAATAAATACCATATACTATATTTACGTCTTTTGGTATAGAAAAAAATTTTGTGAATGGATTTATTATTTCATTATTTTGAAATGATATTTTGTTATTTCAGTATGGGAATGTTATCGTTCCATTATTCTTATGTTATGTGTTATGTTCATGTTATGGTTATTGGGCATTATTTATGTATATGGGTGGTTCTGTGATAAACCAATGGTGGGTGAGCCTAAGATTACTCTCCAATGCATTGGGTAATGTGATGAAGGTAAACGTGAATGTATCTCCTAAGAGATTTATGGAATATGCTTTTATGGGTATTCCAATGTAACACTCTATGTAGCTGTAATAGCTAAAATGTAAGTATGATATGGATGACACAAGTTACCTTTCTGATTTATGATTTCTAAGTGTTATTCATAAATATTATGTTTTCATGAGGTAAGTAAAAGTGTTTATTTTTTGTATGTATTATTGAACAAATGTTTTTTTCATTGTTTTATAACCCTTACTGAGATTTTTATGCTCATCCCATGTTTTGAAATGTTTTCACAGGACTTAAAGTTGATTAGAGTCAAGGAAGGGATCAAGGAAAATTCATGCTCTCTAAAACATGGAACTAGACATGAATCTTTTTTTCATGAATTTTTATTTTATGGAAAAACTTGGAAATTTTTTAGAAGTGTCTACCATGTAATATTTTAAGATGTAATAGTTATATCCTAATTCTCTGAAACTCTAAACCTAAAAAGATCCTCAATGTGAATTATTCATTTAATTCTATATTATGTAATGTTTAAGGCTGGGTCCTTATAGTTGGTATCAGAGGTCAATTTAGATAACATTTTTAGTTAGGGTATTGTTAAATAAATGTCCATAATGTAATCTATGATAATATTGAAATGATTTTGCATTTACAGATTATCAGGTTGCTTCGCCTAAGATATTTCTGTGTTTAGAATGGGTTTCCACAGAGGAAACATGGAAGCTATGTTGGGATGATTTCAGAAGGAAGATAACCTTCCAAATCAGCAACCAGAGATGGTCGGAATCGGAACTGAACAATTTCTTGCAGTTATGGAACAGTTTACTCAGGATATAAATGGTGTTGGTATCCATATACGAGATCAACCATATCAACCATAGAGGAACATGTCAGAAGTGGATCATTTCATATAGAATCATCCCCCATCTTTGAGAGGACCATCTGATCTGGTGCTAGCTGAAGGGTGGATTAAAGAACTAGATTAGATTTATGATGTCATGGGTTGTTCAGAACCTCAAAAGTTTAGTCTCGCTGTTTATTGTTTTGAAGGTGAAGCTGATCAGTGGTTGTCAATGGTAAAAAATATCAAGGATAGTGATGAGATTGATTCTCTCGATTGGGATGAATTCAAAGGTATGTTTCTTGAGAAATATTTTCCTAAGGTGGTTCATCATAGGATGGAAAAAAAATTCCACGAATTGAGGTTGGAAGATGACTCGCTGGCTTCTTATGAATAAAAATTCACCCGAATGGCAAGGTATGCTCTAAATTTCATAAGATATCTTGATAGTAAAATCAATTATTTTTACTCGGGATTAAAGCCAAAGTATCGAAGGGATTAGCTACTTGTGAGTTCAAAAGTTATGAAAAACTTGTTTGTTGGGTGTGGAAGGTGGAAATGGAGTTTGCTGATGATCATGTATTCTTTAAAAAACAACAGAATAAGAGGTCTAGGTGGTAGGCGAAAGGGAAGAAATCTTCAAAAAAGTCAGATTGTAAGAAACTTAAGTTTTCGGATTGTGAAAGTTGTGGTAAAAATCATGCTGGGGGATATCTTTTGAATTTGTGTAAGTGCAACCAATGTGGTAAAATGGGACATAAGGATCGTAATTGCTCTTAAAAAGACCAGGGTAAGGGAAAGACAAAATCTGATTTGTAGTTAGTGAAATGTTATAAGTTCACTGAAATGGGTCATTATGCAAATGAGTGTCCAAAAAAGAACTCAACTAAGGGAAACCAGCCAGAATACAAGCAGAAAGGGGTGGTTAAATCTATTTATACTACTTTAGCAGATGTTGGTCCATTAAATGATGTTGTATCAGGTGCACTGTTTTTTTGTTCAGATGTTTCCAATGTGTTTTTTCATTCAGGGTCTACACACTCTTTCATTTTTGAGAAGTTTTCTAATAAATTAGGAATTCCATCTCAACATAGTAATATAGAACATAGGGTAAAAATACATGGAGGAAATTTTGAGACAAAAAATGAAAACATAAGAACATTCGCTTTCTTGTTTGTGGAAAGAATCTACCTGCAAACCATATTGTTTTTCCTCTAGTAGAGTTTGATGTTATTTTGTGCATTGATTGACTTTCGGTTTATCATGCTAAGATTGACTGCAGAGCTAAAGAAGTTTCTTTTGAGAATGATTTTTAGTTTTTATAAAAAAAATGAACCCTTGTTGTTGATATCATATCAAGAAGCTGGGAAACTAGAAAAAAGTGGAAATGAATGTTACGTTGCACATATTGTTGATTACAAAAGAACTGTTCAGATTAATGATGTGCCAATGTTAAATGATTACCTTGATGTATTTCTTGTTGAGTTTCCTCGTATTATACCAGATCAAGAAGTTGAATTTACTATTGATATAGTTTCTGATGCAAATCCAATTTTAAAACCCCATTATCGAATGGCTCAAACTGAAATTTTAGAGTTAAAGATGAAATTGCAGGAGTTATTCGATAAAGGTTACATTCGACCTAGCACATCACCCAGGGGTGATCCTATATTTTTTGTTAAAAAAAAGATGGTTCAATGAGACTTTGAATGGATTATAGAAAATTGAATAAAATCACTTTTAAGAATAAGTGTCTTTTGCCTCATATCGATGATTTGTTTAATCAGCTCTAGGGAGATCAATATTTTTCGAAGATTAATTTTAGTTTGGGGTACCATCAGTTGAAATTAAAAGAAGAAAACATCCGAAGACTATGTTTCATACTAGATTATTCCATTATGAATTTTTAGTTATGCCTTTTGGGATAACCAATTATCCTACTATATTGGTGGATCTTATGAATATAATTTTCTATGAGTTCCTGGATAAGTTTGTGGTAGTGTTCATTGATGATATTTTGTTTTATTTTAAAAGTAAATAGGAGCATGAAAGTCATTTCATGGTTGTCCTGAAAACCTTAAAAGAAAAGAAACTATTTCAGAAATTCAGAAAGTGTATGTTTTGGATACAAAAAATTTCATTCCTTGGTCACATTGTTTCAAAAAATGTCATATCTGTTGATCCTACTAAAACAAAAGTTTTTGAAGAATGGACAAGACCGACAAATATAATCGAGATTCATATTTTTCATGGTTTTCAGGTTTTTACCAGATGTATGTTGAAAATTTTTCATGGTTATCTAGTCCAATGACTATGTAAACTAAAAAATAGGTTAAGTTCATCTGGACAAAAGAAAGTGATGATTGTTTTCAGGAATTGAAAATATTAATGGTGAATACATCCAGTTTTGGCACTGACTTCCAGAAATGGAGAGTTTGTTATCTACAGTGATGCTTCATTGAAAGGAATTGGTTACTTCATAAAGCCAAATGATCAGGAAATTTCTTATACTTCATGTTAGTTGAAACCAAATGAGCTAAATTACCCTACACATGATTTGGAATTAGCTTCTATAGTATTTGATTTAAAATTTTGGAATCATCATTTTTATGGATTGAAGTTTGAAATATATACTAATCAAAAACGTTTTAAGTATATATTTACTTATAATGAATTGAATATGAGTTAGAGGAGATGGTTGGAATTAATCAAGGATTATGATTGCACGATCCTTTATCATCTAGGAAAAGCAAATAAAGTGGCTCATGCTTTGAGTCAAAAAAGAAATACTTCATTAACCATGTGACATTTGGAATGAGATCCTTTGGTTTTTTATTTGATGAAATTTGGGAAAGAAGTTGTTGTTTCATGAAATTATTCTATTTTGATTTAGGTGTCAGTGAAATCATCTCTATCAGACAAGATTTAAGAAAGCGCAGAATGAAGACAGTGAGTTGTAGAAAAATGTTGTGTTGGTTCAGAAGGGTATGTTACCTGATTTTAACATTGACAATGATTTGTTTTGAAATTTTTAAAGAGATTATGTCTGCCTTGTGATTCACAGTTTAAGAATGAGTTGTTATATAAAGCTCATAGTTCTTTGTTTTCAGTTCATCCTGGCAGTACTAAGATGTATAGAGATCTTCGGGAGTATTACTAGAGGGACAGAATGAAAAGAGATATTGCTGATTTTACTGTGAAGTGTTTGTCTTGTCAGCAGGTTAAAATAGAGCGGTAGTTACGGATAGAAATGCTTTAGCCTTTACCGGTGCCAGAGAGAAAATTGGAAAATATATCCAAGGTCTTTTTTGTTGGATTACCCAAGACATCTCGAGGTAATAATGGAATATGAGTTATATTTGACCAATTGACTAAATTTCTCATTTCTTTCCTATTAGAGATACGTTGTCTCTAGATCAACTTGCTTGGTTGTATGTTAATGATATAGTTAGGTTTCATGGAGTTCCCCTCTCCATTGTATCTGATCATGATCCCAGGTTCACTTATAACTTCTGGAAAGACCTTCAGAAGACGATGGGTACTGAATTAAATTTTAGTACAGCTTTTCATCCTCAATCAGATGGGCAGTCAGAATGAACAGTTCAGACATTGGAGGATATGTTACGTGCTTTCTCGATGGATTACCAAGGAAGCTGGGACCAATATATTTCTTTGGTTGAATTTTCTAATAATAACAGTTTTCATTCCAGTATACAGATGGATCCATTTGAGGCATTATATGGAAGGCATTGTCGAACTCCATCTTTTTGGGATGAAGTAGATGAAAGTAACCTGATGGGACCAGAATTGGTAGAAGAGATGGAAGAGAATGTTCAGTTGATTCAGAAGCACCTGAGAACAGCTCAAAGCAGACAGAAAATTTATGCAGATAATTGGAGGAAATATCATTACTTTGAGGTAGGTGATCATGTCTTTCTCAATGTTTCTCCGTGTAAAAGTGTGATGTGTTTTGGTAAAAAGGGAATGTTGAGTCCGAGGTTCATTGGACATTATGAAATTCGCGGGAATGTTGGATCAGCTGCGTACAAAGTGGATTTACGTCCAATTTTATCCCAAGTACACAATGTTATTCATGTTTCGATATTAAGAATGTATATTCCTGATCCATCCCATGTTTTGAGCCAAGAGGTAGTTCTGTTGGAATAGAATCTCTCTTATGAAGAACAATTAGTCCAGATAAATTATTGTAAAGAAAAGGTGTTGCGGAATAATATTATTCACCAGGTAAAGGTTTTTGGGAAAAAACTATATGTTTGAAGAGGAAATGTGGGAATTTAAAAATTCTATGAGGGATAAATACCCCCACTTATTTTGATAAGTGAATAAAAATTGCGAGGACAAAATTACTAAAAGTGGGAAAAAATGTATGATCCCAGGTAAATGAAGAATGAGATATATTTCATATTTATTATTATTTGTGAATTAAATATTTATTTTACTTTAAAGGGGTTTCTATGTTCGATAAAGTACCTGATACACAACAACAAGTTTCTTTGGAATCTTATGTGGCACACTAATAATATAATATTTTTATTTTAAATGCTTGTTAACTACTAGCCATTGTATTGGTGGGAATGAATGAAACCAACTACAATATGATTATACATTATTGTTAAATGTGTTTAAATTATCCAATAAAAAGTTAGTGGCTTAAAATTTTAATGAATCTAATTTTAAGTATAATTTACATTAAAAGGATGATTTATCGCCTTTAAATGGAGAACCCTTTTTAAATATATTTTTGGTCACTTTAATAAATTATATATGACCAAATAAAATTCTTTTTTTCGAATGGGGACATCAAAATTTACATTGATTAAATTTGTGGAATTTTTCGGATAAAGATCATTTTCTAATGAATAGTGAAAAATATTATATTTTAATTCAAAAGTGCCTTTTAATATAATTTATTTATATTGTTAGATTATCATTTTAATTGGTTTTAAAGTGAAAATAAAATATATTTTGACCATTTAATCCAATTTTGGTCATTGGAATTAATTTCACATTGAAACTGGACATAAACAAGTATCAATCTTTTGATAGTTATTGTTTCTTAAAAACACGCTATTTGTTTTAACAACCATTATTAATATTAAAATAAAATAATGACAGTTTTATGTTTTGAATTTTTTAAAATAAAAATCATTTTTTAATTTAGAATATCAAATATATCATAGGCTTAATTTTTTGTATTTTTCTGAAAAAACATCAATTTTTGATGAATAGGGAAACCACATAGTGGTAGTTAAAAAACTGTCATTTTCATTTAAATTAAATATTACCACATATTTGAATTGAATTTCTAAACTCCAACATACATGGTTGTTATCAATAAGTAAAATGTGGTTAATTAAGATGAAAATCATTTGTTTTGAATAGTAACTTTTGACTTTTATTTACCATGGTTTAAGATAAATAAGGTAATTCAAGGTTAAATGAATATTATAATATTTCAAAATTACCGTAACAATTGTCCAAAACTTATTTGTTGAGTCATTTTAGACCATGAGAATATTTGGGTCTATTTTGAGACACCATTGATCCACTTGGGAGTGATAATGACAATTTAGATTAATTAACTTAAAGTAAAGGCAAAAAATGACAAAAGAAAATATCTTTTAGTAAATTAATTTTTAGAAGATTTTATATAAATTATCATTTATTATATAAATATTCATTGGAAATATAAAAATATTTCCTACATGATGGTATTTTTTTAATAATTTTTAGACATCAAATAAATTAAATTATTTTTGACACAATAATGATGCAATGTTTACCTCATTAATAAATTAATTAATTAATTAGATTATATTGATTATAATATTATCCAAAACCAGTCCAAACTCTATTGGATAATTTTATTTCGAATATGAGTCATCTTATCTTTGACCTTTATTATTTATGGACCTTTAGAAACCGAATATCATTATATAATAAAATAATATTTTCAAACTTTTCTAAAGAGCCCCTCTTCTCCCTTATAAAAAAGAGGCCATTTATATACAATTACTCACACCACTCAAGCCATTCGGATCATCCAAAATCTTCCCAATTAATCTCTATACATCTCTATACTCTTCTGAAAAGCCTTACCTTAGGCAGAAGTCACATCAAGAAGTCATTTGGTTCAAACCAAAGGGATACATCCAAATTAAAGGTAACATTTTCTCTGAAATTGTTATCTATTGTTTTTCTTCTCCAACCAATAAACTCTTTTTATTACATTCTTTTATAACAAAACCAGTGTCCTAAATATACTAGGATGTTATTATGAGAAGGATTAGAACTACAATTACACACACCTCTATCTAATGTATGAATAACATAATGTTTCTGTGGATGGAAAACTAAAGCCTCACGAAACGATGATTATTCAAATACCTCTTACCGCCTATCATGGTGTCCATTTTGATGGAAATATATTTATATATGATATATATTATTTTTATTGTTTCCTTATTCTTATGTACTTTCCAATTATATCAATCCTTTATGGTTTCCATAGAGGTTATGTATAATAATCTCATTTGAGGAAGTGCGGACTACAGACCCCTTAATGTGATGTGACTCATCAATGCCTTATGTGGGATGTATAAAGGATAGAGTTAATGATATTCTATATGGTATCATACTGGAATTATAATATATCTATGTATCATTATTATTTAATTCCATTAAAATATTAAATAGAAATGAAAGTAGCATTCATGCGTACGTACGGCTTACCGTCTCCATGAATAGTGCATTTCATTTATTTCCTCAAAATGTTATGTACTATCATAAATACATGTATATACTAGATATATATGATATATATTATATCTAAATCATTAATATAATTATGGATATAATGTACTATTGACCACATAGACAACATGAAAATGTAAGGTGTTCATTTTTTGACTTAAGTGTCAAATATCGACAAAATAATAGTTATTAACTTAAATGATTAAATAATGATTATAACATGGTAATAAGTGATATAAAAGGAATAATAAACATGAAACGGTTCTTAAGAAAGTTGAAATTAACTTTAATTTATTAATCTGGAGATTAAAGAATGATCGAGTCAAGTCAGACCCAAGGTAAGGGACTTCGTCTCAATCTCCTTTCATTGAGGCATATTGTATTTTAATACACGATTTTCTTTTATATCCTGTATAAAAACCATTGACAATTCATTTCATTCAAACGTAATGTTTCTGTGCGATGTGGTTTACTAAATGACAAAAAGGAAATTTTTTACATAAGCGGTGACAACGTCCTTTCCGTGCCGGGAGTATTATTTGATCTTTGGCTTCTTTAACATGTCGTAATGTTTTTAAAAGGAAAAATAAATACCATATACACTATTTTAGTATTTTTGTAATGAAAACAATTTTGAGAATGGATTTATTATTTCAATATCTTAAAATGATATTTTGTTATTTCAATGTGGAAATTTTATCTTTCATTTATGCTTATGTTATGTGTTATGATCATGTTATGGTTCTTGGTCATTAATATTGTATACGGGTGGTTCCATTATAATCCAAGGGAAGGTATGCCCAAGATAGTTCTCTAATGCATTGGGTAATGTGACAGAGGTAAACGTGAAAGTTTCTCCTAATAGATTTAGGAAATATACCCTGATGGGTATTCCAAAGTAACCACCTATGTAGTTGTGATAGCTACATTGTAAGAATGATTTTGATGCCACAAGTTACCTTTATTATTTATTATTTCTATGTGTTATTCATAAATCTTATGTTTTCATGAGGTAATTAAATTTTTTTTTGTTTTGTATGTATTATTGAACAAATGTATTCTTTCATTGTTTTATAACCCTTTCTGATATTTTTATGCTCATCCCAAGTTTTAAAATGTTTTCACAGGATTTAAAGATGAATAGAGTCAAGGATGAGATCAAGGAAAAGTCATGTTGTCTAAAACATCGAACTAGACATGACTTTTTTTCAAAAGTTTTTTTATAGAAAAAAATGTAAATTTTTTATAAGTGTATTCCTTATAATATTTTGAGATGTAATAGTTATGTTCTAATTCTCTAAAAATCTAATCATGATAAGATCCTCAATGTGAATTATTCATTTAATTCCATATTATGTAATGTTTAAGGTTGGGTCCTTATAGAATAGTTAGATTAATTTCAATGTGTGGTGTGTTTTTTTAGGAAATGGATTATTTTTATATGTCTAATGAATTTAAATTTCATATTTGGAAAATGAAGGGAATTATTTTTTAATTATGATACCAGTTGAAATTACTATTTTAAAATGATCTGGAAAATTTTATCACTTTTTATTTTGATATTGATTTTCATTTTAATATTCGATGATTTTATAAGAGTTAAATCATTAATTGTGGCATATTGATGATAGAAATAATTTCACAAATATAATTTTTTTAATTTAAATTTTTAAACATAAGAGTTTTAATTTTAATGGTTAATTGTCATAGTTCATGGATTTATTAATAATTTGAAATAAATTTATAAAATGATGTATTTTATAAATTTAGAAGTTATTATATCTTATTTGTTTTGGAAATAATTTCATCTATAATATTTTAAATTTGTAAATACATTTTTTATGCATCATTGAATTTTGTGATTTATTTTATTCTACTAAACCCAAACCGTAATAAAATATTTGGATTCCTAAAACATAGTCACAATCAATACCCCAAATTTATTACGCACATATGTTGTATGTTGAAGATATACCAATATATCAGATATAGGTTGCGTAAATGAGCTTAATATTTACATGGAAATAAAAAAATATAATATTTTATATTATTTAATTGATTCGATGTGATTTATTCTAATTTTAATGACATAATTTCATGGGAAAATGCAGGATTAGAATAAGAACCATAACCAGGAACGATTTAATTATTTGATTAAAACATTAATAACTCATGATAAACATGGCCAATTGATGTAATTTTTTTATATATATTACATGTGGGAAAAAATATATTTCATAAATTATTTAAATAATCATCCATTATGTTCTCCACAAATAAAAAATCATTTCGATGATATTTTTTGGAATGTTAAGGGGAACCCCTCCCATATAAATTTGTATATACTCATTCATCCCAAAGGTAATAATTTTTCATGGGTCGTATGTTGAGTATAGCTTCAATAATAGTTCATTATAGTTTTAATATATATTATTTTATAACTATTATTATATCAAAATTTTATTTTATTTTTGAAATATGTGTTTCCTCCACCACGCCCTATCTAATTTTTGAAATTTATGAACTAAAATGTATTGGTGTTTGAGTGGTGGAGTTTTCATTCATTATTTTTTTGTGATTAAATGATTTTTCATTATTCTATTTTGAGAATATTAATTTAATACAAATTACTTTTTAGTAGGGTTTTCCCTGAATTAAAATCTAGTGTGTTCTTCTTCCCATTCTATTTATACCTCTCCATAATTATGATAACTTTACTTTTATAGTATTGTGGTCATTATTTAGGGGACTTTGTCATATATGTAAAGTGTTTTTTGTGGTAATTACAACTATAATTGAATGATTTAGAGTGAAAAGGTTGATATTTATATTAAATGGTTGCAGTGAGATTAAATTTTTACTGAATAATTATTTTATCATCATGAAATCCAAATAATATCAATAAATCCCCACTAACACCATTTTATATCATTATTATTTATGTTTTTTAATTATTTTCAATTATATTTATATATTTATATGTTAGATAAATTTATAAACCCCCATACTATATTCATACTAAATAAATATTATATATTTATTTTTATAAATAGTAAAAGTAGAAAAATAGTGTATCATAGAGGAATAATATAGATATTGGACCTATGGTGTGCACAATGCTTCTTCCAAAGGCAATAAATTTATTTATAGAAGAATTCACGAAAAAACACACTCATCAGTACCCTTTATAAATATATTACTCTTCTATCTACTATTATTATTCTATGTAAGGGATTAAAGAATCCATATTACTTTGGTTCCTTGTGATATTCATTAAATATTCTTTTTTACTCATTATATAATTTTTTTAAGATTGGATATATTAAATTATTTTCATCATTATACCTATAAATTAGATGACATAGTTTATTTCCAAAACAATAACTGAAATTATATTCCAATAATGACATTATTTGTAACATAGTTAAGATAATATCACATACTATTTCATGTGATGAATAAACTCTTGTATATGATATTATACACCATGATCATATCATAAATTATATATCCTTTTATTACAGTAGTTATCTTCATAATTCATATATTACATAAATTTGATAAATGAATCTAAAATGTAACTTATCACGTAGAAATATTATCATCTTCTAAAATCCAAATTACAAGTGATAATTTATGAAAACCCATCATTAGCCTCAATTGTAATAGTCTATATATATATGTTTGAATCAATTCATGAATATCAATTTCATGTCACCTTTATCATTAATTTGTTACTTCATTATTTTTATTAAGAAAATAAATAAAATATTTCCAATCGTTTTATCCTAGAATTCTCTAAATACACATTTTATATTACTTTTTCAAAATCCTTTGGCTTATATTTCATTATTTAAAATCCAAGGACATTGTGTAATATATGTAATTTGAATGCTTATATTCATTTATTACCAATACATTTCAATTCCAATGTTTATAAATCATTATTTACATACTGAATAGAATATAAATTTAAAATTGATAAAATAAAATAAATATTTAAAAACAAGATAAAATAATATTTGTTTCTACAAATGACATAGAAATATTTTTTCCATTAATTTGAATAAGATAATGAAATTTCTCTAAAGAATGTTTCAGGCTACATTGAAATATTGGATGGTATTATATTGTATATAATGCATTAAATATATCTTTATATGTATCTCAAATAACAATCAATACATTTTAAATTAAATATAATCTTAATGGTTCTTAAATTTTATAACATCTCAAATACAGAGATCAATAATCTTTCCATTATTTTTTGGTTATGATAAGTCAATATTATATCCCAATATTCCAAATTCATCCAACAAGCATCGAGGGTGTGATTATTATTATGGGGAGATTATACCCCTGTTTTTGAGTTAAAATGATGAATAAATAAATAATATAAATAAATATTAGAGCAGTAGAAATATAGTAAAAAAAATATCATACAAGTGGGAAACAAAGTAAGAACCATATATTCAAAAAAGATTGAACCCTATTATAATAGGGTGTCATGAATATAATTGTCAAACTATACATGATATAAATAAAAGAATACACAACACAAGTACACTCCAAGACCCCAGTTTTCATCCCATTGTCATACTAGTCACCAAACTCTAGCCCATCCTATAATTAAAAAATCATGAACTAGGTCCTTATCACTTGGACAAACCAGAATATATGTAATCATCTCAAGTAACAAATAGTGGCCTGATTATGGTGTTAGTAATGATTGGTAGGTCACCCCGACTATGACAAACCAAAAATAGTTTGATAAAAATTGTGCACAATAGAGATCCAACTATGTGTATTAAATATTTAATTAATATCATACATCAATTGACATATATTAGATCTAGGATAGTATGTCTCAGATTCTGTTCAAAAGTCATTCCAAAAATAACCTTATATATATATAACATTCTTCAGTTCCACATCGGTATGTCTCCAAACATGTAACACAATCATGCCAACCATGGAGATATATCAACGAATAAATCACACTAACACGGAGAAATAATGCTAAATAATAATTTAATCATGTGTTAGGGCATAATTGAGTATTTAATAATTTCAACATGTGACCCCAGGAATATCCTATTTCTTAAGAATTTCATAATATTTCATTCGTAATATACCTCTATATATGAATTTAATCATGAGTCATAGAAAAGTTAAATATTTAATAAATTCAAAACATATCAGTACATAGACAGATATATAATCATTTCACGAAGATCTCGACAAGTCATAACCACAAGGATATCAAAATATAGAAACATAGTTTTCAATTATTAATTAGTAAAATTACATATTTTCTTTTAATTCCACTTCTATTTATATAAAAAAAATCAACAAAAATATCAATTTTCCTTATGTCATTACCAAATTTATTATATATCTACAAATCTCATGTAATTTCATGTCATTAAAACACACATTAAACCATTATCAATGTTATTATTATTCAATGTTTACTCTCACAACTGATTTACATCATCAAGGTCAAATCAATATTTTAATCCAAGAGATTAAAAATATATTATACATCAATATTATACAAATATTTAATAAATTAATTAATTTGATTGAATCTTTTATTGACTCAATCAAAATATTGCATATACATCACAATTATGAAGAATATAGGGTTACATTTTTGACCCCCTAAAATTAAATAGTAATTTACAAACACATCCAATGGGAATCACTAATATGAACAGAATAAAAATGTTTATATTAATAATCTAGATCAAACTAGATCATGATCAACATGATTCCATGGTAGAGATCAATAGAAAACAAAAATTAAATGGAATTATGAGGAAAGGGTAATAAAAATGATGTAAGAAGACCTATTAGAGATAAAACACAAAACCACATTCTCAAATAGTGATTGAATGACCTTCGAATCACTAAGAGCCACATAGTTCATGAGAGGAGGGGATACATTGAAGTATTATGTAAATAATTATCCATACCACCAATATAAAATTATAACTCATGATAAATACATGGTGTGTAATCGAGTTACATGTCGTGTATTCTTTTTTAAATAGATGTTTGTAAAAACAAATTTCCTCGGGATAACATTTAAGCGTTCATGACATTTAAACAAGGTGAACTATTTTTATGATGATAAATTTCTTCAGTCTATGTGTAGGATTATGCTTTGCGTTTATTGGGTGTTACACATCGTTTAAAATTTAAATGATGTGTAAATGTTTCTTCCAATTTTTTTTATCCCAATTTATATTGATGTTATTGTACCATCATTATAGGATTCCAAACCCACATAAAAATCATGTAATTCCATTATACCTGATTATACATAGACTTCATTAATTCAAATAATCTTACAAACTGGAATAGTAGGTCATCTCTTCTAATAAAATGATCTCTAAATCCAATTAATAATAATCCACCAAGTCTTAAAGAAAAACTAAAACCCCACAAATTTCATTTAATGAAAAAATTAAATTCTGATGTTACTGAAAAAATATGGGTTCTTACAACCTAATCAATATAAAATTGGCTATCCATATGATGCTTTATGAATCAATGTTGGTCTTAGTGAGAACGAAAAGACACAATGCTCACATGTCAAACTCCCTATACCATGTATTATCTGGATCACATCCACAATTACACTTCAATAGAATTAATGGAACCACCAAACCCTAGAGATACTTCCCACTATTGTACAAAATCAGTATCTGATGCACCTCAAATAATGTATCTCCACAAAGCCTAATATATTTAATGAACATTTCATGTGAGAAACTAGGATAATATCTATGATTCTAGAAAATATGAAACATGATGTGCATGTAGCTGTAGTAATGTGGAAGGGATAATTGGTACTCCATTATACTTACCCTATCCACTATCTCATGCATCCCAATAAACAGAAGAGGTAGATTTCCTTATTTATGGATAAGATGTTACCACAACCTATGTGACAGTAGAAGGAAAACAAAATGTCTAATTGTAAACTCTGTATTCCATCTTCAAGTATCAACATTGGATTTCTGCCATTTTTGTAAGGTCATAAAACACCTCTGGATCAATCGAACCTTTTTAGATGTCTCTTACATGAGACTAGGTCTAACAAAATCTCACTCAGATATCTCTATTCAAAAAAGAGGTAAACTAAACATCCTCTCATAAATGGGATCCAATTATTCCATAGTGATTGATTTATGGAATCTATTATTATATGAAAACACCACATGTTACATATGATTCTCACATAAACTACAAAAATCATAAACATTGGATCATTAAATAATCTATAAAACCAAAATATTCATCACATATTAAATATTATTCTTAGGATTAGGGGACATAGTTTGAAGATCATATGACCCCAAATCCTTCTAAATACTCTAATAGAACTGTTAGTTGAAATGATAATCTCTATCCAAAATGCCAATCCATGGAACATCGTGTAGCTGAAATATCTCCCACATGAAAACAATTCCCAGATCGAAATCAAAGAAGGTATACATGATAGGAAATATTTTATCCACCTTCTTCAATAGATCCACGATCACCCATAATGAATCTATCTTATTTGTTATTGTAGGTAATCCTATAACAAAATCTATAATTAAATCATCTCATATTCACTTACAAATGAGAATAACCTGAAAAGCCTATCTTGCCTTTCATGCTCCACATTCTTCTATTAATATGTGAAATATCATTGCATAGATTCCACCACCTAATTCATAAATCTAGAATAAAAATAGTTTATATTGATATAATGATATATATTTTTTAAAACAGGTTATACCAACCATATTGATGCATGAAAATAACTTATTATCTCATCTTGTAAGACCATAAAACCTATACTGAACCCTAAAAAGGATGAGTAATTTCAATTCCAAAAGCTCATACCGATGTTGGATCCTCACAATATAGGCTTAATATCATCTTTATCCCATATAGATTTGGTGAATAATTTTTAATTTTATGTTCAAAAATAATGATTATAACAATTTTCAATGACAAAGGAACTCATCCCTAAAACTACTAAACCTATACATGCATATTTGAAAATAGTGTCATCATCCACAAAAAAACAAAATACTCCAAAATTACTCTTTCTTTTTATTTTATCTCAAATAAATAAATCAACCATTTCCCAGTGAATATTCCCAGTTGAGTTTGAAATATTGAAGAAAATTGTCCCATCTATTTGGATGATGGTTAAGGTCATATTAATAAAATTTGTACCTGAGGCTTTTGCGGTTTATGTATATTAAGAACTTTTAATCCATAAGATAGTGTCTCCAACATCCCTGTTCATTTAACACTATTTTAAAAATGATATTGTGAGTAGGTAAATTCATCTCATGTGGTCTTAGCTATATGAATCTATAAGCAACCACTCAATCATTAGTTATCAGATCAACTTTGACTCCAACTCCTAATACATCATATTACCCAATATATATTTTTCATGGAATATGTAATATGAAGATATGTTTCAAGGTTATCATTTTCTTACTATCCAAAAACACTATCTCATCATAACCAAACCAAAAAAATATTAGAACATTCATTGTCTGTCCCTATATCGATTGTTCCATATTGGAGTTGTTCTGGATAAATCCTCAAAAATATCCTTATAAACGCATATAGATATGAATATTGAAGAATTTTTTTTGATGATACGAAGATATTATAGTTGTAATCATCTTTGATCCAAATTATATTGTCTCCTCTGAGATGTAATGGACCAACCTAATTGTCCATCACACAATTAGTTTTACTGGCCACCACATGGCCTCAGTCACGCCTCCCCATATGCTTGTTGGTGATGACTAGTTTCTATGGTCTAATGGAGGAATAGTGGGAAGAATATACTGCCATGATCTAAGTCAAACATCAATATATAATGTATAAATCAATGGACTATAGTGAAATTAAGTATAATAAAAATACGGAAGTAGTAGATAAATACAATGATTACATAATAATAATGGCCATTGTTGTTATGTTTAATAATGCCTGAATGTCCAGATGATTAAATAAGAGAGAACCTATAGGTAAAAAACGCATTGAAACCCAATGAAAGAAAAATATTTCATAGGATAACTCCATGATTTTCTCGAGTACTAACTCATTAATGTTCTCTATGGATCCCAAGTACACATCCTATCCCAAGAAACAAATAAATAGACATGCAAACATGAATATCTACTCAAGTACCCAAGTGAAATGGCATCTCAAATAGTGTGTGACATATAATACATGTTGGTCACCACTAACAGTGTCTATATTAATCTATTTTATACATTATAAAATGGATAGGGATACAAAATAGGTGAATACAATGTGATAAATAAATAATTAAATAACACTTCAATCCGGGATCCATGATGGATTCCCCAGTGGTTCTACCTTCTTTGTCATCTACCAGATATCAGATCCAAAGGAACCTGAATATGTAATAAGGTATAAAAATGTATTAAAACATAGATGAAATAAAAGTGTCCCCACTAAAATATTATTATTTTTATTAGCATCCAAACCCCATGGATATAATTCAAGATTTGCCTTTCTGTAAACATAACAATGAAAATAATAAGGCACCACTAGAAATCCATTAAAGGCCTTCATCAAATCTAATAATAACATCCTCATACCATCCATGGTTATCCATAATGGAATCCCAAGGGTCAATATAGGGTACCTCGATATTACCAATAACATAGAGTCCACCCATGGTATACCATAACAGGGTCCTTCATATCGCACATTATATAAAAAACTCTAAATCTTTACATGGTATCTCACGTAGGGGACCACATATCATGGGATTCATGGCATAGAAAACATTACAATAAGTCCATCCATGGTTTCTCACCTAGGGAAATAGTATAAATCATGATTTTAAATAATCCACCTAGAGAGTCCGAACATGGGAAACCAATGGACCACTCCCACCATGTTATGTATTTTCTAGACAAGTATGTCAAGTACATAAAATATGTATTTAAGTTGGGACCCATGTTATCACATGGACTCTAGAAGGTGAGTAATATGATTAACAATAAAATATCATATAATATTGAAGGAATAATAGATGATAATCAAGCTACCCTAATCATTTCATGTAAGATATGAAACATTTGAACATTGAAAAATACAATATGCATTAACTGTGAGAATAAGAAGAAGGATATATTGAAATGAACACATTTAAGGAACGATATGAAATTAAAATATTGAACAAGAATAAAAAAAATAATATAACACAAAATAATTTATGAATGATTAGAGGAATATGAAATAATAGTTAATAAATATGGTACAATTTGTTAGTTATGGAATATAAAACAGAAGGCTTGGGAAGAAGGCACTAATAAAAAAATCCTAATGTATAAGGAATCATGAAAAGGCAGTGAGACATTAACCATAAGGTCCACAAAATTATGGAAAATAAAAGAAATAAAAATCTAGAGGCATCCTGATTAGGATCCTATCTCATGGAAACTCATTTATCCTAATTAAATTCATTAAATATAGAAATTCTTACAAGTGAAACTCACCCTTAAGGTATTTCTACCAATATAGGTTATTGGAAATTAAACCTAAACAGAGGGAAAACTATATTATGGATTCTAAGGGCAAAGATACTAATAAATGGTTGACTATCCATACACTAGGGTTATAATGAACATTGTAATGAGTACAATTTAATTTATCTAAAATGCTAGATGTTTCACCGGAATGGTCCATTTATTTGAACAAAGGCGCACTAAATATAATGAAATGAAAAAATAAGAAATAATTTAGATGACCTACCATATACTAAGGTTGACATACACATCCAATATTGAGGTGTGGATTTTTTGGCTTTGAGAGAAATTTAAGAAACAACAGAAAAACAATAAATTAAGAAGAATTAGATCACAAAAAAAATACAATAGTGGGAGAGAAGAAAAATAAGAATGAATTAATGGGGACCTGTAGACTAAACGAGATCTATCCAATGATCTTTAAAACACTCTAATAGAATGACAAATAAGGGAGATACAACTATCCCTAAAGGAGAGGTGGTGTAGCTCTTGTGGGAGATGTGCTATGCGTGGAGAAGAAGAAAACATGGTATGAACAAAGAGATTCATATTTTGATATCATTAAAGGATACATTTTAAAATCACTTAAAGAAAATGGCACATAGTTTTCATCAAATGATACCCAAAACATATGCCAACTACCTACTATGGAATTGCCTAAGAAACTCCTCACATGGGCTAGCTATATGATTTGGATAATAGTTTGTAGCCCGTGAAAATGACCACTATAAAAAATATGTAGCAAAATGAACTGCCATCAATAAACTACCACAGAGTGACAAAAACGTGCAACACCTCATTCATCACCAAGTCATGTTTCACTACTTCTTCCAAGGGTTTCAAGGTTTCATGAAAAATGTATGAACTTACTATTTATCCATTATTGTTAGATTTCATACCAAAATGCTTTTATAACATGAGTTAACACCTAAGGGGGCCATTGGGAATCAATACAAGTATGAATTAATCCATTTCACTATATTAATACTCGTAATTTTCATTAGACTCATGGTTTAGAGAATGGAGTTCCCCCAAAATGAGAAAAATCAAATTAAATTGGAATTTCCTCATATCTATCAATAAGAGATGAACAATCTACCCACATTAAATCTCCCCATCCCTAATAATCATTAGGGAACTGAATAAAACATCATTTTTCTTCCTTGAGAAGTGTATTTTAGTTCCAAAGAACATTTTTCATTTCAAAATCTCAACAAATCTTCATGTGGAATCTTAACAAGTGGTAAATAAGCGTAAGAAACACAATCCCACACTTTTTTTATACAAATAAAAACACCAAGATAGGTCATACATGAGATAATGTTACCCCGGAAATGATCACATCATTATATATTTTACCAGTATTTTATGGAATATGTTATCTAAAATTAGGTCATAGTATTCCACTTATGGATCAACCAATTAAAGCATGCACTTTATCTCTCTAATTGAGTACTCCACATGATTCTATGTTTAAATGATATTTCTATCTTCAATTGACACTAAAGTATTGTTAGAGCCAAATTTTAATTAACAGTCTCATTAAAAACATGATGCACTTATATCACCCTTATAACATGCCATTAAGTGGTCTCCCACAAACTGTATATGGAAAGTGACATATAAATATCATTATAATAGTCTCAGATCGACAACACCCATAACACTCATCATAGATGGTTGAAGTACTCTATGACAAACCCCATTACCATTTTTATGGTGGAAACACGATATTACATGTATCATGATCACCAAGGTCCTGAATCATCTTATGATAATTTCTTAATAGAAAACATCCAATTAATTTGTTATGACATTACATGACCATTGTTTCATGCTAGTTTTACCTCACAAGAATTGTTTCCAATTAAAAAACACATTCTTGAATGAATCTAGTTCAGGGGAACCTGGGAATAAAAAAATGAGTTCATTGATATCATTAAATTCAAATATTAAATGTTACGTACAAGAGAGATGTTGGAATAAATTTTAATGCACAAATATCAAGAATAAAAACTGAGTTTCAAGTTGCACCCTCTAAGTGGGCATGAAAAAATGAAACAGTTGGTGCCTATGAGTGTATCCATGGAGCTTCTACAAGGTAATCTATGAATCAATCAGAACCAACCAGGAATCAATGTAACACCTCACTTTCAAAGTGTGCACTGTTAAAGTCCAGTTAACATAACCATTTTTATTTATCACTATGCGAGGCACTAATCAAGGCTCTATTTGTAACATCCTATGTTTTTATAGATTAATATTTTTCATATTTATAAATATATATGAATATTATTTTCATTTTATTTTAATTGGGATCTATGTTTCATAGAATACCCAACACAAAACAATGTGTTTATCTAAAATCTAAAGTTATATAAATGATTGAGTTATATCGAAAAAATTAAATGTTGTATTACTATTATTTTAAATGGTTGTTATCATCTATTAGTTGTATAGGGTGGAATGAATAGAACTAACTATATTAGGTTCATACATGCTTATTAAGTATTTTAACTTTATTCTAATAATTTATAAAGGCTCAAATTGAGAGTAAATCCAATTTAAATCATAAAACCACTAATTTTTTTTTCTAAAATGTGTTTTATTGTATTTTAATGGAGAAATGTTTTTAAAACTATATTTTTTTCACTTTTATATAATATATTTGAAAAATAAACTTCTTATTTAGATTAAAGATATAAAAATTTACATTGTTTGAATTTTTGTTATTTTTCTAATAAAATTCATATTTTATTGAATAGTTAAAAATAATACATTTTAATTATAAATTTCAATTTAATATAATTTATTTATATTTTTATATTAACTTTGACATTGAATTTATGTATATTCAGGCTATTTTTTATCATTTAATGAATTTTATTTCACTGTATGAAAATTCAATTTAAAATTAAATATAAAAACTATGTGAATTTTTTAATGTTTAACTTGAAAAAATATTTTTCTCGATCCGTTAATAGGATTAGTTTTAATCCTAATTTAACAACTTATGTGAATTTAATTTTGAAATATGTGCATACATTGATTCACACTGTTTGAAAAATATGTTACAATAGGATTAAAATATTTCTTTAATAGTAACTTTATTATTTTTTACCATGGTTAGAAGTAAATTTTGTAATTAAATGTATAAGTAATATTATATTATTATAAAATTACATAAACACTTGTCCTAACCTTATTGAATGATATTTTATATTCCATAACCATCCTTAAGCCTAAATACATACCTTTCAATACTTCATTGGCATGATTATGGTATTTATGAAAATTAATTTAATGTAAAGGAAAATATACCATATATATGTCTCTTATTACTAAACAAATTTTAATATGGGGTAATTTAAGAGATATATTCATCTATCAATATTAAATAGTAATATTGAAATATTACCTACATTATGATAATTTATATGTAATTCATATGAAATAAAAAATTAAATTTAATTGTGACACAACGATGATACGGTAATAGATTTATTAAAGATATAATTAAATAAATGATATTAATAATATTATATAATATAATTTTATATATTTCACGCCATACAAGAATTTTATGGATGTCTTTGACATTTTAGGATTTAATATATATTGATTTTTATTCAACCTGGTTTTTATTATTCTATTTAAAAATCATGTAATGAATAATGTCAAAATTGACATAATTATTATTTTTTAAAATATAATAAATTATTAAATGATATTTATAAAAATATAAAATTAAATTACAATATTTAGAGAAGAATAAATATTTTATTAATTATTCATTAAATGGTCCCTTGTTATGATTTAATAATTATTCCAACCCTGAAATCGTAAGTTACTTGATAAATTCGTATGACTTACAAAGTGTAAACACAAAATGACAAAAATTAAAAAATATTCCAAAAATCTATTATTTTAATTTCATGACAATTATTCAACTAAACATACTTATAAATTATAAATAAATATTTTTGGTACTATTTTAAATAGAAAATTAATTCATATTAATTTAATAATTTTAATAATTCATAGAGTTACCCTCCCCTCTCATATAAAATGGCACTCATTACACTTTATTAGTCACACATAAAAACCACTTTTTTCCAAAAATATCATCCCAAAACACATACTAGAATAAATAAAATCATTATTGGGTCGTTATTTATAGTATAACTAACTTTTTAGAGGTGTTAATTTGTAAAGAAATGTGATCTTTTTATGAGAAGGTAATGTATTTATCTAAGTATTTCTATTTTATTTCGTCTTCCACATCCATCGAATAATATTCTACTAAGATGAAATATGAACTATTTTCTTATCAATGATGTTAGATTTTATTATTTTAATATTATCCCCAAAATCCATATCCACTTCCATTAAGTGGAAGAATAATTAATCGTTAATGCGAATGGGTGAACAATCATCTCCATGAACTGATCTAATTAATTTTCCATAAACATCATTAATAAGTAAATTTAATCATGGAACTGATGTCAATACATTATTTAAATGTTATATATTTCATAATATGTTAATAATATATCTATTACATTCTAACAATCCATGTTTATAAAAATTATTTTTTCGTTCGTGCGTACATGAGAACTATCACCTCCACAAAGCGATGTACCTCATTTTTATTCATTAAATAACTTGTATGATATATATATATAAGTATATATAATTGATTAATATGACATTAATTCTTTTATTTAATTCATTAAAAGGTAAAATAATATGTTCCTTCAATATATAATGTTCAATGAAAATGGGAAAAGTTAATCATCCGTACATACGACCTACCATCTCCAGGATTACAATTTTGTTCATTTTCCAAACCATACCTAATAATTTGATATAAAAGTATAATTTATGTATAAAAATTCTAATAATTTCATGAATATTATTCTTGATATGATGGCCTTATGACCAAATTTACTATTTACATCATTCCATTTTTGTTTTCGACTCATGAATTAAATATTTATAAAACGTATGGAATGAACTCAAATAATTAACTAATTATAATAACATGGTAATTATGGATATAAATGGAATAATAATAATTAAAAGTCTTTTTTTCATGTATAAATTTACCAATACTTATTAATCAAGAAGAACATTGAACATATGTAATTATTCAACCTCATGGAAAGGGACCTCATCTCAATATCTTTTCATAGAGGCATATTTTGAGGTTATACACTGCCTTCTTTTATATGGTTTATAATCCACCCATTTTTTATTAATTAAAATGTTTTAAAAATTTATCATTTTATATGAACAATTTTACTGTCTTTTTAGAATGAAAAAATTGATTGTTTTTTAACATATGTAGAGATAATTACTTCTCCTCCTTCATAACCATTTTCTAATATTTGGATTCCCCTATCAGAAATATGTTTTTAAGAGGAATATAAATACATTATTTTATTTTTTCATGTTTTGTAATTGAAAATGGTTTTGAATGTGGATTTTCTATTACAATATCGTGAAATTATTTTTTATTGTGGTAAATGATGTTTTTAGGTAAATAGTGATAATTGAAATATTTTGTGAGTTATGATTACATAATTACACATATACATGTGATGAGTTTTAATGCTTTGAACTAATTAAGGTTGGTTATGTGATATACAAAAGATGGGTGGTTCTATGATAAACCACGAATGGGTGGTTATGTTATAACCTCCAATGCATTGGGTAAGGTAGTTGTCTGTATGGATATCTCATTTGTAAGAGTGATATATGTGTAATTAAACATTGTGGTTATTCCATTTAAAAATGATTATGTCTTCAGTTTACTTTATATGTTATATGTTGCCTTCTACGGAGGTTAAGGCAATTTCTTGATTAAAAAGTCTACAAAATGATATTATATTCATTTAATTGTATTCACTAATTTTTAAAGGTTCAAAGTATTAAATTATGATAAAGTATTCATGGGTTACATGTAATCGCAAGATTAATAGTTTTCTGCCTATGTGTATCCCTTACTGATCATATTATGATCATCTAATGTTTTGACAAAAAAATCAAACGGTTTAAATAAGAATAGAGTCATCGATTGGATCAAAAAAATGTTAAGCATATTAAACCTATAATCAAACGATGTTACTTATTAAAATTTTTTGGTTTTATAAAATAAATTATAGTGAGTAGAAGTATCAACATTGTAATATTTCAGCTTTTATGTATGAGAAATGGAATAATTCAATGATGATCTAAACCAGAAATGATACTCAATGGGAATGAAATTATAATTATTGATATAATATATGATTATGTAATTACAAAGGTTGGGTCCTTATAATTGGTATCCCTAGCCAGTTTAGATAACATTATATGTTAGGGTGTTATTTAATCATAAGATAAAAGTTTTATATTACAATAATGAATACAATGATAGGAAGAGTTTTAGTTATTTTGGAAACATTGAATGAGTGTGCGATAATATGAATATGTTTATATTAGTGTTTATCTTCCTCGTATAATATTATATGATGATTTTATTTAAATACACAGAAAATAATATTTAGTTTCAGAAAATGGCTATATCCAACATGCAACAATGGGTCAATTGAAGTGAAATAAATTTGTTAGTTCTTTAAATAAGAAAATGAATCAAATATAGTTTCAATGAGAACTATCATGGTTATATTAAACTAACTATTTGGAGTAATGTTTAACCACTCAAACTATAATTATTCTTATCAGGAATCATAAGTAAGATAAACAAATTCTTATGGATGTTCATGTAGTAATCATTATAAATTTATGTATATTCAATGATATATGTATTAATAACGTGGAAGGAAACACCATGAATTTTTCTTAAAGGGATGGAAAGATGTTAAAGATGTGGAAATTAAGGTCATAATTCCAAAACCAACAATGAAAAAAGGAATCATTTAGTTGATTCGTGGAAAGGGAAAGATGTTCTTTTGGAGTCATCAATTTATTATTTTAAATGTGGGTATTATAGTCACTATGATAATGGATGTCCATATAACAAGGTTCAAAAATCGGATCATAATGACTGTAAAAATAAATTTTCTTCAATACCTAATTCCATTCTTATTGAAGATGATGAAATAGAAAATGACTTATAAAAGGTAAGGAGTATTTCATCTCTCTTGTTTTTACATTTATTAATATTAGGACATTATTCATGTATTCATTTTTTGGAAAGAAGTATTAAGAAATAATATGAAAAAATATCGTTAATGGATCATGAATGATGTTGATTTATTAAAAATTCTATAGATAAGGGTCCAAAGAGTAATGGTATATTGTTGAGTGGAGAATTATTTAATTGTACTAATACTCATTTGATGATGGGTGAACTTCTGAAGACATTTTTCTACTTTTTTAATATTTAACTCTGAGGGATTAATATGAAAATGTTATTTTAGGAATAATAATTTATTTTGGATGTAATTATAAATTAATGGATAAAATTAATATGATCATTTTTTGTGGTAATTTGGGGGTTTTATATTATAAGATGAAAAATTAAAGACAAGCGATAAATATTGATATTAAAAGATGTTATGTTTATTTTTGAAAATTTAACCTCATTTTAGAAATTTTATAATAATGATATGGAAATAGAAAAAGTCAACACATATGAAGGGTTAATATTCATCTTCATTGGAAATTCTATAAGAATCAAACGCATAATTAAAGGATGACAATGGTGCAACACATACTAGTAGCTTACATAATGTCCCTGGTTAGTGTGAATTTTTATTTTTAGTCAAACGAATTGATAGAATATAAAGAAGATTATTATGGTAACTTATGTTTGATAATGTTAACACACATTTTATTAGAAAATTAATTGGTAATTATGTGATAAATGATATTTTAGAAGACATTCAACATGTTGGTAACATTATATGATTAAGGTAAATATGAAACTATGTGATATTATTTGTGGATTAATTGTTGTGTTTTATTTTTTATCAATATATAATTTTATTATATACTTATAGAGAATTTGGATATTTATTGAAATTATTAACCTCCCATGGAATATTTTTGATTTGGTAAATTAATATTTTACTTATGAGATGTTAAAAGTGGTTGAACTTATTTGGAGATAAATGACAAAATTTATCATGAAAGACAATGTGATGAAATCCATTTGAATATTTGTTTTAAAAAATAGTTTGGATTATATTGAAGAATTTTAAGGATAAATATTTATAAAATGGTATTTTTTGATAATAGAATATTAGTGATGAATAATTAAGATTGATGTAATTTTTGGTCATATATGGTTTTTTCTTATTGAACCATTATAATAACTATTACTAAAAAATTAGGATATGTTTAATGTATAAAGATAGAAAAAAGCTATAGTTAATCATTTAGGGATTATGTGATCATATATACATTTATTGTAGTGCTTCATGCCTGAAAACATGATCTTAAAAAATCGTCATTTATAGAAAATTATGAGTTTGTGGTGGAATTCGATTGATGGATGAAACAATACATGTTAATTATGGATATATCCTTCTATTATTATTTTATGCAATTAAAGAAATTATTTAAATTATGAAAATAATATTGAAATAAAATTTTTACCTGTTTTATTTTACTACTATGAAATCAATGTCCATTTTAATAATCATATATTTATAGCTATTTTATTATTATCTTCTTCCTAACAATTATTTCTATCACTCATAATCAGAACTAGATGGTTAGTTTTCCCTTCAATATCCATGTTTTCATACATGGAACACTAGTATTTGATATCTCATGTGAAATTTTTCATTCACATTAATTATGTTAAATTAGAGGTTTTATTTACTCTTTTCTGATGTAGGATTTAAATAACATAATTTTACAAAGTGAAACCCAAGTTACAGAGCACAAATATGAAATTCTAAGGACCCATTTTCCAAAAGGGGTAAAGGATGTAACATCCCAGGTTTTTAAAAAAGTATAATTTTTAATATTTATTAATATATATTAATAAGATAGAAATTTTAACTTAATGGGTAACTATTTTTTATTGTGTTCACGAAATACAACAATGGGTTTCTCTGAAATCATACATTGTACATAATACTGAGTTATACTAAAAAAATAATGTAGTTTCATAATATTATTTTTCATGGAAGTTATAACCTATTAATTATAATATTTTTAATTAACAAAACATTCTATATTATTTTTATAGGTTATTATTAAATATTATTACATTCATACAATTAATTAGAGGCTTAAAATTATATAAATCCAATTTTATGCAAAAAATATTTTCATAATTTTTAATGGCAGTTTTTATGTATTTTGATGGGGATTCATTTTTAAATATAGTTTTTTATATTTTATATGTTAAATTATAAAAAAATAACATATTATTTAGAATACGGACATCAAATTTTACTTTTGTTTAATTTTTGTTATTTTCTGGTAAAATTTATATATAAATGAATTGTAAAACTACTGCATTTAAATTCAAAACTACATTTTCATCTAATTCATTTATATTGATATATTAACATTTAACATGGTTTTAATGCACAATTAGATAATGTTTTTTATCATTTAATCCAATGTTGTTCATTGGATTCAATTTAAAATTATAATAAAAAAAGAAATATTATGTGAACTATTGAGTGTTTTACATGAAAACTGCTTTTTATCAACCGTGATAGGGATTATTGTTAAACCTAATTTAACCAATTATATGAATTGAATTTTTAAAAATTAACATACATGGTTGTACTAATTATGATTTTTTAATAGGATTAAAATAATTTTTGGTGAATTGTTACTTTAATATTTTATTTACCAATGTTAAATGTAAATAAGGTAATTAAAGGTAAATTTAATATTATAAAATTATAAAATTACCCTAACACAAATCCTAATATTATTGGATGATTTATGATTGACCATTACAATTTGTGGTCTAAAATATTTACCATGGGAAGCCACAAGAATTAGATTAATACATTTATAAAATTTAAATTAAATTAAAGGTAATTATGTCATAAATATGTCTCTTCTTAATGAAAAATTTTAATATCCACTTATATAAGAGATATTGTTAACTATGAGTATTACATAGAAATAAAAGAATAAAAACAACACCATGCTAATTTATTTAGTTATTTTTATTAATTAAATAATTAAATTAAATTTTTTCACAAGGATGATGTAGTATTAGTCTTATTAGTCAAACAATTAAATAGATGATATTAATTTTCTTAAAATAAATATAATATGATATATTTGATTCAATAAAAATTTATATATAGAAATGATATTATATTATTGATTTAATATTCCTTTATTGAAGGAATATTGTTTTTATAATTTTTAAATAGTCACGTAATGGATAATGTCAAAATTGACATAATTCATATTTTAAATTATTAAATATTTATTTAATTGATATAAAATATATAAAAATATAATTTTTGGCCAAACAAATTAAATACATCTAAATATTTCATTATTCCCCCATTAATTTGTCTTTAATCATTATTTTGTAACTATTTGATCCCCCATAGAGTAAATTACATGATAAATAGGTAAAAATTAAAACGGTTTAAAACAAAAATATAAGGAAACAAAATATTAATAACATTCCAAAATTTAATTGGATAATGAGTATTAGAACCAAAATAATCCTATATTTTAACTAACATTGTTTGGGACAAATTTAAAAATAAAATGAGTTTATGATAATTTAATACTTTTAATAATTTAAAGAGTGCCCCGTCCTACTAATATAATGGGAACCCAATAAACTGTGTTAATCACACTCCAAAAACCATTTGGATTGGAAAAACTCAACCTATATACCTTAGTAAAATACCTAATGACATTCTGGAATCATTATTTCAGGAGGAACTCTCTTATTAGAGGAGATAATGTCTTAATAAATTTGATCATATGAAAGAAATGTAATTTTTTATTTAGTTATTTGTATTTTATTTCATCATCCACATCCTAAAAATATAATTATTTTAATATTAAATAATAAAAACAGTATCATAAATATAATGATGTAAAGAACTATAAATTTTAAGGAAATTTTTTTCATAAATTTTTAGGGTTTTTACGAGTATGCAGTTTTTGACGGCACTTGATTCCGAGGACCAGAGTGCTTGGAATCGTTTTCTGAAGTTTATCTCGGGTATGGTCAGTGAACGAACGAGTGAGTTTTTCTATCATTTGAATCGGTTCTCTGAATTGATTTCCTAGGGCACCAATGGAACCGTAGCGCCTGTAATTTCTTAAGAGGACCTTTCCCGAAGGTGCATTTTCTCAGGAGGAGTTGCTAAAAATTGAGGATTAAATATAAAGTAAATAAAATTTTGGTACAATTTTATTTTCATTATCTACGTGTTTATATCATAAGTGTCGGAGTTTGGGTGGGACCCACTAGCTCCTAACTACCATTGTTAGGATATTTTTGAGGTGGGGCCCACACGAGCCTCACCCCTTCACATTCCTTTAACACCTCTAACCCCCTCTTTAAGTTGGTATCCTTTAATTGTGTAACTCTCCCCTCTCTCCTCTTTAATCATGCAAACATACTTAATAAATTAAGTGAGTTATGTTTTTGAATTTTAAAATTGAAATGCATGGGTTGATGTAAAAAAATAAGATAAGTCTTATTTTATTTTGGGGTTAGTTGTTGTGTGAAGATATTAGGGGGAGAGAGCACTTTTCACATGGGAAGAACATCATCCTCCCGTGAAGAGCTTCAATCCTCCTGTGAAGAACGTCATCCTTTCAAGCGATGAATTACTCAGCGACTGACACATATTCATCATCTTCTCTCTGTGATTAAAGAGAAGAAGTCGTTTCCTCAGGTTCACACCGACGATGACGGGAACGACACCATATTTTTGCAGCGCTTGACAACCGTGAATTACTTTGCGAGGTAGGGATTAAATTCAATATTAATGAATTAAGATTGTGGTTTTTTATATCGTGGAATTATCTCGTTTAATTTGGCCGATTGATACCGAATTAATGGGAGGAGACTGGACCACACAAACATGGCAGATTCTCCTCTTTGTTTCCTTGTTTTTCAATAATGGTGTTTGCGGTGTAGTGTCGTTACACCACACGGGATGGAAGAAGACTGGGGTTGGAGAGGGCCGTGGCAGTGATGTGTGGCACCGTCACGTCGTGCCAGGCCAGAGGAACCAAGGGAAGACCACGGACCGAGCGGGCCATGGAGGAGGGGAGTAGTTTCGTCGCGCCACACCAGTAGAGGAAGAGTTGTGGCCTTAGGCTGCAGCAGTCCAGCAGAGGCGGTCGGACAACTAGCCGTCAGCGCTCCGAGAGGCCGGACCCCGAAGGGTCCCACGGCAGCTCAACCGTCTGGCCTTAATGTCTGTCCATTTTCTAGGAATACCGAGGGATTGAAACCCCCAGCCATCATGTAGGGCGAACCCCACAGGTCTGTCGTTTCGGGACAAGGGGCGGCGCCCCCCTTCGCACCCAGCTCGGTTGCAGGTTGCGCCGCGGCCGGCCTTCGAGCCGGGCCTCACCCAGTCGCGGGCTGGGCCTCTCCCAGCCACGTGCTGGGCCCTGACCAGCCGGGTCGAGCCATGCTAGCCGGGCCAGGCCGCGCCCAAATGGGCTGGACCCAGACCCGGGTCGGGTCGACCCAGGGGTTATCGGGCCAGGTCAGACTGGGCCCGAACCCCCAATTATTCAGATAGATTCTTTCATACACACTTATCATGGGCTACGGACCTCCGATCGACACACTGTCAGTTGTGTTGGGATCTTTCGATCAAGATGGTCATTTTGGTATATTATCATAAAGCTTTTGGTAATGTATGGGTACAGAAGGTTTGTTTCAATCCCGAAACCAACTGGGACCTCGGAGTGGAAATAGTTATTACTTGAGTTTCGGACGTCCGATTGACGTGTCGTAGACTTTTCGTGATTCCTCTTAGGGAGGAGGTTCTTTTGTATTACTCAACTTGAGGTTTGGATGTAGCAGGAGTACAGTCATGTTGGTTTTAGCATAAAACCCCCGGTCCCCTCGAACAGAAAAACCAGTAACTCTCAGAATGGTCTTTCGATTGACGTGTCGTCTGTTGCGTTGAGTTCCTATTGACGATATGGAACATTATGATACATCAACTCTAGACTTCGTGATAGTTGATGTATCGGACCCTTGGCTCGTTGAGCTGAGCCTCCCAGAATCGAGTGTGTTGTGTGTGAGTACCCTAGAGATGGTTGTGACTGCGTCGAGGATGGTGACTGTACATGGATCCTGCATGGGTTCAGTAGTGAAGATGAATTTACATAGATCTTTTGTGGGTTTAGCAGAGAGGACGATTGTACTAGGATCCTACATGGGTTCGACGGTGATGATGACTGTACATGGATCCTACGTGGGTTCGGCAGCGATGGTTACTGTACTTGGATCCTACGTGGGTTCGGCAACGATGACTCCTGTAATTGGATCCTACATGGGTTCAACATATGAGATGATTCAGAGGATACATCTAATCATCTCCACCCCTCTTCATGATTAGTATACCTGTGTGAGTTGTGTCTTGACTTTCACTCGTTATCTTCGATATGATTGACTTGCATTCCTGTGTGTATTGAGTTGTGTTTTCCATTGTGGACTGGGTTATACTTGGACTCATGAGTTGGATCTGAACTGGAAATTATGACTTAGGTATATGTATGGGCATAAACCTAAGTAGAGTTGGATGATTCTTTGTGATTGTATTTTTGCTTTATGGTTTATCATTTATGGATTCTATGAGGCCTTCGGGGGTCTCAGGGTCTCTACTGAGTATCGTATACTCACCCCTGCATGGGCTATTCCCGCACTACGTTGTGTTGGTTGAAGAAGATGGAAAATGCTGATCATAGTTGAGGCTTGTGGAGCGAGATGGAACTCGGAGGTTGACTACCAGGTGGGACGTACACGGAACGGATGACAGGACCCAAGGAGTATAGGAGACCATCTGTACCCACCCTTCAAGTGGGATATCCGGAGGACGACTCGGTGGTTACAGATTTACTTTACTGTTGATTTACTTTCTTTTTAGTTGTATTATACTTTCAGTTGGGTTTGTATTCTGGCCCATTTACTTTTAAGCACTTACTTTTGTACACAGTTTACATAGTGTTTACTTCATCTTGTGTACTCTGCAATTTTTTTTACTTGTATAATGATAATTCCTTCCGATTTTATCAGTATTTACGCCTTTGGTGCTAGTCTCTGGCCCCTGGCCTATGGAAGGTGGGCTTGGGCTAGTCACAGCTCGGGCCCCGAGGATGTGTCGTGACAAATTGGTATTAGAGGTGTTGGTTCTACTGTAGAACTCAGGACTCTGCTAATCTCTTTTATGTGAAGCTATAGTGTTTAGGGTATTGAGTGTGGTTTTTAGTCCACGGAGTCTAGTGTTGGTTCGGAGGCCGATGTATCCATCCACAGGACCCTGACTTCTGATTTCCAACTCAATGCACAAAAACATTGATTGCATGTATGTTTCGAAATTTTTTCTTTGTGATTACTTTGTGTCAGCTCACCAAAAATACTGTATAAACTATGTCACACTTGTTTCTTTTTAGGATGGCCCCGCGACAGTAGCCAGCTAGGGTTTTGATCTTTGTGTGAGACGGCAGCCCACCGAGTGACGAGGCCTCGGTGCATGGCCCCATTACAACAAATGCACCGGCGGTACCTCTACCTTCCGAGAAACCGATGCCACCAGCCCCAACAGCCGAGAGTGCATGTCACCTGTGTAAACTGCATGAGTTTCAGCATCAGAGACCTCCCGGGTTCCACGGGGAGATGGACCCTTAGGAAGCTTAGAATTTCCTGGAGGCTATTGTTTAATTCTTAAGATTAGTAGGGACACCAGCTGACCTCATGGTGGTCCTTGCAGCAAGTCTCCTCCACCAGGCAGCGGGTAGATGGTAGAGCCTGATTCTCCAGGTGCACGATGAGGCATCTCTCCTTTGGTCGGACCTCGAGATCATTTTTTGCTCGGAGTTCGTTCCAGCCACCCTCGGTGCGGTGCACATCTAGGATTTACTAAAGCTGCAGCATGGTAGCATGACAGTAGCCCAGTACTTGGAGAGATTTACCGATCTCTCGCAATACTCCACGGACAAGGTACGAGACCCATTCTTCTGCGGTCAGACTATAGAGCAAAGACTGAGTCACGAGATTATGGCATCGATGATCTGCCTCAGCATTCTGACGCAGGAAGAAGTACTAAAGCGAGCACTTCTTGTGGTGATATTTTTTGCTGAGCCTTCATGAGAAGTGAGACATATCGCAGGGTGTCACATAACGGAGTCTTCTGCAGCCGGCAGAAGAAAGATGTCACAGTGGTCCAAGCAGACTAGACCATCAGGTGGATGAACTCAGGACACTGGTTCATATGTGCGGGGCACGTGTAGTAGATCCAGTCATACAAGAGGCAAACAGTTCTCTGCTTGCGGCTGATAGGGCCACATGGCACGGGACTCCCCGACCCGCTATGCAGAGGAGAAGTAGATGGTTGAGGGAACTCCCAGGTAGAGACAGAGGTTCGACCGTGGTGGTCCTCTAGGAGCATGCAGACGAGGTAGAGGAGCAGGCCGAGAAGCGGGTGGTGGGTGACGCTTTGAGGCTCTACCACCACCACCACCACCAAGAGGTCCACCCCGACCACAGGGAGCTGGAAGACAAAGGCAGGCTCAGTTTCAGGTAGTGGAGGCCTATGACCATGGTGCACCAGAGATTATTCGAGGTACTATCTGTGTCTACTCCACCCTTGCTAATGTTCTTATAGACACAGGAGCGAGTCATTCTTTCATTGTTGCTGCCCTTGTTTGGAGCTTGGAGATTCTGACGGAGATGTTGGCTCGATCCTTACGGCTAGAGACTCCTATGGGAGCAGACTCGATGATTACGCACGGTTGTTGGCAGTGAGAGATTACTCTGGTAGGCAAGAACATCGACTGGGATCTTCTTGTAGTGGGGTCGAGGCCTTACGATGTCACCTAGGGCATGGATTGGTTATCTATGGTCCATGATCAGATCGACTGTATTAGGTGCATGGGGCTATGTTTTCGCACTGATTGGAGCTGGTTCACCATCACTGGCTAGATGGGAGCCTTTGTAGTGCAGGATGGACTCACATAGAAGAGAGGACAACAGATCACTCAACAGTTGGCTAGACTCATCCTAGGATCAATTTCTGTGCAGAGTCTGAGTTTTTCTGTTGTGGTGGATCAGTATGTGGACATTTTTCCTGTCGAAGTTCCAGGACTACCTCCTCGCAGAGAGGTAGACTTCTATATTGACCTACACCCTGTGAGAGCTCCGATATCTACTCTAGAATATCGGATGGCTCCCGCTGAGCTTCGAGAGCTACGAGTACATCTGGAGGACTTGCAGGGCAAGGGATTAATCCAACCCAGGGTTTCACCCTGGGCTTCCCTGATTTTTTCACCAAGAAGGTGGAAGGGAGATTGCGACTGTGTGTCGATTACCATCACCTAAACCAGGTGACCGTGAAGAAAAAGTATCCACTTCCGAGTATTGATGAAATCTTCGATCAGCTAAAGGGAGAATGATGGTTCTCGAAGATATTCCTCATGTCAGGAAATCAACCACTCAGAGTTTGAGATGAGGATGTGCAGAAGACGGACATCAAGTGTCGGTATGGCCACTATGAATTCTTGGTTTTGCCTTTTGGAATAACCAATGCTGCAGCAGTGTTCATGGGTCTCATTAATAGGATCTTCCAGCCTTACCTTGATCGATTTTTCGTAGTCTTCATCGACAACATATTTATTTACTCGACTACTGAGGAGGAGCATGCCTACCACTTGCGCGTTTTATTGGACACACTTCGAGAGGACCATATTTATGGTAAGCTCTCAAAGTGTCAGTTCTGGATTCGAGAAGACCACTTCAGGGGGCACATCATCTCTTAGGCGGGAGTTGCGATGGACCATGTGGAGATTGATTCAATGCTAGATTGGGACCCACCCAAGAGCGTGACGGAGGTGTGGAGTTTCCTAGATCTGTATGGGTACTATCAGAGATTTGTGCCAGAATTCTCCATAGTTTCAGCACCAATTTCATCAATGATGAAGAAGGGGAAACCATTCATGTGGTCAGATAGATGTCATTAGAGCTTCCATGAGATGATACTAAGATTGACTAGTGCACCCATCTTGAGGCTACTGGAGGATGGAGTAGGATACATAGTTTACTGTGATGCATCAGGTACCGGATTCAGGTGTGTCCTGATGCAGGATCGGGTAGTGATTTCCTAGGTATCACAAAAGTTGAGGTAGCATAAGCAGAACTATGCTACCCATGACCTGAAGTTAGCAGCAGTGGTCTTCGCTTTGAAGATGTAAAGGCACTATCTAACGGGCGATCTCTTTACATTCTACTCTGACCACCAGAGTCATAGGTATATCTTCTCACAGAAGGACCTGAACTTGAGACAGCAGCGATGGATCGAGTTCCTCCAGGACTATTTCTTTGAGATAGTCTATACACTTGGGAAGGGGAACGTAGTAGCATATTCTCTCGTAAAATGGTCGGGCATCTAGCTACTTGGAGAGGCGACTAAGAATCTAGCCGCGTTGTAGATATCCTTCGTTGATAGAGTTGGGGAATCCTTTCTATAGTCGATCACAGTCACTCCTTGACTAAATCAGTGGGATAGAGAGGCACAACGTGGGGACACTAACAGTGAGATGTGATGTGCACAGATATCCACAGGATAGGCACCTGAGGGATTTTCTATAGAAGGAGAGCACATTATCCTTTTTAGAGGATGTACCATGGTACCAGATGCTTTTTATGAGGAGGTGCTGAGAGAGTTTCACACTTCCCCATTGGCGGTACATCTAGGAGTACCGAAGATGTACCAGGATCCCAGATGACAACACCGGTGGCCGGGTATGAAGAAGTTTGTGGTAGAGTTCGTTCCACGATGCCTCACCTGCCAGTAGGTGAAGGCAGAGTACCATGTGCCAACAGGCTTGGTATTACCCATGGAGGTCTCCGAGTGGAATTGGGATGGGATATCTATTTATTTCATGACATGGCTTCCACATAATTCCCGAGGTCACGACTCCATTTGCGTGATTGTCGACCGACTCATCAAGTCAGCCCACTTCCTACCTATTAGAGAGATGGGATCAGTGGATAGCTTGTAACACCTCTACGTTCATGTGATCCATACGGATTCATGGTGTACCATCATCTATTGTCTCTGATCTAGATGTTCTCTTTACTTCCCTGCTTTGGAAGGGGGTGCAGGAGGCATTTGGGAAGCAGCTACTCCTAAGCACCACCTTTCATCTTCAGACGGATGTTCAGACGGAGAGGACCATTCAGAATCTCAAGGACATGCTTCGTGCATGTGTTCTTAACTTTGGTCATAGCTAGGATGATCATCTTTCTTTGGTGGATTTTGCATACAACAAAAGCTACCACTCCACCATCAGGATGCCACCATACGAGGCATTGTACGACCGACCTTGAACATCACCTCTGTGCTGGATAGACCTTGGGGAGTCAGCACTTGTAAGACCATAGATGGTCTAGGCCAAGACAGAGAAGGTACAGATCATCCAGGAGCGAATTTGGACTGCTCAGAGCGGACAGAAGTCTTATGCTGATAGGAGGCGGAGACCACTAGAGTTCGAGGATGGCGACCACATTTTCTTACATGTCTCACCTCGAGGTGGATTACGGGGATTTGGACTGGGCGGCAATTTATCTCCACGCTTCATTAGACCATTCCAGGTACTCAGCAGGATGGACGAGGTGGCTTATCTTTTGGCTCTTCCACCTAAGTTGCACTGGGTTCACGACGTCTTCCACGTATCTGAGCTGAGGAGATACGTGCACGACCAAACACATATCATTGATCACGGGGATCTAGACATCGATGAGGGGGTGAAATTATTGAGGTCCTAGTAGAGATCGAGGATCGATAGAAGCATGTCCTACTTGGATGTTCGATTCCTCTAGTGCGCATCAGGTGGCAGCAGGGGAACCTCTAGGAGAGCACATGGGACCGGAAGGCTTAGATGTGTGCACAATACCATCATTTGTTTCCCAAGTTTATGATTTAGCTTTATGGGGACGTAAAATCCTGAGGAGGGAGTAATGTAAAGACACATAAATTTTAAGGAAATTATTTTCATAAATTATTTGGGTTTTTACGAGTGTGCAGTTTCTGATAGCACCTGATTTCGAGGCCCGGAGTGCCCATAATCAATTTCAGATGTTTAGATCGGGTACGTTCAGTGAAAGAACGAGCATGTTTTTCTATCTTTTGAACCGGTGCTCGGAATTGAAATCTGAGGGAACCGATGGAACTGTAGCACTGGAAATTGCTTAAGAGGACCTTTCCTAAAGGTATGTTTTCTTGGGAGGAGTTGTTAAAAATTGAGGATTAAATGTGAAGTAGATAAAATTTGGGTACAATTTTATTTTCATTATCTAAGTGGTAATATCCTAAGTGTGGGTGTTGGGGTGGGACCCACTAGTCCCTAACTACTATTGTTATGATATTTGTGAGGTGGGGTCCACAGGAGTCCCACCCCTTCACATTCCTTTAACTCCTCTGAACCACCTCTTTGTGTTGGTATCCTTTAATTGTGTAACTCTCCCCTCTCTCCTCTTTAATCATTCCAACACACATAATCAATTAAGTGCGTCATGTTTTGGAATTTTAAAATAGAAATACATGGATTGATGTAATAAAATGAGATAAGACTTATTTTATTTTGGGGTTAGTTGTTGTGTGAAGATATTGGGGAGAGAGAGATCTTTTCACTTTGGAAGAACTTCATCCTCCCGTGAAGAGATTCAATCCTCCCGCGAAGAACGTCATCCCTTCAAGAGAAGAATGACTCAACGACAGATGCACATTTATCATCTTCTCTCCGTGATAATAGAGAAGACGACGTTTCCTCAGGTGCACACAGACGACGATGGAAATGATGCCATATTTTTTAGGCGCTTAACAACCGGGAATTACTTTCTGATGTATGGGTTAAATTCAATAATGGTGAATTAAGAATGTGCTTTGTTATATCATGGATGTATCTCGTTTTATTTGGCCGATTGTTACTGATGTAATGGGAGGAGATCATATAGTCCAAACACGGTCGATTATCCTCCCCGTTTCCTTGTTTTTCAACAATAGTGTTTGTGGTGTTGTGACGTTGTACCATGCCGGAAGGAAGAAGAATGTGGCCAGAGCGGGCCGCGGCTGTGATATGTGGCGCCATCGCACCGTGCCGGGGGAACCAAGGGAGGCCGCGGATGGAGTGGGCCGCGTCGTCGTCGTGCCGCACCGGCTGAGGAAGAGTCGCAGCCTTAGGCTGCTGCGGTCCAGCAGGGGAGGCCGGACTACCGACCGTTGGAGCTCCTGTAACATGAACCCGAAGGGTCCCGCGATAGCTCAACCAGCCGGCCTTAATGGCTGGCCATTTTCCAGGAAGACTGGGGGATTTAAACCCCCGACCAGTGTGTAGGGAAGAACCAAATGGTCTGCTGTTTCTGGAAAAGGGGGTGGTGCCCCCCTTCGCACCCCGCTCGTCCGCAAGCCGCGCCTCGTCCGGCCTCTGAGCCAGGCCGGGCCCAGCCGGGCCATGCCAGCTGGGCCGGTCCACGTCCAAATGTGCAAGATCTGGACCTAGGTCAGGTCGACCCGGTTCGGGCCGACCCATGGGTATCAGGTCGGGTCGGACCGAGCCCGAACCCCCTATTTTTCGGACAGATTCGTTCAAACACCCATATCATGGGATAAGGACTTCCAATCAATGCACCGTCAGTTGTGTTGGGATCCTTGGATTGAGACGGCCGTTTCAGTATATTAAACTCAAGCTTTCGGTAAAGTTTGGGTACATCCAGGTTGGTTCAAACACAAAACCAACTAGGCCGTCGGAGCGGAAACGATTATAACATGAGTTCCAGACGTCCAAATGATGTACCGTCAACGTTGTTGGATTCCTCTTAGTGAGACGGTTCTTTTGGATTACTCCACTCAATGTTTGGATTCAGATTGAGTATGGTCGGGTTGGTTTTATCTTAAAATCTAACCGGGCCCCTAGAATGAAATAAGCAATAAGTCTCAGACCAGGCGTCTGATTGACGCGCCGTCTGTTGTGATGTGTTCCTATTGACGAGACGAAACATTGTGATACATCAACTCTGGACTTCGTGACAGTTGATATATTGACCCCTTGGCTCGTGGAGCGAACCCTCCCTGAATTGAGCGTGCTATGTGCGAGAATTTAAGAGCTGGCTGCGACTACGACGATGATGGAAACTGTACTTGGATCCAACATGGGTTCGGTAGTGAGGACGATTGTTCTTGGATCCTATGTGGGTTCGATAGCGAGGACGACTGTACTTGGATCCTAAGTGGGTTCGGCAGTGATGACACCTGTACTTGGATCCTACATGGGTTCGACAATGGTGGTTACTATTCTTGGATCCAACGTGGGTTCGGCAACGACGACTTATGTACTTGGATCCTATGTGGGTTCGACAGAGGAGATGATTCAGAGGTTACATCTAATCATCTCCACCCCTCTTCATGAGTAGTATACCTGTGTGAGCAGTGTCTTGACATTCACCCATTATCTTCGATATGATTGACTTGCTTTCTTGTGTGGATTGTGTTCTGCATTCCTATTGTGGACTGGGATGTACATGGGCTCGTGAGTTGGTGCCGAACTGGAAATGATGTCTCAGATATATGTATTGTCATAAACCTATGTAGAGTTGGTTGATACCCCGTGATTGTATCTTTCTTATGTGGTTTATCCTTTGTGGATTATGTGAGGCCTTCAGGGGACTCGGGGTCTCTACTGAGTATTGTATACTCACCCCTACACGGGCTATGCCCACACTACGTTGTGTTGGTTGCAGACGAAGGACAACACGGATCGTCATTGAGGATTGTGGAGCTGGACAGTAACCGGAGGTGGAATACCAAGTGGGACGTACACGGAGCGGAAGACCAGACCCAAGGAGATGAGGAGACCTTATGTACCCACCCTTCAGGTGGGATAGTCGGAGGACGACTTGGTGGTTGTTGATTATTTTACTGCTGATGTACTTTCTTTTCAGTTGTACTGTAAATTCAGTAGGGTTTGTATTCTGTGCCATTTACATTTCATCAATTACTTTTGTACACAGTTTACTTAGTGTTTACTTCAACTTACATACTCTATTGTGTTGTTTAATTTTATAAATTCAATGCCTTCCCTTTTTAATCGGATTTACTCCTTTGGTGCTAGTCGCCATCCCCTGGCCTATGGAAGGCGGGCTTGGTGTAGTCACTACTCAGGCCCCGAGGACAGGTCGTGACAAATGAGGTGTTATTATGTTTATATGATCACCTAAATCCATCTCCACTTCTATTAAATGGAAAAATAATTAATCGTTCATCTGTATGTGTTAAATATAACCTCCCAAAACCAATCTAATTCATTTTTCATAACCATATATAATTATTAGTTATAATAATATAATTAATATTAAAATGTGATATTCATGTGATATTCATGACATATTCATTATTATATTATAATTATATATCAATTATCTTCATACATTCAATTTTCATAAAAATGATATTTTTGTTCGTGTGTACGTGTGAAATATCACCTCCACAAAGCAATATGACTTTTTTTATTCATTACATCACTTCTATTATATATATATATATATATGTTTGTGTGTGTGTGTGTTTATTTAGATAATTAATATTATATTAATGATTTTCTGATATTTATTTATAGATTAAATAATACTAACCTTCATTCCATAATGATCGATAAAATTGAAAAACCTAACTCATACATACACATGAAAACCCATCTCAATGATAATAATATTGATCATTATTACTAAAAATAATTAGTGGTTTTAATTATAAGTATAATTTATGTGTACAAATTATAATAATTCAATGAATATTATTTTTAAGATGATAGAATTTTAACCACACACACTATTTACATCACACTATTTTCATTTTTACTTAGGTATCGAATACCAAAAAAACATCGGATATGAACTAAAATAATAAAATAATTATTATAAAATTTTAATTAAAATTTTATAAATATAAATTAAAATTAAAATATTCTAAAGATAGTAGTAATTAGCCTATGTATGTTATTCCAGAATAACAGGGAACCTGCATGGAAAATCGATCTCAAGGTATGAGTCTTTGTCTCAATCTTCTAATATTAAGGTGAATTTATAGGTTATATACCCCATTTTTTATAAGGGTCATAATCAACAACATTGGATTTTAATTCCATCCATTGTTCTCAAAAGAAATATTCTAAGACTAATATTTTTAGGTTATTTATGATATGACAAAAGGAATGTTTTTTAGACTAAGAGGGGACAACTACATCTCTTTTGCTCTAACCATTATATAATATTTTGTATCCTATATAAGACATAATTTTGTAAATATAAAATAAATAATGTGTTCCATTTTTTGGTGTTTGGTATTTAAAATGGTTTTGAATGTGGATTCACTATTTGAATATATAGAAATGATTTATTGTGATAGTAAATGAAATTTTAAGAGTAAAAAGTTGATAATTGTAAACATTTTTGTGTTATGATTATATAATGGTACTTGGACATTAGAAGGGTGGTTTTGTTTTCATAAACCAATGATGGGTGGGTATGTGATAAAACAAATATGGGTATCTTTGTTAAAAACCATGTATGGGTATTTACATTATAATATCCAATGTGTTGGATATGGAATTCATGATTATTTTTATTCCATTTTTAAGAGTGATATGTCTGTAATTCTACCATATAGTTATTTAATTTACATAAGATTATGTTTTAAGATACCATTACATGTTATATGTTTATTTATATTGGTATTATGGTTATATTTTGATTATAAAAATTGTAATAAATGAGCCTATATTCTGTTATGTGTTTTTACTACGTTATAATGATGAAAAGTATTAATTTATGATGAAGTTTTAGCAGTTTTCTAGTTTTTACAAAACTAATAGTTATGATTATTATTATATCCCTTAACAAGGTTTTATCCTAATCAAATGTTTTGAAATTTTTTTTATATGATTTGATGATGAGTTTAATCATGTTCGGGATAATGGAATATTTATAATGATAAAATATGAATCAAAATGTGCATCTTTTTTTAATGATATTTATTTTTTGATAAAATGGACAGTGAGTAGAGGTTTCAACATTATAGTATTTGAGTTTTTTTGCATGAGTTATGGACTAATTCTCTAAGTCTCAAAATCATAAAATATCCAAAATGTGAATTAATGTAAAATTATTTACATTTCTCAAGACAATGTAATGTTTATGGTTGGTTTCTTATACTCTCACTGTACCCAAGTAATGTGGTGGTGGGATACATGATCCTCATTTATCCAAGAGAACACTAATAGTATTTTAATGGTAACCGAAATGAACTGAGACATGCCTACTACCATGATGGTGATTTTCCCGGTATAGATTCAAAATAACATTTAAATCTACTTAGATTAATTGTTAGTCAAACGTCTTTTTCTGATTTCTGCTGAAAAGTCTTGGAATCACCCACACACACATATCCATTAACATAATTCAACCAATTAACACCTGAGGCTTCTAGTGATAAGTCATGGTCAACCATAGAACACCATCCCTCACCAACTAAGTCTTTAATGTTTGCATATAAAACCAATAACATTATCCTCATTCTCACTTTCATGCACCAACATAAAAACAAATTTTACTAGAAATAGGGGAATTTCAAAAGAGTCCATCTATTTAAAAATGTATTTGGTTTTACCTTATACCTAGAAGGGAATGTTTAACATGTTCAACCTGATGCTCCCCATCAAAGGAGTGGAATTGTACATCATTCACTAAAAAATGGAACTCCAAAAACACCTTAGTGAGTGTGAATCCCAAAAGGGAGATTGTGTAGCCTATTATATGAGTTCTACGATAGATTACCCTTGGAGTACATGTATAACTACTCATAATTTATGCACATATTCCCATGTAACATGAAATTATTCAATAAAACCCATCTAAAATGATTAGTGTGTTGTCAACCAATTTTATACATGAAGTCATCCTAAGGATTTGGAAAATTCATCATCATAGATCCAGGTCCCTCTACCATAGATATGACATGTTAACTATGAATAATATCTCAAGTATCAAATGGGTACCACCATACTCCTTTAGTTTGTTGTAATATTTTTTCACTCAATAGGTATTATTTGCATTAACGAATAATAAATGAAGATATCATGAATAATTAGAGGAGAATAAAAATTAGGAATGTTATTGATAGTTTCATTATAATATTTATTCAATTTATCCCAAAATATAATCAATCGTGATAAATGATGAGATTATAGTGTTAAATTGTTACCACTTTGGTTACATTGAATGATAAATACCTATAATTAATATCATTACATTAACAATAAAATACATTTAAAATAATAATATCCATAACTTAACAATTCAATGTGAAGCGCATACACCTCATATAAAAATATAGGATCGTAACATGGCATTTATCTCAAAAAATGCTAATTAAAACAAAATTACATAACTAATTTGGTAACTTTATAACCTTTATCACCTTGAAAGAAAGATCACCAAATGTATATGTAAATACCAATATATTTATCCATAATAATAATAGAATACATCCATGGGGAGTATATACACAAAAAAAATGAGTGGTGAATAAGGAATAAGTTTCATAGAAATATATGTGATATTAGAAAACCCATAAATTATGACTTTATTTTTATTTTTACACATTAAAAATTCCACTTCTTTGGGTATAACCATTTTGTTTGAAAAACACAGCCACCTTGGTTAGTATTATTCACAATGTGAGGTCTCTGTGATAATGGAATGGATGTGGGGTGTATATTTGTGTCTGTTTTGGACAAGAAAAATAGATTGAGAGGTTTACAAAATAAGTTGGTTGAGTTCCCTTTTTTTATTTGACCTGTTGTGGAACATAATTAAGAGGTCACCCTTACATCATGATTCTCCAAAAACTATTTATTTTGGAGACAAGGGGGAATATTTTAGAAATATTCAAATAAATGTATGTTTTCCTTCAGTCTAGGTATTATGGACCCTTAAATCGATGTTTAACTAGTATGTAAACTCACTTTTAAATTAATCATTGGAAATAATTTTAATTAATTTTATTAGAATATAATATAAAATATTTTAAATGAATAGAAATTAAAAATTATTATAATTCCTAATATGGAATAATTTATTTAAAATTACAATCAAATAATTATTTAAAATAAATCTAAATTTAATTCAACAAATGTTATGGGAAGGCAAGTTTATTTAGTAACAAATAAAAAATTTTAATTGATCATATATCCAATTTCAAAGTTAAATTTATTCCAATTATATATATTATAGTTGTTGTTTAATAATTGATCTATTTATTATTTATAAAACAATTAATATTTCAAATCCATATAATTTAATTAGATAAAAAATTAGTTTTCTAATAACATTTAATGTTTCAGTACTCATAAAAAGTTGAATCTTCTCAAAAAAATAAAAAAAACACCACCCAATATTAATTTTAATATTAATTATTCAAAAATGAATATTATTTTTTATAATAAAATTTAGAAATGTCTACTAAAATATATTTAAAATAGTATTTTTTTTAATGGCCATAAAATTACATTTAAACTAATTCATCTTTGTATTAATAAAATTTTATTATTTTTTATTTTAAACCTATAAAATCATTTGGAGGAATTTAAATTAAATTGACTGAATATATAATACTCAAATTTTACTACAAAAATTAATCAAAAGTAGATTATTTTATTTATTGAGTCAAAATTTGGTATGTACATATAAAAATATTTTTCGTAGAAAATGAAATTATTTATTTCTATAATGTTATTACTTTAATTTCAAATTAATTGATAATAAAATATTGTTTATATATATATATATAAATCATATTATCTTGATTTTTATAATATTAAACATAGGATCCATTCAAGTGGATTGGTGTTAATTATAAATAAAATTTAATAACAAATTCTTTTTTGGTATTCATTTCGGTAAAACATAGCCTTGTATTTAAGACAATCACTTGAAGAAACTTGACATTATGTATAACACAATCCACCCATAGTGTATTTTGTAAAATATTTAAATATAGGTTCTTCTTGTAGTGAAATATTAATTTGGCGTTGTGTGAAAATTTATGAAATCATAGTGTTTTCAGATAACACTAGCTAAAATTAATGTTTCATGATATAAAGAATATTACATCAAATCGATGTGAATATATCATAAAATTTAAAGGTGTTGTGTTATACCCCATTAAAATGAATTTCACCCATGAAATTCACCTAGATTTTCGAAAGTTTAATACTACAATGTTCCTTTCATATAAACCCATGTCAAATAAATAAATAAAAAAACATCATATAAAAAGGGAAATTTGGAAACAGAATGGTTACACAAAATAAATTATAACTAGTATTCCACGTAGAATAACAGTGGTCAAAAATGAAAACATGGGAATGGAAGATAAATATAACTATCATATTCTGATGGAGAGTGATATTGAACATGGGTAGTATAAACATAATCATCACATGGAAAAAATAGGCTCTAAAAGTGTCATTGATATCATAAAAAATGATATTATTGGGAAAACATTTCATTTGAAAACACTTCCCTAATGTTGAATAATTTTCATGACATTAAATACCTTTATGATTTTGGGAGAATGACTCCTTTTGGTGTTCCTTGATAAATTTACGATTTATCTTTTATTCTTTGAAATGAAGAAGAATTTTTCATTCTATAATCATTAAGAAGTCATGAGATCAATATATATAATGATATTTCATTCCATATGACTTTATCACAACCAAACTATTAGAACCTATTATTTATTATGAATCAATCATCATATGATAATATAATACATTAATATCTAATAACTCATCTGAATATTAACACAAACCATTCAATAAATTGTCATACATTAAAACTCTTCTAAAATATGAAATATAAAACATTAAAAATACGGTCAATATATCTCTCAAAATCATCTTATCATTGATCCCACATATGTCATAAAGTAGAATAGTTTTATCACATACCAAAAAGGGTAATACATTCATCATGTATTATCATAAAACATGGTAATAACCAGAATTATAATAAATCCATACTAAAAAAACCATATTTCATTATTCAAAAGATTGATGGATACATCCCTTAAATAAAAAAACGTTTTTAACTACATCAATGATTGCATAAAGCACATTGTAACGAAAAAAATAAATCAGTTCCAAGGTAATAGTTTCCATCCAAATTTACATTAACCAACCATCATTGTCGTAACATCAAGTACACATTCAAGCTTATATTTTTTTTAAATCGCGTGTTTTCTAGGATAATTACCTTACCGTTAATTCCCATAACTAAGACATCAGAACCATTATGCATCTTCTTATAAATCATTAGTGAAATAAATCTGAAAAATAATGATTTATTTCACAATTCCTATGACATAACTCATGAATCAGAATACATAAACACATTAAATATTGAACATAAACCTTAATATATATATTTGGAATCATTATCATATTCATTATAAAAACTATCCAAAAAAATAAAATTAGGATATTGTATTAAAATTCATCAAAATAAATTTAATAATTCTTATAAATAATACCATTCAAAAAATTAATACATTTTATATGTCATTAGTTTCCCATTAATCAACAAAATTATACCCATTAATCTAATTTTTTTACTGACTTCATGATATTTTTGTTTTTGACATTGATTTTATAACACTCAAACATTCCATACATAAAACATTGAACTATTAATAATATATTAAGATGTCCAATATGTCCATAAATTGTGTGAACTAAACTATTTATCTTTCCTTTTATGTTAACTATGTTGTGTCCTTGTCCTGAGACAAAACAACATCTTATTACATTGATACATTCATTTGGTCATTTCTTCAAACATTAGTAACACAGAAGATATTGAAAATTTATTCATCTATTTTCACCATTAACCATATAATTTGTTTTATCCTTCCTTCTCTTACATGTTGAGTGTAAGAGATTACCATGGTTCAAACTGTTAATCATGTTCTATGAAAACAAATTAGTAATGGTCATAATATAATTCAATACAGCGATAATCTCATTTGACTTAACATCAACAAATTTTTAGTCACGTTCAACATTATCCAAGTTCATTATGGTTCTCTACATTGACTAAAACTTGAAAGGATAGTGTGAGAACTTATCTTAGTGGAAAACCACATAATCATGAAAAATATATTATATAATGTCAAAATTATGAAACATTTTTTTAAATCAATGAAACCTTATGATTATCCTTAGAGACATCACTATACATATATTTAGATATTTACTAGGGGATATTACAAAATTATTCTCATCCTTGATTCAAAAGTTTAACAAAATTGTTCATCTAGTACAAAACTAAAGTTACCAATTTTAAACATACACGGATATTAAATCAATATAGATGAATAATCCACACATTAAAAAGTTGCATACATGAGGACTATGATATTTCAGGTATTGTGGAAAAATATAATTTCATCCTTTAATAACCAATGAAAAAAAGTGAGTTATATAAGAATTTTATGATGATATAAAATGTGTAAGAGATATAATCTTCTTAAGAAACCTATAGTCAAAAGAACAAACCATGAATATAATATGAAATAATTGTGTCCCTATATCATATCTATAATATATAATAAACTATATCAATATATTTCATCTTATATAGAGTAGGACTTAGAAATTTCAATAAGACCATTTTATAAGGAAAAACCCATTCATTGAATATCACTTTTCCAATCCTAAAACATTTTTATAATCATTTTCATTGAAACCCACTACAAAAAATAGAAAATTTTCTTTGAAACCCATTTAAATAGTTTATTATGGAAAATATAATTTCTTCATGGAAAAAATGTTTGAAAATAAAAAAACAACTTAAAAACATTTTCATTTATAATAACCTTGAACAATTATATAAGAGAATTTAAAAATAATTTAATTTTTTTTAAAAAAAATAATTTGTTCATTGATTTTTTTTGTTTTAGATAAACATTAAAAAATGAATTTATAGAATTTATGGAACAAATTTTTTATCCAAAATAACCTTGTAAAATTTAAAATGAATCTATAAAGAAATTATGATCATAAAGATGGGTAAATCTATAATTTCTAAACAATCATTTTTTTCAAAAAAAAGAATTTAATTGTTCCTAGATCAGAAAAAAACATGAAGATTACATTTATATCATTTTTCATTTAAAAGGTAAAACATAGGAAAAAAATCATTTAAAATTTACAGTAAAACATTTTATATATAATTTTTAGATGACATGGTTTTGAAAAAACATTAATTACTGATCAAATAGTTATATAATGTCATATTTTCATTAGAAAACATTCTTAATTATCTTATATACCATAGTGTCAAAATATAGTTACATTACATGAATATAAATTTAATAAATAGCGTAAAATTAATGTATTAAAAAATAATGATATATTATTCATAAAATTTCAGTAATAGTAGAAAAATCATAAACAATACTAAGAAATTATTTGATTATTATAATTAATTATTACCATATTTGTAACATTTAATCAAAATTAATTTTATATAATATTATTATATGATGATTAAAATTTAATTAGAAAAAATATATTCATCTAAAAATAGATCAATGAGTTGTGTATACACCTCCTAAAAAAATATAGTTTATTAACATGGAATTTATATAAAAGAAGGAATATTTAAGGATAAATAATTTACCAATTTTTGTTATATAGAAACAATAAACCCCATGAAAGAAATATCATCAATTAGATATGTAAATATACAAAACATTACATGTAAAAATAAATGAATACATTAATGATTTTTATATGAAATACACAAAATAAATTAGTGGTGGATAATAAATAAGTCACAGGGAAATAAATTTGAGAGTAAAAAACCATTACTTTATGTCTGAACATTCCTTATATATCTTCAAACCTCTACTTATTTGGGAAACACATTTTTGTTTTCACCGAAGTGCTTCCATGGAATGATTTTTTTTGCCAATGTGAGGCCTCTTTGATAAAGGGAGTTAAAATTTTAGGATATTTTTGATGGGTTAGGTCAATCTAAAAAGGTTAATAGGTTTTAATATGTGAGGGGTGATTTCCATTTTTATTGTTAAAGAGGACTGGGGTTCTTGTAAATAAAACAAGGTAAGAACTATTAAGAGGATTCTCTTACATCATATATCTGTAATAATTTTCTATTTTTGATTCAATAAGGTTATTTTTTGAAATAGATACATCCAATTTATTTTGGAAATATTTTTAGGTTATTTGGACCCAAATAGTAATGTTTAGATACTAATAAAACTCATTTTAACCATAGTCACTATAATTATTTTTAATTACATTATCTTATTTTTTTCAAATATTACGTTAAACATATAATGTCTTATAAAATATTCATATTTGAAATATGGAATCCAAATATTCAAATTACATTCATAGTATTATAATGAATTTATTAAAAATTATTCCTATATTTATGACTTGAATGGCTTTTTTTAAAGTAAAAATGTCTCAATGTGTGAAATTATTTATATATATTTTCCTTTTGAAGTTTTGTATTTAAACCTTGATTGGATTTATTGATTTATAATTTGAAAATATATATATTCATAAACCAATTAAATATATATTTTATATATTGAAGTAAAATATATCAAAAAGTGGGTTTCAATTAAAATATAGTGTTTTCTCTATTAATTAAAAATAGAAAATTGTCATAAAAACAAAAAAAATCTAACCAATGTAAATTTATATATTCCTATATCATGTATGAATTTTATTTTCAAGAAAAAAATTATAATTTTATTAATGAATTAGATTTAAAATATGTGCACCTTTAAAAGGTGGTAAAATTGCATTGTTGAAATATACATCCTTTTATTCATGAAATTGGATTTATTCATATCTTATACAAATAAAATATTTTTGATAAGTCTAAAATAATATTAAATATAAAATATATAAATATTTTTTAAAAAAATCACTAAAATAGTTTTTTTTAATGAAAAAATGGGGTTTGTACATAGAAAAATAATATTCCTAGAAAATGAATGTCATTATATTTATATTGTTCTAATATTAATTTATAACTAATTGATAACCAATGTATTAGTTTTATATACATATGTAAATCATATTTTCAAAACATAGTTAATCATATTCCTATCTTCCATCCCAATGGTTATGTGGTAACTATAATAATATTTTAATAACTATATTAATTGTATATTTTAGTTCTGTAAAAACTAGAATTGAATGTAACAAAATCTATTGAAGGAACTAGATATTGTGTGTAAAATTAGACCAAATTTTATCAAATATACAATAATATATTTTATGTTTTTTATATAGTGTATTCTTAACTCTGTGTTTCATGAAATTAAATCTAGACACAATGCTTTATATAACACATGATATATTTATTAATTTTTGAAATGTGTAACATTAATATAATATATAATAAAAAAACAAAATAGCAGTTTATTACAAACAACACCCATAATAGATATTCCCATATGTGGTTTAACATTGTGGAACAAAATATAAAGCTTGGGTGACCTACAATGTTCCCATTAATCCATCCTGGGATCATCAAAATAATACCCCATATTTACTTGTAACATTATGATTTTTAAAACATTTGTAATGGAGTCATATCATATATACAAGATCCATAAAAATCCTACATGTTTTAAGTCATGTATAACTCATAATGTCGTGTACCAACTAACCAACTCTGTTCAGTTTTGAGTTTAAAAATTTAGCCACACTGGTCATTATAACCAAGAAATAACATCGCAATACTTAATAGGGGAAAAATAATTGAATGGCCAAAATATTTAATATTTATTCATCAATATATAAATATAAGTCTTATAGAATATGGTTTGGTTATATGGTATGCCAGTTTCAATTTCTAATTCACCCATAGACATTACAAAGTTCATGTGACTCCCATATAATCACAATCCTTTTATCCAGGATAAAAATAAAATTCAACAGCTTTAAAATTTATACAAAAGACATTAATATTATTTAATACATCTACAATGGTTCAATTATATAGGTCATACTAGTACAAATATATAAATCTACAATACACATTACAAATTGAACATTAGCTATAATTTAACATTATCCATAATGTTTCATCCTATTGAACCAATTTTTCATGGATAAAACATGTCATAATTGATTAGTGTGTTGTCTCCATCAATAGAAAATTGTATAATTAATAAGCTATATCTAATAATTATAAACAAAAAAATTATTTAAGATTTAACATGGTATTGAATTGGGGTAGCTTAAACATTATCCATGGAAGGGTGCTACATAACAAGAGATGAACATCAACAAGAAAATAATAACACTAAAATTAGGGAATTATGGAATTAAAGTCAAGGAATGAATATTAATAATGTACATAAACATTTTATACACAAGAATTAAATTAAATATCTATGATGTTAAAATATAATCTTGTTACCAAAATCTCCTAGAATGGAATATAATAGAGAGAAAAATAACAAACAAGGTTCTTCATTAATTCAAATAGCCTAAAAATGCAATCAACATGGCATGGAAAATGCATTGAATATTAATTTATAAGTGCCTAGGATGATGAATGTTATGATACTTCATTTCTATATAATGCCATGTTCAAATACATTAAATATTATAATTCATTAAAATCAGAATATACTCCAACCACTCAAGGTAAAATCACAATCAATTGTTTCAATTACCAATATTAATAAAAATAACATACCTAGACATGTTGAAGTTTCCTTTTAATTAGGTTGATCACTCTCAGGAATGAATTTTTACCAATTACCGACATATTTCTAGTCTCCATTATACCGACCAAAAATAGAAATACCAAGGAAAAGAAAAGATATGAAACAACTTTTTAACATCCCCGAATGACTAACCATTAAATCAGTCGATCGACCAGTCTCCTCATGGCCATCAGCAGGCCTCCTCGTATGCCATAGGTGGCCGACTAGTAGTGATGATTTAATTTTTGTTCGGTGGTAAAACAATATAATCGTGATCAGAGTCTCATTGTGGTATATCAAGTATAAATCAATGTAAAATAGTGTAATCCTTCATAATAAAATGTAGGGAAGCGGATGAAAAATACATTTAGTAAATAAGGATAGTGTCCAACTATAATATGTAAAACCTTACCTGCATGTCTAGGTGATGTTATAAGATAAAATTGGGAGGTATAATATATTGTGATTCAAAGAAAACAATATATCTGAAATGGTAAATCAATGATAAAATTAGTAACAGTTTAGTCAAGTTCTCTATTTCTCCCATGTATACAACACTTTAAAATATATAAATCCATAGACTAGTTACATGATGACCTACTCATGTAACACATTGAAATGGTGACCCATGAAGTGTATAATATATAATTATAGTATATTACAACATGTATCTTTTATGTTTATCAAATTCATAAACTATATAATGAATATTGTTCCCACCTAAGAAAATACAAGGATATAAATAAATAATTACATCATACAATAGTCATGGTTCCTTGATGGATACCAGTCCAATTTTTCCTACATTATTTTCAAACAAATGCTTAAAAAAGTGATCCTACATATGTAATATGGTATATACATATAATCAAATTAAAAATAAAAATAAATTAGTTGCCTATGATATGTTTCATTGGGTTTTTGGACAAACCCCTATGATATCAATAATCTGTTCATATGCTGTCAGTATAAAAAAGATAATAATAAGAAACTATACATAATCCCTACAAAGAATCCATCAAATATAGAAATGGAATCTTAATCCCATCCAATGTGAGCCATAATTTAATCCCAAGGATCAGAACATTATCATTCGATATATTCAATACCAAAGTGTCTATCCCTGTCAACAAACAAATAATGGTATCACAGATATCCATCATGGTATGGTAAAGTCTGATTCCATAATAGTTATCTCTTATAGGGACCATGAATCAATTGAGGCATGTGGCATCCAGATTTCCAAAAATCCCATCAATATTTACTCCACTAAGGAACCAATGTCACTCATGAGAATAAATAATCCACTTTTATAACCCATCTACAAGAATTAAAAGTATCACATGTGACTCTTCATGTAGTAACAGTCCATACACATTGATTCCATTCCCTATGTCATTATTTCGGGACACGGCTTTTCACCCAACCCTTATTAGGTGATGTATAAAAATAAAGATAACCAAACATCAATCTGGAAAGGAATAATACATGATAGGACTCTAGAGCATTCATTTCATACAATATAATAAAATATAGAATATTACCCTTGGAAATAAGAATCAATAAATCTGAATAAGCACATATCTAAAAGGTAAAGTGTGATGTGGATCATCCAGGCACAATAAGTGGGGGGGGGGGATGAATCATGTGTGACTTGTTATTATAAATTATTATTTTTTCTAAATCCATTGAAAAACACTGTCAATTATATGGATAAGTAGATCATGTATTAAATATAGAATTTTAAAAATATATATTACATTTTATTTTTACAAGGTTAGGTACAAATACATATGTCTTTGATATAATTAGTTACCACCCATGGTTGCTAATTTTTTTTACTATATGTTTATGGTTACAAAAGGTAAAGTCACATTCCCTTTAACATTGATTCCCATAATGTTCTGATCTAAAATCCCACAAGAGAACACATTTTTTCACCTACACTAGTGACTCTTGATTCCCTCAATGGGATATTTATATGGCATCCCATAGTGTTTCAATTATCCCAGCCACCTGATACAGAGTCCCACTAAAGATTTCAATGTGTTGATCCATGATGGATTTCATCCACCAATATGACCGTAATAAAATATTACACCATAAGAATATTGTATCAAACTAGTCCATGAAAAAATAAACAACCTTTGCACTGGTTATGTTATTCCTCATAATATTATGAACACTTTTAGATGGTTAGCTAGCTCAGGAAAATACTATTCATGAAATTACTTCCTCTTCTGAAGACTTGCACTCACTCAACAATGATAACTCTGATACAAAAATAATCTAAATCATAGATAGAAATACATAACCTGATTCAGTATAAAAAAAATATACTTTAATTTTACAAATGATATTTGAAATTTGAATTTAAACATCATGCAGGTATAACATATATTGTATTATCTTGTCAAATGATCGATGAATAAATTGATGTTCAACAATATTTACATATGTCAGTGGCATTCCATGTTCACTAAAAAATTAGTTATATTTACACTCTGACAGACAATTATTATAAGAACCTGACCATAAACATTACATGATCTAGAATTAAATGGATAATTCGCATTGGGGATCTATTCAGGTTTAGAGATTCAAAGAATTAGGTCATAACATTTAAATAAAAACATGAATGTTACATGTAGACAATTCTACTTAGTATCTATTTTTTCATAAAATAAAAACTCTTGAAAAAAAGTGTTATGTCTAGTTCCAAGTTTTAGACAGCATGACTTTTCCTTGATACCATCCATGACCCTTATTTATCTTTATGTCCTATGGAAAACAATTAAAAAACATGGGATGAGCCTAAAAAGGTTTGTAAGGGATAAAAAATAAGAATTAAAACATTCACCCATCGATAAATATTAAACAAAGAAACCATACATTTTAATCAAAACATACATCATAAAATATTATGATTTATAAACAACTAATAGAAATCATTTATCATAATGTTAACTTATGGAATTTATAACATACTTACATTTTTGCTATCACAACTACAGAGGGAGTCACATTTTTAATACCCATCAAATTATATTTCCTAAATCTCAAAGGAGAAACATTAACATTTACATTCTTTGATGTTACCCAATGCAATGAAGAGATACCTCAAGCTCACCCGCCTTAGGATTATCAAGGAACCACACGTATACGTAAACAATTACCAATATCCATAACATATTAATAACCCATAAAACAAACATAATAGAAAGATAACATTTCCACATTCCTATCACAATATGTCATTTCATAATATTGACAAAATCAAAGGTTTTATCAAACCATTTTCAAATAAATTTAAAATATTATACAAAGAGATATTTCACTCAAAGTGTCCCATACCACTTTGATGCATTTGAGAGAAAATTCATTTTGAAAAAATTCATGTTCATATAAATAAATCTTTAAAACTATTTTTAAAACATGCACCTTAATGTCAAATATTTAGAACAATAAAGCATTTAATCATTTAAAACAATATATTAGTTAAAGTGTTTTTAACAAAATGAGTGACCCTAGAATAAAAATAATTGAGGAACTAAATTTAATCAGAAAAAATTTTATCATTATAATTAAGGTATTCTTGTTATAATATTCCAATGGACAGTACATACACCATATAAGTGTGAATTTTTGCATATCAACAATTAAGTCTCAGTGGAAATGTAAATTCAAACGAAATACATTATAAAAACAGTATCCTTAGATTAAAGATAAATAAATTACATAATTATGTTTAGAAAATATAGATAAACCCAATATAAGTGGATATTATGTGTAAAACAATCAGAGGTTATTCACACATATTTATAACTTGACATAATCAAGAAGTAGTTGTTTAACCCAAAAATTGAAATTGTGTTAAGAAGATTTCTTACACAAATTTGACAGCCAAACGACATCCCTTTAAAATTCAGAAAATATGTTCATGAGAGAGAAAATAATATCTCATTACTTGAACATAGAATTTACATCAATAAGAATTCATAAGAACATATCCCTTCATAATAATATGTAAATTAAAAGACATAACAAAAATAAGATTTTTAAAAAGAGGAGGGTGAAAGGTTCCCTTACCGATTTGGTAACTTACAAAACATACACCCCATGAATGAAATATCACAAAATGAATATGTAAAAACCTATAAATTATAGTATATTAAAAAATTAATTAAATCATGGATATTACATCCACCACAAAAAAGGATATGGTGTCTAATATAGCATGAATCTAATAAGAATAAAAAGTGAGATGAAAACCATTACCATGTTGTAATTAATCGAGTCGTATGAGGAAAATATAATAACCCCCTCATGAATCATAAAATACCATGAGTATAAATATATTAAAGATAATATATACCAAATTTCAGCAAACAATACACCACATGCAATAAATAAGTGCTGAACAAATGAAATCTCACATAATTAAAAGTGAGATTAGAAATCCCTTACCTCATTTCCAACATGACTCGTATGTTACTTGATCATCTTGAATAAAAAAATTAAATTAATTTATACTTGCATCATAACCTTTTTAATGTTTATTATTAATTTTATATCAATTATTACCTTGGAATAAGAGTTAGTTAGTTATTTGAGTTCATATCAGACATTTTGTCGATGTTCAGAATTTGAGTTAAAAATGAACTTGTTATAATTACAATTTCTCCATGTGGTCAACAATCCATTATCTCCAGAATGATATTAATGATTTAGAAATCATATATATCATATATATCCATCATATACATGTATTTATATAAGTACATATCATTTGGAGATTAGAAATTAAATGCACCGTTCATGGAGGCAGTAAGTCGTACGTACACATGAATGCTACATTCATTTATATTTAATATTTAATGGAAATTAAAACATAATGAACATATTTATATTATAATTTATGTATAATATAATATATAATATCATTAAATCCATCCTTTATACATCAAACATATGTCTTTAACTAGTGAAATCACTTCGAGGGGCGGTAGTCCGCACTTACTAAAATGAAATTATCGTGTTTACCCATTATTGAAACCATAAAGGTGTTCTATAAATGAAAAATAAATAAGAATAGATAAAACATAAACATAATATATATCATATATAAATATATTTCCATCATAATGGCTACCATTAGAGGCGGTAGAAGTTAATTGAGCAATCATCGTTTCGTGAGGCGTTAGTTTGCCATCCATAGAAAGATTATGTAATTTAACTATTAGATAGAGGCGTTTGTATGTGCAGTTCTAATAAATATCATAAAAAAATCCCATTATATTTTGGATACTGTTTTTGTTATAAAATTAATTAATAAAAAAAGTTTTCGAGGCAAAGAAGTAAAATAAAGCAAAAGAACTTAAGAGAAGACGTTACCTTTAAATCGGGTAACTCCCTTTGTTTGAAACAAAAGGGTTTCTTGAAATGTTTTGTACCTAAGGTAAGGAATTTATAAAGAAGATATAGATATTGGGAGCTTATTGGAGAAGAGGTTTCATGAGACAAAGGATTGATAAATGTGAGAAATGGGTTAGAAGTGAGGAATTTTAAAAAGGGAGAGGATGGGCTCTTTAGGAATGTTTGAAACAATTATTTAATTATAAGCACATATTCAGTTTCAAAAGGAAAAATATTCGTTAGAATAAAATCTAATATGACTCATGGATGAAATAAAATAATAATAAAATAATTTTACATGATTTGGGTATTGTTTTAATATTTATAATCTTATTTATTTAAATCATATATTCATGAGATAAATATTGAATCATTATTATGTCATAAATAATTTAATTTATTTGATGTACAAAAATTATAAAAAATATCATGTTGTATGAAATCTCTTTTTATTTCCCAAGAATATTTATAGTCAAAAAGATAAATTATATAACCCCATGTAAAAATTTATTTACTAAAAATATTTGTTTATGTCATTTTGGTCTTTACATTAAATTATTTAATATAAAGCATCATTATTACTCCCATGTGGATCCATGGGGTCCCAAATTCGACCAAAGGATTCCCATAGTCGGATATGTATTAGAAAATATGATTAGAACACATGATAGGGTAATTTAATATTAATATAATATTAAATTTAACCCTTATTTACTATATTTACACTTTAATTATGGTAAATAATATATTTAATGATGTAAATATTTAAAATGTGTAAATATAAAAGCTGCTGATTTACATAATTTGGAACTAATTATTCCAAATAATGAATACACTTTTCCAAATTAAAAACACAAAAGTGGTAGAAATTAATTTAATATTAATTCTCACAGTTAAAATAAATAACGTGTTTTTAAGAAATAATAACTATCAAAAGATTGAAATTTTCTTATGCCCAATTTCAAAATAAAAAAACTTCCAATGCATAAAATTAGATTAAATGGTAAAAATGAATTCTAATTTCACTATAAAAAATATTAAAAAGATAATATATACATATAAATAAATTATATTAAATCATAATTTTGATTCAAAATACTGTATTTTCCCCTTTTAATTAAAAAATGAACATTATCCGAAAAATACCAAAATTTAATCAAAACAAAATTTTGGTGTCCCGATTCTAAATAAGAATTTTAATTTGTCAAATAGAACATAATAATGAAAAAAACTATATTTAAAGAGGGATCTCCATTTAATGGAGGTAAATCAACTTTTTAGTAAATATTAGAGTATTTATGCTTAAAATTGAATTCTTTACTTATTTTATGCCTCTAAAATTTATTGGATAAATGTTAAAATATTCATCAAAAATTTATCATCACATTATAGTTAGTTCTATTCATTCCCTCCAATACAATGGATAGGCATTAAAAACCATTTAAAATATTAATATTATATTATTAGTGTGTAATGTAAAATTTCAAATAAACTCGTTGTTGTGTATCAATTATGTCGTCAAACATAGTGTCCTATTTAAAGTATAATTAGTATGTAATTCAAAAATATTAATAAATATAAAAATTCTCATGTTCTTTATTTACCTGTTATGTTACATCCTACCCCCTTTTGGGAATTGTGTCCTCGTAATTTTAAAACTAGGCTTGGAAACATCATTAAAAGTCCCACATCGAGAATAGAGTCCATAAAACAATCACATTAAAAGAATGAAAGAGAAGTAAAAAAGATCACATGAGATAACCCATACTCGGATTCCATGTAGGCCAACATGGATATGGAAGGGAAAAAATGGTCATGTTCTGATGGAGAGTGATATAAAACATGATTAGGAGAAAGTTAACCACCAGAAAATCACAATCCTATGATTTGTTAAATGGTATTTGATTTCCCAATAAGAAACTTAAACCAAAAATGTTGTAATTTTTTGTTCCATTTATAATATTTTGTAATTCATATACAACATAGAATATGTACATAATGAAATATACATACCTTCAAGTAGAGTTTCATCATTGAATAAGTTTCTACAGAAAACTATTCATTTCTCCAAAAAATGAGCATTCAAAAAGAATTGGTCACATAAAAAGAACAATAATAATATTCTAGAGAATCACATAATTCTAAAAACAATAACTATATATTTACCTTGACTTTATAGATCAAGTAAAACTAAAATCCATTAATATATGATCAGATAATCCCCTAATGGATAATCTTTTATAAAAATAATTACTACTCATAATCTCCGAAATTCAACCAAAAGTTCCCAAAGTTCAAGAAAGACCATTCAATATAAAATTGTCTTAAAAATTATTCAAAAGAATCCAAAATAATATTGAAACCCAAAACATAGATGGATTTTATCACATATTCTTCCTCATTAAATCTGAACACTTATCTCCAAATAAAATCTGCTACTCTTAGAAGTGTAATTAACCATATTAAATATTCTCTATGATAGGTTAATAATATCCATAAAACACCCAAATAACTATATGTACATACTAAAAACATAAATTATCCCAAAATAAAATTCCACCATTAATCATCAGATGGAAAGATAATCATTCATTGATTAAATTTTCATATATCAAACATCAGGGTTACACATACTATAATATGTCGTCCAATGTAATCTCATCATCAATAGAACCTTGATAATTTTAAGCATTTCACCATCCTAAAATCTACCATAACTCATGAATCCCACATATGTTAACTTCTTACTCATTCAACGTTCTTCATGATCCATTAACCAATCTTTACCAACTTATTCGGAAAAACTTCTTTCCTACAAACAAAATCATGAATCATATTCTACGATTCAAGAATGTCAAAATATATGTTATGAAATAATCCATACATTTCATTGGTCATTGTCAGTTTTTTCAAACTCAATTCAAATTACATTAGGTATTGGTAAACATATTTTTGTGCGATCTTGGTGATTCCATTCCTGTATTTTATTCATAGGACAACTGTTTGCATAATGACAATGCACACCACATTAAAATCATTCAATTGATCCCTCAGAAATAACTTATTTCCCTTTACTATCGCCAACTGGATGCTTCCTTTTTTCCATGGAAGGTTCTAGATTTATGACCTTCACTTCCACATCTATTGCATCTTCGCATCCTTTGAAATATTTTCATATGTGTTTCTTTGCACATCCTTGACCCATAGGTTATGAATATACTTACCTTTATTATAATTATCTGACATATGTGGGGATTTTCTTTTCTCATATACGATTCCTTATAAAAATCACCATGTTTTAGGTGGTCAATCATGAATCTAGATATTTGGTTGATAATAACCCCAAGAGTTCTCATTGTAGCTCCCATTTCATTACATTTCTATTTCTGAAAACTATCACTGTTTTCTTCACATCTACTGTTATTTTGGTTCCTACTAGATCCACCCATTTACTAAAACCTAAAAGGTATATTTGGGTTTATCATTAAAATCATCATATAATATCTTATGAGGAGGTTAGATAAAAATATATAATTATTCATGTTATCTTAAACTCATTCAATATATTTATAATAACTATGACCCTTTCTAAAATCCTATCCATTATGGTGATGTCACTTTTGATTAATGAAAACCCTTACCTCAAAATTTATCTAAACAGACCTCCGATATCAGCTATATGTATCCAACCATAAACATTAAATAATCTTTAATTAAATGGAAAATTAAAAATGAGAATATTTTCGGGTTTATATTTTTAGAGAATTAGGTCATAACATTTACATAACAACATGAATATTACATGTATACAATTATACTATGTAAACATTTTATTCATAAAATTAAATCATTTGAAAAAAAGAGTCATGTCTAGTTCCATGTTTTAGACATCACGACTTTTCCTTGATCCCATCATTGAGCTTTAGTAATTTTTATGTCTTGTGGAAAAAATTTCTAAATCATTGGATGAGCATAAAAAGCTCAGTATGTGCTATAATATACGAAATGAAAAAATTTTCCCATAAAAAACAATGAAACCATACTTTTCAATCATAACATACCTCATTAAATCATAAAATTTATTAACAACACATATAAATAATAAATCGTAATGTTAACTTACAGAATAAATAACATACATACATTATAGCTATCACAACTACAGTGGGAGTCACATTTGGAATACCCATCACATTATATTCCCTAAAAATCCTAGGAGAAACATTAATGTTTACCTCTGTCTTGTTACCCAATGCATTGGAGATCTATCATGTGCTCCCCCGCCCTAGGTTTATCACGAAACTACAAGTATATGTAAACAATTCCCTATAGACATAACATATTCATAACCCATAATATAAACATAATATATAGACAACAATTCCACATTCCAATCAATATATATCATTTAAAAATATTTTTAAAATGAAATATTTTATCAAACCATTTTCAAAACCATTTAAAATATTAAATAACGAGATTTTTGAATCAAAGTGTCCCATACCACTTTGAAGATTTTGAATGAAATTTAAATTTCAAAAAATTCATGTCTATATGAATAAATCCATAAAACCATTTTTAAAACATGAACATTAATGTGAAATAATTTGAAGAATAATCCTTTAAAACATTTAAAATGATATTGTTGTGAAAGATATTTTAACAAAATGAGAGACCCAATAATACAAATAATTAAGGAATAACATTTAATCATAAAATAATAATATAATGAGAATAATGGTATTCATGATATAATTTTCCAAAGGATAGTATATACACCATATAAGAGTGAATTGGTGCATATCAACAATGAAGTCTCAATGGAAATGTAAATTGAGACGAAAGCCCTTAAAACGGTATCTTTATATTAACAATAAATAAATTACATATTTATTCATTAAAAATGTTAATAAACCCAATATAAGTGGATATTAAGTGTAAAACAATCAGAGGTAATTCACACATATTCATAGCACGAAATAATCAAGAAGTAGTTGTTTAACCCAAAGAATGAAACTGGGTTAAGAAGTTTTGTTACAATGATTCAATAGCCTAATAATGCTACAATATAATTCAGCAAATAAGTTGATGAGAGAGAAAATAATATCTCATCTCTTGAAAATAAAATTTACATCAATAATGATACATAAAAACATTTCCCAACACAGTAATATGTAAATTAAAAGACTTAACAAATAGAAGTCTTTTAAAAAGAAGAGGGTGAAAGGTTCCCTTAACGATTTGGTAACTTACGAAACATACACCCAATGAAAGAAATATCACAAAATGAATATTTAAATACCCATAAATAAGAGTATTTTACAAAAAAATACAATCATGTATAGTACATCCACCACAAAAATGGAAGTAGTGGCTAATATAACATGAATCCTATGAGAATAAAAAGTGAGATGAAAACCCTTACCACATTGTAATCAACCGAGTCGTATGAGGAATAGTTAATAACCCACAAATTAACAATTGAATACCATGAGTATAAATAGAATCATGATAATATATACCAAATGGATGTACAAAATACCCCACATGCAAAAAATTTGTGGCGAACAATGGAAATATCACAGAATTAAAAGTGAGATAAGAAATCCCTTACCTCGTGTCCAACTTGACACGTTTGTTCAGTTTTATTCCTGAATAAAAAACATAATTTAATTTTTACTTGATTAATAACATTTTAAAGGTTTTTATTACTTTTATATCACTTATTACCTTTCATATAATAGTATGTTAATTATTTGATTTCATATCGGGAATTTTGTCGATGTTCAGAATTTGAGTTAAAAATGATTTTGATATAATTACAAGTTGTCCATGTGGTATATATTCCATTGTATCCAAAATTATATTAATTATGTAGATATCTTATATATCATATATATCTAGTATATACATGTGTTTATATTAGTACATAAATTTTGGAGAAAAGAAATGAAATGCACCGTTCAAGGAGATAGTAAGTTGTAAGTACACATGAACGCTAATTTCATTTCTATTTAATATTCAATGGAAATGAAAACAAAATAATACGTAGGTATATTATAATTACAGTATAATACAATATATAATATCATTATCTTAGTTCTTAATACAATCTACATAAGTCATTAACGTGTCATATCACATTGAGGGGGCGGAAGTCTACACTTCCTAAATTGAAATTATCGTGTTTACCTATTATGGAAACCATAAAGTAATGTTATAAATGATAAATACAGAAGAATAAATAAATCATAAACATTATATATATCATATATAAATATAGTTCCATCATAATGGACACCATGAGAGGCGGTAGGAGTTAATTGAACAATCCACATTTTATGAGGCCTTAGTTTTTTATCCACAGAAACATTATATTCCTTACCCATTAGATGGAGGTGTGTGTAAGTTTAGTTCAAATAAATCTCATAAAAAACCTAGTATATTTAGGATATTGTTTTTATTATAAAATAAATTAATAAAAAGAGTTTAGTGGGTTAGAGAAGTAAAATAAAAACAAAATAACTAAAGAGAAGACGTTAACTTTAAATCAGGTAACTCAATTTGGCTTGAAACAAAAGGGTTTCTTGAAGTTTTTTTTGCCTAAGGTAAGGATAATAGGATGAACAGAGGGATCTTGGTAGCTTATTGGAGCAGAGTTTTCATGAGACAAAATCATGAGATTGTGTGAGAAATGGGTTAGAAGTGAGGACTTTTTATAAGGGAGAGGAGGTGCTCTTTAGGAAAGATTGAAACAATTATTTTATGATAACCTCATCTTTGGTTTCAAAGGGTCAAATATTCATTAAAATAAAAGTTAAGATGATTGATGGTCGAAATACAATATTCAAATAATAATTGGATTGGTATTATATATTGTTTTAATATTTATAATCTTATTTATTGAAAACATTTATTAATGAGGTAACTATTGCATCATTATTGTGTCATAAATTATTTAATTTATTTGATGTCCAAAAATTATAAAAAGAATAAAATGATGTAGGAAATATAATTAGATTTTAATATAATATTTATAGTATTAATTATAAGTTATATAATACAATGTAAAAATTTATTTAATAAAATATATTGGTTTATGTAATTTTTGTCTTTACATTAAATTATTTAATAAAAGGGTCATTATTACTCCCATGTGGTACAATGGGGTCCCAAATTCATCTCAAGGATGCCCATTGTAGGATATGTATCATAAAATTGGATTAGAACACATGTTAGATTAATTTAATATTTTTATAATATTACATATTACCCTTATTTACTATATTTATCCTTTAATCCTGGTAAATAAAATATTTAATGAAGTAAATATTTAAAATGTCTAGAAATAGAAGGTAGCTTTTTACAGAATCTATACCTACTAATTCCAAATATTGAATCAATTTTTCCTAATTCAAAACACATATGTGGTAGAAATTAATATGAAAATAATTCTCATTTTTAATAGAAATAGCGTGTTTTTACGAAATAATAATTATCCAATGATTGACACTTGTTTATATCCAATTTCAAAATGAAATTACTTACAATGACCAAAATTAGATTAAATGGTAAAAATATATTCTAATTGGACATTAAAAAAATAAAAAGATAATATATCTGAATAAATTAATTAGATTAATATTTAGTTTTGAATTAAAATACAGTATTTTTAACTATTCATTATCAATTGACCGTTATAAGAAAAATACCAAAATTTCCTCAAATGTAAATTTTGGTGTCCTGGTTCTGTGGAAGAATTTTATTTTGTCAAATAAAACATATAAAAGTGACTAAAATAATATTTAACAAGGGTTCTCCATTACAAGGTGGTAAATCAACCATTTTGTGAATATTTGAGTACTTATGCTTATAATCAAATTCTGTACTTATTTTAAGCCACTAAAAGTAATTGCATAAATTTAAATATATTCAAAAAAATGTATCATTATATTATAGTTAGTTATATTCATTCATTATAATACAATCACTAGGCGTTAACTACCAATTAAAATAATAAAATTATATTATTAGTGTGCAACGTATGATTTCAATGAAACCCATTGTTGTGTATCGGGTATGTTGACCAACATAGCGTCCCATTATAGTTTAATTAATATTTAATTCAAAAATATTAATAATTATGAAAAATTTCATGTTCATTTTTTACCTGGGATGTTACAATTATCACTTTCACAAGAACATAAAATTTCCTCAAATATTTTTCTGCGTACACACATTGTATACCAGTTGATACTCCATTCATATGAATGAATATATAACATATAATAGATGTTTTTTTAATAATACATGTTACTTATTCAAAATACTTAGGATGAAAATTATTCATACAAATTTTTCACTTTTCATTTCCCACATACACATTAAAATTCTTCATAACACATGTATGGACATATTAAATGTCCAATTCAGACATTCCAAACAATGGTGTATTCACAAGAACTCATGAATTACTGTTTTTATTATGACACACAATAAATTCCTTGTGTACATCTCATTTTCATAAAATATGAGTTCTTTAATTGTGAATTTCATTCATAAATCCATACCAACAATAATTAAAATTCTGTATGTTATGTATTTGCATTGATCACACAAACTAGTATAAATGCACGAAGGATATCATGAAATCTCTTCGTATATCATAGAAGCCCAATTCATTTCAAGACAGAAAAATTGTTCTTCGAACATATCATCTTCCCATTGAGATCACTTCTCCATTGTGAAAAAAAGTCATATATAATCCTTCCTGAAACACTTCGAGACTGTAATTCACATTTCAATGATTTGTGGATCCACTTTCACAGAGAGAAAAATCTATGTTTAAATAATATTATGTGATCTAGAGGATTATGATGGAAAATGTTCTTAAGGAATTGTAGATAATACAAACTCAAAATATAGAAACAAATTCCTTATATTGTATTTATAAGAAATAAACTCCTTAAGTTATCATTTACTAATAGTAGAGACAAATTTTGTTTTTTCATAAGTTCTCATTTTTAAAGAGTTTTGTACCATGAACAATCATAGTCATCTGAAAATATCATTTTCCATACAATGAAATATTTCATCTTGATCTTTGATTCATCATGAAAACAAATTCATAGATTATTTCTATCATCGTGGAAATTTAGAATGATGAAATAATGATGGTGGGATCTAGGTCCACCTTCCATCAATAATGAAATGGATCTTGGATGAATAACCCACAAGTTTGAAGAATTCTAGAGAAGAAGACACAACAAGATAAACTGGAAATATCAGATGATAGATGGATAAATATAATGGATTAGTTTATAAATTGACCAGATCTCAAATTATAGTGTGGGGATGAATGATATGATGGTCATGATCTTCATTGAACAAATCTAACCATTAGGATTAAGTCTTGTTGAAAAACAAATCAATACAGATATCAAATTAGGACGGCCTTATAATACATATTGCGACTCAACCAACTCATAAATTAATTATTACTCTCGAACTCTTATACTTCCTAGAAACTCCATGCGGTGGAAATCACCTCTACCTTCATGCCTCCCCGCATGGTGGGTTACTATCGCTCATAAACCTCATGTAGGCACCCATGAATGAAATATTCAACATCCCTTCATGGTCGAGGCTTTCTCCCTCAGCTTTGGTCAACCCTCTATGGTCTCACATATGTATTAGGTTTATTTATCATTGGGTCAAAAATTTTGATAATTTTCTAATCTTTCAAAACATAATAAAATCATAAAAATGCAATTATAAAATCCTCATGAAAAATAAACATCATTTTTCATGGATCTTATTCTTGTTATTCATGTCAATATAGTAAACAATGTGACCACACATTTCTACCAATGGCCCATGTATTAGAGAACTGAAAAGTAGAATTTCAATCATCCCAATAATCATGCTTTTAGTTATTTATATTCTCAAGAAGTTTACCATAATTTCAACCTCACTCAATTAGTTGGCCTTTTCAATATCCCCAATGGGGTTTGTTTTCAATACCTAATTTTGAAATTTTAATGACATATTCTCCCCCTTATTAGAAATAATTACAAGAATAAAATAATGTGGAAGAGTTATGAATTTTGTTATTTAAATTAAATTAATATCCCATACTTTCAAATGCATACTGTCTAATTTACATCTATGAATCATGTAATCACTACTTGATTTGAATAAAGATAAAATTAATGTACTACAAGACTACATGAGATAATATTTTTGTAGAAATCAAAAGAGAACAAAATCAATAAAAATTTTGTCAATAAACATTTAACTTGTGATGAAAATCAATGAAACTTCTTATCAGAGGTTGTTCATATTAATTTCAAAAAATCTTAGGCATATATCTCAACATTTATACTAATAACATTCAAGTGTCAAGATGTCTTTCACCTTTCAATTTTATTTTTACTTCGTTCATGATGTGATAAATCACTCCATTTGGAATTATTTTTTTGAATTATTAGATTCATCCCACTCTAGAACATTATAGATTAATATGATACCAAATAAAATATAAATATATAATGGATATTTCTCTCTATCAAGAGATGTAATCAATAATTTATCATCATAATTGACTTTCTTCAATAATATACACCATGTGTCCTCTAGGATTATTAGAAAATTTTCAAGTAGATAAAATAGAACTATTTGTAATATTTAATGGAAAAATTTAAACCAATAATATGTTAACAAATTTGATAAATTTAGGTATCCCTATGAATATATTCATAATCGTTAATTCCATACATAAAAACACAGTATATATGGGATTACTGTGGTTTGTAAATTCCCTTCATTTAAAGAAACAAGGATGATGGTTTCTTCTCAACCCATAAATCATAAAAGTTAAAAAATAATTTATCCCATGTTAAAATAATTAATTTTATGTTTCTCTACTAGTTAAAATTTATATTCCTCCTCAAAATATTCTTTCCATGTGATTAAACATTCTTTGGTTACATGACTAGTCTTCCGTTTTTGTGTATAATTATTTTTTCCAACACTAGAAGTCGAATAAAATTCCATTTGATAATCAGAATTTATTCTTGACCCGATGAGAAAGTCCAGAAAAATTTCTTGAATTTGTAGAAACATTTCACATATTACACACATAAATAGAATTCAAGAGGATACCATGTTTATAAATCTTATTAGATTCTTCAGCAAAGGTGTATTTTAAAAAATAAGTATTTTTATTTTTCATCTAGATTCATACTCACTTGGTTTTAATATTTCATCCATAAGTGTTTATTTTCATAGACAATTCAAAATGGTCCATGATGTGACCATTACTAACTACAATAAAACATATTCTCATAGGTGAGATACACTTCACAAACAACGCAGGGGGTTTTAAACCAAATTCTTCTTTCATTCACATACCATAACTGAAATTTCATATTCATATCTTACCTAATTCACTTTACATTGTTCTATCATATTCAAATCAACAGATTATTTGTGAATGATTGGTACATACCAGCACATATCATAATAAATCCCACTTCTATAAAAATAACTATAATTTTTTTAATGTAATCATATCTGTTCTTGATAAAGTTATTCTCTTACTATGATATTTTCTTGGTTTTTGAAGGTGTAAATTTCTTATACACTTTTCTCCAACTAAATGTAGGAATTATATAGTTTTCATATAATGACATTTTATAGAAACAATTAATATCCTGATACCCAAACATTCAATATCACCAACAATAGAAAAAAAATCTCGACTTCTTATTCCGTGACATGTAATGATTTTCTTTAACATTTGTATGCAAATGAATTTTACATGAATTATTAATTCCATTATTTTAGGAATACTAATTTTCACAGTTATTCACATCTATAATTGAATATGATGTGGATTTTTAAGTATTTTTCATCACCCATGTTTCTCTAGATATAAATTATAAATATGAACTACTCTGGAAAACAATATTAGAACACACGAGTTTGTTAGGAAAAATTTTTTCTTTCATGAATATGTATATAGTACACGTATCCTTGGATAATCAAAAGATCATATTTCTACTAGATTCAATATTTTCAATATTAATACTGTTATCATATGAACCATTGGAAATAATTATTTCATAGCTTATAGGGAAGGCCTAAATGGGTACTCTTCCATATTTATTAATTTCACTTCTAGATAAATACACATTATGTTGAGATAAACCATCTCCTATTAAATAGATTTTATTATTTCATCCAACTAAATAGTTATCTTCTTAAATCTCATTTTTATTCAATTTATTTTACATTAATAAGAAATTATCATGATCCATAATTCTTTCTGATCTATCATTAATTTAAGACACGTTAACATCAATATATGTAATTTTTTTTTCATGTTCATGAATAAATTCTATAAAAACAATTTAAAAAATATATTTCTCAAAAAAATTACAATTCAATTATTTAGTAGCTCCCACATATCGTTCTTTGTCAGAAAATATTTTTTCATCATCTTCATTCACATTTTTTGTGAGAGTGTTGGATAAACCAAATATTTTTTAATGCTTCTTCCATATAATTGTCCACTCCTCCTATAATTGGGTTTTAATCCCAAATTATAGTGTTAACTTTCATCATACTAGTTACCACTTCATTTCTATGTTTTTTTATTGATTTCATCATTTCAGAATTGATCATATCATCTAAACACCTTGAAAATTATTAACCATAATTACAACAAACTGATTTCAAAAAAAAACTTCCACTATTATTTCATTCATATAGTAGTGGATTTATTAACACCCTGAGATTTTGTGAATTATTTTTTGAATTAATTTAATCTTTTTGAGAATTTTCGTTTCAAGTAACACTAAAAATAGTTTATCTTATATTAAATAACTATATTTTTATTCCCTGAACAACACAGAACATAAATTTTACCTTGTTCTATAGAGAACACATTGGTTATCTTGGATTACATGCAGTAATGACTTTCCATTTTGGCATACATGACATGCATGACTGGGGTTTACTGAACAATAATATATTGTTATAATACAATTATTTAATATAATAAAAAATAAACTAGATGTTATAAATGTGGTTATGAATATTATTAACTTACAAAGGTAAAAATATGGAATTATAAAAAATAAAATTAATTAACATGTTTCTAATTAATTATAAATTAAAATATAAGAAACAATTGAAAATAAGGATATATTTTTATTCTTATACCCCCAAATGTTTTTTTCCTTTATATGTTAAATTAGTTATAAATATTGTGTAAAATTATTTTAAAATATAAGATATATATTAAAAAAAATATTTTTGATATTTGAATGAAATAATATAAGAATAAACCCAAATTTTTGTTTACAAACCTATATCATTAAAAATGAAGTTTTATTTCATTTTAATGGTGAAACCTTTTTAAATCTCAATTTTGGATCTATTATATATTCAATATGTCAAAATAGACATCATATTTAGAATAAAAATTTTATATTTTGTATAGTATAATTTTTTTGTATTTTTAAGGTTTTATTTTATTAATGAATAGTTAAAAATAATGGATTTTAATTCAAAATTATATTTTTATCTAATTTATTTATAAGGAAATAATATAGTGTACATTTTTATATGTTAACTAAGAAAATATTTCAATAAATTAATCAATTTTATGTCACTAAAATCATTTCACTTTTATATTTAATTTAAAATCATAGTAAACTTTTGAATCTTTTTACTTAAAAAACATTTATTACCAACCCAACTACATGATCAATTTTAAATTAACATCTTCCACTTTTGTGATTGTAATTTGGGAAATTATATTTTATATTTTTAATCAACATAATTTATAATTTATAATAATTTCAATAATGTTTTTAACCAAAAATATTAGTTAATGTAATTAAAATTAATTATAACAATTATGGTTAAATTGCTCTTTATATAGGAATAAACCAAAAACATAAGTCCTAAAACATCATATAAATTAGTAACAAGGCATGGCATGGCCACATTTCAAATTTATACTCAATTGTATCTACATTTTTTAATTATTGGATCAACATGAACAAATAAAACGTGGGTGGGGTTTCCCTTTTCTGAAATATTACAATAGTGCCAATCTTTTATTTTAAAACTCCTCCACTCCACAAAATGACTATGTACTCAAAATATAAATTGGATCAAAAAATATCTACATAATTAGCACAAAAAATATCCCTAAATTATGAATAATCCATTTGGAATTAATACTTTTATGGAATCTATTTGGTGAAATACAAATAGAGTTACCCGATGAAGTGGGACCATCCTCCTTCAAACTCCATTAATTATTTTATTTATCCACTCCTTAAATTTATAGTATTAAATGAATGAATAAAAAAAAGTATCCTAAATATTATATTATGTTTTTATTATATCTTTTCTACCTAAAATTACACACACATTCATCTAATTGGTAACTAAAATACTATTTACGTGAATAGTGAACCAACGCCTCACTAAATGATGATTGATCATTTTTATCCTTTACCAACGTTAATTGAATAAATTATGATGAAAAAATGTTAATATCGGTTATATTTTATTTTTATTATGTATTTATGATTCTCTAATTTTAGTATATAACATATCGTTATACATTCGAATTTGTTTTAATTCGATAATTTCATTCAGGGATATTTGGACTATCACCCCCTCAATGAGATATGAATCATTATTACACTATGTAATGTATTAAAGAAGGGTTCAGTGAATAAATATGATATATATGATATAATAAATACAATATAATAATTCTATATACAAACATATGTAAATATATTTCTTTTACATCAATTCTTTTAAACATGACAAATAAACAGAAATAACGTTCATGTGTTTATAGAAATTACCATTTCCATGAATGTTGGTTTCCATATCATACATATAATTCTATGGATTTATATAATAAAAATATATATTATATAAATTATATTTTAATAATGTTTTAAATTTAGTAAATTTGGTTATCAATATATGTTTTGTAAATATAAAAAATTGAGCCACCAGTGAAGAACACGAAGATATTACCTGAAATTAAACCATAACATAAAATTATAAAAAATTGGGATATAAAAAAGACATATTCAAATTATATATGGTATCATAAACAATTATATGATTATTTAAATGATTCATAACAAACATACATTTATTATACATGAATATTTTATGAGTCTGAATATAATCAAGACTTAAGGTAGGAAAAATTAATCTAACTCCTTATTTTTGAGAGATTCTTACTTATTCCCCACCCACTTATTTTTTATAAGGTATGTTATGAACATGAATGTATTATATGTTCAATTAACATAATCTTATGGATATCTAAATATAAATTTTATGAAATTCCATTCAAGGGGTTTATGATTCCAATGTTACCATATTAGTATGATAGTTTTCTATATGTATTCCTTCATTCAGACTTCTGTTTAGATAGAGCCCAAAATTATTTTTTAATGTTTATATACATCCATTTTCTATTTCATATCTTGAATTTCATTTTTTCATGAAAATATATTACATTTTTTTTCTTGGAGAATATGACCACATTTTACAATTATATAATGGTTTATTAAAACAATCACATCATTTATCAAGATTATTTCAATTAATGATTACTTTGATGAAATATTATGATCCTTATCTCGAGATAAATCATGAATACTGTTAATATATAGTTATTAATGATATATTCTTATAATGGTTCCATTTTTTACTCATTGGTATGAAATATAGATAAGATTTTTTATAGAATCCCAACTATACCTTCACATCGATAAAAAACAGTGTTACTTCAAAAAACTGTTTTATTGAAAGGGTTTCCCACATTATTTATCTAATATCGAATAATAATTAAAATTTATTTTTTTCCTTTTTTTATCTTTTAACAATATTTTCAATGACATATTCTTCTCTCATCCTAAATAATAAATTTTATAATATTTTTACCAATAAAATAGAATATTCGATTTACCTCATATGGCATTTTCAAATTTACCTACCATTATTTCAGTGAAGATTACGTTTCTTGTGTAAAATGTTAATTTAAATGATTTTTTATATAATTTAATGAAATAAATTTCAAAAAGTTTTCAAGTTTTCATTATATGTTTTCAATGATAATGTTTTTAAAAAAAATCATGATTTATTTTTAACAATTCAAGGAAAATGGATTTAAAATGTTGAAATGATTGAAAAGAACTTTTTCCATGATAATAAAATGATATTACAATAAATAAATTATTTTAATGTATCTTTTAGAATAATTTTTCATCCAATATAACACATTTTGATTATACTCATACCTTTTTGGGGAAATGATTCAATGTTTCCATCCACATTCTTAATCAAAATGGTTTATGATTTTATGGGATTATGCATATGATAAACATTTCTCTTTCACAGGTTATATGCTTATAAAACCCACTTATTTTAATAGGTTATGATGTTGATGAAATTCTTATTAATCATATATATTTTTTCATATGTAGTGATATGATTAAATGTTTAGGACAGACATTTCAATTCCATGGGTTATGATATGATTTTCTATAATTTTATGTAATGTAAATGTATGATTTTATTATGAGATGGTTGGGAACTATATCTCCCACAAAATAAATGAGAAATATGTATATCTCATTAGAAAGATTAGGATGGTTTTGGGTGTGAACCTTGACTACTATAATGTCCTTGAGAATGAACCATGACTACAAAGATAGTATGATGAGTAAACTAATTATACTAATATGGCCATGGGATTGAACCATCACTACCAAGATATTATTGGGTTTGAGCCAATAATATTGAGATAATCGTTGAAGTTATTCCTTGGATACAAATGAACTAATTTTATAAACATATGTGTTATCAAAATATCTATGTTTTATTTATGTGTTTTGATGCCATGAATATAATGCCCCAGGCTTAAACATTACTTAATCTTGAGTTATTACAATATTACACATTGAGGATCTTTTCGGGTTTAGAGTTTTAGAGAATTAGATCATAAAACTTGCATTACATTCCACATATAAACAAAGTGGTTACATAATTATGGTATTCTTCATTCCCATCAATGTAAACATATTTAAAATAAAACAAGGATTCTTTCTTGATAATTCCTTGACACTATCATCATATCATGTACCTTTCCCTTGACCTGTGAAAAACATTTCAAAAAAACTTGGGATGAGCATAAAAAGCTCATTAAGGGATATAAAAATATATGGAAAGGAAACATGGGTACATATATACATAAGAATAAAATCATACTTTACCCATAAAACATAAGCACTTTAACACACCTCATAAAATCATGAATAAATCATAGAAATCATAAGACATAAAGTTAACATGAGGCATTCATAACATTCTTACGTAGGGAGTAACCCTCTTGGTTACGTTTGGAATACCCATCACAGTATATTCCCTAAATCTTTTCGGAGAAACCTTAACGTTTCACTCATTCGCGTTACCCAATGTATTGGAGAGCTATATCGGGCTCACCCGCCCTTAGTTTATCCCGGAACCACCCGTCTTCATAATAATTCCCATGAACCTCAACATAATCATATCACATAGAACATGCATAAAGGAAACATAAAATTCCAATCATTCAATCACAAGATATCAATTCAACACATTGATATAAAAACATTATGAAAACCATTTTGAATACCAAAATAAAATAAAAGTAAAACATGGTATTTATTTTTCTTTTAAAAATATAGTATGGCTTGTAGAGGAAGCCGACACTCAAATAATGGTCACGGCGGTGGAGAAGTCCTTGTCGCCGCATATGTAGGACAAAACATTCCCTCTTGTATTTTAGTAAATGCTTCGTATTAAAAAGATCCCTTTTGAATAAACGTAAAATCCAAAGGTGTTTATACGCCGTATAAAAGAAGGTTTTGTATAAAACAAAATATGCCTCAATGAAAGGAGATTGAGACGAAGTCCCATACAAAGACGGTATCCTTGGATTAAGGATAAATCAGTTACATAACTATGTGTAACAAACGAATACACAAAATATAAGTTGATATTAAGTGTAAAATAATAATAGGTCATTCACACATATTCAAATAATGACATATTCAATAACTACATGTTGAACCCAAAGAAATCGAAATTGGGTTAAGAAGTTCCCTTGACAGCCTAACGACGTCACATCAAAATGAATTGATGAGAGATAAAAAAAGGGTATCTCATCACTTGGAAATAAAATTTACATCAATAAGGATATATGAGGACATATCCCAACATAACAATATGTAAATTAAAAGACCCAACAAAAGAAGTCTTTTAAAAAGAGGAGGGTGAAAGGTTCCCTTACCGATATGGGTACCTTTCGAAACATACACCTCGTGAAAGAAGGACAATACAACATTGATGTAAATACTCATAAAAGAAAGTATATTAAACAATGAGTAAAATAATGGGATGTATATACACCACTCAAATGAAATTTTGGGAAATTTAGCATAAATCTCACGGGAATAAAAGTGAGTTGAAAAATCCCTTACGAAAACTCGGCAGCCTAACAGCGCCACTTAAAACTTCCAAAAATGGATTGATGAGATAAAATAGGGTATCTCATCATATTAACATAAAGTTTACAGAAATATGAATATAAAATAACATCCCACAACATAACAAATAATAGCTTAAAATAAGTGACATAAAAGAGAGTACTTAAAAATAATGAGAGAGGATAGATCTCTTACGAAAATTCGGCAGCCTAATGGCGCCACTCAAAACATCCAAAATGGTTTGATGAGATACAATATGGTCTCTCATAATATGAACATAAAAATTAAAGTAACAGTAATATAAAATAACATCCCAATAACTAGAAATATGATCTTTAAAAGGAATGACATAAAAGAGTGTACTTAAAAAGAAAAAGAGGAGTAGGATCACTTACCTCAAGTCCAACTTGTCTTGTTCGTTTCTTTATATTCTTGAATAATAAACATTGGTCAATTAATAATTTCCTATGTACCTCCTTTATAGATTATTATTCAGTTCATATCACATATTATAATGTTATAATAATTGTTTAATAATGTTAGTTCATATCAGACGTTTTTGCCGATGTTTGGTACATTAGTCAAAAATGAACTTGTATGAAAAAAGATTGCCCATGTAGTTATATGTAAATAATTTCCAGAATATTATTAATGATTTAAATATCATATATATCCAGTAAATATTCATTTTATACTATTTCATATCATTTGTAGATAAAAAACAAAAAATATCGTTCATGGAGACGGTAGGCCGTACGTACGCATGAACGCTACTTTCATTTTTTTGTCATATTAATGAATTTAAAAAAATGAGAGAGATATATATATGTTATAATTCCAGAATGATATACATAATTTAGATGTAATATATTACATATATATCCATTATATATATGTACTTATAATATTACATGACATAATGAGATAAGAAATGAAATGTACCGTTCATGGAGACGGTAAGCCGTACGTACGCATGAACGCTACATCCATTTATATTTCATATTTAATGGAATTAAAACATAATGATACATAATAGTATTTTAATTCCAGTATGGTATCATATATAATATCATTAAATATATCCTTTATACATACCACATATGGTATTAACAAATCAAATCACTTTGCGGAGGCGGTAGTCCGCACTTCCTTAAATAAAGATATCGCGTTTACCCATTATGGAAACCCTAAAGGTATTACATAAATGAAAAATACAGAAGCTTAAGTAAAACATAAACATATTATATATTATATATAAATATAGTGTCATCTTAATGTCCACCTATTAAGGTGTTAGAAAAATGTTGAACAATCTTTGTTTTGGGAGGCATAAATTCGCCATCCACGGAAACAGTATGTTCTTTAACCATTAGATGTAGGTGTGTGTAATTTTAGCTCAAATAATTCTTCTAAAACCAACCTAGTATATTGAAGATACTGTATTTGTTACAAAATAAATGAATAAAAATAGTTTAGGGGGTTGGATAAGCAAAATAAAACAAAAGGACACAAGTGAATACATTACCTTAAAATCGGGTAACTCCCTTTGGTTTGAGCTCAAAGGCATCCTTGGGAAGACTTCTACCCAAAGTGAGGCTTCAAAGAGTAATATAGGGAAGTTGAGAGACAAAATGGGCAGGGGTTGGCCGAGCCAAATGCTTTGGGAGTGTGGGTAAAGAGGTAGAGTTGGGGGCCTTTTATAAGAGGAGAGGAGGGGAACTCTTGTAAAGATACAAAATGTTACTTTATTTACAAAAGCATTTCCGATTTTAAAGGTCTGATATTGATGTATTTTGAGGATAAGGTGATAAGGGTTCGAAATCCACTCATCCAATATGATTTGGACATGTGTAGGTCTTAGATATTACATTATCTTTCCATTTTATTTAAATCGTTAAATAATGAGGTCCTCGCTGCATCACCATGATGTCATAAATAATTTAATTTATTTAATGTCTAAAAATTATAAAAAAATTACTATGATGTATCAAATCTTTTTAGCTTTCCAATTAATATTTATAGTAAAAACTATGACTTGTATAACCCCATGGAAAAATTTGTTTAGTAAAAAATCTCATGTTTGTGTCATTTTTACTTTAACATTAAATAAAAAGATATTTATGTCATTTTCCAACCAAAGTGGCTCCATGTGGTCAACAAGGTGACTCATGGATTTTCTTGGTCGGAAATTAAACATCCAATGAGGGTAGGACATGTGTCTAGGTCATTTAATTTTATTAAAACATTATTCTTACCATAAAATTCACTAATTACCTCTAATCGCGATTAAAAACATAATATGTTACTATTCACCAAAAAATTATTTTTATCCCATTGAAGAACATTTTGCATCTTAAAGACAACCATGTATGTCAGATTTTTTAAATTAAAAACACAAAGATGGCAAAATTTCATTTAAATGGAAAAATCAGTTTTTATAAGTACCACTTAGTGGTTTCACTATTGATCAAAATTTGATGTTTTTCAGAAAATAACCCAAAAATTCAACCTAAGATATATTTGATATTCCGAATTAAAAAATGAAGTCTATTTTACAAAATTCAAAACATATAAGTCACATTAATTAATTTAATTATTAATTTCAGATGTCAGAGAAAATAGCGTGTTTTTATGAAACAATAAGTATCAAAAGATTGACACTAGTTTAAGTCTGATTTCAAAGTGAAATTAATTCAAAATACCACTATTGGATTTAATGGTAAAAATATATTCTAATTTCACTTTAAAACCAATTCAAATGATAATCTAATCATGTAAATAAATTAGATTAAAAAGAGGTTTTGAATTAAAATACAACATTTTACACTATTCATTAAAAAATGAACTTTATCGGAAAGATACCAAATATTTACACAAAGTAAATTTGGATGTCCCGATTCTTAAGAAGAGTTTTATTTGGTCCAATAGAATTTATAAGATTTAAAAAAACTATATTTAATTACGGTTCGCCATCAAAAGGAGATAAGTGATCCTTTAGTGAAAACAAGGGAATATACGCCTAAAATTGAAATCTTCCTGTATTTTAAGCCTTTATCTTTTATTGGATAAATGTAAAAACATTTAAAAACATATATAATCATATTTTAGTTATTTATATCCATTCCCACCAATACAATGGCTACATGTTAAATACCATTTAAAATAATATTATTTTATTATTAGAGTGCAATGTAAGATTCCCAAGAAACTCCTTGTTGCGTGTTGGGTACGCCATCGAGCATAGCGTCCCTTTTAAAGTCATATTAATATTCTATTCACAAATATGGATAAATATGAAAATGTCATATTCTTTATTTACCTGGGGTGTTACAATGAATTGTGTTTTTCATTATATTATGATTTATATCTTTTGAACTATAATTCTTAATGAAATGTTTTGTGTATATTATCATTGATATGCACCATAATATATTCAATTTTTTCATCACATTCTTATACTTTTATGATCAGGTTTATGCATACATGACTCTTATTTTTACTATTACTGAGTAACTCAACAAACCTGTTTTTAGGTTTCCATAGATAGGTTATGAAGATATGTATTATTTATGATGTTTATAAGAAGGGTTCTGGTCACGAAGATTCTATTTTGAGATAATGTAGATAATTTATGTACTATGGTTCATGTTTCCATGTTTCCAAAGGAAATGTACTAGTACGTTCATTGGGAGTATATTAGTTTAATGTTATAAGTATTGTGGAAATGTTTTGTAATGTTAACTAATTTAAATACGGGTTCATCAATGTGTTTAATTTATCTTATAATTATTCATCATCATATTTACCACACATTTCCTCTTGTTTTTATGAGTTTTTACTGAAACATCAATAATTATAAAATGACTATTATAAATAGGTTTTTCTATATAAATATCTTCTAAATTTACATTAAACTAAAATATTCACTTCATATACATATTATGAAAACAACTTCCCTAGTATAGTATATTCAAAACAAGGTTGAATCCGATCTAGTACAAATTTTATTGTCCAATGGATCATGTTGTCACAGTGATAGGGGGAGAATCATGTTGAACATTTTTTTAATAAATTATAATATTTAGTTAAACAACTTCAAAAATAGTTCAACTATTAGGATTAGTGGATCCTATAAGCAATGAAGAAGGTAAACCAAAACACATTACATAATATTTTTTAGAAGGCTCAATACGAATACCTATGTAATTTCTATAACTGGTTATCCCCGTTGGTGAAAGATATATTCATTCTATTTAAATAGTTACAATAGGAAATGTAACATTAATATCAACATTGGATAGAACAATGTTCTTCTCAAGAATCCCACTAGAGAAAACATGTTTCCACAATCACTGGTGACCCCTATGTACCATAGTAGGATCTTTATACTACATCCCGTATTGTTACCAACATCCCACTAGCCTACTGCAGAGTCCCACTCGAAATTTATACTACTTCGGAGTCCCAATAAAGACTATACAATCTTGATTCACACAATATAATATCCACTAATAGGATATTTGTAACATCCTCCTCCCTGAGCTTGCAAGAAAAACTGACAGATTTACAAATCAAGAATAATTTCACAATTTTTGTTCTTTATCAATAATTTTTGATCACCTGTAGTTATTTAATTTCCTCAGTATGACAGTTATTTGGAATTTTCATATTATATTAATGACCCAACATCACATAACATAGTAAACAAGAATACTAAAATATTTTGTAACAATTATATAAATACTTCCATAACATTTGTCTGAAAACAGTTGACACTAATTTTAAACAATATATTTCATGTGTGACCTCAATCATATTTTATAGTTAAAGTATAATTCCTAATATTTTCAACATTCAAATGTATTAATTCATATTCGTTAATATATTCCTTTTTCATTGTTATTTAATGTGCATGTAAATATTTGATCCATTCACACTCTGAAAAGAAATGTTCACTTTAACAAGCACTTCAGATTAACTAAATAATTTTTTATTTATACATACACATTGTACTATATGATACTCAGTACATATATATGAATATATAAATTATGTAAAATTATCTTTTCATAATTTGTTATATCATTATCAAATCCCTATAACAATAGATATCCACACCAATTATACACTTTTTAATTTTTTCACATAGACTTTGAAATCCCACTTAACTCGTTTATGGACATAAAATATTTCTACAACTTACATTTAATACAATGTAGTTTGAAAAGTAGCTCAAACATACATGTTTTTGAGTGACACATAGTAATTTCTTTAGTGTAATTCACCTTCATATAAAATAAGTGAATCTTATTCATTCATGGATACTTTAAACCATAATAACCTTCATTTACATTATGTAAGTGTTATCTGCAACTCATTCATAGAAACTAGTAGAGATGACTGAAGGATATCATGATATCTATTTTTTTATTTCAATAGTGTTCAGTTCATCGCGTAACAGAGAGAAGGTGATATTACCATATCATCTACCCTTGGAGATCTCTTCTCCATCATGTAAATATAAATAGCATAGAATCATTTTTGAAACACTTTTAGAGTAAAATGATCTAGTCGATTGATAACAGAACCACCCTTACAAAGAATAAAATCTAGGAGGAACACATATTCTGTGAACCAAACATCGCAATGGCACAATTTCATCTAGAAATGAAGATAAATGAAACTAACAAATAAAATTGAATTCCTTAGATGATATTTATAGTCTACGAACATCATTATCGAACCATCAAGGATAATAGAGACACATTTTTTTACATAAGAGTTTTAGGTGAATAATATATGTACCAAGAACTATCACCATCATTGGAGTGTCGCATTTTCAACATCCTACAATTCTACATTATGACCTTCGATTCACCATGAAAACAAATGTATCTGTTATTTTGATCATCATTGAATTTTTGTAATGATGAAATGATGAAGGGGGGATTCAGATCTTGATTCAGTCAGAAAAGTAATGGATCTTCGATAAATATCACTCGGGTGCACAGATGCTGGAGAATATGATGCAGAATGATCAAAAAGGAATTCTTCGAGAGACATGAAAATATCAGAGGGCATTGTTAATATATTGAATATATATAACTATTTTAGAATAATAGTGAATGATTTAATGTTCTGGATCTTCACTAACTAGATCTTACAGTTGTGATTCAATACTTTATAATCCCACAATGAAATAACTATCAAATTGGTGATACCTTATAATACAATATGTTACTTTAAGAGATTTGAAATCATTGTGTTGTGAAGACTTTATGGTGAGCTCATGTGGATTATTTTCAATATACTGTACCAATATATAATGATACCAATCCAATTATAAAATCATCATTCAAAATAAAAAACATTTTTTATATAAATTTTTCCTGTTCAATAATTCATTATATTAACAATCTTACACCCAATTCAACCATATCCTCATGTATTTTAGAACTAAAAACAAGCTCTACAATTTCCCCAAATTACCAATAATTGAATTATTATTATTCTCAATCAATTGAAAATAATTTAAACAACACCAAATCACCTGGCCTCTACACCAGACAGTTAAAATATTGCTCAGAACATAGGTACTTTTTAACTCAAATAATGTAGATGTAAATAAATACAATGTATAATCACTTTATAATGTGAAGATTCATAATGAATAATTCTTATGAAGAGGGGAATAATCCATAAGAAATGAAATATAAATCATAATGCAAGAATAAAATGGAACTAAAAAAAGTATAAGTCCTATGAAATAAGAATCGAGACATAAAAACTATGGCCCTTGATATAATGTAATATATATGAAATATAAATCATATGGAATCAAGATCAATGGATTAACTCATGTCCTATAATTTATATTGAATCAAATCCATATTTGAATTGTTTATTACAATTGGAACTCACATTTAAGGTGAAAAAACAATATAGTTGATTTTGAATGAGGACAACAAACTGGAAAACATGATGGTCATCTTTTATAAATACATGTAAATTAGACAAGTGTAGATTAAATGAACACTAGGTTCATATGAAATATAATAATGTGTTCAATTAAAAATATATTAAATGTTGGGGGAATCTCTACAAGGATTTGGTTGACAAAAAATTAGTGCATAATATAGATTGCACAAAACTACAGGCAAGAATCTATAAAACCTACAACATATCGAGGATGACCCACAATACAATATCAATTCATGGTATGGTCTTCTACAATAGTAATAAATGAGATGGATTAATAGCCTAAAATTAGGACGAATTAGGTCACTCAAACATTACCCAAATGTAGATAAGATAAATGAATAATGAAAGTATGAGGAGATATAATATTATTGACATCTATCCAACCAACATGATATCTCTTGAATTAGAGCTTGAAAAAGAAAGATACAACTATCCACACTGTAGAGGATGTATATCTTGAACAGGAGAGGGGATACGTTGGGATATCATGAAAATGAGGGAGTACGAAAATAATTTAGAAATTAGGTTCATTAAGGGGGAAAAAATTCACCAAGTAGACCAGAGTACGTGGTTTGGCCACATAGTTGGCCTAACCATACAACATCTATGATATAATTAACATTCAAAGAAGCCTCTAGCAAGAGATGGACCCATACATTAGAGAGATGTGTAAATCTTGCCAAAAGACAACTGTCAAAAACATATATAAAACTATATGAATGTGTGAATCATGCCACATGATTAACCAAACTATTAATTATCTCCTTATCTAGTAAAACACGAAACCAAATTTCAACTTAGGGTCACACAGTTCCACCAAATAATTACACCCTACCTTCTTCTCCATTAAATGGGAATTTAAGGCCCTAGACCACCTGAAAGTTTAGGGAACACCTAAGGGACCCCTTGGACTTCAACCACTACATAAAATATCTCATTTAAATTTCCTACTACTCCTAATTATACTTCATGACTAAATTTAATGAAAAGACTATACATAAATTATTAAAATTCAAATTCCCAAGGAATTGCATCCGGTCCAAAAACTCGGACACAACATGATATAACATGGACCATGAAGTACTCTCAATCATTATAAAAACTACATATAAATATATTTATATAACTATAATAATATCTCAATGTACTTTTTATGGTGTAATGATTATGGGAGTTATCATATTGTTTTTAGGAGTAATCTAATATTTTGTAGATGAAAACCGCCACAAACTGATCAAAAGAAGGATGTATGATATGATTCATTTATACCATGGAGAATTGTAGTAAATTTTTTAAACCTAACATCGTAAATATGAAGTCATATAATACCTAAATTATCATAAAATAATTTTGATGTGTGTATGAAGGTCTCACCCTCAACTGGTGGTAGAACAACCATAGTTTTATCATGGATAATGTCTTAGCACCTCTAAAATAATTAAAGAAATCATAGATATGTGGACGGTGTTACTTTTCATTTAATATTATATATTTCAAATTCTAATTATAATAAAAAATAGCATGGTACCATCATCCTTCTAAAAATATATCCAGAGAACTCCATTGTAATGAACATTGTCATACAAAACCATTATCTTTTAGATATTCCAACTATAATTTATAGTCATGAAGCTAATATGGTAACATTTTATAAGGAATGATAGAAACTGGTTCCTCTCTGAATATAAGATCGATTGAAAACTAGAACAATCTACCTGAATGTAAGCTATATAAATTGTCAAGAAATAGATCCTAAAAATGTTCTACCAATAGAAGAGAAGATTCCTTATACATATCACCATTATGCAGAGTAAGAAATTATATTTAATCCATGATAAAATCCAATCTACATTAAATAGGTTTTACACTACAAGGTTTAAGATCCATCTCACCCTATTTAAATTAAATACCACCATATGGTTATAAAAAAAGTAAACATACCACTGGTAAAACTGATATGATCATGGTATAGAACAATCCAATCCATACAAAAATCGAATAAAAATCTTTTATTTCCTAAAAAAATGGTTCTCAAAAGATACCGTAACCACCAATCTCAACAGAACTGTCATTATATTATTTGATGTTATTTGACCACACTCTCAAAAAAAAATTTATTATAAGAAACACCAGTTTATCATTAAACATCCATTCCCAAATGGTATAAAAAATATCATATATTAAATTAAGTGATGCTCTAGTAAAAAAATTTAAAGAAAGGATAGATGATAAAATAATTTTACAACTGATAATATAGGCTATAGAATCCACACATTCAAGATTAGTCATCAAAAAAATGTAGATGATTATCCCCTTTTCCTAGTTAAATTTTCTGACTCCCATGTTCTATTCCATTTTAAAAAAATATCAATCAAGTACTAGGGCACCACATCCTATGCCCCCAACCAAATTTCTTGTAGAACTGAAACAAACAGTTTTTTGAGGTGTATTTGAGACTTTCGCATACTCTATTAGCAATAATGTTCCCTTGAAATTTCAATTATACTACATTTTCTTGTAAAACATATGTATATGGCCTATCATACTATAAGAAAAACACCTCAATGCTAGGTAAAGACACAAAGGCCACTTGTTGCTCATCATTCAACAAAAATATCTCAATAATGGATCATGGTCATTAGATATCTATCCAAATCTTTGAATTATTATTCTATTGATTCCATGGAGAAAACTACCATTAAAACCCGTATTTCATCTTCAATGATTGTTAACTATTAGGAACATGTCAATGATGTTTTTGATGTTGTCTTGAGATAACGTGCTCTTCTATTTCAGGCGCATTAAATCACAAGACATATAATCCCTCACCATCTTGGGATATAAATTGGTAAGAAAAATCGTCATTAAGCTCTTCTATGATTAATAATATTACTACCAAATTACTCTAGAATATCATACCAAATCATTATAGGGAAAAAATACAATATGCAGAAATCTTTGCCCTCCTATATGATGACTTATAATGATTCATGAATATCTTTGGTAGTGAATTGATAGATAACCCAGGTACCTAGGGGCCTCCCTAAGGAGAACATAAGAGGATTCTGATGTTATAACTCTACCATTAACTTAGACATTAATGTAATAGTGCAAGAAAATATAACTTTCCATGGATCAAATGACACTCATGAATCTTTCAAGAACACTAGGTATAACAACTACATCAACCCCAATAGTTGAATGCAATAGAGAACCACTGCCTCTTTATTTTACTATAAATGTTATATAAATTGACTTGGAATGGAATATTAGTTCACATATTTAATTTATCTTTTTTTATTAAGGTTAGTGTCAGAGCCTCATTTATTATTAATGAAAACTAGAGACCTTTTTTACTGCGTAGAGGTAGACCCCTGACATAGATAGCCCCCCCACCTGGACACCCCCACCTAGACACCCCCCTCCTTGGACACCACCCCACCCACCATGGACAACCCCACCAACCCCCTGGATCGCCTCCCACCCACCCCCTGGACACCCCCACCACCCTGGACACCCATATCCCCCCAGACACCCCACTCCACCCTCATGAACACCACCCCACCCCCCTTGGACAACCCCACCATCCACCCAGACCTCCCCCAACCCCTGGACATCCCAACCACCTGGACCCCCCCCCCCCCGACACCTTGGACAACAACCCACCCCCCCTGGACACCCCCATAGACAACCCTCCCCCACCCCCTCACTTGGACACCCCCCTCCTAGACACCACCCCACCACCTAGACACCCCCACCCCCCCGGACACCACCACCCTCCATGGATAACCCCCAACCTCATGGACCGATCCCACCCACCCTGGACACCCCTTATCCCCCATGACTCCCCCACCCCCTCGGACACCCCTTCCCCCCCTTGGACAGCCATCCCAAACCCCTGAAGAGACCCCTAACCCCTTGAATTCTGAATATAATTCTTTATGTATTTAATTAACTAATTAATTATGTGTTAATGGTGTATGGGTATACTTTGTTTAATTATATTATGATTTATGTGTTAATTTTGTATTTTTATACTTATTGAGATGCTAGATTTTTTGGAGGTGCTGTTTTGGGTATCCTGCTGTAGATATTTTTTGTGCTGTAGACATGGCATTTATCAACATTTTTTATCACTGATAATAGAATCCTTTATCTGCACTAACAATGCCCGGATAAAATCCACATTTATCAGTGCTAAAAAGAAATTATAAAAGAATCATTTATCAACGCAAAATAAAAAGAGCAGATAAAGGGGACCCCCCTTTATAAACGTAGATCTTTACATCGCCTTTTTAGCCCTGATAAAGCCTGTTTTTGTAGTAGTGCATCCACACTTGAACTACTATTGCATTAATTGTTTCTATATCTACACACTCATTTATATCTGATGAATTTTAATGGGTATAAAAATTCATCCCAAATGATTAGTTATTTGAATACAATTGAAAACAATGATCACATAACAAGACTATGACTCTCATCCTATTTTATTTTTTGGGAATGTGATTCTGAAAAATAAATTCTTCCCGTAGTAGATTTTGAGGTTATTTTCATTCTGGATTTTATATATTTACACAAATCCCAAATCATTTCCAAAGGAATATAAGACACATTTGATAATTAGAACAAACCATTGAGTGCATATCAGTATGATGATAAATATCAACATATTATGGAAATAAAATATATTTTATTTTATTTTATTCTTATTAAATGTGGTGTTTATCCCATATGGCTGGAGAAAAACTCGCCTTAAAATATATTTCTTTTTTTTAGTTTTTTATGCAATTTTGAATGAATTTATTACACTTACATGAAATTTTGATTATGAGTTTTCAATATAACTCATCCCATGTGCAACACCTAATTAAAAAATTCAATATATAATGGACCCAATTGAGTTGAAGAAATTATTAAAAAACAATTTTATAATCCTAATAAGGGATTCATTTATCCATGCATGTCATGTTGGTGTGAACCAATTATTGTTTCCATCAATAAATATATATCAACTCGACTATGTATTGATTAATTAGAACATAAAAAGTTAAAAATAAGGGAAAAAAATCATTGAACATATATTAATTACATATATGATAAACAATGTTGAACTAAATAACTTTATAAGATTTAACATCATTATGGAAATAATCATTTCAATAAAAAAAAGGTTGATAAACCCAAAAAATCATTATTTGTTTGGTACAAAGACTATTAAATTATAGTGATTTCATTTCAAATATCTTATCTATCTTCTATGTTCATTGATTCAATAAAAAGGGATATTAGATATTGGTTCGATATGTCTATGATAGTGTATATATATTACATTCTTATTTACTCATTAAGAAATGAAGAACATTAAGATCATTTGAGAATTATACATATGACCCTATGGAAGTATAATAATTATATAAAATTTACCATGAGGGAAATTTGGCATCAAAATTATTCATTATTGATTTGTATATTCTTATGTTATGGTATACTAGTAGTGGTTTTAAGGATAATATTTATTGATAATTGGACTTGACCAAACCCATATGATTAATATCAATAGTTTTCCCTATCTGGCTATATATTAAATGTTCTTTGTGGTGAATTTATCATAAATGTCTAATCCACTCACCAAGTTTACTGAAAAGGGAAAAAGTTATTTTGGATATATGAATTAGAATAACATATCATTAAACTGAGTAGATGGTCATTCTGATCCATTTTTCTTACATTAACATAGTTTAGAGAAGGGTTTTGAAATCTATAGATACAAATCAATATAGAAATGTGGTTTTTTTATCATGTAGAAAGATGTGGTGATTGATTATAGCTCACACCAATTCAAGAGTCATGAGAAAAATTTCCAAGCATATGATTTAATATATGTTGTGGTAATTTATTTTTAAATATATGAAGGAATAATATGTTATGATAATGTTGTTATGTATATTTTGATCAAAAACTATTATAGTATATATTCACAGTAAAGGATTTGAATATGCACCATAGAAGATGGTTGGAGTTGACTAAAAGTTATGATTTTTGAATACACTACATCCCAGTGATTGAAAACAAGATCATATATTCTCTCATTAAAAAAGGATCATGATATCAAATCTATGATGAGGATCAAAAAATATCCTATATTATTTGATCTATAAATTATGTATATTGGAATTATAAAAAAAAATTGAAGTGAAATATTTCTCAAAAAGGTGTTTGACCATCTATACATGTGAAAATTTAAGAGGTGTAGAATAGACATATAATACAACCATAGAATATAAAAAACCATCATATTTTTAACATTTTTTTCTACATTACATTAATTTCTATGAAACAGGTTTATGTTCTATACATACCTGATTTGAATAAGGAGCTACATAATGAGTATCAAATTTAAACATTATCTATCCATCATGGAAGTATGATTATGTATATAGATATAAAAGAGTATTTATTTTGTCATAACATGATGAGAGATATTACATGTACATATATTTATGTATATTATGGAATCAAGTTCTGTTGATGAGAAATAATTATACGGTTATGATAATAACATTACTCATACCAAAAATGTAAATGGGAAAAATCACTATAGAAATTATATTTAGACTCCAAAAAACATCTACTGGACATAATTCAATTTGGGATGAATTTGGTCAACTTACAAATTCCGAACAATTCAATTACATCATAAAATACTTCTCCCTTAATTTTCATTCCATGATATATATTAAGTATTTTGTAAGGTTTCATGATGTAAACCATTCTATTGTATTTGATCGATATCAAAGGATTATGTCAATGAATTGGTGAATTCATTAGTAGGATCTCGTCATAGAGTAGTGATTTAGTATGTTGGCTAATCCTCATATAGTTATCCAGTATTATAGAACCACTTGAATGTAGAGAAAAAAAAACGAGAGTTTTTCTATATAATTAAAAGTATGTTGAGTTCAACACATTCTTATAGTATAATTTTTGTAATAATAGATTTCACTCAAGTAATTGGAATTATAATTTGAAAGCTATATTTGAAAATAATATTAGATTTAAATTATTCTAGGTTGATTTTTTAGAATTCTATATATTTTTACTAAATCTGGAATATGTAATGTAGGAGAAAATTATATCTATCTATAATTACATCAAGGCATCTCTGATTAAATAAGAATTTTATTATAACGATAATTGACATGATTTCGAATTTAATGTTGAAAATATAATTTTCTATGAATTTATCAATTTATAAAGGTTATGATATTTAGAAATAAAGTTATGTTGATCCCAATGGGTATTTCACATTTTGGGATACTTGGTTAATTTTGGATATTATCTTCTCACTGGGGGAATCCAACCAACCTCTCTCAAGTACAAAACATGTTCTATGTGTCCCTCTCGGTGAAGTGCATACCTGATCCCTCACATGTACTAAACATAGAGGTCACACCAAAAGATCATGTTATTTCATATTAATAACATATTGTATTAATCTTTTATCATTAAAATAATGGTCTAGGGAAAAAAGAATAATCTCCTGGGTAATAATCGATAGTGGAATTTTCAATTTGATGAAGCTACATGGTAACCTATGAAGGTAATAAAATGGAGATATTATAATTTATTTATATAGTGTTGATGAATTTAAATTTTCTAATTCATTTTATGCGGGTACAATGTAACTTCCTGATATATAGGAAAATATTTCCACGTTAACAATTTGATTTCTTTGATGATATCCTTTACATGAAACATTGACGGTTCATAATCCAATATATACTATAAAATAATTATTATGTTGTAGTTATTGACACCCCTTTGTATTGAAATGTCTGAAGAAGAATAATAAAAATTATGAAATATTTTTGCTCACTTTTGTATAAAATGAAATCAAAATTTATCAAAAAAATATTAATAAGAATAAAAAACATTTAAAAATATAATAGGTAATTTAAAAATTTTAATGTTTTTAAAGTATTTTAATGTTAATAAAATAAATTAATAACTAATTTTTATTTCTATTAATAAAAGTTTAATAATATATAAATAATGAGATTTTTTAAAAATTCGTAAATATTTATTTTTTAAGCATGAGATATGAATAAACTATTTTGTGTATAATTTTTTTAAAAAAAATTCCTCATGTTTTACCCACTAATTTTTGAAATTAATTTATACCATTTATGGAAATTGAGTCTTGAAAATATATTATTTATTTTGAAATAGGTGGTTTAGAACAGTTAAATAATCACCTTTTATTTTTAGTCAATATGAATTGTAACTGATGTAAAATTTATCACCTCAATAATGGGTAAATGTTTTTAATCTTGGTTTAAAATAAGTTATAATGCTATAATTTATCATCTATTATTTATTTGAGGAAATTAATTTTACATTATTAGCCTATTCACAAAAATTTTGTGTTTAATGGACAATATTACAAGGAAATAAATCATTTTATATAAAAATGAATGAATTTTAGAAAATGTCACTCATATAGATTTAAATATATTATATATATCAACAATGAGAAAAAATAATGTTATCAAGGGATATAAATGTCTTGGTAGTGAGACATCTATGATAGTGTTGGGAGTGATCCAAATCTACTATAATAGTCTTTTCAATGATCCTTGAATAATAAAGAAATTATTTTTGGTTCTTTAGTGTATGCAGTAAACCATTGAATTGTAAAAATGTTATTATATAATGGTTCTTATTATTTTAAATCTTTGTGATTCATGTATTATGAACATTGTTGATTTATTTCTTGAATTAATTATAATATCTATCATATGCATGGAATGGGTTTTTTATTGTTCCTCTCATATTCCTATACCAGTATGCTCAGGTTATATTGATATCTATCTTATATTACTTTACTGATACAGAAACATAAATATTTATTATCTCACCATTAAAAATGCTATGAAGAATTATTCTGATTTTGATATATCTATGAAGGGTTCTGTTTATATGAATTTTATTGGTAGATTATGTATTACATGTATGAACTACTTGTTATGTATTTGGGATTCCTAAAATACTAGTCCTAGAAAATAATATCATTGATCAATATGTTATGTATTGAATACACATCTAACAAGATATTATATATATGCATGATAATTATGGATTTCTATAATATGTTTTTGAATTACACGATTATCATTCCTTCCATAGTATTTAAAAAAAATATTTGGAAATTTTTTGGTGCCTTCCTTTAATAGGAATGATGATCTTAGTTACCCACACCGATATGGAAAGAAGAAAGTTTCACATTGTATAGTATTAATGATGCAACATGTATAAAAATTACAAGAAGATCAAGTGTAATAAATAATGATTTAGTATTATAATGGAGAATGGAGATATCTTTAGGCACCGTGTACTCCAACTAAAATGTAATGGATTATTCCAAACCCAACTATTAAACTACCTTAACATCATAACAATATATTATCCATTTTACTTTTACACATTGTCCTCCTAATTAGGGACTGTACCCATTTTGTTTCCTTACACATTGATCCCAAATGAACCCCCATATCAAATCACTAAAACAATTACAATATTACCCTTATTAACCTCCCATATTCCACGTCTTGGAATTTATCACTCAACACCCCTAAAAAAATTCTCGTCCTCTTGAATGAAAATGGGAAGATAGTTCAATGGATCTACGAACAATTTTTATTCCCATCATCAGTTCTTCATCATGAGTATCAACATAAACCTCTCATAATAGTAACACCTGTAGGTTGGTATAAGAATATTTATTAATGGAACTATCCAGAATCCCATACTTTATAACATAATCCATTTCATCATTTTCTCTCCCAATCAAGGGTTTTCAGGTATTGAATACCATGTTCACCAAATGTTTTCAGACTTGAAGTCTCCCATCCAACTATATTCATATTATTATTCCCATGGAACATAATAATGATATATGTTTTCCAATGTATGTGAGATTGTGCTTAGTCTTTTTAATACCATTGTTGATCTATACATTCCCTGATAAAATTGTGCATCCCACTATCAGTAAATTTATTTTTTAGTCCTCTTAGGAATGAAATTTCTACCTGTTGAGGTAATTTAATCAAATCAATTAAACTCTATTTATTATGGATGTAGAATTAACTTTTAATATCCTCATGGAGAACATGATATAAGTTACTATAATATTACATCGTAGGATGGTGTGTCACCAAATACATTAGGAATTTCATGTTATCAATATATTTATATATAGATCATTACTATTTATGTGTTTCAATCTATTCATAGAGATTTTTAATGTCCAATACACTGAATTAGTTGATTAAATATACTTTAAATAACATCCTGGTATGATTTATATTTACATTTGGTAGCATCATGAACCAATGAACAAAGACTCTATTGATCCATACATTGGTCAATGATAACTTCTTATTTTAAAAAATTTTCTAAAAACAAATATATTTTCTTCATGATTGATCCATCCTGATGGGTTTATCCTTTAAATACAAGGATGTTTAACTCATCAGATGATTGAAAATGATTCATCTATGTATTTTGAGAAAAATCATTCCTAGTAGAAATTTTACTTGTTAGTGAATGTCATAAATTACCCAATACTGTGTTCTAGACTCATTTCTCATAATTGGTGATCATGATTCATCCAACAAGGTATCCTTATCTAACTATTACACTCATAGGGTGTAATGTTTAAATTATTCTTCATGTACATACATCTCTATCTCAAAACACTAATAGTAATCCATTGGAGTGTTGAAATACGATTCCAAATAAGATAGAGTAGTCCCAAGGAATCCAATGCACTTCTCCATACATTTGTCTCATTTTTATTTATTTTTCCATTTTTTGGTAGCAGGTTGATCCTAATCCAGAAAGGAGAGAAGTGATATCTAGTGAGTGGTATGGTACTACATCTATGGACATAGTAAAGATGGTTTATCTCTCCCCTACTTAAGGGAAAATGGTGTGGTGTGACTTTGATGGTCATTATGACTCCAAAAATAAAAGGTAAGGAATAAAGGTACTTGGTTTTTCATCCATAATTGTTCATAACACAGTATACATGTTGTGTAAAAATTTTTTGGAGTTCCTCTAATCATGAGATGGATGGGTATATATCATTCAATGAATGAAATGCGGTCGGCAATATAGAATGTGGAAAATGGAAGGTTGGAACATGTTATAAGTATTCACACTAGTATTGAGTCAATAACACATTACATTGGGTTGTACTAATGGGGAATCTAGAAGAAATTTTATTAGAATGCAAATAGGACATCATGATAAATTGGGAGGCACATTTTACTCCTACCCAAACTTTAGTTACTGCACCTAATACCATGACTGAACTATAATAACAACCAAAAAATATTATCAACCTTCCTATAATACATGAACCCATTTATCACAAACTCAACCACCACCATTTCCCTAAAATTCAGTCTCAAATCCCCCCTCCAAGTAGACTCTATGGTTTAATGAATCTATTTCCCTTACCATCATACCTTATTTTATGTCTTGAAATCTAAATAATTTAATATGTTTTAAAGTTTTTTCTTAGAATTAAATGAACGAATGTTTGAATTCAATAGAAAACTATGTTGATCACTTCTAAAAATAATCGACTATCACCAAACATCATGACTTAAAATCCACTCTCAAGTCATTATTGAATCAATACCCATTATTTATCTACTCACCATTGTATAGGAATGTTCTTCTTAGTGAGTTCAAACTACCAAATATGAAAATAAATCTACCCAATACCTATTTCATAGACCTAATCTGTTCAATACCTTTGAGCTTTTTATTCAATAATTATTTCACTATATATAAAAAATCCAACACTATGAATCATATATAGTACAATCAATATCTATAGGGATTGAGTCAATATAGTAATCTATAATTAAATTTCCAATATATAATGGTATGGTTCTTCCACTAGATAAAATATTATATGATGTTCCTATAGGGTATTCCCTATAATTAGCACCACTCATGGTACTAACTTAGAAAAAAATATGGGGTTCACTAATGTCGACAGATTTGGGGTGATCTATTTGATCCAATATTGATACATTCACCCCCTTTTGATGTGGAGTCTTATAGTATATTTGATATACGTTAGTAGGAATATATTCTAAAATATATTTCCATTAAATTGGATTACATATATTATTTTTTTGTCTTAAATGTATATTTTTAATGATTATCCATATGAATAATATATGTTAACCCCATAATATTATTTCTTAAATAAATTACATAGTGAAAAATAGAAAACCTCAATAAGTTCTCGGATAGGAATTCCAGGTAGATGATTCCTTTATTAGGAATATGTTGAACAAGATGAAACCAATTTAGTGGAGAAAGATGACTTATTATAAACATAATGTTGATGTTATGAATGTGTGATTGAATAATAATCAATAAGTAGTTGATTTTATGAATTGATGCCTTATTTAATGAAAACATTCATAGGAGAAATAATTTTCATAATCTATTATGATGTATGTATATTTACTAAATTTTCATGAAATAATTTCTAGAAGAGGCTCCATTGAAGGGATTTAATATCATTTTCTTACCTCATTAAATGGTCATGGACTATTTCAGATAAATTATATTTTATTACATGATCACATGAAGTCATAATTATTTGATTTATTATTTGGGGAATGAATAATATTATGTTTTGTGATTGAATTTAATATAATGAATTTTATTTTAATTATAAAATAGGGAATCATGGTTTTACACATACATTTCACCCTTAACTACATGTATTGGGTTTAGGGAGGACAACCTCAAAACCTATAGAAACTATATTTTAAATATATTTGTGTAATTGTTAAATAATGTTAAAATATGTTTTATCATGTGTAAGGTATTTTATATTTTATTATTTTTAGAACGTTCTTAGTGTTAATGATATTGGTAGTCCATATATTAGTCTCAAATTATATAACAAGGAATAAAATGTAGTTTATCAGATAAAATATAAATTCTTATATTCATCCTAGTTTTGTGTATTTGGGTGGTTATATGTGGTTCATATATGGTCTATATATTCTCTCACTATAAACAAAAACATATTTTAATATATAGGATATCAAAAAAATTCTTCCAATATATCAATCCCTGAAAGGTCTTGGACTTTATTTGTATATAGGTTGTATGTTATACAATCATAATCCAATATTGGATCTATCAATATAAGATTATTCAAGAACCTAAAGTGGATGGATCTATATACTAGGTTTTTTAAATTATCTATTTTTTTAAAGATGGTACTAGGTATCCTATCATAATATCATTGATCGATTTTGAGACAAAATTATGTTAGAAAATATAGAGTTAAATAATCAATAAATATTTACATAAGTCTAGTGAGCTTAACTCAAATTTTATTGTGGTTTCCTTTATCCCCATCATCAGTGTGTCTCTTTCTTTATTTAAACCTTATCATTTTCTTTATCGATACAATACTTTTGGGTAATGAGGTCATAACTAAAAATTTTATCGCGATTACCTTCATGTATTTTTAACCATACATAGTTTTCACTTCTTTTGAGTTTCTATTTTATAGACATTCATTTTAAACTAAATTATTGAAGATATTTAAGGTCATTTAAATTTGACCAATGTATGGCTGGATTTTGTAGTCATGATGATTGGACTAAATTATGGAATGATTTCTAGGATTTGTAATATTTAGAAATATATGGCTTGAGTATTATGTCATAAATATTTTTTTTGAATTTTTTGGGGGATTCCTTCCTCAATATCAGGGTGAAAATGAGAAAATGTGAATATGATATTATGTTTATATTAGGTAGCCTCTTTCAATTTAGAATTGTATATGTAGATTAATGTCCATATTCTCTTGAGTGAAATAAATATTACAGTTACATGTCATATAATTTCACAATATAAATTATTGGAGATTATTTTTATCTTTATTGGACTAAAATGTTCCCTTAGATTATTTTCATATATATCATATCATGATTCAAAAAAATTTAAATTCACTAGCTTTATATATTTCAACCTTAATTGAATAATGATTTATATCTTTATGTTAGTATATTTATGTGGTATTTGTGACTCCCTATCTCATTATTAGTTGGAAACATTGCATGTGAATTCAATCTTTTCATGATATTGGATATGATTTTTAGATAACTGTAATTTAAATTTGAGTTTTGGTAGTTTGAAAAACATCAAGTGATGTTTGTGGGGAGGTTGTGTGTCTAAAATGGGACTTGGATGATCAAATAATTCTCAAGACATCCCAAGTGTCTATTTTATAAAACAATAGAGTAAATCCTCCAGCAACCTAATAGGAACCACTATCTGGAGGTTGGTATATGGTATTTGTATGTTAGAATTCTATTATCCATTGATTTAATGATAGGTATTTTATGTGGTCATTGAAAAATAACTTGTTGGATTTTAGAGGGAGTGTCCCATATACTCCCCCATTATTATGAACTTGTGAGAGTGGTCGAACCCCCTTCTTCCCCTATATGCATGAGTCATTTGGATAGAGTATTATGAATTTTTGGGACTTAATATAACCTCCACTCCTTTTTTATCCTCCACAATTCTTTATTTAATTTCATTTAGTTTTACTAGAGTTTTAAATGGACATTCTCATCGAATCATGTTGAAATCATTATTAATTAAGTGGATTTTATGTGAGGATTACTGAATAATTCCATAGAATTTGAAATCATGTTGTATATACCCATTCATCATAAGGTATTTTTTAGAAGTGTTTTATATTTTTGTGATAATTTTTTATCCAATTAGATTTCATTTTTATTTTTAATGCGGGGAGGTTTCTTTTCATAGCTGGATTGGTGCATCAGCAGTAGAGTTTTCTTGGATTCATGAGACTCAGACATAACTAGACCAGATAATGATTTTTGTGTCCTAAACACCAAATATAGTTTTTGGTTTGAATAAATGAATTAATTAAATTACTGATATTTATTTTTTAGGTTGGTACTAGTGGACTTGTTGAAGGATAACAACAAGCTCAAATATATTAATTGAAAAATCATTTTAGTAGTTATGATTTAGGATTACTTTGTTTAAATATTTTAATTAATTGCATCTTGTCATAATTAATTTTTAAATCACTCTATGTGGTGTAGGGACATAAGTGGTGATGTGGTACCTGGATGGAAAAAACATTGATTCCCAAGATGAATATGTATGTTAATAGTTCTATTTTGGGTATGATCTTTGACCTTAATTGAGTCTCTTAATAAATTGGTGAGTGTATTTTTTTTATTCCTCGTTACTGTAACTACAGTAATCTCTTCTGTGTTTTACCTACTAGTGTATTCTTATTATATCATTGTGGTGGGTTGATAATGATGAAGTGATAGACCACATGAGGGTTAGGATGGGTCCATTCAACCGAAGGTATATTTATGTCTGATAATAAATCTAGTGAGACTATTAACATGATGATTAGTTAGAGATCAATGATATAGGATGTGATTCTGTATTTTTAATTTCAAGGTGTGTAGCCCATGTTCTTGATAGACCAACCTGACTGTACTGAGATAGGTTGGGGTAAATGATTATATGGCCTCTAAAAACCATAAATATAAGCTATTGTGATTGTTTGAGATCACTAGAACCTATGGAAATGGTCCAATTTTTTTGGTGGACCTCCGTATCATTTTTTATGATGGGAAGTGGGACTTGATTGAACTTTCAGACAATGATGGTATGGGATGGGGAACATTAGGCTTGGACCTCTCAAAAACCCTTATGATTAAATGGTGTGATTGTATATCCTCCCTAGAACGTGTAGGGATAGTCTGGTGCCCATGGACAACTTCCCCCATAGTCTTTAATGATGGGTTATGTTAACTTAACTGTCCTATTAGAGTATAAATTGATGGGTCTGGGTAAAAGATGAAGTCATGACCTGGGTGATTATTATCTGTACTTAGATACATTTATTATAGAGTTCTAGATTTTTATTATTATGGAATTTTGCTGCTGCGGGTATCATATCGATTTTGGTATGACATAGAGTATGGATTTGAGTCGTATAAGACATGATTTCCCATGTTTTTGTTCTTGCATATTTTTTTTGTGGTCAGTGTTTCACATGATGAAAACATAATTCTCAATATGTATTTCATGAAAATCATATTTATCAAAGTAGTACAATGTTTCTTTAATAGACTAAATATACCTACTAGTTCAATAGAAGTATCCCTATATGGGTACATAGTAATTGTTCTTGTACATCATGGTAGACTCTCATGTCTTCATTCAAGACAATTGCACCACATAGAGTTGGACTCATCATACATGTTTGTATGTTTTGGTGTCTGAGGATTTTGTGAGAAAAATTTGTGTTGATCTATAGGTCATAGTACATATTTTTCATTTTTTGTTCATCATGTACAAACCCTTGTTCCAATTTTTTTAAATGACATATATTTTATTTTTCAATAGTTTTATTTCTCAGTTTTATTTAATAAATCATGTTGATAGATTTTCATTTTTTTTATTATAGATAGATGGTACATACTGGGATACAATTTTAATTTATAATCATTGCGGTATGTATATTATATGGGAAGGATATTACTAATATTAATAATAATTACCAAAACCCTCTATCTCCTACTTTTGATGGATATAATATTGTAACCATAACTATTTTAAGAGGTTACTACAAATTAGAATCATCTGGAATACAAGAATCTACATCTGAGGTCATTTGAAAACCCTTGATTGTGTGTTGTTTGGGGGGCCTCAGATGATGAGATAGATAATCGTACCAAATTTTTATTGTATGGGATATGATAGTTTGAAATTATAGACATGATATCATGAGTCTTGAGGTATATTGATTGAATTATTGGCTAGTATGAAAATTATTGACATTTGAGTAACCGAGGGAAGTTTAGTTTGGTATTATGAAAATAGGATGGTTGAGGTGTTCTATTTGATAAGTCATTTTATTTTAGGACGGATAAGACTCAGAATGAGTCATAGGGAATAAATGGGAGTCCATGAGTTATACATGAAACATTGTAGTATTATTCTGGGAGCATGACAAATGTTCCAAGGGGTTATTTTTTTTTTACATGAAGTCCTTTTCAAAATCCATGTTAATTTATGTAATTTCCCTACAATTGATGTTTCCTCACATATATTATATTTTGTGATTAAATTAATGTCCTTGTGAAATGAATTTTTAATTAATTATTATTGTCATGTTTGGCCACCATAATGTAATAGTTTTTTGGAAATTTTGGTTTCAAAGGAAAATTAATGTATTCAAATAGAAAGCATGTTTAGTGGAATGAGACATTTGTAAAGTGTTTTATGTCTTAGAATATTAAAATGTCTCATAGAGATATGAATATTGAATTAATAGTGGATTCATTGGTTTTTGTGAAAAAATTATGGGAAATGGGTTTTGAAACTAAATTCATAATATTTTAATTTTATATTTCTATGTATTTGTTGTAATTTATTTCAAAATGAAATTTTTTAAAAATGAATCCATTTTCCAAAAAGGGCATTGAATTTTTCGAGAATATTGGTGTTTTTTATTGAAATACCTGGGATGTAATGTGGTGTATTGGAAACTCACGGGGGTTTTATGTGGAAATTATTTGAAAATCAGTCATGAAAATGAGAAATTAATACACATTGAATTTAGTTTTCAATCATTTGGTGGGTTGGTCAATAATAATTCAAAATTTTGATATATATTCTTTTATAATGTGTTGCAGTTGATTGCATCATTCAATTGGAGTTGGATAATGTTGTGTTTTTATTTTTCATGGTATATAGTTGGAAAATAGAACAATTTCATACTTTTTTTTGGATATTTATTGACTGACACTGAGAGGCCATGTGTTTTTTTCATGAATTTGGATGGAGCACCATGGATGTTGATAGAGCCGTATGTAGTAGGCTTAAGATATATTTATATGAGGGATACATTTTTTATGGATTATTGTGGATGCTTTGTGAGTGCTATAGTAGAAGAATGGTAGATCATTACCTTGTTTCTTGAGTAAATAGATGTGGTTTTGTGGGTTTAGGGATTAGACATGAGATATATTTGCTAATGTAAATTTAATTATTTTTTACTTTGGTTTGCATGTGGTGTTGTTTTTTTTGGTCTATGGATTGGATTGTTTGATGTGTGATATTGGTATGAGATTAAAATGTTTTTGAGTACTACTAGTTATAATATTTCATCATTAGAATATTACTATGGATTAGTGAACCAAAAGCATTCTTATGATTTGTTTTTATATAAGAAATTTTGTATTGGAATATATGGGTGTCAGTGAGTACCAACATGGTTCTGGGTGCTATGGATGATCAAAATACATAGGAATTTCTCATCAAATATATTTTTTTTTATTTGAGAGATATTATGTTTATTCTAATTATTGTTTGCACAAATTTTCATATGGATGGTGGTCTGGTGTAATGACAAGGACCATGTAAATACCATAATTTTAATGTGGAGTACCATTGGTTATCAGGTTTGATGGGACTGTCATGCATCTGGGACATGGCCAGTTGTGATAGTTGTGTTTTACTATTCATGAAAGGATGTGACTCAAGTGATAATTTGTCTAGTTCTGTGATCAAGATACATGGTATCATGTAACAATTGGGGTTGGATGTGATAATGATATATAGTGTAACGAAACATGTGAGAGGGTTATATGTGGTTCAATGTGACTTGAAAAGAGGATAGTGAGTGTTGTGGTGGAATTTGAGATGGTCTTTGTTTGTTCGGAGCAGTTTAGGTGGGTGAAACATTGTGCCTATTGTTTTTTATAAATTAATAGTCCAGTTTTCACTACTATAATTATTGGAAATTACGTGTGTTGCAGCGGGAGAGTAATAGAGACCGCAACTTGGTGATCCCTAAAAGGAGTTTTAGCATCTACCAAATAGAAAGTTATAATACAGAAATAAAAAGCAGCAATGTTTTTACATCCTTTGAGTTGTTGTGTATTTGAGATCACCAAATGGCGGTCTCTAATGGTTTTATTAGAGAACACCAAATGGTGGAATCTAATTCTGAAATATGTGGGATTTTTTCCTCCTTTTGCCTGTCTTCTTCAACATGCACCACAACACCCCTTCCGCTACTTCGCCGCCCACCACCGCCACCCCCTACCACCCCACCCCCGCACTTATCACCTACAGTCATCCCGGGAACACCAAGGACCTTTTTAAACCCTTTAGTCTCCCCCCAACATCACCCCACCACACAACGACTACACCTATTCGACTGTGGCCTTCCACATCTACGTTGTATCTGGCATGAGCAGTGAAGCAAGCTGGTGGAAACCCTCAACCCACACCCGCATCAAATAATGTAATCTTGATCAATAATCACATTTTTTGGGGTTTATCTTTTTCATCCCACAAATGGAAGATGCTAAAGGCCTTAGAGACACGATAAAAACGTTCTCTTGTTGGTAGATGCTAAGCGGCTTCTTAAAGGCATTAGAGACGTCTTTTAGCGGTCGTTAAATCCCTTATTTCTAGTAGTGTTGGGTATGTTTAGAATTGTTCAAATTATGTATATACCCAATTTTTCTATCGGTAATGGATCTATGGTGATTAATATTTGTAATCACTCTCATGGTGATGTTATTAGTTTGATAAGTGGTATAAATATGTGCTTGTGGTCTTATGAATTTTTGATATATTTGGTAATGTTCATTGTCAATAGAAGGTTATTTTTGATGCGGATTTTTTTATTATTGTAAAATTTACCATCTCATGTTCCATGATTATAGTTATTAGGGAGTGGTGAGTGTGGGTTGGTAAGAGTGATGCATATGTGACGCACGCCTGTCATAGGACATGAAAGAAGTTTATTTTTATGTTTTCCTTGGGCAGCATAGAGGCTGACCATGGTCGACTAACTTGAAGAGCTTTCACAGTCTGTTCACCTACTTAATCTAATTTACCTAAGAAGTAATTGTTATTGATGTTTTATGATTTATGAAATAAATTTAACATCATAAAATAATTGAAATGAAAAAATACGAAACAAAAATTCAATTATAAATTACTATACAATGCTCAATAGAATTGAATAATGGAAAAAGGATGTTCTCTTGAGATAACATTCAGGGAGAACCTTCATTGACCAGCATTAAATATTATTAGTGAACACAATCCATCATATGTTTGAACATCGTAGTCTACCCTAGTTATGAATGAAGAATTATCTTAGTAATCTCCAAGCACACGCTCCATTCACCTCCTCAATCAATAGAAAATGGTTGTAGATTAAAAAGATAAACATTAGACAACCACAGTGAGGATTACACCCACTATAAATTATCCTTATAATTAACTCAAACAATATTAAAAACATGGTCTTGGTTTCATGAAACCCATTTCTCTCCTGATATATTCTTCAGATTAGTTACTCATGATCATGTGTAATATAGTTCATGAGCTATGATGAGAGGAATAAAATATGGTGGATGTGTGGAGACAATAAAAAAAGAATTCATGAATTTATTATAAATATAAATTACAATAGTAAACTAAATTTAATATAATGAAAATTAAAAATAATGGGGGAAGAGCTATGGTTGGCCTCCCTCAGTGTAGATCTCCTCCTTGGTGCCTTGATGGAATTGATGGAGAATGAGATGATTTGGGAATGAGAAGAGGTCCACATTTTATAATAATAATTATTTACTCAAAAATATTCCACCTTTTTTGCCCAATAAATTGAATTTTGACACATGGATCCATTCTTCAATGTTGTTCATAAATATGTTGGTCATTCACCCTCCAAATTTCAGCTCCAATGAACATGGGATTAATGAATTATGAATATTTAATTGGAACTTTCATTTTCTGGACGTCACCTCTAGGAATCGTTCTATGTATACTCATAATATCCAAGGTGGAATCACCTCAATTGGATGGGTGAAGGCTATTTTGTGGTTTTGTTAAGGTTGTAGGGTCCAAGTTCTCAGCCGAGAAAAGTATCCAACATCAATAAATTTTTAGGATCATTAGATGACTAAATCATCTCCTAGTACAAAATACAAAATTAAAGGAAATAATATATTGATTCCAAAAAAAATAAGATTCACTCAATTTGGATTTATATTTTTCATGAAACAACAAAAATACACTTGATGTAAAAATATGTCTAAAATCCAGAATTAGTCACTCTTCACCATTTTTTTCAAAAAAAATCATATATCCTAAATTGAATTATATAATCTCAAATTGATTGTTATGAATGATTAAAAAAATTTAAATGAAAAACAAATGTGGAACATATTGTCTTTCTCAATTCCCCCACACTTAAACTATGCTTGTCCTCATGCATAAAACATCAACATGGAATACAAATGACGCCAATGTTACAAATATTCAAATTCCATTGTAATAAAATGTAATAATTTTCAATGTCAAATAAATAATTCCAAAATACACATAAAATATCAATTTAATTTTCCATTATATAAATAAATAATTAAATCATGTATTTTACATTTCCCCTTTGAAAAAATGGGACTTCTCCTTTTGTTAATTCAAGCTTCTCAATCAATTATCTTTAAGGATGCCACATCATGATTTACCGATCCTTTGAATGCTTCCTATCATTTATCAAGATAAAATTCATGTTGAGTTAAGCTCTTATCATTATAACATTCACCATATAAATAATATTTTAAAAGAACAACTTTCTCCACTTTGTAAAGACAAAAGGCTCATAAAATCATGAGAACTTTTCAATAATGGTTCAAATGACTCTGAGGATTTAGGTTGGTAGGATTTGATGTTTTGAAAATTAGGGCTCAAGGAGTTAGTTATTCTCTTACACATAATTCATGATATCAAAATGTTTAACGAAATTTCCCCCATTAATGAAAAATCACCAACATCCCCCCAAACTCAATGTAATGTCATGCTCAAAGTAATGAATAATGAATCATTAATGGACCCACTTGATTTTTTACTTTTATTAATTTTTTTAATTTTATTATTAGATCAAACCTCACATCCATCACCCAACCACATACTATTATAAGATCATCGGTCTAGAAAATTGTGATTTTTGGTTCTCCCATATCAAAAACCAATATTGTTTTTCATTTTTTTCAAGAGCAGAAAAACAATAGAGTAAAATGAATGATTAAAAATCCTTTTACAATCCCCAAAATATCACCCCACACTTTTCCCATAAAATGTAAATCATTCCTTCCCACATGAATCCCTTTACCCCCAAGAATTCATCTTTAAAATACCATGAAAATACCAAGGGTAGGGTAGGAATGGATAAAAATGGATTGAATCATTGCTCATACATATAAAGTTCATTCATGGTCTCTATTTGATAAGAAAAGGATTGTTGTAAATGTGTTCATTAAAGATAATGGATTTTCAAAAGTTTTCTTAATCATCTAAAATATGTATTTTCACTATCATAGCTTAGACAAGTTCAGATTAAAGTTTTCATCGGTGACATGTCTTAATATCACTCATGAAATATGATCAAGAATAAATAGGATGTACATGGTCTCAAAATACTCTAAGGAATTAGACATATGATATTGGATAATCACTCAAGGAATTATAAAAAATTACAAATTAATTCGCATGAATTTTATAAATTTAATGTAAGAAAAATGGTAGGGAAATTTCATTTACATAAATCAACTAATTTCCTGAAATCACGAGTCATCATTTCAATATTCATTATTAACATTAAAAATTTAATTTCCTATTTTACTCATTTAATCATATAAATATTGTAATCTATAACATGGAATCACTGGGTTCCTAGAATACTCGTGCATTATATATAAGTTTAGTAAAACATGAATTCATGTGTGGGTATGCAATTTTATCATTAATGATCAAAAAATGTTGTCGATAAAATCTAGAGAGTTTAAATGATAAAACTCTAAAAGTGAACTCCATTTTTTCATGAAATATAGGCCTTCCCATTCACTATTTGTGGATGGCTTCCACCATTTTGAACATATAAAAGAAAAAAACAAAATTAAGAACAAGGATCATAACATTTATGCTCAAAAAAGAAAATAGGGAGGGGGATGCATTCTAAAAAATTTGTTAAGAAATGAAATAAAAAACTAAATTATTAGATATTATGTAAAGATAAATCTTGGTATGATCCCCCATATAGGCCTTGGGATGTTTTACTACCTCCAGAGGTCCATTCCATCTATTATCCAAATTCGATGGTGGTTGAAGTATGGATTATCCACTTCTTTAGTTGATACATCTGAAACATTCCCATTCCATTCTTGTACTCCCTCTAGTATATACTCAATGTTATTAGAGAGCTCTAAATGTTCCTCAACAGGTGCAATTTTTACTCTAAAATCATCCTTTATGGAGTAATATGAGATGTAAGAATCTAAAAATTCTATAGAATTATGAGAGATAAACATATTATTTATAACATAATTGATAGAATTTTATTTCAAGAATGTATAATCTCTCTTAGTTGTTTCGGAAATAATATCCTCTTCAATTGAAATTTCCTATTGGAGTTGATATTTACTGGGTGGGTTTAGGTAGTTGGGCTCCTCTACATTGAGTTTTTCTTCAACATCGTGGATGAGATCAGTAAAATATGGGAACACTAGTGGAATATCCTTCATGGCCTTGAATCTATTTATGTCATCATAGAGATCATCGACCATGGTCAACAATTCTTCCATTGAGATCCATTTTCTATCCCTCATTCAACTTGCTTCAACATTATAATCAACGCATCAGCTCTTTGTTGGAGGGCCTCCTTAGTGTAGTCAATTTCTTGTTCTTACACCTATGAGTAATTGTCAGTCCATCTAGAATAATAATTGTTTGAATTCATTATAGAAATAATTTTTTTTATTTAAGAAATCAAATATCACTAAGATGTGAAAATAGAAATAGAAAAAGAAATACTAATTCCCTCTCTAGATACGATGCTAGTTTTTATGCATGAATATTGTAGTGCATGGAAAAATAATATTTTTATGTTTTCCTAGTACTGCATAGAGGCTGACCAAGTCATCTCACATGAGGAGCATTCTCAGTTCGTTCACCAACTTTATAAAATTCACCCAAGAGGTAATTATTTTTGTCTTTTTATGTATTATGATATAAATTGAACATAATCAAATCATTGAAATGAAATATAACATGAACCTAAAATTCAATTATATATTACCATGAAATGCTAAAAAGAATGGAATTATGGAATAAAGGAACTTCTCCCAAGATAACTTTCAAGTATCACCTTCTTTGACCTGCATCAAATACTCATGATCATGAGTATTATAGTGTATGATGGTAATATGAGAACAAGAAAAGTTAGTGGATGGGTGGACACAATAATAAAAACAATGCATGAAATTATTAGAAAACTAAATTAAAATTGAGAAATAAAATAAAAATAAAAAAATTAAAAAGATAGGGGGAGGAGTTGTGGCCGGCCTCTCTCATTGGAGATATCCTCCTTGGTGCCCTGAAGAAATGGATTGAGAATGGTATTATTTGGGAAGGATGAAAGGGTCTCCTTTTATAGGAATAAATCATTCCTCCAAAGTATGTCATGATTTTGACCCATTAAATGGCAGTTTCACACAAGGACCCTTCTTCAAAATTGTTCATAAATATGTTGGTCGTTCACCCTCCAAATTTCAGCTCCTTTGGACAACAGAATAATGAATAAGAAATTTTTAGTTGGATGTTTATTTTTCCAGACGTAGCTTCTAGTAAACATCCTATGAATCCTTGTACAAAAAAAGGTGTAATAACCACAATTTTATGTATGAAGGCCAAGTTGTGGTTCTGTTATGGTGTTGGGGTCCATGTTATCTGCTCGGAAAAGTTTCCAACTTCAACTAATTTTTAGGCCCTTTTGAAGGCCGAATTAGCTCATGGTCTAGAATAAAAAATTTGAGGAAATACAATAAGGATTCCAAAAAATAGTATTCACTCAATTTGGATTTATATTTTTTATCAATTGACTAATATAGCATTGATGTAAAAATCTATCTAAAATCTAGAATTAGGTGTTTTTCACCATTTTTCTCAAAACACATCATAAATTTATAATTGATTCATATATGATAATATTGATTATTTGGAATGATTAAAATTTGAAATTCATACAATAAATGTGAAAAATATTAACTACATCAATATGAAAATTTGGGAATGTATTTTTGGTAGTACATCATTGGCGGATTGTAGTGTGTGAACATTGATTAATGATTTTTCAATTATGTAGAGAATGAATCTAATGTGAATTATGACATGGTGGTGATTAGAATTCTGGTTTTCTCATGGGTATTACAAGGTAGTCCATGTGCAGTCATTTTGTGTAATGATATATAGAATATGGGCTAAGGGGACTGATTTTGGTTAAATGGGAGGTGACAACTACACTCCTACGGTGGGATTCCCTATATCAGACAAGGATAGGTAAAGTCTATTTGGGATAGATCATGGAGGTTGTGAATTTATTGTTGATGGATGGTTGGGGAAACACTTGGATGTTTGTTAGTAGTGAAATTCAATGAGCTCTAGTTCCTTATTGGATACAATAATCATGATTCTGATGTGATGTCGATTGAATTCGGTGTGATAGTATTGAGATTATAGAGGATTTAACATTGGTTATCCCATGGTCTGGAATGAGGTTTATCGAGGCTTAAGGTGAATGCACAATGGTTCATATTATTTTTGTTAACCCAACGATCAAATTTCAACAAGATAAATGTATGAAAATAACACTTGTACCTAGGAAATGATTTGATTCCCTAAGATTATAATGAATCATGAGTGAAAATTAATGTGGAATAATGGTGCATACTACCATGTGTTCATGGAAAATACAATTAGAGATTCAACTAGAGTTTTATGCTAGTTTTAGAGGTTAGAGTGTTTGAAACTATGTCAAAAACATCATATCAAATTAAATTGGTGGGTATGGGGATCAAATCAGAACATTGTAATTAATTTGGTGTAGTTTGGAAATGTGTTTAGAGATTCACAGTTATTGTGTGTTTGTGTTTGGAGATAAAATGTTTTGAGTTCTAAAAAAAGTTGTTAACTATGATATGTATGGAGGCATAGTTCATTATTTCCCATATATTCTCACATATGAGAAGCATTGTGGTATGGATTTTATAACCACCATCATTTCTATGAATTCAAAAAATACCAAATAACTTCAAAGCTTATGTTGATGGTTTGTTAATTTAAATAACTTGGGTTTATAAACTAATTATGTGGGTTGGAAAATCATTATAATATGATTTTTTTCATTATGTGGGCCTCATAGGTGTCTCAATGGTTTGAAGGAACCTCTAGATAGATCAGGTTGTTGCAGTAGTAGTACCTCGCTCTCTCTAGTAAAGATTTTAATCATGATTTGGTAATTTATAAAAAATTATTATAGTGTGGTTAGAACCTCTCACACTCCTTGGTTTTGTGTAAAATTAGGGGGTCAATATCCATTCTCCACATTAGTATTGGGGGAGTTATTTTTATGGTGTTTCATGGGTGTTTTTGAGGTATTGTAAACTCAAAATCTCTGATTGTTTCTTCATATATACTTCATTTTATTTTACTCAATTTGGAGAAGTTTTAGATTTAGTATTTTAATAGAGTATAGATAAATTATTTTTTCATTAGGGGCATTAATGTTCCTCTTGTAGAGGATATCCCATGAGGTTGAATTCATGTTATTTATTTCCATACAATGGTGGTAATGTTTTCAAGCATGTTTTGGAATTGTATTTTTTCAATTTGGGGTTAATATCCATTCAATTTCTATTTATAAATTATGTTTATTGGATTGAGTGGGATTGGGGTGTATCTAGAGTTGAATCCACCTAGTGTCCCATGATTCCAACATTTTCAGACCTCATAATGAGTTTGGATTACTTTGTTCCAATTGTGGTTTTTGGTTTAAATTAATTTATTAAATAATTTAATGATTTTTATAGTTGACATGGGGTCTATTGGATTTTTTTGATGTCTTCAAGGACCATTGGTGTTGTTAATGGACTATTTGGTGAGTTGTTGGGATTTGTTACAATTTTTTCTAAATGTTTTAATTAATATCAAATAATTATAATTAATTACTGATGGAACCATGTATGATATAGGTCCTCAAGCTGGTTGTAGTGATAGATATGAATATTCAACGACAGTTAAGATCGAGATGTATATGAATTACCTTGTATGAGTTAGGTATTCTTGACATTATATTAATATCTAAATTAATTGGATATTTTATTGTAATGTGGCTCGTTAGTGTAAATTCTTGCATACAACGTGTATCTTTAAATATGGTTATAGTTATTGGGAATAACGTATCTGGATTATATTGATAGAAATGATAGAACCCTATGTGGTTTGGATGAGTCTAGTGGAATCTGGTGGATACTTGTGTATGGGACAATATCCTGGGGGGCTGGTTCTTGGATTATTACTGGGTGAGATATGAGGCATGTTGCATGACTTGTTTTGAATTTTCATGTGTCTTGACCTAATGTTTAATGGACCTTCATAACCATGAATTTATAGTTTGATGTCTTTGAAGATTGGACCTCACATGAATTCTCATGATAGGATAGTGTGATTCTTTATCCTCTCTATAACATTTGGTTATGGATTGGTGAACATGGTTGACCTCCAAAAATTCTGGGTTGATGGGTTGGGTTACATAATAGACTTCTATTACTACATTCCGATATGATTCCTTTCACGATTATTGGTCCCCCAAAAACTACCAGTATGTGATGGTGTAATTGTTTGGCTTCCCCATGACCTTGGTTGATGGGTTAGTGTGCATGGTTGAAATAATTGAGTCAATAAAAACGGGTAAGGGTAACATTATAGATCCCCCAATGTTTATAGAGATGGTAAATGGTACATGGCTATCCCTAACCTAGGATATTGGCTCAGGTCACGCTATATACATGTTTCTAGAATATAAATAGACATTTTTTATAAATAGGGTAGAATCTATGATTATATAGATTATGGTACAATACAGATTTTAACATTGAGCTAAATTCGGTTTGCATGGGATAATTTTCATCTTACAAGTTATATTATTTAGCGGATGTGTTTTAATGTGATGACCAAACTCTATATATGTATTGAATAAAACATCTTTATTATAGTACTTACCATTTTGGTTCAGGCACAAAGGATACCTACAAGGTCTTTGGAAATACATCCTATCCATGTACATGGAGTGTGTTTTTCTGTATATTTGTAGATTTTCCTCATTTCATTTAGAAATAATGTATCAAATTCCTATGGACTCATGTAATAGGATATCTGATCATGGGGTTAGATGATTTGATATGATGTTTGTGAGTAAGTAAATTTTCCATTGTATTTATTATGGTTGTTGTTTTATGTGAACAAAATTTTGTTCAAATTATTTTATATGTGATATTTTTTTAATTATATATATTGTTTCATCATGATACAGGTTGAATCTTCATGTATATATATTTCCCATCTTTTAAAATATGGACTATGGGGGTCAAGTGGGCTCTTAGTGTTATCTTTTTTAGGTTACCGGGAAATATGTTATACATATGGGTAATGAATGTTTTTTGATGAATTGGGAATGACTCCCGAGACATTATTTAGAGGCCATAGTCTCTCCACAACTACGTTTTTTCCTCACCACTAGTATAAAACCAATTTAATATAAGGGAGTTCACCGAATGTCATTTAAATTATGTGGTTCAATAAATATTTTGGTGGTCAGGGTTGTGGTGTAAATGTATTGAAAATTGTTTATATTTATATAGATTTAAACAAATCAATCTTATTTTTTATGGTCATGGAGCTCTGACTAATGGGGTTACTGGTTCATTAAGTATGAATGGGAAATAATGGGCTTTCATGAATATAGAATTGAATAATTAGAAAGAGTAAGCTAATAATTGGGTAATAAAATATTATGGTCATATATCATTGACTAATATAAGAATATTATTTTAAGTGTCATGTTCCTACTATATCGAGAAGTCACGTTGAGTGGGGTGTGTTATTATAGACCATTGTTGCTGAAATTTTTGAACATGAACATTTACCCACATTTTAATATCCAAATTTAAAAACATATTATGATGAATATATATTTTACGTATATACTTACATTCACACTTAATTCAAAATAGAATGTAAATAGGGAACATCAAATTTTTTTTTAAAAGCCCAATTACCCCCCCCCCCCAATGTAGGTGGTGACTCCATGATGTTTTCTAATTAATCTAAGAAATATATTTCTGAATATTATAATATGTGGTTAATATTAGGCAAGCATCAGTATAAATATCAAATAGCATGAGAAGGTATCAAATATAACCATGTGTGATTACATTATCCACGATCCAACTAATACCTCATGACATAATTTATCTCCCAACACCGCCTCATATCCCAATTGTTTATGATATTACTATATAGTATGACTATAATCATCCATTCTCCCTTGTAAAAAATCATGATAAATATATTATGTATCATCGGAAATTTCTTTAAATCAATGTTTTAGATATTATTCCCCATTATATTCTTTTAAATCAATTATTAAATTTCTCATAGTTTCAGGCATTTTAGTCACTTTATCTAAACAATATTTTTTAACTTCATAAGGATGATGATTTATTACTCGTTATCTGAAAAACCCATATTTTTGGAACATGAAAGTATACATATAGATAATTTTTAGAAACATGTATTTGTTTTTTTTCAATGTAATCCATTCTTATTATCTTCGGGTTACATACATTTTATAATATTCTCAATTATGTTTTGAAATATAATGTATTTAATCAAAAAAACATTAACTTGAATTATATTTTAAACATGTTAGTAGGATACCCCCCCTCCTCTTCTCTTAAACAATATTTAGGGTAATTATCATATTTATCAGAGTGATATCATCCCATTTTATACTACATGAAAATATTTTTTTTCTCAATTGACTATATGAAATAAATTTACATTGCAATGAACATTTTATTACAAAATTACAACATAAATTGTATGTTATGGAAGAAGTGTATCATAAATAATATTATCCTTGATGAACCTATATAATTAACCTCATAGGGTTACACTTTGTGATAAATTATATTTTATGTCACAATAATAATTTTATAAATACTATTTTGTGATGCAATGTAAACCACATTACAAAAAAGTTAATACCAAAACACTCCATATTTATGGAAAGTTATTTTTTTTATAGATTTAATATTCATTTTCATAAATGTATTCTTATTATAATATGTTATTGGTTATCTATTCAGTTGAAAATATATTGAAATTAGAATATGAAAATGAATACTGAAAATAATAATAAAAAAACCAAAAACATTCATTATAAATTTACAAATAATATATGACATAGAAAAAATATAAAAAACATACTCACCAAGGGTGTTGGTGATTAGGTATATATGGAATATAGATATTCATCACTAACCAACATTTTATATGATTTATATAATCCAAAATGCCCTTCTAAAAACCTATTGTAGTTGTTTCTCGTCCATAGAGGGTCACCATTCTTTATGATCTATAGTATTTCTATGTATAAGCTCATCGTGTTCATGAAACATTCACTCATAGTATATATAATTATGTAATGATATTGAAATTGATCCTCCCATATATGAATATAATTTCATCTCTTAGTTATATAGTGACTAGTCAGTGACAATCATGAACCTATACAGATAACCTGACTGTTGTAATGAAAATGACCTACATCCAAGAAATATCATAAAAACAATATTAAAAAAATGATCATCCCCATCATATATTTTTCTACCAATATAATATATATTTCCCACATATATTTTATATGTATCATATAATAATATAAGTAAATATTAAGAATATCAAAAAATATAAGTACTATGATAATTTAATTACAAAAAAGTTATAACCATAGTATTTTATTTTCAATCTCCATTAATATATCAAGAAATACTATAATGAAATATATTTATGTAAAAAATAATAATATGTAATGGTTTCATTAGAAACATATGGAATTAATTAATGTTATATGTCTCGTATTAAAAATGAAATTATAATATTACTAAAAAATAATTCTTAAAAAATATCAATGATGTATACTAAAACTATGACTCCCGGATCTTGTTGTAATAACATATGTCCCTTGATTCAGTTAACCAAAATCCAATATCCATTTGAATATCCCACCAATCCATTATATGAAAAGTACCACACAATCCTGAGAGGAGATTTAATCACATCAATGAGGCCCACAAGTCTCATCATATAAAATCACATATTATCTATGCACATTTCTCCTCTAAATTCAATATAAAATGGGATGGAAATGATATTGAATTAATGAATCCCTTATCACCCATATAGTGGGTATAAATCTCTTATCAATAAGACACCATATACCATACAAATGTTTAATAATATAGAAAACTAATAATAGTAAAATTTTAAAATAATAAAATTATATATTTATATTTAACAACAAATTATTGATCATACAATGATGTATCCCAATAAAAAACTGATTTAATGAAACCAATAGAGAGAAAAATGTTTATGTAATAACACTATCCTGAACACATTAATGATGTTAAAAATAATGAAAACAATTCTAATTATTAACATAATAAAAAAATATAAAAACCTAAATATATCGGGAATAAACATAAATTTTAAACCTACATCCACTAATAAGGATCAGTGTAATGAGATGTAGATCACTCTAAAAGTGGATCCTAAATAATCAATTAGGAAATGTCCTAGCCCCAACTTATAGTTGGAGTAATGAAATGACCCTTAGATGCTGAATTAGGAGGCTCATAACAGGGTAAAACATCCTCTTTCAAGCTATAAATCATTTCATAATAGGTATATTATTCTATTTTAAACATGTAGTTTTATTATTAAAAAATTATACACACTATAAAAAATTAATTAATTAAAAAACTATACATCAATTTTTTAATTGAAACTCATTGAAAATACTGATGCATCATAATAATTTTTAATAAATATATAGAATATATGAAACTAATAAATATTTATTATATAATTAATACTACATTCATAATCTTCATCATCATACTTATCTTCAGTTTAATCTATTTTAATGTGTTATACTTAAAATCTAGAATCACAAATTTTTATAGGACCTTCAATTTAATCATACCTTGTAAATTTAAATTAATTGTTGGATCGTCATATTTATCAACTCCATCGTCACGTAACATTAGTATCTCATCATTAATATCCTTATATATTTTATTATATTACATATTCACTGATTTTAATTGTATTATTTAATCATTTTCTACTTCAACTACATCACATTCTATTTTTCTTCAAGTTATGAGATTTATTTTTATTATAATCATTTAGTTAAAAATATCTCTTCATGTATCATAATAACATTCATGATAAAACTGATATTCTTGATATTCCAAAAAGTGGTTCATTTTATACATAAATGATTTTTTATTTAATATTAGTGATTTCATGTCGGGAATGAACACACAACCCTCAATAAATATAAAACCAATGATATTTTATCATTGTTACATAATATTTCCCTAGATTATATAACTAAATTAGATCATCCAACATACCATTAAATACAAATTATCATTATTTATGATAATATATATTTATACAAACATCATTGATAATTTATTTTTTTATTCAACATTTTAATGTGTATGAAATCAAAACCCAATAACCACATAATCATTATAAAGTGTAACCAATTTGGATTGTAGTTTAATCAGTGCATATAATCATATCTAAATTTTATACCCATTTTATGAGTCTTTGATTAACTAAAAATTATTATTATTATCTAAAATATGAAATTTATTTAATAAGTTCAATAAAAAAAAATTACATACAAGACATTGATACTAGTATGCCCTATTATTTTTTCAGTATTATTCATGAGTAGATTTAGTAATTTGTATTAGTTATTTATCAAAATGATCATCATATAATATAAAAAAAATTTAAATTTGGTTTTTCAAAATATATTAGTAATTGTATTACATATTTCATAAATCGTGTCTTTTGGCCATAATTTTACAGAATATATTTAGGAGTGCTATGTCATTCTCGATATAGAATCTATCATTCAAGATGTCCACCAGAATTATTCTTAGGCTAGTTATATATTCAAAATTGTTGGTATATGACATCATCAATATTTTTCAAATTGTGACCCATTTTATTATATTTCAATGGATATTAACATTCAAAATAACATTAGAAAAAATTGAAATTAATTATTATAAGAATTATTAAAAAATTAACCATTCAAATAATGTCTTGTAGCATATATTCTTCTATAATTTATCATAAATCTATCAAATGGGTAAATCCATATTAATTGTACATTTTCACCAAATTTACTTTTTAATTGATAATGATATATCAAATATTCCATTGAGTCAGATAAGGCCATAGAATAAACTGTTACTAATATACATAAAATTATTATAGAATCATTTTTTAGCAAACCAAGTAGATCTCAAAATGTTTCTTCCCAATAAATATATGAGATGAAACCTAATATTTCATTTATAATATCCCAAATTTATGATTTTATCAAACCATTGGGGACAATATGTAGTACTCATTGCATGATGGCATGAAATTAATATCAATTTAACCCATAAATTTGTTGTTTTATTAGAAAACATGTCAAATTAGATGAAACATTTTTCGGTAATGACAAATATATAATCCACTAAAAAATATTTTATTTTATCATGACATGAAATAATAATCCTTAGGATTGATTAATTTTTTTTTATTTTTCATTTTTAATCAAATGTTCGTCAATATGGAAACAAAGTTAATCATTGTCCAACCATGTCATCACAATAACGTAGCCCTTGTTAGTTGTGTTGTGGAAGATATAAAATATGTTATCAAAATAATTATTCGCAATATTCATTACGTCTAACTTGTGAGAAGCCAAAAAATTATAATAAAAAACAAAAATCCAAAAAATAATTTTCTTAATAAAATTTTGATCTCTCCCAAGAAAGCATATTGTTTTTATTTCATCCAAAAGTAATATTTGTAAAGAAGAGATAATATATTTTACATATATAAATGAAATTACTCTTGGAAGTTTATCTATTTCAATACTATAATGTGTAAAATTTTATTGATTCTCTCAATATGGGTGATCTCCGAGAAAAATTGATGATTATAGTCGAAAATGTAGACATTCTTACTCTGATGAGGATAAATTCATTTTTTTATCCATACATAATAGTCATGATTTAGGAAAAAGTGTATGCAATCCATATATAATTTTATATGCTACCAAATCAATTATTGTTGATATTAATGCATATTTGAAAATAAAATCTTAATCTGAAACAACCTCATATATAGTTTCACCATAAATCTATATAAAATTAATTCATCAATTAATGGATTCAAATAAAATTCAATATTATTTTTATGATATAATGGAATTATAAAGGATAAGTGTATACATGGTTCGTTACAAAATTTCCTATGAGGAAATTTTTTTATGTTATATAAACTATATGACAATAATATTAACATATATAAGCACTAAATAGATGGAAGCCATCAAAATAAAGAAATAACCCTATGTTATTAGTTTCTCATGAAATAAACATATAATCCTAATCAAAATGTTTTTTATATTTTCCTTCACATGTATTATTAAGGCTCTTAACAAAAATATATAGCTTCTTCATGTCATCTATGAGGAAATTACCTTAGACAAAAATTTACATTGTTTTCTATAAGTAATCTCAAAATACCAAAATATTTTGACCACAATACATCTCTAAATTTATGGTTTTCCTATTTTTACCATTATTTTCCACATGTTGGAAAATTATATGATTAATCATATTAAATATAAAATATGATGAAATAATGTGAATATTTAGGGTTATTTTGATATTTACTACCCAAACCTGAAAAAAAATTCATTAATTGAAACTTACATATTGTGCATTACCCTCATGAAACAATTATTTATCCACAGAAAATATTTCTTCAAAAAAACTATTGAAAATTCAAACAAAAAGATTTAATAACAATAGATATTTTAACATCATCAAATATTAATAACATACATACGTTATATAAGGATTCCATAGTATATTTTAAAAAAATAATAAATTCCAAATGGATTTAATCTAGGAATTGAATCATCATTATATGTTTTTAATTTATGAAATGATTAGACAACAAAATAATATAATAAACTTTTAAACAATTATTTTTCTACAAGAAGAAATTTTTATTTCCTTCAACTTTTTTTTCAATATCATAATACCAAGTGGAATAATCATTCCAAAATTTAAAATGTCAAATATGAAAATAACAATATAAAATGTTACATTTCATTTGGATCATATTTCTTACATGGGAACATAATTGTTCCATTTGAATTTTTTTAACATGATGAGGAGAATGATAAAAATTATTCAATACCCATGATGGAGAGAGGGTTTATTCTAAATTTTTTTTATACCTCTATGATGATTTATCGAATAATTATCTCATTATTGAAGTCATATTATATTTCATAGTTCCTAAGTTTCTAAAAAAATTAAGCTAATTAGTATATTCTATAAAATGTATTACATTACATTTTTCCCTTAAATTACTAAATAATAATTTTTTAATAAATTTAATCAAATATTTAATTTTATTCATTAAAAGAGTTATAAATTATAAAAAAAATTATGCATATTATTAATATTTTTTACTTATTAATATAAATTTGTGCTAAATTATATCAAATCATATTAAATTATATTAGTTTATTTAATTTAAAATTAATATATAATAAACGATACTAATATATAATAATTTATAATAACATAAATTTACATTTTATGAATATATTGTAATTTATTAAAAACTATATATTTTTTTATTGAATTATAGAATTTTATAATAATTTGAAATGAATTAATGATATTTTATAATAATATATATTAATTAATAATATCTTATTTAAATTTTTAAATATATATTAAATCTATGTTATACTAACATATAAAATTTATAAGAAATTAGTAGTATTTTAGAGTGATATATATTAATTATAAAAAAATTATACAAATTTATAAGAATGTAAAATAATTTTTTAATTTGATTGTATTTTATATCTTTTTTATGGAATTTATAAAAAATTATAATATTTTATTATATTATTATTAATTTATAGTAAAAATTTACAATTTATACTAAATTTTTTTACATTAGAAAAACTATTATTAAATTATACTATTTATATTTATATGTACTTATTTATACAAATTTTCATGGAATTAATACAAATTTATAATTGATGATATTAATTTATTCGATTTTAATTGAAGGTATAACAATTTATATTAATTTTTACTTTGTTAATGTAATACATTATAATATATATTTTTTATATAAATTTATACAAAATTATTTTAATTTTTTTTAATAAATACAATTTTTTTTAATTTTAAACAAATATATAATAAATTTGATTACATAATGTTAAATTATACGATCTAATATTAATTTACAAAAATATTAATTTATACTAATATTTATTAAATAATATTATATTATTCTTATATTTTTTATTTATATTAATTATATTAATATAGAGATTGGAATATTTTGTTATATAAATTTGATATGAAATAATATATATTTATATTAATTTGATATAATTTATATTAATTTAATCTACATTTGACCAATTTAAAGTAACTAATATGAATTTATATTAAATTATACCAATTTATACTAAATCATGTTTTTTATAGTATTTATTATTATTTTACAAGAAAAATATTAATAATAACGTATAATAATTTTAAAAAATGTATATCACATCATATGAATAAATAATAATTTTTACAATTTTTAATAAACTATCTAAATTTGTAATAAAATATAGGAATTTAGAAATTTGTAATTAATTGTTTTTATCAATATATAATTCTCTACAAATTTTTTTATTTATTTATACTCATTTTAATTAATTTTTTCATTTTTATAAATTTATATAAACAAACTATTAATTTTTGTGTTTATTTTATTTTTTAATTGAATATAATCTAATGTATAAAAAAATTAAACGGATTCACAATAAATTATAACCGCTTATAGTGGTTTTATAATAATTTTTGTTATTGTTATCAAATATATACAAATTTGTATGAATAATTAACAATTTATACCAATTTGTAATGAATTTTATTAATTCAAACTAATTTAAAAAAATATATGTATTAATTTTTATATTATTTTAATTTTTATCAATTGGGATTGGATAATATTATTTGATATTAATTATTCATATTTTTAATAATATTTGTCAATTTTTAGTAATTTATATTAATTTGTACTAAATGATACCACTTTATACAAATTTTTTTTTAATTTTTTAGTGAAGATAATCTAAATAATAAATTTTTATATGAATTATTACTAAGATATATCAATTTATAGTAATTTTATAATATTGTATAATTATTGTTATTTATTTTCTAAAATGAATACAATTTTTTTTTCAATATAAATTTACACTAACATCTATTGATATATATATTTTTATTGTAAGGTTTATTAATTTATATCAATTCGTAATTTCATTTAATTCATATTATTTTAATATTAATTTATGAAATTTTATAATATCATATATCGATTTGTATTACATTATAATAAATTATACTAAATATGATTCCAATTTAATAATTTAAAATAACAAAAAAATGTATTTTTGATATAATAGAATAAAAAAATTATTGAATATGAAAACAAATTTTCCAAATACCCTAAAATTGGTACTATTCTTAAATATTTATTAATCTGGTCAGGAATCATCTGTGGTGAAGGTCAAATATGAAATCAACGAATTTTTAGTTAGAAACAGATGTTGTGGGTTGTTTGTAAATATGTGACATTGTAGAATTACAATTATTTAATTATGATTGACAATTTTTTTTGGAAACAATCATCATAAAAAATTTATTGTCTTTATTTTTTATATATCTAATTATGACATACTAGTTATTTCTGATAGTAATTTTTTACATACATTTTATCAAATTAAAATAATAATCTTCAAAACTAATACATCCCACTCAGTAAAATACTCTTTATAATCGAATTGTCGATCATAAATAACCATACTCACACATTATTGATGACATGTTTTTCAAAAATAAATCTTTTTCTGAAGAAATATGTTACATAAATTGAGGTGTATGCATATTTATTATAGATTTTTTACAAAAAGAATATATTAGAATGATTATTTTTTATAGACCAATCATAAATAGTTAATTCTCGTCCGTTCATTCTCATGTAATCCAAAACTATTTCTACAATCTAGTTCATTTGTCACAAAAAACCTTCATAAAGTTTTTTTTTTGAAATATGATTTGATCAGTGAAAAATAAGACCAATATTGTATAGAATTTGAGGCCAAATTGTGTTCAATCACAAATAAAACTCTAAAAAATATCGACTTTATATTGTGTTATATACTACATATAAGTTAATAAATTAATGAAATGAAATTTTCCCTTAGTTTTTCAGCCTCCCTTCTGATAGACACGGATTGACCATTGTAATTCTATCTTGGACATCATAATTCCATTCCATTTATATCTATAATAGTGTCTACATTCCGAAATATTTTTGGTATTTTAAACGTATCCATTAGATCATCGAACTAAATATAGAATAACATTAAGTAATCTCATGTTATTTTTCTAGTTCTCTGACACATTTTTAAAACTCTAGCATACAACAACTCTACATCTAGTTTAACATTTGAAATTGTTATATTAGGATAATCTAAGAATTCTTTACTATATATCTTATCATATTTTGATCTTCTAAACAAATGAAATTATTAACATTGAAATTCCATGTAGACATAAATAAAACAACATCATCTTTAGAATCGTCATTTAATTGAGCATATGTATATTGAAACTAGTATCTTGAGATTTAATTTCCTTTCACTTAATATAGAATATTTATTTACACCTGCATTACTCTAACACATTTTGATGTACATTAAAATAATGTCTCACCAATAATAACATCTTTTTCATCTACATACGCTATCAATCATTCTCTCGGATCATGAATTTTATAAAGAATCATATACTGACATTACATCATCTTACATATTTTCCTCTCAGAATTATCTTTCCCTAAATTTTTTATATTTTATCATGAATTATCTTTTCTAACTAACTTCAAATTTTCAACTTCTCACAGCCATTCATATTCCAATACAAACACAATGCTTTTAAATCATCCTCAAACTCTGAAAATCGTTTTTCCTCAAATGATTCCACAGTTCATGTTCTTAATTAACATGTTTCTAGAACTATAATTATTCCATTTTGAATTTACCCCAAATAAATAATTGTTGTTTTTTAAAACACTAAGATTATTAATATATGGAGATTTGTATTTCATCATCATATTTGCCATTAATTCATTTTCTTTCAAATTTCATTGTTTTCTAACCCAACAAATCATCAGGATAAACTATATCTTAGCGTCATTATCTAACCTTATATCCTCTCAAAGTAAGAATTTATATCAAATAAATTATCCTAAAACAATATTTTTTAACTGTTACATTATAAATTAGCATTCTTACATATCATAGTGTGTCCTATTTTTATTTATAATATTCAATATATATATATATATAACGTTATCATATGTATATGATAAAATATATTCTGTTATAATGTATGATTTATTACTTTTCCAATTATATTATACACTTTGAAATTATATACACATCCTTTTTCATCTGAAACTTACCTTATGGTAACTCATCACCAATGATTGCAAATTATTACTAACATGTGATAAAATCATGTGCATGTATATAATTTAATTTTTTTTCTTTTATTATCATTCATAATAAATAGTATAAATTTTATAATGATATTTCATACCTTATAAACATAAGGTTAAATTCTCACAATCATCATTATGAACAAGTAGTTCATAGTTTATTCATCATCCTTCAACACTTTTCATAGATTAAATCTTATGAAAATAAAAATAATTCATTAGATATTACTAATTCATAAAATCTTCATTTCTAATATCCCCATAGTTAACTCATATACATACATACAAACAGTTTCTTCCATTATTTTGATTAATCATTATAACAAAAAATATCATCTTGTGTTATATTCCATATGTATATGAAGACACTACCTCTATTTCAGAGTGTTATCATGGAAAACAAATTTACGAATATCGATATTCTTTTAACTATATATTTTCTTACTCATTGACTCTTCCAACTATTGATAGAAAATAACACTCCTTATGACAATCTATTTTGTTATTTAATGTGCCACTTTGGATTTTTTATCCATAACCTACAAAAAATAAAGTTAATTATCTCGTAAATTTTGTCAAGTTTTTTTCTCACACTTTTCTATTCCCTTATGAAAAAAAAATTCAATAGTTCTTTTAACAAATAATATCATGTTTCTAAAACATGGAATGATAAACACAGCTCATTCTCCATTTATGAGTTACATTTTACAATCTCATCTTAATCATACTTTTTATAGAATGTAAAACATTATTTATATGAATGATGGATAACATCAATTTCATTAACGCATTGATCCATAAAATAACCAGATCTATGTATATATGAGATATTCATTGAATTAAAAATGTTATTGAGAAACGTACACATGAGAGAAATTTATAATTTTTAACAACTAAGGAAAATTAATTTTGTGGTTGTTCATAATATTTTCATGTATTCTCTTTAATCTCATCAAATAGGTTAACAAATTACAATATGATTATGTCTCTACCCTTTCAAGATCCTTTTATTATTGTATCAAATATCCAATCCCCCTCTATAGTCTTTTTCATATATAGATAGTACATTATATTAATGAAATTTCAATAATAAGAAAAAATAATTTTTACAATTTTGTTGTATAGATTCTCACCATCATCTGGAATATCTGTGTTTATAATCTCAATATTGAAATCTATAATTTTTGGGATCTGTGTCTTATTGATAGTATATAATTTCACACCATTAAACTAAAAATATTAAATTTATGGAATTAGTAGTTCCATTACAAATCAAAATTTAGAACATTAATGTGATATATATCAGTAAATATTATAATCCAAACTCTCCGTTCTAAGTTAAAACCCTCCCACATTCTTCATCATGGATGTAACCAGTTGATGTCTTCTGAGGATGTACATGATACAAGTTGATGAAATGTACAACATTATAGATCTACCATTTACCTGTTTTGTATTAACAGATTTTCAATTCTCTATATTTTCATCACTCTAAATCTCATCTCCATTATATTAAATGTACATTAAAAATATAAAAATATATATAGAAATAGGGTGTCATCCATTATACTTATCAGTTAGAGAAACAATGTTTATAGATATTTCATATACGAAAAGGTCCTTCTAATTCATCTATGCCATTATAATAACTCTTCATGATTTCTTCTATATTGAGATTCCAAACATGAACTACCATTGGTGTAATTTATTTATTATTATATTCATATTTCACATACTATGGAACCTTATTTTCACAATTAGTAAAAAATATCATGAATTATGTTTTTCTAAAATATTATTTTGTAATTTTAACTATTATTGAAAAAATAGTCATGAGTCTTTCAGGAACATGCTCCACATTATACATGTTTGAATATTTATTCATTATAATAACATTAATGGAACATGTATTATTTGATTATTAATTTAATTTATTTATAATATTTTCATATTAGTGTAGAAATGTCATATATTTTTCTGAATATTGATGATGCATTTTCCATCATTCACGTAGATCTTTATACCCATTTTGTTACACTTATTCAATAACCTATCATTTAATTCAACTTCTTAAACAGATATATCTAATAACAAACAAATCATTTTGTTCCTTTCGTGGTTATATTTATTTTGATGTTTCTTATTCCATTCAATAAATTTAATTTACATAGAATTAATTCAACTATACATGAATGTTTTTCATTATATAATAATATTCATTTACAATATTTTTCTATATCTTATGTTTAATACATTCATTGTCCATATAAAATGAGGTAGTCATACAATCATAATTATTTCTTTTCATAAATATCTATGTTCTTATTCATTTATTATTAATTTAATCATAATTGTTAGTTGAAAACTAACACTCATTATAATAATGAATACTTTATCACATCATTCAATGATTTTATAAAAATATTATAATTCGTTTAGGTATATAGACTTACCTTATTATTTATATATTACATAAGTTGAAAATGATTCTTCAAAACATAATTTTTTATCTTCCTAAATATATGATTTATTATTAATTCAATAATTGACATGTTTTTCTTACATTGAATTTTTTTGGGTCATATTTTTTCAATGTAGAAAAAATTGTGGAAAAATCAATTGTTCTTTCTATGAGTACTATTCAAGATTGTTTAATTACAATGTAATTATTTTGTAAAACATTATTTTATATAAAAAAATGGGTAACTCATTTTCTTATATGTTTCTGGGAAAAACATTTCAATATTTTTGTTTTTATAAATATATTTATTACCCTTAATAATTTCACAATTTCATCTATAATGAGTATAATTTAATGATATAAAATTTTTTCCCAATGAATTTGAAAACCCAAGTGAATGGGTTTTGTTGATCATGAATAGGATTTTTCTTATAATAATTTTAGGATATTCTTAATCATAGAATTGGTGATTTCAGAACTAATAAAAAAATATGAAATATTTATGGAAACACGTATAATTTCAGATTTTGGGGATTATTTTGGAAGATATTATTTTTTATTTTTAAGTTAATTTCTTATTCAAATAATTTAATATTGAGGGTATTTCTATATATTTCAAATGAAAAATATATATCCCTTAATTAATTATTCACAATTTTTAATAAATTTTCATGCAAATTACACTTATATTACAAGGAATGATCAATATACATTACTATTTTATCATTGGATTCCTATTAAATATCCTTTAATTTAATGATGTCTTTTTGAGTTTCATAGAAGGATAAAATATTCCCTAAAAACATTATTAATATAAATTTTATATAAAACACTAATATAAAATTTTACTTTATCTATGTAAAGTTTTTTATTGAAATGTGATATTAAATGTTTTTTTTCTTCAATGTGCATAGTTGGAGAATCAAACATGTGAATTTTTATCCAATTAATTCTCAATATCATCGACATAAAATTATAGTAATGTTTTAACATTATTTATTCTTTTGATAGATGAAAATAAATTTGTGATTGACTGTATAAGATCCTTATTAATGTAATATTTCACTTTATAGTGTAGGTCTTAACTTGTTTTTACAGGCTGATACTCTAAGTATCTTTAACCTCATTATTCTATATGTTCATTCCTATCATTATTTTTAAAACAATTAAAATATATATTACCTTCATGTTTCATTGAATCCACTATATATTTTTTATAACACATTAACATATTTATCATATAATTCCCTCATTTATTATAGTTTTGAATAGATTAGGATATAACCTATGTGTTTTTATTTATAGAACTCATATGGAAAATGTTGGGAAAATAAGATAAGGGGTGAATAGATATACCTATATTTTATAGAGGTTTATATTATTATTCAATTATTCCCTCTTACATTAAATAATATTAATAAATTATGTCGTATTTATGTAATATGGGTTTCTAATAATATAATAAACTAGTAATACTGATATTAAATTAATTAAAGCACATGTTTATTTTATAGGGTTAAGTATCAATAGTAAAGTTTACTTCCATATCATTATCAAACTATGGTTATGTTAGGGATTTTATAATCACTATGATGGTAGTGATTACTATTGAATTACAATTGAAACATTGGTTTAGATATGAAATATCCACGACTTATAATGGATAGGATTAATTATTAATTATCTCATGTCATGTTATTCAATGAAATTGTAAATATTGTATCCACAAGTTCCTCAAATATCCAATCCAATATCATCATGGAAAAGATCACACAATCCACCAAAAGATGTCACCATTTAAATAAAATATTTTATTCTTACTAAATATATAAATAATTATCTTCCAATTAAACAACAATTTTACTATTATCTTGTGAGTCCTACTATATCATATGAGTCTTAGATTGTTCGATGCTTAATGAATATAGAACAATCCATGCAACTTTATGATTCAATTATTAGAAAATCAGGAACATTTTTATTCTTCTAGTGAAGCATCTATCCACACCAAGATGTGTGTCTATGATGCCTAAAATTTAAATGATATTTTTTTATACAAAAAAATTAAATCAATTATTGAATTCTGATATCAAATACACCAAAAACTATTACAATATATATTTATTATAATTTTATATATTCTCGATAATTGTATTACTTCAAAATATATGGTGTCTTTTAATGATAAAGGATTGTGTATCCGAATGATTCTATTATATATTGGTTATTAACTACATTTATAATTTATTCACATATTTTAGTCATGTGATTCGAATATTATAATTTAGCCAAATTATATTTCAAGCCTGGACCACATTTTTCACATTATTCATTAAGAAATTAAGAATGTGGACTTATCAAATAAAATGGTCTAACAAATAATATGGGTATAAAATATATCCATGTAAAAACAAAACCAAATCTTTAAACATTGATTCTCAGGTTATTTATGGAACTATATCATACAATCTTATATCATCCTCGAATTATTGGGATCAACCAAAAACTCACTTCTCTTACACAATAGATATGTTGTTCATAATCCCTCATTCATCATCTTCATGTAATCAAATAAACATTGTTATAGTGGATTTATTTTAACAATGACATCATCGTGGAACTTTTTCATCAATAATATATTCACACTAGATCCAAAATACATTATGACATCTTGTAAAGATCTAGAAAATCTCATATCCTTTACATAGAATCATGGGAGGCCTTTATATACATTAGTGAACCATAAAGTATTATAAGATAATCAAAATTTTTGTTCATGTGTAAATTAAATAATTCAAAGTATTCATTGAGGAATATGAGGGCTCTCATATATCATGAGTGACTACTACTTTCTCTCTGATTTTTTGTTCTCCTTTAATACACAACTCACTACCATAATTACACTGCATTTTCATCATATATTAACAAAAATAAATAACAATAAATATATGTTGTTTCATTCCATTAATATAATTCCATAAATTTCTCATTATATTTTTTATTCCTTAAAATTGGGTTCCCTTTTTTATTTTTTGATGTTGTTAAGAATAATTGATTATTTAGGTAAATCGATTCATTTGATATTCATTTTTTTGAGAAAAAAATCATGTTAATGTAAAAAGATCAAGTTCAACTCATTTTCTAGAATGTAGATTAAATCTATGTGGGTTAATGAACTGCTGCAACTTAGTTATCATTTAAAAATATATTTTTTCACTAAACATAAGCACAAATAAACGATTATGGTTTCATGCGTGTACTCAGGGAATCGAGAATATCATATTCATTATGGATTTGTAACTAGATATGAATGAAGTAATGATAATTGAATGTTGGATATGAATTATGGAGGAAAATATCATTGAGAGGTATGTGAATATGCAATGACTATATGTAGAGACCCAAATCTTGACATACATGGACATTACATTTCATTTCTAGAATATCTAATACATGACAAAAATAGACACCCAAAGACTATATTAGATTAGTGTCTTTGGAAATGTAGAACATAATCTTTTTACCATGGTGAATGACCTTAAACATATCCCACAAAGAACATCCCATTTTGTTTTCTTACCTAAAACCTTTCTTTATAACCTAAGGAAAAGAGAACATAAAAAGGGTGAGCTCAAATGCCTAGTAAGGGTAAACATAGAGAACATAAAACAATCCATAAACATTTTAACATAAAAACATGAACATAAAAATCAAAATCGTGAGCAATGACATAAATATTGGTAGAACATAAGGCATAGATCGTAAAGGGAAATTAATCATGATAAAATAGCATGGGGATAAAATATGTAATTGTGGCAAAAAAATTAAGCAAATGTAATGATTTCCATATTAGCCAAGGAATTACTTCCATGAGTATCATCGTGGACCAAGTCCATTACTAAACCTAGTTTACTTGCTGTTCCAGCCCTGTATTACTGAACCGGATTTTACATGTCATCTGTTCCATGTCTATCTCATGAGATATAAATCATTACCCAATGTATTTGAGGGATATATACGTCCAAACCATCTCATAATGAAATCATTGTTAATTTTTCCCCAAAATAAACATAAATCATTCATCATAACCCAATGAATAAAATGGGTTTCATAAACATCATCCCATCATAACATAATCTATATAAAACTAATGGATATCAATTCATCCTATGAAAAATCAAAACATTTAAATAATAATTACAATATACATGAAACATAAAAATACTAAATAATGTCATCTTAGATGGAAAATAGTTTTGATAAAACACTTGAAATTAAATCTTGAAGAAAATATCCTTTCTTCTTCAAAATAATTTTCTTTTCCCAAAATGACATTAAATTTTAAAAGAAAAATATTTTTTGAAAATAATCATGAAATCATGTCCAGGAAGCATTATTAAAATAAGTCATTATGAAACCATAAAAATTTGTTCATGTCGTATAATTTAAAAAATATACTTCTTGTAATTTTGTTGGAAAAGAAAAAAAGTACCTGTTATAGTAATAAAAACAATGATTCCTTACATACCATGAAATTAAAGCTAAAAATTTGTAAAAGGACATTAAAAATTCATGATTTGTTTTAGAAAACGTGGACATGGATGATAACTATAACCCCAGTAAATATTATGAATAAACAATCTCGGTTAAGAATGAGATTAGCGAAATTATCATTTGCCTTATATCCAATTTCATCCGTAAGTGTCCGAGACTCATCTCATTCAATTCGTCTCTACTAAAACTCCAATTAGGGCAACAAATTTCATCTTTGAAGAAGATCATGACCACCATTATGTTTATAGGGAAGTGGAGAAGAGAAATGGACAGGGTTTGGCTGAGCTTGAAGGCTCAAAATATTGTGAAGAAGAGAGGGAGGAGGTTCCCTTTTATAGAAGAAGAGAGGGGAAATTTTGGAAACCTCAAAAATATTAATTTATAATAAATGCATAACCCACATATGAACTTATAAAATGACAAAAATTTGAAGATGATATGAGATTGTGTTGTAATCTCATCAGCCAAACAAATTTAGATATGTTATAAGATTTTTTTAATCCTTTTCACCTTGATTTATCCTGATTTAATCTATTTAATTTTATTTGTGCTATAATTATTCTAAATATTAAATTTATGTAAATTAATACTTATATTTTTTAAATTTTGTAACACCCCAAGATTTCATAGTACATTATTCTTATCAAAGTAATCTAATAACTTGCACTACACGAAACACGAGTTCTACCGCACCACGACTTACCAAAATAGTCGTTCAAAATCATTTATGAATAGTATTAACTGAATATTGAACTTTATATAATCCATATAATTTTAGAATCCATATTATGAGTTTCATATACACAATGTAATAACAAATGCATTTTTTTCAGATAAAAGAAGTATTTTTCCAAAAATGTTATTTTTCTGCCTTTTAATGGAGATCCTTTTTTAAATCCAATATTTTAAACATTTACATATTCAATTTCACAATATAAACTTCTTCTTTAAAATCGGGACATAATAATTTAGTTTCAAAAAAATTTTGTGCTTTTCGGATAACTTTCATATTTGGGTGAATAGTGAAAAAATACTATATTTTAAGTGAAAATAACTTTTTTAGTCAAATTAATTTATAGTGTTAAATTATACATTTTAAGGTTTTGAAAGTGTAAATATAATAGATTTTTACCATTTAACACAACACTGTTCATTTCAAGTAATTTTACGTTGAAATTGGACATAAACAAGTATTAATATTTTGACTATTAATATATCATAAAAATACGCTTTTTGGTTTCGACAATAGGAATTAATTTAAAATTAATAAATGAAACTTTTATGTTTTGAATTTGTTAAAATAGAATTCATTTTTAGATTCTGAATATCGAAATTACCTTATGGTAAAATTTTGTTACTTTTTTGATAACTTTCATATTTTGATGAATAGTGAAAATTACTAAATTTTAATTAAAAATAAATTTTTATTCGAAATAACTAATAGTGATAAATTATCAATTTAAGTGATTTTAAAGTATAATTAGATTATAATTTTAAAATTTAATCCAATTCTAGTCATTGGACATAATTTCATATTTAAACTGGACATAAGAAAGTGTCAATCTTTTGATAGTTATTATTTGTTAAAAACACGCTTTTTGATTATCAACGGAAATTAATTTTAAATTAATTTCTGCCAATTCTGTATTTGTAATTTAGAAAAATGGATTCCATATTTAGAATCATAAGGACAAAATTTTGTAAATAGGTAACATTCATTTTTAGACATTTTGAATAATTACTACGGTAAATATTTTATTTACCATTGTTATAGAGTAAATCCTGTAAATAAGGGTAAAAAATAATATTATAAAATTATTAAATTACACTAAAATTGGTCCTATCCCTATTGGTTGATAAATGTACTACCCTAAGAATAATTGGGTCAATTTTTGGACCCCATTGATCCACATGTAAGTGATAATGACACATTATATTAATTAAGTTAAAGTAAATCCAAAAATGACATAAGCATATATCTTTTAGAAAAGCAATTTTTACATAGGGTTATTTATGTTATATTTTCGACTATAAATATTAATTAGAAAGATAAAAGTATTTCCTACATCATGGTATTTTTTTTATAATTTTTAGACATCTAATAAACTAAATTATTTTTTACACAATAATGAAGTAGTGTTTACCTCATTTATAAATGATTTGAAAAATTATGATTATAAAGACTCAAATAATACACAAAACCTGTCCAAATCTTATTTTATGATTTCATTTCGATCATGAGTCGTATTATATTTAACCTTAATTAGTTTTTGACCTTTATGAACTGAATATCATTATATAATAGAATAATATTTTCAATCTTTCCTAAAGAACCCCTCCCCCCTTATAAAAGGACACCACTACTAACCAATTGCTCACACCTCTCAAGACTTTTGGCTCATCCAACCTCTACCCAATTAATCTCCCTACATCCCTCCCCTCCTCCTAGAATCCTTAACATTGGAATACGAAACTTTAAGATTCTTTTTTTGTTCAAACCAAAGGGAGTTACCGAAATTAATGTTAACAATTTCGCTTAGCTTCTTTTATTTTATTTTACTTCTCCAACCCTTAAACTCATATTATTATTTTCTTTTGTAACAAAACCATTATACTCAACATACTAGTATATTGTGATGAGAAGTATTCAAACTAAACTTACACACACCCCCATCTAATGGGTGAAGAACATAATATTTATGTGGATGGAAACCAAACGCCTCACGAAATGATGATTGTTCAATTATCTCCTACCACCTCTCATGGTGGCCATTATGATGGAACTATAATTAAATATAATATTAATGAAATTTATTTTATATATATGCTTTTTAATTCTATTTTATATAATACCATTATTCATTCCATGTTTTATATATATATATATATATGATAATTTCATTTGAAGAAGCGCGGACTACCGCCCCCTCAAAGTGATATGACTCGTTCATACCATACGTGGAACATATAATGGATGGTGTAAATGAAAATAAGTAAAATAAATATGATATTATAATATAATGGAACAATAATATACCTATGTATCATTTGTTTTTTCCATTTAAAATGAAAAATGAAATGTAAGTAGTGTTCGTGCGCATGTATGGACTACCATCTCCACGAACGTGAATAGATTCATTCCCCATCGTATCCATTCAATAATAATTTCATTTGATGATTAAAAATAATTTTTAAGGACTTGATATCATTCTAAATATGAATAAGACACAACCTTCGGATAACAAACACGACTTATGTAACAAAACATATAAATGAGAACGAGTAAATGAACACCCGAAACAAGGATAATACTAAAATATTATTAACAAAGCAATATTAATAGATAATATTTGAAATTATATTTATGTATATGATTTTTGTATAAATAAATAACAATTATTTCACTTTTATATAGTAGTTTAACCTACCCTATTCCAAGGAATAGAACAAGGTAAAGAGTTTTCATCTCACTCCGTATTCCCGTGAGATTCGTGCCATATTTCCACTATTACCTTTTGTGTGGTGTATGTTATCACGACCCCCTCCCACAATGTGTATCAATCCTGGTCTAGAAATGTAAAAAGGGAGATAATCACCCCCGAGTCCCTCCTCCAGTTGGCCCCGAGTTGGCGAATAACACCGAGGGTATTGTAGACACACAAATGGGAAGCATTACCCTCTAAGAGAACATATGCAGATGTTAGAGATAAGATAGATATCAATAAAATCCATCTCAGAACTGGAATATAAACAAAACCTAAGTGCATATATAAAATGTCCTGAAAATTTACTACAAATTAAAGGAAAAACTACAGGTACCCAAAAGAATGTAAGATAGTAGCAACCACAAGCCTGAACAGCTCCTGCAACCACAAGCTAGTAGTAACCAGCCTGATCTCCAACCTACTCCCAGTGACCTGAAAAAATAGTTTATATATACATAGGGTGAGTATAACAGTATACTCAGTAGGATCCTCCCTAAAACCTCTCATACAAAAGTAAATAAATCATGCTAAGGAACAATGAATAACAAGTAAAACTAACTCGTCACTTAAACAGGTATACAAAGTTCCCAACCTCATCATGGATACTCTCACCATGTAATGCATACAAGATTATATCATATAGTAATGAATATCAAGGGTACCCTGCTACTTCATCCCTACTCATTTTCCGCTTTTCCCCAATGACATACGTCCTATGCATCTCTCTCCAAAGGCTTTCCCGTATACACATGGGCTAAGCTTTCACAATCTGCACCACATGCACCAAAAAGGCTTTCTTGTAGACACTAGGTCTAAGCACCACACCATCCTCACAACCAAAAGTAACCAGGTAGTTTCTGGGATCCAACACAGCTCGCATAACGTGTATCATACGCCGGATATTATACCTCAAACCATTACATCCCATAAACCTAGTAAGGATCCTCAAGCCATCACATCCTATATGTGTTACACCTATAGTAGTCCATAGGATAGTACATGGAGAATATATGTGTGTGAATAACCCAAGACATTACATCCCCCTATACACATATATGGGTAAAACTAACCATTGATCCTCATGGAACAAGTGTCTACCAAGAGAAGAGAGTGGGGTCAAAGGGGGGTAGTTAGCCTTTCATCCTTCCACTGGAATGTTGGTGAAAACACCCCCCTAGGGCTCAGAACCCTCGGGGTGTTAGTTGACCTTACTGACAGGGTGGAATAGCGTATAGAATCACAAAATGTACATAATATATTACAACTCACAACCACACTATGGGAATAACCTAGTCTTATTTTCAATTGCAGCTAATGTCTCTTGGACTCCGGGATTCTATTTCTACGACTAGGTATCCAATAGCACACAACCAATTAATGAACATCATTAGATTACTTCATCCACTTTTTCATCAATTCCATTTTATGTTAATTAATTAATTACACATTAATTAACTATGAACAAAACCACATTAAATTCATCAACATCACAACCAACGTCAAATGTTCCTTCAAAGATACAACCTCATCATTGTATTCCAGCATCTCTATCCCCATGGGTTAACATCAATTCTTCAAATATTCATTACAGAAATTACTTTCCCATATTCCCAGGCATTCTAGAAGTGCATCCTATGCTACTAAACACAAGGGGCTTAACAAGTTTAGTATATGTACTACTCGTCGAGTCTATTCTTCCTATAGAAATAGCTTAGACCCATTATCCCTGGAGAGGCTAAACACGGACGTCACATGGCATACCCCGAGTGTCTTCACCCCTTTCGAAAGAAGGGTAAGAAAGACCGGTTTCCTGGAGCCATGTGGAAAATCAAAGTAGATAAACAATCAAAGAATCCACATGCATCCAACAACCACATCCATCCCATTCCATCATCCCTGGTGTTCTCCCGGACACCCACATCCATAAATCGATGCATCTCACCACTCTAGGCATCATCTGATGCAACAACCACGAGGCCTCCTTTCCCCCACATATCACAACACCCTCCCAGGGTCACATCACCACACATGCAACAGGAAAACAAACAATACAACAATTTGGGCTCTTGGCCCATTAGCATGTAATCCAGCCTTCAAATGACAAGCACCAGTAGATTTGAGCTTTACCAACCAACTGAATTAAATGCATCATTGGACCCAATTTGATTCAAACCATGTCGGAACATCATCCACAACACTAAAAACAACCAGATTCATTTACATGAATCTTTATCATTAGACCAATAAAATATCAATTAATTTCATCATTATGTTCCTTATCAAATTCATCAAGAGAAACATGATAATAAGAAAGGTATTGATATCACAGTATCTAGCAAATCAAGAGGCAAACCGTTATCGTAGTACAAAGAAAAAACATGCGATCAAACCAATTATTTTAATCCGGTTCAAGTATTTAATTAGGTCAATTCCATTGTGATCTAAAGGGATAAATCATGCTGACTTTACGATTGCACATATTAGAGAAGCCACGAATCGCCTACCTCAACGGTTTTGACGAAAACCACAACGGTCGAAGAGGACCCAAGTTGACCGGGCCTATTAACCAAGGATCCCCCCTAGATCTCTTTTACTAACAAAAACGAGACCAAATATCATCATAATCGACATCTAAACACATAGATGTACCCATAACAGGCATAGATCTATTATTGTGTGAGAAGAGGAGGTGTAGATCTAGGCAGATCTATTAAACCAAAAAAAGGGTCACATACCTTGAGAAATCGGCTTTGATTCCCCAAGAGAAGCCTCAAGATCACCTCCAAAATGCTTGGTAGAGGTTCTCTAACCTTCAAGGTAGTGTAATCCCCAATTATGGATTCTTAGGGGCTTAAACGTGGTGATTAAAGGCAATACAAGTTAGACACATAAATTTTATGATCTAAATTTATGTTCCTGCATGGTTAGTCTACATAGTTTAACAAACCGTGTGCTAACTATGTGTTAGCTTCTTCCTCGCCAAACACTCATAGCACAATTAGTCCACACAGTTAGACAACCTGTGCACTAACCTTGCATTAGCCACTGCCTCCAAGACTAGCCTTGCATAGTTTGGCCGCACGGTTTAGGAAAACCGTGCGCCAACCGTGTGAAAGCTATTACCCATTATATTTCCTTAAAAGTCCACCCAAACGCACTCCAAGACACCTTGACATTCCATAGAACCTCTAAGACCACATTTTCATGATGTAATGGACCGGAGAGGTGTGGGACATTACATCAGATACCTATCAATACATTCTTGTCCTAGAGAATCCAAAACCCACCTAAAGAGAAAAGGGAATAGGGTCTGAACAACCACCCACTGAGATACCTCTCAAATGAGAGTAGGCCACCAAATCAGCAAAGGGTGCCATCTCATAAACATGAAAGTTACGCAACCACATCAGTTACAATGATACATGAAATGAGTTAAACATCATACAACTATGGGTAATGAGAATGTATCTATGATTCATGATCTTAGGTACTCTCCTCCATGCCACCGTGTCACCACAAGACACGAACTAAGGGGATGGAATGTCTGCGCAACACCTTCTCCTTGCGGTCTTGGATCTCTAATGGTTGCTCCCCAACAGTGGCATCATTATCAACATCGATCTCTCCCCAATCGATGATGTGAGGGAAATCATGAAGATAACAACGTAGCTATGATACATTGAAATCCTCATGTATCTGACGCATCTGAGGGAGAAGAGCTACTCGATACGCCACAGATCCAACACAAGATAACACCTCGAATGTCCCAACAAAACAGCGAGAATTTTTACTCCCACTACCAATCCTTCACTGCCCACGACAGGGAGTCACTATCAAAAACACATGATCCCCAACATTAAACTCTAGGGGCCTCATTCTATGATCGTCATATGATTTCTGATGATATTGTGCTGTCTTCATCCTATCACAAATCACCTAAACCATCTCTATTGTATCCTGCACAAGTTCTAGTCAAAGAATTGATGACTCTCCGACCCCAGTCCAGCCCAACGGAGAATGGAAAGGTCATTCATATCAGGCTTAAAACGGCACCATACTGATGGTGAAGTGAAAACTATTATTATAAGCGAACTCCACCAAGGTTAAGTGCCACATCCATGAACCTAAAAAATCAAGAACACAAGAGCACAACAATACTTCAAGAGTCTGCGTAGTTCTCTTTGTCTGACCATCTGTTTGAGGATGAAAAGAAGTGATGAGGCATAGTTGAGAACCAAAAGATTTTTGGAGAGCTCTCCACGCCTTGGAGGTAAAACAATGATCTCGATCAGAAATGATCGTACTTGGGACTCCATGAAGTCTCACCACCTCCTCTAGATACTTCCTCGATAAAACCTCCATTGAGCTCGACTCATTGATCACCATGATGTGGGAAAATTTTGTTAACCAATCAACTACCACCCAAATAGCATCATGTTCTCCTGGAGATCGAGGTAAACCAGTAACGGGGTCCATTGAGATTTCCTCCCACTTCCACTGAGTAATCACTAATGGTTGGAGAAGACCACCAAGAACACGGTGTTCTCTCTACACATTCGGGCAGACTAAACATCGAGGCAAAAACTCTGCAACGGCACGCTTCAGCCAAGGCCACCAAAGCAAACTCCATAATGGATCAGTACATCTTTGTCACACCAGGATGAACCACTCAAATAGGACCACAGAACTCTCTGAGGAATATCTCGCGCATCACAAAGGTAAAAAAAGACATCCATGATACAAAACTATGTATTGTTTATCCTTAGAAAAACCATTAGGGGCCTCACCACAAACAACTCGGTTGCTCCAGACCTCCACCTCAAGATCCCCCAACTAGGACTCTTCCACCTTCTGCACCAGGGATGAATGTACTATCATCTGAAAAAGAAAACCTCTACCCCTAACTTCTCCCATATCAAGATTCAATTTTGATAGTTCTTCCATTACTCTCCATGAATCACCGGATTCACGCACAACATCACTACATGTCGTTTGGCTCAGTGCATCAGCTACAACATTCACTTTTCTAAGAGAATACGATATTTTGAAGTCATATTCCAGTAAGAACTCCATCTATAGACATTGTCATAATTTCAAGCCACAATGTGAGAAAACATACCTCAAACTCATATGATCAGTGAAGACCACAAAGCGTTCACCAATGAGATAATGTCTCCACAACATCAGAGAAAAACACCATGGCTTCCAACTCAAGATAATGGGTGGCATAGATGCATTCATGGGGATTAAACTGCTGAGACCTGTAAGAAATGACTGTCCTATGTTGCATAAGAACACTGCCTAACCCCAGATGTGAAGCATCGCAGAAGACATCAAACTGAACTCTTTCCGCCAGAATACAATGGACAGAAGCACTTACTAATGTCTCCTTTAGATACTCGAAAGATTTCTAACACTGATCAGTCTATATGAATGCCTGATCTTTCCTGGACAAAGCTGTCAGAGGAGTCGGGACCCGTGAGAAATCGGCTATGAACCTCTTGTAGTTTCCTGTGAGACCAAGGAAACATCCCACCTCTCACACTTTCTTGGGGGCTTCCCAAGACAAAACTGCTTCAATCATCGATGGACCGATGACTACTCCCTGTTGGGACACAACATTCCCCATGAAACAGAATTATCAGGCCCAAAACTCACACTTCGACAACTTTTCGAAAAAAATGATATCGATGAAGAACTCCCAAAATGGATCGTAGATGCTCTGCATGCTCCTCTTCATATGTGGAGTACATAAGGATTTCATCGACGAAAACTACCACGAACTTGTCTAGGAACTCACAGATCACATCATTCATCTAACCCATGAACATAGATAGAGAATTCTTCACCCCATATGCCATTACAACGAACTCATAATGCCCATGATGACAACAGAAAGCAGTATTATGGATATCCTCATCCTTCACACGCATCTGATGATATCCTAATGGAATGTCGATCTTTGAGAACCAACTTCCACCCTTCAGTTGATTGAATAAGTCATCAATCCTCGTAAGAGGATAGCGATTCTTTGTTTTCACTTTATTTAAGTGAAGATAATCGACACACAACTGCAAATTGTTGTCCACCTTCATCAAGAAGAAAACTGGTGCACCCCATGGTGACACACTTGGCTGAACAAAACCACACTGCAACGGACCATCAAGCTGTATATGAAGCACTCGTAACTCCTAAGGGGACATACTTTATGGAGGCATAGAGCTAAGAGACGCTCCTAGATGTAGTTCGATTTAGAACTCGATCTCTCGTCGAGGGGGTAAGGCTACAACCTCTTCTGTAAAGACTTCAGGGTACTCCACTACAACCCTAGGAAACGCCAACTGCTGAAACTTTGAAGAACTCAGCATCATCTCAGCTGCTATGGATGATAAGGATGAAACGAACCTATGACCCATAGGAGGGTCTCTCTCACCAACAAACACCGCTTCTTCACCATCCGTACTAGAGAAAATGACCTTATTCCTAAAGAAATATACAATAGCCTTCACCGAATACAACCAATCCATGCCAAGGATAACATAATATGGTTGTATACATTAAAATTGGAAATCATCCCAACAGTGGTGTTTCCCCAACACTATCTCATAGTCTCTAAAAAACTCAAACATGCTAGCTCGACCTCCAACTAGCGTAGTCAACACCAAGGGCACTGGAAGCTTCTCTACCTCAAGTCCCAATTCATGGAAAATGGTAGGTGATATGAAGGAGTGTGTTTCTCCTCAATCAACAAGACATACAACACGGTAGAAAACATGCAAAGAGTACCACGAATGCCATCTGGCTCGTCTGGTGCTAGCAATGAAAGAGCATGAAGCTGACCATGACCTCCTCCACGGCCTCTCTGATCATGATGAAGACCACCACAATAGCTTTTATCTGCTCTCTGGGGACGGGGAGTGTCATGGTGTTATCCTCTGCTTGCCCCATCTACCCTCAGCTGATCTAAAGATGGTGCAACAAGCTTCTGATGCCTTGGCGGAAACTGCCTCAACGGAGGAACCTAGAGCATAACACCTGGTGCAGAATGACTGCTCTGAAAGGTCAGGCACTCCCACTGTTGATGACTACAACCACCACAAGGAAAACAAGTGCCCGATCCCTTAAAAAATGCCAGAGAGTTGCTGCCTCCGGAGAAACGTGGTGTGAAGGGCTGGGACCTACCCCCGGTTGAACGAAAACTCTTCTTCCAGGAAATCCGGGAACCCCATACCACAACCTTGCTTCATGAGGAATCATGTTGATTCCCCTATTTTGATGATCTTTGCCTGGACAATGTCCTCTCGACAACCTCCACCCTCGCCAGCACCTTGAGATATATATTCAACATAAATTTGGTGACCTGGCGCTGGATCTCTGGACGCAAATCCTCCTCGAAATGCCTCACCCTAGCCTCCTGGTCTAGTAACAAGTCCGACGCATACCGTAAAAGGTTTCGGAAATAGATTAAAAACTCTCGAATATTGGATCTCCCATGTCGAAGGGTAAGAAGCTCCTTGCGACTGGACGCCTCTGCAGTCGAGGAAAGGAACTCGACTTTGAACATATCTCAAAACACCTCCCAGGAGATCGCTAACTCCTCATGATCACCGGGGAACAAGAACCACCACTACCATGCTACTCCACACAGCATCGTCACAGCTAAGGACACCCAGTGCTCCATCTGAGCACAGATCAAACTGAATCCTTTCTCGACCTCCTCCAACCAGTCTTTTGTGACTGCATCTGAAATAGTGCCCTCGTACTTCTGCAGACTCTGGTGTTGAAACTCTCAGAGTGTCTTCCTCCAAGTGTCGTCGTTGTCAACCTCTACCCTACTGAGACCAGCAGGAACAACTTACTGGACATCTTCTACCAAAACCTGACGAGGACATCGACCTAGAGCCATACCTGCAAAATAAAAAACACTTAGAGATCCTAAACATGGAATATGGAAGAATCAACATTTATTAATTAATTGTTTTCTTTTATTCGTTTTAGGTTAACATTTTCCAAGGTCTATCCATTCAAACACAGGCACAAGGAAGAATGATGCATGATCCTTTCCTATGTCTCTACCCTGCAACTAGTATCACCATGTTTAGTAGCCATTGTAAAATTAAAGGTTCATACATCGGATCATAGTGGGACCTAAATGCTTATGTATTAGTCGGTCTCTAGTGTTTACCTCACTTTCTAAACACGAATGACACCGTGGCCCTACCAACCCATGAAACCTCACTTATGCTTAACTCCAAATGTCATCCTATCCCTCAACCAGACCACTGATAAGACTCTGTCATGACCCCCTCCCCAAAATGTGTACCCCTCTTGGGCTGGCAATGTGAAATGGGAGATAATGACCCCTGAGTCGCACCTCCAGTTGGCTTTGGGTTGCATACTAGCACCGAGGGTATAGTAAACCCAAAAATGGGAGACATTACCCTATAAGAGAACATATGTGGAACAGAGAGATAAAATAGACACCAATCAACTCCAACTCAGGACTGGAATATAAATGAAACCAATGTGAATATATGAAATTTCATGAAACAGTACTAAAACTTAATGGGAAAACTACAGGTAAGACAGCAACAACCACAAGCCCAAACAGCTCATGCAAACACAAGCTAGTAGTAACCAACCTGATCTTTAACCTGCTCTACGTGACCTGAAAACCCATTTATATATACATAGGGTGAGTATAACAGTATACTCATTTGGATCCTCCCAGAAACATCTCGTGCAAAAGTAAAGAAAGAATGTTAATGCACAGTGAAAAACAAGTGAAACTAACTCGTCACCGAAATAGATATACTATGTTCCCAATCTCATCATGGATACTCTCACCATGTAACGCATACAAGAGTATATCATATTGTAATGAATACAAAGTGTACCCCACTACTAATTCCCCACTAGTTTTCCACTTTTCCCCAAAAAAATACGTCATGTGCATCTCTCTCCAAAGGCTTTCCCGTATACACCTGGGCTAAGCTTCCACAATATGCACCACGTGCACCACAAAGGCTTTCCCGCAGACACCTGGGCTAAGAACCACAAAATCCTCACAACCAAAAGTAATGAGGTTGCTTCCAGGATCCACCACAGCTCGCATATTGTGTATCATACATCAGGTATTATACCTCAATCCATTATAGCCTATACACCGAGTAAGGATGCTCAAGCCACCACAACATATACATGTTACACCTATAGTAGTCCATTGGAGACTATATCCAGATTATATTTGTGTGAATAACCACAAGACATTACAAACCTCTACACACATATATGGGAAAAAATAACCAATGTGCCTCATGGAACTAGTATCTACCAAGAGAAGAGAGTGGGATCAAAGGCGGTAGTAAGCCATTCATCCTCCCACCGGAATTTTGGGGAAAACACCCCTATGGTTCCGAATCCCCGGGGTGTTAGTTGACCTTTATGACAGTGCGGAGTAGCGTATAGAAACACAAAAAGTACAGAATATATTACAACTCACAAACACACTATGTCCATAACCTAATCTTAGTTTCAACTGCAGATAACATCTCTCAGACTCCGGGCTGCTATTTCTAAGACTAGGTATCTTATAAGCCCACAACCAATTAAAGAACATCATTAGATTAATTCATCCCCTTTTTCATCAATTCCACTTTAAGTTAATTAATTCTTTACACCTTAATTAACTATGAGAAAACCACATTAAATTCATCAACATCACAGCCAACATCAAATGTTCCATCAAAGTTACAAACCTCATCATTGTATTCCAGCAACTCTGTCCTGATGGGTTAACATCATTTCTTCAAACATTCATTATTGAAATTACTTTCCCATATTCCCAGGAATTCTAGAAAAGAATCTTATGCTACTAAACAAAAGGGGCTCAACACGGTGAGTAGATGTACTACTCGTCGAGTCTGTGCCTCCTATAGCAAGAGTGTAGACCCATTATCCATGGAGAGGCTAAACACGGAATGCACGTGTCATACCCCGAGTGTCTTCGCCCCTTTCGAAAGAAGGGTAAGCAGGACCAGTTCCTTGGAGCAGTGGGGAAAGAAAAGAATATAAACAACCAAAGAATCCATAAGCATCCAAAAACCACATTCATCCCATTCCATCATCCCTGGTGTCCTCCCCGACACTCACATGAATAAACTGATGCATCTCGCCACTTTAGGTGTCATCCGCTGCCACAACCACAAGGCCTTCTTTCCCCCACATACCACAACACCATCCCCGGGCCATATCACTCCACAAGAACTAGAAAACTAACATTAAAACAATTTGGGCTCTTGCCCTTTTTTCAAGGCATCCGACCGTCAAACAACAAGCACACACAGATTTCAGGTTTACCAACCAACTGAATTAAACGCATCATTGACACCAATTTGATTAACCCCTTATTGGAACAACATCCACAACAACAAAAAACTGGATTCATTTACATGCCTCTTTATCTTTGGAAAAATAAATTATCAAATAATTCTGAATTTACGTTCCTTATCAATTTCATCAAGAGCAACATGATAAGAATAATGGCAAAGATATCACACTATCTAGAAAATCAAGAGGCAAACCGTTATCATGGTACAAAGCAACAACATGCGATTAAACCAATTCTTTTAATCTAGTACAAGTATTAAATTAGGTCAATTACAATGTGATCCATAGAGCTAAATCATGATAACTCTATGATTTCATATATTAGAGAAGCCACGAATCCGCTACCACAACAGTTTTGAAGAAAACCACAATGTTTAAAGAACGCCCAAGAAGACCAGGCCGATTCACCTAGGATCCTCCCTAGATATCTTCTCCTAACACAGCCGAGACCAAATCTCTTCTTAATAGGCATCCACAAACATAAATCTACCCATAACCGGAGTACATCTGAGATCCCAAGAGAGGAGGAAGATTATATCTAGGTAGATATATGAAACCAAACAAAAGGGTCTCATACCTTGAGAAACTGGCTTTGATTCGCAAAGAGAAGCCTCTAGATCACATCTAAAATGCTTGGGATAGGTTCTCTAACCTTCAAGGGAGAGTAATACCGAGTTATGGATGCTTAGGGGCTTAAATGAGGTGATTGAAGGCAAAATGATTTAGATCCACATGATTATGGTCTAACTTTAAGTGCCCACATGGTTAGTCCGCACGATTAAACAAACCGTGCACTAATCGTGTGTTTTCTTCTGCCTCGCCAAACAGTCCTCTCATGGTTAGTCCACATGGTTAGACAACCCGTGCACTAACCGCGCGTTAGCCACTACCTCCAAGTCCATCCTGTTACGGTTTGGATGCATGGTTTAGGCAAACCATGTACCAACCGTGCTAATGTTATTAGCCTTTAGATTTATTTAAAAGTCCACCCAAATGCACCCCAAGCCTCCTTGACATTCCAAAGACCCTCTAACACAACATTTTCACAATGTAATGGACCCGAAAGGTCCAAGACATTACATATGTATTGACCATAATTTTATTCTTTGTGTAATACATATTAATTTATTTGTATTTACATATTTATTTATGATACCACTTTCATGGAGTGTATGTTTCGTAAGATACCAAATTGGTAAGGGTTATTTCTACAATCTCTTCATTATCTGAGGTTGTTTATATGTAATTATCGACTAGGACCTCTATATCGTCCACATCCATGTGTCTTAAAACTGTATTTCAAAACATTTTTACTATTTACTAGACAATGGGTTAAAGTCATTTATAACCATATGTGTTTTTAAAAAAAATCCATCCGTCGTTTTCTAAAAAACGTACATTTTAACCTTTTCATCAAATTTAAGGTAAGAATGTTTTTTTAACTTATACGGCCGGTGCGACTATTTTCTACCTTTATAAACACATCGAAGCTTTCCTTTGAATATTATAAAAATATTTTCAATGTAAATGTTTTATTTTTATAATTATGTGTCTCCTAAATGATTTCAAAAATAGAAAGAGATATTTCTCTAAAAAAGTTTTTGATTTCATCTATGTCAAGATCCTTTGATGGATTTTAAGTTTATTTGGAGTTGATTTATTATGATACAAAACATAAATATTCTATTGAAGGTTTTGTGATATGTTTGACTCTGGAGGTGATATTTTTCACACCATTCATGATTAATGGTTAAAGTATTGACATTTCGAATGCTAGTTTTAATACGAATGATTATGATATGATTAAACATTTCCATATGAGGAATTTATTGGACTTAGTAAGTGACGGGTGGAGCCCGATAAAGCTCCTCGATGCATCGGTAGGTCTCACGAGACAACTAGTCATGGAATTGGAAGGGGCCCTTTCCCAATTTTGATATATAGTTTTAGCTGAGGCCTTAATCATTTTTAGACATCCTCACTGAGGCCTTGAAAAACTGTTTTAGAATGTCCGACATTATACATTTCTTCATTATGAAAATAATTTTGATGGCACATGTGGTCATTCGTCTAGTATAATACCAATGATTATGTTTTATTATGGCATTATTTACTTAGTTCATACTCCTTCCATAAAAGTATTCATGTTTATTATTGGTAAAGGCATGTTGTTTCAATTATTCACCATGCATAATATTTATCTTATCTTTCGTTGTATTTCTTACCCTTACTGTGCATTTGAGCTCACCCTTTTCATATGTTTCATTTTCCCATGATATGAAGAAGTTAGTTATGAATGACTTCCATGAATTGTTTAGGAGGCTTGGATGTTTCTAATGGAATAAATTCATGTTTTATTTCTTTTCAAGTTGTAAAGTTGAGCTTATGTATCAATCTTGTTTTCAATAATACTAAACTGGTCAGTCTTTTGAGACATGATTTCCATGTGATAATGACAAGGTTATGTAATAAACCACCAACTCTGGATAACTGGGGTTAGGGAGCTATAGTTGGTATTAGAGGAATTTCAGTACAAACCATGGTTGCTAGATTTAGATAAACTATGATTATATCACATAGACATAAGTTATATTTTGAAGATTAGTGTAGATGAACTTCCTAGAATTTCGATATTGTAGATATTTTTTGAGTTTTCTGATAAATACATCCATGTCTGGATACGAGTAGGTAGAGGCGGCTCTGGCACAAATGTACCAAAGGGTAAAACCCAAAAACACCGCTTTGAGATAGAATCGAATGGGAACTGGTGCACAGAAACGGGCCTTTCTAGACTCTTGGTTACGACACTCCCGGGGGATATGATTAGGATAATTCTAATTTTCTTTACAAACAATTATAAAGGGTTTATGAGTCTATACTTACTCAATGAAAAAATCTTTATGATTTTGGATTATATCCATAAACTGTTCAATTTACGTTAGTTATTTTACAAGTTTGTAATTATTCATTGCAATTCTTAAACTGGCCTAGTTTATACTATTGTATAGAAATGGTTCCCAATAGAAGGAATGTGAACTCTAGCAATACGAATGATCCAAAGAGTAAGAAGGATCATATATTTCACAGTATTAAGACAACATTTAGAAGGGAAATAGTCTCCCATGTATTCTCAACACATGAATAAATAGTAACATGTGTTAATAAGATAAGTAAAGAATACTCTGAGTCCTATGGCTTTGATCGGAAGCAAGATGAGAAAAGGATCGAAGAGAGAAATATGCATATAGGGTAGAGGGAAAAGATGAATTTTCCAAAATGTGATAACTGTGGGACGAAACACCCTGGAACTTTCATGAAGGGAATGAGAGTTTGTTATAAGTGTGGAGAAAAAGGACACCATGTACATGACTGAAAAGGTAAGAAAAAGGTTTCAAATGTAGAATGCTTTATCTACAAGGATTTGGGACACTACGCAAACCAATGTACAAATCATCATAGTATGTCCCAAGTGATGCCATTAGTTAATAATCAAGTTATGATACTACCACAGATGTGGAGGAATTATTAGATTTCATATGTTCTTATTAGATAATTATGCCATTTGAGTGTTGTGTCAACAATGTACGGGTTATAATAATTATGGAGTATATAAGGATTGTATTGCAATACTATTTCATTAACGACTTGAGATTGTGTGGAACCATGAAAAGTGACTCAATAATAGGTTATATTTTTTGAAAACTTATGGTTGATAGAAAGATAAACCATAATATGGTTCTGATACCGAGGTAGTGATTTTGGAATAATACATGGTTGATTTGGATAAATTATATTAGATATTCTTGACTACCTTGAAAATGATTAATGATTTGTATATTCCATCATTGTTGGATTTTACAACATTTTTTGATAGAATGAGTATACCAAGTATTCTATAAGTAATAAGGGATCATGAATGTAATCAATATGGTTTTATGGTAATTAAGGATGTTGCAGTGTTTTAGGAGAATACATGATGAGGGTGTCAACATGTTATTACGTAGAAAAAAGGATCTTCAATTTTTTTAACTTCCTTATTATGATTGTACTAAGAGTTTGGATAGAATTAATTTTGATAATTCTAATTTGAGATTATTTTTGGATTTCCATTAAAGGACAACCTGGAATTCGAGCAGCAACCTGTCGCGTCCGGTAAGGCCGCGAGACTTGAACCTACAACCGAAGGGTGACAAGGGGGTATCACCTAACACTGGCCCACATGATTTCTGATATTGAATAATGTATTATTTTATTAAAAAAATTATGGTATATGAATTATAAATTAATTTTTTTGGCACCCTATAGGAATAGGATAAATAGAATATATTTTTTAGTTCTATTATCTTTTAGAGTGAAAGATTAGTTTGTGGTAGAAATTAGTTAAAGGATGGGAATATACTTTTCAAGTATATACATTTATTGTTCTCTTATTATATGAAGAAATTAATTCTTATACTTTAGTGAAGGGATCATAAAAAATGTGTTATCTTAATACCATATGTTTTGTTGAACCGATGGTATTTTATATCATCATAGATTGATGAATTTAAGGCCCACAATTTTACACTTGTTTTTGACCGATGACCTCAATCACTAACAATAAATATTTAAATTTTTTATCCAATTACATTTCTCTAATTTATACCAATGTTCTCCTAATATATATCATAATTTGGTGGTGACCATTTCATTTCCTTTTTTCTCTAATTAAGACTAAATTTTATTAACCCAATTTCTGATGTGGGTTTCCCCACAAAGGAATTTTCTATTTTTATATTTTTTTAAACAATATAAAATTTTGAGGAAACAATTTATTGATGTAGGGAAGAATTTTACACTCCATGATTCATAGTACGTTATTTTTTTTCAAAATAATCCAATAACTTCCACTACACACAACACCGAGTTCTAGCACACCACGACTTACCTAAATAGCCGTTCAAAAGCATTTATGAATAGTATTAACTGAATTTAGAACTTTATATAAAATTTATAATTTTATAAACAATATTTTTAGTTTCTTAGACACAATGTAAGAACAAACTCATTTTTTTCAGATAAAAGAAGTATTTTTCAATAAAAATGCAATTTTACCTCCTTTTAACGGCGAACCTTTTTTAAATTCAATATGTGAAACTTTTATATATTCCATTTGAAAAAATAAACCTTTTCATAAGAATAGGGACATTAGAATTTAGATTCAATAATTTTTGGTTCTTTTATGAAAACTTTCATATTTGGGTGAATAGTGAAAAATACCATATTTTAACAGAGAACAATTTTTTAGTCAAATTAATTTATAGTGATAAATTATACATTTTAAGGGTTTGGAAGTTTAAATAGATTATATTTTTACCATTTAACCCAACATTTGTAATTGTAAATAATTTCACATTAAAATTGGAAATAAACAAGTATCAATCTTCTAATAGTTAATATTTCTTAAAAATACGCTATTTTGTTTCGACAACAAGAATTAATTTTAAATTAATAAGTGAAACATTTATGTTTCTAATTTGGTAAAATAGAATTCATTTTTTGATTCGGAATATCCAAATTGTCTTCGGGTGAAATTTTTTTACTTTTTTGATAACTTCCATATTTTGATGAATAGTGAAAATTACTAAATTTTAATTAAAAACAAATTTTTTATCAAAATAATTAATAGTAATGCATTATGAATATAAGTGATTTTAATGTATAATTATATTCTAATTTTACAATTTAATCTAATATTGGTCGTTGGACATAATTTTATATTTAAACTGGACATAATAAAGTGTCAATCTTTTGATAGTTATTATTTGTAAAAAACATGCTTTTTTGTTTCGTCAACGAGAATTAATTTTAAATTAATTTCATCCAATTATATGTTTTGAATTTAGAAAAACGGATTCCATATTTAGAATCAGGAGGTACAAATTTTGTAAAAACGAAACTTTTATTTTTAGACATTTTTAATAATTACTTCGGTAAATATTTTATTTACCATGGTTAAAGGGTAAATCTGGTAAATAAGGGTAATAAATAATATTATAATAATATTAAATTAACCTAAAACGTGTCCTAACCCTATTTTTTGATACATGTCCGACCATGGACATCATTGGGTCAATTATGGGACCACATGGATCCACATGTATGTTATAATGACATTTTATAATAATTAAGTCAAAGTGAATACAAAAATGATGTTATCATATATCATTAAGAAAAAAAAATTAATTCGGTTATATATGTTATATTTTTGGCTATAAATATACATTACAAATATAAAAAAATTTCTAAATCATGTTATATTTTTATAATGTTTATACATCTAATAAAATAAATTATTGATGACACAATAATGATGTCGTGTTTACATCATTAACCAATGATTTATAGAAATTAGATTTTAAAGACTAGAATAATACCCAAAACCTGTCCAATTTTTATTGCATGATTTTATCTCAATCAGTAATCATCTTATTTGAATCTTTAATGAGTTTTAGATCTTTTTAAACTTATATCATTATATAATAAAATAATATTTTCAATCTTTCCTAAAGACCCCCCCCCCCTTGATAAAAGAATAACACTTCTAACCAAATTTCCACACCTATTAAGCCTTTTGGCTCATCCAAAGTCTTCCCAATTAAGATCCCTACATCCCTCTCCTCCTCTTAGAACCATTATCTTAGGCATAAGTCACTTTAATATTTCTTTTTGGTTAATACCAAAGAGTGTTACCCAAATTAAAGGTAACTACTTCTCTTAGCTTCTTATCTTTTATTTTACTTCTCCAACCCATGAAATCATATTATTATTTTCTTTTAGAACAACAATAGTATACTCAATATACTAGGATATTGTTATGAGAAGTATTAAATCAACACATACACACACCACCATCTAATGGGTGAAGAACATAATGTTTCTGTGGATGGAAACCAAACGCCTCACGAAACGATGATTGATCAATTATCTCCTACCACCTCTCATGGTGTCCATTATGATGGAAATATAATTAAATATGATATTAATGATATTTATTTTATATATAAGCTTCTGTAATTCCATTTTATAGAATACCATTATTCGTTTCATGTTGTATATATATACGCGATAATTTCATTTGAGGAAGTGCAGACTACCGCCCCCTCAAAGTGATATGGTTCATTCATACCATGAATGGAACATATAAAGGATGGTATTAATGAACATAAGTAACATATATATGATATTATATTATAATATAATAATAATATACCTATGTATCATTTTGTTTATATTCCTTTTAAAATGAAAAATGAAATGGAAGTAGCGTTCGTGCGTACGTACGGACTACCATCTCCACGAATACGATGAGATTCATTCCTCTTCGTAACCATTCGAGAATAATTTAATTTGATGATTAAAAATATTTTTTATGGACTTTATGTAATTCTGTATATGAATATGATACATTTTATGTATAACAAACATGGATTATCTAACAAAACATATAAAAGAAAACGAGTAAATGAACACCTGAAACGACGATAGTACTAAAATATTATTAACAATACAATATTAAAAGATCATATATGATATCATATTTATGTATATTATTATTATATAATTTAATAAAAATGATTTAACTATTATACAGGAGGTTAAACTACCCTCGACCAAGGAAAAGTACAAGGTAAGGGGTTTTCATCTCACTCCTTATTCCCGTGAAATTAATGTCATATTGACACTATAACCCATTGTGTGATGTATGTACTGCCCATAATAATATCCTTTGTGTAATGCACATTAATTTATGTGTATTTACATATACATTGTATGATACCTCTTCCATTAGGTGTATGATTCGTAATTTACCAAATTGGTATAGGGTTAATTCTACATTCTCTTCATTATCCATGGTTGTTTATACATAATTATCTACTGGGGACTCTTTATCATCCACATCCATGTTTTTAAAAATGTATTTCAAAACATTTTTATTATTTATTAGAAAATGGGTTAAATTCATATATACCCTTATGTGAATTTAGTGTAATCTTTCTGTCGTTTTCTAAATAAGGTACTTTTTAACCTTTTCGACAAATTTAAGGTAATAATGTTTTTTAACTTATACGGTGGGTGCATCTATTTTCTACCATTATAAACTCATAGAAGCGTCACATAAAAGATTATAAGAATATTTTCAAAGATAATGTTTTATTTTATAATTATGTGAATCTTAAATGAATTCAAAATAAAAAGAGATATTTCTCTAAAAAGGGTTTTCATTTCATCTATGTCAACATCCTTTGATGGATTTTAAGTTTATTTGGAGTAGATTTATTATTTTAGAAAACTTCCATATTTTATTGAAGTTTTTTTGATATGTTTGACTATGGATGTTCTATTTTTTACACCATTCATGATTTATAGTAAAAGAATTGACATTTCGAATGCTATTTATACTACGAATTCCTATGATATATTTAACCCTTTTCATATGAGGAATGTATTTGACTTAGTAAGTGACTGGTGGAGCCCGCTATAACATCTCGATGCATTGGTAGGTCTCATGAGACATCTAGATGTGGAATTGGCTGAGGCCATTTCCCAATTTTGATATATGGTTTTGGTTGAGGCCTTAATCATTTTTATACGGCTTGGCCTAGGCCATGACAAAATGTTTTATAATGTCTGCCATTATAAATTTCCTCATTATGAATGTTATATTGATGGTTGATGTGGTCATTCGACTAGTAGAATACAAATTATTTTGTTTTATTATGGCATTATTTTGTAAGCTCATACTCCTGCAATAAAAGTATTCATGTTTATTATTGGTAAAATCATGTGGATTCAACTAATCACCATGATTAATATTTATGTTATCTTCAGCAGTATTTCTTACCCTTACTGAGCATTTGAGCTCACCCCATTCTTATGTTTCATTTTTCCAGGATATGAAGAAGTTATTTGTGAGTGACTTGAAGGCATTATTTAAGAGGCCTAGATGTTTCCAATGGAATAATTTCATGTTGTATATCTTTTCATGTTGTAAAGTTGAACTTATGTATGAATCTTGATTCCAATAATACTAAATCAATCTGTCTTTCAAGAGATGATTTCCTTTTGATCATGCCAATGTTATGTAATAATGCACAGACTCTGGGTAACTGGGGTCAGGGAGTTACAAATTTCCAATAATTGGATTCTTTATAACCATGTTTACCATATAATTTAAAATTTTTATTTTTAAATATGTTTTTTATTTTTATATACATTAATAATATTTTATTTTTATAAAAGACAAATAGTGTAAATTTTGACAGTATTCATTTATTTGAATTTAAATAAAATACACACAGAAATTATATTTGAACCATAATATTTATTAGGTTCCTATCATGTCATATTTATCTAGAAAATTTGTGTAGAATATTAATTAGTTCATATAATATTTATTTTAATGTATTTAAAACCATTTATTTGATATTTATCTTAATAAAATAATTACTACAACATTTTTGTATAATTATTTATAATACATATTTTTTTTATAAAAATTAAAAATAAAATACTATGATGAATATAAATCTATTAGCTTTTATAATAATACTTTTAGTCGAATTTATCTTATAAAACACCAAACATTTAAAATTTTATATTTATTAAATTATGAAACTGACAACTTTGACATCATTTAAAATAAATTCATGTAATTGTCATAATCACTTTTATAAGGATCAAAATGGTAAACAATTCAACCTTTGGATGCCTATGGTTCATATGTACATGACCAATACGTTTTGTCTCGGATTTTGGGCCGTTTATGGGTATTATTAGTCAAATATAAACTATATTATTGATTTTTTACTAAATAAATATATTCTGTATCGTTAATGTATAAGTTATTAAGGTAATTATATATTTCGTAAAAATTAAAAATAAATTTCCATGATAAAAAACATTTTTCCATTAAAATGTGTATTTATAAAAGATTTTATATTCTATATAACCTTATCTTAAAAATAATATAATTATTAAAGTTTGAGTGTGACATATTTTACATTCATATAAAATAAATAAATTAAATTTTTTAATCACATATAAGTGGTTTCTAATAGATACCATTTCGACCCAAGAATATTATAGGATGAAATATAATCATCCAACAATATTAATACATGTGTTATGGGTAATTTTAGGTTATTATTATTACCCTTAATTACCTAATTTACCTTTAACTAAGGTAAATAAAATTTACCATAGTTACTATTCATAATACCCAAAAAAAATTAGTTTATTAACATAATTTGGACCTACTAATTCCAAATATGGAATCAATTTTTCCAAATTTCAAACAAAGAAGATGCAGTAATTAATTTAAAATTTATCATCTTGTTGAAAAAATGGTTTTATGTTTAAAACATTGCAGAAGATTGAATTGATTTTACCTATGAATTCAATGTAAAATTAATGCTAATGACATAAATTATATTAAATGGTATTAATATATTCTATTTATAATTTAAATAATTTACTATTATAATTTAACCATGTAAATTATCTCTATTGAAAAAGTATTTTTAATTAAAATTTATCGTGTTTTTATTATTCATCGAAATAAGAATGTTGTTAGAAAAATATAAAAACATTATCCAGTGTAAATTTTTATATCTTGATTCAAAATAAGACGTTTATTTCGTAAAATTGAAATTATAAACTTTTCAAAAATTAGATTTAAAATGGGTGAGAAATCAAAAGGTTGAAAAACTACATTTTTTTTTGGAAAATACATCTTTTATCCAAAAATTGATTTTGTTCTCATACCTCATTCTACAATTTGAGTAATATTAATTATAATGTTATAAAATAAAAAATTTAATTAATAATATTCATAATGGCATATTCATAATAATATTATAAAAATATCTCATTTAGTGAAACTCAGTATTTCATACAACACACGCTATTGAAGAAGGTCCCTCTTGTGTGCAACACAAGCTAAGAATAGTGTTTGCATATAATAGAAGATAATACGGTGTTTCATATAGCACAAGCTAATAATGGTGTATCATACAACACAAGAGATCAAGGAAATTAAAAATAATAATTCTCATAAAATATTAGGGGGTTACATTATACGCCCCTTAAAATTAATATCGCCCTTGAAATTCATTTGGGTTATAAATATTTTACTACATGAAAGATTCATTCATACAAACCCACATTGTAAATACGAGTATGAAAAAATAATTTTAAAAACAAAAGTGTGAAACATAACAGTTACCCAAATTAACTCATCACTGGGTTTCCACATATGAGAACTTAAGTGAAATTATGGATATGGAAGAGAAATCAAACCATAAAGTTCTAAAGGAGAGTGTTAGAGAACATGGCTATAATAAATACAACAACCAGAAAGCGATATATTTTTTATGATCTAAGGTACCATTGGATACATCGAATATGAGGGTACTAGGGAAAAACATTTATTATCAAGATCATTTTTTAAAGTTAGAGAATTTGAATTAGAAGAAATACTTACTTGATTTTAGTGTAATATCATAATTGGTCATTACATGAACAATTTCCACTTCATCTATTATTAAAAAAAATGATGTTGAATTTGTCCTTCATGAAATGTTAGCAGATCATGCGATAGACTGATAGGTAATTCCATATGTCTCAAAAAATAAGTTATAAAAAGTTATTAAATATATATAAGAACATATATAATGATATTATTCATATATGGTTCCAAAAATAGACATATACTTCATATATCATACCAGTTAATAAAATTAAACTAATTTCTACAAACCATGGATTTTCTGTAGGCCAGTGGTAAGCGATAAAGGCATGTCGCCCTTTGGTTGTTGGTTTGATTCCTGCATCCTTGTCGGACGCGATGGGTTGTCACCCGTCCTACACGTTTTTCAATTTTTAAAACTATACTATCATAATATCAAAAAGTTATAGCATTAAAAAAATACTATCTGATGTCCATCTTACTCAATTCCAATCTTTAGGATTATCCGAAATACTTGTGTCCAATCTCATAGTATAAAGAAAACGATTACTAGAAAGGTCATATAACAAGAATGTGAATACCACCATTTATCTCCAATATATCATAACAAATATCTTTTTGGTTACATCCGAGACATGGTAATACCTTAATCATGTATTCATGGAAGATGAATTACCATAGAACCTTATTAAATACATGAACGCTGTAAAAAGATAACACTTTCCACATAACAAAATCCCAAAAATTATATATACTCAAATCATGATATCACTTTGTCCTTATATCAGTCATGATCTCATTAATAATATAAAATATATGATTTTCTCCTTATCCATTGATTATGAGCATATCACCTTCTTTCCAAAAATATCTGAATAACCTTTCATGGATACAGGTACCATTCAACATATACATTCAAATACTTTAGAAAAAATATAGTGTAACAATACATACATTTTTCTTTCTACATAGTACCATTAAATTACCTTTACAACATTACTCTTTATAAAAATACAGTCATTCCATTACCTTCTTAAACCATTGACCAAGATTCCTCACTTTATTCTACAACACTTCTTTTATCTCATATATCATTTGTAGTTTCCTCATCATCATCAATATGAAATACTACCCATACGAACATGCTGATTCTCTTCATGAAATTTTCCCTTAGGGAATTGTTTTTAATAATGCCCTTACATTCCACATTTAAGACATTTAACCATTTTTTATGACTTTTCAATACCATTTTTACTGTCCATGGTGTTAACTGAACCTTTTCCGTTACAATTACTGGCTTTGTGCCATTATTTTCCACTCCCAATATATCTTCCAGTTCCTTTGAAACATTCTCTCTGATTCCTTTTACCACATTATTTACATGATGGAAATTGAACAGTATTTCCTCTATGATCATCATAAAGCTCCATCTTTCTCTTATTAGGTGAGTCAGGAAACTTACCAATGTTGAGAATATTGATAATATTATGAGATTATTGATTAAGAATAATAATGATACTTGGACTTCCAAATCTCGTTTCATTTGGTTTCTCATGAAGAATATCATTAAATTGTCCATTATATCCTCCATTATCATGAATCTTCCTATTTCCAGCCATTTTCTAAAATACAAAAAGAATAGTGTTAGAGGAAAAAATGATACTAGGGAAACAAGATAATCAAGGGGGATTACGTTCAATCTCTTTGATCATAGATTTAGTCCCAGGTTATTCATGATCATTATATTAATTCTAGTATTTCCAACTATAATTTATACTTATCCTTACATATATCCCAGAACATACCTTATAAATGTCTTTGGGGATCTGACTAACATTTTTGCATCCTATTTTGTAAATGTTATGTAATCCTTTTCTATGATACCAACTATAGGGACCCAAATCATAATGTACATGGGCATTACATTACTTTTGTGGAATACTTAATACATGATAAAAACATACGCCCAGTGACTGTATTAGTTTAGTCTGTTTGGAATCTGAGAACATAATCTTCTAAACATAGTGAAAATTCTTCAAAATCTCCCATAAAAATCATCCCCTTTTTTTGAATACCTAAAACCATTCATTATATCATTGGGAAAAGAAAACAAAAAAAGGGTGAGATCAAATGCTCAAAAAATTTAAACATGGAGAACATAAAACAATCCATACACATTTGAATATAAAATCATGAACATAAAACATCAAAATCACGAGTAATGACATAAATCATGGTAGTAAATATGGAATAAATCATAAAGGGACATTATTCATGATAAAATAGCATGAGGATGAAATATGTTACTGTGGAAAACAATTAAGTACATGTTATTATTTCCATAGTAGCCAAGGCATTGCTACCAAGACCATCATAGTGGACTAAGTCCATTACTGAACCGAGTTTAGTTTCCCTTCCAACCCTGTATTACTGAACCTAATTTTACTTTCCCTTCCATCCATTTCCATCTCACGAGATATAAATCTTTACCAAATGAATTGGAGGTAGAAATAGGTACACCCATGTCATAATTAAATCATTCTTACTTATGCCACAGAATAAATATAAATCATTAATCATAACCCAAAGAGTAAAATGTATTTCACTAACATCGTCCCATCATAACATAATCCATATAAAACAGATAGATATCATTTCATCATAAGAAAAATAAAACCATGTAAATAGTAGAGACATTATAATTGAAAAATAAACACACTAAATAATGATATATTAGATGTAAAATAGTTTTGAAAATACACATGAAATGAATTTTTGATGAAAATATCATTTCTTCTTCAAAATCATATTCTTTTGTCAACATGCCATGAAATTTTCAATGAAAAGGATTTTCTGAATATAATCATGAAATCTTGTACACGATGATTCATGAAAATAAGGCGTTATGAAACCATAAAAATTACTTCATGCTGTATAACATAAAAAAACATTCCTCTTGTACTTTTGTGGAAAAATACAAAAAGGGCCTCATATGGTAAACAAAATAAATATTCCTTACATATCATGTAGTAAAAGTATAAAATTAGTAAAAAAGACTTTAATCATACACGATTTTTTTTAGAAAACATGGACATGGATGATAAATATAACCTCAATAAATAATTATGAATAATCAATCTCTGTTTAGAATGAGATTTCAATAATTATCCCTTACCTTATGTCCAATTTCTTCCATATGTGTCTGAGACTCCTCTTCTACGACACGCCACTACTAAACCTCCTCATAGGACACTAAATATGGTCTTTGAATAAGATCAGAACCTCTCTTATATTTCTAGGGAAGTGAAGAAGATAAATGTATTGGTTAATCTTGAAGGCTCAAAAATTTTTAAAGATGAGAGGGAGGAGGTTCCATTTTGTAAGAGAAGAGAGGGGCACTTTTGGAAACCTCAAAATAATAATTTATAATAAATTCATACCCCACACAAATACTTCCAAAATGACTCAAATTAGACGATGAGATGAGAATGGGTTGTAATCTCGTTATCCAATAATATTTAGACATGTTTTATGTTTATTTTAAACCATATCATTTTGATTTATCCTGATTAAATCTATTTAATTTTATTTTTGGTAATAAAATTCTAAATTTAAAATTGTTATATATACAGACTTATATGATAAAAATTTACTATAATTGGATACATTATAACCTTTTCAACCGTATAATTTTTAATTTTTAATTTTTAATTTTTTTTATTTTTAAATAATTTAACAATATGATATTTTTATAAAATATAAACACTGTAAATTTTGACACAATTCATTTATTTTAATTTAAATTAAATACAAACATAAAATATATTTGAACCAAAATAAATAATAGGTTACTTACATATTATATTCATCTATAAAATTAATGGATCATATTAATTCGATCATATAATATTTATGTTAATATTTTTGAAACCATTTATTTGATATTTATCGTAATAAATTAATTATTACATCATTTTTGTATAATTATTTAAAAAAAAAATTTCAAAAAAAAATACTATAATGAATATAAATCTAATATCTTTCAGAATAATAATTTTAGTCTAATTTATCTTATAAAACACCCATCTTTTAAAATGGAATGTTTATTAAACTATTAAGGAGACAAATTTGGGATCATTTAAAATAAAATATTATATGTGTCATAGTTTCTTTTATAAGGCAAAAAATGGTAAAAAATTCTACCTTTTGATGGTTATGGTTCATATGTACCCGACCAATATGATTTGGCCAGCTTTGTTTGGCCATTGATGGGTATTATTAGTCTGATAAAGACAATATTATTGAATTTTCACTAAATAAATAATTTATGCATCATTAATGAACAAGGTATTAAAGTAATTATATATTTCGTAAAAATTAAAAATAAATTACCATGATAAATAAAATTATTTTATCTTTCAAATTAGTATTTATAACCGAATTTATATTCTGTATAACCTTATATTAAAAATATTTTATTTATTAAAGTTTTAGTGAGACATATTTCACTTCCATTTAAATAAAATAAATTAAAGGTTCTAATCACATATAAGTGGTTTATAATAGATACTATTCTGACCCAAGTGTATTTTATGACGAAATATAATCATCCAATTATATTAAGACATGTTTTAGGGTAATTTTATAATATTATTTTACCCTTAATTACCAAATTTACCTTTAAATGTGGTAAATAAAATTTACTGTAGTTAGTGTTCATAATGCCCAAAAAAATTAACCTATTAACATAATTTGGACCTATTTATTACAAACATGGAATTAAATTTTATAAATTTAAAACACTTAAGTTGGTGTAATTAATTGAAAATTAATCCCTTGGTTGAAAAAATGGAATTTTGTTTCAAACATTGCAAAAGATTGAATTGATTTTACATACGAATTAAATGTATAATTAATGATAAAGACATAAATTATATTAAATGATAAAAATATATTAAATTTATACTTTAAAATAATATACTTTTATAATTTAACCATATAAATTATCTAGATAAAAAATGCTGTTTTTATGTAAAATCTAGCGTGTTTTTACTATTCATCAAAATAAGAACATTATTAGAAAAATATCAAAACATTATCCAATGTAAATTTTTATAACCTGATGAAAAATATAAAGTTTATTTTATAAAATTAAAATTAAAAACTTGTAAAAAATTATATTAAAAATGGGTGCACCATAATAAGGCGTCAAAACAACATTTTTTTGAAAAATACTTCTTTTATCTAAAAAATGATTTTTTTCTCATAAATAATTATAGAAATTGTGTAAAAGGAATTATAATGATTTAAAATTCAAAATATAGTTAATAATATTCATAAATACTTCTTCATAATAATATTTTAATAATATCTCGTTTAGTGAAACTCAGTATTGCGTACAACAAACACTATTGAGGAAGGCCTCTCTTGCATGCAACACATGACATGAATATTGTCTACATATAATACCAACTAATATGGTGTTGTGTATAGCACATGATAATCTTGGTGTAGTTTATAACACAATACATAAAAGAAATTGACAATAATATTTCTCATAAAATCTATGGGTGACCCACTGATCGTACAGATTAGATAAATTTGATTGAGAAATCCTTCTTTCATCTAATGGTATTTAATTTAGAAATAGAGACATGCCCAACATATTTAGATCATTGGACTTAATTTTATTCAACCTCTACTTGATAAGTAACTTCATGCCTTTAATCAGTCATGAAAAATCTAGGGTCAGTATCCAGAACATCCCACAAATATATTATGTTGGTGATCCAACCCACCTATCATACACACCCCCATGAACACTCTACGGGTGATATAAAGACCAATTAATCTTATATTTGTTGGAATAAGCAATATCCATAATCATCTACTACCAATCATTAAAAGTTATTTCTCCCACATGCATGAGCCCACCTCCCTTATTTTTCCGATTTATCTTGATCCTTAGTTTCCATGGTTAGTTATTTTTTTAAAACTCAGCACTTAATAAAAATCTGTTTATATAATTCAAACACACGTAAAATATAAGTATTCATTTCTAAAAATAAACCCAATGATTTCGTGATTCATTATAATTCATCTCATTAAAAATATTATTATTTCATTATTTAGTAATTTCAATAATATAAAATATATCCATTACTTCATCAAAATTTTATTCAAAATCACTCAATGACACATCAAATTATCCACTGGAAATGATATGTATTCTTCTAGTCCATAATTTCATAATATTTATTCAATTCATAAGAATGTAGAAGATGCATACTCCTTATTTATTATGAAGAAATTCCATTAATCTTTTGGACCTTTTTTACAATCATCGCATTCAACATGAATTATTTTTTTACTAAATGAAATCCAATGAATCCAAAATTATTCTATAATCATCAACAAAATCATTCTTAAACTGTGATAAGAAAACATTTATCCATTCATTTTTCATGACTAATAAATATTAAAGGAGGAATTAATCTTAAAAGAAAATTTACTTGTCATTATATATTAAAAAAAAATTAACCATACCCATTAATCATCCACATTATATATCCAATATCACTTTTTTGATATTTTTTAATGCTAATTTTTTAAAGAAATATAATATATCTTATCACCTTTATTGATAATAAATTATAATTATTAATTTGGTAAATTTAAGTGGATGATCCCACATGTTCCTATATAATTTAGTCTTTAGGTATTCATCTCGAAGTCTATATGGGATATTATAGGGTTGAAAACATTAGTGATTTCACCAGGACATAATTTTTTTCTATTAATGAATTCTTAATGTGATATAATTTCAAAATATTTCATCCTTGGAAAATAAAAATTTTATTTTATTTCAAGAAAAATATATATTTATCTGAAAAAAATATTCCTCAAAACTATTTTAGGGGAAATGATAATATAATCCATCATTTGAGGAGCATACTCGACAACCAACATTGCCAATTTATGGACATATTTGATATAATCATTCCATGAGTAATTTTTTAAATTGAATAACCTAAATTTAAAACATCATTAGATATGAAAAGGGCATCCAAAAAATTTTATAACATTAATTGATATCATCTCCTTTATGTTTTATCCCCATCAAAAGTTGAATTCATTAATTTTACCTTGTTAATAATTTCATCGAACGAATTTCATGTAGTTTATATTGACGATCATCCATTTTTTGACAAAATATTTTTTATTAGATATTGAATAACTATTAATATTGACTATTTTCATTCAATTCCACTTTTTAGATTAAGATTCACCATATACTCTTTACAATGTAAGAAAACAAACACTACATATGAAAAGAACGAGGTAGAACACTTATGTCATTGTTTATAAGTGAAACATGAATGTGTATTTTCTCTCAACATAGATTTTATTGTAATTATAGCTATAATGTTTCTTGTAATCTACATTTTGGAATCTCCAATGCATTTCATGTTTTATGATTTCATTTTTTTCATGGATTCTTTACTTTCAATCACAATTATCTTGAGTATATTATTAAACATCAAATCATCCAATTGTGAAATGGCATCCCCTAGTTGACTGTTTTTCTATCATTAACATTTATTCATGAGGATTTGGAAGAGGCTTAAAATTAATAAAATTATATACAGTCTATATACACCATAGACACAATGTATTGAAACAATTAATTTGACATTTTCAGAAAAACACTCTTGAATCCTGACTTTTATTTCACACGGAATAACATATTACCATTTAAATTTTTTATTAAAACTTCAATATATTAATATATTTAAATTTCTCTTATATAATTTAATTGATAATGAAAAAATAAATATAAATATCAACATTATATATTCTACTTCAGAACTTTCACATGGAATCTTTAGTATTTTTTGAGTCTCCTTTCTATGGTAACATAACAATACATTCTTTAATATTTGTATCAATCAGTCACATCTTCTCATTTCTCCCCTTCACTAGTGAAATAATTGATTTTATATTTCATATATTTATTTTATAGATTATTTTCATTGGCCCTTGCAATTACCTAACATCCCATAGTGAAATCATCTTTTCATTTGGGACCTAAAATCTTTGGAATCCATCTTCTAAATCTTATATGGAGGGAGTTGTTTAGTTCTTCTATAATATTAACCATCATTAACCACATGCATTTATCTCAAGGCCTCTCATTTATCGCTCTTTTTAAAATTATTATTTATGGGTTGAAGTCCGTATTTTAAATTAGAAAAAGAGTGGTACCTAAAATGTTTATACAAGCACAATTCTTCAATGTTAACATGTATATGGAAGTACTAACTGAAATATTCAAATTACTTGAATCTATTTATAGTGTACAAATTCATTCTCTTATGAAGAATATGGTTCTATATAGAAGGTTTCTTTATTTACACAAATATATATTTTGGATTTAGGCTTATAATAGTCACCATACATTATTTTGTTGGGCCAAAACACAATATCCAAGTGTCCAAACGTCTAGTAGAACCAAAAATTGATAAAAAAATACCCTTATTTTTATATTACTACTATTCTAACAAAAAATATATCATTATTATTATCTTACATTAATTAATTTATTTGGATAATCATTTTGGAATTATTTTTTTGATCATTCTAATATACACCCTTACTGTTTTGGTGTATTTTTTAAAATTTATATATTCCATCATATTAATCAATTTGGGATTTAATCTTGCATTAGTATATGAGTAAGAATTAGATGAAACATATTTAACTTGGTAATGGTTTTCCTTATTCTGTGATATTATAGTATTTTTATCAAAAAATAATTTTGACAGCATATTTTCTCTAATATGTATCTGTTTGGACACATGATTATCATCAAAATTATGTATTGGAACATTAATTTTATGGGAAATACATTATTTATATGTTTGGGTGTAATAATTATTATACTTGGAAAAATCGGTAAATACATCTTTTCTCTCCTTAAAATTAGAGAACGTTTCCTTTAATTTTTGAAATATCATTATGAATTATATATTTTCATTTTAATTTATGTTAGACTCCCTTATTACTCACCTTTTATTTTATAAATATAATCATTCTAGTATCGACTACCTTTACACATAGAATAGTTACATACAATGGTTATTTTGGATTTAATTTTCAACTGGACTTCCTTAACAGTGATTGATGATTCACATGAGTGTAATAGTGAATGGGTCTTCTGAATATACTCTTCTTGATACATGATATATTTTCAAAATAAATTTGTAGTCTACTTTATCTAATTAATTTAGTCTAAAAACATAGAATCTCTGACCTTCATAGAAAAAATGTGTATTTTATCATGTAAATAGATTACATCACCAAAAACATTAACCACTCAAGTAAATTCAATTATAATTATTCTTCAATTAATTGTAACTTTTTTGTTATAAAGATTAATATATTTGTCCTTTACATTAGTTTCTTAAGTGTATATATTAAACATTTTATTTTTCATACCATGTGAATCCTTATATTTTTAAATTTCATCATGAAGATATGATTTTTTATTAACAAGATACAAGAAAAATGTACACATGAATCCTAAAATTAAGGAACATTACTCATAAACAAATGAAATAAAGAGTAAAATTCCTCAATAGTTTTGATGGACTCTACATGTAGAGACCCGAAGCTTATCGTACATGGACATTACATTACTTTTGCGGAATACTTAGTACATAACAAAAACACACACACACAAGGATCGTAATAGTTTAGTGTCTTTGGAAACTCAGAACGTAATCTTCTAATCGTGGTGAAAGTTCTTCAATATCTCCCATAAAGGTCATCCCTTTTTTTTTACCTAAAACCTTTCATTATATCCTGGGGAAAAGAAAACATAAAAGGGTGAGCTCAAATGCTCAGTAAGGGTATACAAAAGAAATAAAAATCATATCATATCTTTTTTGAAAATCATAACCTGCAAAAGAGATCATAATATCTTAACATGGAACAAATCATAGAAGTGAAAATAAGATCACCATAATCATAACATGAAACTTGAAACTTTGTGGCATGCACACATAATCATGGAAAATCATTTCTTGTTAGTCATGACTCATCGCCAAGACTATCTTAGTGGACAAAGTCCCTTTCTGAACCGAGTTCACTCCTCGTTTCAGTCCTGTATCACTGAACCGAAATAACCTTCCGTTCCAGCCATGTCTATCTCATGAGATATAAAATCATTACCCAATGCATTGGAGGGAGATATAGGTCCCACCCATCTTATAATGAATCCTTTCTTATGTGTGCCACATAATCATAAAACATACATCATCGCATAACACATGTAACAAAAATGGGATTCTTGAAACATCATGACATCATAAATCAATTCATATTAGATAAAAGAATTCATAAACATAATCCCATCACAACATAGTCAAATCAATGTAAAAATATGGATAGAAACAGAACCCTTTATTATCTTAGATGGAAAATAATTTTGATAAAACACTTGAATTGAATTCTTGAGGAAAATATCCTTTCTTCTTCAAAATCAATTTCTTTTCACAAAACATCATGAAATTTTAAAAGAAATAGATTTTATTGAAAATAGTCATGAAATCTTTTAGAGTAAGATTCATGAAAATAAGGCTTTATAAAACAGTAGAAATCCGTTCGTGCCGTATAAGTTAAAAAAAACATTCTTCGTACTTTTGTCGTAAAAGTCAAAAAGTACCTCGTATGACAAAAGATTCCTTTCATAGATATTACTAAAAACTCACCGAAGGGTAAAAATGGATTTAAACAATTTTAGGTGGATGGAAATAATATTACATATTGATGAAACATGGATGTGGATGATAAAATACACCCCAGTAAATACTTATGAATAAACAATCTCGGATAAAAATGAGATTGTGATATTTCCCTTACCTTAGGTCCGACTTGCTTTGTAAGTGTCCGAACCTCCTGTATAATGATTTAAATCATGTTATTGACTTATTACAGAATCATATTCATTGTTATGATATCATATATGGTTAACTTATGACATTATATTACCCGTTCTTTTGTAAATTCCACGTTAAAGAAGCGTTTTGGGTAAAATCGTTTCATTTATCGTAGGTGTTTTGACTTGTTGTTCTTGACATCATTATTACTTATATCATGATTTACTTACTTCCAGAATATAAAATATGATTTATATATCATATATATTCAGTATATATATATATATATAATAGGTAGATAAATAAAATGAAAAACACCGTTCATGGAGACGGTAGTCCGTACGTACGCATGAACGCTGTTTTCCTTTCCTTATTGTCTTGAAATGGAAGTAAGTTGATGACATACATATGTATATATATACATAAATCCAGTAGCTTTATAATGTCATATATTTCATTATTATTTCTTATATATACTTTATAATCATTCTTAAATGGTTAACATGGAGAATGAATCTCATCGCGTCGTGGAGACGGTAGTCCGTACGTACGCACGAGCGATGATATCATTTCTATAAATATTGAATTGACTTGGAATGGATTATACAATATATCAGAATCAATATGATGTTGTAATAACTATGTATAGTTATTCTTTACACCATTATACCCATCCATGTATGGTGGTGGTGGAAAATAGATTACACCACGGCGTGGAGACGGTATTCCGTACGTACGCACGCGCGGTGATTTCTTTTTTCGTAGGATGGATAGATGATGAAATAGGGTTGTTTCATAATTATAATAACATATCAGTATATGAGTGATACTGATGTTATTACTTCATAATGAAACAACCTAAGAAGAAGAAGTGGAAGAAGAAATAAAGATGAAAGAATTGGTAACGGTAATTACCTCTTCTTTGAAGTGCCTCTTTGAGACCTCCTCTTAGGGCACTAGAATTGGTCTTTGAGGAAGACCAGAACCTCTAGGATGTTTCTAGGGAAGTGAAGAAGAGATTTTGGCAGGGTTTGGCCGAGCTTGAGTGCTCAAATTGGTGTGAGGAGGAGGGGGAGGAGGTGTCCTTTTATAGGGGAGGAGAGGGGCACCTTAGGAATATCTCAAAATATTATTTTATATTAAAGTCAAAATCGGTTTATAATGGTTCCAAAGGGTCTTATTTCGAAGCTAAAGTGGGGATGGGTCGAAATCCTATCAACCAATAGAATTTAGACAAGTTTAGGATATTATTTTAACCTTATCAATTAGATTTAACTCTAAGTTAAATAATTTAACTTTTACCATGTCTTTTTGTTTTCTTTCACTATATGGTTAATACACTTACTATAACATGCCAAACGAACCCCACATTATTTATTATTAATATATATATCCTTATCTAAGTCATTTGGCCGAACCTTAGATTTTTAGGAATACAATAACAATTAATAATATAATATTTGATTTAAAAACTATTTTGTGTCAATTTTGACACTATTTGATATATGATTTTTGTGAAAGTCATAACAGAATTAAATGTTCGAACCAAGTTGATTAAATCAACATTAATATATCATAGTAACCTAGAAAATTAGTGGAATTCATAAAAAATCTCAAATTACATTTATTTTGGTGTTTATAACATCAATTATGTCAATATTTCATTAATAAGATAATTACTGCATCATCGTTGTGTCATAAATAAATTAAATTATTTGATGTCTAAAAATTACAAATAAAATACCATCATGTAGGAAATCTTTTTAGCTTTCTAATGAATATTTATAGTCTAATTTATCTTATGTATAACCCCATATTAAAAATGATTTACTTATTAAACTTTGATTTTAACTATTTTAACCCTTCTTTAAATAAATTAATAATAAATGTCCTAATCTAATCCAAGTGGGCCTAAATGGTCATATTTTATTCCTAAGTTTGTTTTTGGTCGAATTACACTTGTCCAATAGAATTAGGACATGTGTTAGGGTAATAGTAATATCATATTTACCGTTAGTTACCCTATTTACTATTAACCGCGGTAAAAAAGTAAAAAGTTACTATTCACCAAAAAATTATTTTCATCTCATTGAACCACATTTTAGTCCTTGATATTAACCGTGTCTCTCGGATTTTCGAAATTCCATTCACAGAAGCGGCAAAATTAAGTTTTATGAAAAATTCAGTTTTTTTAACTACCACTTAGTAGTTTCACTATTCATCAAAAATTGATGTTTTTCAGAACAATGCCAAAATTTCATCCTAAGCTATATTTCATATTCCGAATTCAAAAATGAAATCTATTTTACCAAATTCATAACATAGAAGTTGCATTAATTAATTTTATAATTAAATCCTGCTGTTAAAATAAATAGCGTGTTTTTAGGAAACAATATATATCAAAAGATTGACACTTGATTATGTCTGGTTTAAATGTGAAATTACAACCAATGACCAACATTGTATTAAATTGTAAAAATATACTCTAAATATACTTTAAAACCACTCAAATTAATAATTTTTCACTATTAATTATTTGATTAAAAAAGTTGTTTTTAATTATAATTTAGTAATTTTCACTATTCATCAGAATATGAAAGTTATCCGAAAAGTACCAAAATTTCACCTTAGGCTAAATTCGATACTCCAAATCCAAGAATGAAGTTCATTTTGAAAAATAAGATTTACAGAATTCTAAAAAGTGGTTATTACTATTCATAACGGCTAGTTTTAATAATATTTTAATAGCACATCGTTGTTTAGTGAAACTCGGTATTGCGTATTACACACGCTATCGAGGAAGGTCGCGATCGCGTGTAATGAAAGGCAAGACAAGGATGCGTGTTGGGCAAGCTCCTTTTGGTGTAGCGTACAACACAAGACATTAATAAAATTAAAAAGAATATTTTTTATAAAATCTTGGGCTGTTACATTCTACCCCCCTTAAAATGAATTTCGCCCTCGAAATTCGTCGAAAGTTTCTTTAATAGAAACCCACATCGTAAAAAGGAATACTAAATCATGGCTTTAAAAAACTAAAGTATGAAATGTAACGATTACCCAAATAAACTAATCATTGGGTTTCCACATAGGTGAAAATATGGATATGGAAGAGAAATCTAACCATCATGTTCTGATGGAGAGTGGTAGAGAACATGGCTATGGAAAAGCCAGTAATCACAAATCCATAGATTTGTGATGATATAAGGTACCATCTGATTCATCAGGTATAAGATCACTAGGACAACATTTTTGGTTTTCAAGATCATTTCCCCTAAAGTAGAAAATTTGAATTTTAATAAATACTTACTTTATTTTGGTACAATCTCACTATTGTTCATGCCTTGAACAATTTCCACTTCATCTCTTAAATAAATGAAGTTGAATTTGTTATTCGTGAAGTGTTAGCAGATCATGTGATAGAATGACGGGTCATTCCATCTGTCTCAAACAAAAGATTAGCAAAAATTATATGCATAAATAGATCTATAGTGAGATTAATCATATATGGTTCCTAAAATGGACTTATACTTCATATATCATACTGCTTAATATAATAAAACTAGTTTCTACTAAACAGGGACTTCATGTAGGCCAGTGGTAGGCGATAAAGGCCAGTCGCACTTCGGTTGTGGGTTCGATTCCCACAGCCTTGTCCGAAGCGATGGGCTGTCGCCGGTCCTGCAGGTTGTCCTTTTTCTAAGACTACATTACTATAACATCCCATCAATAATATCGAAAAAAACTTCTATCCTTAAACAATACTAACTTATGTCCAACATAATCCATTCTAATATTTAGGCTTATCCATAATACTGCAGTCCACTCTCATAACATAGTGAAAACGATTACCAGAGATTTAACACCATCGTCGATCCCATAAGATATGTTTTGTTGGTCACATTCCAAACTTTCAAAGTCCTTAATCGTGTATTCTCTTGAATACCTTAGTGAAAACATGAATGCAGTTAAAAGTTAACACTTTTCACATACCAAAATCCTCAAAATTCTATATACTCAAACTTAGTCCTTATATCAATCATGAGCTCATGAATACTGTTAAACATTTCATTTTCTCGTTTTCCCTTCATTATGTGCATAATATCTCAATCACTTTGAATACCACATTATACCAATACATAAATATTCTAATATTCCATGATACAACATTATTTTGGAATCCCATTACATAAACACTTAATCATACCACCACATCGTTGTCATATTCAACATTGCCAATAGTGATCGCATGTGACTTCCCTTTGTCCTTTGCCTTCAGTGGTTGCTCATGTTGATCATCACTAACCCTTGGATTAGGGCAATTATTAGCATAATGCCCCATTTCCTTGCACTTGAAGCATTGAAGTGTTGGTGGTGCGTTATCTGCATTGTTTGCTTCATTCCCATCATTAGAAACCCTTTTTCCATTACTTCGACACTCAGCTACTCGATGACCTTCTTTTCCACACTTAAAACATTTTCTAGTTCCTTTAAGACAATCTCCACCATGCTTCTTTCCACACCTTGTGCACAAGGAAACATTCATCTTCTTTTCACCATTATTATGAGATTTCTCCTTGAACTCCATCTTTCGTTTCTTGTCAAAACCATGAGATGGATATGTAACACCAACTTCCATTTCTACCTTGATAGCACAACGCAAAATTTCTTCATAGCTACTGAAGTCTCTTATAGCTAATGCCCTTCGAAGACTTGGTTTTAAGCCACTGAAAAATCGATCAACTTTACTTTCAGGTTGGATGATAATGCCAGATGCATACCTTGCAAGTCTTGTAAAATTCGCTTCGTATATACCAACAGATTCATCATCCTTCTGCTTCAGCTCAATAAACTCCTTTTCCATCTTTGTTCGAAGAATACGAGGGAAGTACTTACTGAAAAACAAGTTCTTGAACTCGTCCCATTCCATGGACTCAATTTCATCCCTTGGCCTCGTATTCTTGATAAGATTCCACCATTGATCAGCTTCACCTTCCAAACGATATACTGCTAAGATGACTTTATCATGTTCAGAACATTGAAGAACTGAAAATATCTTTTCAGTGGTACTGATCCATTGTTCAGCAACAAGTGGATCGGAAGTCCCACTGAAAGAAGGTGGACGTTGCCTCATGAAGGACTCAATAGAATATTGTTCCCTTCTCTGCTCATTTGGAAGTCCAGAATGATTCATAGCTTGTGTAAGTATAGCAATAAGATTTTGCACTCCATCTCCCATAACATTTGTTTGTTCAGGAGGGCAATCATTGCATTGTCCATTGCATTGATCAACACGGTTCCTTCGGGTTCCAGCCATCGTCTAAAACCCAAAAAGAATAGTGTGAGAGGCAAAAATCATGCTAGGGAAAACAACATAATAAAGGGGGAGTACCTTCAATATCCAACATCTTAGGTTTAATTCTATGATCGTTAGCGTAATTCTATTACTATAACCTATACGTATACTTATCCCTAGGGACATCCCTAGACATACCTTAGAAATATCTCTAGGGATCTCACTAACGTTTTCGCATCCTAGTTTCCAAAGGTTGACTAAACCATTCCTCTGATACCAACTGTAGAGACCCGAAGCTTATCGTACATGGACATTACATTACTTTTGCGGAATACTTAGTACATAACAAAAACACACACACACAAGGATCGTAATAGTTTAGTGTCTTTGGAAACTCGGAACGTAATCTTCTAATCGTGGTGAAAGTTCTTCAATATCTCCCATAAAGGTCATCCCTTTTTTTTACCTAAAACCTTTCATTATATCCTGGGGAAAAGAAAAAATAAAAGGGTGAGCTCAAATGCTCAGTAAGGGTATACAAAAGAAATAAAAATCATATCATATCTTTTTTGAAAATCATAACCTGCAAAAGAGATCATAATATCTTAACATGGAACAAATCATAGAAGTGAAAATAAGATCACCATAATCATAACATGAAACTTGAAACTTTGTGGCATGCACACATAATCATGGAAAATCATTTCTTGTTAGTCATGACTCATCGCCAAGACTATCTTAGTGGACAAAGTCCCTTTCTGAACCGAGTTCACTCCTCGTTTCAGTCCTGTATCACTGAACCGAAATAACCTTCCGTTCCAGCCATGTCTATCTCATGAGATATAAAATCTTTACCCAATTCATTGGAGGGAGATATAGGTCCCACCCATCTTATAATGAATCCTTTCTTATGTGTGCCACATAATCATAAAACATACATCATCGCATAACACATGTAACAAAAATGGGATTCTTGAAACATCATGACATCATAAATCAATTCATATAAGATAAAAGAATTCATAAACATAATCCCATCACAACATAGTCAAATCAATGTAAAAATATGGATAGAAACAGAACCCTTTATTATCTTAGATGGAAAATAATTTTGATAAAACACTTGAATTGAATTCTTGAGGAAAATATCCTTTCTTCTTCAAAATCAATTTCTTTTCACAAAACATCATGAAATTTTAAAAGAAAGAGATTTTATTGAAAATAGTCATGAAATCTTTTAGAGTAAGATTCATGAAAATAAGGCTTTATAAAACAGTAGAAATCTGTTCGTGCCGTATAAGTTAAAAAAAACATTCTTCGTACTTTTGTCGTAAAAGTCAAAAAGTACCTCGTATGACAAAAGATTCCTTTCATAGATATTACTAAAAACTCACCGAAGGGTAAAAATGGATTTAAACAATTTTAGGTGGATGGAAATAATATTACATATTGATGAAACATGGATATGGATGATAAAATACACCCCAGTAAATACTTATGAATAAACAATCTCGGATAAAAATGAGATTGTGATATTTCCCTTACCTTAGGTCCGACTTGCTTTGTAAGTGTCCGAACCTCCTGTATAATGATTTAAATCATGTTATTGACTTATTACAGAATCATATTCATTGTTATGATATCATATATGGTTCACTTATGACATTATATTACCCGTTCTTTTGTAAATTCCACGTTAAAGAAGGGTTTTGGGTAAAATCGTTTCATTTATCGTAGGTGTTTTGACTTGTTGTTCTTGACATCATTATTACTTATATCATGATTTACTTACTTCCAGAATATAAAATATGATTTATATATCATATATATTCAGTATATATATATATATAATAGGTAGATAAATAAAATGAAAAACACCGTTCATGGAGACGGTAGTCCGTACGTACGCATGAACGCTGTTTTCCTTTCCTTATTGTATTGAAATGGAAGTAAGTTGATGACATACATATGTATATATATACATAAATCCAGTAGCTTTATAATGTCATATATTTCATTATTATTTCTTATATATACTTTATAATCATTCTTAAATGGTTAACATGGAGAATGAATCTCATCGCGTCGTGGAGACGGTAGTCCGTACGTACGCACGAGCGATGATATCATTTCTATAAATATTGAATTGACTTGGAGTGGATTATACAATATATCAGAATCAATATGATGTTGTAATAACTATGTATAGTTATTCTTTACACCATTATACCCATCCATGTAAGGTGGTGGTGGAAAATAGATTACACCACGGCGTGGAGACGGTATTCCGTACGTACGCACGCGCGGTGATTTCTTTTTTCGTAGGATGGATAGATGATGAAATAGGGTTGTTTCATAATTATAATAACATATCAGTATATGAGTGATACTGATGTTATTACTTCATAATGAAACAACCTAAGAAGAAGAAGTGGAAGAAGAAATAAAGATGAAAGAATTGGTAACGGTAATTACCTCTTCTTTGAAGTGCCTCTTTGAGACCTCCTCTTAGGGCACTAGAATTGGTCTTTGAGGAAGACCAGAACCTCTAGGATGTTTCTAGGGAAGTGGAGAAGAGATTTTGGCAGGGTTTGGCCGAGCTTGAGTGCTCAAATTGGTGTGAGGAGGAGGGGGAGGAGGTGTCCTTTTATAGGGGAGGAGAGGGGCACCTTAGGAATATCTCAAAATATTATTTTATATTAAAGTCAAAATCGGTTTATAATGGTTCCAAAGGGTCTTATTTCGAAGCTAATGTGGGGATGGGTCGAAATCCTATCAACCAATAGAATGTAGACAAGTTTAGGATATTATTTTAACCTTATCAATTAGATTTAACTCTAAGTTAAATAATTTAACTTTTACCATGTCTTTTTGTTTTCTTTCACTATATGGTTAATACACTTACTATAACATGCCAAACGAACCCCACATTATTTATTATTAATATATATATCCTTATATAAGTCATTTGGCCGAACCTTAGATTTTTAGGAATACAATAACAATTAATAATATAATATTTGATTTAAAAACTATTTTGTGTCAATTTTGACACTATTTGATATATGATTTTTGTGAAAGTCATAACAGAATTAAATGTTCGAACCAAGTTGATTAAATCAACATTAATATATCATAGTAACCTAGAAAATTAGTGGAATTCATAAAAAATCTCAAATTACATTTATTTTGGTGTTTATAACATCAATTATGTCAATATTTCATTAATAAGATAATTACTGCATCATCGTTGTGTCATAAATAAATTAAATTATTTGATGTCTAAAAATTACAAATAAAATACCATCATGTAGGAAATCTTTTTAGCTTTCTAATGAATATTTATAGTCTAATTTATCTTATGTATATCCCCATATTAAAAATGATTTACTTATTAAACTTTGATTTTAACTATTTTAACCCTTCTTTAAATAAATTAATAATAAATGTCCTAATCTAATCCAAGTGGGCCTAAATGGTCATATTTTATTCCTAAGTTTGTTTTTGGTCGAATTACACTTGTCCAATAGAATTAGGACATGTGTTAGGGTAATAGTAATATCATATTTACCGTTAGTTACCCTATTTACTATTAACCGCGGTAAAAAAGTAAAAAGTTACTATTCACCAAAAAATTATTTTCATCTCATTGAACCACATTTTAGTCCTTGATATTAACCGTGTCTCTCGGATTTTCGAAATTCCATTCACAGAAGCGGCAAAATTAAGTTTTATGAAAAATTCAGTTTTTTTAACTACCACTTAGTAGTTTCACTATTCATCAAAAATTGATGTTTTTCAGAACAGTGCCAAAATTTCATCCTAAGCTATATTTCATATTCCGAATTCAAAAATGAAATCTATTTTACCAAATTCATAACATAGAAGTTGCATTAATTAATTTTATAATTAAATCCTGCTGTTAAAATAAATAGCGTGTTTTTAGGAAACAATATATATCAAAAGATTGACACTTGATTATGTCTGGTTTAAATGTGAAATTACAACCAATGACCAACATTGTATTAAATTGTAAAAATATACTCTAAATATACTTTAAAACCACTCAAATTAATAATTTTTCACTATTAATTATTTTGATTAAAAAAGTTGTTTTTAATTATAATTTAGTAATTTTCACTATTCATCAGAATATGAAAGTTATCCGAAAAGTACCAAAATTTCACCTTAGGCTAAATTCGATACTCCAAATCCAAGAATGAAGTTCATTTTGAAAAATAAGATTTACAGAATTCTAAAAAGTGGTTATTACTATTCATAACGGCTAGTTTTAATAATATTTTAATAGCACATCGTTGTTTAGTGAAACTCGGTATTGCGTATTACACACGCTATCGAGGAAGGTCGCGATCGCGTGTAATGCAAGGCAAGACAAGGATGCGTGTTGGGCAAGCTCCTTTTGGTGTAGCGTACAACACAAGACATTAATAAAATTAAAAAGAATATTTTTTATAAAATCTTGGGCTGTTACACTACATCCTCATACTATATATATCTTGAGCAAGATTCTTCAAGGGGATCATTTTCAACTAATTTGATAGAATATTTTTGATACTTCCATTAATTCATTTAGAATGTATACAATCTATTTTACATAATATTATAAATATATTTCATATAATTGTAAAAAAAATTCATTAACTTTTCAACTAGATTAGATAAAATAATTTCAACATTTTTTATGCTAGAGTAATAATTGAAATCAAAACATCATGTTATTTCTCTAAAATAAAATATTAAAAAATCATAATCAATCAAATGGAACACCAACCATTAGATATGAAATCTATATCGTATATAGATCATCCATGGATTGTATGTTGGTGGTAAATATGTGTACCCAACATTAATGTGTTTTACTTTGTTTTTCTATTAAACTCTATTACTATCAAAACTATACTCTTGTTAATATTAGAAAATATGATTTGTTCTCTCAATAATAATATACACATGTAATTCATATATTAAATTAAATTAATAAATGATTATACATTATTAAAGACCATCCTAAATGAGAAATAATAATACTTAATGTGAGTAACCTATTATCGTTTTAGGGAATTTCATATAAAAAGTTTTATGTGATTATATTGATGATCATTTAATGGAAAATTCTTGTTAGTTCATTTCAATGTACTACAATGGAAAAATGGATTTATATATACTAGATCCTACAATTCATTAATGGCCTTGTATATACTAACACCGTAATTCGTCAAAGATTCCATCTAACAGTGATGTAAACATGATTACAGAATCACCTAAATTATTTCAACACATAATATTATATAATATCATATTCCATAATAAATTTATCTCTGTCAACAAATGTAATATCAATAGAATTTCATTATCTTTGGCCCTTCTATAACGACATCATATACGAATGATTAGCTCTCACTGAGTCAACAGTAATCCACACTATATTCATCATTAATTATCAAATGATTGGAAAGATAATCCTTCCATTTAAAATGATCTAAGACTCAATAAGATGTGTGAATGTGATTAAAAAATTCTTTCATTTTAATTTATTCTTATTCTGACAAGAAAACCCTGATTAATGGGAATCTTGATTTATCAACTATCATAACAAATCCTAGAGAATACTATATTCCTTTTTATTTTATGTATTCAAATTTATGTTTTAACAATAAACTACATTATTCCTTGAAATGAACAATAAATTGATATCTCTATTGGTTTATTCGGTTTTGGTTATTTATTTAATTGATTATACATTCACATACTTCGTACACGTGGTTAAACAATTATCATGTTCTGATGTTTTATTTCATTCAGGATCCAAACTGTTCAATTTAATCATTATAAAACTAATTTTGTGGCCTTATCAAACCAGAACATTACATAAAATATAATTTAATAAAAAAAATCTTCAAACTACATCTTGAAAATGGTAAATAATTATTCTCAGTTCTTCACTTAATTATATCATAATATCTCTAATCATCCTCATTGGAATAAAATAGCTAAGGGAAACTCCATTTTCATTCATGTAACACATGTTTTTCATGGTATGTCTCTATTCATAACTTTACCACGTATATTGTATCCCAATCACATTGAATAAATACAGAATCCATCACGAAACAAGTTCATTTTTAATCTCTTTACACTGTATATGAAATACATAATGAATTCTTGAAAGGATTTACAAAATCTACCTTAATTATTTTCAGAAATTCATCATCATATGTGGAATTTTTTATATTCAATGATCCAAGGTGGATCAACGATTTTTTCGCAATTCACATTACTTGAAACACAGAAACGATATATTTTGTTTTAGGAAAATGGGAGATCAATGTAATTGTTTGTGGTGATTATTTCTCAAATTGGTGATTATCATTTGGAAGGTAATATTCCACTATATGTGAAACTACCCTAAACTATATAATCATCGACATAAAAAACTTATAATTTATTCTATTTCATTAAAAATTCCAAATACCTCAAACATCTTGGCCTTTTTCTAAATCATTGAGTGTGGGTATCAGTTATTAGTTGTAGATGACATCAAGAATCATCGAATACTTGAGTAAATAAATATTTGTGTCCTCGAGAAATATTTTTTAATTAATAGTTATCATTCTTGTAGAAATATTATGTGAATATCATTGTCTCAATCTTAGTATTTATTAAATTCATTAATGGCCTTGGTAGATTCAATAATATTTATTCGTATAGTTTTCCGTCGAAAGAATCCAAAATGAAAGAAGAATATTGTACTGATGTATTTAATAGAGTGATCATTTATTTTTATTCATTATTTGATTAAAAAATTTGACAGATTAATGTTATTTGAATGCTAGAAATGAATAATCGAGTAGCCCTTCATCAAGAGGTATGAGATGATGTAGGAAAAGATTAGATTGATTATATTAATTTGATCAAGTGGTCTTTATTTTATCTTTAATTTATTAACTAGGGAAAAATAACACATATCACACCCACACCACATCATTCTTAATTTTATATTTCCTCTACTAAAAAATAACATTGTGGATTTCACCGTCCGATCTATCATTAGGATCAGAACCCAAAAATCATCACCCTCATACATTGGGACAGTACAACTACCTACTTCTCATTCATGAAATTGTACACACTCTTATAAAGTTAGGCATCTACATTACACTTGATTGTGTAGGAATCATCTCTTCCCATCATCTTCCACTACCTGGATTTGTTATATGGATCTCTTATGTGGTATTGTTCACCTCCCATTTGTGTGGGATTAATATGGCTCCTCCTCATGGATGATTGTCTAGTTCTTTGGTCACTAGATACATGGTAAAATGTATGTAATAAATTACACCAAACATAAGATATAAATATTTTTTCTCAAATAATATTTCATGGCCTTCATAATTATGTATTATTCTTCCCATGAAAAATACGATTATTGTCTTTTTCATGGGAATCATTAAAATCAAAATTATTCCTAACATTATCCAAATTTTATTTTAACTAACTCAAATCCACTTCACATTAACCTCATGGAGTGATATAATATTTTCAAGAACATCAATTCATATTATAAATTTAAATAAAACATTTAAATATATTTTTCATTTTCATTTTAAATTAACCCATAAAATTAAAAATTTGGAATTTTTTATCTTCTATCACATTCAAATAGGATAATTTTATTACAAAAATGAATCTAATTAATCCACAACATTTCTGAAAGAGTTTTTACCAAAATTATTCAATGGATCCCATATTCATACAATATATATCATTCCATTATTAATAAATAATCATATATGACTTCCTCATACATTGAATTTTATTCCTTATGATATATTGATAAAAAATAATATTGTACTCATCAACCATCAATATTATAACTTTACTATTGACACGGATTACATTCTTTTTCTTTAGTTGAGGAATCTTAATTACTTCTTCAAATATAAACAATAAAAAAATCACATAAAAACTAAAGGGAAAATATAATTATTAACAGAGGAAAAAAATATAAGATGTGATACAATTTGAAGTGGTCATTATATCATTCTATGACACTGATATGGAGTTAGACTAGTGTAATCTAATTATAAAAAATTATTACCCCTTATTCATTCACCACAATTTTTATTAATTTAACCTCCCCACAAATTATAACAAATAGATCTAATTTTTTTTCAAAACAATTCACATAAAATCCATGAAAAATGTAAATGGAGCAATAAATATTTTATTTTTACAATGTTTATCCCCAATTTGGTTGAATAATCCTTTATTTAAATGGATTAATCTAAAAAATATTTTTCTAAACCGTCCACAAATGGTTATAATGGGGATGTAATCATCACAAACCCAACATTGTATTGGAAGGAGTCATATTTAATGCATTAAGATGTTATAATAAATTATCCAAATACCTATGATAGTAGTTATCTCTTTAATTCTCCTCTATCACTCATCTAGTATTGATATTATTATATTGGATCACTCATGACTTCAACGATAATCCTTAAAAAATGAAAAATATCTTTATAATGTTTTTAAATTTCACTAAATCCGCATGTAAGATATTCTAACTCAATCAATGAATCTTATAAATAGTAGATAAAAATATATAGTTTTATGAAAATTAGTCTATTCAAGTAATCATTCTTCTAGAACTTATTAATGGTCTGGTTTTATTGTTATACTTTGTATCGATTAAAATATTCATTTACTGAAAATCCTCTTTTAAAAGTACATTAATGTTAATAACTTATTAAGGTTTACACTGAATTATTTATTTCATTACTAAAATAAATTTAATTATTTTTTAGAATTTTCTCCCATAGGATTTGGATGTTACTGTTTCATATCATGAAATTATTAAATCAAAATAATTTTTGAAACATTCTGTCTAGTTACCCCATATATTTTCATATATTTATCTCACTTTAATCATTATCTATATCAGAATGACCTATCCTCATTTTTACAATTCATATAAATAGTAACATCCATGAAATATTTCTCTACCTTAGTGATGAAATCTTCAATTTTCTAGGTTGAAACCGACTAAGACTACTCTATAATATAGTCTTTATCCAATATTCTTCTTTTCTACCTCAAATATCATAATGAATCATGGATTCATTAGTATTAAAAAATCATTATTCATAATCCTTGATTCATCCAGTTTGATAACATCTAGTTCATTATCTTCAACAAAATTATGTTAATTCTGACATATAATTAATCATTCCACTCCATATAACTCAACATTTTCCTATAAATTACTCAATATAATGAATAACTGAAATAAATACATTTGAATATTAATTTATGTTTTTCATAATTCATATTTAATCAATTTTATCCTTCCATTTCATTAAATAATTATTTTAACTCTTGTATACAAAATCTCTTTTTCCATATCAATTTTTATACATCATAAATTTAAATGATATGAGAATTATAATTTTATTATTTTTTAATCAAATGATCTTACAAATTTTGGAAAATTTCCATATCAAAATATATTTTAAACATGGAATAAAATTATATCTTTAGTTTCATCTTAAGATTTATATTCAATTAATCAAAACTGGTCACTCTTAATAATATTATATTTCACAATATATGGATAAAGAAATAAAACTAACATTATTGAGAAACATTAGGATTTGAAAAAAAATAGATATAATCATTACACTATACATTTTCATCTACTTCATTTTTTGGATTTCCATTTATTATGTGATTCTCTAATAGAACCATTAACATCCATTGCATTATCATCTAGATTTATACTCTAAATTATTCAATATCCATATTGTTGTTTGTGGTTATAGACACACCTTATGAAACACACATACTTTTTTCATCATCTTATAAAATTTCATATGTTTTTTCAAAATTAGTGCTTAAAAAAAATGCTCTTAATCATCAAAGATTTTTTCATCAACTAAATATATAGGTTTGATAATGGGACAATATTATTCTATAAATTCTTATATGTCACTCTAAATTCAATTAATCTTGAATCATAGTTGACTCAAAATCCACTAGGATGTGTATTTTTAATTTAAAAACATGAATATAATCATCCATTATAACATATAAACCATTAATTTTATATATAATAAAATTCAAACCCTCTAAATTTCTAGTACATTCTATCTTATCATTAATAAGTCCATATATAAATATGTGATAGAAACTTTTATAATTATCAATTTATTTCAAAAATATATTCCTTACAATGTATCATGTTATAATTTACATAATAAATTTTTATTCATACTTATAACAAAGGCGATGTTTCCATTGTCGATGCAGTCAATTTTTAAAGGAAATTATCATCTATAATAATTCAAATATATTATAAACCAAAATATTTTTTTTCTAATTTAATGTCATAGTAGATAGATCTACCATTTAAAAAATGAATATAAATATGGAAATTATCATCTAGTTACACATCTTTCCAAAACATATCATATGACTCTATATTAGTATATATTCCAATTTTACACTTTCTATCATATATCGTATAAGTGTAGTTATGATTTCAATATCTGTTATCATAATTTATAAACACAATAAAATATATTTACAAGAATCCCTTCCTATAAGTTGTAGGATATACTTTTATAAACATCTATAAATTTTTCATATATTCACACTTAATCCCTATAACACCCAAGGATTTATTGGAAATATATTTTTTTAATAATTCAAAATATTCCATTTCATGCTACATTAGGCTAGTCTTTCTTTTCACACAACACCATCTTGTCTTGAGATACATGAAAAAATGAGTTTCTACCAAAACAAATTTAATTATTCAAATTATTTAAACAATATAATAATTTACTAGTAGTTATAATTGAAGGTATAAAAAGGATTAACTATATTTTGAAAACAAGAATACTTTTCTGACTAATTTACTTGATGTGAAGATAAAAACCAATTGAATATAAATTATAAAAAACTATTCCTATAAATAAATTATAACATAACAAATTAAATTAATCACTTTTAGTGAATTATTATAATTTAACATTTTTTTATATTTTTTTTGAATTCATCCAATATATTTTATAGGGATAAGATAATAACAAACCCAATCTTATATATAAAATCACATATATTTTTCAAATAGATAATTTTACTAACTTTTTATAAAGAACCCATGTTAAGTAATATATTTGATATCATTATAGTTTTTATATAAATAAATAAACATCATATATTAAATTAGAATATATAAATTTGTAATTTTATTATTTTTCTGGTAATTATCATTTAGATGTTGAATAGAAAAATTAGTTTTCTTTATAAAAAATTGTGTAAATCTTTTTAAAGTCATTAATAGTTAAAAGTATGTTTTTGAATAGATTAAAATTATAATAATTTTATTTAAATATTATTTAATTAATTTATGATTTTGAAAATTTATTTAGAATTGAATGTTTTATAGAATATTTCATGTTTTATAAGAAATCAGAAAACAATTTTTCTGGGAATTTTATAACTTTATTTTAAATAAATTTTTGAAACAATTATGATATGAATTTTTAAAATTAGATGAAAAATTAGGATATAAATGGTCCAAGATCAGTTACTAGGTCACTTAATATTTTTTGGCCAATTTTAATTGTGACCATGGTAAGTTTTGTTACCATAATAATTGGTGAATTATGTTATTTAGGTTAAAAAATTATAAAAACTAAAAAATTACACTAAAAATGAGAAAATTTAATTTGATGAATTAAATTATATCCTTAACACTTAGGTATAAATATTAAGTCATGTTATTCACATATTTCAATAAAAATAACTTATATAATATTTAATTCAACTAAACGCACAAAAAGTCATTTTATTTTCCTTTAATATATATCATGTGTCCACATGGGTAAAATGAATGTTAAGAATAAATATAATTGTAAATTTTTAACTAAATATATATTTTTTAATAAAATATATTTATTTCCTACGTTTTGGGACACTTGGGTAAAATTATGATATTTATAATATTCTATTTAATAATTATATAATGATGTCACTTTCATGTTTCAAATATTATATAATTTTTTATATAGGTTAATGTCAAAAACCACCTGCATCAATGTGAGTTAAAGGATAACAAATTTCTAGACATTTGCTTCATAATGTTGAAGGAGAGATAATGACCACTGAGACCCACCTTCAATAGGTCCCAGAGTAGTGACTAACACAAAGGGTATAGAATCACAAGTAATATGGAAGGAATTACTCTTTTTATTTACTAGCATAATGATATAAGATAGATAATACAATACGACACCAAACCTAAAAGTAAATGTAAACCCAAAAAATTCATTCCCATATGCATGTAACAATAATAAGTTCTATAAGTACATGAAAAAAACAAAGGGGAAGTACTATGGAAAGGAAAAATAGCAACAGAAATGGTCCCAACATCTAAACATGTTTCGTCCTACACGGTCCCTGATGTCCTCATGGAACATTGAAAATAGTTTTATATATGTACGGTGAGTATAATGGTATACTCAATAGGGAAAACCAGAAGCTCTCGTGCACAAGTGGGGAGGAATTTTAATGCCCCTTGAGAAAAAGATATAACCAGCGAACCTATATGGATAACAATCCACCCAAAACATACCAAGGAACACTCCCCAAATAATGAAAGTCAATTAAAATAATTGTAATAGAACAGTTATGTTTGGGTACCACACAAAACATTCCCACTTGTTATTGAAGACCTCATATGTGTCAGAACACCCCTACCATTTTTACCGTAATCCCAATGCCTCCACAACAACAACCTTATGGGCCACCACAACCACCACTATACCCACAAACTCCTGCACCACCAAAATAACACATAACCATGCTTGCAGACACTTGGTCCAAAATAACTACTGCCACATCTGAAGGAACCTACGTCTAATAAAATTACTGCCACACCCAAAGATGCCTAGGCCTCATCCTGAAGAAATATGGGAAACAAACTCCCCGCACACCCCTGGGACAACCACCACAACATAACCCGCTCGAAGAATCATGGGCCATAATGAACCTCAGGCCATCAATGACCACCTAAAGAGTCTCAAAAAACATTTACCCACTAAACACGTCCTTGGTATAATATTCATGTGGTTCAATTTAAACAATACACCACCTCCATGATACTAACAGGGAAAGCCACACACCATGGGTGTAAAACAACCAAACATCAAATTAAGCATTCACACTCAGTTCTGTTGTAAATTCACCACAAAAAAGGGATCCATGAGATCCCTCGAATTACTAGAACCAAACCAAAATCCAACATACAGTCCCACACAGCCTCAAATCCACAAACCAGCAGCTTCACCACAAAAGGGGCTCCCATCCACATCCATGTCACCCCACAAGCATCAAGCAGAACAACAACACATGTCACTATGAAATTGAAAGGGAGTATTTATATTCAAACACTCCATTCATAATATTCCTTCTTTTAGTTTGGTTAATCGGGGTGATCACATGAGAATTCTTGTTCATTGGACATCCATTTAATCAATTGACATTATGTGACTAACCAATTTCCATGTTATATTGATTCAATCATTAATGAAATATCCAGAAAATAGAGGTTCATTAGTTCTCAAGAAAATTCCCCCAACGACCATAATATTCAGTTGACATAAGTCCATAAAATTCACATAGTATAAGAAAATGTAAAAGTCTATAGTATAATCACTAAAAACACACCTTCATTCATTAAAAACCATTTATAATATTTGTAATGGTTTGGTTTCATGTATCCCCATATCTAAATTAGAATACCCACCATGCATGATACACAGTAAAGAGAGACAAAAGAAGAACCCTACATGGATGTTCAATGATCATTAATTTTCACCACATCGCAAGAATTGGGAATGTGTGACTTGAAGAGGAGTAAATGTAAGGAATCCATGAATTAGTGGGAAAGGATCCATCATATAAGAAATTATAGCCTCAAGAAGGTGAACTCTAAAAGCATCATGGAATGGAAAGGGACCATCCAACAAGAAAAAAAATTAATGTGTGATATAAGTTGAGATCCTAAAGATACAGAGTATGAATTATTGAATAGATTTAAAGGCGGATCATGTTTTCACCACTTGGATGGATGGTTACATAAGATGGAATTAATTGTTTTGAAAAAAAATCATCGGATAGGTTTCCATAAGAGCTGTGAGTTAAAGGGATTCCTTTAAACAAATGAAAATCTGTAATAAGGATAGTACATGAATGTACAGGAAAGAGGGGGTGAAAATTAGGAAAAAGTCACATTTTTTTAAGTGAAGGGTCTCATGGCTCTATGGGATTTTTGATATCATTTATGGGATTTAAAATGGATTTTAAAGGGGTATTAAAACACTTTATGTCAAAATATACATTGCAGGAGTGGAACCGGAAAAAGAAAAAAATTGTTGGAAACCTTTTCGTGAGACACCGTAAGAGTTCCAAAGTCACGGTCACACCATAAATGGTTCCACCATTTCGATGTGAGACTCTGATGGTGAAACTGTTATGTTTCCACCGTCATGGTGTCACCATTTCATTGTGTGACTATGACGGTGTGACCAACGTGATGCCACCATCCCATTCCAATCATCACAGTGCCATCATTTCAATGTGCGGCTGTGACGGTGTCACCATTATGGTGCCTACATCATGGTGCCACTATAACGGTTCCACTGATTCTGTAGAGCATTGAAATTGGTGCCGTCGTTTCAATGTGCGACCGTGAACGATGCAACAGTTATGGTGCCACCGTGAATGGTGCCACCGTTTTGGTGGAACCATATGATGGAAATGAGTTTTTTTCAAAATCCTTAATGAGTCTATGTATAGGACATTACATTATATCCCTCTAAACCTATTATCACCCTCAAGAATCTAAACTAGACATTAAGAAAAGTGACATGTCTGAACAACCTTCTAGAAAGATTCCTCTCAGGAGTAATCATCCTCGACATCTAGGAACACATCTCTCTCACCTATATTCTGAAAAACCATGGGTACACAAACAATACACTCCCCTAGGTAACCACACAATCATTTAAATGTCAAAAATTATAGTCATATGGGTTTGGGATATCCTTCCTCCATGCACAATACTATCTTCTATGGGTGGGATTGACTCCCCTGAATGGGGTTAATTGCATCGACCATAGTGTGTCTTGATTAGGGATCAAGTCCCCCTCCCCAAAGTAAGTACTCTACACACACATCTAGAGAAAAATGAAAATATCCCTTTAAATAGTTAAAATGTTCTTTTCTAAATCATAAACATGTACAAAAATAGAACAAAATTCAAAAAAAATCTTGGTAATGGCCTCATATCGGTGTCTCCCATTCCTCGTTACTCACTTGTAAGCCACAATGCCACAATAACACACAAACCGAAGGAATGGTTTCTCGATGAATATACTTATTCTAACTATCCTAAATTAGCATTACTCTATCTACGAATTTTGTGTCGTATTCGATATGAATCTTTCCCTAGTAGAGGACATGTGAATCATCATGTAGGTGCCAACAAGTCTAAGACACATGGAAGTCATTGTGCACCCTCTGTAGTGGCTGTTGTAGAGATAGATGATAAGCAACTTCGCTAACCCACCGCAATACCACAAAGGGTTCATAGAATGATAGAAAAAGCTTAATCCACCGACAAAATATCTATTTCCTATGACTAGGTGAGACCCTAAAGAACATGTGGTCCCCAACCTCAAACTCTAAGGGTCCCCTCATATGATCGACATACAAATTTTTTCATTCCTGCTCTACCTTTATATACTCTAATAAAAGATAAATCTTCTCTGTTGTGCTCTGTACTACCTCTAGGACATGAAAACCTTCTTCCCTGACCTCTACCCAGCACACAGGTGAGCGACACAACCTCCCGTACAAGGATTAAAATAGATTAATGCCAATAGTATAGTGTTAACTATTGTTGTATGAAAAGTATACCAGAGGAATGTCTCTTACCCTCGATACCCCAATGTACACAACACCTTCCCGTAGCATATCATTCAATGTCTTGATGGTCCATTTTTTCTGCCCATCTTTCTGGGGGTGGAAAGCAGTGATGAGGCATCACTGGCTGCCAAAATCATGTTGCAATATTTTCCAGACCCATGTGGTAAATCGGGTATCCTGATATGATACTATGGACCTTGTAACTCCATGAAACTGCACCACCTAGTCCACGTACCTCTATCCTAAGCCATCAACCACACTTGACTCCTTGATTTCAAATAAGGGATCTGATTTTGTCAGCCATTCCAACACTATCTAGATATCATTGCAACCCCCCTTCAATTCTTGGTAGTTCCATGATGAAATCCATCGAGATGTCATCCTACATCCACTCATGGAAAAGTTATGGTTGTTACAGACTTTCTGGTATGTGGTGTTATAACATCACCTGTTGATGCATGAGGAACTTTTCCACATACTCTTCCACTACACACTTCACCCTGGGCCACCCAATCTGACCCCTCAAGCCCTGGTACATCTTGGATAGTCCAGGGTCATCCTCCAAGTGTGATTTTTGGAACACAAGAAGAATTGTATTTTGAATTTCTATTGGGATGAACAACATTCCATAAAATATCATCTCATTCTGGCCATCTTCGAACCATCCTTCCGAATCATTGTCCTAGCTAACACGATAACACATCAATTCAGCCTCTATGTCCTCCCACATAAACTCACCCACCTATTAAAATAGATAGGATTGTTCTATCATCTGAAATAAATAGCCTTTACCATTCTCCCCCCTTGCATCAGTGTGTATGGAATCCAACTCCTCAATTACCTTCCACGCATTTTTCTATTCTCTAAACACATCAATATAAAACATCTAGCTCAAGGCATTGACCACAACATTTCCATTTCCTAAGGTGTATGAAATTTTGAAGTCGAAGTCCTAAAGAAACTCCATCCACCTTCACTACTGCATGTTTAGGTCCCCGATGGGATAAAATATACATCTAGATTTTGTAATTCGTGAAAACTATATAGTGTTTTCCAACAATATAATCCCTTCACTGCATTTGCGAGAACACGACAGCCTAAATTCCCAGATCAGGGGTGGAATAGTTACACTCATGGGGATGTAACCACCTAGACACATAATAGATCACCCATGTTGTTTCATCAGAACACACCACAAGTCTTTTCCTGAAGAATCTAATAACACCTCAAACATCACCCCTTCTTTTGGATACCTCAACACTGGAGCATTAAACAACATTATGTTTAGAAAAATGAAGGCTGACTGGAACTGCTCACTCCATACAAAATCCTGGTCATTCTTTGTCAAGGCTATCAATGTTTCTTTAACATGGGAGAATTTGGCCCCAATATCTGGTAATAACCCAATAGACTTTGGAAACTATGAACCTCTACCACGTTCTTTGGTCCTTCCCGTAAACAACCTGTTCACCCTTCAACAGTTCCACTAATATTCCTCGACATGGACACAATGTGTCCACGGATGTGAACCTTTCATGTCCATAACATTCACTTGGACATCTTCTCCTTGAGATGTATACCTCAAGGGACATCTTAAACTATAATCTGATCCTCGACATGATCCTCCTATGATATTTACTGGAAGAGGATGTCATCAATAAACACAACTACGAACTGGTCTAGATATTCCCAAAGGATGGAGTTCATGAGTCCCATGAACATGGATTGTGTGTTCATAACACCAAACGGCATGACCACAAATTCAACGTGCCCATATCTGCACATGAAGGCTGTCTTCGAGATGTCACCCTCCCTCACCATCAATGGGTGATATCCTGACTTCAGATCAATGTTGGATATCTATCTTGCCCCTTTCAACTTATTAAAATGGAAATAAATCCTTGGTATGGGGTAATTATTCTTCACTGTCACCTCGTTCAGCCTCCGGTAGTGTATACAACACCCGAGACCACCATCTTACTTATTTCCAAACAAGACTAGCACATGCCATGGTGACATGCTAGGTCATACAAAATCCTTCTTCATCAGTTAGTCATTATGAATCTATTACTCCCACAACTCATATGGCATCATATGATAGTGATCCATCAAAATTTGATGGGCACTAGGTTGCAAGTCTATCTCGAACTCAACATCACATCCAGGGGGTAGAGTCACGACCCCTCTAGGGAAGATTTCCATGAAATAAATGGTGATCTCTAAGTCTTCCAACATCTCAGTGTCCTCAGACTACACAGACATCTCATATAACAAGGGATTGAGGGGCTCTACTCTCTGGTTTCCCCCCCTAGAAACCACACTCGCCAACAAAAACAACACATAAGATGCCCACATCTGAAAACACAACCTTTATCAAGAAGAATTCGATAAAATAATACACATATATTATCCATTTGATGCCTAAAATGACATGATATGTATACATCTTCATTAAAAGAAGGTATCCAATGGACTAATGTGGCCCAACATGTTTTTGCATCCCCAGAAAACATTAGATAATATGGCCTGACTTACAATAGGTGTACTCAAAACCAGGGGCACAAGAAGTCACTCTGTGTCTAGACCCAGATCATTGGATTGAATATGTGCAACAAAGGAGAGTGATTCTCCTGAATCAAACTAGGAACTGGGAAGAGTGCTAACCTTGTTTATCATTACTTGTACGACTTCTGGCCCTCCTAGAATTGCTCCCTATTTGGTGTGCAACTTCCCTCACCCCATCTCCTCTTCTCCTAGGCTATCGGCTTCCTCCCTGACCATGCCCTGGTTGAGGTCCCTGAGGAGAATACTTAGGTCAGACTCCTCCATTTACGACTTCTCTTGGGGGAGTTGGAGCTCACTATCCCTATTGAATCTGTTGGAATGGTCTGGCTGGAAACTACTACAGCTGAGGTGGGAGCTGGACCATCCCACAACCATTGTACTTCCCTCAATCTAGGCACTGATTCTGAAGGTGGCCAAGACTTCTACAGATGAATCACCTTGGCTGTGGGCCTGCAAGGAAGAGGCAAGGACTGGGAGATCGAAACTGGAACTGTTGGGGCTTTCTCCCTAGAGGCAGAAACCTATAAAGCAATAGAACTGGAGTTCTATTCCTTACTTTCATCCTCTTTGAAGAGCCTAACTGGATCCCATCTCATTTTACACCTACTAGGGTATGCATCCTCTACACCAATTCTTACTTCTTCTAGACTTACAATTATTTCAATAGAGGGATGTTAGAAACAAATTACTGAAGAAAAGGTTAGAGTTCTTCCTCTAAATGTCTCGCTCTAGACTCCTCATCTAGAAAGTGGTTCAAAGAATAATGTCAAAGATCCGTGAACATGATCTCTATCTCCCTAACTGGAATCCTCCCCTACTGATGGGAGAATAGCTTCATACTCTTCTCATCCTTCATCTTAGAAGATGTGGATTCCGACCAGAACTCCCTCTCGATGTTAGACCAAGAAACCTCCACCTCCCTCTTCTCCCCAATATAATACATCGACCATTAATGTGCCTCTCCTCGTATATGGATTGCAGCCTAAGAACCCAGTACTCTATCAGATCTCAGATCAAGCTGAAATCTATCACTATCTCCTCGACCCAAATCTCTATCTCCATATATGAGATGCTACCATTGTACTTTCCAAGGGTATGGTGCAGAAAGACATGAACCATCCGTTAGAACTGGTCTTCCTCCTCCTCTCGATGATCACTTTTCTAATCTACCAAATCATCCTTTTATGAAATGATCTCCTATATAGCTTGAGGTCTCCATTCAGGTGAAAAAACTGCAAGGTAAACATGTAATTCATAATCCCGAGTAGTGTAGATGATTGATTTTAATATTTTTCTTTTGATTTTTATTTATTTTCAATCCCAAAATACCTTAGACAAACAAGAACAAAACTCATTATGATTTGTGTACCTTTCCAAGGGTCTATACCATACAATTAGTGGAGCCTTACATGGACATTTATTAGGTCTAGAGTCCTTGCATCGGATCAAAGGGACCCTTAAATCTCGTGTCCTAGCTGGTCTTCCCTGGTCAATTTCACCAACCAAGATTACATAACATTGATTCCCTACCATCCCATTAAATTCTCACTATGGCTATCCTAGGACTCCATCATATCTCTCAACCAACATCGCCATATGATCACATACTATCAGAACCCTCCTTCACCAAGGTGAAGAATGGGACATCGGATTTCCAGACCCTTCTATCCTCCAGTTGAAGGAGATATAATGACCCCCAAAACCTGCCTCCAATAGGCCATAATGTGGTTACAATAACCAAGGGTATATAATCACACATAATATAGAAGGCATTACCCATTTTATTTAGTAAAATGTCGAGATATGATAGTAAATACCAAACCACAACAAAATTGGAAGCTAAAGTAAATCTAGAAAATCCATTCCCATATGAATATTCCAATAATAAGTGTTACAAGTACAAGAAAAACTCCAAAGGGATGTACCAATGAAATGAAAAACATCAACAACAACAGTCCCAGCATCTGAACTAGTACGGTCTCGTATGGTCCGTAAATTCGTCCTAGAAACCTGAAAATAGTTTTATATATGTTGGGTGAGTATAGAGGTATAATCAGTATGAAGAAAAAAAATCTCTCATGCACTAGTGGGGAGGCATTTTAATGCCACTTGAGAAAAGGAGATAACCATAGCACATGGGAATGAAACTATCCACCCAAACATCAAAAAAGAACACTCCCCAAATAACCCATGTCATGTAAAATAATTTTAATAGAAAATTGATGTTTGGGTACCCCACACCACAATCCTAATAGTTATTGAGGTCATCCTACGCATTAGACACCCCCCCCCTACAGCAATTTTTACTACATGTCCATTGCCACCCCCAAAACAACATTTTGGGCCACCATAACCATAGATATTCCCAAACACACCTAGGCCACCACAACCACACATAACCACACCTGCAGACACCTAGGTTCGAAATACTATTTCCACACATGTAGACTCCTAGGCTCGATCAACTACTTCAATGCCAGAAGATGCTTGTGACTCATCCCAAAGACATATGGGAAACAACCAACAAACACCTAGGGAAACGACCATAACAAACCCCTACTGATACATTTTGGGCCCTAATGGACCTCATGTCGTCACAGTCTACCCAATGAGTCTTGGGAAACATGGAAAAGGGAGAAAAATATGCAAATATCTAGCCACTCGTAAGAGATTTGGAAAAAACACTCCCCGTGAAATGTGGGTTATCGGCATAAGTGATCAACTTGGTATAGGTTTGTATAAGAATCATTACAACTAAATGATATCTAAAAGTAAACAAGCAATCATCTTAACCCCGAGGTTCCCAAACCATACCATACACAAATACCCTCATTACTAATCATTCTTAAAAAAGAAAATATCCTGAAACAAGTCACAATTCATTCCTGGAAAACAATTCCCCATTGAACTCAGTTTGATTATCATATCCATGTGTTTTCATTTAAATTATTATTTACCACTGAGAAACTAAAAGGTATAGCCACAAGCCAAGGAAGGAAAAAGATCTAAGTATCAAATTAAGCATTCACACATTGTTCTCTTGTAAAGTCAAAACAAAAAAACAGATTTGGGATAGCCCTCAACATACAAGAACCAAACCATGCTTTAACATACAACCCAACATGGCCTGCAATCCACAAACAAAAAAGTTCACCACAATAAGGGATCCCATCCCCATCCACATCACACCATGAGCATCTAGCAGAACAACACATGTCACTAAGACAATGTAATTGTGTTTTCAGATTCAAACACACAATTCATTTACTTATATTTTTTCCATTTGGTTAACCATGGTGATCACTTGAGGAGTCTTGTTCATTAGACATCCATTTAATAAAACATGTTTATGTGATTAATCAATTTCAATGTTACAACCATTCAATCGTCACACAATTATCAAAAAAATAGATGTTCTTTAGTGTGAATGAAAAGACATCCAACGACCATGATTTTCAGTGTACATAATCCCATACAATTAATATCATATTAGAAAAGGTAATTGAAAAAAACTACATCATCAAACACACACGTTCATTCTTTAAGATCAATTTATTATCTTCATTATGGTTTGGTTTCATCCATTCCTAGAGGAACATTATCATACCCACCCATCATGATACACAGTAAAGAGAGACTAAGGAAAAACCTAGCCCGGTTTATCAATGATCTTTGTTTTTCTCCATGCACCAAGAACATGGGATGTGAATCTTGGAGGGGAGGAACTCCAAGGAATCCATGAAATATAAGAGTTATTAGGAAAGGCTCCAGCTCAGGTGCACTGCCGGCTTCGAGAAAGGGGACTCCAAATGCACGAAGGAATGTAAAATGACCACCCAAGAAGAAAGGAATCCCTAGGGGATAAAAGGTGAGATCCTGATGACATGATATATGAATTCATGAATGGATTTAAAGGAGTATCATGGTTTCACCATGCGATCAGACAGTTACACATGACATAATAAATTGTTATTAAAAAATTCTTATTATAGGGGTGTCCATAAGTGTTGTGAGTTAAATTGAATCCTTTAAAAAGTGGAAAACATGATACATGGGTGGAACTGGATAGTATGGTTAAAAGTGTGTGGAACTGACGGAAAATCAAAAAGTTTTGGTATGTTAAGGGTCGACCGACTCTTGGGGGATTTTAGATATCATTTATGGGAGCTAAAAATGCTTCTAAAGGGGTATTAAAAAACTTTTACATCAAAATATACGTTACGGTAGCAGAAATGGAAAAAGAAAAAAGGGTGGGACACTATTTAGTGAGACACCATAAGGGTTCCACCTCCATGATGCCACTATCATGGTGCCCCGCTTATGTATGAAACCGTGATGATGTGACCATGACAGTTCCACCATTATAGTGCAACAATTTTAGTGTCCAACCATGAATGTGTGACCACTGCAGTGCAACCGTCCTTGTGCCACTGTTTCGGTGGGCAACCCTGATGGTACAACTATGACTGTGTGACCGTGAACAGTGTCATTGTGACCAGTGCTACCGTTTCGGGTGACCTGTTTGACAAAATAATGTTTTTGGCAACCTCTTTAATGAGTCACTATCTGGGAAATTACAGTTAATTGGGATGATAAATTAGACTAAAAATACTATTCTAATATAATGAATATTTATCTTCATAATAATAATTGTTTTATTAATTTTTTGTAATCAAATTTATATTTTAAATATTTATACCACACTGATGAAATAATAATTTCATTAATGGAAATATTTTATAATTTTATAAAAAATAATAAAATAAATTTACTTTTATATAATTAATTTAACTAGAGAATTATACAGATGAAATGACTAAAAAGGGATATAAAAAAATATTTTTCTATCTTAACTTTTTATATTGATATTTTTAAAAATCTATGAATTTTATAGTGTAAAAATTAACACTATTGATATTTTATCATAATAAAAATATATTAAATAATATAAAAATCGTAAAATGACATTAAAACTAGTAAATAATTATTATATAGTTTATAATGTTAAAAAAATTTATTTATGTTCTAATCAATATAAAATATTTATTATTTACAATTAATTAAAACTAAAAATACCGTGGCCTTACTTTGAATTAAAATATGTTATATATGGGTTACTATAAATGATATGTTTAAAAAAATATAAATACACATCTAAAATATATTTTTTGATAATTTTACATCCTTATATTTTATTACATTCGAATCCATATCGCCTTTTATGTATTTGAATTAATATTTTTTTATAAATAATATTTTTTTTAATTTGCAGAAATTCCCTCACTTCAATTATAAATGGTCTCCTTGTCCCTCACATATTAACGTCCTATTTAGCATTTAATATCCTCTATCCTTAAAAAATATTTTTTATTTACTTGTATAATTAAATTATTGGGGTTTTTTCATTCTCTAATGAACACCCCAAGTGTCCTTATGATGATATCAAGAGGGATCTCAGCGATGAATATATATTATAATTCACTAACACATTCAATATTATTTCATTTTCTACATCCTCTTTTTATATTATTTCCATTATAAAATAATTATTGCATATTAAAAATATTCTTATATTTATTATTATTATTTATCCAAAATATTCACATTTTATTTATCCTATGATAATCAAATGTGACATGCGTGTGTATATATGGCTTACTACCTACACAATGTGGTGTAATATTTTTTTCAATGACACTTTACATGGATGGATGTAATGATGAGAATAATTAATATATATGATATATATAACATGATATTTATTCTTTAGAAAAATATATTCCATCAACATACATATCATTTAACAATTTAGGGAATGATATCGTTTCTCTAATGTACGTACTACTTACCATCATGAGGATGTGTTGCTAGTCATTATCCATTATCACCAATAAATAATGAAAATATTAATGTATATAATGGATAAATATGTTATCTATTAACATAATATTATCCTATAAATGAAAAAATTGTATATTATTTTCATTTGCTATGATTTCTACAATAAAAAATTCATATGAAAATGAAGTAGTTAACACCCGAAAGAAGAGTAAAAAGGAAATGTTATTATGAAATAGGTGTTAAGATAATAATATTTGACATCATATATCAGAATATGGTTTTGGAATACATTAAAAGAATTATTTTACCCATTATAAAAGATTTTTAAAAATGTATAAAAGAAAATCAGGTATAAGGAAATATGTTTTATAATCACTTTTATTTCTCTAAGACACATGCCTTATACAATACATGATTATTTTATGTAGTGTATATACTGGACATAAATGTTTTTTGAGTATCATTGTAATAATATGGTTTTAAAATATACATATAATTTTACATATTTCATGAGGCATATTATTCGACTGATTATAATGTATTAATAGTTAATTACGCATTCACATTATTTTTTGGGATTATTAATACATAAATATTTATAGGAGAATATTTATCATCCATTTCCATGTTTCTTCAAAAAAACATCTCATTATATTTTTACCATTCTTCTACAATATTTTAAATATATGATTTTCATTGTGTGAAATGATTCTTTTTTCATTTTACTAATGATTTAGTTTTAAAATAACTTAAATGAAATATTAGAAGGAGTGGTTATTATCTTATAAAGCACGAACCAATTTTTCTATATTCAGTAAGTATTAATTTATTGAGGGTTCTCTTAAAATCATTCATGTTATTTTTAATCAAAAAGTTTCTCTTTGGATATATTTTTTCATTTTAATAAAATGAAATTTCTTCTAATAAGAAAGGATAATTTCCTCATGAATTTTTATATGATCATTCAAAATTGTTTTAAATATATGATATTTTAATTCCATTTTACTTTTATTTTACATGGATATAAACAAATTATACAATTGGTATTCATTATCTGGATTTTTCGTTTTTATAATGGATTGTTATTTATGAATATTGTTTCATTCAATTGAGTTTTTTTAATAAGCTTTTATGAGACCCATTTTTTATGGGTTCTTATGAGAGGAATGTTTTATGATCATCTGGGACACATGCATATGATTTTAATTATGTGGTGGGTGAGACCTATATCTCCCTTAAACGCAGTGGGTAATTATTTGTATTGAATGAGATATATAGGGATATAATATGAATTTATAATGGTTCAGTAATATATTGATGGAAAGGGAAAATATCTCATTTTAGTAATAAATGGATAAAATATAGAGTCAACTAAATTTTGTAATGGTCTTTTTCACTATGATAGTCATGGAATTTTTCCATGACTAATAAGGTGGGGATTTTAATGCTTATTTGTTTTCTATAGTTCCTTGTTTTATACCATATCTATTTACTCATGGACTATGTTTATTCAGTATTTAGTCCTTATGAATTATCAATATTTATTTTATGACTCAATATTTTGATATAAGTTTTACATAGTTTGATTTCCAAATATTATGTTCTGGTTTGGTAATTATTTTGTTCTTGTTTGGTTTGATATTTACCTTTTTTTCCCTTACTAAGCATCTAATCTCACATTTTTCATATGTTTTCTTTTCTAAATGATATAAAGAAAGGTTTTAAGTAGGAATAACAAAGGGAGACATATATATGGTATATATTGAACACTATTCGCCAAATAATAAAAATGTTTTCTAGGTTACCAAAGGCACTAAAATAATATTTTATTTTTGAATGTTTCTATGTAATATATGTAATAATTTGAAATGAAATATATTTTTTATGTACATAAAATATGGGTATTTATATTTGGTAACAAATAAATGGTTTCATTATCCTTTGCAAACTAGGATGATAAAACATAAGTAAGAACGATAAATTTAAGTCTATATATTGTTTATAATCCTTTTTTTATTAATGATCATGACTAAACTAAAATATAATCTATGGTGTCAAAAATTGAAATATTTTAGGTAATTTCCTATTAATATGTGGTTCTACAATTATGATTAGTGATTATCACAATATCCTCTTAAGTTTTAGTCAATGTATAAAACCAAAACTATCTACAATTATAGAAATTATTATGGACAATTTAATGATTTTCTTTCAAAGTAAGTGATTGATTTGAGATCTCGAATTCAAAATCTCACTATTATTATCAAGCAACATTCTATTGATTTGAACCATGATATAATTCCTAAAGAGAAACTGTGGGAATAATATTTTGTTGAGTCTTTCAATTGAAAATACCCACCTTTTTTATGTTGGTATACTAATAAATTTTTTTCTAAAATATGTATAAGTGCCAATAATAATATATTCACTATTCTATAGTGTTAGAAACATGATAAATTCATTCTGGTAGTTTATCAGTTAGAAGTAACAGTTGAGAATTTATGGAATTACATAGAGAATACGAGGTGATATGATGAAATTGACTCCATTGAATTGGACGAGTTCATGAACAAATATTTAATTAGGTAATTTCATCATATTCTTTGTTTGAAGATAGGAAATGAGTTTTATGATCTTATGAAAATGGATTATTAATATTTTGGTTCTTATGATTGTTATTTTACCAGATATTCGTGATACACTTCGAATAGTATTATCCAAACCGTATGTAAGGTTGAACGATTCTTCACTGGTTTCAAACAAATTCAATGACAATGATTATCCTTATTGGACAGCAAAATATATAAATAGATTTTTTGTTCTTTTATAAAGGTAGATATTTAATTTGTTGTTACATATTAATCTCATGGTTTTGAGCAGAATGTAAAGATTATTTTTAATTGAAATTATAAAAAACATCATGAACGTCAGATTATAGTTTTTTTATGATCAATGTTTCTAAATAATCAGGGTGGAGACAATCTTTATAGTACTGTTTAATGTTTCAGGTGTGGTAATGAAGTCCATTGGGAAATTGATTTTTAAGGTGATTGTAAAAAATAGCTAATTAATAAATAAAATCATAGAATGAATCCCCATAAATAAATGTTTCTTGATAATGTAAAATGGGTATTACGCTAAAAACATCCCTAATCTAAGAGCTATCAATGATGATAAACATTTTAGACATATTATAGTTAAAAGGGAAATCTTGTGTAAACACTATTGGTGATGTAGAGTCTGAAAATGAAGTGGTGGAATGACTGAGTGTTTACGTATTTGATTTCATGAATATTATTGTTGAAAAAGTTTTATTATAGAATGACTAAATCTCTATGGGTTGATCCACTACGGTTTTTCCTCTTGGATTTAAAATATTATGATTAATTATATAGGTAACCATGAATAGTGATTGAGATATTTCTGTAAAATATATGATTAAGTGAATTATAACCCTTAGTATGGGCATTATGTTGAGATAAAAAATTAAATGGATATTTGATAGTATTAATTAACTTGGTACTAATATGATTAAAATGTGGTTTTTGATAACATTTATTGTGTGTATAGAAGTTTTTTTATTTAAGGAATGTGGAATGTGTGAATTTTTGAAATTATTCATGTTTTCACTATAGTTTATTCATAATTCTGGTTATTAACATGTTTCAAAAGAATAAATTATTTTATTTTAAACATGTTGGGGGTGTGTTAAATAATATTCTTCTCAATACGTTTAACGGATTAATGATAAGAATAATGTGTAAATTTAGTGACCTCATTGCAAATGTTCTCAATGATAGTTTGAATATCAAATTCAGATGGAACATTATAACGAAATATATCCTATATTTGTCATTTATTAACATTAAGATTCAAGGATTGTATGATTTGTGGGTACCCTTACATTCTTGGATCCTTGATTTTTAATTAATAATGCTATACTTTAATGAAATTATTCTTATCAAAAAAATTTGGCTAGTTGGAACTCTAATATTAACTAGTAGGATACATTTTTTCCCAATCAACACCAAAGACCATGCTAGAAATAACTTCTGACAAGATAAAAATTAATATCACTATTTTTATTAAATAATAGAAAACACATAAATTTCTTCCTTTTTAGTTTTTCATATAGATTCAAAACTATTCCTTAATTTATGTTGAAAAAATGGTGTAGAGACCTAGATGAAATTTGAAGATCACTATTAAGGAACACCATAGTATCATTATATGTAATTATATTATAATTAATCATTGGATTTATAATGTCATGGTTATTTTTATAATTCAACCAAATTTCATTCCCAAAAATACAATTTGAAAAAAATACATACACATGATCAATTGGAGAAAAATTGAAAGTGCATTTCCTTATATATACCATTATGTCTATGAGTTGACGATATTATAAACAATTAGTATATTGAATTTACATATTTAAGATCCCAATGAATGATTTCATAATTGTCCATAGGCCTAGACCTCAGCATTGGATGATATCTAGAAGATCATCATGCCTTTCTCTACAACACTGGACATATAAAGAGGGTATATAACCAATTGATGGCTGCTACAACCTCCACCCTTGAATCTATATGGGGATTATGAAACATATATATGTTTGCAGAATATGTTACCTATATTTATATAGTTACTATGTCTATGAACAATAATTTTAACACGGATACAAACATTTAGGTTGGATCTATGCATCCGGGAATGGGTGGTATTACAATCCTTAGGCTCATGGGAGTTGTAGTTAGGCTTAAACAACATTTGGTCATGAAGCATATGAGATGGACATGACATATCGAACTATGGGTCAAGGAAAATGATGATGTTGCAGCCTCATGAATTATAGGGCCACCTAGTAATGGAGGTATCTTTATAAACTATCATGGTTTTGTTAAAGGTTTCTTGTATCAATTTATATGAATAAAGGCAACATATGAGGTTGAACTATGGGAAATAGTATTTGATATTTTGTATTTTATCCAAAATAATATACATAATCTATGGATTGAAAGTGATTCTAAAAATGAACTCATGAATATAAATAAAATAACTTGGAAAATCCCATGGAGTCTTTGTACTCATTGGGTTTCTTGAATGAATCTTTTCAACAAACTAAATATTTATAGTTCAAATTTATATAGAGAGGCTATCAAGATGGAAGATACATTGTGAAATAATGAAATAGATGAGGTAGAAACATTGTGTGAAATTAAATATCCTAAATATTTCACCTCAAAGGTTAATGATGACATGCAAAGAGTTATTCAATATCATATTTGAAAACACCCTTGTAATTATTTCCATTAATTTCTATTTCTACAATTAACTAATAATTTTTTTATGACCATGTTCACCTTGATCCAGGTATTATTTTAGTTATGTGTTTATTTTGATGAAAAATTCATCAAATTAGGGAAAGTATCATGACACAAAAAATGATATTCAAGTACTTTCTTGATGATAAATCAAATGGACCCTTATAACATCAAGGATTTATGTTTTTGTTATGGTAACTTTATCATTAAAATGCACTCCAAATCATTCCATCCTAACATGATACATTTATTTATTTTAAATGTATATTTTCTTTACGTACCACATATGTTTTTCTATGTGAAAACCCTATTATGAGTTGGTTTTTTTATCCAATATGTTTCGTACATTATTTATATAAAATATAGTATGTCTATTCATTTTCACAATGTGGGTTTCTAGATAGGATCTTTGAAGTATTAAACCATTGATTATGCAAAACAAATCCAGGGGTAAATTAATTTCAAGGGGGTAGAATGTGAAAACCAAAGGTTTTTATGAAATATATTTTAAAATAATATTATATGTATAATTTCACACTAAACCATGTTAAATTTGGTTTACATGTAAGAATGGATTTTTTTGTGGCACAGAGAACACTGAGTTTATAAAAACCATAATTTTATTATTGTATTTTTTTAAACATTAAATTTATAAAATAATCATTATAATGTATGGTATATATAGAATTAAATTAATTATTAAAATATGATTTTTTTGTGACAGGTTTATTTGAGATGATGATGGAAGAAAATTAAAAATAACTGACGAAAAAATATTCCAACAAAATAATTTTATCAAAATAAATGATTTTAATAGCTATTAGTGAATGATCATAATTAAATTTTTATGTATGAAATTAAATATTGAGATGAAATGAAATATATTTTATACCTATAAAAAAAAGAACCCTAATTTTATGCACAATAACCTATATTTTTTTTCAAGGGGATAATTTTATAGTCAATTAAAAGAGAACCAATTTTAAATAATCTATTTTGGAACTTTTATTGTTTTTTTATGAAAAAATAAACTATTAATGTTAATTAATAATATAAAAAACATACTTTGGTTCATTTTATTATTTTTACAATAAGATTATTTTTGTTGTTGAATAGTTATAATAATCATTTTTTAATATATTTTATTTTAACGTAATTACAATTTAATATTATTTCTTAATTAGTTTAAAAATTTATTTTGTTTTTTAATAATAAATAAATTAATTATTGTTTTTAAAAGTATTTTAACCCTAATGTATTATAAAAAAGTTAATTTTTTAATAAGGCATTTTTTTTAAAAATTATGTATCATTACAGTTATTAGTTTTATTTTAAATTGAATTCAAAACTATATGTGTTTTAAAATATTTAAAATGAATTTAAAATTTGTATTCACATGGTTTAACATTGTTAAGTCCTTCCCTTTTTTGGCCAATATGAATGGTAACCTGTATAAATTTTGTTACCATGATAAAGGCTAAATTAGGTAAATTTAGTTAAAGATAAAATTATAATGAATTTACTGTGAAGAAAAAATTTCCAAAATAATATTTAATGAATAAATTAGACCCACTACACATTATGAAATTAATTATTTCATTTCATGGACAATTTATTGGAAAATGACTTATATAAAATTTAATTCAATGAAGGACACAAAATGTCACTTTAATTGTATTTAATATATCTTATGTATCCACATGGACAAAAATGAATGTTATGAATACATATCAATGAAAATATTTAGATAAATAATCATATATTAATAAAATAGATTTATTTTTGACATTTTAGGCCATATCTATGATATTATGATATTATTAATATTTTATTCAATAAATATATAATGATATCACATTCATGTTTAAAATATTGTATCATTTTTTACAAAGGGTTACATAATATATAAATTATACTATAAATAGTATAATTAAATCTAGAATATTTATATTAATCCTTATCATTTTTTAAATTTTATTAAATATGTATGTGTATTAAACAATTATAAAACACTAATGTAGTATTTAATTTAGTAATTGAAATATAAAAAAAATGTTATTAATAATATTAAAATAATTATAATTTTAGATAATTAATATAACCAAATAATTTTAAAGATGATATTGGCCACTTGGGATTCTAGTAAAGTACATGGTTTGATTTTAAATTATTATCTTGAAAATTTTAAAACTCCATGAATTGAATTGTTTCAAAATTTATACTATTGGGATTTTATCAATGAAATATTTTATTAATTTTTTAAAAAATAATAAATCTGTATAAAAATATTAAATATTTAAAATATATTCTATAATGTTCTAAATGTTTCGATAATCATCTTATTAACATAAAATATATTAAATATACATTCACTTACTATTGAAAAAGTTGTTACCATTCATTAATTTAAATTATTTAAACTAATGGTTACTGAAAATCGTAACTTTGAAAATAATAAAAAATAATTTATAAAATAATTTTTTATTTTAAAACCAAATATCCTATTAAAAATTAATCTCTCTCCTTTTGATGGTATTTGGATTCCCATTTAATTTTTTACAAATTATTGTTTTTCGAAATGTCAAATTCTCTCACATTACAATTATAAAAGGGAACCTCCTCCCTCACATATTCACATCCCTATAATCCTGAATCTCGACCATCCCTTAAAATATACTTTATAAAATTACATAGTTAAATTATAAAGTTGTTATTATTTTATAAATACCATGTCTAGTTTCCCTAAGATGATATCATGTGGGAGATCATTATAGAAGACAGAATATCATTCATAGACTCTTTCAATATTAATTCTAAATCAACATATACTATTAGTATTGTTCATTATAAAATAATAACTTCATTATGAAATATAATTTATGATATTATTATGTTCATGGAACAACCCAATTCCACCTTCTCTTTATCCTATGAAAATTTAATGTACCACGTGTGCGTAGTCTCAACATACCATCTCTACATCGTTGTGTAATCTTTTTTTCAATACCACACTACATTGATGGATATAATGATGAAAATAATAAAGATATTTGATTATTATAATGTTATAATTTTTTTGATATTATATATACCATCTAATTTCATACCATTTAATAATTAACGTAGTGATATCATCACTCATGCGTACATATGACCTAATATATCTAATATGTGATTCACTTCATTTTACATTATGACCTATAAAGAATGATTATATAAATGAAAATATTTCATAATTATATTATATATTATCGTAGAGTTATTCTTACAATTACATAACTATATAAATTGGTCATGAACCATTACGTATTTGAAAAATCATGAATTAGAAAACGAAGTAGTTAACACATGAAAGATGAGTAATAGTAATACTTTATTAAAAATTGGTGATAAGATAATCATATATGATATCATAAATATGAATATGGTTATATTTTAAATTAAAAACACTATTTTACCCATTATATAGAATATTCTAGTATGTATAATGGAATATGTATGTAAGGTAATGGATTTTAGTTTCACTTTTATTTTTGTGGGACATTTTCCATATACACTACATATTTCTTTTGTATGGTGTGTTTATTGACAATGAATGATTTTATGATTATTATTCTAAATATTATGTTATTTACCTTTCCATATAATTTATATTATTTCATGGGGTGTATTATTCAAATATATATAAAATGGTATGGTTTAAATACCCAATCTAACTATTTTTAATGATTGTTTCAACATAAGTATTTTCTATTGAATATTTTTCAACCATGTCCTTGTTTCAGGAAAAAAAATTCCATTTTTAACTATTATTATAAAATTGTTTAAATTCATCATTACCCTTGTGTGAAAGGAATCCATTTTATCATTTTCCTAACAATTTTTTATTTTGTCTTATATATAATAAGTATTAAAAGTACGAGAATGACTATTTCATAACTCATACGACATAAATAGATGATTTTAATTTCATGACGTATTAATTCATTAAGTAAATAATTATAATCCTGAATTTTTTTAAATGAAATTCTTTTCTTTTAAAACCATTTTTCATTTTAATAAATGATTTTTTTTTCAACGACGAAATAATATTTTCCTTATGAATTATTTTCAATTGATATTTTAAAATAATTTTCAATTTAATAAATATTTATTTTATGTTACTTATTTTTTTACTGTAATTTGATGAAATTATTCAAGACATATTATTTATATAAATGGTTTATGTTCATGATAGATTTATTTTTAAGAATTATGTTTTTTCCATGAGTTTTGTTACGATAAAATATTAGTTAAAAGTATATAATTTTTTTGGGTTTTGATATGGTGACTGATTTATGTTATTGTGGAAAAAATATGAATGGTTTTTATTATGTGATGGTTAAGAGTTAAATATCTATCCAATTCCATGTGTAATGATTTATATCTCATGATATAGAAATATATTAAATGGGAAATGATGTCGATTCAAAAATACATTATTGCAATGGGAAATGATATTGTTTTAAGAATTCAATGTTTGAATGGGGTGAAATCAATTAAGTAAAGGAATTTTACAATATGATTTTTTTGAATTTATCTTTACTACTAAGGAAATGATTTTATAATATTTTTTGTTTTCCAAAATTATATGTTTCATGCCAATTATATTTTCTCATGGATTTTGTTTCTTATTATTTATTCCATATAAAAATGAAATATTTATTACATTACTCAATATTAAGAAATATGTAATACACTGTATGATATTAAAATGTAATTTTCATATTTATAAATTCTTATATATTCATGTTTTGTTTGAAATTTTACTTTGTTACCCTTACTAAGCATCTAAGCTCTCCTTTTTCAGGTGATTTTTTTCTCCTAGATATAATGAAATGTTTTAGGCAGGAAAACTAAATGAAAAGATCATTATCCAATATTTAGATGATCTATCATTCAATTAGAATAATTTTTTCAATGTTTACAAAGTACCTAAACTAATAATGTCTTTCAACCTTTGTTTTTCAAATTTTTGAAATATTTAAAAATAATAATTTAATTTCAATATTTTTGAAACCAAGACCATTATAAGACAATCTCAAAAATCATCATATATTATGGCTTTGGTAAGTATTTATGTTTATAATTCCATATAATTTACTCCATTAGTTCTAGAAACACATTTTCTTCCGCTATTTTAATTAATCCTCTAGAATCGCAATCTACATTTTTTTTATTTTAATTAAGACAATTTCTTCTCTAAATATGTTCTGGAGTGTTATCATCTAAAGCACCAATATATGGCTAAATAATAATAATCATTCTCCATTTAAATTGTCATTATGTATAATAATTATTTAAAAAATACATAAATAACTTCCAAAATCCTTTGGTTTATTTAAAAATTATAGGTAAAAGACAACTGTGTTTTTACAGTTTAAGCTCATATAACATAAACCAACATAGAGAGTTTGTTTCCGGATTTATCATAAATAAACTAGCATGAATAGGACAAAATAAATTTTTTTGATATAGAATTCAGTGGGATGGAATTTTTATTTTAAATTTGGAAGTAGATATCATATTTGGGAATCATTATGAATTACATAATAAGAGTAATAAATCAACAAATAGTTCCAATTTAGGAAAAATTTTATTATGGAAAATGTACAATTTTAAATTATTTTATAAAACATGATGTTATTAATAAGGTAGATTATTATTGATTAATGAACTGTAGATTTCCCCATGATATGAGTTATGTTCATAATTGTGTATCATGTAATTGTTAGAATCAATCCAGAGATAGTTCTTAGAGATTGGTCTCCATGCATATTTATATTGTGCATGAGATAGATTTAAATTGTTTCATAATAACAATATATTTTTTTTGAATCAATTGGTGCCTAAACACCATGATTTTTTATGGGATTAAATGTGATTACATTATCTTATTGAACTACAAATAGTGGTTTTTGTGTAACAATATATCCTTTAACAACCTTGAAAATTCGATAAAGTACCTAAAAAATATGTATATTTTTTATCATAACAATGTATTTTTATGGGAAACAAACATGTATAAATAATATATGTTTTATGACATACTATATATATTATATTATAAAATATATAAATATGGTTATAGATGATAGATGACTATATATGTTTTAATGGGTTATGGGAGATGGAATGTGCAACATTCAATTTAGGTTAATGTGACTAGGACCTAATGAGAATAATGTTTTCGGTCCTAAATATTTGAATAAAGTGATGAAAATTTAATAGAAACAATGGTGATATTAGAATTAAGTGAATCAAGGTAACATGGGTGGAATGAATTTATGTGAGAGTAAGGTCAGAAACCATGTGAATGATTGAGAATATGCAGTATTAATATATAATTGAATAATGACTGAATGGTGGTATAAATTGTAAGGGGACTGTTTTCAATTTAGAAATTATTAAAATAAAATGGATTGGCTTGGAAAACCACATTCTATAATAAAATGATATGCTTATAATAATACCATTAAAAAAGTATTATAAGGATAATCAATGAAAACATTTGAATAGATTATTACACTGTAATTATACTAAAGCTATTTGAGAATATGGTATTTTTCTCAATTTCATTTCTACATCAATCAATTACTACTATAATTTCTCATGATTTTTCTTTTTTTATTTGATATTAATTTCTACTTCAATGTTAATCTTATTATTTATATTAAGAAACATCTCCAATTTACCAATATTAATTTTCATCATTGAATATTGTTTATCTAGAAACATGAAATTATTGATAGATAATTCAGATTTATTATTCAAACCTCCATTCTAAATATCCAATTTTGAAATATTTAAGAGACTATCTTTCTATTCCAACTTTATCATAGACTCTATTTCTTTCTCTTCATTAGTTTTATAATTTCTTCTTTATTCTGTTATGATTTATTCTTGATTTACCTTTATAATTAGTAGTCATTCACCATATTAATTTGATGCATCTTATTATTTATTATCCTCACAAATATCATAATGAGAATAAATATAGAATAAATTATTTTCATAAATTTAATGAAATTCCTAAATTTCCCATCAAATAATATATGACTACTTTTTTAATCAAGGTACATATTGGCTTCTCATCTACATCATTGAACACTTCATAACCATCTTCTCTGATACTCCTAATGTTTCAATAAAAATATCCAATAGATCCAAAAATCTAAACATTTAAGTGAAATATTACCATGAAATATTCCTTTTACTCTTTTCACACTTCATGAAATGAATTACATGATTTTTCAATTTTCACATCAATTTATTCAAAATCAATATAATATTCCTCATCTTTATCATGATAATTCATAGGCTTATAGTTTACTAATTACTATATCAAGATTTCCATATAATAATTTATTGTATTCTTAAATACTCTAGCCTTCTATATCTTTTATGTAATGAAAATTTTATAAAGATAATTAAATGGATGTTCAGCTGGATAAATTTTTCATTTGTTGAGACATTCACATCATACATGCCTAAAAAGAATTTAGGAGTATCTTATTGAAATGCATAGAATCATTCATCATATCACCAAAACCATTTTGGGTGTGTGAAATTTCATTTTCTCTAGTGAATATTTCATCCACTATTTCATCATCATTCATCTTGATACTTTCTTAACTCAATATTCAAACTTATTGCATATTATTCATAAATTTATCACATCCTTCATAAATTTTTTCTATTTTTCCCAATATATATTATATATCCTGGTCCCTTTAATCTTGATAGTCTCTTTCACTAAATGAGTTGGAAATATCGAATTATCAGAAAGACCATTACTCGAGAAATTCATTATATATACTATTTTCATAATTATATAATTTTTATGAAGATTAAAAATATTTTGAGATCCTGTAATACATGCATAATAATAGAAACCTGATATAGAAAAATTAGATCAATATATATATATATTAATTCCGTTCATAATAGTAGGAATCTTATTCCACTTCAGTAAATTCATGCTATCCAGTTTCATAACTAAAATTCAAAGTCCAAAACAAGAAAAATATATGAAGACATTTCAGATTAAAAAATATGGAATGGCACTCAAACACTGACATAGTATAATAAACATCACAATAAAAAATGTTTCACATCTCAGTCATTATGGGATTCAAAGGAAACACTAATATTAATTGTGTTCTCCCCATAAACTGTGAGGTTCAAAAATTGGAGAATGAGTCATTAATAAATAATAAACAATTTTCATTTTATGTTTTATCAAGATATCAGAATACATAAAATGTTATATTAAGTTATATAACAAATTTAATCATTGAATAATGAAAAAATAAATAAGAAAACATGATGTAGAAGGTTAAAAATAGAAAAATAAAATAAAATAAATTCCATGATCCTGAATAATGAAAGACCATATGATTCAATAGAATATATGTCATGGATTACAACGAATATCCAATATCAAATATATTGTTTTTCAGGATAATCACCAATGTTTTCTCCTCATAATATCATTCACTACATAGTAATTCATTGAAAATGTAAGGTTTTCCCTTCTTCCAATTATGATTTTCTCTCAAAAGTATAATAGTTCTCTCACACTTCTTCAATATATAAAAAATTTGTTACTTATTTATTCCTTACCACAAAAACACATCAATGATGAGTACATAAAAACCATGATTTATACCTTCCCTTAATCATTATCATACATTTTGACTATTTTAAATAATCTTCCTATGAATACTGCATACACAAATGCAATTTTCCCCTACAATGATATATTTCATTGATGAACCATTGATCCTGGACCAATATGGATTCTCCAAATGACCATTATAAGACATACCCATATGAAGAGGCATTTTATTAGAATTACAATCTGTGTTTTTACCATAAAAATAATATTCTGTCATATCAATGTATAATAACATCATATCTAAAAAATTAATAATCCAGAAAAACCATCCGATTATGAATTATAAATAATTCATATCCATAAATAAAAATTGAATGAAAATGTTCATAGTTATATGAACATAGGTTCATAAAAGAATACATCAACTGATCACCCATTTCTCTTCTAGCATATAGATAAAAAATAAAAGAAAAATACAATTATGTGATGATCTATTATCATACTGAAACCTCAAATCTTCTCATTCTCCAGACTCTATTTAATCTATCATACTCTATCATGAAACATTATCCCTATTTACTACATGGCCCTAGGGTTTATGAATATTACTCAGATACCCAAATTTCATACCTACCCTAGTAGGGTACGAGTGATACTCAGTAGCCCACCACCACTTGGGTCACAATATATCTATAAAATATCATTCATACACATGTGATATAATATTAATAATTAAAATAGGAACTTTGGAAGAAAAAATAATTTTTCATCATCAATTTGGGGTAACTAACAAGACACCATGATTGACTATTCCAACCTAGGATTTTGTAAGATATTTCTAAGCATGATTAACATCCATGGGGGATACAATTACTAACTAGGGATCACATGAACCCAATAACATGAGGTGTGAAACCCATATACATGAATTTATTATTCAAATAACATCACCATGTTAATTAAACAATATATCCTTGGAATACTATGTGTCACAATTTAAATAACATAGAATACAAATAGAACATTATTTTCCTAAAAACCCTTTAAAATAACCACACTGATTATATATATCCTAAAAATCACTAATAATATCTCCCATCATTTTAATATACTATGAATAAATCCTAGGAATCAGTATCTATATTTTATAACAACAAATTATATAGAAAACATCTTAATAATCCCTAGGAATATCACCCATGATATAATACAGTACCATATCCGTAGAATCACATGCAATCTCCTTAAATCCATAAAAAATAATTCCAGATCATGGGAATCACGTTCCATCTCTCAAATTGACATCAGAAACAATGAATAATCATGAGAATCAATGGGAATCTCTCCAATTACCATGTTGTCCCACACTAGATCTTATGAATAATTAGGCTTCTAAAAAGTACACTTTATTTGTGGGGGAATGAATCCTTCTATTTCGTATCCAAGAATAATAATTTGTGGTTGTACATCGCCCATATAATATACCATAAAAATATTAATACTGTTTTTTTTCATTCCTCAAACTATCCTCATATACTTATGTATGAAATCTCAAGTGTAGAACATGTTCACTTCAGTAAAAATATTCCTATCTTAAATAATAAATTGGTTGTATTAGGATTCACATAAAATCATCAATACACATTCTCAATCTAACTCTCTTCAATATTAACATACCGACGAGGATCCCACCAATTTCCCCAAGGTCACTTGATATCAAGGATACCCTATATGAGTTAAGTTATTTCAATACCATATATTGGTCATGTCTTATCACCTAGAGGGTATACCATTCCAACTTATCATATTGATCACACTATGACATGAACCTATTTTCAATATATTCAACCTAGTCATCATTATATGTGGTGGATTTATGTTCAACTTGAATCCATAATCAAACTCGGATGGTTACCTCACGACATCCAACTTTTCCATAACTCTATCTTGGGATTACCTACTAGGGTACTCAAATATCAAATAATAAAAGAACACTCACCCTACTCTAATATTAATTCAATCTCTTTTTATCTGATATCTTGATCCATATATATTCGAACACTATGTTCTAATGTCAGAACATGGGATACTTGTATCGAGATTATAATTAATCCTCTCTATATAAGAAAAATGCGCCATTTAAAATGAATTTAATTTATACATAAATTACTTACATCATACCCAAACATGGTTTATGTGTATACTAAATCCCATTTAAAATTTTTAAATATTAATGTTTAAAATAATAAAGAGTACTTCATGGACCTTAAATATTTTTTATTTATTGTAAGAGAATTTTATTTTATTGGAAAAATCATTCCAATCAGGGGTACATTCCCCATTCTATATAAACAAATAGTTTCTTTTAAATTGTGTATACAATATGTAACACCCAGACCCCTCTAGGATAGAGCTAGTGTATTACATGTGATATTGGAATGGTTAGACGGAATGCAAATCCAGAATGAACGATCAGTTTAGTAGTATTGAAAAAACTAGATAAATATATGTCACTCGAATTACATTGGAAAAGATTACAAAATAAAATACATAACTAAAAACTGCATCCACAAGAACTCAATAAATTCTCTCCTCTTTGTTACATGTTAATAGTAAACAATGAATGTATTAATCTCAAATTATCAGTAAGGGTTACAAATAGCAGAAGCATGTGTACAATAATAACTGAATCACAATCAACCTGACATAATCAATATTGCATTATGAATAAATGAATAATTAATGCCATTAATTAACTGATAATGAAACAACATCCATAGATTTTGTCATAGGGAAAATCTCATGGATAACAATAATAACTAATAATGAATAATGATAATTCTTTTTAATTGGATGTCATGTATCTGGGACACGAAACCATAGTACCGTAAAAATGGTTTAGTTCTCTTGTAGAAACCTGTCTGATTTTTGGAAACAATCTCAATGGGTTTTTCTGAAGATGATTTGTCTCATGAGACCAAAAGAGTCATTGATGGGATTTATAGGGGACCACCTGCCACTACATGTCTAAATAATTATTTATATATTGATTCAATACAATAGCAATATGCCATTTGAAAATATGTATATGGTGAGTATATATATTCATCAATATTAAAATAACGTTCAAAATAAACATCATATATAAAATGGAATACAGTTTAGACAAAAAACATATCCTAGATATGATATTATGGTTATAAAAATAATTTTCAAATGAATGTTGATCTGAAATGGGCAGTTGGTACACCACATACAGATTATTAGGCTCACAATACAAAGATAGTCATAACAAAATAGTAGTTGAGACAAAGACTCTTACCACAATGTAAATAGATTCATCATACGTCTAGAACTTAATAATCCTCAAATGAATAATTGAATGAAATGAATATGAAAATAATAGTGTTAATATATAAAAAATTTTTGTATTAATATTCCACATACAATATATAAGTGGCGAACAATGAAAATCTCACAGAAATGAATGTGTGATGAGAAACCACTTACAAACAGTTTGGCATGGTAACGGATGTTCTTTGTAGGGATTAATTGGAGGAAAAGGGGTATTCCATTTTTTATATTCCACAAGAAAAATATGGGGGAGGTGTGAAAACATTCCCCATCAGTAGAAATGAAAAATAAAGGGGCACAACATAGGAGAGACTCTTGAACAAAAGTGAGAGAGAAGATCCCTTACAAAGATTATGTCATTAGAGTGACGATAAATCAACGAAATATTTATGTGTGAAAAAAATTTCCAAAAAATATAAGGGGATATATAGTATAAAACATTCATAGGTAATTCACACATATTTTTGGAAGAATTTTACCAATGAAATAGAGGTTTAACTCAAAGAACCAATATTGAGTTAAGAAATCCCATTCCTTATGCTTGAAGGTGTTTTTGACATGTTATTTAAGATCTAAATAAACAAATTAGGCTTAATAATTCATATATCCATATCCTATTATATATTTAAATGATATATTATAACCCTTTTTAGTTCATTCAAGGCCTTTTTTATTATTTATAAGGTTCAATTTCATTGTTTGGGCTCGTCTGTTTACTTGGTTTTAAATGATTGGTTCACTTATATTTGAGTTTGGTTAAATATATAATATGGATGTGGTTGTCCAGAAATAAAGTTATATTATATTAGTGGTCATCTGTAAGATTTCATTATTTTAAATTTAATTTGGTTACTTATAGTGAAGTAGATTTATTATATATATAACCTTAGTGACAACCATTTTGGCTAAACGATGGGATTTATTACAATGAACATGTTTTGTTTTATAACATAATACCATTTGTACAAAAGGATTACAGAACTAAAAATATTATATATTACATATATAATAATCTGGTTCAACCATAACACCAATGGTTTCATGACCTGAATTAAATATTATAATAAAAATTGTTAAACTGTTGTCCTTGAATGTGAAATATTAGCACATCTCAAACGGTGTTTTCATTTCATTCAAAGAAATGGTGGTGGAAAGGAGATAAGGTAATGAAATATACCATTATCATGAAAACATTCCAATATAACTATGTTACTAGATTTATCAAACTATTATACTAAGGAACTAAACAAAAAGAAAAGAAATTAAAAGAATTGATGGAATTGGAATGAGGAATGTTCTTCTTGAGACTTCCTCCATTGAGAACCTTATAAGAGGAGAGGTTTTGGTATTTTGAAGAGGCTAGGAGATTTGGGAAGTTTGGGAGGATCGTGGGGAGTGTCTTGTGTAGAAAATTGGCAATGAACATGGCTTTAGTGGTGTGAGAGGAAGAGGGGGTGATGGGTTCTTTATATAGTGGAGGGGCGAAGAGTTTTCTTAATATTACAATCATTAATTTATTATTTCTTCTCATGACAACAAATAGTGTGTTTTACATAACCAAGAACTGTAATACATACATGTGAAAATGAAAAAATTCGGATTACATCATCAGATCATCAACAATGAATCAATTAATCCATTATTTAGCATTTACTGTGAATTATCAGATTGTACTATTCATAAAAAAATTATGTATATCAGAAATATCCCAAAAATTCACCCAAACAAATTTTTGATGTGTCGAATCAAAAAATGAAGTCCATTTTCCAAAAATAATATTCTAAATATTATTAATTAAATATTTAATTAAAATAATTATTTAATAAAAAACACTTAAAATATTCATCTTCGTTTTAAGGCGCCTAAATTCATTTATACATTCAATGGCATGGATACCATTTATAAGGGTCGTATTACTATACATTAGGGTAAGTTAATCTTCATAAGGATAGGTTACTATTCACAATTTCAGGATTCTATTCATTGAAAATTTAGTTATTTCTATTAGACTCTATTTATCATCTTGATCACAACTGTGTATGATAGATTTTTAAAATTCAAATCACAGAGCAAAAAAATTTTGTATTCTGGAAAGTTTATAGATATCCATTATAAGTAACTATGTTTTTTCTATAGAGCATAGTGATTCTTGAAATATAGGCTATAATTAAAATTTATTTAATAAAAACATATCATAAAATGTTTGGGGTGCTATATTATTCCCTGCTTCGAAAATTTTATCCTAAATATTTTACGTATTAAACTCACCAAAAAGATTTGGGTGGTTATGTTTCATAAAATACTATAGTTCCCATGTTTCTTCCTCTATATTCTGTTTCCTAGATAAAAACTTTACAAGATGAGTTTTCTGATTTCATAATACTTTCACCATTTTGTCAATAATCCCAATAGGCATTTCATAGTATGAAAAATCAGGTTCCAGTTCAATTTCTTCATAAGTGAGTACATGATTTGGGTCTGGGATTTATTTCTACAATAATTATACTTGGAACACATAATGGACTTTGGAAAGATTTGGCAGCATTTCTAAATAGTAAGCTACTGCTCTGATTCTTTCTAGAATTTCAAATGGTCTGATATTCCTAGGGCTCAGTTTCCCATTCTTACAAAACCTTAAGACACCATTACATGAATATACTTTTAGAAATACATGATCTCCCACTTGAAATTCAATTTCCTTTCTCTGTTTGTCATCATAACACTTTTACCTACATTGGGCTACTTTAATGTGGGCTTGTATTGTTTTCACCTTTTTCGTGTTCTCTTCAATAAGTTCTAGGCCTACAAGTTTCATTTCACCAACATTGTCCCAACATGTTGGAGTTCAACATCTCTTTCCATACAATGCTTCATGTGGAGACATTTTCATAATAAAATGGATACTATTATGGTATATAAATTCCACAAAATTCATGTATTTATCCCACATACCATGGAATTCACAAGGGCATGACCTCAACATGTCTTCTAGAGTTTGAATAGTCTATTCAGACTGTCCATCAATTTCGGGGTGATAAGCAGTACTCATATGAAGCATAGTATTCAAAGCATTCTGGAGACATTTCTAGAATTTTTATGTAAAACATGGATCTCGATTAGACCAAATCGATAGAAGTGCACCATGAAGTCTTAAAACTTCATTAATATAATGTATTTCCAAGCACTCAAGTATAAAATACTCTTTTATAGGAAGCAAATGTGCTGATTTTGTGGGACGAACAACAATCAACTATATTGCATCATTCGTTCTTGGTGTCCTTGGTAGTTTGGTGAAAATATCCATCTTAATGTTATCCCACTTCCACATAATAATAGGTAGTGGTTTCATATTTACTTTTGGATGTTTTCTCTCTGCCTTCACTTGTTGAAAAACTAGACATCCTGACACTTATTCATCAATTTCCCACATCATATTATCCCACCAAAAATATTCTTTCTGATCTCTATACATAATAGTGCTACCCGGGTGTATAGATAAATTTTATCTTTGAGAATCATGTAATAGTTCCCTTTTTAACTCAGGTACTAATGGAACAAACAACCTCTTCCCAAATTTCAGAACTCCTTCTTCATTCATGAATTCATCCAGTATCAAATCCATGATAGCATTCATTTTCTTGAGCAAGTTCTCATCATCAGATTGAGATCTTTTTATCTTATCTAATAAATATAGATTACCCATCATTTGAAAGAGGAATTATTTTTCCCTTTTCTTTACAATTCCAATATCCATCATTAGTAGATCCAAAAATATAGGATCTCTCGCAATCCTCATTTGAGTCAGAAGTCCACGATATTTCTTGCATAATGCATCTTCCACCTTATTCCCCTTTTCTGGGTGGTAGTGTATTGAATAGTCATAATCATTGAGTAACACAATCCTTATCCTCTGCCATAAGTTGAGTTCTTTTTGTGTAAAAATGTAGTTAAAACACTTGTGTCCTATATAAATCTCACTTATCTCGCCGTAGAGATAATGCCTCCATATTTTCAGAGAAAATATTATGAATGCTAACTCGAGATCATGAGTTGGATATTTTTACACATTTTTCTTCAATTTTCTTTATGCATAAGCGATAACTTTATTGTTTTTCATAAGGCCACAACCCAGTCCATTCTTTGATGCATCGTTGTATATTACAAATCCACCTATTCATGATGGAAGAGCCAAAATTGGAGCATTGATCACTCTTCTTTTCAATTATTGGAAGCATTCTGTACATTATTTAATCCAAAAAAAACATAAATCCTTTATGTGTGAGCTTGGTTAGTAGGTTAGCAAATACTGCAAAATTCTGAACGAAACCCAGATAGTTACCTGCTAAGCCAATAAAACTGCGTAGCATAGTTATGCTTGTTGGTGTGGGGAAATCATGGATTGCCTTTGTCATTAGAGGATCAACTAGTTTTCCATCCTTAGAGACAATACGTCCTTGAAAAGAAATTGATTGAAGCTAGAATTTTCATTTTCTAAACATTCCATATCATTTATTCTTTCTATGATTTTGCAGAATGACCCGCAAGTGATTCTCATGGTCTTCATATGTTTTTTACTATATGGGGATATCATCGCTAAATGCCACAAAAAAGTTAACAATATTTTCCTTGAAAACTCTATTCCTTAAATCCCTGAAAACAGAGGATGAATTTTTCAGTACAAAAGGCATTATAGTAAACTTGTAATGCCCATACATGGTCAAAAATGTTGTCTTAGAAATATCTTCCTTTTTTACACGAAAGTGATGATATCCAGGTTGAAGGTAAATCTTCAAAAAGTTTTGAGCTCCATTAAGATGATCAAATAAATCATCAATCCAGAGTAGAGGATACTTATTCTTTATTGTAATATCATTGATTTCTCGGTAATCAATGAAAAGCCTCATGGATGCATCTTTCTTCTTAATAAAGAGGACAGGGGCTCCCATGGAGAAACACTAGGTCAAATAAAACCTTTTTCAATCCAATCCTCTTGTTGTTTCATTAGCTCTGCTAATTCCATAGTAACTATTCTATAGGGTGTCTTTAATATAGGTCTTGCATCAGGAATTAAATCTATTGTGAACTCAACATCCCGCTCTGGAGGATGTCTAGGTAAATCCTATTGAAATACATCAATGTATTCATGCACAATGAGCACATCTGAAATTTCAATATTTCATTCATCACCCATAGATATTAGTTTATCATCATCTCCATGTATTGTATTATGTAGAGAAACTAGGGGTGGTTCTAGATAAGAATCAGGTGGAAAAGTTTCTACCCTAATGACAAGAGATTCTACACCATTTTCAAAAATTATAACATCCTTATTCATATAATAAATCTTTGCATCATAATTTGATAGCCAATCCATAACTAGAATTATATCAAATTCAGTCATTGGTGTAATGATACGGTTAGAAACTAAATCATGTTTTGGTGTCTGTAGGGGGACTAGTTGACATGCCTTTGATTCAATTATACATCTCCTAGAAGTTTTGACTCACAACTCCTTTTTTAAATAAAATTATAAATATCTAATTTTCTCGGAAAAACTAGGAAGATATAAATGAATGCAATGATTCAGAATCAAATAATGTGTTGTCGAAGTTTGAGGAAATAATTAAAGTACATTCCACCACATCATTAAAAACTTCAACCTCTGCAGTTGTAATCACATTTTCTCTCCCTTGTTCTCTTGTATTTTTTTGATGCATGTTTCCTTGGTGCATTGGACCCTCATTTTCATAGTGTCCCATATCTCTACAATTGTAGCATTGAATATCATTGAATTGTTTCTTCCCCTTTCATTTATCAGATCGATGACCCTTTTCTCTGATGTTATGAAAGACTCCCATGCCTTTCATGATTTTACCAAGATGATTAATTCAATGGTTCTCAAAAAATGGTAATTTATTTGTTCCCTTGATATTGTTTGGTGCATCTTATTTTCCTTTTTTATCAGAGTACCACTTATTATCATAGTTTCCTTTAAAATGATTTGATTTTGAGAATTCCCTCTCCATTTTGATGTCACTTGATACAATTTTATCATATGATGAAAATGATTGAGATGAAGGTGCCCTTTGATGACATGGCCTAAGACCTTCAATGAAATGATCAATCTTGTCTCCCTAGTCACATACGTAATCTACTGCATACCTACAAAACCTTGTGAATGTAGCCTTATATTCTGCAACACTTTCTTCCTCCCATTGTTTTATGTAAATTAATTTCCCCACAATTTTAGTTCGTTGCTCACATGGGAAATATTTTTCGAAGAATATTTCCTTAAAATTCCTCCATTCCATATCTTATATTTTTTCTACTTCTATCGTATTATGAATCAATGAACACTATTGATCAGTGTCTCCCTTGAGATACTTCTAGTACTAACATTTCATTTTCATTGCATCTTAATTCCATGAATATCATTTCAAGGGACTATATCCATTGCTCAGCAACCACTGGGTTAGTAGTCCCACTAAAATATGCATGCCTATACCACATGAAACTATCCAACACATGTTTGGAATGGGTATTCGTTACAAAATTAGTAAGTAGTCCAAATATGGTCATGATCTAAAATGATCTAACATTGAATTTGCTGACATTCTCAATAGGTAGATCCCTACAATTCCCAAGGTTATTGATTCCCCTTATTTCGTTAGACGCCATTTCAAAATAATGGGATACACAAGATTATTTTATTAATATAAAATAGAAAATCACTCAATATAGAAGGAAATTATATACATAGCTAATCATATAAACATGATTTCTCTAAGGAAAAATTTACATTAAACTCCTTAATAATGGATTTTATTGAAAATTTTAATAATACTAAGCATATCCCCTGAGAGTGTGGTAACCAAAAGTGCAGCAAGGACCATTGTCGTGCACACGTTCCCATTCGAGTGCAGCTCAATGTGGTGTTTTCGGGTTTTTCCCCTAGATACAACTGTGCCAGAGAAACCTCTACTTGATTGTATCCAGATAGAGACATATAACTTTAAATATCCACAAATTCTATTCCTTAAAAAGTTACCCAGATGGGATTGTATGTTTATCCTCAAATACTACCTTAGGGATTTATTCTATACTATACCTTTCATACTCTAGTTTCCATGTTTTCTACTAAACTTCCACTGATACCAAATATAACACCCCGACCCCTCTAGGTTGGAGATGGTGCATTACTTTTGATATTGGCATGGTTAGAAGGAATGAAACTCATGAAAGAAGGATCAGTTTAGCATTCTTGATGAATCTAGATACATATATGTTCCTCAAATTACATTGGAAAAGTTTACAAAATACAATACATAACAAAACTAAAAACTGCATCCACAAGAACTCATTAAACACTCTTCTCTTTTTCACCTGATGAAAGTAAACGATGAATGGGGTAAGCTCAAAAACTCAGTAATGGTTACAAATAGAAGAATCATGAGTACCATAATAAGTGAATCACAATCAATCTGACAAAATCAATATGGCATAGTGTGTAAATGAATACTAATTCTATTAATAAACTGTGAATGATACTACATCCATAGATTTTGTCATATTGAAAACCTCATGGATAATAATAAAAAATATAATTGAATAATTAGAATGATTATTCATTAGACATCTTGTATCTGGATCATGAAACTAAAATACCATTAAACCCATTTAGTTTTATGGGTAGAAACTTGTCTGATTTTTGGACACAAACTCAAAGGGTTGGTTGCCAAACTGATTTGTCTCATGAGACCTACCGATGCATCGAGGGGAAATAGTGGCCCCCACCCCCACTACATTTCCAAATCATTACTTATAAATTGATTCAATAATATAGTAATGTTCCTTTTAAATATCCATATAGGTTAGATTATATGGATTCATCAATATTAAAATTACTTTTCAAATAAACATCGTATGTAAAATGGTATACGTTTTAGACAAAAAACATATCCATGATATGAAATTATGGATATAAATATAATTTTCAAATGAAATTTGATCTCAAATGGGAATTAGGTACACTACATAAGGATTTTTATGTGCACAATACAAAGTTAGTCACAACAAAATAGTAGTTGAGACAAATACTCGTACCACAATGTAAATAGTCTCTTTATATGACTATAACATAATAAATCTTGAATGAATCATTGAATAACATGAATATAATGATAATGATGTTATTATATATAAAATGTAAGTAGATATATACCACATACAAGATATTAGTGGCGAACAATGAAAATCTCACAGAAATGAATGTGAGATGAGAAACCACTTACAAACCTTTTGGCATGGTAACGAGTGTTACTGTGAGGGATAAATGGGAGGTAGAGGGGTATTCCATTATTTATATCTCACAAGGGAAATATGGGGTCAGTGAGAAAACATATCTCATCGTTAGAAATTAAAAATGAAAGGGTACTACATGGGAGAGATTCTTGAAAAAAAGTGAGAGAGGATCTCTTACAAAGATAGTGTCATTAGAGTGACGATAAATCAATGAAATATTTATCTGTGAAAAATAAAAACCAGAAAAATATAAGTGGATATACATTATAAAAAAATAATAGGTTATTCACACATATTCTTGGAACAATGTAACCAATGAAATATATGTTTAACTAAATGAACGAAAATTTAGTTAAGCAATCCCTTACATTAGGCATGAAGGTGTTCTTGAAATGTTATTTAAGACCTGAATATTATAATTAATCATATTAATTCATAATTACATAACCTCTTATATATGTAAATGAGTTATTATAACGATTTTTAGTTCATTATAGGCCTTTTTTTAGTTATATGGTTCAATTTCATTGTTCTGGCTCGTTTGTCTAATTGGTTTTAACTGAAAGGTCACTTATATTCATGTTCGGAAAAATATATAACATGGAAGTGGTTTCCACGAAATGAAGTTATATCCAATTATTGAAAATCAATAAGAATACATGGTTTTAAATTTAATTTGGTTGCATAGAGTGAATTCTAATTTGTATATATATAACATTAGTGATAACCGTTTTAGCTAAATGGTGGGGTTGATTACAATGAACATGTTTTTCTTTATAACGTAATACCTTTTGTAAAAAAGGATTATAGAACTAAAAATAGGATATATTACATACATAATAATATTGTTCAACCATAAAAAATCGTTTCATGTCCAGAATAAATTATTATAATATAAATTGACAAACATGAATGTGTTAGAGTAACACATCTCAAACGGTGCTTTCATTTCCTTATAATAAACGGTGGGGGAAATGAGAAAAGGTAACAAAATATACCATTATCATAAAAACATTCATGTACATGTATGTTACTGGATTTATCATAATATTATGGTGAGGAAATGAACAAAAAGAAAGAACACAAAAAAATTGAAGGAATTGGAAAGAGGAATTTACCTACTGAGACTTCCTCATTTGAGAACCACATAATGGGGGAGTTTTTTGTATTTGGAAGAGGCTAGTAGATTTTGGACATGGGGGGGGATCTTGGGGAAGGACTTGGGCAGAAGATTGGCATGGCACAAGGCTTGAGTGGTGTGAGAGGAAGAGTGGGTGAGGGGTGCTTTATATAGTGGAGGGGGGAGGAGTTTTCTTAATATTAAAATCATTCAATTATTTTTTCCTCTCAAGACAGCCAGTAGTGAGTATTACATGATAATGAAATGTAATATGTGAATGTTACTTCTAACCAATTATTCTTATATCAATAAATCATCATCAATGACTCAATTATTCCATTATTTGGCATTTATTGTGAATTATCGGATATTACTATTCATCAAAAATATAAGTATTTCAGAAAATTCTCAAAAATATACCCTAACCATTTTTGGACATGTAGAATCCAAAAATTAAATCCGTTTTTCAAAAATAGTTTGTTAAATATGAATAATTAAATATTTAATTAAAATAATTATTTAATCCAAAAATATAAACACTGAAAATATTCTTCATCATTTTTATAGTGCGTAAATTCATTTTACATTCAATGGCATGGATACCATTCATAAGAGTCATTTTACTAGTCATAAGGGTATCATACTATTCATAAGGGTAGGTTACTATTCATAAGGGTAGGATACTATTTGCAAAAAAATTTGTTAATTCTATCAGACTCTAACTGTCATCTTGATCACAAGTATTTGTGTGTATGATTTTTAAAATTCATATCACATAGCTGACAAATTTATGTTTATGCCTAGGTTATGGCTACCCCTTATAAGTAACCATGTTTTCATCCATAGAGCTCAGTGATTCTTAAAATATTGTCAATAACTAAAATGTATTTAAGAGAAACATAGCATAAAATGTGTGGGGTTCTACACACTACCTATAAATGAATTTCATTATTATTTTAAATAATATTTTCAAATATATATATCCAGCATTGTTTTTAATTTTAGTTGGGCAAAAGATTCAAATTATAAAAATGTGAAATTGGTTATATATTATAAAAAAAATTATATGGGGTTGCTTATGATTATGTTTACCATTTTTAAATAATATAATATAACTCAAAAGGAACCACCTGAATTTTATCCTCATCTAGTTATTTTCTAAGAATACATGAATTTCATTAATTTTCTTATCTTTAAGTACTAAAAAACCAAAGCAATATATTTATGGTGAATCAGATTTAATTCTCTCATGAGTCAAAAATCATTTCCATTCAATGTCTATGTTTTATAAAAATGTTTTATAGAATATATTTTATATTATATAAATATTTTTTAATGTGATTTTTAAAAATATATAAATTATAACAAAATGGTAAAATATTTTAATGGAATTTTCATTGTAGGGGTTTTTTTGATTTTATTCAAAAAATCTGAAATGAATTATTGTTTTAATATATATGGAATGAAAAATATTTCAATCATCATAAAGGCTCAAACACTTAAAGATTGTAGTATATTATTCTAATTGTATTTGAAAAAAAAAATTACTTGTTACTTGGTTAAATTTAATACTTCAAATATGTGATATTAATGTGGAAAAGATATTTTACTCAAAATATACTTCAGGTTGTCCTTTAAAATCATTTTTATCTATGATATCATACATTAGTCATAATATTTAACCCATTATATAATCCAATGATACTATATTTATCTTTAATATATATACATGATTGTGATGACAATATTTTTACTAAACATGTTCATATTCCATGGATTACTCTATGACGACTTTATGTAGTGATTATGAAACCCGTTTCATTTTTACGGTTTATGTTATAATGAAATTTCTATGACACTCATTTTTCATGTTTTATAATCAGAATAATGTTTTATGATGTTTGTTTACAAATATATATTACTTTAGTAATGTAATGGGTGGTCCTGAAATTATATGTCACTCTAATGAATTGGATAAATATTTATATACAATGAGATAAAAAACATAGGATTTGGGAGTGAGCCTAATTCATTATGGGACTATATCCATTATAGTAGTATTGTTAGTGAACCATTACTACTATAATGGTTTGGTGAGTGAAACAATCACACTATAACAGTGTTGGACCTGCTCTTTTAATGCCACAGGAATGGTTTTCTAGGATTATATATATATATATATATATTCAATAATTCAATGTTTTATACAAATGTAATACATCCACTTCTTATATTATTTTATTCCATTATAATTAATGTATTATAGATCTACAATGATTTATTCCATGTCTCAAAATGATGATTTCTGAAATACATGGTATGATTAAAAATATCAAACTCAAGTTCTCATACCATTATGCTCGTGTTATACTTATTTGATCATTTATTTCTCCCTTGGTTTTCCTTACTTTGTATTTGAGCTAACCAATTATTATGTTTCATTTACACAATGTATAATTTTATTCTTTATTTAGGATAAGACCAGTGTTGGATAATATATATAAATAAATATGTTTTTGATGATGTAGTTCACGTATGAACCAGTTGTTCATTATTCAATGTTTCTAAAGGAACTACAACTATATGATTTTGGGGTGGAAGATTATATTTTGTAATGAATATTCTTATATTATGATGTAATATATATGTACAAAAATAATGGTTCATAATCCTTGGTATCAAGGAAAGAATTAGTTTACCTTTAAATACATTATACACTAGGGAGGAACCATGGGATATTTATATATATAGGAAGTCGTCCTTTGGTTTTTTGGATTAAGAGAAGAGTGTGGGTTTCCTCGAAAAACAAACACGTGTGGATAATACATGTGGATGTTGACATGGAATAGTATTACCTAGGGGTAAAAATATAAATAATGGATAATTGGGATTTGACTCAACGGTCACCGATTTCTAGGAAATAATATTAGCTGCACAATTAGATTGATACTCCAAAGTGATGTTCTTCACAAATTAAAAAAATCATTATGAACCATCGTGAAGGATTTTAATAGATGATGATCATGGATATCCTATGTATGACCTGATGTGATATATATTGAAAATAAGGAATGGGATTTTGGAATCCAATTTATTATTTTTTTGATTAATTATTCAAATTAATTAGTCTTGATGTCCATGATATCCATTTTAGTTTTCTAGTGGATTATTGATATAATGATGAAGATGATGTGTTAATGGGTATAGTAAAATATTTAACTAACCTATTTAAGATCAATTTTATAAATTCCATTATATCATAAAATTTATTTCCAAATTTTAATTCCCATCTTCAATTACTAATGATGAATTATCACTAAATACCCTTAATAAAATGATGTTCTCGTCTCAAGTATATTTTCATTCAAGGATTTAATTTTTCTGGAATGGGATTCTTGAAAATCCATTTATTATCCCTCCAGTTGTATATGATGTTTTTTATTCATTTATTGGATTTCATAAAAAAAATATGACATAAATTTCCATTAAAACAATGTATCAGTTTTTATTTCAAACCAACATATGATCATCTGTTTGTCAAATGATAATTTTTAATTTTCAATTGAATATACAACCACTGTATGGGTAATGATTCCTATTCAAAACCGGTGTTTTTCGTAGATGGTTTATGATAAATACATCATATGTTAATTTATTATTAGTTTTTAAATTGATTATGTATTTAAAGATGACTTTCCTACTATTCCACTGAATCTTATGGTATAGTTCTCAATAAAACACATACCTTGTGCTACACATATTTTAAGTGCTTCATAATGAATTTACATGATCTAGTTAACTAATTTAAGATATATATATATAAGAAAAAAAATAAAAAGGGATTTACCAATACAAATATGTCATCTTGTGGTGCAAATTTTATTTCTATTTTGAAGAAAGATTATTTGATGTGACTGTACATTGGTTATTTGGATTTGGAAATGATCACAGTCAAGAACATGTATCATAAACCCTATATTAAAAACATATTTGATAAATTTAATGGATCACAATAAATGTACAATTATGAGTTTTTTTAATTATATCATCAATTGTGGTTTACAATGGAGTATATAACCTAGATAACATTCCATATAATGTTTGTACTCGGTGAATTTATACAGATTCCATTCACTAATAATAATTCCCACGTTATCTTTAGGGATTTAATGAATATAGTCTCTAGATATAACATTATATACTTTGAGTTGATATATATTTATCATATTATTTTTTATTAAATTATCATGTTATAGGATGAATATAACATAATAATTGTGTTAAAGACCCCTTGGAAGAATAATTCATATGGAAATTTTACCTAGTGTAAATTTCAGTTATAAAAAGTTTCTTTTTATGTCATATAATCTAATGAAATGTTTTATATGTGGAACAATAAATGATTGAATTAATTGAACATTATTGAATACCATCAACTGTGACTCATATCTAACGTTTTCTTGGATGGAAAGATAATAGTTACCATTTTCAAGAATTTATCTTGACTCTCTAGTATGCTAACCACGTTAACTAGAATGATATCGTTGTTCCTCTATAAATTTGAATTTGATGAAAAGATCAAGAAACTAATGTAAATATTTTTTATATCAAAGGATAATACATTAAAGTAAAATAGGAAATTGTTATAAATATATAAATATTCATCAAATAATGGATTGGAATTCATTCTTATGTATAATGACATAGTGATAGTTTATTTATAATAACAATTGATAGTTTATGAGAAACAATACAAAATCGTGATTTAGAGTTTACTATCATTATATTATCATTAAAGATATAGATGCCTCATATTTATGAAAAATGTGTGATAAACAGACACAGAAAGTCAAAAATATATATATATTATATATTTTTAATGTATATATTCACATAAAGGGATTTTAATATGTGCCGAAAATGTGTCTAGAACTGATTATTGACTTTAAATATTCAATACATTACCACCCTAATAAAGATAGAAATATGAATGACGCTTTGTGATTAAATGATCATGGTATATTATCTGTAATTTAGATCACAACATATCTAATATTCCATGATTTACCAAATATGGGTCATGAAATATTGAAGGAAGTAGGGAAATATTTTATTTATCTAATTAATATTCATCCTCCTAATCTTGTGATGATTAAAATTTTTTGTAAGAACATGTAGAGATAAGGAATATGGTGATAACATTTACAAAGATAAACCAATGTTATGATGGAATTAATAGGTTAAGGAACCATATATTTTTTATATCCATATAATATTTAAAATAAAATATATTGGATGAGCATCACAGTTCTTCATTATCTATTCTTCTTGAAACTATATAGGTATATAAAAAATAGTAAATGTATTTATGGTGGTATGTTATGGTGTGTTGTATTTTATATTTTATATCATGGATCATGGAATTCTAGTTATATAACTATGAGGTTAAAAATTATAAAAATATTTTATAACCATTACCATAGATGAATTTGAATTGGAGAACATCACGATGAAATTTCTCATCCAACACAATAAGTTATCCAAAGGGAATAATTCTATATGTATTATAGTCGATATACTTATGAATTCATCAATAATTATTTCTATTATATAATATTTATATTCGGATCTAATTTTCAAGACATACATTAATTTAGTGTTAATATTCCATGGAGTATAACAATATATCGTATCACATTAGGATATGAGGGTGACATCAATGTTTTGTTGAAGTATACAATATGAACATGATGCAGAGTTGAGTTTCAACTCTAATTATCTTCCTTATATAGATGTTCATTATCACATAACCATTCTAACCGTATTGGATATCCAAATATATTATTTTATAGATTTAATATGTGTACTAAATCAACACCTTACTATAGTCATGTTTTTTAAAAACAAGATATTTCACTCTTGCATTAAAATGGATACTGATGAATCCCTATACGAAAAGATGTTTAGAAATCCGATGTTCACTTAAGAAATTAAAAAAGATATTATGAAATGATGTATATATCTAAATGGAAGATATGGAATGATCAATTAAAAACTGCATTAAGGTATCCTATGTAGAATACAAATGTTATTATGAGAATCATCAGTGTGATCTGGTGTATGAAGTTGGTGATAATGGTTTCCCATGAATTTCTCCTTGGGATAAGGTTATGATATTTTTTATTAATGTATTATTAATCCCTAGGTATATTCTTCCTTTGATATTCTTGACCGTATAATGATTTTGGCTTATCACATTGTGCTTATATCATACTTCTCTCTTGTTCATGATGTTCTCCATGTATAACCCTTAAGAAAATACAAATATAACCATTAACTAGTATTAAATCAGATGTTTTACAATTGGTGTCACATAATTACATTGTGGAAAATGTTTTAGATGTTATGTGTCATAAAGAAAAATTACTATTATACAAGACAAGTGATGTTTTCATTATTTTGTGGAAAACCAACATATTTGATGAAGCAACATGTGAACTTGAGTATATGATAAGGTAGAAGTATTCCAATTTTTCTATATTAGAGTGATGAATTTTGAGGGAATAATAATATTAAAATACTATAGGATGTAACACCCATGTTTTTTATGAAATATGTTTTGTATTAAATAAATTTAATTTCTTTGATATCAGGAAATACATGAAACATCATGTTTAAATAAACCATTATATATAATTAAAATACAATTATTTAATTAAAAAATTATAGAATTCTTATTAGATATAGTTATATAACTTGAAATAACCATATTTTTAAAGTTATATATAATGGTTTTACTTAAATATAATATATTTTGGTAATTATTTAATTAATATTTCTGATATCGGCATTAGATACATAGAAAAAAATTTATTCTCCAAAATGATTATCACTTATTTTGGTGAAAACTATATTAAAATTATCTTTTTCACCTAGTGAAAAATTTATTTTATATAATGAAAATAATTTTTAGAATCAACATAAAATAATCAGCTATGGTTTATTTTTTATATTTTTGTGAAAAAACTAATGTTTCAATGAATAGTAATAAACCATTTTTTGAATAAAATTAATTTTTCATTTAAAGTATTTAAAGAAAAAACATCTTGATTATAAATTATTTTAAAGTTAATTAAGTTCAATTATACTATTATTTGTCTTATATTTTTTTCAATTTATTTTGGATTTATTTATATAATATCGTTCGATACGTATTAAAACATTCTCATTGGATACCACCATTTTCAAGGAATTTACATGTTTATCATTAAAATAAACCATTTTACTCCTCCTAATTAAATGTAGTAAATTATGTTCATATTTTTTTTATAATAACAAATAATATTATATAATATGTTAAACATCAAATTTTTTCATGATTATTAGTAAAAATAAAAAAAAAATAATTACCATGGTTAATGAAAATATGAATTTATCTATAGGTTAAAATAAAATGGTAAGGGTTAAAATGAACTAAAACCAATCCAAATGCTACTTTTTATAAATATTTAAACCCTATATCATATATTAATTTAAAACAGTCCATTTTTTGTTCAATTTTTAATGTGATAAATGTGTTTATTCCTTTTAAATTTTAAATATTTTCTATGGGACCCCCTACCATGTGACACCTTAATATTTCATAGTATGTTAATAACTTTCACTACACGCAACACTAAGTTCAAGCGCACCACGACTTCACAAATTAGCCGTTCAAAAGAAGTTATGAATAGTATTAACTGAATTTTGAACATTATATAATCCTTATAATTTTAGAATCCATATTATGAGTCTCATAGATATAATGTAAGTTCAAATTCATTTTTTAGATAAAATAAATATTTTTCAAAAAAATGCAATTTTACCGCTTTTTTATATTGAACCATTTTGAAATACAATAATTGAAACTTTTATATATTAAATTTTACAAAATAAACTTTTTATTTAGAATCTAGACATAATAGTTTAGTTTCAAAAAAAATTTGGTGTTTTTTTGATAACATTCAAATTTGGGTGAATAGTGAAAAATACTAAATTTTAACAGAAAACAACTTTTTAAATAAAAATAATTTTTAGCATTAAATTATACATTTTAATGGTTTTAAAGTATAAATAGACTATATTTTTACCATTAAATACAATGTTGGTCATTTTATGTAATTTCAAATTTAAATAGGACATAGACAAGTGTCAATTTTTTGATAGTTATTAATGTTTTTAAAACACGCTTCTTGTTTTGACAATAGGAATTAATTTTAAATTAATTTCTGCCAATTCTATATTTTGAATTTAGAATAATGGATTCAATATTTACAATCATGAGTTCCATATTTTGTAAATAGAAAACTTTTATTTTTATACATTTTGAATATTTTTTTGTTAAATATTTTATTTACCATGGTTAAAGGGTAAATCTTGTAAATAAGGGTAAAGAAATAATACTATAATAATATTAAATTACCCTAACACATGTCCAAAAACTATTGGATGAGACATATCTGACCATGGAAATTTTTGTGTCAATTTTGGAACCCCATAGAGCCACTGGTAAGTGATAATGACATTTTATATTAATTAAGTTAAAGTAAACACAAATATGACATAAGCATATATCTTTTAGTAATACAATTTTTATATAGGGATATACATGTTATATATTCGACTATAAATATTCATCATAAATATAATAATATTTCCAAAATAATTGTATTTTATTTATTATTTTTAGACATTTAATAATTAAATTTATTTATGACACAATAATGATGCAATATCTTCCTTATTAATGAAAGAATCAAATAAAGGATATTATAAATACTAAAATAAAAATAATATGAAAGTTTTGATATCATACCCAAAATCTTTTAGGTGACTTTGACAAGTATTTGTTGATTAAATATTTTTATTTCAATGTAATAATGTTGTTAGGACTTTAACAAATATCAATTAATAAATAATCGTGAAAGTGACATCAAGGTGTTTTTAAAAACCAATACAATATTATTGGTTGATATAATATATTTAAAAGTCTATGGTTCGGCCAGAGTGCATAAATAATATTATATGTGTCATTAATGAACCAATTGGGGTTATCATGGATGTTTATGGTATGTTTATTAACCACATAATATAAAAATACAAAGAGACATGGTAAAAGTCAAACTATTTAACTATGAGTTAAATCTAAAAGATACGTTTTATATATTGACCCAAATCTATCTAAAACCTATTGGTTGAGTGGTTTTCAAACCATTCCCACCTTATACCCTAAATAATCCACATTGGAGCCATTAGAAACCGAAAATTATTTTATTATGAAATAATATTTCTAGCTTTTCCTAAGGTTCCCCTCACTACTCTTATAAAAGGGCACTCCTCATTCTCTGTAATACACACCCTCTATTCCTTTTGGATTAGTCAACCCCTACCCAAATACCCTCTCAACTATCCTCCCGTAATTCTAGAGGACATAATTTAGTCAGAAATCCATTCTATGGATCCCTTTTGATCAAATCAAAATGAAGAACCCGATAAAGAAAAAGTTAACCTACCCTCAACCAAGGAAAAGTAAAAGGTAAGGGATAATTTCACAATATTTTTATTATTCATGGTTTTATTTACATACGTATCTACTGGGACCTCCTTATCATCCACATCCATGTTTCCTTAAAAAATGTATTTCAGAAAATTTTTACTATTTACTAAACTATGGGCTAATGTCATTTATACCTTTATCTGACCATATATGTTTTTATAGGATTATTTCCATCATTTTCCAAACAAGGTACATGATGACCTTTTCATCAAAATTATGTTAATAATGTTTTTTAACTTATAAGGTTGGTGTAGTTTTCTCCGCCATTATAAAACCCTTGATGCTTCCCTTAAAAGCTTAAAATATTATTTTCAAAATAAATGTTTTCTTTATAATTATGTAAATCTTAAATGATTTAAAAATAGAAGGATATTTTTCTCTCAAATAGTTTTGATTAAATATATGTCAACATCCTTTCAAAAATAGTACATTTGATTGAAGTTGATTTATTATGATACAAATCATCCATATTTTATTTACAGTTTTGTGATATGTTCGATTGTGGATCAGTTATTTTAATGCTATTCATGGTTTATGGTTAATGTATTCACATATCGTTTGCTAATTTTAATACGAATGTTTATGTTATATTTCAACATTTTCATATGATGAATGTATTGAACTAAAATTTTCTAGGTTGGGGAGTGGTAAAAGTAATCCCTCCAGGTTGGGATCAAGTTACATTAGACCCTCCGGGATGAAGTCTGGTTACAGAGGCTCTCCGTGATGGAGTCAGGTTACAGAGGCTCTCTGGGAAGGAGTCCGGGTACAGAGTCTATCCAAGTTGGAGTCCGGTTACAAAGGATCTCTGAGATGGAGTCTGGTTACAGAGGCTCTCCGGGTTGGGATCCAATTACAGTTATCCCCTAGGTCCCGACACAAGGCCTTGACACAGAAATTAAAGATCAGCATTATGCATTCCATCATTATGGAAGTGGAAATTGATATTGCATGTGATTATTAGACTTGTAGAATATCCCTATGAGTAAGTAAATGGAATTACATTGATTTTATCATTTCCATATTGTGCTGAATTTCAGCTTTAAATAACATTTGTTTTAGTATTATAAATTTCCTAATGTGTTTATGCTTATTTATGAAAGTTTCCGCTATATTGTTATCCTTACTGAGCATCTCATCTCACCCCTTTCTATGTTTTGTTTTTCCTAGGATGAGAAGAAGTATATAATGGTTGAACTATAGGGATAGTGTATGGGATCTCAGTATTTTATATAGAAACAATATTGTTGTAGTTTTCCATTTTATGATGTAATGTAAACCTTTTGAATGTATCTAGTACTTTTAAAGCTACTAAACTAATCAGTCATTCGATACTTGATCATTTTTTATCATGACAACGATACCTAATAATGCACCAAATTTGGGCTTCTGGGATCGGGGCGTTATAGTTGGTATCAGAGGAAGTTTAGCACAAACCATGTCAACTAGATTTATATAATACCTGATTAGATAACATAGACCAAAGATAGACATTGGGGATTAGTATAGAAGAACTTCCTATGAATTTAGGTATTGTTGATATTTGGTGTGTTTTCCAAGAAAATACATCCCTGTTTAGATACGATTAGGTAGTGGAATATCTGGCACATATGTACCTAGGGATAAAACCCGAAAATACCGCTATGAGCTAGAATCTAATGGGAACTGGTGGATGACAACGGGCCTTGCTGCATGCTTGGTTATGACACTTCCTAGGGGATATTCTTCGGATAATTCTCAATTTATTTACAAAAATTATGAAGTATATATGATTATATACCTCCTCAAGGAAAAATATTTTTATGATTATGGATTATATCCATAAACAGTCTAGTTTAAATTAGGTATTTTACAAGTTTGGACATATTCATTACTATTCATAAAATGACCTAGTGTATTCCATTGCATAGAAATGGCGCCCGGTAGAAGGAATTTGAACTATAGAAATGCGTAAGATCCAAAGAGTAAGAAGGATCCTATATTTCATGGTTGTAAGACAAAATTTATAAGGGAAATAGTCTCCCATGTAATCTCAACATATTTAGAAATAATATCTTGTGTTAATAAGTTATGTAATGAATTCTATAAGTCCTATGGATTTGAAGGGAAGCAAGAGAATAAAACGATGGAAGAGAGAAAGATGGATAAAGGGAAGAGGGAAATGAAGGATATTCCCATATGTGATAACTATGGAATGAATCACCATGGTAAATTTTTTAAGGGAATGGTGGTTTGTTATATGTGTGGATAAAAAAGACACCAAGTACGTGATTTCAAGGCTATGAAATTAGAATCAAATGTACAATACTTCATCTTCAAGGCGTTGGGACACTACATGGATCAATGTACCAATCATCAGAGTATACCAAAAATGATGCTATTTGATAGTAATCAAGTTATTATACTACCTAAGATAAAGATGAATGGCTATTGTTCTTATGTAGTTATTATAGAATTATTTCATTTGAGTGTTGTATAAGCAATGTAATGGTTATATGAATTATGGAGATAATTAAGGATTGTACTACAGTACTATTTTATTGAGTATTTGAGATTATATTATTCTATGAAAAGTGACTTAATATTAAGATACAATTTTTGTAAAATACATGGTTCAAGGAAAGGTAATCCTAAATATGGTCTTGGTAATTAGGTAGTGATTTTGGAATAAGATATGTTTTATTTGGATAAATTATAATGGATATTCTTGACTACCTTGAAACTGATTAATGATTTGTATATTCCATAATTGTTGAAGTTTATAACATTTTTGGATAGAAAGATTATATCTAGTGTTCTATAAGGAATAATGGAGCCTAAATGTAATCAATAAGGTATTATGGTTTTTCCTGATGTTGCAGTGTTTTAAAAGAATACATGATGAAGTAGATCACATGTTATTATATAGAAAAAGGATATTAAATGTGTTTACCTTATTTATAAATTATGGACTGTAAGTTTGGACAGAAGTATTTGGGATAATTCTAGTTTGAGATTATTTTTGGATTTCCAAAAAAGGACAACCTGAAGGTCGGGCGGCATCCCGTTACGTCTAGCAAGGCCTCAAGACATGATCCCACAACCGAAGGTCGATAAGGGTTTATCACATAACACTGGCCCACATGATGTCCTGGATTTAATAATGTATTTTTTTTAATAGTTCTGGTAGATGAATTATAAATTCATTTTTTTGGAACCAAACACGAATATGATAAATAGAATATTTTTTAAGCTCTATTATCTTTTAGAGTGAAAGATCAGTTTGTGGTAAAAATTAGTTAAATGTTGGAAATCTACTTTTCAAGTATTTATTTTTGTTTTCTTCTCTTATTATATGAGGAAATTAATTCTTATAATTTAAGTAATAGATCAAAAAACTAAAAATGTGTTATCATAATACCTTATGTTTTGTTGAACAGATGATATTTTAAATCATCATAGATTGATGGATTTGAGGCCCTCAATTCTACAATTGTTTGTTACTGTTTTACTCATTCACTCCCTATAAATATTAAGGTTTTTCCTCATATTATGTTTCTCTAATTTCCACCAATGTTCTTTTAATCGAGATCATAATTTTGTTTTGTCTTTTTTATTCCCCTTTTCCTCTTATTAAGACTAAATTTTATTAACCCAATTTTCGATGTGGGTTTTCCGAAAAATGTATTTTATATTTTCAACCTTTTATTTTTGAAGATAAATTTTAAATTGTGAGGAAGCTATTTCTTGAAGGAGGTAATAATTTAACACCGCATTATTTCAAAGTATGTTAATAACTTGCACTACACGCAACACTAAGTTCATGCACACAATGACTTACCAAACGTGATTTTCAAAAGCGGTTATGAATAGTATTAACTGAATTTCTAAATTTCTATAATCCTTATAATTTTAGATTCCATATTATTATTTTCATAGTCAGAATGTATAAATGAATTCATTTTTTAGATAAAAGAATTATTTTATAAAAAAATAAAAATTTACCACCTTTAAATGGAGAACCCTTTTTAAATACAATATTTGAAACTTTTAAATATAAAATTTGACAAAATAAACTTCTTATTTAGAATATAGAAATATGAATTTAGTTTCAATAATTTTTTTGTGATTTTATTATAACTTTCATAATTGGGATAATATTGAAAAATACTAAATTTTAACTAAAAAAACATTTTTAATCAAAATAATTTGTAGCGTTAAATTATAAATTTTAATGGTTTGGAAGTATAAATAGATTATTTTTTTTAAATTTAATTCAATGTTTTTCATTGGATGTAATTTCACATTTTAACTCGACATAAGAAAGTGTCAATTTTTTTATAATTATTATTTCTTAAAAACACGCTTTTTCTTTTGACAATGAAAATTAATTTTAAATTAACTTCTGCCACTTATGTGTTTTGAATTTAGAAAAATGGATTAAAAATTTAGAATCATGAGGTCCAAATTGTGTAAATAGGTAACATTTAATTTTAAAAAAATTTGAATTATTACTTCAGTAAATATTTTTTTACCATGGTTAAAGGGTAAATATGGTAAATAAGGGTACAGAATAATATTATAACAATATTAAAATAACCTAACTCGTGTCCAAATCCTATTGGATGATGCATGTCCAACAATGGGAATATTTAGGACGATTTGAGTCCCTATAAATCCACTTGTAAGTGATAATGACACATTATATTAATTAAGTTAAAGTGAACACAAAAATGACATAAGCATATATCTTTTAGTAAATAAATTTTTACACAGGGTTATAAATGTTATATATTCGACAATAAATATTAATTTGAAACTGAAAAATATTTCTTACATAATGGTATTTTATTTATAATTTTTAGACATTTAATAATTAAATTCATTTTTGACAGAATGATGATGCAATATTTTCCTTATTAATGAAAGAAACAAATAAATGATACTATAAATACAAAAATAAAAATATTTTGAATGTTTTGATGCCATACAAAAATATTATTGGTGATTATGACATGTTAGGGTTGATTAAATGTATTTATTTATATGTAATAATGTTGTTAGAAATTTAAAAAATATCAATTATTAAATAATCTCAAAATTGACATAAATGAGATTTTAAAACAAATACAATTGTATTGGTTCATATAATATTTTTAAAAGACTATGGTTCTACCAAAGGGGCTAAATAATATTATATGGGTAATTAATGAACCTATTGGGGTTCTCTTGGATGTTTATGGTATCTTTATTACCCATATAATATAAAAATACAAAGAGACATGGTAAAAGTGAAACTTTTTATCTAAGAGTTAAATCTAAAAGATAAGGTTAATATAGTGACCCAAACCTATCTAAAACCTATTGTTGGAGTGGTTTTCGACCCATCTAAACCTCATCTTTTAAATAATTCACTTTGGAGAAATTAGTACCGAATGTGAATTTATTATAAAATAATTTTTCTGGCTTTTCTTAATGTGTCCCTCACTCCTGTTATAAAAGGGAACTCCCCCTTCTATGTAATTCACACCTTCAAAAACTTTTGGCTCGGCCAACCCCAGTCCAAATACCCTCTCAACTATCATCCCATAATACTAGAGTCCTTCTATTAGTGATAAATCCATTCTAAGGATCCCTTTTTATCAAATAAAAAGGAAGACCCCGAAGAAGAGAAGATTAACCTACCCTCGACCAAGGAAAAGTACAAGGTACGTGTTAATTTTAAAATATCTTTATTTTCTAATGTTGTTTTTACGTAAGTATCTACAGGGACCACTTTATCATCCACATCCATTTTTTCTTAAAAATGTATTTGCAATCATATTTACTATTTACTAAACTATGGGTTAAACTCATTTACACCCTTATTTGACCATATATGTTTTTAAAAGAGTCCTTCCATCATTTTCCAAAAAGGCATTTTATGTCATTTTCATCAAAATTAAGGAAAGGATGTTTTGTTAACATATATGGTGGGTGAGGTTATTCTTTTTCATTATAACATATTTGAAGCTTCCCTTACAATATTATATCAATATTGTCAAAATAAATTTTTTATTTATAATTATGTGACTCTTAAATTATTTCAAAATAGAATGAGATTTTTCTCTCAAATAGTTTTGATTTCATCTATATCAACATCCTTAGATAAATTCTACACTTGATAGAAGTTGATTTACTATGATACAAATCATATTGTATTTAAGGTTTTGTTATATGTTTAACTTCGGATAAGTTATATTTATGACATTAATGGTTTATGGTTTGAGTATTCACATTTCGTATGCTAGTTTTAATACGAATGATTATGTTATATTTCAACCTTTTTCTTATGATTAATATATTGGACTAGAATGTTTCATGTTGGGGAATGGTAAATGTAAGCCCTTCGGGTTGAGGTATGGTTACAGCAGACCCTTTAGGATGGAGTCTTGTTAAATAGGCTCTCCAGGATGGAGTCCGATTACAGAGGCTCTCCGGGTTGGAGTCTAGTTATAGAGGCTCTTCGGGATGGAGTCCGATTATAGAGGCTCTTCTGGTTGGGGTCTGATTACAGTTACCCCCTAGGACCAAACAAGAGGCCTTGACACATAATGTAAAGTTAGGTATTATGCATTCGATCATTATAAAAGTGGTTATTGATATTTCATGTGATTATTCTATTAGCATAATATCCATGTGAGTAAGTAAATAAAATTACATTGATTTTAAATTTTCCATATTGTACTGATGTTCAGGTTTATAAGTTTTTTTTAGTCTTATAAATTTCATTAAATATTCATTTTTATTTATGAAGGTTTCCTCTATATTGTTATCCTTACTGATCATCTAATCTCACCCCTTTCTATGTTTTATTTTTCCTAGGATGTGAAGATGTATATTATGACTGACCTGCAGGGCTAGTCTATGGGATCTCAGTGTTGTCTATGGAAACAATATTTTTATAGTTTTCCATTTTAAAATGTAATTTAATCCTTATGAATGTATCTAAAACTTCCAAGTCTACCAAACTAATCGGTCTTTGATACTTGATCTTTTGTGATCATTCCAATGATACGTTATAATGCACCGACTTTGGGCGTCTAGGGTCGGGGTGTTACATACCCCAGTTATAAAACTGTGTCACCTATTCACTAATATTCACCATTATAAATTGTTTTATTTACCAATGAATTTTCAAATCAATTAATTAATTCACTTCTTACTTTCAGGAGTCAATTTTTATACAATCCTGATAAGGGTTTCGGTGTAAACCAAAAGTCATTCTTTGAAAAAGAGGTATGGTCCCAAACAATGCATTTTTGTTATATTCTTCTCCAACCATATTCACATTATCTTTAACTATTTTGATATGATACAATTATTACAAATAATATTCTGATATTTTATTATTTTTAATTGAAAAACCTATATCAATTTCCTCTCCCATAAAATAGAATACATAATCATTGATTTTGTGGGAAGTGGAATGTCATCTCACAAATAGATGTAATTCATTTTCCGTCACTGCCACTCATGGGTGGATATAATGAAAAATTTAAATTATAGATATGATATTTAGGACATAATTTTACATTTAATATAATAATAACAATTCAATATTCTTAACATAATACTGTTTTGGAATCAATAATGTCACTCACCCTTACTTGTAGACTATCTCCTTCGTGAAGCGATGTGATATGTTTTCACAATATATTGAAATGGATGGTAATAATTATATATTCAATGCATATATATTATATATATGATTTAATAATATATTTTTTAATTTCAAATAATATTTACCTTATTTTTTAATTCCTTTAAAAAATGATTACACTATTCCTATAAACCTATGTCTTAATGTCTCCAAAAATAGTGTAACTCATTTTATATCATTAAATTTATTGTATAAATTAAAAAACTAAAATAGTTAGTATATATATAATATTTATATAATTGTTTTTATTAATTTTATGAGTTAAACATAACAACATCACAAGGACCAAAATTATCAAACCAAAACATTTTTTTTAAAATGAAAAATCTATCATCTAGAAAAGTGATTCAAACTATTAATTATTAAAAAAGTTTATGAAATTTTATATATAAATAATGTATTATATATTACATATTATTATTTATTTGAATTATATTTATAATAATCCTATATTTATTACTCATTAGGTCATAATGGGTTGGATGAATGCGAAAATTTTGAGGTATGTGATTTTTTATCAAACTGTCTTAAATTGGATATATATTATGGTATGCATCAATATGATTTTAAGACGTTTTTATAATTACACATATAATTTTTATATGATGGATATATTAATTTTATAATATTTAATTATTAATTTATTTTTATTTTTATTTTTTAATGAATTAATTTTTTTGAAATCATGTAAGGGATCTTCATCATTCTTTATTTTTGTCAGCAACATGCATTATACAGTACTTATTTATTTTATTCTCATTATTAATGGAAAATGAATCTATATTATTATTATCATATAAAACATTATGTGATATAAATATATATATAAGGTTCATTATTTCATGGGTTTTATGATTCAAATTTACCAATGTGGTAAAGGATTTATGTTAAAATCGCATTGTTTATCGAGATTATTTATATAATATTCCAATCATGAAATATTTTGATATAACACTCAATAAAGCCACTATATTTCTTCTCTTATTTTTCATTATATTTAAAGAAATTATTTCATTTAATTTTCATTTACTTATTTATATAAGAGACCAAAATATTGTATTTATGGAAAACATATTTATTTTTCTCCTTTATTGAAAATAATTTCTCCTATCTGTCCTTGTTTTAAACAAATGATTTAAATTATATTTTTTATATTAAAATAATAGTGTTATATTTCATGATTTCCCATGTATTAATTTTTTTTAATTTATTAACAGAATCTTATTGTCATTTTTTAAACATTACAATTTTTAATTTTTATCAAAAATGTGAATGGAATAGTTATTTTAACAAATAATTCATGAATGGTAATTTATACTATCATGATTGATAATTTATTTAAATCGTTCTTATATTTTTCAAATAAAATTTTCTAAATAATTATTTCTTAAATATTTAGGATTTTATTTATTTATTTTCATTCATAGGTGAAAATATATTTTCTTCTAGAAAGCCTCGATTTATGTGTTAAAATAAGTTTCCATCTAAGATGAAATATATTTAAATTAATAAAGATTTAATGGATATATGATCCAATTATACCACCCACAAAAATTATATTGATATATTTTTCTTATGATGAACTAATGTTTGTAAAAACCATTCTATTTCTCTAGGTTATGCTATAATGAATTTATGATAGGATAATGAAAAAATTTCATATCAATAGGTTTATTATTGATGAATTCTTTATCAATATCACTGGTTATGATATATTGATAATTTTATGATCTTGTGGAAGACATCATTATGTTTTTAATTAGGCGATGGTTGGTCTTGAAAATATATAGACATGTGATTCATTGGGTAAATATTGATATCTCATGAGGTGAACATGACTGAAATAAGAAGTAAACCTATATTAGTTGAGACAATAACGGCTATGGTAGCCATTGGATTGAATCTTAACAACTTATATAGTTTGGATAGTGATCACATTACACTAATATAGTCTTGTAATATAGCTTTGATTACTAGGTAAATGATTTTATAGGGTTAAGTGTACGACAAAATTACCTGTATTATGATAATTTTATGGTTCCATGGATTATGTTAATTAATTACATAAATATTCATATCTTATAGATTATCATACTCTATTCCATTTATCAAGATAATTATCTTTGATGGATCAATAACTCTCAAATTGTGTTGCCTAACCGGGTGGGGTCCACCTTGATGCAGAATCATGGACATTATTGATGAATGTTTTTGAATATTGTGTGGCCAAAACATGTGTCTACATTGTTATTTGGTAAAATTACATAACAGAAATTAATTACTTATGTGTTTTACCCTTCCTCTCCTTTTATCATTCTAATGGATTACAGCTCCCATCATTCCCAAAAGGTGCTCCCAAACCCCCTTTTCATAGTTTTGGATCCTCATTATTCATTATTTTCCAATTAAATCCTCATATTTCTCAGCCGATGCACATTAGAATGTTCATCGATCATCTTGATCCCTTAAAAAATTATCATTTTCATAACATAATAATCGAGATGAAGGATTATATGCCATGTTTTCAAGGAATTGATGAATTCAAAACATTTCACCATTTCCGGTTCCAATGAGAGGCTTATACTAGTTGAATATGGTTATATATGCTTGAGTTCAATGGTCTATAGATCATCCATCATGTCTCATAATTTTATAAAACGTCACAAAAGTGAACATATAGATTTCATTCTGAGTTTCATATTGATCTTATATTTCATTCATATAATATATCTTCCAATATTATAAATCCACTTATATATTATTTAATTATCATTGTAGTCTATGACCTAAACTCCAAACCCCAATGTTGGGTTTTTTCTAAATTATTCTTTGGTGACCCATGTGGGTATATCTAGACCACCATTATAGCATTATTTTACATGAACCCTCTAAAGAAATTTTTATAATTAAGTGAATAGGTTATTAATTTCAATCTCATATTTGGGTATCACTTAAACATTCTATGGTAAGTTTATGAATATATTAAATTATTCTTTAATTGGTGAATGGAATGTTTACCATAGATATCTCTTAGCATAGAAAAATGAAATTTTATTTCATATGGATTAATTTCCTTATCCTTACCCATCTATATTAAAAATGTTAAAGGAATTAACTGAGTAATTGAATATATAATTAAAATTATAAATGGGTGAATATATAATTAATGTTTTTTTCAAAGTACGAAAGGTAGTGGAATGATGATATTTTATTATTAAATTGAGATAGTATTATATATAATAATTGAATAATAAATTATTTATAAGGTTTCTATTGAATACATAACTATTCATCTCTATCGAGTTTTCAGACTTCATTTATCCTTGGATTCATGAGGGAATGACTTTCCAACTCAGATGAATCCATTTGGATTGAAGAAGAAAGTTTCCATGATAGAAACCCATGAATGAACCTAGTAATTATCTAATATTGGATTTCCATAATGATACCACAAGTCCTTTCTGAATAATTATGATATTTTGATGCCTTGGATACACATCATGGATCTAGATTGATGTCATCGGACATGGGGCACTGTGCATACATCCATTGGTCCCAGTCATGGGTTATCCCATTCTTTCCTTCAATGAGATCCTTAGAATCAAATAAAATCATATTACAGTGTATTCCGTTAGGCTATGCAACTAGGACTTCACTCTATCATATTATAGCTAGTCTATAGGTTATTACTGAGATGGCATGACCCTAGAGGTCAAGTGTTCCTTATTTACTACCTTTGATCCCCTTTCATTATTATAATCATAAATTATTCCTTGGTTATCACATAGAATTCTCTATTATTACTATTATTATATAATTCCTTGGTCATGGATTGGATACACTTACATAAATTATTATAAATTAAAACACAATTTTTACATGATTACATGTTCATACACCAGATGTTGCTAAAAAAGGTATTAGAGTATTTAATTTTCTATGCTAAATTACAATTATATATACCATCAAACTATCAATTTATATTTCAGAGATATGAAATCATATATGATTTTGGCGGTGTCCTACTAAAATTTATCGCACACCCTATATGGTCCATTAAAGGTAACCAGGTAGATTATATGATTGCAAGTGTTGGAAAAGGGAGGTCTCCCAAATTTAGTAACCTGATATTTCATTATTTTTTCAGGATAGATCTTGTTAGAATATGAATGAATTATCACTCAATATGCTAATGTTTTTTTTAATTGTTTCTTCTTTTGGATGGTATTGATTTCCTAATACCATATATACACCAATTCCATAATTTTAGAGTCCAAAGATATATTATCATTCTAGTTTATATGTTTCATTTCATGATTTTGTTTAATATTTGTGCATAAATGTTTATTCCTGTTATTACCTAATTATTTCATTATTATTCATCATTTATTTATAGCATATAATATATTACAACTGTTTTCCACTCTGATAATGATTCCCTAGTCTCCCTAAAGAAACACCCTAGTCCTCCACTACTATTTGGAAGCCTGTGAAATATGGGGAGGTTCACTTGAGGAAATTTTGTCAAACGAGATCTTAGAACCTTTAACTAGCACTCGATTCCAATATGTCAAAGATAAAGATTATAAATGGGAAATTCCAAATCATTATAACCATCCATGCACGTACAAATGACTCCATGAGGCCCAAGAGGGGAAAATATAATAAGAAGAACAATTCATTATAGAAATGATGAAAATGAACAATAATCCAAAGAGAAACTCCATGGGCATCATAAGATCCAACAAATTCATGTTCTCTTAAATACTAGGTACAAGAATGATATGGATTTAATAATCCAGCTGACTTGAACCTTCATCCATGAGGTATGATCTACTTCCCTAGGGAAATGTTGGCCTATATAGGGTGCAAGATATTCTCACTATACCCCACCAATGGTGACTAAAGCTATAAATTTTGTTAATAAAAAATAATTTTGAATGCATATATTATAAATAAAGCAGAAATTATGTAATTAAATGCACCTGTTGGGATCAGGTTTCTCAAGGGAACCTATATGACCATACATGCTTCATCTTAAAGGGGATATCCAAGAGTATAAATTCATATTTTTATATATGAACTATAAATATGGTAAAAAATATTTCCATATATACAGATACATATTTATGTCCTAAAACAAAACCATAACTCAGTTATCCATGAATATTAATACTCATAATAAAAATAGAGTTTCATAATAATAAATAACATTCATCTTTCTTGAGGATCATAATCTGTATATTCCACCATTATGAGTATCATAAAAATTTTACGGCTTCATGACCATTATAAAAAATAAATAACTATGTGGTTCATTCCCAACCTCCCTCTAAAATGGGTTTTTAATATCATTCCTAATGATATATGTGATGTGGAGATCAGAATAATATTCATGACCATGGGTGTCTGACAAAACATATTCATCGTCCCCCCTCGATGCCCCTTTAGTTATTAGGTAATATAAGGTAATCCACTATACTTAAGATCCCATGGCTCAATATTCTATAAAAAGAAAACATATATCACTAAATACACAATTTATCCTTTTAAATACAACTCATTTAACTTATATTAATAGGATATATATTAATAAAATCCTTTAATACGATTTGGATAAAAATATACATAAGGAAACTTCAATATCATTCCATTATCATCAACCATTAATAAATAATTAGGGACATGTATAAAATCATTCCACATTACAATTCATATATAATTAAATAGTTCTAAATTCCCATTTATCATTCAAATATAATATAATAATGGAAATTCACTTAATAATTCCATTCATCATTACAAATATCCAAATTTAATCACCCAATTTTCTTAAAGAGGTCAAGGCAATGTAATGGTGGTTTTATTATAACATAGGGTGGAGATATAATTATTTTTAAATCTAATTAAAATTTGTTAATTCATTAAAAAATGAGTATTTTTCCACCATTAAAATGATGAACAAGAGTTAACATTAAAACGAATTATAAATTATACACTTAAGAAAATATTCATAAGGGTTTCTTAATTGTCCAAGTGAGTAGTAACACACACACATATATATTATTCACCCAATGCGTGGTTAGTACTAATGTATAATACTATAAATTATTCAATTCAAATAATAAAATCTATCTAATTCAAGGAATTTAAACATACTTTGTAAATTGAAATATTTAAGGCAAACACATAGAGAATCAGGAACGTGGAAAAACAATCAAAATTATAAATCCAAAAAAGAGGGAAAATCCATAGAACACATTAATTATACCATTGATGCTTTACTCATCCAATATCGGATCATGAATCAATATAATTTGGTAGAAATAAATGAAATGAAACAACACCCCAAAAAGGATGAATATTATCACAAAGTTATAATGCCAATGTTGGCGAATAAATCTATGAAAAGAGTAAGGGGGAGTTAAGAACATAACAGTATAAATCCAATTTTAATCTTTATATTTGTTTTCTATAGTGGATGTTGGATATCCTTACATAGTTAAGAGATATTAGATAGATTTTAATGATATGAATGTTACGTTTGGGTAAGAAGAGTTTAAAAGGGATGAGAAAAGAAATATGTAGATAAGCTAATTTCAGTGAAATCACCCCTTTAAATGAATTTTATTGTTTGGATTAATCATTTATAAAACTATGTGTAGCCATTCATGGATGACATTCAAATAATGTGTCACACACCATTTATACACATGGTTCACAAAAACTATACATAGAAAATTCAATTATCCTCCATTAAAACCCCGAAATTAATATTTGGTTATGAATCCTGGTGTAAAAAATTAAAAAATTTCATCCAATACCCACATGCTATCTGAATAGGCTGAGGAATTTTTTTTATAAAGGCCACATAGCTTTAGACATATATTTCACTCTTACTATCTTCTCCTGACGTTGATATTTGGGAGCCCAATTCTCTAGAAACTCGTCCATAATTTTGAGACTAACCTTAGGCCTTCATTAAAGTAATAAAACACATTTACTTGTAAGAAATATCATATTAACATTACATTTATTATATTAATGAAATACCCATCAAACAATTTCTGAAATACCAATTCCATCAAAAAATTCCATCTTGTTCAAGAACACCAGTAACTAGAATTATTCTAACTTATGGAAACTGATGAAATGTTTGTTTTTATGGATAATTCTTGTAATATGTTAAAAAATATGTGAAATATTTATTCCTATAACATATCATCAAAAAACATTATTTGAATAATTTTTTTGAAAAAGACATTGTAGTAATAACATTACATTGGATTTTTTTTGGGAAAAGGGAAAAAGATATATTTTATATTTTATGCCAACATGTTATTGAATGAAAAAACCCACCAATTATTCCAAAATAGAAAAGAGTTATTGGCAGTGTTTTATGATTTAAAAAAAATTTGGTCATATTAAATTTGTATCTAGTAATATATATATTTAGTGATTAATAATATATAAAATGTTTTAAAAAAATTAATTTAAGATAACATCAGATTCTTATGTGTTGATTTTACATGATTTGAATTATTGTTTTTGAAACCAATAAAATAAATTAATCAATAGATATTATATAAATATAGGAATAATTAATGTTGTATCCTGAAAAAAGTTATCAATAGACGGTTCCCTAATTGATAACTTTTCTTAGATATAACTAATTTATTAAAATGTTATTTGAATATATATAATTAAATTAATAGTTTGAATAATCAAAATGGATTATCATAGAATAAAAATAAGTTTATTTATACTGATGTGATGTAATAATTTTTGGAATGTAAATTTAATTACAAATAAGATTTGGATAAACCTATTGGAATCAGTATTAAATAAATAATTGTTTATTAAATTATAATAGATTTCCACATAGTTCCATGTGGTAGTCACTACGGAAACGTGAAAAAAAATTTGAAATTTAATTCAGTGTTGTTTCTTTTATCCTAATATATTAAAATATTATATATAATACATTTTTAATTTTGAAAGATATCAAGGGTTATGAAATGTATGGGGAAAGAAAGGAATTCCCAAAATAGGTTTCATGTAAGTGGAGATATTTTTTTGTGTTTTATATATTTTAGGTTCATCCATGAAATCCATTGAGAATGAATATACTATGGTGGATGTTGATTATGTATCAAAATAGGTTGACATTATCTCTCTAACAAAAAAATCAATTCTTTGATTGTATTATTTTTTATGGAACAACACGTTAAATAGATTTTTAATTCATATATCACTCATAGGTAACAATTGGTTGTACATCCATAATAATAATTTCATATTCCTTTTTGAAAAATAATGATGCAACTAGAAAACATTATATGGGTATCATTCAAAAAGAAGTGTACATCCTTAGATGACAAACAAGGCATTGAAAATAATTTCTTAAATTAAAGTGAATTTCTCTATAGGTTATTGTACATATAAGTTATGGAATTATTTCAAAGTATTAAAAATTATTCAAAAAACCATTATTTTTTCATAGTAACCAATTTTGGTAAAAAAATTACACTAACCATAAGATATTAAACACGATTATATTTGGATAGTGAATGCTATTAAAATAGAATATGTGTTTTATGTAGGGAGATGGGTGTTTTGATGGAATTATTTTAATGAATTAACTAAAAAATAACAATAATAACTGGTTTTTTTAAAATTTAATTCCATGTTATTTCATCATAGGATTAATAAAGGGAATAAATTCATAGAGGTAGAATTGTTACTTTTCTTCAACTATAGAATGAGTCTCTTTTCTTTAAATCTTACTTAAAGGTTTTATGGGTTGTTAGTGGCCATTAAACTGAATACTAATTTAGAAATGTACATATCATTAAAATTAAATATATTAATTAATATTTTATGTATAGAGGATTAAAAATTACAATTAATGAATAAATTATGATATATCCACCACATTAATAATGATAGAATAATAGAAAATGATATAACACAATTAATACAATCTAAAAATACATTGGAAGTAGCCCATGTAATTTTCTTCTCATTATTTGATATTGAATAAGAACAATTTCACCAAATAAGTAAGTAACATGAGTTTATATTGATATATATGGTAATTTCATTTGTATTTTTAGAGAAAAAAATATGCACCACCAAAAAAAAGATTCCCTAGAATGTGAAGTACCTGATTAACAGAAAATATATCATTAAGATTACAATTATTTCTCATTTCTAATTCCCTAAATTGTATAATGTTAAATTATATGTAAAAAATATTTTATGAGTGAGTTTTATGATATTATTTATGATATCCCATCAGATTTTTTTTTCATCACTTCACTTGCAGATCGATCACATAGAAATCATTTTGTTTTTAGTCTATAAATTTTTTAGGGAATATATAAAAGGGGAAATAATATGACCACATAACTATATGTGAATATAATTTAATTTGAAATAAAATTTGGAGGAATTTTATTATAATCAAATAACACCATATGGATCCATCATAATATAAAATAAAATAATTCTGTTAAAATTAGTGTAAAATGTGTATTCTAAATCACACAATAAATTTCTATATAGATTGTGAATGGGGCATGTGTGTGAACAATAAAATCCAAAATTGGATAAATGATAATACGAGATCTATCTATACATATCATTATTTCATGAAAATAATATTTTAAGAAGTTATTTGGTATTTGGACCATATGATATTTTTTCTAGAATACCCACGATCAGTAAATTACAATGAAAAACTTTCTATAAATGAAAAATAATATAAAAATAGTATGTGATTATTTATCTAAACAATTCATCCATGATAGGGATAATTAGCCTATATATGTAATGTATAATTAGAATAATAATAATTTCATTTTTTATCAATTATCTCATATATAAATAGGATGAAAATAAAAAATAAAGGGTTATATTTGTAAATACATTTCTAGATAGAGAAATGAATAAATTAAAATATATTAACTTAATACTCAATGATCTAGGAATAAAACATGAGATGATTTAGGTCCTTTGTGAAACATATTGATAGAAATAACATAATGTCATGTTATCACTCATGTGTGAGGAAACATCTCCTTGGAGCACGCCTACTCGACCATTGAGGGAGTATTTGAGGCATTGGTGATACGACAAAGGGACTGCTACATGCAGATAGAGCCATGGCCTGCCCATCAACACATTGTAGGCAGTGTCCTTAGATACAAATATGAACTCGGTGCTGGCAATTAGGCTGACGAACTGGGTCTTCAGGCGGATCTTACCGACTAGGGTTTGCTCGGTCCTGTCGTATCACTGGATTCTAAGGTCGGAGGGCATCATGTAATCTTCAGACAGATCCAGCTTTAGCAGTGTCCGATTCGGGATTAGGTTGATCCCGGAACCCGTGTCAACGAGGCAGAGGCGAACTTCTATGCCATTGAAGTGTGCAGTGATGTACAGTGGGAGAATATGCCACTGTATGGGAGGGTCTTCATCTTCACCAGATAACGAGATAACTGCCTGGCATGCGGCGTTCTCAATTGTCTCAGTGTGGAAGGCTTCTGCAGCTGCTACCTCTGTCTAAAACTGAAGGGGGGTCTTTAGGGCATCGGCAAGTGATCGTGCATTTCAGATGATAGGTGAAGTGCCTCAAGGATAGAATTCCTTGCTTTAATTCCGGCCAGGTGCTTCAAGACATCATACTTTCATGCCAGGCGCGAGACTCTGCTTACAGAAGGTCGTTCTGTAGTTGGAGGCATAGCGGGTTCTGCCGGTTGAATCGGATGTTGGCTAGTGTTGGGTACATCCTGCTGCCTACTAGTTAAAGCCTGTAAAGTAGCCACCAGGTTAGGATCAGATAGCGGAGATTGTCCTATAGCCGGGTAAGAATTACTGTGATACAGACGAGGCAGCTCTACCTGATCTAGTAGCACAAACGGCGGTGGAGGTAGAACTGAGGGCACCAGATGAGATTGCACGTGCAGAGATCTGCGTTGAGGCTACTGTCTGGTCTCAGTAGCGTGCACAGCCTGGCATAAAGTGCCTATTAACATGCCTCGACGATAGGCGTGGTTGTGGTTCCGCTGGCATTAACGTTGACTGCAGACGTTGGGGAGGCTTGCCTGGCATTCCCCTTCGTCTGGAGCCATGTAGGGATTTACCAGCTCCATGGTGTTAACCAAAGCATACCCCTGGCTACCGCTCGACTAGTCGTACACCACTGGGTAGATTCTGGGAGGAATTCCCATTTCAGGGGGCATAAAGTCTCCAAGAGTGCAGGATGATGATGGTAGTGGTGGAGTGTGTTGCTTCTTCTTGTGTCATCGTTGTTTACCCTTTTGGGAAGAGGTCGGCTGTGAAGACGTTGCAGAGGTACTATCTACTTCCCCCGAAGGCTCCGGCTGATTCAGGCATTCCCGAATGATACCATGGGCACGGGCGACGGTTTTTTGAGCCATCCAGTCGTCGTATTTCTAGGACCCACGGCTGGGAACCAGCTGCCACTCGCCTTCGTTGTCGCTACCGATCTCTGAACCTGTAAAGACACCCACTACTTGTGTTGGTGTCGGGCCCAACCTGACTATGTTGTTGTCGACCTGGCCTTGAAGTCAGTCATTAAACACATAGCATTTCTTGAGGGTGTGCCCCAGAATCCAATGATAAGGACAGTATTTGGGGTGATCAATGAGGTTCGCCTCTACCGGCCTTCTGCACTCAGGTAGGCGCACAATCTCATGCTCTAGAGCACCTCGAATGTAGCAAGGGACCTGATTTTCGTTGAACGAATAGGTATGGTGTCTTCTTTCCGGATAGGGGGCGTTGGGGACTTGGCCCTGGCGAGGGGCTGGAGGGGCCTGCAAAGGAGGTGGCGCCTGATTGTCTCTCCTGGGTGGTGGTGGCGCATTTCGCGGGGGAACCTGTCGATTCTGAGGCGATCGCTGCTGGGCCGGAGCCTGCACTTGAGGTGGAGGACCTCTGCGGGGTTGTGGGGACGGTGTTGCCGGAAGTAATTCAAACTACCAGGGGGCTTCTATTTGGGCCACCGTGGTGGGTTTGGTTCTGGCAGCCCTCCTGGCCAGGATTACAGGGGGCATCAAACGTGCCTGACTAGCCTATTGCAGAGCCTCCTCGAGGCGCTGAGCCTTATCTGAGAAATCCCGGAACCCCCCAGGGTAGTTCTGGGTGATCAGGGAAGGAACCAGCTCCATTTTAATGTTCCCTACGCACATCGTTAGTAATTTCTCCCGAGTCAGTGGCATGTCGAGGGCGTACGTAAGTCCCTTCCACTGAGCGATGAAGTTTGTGACTCGCTCATCAGGCCTTTGTTTGCATTTTAAGAGGTCTGTGATGCTGTTCTTTCGCATGGTGGAGCTGAATTGGTATAGGAACTGCCGACGGAGATCCTCCCAACCGGTCACCAATCCGACAGGGAGCTGGCTGTACCAGATGAATGCAGGGCCCTCCAATGTTTGTACGAAACATGGAAGCTTGGCGGCTTCTTGCTGGGCCGGAGTCCCCAGCATGGGGATACACCTAGAAGAATAGTGGTACAAGTGCTGTGGCGGGTCCCCTGTCCCGTTGAAGGGCGAGAAAGTGGGGTTCCCAAACCCTGGGGGTGCAGGCATATCATCCACCCACGCGGGATATGGCTTGCCATCCAGTGGGACCGCCACCTTCCGCATTTCCAACGCTTCGAGGTGGGCGATGAGTACTGCTATAAGATCATCCGGGTGGGGGTCCCTGTCATGACAGGGATAACTAATCACAAGTGCATTTCCAGGTTCTTCGACACGGTAGATGGCTTCAGCAGCTCATGGAGCGACTGGCGGAACGACCTGTGGGGCGGCTGGGGGAACCCAGGCTAGATTCCTTAGATTGCCCCGTCGTTCCGGAGGGTTTGGTGAGACGTATCATGCCCTCTTGTCGTATGTTCCGGCTTCTGCGGAAGTAGCATGATCAGTATTGCCCAGAGGTATCTCACCGGGGGGAATTGTTCCTACCCCTGCTGCCCCGGCTTGAGATTACCACAATTGGGTCGCCTCTCTACAGCGTTATCGGCCAAGAGTTCGTCAACCAGCCTCTTCTACTCAGTAAGCTACTGGCATAATGCAGCCTTTTCGGGATCTTCATCCGTCTTCTGTACAGAGGCGGATGGGTCGGAGTGCTTGGAAGTTCCGACGTGCTCCTTACCCTTACCTGCATTTCGACTGAGTACCAGCGACTCAGTGGGTACATGGAGGCCTAGAAGGTTCTTCTACTGACGGTTTACCCTCCCTGATGGGTCCAGTAGTGGCTGTACACCCCCGGGGGGCATGTATCCATTGAGAAATTCAATCACTTCTTCCTTTTCCACTATTTCATCCATGTGGACCGCGACTCCTCTCGAGGGCATGTCCTCAATGTCCCATAATGAATCGGGCTTCCGTCGGATAGGGATGAAGTGGAAAGCGTCATTTTTTCCCTAGCCACGGACTTGCACATGTTGGGTAGCTTCCCTGATGAACCTGCGGAGTACTTTGAAACTCTGAACGTATTTCCGTTGGAGGGTGCTCTAACGGCCTACTGACTCAGGGTGCTGGGCCACAGGGAGTGCAGCCAAATCGATTAGGCGGCATTTCTCGCCGATTTCATCAAATTGCTCTCTACTCCTGGGGAACACCACCCGCTCGTCACGAAGGAGGATGTGTGTCCCCACAGGGTTCGGCAGAAGCACCCCACTTCTTCTGGGGTAAGGGACTCTGGTGCACGCAAGTTCGGTGCTACCGCCGGCTAGAACATCTCTGGGAGGTGATCTGCTGCAAGAATTCTCCAGAAGCTCCGGGGTTTGGACTCGAGGTCTGGACTTGTATTTCTCCACTCGTAAAACGGGGGGGGGGTGAGGGACCGGTAGCGGTACCGAGGCGGACCACTGGGACTGTAAACATGGCGGTGGAGAATACGGCAAACGAGCTGACTGGCAGCCGAATTGTGTGACATCCTCTGAAGAGTGAGGTGACCTGACCACGATATCACGATACTATGGGATGATAGCCATAGCTTCTGGCACGGGATTGTGGCCACCGTTGATGGGTTAAACCGTTTCTCCACTATCGTTGGTCCCCAAAATAGCTCCCTATGATCTCTGGTAGAGGTAGAGTGCACTTTTGGTGACGTCCGTGGTGATTGCGCACTCAAGACCTGTAGCATTTCCACAATTTCATCCTCCTAGATGTACCTGTGGAGGGAGGCAGGAATCCGGTGGACCTCGCTTTCTGGGAGAATGAGGCTGACGCGTCTGGTCACTGCCCCAGTCCTTGACACAGAGGAGCAGGGGGAAGGTTCCATCGCTGAGTCGCATTACACTTCAGAGTCCGAGAAACGGGCATGTTTGATCTCCACCCGGGCCTTCCCAGGACTCTTCGTGTCGCGGCGACGACCCACTCTCATGCCACTAGATGGATTTTCGGGACAAGGTTGATCCTCAACATGTGGTATCTGGACGGCGCTGATGTCGTGGAAGAGAGGGCTCCCACTTGAGATAAATGAGGTGCGAGAGGCACCAGGGAAAATGTCGAAGGGTACATGGGGAGGGCCTCCATGGACAGTACCCACGTGGGCGGAGTGAGGCTGACCTTCACTCCTAGAGTTGCTGGGGAGAGGAGGACCTTCTCCAGTTGTAGAGAGGATGTAGGGTGGACCCCCATTATTGAGGGGGACTGGATGGGCAGTGCCTCCACATCGACAGTCGGGGGCAGGAGAAAGGACTTCATACCCTGCATGGTGGGTGCAGGAGAGGTTTCCGCACTGAGCATCACTGCCGTGGGGCATGAATTTCGTCGAGATGGGGGTAGCATGGGGCATATGTCTATGAGCAGCATCGGAGTGGGGGAGGCCCACGCTCTGCAGAATAGTGGAACGAGGAGGCCCTCCGTACGAGGTGACATTATATGGAATTGATTCGGGGCGATCACCACTCAGGCTTGTAACCACGATAGCCAACCCAACCTGGCCATGGGGCGGTTGGAGGCTCGGTCCTGGTCGGGTGAAGGAATACCCCTGCTCTGTGTGTGCAGGGACCCCATTTTGTACATCGGTGGTGGATCGGGCCAAATTAGCTATTGACGTCGACGCCCCTTGATGAGCTTCCTCAGCTCAGGCCCGATGCTGACTCCGGGTTAGACGGGCTCGCACAGGTGGTGTAGGGGCATAGCCTAACTGCACGTCTCGCAAAGCTGGTTGGTGGAGATGATTCATTCGTGTGGGAGCCCTTTCCGGGAGCCCCTGACGTGGGAGTCTGAGCGGGCCGATACGGACATCACCCGCCTCATCAGCGTAAGGAGACAAGTCGTCGAGGCATTCCGGGGACAAGCTCCAGAAATGATTGAACGTTGGGTTAGGGTGGAGGGGATCTCCGCGCGGCCTTTGAGGGAGGTGTTGACGGTAGGGCTTGGATTCCTCTAGGTCTAGGCGGGCCATATCTCGAGTTGTTATGTCCCCTTCCTCCTCATAAATGCGTAAAAGGATGTTGATCAACCTTCGCTGGATGATCTATAATGGGGAGAGGGGACGTGGTCGCCCCGTATTCACAGATGTAGAGGCCATATTGGCGGCAACAGAGCCATGTGGGGCAGCTGTGCCGGTATTTCCCCTGCCCCTACATAGGCGAGTAGGTGGTGATCGTGTCTCCATAGCAGCAACCTGGTTCCGGGGAAACAGAGATATTAACCCATCAACACTGCGAGGAAACTGATTGACAACCAGCGCCCCAGCGTCATTCCATTCTCCACGTCTGTAAGAAGGATCCATTCCAATATGTTGCAGAACAGAATGCCCCATGTTCTACTACCCCAACTTCTGGTGAGTTTCACGCCAGGCCTACTATTTTCTTTTCGGGACCCGATGCCAGATATCTTGATCCGGTGACACGTTAATCTTCTGGTGTCTCGAGCAATACTAATCTATTCTTTGAGGAAAAAAATTTCACGTAGGGTTCACAATTTCTGTTTCCGACGCTTTCGCCGGGGCGTACGCATCCCTCAGCGGAGGCCGCGCGGCTGTTGCCCCACATTCCATCTTTCCAAAGGCGGGCGGCATCGGCTCCTTATTCAGGGAAGTCTGCTCCTTGATCGAAACCGAGATGTTGTGATGTCGGTTCCTCCTTCTGTGGATTCATCCTCAGAACTCATCACCTAGTCCGTGTCTCCCACATAGATTTAATACGTTGTTCGTGAAACTCTTCTCAGTACCAGGTTTCCATGGACGCCGGTTAATTACATTTCTTCTGTCAGGACATTCCAAAGGGTTCGTTTAGGGCAGCAACCTTCAGTCGGGGGAGTAGTCACGTCGAGGCATCAATATCGTGTCTGTATGTTGGGAGAACTGGTGTGTATGTCTTTTTCCCCTTATCATGTGGCTTCTCGAGGGCGTGGAAGCCCGAGGCATCCCACATCGAGCATGGGGAATGATATTCCCTAGGCATATATATGAGGTTTTCCTCATATTAATATGTTTGACACAGGGTATGCCGCAGTTTTAACATCCAGCGGAGACAGTTAAGCCAAGGGCGTGCCATCCAAGGGTTTCCTCAAGCATCTCATGTTTATAACGAGGTAGGTCCCAAGATTAACGTCATGTGGAGATTGGTCAGCCTGAATGTTGTGAAGAATAGCGGAATGACATGATCTCACCGGGATATGACGGTCCAGGTGAGGATCAGGTTGGATGATGGTTGATTGGATGAAGCGGAGGGGGGACTGAGATGCGACTATCGCAAGGGAGACATTGAGATTGGGCTTGAGCCTCAAAGAGGCCTCCTTCGTATCACCGTGGTAGGGAATCAAAGTCCGTGTAGTTCAGGATGGTGACGGTGGACCGATGTGAAGGTGGACCTGGGCCCGATGGGTATCATCAGCGAACCGACGTGAATGTGGTCAGAACGACCGGGTTATGGGTTTGAACCTCATAGTTCAGAATGGTGTGCCGGCGAACCAATGCGAATGAGGACCTTGGTCCAGATGGTGTGGGGAATACACACTAGGTTGCCCATGTACTAGTGACCTGATGTGAAGAAGGTCAAAGTGACCAACAAGTGGTGGGCTTGAACCTCTGGGAGGATTCCTACGTACCTTGCCTTAACATGAATCAAATACCTTGTAGTTCGGGAATGGACGCCGGAAGGCCGATGTGAATGAGGAGGACCAGGGGGTCCTAGTTGTGGTGGGATTGGACCTCGTGGAGGCTTCCTACGTACCATGCCTTAGCACGGATCAAAGACCACGTAGTTCAGGTTGGTCAAAATGAATTTCCGCTGGACCTGAATGTAGTTTAACGTCGTGCAGGATGAAGATGAACCCTGACGTGAATAAACGACGAGAGGTGGGCTTGAACCTCATAGAGGCTTCCTACGTACCATGTCTTGACATGGATCAATGACCTCGTAGTTCCAAGGGGCTTCATCGGCGAACCGACGTGAAGGTGAACCCGGGGGTACACTTGTGGTGGGTGTCAGCAAACTGATGTGAGTTTGGGACCTTGGTCCAATGGGAGATGTACTGGAACCTCAGGGGGACTTCCTACATACCGTACCTTAACATGGATCAAAGTCCTCGTAGTTTGGGTTGGTCACAACAACTTGCCGTCGGACTGGAATTGCAGTTTAACGTCATGCTGGATGATGGTAGAACTCAATGAGAATAAATGACGGGTGGGCTTGAACCTCATGGAGGATTCCTACATACCATGCCGTGACATGGATCAAATACCTCGTAGTTAAAATGAGTGTTCAATTTAATGTTATGCAGGACAAGGGCATACAGTTTAAGGTCATGATGGACGAGGGCATACAGTATAATGTCATGTTGGATGAGGGCATACAGTTCAACGCCATGGTGGACGAGGGAATACAGTTTAACGTCATGCTAGATGAGGGCATACAGTTTAATGTAATGCTGGACGACGACATACAGTTTAACTTCATGCTGGACGAGGGCATACAATTTAACGTCATGCTGGATGAATGCATTACCATGGACGATGCTTAACCTAAGCCCACGTGAGTCATGCTCGGTGTGAGAAACAAGAGGCATCAAGGACCTGACGAATACATTTCAAAGGGTGCATCCATGAGGAGCAAAGAGGGTATTACATGTTAGGCAGCCCATGGTGTTTGGACTTACTCCAGGATGGAGGCCCTAAGTGCTACAAAGCGCGACGAGAGAGGGATTTGGGACCAACGATGGAAGGCGCCTCATTCCCTATCACGCCCTCTACTGGCCTTGGCAGTGGATAAGTGCGGAGGTGACTGGGTGCAACCTTCTGCAAGAGAGGCTTGGGGCTTATACAAGGGTGGTTAACCTTATTCCATGGACATACACTACTCTGAGAAGGAGGATATCATCCCTTGTGGAGGGGGTGACCTCATCTCTATAGAGACGAGTGGTGTAAAAAATGTCTGAGCTAGGGGGGACCCTGTGTGCAAGGCATGGGGCCGGATCACAGTTTAACGTCATTTGTTGAGGACGAGGTGCGTGGAATTTTAAAGTCCTAACGCTTGGACGAAGTTGGTTTACTCCACACCCCTAGGACATACATAACCGGTACCCTCTATTCATTGGGGGAGGGAAGGTACTGGTAAGGCCATGGTAAAAGGGGGTCACGAAGCGATCCATCGAGGGGTCCACGTTAGCATGGCTGTGCGAAGAAGAAATAGCTGTCAGCATGCCTATGCGAAGAAGCATTAGGCAAAGCAACTCTACATTTGGTGTTTCCCATGGGATTTTGAAATCACACCGTGCATTCCCGGAGGGTCGCACGGGAAGAGTAATTTCCATGAAAAGGAGTATGCATCGCAAAGTGGAGGGCATCAGCCTTAGCATGGGGGAAGGGTGTGACTAGGAGGTTCTTCGTGAAGTGGAATAGTATTCTCGGAGTACTGCCTTGCGAAGTAGATGGGACTCACAAATAAAGGTGTTGAGAAGCAGTGTGCTTCGCGATGTATAGCGACCCTGCCTTGGCATATGGATCCCCAGTACCAGATGGGTGTTTCGCGAAGCAGAAACGCTCCACGGCTTCCCAAGTTCCCTTGGGAATCCCCTTCCTCTGCAAATTCCCTTAGGCTTCGTGAAGGGAATCCCTCTCGGAAGAGGGGATAAGACGAGACAGGGCAAAGGCATCTCGTGAAGTAGAGGTACCTCGCAGAGCTCATGATTCCTGGGGGCGAAGGGTGCTTCGCGATTCGAGAGCTGAGAAGCCGAAAGGTCCAATCGTCCTCTTATTGGGATTAGGGGGAACCCAGTATTTATAGGCAAGGGGCACCGCGAAGTAGACCTCATGCGGCGCGAAGGGGCGGTGGTTGCTACGCGTCGGGCTCACGAATGTCAGGGCGTTCTCGGAGCATTACCACCTCCTATGCTCCGTGGAGGGCTCACGAACGTCAGGGCGTTCGCGGGGCATTACCGCATCCTGTGCTCCGCGGCGGGCTCGCAAACATCATGGCGTTCGCAGGGCGTTACCGCCTCCTGTGCTCCGTGGAAGGCGTGCGAACATCAGGGCGTTCGCGGCGAGTTACCATCTCTTGTTCTCCGCGACGTCCGTGATGCTCAGGGGTGCTTCGCTCCATAGCTTTGCGAGGCAGCGGGCGTGGCTTCTTTATTTTCTGAGGTTGTTTTTAAATAAGTATCTACTAGGACCTCTTTATCATCCACATACATTTTTTAATAAAAATGTATTTCCTATTATATTTACTATTTACTAAACTACGGGTTAAACTCATTTACACCCTTATTTGACCATATATGTTTTTAAAAGAGTCCTTCCATCATTTTCCAAAAATGTACTTTATGTCATTTTCATCAAAATTAAGGTAAGAATGTTTTCATAACATATATGGAAGGTGAGGTTATTCTCCTACGTGATAACATATTTGAAGCTTCCCTTACTCGATTATATGAATATTTTAAAAATAAATTCTTTATTTATAATTGTGTGACTCTTAAATTATTTCAAAATAGAAAGAGATTTTCTCTCAAATAGTTTTGATTGCATCTATATCATCATCCTTGGATAAATGGTACACTTGATAGAAGTTGATTTACTATGATACAAATCATATTGTATTTAAGGTTTTGTTATATGTTTAACTATGGATAAGTTATTTTTATGACATTAATGGTTTATGGTTTATGTATTCACTTTTCGTTTGCTAGTTTTAATACGAATGATTATGTTATATTTCAACCTTTTTCTTATGATGAATTTATTGGACTAGAATGTTTTAGGTTGGGGAATGGTAAATGTATGCCCTACGGGTTGAGGTATGGTTACAACAGACCCTTCAGGATGGAGTCCTGTTAGAGAGGCTCTCCGGGATGGAGTCCGATTACAGAGGCTCTCCGAGATGGAGTCTGGTTATAGAGGCTCTTCGGGATAGAGTCTGGTTATAAAGGATCTTCTGGTTGGGGTCTGATTATAGTTATCCCCTAGGACCAAACAAGATGCCTTGACACATAATGTAACGTTAGGTATTATGCATTTGATAATTATGAAAGTGGCTATTGATATTGCAAGTGATTATTCTATTAGCATAATATCTATGTGAGTATGTAAATAAAATTCCTTTGATTTTATCTTTTCCATATTGTGTTGATGTTCAGGGTTATAAGGCTTTCGTTTTATTCTTATACTTTTCATTAAATATTCATTCATATTTATGAAGGATTCCTCTATATTTTTATCCTTACTGAGCATCTGAGCTCACCCCTTTCTATGTTTTATTTTTCTCAGGATGCAAATATGTATATTATGACTGACCAGCAGGGCTAGTCTATGAGATCTCAGTGTTGTCTATGGAAAAAATATTTTTATAGTTTTTAAATTTAAAACGTAATGTAAACCATATGAATGTATCTAGTACTTCCAATTCAACCAAACTAATCGGTCTTTTGAGACTTGATCTTTTGTGATCATGCCAATGATACGTAATAATGCACCGACATTGGGCATCTGGGGTCAGGGTGTTACATACACCAGTTATAAAAGTTTGTCATCTATTCACTTATATTCACCATTATAAATCGTTTAATCCACCATTGAATTTTAAAATCCATTAATTAATTCACTTCTTACTTTCAGGAGTCAATTTTCATACTATCCTGATAAGGGTTTCGGTGTAAACCAAAATTCATTCTCTGAAAAAGGGGTATGGTCCCAAACAATGCATTTTTTTATATTCTTCTCCGATCGTATTCACATTATCTTTAACTATTTTGACATTATACAATTATTATAAAAAATATAATGATATTTTATTATTTTTAATTTAAAAACCTATATCAATTTCCTCTTCCATCAAATAGAATACAAAATCTTTGATTTTGTGGGTAGTGGAATGTCATCTCACAAATCGATATAATTCCTTTTCCACCACTTTCTCTCATGGGTGGATATAATGAAAAATTTAAATTATAGAGATGATATTTAGGACTTAATTATACATTTAATATAATAATAACATATCACGATTCTTAACATAATATTGTTTTGGAATCAATAATGTCACTCGCCCTTACATGTAGACTATCTCCTTCGTGAAGCGATGTGATATGTTTTCACAATATTTTAAAATGGATGGTAATAGTTATATATTCAATGCATATATATTATATATATGGTTTAATAATATATTTTTTAATTTCAATTAAAATTTACCTTATTTTTTAACTCCTTTAAAAAATGATAACACTATTCCTTCGAACCTATGTCTTAATGTCTCCACAAATAGTGTAACTCATTTCATATCATTAAATTTATTATATAAATTAAAAAAGAAAAATAGTTAGTATATATATGATATTTATATAATTATTTTTATTATTTTTATGATTTAAACATAACAAAATCACAAGGACCAAAATTATCGAACCAAAACATTTTTTTAAAATGAAAAATCTATCATCAAGAAAATTGATTCAAACTATTAATTATTAAAAAAGTATATGAAATTTTATGTATAAAGAATGTATTATATATTAATTATTATTATTTATCTGAATTATATGTATAATAATCCTATATTTATTATTCATTAGGTCATAATGGTTTGGATGAATGCTAACATTTTGAGGTATGTGATTTTTTATCAAACTGTCTTAAATAGGATGCATATTATGATATGCATCAATATTGTTTTAAGAGGTGTTTATAATTACACATATAATTTTTATATGATAAATATATTAATTTTCTTATATTTAATTATTATTTAATTATTATTTTTATTGTTTTTATGAATCAAAAGTTTCGAAATCATGTAAGGGATCTTCATCATATTTTATTTTTGTGGGCAACAAGAATTATACAGTACTTATTTATTTTATTCTCATTACTAATGGAAAATGAAACTATATTATTATTATCATATAGAGAATTATGTGATATAAATATATATATATATATGGTTCATTATTTCATGGGTTTTATGATTCAAAGTTACCAATGTGGTAAATGATTTATGTTAAAATCGCATTTTTTATCAAGATTATTTATATAAGATTCCAATCATGAAATATTATTAAATAACACTCAATAAAGCCAAAATATTTCTTCTCTGAATGTTCATTATATTTAAAAAAATTATTTCATTTAATTTTCATTTCCTTATGTATACAGGAGACCAAAATATTGTATTTATGGAAAAAATCATTATTTTTCTCCATTGTTGAAAATCACTTCTCTTATCTGTCCTTGTTTTAAACAAATGATTTAAATTATATTTTTTATATTAAAATAATAGTTTTAAATATCATCTTTACCCATGTATTGATTTTTTTAATTGATAAAATGAATCTTATTGTCGTTTTTTAATCATTACACTTTTTACTTTTTATCAAAAATGTAAATGGAATAGTTATATTAACAAATAATTCATGAATGGTAATTTCCTCAATCATGATTGATAAATTATTTAAATCATTCTTAAATTTTTCAAATAAAATTTTCTAAATAATTATTTCTTAAATATTTAAGAAATTTTTATTTTTTAATTATTTTAATTCATAGTTGAAAATATATTTTCTTCAAGAAATCCCCAATATATGTGTTAAAATAATTTTCCATGTAAGATGATATATATTTAAATTAATGAAAATTTAATGGATATATTATGCAATGATACAATCCATTACAATTATATTGATATATTTTTCTTATGATGAAAAAATGATTATAAAACCCATTTTATTTCTCTAGGTTATGCTATGATGAATTTATGATAGGATAATGAAACAATTTCCTATCAATAGTTTATTATTGATGAATTATTTATGAAAATTATTTCGATATCACTGGTTATGATATATTGATTGTTTTATGATCTTGTGGAAGACATCAATATGGTTTTAATTAGGCGATGGTTGGTCTTGAAAATATATAGACATCTGATTCATTGGGTAAATATTGATATCTCATGAGGTGAACATGAATGAAATAAGGAGTAAACCTATATTAGTTGAGATAATATTGACTATGGTAGACATTGGATTAAATCTTAACTACTTATATAGTTTGTAGAATGATCCCATTACACTAATATTGTCTTGTAATTTAGCTTTCATTAGTAGGTAAATGATTTTATAGGGTTACTTGTATGCCACAATTACCCATATTATGATAATGTTATGGTTCCATGGATTATGTTAATTGATTACATAATGATTCATATCATATATATTATCAGACTCTATTTAATGTATCAAGATAATTATCATTACTGGATCAATAACTCTCAAATTATGCAGCCTAACCGGGTGGGGTCCACCATGATGCAGAATCATACCCATTATTGATGAATGTTTTTGAATAATGTGTGGCCAAACCATGTGTCCACATTTTTATTTGGTAAAATTACATAACTAAAATTAATTACTTATGTGTTTAACCCTTCCTCTCTTTTTCCCATTCAAATGGATAACAGCTCCCATCTTCCCCAAAAGGTTCTCCCAAACCCCCTTTTCATAGTTTTGGATCCTCATTATTCATTAGTTTCCAATTAAATCCTCATATTTCTCAGCATATGCATATTAGAGTGTTCATCTATCATCTTGATCCTTTCAAAAATTATCATTTTCATAACATAATAATCGAGATGAAGGATCATATGCCCTGTTTTCAAGGAATTGATCAAGTCAAAACATTTCACCATATCTGGTTCTAATGAGAGGTTTATACTAATTGAATATGTATGTATATGCTTGAGTTCAATGGTCTATAGATCATCCATCATGTCTCACAATTTTATAAAATGTCACAAAAGTAAACATATAGATTTTATTCTTACTTTCATATTAATCATATATTTAATTCTTATAATATATCTTCGTATATTATAAATCCAATTCTATATTATTTAATTATCATTGTATTTTATGACCAAAACTCCAATCCCCACAGTTGGGTTATTTTCTAAATTATTTTTTTGTGACCCATGTGGGTATATCTAGACCACCGTTCTAGCATTCTTATACATGAACCCTCTAAGGAAAGTGTTAAAATTAAGTGAATGAGTTTTTAATTTCAATCTCATATATGGGTATCACTTTAACATTCTAAGGTAAGTGTCTGGATATATTAAATTATTCTTTAATTGGTGAATGGAATGTTTACCATAGATATCGCTTAGCATAGAAAAATGAAATTTTATTTCATATGGATTAATTTCCTTATCCTTACCTATCTTTCTTATAAATGATAAAGGAATTAACTGAGTAATTTAATATATAATTAAAATAATAAATGGCTGATTTTCTAATTAAATGTGTCCCATAATTCAAAAGGTAGTAGAATGGTGTTATTTTATTATTAAATTGAGTTAGTATTTTACATAATAATTGAATAATAAATTATTTAAAAGGTTTCTATTGAATATATGAATTTTATCTCAATAGAGTTTTCAGACATGATCTATCCTTGGATTCCTGAGTGAATGACTTTCCAACTCAGATGAATCCATTTGAATTGAAGGAGCAAGTGTCCATGAGAGAAACCCATGAATGAACCTAGTCATTATCTAATATTGGATTCCCATAATGATATCATAAGTCCATTCTCAATAATTATGATATTTGGATGCTTTGGATAAACACCATGGATCTAGATTGATGTCATCAGACATGGGGAACTGTAGATACACCCATTGGTCCCAGTCATTGGTTATCCCATTCATTCCTTCAATGAGGTCCTTAAAATCAATTAAAATAATATTACAGTCTATTCTATTAGGCGATGAAACTATGACATTACTTTGTCACATTATAGCTAGGCTATAGGTTATTACTGAGTTGGCATGACCCTAGAGGTCAAGTGTACCTTATTTACTACCTTTGTTCCCCTTTCTTTATTATAATCATAAATTACTCCTTGGTTATCACATTGAATTATCTATTGTTACTACTATTATAGAATTCCTTGTTTATGGATTGGATACTCTTAAATAAATTATTATATATTAAAACACAATTTATTACATGATTACATGTTCATAAACCAAATGTTGCTAAAAAAGGTATTAGAGTATTTAATTTACTGTGATAAATTACAATTATATATGTCATCAAACTATCAATTTATATTTCAGAGATATGAAATCATAGATGCATTTGGCGGTGTCCTACTAAAATTTATCACACACCCTATATGGTCCATTAAAGGTAACCATGTAGATTATATGACTGCATGTGTTGGAAAAGGGAGGTCTCCCAAATTTAGTAACCTGATATTTCATTATTTTGTTAGGATAGATCTTGTTAGAATATGAATGAATTGGCAGTCGATATGCTGAATAGTTTTTCGTTAATTGTTTCTTCTTTTGGATGGTATTCATTTCCTAATACTATGTATACACCTATTCCATAATTTTAGAGTCCAAAGATAGATTATAATTTCTACTGTATATATTTCATTTCATGATTTTGATTAATATTTTGTTCATAAATGTGGATTCCTGTTATTAAATACTTATTTTATTATTATTCATCTTTTATTTACAGCATATAATATATTACAACTGTTCTCCACTCAGATAACTATGGCCTAGTCTCCCTAAAAAAACACCCAAGTCCTCCACTACTATTTGGAAGCCTGGGAAATATGGGGAGGTGCACATGAAGAAATTTCATCAACCGGGCTCTTAGAACCTTTAACTAGAACTTGGGTCCAACATGTCAAAGATAAAGATAAGAATTGGGAACTTCCAAAACATTATAACCATTCATGCATGTAAAAATGATTCCATATGGCCCAAGAAGGGAAAATATTATAGGAAGAACAATATATTATAGAAATGATGAAAATGAACAATAATCCAAAGGAGAAACTCCATGGGCATCATGAGATCCAACAAATTCATGTTCTCCTAACTACTAGGTACAAGAATGATATGGTTTTAATAATCGAGCTGACTTGAACCTTCATCCATGAGGTACGATCTACTTCCCTAGGGAAATTTTGGCCAATATAGGGTGCAAGATATACTCAGTATACCCCACCAATGGTGACTAAATCTATAAATTATGTTAATAAAAATTAATTGTGCATGCATATATGATCAATAAAGAAGAATTTAAGTAATTAGAAGCACATGTTGGGATCAGGTTTCTCAGGGGAACCTAGATGACCATACATGCTTAATCTTAAGGGGGATATCCAAGAGTATAAATTTATATTTTTATATATGAACTATAAATATGGTAAAAAATATTTCCATATATACAGATACATATTTATGTCCTAGAACAAAACCATAACTCAGTTATCCATGCATATTATTACTCATAATAAAAATAGTGTTTCCTAATAATAAATAACATTCATCTTTCTTGAGGTTCATAATCTGTATATTCCACCATTATGAGTATCAAAAAAAATTTAGGGCTCCATGACCATTATCAAAAATAAATAAGTATGCGGGTCATTACCAACCTCCCTCTAAAATGGGTTTTCTAATACCATTCCTAATGATCTATGTGATGTGGAGATCAAAATAATATTCATCACCATGGGGGTCTGACAAAACATATTCAATGTCCCCACTCGATGTCCCTATAGTCATTAAGTAATATAAGGTAATCTACTAGACTTATGATCCCATGGCTCAATATTCTATAAAAAGAAAACATAAATCACTGAATACACAATTTATCCTTTTAAATACAACTCGTTTATCTGTTATTAATAGGATATATATTAATAAAATCCTTTAATACTATTTGGATAAAAATATTCATAAGGAAACATCAATATCATTATGTTATCATAAACCATGAATAAATAATGAGGGACATGTATAAAATCATTCCACATTATAATTCATATATAATTAAATAGTTGTACATTCCCATTTATCATTAAAATATAATATAATAATGGAAATTCACTTAATAATTCCATTCATCATTACAAACATCCCAATTTAATCGCCCAATTTTATTAAAGAGGTCAAGGCAACTCAATGGTGGTTTTATTATAACATAGGGTGGGGATATAATAATTTTTATATCTAATTCAAATTTGTTAATTCATCAAAAAATGAGTATTTTTCAACAATTAAAATGATGAACATGATTTAACATGAAAATTAATTATAAATTATACACTTAAGAAAACATTCATAAGGGTTTCTTAATTTTCCAAGTGAGTAGTAACACACAAACATATAGATTATTCTCCCAATGCGTGGTTAGTACTAATGTAGAATACTTTAAATTATTCAATTCAAATCATAAAATCGATCTAATTCGAGGAATTTGAGCATACTTTGTTACTTGAAATATTTAAGGCAACCACATAGAGAATCAGTCATACGGGAAAACAATCAAAATTATAAATCCAAAAAAGAGGGAAAATCCATAGAACACGTGAATTATACCATTGATGCTTTACTCATCCTATATCGGATCTGGAATCAATCTAATTTGGTAGAAATAAATGAAATGAAACAACACCCTAAAAAAGGTTGAATATTATCACAAAATTATAATGAAAAAGATGGTGAATAAATCTATGAAAAGAGTAAGGAGGAGTGAAGAACATAATAGTATAAATCCATTGATAATCTTTATATTTGTTTTCTATAGTGGGTGTTGGATATCCTTACATACATAAGAGATATTAGATAGATTTAAATGAAATGGATGTTACTTTAGGGTAAGAAGAGATTAAAAGGGATGAGAAAGGAAATATGTAGATAAGCTAATTTCAGTGAAATCACCCCTTTAAATGAATTTTATCATTTGGATTAATAATTTATAAAACTACGTGTAGCCATTTAGGGATGACATTCGAATAAGGTGTCACACACCATTTATACACATGGTTCACAGAAACTGCGCCAAGACAATTCATTTATCCTCCTTTAAAACCCCGAAATAAATATGTGGTTATCAATCCTAGTGTACAAAATTAGAAAATGTCATCCAATAACCACATGCTATCTGAATAAGCTGAACAATTCTTTTATAAAGGCCACATAGCTTTAGACATATATTGCACTCTTACTATCTTCTCCTGGAATTGATTTTTGAGAGCCCAATTCTCTATAAACTCATCCAGACTTTTGAGACTACCCTTAGGCCTTCATTCAAGTAATAAAACACATTTAATTGTAAGAAATGTCATATTGACATTATATTAATTATATTAATGAAATACCCTTCAAAAAATTTCTCAAATTCCAATTCCATCAAAAATTTCCATCTTGTTCAAGAACACCGGTAACTATAATTATTATAACTTATGAAAACTGATGAAATGATCGTTTTTATGGATAATTCTTGTAATATGTTAAAAAATATGTGAAATATTTATTCTTATAACATATCATCAATAAACATTATTAGAATCAATTTTTGGAAAAAGAAATTGTAGTAATAACATTACATTGGATGTTTTTTTTGGGAAATGTGAAAAATATATATGTTATATTTTATGCCAACTTGTTATTGAATGAAAAAACCCACCAATTATTCCAAAATATAAAAGAGTTATTGGTAGTTTTTTATGAATTTAAAAAATTTTGCTCATATTATATTTTAATCTAGTAATATATATTTAGTGATTAATAATATATAAATGTTTCAATACAAAATTAATTTATGATATCATTAGATTCATATGTATTGATTTTACATGATTTGAATAATTGTTTTTGAAACAAAAAAAAAGAAATTAATCAATATATAATATATAAATATAGGAATATTTAATGTTGTATCCTAAAAAAAGTTATCAATAGACAGTTCCCTAATTGATAACTTTTTTAGAATATAACTAATTTATTCAAAAAGTTATTTGAATATTTATAATTAAATTAATAGTTAGAATAATCCACATGGATTATTATAGAATAAAAAATAAGTTTATTTATACTGATGTGAAGTAATACTTTTTGGACTGTGGATATAATTACAAATAAGATTAGGATAAACCTATTGGAATCAATATTAAATAAATAATTATTTATTAAATTCTAATAGAATTCCACATAGTTCCATGTGGTGGTCACTATGGAAACGTTAAAACAATTTTGAAATTTTATTCAACATGGTTTCTTTTATCCTAATATATTAAAATAATATGTATAATTCATTTGTAATTTTGAAAGATATCAAGGGATATGAAATGCATGGGGAAAGAAAGGAATTCCCAAAATAGGTTTCATGTAAGTGGAGATATTTTTGTTTTGTTTTATACACTATAGGTTCATCCATGAAATCTATTGAGAATGAATATACTATGGTGGATGTTGATTATGTATCAAAAGATGTTGACATTATTTCTCTAACAAAAAAATCTATTCTTTTATGGTATCATTTTTAAGGAACAACTTGTTAAATAGATTTTTATTTCATATAATAATCATCGGTAACAATTGGTTGTACATCCATAATAACCATTTCATATTCCATTTTGAAAATAATGATGCATCCAGAAAACATTATATGAGTATCATTCAAAAAGAAGTGTCCATCCTTAGATGACAAACAATGCTTTGAGAAGAATTTCTAAAAATAAAGTGAATTTATCTATATGTTTTTGTACATTTATGTTAGGGAATTATTTCTAGGTATTAAAAATTATTCAAAAAACCATTATTTTTTCATATTACCTACTTTTGGTAAAAACATTCCACTAACCATATGATTTTAAACACGATTATATTTCGATAGTGAATGCTATTAAAATTGAATATGAGTTTGATGTAGGGAGATGGGTGTTTTCGTGGAATGATTTTAATTAATTAACTATAAAATACTAATGATAATTGGTTTTTTTAAAATTTAATTCCATGTTATTTCATCATAGGATTAATAAAGGGAATAAATTCATTGAGGGAGTATTGTTACATTTCTTCAACAATAGAATGAGTCTCTTTTCTTTAAATCATACTTAAAGGTTTTATGGGTTGTTAGTCTCCATTAAACCGAATACTAATTGAGAAATGTACATATATTAAAAATTAAAGATATTAATTAATATTGAATGTATAGAGGATTAAAAATTACAATTAATGAATAAATGATGATATATCCACCACATTAATAATTATATAATAATAGATAATGATATAACACAATTAATACAATCTAAAAACACTTTGGATGTAGCCCATGTAATTTTCTTCTCATTATTAGATATTGAATAAGAACAATTTCATGAAATGAGTGAGTAACATGAGTTTACATTGATATATATTGTTATTTCATTTGTATTTTCAGAGAAAAAAACATGCACCACCAAATAAAAGATTCAATGGAAAGTGATGTACCTGATTAATAGAAAATCTATCAATAAGATTAAAATAATTAATCATTTCTAATTACCTAAATCTTATCATGTTAAATTCTTTGTAATGAATATTTTATGAGTGAGTTTTATGATATTATTTATAATATCCCATCAGTGTTTTTTTATCACTTCTCTTGCAGATCGATCACATAGAAATCATTGTGTTTTTAGTCTATATATTTTTTAGGGAGTATATAAAAGGGGAAATAATATGAAAGCATAACTATATGTGAATATAATTTAATTTGAGAAAACATTTGTGGAATTTTTATTATAATCAAATAACGCCACATGGATCCATCATAATATAAAATAAAATAATTTTGTTAAAACTGGTGTAAAATATGTATTCTAGATCCCACAATAAATTTCTATACAATTTTTGAATGGTGCGTGTGTGTGAAAAAGAAAATCCAAAATTGGATAAATGATCATATGAGATCTATCTATACATATCATTATTTCATGAAAATAATATTTCAATAAGTTATTTGGTATTCAGACCATATGATATTTTTTCCTAAATACACCCAATCAGTAAATTAAAAATAAAAAAAAATTATGGATGAAAAATAATATAAAAATAGTAAGTGATTACTTATCCAAAAAATTCATCATTGACAGGGATATTTAGCCTATATATGTAATGTATAATTAAAATAATAATAATTTCATTTTTTATCAATGATCACATATAATAATGTGATGAAAATAAAAAAGAAAGGGATATATTTGTCAATACATTTCTAGATAGAGAAATGAATAAATGAATATATATTAATTTAATATTCAATGATCTAGGAATAAAACATGAGATGATTTAGGTCCTTTGTGAAACATATTGAGAGAAATAACGTAATGTCATGTTTTAACTCATGTGTGAGGAATCATCATTTAAATAAATATCATTGATATCATCTCGTTTTTCCATATTCCATTTTTTTAAATATCTATATATTAGTTGACAAATTATTAAATTTTATTTCATTTTTGAAAACATCATCATTATTTTGGATGTTCAGACATAGATTTTCTATAATTCAAAAAACAATTTTAATAATGATTATTTTATGTTTAATCATTAATTAATTGAATATCATTTATATTGGAATGTAATTTGTGTCATATAAAATAATAGGAGAAGAAGTATTTATAAGACTTGTTTTACGGGTTTAGATTCTAATTTGGAGATAACGAAATACATGATGACAAATGTAGGATACATCCTATTTCCAAAATATTTTCAGATCCATTCATTAGATGGTGATAATATACCATCTTACTATTGTGATGAACCTGGGAATCCTTAAGGGCCAATATATTATGGTAAAAAATATTTAGAGAATATATCAAGGCAAAAAAATCTATTATAATGGATTGAATGTACACTATAACTCTAATCGATTATCAATAAAATAACCATGAGGATATATCCTCTGATTAGACGATTCAATAATAATTTTCTATAACTATAACAACTCCAATATAATGTAAGAAAACACATAATATTTAACCACCTCTAATAATGTCTCATGAAATCCTATATATGATGTATCTGAGATCCAAAATATCATTAAGATATAACATTGGATATGACATCAATGGAAATTGAATCTAAAGGTTGATGATCTATTTTCTATAATTTAAAATGTTAATGAAATTAAATTATATTGTAAATCTAATGAAATTTGACATTGTAACCCAAGGTTGTTCCCGCACAAATATTTCATCTGTAACACCTATAGAGGAATCCAATTTTCCATTGTAATTTTGGGAAACATTGCAAGTTACATCGTTAATTCAATGGATACATTAGGTTAACAATTCATTAATATGGTAAGGGGTAACATACTAACCATCTTCAATATAATCTATGTTAACAATAATGTACTATCCGGGCTCAAATTTTTGAATCATTCAAACTCAATCATTTTAGCATCATAACAAACTAGAAGTGATCATGGTATCATAAATCAATTGAATACTATTAAATAATCCTAATATATAATGAATGAATTGTCATCAATAATTTAGCTCTATTAATGCACATAGATTCCTCATGGGGAACGTATAATACTCATGGAATGTAAATTTATTCCAATAACATTCTTTCTAAAAAAATCAAGAAATGGATTGAAAATTTTGAAACACAAAACCCTAAATAGGGTAAATATAATATTACCCACATTAAAATTGGTAATGGAAATTTACTATGGAAAATGTAAAATATTATAAATATGAATTGATTTCATCCCTCACTATCGATGTAGAATGACCATATAAGGTTAGATTAAGTACATAGGTATGATTACATGTAAAGAATGTAAATATGGAATTTATAAAATCAATCAGAATAGTTACGATAGATATTTATATTTATTTCATTAGAAGAAATTTTACCATTATCCATTGCAGGATATTCTTCTCCACAATTTTGTTTCAAATACAATAGCAGGATAATGTGTGTTTAGGAACCTGTTGGGGATGATTGTGGTGTAAATGTATATTTTTTATCTAATGATATTAGAATTTTTGGTTCTACAACCACAAAAAAAATAACATTATCATTAAATTTATACATGACTAAATAGAAATAATGAATGAAATTGGTTATCCTTGTAGATTTGAAATAAGGAATCAAAATATAATTGTCCTATTTGACCATTCTCACTTGTAATATTTCTATAAAGCTTCTCTATATAGATTATCTAAAAAAAGATTCTCTAAAAACCCTATTACTTATTTATATAGTTTGGGTTGTTGGAGTAATATATTTATGAAAACCACGAAGGAATTAAGTGAAAAAACAATGTTATTAGATGATCCAAGTGGGATCCTTTTGAGGAAATTAGTAGATATAAGGAGAAGTGTGTGTAACATCTTTAATAGTATCCTCTAGATATGGAAGGAGTCTGTTTGAAAATTATGTGGAGAGTGTCTCTAATAACATGGATGTGGGGATTTGGATCACATTCACCATTCTATTCCTCTTTCTAGGAGTGGGTCTCCCCATTTATATCATAGTGAGTTTATCATATAGCTTGAAATGTGTTAGTATAATACCATAAAATATTAATATTATCTTGTAGTAACTTATCATATAGAGATGTAGATGATGTTTCTATGATTTTGGGTGTCGATATATAGAAGATAATGTTGTTGTTAGGGTAATTTTGTTTCAATAATATGAAATGGAAGTATATTAGATATTTGTTCCTATGACACTAGTGACCATTAGATCATTTCATTTGCATTGATTTTTCATAGAAACATTACGTCCCCTAATTAATGACCTTTGTTGGAATTTATTGAAGTAACACTGAATAAAACATTAATTTAGTATAAAAATTTCATATTCATAATCAAACTAAATCTTTTATAAGGGTTGAATTTCATATCATGTTAACCTTTTTTAATTTTTTTACTATAATGATTATGTTTCGGAGGACTGTTTTTCCCACAATTAGAGAAATTAGTTTAAATCATGTGGGGTTTTATACATAAAAAGGACTATGATGGTAATATGTATATGGATTAAACCATATATATTACATATTATATTTAATTTATACTACAATAAACTTTATATTTCAAAATATCATTTATTTTTAGAGTTTATTAGAATTATTCTATAAATTTTATATAAAAATACCATATATTAAAATGTAAACACTTCCAATCAGTATCCACTACTTCCATAATATAATAATTTTAATATAAAAAATGTTATATCTTTATGAAAAATCAATAAGACTTTTTACATGACATATTGTTTTCCATTTTCGATCCATAAACCCTGTGAAAAATTGTTTCAAAATATAGGATTAAAAAAATCTCAATAGGGGACATGAAAAAAAGAATATATTTGTTTAGGGAAAAACATTTATACTTATGAAAATTATTTAAAAAACATTAGTTTAACATAAAATAATAACATTTTACATTTAAAAAGATCATCATATTTAATTTTTTAAAACAATAAATTTCCATAAAAACTTATTAGATTGCATATAAATGTCATGTAGGCACCATAGGTCATCGTATTCATATAACCAATATAATCTGAAAAAATAATATAGTCAACCTAAAATTTATTTATTTTGATAACATAATAATTATGAAATAAATTGGAGAGCTATAGTGTTTCTCTCTAGTCGTATCCTGATCTATAATAGAGCTCAAAACATTATATATTGAATTATAATGGTGATCAACTCATCATATATTGTGAAATGATGTATTCCAACACATCATTTTGTGAGATATAATTGTTCATTATTAATTGTATATGCTTTACTATTCTCACATTTTTTCATAAATAATGTATAAGGACCATACTCAGAATCAATCATCTTAGGCATGAACATTTCCATAATAAATTTATTGATTTTTTTAAATCTATATGAAAAAATGATTTGTTAATAAAATATTATTTTATTTTAAAAACACAATTATAATTCTAAGATAACTAGTAAAGGTAAATATAGATTTTTTTGAATAAAACCAGAAATATATTAATATAATACATTTTTCTATTAATATTTATTGTGGCAGAAAAATTCATTGTCATTGAACACATTAGAATATAATATCCCTTTCCATTTTTAAAATCAATGTCCACCATTTCATTAAATGATTCTTTTATGAAAATCATTTACATAATGTAAAAATACACACCATTTAATTATTATTTATCATAAATTCTTATTAATATTTTCATTTTTTAAATTAATGAACATGAAATAAAAATATTTTGAAAATAAATATTTAAAACAATATTTTTAAAAGAATTTACATTATATAAGATAGTAAATAATTCATTTTTATAAAAATTGTTTAATGAAATTTATGTATTTATAAAAAGGAAATTTATCTTACAATGAATAATAATTAATAATTTTCTAAAAATATATATAATAACCTTGACATAAAAGTGAATGGTTTAGAAAATATATCTTCAACAGCTATAAAATAAGGTCATATTATGATTTATCCCTTAATTTTAGACCAAAACATATTTTATATTCCTTATCATCCTTAATAATGAACATATTTCAATTATTTAATTATTTAATTACATTTATCAAGGGTATTATTCATTTTAATTTATCTATTAAAATGTTATATATAATTAGTCATGCATTTATATTCACTAAAGATGTATTGATAGTATTCGACTTATAGGTAAAATATAACATTCAAAGGTTGATTATAGTAAAAGAGATAACAATTAAATCATCTAATGAATAATGATAAGGATTGTTTTTTAATCATATTTATTGAAAAAATAAACTTTTAAAACCAATAAAAATATGGTTATGAAAAATGAACTACCTTATTATTGTAGTGGATGTGGGATATATATATGAATGAATAAAATTTCCATTTTTAGTGGGGGATATATAAATATGGTATGTAAAATATTATCTTTAATAAATAAAAATTATATCATAAATATAATTTTATTTATTTAAATACATTTACATATTCCACCCATTTAATGTGGTGATTAAAATAGAATTGCATCGCTTCGTGGAGGCGTTGGCCCACACATACTCATGAATATGATTTTTTCATTTTTCATTGAATGAAAATTTACATAAAGTTATAATATTGTTAGAATGATAATTATTTTATTATTTTAATATATAATTATTAATTCCATACATATAAATATTTGTGAGAGATAATGATGGAAAATAAATTATACCTGTTTACAAGGTGATAGTCGATTGTACACACAAATGAAGGTATTTCATACCATTTAATGGAAGGGGATATGAATTTAGGAAATGAAATTAAAATTATATCATATAATTATATGGTAGATATATGTGATCATATATTATTATGGTCGAATAATATTTTAAGGAGGTTATATAATAAACAAAATAAAAACTCTTGGTTCATAATGATACCTCTTTATTATAGCATCTATCTCAGATTATAACAAAGTCCACCAGAGATTGGCTTTAAAAACAATTGAATGACTCTTGGAAATATAAAGGGTGTAATTTAACTATTTTGTTTAGGACATAATTGACCCAATAATATTTTAAGGTGTTTATAGTATAGGAGAGTGTGTATCATTTTATAATTGGGGGGGAAATCATGGAATATTTTTAAATGAAAATTGTATATTTTAGTTTTACCCTGGGAAAAAGGCTTAAAAAATGAACCATTATCTAGAAATAAATTATATAAAGTTGATATATTTCCATTTATCAGTAAATTTACAATTTATAATGTTACTTTAACCTTTTCATTTTAGTTTAACCATAAGAAAACCCATTTTCACCTTAACCTCAAGAAACAAAATTAATATATTAGTCTATAAATTATGAATATCAACAAATTTATTCATATTATATAACATATATTATTCAAATTATAAATATTTAATACATTTAATAAAATTTAATTCAAAGTATTTGCATTATTTAATTATAAAATATTCTTATAGAAGCGATGAAAATGTAGTTGTTCGAAAAATAATCATAACAATATGATGATGTAATAATAATTATATGACATGTAATTTTCATAATATGAATTTAAATAAATATATAAAGATTTATATTATTTCATTAAATAAAAATAATTCTATATTTTTTGTTTTTTAGTCAACAAAAATGGAGAAACATTATGCAAGTTAAAACCATTTTCAGAAAAAAGAATTAAGTATAAAAATAAACATTTAATAAAATATAGTATAATCGTGAAAAATATTTAATGAACAAAATTATATAAAAATAAATAATACTAATGTCACATTAAATAAAAATTAATGATTTATAGAAATTTTATGCAACACAATTTAGTGAAAATAAATTACTATATTTGAAAAATTAGAATTTCCACTATTCACTGAATAATGAAATTTTTTCTAATAGTCTAAAAATTATACAAAATAGTATAAAAATATAATTTCATGGAAAAAATGTAAATGTTTTGATATGGAAAAAACAATTTCAATTCAAAAAAGAATTTTTCACAATTTCTTTGAATTTAATAATTAATTTTTCACTACTAATTATTTTTTATATGTTTATTTCAAAAATTATTTTAATTTTAGAATATAAATATTTAATTTTTATTCAATTTAATTATGATATTTTATAGAAAAATTATATTCGAATAATTTTTAAAAAAATTTGAAGAATAAAATTACATTACCCAAAATTTTTTGATTATTCATAATGAATTTATCAATAAATTTAAGTTGAGTAAGCATATTTATATATATATTTAATAATGCTCTTATTAATATTCATACTATTAAATATTATTTCTTGGTTAGAATGATAATATTTAAAAAATAACATTTCATTATTTTTATGTTTGCTGTTTTTTATCTTCTTCAATATATTACATAGTATTATATTCTAAAATATCGAAGTTTTCCATCCTCACAAATTTAATAAATTTCATCCTATAAATTTCAATGTGTTCTTATAAATAATATGATTAACATTTTAAAATATATATCTTAACATCCCTCATCGTAAAAATGGTTAATGATTATTCTTTTTTATTAGAGATAAATGAAAATATAATGGTCACTAGAAATAACACAAAACTATGTTTCCATGTAGGAAAAAATTATTTTTAATTAAAAATATATACAAGATGAAATGTTTAATATTCAAATAATATTGAAGAGTGGTATTTATAATTGACCACAATAGGATAAGTTGTCATGAGAATGACTATAAAAATAAATCCATAAACTAAAGAGTTGTGAAAAAAGACAATATATTTAATTAGAAATAATAGTAATAAGAAACAATTTGTTACAAGATCCTTTTACTATATTTTATGAATTGTATTAAAATGTTGAATAATAAAATTAGTAAAATAACATACATTTTATATATAATTCCATCCTTTAAAAAAATTCCACCGCAATGTCATATTTTTCTCCAATGAATGTGTATTGAAAATTAATTTTTTTGAACATTGTACTAATATCAACTTCTAAAGGATCACATAACCCAATAAATGATAATAATATACCCATCCAATCATTATAAATTAACAAAAAAATGAAATGGTTCTCATAACCTAATATATTTTACTAAATGAATAATCCATCATATCATTAATCAAGAAAATCAACAGTGATACACAATGTTAAAACTAAATCACCACATAAATAACTATAATTATAATTATTCAATATATTCTTGACTATGATTGAATCCAAAATATTAGAACGATTATATAAAATATTATTTTAATATAAATTTAACATTTATCTCTAAATAACTTCATAAACTCTCAATGTATCATTACAGAAATCTATGTTCCCTAACAATGTAATATCCATGATAGGCTAATAATTTGAACAAATAACCAAAATCACTATAAAATAATATATTATTGTAAATCATAATTATAAAATTATTCAACCTATAATTTTTTTCAATATTATTCATATCTTAATCACCTAATTTTTCAAAAACAGTGTTGGTATTCTTTCAAAAATAGATTAATCACATATACACAGAAATATGTTTACATCTCGATGACTCTCTATATGATAAAAAAATATGTTCCCAAAATCAACAAGACCGTTGTTTGTAGAATAATTTAATATAATACATTTAATAATAAAAATTAAAAATCATTTACTGTTGGTCGAAATTACACTCTTATTTCCCTTCTATTGTGAATTCTTGTATTAATTCCTTTCTAAATGAGACAGATTATCACCCGACATGCGGGTTGTCCAATTTATAAAACTATAACAATATAATTCAAAAAAAATTCCATAAATAGTTTTTTACATCTTCAAAAATATTTTGATTATTCAATGGTCATATAAACACTAAATGTTATGAGTAATTTTAAAATTATGTCCAGATAATAAAAATAAAATTATCCTATAAAAAATTATCATATTAAACAAAGGGTTACATAAACCATAAATGTGATGTCTCGAACCTCGGTGACACTCAATGGTGCCCTATGAACGGTTGGACACAAAGCCTAAAATACATATTTTTAATATCTAGAGGTTGATGACTAGTAGCGAGGGCATAGGGTGTGTCTATGGGGAGACTATACCATCATTACCAGATCGTATCATAACAGATAAATATAATAATAGGATAATAGTTGAATAAATATTTGTAAATAGGTGTAACAACATATGAAAGATGAAATAAATCCAAATAAAGCAACAAATAATCGACTCAAATTTGATAATTGAATCATTTAAAAATGTTTGTTATAATATATTTTATTTTTATATAAAATTAGAAAACATGGATAAAATAATGCCAAAAATAAATTATATACAAATAATCTGAAATAAAAAAAGTAATTATCCCATTATAAGCTCCATTATGGTCATCTAATTCCACGATCTGTCCTAAGAAAGAATAAAATATCAGATCTTCAAGGCAGAATGCATTCCCTTATAAACACCTACATGGATGTAATATTCCTAGGTTCCTATAGTTTCCTTGATATTATGAATAAGATTAATCTATGTAGGCCACAACAATGGATGATATAACATCCAGTCCATGTAATATAAACTGAAAATTTTTGAATACAAATAAAAATTTAAATTGATGCAGTAGTTTAAATACCCAGGAACCAGCTTTATCCTCAGCTTGATTTTTCTATGAACAAGTAGTCATTTATTATTTTTAATAATGTTCAGTTTATTTAAATAAGTTACATCAGGTATAAAAAGTACTAATATAACCTCATGCTAATAATAATAAGGTATTAAAGGAAGAACAACCCATCCTATAATGATGATAATAATGAAGATGATCAATGATAATATTGAATGATTACTAGAACTCTATGGTCGAACTAGATTGGTTACAATATGTAGACCAACTATAAGGTGTTATCATGTAATAAAAGTTGAATATCCCAATGAATTCCACTAATATTTTATTCTATCTAATTCCATGAAATTAATTAATGGTTAAATGGGAAAAGAAATGGTTGGGCCCAATGGGTGTATACATGGAACCACGTGTCTTTTGTGGAAATTATCAATATAATTTGTGTATCCAATGAATCATAATATTTTAATGATAATGATTTTATTGTATGGTTTCATTATATTAATCCACTAGTAGATAGAGATTGTGCTCCATGGTTGGTATTAAAATTGGAAATCGACAACCTAGACTCAAAATACAGTACATGAGTTATTGAGGAATTCCCATGGGAATCCAAGTCTACCTCATGCCTATACATTTCTATAATGATTATGAGTTCCATATGTAGTATATACCATACACATTATTCACTACATAATTAGGCCATGTAACACTAATGCCTCTTATTAATCCATTGGGTTCAATACACACCTTTCGTTTGTGTGACATAGTCAGACGAAAAGAAATTATTTTTATTTCATATATGTCTTATGATAATAATTTGGTTCCATCTACTACCCTCTATTAATAATCTAATGGTGTGAAATAGAAATGAAATAATGTCATCCTATTAAATTTAAATAGGCCATAAATATATTTAATAAAAATTACATTTTTATTTATGATTAATTTATAATAATGAAGAACTTACCTTAGAAGGGTCATGTGATAAATATATATGTTATATCCATTTTTATGATTCAATTAATTAAAACATACCTTATTCAATTCGATGTAACTATAATACCAAACAGTGGAGAAAATTATATAATGAACCACTAAAAAATAATAATTGAAAATTTCATAATTGGGGTGGTCGACCTTGGTGATAAAACATCCATTGTTGAGGATAACATATAAAAATGGACATGGAATATGGTTCTAATGACCATAATCATGGCACTTGAATTTAATGGTCCATTCATGGTAAAAATGGAAAGCACACTCTATGATAGATTTTAAAATAAATAAATATAACGGTTGTGTTATAGACCACCAACCTACAGATCATATTACTTTCCTAATATAGTATCAGTCATTTATTTGGCATGGATTGGATGAAATATAATTAAAAAATAAACACCATGAAAACAAAGAATACGGTACTTTTTATATATAGTGTTTCTGATGGAATGAAGAATGAAAAAAAGATAAATTTGAATTGAGTACTAATCGATGAACATCCAAAATAATAAAAAATGTGTAAAATCATACCTTAAATTCGACATAAATATTAAAAACTATTAAAAATATTAAATATATGTTAGACATTTAGAATATAATATCTCTGATATAATGGAATGGGAAGAGTAAGAACGGTTTGTGCTAAATATTTTAATAAGGCCATTTTGGTAAATTTTCCAAGGAAACATGGTTCCACAATTAGGATGAATTATTTTCCAAAACATGGAACAATAATATTCCTCTGACTGCTTATGGAGGGAAAAAGCACTATTAGGTGTCATATTTAGGGAAACAATTCACTTACTGTGTTACTCCCACAAACTAAGGAGGTTTCTCGCATGGTTAAGTTGCAGGGTTAGGGAAACATTGCTCCAACCCTATGAATATCATTTTCTAAAATGTTTAAATATTTCACATGGGATTGTGACCCCTACTATATAGTTAGGGAAAACCATTTAATATTTTTTCTCCTCATTCTAGCACTGCATGGTCCAGATAGACCATTTATGCTAGCTATATGGTTCTTACTAATGAAGTGGCCATGTCCTTTTCTCCCCAAGCAGGTGTTCTGAGATCAGAACAAGCATCATAAAACCCTGAAAACAACGTGAAATCATTAGGTCCGACATATATAATTAGAATAAATTTAGTAGGAAACATACCTATGACAAGAATCTATTGTATACATTAGAAATATATCAAATCTCAATACATATCTTTTAATGTACTCCCATATCATTTAAAATCAAAATATTAATAATTAATTTAAACTTATGAGAATACATAAATAAAACTAAGCAACTTAAAACATAAATTCCTATATGTATTCAAATTCATCTATCAACATTTTTCATAACCCATTATTCATTCTTTTACACCTAATTCATTAATAGATGGTTCACAAACAACAAATATTAATCACATCCTATGATTAAAAAATTTAAAAATAAATGAACATATAATACATACCATTAATAGGACATTTTTAGTATTCATATCCTCAACTATATTTTAACAACACATTTCTAGAAAATTATCTAGATAGTCTCATAGATTTTGGTCTTGAGTTATCCCCAGAAGATATCAATTTTTATAATTCATAATATCATAATATTTTAAACATTCAATTGATATATTGGAATGTATTTATTCGTCTTCATGGAGTTCACTGAAAACATATTTTGTTCCTTTTTATGTTATTGTTTTAATAAATCCATATCCGCATATATGATATCTTATATTCGCTTTATTTCATTATCCTAGGTTCATGTTCCTATTTTATTGACTGATATGTTAGGGAATAATTTTAGTTTTTGATTATCACATGAAATTCCATGGAGCTTCATTTCTCTATATCGTGGTGAGTTAGGAAACACATATAAGATTATGTATTATCTCATAACCAATGATAATTTTTTATTAATAACCATTTAATATTTCACTACATATCACATTCTTTTTTAGTTATTTTTTCAAACAACTATCCCACTTTCTATTTCATCAATTATTGATTAAGTTATTTATAGATATATCCATTTACTAAAAAGTAGTTTTTTGTATATAAAATAAAAATAATAAAACATATTATATTGAGGATAAATACTAATATATATATAACTATTTATCCCCTATTCAACTATTTCTATTTATCGAAAATATCCACAATTATTGTCATGAAACTAATTATTTTATTTATATAAAATTTTTAACCTACATTCAAATAAAATCCTATTGGACATTTTTATCAAAACCCGTTATCTAAGATAAACTATGAGAAACCACCCTTTATCATTACACAATCTAGAAGAATGTTTATTAGAATTAACCTTATTTTCTCAAAGGTCTTTTAGGTTTACAATTTTATATAATTATGTCATAAATATTTTATTATAAACACAATTATTACAAAGTTGACACTTTCGATGGGTATCAATTTTTTCTTTTTTAAATTTCTTTTAAAATAAAAAATCATTCATGAAAAGACTTCAATAAAGTAAACATTACACAATATTCATATTTTCCTATCCTTAGATAGAATTGAATTTTTTTATAAATGTGGTATGAGAAAAAAAATATTAATAAGAGGAAAAAAAAGAAATTTGTTTGTCATGTGAATGATGAAAACCCGTGAAAACCTAATAATAAGAATAATAATTTTTTAATGAAAGGGAAGATTATTTATTTTAAAAATATCATTATCATACATATTTGTAAATAAAATTACTTCCATGAAAAATCATTAGGAAATAATAGAAAAATCTTGATGGTTCCTTGAGACATCATCTTCATTGAACCCCTATATATTTGAAGAAGAAAAAATACATCCAATATACCTATTTTGAAAACTAGATCATTAAAAATTTCTTTGGGGATATATAATGAGGCTCCACCAACATATAGTGATATATAATGGGGGATAACCTATCATATCGTGAGCAATTAAGGCTTTTATCTAGTAATATATTGAGCTATATTGGGGTGTAATCCACCATATCGTGATTTATAATGTAGATCAACCCATCATATATGATTTATCGAGAGCACCCATTATCATTAAAAAATAAATTTCCATATCATGCATAAATAATTTCAAGATTTCACATTTTCTTCATAAAACCAATGAAAAACTCTTTTAAACCCATATACAATACTCATTTGGATAAAACATAAATCTTTCATTTAGAAAATATTTTTCATTAAAAAAATACCAATAAAATTTGAAATAGGTGTATTAATTGAATAAAAAATGAATTATTCTAAAATAATATATTCTTTTAAATATAATTATATTGGCAGGAAAATTCATTATTTGTATATATAGTAAAAAATTACATTCTTTTTCCCTTTTTTAATGAATGACAATCACTATATAAATATATTACAACGTGAAAAACATTAACTGAAGTTCATGGAGAAAAAAATTAAATTCATACCAATTTTATGTCAATGTAAATATTTTCATAAAATAATTTTTAATATTAGGACATGAATGAAAATTAATTTTAGAATAAATATTTAAAATATTATTTTTAAATAATAGTCATTGACACAAAACCATAAAAATAATCTTCTTTGTAATTTTTTTTATAAAAAGTGATATATAGTATAAAATGACCATTATCATCAAATAAATAAAAAATAATAATTATCATGATTTATTTAAAAAACATATGATTGGAAGAGAAATATTAAAAAAATAAATCATTAAAACATTTAAAATGAGGATTTAAGTTAATATCTACGTTACCTTGAGTCATAATTGCATTGTAATTTAATCATCACCTAGAATAATAGTATTATGTTAATATTTTACATTATTAAGATTTTATTTCAAAATATTACTCATTTTTTTTTATATATTCCCATTTTACACACATTTAGTAAATCATTTAACATCACATCAGGATTTTTTAAGGTCTTCATCTATTATGTGAAAAAGGATTTCAATATGTTAACTATCATAAATGTGGTAAATATTTCATTATCAATTAAATAATAATTATAAAATCTATATCATAATTAAATATTAATTATTCCATTAAAACTAATAATGATGTATGGATATGAAAAATGAAATATGTTACAATCATGGAGTTGGTTTTTCATACATAAGAATGAGAAATATATCTATTTTTTGTCATAATTTTTGAAAGAAGGTAACTATAATTTTAAATATTAAAAATAATTATTATATAAAAAATTTATTAATATATATCTAAATATAGTTACATATATCATCCATGGATTTGATGATGAAAAAATAATCACATCTCTTCACCAACAATGTAGTCCACACATTAACTCAAATGTTGTTACCATTATTATGTGAATAAAATATAGATAATTAAATGATTTAGTAACAGTTAATAATGTTAAATATTTTATAATTATATTATATATAAAATAAATCAAGATTTATAAATACTTTCCTGACGATATGATGGAAACTAATTACATAAAATCGCCAGGTGGTATCCTATTATAGACATGAATGATGGCTTATTTTTTATAGAAGATGATATATACATAAGATATTACATTTAAATTATAACATATTATTACATTTTCTATTCTAGTTTTTTTTCTATCATCGTTTTTGGAATGAGGTCTAAGAAGAAAAAATATACTCGGTTAATAATGATACCTCTTATGCAAGCCTCCTCTTTAAGACTATACCTTAATCCTTTCCAGATTATATTTATAATTAAAAAGTCATATAATAAACTGAAATCGAAGTTATAGAATTATTTTAATTGGTATTTCATTAACCAATTATAGTTTGAAATAAGAATAGTATAGGAGGGTGGGTGACCTTATATAATTGGTGGAGTGGGCAGACTAGAAATTTCATTAAAAGTAAAAGATATAACAACATTTTAAATAGTCCAAAATGAACCAATATAAAATATATTGGAAAATTATATGAGATAAGGTTTAAATATTTCCATATAATATAATTATACATGTTTTTATTTCATTTTAATCTTTATCGTTTTTGTCTAGCCCCTCATTAAACTCATTTTGACCATATGGGCAGTAAAATTGTTCTTTGGTTTTCACTACTCGTTATGGAAACAAAATAATTATAACATATTATATAATATTTTCTATTAGGATTTAAAATATAATTTTTTTTAAATTCAACTAACAAAAGTGGAATAATATAATTTAAAATTAAACATGCATATGCAATGAAAATTAGATATTCTATGAAACATATTTTTCATATATAATAATTTTTTATATTCACTGCATTCCTAGTGAATATAATCATATAAATTTCAAGTAATATTTATAGAATAAACTCAGTAAAATAATTTCAAAAAAAATCATCATTAGTTTTTATATAAACTAATTAAATTTAAGAATCCTTATACAAATTAAAACAGTTTTTAAAAAATTGTGTTTTTAAGCCAAAATATAATGTTATACAAAAATCCATTATAAATAAAATTAATATGTAATTAATTTATTTAAATGAACATAATTATTATTTAACTCACAAAAATTCATTTCGAAATCATAATTATACTTTGAAATTACATAATTCATTGAAATAAAATGATTGTATTCAAAAAAGCAACAATTTCACTATTCATTGAAAAATCAATATTTGAAAAAAAAATCCAAAACATTCACCATATGATAATTTGATAAACTTATTTTGAAAAGAAATTTCATTTTATCATAAAAATTTCCTAAAACTTATATGTCTTTCATTATATCATTACTCATAGCAGTCAATTGAAATATTTTTTCAATATAATAAATTTTTTATGAGTTAAATTATTTTTCTAAAAAATGATTTATTATTTACTAATAAATTTATAATAAATTTTTCTAGAGTAATAACTTAATATATATGTTTTTTATAATTAAGATTACATTATTCATGCATAATAATTTAATGTCTATCTTATAATTTTCATATAAAAATAATAATATTTTTTTTCTTTTTTGTTCGATGTTGTGTATCTTTTATGCTAACTGTTATAGATTTCATACCAATAATACTAGGGTGTTATAACCTGACTAATCTCACTAGGGAGCTTATTATCTATTCTGGGTCTCTCTTATATATTTCATTATATGTTCATGAATTTCTTCGTGATTATAATAATAGTTTATTTTAGAACACTTTCCACTATAGTAGTAAAAAACCAATTCAAGAGACATTGGATTCTTTTTACTTTCATTTTATAGGAAATGATTGAATTTAAATAATCTCAAAATATGGTGTCTCATGGTCACTCCAAGAAGAATATGGTTACTCATTAGTGTTAACAATTATATGGAACTTTGGAATTTAATTGTATCCAATAAGGAATGATAGATGTGTAAGAGAAAATTCCATCCTAGATGGGAGGGAATGATGAATTATTCTGGGATATATAGTCTACCAAAATCACTTAATGGAACATAGGTGTTTTCAATCTCCAAAAAATATATAAATTTTATTCTAGGGTTTAAAATATTCCATAAAAACATAAGGATGCATTCTAGTTTCATGACATTCAGTAAGTATTCTAATGTCTTCTAGGGCTTAGGATATTATTATATGGAATTAGAAAATTCCATGTTTTTTTCTTTCCATGAAGGAATAATGGGTAAGATATGTTTTAATGACTCTAATGAGTATGCAAGGTTACTAAAGAGATTAATTTCATGGAAAATGTTTAAATTTTATTCTAGGTTTTATGGCCTCTTTGGATGACCAAAGGGGAATACTAAGGATTCTGGTATCCCATGAGGACACAACATTTATTCTATATTTTATATTATCTAATGAGATATTAAGTTTTATGTTGGGGATTCATTCTATTAAATAAACTATAATGTTTTATATTGGGTTTTAATGTCTACTGGAATAAAACAAGGGATCAGTAATCCTTCGGCACATCAAGGAAGATTTAATACTTTTAAGGGTTCCTGGTCTCTATGGTATAAATATGCATATACAAGAGTTTAATTTAATGTAAATAGTATTAATGGTTTTGTTGGGGTTAATGGTCACTAAGGAGGGCGTAAGGTTAAGCTATATTTTATTAACATCTATGAAGGATTAAACAAAATGGTACATATTAAGTTCACATAGAAATATATTTGTTATAATGGATTGTTTTTAAAGCTAGTAATGCTAAAAATATATGTTGAGGATTAATGGATCAAATGTAGACTGACGTTTTAATTGGATTATGGATCCATCTTTGTAGGAATGAATTTTATTCTATTGTTTATGGTCTCCCTCCAAAACACAAGGATATGATTGGGGTTTATATACTTTCGGAAGGCTTAATATTTTTCCTACAGTTTAAAGTATCCCAAAAAGACCTATTTTTACAGTGTAGTTTCATGATTTATACGAAATATTAAAAATTATATTGGGGTTTAAGGTCTTTAATTATGATTTATGTGTTTCATTAGTTTTTATATCTATTAGAGATAGGATTTGTCCTTTGAGAAGAGCTTCTGATGTTTCCCTATTAAATGAATTAATCCCAACATAGTCGGGTTCCACTAAATAATGACAATTCATCAAATTTAAGATCATGTGACATTAATAATTTTGTTTTCCTTAAGGTTATGAAAACATAGCTAAAAGTGTTCCTTTTTTTATCATGGATCTCAGTTAATTGTGTCTTGAAATTTAAGTTCAATTGACTAGGACTAGGTATGGGTAGTTTTAAGTAATTAGATATTTATAACTATGTGAATGGTATATATAAATGTATTGGTTTAGGAAATATTCATGGAAATCTATTTTCCATTCTATATTATGACATAATTGAAGTTATTTGGCCTTTAACATGGATAATGTCCCCAAGTTCTTTTTTTATGAACTCACCAATTCATTAGAGGGACTACTCAGAAATTATAGTACATCTATATTAACCTTATTTACATTGGTATCAATTTAATAGAAATTAAGACTTATCACATGAGTATTATAAAACAATACATGTAATTTTGGGCCTAAATTGTATAAAAAACCGTGGAATATAGATTTGAGCCATATTAGTGGGTGGTGATATGAACATTACCTCAACATATCCACTTTGTAAAAGGAGTGAAGTGATTTGTTTATCTCGAGGACTAATGAGAATAAGAGGAATGTCATGGGGGATGCATTCTATAAGTGAAGATGAAACAATTGAAAAGGGGTCTTATTTATTGAAAGATGTTCATAGGATCTTTGTATAAACATCATGAAGTGGTGTTTTAATTGTGTATATAAACACAAAAATTAATTTCAATATGTATATAAAAAGTCCATCTGGATTCATAATTCATGTTTTTTGTTTAGGATAAAAGATCACAAAAGTACTCACCTAGTGTGTGTGGTCACGTATTTAACAATTTTATATGTAAATACACTGTGGAATAGGATAACGATGTGTGATTATTAATAGATTTGGATTGAATGTGTGATCTGATGTGATATTGACAGGTGATGAAAACCTAAAAAAATTGATTATGTCAACTTAAAAATGGGTTGTGTTTGGTGTACAATCTGTTTGTTGATCCTTCATCAAAATGATACAAGTGGCCTTTACATTAATGTATAATATTTGGGATCTATAGATCCAAGATAACCAGAAAGGGTGGAAATGGGTAATGAATCATAAAACCAACATGAGGCTACACCTTTTGTCAAACTTTAGAGAAGATGGGAAATATTAAAAATTTAATTTCGATTCATGAAATATTTATTCCTCTCACATATAATTCAAAATATCATAAATCATCAACATAATGGAGTAGACTATGTAATGATATGAAAATATGACATTACTTTTCCTAAAAGGGGGTGTTTTATTACACATCATACTAGATTGATTTTTATTTGTGCAAACTATGTTAGAACAATTATAGTTCATGTAATAAGTACCTTACTTTTCGAAATTTTTTAAATATTACAATAAATTCACCATACTTATTATTGGTTTCCTTTATTATTAAAAAATAGTTTCAAAAATCTTTTAGATACTTTAATTTTCAATAATAAATATAATTTTATTTAACAGTTATACTTAACTAGACTATTTTAGTTCTTACATAATATGTTTACAATATAAAATAAAATAATAAAATACATAATCTAAATTATTAATGGATGATGGTTAATTATTAATTTAGGACACTACATAAATTTAATTAATCATTCATGGAAAAAATAGAATGGTCATGAGCTTTGAATCCACTAGTTCGTTTATTGAGTGTTGATAAGTAAACATGTGTATGGTTAAATCTTTTGGTCTTTCATGACTTTAGTGTATGAATCCTATATTCACTAATGATACACATTTTTTAATCATTACATGATTTATCACTTTAAACTACTCCTCATTGTAACTCATCCTTTTATAAATAATATTTTATATAAGAAAAGTGCATATAAGAATATTCTTATGTAAAGTTAGTCACTGACATGAACACTTATACATCATAAAGAATAGAGGTGTCATTCACTATTGATCATTAAGTAATTTAAATAATATTAATTAATAAAATATTCATTAGATAAAATGGAATAAAAAAATATAAATAAAAAATATATTGGATAATATAAGTTTGTGATCATCAATAATGTTCCGTGATTAAAATAGTTATTAAATATTAATATATATTTTTATGTTATAATATTAATATTCGATTAATAATTGTAACTCATATAAAGATGAAAAATTATAATTTGTTATTAAAATTATTAAATAAATTATAATTTCAATTTTATTATATATTTAAATTTATAAATTATAAATATCATTATTATTTTTTAATTTTATTTAAATAAAATTAATATTTAAACTTATTTTGTTAAATATTCACACACTGATGTATATATATAATCTTATATTAAGGTTTATGGGATCATGTAATATAAATAAAATAAAATAAAAAATCAATGATTTGTAAATTCATCGTGTAGATTAGTGTATCCTGAAGCATTTCCCAATATACATGGGGTTTCTAAGGATCTTTGTGGGATTAGGATGCTTCCAATAGAACTGTGTGGGTCCTTATGAAATTAATGTGCTCTATGGTTCTACCTAGGGAATATCTAAAACTATTGGTAACTCCCTATGCATCACGAAAATTGTTTTCAAGTGGGTTAATCATCTTATACAAAATATCATTGCTAGCCCATTTCACATCTCATACATAATGGTATATTTGAACATCATGATTTGGTTATATTTCATCATTCACAGATTAATACTGATTTTCAATTAATTATGTGTAATGATTTCATCTATTGGTAGATATAAAAATCATATTATTACTTCTTATAATCATTTCAATGATCTACGTAAAATAGATATGGATTTTAATTATTTTTTGAAAGGAATATCTTATTTGGATTTAGTTTTTTAATTTTAACGTGATTTTCATGTACCGATATCCATTATATAAACAATGATAGAGTCGTAAAAAAGATAACTACGGAAATGAAAATATTAATCAAAATCTAAATGTTGGTTCTTTAATATTTGTTTAATGGTCATGGAATAATAGACAAAGGGTTAGTAGGTTATAAATTTAATATTTTAAATAAATTTAATTTCATAGATTAATATGAATTGTTATTGTGAATATTTTTGTTCAAAAGTGAAAAATAAAAAAAATCCATTGCTAATTCACATGTGATTGAATTCCCTATTGTTATATTTCTACATGTTTCTTAATGATCTGAACATGAATATATCTTATGATATTGATGTGTACCATATGATTCTATAAATTTTAGTATTAATTTATCATGTTCTTTTGTGATTAATTAAATTTTATTCATCTGTCTTATTATCGATTATAAAATAATTTCATTGATTTCGTAATAGGAGTTAGTGGATAATAAAGATATGCATATCAATTATATGACTATAACTGAATTAGGATTGTGGAGGTTAAACCTAATTGTCCAATGTAAATGACATAGTCTATTTTTGGTTTAAAAATAGAAAAATAAAAAACTATTCCCAATAGATATTCTTATTTATAAATAAACCTCATGTAATCATTGGTTTTTTATGTTTTTAATAAATAAAAATAACTGCTATTTAAAATAAATTTAAATAAGTAAAATGTCAATTAATATTTATTTAATGTATAAATTAATGAATAATTTTTTAAATGATATAATTAAAAAAATCACATGTAGTAATAAATCTAATTAAATAATTACATGAAATTATACTATTATCTCAATATATGAAATCTTCTAATAAAACAATATCCATAATATATTTAATTAAGACAAATGGTATATACTTATATGTAAGATAAAAATCCAACAGTCATAATTTCATACAATGAATATCACTGGATTGAATTATAATGAACTAACAAGAATAAACATTGAACTATAATTATATATTGATTATATTATTGAAAATGAAATTCTACTACATCTGATGAGATTTTAGAAACACATAGAGGGTTACTCCCTATGTTTATTTCATAGTGGAAGCTATTCAAATACAAAAACCATGATAGTTAAAATGAAAAACATGTAATAACCCATACTCTATCTACCTTGAGTCAATGGTAGATTTATTACATTCTAAACATCCATAATTATATTTTTATTCATTTTAGAGTTTAGATATATGTATTTGATCATTAAATTTTTTGAAAACATAAATAACAATATAAAACACAATTATATTAATTAATATTGATTTTTGATAATGAGATCATATGTAACCTCCATCACAGTTTCAAGGAAAATTGGGGAACAATAGAATGAGGTGATCTCAAACACATTGTAAGGGGTAGTTTACTATCAAATCCAACATGGAATAATCATAACATACATAATACAATAGTAATAAATAATAAGATATATTCAATTTAAATTAATATTTATGAATAATATAACCATAATAATGGAAATTGAATAATATATGATTAATAATAAAAATAAAAATCATAATGACAGAATATATAATGTTTTTTATTAAAATTGTACCCTTGAGACCATGAGTTACTAAATATTACCTAAAATAGTAATAATGCATTAAATAACCAAGCTACTTTTCTTTATACGACATATCATTATAGAAACTAAATATATAATTCTCTATCCCCCCCCCAAGAACTTTTTTATGTCTCATATTTTCGTAATATAAATATATTAAATCTATGTGAAATAAAATACCTTACAATCTTTAAGTAACCTATTTTATAAATATTTCTGTATGTTGAATAATTGTACATATTGAAATTGTTGGTATGTGAATTTTTAATTTTTCCCCAAGAAAAGGAATTATATAACAATATATGTAAAAATCTATTAATTTAGTTTATGAAATATTGGTTATGAAGACACATTATATTTAAGAATATATGTTAATTAAACATTAGAAAAAAATAATTTTTAAAATATGAAATACACCTACGATAAAAATAACATGTTCATTGAATAAAAAGATAATGTCATGGTAGATGTGGAATGTGATAGAGAATGTAATAATAAGACGATACAAAGAGTTAGGGAGACCCCTTTTAAAAACATATGAAATGATATTTATAATAGTTTTAAGGTTATAAGTAATATATTAAAAATAAATATAAAATAAGTAGGTATTAATTTTAGAGTTTCAAGTTATGTGTTAAAAAATAATACATTCAATAAAGAAATATTACATTAAAATAATGTGTACTTATAAGAGAGCACTTTCCTCATGTCCTTACTTGCCTCCAATACTCCACTAACCTCCAAAGTAGTAAATTAATTTTATAAGAATCCATTTTTTGAATATGTCTTTTATTTTATCATATATAACACATTTATTAAAATTATTTTTTTCATTTATTAAATAATCACTATTCACATTAATAATTTTAATTTAGTTTGGTTTATGATTCCAAATCTACATTGATGTAATGTTAATATTAAGAGGTCATTCCCAATGGTATTAAAATGTTATGACCTTTCAATATATTTGTATCCATGTAATTACAATGGTAAAAAATTTCTTTGTTCTATATATAATCCTAATTGAATTCATATATAAATGTATATTAGTGTGCTCGTTTTATGATGATTAAATAAATATATGTTATTATATTTAATATAATAATATAGTTTCCATTTAAATTATTTTAAAAAATAATGATATAAATATTATATATATTCACTACAACTATATTTTCAAACCTTCCATGTAAGGTGGAATATTTAAATTCATAATAAAATTTATATAGAAAGTTAAAATTATCCATGATGGAATAAATTATATAAAAAAATATGACATGGATTATTATGAATTATATAATGAAACAATGCTCATGAAAATAAAATTATTTTATTTTTAAATTGATGAAATCTTATAAAATCTATAATGGGTAATACGATTAAATAAAAATAAAGGAATTCAAATGATATAAATTCGGAGACTTATATTAAGAACCCAAACCTTCTTTTTAGGAATGTTTTTCTTTTTCTGGTTGTTTTATGGAAAAAGAGGATATTCTTGAAATTATCTAAGTAAGAATAGTGTACTTTATGAGTACATGACATGTGCTGGCCGTGTGGTAACATCACACATTGACGTGTGGGAGTGACTTGGAGGCAGCTTAAAGAGGAGTATTGAAAAGGAGAGTACACCTCATTTACTTCAAAAGTACACACCATGTACATAATTTCTTTCATTAAATGCATCGGGTCACATATAATCTCTAAAAGACTCTTTTTTTGTCCCATTCGACTAAGAGAACCCGTACGGCTGCGGATCTTCAAAGAAAACCCTAACCATCGTCTGTTCTCTGAATCAAACCCTATTGGTTCTGTTTGAACCACATTAGTGAGTTCTCTCTTCTCCTAGAGCATCTTCTTGTAATTTCCCCTTTATTGTGAGATATCATGGGTTTAAAAATTTAGATGTTTTCTTTAGATCTATGGTGTTATAAAGATATTTAAGCTTTGAGGTTCAAATATATCGATCTCCTAACCCCGAGGTAGGTAATTTGTGCCTTTCAGTTCAATGTCTTTGAGTATTATGGGAAAATTCCACCAATACCCTTAGATAAGGTATTGCATGTTTACCGTTTTCCCCCGATTGTTTTATTTCCATTATTGTATGCTTGTGTATAGGTAATTTGGATATGAATAGGGCTAATTGTTAACCTTTGGATGTTTTTCCCTTGCATGTTCTATTACGTCTGATTGGTCCTGTTTAGCCAGTTTGGTTGCCTTGCATGTTTTCCATGCCTGTTTTTGTAGGAAGGAGAGTTTGTATTCTAACATACTTGATATATAGTAGACTGTTTAGCTATGTATTTATGTAGGTTTACATTGGCTATATTACCCTGCTATGCTCGTTGACCTACACAGGGGTGTGTGAACTAGGTGTAGTAGACTATAAGGGGAATTGACCGGGTGATCTTCATCAGATAGTCTTTGAGCACTTTCGGATATAAGGGCATTGACCGAGTGAGCATCCACAAAGCGACTAGAACCACATGGGGCTATAAAGGTAATTGACCAAGTTAGATTCCTAAGATAGACCTTGATTGCTTTATACTATAAGGGAATTTACCACGTGAGTTTCCTCAGAGAGTCTTTGTTTGAATTGTACGACCTGGTCTATAAGAGGAATTGACCTAGTGAGCTTCCATAGAGATTCCTAGACCATGGGTCTATATGGGTAATTGACCGTATGATATTATACATAGAGTCCTAGACTACCCTAGAGTATATGGGGAATGGACTGTGTGAGATTCCTCAGAGAGTCTAGATTTACCTTTGACTATAAAGGGAATTGACTATGAGTGCTTCCTTAGAGAGAATTATTATAATATTATGACTGAAAAAGAAGGGTTAGGCTAAGTATACTGCACATAGGGGTGATTTTAAATCCTAGGAAGGACCAGAGGGGATGGTTGTGAGTACTTATCATGGGTTACATGTTTGAGGTTAAGCTGCTTGTTTCCCTGTTTCTTGATATTGAAACTACGGATTGATTACTTCTAATCACTTTTTTGTTTTATGTTTTCTGTATTTTTACCTACCATATATTCACTGGCTATTTGGTATAAGTCTTCACGTGGTATCCTACTAGGATTTAGTCTCACACCATGTTTATTCTAGGATTTTAGGCCCAAACTGATTATATTATTGTAGGTATAGATAAGGGTAATCAACCTTCTATGTCATGTACCTGATTTTCTGTGGAAATGGAGAGCATGGGACCAAGCTATGGATTGCGATGATGAGGAGTTTATTTTCATTCTCTTAAACATTGGTTTAGTACTGTTTTATTCCATCATTGTGACATGTTTGGCTATTTCCGAGACATATTTATCAGCTATCATTATATATATGTTCTCCAGTTTATACATTTTATTCTATGTTGTTCATGTTGTATGTCATTAGTACGACTTCTGATCTTGTATGTATTTGTGTATATCCTCTATTTACTCTTCCAATGAGGAAATAGTTTCCCCAATATCACAACCAAGGCCCTCAGTGCTAGTCAGCAGCATCTGGCGTTCGGGGAAATGTGCATGAAGCCATGTGACCAACTGCGTACGGGGCGCCTCTGGGTGGCTTCTGGATCCGGGATGTTAAAAAGTGGTATCTGATGGATTATTTTCTCATATTTAATTATTTGAGCCTTTATATAGGGATAGGATGGTATTTTTACTTGGTAATAAGTTGTTCTTAGGATTATCTAGCCCGTGTATAGGGAAAAGACAATCTACCTCGTTAATTGAATTATTTCTTCTTTTTCAATTATTAAAATAGATTTGATTTCAACATGAGTGAATCACATTATTTGTGATGTTGTTGTTGATATTTTTGTTGTTCTATTAATGTTGCAACTCGATGAGATGAGGGTATTCCATCTCAGTCATCATATAGGAACTTGCTAGAAATCAAATGTCATGAATTTTTTCCATGAAATCTAGGATGAATTAGTTATACAATGTTGTTGTGATAGATATTGTGTAAAATATCCATGAAATTGTGATAATTTCCATGATAAAATAATTTTTTTAGGTTATTGTTTTGTGTTAATTGTTTCTTGAATGGATGGAAAACATTGGTTCTTGAGGTGTTATGGCCCCTCATGGACCTGAATTTGGTGAATCATTGCTCTGTTTGCCTTGTTATCACAAGTATAAGACGCCAGAATTTGATTTGTGTGTAGAGAAAATGGATGGGGAAAGTCCAGTGGGAACACACTATGTACCAGAGGAACATGTCGTATAGTGTCGACCCTATGTCTGCCCTTGAAACCAACATCATGGATGAATAATTTATAAGCTATATAGGTCGTGTTTGTTTTGAACATGACATGTAGTCTGACCCAGGTACCCAACCATGTCCCGAAAAACACGGGATGGTTTTACACTTTCACATACATGCCCTATTCACATTTATCATACATTTTAGTCTAGACCAGGTACCCCACCGTGTCATGAAAAACACATGTCGATGTTCTCCCTTAATGAACATGTCGTGTCCGTTCGGAAGACGTTGTGTAGTGTGAGCCATGTGTCAGGTCGTGTCACTAAAAACACGAGCCAAGTGAAAATTTTCTTTTACACCCCGTGTCTACCTTGCACACACCGTGTAATCCTCTCTTAGGAGATACATGTGGCATAACCATGCATAAGTACTCTGGAAAAGGAAAACGATTCAATTACATGTTGTTTGTTACGAAAAAACACCGTCTGTTTCGGGAGTTACATGAACAGTTTAGGTGGGAGTACACACCAATGTAAGTGACATCAGGGAACACGCTGTGTAAGAAATGTACATGCCGTGTAGTCATGTTCATTAAAACACGAGTGCTTTCATTCTACATTTCCCTTCTTAAACCTCTTTTATTTAGTACTTGATAATCTTGATCTAATGTGTGTACTTGAACTGGTAGAGTCATGCCACCAAGATGTCTTTTGGTTGTGTGTCAGTTGCCAGACGGTGATCAGAAACTGAACATGGCTGATCGGGGGACTACCTACAGATCCTCTTGTTTGTGCCAACCAGTGTATCAAACATTGTACATGACATACGTGTTGATGTACTATTCAAGAAGGGATTTCTGAGGATAATTTAGACCATTCAGGGAGCGCGGCCTCCTGCCCCGTCGATGGATGATTTGAGGTGGTTTTTTCAGAAGCTTCATCCTCCCACTTTCTCAGTGGATATGGGACCTCAGGCTATAGATTCTTGGCTAGAAGCCACACTAATGATATTTGAGCATTTCGAGATACCTCCAGAGAAGTGGGTAAAGCTCGCTACTTACATGCTCCGAGACTCTACCAAGAGGTGGTGGGATGGGATCTCACAGGTGGGACACCCACATAATATGGCATGGGATGAGTTTCATCACATCATTTACAAATACTTATATCCAGAGTCATTAAGGGCTGATCGAGCCCGAGAGTTCATAAGTCCAGATTAGGGTACTCATAATGTTATGGAGTATTCCTCTCGCTTCACAGAGCTGTAGCATTTCAAACCTATCCAAGGAGGTGATGATTTTTCCGTGGATGGATTTTTTGAGGATGGTATGAGGCACAGCATTTGATCTCAGGTGAACATCATCATGTTAACATTGATATCCTAAATCGTAAACCATGCACTGATCACATAGCATAATCTGAGGGATTCTGGAGCTATGATCCAGGGTGGTTTGACATCCAGAGAAAGTGCTCCTCCAGCTAATAGCAAGAAGCATCGTAGGGAGAAAGCATGAGGAGATCAGTGTAGGCGGTATGAATCTTCTGGTAGCTAGGTGGTGTTCTACCACTGTGGGAGAAGCAGCAATACGAGGCCGTGTTGCCCGAGAGACCAAGTGGAGTACTGATCATGCGGAAATATGGGTCATCATCAGTGTTTTCATCTGTTTTTCTCTCTAGCACTGGTGACAAGGTTCTTCTATAACTCCTCGTTTTGGTGCAGCGCCACCAGTTTCACACCAGTCTGGGAACTGGAGTTTTTTCGGTCGTTCTGGCCGAGGTGGAGGTCATGACTGTGGAAGCTAATCTCCCGGTTTTCAGTGACATTTGGGTGGATCTACTCAGAGTGGTCATGCAGGGTCATAGGGTCGTGGCACGGTCCAAACATTTGCAGTGAAGCAGACCCCGCAAGAGCAGGATCCCAGACCTTCTACCATTCGAGGTATGATCTTATTAGCCTCAGTTTTAGCTACTTCCTGTGTTGATATAGGTGCTTCTAATAGCTTTATATATGTTGTTATCATGGAGAGACTTGGGCTCTGCATATTTTATTCTTCTAATGTTTTGATGCTACACACTCCATTGGGGACTATAACGGCTAGTGTATGTCAGTACAGAGAGTTCCCACTACAGGTTTGTGGATTTCACTTCTTGTGAGTCCTATATGTCCAAGAGATGACATGCTATGATGTCATTCTATGAATGGAAATTCTGGTTCCCTTCTAGGTAGTCGTCGACTTTTTTCTCTAGAAGGTGAGCTTCATATTTCCAGAGTGTGGCTTATTTCCTCATAGGGGTGAATGGAAGGTCCAGGAGAGAAGAGCAGGTCCATATCATCATGGGTTGGGAGGAGTCACATCCCAGATTGATAGTTTATAACTGGATTACTAGGGGACGTCCCAGTTATAATTTCCTCTTGTGTTGGATAGTTTCAGAGCTGTATTTCAAAAGACCTTTCATGTCTCCCTCTAGAGTGAGAGGTAGACATTTTTATTGAGCTTGTTCCAGGAGTGGTACATTTGTTCATTACTCCTTATAGGATGGTTACACTAGAGTTGCAGAAGATGAAGAAACAGTTGCAGGAGATGCAGGCAAAGGGTTTCATCTGACCCAGTACTTCTCCTTGGGGGTGCCTGTCCTGTTTGTGAAGAAATCAGATGTTACCCTTAGGAATTGTGAGGAATATTGGATGTTGATCCATTTTATGGTCAATAACCAATATCCCTTTCCTAGGAATGATGATCTCTTTGATCAAATTCAAGGAGCCCGAGTTTTCTCGAAGATTGACCTGAGATCCAGTTACTATCTGTTGCAGGATAGACCATCAGATATAACTCTTACAGCCTTCCAGGGTATGTTTGGTCTATAAAAATATGTGGTTATACAATTCAGTCTCACGAACGGAACCTGTAGTTTTCATGGAACTGATGAATAGAGTGTTCCATCCATACTTGGATTATTTCATGGTTGTTTTCGTGGATAATATCTTGGAGAACTCTCACACACGACATGACCATGAGACGCATCATGAGATCATTTTTATTACACAAAGGGAGCATCAGTTGTATGATATGCTCTCAAAGTGCCACTTTTGGATGGATCATATTCACTTCCTCGGTCATGTTATCTCAAAGGCAGTAGTATCTATAGACCCCGAGAAAATGAGATTTGTAGTTTCCTAGGAGTAGCCGAATAACCTATTTGAGGTTCAGAGTTTTATAGGGATATCTTGATACTATAAAATTTTCATACAAGAGTTTTCATGCTAAGTTTCAATTCATACAGGTCTAACCAAGAAGGTTGTGAAGTTCATGTGGTCAGATCCTTGTGAGTCAGCCTTTCAGGAGCAGAAAGGGAGGTTGAATTTAGCACCGATACTAGTCTTTCCAGAGCCAGGCAAGAGCAATACTATTTACTATGATACATCAGGTATCGTGCTGGGAGCTGTGCTTATGCAGGGAGACAGAGTTGTTGCATACGGGTCTCTACGGTTGAGGTCATATGAGAGGAATTAACCGACTCATGATCTGGGGATGGTAGTTGTTGTTCATGCCTTACACTATTGGAGAAATTATCTTCTGGGAGGGATTTTTTTTGTTTTCACCAACCAAAAAAGTCTCCAGTACATCTTCACATAGCGTGATTTGAATTTTAGATAGAGAAGGAATTTGAGTACCTACGGTTCATTGACTTTGAGCTTGTATACATGCCTGGGAAGGGCAACGCAGTGGATAATGCATTTAACATGAGGACTCGATACAGGTAGTTCAAGAGGCATGCACTAAGTGGAAGCTTATGGATCTGTTCTCTAAGATGCATTTGGAGGTTCACGATAGATAGGGGCAGACATATCTATCATCTTTAGTTGTTACCTATACTCTTCTTGATTGAGTTAGAATGTGGAAATTATCATATTCTGAAGGACTAGTCTGGATGGAGAGTGTGTGAGGAGAAGTCCCTATTACCGGATGGACCATTTGTGAGGATGAGATCTTGAATTTCCAGGAGCACGTATGGGTGCCAACAGATATACACAATGAGCTGATGTGGGATTTTCATTCCTCAGATTGGGTAGTTCATCCTGGTGTTCCCAAGATTATTGTGATCTACACTGTCAGTATTGGTGTCCAGGTATGAAGAGGGACATTGCTGGATTCGTCATGAGGTGTTACACTTGTCATTAGGTCAAGGAAGAGCTTCAACGACCTGCATGGCTTTTACATCAGTTACCCATTACTGAGTGGATGTGGAATGAAGTCGCAATGGACTTCGTGACCAGTTTTCCGAGGTTGCCTTGAGGGAATGGTGCAGTTTGGGTTGTCATTAACAGGCTCAGGATGGTTTCTCACTTCCTTCCAATCATGGAGACCATCAATGTTGATGAGCTTGTATGTTTTACATAAATTGGATTTTACGTCTATATGTAGTTACACACTCCATCAATTTAGAAAGGGATCCATGTTATACTTCTCGGGTTTGGCAGGGGATTCAAAAGGCCTATGGAAGACATGTACCATTGAGTAAAACATACCATCCCTAGATAGATGGCTTGTTTGAGTTCACAATTCTAGTTCTTGAGTATATGCTTCGAGCATTCATTCTTAATTTCTGAGGTTATTGGAGGAATCATATACCTCTTGTGGAGTTTCCCAACAATAGTAGTTTTCCATAAACTATTCACATGTAAACTTTTGATGTGCTATATGGAAGGGCATGGCAATAAACCTTATGTTGCCTAGAGGTAGGAGATGCAGGATTTCATGGACCGCGCCTTGAGTAGGGGACCACAGAGCAGGTATTGTTGATTCATAAGATGATGGCCACTGCACTGTCTCGACAGAAGTGTTATGCTAATCAGCGGAGATGAACTCTGTAGTTCAAGGTTGAGGATTAGGTTTTCCTTCGTGTCACACCGAGTTTGGGACACAAGAGGATTATGAGACTGGTTAAACATTCACTGAGGTACACCAGGCCGTTTGATGTGTTAGAGAGAGTTTGGCTGGTTGTCTATCAGTTGCAGTTACTTCAGAGGTACCGAGCTATGCACGACGTCTTCCATGTTTCTTAGCATTGACATAAATTTTCACAATCAACTCATGTCTTTCAACCCGAGGAGGTTGATCTCGAAGTGGATGCGTCATTTGATGAACCTCTTCTCCCGATTTTGGATCACAGTAAAATGGTTCTTCATGGCCAATCTATTACTCTTGTACGAGTTCTATGACAGCACAGGCGGGTGTAGGACGAGAAGTGGGAGAGGGTGGCTGATTTATGAGCACAGTGGCCAGAACTATTTAGGGTTTCTTCTTCGATTCCATGTGAGGAAAAATCAGGGACAAATTTATTTTAGGGGGAATTTTGTAAGAACACAGACCTTCTTTTTAGGTATGTTATTCCTTTTCTTGCCATTTTTGTGAAAAAGATGAAATTCTATAAATTTTCTAAGAACAAGCTGTGTACTTTATATGTACACATCATGTACATCCTTGCCACTGCAAGCCGTGTGATGGCCATATGGTAACCACACACACGACTGTATGGGAGTGACTTGGAGGCCACTAAAATTAGAGTATGGAAAATGCGAGTACACACTGAATACATCAATTGTACATTTCATTTACTTTTTTTACTTTCATTAATCGCACCGGGGTTGGGTATAATCGCCAAAAGATTCTTCTTTTAGGTCATGTTCAATTGAGAGAACCTGTATGACCACATATCTTTGACGAACCCCCAAACCACTATCCATCCTCCGAATCAAACATCGTTGGTTGTGTTGAAACTACATCGGTGAGTTATCTCATCTCCTAGAGCATCATCTTCTGATTTATTTTTTCTCATGAGATATCGCCAGTAGAGCATTATAGAAGTTTTCTTATATCTACAGCAATATAAGGAGATTCAAGCTTCATGTTTTACATACAGAGATCTTATAACCCCTAGGTATGTGGTTTTTGCCTTTCTGTTCAATGTCTTTGAGTATTGTCTGCAAAATTCCACCAATACCATTGGACGGGGTATTGTGTGTTTAATGTTTTACCCCTGTTGTTTCCCTACCTTGCATGTATGCTTGTGTAGTGGTAATTTGGATATGAATAGGGATAATTTCTTGGCTTTGGATGTTTATCCCTTGCATGTTTTGTTACGACCGATTGGTCCGGTTTAGCCAGTTTGGCTGCCTTGTTTGTTTTCAAAGGTTGTTGTTGTAGGAATGAGAGATTGTATTCTGACATGCTTGATATGTTGTATACTATTTATCCATGTAGTTATGTAGGTTTACATTGGCCATATTACACTACTATGATTGTTTACGTAGATAGGGTCGTGATAACATGGTGTATTTTTCTATAAGGGGAATTGACCAGGTGAGCTTCCTCAAATAGTATTTGAGCACTTTCGGCTATAAGGGATATTGACCACGTGAGCATCCTAAGGGATCCTAGAACCACATAATGCTATAAGGATAATTGATCGAGTGAGCTTCCCCAGAGTGTCCTTGATTTCATTAGACAATAAGGGTATTTACTGCATGGGCTTCCTCATAGAGTCTTCGTTTGAGTAGTATAGCCTGGGAAATAATGGGAATTGACCGAGTGAGAATCCTCAGAGATTCCTAGACCTTGGGGATATAATGGGAATTGACCATGTGAGATTCCTTAGAGAGTCCATGAATACCCTATACTATACATTGAATGAATTGTGTGAGCTTCTTCAAAGAGTCTTGCTTTACCTTTGACTATAAATGAAATTGACTATGAGCGCTTCATGAGAGAGTCTTATTATAATATTATGACTGAACTAGAGGGGTTAGGCTAAGTGAAATACTCATAGGGTTGCTTGTACATCCTAGGATGGAGCAGAGGGGATGGATATGACTACATCCTAGAGGGTTACCTATTAGAGTTTTATCTGTTTGTTTCACTATTGCATGATATTGAAATAGTGGATTGTTTACTACTGGTCACATTCCTATTTACTGTTTTCTATACATTTACCTGACATATATTCACTGGCTATTAGGCACAAATCTTCGGGAGGCTTCCTAATGGGATTTATCTTCACACCCTATTTGGGCCATGCTTTTGGCCCCAAACAGATTATATTTTTGCAGGAATATATTAGCTAAATAACCCATACACATCAGGTTCTTGATTTGCAATGGTGCGGGAGAGTACATGACCAAGATCTGGATTGTGATGCTGAGGAGTTTATATACATTCTTTTTTAATTTGGTTTAACACTATTGTATTCTAGCATTGTGACTTGTTTGGATATTTCCTAGACATATGTATCATGCATTATTTTATATATGTTCTTGAGTTTATACATTCATTTTTCTGTTGTTTCTTATGTATGTCATTATTACTACTTCCGCTCTTGTATGTATGTTTTTACATCCATTGTGTACTCCACCAATGAGGGAATAGTTTCCCTCTATCACACCCAAGGCCCTAACTTCTAGTCATCATCCTTTTGAATTCATGGAAATACGTTTAAGGCCATGTGACCAACCGGGTACGGGATGCCTTTGGGTGGCTTATGGAACCGAGACGTTACACATACATCCCTCCTAGAGATAGCTACTTTGGACATCAACTTTAAGATTCATGTAATGGTATTTTTTTTTAAATTGAAACATTACAATAATATGTAATAGGATTTTGTGAGGTAATTCTGGAGATATATTACAAGGTCATGTGAATTGGACGAAAATATAAATGGGAGGAAGATGGGGTATTCATAGTTAAAGAGGAGGGTGTTTAGAGAATAATATTTTTATAAATTCATTATTTATTCTCAATACAATGAATTGTAATTATGTTTATAAATAATAAATTGTATCATTTGATTTAGATATAATAGTTTATTACATTATCATAGATGTTATTAATCATGTATATAATATATAATAAAAAACAAATTTTATCTTATTTCACTATTCAACTATAAATTTCAATATTAATGAAAATTAAAAATTAAAACCTCAACAAAAATTTTAAATGATAAAAATTAATAAAAATCTATTAATTTATACCTTAAGAATTAATTAATCTAATTTTTATATTCTCTATTTAATATTCTTATATTGGTAATGATTTGATAAGATGGGTTTTCTTGGAACATGAGGCCAACCAAGTAGTGATATATAATTTGGATATATTAAATATATAAATTTATATAAGATTATTAAAAAAAACAAAACTTGTTGTAGTGAACAACACATTTATTATACAAATAATTGATTCATTCATGTATTGGATTATTACTCTTTTGTATATATAACTGTCAGAATCCATGGATTTTTTATGAATGAACATAGAATTTTTCATCAAGAAGATTATTTTTTTGGAAAGAGGATAAAATTGATGGGGCATTGTTTCTTCAAAATCATATTTTAAAATTGTTGTCCAAATAATATTTGTTAGTGTATTAAGATAATAATTCATTAACTAAAAACTCTCTTGATTCAGGAATATGATTTATCGATTAATGATTAAGAGGTATGTTATTATATTTCTCAAGAATTTATTAAAAATATTTTTATTGAATTATATTTACAAGATTCTACTAAAAGTGATAATTAGGATCCTCGTGAAGAGGGATAATACCCCCACAACCAAGGAAATAATATCATCAAAATTAATACTCAAATAAAAAATATACCTTGGTTATATGATAAACTAATACCCATATAGAGGATATTAAGAATATAATGTATGATTTGTAGTGTTAGTATAAATCAAATTACATAAAAAAATTGTCTTTTCAAAAATTTATAATGGATAACAAGAAAAAATTTTGGAGCAAGATCTAGTTATTTATTATAATATAACTGTTGATTTTAATTATTAAATTGTGGAGAAAGACAATGAAATATATTATAAATTCATTGATTAAAAATTTAGTATTTATTATTACCTTATGAATAGGAACCGAATGATTTCAAAAAAATTCTATGATAGCAAAGATGGTCCTAATATGGATTAAAGGGATATTACATGGTCATAATAGTTACATTTTCTATTATATTTCTATTGTGTTAATTATATAATTTTTATATACGATAACAAGATCAATGAAAAAAGGATTATTGGTGTATCCTTTTAATTTTACATTTATATTAATGTTTTGGAAAGGTGTTCGGTTATGTATCATGGTGATGTTCTTCTTTTTGATCGATCAATAGTGAATTTATATGTGGGTCTTGTTAAGAAATTGATGTTGTCTACTATTTCTAAGAGTCATACAAGGTGGTGTTATTTGCATTGGAATTTATTTTATAATTTAATTTTTTGTATTTGGGTTTCTAATCATTCTTTTAAGGGTTGTTTGAGCTGCAATATATACTACCAAGCCATGTTCATTTTGGTGTTAGTTTTTGAATCTTGTGAAATAGAGAGATCATTTTAATCATTGAGTATTTCTGAAAATTTTAAAAGGATTAATGGCTTATGTGTGTATAAATATTATTTTATAGATCTATATTTATTTTGTACAGATGAATGAAATCGATACATTTAATAATTTCACTTATGTACATTAAATTTTTTGGGCCTACAGTTTTGTTGAATAAATTTTTAAATTTTTTTGTTATGATTTGTTTCCTTTATAATCCTCCAATTGAATTGTGCACATGTGTTAATTAAAAAAATATCTACAATTATGGTTTTACAGTTCACAATAATGGATTATACTATTTCTGAGTTAAAAACAATTTTATAAAATTTTATAATTTTACCTATATTATTTTACATTGATTTTGTTTTTTAGTGATATTTTGATATTTATATTTAATAACATAATTATTGATAAAAATTATTTCGAATCGTAGTTCATCATTTACCTTAATGATATATTACTATTCAAGTGGTTATATCACTATTTTAATTTCTATTATACTATCTGATTTTTTATATTATTACTTATTTTATAATGCTTTGAATTCCATATGCATCCCTTAATTATATCATTCCTAATTCACACAATTTTTTAATCAATGTAATATATTATTTATTTACAAAATAAAAAAAAATTATTTTTTTGGTTTTTTATAGTGTTGTTCTTGACCATGATAGTTTTTGAGGATATAATAAACTAAAATATCATTTTATATTTATATTTTTTAATTTTTTAATTTTTTTATTGTATTATTTTATCTTTTTTATAGTATATTTAAACTTATTATATAATGTTATTCATTATGTGTCATATTCGTTCTTGTAAATTAAATTTTGTTTTTCTATTTTACTAATTTAATGGAATAAATGTGTAATTTTTTGATGAATTATTTTTATTAGAATATCAAGCATATATTCTCCCCTCCCACACATATTGTCATAATCATAAATTTGTGTATTCTTGAATTTATGAATATTTTTTGGTATTGTTTTCTCCGTTCTTCCTTAGGATCCCATGTCACATTATCTAAATTATAATTTCTCTAAAGTACCTTCCCAAGCCATGTTATCACTAGTGTAATAAATTTGGATAGGCTATTCCTCGTTATAAAATTTATTATTTTCATATATTTATTTTTTGATGGGTACATGTGCCTGGTTTCATATAGACTTCATTGTCAATAATACATATATGAATGCATGTACATTAGAGAGATTATGATGAATTTATAAATGATAATAAGAAATACCATTTCTTTACCAAATCATGAATTTTCAAATGTGCCTCGGTTTTAGCTTACCCATCATACCAATTCTTATATCACTTATTCCTTGTAACACATATAGGAATACATGGTACCCTACTTAGAAACCATGTAAAATATTTTATTTTCATCATTCCTTTATTATCTTCTTTGACCAATCTTTTAATAGTTACTAATATCTTGTAATTTATCAATTGAATGTACATGGGTTTTATAAATTTAAAATTTCATTCTATGACTTGATTATAGTATGTTTCTGAATAATAACACTTCTTATATAATGATTTGTAGAGTCCCATTTGAACGTTTTAGTGAATATTATTAATGTATGTCAATTACAAAATAGGTGGTAATTTGACCCAATTACCTTTGATGTTGAGGGATAATGAAAATAGAATATCCAAATATATTTATATAGTCATTTAAAACTACCCATAAGTATTAGTGTGATAGGTGGTTCTAAAATGTAACTCATTTTGTTTTGAGATTTTAAAGGTTTCAATTAAGATGTTTATGTTTAATGTTTCATAATTGGATATAGTTTATATAGGTGATTCATTATGACTATAAAATTTTTCAATATAACATCATGAGTGTTTCACCAAAGGTTGATTCTATATTATTTCATGGAAATGAGGATAGATTTTAAGGTGATACATGATAACATAAACTATATCATTCCTCATGGATGTATTATGATTTCAAGTGAAAATGTCACTCATGATATTATCACACATTATTACTTGTGTAGGGAAAGGTTGTATGAAATATTTTTGATGCTTCCTATTCACATATATATTATTACATATATAGTAAATTAACATAGATCTAAAAATTTATTTGTTCATGTTCTCCCACAAAAATATACATATAAATCTCTATAATTATTAGAGATAACATAGTGTATAGATAAATTTGGAATATGATATTCTTTTAACAATTATATTTTCTACTAAAATATAGATTATTTACCCAATCCCTTACCAACATTAAAAAATATATATTCATATTTTAAATATATCAATTTTATAACTTATATGAAATTAATTTATTTTTCAAATACTATTATCATCATTTTCAAACATATTTATCAACTCTAATATTGATTTTTTAATAATTTTTTATGAATAATATTAAAATTCCCAAAACATAATAATTTCATTATATTTATTTTTTAAATCCGTTAATATTTGAAACTTGTCCATCTTAATCGTGGATAGAATTCATTGATCCTATTAATCCAAGCCTATAACACCTTTCATACCTTTCCAAATAGGAATTTTGTCACAAGATCATAGTCCTTGAGTATTTAAATCCATCTCATATTCCTCATGTTGATAAAAAAAATTTATGTATGTACTAATCATATGCTTATGATCTATATATGTGGAACATATTTTTCTATAAAGAAATGGTATTTATATCAACAAATATAATCATTCTATTAGTATATATAGATAATGAGTAGGATAATTATTTTATGGAGTCTTTAATTTTAATTTTATATAAATGATAACTCTATCATAATTTATAATGATACATCAGGGTAATTTTTTCGATGAATTAGTGATAAAAATAATCCTTCCTTTTCCACTAAAAATTATAATATCATTTGACTGATTATTCTATTATTTTATTTTTAAAAAAAAGTCACATTTCATTTACCAAGAAAATTTAAAACCTCTAAATGTTAAAAAGGATAATATATTATCTAATCTATAAAATTATCAAAAAACCACCAATAGATAATAGGTATGCCAAAAAAATGTAGTTTCATGTTATTCAATGGTTTTTGTTTCTATTTATCGATAATGGCATTTTAATGGTTAATATATATATATATATTACATGGAGACAATATAGTCATGGAACAACAAAATTTAGAGAAAAAAGTCACATTAACAACTTTTCCTATATATCTCCCTCTCTCTCAATTATCAATTAAATATCCATAAATAGTGTTCCTTCTCCTTATTTTTCAATTATAATATTAGGATATCATCAATAAAAATAATTAATTTTTATTAAAAATAATGCATTAATTATTTTTAAATCATATCCATAAAAATATATAGTGAATTTTTTATTCAAAAATAATTAGGATGAACCCATAATGCCTATAATTAATATGAAAATTCTACATTGGTATATAAACCTTATTTAATTTCATTTGAATATAAAAATAATATTTGTAAATAATTGTGAAGTATTGATACATTTCAAGTTGTTAAAATCGTTCATCAATGCATCAAAAATTATATTTATTATTAATATTAATATATTTGATTTCAAAAATATATATGAACTGAAACATATAACCATCCTTCATCATTAGAAATAATACATGTGATCCCCGTAGTGAGACACTAATGCATAAAAATATCTTATCATATTACGTCTGTTGTAATTTCATTAATTCCTTAAAGGCCATTTTATAATGTGGCAATGGTACAAGATTCACATCTTATATACCGTCAATAATGAATTGAAATTCATAATTTGGAGGATATATATATTATTCATCATCAAATATATAAATATAATCTTTCAAAATCAATAAATCGTCATTTATTAAAGTATCCATCACTTTTATATATTGAATATTATTTTCATCTTCTCTAATAATGTCATTAATATATGAAACTATATTACTTTCTTAACATGAATTTTCAAATAAATACTCTCCTGTAAAATATTATATTTTATTACACATCCAATATTTTAATATAATTCTCTTGGATATAATTTCATTCAATGTACCTTGATATATAATACATTCTATTAATTATTTAAAACTAATTTAACGGTATAAATATTAAGATCCCAACTATATTACTTCAATTTCATCTAGTTGTGATAAAAATATATATTATTATTGCAATAATATATCCAATTGTCTTATTTACCTGGAACAACCTACTAAATACATTTGAGGGATATTCAATGTTCCAATAATATATACAAAATAAATAAAAGAGTGTATTGATATTTAATCAGGTATTTTATTAACTAATATTGTGTTTATGCTGTAATTTCCAATTATAATTCGATTTTTAACATTAAATTCCATCATAAAAATTTAATAATCTCACTATTTCTCCCTTATACACATCATTGAAAGATTATCATAATGTTTACATAATTGAGTATAATAGTTTCATATCTATTTGTAATAAATTAAATTCATGTCTATTATATCTATATATAGTTTAAATTTTGGGTAATTATGAATTTTATTCATGTATATAAAAATAAGTGCATATACCATCATTAATTCGTTATTATTTTTTATAACTAATATTTCATGTGGGAAACTCTATCCATCTTTTGATTTTTCATCTCCAATGTTATTTCTCTATGGGTTTCTTCAATCTCCTTATTCTCTAACTTTCCATTGATGGTATAAAATATGAATAATTCCTTCTCGTAATTGATAGAACTTGTTAGTATCATTACAAATTATAAATAATTTAGAAATATGGATTCTATTAAAATATATGGATTTAGTCTATCAAAAAAATAATTGAACTACATATAAATATTTGGAACATAATTACTAGCTTTTCCTGCTAGTTTTATAAGGTTTTATTGATATTATTAAACAATATTAACTTTTTTTCCTAAATTATGAAATTTTTAATCCATATAAAATAAATTATCTCATGGAAAATATTTCCCAAGGAATTTTTTTTAGAATAATTTAATTCCATTACTTTTATATCTTCATAATTCATTTGTAAACTCAATTAAACTATTTATAAATATACCAATTTAAAAAAAATTATATCCATAATTAATCTATCCTTTAAAATTACTCCCAAAGCAGTGAATATCATCTGTAAGTAGTTAATTCATTTCTATATTACAAATCAATCAAATTTTCCTTATAGAAATAGAGGATAAATCCATATAAAAGCATCTAATATCCTTATAGTAGGAAAATGTGAAGTAGTTTGATTCATACCATAATGTTTTTTCAAAGGCTATGTTAACTTCACTATTGTAGTGATAAATTTTTTAATTAAAATTCTGACATCAGTGGTTCACTATATAATTTAATCTATATAATTATTACAATTTTTTATATTGTTTTTGATCTACCAATTATGCACTATTTCAAAATAATTACATATACTAACTACTTCATGAATAAAACATAAAATTAGGAATCATAGTATATACTAAATATAAATATGTTATAAATTCATAATAATAGTTTCTTTATCATAAAAAATATAAAATCTTTTTTAAATGAGTTTTTATATAGTTATCTTATCTAATTATATTATTCTAAAATTTATGAAAAAGTATTGTACAAAATAATATCTAAAACAAACTATGAAAACACTAGATATAGATACATATATTACATGGAAATTTTATTATAATATAAACATCCTGTATCAAAATGATAGTAGTATAAGGATAATAGTTGCATGTTTTTATTACATCAAATTTTTCCGTTTTAAAATTTCAAAATATTTTTCTAACATCCCTAACAAGATACTCCATCACATGATTGAGTCAGATCACCAATTGACATCGGGTATGCCTCTTCATATGTCAATGGCTACCCACTATCAATGACTGTGTTATGAATATAGTGGTGAGACTATACCCTCAAGTACAGAGTTCGAATAAAAATAATAATTCAAATACTCAAACTTGTTACTAAATACTAATAAAAGGGAAAAATAAAAAATCTAAAGAATTATAAAAATGTTGTGATCGAATCATGACTGTAACTAAAATATGGACTAAAGGATATAAAACTAAAATAATGAAAAGGGTAAACGAAAGGATCTAAACCTAATTCCCAAACCACATCTCAATCTATATGAATGACCAAACCCATCCATTATGAAATCAACCAACAGAAGGACCCTTACCATTTTCTAAACATGTATTCATGAAATCTACTCAGGCACCAGATTTTTACTAATTAATATGTTAGTACTATTCAATTTTCCAATAGACATGGTGTACAATAATATCTATATTATATAATAAGTACCTGGAATAGTTCTTAATGTTTAGGAATGAGTTTATAAATAAATTTTGGGTATCAAACAAACCATCCAACCCTCATCCTATAGGGCGACACCTGGGTTAGTATAACCTACTTCCTATAATTGTTTGAGTTTCCCATTTAATGTTCTAAAGCATATATAACCATAACCATATTTCCAAAAGAATATAAAACATTGTATTTTCAAATAACTAGGAATTATCTCTAAAATTGTTACAATATAATTGGGCCATGCCCTATAGGTATTATAGAAAAATTGGCCTCGATCCTTATATGGGTTACCATATAACTAGGACCAAACCCTATAAGAAATACAAAATTACATGGGTAAACCATTAAATAATTATATTATAACATGGATTAATCCATATAAGTATTATAATATAACGTAGATAAACCAAATATGCATTAAAAACAAATTATATTTTGTGACAAAAAATTAATCCATGTCAATATAACACATGGGAACACATCAAACATAACAAATATTTCATTACCTTACACATTTGTTATTTCAAAAAATTACCAAGTGGAAAGGATTTTTTACATTGAACAATGTTACTAATTTACTAGACTAAACAGAATTCCATGTTAATCATATTCTTATTTTAACAATATTATTTTACTATAGATTAAATGGTTGGAATACCCTTTGGATGGCTACAATTTTTTACCAAATAATGAAGGAATAAATGAATTACATGTGAGGGAATATAAGTGCAATTTATATTAAGGTATATTAAATAATATTTATATTATATCACACACATAGTGTTCCAATATTGTTTTATATATTTACATATATGAGGATCTATAAAAAGACTTATGGATATTATTTATTTCTCATATCTCAAAATAAAATAATATATATAATATTCTATAATATCCTTGTCACTGATCATATTATTCGATCCTATCATCATTAAATTCATAAAACCAATATCCAATGGGTTCTGGATTTAGGATCAATTATTACTCCACATATGTTTTATAAAAGGGGTTCATATTGAGTGGGAAAAAATGTGATATCCAAATTTCTGAGCACTAGAGATTAAAAATGAGGTATGAAATGGGACATTAGTAATGTGAATAGAGGACCGACACTGTGATTTAATTGAGTCCCACATAAATTGAGAAAACCATCCCATATGTCAAAAAGTCTTGAAAAGTCCATTTAATGTCACGAATATATATCATGTCACAAATTATTGATTTAAGGACTTTATATAACTATTCCTAGTAAGAATTCATATCAATGGGTCTTCTATGATTATCTCACATTTTGATTTAATAGTTTTGAGCTTGAATTACTTATAAACTATAAAAATTACTATTTTGTTGCTTCCTTTTAATGCTAGACCAACAGGGAGAAAAACCTGACTACAAAGGTTTTAATAAAAATTAAAAAACACTTTGAATATTAACTAAAATCTAATACAGGGATCGTACATGCAAATTTTGGGATCTAACAACCATATATTCAAATAATATCTCATCCCCAAGATATGAACCAAAGATTCATAGTGTGTATTGATGAATAATTATTTTTGTTGTGCTCACGTATCAAATTCCCTCTATAATGAATCTATTTAATCATTCCCATATTTCTAACATACTGACACCAGGGTCTCAACCATCCCTTGAAGTTTATTCTTAATTTATTCTATGATATTGATCATATTCCCTTCCAAATTATTCATTAACATCCCTCTTTATGTTTTAAATCATTATCACATGAGAATATTCAATATGGTTTCACTAAATATATGGTACATGAAACACTTTTTTATGTAAATTTTTAGTTGTAGAGGTGCCAAATGGGATGCCACTAAAATTAACTTATCGAATATCTCAAAATACCCAAAAAATATGGGTTCAACAATCCATTTCGTCATGATACAGTGTTGTATAATTCTAGATAAAACTATACTAATAACACGATGACCTACCTAAAATTCAATAGGTCTAATATAATGGTTCGATTTTGATATTTTTATGATATGTGAGATCATAAAATTATTTATAATAAATTGGTCCTACTCAATCAACTCTTGCACAAAACATGATCGAAATATCACTAACATTTCTCCCTCTAAATAATATATATGTAAACAGAATATCCTTCCATATTAATCTATTAATGATTCATGGATATTTTTATAATAGGATAACTGCATGATTTTTAGTTTCTTCTCCTAAGAATTACCAATGTTAAAAAAATCATGAACTAATATATCTTCTTCATGCCATTAAAAATATTCTATATATGGATCCTCCTTCAAAAATTATTGTACATCAATATTGGGTAATAAAACTACAATAACATTTAGAACAACAATAAAAAATATAGAAATGAATATAGTCAGAACCATGTGTCGATAATCCATTTCCTAGAATGTAACTATCATAGTCGTGCTTCTCACTGCAAATAAAAAAGCATAATGGTCAATATATGATGAATCCTTGGATGAACCATGGGGCCGCTCTCAAATTCACTTATCTTTGGATAAAAGTTGTTTGATAACTTTACCTCAAACTTCTTCCAGGTTAGTAACACTTTATTTCTTTCTTTCTATATTATTTACGAGTATTGCTTTTATAGATCTCATTCAATATACGTAATATGCTTCAACCATATATATATAAGTTTCTCCTAGTTCATGAAGATCATATAGACATAATCAATCCATAAAATAGATACCTTGGAGGGAGGCATCATTGATGAATTTAGGAAAGCTCTTCAATTGGAACTCTCTAATCAGTTAATACTTCAATTAAATGGCATATAATTTATACATATCAATAGATTGAATGATCCTCTAGAAGCTATCATAAATTTTATCATCTATTTGGCTTTATGGGGATATATAAATTTAAGACTCATTAATGTCAGGATTTTGTTTATTACCACTATAATCATTCTCAACATGAAGATGAGGTTGATTCATTTTCCCTCAAAATGTCAATACATTCATAAAAATGTGCACAAAAGAATAACTAACTAAAATAGTGATAAAAACAAAGGACCTCAATCTCATGGATCCTCTTCTCTTCTATAAACAATATAATTATCAATAAATAAAATTTATTTCCCAGATTTTTATCAACTATATTAAGGGATTACATTTAATATTTTATTTATGAAGATATATCTCATGCAAAAAATATGTTTTTAGAAAAGAAAATATATGAAAAGATATACCTTTTATTTCTTCCAAGATGTACGAATACTCAATATTTTATATAACATTCACGTGAAAAATATAAATAAATTAAGACATCTCATATTTATTTAATCCCTCAAGGTGAAATAAAATCAAAACCATTACAAGATAACAGAAAGAATAAAAAACCCATCAATGGGAACTCATGGTTTCCCCATACATTGAATAACAATTACCACACAAAATCTCATTATGAAGCATCTACACAACCTAGTATCATGTATTCCATTCCCATATAATAAATTAATAGAATAAAACCTCTTATAATACAACTTTTTAGAATAACCTTCTTCATAATATATCTTGTGATTGACTAGGGTTTCTATATAACCTATTGACCTCCACCCATATTCCATGTAATGGCGACTAGTACTGTGGATGTAAGGATTATTGTGGGGATAATATACCCTTATGTATATATTTTAAATAGTAGCATAAATAACATAAATAAAAAATAATGGAACTCATGTATAATAGAAGGGAAACCCTGCAATCCAAACAGTTGTAAAACCCAAGTGATGTGATGATAAATATAACATAAGGATGCATTGAAATTAGAAAAAGTAATATACTAAACAAACTTAAGAAAAGTGACTGAAAAACTATGCCTAAATCCCATTTTGGATGATATCTATGATTTGAACCATCTAGTAAGAAATCATCCAATTCAAGTCCCCTTTCCCTTTTATTGAACTATATTCATTAAATAAACCTGATTACAACATGATGTTTGAACATGGTGTGAGTAAAATGTAGTAGGATGGCACCCATGATGTATAATCATTTTTATTTATAATTAATAAATGAATAAATACTTTATGTTTAAAAATTATTTAATAATAAAATATTGGGTATAAAAAAATTCTACTAAACATTGAGATCTAGGGTGTTGGTTGGGTTATACAAAAATACCTCAGCCAGAAGCATTTGTGTCTCTATGGAAATTTTAAATAATTTTTTTGATGACCACATTTCCAATTTTTAGCACATATTTCATTATCACAGAACCATGAATGATATCGACAATCCTTTTAGTATAATCTAACCAGGTAATATATGTGTTATAGTATAACCCATATTTATTCCTTTAAACATTATTTCATCATTAGATAGAATATCTTTATGAAATAAAACATAACCTAAAAACCCCTAAAACCATTAAAACATAACCGAGAATAATCTCTATAATCATTATAACATAACTACTCCAGAAAATATATTTATTATATTATTACCGGATGTAATAAAAAATAATTCAGGTTAATATAATACATATACAATCATATATCATAAGAAATATTTAATAATATGAAGCATTGTATGTCAGAAAATTGGGAATTGACAATCATTTATTATGTTAATCTATGTTACCATATTACCATACTATACAAATTTCAAGGTAATCAATTAATTATGATAAAAATACCATTTTATTATAGTTTCAAACATATGAACACCCCTTAGGATTGAAAAATTATGGTCTAAATTATAGTGTACCAAACATGATATTGTGGTTGGTGTATTGGAAATTGATTTCTTCGGATATGTGAATTAACATTTATATTAATAATCATGAAATTCATACCTATGTGGTTGTATATGTTTTAGGTATCTGTGGAGCCACAATTAAGACTTATAGTTATGATTAATATTAACCACCTAAATAGAAGAAAATTCATAGGCAATCTTTCAGTGTATGGGGTAGTAATCTGATTTGCCATTCGCCTAACTCTACAGGTTCAGAAAACTAATATCAAAAGTTGTATGGGTTCTGGTTCTTATAGAACTAAAAGTATAACAATATAAGGATTTTATATTGCGAGATAAAGGAATGAGATATGTTAATTTCTAACCACAGAAGATTTAAATAGAGGATAGGAATGACATAGTCATGATGTGAATTATGGATTCTCATTTTTAATAACATAATTCTCATATATATCATGAAAATAGAATAATATACCTAAAAAAGAAAAATGATTAATTTCACACAATGAATACATTTAAAAATGTGAATTTTTTAATCAAAAACTACCTAGAACCATTAATGGTGTTAATAGTATGCATGATCTCTTCCTATATTAATTTATTTCATGAATTAATAAAATCATAAAATGAATTAACTATACATCCATAAATTAGTTCCTGTACAAAATCCTCATAGAAGAATCCCAAATAGCATACTGAAGTAATTACCAATTTTTAAACTATATTTTAATTAACTATAGAATATTTAATTTAATCATTACTATAGGATATACCTGTAAAAATATGGACTTATATTTTACATCATTAAAAAAATAATTATACATGAATGTGACACAAGACCAAAAAAACAATATGTTAATGTGGACAAAAGAAATGTTGGTTCTGATAATCGGCATTACATGATCTATTATACAATAATTCGAGACTTTCATGACTATATTTATCGCCAACCACTCTATTATAATACTCATTTTAATCATGATAGTACGTTATAGTATTTCATTCTTTGAAAATAAGAGAAATAATGGTATCCTGAATCATATTCATGACATAAGTCTAAATTGTATAATAAAAAGAATAATTGTTACACTTCCAATTCATTGGTTAATTAGTAATAGTTTTATCATCAATAACAATTCATGAATATTTATTACAACTTTTAAAGAACAATATAATAATATGGAGTAGTTCCTTAAATTGAATGAGCAGTTATCCAACACCTATGCTGGAATACAATACCATCATAACTGATTCATACTTGTCCCCCAAAACAACACCCCTAATATCATACCATTTGATTCAAATCCACCTACATTCATCATAATTGTAAAATATGTGGATTCACTAAATAATACTTCTTATAATGCATTATAGTAGGTGATATGACAGTTGAAGAATATCTAAATGTAATGAATGAAAAAGATACTATAGACCTACACATACATTATCTAGAACATAATCCTAAAAGATACTATAGTAATGACTATCATAAGTAAAATATAAATGGGTAGTGTAAACAGGAAACTAAAATGGAATGAGAATGACAAGAATAATATGGTAAAAATATATAATCAAATAAATTTCATATAAGTAAATACATATGAAATATACCCCAATAGAAGACCAAAAATAATTGTCCTAGTTGTAGTCACTAATTGACCTCAAACATGCCTTCCCATACACCAAAGGTAAATTACTACCATTGAGGGTTGAGGGTGTTATTATAGGGAGACAATAATATCATGTTAGAGTATCACAATAATTTGAAATAAACAAACACTAATTAATACATGTAAATTAAATTCTAAAAATGAAACAAATCATATATATCAACAATAAATATAAAATTTGTATTATACAATCATTTATACACATTTTAACAATATAATTCATTATCTTCATAATTACCCACACCATAAACAATCAATAATTACTAGTTTTATAAAAAAAATATTTATTAAATTTTTAGGATCTTTTTATATCAAATTCTAGGGAATTAGGGAATAATCATACATATCAAATGTTTAAAATAAAATGTTGACAATTATACATAATGGGAAAAAATTGACAAAAAATGGATGCATAAATATAATCTCAATTTTCAATTAAAAAATGTTTTTTATTTTTGGGTGGATCATATATCAAAAAAATGGACTAGAAATTAGTTTCTAGTCTTCTTTAATCCTTATAAAAACATTTTAAAACATTGTATGAGAAAAAAACATTAAATATTGGATATTAAAATAATATAAAACCAATAGTCCATTAAAAACATATAAACCCGTTAAATTTTTTTCCATTTCCCATAACAATATTTGATTAAAAAATAATCACTTAAAAAAACTTTAAATAAAATTTTCTATCAATAAATTTTTATAATAATATTTGTAACAAATTATAATGACAATATCATAATTTTTGGAATATTACCAATGAAAATAAACACTTACTCAATAGAATAATATTAATGTTATATAATATAATAAACTCATTTTTTATATGTTGAAATAAAAGTATTTCCCTAAAAACTATTTCCTTGTAAAAAAACCTTATTAGAAACATAGGGAATCATACATTAATCATGGAATAACATAATAGGATAATTAAAACATTATATTATGAGTAACTTATATTTTTAATGGTTTTAACTTTATATGACTACCTTATTAAAAGTATCATTAATGGGATGTTAGAAATTACTTGTTAAACTTTAATTTTATCTAATAATTTATTCTATTTTAAATAATATTTCTTACATCCTTAAACCACATATAATTATATTATTTATAATAGCGGATTCACTTTCATAAATTTTGAGTGCGTTTTTAGATTATCATATCAAAAAATTAGTAAAACCTATTACATCTCAATCCATTAATATATTAATTGAACAATTAGACTCTATATCAAATTTTTCAAATAAAAAAGGGTTTTTAATTTTAAATACATAATTCATTAAAAAATATTATTATATTAATTTGAAAAGAATAGTATAAATATAAAATTTTATACAGTTCTTAATCACCCTTAAGCCCAGTAAATAAATATTTTAATACATTGGATTAGAGAAAAATCTATTTTAATGTGATATAAAAATAATAGAAAACCATTAACCAATTTAAATACATGAAAACCCTTATTAATGTTATCAAATTCATAAAATAATATTTTAGATATAAATAATAACATATATGATCATAAAATAAACTTTTAGTACCATATTTGTTCAACAAAATGTTTTTATTAAAGAATAATGGTAAATTCATATTTCAGGAAAAAATAACCATGAAAAAACCCTTATATTTAAAAACTCATATATTTTCATTTATTTCCTCAAAATATCGTGAAACAATATGTCTTATAATTACTCCTTGAAATCCAAAATAACTTTTATTCCTTACTATATCTCACAAAACATCAATGTACCCTGAAATATTCCTAGGAGATATTAAACCCTAGAGTTACCTTTAGGCCTTCTAGGGTGACATGGAACTCCAGTGCAACCTTAAATCATATATTGATTACTTAAACCCCATGATAATCATTAAGAAATTATAGATAACATGAAAATCATGTGTATTCTTAAGTTGCCTTGTGAATCCTTGAATCATAGCCTTACATTTAATCCTATCTAGATGGGTAGAAACATTATCAAACCCTTATTTGATTAAGTATGCATTTAAACCCAATTTATCATTTCATACTTCATTAATGTAATTATACCCCAACCTTACCCTTAATCCCACCAATGAGATAATTAAAACCATAAAAATTCTTTTAATACTATTAAGAGACCATAAACATGGGTGAACACTTTAACTATTCTAGGGATACCACAAACCCTAATATAATCATTTAGTGTTTTAGAAAACATGAAAATCAAAAAAAACCATACAACCTAATTTTAATGCATTAGACCAAAAAAACCATAAATCCATCTATGATTAAGAAAAAATATAATAACCTTACATCCTCAAGTGATTCCCTAAACCCCAAAACACCCTTGAAGGATTCAAAAATAAAATGATTCGCAAACACGAACATAAGTACTAATGGACTCTATAACCCCCAATGTCACCATTATAAATTTTGGGGAGACCTAAAACCCTAGTTTAACCTTCAGACATTATTGGTGACACTATGTACCAGCCTGATCTATTATATCATCCCACATATATATTTAATCTATTTCTTAAACATTATATATGTTTCGTTTGATAACATAATATTCAACATTTCCTTCTTGAAATTAAAAAAATGTAAAGTCATTCATAATTTTGTGGTCATGATATTCTTGACTATATGATAATTTATATTCATGTACAAGACATACAAATTTATTAAAAAATTTGACCGTCATTCCTTAATTTTAATTTTTATTAATATTATGATAAGAGATATTACATAAAATTGAATTTTTTTTCATGAATTAATTTGTGAAAATAAGGTAAAATCTATGAGAGAGGCCAATACTAGATAATAGTCCTCATGTTAGTTGGATTGGTATCCCATCCACATTGATTTAATTGTAAAGTATAATTGCATTGTTAACTAATACCCTCCAAAAATATCAAATAGGGTCTATAGGGACAAAATAATAAGAATATAAAAAATATAAAATTGTGAACATGATATGAAATCCTTTTATTACGAAAGAGAGAGATCAATTATGAACATGTACATGTCATACAACACTAAAAAGTTGTTGTTTATTAATTTTAAAAATAAAAAATTTCTTCTATGGGTGTATATAAATGGACTTCCTATTATAAAAACATACACCGTAAAGAAACATAATTAATATACCTCCTTTTACAATAACTATGCCAATACTACCCCAACTTCTACTTTAGCTAAAGGGTCCTGAAACCCACTATTTCAACACAATATATCCATTACAAGATGGTCAGTAACCTCATTCAAGTGTTTAAATTTTATAGGTTGAATATTTGTCATTCTATGGTATAGTAAAACCTTATAATAATAAATTTAAGGATAACTATTCCCAAATAGAGTACTATCATTGGGAATGTAATCATTCGCCCCACTAATAAGTGTTTCGAGAGGCTCTCTCCCAAATATAGAAAAACCCTCTGTCCATATATATTGGTGTCCAATGAACCTACACATACTCATCCAACTATAAATGAGTTTCCAATGTGGGAGATCACTCACTTCAACCACAAAAAGAGATGGGTATCAGTTTATTCATTAGCAGTTTTCATTGTTTTATTACTATAATTTCCCAAAATAGAGCACAATGTAAGATTTTTTTCTAAGAGAGTCCTGCATGATGATAAATAGTGTAGTGAATCTATAATTATTTTTTGAATGTTTATAAGGTCATGTATAAAATTAACTGTATTTCTCTCTAGGTCCTATATACAAGGGTTGATAATTAAATGAATGATTTTTTTAACAAATATGAGATTTCAAAGATACATATTGGTTATTTTTAGTGTATAGTCACTAGAAAACCTCTATTTTGAGATAAAACAAAAGGGAAATAATTAAATGTTTAAATAATAAAATTATAAAATAGTGAGGTCCTGGGATTAGTTTTCCTGATTCATGCTTCTTATGATCTAATTCATTGGTCATTCCTAAAACACTCACTATTCCATTATGAGTGCACTCTAATGACACTATTCATCTTATTGTTCATACCATTAGTCATTATGAGGTCTTCTCTTATAACTAAACTATGATATTTATGATCATTGAGTAAAATATTATGGTGTTCAATGTCCTTTATTGATGATTTCATTAAGTATATGACTAAGTCCCTACTCCTTGAGTTTGGTATTTTATGTTCACTTTTAACCCTTCGCACCACCCCTTTGTTTATATAATATTTGAACACGGTATAATAACAATATCGATAGAAGTAAAATTTTGGGTTTATTAGATTCGTTCAGGAAAAAGATGCAATTTAAAACTAAACCACACCATTCCCCACTAAGATATTAACCAAACATTATCCTTCAAAGAGTGATTTAAAAAATATAGGATAAGAAGTTGCTTTTATTTATAAAAGGTAAAAATCCCTTAATAACCTTGATATCTAATATTTCACCATATATCTAGAAAAACATCACTATTATATTTTTCAAATTCACTATTTAAATTCATTTTATAGGTTATCAACTATGCACTTCATGTTACCTTATATGGTCATTACACATGGATAATGCAAAATGTGATCTCTCCATAGGGATAATGTTTTATGTTTATAACGCATTAATTTAGCTCTTGTTACCATTATACATAATATTATATTTCCCATTGATTGGATTACATGTGCCTTAGATTCTAATGTATTTCTTGATTCTTCTAGGATAGAATATTCATGGTATTATATTAGTTTTCATGAGTTGTGCATGTGATGCATGTCGAATATCATTGGATAAATGTCTTATATGAACCTAGATATTCATTTTGGGTGTGGATCATGAATTTGGATTGTTTTTTATGAAAACGGAACTAATGTTAACTTTCTATGTACACATTTTATATTTTGGACTACAAGTTGTTTACCCGGGTACAACATACAGCCGTGTAGTGGTCCAGTAACAGCCGAGTACATGGCCGTGTAGGTGACCTGGATGAATACCTATATTGGGATATGGTTGAGTCTAATAAACAGTGTGTTCATTAAATAAACACTTGGTGAACTTTTTTTTATTTGATAATTATGTATGGGGTCACGTCTCATCCTCATATCATATTCTTCTCGCATCAGTTCATCTAGTAGAGCAATTGAATGGCTGAAAACTTCAACCCTCTCCTAGTTATACATCCGTTCTCTGATTGAGATGATGTCAGTTGAGCTGGATTACCATCGGTAACTTCTCAATTCCCTTATGGAATTTCCTCTTGATTCTTCGTCTCTTTTTAGTTATCATGGGATGATCGTTTTTACCATTTATTGCAGATCAACATCATTTATGGATGATTTTAGGTCCAAAATTCAGTGATATCGATCGTGATATATCGAGGTTGGTGGTTTCAACCTTTCAATGACATACTTTGTAATATATATGTAAATGGTTCCTCATTACAAATTTTGGGGTATTGCTTGATTGGGGAATTAATTACATTATTTATATTCTATGGTTTAATTAATTAAAAGGGGGTTGTTCCAAATGCATATGGGTAGACGAATTATTTATTGGACACTCTATGGGTTCAATTCAATGGTATGACTCTTTATATCTATTTGGCCTTGGTTTCTAAGATGTTGTACCTTATTTCCATTAAATGAGATTTTTAGTATGGAGTTTGATAGATTATATGAGTTCCATATGTAATGCTTGTGAATGTCAGCTATGTAGTAGTTATAGATTTCATGTGCTTCCTTGTTATGATATATATGTTTTTCTTCTAATGAACCATGATATATGTGGACCATGAATAATTTGGGGGTTTCCATGTTTATTACTCAAGACTACGAGAGCCTTGGTTTAGACTTTGACCAAGAGGGGTATTGATTGTGAGAGCTACTAGAGGTCATTTATAAGTTATTAATCACATGGTGACCCAAAGGTATTGACCGTGAGAGATGTCCAGGTAGTCGTTTGTAAATGATAATGTCTATATTGATCCAAGGGGTTAGATAGTGATTGATTTCCCAGAAGGGTGATTATAAATCATTGAATGATTATGGTGAGTTGTCCAAGGAAAATAACTAGATTGGACTCACTCTTACATGATTGTTTAGATGGTATTCTAAGACCTATCATGTTACAATTATATACCACATATAGAGATTATGCTAGATCCCATGGTTTAAATGATTCAAATAATGAACCATAACATTTTATTAATGTAATTAAAACTATAAGATGGTTTACTTTTGTGTACTTTCTAGTTTATTTCTTAATTTTTTCATATTACCAAATATTTTTTTACTGACAGATAGGCATATATCTTTTGGTGTTTGTCGACATGGATTCGACTCGCACCCTATTTGGCTCATGATTTTGGACCCAAAAATATTATACAGTTGTAGGTTTGTATATGAGAAATCACCCTTCATAATTTGGTAATTGATTTCTATTAGAGGTAGAGGGACTAGGACCATGTTGAGGCTTGTGATGCAGTTAGAATTTTAATTTTTCAATTTTACATTGGTTCTTTATTGTTTTTTAGCATTGTGACTCATTTTAATGCATTTATAGACACATGTAACATACATCATTTATATATTCTCTAGTTGATATATTCTTATCAGTTTTCTATTGTTTACTTATTTTGATAGTATTACAACTTCGTCTATTGTTACTATATTTTATTCCATTGTGTATACTCTAAAAATGAGGGAATCATTTCTCCAGTATCACACCCAAGGCCCTTATAGCCTGTCGGTAGCCTCTTACATTTGTGGAATTGAACTTGTGGACTTGTCAACTTCTAGTTATGGTACACCATTGGGAGGAACCCAGAACTAGGATGTCACATTGTGGTATGAAGGGGAGGTTTTTCATTATTTTCCTTACTATTAGGAGCCTATAGATAGGGATAGGAGGTAACATGTAGTTGTTAATGAGCTATTCCTGGGCATAGCTAACATGTGTTTAGGTAAAAGCCTTTTTACCACTTATATTTCAGTTTTTTTTGTTTTTAAATTGTTATAGTTGATTTGATGTCATCGTTGGATGATTCACTTGTTTGGTGTTGTTATGATTTATATCATTGTGCTTTTATTTATATTGTACCCCAATGAGATGAGGTTATTCCATTTCATTCATCATATAGACACTTGATTTAAATCACATGTCATGCATTCTTATCTTTCCATTTATGGTTCATTACTAAATCTTTGTTATTGTGATAGATTTTATGCAAGATATGAACAAATTTTTGATATATTCCATGATATAATACCCACCATTTAGATAGGGTATTTGTTATTATAAATATGTTTTTGGATGAAATCCATACATTGGTTCATGAGGTGTTATGGGCCCTCTAGGATCAGAAATTATTGGATAATTTTTTATCATTAATCAAAATTTTAAGAGTTGGGATGTGAAAAAAGATTCCAAACAAATTTACATGGTTATTATGGGCTCCCCAAGGTCATAATTTGTCATGATATGGACAATATATTATATGTTTAAGGGTTTCGAAGAATATTCAGTGGCTTAATATCTGGAAATCCTGATAGCATGGTGGGTGGGGTAATAAACACATGATATGTGTTCTTTTGTTCAAGAAGAATGAATTTTCCTAATTAAATGCCATGTACTAGGAGTACGCGATATGTAGTTCTTCTTCATGTGACTGATTATGTGAGCAGAGACATGGGGTTGGGAAATTTTTGGTACAACACTCCATGTCTAGTTTGTACATGTGGTGTTGTAAAGAACTGTGTATCCATCTGTATGACCAATGATACAGGTCAGTGGTACATATGTTGTACATGCCATGTCTTGTTTATTAATTCCATGTTATTTTCAACTGTGTATCTGGTCGTGTGACCAAATACACAGGTAGGAGGTACATAACTATTATATGCTATGTCTAGGGTGAACATGTTGTGTAATGTTACACCTGTATAACAGTGTGGTTTGAGTATGTTGAATTACATTGGAAGGAGGGAAAATTAAATAACATGTTGTGTCATAGTAATAATATGTCATGTGAATGGGTGTTACATGACTAGGTTTGGAAGAGGTATGTGCTTGTGTTAATGCTTAAAGGGAACATGTTGTGTGGTAGTTTTACATGCAATGTAACCCAGTTTTTTAAAACATTAATGATGCTCTCTATTATTAGGTTCATTATCATCTATGATTTTGTCCATGATAATCATAAACCACGATGTGCATGTGACCTTGTAGAGTCATACCTCTAAGACGTCCTCTAGATGTACTCCATGGGTAAGGAGATTACATGACACTAGAAATGGAAGATATCGGATTACTGGAGGATCCTCCCATTGTGCCCATCTTGGAACAAGCTAATATACTAGACAAATGTGTTGATTCCTAGTTCAATGAAAGATTCATAAGGATGATGCAAACATTCAGGGAAGACCAAATCATACCCCAACTATGGAGGAGTTGTTGTGAATGTCCAAATATTAACAACCTCGACATTTTTAATGGGTTGGAGGACCATAGATTGTAGATACATGTTTGGAGGCCATGATTTCTATCATCGATAATTTATAGACGCCTCTAGAGAGAATTTTTGTGCTTGTGATTTACATGTTATGTGATTCTATAATGATACGATTGAATGTTGTCTCACAAGAGGGACGTCATCAGGATATGGTATGTGAAGAGTTTCAGAGGATCTTTTTTGATGAAATTTACCATGAGACATCGAGGGCCTACCAAGCCTGGGAGTTCATGAATTTTTAGTATGGATCTCTTTTAGTGATGGATTACTCATCTCATTTCATAGAGGTTCTCCACCCAGCACCAATTTTGGTAGGTGACACATTATCACTAGCTAAGAGATTTGAGGATGGTATATGGTATGTAATCCTATTATAGTTTAATATTTTAAGGATGACATTACAGAAGAAATTTGTAATTTAGGTGCTGATACTTGATAGAAATTTGAGGGAGTTGGGAGTTGCGATCTATGGAGGTACAATATCCAGGGATGGTAATCCTTCATTTCATAGGAAAAATAAATGTAGGGAGACATCATGTCATGATTCCAGTAGAAGGGATGTATCAATAGGTAGCGAGGCGAGGTGTTACATGTGTGGGAAGAGTTGGAATATGAGACCTCAATGCCTGAGAGACCTAGTTGAGTTTCGATCATACAGCAAGATTGGTCATTTTTAGAATTTTTTCGAGATTTTCAAACTTGTAGTTAGTTAGAGGGGATCAGTTAGGACTCCACTTTAAGATAATGAAACCCTCTTTATCCTTATTTAGGGAACTAGAGTTCATAAGACCATTTATCAAAGGAGGTAGTTAGAGCCATGGTAGCTAGATGGTTGGTATTCAGCTATAGAAGGGTGGATCAACTCATCATAGTCAATAAGGGTCATAGGGTCTCCATAAAGGTAATAATTTTTCAATGGAATAGACCCAGTTGGAGTAGGATCCCAAACCCCTTACATTTAGAGGTAACATATTAGTTGCATCAATTTTTTCTTTTCTATTCTCGATAATGGAGATTCCCATCATTTAATAATTATTTTTATTATGGATATCCTCGGTCTCTGTATCTTAATGCTTGAAGATGTTATGATTCTAGACCCATTGATGGGGATTAGATGGGCCGATGTATGTTATTGAATGGAGTGACCTCTTGAGGTTCATGGGATTCACTTATTATGAGACATCTATGTCTTAGAGATGATAAGATTCAACGACATTCATAGAATGGAATATTTAGCCTTCTTTCAGGCAATTTTCAAATGTTATCGTCGGAGAGTGAGTTTCACATCATTAGAGGGTGGGACATTTATACTCAAGGGAGAATTGGATGTCTATAACAGTAGATATAGACACGAGAATAATGGGTTGGGTGGAATTATAGACCATATTTCACGTTTATATGACGATGACCAGGGGACTTCACATATAAAATTTTCATCAGTGGTGCATCATTTCAGAGATATCCTTCAATTTGGATTTTCTGGTTTACCTATGTAGTAATTGATAGATTTTTCTATCGATCTTGTGCCAGTAGTGGAACAGGTGTCAATTTCTCAATATAGGATCACTACACCAGTTTTACAAATGCCCAATAAGTAGTTAGAGGCGATTCAGATGTAGGGTTTCATCTCTCCCAATACATCTCATTGGGTTCCCCTATCCTTTTTGTGATGAATATGGATGATACCCTACAATTTTTTTTGGATTTTCATAAGTTGAAATATTAGATAGTCAAGAATTAATATCCATTTTGGAAGATTAATGATCTCTTGGATTAGCTTTGTAGAGCCTGAGTGTTCTCAATGATTTACTTGAGATCAGATCATCATCTGTTTCACATTAAACCATCAGATATACCTCTTACATCCTTTCAGAGATGGTATGGTTTATAAAAGAGTTGTTTTTTTCGTTTGGTATCACCAACACATCAGTAGTCTTCATGGAATTGACGAACTGAGTGTTACATCCTTACTTGGATTCCATTTTGGAAATCTTTGAGGATGATATCATGGTGTACTCCCACACTCGAAACGGCCATGCCAACCATCTTGAGATCATATTGAGTGCACTAAGAGGGCGTCAATTATTTTCTATGTTCTCAATGTGACACTATAGGATTGACCAGATTCACTTCTTAGTTCATGTTTTCTCATTTATAGAAATATCAGTAGATGCAACAAATGCGAGATCAACAGTATTATGGGGAATCGATGAATTTCATTATGGTATGGTGTTTTTTTCGGGTTGTTTGGTCACTACATGAACATTATACAAGACATTCCCACTTGGCAGTGCCACTAACATGCATAACTAATAATACTGGAATGTACTTGTTGAAGGATTTCTATGATACATCCATTTAAGAGCTAAAAGGGAGTATGCCATCAGTAATGATACATATTTTTTCAAATCTGGGAAAGAGTTACACATTTATATATGATTCCTCAGGCATCAATCTGGGATAATTTCTTATGAAAGTGGAAGGATACATTTCATATAGGTCTTGACAGTTGAGGCCACATGAGAGGAATTAACTGATGCACGATCTCAATTTAGCTTTAGTTTTGCAGATTTTTTCTATTAGATAAGTTATATTTTTGGAGATCATGTTATGTTATACCATTCACAAAAAAACCTCAAATATATCATTGCATTTCATGATATTAATTTGAGATAGGGAATGTGTGTTGAGTTCCCGGAGACTTTTCACATGGAGAATTCCTAAATTCCCATGAATGAAACATAGTGGATGATGCATTGAGTATGAGGATTGAGATACTAGTAGTTCAAGAATAAAGTAGTGAGTGGAATATAATGGCTATGATATCTAATATGCATATGGAAGTGCACGACATATAGGGGAAAAATTTTCATTCTTCTATGGATGTTACCTATACACTTCTGGATCGAGTGTGAATGAGGCAGCTGTTTGATTTAGAAGGAATAGTCATACATGATAATGTTTCTATAAAGGACCATACTCCTAGGTTCACTATAGAAAATCATTAGAGCTTGTATTTTCATGGACATGTAAGCGATTCGGCAGACATACTTGAGGATTTGACGTGAGATTTACATTACATAGTTTTTCATGTTCATCCTGACGTCAACAAGATATATTGATATCTACACCATTAGTATTGGATGAAAGTTATAAAGAGGGACATAACAGTTTTTGTTATGACATTTTTCTCCTATCATCATGTGATGGTGGAATATCAGTGAAATCATGTCTTTTACAACAATTACCCATTACTGATATGAAGTTTAATGATGTCGATAAGGATTTTGTGATGGGATTACCGTGGTCACCATGAGGAAATGATGTAGTTTTTGTTGTTATTACTACCACATGAAGGTCTCTCACATATATATAATTAACTAATCCTTCCATGTTGATGATCTTGGAAGGTTGTACATCTGAGAGAATGTACATTTTCATGGGTTATTCACTCTATTGTTTCAGACAGGGGTTCCCGATTTATATCTTGTGTCAAGTATGGGAAACATAGGGATTTTGGTACAAATGTAATTATGTGAGAAACATACCATCCCTAGACAAATGGAATGTTTGAAAGCATGATTCTGGTTTTGTAGGATAGGATTCAAGATTTTTTCCTGGATTTTGGGGGCTATTGGGAATGAAAAATACCTCTGGGGGAGTTTTCCTACAATAACAGTTTTAAAGAAATTATTTAGATGGAAACATATCATGATTTTTTACTTTAGGCCATCTCGATCACACCTATGATAGTTTGATGCTGGAGAGAAGGATATTTTGGGACCTCATCTTGTCTAGGAGTCTATAGAGCAGGTGGAGTTATTTTGGAAGAGGATGGTTACTGTATAGTATCGGAAAAAATCTTATGTTTATCGAAGGAGATGATCTCTAGAGTTATATGTCATAGATTATGTTTTCATACGTGTCACATCGAGGTTTGTACATAGGAGGATTAGGAGATTTTGGAATCCTTAACCAATATATGTGGGGTTGTTTGATGTTTTGGAGAGAGTCATTCCAGTTTCCTATTAATTGAGACTACCTAAAATGTATTGAGATATGAACAACATCTTTCATGTATCTAAGCTATGGTGTAATGTTCAAACTCGTATTTTTTTTCCATCCCGAGGATGCTGAGTTTCTTTAGGATGAATCCTTTAATGGTCACCCTATTTGGATTGAGCATCATAGCACGAAGGTTATCTATGGTTGGTCTATTCCTCTGGTATGGTTGATATGGAAGCACTGGCGAGTACTGGATCAGACAAGGGAGATGGAGGCCTGCGTACAACCATAACATTAAGAGTGGTTTGAATATTATTCCTCACCACCATATGAAGGGAATTTCATTGAAGAATTTATTTAAGGGGGGATGTTTGTATGAACCCGAAACATTATTTTAGGTATGGATCTTGAATTCGTGTTGTTTTTGTAGAAAAAATAAGAAATTTTAATTTTCTAAGAACATGTCATGTATATAAGAGTACATGTCATGTACCTAGGTACTGCATAAAACCACATAGAGCGTGTGTAATGACATAGTACATGGTAATGTAGGTGATCTGGAAGACTGCCAAAAGGTTGAGATGATTAAGGATATTATGCATATTTTACATTAAAAGAACACATTGTGTGATTTTTTTTGATAAATCGGTGTGGGGTTGCATATTCTCATTGAAAATGTATTCTTCTCACATAATTTCATATAGGAGAGAGACAGAATAGTTGTAAAATTTGTGCCCCTCACAGTTCACCATCTGAGCTCTGATTGAGATGTATTTAGTTACATTTGATTCCCACTGATGATTTCTCTATTTTTTATGGCCTTTCCTCCCAATTCATCATCCCATGAAATTTATTTAGGGATGACCATTTTTACACTTTTGTACATGTACATCATTCTAGGATGATATAATGGCTGACATTCAATAGTATTAATCATGAGACATCGAGGTAGGTGGTTTGTGACATTCATTGTTTGTCATTGGATTATATACTGTAAATGTGTTACATACCCTCGTCTTTGGTATTGGTTGATTGGGAAAATAACAGTATAATTTACCTCCTATGGTCTAAATTATAAATAAAGTGGTTTTTTCATATAAATAATGTTAGATTCATTGTTTATGAGACACCTCGTGGGTGTGTTTCCCTAGTTTGATTGTTTATAGTCATTTTACCAAGGATTCCATGGAGGAGTACCTTGTTTCCCAGCCGTGAGTTGATTAGGATTGAGTTTTATTTATTTTATAAATTTCATGTGTTATTCTAGTGAATGATATCCATGTAGTAGTAATAGATTAAATGTGTTTCCTTGTTATGATATGCGTGTTGTTTATCAAATGAATCAAGAGAACCATGGACCCGAAAAACTATGGGGGTTTCCAAGATTATTACACAGGACCGTGAGAGCCGTTGTGTAATATTTGACCAACGAGGTATTAACCATGAGATCTACCAATAGGATATTTATATGTTATTGATTTATGGTTGGCCAGTGGAATTGACTGTGAGAGATGAACAGGGGGCTGTTTTTAAGTGATTATTTTTATATTGATCCAATGTATTAGACCTTGAGATCTTTTCAAATGGTTTGTTTATCAATGATTGAATGATTATAGTGAGTCCTCCAAGCCAAAGAACATGCATGGAATCTATCATAATATTTTATTTATATGGTCTTATAAGACATATGTTGTTACGATTACATAGGTAATACTAAGAATATTCTAGATCCCATGGTTTACATGATTAAAATGATGAACAATAAAAGTGTTTGAATGTATTGAGAACTATTGTATTTTTTTTCTTTTTACTACATCCTTGTTTGTTGCTTCATTTCTGCATATTACATGATATATATTCACTAATAGTTAGGCATAAATTTTGTTGTGTTTTCCTATAAGGAATCTTCCCACACCCTGTTACGGTCATTGTTTTTTACCCAAATAGATTATATGGTTTCAAGTATAGATAAAGGATAGTTCCCATCATCATGAGATAATTTATTTCTGTTGGAGTTCGAGTGCATGTGCCATGATGAGGGTTGTGATGTTGCTGTTTATTACTTATTTTCTATTGAACATTAATTTTGTATTTTTTTTCTAGCATTGTGAATTGTTTGTCTTATTCACTAGACATATGTGACATTAATCATTCAAACATGCTCGAGTTGTTATATTCATCTTAGTCATCAACTATTTACTTATTTTTTGGTATTATACCTTCCAAGATCGTTACAATTTGTTATTCATCTGTGTAGACTCTTATAATGGGGGAATAGTATCCCCAATATCACACCAAAGTCCCTTACTTCTAGTCATCATACTCTGTCATTTGGGGAAATTCTCTTTAGGACATGTGGCTAACTATGTACCAGGAACCTTTGGGGAACACATCCAGAATCTGGATGTTACATGGCTCCAAATAATTGGTCTCCTTTTATTCATTCTATATTATAATTTGTAAATATTTTTTTATTCATTTAGTGTTTCATGAATACTTCTATTGTACTACTGATACATTAATGGTTGAATGTCATCAATCCTAAAACTAGAGCCTAAGTATTACATTATATTAAATGTTTCATACATTTTATTAGGTTAATATTATATTAATTTCACATATTATTGAGATTTTTATGTATGAGATCCATCTAATTGATGATGTAACATACATTGTCACCTAAAATTTCATTAGATTAATGGAATATTCTATAGAAGTAACATATTATCTTTTTGGAACTATAATTTACTTGTGTTGTAGTCTGGGTTTTAAAACATATGTCAATATTTATTCATCAATTAAATATGAGATCCATAAATTAATTATATTACAAGACAATAATATACAGTTTCCTTTTATTCAAATAATTTTGATAAAAATATCCTAAAATTATATAAAATTAACTTTATGAAAAAGAATCACAAAATCACTTTTAGATCCCTGGTATCTATAAGATAATATATTTGTTCCAAGATTTAATCAATCATTTATACAAATTAACTATAATTATATCATAATTAACAATTATTAACTCTACTTTTTATCAATAACATTCAAATTATGATCACAAATTTAAAAATAATTTGTTCTCAATAACCTTTTATCTAAAACTCATCCAAAAATAAAGGGTTTTATTCCCATAAATGTCTCTTAAAATGTCCTTACTCATAATAAAAGAAAACACATAATACAAAAAATGGAATATAATACAAATACAGATGATTTTATTTAATCTTTTCAACCCATAATGATATATTTAACTCTAAAATTATCCTCATGTGATAATGTCTCGAACAAACCCGGATACCATAGTAGATTGGTACTCAAGTCGGGACTGAAATGAAAACAAGGTTCATTCAAATCCTAATGGGATAACGACTAGTGTATATAAATTAATAAATATAGATAATGATCAATTTATGTATAAAAAAATCCATAAATATTCAAAATAGTTGTTAAGTTTGTGAAAATCATATCACCAAACATTACTGATGGGGAAAACCCTCCTGAATCAAAAATATAATATCTAAAAACTCTACATCATATATTAAAATAAAAAATAATCATCAACAAAATGTCCAAAAAATCCTTGTTTAATGAGTGGATCATATATTTTTTGATCACATACAACACCTAATATCATTGGTTTCATACACACGAACCACCTCAAAATTTGTGCATTCCCTTTTCATAGACATGACATAACATAATTTATATATTCCTTATAGAAAAGGTATTATGTCAAAAAGTACGATAGTAAAATATAACAAAACTATTTAGATGTAAATTCATATAAAATAAACAATTTATTATTAAATTTAAATAAAAATTATTCATGAAATAGTATTTTTAACTTTTTATTCACTGATGATTATAAATCACGTATATTTTTTTGAAGAACATATATAAATGATTCTTTTAAAAAATATAAGGACATGAATTAATCAGTTCAACAAAAACTAGAATATAATAATTAAATGAAAATAATGGTCCATGTTAAAATTCATCAACGTTCATTAGTTCTTTTACATGGGATCCTCACTCTACTCTATCAATCAATCATGAGTTAAAGTGTTTACATGAATAAAAGTCATTTACCATACGGATATAAAAATGAACACCCCATTAGGGAAAATCAATCCATATTTGGTTTAGTTATATTTGTCAACATCAATCTATATTTAGGGGGAAAATGATAATTAATACCTATCATAGTCACCCATTAACTACTCATGGTGACATGTTTTTTCAATCAATCAATCTACTGAGAATAGAATACTCATTATTTTTAAATCTATTTATTCTTCCTAGTTTAAATTAAAAATTTCGTGAATCAAAAAGTCATTTATACATCATATGAAAATCATAGGTTTTTAACAAATTCATTCCTTTCAATATCTACATTCATTTGAATCAATTTTATTTCATTAATAAACATAAAAACAATTTTAATTTCCAATTTATATTTTCCCAAAATCCAAAAAAAAATTCATTGATTTTCAAAAAAAATTCATTTGAAAATTAAATGAATTTTTGAAAACAAACATCAAACATTATCAATACAAGTTCTGGAAATCAATTGAAAATACCTTCTAAATCAAGAAAACAATCATGGATTTAATTTTGTAGAAATTCGCTTTGGAACAACTTAACTAAAATAATGACAATGTCATTATCCCCATAAGGGGTCCACTAATAAAGATATAAAGGATAAAACTATCAAGGTAGATTCCTAATTCCAAAGATTAAAAATTTACTATGTCCAATAACAACCTTGGGATATACCTCTCTCAAATTCTTGAGAAAGTTAGAAAAGACATTAAAAAAAATTCTCTTATTAGATGAGATAATTCACACTCATAAACACTTGAATAAATGTTTAAAATGTTTTAAAGGATCCAAAAACATCTCTATAGTGCCTCATACATCAAAGTGGTTATTTTAGGTTCCAATTGGTGGAGATTATAAAATTGACCAAAGGTCTTGGGACTTTAATTAATAATTTTAGATAATTTAACTCACAACATATTTTTTGCTATGGTAGCCCATAGGGTTTTTGACAATTTTCACCCTAAATAGGATTATACATAGTTCTATAATGTTATGATACTTGTTTTAACAAATTTCTTTCTAAAAATACAATCATATAGGGGATAATTTGATAAATGGTATATGTTTTTCTTGTATGGATTGATAAAATATTTTCTAAACATACACTTCCCTTTGTCCCATGATCCATAAATTGTAATGGTGGTTTTACCATTATAACAAACATTTTACCTCCCCCAAAAATTTCCCAAAATTTTTCACATTACTTCCAAGAATAACCTACACATTTTTCACTAAAATGTGTTCAAGTCATGAATAGGATAATAATATTCCAAAATATTACAAAAACAATCTTGAAATAACCCAAAAGTAGATCAAATAATAATATTTTCAAAACAAAAGAACATGGTACCTAAAATATAGTAACAAGATATTATATATATCTTCTAAACCACGGATTTAATCTCTCATTTTCCTATAATACCAGCTATAAATCTTTATTCCTTAAAACCCCATAATTTCATGGTTTATAATATGGGGTTCAATTTCTTCTATTTCATAGAACTTTTTGTTTTATATTTTGAGAGAACTAAGATAAAATATTTCAAGTTAAACCCATGTAATTCAAATCGGACACTTTAAGTCAAGGTACACGACATTAATAAGAATAAAATTGTTAAATTTTTAAGCATGTTTTATAAAATATCGGGTTTAATTATTTCATAGTGGATCTCATTGAAAATAGACGAACCTTTTGATAGTTATTATTCACACTTAATACCTTTGAAAACATTTTATAACATGGGATGAGAAAAAAATCAACAATATGGATATAAAATAATTGACGAACATCAATCCAATGAATATAATGAAAACACATAAGAAATATATCATTTTATTATAATACACTTCGAGATTAAAATAATAACATGTATAATCATAAAATAAATTATTTTACCCATATATTACCATAAATTTATTTAATAAATCAGAAAATAAAAATCACAATTGAATATAGAATTACTATTTTTAATACCATATCAGCTATAAATGAATAAATATTTTTCTTATAAAAAATAAAATAATTTTTTTAAATTATTAAATAAACATACTTCAATAAAAAAACCCATTTGAAATCATATAAAATACATGTAGAAATCTCAGGGTATCATAAATTCATCAAGGAATCACCTAAATTAATTATTTAATCATTTTATTTAGAGTAACATACATTAGATAACTCTACCAATTCATAGATGTAACTTATTTCGTGTTTAAATATTCCAAGTTCTATTTCAATTAATATTTATAAATTAATTAATTATATTAATATATTTAATTAACACCACCTATGTTCACATAGGTTAAACCCAAATTTATTGACATTATTACATGACCCAATTAATTAGATTGATTTATTTTTACCACCTTTCCCTTTATAGAAATATTATAATATGAGTTTTTGTTAAATCTCTCATCACACATTCATCAATAATAACATATTTACTTGTTATATACATAAGAAAATATAATTATCAACACATTTATGATAAAAATCATAAAACTAGAATGCCAACCCATAAAAAACTATTTTCAATTATGTTATTAAAATGAATAGAAATATCCAGTTCATTAAAAAGGTCTTAAAAATGAATAAATACCCATAAGGGAATGCATAGGATAATTGTTTAAAATACAAATAACCATCTTTAATATAAATTATAATTATTAAAGATCATGGTTATTTGAAAATTCTATCTTGTAATATAGGTTAAAAAATATTCATTCTCACTTTAGAAAGATTTGTAAAATGTGACCCATACATAAAATTTCAAAAACATTCATTTTTAAACCATTTTAAAGATACTAAAAAGTAGATAAAAATGATAATTAACTCCCTTTAATGAATAAATAATGTAATTAATGATATATTATAAAAAAATGGAAAAACATAGATTGGAAATAAACTAATAAATATTTTTAATAATGTCTTAAAAAATCCATGATAACATTAGTTACTTTTGAATCAAAATCGAACTAAAGTATATAAAATGATATTGATTGTTAAACCACCTTGTATTTATAAAATGAGTGATAAAATATATTCATCTTTAATTTTATAGACCACAAAAGAAAAAACATGTGGTGAAGATGGAGTAAGTATCAAGGAAAGTAATTTGTTAATAGAAATACATTACCTCAAGTGTTTCTCACCACATACATTCATTAAATCATATATAATAAAACTAAATTAATATTTGTAATCTAAATAGACATTTTTAGTTTTATTTCCTTACCATAATAAATTTTATTTCACATAATATGATTCCTTAAGTTTTTATTAATTTGATTTTGTTTATGTCAAACATTTGGACGACATTTTATAGATAATCCCAAAACAACTACATTATGTTGTCTATTGTCATAGGAGACGTTGTCCGAAAATCTCAAAAATAAAATTAAAAATGATTTATTTATTATTTTTTATGTTAAAAAAACTTATATAGTCTTTAATGAATGGTTTATAATAAAAATTAATCAAATTTATAAGTGGATGTGGTATTTTACAGGTATGCATGTGCATCATAGTCATTTACCTACTGATAGAAGGGAAATATGTTCTGCAACATATAAGAACTATAGATTAATAATTATAAAATTAATATCATATATATTTACTAAATATATCCTAATAACCAATACTACCCTTGATTTCTAATATAGTTCCCTTTATATTTCATATAGTTTGAGGACTTTGGAGGTTAGTTGGTGTATTTGTCTTTTTTTTTCTAATGTTTTTCTCTCTTTTTCACATTCCTTCAAATGTTTAAATTATTGTTTATTGAATTCAGAATTTCATTATTAGATCTATTATTTTATTCTTTTTATTTCATTTTTCATCATAGTCATAGTTTGGCGTCAGAGTATCACTTTTATTCTAATAGTAGCACACATCATTCTCTTGGTAGTAGTTTCATTCTTGTGGTTTCACTAATTTTCTTGATGGTCACAGTTTTGTCTTATTTTCAATTTTATTATATTTCTTCCACACAATTCCATTCCACATTTTAAATTTAATTTCTACGAATATTTTTTTTTCTTTCTATCAAATTCTATTCACATGCTCACAATTGTTTTTCACAATCACTCCATTCTCATGGTTGAACCCCTCAGGATATCTCAATTAATTTAAAAAATATAAAATTTTATTATTTATTATTATTTTTTTAAAGTGATAGGAAAAATATTTTTTATGTAATTAGAGGGATATAACTCACAATAAATTTTTTTGAATACCCTTTTTAATGCATAAATCTAAACCTTGGTTTCACAAGGGATCATTCCATATTTTAAATGAAACTTAATTAAATGATAATTAATGAAAAAATATTGTTGTGTAAAAATTTGGGAAAAAGTATATATAATATTAAAATTAATGTTATTATTTCCATCTGATTCTCTTATTATTTTCGTTAAATACTTATAAATAAACAACCAATTCTTGAACCATATACATTTCTTACTTACAACAACTACTTTTAAATATGGGATACAAGGAATCTTCAAAATATTGTTTTCTTATAAATTTCTTAATGATTCATTTCATCATTAAAAAATTACTTGTTTTTTCATTTATATCCTCATTTATATTTATATTTTTTGTTTTTTATGTGATTAACTTCAAGAAATATCAGAATATAAATCATATTCATTTCCCAAATTATCAGTTTTTTGTGTTTTGGAACATCATTTCTAGGTAGGTGGTACTTGTTATCTATTATTTTATCCATATATTTGAATAAAATTCATTTTTTCTAGTACATTCATTATATGGATTTACTTATAATTATAGTTATAATTTTTAAATGAATTTGGGAATTTTTGTTGTATTTTCTTCAACTTTATCATGTATTTATGATATTAATGTTAATGAAACCCTCCAAAATAAGAATATTTTTGTTATACACACATTTTGACAAAAATATATTGAGATACATAAATTTAAAATATCATTTTACCCACCAATCATAAATAAATAAAATTATATGAGATTATTAAATTGGTTGCATTTGAAATATTTTTTTTCAAAATTACAATATTAAAAATTGTGATGTGTTGTAAAAATATAACATTTAAGGACGGTGGTATGATATATTTTTTAAAAAACTATTTAAATTTATTTTAATTATTATTTTTTTTATCTTTTTGGTTGTGTGTAATTTTTTTTATTTTTGTGAAGATGGTGGTGAATAGGTCAGGTACGAGATCTATTTTGTGAAGTTGAGTTATGGTGGATGAAGGGTAGTTGTTGTGGTGTGTTACATATTTCCAATTTTGGTGGAATAATAAGTTGGGTGGTTGTGATTGAAATGTTTGGGATGTGATTCTTGATACATTAATTAAGTTATATTAATGTGTTCTACCATTTTTTTATCATGATAGGGATGGAGTATATGGATGGATGAAAATGAAAATATATGTTTGAACTCATTATATAATTTATTAATTATTAATATGTGTTGTTAAGGTAGTAATCTAGAAAGGCCGATGTACATAATATTGAAAAAAAAACAAAATCATGGGATATGTTTTTTTTCTCTTAATGGGTTTTATAAACTATATTGCCACAATTGATAACATTATTATGGTATTGTTGTCAAGGTGAATGAGATGAGGTATTTATGTAAAAACTTTTTTCATGATTTTTTAATGAATACATATATATATATATATATATAATTTTTATGGGTAATTTATATATATTACACACACACATAGATTAATATGTATCAAAACAATGTTTCCATAGGGGTATTTTCCCCAATATCTAGAGGGTGAGGTATTGATGGTTGTGTATGCCCTCGTCCTCAATCTTCCATTGGTAATATTGATTGTTATGGACGGTGTAAGAGATAACTTATGATCATATTTATATTTTATATGGTAGGGGTCATATGTGGTAGTATACAGTCTTGAAAATGGTTTCCTTGTAACTACTGATAGCCTACTACCCTAGTTCATAAGGAGGTTTTAATGTGGATGTTGACCACTGTTAGTATAAGTGTTTGGGACTTGTGGGAAACTGGGGTTGCTATTGTTGAATATTGAACCACATAATACATGGATATGGTAGTGGAATTAGAGGTGTGAATAATGAAATTTATTTCAAAATGGGTAGTTCTGCTATAAAAGGGGCTTTGGTAGGTATGGTTTTCACTCAACACAAATCAGAGGCATTATTATGTGTGGAAATGAGATGTAATGGAAGGGATAAGAGTACATGAAATTTAGAATTGGGGGATAATACTCAGAACACAATGGGAAAGGCTATATTGGGTGACTTTATCAATTTTCTAATATTATTATATTCCTAAAATAATTTATTACTGGTATATGTGTCATAGTAATATTTTTGTTGATAGTTAGCATGAATAAAGAATTATTGGTTCTGCAATTTTCAAAATGGATATTTATTATGTTATTTTACTATTTTCATTGGAGAATATGGTTATGATCCTAATTATTTTGATTTTTATAGTCATTATATATTGATAATCTAATTTTATGTTTTCTAAGAGGGTTATAGGGGCCTATTTGATAATACTAGCTCAGAGACTAGATCAATTATGCAGTTTCTACATTAGTTTTTATTTTGACATTTATATGAAAAAAAAATTTATTTTATGTTTTTTTAATGAATTTTAGGTTATGTGGTTTTGTTTTATTTTATGTTAATTTTTTTATTATCTGGGTGGATTTTTATTCACCCCGTATCGATTACTTATTATTAATGAAAAGACCTTCTATATAGATGATAATTATACCCTAAGTGTTAATTTTCCACCTAGGGCATACTAAAGGATTGAATTATGGGGTTTATTATTACCCTTCTTCATATTTCATTTAATTATTTGTACCTTTGGTTGTATATTGTCAAAAAAATACCCAATATTGTGATGTGGTGGTGAAAAATGAAATTGAGTGCATCGTAGAGGTGGAAATCCAAACAAAAAACAATATTGATGTTATCATTTATCATAATACATAAAAGATGATTAAAATTGGTTTTTCCATACACATAATTAAATTTTAGTAGTTTTAGTGCCAATATTTTATTACATCCTCGTGTGTATGATGTATTTCAGTGGTGTGAATGAAGATATAAACCTAAAAACACTTTGCTAAGATCTGTTCATCTTTTTTAAAAATATCCTCTTAACACCATATACCATCTAGGATAGTATTTTTGTGACATAGGAACATATAAAAAATATAGATTATGATTAAGAGGGTATTTTTTTGAGATTGGTAGAGTTAAATGGCTCAATTGGCTTGAGTAACAGTGAATAGGAGCTTCCCTTTCAAAAGTTTCGTATGAAAAACTCATAAATAATATTAAAATATAATAAATGTTTAGGAAACATAATATGGTCACACAGTGAAATAAGTTAAAATACAAGGGGGTAAATTTGAAATAAATTAATCCAATAAAGTGTATACTTGGTGAATTATAATTTTAAACGATAAGATTTTATTTATCCCACTTAGTAACCTTGATTAACCATAACCATTAGAACTCATTTATCTATCATTATAAGTCATGAAAATTTTGTAAAATTTCAAAGTGGATCATACATGAAACATTCATGAAATTCATTAAAATTTCCCATCCATTTGAGAATAGATTTAATTTTTAGGATTTTATTAATATTTAAAAAATTATGAATTAATACAATTTGATGTTATTTTCAGGACTACTAAAAAAACTGAATTCAATGACATCAAGGAAACTATATAATTCAAATATAAATAATTATCCCCCATATAAATATTAATAATATCCACTTAAATTTTTTTATCCAAAAAAATTCATGAAATATTACTATTAGTGTTTTTAGAGTAATGCACTTTCTTTATCTACTGGTTGAACAACCTATGCATGAGTGTGTAGAATCTCTCATTATTGATACAGTAACATTAATTTTTTTTAATATAATAACATAACGATATTTTATTTTTTATAAATTTTATCATATAAATTCATTTATATATTAGTTATATCTATATCCATTTCATGATAACATAATAAATGAGAGTTTTACATTTTTTAATTACTCTAAACATAAAATAATACAATTGTAATAATAAAATTAAAGTTACATTAAATGAAATCTAGTAAAAGTTAGTATGATTATTTTATAAATAAAATAATCCAATTATAATTAATATTATGTTTTTGTAATTACCAAAAAAATTACATGTTTTACCATTTACTACAGTGACAACATTCTTCAATTGTAACTGTTTATTATAAAAAAATTAACATTACCCTCATTTATAATTTTTTATGCTAAATTAAATATGAAATACATTTACCTTGAATCAATTTCACGATGTTTTAAAAATTACATTTATTAGATGTTCGTAAAATGAAAAATATTGTTTTTACATGAATACCTATTATAACCATTAAAAAATATTACGTAAAAATTAGTTATAATATTGATTTTTAAAAATTAACCTATATAATTTTAAATAGAATGAATATTTTGTTACATTAAAATTAACTAAAAACTAATTTTAATATATAAATTACATTTATTAAAAGATAAAATGTTTTATTTTTTCAAAATTGATATTTTTTATAGTTCACAATAAAATCACCCTTTTCAAAAAAAATTACAAAAAATACATTTTTTTTATTTTCATATTAAATTTTAAAAAATTATATTCATTTTATTAGGTAATATTTAAAACATTTGTTAGAAATTATTCACAATATCCCTTGAAAAAATTCAGCAAGCATTATTTTTGAATAAAATTTACATATGAGGACCAAAACAAATTTTGACACATAATTTATCTATTTTCTAACATTATATTAAATTCAATTTATTTTATTATTTATATGACCTATATATTTTATTAAACTATTTCATCTATTTTGAATAACATAATTAACTATGATAGAAATGGTATATAAACGTTATTTTTTAAAAAAATGTGTCTTCATTATTATTATAATATATATTTTAAAATTAATTACTTTTTAAATAAGACATAATAATTATTTTTGTATTAAAGAAAAAATACATATATATAATTTCATAATGTGGATTCTCTTTTTCACACTCACTGGAACAAGGTCTTTGATATAATGATCAAATTTAAATAATAATATTTTAAAATTATATCATAGTTCATGAGAAGATTATTATTGTGTGTAGTACACATTATCAAACATTGTTTTCTTTTTAATAAAAAATATTATGGTGTTACCATTTTATTTACAATTGAAAAATCATAAATACAGAATAAAAAAGATAAATAAAATACATTTGAGGATGTACTTCAATACATGATCCCCACCTCATTCAAACATCTAGACACTATATAATCAATCATACTCAATCATGCACCATTGTTACCCCCCCCCCAATATGAACCAATGATTAGTGAAGTCTTATAATATACCGAAATAAAACTTCCATCTAACAAAAATATTAGTACAAATCTATAGTAAACCACTAATGAGGTCCCAAATATTAAAAGTAAAGTTGTATATTCCCACATGATATGATCAGGAAAAATATAAATAACTACAAAGGAATAATAAAAAAATAACCTTATGACCATGATTTATAATTTCATATTCAGATTGACTATAGATTCTTTGAAAAAATATTAATGTCTCATAGAATGTCATGAATCCTATGGGGCATAAAAGTCATGTCTAAGGATCCCATGAAGACGATTCCACATATGTTATAAACTATAGATCCTAGGAACCATTCTAGGACTCTCTTTATATCATATCAAGTGATGGATCATGGTAATTTCTAATAATCCCATAATAAACAAGATTCAATAGATCCTAGGGTAGTAATATAAGTAATCTAACACTATTACCCAGTATCTACGGGTCATGGGGAGATAATCCTATGAATATCCCAATAAAAATGTATCATTTGATCATAGAGAAGTAATCCCAGGGATCCCCCAATCACCAAACACTATCACATATAAGGATGGTATTCTTTGTAATCTATCAATATCATAATATATCAAATCTAAATGATGAAATATATGTCATTCATCATCGCCAAACACCACCAGATCCTATAGAGGTAAAACGGAAATTTGCATCACCATACTCCATATCTGAATCATTTAGAAATAATATGTGTAATCCTATCATCATCCAACATAAATGGATCCTAGTGAGATAATACTTAAAATTCCATCATCTTCCATATCATAATTATAGTGAGGTAATCCTTGGAATTAATTCAAAAAATATCTATGGGATTTTATCCACCAAAAATTGTCATTATAATAATAACAATAGAAAAAATGGATTGGAAACCATCCTAAGAAAGTCATATAACCAAAATCATCATCTAAAGGGAATGAAATATCACCCCATTATATCCATATCAGTTATACAATATTTATTTAGATTCTATTTTCTCACCTGGAGATATTACTACTGATTCACATGTAAACCCACCAAGGGTTATATAATGTGGGTCCATCTTCTAGAATCCCCTTCAATAAAATCTGATGAATACTATATCTAGTAATCTCTATCATAACTCAAATATAGATCCATTTATTTCTTATAGAGGAAATTAAATCCTTAAATTTCATATCTTTCATATTGTTGCCTATTTTTCATGATAGGGAAAACCATATAGGAATCCTTATATAACAATATAGTGATACACATACACTTCCCATTGTCATCCTAGGAAATTTTCCTCTACCAATCTATTATCAAGATACTAATATTATATTCACTATGGAAATAATATGCTAGTTGGGGTGAAACACTCTCCCCACTCTCTAATTGTCTCTATCCAAAAAAATGTCTAGGTAATATCACATTCACATATTTATATACTCATGCTTATCAACCTAGTCCAATAATCTCTTGTCTAAGGATGCTTCAAAGGTGTCTAACTCTATGAAATTTTGTTCCTACTTATTATATTCAACTAATACCCCCATAAAATATATATGCCACATCGAAACTATTTATACACAAGACATAGGCCATTGGTGGTTGAGGCCTCAACTAGGGTCAAAGGGATTTATATATCCCCTGAAACATAACTTTTTTTCTAGGATAAATATGTTAAGAAAAATTTTATATTTGAAAAATTAAATAGACATTGTAATGAGACCATATAAATCATACTATATAAATTAATTCCTTATATTAATGGGTTACGAATATGTACAACCTATCTCATTAAATGTTATTCCCTTTAAAGTATCTCAATAACATTCACAATTGGTTTTCTAATCCTAATTGACCATCATCCGCACTCACAACATAACTCGAGGCCATATATAATTTTGTAATATATAAACAATTTAATTAGAATAATAATTATTTTATTTTACAATTTTATTCAATTTGTAATAATTCTTAATAATTACCCATTTCATCTTATGAGGTCCAATCCTTGAAAAATGTTTATTACACCGCCCCAAATATCCATTTGATCCACTAATTCATAGGATCCATAATTTATATTTTTAATAAAACCCATTCATTTCAAAAACTAAAAACCCAAATAGAATTATAGTGATGACATACCTCTGTTAATTTATACAGAACCTAGTGTTATTATCATCGGTTTTTATTATGTTTCCTTGTAATGTAAAATATGCATCAAAATGATGATTAGCCCATATTCCAAATAAATCATAACAAAATAAAAAATTTGGGTTTCAGAAATTAGTAGTGAGAAAATATAGAATATTCTAATAAGTAATTGATGTGAATTGTTAGATTAAAATAAATCTACCCATTGGAATGTAAGAAAAATTATTTAGGTGAGGGGTGAATGAATTCTCTATCCTTGAACAATCAGATACCCTCTTGGATGATTCACCCTTTTTAGTAGCATAAAATCACCCCATACACCATTTTTAAAACATTTAAATCCTCTTAATTTTTAAAATTATATATATTTTTTGATTTAATTTATCTTTTTCTTTCTTTTTTCTCATATCATGATCATTATTTTTATTCTGCCTTCTTGATTCATTTCATTATTCCACTTCCTTTCATAATTCTCAATATTTAAGGGTCTCAATCTTCCCCCCATAAGGTCCCTTAATCATTATAGTGGAACATTCCATATATAATATTCTAACACCCATATTTTTAGATACTCACCATTTAAGGGTATCATGCCCTTATATAGAAGATAAATCTCGATTCAAGGTTGCCATACCCTTTTTTGGGGAATCTATCTGTATGTAATTGTTTAAAAACCATTACATGGAGGTCCTCATCCATGAATGCCTCTTCTAACCCCTTATTTGGAGGTCCATTCTAGGTCATTATTAGACCCTTACATGGGGTCTATGCTCTATACCTATCACAATCCTCTACTAAAGGACCCATGAGGCTTCATTGGCTTCAAAAAATACCTATAAATATCTCCCGAAGTGGATTTAACATTTGTAATTAAGTCTTAAGTAGACCCTATTCTAGAATAAAATTTTACATTCACTATAATTTCACAAACCATAGGGTATTTGGACGTTTAAACCTCAAATCAATATTAATTTTTTACTATATGAATACCTAGTGGTATTTAAACTTCCACTCATGTCCTATGATGTTTACCAATTGTCAATAAACACATCACATTAAACTCCATAATTGCAACTGATCTTAAACTACAAAACTCCGAATATAATGTTATTTTTTCATAATAAACATGAGATTCCACTCATATCAGTTTTGAATACAAAGAGATTCTAAAAGAAATTACATCCCAACACCCCATGATGAATCCCACCCATTTATCTATAGTTACATGATTCTCCCCACTATAAGTCTTGACAAACAAAGGGTGATTCTTAACCATGGTTCTCCCCAACATCAAAATATCCTTATAAAATGAATTATAATCCCTAAGATGAAATAATAATTATGATTTGCATCTCTCATCAAAAATAATATTGTATTTATCCACTAGTATACATTTCCCAATATAAATGGCCTCACACACTATCTCCCACTCATACAACACATCCCTAATGACTAAATAATAGAAGGCATCTCGTGGTCATTACAATCACCCACATTGATGTCTAAACCCAAATTCTAGTTTACACCCATAGTTAGGTCCACAACCCACCAAACCGACCATTAGGATCCCACTTAATCACTAATGTGTCATTGGGTTGACTACCTCACAAATCACATCAAGGATATCTCATGCAAGTTGAAAAAAAATTAAACTCCCTCTTATATTTAATACAAACCCCAAATCCAGTTTTCATTAAAATCCCTATAAAAGTGGGATCGATAGAAAATGGGTATCTAAACACTGAGTTATCCATTTATAGACTAATACCATCAAACACATTAATATACCATCACTAATATCATGTATTTTTTCCATTTCTATTTCAATTACAAAAACATTAATTGAGGTGGTTTCCTCACTTATACCCGAGTACCTAGGGAAGACACCTAACACTACAAGTTATAGATATTTTAGAAACATATTCCAAATATTATATTGAAATTAAAGTCATCATAAGTATAACCCCAGCTATTATCCAATGGTTCACTCCCCAGAATATTGATTCCCTTATACCACTATTTCATTATAATTTTAATATGATCCATCATCTTGCATCACTGAAAATGATTCTTAAGGATCACACTCTATATGAATGTACTATATCCCTCAATTTATATTTGATTCCACCCCACACTATATGGTGATATTTATCATTTCCTCAAAAACAGATGAAAACATTCCCACATTTGTATTATTGAATCCATCAATCCTTAGCTTTCCCATGACATCACATAAATCCTGAAATAATTTTTTTTTCATGACCATCATATACAAACTTGATTTCATATAAAACCAATGATGTATGATCATGTACCACCCAGTGGAAAAACCTAACTGAATAATCCATGAGTCACACACAATGATGTAATGTGTCACATTCTAAATCCACAGTAATAGATCAAAACAAATCATTTTCCTCTGTAAAAATAATCATCGATTATCCTCTTTAAAATCAAGGAATCTCAAATATGCCCTGTTATACTAGATTATCTTTTACACCACAGGGTATCATCTCAAAAGTTGAATCATCTACTAATTCTTGACCCATACTATAGAAAAATATATAGTATCATAGTTATTTATCCCATCAATAAAAATAACCAAATTAGTATTGTGAAGTGTTAAACTAATCATTCACTTAAAATGAAGAAATGATTCCAAATTCAGTCTATTTGATTTACCATTTTATCAAATTGAATCTCCATTCATATAACATATATCTGATGGACCCTAAAATTAATCACTTTCATTATTTGAGGCCTACACCCAAGCTACCCATATATAATGGAAATAAATATCCTAGGATAATACCTCTCATGGGTTTCTCATATATATCATAACTCATCATTACAATTGTAATAAAATAAACTATTTGTCTCTCATATCACCAAATCATTAATACCCTCTATCTAAATCACATTCTTCTATCATCTGATGTGGCATTTTATCCTCACAAAAATTCTGTATACAAAACTACCCATACATGGTGATGATCTCATTTTGTACACACACCCAGTGGTATATATAATGACATTTTCCCCATAAAATTTATGTTTTGACTAGTATATTCACAAGGTTTTGTAAAATAAAATTCAAGAAAGATTCTATTTTGGGAAATATCATATAGGTTCTTCTTCAAACATTAAATACCAAAAAGTATTTATCTTGTAAAAAGAATAATTTCATAAAAAAAATATACCAACCCTATAGGAATATCTATTCACCCCTTACACATTGGTACAATGTAAACATTATCATAGACCATCCATTTGTTTGAATTATATAACATGTCATCCATGGAATGTATATTATTTGTTAGTTGAGTATAATTTGCTAAATCTGTTATATGTGGAAGCACCATATATGTTTTTTATGACAGATGGAATAACATAACTATCTACCACCAATGATTCCATTAAAAAACAAGAACATGTATTATATGTAAAACCTTTATAAAAAATGGGGCATGTATTTAGCCCTCTCAACTCCAGGATCCAAAAATCAAAAAAACCATAATCCAAAAATCCATATACATTACACTATGTGATATGAAATAACAATAAAATAAAAACACAAGAATAGAAAATACCTATATTTGGAATCCTAAGCATTTTATTTGAGATGGTATTCACGCTCCATTTTCTAGATGTCTATAACATGCCCATATAATTTAAAATTCAATGAATATAATATCAATATTAATAAATAAAATTATGAAAAATGTTTTTTAAAATTTATAATGTCACTGGTAATAGACCATTAATATATATCCTTTTAAACATAACCACATGACCACATGCATGACTCCCCTTATATATGTGTGTAGTGACTAGCAGTATCTTTCTTGGGAGTTAACATGGTGAGTCTATCTCTTCATATCAGAGTATCACAATAATGGAAAATAAAGAAACCATAATACATAATGGTAAATTAGTGCATGTTGATGTAATGGAACATATCCATATATAATAAATGAAAATATGGATGTTTAAAATAGTTTATACACAGAACCATTCTAGAATCCATCAGTTTATCTCCCATCATTACAATTATATGTAATTAATAAATAATGATATTAAATAAAATAAGTGTCTTTCTTACCATCATCAATAATACCCTAATCGAAAATCTACAAATCCAGTCTAATATATCCCTTTTAGTCATACATAATTGATCACAATCTTAATCAGGACTGAAAATAAACGAAGTATACTAAAGAACCCATGTTCAATTATTTCCTTTGTTTGGTATGAGTATATATCTATATGGAACGTCCAATATGGTCTCATTTATTATTGATAATGTTGTTTAAATACATGTGATATGTTTATTAAATATATAAATAACAATAGTTATGTAATAGAATAAACACTATCATTCCATGGGTAATATAGTGACCCCTTCGATATAATATATTTCCTTCATCCAATGCTATATATCTCAAATCATAACACACATATTTAGGGGGGATGCAGGTCCTACACCAAGATCTCATGAACATGCCTACACATTGGTTATAAGACATGAATATGGGTTACTAACCTAGGTTTCTCATAATATAATATCAAATGATAAATATTATGAATTATTAAGAATCTAAAAATTATTATTTATCATCAAGTCATAATGATGTAATCCATGAAATCTAAAACCATCATTATTAATGTCTAGATCTTATAGTGGAAATCAGTTGTATCCCATAAAAATAAATTATCATTTTATATAGAGGATTTAATCTCTAGAAAACCCCAATCAATAAACTCTATTTAGGAACATAGATATAATACATATTATCCATCATCATTATGACCTATTATATCGAAGGGATTTAATATATAGAATTTATTAACATCAAGCATTATAAAATCCTCGGGAATTAATCCCTAGTATAACATCACTTCCCAACAACTCTTTTTATTTGGGAGATAATACCTAGAATCCCATAACAAACCAAATGCTATGGACCCTAGGTATATAATTATAGGCACATATTAATAAATTATATATATATATCCTAGGGAGGTTATCATAGTCAACACCAAAACAATATTTTTATTTATTAAAGTAGGTAAAGGGGAAAATCCATGTAAAAGTAGAATGACAAGTAAAGAGGCTTGAAATAGTTATGTCTGAGGGAATCCACTCTTACCAAATCCCTTATCATCTTAAGAGATATCACCATAATTAGAAAAAACATAACGGACATACCATGCATGGCATTAGAAGAATGATAGTATGCCAATTTTTCCCCTCTCTCTAATTATGAAGGATATCCATATGATCATTGACGAGACTCCTGCTCTTTTTGATCTAATAAAAAAATTTCCTAGGTATAGTTAAAAAAACATGTAGACTACTCTAGATGATTTTGAAGTCCATTTTCACAACCTTCATATCAATATTAGTCTGATTACATAGAACATGACCTATGAGATTCTCTATCACCTCAGCATAGCGGGGATCACTAGGTCAAAAGTAGGATAAAAATGCAAGGATCTCACTACCCCTAGTATTATGAAGAACACTACATCCATGAATTTTATCTATATTGAAAAAACCGTAAGAATTATACATAAGTAATTGATAATGGGGACACAAGAGGATGGAGTGTACTAGGGGGGCATATAGGGTCAAGGATAGTACTGGCCCATTGGGCATGATTCTATTAAAAACATGGAATTATTCTAGGTTTTTGATTTCTAAGAAATAACAAGTAACATGATTATAATCCTTTTGAAGAGGTATAATAATGTGCATGGGGTTTACTTTAAATAAAATAGTTCCTCACCTACCAAATACACCAACACCCCAAAAAGAAGATAAGTGTGTTCCTTTTTCATTGAACAATTTGCCTAGACACCTTGAAACCCCACAAACATGAAGGAAATTCATGAAGAAGGGAGAGAGGGAAGGTAATGATTATTTTTTAATGTGATCCTTGCACAAAATTTCAATTTCTATTGCTTAATAGGTGATCCTCTAACTATTCACACAGATTAGAAAATCTGAGGCAGTGCGATGAAATTATGATGATAATATTCTTTATATGATTGTTTTTAATAATGACACTATTTTGGATGCTCCAAACTAGGATGTTCACCATTGAATGGGTCGACATACACCAGAGGCATTCTACGAACATATCACGATCAGAAGGAGTAAAATAAAGCCAATATATGTCATTCCCAGAAAAAAATTATGATATGTCAAACTGGTAAAGATACATTTATCCCCTCAATATTAATCTTAATGTGATAATATATTCCATGGTGCACATCACTAAAGACAACCTAAGTGAATGACGGGTGTCACTTAGCTGGTCTAAAATTCATATTTGGGGTTGAAACCCCTGGGAAAGCAATCAAAATTCAATTGTACTTTTATTACAAAAAACTGTTGTCACCAAGACCTGTAATCAACTAGTGTGGATATAGAGGGCTGAAATATACAGTTATATCTAGAGCCATCAAGGAGAGGTATTTCTAATAAATACTATATTATTATCATACAAATATTTAATGAACCTAACAATAATGAGTGGCCTTCAAAAAAATCCCATGTCATTTTGGCATAATTTCCTTACAACTCACTGGACACACTCTTATCCTTAATACCCCCTTCCAAGTCAGGTCATTCCATCCTCGACCATGATGCCCAGTGATGCATTACATCTTACTGACAATCCCATATGAAAGATAAAATCATTTTATCATTTTCATAAATGAATGATTTTTTAAAATTGATAGATCAAAGAGTGTGAATTGGTATTGATGTGGGTAAAGTGTTTACAAATGCAATAAGACCACCATGAGAATTTAATAGGTTCTCCCAATTATTGATACACCATATGATCATTTCCACTAACCTAGTGAATTTATGGATGAAAACTATATATGGGGTGATTGGGGAATAATGATAATCCATTAGGAAGGTATTTCTATGCATGCCTGTATTTATTTCCTAGTATTGAATGCACCTTTCAATACACATAGTGGATAAAATGATTTTTATCTTCTCAAGATTTATCAATTTCCTGCACCATTTGAAGCCACCTTCATTAATATAATTAATTTTGTAAATTGACCTTTTTCTCCCATTAAGAAAAATAATGGTATCATATTCATACATTATGTGTGAGGCCTCGTTGAAATGATGTTTACTATAAAAAAATTAACATTCAAAAAATGAGAATATGGTTTATATAATGACTAATGGAAGATTTAATTAATTTGTATAGGCCAGGAGAATGTGGGTCTCCATCACTAAGGCCCCGGGGAGATTTAAGGAAGCCACATTATTTTCCCTTGAAGGAAATATTTATCCAATTGGATATGAAGAACCCATATAAAGTATCTGAGTGCCACGTATAATATCCCATGCATTAGAGAATTTTAAGGATCAATTTCCATTCTAGCCTAGCATAGTATTTATTTATGTTTAGATTAATGGCCACATTTGGGCCTATAACCATTATATTTTTATATCCTAACTTCTCATTATCTAATCCATTCACCCTTGGATCTACCTCCCATTAATAAAGCTATGTTGTTCTTCAGAACCACATAATGGGAAAAAAATCAAGATTATTTTTTTGATGGAACACTCCAATTCCCTATAGGAAAAATCACACAATATGATGTAGTGCAATTTTTTAAGAGATAGAGGGTCCATTATCTTCTAGATAATAAATATATTGGTGGTAGAAGAAACATGTGTGAGATGACCTACTCAGCAGATGTATTGAAATGCATCTACAAAATCTATTCTAGCCAAGTCCTGGGAGAGATAAATAAGATGCCTAGGAACACATCAGACCCCAAATAACTATTTGGGTCGAGGCCTATACCCACACTGAAAATCTCCGTCTCTTTTGGTATACATTAGAAATTATTGATTCGATTAGGAAAAGCATATAAGTGATGTATTTAATAAGATCAATGGATCCATGAGGGCATCATCCTTACATGTAGAGGTTTAGACCAGCTTTGAGGGTCCTGAAGTGAGACTTGGACAATGCCCCAATGACATCAAAATTGTTTGAAAAGGACCCATCCTCCGATTAGATATTATGTTTGATGATATTATCCCATCCTTAAACACATGAATGAATTAATGATGTGTTAATGTAGCCATCTAATGGTCATATAACATTGTCTTGTTTGATCATCAAGCATTCATATCCCAAAATCATATCATAAATTTTGTTTTTCATTTATTCAAATTTAATGAAACCATAATCCTCCTAGTATACCTTGATAGAACTCACTCTATTATCCACTTCATAGGAGAGTATGTATAGATTATGAATGTAGGACAGATGCTTCTTGTTCCAATCATGAAGATCAACATTATGAAAACAAATGTACTTATGGAATATGGAACCAAATTGATTCCCATGTCATAAATTTAATCTCATAAAAATCCATTATTTAGATGAAATATCAGTCCATAACATTATCATGGTTAAATCAATACTTTATAACCACGCTAAGAATTTCTACACTGGCATCACTCCAGAATGAATTCTATATCTCCCTATATTCTACCCACCTATATACTAGGATAATAGTGATTAAGGAACACTAATTACACTATGTAATCATATACAGTTACAAAAATATGACATCTCAAATTCAAATCTGGGCCTACTTCATCCAATCACCTCTTTCAATACACTTTTCTACAATGATGTGTCTTAGGTATCATAAACAAGTTCGATCAATTTATTAATTAGTTTATTTCTTATCTAGGTTATATGTGTCATGTAGAATAAATTAATACACAATATATTAACCATTGGTTATTGAGGAATCAAATAGGGTCATATATTCCATCATGGCCTTTGAAAGATACATTTTATCAATATGAATTTATTTTAATAGAACTATTTATTAAATAAAAAATCCCATCCCTCATGGTAGAGAGACCACATATCACATGATGTATAATTACATATCATATACTAAAAGATTATCTATAGGTTACACCTATATTACATGGAGTTACTCCCTTTATTGATTCTTAAAAACTCTCACCCGAGATTGTCTAAGTCCAATCAAATACGTCCTATGATAAAATCATAACGTGAGTCCCTACCTCAAACTAAAACATTAAAATAAAATAATTAAGACAATTTATAAGTAATTTTACAATTTTATTAAACTATTAAGGTTTCATAATAACACAATACGTTTTATCCTAATATCCTGTCCTCAATCAAAGTGGTAACCACCACACTTGAAATTATATTTTACCTTTGATACATGAAATTATAAATATAACACTCTAATAAAATACATCTAGTTTACCTAAGATATAAAAATCCTAAAAACATGATAGTATTGGCATACCTTCTTCAATTAAAATAACCCATTATTTTAATCCACTTTAGATATCCTATATTTATTAAATGTGAATGTGACATCAAAACAAAATTATTCAACTATACGCTATTGGAATCCTCACCAAACCACTATTTAAGATCGAACAACTCTGTAGTGAAAATATGAGAGGTTCAAAATTAGTAACTGATGAAATGTTTTAAAAAAACATCAATATTTCCACTATAATGATGGAAATATGATATACTAGGATATGAGTGAGATATACATCTTTGAATATGATGTAACCCTTCAAGAATGACCCCCATTTATAGGCATATAAATTCATCCAAAATCAAAAAAAAATTAAAAAAAATTAAAAGATCCATTTTTAAATTATATTTATTTATATATATATATTAATTTATTCCTACTTATCCTTTATTCTATTTTTTTCATTATTTTCATTTCGTTCATAATTTACTTCATCCATTCCATTTTTAGAAGCCCAATATATAAGGGTCTTATGGCACAACACCACATTTGGGTCGCTAACACATATATGGGAGCCTTCTCTACATAAGTGAAAAAAGATTAAAAGGGAACACAATCCATGTATGTGTTTCAAACCCTTATGTGGAGTAACTTCCTAGATGTATGTGTCCCCGACACTTATATTTTAAATCATCCTTGATATAAGGGTTTAATATCCTTGCATGGGAAATCATCCCCTACATTACATTCTCAGACCATTTAAATGGTGTGAATATTTCATATAAGGGTCCCATTACCATTACATTATTGTCCTAATCCATGTATGGGTCCCTAGACCCCTTATGTGGAGGAATCATTGACATAATTATCTAACACTTATCTAGGGTCTAATGAATGTATCCCTCCATAATGATTACCCAATAACCTGTAATGCATTCTTGACATTATTTCATTTCCCAAAAACATCTCTTATAGGTTATATAATGTTTAAAAACCAATATTAACAATTGTTCTCAATTTGACCCCCTCACAAAAGATTCAAATTCGAATTGTCTCTAAATTTTTCACCCAATATGAACGTTAGTGATAGTAACTTAAGAAAAAAATTCGGAGAATAATTGAAATAGATTATTAATTTTTTGATAATTATAATATATTTCATAATGATGAAATTAATAATACCCTATGTCATAACCCTACATTTGTGTCCTCATTCCATAATGACATAACCATATCTAGGAGTCCTTGTGACATTACATCATATATAAATAAATAGGCATACACAAAAAACTAAATCTAGTTTATCATATGAGTCACATTGATGAATCTTGGTTCTATATGATTTTGGTTTCTCTCTATTAATTATTATGTCCATTATGTTCATCATATGAAAAGAATAAATGTATAATAAATATAATACATATTGTCTTTTGAGGAATCTTTTACCTTAATATGAATATGTAAAAAATAATTATCCATATTTAAATAGTGGGTATATTGTTTTTCAATATTTCTCTAGTAAAATTAATTTAATAGCCTTCTAGGTAAACACACATCAATCATAATTATAAAATGTGTGGTATTTACATCATATTGATTATATGGTAAATGTATAAGTCTATAACAAGATATGGAAATTGAAGTAATGGGTAGGATATAGAATATACCAACTAACTCAAAAAACATAATTTATTTATTATAAAGTAAAACATTCATCAAAGTGGTATGAAATAATGAAGTCCAAAATAATCACAATTAAAGTCAAATTACTATCATTGGGGAGTTGTCCAGTGTAATAATCCACATATTTTGTTTTATAGAATATTCTCAATAGATAAACAACAATCACATATATATAGAGGATAATGTTAAGATAGAGACATTGAGTTAAAGAGAGAATAGTAATAATAAATAATAATGACCTGGGGATACCCCTTATGAATAAAATAGGGTGTGAAATTAATAAGGGAGGTATGAAAATATATAATATGTCAAGAAATAAAAAATAATATATTGTGGTATTCAATTATGACTTTGGAGTTGATGATTATAATAAAATATAGTCAATAAAGAATTGATTCATGAGAAGAATGAAATAATAAGAGAGAACCCATGCCTTGAGTCCTAAATTTATCTTTATGCTCAAATAAATTAAAAAAATATTGTTAAAATGACTGATTAATTATTTTATAACCTTATTTATATTTATTTCATCTGTTATAACCCTTTAATAATCATATTTTATTTATTAATTAAATTAATGTTGATTAGTACATCATTCCAAGCTTTCTATGTTTTAATGATTTAGGTTATAAGTAATTTTACGAGGGATCCATAGGCTATAAATTGTCAATGTGGTGGTTTTATTTTTATTATAGTTGTATTAAATTTCCATGTTCAATATATAGTTACAATTTATATTGTTTTTGAAACAGGTATTGGTTTGTTCATTTTAGAAAATTTTATATTTTCATAATTAAATTTTATTAATATTTCTTATATCATCTATAGTTTATAATTAAAATATATAAATACTTTTATAAATATCAAATTTTTTCCATAGTTATATATATAAAACAACCATGTAAGGGAGTACTATTCGATTAATAATATCCTTCATAAAGGTAGTTAAACCATATAATTATGGAATAAAAGTTATTAACAATAATGATATATTTTTTAAGAATTAATGAGAATTTAATTTATATTAAAATGGAATTATATTATTCATTTCATCGTGAAATAATACTTTTCTATACATAGAAATAATAAGATGAATAAATAATTTGTAATCTATTGACATGGATTAATTTATAAAAATTTCATTCCTCCATGTGACGGCCATATAAGTCTACTTCTTACGGCTTCTCAAAATGGTATTTTAATGACTCTAGAATGTAAAAAATGTGTACAATTCCTTTTGGGGAGGTATTTGGTTAAATAAATAGAAAGGAATTTTTTTATAAGGGTAAATAAATGCATGGAATATGGGTGTATTTATAGTTTATAGGGGTTACTAATGGCATAAATTAAATGTTATTTTATTATTTTAATCCATACTATGAATATTAATTATTTTCATGATTATATATATTAATTGGAACATGTGAGGTCATGAAAATGGTTTCTTATAACATTTTGGACATAACTAATAATGTATTTATGTTATAATAAAAAAATTCAACATTTTGTGAATTTCATTATTCAACAATGTATTCCACAATTTATGAAAATTATACAAAATTCAACCATACAAAATTTAGAAATGATAAATATAAACATTAAATCTTCTCTAATCAAAAATATATTAAATTATTTTATTTTAGCTATTAATATTATCCTAATTATTATTAGCTCATAATTAATTTTTTACTAAAAATATACACTTATACAAATAATATGTTACATTGATTGAGAATGTATTTTTTGGTATTTTGATACGAATATATAATTATTTTGTTACTTTTGAAATTATTCGTAATTTTATTTCATGATTTACCCTAATATTGATTTTATTATTCCAAAAGTTATATTAATATAATTATTCTCATAGAATTATTTTAATAGTAATATTAGAAACAACTATATAATATGAAAGATCATATAAATCACCTATATTTATTTAATTATCCGTTCAGTCAGACTTAACACAAGGTCATATTTACATTATTAATAAAAAATATATATTTATAGTGTTTCATTTTCAATATATGGTGTTATTCATGGGTGTGATAATTTTAGTGGACCATAATTCATAAGAATATCAAATTATTGTTTTCATATTTGGAATAATGTTTTATAAAATTATACTATTTTACTTTTTATGCATTGTATTTATATATAGTATGAGTTCTTATACATTTATAGTCAAATAGTATCAATTGATTATAACTCTGTAGTTTTTTGAAACTATTTTGATGAAATAAATAGACGGGTGTTGTAATAAAATATTAAAAACAGAATTAGATGTCTTTTAATAAATCATATCTCACAGATTGAATGTGAAAAGGTATTGTAATTATATCCTTCCCATAAAATCCATGTATACAATATAATCCATTTTCTATATAATATCGTATTAGTCATGATGTATACATGTGTCATCATAATGACTGGTCTATATTTATTTGATTTAGAATGACAAACATGTATAATAAATAAATTGCATGAGACTTATGTTAGTCAATTTAATCATAGTCAAATTTCCATATATCTTATTTTTTATACATAATGTAAATATCCATTATCTATCATTAAATTAATTTCATGCATCTCATGACACACTAAACACAAGATACTTCATTAATATAATATTTGTAAGCTGTTTCATCATCCATAAATGTAAATCAAATGTGATATACCATGAATATTATCTCAAAAATCCTGAACCAACCCAATCTATTCATTCATTAGATTCTTGTGTCAACCTGACATGAAGATAGAAGTGAATTTTCAATCCATATGGTCTATAAAAATGTCCTGATCACCAGGAAATCACCATATGGGAATGATTTAACCTAATATTTAATTGAAAAATATATCTATATAGAAAAAATAAAAACTCAACACCACCCTTATATATTTGAGACATCTATAATTGAGAAACAAACCATTAAGGTAAAATCAGAACATGTAAATATAGTAATCAAAATCGAGCATGAAAAAAATTCCTCACATACTAATTGGAATATATAATGAGCAAAATATTCCCTTTCTCTATATTATCTTCACCCAATATTATATATAAATTCCCTTAATCCATAGAATTAAATAAAAGGACATAGTGTCCCAAAGTAAAAATATAATGATAAATTTTAAAACCCATGAAATTAAAGTCATGTTAATGTAACATTCAATAATATGAATAATGGTCAAAGAAAATAATAGAAAAACTAAACTCATCTGAATCAAAAAAAAACAATGGTTGGTCTAAAAAATTAAAAAAAGCAGTAACTAAACATGTTTATTGATAGGCATGATTTAAAAAATAAAAAAAAGGTGATTCTAATACAAAAACCATATCAAATTCATTAAATTTAACGAAAAAAATATCATCCTATTTTTAAAAAAATACATATATAATTATATGGATATTATTTTCAATGAATTTAACAGAATGACTGTTCATAACGACCACATTCTTCGTTAGTTTTTGAATATTTTTTCCTATTATTTAGAGAATTTCCAATAAACTATTTAAAATGGGCGAAGAGATAATAAATTATGTGTCTCAATTTAAAAATAATAACAAATTACATATCATTATATACTATAAAATAGGGTGATATAAACAAGAATTTAATTATTTAGAAAATGAAAAGGAATCTAATAAAAGACCATTTAAAAATTATATCATGGAAACACGGGTAAATGATTTGCAAACACCAAGGTAAATACATATATATCAAGGTTAGTTGGGGTTCTAGGATACTTATCCACATAGTGATTGAACCATAAAAAATCCTTATCATGCATGATCTTGTGCGGGGATGTAACAATGAGAAAGTGACAATAATCCATTTCACATCATTTAATTAGTGATTCAGTGTGAATTTTACCATGTAGACTAGTATTAGGCCCTACTATCTCACTAATAATATTATTCCAAGTCAACCAACATTTATACATATGGTTCCCATATTCAATGGGTATAATTTATGAACAAAAGGGATGTATAGTAGAAAAAATAATAATTTATCACTTAAATATATATGAATGATGTAAAAAAACACCACACCTCCTTGCACTGTAAATGAAATTCCACTTTATTAGAATCATTCCAAAATAACAATAAAATAAATCCAATTCTAGAAAATATATAAAATATTTTCCTTCTATTTGAGGGGAAAAACTATTTGAATATCATTATACATCATAAATTGGCCCCTCTCTTTTTGGAAACATATATACTCATTTGTCAATCCACATTCTATACCACAAATTTCACATTCCAAAAACAGTCTCTCATAATCACATATACCCCTTGATATATATATGTGATTCTGAGAGACTGTTTTTGGAATGTGAAATTTGTGGTATAGAATGTGGATTTATAAATGAGTATGGAGGTTTCTAAAAAGAGAGGGGCCAATTTATGATGTATAATGATATTCAAAGAGTTTTTTACCCTCAAATGGAATGAAAATATTTTATATATTTTCTAGAATTTGATTTATTTTATTTTCATTTTGGAATGATTCTAATAAAGGGGAATTTCATTTACAGTGCAAGGAGGTGAGATGTTTTTTACATCATTCTTATATATTTAAGTGATAAATTATTAATTTTTCTACTATACATCCCTTTTGTTCTTCAGTTATACCCATTGAATATGGGAATCATATGTATAAATGTTAGTAGATTTGGAATCATATGTATATATGGTTACATCACATTTAAATACATCAGGGAATAGAAAATCACGAAGGGGGACATTAATAAAATAAAACATATAATTTTCCTTTACAAAAAACAATCCTAAAAAATTATATTTCTAAATTTTATTATGAAAAAAACAAAGCAATAACATAGGAAGTATGATATTTCAAAACAAACTTGAAAAAATGATTTTATAAACGGAACAAGTGTCAAAAATATGAGGACTGTGTTAGAAGTATGAAAAATATTTAATTCCTAAAAACACCCTCTATAATTTAATTACATAATAATATTATAAAAACACATTTTATGAAAATACTGAAATCATCAACTTTAATTCAATATATCTTACATAGGGAAAACTAAATGATACAGGAAAAAAGATGAGTACATTGATGTGTGAGGAATAATATCTTCCCAATCCAGTAAAAGAAACCCCACAGGGTGAAATAAAACCCTGTCCATAAGTAAAAAACATAAATAATATAATGATAACATACTATGATGTTCCAACCTCACACTTTAAGAAGGGTAATAATGAGAAGGGATAACAATGAGGCATATTGACTGATATACTTATATATGATGATAATATTATGAAGAGAATAAAATAGAATCCAAATACAGGGAGGAGATGGGAGAGTTCATGTATTTGAGGTCCCTTTCATGGGTGTTGAGAGATAGTGGGGAGGGGTGAGTGTAAAAACCATGTTTTGGTGGTTAAAAACATTATCTTAAAAAGGAAAAAACCATTTTCATATTGTCAAGACATCATAAATAGTTTGGAAACATAGTTTTCTTAACAATGTACATTATGTATTCTACAAATCAGATGTTATGAAGTTCCATTCCTAAAAATTCAACATAGTCAGTTAAACTAGACATTAATCATTTGATTGGATTTTTAAAATCACCAAATCACTCACATGGAATCTTCATAGATTCATTACACTATTTCATAACCATGAACATATAACTAATATCCAAAAATGTCAATTTATAATATATGTTTTCTTCCCAATACAAAAAATAAAAAAATCGTGGTCACTGTAAGAGAATTCTACCCCACCCAATGACACATTCTTTTTTAGGATAGTCCAACGAATTTCAATTGATTACTAAAAGTGAAAGGATAAAAACTAATGTAGATGATACCATATATAAAATATAAATCATGAAGAACAAATACACACCACCCTCTCAAAATATGTAACTATAAAATTACAAAATAGGTTTAGAGATCATCTTAAAAATTGAAACCTGTATCGAAATAAATAGCTAGGAAGAACAAAGAAACTAAACCATCAAACTAAACAATCATATTAAGAGACTTAGATATCCAAATAAGGGCTAAAAACAAGGAATATTATATCCCCTAACATAAAAACCCACAACGAATAATTATAGTCCATTCAAGTTTTACAAGATAATTCACCACACAACACATGGTCTTGGAAAACCAAAGTACTTCGATCGTGTCATGGTAGGGTGTGGAAAATGAATTACAACATCATGAAATATTTGAAAATATAATCACTATGATCTCCTCTATGGAAGGATACACACCATATTAGAACTATAGTAGAATAATTATTTCTTAATAATAAACTCATGGGTCCTAATAAAAGACAAAAACTCTGAGAAATTGTGCATTTAATGGAAAACATTACCACATAAAACTAACAAGATAGAGACATTCCAAAATGATACATCCATTAAAATAGAATTCCTAAAATAGTGAAAATAAATTACCCAACGTCATCCAAAGACAAAATATGAATATAGAACCTAGAATAACAAAAAACCATGAAAACCATTTTATATATTGTTTACCCATCACAAATGTACACTTTTAAATTTACACACTAATTTTAACGACGTAAAAACATTCTAAAATACATGATTCCATTTTTTTAAAATTTTAATTCATGTGATAAAAACCAAATTAAAATGAATAAACCCTTTGAAACAATAGTAAAGATCAATTGATCAACAACACACAATATAAAACAAAATGATTAAGGATAAGTATCTATGAATGAATTAATCATATGGATTGGTGGACCCTGTGAAAATCACACAATAGTCTATAACTGTAACACAAAACAATATACATGATCTATACTTGGGTTAAAAATATGTTTGACATAAATGTGTACCACTTAATCAACTCTCATTCCTCTCCTAATATAAAATATCTAAATAAAAATCCAAAAATCACCTGATAACCAATGTTGCTTTCTGAGTGGTGGTGACCAAGTACTTACCTATAGCATACCATATGAGCTCTGATGATATGATTTCTAATTATAGGACATCCCAAATATCATGGGGTATATACACGAGATCCAATTTTCCTTTTTTAAGAGATTACAATTGCGCAAATACTATTCTTTCATAAACGTACTAGACTCATCCCTCCATCATATGTCCTAGTTTTCTAGGAAAAAGTCTTGAATAGTGTTCTAGGTCGCTATGGGGTGGAGAAATTACATGGGAATCATGGAAAAACTCCATGGTATCATCTTCGAACTATAAAAAATTATAAAACTAAAACTAAAAATTAAATAATTTTTCTTTCATGACCCATCAAATACATTATAAATCCATTCAATATTGAATTTTAAACAACTAGAAACCAAATAAAAAAATGGAAATGTAATAAGTAACATCATGCAACAAAAAACCAAAATAGCATTATGATATACCTATCATAAAAGTATAATACAACCCTCCAATCAGTTTTCTTCTACCACCATCAGCTAAAGCAACCCTCCATTAACTTAATATAATAAAAGGCCAAATTGGACAAATGTAAATCAGTTAAAGGGATACATGTATGAAATTATTAAAATATAAATTAATATACTAAAAAATTATAGTAATATGTCAAATGGAAAAAGGAAATTAAAAAATTACATAATATAAAGAAACAATCAATGGTTGGCCTAATAGACTACTAGGAATCTACAAATAAAAAACATTATTGATAGGTTTGAGAATGAAAATGATCAATAAGGATTCCAAAATTAAATAACATTTCTACTCCTTATATTTAAATATAAAAATATTTCCTTATAGTTTATAATAATAAATATATTAAAAAAGATTTACCATTATATTCCAAATAATTAATAGTCCAATGCTTCAGAAAACAAATTTTCAACCTTACATTCAAAATATATTTTTCAAATAATGACAAAATATCCAATACAACTTTTATAAAGAGGAATGATATGATAAAGTATAATATTCTTAAAATAATTATATTAATGAGAATATTATTAGGTATACAAAATAGAGGTATTAAAAAAAGTTTTTCATTAATTTATACAAGAATAATAAAATAAAAAAATAGTAGTTAAAAAATATACCAAGGAAACATTGGTAAATGAAAGAAAGAAACGTGGGTAATTCCCACGTATCATGGTTAGTCTAGGTCCTAGGATGCCTATACCATTAGATGCCAATTTTTATAAGAACTTTTATGTAAACAATTCATTGGGTAATTATCCAATGGTACAAGGGTAAGATTATATGTCTTATAGTTTAGTTTGTGTTACAATATGAATCTTATAAGGGAGAATTAGAAATGGCCATACATTCTCTACAATAATAATTTCCTTACTCATACTACCATGTTACCCTAGATTACCATGATCCATGACCATAATTGAATCACTTAATAGATTTTAATAGAAAAACCACAACTCAATCACATTGAAATGTTAGGAAAATATACAATAACACCTCACATACGTACACTATAAATGAAAATAAACTTTCCTATAATCATAATAACTTTCTAATCAAAAAAATATTCCCTAAAAAATTCATAAACATATTGGATTCCATTATAGTGCATTTAACTATCTAATAATCATTACAAATTTCAATATTGAATTTATCCTTTTAGAAACAGACATTTCACATTTAGAAAACAAATTTTTAAAGTAAATATTTTACATCCCATGACCATTTTTCACATTTAATATCATATACGCCTTGATATATATAGAAATCAGTTGTCCCAATTTACATGTTTCCATCCACAAGAGAGAATAAGTAAAAAAAGGGATCATATATATTCATCTATATATAGATATGTTTAGGTTAAATTAACATTCTAAAAGAATTATAAAATCACCTAGATGATATTGTGGAACCTAAAACAATTCCTTTGGCCATTATGGAAAATTACTCAAAATAAAAAGAAATATTATGTAATTTCTAATTAATGTGATTAAATTAAATTAAAAACCAAATTAGCACTTATGATGTTCAATATTTCATAACACACTTAGAAATGCGATTTTATAAATAGTACCCATGCCAAAAAAATATGAGGGTGATGAATTAACCATGAAATAAACCATTTTCATTCATTGTAACACATTTCCATAATTTATCAACATAATATATATAAAAAACTTGCTAAAACAATAAATAAATCAGTAATATTAATTCAATTATTCATACAAAGGGTATCAAACTACAAACTTAAGAAGAACGTTCGTCCACTGATGCCCGTAACCCAATCTCATTTTATCAAGTCAAATGAATAAATAAATATGAAATAAGACATTATATATAATATAAAACCAAAGAATTGTGTATGAAAACACCTTATGGTTCATCCAAATCAAAATATGTTGTGGGTAAGAAGGAGTACAATGAGGGAAGGAAATAATCACCTAGGACAATCACATTAACAAACTATAATATTACAATACAAAAATAGAGGGATTCTAGGAGGGAGTTCATATGGAGGAAGGACAATACATTTTCTCGTGTGTGATTGGGGATGGTTGAGGGGATGAACTTACTTTTTGGGATTAAAAATATTAATGGAAAAAAGGGTTAAATACATTTTTTATGGTATGGAAAATACTGATGGTTTTGGATGCATGGTTGGCCACACTGAGCATCAACCATGGGCCATACACATGAAGTCATGGGTGCCTCACAAAGCTAGGTTATATGGTTAACAACACTATGTGTCAACCTACATGTCAGCTCGATAAAATCAAAAATCTTTTTAGCTGATTTTAAGTAATTTTATACTAATTGTGTTCCTATTATGATTATCTCTAAAATTTAATATCTATAAACCATTTCATTTTGATACTATAAAATGATACTAAAAATATATAATAAATAATAATTCAGGGTTAGGGAATAGAATCCAGTATATAGTTCATTATATATTCTAAAAAAAAATTGATGACACATTATTCATGGAAATCTGAATATAAGGATAATATTTATAATCATTCCCCCTTGAATATAACTAAGTGTGATCGTTATGAGATAATTTCAAAATTAATTTGGTCACAAAAAACCTATGAAATAATTTTTTTTTGTTTTATATAATACTGATATCTATTCTTCATTGTAAATAAAAATAATAATATTGTCATAACATTCCCATGTTTACATTATAATAAGATTAGATTTTAGATATTGGTGGAAAAAATATTCTATGTTTAATATTATATATGGTAAGAATAAGAGTAAAAGATATTTGATAAGTATAAAAAATTATATATCAATATAAATAAACGAGTTTTTATAATATGATGTATTAAAAAAATATTCAGTAATCCATAATATGATTATTATAAACATATGTGAAGAATATCACGTGTCATGGAAATTTCAAAAATTTCCCACAACACAACATATGAAATGAGGGCTATTTTTAATTTCTCTTATAATATACTACTTTTACAAAACACATTAGATTGTTTCCAATAATACATTATGTTAAATCATAAAAAACATGACAAATATTCATTTACAAACCAATTCTTAAAAATCATTAAATAATTCACTATCATAAATGACATAAAAATTTAATATTTATATATGTCCACATTGACATAAAATTATTGATAAACCAGTTAATCATTTTCAAAATTATAATGATTATGAATTCCTAATTCATATCAGTATGAAAAGAGATTAATCTATACATATAATATTGCTGATCAATATAAAAATGTTAATGATTACTTATCCATAATACACATGAATAAAAATACAATCCCTTTTTGAGTGACATGGATTTTATATAAAAGACATAGAATATTTAAATTTTTTATCTTCTAAATCCTCAAATATATAAACTAAAAGTATATTCCCTAAAATAAAACAATATATTATACATTATTCACCCAATTAGAAGAAAAAAAATATTTCCCCATATTAATCAAGACCATATACTTCATCAATCATAGGTAATAGACGACTTTGATATTATACCAATCATATGGGTGAAAAAATTTGTTAATATAATACCTCTACGTGATTAATATAATTTATTGCCACTATATATTTTTTATTATTAGGAAATAAATAAGATTAGTATTATTGTATGTTTTTTCACTTGTTGGATATTTATATTTTTCTTAAGGTGTGAGAAAAATATATACTATACATCGTATGTATTCCAATGACAACTAAATATAGAATTACATATTGTTCACTCAAACTAAATAAATCAAAAAAATAATTCAAACTTATGTCTCATTATTGAATCCATTTATCCTGGTATAATTTTTCACCCATAAAAGTTTATATATGTTATCCAAACCCTTGATTTTATCTATTTATAATAAAATTTGAAAAAGTAATATTATTAATTCAAACTATGTAATTATATTGTCAGGATATAAAAAAAATTATTAATAATAATTTATAAAATTTAATTATTCATAAAATCATAATATATATGTATATATTTTTATTTTACATATTAAAAATAGATTCAACATAAATAAATGAATCACTTTATACAGGTATTTTATTTAAAGTATTAATGAGGATTTATCAAACGACTGTGTACAATATCATCAGATCCTTCTAAAATAATGTATACATTATCTCTCTCGTTAACTTGATCAATTATATGGTGGGAATAAATAAATTTCTTGTATATTTGGACTGATTGAGATTTATCAACCTAATATTGAATCATATTATCTATCATAATATATCATTATAAGATATTATATAAAAATATTAACTGCTTGTTCAATTGAGAGTTTTATTATCCCCAAATATGTACTCATCATATATATAATATTGATGTATTTAAATTATATAATATAATCAAACATGGTTCACTTCATTCATCATTTTTGTCTCACCACACCATAATTTGGAAATAATATAAATTCCAAATGATACAACCTTTGAGAAATCACTTTTCGTTGAAATAAACCATTAATGAAACCCATTTAAAAATATATCTTTATAATCCATAAATACACGGAATGCATCATTACATATCTTATTGTATATATGATTATTATTTATTATGACTTAGATTCCCTCACCATGTTCATACTAGTATTTACTTCTGTTTAAAATATAATCTAATACACATTGTTGATTTTATGAAATGTCATATATGATATATTATGTTATCAAATAATAAATAATCTTACTAATCCCATAATTTTATATATCAATATATTTAAACTGAATATTTATAAAAATTATTTCATTGAAAATTTTAATTATCACATCTTATATTTATGCTTGATAAAATTCATTATCACATAAAAAACACAAGTATTCTAACATTTGTAAATCATCTCATTTGATCCTTCCTTATTGATCATCATACCTAGAATATTATAAAATTATCAGATATATTATTTTATGAAACATATATTCATTCAATGATTTAAATTTTTTTATGTCGGTATGTATTTCATTTAGAGTGGTATTTCATCCATATACAACACAATGGGGATGATCATTCTCCCACTAACCAACACGTATATAAAATATTTATCATTAATAATAATGAAACCAATATTTGTGATTTCGTTAAAAAAATAAAATTTCAAAATTATAAAGGTTATATTTAATTAATATATATAACATTGATACATATTATATATTGCATAAATATTTTTATCATACAAACATATTTCTATACTTTTTCATTATGTGATGTGATTTTGTCATTTTATATTTTATTTCATACTCCTTATATATTATTTTATTTGGAAAAATATAAATTCACATTATAATAATTACTATATAAAAAAATTCATAACATAAACCAGGTTTTTTATTATATTATACTATTTGTAAAAAACTATAAATAAAATATTATAAACAACAATTTATTTTGGCTTTTACCATAAAACTATGTTTTCACATGGGTTTTATATCTTAATATTGATCTAATATATTATAAACGTTAATATTATATATAAAATATATCTCAAATTTCAATACATTCAACAATTTATTAAATAAATAAACTTGATACTAACTTATTATGAATTTGGTTTGTACTTTAAAAGTTTAATTCATCGTTATTATATGTGATATATTAATTGTCATCAGAATCCTGAGGAAATCTGATCGACCATATTGGTTCATTTTTATAAATCAATTTATAATAAGTAACCTACTATAAAATTAAATCATCATTCATCTCAACGATATAATTTATGCCCCTACTAAACCTCACTATGTTTAAGATTTTTTGTAATGATGTCCAGAAAAAATAAATTCACTCTGCTGAAATACATCAATGTGAGAAAAATTAAATTTTTTATTATATTTTACATAAATAACACCACATTATTTTATTTTTAAATATAAAAATTATGCACATATCAATTTTAGTTATATGAATATTCAATAAAATAAATTTATTATAATGTATTTATAATAAAATATTTATAAAATACCAGTATGGGCACTTCCTATAACATACCTAATGTAGTTTCTTTTTTAGAAGCCATAGATTGAATAATATTACGTGTGATAGAATTTTTTTATATTTAATCTCTATTACGAAAAATTAAGGTATGATTATATCATCTTAAATTAAACCATTTTTACGTAATTAGTTAATTTTTTGATGCACACCATTTATATTAGGTTCTCCATATAACAATGTTATGATATATGTTTTATCATGAGAAAATTATTATTCTCATATATTCTAATAATGTATCATAAAACTTCTAGGAAAATGATTTTATACTTTTTCTTAAACAATAAAAATTTTAATGTCTAAAACCATACACATTATGAAAAAAATTAATAATATATACCAAAATCATCAGTAATGTTTACGATGTATTTTTAACCACCACTAACATGGTAATTTAATATAACATAAACACACACATACACATATATATATATATATATGAGATAATGGATCAAATTATAATTTACTATTCCCAATAAATTATTTGAAAATATTTCTGAATAATTGAGATATAGATGTATAAAATATATCATAAAAAAACAAATTATCTTTCATTTTGGATTCATTTGATTTATTCCCCATTAATATCACTACATAACCAATGGTAACAATAAGTTTTATTTGATTTTTTAATATTAAAATATTATTTAATATTTATTATATTTATTTTTTAAAATATATAAGGTATATATAATTAATACTTTTTATAAAGCATTAAAACATTTAATTTGGGTTAAAATAAAAAAAAGGTTTTCTTTATTTAACATTAGGAAACATTATTTTATAAAAAATATATTTAAATGTAAGAACAATTAATTTATTTAATTAAATAATAGTTTTAAGATATATACATAATATTTTAGGAAAATGTACACTATATATCCCTACCTCCAAAGAAAAAATAATTTATCTATAATTGAACTTAAGATAGCTTACCCCTTCTTGAACACCCTTATAAAACTATTCCCTTTCATATTTTCAAAAAATTATGGATCATTATATAATATTAAATTTCTCGGAATATTAGAGATAATTATTTCTATATTTTAAGAATTGGATGAGTTCTCCTTGATTTATAGGTTCTTTCAGAATACCTAGGAAATATGTTACCAATTCTATTACTTTTTGTATTGAAAAGATAACAACTCATTCAAAAAAATATTTTTAGTTTTAAGGATACTAGTTAACGAATCATATCCATTAACCACCTAGTTCTTTGCTCTCCATATTTACATGATATCACCATTATAATTTTTTAGGTATTCCTAAAAAGCTCAAATTGATTTATTTTAGATGAGACCATTCAAATGTAATCTTCTTCCATTTATGTTCCGTAATAAAATCTCCAATAGATTTCTTATTCAAGATTGCAATTCAGTTTTTACAATTGTGATTATACATTCTGTGATAATATAATCTCTTAAAAAACTCATTCTCTTATTTATTTAACTATTTATTGTTTCATCTTAATAAAAAAATTATGATGTTCTATAATGTTTCTTGATCTTGGATGATCAAGGAAATATCGACAAGTATTATTCATTATGGGACCTCATTTTGGATAGAGGTTGGTGGTCCCTATAATTATATTAAATTTAATATATTTTTTCATCTGTTTTTATATATGAGATATTTAGGAAGTGTTTATGAGGAAAAATAAGGGAATATATAGGGTTTTATATGAATCCAAGAATATGTAAGTCCATTTATATCCATATCAGAAACTCCATAGATGCTTATTTGATTTTGGATGATTAGAAAATCATGTTGGCCCATTTCATGGGCCATGATTAGGATAAGGCCCTATATAAGGTGGTGGGTTATGGGTAGATCATCTATTATAATCTTTTATAACATTAGGATGACATATAACAGACTATTATGACATAATATATATAATGATAGATATATGAAACATTAATCTTGTGATTGAACTGAGAATCGATATATAGAGGCTTAAGAGGATATCATTATTTTATGTGATGATATTTGAGTATTTTGAGATATTTTTAGAGGGGTTGGGCTAGGTAAAATGTATTTCATGGATTGTACAATTGATTATATGAATATGAATTAGTGAAAATTATTTAATGTTTTATTTTAAATTTATATTATTTTTTAGGAAATAATTGTTATTTTTTATGTATAAAACAATTAAAATTTAAAAAAGGATACATGTATTTTTTAACAATTATTTGTATGAAATTTTAATATGATCGAATGGATATGTTAAGATGATATCAATATAACTTTTTTATAAGTCGATATTTGTATTATATATCCTTCTTTGGGGCACCTTTTTTTATGTATGCTGAATTTTTGAACAATTAAAATAAGTATATTGGTTGGAAATATCTAAGAATATAGTGATTTTATTGAAATGTATTCTATATAGTAGAAAATTTTTATGTCAATTTAACCATTGTGGGATAGATATTTTATATCTTGCACCAACCTTCTGTAATTCGGTTTCACTATGATCTTTTTGAAATAAAATATAAAATTACATCAAAAATAAAATTATACAATAATGGTCATCCCTACTCACCAACAATAGTTAAAGTCTGTATTTCCAATCATCATTCTTTCTTGGAAATTATTTTTTTGTTTGAATTGAGTTACAAATTCTTATTTTTCTTCAATAAATATAAAATTATAAATGAAAACACATATAATTATGGATTTTATAGTTTTATAATTTGATTTATTACTAAATAGTCTATTCAAACACTATATGTTTACTAGAAAAACCCAAAACTATATTTCTGAATCATTCTCTTGCACTGAGATAGATTATTTTAAATGAATCGTAATAATATAACATTTTTATTATTATTTTATAACTATAAAATATAAAATTCATTATAATATGGAGAAATAATACATGATTGGGAAAATTACAAGATGAATAATTTCTTAGGAAAATAAATAATCCTAAACTATAATTCCTTTTCCTCGTTGTATGATTTGAAAATAATTCCATGGATTATTACTATATAATGACTAAATGTTTTTAGAAATATGATAAATATTATTAGAATTAAACTAATATAACATGATGGGAGATTTTAATGAAGTGTGGGAGGTTATATATAGAAATGAAATAATGTTTTAGTCATATATGGTCATTAGGATTATATTCCCAGTGAGATTATATAAAAATTTGGTTTATATGGTTATTGATTCCATTTTTATGTATAATAATAATTAATTAGATAAGATATATGCCGCATGATATTCTTACCAAAGTGACAAAGCTGTTGAATTGGTGGATATATATAGAAGTAACATCATTATGAAATTGAAATATAAAATTGAAGAAATATAATAATGGAGTAGAATTATTCCTTTTGATGGTCATTTTTAACAGGTTTAAAGAGGTGATAGAATCACTGGTTTTTTACATAGATAAATCATGCACTTAACTTTAACAAATACTATTTGAGAAAATCATCTAAATAAGATGTTCAATCTCATGGAAATGAATACGAGATATATGATAGATTAATCACCCCTAATACTATACCCATTGTTTCCCTTACCCTTAGGATTTAAATATAGCTATATATGGGTTTAGTATGTATATTTTAAGATAAAATTCACTTGTAATCATTTATGTAATAAATTATAGAAATATTTTATATTTATGTGTATTTATTGAAATTATGATTAAAAATTATAATTTAATGAGAATATTTTATTTAATAAAAATATTTTTTTATATTTCAATTAATTTTTATTCTATAAATAAGAAATATTTAAAATTTCAAAATAAAATGAATAGTGTCAACAGAAATATTTTCCAAGGAATTGTTTTTATGTTTAGTAAATATTTCTAAAAATAAATAAAATAATATCAACTAAGTAATTATTTTAATTGAATTTAAGGATAAAATAAATTTATTTAAAAATAATAATAAGGTTTTACTATAGATTAAATAAGAATAAATTTATTTAATTATTAAAAAAACAAAAAATGTGGTTCAATGAATTAGGTTTATTTATATTAAAAATATTATTTATTTCCACAATAAATTGAATAAAATAAAATGTATTTCATATTTGGAAAAATCATTTGAAAATTAGTAAATAATAAAAATTTCATTTTAATTCATATAAAATAATTCACCAGGGAAAAAATTGATTGTCCATGGGGAAGGTAAAATGAGGTTAACAGGTTTAAATAAAATGAAATTGCTTAAAACTGATAAAATTATCTCTTAATGATTTTATTTTGGATTTATCTAAAATAAATTTTTGTGTCTCCATTATTTTCAATGTTGGATAAACATTCCATGTCAAATTACAACCCATATTCATTAATGATTGGGTATTTGATTATTTCTACTAAAGATCAGGTATAAAATTACAACTCCTTTACCAACAAAAAATAAAATTATTGAAATTATTATTGAATACCTAGGAAAATTTATTACAATAAGTTCATCTCCAACCTTTGGTAGACTGGATTCATATAAGGAGGCCTATGTCCTTTATTCTATTGGAATATGTTGTTGATATGAGCGATTTCTACATAATAATGTGTTCATCTCCATATTTATAAATTATCTTATTTTCTATGATATTTTTAAATCTCATTCACCATGATATTTATTATATAATTAAACAATTAAACTTCGATAAAAATAATATTAACAAACATAACTCTATTTTCTACTCATTCAATAGTTATAACAGATTCTTGTATAGGTCAGTTTCACCACCTAAATGAATGATGTTATAAGGATTAAATAATTAATGGTTAAGAAAAATTATATTATTATAATATTTTTTTATAAGGATTAATTAAATAATTTATAATTTTTATTTAATTGAAATATATAAAATATTATCAATTATGTAATGAATTTATATTTATTTATTTGAAATACTTATAAATGTTATTTAAACCACTCATAATAAAATAAATTCTATAACATCTATAAAATAACAATTTTAAATCATAAATACATTAAATATACCAATATAATTTCCATTGAAGTTATTTATGGTATGAAATAATGATTAAGGACCAGGGACAAAAACAACCCAAACAATGCTAGCAAGAAATAAATAAGAACGACAACACATAGATTTTATTTATATTAAATAATGATTAATAAATTTGTAATGAAATATAAAAATGAATTGTATTATGTAAAATAAAAAAAATTATGTTTATATTTTATATTAATAAAAATCCAAAATTTAGTGTAAGGGAGTTTATATTGTGGCTGACCAAGAATGAATCCATGGTAAGGAATTTTCATCACCATTTTCCTTTTTGTGGTGTAATTTTTTTTATTCACCTATTTTCATTTATCCACTGTATATGTTGACTATGTGGTACAATTTTTCATAATTAAATATTTATTAATATTATATAATTTTCCATTTATCATCTATGTATTTATTCATATATTACAAAATCAATATTATACTTTTGTTAACTCAATTCATTTTATTCATTTATAATATTTTTTTTATCTATTTACACATTATTATATTTTATAAAAATACAATTTATTTTCCCCTAAAATTATTACCCAACATGCATTCATAGCTTATAAACATAATTTATATTCATATTATCTTAAATAATATTTCATTTAAAATTTATTAAAAATGATTGGGTTCTTTTGACTCAATATATTTTCATTGGTACATAAATCTTATTCATTGTCTATATCATTATATTTTTGTAATATTATTCCACTTTCATATTTCATGATATATTTTATATTTCCCTCATAGAAAAATAATTATTCATTTAAAAATTCTCTTATTTGATGACTTTCATTCATTATAAAAAATGATGTGGTTTAGAATAATTATCATACTCACAAAAAACTATTTCTCATTCATATCGATATTATTTCATGAAATAAAAATTTTATTTTCTTTTTTTGAATGATAAATATTTCATAATATTTTTTTCAATCATTTAGTTTTTCTATATATATACTATTTTAAATAAATGTTTATAAAATTTTCATTAATGTGGGTTTAATTTAAAACATCCATAATAGCTTAAAAAAATTTATTATTACGTTCATATATTTTATATATGCCCATATTTTCTCCGTAAATTTATCATTATTTTTTTTCCATTGTTGGAGGTTCATTTTAAAATAATTTTCTAAAAAATCCTTCATTTTTCTTCTTAAAAATGATTTATGAAATTGTCTTGTAAATTTCACTTTCAAAGAAAAAATATTAGAACTCATTTGAAGGGTTTCCTTATATTTCCCTATATATCCATATTATATGTAAAACCATTGGATTTTTTGTCTAAATGAACCTAAAAATGTTAATATAGTATAATTTTTGGTACATTAACATTGTGCTTTCAAACTATATAATTCAGGTTTTCATTTTACATGATACTGTTTTAAAATGTAATATAACCAATTTACATTATATTGGTTTTTCATAATGAGATGGATTACTAAATTAATACGGAATATATATGTATGGTTTTTGATTATCTGATTAGTGGGTCTAATATATCCTTTTTATGAGTTATTTATGTCCTTATATCTCATGAGATAATGATTTTTGGACACTATTTTTATATTAATGATAAACACATGGACATTATTTTTATGTTTAAAAATATTTGCATAGAAATCATTAATATGCTCACAATCCTCTCCATAGAAATTATTTTTATGTTAATAACATTATATCTGGACCTGATTATGGTAAGATATTTAAGAAATGTTATTATATATAATGTTTATGTTTGTGGAATATTTATAAGTAATACCATATTCTTATGTTATGTTTCATGGTTAATGATAATTGTTTCATTTTTCTAAATTTTTACTTAATAGACTATTTTATGCTTCAATGACGATACTGATAAGCATATATATCCTTATATCATATTTTATACACAATTATTATGTTACCAAAATAAATTTTTTAATAATTTTCTTCCATTATCATATGTTATACCACGTTTACAAACAAACTCTTTATGAAACATTGATATGTAATTTACATAATGATTCTTCAGTACCAGTAATTATTATATTTCTATTCCCCTGTAAATAAAGAAGAGTTTTATGTGTGTTTTTCCCATTATAATGACATGTGAAATGGTAATATTTGGGAGTTCATGAAGAAATAGTATAAAATACCCCATCTACGTCACTAATCTACATAGATACTGGAACGTAATTTTATTTTATTTTGTGTCTATTTATGATCTTAAATGATTACAATATACATATGGTTTAACATATCTACTCATTATTCTCAATAACTCTAGGTTGTAATAAATTTGAGGATTACATATTTATGGGGTTTATGATATTAACTATAATCAAACAAAAATTATTGAAATATTTTTAAAATTGAATGTATAATAGGATGAAATTGTGGATAATTGGAGTAATTAATCTTAGAAGTGATTTTTCAAATACATATGATTATGAATTAATTTTTTTATATGATATTATATTTTATTAATCATGACAACTATTTTATTCATAGTAAATGAAGTGAATCAATATCATGAAATTAATGTTTTGATAGGTACACACATTACTAAAAAACATTTTAATTGATTATTCTAATATGTGTTACTTCTTATCCTACATAGTCTATAATATTATTGATTCAAATACTCAGTCCTTGGATATTTCATTATTGGTGAAAAATTATGGTGATATTATTATTTAATATTAGGTATACAGTTATTCTCTGATCGAGGTTTGTGGGAAGATACTTCCAACAGATTTAGTTATTTTACACTCTTTTGAAATTAATGTTATATTGTGAATAGACGGTCCCTCCCTATATAGATCTCATACTATTTTTTGATACAAGGATATATAATTCAATATAAAAAATCAACTAATGACCAAATATCAATGCAATAATGATGATTGGCTTCCTTTGGAAACAAATTACTTAACATGGTTCTTGATACTGAATAATGAGGGATAATAGGATCAAATAACTGGGAGAAACTAAATGATGTTGACGTGAAAGTTTTTAATGAATTTTTTGATGTATTTCCTAGTGAATTACCTAGCCCCTCTATGATGTGAGTATGAGTTTCCCATAAAAATTTCACCGAGTTATATGCATGTATGAAATAATCCTATAAGAATAAACCCCATTAAATTAGATAAATTGAAGAAGAAACATATAGTGAATTTAGATTATTTTTATATTCTCAGGTGCATCATCATATATTGAACTAGTTATATTCACCATGAATAAAGATTTATCAATATTCATTTATATTGATTTACAAAATCAAAGTAAAATCACAGATAATAATATGTATCCTTTACTTAATATTGATGATTTATTTTATCAAATTACAGGATCTTAATACTTATCAAAGGTGGATCGTGGATCAGGATACCATCAATTATGAGTAAAGATCTGAGATATAATCTATGTATTCTTCGATATATGATATGGAAAATATGATCTCACAGTGAAGTAATTTAGACATACAAATGTTGCTATTATATTCATTTAATTTACGAATACAATGTTTAAAGAAAACATATCGAAATTTATGGTAGTAATTATTGATTATATTCGTATATATTATAAGGTGAATAAAGAAAGTGAAGTTTATCTGAGTATTTTAAAAAATAATTTAAAAATGAGAAATCATCTTCAATGATTATAAAATGTAAAATTTTATTACCAAAAGTATCCTTATTGGGTCATGTAATCAAAATAAAGGGTATATATACGAACCCCCAATGATAAAGGTGATTAATGAATGGAATAAACCAACATTGGTAATAATAATCAATTTTTTTCTTTCGTTATATGGTCACTATTGATTCATTTTGATATCTTTATCATTATTTAGGAATCCACTAACCATGTTATTATTGAAATTTTGGAAATTTCTCGACATTGAAGGTTGTAATCATATATACAAGGAGATAAAAATATATTGCTCATTCCACATGTTTTTACATTTACCGTTAATGGATAATGTTTTTATATATATGGATATTCATATAATTACATATTGGGATATGTTTTTATGCAAAATTACTAGGTGGTATCTTATGCCTCAAATCATTTAGATATCTATGGAAAACGTTAGTAGACTGAACATCTAGAATAGGTAATATTAAATTTTAAATAAAATTTAAAGAGTAATTGTTTATTTTAATAAAATATTTATATATATACATATCAAATGATCTAAAACAACATATTGACACACCAGGGGTTGAACATACTAAAAAATATGGTTATAGTTAATAAGACACTATGATTTTTGAATACATTATCATATTGGAAAGTTAGGCAAAAAGGATGATGCTCTATGAAGAAATAATCATAAAATTATATCCATGATAAGGATTTAAAGATACCTAATATTATGAATATTTAAATAATTTATATGAAACAAATAATGAAATAGATTAAATCCAACCATCACTAGATGATGAATCAACCATACCACTATAGGATGATTAAGGTTTCATGGAAATAATATATAGAGCTACATAATACTGTAGTTAATATTTGAGAGATCAATTTTGGAAATGAAGGTATTATATGATTACAAAATGTGTTTTTCAAGGATTCACATAGATCGACACTATTTATCCATATTGTAAGGAATAATTTGTATTGTAATTTTAAGTGTCACTTCTATTTGGGAAATTGACATTGGAAATTATAGAGTATATCATGAGGATTTGTATTCAAGAATATTAAGGATTGATGTTATAAATATAGAGGTATGATGAAACAATTAAATATAATTATTGGAAAATATGGTAGAATCACTATTGATCTCTTCGTGAGTCATAACGAGCCCTTTGAATTCTCTACTTCAATCTAGGTAGTGGGGATTCTACAAATAATGTTTTAAAAATCATTATTATTTAGTAGGATTTATAACTTCGTCAACCTTCCATGTTATAAAGAAATGAATCTATAAGGCTACAAATATTACCTCATTCTATTTTATTTTATTATGATTCAAATATCACATCAAAATATTAAAGTTATATTCAAAAATAATAGGATGGAGAGATGAAAATTATAATATTTTATCACCTTGAAACTGATGGTTGATCTGAATGGGAAATTCAATCATTAGAATATATGTTTAAATATATATTAATATATTTAAATGGAATTTGGAATCAACATACTCCTATAATGGATTTATCATAAAATCCATCTTCCACTCTATCATCAAAAATTTTCCATAACATTATTAACATAGGAAAATATTTACAACTCTAATATGTATGGATGATATTTGAGAGACAAAGCTAGTTGGACCTGAAAATTATCAATAAATAAAAAAACTTTTATATTTTCCTAGAACATATAAATTTATCATGTTGTCAATAGAAGAGTAATATTGATAATAATTTATTAGATTTGGAGGTTTTTTTGCATCAATTAATTCCTTTTTTTATTCCCTTATAAGAGGGTTATGAGAATTAGGAATAATGGAAAACTCATCCCTAGATATATATATCCCTTAAATATTATTTATCATGAATTGACTATGTATTTTATCATTGAAATTTATAAAACTGAATTCAATTTAATTATTTCTTCCACATTTCACTTTTGAGTACGTACATAAAAATCCATATGATGCACTAAACATAGAAGTTATACAAATGGAATATTATTTCCCTTTTGAGGAATAACTGATTAATATCATAGATCACATAGATAAGGTGATATAAAACAAAACCACCCATCTCGTCAATGTGTAATGGGAAAACCATAAGTATTTATAATCTACATGGAAACCAAAATATGTAATGAGGTAAAAGTATGCTCATTTTTTCAATCAAGGTAATAAAATTTTTAGGGATAAATTATTTTATTATATGTATAATGTTATACCACAAATATATAATACTAAATTTACTCTTGAAATTATGATTTCATCTTTAACATACAATATAAAAATATATACATAGAATAATTTAATTTAGTAATTTTAATAAAAAGGGAAAAAATTATAGGATGACTAAATTGAACAAAATTATGAAAAATTTCAATGTAGATAGAAAATGTCAATATAAATACCATGAACATGAAATACATGTCTTCAAGGTGTAAATTGAATATTATATATGTATTTTTAACTAAAAATGTAATAAAATAACTTAGAAAGATGATTAAATATATATAATGTAAATGAGATAATAGGATAAGTTGTGTTTATATTGTGTGTTAGGTTATATATAAAAAAGTAATATAGTCATGAAGCTTGTATATACATTGGTAATATATGGATGTTGGATATACATGACCATTGGGATTATATGATTCTTGATGCTATATTTAAACATGATAAAAATTGATGAGATAACTAATATATACTATTATATTATGATCTTTATATCATATCAAATTAATTTTTCAGTAAAAGAAACCGTAATCATATTATAATATATATGATTAATATAGAATCAATTGAATTTTTTAGTATAATAATTATTTATGAGAATTATTTTTTTCTCATATAAAAAATGTATATTTACTCGACTTTCCCTAGATCATGCCGAATCCATACTTCAATAAGTACAACTAGAGTGAAAATCGATGCCAAAGAAGTTTAAGATCATAAAATTTACAATGAGATACAAGATAACTAAATCAATATATACAACAACCATCATTTCATATCATAACCATATGTATTAAAATTAGTAATTGGTGTGTTTTTTAAGTTGAATTTAGTATGATATAAACATGTAATTAATAATTAAGTAAATGATATGTATATTTTTATTAAAATGTGTCTGTATATAAATTAACCATTTTAAAAACATGTAAAGATTTATTTAATGAGGAATATTATATTAATAAAAATGTGTTTATAAAATTAAATAACTGGTTATTAAATAAATAATAAATTTTAAATTATTTTGAATGAAATTATTTAATATAAAAATGGTGATTTTCAGAAGAATTAGTTTTTTGAATAATGTAGATTTTTTATATTAAATAAATTAATCAGTGGAAAATAATTATTTTTAATATTTTTTTAATATATATTTAATTAAAATTCATCTAATGGTTATTACATAAATGGAATAATAATAAATTTATTGAATGCATAATAAAAAATCAAAAAAAATTGTCTTATGTTTACTTATATGAAAATTATTTTTTATAGATTTTAGATATTGATTAATTTAAAATATATTACATACTGATAATGTTGATTTCAAAATTAGGTAATGAGTTCAATTACATTTTTTCATAAAATATAAGTTAACAGGTTCAAAATTATGTAATCATTTTGAATTTATTATATGGTCAATGGGTTTAACTTTTAAACATTTAATATATCATGAAACATTATCCCTAAAAGAGATTATGCATGATTAATTATCCTTATTTTAATATATATAATTTATATCGCACATTGGACAATATTTCAATAAGAAACTACATTCCATACACATTAAAGAATATGCATTCCTTATAATAGAACTCAAGATCACCTAATACAGTAATATTAATATACCGACATCTAGGAATAAAATTACTTATAATTTATATTGATTTCAATCCAAAAATCCCAAAAATAATGTAATATAAAATGTTTTTTAGTCTTTGGTCACAAGAATTATACTATGGTCTTTTATTATGTGTGAGGTTGACATGATAAGGAGTGATTTTTCCAATGTATGAAAAGTGATCATATTGATATTTTCCAATATATTCTCATTTACACTAGAAATAAATCTTATTAATCTCTCTAATTATTATCTATTAACATCATTAAGAATTTATAAAAGTAATTGTATCATAATATATCTCTAATTTTTACTTATTCATTATTTAAAACATGTTCTTGTTTGGTTCAGTTTTACCACCAATATGAATGATGATATAATATTTACAAAATGAATGATTAAGAAAAATTCAACACGGTTAATGATATAATTTTATTTTAAAATTTATGTTTTTTATATTATTTATTTTATATTTTACAATGTATAGAAATTTATAAAATAAGTTTGTTATGTCATTAAAATTCATTAAAAATTGATTTTAACAACTCTCAATGAACCATCTCCATATTTTACATAAAATTCGTATTGGAATTTTAAACTAAAATAAACACACTAATAAATGATCTAGGTAAATTCTATAGGTGTTTAACACCTGGAAAATTATTTGGGACTAGAACAACGATAAAAAATAATGCATTTGAATATTTGGACAATTTACTCCCAAATAATAATTTATTTAAAGATTGATTAATTAATGTGATTTAAAACTATAAATGATCATTATTAAGTAAAATAGATTTAAATATGTTTTTTAGAGATGAATAATAAAGATAAATTGATTATAAAACAGTTCATAGAGTATCTAACCAACTATAAATCCAAGATATAGGGTTTTTATTCTTAATTTTCCATATATAATCAATGTTTCATATTATTCATTTTTTCCCTTTATATGGTATTTATACTACCCTTATAAAATATTAATTATAAATTAAATCATTATTAAGGGGTATTAAAGTAAGAATTAAATTTATTTAGTTCAATGTATTTTGAAACAAATGTAAATAATGTGGTAAGGGTTTTTTGTAACTAAATTCGTTTAATTAGCTTAGAATAATTCTTTTAATGATTTTTTAATGATCACATTTTCCAAAATAACATTAGTTTTCTACAAAAATATTCACCATCAAGTATTCAGGTTTTATCAATGTAATTTCTATTCTCAATGTTTTACCAATTACGTCCTCTTAAAATAATATTTATTTGAAATTATAACATTTTATAAACTGAATTGTATGTCATTGAGTTGAAAAGTTTATTCTTTGACTATTTTATTTCAAGTTTGTTATATTTAGCTGTTATCCAATTTCATATGATATTTTACCTCTCTAACCTTGAAAACTAAATATTTATTTCAATATCATTTCCTTTAATGTATATAATTATTATTAAAAATATAACACTATTATGAATAATTCTCATCATCTCATTCAACACTTTTAACATATACATATTATTTCTTTCTATATATTTTTCAATTTATTATTTTCAAAGAAAGAATGCATTATATTCTATAATCTTCAAATTTATTATTATATTATTTTAAATAATTATTTATTATTTTTTTATCAATAACTGTTTTTTATAAAACTACTTTATAATCATAAAATGTAATTTATTATTAGATTTAATATATTTTTCCTCTTATTAATAACATTTAAATCAAAAAATTGTTCAGTAAAGTTATTTTTCACTACTAATTTTATTAGAAATGATATATTTGTTTCTTTAACAATCTTTATAATGTTTAACTTCCTTTTTCCACATTGCCTCTAAAAGATATTAATGTATATTTCATTATGAGCTCTATTTTTTTTACTTACTACTAAAATTATTTATTTCAATTTATTTATTACATATGAAATTGTTAATTAATATATTTTGAATCCATTGGTTTTTCGTTTTAAAATATTGAATTGACTTCATATGTGTCATTTAAGAATGTTTTATCATTATGTTATGGGTGGATCAAATGTATACCTCTAATACATAGGGTAAATCATTATATCTCATGTGATAATGATACAAAAACATTACTATTATATTCAGTAAATTGTGTGTGGATGTTAATATTATGTACACAACTCTTGGTGTGATCAATATTGTTATATTCTCAATTCTATGATTGGATATTATTATAATGATTAAAAAATAATATATGGATATGATTAAGTTTATATTTTTCTATAATGTTATTTTTTTCTATGAATATTGTCGTGTCGTGTATATATTTTATGCCACATATATATTTTATGTTATATGGATCATGATTATTGACACCTATTTTCTCTTTATTAATCCAAGGAATATTTTGTGAATATATGATTTTTTAATTGAGGTTATATGTTTTATATAATTCTATATGAAAAATTTTTATTGTTCCATGTTCATATTCCTAAGATATTTTTACCACATTCATGTTTTCTCTCATGTTTATGAAAAAAACACTAATGAATCATTGATTGTTTTTTTACTGAATAATAAATATATATAGGTACTTATGTTTCTATTCCAAATGTAATTAAATAGAAATTAATTATGATGGTTATATAAGTATAGTATGTGAGTAGGCTATTTTTGGGAAAATGTAGAGAAATAATGTGAAATAAAATATATATGTAGGTAATCTTAAAAGAGGCTAATGCTTTAGGTTATGGTATTGAGTGTTTATCAATGAGTAGTAATATCAAAATTATAGAAACAAAATTAAATATATATATCATATGATCAGGATATCATAGGAATCTATATGTCATATAAACATCATGATTAATGACATAGGTGATGTGTCGGGCCTGATAAGGGATGGTTGAGTTGTGGAATCATAAATTCAACAAAATAACGATATTAAATGATGTTTAAAACATTTTTGGTATATTATATTTCTTTATTTTCTATTTCCATTTATTCCATGTATATAATTGGAATATAGGGTGATCCTAATTTTGATTTGTCTCTAGTGGAATTTAGATGAGTATCATTTTTTGTAGCATGGTGATATGATATTGTTGTAGTGGAAATCAATTTTGATTTGATATAGTAATATGATTATATATTTTTTTTTTATTGTTTTAATATATTTATTATTAAATAATTGAATATATAGTCTCTCTAACTTTCTGATTAAATCCATTCTAACAGTAATAAACCTCTAGTGTTGATGATGGGATTAATATGGTCATATTGTATTCAGTCTCCTAAAAATGGATATATTGGATTTCATGCCCCGTCCCCTATGGCCCATGCCTTGAATACCCCATGCACGCCTCTCATAGGCCCATGGATGGAGTGTAGTTCCATGTAGGCATATCCAAAACAATTGGGAGTCATTTTCATATGTTTCTATACACATTAACCAAAATCCATGCCACAAATACTGGATGGTGAATACACAATGTTAAAAAACAGATGGTACAATTGTATAAAACTAAATGCAATCATGGTTATAATACAATCCCAACTAAAATAGAAAATTAAAAAAATCATTGGAATTCCATTGTAGAAAACCAATACCTGAAGGGTATGTACAGAAATAGCTGTTTGAAGTTGCAGAAGCAGATCTCATTTTAGGGTCACTATATTCACCACCTGGACCCAGTCCACCAAGGAATCTGTCAATGCATCAATCATATACATAAGAGACAACACGTTTGGGAAAAACCTGTGTAGGTGAGAGTAAAACAATACTCTGTAAGGACCCAATAACACAAAGGTATACCATAAATAAATATACAAAGAATACAATCATTAAGTCACAGTAGTGTATCCTCAAATGTGTAATATAATGATAGTCACTATAGTCATCTCACACATGTATTATCTAATGTATAGAATGCAAAACTATTAGTCATAATTCTGAAAATCTTGCACTTCTGAGAGACACATCCCCGATTAGTCATTCTAGTCGGTTGGCCAACTAAGTTCTGCCCATCTACTGGACCACTGAGGCTTGATAATTTGTGACACCACTGAGGCCCACTAAACACTAATGTATCTTGGGCCACTAATTTCTACTCAACAATTATGACTATTGGTCCACTGAGGTTTTCTCGTCAATTTCTTCCCAACAAAGCTAGCAGTAGGATTTCTTCTCATTACACCCTTGATTCCAGTAGTGTCTACATCTCAAGGAATAAATCATATGTCAAATTCCATGAAGGACCACATAGTTTATATCAAAATGGGTTCATCATGTTGAGGGTCCAAATGTTTCAAATGAATCATCAATCATAGGGATGGTCTAAATGTTATGAGTCTTTTAGTATAAAGAGGTCGGTCAGGTTGGGGCCTAATCCGACCCAGTCGAACTGAGTTGACTTGACACGGATTGTGAAACTGAACCCAACCCAATCAAGTATGGGCAGACCTGGTACAACATATTCCATGAGCCATGCCCAGTGGTCTAGGGGTCTTGCCCGCTGAGATACCCAGTGGCTCGGTCGCCATCCTCTAGCCCGACACATATTAGTGGGCTAGTTTCTGTCAATCTAGGCCACCTAGTAGCATGATTCCCCCTATGGACCCTCCCACACTATCAGTTTAGAATAATTTTTCCTGGACTAAGAATGTACCACATATACTCCACATCACTTGGAAAACTCAGCAGGATGCCTCCCCACATGTGGTCTATGGACCACGTGCCATTAATCCGCCTTGGGCCCAATACAATGCCGGGGTGTGATGAATATTACATGTAGTTGTCACCGCATGATGCCACCATCATGTTTGACCATTTTCAACCCTATTCCACCTATCGTAGTAGCTGCCATAGGTTCCACCACCCCTGGCCATCGAGAGGGTGTCCATGGCCGCCACTGTGACTGTCCTAGCCATGACCATCCATCGCTATTATGGCATGCCACTCGGTGACTCTCCCATCATCACCGTTGGATTCCATGCTCACAATCATTCAACCCGAAAGTGTCATCTCCTTCGACCTTATTCCTGGTTTGATCCAAAATTTTAGTCTTTCATGGATAGTGATTATCATTACATCACAAAAACATAAGAAAATGGTGGAGTTAAAGGTTACACATGGAATATATGAAGGATGGACCATGAACTTTGTTCATTTCATCAAGATTCATCCCTATTAAGAGTTTAATGAATGATAAATAGATCCCCAATCAATCTTCCCATAAATCCCCTCATGAAGAATCCCATTCATGCATAGACAATCTAACCACATATATATTTTTAGTGAATTTCTTTGGTTGGGATCACTCACTGAGGAATGGGGAATCTTTCATTAGTTTTTCATAAATCAACCGATGTCTGATCTTAATCCATTGGTCAATAATTTTTCATTTATTGTTAATCACCTCTCATTGTTTGGAAATGAATTTCCTCCATGTATTCATAGAATACACCGGGATCCTCCATTGATCATGTATCTCGATTATTCATATTAATGGAAGAAGCATGTATCAACATTTTAGTTACACTGAGTCACTATATAGTTACACTATTTCATTTAACAAATGAAACCTCATTTATTTTACACATGAGTTACATTGTCATTATGTTGTTTCATTCCAAAAATGTAACATCTAGATCAACATTTCAATGTAGAAATACATATTTTTGAATAAAATAAAGCTTCAAAAGTTTAATTTTTTCTTCAAAATTATTCAATATTAACATTTACCCTAGACCCCTACCAATTGAGTTTAGGTCACACCAAAATAAATCACACACTCATGAGCTCAATAGTACTCTCAGATTTCAAATCTGAGTTACTGGTTATGGGTTCTATGGATTTGAAAAATAAAATAATTTTATTTATTTATTTTATTTATTTTATTTATGGTCATGTCAAAATAACTACTTTCCATTATTGGCCCACGTTAGCTAATGATAGGCTCCGAATATGGATAGCACGCCATCACGATCTCAATGGTGGTCTCATATTTTAAATTCAAGTTAATGTTGATGAGATATATATATTTTAAAAAAAATAATTTAATTTAATTATTTTATTTACAATTATTCCATTTTAGGATATTCCCACTAGAGGTCCGCACTGAATATTGTTTTGCTACTCCTAGGAAAAACCTACCATCATGAATGCAAAGGTACCCTCAGATTCATGATCTTGTAGCCATTTAAGAGTTATTCAACTTTTACAATAAAACCACTCACACATGCTATTTAAAAACATATCATATTTTGATAGACCATTCTGGGAACATCAATCCTCAGAATCACATGTCATCTGAGCACGTGGTCTCGGAATATTGGAAAAAAATATCTTAGAAATAAAACCATGAAAATATGAGTCATTACAATCTCACAACCTTAAGTCTTTACAACCTCCAAATACAAACCAAGGGATTCCCAAACTGATGAGGGTATGATCATGAACCTGAGCCTCCCACTCCCATGTTCTCTCCTAGATTCTCATGGGCTATCACCAATTTCATAGTAGAGGAATCAATGGCCCATGGATGGTCCTCTCGTACGGATCCTCAATTTCTATTGGATACTCTACAAATGTTGCCTCGTCATCCATGTCTAACATTCCCCAGACAATGACGTGTGATGGTTCATGTATGTATCTCATCAGTAGGGATTCTTGGAAGGTGTCCTCCACCTCCTCTAACTATATTGGTTGATCCAAGAGGTACACAACCACGCCCACTAAATGTTGTATCAGAAAATATCTGATGAAACTTGGAGATAAATTGCTGACACAACCAAATCTTTGTATCCCGCATCTAAGAATGACCTAAATAAACACATGTTATCCCACTTTGAACTACAATAGCCTCTGTCACATACTAGTATAGGAATTATTATGGCTCTATGTAGATTTCATCCTCTCTTCTATGTCATATACCTTCTCTATTGTAGCCTACACCAACTCTGGTCCCAGTGGCGCTAACCCGGCAGCACCATTTTAGAAAAGTGGAAACTTATTGGGTCTCCCGTATAAGGCCTCGAATGGTTTCATATTGGAAGTAGAATGGTAGATATTATTTTATAAAAAATACACTAGAGATAGATTATCCTCCCAACAGGGAAAAAATAAATGATGTAAGCACATAGCATGTCTACTAGGACATAAATGGTCTGCTCCATCTGGTCAACTAATAGGGGGTGTTAAGTTGTTCTCAAGCACAATTGAGACCCAAAAGCCTCTTAAATACCTTAAAAATGGGGTGAAAAGCGTGGACCTTGATATGAGACTATCATTGATGGTATTATGTGGATTTGGACTATCTCTTATAGGTAGAGGCGTCCCAAGATCTCAAAAGGACTCTGTTTCAGAAAATCTATGAAGTGACAACCATGGTGAGTTGGTCGGTGATCACCCAATTCATACCATGTCCCCTGAAACTACATGATAAACCTATAATGATTTCCATTTATATCCTTTACCACTCACTTCTTAGTACCCCAAGGATGAATAGTTAAAACCCTTCTATGCATAGGGGATCAACATGTTGTATTGAAAAACCGAAAAACTGATTAAACCAGCACTATATGTTTATATAAATAGGTAAGCCCAGCTACAACATATTATATCATCCCCATTTTACACCTTGAAACCACATGAATATTTTAATTCATCTCATTACTCAAAGAGTCCACTACTACTACTGTGCATCCTCTTAATGTAACGACTTCCACCCACCTTTAAAATTTCGATTAGGGGTATTCCCTATGGGTAACTATGCACATAAAGACTCACAGTTGGTATCATTGAGTTATGCCTCTGTGACTCACTTTATGAGTGTATGGGTTACGAACACTGATTTTAGTTAAGTTCTGTCATCTTTATCCATGAAGGATAATTGTTGCAAGGAGAACTAATCTCTTTCATTGTTCAAAAACTATGAACTGGATATCATGTTTGAGATAATTTTCTACCACATTTCCATTACCCTGAGTATATAATATTTAAAAGTCATAGGCATGGAATAACTCCATTCATAAACCCTATCTCAAGTTCAAATCCATATGATAGAAGAAATACTTGAGACTCTATTGGTTAGAGTAGATGTATAACCATTCACCCATAAGTCAGTGTCGATGCATCTTCAAGGTGAAGACATTCGATGAAATCAAAATATCATGGGTCATGTAGTTCTTCTCAAGTGAAATCAGTTGACACAAACCATAGAAAATTACCGATCTCCATTGAATCAATACACAACCATGTTCTGTCTCTTATGCATCGCAGCACACTATATACTTTACTCCCTTCATAGGGAATCTCATGATTGCAGTTCTCATCAAATTCTAACTTAAATACTACCAATCCTGTGAGGACCATTCAATCCCTGAAATTGTCTACCTCTTTCAACTAATCTATGTGATGATTAACCCTTTAGTGGTGGATACTAGAACACTACAGCCAAATGGTTAATGTTCTAGTAATCCATAAATAACTGTGAACATAGGGTCTTACTAAGACCTTCATCTGCAAGTCCTCCACCTTCTCCCTCAATTCGTGAAGCTCTACAAAATCTATCTGATATAATGATGCTGATATCAATGCCATATCATGGTGTATAACAATGTAGAATTTTATACACCTATGGGGAGGTAAACCAAGCAACATATTCTTATAAATTTTTTCTCGTACTCGACCACTATAGCTGGTAAATGAAGAATCATAACTTCTACTACAAATTTGTTAAGGATGGCTGACTCAAGTGTGATCAGATGAAACCCTTGTATGCATGAGTTTCTCCCATACTACATGGGTTTCCATTTTCACCCACCAAGGAAAACCCAATTCCAATGTTGTGAACATAAAACATTCTTTTTTTCTAAAAATTTCAATATAGTCATGAACTATGGATGATCATTCCATAATGAAACTAACATCGTAAGTCCTCTATGTGTACACATATAAATTCCAACCAAAACTATGATATTAACGTATAGATAAAACCATATTAATTAGTGTGAATATCATGTCACCTCTCATAGGTGTGTCCTAATGTGAGGGTCATGTTAAATCTTTAACAAGAATCCTTTATATTGATTTAGATTCATGTAAAGAATGAATTATTAGAAGATGTTTCTATTAATACGACAGCTAATAGTTTGGAAAAAATGTACCTCAAATCATTCTTGGAGAACTTGTCTGACATTCATTAACCACATGCAACATCTCCCTTCCCCTATCCACCAGTTTCATGAGCCTAGTGTGGAAAAAATTAGGTTGGTGGTTGTAACATAACAAAATATATACCACCCATGCTTCTCTCATAGATACTCTTCTACGTCTCCCACCCTATAGATTCATCTGTTCCAATCACTATACCTACCCTAGTATCCCATCCACTATTTCATTATCGAAAACAAAAGTTGGAAAATCTATATATATGTCCCATTTCATGTTTTGGAAACCATTAAATCATCCTAAGCATACTGGAATTACAAAATGTGACCTTAGAATTTTATCCCCTATCTTGGGACCTCTTCTTAGAATGTATCACATGTAAAACTCTATGAGACTGACATAGGCGTCCTTATTTCCTGATGATAACATCCATTGGATGTATTTTCTCATCCGATGGACATTCATGAACAATAGTTCTCTCTATAACTCTATTTTAAGAAGGTATGTATAGATTACTAGAAATGGATCAAATGTCCCAAAAAACAACTCACTAAGTAGGCTGAGCTCTGAAGAAAGATTTGTATCATATTCATCTTGTAACATGAATGTTCAGTATGGCATGTTGAATACACATCTACAATCATGTCATCCATCCAATGTTGTATAATCTCTTGGATATGTATAACCATTATCTATTACGGAGAGATCCCAAATCTCTGAGAAAGGATCTCAAGCTCTGTCAATTGAATAGTTACAGCATCATATGATCGGGTATTATAAAACCCGCCACAACCCAACACTATCACTAAGAATGCTAACTGCTAGGACCAAAATCTGATCTTATGGTGTCTGGACTAGGTAGAAACATATTCACCACTTCATGTTTGTCCTTAGTTTCATCTGGCTCATGTACGCCTTATATCCTGAGGGGCCTTAATCACTGAAACATGTTATATGTTCTCAATCAGTGCATCTAATATACTCGTACTATGGGTACCATGTTATACTTCAAATGTCATGGTATAGACGGAACACCACATGGAGGTGTTGTTTCTGGTATGAACCCATGTACCCCATTCTTCACCCTACAGATCATCATCATGATCACTAGGTAGAATCCATAATGGCTATCTACATGGATGTATCTTAAAAAACAATATGTACCATGATCAATAGAGTATACCTAGAGAGATGTCTCAAGAAGGACATGAAAAACACAATATATTCTTATATTATGCATGTACCATAATATTCCACTACAAAAAAGTGTTTTCACAAACTGAGTTGAAAAGTTAAATTATGAGTCCTAGTGTATGGATTTATCAGATGTCACACCAGCATTGTATTCCATTGCCAAAAATCCAAACTCAAGACATGTAACCCCTTTGACCCAAACAGAACTCATAGAATCATAATTCATAAGGTATAACTAGCCACATTTGATGCCCCTCAATCACAACCCATCCCCCAGGGCCCGTGTCATGACTACCCGATGCCTGCCTCCCATTATCCTGGGGATGAAAACTAGTACCAAGTTGGTATACCACAAAAATTTGGATAAATTTTCCTATGTACACGTACACACAAACACAACTCCAAGATAGAAATATTGGAATATTTAAACACTATGTAAACAACCACAAGGTATGATAGTATAAAACACAATGAAAAATGTTCCAGAATACATGCCCATCAGAAAAAGAAAAGTTAATGCACATGTATCTAGAATTCCTATACATAAAACCCTCCCTTAAGGGTAGGTATATAAAAAGTTTTCTATAGCCATATAACCACATATTTTATTTTTTGTCACTATATGATACACCCATACTCAGTTCACCAAGGACTCTTCCAAAGCATTGATTGTCTATAGAAGACACTACATGTGTTGGAGAATCACTAGCAGGTGTGAGAAACAAATACACAGTAGGGACCCCACATCACAAATGTATACCACATCGAAATACACAAAGAAGAATACCAATGAGGTACACTAATGTATCCTCTAATAATTATAATCAGGAGATTCACTACAGTTATATCACAATGGTATATCCTAATGTATAGAAATAAATACTACCAGTCACAATGTCGAACATCTTGTTCTACTAAGGGACTCATCCCTAATGACTCACTAGGCCATGTTGGGCCACTAAGATCTACTAATCACAGAGGTCTGTTAGGCCGTGGAGGTCTTCTCATCACAGAGGTCTGCTTGTATGCTGGGTCATTTAGGTCCTCCCGTTTTCTGGGCCCCTGAGATCCACTGGTCACTGAGGTCTATTGGGCCATTGAGATCTACTCATCACATAGGTCTCATGGGCCTCTATGGTCTACTCATCACTTCCTTCTTGTCCCAGCCATCCGTAGGACTTCTACATGCAGAATTCATGATTACGGGAGACTCTAATCCTCTTCCATCAGCCATACCCCATGTTCCACTAAATTTCATAGAGTTTATACCATAAAGAATGCCTCATCGTGAGTGTACCAACTCCATAATAAACTAATCAGTCCAATGTAAAATATAAACATTATAAGTCTTTTAGTGAAAATGGGTTAGATGGGTCCATGACATGTCCAACCATGAAAGAGCTACCCGACCCAACCCAAATCAAATTGGCTATCCCAACCCAATCAGTGTGGGTTTGGTCCAACCCGGTCCATCCTGGCTAAGGGTTATGCCACCTAGCAGCCATGTCCCCTTCCTCTAGCCCAACACACACTGGCATACTGATTATTATCCAGCTGGCTCATGCAGTGTCCTAATTCCCCCTATGGCCTGGCCTGAGCTGGCTGGCTAGTTTGGCTGAGCATAGACGAAGTATGTGTTATGTCCGTTCTGAATCCCACGGCTAGCTCGGTTGGACACCTCTCTTCTTGTGGTTCACTAACCATGTGTCATCGATCTATCATGGACCACCATGGCCCAGACCTACTTTTGTCATTGGAGAATCTACTGCATTCCTCCATATCTTCCACGGAATGTCGCTGTCACGTCCCACCTCCCACACGCACCCTCCAATGCATGTCTCTTTCACCTAGCCTCAACTCTCAATCCACCACATCTAGCTCCCATGTCATCCCTTATAACATTATTCCACCATCTCCCATGTCCCCATACTAATTTGATCCATGGTGGTATTTCTTATTGGGCGTTGGATTCCATCATGTAACAAAAAATGGATGAAAATGGAAGAGTAGAAGGATTCTAAAGGAAAACACTAAGGGAGAACCATGAACTTTGTTCGTGTCGGAGTTATTCTTCCAATTTAGGATTTTTATGTTTTTTCTAGCTAGATACTCGTGCTAACTAATGTTAATTCTTTCCTAGGGTAAAACCACCATCCTAAATGCAATGGTTACCATGGATTTTGGATCTGTAAATTCAATTAAGTGTTATTTCAGTTTTTTCTAGAAAACTGCTCATGAACGCAATTTATAAACATAAAATTTTATGAAAAACCATTCTGGGCACACTAGGCCCCAAAATCACATGTCGTCTCAGTGCCTAGTCTTGTAATTTTCCAAAATATTTATAAAAAATAAAACTAATAAAATATAGTTCATTACATAACTAATACATGATATTAAAAAATATGCATTAAATACCATATTTTAGTATATGTATTTATTTGGAGATGTAAAATAGAGATAGAGTAATAAAAATATGTGATTGATGATATACTATTCTTGGGAATGTATTAGTATATTGGAGATCAATAGTTCCAAGAAGTGGTAAATTTTTATTGTTTTAGATATTATAGTTGATATTCAATTGTTATAGTGTAATTTTAATATTATTTATTAACTATTTTCTTAACATGGAAAAAGTTCATTTCTAATGCTTCCTACTAGGTAATTTAGATGAAAAAACATTAATACATTAATCTACACACACCTTGGAGTCCTCACAAGTGAACATGGATATTCTCTAATACAAATTAACTTGATAACACATGGGGATAGTTCCCCAATAATGAAATAATTACTAGAAAATTTTTTAATTTAATTTTGAGGATTTCATTTAAATCATCTTTATAATGTATTTAAAGTGATTTATATTTGTTCTATAACTCCTGTACAACAAATGAAATAAATCAACCAAGGGGAACCTAATGTAAATTTTTCACAAATTTCAAATAATGAAGACAAAATTATCATGATCTAAAAATAATAATACCATTCAATCGAAAATAGTCATCATAATGTATATAAATAGTTTGTAAAATCCTTACATTCATTATACAATAATAAACAATGTAGTCTCTCAGCACTCGATGATATGAATTATACCATTTATCTATTTTATTCTAATATTTTATTATTTATTTAATGAGTTAGTCATCTATATTTATTCATTGTTATATTTTTTATCTCAATAAAAAAATAACGAAAATAATAACTTCCTTATGTCTCATAATTGGATTTGATTTCTCCACATATACAAGACAAATCATTGGTGTGATTATATTATCATCATGTATACAAATTAGTGTGAACTATTTTTCACTATTATTCATCATTCATAATTATTATTATCCTCTATGTTATCCAATATCATAAAACACAATATACTTTTTCCTCCCAAAAAATCCTCCACAACATAACTCCCACAAAAATATATATCTATGTCCTTGAATTTTAAATTTCAAATAATAAAACAAAACTACCATAATCTAAATTTAATGTTTGAGGAATTTTTTTAATAATTATTAAATAATATTAAATATTATATGGGGATGTTCATGGATAATTTCTTGTTTTTTATAGTGTCACTATTCTATTCACATCATTAAAATCATCGAAATTCATTTTTTCATATTAATATCACTGAAATTATAGCACACGAAAACATATGTCAAATGAAGAATAAATTATAGAATATATATAATTTTCTATTAAAAACATGTTGATAAACTACCACCGTAATGATTTTGGGGGAATAAAATCTCATTTTTTCATAAAAAAACATTTCACTAGATTTCTATTGTCTAAACACTGAATCTATCATCATTATGATGTAATATTATCTTATCATTTTTCTATCAAATTTATCATCCTTTTACATAAACTGTTATTTAATAATATTATGAAATGTTATATATTCTAATATAATAAAAAAATTGAAAACATGAAATATTATAGATTTTAAATTCACATTAAACAAAACACTAATTAGTTTCTAACACAAATAGAATTTATCCCACCAGTCAATAATTAACATTGTTTGAAAATTTATGTTATTCATATTGTTTAAAATATTTTAAATTCATATAATTTATTCCTTTACTTTCATTTATTTCCAAATAAATTACAACACTAATATTCCAACTTATTCATAAACACACCATTAATGTTTTGTTATTCCTCATTCTAGATTCATATAAGTTCTCAAAAAACTCCCACATTTGATTTTATCATTATACATATTAAAAATCCATATAATAAATGTAATTTAATTAATTCCTCTAACTATTATTGTTATGATCTTAGAAAAAAATATTAATTAGAAAATTCTATGAAAATGTGATCATACATAGTATATGAAACATGGATGGCCAAATAATATAAAAACATCCTCCAAAAAACTTAATATAAATATCACATTAGTTCAATTTTTTTTCAAATGTTTTTAATAAAATTCCCATACATATATTTTAAATGATTTCCTAAAAATGTGCATCAAAAAACACAATTGAACAGTTCTAATACCAAACACACACAAATTAATAACAAATATTTCCTGGCTAATTTTTCACCTTATAAATACAATATCGATTTTAATAAATAATCAAAATCATTTATGAAAAATTTAATAGTTTTTATTTATACTATTTTACCCCCTTGGGTTTTAAAAATAGAAAAAAACTACATATGAAATATAAATTAATAACTTATCCTTTAATAGGTGATCCTTTAATTTTATTCTTCTAACTTCATAACATAGAAGACAATAATACCTTTGAATTAGAATACTTTTTATCAGATAAAATATTTTTGAAATAAAATATAATGTTAGTAAAACTTTTCATATCTAATATTCATTAATATTAAATGTTAAAAGTTCATCCTTATAACTAAACACCACATCGTCATTTATTTATACAAATTTACAATGTTGTCCAGAAAATTTATTAATTTCTTATAATTTTTCATAATTCATAATTCATTGTTATATTAAACTATAGAAAAATATACCCCATTGATTAGGAAAATGATTATTTTCAATTTATATTAATTTAAAAATATCTATAATATTTATATTATTATCTTTTGTCTTTTTCAATAAAACTCTTTCTTCCTCTAATTCCATATATTTTACCTCTAATGAAATATTTATGGATTATATTAATGAACATATTTATAGGGTTTTATAATGATACACTCATATTATATAAGAATTTGTTCAAAATATTTTCCACAAACTTCATAGAGGTCATATATATGATTCTTCAATATAAACCCCCATTATCAAACATTACACCATGTGATATATTTATTTCATCAGAAACACATATTACTATTTGTGTCACCAAAATCACTTATCATGGGATGAAATATATTTATAAAGAACTAGAAACATATCATAAAGTTCTAATATCCTAAATAAAAATGAAAATGACCATAATATTAAAAGTTTTTCACCAGAAAAAAAATTATTGAGTTGATGTACATATATATTTTTTATAAAATGAGAGAAATATTTTATAATCCAAAAAACTGGGTACATTAAATTTTTTCAAATTTATTCTATATATTTTTTCCAAATTTTAATCTTTTCACGTGATACCATATTTTATTTCTAATTTAGATAGGAAAAATATAATTCTAAATTATCTCCTTTTATATTTCACCATTCACTATTCTTTTATTTTTTTGGGATCCATGTTTCATTTTAGTAATTTTAAGATCTTTATTTCTTATTTTTTTATATTTATTGATTAAAATAATATATATTTATCTATATATTTGAAAAATTCTTATCTTATATTGAGAATTATCTTAGTTAATTATTTGCATTTGAAAAATATTACATTAATTTCATAATGTGATTTTATTTTTTACAATGGTTTAACATTGAGATATTCATGATATTTTTTAGATACCAAAAACTTTTATATATATTAATACATTAGTTTTGAAATACATTTCCATTAAAATAATCCTAAATATCAATAAGACTAATGTCTCTAGAAGACTAGTTTTATGATATATCAATATGAAACTAAACTAACACTACTGTTTTTAATATGCAAAATGATACCATACTTCCCTTTGATATCATAAACCTCAAAGCATAACCTTGGAAATATATATAAATGAGGGACCTAAAAATCTCAATAAGAGAATGAACATGCTAATGAATCATAACCTATGTGTCAAAATGCATCATATGACATCATAAAATCTAAATATCGTGAATAATAATATGGAAGAATAATGTATATTACAATGAATAATAAAATCATGGAATCATAGGAATATGTAAAATACAAGAAACAAGACCAAATAATATGTCATCGTTATGTTACATAAAAACATCATATGGTAGACATATCCCAATCATAAATTAGGATTACACCTTAATTAATTGCATATATCCTCATAGGACATAGATGTAACAAAATAAATTAGAATGATATTAGAGTGAATTAATTATAAAATGTACATCCTTATGTGGAATATAAAATTTAATAAAATATAATCCCTACACATAATAATTTACATTGAAAATAAAAGGTTTACTTAATCAGGACTCATGTCACAATCAACTGAGGTTCCATTAACAATCCAAATTGAATGAGGAATTAAAATTTTTGGGAAATAATATATTTATAAATTATCTCATATCATTTATTGGGTGTTAATTTAAAAATCAACTTGAGAACGGGTATAAATTTTTTTGTATAAATGAACCATCGGTGTAGGGGTTTAAGGAATTGGTTTAATACCATTACAGAAAGATTGAAAAAGTAATTTTCTTTGAAAAAAATGTAAAACAAAAATGGTTAACGCAAAAATATTCTTTTTAATAATTAGATCATAATGGGAATAATGATTTTTAAATTTCATAACATATAAGTATTACGGGATAAAAATGTTTTCATAAATCAAGATTGATTTTAAGTAAGGCATTTCATAAATAAACTATAGGAATGAATAATAATTTCAATGGTAGGGAAAATAATATATATATATATGTAATAGAATATATATATATATATATAATTTATTATCATTATCTATCATAAAATAGAGATCTAAACTGAGTTTTCGAGATAAATATCATATCTAAACGAAAATATTGTGGTTCCAATAAATCACGTACCACTAGTATGGATTCATTCTACACATTCAGTTAACATAATAAATTATAAAATTATATTCATTAATTAAATAAATCAAAAAAATATATCTATCTTTTATTTAATATAATTACATTCAATGAATTTCCTACCATTTGAATGAGACTTAATGAAGTGTTTCAATTTCTAGAGGGTGTTCAATTCATAGTTCCATGTTGATACCACATTGGAATAATTATTGAATTTCTCATCAAATTATACTATAACACCAGAGGTGAGATAAAAGAATATTCATTTTAATCATGAAATGTAAATGGTCCCAAATATTTATATGTGTTTTAATATAGGGATGACACATTTAGTATAAACATTATTGATATACGATTGGTACATATGAAAAATTTTACTGATCATTATTTAATTCAATGCTCATTAATAAATTTTAGAATCATTAATTTAGTTATATATTCTTATAATCATTTTATTCAAAAATAATTGTATTTCTATAAATTTTCATGAATTTCGTTGAGAAAAATGAAGTGAGGTTTTCAAAGAGGCGGTGAACCGACAATGTTGTGAATTTCATTTTTATTAAAAATAAAATTTCCTAATGATGGATTAAATATATTATAGAATAGTAATATTTTTGTATATTTTGTATTATGATGTCAATTATTTTTGGATGGATAGAATATGGTTTGTTATAATCAAAATTTAATTAATAGAGTTTAATCAATAATTTTACTTCTTCATTTTGTTGTCTCTTCTTATGAAAAGCCTTATGGCTCTATGAAAGGTATTTGGTGATATGAGAAGAACTAAAAAATAGGGTATGATATTAAAAATATAATTAGAATTAAATTTAGAAATCTCTAATGTTTAGAAGATGTGAAGAGAAGGGGTATCATGGGGAGATATATCTATGGGAGGATTATAGTGTTTTTTGAATCTTATAATCTTTTGTTTAATATTTTTGCCAAATAAATATAATTGTGTGGACTTTTGTGTCTATACATAATAATTTGTACATATTAGTTTGATATAAGGGTCACTTATCTCATTCATGAATCACTTCTACATGTGTATTCTAATAATTTAAATTACTATATTTTTTCGTCTATCAGTATAAAAAATATTCAACTATTTTAATAAAATAGCATAAATATCCAAAATAAATTTCTAATATATATATTTGAATAATGAAATCCATTTTATAAAAACAAATTTCTATATATTATAATTTTTAATTTTCAAATAAAATATTTATTTATATTAAAAAATCAAATTTTCTATTTTATGAACTATTTTATGACTCTCTTGAAAACTACTTGTTGCCTCATAAAATTATAGTTTCCTTATAATAAAACATAATTTTAGTTTTTATAGACATATTACTAAAATAAACTTAATTTTATATTATTATGTTTGTTATAAATATTTTAATAAATCATTTACATTTTACCAAAACATAGTAACATATATTTATCATTTTTATGCATTTATTTACTCCTATCATGATATTAATTTGTTATATTTTCATATCAGATGATAAATAAATATTATTATACCTCTAAAGATGTGATGATATTATTTTATTGTTTAGGTTATGATTGTTAATGGTCTTATTAGTATTAAAATGGTCAAACAACTCTTCCAACAGTAATATGGGTTCCATACATTTAATAAATATGTCAAATTTTATTAATTATTTACTAAATTCTATTTTATTTAAATTTTATTAATATTTTATTTTTCAAGATGAATATTATATTACTAATATTATGCTTCATTTATATATGTTCTTTTTCAAGTGAGGTTATGTTGGGGGATTAGGATGATCCAAATGATATAATTTTAGTTATCTAATTTTATATTTTTTTATCCCATTGTAATATTTTAAATTTTATGGCCATATTTATTCCCTATATTCAATATTAAAATTCATATAATAAAATGTTGTTATTTTTATCATTAGTTTCATGCATATTATATAGTACTATATTAATAAATATAGTGAAATTATATAATCTTAAGGTAAGTTACATTTATAAAATATAGGGTTGTTATATATTTATTCATTAAATAAACATTTCTTCTATATCGTCAATATTTTCCAATAATAAGACCTCTTTAGGTGATTCATGTTCCTCTTCATCATGATACTCTGAATTTTATGTCTATGTATCATCTTTTAAATAAAATTTAATTATTAACCCCATTAAGTACATTTTTTAATTTAATGACTTATCACCAATACCATTTTGGGATCCATATTCTTCACCACCACTCATGATAAAGAATTATATTTATAAAGATAATTCCACCATTTTTTGATTGATTAACTCTCACCCATGGTTTTTTTAATAATAAACCTATTCTAAAATTCATTGACTCGTTCCCTTAAATTTCATGTGAGAAATTTCCATAACATCCACATCCATCTACTCTATCACATTTAATTTCATCATCCTTTCCTTATGAACATTATAAAGAAAAAATCTCAATTAATTGAAAATAAAATCCCATTATTTATAGTTTTCCATTATATTTACATTTCCCTTTTTAAATAGTTCTCAATATGAGTTTCATGAACTTATCAAACATCAAATCAAAATCTATTGTGATGACCCAGACCCCCCCCCCCTTGGTCCCTTTGCCAAAATCCGAATCCTTAAGGTGTACCAATCAGTGAGACCGGTCGGTGAGACCGATCGGTGAGACCGATCGGTGCGACCGATCAGTGAGACCAATCGGTGCGACCGATCAGTGAGACCGATCGGTGCGACCGATCGGTGAGACCGATCGGTGCGACCAATCGGCGGAACCGGCTGACGTCACCCGACCTTGCCAGGTTGTTCCAGTAACGCGCACAAAAGTTTAATTAAATACTGAATCGGATCATGAGTCAGTTTAAAACACTCAGCACCTTTAATGATGGGTCAATCCGCGTGGTCAACCCATGTCTTCCACGTCTTACGCGGTTCAGCGTTTTTATCTCAACCGTCCCCGCTCTTATAAATTAAGGGTTAGGCCGTGGTTTCCACCTTCTTCGATCGTGACTCTTCTGGTGCATCGGGACCGCCACGTCATTATCAGTAAAGTTCCGCGCCCCCGACCTAAACGTCGATCATCTATCATCAAGTAGGGAATTTCTTTCGTCTCTCACTTCTGTGTATCAGGCGGGGTGGGCGTTATCTTTTGTTCTCATGAGAAATGGTTGAGCCTTTAAATGAAGATAATAACTGGTTAAAGAAGGGGAAGGGGTTGTGATTGTTGTTTATGCCTTATCTTGTGATCATCCTTTTTAGTTGTGTTGGTTTTTGTTTTCTGAAAATTGAGGTCGTTGTTGGTCGTTGTATGTGCACTGATAAATCCCCTCGTGATGTTTTAAATGGGTTGCTGAATTTGTGAACTCCTGCTGTGAAATTGGTTAATCACGTATATCCGGCTGAATAATTGAAAGCACCAGGATCAACCTTTCTGTGATAACTCCCAGTTAGAACACACGGAATTTGAAATCATGGAGTGTGTTAAGTCGTTTAAATATGAAAATTCCTGACTTGTGTTGGTAGCGGCGGTTGGTTGTCTTCCTTTCGGGCCGATTGCTAGAAATGTGGGAGGGGATGGGATCCCTGTTCTTTTTATACTCTCGGTGGCTGTGTGAATTTGGGGGATGGGATCTCCTGTTGGTATGGTTCTAGTGTTTGTGAGTTTTTATCACAAATTGGGGAGAGATCCTCTGTTGGAAGAACCGGGTGTGAGTGTTTTGGTTGATCTATGCTTTTGACGCTTTCCTTGGTTATGCTTATGGTAGTTGCCCAGTAGTGCTTAAAATTAAATGAACATTTTGACTGAACGTGAAACAAGAATGGGACAAATGGTTTTTTGGGCAAGGGTTGTGAATTGTGACTCGGACTCAGTGGTGTTGTGTTCTGTAGGTTGGCTAGGAAATCCTATGTTTTGGGTGAGTGTTTTTTACCTATATCTATACTTGTAGCTTTGTGTTTCTCTTTCGTGCCCCACCCAAGTTGAGCACTTAGTGCCGAACACCCCCATTTATGGGGGGAGGGTGTTTTTCCCAACACTGTACTTAGTGGCTGGTTATTAGCTCCTTTTCTGCTCCCTTTCCCGGATAGCCCAAGTATCTTTGGGCAGGCTGTGATGGCCTGAAGTCCATTATTATCCCAAGAACCTTCGGGCGGGGTGTTGTGGTGGTTGGCCAGGTGTGTGCGGAAGGTGGTTTCCCAAGTGTCTTTGGGATGAGGCCCAAGTGTCTTCGGGCGTGGCAGTGGATCCTTTAGCCCAGGTGTCTTCGGGCGTAGCGGTGGTTGTTCTGGCCTAGGTGTTTACAGGCATGGTTACATGTGATGGTTTTGGCCCAGGTGTGTGCGGGCGGGATTCGGCAGTGGGACTGCGTGTGGTTGTGGCCCAGGTGTGTGCGGGCGGGTGTGGCAGTGGGACTGCGGTGAGAATGGCGGGATTGGTCCGATGCGTAGGATGTCTCAATAACCAGTGGGAAAGTGGCGTGGGGTACCCAAACATCGATGTGCTCTTATATATATATTACTTGACTTGTATTATTTGGGGAGCGAGCCTTGGTGAGGCCTGGGATGGATAGTTGCCTTGTTAGTTTCTGGTTCTTCTCTTTTCTCACGGGACTTTAGTATGTTCCCCCACTTATGCACGAGAGTCTTGGTTTTCCCTACTGAGTGTACTTGTATGCTCACCCTACGTACATAAAACTGCTTTCAGGTTTCCAGGAGGACTTCGGGGATCACGCAGGACCTTACTAGCTCAGACTTTTGCAGCCGTTGCAGTTGTTCTCCTTCTCTTTTGGTACTTACCTTATAGTCACCTTTTTGCACTTTGTGGCTTTCACTTTTGAAATATGAAAGTGGGAATGGTTTACTTTTGGCTTTACTTTTATTTCTACCTTGGTGTTGTTGGGTTTCCTTCTCCTTATCTTTTGATCCTATAAAATAAAAAGGGTAATGCCTTCCATTCTCAAGAATTTCCAATACCCTTGGTGCTAGTCGCCACTCCGGGGCCTATTGAAGGCGGGTTTCGGGGGTCATTATCTCTCCTTCAACATAAAGAAGGAAGGGACTGGCAACCTGCTGACCCTTCCCTCCTTTTGGTGAAGGCGGGTCGTGACAGAATGGTATCAGAGGCGGAGGTTGAGAGATAGGACGGAGTCTGGAGTTAGGAAAAGTGAGGATTGCATGGGATGGTAAGGAAACAGCGTTGGATGACCTTGGTGCGTGAATTAGGCCAGGGAAGACCGGCTAGGACACGAGATTTTAGGGCCCCCCGTGATCCGATGCAAGGACTCTCGACCTGCCGAACGACCAAGTGAGGCCACACTGATTGCAGGGTAGAGACCCTAGGAAAGGTACATGCATCATAAATGACTTGTGTTCTTGTGTTTCTGGGACGTCTTGGGAATTAAGAATAAATTAAATCTTAATAAGTTTTAAGAACGATTTTCTTTGCACTACATGGGCTTAGGCTTTCCTTGTTACCTTGCAGCTATGGCACCTGGAAGGCGACCACGTGTGGTACAGGCGATCGAGGCCCCCGAGACTGCCTTGGCCAATCGGCCGAGAGCCGATCGAGAGGAAGAGGACGACCATTGGTAGAAGACTCTTCGAGCCTTCCAGCGACAGGCCCTCGAGAAGTATGAGGGAAGGACCTCCGATGTGAAGATGGAAGGCTGGCTAGAGGAGCTAGTCATAGCCTTCGGCCTGATTCGGGCCCCGACCGAGTACTGGGTTCCTCTGGCTGTTAGCCAGATGCGAGGAGCGGCACGTCAGTGGTGGATGCTTCACCTGGGGAGTAGGAAAGAGTCTGAGGTTGCTTGGGCGGACTTCGAGAAGGAGTTCCGGGCGGAGTTCCTATCCTTGACAATGAAGGCGGAGAAGAGGCAGGAGCTACTCTCCCTCCAGCAGGGGAGCATGTCCGTGAGGGAACTTGGAATCAAGTTCAAGGACCTCCTGCGTTTTTCTCTGGACCTCTTTCCCAATGAGGAGTCTCGGGCAAGACGTTTGGAGGAGGCGCTCCGACCCTCCCTCCAGTATGCTGTTACCCCCTTTACCCTTCCGACATACTTAGAGGTTCAGAAGAAGGACGAAGTGGTGGAAAGGATGCACGCTCTGGGCGGAGTGTAACGAGAAGGGATCCAGCTGGGACCATCGAAGGGGAAGGCCGTCAGCACCAGGCCTCCAGCATCGGGACCCTCCAGGTTCCGACCCGCAGGGAGCAGGCCGCATCAGTTTCAGTTTTGATCCCCTGGCCCACGTTCTTTTCCTTCAGGATCGGGACCACGGTGCTTCATCTGCGGGAGCCCTGGACATCTCCGGAGTCAGTGCCCCGATCGGGTGCAACACAGTAGTGGCAGTCATCCCCAGCATCCGCCGCAGCAGCAGTTTCCAGCCAGACCCTTCCAGCAGCAGCAGCAGGGACAGCGAGCTCCCGCTCCTCCGCAGGCAGACATAGGAGGGGGAGGCCTACCTCAGGGCGCTCCCCAGGGACCTCGACCAGGGCGTGGTCGGGGAGGTGGCCGACAGCCGAGGGGCAGGGGAGCTGGGCGTGGACAGCTACACGCCGCAGAAGCAACAGTTCCAGCAGGGCCGGAGGTTGTTCGAGGTACGATCAGTGTGTTTAACACTCTTGCTTATGCTTTGTTCGATACCAGAGCTTCGCACTCCATTGTTGCACCCAGTCTAGCCCGTGCCTTGGGTCTAGATGCCGAGAGACTTCCAGTACCCCTGGTGTTGAGCACACCAGTTGGAGGTCAGACCGACTTATTGTTCGTTTTTCGGGGATGTAGACTGATGTTGGGGCCACATCAGTCGGTTAGGGATCTCCTCCTGCTACAGATTCGGCCGTACGATGTCATCCTAGGCATCAACTAGATATTTTCTGTGTGCGCCGTCATCGACTGTTTCCAAAGAAGAGTGGTGTTCTCAGGTTTGGACGGCCAGCGTGTTACCTTCACCGGCGAGCGGAGCTGTCCGAAGGGAAACAGGAGGGAGGAACCTCTCCTCTCCCTATTGACCGAACTGACGATAGGATCAGTAGATGCGGAAGTGGTGGAAGTACCAGAGATCGTTCGTGAGTTTATGGATGTCTTTCCTGAGGAGGTGACGACTCTACCCCCTCGACGTGATATCGAGTTCGGGATAGACCTGCAGCCCGGCTCTCAACCAATCTCGATGGCTCCTTACCGGATGGCACCTTCGGAGCTACGGGAGTTGCGGATACAGATTGACGATCTGATGAAGAGGGGTTATGTCCGTCCGAGTGCGTCACCTTGGGGCGCTCCAGTCTTGTTTGCAAGGAAGGCAGATGGTGGCCTCAGGTTGTGCATCGATTACAGGAGGCTGAATCATGTAACAATCAAGAATCGCTACCCTCTTCCGAGGATAGATGATCTTTTCGACCAGCTGAAGGGGGCAGGATGGTTATCGAAGATCGACCTGCGATCCGGGTACCACCAGCTGAGGGTGAAGGATAGGGACGTCCCGAAGACGGCGTTTAGGTGCAGGTATGGACACTTCGAGTTCGTGGTCATGCCCTTTGGTGTTACGAACGCCCCGGCCGTGTTCATGGGGCTCGTGAACTCCATCTTTCGGGAGTACCTGGTTCGGTTTGTGGTGGTATTCATCGACGATATCCTCATCTATTCAAGGTCAGAAGAGGACCATGCAGATCACCTGAGGACAGTTTTGGAGGTCCTCCGACAGCACCAGCTCTACGGAAAGTTGTCAAAGTGCAAGTTCTGGACACGAGAAGTGCACTTCCTCGGGCATGTAGTGTCGGAGCAGGGGGTAGCAGTCGACCCATCAAAGGGTGAGGCAGTTGTTTCTTGGGCAGCACCCAAGAGTGTAGCGGAAGTCCGGAGTTTCCTCGGACTGGCAGGTTACTACGGGAGATTCGTACCCAACTTCTCCCGAGTAGCAGCCCCTTTCACGGCTTTGACCAAGAAGGACCAGGTTTTCGTGTGGAGCGAGAAATGCGAGTCGTCTTTCAGCTACCTAAAAGAAAAGCTGGTTAGTGCCCCAGTGTTGAGATTACCAGACGAAGGGATGGCCTATGAGGTATTTTGTGATGCTTCAGGACAGGGCCTGGGATGCGTGTTGATGCAACAACAAGGGGTGATCTCTTACGGGTCCAGGCAGCTACGCCCCCATGAGCGTAACTATGCCACCCATGACCTGGAGCTTGCAGCAGTCGTTTTTGCGCTAAAGTTATGGCGGCACTACCTCATCGGGGAATGCTTTGTGGTCTTCACAGATCACAAAAGATTAAAGTACATCTTCACCCAGCGGGACTTGAACTTGCGACAACGGAGATGGGTGGAGTTCCTCCAGGACTACGACTTTGAAATCTCTTATACTGAGGGAAAGGGAAATGTGGTTGCCGATGCCTTGAGCAGGAGGACGCAGAAGGATGCGGTCCGAGAGTCGGCAAATACCTGGAAGGCAATGGAGGAGTTGGCTTCCTTGCACTTGGATGCAAGGGTGGAAGGTGCTAGAGGCTTCTTGTTTCAGATGACGGTACAGTCCTCCTTGTTGCAGCAAGTAGAAGAGTCTCAGTGGGGAGATCCTGAGGTGGAAGTGTTGCGGGATCATGTCGATCAGGGGAACGCTCCGGAAGGATGGTCGGAGGACAGCCGACATCGGATGCTCTTTCATGGGAGGTTGTTTGTTCCGGAGGTGATGCGTGATGAAGTCCTTCGTGAGTTCCATAGCTCAGCCTTGGCAGTGCCTCCGGGTGTTTCGAAAATGTACCAAGGCCTGAGGGGACAGTTTTGGTGGCCCGGGGTGAAACGGGCAGTGGCAGAGTTTGTGGCTAAATGCCTGGTGTGTCAGCAGGTGAAGGCTTAACACCGTGTTCCTGGTGGTTTGTTGCATCCTTTATATGTTCCCGAGTGGAAGTGGGACGACGTTTCGATGGACTTCGTCACAGGACTACCCAGAGCTCAGGGCGGGCATGATGCTATCTGGGTAGTGGTGGATCGATTGACAAAATCTGCTCACTTCTTGGCTATCATGGAGTCATGACCTGTGAGTACCTTAGCACAGAGGTACGTGGATGAGGTGGTGCGTTTGCATGGAGTTCCGAAGACTATCGTCTCAGATCGGGACACTCGGTTCACCTCACGAGTCTGGAAGGGGTTACAGCATGCTTTTGGCACCCAGCTACGCCTTAGCACTGCTTTTCACCCTCAGACTGATGGACAGACAGAGCGGACAATCCAGACATTGGAGGACATGCTGCGAGCATGTGTTCTGGATTTCGGAGGATCATGGGTACGATACTTGCCTTTATTAGAGTTTGCCTACAACAACAGCTCCCACTCTACTATCGGCATGGCTCCTTTCGAGGCTTTGTATGGAAGACCATGTCGTTCACCCTTATGCTGGGCAGAGGTTGGTGAGACTGGTACTCTTGGACCAGAAGTAGTGCAGAGTACCACGGAGAAAGTCCAGCTAGTGCGGGAGAGGATGAAAGCAGCTCAGGATCACAGAAATCTTATGCTGATCGTCGGAGGAGGCCCTTGGAGTTCGAGGTGGGAGATCACGTGTTCTTGATGGTTTCCCCTCGACGGGGGCAGCAGAGGTTCGGAAAGGGGAGTAAACTCTCCCCTAGGTTCATTGGACCTTTCGAGGTGCTGAGGCGAGTTGGCAAGGTGGCATATCAGCTGGCCCTACCACCTCAGTTGGAAAGGGTCCATGACATCTTCCATGTCTCCCAGCTTCGTCAGTAATTACATGATGACTCTCATGTCATCAACTGGGGAGAGCTAGATGTGGGAGAAGACGCGACCTTCGAGGAACGGCTAGTTAGGATCGAGGATCGCAAGGAAAAAGTGCTCCGTGGACAAACCATCGGCTTGGTTCGTGTGTTGTGGAGACATGGCGGCCTCGAAGAGAGTACGTGGGAGAGGGAAGCACAGATGCGTGCCCAATACCCCGTGTTGTTTTGAGATTTGTTCCTTTTGTACCTGTTGTGGTAGAACGTCTGACTTTTGGCTATGAAATGTACTAGTCCCTTTCCTCTGTTATGTGTGAAAAGCCCCGGCTAATGGGAAGAGGGAACCCGACCCCTAATCGAGACGCATTAAGGTGGATGCGATTAAACCCGTGCGGTCGAGACAGTGCCGCCAAAAGAGGATAATATCTTGACATGGGGGAGGGGAATTTCCCAAACCCACATGACCGGGCGGTTTGGCGTGGTATGTTGCTTGGTTCTTGGCAGGGGAGTGTTTTCAGTTGGCGGGGGTTCACTCCTAAGAGGTATCTTTGGAAGATGGTTGTTCGGACCCTCTCTTTCCTTCTGTTTTTTTTTATTCTCGAGGACGAGAATTGTTTAAGAGGTATATGATGTGATGACCCAGACCCCCCCCCCCTTGGTCCCTTTGCCAACATCTGATCCTTAAGGTGTACCAATCAGTGAGACCGATCGGTGAGACCGATCGGTGAGACCGATCGGTGCGACCAATCATTGAGACCGATCGGTGAGACCGATCGGTGAGTCCTATAGGTGAGACCGATCGGTGCGACCAATCTGTGAGACCGATCAGTGAGACCGATCGGTGCGACCGATCGGTGAGACCGATCGGTGCGACCAATCGGCGGAACCGGCTGACGTCACCCGACCTTGCCAGGTTTTTCCAGTAACGCGCACAAAAGTTTAATTAAATACTGAATCGGCTCATGAGTCGGTTTAAACCACTCAGCACCTTTAATGATGGGTCAAGCCGTGTGGTCAACCCACGACTTCCACGTCTTACGCGGTTCAGCGTTTTTATCTCAACCGTCCCCGCTCTTATAAATTAAGGGTTAGGCCGGGGTTTCCCCCTTCTTCGATCGTGACTCTTCTGGTGCATCGGGACCGCCGCGTCGTTATCCGTAAAGTTCTGCGGCCCCGACCTAAACGTCGATCATCTATCATCAAGTAGGGAATTTCTTTCGTCTCTCACTTCTGTGTATCATGCGGGGTGGGCGTTATCTTTTGTTCTCATGAGAAATGGTTGAGCCTTTAAATGAAGATAATAACTGGTTAAAGAAGGGGAAGGGGTTGTGATTGTTGTTTATGCCTTATCTTGTGATCATCCTTTTTAGTTGTGCTGGTTTTTGTTTTATAAAAATTGAGGCCGTTGGTGGTCGTTGTATGTGCACTGATAAATCCCCTCGTGAGGTTTTAAATGGGTTTCTGAATTTGTGAACTCCTGCTGTGAAATTGGTTAATCACGTATATCCGGCTGAATAATTGAAAGCACCAGGATCAACCTTTCTGTGATAACTCCCGGTTAGAACACACAGAATTTGAAATCATGGAGTGTGTTAAGTCGTTTAAATCTGAAAATTCCTGACTTGTGTTGGTAGTGGCGGTTGGTTGTCTTCCTTTCGGGCCGATTGCTGGAAATGTGGGAGGGGATGGGATCCCCTGTTCTTTTTATACTCTCGGTGGCTGTGTGAATTTGGGGGATGGGATCTCCTGTTGGTATGGTTCCAGTGTTTGTGAGTTTTTATCACAAATTGGAGAGAGATCCTCTGTTGGCAGAACCGGGTGTGAGTGTTTTGGTTGATCTATGCTTTTGACGCTTTCCTTGGTTATGCTTATGGTAGTTGCGCAGTAGTGCTTAAAATTAAATGAACATTTTGACTGAACGTGAAACAATAATGGGACAAATGGTTTTGTGGGCAAGGGTTGTGAATTGTGACTCGGACTCAGTGGTGTTGTGTTCTGTAGGTTGGCTAGGAAAACCTATGTTTTGGGTGAGTGTTTGTTACCTATATCTATACTTGTAGCTTTGTGTTTCTCATTCGCGCCCCACCCAAGTTGAGCACTTAGTGCCGAACACCCCCATTTATGGGGGGAGGGTGTTTTTCCCAACACTGTACTTAGTGGTTGGTTATTAGCTCCTTTTCTGCTCCCTTTCCCGGATAGCCCAAGTATCTTCGGGCAGGCTGTGATGGCCTGAAGTCCATTATTATCCCAAGAACCTCCGGGCGGGGTGTTGTGGTGGTTGGCCAGGTGTGTGCGGCAGGTGGTGATAACTATTATTTTCAAAATCATTAATTATAAATTCCTTTGAGTAAAATCTATATACATTGATAAGAAGTTTATTCTTGAACTCTATAAAAATTATTAGAGTTTTATAAATCAATTAATGGTGATAACTATTATTTTCAAACTTTTATAAAAATCATAAATTAATTCACCATCAATAATACATATTCAATCATAATTCAATCTCTAAATATAGAATATATAGTATTTTTATTATATATTTAATTCATAAATATTTATTAGATTTTGACATGTAAAATTGTTTGTATAAACCACAATAACATTTATGAAATAAAAATATGAGATAATATTAAGATATATTTCCATGAACATTAATCAACAAAAATGGAAATTATATAATCCTAATTATTTGTAGTAGTTTGTTAAATGGTATTTAAATAATTCCTCAAAAAGAAAAAAACATTCATAACAAGTGAATGAAAGTATGAAATATTTTTTTCCATAAAAATCGTATATTTTTTCACATTGAATATGGGAACTAATTTTCAATTCATTTAATTTATATATTATGTAATATTTATAGAAATTAAACATAAAACATAAACATCCCTTGAAACCATAAATAATGAAAATCAAACACTAAATTGATTCAGGTAGAGAGAAAAATATAAAATACCAATTTACATGTACATAATTTTGAAGAATAATATCTACTCTCTATATAATATTTTAAGGAGAAACTAGAAATTAGTTATTAGTAATTCAATGGGCCATTAAATTTAAGATTTAATTGAGTGTGGAATTAATTATTGAAAAAAAATCCCCTTATTAATTTAATTGAAATCAACCTTAATCACTTTTTAATGTGATTGGCCACATTTTTGTAACTGATACACAATAAGAAAATAAATAAATAACCAAATGGATAAAAATGTACATTCCTCACAATAAAAAATACATAATTATTTTTATTATCTAGAATAACTATGAACACAAAATAATATATAATCACATTGGTGGATATAATTGTTATTATATGTTCCTTAACTAGTTACATAATAAAAAATAATATCAAATTATAAAAAAAACAAGATTTTTTCCATCAATATATCTTGTTGTAATGTTGTAATATTTCCTAAAAGATGATGGTGTCACTTATTATTCCTTATTTTTTATATTATTTTTTGAAAATATCATGTTCTCCTATACTAATTGAAGTAAATAAATTGGTTTGGACGCATCAACATATTCAAAACACATCAATATTGTGATGTTATTCTCTTCAAATACCCAAAACACTGCATATAATATCCACATTTTTATTATTACATATTTACATAAATATTATCTTATAAAATATTCCATATATTCCCTCCCTATATTTTTATTTAACATGTATGCACTTTCAAAATATCATTTCATCTTTTATTTCTAACCCTGTCTATGAATATTGAATTTAAAATTCAATAAAATAATATAAAAATGAATATCCTTTAAATCATAAATAAATTTGATCTAAACATGTTTATATAATCTTAAAATAACCTCATACATTATTAATATTGGATGAGTATTTGGATTGATTAATCCCATGCATCACACATCATGAAACATCATCAAAAACAAAAAATGTCTGTAAGCAACCGATTTCTACTGAAATTTTAAAACACTAGAATTGAAGTATGTTTATGAATAAATACCAATAAATAACTTTATTACTGTAATAAAAGGTCTTGTAAACATTCAAAAAAAATATAGATTATAAGTCTCACTTTTTTCTAGATTTATCCCACAAATAATCTAATTCTAGGCCACCATAACTTTGGTGGACACAACATAAGCTAACCTCTTATATTTTATCATTAATTACTATTATTCAAAATTCTTTAGTTGTTAAATCACCAGATCAAAAATCAAAAACCCTTCTTTTATCTTTAAAAATATCATAAAAAATAATATAACTTTATATTTTAAATAAAACAAATATCCATTCACTTCTAAATAGTTTAGTGACTTCTATAATATAACAATATTATTCCTTTATTATAATTTAGTTTTGTTCTGTAAAAAATTATTTTACCATCATTCAATATCCATTCTATTCTTTGAATTAAATTTATGAAAAATAACTAAAAAATGGATATTAAATTCATATAATATTATTCCCTAATATCTAATTTGTGTTTTAATCTTTTTCATGTCTACATCATTCATGGAATCAATATATTTTAAGATATTATTAAGGAACTAATTTCATCAGTAATTAAGATTATTCTACAAAAAAATCCCTTGGGATGAAATATAAAAAAGATTGAATTACTTAAAAGGTTATTTTTAGGGAATGGGACAAATAATGTTGTCATATTTTTGTTATTATAGAAGTACAGAATTTATAAAAAGATAATCAGTTTCATTAGTCACATATTGGCGTCAATGAAAATTATCACAATCAACCCCCACTATAAACCCCTCCATAGTAGAAGGTTGATATGAGTGTGACCCCCAATGCCCATATTCAGTAAACATCAGTTTGGAGACTAGAATCAATGGTATAAAATACAAAAATCATAGTTATTACCCCTTAAAATCCAAAGATATTATATATTATGACAAGTAAACTCTTATGATATACATTACATAAAAAAATAACCACAAGCAAAATGTTAAATATATGTGTGTTAATAAACTCTATAATAAAATAATAATAATAAATACTTTATCCCTTGATTAATTGACAAAACACTTTTTTGTCAACCAAAAAAACAACTCCCAATCTCTCTCAAACAATTTAACACCATGATATTTTGTGAATTAATTATTTTGATTTAATTTAATATTTGAGATATTTTTTATTTCATGTAAGAATAAAAATATTTCATTTTATATTAATTTTTTTTTTCATGCATGAAAATCAACCCCAACTCGTAATATGATACATGAAACACTAAATCAACTTACATTACATGAAATACAGACTTGGCATATGTTACACAAACCACTAATTTTCTTCAAAACATAATTTTATTGTTCTAATTATTTAAATGAGTAAGTTATAACCATATCGTTAAAACATAGTAATATTATCTGTAATAAATAATTTTTTATTAGTTTTACTATGTATTTACATAAATAATAAATATTAATAAGGAGAAATACATATTTTTTAATGTCATTACATTATTTAAAATAATATTTTCATGAATGAGATGATTTTCATGTCCTTTTATGAAAAAAACTAAATAATTTAAAAAACTAATAGATATTTAAGGTTATAAAAAATTAATTTTTTTAATTTATACTTCCAAAATTATCTTAAGTATTTTGTTTTTTAGATAAATTAAATTTTTTATTTATACTGCAAAATATTGTAATTTAGATAATATTTTCTTTTTTCATTTAAAAATTATTATTGAAAAATCTTATATTAAATTTTTTTAAGGTCAATTTAGATCATTCATGCATATATTTATATAATTTATGTCATTATAATCAATTTTAATTTTAATGTTAATAAAAAATATAATAATCTTTTGAACAACTATTTACTTTAAAACCCTATTATTTCGTCATGTCTGTGGTATTAACATTAATCATAATTGTTCTGATTATATTTATTTAATTTTGAAAAAATACTATTTTTAGTCAGTATAATATTATATATCTAATAATACCATGTAATTTTTTGACCTAAAAAATTAGTAAAATTGAGTAAAACTAATCACATCGATTACGATGAAATTAATCATAATTACGGACAAAACCTTAATCATAGGGGAAGAAATGACTTATCAATATGTCGAAAACCCATTTTAAGGAATTATTTTGTAAATAATAATTCAATTATTTATTCTTTTATTATTTTTATTCCATTATTTAGATATGAAAATTTGTTCACCTAACTTGTTTTCAAAAATTCCAATTGAGCCCTTTTCTTTCCAGATAAATGGTCAACAATGATCCCTATAAGTCACATGACTAAAACCACATAGATAACCAATATATACTAAATAAATTTATAAAAATAACTCCCTTACACTTATAAGACTTAACTTAAGAATAAATAAATCCAATGAAGCCATTTGGCATAAACAAAATAGAGTTACCCGATTAAGAGGTATCATCTTCTCTCAGGATTGTTTTATTAATCTTTTTCATCCAGCCAATCCAATCTGTTTATTCCAGGATTATATAAGAAAACCATTAAATTAAATAAACTAGGATGTTTTTGATCTAAAAGTTTGACGTACACATACACACAACTCTATCTAATGGGTAACGAGCATAATGTTTTTGTGCATGACAAACTAGTGCATCACTAAACGATGATTCTTCATTTTTTATTTAACCACATATAATGGTGGATATTATGATGGAATATTTATATATATATATATATATTATTTATTTATGATTCATTCTTTCTTACAAATTAAATATTTTTCTACATTCCATTTTGTGTAAATATAATAATTTTTTTGAGGAAATGTGATCTACCGCCCCCTCAAAGCAATTTGATTCATTCTCGCATAACATGGAATGTATTTTAGATGTTTTTAGTGAAACTATATTGTATATATGATATAATAATTATATTCTTACAAGTACATAATGAAATTTCATGTACTTTATTTCATTCAATACAACAATAAAAAAAGAAATCATTATTGTGTACATACGTCTTACCATCTCCAGGAATTGTTTATTACATTTCATAAATCTATATTATAAATACTATTATAATACAAATATAAATATTATAAATGATATTTTATCACGATTTAATTTATGGAGTTATTGATATACGTATAATGACCAATGATATAACTAATTAATACAAAAGATATAAATAAAGAGAATATTACCTAAAGACTAATCTTAACATTAAATTTCAAACATGCTGGTAATATAAAGCCATAATAAATCAATTTTTGGTATTATATATAATAATATACTAATGTAAAATATTTATAATTAATTTATATTTCTTTTAAAGGAGTATTGAATGAGTACGAAGAGATTAAAGACACATGGTAAGGGAATTTATTGTCCCTTTTAATTTTCAAGAGATATGTGCTCCATTCACCACCCATTACATTTGAGTGGAGTTTATAATTACCATGGATGTATTATATGATTACTATAATTAATTTCATGGCTATTTTTATAAAAAATTTATTATATATAATTGATAGGGACTATGTTTCAAAAGTTACCATATTAGTAAAATCATTTTTCTTAATTTTCTTTCTTTAAGACATGTGCCATGTTATAAATCTATATTTATACACAAGGTGTAAATATTAACTTCAGAATGTTATATAATGAATTATTTATTTTCATAATATTTTAATATTCATGTAATTATGTTTTCTTAAATGGGTAGTATGTTTCAATGATACCATGTTTTAAGAGTTTTTTAAAAATGACATCAATTTTTAAGATTTCTTATGATTATACATCCTTTTATTAAATTTTAGGACACATTTCTAATGATTACTGAAGAAATTTAGTGTCCTTCATTTTTTCATGAAATATTCATGTATTGGAACCATTTTAAACACTTTGGTACATAATATAGTTAAGAATGTGTTTTTAAGAAAGTCTGAATTTATCTCTCTCATCAATCTGAAATTTCAATTCAATCCAAACCATGATTTAGAAAAAGGGAATCCACTAATAATCTACTATTATACTATAGTTTTTAAAAATAAATTTTACCCTTTATGTACATTTAATAGAATTTTTATATTAATCTTCCAGTTTCATTATGATCAATTTTTTTATAAACATTTTTTCCGTGTAAAAAATGTTCTTTTTATCTTGTATGACATGTAATGATTTATTTACCTTCATTTATGTGAAAATAATTTGATAGTTTAAAAGGTTAATTTTTAATATTTCTTTAAAATCACATTTGGTGAAATGGTTTTAAAAATTATTATAATCATCATTTAGTTTATTCAAAGAAAATGGTTTTCAAAATGTTTTAAATCCTTATTTATAAATTTTCAATATATTTTCAGAGAAATGTATTTCAAAACATATTCAAACTAATATCATATATTTTCAAGTAAAAATGTTTAAACATATTTTTAATATTTCATTAAAATTTTTCAATTCTTCTTTATTAAAAAACATTTTAAAAAAATTTAATAATATTTTATTAGTTTTCTAGAAAACATTATTTTAAAAATACATTCAATTTTCTTTTACTATCTTTCAATGGAAAATTTTATCAAAATGATTTAAATATTTCATGAATGTTTTAAATGTGTTTTGGAATAAAATTTATTCTAATTTTTTTTATTCTTTAAAAATACAGTTTGAAATTAAAAATTATATTTTTCCTCGAGGAATGATTTAAATATAAAATTCCATGTAATTTTTCATCTAAGATGGAAACCATTGATATGAATCATTACATTGTATGAAATTATACAATGGTTTTTTTACATAATTTTTTGGATGGATTATATTTTTATGGACTAATTATAATGAAACCTATTACACATTTATGGGTTATATGATTCTGAAACCAACTTTTTTTCTTGGGTTACTCATTGATGAAATGAATAAGAAACATATCGCTATTCCATTGGTTATGATAGGATGAAATGTTATTCATACCCATTACAATACATGGGTTATGATTTGATTTTTATAAAACCCATAACTTTAATGGGTCATGATAGGATGTATGATTTTATTCAAAAGATTGTATGATATTATTATGGGATTGGTGATACCATTATCTACCTCTATTTAATTAGGTAATAATAAATGTATTAGGAGATCAAAGGGTACATGTGAGGGCATATCAAGCCCAAAAAAAGAGAGTATATGGGAGGAAATCTCAAGCCCAAAACAATTGGACATATAGTAGGATGTAGAAGGCTTGAAATAATAGGGTAAATGGAAGGAAATCCTGATACTAAAGTAAAATGGTACATGAGAGGATATCCCAATCCCAAAACAAGAGGGAACACATGAGGGAATACCATGCCTGAAATAGGTACACTAGTGATTAACCAAATCCTAGCATGTTAAAAATTCAATGGTTGGATTCTTTAACATAGTATTTTATATACATATATATTGTACACAAGTATATGTTTTATTATTATGTTATTATATCATGGAGTATGATCATTATTTTTTAATGATTCAAGTCTTATGAACTACCAATCCTAATTATGATCTCAAATATGAACATTATGATCTTTAACTATTATGATCGTGATTAGTACAGTTTTTCCATGTTATGATGATGCATTAATTTTTTACACATACTATGTATCTATGCTAACCCCTTTCTTATTTTTCCTATCTCAATGTAATGAGGAAATTTTTTAGGTAGAGGTTATAATGGTGGATATATTTATTGGATATTATTATGATCCCTCATCATGATATAATATTTATTTCATGTACTCAATGACTCTAACAATTATGGTCCTTGAGCATGAATTTCTGTATTGTACTGAATATTCATCTAGAATGATCTATCATCTAGGAATGTTAAGCCTGGTGTTTATAAAAAGTCTTTAAAACCGTATAAAATCTATTATTGGGTGGTCACTTAGAATTACTTGATAGAATAAACCATAAAAAACTATACAAATATGTAACAAATAAAAAATGAACATAGGATTGATAGGGAATATAAAATAAAACCAAATAATATAATTATAACATAAAAAAGTGTATAAAAATTGAATGTTAAATGCACCTCATTTATAATATATCCAACATTTCATATAATATACCAAATCATTCCCACATTCAATTTTCATAACCATTATCAAGGATTAATCATAATTCCCATAAATACCATCATCAATCAACAAATAAATATAATTTCATGAAAATGTCTTGTGACACCTACCTATAAAATAATGGGTTACTCAAACTCATACTATTATTGGTATAGTAAGTCCACCCTCACTAACTAATGAGGGATATAATAATGTAGTATCATCAAAAAATTTGATCAACCATCAGCTCATTCCACAAGAAAACAATGCATATCACACATCAAATTATCATAATTTCTAATCTATAACCACAATTCCACCATTAAATTGCCTAACTATATCTTAAGACTCATCCCATTTCCATCACTTCTAATCCACCCATCAGTAATGTAATTAAAACGATAATAAAATCAACCTCATGATTTCCAACTTCCATATAAATCACATGTCATTAACATAATCCACCCGCAGCCCATAACAACTAGAAACACATCATCATCATCATAGTATGACATGAACTCCTCTTACCATGCATGACAACCCATTTATTCTCATTTCCACTGTACTATTTTTAATTTATGTATTATTTTTCAAATAAAAACTTACACTTTTCATTAATGCGGCATAGAATCCCCCCACCAATAAAAGACATTTGACAATAAATTATCATTATCAATACATCAAAATTTCTCGTGTAAAGGAAAAAACAAAACACAAAATTTCATATTTACACATAATTTTTATTACCTCTAAATATCATTCACCAACCTCCCTAATGTTTTTTTGTATCATCCTGATTTTTTTGGAGTTTGTAAGTAACATTTTTATGTTCTCCTTTTCTTTAGGTTGATTAGTTTTAATTTTGGTAATAAATTGGGGTGTGTTTTGGTAAGAATTTGTGAAAAATGAATCAAATATGGGAATTCATTATTTCCACACTGTTTCCCATAATTGTGCACCCTAACCCAGAAAATTGTGAATCCTTAGAAAATGGGGAACTACATTGTTGGAACACTGTTTGTGAAACCATGCAATCTCATAGGTGTAATCATGAACCCCTATAAAAAGGTACATAGTTTAGTTACACGATTTCCAAAACCGTGTGACCCTTCAAAAAAAATATTGTGTGGGAATTTAATTAGCTCAAAAACCTGTATCAATATTTCATGAACCCCCTAATTAATCAAAAATAGATCCTCATTTCACCGTATATGTTTTATGATGATTTTGGTGTCTTTATGATGGATTCAATGCCTTCAAATACTCCTTTATTCACGATTTGTTGTGGGGATTTACGATTTCACCTCTCATGATAAGAGAATCATATCTCACTTCCTTCCTCATTAATCTTCTAATATTAGTGTGGGAACATTCATATAATTTTCAGTTATATCTAGATAAAGAGTTTCATATAGAGACTATATCTTAATCTATGTGGTATTTATTTTTTTTTCTTATTTAGCTTTTAGATCAATATTTCATTCTGCATCATTACTCCATAGAATAATGGGGATTTTTATATGGTGATTTCTAATTGATGAACCAAATTAAGTGTTCAATTTTTGAAATAAAATAGTATTTATATCAATTAATTGCATCTTATTGTATACTTTCAATGGTATATCTAGAAATTGAAATTCAAAAATTTAATTCATCAATATGGTCAATTAATTAATTAAGGTATTAGAGTTTTATTGAATAATTCAATTACAATGTTGATATAATTAATTTCGGAATTAATAATCACTGATTGGATTTTGTAGTTTCTGATAATTAATACATGGGTTAATTAATTTAATGAATTATGATGAATTGTTAATAATTAATTGGTGAATTATTTATAACAGGTTGATATTTTAAGTGATAAATTGACTATTTTTTTATATTATGAATTTATAATGTTAATTAATTTTTTAATTAATAATCCATTGTGTTGAGATTAATTTACTGCTGAATTAATGAATGAGATAGATATTATCAATAAATATATGAATTAGTTAATGAAATTTATTTGATAAATTAATCATTGGATTAATTAGTATAAATAAGTATGATTAATTAATTGTGTAATTAATAGTTTAGAATATTTTTGAAATGGTTATTGGATGAAAATAACATGGTTGAGATTATGTTGGCATGGACAATTAGATGGGTAAATTGGGTCATGAGTGAGGGATTACTAAGGATGCCCATGAGAGATAACATACTTATTACAAAAGTACCATGAAATCTTTTGAGGAGGAATGTAATTCCTCGACCTAAGATTCCTAAAGCTCGTGCGTTATTACATTATATTTTAAATACTACAAGAAAATAAATCCCAAATGACCATTCAGTTTAGATGTCTTGGAATTCCATATTACATACATGATACCCATAATAAATAATGAAACATGAAACACAATCATAGTAAATGATAAAATCAAATAAACAACGTTCTTGAATGATTATTAAAATAATTATTCTTCCTAACCCATGGAATGAAATATAATAAGGGTGAGATCAAATTCTTAGTAAGGGTTTCTATTGAATAAGTATTAATGACTCAATGGATGTAAACTAAATTAGAAAGGTAAATAACTGATAACACATTTCATTTAATAAATAGATATGTCAATGACAATATGGAAGGTAAGAAATTGTAATGGCATTGAATTAAAATAATTAAATGAAAACTAAATGTGTCCATAGTTATCTCTATACCATATATCATGGATAAATAATATCTAAATCATGAAAATGAAATGAATCCTAAGATTTTTCAATGCCAAATATCCTGGATGAATAATAACTATATATAAATGAGGGTAAGGCATAATAATTGGATGCCATGTTTCTTATGTAAACAGTTTATTTACATTCAAGACCATTTAGGGGATGGTTTACAATGTTTTGGGTAAAAACCTATCTAATTGTAAAAATTAATCATCTCATGAAACAATTGATGCATTGAGGGGATATCTATAACCTTCACCCACCCATATTTTAATAGCACAAATAATTTATCATTTTCAGGAACAATGTGCCTTAAAAATTTATCCATATTGAATAGTAGATACATATTTATCAATAATACCTTAGTGAAGGATAATTAACAAAAATGGTTGCTGACATTACAACAATCATGATGGAAAATAATATTTAATCATTCCAATGTATCCCATAGCACATTGAAACATTTTAAGAAAAATAAATATTAAATTAAATGAAACATATAAAATATTGATAATGAGTATATTCTGGGTATGAAATTTAAATTGGAAGTATATACAACAAATAATAGTGATATGTTTCCTAACAATCATAAGTCTCAATGGTAATTAACTTGATATGGAATAACTTAACTTATCATTACTCTTACTTTGTGGTCTTTAACCTTATGTATAGTGGTTTCAAATATGGTACATACTAACAAAAGGGACTTACTAGTGTTTATAGTGTGATATATTAACTTAAAATAAAATTTTATTACCCTTTTGATAACTAATCATCCATTATTTGGACTATTACAGGTGTTAAATGCCTAGTTTGTAAAGTATGTTTTAATTTGTAGTTTGTTGACCTTATAAAATATTTCATCATTAAATCATAGCAATAATGTAATGCATTACTAAATTATCTTATATATTATATACATATTTATTTATAATGGTCCATTATATTTGGATATTAGACCTTAATTCCACCATTTATGGAGACGGTAGGACTTACGTACGCATGAACTCTACATTCATTACTTTTTTGTATTAAATCAATTAAAAAAAATTATTAATGCGTAAATTATAATTCAAATAACATATATATGTTATATATTTTTTATATTATTATTTTATACATCATTTATACATTCTATGTATGGAAATAATGAATCATATCTCTTTGAGGGGGTGGTGCTTCAGACTTCATCAAAATAAATTATAAAATTTACACCACGTAGAGAGAATTAATGTACTATATAAAATATAATTAAAGAAGAATAAGACAGAATAAAAACATATATATTATATATAGAGAGTGTTTCTATCATAATGGCCACCATGGTAGGTGGTTGGGAAAAAACAAACAATCATCATTTCGTGAGGATGTATTTCATCGTACACAGGATCAGTATATTCATTACCCATTATATGAAGGTTCATGTATGAATAATTAGAAAATTTATCATTAAAAAAATAGTATATTGAGTATAATTTTTTATGTAATCATAGAATAATAATATTATAGAGAATGGATAATGGAAATGAAATTAGATAGCATGAGGTAAGGTCTTGTCTCTTAATTAGATAACTTCAATTGGTTTATACCAAAACGCATTCTTGGAACTATTTCATCGCAAATGGATGATTATAGGCATTATTTAGTGTTTTGGGGAGAATATTCGGTAAGGTCTTCCGTGGGAATAGGTGATTTTTGAGTTGTTATGAATGGGGAGATGTGGTGGCCTTTTATAGGGTAGGGGCAGTGTCACTTCTGTAAATACCGAATGGTATTCAATAATGGGTGGTATATCTTACCTAAATATCTTAAATATAAAAAAAAATTATTAAAGAAGAAGAATGGTTGATAAAAACCATATCCACACAAATATATCTAGATTTTAATAAGTTGGATACTTACCTTCTTAGATTCTCATATTTTATCACTTAGGTATTTGTTAATGCATCTATTTTTAGAAATCAAAAAAACATATCCATTAAGTCTAAAATAAAGTGAGCATTATTTTAAAATAAAGATATGATTAATTATTAATATTACATATTACATATAAAATAAAATTCCCATTTATTGGAAATTAATTTTAAAATAACATCATGTTAGGCACTAAAATTCTGCTTGAAACCAGATAGTGTTCGTGACGTTTTTATTGTATATGGGTCAATATGTTAATTATAAAATATTAATTTCTCCATTAATATACCATAGATAAAAGTTATTAACAATTAAAAATAACATTGTATTATATATTATTTTTATTAATTTTTAATCATTTAATAAGATTTATTTATTATAAAATTAAAATAATATCAATTTGGACATTATTTATTTAATGTTAATTTTCAAATATAATCTAATATCTTATTTAAAATATATTAGTTTTAAATATGTGAAAAATTATATTTCTATCTTAAAAATTAAATTTAGATAATAATTCAATCAATTATCATCACTTTTAATGTTTATAGTATCATTTTTTATTTAATCTTTAATTAAGTAATCAGTATGTTGGAATTTCATAAGAATTTTATATAAGTAAATCATCTCTAGAAATTATTAAAAAATTATTATGATAACAATTAACTATTTATCATAAAAAAATTATGTATAAATTAATATATGATTTATTTTACATGTCTCAAAATTTTATAAATGTTGAAGGTAAGGAAACCTTATTTTTTCATTTTTCCATACATAACCTTTTATATAGGGAATTTTTTTACTAATAACCAAATAACCCATTAATTTCAAACCATGTTGGTACATTGTAAAATTATTTGCAGTTAATGGATTTTGGACATGTTTTTACGTCATTATTGTCGTTAATATTAAGATTTATTCCATTATTCATCTTAATCCAACCTTAATCAACGTAATTAATCTTAATCACAGTCACTAATAATTATGGTCAAAAAATTAATTTGATCTTATTAAACTACAAATATAACACTAATGAAATAAGTTTATATTTTATTTGTAAAATTATAATCAAATATGTTTTATAATTAAGATTAAATCTACTTTTGTAGATGAGGTGAAATAACAAGTTTTTATATTAGAAAACCCATCAAAAGTTTGTTAAGTTTTTATAGTCAATTTGAATGTAAAATTGTTTTTAATGAATTTAATTATATAAAAAATATATAAAATTGATATAATGGGACTATCAAAAAGAACTTAAATATCATTTACCATTAATATTTATTTAAACTAAGAGTTTTTTTAAGTAAATTTACTTAATTTTCATTATTCCTCAAAAAATCAAGTTTCTATGAAAAATATAAAAATGCACCATAAGATAATTTCAAAATTATGAATTAAAAATAATGTTTATTTTGAATTATAAAAGTCATAAAAGTTTTAATATTTAATTTTAATATAGGTTGGCCATTAAAATGAATTAAACCTCATTATTGCATGTTACTCATTTTAATTCAATTTCGTATATAGTGTAAACTAAAAAATTGTATATAAGGAATGACAACAAAAAAATTATAATTATTCTAAAAGTTATAAATTATAATGTATTGGGGTGTGAAATTCTCACCACCTTAATAAAACATCATCCTTATATTTTAAATTTGAACTCATAAATCATTTAATTGATAATAAACACATTTTTATTAAATACCCACATCATCCAAATGGACAATATCACATTTTATTAAAAAGAGACAATGAAAATTACAATTTTCATGTATCTATATCCCTTAATAGAATAAAATCAGTAGAGGATTAAAATATGGATAGTTATGAAAACTCTTACAATCATGTTCTGATGGAGACGTCACGAGAACCGGGTTTTGGGAAAGTTAACAATCAGAAGACCGTAAACCTGCGATGATCTAAGGCGCTATTTCATTAATCAGAAACAAATTAACAAGGAAATACATTTTAAATTCTAGATTATTTTTTCTATAGAAAAGTAATTATTTCAATCCATGAAAATATATGTAAATATACATTTCTATAATCATAATCCATTCCATTTATTATTCCTATAATTATTTCTACTTTGTATCTAAGCACATGATACCACATGTAGTGAAGTAATAAATTACCATAAAAAAATTTCATCCAATGATCAACATAAACTAATTTAGATATTATTAGATTTTCCAAATTAATATGCTCCAATCACTTCTAAATGAACTTCATTAGTCTTTAATCAACATGAATCAGCTGTAAATTTTCACATTCTAATCAAGAGAATAACATCATCATGTATTCCCTTGAAATATGTTAATAAGATGGATTACCATAAAACAATAGAGGAAACATGAATTCCTTCTTATTCCTTATGTAATAAACCTGATATATGATATATTTATTAAATCCAAAAGTGTTGAAAACTCCTTTAATGATATAATAGACCACATTGCGACAAGTCATTAATAAGATCCATGGTAGTCAATACTTATTAAAATAAATCATTTATTCTTAATTATCCTAACGTCGGGGACATTTTATCTGTTGTCTTACCCTCTGTAATTTGGTTTCCAAAAATATTATCTTCATAATAAATATCATTTCCTAATTCCATTCAACATATGGTCTCAAATACATAATTTAAAAGTATTTCAGTATAATCCACATATGTTCCATAACTCTTATAACCAGTACATTTGTGTTAAAATACTAAAAATGAAATTATTCTTGAAGAATAATATTAATCATTCCTATTAATCTATGACATTATCATAACATCAAATTATCTAATATCATCATTTAGGGTATATTCTATTGACTCTTGGGACATTGAATTGTATTGTGTACCATATAATTATAGTAGATTCATTGAAAATTGGAATCCCATTTCTAAACCATTCAATCACAAACATTGTGTCCTTTTTCTCCAAACTTATAAAAATCTCCAATTACTTTAAAGAATTTAATGGTGTGATTCATTCCATATTTATCACAGGTGGGAAAATCCTTATTTCCCTTCTTCCATTTATCCATAATTTTTGTTCTTATCCACTTATTCCATTTAAAAATATATGATTAATATAATTAATTACTTATATTGTTAACACATGATACCACTTCATCATATGATGATAATACATGGGATAAATTTTAACTATGAACTTTTTCCTTAAGAACCGGAATGATATGACCCTTATCAGTCTCTATATCACATGAATAGCTGGAGTTCACATTTCCCCTACTAGCTTCCATTTTTTAGAATTTACATATAATATATTATCTCACTAAAAAAGGAAAATTCTATAACCTTAATAAAGTTATAGTACATGAAATAAATTTATGCATCAAGAATCCTAGAATCATAATCATTGGATACATTAGGGAAATCATTACAGCCTAATCCTTTATAAAGATAATTAAATTAAATGTGAATGATCCTAAACATTTCCCTAAGATTGAAAACCCATGTGCACCACAATGCCCATTCTTTTGTAACTGGTTACCCTGAGTTAAGCCTAAAACACCATATCTGAGCTATTACACCTATGTACATCTGTTCATGAAAAACGTCCCCTTGCTGTATCTATATAGGGATCTATTTCTTGTAATTCCCATATAATATCAACCTTACTATAATTATAAGATATTCTTGTATGCTTATCATCAATTTATATCTTAGGGTTGTGATCCCTAATCTTACTTTTCGAAATCTAGTTTCTGAGGATTTTTCTAAACATCCGTTTAATACGAACTATAAATTTTCGACCCCAGATGCCCAGATCTAGTGCATTATTACATTATATTTTTATTATTATATGAAAATAAATATTTAATGGACATTTAGTTTTGCAATTTTGGAAATCCCCATTACATTTATGATAACTATAAGACATTGGGAAAAAGGAAATAAAATCATGGTAATTGATTAAATAAAATAAAATGCATCGTTGAATTATTAATAAAATATTTATTATTCACATCCTAGGTAGACAAAAATTTTAAGGTTGAGCTAAAATCCTTAGTATGTGTATGTAATGCAGAAAAAATAATGAATCAATAGACGTAAACATACATGGAAAGGTAAATAATAAGAAACACATGTCATTCAATAACTGGACAAGGAAATATCAATATGGAAATTTAAGAAACTATAAACACATTCCAATTAATCAATGAACTAAAAAATAAATGTATCCATAGATATATCGATGTAATATATCATGGATGAATAATATTTGAATCAAGAAAATTAGATGCATCCATAGATATATCGGCAAAAAATATCATGGATAAATAATAACTAATTATAAATGAGAGTAATTAATTATTATTGGATTCCATGATTCCTAGGTACATGGTACCATTACCATCAATACCTTTTAAAATATGGTTTATAAAATTTTATGTAAAAACCCATCTAACTGGCCATATGATTCATCTCATGAGACTACCGATGCATCAAGGGGCTATCTACAACCAAGAACCACCTTTATCATAGTATTCCAAAGCATTTATCATATTAATGAACAATTATCCATGAAAAATTAATCCATATTTAATAAAATATATTGGTTTAACAATAATACCTCAAAAATGATAATTAACAACTAGGGTTGTTGACATTAACATAATCTTCAGAAAAAATAAATATTTGCTCATTCCAATGCATCCCATACCACATTGAAAAAGTTAAATCATAATTACAAATTAATTAAATTAAACTTAATTAATTATGATAATAATTATATCAATGGTTTAACATGTCAATAGTAATAATATACACCAATTAATATTTAATTTGATCATAAAAAATATATTTATCAATGGTATGTAAGTTGAGATGGAATCCCTTCACAAAACATTCCTCTTGTTGTGTGGTATTTAGCCTCAGGTATAGTGGTTTAAAATATATTAAATATTAACACTTTTACCATACTAATTTTTATATTGTCATATACTATGTTCTTAATATATTTTATTACCTTTTTAAAACAATCTTCTATTATATTTAAAATTGATGGTGTTTATTACCTAGTTTGACGAGTATGTATTAACATGTTGTTTGTTGTTATTATAAAATTTATCATGGTTTCATCATCTAAATTAAATAAACAATTCTATATTATATTATATATTTATTAAATGTGTATTTATAATGGTTTATTATATATGTATATTAGACATGAAATGCCATGTCCATCGATATTGTTGGTCGTACGTATGCATAAACACTACTTTCATTTCATTTGATGGATTGAAATATAAAATCCTAAAATATAAATATGTATATTATAATTACAGTATCATATATATGTTATTTATTTTATATAGGATAAGTAATATATATATATGTGTGTGTGTTCTATGTATGACACGAACAAATCATTTCACATTGATGGGGTAGAAGTCTAAACTTTCTCAAAGGAAATTTCCATATTTACATTACATGGACATCATAAATGATTGTTCGAATAAAAAATTACCAATGAATAAGTCCTAATAATTGAAATATATATCTTCTAGATATATATTTTCCATTATAATTTCAATCATCATAGATGGTAGGAAAAAATGAACAATCATCGTTTCGTGAGGATATAGTTAGTCCGATACAAAATCAGTATGTTAATTACCCATTAGATGGAGGTGTTTGTATGTGAATATAGAAACTATATCTTCTAAAAATCCAAATATATTGAGGATACTAGTGTAGTAATGTATTCATAGAATAAGAATATTATATAGAGTAGAGGATGAAAATGAAATTTGAAATCTTGAGAGAAAGTATTACATCTTAATCTGGTAAATTATTTAGGTCAATGCCAAAAGGATTTTATGGGAATCTTTCTTGAAAAAGGGATTATTCTAGGTCATGGGGAGGCTTTTAGGGTGACTATTTTGTAAAGTATTGGAAAAAATATGTGGTTTTAGAGGTGATAGTAATGGGGATAGGTGGTGACCAATTAGAAGGTAGGTGGAGTGTCACTATTATAAATACCAAATGGTATTCAATAATATGTGGTGAATCAAACCTAAAGAGCCTAAAAATGGAAAATTAATGGAGTAAAATAGAATCATGGTCTAGAAAAGACTCATCCACCAATAAATAAGTGAATTTTAGTAAATTGGTTCTTTAAATTCTATGAATCCCAAATTTTATCATTTTGGTTTTTATTAAAGCATCTGGTTTTATAATATAATTAATTTAATCATAAAGACTAAATTAAAATTAGATTTATTATCAAATATACATCCAATGAATTATTATAAATATATATAGTCTATAAAATAATTTTTTTGTTTTGGAAATTAATTTTAATACAAGTGCATGTGATGTGCTATAACGTTGCTTGAATCGAGAGTGTTAACTATGTTTTTAATGTATATGGGTCAATATGTTAATTATAAAATATTAATTGGTACATTCAAGAAAAATATTAAATATTTATTAACACTTATTAAAAAATTTGTAGAATATACAATTTTTATTAATTTCAAATCATTTAATAATATTCAATTATTAAAAAACAATGTTTTCAATTTGGATAGAAATTATTTAATGTTAATATTAAACTATAATTATAATATATTAAGTAAAATATTTTAGTTTTATAGTTTTCAAAAATGATATTTTTATCTTAAAAATAATTAATGATAATAAATTGTTTAATTAAATTACCTTTTAATTTTTATAGTATCATTTATTTAATTAAATTAATAATTAAATAATTAATACATTGGATTTTCATAAGAATTTTAAGTAACTAAATCATCTCTAATAATTATTGATAAATTATTATCTTAACAATAAACTATTTTTCTTTAAAAATGGTACTCAAAAATGAAATATGAACTTTTTTACATATCTACAAATATTATAAATGTTAAAGGTAATGAACATTCCCTTTTTTGTCATTTTCCTTAAACACCCTCTTATATATGGAAACATCTTTTAATAATATTCTGATAACCAATAAATTTCAAACTCATTGACAAGATTGTCAATTTTTTGGCACACAATGTATTTTTTTGATAAGTATCCAGGTTAATTTGGTCCTTAATATTAAGTTAAAATCCCTTATTAGGCTTAATCATACTTCAATCAACAAAATTAATCTTAATCACATTCATTAAAAATTGTGTTCATAATATTGTTTTGATATTATTAGACCATAATATCATACTAATTTCATCCATTTATGATATATTTTAAAAATTCAAATCACAGAAGTGGGAAAATTATGATTAACACTCATCCAATTGAAGGAGTGAAATAACATGTTTTTATAGTAGAAATATGTTAAAAAGTTTGTTATGTTTTTAAATTAAAATTGAAATTAAGACTGATTCTAATGATATTACTTGTGTAAATATATTTATAATTGATATAATTTGACACAAAAACAAATATAAAATATAATTTATCATTAATAAATATTTAAAGGAAAAGTCTATTTTTGACCAAATTATTGTATCTTACAATATTCATCAAAAATGAGTTTTTTTTAGAAAAAATCACAAACATTCACACCAAAATAATTTTGAAATTATGAATTAAATTTTTTTATTTTTTTAAAAAATATTCCTAAAATTTTCATAATTTAGATTTAGAATTTTTTTCAACATTAAGAGGAGGTAAAACATGATCTTATGGATAAAAATGATTATTTCTTGTCATATGTAGCATTATAATAACATTTTGTATAAATATTTCCAATAATAAAATTATATTTATTCTAAAAGGACCATATTTTATGGTATTTTTTTGTCACCTAGAATACCATTAGAGATTCCATTTTGATTTCCATGGGGCAATGAAATCTAATGGTGTTCAGTCAAAGGAACGACCGTCAATGATTTCCCTTTCTTCCTAACAAGATATTATGATTTATTTAGCCTCACTCTCATTAGACCCTTGAGGTTGGATCCCATTGTTCACATTAATCATTTTTGATGGATTTAATTTTTTTATGATAATTATTCATATATATTTTTTTATAATGAATGGTAATATATATATTTAGATATATAATGTACCTTGGGGAATGTTTATACTATGGAAGGAGAAAAGGTAGGTATTGAGGATTGGGTGTCCCTAGGAATGAAGGTGTGTTATGTGGATAAAGAAAGAGTTCTTGAGTAAATGTAAACATTTATCTTTATTACTTGTATTTTTTATATATACAACTACATAAATTTTTGTATAATATATTTTTTATACACATATTAGTGGTGTCCTACTATATTTTACTCAAACCATACACATTTTTCCTAATTGGTACCAAGATAGATTTCATGTTTTTTTGAAAAAATAATATAAAAGGCCTTGTGTTTTATTGATGATATAATATGAAGCATGTATGAGGGAGTGGAACATTATTCGGGACCCGTTTGGGTTAGTTGTTGATGTCTTTATTTTGGGATTTCATTTAGAAACCAGGAATGCACATTATCATGGAATATCTACTGATTTGTTATTATTTTTTATTTCATGTATTAGTTATCTTGTGATATTGATACAATTAAATATATTGTTATGTGCTATTTAGTTGTTGTTTATTATTTTCTACTGGTATATTAAGCTAATAAAAGAGGGTATAGCCTCCATGTGACGGGTTTTAGACCCTTGCTACTAGTTAGTTGCCAATGGCATATTTCATAGTGCATCGTTGTCCTTTAACTTATTAGATCAGGGCACTAGGGGGTGGAACCCAATCCGGGATGTTACATTTTTTCACTCCTTCATCAATATCAAACGGTTTACATTACCATGGATTGATGTATAATTTATACTCTTGTTGAACATTTCTACATTCAAACATTGATAGTGTTGAGAATTTAATTTGTGATAAGAAAAAGTTCTCCTATATTTTTTTAACATTTATAAATAATCTTCTGATTAAGGGTATCACTTTATCATAAAATTATCAACACTAATAAATACACACCATTAACAGTTCTTTAATTATAATTGTTAAAATGAACAATATTAATAATTCTAAAAATTGCTAATAAAGTACCTGAAGGATAATTTAAATTATACATCTATATTTTCATATTTCAAAATAGGGTTTATCTAACAATATGTATAAATATGTAAATATTATATAAAAATATTATTTATATAACCATATTATGATAGAAAATTTATTATAATTTTCATTTTCATAATTTATATATTTAAAAATTATCAAAATTATATAAATTTTTAATAATTTATTTATATACATTAATGTATATATATATATTAAAATATTATTTAAACAATTATATAAATATATAAATTAATATATATTTATATATTTAATTATATTTATAATATATGAAAATAATATAAATATACATATTATTTATATATATTAATAGTTATATATTCTTTAATATTATTTATATAAACAAAAGTATATACCATTTTTTATTCATTTTGTTTTTTTATTATTAATATATATATATATAATTACACACGTATATATATGTGCATATATGAATATATATATAGTGATATGAAGTATATTAATTAATATATAAATACATTAAATATAGTTCATATTTGAATTAATTTATTCATAATCATATTAAATAATTTAAAATATACACATATATTAGTATGTATGTATAGGCTCGTGTATATATGTGGATGTATGTCTATGTTTTTATGTGCATATTTGTTTGTTTTTTTATTTATTTAAATGTTTGTGTATGTATGTGTATGCATTTTTATGTAATTGTATGTACGTGTATATAAGTCTATGTATATATATGTATATGTATTTATGTATTGTCTGTGTAGGTGTTTATATATATGTATATTGGTTTATGCATTGTGCATGTGTGTATTTATGTGTGTGTGTGTGTGTGCGTATGTATGTATATATATATATGTGTGTGTGTGTGTGTAAATATGGTCATGTATGTGTATCTACGTGCATGTATATATGTGTTTTTCTATCTACATATGTTCATGTATGTGTATATGTATGTGTACTTAAAGGACCCAGTTGGAGAAATGAACCACTGAGAGGGGGGTGAATCATCGATACCGCTTTCTTCCTTTTTATGTTCCCTTGAAATTGAGAACAACCTTTGTCTCCTATTAAAGATAAAATTCCCAGCTGAGAAAACAAACTAGCACACATCCAAAGGAACACAGCAATTTACATGGTTTACTATTCAATAAGAATAGCTACGTCCTTCGTATAGTTGGAAACAATCCATCACCATAAAATCCACTAAGAAAAAAATTGTTGGATTACAACGAGTAGGATATACCCTTACACTCGTGAAGCACTGTGAAACAATCACTCTAGTGTGTGTGCACCCTCTTATCACAATAGAGAAAAGTATCTATTCTTGTAACAACTTATGTTACCTGCACTTCTTTTAGAGTAAACAAGTTTAAGAAAGTTTAGCAAAAATCTTCACTTCCTTACCCAGAAGAAAGGAAAGGACTCCATGGACTTGAGATAGATCAATTATAGTCAGAACATCCAATTCCGAAACATCTCTCCAAATTTTCCCAATACGATTCTTCAATCTAAATATTCTTTAGTATGAGAAACTCAATACGGTGACAGCCAGTACTGATTCCCCATTCCGAATATCCACTCTGAATTCTTCACTCCGAATTCTTCACTCTGAACATTCTTCTTCACTCTGATTATTCAATATGAGTCTTTCTCAGTCTGAGAAACTCAATATAGTGACAGCTAGTACTGATTCCCCATTCCAAATATCCCCTTCAAATTCTTCACTCTGAATTCTTCAATATGAGAAACTCAATACGGTTTCAACCAGTATCAAATTCTCGTTAATATTGAAACTACTATGAAACATTGTCATCCAAACACTTCTTATTCTCTCTAGATTATTATAGATTCTCTCTCTACCTTTTCATCACCCATTTACTTTTCACTCTAATCTCCTTTTATAGGTGCTCTAATGTATGCATAGGTGGGAAACCAAATTATTTTCCTGCTCACTTATATTCACCCAAATCTTAATTTCTCCTAAAATATCTGAGTAATTAAGACTTTTTCAATGCTTCTAGAATCTTCTCGAATCTTCTTCCACTTCTCTCAATTTATAACTTTGGACATTTTCAGATCCGACCTTGTTACGACTATTTCTCAGAGTCACATTCTCGGATCCTGTCATCTGTCTTCTCGGTATCATATTCTCAGATCCACCCTTCCTGATTCTTGGCATCACTTTCTCGGATCCATCCTTCTTGAGTCTTTGGAATCACTTAAATTATTGGCATAACACTTCACCGCTTCTTCGGTCATGACACCATTTCAATTCTCGGTAAGACTCTTCGTCACTTCTCGGTACGACTTCACCATTTCTCTTAATAACTCTTCATCGCTTCTCGGCATGACTTCTCCATTCTCAGTGCGAATTCAGGTTATGACTTCACCAATTATTATTACGGATTCTCGTTATGACTTCACCAATTCTCAACATGACTCTGCACTTCCGGCTAGGAACATTAGATTCAGGAAGTCGATTTCGAACATCCCACTATGAACATGTGACTCAGGATGTCGAGTCTGAACTTCTGTTCAGGAAGTAGACTCCGCAAATTCTATTCCGGAAGTAGACTCTGAACATTTCTCTATTAACTTCAGGTTCTCATAATGGCTCTTCCAAATTCTCATAACGACTCTTGGTTCTCGATACGACTTCTTCATTCATCGATACCGGAGATTTTGAAGTCTCGGAATGGCTCCTCCAGATCTCGGTATGACTTCACCACCCGAATTATGATTTCATTATGAGTACTTGCATATACTCATAAATTATAGTTACAAAATAGCAAAGCATTGTCACAATTAATACCTTCACATTTCCTACCAGCCAGCTTTCTGGAATTTGAAATTTCCTAGTTCCGAACATCTAAATTTCCAGACTCTGAATTCTTCGAGAACCAGGTTCCGAATGTTCAATATTATTGGTTCTGAAACATCAAACTTCCAGCTTCTGAATTCTTATAAATTCAAGGTGTCTTTCAATTATGAAAACTTCCACAAGAATAACAAAGGAAAATCCATGCATACCATCTCTTCCTTAATATTGGTCCTAACAATCTATCCCTTTGGATTTTGTTGTCAACCAAGATTTCATAAATCACCAAACATTGTAACCTCAAGAAATGGATTACATATCAATAATTCTAAGCCTACTTGAGCTAAATCAGTGTAGGAAACAAGAATCATTGACAGTAAAACCATGTTGTCCATAGGTAGTGCAAATGACATAATCAACTTCATACATCCTGCAAACAACATAAAGTTATTTCCTACAACCACTCTAACAAACAGTTAGAATAGTTCACATACACAAGCAGTGCAGAGTTCATAGCTTACCCAATACTCTCTCTTTAAGTAAATATATTTATGATAGAAAAAAAAATTCTCCCCCTTAAAAAAAATATAATGGTAAGAAGAGAGAAGGGACGATACAACATACCTTATCCTTGAAGAGAAAGAGGATGGACGCCCATGATCAACCTCAATCGTGAGAATGATTCCTTTGACAAGGGTTTCTTGAAAATATCAGAAAATTGTTCAGCAGATAAAAAATATTCAAGTTTCAGTTCATTCCTTTTGACATTCTCTTTGATTAAATGATATTTGACGTCAATATGCTTCTATCGAGAATTTTGGACTGGATTTTTGGTAAGATTAATTGTGCTTTGATTGTCACAGCCCAAGAGAAAGGGAAACTTCACTTCAACTAAGAAATCATCCAACTCTATCTTCATCCAGATAAGATGAGTAGTAGCCTGAGTAGCAGAAACATATTCAGCTTCAGCCGTACTAAGTGTCACATAATTTTGATTCTTTGAGTGCCAGCCAACACAACTTTTTCCCATAAAGAACACTCCGCCATATGTGGATCTTCTATCGTCAATATTTCCTACCAAATCTGCATCTGAATAGCCAAAAAATCAATGTTATATGATCCACTATACTTGATTATGAATTCTGTTGTGCCTTTTATGTATCTGGTAATTCTTTTTCCAATTTAATGATGTGATTATTTATGAGCACTCTAAAATCATGTACATAAGGTAATAGAAAAAAACAATAACTGGTCTTAATGTATTCAGGTATAATAAACATCCAATCCTCTTTCGATATTCTTTGTAATCAACTTCTTTTCCTTCATCATTTTTTCTTAGCTTTGTTCCCACTGAAATAGGAGTGGATACAGGTTTTGAGTTTTCTATACCAAACTTATTAAGAAGTTCCTTAGCATACTTTCCTTGCGAGAGAAAAATGAATTCTTTCTGTTGAAAAATTTTTAACACAAGAAAGTATCTCATTTCACCCAACATGGACATCTCAAAGATATTCTTCATTTCTTCGGAAAACCTTTCAAAGAATCTTTCATAATTCCCAGCAAAAATAATGTCGTCAACATAGACAGTCACAATAAGAAAAAGATCTTAGCTTTCCTTTATGTTTAGATTGTGGTCAACTCTTCCTTTCTTAATGTTCATCTCCTTTAAGCAAGTGTCCAGTTTGGAATACCATGCTCTTGGAGATTTCTTTAGCCCATAAAAGGATTTCTTCAACCTGCACACATAACATTCATTCTTCCCAACAATAAATCCACATGGTTGCTCAATATACTCTTCTTCCTTGAGATCACCATTAAGAAATATAGATTTAACATCCATTTGAAATATTTTGTAGCCTCATTTTGCAGCAATAGAAAAAAAGATTCGGATAGTTTCTAATCTAGCTACTAGAGAAAATGTTTCTTCAATGTCAATTCCTTCAATCTGATAGTAGCCTTTGCAAACCAATATTGATTTTTTCCTAATAACTTCACCTTCTTCATTCAACTTGTTTCGGAAGAACCATTTGGTGATAATAAAGTTCTTACATTCAGGCTTGGGTATGAGTACCCATGTGTCATTATTTTCATTCTGACCCAATTCTTTATTCATGGCATGAACCCATTCCGGATGCTCAAAGGCTTATTTAACATCATTTGGTTCCACTATGGAATACAAGAAAGTATGTGATGTAGAATTACTTATTCTTATTGTTTGAACCATATGAAGTTGATCACCAATTATGTTCTGAGTTTGCACTTGTTTCAACAGACTTGGATAAGTTTCCAGTGTTCCTTACTCATCACTTGATATTGCTGAATCTGATTCATCATCTTGATTAGGATTACAATTCATTGCATCCTTATTAGAATCGTTAGATTCATCTTCCTTATCTTCCTTATCTGTCTGGACATGATTATCTTTCCTCGGATTTTCAATGACTTTTACATCAACTTTATCCACCTTTATTCATGATTATTTTTTAAATCATCTAAGAACTCTTCCTTCTCGAGCATAACCAAGAAAAATTGTGTCTTCTCTTTTCTGCTCGAATTTTCCACTACTTCCACCTTTCTTCTTTATGATGAATTGGCTCCCAAAAACATTAGAATGATTCATACTTATAGTAATTCCATAAAAAAATGTTCATATGGAGTCTTGTTTTATTGGGGACTATAGAAACATCGATTTTGAATCTAAACTGTTGAACTTGTAGCATTCCTCCAAATGTAATGAGTAAGGCCATGTTCAAGGAACATATTTCTTCCCATTTCCAAAAATCTTATGTTCTTGCTTTCAGCAACCCCATTTTGTTGAGGTGTATATGGAGCACTATATTCATGCTAAATCCCATGATTCTCAAGATATTTTTTCAAATTTTTCACTTCTATACTCGCCACCATTATCTGTTGTCAACTTCGTCACAGAGTACTCACATTCTTTATCTTCTTTCCTTTTAGAGATTTTAAACATTTTCAGGGCTTCTGACTTGTGCATCATAAACATAACAAAAGTAATGCGAGTAAAATAATCAATGAAAGTGATTATGTAATTATTTCCATTTGTTGATTGTTTGCTCATCGGCCCATATATATCAGAATGTATTAGTTCAAGGGGTTTTTTAGAACAACTTCTTATGCACAACATTTGTAATCATTCCTTTCTGACAGGTAGTGCAACACCAATCTCTTCTTCTTGGAAAATCTAGAATATCTCGAACAGTGTCCCTTTGAGAAAACTTGCTCATATTTCTATGACATATGTTTCCATGTCTTATGTGCCACAACTGATTTTCCTCCACTAAGCTCATGTAACAATAGTTTTTTGAATTTCCAACATGAAATAGATTCCCTTTGGTTCATTTTCCTCTTGTAACAATCTTCGCATCTTCGTCACTTTTCACAATAAACCCATATTTCTTGAAGATAACTTTGTTTCCCTAATCACACAATTATGATACACTCAGCAAGTTGTGCTTCAGCCCATCAACATAGAGTGTTTTCTTGGACTTCAATTATTCCATCCAAATGATGACTGATCCAACACCTTTGACTTTTAAAGATTCATCATTTCCAAATGTCACTATGCCTTCTTCAAACTTCTTTATATTCTTTAGCAACACCAAATCTCATGTCGTATGTAAAGAACACCCACTATCAAGTATCCAAGGTTGTTCTTCCTTTGTAACTTTTAGTGAACTTTCAACAACAAGATCTATTTCACCTTTCACTTCTTTCTTCACATTCGGCTTCTGAGAATTAAGAATTTTTCGTTGAGTCGGTAAAAGCACAAGACATCATTTTGCAAGGTTCTTGGGGTGTTCAAACCTTTCAAAAATAGTTTCGAGTTGTTGGAACCTATTTTCTGTCTTGACATCATTTTTCTCAACAGTCTTCAAGAAAACCTCCTCACTCTTCTTCCTTTGAGGAGATTGAATCCCCCTCAATATCTTCCTTTCATAACATGTGGGGTGGTGTTAATAGTATTGATTAAACCAACACATATTCGATGTATGTATGAATCCACCACAATACCAACAGTACCCATAGAATGAGTACCTTCCTCTCAAGCTTTTGTTCTAATACATCTTTGTTTCTCTTTTATTAGCTCCACCAACCATTCTTTAGTTAGTAAGATTTCTCTACTAGAATTATGCCTTCTCGGATTTTTCTTGCTTTTCACCCGTGTTAGGCTTAGGTTTCCTTGAAACTTCAGAGTTCCCAGTAACATTGGTCTTGACCACATAAGCAACTTTATCATCTTTCTTCTTCACAGCAACCACTTTATTCTTCTGTTGAATTTCCTTAGAATGTTCTTGTTGGGAACATTCACCAACATTAGTGGTTGAGTATTGAAAACAAATGTTTTTTATTCAACTTTTGAGAGATTATTTTGAACAAGTTCTAAATATTCCTCTTTTTCCTTCATCTTAACTTTCATATGATCATTTTGATTTTTCTCATCTTCAACAGATTTTTTCAAATCTTCAAGATCTTTCCCAAGTTTTTCTTTATCATTGGCTTGATTGGATGCTGAGAAACGTTCATCTTAAAACTCTTTGTTATGCTTCTCCAGCCTTCTAATCTTCCTTAAACATTCCTTCAATTATTCTTTCAAATGCATCTCAAGATGAGTTTCTTCTTCATCCGAGCTGCTGGTTCTGAAATCTTCATCATTCAATGTTGAAATGAATGTTTTTTCCACACCATACTCAACTACTTTTTCGGATTCAGTATCACTTTATTTATCTTCTTCATTTATAGATAGAAAACATTTTCTCTTGGATTTGAAGAACTTCTTTTCTTTCCCTGACTTTCCTTTACCACCCTGCTTCTTCCATAACATTCTTGGTATTCTTTCTTCTTCATCACTATCTTCTTCATTCTCCATTCAAGGGCAGTTAGACATAAATTGGCCAATGCCTCCACATTCAAAACACTTCAAGGGAAGTATTCCGTTGTATTTACATGTTCCTATATTAACATTTTTTGAAAACAAGGATAAAATATTGTTAAGATTTTTACATATCTCGTTTTCAGAGTCAGAGTCACCACCATCTCCTTAAATCAAGATCTTCTTAGACGTTTCCTTCTTCATGGCATTGAAAGATAATTCTCCGTCAACCTTTATCTTGGTATTCATAGCATTTTCCCTTATCATATCACAAGTAATGAGAGTAATATGAAAATCATCAAGAGATAGAGTCTCTGAATCTCTGTCTTCTAATGAGGATACCATCGCATCGAATTTATCAGGAAGAAGCCCCAAGATATTTTCCACTACAGTAGAGTGCATCAAATCTTCTCCAAGACATCCGATGGTACTAACATTATCATTTAGCCTGGTGAATAAATCCCCAACAGATTCATGCTCTCCCATCATCAGGTCTTTATACTTTAATCTCCATATTTGAAGTTTTTCCTTCTTGAATTTTGCATTTCCTTAGTATATGTTTTTATGTTTATCCCATATTCCTTTCGATGTGGCCACTCTTTTTACTCTCATGAATTACCTTTCAGAATGTGAAGACAATATAGCATTCTTGGCTCTTCAATAATTCTCAAGAAACTTCTTGTCAACAGGTGTAAGTAGAACATTTTCTTCAATGGGGGGAAGCCCAACTGTTGAAGCTTCAAGAACTTCATAACTAATATACATGAGATACGGTATCATTCTATCCTTCAAGATCTGATAGTTCATCCCATCGAATACTAGAATTCCATTACTGTTCATAAAATTCAGATTCTCCATTAGCAAGAAAAACAGAGGCAACCTCCCTCTGATACCACTTGAAAGGACTCAGTTAGAGCAATGAACCACTAGGGGGGTGAATTAGTGGTACCCCTTTCATACTTTTTATGTTCCCATAAAATTGAGAACATCCTTTGCCTCCTATTAAAGATATAATTCCCTTATGAGAAAACAAACAAGCACACATCCAATGGAACACATCAATTTAAAAGGATCATTATTCAATAAGAATAAGTACGTCCTTGGTATGGTTGGAAACAATCTACCACCATACAATCCACTATGAAAACAATCCTTGGATTACAACGAGTAGGATATACCCTTACACTCGTGAAGCACTGTGAAACAATCACTCCAGTGTGTGTGTACTCTCTTAGAACAATATGGAAAAGCCTCTTTTCTTGTACCAAATTATGTTACCTACACTTCCATTCAATTTAAACAAGTCTAAGCACGTTCAACACAAATCTTTACTTCCTTACCCAGAATAAAGGCAAGGAATCCTTGGACTTGAGATAGATCAATTACTGTCTGAACATCCCATTTTGAAACTTCACTCCGAATTTTCCCAATCTGATTCTTCAATCTAAATCTTCTTTAGTCTGAGAAACTCAATACGGTGACAGCCAATACTGATTCCCCATTTTCAATCTCCACTCTTAATTATTCACTCCGAATTCTTCACTCTGAACATTCTTCTTAACTCTGATTCTTCAATATGAGTCTTTCTCAGTATGAGAAACTCAATACGGTGATATCCAGTACTATTTCCCCATTCCGAATATCCACTCTGAATTCTTCACTCTGAATTCTTCAATCCGAGAAACTCAATATGGTTTCAACGAGTATCAGATTATCGTTACGATTGATACTGAAATGAAACTTTGTTGGCCTAAAACTTCTTCTACACTCTAGATTATCAGATCTTCTATCTCTAACTTTTCATCACCCATTTACTTTTCACTATGATATACTTTTATAAGTGCTCTAGTGTATGCTTAAGCGAGAAACCAAAATATTTTCCCGCTAAATTAAATTCACCTGAATCACAATTTCTGCGGAAATCTCAGAGTAATTAAGACTATGTCAACGATTCTAGAATCTTCTTGAATCTTCTTCCACTTATATCAATTTAGATCTTTTTCCTTTTTGGGATCCAAACATGTAAATCCGGTTTCTCGGAGTCACATTATTGGATCCTTTCATCTGTCTTCTCGACATCATATTCTCGGATCCACCCTTCCTTATTCTCGGCATCAATTTCATGGATCCATCCTTCTTGAGTCTTCGAAATCACTTGAATTCTTGGAATAATTGTTCACCGCTTCTTCAGTAATGACTCCATTTCAATTCTCTGTATGAATCTTCGTCACTTCTCGGTATAACATCACCAATTTTTGGCATAACTCTGCATCGCTTCTCGGCACGACTTCTCCATTCTCAGTGCGAATTCAGGTTACAACTTCACCAATTCTCGTTATCGCTTCTCGTTACGACTTCAATAATTCTCAGCATGAATCTGCACTTCTTGCTATGAACTTCAGATTCCGGAAGTCGATTATGGACTTCCCTCTACAAACATATGACTCAGGAAGTCGACTCCAAACTTTTGTTCAGGAAGTAGACCCAGCAAATTCTATTCAGGAAGTAGACTCTGAAAATTTCTCTACGAACATCAGGTTCTCGGAATGACTCTTCCAAATTTTCGGAATGGATCTTGGTTCTCTATATGACTTCTTCAATCATCGATAACAGATATTTTGAACTCTCAGAATGGATCCTCCAGATCATAGTATGACTTCACCAGCCAACATTTTCTTGCATTATGAGTACATTCATATACTCATAAATTAGAGTTACAAAAAAGAAAATAATTTTCAAATTAATGCCTTTACATTTCCTACCAGCCAGCCTTTTGGAACTTGCAATTTCATAGTTCCGAACTTCTCAATATCCAGACACCGAATTCCAGACTCTGAATTCATTGAACACCAGGTTCCTAATTTTCAATATTCATAGTTCCAAATCTTCAAACTTCCAGCTTCTGAATTCTTAGAAATTCAAGGTGTATTTCATTTATGAAAACTTCCTCAAGATCAAAAAAATACAATCCATGAAAACCATCTCTTCCTTTAGCTTGGTCCTAACATATACGTGTATGTGTATGTGTATGTGTATGTGTATGGGTATTTGTATTTGTATGTGTATATGTATGTGTATTGTATGTGTATGTGTACCTATATGTGTATGTGTATGTGTATGTTTTTGTCTATGTAGATGTGTATGTGTATGTGTACACGCTTGTGTATGTATGTATATGAATATTCATATGTGTATTAGAATTTATTAATCATGATAATTCTATAAAATAAATTATTATAAAAAATTTATTATTTGAATGAAACCTTCTTAGTAAATGTGATCTTATAGTGCAATACATCAAAGAAAGGGTGTGAAAAATCACAGCATGGTGTGATTAATACGACTGAAAGGCAGAGAATAAATCGATATTAGTATATTGGTTATTATAATAGTCTTCATCAAACCATAAGAGTAGTATCATAATACTAATAATAATATTATAGAGATGTTGAATGTTTTAGATACATGATAATTAAACACCATTAGTTATTGGTTACTACTAAAACATTATAACTTCATGGATAATGATAAATGCATAATGTGAATAATATTATAGACAAAGGAAACGGGATAGCTTATAAGAATAATGGTATCAAGAGATGTAATCATTTAAATATCTCATTAGAGAGATATTTGATTCATATATATCATATATAGTCATTATTATTTTCAACATCTTGTGTATATCACTTAAAAGATTCATACATCAATCATAGACATCAAATACACCTAGTATAAGAGAATGTATTTAATTAAAATAACATATATCATATGTCGATAAATAACCATTGATCAATCTTAATGTTTTATCGAATATAATATATTTGATTCCTAAATGTATAATACACAAATAAATGATTATTTTCCGTAATCATAAGAAAACACATCATAAGAACAATAAATGAGACATTCCAAAAATTATGTATTTATCAAACGCATTAGTGGAGGATAATAATTCATCCCAATGAAATATGTTTATAAATACCTCCAAATGAAATCAAACATATATAATTTAAGTACCTTACGAATGGTTTAAATTATAAAAATAGATTTATAGTATAGAAAAATACTACTAAAATTATTGTAAACTAAAATGAATACGAGAGAGTTTGAGAGCCTCCTTATGAACTCCCAGAGGTATGACATGAGGATAGTGTCTTGAAATTGAAATGAATTAGTATGTGGATTCCTAAAAAATCATTTTTAATGGTTTAATATATTTTTATTATTGAATGAATACAATGACTCAGAAATATAATAGAATATGATAGACAATCCATAATAATAATATATCTTAAATGAAAATACAAGATATATTTTAAAATGTATTATGAAAGAATCAATTGATTGGATAAAATAAAAGGTAAATGTGAAAATTAAAAACCTAATTGAAAATGAATAAGGATGATTTCATATGGTACTATGAAAAATCTAAAAAATATATTAGATAAAGAAGTATGGATATTTCCCAAAGAAAATATATTGTTATAATAATCCCCTTACATGAGGTCCCATTTTCATTATCATGGTTGGAACCGAAAAATGTACCCATGAAATTTTGAATTGGAAAGACACCGAATATAATTTATATTAGATAAAAAAATATTATCACATCACATGATTTTCATGAGTCCCATAATCAATGAAACAAATAATTGTATAGTTATTCATACATATAAGAGTTCCATAAAAAATGACATAATTATTATCTTGAAATAGTAATTATTTTAATGTTATACTATTTCATAATACATCCAGTTTTCAAAATATAGACATGTAAATACCCTTAAAAATTCAATTTTAGGGGTCTAGAATTTGGATTTCAAATTTCTAAGGAGATTAATCTCTTAACTCATGAAATCATGACTTTTTCAACTCACAATATCAAAAAACCTCTATAGACATTTACATGTGAAGAAATACTATGAATTACATCATAGGTAACCTTCGAAGTATTAGATGATGGTAGATACTACTTCACACAACACACTTACATGAAGAAAAAAATATCATTCATAATAACCATGTATTAGGAAATTAATTTTATTTCAATACTCCATAGTATTGAGAGATAGTCATATTGTCCCCGAACATTATGGTTCTTCTATGAGAAAAAGTTACATAATAATTATTGGATCATAGGACCCAAATATTCTTGATCTAGCCCATCTACTCATACTCTATGATCAAATTTTTCATTATTATCCTTAAATACTATCTCTATTTCATCAAGCTTGTGCTGAGAATAATTTATTTCTATTTATTCTATACACAGGACAAAAATTATCCATCCATGTTTCCTTCAAAAAATATTGGAATCCCGCATATCTCTACTTCACCTACTCCACCGACATGGTGAAACTAGGAAAAATTATGTGGATTCCCTTCTCTAACCCCTGATATCATCCACATTCATGAAACACGTGTTTTTACCAAAATATGTTAAAATGCATACACCAGTCTTATCATGAGTCCATAAACAATACCACATCAAATACATGGGTTTTCATTCCTTCACTAATGGGATACCTAAGACAACTCATTAAGGGTAAATATAAAAAAAATTATTTCCATCACATACCCCGTTCAATATTTATTAATCCAAAAAATATAATCCCATTTCAAAAAATCACCACGCCACCCATAGTTCCTACATATGAGGGAGTTTTCTATATACAATACGATCTTTAAATTATGTAATTCCATACATTATTTTTTTATTATAACCAGTTCATTCTCCACTAAACATAAAACTATTTCTACCCTTACATGATTAGAATATATTGATCAATCCCAATTCATCTTTAAACCATGAGAATACCCACTAAAATCTATATTGATGCCACACTCATGTGATTATCATGATATATCCCTTCAATTCCTTAAATGACGACTATATGATTCCCTAGGAGACCGGAATAGGATTAAACACCCCACTAATGCATCAAAAACCCATCCTATCCTTTTTTATGAGATTTGGGTACTACATGTGGTAAATATGATCTTAATATTATGACATGAAACAATAAAAAATTTTATGAACATATCATAACCTATTTTATGAACATAATATTCTTCATATGATTAGAATGTGAATATTTATTTGAAAAAAATAGGATTTCTCATGTAGTGATAATCTTTTTTCCTATATTGACCTAAGGAAGATTGAAAATGTGAAATATATAAGATCAATGTACCAGGTAGACTCATTATTCATGATTTAATGGTGGGTTTTGTGTGAATATAGTACGTGGAATATGTAATGGATGACCATATTGGGATAAAATCAGTAACTTGATTCATAAAAATGTGTTAAATTGGGCGGTAATTTAACTAGGAAACTAATTATTTACATAAATGATCCTACATAACATCCTATAATTTTGATTATGATGACTTCATAATCAAACCAATAATGAAAATAAAAATACATTTGGATAAATGGAATTAAATACCATAATTATGACCATCAACAAAAAAGGATTGATAATGATGTCTCAAAAAGGGTTATGAATCATATTTTTGAATCTGATAAGTATCACTTCACCTTCAATAGTTAGTGGATGAGTAAAATTGATCACACTAGAAAACCCTATCATCAAACATGCACTCACTATTGTCTTGAAATTCCTATAGAATGATATCCACCTAATATTATCTGAGTTTTTCTACCACTACACACCTAAATCATGTGGGTAGGGGAAACAAATAAGTTACTTTTTGAATCTATGGGTATAATCCCATAAAAATCACATATATGTATTCCCTTTATGTGATTGACACATCTCCCATGACTATTATGCACCATCCCTACATTACCTAATGGATTTCATATAACTGAGGATAATCAATAAAAATTTTCACTATAAAGAACAATAAGGCCTTATCCTTTCATTAGTTGACGTCATTGGAGGATCTTGACCTAGTAGAACAATGTTGGTTCCCCTTTAAATAGAGATCACCTAGGGGAAATCCCATCATGTTACCAGAACTAACCACTTTAGGATCCTTTCCCAAAACACACTAACTATTTTATTCCCTATACTGTGGAGGAGGTTGAGAACCAATGTCTGAAAGGCATAACACACACATAGAAATCACCAATGATGGATTCCACTAACTCAAATCATCATAAACAATGTATCACTAATTTAGTGTCTGAATATATCCAAATTACTCTTATTTGAGCTAACCTATATATAATATATTATTCACACACCAATGGAAGGATTTATCACATTCTATATAGAGTGTCCCTCTGGTAGATAATTTTTTATCCCCATTAATAATAACCACTAGGGATCTCCTAATTTGAAAGTATGATAACGACCCCAAATCCCCACCAATAACATTAGGTAAAATATCCAACACTTAGTTGGATCTATCATCAATAACGATGGTCTATACCCTTGATTAAGAAGGGTACCACAATGATCCTCCCCATGATGCCAAAAATAAAATAGGTTCTCACCATGGAACCAATAAAAATAGCCATGGAAAATATCTTGAAGAAAGAAACCATTCGATTGTTAGGATACTTTAATATTGAAATTGAAACAATTACATTGGGTATCAACATTAGAACAACCCTGATATTTCAAAATTTCAAAATTCAAATGATTTTGAAGTTATATCCACAGGTCTACCACTAAAACCTATGGAGGTACCATCCCAAATATTTAGGGGGATTATTCTTTAGACAATGGAGAATATGGTCCTAAAGGACCACTATAAATACTTAATTGTGTGGGATGTATTGAAATCACTATTGGTGTTTTCCATGAAACTATCCCCTTTTTTAAACAAAATTGTTCACTTAATCTATACTATATATGGGGGATATGTTAGAATTTATCTAGAAATTTTATGATGTGAAAGAACATAAAACAAAGATGTTGGAATATATTGATCTCCTTACATGTGGGGATTTGGACTCCCCATCCTTTATTGTAAGATTATTAATTTATAGTAAAACAAAAAAAACACCTTCTCACCAAGGGTTGGTGTCTTAGACAATAACGTTCTCACATAGGGATCCAAAATATATGAGGTATTCATCATTCCCTCATATGAAATCCCACAAAATCACTAAATTGGAGTATAATTTCCCCTTCACGTGAGATTAAGATGAAGGAATGATTATTTGAGAATTTATTATAACTGAACAAAAATAATTAATATTTTGGGCACATGTGATAGTTCATTTCCTTATCCTGACATTTATACCTAAATGTAATTTACATACCTCTTATAGAATCTATGGGTGGAATTCCAACACCATTAGGGTCATATGTTTTCCTATAAAAAATTCTATAAGTACTATTAATTTTATTACTAGTAGTTCCAAAAGGTTGAACCTATAGTGCCTCTTGTGGATCATCATCTATACTCTAGTGGATATAACAAGAACAGATTAAAAGTGTGTAATGAAAACGTCATATTTCTAATTTGGATTGGTAATGTTGTATCACCCTATGTCTAAATTAGTTAATGGGCGTAATACAATAAATTTTAGTATAATATTTTCAGAAAGGGGTAGTAAATTTTTGGAGGTTGAGAAATCAATGAACTAGAGATTCTTTATCACACACCACTACATATGTGAATGAAATCACCATTGGTACCTTTAGAACTATGTAGTGTGACACTATAGATATGGTAAATGATAAATACGTTTAATTGGAATTATATCCATAGTATGTGAACCCTCCCTCAGGTATCCAAGAGCATTATCAAAGGCAGAACATGGGTAATCGAATCCCACTAGTGATACGACTAAAAAACAAAATTTACAACCCAAACAATTGTAAAGTAATGATTGAGGCTTCTAGTGTGCCTAAATTCATTGATACAACTATTTAGTATACTTGTATCACGTCGCTACTATAGTAGTTAAAGATTTCCCAATATCATTTTTTCAAAACCATCCTATTATATGTTTAGGATAAAGAGTAAATTCATGATGTCCATTTCAATCATTTCATGAATTCATAGAAACTAAAATTCCTTAGATGATCAACTAGGATCGAGTTATGAGGTTCTTCCCAATTAGTATATATTATGATATTCCTTATATAGAATTATCTAGTGGTTAATCAAGGATTTCAACACCTTCTCCGTGTATCATCCACTTTGAATGTAGGAAAACCATCTAGGGGTAGTCACATAAGGAATCCCCCATAACGAACTAATCAGTTCTATCACAATTTCCCTATAAATCGTAAAGATATATTGTGCCTCTGTACACCCTGAAAAGAATCCATACTTGGTGTGGGTACACAATGTTCTCCGAAAAAAATTTCAAAAACCCCAGTTTCACTAATTTCAATGCTATATGTGACCTTGAGAAACACCATTTCCACTTTACCTATCAATGTGTATTAATGTTGGGTACCCTAAATAATTGGGGGCATACATGATCCAAAGCTACTTCTATAATTTGGGAGGGTATGCGTTTTCTAGTATAGTAGTATAGCATCGGGGTCTATTACTTTTGAGAGGATTTCTGTACTAAATATTCTATCTAGATGAATCCTACATTTCACAGTAATTGTGTCTTTGACCTATCCACATGCATTTAGTGGGTGAAAAAAGTATACGTGACTTCATTACTCAGTCGAATTTATTGATGAAGTCTCTTATTTTCCGCCTTACCCCTAAAAATATTTTGGGTATGTGTTTATATAATATGAAATATGATCTGTTATCAACACTAATATACCAGATAAAAATAATTTCATTTTGATAATTGACTAATTGATAGAGGAAATTAAATGTGTCCATGAAAAAAACCATGAAAAGGCCTCACATAACACCTCCCTCGCTATCCTAAAATTCATAGAGAGTAGATATAGTTATCGTGATATAGACCCCATACATTCATCTAATATTGATTTTATATGCCTCATAAAATAATATCATCGATGAACTATCAATTTCAATGAATTTTTCTTAGAGCTCCCATTATGTACCGGAATCCAAATAGATCGTACACTAGAATAAGAATGTCAACATCTTTATTGATGATTGGATTCCTAGATAATTCCACAATATCATGGATAAGAAATTTATCAAGCTTATATATGTAATGAAACCTTGGGATTCCATGATATAGAAACATACCAACTATTTCCTTAACTATTGGTTCCTTGTAAACACTATCCAATAATGTTTTATCATTAAGGACTCACTTTATGGCAAGGGAGATCATGTCATAGTGGATTTGGGAAACCTTGTGGAATAAATTAAATGAATTTATAATACCCCTAGGGATTATAAGGATTTAAATTATTATAATATACTCATAACTTGAGTTATACATAACTTTTATGATGGTATATCCCAAATATGAATCAATGAAGATTGTGGGATGATCTGTGTGTGGATAAATAAGCGACAACCAACCTCTCTCGTCTCATCTACTCTAGTGAAGCCATTATATTTGAATCCCTTTAATTCCCAAATGATGCATCTCTATTATTTAATGGAATATTATTATTCCTCACTAGAACCAAATACCATTTTAATCCTTCTAAAATTCATTCCCATTGTGGTGAGAGGAATCTATATTTCACAATACGTCTATGAGAAATATACTAATGAGTATCAAAAAAATTTCACTATCAATGAAAATAATTATTATACTAAAACATTATGTCCATGAGTGAATTAGGCCAATCAACTCATCCTTAATACCTCACTAATGCACTTAATTAAAGGTGAAACAACCATAGAATGATCAAAACCTATGGTGATATGCATAATAATATTTTCTATAATACAAATACAAGAATACAAGAACATCTATGAGATTAATGAGAAGGAATTACCATGTTAGCATCCACATATTCAACTCAATTTCTCATAATTTTATTTGATCATCTAATTTATGTCAATATTTTCCAACAAAGAGAAATCTTTTGTTGGTCTGGTTCATGCACCCCTACACCAGCTAGTTGGGCCCTACACACTTTCAGTTAGAGAACAAAAAATAGATATAGGAAATTAACCCATAGTGTATAAGTACAAAATCCTCAAGATCCTCACTAGTATCCTAACATAGATCTCAATGTTTGACATGTAATTAAATTCAATGGAACATTATAAGGGCCTCATATTGGTCTTGAATATCCCCCCCATAGATTTAGACCCAAATGTTGGTTTCTCTATGAAATACCCTGTAGAGGAAGGCAAACATGAGGACTACCATGTAATAATCTATTTCACTGGGTATGATAAGGTGAAATCATATAGGGTCATATGAACCCCCTAGTTATCAGAATAATTAAATGGAATTAAATAATTACAGTTCATGGTTAAAACAAGTTATATGATCTACCATACCCAAATTAAGACACTCTATGAGTTAAGGTATAAAGACGATGATCTATAACCAAAATCCTAATGATTTATGGTCATAATGAGTGTAAATATAATCTAGTAATCATTATATAACAATATGAACATATAATATACTTGGAATGTTGAATTCAAGGTTTTCTCTAATGAAAATTCATTCGGTGACTCACTTGGAGGACTTTTGATCCACCAACATTTAACTATCCCTTAATCATATCACCGATGTATCATGTACTCCATTAGTTGGTGAGTAGGTGTTTTCTAGAGTGATGATTCCCCTACAAATTTTTTAATAACCATAAACCAGATTTTTATTTTATAAATGGGATAAATGAACATACATATTCTAAATGATTCAGGTTTGTAAATTCATTTAATATATTGTCATCCACCATTCTAATTCATCTGAATCACTTAAATTGAACGTTCTAAATATTTTCCAGCAGCTAGAAGAAATATGTGAGTTTAATTTTAGAATTTTACTTCATATAATTACTTAGTAATTTTAACCTATACTCATGAACCAGTATCTCAACTGTGGATTTTGAAAAGTTGGATTAACCCAGTGGAGTTTTTATGATTTGAAGTTTATTTAAATGATTACAAAACTACTCAAGTGGATAAACAAAGGGATTTTATCCCTAAAATTCATTATTATGGTCCATGTAGAACAATAAATAAAATAATTTTATTAAAAATAATTCTCTCAAATACATGAATATGATACCTTCACAGAAACACCTATCCTTAAAGAATAATCTCCACCCTCATGTACCCAAAAATTTGATGTTACATTTTTGAATGAAGCCATTATATCGATTTAAGAAGGATTGTTTACCACCATTGATAATATGACATTGGAAATCATTTATACAATGTAAGAGTTGATGATGAAATTGATGAGGGTCATCATTTCACTTGAGGAATAAGATAATTACAATACATTTTTTCAGTGGAATCATGATATATTTTTGTTTCACTACATAGATATTCCTTGGATTTTTCCCCATTAATTATCTCACTATTTTGGGATTCCTATTAGAAAATATGGATAAAAATAAGAATTATGGGAAATTTATCCCTCCCATAGTTTAATTGATGAATATTGTGTTCATAATTAGATAAAAGATGACTTCATTAACAAATTCTTATACACCATGTGTCAAGAAATTATTTTCTTATTAAATAATAATATTAAATATACTAGACTATATAAAATTTTTGTACCTCAACATCCGATTCATAAATATTGAGTTACCCAACTTGATTATAATTATTTCGGGAATACATTTGTATCCCAATAACTACTTAACATGGATTGATATTCAAAATACAATCAAATATTGTTCGATCCTAGTGAGGAAGAGTCCACTATATTCTAGGAACCTTAGAAAATGTATTCATACTTGTTGATAACCTTTATAATAAATAATATTGATGGAAAATATCAATGTTTCATATATCAAATCATTCAGCCCAATTTATAATGACAATAGTGTTTAATGTGGAAGATAAAGTGGTAAAATACATCATATTCCAACACTAAAAAAATAACTTTAAAATAGTGTTCAGAATAAATTACTTCCACAATCTAATGATAATGGATTTTATGTATGTATTCAGAGACACCTATTGAAAATAAAATGGAATTATTTCCCAATATAGAGGCATAATGATAAAATCAAATAATACCAAGGACATCACAAAAATTATGTCACTATTTAATCTATAAGATCTATGAAAATTGAAGGGTTTTTAGCTTAGATATGGATTATTTTCGAAAACCTAAAATGAAAATATATGTCCATATCATAGTTCATGGTAAAAGTGTCATCTAATAGTGTAATGATAAATGAAATGGAATATTTACTAACAATATTTATTATTTTATATATCATTAAATTCTCATTCTTCTTTTCCAAGGGAAATAATTGGCCCACGATGTGACATCTAGGGAGGATTCAATTATATACCACTTATCCGAAAAAACACCATGGGGAAATAAAATAATTTGTATGTAAATAATGGCATGATTCAATATGTTGAGTTTAGTTATTCTATCGTCTATAATAACATTACTTCCATTGTATTTGTAGTTTGTATATTTAACCATTATTTGTAGAATCATGCAGTCTCATAGATTTACAAAATTAACCCATTAAAGTATAACCGAAAAAATACTAGATTGACTAGATAAATAAGGTGATGAGAAGCTACCAATCATTAATTATATAACAAATTCAACCTTTACATGGTTATAAAGGGGTAATAACTTGAAAATGTATTTTTGAAATAATATTATAAATAAGGGTTTCCAGTAGAGATAAAATTTTATAATGTGGAAATTCTCTCTTTCGATGAATAAATTTTGAGCTTTCAAGTTCTCCAAGATAGATAATCCATAATTATAATTATGACAAAGATAAACATCCTTATGTTTCACATTATGGGCCTTATAGGTTTCATTAAAACTCCATCAATTTACCTTATACAATATACAATCATACATTAATAGATATAATTAAATAATTATATCAAACCAAGAATGAAATACATGGAAATTACATGTCTTTTGTGTAATAATTAATACATGAGAAAAAATTATGCCCAAACCCATATTTTTTTGTGCCTTTAGAAACATAGAACATAGTATTATAACTTTTTGAAAGACCATAAATATCTTCTAAAAATATCTTCCCCCGTTTTTCCAACCTATAACCATTCATTAAATCCTGAGGAAAACAATACATAAAAAGGATGAGCTAAAATGATCAGTATAGTAAACATTGGAAAAATAAAAAAACCATAAACATAAGAATGTAAAAACATGAACATAAGTTTAATGATCAAAATAAAGAGTCATTAGATAAATATTTTTATTTTGTAAGGAATTTATCATAGAGGATCAATAACCCTTAAAAACAAAATTGGAATTATACAATGAATTATGGGAAAAAATAATGCACATAATAATATTTTCATAATATCAAATAAATTTCATCCAAGACCATCATATTATATGAAGTCCACTACTAAACTAGTTTTAAATTCTTTTCCAGCCATGTATTACTTATCCACATATACTTGTTGTTCTAGACATGTAATATTGAACCATATTTAATTATCATTTGAGTCATGTATATATCATGGGATATAAATAATTATCCAATGATTTGGGGGGACCTATAAGTGTCACCCATCTCATAATGAAATCTTTTTTAGATGTTCCACAAAAAAAATAAATCATTTATCAAAGCGTAACCCATAAAATAAAATAGGTTTCTTAAACATCATTCCATCATAAAATTAACCATATAAAATAAATGGATTTCATAAAAATAATTCCATAATAAACAAAATAATATAAAATGAATTCAAAAGATAGAAACATTACCTTATTACATCTCAGATGGAAAATAATTTTAATAAAATATTTGAGCTTAAGTATCGTAGAAAATATCTGTTCATCTTCAAAAACTTTTATTCTCTCAAAATGCCATGAAATTATAAGAAAAATAATTTAATTTAAAATTATCCAAAATTATATTAGGGGAAGCTTCATGGAAATTTTTTTCACATTAATGAAATCAAATCATGTTGTATAAATTAAAAAACATCCTCCCTATACGTTTGTCAGAAAAGAAAAAAGGTAAATCATATGATAAACAAATAAAAGTTTCGATAGATACCATGAAGTAAAATTTAAAAAATAGGAAAAAAATACTTCAAAAATACATATAATAATATAAAATAATTTATGAATTTTTTTAGAAATCATATAAATACAAGATAAGTAAACCTCTATAAATATTTAAGTATAAATAATCTTAGATAAAAATGAGATCGAAAAATTTTCCATTACCTTAGGTCAGATATAATTTAAATGAATCCAAACCTCATGTATAATGATTTAAATAAGGTTAAGGATTTATTAAATAATCATAATAATTATTATGATAACCTTTATTATCATATTTGTAATCATTTGTTAGTAACATTTTATTGTTACTCGTTATTCTGCAACATACTAATTTATGATCTTATGCAAATTTTATCAGATAAGTTAATATTCCTATTTTCAAGTTATAGTTGTAGAATTTATAGAATTGTATTTGTATAATATATATCATATTTATTCATTAAATTAATTTATATAATCATTATTTATTGAAGATTATGTAGAACGAATCACATCGCACCATGGAGATGGTAATATATACGTACGCATGAGTGAAACTATTGTTCCCATAATTATTGGATGGTACTGAATTTGATGGTGTATATTAATTATGAATAAATATAATTTTATATTGTACATATATATTTATTAATTCCATTAATATACCCATACATGTATGGTGTTTGTGAAAAATAGATTACACCACAATGTGGAGACATAATATCGTATGTATGAATGCTGGGTGAATTCATTTTTCATAGTATTGGTAGAAGGTGGAATATGGTTGTCTAATATTCATAATAACCCCTATTCATATAATTAATACTATTTTTATTACATTATTATGAAACAAATCATGATGAGGAAGTTGAAGAGGAAATATGTTTAGAAGAATCAATAAATGATATTACCTCTTCATTGGTGTGCCTCCTCTAAATATCCTCTTAATGCACAATAGATGGTCTTTCAAGAATACCATGAACTATATATTGTTGATAGGGACTTTGAGAAGGTAAATAAGATTTTTATGGTCGAGATTTAAGGCTCAAAATAAAGTGAAGAGTAGAGGTAGGATGTGCCCTTTTATAATTGAGGTGGGGGCACTTTTGGAAACCACAAATATATTAATTTATATTTTTTTATATCAATCCAAATAACTCCAAAATGTGATATATTTGTAGTTAAGATATGATAATATTTAATCCTCACCAAAAAATAAAATTTATACATGTTTTGATGTCAATATAATCATTATCATTTTAATTGACAATTAGTTATTCAATTTAATTAAAAGTATGATAAAAATGTTTCAATGTTAAATGTGTGAAATATTTACTTATATTACTTAAATTATTCCATAAATTCATAATTTAGAACATTTTAGACCATATAATAATTATTATATATTTTTAACATTATTTTATGTTTTTTAAAAAATTTCATAAAACATTATTTGTAAAAAAATAGCAATTGTTTCAATTTTGACACTACGCAATTCATGGATTATTTGAAATATCAATATAAGTATTTATCAATGAAAATAATATTTTATTATATCCCTAATGGGTCAAGTAAATATATAATATTCATTGAAAAAAATTAATTATATCAAATTATATTTATTTTAATATTTTTATTAACATTTATTTGATATTCACATTATTAAAATAATCAGTACATCCATATTGTCTTATAATTTAATATAGTAATTTTTAGTATAATAATTTGAAATAAAATAATAAAGTAAACGTAAATTTACTAGACTTTATAATAATATATGAATTCAAATTTAACTTCTTGAAAAGGCAACATTAAAAATTGTATACTTATTCCAGAATTAATATGACAACTTTTACATCACATTAAAAAAGATAAAAAATAAATGTCCTAATATATTATATATAGTTACAAATGTTCACATTGTTGGAACTTGGATTATTATAGATGATATATAATTGAACAATATGATTTTTTTCATGTGTTTAGGTCTTTATATGGTAATTATTATTTTAATAAAAATGGATTTTTTGGATTTCTCAAAAATTAATTATTTTTTACATCATCAATGTATAAGACAATAAGGTAATTATTAATTTCCTAAAGATTAAAAATAAATTATAGTGACATATAGAATTATTTTATATATCCAATGAATATTTATATTCTATAATATCACCTAATTATCCCTATATTAAAATTAATATACTTATATGAAATGTGAGTTTTACATTTTCCCACCTTCATTGTTATTATTAATATCTATGTCATTTTCATTGTCATGTGGACCTTAAATGTCTATGTTTCGAACCTATGATTTAAATGGAAGAGTTTTAAATTTTTTTCACATTCATTTTAATTTGGACCTTAAATGACTTTGTTTCAAATCTATGATGTAAATGGTAGAATTTTATTCATACAAAGGATTTTGGTAGGTTTTAGGATCATTTTATTCCCCATATCATATTATTTGTTACACTAATTTACCTAATTTACCTTTAACAACATTAAATAAAAATTATTGTAGCTACTATTCATAAAATCCCTATAAAATAAAAGTAACCTTTAAAATAATTTTTACTCACTGATACAAAATATGGTATCCAATTTTCATAATCCAAAATATAGAATTATCAGAAATTAATGAAAAATTAATTCCCATTTTTTAAAACAAAAAATGTGTTTTTAAGAAGTACAACATTATTAAAATTTTGAAATGTGTTTTTGTCCGATTTAAAATTGAAATTATATTCAATGACAAACATTGTATTAAATTATAAAAAAATAATCCAGTTACACTTTAAAATTTAAAATACAATCTATCAATATAAATAAATTGGATGAAAATCCAGTTTTGAATTAAAATGTTGTATTTTTCGCTATTCATTAAATTAAGATTTTAATCAGAAAAATTAAAAAAATTAGAAACATTAATTTTTATCTTCCAGTTCCAAGGAATTATTTTATTAGGTCAAATATAATATATAAAAGTGTTAAAAAGTAAATATAATAAGGGTGATCCCTTAAAAGGCCGAAAAACTGCATTTTTTAAAAAATAATTTTTTGTCCAAAAAATTGAATTGGTTTTTATATCATGTCCATAAAATAAAATAGATAATTTTTAATGTAATATAACATTCAAAATGTGGTTAATACTATTCATAATGGCAATTTTATATCCTATTAAATAATAATATTTTATTACTATAACATTTTTGTGAAACTCTATATTGCGTAGAATGTAAGCTATCAAGGAAGGTCACTCTTGCATATAACGGAAGCCAATAATAGTGGTACATATAATGCAAGATAATTCTTTTTTGTGAATAGTGAAAACTAATATTAGTGTATCATACAACACAAGAAATCATAGAAATTAAAATTAACAATCTCATAAAATCTATTGGTCTCACATTCTACCCCCATTAAATGAAATTCACCCTCAAAATTGGCCAGGGTTATGAAAGGTTTAAAACAATAATGTTTCTTTATTGGAAGCCCACATCGTAAATAGGAACACTAAAACATCATTATTAAAAGTAATGTTAGAAACATAACGGTTACCCAAATTAACAAGTCACTAGGCTTCCACATAGGATTACATAGGTTGGAAGAGAAAACACGGATATGGAAGAGATATATAACCATCATGTTCTGATGGGTTATGATAGAGTGTATGGATTAGAGAATGATAAGTACTAGGAAACCATAAATGTGTGATGATTTATGGGACTATCTTATTCATTAGATTAGAAGGTACAAGGATATCATTTTGTGTTTCAGTATCCTTTTCCTAATGTTGATGAATTTATAAATGAGAAGAAATACATAATTGATTTTAATAAAATCTTACCATTTATCATTCCCTGAACAATTGCCTCTTCAACTCTTATTTAATGAAATGAAATTTAATTTTTCATTCTAGAAGTATTAGAATATCCTTAAATATAATGATAGGTCATTCCATTTGTGTCAAAGAAAATGCTAGAATAGGTTATCAAATATGCATATGTACACCAATAGTAATGTTACAAATTAATCTAATAACCATCATCTAGAATATATTACATAATATCCATCAGTGGATCACATTACAATACTTACAAAAAAATAAAATATAAATCTTTATAAATAAGTGAACTAAATAAATATAAAATTTGTCTCCCATATCTCATTTGGATGTTCTTGGTTGTCACATTACAATAATGTGAATATCTTATTCATGTATTCTATGGAATCATGGAAATGTTATGAATTACCATAGAACCTTATTGAAAACCTGCATTCTGTCAAAATTAACTCTTTCAAAAAAAGAAAAATACCAAAAACATTATATACTCAGACCGTGGTATCACATTTTCCTTATATCAATATTGAGATAGTTAATACTGTAAAACTTTTCACTATCTATTTATCCATATATTATGTTCATATCATGTTCATTCCAAAAATATTTCAATCACTTTTCATGGATACTAGTACCATATAATTATGGAAAACCACAATATGCCAAATCATAGATATTATATTTTTCTATAATACTATAAAATATATCCTACCAAAATATTTTGGAATCCCATTACATAAAAAAATAATCATTACACCACTACGTTTTCATTATCATAATCTCAAAAGTGGTCGCATGGGATTGGCCTTTTTATTTTTACTTAAGAGGATGCTGACAATGATCATTATTAAACCTTGGATTATGGAATTGGTTAGAATAATTCATTATTTCCACGCACTTGTTGCATTGAAGTGTGGGCGGTGCATTCTATGTAATCTTTTCTCTATTCAAATCATTATAAATCATTTTCTATTACTTTTCTTCTCAGCTGATCGATGACCTTTTTTCCACAGTTAATAAAATTTCTAGTCATTTTAATACAACCTCTAACATGATTCTTTCCACACATTGATCATAATGAAAAAATCATCATCTTTTCACCATTTATTTGAGATTTTTCATTGAGCTCCATCATTCATTTCCTGTCAAAACCATGAGATGGTCATGTGAAAAAAACATCCAGTTCAACCTTAATAGACCAATTCACAGTATCTTAATAGCTATTGATGTATCTTATTGATAATTCCTTTCACAGACATGGTTTTAAGACCGTGAAAAATCAATCAAATTTGTATTCAAGTTGGATGATAAATCTCTAGTCATACCTTGAATTTTCTGAAAAATTTATGTCTTATGTACCAAAAGATTCACCATATTTTTTCCTAAGATCAAGGAACTCTTATTGCCTATTTTATATGAAGAATTATATGGATGTACTTATCAAAAAACAAGTTCTTGAACTCTACCATTCCTTTGATTCATTTTTGTCTTCTACCTTGTATTCTTAATTACATTCCACCACTGGTCTCCTTCACCTTCTAAAATATAAACATCTAAATTGGATTTTTCATGTTATGAATACGTAATTATAGAAAATATCATTTCAATGATATTGATCCACTATTAAAGAACATGTGGATCAGAATTCCCACTTAAATAATGTGGATGTAGCCTCATGAAGGACTCAATAAAAATTTGATCCATTTTATACTCATTTGGAAGTCTATAATGATTCATATATTTTATTTCTATAGCAATATGATAATGCATTTCCTCTCCCAAAAACATTTGGTTGTTCAAGAAAAAAATAATTTCATTTCACAATGCATTTATAATGAATACCATTTCTTCAGGTTCCAGCAGAAATCTAAATTCCAAAAAGAATAGTGTGAGAGAAAGAAGCATACTAGAGAAAAAATAATCAAGGGTGTGTACGTTCAATCTCATGAATCTTAGTTTTAATCCGAGGTTATTCATGATCATTCTTATATTTATTAGGTTGTAACCAATAGTTAGACATACCCATAGGGTCCTCGATAGACATAAAATAGAAATATCTATGGTGATCTAAATAATGTTTTTGTATCCTAGTTTCTAAAAGATAACTAGTCCTTTTCTCTGATGCCAATTATTATAACCCTTGATTGATGTACATCGAAATTACATTTTTTTAGGAATACGTAACAAATGACATAAATTGATTCCCAGTTTAATGACCTTGACCTATTTGGTCCATTCCATTTGGAAAATCTAGTGTATAAGGAGTTATAAGAGGTCAATGTTACTTATCCCAAACATTTCTCCAAATTTCCAATATGGTAAATATTTCCAACTATATCCTTATGTGAACAGTGCAATAATAACAATTTGTCAATAGTGTCATTGGTATCCTTTTATGAATACTGAAACGGTGACCTAATGTGACTATTGTCATCGGTAACCTTAGGTGAAAAGTACAATGGTGACATTATGTGAATAGTGTCATCAGTAGCCTTAGTTGAATAGTGAAATGGTGAACTTCTGTGAAAAGTGTCATTGGTAAACATAGGTGAACAATGGAACTATGACCTTTTCTGAACAGTGTCAGTGGTAACCTTATATGAACTGTTTCATCAGTGACCGTATTTGAGTATTGTCATCGGTATACTTAGGTAAAAATTGCATCGTTATCCTTAGGTGAACAGTGTCATCAGTGACCTTATGTGAACAGTGAAATGGTGAGGTTTTAACAGAGAGGATCTTGAACAGTGTTTTCTCTATGCTAAATTTCGAGTTTGTGAACAATGTTTTTTTTCTCCCTACAGTTTCACCAATTTAATGTTTCCCTTGATGTAAAATGAATTTAAAGCCTTGTTTTAAATACTCTATGGCCGATTCAAGGCTCTAATACTCTATACTAATTTCTCCTATGCCTTGGGATACATTTACATGGTCCAAAAGTGTGTGTTAATGTGATCCTCTTTCAATGGAATATCCAACGTATCATAAAACACATCTCTGCTATAACTTCTTAAGAGATGATATATCTTTCTCACTAGTTCTTCCTCCTTGTTCTTGAACGTGAGATGCTCAGACCCTTTGTTCCATCCTGTATGAGTTTGACAATCAAAAATTCCTCCTTGGATTGGTTACCCTCAGTTTTGATGCAACCAAGCTGTATCGATGAATCTCGATAAAAGGCATGTTCTATTGTCATTCTTTTGGGATCATCGCCTTCTATTTTCCTGGTCCCTTTTTTGGAATGCAATCTCAATGTTCCAAATTTTCTTTATCTTGGGTGTTGATTAGTATGGTGGTGTCTATATATCCTCTGGGGTATACAATTGTCATGGGGTTGGATATCGTAACCTGTTGTGTGGCTTATTCTAATATAAAGAACATCATGAACCGGTTGAGGTAGGGGATTTGTTTCTTTACTTTTATTTTTACATGCAACAATATTGTTAGCATGTTTTATCCCACTATATTATAGTGGAATTGATCTAATAAATATTTGTACTAGGTAAATAAATTGATATTGATTCTGTGTAATTTTCTCTTGTTTGGTTAGATAGTGTGATATCTATGCTTTCTTTGTTTAGCAATTCATTCTTGATGGAAATTGTTAATGACCGTATAGTCGGAATTAATTGTAAATTGTTTGCTTAAAGATAAAGTGGTCTGTAAATGTATCTGGCTATTCATTTCGTAATTTGATATTAATAAAATTGGTACAGTAATCATTTTAAATTATTTGCGATATTATACTAGTTAGGTTTTTATAATTTAGAACCTAATAATAATAAATCGGTTAATCCAAGATGGATTAAAGAACTGGTTGTTCGATAAAAGATAATTCCTTGTTGGGTTCTGAGTTACCCTCTTTATTATTTATAGGCCAGTAACACAATTGAGATGATATTTGTTTTTCTCCTACTTCTTTTGGGATATGAGACTAGATGGATATTCTTATATGTGGTTGCAAGGAGGCCTATTGGTAGTTAAGAAGATGAAACTTATATTGGCGAAATGCATCAAGTTTTGCATGTGGGTGTCGGGGAGGACACCAGGGATGATGAAATGGGTTGGATGTGAATGTTTGGATTATTAATGATTCTTATTGGTTGTTCATCTACTTTACACTCCCCACTTCTCAAGGAATCTATTCATTCTTACCGTTCTCCCAAAAGGGCTGAAGACTTGTGGGGTATTCCAGGTTCTTTTGGTGTTTAGCAACTTAAATGGGGGATGGGTCTATGCTCTTACTATATGCAGAAATTACACGATGGGTAGTTCAACTACTCACAGTGTTGATCCCACTTGTGTTTACTATCATAGATTTTTTTTCTAGAATTCTTCGGAATGTGGGAAATTATTAATGTTGTTATCAAATGATTTAATAAATGATGTTAGCATAATAATTTGAAGCTTCTAGTTATGCAATACTAAGAAGACAATTTATGTGGACAGTGGACTTTAGGTGTGATGATAATGAAATTTAATGTGTAATTATTGATGGTTAATTAATTATTTAATAATTATTTAATGTAATGTAATACTGAAAAAAATGGAATGAATTAATGTAATAAAGCTCTAAAAATTGTTGTGTGAGTAAAGGATACCTAGTCTTATAAGTGGAATCCAGGTGTTCGAGAGACGTTAGCTATAGTTGTTTCTAAGAAAAGTATATGCCCATAGTGAGGTTGTGAGATATAATATATTCTGTAATTTTTTTATTTTTATATACTCCCCAACCCTATCTGTTAGGGAAACTAACACCCTGAGGATTTTGAGCCCTGTGGGGTGTTTTCGCCAACATTTCAGTGGGAAGATGGATGCTTGAATACCCCTATTGGCCCTGCTCTATTATTGTATTAAATACATGTGCTAGTAGGAATAGTGGTTAGTTTTCTCCATATATGTGTGTAGAGGGCTATAATGGCTTTTAGATATTCACACACATATATTCTAGATATATTATCTTATGGACTGTTATAGGTGTAATGTGTATAGGTTTTGATGGTTGGAAGATCCTTACTTAGTGTATGGTCTATAACGGTTAGAGGTATAAGACCAGATGTATGATACTCGTTATTAGATATGTGGTGGCTCCCAGAAACAGCCTAGTTACATACGTGTGAGGACATGGTGGTTTGGTTGCATGAGGTGCATGTTGTGGTGCATCGCCCTGATGTCTGTGGGAAAGCCTTTTTGAAGAGAGATGTTTAAGGCGTACGCCGTTGGGGCAAAGCGGCCAACTAGTGGGGAAGTAGTAGAGTGGTTCCCATGATATTATTTATTATATTATATAATCTTGTTTTTATTACTTAGTGAGATTATCCATGGTGAGGCTAGGATCATAATACACCTTTTTAGATGATGAGTTAGTCTCCCTTGTTGTCCACTGTGCTTTAGCAGGATTTCTTTACATTTTCATGGGAGGCTTCAAGGAGGATTCTATTGAGTGTAATATTATACACACCCAATGTATATATAATCTATATATCATGTCACATAGAGAATATTGGAGATCAAGCTGGTTTCTACTAGATTGGGGTTGCATGAATAGTCCCGACATGATGTAGCTGTTGTTTTTACATTCTTTTGGTTATTTGAAGTTTTTCAACTTTTAGTTGTAGTAGTTTACATGAAATTACATATTTGTACTTGGGATTTATTTTATATTTCATTCTGAGTTGGAGATTTTTGGTGTCTAACTTATCTCACTCTTCTGCATGTGTTATGTTAGGGGTAATGCCTCCCATTTGTGTGTTTACAATACCCTCAGTGTTATTCGCCAACTGAGTGCCTAATAGAGGTGGGACTCAGGGGGTCATTATCTTTATTCTCACACTATTGTCCCAGTAGGGGTACACGTTGTAGGGAGGGGTAGTGACATCCATGATAATATTAGTTTAGTGATTATGGAAACATGGAACATAATCATCTAACATACTGAAAGATCTCCAACCTCACCTATAATGATCTTCCCATTTTTTTCAACCAAAAACCATTTTTTATATCCTAGGGAAAATAAAACATAAAAAAGGTGATCGAAAATGATCAATAAGGGTAATCATGGATAACATAAATCAAACAATAAACATATGAATGTAAAAACATGACCATAAAGATTAAATATCAAAATCATTAGTCATGAAATAAATCTGTGTTGTTCGTAACGCATAGATAATAGAGGAACATTAACCATGATAAAATATAAGTGGAATAAAACATGGATTTGAAAAAATACAATTAATAACAAAATATTATTTCCATGGTTTCCAAGGAATTTCATCCAATACCATCATAATAGACGAAGTCCATTACTGAACTAGGTTTACTTATTGTTCCATCCATGTATTACTGAACTTGATTTACTTTACGTTCTTGCCCTATATTACTAAACTATATATAATTTTCATTCTAGTATTGTATTTATCATGAGATATAAATCCTTACCAAATGAATTTTATGGGAGATATAAGTCCACCCATCTCATAATGAAATTATTATTACATGTTCCAAAATAACATAAATCATTCATCGTGGAATAACCAATGAAATAAATTGGGTTTCTTAAACATCATTCTATCATAACATAATTCATATAAAATAAATGGAGTTTATAAAAATAATTCCAAAATATAATAAATAAAAACAATTTGATAATAGGTATATAAACATAACCATAATACATCTTATATGGAAACTAATTATGATAAAAAAAATTAGATCTTAATTCCTCAGGAACAAACCCTTTCATCTTAAAAAAGTATTCTTTTCTCAAAATTCCATGGAATTTTATAAGATAAAAAGTTAATAAAAATATAAACTTGAAATAGTGTAGGTAAATCTTAAAGGGAATTATGCATTATGAAATGGAAAAAATTCATTCATGTCATATAAGATAAAAACACTCTCCTCATACATTTTGCAGAAAAGTCAAAATGTAACTTGTATGGTAAACAAAAGAAATTTTCATTCTATACCATGTAGTAAAAGATAAAAAATGGGTAAAATGACTTCAAAAATAAATATAAGAATACTAAAAAATTTATGAAAACATTTTTATAAATCATGGAAAAGGAAGCTAAATATACCCTAGTAAATACTATGTTTTAAACAATCTCAGATAAAAATGATATTTCAAAAAATATCCATTACCTTAGGGCCAATATGATTCGTATGTATCAAAACCACCTATATAATGATTTCAATAGTGTTACTATTTTATTCCATAATAATAATTTTTATGTTCACATTTATGATCATATTTTCATCTATTTTTTACTAAAATGTATTTATTACTCGTTATTGGGTATTAACTACATTATGTTCTTATGCATATTTTCCCAGATAATTACACATTCCACTTTTTAGTTTATATTTATATCACATAAATAATGGTATTTGTATAATATATATCATATTTATTAATTTATTTATTTATATAAGCATTATTTATTGAATATTAAGTAGAATGAATGACATCGCACAATGAAGATGATTAGAGGTATGTACGCACGAGAAACGATATCAGCCCCATAATTTTAGAATGGAACTAAAGTGGATGATTTGTATAATATAAGTATAAAAATCATTTTATATTAGTCATATATATTTATTAATTTCATTATTATACCCATCCATGTAATGTGGTGGTGAAAAATGGATTAGACCAATGTGTGGAGACGGTTAGTCGTACCAACACACCCGCGGTGATTTTGTTTTTCATAGGATGTGTAAAAGGTGGGATTTGTTTATTTAATAATCATAATAACCTATTATTATATAATTAAAATTCTTGTTACTAATTTATAATATAACAACTCAAGTGGTTTAATTAGATAAAGAAATAAGTTTGAAATAATTGTTAAATGATATTACCTCTTCTTTGACGTGCCTCCTCTAAATTTTCTCTTACATCACTACAGCTGGTCATTGATGAATACCATTAACTATATAAAGTTTATAAAGAAGTTTAAAAGGTTAATAGTTAGGGTATCTTTGAGTTTGAAGGGTCAATATTAATTGAAGTGTTTGGGGAGGTAGTGCCCTATTTTAATTGAGGTGAGGGGATGTTTTGGAAACCTGAAAATTAATAATTTATTATAATTTGAAAATAAAAAAACAATACCTCCAAAATGAGATATATTTGAATATAAGATAATATAATATTAAAATATTATCAACCAATAATGTATAAACATGTTTTTATGTAATATTAATCATTATAATTTGAATGGAAAATTAGTTATTCTATTTAATTTTAATTAAAATTACAAAAAATTTCAATATTAAAAAGGGCCAATATTTACATATTTTTTTAAATTATAAATAATTGAATAATTTTGAACCTTTTAGACCCTATAATTATTATTCCATATTTTAAAAATTGTTTTATGATTTTTAATTAATAGTATAAAATATTTATTTTAAAAAATATCAATTACGTCAATTTTGACACTATTCATTTCGGGGGTTTTTAGAAATATCATGATATGGTGTTATCCTCGAACCACATATTTTATTATATCCATAATGGGTCAATATAATCTATAAAATTAAATGTAATGATTAATTATCCCAGATTCAATTAACTTTCATATTTTTAATATCTCTTATTTTATATCTCCGTTATTAAAACACTCACTACATCAATATTGTGTAATTATTTAATATTATTATCTGTAGAATAAATATTTGAAATAAAATACTATTATGAAAATAAAATTACTATACTTTAAAAGAATAGATTTATTCAAATTTATCTTCCTAAAAATCCAAAATAAAAATTGAATACTTATTAAAGTATGAATGTGATATCATTAACATCAAATTAATAAATTTAAATAAATGACATAATTTCATCTATAAATCCCCAAATGGTCACTGGATCAGTACATGGATCCTTATGGACGTGATATACTAGAAAAATATGATTTCATCATCTGTTGAGGCCATTTATAGTTATTAGTTTTTTAATAATAATTATTTTATGGATTCCTCAATAATGAATTAATTTTTAAATCATTAATGTATAAGACATTAAGATAATTATTAATATGCATAATATTTATCATAAATTACCAAGATGTATTTAATTATTTTATATTTCAATGGACAATTTATTTTATAATATATCACTAGTTACCCCTATATAATAATTATTATACTTATATGAAATGTGGGTTTTACAATTTGTCACATTCATTGGATTTATTATTATCTATTCCATTTTCAATTTCATGTGGCCCTATAACTACTATGTTTACAAGATAATATTATAACAGTATAATTTTATTCATCAAAATGGATTTTGGAAGGTTTTAGGATTAATTTTTTCTCTTTATCATATTATTTATTCCACCAATTTACTAGATTAACCTTTCAGTAAGTTAAATAAAAATTACCAAAGTTACTATTAATATTATCCATATTATATAAAAGAAACCTATTAACATAATTTGGTCCCATGAATTTAAAATATGAAATCCATTTCTCCTAATTCAAATAAAAATATTAGCAGAAATTAATTTAAAATTAATTCGAATTTGTTATAACAAAAAAGATGGTTTTGATGAAGTAAAAACGTATCAAATGATTGACATGTGTTTGTGAAAATTTAAATGTGAAATTACATCAAATGGACCAAATTGTACTAAATGATAAAAAATTAATACAATTAAAATTTAAAACCAACTACAAAGATGAACTAACTGTATAAATAAATTAGATAAAAATGTAATTTTGAATTAAAATATAATATTTTTTCCTATTTATTAAAGTATAAATATTATCATAAAAACACCAATAATTCCTAAAAAGTAAATTTTTATGTTCCACTTCAAAATAATAAGTTTATTTCTAAAATTGAAAATATAAAATTGTGAAAAACTAAATTTCAAATGGTTGTTCCATCAAAAGGAAGAAAAACTGCATTATTTGAAAAATATTTATTTATCCAAAAATTGAAATTGTAATTATATCATATCTACAAAATTTATAAGATGAGTTTAATTTACAAAAAATAAAAATGCGGTTAATAATGTTCAAAGATTCTACTTTATATCCAATTAATTAATAATATTTTAATAATATATCATTGTTTAGTGAAGCTCGGTGTTGCATACAACACAAGATATAGTGGAAGGTCGCTCTTTCATGTAATTCAAGCCATGAATTGTGTTTCATATATTCCAAGCTATTTGAGTGTTTTCTATAGCGCAAGTGAATATTGGTGTATCTTACAACACAAGACACCTAATAAATTAAAAATAATCTATCACATAAAATCTAGGTGTATCACAATATTGATGTTTGATTCAAATAATATATTTCTGGTTTAAAATTATCCAATAAGATAAAATAATAGTGGTTTCATGTGAAGGGTATCTCCATGATTATCAATAAGAAGTCATTTGGAGAATATATTATCGAGAGATATAATATTTACATATTTACTTCTAATATGGTTTTTTATCATTTACCGGGTTCCTAATATGATTGGTAATAAACCATTACAAACATGGTCAAATCCTTTATCAATATGAGAATTGAAAACACTGTCATCCACATGGATTTTAATAATTTCATAACTAATTCATATAAAATTATATAAGGATGATAGATCGATCAACTACCAATTATATATTCCTACGATTGTCCATAAAATGAACATGACTCTTAAAAAACAGCTAGGTGTATAAATCACATCATTGAGTACCTTCAATATAGAACACTAACATTGAGTCAAGATGATCACTGAAAAATATGTAAGATGGTAGAAAATTTTATCATCTGTGATGAACATAACTTAGATATAATACCCTATATGAACTGTTTTACAATATAACACCCTATTTTTTAAAATGGAATAAAATCCACCAAGTCTTATAGTGGTTTCTCACTATTTTATGGCAATCTTATCAATCAAGACTAATGATATCTCATCATATTTCATGATTGTGCTACTTCATACCCACTGTGGTTCATATCAATATTCAATTATCTAAAAAATTATTATAAAATCTAAGTTCCAGAAAAAATTTTGCATTATCCTCTATATATTCTACACACCCCGACATAATATTGTTCCTTCATAGTGTAAGGATTCAATGTCCTAGGTCCATACCCAATAGAATATAATGTAGGATCATATTTATTATTAATTGAATAAAAAATTAACAATGTGGTATAATTTATTTCTCCATGTGTGGGTGAACACTTGGTAAATTTTCATGTTAATGAAATCCAAAATCATTCATATATTTGGGACCCCTTACACCATTCTCACAAAAAAAAACACCAAATTTTGTTCCATCAAACTAAAAAACATCTATGTGATGTAAAAAATTATGTCTAACCGTACATATGACTATCAAGAAAGAGTTATTGAAGAATCCCAATAATTCTTTGATAACATAGTATAAAATATAGTTGATTAGAAAAAAAAGTGTTGTCCAAATAATTTGTCAAATTATTTGTGGTCATATTGGACCATGACGTCAACTTCTACACAAGTGACTCCCTCAACCCTTATGTATGGAACATAGGTTGTACTACTCCTTGATGATCGCACACCACTACTCTAAAAATTGATAAATGACCAATTGTAAATAGATAGATGTTATAAAATTCATCTATAAGGGTTGGAATCCCTTAAAGTAAATATGATCCAATCCTTGAGAAATATCATGTTATACAAATATCGAGTTGAAATATCATTTAATAAGTATATTATAATTCCAATATTTCATGAAGGAGATGTAGCACTATCTTTGAGAGAACAAATGATAACAAAAAATAACAATATTAGTTTAATAACAAATGTTAATATCAATTCACTATTAAAAAATATTTCTATAGTGGTACATATGTTTAAATCACCCGAAATAGGGTGTTCGTTACACCCCCCACTAATGTGAGGATCCTCATGAAGTAGTTTGTGTAAATTTTTAATGGGTTATTAGTATACTCTGTATGAATTTAAACAACATTATAGAATCACATTACATATTAAACTAAACTAATAAGAATATATAATTTTCACATATCTCTAAAATGCATGGAACATGTCATCCTAGTTATGTGATATTAAACTACACATCACCAGAATCTATATCACATTACTATAAACTGATCAGAATGTATCCCCACCATATTACATAAAACATAATGGTAATTTTAAAGGATATATGACATGAAAATATATTACAGATATATTTGGGAATGATTTTTAAAAACTAAAATTTTATTAGGGAAACCATCCAAGAAGATTCCCTATTTTACTCTTGTTTTGGTCATCTATTACACCACATTCATTGAACTACACTTGTATTTATTCTAGTAACATTGGACACATACTTACATACAATTTTATAATCCCATGTACAACCACAAACTCTACCTTCCATTTCATTGTTATTTTTAGGACTCTCACCAGACTCATGTTGAAAACCCTATTTAAAATTCCTATCAGATGAACAGTTAACACATTCACCACTTGGTACAGACAGTATGACCATAAATTTTATAGTGTAAAGTCCATTCTATATAAATGTAAACTCCATGTTTTGTGTCCTTGTACTAGGACCATTATTTACCTAGTATGATAATCTCAAATACATTATATTAAACTATGTAACATGTCATAATCATCTTACATCATTAAATCACATGGTCAATTATTTTCAATATGATGTCAAACTACACTAGACTTGTTCCTAGTTTCACAATATTTCAAACCATATCAATCAAAAATTTTTAAAATTCATAAACTAAAGAGCTTGTTTGAATTCCTCACCCAAAACGATGGCCCATTTTAATCTAGTTCATGTCTTCTACCAAACCACTCTCTATAACTCCATGCATCATTATCCACATTTTTTGGATATATAGTGATGTCCAAATATCCAACACCAAATCTTCCCACAGACTCCAAAATCCACCACATCCATATTTTTAGGACATCTGATTTATTTAGTCATAACCCTTTCACATCCCATCACAAAATAAATTCCCAATCCAATAATTTGTGATGAGACCCTCATGAGTTCAAGATAGACTCTCACATTCCCCTAGTCTCATCATGGAAACCATGTTCTTCCATATGCTTCTATGTACTAGGCATATCACTGGAGAGTATTTTTAACCAGAAAATTGTGTGGAATGATTAAAATTTATGATAAACCTATTGATGATTACAACACATACTCATAGCTTAATCATATGATCTATCCTTAACACATCCAAGCACTAAGACTACTATTATGACTCATATAAATCCCCCTTACATTCCAATCCATTGTACATTTTTACATTAACCTGTATACAATATAGATCTACACAAGTTGGTTTTCTTAGTTCATCCAAAGTGAATAAACGTTTAACACAACCCCTCATAGTTATTCCTCCTTATCTCACCTAGTTCCTCATATTGTTTCAACCAATTTAAATTGTGTAAGATAAATATAAAAGATTCTATTCCCCTAAATAAATATGTTTGGTATTTCTTTCTACATATTAGGATAAAATGTGATGTCTGAGTCATAGATATTAGTCAAAAATATTTATTTTACATTTCTATTACGTAGTCGTAGAATTTGGTTCACCATTAGGATTCATTTTACATCATAATGTCGAGGTAGTGGTACTTTCAAAGATAATGGAAAAATCACTATGACCTTATGCTATATGAATTTCTCTATGAGTAAATGTATACTATAATTACTATTTCATTTCATGTCATGTTTTCTTTTCACATGCTATATATACTATCTCACCCCTTGGAAAAAGTTGAACAATATTAATACTTGCAGACATTTTTCAGAACTATATTGCCTTAATATTCAATGTTCCAATTGTTCAATATTTAAAACCTTAAACAAAGAACATCCATACGGTATCTTCTATATTAACCTAAAATATATTTCTTTGAGGATCATACTAGTTCCCATGAGTAACATTAAAATTATATTCTCATTACCTTTTAGGATTTTTTAACATTAATTCTCATAGATATCGCACTGTCTTTTAGTACAATCTTCCCATAACAGTATTCCTCATTAATGTGAACAATACATAGTATCATAGCCCGTAAATATTTTTTTTTCTACTTGACCATATTTCATCCTTTATCTACCATATTTTGGGATTCATGGTCTTGAATCCTTTTTAATCATCAATTTTTTATATGAATCCCCTTCAGTTTTGGAACAATTCCTCATTCTTAACCATCCAAAATTCAAAGGTACATGTCATTGAGGAATACTTATTTTCAGAAATATGTTTGATCCCACACATTGTATGTACTAGACGATGATAAATAGATTGTTTTTACTCCCCCTAAGAATGAGCTATATTGGCCACAATTTACTTCTCCACCAGCTTTATTTGTTCATCTAATGTTATTACACCATTATTTTTACCCCATTTTAACCATTTCATGTTGGTGGAATGAATCGCTCTTAAGAAATTATACCTATCTTGTTTCTCCATATCCTCAGGTTTCATTGGTAGATAAAAACTTAATACATTATTAACCCTTTATTTATTATTTGGATCCTTCACGTGACATGAATATCTAACCATTAACCATTTTTCTAAAATCTATAAAGACTCATTTAGGATTTGGATTCTTCATTTTTTATATAGTTAACCTGACTAAGAGATTCCAAAATCAATTTTTGGGAAACCCCTTCCGTCAATACAACATGTTTCTGAACTAATGTTTCCATTCCATTCTAGATATATAAATTTAAGCGAAATATACTTTTTTCATCGACTCCATATGATGTTATACTACATGGTTATCATCCACATTATATGATGTTAAACTACATAGTTATCATTATCACCATATAACATTTAAATATTTGATGAAAATCCTTGTCGTATTTCATTAAACATATCAAATTAATAGAAAAAACAAGATAATATGGCCCTTCCCTAAGTGAACATATTCTTTCTTGTCATATTAATCCCCTTACACACATTTATTTTAGTATTGATAACCTACCACACTACCCTCCGTAGTTATATTTGGCATGATTCCCTCAGTTTATGATATGTACATATATGTTGTTCTCTAATCCCAAGACCATTATAAAATATTATAAACCTATAACACAACATGTTTTGAAGATATTCAATTTCTTACCCCTTTCCCACCTACCAATAATATAACATCTTTCTCCAAGGAAGGTGTTAATACTATAGAATAATAAACTCACAAAACCCTTGATATATGAATTGTTAAATAATGAAATTTTTAATAATCCTATGGTTTTTACTATCATCTGAAACTCATTTCTTGTCGGGTTTCTCTATACCTTTTCAATATAACCATCACATCTCATCATCCCCATAACATGACTATAAAATGAAATCATCTACCATCAAGGTTGTATATATTTTAAATTTCCTCCTAGTTATTATTATGTATATCCTCACTTTATTTCAATATAAATGGTCTCACCCCCAAAATCCATGTTTAATGACTTTAAATATATAGAACTCTGTAGACCATGCTAAATGGCATTAAATTTGTAAAAACACATGGTCTGAGTTAGAGGATGATAAAATAGGAGTAGACACTTACTAAAATTTCTATTCCCTTATATTATTGATACATTATTGTATAAGCTATGTGAACCTAAACACGAGATCCAAGGCCCATGATTCATGACATTTAACAATGTTCATTATCCCTAGTGATTTTATATATTTTCTTGTGGTTTTACAATTCCCAATAGGTTTAGATCCCACTATTGTTATATAGATATCATCAACTCCTACATTATAAGATGTTCAAACTTAAACAATTAGTAAGGTATTTTGAAAAACCTGTGTGAATTTAAACCATTCATCCTCATATATTACACTGCTCTCCTCTATGGGGAATGATTGAATTTCATTCCCAGCTCAAAAAATAGATATCATTTGGGTCTAGTCTATTATCCTTCATTCATTCCATATATGATATAAATATATCTTAAATTTACCATGACATAACCCTTATAATTATTGAACTTCTCCAAATAATCCCTCCATTAATGAGAACATTGTATTTTCCATGTTTTTGATCTACATACCCCCTCATTTCCAAATATACAACCCTAAGGTGATGGAACAATTCCCCATGGATAACCTCATTTCTAAGACTAATGTATTATTTGAACAACTCTTCATATTTATAAAAAAACTCATACAATAATGAAAATTTTCCCTTTGGGACACTACCCAGATATAGTACACATCTTCGGGAAAGTATCCTCCATGATTTGATAGAGGAACCTATTTTTTCGAACTTGGTCAATGGACACATTCATCATACCCAACATTTTTATCAATTATTTCATACTCCAATATAGAAATAATAACATTAATTTTTACTTTCTCATTGGTAAAATGAAGTTCCAAAACCCTTATATTGGCATTCCTCATGCATTATCCATTTTTATTGGGTGAGTCTTTCATTTTAAATCACAACCACTTGATTCCCCTAACATTACATGTTCCCAATAACGGTTGATCAAATTACTTGATCCCAACCATCCAAACATATAATTCACTCGTATATAATATTATTAACTTCCATTTATGTTATGATTTCATACTTTGAGAGGCTATTGTTTCCATTAATTTTTATGGTTTGTTTCTCATTTTGGTGATTGAGATTGTCAATAAAAGTAAGGATTTCAAAAAATTATAAATTTATAATTTTTATTAAATTAGTATGCATATGAATAGACCACAACATCTCCTTTATAACAAAATAGGCATATGATTTCACCTCAACCATAAACTACTTTATGCTATCTATACATTTTCTTGGAGGATTAAATATACTTATGTACCCAGGTGAGGTACTCAACCTTGGATCTCACTTCCAAAAAAGCATGGCACTTGTGTTTTGATCAAGTTCTACTAATCCAGGAATATCCACCAACATTTTCAATGATACCTATACTGATTGAACTAGATTATGGGTTGATAAAATTTTGTTATAACAGCCTCTCCAATATTTCATCAACGAATCCACTATGATTTAATTCCATCAATAAAATATACCATTATATTCCCCATTTCCATGGATTATTCAATTAAGTTCCCTCCTCTAGTTCAAATTTAATTTCATTTATTTTGCATAGTATTATTTTATGCTTTCAATAATCTTAAAATTAATATATAGTACGATGATTTTCATGAAACTATCTACAATATAATCCTTACCAGAATTACATAATAGTTTTATTTCTTTAAAAATAGATCACTAGTGTCTTCTTGGTTATGAACTCAAACATCCCGATAAAGTACACACACTTTTTTATTGGAAAATGGGTGACCATAATTATAATTCATCCACAACCATCATCATTAATTCATACTAAAACATGATTATAGATAGAATATAAACATGAATAGGTTCATTAGAGTACACCATCTGTTGTCACCAATTTATTACATCAATATTCACACAAATGAACTCTTAATCTATGATTATTAGGGAATGAAACTCTTTATTATATAATTGTAATATTTCAAGATCAAATGACTTTGATCATGGCCGTCATCTTTGGGGTGTAATATATGACTTCATGAAATACTGTCCTTCACATTTTAATCTATTTTACAATAAAAAATATCTTGAAAATATATTATAATATCCTTTTCCATTTCATCATAACATGTTACATAAAAATTTAATCACTTTCTTCATTTTTCTATACTTTCCCCATCCCAAATATAAAAAAAATGTATAATCATAAACATTGTGGTGTGTAAGGACCTATTTATCATGAAATACATAAATATGAATCATCGCATTTATAACTTGTATAATGTCGTAATGGTCACACAAAGACATCAGTCATCAATAATGATTTTGTTATCTTATAATTTAATATTTCTTTAATCCTTTTATTGGGAAAAATTCAATCTAGGTAACATTGTAACAATTTTTGGTTGGAATTTATTATCTACCAAGAAGGTTTTCAATATGTTTTTTCAAGTTCCAAATATATTTTTGGCATTATATGTTGAAAAAGAACCATGAAAATGAAATGGATGATTTTTAAGAGGTACCAAAAAATATGAGATATAAGACTGTTGTTTTCCACTATTTGCCAAATTTTTGGGCTCCCAAATATAGAGTTTGGTTTTTATTAGGGAAATTGGATTCCATCTAATATCACATTAATATATTGAAAAGTAATTAATTTTTTAACGATGTCATTTGTGAGTTTCGTTTTGCGAAGGAGCAATGAATTATGGTGGAGGTCTTTGTGAAAGTGGTGAGATTAACGATTCCGTGAAAATGGAGCTTTGTGATCAGTGACATAGTTCCAAACAATCATTTATGGAAGGATCTATAATATAGATGGGATTTAAAAAAGGGTTATTTATGGAATTATCTGGGATTAAAAATGGATTTTTGAATGGTAAATCTTAGTGGATCATTACTGATGAAGGACTGTCGTGAAGATGCATATAGAAAATGCATTGGAGGTGGTGGAGCATTGAAAAGATCCAACCATATAAATATGAGATTCCCCTCCCCCTTTAAATTTTATATAATTAATAGACAATAAATAAAAATTATATGTCCTTATGTTCTCAAAACACATTATGAAGGTTATATGAGAAGTCATTCCAGAAATCTATAAGAAAACTGAATGTTCTGATCATCCAGAAGGCAAGTATTTCATAAAGGCGTTAATAAGACAAATGAATCATGTGAGTTTCCTAAATGATATTTTGATCTTCATAAAAATAATTTTACATCATGAATGGTCTGTGAGATTTTTTAAAAGGAAATAGATTCATTGATTCCACTTTGCACTTCACGAATGAAGGTTCTTCGAAATGTCCTATTTGTTATTTGTGAAAGAGGGGCTTCACAAAGGCAATGAAAATTGTGAAAACAACTTGATAGGTATTTCCCAGAGTTCAGTGGAATATATGTATTCATCTATGGATAAATGTGGGACATCAATTAACAATTTACATACATTAAAGAATGCATTAATTAGATATAATGAAAGGACCTATATGTCTATAATATGTGAGTGGATCTTATGAAGAAGTAGTAACCATAATTCAGTTTAAAGTGTAGTGAGATTTCAAATTATAATTTGTCATAAATTGAGAGGGGTAGTGAGTTCACTTAAAACATTGTAAATAGTAGTGCACTTATAGTGGATATGGTATATTGGCCAATTGTTGGTGTATCCTCATTAGACATAGCCCAGTGAGGGAGAACCAAGTAAAATTGTTGTGTCTCATATTTTTTTTAATTTTTCTCCATAGTATGTTGTGGGAATGAGAGAGAGAGAGGAGAGTTTTATTTATAGATAATCATTAACCAAATTAGATGTTTTTTTAAACTATCATTTCCTAATTCACCCTCTATCAGAGAATCTGACTGAGTAGTTTCAACAAGTAATGTCTAGGGAAATGGTTGATATCAGTTTTTCTCTTTCAATGAAGATCTCCAATATGAAGGGGATTCTTATCATCTATATGAACAAATTTCAGTTATGGAATAATCAGATTCAACACTACCGATGATCTGTGTGAATGGATGTGTTTACAGTAGCGTTGCATGATATTTTAGCCAACATCAATAGTGGTGAATTTCATGATGATGAAATAAGGGCATTGGATGATGATACTCTGGTACTCAATGAAATAGGGGGATCCCTATCCACTGATATCTATAAAAAAAATTTATCATGACAAAAATAACATGTAATGTGGGAAAATATATTGAATATATATGAAGAATATACAAATGACATACATGCAAAGCTACAAGTTCTGTGGAACAATTATGAAGATTTGAGAATAATCCATAATAAGTTAGATGATTCATTTTTTGATTGGGTAAATATTTCTGTTCAATAAATGAGAGGTTTTTCAGAATATATTTAAGAAATAAATATTTTTATGTGCATCTTGAGGAAACATCCATCTCGGTTCAATCCTAATGTTTCGATGTTGGATGATACACACTTGAAAGAGATGACATTGGATAACCTTCACAACACCCTTATTGCAAATGAACTAAGAACTGATGATAGCGATGATATGGAAATGGTAAATCTAAAGAGGTGGAATTTACAGCCATGAATATTCTCACAATTTAGTATTTTCTGGAAGATGAGGATACGTATGCGGTGATTCATTCCATTCCTCAAATATACAAAGTGGAAAAGGAATGTTCAAAGGGAAAGTTTGACTAGAACGTTTTTTGATGTGATAAGGTTTCACATATTGCAGCTATGTGCCCCCACAAAGTTCCAAGAAGATAATGAGGAGGAATTATAAATTCCCAATAAGAAGATTCTTTATAATGTGAAAGCTTGGAAATTTCACAGGAAATTGTTTTTTGGAATGGAATATTCATTCATAATATTGAGACAGTTCATATGAGTCTGAGGTTGAGCAGGTTGATGATGTATATAATTTAAAATATTATTGAGAAAATAATATGGTTTATGTTTCCTATAGTTCATAGAAAAATAAAAAAAACTGATTCTATTGAAGAAAAAGAAGAAGTTGAAGGAAGATTTGATTTACAAGATTATTTAGAAGAATCTCTTAAAGAGATATATTTTTGGAGAGAAAAAACAAATATATCCAAAGATGTGGTACATGATTCCAAAAACTCTATGTAATAGTAGAAAAAAGAGAATTCTTGAGTTGAAGAAATAATTTGAAAATCTTATGTTACCCAGGCCATAGAACTCATAAAATGTTGATGAGCATAATATCAATGATGAATAATATAAAAGGGAGATCAATGGATTAAATAACAGAGTTAAAGATCAAATATAGTGTATTAATGAACTTGAAGAAGATTTTGTCAGTCAACAATGAAATTTAATTGATGAACAAATACTTTTGAATCCTAATACTGTACTAGAAAAATATACCATTCAAAGGATAAAAATGATAGATGTGAAGAATAGTGGTTATAAATAAATGAAGATACAATTTTGATTATATAGTAAGGTTGATGTGGGGATTGACCAAAAATAGATAATTGTGATTGTTGAAGTTAGATCGCAAACACTCGTTTCAAGGTTGAAGGTTGATATAGGAATGAATATAAATCTGAATATTTATACATCAAAAGTTATGACATGTAGTGTAGATTTAACATGTAGGAATACAACCGATATTTGGTGTTATTTTTATGGAATGATGGGACATTCACAGTACCTATGTTGCATATCCTAGATACCAAAGGGAATAAGAATAAAAGTGTTAACCAAATAGATAATGGTGCTTTAGAATATATTTTAATGGAAATTGTTTTTGGTGTGGAGTATTTGGTCACATGGGTAGATATTTTACATCAACCATGTAGAGAAATGTGCCAAGGCCAAATCAATGTAGTCTCATGCAAGAAAAATAGCAATCTAACAGATTGGTTGAAAATGAAAAATAAATATACAACTATGTATGATGAATTTGGTCCATCACACTCTAAAGAAGTACATTATTTCCAATCTACACCATGTTTGAATTCAAAATAATGGATAAAAAATAATAAATTAGAGTAGGTAGTGTTTATGGACATTTCCTTTAAAGTAACTGATCACACTGGTGTATGGATCATTTATAGAATCTACACATCCATCATGGATATTAACAAGGATATTTTTATAAGAATAAAATATCAATAAAGGGTTTTCATATGTGGAAATGATAAAAGTGTAATGATAATTGGCTCCGGAAAGGCCACATTTGGGGTCAAATAAATGAGATGTGCTGATGTCTTCGAAGTAGATGGTCTCAATCACAATATTCATAGCATCAGGCAACTATGTGACTCATGTAATTAAATAATATTTACTAATAATAAATGCATCTTCAATGAAAAATATGGTTTAGTTGTTCAACATTGAAAAATAACAATAGGAAATCTCTAAATTATAAACAGAGAAGAAAATATTTTTTTTTCTATGGTGGAAGAAAACAACATGTTGTATAAACGTATGGGTCATCTAAGTGAACCATCCACAGAAGATATGAGGGAAGTGTGATGCAGATAGAGACTTCCCTAAGTTATCACAAGATCTTACTCATACGTTCTATGCTTTTCAATATGGAAAATCATTAGAAATGAATAAAAAGAAAAGGAAATGATGTGAAAAAAAGTTCTTGCATTGGTTCATGATGATGTTTGTGGTCCAATATCACCGAGACCAATTGACGGGAAGATAAATTACTTTTTTTAATTTATGAATATAGTAGAATGAAATGGTTATATATAATTTACTTTATAGGTAATGTGTTCAGTTGTATAAAATATTATTGGGGTCAATCTGAAAGGATTCTTGGACAAAAATTATGATGTTATATATTGATAATGGTACGGAATTCACAAAAAATCAAGTGTAAGACAATATTGGGAATGATGTGATAAGGCATCAATTTTCTTTAGTGAGAACTTACCAATATAATAGAGTGGTTGAAAGGAGTAATCAGATCATCAATAACATGTCTAGAATAATGCACATTGAAAAATTCCTACTAGTGAAATTATTTAAGGAATTAGTGTCATCATTGGTCTACATTTCAATCCAGGATCTATTGTGTTTGATGTATGTAAAAACATAATATAATATGTGTAATGAAAATAAACCAAAGATAAAATAAATTCTAATTATTGGATGTAAGTTATTTATCTCAAATAAATAAAAACATATGAAATTCGAGTAATGAAATGATATGGGGATATTACTTGGCTACTCATGAAAATAAAAAGCATATAAATGCATTAATAAGAGGATGGGAAAATTATTTGAGAGCAATGACGTCACTATAGTGGTGATTGAGGAGAATATTCAACCACACAGAGACTAGTTTTATGATGAAATTAATGATGAGACAAGAAACACTGGGTTTGCAGAAGTGGGAGATGCTAATTCAGAATAGGATACTGATGATGAGAAAGAGGAAGTAAAATATATTTCTAAACAGAAGCCATAGAGTTGAGTTGAAATTGATATGTAAAATATAATAGGTGATCACACAACAACTGTCAGGCCAAAAAGAATGAATTCATTGTAGAAGACATCACTCTTATCTTAGGAATAGAAGAAATGTTTTGTGGATGTAGTTGAAGATGAGATCTGGGTTTTGGAAATGCATGATGAGCTTGATCAAATCGTGAAGAATCTGACAAGGGAGATTGATTCACTATCAATAGATAAGAATGTCATTAGGACTAAATGGGTCTTCCACAATAATATGAATGAATATGGCATTGTGATTTGAAACAAATAATTATTGATGTATAAATTATACTCTTATATAGAGGGAATTGATGTCGAATAGACATTTTCATGTGGTGGAAGGCTGGAGACAATCAGATTATTCTTGTCCATTATAGTGTCATTAGAGTTCCATTAGTTTCATATGGATGTCAAATATTCCATTTTGATTGGGGTTTTGGAAAAAAAGTTTATTTTGAAAATATATAAAGTTTTATCATTCGTGAAGATGAAAAAATTGTTTTATTATTGAAGAAAGTGCTATATGGGATGAAAAAGAACTATGAGAATGGTATTTGAAGTCGTATTAGTATTTTATGAAGAATGGATTTCATCCTGGTGGAGTCAATTACCATCTCTATTTAAACAATGTAATGAATCAAAGAATGCTGGTGGTGGTTTCTGTCAATGACCTGATATTTGGTGCAGTCTATGAATCTCAATTTAGAAAATTCACTAAATTCATGATAAGTGATTTCGAAATGTAAATGATTTGTGAGATGAAATTTTTTCCTTAGATTACAGGTGATAGAAGGAAATAATTGAACTTTCAGTTCACAATCAGAATATGCCAAAGATGTTCGGAGAATATTTTGAATGGAGAATCCAGTGAGATGAAGACACCAGTTTCTACATGGAAGAAATTATCAAAATATGATAATGGAAAGGCAGTTAATATCATAGAATATAAGCAGATTATTGTAAAAATACTTTACCTGATAGTTACAAGACCAGATATTTTTTCAGTATATGCCAATTAGTGTGATATCAAAGCAATCCTTATTTAATCCACATTATTTGAGTGAAATAAATAATTTTTAATATCAAAAGGAATTGTGGATGTAAGTATGATGTATAATAACAAATCTCAGCCAATGATGTTAGGATATATAGATTCATATTAGGCCGCTTCAAAAAATGATAGAAAATTAATGTTAGTAGGTTCTTTCCATCTTGGTGTATTTTTCATTTCATGGTTAAGCAACAAGTAATATTGAATTTCATTAATCACCAAAAAATATGTGTATATTGTTGCCACTCAAGCATCCACACTATTTTTGTGGATGAAGAAACATCTTGATGATATGGGATATGGTGTGAAGCCACCTATTAGAATCAAAATTTATAATTATATTGTTATCAGTCATCGAAAAAATATAGTCCATCACTAAGGTAAAAGCACATTGAGATCAAATTTCATTTTATAAATGATAAGGTGGAGTAAGGGATTGTGAATTTCTAGTATATTCCAATATAACTATAGTTTTAAAAAATTCGAACAAAGGCCTTACCCCTGTAATCATTTTAGAGGCATCAACAGTCTCTCAAATTTCAATCAAATCACTACAATTGAAAGAGTCTAGATGTGGGACCCCCTCTTCCTTATGTAGGGTGAATTTTTCTATAATGTGTTAATATATGTTATTTAAAATGTTTCATACCACAAAGGAGTAACCTTTGGATTTTTATAAAATGGGGGAAAATGTGTGGAACTTTGTGGGGGAAAATGTCATTGTCAAGACATGGGGAGAATCTGACAGATGATGCAACAAGATAGGGGGAGAAATTAGATAATAATTGAGGTATTAAATTTGATGATGCTAGAAGTGATCAAGCATTGATTAGATACCACAGTAGCTGAGGTTGGTGATGAAAACAAAATAGTGGTGTTGTAATTGTATCAACAATCTGAGTCAGGAATGAAATGATTCATTGATGAATGTTTTGATACATGCTTGTTTGTCATGCTTTGTAATACTCATGTGGGCATAGAGTATGTATGGAGTAAATTTGTGATCACAATTTGAATCACTAGAGCTAAATGGTTGTAGTTGTTGGAAGATTATTTTATGAGGTATGAATTATGGTGAATCATTAAGAACCGGTGGTCGACAATACCAAAGGGGGGTGTTGGAGGGAAAAATTCCCTCAATGTAATATTGAAACATTTTTTAGTTCATTGTGATTGTCGATAACGTATGTTTTCAATATGATTTTTTGGGTTCCATATATATTGGTGGAAATATATCTTGAGAAATAACCATGACAAATGAATGGATGATCTTGAGGTGGTACCCAAAAAAAGAACAGATACAAGGTGGCATTGTTTTCATGTCTTTTCCAAATTTTTAGGGTCCAAAATTTAAAGTGTTGAATTCATAAAATTATGTGGATTCATTCAATTATCTCATAATTATATGTCAAAGGAAATAATTTCTAGAAACCTGGCTTTGTGAGTTGTGTTTCAGGAATGAGAAATGAATTCTGATGGAGAACTTCCCTAAAGCGAAGTGCTTTACAATTATGAGAAAATGGAGCTTCTGAATTAGTGATTGAGTTCATCATAGTCATTAACAAGAATTACCAATGATTTTTAAGGGGTTTGTTAAGGGGAATTATATAATGCTCTAGGATTATGATGGGCTTTACGAATGGGAAATTTTAGTGGATCTCTACGAATAGATGTGTGCCACGAAGATGGATCCAAAAAATGCACTGGATTTAGTGTATCATTGAAAAGAAGACAGCCTATAAATATGAGGATACCCCCAAATTTTGTTGTGAGAAAAATAAGGTTGAATCAATAGAAAATATATGTCTCTAAGTTCAAAAAGGTTCTCGTGATGGTGATATGGAAATTCATTTTCAAATTCTATAATCCAACCGAATGTTCTGAGTATTGTGAAAGAAAGGATTTTTTGAAGTCCCTAAAATTCCAACTGAAACATGTGATCTTCGAAAAGTCTAGTTAGAGATTCACAATATATGCATACTTACTTAAGGTTAAGTGAGATTTTTGAAATTGAAAGAGCATTTTGAAGTCTATTTTGAGCCTTGTGAAAGAAAGTGATTTTAGAAGTCATGTTTGTGCTTTGCGAAAGAGGGTCTTTATAAAGTCATTGAGCTTTTCAATAATTGGTTGAAAGGTATAGACCATTGTTTAATAGAAAATAGTTATTGAACTTTGGATTAAAGTTGGATATCAATATATCATCTACAAAAAGTGTATGATTCATTCATTATATATAATAATAGGACCTAAAAGTCTATAAACTATGAGTGGATCTTATGAAGAAGTTGTGGGAACACTTCAGTTGAGAGAGAAGTGTACTTTCAAATTGTGATTGGTTGTAAACTAGTCGGGACTACAAGTACACTTCAAAATTGGTAAAATATAGTGTGCTTATAGTGTCATTGGTATATCAACACATTGTAGGTGTATTCTCCTTGGATCTATCCCATTTCGGGTGAACCATGTAAAATTGTTGTGTCTCATACATGTTTTCATATATTCCCATTCTGTGCTGTGGGAAAGGGGGAGAAGATAGTTATCTTTAACATAGAAACAAGATAAAAATAATAATTTCTTTTAAACTATCATACCCTAATTCACCCCCCTGGCATAGGGTATCCAACTTGGTGGTTCCAACAACTTTTGTCAAGGGTTGGGACATGACACAGTTGAGTTTTTGGTTTTTTCACTAATAAATGGATGTGTTGGTCATGATGGCATCTGGATTTCAAGAATGGCATGTCTAAAGTAGTGTGGCTTCACCGGGTCACCGTGCAGCCTACCCAGCATTCAAACAAATTATTATTATCATTTATTAATTAATTATTTTATCTTATGATTGATTAAGTGAGAAAAAAATCAAATGAGGAAATACAGTAAATTAAAGACATTTTTAATTATATTAATAATAAAATTTATTATGTACGTCCTTATTATTATTAATTTTAATATTTTAATTAAGATATCATTATTAATATTATTACAATTATAATTATTGTTAATAATTTATTAAGTGAATGTTATTATTATTATTGTTATCATAATATTGTATTTTGGTTGTTAGTATTAAATTTTTGTTATAATCATAATCATATTAACTTATTATTATTAAAATTGTTATTTATATTGTTATTATATATCATTATTATTATCAGTAAATTAATTTAATTTTATATAATTTTTATCTCATTTTTTTATTTTCATTTTTTTCATTTCTCCCTTCTTTATCTCTTCTTTCCCAACATCCTTGTAGCGCTACACTATCTCTAAACCCTACTTGCATACTGCTTTCTCCTCCATTTGGGCTCCCTCTTCTGCCAACAGTGCCTCTCTTATTTCCCACCAGTGACACAGCTAACCACTACACCTACCCCCATCCAGTAAACAGTCATGCACCACACTGCTACCTACTATGCACCTCCCTCATGCCACACCACATTGTTGTGCACCACCTACCCCTCTCGGTGGAATTTTCTATCACGGCGCACATCCCGTAGCCCTCCTCCATTCTCAATTTTCCTCTCTCACCCTCACCATAGGTTTTTCCACTTCAAGTTGTTGTTTCTTCCTTTTGGTAGATTTTTTATTATGGTTTTGTGTGTAATTTGGTATTATTTTGGTATAAGTGGATATATTTCTAAATTTTGGGTCTAATTGCATCATTCGAGGTGAAGTTGGTATGATGTTGTTTTTGAAAACTATTATTGTGGGTTTTTTCTACACAGTGGTAGGTGGTTTCATGCATAATAATTATTTAATTGCATATCATAAATGTTTACTTAATTTATCATGTTCCTTAATCAATATATTGGGTGTGAAACAAGTTTTTAAAACAATTATGTTTGCATTGGATAGTTTGGTATCTTGTTATTATTGTTTGAGTTTTTTTCTGATGAAGAATTTATATATGGTCAATAGATAGTGTTTTGTTAAGTTGTGTTGTTAATTCATTATTTTGGGAATGTTGTGCAGATTGTGTTCTTGAGGTGGTGTTGTGTTCATTTGGTCATGAAAGATGCTTGGGTTGGTTTTCTGTATATATCCATGTTTTACACTTTAAAATTGGATTATAGAAAATTTAAATGATTATGAAATAATTTTAACGATATGATGTTATATTAATTAAATTTTTTAATGGTTTTATGAATCTAATTTGGTAGTGTGAATAATGTTTTCTGAATTTGTTTTAATGTGTTTGTGTTTCCTTTTTTTGTGGTTTCATATTGTTAACCTGAAAAAAAAATGGTTGATCCCAAATAATAAGCTCGAGGACTAGGTGGGAGGACTAGGACTGGTGTTCTAGTGATACAGAAGTGGAATTGGCTTAGTTTTAATTTTCGAGATTGACAACTACCACACTAACTAATCATTTGGATGATTATTAGAGACTACTAGTTTATGGGTGTGTTCTCTACTAGTGTCTTGTGCACAAGAATTATTGTTGTTGTGGTTTTTAAACCATTTTTCACTGAAACTTGAGGGTCTAGGGTCCCACTATTTTCTAGTACCTCTAAGGAATATCCCATATGTGTTTCTCTTTGACTTATTCACACTCACAATCGGCATAGGGTGTGATTTGTGTGACACTATAAAAGAAAAGGTGTTTTCTTTTACAAATTTATTTCTAATAAAATTTTAATCATTCAAAAATGTTCCTTTGCAATTTCATTCATTAAAAATATTCAAGAATATATTTTCATTCAATTATTAATCATAAATGTATATTCATCATTATGTTCTTATGCATGGAATATATTATTGGTGTTATCCACCTCAGAATTATCCCACACACTATATAAACCATTATGTGTAAGAGGATATGGTTTTGTCTAATTCAGGTAAGGGTAAATCCTGTTGAAATAGTGAGTTGGGTTATTAGATATCATCATAGCACTACATAGTATAGAGGGGTTGAGGGTGGTTTCTTCTTTCAAGGTGGAAGTTTATTTTAAAAAAAAATTTCTCCCTACATAGTGGTAGTAATTGTGTGGTTATTATATTAAAAATGACACTAAAATTCATAATTCTATTTAAATGGATGTTTTGTCATAATTTCCATTTTGGGGTTTTTTTGGTTACAGTAAATTTAGTAATATTATGGTATATATTTCCCCGAATAAACATTTCTATATAAGGGTACTTAAGCCAACCTATGGAGATCAGGAATTACATTTTCACATTACCGCAAACCGAATCAGGTGTCGATTGGATGGTGACCCGAGATGGATTGTGAAAGAATGGTATAAAAATAGTTTAATCCCTTTTGGTTATTTTACTTTGGTTATGTATAGATTGAATGAAGGTAGGAATATAGGATCTCGGAGATCAGGTTGCGGGTAGGTGTCTAGCCAACACACCTCATGACAGACCTCAAGTTTCCATGGGATGTTGGGATTCAATTTTGACTTCTTCTCCATGTGGGAAGTTCATGATGTAGAATGTATAGAGACATCGTGAGGGGATAAGTTGTTTGGCCATTTTTTTCTTCTTTATGTCGGGTTTAACTATGTATATTGTTCTTTTAGATATTTTATTTCATAAGCCTTACATATTAATGTTGTTCTTTTTTGACGATTGATTCCTATACCATTTTTCCTCCCTGAAGACCTAACATACCATCGTGGAGGGAATTCATAGATAATTATCTACCAACACATGATAATAGGTTGTTTTAAGATATATAATAGGCCGATCATGCTTTAGGACAAATATAAACTCCTTCTCATACTCCTACTCCTACTCTAGTTAGAGGAGACAAAGTTGGTACTAAAAAGGATAAATCCTAGAAATTCCTCAAGGAAAATACACCTTTATTTCGAGGTGGAACTGATCTTAATAATGTTTAGGATTTACTAGAGATGATAGGGTTCATGTTCTAGTTCCTTGACACTCCTAAAGAGGTCGTAGTGAAATGTGATTCATTTCCTCTAGAAGAAACCAATTGAAGGAAATGGGAATCAGTGGTCCAAGCATGGAAGCATGAGTAGATGAGATGAAAGAGTTAAAGGAGGTCCTAAACAACCAATACAACCATGATTTAATGGAATATTCAAGATCATGTCATCTATGTATCATGTTCAGGGGTACTAGTTATTGATTGAGTATGCTAAACTCATTGCTAAGATAGTCCGATATGAACCTGAAATAGTCTCAAATGAAAAGATAAATAATAAAATGTTTGAAAAGGGTTTGTGATAATACATCTATTGATAGGTATTACTTTTATTGTGGAAGGTTTATTCTTATGTATTTGAACAAGCTTGTATAGTAGATATTGATTGCAAGGGTAGGTATGGTTACTATGGGGCTATGTTAGTGTTATAGAGTGACAATTCATTTGAGGAAAAGTGGAAGCATGATGAGAAAGGGAATAATGGTTCTAGATGCTCAGGCCATCCATCCAAGAAAACATCAATTCTGGCTTCAAGGGTAGGGTTGGTTGTGTTCCATTAGTGAAAGAATGTTGGCCACATATGACCAACATGACCTTTCCCTCTCAGGCCTTGTTATCGATGTGGAGTTATGGGACACAAGTCATGATTTTGCAGAGTGACACGCCCATAACATAGTGGGGTAGGATTTGTGGCATCCAAGGGAGTTTCAGCTCAGTTAGAGCTAACTATGATGATGAGATCTCAGTTTGGTGGTCATGGAATGTGGACTAAATCGCCTTCATGTATGATCCAGACCAAGGTGAAGCACAATGTTAGCTTTTATTATCATGTATAGACTATTATTCTTCATGAAATGGATTAGGAACCAGTAGGAACTGATATAGGATCATATATTGTTCGAGGTTCAATTCTAATTTCATCTTTTATAGTTTCATTTTTATTTGATATCTATGCATCATCATCTTTTATATCACCATGTCTTGTGAATATGATGAACCTTCCAACTGAGTTGTGGTCATTTTCAATGGATTTGGTAACACCATTAGGTATAAAGAATGAGCATGGATTTCAGTGTCCATCGTGTGTGCTTTCAATATCAGGAGTTGATATTGAAAGAGAATTCATTGACTAGGATATAGAAATGTTTTATGTGATCCTCAGCATGGACTGGCTGGTACTCTTTCAAGCTTATATTGATTGATATCAGCAATGAGTTAGTTTTTTGGAACCTAATGGTAATGCTTTGGTATTTCTTGGGGAATTGAATCCTTGGTTAGGTCACATAGGACCTTCATTTCAAGAGTTGGTAAATATGGCTTAGTAGTTATCATTTCATTCAATGGAGGGTGGTGGTGGACTCTTCAATGGGGATTACCACTTGATGTGGTTGACTTTTCAGAGAAATTTCCATATGATTTTTATGCATACCTCAGAGCGGGATGTGGATTTCTCGATCAAATTACATTCGAGATCTTATCTTATACATATTCCATCATATCGTATGGTCTGCATAGAATTGAGGTAATTAAAGATACATCTTGATAATTTATAATCCAAAGGGTTTATTTTCCCATGTTTCCCTCCTTGGGCTACCCCAGTCTTATTCACAAAGAAGGCCGAAAAAATTCTCTAGTCGTGCATCAATTACGATATGCAGAATAGCATAACCATCCAAAAATAAATACTATTTTCCCTAAATTGATGAATTGTTAAACCATATGAAGGTGGAAAGTGGTTCTCCAAAATATAATTGCACTCGGGTAACCACCAAGTCATTTTGAGAGAGGCGGAAAACCCAAAAACAACTTTTCTAAGAAGGTGTTGACACTTCATGTGTGTTGTCATGTCAATCAGATTAATGAATGGTCTATAAGTTTTTATGGAGCTCATGAATAGGTTGTTCCATCATTATCTCATCTCATTTTTAATGGTATTTAGGGATGATATACTAGTCTACTCCAGATCTGAGGAAGAGCAGGAGCATCATTTTCAGATATTTTTGGGAACTCTATGGGATCATCTCCTTTTTGTGAAGTTTTTTAAGTGCACCTTAGAGATTAGATAAGTGAAATTTTGGGTAATCATCTCTATTGATAAATGGGTTTTAGTAGATCCTAAGAACATTAGTGTAGTAATATACTAGGAACAATAGATTAATGTGTTTGACATTAAGAGTTTTTGGGCATGGAATGACATTAGATCCATTTTTTGGGATTACTAATGGATTTATTTCTTTGTGACTGCACTAATCTAAACAAGGGTGAATATTGAATAGAGACCATAGTGCTAGGATTTCTTTGAGGAGCTGAAGCAACCATTGACTACCAGACCTATGTTGATTTTCTAGAGTCTGGGAAGGGTTACATGTTTTATTTATATTCATTATGTATGGACCATGGGTGTTTACTCATGCAAGATAATATTGTATTGTATTATGTTTCCCACCTACTCTAACCACATGATAGGAAATTTCCAATTCATGACTTGGAGATGGAAGTGGTGATGCACTCTCGGAATACATTTTGTTACTACCCCTTTGGGGATAAATTTGTGGTCTATTCTAAGAATAACATCATAGCCTACATCTTCTCACCACATGATCTCAATATGAGGTAGTGCCATTGGATTTAGTATCTACAGGGGTTTGGATTTTATATCATTTATACCATGGGAAATGGTAATGTGGTGGATGACACCTTTAGATGGAAATTACTAGTGAAGACTTTGAGGAAGTCAAGAAATATCAGATACACTTGGAGACCAAGCAGCATATGCAGAGGATTATTCTTGGAAATAATTCAGTTTACTCTTTCTCTTATGGAGAAGATTTGGCGAGGAAAATCTATTGATGAGATATTTCAAAAGTCTATGATTTTTCTTCATAGGGGGATACTTCTTCTAATATGTCTGTGTCTCTAAAGGGGATCTTTTTCTTCATGGGTTGCACAGTGGTTTCATTGTATCATCAGAAGGCTGTGATGTAGGATAACCACCAATCTCAATGGGTCATCCATCCTGGTACAACCAAGATGTGTTATTATGTTCATCACCGGTTTGGGTGTCTAGGTATGAGATGGAACATATTTGACATCATATCGAGATGTTATACTTGTTAGTAGGTGAAATAAGACCATCAATGACCCTCTAGTTATCTTCACCCATTACCCATTATTACCTAGATGCTAGATAAGGTCATCATGAACTTAATTATTTTCATTCCTCGTACACCTTTGGGATGAATTATATTTGGGTAGTGGTTGACCATTTTCCAAATCAGACCACTTCAATCCAATCATATATAAAGATAATGTTGATGGGCAGGGAAGAGTGTTTTTTTGTAGATGTTAAAACATTATGGGGTGTAGTTAGGAATTATTTCTAATAGATTACCCTACATTACCTATTGTTTTTGAGAAGGTCATAGAATGGATTTGGGAATAAGAATAAAAATGAGCATGGAATACCATCCACAAATGGATGGTATTATGGAATAAGAAAATAAGAATTTGCAGGACATGGATCAAACATGTGTGTTAGATTTTGGAGGATTGTGAGATAGTCATTTGGGAATGGTCGAGTTCACTTATAATAATAGTTACCAATCCTCTATTCGAATGGAACCCATTTAGATGCTCAATGGTCAACCATGTTGGTCTCCTTTTGGCTGGGAAGAGGTAGGAGAGACCTTAATTTTGGGACCATTTCTTGTGCAGGAGATGTATGAGAAAGTAAATATGATCAGGTAGTTGTTGTTGACATCTCAGTGTTTCCAACAATCTTATTACTTCTCGGAGATGTCAATATCATATTTTTTCTATGGGTGATTAGGTGTTCTTGTAGGTGGACCATCACATGGGTCACTGTTATTTTATAACATTGATAAAGATGGTATTGAGGTATGCTAGGCCTTTCCAGATTATGGAGTGGATTGGAAATTTGGAATATTGGTCAAATTTACCTTGTTATTTGACATCAATTCACAACCTATTCCATGTATCTCAATTAAATAAGTGTAATATGACTCGATCTCATGTATTAACATGGGAAGAGATAGAGATAAAACCTGATTTATGAATGTTTGAGTGGCTAGTATAGATGTTGGATTCCCAAGAGAATGTGGTACATTGGAATTCCATTCAACTGGTCTATATCCTTTGTATGCATGTGAATAATGAAATGATACATGGGAGGAGTAGTCGCAGGTTGAGTATGAGTACCCATTATTATTTTTGATAATCCTTCGATTTGGCTTCCTGAGGTCTTAAGGTTTTCATGGTGGTAATAATTGACACACCCAGACATCAAACATCATTAATAATTTTATTTTTATGTTTATCACATAATTTTATATAAGTTTAAATATTTATTTGAGGTATGGGGTGAGAAACAGTTTAGTTTTTTCTGTTTTCACTATTAAATGTTTGTATAGTCTGTGGCGGTGTCATACATTCAAGTAGGTAATTAATGAAGTCGTTTGGATTCACTTGGTCATTGTTCTACCTACACGGCATTCAAAACAATTACTCTCATATTTAGTTAAATAATTAATGAATGGTTTGATTGATTAAGTGAGAAAAAAATTTAAATATGAAAAATTTTATTAAAGACCATATTAATAATAGTAATAATAACATAGTTTATGTTGGTTATTAATATTATTCTTAACAATTTAATTTAGTTATTATTATTAAAATTAATTATATTATAATTATTTTTAATGTTTTATTATGTCATTATTATTATTATTATTATACTATTAATATTAAGTTGTTAATATTAAATTATTGTCATAATTTAATAATTATTAACTTATTATTATCAAAATTATTATTTATATTATTATTACTAATCATTATTATAATCTTTATGTTGATTTAATTTTTTTAGAATACTTTTATCACCCTTTTTTATTTTTATTTTCTTTTCTTCTTTTCCTTACTTTTTCTCTTATTTCCACAATATTGCATCATACAACAAGGCCCCTAATCCTACCCATTCACTTCCTTATCCTCTCTTCAGTCTCCCTATTTCTCTAGCGGTGTCATCATAGTTTCCCTCTACTGACATAGCTGACCCATGCACCTCCCCCATCAAGAAAATTAACAAACACCACCCTGCTACCTACGTCACACCTCCCTCACACCACATCTCACAAACATGTGTCTCTTCCACATCTCATCCTAATTTTCTAGTGTGTTTCACCTCTAGATGCCCTCCCCCTTAATCAATGAGCCTTATGGACTCTCAACACAAGTGAGTTCATATTCGAGTGGTTCATTCGTTCATTTCATAGATTTTTCAATTAGGGTTTGGTGTGGCATTCAGTTCAACTTTGATATAAGTTGATCGATGTTTTATTTTAGGTTTTAATTGTGTTTTTTTGCAGTGTCGATGGAATGAAATGGTTTTTTCACAACATGTTTGTTGTGTTTTTTATGCACTGAAGTAGTTGGTTCCATTCATAATAATTAGTTGATTATTTAGTTTCCAGGATTAATTAATTTTGCATGTTTCTTATTAAATTTAGTGGGTGTAGAAATAGTTTTAAAAATAATTTAGTTTTCATTTGATTGGTTCGGTAGCATTTTATTATGGTATGATTGGGTTTCTGTAAAAAATCTTATTTTTCATCAATTGTTAGTTTTTTTGTTATGTTTTTTAGTTAGTTCATTAATTTATATAAGCAGTGCATATTGTGTTCTTGATGCAGAATTCTGTGTGTTTGATCATGAAAGAAGGTTTGGTAGGTTATTATATTTAAATCCATGTTATACTCTTTAATATTCAGTTATTAAATTTTAAATGATTAATTATATATTTTTAATGAAGTGAAATTGTTTTAATTAAATTGTATAAAGGTATTATGAAACTATTTATGCAGTGTGAATCATGTTTTAGGAATTTGTTAGTTTGTGCTTGGTTTTCCTTTCTAGATGTGAAAAATAGTGAACACGATTCTTGTTTTAACCCAAATGGGAAGCTTGGGGACTTGGTGGGTGGATTAGGACTAGTGTTCTAGTGATATAAAAGTGGAATTGGTGTAGTTACACATAGATGGATTGACGACTACAATACAAATAAATATTTTGGAAGATGATTGGAGACCATTAGGTTATGGGAGTGTTCCCCACTATTGGCCTCTTATTGAGAACACATGTTATCCTGGTTCCTATACAACATTTCACCAAGACAAAAGGTTATAGGGTCCCACTATTTTCAAGTACCTATAAGGCCTATTCCATGTGTGGAACTCTTTTACTACATGTAACACCCCTACTATTTCTAAAAATAAATAGAAATGCATGGAACATTGATTAAATTATATATTTATAACTATCCTTTTAACATAATTTTTCCACTACTATGTTTTGAATTTTAAGAAACTGTCATCTACAATTGTTTTCAGTATGTTATTTGAAGTCTGATAAAACCAATTGGTTTTTTGTGAATTTTAATGTACCATTATAAATAATAATATGACCCTAATAATAGTAAATTTTATTACTATTTTTTTTCTTAATGAATTATGATAATCACATCTTGGTTAACTTTTCATCGTGATATAGAAGTTGTTTTAGAATTACAATTGTTAATTTTTGAATTAAGTATGATTTTACTTTAAAATTAAGTAAAAAATATATAGAAAATTATGTTCAAAAAATGATCTTCATTTTGGAATTCTACAAATCAAAATATGGTCAGGATAAATTTTTTGGATTTTTCTGAAATACATTATTTTTCAATGAATAGCGAAATACGATAAAATAAAATATAATCAAATTATCATTAAAATTAACAATTTATGACATCATAAGTAATTCAAGGTTGCATTGTTTGAACTAACATTACCTTATTTCTATTTTATGTCGCATGAACTAAGACTATTCATAATCATGGGCAATAATATTATAATAATGATTAAAATAATTAAAAATACCCTTTCTACTCCACAATAAATACCACCCACTCTCCCCTATTATTCCCACACCTCTCAAGCATTGATCTAGGATTATGTTCTTCCCAATACGCCTCCCAAGGATCTTACCCACGTCCTATAGCTTCTGGTGTTACCAAAAGACCAAAACCAAAGCCTTTATGAATGATCTCCTCAGGAAGAGATCAAGAGGTAAACATCCTCTTTAATTTTCTTTCTTTTCATTCATTTTATGTTATTATCATCATTTCCATCTGGCATAAATTGGGATATTTTATTTCATATCCCCTCTTACAGTCCATATTATGTATGAGTGATGTGATATCACTTTCTTTCATCAAACGATTTTTATGGAAATTTAAGAGATGTTGTTAGGGTGGCGAATTTTCAGGATAAATTTCACATGTTTTCTTATATTTCAAGATTCCTTTATTTTATTCTTCTTTCCTCACATCTTATTAACAAAGTGGCATGAAATATCCAAAATAATATATATTCTAGATGTTCTCATGTTCACGGAAAGTTCATCATCATTATTCTTCTCCACTCCCACTTATTCAAGGAATAAAATCATTTTCTTTGATGTCTCGAATTACCAACATCATGGGAAATGTAATCTCAATTTACGTTAATTATTTCATGTTTATACATGAAACCATTTTTATTTTGGAAATAGTTAGTAATATATTTATTATTTTTCATCAATGGTTCTGTAATTCATTTGTACACATGGTTTAATTTGTAATACCTAATGAGGTTGTTATTATTATAAACCAATAAAATGATCTAAAAAACATCATTAATGTTTTAACATATGTATCATCTTCATATAAAACATAAAATTGTTAAATGGTATAAATTATGGTAATGAAAATATGTAAATACCTTTCATTTCAATTCTAGAGTTTCACTTCCAATCAATATGAACATCCATCATGAACTAGTCATGGAAACCATGTAAATAACTCACCCAAAAACAATTCAAGGATAAAAATACTAATAATTAAAGGGTGAAATGATGTGATTAAATTATCATATAAGATGTTATAGATGTGAACATATTTATTTTAAAAAATAATAACACTCTTTCAGAAATTATACAAAAATCTTAAACAATTTTGAAGTATGAAATTCTTGAGGTAAGGGAATTCTTAACCCTATGTCCATTCTTTGGGTTTACCTTCTACTTCATTATTTATGTTCTATTTGATTTGTCCGTGTGATGGGTTCTGTTTATGTTATGATTTATTATGTTTATTTATTGTATATATACATACTCCATCCACTCTATTAATCCTCTCTTCAATTGTATTTAATTTATATGTGTCGTTATTTTTTAAAAATCATTTTTTTAAAATTTAGTTTTACAAAATTCCAAAGCAATGTTTTTATAGATTTATTTATGTTGTATGATTATGTTTTGGTTCATGGGAATTATTTATAATGAAGTGTGGGACCTATATCTCCCTCCAATTAATTGTTAATTTAAATTTTGGAGGTCTGTCGTATGGTTACTCCATGTGTAACTGCGACGGTTACACAAATTGTAACGTAGACGTGAGGGTTAGAAATTATAAAATAGTTGTGAAGGTTACAATATTATGTAATTAATTTCTAAAGATACCTTTATGATTATTTTTATGTTTTAATGTTTTGTGTGTATCTTGTGTAAATATCATGTTAAACTAAGTAATTATATATGTGTGAAAAGCATGTCTTTTGAAAATGAAATCATATGTTACGATTATTAATTGAAGCCAAGGTATCAAAGATTGTTGGACTCCCATGAATTCCAAAGTTATGATAAAATTTTCTGATGTACTGAGACGGTATAGATTGATTTTTCTGATGATCACATGCATTTTCGTAACAAATATAATTAGAGGACCAGATGGAATGCAATGGGTAAGAATCAACCAAGGAAATATGATGGTAAGAAAATCTAGTTTCCAGTTTCAGAAAATTGAAGAAAGAAGCACCCTAGGGAATGTCTTGGAAAAATAGGGACGTGTTTTAAATGTGGAATGTTTGTGAATATGGCCTATTATTGTAACAAAAATGATCTAAATACTAATCCTGATAGGAAAAATTTAAAGTGTTTTAAATGTGGTGAGATGGTTCATTATGCAAATGCCTGCCCAAAGAGAGATCTGAATGATGCAAAGAAGCTAGACTACAAGATGAATGGTGTATTGAGATTCTCTATTACTACATTAGCGGATGTCGGGGCATCTAATAAAGTTGAAACTTGTACTTTTTTTCACTTAGATTTTTCTAATGTTTTGTTAGATATAGGGTATACACATTTCTTCATCTCGGAGAAATTTTTAGATAAATTGGAAGTGTCACCTCAACAAAAGAATCTAGAACATGTTGTTAAAACACAAGGGGAGAATGTTATAGAAAAGAAAAATAATAGGAATCATTCTATTATAACCTATGGAAACACTTTACCTGCAACCATTGTTGTTTTACCCTTATTCATGTTTGATGCTATTCAGGGAATGGATTGGATTTCTGATTACTATGCAATGATTTACTGTAGATCTAAAGAGGTTGTTTTTCTGAATGAGTTTTAGTTTTTATACAAGAATGAACCCATATAATTGATACCATTTCAAGAAGTTGATAAACTGTTGAAAGTTGGAAATGAAAGTTATATTTGTCATTTTGTTGAAAACAAGGGAACAATTCATATAAATAATGTAACAATGGTAAATGAATACCTTTAGGTTTTTTATTATGGGTTTCCGGGTGACATACATGAACGGGAATTTAAATTCAAAATTTACTTAGTTCCTGATGCTATGCCAATTTTGAAACCCTCATATCGTATGGATCAAATAGAACTTCATGAATTGAAAAATTATTTTCATGGTTTGCTTGATAAAGGATTAATTAATCCTAACACTTCACCTTGTAGACATCATGTTTTGTTTGTCAAAAAGATCGATGGTTCCCTGAGACTTTTCATTGATTATAGATCTTTTAATAACATCCCGGTTAAAAAAACTACCCTTTACCTAATATCTATGTCTTGTATGATCAGCTCCCGGGAGCTTAGTACTTTTCCATGATTGACCTGAGATCCGGATACCATCAGCTGACGGTGATAAAGGATGACATACCAAAAAAATCCTTTTATACATGATATGGGAATTAAGAATTTGTTGTTATGTCATTTCGGTTAACTGATGCACCTGTTGTATTCATGAATCATATAGATATAGTATTTCACGAGTTCTTGGATAATTGTGTGGTTGAATTTATTGATGACATGCTGATATTTTAATAAAATAAAGTGGAGAATGAAAATCATCTATTTTTTTAAAAAAACCATAAAAGAAAAGAAACTATATCGAAACTTCAGAAAGTTTTTTTTGGTTGCAATAGAATGCTTATTATTGGCTCATTGTAAATAAGGATGTAATAACAATTGATCCTACCAAAACAATATTGCTTGATTAATGGCCAATACCCACAAATGATACAGATATTCGTTGTTTTCCTGGGACAGCAGGTGATTACCGATGGTTTGTTAATAACTTTGCAAGGTTATCTATCTTCATAACTAAGTAATCACAGAAAGGGTGTAATTTTTTTTGTACATGAGACTGTTATTTTGGTATTTTGGAACTGAAGAAGATATTGGTGAATGCAAGAGTTTTGGCCTTACCTTCCCATAATTCTGAGATTGTCATCTACAATGATACTTCTTTGAAGTGACTTGGTTGTGTTTTGATGCAGAATGATCAGGTAATTTTCTATGCATTGAGACAACTTAAACCACCTGATCTAAATTATCTAACACATGATTTAGAATTTTCAGTAGTGGTTTCTCCTTTGAAAATTTAGAGGCATCATTTATACGATTCCAAATTTCAAATATATACTGACCATTAAAATTATGAAGATTATATTCACTCATATATAATTAAAAATGAGGCAGAGAATATGGCTAGAACTGATAAAGGATTATGATTGCACGATCAATTACCATTTTGGAAAATAAGACAAATGGGTGGATTCCATTATTAGATAACATCATGCATCGTTAACTATTCATCATTTAGAAAATGTTCCCTTGATTAATGATTTGATGATGTTTGTATTATAAGTTGTTGGCGCAAGAAATACCTATTTTTTGTTTTTGGGTTCACTGTAGTCTTAATTGTCCTACAGAATCAAGAAGGTGTAGAAAAAAGAAATTGAGCTACAGAAAAAGGTAGAATTGGTTAAAATGGGTAAGTTTCAAGAATATAATCATGATAATGATTGTTTTTTGATATTTGGTATAATGTTGTTTTTGCTTTGTGGTTTTTAGTTGATGAAAGAATTGTTGTGTGAGGCGAATAGTTTTCCATTTTCAGTTCATCCTAGTAGTACTATGATGTACAGAGAAATTCAGAAGTATTATTGGTGGGATGTACTAAAAAGTGATATTTCTTATTTTACAATGAAATGGTTGACATGTCAACATGTTTAAGGAGAGCAGCAGTTATCGGAGGGGATGATTCTACCTTTCCCAATGCTAGAGTTTAATTGGGAGAATGTATCCATGGACATTGTCGTCGGACTACCTAAAACATCTCGAGGTAGCAATGCAATTTGGTTTATTGGGATTGGCTGAAAAAAAATTGAAAATATTCATTAAATTTGAGATACAATGTATTTGGATCATCTTTCTTGATTGTACCTCAAGGATATTGTCCGGTCACATGGAGTTCATCTTTCTATTGTGTCTTTCCAAGATCCCAGGTTCATTTCTAACTTTTAGATGGGACATCATTAGTCATTGGGAACAGAGTTAAATTTTAGTAGAGCTTTTCATCCTCAATCAAATGGAATGTTAGAATAAATGATTCAAACATTTGAGGATATGCTTTGAGCTTGTTCAATGGACTATCGAGGAATATGGGATAAACATATTTTCGTAGTTGAGTTTTCTTATAATTACATTTTTTATTCAAGTATACACATGGAACATTTTGAGGAATTGTATGAAATGTGGTGTCAGAATCTAGCATTTTGTGATGAAGTCGGTGAAAGAATGTTGATGGGGCCAGAATTAGTAGAAGAAGTGGTTGAGAATTTGAGAATGATCCAGCAGCACATGAGGATAGCTCAGAATAGGCAGAAAAGTTATGCAGATAATAGAAGGAAAGACTTCTCTTTTGAGGTATGTGACCATGTTTTCCTTAAAATCTCGCCTTGAAAAAGATTGATGGTTTTCGGTATGAAAGGGAAGCTATGTCCACGGTTCCTTGGTCCTTTTGAAATCACGGAGAAAGTTGGATCAGTGGAATACCGTGTATCTTTTCCTTTGATTTTGTCTCTTGAACACTATTTTTTTCGTGTTTCGATGTTGAGAATGTATGATCCAGATTCATCACATGTCTTGACCACCGAAGCAGTTCAGTTGGAAGAGAAACGTTCTTATTAAGAGAAACCAGTTCAGATTCTTGATCAAAAGGAACAGGTATTGCATAATAAGGTAATCCACTAGGTAATGGTCTTGTGGATAAACCACATGGTTTTAGAAGCAACATTGGAGTCTGAAAATTCTATGAGGGAAAAGTACCCCCAGTTGTTTAATAAGTAAATAAAATTATGAGGATGCAATTTCTAGAATGTAGGGATAATGTAACACCCCATGTTTTTATAAAAATATATAGAAATGCGTGGAAATTTTTCTAAAGTATATATTTATAACAAACCTTTAAACATAATTTTTCCACCACTATGTTTTGAATTTCAAGAAACTGTCATCTACAATTTTATTCGTAATGTTATTTGGAGTCTGATGAAACAAACATGTTTTTTTTGTGAATAGTAACATACCTTTCTGAATAGTAATATGAATAATAATATTACCCTAATGAATAGTTACTTTTATTATTATTTTATTTTAATAAGGCATTAACATAATAACATATTGTTTAATTTTTCATCGTGATATAAAAGTAGTTATATAATTAGAATTGTTAATTTTTGAATTAAATATGATGTTATATAAAATTAAATTAAAAATATTTAGAAAATTATTTTCCAAAAATTGACATCATTTTTTAATTCTACACATCGATAAATGGTTATGGTAAATTTTTGGGATTATTCTAAAATTCTTTAATTTTCAATGAATAGTGAAATATGATAAAATACAGTATAGTCAAATTATCAGTAAAATTGACTATTTATGATATTATAAGTGATGAAAGGACACATGGTTTGAACTCACATTCCATTATTACTATTTTATGTCACATTAACTAAGACTATTCACAATCGTGGGAAACAATATAATAATAATGATTAAAAAAATACCCCCTCTCCTTCAATATAAATGCTGCCCTCACTCCCCCCTTCATCCCACACCTCTCAAGCCTTGATTCATTACTAACATCTTCCAAATACTCCTAATATGGATCTTCCCACTTCCTAGAGCTTCTGGTCTCACAAAAAGACCAAAACCAAATCCCTTAAGAAGGATCTCAAGAAGAAGAGATCAAGAGGTAAACATCCTCTTTAATTTTCTTTATTTTCATTCATTTTATGTCATTCTCTTCCATTATTTTTGGAGTATGTTGGGATATTTCATTTAATATCCTCATTTACAGTACATATTATGTAAGAGTGATGAGATATCCATTTCTCTCAACAAACTATTTGTATGGAATTTTAAGAGACGCTGTTAGGGTGCCAAATTTCCGTGATAAATTTATCAAATTTTATATTATTTCAAGATTCCTTTTTTTAATATTATTTCCTCACCTCCTATTAACAATTAGGAATGAAATCACCATAATCATGTATATTATAGATGTTCTCATTTTCATGGAAGATTCTTCATCATTATTATTCTCTTATCCCACTTATTCAAGGAATTAAAACATTGTTTGTGATGTGTCGAATTACCGACATCGTGGACAATGTGATTTCAATTTAAATTAAATATTTGAAGTCTGGTCATGAAACCATTTTTATGGTTGAAACATGATATAATATATATATTATTTCTCATCAATGGTTCAAGAATTCTTTTGTACTCATGGTTTAATTTATAAGACCATATGAGGTTATTATTATCAAAGAACTACTAAAATGATCTAAACAAACATCATTAATGTTTTAACATATGTATCATTCTCATATAAAACCTAAAATTGATAAATAGTATAAATTATTGTACTGTAAATATGTAAATACCTTTTCATTCAAATTCTGGAGTTTCATTTCTAATCAACATGAACATCCATCTTGAACCAATCAGGGAAATCATTTAAATAACTCACCCAAAAACAGTGCACGGAGAAATATCACCTCAACAAAAGAATCCAAAACATGGTGTTAAAACACATGGGGAAAATTTTATAGAAAAGTGTTATTGTAAGAATATTTCTATTGTGGTCCATGTAAAGAATTTACCTACAAAACTTTCTATTTTACCCTTACTCAAGTTTTATGTTATTATGTGAATGGATTGGCTTTTTTATTATCATGTTATGTTTTACCATTGATCTAAATAAGTTGTTTTTTTAGAAAAAGTTTTAGTTTGTATAAAATAATGAATGGAAACAATTGATAACATATCAAGAAGCTGAGAAACTATCGAAATATGGAAATGAAATTTATCTTGCTCATATTGTTGAATACAAGGGAACTATTCTGATGAATGATGTGCCAGTGGTAAATGAATACCTTGATGATTTTCCTGAGGAGTTATTTGGTTTCATACATTATCAGGAACTAAAATTCGAAACTGTATTAGTTTCTAATGCTAAAACAATTTCAAAACCCCCGTATCATATGGCTTAAATAGAACTCCTTGAATTGAAAAATCAGTTGCATGATTTACTTGATTAATGCTTCATTCATCCTATCACATCACCATTTGGAGCTCCTCTTATGTTTGATAAAAATTAAGATGGTTACAAGAGACTTTGACAAGACTATAGTGAATTGAATAACATCACTCTTAAAAACAAGTATCTTATACCTCATATTGATGGATTTTTTGATCATCTCCTGGGAGGTCAGTACTTTTCCATGATTGAATTGAGATCCAGATACCATCAGCTGATGGTGAAAGAGGATGACATCCTGATAATAGACTTTTGTAATAGATATTAACATTAAGAATTTTTTGTTATGACCTTTGGGTTAACTAATTCACCTTCTTTATTAATGGATCTTATGAATGTATTATATAATGAGTTCCTGGATAATATTGTTGTTGTATTTATTGATGACAATATTGTATTAAAAAAAAATAAATAGGAGAAAAGAAAACATCTAAGGGTTTTCTTAAAAACCTTAAAAGAAAAGAAACTATATGAAAAAAATCAGAAAGTGTGATTTTTGGTTGCAATAGATTTCATTTCATGGTCACATTATAAATTAATATGGAATAATAGATGATCCTTCCTAAACAAAGGTGGTTGATGAATTACCATGATCAACAAATGTTACACATATTCATAGTTTTCATGGGTAAGTAGGTTATTTTAGACTGGTTGTTGTGAACATTGCACGGTTATCTAGCCCAATAACTATGTTAATACGAAAAGAGGTTAAATTTGTTTGGAAAAAATAATTTGATGTTTGTTTCCAGGAACTAAAAAGGGATTGGTTAATGATCGAGTTTTGGCCTTAACATCTCAGAATGGTGAGTTTTTCATCTACAGTGTTGCTTTATTGAATGGACTTGGTTGTGTTTTGATGCAGAATGATCAGGTAATTTCCTATTCTTTGGGAAAACATGAACCTCATGAATTAAATTATCTTACTCTTGATTTGGAATTGGAAACAATGGTTTTTTTCTTGGGAAATTTGGAGGCATCGTTTATAAGGAGCGAAATATCATATATATACTGAAATATAAAGTCAGAAGTATATATTCACTTATAAGGAATTAAACATGAGGCATAGAAGATGTCTAGAACTGATATAGGATTATGACTGCACGATCAGTTACCATCCTAGAAAGGAAAACAATGTGAAGGATTCCTTAAGTTGAAAAAATCATGCATCATTTACTATGCTTCATTTGGAACATGATCCCTTGATTAATGATTTAATGAATTTTGGATTAGATGTTGTTTGTGTAGAAAATACCTCTATTTAGATTTTTGTTTCAGTGCAGTCTTTGTTGTTAGACAAAATTATGAAAGCACAGAAAAATGAATTTGAGCTTTCGAGATAGGGAGAATTGGTTAAAATGGTAATGTTTCCAGAATTAAATCTTGATAAAAATTGTGTTTTGAGAATTTGTAAAAGGTTGTGTGTGCCTTGTGATTTCCATTTGAATAAATAATTATTGTTTGATGCTCATAGTTCTCCATTTTCAATTCATCTTGGAAGTACTAATATGTACTGAGAACTTCGAGAGTATTATTGGAGGAATTGAATGAAAAGATATATTTCCGGTTTTACCATGAAATGTTTGAAACATCAACAAGTTAAAGCCGAGTGGAAGTTACCAATGGGGATGCTTCAGCCTTTGTTAGTTCTAGAGCGGATGTGGGAGAATTCATCCATGGACATTGTGGTGGGACTACATAAGACATCTCTAGGTACTAATGTGATTTGGTTTATTGTGGATCAGCAGGAAAAATATTCCCATTTTCATTCCATTCGAGATACAATGTATTTGGATCCACATTCTTGATTGTACCTCATGGATATTGTCTGGTTACATGGAGTTCCCCTTTACATTTTATTTGACTGAGATCCCAGGTTCACTTATATTTTTTTAAGGGACTTCAGAAGTAGTTTGGCATAGAGTTAAATTTCATTACCAATTTTCATTATCAATCAGATGGGCCGTCCAAACAATCATTTCAAACATTAAAGGATATATTTCTAGCTTTTTCAATTGACTACCATGGATGTTGGTATCAACATATTTCCATGTTTTAGTTTTCTTATAATAACATTTTTTATTCCAGTATACATATGGCACCTTTTGAGGATTTTTATGGAAGGTAGTGTCAGACTCCAGTGTTTTTGGATGAAGACGGTGAAAGAAAGTTGATAGGGCAAGAATTAGTAGAGGAGGTTATTGGGAAAGGGAGGATGATCCAATAACACATGATGATAGCTCAGAGCAGGAAGAAAAGTTATATAGATAAATGGAGTAAAGACATCACTTTCGAGGTAGGTGGCCATGTATTTCATAAAATATATCCATTGAAAAGTGTTATGTGTTTCGGTAAAAAAGGGTATCTAAGTCCATGGTTCACCATTCCTTTTGAAATCATGGAGAAAGTTGGAATACTGGAATACCACATAGATTTGCCTCTGAGTTTTTCTCAGGTACGCAATGTTTTTCAGTGTTTCGATGTTGAGGAAGTATGTTCCAGATTCATCACAGGTCTTCAGCCCAAAAGTAGTTCATGTAGAAGAGAACCTTGATTATGAAGAGAAACTAGTAAAGATTCTTGATCGATGGGAACAAGTATTGCAGAATAAGGTAATCCATTAGGTAATGTTTTTCTGGATAAACCACATGGTTGAAGGGGTAACATGGGAGTCTGAAAATGTTATGTGGGAAAATAACCCGCAGTTGTTTAAAAAGTAAATAAAATTGCGAGGATGCAATTTCTAGAATGTGGGGATAATGTAACACCCCATGTTTTTCTAAAACTAAATAGAAATTCATAGGACTTTTCTAAAGTAGATATTTATAACTATCCGTTATACATGATTTTTCCACTACTTTGTTTTAAATTTTATGAAACAGTCATCTACAATTGTGTTCAGTATGTTATTTGGAGTCTGATAAAAACAACTTGTTTTTTTGTAAATAGTAACATACCCTTATGAAAAGTAATATGAATATTATTATTACCATAAGTAATAGTAAAATTTATTTTATTTTTTATTTTTTCATTAAGATAATAACAACTTGGTTAATTATTTATCATGATATAGAAGTAGTTATAGGATTAGAATTGTTAATTTTTAAATTAAGTATTATTTTATTTAAAAAATATATTTAAAATATTTGAAAATTTATTTTCAAAAAATGGACTTCCTTTTTGAATTCTACATGTATAAAAAAATTTGGTGTTAATTTTTGGGATTTTTCTAAAATTCATTAATTTTTCATTAATAGTGAAATACTATAAAATACAGTATAATCAAATTATTCATAAAATTCACTATTTATGACATTATAAGTTATGAAATGACCCTTGGTTCGAACTCGCAAGGGAATATTACTATTTTAGGTCACATGAACTAGGATTATTCATAATCTTGGGAAATAAATATTGTAATAATGATTATAATAATTAAAAATACACCCTCTCCTCCACTATAAATACTGCCCTCAATCCCCTCTTCTTCCCACACCTCTCAAGATTGGAGCCATGCCTATGTTCTGACCAATTCTAGTCCCAAGGCTCTTCCCCACTTCCTAGAGATGTGTTTCTCACCAAATGTCCAAAACCAAAGCCTTTAAAAAGGATCTCAAGAAGAAGAGATCAAGAGGTAATCAACATTTTTAATTTTCTTTCTTTTCTTTCATTTTATGTTGTTATCTTTGATTACTGTTTTCTTATGTTGGTATATTTCATTTAATATCCCCTATTACTATCCATATTATATAAGAGAGATGAAATATCCCTTCCTCTCAAAACAAATTTGTGAAATTTTAAGAGATGACGTTAGGGTGCCGAATTTTAATGATAAATTTCTCAAGTTTTCATTTTTATTTCAGGATTCTATTAATTTCTTCTAGGTTCCTCGCCTCTTATTAACAAAGAGACATGAATGATCCTAAATCATGTATATTTAGGATTTTCTCATGTTCACAGAAAATTAATCATCATTATTCTTCTCCTCTACCACTTATTCAAGGAATAAAAACATTATTCGTGATGTGTCGAATTACCGACATCATGGACGATGTGATTTCAATTTACATTAGATAATTCCATTCTGATCATGAAACCATTTTTATGGTTTAACCAGGTTATAATATATGTATCATTTCTCATCAATGGTTCTAAAATTCTTTTGTACTCATGGTTTAATTTATAAGACCAAATGAGGTTGTTATTATCAAAGAACTACTAAAATGATCTAAAAACAACATTATTGTTTTAACTTATGTATAATCATCATATAAAACATCAAATTACACAATGGAATAAATTATGGTACTGAAAATATGTAAATAAATTTCCATTACAATTCTGGTGTTTCACTTTCAATCAACAAGAACATCCATCATGAACCAATCAAGGAAATCATGTAAGGAACTCCCCAAAAAAAGGAGCAAGGAGAAAAATACTAACAATTAAAGGGTGAAATTATTTGATTCAATGATCATATATGTCATTATAAACCTGAAAATAGTTCATTAAAATAATAATTACACCCTTTTAACCATTATATAGGATGTTTAAAAAAGTTTATAGTAAGACAAACCTGAGGTAAAGGGATTATTAACCCAGTTTCCATTCTTTAGGTTAACCTTATACTTCATTATTTATGAGCTATTTAAATTATTTTTGTGATGGTTTCTTTTTATAATATGTTATATTATGTGTATTTACAGTATATATACATATTCTATCCACTCTGTTAAGCCTCTATTCAAATCATTGAAATTTAGAAGTGGATTTCATTTTTAATAATCCTCTTTAAAAATCCGTTTTTACGAAATTCCAAAGAAATATTTTTTTGGAATTATTTATGTTGTATAATTATGTTTTGGATCTTGGAAATTATTTATAATGATGGGTGGGACATGTATCTCCCTCCACTATATTGGGTATGTGTAAGTTGGAAGTCGTTCGTATGGTTACTCCATTGTAACTTCTATGGTTACACACATAGTAAGGTAGTCATGAGGGTAACAAATTATAAGGTAGTTGTGAGTGTTACAATATTATTTAAGTAATTCCCCGAGAAAAAATTATGATTATATTTATGTTCTAATGTTTTGTTTGGATCTTGTGTAAATATCATGATTCACTGAGTATGTATATTTGTGTGACATGCATATCTTTTGAAAATGCTATCCTATGTTACATGTATTCTTTGATAAAGGTGCCCATTCCTTCTTTTTCATCCCTTACAGAGCTATTTTGTTCATCCCATGTTTTTAAATGATTTTCTAAAGAAAATGTATTTGTATGAAAAAGAAGGAAGCCATTTGAAATGATGATGATTTTTCAATGAATCATGTCTTATGTTTCAATGTTTTATATTTTGAAAAAAATGGAGACTATTTTTATGTTATCCACTCCATAATAATGTGAAATGTCATGAATGTGTTATTTTCCAATTCTCTTAACATCTTAACATGAAATGATCCGCAATTTAAAGGAATTGTTTTCTTGACCAAATTCATGATTATGTATGTAATAAGGTCGATTACTTATACTACATCACACTCACCATTGGCATACGGTGTGATTTCTGGATCACTACAAAAGTAATGGTGTTTTTATTTAAAAATTTATTTCCTTTAATTATTTTTACATTAAAATTGTTTCCATTAAAAAAATTTTGTCTAAAAATATTCAAGCATCTATTTCAATTAAATTATTAAACATGAAATTTTATTCATTATTTAATTATTATGCATGGAATATTTTCTCGATGGAATTCTCCAAACATTTTCTCACACCCAACATAAACCGTTGGTTGTAAGTTGACTTGGTTGTGTCTAATACTAGTAAGAGTAAATTCATTAGAAATTGTGGCTCACATTGCTAGCTATAATCTTGATGCAGTGTTGTGGAGAGGGCCTGATGGTGGTGTCCTCATTCCATGTGTCCATTTTTTTTTATTTTTTTCACCCTACCAAGTTGTAGTTTTTTTGGGTTTTAATTGAAATATAGAACCCAAATTATGTTTTTTTGGTAATTTTATATTTGGTTTTAAATTACATTTTTGGTGTAGTTTACTTCTTGGTTTCATTAAATTTAGTTTCATTTGGGTAAATTTTTCCTAGACTTTACTTTTTGATACCCATGTACTTGTGCCAGTCTATAGGGATTGGGAGCAACCTTCGGGACATTTCGTAGACTAGGACAGGTGTCGATTGGATGGTAACCTGAGTTGGTTTGTGTCATTTAATCTATTCTTATATGACTTTACTCATTACTACATAAAAGATCATTAACTATTGAATGGAAATAACAATTTATGTATGATCACTATATGTTGATTTTATTTGTATACACTTAAATATATATAAAAGAAGAAGAATAAATCCAACCATCTTTCAAAAAATTCCAAATAATAAAGTTGCATTTACCTCATTTCAAAATCCTAAATTCATCCCAATTTAAATTTGATATTTGGGAACATTACTATTCAATGATGGAAATGGATCATATTTTTTATTTTTTGACAGTCCTCACTTAGATGATCATGGATTTTTCATGATTGGTGTATTTTTTCAGGATAATTGGATTTATGTTGGATGTGCTAAAAATGTATATAGTATAGTAGAAAAAATTATACAGATATGTACAACTAATCCAACAACTATGGGGAATCAATATTAAAGGTGGTGATATTTTTTACTATTTATATGTTTTTAGGTCCAAAAAATCTAGGAGGAAAAGAGGTGTTGACATAAGATGGTTTCACACTGTTTCCATATTAATTTTATAGTTTCTCAAAAGTCATGTCTCAGATTTAGTGAAATTATTCTTCCATATAATATTAGAGTCAATAATTTCTGTATGTTTTGAAAAATAAGGTTTTGAGAAAAATTTATTTAAATTATTGGTAATTTATATAGTCAATTTAATGATTGAGATGTTAGATATAGTATATGGTAGTGAAAAATTGAACTATAAAAATGTGGAGTTTATCTGTGATTAATTGTTTCATGAGAGGGATGTTTTTTTATAAATATTCCACCTATCATTATTTCAGGTATCTATTTTTTATAGGGCAACCATCACTCTAAATTCACATAAATTTTAAAAGAATATATTTATTTTGAAAAAAATAATCTTATATGAACATGTGTCTTGTAAAAAAAATATTTGAGGATTATGTAAATCAAATTGATTTTAGTTAATGGGATTTTATGAAATTTACGGGTTACATTTAAATTAATATTTTTATGAAAATGGAGTTTCACAAAAAAACATTTGATAACTATGTTACACATAAGAATAAAAGTATGGAATTAATTGAAGAATCATATATGAATCATCATCATTAATACAATCATCAATATGTACATAGATATGAATTTAACATTCATGTTGAAAAAATGTGGATGACTCCCATAAAAGAATTGACCAGGGGGGGTAAAAAGAGTTATATGATGAGAGGAAATATGACATCCAAAAAAGTCTTATAAATTTAGGGAGATTGTAATGCAATGACTAGGACCAAATAATTTTATTTTAAAAAATATAGTGACCCTTGTTGGATTCGGGTATAACCTACACAAAGATGGAATATTCTCATGGGACCATTCCAAGGTAGTTGTCACACCCGGAGTTCATAGTGAGGTATGTTTTTAACTTTTATTTTTATCTCATAATTCTTATTTAACATTTTAATAATTGTTTGCTGGAATGTGGCCTAAGCCTGCCTTGAGTCGTGCGCCTCTTGCGCTGATAAATGAAGTCGATTCAGACACGTGTGGTGCTCCAGTGGTACTAGTGAATGATCATTGGCTTGACAACGCCCGATGCGTTGGTAGGGAACGGACGAAGCAGTGCAGCCTGCCCAACGCACGAGCGGACCCCTTTCCTTTTTTTATTATTATCACTTTATGCTTGTATTTATTTTTACATAAAAAGTGTTTTTTTCATTATTCTCCATGTTAATATAAATTATCAAATTTATTTACGATTTTTTTTCTTTTGATCGTTTATTTATTATTATTTTTTGGGGGGTTCTATTTATTTGTTTTTTTATTTTATCTATTCATTTTTTTATCAGGTCATTTCCTTTTATTGTAATTATTTTTTTATTCCTATTTTTCTCTTTCCCCCGCAGCCCTTCACTATTTACGCTTTTTCCCCCTTGTTGTCCGGCGTCGAAACCTAGCTGCCGCCACTCATCAGCGCACCTCCCTCTTTCCCTGCTACCTCCAGAGGCCGCGACACCCTCCTAGACGCCTTGAGACAACGCCGACATCCTCTTCCCTTGGCCTCTCGCTGCACCTCTCCCACAGCCACCTCTCCTCCCTTGCTCTAGCACGCACAACCAGCCGCTCAGGATCCCTCTCTGTCCGTCGCTACACCCCGGCGGGAACCGCCTCATCCTTCCTCCTTCGCACTAGCAACCCCCTCTCGTAGGACCCGATGCCTCGGCCTTCCTCTCCTTCCACTCGCACAACATCTGCGACACCTAACCCACTTTGGTCCTGCCCCCTCAGCGTGGAACCCCGACTCCTCGTCGCTGCCCCTTCCTCCCTTACAGCAACCCGTACGCAGAAGCGGAGCCACCCCACGGATGTGAAGAGACCTCCTGCGCACCTCCTCTTCCTCCCGGACATTTCCACCAGCCAACATCGCGACTCGGTGCTCCCCTTTGATCCGCCTCCCTACCTCCGGCTAGCTCAGTGCACCATTTTCCCCTTCTGCCTAGTGCCTATCTACAACACCCTCTCTCCCTCGCGTTGCATCCCGTGTATCCCAGCATCCCCAACCATCTTGTCCGCTGCACTGCACCCTGCTCGGCGCACCCCTCCTGTACATCGCGGCCAGCCCACCACCCCCAGAATGGTTTGTTTTATTTTTACTTCTATTTTTACTTGTATAATTATTGTTAGTATTATTAGTATTACTATTATTATTATTATTGTTTATAATTATTATTATTATTATTATTCATATTATCACTATTATTACTATTATTATTATTATTATTCTTATTATTGTTGTATTATTATTATTATTATCATTATTATTCTTATTATTATTATTATTATTATTTTTATTATTATTAATATAATTATTGTTATTATTTTCATTATTATTATGATTTTTCATATTATTATTATTATTATTATCATTCATATTATTATTGTTATTATTATTTTTATTTTTATTTTTATTTTTTTTGTTATTATTATTATTATTACTATTTTGTTGTTATTATTATTATTATTATTTTGTTGTTGTTGTTATTATTATTATTATTATTATTATTATTATTTGTTGTTGTTATTATTATTATTATAATAATTAAAATTAATATTATTTTTATTATTATTATAAATCTTATTATTATTATTATTATCATTATTCAGATTCTTATTATTATTCTTATTTTCATTATTATTATTATCATCTTACACTTGTTGGGTTATGGGTTTTAGTTGATGGTTGTTTTTTTATTGGTTGGTTTAGGATTTTTAGGATCCACACAGGGCATTTTTGATCGATCGTTGTCATCGCTCCTTGCCTCCGAAGTTTCCTTGTCGTCGCGCCCCGATTCAGAGCAAGCATTGTTGTCGCGTCGTGTGTCCGAGGTAGGTTCCCTTTGCACCGCTTTTAAATTTTAATTTACATTATTTCCTGCTATTTGTGCACACTAATTATTCAAAACAAATATTTTATTAATTCTAAATAATGTGAGACAATATACGATAATTAATTTTTAATATAAGATAGTTATTCTTTAAATGATTATTTAGTGTAAAAAGAGCCGTTTATTTTATACAGGATGCTTGAAATATTTTTTTGATGAGAGGACACCCAATAATGAAAGAACGCCCGTTTGGATTTTAAACATAATTCACAGAATGTAAAATAGAGTTCTTGTTTAATGAGAAATGATTTCTTTTGAAGTGTGAACAAGTACTTTGGATCTTTTGAGAAATAGCCTGGTTGGCTCTTAAAGTTCATTTGGAAAAAATAAAATGGTTTGGTTTGGTTTTATAAAAATGTTGGCAGCCTACAAAGTATTGTTTTGGGGGTTCTTTAAATGGTTTTAAACTGGGTTTGGTCTTGTAAAGAAGATTCATTATTTGATAGTAGTGATTTTAAAATGTATTTAATGACCGTTTGTCACTTTATGGAAAGCGATGAAAATGTTTTGATAAAAACCCTCTTAGGACGACTCTCATGCCTTGGTTGCAATTGATTGTTTAGGAGGCCGCGCTTAGAGGCTTCCGGGTACTTGAGTAGTTAAAGGAAAGAGGTTGTCCCATGGAGTGGCTCAGGGTGATGCCTGTTGTGCTTTATATATAGATATATTTGATTGGATGCTCGGTTGGCATCGGTTGGCTCACCCCCTTTTTTAAACACTTGAGACATGGGAATCCGGCATATTTAGAGAATATTCTTAGAATGATTGCTGCACAGGTAGGTTATGGTTCTGATCAGTGGCCCATAGTAGGTGGATATATTGGGTTTATTACTATGAGATTTTCCCTCGAACTTCCTGAGAGAGGGTGGTTGAGCGTATTGTGAGTTTTGATTTCATCGTGACATGTCGATAAGGATGATTTCTCATGTATTGGTGTCTTCTGGTTTATTCTTCATCTCCTAGGTTCACCCATGTCTATTCAGCTTTTGTTGCATGCAGTAGTGATTATGATGCTCACATGTATACCTACATTTCCCTTGCTCTGTGCTTTACATTGTGCATTCTGGTGTATTGTTTTCCTTGGAAAGTGGTAAATTGCTTTTTATCAGGATTCTAAAAAAATGGTTTTCAAATTAAAGTGTTTAATCCTCTTTGGGCAAATCTGAAAATATAAAAATCAAATTCACGTTTCCTAAAAATCCATTGACACTAATGAAATGAACCCAAACTTGTAAATGGTAAAGGGAAGTGGTTTGTACTTTTTTTAAGTAGAATACTTAGAAAGATGAACTTTTATAAATTGTAGTTCAAACTTGAAATGATGTTTCTTTTATTTTATAGGTAGTGCATTGGGAATAGATATCAGGTTAGCCTACTAAGTTTTAATACTCACACCTATAATTATTTTCTATTTTTAGTGATTGTGCACGCTATATCATGAGTGTGCTCACCTAGGGCGATGCTTGATCATTGATTCGGAGAGCGACCCGCGAGGTCGCACAGAGTTTGTTCGGACGTCGTGTTTGGTCAGTTTTATTTTTCTTCTATTCATGTTTAGTCACTTTGTTTGGTTTATCTTTTCTGCACTGCTCTATATTATCTTTGCAGTCTTATTTATTTATATGGCGTGAAATCGTTCCCACAGCCTCTGCTGATTCCTTGGCGCTTGTCGCCAGCCCGGGAGGATCGGGAATGCCTCTCGGGCCATGTCGTGGACCGGCTCGGGTGACCGGTTCTGGGTCGACACCGGTTGGTTCATGACAAAATGGTATCAGAGGAGGTTAGCTCTTAGAATACCTCATTTTTTAGAGTTCCCTTTGTTATTTGGGATGTCAAGCTAGATGGAGTAGGATTTTCGGGACTTGAGGGGTAGGTGCGAGAAGAGCGTCGCAAACTCTTGCCCATACTGATCCTCAGGATTCCATGGGAAGTCCGGTTTAATTTGTTTGTTTGGGTTTTTATGGAAATGTTTTGTGATTGGGATACAAAAAAGGGATTTTTGGCCGCTATTCCTCCTAACCTGCACGGCCTGGCAAGCCATGCAGGGCTAGGGGCATGGTCCAAGAAGGCTCTCTGTGTCAGTGATGTGTTTGGCATATGGCCGCCAACCATATGGTCAAGTCACCCGTTGACACTAGTCCTCTGTTTGATTTTTTTTGGGTTTCCCTTGATTTCTGAAAGTGGTTTGAATCAGAAAAGTTTGTTTTGAAAAAAAATAGTTGTTTGAAATGACATGTTCAATTTGTATATTGTTTTAAAATAAGTGGTATGAATGAATTGTTTTTGGAAAATGAAGTTGATTTGTTTTGACCTTGGTATTCCTATGAGTTCTCACATGCATTGTGGTATGTTAGAAATGTGGATGGATTTCTGTTACGGTGTATGTATTCTCGGGGGGGGGGGGGGACAAATACATGCATGTGAGTGGGACTCAAAGGGATACCAATGGAGAGGGTTTAACCCAGTAAACTTGTTTTAAATTAAAAATGTTTTCAAAGAGAAAAGTTTTGATGTTATGGTAACATGATTTCATGTCATTTGAACTTATCACCTATGCAGTGTTTGATTTTGAGGTTTTTATTCACTCATTGAGTTGGAATTGATTGGGTTTTTGACTTTTCCTTGTCCAGCGGTTATCCATTTGAATCTTGTATGGGTGATCGTAGTGCGGTTGATCAAACTAAGGATTTTATGCTTGAGTTTTGGAAGATGGATTCACCTCTCTTTAATGTTCAAGCAGAAACATCCGTGGTAGAGGAGTGGATGGGGATGATTTAAAGGGACTTTAACCTCATTGAGTTGCCCGAGTCATTGAAGGTCAATTTTGCGACCTTCATGCTTGAAGGTTCACAGTGGATGTGGTGGAAGCTAGTGTCTCGGAACAAGCCCCATCAATAGATTACTTGGGAGTTCGTCAAGGATTTGTTCATTCTCCAGTTTTTCTCTGGGGAAGAATGGGTGAGAAAGGGGATGGAGATGTGTTTTCTGTAGCAGGGTGACAGATCAGTGTTGGAAAATTTCCAGCGCTTTGTGGAACTAGTACCTCATGATTCAGGTAATTCCATGAATGACCCCATGAAGGCTCGACGCTTGGAGGTGGGTCTCTGCCCTGATCTACAGTCGAAGGTGTCAGAGTCCAACCTGACTTATTTTGTCGATGTGGAGAGACAAGCTTTTCATGTCGAAGTCGCGATGGCAGGAGTGATCGATGTAGTCCTCCCTCCTTCGATCCCTATGAGCACTGGTGAATATTCTGGAAAGGAGATGAGTAAGCAAATGAAAGTGGATGGAGCAGGTCATGGAATCAAGAGACCTTGGGATCTTTCATCAACCTCTTCGGAGCGAGAGATTGTTGTGTGTTATCAGTGCGGCAAGCGAGGTCATAAGAAGTCATCGTTCCCAAGCACTCGGAAGCCCTGCCACGCATGTGGACGTCTGGTTCACTTGCGACGATTTTGGTGGGGTGTTGCAAGGAAGCGTCGCAGAGGAAGTTCTCAGAAGTAATGTGTTGTTGGGTCTTTGTTCAAAGTTTCTGGTGTAATTTTCCTTTCAGTTTAAGGGATCTTTTATGGTTGTAGTTTTACTGATGGTGTTTTGGGTTTGAAATGTATGGGAATGTCATGGGTCTTTTGTCGAATTTCAGCTTTCAATGCTGGTATGTTTTTAAATATAAAAATATTTTCCTTTATTCTGTCAATTCAAAAGATGTGTGTATTTTATTGGGATTATCAGAACATGAATGCGAGGCAGAAGATGCTTCATCCATCAGAGCTCCAGCCAAAAGGTCTCGGAGTGAAGCCAGCGCGTAGTCAGGAACCCCCGGGGTATTTTAATGAGTCTGGTTAAGATTGCTCCTCTATCGTTGGGTTAAGGCAGTTTTAGCATGTCTGTTGTAGTTTCATCGTCATTATAAACTTTCCTCTTGTCATAAGGAGAACGATGGACTTATCCCTCGCACAATGTATCTAGTGGTGCATATTTTTTTAGATGAGAGGTGTCAATTGGTGGTCTTTCATGGACCACTGATGTAAATCAGTTGCAGCCTTGATTTGTTCCCATCCCTAAGTGGTGAGTCATGAGTTGTTTTTCCATCCATGTTTCAGTGATCCAATCCTTGGGCCCACCCTCCCCACCCATGGGGTAAGGGTTTTTGGTTTGCGAGTACTTTTCAGATTAGCTCATATCCCTTTCGGACGAGAGTGAGTGGTTTAAATGTATTTGATGTTCTTTTTATACCGTGATTAAGGCTAGGTTCTAGCCTAAGATGGATTTCTGGTTGGTCACTATGAGGTTGGTCCTTTTATGGTGGGAAGACCCACCGTGAGTCTCGTTGGGTTTTCTCTTAAATTGGTGTCGAATTCATGTTGAGTTCTTATTATGGGGAGCCAGTTCAGGCCTCCCCTATGTTGGTGATTTATTTCGGGCAACAAGGTTTAGTCCCGCTGGTAGCCAGTGTGATGTCTTTGGGATAAGAGGTTGGATAGTGTTGTGTGGAATCCTTAGGTGTTGATCGATCAGTTGGATAGTATTGTGGATTTCCGGGGGCGGAAAGCGTTATGGTGGGGAGAATTGTCACACCTGGAGTTCGTAGTGAGGTATGTTTTCAACTTTTATTTTTATCTCATAATTCATATTTAACATTTTAATAATTGTTTGCTGGAATGTGGCCTGAGCCCGCCTTGAGTCGTGCGCTTCTTGCACTGATAAATGAAGGGGAGTCAAACGCGTGTGGTGCGCCAGTGGTACTAGTGAATGATCCTTGGCTTGACAATGCCCGATGCGCGGGCAGGGCACGGGCGAAGCGGTGCAGCCTGCCCAATGCATGAGTGGACCCCTTTCCTTTTTTTATTATTAGCATTTTACGCTTGTATTTATTTTTAGATCAATAGTGTTTTTTTGATATCGTTATTCTCCATGTTAATATAAATTATCCAATTTATTTACTCTTCTTTCTATTGATCGGTCAATTATTAGTATTTTTTGGGGGTTCTATTTCTTTGTTTTTTTTATTTTATATATATTTTTTTTATCAGGTAATTTCCTTTAATTATTATTAATTTTTTATTTCTATTTTTCTCTTTCCCCAGTAGCCCTTCACTATTTAGGCTTTTTCCCCCTTGCTGTCTAGCGTCGAACCCTAGCACCCACCACTCATCAGTGCACCTCCCTCCATCCATGCTACCTCCAGAGGACGCGACACCCTCCTAGCCACCTTGAGCTAACGCCGCCATCCTATTCCCTTGGCCTCTCGCTGCACCTTGAATGCAGTCACCTATCCTCCCTTACTCCAGCACGCACATCCAGCCGCCTGGGATCCCTCTCTGTCCACCGCTGCACCCCGGTGGGAACCACCTCATCCTTCCTCCTTCGCACTAGAAACCCCCTCTCATAGGACCTGACGCCTCGGCCTTCCTCTCCTTCACCTCGCACAACAGCCGCGACACCTAACCCACCCCGGTCCTGCCCCCTCAGCGTAGAACCCCGGCTCCTCATCGCTGATCCTTCCTCCCTTGCAGCTACCCGCACGCAGCAGTGGAGCCACCCCACTGATGCAAAGAGACCTCATGCACACCTTCTCTCCCGGCCGGACATCGCCACCAGCCAGCGGCACGACCCGGTGCTCCCCTTTGATCCGCCTCCCTGCCTCCGGCTAGCTCAGTGCACCATTTTTTCCTTCTTCCCAGCGCCTATCTGCAGCGCCCTCTCTCCCTCGCGTTGCTGCCAGTGTAGCCCAGCATCCCCAAATCTCTTATCTATTACACTGCACCCTGATCGGCGCACCCCTCCTGCACATCGCGGACATCCCACCACCCCCTGAATGGTTTGTTTTATTTTTACTTCTATTTTTTACTTTTATAATTATTGTTATTATTATTAGTATTACTATTATTATTATTATTGTTTATAATTATTATTATTATTATTATTATTATCACTATTATTACTATTATTATAATTATTCTTATTATTATTTTATTATTATCATTATTATCATTATTATTATTCTTATTATTATTATTATTAATGTTATTATTATTAATATTATTATTGTTATTATTATCATTATTATTATGATTATTCATATTATTATTATTATTATTATTATTCATATTATTATTATTATTATTATTATTATTATTATTTTGTTGTTGTTATTATTATTATTTTTCATTATTATTATTATTATTATTATTATTATTATTATTATTATTCTGTTGTTATTATTATTATTATAATAATTATTATTTTTGTTGTTGTTGTTATTATTATTATTATTATTATTATTATTATTATTATTGTTATTATTATTATTATTAATCTTATTATTATTATTATTATTATTATTCAGATTCTTATTACTATTCTATTTTCATTATTATTATTATCATCTTACTCTTGTTGGATTATGGGTTTTAGTTGATTTTTGTTTTTTTATTGGTTGGTTTAGGATTTTTAGAATCCGTACAGGGCGTTTTCGAGCAATCGTTGTCGTCGGGCATTGCCGCCGATGATTCCTTGTCATCGCGCCTCGATTCAGAGCGAGTGTTGTTGTCGCGTCGAGTATCCGAGGTAGGTTCCCTTTGCACAGCTTTTAAAATTTAAGTTATATTATTTCCTTCTATTTATGCACACTAATTATTCAAAATAAATATTTTATTAATTCTAAATAATGTGACACAATATATGATATATAATTTTTAATATAAGATAGTTAATCATTAAATGATTATTTAGTGTAAAAAGAGACCTTTATTTTATACATGACGATTGAAATATTTTTTTGATGAGAGGACACCCAATAATGAAAGAATGCCCATTTGGATTTTAAACATAATTTGCAGAATGTAAAATAGAGTTCTGGTTTAATGAGAAATGATTTCTTTTGAAGCGTGAAAAAGTACATTGGTTCTTTTGAGAAATGGCTTGGTTGGCTCTTGTAGTTCATTTGGAAAAAATAAAATGGTTTGGTTTGGTTTTATAAAAATGTTGGCAGCCTACAAAGTATTGTTTTGGGGGTTCTTTAAATGGTTTTAAACTGGCATTGGTCTTGTAAAGAAGATTCATTTTTTTAGAGTAGTGATTTTAAAATGTATTTAATGCCCGTTTGGAACTTTATTGAAAGTGATGAAAATGTTTTGATAAAAACCCTCTTAGTACGAATCTCATGCCCTGGTTGCAATTGATTGTTTTGGAGGCCGCGCTTAGAGGCTCCCGGGTACTTGAGTAGTTAAAGGCAAGAGGTTGTCCCATTGAGTGGCTCGGGGTGATGCCTGTTGTGCTTTATATATAGATATATCTGATTGGATTCTCGGTTGGTATCGGTTGGCTCACCCACTTTTTTAAACACCTGAGACAAGGGAATCTGGAATATTAATAGAATATTCTAAGAATGATTGCTGAACTGGTAGGATATGGTTCTGACTAGTGGCCCATATTAGGTGGATATATTGGGTTTATTACTATGGGATTTTCCCTCGACCTTCTTGAGAGAGGATGGTTGAACGTATTGTGCATTTTGATTTCATTGTGACATGTCGATAAGGATGATTTCTCATGTATTGGTGTCTTCTGGTTTATTCTCAATCTCCTAGGTTTACCCATGTCTATTCAGCTTTTTTTGCTTGTAGTAGTGATTATGATGCTCACATGTATACCTATATTTCCCTTACTGTGTACTTTACTTTGTGCATTCCAGTGTATTGTTTTCCTTGGAAAGTGTTAAATTGATTTTGATAAAGATTCTAAATAAATGGTTTTCAAATGAAAGTGTTTAATCCTCTTTGTGCAAATCTAAAAAATATAAACATCACATTCACTTTACCTAAAAATCCATTGACACTAATGAAATGAACCCAAACATGGAAATGGTAAAGGGTAGTGGTCCGTACTTTGTTTTTAACTAGAACACTGAGAAAGATATACTTTTATAAATCGAAGATCAAACTTGAAATGAAGTTTCTTTTATTTTAAAGGTAGTGAACTGGGAATAGATATCGGGCTATCCTACTGAGTTTTAATACTTATGCATATAGTTCGTTTCTGTTTTTAGTGTTCGTTAAGGCTATATCTTGAGTGCACTCACCTAGGGCGACACTTGATCGTTGAGTCGGAGAGTGACCTGCGAGGTCGCACGACGTTTGTTCGGATGTCCTATTTGTTCAGTTTTATATTTCGCCTATTCCTATTTAGTCACTTTGTTTTGTTTATCTTTTATGAGCTGCTCTGTATAATCTTTGCAGTCTTATTTATTTATATTGGGAAATATTGTTCCCATAGCCTCTGTTGATTCCCTGGCGCTTGTCGCCAGCCCGGGAGGATCGGGAACACCTCTCAGGCCATGTCGCGGACCGGCTCGGGTGACCGGTTCAGGGTCGACCCGGGTTGGTTCATGAAAAAATGGTATCATAGGAGGTTAGCTCTTAGCAGACCTCATTTTTCAGAGCTCCCTTTGTTATTTGGGATGTCCATGTAGATGGAGTAGGATTGTCGGGACTTGAGGGGTAGGTGCGAGAAGAGCGTCGCGAACTCTTGCCCATAATGATCCTCAGGTTTCCGTGGGAAGTCCGGTTTAATTTTTTTGTTTGGGATTTTATGGAAATGTTTTGTGATTGGGATACAACAATGGGAGTTTCGGCCACTAGTCCTCCTAACCCGCACGGCCTAGAAAGCCATGCAGAGCTAGGGGCATGGTCCAAGAAGGCTCTCTGTGTCAGTGACGTTTTCGGCATATGGCCGCCAACCATATGGTCAAGTCACCCACTGACACTAGTCCTCTGTTTGAGTTGTTTTGGGTTTCCCTTGATTTCTGAAAGTCTTTTGAATCAGAAAAGTTGGTTTTGAAAAAAATGGTTGTTTGAAATGACATGTTCAATTTGTTGATAGTTTTAAAAGAAGTGGTATGATTGAATTGTTTTTGGAAAATGAAGTTGCTTTGTTTTGACCTTGGAGTTCCGATGAGTGCTCACATGCATTGTGGTATGTTGGAAATGTGGATGGATTTCTGGTACGGTGGATGGATTCCCGGGGGGCACAAATACATGCATGTGAGTGGGACTCAAAGGGATACCAATGGTGAGAGTTTAACCCACTAAGCTTGTTTTAAATTAAATATGTTTTCAAAGAGAAGTGTGTTGATGTTATGGTAACTTTATTTATTATCATTTGAACTTATCACCTATGCAGTGTTTGATATTGAGGTTTTTATTCACTCATTGAGTTGGCCTTGATTGGGTTTTTGACTTTTTCTTGTCCATCAGTTATCCTTTTGAATCTTCGATGGGTGATCGTAGTGCGGTTGTTCAAACTAAGGATTTTATTCTTGAGTTTCGGAAGTTGGATCCACCTCTCTTTTATGGTCAAGCAGAAACATCCGTGGCAGAGGAGTGGATGCGGAAGATTGAAAGGGACTTTAACCTCATTGAGTTTCCTGAGTTGTTTAAGGTCAAGTTTGCGACCTTCATACTTGAAGGTTCACCGTGGATGTTGTGGAAGTTAGTGTCTCGGAACAAGACCCATCAAGATATTACTTGGGAGTTCTTCAAGGCTTTGTTCATTCGCCAGTTTTTGTCTGAGGAATAAAGGGTGAGAAAGGGGATGGAGATGTGTTGTCTACAGCAGGGTGACAGATCCGTGTTGGAATATTTGCAGCTCTTTGTGGAGCTAGTACCTTATGATTCAGGGTATTCCATGAATGGCCCCATTAAGGCTTGACGCTTTGAGGAGGGTCTCTACCCTGATCTATAGTTGAAGGTGTCAGAGTCCAACCTGACTTCTTTTGATGATGTGGTGATACAAGCTTTTCATGTCGAAGCTGTGATGGCAGGAGTGCTCGAAGTAGTCCTCCCTCCTTCGATCTCTATGAGCACTGGTGAAGATTCTGGAAATGAGATGAGTAAGAAAATGAAAGTGGATAGAGCAGGTCGTGGAATCAAGAGGCCTCTGGATCTTTCATCAACCACTTCGGATTGAGAGATTATTGTGTGTTATCAGTGTGGCAAGAGGGGTCATAAGAAGTCATTGTGCCCAAGCACTCCGAAGCCCTTCCAAGCATGTGGACGCCTGGGTCACTTGCGAATATTTGTTCGGGGTGTTACCAGGAAGCGTCGAAGAAGTAGTTCTCAGAATTAATGTGTTTTTGGGTCTTTTTCCAATGTTTCTGGTGTAATTTTCCTTTCGCTTTATGGGATATTTTATCGTTGTAGTTGTACTGAAGGTGTTTTTGGATTGAAATGTATGGTAATGTCATGGGTCTTTTGTCGAATTTTGGCTTTCAATGCTGGTATATTTTTAAATTTTAGAATCTTGTCCTTTATTCTGTCAAACCAAAAGAGGTGTGTATTTTATTGGGATTATTAGAACCTGACTGCGAGGCAGAAGATACTTCATCCATCAGAGCTCCAGCCAAAAGGTCTTGGAGTGAAGCCAGCGCGTAGTAAGGAACCCCAGGGGAATTTTAAGGAGTCTGGTTAAGTTTGTGCCTCTATCGTTGGGGTGAGTCAGTTTTAGCGTGTCCGTTGTAGTTTCATCGTCATTATAAACATTCCTCTTGTCACAAGGAGAGCAATGGACTTATCCCTAGCATAATGTCTTTACTTGTGCATTTTTGTTTAGATGTGAGCTGTCAATTAGTGGTCTTGCATGGACCACTGATGTAAATTAGTTGCGGCCCTGATTTGTGCCCATACCTAATTGGTGAGTCATGAGTAGTTTTTTCATCCATGTTTCAGTGATCCAATCCTTGGGCCCACCCTCCCCACCCATGGATTAAGGGTTTTGGGTTTGTGAGGACTTTTCGGATCAGCTCCTATCCCATTCGGATGAGAGTGAGTGGTTCAAATGTCTTTGATGTGCTTTTTATACCTTGAGTTAGGCTAGGTTCTAGCCTAAGATGGATTTCTGGTTGGTCGCTAAGAGGTCGGTCCTTTTATGGTGGGGAGACCCACTGTGAGCCTCATTGGGTTTTCTCTTAAATCGTTGTCGAATTCTAGTTGAGTTCTTATAGTGGGGAGCTTGTTCAGGCCTCCCCTATGTTGGTGATTTATTTTGGGCAATAAGGTTCAGTCCCGCCGGTAGCCAGTGTGATGTTTTGGGATAAGAGGTTGGATCGTGTTGTGTGGAATCCTTAGGTGTTGATCGATCAGTTGGATAGTGTTGTGGCTTTCCGGGGGAGGAAAGCGTTATGGTGGGGAGAATTGCCACAACCGGAGTTCGTAGTGAGTTATGTTTTTAACTTTTATTTTTATCTCATAATTCTTATTTAACATTTTAATAATTGTGTGCTGGAATGTGGCCTAAGCCCACCTTGAGTCGTGCGCTTCTTGCGCTGATAAATGAAGTCGAGTCAGACTCCTGTGGTGCGCTAGTGGCACTAGTGAATGATCATCGGTTTGACAACGCTCGATGCGCGGGCAGGGCACGGGCGAAGCGGTGCGGCCTGCCCAACGCACGAGCGGACCCCTTTCCTTTTTTTATTAGCATTTTAATCTTTTATTTCATTTTACATCAATAGTTCTTTGTTGTTATCGTTATTCTCCATGTTAATATAAATTACCAAATTTATTTAGTCTTTTTTTTTATTGGTTAATTATTATTATTTTTTTGGGGGTTCTATTTCTTTGTTTATTTATTTTATCTATTCGTTTTTTATCAGTTTATCTCCTTTTATTATTATTTTTTATTCCTGTTTTTCTCTTTCCCCACAGCCCTTCACTATTTACCCTTTTCCCCCTTGTTTTCCGGCATCGAACCCAAGCAGCCGCCACTCATCAGCGCACCTCCCTCCTTCCCTGCTACCTCCAGAGGCCGCGAAACCCTCCTAGCCACCTTGAGCCAACACCGCTGTCCACTTCCCTTGGCCTCTCGCGGCACCTCGCCCACAGCCACCTCTCCTCCCTTGCTCCAGCACACACAACCAGCTGCCCGGGATCCCTCTCTGTCCGCCCCTAAACCTCGGCGGGAACCGCCTCATCCTTCCTCCTTTGCACTAGTAACCCCCTCTCGCAGGACCTGACACCTCGGCCTTCCTCTCCTTCCCCTTACACAACATCCGCGACACCTAACCCACTCCGGTCCAACCCCCTCAGCGCGGAACACCGGCTCCTTGTCACTGCTCCTTCCTCCCTTGAAGCAACCCGCACGCAGCAGCGGAGCCACCCCACGGATACGAAGAGACCTCCTACGCACCTCCTCTCCCTGCCGGACATCGCCACCAGCCAGGGGCACGACCCGGTGCACCCCTTTGATCTGCCTCCCTCCTCCGGCTAGCTCAATGCACCATTTTTTCCCTTCTGCCCAGCACCTATCTGCAGTGCCCTCTCTCCCTCGCGTTGCATCCTGTGTAGCCCAGCATCCCCAACCCTATTGTCCGCTGAACTGCACCCTGCTCAGTGCACCCCTCCTGCACATCGCGGCCAGCCCACCACCCCCTGAATGATTTGTTTTATTTTTACATATATTTATACTTTTATAATTATTGTTATTATTATTATTATTATTGTTGTTGATAATTATTATTATTATTATTATTATTTTTATTATAACTATTATTACTATTATTATTATTCTTATTCTTATTATTATTTTATTATTATTATTATTATAATTATTCTTATTATTGTTATTATTAATTTTATTATTATTAATATTATTATTGTTATTATTATCATTATTATTTGGATTATTCATATTATTATTATTATTATTATTATCATTCATATTATTATTGTTATTATTATTATTATTATTATTATTTTGTTTTTGTTATTATTATTATTATTATTATTATTATTATTATTTTGTTGTTGTTATTATTATTATTATTATTATTATTTTGTTTTTGTAATTATTATTATTAATATTATTATTATTATTTTGTTATTGTTATTATTACTATTATTATAATAATAATTATTATTGTTATTATTGTTAGTATTAATATTATTATTATTATTATTATTATTATCATTATTTAGATTCTTATTATTATTCATATTTTCATTATTATTATTATCATCTTACTCTTGTTGGATTATAGGTTTTAGTTGATGGTTGTTTTTTTATTGGTTAGTTTATGATTTTTATGATCCACGCAGGGTGTTTTCGAGCGATCGTTGTCATCGTGCCTTGCCTCCGAAGATCGCTTCTCGTCGCGCCCCAATTCAGATCGAGTGTTGTTGTCGCGTCGTGTATCCGAGGTAGGTTCCCTTTGCACTGCTTTTAAAATTTAAGTTACATTATTTCCTGCTATTTGCACACACTAATTATTCAAAATAAATATTTTATTAATTCTAAATAATGTGAGTAAATATACGATAATTAATTTTTAATATAAGATAGTTAATATTTAAATGATTATTTAGTGTAAAAAGAGCCGTTTATTTTATACAGGATGGCTGAAAAAAAAATTTGACGAGCGGACACCCAATTAAGAAAGAATGCATGTTTGGATATTAAACATAATTCACGGAATGTAAAATAGAGTTCTGGATTAATGAGAAATTATTTCTTTTGAAGTGTGAACAAGTACATTGGTTCTTTTGAGAAATGGCCCGGTTGGCTCTTAAAGTTCATTTGGAAAAAAAATGGTTTGGTTTGGTTTTATAAAAATGTTGGTAGCCTGCGAAGTATTGTTTTGGGGGTTCTTTAAATGGTTTTAAACTGGGTTTGGTCTTGTAAAGAAGATTCATTTTTTTAGAGTAGTGATTGTAAAAAGTATTTAATGCCTATTTGGCACTTTATGGAAAGTGATGAAAATGTTTTGATAAAAACCCTCTTAAGACGACTCGCATGCCTTGGTTGCAATTGATTGTTTGGGAGGCCATGCTTAGAGCCTCCCGGGTACTTGAGTAGTTAAAGGGAAGAGGTTGTCTCATGGAGTGGCTCGGGGTGATGCATGTTGTGCTTTATATATAGATATATCTGATTGGATGCTCGGTTGGCATCGGTTGGATCACCACCTTTTTTAAACACTTGATACATGGGAATCTGGCATATTGAGAAAATATTCTAAAAATGATTGCTGCACTGGTAGGTTATGGTTCAGAGCAGTGGGCCATAGTAGGTGGATATATTGGGTTTATTACTATGGGATTTTCCCTTGACCTGCCTGAGAGAGGGTGGTTGAGTGTATTGTGAGTTTTGATTTCATCGTGACATGTCAATAAGGATGATTTATCATGTATTGGTGTCTTCTGTTTTATTCTCGATCTCTTAGGTTCACCCATGTCTATTCATCTTTTGTTGCTTGCAGTAGTGATTATGATGCTCACATGTATACCTACATTGTTGTTGCTGTGTGCTTTACTTTTTGCATTCTGGTGTATTGTTTTCCTTGGAAAGTGGTAAATTTCTTTTGATCAGGATTCTAAAAAAATGGTTTTCAAATGAAAGTGTTTAATCCTCTTTGTGAAAATCTTAAAATATAAATATCACTTTCCTTTTCCTAAAAATCCATTGACACTAATGAAATGAACCCAAACATGGAAATAGTAAATGGCAGTGGTTCGTACTTTTTTTTTAAGTAGAATATTTAGAAATACGTACTTTTATAAATTGTAGTTCAAACTTGAAATGATGTTTCTTTTATTTTAAAGGTAGTGCATTGGGAATAGATATCGGGCTAGCCTACTATGTTTTAATACTCACGCCTATAGTTCTTTTCCGTTTTTAGTGTTTGTGCAAGATATATCTTGAGTTCGCTCACCTAGGGTGATGCTTGATCGTTGAGTCGGAGAGCGACCCGCGAGGTCGCACGGAGTTTATTCGGACGTCGTGTTTGGTCAGTTTTATTTTTCTCCTATTCCTGTTTAGTCACTTTGTTTGATTTATCTTTTCTGCGCTGCTCTGTATTATATTTGCAGTCATATTTATTAATATTGGGTGAAATCGTTCACACAACCTCTCTTGATTCCCTGGCTCTTGTCGCCAGCCCAAGAGGATCGGGAACGCCTCTCGGGCCATGTCGCGGACCGGCTCGGGTGACCGGTTTAGGGTCGACCCGGGTTGGTTCGTGGCAGTAGTGAAAAATGTAAAATTGTTGTGTTTAATTTCTATTTAAGAATATGTGTATTTTTTGATTAAAAATTTAATTCAAACATTTTTATTGAGTTTTATAATTAATTGAAAAATAATTATTAAATTAAAATAATAATTTGAAACCATGATTCAAACTACCCTCTCAGTCTATCTTAGTATCTAGCTAGTGGTATCAGATCCAAGATGTGTGTTGTAAATATGTCATCAACCCATGATTTTTGATGTAGAAAACTATAAAAATTAGGGGAATCATCCTATTTTATGGAATAAAACAATAAATTTATAATAATATAATGATATGTCATATATGATCTTTGAAGATGTAAGTTATCATTAACACATTTTCAACAAATTCAGTTCAGTGATGTGATAGGATTGATCATGATTGAATAAGATAGAAAAATTAGTAATGTAAATTCCAAACCTCAAAATATTTATATTGGATCTTTATCAAAACCAACCAATGTTATGGTGAGTATTTTAAATATATAAAATTAAATTTGGAAGAAACAAAAAAATATATATAAGGGGGAAAATAATGTGAAGGATCCCAAATTTTACATTCTTACTTTGTTTGTTCATTGATCTAGAAATGAATCTTGATGAAAATTCGTAAATTTTTTTTAAAAAAAATTATTAAATTTATTAGTGGGGTTCTAGGCATTTTTAAAAATATTTGACATATTGAAATTATAATGAAATCTGAGGGAATGACCTACCCATTGTAAAATATAAATGTTTTATTGATTGAAAAAAGGAATATGTATATTCATTCCCTTGATGATATCTTATTTATTCTAGTATCCTATATATTGGGAGTGAAACCATTGGTGACCCAAATTTGAGAATATATGAATTTAGAATTAAAATCCAAGAAAAAATACAAAAATGTTAATTTCATTGACAATGTAGAGTCTGTGTAAGGAGAATTTCATTATATTATTAATAGAAAACTAAATATATGAAAATGGATATATGAAATGAAGCTTATTTTAGAATGTTTTCCATGTAGAAAATTAGATTAAATTGATTCAAGGTGTTTATGAAAATTTTATTATACTGAATGTAAAGATATAATCTTAGAGATTCCTCATAGAAGGCTTCCATAAAAATTATACATCAATTTAGGAATGAACTTTAAAAGGAAAATATTTTTTATAAAATAACAGAATTATGATTTATACTTTTATTGGAAGTAAAAATCTAAACAAATGTTTGTTGTTGAATATTCCATGATGGATAATGTTGAAAATTAATATCCTTTGAAAGAGTATTGGAACTATCTAGATGATTTTGTTGATATCATAGTTTAACATGAGGGTTTCATTGATAATATTTCCATTAAAAGAAATATAAATATAAATATTGGATCTTTGTGAATGAATTACCTTATTTTGAGGATCAATATGATGAATATATTGGTCAATTGTAAAGAGATGAAGAAAATAATAATATAACTCATGAATAATTAGGCGAGGTTGTGGAGTTTAAAATTAATTTGAAAGAGTGACAAGAAGTAACTAATTGCCTTAAAATTAGGATGGAGGATAAAGATATCATAGTTGAGGATCCTGAAGAAGAATTCATTACATTATAAACCATGAAGAAAACTAGAAAAAAAATTATAATAGAAGAATAAATTGAAATTTTGAAGATGCACAAATACAATTTTTTTTTGGAAAACTCAGATGAGTCCCCAAATGTGTATATAATTCATTAAGGAATCAAAGACCTGATTTTATGGGAAAATGTAGAATAGGATATGATACTTAAACATAAATGGGATAAATGTTGATTGGAATGATCAAGGGGAACCATAAAGTTTGTCATATATATGATTATACAAAGGAACTTGATGTTTTCAAAAAGTCGTCTTTGACCCATCCAAAGTATTGAAATGAAAATAATTCTAAATCAACTATAGATACCCACCAACCAATTGTCTATACAAAATCATGGTACATATGGTTTTATGAACGTGATATGTTATTTACATATATAAAAAATCAATTTCTGGATTTTCAAGAATCACAATGTCTTAAAATAAAGAGGTAAGGTGCTATATAAATGGGGATGCAATAGGAGGTCCATAGAGGAGAATCGGACTATATCCTATATCGTATAGAAGTAATAAGTTCAATGGATTAGGATTATGTTATTCTTAAATTTGTGTAATATTTCTTCATTGTAGGGATAGTTAATAGTGAAATGGAAACTGATGAACATAGATTCAATTGAATACTAGTCATGAATGAAAAATAACATTATAAAATTGTTATTTTAATTTGAAATAATAAGATGAGTATGATTCAACTATGCCTAATAATTTTTTATTTGAGAGGCTGTCTAATACCAAACTCAACCAGGAATATCACAGAGAAAAATAAGTGGATTGAGAAATCCAACATGCTAGATCACACTATAAGAATAAAAGAATAAAAAAAATGTGTTCTTATTAGGGGATTCCCATCACACAAGATTGGGAATTAAATTTTTTTGAATCCTTTTAAGGAAATGGTTCATAGAATAGTTTTACTTGACAAGAATAGTGGATTAAATATCAAATTATATTGAAATACTAAATTAGAAGTTCATAAAAAAAATATAGAAGTCATATATGTATTTATTTAGCACCACAATATAGTGTTTTTGAGTAAACTACATGAATAATGAATTTTAGTGAAATATTATAAGAACTTATTCACTATCATGGGAATGGAAATAATTTCTCTCATGTATGGATGGATGAAAATTATAATTTATAAAAAATAGAAAATAAAAAAATACTGATTTTTATAAATATAAGAGGAATAAAACATAAAAAATTTGAGATTAGTTTAAATTAATCAACCAATAATGGAAAACAAATCATGAATAGTGGTAGTAGTGGATATAAAAAATAAATGTGCGATCATAAAAAGTCATCGGATGCTTTCATGTGTGGAAAATATTTTAAAATTTTTATCATTAAAGGAAAAAATGGGATTGAATATAATTAATCTATTTCAAAATGATATGTGTTTTTGAATTAATGTGGTTGGAACACATAGAGAGGGATTTTTCATTTTAATAATTAATTATTATATGATAATGGATTGTGTGAATATTTTATATAGTAAATGTGAATTGATTGAATATATGAAGAGATAACTATGAAGATCTAATAATGAAACTATCTAGAAAATCATGATATTAACATCTTATAATGGAAATGAATATACATCAATTGTTTTTGAAAATTACATAAATAATAATGGGATAAATATTGTGGTTTCTCCAGTGAAAATAACATAACAAATGGTTTCACTGAATTATGAAATCCACTTTTGAACGATATTACCAGAACTATAATGATAAAGGGTGGTATTTCTTAACAGTATACTAAATAGGTTGTACAAGATATGGTTTACACTACAAAATAGATAGAATATATTAATAGTGATGAAAGAACACCATATAAAATATATCATATAACAAATGCTGCAATAATTTTTTATTAGTTTTTCATGAAAATTCTTCATTAATGAATGAGAATAAAATTAATGGAAGGTTGGGGATGTTTTCGATGAAGGAATATTTCTTCGATTTTCAATGAAGCGAGGATCCTATATATTATACAAAAACACGATTAAAAATTTTATGGAAATTAAGGATTTCATGATCATTAATTATAGTGTAATGAAGAACTCAAGGAGCACATATGTAGATGTGTTTAAAGATAAAGAAAAAGGTGAAGAGGAAACATGTTTAGATATAGAATTTGTTGAAGGTTCACTTGGGTTATTCAAATGATACTGATTATGATGTGGAATCTATAGAGGAATCTATTAGTTATGAAACCCTGTTGGAAGCTCATATGATAATAAGAATAGTAGAAGTTGATGCATCCAACCTTATGGGGGATTCTCTAGCACATAAAAACAAGATAATTAATGAATATTGGGAATTATTATCTCTTATCAATGGTGGGACCAATCCTATTTTAATAAGAAACAACGGCTCAATCATTGGTTAATACCTTGAATAAACAACTACATGTGATTGATAGTAACTGAGCATGGGGACTTTTTATGTTTCTATAAAATCAAAATATGATTTTAATAAAATCCATGTTATAGAATATAATTCATAGAAAAATGAAATTTGGTTCAAAACAAGTCAAATTTGTGTTTTTAGGTTAGTCACCGATTGAGATTGTTGATACTAGAGTAACATTTTCATTAGTGTATCAACTAAATTCAATGATGGTCTTCATAGACATTAAAACTAAAAGAAGATACAAATTTTATTATATGGATGATACAATTTTAGGATAAAATATTATTCTGGACTAATATTTTAAAATATTAATAATATGATTTCTTATAATAATTGATAAATCATGGGTCTTTAGATATAATAAGTGTTTATATAGTCTAAAGAAAGTACCAAAATCCTATAATGTGAGACGTCCCAACCCTGATTCCACTGAATGGTTTCCTAAGTTGATGGCCCACCTGGTCCCATGTTTCCCTTTCTATAATCTAGAAGCTACATACTGCTACTAGGTTCTAATATATTAAAATGAGAATTAAATACCCTTATGACCATAGTCAAATAGAGGCAATACTAACATATAAATATCCCAAGTATAATAAAGATCTGAAAATTTAAGCTAAATATGCAGTGGAAATAAATAACCAACAAAAACCATATCATGTATCATATATATTAGGATTTAATGTCTTGTTTCTTAAAATGTGAATAGGTAGCCGTGGAAGCATTCTTGTAATATTGTATATGAAAAAATGGAGAAAAAACAAAAAAATCTCATGTAGCAGAACACGCCTTATCTAGATACAGTTCCACCCCACACCCATGATATAAACAACTCAAGTTTCAACAACTGGGTGATTTCCCCTTTCCCTAGATTCACTCACATAGTCTAATCGGATACCATCACCTTCGTCGATAGGCTATGACATAAACCTAGTATTCCAACAGCAATGATGTATATAAATATCCAACACATGCATATAATATGAATAGTTTGTAGATAAAATAAATATGAATAATTAAGAAAAATAGTAAAGGGTTTCAAGTATAATTCTGGAATGATAACTAGATGACACTACCTTCTTCGGCCAATGAAAGATAATCTCTGAATAATTAACCATTTGTATACACATATATTTACATTATACACAGTGACTTCTACAACCATATATGTGGCTACTACTACTATCCTGGACCCAAGACCTAACTCAGGAGTGCATAAGCTGTATAATGAGTCTCACAAGTGTCATATCAATAGGTTTTACATGCCCTAATAATATTGGTAGGCTCTCCATGACCAAAACATTACAATAGATTCTTCATTCCCAGGTATCATAACACTAGGTTTGTTATTCCAAAATTACAACAATAAGAGTTTCCATGCCCAGTATCATAGTTGTATTGTCTCCATGCACATATCATATTTAGTAGGGGTAACCATGATCGATATCAAAGTTTTAGAGTCACCATTACAGTATCATAGATAATGAGGGTCTTTGTGACAATATATAATATTAGAATATGAGACACCATTCCAATTTATAACTACAGTAAGGGGTTCTTCATGATGGCATTTCACAATTTGTGAAATGGTCACCATTCCCAATTCCATTTATTAATAGGGGTCACAATTACCATCTATATTACTATGATATGTATTGACTGGATTTAATTCAGTCAAATAGATTGATCATTAATAAATTTACTTTTCTTAATAATTATTTTTTTTACAATTTTTTATGTAAAGTAGTGATGCGGTCGTAAGACCGAGTTCCGATCAATCCCCTATAGATTGATATGTGTGTTATACATGACACAATAGAACAATTAACCATTACATTTAGGATATTAAATATTTATGTCTCTAAAACTATATAGAAGATGGTTCTAATAGTTATAGATTAATATCAATAATGGAAAATTCATCTGCAAACCTGAAGGGGTTGAAATTTTTAAGGTAACAATGAGATTCATTACAGTTTAAAATAGGCCTCCAATTATAAGAATATTGAATTCAGGTAGAAATTCAGGGTGAATCCAACATTCATTATAATGAATATAATATAAACACCTCATAATTTGAGGATAAATATTGAACCACCTACCTTATTCCAATAGAGGATCACTCATCCAGTATCATTCTTTGGTTTTCACTTGAACTAAATAAAATAAAAAATCGATGAATTCCTTGAAAATTGGACATAAGAGAAAAAACCAAAAAAAATCTATTTTTGTATGAAAAATTACGAAAGGAATAAAGAGAATGAATATATTACTATTGAATATTTAACAAGAAGATTATATATTTAATAAAATTCCAGATGATGAAATGATATCAATGTCACAGATAAAAGGATTTTGAGATTATTTATGTTAAAAGGTGGATCTCATATCCACTATAATGAAAAATGGATGTGGTTTTATAAGTTTATATGTAATCAAGGGAATTATGGTAAAAGTAACTGAAATATAGGGGTCATATAGTTTGGCTGCCTGATTTTCCCAACCATGCCCAAACATTGCGTGATTGTTTTTTAAAGAGGGAAACTACATGGTTTAAGACCATTATTTATAAAACCATTTCCCAACCATTCCATTAGTCTATATTAAAAACTACAGGTAATTTTCACAGGCATTCCACCCTGGGGGAGTGGTTAGGGAAAACTAAGTACCTTATTCTTCTCAATGAAACCCCTCATGCAGTTAAAAGAAACCATGTGGGATAGTCTACACAAATTCTATTAACAGTTCATCCTGATCAATTATTTCACTACTATGGTTCTATGATCTGAACAAGATCTAGATAACCAATGTTTCCTTAATAGCCTCACTAGGCATCCATATATATTCATAAAAATATTTAAATTAGAAATTAAAGTATTGGTAACTCTTATGAAAAAAATGTTTTATAGTATTCTCCACATAAATGAACTCATACTAGAGACACCTTTTCATGGGTGGTAAAATGGTATCTAAGAACTTCTATAGCCTCTGATCATATGCATCTGCCTCCCACTCCTATGTCTCATACTCTTCAGACAGGTGCAACCATTGAACCCTAAAAAATGATATAGATCTCCCACAGTGGGAATTAATGCTCTGAAAAATAATGAATATGGGATACACCTCAAAATAAGTATCTATATATAACTCAACAATTTTGGGTTATAGGTATGTTATTATTTGGAATAAAAATGGTGATGTTATGAAATGTTGAATACATAATGCATGGACTGGTACCACTGACGTTATAGAAATAGAGAAGAATCTATTATGACTCTCTCCATGATCTCAAACTGCCTGAAAAAACAAGGTGATATCATCACTTTAGTTTATATATTTCTATGTCAAACCCTTGGTGATTTCTATAAGAGAACAGAAAAGACCGACCTCAATTTCTAGAGGTTGTTGATGATGATTTTCTTATGATCTTGGTCTAGACTGAGGGGGTAGGCATATGCATCATGAAAATATGAACCTGATTTTATGTCTCCCATATGAGATAAGGACCCAGTAGGATTGTCTCTCCTTTATCTAACCATCACATGGGTGAACAGAATGACCTGCTGTATAGGGCCTCTGAAGGATCCATCTAAATCATCACCAAATAGATATTAATGTTGGAAAACATGATTAGATGAATATTATTATCTAGTGAACTAACTAAATAAAGGACCCAATCTCAGGGAATATCCTTTAACTCTTTTATAGTCTATTATGGATAGCCATATGTCTGGGGTGAAATGATTTTCACCAAATCACCAATACACATGTACCTCTTTATAACTCGTACTATAACCTCAATGTGAAATGATATTCCATAACTAAAATGATTATATAACATAACATATGTATAAATATAACATCTTGAACATAAAATCTTAAATGATAATCTACTAATAATGTCAACCATGTGGGAAAAAAGTGGTATACCTTCATCAATTAATCCAAAAAGCCTCATAAAACACCACGCCCTTCATAAAACCTATATTAAAAGTCAAAAAATACATAATAATGTATTCCAATTTCTAATTCAAGACTAGTAACAACTATAACAATCTATTTGGTCACTAGGGCTCCACCTTCACCATTAAACAAGTATAACACATACTAATAAAACTCTTTATCTAAAATTTTATCCATAGAAATCTATATTGATGAAACATATCCTGATACATATTTTGGATTCTTGGTTTAATAACCCAATGTGAAAAATGAGGCCCTCACATCAGTTCCACTTCAATTTCTATAGGATCCATGATATGTCTATATATTCATAGGATATATTCATCATCAACTTAGTAATCCATATGTGGGTCCTTGCAAGAAATACTCACCTATAGAACAAAACCATCGGTATCGGAAAGAAGTAGCATCATCACTCTCTCTATAAGTTAAGAGGCCACTGGTGATGATGAATGTACAGAATTTCCCTAATGGTTCTCAACAATGATGTGTATCTCAAAAAATATGGTCGTAAGATGCAACTTGGTACTTGCCTCCTAAACAATATGTGAATGATACCTCTGACTTAGATGATTGGAAACAACATTTACCATTCCAACAAGATAATAATGATCAATGTCAATCGACTATAGATATTAAAACCACCATGAACTCATGATATTGAAGTAACACTATATAATCTTATACATGATAATTATGTTGCCTCTAAAAGCCACAAAATGGTATTCCTATAGGTAATTTCTCCAGTAACATAATACATGAACAAACGATTCAATATTGAGACCATGTTTACTATAATTTCACACATGATTCCTCACCTATAATGACCCATATTCAATGAATGAAGCATCATTCATCAGAACGTCTATAATCATGATACTTGTTACATCAAAAAAAGGTATAGATCCTACTCGGCTCTAACAAAATTATGACTATTTATGAAGTCAGTCTCCCTTTATAGTCCTCAAAGGTTTTATTTTAGACTTCAATCGATATAAACATCACACTAATTTTAGTAATGTCTATAAATGGTGATATTAATCATTAGAAACATTGTATGAAAGTATTTCAATATACTACTATCCCCAAGGTTCTTCATATATGAAACACATTTTTAGGATGCTCCCAGGTAACTATAACACTCACCTTTTCTGTATCAATGACTACACTTGCCTCTAAGATAATCTGACCTTGGAAGTGTATGTTTCCAACACAAAGTAAAATTTATTATGAATAACATATAACTAGGGATACTTCAGGGTATTCAAAATGATCTCAATATGTGTCGAATGGTCTCTTTGAATAAAATATTACTCCATGATTTCATCTATGAAGACCATGAAAAAAATAGACCAGATAGCGGTGGAAGACCCTATTCATAAAATCCATAGAAACAATAGGTGAGTTCATAAGAACAAACATCATAACGAGATACATATACAAACTATAATGAATATATAGTGTTGTCTGTGTAACATCTAATTATCTGAATCACTCCTCATGAGATCATGTTAACAGATAGATCTTTGAGAACACATTTTCAACACAAATCTAGTTGATGTGATCATTTATCTGAGGTACGGTATGTCATTACATCATTGTAACCTAATTCATCTTATGGTAATCAACAAAAATACTAGGGGTTCTATCCTCCATATTTGTGAAAGGGTCCAATAAACCCCAGGGAGAAGCACTATGTCAAATAAAACACATAGCTTCTAGATATTATAGCTCCCTATTGAGATCTTGAATCATGGTAGTAGTTATCCTATCATGATGAATGGATAATTGTGAAACTCTATAAACATAATCAATAGTAAAATTTAACTCTAACTAAGAAGGCAGTCCAGAATAGTTATTACAAAAAAACATCCCTATAATGATGTACAATAAGAAGGAATTTAGTCTGATGCAATCTGTGATCATATATATAATGTCTAAAAATCATGGTAGTGAATCATCATAGAAGAAGATTCTTTTGTCCCACTCAACATTCCTGGAAATATCAAAATCCCTTGTGAATATTTTAATCTTTTTATGGATATGTAAACAAAACCATCAAATGGTAACAATCCATGTGGGAATATTAGGGAGAAAACAAGTCCATCACTAAAATTTTGTCAAGTCCAATCTTTATAAGAATCAATAGGTCCCATAATAAATAATGGTTTCGAACATAATGGGTGTATTATTTTCACTGGAATATACCCTCCAAATGTTTATTCAATTGTTTATTATGTATCATCACAACATAAAAGTACTCAAAATCAAGCTCAACTTACTCCATAATATCCACAATGGTAAAGGAATTTGATTCTCCTTTGTAAAATAATGCATACACAATTTGATATGCTACATGAATTTTGGACTGAATAATTGATGTATTGCATCCAGCTCCTTTGGCATAGGCTATGTGGAATAAATATAGCTTCTTCCATGGCCCTATGCAACAATATGAATACCTGGTGCCTGTCTGATTTAATAGCATTATATATCTAAAACCACGATACCACATTCAAGACATAATTTTCATTGGGTATGGTTAGCAGTACTCTATCTACATAGCTGGAATGGTACTACATATATTACTCATAGAGGTAGGGATTATAGGGATCCTCTCCCACATAGATCATTTGAGAATGTTCATAAAAAATCATATAATAATCCCAAGTCGTCTATATCCATTGGACACAAACAGGTCCCAAGTAAATTGTGTAATCTTATTACATGGATTCCCACACTAGTGAAATCCCACATAACAATTATTTCTTATCACTTGACTACCATTTCTCACACGTACAGTCTCAAAGTGTTTCTTTCGAGTGCTAGTCAAACACATACTCTATCTCATTTATAAACTATCTTAGATCACACTTTCATCTTCCATCAGGTTTCCCTTGGTTTATATGGATTTGTTCAGTATATCAAACTTGGATTTAAACATGAATACATTCACCTAAGAATTAATATGATGTCTAAGGACACCCTCATATCATGTCTCTTTTACAGGTTCCATAGTGGAATACATAGGTGTGATGCACTGATGTTCTATATCAAAAGAGGAGTAGTTCATAATTATCATAGAACCCTACAACTATATCATGAAATCACTATCATGATCATCCCTTATAGTATCGAGAAAGAAATATTGATAAAAGATACAATGGAAATTCATTTATATGACTTCTTGATACAATCTTTCTTTGTTTAGAATATCCCAGCAGTACTTACTCGATACAAGAATAATATAAGTGGTTGTATTAAATCCCCTCATATGAGGTGTCTTAAGATGGTTGAATATATAAATGACTCTCTCTATCAATATCCACATAGCATGGGAGCTAGAATTCCCTAAAAATGTATGTGTATGATGCTTTTGAAAAATATACATAAGCTATTACATAGAAGGGGATGTTTGTATAGCACCTTATATGGTTCATATAAGACCCAAAAACATCACTAGAAACCAAACATCATAACTAAAATAAAAAATAATATGTGTTTTAATAGGCTGTACAGCTATAGGTATCACTGGTGGATAAGGGGCCGACACTTTCGATGTATGGTTGTCCCCACCATTCTACCTAATGACTAGATGAATTTGTGGTTTTATAGCTTTAAAAAAGAAAAATTCACGGCTCAGATAGGATTTAATAATGATTACGTTATAGAAACACTAATAGGATTGATATAGGCCTTCTTAAAAAATAGTCACATCTCTCTTCTTACCTAGAGAGTTAGGTATGGGCGATATGAACCAATACATGATACAATACCAACTTACCACTAATAAGGTCGTGTCTTGGTCAATCACTATTCATTATTTTATGTTTTTGGGTATATAGAGTTTAAAATTTCACTTATATGTTATTTCTACATTTATATTGAAATTGGAAATTATTATTTAATGGTGTCCTTTTTTTAGAGACAATTTTTGTTATTTCCATTATCATGGGTATAGTGTTTCTCTTTATGTGTTTTGAATTATAAGGATCACCACTACCAATTTCTTATAGTTGATAAACATTATAAATTTAACTATGGAATTGATTCAATAGAATCCACTGACATATCTTTCCCCAACATGAAATGTTGTAACAATTCATTGATATAGAACTAAGCACAAAAACATGTTCCAAGCGATTCATGCAGTAATGTAAATGTGTAATGATATAATTTATGACGTATAAATCATATGAGGGGACAAAAATTATGAATGAGAATGATACCATTCCATGTCAGGATAAGGATAATATATAAATCTCCATAATAATACTAAATATCCAACATCATGTGTATCACCCAATGGTGGAATCAAATAAATTGTAATAAGATTAATATAGGACAACATGTCCCATTCCAAGTAAATTTTCCTTTCCCTATAGGTGGGTTAGTTACTCCAAGGAATAGATCATTACAAACTTCTAACACATCCCTTGTCTCCCATATAATGATATCAAATGACATGACAAATGAAAAGAAATGGCTAGGATACCACTTTGTAACATCGCAACTAAGATTCTCCAAATGGGCGCCACAATAAAGTTTTCTACATGGCCTCAAGAGAGCCTCCCACTATGTTAGAGGTTTCCAACTAGCATCGAGAGTGATAGGTAGTATAGTGGGAATATTTTACCATCATGATCATATTATCACAATTGTTATAAAATTAGATATATCTATAATGAAAAATAAAGATTTGATAATGGTAGGTAAATATACTGAGTTAATAAATAACCAAAAGTAACTATATTCAGTATCATATACAAAATGATGTAATTTCATGTAGATAAACAAGTAAAATCGATTTTCATGGTCGATGTATTGTAATATTGTATGTGTAACAAAAGAGATAAAAGATTAAAAATGTTTTCCAGTAGCACCTAATGTATTTACATGGTCAGAATTTTCCCTATATAGATTATATAATAAAATAAAGTATCAATTACTAGATGATTTTACATGTCCCTACATGAATCCACATAGAATTCCCAAATACCATTACATCCCAGAATGGTTGTGAGTTATAATCAGTATGTCACACCAATAGTATCTATAAATATCCAATCAATTCATATTATATGATCTGTGAGAAGGTATTGTAAATTATCAGTAGTAATAACCATTGTATGGGTGGTTTTTACATGTACATGAATGATACTAGGCTAACCCTACCTACATCATTATATTGTGGATAATCTATGAGAAATACAACATGTGTATACACATATATGGATTGTAAATGTTGTGATATATATAACTTTATATGTGGGTACTAAATCTGGCGTAGAATAAATGTATATATTAGGAATATATATGCTATAGAATAATTATAATTATTTTTAATGGACAGTGTTCCTAATATCATTATAATAGAGGACTCAACGTATAGTATCCCTGTATTTGGGTCACCATTGTTTAATCATAACATTAGGATCATCATGTATAGTATCATATCCGGGTGGGTTGTAATGCCGATATATAGTAGTATGAGACGTAATGACCTGTATCATTTCAATAGGTTCTCCATGTATGAATCATATCACCAGGGTCACCATGCCCAAATCATAACTATAGTGTTTCCAGACCAATGTATCCCTTCTCCAGGAACTCCATTTACACATCATAAAAAATGGGGTCTCCATGGCCAGTATTATACTTGTAGGGCCACAATTCATGTATCATATTTGATGACAATCTCTATGCACATTATCATTGTTGTATGTTCTCCATGTATATATCATATTTAATGAGGGTCTTAATTCCCATATATCATATCAATATAAGGGAATCCATGACATTATATGACCATATAATTTGGATATTCATACCAACATAAAACAATTGTGAAGGGGTATTTGTGCCAAATTTTAATAAATAATAGGGTACTCAATTCCTAGAATCATGATAGTTATATGTATTCATTGGCATTAATTAAATTCAATAGATATTTCATTAAATCATTAAGAATCCACATTAATAAGGTCACAACCATTTTCTTACTTAACAATGTTTGTGTTCATAAGACTCACTTCTGTTTTATTTAGTGTAGATTGGTAACAGTTGAATCCATGTTATAACGCATACGTTATCCATTTTATTTATGATATCGTAATTATATTTATCTAAAACAATATATAATACTATTTTTACATTAATGTATATATAAAATTAATGGAAAATTCATTAGAAAAAATCAAGAGGTGGAATATTTTAATGGGTTCCAAATATAATTACTTGTTTTTAGAATAAAAACCAAATAATGGAAAGATTAAATTTTTGGGAAATCTCATGGTGAAACATTTGTGTAAGAAATAGAACACAATATAAAGAATCTCAAAATTACGGAATAAATACTAGACCACCAAAATTATGTATGTCAATGTGGGCATGACATGTATCGACCTTTGGTTTGGTCATGTTGAAATGAAACTGAAAAAATAGAGGAATGCATTGAAAATAGAGAATATGTTCCTACACCCAAATAAATCCATCAAGAGGAATAAAAATTATTAAAGGAAAAATATGAATGAACATATTATTCATGCTCATTCTACAAGATGGATAGAAACAGAATCGATATCTATATGAAAAAATGGTTTAAAAATAAGGGAAGAGGGGATTAATATCTCATTTGTGTGAAATGGGTATCATATTTCCTAAAAATTATAAAGTAATATGGGTGATTAGTTTATAATTAATTAATTTTATTTTGGTAAGATAACTAAAAAATTGGGGTCGCTTGTTTTGGATACAAGTTTGGCTAAATTGTACTCCAACTGTGTGTGTCTTACAGTCCAAGGATGGGATCAACATGGTTTGGCTGCATGGTTTATGATGTAGTGTGACCAGTGTACCATTAGAATTTGTTAAAATCTAAATAGAATCTACAGGGTGATTAAACCTTGGGTGAATAGTTATAGAAACCCATTTTTCATAATCATCTCACTAAAAATCCCCACATGATTTGGAGAAACACTGTACACTAGGTTGTACAGTTTCTAATAACGTAGTGGCCATGTTATTACTTCCACTGTCTGGGGTTCCGGTCTCCGAACAATCCTATGACATGCTTGTTTCATCCATTGCCTCAATAATAATCTATATAAGGTGAAACAAATATTGAAATTGTAAATTAAGGGATTTATACGTCATAAAAAATTTGGTTCTTACATTATGTTCTACTAGATTCTTATTTGAGGAAGATGTAATTTAATATGGGGTATTAACAATAATCTATATGTGAATACCGCAAAGGAAGACACTATTATAGTTCTTATGTATATGGATGATATCAACTTCTATAACAGAAAGCCTCGATTTTTAGATGATTTTTGTAATCACATGAAATAAAAATTTGAAATTTCAATGATTATTCAATAGACATACATTTTGAGATGGAGGTGGCCAAGGAAAATGAAGACAATATTATTTTAAGAAAATTAGGAAAAGAGAGCTACTGAATAAGTTCAAGAAAAATGGTCACAATCAATTGGAATCATATATGGAATGTATTCAAGAAAAATGGTCACAATCAATTTCCTGGATAGTATGAACATGTATCCATATATAGACACATATATGGAATGTATTCAAAGTGAAATTTTCAACCATATAAGTGGATAATACCATTAGCCTCGACCTAAGTCTGAACCCAAACATCTGTAATTTGAATCCTGAGTATCACCATTATTAAGTGATTTTATACAAGATACCACAATTCAAGGTGATGAATTTACTATATCACAAGAGTAGGGGACACCATGCCTAGTATCAAAAATAGGTTCATCATTCAAATGTACAATAAAAAGGGTCACCATTCATGTATCACATTTATATAGAGATTCAATTCCCATATCACATTTTGGAATGGAATCTATGATGGCATAACATTTAAAATGTGGAATCACTCAAGAATAATGGTTATAAATGGTTCTTATGCCTGTGTGACAGATAAAAATGGATTTCATTCCCGTATCACCATCGTAAAGGGTTACCATACCAATATGACATATAAAAAGTTACTTCATTACTTTATCACGTATATAAATGGATTACATCTCCGTATCACATTTAAAAGGGGACATTGTGCCCTTTCATAATAATAAATGGACATCTACCCCATATAACATATATAAAGGGTCTTCATGATCATGTATCATTTTATAATAATGGGATTATATTCACACATATATATATATATATATATCATTCATAAGGTTATAAAGGCCTATTTATCCCAATATAATATGGTTTGGTCATTTTGCGATTTATAAACCTGAAAGAAATTGTAATACCCTAACCCCAGAAAACTGGAGATGTCACATTATTTTATTTGATAATAAATATTAAAAGGAATCAAATATTGATGAACTAATCATTTTAGAATTATTTTATGATCATATTTAATACATGAAACTAATAGTACATTAGTAATGATATACAAAGAGTACCATAATACTTAACTAAATGAAATAAACAGCATCCTTAAAACTCATTCAAAGTATTCATCTCTACAACATGGTGAAAGGAAACTTGATAAGAATGATATCAGATTCTCATTATGGGTTATATGAAGAGATAATAAGTGAAGTAAATTTAATTAATCATAGACATCGTGGAAATGTAATTAATATGAAAACACATGCCATCAATAAAAATGAAAATAAACCATCTATATATTTTTTCCATAGTTTAAATCTCATAAAATGTAATAATTGAGTATTGAATGAGGAAAATGGATATTTAGTGTAAATCATTAATATGGAACATAAAACATTATACCATCGAGATTATTCATGTTTTGGGGTAGAAACCCATCATATTCTGTTTGGAAACATACCTAGAGTGCTTTCTACTAACCGTTTAGTCTCATGTGATCGGTCGATGAATCAAGGGGCTATAGCTGGCCTAAACAATTATTGCAAGTCCAAAACATTATTCATGAATAGATTTAATCCAATAAAAATTTTCCCATAAATATCTATAATGGATATATTATAAATATTTCACAATACATCTACAGTTAAAACAACATTGAAAATAAACATCTTATGTAAAATGGTAAACATCAATGAATATAATCACATCCATTGAACGAGAATATGGATATTTAATATAAATTTAATTTAAATATAAAAATTATCTAATAATTGGTGTTATATAAACCACATAATAATTATTTGGTTCACAATATCAGGTATGTATAAATGAAATATAAATTGAGATGAAATGTTCTACCATAATTCCATATTAATTTAGTCATGTTTTCACCACCTGTAAAAGATAAATATATTTATTAAAATACTTATACAAAGTTAATTATATTCATTTATAAAAAAACTAAAATTTATAATCATTGAATTATATCTCATAATTTTTTTGGAAAAAATTCAACCATTTGATATCATATTTTACTTTAAAAAATCTTGTTTGGTAACACTTTTACTATTTCATATTAAAGTAAATTATAAATTAAAATAAATAATTACCAAATTATATAATTAAAATTATTATATATTAAAATAATATATATAGTTTATTACATCCACCCTTTTTATGTTTTTAGGTTTTGACCTAGAAATCTCTTCATTGGTGGTTGACTGAACTTTGATGGGACATTAACAGGAGAGTGGGAAGAAGACGTTAATATTTTTATATATTGTAGTATGAAATATATAGTAGGTCAAAATAATTAATATATATTTATATAACTAATTATTTAATTCCTTTAATGAATTATTGTATAATTTTTTGTGGTAATTGGAGAAATCATAAGGCGAGGGAACAAATGGGGTTTGGGAGCATTTTTATCCATGGTTTTAATGATCAGTTCCCTTATTTATATGTAATGAAGTTCATGTAAATTGGGTATAATTATCCTAAATTAGAATTATATATTATTTCTAAAAATTAATAGTTATATATATATATATATTTATATTGGTTTAATGGTATCGAAATGAATCATTATATATAATATTAGTGATAATTTCCAATATTATTTTGGCACTTTTTCAATCATCAATAATTAATATTTTTTAATTAATTAATAATAAATATAAATTGGATATAAATAATTACATATGATTTATTACATATTTTATAACCCTCTTCAACCATAAAAATGGTTTATAGACTTGTCGTGAAGTAGAAATTGATGATCTAATATCTACCATCCATGAAGGTTGAAATTTGGCACCTCCGAGATGGTGATTTCATGTTTAAAATAAGAGATAGAGAGAGAGAGAGAGAGTGTGTGTGTGTGTGTGTGTGTGTGTTATTTGATGAAATATATTACATTAACATGATATAATTACAATATATTAATTGTACTATATTTGTGAGTTCTTCTTTTACTGAGTATGTGGCAAGAGGATAATAAAATAAAAATGAAATTAAAAGGAAATAAAAACAAAAATAAAGAGGATTTACCACTTGAATTTTCTTCTTTGAGTACCTCCTTAAGGGACATCTGTTTGGTGTTTCTTGGATTCCTAGACCCCTTGTGTGTGGGGGAGATACTTGGGATATTTATTGGGTATAATTTTGATAAGGCTCAAATCATGAGAGGGGTGAGGTGAAGGGTTGGTTAAGGTAGTATTTATTGTGGATGAGTTGGGTGTTTTGTGAATATTTTATCATTATTTTTTTTTGATCATGATAATAAATAGTGATTATCGTTGTTATTAAATATAAGAATTGATATATTTGAGTTCTAACCAATAGATATTACACCATCCATTTCTCAATGAATAGTTTTTTTAACTAATAATGTATGAATACCATAAATTTCTAAATTTTACTATTCACATAACATCAAGTATTTCAAAAAAATCCAAAAAATTCACCCTAACCAATTTTTGACTTATAGAATCCAAAATAAATTATATTTTCCAAAAATAATTTCCTAAATATGATAAATGTAATTTTTATTTAAAATAATCATTTAATAGAAAAATATTTATTTTAAATTTATAAATAATTTTATAACACTCTTAGAAATTAACTATGACCCCACCAAATTATCCTAAAATCATTTAAAAAATAAAACATTAATCTATGAATACATTTTTATGAAAATAAATTCTATTATAAATCATTTTACTAATTACAACATTGTAATTATATATTTATGACTTATAAAAATACCAACACATAATTAATAGTTTTTTAAATATTCATTTACATTTACATGATGTAATTATATCATACTTTCGTTTTTAGGATGCATAGATTTTATTTATACTTTCATGGATGTGGTTATTATTCAAATGGATGATTTTTTATTAATAAGGGTAATATTATAATTCTTAAGGTCAATATTTTATTTTAGCAGTATAGGTTCATTAAATTCTATAAATCCCTCTTATTTCATTAATTCTCCATTTATAATGTTTTTATTTTATTCCCTAGGTGATTTTATAAAATTTTTGTCTAATAATTTGGTGTGAAATATAAATAATAAAATGAATTGAATTTATTTAAGAGGTTATTTACCATAAAATCATGGGGCATTATAGAAATCTGATCGGAATTCCCTCAATGGTAGAAAAAATTTATGGGGGCCTTTGAAGGTAATAAGGAACTCAATTAAGGAAACTAATTTAAGGAAAATTCAATTTATGGGAACTCATGGTGGAATCAACATTAGTTAAAATCCATAATAGTATAAGATTATTGTAAGAACCCGGATCTTCGTTTCATGTATGTTTTTCCGTTTCTATTTGTTTTTGAGAAATAGTGGAAAATATGTAAAATTTCAAAGTACACGTCATGTATGTTATATGTACATGTCGTGTACTTCGATGTCACGCCATGCCGTTTGATGGCCATGTCAAGGCCACCCACACACTGTGTAGGGGAGATGTGGAGGGAATTTTAAGCTGAGTAAAAAAAGGATAATTACACGCCATGTACGCCAGAAGTTTATGCCATGTAGTTTCTTTTTTCATTAATCGTGTTGGGGTTGCGCCTAATCAACGAAAATGTATTCTTCTTCATATTATTTGACCGAGAGTGCCCCGTACATCTGCGAACTTCCTCTGATCCCCTGAGCCCCCGAGCCTCCGTCTATTTCTTGAACCGACAGCCATCGATTGCGTCGTAACCGTAGCGGTGCGCTCTTCCTTCTTCTTGAGTTTCATTCCTTGATTTTCTGTCTTTCTCATGTTATCGCGTGTTGAACATTTTGTGCCTTTTTGTAGATCTACGACATTCTATGGAGAATAAAGTCTTGTGGTAAAAGTATATTGAACTTCTAGCATCATGGTAGGTGGTTTATGCCTTACCTTTCAAATTACTTGAGTTTTATGTGCAAATTCCACCAATACCCATGAATGGGGTATTGTGTGATTACCATTTTGACCCTGTTGTTTTCCTACTTTGATTGTATGATTCTGTAGAGGTAATTTGATCATGTTTGTAGATAATTTCTATGGTTGGATGTTTTTTCCATGCCTTGTTCTTATTACGACCATTGGGTCTTGTTAGCCTTTGGTCGTTATGCCTATTTTCCATGCCACGTGACCATATGATGGAATGATATTTCGGACATGCTTGTTATGATGTAGACTGGTTATCCAAGTAGCTCTATAGGTGTACATTTTCATATAGAATTATTATGCACTAACTGGCATGGGACCATGAGAACCCGGTGTTATAGACTATAAGGGATAGACATAGTGAGATTCCTAGAAAGTATTGGATATTATAGTCTATACGGGGATAGACCGAGTGAGCTTCCATAGTGAGTATTAGACATTATAGACTATAGGGGATAGACCAAGTGAGCTTCCCTGATAGTCTTGGATATTATAGACTACAGGGAGATGGACTGATTGAGCCTACTCAGAGAGTTTTTACATTGTTGTAATTTCATTAAAACCATTCTAGGCTAGAGAAGGAATTGACTAAGAGTGATTCCTTAGTGATTCTATGATCAACCATAGACTATAGGTGTAATTGACCGAGTGAGCTTCTTCAGAGAGTTTCTAGACCTTGGGGTTATAAGAGGGTAAGACCACAGGATCTTCCTCAGAGAGTCCATGACTACCCTAAAATATAAGGGGAATTGACTGAACGAGCATCCCCATAAGTCTTATAATTTCATATGACCAAACCAGATGGGTTAGGCTGAGTGCACTACCCAGAGGGTTGTTGTTACTTCTTGGATAGGAATAGAGGGGTTGGCTGTGAGTACTTCCAAGAGGGGATCATGTTTGGTTAGTTGTTTGATATGTTGTTGATTGTTGTGTTGTGGGTCGATTACTATTGAATATCATCCTGTTACTGCTTACTGATTACTGCATGTTGTTTACTGTTTTGTTTACAGCATACTGTACTATTACCACTGATATGCTCACTAACTGTGAGGCACAAGTCTTCAGGTGGTTGCCTACTGTGATTTAGTCTGAACCCCTATTTGGGTCATGCTTTTGTGCCCAAACAGACTATGTTGTTGCAGGTATAGACAAGGGCAAGTTCCCGTCGACTTCTGGTACTTTTTTGATTTGGAGCAGGAGAGCATGGGACCAAGCGTAGGCTTGCGATCCTGAGGAGATGTTTATCTTTTCTTTTGCACTTGTTTTTTTATTGTTTGTATTTCTAGCAATGTGACCTGTTTGTCTATTTTCTTAGATATGTATCATGAATCATTTCATATATACATATTTTCTCCAGTGGTTTATTGTATTAGTCTTCTGTTGTACAATTATGTATTATTGTTGGATATTTACTTCTTATACTATTGCATGATTTTTTTATATCCATTGTGTATTCTGAAAATGAGGGCATAGTTTCCCCACTATCACACCTGAGTCCCTCGCTACTAGTCAGAAACTTCTGGTGTTTGGGGAAATGTGCTTGAGTCCATGTGGCCAACCGGGTACGAGGTGCCTCTGGGTGGCTTCCGAAACCAGGACGTTACAAAGTGGTATCAGAGGGATTATATTCTCTTAATTTACTATTTGGACCCTTCATCCAGGGATAGGATGGGTCTGGTACTTGGTAAAAAACTGTTCCCAGGAGTAACTAACCCATGTACAGGGAAAATCCATTCTACCTTGTTTTTTGCAGTTTTCTGGTTTTGAGAATTTATGGTTGATATGATTTCACCTAGGGTGATTCACATGCCTTGTGTTGTTATTGTTGTTTCTATTGCGGTTCAATTTCTATCGCATCCTGATGATATGAGGGTATTCCATCTCATGCATCAAATATTAACCTCTTAGAAATCACATGCCATGCATTATTTCCATTCCATCTAGGGTGTATTAGAAATTTCATGTTGTTGTGAAAGACGTTGTGTAGATTATGCATGTTGTTGTGATAGATGCTTTGTTAAAATCCATGTAGTTTGATAGAGGAATTGTTTGAATTGTGCCTTGCTTAAATGAATGCCAAATATTGTTTCTTGAGGTGTTATCAGCCCTCCTAAATCAGAACATTATGGATCATTGACTTGTTTTCCTTGTATATGATATGTAGAAGATGCCAAGCTTTGGTTTGTGGGGAGTATGGGCCCTCACAGATCAGGATTTGGCACCTTATGTTTGTTTTTCAGTGTTTTCTGGGCTTCTGTGTTGTTTCAGAGCTACTGCTCAGAAAAACTCAAGATATAGGGCGTGTACTTGACTACATTCCGTGTAGTTTTAAACTGTGTCAGTAATCATGTGATCAGAACCATGGGGGGGGGGGTTAAAATGTTTTCATAAACACATCGTGTACAGTCGTTACACATCGTGTAGTGGTGAGTTGTGTACTCGGCCATGTCACTAACAACATGGGTTGGGGGAGGTCATGCAGAACACGCCATGTAGTCTCGTTCTGGGTACCCGGCCATTCCATGAACAACCCGAGTCGGTGTTATCTCTCTTATACATGCCGTGTTTGTTCGGAAGACATTGTGTAAAGATCAGTCGTGTAGTCGGTTGTGTAACTAACAACACCGGTCACTGAAACCTCGTCCAGTGCACACTGTGTCTTTAGGGAACACCTTGTGTAGTCTAGGGTTAAGAAGACTATGTGAGTTAGCCATGTAAGAAGACTCCAGTAGGTTAATGGAGAAGAAGTACACGCCGTGTGTATTGGACCACATGTTGTGTAGTCTGGTTTGTTACATGAAAAGTGGTGGAAAAGTATACGCCCATCTGTCTGGTATAAGAGGACAGGCCGCGTAGTGTTCATACACGCAATGTATTCTTGTTTTGTAGAACTTGCCTGCTTTTTTTCTCATCTTCATGTTTTGTACTCTTGTGTTCTATATCCTTGATAATCCTGATCTATGATGTGATTTTGATCTTTCAGATCTATGCCTATGAGACATCCTCTGGTTTTACGTCAGCAACCAGATAGTGATCAGAAAGAAGATATGGCCGATCAGGGATCTCCTGCAGATCCTCCTACAGACCCTATAGTTGTGCCAGCCTTGGAACTAGTAGTTATACCCATTGCAGGCGCTGATGCCCAGTTCAGAGAGGACTTCCTAAGGAGGATGCATACCTTTCAGGGAGCGTCGCCTCATGCCCTGTCGATGGCTTAATTGACGCAGGTTTTCTAGCAGCAGCATCATCCTACTTTCTCATGGGATGGAGGACCCGAGGCTACAGAGTCGTGTCTAGATGCCACGATGACAATCTTTAAGCATCTAGAGATACCTCCAGAGAAAAGGGTTAAGCTTGTTACTTATTTTCTCTAAGACACTGCCAAGAGGTGCTAGGTGGTGATCTCACAGTTAGGGCGCCAGTAGCGTATGACTTGGGATGAGTTTCAGCGCATCTTCTATGATTACTTCTATCCAGAGACCTTGAGGGATGACCGAGCATGGGAGTTTCTGAGTCTAGAGAGGGTACTCTTTCCGTAATGGAGTACTCGTCTCATTTTATTGAGCTGCAACGCTTCACGCCAAATCTAGTAGGTGATGTGTTGTTCTTTGCAAGAATGTTTGAGGATGGTCTCAGGCAGGAGATACATTCCTAGTTGAATATATTTAGGTTTAATTCGATATCCTCTATCTTCAAAGAGGCGCTGATCACTGGGAGAACTCTGAGAGATTTTGGAGTAGTGATCTAGTGTGGTTCGACATCCAGAGTAAGTGTTCCTCCTACTGATAGAAAGAAGTGTCTCTGGGAGTCTGCTCGAAGAGATCAGGGTAAGCATAATGTATCTTAGGGAAGCCAGGTTGTATGCTACCAGTGTGGTAGGATTGGGCATACTACGACTCAGTGTAAGAGAGACCTGATAGAGTGCCGATCTTGGGGAAATTTGAGAAATCTTCACCATTTTTGACAGATCTTCTCACCTATAGCTAGTGGTAGGGGTTATTTTATGACTCCGCGTACAAGAGATATATCGCCAGTTTCTAACTAGTCTGGGAACTGGAGTCCTTCCAGCCATTCGGGCCGAGGTGGAGGTCGCGACCGTGGTGGTCAGTCACTAAGTTACCAGTGACAACAGAGTGGATCAGCTTAGACTAGTCTTCCAGGGGCATAGGGCCGCAGTACCGACCATACTTTCGTCGTGGAGCAGACCCACCAAGAGTAGGATCTCGGTCCTTCTGCAATTCGAGGTATGATCTTAGTAGCCTTAGTTTAATCTTAATCAATTTTTGATACTTGTGGTTCGCATAGTTTTATCTCTGTTACTGTTGTGGAGAGCCTTGGGATCTGTATCTTTTCATCTATCGACATGTTGACTCTTGATAAACCATTACGAACGAGGACATATAGCATAAGTTAGTGCAGAGAGAGCCCTCTTGAGGTTGCGGGGTATCACTTCTTATGGGATCTCTATGTCCTAGGGATGCGAGGCTATGATGTCATTCTCAGTATGGACTGGTTAGTTCCCTTCTAGGCAGTCTTCGTTTTCTATCATCGCAGGGTGAGTTTCCTATCACTATATGGCGGATCGTTTCTTCATAGAGGCGAGTGGGATGTCCAGGTGGGTAGAGTTGGACTGGAGTATCTTGGTCTAGGAGGACTTACATCCCAGATATCCATTCTTTATCTGGATGACATGGGGACATCACAGTTATACATTCCTCTAGCAGTGGATCATTTCAGGGATGTATTTATAGAGGACTTTTTATGTTTTCCTCTAGAGCATGAGGTAGAACTTTTTATTGATCTCATGCTAGGAGTAGCACCGCTGTACATTACTCGTTAGAGGATGGATATATATGAGTTTCCGAAACTTAAGAAGCAGTTGGAGGAGTTGCCGGAAAAGGGGTTCATCGGACCCAATACATCTTCTTGGGGTTCGCCTATCCTGTTTTTGAAAAAGGCAGACAACACCCATAGGCTTTTCGTGGATTATCGGTAGCTTAACTAGTTGATGGTCAAGAACCGATATCCCTTACCAAGGATCAATGACCTCTTTGATCATCTTCGAGGAGACTAGGTATTCTCGAAGATTGATTTGAGGTCCGGTTATCATCAGTTGCATGTTATACCATAATATTTACCTCTTACAGACTTCAGGAGTAGGTATAGTCTATACAAGTATACAATCATGCCGTTCGGTTTCACGAACGTGCTAGCAGTTTTCATGGCACTCATGAACCGAGTGTTCTATCTGTACTTGGATTCCTTCATGGTGGTTTTCATGGATGAAATCTTGGTGTAATCTCACACTCGACATGACCATGCTACCCATATTTAGATCATTCTGATTACCCTGAGAGAGAATCAGATATATGCTAAGGTCTTGAAATGCCACATTTGGATGGTTCAAATTCACTTCTCGGGTCACGTTATCTCAAATGTCGGAGAATCAATGGACCTAGATAATGTGAGAGCTGTAGTTTCTTGGGAGCATCCAAATAATGTATTTGAGGTGTGGAGTTTTTTAGAGATTCCTGGATACTACAGGCATTTCATACATGACTTTTGATGCCTTTTAGCACCACTGACAAGTCTGACCAACAAAGGTGTTAAGTTTTTATGGACAGATTTTTGTGAGACATCCTTTTAGGATCTGAATGGGATGTTTATGGCAGCACTAATTGTAGTCTATCCAGAGCCGGGAAAGAGTTATACAGTGTACTGTGATGCTTCAGGTATCAGACTAGGAGTTGTGCTTATCCAGGGAGAAGGAGTCGTTGCGTACGAGTCTCAACAGTTGAGGCCACACAAGAGGAACTATCTAGCGCACGATCTGGAGTTATTAGATGTTGTTCATGCGTTACTTTGTTGGAGACATTACCTTTTGGTAGAGACCATTTTGTTTTTCACCGAACACAAGAGTCTCAAGTACATCTTCACTCCGTGTTATCTGAATCTGAGACAGCGCAGGTGGGTCAAGTATCTTCCGTCCTTCGAATTTGAGCTTGCCTATACGCCTTGAAAGGGCAACGCAGTGGCTTATGCGTTGAGTAGTAGAACTCAGATTCAGGCCGTCTAGGAGGCCAGCAGTGTGTGGCAGCTTAAGGCTCTCTTCTCTAAGATGCATTTGCAGGTGCATGACAGACAGGGACATACTTTTCTATCTTCTGTAGCTGTTACCTCTACCCTTCTTGATTGGGTAATGATGAGGTAGCTATTAGACTCAGAAAGCCTAGTCTTGTGGGAGAGTGTGTCGGGAGAGGACCCACCTCCTGGATGGACAGTGGGAAAGGATGTGGTCTTGTGTTTCAAGGGACACATATGGGTGCCATCAAACATACGTGAGGAGCTAATGCGAGATTTTCATTCCTCTGGTTGGGCAGTTCATCCTTTTGTCACCAAGATGTATCGAGATCTTCATCTCCAGTGTTGGTGGCCAGGTATAAAGAATGATGTTGCTCGTTTTGTTATGAGATGTTCTACTTGTTAGTAGGTAAAAGCAGAGAATCATAGACTAGCAGGGATTTTTATAGTATTTACCCATTCTCGAGTGGAAGTGGAACGATGTTGAGATGGACTTCATGAATGGGTTACTATGGTCACCTCGTGGGAGGGATGCAGTTTGGGTTGTCGTAGATAGGATTACAAAGGTTGCTCACCTCTTGCCGATCAAGGATACCTTTAGCGTTGATGAGTTGGGATAGTTGTACATCCGAGAGATTGTACATCTGTATAGAGTTCCACACTACATTGTTTCAGATAGGGATGTGTGTTTTACTTCTCGGATCTAGAAGGGGCTTCAGTGGGCTTTGGGTACACAAGTAGAGTTGAGTACAGCATACAACCCGTAGATAGAAGGTCAGTCTGAGCGTAAAATTCAGGTGCTTGAGGATATGATCCGAGCTTTCATTCTAGACTTTCGCGGTTCTTGGGAGAAGCATATTCCTCTTGTGGAGTATACCTATAACAATAGTTTTCATGCGACTATTCGGATAGAACCTTACGAGGATCTGTACAGTAGGCCATTTAGATGACCTTTGTATTGGCTGGAGGCAGGAGAGGTAGCTTTTCTAGGACATCATCTTGTTTAGGAGACCTTAGAGGAGATAGAGTTGATTCAGAAGAGGATGGCTACAGCATAGTCTCTGCAGAAGTCTTATGCTGATTAGCGGAGACGACCTCTGGAGTTCAGGGTCGGGGATCAGGTTTTTCTGTTTGTCGCACCGAGGTTGGGACACAATAGGATTCAGAGAAAGGGTAATCTTTCACCACGGTTCGTCGGGCCGTTTGAGTTGTTGGAGAGAGTTGGGTTGGTTGGCTGTCGGTTGCAGCTACCTCAGAGGGATTGGGCTATGCAGGACGTCTTCCAAGTCTCTCATATCCGACATTACTTTTTAGACTCATCTCATGTCTTTCCACCCGAGGAGGTTGAGCTTGAATCAGATGCATCATTTGAGGGGCATCCTATCCGAATTGTCGATTACAGTATGAAGGTTCTTCATGGCCGGTCTATTCATCTAGTATGGGTGATATGGCAGCACAAGCGATTAAATGACAAGACCTAGGAGAGAGGGTCCACTGTACGATCGCAGTGGCCGAAGCTATTCAGAGTTTCATCTTCTACGCCTCTCTAGGGAATCTCATGGATGGATTTCTCTAAGGGGAGAAGTTTGTAAGAACTTGGATCTTCGTTTTGGGTTTTTTTCTTTTTCTGGTCTTTTTTGAGAAAAAGAGGAAAATATAGAAATTTTCAAAGTACACGTCGTGTACATCGATGCCGCGCCAGGCCGTGTGCTGGATGTGTCTGAGCAACCCACACGGTGTGTAGGGGCGATGTGGAGGTCGTTTTATGTGGGGTACATAAAGTCTAAGTACACCCCTTGTACCCTAGAAGTACATTCTGTGTAGTTTATTTTTCTCATTAATCAGGTCGGGGTCATGCCTAATTGACGAAAACATCTTCTTCTTCTTTTTCAATGACCGAGAGCTCCTCGTACGACTGAAAAAGTCTTCCAATCCCTCGAGCCTCCATCTATTTTCCAAATCGACCACCGTCTATTGCGTTGGAACCGCATCGGTGATCTCTTCCTACTTCTTGAGTTTTATTCCTTGATTTTTCTTCTTTCTCAAGTTATTGTGGGTTGAACGTTTTGTGTGTTTTCATAGATCTATGACATTCTAAGGAGAATCAAGCATCGTGGTCAAATTATATTGATCTACTAGCATCAAGGTAGGTGGCTTGTTCCTTACCTATTGAAGTCCTTGAGTTTTATGTGCAATTTCCAACAATACCCGTGATCGGGATATTGTGTGTTTAACTTTTTGACCCTGTAGTTTTCTTGCCATTATTGTATGCTTGTGTAGAGTTAATTTGATCATGTATGTGGATACTGACTATGATTGGATGTTTTTCCCATGCCTTGTTCTTGTTACGACTCTTGGGTCTTGTTAGCCTTTGGTCGTTATATCTGTTTTCCATGCCTTGTTACCATAGGATAGAATGATATTCTGGACATGCTTGTAATGATATAGACTGGTTAGCCAAGTAGTTTTATAGGTGTAATATGGCCTTATATCATTATTATGCACTGACTGGAATGGGACCGTGAGAACCTCGTGATATAGACTATAAGTGATAGACCAACTGAGATTCCCAGAGAGTCATGGATATTATACGCTATACGGGGATAGACTGAGTGAGATTCCTCAGAGAGTCTTAAACATTATAGACAATAGGGGATAAAACGAGTGATCCTTCCAGAGAGTCTTGGATATTATAGAATACATGAGGGTAGATCTAGTGAGATTCCTTAGAGAGTCTTTACTTTGTTTGAATTTAATTAAAACCTTTCTAGGCTAGAGAAGGAATTGATTGAGAGTTCTTCCTTAGAGAGTCTTTGATAGACCATAGACTATAGGAGGAACTGACCGAGTGAGCTTTCTCAGAGAGTTTCTAGACCTTGGGGCTATAAGAGGGTTAGATTGCGTGATCTTCCTCAAAGAGTCCCTGACCACCCTGTACTATAAGAGGAATTGACCGAGTGAATTTCCCCAAAGAGTCATCTAACTTCGTATGACCAAACCAGAGGTGTTAGGCTCAGTGCACTTCACAGAGGGTTGTCTGTACTTCCTAGATAGGAATATAGGGGTTGGCTGCGAGTACATCGTAGAGGGGTTCCTGTTTGGTTAGCTGTTTGCTATGTTGTTTCTTGTTGTGTTGTGGATTGATTATTGTTGTATATCATCCTGTTACTGCTTACTGATTAGTGCATGCTGTTTACTGTACTATTTACTTCTTACAATACTATTACCTACCATATGCTCACTGACTTTGAGGCAGAGATCTTCTAGTGGTTGCCTACTAGGATTTAGTCTCACACCCTATTTGGGTCATTCTTTTGGGCCCAAACGGACTATGTTGTTGCAGCTATAGACAAGGGAAAGTGCCCTTAGAACTCTTGTACTTTATTGGTTTGGAGCATGGTAGTATTGGACCAAGCATAGGCTTGCGATGCTGAGGATCTGTTTATCTTTTATTTTCTATTGTTTTGGTACTTTTTGTATTTCCATCATTGTGACCCGTTTTTCTGTTTTCCTATATATGTATCATCCATCATTTTTTATCACTATGGGAAAAAGTGGTATTAACGTCGGGGTATTTGCAACAGGATATTCTCACCCATCGCAAATTATTTGGCACGAATGCGCGCCAAATCACGCGAAAGGTATTTGTGACGGTATCTCTTTCCCGTCTCAAATAACCGGCGGCAGTAACAGGTTATTAGAGACGGGAAAGGGATCCCGTCGCTTATAACCTGGAGGCAGGGGTTATTTGCGACGGGACCCGTCGTAAATAATCACTTTTATTGCCGCCCATAATAAATGCGGTCAGGTTTTTTTTCGACTGTCCCATCGCAAATAACACCAATTGCGACGGTATTCTCGTCGCAATAAACCCCATCGCAAATAATCTAACCTATAAATACAGTTAGCCTTGACAAGTTTTCTGAAACTGAACTAGTTTTTACAAGATTATATGTGTTGAGTGAAGTTTCTTTTGCAAGTCGATTTCAAGGAGGTTGCGAGGATCATCCTACAAGTACAACAAATCAAAAGCTCGAAAACCAGTTGAAGGTTTTTCTTTGAATTTTAATTTAATATTTATTTAATGTTTTTGTTTTATATTTTTCCATTAGTTTTTATTATTTCTTATTAGATATAACTATGTTGTATTAATGTATTAAATTTGATTTGTTAGATTTAATTATTAGTAATTAACAATATTTGATAATTAAGTGACTGTAATTAGTAATTAATAACTTTAATTTTAATTAAAGATATTAATTAGTAATTAAATGTAATTTGTAGATAATGAATGTAATTAGTAGTTAATGAATGTAATTAGTAGTTAATGAATGTAATTAGTAGTTAATGAATGTAACTTGTAGTTAATGAATGTAATTTGTAGTTAATGATTATAATTTGTAGTTAATGAATGTAATTAGTAATTAATGCATATAATTTGTAATAATTGAAATAATTCAAAAAATAGAAAAAATTAGAAAAAATTAACAATAATTAGTAATAAGTAACATTAATTAATAATAATTATAATAATTACCTATAATTAGTAATAATTAACAATAATTAGTGATAATTCGTGATAATTCGTGATAATTAATAATAATTATCAATAATTACCAATAATTGCGAATAATTGTCAATATATTCCAATAATTACCATTTTTACCAATATTTACCCATAATTGCCAATAATTTCCAATAATTGTCTATATTTTCCAATAATTACCAATATTTACCAATATTTATCAATAATAACCAATAATTGTCAATATTTACCAATAATAAGGTTTAGTTACCAATAATTAGGAATGATTATCAATAATTAGGAATAATTACCAATAATTAGGAATAATTACCAATAATTAGGAATAATTACGAATAATTAATAAAAATTACCAATAATTACAAATAATTACCAACAATTAGGAATAATTACCAATAATCATGAATAATTAACAATAATCATGAATAATTACCAATAATCAGGAATAATTACCAATATTCAAGAATAATTACCAATAATTAATAATAATTACCAATAATTAATAATAATTACCAATAATTAATAATAATTACCAATAATTACCAATAATTATCAATAATTACCAATAATTACCAATAATTAGGAATAATTACCAATAATTACCAATAATTACCAATAATTACCAATAATTACCAATAATTACCTATAATTGCCAATAATTACTAATAATTACCAATAATTACCAATAATTACCAATAATTTGGAATAACTACCAATAATTAGGAATAATTTCCAATAATTACCAATAATTACCAATAATTAGGAATAATTACCAATAATTAGGAATAATTACCAATAATTAGGAATAATTACCAATAATTAATAATAATTAACAATAATTAATAATAATTACAAATAATTAATAATAATTACCAATAATTAATAATAATTACCTATAATTACCAATAATTACCAATAATTATGAATAATTACCAATAATTAGGAATAATTACTAATAATTAGGAATAATTGCCAATAATTAGGAATAATTACCAATAATTACCAATAATTACCAATAATTAACAATAATTAACAATAATTACAAATAATTACCAATAATTAATAATAATTACCAATAATTAGGAATAATTACCAATAATTAGGAATAATTACAAATAATTAGGAATAATTACCAATAATTAGGAATAATCACAAATAATTAGGAATAATTACCAATAATTAGGAATAATTACATATAATTAGGAATAATTACCAATAATTACCAATAAATACAAATAATTGCCAATAATTACCAATAATTACCAATAATTGCCAATAATTACCAATAATTAACAATAATTACCAATAATTACCAATAATTACCAATAATTAGCAATAATTACCAATAATTTCCAATAATTAACAATAATTAACAATAATTAGGAATAATTAGTAATAATTACCAATAATTACCAATAATTAAGAATAATTAACAATAATTAGAAATAATGTCCAATAATGACAAATAATTATTAATAATTACAAATAATTACCAATAATTAGGAATAATTAACTATAATTACCAATAATTAGTAATAATTACCAATAATTACCAATAATTACCAAATAATTACCAATAATTACCAATAATTAGGTATAATTACCAACAATTAGGTATAATTACCAATAATTAGGAATAATTACCAATAATTAACAATAATTACCAATAATTACCAATAATTACCAATAATTACCAATAATTACCTATAATTACCAATAATTATGAATAATTACCAATAATTAGGAATAATTACCAATAATTAGGAATAATTACCAATAATTACCAATAATTGGGAATAATTACCAATAATTAGGAATAATTACCAATAATTAGGAATAATTACCGATAATTACCAACAATTACCAATAATTACCAATAATTAAATGATAATTACAAATAATTACTAATAATTACAAATAAATACAAATAATTACCAGTAATTTCGAATAATTACCAATAATTACAAATAATTAGGAATAATTACCAATAATTAGGAATAATTACCAATAATTAGGAATAATTATCAAGAATTAGGAATAATTATCAATAATTAGGAATAATTACCAATATTTACCAATAATTACCAATAATTACCAATAATTACCAATAATTAGGAATAATTACCAACAACTAGGAATAATTACCAACAATTACGGATAATTACCAATAATTAATAATAATTACCAATAAATAGTAATAATTAGATATTTGAAAAAAACTAGCATAATCACTATCTTTCTGAATTATCTTTTCATCTCTGTATTGGTTTTAAGAAAACTTCTGTCTCCACATTTAATATTTGCATTCTTTTTCAAAATTATCAACCTACTCACAAATAGAGAGGTGAAAGTGAATTCAAATATTACATGTGGAGACAGAATGTTAAACACACAGATGAAAAGAGAATTGTAAAATAATATATAAAATTATATTATTTTAATAATAGTAATAAAAAATAATAATAATGTTATAATGTTATTATTATAAAATTAATATTTATGAAAAAATAATATTAGTATTATTAAAATAATAAATAATTTATAAAATATTAAAATTATCAATATTTGTAACAGGTTTTTCTTTATTCTTAACATGTTCAATTCTTAAATGGTGAATTTTTAGGTCTATCCCAATAAAATGTTTGCGTCAGTCGTCTCTGATGTAAACTCTATAATTAGACTTGCTTGAGTGTTTTTTCTTAGAAATTATTCAAAACCAGTAATGCTTTTATATTTTATAGAAAAATATGGAACAACGAGGTTGTCAACAGTCATTATTAGATGACCGCATATAGATAAATCAACATAGAAATCCAAATGGTTCTGGTTTAAATCCAGTATATATAGAGGGTGTGGAGGCTTTTTTAGTATTTTTGGCATCAAATCCAGAATTTGTTTTAGAAGGCACAATAAAATGTCCTTGTAAAAAATGTGCACTGAGAAAATTTGACACGTTTGACAAAGTTGGGGGACATCTCTTGCGTTTTTCTTTTCAACCGGATTTTGTTTTTTGGTATCAACATGGTGAACGTAGTTCTACAAAAGGTGATACTAACTTGATTCTAGATCCATCCTAGTTTCAAAATTTAGTACATGATGTTGCATGTCCATCTATTCAACATACATAAACTCAAGATGATATTGATTCAACTCCTGATTTGGCACACTATGAATTTTATGAGTTGATGAGGTCTGCTGAGGATGCGTTATATCTTGTTTGCAAGATATGAAAATTAGAAGTAGTTGCAAAATTTATGGCTATCAAATCAGATAATGGAATTCCAAACACGTGTTTTGATCAAATATTTTCATTGGTTAAAACACTGTTACCCGAAGGAAATGTTTTGCCTGCAAATATACCTTGAGAGTAAGAGGCTGGTTCGGAATATAGGACTCAGTTGTCAGAACATTCATGCATGTTAAAATGATTGCATTTCATATTCTGGGGAAAATGAGTCATTGGATAGTTGTCCCACTTGTGGGTAATCGAGGTATAAAGAAGCTCATCATGGAAAATCTGGCTTGATTCCTATAAAACAGTTGATATATTTTCCTCTTACATCCAGACTTCAGCATTTATTCATGTCTAAGAATATAGTGATAATGATGTCATGGAACAAAATGAATATTTCAACTGGTAAAATCTTGAATCATCCAACCGATGGTGATTCATGGAAACATTTTGATAGATTACATCCATCCTTTTCTTTAGAAGCCCAAAATGTGCGAGTGGGTCTTTCCACTGATGGTTTCTATCCATTCGGATCTTATGGTAGTCAGTATTCATGTTGTCCTGTATTTTTAACTCTGTACAATTTACCTCGATGGATGTTGATGAAGTAAACCTATATATTTTTGACCTTACTAATCCCAGGACATCCGAAGAAGAATATTGATGTTTATTTGAAACCAGTGATTGATAAATGAAATATATTGTGGAGTACTGGTGTCAGTACATATGATGATGCTACAAAACAGAATTTCATACTAAGAGCAGCATTGATGTGGACAATCAGTGACTTCCCGTCTTATGGCATGTTATCTGTCTAGAGTACACATGGGCAGAAATCATGTCCTTATTGTATGGGAGAGAACAAGGCATTTATGCTAATCCATGGAAAAAACCTTGCTATTTTGACTGTCATCACAGATTTCTTCCAGCTGATCATCCTTTTCGCAAAAACAGATCTCATTTTAGAAAAGGAACTGTTGAAAGTGATGGACCTACAAAAATGCTATCAGGTACATAGATAAAATCAGTTATATATTCATTACCTCCCATCACATTTTTACCCACAATAAACCAACAAAAAATTTCTGGTTTTGGGAAAGAACACAATTGGCTAAAATGTAGCATATTTTGGGATTTTCCATATTGGTCTGATGTGTTGGTCCACCACATGTTGGATTTCATGCATATTGAGAAGAATTGTTTTGATAATTTGTTTCATACAGTTTTGGATACACCAGGAATGAGAAAAGATAATCTAAATGCACGATTAGATCTTGGCTAAATTTTTAGGCATCCAGAACTTGAACTGTTTTAGAATGTCTGAACAGAAATGTTAATGAATCCAAAATCAGAATATACAATGTCCAAAGAAATCCGATTATTATTTTGTTAATGGATTTCATATTTGAGACTTCAAGATTTATGCGCTTCCAATTTGGGTAGATGTGTAAATAATGGTCATATTACCAGATTAAAAAGTCATGATTGTCATGTTATAATGGAAAGAATTCTACCCATTGGATTAAGAGGTCTGTTTAATTCTATGATATGGGATTCCATAACAGATGTATCATATTTTTTTTGGGACATTTGTGCAGCGACAACAGATTATGATGCTCTATGAAAACTTGAAGAAGATGTTGCTGTAATTATAAGTAAAATGGAAAAAATATTCCCGCCGTCTTTCTTCGACTCAATGGAACATTTGATGTTGAATTTTCCATATGAAGAAAAATGTGGAGTTCTGACACAGTTTTGATGGATGTACCCATTCGAAAGATGCATGCAGAAATTGAAAAAAAAGTACGTAACAAAGAATCTGTAGATGGATCTATTACCGAAGCTTATTTGCAGGAGGAGATATCTTTTTTCTGCTCCCACTATTTTGAATCTGAGTATCATTCAAAACAAAACCTCATGGGAGGGAACGAGGGGAATATTGATGAAATCGAAAATCAATTATCTGTTTTTAACCAGTCAGAGCTTGGTTTTGGTGGAGTTCAGGAACGATGGCTTTCAGATGATAAACATCACAGAGCTCATACGTATGTTCTGCTCAACTGCGAAGAGATGACATCATTTGTACTATATGTGCTTATATTACTTGTTCTAATATTTATGTTACAATAAATAACTCTGGTTTTTATAGATTATATAATAATCATATCAAGAAACAACTTCCAAAAATTACAGCAGCTGCTCTCGAAGAACGCAGGAAATTTTTTTTTCTCAGTGGTTTCAAATACTGGTAACATAAATTTTTCATACTTTAACATCTCCTTCAATTTATATTTACTATATTGATAATTATTTCATAAATTTTCAGGTGTCTTGTCATGATGATAAAATTAACAAACGACTTTCTATATTGAGTAACCCACCATCCAAAATGGTGAAATATTATAATTCATATGTGGTGAATGGTTTCTAATTTCATACACATGCATATGGGGAATCAAAAAAACAATTAATAGTGGAGTTTACTTGAGAGGATCTCATCATAGAGAAAATGAAGTTGACTTTTATGGCATACTTGATGAAATCATTGAACTCTATTATCTTGGACACCATTACATAACGATGGTCAAATGTCAGTGGTTGGATACTGAGAGAGGTGTGTGTGTTCATCCGACTCATGGAATCATATATATTAAATGTAAAAGTGTTCTTGTAGTAAATGAACCATTTTTACTGGCTCAATAGGCACATCAAGTTTATTATGCAAAGTACTATGCTACGTCAAGAGACTTGACTAATTGGTGGAGCATAATAAAAATGAAAATTTGAGATAATCAGTTTAGTGAAAGTGAATGTGCTTTCACTGAAGTGCAACGAATTGAAGATTTTCAAGAGAGTACTCAAAATCAATCTTTGTTACAAAGAGACATGAGTATCGATGATGAAACCCCTCAATTAAGAGTTAGTGATGAGGATGATTATGGTAATGATGTCACAAATGAATTTGAAATGGTAAAAGATGAAGCAACTGGAACTCAAATGGATATTGATGATATTGAGGAGCAATATGAAGATGACATTGACATATATGAAGATGATGATGAAGCTGAACATTGATACAATTCAATGGTTGTTATATATAATCATAACTAATATATATGTATATATAATAATAATTATCAATTATTTTCTAACAAAATTCGTTTTCTATTTCAGATGGATGAGGACACATTTGGTGAGTTCGCAGAAGCTGACCTATCTTTCGATGCGGACGAGTTGCTGGCACCTAACCCTCAGCCTGAAGGTGCTTCAAGGAGTACGCGGAGGGGGCGCGGTCTTGTACGAATGATGATTCCTAACCCCATCCCCGAGCGACGTCCACGTCTTGGGTTTGATCCACGCACCAGGAGGTGTGATTACCTATGCATTTTACTAAGATATCATTAATCTATTTACATAATAAATGTTTGATTAATGTTTTTACAGTTTTCCGCATATATCAGTTAGACAGGGAAGCGATATTTTGCGCAACTATTTTTCTCAACCATGTACGCCATCGGAGCATATTCCCGTTGATGTGAATCAGGCCATGTTCCGTCATTGGTTGGTACGTACATAAATAAATAATTTTTATTTTGAAATTTATTTCATTTATAACTTGATATTTGGAATTATTTGTGGGGTTTATGGTATCTGATCGAGGATAAAATGCGTGACGCCATCCACGAGGTAGGGGAGGTGGCCATGCATGATCGCTTTCATCAGTTTTTGCACAATTTAAGAAAAGATGCCATGAAGAATGCAGGAGTGTCAGATTTTGATGAGTCATGTAGAGAACACCGACCAAAGTACATTTCATCCCACATATGGGATGTATTATGTGCACACTGGTTGAGCAGTGGCTTTCAGAGAAGATCATCGATGGGGAGGCAGAATCAGGGGAGACAGGAGGTGACTCATCGAGTTGGGAGTCGTACTTTCAGTATTCATAGACATCATTTGGTACACAAATTTTTTATAAATATTTTATATAAATTTAATATTAACAAATTATCTTATATTCTTATAGGCTGTCGAGCACCTCGATATTTCAGAGTATGATGTATATCGGAAGATGTACAGTGATCCAGCTACTGGGGAGCTCAAAGGTGATCGCCAGCGTCACATCGTGGTCAGTATTATTTGTTTTCAAGTTTACAAATTAACTGCATATAATATATTCACAATTTTAATTTTAAATTGCAACTACATGAGTCATATGAGAACGCAGCGTCACAGACCCGGCCTGAGGGTCAGGACGATGCGTCAGATCAGACCAGTGGCCATCAGTATGATGACGCGGCATGGATGCAGGCGACCCAATATGCCTTCGAGAAGGGCCGGGTAGTTGGTATCAGCTCTCTACTGACTCCCGGAGATTATTATGGCAGTGGTGCGATGTCGGCGTCCAGCTCGAGAGGAGCTCGTGCATCTTCTTCTGCTACTCAATATGAGGATCAGTTGCGATCTCAGACTGAGTTGATAGAGAGTCTCCAAAAGGAGCAGGAGGAGATGCATCAGCAGTAGCAGTAGCATGAGGAAGAGTGTCGACAACAGTGGCTGGTGCACGAGAAGCAGATGAGTCAGTGGCAGCAGCAGCAGTAGTAGCAGATGGAGTACATGCGCCCACTCACTCATGCCTTAGGGATGGAGTTTCTTCCACCAGAAGATCCCCCCCTCCCCTCCGCCTTCAGATTAGTTATTCTTTAGATGTTATAATGTTTGGAAATTTAAAATATGACATTTTTTCTATTCAGAGTTTTTGTCTCTCTTATACTGGTTTCAATATTGTATTATTTAATTTCTATTTATTTTTAATACTTTATTATTTATTATTCGTATTTATATTAATGTTTGTTTGTTTTATTAATAATAATATTACTCTTAGTATTTTATTATTTGTTTATATTTCTTTTTTCAAATGTTGATAATTTTCATATTTTTATTTTCTAATTATTTTAATAATATTATATTCAGTATTTTTAATACATAAAAAGTTTCAGAAAATTTAATTAAAATTATAAATTTTTAATTATTTATAATAATATGAATTCAGTATATTACTATTTTTATATAAAATTATTTTATTTATATTACAATATTAATATGATTAATAATAATATTCATATTTTATAATAATAATTTTGTTTATATATATTTAAATTTTTTAAAATTTTAAATTAATTGTAATTTTTTAAATATTTGAATGATTTTTTGTTATAATATTTGAATAAATTATAATTTTATTATTACTATTATAATATTAAATAAAAATTTTATTAAAAATTTTATTTTTTTAATTTTTTTATACATAATTGTGACGGGACTGTATCACGTCACAATTAATTTTTTGTAAATTTATTTTAAATTGCCTATTGCGACGGGACCGTCACAATTAATTTTTTTTTAAAAAAAATTAACTCTTTCACGACGGTATTCGTAGCCCGTCGCAAATAGCAGTTGCGACGGGCCCATCGCAAAAGTGTTATTTAATGTTTTTAATATATATATCGATTAGTATTTGCGACAGGACATATTACCGTCACAACTAATATTTTTAGCGACGGCCCGTCGCAAATAGTGTTAGTTGCGACCACATTTACCACAACGGGTCATTTGCGACAGACCCCCGTCGAAAATAGGTTGTTGCGATGGGATCCCATCGCAACTGACCAGTCACAAATGGGCTTATTTCCATTAGTGTATATAGATATGTGCTCTAGTGGTTTATTATTTTAGTTTTCCACTCTTTACTTTTGTATTTTTGTTGGATATTTACTGCTTACGCTATTTCATTTTTCGTTTACTTCCACTGTGTACTCTGCCAATGAGGGCATATTTTCCCCACTATGACACCCAAGGCCATCACTGCTAGTCGGAAGCCTCCTGTGTTTGGTGAAATGCGCTTGAGGCCATGTGACCAACTAGGTACGAGGCACCTTTAGGTGGCTTCTAGAACCGTGATGTTACAATTATAAACAATTACGGATGTACTAGAAAAACAACCTTGTGCGTTTAGTGGGGAACACGTCTAGTATTAAACATTGGCTTGATGTAGATTAGAATAAAGTGGAAAACAAAATAATGAACTAAAAATAGGTCATATAATCCTGTACTTAAATAACTCTATTGAGATAAAGGAAAAATTATTACAGCTGAGATAAGAATATTGTATTCATGGATGGATATCAAATGAGACTAACAATAATCCATTTGGAGCTCAGATTACGGAGTCCTCATTGATCATAGCTTTAGAGATGAAGGATGTCAAAAGTGGATGCAAACCTAATTCCCACTCAAAAATATTCAAAAGGATAAGAAAAGATAGTCTTCTAAGAATATCAGTTAATTCTAGTAATTTTTCCAAATTATATGGTTCACACTATTTTGACACCTATTTGTCCATGTCATGTGTCATCCATGTGCCTCCCAAATTCTATGGAGGGACCCCAGCATGGTTTTATGTGCATAGTTTGGGAAACAATGTGAAAACTATGATGTACACTCTCCTAAAACTGTAGGTTCCCATGCATCAGAATCCACCATTGGAAGCGTAGTTCCTTAACCATTCTAGCCTCCTACATACCTCTATCAATCCCTCACATTAATTCTAAACCTATTTATAATAAGTCACATAGTTTCTCTAAAATATGTTTCCGATTCTCCTTTTCGAAAAAAACTAGGTTTATAGGCATTGAAGAAGCCAAAGGAACTCCCGAAACTCCTAGGATATAAAATGTCATCCATAATAGGTTTAAACTAATAAATTAAACTAAAAATAAAATGATCAAAACATCATTAAAATACCATGTTTTCCCCCCGTAAAGTAACTCATCCTCATGTACAGATTCCAATGGTGGAAAATATTGTCAGAGAATAACTATATCCACTAAGAATGTATATCTACTCCCACCATGATTCATCATGTCCCCATCCTAATTTCCATAGAACCATACTAATGGGACATGCCATCATCATATAGACATCTTTCTCTGGTCAATAATCTTGTATGGGATAGTGTTCGAATGAAGAATCAGCATATAACTGAACATCTATAGGATCAAAAGAATGAAACACACTATATTGATAATATTTTACTAAGGATCAATGAAACAATTCATGAATGTAATGTTACCATTGAGGTAATATGAAATAATATTCTTTCGTCTTGACTCTCTCTAATATTTCAGACACCCTATCAATTTTTAATGACAAATTGCCCTTGTTTTGTATTAATATATTCACATGTTTGGGTTATAATAATAAAAATACATGATCCCCATCCCAAAACTCTGATGTTCATTAGTGGAGTTTAGTATAATATTTCTATCTATATTGAGCAGTATTCATATGTTTTCTAATAACAATAACCAACATTGAAGTCTTCAGAATGAGATGTGGTGATAATAGTGCTACCTATCATGCCTCAAATTAACACATGGGTGAATGGTATGGCATACCGTATAGGGTCTCATAAAGATATATTTTTATCTTCACCTGATTATTGTTATTGTTTCAGTAATAGATTATATGTATATGGTTCATTAATGAACCACTGAGGTTAATAATTCATTCATGATCATGGCTTCCAAAACATGTACTGTTTTTTCTGACTGGCTATCTTTCTGAGGGTACTATGGTGGGCATAGAATCACCAATGTACCAATATATTTCTATAAACCCTTCCAAAACATCAATGTAAAAAAAGATAAATCCTATTAGATATGATAGTATATGTGACCCATGTAACCATATGATCTCATAGAAAAACAATCTTCACATCTCATAAACTAATAAAGACTCCCAGATTAGAAGGAAGTGGGCCAGTTTACTAAGCTGATCCAAGACAACCATAAATATGTCACATCCTTGATGTGACCTCGATAATCCTATTAAAAATCCCCCATGACATCCTCCTATTTATATTGTAAGACTGATAATGATTGTGACAAGATAGTTGGTAACTTGTTCCCTACAATCACCTACTTATAGGTGGAACACCCAATGATAAAACCTATTATCTTACATTTCATCCATAGACACATATATTGTCATTGCATATCATTATACAACTTCGAGATACCCAGGTGAACCTCCCACTAAGAATAATGATAATTCCACATTATATCCTCTCTAAAATCTATGGGAACCCAGATACTCCCCTTTATACATTGGATTTTATCACCATCAATAGACCAGTGCAGAGGTTGGTCCTCACCAGAAATTCATTCTTGTCAGACCAAGCCTTCATGATAAGAAAATTTCATCATTCTCACCATCTCAAGAAGTAAAGTGTCCCTGATTAAAATGTATGTACAAAGTGTCGACGAAATTGTTTCACTTCTATGTGCATCTCATAAAACATGGACACAAGACATCACTCTCTACTAGCATCTTGAACAATCTATGTAGAGTTATCCTACTCTATGAATCTACAATAGTATTTACCCTGCATGGAAAAGAAAAAAATATCATAGTTAGTGGACTTTATATATTCTAATGATTTTCACTATAAACAAATCTAGTCACAATGTGTGAAAATATACTTAATCTTATTTCAGTATTTAAAAACCATAAATTCATATTCATGCCGGCACTACCTCCAACATCACAATGCTTGCACAATAGATTTCCACATGACATCATGATTTGCATAATTATTCTCATGAGGCCTCAGTTTTTGGGACCTTTACTCAATTTCTCAAACATCTTACAATATAACTCTTCTAATCTAGATAGCTTTTGAATTAAAAAATAATATATATCTGTTATCCAACATTGTAAGAAATTGGATTAGTGCGGAATTAAATAACCCTTTGCACTACTAAAACTATTTATCACATGATTCAGTCTATATAAACCCCCAGCCCTTCTTAGTCAATGTCACGACCCATCCTCAGGGCTCGTGCCGTGACTACCCCAAACCCGCCTTCCATAGGCCAGGGGCTGGCGACTAGAACCAAGGCGTAAATCCCAACAAAAGGGAAGGAATTGCCTTTGAAAAGTAAACAAGCACCACAGAGTAAGCAATCGGAAAATTAAACACTAAGTAAAACTGTAACAAGATGTGCTGAAAGTAAAAGGGTCCGGAAATACAAACCCAACTGTAAAGTACAACTGAAAGTGGAAAACAGCAACTGAAAAGAAAAGCCGCAGTGTCGAGCCGTCCTCTGGAAGTCCCACCTGAAGGGTCGGTACAGATAGCCTCCACTGCTCCTCGGCTCCACCTAACCGCTCCGAGTACGTCCCGCCCAGTGGTCCACCTCTAGGTACCGTCTTGCTCTGCACGCCTCCACCACGATCAGCGCTGTCCATCGTCTACAACCAACACAACGTAGTGCAGGCAAATCCCGTGCAGGGGTGAGTATAAGCTACTCAGTAGGGACCCCGAGACCCCCGAAGGTCTCCCAGAATCCACAAAGGATACTCCAAAAGGAAATATACAATCACGAAGTAACAACCAACATTGCTTAGGTATATGCCCATACAAATACCTAAGTCATAAATTCCCGTTCGGCTCCAACGTCCGAGCCCAAGCACAACCCAGTCCACACAGGAAAGCAAAACTTAAACCCACACAGGATAGCACAACACAATCCACAAAGGAGAGTAAACAGTAAATCCACACAGGATAGCTCAACACAATCCACAAAGGAGAGTAAATAGTAAATCTACACAGGATAGCTCAACACAATCCACAAAGGAGAGTAACACATGATTCAGCTCACACAGGTATACTTCTTCGGATGACGATAAAGATGATCACTGATCCATCTAAGTCATCGGACCCACAAAGGATCGATAGGTACTAACCCCTGCAATGACCCACATAGGATCGGTCCCACACAGGACCTGTAGGCGCTGGCTCACATAGAACCTCTGAGCAATGACCCACACAGGATCGAACCCACACAGGATCGGGCCCACATAGGACATGTAACACTGATTCATGTAGGATCGCTGAGTGCAGTAGTCGTCACAGTCCACTGAAGATCTCTACACAGTCGTCGTCGCAGTCCACTGAGGATCTCTGCACGGTCATCCCCGCAGTCCACTGAGGATCTATGCATGGTCGTCGCTGTCGAAGTAGCAGTCGCAGCTAGCACTAGGGTTCCCGCACACAGCAAGCTCATTCGAGAGGGTCCGCTCCACGAGCCAAGAGGCTGATACATCAACTGACACATAGTCCGAAGTTGATGTATCCAAAAGTTCTGTAGTGTCAACAGGAACTCAACGTCGCAGACGGCGCGCCAATCAGACGCCCAGTCTGAGAGTTATTGGCTTTTTCGTCCGAGTGGCCCGGTTGGTTTTTAAGGCAAAACCAACCCGACCGTACTCCACCTGCGTCCAAACCACAGGCGAAGTGATCCAAAAGATCAGTCTCACTTAGAGGAATCCAACAAAGCTGACGGCACGTCAATCGGACGTCCGTAGCTCAAGATATGAGCGTTCCCGCTCTGAGGGGCCGGTTAGTTTCGTGTACGAACCAACCCGGCCAAACCCAAAGTACTCCAAAACCTTGAGTGTGATATACCAAAATGACTGTCTCGATCCAAGGATCACGTTTCCGCTGACGGCGCGTCGTTTGGAGGCCCGTAGCTCAAGTTACGAGAATTTGACCGAAAACGGTCCGAAGACGGGGTGTCCGGGCCCGGGGTGACCCGGCCCGACCCCCCTGGGTCGGCCAAACCGGGTCGACCGGGTCCAGATCCGGTCCGGACCGGCCAGGGCGTGGCTCGGACCGGCTCGAGTGAGCGGCCGAGCGACGCGGGGGGGAGTCGCCGCCCCCGCGTGACACCCCTGTGGCACCTGCGGGGTGTCGCCCTGGACGACCTGAGGGACGCGGGGGGGAGCCACTGCCCCCCCATGACAACCCCGCGACACCCGCGGGGTGTCACCCTGGACAACCTGAGTGACGCAGGGGGGAGCCTCCGCCCCCGCGTGACAACCCCGCAACACCCGCGAGGTGTCGCCCTGGACAACCGGACACGACTTCAGCCGGGTCCCGTGCGCGCCGGACCTGCGCTACCGCGGGCGCCGCCACCGCTCCGGTGGTCCGATTCCGTTCCCGTCTGTGCCACTACTCCTCCCGGGACTCGTTCTTCACTGCGGAACTATCAAACTTCCGTTGAGGCACATTCCGTCGTCGCCCGTCAAATCCGCACAACACGAAGAACGACGGAGGGTTGTCGGGCCGTGTTCGTTTGGCCCGCACCCTCCGCGTTAGATAAAAACAACGGGAGAAATAATATATTCAACACATGAATCTACAATTTTAATGGATAAAAATTGTTCTTATTGTCCGGTTCTTCACTTTTAAAAGAAACGATCATGGGAAAAAGTAAATAATCACAACAACCCCTACCTCGTAGTCGTCGTCGTACGCACGTTCTTCGCGGATTTGTTCGTTGCGGAATGAGGGGATCGTCGCGTCGTCGCGGAAGGGCGTCGCGTCGTCGCAGAAGGGCGTCGCGTCGTCGCGGAAGGGCGTCGCGTCGTCGCGGAATCTGGCGTTGAGTCGGCGAACTCAACGGACCAAGAAACAACAGATTTAATTTAATTATATAAAATTAAATCCATGTTTTGTTAAAAAAACACAAGGGAGATTTAAGATAATCCCAAAGTCTCATACCTCAAACAGCTGATCGAAGGTTTGTTGCGGAGGAAGAGACGTCGCAGAAGAACGTTGCAGGAAGGGAACATCGCCGTCGCGGAACACGGTGTCATGTCGTTGACTTCTGCGGGATCAGTGTTCTTCGTCAGAGGCCAGCATTCTTCGCGTTCTTCGCGTTCATTGCGAAGGAGGTTGAAGGCGCAAGAACTCTTACAAAACCTCTCAACGAGTAATCCTCCAAAAAACTTGTTGGTCTTATTTTATTATTACGCCAACAAACGAAAAAGGTAAGTAACGACCCATCAATTCGTTGAATTAATTCAACAAAAGAAACCGCCCAATTAATTCATGAAATAAACCGCCCAATTAAATGGTGCATTAAGAATTTAAGAAAACGCATCAGTTGACTTTCATAATGACTGGTTTACGCGGGTGCGTTACTTAGCGGAAATAAACGACGGGGCTCGTGCGGGCCCCACCTCGCAAATATCCTACCAAAAGGGTAGGATATTTCTGGATAGCACCCTATCCGTTTTAACTCAGTTTAAGTGGCTTTCAAGTGGCTTCAAGTGGCTTAAGTGAAATAAAATAAAGTTGTCGAACAAATTATTTTATTTCTTAACTTTTAAGCCCAAAAATTAAAAACCACACCCGAGAAAACGCAACTCCGGAAGAGGTGTTTCTAAGCGAATACCGGCGCTGTGATTTCATCGGTGCCCTCAGAATTCGATTCCGGGCACCGGTTCAAATGTTAGAAAAACCCGCTCGTCTCTTCACTGAACGTACCCGAGCCAAACTTCGGAAAATGATTCCGGGCGCACCGGGCCTCGGAATCAGGTGCCGTCAGAAACTGCGTTCTTGTAAAATTCCAAAGAAAATTATAAAAAAATTTCCGTGAAATTTACGGGTATTTGCATTACTCCCACCTCAGGGCTTTACGTCCCCGTAAAGATACATCAAAAACTAGGGAAACAAATGTAGTTACTGAGCACGCATCTGAGCCTCCCGCTCCCAAGCGCTCTCCTGGAGGTTCCCGTGCTGCCATCTGATGCGCACGAGAGGAATCGATCGCCCACGTAGGACCCGCAGCTGTCGATCCTCTATCTCCACCGGGACCTCCGCAAAAGTCGCCCCATCATCCACGTCTTGCTCCCCATAGTCAATGATGTGCTTCGGGTCGTGCACGTATCTCCTCAGCTGAGATACGTGGAAGACGTCGTGCACCTGGTGCAACTGAGGTGGTAGAGCCAGGTGATAAGCCACCTCTCCAATCCTGATGAGGACCTGGAAAGGCCCGATGAAGCGTGGAGACAACTTTCCGCCTCGGCCAAATCTCCGTAAACCACGTCGAGGTGAGACTCGCAAGAAGACGTGGTTGCCATCCTTGAACTCTAGTGGCCTCCGCCTCCTGTCAGCATAAGACTTCTGTCGGCTCTGCGCTGTCCTCATCCACTCTTGGATGACCTGTACCTTCACTGTCGTGGCACGGACCATCTCTGGTCCCACGAGTGCTGACTCCCCAGGGTCTGTCCAGCACAAAGGAGATCTGCAAGGTCTGCCGTACAACGCCTCGTATGGTGCCATCCCGATGGTGGAGTGGTAGCTGTTGTTGTACTTGAAATCCAGCAAGGGTACGTGGTCCTCCCAGCTGCGACGAAAGTCGAGGATAGATGCGCGGAGCATGTCCTCGAGAGTTTGAATGGTCCTCTCAGTCTGACCATCTGTCTGAGGGTGAAAGGCGGTGCTCAGACATAGCCGCGTCCCGAACCCCTCCTGTAACCCCTTCCAAAGCTGGGAAGTAAGATGAGCGTCCCGATCGGAGACGATAGTCGATGGCACACCGTGAAGCCGTACAATCTTCTGAACGTAGAGACGCCCTAAGATCTCCACCGAGCCCTGCTCTCTGATGGGTAAGAAGTGTGCCGACATGGTGAGTCGGTCAACAATCACGCAAATGGAGTTGTGACCTCTAGAAGTGTGTGGAAGTCTGGTCACGAAGTCCATAGATATCCCATCCCACTTCCACTCTGAGAACACCAAGGGCTGTACCAAGCCTGCTGGTACCTGATGCTCTGCCTTCACCTACTGGAAGGTGAGGCACCGTGAAACGAACTCTGCCACAACCTTCTTCTTTCCCGGCCACCAGTGCTATCATATGAGATCCTGGTACATCTTCGCCACTCCAGGATGTACCACCAAAGGAGAAGTGTGAAACTCTCTCAAGACCTCCTCTCGTAAAGTGACTGGTACCAAGGTACGTCCTCTGAAAAGGATGTGGTGATCTTCTCCAAAGGAGAAGCCATCAGGTGCCTGTCCCAAGGATATCTGTGCATGCCGCATCTCACAGTCAGTATCCTCACGCTGTGCCTCTCTGACCCGCTGCAGTAGTGGAGGAGTGACTATGAGAGACTGAAGGAAGGTTGCTCCATCTCTATCCATGAAGGATATCTACAAAGCGGCTAGCTACTCTGTCGCCTCCTCAAGTAGCTGGATTCCCGTCCTCCTGCTGAGGGCATCGACTACCACGTTCCCCTTCCCAGGAGTATAGACTATCTCAATGTCATAGTCCTGGAGGATCTCGAGCCATCGCCGATGTCTCAGGTTCAGGTCCTTCTGCGAGAAGATGTACCTGAGTCTCTGGTGGTCAGAAAAGACTTTAAAGCGCTCGCCCATCAGATAGTGCCGCCATGTCTTCAGAACGAAGACCACTACTACTAACTCCAGGTTATGGGTTGCGTAGTTCTACTCATGTGGCCTCAAATGACGTGATCCATAGGCAATCACATCCCGCTCTTGCATCAGGACACACCTGAGTCCAGTCCCTAATGCATCGCAGTAGACTACGTATCCAACTCCCTCCTCAGGCAACCTCAAAATAGGTGCGCTGGTCAATATCTGCCTCAGCTCATGGAAGCTCTGATGATATCTTTCTGACCACACAAATGATTTCCTCTTCTTTTTCAAAGCAGATAGTGGCGCCGCAACTCTGGAGAAGTCCGGCACAAATCTCCGATAGTATCCTGCTAGACCCAAGAAACTCCGCACCTCTGTCACGCTCCTGGGTGGCTCCAAAGCTAGCACTGCCTCGATCTTCATGGGATCCACATCAACTCCCGCCTCAGAAATGATGTGCCTCAAGAAGTGGACCTCACATAACCAGAACTGGCACTTTGAGAGCTTTCCATAAAGTTGGTGATCTCGGAGTGTGTCTAGCACAACCTGCAAGTGGTAGGCGTGCTCCTCCTCGGTGGTCGAGTACACCAAAATGTTGTCGATGAAGACCACGACAAATCGATCGAGGTATGGCTGGAAGATCCTGTTAATGAGGCTCATGAACACTGTTGGATCATTGGTTATGCCGAAAGGCATAACCAAGAACTCATAGTGGCCATACTGACACCTGAAGGCCGTCTTCTGCACGTCCTCGTCTCGAACTCTGAGCTGATGATAGCCTAACCTGAGGTCTGTCTTTGAGAACAATCGTGCTCCCTTGAGATGATCAAAGAGGCCATCAATCCTCAATAGCGGATACTTATTCCTCACTGTCACCTAGTTCAGACGACGATAGTCGACACACAGTCGCATGCTCCCGTCCGCCTTCTTGGCGAACAAAATCGGCGAAGCCCAGGGTGAAACACTGGGTCGGATGAACCCCTTGCCCTGAAAGTCCTCCAACTGTACCCATAGCTCTCGAAGCTCAGCGGGGGCCATCCGATATGCTGTAGTGGATATCGGGGCTGTCCCGGGGTATAGATCAATATAGAAGTCTACCGCTCTACGAGGAGGTAGCCCTGGAACGTCATTGGGAAAGATGTTCGCATACTGATCCACCACTGCAGGAAAACTAGGACTCTGCACGTCCACTGCTCCTAGGATGAGTCTAGCCAACTGATGAGTGATGTGCTGCCCTCTCCTCTGCGTTAGTCCATCCTGTTCTACAAAGGCTCCCTTCTCGCCGGTGAAGGTGAACCTGCTCCCGTCGGTGCGCACACATCGCACCTTGCGCCTAAAACAGTCAATCTGAGCATAGACCGTAGATAACCAATCCATGCCCAAGATGACGTCGTAAGGCCTCGACGCCGCTACAAGAAGATCCCAGCCAAAGCTCTCGCCTACTAGAGTAAGCTCACTCTACCGACACCAGTGCGTAATCGTCGAGTCTGCTCCCTTAGGAGTCTCTAGCCGTAAGGATCGAGCCAACGGCTCTGTCGGAATCTCTGAGCTCTGAACAAGGGCAGCGGCTATGAAAGAGTGACTCGCTCCTGTGTCTATAAGAACTGCAGAAAGGGTGGAATCGACACAGATCGTACCTTGAATCATCTCTGGTGCACTGTAGTCATAGGCCTCCACTACCTAGAGCTGTGCCTGTCTCTGCCCGCCAACTCCTTGTGGTCGGGGTGGACCTCCTGGTGGTGGTGGTGGCAGAGCCTCAAAGCATCGCCCACCACCTGCTGCTCGGCCAGCTCCTCTGCCTCGTCCGCCTCCTCCCTGCGGACCGCCACAGTCGACCCTCTGCCTCTGCCTGGGTGGCCCCTCCACTGTCTGCTGCTCCTCGGTACGGCTAGTCGGGCAGTCACGAGCAAGGTGGCCCTGCCCGCCGCACGCATAGCACTGTCTGCCTCTCGGAAGACTGGCTCCGCGTTGTGTGCCCCGCACTGCTGAGCCAGTGTCCCTAGGTCGTCTTCCAGAAGGTCTGGTCTGCCTGGAACCCTGAGTCATCCGTCGGATACCTACTGCCGAAGACTCCGCTACCTGCCGCCCTGCGGTAGGTCTCGCTGTGGACTCAGCCAGAAAGCTCTCGATCAGAAGGGCTCGCTCCAACACTCCTGCCTGGGTCGGGATGCTGAGGGAGATCAGCGATGCCCTGATCTCGTGCCTCAATCCCTGCTCGATGGTTTGGGCCCGAAAGAAGGGGTCCCGCACCATTTCGGTCGAGTAGCGAGAAAGATCGGTAAACCTCGCCGAGTACTGGGCGACCGTCAAGCTGCCCTGCCGCAGCTGAAGAAGCTCCTGAATGCGCACCGCACGGAGGGTGGCCAGGAAGATCTCTGAGTGGAAGAGGATCTCGAAGTCCGTCCAGATGAGAGAGTCCTCATCGTGCACCTGTATCATCAAGCTCCACAATCGTCCCGATGCTGCATGCATTAGGCTCACCGCGAGGATCACCAAGAGGTCTCCTGGTGTCCTCACTAGCCTGAAAACTCGGACGGCCGCCTCCAGCCAGTCCTCAGCTGCCTGGGGGTCCGTCTCCCCACGAAACCTATGTGGTCACTGGCGTTGGAACTCGTGCAGAGCTCCGAGGCATCGTGCATCGTCAGCGGTCAGCGCTTGAAGCATCAGGGACTCGGCAGGTAAAGGTACCGCTGATGCCTCTACTGTCAACGTGCCCTGTACCGAGGCCTCGTCGCTCGGCGGGCTGTCGTCACGCTCTACTCTCGGAACCCTAGCTGGCTGCTGTCGTCGGGCCATCCTGAAAGGAAACAAGTGCGCCACAGTCAGAACAGTATACCTGGTGAGCTGACACAAGTAATCACAATGAAAACTTGGAACACACATGCAATCAATGTTTTCGTGCATTAAGTTGGAAATCAGAAGTCAGTGTCCTGGTGTACGGATACGTCGGCCGCCGCACCAACACTGGACTCCATGGACTGGTAACCACACTCAATATGCTAAACACTATTTCTTCACATAGAAGAAAGATCAGAGTCTGCGGTAGAACCGAACACCTCTGATACCAATTTGTCACGACCCGTCCTCGGGGCACGTGCCGTGACTACCCCAAGCCCGCCTTCCATAGGCCAAGGGCTGGCAACTAGCACCAAGGCGTAAATCCCCACAAAAGGGAAGGCATTGCCTTTGAAAATTAAACAAGTACCAAAGAGTAAGCAAGCAGAAAAGTAATCACTAAGTAAAACTATAACAAGCTGTGCTGAAAGTAAAAGGGACCGGAAATACAAACCCAACTGTAAAGTACAACTGAAAAGGGAAAATAGCAACTGAAAAGAAATGCCACAGCGTCGATCCGTCCTCTGGAAGTCCCACTTGAAGGGTGGGTACAGATAGCCTCCACTGCTCCTCAGGCCCACCTAACCGCTCTGAGTACGTCCCGCCGAGTGGTCCACCTCCAGGTACCATCTTGCTCCGCACGCCTCCACCACGATCAGCGCTGTCCGTCGTCTGCAACCAACACAACGTAGTGTGGGAAAAGCCCGTGCATGGGTGAGTATAAGCTACTCAGTAGGGACCCCGAGACCCCCGATGGTCTCCCAGAATCCACAAAGGATACTCCATAAGGAAAGATACAATCACGATGTAACAACTGACACTGCTTAGGTATATGCCCATACATATACATAAGTCATCAATTCCTGTTCGGCTCCAACATCTGATCCCAAGCACAACCTAGTCCACACCCGAAAGCAAAACGTAAACCCACACAGGATAGCACAACACAATCCAAAAAGGAGAGTAAACAGAAAATCCACATAGGATAGCTCAACACAATACACAAAGGATAGTAAACAGTAAATCCACATAGGATAGCTCAACACAATTCCCAAAGGAGAGTAACACAGGATTCAGCTCAAACAGGTATACTTCTTCCGATGACAATAAAGATGATCACTGATCCATTTAAGTCGTCGGACCCACAAAGGATCGATAGGTACTAACCCCCGCAATGACCCACACAGGATCGGGCCCACACCGGACCTGTAGGCGCTGGCTCATACAGAACCACTGAGCGCTGACCCACACAGGATCGGACCCACACAGGATCGGGCCCACATAGGACCTGTAGCACTGATCCACATAGGATCGCTAAGTGCAGTAGTCGTCGTAGTCCACTGAGGATCTCTGCATAGTCGTCGTCGCAGTCTCCTGAGGATCTCTACACATTCGTCGCCGCAGTCCACTGAGGATCTCTGCACGGTCGTTGCTGTCGAAGTACCAGTCGCAGCCAGTACTAGGGTTCCCGCATACAGCAAGCTCGTTCGGCAGGGTCCGCTCCACGATCCGAGAGGCTGATACATCAACTAACACAAAGTCCAAAGTTGATGTATCCAAAAGTTCTGTATCGTCAACAGGAACTCAACGTCGCAGACGGCGCGTCAATCAGACGCCCGGTCTGAGAGTTATTGGCTTTTTCGTCCGAGAGGCCCGGTTGTTTTTTAAGGAAAAACCAACCCGACTATACTCCACCTGCGTCCAAACCTCGGGCGAAGAGATCCAAAAGATCCGTCCCACTTAGAGGAATCCAACAAAGCTGACGGCACGTCAATCGGACGTCCGTTGCTCAAGATATGAGCGTTTCCGCTCTGAGGGCCTGGTTGGTTTCGTGTACGATCAACATGGCTGAACCCAAAGTACTCCGAAACCTTATGTGCGATATACCGAAACGACTGTCTCAATCAAAGGATCGTGTTGCCACTGACGGCACATCATTTGGAGGCCCGTAGCTCATGTTACAGGCATTTGACAGAAAACGGTCCGAAGACGGGGGGTCCGGGCCCGGGGCGACCCAGCCCGACCCCACCTTCGTCGGCCAAACCGGGTCGACCCAGTCCGGACCCGGTCCGGCCCGGCCCAGCTCGGCCGAGCGGCCGAGCGACATGGGGGGGAGCCGCCGCCCCCGCGTGACAACCCCGCGAAACATGCGAGGTGTCGCCTTGGACAACCCGAGCGACGCGGGGGAGAGCTGCCGCCCCCGTGTGACAACCCTGCGACACCCGCGGGGTGTCGCCCGGAACAACCGGAAGGGGCTTCAGCTGCGTCCCGCGCTCGCAAAACTCGCGCGGCCGCGGGTCCGCGGGCGCCGCCACCTCGACTTCAGCCGCGGCAGCCCTGTCAGGTGGCGCGCTGGGGCGCCGCCACCGCCGGCTGCCGGTGCCGCCGCGCCGGCGACCCGCGTCACTGGGGGCTTCCGCGGGCCCCCGGAGTCGCTCCGGTGGTCCAATTTTGTTCTCGTCTACGCCGCTACTCCTCCCGGGACTCTTTCTTCACTACGGAACTATCAAAATTCTGTTGCGACACGTTCCGTCGTCGCCTGTCAAATCCACACAACACGAAGAACGGCGGAGGGTTGTCGGGCTGTGTCCGTTTGACCCGCACACTCCGCGTTAGATAAAAACAACGGGAGAAAAAATATATTCAACACATGAATCAACAATTTTAATGGATAAAAATTGTTCTTATTGTCCGGTTCTTCACTTTTAAAAGAAACGATCATGGGAAAAAGGAAATAATCACAACAAACCCTACCTCATAGTCATCATCGTACACACATTCTTTGCGGATTTGTTCATTGTGGAAGGAGGAGATCGTCGCATCGTCGTGGAAGGGCGTCGCGTCGTAGCGGATGGGCGTCGCGTCGTCGCGGAATCTGGCGTTGAGTCGGAGAACTCAACGGACCATGAAACAACAGATTTAATTTAATTATATAAAATTAAATCCGTGTTTTGTTAAAAAAACACAAGGGAGATTTAAGAAAATCCAGAAGACTCTTACCTCAAACAGCTGATCGAAGGTTCGTTGAAGATAAAGAGACGTCGCAGAAGAATGTTGCAGGAAGGGAACGTCGGCATCGCGGAACACGGCGTCGCGTCGTTGACTTCTGCGGGTTCAGTGTTCTTTGTCGGAGGCCGGCGTTCTTTGCGTTCTTCACGTTATTTTCGAAGGAGGTTGAAGGCTCAAGAACTCTGACAAAACCTCTCAACGAGTAATCCTCCAAAAAGACTTGTTGGTCTTATTTAATTATTACACCAACAAACGAAAAAGATAAGTAACGACCCATCAATTCGTTGAATTAATTCAATGAATGAAACCACACATTTAAATCACGAAATAAACCACCCAATTAAATGGTGCCTTAAGAATTTAAGAAAACGCGTCAGTTGACTTTCATAATGACGGGTTTTCGCGGGTGCGTTACTTAGCGGAAAGAAACGGCGGGGCTCGTGTGGGCCCCACCTCGCAAATATCCCAAAAAGAGGGTAGGATATTTCTGGATAGCACCCTATCTGTTTTAACTTAGTCAAAGTGGCTTTCAAGTGGCTTCAAGTGGCTTAAGTGAAATAAAATAATGTTGTCGAACAAATTATTTTATTTCTTAACTTTTAAGCCCAAAAATTAAAAACCACACCCGAGCAGACGCAACTCTGGAAGAGGCATTTCTAAGAAAATACTGGCGCTGTGATTTTATCGGTGCCCTTAGAATTTGATTCCGGGCACCGGTTCAAAAGATAGAAAAACCCGCCCGTCCGTTCACTGAACGTACCCGAGCCAAACTTCGGAAAATGATTCTGGGCACACTGGGCCTCGGAATCAGGTGCCGTCAGAAACTGCGTTCTTGTAAAATTCCAAATAAAATTAAGAAAAAAATTTCCTTGAAATTTATGGGTCTTTACAGTCAATCTTGTAAGTAGTTATGTGATGTTTGATAAGTACTATAAGAAATTCTATAAGTAACCATCAATCCACAATAACGTAAAAATATCAAATACATTCTTAGGATACTCCAAGGTGAATATAGTTCTCACCTTATATAGTTATAGAAAAACCGATACTTCTGTGTCAGTATAACATAATATGTAATCCTTATTGAACCATAACTTACATTTAGATAGAATAACATACAGCTAGTGCTCTCTCATTGAATTTTGAATGGTCCCAAGATGAGTGGAATAGTAACTTCGAGTATTAAAATATTCCAATATTTCATCTACATTGACTAAGACAGTGGAATCAAGAGAGGGATGAAAAATAATATTCATCAAATCCATTAATAAGTAAGTTATGTTCATAAAATAGAACAATATAATGAGATAATCATATAAACCATACTGACTATGGAATGTCGTACATATAATATCTGAATGTATGACTCAAACCAAATGATAACTCGATCTTAGGTCAAACATTAACCCCCCCCCCAACTCACTATTCTGAGACAGACGAGGATATCATCAATACGAGGTAAGGAAACCCAATTTTTTATATTAATAAGATTTAATATCCAATAATCCAGACAAAACATTTCGGTTCTATCCACCTTCTTGAGAAATGGACCAGTGAACCATAAAGATGTATAAACACCTTTTTATTCAGATCTTATAGCTACCAAGTGAACTCTTGACACTCATAAGTAGTCATCCTATAAAGAGTAATGGATACCGGTGCTTCGCAATGAACTATATCAATAGTAAAATCTACCTCTCTCTCAAGTGGTGGTACAAAAAAATAATCGGTGAAATCATCCTGGAATTGAACAACTACAATATGGAATTTATTTGGATGTAACCATTAATAATCCATTTAAAATCTATCAATATAGGTGGTCACTCGACCTAGCACTAGATTATATTTTCACACTCTACTTTCATCGACATCCCACATACCATTTTTAATATTTGTTCTACCCCGTGGTGATTTCAACTCATCCATGGTGATATAAATACACATAGGCGTGATAGAGGTCAAACTAGTCCATCCAAAGAATGACATAAAATCTTGTATTCTCAAGGAAAATGGGGTACCATAAGAAATGATGGATTCTTACATCATGTTTCCAGTCCATAATATTGAGTACACATTTATACCATAAACACAAATGTTTTTCATGATTTATGATGCCACAAGAGTGCTCAACATGAAGCCTGAGACTCTTCACAATAACCACATAGTTAAAATAGTAACATTCACCCGTATCGAAAAGGAATGATGAGCTATTATAGGATACTATAATAGTATGTTGAATTATAGATGGCCTTAAACCCAACACATTCAGTACAGATTATTATGAATAAATACGACCAAATTTGTGGACATGTCTAGTAACCTAACTACATGATGATGTTATACTCTGTTGTCACAGTATATCAAAAGCCTAGATACCACGTTCACAACCTCCTCCTCGTCATATAAGGCTGATATTACATTGGATATCTACCTAGTGGGGTAATACTAATCCTTATCTTGTGGTGGTGCTAGAATTGATCCTCTCCCAATTGAGAAAGGTTGTAATCCCTATGTAAATTCATAATATTTCCCATTTTGGTGTTGGCTCGGACCTCGATGAGGTCTCGTGTTAATAAAGGATACTTATTCTTAGATTTCCCTCACTAGTGAATGAACATGTATCTTTTTGTGGGAGTCACATGATTTCTGCTTCCCACATATGTAGTCTCAAAGGGTCACATCTGACTTCTTGTCATACAAGTACTCTATCTCAATTATGATCCATCCTAGATCACATTTTCTGCATCCCTTGGATTCATCTTGCTGATAAGGTCCTACACAATATCTAATATGGTAGTCAACTAGAAAACACACATCAGATAATGAATTGTATTTTTAAGTCCATCCTCGAATCACTTCACATTCACTATCAGATCAGTTGTAGTGATGGGAAAAATGAAATATAGCTCAGTTAAAAGATATGAATAGTACATAACAATTATAGAACCCTACTGTAGGTCTATGTTCTCCCTAAAATGATCATCTATCAAGGTATCATGGGAGAAACTATTAGGGAATAATTACAATAAATCCTTTCTAGACCCATCCCCATATTGACTTCCCTCATATAGAATATCCCACTAGATTTTTGTGGATCCATTCAAGTTATATTTACTGAGTTTCAATCACCACTCAGGAGGTTTATCTAGATGTTCAAATATCAATATAACCATCTCTATACAAAGATATATAGTGTGTGGTCCATCATCCACCCAAAACATGGATTGATGCTTCTATTAGAACTCATGAGTAATCTCTATCTTGGGAAAGGAAGAACTTGTATCTACCTATATCCTCTTCATAATATGCATAAAATCACCAAGAAAATGTGAATCTTCACACATATCAGGAATACGAAGAGGTGAAATTGGTTTCACTACTAGATATATCACTAGTGGATTAGGGCCCACCACCTCCATGGAATGGTCTTCACAACCCTCCTAGAGAATGAATAGAGGACATCAAGGTGTAATTACTCAAATAGTTCCAAAAAAAGCACGGATAAAATGTGATACTTTCATAATCTAAAATTTAGGAAAATAATAGTAACAAAAAATATATATAATATCACACCCGTTTTCAATATCATATGTCTAGGTCTAGGTTGTAATAAAAAATAAAAGTAATCATATATTCTACCTAAATCTCACTAGTATGGTTGTGTCCTAGTCAGGCTCTCTGATTTTCAGATTTAATTTCATTTTAATTTCATATTTTCATTGCATTTCTCTTAGGATGGTTAAACCAAATAGGTAACCACTTCTAATCCACACAGGACCATACAACATATAAACAAAAATGTGGCATCCAATTAATCCATATCATTCCATGTTTCTATCAATGAAACCAATGGTTCATGGATCAACAATCGATAATTGACTAGTTACAGTTCCCGCTACAGACTATGTAAGAAAATTATCTTTATTTTATAGAAGGCACTCTACTTACAGACAATGTTTTTCAATTATATCCTTAAAACATTATCGAGAATAATAATAATGTCATATAAGTCACATATTATAATATCATGTAATCATGGAATGAGTCTTACATGGAATGGAATAATGCATGATAATTGAATTCTAACACATGCCTAAAATGATTCAATATACAACATTCTCTCATCTCATCTGGCTATTCAAAAAAATCCCTAGTTATAGAAATTATTTAATATCATTCATGTGTATCACCCAATGGTGGAACAAGAATAAAAATAATATTTAAAATAAAGAAAATTGAAATTCCTTTATGGGGTAATTTGGATTTTTTTCTATTCTGCAGTCAGCTACTTCAAAGCACATGTCATAAATAAACTCCAAATATTAAAAATATTATATCTATTATATGAAAATATTATCTGAAGAAAATAATGCTCTAATAACACTTTTTGATATCCTGAACTAGATTACACATTAATGGTGCCTTGATTCAATGGGCCAAATGGCCTTAAATGAGACTCATGGTATGCCAGATTCACACAACTAGAAGCAAGGGCATATGGTGTATTTTGGGGAAATAATTCCATCTCACTAGAGTAGAACTATGGTATAATCAATAGATAAATAGATGAATAGTATAAAAATGTAAATGAAAATTTTAGATCATATAAAAGACCAAGAACTAAATGATAATCAGTAGTAGTAATCTTTACAATACATAAAATTTGATGATGTCATGAATCAAAAAATAAGGATATAATTTATATGTGGAAGAATGCATTGAACATAGTAAATGTTATAAAATGGGAGAAAAAAGAAAAAAAACAATCCATGCATCACAAGCTCCACCCCGGTCATCTGGTAACAATATACTATCCTAAGTCATGTATGTAGCCACTCACTCATAAGTGGATATTTCCACATATCTACTCATGTATTCATATATTCTTCCTGGTTTCTAGTGGTTTCATGGATAGGGTGTGAGATAAACTCATAAGAACACCAGAAACATCATATATAAATATCCAGAAAATGTATATATCATGATAGTTTGAAAAAATGAAAATAAAAAGCCATAATAAAAATTAAGGTTCTTCTCTAGATCCAGAAGGACAATAGAATGAAAATACATGCTTCAGCCTTAGCAGGATTGTATGAACATATAACAATATTTATTCACATATATGGTCTGTATACATAGTGATATCTACAACAATTTATCTAGCTACAACCACAATCTTGGACTTAAGGTGTAACTCATAAATCCATAATCTGTAACATTTGTCTCCGAATTATCAAGGAACTCCTTTCCTGATATCACATGTAATGGGGACACCATTCCCCTATCCCAATAGTATGGGAAACCATCCCTAGTATCACAATAATGGTCATAATTACCATATATGACAATAAGGATCTCCATGCTTCTATACAAAATATAAAGTGATATCATACCTATATCACATTTATAATGGGATGTTATGGTTGTATCAAATTTATGAGGGGAATCCATGCTTGTATCACCCTTATAAAGGGACTCCAATATTGTATCACAAATATAAAGTGATTCCATGAATGTATCATATTAATAAATGGACACCAATCACATATCACATATATAAGTGGTTGTGATTCCTATATCACATTTATAATGATTATCTAGGTTTTTACCACATTTATAAAGGGATACTTTCCCACAACACATTTATAAAGGGACTCCGTATAGATTTTATTTTTATAAAGAGTCTTCATTACCATGCATCACAATGAAAAAATTGGATGCAATACCCATATATATATATCATGAATAAGGGTGTCCATTCCCATTCACCATAATTAAGAATGGGTGGAATTCCCATATATCTGTGGTGATAAGTAATAATTGGCAACAATATTATTTTATTGATAGTTCATAACTAATAAATATTCATTGACAATAGGGGTGTAATAATTGTTCTATTGAACTGGGTGATTTGGTATTAGAAATATTCTCTTTTTAATATGACATGATTTGATTTGTGTCTTATACATGATGTAACACAAAAAATTTCCATTTAATTTATAATATCATGATTTATAATTCATGACAAACCAATAAAGAAGATGGTTTTTTGGTTCATGAATTTATACCATGAAGTAAATATGGTCATCACACCTCAAGGCATGGTGACAATTATATGAAACCTAAGAAAGATAATCTATTTTCAATAAAGAAAATTAATTTAAGGCTATTTCAATTTTGGAGAAATGCACGTCAGAACGAACATGCGACATGATAACAAAAATTATATAACACCTTATCCTTGATTGATAAGTACTATAACATCTACCCCATTCTTATAGAATATATCTAATCTAGTAGAAGATCTTGGTTTCATCTTGGTCTAAAGAAAACTATAAAACAGAATAACACCGTAAAAATACCGAAAATGAGTTAGACCCTATATAAATTATTTATGAAAAAAGACAGATGGTGGAAGGAGAAATATGTATATAGTAATCATTGATGGATATCCAATGTGATGGGTGGTTATTAGATAATAGTATAGAACAAGTTTTAATTATCTGACCAAGATTCAGGGATGATGGAGCTTAAAGGTGTTACAAAACCTCAAGTCTGCTGGAAAATTGAGAAAAGGAGAATGATGGTTATGTTTATTATAATTTTAGAAATTTTTATAAATTATTAAAAAAATATCTAAGAAGAATGGTATGACATCACATTTGGCAAAACCATGCGCCTGCAGTGTGCATACCACTATCTTATGTGGGATTATAGACAGTGTTATGCTCCCAATTTGGGATGCTATGGGAAAACAATGTTGTATTCTCTACTAAAACATATAGGTTATCACACAAATAAATGTTCCCCAAGAATCATTGGTTCTAAAAATCATTCATCCTCATGAATTCATATCTCTAACCTCTAATAGTTACTCAAACCATGTGGAATATGTATCACTATATATATTAACCATGCACCATGATTTCATTTTCCAAAAACCAAGCCTCTATGGTCAAAAGAAGTCCCATACACCAGGGAAACATCCACGATCTCATGTAGAATCTTGATTATTTCCCTGAAATTATATCAAAATTTAAAAAATACATACCTCAAATACAAACTTGTTTCAGACACATAACAAACAAATGGAGATCGTATATCAATTCATCTAATAAAAAGTGGAAAATATTCTGATTTAAATATATCATTTTAGAACAATTGATAATTTGGAATACATATGGAAAAAATCAATTTCTTACCCAATATCTGAGATTTATTGGTCGATCCATGGTGTTCATCAACCTAAAATTTATTATGGGTGTTATAATTACCCATTACCTCATGTGATTAACTATATGTAACTATTTTGAAATGTTATAATGGAAAAAAATGGACATTCAATCCTGTGGTTTTTTCCCTTTGAGTTTATTTCTAAAGGGGGAGAATATTTTGTGAAATTAAACTCAATAAGGCATTTGAATCTATCTTGAACTATTATTTTCTACAATGATAATTTTTCACATAAACATAGAGTGATGTATATATTATTTATTTGTTTTCATGATTTTTTCATATATTGAGCTTTAATGAATTTCTCATTGGATTTATAATTACCCTAAAGATGAAATTTTTGGGACTAAAGGTATTCAAAGGTAAAAATAGAGGGTATTGTATGTTTTTTTCAACCCTCAATGCATTTATCTAGGAGTTCTCATTATGAGAGAGATTTTTCACTATATATTTGGATTTATGTATGAAGTGATATGTAGGGAGGATGTTGAGAATGAAAGAAGTAATATACATATATATGTACACATGATCCAATCTATACATGGGGATTCAATGTTTATGGTGGTATATTTTTTCAGATTTAATAAATAATATTCATGAAAATATGAGGGGAAACTTTTTAATTACTAATTTAAATTACACATTCTTTACAATGATATATAACGGTTTTGGGAAATTAATGTTTATAGTGTTTTTTGACATATTATATATCAAATAATGTGTTTTATAAAATTAAGGAAGTTTTTTTAAAATATCAATTCTTGAATAAGGTGGATAGAATATTAGAAAATTGTAAGGTCTCTTGAAATATTATGTTTTAGAAACCCATATATGTATGGAAATTGAAGGTTCCTAAATAACTATGATTTTCTAGCAAGTAACACTTTATTGAAAGGGAAATTATATTTTTTATAAGTAATCCACCTATAATCTTTTGTATTAATCACGTATTGAATGGAGAAAAATAACTATAAAATCATGTATGTCTTATGATTAAATATTAATTTCATGAAATGTAAATATTACACACAAAAAATATTCCATTAAAGTTGTGACTAAGAAATAAGTGAAGTAAATGGTTTTTGGTGAGTGATGTTTTTTGAAAGTTCAAGGTGGACATTGAACATATCATGAAAAATTACATTTCATGAAAATAAATGCTTAAAATAAATTTCACTTTGAAAATATTTTAGAATTAATCGAAGAATCATATTTTGACCAACATGATGTAAACCCTCAACATAATCTTCTTCGATAAAAATGTAACTTTAAAAATAAAAAATAGAAGAAGACTACACATAATGTTGTGTGCAAGGGGGATTTGATGGAAGTGGTATAACGGAGGATGATTGACATACCTAAGAATGTTTTAAAAGAAGTGAGGATAGGATTGGGAGACCATGACTGAGAATTTATAATATATGAAATGTAGTGAAGCTTAATCAATTGTTATATGACTACCACACTATTGGGGTATGATCCTTGAACAATCCCTTATCTGTGAACTATGTAAAACTTTTTTGTTATGTTTCTATTTCATAGTATATTTGTTGTGTTATTCCATAATTTAATCAAAATGGGTTAATGTTTTCTTATCATTATGGGGATAATATGGGATTAGTTCATAGAATATGTTAAAAAAACTAATTCACCCTCCCCTCAAAGGATTCCATATAATCTAATAGTTATTTATGTGTTGAAAATGGATTGAAAATAAAATAAAACTCCAATTTTAACAATAAAGTCAACATCCCATCATCTTTAACCAAGAATCTCCTAAATTTTATCAAAAAAATCCATGGGATCCATCAATATCACACACCCTCTTACTTGTAATAATCATCCCCTTGGAATTTTTAGTCAACCATCAAAAAAATCACTCACATACTTAACAACAAATCGGCATTCCATTATTCGTAATGTTTTTGTGTAAATTTGGGTTACAAATCAATAAAAAATGAAACTAATTTAAAATTTATCGATAAAACTAACTCATATTCACTTTATATATCAATGTTTAACTTCTTTAATCATTTTATGCTTTCAGGGAAATTATTCATGTTCAAACAAATCTATAAACATACTCAACAAAATCATTATAAAATTTCAGACACTAACCAATTCCCAAACACACTCATGAATATTACATATCTACATAAACACATTACTTTTGTACATTGGACTCACATATTTACACATTTGAAAAGGAACCAAAGGATTATTATCCCCCATTAATGAAAAAACATTTTCTTGAAACATATATTTTTATATAATACATTGAATAAAATAATCACAATAACGAGTGAGAAAGGACATGGAACAAAATAATATGGCCATGAGAATGTTGATAATGAAATCCTACCATTAACCTAATTTTCTGATATTCATCCATAGAAAATGGAAGGGTAAAAAATAATCCATTTCATGATTCAATGTATTATCTAGATTCCATATTATAATTTGATAAATCAGTTATGTATGTTATGTTATTATAGCCTGTATTGATTTCCATTGATAGTAAATAATATTATACAATAATTATTTAATCTTTTACATCTCATGTATTTTATTTATTTATTCATAAATAGAAGATATGGATGAATTTATATCTTATTTATTTCCACTAATGGCATCTTCCACACATCTAAGTGTTTATGAATTTTTCTAAAAATTTATTTATCTTAAACATTGACATTGGAAAGTGTTTCTCATTTTCTATATCCATAATATGATAGGAAAACACCATATAACAACAAAATTCAATAGTATTTATATATTCCTTATTGTAGGATTGATATCATCTACTATTTAGTAAAATTTTTAGGAAAATCTATTTAACTTATCCTTATATATTAATACTAATATTCAAACCCATATCTTTGGCGACACAAGAACTACCAAATTTTCTTATTTACACCAAACTAGGGTTTTTTATAATATATATTATATGGTGATATTTCATATATCATTTTATAAAATAATTTTAATTAAATATATATATCTATCCAAATCATTTTCCTACAAAAAAGGAAAAGTATTATGTTTTTAAAACATGTTTTGATCATCTCAATCAATCATCAAATATTCATTTTAAAAAAAGGGATTTTATAATGGGAGAAGATCCCATGCAGACAATGCTGTAAAACTGAAGGGGGGGGGGGTTAAATGAGTGTTAAAACTTATTTTACAATTTCCATTTCAAGTTAATATATTTCACTTGTTAGAGTATAGATTCTATCTATATTAAAATGTTATCCTCAATAATATACAATAGAAATAAAACAGTATAAAAAAGTACACTGGTTTTTTACATTTTTTCCCCTAGTGTGGGTACTATGTATATTTTGTGATTTAGGATGAGTATGAGATATAGATGTGTCACTGATTCCATAAATTAATTTCATGAGGGAATGAATCATCAATAATCCTTGTGTATTTCCCAAATTTTATGTTTCCAAGAGTTTCAATATTCCTGATAACTCTAATTAAAAATTATTCTTTTGAAAATGAAATAATCCTTAATGAACTCCAACATGCTTTATTACCCATAATAATATAATTCCTATGGATTTAAAAACCCTTACTATTCTGTTTTTCAGATGGTTAAAGGTGTCAAGGGGTGTTTTTAATTTTCATCCTTATGAAATTTTCAACGTTTTTATCATGATCTGTTGACTATATATTTGGTTGATTAGTCACTTCCTACATTGACTTTGGTTTTTTGTTGGTTCTCCTAGTTTGTTATTTCTATAATTTGGCCTTTTCATGTAGTCTATTCATTTGTTTGAATAAACCATTGGTTTCTTCTTCTGTTATTATAATTTATTTTCACAAAATATTTGGTTGTTTGTGAAGATAATTAGTTTGTTCTTAAGATATGATAGTTTTTGAAGGTTGTGGGCATAACAAATGAGACTGGGGGTGGAAAATACTTAAAGACATTTTTAGTTTGATGGATCATTCACAAATGATTCATAATGTTAACACAATGAATAATAAATTTTTTCTAACAAATATTTAAATATGATAACTTTGAACATAGATATATTCATTTCATGTTAAATACATAATTAATTTTTCCTATATCTAAAGAAATAATTTCTTGATCTAATGATTATTCTATATGGAAAATGTTAATCAGCAGATACCATTTTCAGATTTCTTTCCATTTGGTTGTATGATACATTTATAGAATCATTCTAGATATGATGCACATGTGATTATGTGATCTCCAAACAATCACTGAGGGAATATCAAGTTATATAATGTTAAATCAATCAACATGAATTGTTCACATTGATTACTAAAATATCCATCGAACAAGGATAATTATCTATTTTTTTAATATTCTTGATTTTATGAGTGAAGGAGAAATTAGAGTGAAAATTTTCTTTGTTTAGTGATTCTTAATTGCCTATTTTTCAATTTTCCCTACATAGTAAATATTACCATCTACTTATAGTGCTATTCTTTGGGATAAAATATTATTTAAATGTGTATGATCCATTAAATAATATAGTATCCTTTATAAATCCCCATTCCATATATTATTATTACTATTATTATTTGGTAATGCTCTAACCAACAAAATGATAAATATTATTTCACTATCTTATAAATTTTTTTATCAACATAAATGTCCTTTGTATACTCCGACTCCTTGAAATTTATTAAATAAAAAATTTATATATTATTCCTAAACAAATACTTTATAGAAAAATTTAGAGAATAATTATTTACTAAATATAAAATAAATATGATAAATATATTTCCTTCACAATCAGGTCAATAAATACTTATTTAATTTATATGATAAAAAAATAATTATAAAATTATTCCTTACTCTTGATAATGATATTTATTCCAATAATATAATTGAAATAGAATTTAATTCTAGATCAATGGAAACACATATTGTGTGACCCTCTAGGGTGATTTCTCTTTAGAAATAATGTGTGAATGCCTGAATTATAAGAGTTTTTTCTAGAATGGGTCATAGTAAAAAATCTAAAGAACACAATGTGGACACATTGATTAACACATAATATATATCACTTTGTAATATATTATAGCTTTGTCACAATATCTCATCAAGCACGTTGCACATTTGTTTCACAGATCTGTATTAATGATAGGTATTTCAATGACCATATAAAATAAATAATTCCTTACACAATTTACATGGAATATAATGTGATGGTTTCATTCTAATAAATGTATTATATGTAAAAATCTATAAATATAGAATGGAAAATAATTCCTTGAATTATCCATTAATAACATGTCATTTATAACGCACCAAATATTCCCTACATCAAAAGACCATTTGGACCTATAGTTTAGGTCAATTAATATATCAATGTGAGTTATAATATTCATTAATGATCATATTAATGTTCATGTAACCTTATACACAATAAAATGTTGGAATATTTAATGACATGAAAACATATCAAATTACTATTGGAGGTTCTCTTCTAATCCCCCATCAAAGATATTATAATGAGTGAACTTCATAAGAATAAGCCTCATCCACTTATGAGTCCTCCCAACTTAAAATCTAGATATTTTTTTTATCATAGTATGTTATTAGACCATTGAAATATATTAATGAATTTCATATGGGAACATCAAGGTTCAAATTTAAGTGGGTAACCTCAACAACCTTATTAATACACTCAATACACTAAGACATTATTACCTAAATTCCATTCATAACGACAATCAATCTGTATTAATTTGTTTAATTAATATTAAAATAATTTAATATACATGGAATTAATAAAAAAACATAATTCCAAAATTTCATCCACAAAAAACATCCACATGAAATAGATCCAACTTCTTACAACATTATGACCAAAATTCCTCCCATGAGGTCTATGGAAAACATGAATTTAATGGAAAACGGGCTTTGGACTGAACTGATAAATAAAGATGATTTAACCCAATAAACAATTTTAGCAATTTATAACATTGATTGATTATGTTAAATAGAAAACATAAAATATCTAGATAATACTAGAGTTGAATCAAATACCTATGTTTCTTGAATAAATTCACTTAATATTTCATCATTAGTAGCACAATCCTAAATAATCCCAACAAACAAATAGATTGTCATTTAAAACCATACATCTTGGTTTACGTTGAATCATAATCCCAGTTAAATAATATAATTGATTAAAACCAATAATATAATGAGAATAAATATATTCATGATATTACATTTTATAATATATATATATATATATATATCATAAATGAAAATAGGTTATTAAAAGAGAATTTTTCTCAAATAATAATAATTGAGAAAAAATGTCTTATAATATTTTCTGAATTATATTGTACATATTCAATAATAATATTTAACAATCATATGATTATTTTACATCCATCATAGAGGCATACATATATTAATATCATAAAATTTATTATTTACATATTAAATTTTATTACCTTATTATTATAAATTCATTGTTAACATAGTCTTTCGTGAAATAGCTATCACATGTCAACCAGAGTCCACCCCAAACATGTCACCCAAGCTAGCTCTCAAAAAGGTCCAAGAGGTGTTCATAATCCTCTGGAGATATAAACTAGTTCAAATCATAAAATACACTCAATTTGGAATAATTTATCCCATTAATGGAAGATAAATAAATATGTTAAATAGAAATACAAGATAAACACTATAAAATAATAAAAAAGATAATTATTATATGTACCTCTATGTGTCTTCGCGTGTAACCTCCAACCATAGAACCACACTTTCATGATTAGTGAAATAGTTATGGGTATAATCTAAAAATGAAAAATGATATAGAATAATAGGAACAAGAATAAATATTCGTAGTAGAGATGCCAAGAATAAACCACACCCTATATGTTTCCATTCTTGTCAAAACCATTAAAAACTAGTTTTAAAATGAAACTATATGAAAATAATGATTTCAATGTTTTTAAAAAAAATTAAAAAGATGAAATTTTGTAAAATACATTCACCTTTTTATTTTGAAAAACAATTCTAAAGAATATAACCCTTGAAATAATCTATTATTAATGATAATGATATGAATAAACCATTTTAGTATAAAAGAATAATAAAAGTTCTTGAAAAATAGGGGTATGTAAAACAAAAATTATATTATTTATAAACTACAAGTTAGTCTTTATAGAGAATCATTTACAAATCACACCATGAGAAAATTTGATTGAATTATAGAAATCAAGAAATTCACTAAGAAAATAGGTATTGTGGGGTCTAAGTATTATTATACTCATAGTTATTGAACTATACCATCCTTTTTCATGAATGATCCACTAGAGAGGTATGGTCAAATGTTATATATGTCATAAAATATCATCAGGTAGTTTAATTACTATTGTTAAATACCCCTAATGGGGATCCCGAATTAGTTCCCTCTAGAATATACCAACGTACAAGTCCTTAGCAACATTCCTAGCTACCTAGGGTTACAAATTGATTCTTTCAAATAGTGGTGATTTCTTTTATCAATGCAGAATATACATACATTTCATACACTTCAATAAAAAAATTTCACTCTCTCACCCTATATTCCCACCATATGTGTAGCTCCATTCTAAGTCAAATAAACATGGCATAATCTTTTTCCAACAAGAATTCATCCCAATTCATGTATTAAATACATATGTTACCATTACATGTCACGAGATCATGGATTAAGTGGTATTTTTGTCCACAAAATATGTGTATGTTCTAACTGTACCACATTATTTTAAAAGAAACACTTCCATTTATAAAGAACCTTTCATTGTTACAACTTTTATAATATATTTTTTTTAGAAAACCAATTGTAAATATAAATTCATAAAATAAGAAAAAAATAAGGAAACCATGATTAAAAAAACACAGCCCATTTTAAAAGCAGAACAGAAACAACACAAAATAAGTGAAAATCCATTTCGATGAACCAAATCCAATTATATTGAATATAAATTTCATTTATTATTGAAAATACACAAAAAAACAACGTGAAATCAGAGATTTAAATTTAAAGGACTAGAAATATGGAACCTACCACAAATAATATTTCATTTGAAAAGAGTCACTTTACACTTACATGCATATAAACTTACACATATATATATTTACTTTTTGACCCAATGTACATATTCCCCTCACTATGGGGGGTTATTTACAATGAGAATATATATATATTCCAACCAATGTATACACATGAATGTAACCATAATAATGGTTTCTTGAAACCACCTCAAGGGGGTCCAATCCATAATAGAAATATATCCGGAAAAACCAAAAATAAAAAATCCCTATTTAAAAATTGGCAAATGAATTAAAACAGATGAATGTTTGTAAATTACATAAAATTCATGTAGAAATTCATATAAAAGTTTTAAATAACTATAAGAAAATCAAAATACCCAATGTCACATTAAAACCCAAAAAATGAATTTTACAGATGAAGTCATACCACATTATTCCAAAATATTATGCAACCCAAAGGATAATCATGGTACAACTATGTTCAAAAAAAATTTCATCCCTAAAATTTTCATAACCACCCATAATAATATTATTAGATCTCAAAATTTTCATACAAAAAATCAATATATCAAAAAAAAATTGTTAAAAATAGTGAATACCTACTTGGATTTAGTTGTATTTGACAACAGAGACTAAAAGTCACCGCAATCAAACAAAGGAGTCTTAGAAAAGGGACCAAATAACTAATTAATAACAAAATACCCAATATTTAGTCAACACTAAACCATGTATTCATCCCCTATATAGAGTGATAATTGTAAAATGAAAATAAGGGAATCAAATTGATGAAATAGAACCTTGAGAGGATGTATACTTATCCTGAATTATCTGACACAAAAATGGTTGATGAATAAATAAAATAAGATTGACCAAATGGAATGTCATTTTACATGGGAGGGGGGTTTTCATTCGTTGTAGGTTTGAGATAGGGGGGGTGTGTCTTGTGGGTAATAGTGAGAGGATGGGAGTTGCTATGGTTTTATTATTATTATTTCATTTATTAAATAAAGAATGTCTCAAAAAATATTGGAATTCATTTTATCAAAACATGTGAAAAATATGTTCCCTTTACTGGGAACACTATGTGTTGAAATTATTTGGACAAATGGTGTAATAAACTAAGTGAATAACTTGTGAAACTACTTTACCATGGTGGAAGACTCAACATCATAGTTACAACACAATTTCCCCAATCGTGCTATCATACCATTTTACACAATGAAAAATCAAAAAATTTAAAATTTTACCAGATTAAAAGACTCAGACGTATGAGAAAAATAATAATTAATTTAATAATTAATATAATATTTAAATATGTTTCTGTTTGTGAAAATTTTCCCCTTAATGTCCCTTTATAACCAAATAAATCCATGAGACCTGAAAAGGAAGACACAAAATGGAGCCATAACTATAAAATGAAACTATCCAAATTACTTTAAATAACTCAACATATAAATTTACATGTCACTCCCTACCACCTTAATAAAAAAAATCAATGATATTACTCCCACAATAGATCTCCAAAGCAATTAATGATTTATCCAGAATGGTGGATCAATAAGGAAAGGGTAACCCAATAGAATTGCTATAAAACACCACCCAAAGTCACAAATGAGGGGACTTAATCAGAACCTATTAGTATAGTATCATAAAAAATCCCACTAAAATAAACACTAATTCTCTAACATATTGGTAATTGGATCAAAACTAACAATAGTACTAGATCATGAGAGTAGAATAAAGAGAAAAAAATTAATGGGGGAAATAGTGGAATACCCTGAAATATTCACCAAACCATTCTCAAAGAATATCACAACCTTAGTAGAATCTTTATAAATTTACAAATAATGATGACCTACACACTCATAAACGTAAAAATGTACAGTGATGATGGGGATGGGGGATGAAGGTATAAATCAAAAAATTTCTCATGAATGATACCATGGTCACTATCCGATGTCATTGATAAAAAGGGATGAACGAGAACCTAAAATCCCAACTACCAACCATGAAAATTTTAGAAATAACCAAACCAACACCAGATAATGTGTAAACTCGATTGGTGTAGAATTCATCTTATTCTCTCAAACTACACAATTAAGGGTTTCATTGTCCAATCAGTCAAAATAAGGCATTTCCATAACCCTAATCTCAAAAAAATCATCATGAAGCCCATCCTATCCAATGAGATAAAAACATAACAAAAAATAATCTCAGAGTATATTCCCAATAAAAGTGGGGACCAAAGAAACAAACTGAATAAAGTAATAACATAATATCTCAGCTGATCATGATTAAAGAAAATGAAATCTACAAGGTCCTGCAACACATTAAGCATATTTAGAATTCATATCTAAAAATAAAAACACATAATTTCCAAATTAACAGTAAACTCATTACAATAAGACAACATTAAAACCCCTTTCAAAACAAAGTGAACTCAAAAGTTTGAAATCATTGACTTTTCAGGGACATTATTATTTAACACTAAATTTTTTTTTTACATGATTTGAAAAAAATTTAATACAATTTAAACCATTGTAACCAAAAATTAATTAATATTTCCTAAAAATCAAGAACAAAAATCACAATCACACATTAAGATAATTAAAAAATCACAAAAATCCTATAACTCATCAATTAAAATCATTTTAAACCCACAATTTTTAATTTATAAACCATAAAACATTATCAAAAAATAATTATTTATCTTAGATTGAAATTTCCAAATTGGATGTTTCCAGTAAAACCAATTTAAAATCCCATACATTAATTATTAAAACACCAAACAACAATTTATAATAATTTTAAATCATCATATGCACTTTTTGAACGCACATTATTGGTATTTAAACACAAAATCCATTTCATTTCAAAATTGAATACCATTTTCTAATATTTATAAACCCACTTTTAACATTCAAAACCACATTAAAAATCAAACCACACTATGAAAAAAGGACATTTGCCAAAATACAATTACTGACAAGTAATATATGTATTTGTAATGAGGACTGATTCTATCATATATTAAATTATGTTGATATTAACTACCAATAACAATAATATTTTTACCAATAGATATATATGTATATATTAGTAGTTAAATACCAACAGATCTTTTAACAACATTTAAATTTTTTTTCTTATCATAATAATAAGAAATATTGATATACCAATTAATTAATCAATTCATATGAATTCTATTTAACAATAAATATTTTTCCATTATAAAAAGTTATTGTAAAAAATATTTAATAGCAGAAATTATTTTATTAAAAATTGAATATATATATATATATATTACCCATTATAAACATAACATTTATAATATAATAATATGTGGCTAATTAAAATATTCATAATTTAGTATTATTTATTGAAAATATATATATTTATATTTAAATATAATCCTTATATATATACATATATATTTTTTTTATATAAAGTATATATAAAGTAATAATTTTTTATATAATATATATTCAAAAAATCAAAAATAAACCCTAATTTGCAACACATCACCCTACAAACCAATTTCTGGAACCCCCACCCTTCATCTTATAATTGTTGTAATTCCTCGCAGAACCAATTCTCTGTTCCCACTGGCATTCCTCATAGATCAATGTAACTTCTCTCAGTTCTTGGTCAGTGTTCCTCTCTGGCATCATTATAATAATCCCCCTCTTTTCCAGGCTGGCATCTCATGCCGATATCATTTTGTGACCCCCCTCCAAATTCCCAACAGGCATCCTTGTGTGAAACCCATCATAGATCATGCCATCCTAGGAGTTCCGACAATTTGTCCCCTATAGAAAGGCATCATTCACAAGAATTTTACAGTTATTTCCCCACATGATCCCTCTATCATAAGGGCCATATCTCAACACTACCCATGAATGGAATCATTTCCCCTCGAGCATGATCATCCATTCCCCAACACTACAACACCCACTACTTCTATGGGTTTGAAGGTTTTCCTATTCTCACTATAGTTTATGATTATCATTGAATTAACACCACCATATGTTTCAGGAATTATAAAATGGACTTGTTACTAATTAGATATGAATACAATGCCAAATGTTCTTAGGTTACACATAAAACTTCAGCAACATTGGTTTCTATTCTAGGTTGTAGTTAGGAGTTCATATTTATAATGTATATTATAAATTATATATGGTCATTATTTTTTCCATAACACTATGAATTGTTATATTATTTGAATTTATTTTCCTATAATTCAATTTTATCTATTTTATATGATAACTAGTTGGTAATTTAAATTCTATGTGAAATATTATATAATTTGTCTTTGGATATGTATTTTCATCCATTTTATTCATTTTATTCATTTTTATTTACGTTATTTAATTATAAAATTGCTAAATCATCATATTGTAGTGTGTCATGATGGAGTACATGTTATTGGATAAGCAAATGATATTATTTTTTGGTCCACTTTTTCCATCCCCTTTCAATCCTGGTTTAATTCATTGTTAAATTATATTAACAATTAATTTTTAAATAAGTCATTATTTTCAATTTTTTTCTTAAACATTAGGTTTTTTTCTGTCCTTCATTGCAGGAACAAGATAAAATGTTTTATTCAATACTGGGTAATTTATTTCATTCTTCAACTCTACATCATTTTATTACCCGGATGATTTTTTCTTCTTAATATATTTAATGACATCTAATATAATTTTTTTTAATATCAAAATTATTTATTGAAAAAATCTATTGAAATAATGTTATCTAATTCATCTCATGATTACAATATTAATTCCATGTTTCTCTAGAACAAGAAATTATATATTGGGTTCAAATATGAATACTTTTGTCATTGTTAATATAGGTACACTGTAATAATTTGGAATACAACCATAGATGTCTATGTAGAAACACATTCAATCGTAAAAAGAAATTTTCCAAAATACAACCATATTTTATTTGTTTTAATATTGGTTAATAATTTTTGGCATCATTCCAATTGTCTACATATAATATTTCTCCCACAGAAATAGTTTTTGATTGATTTATAATACCCAATCTAATGTATTGGTGATCGGAATTTAAACACATTATAAAATTTAATTAGAAATTTTAATATTTTAATTATAATATAACCAATAAATTATTGATTCAATAAAAGTATTATAATAAAATAGGATATCCAAATTTATTTGTTTATGAATTTGTATTTATGATTTTCATTCGACAACAAAAATATTATTTTTGAATCGCATGATCCTAAATGACCATTGAATGTTAAAAGGAAAAGGTTATCTGTTAAATCTATTTTTCTAAATTTACCTATTTAAGGAACCTCACATTAGATATTTTATATTTATATAAATTAATATCAATGATTTTGAAGCCTCTTTTTTATCAATACATACTAAGAAATTTAAATGTCATTTTCAGACATAGGAACCATTGACATTTGTTTATAGGTGATTGAGTAGGTATTTTGTTTTAGATTTGATCAATTTTATCAAATAATCATTATTTATTCTTATTTAAAATTTTTTATTCTTGGATATTTATTAATCATACATTTATTTCAATAAATTGAAAAAATTACCATGATTTTAAATTTGTATTCATTCATATGGGAAATTCTTGTCAAGATAAAATACTATCATGTTTTGTTTTATTTTATTTAATTTTTTATTTAACATGCATTATTAAATTGGTATTGAATTATCGAGTTTATGATTTATGAATGATTATTAATATATTTTTTTTTGATTCACGGACTATGATATGATATATCGGGGTTTCCCAAGTTTTCATTTCACTTCAACATTGAGCATTATTTTTCAAGAAGTAATGTATATATATGTTATCCTAATCATTTAATATTTTTTATAAGTAGTGTCAAAATAAATTTTATGATATTATTGTGTTTTATGTGATAAAACTAGTTAGAAGGTTCTACATAATAGGATTTTAATGTTAGTGTCCATCGTATATGGTTCCTTTGCCTATGTTTTTTGTAAATTGAAATTATATATATGTAAAAAATGACTCAAGAAGATATCTATGAATATGCATGTATTTTTTTAATTCTAATAAATATACATGTTATATATGTTTCTTATAAGGGAACTCCGGAAAATCGGTTGATGTGATGAATAATTCTTTTATCAATTGTGATTATTATATCCACACAGCAATAATTCACTTACAATTTTTTTTAACAAAACATGATTCAATAATATTTATAAAATAATTAATATAAAAACACTAAAAATATCGAAGTCCAAAATGATTTATGGAATCCAGATTATCAACTGATTAATGAAATTGGAGACTAGGTAAACAAGATATATCAAAAATCCATGTCCAAACATCATTTAAAAATACCATCATCCTTATATCATGAAGAGTTAATCTTAATCATCTTTTTAATATCACATTTATATAAAAATATTACTAATATCATTTTTACCCAATACCTTGTAATTTTTTTCTATAAATATATTTTAAGATAAGATTACCAGCCCATGAATACTCATACCTTTAGAAATAACATATTGTGACTCTCAGATAATTGGGAGATAATGATAAATTATCCTATCATTATGTTATTTAATAATGATTTTATAAGAGATGTTATATATTTTATTATAATGATCAAATCTATATAATTTTTGGGTAGTATTGTGATAAAATAAAATAGATCTATCTTTTGTAATTATGTGAATATTTCAACCACAAAATAACATGTGTATTATTTTAATCAGATACATTACTATTGTCTCTCATTATTCTTTATTTAATGAACATATAAAACCATATGTGCACTATAAATATTCGTGTCATATAATATTTACATATTCCAATATTACCACATCAGTTGAAATATTAATTTTTACATGTAATTTGATTTTCAAATTATTTTGTACCACTCATAAAAGGTAAATTAATGATAATCCTTTTGACCCTACATATCAGATGTTCAATGAGAAAGCTTGAAATATGGGCATTAATATCTCTCCACTAGATCTCATCATAATGTTAATTATTGAATGATTCCATGATATGTTGATTTTATGTACATGATGCATTAAATTATGAGAAAAATGTGACTTATTTTTCTTTAATCGTAACATTTATGATTGTACATATTTTGGATTTTTGCTTCAATTAAAAATATGCATTCAATCTTCATGTTTCACTATTTGAGGTCCAATTTTCAGAATTCTTTTCCCTTTCTAAAAACCATGCTATGATTTTTTCCAAGAAATTTTTTCTCACTATTATTTTCTGAAAATTAATTAAAAAATATTTGGGAATAATGTAGAAATAGTCATATTTACAATCATATAGTATATCCCTAAATATAAACCATCCACAGTAATATAAAGAAATAATAATTTTGGTATATCATGATTCTTTATTGGGAATTGATTTATTCTTCAATCCTTTGAGTTTTATTTAATTCTTGAGTTATGTTTTTTCATTTATTATTTTATTTATTTATTCCTAGAATAGTTGATTGTGTCGTCCTATTTTTATCCTTACATGGTGGTTACCCTTTATATTTATTCCAGCATCAATTACGTTGTGCTTTAAAATGGTTTTATTTCATTATCCTTATTTGTACCAGATTCAGAGTTTCCCATTAATTTGGGACATTACATCATTTCTCTGAGTGTTTATCTTCTTATGAAAAAATTATATGATCTAATACTATTTATTTAGATGATTTTCCATGTCTATGATCTTTTTACATTGTAATTAAATGATTATTTCAAAAATTATTATTCCCTTTTGAAATAGTACTTTTTTGGGGGAAATTTAGAAATTACATGGTAACTTATGACCATTCCACTTTGATAACATTAATGTATATGAATGTGTTATAAAGAGTAATTTTTTTTATAAAACCTCCTTAAATCCGCCATTTTGAGTCTTATATATAATGAATTGTGGGAATTTTTTATCACTATTAATATTGTGATGTTAATTGACCTTACCAAAAAACACCATTCTAAATTGTTCTGGTTCTCGCAAATATAATATTAACAACTATGCACAAAGTGAGAAATGAATCCAATTCATCATGTGTTTTATATGATTTCTATGTTTCTCATGTTTACAAAAATAATCTCTAGATCAGACTCAATATAAATATCCTTAATCTCTTTACAAATAAACCATATGTTATATGTCATAATTTTCGTGCCATGATATCTAATATGAATAAACTGATTCAAAAGTTCATTTTTAGTAGAATAGGGTGACCATTGAAATTGAAAAGAAATTTTAGATTTAAAATGATCATTACCATACATATAATAGGGTTATAGTTGGTTCGATATTGTACTATATTCATAATCAACCATATGTACTACAATCTTATCCTAGACTCTGTGTCAAAATGTATAGAAGAGTAGACCAAAGCATTGATTTAGTCTTCTATTATTCAGGTTGTGTTTGAAGACAATACCAACTACCCCTAATCTCATGGATATAGTTATGATTCCTTTACAATATTTCCTAATTCATATGTGTGATTTCTTATGGGAAAATCCAAAACTCATACATTTCCAAATCACCTAAGAATCCATACCACCACCACCAACATGAATTAAAAATGATTTTTTATCCCATAGATAGTTTACATTATCTAAAAGGACAAATGACTCTCCATTTTGGTTATGCTGTGAGTTTTTATACTAGTTATAGGGTTATTATCATTCATTATTGGTTTTATCATGCTTATATGGGTTTTTTCAGGTGGCGTCATGGATTATTTTTTAGAGCTCATCTATGGGAACATCTTTTGATGTTCAAAAGGTTGGAGAAGCTGGAGGCTTAACTTATATGAGGCCATTTATTGATAATATTCAGTAATGATAGCTAGATATTGTAGAGAGATTGTTCTAGAGGTTTGATTTGTAGGTTCTTTTATGTAGATATTGAATTTTGTTATATTTTTTCAGTGTTTATATTTAGGTTACTTTTTTTATTTTAATGTGGTTCTTTGGTTAATGTTTTATATTTCATTAAGTTTCTCCAATAATGGTAATAACATCAACATAGTATGGATTAATTTTGAAAAATTCCTAAAAATTTATTTTTAGGATATGTTATTGTTTGGGATAATTTGGGTGCCTTTTTGGATAAATGATGCCTAGATTTGAGTAATTAATACAACTGATCCGAGAGATGTTATTAGGAACAATGAAATTTAATCAGTATTGAAATCATTATTTATACATTCATTTATTTCTATTTTGACTCCATTAATGAAGAGTTTTCACTAAATTTTTTGTATGTTTTTTGAACTCTTTTGATGTATATATTGGAGCTAAAGTGTGTGGAATACCAATAAATTGTGATTTCTCACTTGTGATGGATGTTTGAGAAATTGTTTCTGGATGATATTGGATATGGAGTAGTGAATTGTGGTTTCATACAAATGCTGGTGCAATCTCACTTGTCCAGTGGCATGGATGGGTCATTGATAATATCTGGTCATTAGAGATGGCTCACTAGCATGGATTGGAGGGTGATGGAGCTAACTTTTAGAATGGATGGTTTTTGGTGCTCATTGGTTGCTGGTGTTCTAGATTGTTCACTAGAATGGATGGGCTACCACTACATTGTCATGGCATAGACTGGTCGCTGGGGTTATTTAATGGTATCTTGGTTGGGAGTTGGCCCATTGTCATGGATGAGAATGGATGGGTCAGGGGGGTTATTGGTTATACTATATTAAATTACTTTATTATTATAATTGTTTTTCATAAAAAGAAAATGTTTATAAATATCCATCAGTTTAATAATTACTATATATGTACTATATTTTATAAATTAATAAATATATTATGAAATTATACGACAAACAAAAAATTATAATTTTTATTCAAATGTATTATATAAAATTATATTATATATTATTAATATTATTATGAATTGAAATTTTTTTCATCAGGACCTATTTCAGAACACATTTACCAACATATATATTATCTGTTGATATTATTATAATTGTAATTTAACTATTTTATCTGTCACAAAATTATTTATGCAAAGAGTTTTTATCTATAGTTTAGTGATAACGACATATAAGTTGGTAAAACGTTTTATCAAAATAAATTGTACATTTACGAAGAGATATTCCCACGTTGAAAAATTTTAACTATTTTTTAGTACCAATACCACATCAATATATCACCAAAAAAATTCACAAATATTTGAAAACAAAAAATAAAATTCAAAATGGGTTTGTGTACATTCATTGTTGTCCTACAAGGTTTGACATCCCATATTTCAATTTACAATAACCACATAGTGTCTCTTGGAACCATCTATATTGGATACACTAAAGTTTCTAAGACATCAGACCTATAGATGAATTAATTTCTGTACATATTCATGCCAAATTTTTAAAATTATGAAAAATCAAAGATCAAAATCAAAATTTAAATTCTGAAATGCCTTTGTATCTTAGAATTCATCATGTGAATTAGTGATCATTCTCAAACCCATTATTAAAATTTTGATCCCTGATGATCATATCTACCATATAACCAAAATATCAAATAAAAAGGGATTCTTGGGGGACAATGAATGTTCCTATGGAGAAAAAGAAATTTAATCCTATGATACCAGTTTTTTTATGAACCAGCCTTGGTTGAACCCAAACTGGCCACCCGAGCTAGCCCACAATAATTCATGTGAGGTTTTCCCAATTATCCAGGGATAAAACTACTGTCTAGAATCAAATATACATAATTTGGAAATATTTTTTCAAAAAAATGATAGGAAAATAAATAATTAATGCATAATAATAAAATAATCAATAGAATATGAATATAACAACAAACTATTACATGTACCTCCATTAGACCTCATGGGTCACCTTCAACAATAATACAACACACATTCCATGAGAAAACATAGGTTAGGTGGTAAATGAAATAGAAAAATTATAGTTAAATGTGGGTTTTAGTAAAAAAATTACACTATGGATGCCAATATTAAAAAATTCATTATTTTAAACAACTATTTATAATTTAGACTTTATATTTCACAACAAAAAAGTTAAAAGTTGATATTTATTAAAATATATTTCTCATTTTTTAATTTTAATAACTATTTATAAATAATACTACACTTAAAATATTCCATTTATAATAATTATTCAATGATGGAAATAGTTCAATATGAAGGAATAAAACCAGGTTTTACAAAATAGGGGTACATAAAACATGATTTATATTTTTTACAATAAAATGAAACATTGATGTAGAGTAACTACAAAAAATAGTGAAAACTATAATAAATGGTGGAAATCTAGGGTAAATCACTAAGGAACAATGTTAGATGGGGTCATACAATCCCTGTACTCTTGGTTATCAGTGAATATAATCATTTATAATGCACGATCCAGTAGAGAGGTCAGATACAAATTTATATTAGTCCCAAAATAAAAGAATGATTGATATTTAGTGTTGAAGATTAATTCTGATGGGGAGCCTAGGGCAGTTGCTTATCGAATCATTGAATTTATTATTCTCTAAAACAAATCTATGTACCCAGGTTTCCTATGTGCTTCATTAAAGGGATTTGAGTTTTTATAATGTTATAATGTACATACGTGACACACATTTCACACAATAACAATAAATTCACTATCTGACCTTTGAAAATTGAAACACATTTCCAAGTGATATAAACATGGAAATTTTTTATTCACCAATAATGAATCACAATTCCCTTAATTAACAAATAAATTACACTTCCCAGTCAAGGGGATATTCCTTAAGAGGTTTTTTATCTTCCATAAATATTTAAATGGTCCTACCATGCCTCATTACATAAAAAAATTCTTCTAATTCAGAAAAAATCTATGGGTATTAACAATATTATGAAAGAAATTGTATAGGAACCAATTTAAAATTTATAATTCTCCATAATTAAAAAAATCATGAACTAACATTAAACCAAAATAAACACATTTTAAAATTTTAATAAGAAGCATTGAAAACAATTTTGAATATATATTCCAAAACAAAAAAAAATATTAATATAGAATAATAATATAATATTAAATGTAAAAAAAATAAAAAAAACTAATAAATAATATATATCAATTTAAAGGATTGGACATAGGCATGCTACCTAAAAAATCATCACTTTTACATTGGCCTAATCACTCTTGCAAGAATATACACCTTAATATATATAGAAATATGCTTTGACCAATATTTAATATTCCCCTAACCATGAAGAGATTTGAAAAAGGTGGATATATATATATATATATATATATATATATTCTAAATATGTATACACCTATAATTAGCCTTTAATAATAGTGTCTCCAAACAATCTAATGGTGGTTTATGGAATATTAGAAAAAACAAGAAACTCAAAAATTAGAAAATAATTATCAAAAAATGGTTAATGTAAATAAGGAAAGTATGTGAGTTAAATAAATTTACTTTGAAGATTCATTAAAAAATTATTAATAACTCATTAGACATAAAACATACACATTCAATATTTAAAAACCAACACATGTACTTTTCATACAATGTTAGAACATAATTTTCAAATAATAGTGGAAACCAAAAAGATAATATATTTAAACCCATGATGAAACATATTTCTATACATAAATAATTCATTATTACTCATAATATAATAATAAAATATCAAAAATTTCAAATTAAAATTCATGTAATCAAATACCAAATAATTAAAAAGTTAAGAATATGGAAGACCGGCTAGGAACTAGTTGTATTTGATAACTGAGACTAAAAACAACCTCAATCAAACCAATGAGACTCAGTAAAGGGATCACACAACATAGTCATAGTAAAACAACAAATAAAATTCAACCCTAAAGAAAGGTTTCATCCCATAAATGGAATGGAAAGGGGAAAATAAAATGGAGAGATGAAAATCGATTAAAAAGGATTCAGAGAGAAAGAATTCATACACATGATGATTACACTCCAAAATGGGGAAATAATCGAAAAATGGATAATTCAGAGATGGAGGGGGTCATGTTCCATGGGTGGGTGTAGGGAGGGGGTTGTGCACAATAGGTGAGGGATAGGGAAAAGGAATTCATTAAATGGTGTAATGGTGAATGGGGAGATTATGGATGAGGGTATGGTTTTATTTTATTATTATTATTGTTATTAAATTTTTTAACCAAGAGAGGGTCACACGATATGTTCACATGGTTTACCAAATAATGTTTCCTATATGTTCCATTTTCTGTAACACTAGTTTTCCACATAGGTTTTTCCAAACATTTTATAAACTATGGTCTATCCGTGTGAATCTCTACTGCCAATGTAACATACTCAACCACATGATTTCCACAGCCTATAGCTAACAATTCTGCCTAACCGTGTGACATATTAGAAAATATAAAAAATTAAACATTTCAAAAAATATATTATTAAGACCTCTTATATAAAAATATAATTAAATAATGGTATTAAATAAAAAATAAATAAGGTTTGGGATGTGATAATTAATGCTTTGCTTTTTGTGTTTCTCTGGATTTGTTATTTTTTGTGCTATTAATTTTTTCATGGTTCCATTTTCTCTAGATTGATAATTATGATATAGCTTTCATATATATTCATTATATATATATTTATAGTAATCCATTAAATTTTGTATTTAAAATGAGTTACACTACTTATAGATATGGTAGGGCGTACATGGACATGAACGATGTTTCCATTTTATCTATTGATCAAATGAAAGGAAGGTAAATAATTTATTACTACAATAGAGTCAATATTATGTCATGTATATCATAAATAATCATTAATTTTACCCTAATTACCTTCCATTCAATACTTATTAGGGAAAAAAATTCATCCTATCATGTGGCAGTAATCCATCGTACACACGAGAACCAATATCGTATAACACATTAAATGTAAATATATAATTTATAAGTGATATATTTTTTACATAGGTTTAATTATGTTAAAATCATAATATATATTTATTTAATCAATTATTATTTCCACTATTATAAAATGGAAATGGAAAAACACTTCACATTCGTTCGTGAGGTACTAGATTCCCATACAAATAAGAGACATTATTGTTTTCAATCATGTTTTGAAGAAAGATGGAATATGTGGATTTGTAATAAAATCAGAATTATAATATCATATCATATGTAAATACCTAATTTATCATTATATCCTATCCTGGGAAGTTGTTTTAGAGATTGAATAACATGAGTTTGTGAGGTTTTAGTTCATTGTACACATGAATGATGAATTTTTATCCCATTTAACAGAGAATTAGAAGGATTTTGGTAATGAAAATAACATTATAACATCCAATTAAATGGAATATATTTTATATGATATATCATAATGTTTATATACTTCATGGTGGTTGGGTGTGAAAAAATAATATAAAATTCTTTGTTAGGGATGTTACCACTTCTATGGAAAACTAGTTATGGTTTCCATCAAAAGGCCAATTAGGATGGATTTCTATAAAAAACATACTATTTATTACATATTAATAAATTCATTATTAGATTAAATTATAATTAATAAAACCTAAATGATCGATAATCTATGTTTATTTGGGAATTAGTTACATTATATAATTTTTTATAACATGAAAAACATCATCTTTTTTGAAAACATCATTAAAATTATTTCACATAAAACTGTATGGAATAACATGTGGATATACACATAAAATGGATGACCTCTAAGTCCTAGTAAAGGAATAAACATGTAATAACATGAATAAAGTGATAATTTTAAGATAATAGTCTTATAAATGGGTCGTAATTGTATTAGTAGTCATAAACAAGAATGATAATACATGGTATAACATGATAACAAGAAGGCAATATTGGAAATGATGAAACAACATATATCACTATATCATATAAATTGGTCCATTAAAACTACCATGAAATCCTAAGGGAAAAATTACCATTAATGAATATGGTTCACTCTTTGTCCCAAAATGACATCTCGTATACTATAAATTACCTTTTGCATTTGTGGGTAATATATTATTTGGTGCACCTGTCACGTTGAATTCATTGTCATGCATAAGTGATTCATAAATATTATAAAGCAAGGAATAAATTACCATAATTTCTTATTCCAAAGTTAAGGATATTTGAATAAATACATGTAATTACTAATTAAAATATGTATATGTGTATAATGGTGATCAAACCTGATTGTACATGTCTATGGTATTCACTAGACAATTGTTTTGTCTTAGAAAATTGTAGTGAAATTTAGACAACATAATTCATCACATAAAAATTCATAAAATGGGTTTATGGGAGAGGAAATGGGACACTATTTATTTTATCATAAAAAAGTAGTAATATTTACATTGAATGAGATTACCCAACATTATTAATTGTAATTTTAATGTAAAAAATAATAAAGAAACATTAATAAAGAGTATATTGAGGGGATCACTTACTTGAGTGTGTGGCTCCAAATTCTTTTGAGGGTCTTTTGAGAGGTGGGGGGGGGAACATTGGGAGGACTCTAGGGATAGAAGTTAAGAGTAATGAAGTTATTGAATTATTTTTAGTTATGATTAATGGTATATTGGGTGGGTCTATATGGTAAAAGTGTGGGGATTTCATTATTATTTTTTAGTCTGTGGTTTTTGACACCATATAATAAAATGACCATAACCACTGGCATTACCTATTTTTTCCCATGGTTTCATACAAATATGACTGCTTTCTATTATATTATATGGCCATGTGTAGAACAAAATAAAATAGTTCCATTTCTTATTTAGAGGTCATTTAAAATTTTAAAGAAATGTTTAAAAAAACATAAAATATATTAATGGTTTTGGATGATTCAATTTGGAATTATAAAATTAATAAAAAAACACTATTTTGAAGTGTAATGAAATATTTGGTCATGGATTCCTTTTTTAGTTTTTATTAAAACACTTTTTTTCATTGTGGTGTTATAATAAGAATAATATATTTATACGTTATTTACATTTTACACAATAATTTTGCGGTCATAGAAAATTATAAAAAATTCATCATTGGATTATTTTGAATTTATGATTCAAAAAATAATATATATTTTACCTAAAATGTATAAATATGATTACATTGACTATTAATATAATAATTTATATTTATTGAAAATCTTTTTGTTTTTAATAATAATAGTTTTCGATCTCATATTTAAATTACATTAGTCATCATAAAAAATATATGATCATTTATATTTAATAAAAATTATTTCAGAAAATTATTTCATTAAATTATTACATATTTCAAAAATCCATTCATCAAAAAAAATTCATTGATTTAATATTAAAATAAATAATTTTTGTGTTTTCTCGTATGAAAATAAAAATCATTTATAATGTAACAATAATAAGATAAATATTTATTCATTAATCAATATAAATAATTTATATAATTATAATTTTAGGGTCTTGATACATATACAATTAATGGGGAAGAGGGGTGTCTGAAGCTCATCCTCCACTCCATGGAAGAAATGACTGAGGAATTCCTTTGGCCCAACGCCTCAAATGATGAAATTTTAAGAATTTATGAAAGAAGGTTGAATGTTGATGCCACTAAGGAGCAAGAAGTGTAAATAGACAAGGAAGATCAAATCATTTCCCGAGGCTTCAATAAATGAAAAATGACCTTAGAGGAATTCATTTATATAATGGAAAGAATGGATACTAACCTTGTAGAACTCATCAAAGTGGATCCAGACACTCAGGTTAGTACTCTTCACTGGGAACTATATAGAGTGTCTGACTCAAAGAACCTTAGTCTTGTGTTTAACCATTTTGTGAGCTCTTTTAGTATGTAGTGGTTTTTATTTTGTGAACCATGGTTTCACACTCTTATTTAAAATATCTTTATAATAAAAATTTATATTGGAGGAGGGGGATACATATACAATTAATAAACTTGAAAATTACCCAATGTTAAGGTGTAAAATAGTGAGTCTTTGGTGGGGTGGGTCAATATACATGTTTCGGACCATGATCTGGATGAGGATGAACTTCTCCTATAAACGGCTTCGATCGTGATTAATTTGTTGGATATCTGTTTGTGTTTTGTCAACAATAAGTCCCATATATTTCATATCTCTCAAAATATCTAATAAAGTGTATTTACAGGGTGAAATAATTTTTTTTGAGTCTATCACATATTTTTTCTTTTAAATTGGATTTGATAAAACCTTATATTTATTCTCATCATGTGAACATTGTTAAAAGACTATATAATCATCATTAAATATGAAAAACCTTCATTTAAATATGATATAATATAATAAAACCTAAAAAGTGCATGGTTTTTTAATAACCATAATATATAATATGACATTAAATCAAAAAATAATTTTATTTATAACAGTTCGAGTCATTAAAATATTCCCCCTTATGAAAATTTCCACTCAAAATTTTCATTTCTGATAGTAAAAAAGATGAGGTTAACTCATTTTCATCACCTCCTCCATTTCCCACATCACATGTTCAAACATGTGGATTATCCACTGTAAGTTGACACAGTTCATTGTCTTATTTTTTATAACATTATTTGTGTATACGATGATTTTATCTGGATTCTCTTCAAAATAAATATCATTCTCCAATGATACCACCTATATATTTTGTACATATGAGAGATATGAGATGTAATTCATAATGAGAATTAAAAAATACCTCATATAATTAAGATAGGTTAAGTGGGAGTTCTTCTTGATAGTTGAACACTCTAATACAGTCAACGATATTATTGGGGGTGAAATATCTTGGACTAAGCATCCAATATTCCAAAATATCATCCATTATTTTATGAAGATATGTATAGGAATATTGTGTCTCCAACCTCAAACGCTGCGTCTCATCGATGGTAGTTATCATTGCTCATATGTCGACTCTGAGAAGTGTTGATGTGCTACTGAATGGTCTTAACCTTTTCCATTATTTTTATAACCATTTCAAGACCCAGTGGTTTGTGTTCCTCAACTTCATCTGAGTATAGAAATGTTATAAACATCCTCTTATAAAGGGATTCATAAAGATCCTTTGGGATTCTTTGGTTGAAATTATTATTGTATGAGAACTCCATCTGATTAATATATTGGTCTCATCTTCTATTTATATCAGTTGAGTATAATCATAACATGTTCTATGTTTTTTGAATTTTCCACTAATATTGGACCTCATTTAAGGAATGATAATTCATACTAAAGTTCAACATATTGTTTAGATGAATTTGGGATGTTTTCTAGAACATGTAGATGAATAAAAGATCTAGATATAATACAATTGATAGTGGTACTATATGTAGCCTAACCACTTTTATGATGTATATCTATGGATGATGATCCCGTGATACGTCCTCTCGAATCACAATGAATATTTTTATCTTTGTATGATAATTCAGCACAACAATTGTGGCCTTATTTCTTCTTTATGTGTTTGGATGACATGTGAAAAGTTCAATGGTGACGTTTTCCCATTTCAATGTTTGAATGGGTAATACTGGAATCATCCCCTTAAATGTTTTCCATTCCACCTCCACTAGAAGAAACACAATATATCATGATATATATTACATGATCTCATTATTCATAATTTCCCTCGAATAGTGATCTTGAGATCTGGATAAATTTTAGTTCTTCTATGTTAGATGGAGAAGGATGAGTTATGTGCATCATCCAACATATCATTATTTAATATAGGATTAGATGGTATACATAGTCTTGAATGATATCCCATAATTCCTTCATTAACATTAAACTCCAAGGATTTACATTTCCTAAAAATTTTAAATTTCTTCGGAATTCACAAAACAATTCTCATATAATACTTTATCTTCTCCAAAATGGAAATTTGAGAAATATTATTTAATGGAAAGATGATTTTCATTCCACTATCATTCCCATGTACATTGTTTCCAAATCTGTAAACATTGGGTCACAATCCATTCTCCACATCAATAAATTTTTTGGATCCTTTCTAATTAGATCTTCTACCACTTTATTCAAATTTCTATGTTCATAGAGGGTTGATAATTCATAGTCCATGATCATATTTAACCAACTTTTTGTGGATATTTATTTATTTCTGTTTGAATATATACTTTATGCTTTTGTAGTATGTATATATTTCACACATCTCCATAATGATATAATGTGGAAATAATTCCCATGTTAGGACCACTGCATCCAAATTTGGATCTTATGATGCATATATATTTCCATGAATATTCAACATCATTGCAGAATAGACTATGACTTTTTATTTTTTTAGTAACACAAAACCCAATCAATTCTTCAAAAAATTGTTAAATACCAGGACAAGAACTCCACATGGGTATAGTGTGAGGACAATTATAGTGATATTCATCCATTTAAAATAAATTTAGACATCATTTCAATCATCCCAAGAAAACGTAACACCCTAGTGAGTTATCTGGGTAAGATGTTTTGATAACCATGATCAGTTTCACATAAAACATTTATAACACCCAGTTAACCCAAGGATGTTATGGATATATGACATAGATGTTGACCTCAACCATCATTCATTTTCCTTTTGTTTATCGTTTCAATAGGTATAACATTTCTTGTGATGATATACCCCGTGAATGATACTTCATTTACCCAGAAAATGAACATGATGTACATGGCATAAAGTTTATCTTTTTGTAAGGTTTCAATCATAGTGTTCAGATTATCCACATTCTAATCCTTTCATTTAGAGTATATTAAAATATCTTCTTTAAATAAAACTATATATTTTTTAAGGTAATCTATAAATAATCTATTACTCAATTCCATGATGATATAGGGATCATTAGTGAGTTTAAATAGAATTACTATGAACCAAAGTTGTCGTACCTCGTTTGGAAATCATTCCTTGGAATATCTAACTTCTGTACCCTAACATGGTAATATCGTGATTACACATCCACATCGTGGAATAATTGTGCAGCACATACCTAATAGACCAACTCATAAATCTATGGAAGGGGATACTTGTTCTTTATTTCTATTATGACGAGATAATGATAATTAATGAAAAGGGGAATTGACCCATCCTTATTTCTTAAAAGTATGACTAGTTCATCCCATGTTGAAGAACATGGGAATATGAATTATTCGTGCAGATTCTCATGTATTATTTTCTTCAGAACCTCATATTACATAATAGATATAATATATAAACTCTGGGATAATTATAATTCACTATATATATTCTCGATTTAAAATTGAACAACTTGACGAGGTGGAAGACGATAGAATTTTTTGGAAAACACAACATCGTATTCCCTAAAAAAAGAATGTATTGGATGATGTTTCCTTCCATAGACTCAATCATTTGATCTATATATTATATCTCATAGGGTAATAATATCAAAGATTGATATGTTAGTTATAAAGAACATGCATCCTCCACTATGAACTTGTATATAATTGGGGGTTATTTAGCAACACGGAGAGTGATTTCCTTCTCAAGAAAATTTATGTTGATCTATATATGGAATTAAAATCTATACCTGAAATTGCAAAAAATTACACAAAAAATGTATTACTGGGGTTTATGGATTCTTTAGACCACAAATATTTATTAGGTGTGTTTTATATACTTGGTATGCTATAATTTCCATATTTTCTATTTTAAACAATAGCTTTATGGCGAAGCATTTTTCTGGTGTTTGATTAGTTCTACTAAAAATTCATGATATCATGGAATGTTTACAACCATTACAAAAAATTACATTCTTTTATATTGAATGAATAACAATCTTAATATTAAATGCTTCATATTTCGGGTCCACTTTAGTAATTATGATTGAAAAATATCTCTCTTTCATTCATGGAGGTTGTTGGTTATCTCACAAATTTTGTGGATTAGTGATTCGCTTTTAAAATTGAAATGGTTCCATATAGTGAAAACAACAAATAATACGATGAGGTTTTACTAGAAAATTTCCTTCCTCCATTGAATTAGTGGGATTATCTTGTCCATAATTTTTAGATAGGTGTAGTTCCTTCCTATAAGTAAAGAACCCCCCCCCCCCCAAGAAATTTATAGGGTGCTTCTTTCCACACCTTGGATATGTTAGATATAGAAATTTCATGGAACCATTTGATTTATCCATCTGATGTAAAAAATTATACTCTACTTTCCGCTTATTACCTTGTGATGCCCTTTAGGTTCTCTAATAACTATTTTGACATTGAGGGAACATCTATATATTTCATATTAACTATCAAAGTCTCAGATATCCATGTATTATTGTAGATTAGGTATTATCTCACCAAATAATCATTCAACCATAAAATTGGGTGAAACATCAATGCCAAAAAAGTATCGTTCATGTCTTTTGAAGTTTTCCTCATACTACCCAATAAATATGTTGTCACTTCTCATTATGGAAAGCAAATCCTATTCCATTTCATGTAAGGGAGTGTGAGAAAAATATACTAAAAAACATTTTCTATAATTCCATCCACCCCATTAAATTTATATCATACTTAGGCTACATATTTTTATCAATTTCCACCACTTATTATGATCTCCCATTATTTGATAAACAACTAGTAGATTCTTCTCTTATTTAAATCATTGAAGGATAGATAATATCATCTCAATGGAGTTTATCCATTTATCTATGATTTACGTAATATATGATCCATTGAAATTTGAATCCCTTTGTCACATAAAGCCCTCAATTTGAGCTTTTTCATTCTTAGGGGGATTTGGGTGATACTCAAGGTCATGGTTTCTATAAAAAACCTATGCTATTTGGGAGACTATCATCACATGGTTTGTGATTGCCTCTCTCATTATGATGGTCATCTCATTGGGAAAGTCATTACATTTCTTATCACATTGATTTTTATGTGATTCCTCCCATTTCAATACATTGGATAAAATAATATGAAAACTAAGGCTAGGATTTTTTAAATAGTTTAACTCATAAAGGGGGAATCCAATGACATTAAAGGGATATCTTATAAATTACATGTATTTCATTAACATATGTACTATATAGATTCAAACTATGTTACCCATGATATATTTTGTATTATATATATTATTTTTAAATTTTCATGTTCCATTAATAATGGATCATAATGAACTTATGAATTTACAAAATAAAATCCCCTAAGAGTGTCAATCTAGGTATGCAGTAACACACATTTTCATGTACTAGGTTAAACCATGTTAGGCCTTAGACACCATATTTGAGATGTTACCCCCTGGTACATCCACAATCCATATTTTTATATTTTCTAACGACACTTTTAGGGTAATTGTGAACCTAACATATGCCCACCAGATTCATACCACCCACAAAAAAAAACATCACTGCCCAAAATACATTCCAAAACAGTGCCCAAGATTTTCAAAATTCAAATTCAAATTATAAAAGTTGTCAAAAAAACCATGTTCCACCGTGACACCCGAGAAACCAATCCCTCGAGCAGCTCACCGCCATCATCACATCGCTGGCTCAATCACATCAATGCCAATGACTGCCATCTTCATACTGGAGCTCGATCTACACGTACCTATCTCGTCATTGTCCCCTTCCTAAAAATCATCCGCCACACGCCACTTTCTCATGAAACATGACCCATCGGTTGAACCAAGAACTCCGATCACCACAACCTCCATCACTGATAACCATTTTCTGGAAACCAGCATAGAAACTCCACTAATGATTATATCCATTTACCATTTCACATCAACACATAACCAAGGTATCTTCATCGACACCTAAACACCACCTATCTATACTCCTATGTAGACCGCTGACACCCGACGTCGACTGGGCCAACCCTGGCTAGATCATCTAGCCATCGAACCATCACAGCATTAGACCACCTTCACAGAGTGATCACACCAGAACCGCATCAAACTATAGTACCAAAATAGGGTTATATTTTCTTGATAATCCACTTAATTTATACTTGAAATTTTTTTGTTATGATTTCATATACATTGTCTTATCACTAATGATTTTACTAGATATTTATGGCCCAAATCCCAAAAAATTTAAGAAATACTTTGATACCGACTATAACAACCCAACTCATTATTAAACATTAACACATGATTTATTACAGAAAATTACACATAATACAATGAATATTATCAATAGTTATTGATTCATTGGGTATTAGGAAAATTGTATAAATATTTTAAATTGGAAAAAAATTATATCTAATGAATTCTTAATTGATATTTTTTCACTTAAAATATCATGGGATTACCTAGGGATATACATAAGAAATGTGTTTTATATAGAGTCCTAGAGTGAAATAAACATGAAATGAAATGAAGAATGGGATAAATTTTATAAAATAAAAATATAAATGGGACATAAAAGTAGTGATAATCATAAACATGAATAATATGATATTAAATAACATGATAACAAAAAGGAACCATGGGAAATACAGAAATAATGTAAAACATTACATCATAAAAATATATCAAGGCTTACTACCAAGACAACATAATGTAGAAAATATCATAAAGGAATCATGTTCACTGCCTATCCTAACAAGACTTATGATGAGGATGACTAATAACCTATTCATTGGATCATTGTATATTTTTGGGTGTACCTGTCACATTCATTTTTTTCTCGTGCTTAATTATGCCATATAGATCATAAAACTAGGTATCATTTGACATAACATTTTATTTCCTGAAAAATAATCTTAAAATACATAAATTTATGTCCTAATTAAATGAATTAGTTGTGTATAATGATGAACACATTTATTTGAAATGGGTATCATAATCATAACCCCATTGTTTTGGCATGAAAAATCACTGTTAATTTTGTCACCATAATTGTGTCACAAATAAATTAATAAAATAGTTTAATGAGATTACCTGGGGTCTCATAAAATTTTGAAATATAATGGACAGTAATAGCTATAAGTAAATACCTATCATATCATTAGTAATCAGAATGATAAATCATAAGATAATATTTAATCTTTAATAATTAGTAGATTGTTTGGATCCCATATTAGAGTGTGTGGATCCAAATGAAAGATAGAGGCTTTTATAGTGCTTGGGGTCACCTTGTGAGGACTCTAGAGAAGATAGTTATGGGTATGAACATGATAAATGGTAATTTAGTGATGATAAATGGGAAATTGGGTGGGTTAATATAGGAAAAGAGTGGGGATTTCATTATTATTTCTCGAACATTGGTTTTTGACTCGAAAAAATAAAATAACCAAAACCATAGACCTTATTATGGGGTTTCCCATCGTTTTTGATAAATGGGATTATTTCCCATTATTTTGTAATTTTATGGGCCGACATCAATATAATAATTCCCTTTCTTTGGGAGACGTGAGTCATACTCCTAAATAAATGATTTTAATACCATAAAATATATTAATGATTATGGATAGTTTTGAAATTATGATTCAAAAAATAAAATACATTTTATATAAATATTTATATAAATATTTGTATTTTCACTTATAAAATATTATTTAACATATATTTAGAAATTTTGGATTTTATTGAAAATAACGGTTTTAGATCTCTTATAAAAATTACATTTAAATTCATAAAAATTATATGATCATTTGTATTCAAAAAAAATTATATATGAATAATATTTTATTGAAATAATATTTTATTTAAAAATCCATTCATAAAAATAAATTCCTTAGTTGACCATTACTCAATAATACTATTTGCACGATATTATATCAAAATATAACTCATTTTTAATGTAAATATAATAGGATGAAAATATATTCTCGATTATATGAAAATAATGAAAATAATAATATTTTAAGGGACTTGATACATATCTATTTAAAACAACAAGAATTTACCTATGGTCAAGGTGTGTGATATTGAGTCTTTCATTGGGTTGTTCGGCCTACGTGGTTTGGTTCATTATCATGATGAGTTTGAACTTCACTTATAAGTTGTTTCACTCATTCTTCAGTGTTTTGATCTCAGCTTTGGCCTGCTTAAGGTAAACACCAATGATTATATCTCCTCTAGAACCACTGATAAATGTTATTCGTAGGGTATGAATGTAATTTTTAAGGCTATCAATTCATTTTTTTGTGTCCATTGGATTGGTTAAAACCCTACATTTATACGAATCATGGGATCACTATTCAACGTCTATATCATCAATGGTTAATATGCATTACAGTCCTTTAAATATGATAGTATATAATAAATCCATATAAGATCAATTTTTTTCAATAACCATATCTCACAATAAGACATTAAATCAAATGTAGAATTTTATTTATAATAGTTCAGGTTGTTGAAATTTCTGACAAAAATATGGATTCTAGGATTATTGGGGCGATTTAAGAAAGATATTTTGGTAGTTATTGGATAATCTAATGTATTTTGGTCGTGTGAGAATTTTGGGAGAGGGGTGGCCATTTATAAGGGAGGTGAGTGGAACAATTTTAATTGTTCATAAATAAAAAATTGTTCACATGTTTTACCCATTTGGAACACTTGTAAAATGATCCATTGTCAAACCATAGAGGTGATAAAGTAAATATTACTACGAAATGTCATTTTAAAATTTATAAGTAATTTTACCACTAATATGTTCAGTTTAACCCCTAGTAAACTCATTTTTAACATATCTGTGATAATAATTTTTTTACTGATTTATTATTCAAAATATTTAAAAGTTATGTTTACGATATTTTAAAATGTAATTTTTTTATAAAAATTGAATCCATTATTCTAAATACAATTCAAAGAAGTATGAAATTGTAATTAAAAAATAATCCCACAAATGTGATGAAAATTTAGTTTTCTAATGGGAAAAGTCCCATAATTTAAAAATATATATGTAATAATTCAATATGTAATTGATTCCAAAATCTTGAATTGGATTAATAGATATATAATTGAAATAATTTTACATTCGGTAACATATTAAAATAAAATATATCTTATAAATTCTATGAATGAAAAAGATAATTTTTAATAAAATCTAGTATTTTCCACTATTCACTAAAATATTTAGCATTTAAGAATGAACCAAAACAAAAAACATAAATATAAATTTAACTTGATGATTTGAAAAATGAAGCTTATTTTTCGAAATGATGTTTTCAATATCATCAAAAATTTATTTTGAAAAAAGTTAGAAAACTGGAAAATAAATTAGGTAAATATGGTCTTTAAGATTAATGTTTTATTTATTCTTGTTTATTCTTTAAAAATATATAATATTATTGTTAAAATTTTTATTGAATATATTTTAAATAATTTTATTTAAAATATTTAACCAAAAAATAATTTGATTAGTTTATTGATTTAAAACTTATATGTGAAAATGAATGAAGTTTTTTTATACAATCATTAATTTGAAATTGTTTTTATTTTTATTTAAAATTAATTTTTCACCAATTAATTAATATTATATAAATATATATATAATTTATTTTTAAATGTTAGTAAATACTATTCAATCTCATCATTCCATTGGCTATGGTATAACTACATTATAATACAATAATTGTATTTAAATTTTTTAAACATAGTGTTGTGTGTAATGAAAGATTCAACCAGTGTTTCAAGTAATGAATGATAAACATAGTTTTGTCTTTAAAAAATTCAATTATTGGTGTTTCATTCTTTAAAAAATATCAAAAATATTAAATCTAGTTGAAAAAAATATTTTAAAATAATTTGGGGTGTTACATTCTACCCCAATAAATAAACTATTTGCACAAAATTAAAACATTTTCTCAATAAATAATGGTGACAAATTTTATAATTACTTTTTTGGAAACCCACATATTAAAATTCGTTAATAAAATTTAATCTTGAATAGAGATAAATGTGACTATGATGTTCATTAGTAATAACACATACTATTTTTCCCAATAGGAGAACATAGTTTGGATGAAAATATTTGGAAATGGAATAAAATAGTAATGTCCCAATAATGATGAAGAGTTATAGAGATCATTGATCATAATAATTTTAATGATCATGAGAAAAAAAACTCTATCAAACCATATACCAAATATGTGTGAAAAATTCATTGATATCAACCAAAATCATTGCAATATGATTATATTTAATTTCAATAACCTTTTCCTAGAGTTTGGATAATTTTCATGAGAATATATACTTACCTGATTCAGTTTTATTTCATGAGTAAAATGTTATACTATGGTTGTGCTTCAATAAATTTAGACTTCATTTCCATTTTTATGAAGTAAAGATAATTTTTTATGCCTAGTACACTTTATTAATCATAAGATCCATAAAATGATGATAAATTATTCCATATATAATTGTTTATATCAAAACCAAAATGGATAGAACATGTTATCTAATATACATAAATCATCATATATAGAAATAAAATATTAATCAATTAATCAACATACAATTCACAACATAAATTGTTCTATAAATGGATATCTTTAAGACCATTGCAATATTAGTCAATTTATAATTATGTTCTCTGAATTTCATCATAACATACTTTCCTAAATATCATAATGTTTGACTTAATTATAACATACCTAATGTGTGAATACCTTGGTCGTATATTCTATTCAAACATAGTAATGATCACAATTACCATAAAACATCAATAATGAAACACATTCATCCTTATTAGTTAAATAGAACCACGTAATATAGAATATATTTCTTAAATCTAAAAAAACATTAAAATGTATCAATTATAACATAAAAACATTGTTATTAAACCATTAATATCTTTCAATGTAATCATTACTATTGAATTTACTATATCTATATCAATAATCTCTTTATAAAAACATAATATTCTCAATAGTTTGAACATATTTAGTATTATCTTCCCTTAGTCATTTGTTTTTTAAATATCCCCATACAGTTAAATCAATTTTTTATTTCATAAAAATAATTCAACATATTCCTAAAAATACTTAATGATATATAGAATGAAAAATCATTGAATATTATATAATTTTTTGATTGAAATATTTAACTTATTCAATCATTATACCTCATTAATAAATCATTAACATGGCTTAATCATCATATCACTTAATATCTCCTACCTTTGAAAAGTTATTTTTATTCATGTCATCATTAACTATAAAACCATTACATGTACCACTATGTGGATCAACATCATTGGCCTTATTCATAGGATATCAATTTTCATAATTCCCAAACATACAACTTTTATAAAATTTGACCATTGACTATGCCTTAATGAATCCATAATTATTATTGAACATAATAACTATGTTTTTCTTATTTATTTTCATCTTCATACTCTTTATTCTTCATCTCCACACATAAAAATAAAATTTGGTTCCTTTGAGACATCCCCAAGAGTACTTCTTCCAACAGTCATGGAATATAGGAAACTGAATCTTCTTTCTGTCATTTTCTTGGCCAACATATCTCTCAATGAACTATACAGTTCTCTTCCTTGATTAGTATAAGAGTTAGTTAAGTAGAGATTTATTAATCATATATCAGGTTTAAGGATTAGGAATAATCATAATACCTTTCACTCCAGTTATCATAATTTTTTTTTCACATCAACACATTGTATATCACATTCAACACTAATCTAGTTAATTCTATTTCACACTATTGGATAAAAAAAATAATAGTTTGAGTAATAATATTCATAGTGGTAAACCATTTAATCATTATAAACCACTTAAAGGATGTCCAAATACTAACACCTTATTTTCAATCTATGTAACCATATGTTTAACCTATGTCATTCATGGTAATTATTTAAATAATTAATGAAGGATCATAAATATTTATTGAATTTAAAATCATATCCATTGGGAGTGGATAACAAGGTGTGTGTCAAGGTTTGTTTCCACGCACCTGGTGACGATTGATTTCATCCCAATGTACCCTTTACCAAGTTATTACACCATTGTTACTCTATGCCAATGCCACATCAACTTGTATTATTCATGAATGGATTTAATTACATGGAAACCACTAATTATTTTCATTACCAATATTCCAATACATATTCGTATACCTTGACTCATATTTAAAATTATCATTTTTCATATCCATAAAAATATTGTTTGATATATTCCCAGGGATCTCACAAAATGTTTCTCTTCCTAGTTTCTAAAGGCTAACTAAACTTATCATATATTACCAACTATGATGAACCAAGTATTTTACATATTTATTAAATTATTATAAATTTGAAAATATAATAATTACAACAAAAATATCATAACGTTAATGTGTCTTTATAAAAATATGTTCGTAATACATAAAAATGGATCATTATTTTATTTTCTATAGGGGGATCCTAGAACTCATTTGAGATATTAAATTTGAATTGGATAACAAGAGTAATTAATAAATATAAGGCTAAGATAATATCCAAAAATGTGATAAATGTTATAAGTATGAATAAGTTGTTATTCTGAGGTTCAACATTATATCATATAGGAGAAGAAACTTGATTAGTAACATGGATGAATTAAGTAATCAAAATGGTATCATAAGTTCATCTAATCATATGAAATGTAAAGGAAAAATATAACATGGCATAATAATGAGTTAGGTAATTTCTTGGACAATATCATATAGTGTAAAAAGTCTCATTATTCATTAGTTTTTATCCCGTATTTAATACATGACATATTATGATATAATATTATTATCCAATTCATTTTAGGGATATATGAGCACACCTATCAGGATATATTCATGATAAATGTGTTCCACATAATAAAATAAATCATAATTCATAACATAATAGTTACCCATCGAAATAAAATCGGTTTCATAATCCTGATTCATTTAATAATCAAAGGAAGATTCATAATTAAGTAATTTGACATCCTCAAATATATTACCCCCATCAAATTAAGTAGAAATAAATAATGATAACATGTTACTGACCTATATAAAAACATTATATGTAATTAATAACATTAATTATTGAGGTTTAATATGAGGATTATTTTGGAAAATAGTATAGAGGAAAATAACCCTTTCACATTGACAAAAATTCATGGATAACATCATGTATGGAAAATCGCTTTTGAGTGTTCACATTGAACATTAATTGGGGAAAATATCCACACTATTATTAAAAAACAACATTACAATATAAATCATTATGAAAATAGAATGAGTTCATTTTTTTTGAAAATATCTATTTATTCTTAAAGATTAATCTTTAAAATATTTTGTGGTTATGAGGGAATAAGTGTTCTGTTCATTCCAAACATGTAAAAAAACAACGTTTTTATTCATATTATTGTTTGAAATTCCCAAAAATTACATTTTTTTGAAAATGATGGGAAAATGTTCTTAATTTTTTAAAAAAAATTAAAATTATGTGTTAATATTACATTAATCTAAAATTTTAAAAAAATTATACTTTTTTCGGGAACATGTTTTTAGAAGAAAATGTACATTTTACTGCAAATAAAAAAAAAGTGGATTTCTATTAAAAACATCATACATAACCATTTAGTATATAAATAGATGAAAATGAAGAGAATAAATTCATTCTCTATAAATTATAAGATGATAATAAAATAAATGTGTTAATTTAGTGATATATAATAATATTTCATCATTGGTAGCATTATTGTGAAAAATCATAAAAATTGATGAGATTGTAACAAAAAACTCATACCACGTTAGAAATATTAGATCATAAGCCCCATGAAAGTATAAAATTAAATGAAACTTATAGTATCATGATCATAAATAACTTAAATATAGTAAATTTAAAATTTTCTATATAAACAACTCATAAAATAAGAGAGTTGTGAAACATAACATATATCCCAAAGAAAGAAAATTATAACTAAAATCTTCTTCTCTAATTCTCAACTTCCATCCTAAATTTTAAAAAAACATGTATAATAAATAAAAGTTTATTATAAATATATTAAATAAAGATAAATATATATATATATATATATATATCATTCCACATAATATTTACATATTACCTTTCAATACACGTTTATTAAAAATTTCAATTTAAATTCATGTTTTGAGCAGTAACTACATTGTTTTTTGTGAATGGTTTCACATTTTATTTTTGGTCCTATTATGATAATAATGGACCCATCATATCCAAAATTATAAAAATTATATAAAAATGATAATTATTCCTTATATATTTTCATATATCAATCCACTAATGTTAGAAATAGAAAACAAGTTACACCGTTCTGGGAGATAATATGTCAAACATGTAGATGAACATTGTCTCCATTATCTCAATTTATAAAAAAAACAAAGGTAAATAATATATCACCCTTAAAGAGTCATTATTATCTCACATATAACAGTTGTATACATTAAATATTTCCTAAAATATTCCTTTTATGGTCATAGTGAAAAACAAATCACATCTCTTTCTGAGGGCATAGTACGTCATACTCAGAAACGATGCTATCGTATCCCCCTGAAAATTGAATATAATAATATATATGTGATATATTTTTTCCATATGTATTGTTATGTTAATAATATTATATATATATATATGTTTACATATATTTTAATTTAACCAATCCTTATTACAATCCAAATAATATGGAAAGAGAAAAACACATCACATCAGTCTGCGATGCAGTAGTTAGTTGTACAATCGAGAGACAATATTATTTTACAATGTGTAGGTAGATAAGAAGTTAAAAGTGGTATCCTAGTTAATTTAGATTAATAATATCATTATTATCATATATATAAACATTAAATCTAGAGTTATATCATGATGTGAGTATTCGTTATAGAAAATCAATAAAATTGGTTAATGAGGGGGTAGTTCGTTGTACACATGAATGATGATTTCAAACCCCAATTGATGGAATTTAAAATTAATTTAAATTTTGATATTTTGATAATAAAATATAATTATATATAAGATACTAATATTAGTATATCATTATGTTATAATGATAATTCAAGTATGTGGACGAAGAAATTAAATAAAATACTGGGATGGGAATATCACCTCTTCTTTGAAAAAACATGTATCAGTTCACACCAAAAATGATTCTTATGATTTATTTATGAAATAAAATAAGAACTATATGCTGATATTATCGTTTTATTGAAGTATTTTGGGTAGTTATTGGCTGGTTTTCGTATGTAACTATGAATAGGAGAGGAGAAGAGGTGCACTTTTATAAGTGAGGTGAGTTCCACACTTTTATTTTTGGCAAAGAATACGGTTTTCCATGTTTTTCACATACCAAAAGGATCCAGAATGGGTCATCATTCCACAATAGTGTTCAAAATGTCCCCATATATCCAAAAAAATGGTATTAGGATATTTTTATGGTCATTGTACCCCTTATCCTTTTATTCTAACCCCCTTGTAACCTCATTTACACCATAACTATGATAATTAATTTTTTATAGGTTTCAGTATTCATAATAGTGAAAAATTAATATGGAAATATTATACTATATAAATTATTATTATTATAAATATTTAATACATTTCTCAAAATATCATCGACATAGGTTGAAAATTTTAATTTAAAATTAATCTCGTAATTGTGACAAAAAAGATGTTTTCCAAACATAAATGATTTGAACGATTGAAAAGATATCAAAAATAAATTAAATATGTATTTGACTCCAATAAACTATATTTTATTAATAGTTTTATAGTTTAACTAATTTTAATTTTAAACACATATTAAATTAATATTAATCTTCTAAATCATTTGAATGAAATGACAATTTTTAAATTAAAACTATTATTTTACACTATTCAATAAAAAATTATCTTCTTAGAAAATTTAATCAAAATTACAATACGATAATTTTTAAATTATTATTTAAAAATTATTTTAATTTTTAAAAATAATATTTCTATTCTTTTTAAAATTTAAATTAAAATATGGATGGAAAATGTGATAATACCATTTTATAGAATATTATAATTTTTAAGAATAATATTGGATTTATCCTTATGTATTTTCAAGAAAATAAATAGATGAATATTAAAAAATTTATTGAATATATTATTTATAAATTTATATAAAAATATTAATCAAAAGTTAATTTTTGTATTTTTATGTAAAACGCATTTGTGTCTATAAAACGTTTTTCCACGAAAATGATCTCCATTGTTTTCAAATGATTTTTAAATTAATTTATAAATAATTGGTCACTAAATAATTCATAATATATATATATGTGTGTAAACCTTAAATATTCTTAAATTAATTAATAATTATCAGACCCACCATTCTAATTTCTATTTGAAAACAATTAAATATAAATTTAATAGCACAAAATGTTTTATTTAAACTCAGTGTTGTGTACACCAAATGATACACTCAGTGTTGCATGTAACAAAAGAGAAAATAATTTTGGAATATAATGGATGCTAATTTAAATATTATTTGTAATGAAATATGTAAAATATTAAATTTATTTTATAATAATATTTCACAAAATCAAGAGGTTTTATACCATTAACTGAATGTTCCATGACCAGGATTCTTTCTTTAATCCATAAATTTATATTTACAATTTGAATACATTTTAGGCCCCATTTGGAGTCCCAAAACCGTCGATTTATATCATATTGACATATTGATGATGGTTCCAATTAATGAAGGTTGTTTTTGCTTCCATCTTACAAATATAAATGTAATTTTCTGTCATAATGGAATGTATAATTCTAATGGATATTATCATAGAAACTAGTGAAAAATTTTCGACATATTAAATGACTTAGCAATATTTAAAAACTTTTACAACCATTCATCCATTATATTGTACTAAATTGTCCATAAATTGTACGTTTCATCTTGAATACCCATTTATAACCAATAAAGTTTAAATCCACTATAGGATCTACCAAAATTAAAACATGGTTTTGGTATATGAAATCCATTAAATAACTCATAGAATCGTTCGACATGGAATCATATATGCCATTCACTCCTTCATTTTAAATTGTATGGTGATTATTATAAAAAAAAATGAGAAACCATCATACGTGACTACAGAACCATATATTTATGGATCTTTATCCTCTCTTGTACTCTTATGTTGTACATGTATCTTAAGAACTTCTTTTTCTACTCAGCTATTTGTAATTTTTTTTAAGGAAAACTCTTATGTTCCACGATCTTAGAAATCATCAATTTTTACTAATATTCTAGTATCTATTTTAAATATGTTATCTTTTAAATATAATAAGGATTTTTCTTCCACTGTTAACTTTTTTATTGTTGGGTGGTGTAGGAAAATCATCTTGTTCACATGGTGTATTATATAAAGGTAGACTATGTTATTATGATGAATGTTTTTTTAGAAATGTCCTTAAAAAATTTATTTTCTACCCGAGACTTGTATGTAAGATAGTATAAGTTTCATCCCATTAAAAATGGTAATTTATACTATCTGTCATTATTTAACACTTCGGGTTGTATTTTTGATTCTGTTTGTAATGTAAATCCGCAAAACAAACCTTATAACTCAAATAACAATCATTGACCTCTATTTTTCTAATATTCTAGTATCCTATTTCATGTCAAACATTCCAATGAGGTTTATAAGGATTAGTGAGATAAGATAGAATCCCAAAAAACCATAAGTATTCAATGAATCCTTAATTAATATATTCCCCCCCTTGGCTTAAGCAATGATTGTTAATATTCATATGAATCTGGTTCACAAAAAAATAATTTTTTCATTGAATTTTTCAATATAATCTGACTTTTAACCCTATTATTAGAAATATCAATATCTACTAAAATCTTCTATAAATTTTATGAAACCCAACTCTTAATACAACTAGAAATGGTCATCACAAATCAGCATGACCTAAATTAAGAAACTATTTTGAACAATTACCTTTTCAGATAAATGGTGATATGACCATTGTTCCATCTAAAACTATGTAGAATACACAATGTGGTTTTGTTTGAAAATAATATAAATATTTAACTTGGTGTAATTTATTTAGAAAAAAATATTTTACATAACCTAGACGGTGATGCCAAATTTAGGTGTGGTTTGTGTTATGTGATGTTGTTTTATTTTCAATTTCCAAAACATTGTTCCTATAATCCATCACATAATAAAAATTATTTATATTTTCCTTAAAAAATTTATATTTATAAAAGAATACCCATTAATTCCAATATTTGAATAAAAATCAATCAATAAAATTTATGTAAATGGAAATACTTTTTTTTGGAAGTATATGTCACATAATAACTATCATTCAAAACCATGTTCACTCGTATCGACAATTTGTAGTGGTAGTCCTCTATAGAAATATAATTAACAATGGATATATTGGATAATCTTATATCAACATCTTTTAAGTAAATTTTTATAATCTAATTGGTTCCATTATTTTAATATATATGATATAACCACATTCTATATTTAATTCCCAATTTACTAAAATTGATATATTGATCATTATAACAAAATAACATGAATATTCCCATTACTTTAATGATGGGAAAAAATTTTCCTTCCAGATCCCTTCTTCCCATATGAAAATCTTTTATCATCATTATCCATTTCATTCTCGTTGATATTTAACATCTTTAAAGTGCAATGTGAATATGATTTCACATTAGAAATTTTCAATTGACCTTCCATTTTATTCACTAAAAGGATGAATTTATCTTCATCGTTTTTCTCATTATAAACGTAGAAATAAAGTGTGAGTGGATCTGGTGTAATTTTCTCCATGTATTCCATAGTAAAAGTATTAACAAATAATGATATGCTAGGATGGTGTTAGGAATGTATGTGATCATTGTGCAGTACATCAGGGTGTTTAATATAGAAAGCCTATAAATGATCAATTTATCCAATAATATTTACTATGTGAGGCCCTAAAATTCACCATTGCTATGTTTACTTTGAAATAATGACTTAGATATCTCAAAATATTCATTTATTAATCTCAAATGCTACAAAACATATATATAACTAATCAAACTATAAGAATCAATGGTTCTATAAGACTATATGAGTTCAATTAATATGGTTGAATAAATTAATCATTGAACATTGACCACATCACTCGTATTGTTATCATATATAGATAAATATTCACCACTCACCATCATTGTTGGAAGACCAGTTATTGAGAATTGAAGGATGTAAGACATTCATTCCGGGTGCAATGTATCTCGAAAGAATATAAACCATTCCAAATAGTTACATCAAGTAAAAATATATTATTTATATAATATTTTTTGTAATTATAATGTGGAACAATAAAATTCTATTATACATAAATTTTAAAAGAATATATTATAAATAATATTATTCATTAAAAATAATATGATAAATATACTAATTATATTTTTTATTATAAAAATAATAAATTTATTAATTAAAAAAATCCTCACAATTAGACTCAAAATTTCTAGTTTCTTGGAAGTTATAGTGGAAATGATATATATTTATCTTCACAAAACCCCAAATATGGTTGTTCATTCTACATGATGTTTTTAAGGTAGGTTGGTATTTTCTAACTATGGGATAATATCTCATTAAAATATTGAGTGGACTATCCTATCCATAAATCCTAACTCTGATTTTCATAACACTATCCTCTAAGTTACATCATGTCTAAAAAGGGACAATTCCATTGATTTAATATGTTTATGTTATGACCAATCCTTAATAATATTTGCCTGATAAAACATAGTGTCCATTTAGGGTTGGTCAAATAATTAGTTCTTTTGAATTTATCTCAAATCAAGTAATGTAAGTTCAAGTCAAACTTAATATTTAGTTAAGGTATTTTTTTATCATTAGTTAAATTATATATATTTTCTTTTTTACATGTAATGTTAGTATTAACTGTGATTTACTTATGTGATTAAAAATGTTTGGATAAATCATTTTAAACATAATCTATTTATTTATATTATATCTTATAAAACTAATGAATTTATACATCTGATCACAGTCTTGAATCTATTAAATAAATAATGGTTAAGATATAAATAAATAGATTACCCCATCATGATCTAATCTAGCATTTGATTTATTAAGTGGGAAAAAATCAAACTATGACTTAGGAGAAAACTATTTGTTCTAGTCGTAAAACATGTTAAAAATGCAACATGTCAATATATGTAACTCTGAGGATAAAATCATATCATTTTGATCATGAATTTCTAGCATAAATCATGATTTACCCCATTTATTTATGGTTTTATAACTAACATATAGGTGATGATAACCAAATGATTGTTTAAAATTAAACACATAAATAGTCATATAAGTGAATGAGTTACACAATAATGGAGGGAAAATTGATTCAAATGTCATCATATTTAAAAATAATAATAATAGAAAGACCATGAAATAATTAAATTAAAAAACTCCAACACAAATTTTGGTCCTTAATAAACACAATTTTTATCACACAAATTCAATGGTTATGAAAAAGTACACTAGATTACATTAATTTTTATTCTTTCGTTATTATTATGATAAATTCACTTGAATTAATTAATTTTTTAATAAATCGATTAAAATATTTTATCTAAATAACAATCTAAATTTTCATAGGGATATATGTTATAAATGATTTTACAGAAATTAAACAGAAGGTAAAATAATTAAATATAATTAAAATTAGTTAATTGAGCATTAAATAATTATTTTAAACCATTATTAAATTTTAAAAGTCATTAGATACCAATCAATATAATGGGGATTTAATGTTATTTTTTTTAATTTTATTTAATTGTTTCTTCATATTATTAGTTGACTATATGATTTTTATTAATGAGATACATTTCAAATACCTATATTTTCAAGTACTTGGAATAAATTACTCAGGTTTCAGTGTGTACCTCAGCAGAACTACAAGGGGCTTACTATCATGTTACAACCTATGTATTTCTATTTCCTTATGTCTACAAAAACTATTGAATAAATCGTTGTTTTCTTCAAATATGATTCAACATCACATATAATCCAACTACACCCCTAGTATTCCACTAACTGTCTGTCATTACAATTACCCAAATGATTCTTTTAGTATTTCTGTTGTGGGAAATAACAAACTAAATATAAATTATTTTAGTTATATATCATGTATTTCACTAATTGTCCACACTATTTTTCTCATGTTGGATCTAAAAAGTTATTTGACCACATAGTTTTCATGAAAATCAATACTAGATCATATATCTAGCTTGATGTTTATTCTAGTTGGATGTTGTTTAATCCCTCAAGACATGATCTTGGTTAGACCAAACTACATGTAGTGTGCAATATATGCACCATGTTTAGTTACTTCTTGGTAGGTCATGTTTCCTATAACACAAAAAATGATTATATCACCTAGCTACATGTCTTAAAATCATGATACATTCCATATAATATATTCATACCATCTAAAATCTTTGGCACTTATCACCAGATCATCCAGTCATTTATCATCAATTAATAATCCATTAAAAAAATTAAACACTAAATAATGAAAGTTAACATTTAAAAAATGGGTTAGTTTAAGTAATATTTGAGAATGTATATTATATTAATGATATATATAATCACTATTACAAATATTCAATTAACAGTCAAATAAATATCTATGAAATTAAAACATGGGTGCTCTAACACCGAATAAAGGTTCTAAGAGAAATAGAATACCATAGTAGGTATAATAACCATAATGGTTTAGTTCATTAGATGGATTGTTCACAATTTTTTTACAATATAATTTCCACAGGAAATTAAAATTTTCAATATAAAATTTATATAAGTGAACTCAAAACTCGGAGAGGATTTTTTCATATAAAATTTATAATTAATTATTTTTAGATATAATGAATGATTTTATGAGCTGAGGGACTTTATATGATGAAGATATTTGTAATTTAGAGTACTTTTGAATTAATTTTTTAAAGGTAGTATCTATGTGTAGAATCCCTCTAATGCAGATCCAAACATAGTCCTTCGATATCCAAAAAAATCATAAAGGTATTGTTGAGTTCTAGATCATTGAATTAATCATTTTATTTTGATTATCTTGATCACATAAATTAATTTTTGTTCGAAATGTTAGAACTGGGGATCTTAAAAAATAGTAGTTAATGTTTACACAAGACTGAAGAAGGATATATTACATTAGTTTCATTGAAAAGTAGGAAAATTATCCCTTGAAAGAGTGTGTGTGTAAAAACACTCCTCTTCGATCTCTGTTTTTTTGGAATACCATCAGTGATGTGACTGGATTGACGAAAGATGTGTATGACTATGTAACCCATGGAAGAAATCCCATCTAGATAGTTTTGCAATCATATTTTTAGCTTCCATGATAGATGAATCATTCAAATCCTATCATCTTGAACAATTGTAGTAGATTCACACTCAACCCATATATTCATCAAAATTTATTTCCTTACAATTCATAAAACCTTGATAAATCAAATCATTTCTTATTCTATGCCAGTTACAGAGCCACATGGTGGGATTTCACTACATCACTATTTAGATCTCTAAAAATAGCCCCATATCCTAAATTCCATGGATTTCCCCTCAAATATCTATCAGTTTTTCATTTATGCCAACCCCAAAAGAGGTTATTCTAAAAGACCTATAGTGTTCCATAGTATTTAGGAATGTCTCATGTAATGTTTGGTCACCATAGAATGTTGAGTTCTCTTACTATGATGTTATAGTGTTACAAATAAAATTAATTGGAATTCTATACTGCCTATATATTTTCATCAATGGTGGTTCGATCATTGAATCACTTCTGGTCTAGAATGGCCTTCTTTATTATTCTCCATATAAAATTAATCAACTCTTCACATGTACTGAGAAATAGAATAGTGATTTTTTTGGAGAACTGGATTCGAAGAATTGCGCACAAAATATCATTAAATTATTCAGCATATAAGGTCTAGACATCAATGATATCGAAGAAACCATTCCCAAGTGAATATGAAATTTTAAATCACATTAAATGGTGATAAATTTAATCCCTATTTTGATGGATGAAGATACACTTTTAATAGATGGTTATTCCAACATATTATAAATTTTCCTCAATATGATCCTTATTTATAGAGTGTCTCTAAATAATTGTAAATATGGTGGTAAGAGGCATTTTTTTGTATTCACTACTCCACTTGAGGCTACCTAATAATAGATTAATATAAAAATTAATGGTGTTAGTAATTACATTTGGGGACAGTTCCCATATGATTATATCTTCCATATTGATAAAATTATAGTTTGATACATATAAATATATATCATCATGCATAAGATCCCGGTTTTCCATTTCTTCTTTGATTGAAATATTGTGGTCAATATCTTGATTATATGAGTTTATTAGGAATTCAATGGTTCTCTAGTATTTTTCTCATTATATTTTCTAAGAGTTGAATTCATGTTAAAAATATAGTAAATTTGAATGTTAATATTTTTAAATACATTCCTCAATTTAGTCTAAATGGATGATTCGATGTAATTCAAGTTTCATACAATAAGATTTTACCAAAATCATGATATAAGGAGGCCTAGAAATTCAGGGTGATTTTTTTATTATTTACCATCGAAATATTTCAAGAAAAAACTATTTAAAAATTTCATCATTTTTTATGCCAAGGCCACCAAGAAAATGATGTAAGAAACCTTTTTTCTAGGAGGATCTAATGACATTTATTTCTAATATACTACCACTTTAGAAAACTTTTCCACTCATTATTTCAATGGATTTAATAATATAGGCATACCAAGAGTAAACCATGAAGGAATAAACAAACATTGAGACCACCACATGCTTAATGAGAAAAACTCTTCTAGCCATTGAAAGGGATTTACTGTAAAAGGCCATTTTTTCTAATATGACTCATAGAATCAAAAAAATTAGTGTCCAATGTTTTTCCCTAGAACAACAGATCTCCAAGATATATAGAAGAATGATAGCCTTCCATAATTCACTGATCAATAATGATATAAATATTCCTTCAATCAGGAATACACTTTAAAAAATAAATGAAAGGATTTGTTCTTACTCATTTCTTTCGCTGACACACTTTAATAATAAAAAGGGAACTCTATATGTTGTTTATGTTCATCATGTTCCCCTAAAAATATATAATAATATCATCATCTTAAAAATAGGCATGAACGAGTAGAGGCACATCATGACTCTTTAAAAGTTGTAACTTCACCCTTGTACACCATATAAAGATGAATCCTGCAAAGATAACCCATTTCGATGAAAATACGATAACATGAAAAAGGAACTCCTTATATCACTTCCATGGAGCATTAAAATTTTCATTTTGGTGACCCATTTATGAAAATGGATATATGAGCTTACCTTATCAGGGAATTGATCAAATATATAAATCTCATATTTAAGTAAATGACGTGGGGAAAATCCCCTATAAAACCCCTATCAATTATCTTAATGATATCTTAATACCAATATTATGTGTAATGTTTCATAACCTGGTGGTATTTTAGAGGATATTAAAATATAATGAGCTAGTTAGTAGGTAATCATAGATGCTTCCCCCTTGAAAAAAAAATCCAAATTATATGCAGGATATGATTCTCTTTGAGATACTTGAATGTCTATTGGAAAAAATTTTTGTAGTTACATTATGAATGGTATTGACCAATAAAAAGAGTTTTAATTGAGTTAAATCAATGAAATTATCCACATTTAGGATCAGAGAAATAAATTTTTCATTGAAACCATAAGTCAATGATCCACCTTTAATATAGTTCTTGATTACCGAACAAGCTTCGATTTGACAGACATGCTAATAAAATTGGAATAGGTTATTTTTTAGTCCATCTTGCCAAGGGTATCTTTCTTTTTTCAGGCCATGGATTGCTTCCATGATTTATATATCCATGGGAATATATGTACGTAATGTTTTCTAAACTCAATGATCAATTTAGGAATGATATTATCTTTTACCCTTATTTTCTTTGTCGGTGAATTGAATAGATTAACTTAGAAAGTAACAATGTGACCTGAACGAGCATGCCTATCATCATGAATATTATCTAAATATTTGATAATAGATAGAAGAATATTGGGTATTATATCCCTTTTAATGGTATTAAGGAACTTTTTATTCCCTCTTCATCAATAAGACACCTAATTTTAAATTTTGTTTTCTAGTTTTATCCCAGTGCTTATTGAGATTACATAAAATAGTTGAAATCCCAACTCCTGGTTCACTTTCTCCAGGGAAATTCTTCGTATTGATGAATTTTTATTTATCATGAAGAGAGAATTAAAGTGCATAAATATAAACATCAAGAAATTTGATCCTTATTTTAATGTAGTTTTTTATTTTGGTCTTGATATTTTTGAATTTTGAGATGAATATCAGAGTATTGGGGTTGAACTCATCTGAAACACAAGTGTTTTCGACAATTTTTGTGCATACCAAAATGGAATTAAAAGAATTATTGAATTTTCAAGTAATATTTATCTCTATATTATATCAATACAAATGACCATGATGGGGTGATGAGCATGATTATTTTTCACTAAGGTAACGAAATAAATGGATCTCTAGTTTCTAAGAGAGACATGATATACAATGGCCTTTTCAATTTTCATTTCTCTCATTAAATATAAATGCCTTCGGTAAAAGGTATATTTAACAACAATGAGGGTTATTTTATTAATTCTAACTTCCTCAACATAGGATCTTAAATAATTTAAGGTTGCATTGTTGGAAAGAGGTCCAATTTTCCCATCTGCATATATGATATAATTGATGTCCCAAACAATCACCCAAGAATCCACAATAGTTATGACAGATCCTTCATATTATTCTTTAATTACCTCCTATCAATGTTGTTTTTGTAGGAATAAACAACTGATTAATACTCTTTTCGTATTTATTTATTGAATCTCTAGGTACTGATATGTTTGTCCTCTTAGACTATTTTAGGAATTTACATGATGTGATCATCCAAAATCCAGGGCTTGTCATGTTAGGAACTAGATTTTGTAGTTTCTAAAATTTAGTAAATTATAACTATCAGATTTCTTGATCCACTTCTATAGTAGTGAAGTCATAATACTTCCCATTATCCTTATTATTTGGTGGCTGATGACACATGTTACACTAATAAACTCTAGGTTTGTTTCACTTGATTTCATAGGGCCCATTATCCCTATAGTTGTAGCACTGGACCATGAGTGGTTCTCTCCATTCCTCTACAACATTTCTATGATTCCTCATGACTTTTTGACATTCATAGGCTTAGTGGCATTCTCTACCACTCTTTAATCATTTCATTATCCATTTTAGGCAGTTCCCATGATGTCGCTTCACATTGTTTTGACAATTTTGTGGTTGATTTTTCTTCCAACCTATCCCATTATATCCTCCAACATGAAGATTACCCTTTCATTTAATAACACCTTATCCATGGGTCCACTCTCCAAAATATATATCTACATTTAGATCATATAACAAATATTCTTCATAACTCACAAGTTCTATAATTTATTGATCTTTAAGAAGGTGTGGTTTAAAACCACTAAATAATCTATCAATTTTTTCTATCATTGTTGATAAAAAATCTACAGTGTTTCTTGAATGTCTTGTGAAATTTTCATCAAATTTCTTAAAATAATTTATTTCTTTATGCTCTAGCTTGATGAATTATCTATATTTATATTTATCAAGAGTTCGAGCTGAAGACATGTTATGAAACATTATATTAAATTCTTCCCACTCCATATCTTCAATTTCATCCCTTGACATGGTGTTATTAATCAAATAACATCATTTATCGACCTCTCCACCAGGATGATTAAAGGGTATAGTCACCTTCCCTGTATCATAGTAGTGATATACTCAAAATATCTTCTCCATTATGTTAACCAAGTATTCTTCAACTAGTGAGTTGGAATATTCGCTAAACATCAGTGGTTTTTCTGCATAAAACACTTGATATCCAATTTCACAATCTTAGGTTAAGGTGGAAATTCGACATTATTAGTGTTATTTAAATTACCTGAGACAATTGGGTAATCATCTCCTTGAAATTATGAACTATACCACCCAAGGAATTGGGGATATGATCCGCTCAATCACTACATTGTTACTTCCAATAGTAATTTTTCTAATTTCTATTTCATCACACTATTTTCTAAAATATAAAATTCTAGAACAAAACATTATCCAAAATTTCATGAATAAATAATTTATTCCATTTTTAAATTAAGTCAAAAAGATTATCATATGGGATCCCAAAATAATTCATTTCAAAAAAAATGCCATTGGGTTCAAACTTATAAATAGTATAATACGAAGGGGTTTCACTAAGTTACTCTAATAATAATTCTATAATTAACTAAACTATACAATTATATCAAATACAGAGACCCTACCTTTCTTACATCATTATTACATCATTTTAATGATGAATATCATAAAAGAGTTACACAACTATGATCTAAAGAATTACTGTCTTGGGAGAATTATTAACCTTCACGTCTTTAAAAAAATAAAACATAAAAAATTATTTAATTCCATCTTCCATAGATTCTTATTGTAACCTTGAATTTTCTATACTACATGAAGTCGCTCGAGGATAGAAGTCAAAAATGGGTGATCAAAAAGTGTAGTAACAATATAGAAAATTAAAAGAAACAATATAACATAGGTGAGGATAATATTTGATATTATAACATTTGTATATGATAATAATCTTGAGTGGAAGTATCACATAATTGAATGGGATGTGGAAATTCTTAAAAATGAATCATCGGGTATTTGTGGTTATCTACCATACATAGTAGTGAAAAAATCTAGCATCCTTTCCATGAATATTTCAATTTTTTCGTGGGATACATAAAATTACCCAATGCATTGGATATTTATAGAATTTGTGGATGAACTTTAACATAATAACATTTACTTTTCACTAAATTATTCATGTCACACCTATCAAATCATTAAATTTACATTATCATGCATAGCTCATATATGATATATCAATTATGGCCATAAAATAACCAATGTAAAGTAATGGGTTTAAATTCATTTGAATTGGTTTGTAAACTTTTGGTTCCCCAATAAAAGAGGGAACAACCCACATTAAGTATGTATCAAAAACTTTTAGCGAAGATAAAACAATCTTGAGAAGTAAAAGGTCTGTGTTTTTTTAAGAAGAGATATTTTGGAAGACATTGTGCTTTTTCATAAAATCATTTTGAGTAAATGTATATACTATAAAATATAGTATATTTATGAAAAATATTTTTTATATTACAACCATTCTTAAAATGGGGTGAATGAGGGAAAACCCAAAGAAATAGTGTTGGGTTTTTGAATTCCTCTTACCATGTGTCGGAAATATTTCTTCACATTAATGTCCAATATAATAACATTAAACTCATTAATTAACGACTTTAGAACCTATTATATATGAATATGATTATTTATTGTTTTATTATTTTCTTCTATGGGACTTTTAAAGATTTATAGTGTTTAATTTCATTGTTTGTGGGTGTTGGTTTTCTTAGTTTTCATGATCAGGTCAATTCTATACATGAATATATGTTCATGTAAAATGTTGATAAGTATCTAGAATTTTTAGTAATTGTAATTAATGATACCACCTAAGTAGAAAAGATCTTATAAAATATTTTTTAATATGTCATGAGGATGAATCATTAGATAGATGTTATTTATGTCCGGTTAAGGTATATTTTTTCCGATTTTCAATCACTACAAACTCATTTTGTTTTATCATATTATATTTGGTATAAATTTTATTTATATTACATGATAATGGTTGTATAATACAAATTAAAATCATTTTTATATTTATAATATTTTCATAAACATCCATAAAATCATTAATGGAAAATGAAAGTACATATCCCATGATGTTGTTAAATTGAAATGTTAGGACTGATGATTTTATTTTTAAAAATTAGTAGGAGGCAGGATTTGAATGATTTATAATAAATTAACTTCATAAAACAATAGTATATAAAACATATTTGCGTCACCATTCCATTTTTATTATATACTATTAGGTTAAGTGAGTAAAATAGAATAAATTCCAAAAAAAATAAAAGAAAAAGGAAGAGGTTTTTTACCAGTTGGATTTATTGTCTGTGGGATCCTCCTTAGAGAAATGATTTGGTTATTTGGCGAGACAAAGAGATCTTGTATGTGGGATATGGGATTTGGATGATATTTGGGATGAATATGGGCAATTCTCAAATCTTGAGAGGTTCGAGGAGAAGAGGGTGTGAGCAGATGTATTTATAGTGGAGAAGAGGGGTATATTCTCCTTAGTTTATTATTTAGTTTAATATTTTTCTATAGACTAGAAATAGTGTTGATTATTAAGAATAATTATAGTAATTAAATAATATTAATTGATTCTAATATTTCAAGCATTAGTGATGACCTAATGAATAGTGTATTTTATTTATAATGTATTTATAACGTAAATTATCATTTTTTACTATTCAAAAAAATTTACTGTTTTTCAGAAAAATTTAAAAAAATAACCCTTTTTATTTTTTGACATTTAGAATTAAAAATTATTCCTAATTTTATAAAAATAATTTTCTATATATATGTAATTTTATTTTCAATTGAAATCATCATTTACATGGAAAATTTATAATTTGAAATTATAATTTATTTTAACACATTGAAACATTACATAAGGTCTCGTAAAATTATCATAAAATAATAAAACAGGAAATATTAATTTATGAATTTTTTTTATAAAAATAAATTTCTGGTTATATCATTAAAATTATCATAATATTGTAATTAAATATTTTTTACATCTAAAAATTTTAACACCTAATTAATTATTATTAAAATATTTATTTAAATAGTATATGTTATAATTTTTCAATTATTTTAGTTATAAGATCCATGAATTTTATTCATACATTAATTTTTGAGGTGACTATTCATTTGTCCAATTTTCTATTCACAAGGGCCATATTAATATTCCTAAGGGCATGTCACTATTTCCTTATTATTGGGTACTTAACATCTATAGATACTTATAATTTAATTAATTATTTGTTTATAATGTTTTTATTGTGTTATATATGTGATTTTATGTGATTTATTCTATATGAAATTACTATAAGAATAATTAAATTCCATTGATAAATTTTTGTGTTGTTATTGGGTATGAATCATCATTATTGCATATTTTCTTAGTTGGTTAAATTTTTTGGAAGGATAAAGTTGTTATATTTTTTCTTTATCACTTTGTGAACATCGCATGCAAGCATTTATTGTTTAATTTTTTGATACATTTGTCTCTCTCCCAATATATCCTCAATTTCATTCATTGGCCAAGAATTTCATTCAAGCAATCATTCAAATTTTCTTTGGTTATTTTATCCTATTGATTCATCTCGTTCTAATATATTGGGATTTTTGTCCATTGATCGATGTGGTCAGGGGAAAACACATCTGATCGAACCCCCATATTTTTAGCACGATCGTGTACAACAAATACTTCAACAATCATAAAATTGATTGGGTTGATTTTTTTCTTTCAGGTGATCATTTAGATGTAATTAAATAAATTATATAGTAGTAACATCTTCGAATTCATGTTGGTTCATTTGAGATCCATGTGAAGCAACAAATGTCTCATTTCTAGTCATTAGATGGCAGAAAATGATGATATGAGGAAATGTCATCTAATACCAAGTTGTATTGAGGAAAGACTAATGGAGGAGAACCAAATCTAGAATGAATGTAGAATGATATAGGAATCATGGAAAATATAGACTACACACCATCTGGTTCAAAATTACACAAGTCATGTGACCTATTGGAGATGGTGGCTAGGGTTTGGGGAAATAATATTATCACATTCCATGTTGGAACCCAACATATCCTATGATACTTCTATTGGAAACCTAGAGAATACACCGAGGGTACTTTGGAACAGGAATAACCAAGAACATGTCCTATTATAAAGTACAACTACATAGGAAGGATACACAGACACATCCATAGATCACATACATGACCCCGAGTGACTTGAACACATCATGTTAACCCTTTACACATCTTGTTTTTCAATATTAGAAAAGTGCTTTGTAAATGTAGGGACATGGTTACATGATGGAGTGACAACACATGCCATGTCTATCTATTTACACACTATATACCCCTTCTATTCTGCCGAGAAAACATCAACCTCCCAAATCTCATTTGTTTAGACTAGGATTTTGGCCCACTAGTATCCTAGGCTGAGTTTTTTCCCACATAGAACATGACAGTGTTATCTGTAGTTGATTTTGAGATACAATTAATGATGTGCATAGTTCAACTCTAATATAGGTAACACTTGATGATGGTAGTGATCAAGCATTATCTCATAGGGATAAAGAGTGGAACCCTCCATATTGTATAGGAATGGGCCCCCTAAAATTCTATAGAGGGGAAAATCCTATGGGTTAGGTCATTGGTCTTCATTATAAATTCAATGCATAAAACACCTTATAAGATATGTGTTGGGATCACTACCTATCCACTAAGTGTCACCCTCCTGTGGAGTCAAGGAATGGTTCCTCATCTCCGGGAGTGGCATTTTATAGTTGGGCTGGAAATGGGTCCTTTATCTACTATCTGATTGGAACACACCAAATGTATCATGGAATGGTTCATCAACTATGATAATGGAAACCTTATACTAGGATAGGGAATGTTCCTCCACTTACTACTAAAGTGATGAAATCTATCGGGGATTAGGGATGAGTCATCTAATGACTACTTGAGTGGAACCCAATAAATAGGATAGGGCAAGGGCCCTCATGAAATTTAATGAATGGAACACTGTTTTTTACTAGGTAATAGATCCTCTACATAGATATTGATCTCTTATAATTTTTGGAATAGTACAGAGGTATGGCTTTTCATTGATTTTTTATACTGGATAGATGTGTGAGATGTTGAGAATCGATGATCATCCATAAAGAACTATTATATATCTTTAACTGGTCTAGGATGTGAGATGAATATCCATTTTTCTCTCTAATTTTGGTTTCTTTTGATTGAGAGTATATATGTGTGAGTGTGTTTTTGAGTGTGTATCAATTTCACTGTATTTTGTACTCTCTTTCATTGGAGTGTTCTATCTACAGTCTAATAATTCATATCATTTATCTTATTGACCCCCCTTTAGTTTTTAAGGAATCATACTAAGTATATATATACTCAACCCTGAATAGAAGTTTCTTATATTTGTCATGTGTTATGTGGAAATTATACTATTTGGAAGTTATTACAGCAAAGCATTAGTATACCTCTTGTAGTGGCCCACATATTGTGGTCAGAGCTTAAAGATCAAGAGCTAAGATCTATTAGCACTTTTATGTTCTAGTTTAGTCAGTATGTGACCTATTTTCTGTTGGGTGTGTCTTTTACAAATTTTCTTTTCATATTATATTTTCATTGTCTTGTACACCCTTGAGGTTCTCACATGCATGGTTATATTCTTTATAATTCATCATTTTATTATTATTCCTTTGTACGCAATCATTGAGGTGGTTAGGTGAGACAATATGTGTACATTTTTAAAATACCTCCCTTTTAGGATATTTTTTTTTGTGCTTTTCACCACCCCTGGCCTATAGATGTAGGATTTTGTTTGTTGCAACTAGACTCTAATTGGGTCGAGTTAGGGATGATTGGTATCATAGTAGTTCATTCCTCGAGAAATTGTCTAGAGTAGTCACCTTACAATGTGTTATTTTGGTATTTAGGTATATATCTTCAATTTTTCTATAGTGTGGCACTCATGATAGAAAATATAGTATCTGTGGGGAAAAAGACATATCCATTCATTAGATCGTTGACTACATACTTGTTAACTATTCATATTGAGAAAAAAATTAGGGATCAATGGTACATGTATCATATATGATTGTTTCTTCAATTTTCCTTATTGATTTATCTCCACATTATATATGTATACATACATATATATATATATATATATTCTCATATTTCTACGGTATATATTTATTAAATATTCATGTTTCATTCATGATGCCAGTTAGTAGGGTTAATTGTATTGGACCATGATGAGGAATAGATGAGTGAGGAGGCCTCAGTTTCATGTTTATCTCATCCATGTGGTCATATAGTAACAAATATGACTATTGAAAATCCAATTATAAAATTAGGGTACTCTTTGAATACATGAAATCATAGAAGACATAATGAGTTCCAGATCTAGAGAATTATGGGGTTCTGTGGTGATCCAAATCTATAGGAAATAAATTATTGGAATGATTCGATGGTAATTATTTTCAGGAATATCTAGAAAATAATTAATCTGGTGGTTGATCTATATTCTTGTTCTTTCTATTGAGTATCTAGGCACTGGTGAAGTCTTGTTACCCATATACATAATGAGTCAACACTCTCATGGCCAAACAATCAAGAATATGTTCCATGATGAGTACTACCACCCATGATTGCGATTGGTTCTAATATAGGATACTATATAGCCTCATAAAGGAGCGATGAAATATGACGATTAAAATTCAAGGACCACTAACCATACACGCTGCACCATTGAAATAACCTATGAGGGTTACTTCCAATAACGATAATTTCAGTTTGTTCTCCACAAAGATATTAATTCCACTGTAGTAACCCTATGAATTTTGTCATATTTTTGGGTGTTGGAGTGAGCATTAGTGATATAGGGCTTCAAATCTGGGAGTTGCAAGCAGGATGGAGATAGAAGTGGGAATCACTGGTTTTATTTGTCTATATCATATAATATATTTCAAATAACGAGAAAACCATGAATGAGTTATTAACATGATCCATCATGGGATCATGATCAGGGACACCACAAAGGATCATAGAATCCTGGAGTGGGGAGGAGACATTATTGTGATTTTTGATCTCATATGGATTGTGACTGCTCGACTAGAATTTCTAATGAGCATAGAAATTTAGAGAAATGAATTAGATGGTATAGGAAACACCATGATTAGGGATCTACTAGAAGATGAAAGGGTGTCCCCCATGGATGTGGAGCTTAAAGCAGAGTAGATAGAGCAACATGATGAGGAGAAGAGGGTGGTGGATGCTTCTAGGAGATTCTTCTCCCACCACCACCAATTGGACTATATCTGGCTTAGGGATATAGTGGTCAGGGGACAGATACCTAAATAGGTAATGGATTTATACAACCTAGTGGCAGATTAAATGACAATTGGTATGATATGTGTTTATTCAATAACATTTCTCAATATTATTTTGAACAAGTGTTACTCGTTGCTTCATTAATTCACTCATGGCATGAGATATAAATCTCATAGTTGCGGAATTTTTCCAAAAACATTCTCTTGAGTTTGCAAAGAATAATGATTCATCTCGATATTTTTTATGGAACTTATACATTCTATATCTTGGTGGAGTGAAGTTCAATTTGAAATATTTGCTTATCACAATGGGACCCTAAGACATCATCATCGGTTTGGATTAAATATCCACAGTATGAGAGAAGATTAACTATCACTATGGATTAGTTATATTACTTCACAATAATATGAAGAGATCTTTATTTTAGGTGTGACATATCTCTTGGTGAACTAAGAGGTATTTTTGATCTAATGCTACATCCTATCACCCAACAGCAAGGTAGGGTATCCCTTGGTGCATCAAGATCTTCTAGATTATATGTTCCTTAAGGTGTTGTTGATTTCATTGATGTAATACTCAATGGGGTTCTTAGAATAACCCTGAAGTGGGAGTTAGATTATTGTATTAACTTGAATCCTCAGACCAATCTCAAATATTATAAAACATATCATATGTCCCCTATTGAGATCAGTGAGTTGTGATTTTAGTTGGATGACCTTCGGGAAAATGGTATTATATAAACTAGTTCATCACTGTGGGGAGTTCCGGTGTTTTTCGTGAAAACGTAGAAGAGATCTTGAAATTTATAATGGATTGGCATCACCTGAACCAATTCACGATAAAGGCTAAATACCCATTATCGTGGATTGAATACCAATCTGATCAATTCTAAGGCATGATATGGTTCTAAAAGATTGATCTCTAATCTATAAACCACATGTTTAGAGTTCACGAGGATGATATTCCATAGATGAAATTACTAGGTCACTATGAAAACTGTGAGTTCATGGTGATTCCCATAGGATTGACTAATTCCCCCACTCTATTTATGGAATCGATGAACTAGATCATCCAACCATAATTGGACCAGTTTTTGTAATCATTATATACAGACCCACTCATTTCATATATGAGCATTCCATCATTTTTTGGAATACTTAATTCATTAAAAAAACAGACTCCCAATTACCGTATTATAATATTTACATTAAAAATAGAAACAAAAACACTAGTACATAAGTGAGATAAAATATATACATATATATTCTTACCGTCTAGCACCCTTCATGGTCACATTATACATAATACTTATCTTCATATCCTAGAGAAATGAATCACAAAATGTGGTGGTCTCGGGTTCTTATTAATGGTAAATAAGGTACAAATGTAATCATATCATGATAAAAAGGGAAAAAAACATGATAGTAAAAATTAAAGATCATACACTTCATATCAATGATCTTAAACATGCTTCACGGTATAAATATTAGTAGTTCAAAATACATGAATCATAAGTGAATCAAGAGAATAAGACATTAAATCACACCATAAATATATTAAATGGAATTGTTGCCTCACCCATAAACATGTAATATCATTCATTATATGTTAAGACACATTTATTAGACCTTAATAGGGAACTACATGGGTATTATACTGCTCAGGTATGAAAAACCATCATCCCCATTCGCAATCTTTTTCTTGTAAGGTATCGGGTTTCCCATCATCACATATTGGAGTGGGTTTCCCCATCTTCCATAGTAGATAAACCCCATTGACATGATTATAATCATTGTCTAATGAGATATAAATCCTTATACAATTAATTGGAGGAATATATAGGTCACACCCATCAAATAATATAAACCATACATCATTGTGCCACAAGAACATAAAACATTCATCGCATCAAAACACATGAAATCAAATGAGTTTTATAAACATCATTAAATAATAACATAACCCATCTAAATAAATTGTGTTTCATAAATATCATTCCATCATAAACATAATATATTATTAATATAAATAATAATGGTATCATAAAATAATATCCCCAATAAAACATATGTAATATCAAAAAATGTTATCATCGATGGAAAATAATTTTGTTAATTCACATGAAAAAAATTCTTATGAAAGATATCCTTTATGGTATGAGAATGTTTTGTTTTACTAAAATGTTGTGAAATTTAAATATTAATTTTATTTGAAATAAAAAAATTTATATTTTAAGGGAATATTCTATAATTTATTGTGCCATTATGTGCATTTTTTTATACTATATAAGATAAAAAACATTCCATTCATATTATTTCTTAAAAAATAAACAATGTACCTCTTTTGGAAAACTACAAAAAGGATTCTTTAACACTATGTAGGAAAAATGTCATAAATGGGTACAAATCTATTTAAACAACCATAAAATAATATTAATGACATTTTTTATAATGTTTTTTAGAAAACATGGACATTAAAGATAAATACTTAATACAAAACAATTTCTAATATTGATGAGATTGGGAAGTAAATACACATCACATTATAATAAGTAGAATAAAATTATACCCATATAATGAAAATTATATGGATATGAAAATATAATAATCTTGTAGATAAGTCTCATAAAAGACATTAATGGGATGTATATACATAACTTAGAAGAAACAAGTAGTGTATAAGTCATGTTTCTCACATAAATAAATGTAAGAGATAAATCCATTACCTAATATCTTAAAACTCTTCATTTTTTTTCAAACCTACTATATATAAAATATATTTTTTATAAATATATTAAAAAACCATATTCAATTACATCATATGATATACTATATTCTTATGACCCTCAATTACACATTTATTGACCATTCTATATTAGTGTTACGTTTCTGGTAATATCCTTTTGTTTTGACTTCTAATTATTGATCATCTTTCATAGATAATAATTTACATAGTTATAAAATGTAAAACATTATTTATATATACATATATATCAATTTTATTGTTTATATAAATATTTAAAATAATTTAAAACCTGTCAAAATATGAAGTGGAATACACCGTTCACAGAGACAGTAGGCCGTGCTTACTCATGAATGTTGTTTCCATTTTATTATCCTATTGAAAGAAAACAATTAAATTAAACTGATGTATATATATGTATAATGATTAATAATCCATACATACATCATATATATCATATAAAAATTGATTTTAGCACATAATTTACAATCATGATAGGTGGTAATGAAAAAAAATATTGTTTAGTGCGGTGGTAGTTCACCTTCTACAAAAATTGAATGTTCGCTACCCATTTTATGGATGTGTGTATTATTATAGGTCTCACCCTTAGAATAAATAAATAGAAAATTAAGGATTATTAATATATTATATAATAATTTAACAATAAAATTTTTGGTGGTTGATAATTAAAATAAAACAATAGATCTTGTGAAATGATGTTACCCTTTCTATGTGTAATTCGTCTTTGTTTTCACATAAAGGCTTCCAAGGTCTGATTTCTACCCAATTTAAGGATATGAGAATTATGTTATTTTTATTGGGAGGGTATATGGATAGATTATGTCCACAAACAAATATGTTATGAACTTTGTTAAAGGGTGCTTTTTCCAATATGTTGGGCATGTTCATGCGATTGAGGCAGAATTGTGGGTAATGATTAAGTCCATCAAGTACGCGGTTCATTATGGTTGGTGTAGAGTATGGCTGGAATCAGATTCTTCGGTTTCTATCCTGATTTTGAATGATCAGTACCCGAATGTTCAATGGAGGATGTTGTCTGCTTGGATTTCTTGTCTGATTCTTTTTTAATGGTTATGCATTGATGTCTCTCAGGATTATCGTGAAGCAAATAAGGTTATCGATGCCCTATACAAAAGGGCTATCATGGAGGTTAGTTGCAGTTTGTCTTTTGTTCTTCCAAACTACTGTTATAGTTTGGATAAGAATGATTATGATGGTATTTTGAACACAAGGAATTTTAAGGATCCCCTTTTTTGAGTTTCTATGTACTGTTTATCTTTTTATATAATAATTTGTTGGGACCAGGCCTTTGCGTGTCTCTTGGACCTTTTCGCTAAATATCAATCTAAAAACCTTCAATATTTATAGTGTTAAAATAAAATATGAAATAATTTATTAATATAATAAAGAAAAATGTTTTGTAAATGTTTTATTCTTACTTTAAACCTTCTCATTTTGTTTACCACTTAGTTATCATGTTTTAATTTTAACTAAATTACCAACATCATCAGTATTAGAAGTTTTATTTTTTACATATGTTACCTTAAAACTGAAATAAATTAATAATAGGTAACATTATAAAACATAGTATGATTTTATTGTATTTTAAAAATTTTAAAATATTTTTAAATAATTTAATGAATAATTATTTTCAGGAAATATCATAAGAATCAAATTTGACCATATTCAATTCATTGACATTAAGAAAATAAATAAAACAATATAACTTAGAACCAATTTGTTCAAAACACACATGAAATTTCATATTCACTTAGAAATTTTTTTCACCATAATCAATTTAAATTTTACTTATTTTAATATTTTAATAAAATTTATTTGATTGTTTCATTAATTCTAAAATCACTGCATCATCAATTTGTAATTATTTATCATGATTTTTTCATCACTGAAAATATAAAAAAATATTATATGATTTATATAAATATTTTTATTTTATAGAAAATATATATTAAATCAAGTCCTCTATTTATACACATATTAAAAATAAAATACTTATTATAATAAATGTGTGACATGTTTTCACTCTCTTTGATTTAAATAATATCTAAATCATTTTCATGGAAAAGTGACTATTGAATAATTAAATTTCAAATACATAAATAATTTGGTTAATTAAATTTATCCAATATCTTTTTATCAAGTTTTATGATTTTTTTCTAGTATTTATAGTTTTATTTTTACACTTAATTACCTTATTTACCATTCATTATGTTTATAAAAATTGAAAAGTTACAATTAATATTTTCCAAAAATGAATGATAAATAATTACTAAATATTGATATTATTAATCAAAATATTTAATTCATTTTTATAAATTAAAAACACATAATTATATAAAATTAATTTAAAATAAATACGATTTAGGTAATGAGAATTTTTTTAATGGGTAACATCCAAAAGATTGAATTGTCTTTTTATAATTAATGTTGAAATTATATCAATTAATTGAATTAGATTAATTGATAAAATATCTGTGTATTTACTCTTTAAAAATAATCAAATATATTATTTATCACTAAAAAATATTTTTAAGTAAAAATAATATTTTAAATAAAATTATTTATTTTTCACATTTTTTCAAAACATGAAACTTATTTGAAAAATACCAAAAATTACACCAAATTAAATTTTGATATCCAACATAAAAAGAAGAATTTTATTTTTTTCAGAATAGAATTGATAAATGTTTCAAAAACTACCTTAATATTTTGTGCACCAACATAAAGTGGAAAACTACATTTTTAGAAAAATACTTCATTTATGTGAAAATTTGTATTTTTGTTATATTATTTATATTAAAAATAATCTGAATGTTAGAAATTATACAGAAAATATAATTCATTAGTATAATCCAACATAAGTGATTAGTTTTCATTTGTTTTTGAATAAACAAACATCACATAATTTAAATAGTAATTTTTAAAAAATGATTTATTATAATTTCCAAATGGTTGTACATGTATAATTAATACTTCCATAATTCAGTTAATCATATTGAGAAACAAAATAATAATGAAGATATAATAATTTTATAATATTAATGATTTAAAATACTTACATTAAAAAAATAGTGTTTCTTATAACACATTCCAAGTTAGTGTTGTGTGTAGAATGAACTTAACTTAGTTTACCATATAACGAAAACCTAAAATTGGGGCAGTGAGCAACACAATACCTAAGATAAAGTAAATTTATTTGGAAGAAAAATTCATAAGAACATGGAGTGTTACATTTTACTCCACTTCAAATAAATATCCACCTCAAAATTCATCATTATGATACAAAAAAATGAGAATACTTCTACCTCATCATGACCTCATATTCCCAGGTAGCTTCCTCTAACTGGGGGTTTCTCCATAGAACTTCAATCACATGAGAGGAATTATTTCAATGAACATTTTATATATGATCAATAATTTCAACTAGTTGTTCCTTATAAGAATGACTTTTCTTCAGCTGTTTGACATATACGTTCACTAAATTTGATGGTTTAAGCATATACTTTTTCATGAGAGATACATAGAACACATTATGAAATTTATAGGGATTTGTAGAAAGATACAAGTGATAGGTTACCATATTTATGTGATCAAGAACCTCAAAATAGACCAATCTACCTATGACAATGTTTCACCTTCTTTCAAAACCTTATAACTATCTTCCATTGATAAATATGTAAGAAACCATTCTCACTAACAACAATGTATATATCACATTTTTTGGTATTAGCATAAAATATCTTCCACATTTCAACTACCTTGATATGATGATGAATGGTTATAAATTTCTCATCCTTATATACAATGATCTTAGGTCCCAATAGCTTTCATTATACAACTTGATCTGAGAATATTGGCATTAGACATTTCCTCTAATGGAGGTCTTCATGAAGAGACATGATAATGCACGAGTGAAATCCATTTTTTATGAAAACAAAAATATATATAGTTATTGATACCAACCATAATAGAAATCTTAAGATCTAAATATCAACATATCCACTATGCTTTTAATTTACATTTCAGATAGAACATCCATATAATGATGATAAGTAGTGCTAAAACTCAATTCTAAATCACTGGCGTACTGACGACTCTTCACAAATTATAAGGTAATCCTTGGCTCCGAATCAGATACAAAAAAATGTGGTACTCTGATCACCCTTACCACTTCATTAAAGTAAATCCTTGTAATTTTATCTAGATATTTGTTTCTCTAATAGAAATAAAGTTTTCTATCTTAGAAAGTCAATCTACTACCACCCATATAGGAATAAACCCTATAGAGGATTTGGGTAGTCCAAAAACAAAATCCATATTTTTTTCTCCCTTTTTCAATCATTTATGTGAAATGGATGCAACACGACCATAGATTTTTTTTTCATTGAACCTAACTTACTGGCATACCAAGAACCATGAACCAAGAAGCATACATTGTTAGTTACCCCAATATTCCATCCCACCAGATGTATTCTTTCAAATATCTATACATATTCATACATCCTTTATTAATAGATATGAAAGATATCTATGTTTTATATAATAGATCCTCCATTAAATATGGAAAGGACAAAAACATACAGTGGTACAAAACCTCATCTTTCCATTCAGATCAAAGTTAAACTACAGAACATTTATAACTGTCTTTTATAGATGCATATTCTTTCATGCCTCTTTAATATTCAAATGGATAGGGAATTGAACATTTAATATAGAAAGACAATAATTTTTCCCAAAATTTATTATTTTCAGATCCAAACTTCACAAATACAATAATATATGATCTTTTTATATCCTCATCATGGAATTAGCTAGAATGACCATTTCTACTTAAAGTATCACCCACCATGTTCACTTTCCCAGGTTGATAATGTATTGAGAAAACGTAAACCATTACCACCCCTAAAAATTTCCTCTACAACATGCTTTAATCCATCTATGTGAATATAAATTTTAATGTTTTTTGTTGGTATATATAATACACTTGTCTCAGTAGAGACTATTCCACTATATATTTACTGCCAAAATTACCACAGGTTACTCCAAATCAGGATTTGGGTAATTTTTACTAGGATTCATCAACTATCATGATGCATAGGTAATAACCATATTATTATGAGTAAGTGAACATCACAATTACTACATGGATGCATCATTAAATATTACAAGTATTTCTCTATTATATTGTAATATTTGTATAGGTTTGATAACCAAAATTCACTTTAATTCCTCAACTTTTTTTATCTCATTAATATTTATATAGGAACATGTAACCAATATATGTTATCTTAGTCATAATTCTCGACAGTCATGGGTAATTATCCCCAAACTATTAATAATATCTAGTTAATCCCGAAAAACTATGGATCTCAGTCATTGTGGTTGGTATGTGCTAGCAATAAATAGCCTCCATCTTTGAAGGATATACTATTTTACCACCTCGAGAGATTATGTATCCAAAAAGTGATACCTTTTTCATCTAAAATTCACACTTTTTAATATTTTCATACAATATCTCTTTCATTAGGGTATTTTTTCCAATTCTCCAGTGTTCTCTATGCTCTTCCTTTCTGTTTTAATAAAGAATAATTCTACTAATAATGAAAAAAATGATTGAGGTAATATCAAAATATATATTTCATCCAATACATGATGATAACATGGTAATTAATAAGACCAATATATATCACTCTATATTCATCGTTTAGCACCTTATAGAGAATGTTTACTTGGTTATATCATTCTACTTGACTCTTAATTGATGATATCCTAAATGAATTTAAATCTAGGGAAATTATTGATCTCCCAATAGTTGATCAAAAAACTAATCAATATGGGGAAGTGGATAGTTTTTCTTGATAGTGAAATTTTTCAACACCTGGTAAACAATGTAGAGTTTCACTAATCCATCATTATATTCCAAAAAAAGTACTCATCCACCCCATGGTGATTGACATGGACAAACGATTTATTTATCATGGTTCTCAAGGTGATTCTTCTAAGGTTCATGCAACTCAACTTTTTTCCATTTTATATGGAGTCTTTGATATCGGTGTATAACTAATAATGAATTATACAGAGAAATCAACATCATTTTTTGGTGTAATACTATAAATATCTTTCAAAAATACATATAAAAATTCAAGAATAATATACATATCATTTATGTAGATTTTTTATACAATTATTTGACATAACCATCCATTCAATATGATGATTAAAACCCAAACATTGGATGTAATCTCTATTGTAGTTTTAGACTTATCAATACATTGATAGAAAATCAGATGTGGGTTTGAAACAACAACGTAACATCCATTTTTTGATAGTTTATATGTAATTTATACAACTAAAACCATCCCATTCCTAATATAAAACCAAAATCTACCATGGGATAAATGAAAACTTTTTATGTAAATACATTATCATGGTCATCAACTAGAGATTTTCCATAGATTTGAGATTAAATCATTATACCACTAGAGTTTTCTTAGATAAATACACAACATATCATTTAGTTGGAATGATTACACCCCTAAAAAATTCATTAGATGGGAAATAGTGGTTATATCAGTAATCAAATAATAATTTTTTAGGAAAACTAATCACATTGGATCTTATTAAGGAATAAACAAAAGGTAACACCAGTTATAAAGAAGAGATTTTACATTTGCCTTTTTTGAATGGGTACAATATAAAGAGGGAGTGCATCGGCATGAGGGGATGAATCATTAGAAATAAATTATTTGAAATAGTGTGAGCAAGATAATTTTCTTCTCGAAAGGCATGATTAATGATTTGGTTCATTGTAATGTTCTTTTTCATGGTCATATACCATCTTTTAGTGATCTTCCATGAAAATTGGTTGTTTCCAATTCTCATCACTTGTACAATCATTGTTGAGTCCCATTTGAACCAAACATATTTCCAGTTTCATTTCAATGTTATGTGGGAATATATAATAAGTTTTTTCATTTCAGCATCATGGGATGTAATGTGTCCATAACGAACGTATGCTCAGTCGATGATATCTCCATATATTTTCCATGGTGGAAGCCCCAAATATCAATGGATCCAAATTCCATTTGGATGCTCCATTGTGGTTTCACTTATGCCAACACAAAAATTAGGGTTTTAAAAATACTTTTAGTATACCATTAGGCGAGGGTAGGTTAATTACCTAGAACATTGTTCCAGCTCATAATAGAAAAGTATCACATAGAGTTATTGATGAATCTTTATTGAATATGATTAGAATTATATATAGTGTCCATTATATTAGAAAAGGAATATTGAAAGATGAATAGATAATCTTAATGGATGGATTTATTTAACCTAAACTATTTGCCATTAAGGAGAACCACATAGGAAATGATGAATAAATTCTAGAGTTTTATGACTATTTGGAAATGTAAAACTTTTGGATGAACACTTCCAACTCTATATGTTAGTAGTAGATAGAGGTATAATCAATCAAATAGTTATTTCCACAAATATCAGTATATTTTTTAGCCTAAGAAGAGGTTGTCCCCATATTCTCTGCAATGGTGGAATATGGAACACCTGGAGTAGAGAAATATGCCTTTGTGTTGAAGGTAATCATCAACTGTAACTCTGTGGAAGATGACTCACCAATTAAATGAGAACCTAGATGGATGCACCCACACTTTATTGAGTTCCCCAATAAAATTAATTGTTCTTTGAATCTCAAAGTTTTATAATTAGTTGTTGTCCATATTCTCATTTTAGGCCGCTTCCAAAACTAAATAATTCTCCGGTTCCATAAAATCTTATTTTGAAATTGGTGATTGATGTTCACAATAGTGTGTGTCCATGTTTCTAAACTAGAATATTTTATAGATTTAAGGATCATTGGGATAATCCACATTGGTGTCTATGTTTATCAGTGGAGTTAAAATACATTTTTTCATTCCAAAATCTACGAAAGGGTTTGGTGTTAACTAGCCAATGAGAATGGTTTTACACCTTAGGAAACATTTTTTTTCAAATTATGGAATTTTGAGGATTCCATGTAATGTAGTTTTAATGGTTTTAAGAACACTTATAATATGCTTCATAGAATATATAATTAAATAATATTTTTTGGCCATCAACCATATTAATTGTGCTTAGAGGGATTGATCAAACTTTTCCATGTTAGTAATCCCTATTCCTCCACGGTTTTATTGTTTAGTACATTGTTTCCAATTCACTATGAAAATTTTGATCTCCTAAATTCTAACACTCCAAATGAAGTACCACTTATATTAATTGAAGTTTTTTATCAATGAATATGACCATAAGTGCCCCATATATGATTAGACCAATTTATAAATCACTATTTTCTTGACCCGAATGATTCTCCCTTCCATTGAACATGATTTTACATTCTATGAGGATATTATTCTTCTAATATTGCTCAAAATATTAATAAAATGACCCACTTAGGCCTCCCCCAAGAAATATGTAAAACTATGTAATTTAAAGGGACAAAACCCTCTTTTCTACCTAGGGAAGTAGGAATATTCCCACTTTTGGTAGAATTAATGTTTTGGACAAATAAGATGAAATACTTTCCCAAGCTGACTTCTTGTCCTGATACAGTTTCATAATGTAATAGAGAATTTTTTACTTTCTTAATTTTTTTTCTGGTATCCTTGTGTAATAATAACGATATTGTTAAAAAAATAATGTGAGAGGGTTCATAGGTACCTAAAGATGATTTGATAGTGTATTATTGACCATTTTTATTCAGAAGATTTAGTAGTATTCTAAGATAGTATTTTGAAATGAAAAAAATTATCATAGATAGTTGGTCTCCATGCCTAAGTCCCCTTGATAAGGTGAAGTACCATTCTGATGAACCATTTATAAGTTTATTTTTATGATAATATTCAATAAGAGTTTCATCTATGGCATTAATTTGAGGTCAAATGCATTATAAGATAACACATTACCAGTGAATCCCCAATCAATTATATCGAAGTATTTTTTTACATCCAATGTTATAGAAATGATTCCTACCCTATTTAAATTCCTTACATGTTTAACACATTCTGATGTTTTGCATACCAAGGCTATGATATTTCATCCCTTGAAAAAACCGAACAGATTCCTTGAACATATTTGTTCTGATATTTTGGAAATCATGTTAGACATAATTTTGGTATCCAATTTATTGTTTTTGTAAACCCATTCCAATTACATCAATTTAATTATGTTATATTCATTGTTAGTTTTTGGAATTAGGGAGGTAAATTAGGAATCGATTCCATTAGCTTGAAAGTATCTTTTGATGATATACATGAATAGATTACAAATATCCCAATAAATAATATCCCAAGACAATTGAATAAAGTAGTTATTAAAACCATATGAACAACTAAAACACCCTTTGTTAAGACCAAACAAAACATCATTGATTTGAGGTTCCATAGAAGAAGATTTGAGGGTGATTTTTTCTTCTCCATTACTTATTTTATAAATAATCCATTCCTCAATAGATGTATTTTTGGTTGGTGTGTTAAAGAGGATCTTGTTAAAGCAAAAATATGATTGGAGATATATTTCATTTCCTCAAGAATTTTTTCCCCAGCATTGAGAAGAGCAAGGGGCGGATTATCTTTTCAGGTTCCTTCAATAAATTCATGAATATGGTATATCTATCATATTAATCAGGCCATTTTTCATTGAATATGATTCTTATAATGACATCATTAATCTTGAGAAGATTTTGAAGCTTTGGGGACAATTCGGTTTCATTAGTAAGGTTACCAAGGAAGAAATTTTTAGTGATGGATTCAAGAATATAATGAAGAGAACATTTCAAGGATTCAATTTCCTTAACCAAGAATATAAATTAATTCATACTATAATCCTAAAAAAATTATTCATTTTTAGATTGATGATAAAAGCAATAGGATTGTTATTAAAATTAAAATAATCCCATGTTTCATGGAAAATATTATTGAATTTTACTTGAGCAGTCTAGGAATTGATGAATCTGAATGGGATTGGTATTTTTTCATTCATTATCAAGGTAGTTCACGAGGATGGGAATATCATTAGAGTTTTGTATAGTAAGAGTGACACATGAAAATGAGCTCCAATTTTATACATGAAACTTTCAAAACATATAGCATAATGGAATGGTCATAATTATTTCTCCTTGGTTTTTTAGATTTTCCATTGGTCATAATGATAATTGTGATATTAAAACCATTGATTGATATGTACCTCCAACCTCAATTTCACCCTTGATTCCACAATTTATAATTTATTCATTTATAGTAATGTCTATTATCCATAATGCCCTTATAAGACTTGGATATTACCTAGTTAATAATTGGTCGACCTTACGTTTTAGTTGGGAGATAATTTCATAAGGGTATATCACATGTCTTAAAAAATTACCCTCCTAGGTACATTCGGATTCATCATCCTTCTGCATCATCTCAAGGAACTCATTTTCAATATTCTTATGAAGATCTAGAGGAATGTAATTATTGAACAATAAGTTCTTGACTCATACAAATACATGGATTCATTTTCAACATGAAACATTTTATTATTTATTACTGTGCATAACTTCTTTACTTCACCCTCTTAAAGATAAATAGACATAATAAATTTATCAGGTTCCAAACACTAGATAACATAGAATATATTTTTACTAGTACAGATCCATTGTTTAGCAAAAATTTTCCCAGAAGAACCATTTAATTAATGTGGTACCAACCACCTGAGGGAATAAATAGAATTTTATTCCCTCTATTGCTTATTTGGATGTCCATCAGGGATCATAAAATCATATTTTTTGGTGATCATAGAAACACTATTTTTTCAGTCCATATGACAATGAATTCAATTTTTGTGGATGAAAATTGATTCATTTTACATAGAAATCACTATTAGGGACGTTCATGTGGGTTCAATACATTGACTCAAACCAAAAACAATAGAGTAAGAAATGGTTTTCATAGTTACAAACCACTTATTCATGAAAACAAACATATATGATTTTTATATTATAGAACATTCATTAATCTAGGAAACCACATGCTTATCTTTAGAGAGGTACCTATACATATCCATGGAAATTTATCTCAGGATCTCACAAATATTTTTATCCTAGTTTTCAAAGGATAAATAGTATTTTCTCTGATACCAACTATAGATATCCTACCTTTTTATACATAAACATTTCATTATTTTTTGTACAATATTTAATACATTGCACTAGTAGAAACAAAAATACCATATTTGATTACTTCCTTGGTAAAAATGAAACCAAAAAATGAATCATAAGTAATCTAAAAAATATATAAATAGATTCATCATGATTAGAACCCATATGTGACACATCATACATAATACATATCTACATCATTATGGGAAAATAACCATAGAAAGGGGTGATCTTATATAATCGATGTGGGAAAACAAGGGACATATGTTGGAATATAATAAGAATAATTTAATGAGAAAAACACCATAACATGAATATCAAATATCATAAAAAAGAGTCCAAGCATAAATATTGGTAGCTCATAAGACATGAATCATAAGGGAATCAAGGTAATAATTCAAAAATTCATCACATAAAAATATGGCATGGAATTTGTTTTAGACACATAAAAATTTAATATCATTCACTATAAGTCAATGTGGATTTTAGAAAACATAATAGGGAACTTCATGTGGAATAAAACTAGTTGGAGTGGCACACCATCAACCTTAGTCATATTATTTCCATTGTAAGTGATTAGGTTTTCCCACCTACACATACTGAATTGGGTTTCCCTATCTTCCATAGTGGATCAAGACATTCAATTTGATTCCCATAATTATCTCATGAGATATAAATATTTAACCAATGTGTTGAAGTTAGATATAGGTCCCACCCATCACATAATAAAATCCATCCATATATGATATATAAGAACATACGTCATTCTTAATATATGAACCTATTGAATGTAATGGGTTTCATAAACATTATCCAATCATAATATAAACCAGGGAAAATAAAATGGTTTCATATGTATCATTAAATTGTAAAAATAAAAATTTTGTAGAAAGAAATTTTTTAATAATTTAATAATTTCCCAATTAAATCATAATTAATATCAAATGTTGTGATTTTATATTAGAAAAAAATTTGGAGACGTCACATGAAAACAATTCATGATGAAAATATCATTCCATCATTGATACAATTTAATTTTATTAAAATTGTGTGAAATTTTAAAATAAAAATTTACCTTTTAAAAAACCTTCAATGATTACAATGTAATCTTCAAGGAATTTAATTATCATAATGGTGGAAATTTGTTTCATTCTGTATATGTTCAAAAACATTATTTTCATACTTTTTCCAGAAAAGATACAAAGTAAGTCATTTGGGAAAAAAACTCAAACAATTTATTAAAAAAATTAAAAATTATAAAAAATTAATTTATACATCCATAAAAGAATATTAAAATAATTTTTTGGAAACATTTATAAAAAACTTGGATATGGATGATAAATGAATAAAATGAAACAATCTATAATTTTTCGGGATTGTGAAATAAATACTCATCAATTTATAAATAGAAGAATCATATTACATATTAAAGAACAAAAATTATAAGGAAATTAAGATACTATAATATTATGGATAAGAGTCATAAAATTCATTCATGCGTAGTATATATACCATGATAAAGAAACATATAGTGTATAATTAATGAGTCATATAGAAATAAATGTTAGACATTAATATGATACCTTATATATTTAATAACTTCAAATTCATTAAAACATCATATATAATAAGTATAATTTTATTATAAATATAGTACATAACCATATTTAATTACATAATACCAAATAGGATTTACTTATGACCTTATATTTTTCTTTTATTAACCATTCCATAATAGTGTCACTTTTTAGGTAAAACATCCATGTTTTGATCTGTTATTATTTATACTCCTACATAGATAATGATTTACTTCTCTAACAAATTAAAAACATGATATAAATATCATATATATTCAGTATATAAATATTTATAGTATTTTACAAATAATATTGTTATGAAATGGATTAGTCCATTCACGGAGATGGTAGATCATACGTACACATGAACAATATATCTTTTTATTTATCATATTTGAAAGAGAGAAATTATATGATATATATATATATACCAGTTCCATAATAGTAAATAAATAATTTACATCTTTCCGGAAAATATTTTGAATCATAATTCCCCACTGTGAGAGGTGGTAAATGAAAAATGAACAACATCATTTTCTATGGTGGTAGTATGCCTGAAACTTGTATAGTATGTTCATTACACATATGATGGATGTTTGTGAGAGTGTAGGTATAAACCACAGAAAAAAATCATCTCATTATATTATGTATAATGAGGTTATTATATATTCACTGAACAATAAATGTTTCATGGGTAGATAATGGAAATAAAACAAAAGAGATTGTGAATATATGTTACATATTTTTTGGGTAATGCATCTTGGTTTTAACCAAAGGTATTACATGGTTGGCTATCGGAACAATGGTAGGATTCGATAATTATGTTATGTTTGTTTTTAGGATATTTTTATATGGATTTATATATAAAAATAGGCTCTAATATGTGAAGAAAATAGAATAATATTTCCCTTTTTTAAGAGAGGTGACCACCACATTTATAATATCCTCAAAATTTAAATTTATAAATAATTAAATCTCAATTAAAACACCATAAAAATGACATGTATTAAAATATAATATTATTTATGGTTTCATCTATCCAAAAAATATATTTTATACAATATATTTTATTATTTTAAACCATAAAATTTTCTTAACCCTTAGTAGTCCAATTTCAATTTTTGATAGATAAATATATCTTAAATATTAGTTTCATGTAATTTTTTGTTATATAATGTTAACTAGATCATAAATGAATAATTTATAACATTATAAACCAATTTATATATTTTTAGTTTTCGAGTTTTTTTATGTTTTTTAGTAAATTTGATAAATAATTATTTTCCTAAAATTTTATAACAGTCAATTTTCACATTATTCCCCACATTGACTTTAAGAAATTCAATTCGACAAGGAATCCTAAAAAAATCATTTAATACACTACTAACATGTCATAATAATCTATAAAATTCTTTTATCACAGTAATTATGTAAAATGATATATATTTTAATATTTATAATATCATTTAATTGTTGTTTCATTAATTTAAAAATTACGACATCGTCAATTTTTAATGATTTATCAAAATTATATCAATAATAAAAATTAATAAAATTTATGTAGATATACCTTTTATCTTTCATAAGAATATATATAGTGGATAATATCTAATAATTATCCCTATACTATATATATAATACTTATTAAAAGTAAGAGTCTGATATTATGTCATTCTCTATGATATTAATAAGTTTTAAACGATTTTAATGGAAAAGTGTTCATACTATAATAATATTTAGAGTCATTATGTTATATATTTCAATTTAACTTTATCCAATAAAATTTTAGCATATGTTAGTGTAGTTTTATAATATTTATACTATTATTTCTACATTTATTTACTCGATTAGAATTTACCCGTAGAAATAAAAATAAACAAAGTTAATCTTAATTTAGTAAAAAATTAAAAAGTACTTAACATCTAAATTTGTGTCATCTGATTCCAAATATGTAACCCATTTTTTCACAATTTAAATAAATTTAGTTGGATAAAATTAATTTAAAATTAATCTCATTAACAGAATGAGAAAACAATATTCTAATGTGAAAAGGTTGAATAAAATGGATTCTATTTATATTCACATTAAATGGAAAATTGATTGTAAGGACCTAAATTGAATTGAATGATAAAAAAAGTATCGAATTTTACATTAATACTAATAAAAAATATAATTTATCACTATAAATTATTTCAATGTATGTTATTATTTTAATTAAAATTTATTATTTTTATTAATCATCAAAAAAGAAACATATCAGAAAAAGAAAAAAAAATAAGTTGATGTAAATATGGATACCCATTTTCCAAAAAAAAATTCAAATATAATTTATAAAAATTTCAAAAACTGGATTCAAAACCAATGCACCATTAAAAGGCGGTAAATTATCATTTTTACAAAAATACATCTTTTATTTATAAAATTGGATTTTTTCTTATACCCTTCTTAAAAAACTAAAAAGTTAAATTTTAAAATTATATTGAATATATATATCATTATTATAATAAAACATGAGTGCTTTTTTTAAATTTTTTTTTATAAAATCGACATATATGAATTTAAAACATTTTTAGAAAAACATTTCCTTCTTATTTGAGAAGGGGTGTACATGTATAAATCACAATTCTATAATTTAGATAACCTTTTTCATACATACCATTATGATAGAAATGTTTAACTTTTCCTTGTTAAATATTTAAAAAACTAATTCATAGAATCATAATGTTGCATATAATCTATGAAAAGTCAATGATGCATGTAGCATGATCTTATCGTTGAGTACCTCATAATGAAAACATAACATGGTGTGGTGTGTAGAGAAATTAAAAAAGTTAATTTATTAAACCGAAATATGAATTGATGATCAGAGTGTTACTATAACATCCCAGGTAAATAGATAATATTACATTCAAATGTTTAACAATATTTTTGAATAAGTTGTTAATAATACTTTAAAGAAAATTCTATGGTCGATGTCGTACCCAATATGCAAAAACTAGTTTCTTTGAAATCGTACGTTGCACACTAATAATATAATAATATTATAATAGTTAACGCCTAGTCGTTGTAATATAATAAATGAACAGAAATAAATAAAAAATGATTACATATGTTTTTCAAATATTTTAACATTTATCCAATAAATGTTAGAGGCTTAAAATTCAAATGAATCCAATTTTAAGAATAAATACTCAAATATTTTTAAAGATTGTTTTACCGCCATTCGATGGAGAACATTTTTTAAATCTAAATTTTGACAATTTTATAAGCTCTATTTTTCAAAATAAACTTATTAATTATTACTGGGATATTGAAATTTACTTTGGTTAAATTTTTGGTATGTTTCTGACAATGTTCATAATTTTTAATGAATAGTGAAAAATAATGCATTTTACATCAAAACTGCTTTTCCATCTAATTCAAATATATGGATAGGTTATCTTTTTTATTTTTTTTAAAGATTAATTATAATATATATTTACAATTTAATTCAATGGTGGTCATTAGAATTTTTTTCACTTTGAAAATTGATATAAACAAGTGACAAACTTTTCATAGAAGTTGCTTCCAAAAAACCCACTATTTATTTTGACAGTGGGGATTAACTATATGATTTGTAAATGAAACTTATATGTTTTGAATATGGTAAAATGGAAATCATTTCTGAATTTGAAATATCAAATATACCTTCGGCTTAATTTTTGTAATTTTTCTGATAATTATTTTTTAAAATGAATATTGAAAAATATAGTTTTTAATTCAAAACTGCCTTTTTATCCAATTTATTTATATATTAGGATTTTCATTTTAATTGTTTTTAAAGTATAATTGAATCATGTCTTTATCACTTCATAAAAATTTGTTAATTATAAGTAATTTCACTTTTCAATTGGTTGTAAAAACAAGTCAAGCTTTTGATAAATTTTACTTCTTAAAAACCCATATTTTGTTTTGACAACGAGATTTAATTTTAAATTGATTACTACAATTTATGTGTTTTGAATATGAGGAAATGGATTCCATATTTGTAATCAGAAGGTCCAAATTATGTAATTAAGACTCTTTTGTTTTTTGGACATTATGAATAGTAACGACGGTAATTATCTTTAATTATCATGTTTAATTAGTAATCGGGTAATTAAGGGTAAGAAAATAATATCATAAAAATATAAAATGACCCTGACATGTGTCCTAATGATTTTGGTGGTGTCATGGCCGACCATGGAATGCCTTGTGCCAACCTTGGGACCCCATGGAATCACTTTAGTGTGATAGTGACCTTTTATCATATTTTTTTAAATAAAGGAAAATGTATCCAAAGTATGTAACACCTCAGTAAAATAATTTTAATTTTGTCTACATAAACTATCTATTAGACTATAAATTGTAATTGGAAAGCTAAAAAATATTTCCTACATCATGATATTTGTTTATAATTTTTAGACCTTATATACATTATTTTATTTATGACACCGTGATGATGCTATGATTACCTCATAAATGAACGATTTAAATATAATGAAATGATAGGGTGAAATATATGTCTTAGACTTGTCAAAAACCTTTTGGATTGGTGGATTTCAAAACATTATCACCTTATACTGTAAATATATCCTTTTTGACCTTTAAAATCTGAAAATCATTTTTATAATAAAGTAATATTTTATAACATTCCACGAGTGCCCCTCCTCCTCTCTTATAAAAGGCCCCCATCTCTACCACCTTACTCACACGTCTCAATCCTTTGGCTCGGCCATCACCAGACCATTTCATCTCTCCACATCCCTATATTCATCATTGAAGCCTCACTTTTAGCAGAATGCTCTTCAAGAAACTCTTTTGGTTCAAACCAAGAGGAGTTACCCGGTTTAAGGGCAATGTCTTCACTTGTGTTTTTTTGTATTATTTTGCTTCTACAAACACCTAAACTCATTTTATTAATTCTTTTGTAACAACACCAGTATATTCCATATACTAGGATGTTTTTATGTGATGGATTCGAGCTACACTTACACACACCTCCGCCTAATGGTTAAAAAACATACTATTTCTGTGGATGGTGAATTACTGCCTCACGAAACGATGATTGTTAAATCTTCTCTTAACACCTTTCATGGTGGCCATTATGATGTCACTATATGTTATATATGATATATTTGGTATTTATGTTTTCCATATTCTTCTGTATTTTATATTTAAAACATAACATTATGCTTTTCATGTTGTGCAAATGCGATAATTTCATACGGGGAAGTGTGGACTACCACCCTCTCAAGTGATGTGACTCATTCATGCAATACATGGAATGTATAAATAATGAAATTAATGATCTTATGTGACCTATAAAACATATATAGTATACTGGAATTAAAATATATATCTCTCTCAATTATTTTTAATTCCATTAATATGTCAAAAAATGAAAGTAGCGTTCATGCGTACGTACGGCCTACCATTTCAATGAATGGTGCATTTCATTTATTTTTATCTCCAAATGTTATGGAATAGTATAAAATTATTATATACTGGATATATATGATACTTAAATAATTAATACTATACTGGAGATGATTTACTTATAACTACATGGACAATCATTTTAAAACAAGTTCATTTTTGACTCATGTACCAAACATCAACAAAAAACGTCTGATATAAACTCACTTAATTAACAAATTATTATAACATTATAATAAGTGATATGAAATGAATAATAATATTTAATTTAGGACCTTAAAAATTATAAATTTACAACAGTTTTTTATTCATGAATATAAAGAAACGAACAAGACAAGTCGGACTTGAGGTAAGGGACGCTACCTCTCTTTTAATTTTTAAGTACTATTTTTATGTAAATTACTTTAATATACTTTTTCTTATGTTGGGGTATGTTTTTTTATATTCCTCTTGCTGTAAATTTTATGTTAATATGATGGGAGACCCTATTTTATCTCATCAATCCATTTTGGATGTTTGATGTGGTGTCGTTAGGCTGCCGAATTTTTATAAGGGGATTTTCATCTCACTTTCTATTCCCGTGAGATTCATGCTACATTGGCCACTATTTCCTTTTGTGTGGTGTTTGTACTGCCCATTATTTTACCATTTGTATAATATAATCTCATTTATGGGTAGTTACATCTTCATTTTTTGACCCTTCTTTCATGGGGTGTACGTTTCGAAAGATTCCCAAATCGGTAAGGGAACCTTTCACACTCCTCTTTTAAAAAGACTTATTTTGTTATGTCTTTTAATATACATCTTTTTAGGTTGGGATACATTCTTATATATCCTTATTGATGTAAATTTTTTTCCAAGTGATGAGATACCATTTTCTCTTTCAACAACTATTTTTATAAATTTTAATGTGACGCTGTTAGGGTGTCGAATTTTACCAAGGGAACTTTTTAACCCAATTTCGATTTCTTTGGGTTCAACATGTAGTTATTGAATATGTAATCCTTTGAATATGTTTGAATGAACTTTGATTTTTTACACTTAATATCTACTTATATTGGGTGTATTTATATTTGTCACACATAATTTTGAGATTTATTTATCCTTAATTTAATGATACCTTCTTTATAAGGGATTTCATCTCATTTTACATTGAGACTTCACTGTTGTTATGCACCAATTCACTCTTATATGGTGTATATACCGTCCTTTGGAATATTATATCATGAATCCATTTATTATCATGATATTATATGTTTCTGATTAAATGTTATTCCTCAATTATTGTATTCAAGTGTCTCTCATTTTGTTAAAAACCCTTTAACTAAAATATCGTTTTAAATGTTTTAATGATTTTTTCATATAAATATTTCTCATTAATATACATGTTTTTAAAATGGTTTATGTATTTATTTATATGGATATTAATGGTTTAAAATGTTAAAAGTATGAAAGTGGTATGGGACACCTTGATTCAAAAATATATTTATTTAATGTTTTAAATGGTTTTGAAAATGGTTTTTGGAATGGATCCAATGTTTCAATATCATAAAATGTTATATTGTTATTGCAATGTGGTAAGTTTTTGTTTCCATAATGCATATTTTGTGTCATACGATTATGTTATGGTTCATGGCCATTGTTTATGAAGATGGGTGGTTCCGTGATAAACTAAGGGCGGGTGAGCCCGATATAGCTCTTCAATGCATTGGGTAACGCGAAGGAGTTAAACGGTAAGGCTTCTCAAAAGATATTTAGGGAATATATTGTGATGGGTATTCCAAACATAACCATGAGGGTTACTCCCTATGTAAGAATGTTATTAATGCCTCAAGTTACCTTTATGCCTTATGACTTCTATTGATTTATGCATAAATCTTATGATTTAATGAGGTATATTAAATAGCTTATGTTTTGTGAGTAAAGTATTATTTCATTGATTCTTATGTACACATGGACTGATGTTTTCATTCCATACTATTATAACCCATACTGAGCTTTTTATGCTCATCCAAAGTTTTTGAAATGTTTTCACAGGAAATAAAGTTTAATAGGGTCAACGATGGGATCAAGGAAATTTTAGACAGTCTAAGACAAGGAACTAGACATGACTATTTTGTTTAGGAATTTTTATTTTTGTGATAAAAATGGAAGCTGAGTAGATGCATCTACTTTGTAATCTTTGAGATGTAATAGTTATGTCCTAATTCTCTAAAAATCTAAACCTGAAAAGATCCTCAATGTGAATTCTACATTTAAGTCAATAATAAGTAATATTTATGTCCTGGTCCTTATAGTTGGTATCATAGGATGGTTTAGATAACTTTATAGGTTAGTGTGTTAAGTGAAAAGTTGTGTATAACCACAATGGTTATTATATTAGATAGAGTCATTGTTATTTTTGAAGGCTGGAATGAGTTTGAGATTACTTGGATAAGTATATCCTACTGTTTATCTTACTCTTTAGTACATAATGATTTTGATGATATACTCACTCTGACATTTCTGGTTTTAGTAAATGGATGGATCTAGCAGACACCAAAGTGATAATGGGTTTGAAGGAAACTCTGGTGGTTCTCTGATTAAGAGACTGGATGAAATAGGGTATTAAATGAATCATCTCGTGGTTATTCTAAACCAACTATCAAGTGTCATGATCAACCACTTGAACCTTGGTGAGTTCTCTAATACATCATGTATGAGAGAACCAACTCAACATGGATGTTCGGGTAATAATTATTAAGGTAACCATTAGGGTTTATATGATCCTTACTTTTGAGGTAATTATGGGTTACTATACGTTATGATGGAATATGGACGACATGAGATAAACATGAGGTTAAATTATGTTATGGTTATTTTTGAAGATTTTATCTCGTTTTGGGGAATTTTTTATGAATTATATCGTTTTGGAAAAAGGACAACATGCAGACTGTGTGACAACCTGTCGCGTCAGACAAAGTTGTAGGATTGAACCCACAACCAAAGTGCGACTGGTATTTATCACCTACCAATGGACTACGTGAAGTCCCTGGTTAGTTTGACAAATATTTTTTTAGTTTGATGATTTTATGAATCAAGAGTAAGTTGATTTTGGGTTATCTATGGAAATTATTAACCTATCATGAAGGATATGTGATTAGGTTAATTACTTTTCAGTATGAGACTTTAAGAGAAACTGATGTTATTTGGAGAAAAATATTAATTTGTAACTTGGGGGGACTATGTGATTAAATCCTTCAAATATTTGGGTTTCAATCTTATTTGTGTTTATTTCGAAGAATTTTATGGATAGATGTTTATTTAATGGTCATTGTTGAACTTTGGGTTTTGTTTGAAAAATTTTAGAGATTAGGAGTAGTTTTTAATTTTGTAAAAAAATATCCTTTTTCGGTATTATTTGATCTCATACTAAACTTTTTGGGTTGGTTTTGGTTGAGATTTAATGACATGGGAAATATATAGTTCTCGTTTTTGGATTAGGTGATTCTCAAGAAGTTGATTATAGCACTCTTAATGCGAACAAGTCTTCCTAAATACTCATCTTTTGGAGAAAATATGAGTTTTATTATAGAATCTAATAATAGTTGAAAGTCTATGTGACAAGTAAGTATGTTACATTATGATTTAGTTAATCTCACAAATAAATTCCTTAATGAAGAGTAACTTAAAAAAAATGCTGTCTGTTAACTTTTCCTACTGGGGAATCGAATACCGATTAACCCATCACGAGTTTGTGATTTTCTTGTGGTTAACTTTCTCCTAGACATGTTTACGATCACTCTCCATCAGAACATGACCCTTTGTTTTCTCCTCCATATCCATAATTTCATACATGGAATCCTATTATGGGTTAAATCGGCTGACCTTTGAAATCCTCTCCCTTTCTTTTAAAGTGATAGTTTTACTGACTCTTATTCCGATGTGGAACTTTCAATGAAGTTTCCAAGACCAATTTTGAAATTGCGAGGATAAAATTCCCTAAAAGGGGGGGAAGGATGTAACATCCCAATTAAATAAATAATATTTCATTCTAATTTTTATCAATATTTGTGAATAAAATGTTAATAATACTTTAAATGGAATTCTATGCTTGATGGCGTAACCAATACACAACAACGAGTTTCTTTGAAATCTTACGTGGCACACTAATAATATAATAATATTATAATAGTTAACGCCTAGCCTTTTTAATGGAGGGAATGAACATAAATAACTACAAAATGATTACATATTTTTGTCAAATATTTTTACATTTATATAATAAATTTTAGAGGCTTAAAATCCAAATGAATCCAATTTTAAGAACAAATACTCAAATATTTTTAAAAGATTGTTTTACCGCCTTTTGATGGAGAGACATACTTAAATACTAATTTTGAAAATTTTATAAGCCCTATTTTTCAAAAATAAACTTATTCTTTATGATTGGGATATTGAAATTTACTTTGGTTAATTTTTTGGTATTTTTTTGACAATGTTCATTCTTTTTAATGAATAGTGAAAAATAAAGCTGTTTACATCAAAACTCATTTTTCATCTAATTTAAATATATGTTTAGATTATATTTTAATTTTTTTAATGTTTAATTACAATATATTTTAACAATTTAATTCAATTTTGTTCATTATAATTAATTTCTCATTGAAAATGGACATAAACAAGTGCCAAACTTTTCTTAGATATTGCTTCCAAAAAACCCGCTATTTGTTTTGATAGTGGGAATTAACTATATGATTTATTAATGAAACTTATATTTTTTTTTGACTTTTGTAAAATTGACATCATTTATGAATTTGAAATATCAAATATATCTTAGGGTTAATTTTTGGTATTTTTCCCATAATGATTTTTTTAATGAATAGTGAAAAATATAGTTTTTAATTCAAAACTGACTTTTAATCCAATTTATTTATATATTTATATTGTCATTTTATTTGTTTTTAAAGTATAATTGAATTATTTTTTTATCACTTAATACAATTTTGTTCATTAGAAGTAATTTCACTTTTCAATTGGATATAAAATCAAGTCAATCTTTTGATAAGTTTTACTTCTTAAAAACTTGTCTTTCGTTTTGACAATGAGATTTACTTTTAAATTAATTATGTCAATTTATGTGTTCAGAATTTGAGGAAATGGAATACATATTTTGAATCATAAGTTCCAAATTATGTAATTAAGACTCTTTTGTTTTTGGACATTATGATTAGTAACGGCGATAATTATCTTTAATTATCATGTTTAATTAGTAATCGGGTAATTAAGGGTAAGAAAATAATATCATAAAAATATAAAATGACCCCAAAATGTGTCCTAATGATATTGGTGGTGTCATTTCCGACCATTTAATGCCTTTTACCAACCTTGGGACCCCATGGAATAACTTTAGTGTGACAGTGACCTTTTTTCATATTTTTTTAAAGAAAGGAAAATGTAACCAAAGTATGTAACACCTACGTAAAATAATTTTAATATTATCTACATAAATTATCACTTAGACTATAAATAGTCATTAGAAAGATAAAAATATTTCCTACATCATGGTATTTTTTTATAATTTTTAGACATTAAATAAATAATTTTATTTATGACACCGTGATGATGTTGGGATTACCTCATAAATGATCGATTTAAATAAAATGAGAAGATAGGGTGAAATATAAGTATTACACTTGTCAAAAACCTATTGTATGGGTGGATTTCGAAACCTTATAACCTTATCCTCTAAATATATTCTTTTTTTACCTTTAAAATCCGAAAATCATTTTATAATAAAGTAATATTTTATAACATTCCAAGAGTGCCCCTCTTCCTCTCTTATAAAAGGCCCCCACCTCTACCACCTTACCCACACCTCTCAAGACATTGTCTCGGAAAAACCCTTCAAATATAATCTCTCCACATACCTATCTTCATCATTTAATCCTCAACATTGGACGAATTACCTTCAAGAAACCCTTTTGGTTCAAACCAAGATGAGTTGCCCGATTTAAAGGTAATGTCTTTACTTGTGTTCTTTTTTTAATTTTGCTTATCCAAACCCCTAAACTCTATTTATTCCTTTATTTTGTAACAACACCAGTATCTTCAATATACTATGATGTTGTTATGTTAAGGATTAAAGCTACACTTACACACAACTCCATCTAATGGTTAAAGAACATACTGTTTCTGTGGATGGCGAATTACTGCCTCACGAAATGATGATTGTTCAATCTTCTCTTAACACCTTTCATGGTGGCCATTATGATGTCACTGTATTTTATATATGATACATATGGTATTTATGATTTCCATATTCTTCTGTATTTTATATTTAAAACATAACTTTATGCTTTTCATGTTGTGCGAATGTGATAATTTCATACGAGGAAGTGTGGACTACCACCCTCTCAAGTAATGTGACTCGTTCATTCAATACATGGAATGTATAAAGAATTAAATTAATGAAATTATGTGACCCATAAAACATATATATTATACTGTAATTATAATATATATATATATATCCATTGTTTTTAATTCCATTAATATGTCAAAGAAATTAAAGTAGCCTTGATGCGTACGTACGACCAACTGTCTCCATGAATGTTGTATTTCATTTCTTTTTATCTCCAAATGTTATGGAATAGAATAAAATGATTTTTTACTGGATATATATGATATTTAAATCATTAATACTATTCTGGAGATGATTTACTTCTAACTACATGGACAATCATTTTCAAACAAGTTCATTTTTGACTCATGTACCAAGCATCGACAAAAACGTATGATATGAACTCACTTTATTAACCAATTATTATAAAATTATAATATGTGATATGAACGGAATAATAATATTTAATGGAGGAACTTATTCTATTATAAATTGAACAACTTTTATAATTCATGAATATAAAGAAACGAACAAGACAAGTCGGACTTGACGTAAGGGATTCTACCTCTCTCTTTATTTTTAAGTACTCTTTTTATGTAACTTACTTTTACGCTTCCCTTTCTTATGTTGGGGGATGTTATTTTATATTACGAATTCTGTAGATTTTATGTTAATATGATGAGAGACCCTATTTGATCTCATCAATCCATTTTTGGAAGTTTTACGTGGCACCGTTAGGTTGCCGAATTTTCAGAAGGGGATTTTCATCTCACTTTTTATTCCCGTGAGATTCATGCTAAATTGGACACTATTTACTTTTGTGTGGTGTAGGTACTGCCCATTATTTTACCATTTGAATAACATAATCTCATTTATGGGTTGTTACATCTTCATTGTATGACCCTTATTTCATGGGGTGTACGGTTCGAAAGATTCCCAAATCGGTAAGGGAACCTTTCACACTCCTCTTTTAAAAAGACTTATTTTGTTATGTCTTTTAATTTACATATTTTTATGTTGGGATATGTTCTTATATATCCTTATTGATGTAAATTTTATGACCAAGTTAAGAGATAACATTTTCTCTCTCATCAACTAATTTTATGAATTTTAAAGTGACGTTGTTTGGCTGTCGAATTTTACATAGGGAACTTTTTAACCCAATTTCGATTTCATTGGGTTCAACATGTAGTTATTGAATATGTCATCATTTGAATATGTGTGAATGACCTTTTATTGTTTTACACTTAATATCCATTTATATAGGGTGTATTTATATTTTTCATACATTATTTTGAGATTGATTTATCCTTAATTTAAGGATACCTTCTTTATAAGGGATTTCATCTCATTTTACATTGAGACTTCATTATTGTTATGCACCAATTCACTCTTATATGGTGCATATACTGTCCTTTGGAATATTATATCATGAATCCATTTATTATCATGATATTATAATTTTCTTATTAAATGATATTCCTCAATTATTTTATTCATGTGTCTCTCATTTTGTAAAAAACCGTTTAACTAAAATAGCGTTTTAAATGTTTTAGTGATTTATTCTTATAAATATTTCTCATTAATATCTATGTTTTAAAAATGGTTTTAAGGATTTATTTATATGGATATTAATTGTTTAAAATGTTAAAAGAATCAAAGTGTTATGGGACACTTGAATTCTAAAATATATCTATTAATTGTTTTAAATGGTTTTGAAAATGGTTTTTAGAATGGATTCATTGTTTCAATATCTTAAAATGTTATATTGTTATTGCAATGTGGGAATGTTATGTTTCCTTTATGCATGTTTTGTGTCATACGATTATGTTATGGTTCTTGGGCATTGTTTATGATGATGGGTGGTTCCGTGATAGACTAAAGGCAGGTGAGCCCGATATATCTCTCTAATGCATTGGGTAACACGAATGAGTTAAACACTAAGGTTTCTACGAAGAGATTTAGGGAATATACTGCGATGGGTATTCCAAACGTAACCATGAGGGTTAATCCCTATGTAAGAATGTCCTGAATGCCTCAAGTTACCTTTATGCCTTATGATTTCTGTTGATTTATGCATAAATCTTATGATTTCATGAGGTATTTTAAATTGCTTATGTTTTATGAGTAATGTATAATTTCATTGATTCTTATGTACACATGGAATGATGTTTTCATTCCGTACTGTTATAACCCTTACTGAGCTTTTTATGATCATCCCAAGTTTTTGAAATCTTTTCACAGGAAATAAAGTTGAATTGGGTCAAGGATGGGATCAAGGAAATGTCAGGCAGTCTAAAATAAGGAACTAGACATGACTGTTTTGTTCAAGAGTTTTTATTTTTGTGAAAAAAATGGAAGTTGAGTAGATGCGTCTACTTTGTAATCTTTGTGATGTAATAGTTATTTCCTAATTCTCTAAAACTCTAAAACTGAAAAAATCCTCAATCTGAATTCTTCATTTAATTCAATAATAAGTAATGTTTAAGTCCGGGTCCTTATAGTTACACTTCATTTGGGACATACTCATATACTCTACGTCAAAAGAAGAACATGAAAATAACATGATGATGGTCGTAGAATTTCTAGCGGGGCACCAAGTTTATGCTACATTCCCGATTTGATTGTTATAGATTCATGTGGATCTCTTTTGGGGAATTTCATTTCTCTGTATTTATTTTCATTGAACATGGCTTTGAACTATGTACTACTTTATTTGGATCCACAAAAGAGAGTTTTAGATGTGTAGAGTTTTCATCGATTAACAGTGTATTACCCGAGGATTGTGGAACAATTCTCTAAGATTGCATCCCTTTGATTTCCATCAAATGAAAATAGTTTTTTTCTACCTAGAATGAGTTGTGCTAGGGGGACTTCAAGGAGTTGAGTATGAGGATGATGAGTGCTCCTATATTAATACTAGAAATGGAGGGGACATCATAATTATATAATATTTTAATATAAAAAATCTATACATAATTTATTAAAAAACAATTATACTATATTAAAAAAAGGTATATTTACTAATTTTACTCTCAATGTCTTCTCAAAATAAAATGGTTCTTGTAAATATTTTAAATGAAAATCGTATGTTTAATAAAAATCAGTATTTTTTACTATGCATTGACAAAATAATATTTGCAAAACAATCTAATAAATTCAATCATAGAAAATTTTGATCTGTAGATTCAAAAAATGAAATATATATTTTGAAATTAATTCTCAAATGCGGTCAAAAATTGGGATTATAATTTTTTCAAAAAATAAAAATAAAATCTTTTTTTGTGAAAAGAATATTTTTGAAACATATAAATACATTGATATTTTTTCATTTATATAAATAATTAGTTATTATCTAAAAAATATATAATTAACTGTCAAAATTGTATTTATTTCTATTTATACCACAAAATTTAATGCCAATTCTATAATAGCTAATTATAAATTATAATATTAAATTTATTTTTCATTTTGTTAAATCTTGGTATTACATCTAACTAAATCTATCAATGAAATTAAATTTCCTCAGGAAAAAATTCATAAAATCATAGGGTGTTATATTCTTACCCTCATAAAAAGAATAATTCCCTTAATATTATATAACATTACTAAAAACCTATGGATGATTCTTCCTCATTACATCCTTAGGATCCAAATATCTTTTTCATGTTGGTGGTTTCACAAGAAAACATTTACAAGGTGAGTGGTATTATTTCATATCACATTCTCTTTAAGATTATGAATTTGCATTGGTTAGTCCTCATAATTAATAACATGATCTGGTAGAATTTCCTCTATAATTAATACACATGGTGGATCAGATATTGACTTTATCATTTGAGATTCATGTAACATATCAAGGGATTGAGGGATTTTAAGCATCAATTGATAAGCTACCATACCGATATGATCCTGAATTTGAATGGGAAAGATATACCTAGGGATTATTTTTTCGTTCCTTCAAAATATCATTACCATTTTTCATGTTTAAATTCTCAAAAACACATTTACTATAACATTAAATTCTGGATCACATGATCAATTTTTAGAAATTATTTTCTGCTAATTTTGTTTACTGCATTTCAGTTGTTGAATGGAACTAAAATTCTCTCTCATTTCTTTTAATAGCTCTAGTAGCATTCGATTTAATTCTCCAACATTGTCATAATAAATTATTTTTTAACACTTCTATCTATATAGGGAGTGAAAATGATCCATATAATTTATTGATTGATGGACATTCTTGTATGATAACTAAACCATACATTGGTTTTGTTCCCAAAAACCATTAAAATCACTATAACAAGTTATCAAAATATTGTATAGGGTTTGAATGTTTCCACCAAACTAACCATCCTTCATAGGAGGATTCAATGTGTAGAAACACAACATTGTATCCATATCCTGTGGAAGATTTTTCTAAAACATCTAGTTAAACCTGGGATCCTAATAACAAATAATATAATGTGGTACTGCATACAACATTACCACTTCCACAATGTATATCATGAAAATATGATATAGAGAGAAGTATAGTTTGATTGTTATTAAGTGTGCAGAAATTTCATGGTGATAGAATACAACACATATAACATTATTTACATTAGCTATTTTGGAGAGCCCAGTGAGTAAATCCATGGTTCTGTTTTCCAATTTCCATTTTGGGATAGGTAATGTTTTTTACATTCCATAAGAATTTTTTCCCTTTGCCTTAACATGGAGACACACCATGAAATGAGATACAAAATATATGAAATCCATATTAATGTTATCCCACTAGAAATGAAATTTAAAATATTTATGTATCTTTTTAAATCCAGGATAAACAGATAATGAATAACTATAAAATACTTCTAACATCTAATTCTTAAAATCTAGTATGGAAGACGAAAATAAAAAGATATTGACCTTTATCATTTCATGATAATCAATTTTATACTCATGATCATTTATCACCATACATTTAAACTCCAAATCATCCTTGTTAACCACATTTATCATAACATGGATTTATTATTGAACACTTAATTGTTATGTTATTATTTCTCCCCTTACAGAAACAATTAGTTATCCATCCACTGAAAATATAAAAATTTAGGATATTTCTTTATCCTCATCTTGGATATTATTGAATAATCCTTTCAACTGAAAGAATATTCTACCTTTTTTATTTCTAATTGTGGTTGTGTATTGGTCATTCATAATCAGTAATTAGCTATAACTTCCATATATGGTTCATCTTAAACACATTCTAGTTAATTATTACCTATTGTGTTTTGGGATATTAGAGGATATAGATATTTTTGGGCGGAAAATGAACTTAAATTTAAGGATGTATTTTTTTATAAAATAATGGAGTTTGGTTAAAAATTATTCAAAGTATTTAAAGTGTGTACATTGGTATTTGGTTAAAATATAATATTTATGGCTGGTTATGTTTCAGGGAACTGGTAGCATAAGTAATTTACATTATTAATCATTGGTTTTTTATAGTAATTTTTCATTTGACACAAGTCGTGAGAATGGATTATAAATCAAAAAATGATTTATAAAGTAATTGATAACCTTATTTCCTAAGGGAGATAATGACCCCTGAGTCCCGCCTCCAGTAGGCCCCGGGGTGGCGACTAGCTCCAAGGGTATGAGTTTAATTTTTTTTTTCAATCATGGGAGGCATTACCCTTTTTATAGTTAGGATCATAAATAGGATAAGTCAACCACCAAAAAGGAAAAAGAACAAAGGTGCTGAAAAGAAACCCAATCCAGTCCCATATGCATGTATAAATAAACTGAAACAGGTACAAGTACAAATAAGCTCAAAGTACAAGTGAGTACAGTACCAAAAGAAAAACAAGAAAACAACAACTGCACAGCTCCCACTGCCTGACTAGTAGGGTCCCGCACGGCCCTGGTAGTCCTCCTGAAAACCTGAAACAATGTAGGGTGAGCATACAAGTATACTCCGTAGAGAACCTAAAGCTCTCGTGCACAAGTGGGGAGACACCCTATGGTCCCGTGAGAAAATAGAATAACCAGAAACTAACAAGGAAAAACTATCCACCCAGCCTCACTGGTCACACTCACCAAGTAACACAAACAAGTTTGGTATATATATAGAAAAAAAGTATTGGGTACCCCGCACCATTTCCCACTTAATTAGATGCTGCTCTTCCTAACGACAAACATCTTGATGCTACCACACTCTTCCCGCCCGCACACACCTGGGCCAAACCACGCATCCCGCCCGCACACACCTGGGCCACTACCACTAACCCGCCCGCAGACACCTGGGCCTCATCCCGAAGGTTCTTGGGAATGGTAAGCCTGCCCGAAGAGTCATGGGCTAAAGGTCGCCTCAAGCCATCACAGCCTCCGAGACCTACCCGAAGAGTATTGGGTGTAAGGTCACCTCAAGCCATCATAGCCTATGGAAGAAGGAGCAGGAAGGAGCTAGTAACTAAGGGGGAACACCCTCTCCCATAAAATGGGAGTGTTCGGCAATAGGTTCCTGACATGGGTGTGGTGCGACAAAACACAAAGATATAATTATATATATACATATACCAAACACACAGCTCAACCTATGGCTTCTTAAAAATAGAAACTGAGCATGTGCCTCGGCCCTACTACCACAAAGCATGCATCAACAACCAAACAATCATCCCCCAACCCCATTTAGGTTTTCATGTTTCATGCAATGGTTTAACAAATTATTACTACTGGGCAACTATCATCCATAAAAAACCTTTCACAAACATATCCCTGCCATCCACAACCATGGTTAGGTAAAACGCAAGCGACCACATTCCATTTCATTTACAAAAGATTATCACAACCATATAACATTCCATCATTCATTTATTTCAAAGTTACACACATAAAACCCTTTCCCCACACAAAACATTTCCACATTTGAAAACACCTTTTACTTCAAAACACATTTCATAATCAAAAAACTTTTCATAAATAAAGGCATTTTCCACAAAACAACCAAACCACCAACATGTTCATTATTCCAACTTTGTTCAACTAGGGTGATCACACAAGGTTTTCATTCTCATGTAATCAGCCAGTCTTTACGTGCTTATCCATTTTCCATGTTTTAACAAAACCAACCACAAACAATTCAGATATCAATTGTTCATGCAAAGGCCACCAATGACCTTGATTTTCAGTAGGCAAAGGACTTTCAATCCAAAATCACAATCAGAAGATAAAGAAACTGGAAGGCAATAGAAAGAGCACAAAACCCCAAACCCTTCTTTATCCGGTTATTATCTTTATTTAAAGTTCAACTGCCTCCCATGGAACAAAAGAAAAATATCCCACCCCGCATGTTGCACCAAAAAGAGAGACTAAGGTAAACCCCTACCTCAAAAGGTCTCGATCACGTTGCTTCCGACGACGTCCTTCGGTGTCCTCTGCCTTCGCCAAACCCGACAAACGCCTCTTAGGATGGAAGCTGGAGAAGGAAGGAAGGAAAGAAAGGTGACAAGTCCGGGCTTAGAAGCTTCATCTCGTCGCTACGATCCTGTGGCCACTGACGGATCGTAATTCGGAGCTCGGACAAAGAAGTCAGAGGAGGAAAACTTCTCGATCGTCCAAGAGCGTCGTCGTGCGAAAAAGAAGCGATCGATGTGGAAGATAAAACATGACCTCGTTCTTATATAGGCAACGAATAGGTAAATCCGTATTCAGCGTGCATTAATGAATACATGATGTGACCGTACATAAGTTACATGTTTTGATTGGTTAACACAGAACACGTCACGCGGTTTCCACGCGTTTTAATAATAATGATAATTCTATCAATATGTGGTGTTTCGTTGACCCGAGGCATGAGTCATAAAAGTAGCTCATTAATGGTCTTAAAATGACCGTCATAATTTCAGGGTTACGCAGTTGCTGACAGATCGTCAATCCGATACCGTATGAGGGAGATACGTTGGATACAAGATCCCGTAATAATAACAATATTAAATATATTAATTCATGAGAATTTCGGGTACCCAATCCGAAAACCCGAAAAAGACATCCAATATTGGACTCATAATTTTCGTCTCGTAGTCAGGTTCTCACTGCCACTGACGGTTCGTGAAACCGAGGGCGCACGAAGAAGTTATTGTGAAAAAAGTGTTTTATTATCAAAAAAAGATAACAATATTTTATTAATTATTTATTTATTTATTTCTCTAACTCCAATCAATCATCTTTTGTCATTTTTCACGCTAGAAATTCATCACCAATTATCTCCTTTACTATTTATTTCACACTTAATTTTATTCCCATTAATATCTTATAACTCCTCCCTCTCTCCAATCGTTATTAATTCTTTCTCCCAAGATTCTCTCCCACAAAAAGTGGTGCCTCTCTCTTATATTTATTTTTTCAATAAATTTTATTTTCTCTCTCCAATCATTATTTTGTTGGTGCGCCCCCCCCTTTTATTTCATATTATTATATTTTTCATCTTCTCTCTCCTTGTGGCACGCCCCAAATTTATTTTAAACCTTTATTTATTTATTTTTACACAATTATCATAACATATTTAATTTATTCTCATATCACAAATCTCATTGCATTTAATTCAAAACATAATTCTAATTAAATCATTATTACCAGATCTATAAAAAAAACCAACATTATTATTATAATTATTTAGTATAACACTTATAACAAAACCCCAAAAAAATTATTAACACGTCACCATTTATTATTAATAATGATTATTATTTTTGATGTTCGCCGCATTGACCACATAAAAAAAACGTTTTTACAAAGTAATCGACCAGAGAGGTCCGGGCCATTACATTAGATACCTCTCAAAAAATTCTCATCCTCGAGAATTAAAAACTGACCCAGAAGAAGGAAAGGATTTGAAGAACCACTCCACAAGATACCTCTCAGGGCTCTCGTCATGACAAGGAACCAACCAACATCTCTATGAGTTAGGAATTCCCTCTCCTATGTCAAGATACTATCCTCTTTAGGCAGCACTGACTCGCCTGCACGGGTTTAATCGCATCCTCATTAATGCGTCTTGATTAAGGATCAGGTTTTTCCTTTCCCATATATCTGGACAAGACACACACTTCCCAAGAACAAGGAACAAAGATCTCACATCCAACAAGCCAACATTTTATATATCAAAGGTATAGGGTAACACCAACAAACAAAGGAAGGTACAAGTCAAAACAACCCTGGGTACTGAGCGCGCATCTGGGTCTCCCGCTCCCAAGTGCTCTCCTCAAGGCCGCCATGCCTCCACAACACACGAACAAAGCCAATGGTTCGTCCACGGAGCACTTTCTCCTTGCGATCATCGATCCTGACTGGCCGTTCCTCGAAGGTCGCGTCTTCTCCCACATCTAGCTCTCCCCAGTTGATGACATGAGAGTCATCATGTAAGTACTGACGAAGCTGGGAGACATGGAAGACGTCATGAACCCTCTCCAACTGAGGTGGTAGGGCCAGCTGATATGCCACCTCGCCAACTCGCCTCAGCACCTCGAAAGGTCCGATGAACCTAGGGGAGAGCTTACTCCCCTTTCTGAACCTCCGCTGCCCCCGTCGAGGGGAAACATTCAAGAACACATGATCTCCCACCTCGAACTCCAAGGGCCTCCTCTAACGATCAGCATAAGACTTCTGCCGATCTTGAGCTGCTTTCATCCTCTCCCGCACTAGCTGGACCTTCTCTGTGGTGCTCTGCACTACTTCTGGTCCAAGAGTACCAGCCTCACCAACCTATGCCCAGCAAAAGGGTGAACGACATGGTATTCCATACAAAGCCTCAAAAGGAGCCATGCCGATAGTAGAGTGGAAGCTGTTGTTGTAGGAAAACTCTACTAAAGGAAAGTGTCGTACCCATGATCCTCCGAAATCCAGAACACATGCTCGCAGCATGTCCTCCAATGTCTGGATAGTCCACTCTGTCTGTCCATCAGTCTGAGGGTGAAAAGCAGTTCTAAGGTGTAGCTGGGTGCCAAAAGCATGCTGTAACCCCTTCCAGACTAGTGAGGTGAACTGAGTGTCCCGATCTGAGACGATAGTCTTCGGAACTCCATGCAAACGCACCACCTCATCCACGTACCTCTGTGATAAGGTACTCACAGGTCCTGACTCCTTGATGGCCAAGAAGTGAGCAGATTTTGTCAGTCGATCCACCACTACCCAGATAGCATCATGCCCGCCCTGAGCTCTGGGTAGTCCTGTGACGAAGTCCATCGAGACGTCGTCCCACTTCCACTCGAGAACATCTAAAGGATGCAACAAACCACCAGGAACGCGGTGTTCAGCCTTCAACTGCTGACACACCAGGCATTTAGCCACAAACTCTGCCACTGCCCGTTTCACCCCGGGCCACCAAAACTATCCCCTCAGGCCTTGGTACATTTTCGAAACACCTGGATGTACTGCCAAGACTGAGCTATGGAACTCACGAAGGACTTCATCATGCATCACATCTGGAACAAAAAACCTTCCATGAAAGAGCATCCGATGTCGGCTGTTCTCCGACCATCCTTCCGGAGCGTTCCCCTGATCGACACGATCCCGCAACACTTCCACCTCAGGGTCTCCCCACTGAGACTCTTCCATTTGCTGCAACAAAGAGGACTGTACTGTCATATGAAACTAGTAGCCTCTTGTACCTTCCACCCTTGCATCCAAGTGCAAGGCAGCCAACTCCCCCATCACCTTCCAAGCATCAGCAGATTCCCGAACCACTTCCTGATGCGGCTTCCTGCTCAAGGCATCAGCCACAACGTTTCCCTTACCTTCAGTGTACGAGATCTCAAAGTGGTAGTCTTGGAGAAACTCGACCCATCTCCACTGTCGCAAGTTCAAGTCACGCTGGGAGAAGATATAGCGCAAGCTCTTGTGATCGGTGAAGACCACAAAGCGCTCCCCAAACAGGTAATGTCGCCACAGCTTCAATGCGAACACTACTGCTGCAAGCTCCAAGTCATGGGTGGCATAGTTCCGCTCGTGAGGACGCAACTGCCTAGACCCATAGCAGATCACACCCTTCTTCTGCATCAGCACACATCCCAAGCCAAGGCCAGAGGTATCACAAAACACCTCATACAAGGATCCTTCCTCTGGAAACCTAAGGATGGGAGAACAAACCAACTTCTCCTTCAGGTAGTCGAAAGATTCCTGGCACTGCTCATTCCACATGAAGACCTGATTCTTCCTAGTCAAAGCTGTCAACGGAGCAGCAACTCAAGAGAAGTCCGAGACGAACCTCCGATAGTATCCAGCCAACCCCAGGAAACTACGAACTTCTGCCACGCTCTTGGGTGTTGTCCATGAAACAACTGCTTCTACCTTCGACGGGTCCACTGACACTCCATGTTGAGACACCACGTGCCCAAGGAAGTGTACTTCTTGCGTCAAGAACTTACATTTTGACAACTTTCCATAAAGTTGATGGTGCCGAAGGACTTCCAAGACATCCCTAAGATGCTCAACGTGCTCCTCCTTTGATCTTGAGTAGATCAAGATGTCATCGATGAACACAACGGCGAACTGGTCCAGGAACTCTTGGAAGACAAAGTTCATAAGACCCATGAACACAGCTGGTGCATTCGTAACCCCAAACGGCATCACTACAAACTAGAAGTGCCCATACCTGCACCTGAAAGCTGTATTTGGGATGTCATTGTCTTTTACCCTCAGCTGATGATATCCCGACTGCAGATCAATCTTAGAAAACCAACATGCTCCCCTCAGCTGGTCGAAGAGATCATCTATTCTCGGAAGGGGGTAACGGTTCTTGACTGTTACCTGATTCATCCTCCGGTAGCCTATGCATAGCCTGAGACCACCGTCCGCCTTTTTCACAAACAGAACCGGAGCACCCCATGGAGACACACTGGGTGGAACGAAACCCTTCTCCATCAGATCGTCAATCTGAATCCGCAACTCCCGCAACTCCGAAGGTGCCATCCAATAAGGAGCCATCGAGATTGGACGGGCACCTGGTTGTAAGTCTATCCCAAACTCAACATCACGTCCAGGGGGTAGAGTCACAACCTCCTCGGGAAAGACATCGAGGAATTCCCCAACAACTTCTGGAACATTCATCATCTTCGTATCAGCTGGAACCGCTGATATCCCACCCAATAAAGAAAAGAGAGGCTTCACATGCCGGCTTCCCACATGATAGCTCCTCTCGCAAAAAAAAGTCACACGCTGTCCATCCATATCGGAGAACATGACTCTTCTCCAGAAGCATTCGATAACAGCACTAAAAGAGAACAGCCAGTCGATGCCTAAGATGACGTCGTATGGCTGCATCTGTAGCAAAAGAAGATCTCCAATGGACCGATGTAGTCCCAACGTCAGCTCGCATCCCCGACAAACACAAGACAAACGGGTCTGACCTCCAACAGGCGTACTCAGTACCAGGGGTATATAAAGTCTCTCTACGTCTAGAACCAAAGAGTGGGCTAGACTGGGTGCAACAAAAGAGTGCGAAGCTCCTGAATCGAACAAGGTAGAAACAAGAGTGCTGAACAAACAGATCGTACCTCGTACCACCTCTGGTCCTGCTGGAGCTGCCAACTCTGCTGCGTGCAACTGTCCACGCACAGCTCCTCTGCCTCTCTGATGTCGACCGCCTCCCCGACCACGCCCTGGTCGAGGTCCCTGAGGAGCACCCTGAGATCGGCCTCCTCCTACAGGGTCTACCCCCGGAGGGCCCTGCTGCTGCTGAAAGGGCCTCGACGGCAACTGCTGCTGAGGCGGGTACTGATCCTGACCACCTCCACCGTTCTGAGCTCAGGTCGGGCACTAACTCCGGACGTGCCCGAAACCTCCACAAGAAAAACACTTCAGTCCAGGACTCGAGAAGGAAGGACGAGGGCCTGAAGACCTGAACTGGAACCGCTGGGGCCTGATCCCCATCGGCCTGAACCTTGAAGGTCCGGTCGCAGGAGGCCTGCTACTGACTGCCTTCCCCTTCGACGGACCCGCCTGGATCCCTTCTCGGGGTGCACCTCCCTGCAAGTGCATCCTCTCTACAACTTCTGCCTTCTTCTGTACGGCTAAGTATGTCGGAAGGGTGAAGGGGGTCACAGCATACTGGAGCGAAGGACGAAGCGCCTCTTCCAAACGTCTCGCCCGAGACTCTTCATCCAGAAAGAGTTCCGGAGCAAAGAGTAGGAGATTCTTGAACTTAATTACCAACTCTCGAACAATCATACTCCCCTGTTGAAGGGAGACCAACTCCTGACGCTTTTCCGCCTTGATCAAAGAAGAAAGGAATTCCTCTCGTAACTCCTTTTCGAAGTCAGCCCATGGAATCTTTGCCTCCTTCCTCTCCCCGAGGTAGAGCATCCACCATTGGCGTGCCGCGCCTCTCAGCTGACTGACCGCTAGGGGGACCCAGTACTCCTTCAGAGCACAGATCAAGGTAAAAGCGATCACTAGCTCTTCAAGCCACCCCTCCGTCTTCAGGTCCGAAGTACTTCCCTCGTACTTCTTGAGAGTCTGACGCTGGAAAGAACGGAGGGTCTTCTGACACTGGCTGTCTTCCTCCTCTCGATCGATCCTCAGTTGATCGATCGCCTGAACCTGCTGGGCCTCGGCCGACTGAGCCACCTGGGAATGCCGTCCAGGTGCCATAGCTATACAGTAAACAAGGAAAACCTAGGCCCGAGTAGTAAGGAGATTTCTCAAGGGTTCATTTTATCATTTTACATTATTCCCAGAACGCCCCAAATCAAGTAAAACACAAACATGATGATGCATGTACCTTTCCTAGGGTTTCTACCCTAAAATCAATGTAGCCTCACTTGGTTGTTCGGTAGGCTCAGAGTCCTTGCATCGGATCACGGGGGGCCCTAAAATCCCATGTCCTAGCCGGTCTTCCCTGGCCTATGTCACACACCAAGATCAGCTAACACTGTTTCCCTACCATCCCATGCAATCCTCACTGTGCCTAACTCCAGACTCCATCCTATCTCTCAAACATTCCTCTGATACCATTCTGTCACGACCCCCTTCCATAAAAGATGCCCCTCCTGAGCTGGAAATGGTGAAAGGGAGATAATGACCCCCCGAGTCCCGCCTCCAGTAGGCCCCGAGGTGGCGACTAGCACCAAGGGTATGAGTTTATTTTTTTTTCAATCATGGGAGGAATTAACCTTTTTATAGTTAGGATCGGAAATAGGACAAGTCATCCACCAAAAAGGAAAAAGAACAAAGGTGCTGAAAAGAAACCCAAACCAGTCCCATATGCATGTATAAATAAACTGAAACAGGTACAAGTACAAATAAGCTCAAAGTACAAGTGAGTACAGTACCAAAAGAAAAACCAGAAAACAACAACTGCACAGCTCCCACTGCCTGACTAGTAGGGTCCCGCACGGCCCTGGTAGTCCTCTTGAAAACCTGAAACAACGTAGGGTGAGCATACAAGTATACTCAGTAGAGAACTTAAAGCTCTCGTGCACAAGTGGGGAGACACCCTAAGGTCCCGTGAGAAAACAGAAGAACCAGAAACTAACAAGAAAATACTATCCACCCAGCCTCACTGGTCACACTCACCAAGTAACACAAACAAGTTTAGTATATATATAGAACAAAAGTATTGGGTACCCCGCACCATTTCCCACTTAATTAGATGCTGCTCTTCCTAACGGAAAACGTCCTGACGCTACCACACTCTTCCCGCCCGCACACACCTGCGCCAAACCACGCATCCCGCCCGCACACACCTGGGCCACAACCACTAACCCGCCCAAAGACACCTCGGCCTCATCCCGAAGGTTCTTGGGAATGGTAAGCCTGCCCGAAGAGTCTTGGGCTAAAGGTCGCCTCAAGCCATCACAGCCTCCGAGACCTACCCGAAGAGTCTTGGGTGTAAGGTCACCTCAAGCCATCATAGCCTATGGAAGAAGGAGCAGGAAGGAGCTAGTAACTAAGGGGGAACACCCTCTCCCATAAAATGGGAGTGTTCTGCAATAGGTGCTTTACATGGGTGTGGTGCGACAAAACACAAAGATACAATTATATATATACATATACCAAACACACAGCTCCACCTATGGCTTCTTAAAAAGAGAAACTGAGCATGTGCCTCGGAACTGCTACCACGAAGCATGAATGAACAACCAAACAATCATCCCCCAACCCCATTTAGGTTTTCATGTTTCATGCAATGGTTTATCAAATTATTACTACTGGGAAACTATCATCCCGAAAAAACCTTTCACAAACAAATCCCTGCCATCCACAACCAGGGTTAGGTAAAATGCAAGCGACCACATGCCATTTCATTTACAAAAGATTATCACAACCATACAACATTCCATCATTCATTTATTTCAATGTTCCACACATAAAACCCTTTCCACACACAAAACATTTCCGCATTTGAAAACACCTTTTACTTCAAAACACATTTCATAATCAAAACACTTTTCATAAATAAAGGCATTTTCCACAAAACAACCAAACCACCAACATGTTCATTATTCAAACTTTGTTCAACCCGGGTGATCACACAAGGTTTTAATTCTCATTTAATCATCCAGTCTTTACGTGCTTATCCATTTTCCATGTTTTAACAAAAACAACCACGAACAATTCAGATATAAATTGCGCACGCAAAGGCCACAAATGGCCTTGATTTTCAGTAGGCAAATGCCTTTCAATCCAAAATCACAATCAGAAGATACAGAAACTGGAAGGCAATAGAAACAGCACAAAACCCCAAACCCTTCTTTATCCGGTTTTTATATTTATTTAAAGTTCAACTGCATCCCATGATTGAAAAAAAAATTAAACTCATAAACCCTTGATTTATTATATAAATGAGTCATTTCGAGAGGTCTTATTTGTAATACTAATCTAATTTCAATGGGTATTCTTCAGGAACAACTCCAAAGAATATTAGGATTCCTTCTACATGTAGTGAGAGACTCTAACAGTTCCAGACATCTCTGATTAGTGTTAGATCTCTAGTGAGTTTTCTCACATTGACATTCTCACACACTCTTCTATATTTCATTTATAGCGGTGTGGTTTCATGAATTATCATATAATTAGAGATTGATCGTGAGGATATTATATATATATATTTTTCTTTTTAGTCTCATTGTCCTTTATTTTTTAGCATTTACCCATTTTTTATGTATATTTTATTTCTAATTTAAATTAGGTGCCCATAATATTTTTATATAACATTAAAATCATTATTTTCATGATTGATTTAAATTAGTTTTAAAGTGGTTTGAATAACCATATATGGGAATTTTTATCGATGGTTCTGAAAAATTTATAGAAATTAAGAAAACCACCTATTTCAAAAGAATTGAAATTATAGGGAGAATTTGAGAGAAATTGATCGATTGATTTGAAAATTAATTTAGTGATAAATGTATTAATTTATAAAATGATTTGAATGGGTATGAAAGAATGAAAACCTATTATCTTCTTTTGAAAACATAAAGGCATATTAAAAACTGCATTTGGATAGTTGTATTTTAATTGATTTTAATTTATTTATTTTCCCATGATGGATTTATTAACTGATTGAAGCACATATAATTCATAGTAGTAAATAAGTAATTAGAAAAATAATGCTACGATCTGATCCCCTATCACTAAATTGATTTTTAAAATGACGACATAAACATACTACATCATGTTTTCATCAATGGGGAGTTATGTCATGATGGCCTTTGTCATGGGACATGTGAATATATTAAACTGGGATCAATGATTGAGTATTGTGAATATAATTTTACCAGAAAGTAAGATATTTTAGGGATTATTTCAATGTTATGTGATATGTAAGATTTTATTATAACATGTTGTGGATTTATGAAATTTTTTAATTTGTGAAAAATTATTATTATTATTATTTTATATACAATTATCATTTAAGACAAATTTGATATATATATCATCATTTTGATTATAGAATATAGTTTTTTTAAAATATAAACACCATTAGATGATTTTTTTATTAAAATTTAGTGCATAATGGTACAAATTGTTATGGAATTGATTGTAGAGCACCATTTAAGAACCAAATTGTCTATTTTTCTCATGACCTTCCATTACCATTTTCCGTTTTTATATTATATTATACCTTGATTAAGAAATTTAAAAGCACCACCTGAAATTGAAAGATGTTTTTCATCCTTGAGACCTAGAGTATTGGAGTTGACCGTTGGAGATGTGATCCACTTGTTATATTGGATTTTCATTGAGTTGTATCTTGGTATATATTTTTTCTTTTGAGGATGTTCTATTTTGGTACTATATTACTTATTTATTTTTTGTCCTTTTAACTTTATGAGGTTAATAATACATATTTGTATATTTTTTCATCCAATTTTTTTTGTGAAAATATTTCCCAAGTGTTTCTTGTATGATTCCAACTGTTAGTCACTAACCCAAGGAGATCAAGAATTCCCATGAAGCCATGTCGGGGCCTGCTCATCTATTATTTTACAAGGGTTTTTGTGATGTTTCATGAAAAATAATCATCATATGTGTAAGTTGTGAATCTCTCCTTTATGTTTTGATAACATTTTTGTTGTTCTAGTAAATAAAATATAGGATTTTGGGACTTTTGATGTAGTTTGGAGTGACTTTATGACCATATATCCTTGAAATAAGACATACGTTATAATCGGTGTTTGGGAATAGTTACTATGTGGAAAAATTTAATTGTTTTCTATAGTTTTCCCTTTTTTATGAGATATTCAAATACATATATTAAATTATACGTTATGTAATTTATAATTTTTCATATATTGTTTGAGTAATTGATCACTATATTATTTTTTATGCTAATAATGTTGTATGGTGATCTTATGTAGCATAATTCAATTAAGGAGAAATTTTAGGTGGATACAGGGGGACGTTTCTGGTGAACCACAGCAAGAAAATCTTCTATTTAACAGAAATATTGTTGTGGTAGTGGTGGTTTCTGTCAAATATTTGTGATAAGTACATTTACCAACTCCCATTCAGGATCTAATAGTTGAAGCTCAAAGTGATGAATATTAAAATCATGCTCAATAGTTTCATCATTAGAACCCACTAGTCTTCTGAGGTTCGAATTTTCCGTAAAATGATGTGGATTGGATGAAATGTTTTGACAAGTTTTTTTAGTTCATCAGGACACCATATTCAAATAAAAAACTGAAAAAACATAAAACATGAGGAGAGTAAAATGATATGGTTAGTTTCAATGTTGAAAATGATGAATAATGAGTTTGTAGAGTAGAGGTAAATTAGATATCTCTTTATTGGTCATTTTCATAATTGTTCAATTGTATTTGGAATATTCAAGGAGTTTCTCAACCTCTATTAGGGTGACAAGAACATAACATAGTTTGAAATAATATTTTTTATGTCAATATGTTTTCAGTTTTGGTTGTATATAATGAGAATGTGAGGGCTCAATGGTTTGATATGGGTCTCAGACTTGATATCTTATTAAATTTTTTATTGATGAATATCACTTCTTATGTTGATGTTTTATATGGTGTGTGGATGGTTGATCTTCACATATATGGTAGGTTAGGGTTGAAGTTTGTTCCTTTTTCTCCTAATGGACGTTCAATAAGTTCCCATAATGGAAATATTAAGTTTCATTTGTATCATGTGGGTTATATATAAGAGTATTCATCCATACCTCATAAAATTTATAGAAAAGGCACATTGAGTTTTCTTAAGTGTAGTAAATATTGGAATTCAAAATTGTTTTATATAAAGGAAATAATGATATTTAGTTCAAGTGGACCCTCATGATAGTAATATAAGTTCTTCCATATCATTTATTTTCTCTGATTAATTGATTGTTTTCATCGTAACCAAAAAATGTTGGACCCTAGGATACCCTAAGAGGGGAGGGGTGAATCAGGGTGACCACTTTTTTAAAAAAACAAGCATCTTGTTCCCACATTTTTAGGAACTAGTTAATCCTCTATGATGGATATGATTAGCAATGAAACATTCACATGCAAAGAGATAACACAACAATTTTTACTTGGTTCACTGCTAAGGGCTACGTACAAGGAGAATACACCGACAAGTTGTCAGTCATACCAAATTACACTATTCTTCACTAGATGTGGATTATAAAGGTTCTGGAACATTCACTCTGTCCCAGGCTCACTTTCTTTACAAAAGTTCAGGGAATTCTCACTGTGTCCCTCGGGTCACTCCTGTTGACTCCCCTGACTCACTTCCCTTGTTGAAGTCCCACTTATTTTATAGATGTGAAGGTCTCTTAAATAGATAGACATGATGTTATTTGTCTCCTGTTCAACATGATAATTTCCCTACATCAGTGTTTAGAGTTGATTCTCTTTTCCGTTCAATCCTTCTTCTTTAGTGAGATGACTGAATGCACTAGATCCTCTTATCTTTGTTTTCCTCAATCACAACCACTTATGTGATTTCTAAATAAATGAAGCTCAGCTTACATGGCATTGTCAGAATCATCTCTCCATGTACGCATGAGATCATGCATGTATCATTTATATTTCCTCTTTAATCTCACTTTGCACCGAAGGTATCGGGAAATCTTCCGACTTTTGTAGTCTCCAAAATGATGGGCATTATTCAACAACACCTGGAACGCTTCTCCTGGTCGGCGCGCAAGTTCCAAGATGGAGTGCAAGTCTTTGGCGCGCCAGTCCAAACCGGCAGGCATGTTCACTTAACATACTTACGTGACACTCAATTCTTCAACTTCAAACTTGCGCGACCCACTTCCTTTCTCACTCAAACCACCTAGGGTGCACAAATATCACCTGGCATGCAACTGCTACTTGCGCAACCACACACCACTTGCGTGTACACGACACCAGCATGATGGGAGATCTTATTTTCTCTAAGTGTTGAGATTGCGTAAATTGAGGAGGGGTCGACCTTTATTTATAGTAATTTGGACACCCTGCGCGACGGCGCGCAATTCTTCCCTCGCTGCCCATGTCTCGCTGCGCTAGTCCTGCCGCCCTTGTCTCTATAGCTCTAGTCACTTGCATGACCTAACCCAAAACATGGGAGACCCTTACCCCTTTGACATATTTTGATCTTATGATCTTGAAAAACATATGGGACGCATGTTTCCACTCCTTCAATTCAACGACGCGCAAGTACCTTTTGTCAAAAACCACTTTTCTTCATTTATCAATTTTCAGGACCAAAAATTTGGGAAACACTGGAAAACTGTGCCACCTTCAATATATGTTTCATCCATAACCTTCATGCTTCTTTTATTTGATTTTCCTTCTTCAGCAACTCTTCTTATTTTATCACAAACTCTACTATACTGATATATATCTTTTGATAGATCAGGTTTAGCATCATCATATTTTGATACAATGAAAAGTGCATGGCCATATCAGAATTCCAATCCCTCGCACATTGTCTTCTTCTTCAATAGTCATTCTATACTTCAGGAAAATCATATGATTCTATACTTCAAGAATTATCTTGCATGGATCTCATCAATTACTCATTATTCTTCAATCAATCATTGATGGATTATACCTCACCATTCTCTGTTGTTCTAAACAATGTGTTACCTTTGACACAAGTTCTTTCAATTTATGATCAGTACAACAAACATCTAAATTTCAATTCCTCCATTTCATTGGAGTATTTATTGATCATCATTATTTTGATCGTCATTGATAACTATTGACAAAAAATACAACCTTATACACGAAGTGGTCCCAATAATCTCCCCCTTTGTATTTTGTTGTCAATTACTTACATATCTTCTGAAAATAATTCATCAATGTTAAAATGAGAATTTTCTCTTAAATCAACTTTTATTTTCAAACAATCATTTCACTTTATCTCCCCCTTATTCAACAGAAATACAAATTTCATGGTGGAGAGGGTATCAATCTATACTTAAGATATATTCCATCAATCATTTCACTCTACGTCTACTTAAGAAATTTTCGGTGTAGAAAACAAGAGGAGTTTATTTAGACAACAAGGTTGTCCATTAGTCACTGGTCATGATACCACATGAGATGATAACTCATGTACTTTTTATTCAAGGGATTTCCACTTTAATTTCAAACTAAATAAATAAAATGTGATAGGGAATTATCAACCTGAGACTTTTGTACTCACATTAGAAAACAGATCAAGAACATTCAAGTGCAATTGACAGGATAAGTGGCCTAAGGGAACTTTCATTCCTCTTATGTCACTGATCAATTCAGTTACCCTCCCCCCTTTGTAGAATGGCCTTTTTTATGAGTAACCAATGGTTAGAGATTGAGAAATGACATACCTTCTCAAATGTCATGTTCTTCAAGAAATTTACAATGTAATTGCATTTAATACCAGCTGGAGTTGATAGTGATTGGAATAATTATTTTGGACGCTTATTCATTTTTCTCCCCCTGAAGGGTAACACTCCTCGTCATCTTCATATATAGTGATCCTTGATCATCTTAATCATTTAATATCAATTTTATAATCCTCCATGGATGAAAAATTATTTATATTTTCTATCAAGAGTTGAAATCATTCACTACTTCTCAAGTTCTCCCTCTAAGAGCATTCTTCACCTTCAATTCCATGCAATATTGGCACAAATACAATACAAAAATGATTAAGGGAATAAGGTGGTTCCTCCTTTCTTCATTAATATGAGCTGTATGGTCACGGTGCATTTCTCAACCATGTTCCTCTATTCATTCCAGTCTTCATACCTATACATTTGAACATAAGTCCTGATATGTGTTGATGTGGCATGGATCTCTTCACATTCTAATCTTCTTTGCGTGGAGAATTGTTCTACTTAATAGCCATCATATATGATACATTCTTAATAATATTAAATACTTCTTCGTTCTCTTCTATTAAGGTTAGACAACCTTTTTCAATGTGACAGGACTTCATGAATCTCTCACACAGAACTTCTTGGACAATTGTGTTTCTCTTGGTTTGCAATCTCTCATGCACTCTGTATTCATCATGTGATATTTCTTCCTTTCCTTTACCACTATCCCTGGATTGTTAATTTTTATGTTTCCTCACTCTTTACAAATCTTCTAGCTAGATGACCAATATGTAATTTAGAACTTTTGCAGCAGATATGAATCATTCACATAGGTTCATCGGAGTTTCATCTCTCTTAGTTTCTCTTTTGGATTAATGACCCTTCAATTTTATGGATCTAAAATTTTGGGTCTTCTCGGCTTCACTACTTGAGATCTTCTTGGGGAAATGTGTGTTCACAATATTCTTCTGATTTATTCCCAAGGTACTTTCTTCATAATTATCCAGCATCGGAGGTCTTCTTTTCTTATGAATAATGAAATCATGTTGAGATGGACATGTGCCTATCTTGTGACCACTACCATTGCATACATCATAGATGTTATCAAGAATACCATATCTATTTGCTGTAAATAGGTTCTTATAGACCAAGAGATGTTGTTTCTTCTTCTCTGGATTTCTTCCCTTTGATTCATTCTTTCATTGTGCTTCTTCATTAAAGGGATTGTACCAAAAATCTAGTGCACAATGCCCAAATCTGTTGCAGCACCAACATTGACCCACAAATCTTTTCATCTTTATATCTTCTGTATGAGGTTGTTGGGCCTTCTTTTTAATTTTTTGTGCTCTATTGGAGGAACCAACTTACTCCTTATTCTTCCCGTACATCCTAGCCATAGTGGTAGGTTTATTATCATCTCATTTCCTCACCCAAACTTGTTTAGAATTTTTCTTCCAACCTGCATTTTTTGAAGGAACATATTTGTAAACAATAGTACTGGATTGTACGGAAAGTACCTTCAATTTCATAGCTGCTTTTGATAGATAAATGATTGAAGTCATGATCATCTTATCACATAATAGAGGTCTTCTGATAGTAGAATCCTTTAGTGAGCATTGAGTCACAGTAACAACTGATTCTGTTTCATTATTTTGTGAAGTAAAAATATGTGTCTTCTCATGATTTGTCAATTGGGATTCCAATTTTTGACTTTCAATATTGAGGATGAACTTCTAATCTTCAATAATGATCATCTTCTCTTAACAAGTCTTCTTAAATCTTTCAACCTCATCTTCATGCATCTTGAATTTGTTTTGTAACAAAGATTCACGTTCCATGAATATCATGGATGTTTCTTCCAAAAATATTATTGACATCAGTGATCTTCTTCATCTCAACTTCAAGTGCATTGATCTTTTCTTTTAGAGTCTTATTGTCTCCCCCTTTTTCATCAAAGTCATTAATCTGTTTGGTGAGCATTAATCATTCAAGAACTTTTACTTGAAATCCCTTTTCAACATTATCAGATTCTTTTTCCAATCGGTTGATCTCAACCGGCATGCATTGAAATATTCCAAAAACAAGAGAAACTCATTCTTCATGAATATCCCGCAGATATATTCTTAATTTCTCTTGATCATTGGCGATATAACCGTCTTCATTTCCTATGGTAGAAACCCGATCCACCTGCTCGATACATTCCAAGCCTAATATTTCATTATTATTGGAAGGGAATGGAGAACAAGACATTGTATCTTCTTTGTACATGAGGGACTTATTCAACTACTTCTTGTCTTTTTTTCTTGTTCTTCATGGTCTTGTGGGATGTAGGCTTCTGCTCAGAAATGACAGAATCATCATCAAGACTGCACTTCATTGTTGAATTTAGGAAAGAAACTCAAATATTATTATGAATTGAATTATTGTAATGTATCCAACATATGTGAACCTTTCTCTCCGATACCACTTATAGGACCCCATGACACCCTGAGAGGGGAGGGGTGAATCAGGGGGACAACATTTTCTTTTAAAAACAAGAATCTTGTTCCCACGTTTGTAGGAACTAGTTAAACTTGTATGATGGATATGATCAGATATGAAACATTCTCATGCCAAGAGATGACATAACAATTTTTACTTAGATCACCGCTAAGGGATACGTCCAAGGAGCATACGCCGACAAGTTGACGGTCATGCCAAATTCCACTATTCTTCACTAGATGTGGATTATAAAGGTTTGGGAATATTCACTCTGTCCCAGGCGCACTGCCTTTACAAAGTTCAGGGAAAGCTCACTGCGTCCCTCAGGTCACTCCCGTTGACTCCCCCTAGCTCACTTCCCTTGGTGAAGTCCAACTCATTTTATAGAAGTGAAGGTCTCATAAATAGATATACATGAAGTTCATTTTCTACTATTTAGCATGAGACTTTACTTTCATCAGGCTTCAGAGTTGATGCTCTTTTTAGTTCAATCCTTCTTCTTTAGTGAAACAACTGAATTCACTAGATCCTCTTGTCATTATTTCCCTGAATCGCAACCACTTATGTGATTGATCAATAAATGAAGCTCAAAATACTTGGCATTGTCAAAACTAGTTCTCTATGTATGAATGAGATCATGCATGCATCATTTAAATTTCCTCTTTATTATCACTTTGCACCGAAGGTATCGGGAAATCTTCCGGCTTTTGTACAGTTCTTAAAAGATGGGCATACTTCAACAACACTTGGCGCACTTCTCCTGGCCAGCGCGTAAGTTCCAAGACGACGTGCAAGTCTTCAGCATGCAAGTCCAAACCTTTGTGCATGTTCACCTCATCCACTTGCGCGAAACTCACTTCTTCAACTTCAAACTTGCGCGACACACTTCCTTTCTCACCCAGACCACCTAGGGCACACAACTGCTACTTGCGCGACCACACACCACTTGCACGACCACCACACCTACGTGACGAGAGATCTGATTTTCTCTTAGTGTTGAGCTTGTGTAAAATGAGGAGGGGTCGACCTGTATTTATAAACATTTGGACACCCTTCGTGGTGGCACGCTAGTCTCCCCTCGGTGCACAAGTCTCACCACACTAGTCCTGCCGCCCTTGTCTCTGCCATGATAGTCACTTGCGCGACCTAACCCAAAACCTGGGCAACCCTTATCCCTTTTCCATATTTTGATGTTCTGATCTTGAAAAACTTATGGCGTACAATATTCCACTACTTCAAGCTAACGGTGTTCATGTCCCTTTTTCCAAAAAACAACTTTTCTTCATTTGTCAATTTTCAGGCCCAACAATTTTGGAAACACTGGAAAACGGTGCCACCATCAATATATGTTTCGGCCATAACCGGCATGCTTCTTTTCTATGATTTTCCTTTTTTAGAAACTCTTCTTCTTTCATCACAATCTCCACTATCATGATATATATATTTTGATAGATGAGCTTTAGAATCATCATATTTTGATACAATGAAAAGTGCATGGCCATCTCAGAATTCCAATCCCTTTCACATTTTCTTCTTCTTCAATCGTCATTCTATACTTCATGAAAATCATATGATTCTATATTCAAGATGTCTCTTGCGTGGTTTTCATCAAAAAACCATTCTTCTTCAATCAACCTTAGATGTATTATACCTCACCATTCTCCACTGTTGTAAACAATGTGTCACCTCTGACACAAGTTCATTCAATTTAAGATCAATACAACTATCATATGACTTTCCATTCATCCATTTCATCGGACTTCTTCATGATATTCTTCATTTTGATCATCATTGATAACTATTGACAACAATTACAACCTTATACTCAAAGTGGTCCCAACAATCTCCCCCTTTTTATTTTGTTGTCAATACCTTTCATATCTTCAGAAATGAATTCGTCAATGTCAAAACGAGATTCTTCTCTTCAATGAAATATTCTTTTCAAACGTTCATTTCACTTTCTCTCCCCCTTCTTGACAAGAAATAAAAAGTTCATAGTGGAGAGGGAATCATTCTATAATTATGAAATGCGTCATCAATCATTTCACTATAAGTATAATTAAGAAATGCTCGGTGAAGAAAACAAGAGGAGTTTATTTAGAAAACAAGGTTGTCAATTATTCACTGGTCATGATACCACATGAGATGAGAACTCATGTACTTTGTCATCAAGGGTTTCCACTATCATTTCAAGATAAAGAAATCAAATGTGATAGGGAATAATCAACCTGTAACTCCTGCACTCACATCAGCAAACAAATCAGAAACATTCAAGTGAAATTGGCAGGATAAGTGGCCTTGGGGTACTTTCATTCTTCTTATGTCACTGATCAATTCAGTTACCCCCCCAACTTTGTATAATGGTCTTTGTTCTGAGTAACCAAGGCTAAGATATTGAAAAATGACATACCTTCTCCAATGAAATGTTCTTCAAGAAATTTACAATGGAATTGCAATTAATACCAGCTGGAGTTGATACTGATAGAAACAATGATTTTGGAATCTTATTCATTTTCACCCCCTCAAGGGAAACACTCTTCATCATCTTCATCTAGAGTGATCCTTCATCATATTAATCTTTTAATATCAATTAAAGAATCTTCTAAGGATGAAAACTTCTTTAGATTATTTATCAAGAGTTGACAACATTCACTACTTCTCAGGCTCTCCCTCTAAGAGCATGCTTCACCTTCAATTCCCTATATTATTATCACAAATACAACACACAAATGATTAAGGGAGTAAGGTGGTTCCTCCTTGCTTCATCAATATGAGTTTCATAGTCAAGGTGCTTTTCTCAACCAACTTTCTCTTTTAAATCCATTCTTCATGCATGCACATTTGAACATATGTTCCGATATGTGTTGATATGGCTTGGATCGCTTCACAATCTCTTCTACATTGTGTGGATAATTGTTCTACTTAATATCCATCATATATGATACATTCTTACTCCTCTTAAGGAATGATTCATTCTCTTCTATTAAGGTTAGACAACATGTTTCAATGTGATAAGATTTCATGCATCTCTCACAAAGAACATATTTGACACGTGTGTTTCTCTTGGTTTTCAATCTCTCATGCACTCTATCTTCATCACGTGATAGTTTTTATTTTCCATTACAAATAGTCCTGGATTGTTCATTTTCAAGATTCCTCATTCTTTCCAAATCATCTGGCCAGATGACCAACATGTCATATGGAACTGTTGCAGCAGATTTGGATCGTTCACACTAGTTCATCAGAGTTTCATCTCTCTTAGTTTCTCTTTTGGATGAATAACCCTTCAATTTTATGGATCTAAAATCATGGGTCTTCTCGGCTTCCCCAGTTGATATCTTCTTGGGGAAATCTGTGTTCAAAATATTATTCTGATTTATTCCAAAGGTACTTTCTTCTTACTTAGCTGGCATCAGAGGTCTTTTTTTCTTATGAATAATGAAATAATGTTGATATGGACATGTTCCTATCTTGTGACCACTGCCATTGAAATCATCATAGATGTTATCTAGCATTACAAATATATTTGCTGTAAACCAATGCTTCTAGACCCGCAGATGTTGCTTCTTCTTCTCTCGATTTCATCCTATTGATACAAGCTTTATTTGTGACTTTTCATTAAAGGGATTGTACCAACAATCCAGTGCACAATGCCCAAATCTGTTGCAGCACCAACATTGACCCACAAATCATTTCATCATTGTATATTCTGTATGAGGTTTTTGGGACTTCGAATTAATTTTGTGTGCTCTATTTGAGGAACCAACTTCCTCTGTTTTCTTCCCATCCATCCTAGTCGTCGTGGTTGGTTTTTTATCATCCACTTTCCTCACCTATACTTGTTTAGAATTTTTCTTCCAACCTGCATTTTTTGAAGGAACATATATGGAAACAATAGTACAGGTTTGTATGGATGGTACCTTCACTTTCATAGCTGATTGTGATAGATCAATCAGTGAATTCATTATCATATTATCACATGTTGGAGGTCTTTTGATAGTAGGATCCTCTAGTGATCATTGAGTACCAGAAACAACTGATTCTGTTTAATTATTTTGTGAAGTCACAATAAGTGTCTTCTCAAGATTTGTCAATTGGAATTACAATTTTTTACATTCAATATTGAGGATGATCTTATGATCTTGAATCATGATCCTCTTCACTTCAAAATTCTTCTTCAATCTTTCAACCTCATCTTCATGCATCTTAAATTTGTTTTGTAACAAAGATCCAAGTTCCCTGAATCTCTTGGATGTTTCTTCCAAACAAAAATTATTGACATCAGTGATCTTCTTTAGCTCAACATCATGTGCATGGATCTTTTATTTTAGAGTCTTATTGTATCCCACTTTTTCATCAAAGACATTAACTAGTTTGGAGAGCTTTAATCATTCAATAACTTTTAGTTCCTGGCCCTTTTCCATATTATCATCTTCTTTTTCCAATCGATTGATCTCATCCTGCATGCATTGAAATAATCTAAAAACTAGACAGACTATTTCTTCAGGAATATCCATTAGATAGATTATTAATTTCTCCTGATCATTGGTGATATAAGTGTCTTCCATTCCTATGGTAAAAACATGATCCACCTGCTCGATACTTTCCAAGCCTAATATTTCTTTATTATTTGAAGGGAATGGAGAACAGGACATTGTATCTTCTTTGGACATGAGGGCCTTCTTCAATTGCTTCTTCTTCTTATTCTTCTTATTTGTCATGGTCTTGCGGGATGTAGGCTTCTGCTCAGAAATGACAGAATCTTCATCAAGTCTGGAATTCATTGTTGACTATAGTAAAGAAATTCAAATATTCTTATGAATAGAATTATTGTAATGTATCCAATATACGTGAACCTTTCCCTATGATACCACATGTAGGACCTTGGGACACCCTGAGAGGGGAGGGGTTAATCTGGGTGACAGATTTTTATTTTAAGAATAAGGATCTTGTTCCTACGTTTGTGGTAACTAGTTAAACATGTATGATGGATATGATCACCAATGAAACATTCACATGCCAAGTGATGACATGACAATTTTTACTTGGTTCACCGCTAAGGGATACGTCAAAGGAGAATATGCCAACATGTTTCCGGTCGTACCAATTTCCACTATTATTCACTAGATGTGTATTACAAAGGTTCATGCACAATCTCTCTATCCTAGGCTCAATACCTTTAAAAAAGTTCAGGGAAAGCTCACTACATCCCTCTGGTCACTCTTGTTGACTCCCCCTAGATCACTGCCCTTGGTGAAGTCCCACTCAGTTTATAGACATGAAGGTCTCTTAAACAGATATACATGAAGTTATTTATATCCTGTTCAACATGAGACTTTGTTTGCATCAGGGTTCAAATTTGATTCTCTTTTTAGTTCAATACTTTTTCTTTAGTTAAATTACTGAATTCACTATATCCTCTTGTCTTTGTTTTCCTGAATCACAACCACTTATGTGATTTCTCAATAAATGAAGCTCAGCTTACTTTGAATTTTCAGAATCAGTTCTCCATGTATGAATTAGATCATGCATGTATCATTTAGATTTCATCTTTAATCTCTCTTTTCACCGAAGGTATCAGGAAATATTTCAGCTTTTGTATAGCACCAAAAAGATGGGAATACTTCAACAACACCTGGCACGATTCTCCTGGTTGGCGTGCAAGTTCTGAGACAGCGCACAAGTCATCAGCACGTAAGTCAAAACTGGCACGCAATTTCACCCCATCCACCTGCGCGACACTCACTTATTCAACATAAAACTTTCATGACACACTTCCTTTCTCTCTCAAACCACCTAGGGCGTGAAACTATCACCTGGTGCACAGATGCTACTTGTGCGAAAACGTACCACTTGCGCGACCACCACACTAGTGCGATGGTAGTTCTGATTTTCTCTATTTTTTGAGCTCGTGTAAAATGAGGAGGGGTCAACCTGTATTTATAGACCTTTGGACACAATATGTGACTGCACGCAAGTCTGCCCTCAGCGCGCAAGTCTCACCGGGCAAGTCCTGCAACCCATGTCTCTGTCGCGCTAGTCACTTGGGCGACCTAACCCAAAATTTGGGCGACCGTTATCCCTTTCCGATATATTGATCTCCGGATCATGAAAAACATATGGCCCCCATGTTTTCACTCCTTCAAGTCAACGGTGCACAAGTCCCTTTTTCCAAAAACCACTTTTCTTCATTCGTCAATTTTCAGGCCCAAAAATTTGGGAAACACTGGAAAATGGTGCCCCCTTTAATATATGTTTCATCCATAACCTTCATGATTCTTTTCTGTGATTTTACTTCTTCAGAAACTCTTCTAATTTCCTCAAAAACTCAACTATCATGATATATATCTTTTTATAGATCATCTTTAACATCATCATATTTTGATTCAATGTGAAGTGTATGGCCATCTCAGAATTACAATCCCTTGCACATTGTCTTCTTCATCAATCGTAATTATCTACATCGGGAATATCATATGATTCTATACATCAAGAAGTCTATTGAATGGTTCTCATTAAATCCTCCTTCTTCCTCAATCAACCTTAGATGGATTATACCTCACCATTCTCCACTATTGTAAACAATGTGTCACCTTTGACACAAGTTATTTCAATTTATGATTAGTACAACAATCATATGAATTTTTATTCCCCCATTTCATTGGAGTACTTCTTGATATAAATCATTTTGATCGTCATTGAAAACTATTGATGGGAAATACAACCTTATACACAAACTGGTCCCAACAAAAAATACTACAGTGAACCTAATTTTTTTAAAGAACCAAGGGGTTTCTAAAACATGCATCTAGAATAAATCTTATTCATATATTTAAAGGGGCTCTAGGTGAAGATGATGTTGGCATCAAATTTGGGAGAGGTATCATCACTATAGTCCCAAATTAAGTGGTGTTTGTATCTGAGAGAGATTCATATCACTCTTTTATATCAACAACTGTTGGGAAACTACTAATCCTTTACATGGAGATTTTTTCTTATGTGACGGATAGTACCATGACCCAATTAAAGAATATTTATAAGGGTATTTTTTATTATTATTTATCTCTATAAAAGATTAATTTTTCCATGAATATTTTGGTTTTTGACATGAAACCTCTTGAAATAATTTTTTGGATGGATTGGTTGATTACTCAAAAGTCCTGAATTGACTATTATCTTTGACAGGTCTCCAATAATGTGCTCTAGGGGGGGTGTTGTTTCTTTTAAGGAGAATGAGACTCAATTTCAAGTACATACAGTCCATATTTTATGAATTTGGAAAGAATGATATTAGTGTTTTTTTATATGAAATGGGAATCACTAATTGATTATTTCCCTCTTCTTTTTCATGATTTTCTCAATATGTTTCTAGGGGAATTTTATAGTTTCCACTAGTATGGGGGTGGAATTTTACATGGATTTAGTACCTATAACTCAACCAATTTATATTACTTCTTACCATATGGAACTAATAGGGAAGAAACAATTTAAATCCTTATCGGATGTTCTTATATGGAATGATCTTCGATGCCCATGTTTGTCACCTTGGGTGGAACATGTTCTCCATTCAAGGAATGATGATGTAGTAATTTTAATATCTTTTAATTAACAGAATCTCAATTGAGATTCATTGATAAAAAATATTTATTATGATATATTGATGGTATAATTACCCCAATGATAAGGTTTAAGTTGTTTTCACATATTTAACTTCTATATAGTTTTCATCAGTCAAGAATAAAAAACATTATCTTTAGAAGACAATATTTTTGTGTATGTATGACACATACATATATCTTTATATATAATTTTATCTATCCAATGATCATGTAGTATTCATGTCTTTGATGAAAACAACTTTACATGAGTACCATGATGGATTCATGGTTGTTTTTTTATATCCCAATTTACTATCAAACAAAGGAGGGCTATGTGTGTAATTTAAGAGAAGTTATACAAATATTCACAAGTCATTATGTTGAAAAAAATAGATAGAAATATAATTTATGTATTTTTTTATTTCATTTATTAGTTCTTGTTATATTGAAACTTAATATTCCAATTTATCATGAGTAGGATAATTTCATTGTGACATTGAACAATCCAAATAATGTTTTAGAGATTATGAGCATATCTGTATTAGTAGGATATCACTACAGATTCATCACAGATTTCTCAATTTTGGTTTTTTCAATGAATGTTATCATTTTGATATGAGTGAATTTTATTTTTTAGGATACTTTTATGGTTCTGTTGATGATATGAATTTCATTTTTACTTAGTTATTATTTTTTACTCCTCCATAGTCGAAGAAGGGTTATGTGTTGTTTTATGATACATCACGTTTGACTTGGGATTGTGTCCTTATGATGGTGATCATGTGGTATCTTATGCATCCAGATATATTTTTCAAAAAAGTAGAAATATTTTTTCATTACATTTATCTTGTAGATTTGATGTTTTATTTTCAAACATCGCAACCATATATATTTGGAAAAAGAAAAAATAAGAATTAGTTATATCTATAAATAAATGGGTTTAAACTATTTTAAATAACATTTCTTATAAATTACACATCATAAAATTTAATTAAACATAATTTTTTCAATTATATTATACCATAATATCATGGATTCAAACATTATTATGATATTTTGCTGTATCATTATTTTTTTTGTTATTTTTTACAAAAAACATGGAAATCAATGAAATAAAAAAAAACTAAAACTCAACCACTTTTAGGGGACCCAGAGGTATACCCTGCTGGGAGGTCCAACCACAGATGATAGCATATAATGCAGTTTAAAAATAACATAGTGAACTCTTTGAGTGTGTGTGTCCATTTATAGGTCATGTGTTGTACACCATCATAGGATGTGATCAGATCACCTGTATGGCCCATAGAACTACTTTTTGTACTTTTTTGACAAAATTTAATGAATAATTTATTTTTTACAGGTGATTCTCAGTTTTTCATTTGGATGTGGAATTTTTTTTACAAAAATATTTATTCACATCCATCTTTTCTCCTTCATTTTGTATCAGCTTTCTAATGTACTCTTCATGTGAGATATCAATTTTGAACTCCCACACCTACTTTTGAAATCTATCACCCGTATTCTCATTTTTTTACTTATTTTTACCATATCATTTTTCCATTTCATGAATCTCCAATAATTATTTAAATGAAACAGTGTGCTCATTATTTATATTTCTATATGATTTGGATCTAGCTTTTCAATGTTAGATTCTCTATTCACCATGCCATTCCAAATTTTTTTTTCAAGCTAAGAGTTGTTCAACACCATCATCTTGTTTAGATTACCTCAAACATGAAAAATGGTGTTCATCAACACTTTATTTCTTTAAATCAATCCTTTCTCTCTTCTTCTACTTTTTCTCAATATTGTGCTTTTTCATTTTCAATTGGGATTATATTTGTACTGAAGATTATCAACAATTAGTATCCTAATTTCTTCTTATTCTTATATTTTTATCCTTTATCTCAAATTTATTCTAGTTATAAGGAATTATTGTTTGTTTCTCTTCATTGTGGAGTCTCGAATGGTGGGACATTATTGTCAGCATTATTTTGGACCAGCTGTGAGTTTTTTTTCATAACTGGTTTTTACAAATTGTCATTGAGTTTTATATCTAAATTACATATTTTCCATTTGTCTATAATTTTACACACCATTGGAACCCAAATGTGGGTCACCAACCAACCACACAAAGATTAAGGGTGATTACATTTTATCACCATTGTACCTCAATGGTATGTGAATTTACTAATTATTTATCAACAATAATGGGTAATATTTTTAAAAATTGTTTTCTCATCTTTACTATAATATTCATTTGGAAGTATCCTTCCTAGAGATATTTCAAGAGATCATACCTCTTATTATGTGATGAAATATTTCGTTTCTTATTTTATTTATTTTTGGGTTCTTATCCTTTTCAAATGTTTTTTATTCTTTTTTACAGCTCTTTTTGTATTATTTTTGTTCCAACATAAACATGTGTGTATCTTTATTTTAAAATCATCTTGATAATTATAATTAATTTATCATTATTTGAGAAATAAATGTCTTTTTTTAATCATCTCTATCTCCAATATGATCTATGCCAATGTTATTAAGATGCCACCATTAAAAACCAAATGTAGGTGATTTACTCAGCATTAGACACCCAAAGTTATTTAATTTGTTTATTGTTCCCTGGGAATCATTTCGATGTAAGATGCATGTAATTTTTTTTAATTTTCTTATATCAATTTATTTCATCAAAATTGTTAATAGTACGTAATAATATATTATTCCACAATTAGACATTTCCAATGGTTTGAAATGTATCACAACTCTTTTTTCACAATCTAGAGTCATGATATATTGTTAGTCTAATTTTGTTTAATTTTATTTTATTATATTTGTTTTAATTAATTCTCTTAAAATAATTTAAACTTTCATTTGTAAATTATTTTATTTTTAAATAAAATTTCTACTTGTTCTTAAAATAATTATATATTTTTTTAGTGACATTTGTCCTTATGGATTGATTTTCATATAATGATCTATTTTTCATAAAGTTATTCTTCATATATAATATGTAGAATTATATTATTATTTCATTTATTTTTATATTGTTATTTTCTTTAAATTATAATTCATAATATTTTAACGTTTTCTTTTAATATTTCATGAAAAAAATTAGATTGATTTTTTTCAACACTACTTCAACAAAATAACATAACGATCATTTTTTTTAATAAACAATATAAAATGTTTTGAAGAAATTGTACATAGAAAATATTAATTAAATCTCTATTTTAATGTTTACAGAGTCTTATGAATCAATTAAAACACATATACTTGTGAATATGAATTATTTTATAGGAATACATCGATACATTTTCCATTTCTCTCCCCTATGGTTAATAAACTTTTTCAACATCTGATGTTCTATTGAGATAACTAATAATCATCATCACATTAATTTTTCTCAACAAATTTTATCAAATAATAATATCTACAATGAATTTATATATCATATTTTCAACTTATTTTCTCATTTTCACTATTATTTCTCCATTTTAATTCTTCCTACTAACGGTTTGTCTTCAAGAGTTTTGATTACATATTTTCAAATACAATATATTATTTTTGGGGTATTTATCCCATATAAATGGGATTTTAGGATATTAAAACATCTAAATGGATGGTCGATTTTTTCTTGAAAAATTATGTAATGTTTTGACTCCTTCAATCTTTAGCTCTTATACCACTATCTATGAAAAGAGTAAATTTGTATTTTAATGTAATTGGGTTATAAATCACATTTATAAGAGAGGATATAGTGCATTCCAGCATCCTTGTATATTAGATGATATTTAAGAGTTACCTAGGGTATTGGTCATCTAATCCTATATGAAAACATTACATGTTAACTATTTTATTCCTATTGAAACTTTAAAAATATTATAACTATAATAAATAAGAATTTGTAATAATAAATAAAGAAAGGATTTTTTAACCCCACCCTATAGTAACTACTTCCATACAAAAGGACATATAAATTGGAATCATATTGTGGTTGCACCCTAAGTATTTTTGTAAATGGTTTCATTAACTAGTTATGAACTAACCATTATAAAAGACATAAAAGTCTAAAGAAAAGATCCACTACTTTTTTACGGCTAATAATGATTTGTATTTTCTAAATCTCATAATACCATCACACTTCAATTGGGATTATTATCTCTACTATAATGAAATAGTAGAGGTATTTCATAAAAATATATGTCTTGATTTTTGGGATATAATATGAAAAAATTTTAAATTTCATGAAGTTGATTTAGAAACGTTTACTAGTTATAATGCTTAAAAATGTTTTTTAAATTAAAAAATTATGAATTAATTATAAATAACTCTATAATAAAATATTAATAGTAATATTTCACACTATTAAAATACTTCTTACATATATAAGTCTTTAAAAGTCACTCTTCAAGGAAATGTTATGTTGAATAAAATCATGACAGGTGTACACCAAGATATGTTTTAAGAATTTTGGATGTATAATCAAGAATATATAAATAATATGTGAAATACGTTCATTTTTTTTTTCAAAAACAGGGATTCTATCAGGGAGACTAGGAAGAATTAATATCTTATTAAAATATTACATTGAGATCTACCCAAGATATGCAATTCAGTGAATTTTTCAATTATTTAATGTAATGCTTTTATAAAATATTATATGGATGATTTGATAGGATCACTACTACAATACAAGCTGAAAATGAAGAATTAAAATCATGATTATCATGATAAAAGGAAAGTAATAAAATTCATATAAAATAAATATTTATCCTCAATAATCATGATTCTATGTTATAGAAAAGTGATAATGATTAAATTTAAAAATATACAGAAGGTTTTTACAAGTACAAGAAGGGTAATATATAATTTAATAATTTTACTATAATATATTATCAAAAGGGTGATATTACTGAAATTAAAATTATTTAGATTAAAAAATATGATGTTTCTAAAGAAATATGTTTTGGGTACCGAAAAGGGGTAATATAAAATCCGATTGGGCCAAATAAAAATAAGAAATAAAATATAAGAAATATAAGAAGTAATAAATAAAGTCATATCACACTAGATAGAGTTGTACATAATGGTTATAATGAAGTCATGTTGGTTATTAATGTTAAAAGGTGTCACATACTTGACATATTTTAATAGTATTTCTCATGTATTTTATATTCTTTCTTTATTTCAGGGGTTTCCCTTGAATTTTATGATGAAATGGTTGGTCTTAATGGTTCGTACCTAACCATGAGACCACTTCATTATTTTAAAAAAAATTGTTTCATTTATAACTTATAATTTGTTTCAACATTTTTCTTCAATTACACTTCTCACTTTTCCTCCACTAACATATTCAAACCACCATATCAATTTGGACCCCTACATAATCCATAATCACAGTGGATATGAGTGGTTTATTCAAGAAATGTTCCAAATTGTGAGCCCAATTCCTATTAAAAAATTCTTTAATACATATTTCATTCATATTTCTGAAAACAATTTAGTGATTTCACCTCAACCCTGATCCCAACATCCCTAAGAGATCCCCCATAATCTTTTATCCCGCTATGGAGATCATATTCATCATAGATTAAGGAACAATTTCTCAAGCTTTCTCAAATGGTCTATACTTGAAAATGTAATTTTATTTATTCATAACTCATTCAATTTTTAATATTTTTCTCCATTTTAGTTCAACTTCTCCTCTTCAACCTTATTAGATCCACAATATTTGTTTTGGATACATGGATATTGACCTATTTGTGTATTTGGGGAGATTTCATAAAAATATATCCTGTAAGTGGGTTTCCTTCCTTCATCCACCCATTTTATTGGGGTTTTTTCTGATTTTTTGATGAATTTCCTAATTTCCAAATATTAGGGCGTATAACCAAGGGTTTGATCATAGGTTTATTTGTCTAATTTTTTTAGGTTTGATTTAACACTATTGTGGTGCGGTGGTGGTTCAGTTGAACTTTTTCACTATGATTTGGTATTTTCAACACTTTTGGTAAAATATTACATGTGTAAACACTACTATATGGGTCAACCTTTCTTGATTTCAATTTTTAGAATACTCCTCCTTTGTTGTGTGGTAATATTTATAAATGTTTTTTAAATATCATTTTCTGTGAAATTGGGTGTTTTACATGTGTGTTTGATGTTTTACCACTTGAGACTGATTTATAATTCATGGAATGGTCTTAATAAAAAATTATCTACATATAATTGTGTATTGGGGTAATAATTGCGTGAATTTGTATTTCAAATAGGTCATTAGATGGATTTTAAGTGCAAAGATTGGTTATATTCCTTGATAATTATTTATAGATATTCTATATGGTTTATTTAGTTATATAAGTGGTGAAAAGCATGTAGAGAAACTCTTTTGAGTGTTTATGACCATAAATTGTGTTTTTATATGATTATTTTATTTGGTAACATGTTGAAATTGTTTTATCTCAAAGGGGGAAACCCATATATCTATGTTTGCGGATGTGTACTAGTATTCTAGTGATCCAGAGTGGTTTAATATCTATTTCACATAGAATGTTGGACATTGGAAACACTAACAAAATAATAATTACGATTATTGGGGACCACTAGGTTATGGGTATGTTCCCTACTACTGGCTCATGCACAATAACAAATATTGTTATGGTTACATTACACCAAGGTATGAGGTACATGGGGCCCAAAACTAACCAGAGCCGAGGGTTGTTCACATGATTAGTGTACATTTACAATTTAATTTTGGTCATTAGATTATGTTTTTGTTCGATGGAATATTCAGTAGAATACATGTTTTATTGAAACATGTCCATCCATTGAAATCATCCTTTGGAAATGGTTTACCATTACAGGTTTCATTCTTTTAAAATTATATCCCCCATTTCTTATTTATTAATACTTTCCTAATTTTTATATTGAATTTCATACTATATCGAATATTTGGGTGGTATCATATTGGGATTAGGCTCACACCATACTTATACTTGTGGGTGTTTGTAGAAATGATCATGTTTGACCCAGGTAAATGGAAGGCCTTAGGTGGTGGCATTTTGGGTTGTTATGTTTTTTCATGGTGCGGTGTTGGGGAGATGGCTCATGGTTGATGACCCCTTTTCATTTATAGTTCCTTGGGATGTTTTGAATCTTGTTTTATGTATCTTTGGTTTTCTTTTGTAATGTTTATAACCATGTATTTAGTTACTAATTTATTTAATACTTATTTGGCCTGAATTTTCAGATTTTGTTTGTCGATTGTTTTTTTGTTTTATTTATCCATACATAGGTAAATCATCCCCAAACCAATATTTATGATACCCGGTCACATGTGCTAGCCCTTGGGGATAGGTAACACCCTTTGATCCATCCTATGATCTAGGTTTGCTATTTTTTAATAGAAACTAGATTTGGTTCATGACAAAATGATATTAGAGAACATCAATGTTTTTGGGTTATATTATTATTTTGGGATGAGTCTGGAAAAACTAGAGAAAGCACATTTGGGGCTTGGTGTTTTGGTTGCGTGTAGGTTTCATGGCCCACAGCTCTAGTGACAGACCTTGAGTAACCATGGGAAACTAGAATTGTTTTTTTGGATTCACGTCTAGGTGAGAAATTTGAGCTACATACTTAACATGGACATCAGGTAGGGGTGAAATAGTTGTTAATTTTATTTTCTTTAATTTGTTTTGTATATTTATATTTAATGTTATGGATTATGTTTTTCCAAACTATTGTACTAAATTTTTTTCTCATATGACTATTTCCTTTTGTAGAAACATGCATCTCTAGAGAGCTCACACACAACCATAAGAGCATGTTGGGGAGAGTTATCCCTTGATGCTTGAACAGATGATCATAGAGGATGTGGTTCAGAGATTCAAAGATATAGGATAATCAATATCTTATATTCCCCATCCTATTAGAGTAGGTGAGACTGTTTCTTATGGTGATATAGACCCTGAGATTCTGAAAAATAACCCTTATACTTTTGGAGGTATCAGAGTACTCCAAGAGGTGAAATAGTGGCTCTAAAAGAACGAGGGAATGTTTGAGTTCATGGATACACCTGAGGAGGTCATGGTGAAATGTTACTCTTTCTTATTATAGTATCCAAGGAAATACTGGTGGTAATTAGTGCTTCAAGATGGGATGAATGAGCAGACGAATTTGAAGGACTAGAAGGTTGTCTTCAGTGACTAAAAATTCCCTAATATTTTGAAATATGCTTGATCTCAAGAGTTTATGGAATTTGTTCAGGGGTATCTTTAAATTATGGAGTATGCCACCCATTTTTCTTAGTTGGTCTGGTATTCTATGAAAAAGGTCTCCAATTATTAAATGGTAGCCTAGAAGTTTGATAGGCTTTTATTGCCCGAGATCTATTCCCACGACTTCCTATTCATGATGAAAACATATACTGAAGTAGTGGATGGAGATTTCATGGTGGAGATAGAATGAAAGAGGAGGGATTGACTCTTTAGGATGATATTAGGATTAATAAGTGAAAAATCATCTGATAATATAAGGAATCGAGAGGAGAAGGAAAATAAGGGATGTGGTAGACCGTGCCAACCTTCAAGGCAGTTTTCATCGGTGGCTTCTGTTTTGAGGTTCGTCGTGTGCCTCTAGTGGGAGATGATAGGGAACATCCGACCAGTATGAAAATATCCTATGAATCCCTATTATAAATTTAGATTTTTGGTACACTTGAATCGCTTTTTTCAGGATGGAATATCCCCTAGAGAGTGGGGATGGCTCAATGGCTTCTAGGGGAGTCCCAATATAGTCTGAGATGTCGAGGACGGGGGGATCTCATATTTGAGGTTGTGGCGGTGGGTTCAGATTATCTTTTCAGTAAATCTAGGTTAGAGCAGTGACATAGGATAGAGGTCATTCTTAGGGAGATGCTAAGTGTATTCATGTGGTGGATGAGGAACCTGTGGGATTAGAGGTGGTACCATCGAGATTTCAAGGTACCGTTTTGATTGAATCTTCTATGGATACATTAATTTTTGATATTGGTGCCTCTTTTTCATTCATATTTATGCATTTTTTGAACATTTGGAATTTCTCAACTGATCTTTTTTCTTTCGTTATGCATTTGGTGACGCCACTAGAATGAAGAAGGTGAATGACCTTAGGTTCTCATCGTGTGTGCTTTATGTGTCAAGGATTGAGATGGAGTGGGCCATCCTAGTCGTACATTTGGATCTATTTAACATTATACTTGTGATTTATTGGATGATAAAATTTCATTCACACATAAACTTATATAGGTTATGGGTCACTTTCACAAAACTATTTGGGAGTCGTCTAGTATTCCGTGTGGATTGGGATCCTCTGTTGGGTTGCATTAGACGTCAACTCCCTGAGTTAGGGAATATTATATTACATGTTTCATCACTTGTTCTATAAGAGAATGGTTATTATTTTAATGGTGGAAGAACTTTTGTAGTGGATGAGTTTCTAGATGGATTCCCATATGATATTTCATTCTTACCTGTAGAGCGGCATATGGAGTTCTTGATTTATTTAGAACCGGGAACACAACAGATATATCTTCTTTCTAATATTATGTCCCCATCCGAGATGAGGGAATTAAATATATGGTTGGATGATTTATAATCCAAAGGATTCATTAACCCAAATGTCTCTCCATGGGCTGCTCGTGTTCTATTTGTTAAGAAGTTTGATGGATCCCTCCGGTTGTGTATTGATTACTGAAAGCTAAACAATGTAACCATCAAGAAAAAATTTACTTATCTCCAAATAATTGCCTTTTTTAATTAGTTGTATCTGGAATGTTGTTTTATAAAACATTATTATGTTGAAGTTACCACCAACATAGGTTTAATGTGGAAGATATCCTAAAGATAGCCATCCGATGGTGGTACAACCACTTTGAGTACTTAGTCATGCCCTCTGGATTAACCAATGAACTAATGGTCTTTATTGTACTCATGAATATGGAATTCCACCATTATATCAACTATATTTTTGTTCTATCATGGATGGTATTTTTGATTACTCGAGATTCGAGGAGGAACATGAGAATTATTTGGGGATCAAGTTGGTCACTTTTTCTGATCATAGCCATTAAGAAAATCAATCCAACAAAAATTTCAAGATTTAAAAGGTGAAGTTTATGGGGCATGAGATATTATAAAGGTGAGTTTTAGTGGACCCTAAAATTATTTGAGAGGATATATCCTTGTATTATACAAATAATGTGTTTGAGATCAAGAGTTTCCTTGTCCATTTTAGTTACTACAAGCAGTTTGTTTTTTATTTTTCATAGCCTGCTTCATCCATGACCACGCTCACCAAGAAAGGTGTGATGTGTTTATGGGTCCCTAAATTTTAGTAATGATTCATGAAGATTAAGAGGTGGTTAACTACCTCCCCCATGATTATTTTTCCATAGGCTGAAACGAGGTATGTGGTGTACTGTGATTCTTCTGGTATGGGTCTCGGGTGTGTACTTTTGCAGGGTTGATCAGATGGTGGCATCTGGTTCTCAAAAACTCCAAACACATAAAAATAATTATCTTACACCATAATTAGAGTTAGAAGTTGTGATTTATTCTTTGAAGACATGATGTCATTACCTATTTGGGGAGATGTTTTTGGACTATTATGATCACAAAATATTGGATTATATATTCCTTTAGAATGATCTCAATATGAGGAAGCACCAAAGGATCAAGTACTTGTAAGGGTTTGACGTTGACATAGTCTATATGAATGGAGAGGGAAATGTGGTTGTGGATACCTCGAGTAGAAGGGTACTAGTGCAGGCTTTAAGGAATTATATTATTGAGTGGACTATGATGGAGATCTTTACTCAGATGCAGGTGATTACCACGGAGCACAGTGGAGGTGTGTTCTTGGAATGTGATTAGTTGACCCCAAATCATGCGGATCTGATTCAGTAATAAAATCCCATTGATGATCTATGTCAACAGTTGATGTAGTTTCTTTATGGTGGCTAGACTTCTCCTAATTGTTCTTTTTCCCTTGGGGTGTCTTGTGCTTCAAGGGACTCTTAGTGGTTCCATTGTCTCTACGGAAGGTGGTGATGAAGGATAGCCACTAGTCTCAGTGTGTTTTCTATCTTGGTGCCACCAATATGTTTTCGGATGTGCGTTGGAAATTATGGTGTCCAGGTATGAGATGATACATAGATGACTTCGTGTCGAGATGGCCTACATGTTAGCAGGTGAAAGTATAACATCAAAGGACTTCTGGTTTTCTCTATCCTTTACCCATTCCTACTAGGAAGTTGGACATGGATGCAATGTATTTTATTGTTGGACTTCCTCATACACCATGGGGTAAGAATTCCATTTGGGTAGTAATTTATCATCTATCAAAATCATCCCACATGATTCTGATCAAGGATATTGCTAATGTGGATAATTTTAGATGATTGTATATTCATAATGTGGTAAGGATTCATAGTGTTCCAATAGATGTTCTCTCAAATAGGAACCATTGTTTCATATATCAGTTATTGGAAAGCCTTTAGAATTCTTTGGGGTTGCAGATTAAGATGATCACAACATTCCATCTTCAAACTAATGGTTAGATAGTGTGGGTGAATCAGATACTAGAGTACATGATCAATGCATGTGTTTTAAACATTATAGTTTCTTGGAATATCCATTAATGATTGGTTTAATTTTTCTATAAAAACAATTACCAATCCTCGATTCGAATATCTCTTTTGAGGCGCTCTATGGCCAGCCTTGTCGGTCCCCCTATGTTGTGCTGAGATATGTGAGACATCACTATTGGGTCTGAGACATGTTCACAAAGTATCTGAGAATATAAAGTTCATTATTTAGTACATATTGACATCTCAATGTTTCTATAAATCTTATGAGTTCCATATGCATCAAGACAAAAATGTTTTCTATGGGTGACCATGTAATCTTGAATGTGGCCCCTTTTCTGGGCCATCATTATTTGGGATGGCTAGGGAAGTTGATGTTGCAGTATGTCAGACATTTTTAAATCACGGAGCATATTGGAATAGTGGTATAAAAATTTTCTTCTCCTTCTCAGTTAGAATCCATTCATGACATCTTCCTCGTCACCCATTTGAAAGAGTACCACCCAGATCATTCCAATGTGATTAATTGGGAGGGGTAGGATATAGATTTTGATTTTTCTATTTTTGAGAATTCAGGGAGAATAGTTGATTCCCAAGAGAAGGTACTTCATGTAAGGTTAATTTGACTAGCTATGATCATTTGGAAGTATGAGAATGATTTCCACAAAACATGGGAGATGACTTTTTTGTTTGAGAAAGAGTACCCATTCCTATTTGCTAATCAAGCTTCGGGATGAATTTCTGTGGAATAAAGTCTTTCATGGTGGAGATAATTGTCACATACATGAAAAATTTTAAAATTATTTTTCATCTATTTTATATTATTTATTTGTTACTGGGGTATACTATTCTGTTTTGAAGGAAATGGTGTGTTTTAAATATTTGGCCAAAACCATGATCCCATTTCTAGATTTTAAAAAAAATTCTTTTTATTTTATAAATCCTTCACTTTTCAAAATTTCACATCTATTAAACTTCTCAATTGGACATCCCTGGCCTATTAAAATAACCATATCATTTTTGACCCCTTAATAATTCATAATCATGGGGGAGTTTGGTTGTTTGTTCAGGATTTATTTGAACCTGTGAGCCCATTTCTTGTTTAAAAATTATTTCTTACACATATGATTCATTTTTTATATTTTTTTTATGAATCCACCTATTAGTCGATACCAAAATCCCTATATTCACTCCCATATTCATTTATCCTTATTTGGAGCTCACCTTCATCATATATTAAGACAAAATTTCTCAGCAATTATCAAATCATCCAGATCTAAAAAGGTAATTTTTTTCTATAATAAATCATTCTACTTTTACTCTTTTCACCCATTCCAGATACCACAAGACCATATCATCCCTATTTAAACCACCATATAATTTTTTTCTGCTTGGGGAATCACATATAGGTGAATTTAAGACGAGTTCTTGAGGATATCTCAATTAAGAAGTTTTTTTTCCTTCATCCTCCCATTTTCATTTGGTTTCATGAATTTTTTTAAGATCCTAATGCACAGAAATAAGATATTTGATCCTATTTTTGATCATGTGTTCCAAGGATTAATCATGTTTTTTTGGATTTATTTAACACCCTTGTGGTGCGGAAGTGGTGAAATTGAACTTTCACACAATAATTTGGCATTTTGATACTTGTGGTAGGTTATTCAATGTGTAATCACTACTAGATAATTTACCCTTACATGATTTATATTTTTAGAACATAGAACCTTCATTGTGATTTCTCAAAAATATATTTTTGGTGGCATTTGTGAAATAATTAATTTTAAATTAAATATTTCATTGAAAATGGGTGTCTTACAAGCGTGTTCGATGTTGTACCACATGGGGCTATTTTTGTATTCATGTTAGGTTCTTATTAAAATGTTTTTTTGTTGAAAATTTTGGTTTAGGGTAATATTTGTGTGATTTTTTTCAATTATACATTTTAGATGGATATTATGGGCAATTTTAGAATATATTCTTTGAAAATGTTCTATGGAAATTCTAGATTGTTTATTGAGTTATTTAAATGGGGAAAAGAATGTGAAGCTGCCGTCTTGAGTGAGTATGAGTAGAAATGGTTATATTATATGGAAATTGAATTTTTTTTATCATGTGGAAATTGTTTGATCACGAAGGGGGAAACTCAGGAATCTAGGTGGGTGGACGTGTACGAGTATGCTAGTGATCTAGATTGGTTTTGTACATATTTCACATAGAATGTTGGACATTGAATACACTAGAAAAACAATAATTATGATGATTGGGGACCACTAGGTTATTGGTATGTTCTCTAATAGTTCATCTTTCATGAGAATAATTTTTTATGGTTACTTAACACAGTGATACAAGGTACATTGGTCCCGAAACAAACAAGTGCATAGGAATGCTCCCAAGATTAGGGCTCACTGACACATTCATATTGATCATTTTTTAGTGTGTTTGTAAAGAAAATTCAGTATCCATCAACTTTTTTTGAAATGTGTTTATCCTTTGAAATTATCCTTTCAAAATGCTTTACATTAAAATGTTTTATTCTCTTGAAATTATTTCCAACATTTCTATTTTATTAAATCTTACATGACTTTTATATTGTATTGTTTACTATTTAAAATTTTAGAGTGGTGTCTAATTGAGCTAAGTCTCACTCCCTACTTACACCTTTAGGTGTATGAGGACTTGAACATTTTTTACACAAGTTAAGGCAAGGCCTTGGGTGGTGGTAGTTCAGGTTGATATTTTCCTTTCATGGTGTAGTGATGTGGTGATGGCTCATGGGTGATGACCCCTTGTCACGTGGAGTTCCTTGGGATATTTTTCGGCTAAAATTATGTATCTTTGGACATCTTTTTTCATATATAGAACCATGTATTCTGTTATTAATTTTATTTAAGGATTGTTTGACATGAATTTTAAGATTGGGTTTATTGATTGTTTTTGTTGTTATATGTATCCATACTCGGGTAAATCATTACCAAAAAATATTTATTATACCCATGAATTGTTTCCAGTGTATGGGGAATGGGAACGCCCTTTTAACCATTCCAGGGGTAGAGTTTTGTGCTGTTTCTGAGGGAGACCAGATTTGGTTCATGAAAAATTGAATCTACAAATCTATGCTTGATGGCTACATTTGAAAACTTTGTTCACACAAAATATAAATATACTTACGGTTATGGATCTAATATTAAAAATGAAGTTAAATTATTAAATAATAGAAATTAAAAAAATCACAAAGTGACATATTATGAATTATTGAACTCTATAGAGAACTTCAAAGATAAGATAAGTAGATTACACGAGAAAACAATAAATAGAATGATACTTTTATAAGAAATGTTGAATAAAAAAATATTACAGATTCTGATCTTATCAATGTTAAGTATGAGAATATTAAAATAAAATATTTCCTATTAAAAAATGATGAACATAAATACATACATTTTAAATTAGTCTTTCATGATTGAGATAAAATTGAAAATTAATGCATGCACCTTAAACATGAAAATAAGAAGCTAAAAATATTGGATAATGTTCAAAAAAGAATATATGTGAAAACCTTGAATGTATTCAGAAAGGGAATGAAAACCATAAATATGAAGTTATTGTTATGAAGGAAAATTTTTAAACATTTTTTATGCCTATAGAAATTTTATAAAATAATTTAAATGGAAAAAATATATAATAAAAAAGAATGTGATATGTTAATAACATTATTAAAATGTATAGAACTATTTTTATTAATGGGATAAATGGTTATATTTTAATTTTTTCTTTGAATAATTATAACATGAAAGGGATTTACAAAAACAAGTGTTATTTATTGTTTACATAGCCTATATGTAATACTAAGACATTAATTTTTAAAAATTATACCACTAGATTTCCATACTATAAATATATTAAATTTTTATGGGTTGCTAAATCATTTTCTAATAATACAGTTTGACCTTAACTAGTGTGGGTACCAAAACAACCTTATTTTTTATTATTTTTTTGGAAACCATCCTTAAGAGTTCCAAATTCACATGGTATTTGAAAATTGGGTGATCAAGTCACTTTAGTCGTGAAAATTTTAAATTCTTATCTATTAACTCTTATAATGGGGGTACAATAACATTCAGGGACAATTCAACATGTATGGAATGTGGTTTTAGAGTAGTAGGTATATTAATATATTTTATAATTTCAAAAGTAACTTTCTTCAATGGATTAAAAAATAACAAAATTATAATATCAAAACAAAGTGGTGATGGAATGAACGTAAAATTTTATTATAAAATTTTCGTTTTTATAAATATAATAGTGTTTTATTTTTAGATATTATAAAAGATAATATGCATTCTATTGAATTTTAAAAAATAAAGCAACTAAATGTAATGTGCTTAAATTTTGTAGATATAGATAATATTCTTTGGAACATAATGTTGGGACATCTTCAACTCTGATAGTTGTACAAGTTTTCTAAACATGAATATGTTCTAGAGCACCTAAAGTTCAATACATTTAATTATTATGTATGTGATTCGATTCTAAAAGGTAAACAGTTTAAAGAATAATTAAGATATATTAATAGGTTTAATACAACTAGATTCTTCAAAATTTTATATCATTATAATTTTATTCCCATGATAAATGTATTTATATGTTAAAAAATATATGTTTTTTGTTATTTTTTATGATTTCAGAAGATTTACATGGTACATTGTGTCATCTCATAAACGCGAAACATCTAAAAATTGATACTTTTTATATGAAAAATTAAAAACTTGAATTGTTACATAATTTATTATATTAGAGGTGGTAAATTTATAGAGTTTTTGAACATTGAATTTGAAAAATTATATGAAAATAATGTATTTTTTCATAATTTTTTTACCCTAAATATACCAAATAGAACGGTGTTGTAGTGAAGAAAATAGAACTTTTCACGAAATAGAGTAAACAATTCTTAATGAATTCAACCTTCAAAAAATTTCATGGGATGAATATAATAATATTGTGTATTGTTTCTTAAATATATTTTACATTGCATAATTATGGAAGAAAACTACCTATGATCATTTTAAAAACAAGAACCCCAAATTCTTTTTAAAAATGATTTTAAATGTACTTACTACATTTTAAATATGATAGATAATCGAGAAAAGCATGATTCAAAATGTAATGAGGGTGTAATTTTGGGATACTCTAATAATAGTAACACTTATTGGGTATTAAACAAAATAACAATAGTAATTGAAGAATTATTTCATGTTAAATGAAATAAAAATAACGATAAACATAGTAAAGATCTTGTTGATAGTGCTAACAATTTTAAAGAATTACTCTTTGTCGAAGATAAAAATAAGTATACTGATTCATCATCTGAGGGGGGAAATGTCTCATCTAAATCTAACGGTTTAATTTAGAAAAATAAAAAACATCACCTTTTTATAAATGTTATAAAAAATTGGGAATTTGGATTTAGAAATATTGATTTTGATATACGTTTCTATGAAAATTCTTCTTTTATTGCTGATTTTGTTCCTAAAAATAATAAATATTATTTTAATGATTATAATATTATAATTCCACAAATGATTAACAAGACCAATTTGGCAGAAATAAATTATGTAATCTAGTTGAGTTACCTAAATATATACTATCAATATTAACAAATAATATTTTTCAAAATAAAATGGCTAAATATGGTAGTATTGTAAGAAATAAGGTTAGATTAGATTCCCAAGGTTATCTTCATGAATAAGGTATTTATTTTGAGGATTCATTTGACCTAGTTTGTATATTATATTCCATTCATATTTTATCACCTTTTCTGGGATTAAAAAAATATAAAATATTTCATATGTATGTAAAATGTGATTTTTAAAATGGGGTAATTTCAAAAGTAGTTTATGATAAAAAACCTCTTAGTCTAAAGAAATAATGAATTTTTAAATCATGTTTTCAAACCTTTTATAGAACATTATTGTCATAAGGAAGATCCTCGAGCTAAAAATGAAATAATAATTATATTTTAATTCAAAATTATTTTGTTAAAGGCATGGATGATCTAACTCTATTCATAAAAAGTGTTTCAAATGAAATATCGATTAAATAAATTTATGAAGATGCCATAATGTTTGGATCGAATAGTTATAAATTAAGTAATGAATTATTAAAATTAATGACAAATCATTTTTATATGAGTCCAATTGAGGAATTGATATTTTTTGTTGTTATAAAAAATAATAAAATAAAAAATTTTATTCTCTTAAATAAAGTTGTGTATTACAAAAAAAAGTTAAACATATTGACTTGAATCTTATAAAACTATGGTGACCCCTATGAGAAAAAACTATAATTTGGATATTGATGTATCTGGAAATCCATTTAAGTTAAGTCATTAGGGGGAATTATAGGTTGTATTATGTACCATAATACATTAAGGAAATATATTACGATTTCCATTTTTATGTGTTTTAGATATTAGTCGTACCCCAATGAAATCCATCTTAAGGACTTTTCAAGGGTAACTATGTATATCAAAAAAAAATTAGTACTAGAATATTTTATGCTATGGATAATTTGTTTTATCTTATATCATACTCTGATTCTGACTATTGAGGTTTCAGACATGACGGGAAAACTACTTCAGGTATGTGTCACTTTTTAAGAAAAAATATTTATTTCATGGAGCTCTCAGAAACAACAATAAGTAGAATCCTCAATAGATGAGGCTGAGTTTGTGGTTGTTACTTGTTGTTGTTTATATATTATTAGGATATAAAAAATGTCGTTTGAATTCAATATTTTTGATAAAATTCTTATATACTATGATAACATTATTTCTATATCAAATTTAAATGCTTATGATCAACACTTATGAACAAAAATGTTTTATGATAGATTAAATTATCTAAAAAACCATTTAAAAAAATGTTATTATTTTTTTAGAATTTATTCAAATATAGAATCAACTAGTTCATATTTTCACAAAACCCTTGGGATTTATTAAATTTAACTAGTTGGATTTTGAATTAGTTATGATGGAAGATTATCATTTTCATAATAAAATTTCTATTTTAATAAATTTATTATATGTATTATGAATTTTTTTTTATAATTAAAAGATAATCATTAAACTCTGATTACTTTGTAATAAATAACACTTTTTAATTGATTAGTGCCACTATCTGTTATTTTCACTATACCACTAATATTTTTTTACTATTAATAAATAAAAATTTGATCATAATATTTCATTTTTTTTAAATGATAAAAATGTATTTTTTACTATATTCAAAAGTCCTATTTTACATTGATATATTAATGATGTCTTTTAATCTTTTAAAAAAAGGAGAGAATTTTTTTGACGATTTATTCACTTTTCTTTAATTTTGTTCGATAATTTGGGAAAAATATTATGTTTCCTAAAATATAAATATTGAAGATTGATTTTAATGTTATTTTAAATATTTTATATCTTGTTTTGTATCGATAAATTACTCTTCATCGAATTTAATAAAATATATATTTTTATTAAAAAATATTATTTCTTAATAACATGTTATAATAAATTTTAATGATATTTCATTGTTTGTTTCATTATATATTTTTTAATTGATACAAAAAATATGGTTGTCTAAGAAAGAACGCTATTCAATCCTCAACCAATTTTTGGGTGTCCTAGAGAATTAATCTTGTGGGAGGTCCATCCATTAAGCTTGACACTATTACTGGTTTAAATATGACATAGTTCACACTTTGATATTTTAGAGCAATGGATAAGGCACAAGTAAAAGGACAACATAGGTTGGTCATGTATTGCCTAAAATTTTTACCATCCTAGTGTGTGTGCGTGGTTATTTTTTAGTGAATCATTGAACATGTCATGTATATTCTACACGTTTTTCATGTTTTCACATTTTAATGTTGGAAATAAGTTTTTTTTACACTGAGATTTAATATAATCCATCATTTATTCTGTCACCACCCATCCTCAGGGCTCATTCTGTGACTACCCCAACCCCAATATCCATAGGCCAGGGGATGGCGACTAGGACCAATGGCGTAAATCCCAAAAGTTGGGAAGGCATTTCCTTTAAGAAGTAACATAGACAACAGAGTACGCAAGTGAGGTAAACACTAAGCAAACTGAGTACAAGGTAAGTAATGGAAATGTATATGGGCCAGAATACAAACCAAACTGAATGTATAGTACAAATGAAAGGAAAGTATAATAACAGTATGAAAAATCGCAACACCGAGTTGTCCTCGGGAAATCCCACCTGAAGGGTGGGTACAGATAGTCTCCACAGCTCCTCGGGTCCGGTCGCCCGCTCCGTGTACGCCCCATCAAGTGGTCCACCTACGGGTACTGTCCAGCTCCACAAGCCTCCACCTCGAACAACGTTTTCCATCGTCTACAACCAACACAACGTAGTGTGGACATAGCCTGTCTAGGGGTGAGTATATGATACTCAGTAGGGACCCCGAGACTCCTGAAGGTCTCTCAGAATCCACGAAGGATAAACCACAAAGGAATGATACATTCACTATGTATCAACAACAATACTTAGGTATATTCCCATACATATACCTACGTCATCAGTTATAGTTCGTCTCCAACTCCCAAGCACCACACAGTCCCCAAAGGAAAGCACAACCCAGTCCACAAGGATATCACAACTCAGTCCACACAGGAAAAACACAACCCAGTCCACAATGGAAAGAAACTAAACCACAGTAATGATAATGATTGAGAATCAAGACTCATCTCACACAGGAATACATTTTTTAAGGTGATAGAGAAGATCAGATGTATCCACTGATTCAACTAAGCTGTCATACCCACAAAGGATACAAGACCAGATACTCTACCGGACCCACACAGGATACAAGTACAATGGTCAACACTGCTGGACCCACATAGTATACAAGAACAGTAGTCATAGCCGTCGAACCCACATGAGGCTATTTTTTAATTCATGTGAGGTTCTTATTAAAATGTTTTTTTATGAAAATTATGGTTTAGGGTAATATTTGTGTGATTTCTTTTCAATTATATCTTTTAGATGGATATTATGGGCAGTTTTTTATTATATTCTTTGAAAATGTTCTATGGAAATTCTATATTTTTTATTGAGTTATTTAAATGGTGAAAAGAATGTGTAGATGCTGTCTTGAGTGAGTATGACTAAAAATGGTTATATTATATGGAAATTGAACTTTTTTTATCATGTGGAAATTGTTCGATCACGAAGCGGAAAACTCAGGATTCTATGTGGGTGGACGTGTACGAGTATGCTAGTGATCTAGAGGTGTTTTTTCCATGTTTCACATAGCATGTTGGACATTTAATAGACTAACAAGACAATAATTATGATGATTAGGGACCACTAGGTTATGGGTATGTTCTCTAATAGTGCCTCTTTCATGAGAATAGTTTTTGTTATGGTTACATAACACAATGATACAAGGTACATTGGTCCTGAAACAAACTAGTGCATAGGGATGTTCCCAAGATTAGGGCTCACTGACACATTCATATTGATCATTTTCTTGTAGTGTTTTTGTAACGAAAATTCAGTATCCATCATATTTTTTTGAAATGTGTTTATCCTTTGAAATTATCCTTTCAAAATGGTTTACATTAAAATGTCTTATTCTCTTGAAATTATTTCCAACATTTCTTTTTTATTAAAACATACATGTATTTTATAATTTATTGATTACTATTTGAAATATTAGAGTGGTATCTAATTGAGTTACGTCTCACTCCCTCCTTACACCTTTAGGTGTATGAAGACTTGATCATTTTTTACACAAGTTAAGGAAAGGCCTTCGGTGGTGGTAGTTCAGGTTGTTATTTTCCTTTCATGGTGCAGTGATGTGGTGATGTCTCATGGGTGATGACCCCTTGTCATGTGGAGTTCCTTGGGATATTTTTCTGCTAAAATTATGTATCTTTGGACCTCTTGTGTCATATATAGAACCTTGTATTCTGTTATTATTTTTATTTAAGGATTGTTTGACATGAATTTTAAGATTTGGTTTATTGATTGTTTTTGTTGTTATATGTATCCATACTCGGGTAAATCGTTCCCAAAAAAATATTTATTATACCCATGAATTTGTTCCAGTGCATGGGGATTGGGAATGCCCTTTTAACCTTTCCAGGGGTAGGGTTTTGTGGTGTTTTTGAGGGCGACCAGATTTGGTTCATGACAAAATGAATCTACAAATCTATGATTGATGGCTACCTTTGAAAATGTTGTAAACAAAAACTATAAATATACATATTGTTATGGATATAATATTAAAAATGAAGTTAAATTATTAAATAATAGAAATGAAAAAAATCCCAAAGTGACATATTATGATTTATTGAACTCTATAGAGAACTTCAATGATAAAATAAATAGATTATATGAGAAAACAAAAAATATAATGACACTTTTATAAGAAATATAGAATATAAAAAGATTACATATTCCTATCTTATCAATGTTAAGGATGAGAATATTAAAATAAAATATTTCCTATTAAAATATGATGAAAATAAACACATAAATTTTAAATTAGTCTTTGATGATTGAGATAAAATTGAAAATTAATGAATGTGCCTTAAACATGAAAATAATAAGCTAAAAATATTGGATAATGTTCAAATTAGAATATATGTGATAACCTTGAATGTATTCAGATAGGGAATGAAAACCATAAAAATGAAGTTATTGTTACGATGGAAAATTTATAAACATTATTTTAGGCCTATAGAAATTTTATAAAATAATTTAAATGGAAAAAATATAGAATAAAAAAGTATGTGGATATTTTAATAACATTATTAAAATGTATAGAACTATTTTTATTAATGGGATAAATGGTAATATTTTAATTGTTTCTTTGAATAATTATAACATGAAAGGGAATTACAAAAACAAGTGTTATTTATTGTTTAAATATCCTATAGGTAATAATAAAACATTAATTTTTAAATACTATTCAACTAGATTTCCATACTATAAATATCTTAAATTAGTATGGGTTGCTAAATCATTTTCTAATAATACAGTTTGACCTTAACTAGTGTGGGTACCAAACAACCTTATTTTTAATTATTTTTTAGGACACCATCCTTAAGAGTTCCAAATTCACATGGTATTCAAAAATTGGGTGATCAAGTCACTTTAGTAGTGAAAATATTAAATTCTTATCTTTTAACTCTTATGATGGGGGTGCAATAACATTCAGGGACAATTCAACATTTATGGAAAGTGGTTTTAGAGTAGTAGGTATATTAATATATTTTATAATTTCAAAAGTAATTTTCTTCAATGCATTAAAAAATAACAAAATTATAATATGAAAACAATGTTGTGATGGAATGAACGTAAAATTTTATTATAAAATTTTCATTTTTATAAATATAATAGTGTTTTATTTTATGCTATTATAAAAGATAATATTCATTCTATTGAATTTTTAGAACTAAATCAACAAAATGTAATGTGATTAAGTTTTGTAGATATAGATAATATTCTTTGGAACATAATTTTGTGATATCTATATCTCTGATAGTTGTACAAGTTGTCTAAACATGAATATGTTCTAGAGAACCTAAATTTCAATACATTTAATTATTATGTATGTGATTCTTTTCTAAAAGGTAAGCAGTATAAAGAAAAATTTAGATATATTAATTGGTTTAATACAACTATATTCTTCAAAATTCTATATCATTATATATTTTGACTCATGCAAAATGTATTTATATGTCAAAAAATATATGTTTTCTGTTATTTTTTATGATTTCAGAAGATTTACATGGTACATTGTGTCATCTCATTAACGTGAAACATGTCAAAAATTGTTACTTTTTATATGAAAAATTAAAAATTTGAATGGTTACATAATTTATTATATTATATGTGGTAAATTTATAGAGTTTTTGAACATTTATTTTGAAATTTTTTATGAAAATAATGTAATTTTTTCATAATTTTTTACCCTAAATCTACCAAATAGAATGGTGTTGTAGTGATGAAAATATAACCTTTCAAGAAATAGAGTCAACAATTCTTAATGAACTCAACCATAAAAAATTTTCATGGGATTAATATAATAATATTGTGTATTGTTTCTTAAATGTATTTTACATTGCATAATTATGGAAGAAAACTACCTATAATCATTTAAAAAACAAGAATATCCAAATTCTTTTTAAAACTGATTTTAAATGTACTTACTACATTTTAAATGCGAAATATAGTCGAGAAAAGCATGATTCAAAATGTAATGGAGGTATAATTTTAGGATACTCTAATAATAGTAATACTTATTGGGTATTCAATAAAATAACAATAGTAATTGACGAATTATTTCATGTTAAATGCAATAAAAATAACGATAAACATAGTAAAGATCTTGTTGATAGAGCTAACAATTTTAAAGAATATATCTTTGTTGAAGATAATCCAAATATACTGATTCATTATATGAGGGGGGAAATATCTCATATAAATCTATTGTATTAATTTAGAAAAAAAAAACATCACCTTTTTATAAATGTTATAAAAAATTGGGAATTTGGAATTAGAACTACAGATTTTGGTATACGTTTCTATGAAAATTCTAGTTTTATTGCTGATTTTGTTCCTAAAAATAATAAATATTATTTGAATGATTATAATATTATAATTCCATAAATTATTAACTAGACCAATTTGGTAGAAATAAAATATGTAATCTAGTTGAGTTACCTAATGATATACTATCTATATATACAAATATTATTTTTGATAATAAAATGGATAAATATGGTAGTATTGTAAGAAATAAGGTTAGATTAATTTCCCAAGGTTATATTCATGAATAAGGTATTTATTTTGAGGATTCATTTGATGTAGTTTGTATATTATATTCCATTCATATTTGATCACCTTTTTTGGGATTAAAAAAATTTAAAAGTTTTCATATGTATGTAAAAGGTGATTTTTAAAATGGTGTAATTTCAAAAGTGGTTTATGATAAAAAAACTCCTAGTCTAAAAAATAATGAATTTTTAAATCATGTTTTCAAACCTTTTAAAGAACATTATGTTCATAAAGAATCTCCTCGAGCTAAAAATGAAATAATAATTATATTTTAATTCAAAAATATTTTGTTAAAGGCATGGATAATCTAACTGTATTCATAAAAATTGTTTCAAATGAAATATCGATTAAATAAATTTATGAGGATGCCATCATTTTTTGGATCGAATAGTTATAAATTAAATAATGACTTTTTAAAATTGATGACAAATCAATTTTATATGATTCCAATGGCAGAATTGATATTTTATGTTGGTATAAAAAATAATAAAATAAAAATAATGTTATTCTCTTAAATCTAGTTGTGTATTACATAGAACAAGTTAAACATATTCACTTGAATCTTGTAAAACTATGATGACCCCTTTGGGAAAAAAATATAATTTGGAAATTGAAGTATCTAGAAATCCATTTAAGTTAAGTCATGAGGTGTAATTATAGGTTTTATTATGTACCTTAATACATTAGGGAAATATATTACGATTTCCATTTTTATGTGTTTTAGATTTTAGTTGTACCCCAATGAAATCCTTCTTAATGACTTATCAAGGGTAACTATGTATATCAAAAGAACTTTTAGTACTAGAATATTTTATGCTAAGGATAATTTGTTTTATCTTATATCTTACTCTAATTCGGCCTATTGAGGATTCAGACATGACTGGAAAAGTACTTCAGCTATGTGTCACTTTTTAAAAAAAAATATTAATTTCATGGAGCTCTCAGAAACAACAATCAGTAGAATCATAAATAGATGAGTCTAAGTTTTTGGTTGTTACTAGTTGTTGTTTATATATTATTATGATATTAAAAATGTCATTTGAATTCAATATTTTTTATAAAATTCATATATACTATGATAACATTATTTCTATTTAAAATTGCAATCCTTATGATCAACACTTATGAAAAAATATCTTTTTTAATATATTAAATGATCTAAGAAACAATTTAAATAAATGTGGTATTTGTTTAGAATTTATTCCAACATAGAATCTACTAGTTCATATTTTCACAAAACCCTTCGGATTTATAAAATTTAACAAGTTAAATTTTTAATTAGTTATGATGGAAGATTATCATTTTCATAATAAAATTTCTATTTTAATAAATTTAATTAATGTATTATATATTTGTTTTATAATTAAAAGATAATCATTAAACTCTGATTACCTTTTAATAAATAACACTTTTTAATTGATTAGTGCCACTATCTGTTATTTTCGCTATACCACTAATATTTTTTACTATTATTAAATAAAATTTTCATCATAATATTTAAAAAATCTATTTTAAAACAATAAAAATGTATTTTTTACTATATACAAAAGTCCAATTTTACATTGATATATTAATGATGTTTTTTAATATTTTAAAAAAAGGAGAGAATTTTTTTGATGATTTATTCACTTTTCTTTAATGTTGTTCGATAATTTGGGAAAAATATTATGTTTCCTAAAATATAAATATTAGAGATTGATTGAAATGTTATTTTAAATATTTCATATCTCATTTTGTATCGATAAATTACTCTTCGTAGAATTTAATAAAATATATATTTTTATTTAAAAATATTATTTCTTAATAACATGTTATAATACATTTTAATGATATTTCATTGTTTGTTTCATTATATATTTTTTAATTGATACCAAAAATATGGTTGTTTAAGAAAGAATACAATTCAATCCTCAAACAATTTTTGGGGGACCTAGAGAACTAATCTTGTGGGAGGTCCATCCATTAAGCTTGACACTATTGCTGGTTTAAATATGGAATTATTCACACATTGAGATTTTAGAGCAATGTATAAGGCTCAAGTAAAAGTACAACATAGGTTGGTCTTGTATCGCCTACATGTTTTACCATCCTATTGTGTGTGGGTGGGGATTTTTTAGTGCATCCGAGAACATGTCATGTATATTATACACGTTTTTCTTGATTTCACATTTTCATGTGGGAAATAAGTTTTTTTACACTCAGATTTATTATGATCCATCATTTATCATGTCACCACCCATCCTCGGGGCTCGTACTATGACTACCCCAAGCCCGCTATCCATAGGCCAGGGACTGGCGACTAGCACCAATGGCGTAAATCCCAAAAGTAGGAAAGGCATTGCCTTTAAAAAGTAACATACACAACAGAGTACACAAGTGTAGTAAACACTAAGAAAACTGAGTACATGGTAAGTACTGGAAAGGTATATGGGTCAGAATAAAAACACAACTGAATTTATAGTACAACTGAAAGGAAAGTACAACAATAGTAAGAAAAACAGCAACACTGAGTCATCCTCCGGAAATCCAAACTGAAGGGTGGGTACAGATAGTCTCCACAGCTCCTCGGGTCCGGTCGCCCACTCCGTGTACGCCCCGTCAAGTGGTCCACCTCCAGGTACTGTCCAGCTCCACAAGCCTCCACCTCGATTAGTGTTGTCCATCGTCTACAACCAACACAACGAAGTGTGGGCCTAGCCTGTGCAGTGGTGAGTATACGACACTCAATAGGGACCCCGAGACCCCTGAAGGTCTCTCAGAATCCACAAAGGATAAACCAAAAAGGAAACATACAATCATGATGTATCAACAACACTACTTAGGTATATGACCATACATATACCTAAGTCATCAGTTACAGTTCTTCTCCAACTCCCAAGCACCATACAGTCCACAAAGGAATGCATAACCCAGTCCACAAGGATAGCACAACTTAGTCCACACAGAAAAAACACAACCCAGTACACAAAGTAAAGAATGTAAACCACATCAATGATAATGATTGAGAGTAAAGACTCATATCACACAAGAATACACTTTTTAAGGTGACAGAGTTGACCAGATGTAGCCACTGATTCAACTAAGCTGTCATACCCACATAGGATACAAGACCAGCTAAGCTGTTAGACCCACAAAGGATACAAGACCAGCTACTCTACCAGACCCACACAGGATACAAGTACAAAGGTCAATACTAATGGACCCACATAGGATACAAGAACAATATTTATAGCCGTAAAACCCACGAAGTATTCTAGTACGGTCATTATCGCTGCCAATCCCATGGAGGATCCAATTACAGTCGTCATCGTCACAATCGCATCCAACTCTAGGGTTCCCGCACACAGCATGCTTGATTCTGGGAGAGTCTTCTCCTCGAGCAATAGAGAGAGATTCGATACACTAACTATCACAAATTCTAGAGTTGATGTATCCAAACGTTCTATCTCATCAAAAAAACCAACACGATAGACGGTGCGTCAATCAGACGCTCGGTCTGAGAGTTATTGGATTTTCTATTCCAGGGGTCCGGTTGGTTTTTAATCTAAAACCAACCTCACCATACTCCAGCTACATCCAAAACTCAAGTGGATTAATTCAAAAGGACCGTCTCAAAAAACTAATCCCAACTCAATTGACGTCATGTCAATCAGATGTTAGGTCCTTGAGATATAAGTGTTTCCACTCCAAGGGGCCGATTAGTTTCGAGTTCAAACCAACCCAGACATACACAAACGTTTCCAAAACCTCAAGAGTAATATACTGAAATGAGTGTTTAGATCCAAGGATTCTTACGCAACTGACAATGTGTCGATTGGAGGTCATTAGCTCATGTTATGGGCAAATGACAGAAAATGGCCCGATGTGGGAGGGTCAAGGCCTAGCACGACCCGACCCAACCCCCTTGGGTCGGCCCGAACCGGGTCGAACCGACCCGGGTCCAGGTCTGGCCCGGTAGGGAGCATCCCGACCCGGCTGGGCACGACCCAGCCCGATCCCTGCGACCCACCCCGGCCCGGCCGGGGCGTGGACTGGCTCGGCCAGCGGACGAGCAGCGGGGGATGCGGTCCCCCCTCCCTTTTCGCCCCACGGACGCGGCGCCCATCACTGCGTCTCCTCCGGATCCCGTGCAGCCACGCCCTCGGAGATGTCCGCAGCCCACCAGATTCATTCTGGTGGTCTGTTCATGCTCTCGTCTGTGCCTACGGTCGTCTCGGGACCCACTCTTTACCGCGACGACATTCAAACGTCGTTGCGGTCCCATTTCATCGTCGCCCAACGTTCCGTGCAATAAGAACAGAATAACATTGGGTTCTGACTTGTTCGTTGGTTCGTACCCACTGAATTAGTAGTTCAAACAACTCTCAACAATTATACGTCATGTCAAGGGTATAAATCATGTAATAAAATATAAACCAAAACCCCTACCTCAACCAGAAAGACGATCGTCGGCGTAGCGGTACACGACGACACGGATAGGATGATAGTAGTCATCATCGCGGCACGTCGAGGAGGAAGCAGTGTCTCCTCTCTGACTGTAGGGAAGAGGTTTGGTGGAACGTTTTCAATCTCCGAGGAACCGACATTCTTCATCATTCTTCGTCGGAGGCTGGCATCATCGGCATTTCGTCAGAGCTTCCTCCCACGGTTTCTCCATTAATTTTCCAAAGGGGTGATTAATAAAAGAATTAATCCTCACATTGTGTTCATTATTATGGTTCATTAATGAACCATAATTAATGACCCTATTAAACACATGGGCGTTGCTGTTACAGAACCAATGGAACGAGTCATTAAATGGCTCCCAGTTGTTGATCATCGTTACACTGCGACTCTGCCAACTACTGCTCAACGATGGAAGAAAAAGGATAAAATAACTTATAGTTATTTTATTATATATAATTGTTTTTCTAAAAGTCTAAAAACATATCTGTCTCATCCGACCCTTATTGGTTGAAGTTAAGCTTAGCCTAAGTGAATCCCAGCACGGAAAATTCATCGGTGCCCTCAGATTTTAATTCCGAGCATCAGTTCTAATGTTAGAAAAACCCGCTCGTCCGTTCACTGAACGTACCCGAGCTAAATTTCAAAAATTGATTCCGGGCACACCGGGCCTTGGAATCAAGCGCCGTCAGAAACTGCATACTCATAAAATCCCAAATAATATAAAAAAAATCATTGAAATTTAAGGGTCTTTACATTACTCCCACCTCAGTGATTTACATCCCCCTAATGCTACATCATAATCTAGGGAAAAAAATGAGGGTAACAAGCACGCATTTGAGCCTCCTGCTCCCATGTTCTCTCCTCGAGGTTCTCGTGCTGCCACCTGATGTGCACTAGAGGAATCTACCATCCACATAGGACCCTCTCCTGTCGATCCTTGATCTCCACCAGTACCTCCACAAAATTCACCCCGTCATCAATTTCCAGCTCCCCATGGTCAATGATATGCATCAGTTCATGCACGTATCTCCTCAGTTGAGATATGTGGAGGACATTGTGCGCACGGTGCAACTGAGGTGGAAGAGCTTTGCGATAAGCCACCTCGCCTATCCTAATGAGAACCTGGAATGGTCCGATGAAGCACAGAGATAACTTTCTGCCCCTGCCAAATCTCTGTAATCCACGTCGAGGTGAGACCCATAAGAAAACATGGTCACCATCCTCGAACTCCAGTGGTCTCTGCATCCTATCAGTATAGAACTTATGTATTCTCTATTCATTCCTCTTCTTCTCCTTGATTATCTTCACCTTCTCTATCATAGCTTGAACCATCTCGGGTCCTACGATTGCTGACTCCCCAGGGTCAGTCCAACATAGAGGTGATCTGCAAGGTCGGTCGTACAGTGCCTTGTAAGGTGCCATCCCGATGGTGGAGTGGTAGCTATTGTTGTACGCAAACTCCACCAAGGGAAGGTGATCATCCCAGTTGTGACCAAAGTCATGGACACATGCATAGAGCATGTCCTCGAGTGTCTGAGTTGTCCTCTCCATCTTACCACCCTTTTGTGGGTGAAAGGAAGTGCTCAGGTATAGCTACGTCCCAAACGCCTCCTGCAACCACTTCCAAAGCCAAGAAGTAAAGTGAGTGTATCGATCGGAGATGATAGTAGATGGTACACCATGAAGCCGTATGATCTCCTGAACATAGAGGCATCCTAAGCTCTCTACTGAGCCCTGCTATCTGATCGGTAGGAAGTTGGATGACTTGGTAAGTCAGTCTACGATAACCCAGATAGTGTCATGTCCTCTGGAAGTACGTGGAAGCCCTGCCATGAAATCCATGGATATCCCGTCCCACTTCCACTCCGGGACCTCTAAGGGTTGTACAATGCCTTTAGGTACCTGGTGCTCCGCCTTCACTTGCTGGAAAGTGAGGCATCGAGAAACGAACTCTGCCACAACATTCATCAGACCCAGCCACCAGTACTGTCGTCTGAGGTCCATATACATCTTCGCTACTCCAAGATGTACCGCTAGAGGGGAAGTGTGGAATTCCCTCAACACCTCCTCTTGCAATGAAACTAGTACCATGGTACATCCCCTGAAATGGATTATGTCCTCTCCTCCTACAGAAAATCCATCGGGTACCTGTCCTGAGGATATCTGTGCACGTCGCATCTCACAGTCCACGTCCCCACACTATGTCTCTTTGACCCGCTGATGTAGTGGAGGAGTGACTCTATAGGGCTGAAGATAGGCTGACCCATCACTATCCACGAAAGAAATATGCAAATTGGCTAACTGCTCTATGGCCTCTCTATGTAGCTGGATGCCCGACCTCCTGCTGAGAGCATTAGCTAATACGATCCCCTTCCCAAAAGTATAGATTATATCAAAGTCATAATCCTAGAGGAACTCGAGCCATCACCGCTGTCTTAGGTTCAGGTCCTTCTGCGAGAATATGTACCTAAGACTCTGGTGGTCAGAGTAGACTATAAATCACTCGCCCACCAGATAGTGCTGCCACATCTTCAAGGAAAAGACCACTGTTGCTAACTCCAGGTCATGGGTAGCGTAGTTCAATTCATGCTACCTCAACTACCATGAACCGTAAGCGATCATCGCTCGCTCTTGCATCAGGACACACTCAAGTTCGGTCTTTGATGCATCCCAGTAAACTACGTACCCTACGCCCTCCTCTGGTAGCCTCAAGATGGGAGCACTGGTCAATATCTGCCTCATCTCTTGGAAGCATTGCTGACATCTGTCTGACCACACGAAGGGTTTCCCCTTCTTCGTCAAATTTGAAAGTGGTGCTGCACCTCTGGAGAAGTATAGCACAAATCTTTGATAGTACCCATCCAGATCTAGGAAACTCCGCACCTCCGTCACCCTCCTGGGTGGCTCCCAAACATGTACCGCCTCCACCATCATGGGATCCACTGAAACTCCCACTTCTGAGATGACGTGCCCCAAGAAGTGAACCTCTCGAAGCCAGAACTGGAACTTCGAGAGCTTACCATAAAGTTGGTGCTCTCGGAGTGTATCTATACAACCCGTAAGTGGTAGGAGTGCTCCTCCTCAGTGGTCAAGTAAATCAGTATGTCTTCAATGAAGACTACGACAATCCAATCGAGGTAGGGCTGGAAGATCCTGTTCATGAGACTCATGAACACTGCTGGAGCGTTGGTCACACCGAAGGGAATGAACAAGAAATAAAAATGGTCATACCGACACCTGAAGGCCGTCTTCTGCACATCCTTGTCCCGAACTCAGAGCTGATGATAGCCTGACCTGAGGTCTATCATTGAGAAGAAACGTTCTCCCCTGAGCTGATCAAAGAGGTCGTCAATCCTCAGAAGCGGATACTTGTTCCTCATGGTCAACTGGTTCAGGCGACTATAATTGACAAAAATTCATAAGCCCCCATCCACCTTCTAGGAGAATAGGACCAAAGAAGCCCATGGTAAAACACTGGGTCAGAGGAATCCTTTCCACTGTAAGTCCTGCAGCTGTAACCGCAGCTCACGAAGCTCAGCGGGATCCATCCGATATGCTGGAGTGGGTATCGGTGATGTCCAGGGCTATAGGTCTATATAGAAATCTACCTCCCTGTGAGGATGTAGTACTATAACATCATCAGGAAAAACGTCAGCATACTGGTCCACCACTATAAGAAAACTCAGAATCTGCACGCCAACTACTCTGAGGATGAGACTAGCCAACTGGTGTGTGATCGGCTTCCCTCTCCTCTGTGTGAGTCCATCATGTACTGCGAAGGTTCCCTTCTCACCGGTTAAGGTGAACCTTGTCCCATCCATGCGGACACACCACACCTTTTGCCTAATACAGTCGACCTAAGAATGGAATGTACATAACCAGTCCATACCCAAGATGATGTCGTAAGGCCTCGACGCCGCTACAAGATGATCCCAACCGAATATCTCGCCTTCTAGAGTAAGCACACACTGCAGGCACCAGTGCGTAATCATCGAGACTGCTATCGTAGGAGTCTCTATCCACAAGGATCGAGCCAACAGATACGTCGGAATCTCTGAGCTCCGAACAAGGGCATCGACAATAAAAGAATGACTCACAATTGTGTCGATAAAAACTGCATCAAGGGTGGAGTAGACATAGATAGTACATCGAATCATCTCGAGTGCGCCGTGGCCGTAAGCCTCCGATGAATGGAGCTGAGCCTGCCTCTACCCGCTAACTCCCTGTTGTTAGGGTGGACCTCCTGGGGGTGGTGGTGGTAGAGCATCAAAGCTTCTTCCACCACCCACTTCTCGGCCAGCTCCTTTCCCTCGTCCGCCTGCTCCCTATGGACTGCCACGGCTGATCCTCTGCCTCTTCCTGGGAGGTCCCTCTACTATCTACTTCTCGTCTTCATGGTGGGTCAGGCAGTCACGAGCCATGTGTCCCTACCCTCCGAATGCATTACACTGTCTGCTCCTCGGAAGGCTGGCTCTATGCCGTGTGCCCCGTACAGCCATACCCAAATCCTGAGGTCGCCCACCTTTCGGCCTGGTCCGCTTGGACCCCTGTGTCATCTTTTGACTTCCAACTACATAAGAATCCGCTTCGTGCCATCCTGCAGTGGGTCTTGCTGCTGATGGCTACTCAGCGAGAAATCTCTCCACTATCAGGGCTCCAGCACCCCCGCCTGGGTCGGGATGCTGAGTGGAATCATTGAAGCTCTGATCCCATACCTCAACCCCTGCTCAATGGTCCGGGCCCGAAAGAATGGGTAATGTACCATGTCCGTGGACTAGTTCCAGAGGTCGGTAAATCTTTCCAAGTACAGGGCTACTGACATGCTGCCCTGCCGCAGCTGTAGTAACTCCTAGATGCGCACCGCATGGAGGGTGGCTAGAACGAACTCCGAGAAGAAGAGGCCCTCTATGTCCATCCAAAGAAGAGATGACTCATAGTGCACCTGGAGCATCAGGCTCCACCATATACCTGTTTCTATATGCAGGAGACTCGGGGCAAGGATCACCATGAGGTCTTCTGGTGTCCCTACCAATCAGAAGACTCTGACAATAGCCTCTATCCAATACTCGACTACCTGAGGATCCGTCTCTCCACAGAACCAAGGCAGCCTTTTCCTCCGAAACTCATGCAACGCGCTCAGGTGGCTTCACTCTCCGCCACTAGGGTGGGTAGAATCAGTGGCTCGGCGGGTAGAGGAACCGCCGGTGCCTCCGCTGTAATGGGGACCTGAACTGAGGCCTCTTTTCTTGATGGGATGCCATCTCACACAAATCTTGGAAACCTATATGGCTACCATCATGGGGCCATCCTGAAAAGAAACAGGTGAGCCACGGTTAATACCGTATACCTGGTGAGCTGACACAAAGTAATCACAAAGAAAAGTTTTGAAACACAAATGAAATCAATGTTTTCGTGCACTGAGTTGGAAATCAGAATTCATGGTCCTGGTGTGTGGATACGTCGGCCGCCGCACCAAAACTGGACTCCCTAGACTGATAACCACCCTCATTACTCTAAAAATTATTTCTTCCACAGAGAATAAATTGTCAGAGTCCTGAGTTCTGCGGTAGAAATGACTCCTCTAATGACAATTTGTCACGACCCGTCCTCGGGGCCCATGTCGTGACTACCCCAATCCCGCCTTCCATAGGCTAGGGGCTGTAGAATATCACCAAAGGCATAAATCCCAAAAGTAGGGAAGGCATTGCCTTTAATAAGTAACATACACAATAGAATACGCAAGTTCAGTAAACACTAAGCACACTGAGTACAAGGTAAGTATTGGAAAAGTAAATGGTCTAGAATACAAACCCAACTAAAAGTACAGTACAATTGAACGGAAAGTATAACAACAGTATGAAAAATAGAAACACTGAGTCGTCCTCCTGAAATCCCACCTGAAGGGTGGGTACAAATAATCTCCTCAGCTCCTCAGGTCTGGTCGACTACACCGTGTATGTCCGGTCGAGTGTTCCACTTCCGGGTACCGTCCAGCTCCTCAAGCCTCCACCCCGATCAGCGTTGTTCGTCGTCTGCAACCAACACAACGTATTGCGGGCATAGCCAGTGCAGGGGTGAGTATACGATACTCAGTAGGGACCCCTAGACCCCCGAATGTCTCTCAGAATCCATGAAGGATAAACCACAAAGTAATGATACAATCCTGAAGTATCAACAACACTACATAGGTATATTCCCATACATATACCTAAGTCCTCAGTTACAGTTCATCACTAACTCCCATGAAACATGAATTCCACTGAGGAAAGCACAACCCAGTCCACAAGAATAGAACAACTCAGTCCACACAGGAAAAACGCAACGCAGTCCACAAATGAAAGCAAGTCAAATACATCAATGATAATGATTGAGAATCAAGACTCAGATCACACAGGCATACACTTCATAATGTGATAGAGATGATCAGATGTAGCCACTGATTCATCTACATTGTCGGACCCACATAGGATACAAGACCAGCTATGTTGTTGGACCCACAAAGGATACAACACCAGCTACTCTGCCCGACCCACACAGGATACAAGTAGAGAGGTCAATGCTGCCAGACCCACATAGGTTACAAGAACAGCAGTCATCGCCATAGAACCCACGGAGGATTCCAGTACGCTCATCGTCACTGCCGAAACCATGGAGGATCCAAGTACTGTCATCATCGTAGCAGTCGCAGCCAGCTCTAGGGTTCCCGCACACATCATGTTCGATTCGGGGAGGGTCCGCTCATCGAGCAAGAGAGAGAGTTTCAATACATCAACTATCACGAAGTCCATAGTTGATGTATCCCAAAGTTCCATCTCGTCAAAAGAAACCCAACGTGACAGACGGTGCGTCAATCGGACGCCTGGTCTGAGAGTTGTTGGCTTTTCCATTCCAGGGGACCTGTTGGTTTTTAAGCTAAAACCAACCTGACCATACTCCAGCAACATCCAATCCTCACGAAAAGTATGAAAAATGGACCGTATCAACAAAATGATCTCAACGCAATTGACTGCACGTCAATCGGATGTCTGGTCCTTGAGATATAAGCGTTTCTGCTCCAAGGGCCCGGTTGGTTTCAAGTTCGTACCAACCCAGACATAGACAAACATTCCCGAAACCTCAGGCATAATATATCGAAATGACTGTCTCAATCCAAGGATTCCTATGCAATTGACGGTGCATATATCATAGTTCTTTAGCACATGTTATGGGAAAATGTCCGAAAATGGCCCGAAGTGGGTGGGGGGTATGGGGCCGACCCGACCCCCCCCCCCCCCCCGCCCCGGGTCGACTCGACTCGGGTCTGCGTCCAGACCGATAGGGCGTGGCCAGACCCAGCTGGGCGCGGCCTGATCCGGCTGGGCGCGGCCTGGCTCGGTACATGCGACCCGCCCCAACCCGGTCGGGTGGTGCGCTGGCTCGGCCAGTAGCTGAGTAGGGGGGAACATGATCCCCCCTCCCTTTTCACCCTACGGACGCGGCACCCAATGTCGCATCTCCTCCGAATCCCACGTGGCCGTGAGATCCGGTCCCTTGCCGCCACCGCCGGCGACCCACACTTCCGGAGATGTCCGTGGGCCACTGGAGTCATTCAAGTGGTCCGTTCTTGCTCTCGTCTACACCTATGGTCGTCTTAGGACCCTCTCTTCACTGTGACGACCTTCAAACGTCGTTGCGGTCCCGTTTCATTGTCACCCAACATTCCTCACATCAAGAAAAGAATAACGGTGGGTTCAGACTTGTTCGTGGGTCTTCACCCACCACGTTTTTGGTTCAAACAACTCCCATGAATTATACGCCATTCTGAGGGTATAAATCACGTAATGAAATATAAACCAAAACCCCTACCTCAACCCAGAAGCCGATATTCGGCGTCGTGGTACACAGTTTCATGGAGAAGAGGATCGTAAGCGTTTTCATGGTGCGCTGAGGAGGAAGTGGCGTCTCCTCCCTAGCTGCGGGGAAGAGGTTTGGTGGCACGTCTTCAATCTCCGAGGAACCTTCGTTCTTCATCATTCTTTGTCAGAGGTTGGCGTCATCAGTGTTTCATCAGAGCTTCCTCCCACGGTTTCTCCATTTGTTTTCCAAAGGACTGATTAATAAAAGAATTAATCCTTACGCTGTGTTCATTATTATGGTTCATTAATGAACCTTAATTAGTGAACCTATTAAACACACAGGCATTGTTTTTACACAATCAATTGGATGAGTCATTAAATGGCCCCCATTTATTGATCGTCGTTACACTACGACTCAGCCAATGTCTGCTCAATGGTGGATGAAAAAGAATTAAATAACTTATAGTTATTTTAATATATATAATTATTTTTCTAAAAGTCTAAAAACATATCATTATTGTCCAACCCTTATTGGTTGAAGTTAGGCTTCGCCTAAGCGAATCCCGGCACTGCGAATTCATTGGTGGCCTCAGATATTAATTCCAAACACAGGTTCAAAAGTTTGAAAAACCCGCTCATTCGTTCACTGAACGTACCCGAGATAAAGATCGAAAATTGATTTTGGGCACATCGGGCCACAGAATCAAGCGCCATCATAAACTGCGTACTCATAAAATCCCAAAGAATTTAAAAACAAATTCCTTGAAATTTATGGGTCTTTACATATCATCTTTTTTTACCATCCTTCTTATCTACCCATCCCATGATAACCCATTTCTGAAATCCAACACCTAATTTTAAAATATCATGCCCATATGTTCATTTACATTCATTCTACAATACATCAATGCCTTCATCCATTACAGTTTTATCTTGTACATCATCAAACGAAATAGGGTTCTCATCATTAATATTTCTTCAATATTTTGATATATTATTATTCTCTTATATTCTATCCTCCCTGGGTATTTTTAGTATATCATGCACTATACAATAGTGTTTTGACTTCCTAATCAATTTGGGGCTCCATGAAACATGAAAAATAAATGTGTGGTTCCACAGATTATTTCTTCTGACAATGTATTTTTCTCTTCAATTACTCACTTTCATGATTGATCTTTACTCTTTTCATGTTGGTTTTTTTCAAAGGTTATCAATTTTTAGTTTATATGTTATGTCATATTATTCTATGCTTCTCATTGGTCTATACTCAATTTTGGTTCTAATACATTCATGTTGGTTTCTCTTATTTTTTTAGTCACCATTGGTTTTTACCAATGGTGGATCATTCATGTCACCATTGGTTTTTTCTAATAGTGAGTGTATTTTTTAACTTTTGGTAAATATCAACTGTGAGTAATTTTACTCACCATGGAACCCAAATGATGGGTCACTGACCCACCTATAAGATATCAACGACGAGTAAATTTAATCACAATTTTACATCAACATTAGGTAAATTTACCAACCATTAATCATCAGTAATGGGATATATTTTAACCCACAACTTGTCCTTCATTGATGAATTATTCAATTAGTAGTAGCCTTCATTGATCTATTTCATGACCTATTACATCTTCATATGTGATTATGTATTTTTTTGTTAACTATTTTAGTTTTGTAGTCTTACATTTTTTCAGAATTTATTAATATTTCTTTACAACTCTCTTGTAGTATTTCTATTTCATCACAAACATGATAGTATATTTAATTTAATGTTATTTTTAATATTTTGAATATTTTTATGATTTTGCGAGTAAAAATGGTCTTGTTTTAAACATATAAATATTAAAAATATTGTAAGAAAATATAATTAATAAGATACTTTTAGAACCCAATGGTATCTAATTTACTTATAATAAGATATGTAGTGGTAGGATATTTTATTATTGTTATCGTAGAGCCATTTTTGTCATATGGATCTAATATATTTTAGTTTTTTATAAATTATTTTCTTTTGAAAAAAATTAAAATTTTGGTAATGTTATATTTTTCCACTATTGGACTTTTCTAATGGTAGGTAATGTATCACCCAACTCTATTATCAATAGTGAAACCTGATCCACCATTAGTTAAAAAAAATTCGGATATTTTCTATTATTGTTTAGATAATTTAGTTAAAATAATTTACATTTTCAATTTATTTTTATTTTAGGTTTAAATACAATTAAATAATTGCTTAAAATAATTATAGTATTTTTTAGGGAAAATTGTTCAAACCTATTTTTTCCAACAACAAACTGTACTTATAAAATTTTGGTGCAATGATAATTTACATAATTATATTAATCTTTCAATTATTATTTATTTGTGACTTCTCTAAAATTTATTATTCATAATATATTAATGTACCATTTTAATATTTTGTGAATTTATGTTAGTTTGGTTCAATGTTTTAATGTACAACTTTAAAAATATAAGGTGAAGGTTCTATTAGTTCATTAATAATAAATATCAATCGTCATGAAGATATTTGACTCATACATGATCCTATAGACCTGTGATTTAATACATTGTGAGATTTCCAAAATAATAAAAATACATGTACAAGGGAAGATAAATTATTCTAAAGGAATATGATGATACATTTTCCTCTACTCTTGAATTAATAAAGATACTTCTTATACTACCATTTTATAATATGATCACCAGGAATATTCATCACCATTAACTTCCTCTAATGAAGTGATCAAAGAAAAAAAGATACGATTAATTTTGACAATATCTTCTTAATATATTGTCTCATTTTTTGTTTATTATTTATCTATAGTAATACATCCTACTACCTATTTGTCATCTAGACATTTAGTTTTATATTTTCTTATCTAATATATGTCATTGGGTAATTACTTCCATATAAAAGTAAGTATGGGTAACTCCTCCCTTCTATATGTAAGGTCAGGTTGTTTCTCCTATACAAAAATAAATATAGGTTATGATTCCTTCAAAATTCAGGGGCTATACCACTAGGTATGAAAAAGGTATGTTTATATGTAAATGAAATATGGTTATCACTCCCATTAAAAAGATTGGATATTGTACACGCATGTCTCCTTGTGGAGTATTCGACAATGAAAGGAGGAATAAGGCCTTGTTGATCCAAGCCTCTATAAAAACATCACGTCTTAACTATTTTATTTCCACTTAAACATTTAACACTATTATAAATATGATAAATTTTTATTTTTAATAATCAATAAGGATAAACTATTCACCCCCTCTAGTCACAACATTCATACTAGGGGACCTAACAAAATATTCTCTCTGAAAGATTTTAATATTCTGTAGAGGAAATGGATAGATTACCTAAATTATTTTTATTCAAAAATTCATTATAACAATTCTAATATAAATGTCATTATTGATTCTTTGATTTAGAAAATTATGAATTTTTCCATGACTGATTCATTAGAATAAGGATATATAATGACTTTAATTTCTCAATTTCATTTATTAGTTCAAGATAATGGGTCTGAGGTTTCATTTTGATTTTTTCAATGACCATTAAACTTCTTGAGATGATTATTTTGGATTATAAAATTTATGATGAATTATTTGGAATTATGTAAATTCTTTATTGTGGGGATATCTTTAGTGATTGGTCATTCAATTCTAATATTATCCCATGTTTACAGAATCTCTATGTTATTTCTTTTCTAATGAGAACGGTGGTGATGGGGGTATCCATAATTCATGGTTTTTGGTTCACCATAGAGTAAAAAAAAGACGTTCTATTATATGAGTTGATGATTCTGGTAGAAAAGTATGATAAATGACACAGTTGAATTTTTCCCAATGATATATGTACCATCTTTTCATTTCCATGAACCAGATAACTTTGGGCTTTCTTCAGTTACATTAATTGCAGAAATTTAAGTGTGATGAGATCTATAAAATCGTTAGGGTTAGGATTCTATATGCCCCTTGAGTTAATACTATAATATTGGGTTTGATTTATTGTATGTATAAATTCCTTCACTTTATTCCCATTCAGGATGCAACCATATTTAGAGACATGGTCTGTCTTTACATGCATGAGATTTCCAAATTTCATTGATTCCCAAATGATATAGTCACTTATAGGTATCCCTATATCAGTTATCACATCGAAAGGCCCCGCCAATATTCCATTACATTATAGATTCATTTGATCATTGAATATCATCTATAGATAGATGATCAGGTGGGACATGATTTATAGGCTTTTGAAGATAGGTTATGTTATTGTGATCTCAAATTTTCTGGAGCTTGGGATGAAAATTTGGGAATTTTTGCTTTTTTGAATAACAATTTTTATTAATCTAATATAATAATACATCCTTTTATGGCCTCATATGGCTAACCTTGAAGATCTATATTGTGTTGGTCAAGGATTGATGAATGATATATGGTTGGACTGAGTTTAGTACAAGTAATGCCAACAAAAATATAATTAATTCAACTAATAATGATGACAATATAGAGCTAGTATAAATAAGATTTTGATCATCATTGGTTAATGTTGGATTTTTCCATATGTGACTAGGTATTCTTGAAAGTTTCAACATGTTTAGGTCACCAAAATCATTCAATATAGGGATATATTGTTGTAAAATCCCGGGCTCGGGTGGAAATCAACGGGTGCCCCGAACTCAGTTCCGCACGTGACCTCAAGCACATTTCCCCAAACACCAGAGGCTACTGACTAGCAGCGGGGGACCAGGTATGATAGTGGGGAACCTATGACCTCATTTGTCAAAGTGTAGCGTAGTGGAATAATAAAAACATTCAACAAAAACAGAAGCAATAAACCATACATATTTAAAATAAAAAACTGCAAAAAAAGATAACCAACAGCTTTATAGATAATGATGCAACTTGTCTCAAATTCTAATAAAACATCCAGAAATAGTTAACCAATAATATAATACAGTACAATATATATTACAGCAAAAAAAAATAGTCGGTATCAACAGGAACCTAAGCCCAGTCTGATGCACCCATACTCCTCAACAACAATCATGTACCTATATAGGGATGCTTGCCCTTATCCACACCTGATCAAATGTAATATGTTTGGGCTGAAGACATGACCCAAACAGGGTGTGAGAAAAAAATCCCAGTAGGCACCCACAAAGGCTCGTGCCCAACTGTGTGAAAATATGCAACATCAGTGTGCATTAGAAAAATGGAATAAACTAAGAAGTACCAAAAATTAACTAACCTTACACGTTATATTTCCATTTTATTATTCATTTAATCATTCATTATAAAGAAACCACCACAGTGAATTTCTATGTAAACATTCTGTGTCCTTAGACAAGCAAAACCTTACCCTCAGAAAATCAGAAACGTAACCCGTAGGTAATTAGAATCTCTCCCTCAGGCATTTCCCTTTTGAGTATGAAGTTTCGACCTCATGAAAAGATGTCACTATCCTCAGGCATACAAAATGTTTCCCTCATGCGGAATAAGATGTTTCCCTCAGGCTAAGCCGGACCTTTCCCTCAGGCTAAACAAACAATGCTCTCAGGATAGAAAGAACACTACCCTTGGGTGTAAGTAACTGGGCCACGCCCAACATGTAAATAAGCAATTCACATTCAATTCCTCTCAAGGAAATTTAACAAACATTATTACCATGACATACCCTCAGGTATCCTAGAAAAATGGCTAAACAGAGGAACGCACCCCAGGGGTGGTCCTAGATCCAAGCAGTGATCCCAAAAAACAGTTTATTATCACATTTAATTACCTATACAATTATAGGTATTTAATTTTTCAAGGCCCCAGCTATACGATACCCCATTAATGGGAGCATATCAAAACTGTACACATAAAATACACAACAGTTGGAATTTAAAAACCAAGACACCTACCTTAAACGCCCCTGAACGGTATACGCAAATGACGATCCTCTAATCGTCTAAGAATGATGTAGATATATAGTGAAATAAAACTTTGTTCAAATTCAAATTAATTCCCTTAGAGTAATAATTGGCATGAACGACTTAAGGATAGTGGAGGGAATACATGTATGGTTCCATAGAGATCAACAGTGCAGAAAATGGATTCATGGTACTCGATCTGGAGCTCCATGAAGATATGGTCGTCCCTCCCGAACCTCCCTCTAGTTCTATGTCCATCCAGTGAACATGGTTTGCTACTGCCCATTTTATGCGAAACAAAACTACACAGTGTGTACTATTGACTACACGATGTGTACTTTTGTCATTTAATTGTTCCTCTGGTGGCACCGCCACACTTTTCATCCGTTGACATGAGTACACAGTGTGTATTTATGATTACACGGCGTGTACTGCCACTCCGCTGGTGGCTACTTCCACCGCCTTACTATTTTCCTACCAACTGACTACACGGCGTGTAAATATCCATTACATGGTGTGTAGTCGGTTTTTACACCCTTCGTCATCGACATGGCTACACCTCCTATATACTCATCCCACGAGGCCAAAGTACACTGCGTGTGGAATATTACAGGGCGTGTAGTCCGGAAATTTAGAAATTTTTCCCCATTTTCCATATTTTTTTCAAAAACAGTTATAGAAAAGTGAAAGGAAGAAACTCATACCTCAAGAACAAGAACCAGGTTCTTACAAACCTTCCACATTAAAGCAACTCGTACCCAAATTTCCCATCCAAGGGTGGTGAAGATAATGCTCAGAAAAACTCTGGCCACTGAGCACGTACGTCAGTTTCCCACCCCCAGGTTTCATCCTGCACTTGGCCATACTTCCATAGCACCCGTAAGAGAGGAACTGACCGGCCTTAGAGAACCTTCATGCTCCTATCCGTGATACTAATTGGATGCTCCTCAAAGGAAATATCTACCTTAAGCTCAACCTCCTCAGGCGGAAAGACGTGGGACAGGTCTGAATGATAGCGACGCAACTGAGATACATGTAAGACGTCGTGAATGGCTATGTACCTATGTGGTAACTGCAACTGATAGGCAACCAGCCCAACTCTCTCTAGAATCTCAAATGGCCCCACATACCTCGGTTAATGTTTACCCTATCTTATGATCCTTTTGTATCTCAACCTCGGTGAAACACACAAGAAAACCTGATCCCTGACCATGAACACTAAGGATCATCTGCGGCGATCAACATATGATTTCTGAACAGACTACGTAGTATCCATCCGCTTCTGAATCAACTGGACCTTCTCAGAATTCTCTTGCATGAGACATGGTCCTAGTAAAGCTGCCTCACCTTCCTCTAACCAACACAAAGGTGATCGGCATGGCCTACCATATAAATCTTCTTAAGGTTCCATCTAAATAGTTACATGAAAACTATTATTATAGGCAATTTCAACTAGTGGTAGGTGCTTCTCCCAAGAACCCCGAATGTCTAGGATACATTCACACAACATGTCCTCAAGAACCTGTATCGTACGCTCTGACTGGCCATTGGTCTAATAGTGGTAAGATGTGATAAGAAGCAACTGTGTACCCAGTTCCCTCTAAAAACTCTTCCAGAAACAGGACGTGAAACGGGCGTCCCTATCTGAAATGATAGAACAAGGGACCCCATGAAGGAGTATGATATATCAGATATACAACTTCCCAAGGTCGTCAACACTGAAGGTCTCCTTGATCAGAAAAAAGTGAGCTACCTTCCTGAGTCTTTCCACAACAACCCACATGGAATCATTTCCTCAAGGTGACCTCGACAATCAAGTCATAAAATCCATCGTGACATCATCCCATTTCCACTCCGATATGGGTAACTGTTGTAACAGTCCGGCTGGCCTCTGATGCTCTTCCTTCACATGTTGACAGGTGGAACATCTCGAAACAAGACCAGCTACCTCTCTCTTCGTACCTTTCCACCTGTACTAATGTCTCATTTCACGGTACATCTTGGTAACCTCGAGATGAACTGACCATGGTGAATCATGAAACTCTTGCATCAACTCCTCATGTAGATCCCCTGGAACCCACACTCATCCATGGAAACAAATAATTTCATCATCGCCTATCGTCCAACCAAGAGGAGGGTCCTCACTTGCCACCGACTCCCGTAGAACTAGGACTTCAAAATTAGATAGTTGTATCATCCTCACACTATGCAGGAGGGTAGAAGTCACATTTAATGATGAAAGATAGTTCTTCCCTTGACTATCGTGCACCTCTAGATGCATCTCAGAGAACAAAGCCATAAGCATCCATTCACCAATGGCCTCCTGCACTTCCTGTATCTGAGTCATCCTGCTCAGTGCATCATTTATTGCATTACCTTTACCAGGTTTATAGGAAAGCTCAAAGTTGAAGGACTGAAGGTATTATACCCACCTTTTCTGCCTCAGATTCAAATCATGCTTAGTAAAGATATAATTTAGACTTTTGTGGTCGGTGAAAACCACAAAATTCTCTCCCAATAGATAATGTCCCCAACAGCGTAATGGATGAACAAATGCTACCAACTCGAATCCATGTGTCGGGCAATTCCTCTCATGTGGCCTCAACTACCGATACCTGTATGCAACAACTTGACCCCCCTGCATCAACACAACTCCCATCCCAATACCTGATGCATCACAGTAAACTGTATAGTTCATTCCCTACTCTGGGAGAATCAGGATTGGTGGTGATGTCAACTTTCCCATCATCTCTTGGAAGGCTATATCACAACCTTCTGATAGAACAAACATCATACCCTTCTTAGTCAAACCCGTCATCAGCACTGCTAAGTGGGAGATGTCTTGTATGAAGCAACGGTAGTAACCATCCAGCCCTAAGGATCTTCATATCTCAAACACGTTCTTAGGCTGCTCCCAGGAAACTACTGCTCTAACCTACTCTAGGTCTTCTGCAACTCCTGCCTCTGAGATGATATGAACGAGGAAGGGAATCTGGTCCATCCAAAAGTGTCATTTTGAGAGCTTAACATATAGCTTATTCTCTCATAGTGTACTCAATATGATCTCAAGATGGATGGCATGGTTGTGTTAAGTGTAAGATTACACCAAGATATAATCCACGAATACTACAATAAAAGAATCTAGATAAGGATAGAACACACGATTCATCAGAGCCATAAATACTGATGGATCTTTAAAAAGTCCGAATAGTATAACCAAGTACACGTACAGACCATATCGGCTTTGAAACGCTGTAAGTGGTATATCCAATGGTCTCACGCGTTGCTGATGATATCATGATCTGAATTTAATCTTTGAGAACACTCATGCACAACAAATTTGATCAAAACGACAATCAATCCTCGATAAGGGATATCATTTCTTGACTGTCAACTGGTTCAGCTTCCGATAATCCACACAGAGTCAGAGCGGTCCGTCTACCTTCTTCGCAAAAAGGATAGGTGAACCCCAAGCAGAAGTACTGGGTTGGATTAAACCCTTTGAATGTAACTCATATAACTATCTCTTGAGCACCTTCAACTCTAGTGTGGCAATCCTATAAGGAGGAATGGACACTTGTGCTACCACTGGCACAAGCTCAATAGAGAAATCCACCTCACACTCTAGAGGTAGACCTGAAAAGTCATCCCGGAAAACATCCCTAAAATGATCAACCACATGAGAGAAATCTTGTTGACATGTCCCCTGATAATCCAGATATAAACTCGCAATGTGGGTTGTGACTCAACCTCACCCATGATGCTCTAGTCCACCTCGAATCGCCTGAAAATCCCATTGTTCCTTGTATAGAAACTCTCCGCCCTCTAGTGACGTGAAACTCACCCTGTGATGATAAGAATCTTCAAAATCTCGAATGGGAACCAACCAGTCTATCCTGAGAATGAAATTATAGTTCTTCATCTCCAAGACATAAAGTTAACAACGAATGTGACACCCACCAACCTCAAGGGGTAACTCCTTGCACTGATGCACACATTCTGTTCTCATTCAAAATAGAGTGTCTAGAGTGATAACAGCAGAAGAAGAAAAAACACAGATCCAAAGGCTCTCCACAATAGGCACAGATATGAAACTATGTGTAGCACCCGTGTCGAAAAGCACTGAAGATAAGACAGAAGCTACTAGAGTAGTACCTCTGATGGTAGAAGGTCTGGGATCCTGCTCCTGGTGGGTCTGTTGTAGTGCATATGCCTGCCCAGTGTCGCGACCCTACAACACAGCCTGGCTACCTTGACCTATCCTGCCCTACTACCTCTGAGAACCTGGTGTCTGGCTACCACGACCACCACCACCATCCCTGCCTGCACGCCCTAACATATTCCAGTTTCCCAAATGGTAAAAATCCACTAGTCCTGATCCCACACGCGGAGTCTGTATAGAACCCCTCTCACTAGCCACATGTGGAAAAACCCTACAAAAGTGCTACAGATGACCCATCTTGCCGCAAGTTCGGCACTCCACTGGGTTACATGGACACTGCGGTCTCTTGTACCCCTCTCTACTGCACTGGTAGAAAATGACTGAGCCACCTAAAAAACTGCATGGCTAGTAATGCGACCTTGAGGGAAACTCATCTGTCGCTGCCACTTTCCGGTATAAATATTACCCGAAACTGGTGCTGAACCGCCCTGGCCTACCCCAATAGCCTCCCTAAGGTTCCTCTCTATAATCAAGGCTTGATTTATAATTGCATGTAATTAATGCAACCTAAAAACATTCACCAGATCTCAGATGTCATAACGAAGACCATACTCAAAACCTCTGGCCCTCAACGTCTCATCCCCCACCAGTTTGTGTGCAAAACACTGAAGCTCGGTGAAATGAGCATAATAGTCCATCACTGAGATAGCGCCCTGCTATAGATTCATGAACTCTCGAGCTATATCTTTCCTTAGCGTCTCTGGGAAGAAGAAATCATAGAAAGCTGTCTGAAAATCTTTCCACGCCATGTCTCTGTGATGCTCAGACTGAGTGGTAACATCCCACCACCTCTTGGAGGAATCACGCAGCATATAAGTCACAAGCATGACCCTCCGCTCTGGAGGCATCTCAAGATGCTCGAAAATAGTTTGTATAGACCCTAGACAAGACTCCGCAGCCTGTGGTCCACCATCCCCTGAAAACATAGGCAGATGTTGCTTCTAGAATATATGAGTTAGCTCAGCCATAAATGTGGTAGCTAGTGTTGCTCCCTGAATGGTATGCATGAAACACATAAAGCCTTCATGGAACAACACCTATGCACCTGTGTCTGGTATAACAGTCGGTGCCGCATCAGGCTCTGCTGGAGTATCCACTAGTATCCCATGGCCCACCATCTCAGGAGTATAATTGTTTCTGCTCTCCTGGAGAAAAATGTGTGGTCGTCTCGGCGACGTGACCCTACATGGTCAAACGCACACCTTAGATCAAGATTATCAAAAACAGGAAATGAAGGGACCAAAAGGGGAATAGGGGAATAAGGAATTAATGCTTTGAAAAACAAGACTACAAGGCGTGTATAATATCTACATGGCCTGTACCTGACTTCTCTTCCCCTGCCCGGGTCCTTCTACCCGGATCCCATTGAACAAAACTACAAGGCGTGTATGTAATCTACACGGCGTGTATGGTGTAATTTTACAACTGCCCTTCTTATTTGTGATGCGGCTGACTACTCAACTTGACACTACACATCATGTTACACCCGCACACATCATGTACACCACCCCGTTTCCCTAGCCACATGGATAAAGCCACACGATCTGTCCTCAGACAAGACTACAAAGCGTGTCCCATAGGAACACGACGTGTACTAGACGAGCTCCGACAACCCATGTTGTCAGTTACACGGCCAGATACATGGTTCAAACTACATGACGTGTTCTATATACACATATCGTGTACACAAAAAGATTACAACGACCCCTGTTGTTAGTTACACGGCCAGATCCCAGGTCAGACTACATGTCGTGTTCCATAGTGGACATGGAGTGTATGTCTTAAGGTCTCCTCCGTCTATGTTTTTTAGTTACACGGGAGGACTCCGGGTCAACACTACACGGCATGTAAATCTTGTACACAGTGTGTTTTTCCCAATCATTCCCCTTCCTCATGTCCTTTCCCACACTTTCTATGAAACAGGAAGAGACTACACGGTGTGTACTCAAAAAGTTTTCTTTTCTTCCCAAACAGAAGATCACACAAGTTGTGTCCAAGGAATTACACGGCGTGTATCCAGGGTTTTCTGGATAGTAATCCTTAGATACTACTCCGGAACCCAGTAAATACTGTGAAAAAACAAAAGTGTCAAATTCTGACATGTGAGGGCCCATACTCCCCACAAATCAATGTTTGCAATATAATATGTTTTACAACAAGATAAACGGTCACTGATCCACTAAATTATGGTCAATGGGGGCCCATACTCCCCATAAACCAAAGTTTGGCGTCCATTCTGTCAACAGACTAATACCAAGATACGTTATCTCATAGCATGTATTTATCAAGCAACTATCACAATAGCATTCTTTTCTAGCACAACAACTACCAAAACAACATGTAATTTATAATGCACCTACATGGCATGGAACAATGCATGGCATGTGATTTCTAGAATTTTCCTAATGATTAATGAGATGGAATACCCTCATCTCATCGTGTTGCAACTAAATAGAACCCATAAATAAAATATAAATAGCACAATCACTAGTGTGGCACCCAACGGTGAAATCAAATCAACTTTAAAACATGAAAAATCAATAAAATGGAAACACATGGTCAATTGGCTTTTCCCTATGCATGTGTTAGCTACTCCTGGGCACAGATTATTACCAATTACCATTCTCGCCCTATCCTTGACTAAGGCTCTAAATATTAAGTCAAAGAAAAGTTACCCCTTTGATACCACATTGTAACATCCCGGGCCCGGGTGCCACTCAACCGGTGCCCCAAACCCAGTTCTCCACGTGACCTCAAGTGCATTTCCCCAAATTCCAGAGGTTCCCAACTAGTAGTGAGGGCCTAAGTCTGATAGTGGGGAAACTATGCCCTCTTTTGACAAAGTGTAGCGCAACGAATAATAAAAACATTCAACAATAGCAGAAGCAATAAACCATACACATTTAAAATAAAAAACTATAGAAAAATATAACCAACAACTATATAGATAATGATGGAACATGTCTCATGTTCTAGGAAAACATCCAAAACATGTTACACAATAATAAAATATAGTACAATATAGAGTAAAACAAAACAATACAAAACAGTTGGTAGCATCATGAGCCTAAGCCCGGTCCAATGCTACCCTACTCCTCAGCAGCAATCAAGTACCGGTATAGGGACCCTTTCCCTTATCCACACGTATAGAAATGTAATCTATTTGGGCTGAAGACATGACCCAAATAGGGTGTGAGAAATAAATCCCAATAGGAACCCACAAAAGGCATGTGCCCAACTGTGTGAAAATATGCAACAACAGTGTGGAGTAGTAAAATGAAATAAACTAAGTAGTACCCAAAAGTAACTAAATTTACCAGTTATATTTCCATTTTATTATTCATTTAATCATTCCTTATAAAGAAACCACCACAGTTAATTTCTATATAAACAGTCAGTATCCTCAGCCACGCAAACCTTACCCTCCGGTAATTAGGAACATAACCCGTAGTTAATTAGAATATCCCCCTTAGGTATTTATCTCAAGAATAATAGATATTTCCCTCAAGCATACGAAGTGTCTCCCCTAGGCACAAAAGTCACTTCCCTTAGGCATACGAAAAGTTACCCCCTGGAAAAATAAGACGTTGCCCTCAGGCTAAGCAGTACCTTTCCCTCAGGCTAAACAAACAATGCCCTGAGGCTAGAAAGAACTCTACCCTTAGGCACAAGTAACCGGGCCATGCCAAACATGTAAATAAGTAATTCACATTCAATTACTCTAATGCAAATTTAACAAAAATTATTATAATGTCATACCCTCGGGTATCCTTTCCAAACGGCTAAACAGAGGAATGCACCCACGGGGTGGTCCTAGTTCCTAGTAGCGATCACAAATAATAGTTCATTATCACATTTAATTACCTATACAATTCTATGTATATAATTCAACAAGGTCTCAACCATATGACACCCCATTCATAAGAGTGTATCACAACGGTACACAAAAACGCACAACAGTTGGAATTTGAATACCAAGCCACCTACCCTAAACGCCCCTCAACGGTATACGAGAATGACGATCCTCAAATCGTCCAAGAACGACGTAGATCAGACGCTAAAGAAACACTTGTTCAAACTCAAATAACATCTTGTAGATGAGGAATTGGGAAGAACATCTTAAGGAGGGTGGAGGGCATACACGTACGGTTCTAGGGAAATCGACGGTGTAGAAAACGAATTCCCGGTACTCGATCTGGTGCTCCTTTAAAATCCTGACGTCCCTCGGGTGGCTCCCTCCAGATCTAAGCCAATCCTTTGAAAAAGGTTGGATACTTCCCATTTTAAGAGAAAAAAACAAACTGCACACCCGTGTACTATTGACTACACAGCATGTACTATTGTCATTTAATTGTTCCTCTGGCACCACCGCCACACTGTTCATCCATCAACATGAGTACATGGCGTGAATTTCTATTACACGGCGTGTACTACCACTCCATGGGCGGCTGCTTCCACCGCCTTACTATTTTATTTTTGACTAACTACACAGCATGTAAATATCTACTACACGGCGTATAGTAGGTTTTTACACCCTTCATCACCGACATGGATACACACCCTGTGTACTCATCCCACATGGCCAAAGTACACGACATTTGGAATAGTACATGGTGTGTAGTCCCAAAATTTAGGAATTTTTTCCCATTTTACATATTTTCTCAAAAACACTTAAGGAAAAGAGAAAAGAATAAAATTGTACCTCAAGAATAAGAACCCGGTTCTTACAATTGTGTTGAGTGTTCTGTGTCCCTTTGAGATTGATGAGTGCTTAAAGAATGATGCATAACATTTGGAAATTCCACCATAGTAGAAATTGATTTGTAATGTGTTTCACATATTACATATTTGAAATCAAATATTCAACCCTTATAATTATCTGATGTGGGGGATCTTGATATTGAAACTAATATGTTATCTACTAATCATACATTCATGATTTTTTATTCTAATACAAATACTCTTCATGGGATGATGATATATCTGGACCATGTTCATTAGAAACATCGTTTTAATTCAAATTAAATTTGAGAGAATGTGGAACTGACAAGAGAATAATGGAATCATTTACTTGAAAGGAAAATATTCTTAATTCGGTTTTTAATGACATAATGTGTTTATGGTGGGGATGTTGTAACATCATGGTACATTCATTCAGGTACTTCTGAAATATTGTTTTGACACCCTTTTGGTGTTTTTTTTTACCATTTTTAAATTGTGAAATTATGTTAGGGAAAATGAAATAACTTTGAAGGATTCATGATTTATTGAATTTATAGAGCTCATTTATAAATGATTCAAAGTAATTAAATGGTGTACACTGGATCTAGGTTGAATTGGAAGCGTTATTGGTGTATTTACTAGGGGGGTCTTATCTTTATATGAAATTTATGTAGTAAATCCTTGTCTTATGAGGTATTGAATTAACTAGGGACAATTCCTAACAATATCATGAGACAAAAATATATTTACACTATAAAAGCTGAACTTACTCTATAAAAACATTGATTAGTATATTTTTAACCAATGGTAATGTTTTTTGGATGTATGTCTAAATTAATAAATTTACAACATAAACCCATTATTTTTTACATAAATTCATCATTCCCAATTTTTGTATTTGAACTAATCCCATGATTAAATATTGAATTGTAAATGTTATCCTCTGAAGATCATTATGGTTCCTATCACAAATAGTGAGAAACTCCAACACATCTAAATGTCTCGATTTTTTGTTAGATATCTAGTTCATTTTCTAACATTGGATTTATCCTTCCTTATTATATCATTCATGTATATTTGAGTGATCTAATGATTTTTGATTGAAGGAATGTCTGATCTTGATAATTTTTAATATAGTTTTCCATTTTTGGTCTCTTTCACCATCATTTTTTTACTTTTTCATTGTGGTTATTGATGTGATCACTAATTAAATGTGGGTTGTCCCTTATTATTTTTCCCTAAAATTGAAACATTTAATATAATTATTTATTTTAAAAGTGTTTAAAATTATTCAAACTCGTATACAAGAGATGATTCATAGTAGGTTTTGAAAATGAATGGTGATTGAATAAACCTCCCAATATAAATGGAATTAAAATTTTTGGAATATTTTACAGAAAATTGATATCTTGAATAGTAAATTAATTTTTAGATAAATGGATTTAGTTGAAATATAATTTTAAATAGAGTGAATTGGTGAAATCCTTTTTTTCTTTTTAATTGAGAAATAAATATTGAATATGAAAAGTGAGTAATTTTGTTTTAAACTAATTTGAAATGAATCATATTCCCCTGATTGAAATATTAAACGATAGAAACACATGTGATCATAGGTAGAATGTTTGAAATTTTAAATATACCATTATAATATGTATGTGTAAGACTATATTGATGATAACAATATTGACATAAACATATTGAAATTTTATTTCTCAATTGGGAGTTGATCCCTAAAACCCTAACTTATGGGACATATCCCAAAATTGTGTTAAGATAAATAATTATCTATTATGTTGATCCTTTTACTAGAATATATCAAAACACATGTATTAGTACATGGTTCTATGAGAATATTAATTTGCAGATTCAATGTTATTTATTTATGGAACTATTTTATTCAGGATAATTATTTTATTAAATGTTTTTATATAAAATAATAATTTAATCATGTTATGATATATTTTTTTCTATTTTATTATGAAATTATTTGTTGTTGAATATATATAAGATTCAATCCATGCCTTATTTTATTTATATTTACATAATAATTTGTATAATTGATTAATGAATTTATTAGGATACACTTGGTCAGACCTCATAGGGTTTTCAGCTGATACACTTCCCTATACTTAAATTTTTTGCATATTATCTTATTCTTGGTCCAAGAAATGGAAAATAGACACATAAAGTTGATAGATATTTTCGATACAAGAGACATGGATTGGTGGATGTGAATTATAGAGAATTGATCCACTATTTACATCAATTTATTTATAAAATTTATCTTGAAATCCATCGTGTCTTTGGAGGATGTTCAATGTGGTTAATTTTTAAAATGTTTTTAGTGCATTTACCCTTTGGTTTGTTGAGAGAAAAGACATGTATATTTATTGTTCCATTATTTTATCAAAAAATAAAACCCCCGATTTATTTTTTGATTTCAGGTGATAGAAAAAACCCACTAGGTCATGTCAGTTCTAGCTCTAGTATTAGTGTACCCTGGCATGCGGGCTAGTTCCAATCTTTATTATTCTCTTTAGTTCCTTGAAATTTCCATCAATTTCATCTATTCAGAGTATCATGGATCCCTTTTGAGTTTACTATAATAGTATATTATATAGTTTAAATAAATTATCTACAAACCATTAATAATATCCATCAAACTCATGAAAAAGTATGGCCTCAGTTTTGATGGTTACTCTTTTCCAACATTCAATAAACTTCATATTCTATGGATCTACTTGGACCCTTGATTGATATTATAAGACAAAAAGATAAAACCATATGTAGAAAAAAAATCATACATTATATATTGATCATAAAATTTATCTTTCCTTCAGTACGTCAGAATAATTCTCAAATGATCATCCTACTCTTCTAGATTCATTGAATATATAATAATATAGTCAATAAATACTACCATATACTGATTATGTTCATCTATAATGTATCTTTTAATTAAATACATGAATATAGTAGGGAATTATAATGATAAAATGGTATTACAATAATCTATATGTTAATACCTTGTATAAAATTTTGTCTTGTGTATATCCTTATTCTTTTCCCACAAATGATGTCATTCATAATAATGGTAAATCTTAATAAAATTTGAGCTCTTCACAATTGATTGAATAGGTCTTCAACATAGAGGAGAGGATACTTGTTCTTGATTATGGTATTTTTAAGTTCAGGGTAATCAATATAAAGTAGTATCAATCAATATTTCATCTAAAAAACAATACTTATACACCCAAAGTTGACACAAAAAATGATTCCCCTATAGATTATTCATCGATACCAATAACTAAATAAATTTTATTATATATGGAGTCTTTGAAATAAGAGTGGAAAAAGGTATGAGTTCTACTGAGAACTCAACATAATTTATCAATGGAAGATTAGGAATCTCATCAAGAAAGATATAAAAAAACTCCACACAATAGGAATACCATTTAGGATGAGATAATCCTAGACTACCTTAGATAAATTCTCCTTTTTAATTCGAATAAATAACCATACAATGGAGGTGACCTTTATTTGAAGATAATATCGATAATCCCAATTATAGAAAATCATTGTTTTCTATGGAATATAATATATGACCTCCCTTACATGGAAATTGGAATTGGATATACGTATATTATGCCAATGGATTCCTAGGATAAAATCAAATTAAACCATAGAGAGATGAATAAGGATTTTAGGAAAGAAAATCAAGCAACTATCAACCGGAGAAGAATCATGGGTTCTATATGATATAATTATATCATTAGGGGTTTTCATAGGTAATTTAGTATCAAATAAGTGAGGATAAGAATTATCATTCCTATATAACTTTAATGATATATGGTAACTTATATAACTAATATGTAATAAGATAATTCAATGACTGAGCATACTAGTCACAACCAAAACATCATCATTCTATCTTTAATCACTTTCAAAAAACATCGTGGGTTGAGAAAATATCATTTATTGGTATTCATAATAATTTATGATAAAAAATCATTCACTGGATGACTAAACCTTGATAACTTCTTTATCATCTATGAAACCTTACATCTACCCTAGGTAAGTCATGATAATAATATATTCAAAACCTAAATGATGGATCATAAATTGTATGTAAATTTTTAAATAATATCTTCTAGGAGTTTCAAATTAGGTGTCTAGCAAGGCATATTATCATACACCATTGGAATATTGTGTCAATAAAAATGAACACTTTTTAGAGTTATTATCCCTACGTACAAATATTACATATATTTTTACATTTTATGTATCCAAATGGAGATGTAATTTCTCATCAACTGGTAGCTCTATCCTTTACAAATATTCCAGTATATTTTCATATACATAGCCTTATCATTGTGGCTCTAACTAATTTAATATCATCATAGTTAACAATGAATAACTAAAACATTCCTATTATTCCTACTATAATGACCTTAAATTTTCATCCATAATTATTACTACTTTTTAGATGAATATTAATTGAATTTCAAATATACATGCCCACAGATTTTAACGTTTTAGTGTAACTAAAGACTAGTACCACATTCATAATGTTAATTAATGATCTTATACATCACTCAATAAGATATACTTATTTAGTAATATTCGTTGAAATATCATACCTAAATTATTCCTCATAACCTCGGGAAGAGAAACATAAAATTTTTGATCTTATATGCTCATTAAGGGTTAAAATGGAAGATATCATTCCATTATCATACAAAATCATACGATAGGAATCAATGAATGAGATTATGAATATAAAATACATAGTTCATAACCAATATTTGTTCGTTTGTAAACCTGATATAGGGAATTAAACATTGTATATTCAAAACACATGAATCAGAAGGGTTATAAATCCTCATAAATCATTGGTGAACCATATGATCATGTAATATGAGTGTGGAATCATTATTACTATCAACACAATTTCATATGTCAAGTTTAACATTATATACCATAAAATAATAATATATTAGTCATAAAAACTAGTTTCCCATTTATTAATATAATATTAATCATCAAAAAAATCTTATAGTGGGTAAATCACATTCATCTATTCCCCATTGTGTATCAAGAACATTAGACTATTTCACATCATTATATCATGAGACAAAAAACATTACCCAATGAATTGTAAGTGTATAAAGATCCAAACATCATATTATCCATATATTTTAGTTTATAAAGATTAAAAATCATTTATCATTTCATAAAAAATAAAAAATTAAGTGGTTTTTAATGAAATGTTACAATATCATAAATCATTAAAAGGAGATAGTTTTAAAAAAATCACAAATTCCACATATCAGAACGCATGGAATAGGAAAATGGTTAATAAAAAACAACTGGTCATAATGAAAAACCTAAACCATCCAAATAAGGAATATTTATAGAACTGATAAATCATATCACCAGTATAATATAAGAAACATTAAAGTTTTTTTTATTGATGAAATGAAATTAATTAATAAATTATTAAAAAATTATTCAGGAATATAAATTTTTCATTTCAAATAACTTATTTAAAAAAATACCCTAATAATGATGATTACATATTATTTTAAAATTTCTTTTAAAATATGCATTGTAATATTCACATAATTTAGTGTTCATGTTGCATAAAATCATGTTCCTTCTATATATGTTAAATAAATGATTCCCTACAAATATGTAGTAAAAGGTAAAAAATAACTGATTTGGAAAATGAAAAGATGATTCAATTAAAAAAAATAGTAAAAAAGTTTAATAATTTATCTAAACAATAATTGGAAAATATTAAATAACTCATTATATATTTTTAAAATACAATTACATTAAATAAAAAGTATTTTTGAAAAAAGTGATAATGAATTTCGGGTTTTCCTTAAACATATTTTTAGGAATTTGGAGTACATAAAGTGAGTAAAGGGTATAAAAAATATATTATTAAAATAAATAACCACAGGTGAATAAATTCCACATATTTCTTCCTATTTGGATCATAATATCTCAACATTAGAAGTATAATATAACAAAAAACTTGATAAACCTTGAGATTGAAATATATATCCCATACCACATTGGTATATTTGGTATTGTAAGCCCCATGAAATAAAAATATAAAATTGATAGTTATATCATATAATTATCATTATTAGGGTCTTAAAATACTTTCATGGGTATTATATACACCACACAAAAGAAACACGTGTTGTATAAGGCATGTGTCCCACATAAATAAATGTGAGATAAAAGCTCATACCCTATGTCTTTAAATCATTCATAGACATTTAAAATTAATATATAATAAATATAATTTTATTAAAAATATTTTATAGATCCATATTAATATTTATAAAACAATTAAAAATTTACATATGAAATTTCATTTCATGTTTATTGACAATTTTGTGTTAAAATCACGATTTGAGTAATAATTACATAATTTTTCAAAAAAAAATTGGTTTGGTAATTTTGGTAATTTTACATTGAAAATGATTCCAAAATATCAATAATATTATCCATGGTAAAAATATCATATATATTCATCATATATTTTTTTTAGTAATCAATTAAATCTGGAGATAAAAAATGAATTACACCGTTTATGGAGATAGTTAGTCATACATATACAAGAAAGTTGTATCCATTTTCTAAAAATATGATATAAATTAACGATAAATAATATATTACTTTCAAAAATAATTATTATGTAATATTTATAATAAATTTTAAATAATAATATCATTGTTATTCTCCATGTAAAGCGTATGTGAATAAAAATTCACATTGATACGTGGGGTGGTAGTCCATCATATATATGACATATATTATTGTATTCCTATAGAATGGATTATAAGAAGGTGTATGTGATATTATAAATAAAAAATTTAAATTATTAAATAAATATTACATCAAATAGTTAAATTTATCTCTATATTAGTCCATGACCGTTAGTTATGGAAAATTAATTAGATTGGTTCGTAAGATAGTAGTATGCCATAGACATGATCAATGGTTTAATTTTCCACATAATGGAAGAGGATATAGATGTAGGAAATTAAAATAAAATCATAATATCTAATTATAAAGAATATAAAAGTGTAATTATATCATCATGTTTTGTAAATATAAGAAGTATTTAGAGGGATAAATAACATGAAAATTCATGGTTTTGGATTATAACTCTTCTTCAAAGAACCCATTTTTGGTTCACTAAAATCTTATATAGGAGGGTTTCCTAATAAAAATAATTCTATTGTGATATGTTTAGGTAAGAAAGAAGTTTAAATTAATAGGTATTGGTTTAATGAATGGGTTTTGGATGTGTGAAGAGGATAGGAGAGGGGGTTCCCTTTTTTATGTGGGGGGAGACGACACATTTGGAATTTTTAAAAAAAAATGGTGTACCCAGGTTTTAAACTTGGTAAAAGGATAAAAAATGTCTCATTATTAAACCATTAATTTTATCAGGTCATAATGTGTTTATAAAATTCTAGTTTTATATGTTTTGTAGTGATTATAAACCTTATCATTTTAGTGTAAGCCCCGATAAACACATTTTTACTATAACCATAATAATTTATTTCTACTCTTTTCACTCTTTATTTGGACAAAAAAATTAGTTCAACTTGTTATACAATATTAATTATTAATATTTTATAATATTTAATTTATTTTTCCAAATATTATTCAGTTACAGGGGAAAATTTAATCTAATATTAAATTCATATATTTAACAAAAAATCATTTCTCTAAACAGAAAGTTTGCATTTGTATATAATGTTTGAATATAAAAATTCAATATGAAATTGACTAAAATGACCTAAATTGTATTGATAAATATATAATTAAGCTTATATAACACTGGGGAACATATTTAAAAAATACACTTTTAAATTATTTAAAAAAATGTAGTTTTAAAAAAAATCAATATCTTTTACTATTCATTGAAAATTTAATCAATAGCAAAAATTATAAGATATCCCATATTATATAATTTTTACTTATAGATTTCAAAAAATAATATTATTTTTTCAAAAAAATCTTCGAAAATCTTCAAAAATAAATTTTATTATTTGTTCACAAAACGTAATTAATTTTTTTTCAGAAAATATAATTATCAAAACATATAATAAAATTATTAAAAATTATGTACAATTAAAAAAATTTATTCCTTAACTAAAACTTTTATACTTAATTTTCAAATAAACTTATTATTATTATTTATTCTACAAAAAATTATTGGTTGTGTTATAATTATATATTTTATATAGAAACATTTATATTATATTACCTTTAGTTAAGACATTATGTTGGAGGTAATATAATCAATAAATAAAATATAATTTGAAAAAAATTTCACAAAATCTAGAGGTGTAATTGTTTTAAATATATTCTGTTGGTAAATAATGGTAGAAGATAGACATGAGGTTGGTGTCCTTAATATTCCCGAATCCCAACTATAATAGATTTTATGTTATGTATGGATGTGTGATATTTCATAAGAGGAATGAGAGATGTGTAGGATGAAATAGATTTCAGGACCTGATTTTGGGCCTTGAGGGAGGTTGGTATAGCTGGATTTTGACATAACCCTTATTAGAGTACATATACCCAACCCCAAACATATCTTATTCTTGTGACTTTGGAATATAATTTAAATTAATTGATTCCCAAAGATATTTGCGGTCTATATTTTTAGATAATTAGGAATTAAATATTACATAAACATTTAATATTAAAAATTAGATAACTCTACACCCTATCCATTTTTTCATAAAACAAAAACTATTAAAATAAAATTTGGTTTCTTTTACAGAAAAATAATCAAATACAATCATCATATCATCTTCTTTACCCTTAACAATATAATTACATGTGATAAACATTCTAAAATCTTGGGATGAGCACAAAAAACTCAGTACCGGAAAAAAAGTGAACCAGTTTACATGTTATCTTGAGAGATATAATTTATAACATAGGGACTTTCATAATGAAATGAGAAAAAGGAATTGCATAGCATTAAGAACACGGATCATAACATAAATATGTGTCTAAATCATATAATATAGAAATTAATAATCATATCGCCTAGTTCTATCTCTAAGGTGTCATATCACCATCTTCAATCCCTAAGATGTTTTAAAATTTACCAAGGTAATTCATCAAGGTATCATAAAACTTATCATGTATAGTGATTAATTTTTTTACATAATGAATTGGAGGGATACAAGGGAGAACCATTAATATGAATTTATTTACATGTGATCGTCGTATATCATATTTAATAATTTCTATGAATAACTCAAATAGAATTAAAGAAATGGGTTTCATATAAAAAATGTGACATGTTTAAAATTGCTTAAAAATATGATCATTATTTCATTTATAACCCACAGAAAAGAAATATTAGTTTTATGTATGTCAATTTCTGAATAAAATATATCATTTATATTTTATCATGAATAACCATAGATGCAATATAGTTTTGTATATTCATATAAATAAAATAAGATATTATCTTGTGAAAAAGATTGATATTTAGAGAAAAAAAATCTACACCATAACTACTACACAACATGGATCTAGAAAACATTAAAAAGAGAGGGGACATGGGTCACCAATTTATAAAAACTCATAATAAAATATATAGATATAATATAGTGGAAATAAGATCATTTTATGGAAAATTTTAAGACATACACATAAAAAATAATATGATTTGAAAAAAGAGATGTTATGAATTCCTTTACCACATCAGAAACACTTAAAAACATATCATTACAAAATTACATTATACAAAACATTAAATATAATGATAATATAATAATTTATTATATAATGATTCAAATGGATTTATATAAACCTTATAAGAAAATAAGTTTGTATAATATTAAGATATGACCCCAATAAAGGAGATTGAGATGAAGTCCCTTACCATGTGTCTGAGATGTCTTCTTTATTCTTTATCTTCCTCTTCTTCTGTTGATATCCTTCATTTCTCATCTGAACACCTCTAGGACGGGTGTTCTTCCTAAACTAAAGATTTTATAATTTGTGTATGGATTATAGGAATGTTCCTGGATAGTTTTTTTTTCAAACAGAAATGCTTTCCAAGTGTGATTAATTGAGTGGAATGTGTTCCTTTTACAGGAGATAGAAAGAGAACCCTTGGAAATAATTAAAATATTAAAATAATTTAAATTAATTTTTTAATAAAATTTTCTCCAACATGAGATATGAAGATTCTAAGGGTAGTATATATCAATATCCTCACATCCGATTGTTTTTTGAGTTGTATTGAGATTATTGTAACCATTTCTTTTCAGTTTACCCTTAATGATTCTCTCTTAATTTATAAATTGGAAACAACATTTTAATTATTATGAAGCCATTAATTTTCCTTATTTAGAGTATATTTTCAATAATTGGAAATTTTATGATCATTAGACCATACCATAATCACATTGTGATTATTAATTATTTTCAGGATTTATAATAATTTAATAAATTATTATTTTTATAATACATACATTATGTAAATTTTTAAAATTTTCAATTTATTGAATTTAAATAAAAATGAAACGAGGAGATAAATTTTAACTGAACCATTGAATATTCTCTTTACATGTCATGTTAATATATAAAATTTGTTGATGAAATTAATTCTATCAAATATATTTAATATAATATTTATAATATTGTTTATTTTTAACCTTTTTAATGAAACAATCACTACATCTTCATTTTGTCATAATTAAATTTACATATTTAATGTATAAATAATATAAATAAAATACCATCATGTTGGAATTTATTTAGTTTTATAATGAATATTTATAGTTAAAGAGGTCACTTATGTGAACACATATTAAAAAATGTAATACTTATTATAAACATGAGTATGAGATAATATTTAAACTAAATTCCATGGGATGCATTTCCCTTTAAAAGAAAGAAGAAACATTGAGAATAATTAAAATTTCATCCTTGGGAATATGTTTATATTTAATTAAAGAATCATTTATGATATTCTTTAAAATGGCTTCCATCAGAATCATTTGTCCTTCTATTTAAGAAGATTATATGAGAAGCTCCATAATTTCTTCCATGGGAATCTTTATACTTTTAATTAAATAGGCTTCTATTAAAGGCTTTATAATAGCATCCATATGATGATTTACGCATTCAATTAAAAAAAATTATGATAACTCTAATCTATATCATCCAATAATATTATTACACTTATTATAGTAATTTTAAAATTTTATTTTTACCCTTAATTACGTGATTTAACCTTAACTACGGTTATTAAAAATAATTAATAATTTTATTATTCATAATGTCAAAAACAATAAAACATAATTATTTACAAAAATTGTACATTCTGATCCCAAATATCTAATTTATTTTTCTAAATTCAAAAACCAGAATGGGAAGAAATTAAATTAAAATTAATTCCTATTGTCCAAACCAAAAAATGGGTTTTTAAATAATAAAAACAATCAAAATATTGACATGTGTTTATGTTCAATTTAATGTGAAATTACTGAAAATGGACAACATTTCATAAATTATAAAAACCCATTTACAGTTTAAAACAAATAAAAATATAATCTAACTATATAAATAAATTAAATAAAAAGGTACTTTTCCCTTAAAATGCAGTATTTTTCAATAATCATTAAAAATGAACATTATCATAAAATTACAAAAAATATAAACAAACTAAATTTTGATGTCTTTATTATATATAATAAGTTTATTGTTTCAAATTGAACAAATGAATGTGAAAAAATAAGATGTAAAATGGGTTGACCGTCAAATGGTTGTAAAACATCCTTTTAAAATATAAGAGAGTTTTCTGCTTAAATTTTGATTCATTCTCATTTTATACCTCTAACGTTTTTTAGATAAATGTTAAACCCATTAAAAACTATGTTTAATCATAATATATTTATTTTTTTCATTCTCTCCAATAGAATGGCAAGGTTTAAGCTACCATTTAAAATAATATATATATATATATATATTTGAAAATGTATTATTCTATAATTATATGGAATGTTTCATCTTTCCCCCATTTTGGAAATTGAGTCCTAACAATTTTCAAATTTTGAATTATATATTCATTGAAAATACCAAATTGTAAAGAGAGTAAATAAAACTACCCCTATAAAATAATGAACGGGGAGTACAAAGGCCACCTAATATACCGCATAATAGGATTCCACGTAGAAAAACATGGATATAGAAGAAAATATAACCATATATTTCTAGTGGAGATTGATAACTAACATAATCAGGGGAATGATAGAAATTAGAAAACCAGAAACTTTTACTCAATTAAACGGTCATTTATTTCTTAGTATAAAAACTAAACAATTTTTTTTTCTTTTATGGTACTTTTTGATAATGTTGAGAAATTATTTATTTACGAGAATGACTATGAACATATTGAAAATTACTTACTTTTCATGTAGGATTTAATCCATTAATAAATTTATACCACAAGCATATATTTTCTCTAATCAATGATTATTCAATATGACATGGTCATACATGTAGCACTAGAATCAACTTATGGAGAATCACATAATCCAAAAAAGATTACCTATTTATTCAACCTATTATGAAACATTGAAAAAAAAATGGTTAGGATAAAATTCGATAATTTCCTAAAAAGAATAATCATTTATAACAAAAAATACTACTTCCAATCTCCAAAATTCATTACTGATACCCAATGTCAAACATAGACCATTCAACAATTAATTTTTCTTATAAGTATTAAAAAATAATCAAAACTAGGTTTGAAACATAAACTTGAGAAGGGTTTGAGAATGTATTCCGCAAACATAATTTTTTAACATTTATCTCTATATAACATCAACCACTCTTAAAGTCTTGTTAAAAAATTAATTTCCAAAATCACCTATTCTCTACGATAGGTTATTCATTTCCATAATTAACCAAAATTAGCATAAGTCTGTAAATAAATCATATATTTCTTTAAAAATAAAACTACATTTGTTACTAAAAATTAAATTCAATATTATTTTATTTAACATAATCATACAAAGTCTCCATGTTATTGATTAACTTCCAAAATAACATTTATCACATAATCCCCAGATCATTTTCCAATCCCATGATTATATATTTTATAAAATATAGGCCGCCAAAATAAAAATATTCTTATTTAATAAACTAATTGATCTAATAAAAATGATTTCATACTAACTAGGGACAACATATTGGTCATTGTTAGGCAATAAAGTGTTATCACAATTTGGTTATGGGTTCTTTTCTTGCAGCCTTGTACAACGTGATGGGTTGTCACATTTTTTGAGCATTGAACTATTTTCAATAACTATATAATTTCTATAACATTTTTAAAATATTATCACATCCTCAAAAATAACCACATGATGTTTTAATCATAATTTTTATCTCATACCACTATTTGGACATTCAAGAAGGAAAAAACATAGAACTACCTTAAAATAAATGACTCCAAAAATACTATTAATCAACATTAAATTATATAAAATAATCCTCAAATGGGTTTTTAATAAAATAAAATTAGGAGAACCCATAAACATATAAACCAATAATAATACATATTAATCACCAATGTTTTATAAACCCTACTCTGATACCAACTATAAAGAATCATCCTTAATCATAACATATTCTACTGACTTTAGACCAGAATTTATTTTAATTCATTCCCAAAGATCTTCTCGGTCTAGAGTAATTGATATTTAGGGAAAAATATTAAATAAATGTAAAATATTATAAAGTATATTCATCTAAACATAATCTATTTTTTCATAATACAAAAACAATTAAAATGTAATGGGGTTTCTTTTCAAGAAAAAATCATCAAATACTTTCATCATGTCATCATCTTTATCCTTATACATATTAATACCTATGAAAAAAATTAGAAACATGGGAAGAGAAAAAAAATCTCAGTAAGGGAAAACAAGGGTAGCCATTTACATGTGATCTTGATAGATATAGATAATAACATGAGTACTTTAATAAAGGCATGAGAAAAATGAATATCAAATTAATAAGAAATTTGATCATAACATGAAAATGTGGATACAAAGTTTAATTTATATTTTCATTACCATATCTAATATATCAATACCTATGGTTTTATATTACCATTTTCCATCATCAAGGTGTCATAAAAATTGACAAGGTTATTCATCAAGGTATTCTAAAAGCTATCATCTATGGAGATAAATTTCATGACCCATTGTATTGGATCACTATTAGGGTGAACCCTTAATATGTATTTAAATTTCATGAGACCCCCATATATAATAACCAAATATTTCATAATTAAATCAAATAGAATTTAAAAATTGGTTTCATATCAAAATTGTGATGTTTTAAAAATGTCCCTAGAAATTATCATTATGTAATTAATAACACAGGAAAAGGGAATATTGGTTTTATATGAGTCTATTATAGAATAAAATATATCATATTTATGTATTGATTAATAATATTAGAATTGAAATATTATTTGGTATTCACATAAATAAAATAAGTGAAATTCATGAGATAAAAGATAGATATTTTGAGATGAAAAATCAGCAGCACAACGACTATGGATCCAGGTTTTAAAAAACATTAAAAAGAAAGGGGACATGGGCATCCAATTCATAAAAGAAACAGAATGTGGTATAGAGATATAATATATTTGAAATAACAACATGGTATGGTAACCTAAATGACATACCACATAAAAATAACATGAATAAAAAACAATAGAAGTAGATAATTACTTTACCAAAATAGAAAGACATGAATACATATCATTACGGAATTAGAATATAAAATACATTAAATTTCATGATAATTTTAAAATTTATTATATATTGAGTTTAATGATTTTATATACACATTATTGGAAAATTATGGTGTATAACATCATGATATTCCCCAATAAAATAATATTGAGATTATGTCCCATACCTTGAGTCTAACTTGTCCTGTTCTTTTTTTATCAGTCTTTTTTTCGGTTGGCCACCTTTGAAGAAAACATTAACACCTCTAATAAGGGTGTTATACCTAAAATAAGGCTTCAATAATTTGGGTGGGGATTTTAGGAAGAGTCTTGGACAGATCATGGATGAACAAATAGTCATTGTAAGGGCGAGTAATTGAGTGGAATGGGTGCCTTTTTAATTAGAGTGGGAATGGGTACCCTTGAAAAGTGTTAATATATTAAATTAATATAAATTATTTTTTTAATTCATGTTCCTCTAGCATTATATATTTAGAATATAAATGATGATAGATATAAATACATTCATCCAATAGTTTTCAAACATGTATTGACTTTATTTTAACTATATCCTTTTAACTTACCCGTAATTATTATTATCAACTTTTAAAAGTGGTTACAACATTTTAAATGTTAAAAATTTATTAATTTTACTTATATCAAGAAAATTTCCCATAATTGGAGACTTAATGATCTTTTATACCATATCATATTAACATTTTGATTTTAAAATAATTTTAGGGAATTTCAATAATTTTATAAATTATTATTGTTATAAAACGTCAATTTTGTCAATGTTTACACTATATAGATTTTTTAATTTAAATAAAATCAAAACATATAGATAAATTCAAAAAAACCCACTTAATAATCTCATATCATGTCATATTAATTTATGAAATTCATGGATTATATAAATTATGTCATATAATATTTATTTTACTATTAATAACTCCATTTATTTGAATACTTTATTAGTGAAGAAATAACAACATCATCATTGTGTCAAAATTAAATTTATTTATATATTGTCTCAAAATTATTATTAAAATACTATGATGTATTAAATATTTTTAGCTTTATAATGGGTATTTATTTTACACAATATTAATGATATAAACCATTATTAAAAAATTAAATACTAATTAAAAACATGAGTGTGAGAGAAGCTTTAAACTATCTTCCATGGGAAACATTGTCCTTTTAATTAAAGAATTCCCCCCAGAATCAATAAACTAGCTTCAACAGGAATATTAATTCCTATAATTTAAGAATATTATATCATAATATTTATATTGGCTTCAATCAAATGCTTTCTTCTTTTAATTTAACATGCTTTAGTGAGAATATTTTTAATATCATCTATAGGGAGCTTTATACTTTTAATTAAACAAGCATCTATGAGATGTGTTTAGAATCTTCAATCAGATTGTTTATCCCTTTAATTAAACAATATTCTATTAGAATCTTTAAACTAGATCATCCAGTTATATTAAGAAATGTGTAAGGGTAATTGTATACTTTTATTTTTACCCATTATTACATGATTTACCCTTAACCGTGGTTACTAAAAATAATTACTAAAGTTACTATTCATAATGTTTAAAAATAAGAGATACCTATTTATAAAATTTGTAAATTGTTATTCCTTATATTTAATCCATTTTAATAATTCAAAACATATAATAGGTATATAATTAATTTAAAATTAATTCATTATGTTAGAACCAGAAAGCGTGTTTTTATGAAATAAAAACCATCAAATGATTGGCATGTTTATCTATCCAATATAAATGTTAAATTACAGACATTGACCAAAATTGGATTAAATTATAAAAAATAATCTAATTTTAATTTAAAACCAATAAAAATATAATCTAAAGATATAAATTAATTATTTGAAAAGGTGCTTTTTACATAAAATGTAGTATTTTTTACGATTCATTTAAAAATGGTATTTAGTATAAAATTACCAATAATTTGACAAATGAAAATTTTGATATCATATTTCTATATAATGAGTTTATTTTTTTATATAGAACATATAAAATTGAAATAATGTATTTTAATATGGTTCTCAATCAAAATTTTGTAAAACTAACTTTTAAAATATTAAAGTATTTAATTCTTAAAATTGAATTAATTCTCATTTTATGCCTCTAAATTTTATTGGATAAATTTAAACTAATAAGTATAATAATAATATAGTTATTTTTGTTCATTCTATAAAATACAGAGGCCATGTGTTAATTACCATTAAATTTAATAATATTAATAGATATTAAAATTTTGTATTCAATAATTACCTGGGATGTTACAAAGAGACACCTATATAGGTGTTGATGTGATGGAATTGTAGGGATTAGAGAAAAGGAATATGAAAAATGGGTTGAGAGAGATGAAACGTGGTGGGGGAACTAGATGTATGGTACCATTATCATTGGTTCCTTGATATTATCATACTATTTTGTTAAATTATTTATTGACTGATTCATATATATGTTTGGTTTCATAAATGACCTTTTTGGGTGCTATTGTATTCCATTTTGTATTCTTGTATTAGTATAATCTTTCCAAATTTTCATAATGGAGCATGGTTATTATTCTTCTATGTATACCTTTTATCCACATCCTATATATATAACTATTTTTCTAGATTCTAGTGAGATTTTGAGGACGATGATAGCCAATACATGATTGGAGGTTAGTGATATTGTAGATTAGTTGTAGGTTTCAATGTGGTTTTATCTTATATATCACTGTATATATTGATAAACACGCACATCTGTAGTTGGATTATTTAATCTTATGTGATGGAGTAATTTGGTAGTTATTAACATTTTTGTCAATCCTTTACATATATTGAGGAAAACTACTCACATTTGATTTGTTTTAACCCCTGATGCTAGTAACCAAGAAATGATCTACTAGAGACAGGTCTCAGGGGGGTTTAGTTTGTCTCTTCAATCCCATTCTAGGAGGGGACATCTAAGGGGGCATATTACAAAGTGCTCTCATGTTTTTTGGATAATAGATATGATGTAATTTAGAGTTATAAACTAGTCTATTTTTCAAGGTGATGGTAGGGTAAAAGATACTTTCTATCCTATTGAGTAATCTAACCTGGCATAATTTGTAGGAAACCAAATTTTATGGGCCCTTTTGATCCAATGAATGTACAATAAGCCTACTCAAAACTCCATGTGAGATCATCTATATTTTTATTGTTGATACCTAGGATTGGTACAAGAATCATTCTTGTTTCAACTTATGATTTATAGGCTATTTTCAAGAAAAAATAATTATTATTAATTAATCAAAATAAATTCCATGGGACCAATATTAGGATTTTCCATATGTTATTAAAGATATGGATCCCTATCATTATCCTCATGATGTTTATGATCTATAGTATCAATAATGTAAATTATTTATATTTCAAAGTATCAATTCGACATACAATGATACAACATGGATGATAGAAAGTTTTTAGTTTATAGCTCTATGATCTGGTAAATACATAGAGAGAATCATAGATATAGATATTAGGCATTGGATATTAGATATTGATATTCTCTTTGTCTGATTTAGGCCCAAGTTGATTCTATGGGTTTCATTCAAGGTTAGTCATATTCAATGTATGATATGTTAGAGGTGGGAATCGTTTCTTAGAGAGCAGATATAAGAGTACTTCTCTTGGGTTGAATTCAAAAATGAGTTTCACCTCCTGTTCATGTCATAAATGAATAATGTGTAAAATATGTAGGTGCCACTCTCCATTTAACAAGGGTTCTTGAGAATGAATGTGTTTTAGATCAGGTTTAATAATCTTTTCTATTTCACCCCTGATCTATTTCTATAATTAGATTAAGGATATTGGTATATTAATATAGAATTTTATCTAGTGATCAAATATATGGTCACAAAATTTTTTCATCCAATGTGTTTAGAAGTAAAAATAATGTTTATAGTGATAAAAAATAGGAATTGGGTGGATTTCATTGAGAGGGTGATTAATATGGCTTATTAGAGAGAATATATATAGGTGTGATGGGGTAAACTGGGGATGTTATAGTTTTTATCAGTAGGGGGCTGAACACAATAGTTTTTTTAATTCAATACTTGATATAGTGGTGCCCAAGTATCTTTTAAGCGATTCATTTTTGTGTGATCATCTTGTGGAGTCTATGGTCATTTTCAGTCTCAGTTCCCAACCTCCCTAAGTGTCCAAGCCTATTTAATTTCACCATGTTATAGGTGCCCCAAAGGTTAATTCAACAATATAGGTCCCAAAAATTCCTTTAGTAATAAATGATATATTTATAAATTTGGTTTTATCTCCATAATGTTCCTCATACATAGGGATCCAAATAATAACATTTCTATAGAGTTCATCCGATGAAAGGAAGAGGAGGTAAGTATAAGTTGGTTCATGTTATAGAGGTACCAATTCTTGTAGTTTCATAGTTTTTTTTATGGTATGATCATCATATGATATATTATAGTTTATTATTATTTTTATTTATGATATTTATACGCTATTATTTCACCATCTATAGTCAACATGTTAGGACTGGAGTTGGAGAGGATTCTAGTTCCCCATGTGAAATACATTATAGTAAGAGGCTAGGATTTCTTATTTTATGTGTGTTAGGGATATAGATTGATAATATGTAAGTATTGATTGGATGGTATTTTGTTCTTATAAAACATAAATCAATATAATTTCATCCCTTTCATGGATTGGATGTATTTCATATGTGTGGTTGTTAACTATTTTTATAAGAGTGTTTTTTATGATATGGAGAGCCACTGAGGGGAGTTTATTGGATAATCGAGTATTTGGATGGGTGGTATGAATGTAGATCATGTTCTATCATATTGTTTATAGTTTTTGTTGAATAACTAATTTGTGAAGACCTCAATATTTTTTGATGGGATTGTTAATGTCCTCTGAAATGAGATGGTGACATTACCCAATCGAAACGATGTTAAATTTGGGATAAAGTAATAATTGGGTGTCTCTACAGTTTTAATGAGTTGTTGTCATATAAACTCATAACTATATGTCACATAAGAATAATGATATATTATATATTGACTTCATCCAGTCTGGTGAATCCCCTTAGGGTTCTCCACTATTGTTCTCCATGAATTCAAATGGTATTTTGATGTTGTTAATTGACTACCCAAGTATCAACTAGGTTGTTTTCATGAACCATTTCCCTATTTTGAGAATATAAAATATATTTTAAATGAAAAATTTGTAAAAAATAATTTAAAAGACCATTTTCTTGGCTGGATATCACCAGATATTTATCAATGGGGATGATATCATAAAGACTTCATTCTGTTGTAGGTATTAACACTTTGAATTTTATGTCACACCATTATTTGTAATGAAGTCAAAACATGTGTTCATGAGGATAAATAAAAATATTTTCTTTTATTCATGGACCATTTAATTTTCATGGTCACTAAAGACTTCTTGATATTATTAATATCATTGGTGGAGCATTTTGACAACCACATAAAGATTAAATAGGATCTTCAACACTGTAAAATCTTTGGAAATCATCACAAGAGATTGTTTTATACATGATAGTTTTTATTAATTATACAGTTAGTTTCTCAATAAGATGTGTCTATGGAACCACCAATAATATAGCTATTTTCTATTCGTAATTACTAAGAATGTATTATAGGTTCATAGAAACCTTGGCATTTTCAGATATAATTATTGGTTTATATAAATATTTTTATGAATTTACACCCCGTTGAATTATTTTACCATGAAATGACATGATTCCCTATATATTAGTCAACGTTGGGTATATTATAACTACCTGAATGAGTAATTGATCATTTCCAATGCGATTCAGTTTCTAGAGGAAGGGGTGATGTTGGATATCTTTATTAATACATTCCATCTAGTTTTGGGAATAATATTGCTGCAAAAATGAAAGTTATATGTTATGGGTCTTAGAAATATAATCCTATAGAAAATATATAATCTATAAATTAACTATAGTTGGTTGTTGTTGTGTTTCCCCTAATGAAGTTGTGATATTATGTAATCTCTAACTACTTTATGGTCAACATAGACCACATGATTCTATGGTATGTTTCCTCTCACCATGATCATATGAAACATTTGTAGAAATAGATAGAGTTACAAAATGGTAATGATTTGGATATCATGTACACCACATAAAATGGTAATTTGCTTGATAATGTGATGAGATATAAATCATTTTGAGAAGTTGTTCAAGAGTCCAATTATTCTTGGAATTGAATGGAATATCTTATTGAAATATATATAAATGAAGAGAGAATTTTTGGTTGAGGTTTCCTTATTCAAATTATAGTTGAATAATATTATATATGGAAGGTGGAGGAGACTTTGGGGGAGACATAAAGTGAGAGGTGATGCAAGGAAATTTCAATCATGGTGATGCTTTAATGTGGTGGTTGAAGGTTAGTTATATCCAGATGTTATTTATGGGATGTATGTTGAATTTATTGGTGATTCATGCAGTAATTATTTTGTAGGTTATATGATTAACCTTGGTTGTAAATTTAGACATGTCCAATATTTAATTTTGTAGGAGACATATTTTGTTTCATAGGACAAAGAATTCATAGGTACTGTTCATGGAAATGAGTCTTGTTCTTCATAAGGTGAAGGTTGAGAACCATATTAATGGATGTTTGTTATATACATTGGAGGTCACTAAGTTGAAACAGTATGACATTTAAGTGGTTTTAATAACATGGATACCCAAATGTCAAGGAGTTTGTGAATCCAATGGGTGGTCATGGAACAACTGATGAACTTGTCCTATTCATAGGTAATCAGGGAGTCAAGTGTTGTATAAGATCTTGTGAGAGAGGATATAGATGTTATTTTATGTCTACATGGGGTAATCAAACCCATTTTATCCATCCAATAATATCATTTTACATTTCTAATCTTAAGATCGTTGCAAAAAAAATTGGATCTTATTTATTCTTTAGCACAACTATTCATCCTCAATCAAATGGGATGACATAACATCCCATCTAGAAACTTCAGGATATATTGTGATCTTATATATTTTACTTTAGAGTATTATATATGAATTAGTTACAATTTATTAAGTTTTTCTATAACAATAACTATCACTCATTAATAAGTATATCTCCATTCTATGTGTCATATGGGAGTCCATGTCATTATGCATCCTATTTCACTATGATTGAGGAGTTAGTAATCGATATTCCTCAAATTTTTGAGATCTCATTAATGATGATCTAGGTGGATTTAGAGTATATTAAAGTAATGTATTACTATAACATTTCATATGATTACCCTTGTTGTGGGAACTTGTATTTTGATGTCCGAGACAATGTGTAATACATGGCTTCCCCTAGTAAGGGGTAGCAATTGTTTGAAAATGTGAGTAATCATTCCCTAAGGTTCAATAGTCCTTTCAAAAACATAGAGGGTATTGTGAAGGTGACATATCAGTTTCCATCCACAATATGGATATCAAGTTATGCAAACATCCTTCATGTGTCCCATCATTATTCGTAACATCATTATGACCCCAATGCAATTGATTATGATGATGTTGACATAAAGGGTGAAATATTTTCAATATAGAGGACAATAAGGATCAAGTTTCATCATGATGAGGAACTATGTAGAATAATTATTCCATTAGTTCATGTGTTATGAAGGCATGGTGTCTTTATGATGGGATCTTTTATTTGATATTAAATTATATGTGATCAATACGAAAACTTGTTCAATGGTTGGAATGTGTAGTTTTTCTACATCACCTTTTAACTTTTTTTCAACATAATTGGTTTAAACATACTTTTAATATAATTCATACTCCATCCATTAGTTGATGAAATCACCTAGTTATTTATTTTTGTATCTCAAATGTGATGTTATGTTCTTTTTATAATTAAATCCTTGATAGGTATCTCATGAGGTGTTTCCCAGACCCACATTCTCTTTTCCTTTCTAATTATATTTTGATTCTCAACGATGATATTAGTTTGAGAGCTGTTTTATTTGATGAACTAAGTTTCTAAAATCCTTCCCTTTGTGTTCCTCCATGGGATAGAGGTTTTATTGGGGTTTTAGAGACTAATTACATATAAAATTTTTAAGTTTCATCTTATTATATAATAACTATTAATATAATTGAATAGTCCCTTATTGTAGTCACATGGGTTGGTTAGGCAGTCACTTGAATTATTCTAATGGTAGGTCAGTTTATTTGTCTGGTCACATTGGTTACATGTAATTTCACAATGTTTTTTCTTATGGTAGGTTGGTTTTTTCATGTAGTATATTGGGTTATTATGGGGTTTCATAGTTCTTTCTAATAGTATGTTATTTTTTCATGTGGTCTATTATATAGATAGTTGGGGTTCATGGATTTTTTTGGTAGTTTGGTTTCATTGTGTGGTTTCTTGGTTTGGTTATGGTATCCATTGATTTGTTTATGGAATATATCTATTTGTTCTTTTGATCTATTCTTCTTTCATATAGTGCCTTGGTTAGGTCAGTAAGTCTATTTTTTATTCATTTCGTTGGTTTGTGTGATCACTCAACATCATATAGTTGATCCTGTAATATTGTATATATATTATGTTTTAAGAAATTTAAAATTTTAAAATATTCCCAAAATCTTCTAAAATGATTTAAAATGTTTTTTCGAATAAAATGATAAATTTGAGGAGAAAATTATCTTTTTTAAGTATTTTAATCACGTATTTAAATGTATATTTGAATTCATAGACCACTATGGTTATAAAGGAGTCATTCAACGTGTTTTGAATGTAATAAAATTTAAAGGAAAATGTAAAATGAAAGATTAGTGCGTTAATATTTGGAGTTATTACATGATTTTTATCTAGAATGTTAAATTTTATGATCTCCACTATTTGATTAAATTATTGTTTTATTATATTTAAGATGATTCGGAACCATTCTCATGAATATTTAGAGTATTCTACTATCACCCAATGTCTTCCTGCTAATAATTACTGTCATGTTCCACAACATGGTTCTCTATCTATTTTCTATAGTAGTGTGCTTCATTTGAGGTAGTGCTTTTTCCCATTCAGGTTATTCCTTTATCAGAAAATATTTTACAATTTATCAATACCTTTTCGAATAGGATATCCAATTGGATATGTCACATTTATTTTTCCAAAAATTTTGGTGCAACATGTTTTGGAACTTCTTGTTTAGTCATGTGATTTTTTCTCTTCCTTTGTGCATCTATCCTATTAGAATAATTTTTTTCCATTGATGGGTGTTATGGATTAAAATATGAGGATAATGAACTATATTAAATTAAATATGAAGAGAATGGATTAATCACTTATGATTACTATTTCTATATTATTATTAATTATGTTCTCTTGAAACATATAACTTGTTTTGATATCCATGTTGTGACTACTCTTAAATTAAATCTATTATTTTGGATTGAGAAATAATACTGTTTTAAACCCACCACTTATAAAATATTACAATCATATATGTTTCTAAAAAAATAGTTGAGGGAGAATATATAAACTGTGTGAACAGTCCCATTCACAAGATGGAAAATTAATGTCACCATCCCTCAAATGAGTTGTGAATTTATGTATTTTAATCTATTGTAGTGTACTTCAAATATTTTCATTGTTGACCTTGTGTTTGTGTGGCCATTTTAAGGATTTTACAATGATGGTGCTGAATTTATTAGGCATGGGTTGTGCTGTGGGATGTGGAAGTATATGGATTAATTTGTGGTTAGGGTGATATAGTTGGATTTTGGGGTTGGATTTAACTGGATACCTGCTGAGTTTTTTTGTAGTTTATTATTATAGTATCCAAATAGTCATGTAATATGAGGTTGGTAATGATTAACGGGTAATGTTGTGGGAAGGAATTATATAAAAGTGGTGTATAATTTTCATGTGTTAACCAGTTAAATGAATATATTCATCATGAAAAAGACTATACAGAAATGGGAATTAAATGCAGATTTTGGTCATAATTATTTTTCATCAACTATGATATTAAATTTCTTAGTTAATGATTCTTGTATTGTAATTTAATAATCAAACATAGAGTTGAATATTGAATTAAAAAAATAAAAAGAGGGTTAAGGGTGGAATTTTGGTGAGTTGTGGTTTTATGTGGTCATTATAGTCTGTGGTAATGTTAGTATAGGGTTTATGATTATATGGTTATGATAAATTATTATGGTAAACCATTAGGATAGTATAGTGAGTTTTCAATTTATTTATAAATTTTGGTATTTTATAATTAATTTTTTTCGTTCCACACCTATATTGAGTATTATATTCCAACACTAAAATGTTTTGGTGGAGTTTTACCCAAAATCATTGTTGTGAGTAATAGATGACTAATTACCCATATTCTACATTCTTCCTTCAATAGTACTATGTGGTGGTGCATCCCTATTAATGTTTCAAACTATCAATGACATTATAGAAGGTGTGATTCCTTATAAGATTATTATGTGATATATTGTGGGGGACATGATTGGTAGGTTAAATAGATGCGTTTTATGTCCTTCACATTTAAAACACCTTAAAATTTTAATAGAACACCATTTTTGATAACATATACAACATGAAATATCCAGCTTAAACGAACCCCAATGTATTATTACTTAAAAATATCCATTTAACCCAGCACCATAATTTTAATGTATAAATATTTTTACTAAATTATGACGTATATATAAATTATTGAAATAAAACAAATGTATTTTTTAATGTTCAATAAGTAATCATTCATTTATTTCTAAAGTCACTTTATTCTTCATTAACACATTTTAAGTTTAAATGTTTTTTATTTATTTTCGTGAGAAAAAAATATAATTTTTTTTTAAAAAATTATAAAAATCATTTAAAAAAATAATATTTATTAAATAATCATTTTAAAATTATCAAAGGGTATTTTTGGGTTGGATCTAAAAATATTTCTTTTTATTTTAATACTGAATAATATTTTTATTTATTAAAAACTGTATTTTTTCAATAAATTAAAAAATATAAATTTTGTTTTAAAAAGATTCAAAATGTGAAAATTCACTTATATAATTGATAATTCAGTTATTTTCCTTGGAGTCAATTTTATTATTGAATTCGTTAAAAAAATTATAAATAAAAATGTATTTTTATTAAAACACTAATTTAATTTATTTTTTGGGTTTTGATTTTGATTTATATTATGACATAGGTAGGATTGAATTTGATAAAATGGATTCAAAATTTTTAATCATATAATTGGAATTTGGTAAATGGGACTAATTTTTTTTTGTAAATATGTATAGTAACTGTGGAAAAATGTATCACTTTTATAAAAGGTAAATCAGTATAATTGATGTTAAAAAATAGATAAGATCCTAATATATCATTTTAATTCTTGTGGGATGAATATAATAAAATATATAGAATATTATGCTCAAATTTATATGTTTATTCTACACCATTCAATGAAAATTACATTTAACCCATGCAAAATGAGTATCGGAAAAATTCATAAAGAAATGAATACCTAAATATGGGAATTATTTTCACATCAAAATCAAAAGAAGGAGAAGGTGGCCAAATATCATGGATGATGTAATCATCCAAGGTACATGAAATCATGTGACCAACATTGGATCACTTAAGGAATCAAGCATTTTGTGTAGCCTGTATCTTGTCACATAAAGCACCTCATGAAAAATACTTCTATTCTCACAGATTCACCTTGGACACATGACAATCATGTGGTGATAATCAAATATGCTCCCCCAGGAAATGTGGGTTGTCAGTGGTTATCTTCTAACCATCCTTAAAAAATCCTTCAAAAAAATGAGGGGATATATCCAAAAGGTGGAGACCACCAATGGTCAAAAAAGTAATGTGACACTCATCAATGATGAGAAGGGGTAATTATTGTGATGCAATTCAAGAAAAACCATAACCCCTAACCATTTTTGAAATAAAACTAAAGTGATTATAGGGTTTGTGGTAGGAGATACTCATAGCCATAAAAGTCATGTAAGATGATTAAAGAGGTCGATAAGAGATAATGAGACTGAGGTGATATGTCTTCCTCATCTCGTAGAAGCCCCTTGTCATTTCAACATCATCTTGAAATAGGCCTCGAGTATGTTTTGGAGTCCACTTGCTTCCCCTTCCACTCACTAAGGATGAATAGATGAATCTTTCAATGATATGCTCGTGCAGCCACCTATGAACAATTAGGGTCATGTGATGCATTTTCCATAAATAGATAAATTTTCTTTGACATCACTAATGTAATTTCATGTGTCCTTAACCGTTTGTTAAATAAATCAAAGGAGAGAAAAAGGGAAGGAGTATGAACCATGGAATGGCCATAAAAATATATAATTCATAATGAAAGTGCACAACATGGTACCTCAGGACTCCAAGACAGGCCACCCTGATCTTGTAGTGACCCTTGGACATGCCACAATTTCCTCACGAAGTGTCTGATGCAAGGCATCTAGAATCTCATGATGGTGTTTCAACATGTTTCTGGATCTCAAACTGTCATTTGGAAATGCCAATATTAATAAAATAGAAGTTTGTTGACATTATAGAATGTCTCAAACAACTCCCCATTAATTGGAATAAATCCTATAAAGGAATAATTGAAAAGAGGGACTCCCAACCAATGAAAAATGGGCAATGAACTCGAAAGAGATCCACATAAAAGTATCAGGAAGGAGTGTGGCATCAGACCCCTTTACTGACTCCATTATGGGTCATTTTTAGACACACCGAAAAATATAATGAACAATCAGGTTGCGATGCTTATAAATCCCCCACCCCATACTCACTAAAAGGGGTGTGATTTTTAACATCTTGGCCCATTACCACACCAAAACACCAGAGAAGATTTATCAAAGTTGATGATATTGTAACTTGATAGTCTTCCTTTAGTTCATTTACTAGAGAATAGCCAGATTGATCATGCTCCACGAATAAATCACATCACATTATCATTCATATATCACATTAAGGAATTATGGGAATAAGTGTGAAAAACATTCCATACATTTTTGTTATAATGAAATAATCAAAATAAAATGACACTAAATTAATCTAAAGAATTCACAATACAAGGAATAGAACAAATACTAAAATTGAATGGAATAAAAAACATGTTTTTTGACACTCAGACACTTTATGTGAACCATAAAAGACATATGATAGCACCAACACATGTCTCCTAGACTTATCAAAACACATTTATCATAATTACCTGGCTCATGTAAAATCATCAAGACATGCCTGATAAAGACACACGGTCTCCCTTGGTATGTCATATTAGAATCATGAATTCCCGATGGACTTGTCTCATAATCCATATAAAGCCCTTATAATACATCACTTAACTCATATAATGGCACCTGATCTGGTTATCCAAGATTAAAGGTCACATCTAGTTAGGTTAAATTCGATCCCATGATACCCTCTACGTGACTCATCTAAGACTAGTGATGAAATCCAAACATATTATATAGGATTCACGATTCCCTCTAGGGATATAATCTAAGACATGTGACACACTATGAGACATGTCGTACCAACACCTATGACATCCTCCATGTTATTCAGCTATCCCTTCAGATAATACCACGAAAATTTGGGTGGATCATGCGACACCCTCTGGACATGTTAACTCGGTTATGTGATGGCCTCTGAAAAATCCAACTATATCATGAATAATCCTCGGAAAAAATAAATTGGGTCATGCGATAACCTATAAACATGTTTGACATGCCACAAGGTCCACCCAACACATGTTAAAATTGTTTTTCCCTACTGTTTAAGCCCCCATCAATAGGTAAACCTCACATATAAGGCCAAATAAAGGTAACTATGGAGACTCTAATCACTACCATATTTAGGATATGTAGGCACCACTTCATATTTTGAGATCCATATTTATTATATATGTTGATCGCATCATATAAGTCTCAATTATATAATTGAGGATGTTGATCACTTTCCATCAATGTCTTCTCCCAATGATCATGGATCACATGGGCTTATGGGGTTTAATTAGTCATGTAATCTAAAACATAAACCCGCCAAGTTACTAGGGAATCCCCAAAGAGTAACCCATGATAAATATATACTACGAGATCTCTAATTATTGCAATAACTAGGAAACATAGAATTAAATCATAATGTACAATATCAAATAAAGATAAAATTCAGTTTAAGACTTATGTCAATTATATTTCAAACATCAGGACAAAATTATTACAATGGAATGACCACTCTATCTCATCTAAAAAATGACTTTGACATAAACTAGAATATGATGAACCTGATTCCTTCCATGACCATGATTTGTATGATGCCTCCCGGATACCTAATCCACATGTTAAAAATCACAATGGGTGTCCCAGTGCATAATCCCCTATATCCTTATGTGATGTGACTAATTACATTGTATCCCTTATTTCTCACACTGATCATGGCTCATCTGTAATTGGGTATTTTTGATATTCATATCAATGATATCCAACTACTCTGGAAATGATATTATGTATTCCTTGATGAGTGGAATTATATATTCTCAAATTTAAACAGGCATCTACCTTGGGAATAATGACAAGGGATTGAGTGAACTATAAGAACCCTAATTATAACCATTATAATGATACATAGGATTCCATTGTAAGTCTTGAGATCAAATAGACACCTATTTGGGTTTATGTTCTTTTATGGCTCAAAAAACTCTACCATCGAGACTTAATCATTTTCATGGGAAGATCACTCTATCACCCTATAGAGTACTATGAAAAGAAATGAACTATGAAAACTATGATCCTCATTATGATTGGGATACATTGGAAATTCACCTAGGACTCACGATTGAATAATTGTTTCCTTAAAAAACCCATATAAGTTATTTATGCATGATATTAAACTGAAAAGGTCCAATGAAGTACATGGGTTTATATTCATCTAATAACCAGGAAATGTAGAATGCATCATAATGGCTCAATCACATCCTAAAAATATTAAGAACAACCTTTTGTGGTATAATATTAAAAATAACATAGTTATTCAGCTTCAAAACATTTGTAACCACACGTTATTAGAAAATGATGGAGATCGTCAGATACATAGAGATGGATTCACTAAAGAGGGTCCATCATTTTCACATGAAATATAATGAACAAATATTTTTTTTGTTAGGTTAAAAATCTCATATAAATATTTAGAAGGGATTCGTGAACATATATTAAAAATATAAGTGAGTCCAAAAGTAGAAAATAACTCCCCTCAAAAGGATGCAATAAGCCCTACTGGCCATCATCTCGACCAATGACTGTCCAAAAGAGTAATTGGGCCTAAAATCCCAGATGAATACCTTACCATGCAATGTCGGTCTGTACCCAAATACATATTGAGGAACTATTGCGAGTTTCAATTTTGAGTGAAAATGGTAACCGAACTTTCATGATTTTCCACAACACCCCCCACCAAAATCCAACCATATGGTGGATCCCATTCCATACCTTTGATATCTAAACAAAACAAAATTGGTGAACCCAACATGAAACTCCCTAATGAAAAAAAAAATATTTTGTTATTATCCATAAGGACATATAATTTGCACACTATATGAAAGTAATGGTGAACCCAACATAAAATTATTAAATAATAAATGATTGGATATTATTCATCAGGCCATTTATTTTGACACCATATAAAAAAATTGTGATACCGTCTTGAAAATATGTAATAATAAATGGCTTGTTATAATCTATCATGTCTTATTGTATGCACTGTACATGAAAACAAAAAAGTAAATAACTATGTGAAACCATATGGATAGTTTTACTTGAAAACCATTTACATAAAAAGTAGTAAGACTATCATGATTTTAAAGATGGTCTTTTACAACTAGAGTTATCATAAAACCATCCTTGCTTTGAAAAAATCCAAATGATAAGAATAGATCAATTGGGAATAAAATTAAATGTGTGTTAAATGTTCATATCTATCTTAGAATATTATTATAATGATATTACACTAATCAATAACATGATTATTTTTCATATTCACCAACACAGATACTTCTATAAGCATTCGGATTTCACAAAAAATGAATTCATCATCCATCAATTTTATATTGAAAATCATCTGCAGCCACAAACCCCATGGGTCGCAAAGTGATATCACCTACTCAAAATCTCCAATGTTCGGTGTTGAACATGATGATCTGGGAGTAAAGTAACACCTAAATGTTTTTTATGAAAACATTTCTTCAAATACTTTTTATTCCTATGTATCTTATGTTGGACTAAATCATGAGTTCAAAAAAAAACACGACACACCCTTATTATAAAATTATTGTTATATCCTAGCTGTTATTTTAGCTGAAATATTAAAAACAAACTTATGAAAATCTATTGTGAGTTAGTTTTCTATCAATTATTTATAAAAAATATAAATTAGATATTTGTATGTTGAGTGAATTTACATTAGTAATGAAAATAATTTGATAGGTATTTTATATACTTAATAAAAAAAATTTATATTCAAAAAATTGATATTTTAACCATAGGGTGTGAATAAACCATATTTTTTGTATAGAAACCTAATTTTTTAAAAAAATACGGAAATTTTTCCTTCGAATGGAGAAACATATTTAAATTAAAATTTTGACACATTAATAATTGTTATTTGACAACATAGACATATTTTTTTAATGTGGGATATAAAAATTTATGTTTTTTGATTTTATGATATTTTATAATAATATTCATGTTTTTATGAATAGTAAAAACAAACCAAATTTTATGTGAAAATAAATTTTTTCTTTGAAATCATTTATATTGTAAAATTATAATATTTAATGGTTTTAATGTATAAATATAATATACTTTTTTCAGTAAATATAATTTCTGTAATTATCAATAGTTTTACATTGAATTCATATGTAAAAAATTTAAATCTTTCGCAATGTTTTAACTTTTAAAAAACCCTTTATCTTTTTCTGACGATGGGATTGATTTTGATTCATTAAAGAAACTTATGTGTTTTGAATTTTATAAAAAGGAACCCATATTTGGAATCAATATCTTGAAATTTTGTTACTAGAAATCTGTTATTTTTTGGCATTATGAATAGTATATTTGGTTATTATTTTTATTACCATGGTTAAAGATAAATCAGGTAATTAAAGGTAAAAATTATATTATAAAATTATCTTAACACCGTTAAAATCCTATTGTATAACTAAATTAGTCCTTTATAGTCTATTTTTCTAAATAAATAATTTCATTGCTACTTACCTATGAATATGACATAAATGTAATAAATATTAATGAATGTGACAAAATGTCAGAGTCTCCTTTAATATAAGTTTATTAATTTTAATATATAGATAACTTGGAGGTAATATATACTATAGATTTTATACAGAAATATCAAACCATTAACTACATAGTATATATAAATTTATAGTTTTCTAGAGACTAAATAATTACCATTACTGAATACATAATAGTGACAAAAAATTATATTATTATTATGGATATAAAATAAATTATTCTAAAAATATTAATAGAAATATCATATGAACTGATTAATGTGATCCAAAATATATATATTTCCCTATTTCATGTTATGAGTGAATTTAATATTTTGGTATGAATTTATCTTCTTTAAGGATTTTGTTAAATTCAAATAAATGAATGGTGTCAAAATTGACATTATTGATATTTTATAAAAATAAAATCATATTAAATTACCCAAATAACATAAATAAATTTAAAAATTAAAAGGTGTTAATTATGAGATCTAAAATTTCATTATTGTCAATTTACACCATATAATAAAATATTAATAACCAATAAACATTTAGATTGTTATTACCACAGTTAACGTTATATAGAGTAACTATGTGTTAAATAGAAATACATGGATTGAATTTAAAAAATAACAAGTCCAAAATTTATTGGTTGATGATATTACAAACCTATATCATCTGATCTTATATATTCGGACATTTTTTAGGTTTTTTGGTTTAGGAATGATTTTATTATAAATATTTATTTCTGGAGTTTCCAAAAGTAACACTCACATCAATTATAAAATAGTACCTCCTCTCTCAGCTCTTCAGATAATTTAGAGACGTCGATATCATCAATAACCTATTTTTTTCTGAACTACCATATTTTCATTCTACATGTTCGGGTTATCTTAAAGGACCAACTATAGTGCTCTAAGAAGAGATTTAGAGGAAGCACATCGAGGAAGAGGTAATCTCTTCTATCAATTCCATCAAAGTTCATTATTATTAAACATCATATTCAATATATGATTAATTATAATGTAATAACCCCAATTTCACTCATATAATGATTTGTTATTATAAATATTAAACAACTCTATTTCACCTTCTATCCATCCAATTAAAAATAAAATTATTGCTCATGCGTACATATGGTTTATCATCTCCAGGTCATGGTGAAATCTATTTTTCACCACCACCTTATATGGATGGATATAATGATGAAAATAATTTATATATATAGGATTATTATAACATGATACTAATTTTTGAATATCATACACTATCCACTTCAATACCATTCGATAATATTGGGAATGATATCATTGCTTGTGCGTACACACGCCCAACTATCTCTACGATGTGATGTGAAACATTCTCCATGATCTTTATTAAAAGATGATTATATACATGAATTGAATGAATAAATATGATATATATTATACTAATATAATCTTGTAAATGATTAAACTATAATCTACTAATTGGATCATGAACTTATCTGACAAATGTTTCATAAGAACAAAAATAGTAGTAAATACCTAAATAAGTAGTGACAATGAAATGTTACTATCAAACTTATAATAATATAATCATATTTGATATCATAAAAATGATTAGGATTATAGATTAAGTCAAAAAAATTATTAAAATCATTATATAGTATGATTAGATACATACGAAGGATATCATACATAAGGTAAGGGATAACATTGAAAATGTCATTTTAATCCATGATTTATTATTCATAAGTATTTATGGGGGTACATTTTTCATCCACGTCCATGTTTCCAACATATGTATTTCAAAATATTATTTATATCCTTATATAATTTTTTTAATTAAATTTTACCCACTAGTAAAATTTTACTAAACTGTATGAATGGAATCTTTTATCATTTTCAATATGAGGTACTTTTTAACTTTTTGGGAAAATGTACGAGAAGAATGTTTTTTAAATTGTATAGAATGAATGGATTTTTATGTTTTCATAATGCATTATTTATTTTAATATTACACTACATTATTTTAATTTTATTTTCACATAAAAATTTTTCTTCTAAATTTTATTTTTATTTTTAGAAAGGAAAATGTTTTTCGAGAAGAAAGGTTATTTTCCTCAAGAATTAATTACATGTTTTTTCTAAAAAAATAAATCCAAGATGAAACTCTTTATATAGGGTTATATTTATAACACTGTTATTTCAATGATTTTAATGTGTTTTTTTAATTAAATCTATTCGTTTAATATCAATTTTTATGTAATGTTGTTTAAGAAACCCATTTTATTTCATGGGTTATGATTTGGTGAATGCTTTTATGTTTTTGTAGAATATGTAACAATTTTTCATTATGAGATGGGTGGGGCATATATCTCCCTCCAATTAATTTGGTAGTAATTAAAATATCATGATATAGACATGAATGTAATGGAAAGTAAATTGGGTTATGTAATATAGGGCTGGAATGAGGAATGATATTGGGTCCGTAATGAAATTTTCTTGCTATGATTGTCACAACAATGAGCCCTTACTAATATGAAATGATTTTCAATGATTATGTGTATATGCCACAAAATTTCATGTCTTATGTTATGAATATTTTGATTACATTTCACCTTTATTTTTTATCCCAGTACATGATATTACTATCCTTTATATACAAGATAATATTTTCATATATTATGTTCTTTTGATTATGATATGATTGATATTTCTCTAGTTAACCCTTACTGAGGATTTGATCCCACCCTTTCATATGTTTCTTTTTCCATGGACATGAAGAAGGTTATTAAGTGAGATATGTCAAAAAGGAGTGTAGTTATGAGGAAATTAGTGCGAGACAATGTGGATGTTTTGTGAACCTCTTGTTTATGTTTCGTAGTTTCTAAGAAAACTGAACTTATACGTTGTTTTAGTGTTTTTTTCATGTTATCTAATGAATATTTATCAGTGTTGAAGTAATATATATATTTAAAATATGGGCCATTATATGTAACATTGATGCGGTACATTTCTTACCATGGAAGCTTCCCAAGAGGTTCTTTATGCATACAAACCAGGGAGTATGCATCACCAAAGAATGAATGTTGCTAAGATATTATCCCTTGTGGATAAAACCAACAACATTTGAAATATATATATAGAGTGAAAAATTCCAGCTTTAGTCTCTAATGCAGGAGGATTAAGATACAAAATGTGGAACCCTTTCAGTTCAGGTGTCACTGAGGAGAGAACCTATCCACCGTTTTCTCCACCAACATCACATAGGTACCAAATAGTCACCTTATAATGGTACCGACTTACACAAATCTGCGTATGATTCCCATGATTGGGAAAAAATTAAGTATTATCATAGGAGGAAGGCAATTTATATCCCAAAGAGGGGTCATATACCCTCTTCTACAGACATTTTCCATCGACATGTTTCAGAATAAACTAGTTTGCAGGAACATAGCCCTACTCTCTCGGAACAAGTCTATGGACATATTCTATAAGTAGGAATAGGTAAGGTTCATGCCCCAACCCCCATGCATGGAGACCATCATCATATTCTTAAAGAACAAGTATAAAAAAGTTTTCTCATATTCTCACTTCAATCAAATACATCTGAAAGTGTACAATAGATATTGAAAATGTGTAGGTGTATATCATTGAACACATTTGTCTAAAATGCCAACATAATTAAGAAAACGTTGAATCACTCGACCTGCAAATTCCAAAACTGTTGTATATAAATGAAATTGGGCATACAATTATCCCCACATTCCAGGGAAGCTCAACACAATGATCATTTAAAGAAAGTGGTTTAATGGGTGTATGCACACATCATTTCTCCTATCCAGGGGGATTATCAACATATTCCAATAAATGGAAAGGAATTAGGCCAGGATCATAACCTCGTTACAACCGAGGCTCACCAGGTGAGAGCACTACATTCCTTAAGATAGTGGAACAATCATTTTGAAGAAGTCTCAGGAAATATTCCAAAGGACCAAGATATAGATCATATCGTTGTTCTGCCGTGGACTCACCATATGATAGGGACACAAACATCAGGGCAAGCTCATATTCAGTTCAAATAAGTCTAGATGCATACTCCAATGGACAACGATATGGAATATATACAATTTTTTGTAGGGGATAACTAGGTGAGAATATCATATGCCTTTTGAGAGGTTCATATTCATGTCACTGGATCTTCTTTCCATATTCGTCTAGATCACAGAATCCAGATGAATATTCCTACCTTCATTGATAAATGACTATGCCAACATCGTTCAGAAGAAAGATTGGAGTAGGATCATATACATTATCCGTTTTAGAGGTCCATCATCATATTCTACATGGGAATAAAAATCATGAATTGGCTCATATTCTAATTCCAATTGGGGAACACCAAATGACAGTGGCACAATCCCCGGGGTGGGATCATACTCTTATAATGAATGGATAGTGGCATTTCCCAAAGGCTCAATATCAGGATCATACTCCCATCTTTACTAAGTCTCACCAAGTCATAATGGATCATGCCTCATGAAAGGACCATATCTATATCAATAATGAGACAACTCTTCAGAATATTCTAGAACATTGTCACTTGCTTGTGACATTAACACTACACTAGATGGTTATATACACATTATATAATCTTCCATACATCAGGTTATATCTCTTCACTATTCAATAATTTATCTTTGTATATACTGTCTATGATGAAAAGTTGATCCCATAATCCATAGAAACAAAATTTTATAGATAATAAGGGCTTTTAAGACACATTACCAACAATATGAGGGTCTATATACTCTTCTATGAAATTGGAAGTATATGTTGTTAATTTTAATGACATTATTATTCATAAAAGTGTAAAGATATATCACATGGACTCGATTCCTGACATCCACCATGGTTAAACTCCCCACAGAGATAACATCCTTGGACCAGGAAATCCCCACCCCTTCCAAGACCCATCTGTATAGATAGGTATTAAAAACCCTAACAACTTCATATAGGGATGAGCTTCAAACAAATGGGCCAATTGCATATGGTTTCGCATAAATACCTAGCAGTATTCCACTCTTGTTATTAGGTGACCATCATAGCCATCTTCTATGGTCTGACCAGATAGAGGTATGTCATTTTGGATAAGACGAGTCTTAAATTTACATACAGAGAGAGTTATCATGAAACGACCTCCCCGTCATGTTCTTTCCCCACAACACTTTTGACTATGGGGTCCCAAATAATCTAAAAAAGAGTTCATTCTATATATAATCCAAAATATGTGTGATACTCATCAGAAACTAAAGACTCAACATCTCCCTTATCCGGGATATGAGTGTCACCTTCCAAAAATCAATATACTCTGTTGTGATCAAGTGTTGGATGAAATCTATGTGTCTTGGGATCTAAAATTGGAAAATCATAGTGGAAATCAGCAACATGCTTTCTAGAATTGCATCACGACACATCAACATTGGAAATCTGGATCCACCTAATGTATCCTAATTCGATGATAGAAAATGAATTTATTTTTTCACAATGAGGAACCCCTTGAAAAATAGAACCCCTTAGAATTGGTATCCTGTAATGTTATAACATTTGGTGCAATTAGGGGACCAAGTAATGTTCAGTCTAGTAGTTCACTACACTGTAATTCCCCCACTTGAATGATGTCCAAAAATCAGGATCTAATGGATGGGATAGATGAAAAGTAATGAAACTAGGCCCCTCAATGCAATGAGAATAGAATATAGTCATAGAGACTGTTGATGCAATCATCTATGAAAAATCCTAAATAGAATGTCTCCAATCCTGGGATGCGGTCATGCCTGACTCCCTCAAAATCATATCTATGCCGCATCCATCAAGCCATAGTATCTTCTACAAAAAAAATCGTCTAGGATTATACCCATCCTCTTAAACCCAAGTAACATGGAAGACCATGTCCTCTCTGTTGATCGAAAATTTCAGAAAGGATTTAAAACATATCCAAGGAAGTTCTTAGAAAAACCTATCCCTCTATGTTGGTGGATTTTATATCTCAATTTCCATCGCTAGGTTCATCATCCTCTTATAGAACCCAAGGGACATGAATGGTGATTTTAGATCTACCCCATAAAACATGGAAGGAGGGATTTATATCTACAAGTATATACATAGAATCATGATATCCATGGCTTGAGCTATTGGGTCCTCAATAGCATGACTATTCAATTCCAATGCAATCTAAAAATTTCCCCCAAATCGCAGGACTGGGGTCATCTTCGTCATCATCACCATCACCATAGATTTAATTAGTCTTCCCAAGGTTTAGTGTAAAATGGATGGTGTCCCACTTATACCTCCCATTGATATACAGATCTCTGATTCTCAAGGGCCATACAACAACCACAACTGGAAAATCCCTCAACGTCATTTTTCATAAGCCAAGATAAGAGGAACGTATGGAAAATGTGATCTAACCACATTGGGGTCACAAACCATAATTAACCAATATGGTAAAGGTTTAAAATAAATACCATAATTAATTTAGTATAGAATCATCTTTTTGTGTTTAATTTAATAAAGTATTGTCATTGCCTGATATTCCTATACAAATGTTTTCACTATCAACATGGAAGACATTGATCAAGATGAAAATGTAGGGGGACACAACATAGAAATTTTACCAGGAGAGAAGGTTTATTTTGATGAACCAAATGAGGTTTCATGTAGGTATAACCAAAGAAGGATCCCAAATATGGCACCTCTAAATATCGATTTACTACCTCGGCAATGGAAAATTGATATAGGGAATGTATAAGTATATCTCAATCACCACCCAGAAGAATTGAAGTTACTTCCTGTTAGGAAATTTTTTTCTTAATATGAGATTGAGATACCAACTATTTGAAAACTAAATGAGGAACAACTCATGGGAGATATACACATTGGGAATCTTCATTAAACATAGATGAATATTCTCCTTCCTATGGATGATCCTTCAGGAAGAGAGGAATCTTATAATAATATTTTATTTGGATCCAAATAGACAGTATATGTAAGTTATGAAGTTGGAATTGATCGCGAAATACCTATATTTTTGTGATATCCTCTCCCATTAATGGTAATTAATTCAATATTATGTATTGTTGAGATTCGGTGGGAGATGAATGCGGGACCAAATCTATTGACCACACTTGCATCATGTGGATGGGAGACGTCTCAAAAAACTGTTCCCTGAGTGTTTCATAACATCATTGAGTCCATGGATACTAGATAGGAAGCCAAGGAATGGAGATTTGAACCTGGTTTTCCTGAGAAGAAATCCATTTCCTGATTGTGTGGATGACATGTTGCCTCCACCAATCATCATAAATCCTACCTTCTCTACTTTTAATTATGTAGACGACCCTGAAAAACCTATCACAGACATTGTATATCAATGTGGGATTATTATGGGACATCAAGAACAATAGGAGGCCCAAAACATGAGGTGTTTCATACAGAATCTGATTGGTCCAGCCTTTGTTTTGGTATAGTATACGTTGAGTAGGATCCATTGTAGGACGGGAAGACTTTCATCTTCAGTTACATTATTAATTAAGCTCCAGAATGAGAAAAATGATGATTATTGACAGGTAAATTATTATAAAAGACATGAGAACAAGAGGTTTTATTTTTTTCCTATCAATACGGAAATGATTTATAAATTGGGCATGTATCCCACTCTCAAACGAGAATCTTATGATAATCTTTATAGAAAATCTATTGGTTGAATTTTAGACACCCCCAACCCCCATGAAGAATTTAGGTGGGTTCTAATAGTTTTTTGAAATGGAACAATGTACTTAAGAGGCTATTCTATGAACATGATCTAAAACATGAATCATTCCCACAACATAGGGGAATAGGACAGAAAGTGAAAAACCTAAAGCTATGATTCTCAATCTAATAGTACTGTACATCTAGGCACATTGATAGGCTCCAAACCACCCAACACCTCTTATATAGTAGAAACATCCAAAAAATAACACATATAATGAAGAATTTATATATCAAGGTTTCCAGAGATATGAGGAAAGAATGAAAAATTATACTCCTTAGTAAATGAACAGGTCCCAGATTATTTTGAGTTTTCCATGAAATATAACTTGCTCAATCTTCCACAGCATAAGAAGTTAGGTAAGGTCATCCTCACAAACCATAAAAAAATTTTCACTAAATATATAAGGTTTCATCATAACATCCAATACCTAATCGTCTGAAAATATGTCATTGAAATCATGAACATTTCAAGGCATGTGGTTTTAGAAAAACTTCCAAGAGTATATGGCATGCATAACCATTGTCCAGTCAGAAGAAGATGATTATGGACATATTTTTTCAGCCACGAATGCATAAAAAATCAATAACTAGATGACTCAGAAAATTGTTGATCAAGTTCATTCCACCCTAGAGGGGGTTCTATATTTTCATCCCCGGTAATGGGAAGTTAATTAAGAAATGAATGATTGGAAGGATATACCCCTTGACATTCAACTTCCCCAAAACCCATCTACCCCAGATTCCATGGCTTTTAAACCACATTCCATAGAGTAGCACCATATAATGAATGATTAGAATTTCCCATAGAAGTAAGATGTTCAAAAATAGCCATTGGGTTTCAAATTCAATCTCTCAATACTTGATGAAATCTAAAATTAAAAATAACTTAGGGAGGTAAATGTTTAATACCTTTTGATACAACAGGATTTGAAGACAAAATTAACTATGGTTGATGCTTATTAAGTGGATAATATGTCCTCCAAATTCCATGTCATTATATCAATCACTAATCAATATGAGGGGGAGGACATATAAGGGAACATCAAAATCCTATATGTCTTGGGAAAACAAAATAATGTAAACATTCAATGGTTTAGGAATTATAATTTTTATGTGATCAATATCATCACAATTCTAACCCTCCAACATTGGGTTTATATAAAAGGAGACTTATCTCCCATATAGATGACCATTCAAGAATGTGATGAGCATGAGAAAATACATTTCAACAAGATCATACATCAAGTCCAGTTTCGGGAATTCACATCTATAACTTAGTGTATGGTAATCCTACAATACATGCCATATATTATCCTTCTATGGATTCCCTAGTTCCATAGCATCTTGGCGGTGCCTTGAACATTCCCTAAGTGTTTGAAGTATCCCCTATATTTCAAAGCCATCGTTCTACCTGGTGACAAATCCCACTTCATAACATGCATAACCCCAAATGATGAAGCATAGTTCTATAATAAGGGAGGCAAGAAACTGATGGTGGATGTTGATATGGAGGTTGCAACCCCTGCTGGAATGGGGATCACCCCTATCAATCCCTTGAGTAAGCTCAAAACAAACAATGTTCTCTACACAAATCTAGTCAAGGTCAAAGATATAATCCTAGATTTCCCAGCCCCTCCACTCCTCAAAGATGCCCCACGATTTCCAACTTCACCTGCAAATGTCTCCAAAAACACACCATTGGTGGAATATAAGGATGATATTAAAAATTCCCCTCCATTATTCAAAGAAGGTGTATCCCCCACCATATACAAGCTACAACATTTATTTTTGGGAATGGAAGAAGACTCATTTTTTACTCTGACTTCTGCTTCCATACCCATTTATGAGTAAGATATTTATACAACATTTATAAAGAAGCACAGATATGTGTTATCTTCCAAAAACACAAAAAATTCATGGAATAAACAAAGATGTTCCTATGTACCATCTAGGAATTCTTGATAAGAATTGATGATTTTAATAGGAATAAAATAAAATTAACCCCTATAATTATACCAATGTATCAGCTGAGGATGGGATGTGAATCATAGTTGTCATTTTACAAGAAGTTAATTATCCCTGATGGCATTCCAAAACTGTCCCGTTCAAGAAAAAAATCCAGAATATTGTGGTTTGTATTTATTTCAAAGACCTTAATCAACACGTAATGAATGATGATTTCCCATTTTCGATTATAGAACTCATTATCAATTCAACTGTAGGATTACAATACTTTTCCTTTATGGATGGGTAATCAGGGTACAATCAGATCAAGATATCCCAAAATATGAAGAAGTCACTTCCTCCATAGCACCTCAGGGGATCATATAATATCAGGTCATACCATTTTGATTAAAGATTTCAAGCCTAATATATTGCTGCACCATGAATAATATATTTATGTCATTCTTAGGATGGATAATAGAGTGTTACATTGATGATTGGGTTGTTAAATATGGATAGTGATGTGATCACTTCATAGAACATCAAACAATCTTAAAAACTATGACAGAAAATTATGTATTCGAATCCACTGAAATATGATTTCATTGTATCGTATTTTAGGTTTAGTGGCTTCATAGTACATAATTGTGACATAGAGGATGACCCATTGAAGAATATTTGTATTTTTTCAACGTCACCCATAGAAATATCAAATAATTCACGGGACTCCAAGGTCACCTCACCTATATTCAGAAACTCATAGACAACCTAGCTAGTAAATCTCTCTCATTCACCTAGATAATAATGAACGGAATTGTGTCTCAATGGGATGATTCCTTCCAAAAATAATTCATATGTATCCAATGGTACTTCCTACAAAAATTGGTTTTGACTCCTCTAGTGTATGGGTGTTCACTCATCTTATATGCAGCTTCTATGGAACACTCACTAAGAGCCCTCGTCAAATATAAAAGCAGTTTAGGGAGACACAATAATATCTAATACCTCAAATGCATGATTTTAGATACTTAGACTAGATATTTGGAGGTTGATAAAAACTACATCGCACTCATCATTGTGTTGAAGAGGATGAGGCATTACAAGTAGCACCGCGAATACCATTTGATATCTCATATTAATATTCTAAAGTACATACTTGTCCACCCTATTTTGATAAGGTGATTGGATCAGTGGGTAATCATTCTGTAAAAATTTTCATTCAGTTAATATCAGAGATTTGAGTGAAATGGAAATTCCTGGTTATTTTCCTCATAACACATCGTACCATGAAAAATACACTAGAACACAGTGAACTACCAAATGAAGAGGAATTTTGTTCCCATGAAAACACCCAAACATGGGATGTGTACTTTGATGGTGCTTCCTGGAATAATTTTGGTATAAGGATGTAATACCAAAAGCTGAATTGGGATTTTTTAAGGATTGTAGATGAATCTCTAGAAAAATAAAATTTGAGACACTCTTTCCCACTATTCATATTCTACACAAATAACAGGTCCTAATATCAAGCCCTAATTACTCGGATGGAATTAGCCCTACAATGTTATATATCCTAGAAGAACGTAAAAGGTGGCATAGAATTGTAGATAATGTATATCCATGATGAATATTTTAATAAAAAGGATGAAATATAATTTATAATGTGTTATGTCTAGGTATTAGTAGAAGAGTTCCTTTTTTATCACACATTGCACCATATTCCCCAGTCATAGAATCGTTGTGTTTTTTCATTGGCTAATTTAGTTCCTATCTAAGCAAACCTTGTCCAAGAAGAAGTAACCTTTCCTATCCCACATCAAAGAATGATATTATTGGTCATTATATGTGATACAGGGAAAATAAATCTGTTTAGAACCACCTATATAATAATGAACTAATGTCCACCCATAGTTGGATAGAGCTCAAAATCAGTTACCTCCAAAATAGGAATCTCCCAATAGACTGAACAGGAAGACAATAGAGTCAGTGTCATGCAGTAAATTTCAATCTATAGGATGGCTATAAGATCAGAAAACCCTCTACAAGAGTGGAATCGATGATATCCTCATGAGATTCATAGAATAATGTGATACATCCACCGTCACGGAAGTGGTCTATGCAAGATCTTGTGGTGGCCATAAATATAGTAGATAGATCTCCCCCCTAATCATTGGGAAAAGATGTTACCGGAAACCCATGTTACAAGACTATGTGGAATTCACCATGATATTTCATGAAATCTATATCCCGGAAAACTCCAACCATCAACCAACTTAATTGACACATATAGCTAATTATTCCTATCCATTTTCTATTTTAAGAATGGATGTTGTGGGGCCACATCCCCCAACCACAACTAAGAAGTTCAATTACATTCCTATATCTTACAACATCATTTATTAATGGGTTTTGGTGATATGTCTAAAGTAATTTTTGATGAAGAACAAAATAAACTTCATAAATTCAAATATCATTATTATGTTTGAGGTCCCTCACATAATATAGATAAACAATGACAAATATTTATATTCTACGGAGTTGACGAACCTATACTAGGTGTTAAATACTGATTCCAATTAGACATATCTCTATCATGTTGTGAAAATTTGATAGATAGTGGCCTTAAATAAGACTCTAAAAAATATAAACTAGAAAATTGTGTAGAAGGTTAAGAATTCTTCATCAGACAAACATCACCTTTCTTTACAGGCCTATCTTACCACCACACATATTGCCACATTGGAAATTCTATACTAATTGGTGTATTAGACTGAGACATTGTTACCCATAGAGATATATAAAGATTCACTCCGAATATCCATTTGTCGACAGATATCAGATGATGAATAATCACAGAATTGGCTGGATGAATTGGAATGACTATCTGAGAATAGATTGTGCACACTGCACTACCTGAATATCTATTATATTAAGACCATATTTTCCTTTAATAAAAATGTTATCCATCATTCTTTCCTCCAATAATAAATATTTATGGCTCTCATAACCTCAATTATTTTGATAATGAATCCCCTGAAGCTAGAACCCAAATGTCGAGGGACCAATGTCATACATAAGGTTTATCATAATAGAGCCTAATCATTGTGCACCATTATTATTGAGCATGTCACACCCCCCACCAATGTAACATTTCTCAAGAAATACATTGCACATATGTCATCACATGTGCATCCAAATAAAATTAAACCTCATAGCTCATCCTTAAAACATGATGTTAAACTGTATGAAGTTATTTTGGACCACATGACATTAAAATGTATGAAGCTATCTTAACCACATGAAAATATACAACTATGATTTCTTCCAAATGTAATAATGGTAAACTATTTTTTTATGAAAGATCTATTTATGGATTGATTCCAATTTTATGAGGATAAAAAGTGAAACTCGAATCACTATACTTGGCCTCATCCATATGATTTTATTCCTTTTACTTTGTTTGTTCTAATGTCCTTACAGGATTAAATTAAACTATAAGGTAGATGGCCTTACCACATGATGTAAAACTATACGGACCCATAACATACCTTATCCATCAAATCAGATGATACATGTCTTTACCTTAATATTTTGAAAATCATGTGTAACATCCTCAATGAATGATTTAAAAATGAATGAATCTATAACATCCATTTTCATTCACATCAAGTTACCCATATCCTTGTCACCTTGGGTTAAACTTTATAATTCTTCCAGAACTGGCTAGGTCTTGAATGTCATTTCCAATGAGATACAAGGGTATTCCTCCATCTTATATCTTCATTAACCTCTATTTGTTATAAAATACCTATTTAATGTAGTTAAATGCTTCCATATGGTAAGAGGGACTATTTTCATTCTTTCTTTCTCCCACCGAACATAGCTCACAAGGGCATAGTTGATTCAGAAAGTGCCTCCTAGCATGAACAAGGTATATCAAGTTTCAAAAATACTTTATGGGTTCATAATAGATAACTATAAAAGGAATATCATGAGTCCTCATATAATGACATTAAACAACACAGATAATTTCTTCTACATGGTGTGAAACGTCACAAACCTATAGACCTCCCGAAAGAGGACCACTATAGTTGGTGTTGGTCTTCTACCACACCTCAAGCCACTCTATCCCTTTTCACATTAGGGAGCCCAATTCTTTGTCATGTGATGTTAAACTACATGGATTTTCATGATATATATGTGGATTGATTATATCTTTCACGAGATACATAGCGGCACCCAAAATTAAATCTTTGCACCTAGCCGCAACATAATCACTTTTTCACCTTAGTCCATCTTCATCCTATATGCCTGAGGATAAACTAAATGATCCTTTAAGAAGTGTTTGTGGATTGATTCCTACCATCACAAGATACATGGTGACACCAAGATCTCTAATCCTATTATTAGTTAAAACATTTCATAGAAATAATTCCAACATTTATTAATGGGTAAAACCTACGTAGATTATTTCCTATTAATGAACTATGTGTGACATGATTCCTTAGCTCGCATGATATGTACTGATGTTTGGAGTCCCAACACAAGTCCTAGTCCCAAAAAAATAAAATATAAGTATGCCCCCACATTAAAAATGGGACATACATGTGCAAGGAATTTTTGTAATTTAATATGTGTGGCTGGATTTCCATCATCATGAGATTCACAGTGACACCCATAATTCAATCCATGGGGCCATCTGCCACAGAACAGTTTCATGTTTCGAAATTAAAAATCCTCCCCACATGACATTTAAATTTATGGCCCTTTCTAACAATGTGTGGTTTTATTCTCATTCTCACGAGATATATAGTATTTTTTGAACATCCACCATTGTGACTAACCATAACATTTCTATTCATTTATGATAGTTGAAACATCCTTATTATGGAAATAAACTATAAAAGAATACATACATACCACATGGAAATAAAATTATTAGATATATTTCCTTCATATATGATGATAAACTACATTAATGTTTGTAGTTACATCATGGTGATAAATGGTATGAGGGTACAACCTTACCAGAGAAGTTAAATTGAAAAGAACACATCTTGGTTACATGATATTAAAAAATCACATCATATAAATCCTTATCGCATGTTTATAAAATACACAAAAATTGTAATTTATAAATGATGTTAATCAAAGTAGAAAATAACCTCATTATATAATGATAAACTGTACAGACCATCATCCATTTTCCACTCCATATTAATATACCACAAGTGTTGTTACCTTGGAAAAAAGAGTATGGGGTTATTTTTAATAATTTTAGAAACACCTCAATACATATAACACAATTAATCATTTCTGTACCACAGGTTTTCAGAAGCCTTTCATAGCCCTTGGAAAAAAAATGAGGTCTCCCAGTCCGGTCGTGCTATTGATGCAAATAGGCTTGATACCCACCAATAGGCGACATCGTGGACCAATATAAATGGATTTATAATTATTTTATTCATGTGTTAATTGGGGATGAATCAAATATCTTATAATGTTATGATACATACATGATATGACTGTCTCGTATAATTTCCAATGACCTATGGAACATTATAACATGATTTTCAACATTTCCATCTCCCACATTGATTGTTGTTGGAGTGCTCTTCACCCAATGTATTGTCATTATTCTATTCTATGAAATATCCCTTATTGCGTCCACATGATTAATGACCATAAAATAAATTCACATTGTTTAAATTTATTTGTCCTCAAATTTTTTCCTATAATAGTCCAAATAAAATGATCATAAAAATCTATAAAAATAGATGCAATACTTGTTAGGTAGAAAAACCACAATGGGTGATCTATGTAAAAGTTAAGTCTTCACTCCCTAAACAATATACACGATCATTTCAATAAAAATAGCTCTCAAATTAATAATTAGTAAATATTATTGGGACCAGTTTTTGGAACTAATAAAATAAAATCTATTCCCATTGGACCCCATGGTCTAGGAAAATGTTAAAGAAGTAATGTACCACATCTTCTTATCATGAAAATATGTTCTACAGGAAATGTAACTAATTTTAGGTTTCTCGAACCATTATTGAATATTATAAATTTCATAAAACACCTTCATGCCTTCAAATTCTATGTTGATGCAACCTCCATGTAACAAAATGGTTACATGGACTCACTATATCGAATGGTCCATCGTATCTTTGGAAGTCCCCCATTAAACTGAGGAGTTATCATCTAGACCTTGATGGATTGTTTTGGGTTGATTGACATGTACCCACCAGTTTTATTTTTTTTTCATCTTTTTAATTCTATATTCATAGAAAATTATTTATAATTTTTTTAACCATACTATATTCAAATACCATGATTTAAAATACTATATTTATTCTAGAACCATTGGATGTTGGACACCTGGTGATTTGAAAACACATGGTGTAGTTCTTGAGCATCACATTAGAAGAAAAATTTACCTAGTGTTCCAGAGACCTTCCTGGATAGCAGTAAGATCATTATATAGATTTTTGAGTCTTTATAAATATTTAATGACCCTTGGAAAGAATTGGAGATAATCTTTTCATGGATATTCCATAAATTCATAAGGGATTCATCCCAACAATTAATTTAATATACTCATTTAATGAATAAAGATTTAATTCTTTCTATTCCTAAAAAAATAGTGGCAAAACAAAATTTTTTATAGTTTTATAATATTTACCTTGTACGTATGATCCATACTATATTCATGTACCCAGGATTTTTGGTTATGACCTACATCAGTGATCTTTCAACTATCAAGGTGGACCTAACATTCGTTGAATTTCAACATCAACCAATATTAAATTAATAAATATCCAATTACAAATGAAAAATAGTGGATATAATATTTTTGTGGCCATGATATCAATTAATAAGGGATTCATTACACCAATTAAAAGAATCTCCACCCTGAATGAGTGGAAATCCATCCCGTGTGGGTCCAAACAATACCATATAATAATCTAGAACATCATTGAGTTCTAGGTCATTCCTAAAATTTCTGTACTATATACCACAGTCTTCAATATAATGTCCATGATCAAACACACTAGATTGTAGCACACCAAATGTCCAAGATCAAATACCATAAATTACATTACACTAAAGGTCCACGCTCTAGAAACTAAATCATATCACAGAATGGGAAAATCTCAAATACACATATTCACATCACACAAATGTGGATGCTCAAAGACCCTAAATTACCTCACACCACTGGTCCAAGATAAAAGAACATAATTTATAGCACAAAATGTTCTAAGATCAAATACACTAAATTACTGCACACCCAAGTTCCATATTCAATGTCACTAAATTAAAACACACCAAAGGTATGAGGTAAAAGACTATAAACTAAAATAAATGTTTGTTCTGTGATAAAAGATATGAAACTACATCACAATAATTTCACTAGCTAAAATACATTAAACTATATCACTCTAATGAACATATCCCTAAAAACCAATTCACAACACTACCAAATACTCAGGTGTGATTTTAATTTCCTTATAACTGAGCACTTTCCCCAGAGATGTTCCTCCTCATGGGTGGAATTTGATGAAACCCACCAAATGACAACTATAAAAATTCACAAATGAAGGAATACCTGAATGTTGGTATTATTTTCCCTACAATAGAAAATTAATGAGAACATTTTAAAATTTTTCAGATCACATAAGTCTCCAAGGTAATTGTGATCTACCGACTATTTAAGATTCACATAAAAGAACCAATAACAGTGATCATCCCATAGTGGGCCTGAAAAATCCCCTCTTGAAATTTCTTCTACTATTTAAAGGAGGCTTGGAAACCTTAATGTCTTTAAGAGAAAACTAGATATGATTCCCGAGGATATGCAAGTTTCCAGTGGTGATAGCCTGATGATCAAACAAAATATCATTTGAAAATAAGAGATATTTCCAAAAGTTATAGAACACCAGTGGTCATAAAACTTATGAAACACATCACCAATAGGAAGGGTAAATCTCTTCAATAAAATTTAATAAGACTCGTGCACCCACCGTCCATAATAAAATAAAATAAATGAGTTAAAAATGAGAAAGGAGATACTTGTGGTCATAAAATAAACGATACACACTATTTGTGGCCCTCGGGTCACCACAAAACCCTATTGATATGCCTACCTCACTTTGTGAAAGCCCTATGTCTTCTCAACTTCATCGCATAAAATGCCTCAGTTATGTCCAGGAAATTTTACACTTAACCTTCATCTCCCTAGGCAAGAATGGATTGGTAATTCTATAAAATTCTTTTGCTCCCCCATATGACCCATATTGGTTCTGGGAGTCATTTTATAGAAATAGATTATTTTTATTTGAAATTTCTTATATAATTTTACATGACCCATAAATATTTTTCAATTAAAAAAATACGATAATGGGGGAGGAGGTTAAATCCTCTTATGGTCGTAATGAACATGATACACTCTTAATAGTACCCTGGAGTAGCCCTGCAACACTTCGGGACATGTTTCCATGATCTCACGGAAACCCCTAGACAAGGAACTATATCTTCGCGAAGTGTCCCGGGAACGACATCGAGTATCTCACAAAGGCCATTCAATATGAACATTGATATGATGAAGTCCCACGGGTATGTCTATATAAAAAAGTTTATATACTTTAGAACAAACTCATGTATCGACTGAGTGCCCATTAATTGGAAAAAATCCAATAAAAGAAGCATTGATGGGATGGACTTGAGACCACTGAAAATTAAGCGACACCATTGGAATAGATCGACGGAAAAGGGTCACAAGGACCTGTGCACCAGACCCATTTGTCAACTCAATTCTAGATATTTTCCATATACTATTTGATAATCATTGAATAAATCTGGTGGCAAGACTTATAAATCACCCATCCAAACCTCACAAAATGGGTTCTATTTTTTGCATCTATGAGCTTCATCACACCCAATCTCCCATGAAATTTTTTTTGAGTGGATAATATCATAAAAAAAATTCTTAAATATTTTAATGTGATGTTTAATAGATAGAGTTAACATGTTCCATGCATAAACCACTTCAGATGATCTTTCATAGATCATGCAATGGAATTATTGATAGATGTGTGATAAACATACGACACATCATCCAAATCACGCGTGACTCAAAATAAACTGACACTGAATTAATATAAGGAATTCATAATACATGGGATTGAATAAACATTAAATGTAAAATACTAAAACAAAAACATGTTCACTAACACAAATTCACTTTGCATGAAGCATTCATGACAGGAGATAAATCCAAGCCATATCACACAGATCTCATGAAACTCCTTCAGTATAATAACATGGGTCATGAACATATTCTAGACATGTAATATAAAATGACATGGTCCCCCTGGGATGATAAATTATTCTCGCAATGTCCCCATGGACATATCAACCATGACTTGAGATTTCATTCAGATACATCACCTGACTTATATAATAGTGCCCGATAATGGCATCCACGTCTTGCGGTCATGTCTATGCATGAAAATCATCTCTTGTTAAACTCACTAGGGGAGTTTAGCGAGACATCCTATTCCCTCTAGAAATGTTGGTAAATACTCCCAATTCCCTCCAACAATATTAACCGAGACATGCAACACCCTCTGAGATAGGTTATACTAACTCCAGTGACACCCTCCAAGGTTTTCATCATTCTCTCACGATAACACCAAGATAGGTTAGTTGAATCATAAGACACACTCAATACATGTCATCATAGTTATGTGATGGCCTTTGGAATAGGTCTTTTTGGTCATCATATCTCCTTTTGAAAATTCAATTTGGTCATCGGATATTCTCTGGACATGATGGCTAGGTCACAAGGGCCCATGTAACAAAGATAAAATTGTTTTCCCTCGATTTTTAGGCACCAATCAATATGGAATCCCTATAGTGTAATACTATATCAAGGGAATTCATTCCATATTTTAGATAAAAATGCTAAAAATTTAAATTTCAATCTCTATATTGATCATCCAGGGTGTTACCATCATATAAGTCTCATCTCTACAATCAACTAAATTGTTCACATTCAATATTTTTTATCTTACAACAAGCAAAGATCCCATGAGAGTAGTGGATTTCATTGGTCATGTCATCTTTACCATAAACCCCTAAGTTACGAGGTCCAAGATAGAGTGTTAGCCTCGATAAACCTAAGTTACAGAAACATTGATTCCTACAAAAGCTATGATACATACGATATATTCTTAAGGCCTGATCTTGAATAAAGATTCTCCTTGGTGTAACCCATTAGTCAATGACATTTTTACCATCATGACCAAATCATTCCCATAAGATAATCACTATATCTCATCTATTAGAGTAATGAAAAAAACTAAACTATGATAACTATGATTCCTTCCATGACCCGGATTCATAGGACACCTCCCTAAGGATGGAGCCCCATTTTAGTCATCTCAAAGGGTGTCTAAATGATAATCACCCATATCTATATGTGATGATACTAAACAATTGATATACATTATTCCGCACACTGAGAATGGATCATGTGGGATTGGGGAGTTGTGATAGTTATATAATTTTCATCATTGATATCCACCTACCAAGGGGCTATCTTTATGCAAGCTTTGATGAGTGGCATGACATATTAACCACTATATAAAGGCATCCTACTTGGGTCTAGTCCCGAGGGTGTGAGTGAACTTTGAAAACTCCTATTCCTGACCCAATTATGATTTATAGGATACCTTTCTAAGGAATGATCTCAAATAAATACCCCTTTTGGTGATTGTAATTTTATGAATCTAACATCTCAACCATCAAGACCCAATCAGTCCCAGGGAATGATCACACTATCATCCACTAGTGGAATGGTAAATCAAATGATCTATATCAACTATGATTCTCTCAATAATCATGATACGTATGACTTCCCCCTTGGACATGATCATCAATAATTACTACCATTAAACACCCATATAATTCGTTTCATCATGACACCAAACTAGACGGTTCCTTTGAACTACATAAGTTTTCATTCATGTAATAAATAGGATATATAGGACACTTCATAAGGTATAAATCCCATCCTTTGAATAATAACTACCTCTTTCGTGTGACACATTTTGAAGAACATGGTTATACGATTTCCAAACATAATAAACCTCTCATTATTGAAAATTTTTGAGATTCTCATATATAAACAGATTGATTCACTATAGAGGCAACATTATTTTTCACATGATAAAGAATTAACCCATATTCATTTTTTAAGGGAAACTATTCTAGTATTTCAATTAAAATAGTTTCACAGACATATCGTAAATCTATATGAGAATCCTATATAATGAATCAATTCCTCCAAAAATATGTGATGATCCTAACATCCAATCCTATCAACTAAATTTAGTTTTGAAGAGTTATTGGGTCTGAAAGCTCAGATTACCATTAGTCTTTTGAAAGCCAGTATATAACCTACTATGAATGTGGGAAGCATTGTCTGTTTCTAGGAAGAGAGATAATGGTATCACAAATATCATTATTATGTACAACATATAACCCCCCACAATAAATCCATCAAGTGGATCCCATTCCAGAACTCAGAATTCCAGAAAAAATAATTACCAATATAATATTTATATAATAGAAAGTTACAAAAACTCACTCTTTTTTTAATATCTATTAAGTGTTCACAAAGGGGAAACATATTTATGAATGAAGTTCAAATCCCATTTTGTAAAAAAAATTATTTTCATACTGATATTTTATTTTTAATTTTTATTAATTATATAATTATCTTAAATTATTTTTAACACTAATACAATTTTCATTTAATTAATAGAAAATTATATATATGATATTAAATATATTATATTTGACATAATTGTTGTTATTAATAGTATTTTAGGAATTTTACACCAAAATATTACATATTAGTGTTTTTAATTGAATTATATTCAAAAAACATTATCATGTTTTATTTGAATTCACATTAAATTTATAGTGTCAACATTTATATTATTAAAAAATTATCAAAATAATAATTTATTAAATTATATAAATAAATTAAATTATTTTTCAAAGAAAATGGGGTAATACATTGTCTAAAATGGCATACATGTTTCATTTTATAGTCAATATTTATAAAACTGTTTCATTTATAACCCTTTAGGAGTGTAAAATATATTACCGTCTAAATGGTAGAATTGTTTAACTAAGGGGTTAAAAAAAATGATAATGTCTAGAATACCACAAAAACCTATCCAAATATTTTATTATGTAGATATTTCATCCATTTATAGGAATTTTTGGATATAACGACTCTATCATAATTAATCTCTATAAAATACAATAAGTTCTCAATACCTAAATTATCAAAGGACACCCATTCCTTCACTTATTTACACTTCTTTGAGAATTTGAGATCATTTAAGCCCTAAAAATTACTCTTCTAAAAATTCCTATGAAACATATTGTGTTCAGGGAATCCCTGAAATACCAACATTTTGTTCCTTAATAATTTATCTAAATAAGTTCTTCTGAAGAATAAGTAATTGTGTTACCCAATATATTTCAATTTTTTTCTTCTTATACGACTTATAAATATCATAAATTTATTTTTAAATAAAATATTATATATACCAAGTATAATTAAATGCTATTATCATTTTAAAACCACTACTAGCCATCCTATTTTCTATCAAGTGGGAAGTGAATGTATCACTTACGTGCACGTATGACCCACCATCTTCATGTAGTGATATAATTCCTATTTCATCACCATATTTTATAAATGGATATTTTGGTGGGTTTAATTTGTATATGTTATAATTATGATGTTATTATATACTTTAAATGATAATATCTTATAATAAATCTTACATTATTATCTGTTGTTATACGATAATTAATCTCGTGCACAAGTCTGGACTACCACCTCAATATAGAGTTGCTATTTTTCATTCATTTATATTTTACATGGATGATAATGAAGTTAGATGCAATTAATATATATAAATCATATGGTATAATAATTAATCATTAAAACATAGTTATTATTTACTTTTCTTACATTAAATCTAAAAAATTTGAAATCTATGTTTATGTTTATATACAACCTACGATCTCCATGAACAATGTAATTCATTTTTATTGAATAAAATTTATGGAATATTGTAAATAAAGATATAATAAATATATATAATTTTTATATCATTATTAAATCTTTTGAGATTATGAATATTTGATCAAATTTAATGGACCAAAATTACCTGACCATAACATACATGAAAAAAATTAGTAATCACCTGAAACATTGATTCTAACTAAAAAATTGTTAATTAAAAAGTGATAATAGAATTTCATTATTACTTTAATGGTCTGATATGTATTATTATGATTATTTAATAGATTTATAATAAATTTATATTCATTATAAAGGTGTTTTAATCATGTATAATTTTAATAAAACCTGTGGTAATGGTTTATTTCACAGTCTTATAATAATTTCAGATTGTTTATGATTAACTCAATGTTAGGGGAGTATTTTTCATCAATATCCATATTTTATGAAATTTTTTTGGATTAATATTTAAATAAATATACAATTATTTATTAATGATAATTTCACCCATGTTTTATTTTTAGAATATTATGTGAAATATATCATGTTTCCATTTTTTGAATGAGGTAATTTTTAAAATTTTGCATCATTGTGAATGAAATGTTTATTTAAAATTTTACTGAATGATTGAATTTTTCTAATAGTATGAATTATATTTACAGTTACATGCCCATTACATTCGTAAAAGATTATTTTTAAGTAAAAATATTTTGTTTATTTTTTTAATATAAAAAATGAATTCAAAGTGAAAAATGTGTAATTTCATGAAGAATTTTACAATGATATTTTTCTAATTATATTCACTATATGAACATAATTTGTTAAATTTTATACATTAATTAGGATATTATCTTATGATACCATATACCATTTTTATAGTATGATTTAATATTATATTTACGGTGGACGTACTATTTTGATACCATTCATCATAATTCTCTAGATTGTTTATGATTAGGTTTATTGATTTCATTAATTGTTATGATTTTTTTAGCTTATTACAATACGAATGGATTTGTTGAAAATATTTCACCACATTCATATTAGTAAATATTTTTACATAGTATGTGATGTGAATTTCCCACTATATTCCCTTGATGAATAGATAGGTCAAATGAGATAGACCAGTTTGGGTATTGTTTTAGGCCTTACGTATTTATCTAAGACATATTTACATGAGGAATTGAATTTTTTTATGATCACTAAACTAAATTTCTTTATGATGAGATTTGTTATTTGATATCCATGTGATTATATAATTAGTACTTCTATACATGGCTGTGTTTCAAGATCATTGGATTATTTATATAGAATATTTTTGATCACTTATACTTTACATTTTACTCACAATGATTATTTAATTGATTAAATGGTAGTTTTTTCCATACATTTACCTTTAAAATTTATTTATGACTTATTTATTCATGTTATAATATTCTATATAAATATATTCACCGAGTAACAGATATCACCCCATTATAATGGTTTTCCCCATGGATTCCAAAAATCATATGATGATTGATATAAACTTATATTATTATAGGAATAATTGTATAGTCAAATAAAATATTATGTTATGTTATTTTTTGTTCAGTTATATATTAAAATGTAATTTAATATCTAACTTTGTGTCTAGTTTTCCAAATATGGTCTATCCAATCCTTTTGGATAGGATTTCTTATATCTAGTGCCAATGTAATAATGTAACAACTGTCTATAAGATAGTAATGTTAGGTTATTTATAGTCTGTATCAAATAATGTTCAGTAGAAACAATGGTAATGAGATTTTAAACAATATTTCTTAAAAAACACAACCCTATGAAAAACAAATAGAATATTTCCAATATAACCAATATTATTATTTTAATATATTTTTTATTTTTTATTATGTGTATCACTAGTTCTGAAATTATATATTTTCATTTAAATTGTTCTAATATAATCTAGTCAATTCTATTATTTATACATGGATCCTATAAGAAGGAATGGAAACAATATCAATGCATATATTCAATATATGGATATCACACCTGATAAATATAATAAAGAATGACATGGAGATATAGAAAGATATTAATAAATTAAAACTATTTTGGGGTAGCGAAATTAGGTTTTGAGAAATTACATTTCTGATATAAAGTATCCTTAAAATCAATTATGTGATGGGACATTTTTAAACCAAATTTTATTCTATAGTACATTATTTGTATCTAAAAAGTTGATATGTTTCATAGAGATCATATTTGTTATTTTTTGATATAATAAAAATGGTAACGTTGTTTTTTAATTTTATCATCTCATTGGGGATGTAGATCATTATTGGCAATTGATTCAAATTATTAAGGATGAGGAGGAAATGTCAATCATGGGTTTGAATGATTCCAAGGAAAATTTCATAGAAAAATATTTTTCATAATAAAAAATGAGTGGATATAGTGAAAACAATTAATTATTATATATAAAAATGATGATAAAAATGTTTCTACGTATGAATCTCACTCTAAATTGTTAAAAAGGAATGTTTCTGTCAATGTACCATATAGAAAGAGAGATAAATTTATAATTTCATTGAGGGTTCAATGCCAATCCTTCTAAGTGAAGTAGTTTCAAAGAATTATCATCATTATAGGATTTTATATTAGATAATATATAGATTAATAGAGAATTATCCAAGTCACATGGACTTGAATGATGTAAAGAGAAGAAAAGGACAACTCAAAAAAATGGACCAAGGGAATAAGGTAATGAAGGATTTTTTTTCACATATGATAGTTGTGAAAAGAATCTCAAAGCTTCCTTCATGAAGGGACTGTAAATTTTCATCAAGAGTGGAGAGAATATACATGAGGATAGTGATTTTAAGGTCAATATAGAAGCTTAAAATGTGCAATGCTTTGACTGTATGGATATGGAGTACTAGAAAAATTAATTCCCCAATCATAAAAAAAATATACCTCAGATGAAACTAAGGGATCAAGGTCAGGATTATTCTATGACTATTTCTAATGTGATATGATTATAGTTCTTGTGTATTTTATTCTAGATTCATAATATATAAATATTTTTATTAATTATATTATCATTAAAATTATTTGTAAACATAAAATAATTTTACCACCATAGTTTTTATTTAAATATTTGAAAGTGTATGTTGAATTGTACTGAAAATAAGGAAGATTCATTCAGTGTAATGGTGGCATTTTTAGAAAATACAAGAATAACATAATGATTTCCCTTAATATTATTGTGATGTTGAGTAAGTAATGTTTAGTATTTATAAATAGTATACTGATATTGATGAAGAAAATTTGATAGTATTGTTGATCATTAAATTTTCTATTTATTTGATCCAAAAGAAATTTGATATGGATATTACTTATTTTCTGGATATATAATAGATAATATGATATCATATTTAAGGTAATAATGAGAGAGTTAATTTATGGATGCATATATATTTTCATTATGGTTTTCTGGTGATTCAAGATATTACTATGTGATTAAGGTCTTTTCTTGTGACATTAAAAATCACTTTATAGAGGATTTATGATTGGCTGTTTTTTTGAATTTTAGTAAACCTTTTCCTATGTTTTTGGATAATTTAATTTTTTTCCCTATATATTTTGGATGATACTTTTGGTTAGCTACTTATGAAAAGGATTTAGTTAATCATTGGACAGTTTTTTTTGAGATTAAAGTAAAATTTATCATATTAGATAACCCGTAAGGATAATTGATTTTTTCAAAATTTTCAGAGGTAAAAAGAATTACTTATAGATCATATGATTCATTAAATTTTTTTATTATTGTATCATCCATGAAATAAAACAACTATAATATCCATTTTATTTCATAAGAGATAAAATGTAAATTGATTAATGAACAAACAAATTATTGGATTACTCTTATACATGTAATGAAATCATGTATGTTTATTTTTTTAAGTGAATTATCTAGATAGTTAAATAATTCATCATATTTTGAAAAAAGGAACATGAGATAAAAATTTTATTTTTTACATCTATTATAAACAAATCAATGGTCATTTAACCCATCATTTATTTATAGTTTCTATGATGGTTATCATTATCATGACCATATTCTCTATCAATCTCTATTAATTCATTGGTGTTATTGTTATCCTCCATTTCCATGTTATATCATCGTACTAATGTTCAAGTATTTGGGAACCAATATATGTTTTTCTAAAAATGACCATCATGTTTTTCTTTCCATCATTTAAGAGGATATATTATTAACCATTTTTACAATGATTGTATTCCAAAAAAAAATCCAATAAAAAATACATTCTATAAACATAAAATATAAAATTTCTAGGATGAAATATAATAAATAAATGATTGAAACACCCTTATATATTAAAATAAAACTATGTTTAATAGAGTGTTTGACACACATTGCTATACCTAAATGAATGATAAAATATTATTATTTAATTGTATCCACTATAAACTAGTTTTTAAATTTGTGGGAATGAATAGTGTTAACCAAATTATGAAATATATATCAATGAACCAACCTAATAGAAATTTCATTATTAATTTTAATGATATAATTTTTTTTTAGGAAATTAATTATTTATATAAAAATACATTTTCTTCAAAAATAATTTTCTTATAAAATAATAAATTTTTTAAAAATTGAATAATATATTAAAAAATATAAACATAAATTTTGAAATCAAAATATGAAAACCAGATTAGGGTAATTTTTCAGAATTTTTCGAAAGTAGTTTCATTATAGTGAATAATGAAATTTATTAGTAACTTTTTAAAAACTGTAATTCTTCAAGAATTTAAAAATATATAATTTTATTCAAAAAATTTAAAATCTATAATTTTTAAATTATTTAATTAATAATTCAATTATTTCTATTTGAATGAATTTTATTATTGATTTTTTCATCAAAACATTTTTATACATTAAAACACATTTTTCTAAAAAAACTACATTACATTGCCTTTTTAATATTGATAATAAAATTAATTATTCCACATATATGTATTTAATATGACAAAATATATTCCATATTTCTATTTTTTTTATTTTTGGTATATTGTATCCTTTAATTTTTCATAAATATTAATAGCTACAATTCTAAAACTTATCAACTCACTAATGGGTAAATCATGTTAATCTAGGTTTAATCATTGTAAGAATGTCAAAATATTTCATATTAATTATTATTTTATGAATTCAATTATACCCTTATCATATTAAACAATAAATTGCTATTCTGAATTGACACTTGTCCTTAAAAATTACATATATAATCTTTAAATAGTATAATGTTTCAAAATTTCATACTATTATTTTAAAATATCTATTATTTTTTCACCTTGGTGGAATTAAAGATAATAGTTAATATAAATTTCTATTTTGTGATAATTGAAATTATATTTAGTTAGGAAATTCATTTCTAATATTTAGTAATTATATATTTTCCTTAAATATTAGTGCAACACTAATATTGTATTTATTTAAATAATAGAAATCCAAAATACATGATACTAAAAATATTAAAAGTGACATTATTTGAGAAATTTATAGTTTTAGGAAATTTATAAGATTAATATGTCATATTATTGTTATTTAAATGTTATATATTCAAAATAGAATATTTATTGACATATTTGATGAAAAATTAAATGAATAATGTCACAAATGACATTAATGATAAATTATAAAAATAATATATTATTAAAATCATTAAAAATAATTGAAGTCATGAAAGATTAAAAGTAATAAAATATGGTGATTAATGGAATCCCATGTCCATTTTTAGTCAATTGTTACATTATTTGTAAAATTACGACCCATTAAGAGTGAATAATAAGTTATCGTGACTAATGTTATAATATGTTAACTCAGGGGTTAATCAAAAATATAAGGTCTAAAATACCACAAAAACCTATCCAAATTTAATTTTATAATGATATTTCACCCATTTAATACACTATATTTGAGTACACAATAAATTGGTGAAATTTGGTCTATAAAATTACATTATTATCATTAATATTTTATGAAATTCTTAAAGTCCTTAGTAACATTAATTATAAATGGAAACCCATTTCTTAAATTATTTACACTAAATTTCTCATTCATAGACAACCAATATATATAAATTCCATTAATATACTTCTATATCATTGTTATGGAGGTTCTTGTTTCCATAATATACCATCTGTAATTTCATATAGATATATATAAAGAATGTCTTCAAAATAAGTGGTAATAGTCTTACCTAACACCTTTCAATTTATTTCTTCTTCTGCCAATTATAAATATATATATTTATACAAAATAATAATTTCACAATCATATATAAACTAAAATTTCATTTTGATTGTGAAACCACAATTACCTACCCTTTTTCAAATGAACTAAGTAGTGAATGTATCAGTTATGCATATGTGCAGTTTACTCTTTCCACATAGTAATACAAATAAATTTTCATCAAAACCATATAAGGAAGATTATATAATTATTTTAATTTTTAATTATTATAATGTCAATATATTAATTATTTTGGAATTATAATATATTAAATACCATCTTATGTTCCAATAATTTGGTAAATGATAAATGTCACTCGTGCGTACATGTTGACTAGAACCTCCATGAACCAATGTGATTTAATTTTCATTTATATTTTACATTAATGATAATATAGATGGGTTTGAAAAATATATATAATATATATTATATTAAAATTGTCCTATAAAGTTGAATTATTTTTTAATTTTCCTTTGTTCAATCCTTCGAATAGTGAAGAAATGTCTATGTGTATGTACGACATACAATAAACTTGAACGGTGTAATTCACTTCTTATATCTAACATTATTGATTACTAAAAATATTTAAATAGTGAATATATATTATTTTCATATGATTATTAAATTTATGTATATTATGGAATCTTAATCAATGTAATTGGTCCAAAAGTACTAAACTATAACATACCAGAAAAATAATCAATTTTTACACAAAACAGTAATTTTAATATGAAATATTAATAGACTGTTGATAAATTTTTTTAAGCCTTATGTATTATGATATATATGATTGTGGTTCTAGAGTATTTTTATAATTAGTATATAATTATTATGAATGAGGTTCCATCATCTATAGATGAAATCAGACCTAACATAAATAATCAATTCACAATCTCATCATTGTTTGGGATTTTTTTAATTAAGTCCCCACTGGGAGAATATTTTTCATAAAAATACATTTTTTACTTAATATTTTTTAAATAAAATTTAAATTACTCCATAATGGTTTAATAATGAAATATTTACACATGTTTTACTTTTTATAAAATGGTTTTAAAGGAATCTTCTTTCATTTTCCAAGTGAGATACTAGTTATGACTTTTACAAATGTCTGAAATGAATGTTTTTTACAAAGAAAAATTGAACATATTTTAATTATGTCACGACTAACATTTAATTTTAATATCCTTTTCCATGTTTATAAGGATAATTTCAATGGAAATTTTTTCTTTTTTATTTGTTATGTTCTAAAAATATGTGATTTCAAAATGAAAATTGGTATTTTCCTCGATCATTTTCAGATGATATTTAAAAAAATATTTTCCACTATGTTACCATCCATTTTTGAGTTTTATTCTTTTCTGATGATATTCTATAATGGTATCATCTTCCATGTTTTATTATATGTTTTATGATTAGTTTTACTATGGATATAATGTTTTGATATCATTCACCATATTAATATTGGTGGTTTATCATTATGTTTATTGATTTAGGTACTTATTAAAATTTCATATTCTAGTTGCAAGACAAATTTTTATATTTATTATGATTTCCCCCTATCATATGAGGAATTAAAAACAATATTTTTGTGATGGTTAGGGCCCTGTATATCTTCATAATTCATTTTTATGTCTAATAAGACAAAATATTTATGTATTACCTAAGGCCTTACACATTTTTGTAGAATTTCTTGGAATAAGGCCTCAGAGTTATATTTAAGATATCTAGAATTATTCATTTACTCATTATGAGATTATTTATTTTATGTTCATGAGATTATTTGATTAGTAATTATATCCATGTTCCATTTTCAAGGTCTTGTGATTAAATATATTAAAATTTTCATCATCAATTTTTCATTCCATATTATTATTCATTCATATATTATTGATTCATTGTAATTTGGTTTCAAAAACTATATCTCCATTTTGTTTATACATTATTTATTCATATTAGCCTATTTTTTATGAATACCGTTACTAAGTATAATTTCACACAACTTTCTTATGATAAATTCTCAATAGGATTCTATGATATCTATTATGATTGATGTATAAGGATACGCTAAAGGGAATAATGAAGTGCTTATGGAAAATTGAATGATTTTTTATATCTTCAAATGTTACGTAATATTAAACTATATACCTATTTTTCTATTAACACTAATATATTTGGACTATTGGGTTGTGATTTCCTGTATCAAGTTCCAATATAATAAACTCTTGGCTACAGGATAATATAGATAAGGAATTCATATCATTCATGATACCATAAATATATGGACATGATTTTGTTGATTGATATGATTTGTTGTGGTAATATAGTTATATATGTATAAGGGGAAATTTATTCCATCATAAGATGTTGTAACATTATTGAGGATGGTGTAGAAAGATTTGTAATCTGAAAAATATCATAAACCGCTAGATATGTGGTGATGGGATGGTTTAGAAGGAAACAGGGAAAAATACATCTATGATTGGGGAGTGAAATCATAAACATAAGGGTGGAAGATGATATCAGTGGCATTTATTAATATTTTATTTATATTATCTTATTAAATTCATTCATTATTTTTTGAGTGATCCATAATGAGGATGAGATGGATAAATAACATTTCTAGATACTGGTTTTTTGAGTTGTTATTTTACTAGTGAATTAGTATGAGCTATTATAAATTCTAATAGAGACATTTTTTATGATCCAAATGAGTATAATTTTTATTATTATGATACATATATATTGTTTTTTATCTATCCATTTAGGTATTAGAGACTCAGAAAGGAATTACTAGCTTATAGTTCATATCCTTTTATTGTTATAAATATGTTTTAAATTATATTTCACTAAAATTTTTAACGAATACATGAGAAACAAATAAATTAATTTTAGGAAATATGGTCTAATGGATTAAACATTCATTTATCTTAATTTAATTAATTTTCAGGGAAGGAAAAATGGTAATTTAGATGTGATAAATAGACATTGAAGTTACTAAAACATTATGCAGTTTCAATATTTTTTTATCAATAGTTTTATAATGATATAATAATATGAATATGTTGGATTAAATAATGTTATAAATAATATTATATATTCACATAGTAAATAATTGAATTCTAAAAAATATTAATTTGAAATTAATAAATAATAAAATGAAGTCTACAATTACAAAAAAATGATTATTAATAAATTTATAATGTAGATGGAAATGCGACACTATAATGTTTAATACACCATTAGAGTGGACCTCGCAAACCCACCTCTACATTCAGTATCTCTATTTACCAACATCATCTTATAATTCAATTAAGTGAAATTTGGAACAAATAAATACATAAAGGGGTGTTCAATCATCAACTATGAACATCTATGATAACTAGTTTATAATGAATGATTTTTTATAGGTCCATGAAGTGATTTATCAAAAAATCTCCATGAAAACTCCCATTATCAAAAAGAAATATGGATTTAATCGATATTAACAAATTTATTTTTCCTTTTATATTTGTTCTATTTTTGTACTTATATTTATTTATTCCATTTTTTTAGTTTCCCTCTCTATTTATAATAGAAACTTTATTCTAAATATTCTAGATAGATTTGAGTGATTTTAAAAGGATTTTATAAAACCAACCTCTAACATCAATGTCTTTCTATATAGGTTCTTATAAATTTGATATTGATGACCTAAATGAGTTACTTAAAATTATAATAATAATTGATGAAGAAAAATTAATATAATTTTGACAAATTTTTTAAAATAAAAATTGAAGGAATCGAGGAAACTAAAGGCTCAATGTTATTCTCTGATTTCTACTAATGTTACTTATAACCTTGATGAAAGGATTAAATAAATTAATTGGGCTGTTATAACATTGAATAATCAATCAAATTTGATGAAACATTTCCATAAAAAATAAAATTTGAAAATTTACAGGTGATTATTGGATCCCATTACAATGAATTTATCGGTAATTAGAAATTTTAATTTTTTAAACAAATTTATTATCCTCAAAATATATTAGATAACTAGTTTCATGTCATAAAATAATTTTATATTTATAAAATATATATTCACAGTAAATTTGTTACTAATTATTAATCCTTAAAATATGAGAATTTGGATTGTAAAAAAGATATTGATTCAATAAAAATTGATATTTATAAGTCATCATAATTGTTTAAATAGTTTATTAATGTTTTTGAGAAGCTTTTAATATATATGGATGAGTTGTTGGGTCAATAATTTAATATATTGGGAGTTAATGGTGGATCAAAACTCTATTAAATTTTTAGATAAAATTTTATTGATAACTATGATGAAAACTATCATAGTTATGAACTCATAAAATGGAATAAATTAGTTATTCATTTTAATAAGGATGGAATTGTGTAAATTATTGATATGATTTAAAATTATCTATGTGAAGTTAGCGGTATATATGTCCTTGCAAAATATTTCTTGACACACTTTTTCCATAAAAGGATATAGATAAAAAATATATTTGACATTATAAATCATTTCATGACTATGTTATTAATGATCTTATATTCTACTTGAGAAGATAGTTATCCAGGGTATATTATCCCCAAATTATATCTCAATTACAAATAATATCATCACATACTACTAAAATAGATTCTAGAACCTCTTTGTAACCAGAAAATTCAAATCCAACACCTTAAGATCCTGACCCTTAATATTCAAAAACCTCAAAATCTAAGGATAGTTGATTTAGTTTTTTATCATTTTCATAAAATACTTATTTATTTTCTTCCTCATTTATTTACAAATTTATATCCTTAATGATGTTCATATAAATTTTACCAAAATAATTATTCATTTTAATCTAATATTTATTTAATACATTAAAATTATGTCTTTATTGTTCTATATAAATAAATATATATTATTCTTGATATTAAAATTATGGGATAATTTGTATAAAACATAAAATGTTAGTTATATTTATATTTGTAAATTTTCATTTTCATTTTGCATCATGAATTTTTTTTACTCTATAATTTTTAAGTTGATTGTATCTAAAATTTATCATAGTTAAATATTTATATATATAAAATAAATTGAAATTTTATGTGTTATTTTATCATATAAAAGAGAGAATGAATCAATGTATTTTTGTGTCATATAATTATATCTAATACACAATATTTTTTTATACTCATAAAATTAAATAATGTTTTTATCAATTACATAATATTAACTAGGTGATGGATATTTTTTATTATTTTCAAAATATATATAATGATTATTTATATTCAAATGTTAATATAATTTCTTAATGAAATTATTAGTAACTTTCAAATAATATATGAGGAATTTAGTTAAGGTTGGATGTACACTTACAAGAAAAAATTATCCTTGTATAAGACCTTATATAATTGGAAGTAATTTGTATGTAAGTATATCAATTCAAGGACAAATCATATATAAAAAGTATATTTTTTAATATATCTAAGGTATTATGTTCATGTGTTATATTAATTTTACATTATACTTTTCAACAATGTCTAAAATCAAAAATAAATATTTATATTCCAAAATTGAGAGTACCTGTAGAATTGTTTATTATTACCTGAGATCAGATATTATCTTATTCATATATGAAAATAATAAATATGGTCTTTCTCTTATAAAATTTATCCAATATTTGATATATATTACATGAAGTGAAAATATATTTTTTTTGTAGATTGTTTTAATTTTTATTATCATTTTTTAATTGCTTTTTTCTAATATATAAGAAATATATTATCTATATTAAAATATTTTATTAATAAAGGTCTGATTTTTTGGAATTAGCTTTGGTAATTTATATAGTGCCACTCCCAATGGATATTTTTGATTTATAGTTGGAAAATTTATTATTTTATTTTATAGAGTGAAATAATTATTTGCTATAATCTAATTAAGATATATAAATATTAAATTATTTTAATGATAAATGTTAAAGATTAATATATTGATATTACTAGAAAAGAAATCTAAAAATCTAAAAGTTCTAGTTTTTAAAATTCATCATGAGAAATAATAAATTAATTTATTTTTATTATGTTATTTTTCAGTTATAAATAAAATTTATTCATCCAAGAGGTCATTATACTAAATATCAAATTAAAAAATACTTTACATAACAACTACTTATTTATAAAATATAAATATATATATTTAATTATATTTTATCACCATTATATTATTTAAATTATTTCAGAAAAGTAGTCAACTATATTTTTTTAGTTCTCACATATTATACTGTGTATTCTTGAGAGATTAATATAAGGAAATATTGTGAGAGACCAGTTCAAAGCTCCTATATTATTAAAACATTATGTTTATATTTCTTTTACTCAATTTAATATATCCAATAAATAAATATTTTAACAATTTTATAAAACCAATATTGGGTTTTGGTGGATTTTATTAGGGTATTATATTGGTGAAACTAATCCACTATAGAAATTAAGTGGTCTATATCGTTTATATTATTTTATTCTCTTATACATTTCTAGATTATATATTATAATATTAAACAGACATATTTTATATGTAAATATAAAAATGTAAGAATCAAAAATTTAATAACTCAATTCATCATCCCTTTTTGTTGTAATATTTGATATGGTTGGGCCATCAATTGTTTGATCAGGGTTGATACTGGTGAGTTTGAGTCTTATACATTATTAATGGAATTTTTTTAAATTAATAATGTTCTATGAGGAAATATAATTCCTCTTCTATCAATGTAGTGCTGGAAAAAGCATATCTAGGAGGACACATAAGAGTCAGAGTTTGATATGAGATGTAATTCTATGGATATTTTATCAATGGATGCTCTATGATGATTCATGTAGATAAGAAATTTTATGAAATATAGTTTATATTAACCTCATATTTTATGTTATTTCAATTATTTTATTTTAATCAATTTAATTTTATGTATTTTATGGATATTTTTAATATTAGATGTTTTTATGGTATTATATACTAATTGGTGAAAATGGTGGATGTGTTTCTCTAAATATATAGAAAACTATTAAGTCTATGATTGATTTAAATATATTATTTATATTAATTTTTTATTATTTATGTTTTTTCTTAAATATTAAAATACCTTACATATTTAAATTATATAATTATAATACCTCTTGAAAATTTTATGTCTAATATTTTATATTCATTAATTTTTATATATTTATTGTATTTCCAAAAATATTCTCTAGTTTCAATTTTTTTTAATCATATTAACATTTTATATGAAATTAATGAACCTTATTATTGAAATATATTATCCTTTTGAGGGATTATTCAACGATTATTAATGATCTAGTATCATTTTATGATTGTGTGTCTAAAAAAAGGAATTTATTTAACTTATTATTTTAGCCTTATGATGAAGTTTGATTACCCTTGTTAGATCTGTTGATTTTTCACTACTATATGATGAGTCTCTATAATCCTTATCATAATATACTAACATAAAATCCATTTATGGTATAATTTATAATACATAATATTTTTACATGAAATCATTTTTCATGAATTATTTTTATGTGGGAAATTTTTAGAAGGATTTATTATTCTACATTATTATTAATATTGGTTCTCTTTTTGTCTTTATTTTATTAACATGATTTGATAAGCTTTATAAACATTATTCTACTATAATAGACATCTATAAATAAGTATATTCATATGAAGAAGATCATTTATCTCTTTTAAGTGATCTATTTAGAATTTTTTAGCGAATTCTACCTGAAGGAACCAATTTCAAATTTAAAAAGAGATACATTATTTTTGATACCAATCAGAAAAGTGTTGTAGGTACTATTACGACTTCTATTCCAGTAATTTTATGATCACTACCAAGTAACTAAAAAATGATACAATTTTTTTTTGTTGAAAATACATATAAAATTTTATTCACATAATTATCTTTATTTCATTTCTGTTTTCAACATTTTATTCTTTTTATTTATATTTTTTTATTGAATTATTAGTTTGTGTTTTTTCCTTTAAAGATATGGTTCAATTATATTTGGTTCTACCTCCAATAATATATATATATATATATCAAGTTATGACTCACATAAAATTTCTTTTATTTTCTTTATTGAGCCTTGGTCTATATAAAAATAGGTTTGTTCTTGGTTAATGATCTACTCAAAGGAGAATTTCTTGATTTGTGACACTCATAAAAGTTTATCGATATTCATGGTTTTCTCATGGGTAAATAGAATGATGGTAATGGTTTTTTGGGTAATTATTCCTTGTAAGAAAAATATATGGCTAGGTGAAAGGTTACTACTCCCTTTCAGACGTGAGTTTTAACTTGGTGAGTACCAATCCCATCAAGGAATAAATAATCGAGAAGAGTCGATGTATGAATTTTTCAGCTAAATGAATATGAAAATTTAGTGTTCACTATTTTTATTTTTCCACTTCATATTTACATTATATGATACATGTTTCTGAATATTACTAAAATTGTATGTTTTTATACTCTAATATTAAATAATGTTATTCTAATATTTTTAAATTTTATACAATTTTTATTCACCCACTCTAGTTTTATTTGACATCACATAGTAGGTCAGAAAATAGTACTAGAGATAATTATTTTGGATATATGTTCTATTACATAAATTTTTCTATTACCCTTTAATCTTCTTAGGAATATTATTTCAATTTATATATCAATAAGAAATTCAAATGATGCTTAAACGCCTTACCAATCACTATATTTTGATGTGAATAATTATGGATGTTTGTAAGATAGGATGGAAAAATATATAAAACATCAGAGAAATGGTTATTTTATGATAAATGTAAAACCATTTTGTTATTGGGTCCCTTAGACAAAACTTCAATCTTTACTTTATTACCATTACATTTACAATGTTTGATATATGTACATTTTTTTCTTTTTCTATCATTGTAACGTTTCATCTATGTGTTGTATTTTTATGGTAACGCCCATATATTACATGATATATCAAATTGTTATTATATTTAAAAGATATAATGAAAATTGAAGATACTGTTTAAATAATCCAAAACTCATATATTATGGACTAGATAAATAAAACTAATAAGACACAACATAGTGTAATGAAGAATCGGAATCATTTAATCATTCTAAACGTGAAAGGAAATTTTATAACATGTTCTTGATAACAATAAATATTATTGTGGTTATAGATATTATAATTCTATTTCTATAAATGATGTCTATTTGAAAATATTTAATATCCAAAATTTGTAATTAAAAAATAAAAAAAAATAGAAAGATGTTATAAGAGTTACAGAATAATATAGTTAATCACAAGATGAAAATATGAAAAATACAAACAAAATAGGAAAGGAAATATAGATAATTAAAATTCTAGAATTGAATAATCAATTTTTTTATAACAATATTAATTTTGATTATAAAATACTAATATATAAGTAGAAGAAAAATTAATGACAAAAAAATATAGAACTAAAATAAATTAATGATAATATCTAATATTATATTTTTTTAAATTAATATAGGGGGAAAGGTAATTAAATAAAATATAAGATTATATATCTAATGTAAAAAAAAGAATAAAAAATATTAATGTGGAAAACAATAGGTTATAAAAACCTATTTCTCTATTGAAAATGATTATAGTGATTTAGAATGTTCATTGAAGGATAATAAAAATATTATTAAATAATTTAGTAAGTTGAAATAAATTTAATCGATTATTATTCAACAAAAATAGATATTGATAAAATTATTTCTATGAATAAATCAATTAAATATCAGGATTTAATTTATCTATAACAATAGCATACATAAAATAACTAGTAATTTTCTGTAAAAATAAATAATGGTAATATATATTTAGTTATATTTTGTGGTGTTATATAGAATAGAATTATGTTAATGAGTTTTAATTTTTATTTAATAAACTTTTAGGTCATAATAATTATTTTATTTCCAAGAACATATATTCCAAATTAACCAAAAAAAAAACAAATATAATATTAGTTAGGTTGTATAAACACACATTCACTAATCCCACTAGACCAATGATTGGTTGGCAACAAAAACAATTATTTGCATGTCTAATTTTATGAAATATACTATAAGAGTGTCCAAGAAACATGTTTTATAGAATAATGGTACTCCCAATATATTATTAGTAATCCATTGGTCTTTCAATCATATAATATATTTTATAGTGTCTCTCTTCCATTTGATGCTAACATAAAAGGAATGATTAGATTATTCGATGATGTATAAATTTTTCATACTATTTTAATTTCTAAACTATTATTTCTAAATGGAGTAAAAAAATTTATAATTCCCATAACATTGTGATGATGGATTGAATGTTATGTTTGAAGACAAAAATGTTTAGTTATTTATAATGGATTTTTTATGTAAATAAAATTGATAACATATATTAAATTATTTTTTTGAAGCTAAAAATTAAAAATGTAATGTGTTATAATTATATTTTAATTGATGATATCTTATGATATAGTAGGATTGAACCTGCACATTTTTTATTGTTAAAAAAATTATTAATTAATTGATAGGTTCAAGAGTCCTTGAACAATGAAAATAAGTGCTTATTTTTTCATAAATATTGTTCAAAAGGTAAACAAAAAATAGAGTATTTCAAATTTATTAGTGAAGAAATAAAAGTGAAAGCAATTGAAATTATGTATATTAACTTATTTGGTCCTATAAAAATTATATGTTTTATTGAAATAAGTATGTTTTTTATAGTTGGAAATTTAATTATGTTTATTTTTAATTAATTTAGTTCTCATAAAATGGAATCATTGACTAATTTTTATTAAAAAAAATTCCAAAAACAAAAGGTTTACAAATTTAGATATGTTATGAGTGATAAATGAGTTGAATTTTTTTATATGTGTTTTGAGAAATTGTGTTAATATAATGAATATTTAGTTTTTATCTACTTTTATATCCCAATTCAAAAATGGTGTTTTAAAATTTGAAAAAAATTATTTTGGACATGGTTAGGACTATAGTAATTAAATATAAATTTAAATATTATATTTTTTCTAAATTTATTTGTAAAAAAATATATAATTTAAATAGATTTTATATATTATCATTATTAAAAAAATATTACCAATTATATAGTGGAAATAAATAAAAAATTATATTATTTTAGATTATGTGTGTAATGTTATAATTTTATATACTAAAGATAACAAATATAAATTCAATTACATAGGTTATGTTGAAATTTAATAAGAAAAAATAATTCGTTATCTATTATAGAGTGTGTATTAATAGAAATATGAATTTTAAAGAAGCTATTTGATTTATATTTGAAAAAACATTTTATAAATATAAAAATTAAAATTTAGAGAAAAATGAGGTATAATTTTGAGGGTTTTATTTTGATAAGAATGAATCCAAAAATAAAAATTTACTTATTGTGGCAGAGGATACCTCTTCTCAATCTTATATTGGAATTTGAAATACTCATAAAGACCAGCCTTTATAAAATGTAATTGGAATTGTTGAATATTCAAGAAATAATAGATAATTTATTATAATGTATTATTAAAATTGTGATTTTTTATTGGATGTAGTCCTAAATAATATTGATTATGCATTTAATGTTGAAAATTGTATTGTTTCTATATAATAAAATATTCAATTAGTGAGAAATAATTAAGGGATTTAAGTTGAACACATAAAAGATAAGCCATTCATATGAAATAAATATGGTTATAGGAATAAAATGGATTAATATCATAATATATTTAATAATAAAGAGATAATATTTTCATAGATATTTTTTTAAGAGGAATGATTTGATTTTGATAAATCATTTTATATTGTTTCTAGGGCTTAAGAGATTTGGATTTTGTTGTATTTTTAATCGTTTCATGGTTTTAAATTCTTTTAAATTAATATCAAAACATCATTTTTAAATAAAATAACTTAAAAAGTGTTGTATGTATATCGACCACCAGGTTTTGAAAAATAATATTTATTAAATAATGGTTTAAATTTTCAAAAATATATATATTATTTTATAAAAATTCATAGATCTTATTATGGTAGACTATATTTTTTATTATTGAATAATAGTATTCATAAAATGATATTTTGCCAAAATAATTATTTTGAATGTTTATAATGTTATATTTTTTTGGAAATATATGATAGCGGGTTTTTTCTCTCTCAAGTTATTTTTTATCTAATTAAATATGAAATTTTATGACTGAAACATTTTATATTAGATTAATGGTATAATTAAAACAATATTTTGGAAATTTTTTTTATGTAGTGATAGAATATTTTTGAATAAATATTAATATGTTAATGATTAAGATAAGATATTTAAACTTTAAGATAGTTGACCTTTTTAATCCCCTTTTAGGGGTAATTCAATATCTGATTTGGATGAATCTTTGAAAATTGTAGATAATAAATTATTCATAAGAATGAATTTATGTTTTTTATTTTTTGAATTATTTTAGTCCTAATATTATGTTTATTGTGTGCATGTGTTCATGGATTCCATAAGATCCTATGTAAAGTAATTTAACGGTAATTAAACAAATAATTACTCGTGGTTATGGTGTTTTTAATTATGGATTATTTTATTATAGATATAATTTTTTTTAATTAATTTGTAATTTTGGTTATGATTCTAGTTGTAGTAGTTTTTATTTTATGTTTATTCCATGTATGATTAATTTACTGGGTAAAATATTGATTTTTTTTGGATCTCTAAGAATCAATTAGAAATTTTTTATCCATAGTTGATTTCATATATATATAATTCTAATTTATTTATCAACATCTTTGTTTAAGATAAATGGTATCAAATTTTAATTTTTATCTTCATAAGATTCAAATATGTTGTAACAATAATTATTTTATTAAAATTTCAATGAATGAAGTATAGAAATATAGTAAAAAACATTTTTATTTGAGATTTAATTTTATTAGATATCGTTTTAATACATGACATATTATTTTATAATTTTTATTACTTTCTGATAAAGTGTTGATTATTTTTACTAGAATACTATATGTAAAGACTTTTAAAAAATATTTAACTTGGTATGATAGTGATTTAGTTTGAAGTGGTTTATTTTTTTAAGATATTTATTATTTCTAATAGATCTGTTGTACTGCTTTTTTTGTGGATATTTGATTTTTAAAGTTTATAGCTTAATTTTCCATTAAAATTCTATGATAAATTTTTGTTACACATATACTTTGAATTTGAGATTTTCTTTATTTATTTAAGACCATTTTTCTATGAAATATTTAATTTCTATTTAATGATGCAAATTTAATTAGTTTGTACTAATTCATAATTTTCTAGTTTATATCTATTTATTTTTATTCTAACATTATACTAAAAAATATATAAATAATGTAGAATTTTGCAGTATATTTTTTGATATGTGATTGAAATTTGAATTTTTATCAAGATTGCGTATTAAATTGAATATATTTATAATGATATTTTTGAATGTTTCAATAAGGAAAATACATCATTCAGTGTGAAATTTGTTTTTTATAGAAATGTATATTTTGAATGAATTATTAATTTTTGATAACTTTTTGTAATTTTTTTTTCTAAATTTGGAAAATTGGACAATTTTCTGTACAATATTACTCATCTTTTGAATTTAAAAATGGTGGATATTTTTAATACTTATTTTAGTTGGGAGATTGTCGTTATGGGAATTTATTGAATTAAATTCTTCTTTGAATATTAATATATATAATATTTTAAATTATATAATTCTAATTTCATGAAAACTTTTTTAAATAAATAATATTTATTTCTTAAATAGTATGAGTTTTTATAGTGTTTTTGTTGGTCGGAGTAGATACTCAAGAGGGGGGTGAATTGAGTTCCAATAAAAATTTCTGTTAAAAATTATTTCTCTAAAATTCCCCCAATTTTAAAAAAATTAAATTGTAGTGAATCTATACACATTGTAAATGTTCAATAAATTTCTCAAAGATTCATTAGGTCTTAGTTGACTTATTCAGAAGATTAAATTAACTTTTGAAACTATCTTACTGGTCTAGAATAAGTATAAACACATAATAATTTAACTATCAAAGTAGCTTTAAAATATTTTTTTATTTCAAAGTAATAGTAGTGGAATATGAAATAAATATATAGTATACTTATAAACATAAATTAAAATGCACATCAGAGTTAACCAAGAGGATAAGTCTCAAGCTGAGACTTAGTCCTCTTAATAATTTATATAAATTGATCCACGCCCTGGATAGGGGTAAACAACAGTACACTACTGTCCATGTCTAAAGACCTCTACCACAACACTTCGTGGGAAAAACCAACAACAGCACATAGGATGTTCAGGTCTTACTCGACCTCTACCACTAGACAAAGTGGGAAACAAAAGGGTTATTAAGTTTGAGTGAGTATTTAAGAATCCTCCAGTTTAGTTTAGGAGACACTGTGTGTGTAAAATAAACAGGGTAAAAACACTACTCGAAATGTAAAGATAGAATTACTAAAGAAAGTGATAAAGAGTTTAGAAAAGCTTTAGTGATTGGCAGTGCATCTTTGGACTCATTTGGTTGGTCATAAAAACTTATGGGTCCTTCTCTCTTTTCTGCATAGAAAACATAGTGTTGTTTTCTTCTTTGATTCTTGGTCCATCTTAGAAGCCTGAGTGCATGAAGTGTTTGTTGTAGTTCACTCAATATGTAGCTTGTGTTCTCCATGAAAATAAGTAGCTACGTGTATGTCCAATGTTCTTGGAGTATAGATTTAGCCTTTCACAAATGCACCATGTTTGAATGTTGTTCAACACTTTTTTTTACGACTGTGCCTTCTTAGTTCCTTGATGCTTTTTGTATCCACACACAGTGTTCTCTTCTTCTCAACTTCTCATCTAGGTCTGTATCTTCCCTTTTTGTAGCTTCCAACTCCGGCAAAATGGAATGATTACTTTTTTTCATGGGTACTAGGTACGGTTCGCTGACATGGAAACAAAATTCATTAAATAACATTTAATGCATTAAAAACATCAAATGTAACCGTTAGCTTAATAAATAAACAGTTTTGAGAATATAGAGTTTGAATGGTTTGTCAATTAGTAGCTCGTGTTGGAAAATGTGTACGGTGGACGTTGTGTAGCAGGTCCTTCCATCGGTAGCTCTTTAATCTTTCATCAATTGCTCTATATACCAGTGACATCATTCAACCGGTTTCTCTAGTTCCATCGGTAGCTCGATGTACTAGTGATTGTACATGTATCAGTAGACTTACTCTATCAGTAACTATCTATGAACTGGATCTATCGGTAGACTTCTGTCTATCGGTAGCTCTTGTCTGTCGGTAGCTCTGTTGTGTCAGTCGGTTCATATCAGTCACCAGTCTGTGTATCAGTAGGACAGTCGGTAGCTCCTATCAGTAGCTCATAGTGTTCTGTATTGGTAGACTAAATTTGTCGGTAGACTTGTTTACCGGTGGACTTATTCATATCAGTATACATGTTCTTTCTGTAGCTCGGTTTCCGTCAGTAACTCTGTACATATCGGTAACCTTAGATTATCGGTGACTCTGTCTATCAGTAGACTAATTCTATTGGTAGACTGAGTACCGGTAGCTTTATATCAGTAGCTATACCAAGATTAGTGACTTAACACTTGTCTGTGTTATGAAAAATAGATCGAAATGGGTTAGAAGAACTTCATAACTCATATAAACATAGATAGACATAGATTAACATATTCCATAGATTATTTTAATATTATTATCATCTTTATTATAGAATATCATAGATTTGAATGAATTAATATATAAATAAACATTAATTGGGATTATCAATGTATATGAAAAAATAATTGGGATTATCAAAACAGGTGAGGTCAATAATATCTCACTTTTTGATAATCACATCTTATAATATTATTGTTTTAAAAATAGTGAGCAGTTGTATCAGAGGATATATCATTAAATGCAATTATATCAGAGAAATAGTATTTTATAAAACATAATAGATCAGAGGTAGAAGAAAATGTGATAGTATCAGAGATAAAATTAAATGCAATGATATCAAAATTAAAATTTAGTGGTATTAGAGAAATAAATGAAATGGTATCAAAGGATGAAAGTAAATGAACTATTATCAGAAGGGAAAAGCATGATAGCTTTTCCTTATAGAAACATTCTCCCCCTGGGTGAATATTTCTCCCACATTGATACTTAGAGAGTATTTCTCCCCCTTTGTAAAATCATGGTAAAATATTACTCCCCCTTTGTGATAATCAAAAAGTTGGAAACCAAAGAGAAGAGGAATACAAATAAAAATGAGAAAAGAGATAAAAACTAGTTTCATTTCATGTTCCAGATAAGGTAAAAATAAATAATCAAAATATAATGGATGCTATCAAATAGTCTAGCCACTGGTTCAATCCATATCTTCAATGTAATATTTGCCCATGGGAGCAGAAGATGATTTAGGTGAAGTGGAAGTAGGTGAAGGCTTAGGAATGCCAGAAATGATCATAGGTGGCTGAGCCACAAGAATTGTTTCTGGTCTATACTGAGAAGTCATTTGTGTGATCATAGGTGTGAGGCATCTAATTGCTTTGGAAGGAGTCATCTAAACCGGAGAAGCAGTAGAGGAAGAGGTGGGTAAAGCAGGAGGGACAATTACTGGCCTAGCATCAACATGCAGAAAAGGCAGCAACAGATTTATAAAATCCATAATTATTCCTCCTCTTCTATCCATAGCGGATATAAAGTCATCCTTGTTCTCCATAAACTTGTGCAATGCTGGAGTCAATTATCTTACCTTGCTAACTTGTTCTCTAAAACCTTGATTTATAGGAGGCAGCTTCATATTTTCCAATAGATGTGTGAAGTGATTATTGAGTTGATTTTTGGTGAAAATATTAGAGAAATAGGTGCCCACCTTATATTTCACTTCTTTCTGAGCGGAAGATTGTTCTTTCATATAGTCTTAGACTATCTTCATTATCTCTCTATATAAATCTCTGGTAGAGACCACAACTTTTCTCAACTTGGATAAGTCCACAGAGCCACTGGTTGAAGCTGAACCAAGCTCCTACTTCATCACATCTCAAAACTGATTCAAGCCCACTGAAAGTTTAGATGTAAGAGAACTAACAGAGAAAGATATAGTCTCTTTAAAGATTTTGGTCAACCCACTAATAAGATTTCGAACTTGGTAATCTTGGGTTTTAATATATTCTTTCATAGATGTTTTGAAACCTTCAAACACTGAAACCATCTGGCTTAGCACACTCTTGACATAGGCTAAGTCCTTGTCTTCTTGGGATTTTGAGAGCATGTATGATTCGAAAGAGATAACCAATTTCTTTATTGCATCATGATCAGCTTCAAGTCTAGAAACCTCATCCTGACAGTCATTAACTTCTTCCACTATTTATGCCATGAAGGATGACAAATTAAAACCTGGAGAGAGTTCAAATGATCTTTCCAACATCCTCATTTCTTCAGTAAAATAAAGATTCATCTCAGTAACTGAGGCATTAAAATATTCTTTCAGGTCATCCTTCAAGGATTCCAAATCAGCCCTTGTGATCATATCATCTGGTTCAACAACAATGGCTTCTCATTCAGATGCTAAATTGACCACTGACTTAGTCATGATCGATTGAACTGAAGAGACCATAGAATCTTCCATCTTCTTTACCTCTTCCACAAAACTATCCTTAATACATTTCTTTAAAGTATCCAGGTCATGCATTCGGACCACATCTTCATGAATCACCTCATATTCAATATTATAAACAATCTTTGGTCTATTTTGAGATGCCTCGTTATCTGAATCTATATAGTCAAAACCAAATACTAAAAAACATGGGTCTTCTGCCCAAACTTCAATTCCAGCACCCACTGTAACACTTCCAACACTAGTTTTATGTCCCTCTCAAATGTTGCATCCTCAGGTAAAACAACAGCATTCTCATTAGAATTCTTACCAGGTCTTTCTTCCTAAGGAGAATCTTCTACTATTAATTCTTCCTTGGCAATAGAAGGTGGGTCTTCTGGATTAGGAATGGGTATTTCAACCTCATTTGCATCTATAGCAAGCACTAAGTATTTTAAAATCACTAGAATCAGGCTCAAATCAGCTAACATAGATTCTTCACATTCATGAACATCTTCTTCACTCTCTACAGCAGCCACTTCAACATCCTCTAAAGCAACTTTTTCCTTATCTGATTTATGATGATCATGATTTTTAGGAGTTGGGCTTGGTCGTATGTCAGGGTCTCCTCCTTCATCAGCAGAGGACTCTTCCTCTTCTGAATCATCACTGTATTCGGGTTCCTCTTCATTAGGTCCCAAACCTGGATCCCTCATATCCTTTGGTCTTGAAGGATGATCCACAGGATTGAATTTTTCATATACCTTCTGGTCATCATTTACCCATTCTCCTCTCCATGGGTTCTAATTGATCTTCATGTATTTGCAAACTATAGAGGTGATACAAATGTTATTCTTACCTACCACTAAAATCATCTTGAGACTCAACTACCCTTTTTACATTAATCATCACAGAGATAAATTTAGCAATGAATTGGACATTTGTCTTGGATATCAGCCTTGTCATATCTTCCATTTGGATCATCAGCAATCTACACAAATTTACCTTTACACAATGTCTTAAGAGGTACAGGAGATAGATATTCAGATATCTCAAATTGGAAAAGTCTCCTCTCCTCGGTATCAATACATGTTGAACGAATTTGAACATCAATCTGTTCTCTCCATCCATTTTTCTAGAAACTACTTGTCATTGACTTCCATAACAAGTCAGCTCTTCCAAAGCTGTCTCACAGTTGAAAATATCACTCGTAGGTGGCATGACTCTAAAGACATATCCAGATACACCTTCATGTGGAACTTTTAAGCACTTAGCGCATTCAATATATGGAAACGACATCACCTTTCCATTCACAAACGAGGTTACTATATTTTCATTCTCATATTTTTCAAAGCTCACAAACTCATATAATATTTTCAATAATTTTGGAATGTAGGGTCCATTTTTTCTCGAAAAACACTCTACACATTTTTGATCATCATGTACATTGAGCACTAAGGATTTTCTTGACAGCATCCATTCTACACACAACTCCTTTTCAATCACAATGACTCTATTCTATAGATGAGGATTTACTAGTCGTCTTCCTGATCTTGTCCTACTACAACATCGACTTGCTTCTTGCTCGGTCTTTTGCTTCTATGATTTTGACTCAATAGATTCATCTCTGAAGGTAGGAAGATTGGTTTTTTCCATCTCGGATTCGAGGGATTTAGGGTTCTCTAAGGATTCAGGATCTAAGGTTTTAGGGTAATGGTTTGAGGCTCGGTGGATTGAGAAGTAGCTCGGAATTTAGTTTTATCATTTAGGAATCATAAAAAAATGAAATAAAGTAAAAACGATTCTGATTTTGGCAGCAGACATAAGTTTTAAAATAGTGCACTCATCGGTAGGGTCTATCAGTGAGAATTTCTATTAGTGAGGTTACATCGGTGAGGATTCACATTGGTGAGAATTTTACATCGGTGTGAATTTTACATCGGTGAGGATTTCACATCGGTGAGTATTTTACATCGGTGAGGTTAGCTACCAATCAAAGTTAAACATACCTAACTCATGTATAATGTAACTTAACCTATATGAACTCAAAGGTTTAGTGAAGATGTCAGCTAATTGATGTTCAGTACCTATAAAATCAAGAATAATATCACCCTTTTGGTAATGATCTCTCAAGAAATGGTACCTTTCATCAATGTGTTTGGTCCTAGAGTGAGACACAGGGTTCTTCAAGATATTTATTGCACTAGTGTTGTCACAGTTGATTAAAACATTCTTAAAGTCATATCTATAGTCCAAAAGTGTGTGTTTCATCAACATTATTTTTGCACAGCAACTACCAGCAGCTATGTACTCTGCTTCGGCAGAGGACAATGCTAAAAAATTCTACTTTTTACTACACCAAGAAACTAAGGATTTTCCCAATAGATGACATGTTCCTGAATTGATTTTTCTATCTAATGTGGAACGAGCAAAATCAGCATCTGAATAACTCATTAACTCAAAGGGTTATCCTTTTGGGTAAAACAAACCTAATTTAACAGTATGTTTAAGATACTTAAATATTAATTTAACAGCAAGTAAATGATATTATTTTGGATTAGCTTGAAATATTGCACACATACAAACACTAGACATAATATCTGGTCAACTAGAAGTAAGGAAAAGTAAGCTTCCAATCATACCTCTGTAATTTGTTTGATCCACTAGTTTTCCCAGTTTCATCTACATCCAATTTACAATAAATACTCATAGGAGTATCACATTACTTAATACTATCCAAACCAAAACGTTCTAAAATATCCTTTGTATATTTAAATTGATTAAAAATAATACCATCTTCATTTTGGAAAACATGAAATCCAGGAAAATATTTAAGTTCTCCCATTAAACTTATTTCAAACTCATTTTTCATACTCATTGAAAAATCAGTACATAAGGAATGTTTAGAGGATCCAAAAACAATTTCACCAACGTAGATTTGTACTATTAAATCATATTTAAAAATTATTTTAATAAAAAGAGTTGGATCATCAATCCATTTAGTAAAACGTTTTGAAATAAGAAAATTACTAAGTCTATCATACCAAGATAATGGAGCTTCATTTAGACATTATAAATATTTAGAGAGTTTAAAAACATGATTTGGAAAATGAGGATCAGTAAATCCAGGTGGTTGTTCAACAAAAAAATCTTCAATTATAAAACCATTTAGAATAGCACTTTTGACATCCATTTGATATAACTTGAAATTCAGATGAGCAGCATAGGCAAGTAAGATCCTAATGGATTCTAATCTGGCTATAGGTGAAAAGGTTTCCTCATATTCTATACCTTCCTCTTGAATATATCATTGTGCCACTATCCTAGCTTTGATTATAACTATGTTTCCAGATTCATCAACATTGTTTCTCAAAACCCATTTAGTTCCTATTGTTAAAGTGTCCTTAGTTCTGTCAACTAATTCCAATACTTTTTTTCTTTCAAATTGATTTAACTCTTCTTGTATATCCATTACCCAAAATTCATCATTGATAGCACCATTGACATTTTTAGGTTCTAGCTGTGAATGAAAGGCTTCATGTTCATCCTGATTTATTAGAAATGCTCTAGTCTGTGTCCCTCTATCAAGATTACATACAACAACATCCAAAGGATGATTCTTTAGAATCATTGTTGATCTAGTAAAGGTATGACTAGAAATTTCAGGTTCATATCCATGTTTAGGTTCTATACCATCAGATTCTGGAATATGTCTAGAACTGGATATTTTTACAGCAGGTTCTTTAGATTTATCATTAAGGTCCAGAACAATCAAATCTTCATCAAGATTTTCAAGAGAGGTTTTAGGCTCATGTGGATCAGTTTCATCAAACATGACGTGAATAGATTCTTCCACACATTTGGTTCTTTTATTAAATACTCTATATGCTTTTCTAGTTAAAGAATAACCAAGAAAAATTCCTTCATCACTCTTAGAAGCAAACTTTTCCAGATTATCCTTTTTATTAAGAAGAAAAACATTGAAGCCAAAGTCTCTAAAATAACTAACTTTAGGTTTTCTATTATTCAACAACTCATGTGGGGTATTCTTAAGAACTGGTCTAATTAAGACTGTATTAATAATATAAAAAGCTATATTCACAGCTTCTGACCAAAATTAAATAGGCCGGTCATATTCATTAAGCATGGTTCTAGCTATTTCTTGAAGGGTTCTATTCTTTATTTCTACCAAACCATTCTGTAGAGGTGTCCTAGGAGCAGAAAAGTTTTGATTATAGCCATTGTGTGATAAATAAGATTCAATCTCTTGATTTTCAAACTCATGTCCATGATCAATTCTTAGGGTTTTAATCTTATGTCCACTAAGATTCTCTACAGATTTGGAGTATTTAACAACGTAAGAACAAGCTTCACTTTTGTGAGCTAAGATGTATACCCAAGTATATCTAGAAAAGACATATACTAGGACATAGACATAGTTCTTCCCATTTAAACTAGAAACTCTTGAAGGTCCAAACATGTCCATGTGAACCAACATGAGAGGTTGAGAAGTTGAATCTTCTTTCCTTTATTTAAAAGAAAATTTATGTTGTTTTCCCTTTTGACAGGGATTACAAACTTTGTAATTTGGGAATTCAAGTTTAGGTAGGTCTCTAACTAAGTTCTTCCTAGTTAATTTTCTAAGTGAATAGATGTTTCATTTTCCTAATATTCTATACCAAATCCATGATTCTCTATGAAAAGAATTTAAACAAGTAACATGTTGTTTAGCTAAAGAATTTAAATCAACAACATAAACATTTTCATTTCAGAAATCAGAAAGTACTAAATCATTTTTAGAATTAAAAACATTACATGAAACATTTTCAAATTTCACATTAAATCCATCATCACATAATTGAGAAATACTTAACAGGTTATACATATGTCCATCAACAAATAAAACTTTAGAAATTAAAACTGAATTAGAGTTACCAATATGGCCTAGGATGATGATTTTTCCTTTAGAATTATCACTAAAGGTGACATGGCCTCCATCAACCTTTATTAAACTTTTGAAGCATGAATAATCTCTAGACATGTGTCTTGAACATCCACTATCCAAGTACCATACCTTCTTGTGAGAACTCTTCAAACATGTTTCCTATAAAACAGATTTAGATAGGAAATGATTTTGGTACCCAGATCTTCTTGGGTCCAGAGAAGTTAGCAATCAATGCTTTAGGTACACATATTTGTCTTATGCGTCACATATATTTTATAGAATCAATAAATTTTGAAAAATAAACATTATTTGATCTATAACCATATGAATAACTTGTTGAAGCATAAGGATTTCCAGAACTGGAATAAGCAGAATTTTGTCCAGACTTAGAGATAAATCGAGTTCTAGTGAACTGTCTTTGTCCAGGATGGTACCCCAAACCAGTAGTGTATTTAGGTGCAAATTGCTTACCTAACATTTGAGTTAGAGTATCTTTTCACTTTGTAATATTTTCTCAGTCCTTTCTACATTTATTGCTAGACATTTTCAGTTCAGTATTTTATTTTAACAGTTGAGGATTCTTTTTTTTCTACATCAAAGGAAGATTTAACATTGGCAGTAAGAGCATGATGTTTCTTTAGTGACTTATATTTGTCTTTAATTTCATTACATGTTTCTTCCAGGATTTTACAGTATTCAAACATTTCAGCCTTAGAAATATTTTTAGAATCAGAATCAAATTCTGCATCATCTCCAGAATAATAGGAATTTAAAACAGGAATATCTAAAGTTACCTCATATGTGTTGGTCATGAAACAAATTTTGTCCCGATTCTTCTCAGAATCAGAAACTTCAGATTCACTTGTGTTATCCTCTGATGCACTCTAAGTTACTTTTATAGATTTCTTGTACTTCTTGTCCTTATAATCATATTTCTTTTTGACTTTTAATTTTGGAAAATCAGCCATGATGTGTCCTTCCCTTTAACACTCATAGCATACTATTACATCATTCTTGTCAGCTTTACTCCAATCCTTCTTCCACTGTCCCTTCTTTTCATACATTCCTTGGTAGTTAGATTTCCTGAAGAATTTATTCTTCCTATAAAACTCCATGAATCTCCTATCTATTCGAGCCATCTCAGCATCACTATCAGAGTCTGAATCTTCACTTGTTGAACATTCAGTTTGTATTTTCATATTCTCTTTGTCTTTACTCTTATAGGCAGTAGACTTGAAAGCTAAGGCTTTTCTATTAGGTTCATCATCTTCCTCCTTATTCACCATGAGTTCTTCCTCATACATCATTAATTTACCAATATTCTCTTTTACAGATAGTGCTCCAATGTCACAAGACTCTCTAATTGAAACATAAGTGCACCTCCATCGTTCAGGCAGACATCTCAGTATCCTCTTAATTTGTTCCTTAGCTGGAACAACTTTTCCAAGGGAACTCATTGTATTGATTATCACATTAAACCTGAGATACATATCAAAAATAGGTTTATCAGTTTTCATTTTAAAATTTTCATATTTAATAGTATAAGTATTCAATCTCATTTCCTTAACCTTGATTGTTCCTTCATGAGAAACACCCAATGTATCCCATATTTCATAAGCAATTTTGCAAATAGAAATTCTATTAAACTCTTCAGCTCCTAAAGAATAGTACAAGGCATTCAGAGCTTTTCATTTATTATTGTAAGCAGTCTTTGTAGGATCATCTAAAGTTGTTCTTTCAGTTTCGGGAATTTTATATTGAGATTCTATAGCAGTCCAGATATCAAAACCCATACTTTCTAAATGAATTTTCATTTTCAGTTTCCACTGGGCATAGTTTGTGCCATTGATGAAAGGTGTCCGGTTAGTAGCAGCACCCTTAAGTCTTATATCCATAGATAGATTTTAGAAAATTGTTTTAAAGAGATAAAATTTATAATTCATAGAAATTTAAGATCTTTAAAGATGTAACTAAAATCACAGTTTAAAAAAAATTGAATTTTTTTAAAAGAAACAAAACCTGTGATACCAAATGTTGGTCAGAGTGGATACTCAAGAGGGGGGTGAATTGAGTTCTAATTAAAATTTCTGTTAAAAATTATTTCTCTTAAACTTCCCCAACTTAAAAACAAGGTTAAACTGTAGTGAATCTCTACGGAGTGTAAATGTTCAATCAGTTTCTCAAATATTGATTAGGTATCAGTTGACTTAATCTGAAGATTAAATTAACTTTTGAAACTATCTTACTGGTTTACAATAAGTATAAACACTTGATAATTTAACTATCAAAGTAGCTTTAAAATAGTTTTGTATTTCAATGTAACAGCATCAAAATATGAAATAAATATATAGTATACTTATAGACTAAATTAAAATGCACATCAGAGTTAACCAATAGGTTCAGTCTCAAGCCGAGACTTAGCCTTATTAAAAATTTATATAAATTGATCCACACCATGGATCTGGGGTAAACAACAGTACACTATTGTCTAGGTCCAAAGACCTCTACCACAATTACACATGGGAAAAACAAACACCAACCCACAGGCTGTTCAGGTCTTACTCAACCTCTACCACTAGCCACAGTGGGAAAAAGGGTTATTAACTTTGAGTGAGGATTTAATAATCCTCTAGTTTATCTTAGTAGACATTTAGTGTGTAAAATAAATAGGGTACACACACTTGTCTAAATTTAAATATAGAATTACTAAAGAGAGTGAGAAAGAGTGTAGAAAAGCTTTAGTGATTGGCAGTGCATATTTGGATTAGTTTGGTTGGTCAGAAAAACTTGTATGTTTTTCTCTCATTTCTGCTAAGAAAAGAGAGTGTCATTTTCTTCTTTGATTCTTGGTCTAGCTTAGCAGCCTGAGTGCATGAAGTGTTTATTGTAGTTCACTCAAGATGCATCTTGTGTTCTCCTTGAAAATAAGTTGCTTTGTGTATGTCCAGTGTTCTTGGAGTATGGATTTAGCCTTTCACAAATGCACCACGTTTGAATGATGTTCATCACTTTTTCTTTTTCACCCGTGTGCCTTCTTAGTTCCTTGATGTTTTTTGTATCCACACCCAGTGTTATCTTCTTCTCTACTTCTCATCTAGGTCTGTAACTTCCCTTTTTGTAGCTTTCAGCTCCGGGAAAAAGGAATGATTACTTTTTGCATGGGTACTAGGTACGGTTCCCGGACATGGAAACTGAATTCATTAAAAACATTGAATGAATTAAAAACATCAAATATAAACGTTAGATTAATAAATAAATAGTATTAAGAATATAGAGTCTGACTGGTTGGTCAACTAGTAGCTCATGTTGGAAAATGTGTACGGTTGAATTTCTGTAGCAGGTCCTTCCATCGGTAGCTCTTTGATCTTGCATCTGTTGCTCTATATACCAGTGAATTTGTTCCATCAGTTTCTCTAGTTTCATCGGTAGCTCGATGTATCAGTGGCAGTACTTCAATCTGTAGAATTACTCTATCGGTAACTATCTGTGAACTGGCTCTATCGGTAGACTTCTTTCTATCGATAGAACTTGTCTGTCGGTAGCTATGGTGTGTCAGTCGGTTCATATCAGTCGCCAGTCTGTGTATCAGTATACTGGTCGGTATCTCGTATCGGTAGCTCTTAGATTTTTTTATCAGTAGACTAAATCTATCGGTAGACTTGCTTACCTGTGGACTTATGCATATCGGTCATCATGTTTTGTCGGTAGCTCGGTTTCTGTCTGTAGCTATGTACATGTTGGTAACCATATCTTATCGGTGAATTTGTCTATTAGTAGACTAAGTCTATCGGTGGACTGAGTATTGGTAGCTTTATATCAGTAGCTATACCCAGATTAGTGACTTAACACTTGTCTGTTTTATGAAAAACTTATTCGAATGGGTTAGAAGAAATTCATAACTCATATAAACATAGGTAGACATGGATTAACATATTACAGAGATTATTTTAATATTATTATCATATTGATTATAGAATATCATGTATTTAAAAGAATTAATATATAAATAAACATTAATTGGGATTATCAAAGTATATGAAATCATAATTGGTATTATCAAAACAAGTGAGGTAAACAGTTTTATATATGATTCTATAGTCAAATTTTATATATATGGGGTCTTACCTTAGTGGTAAAGGATCCCTAAAATCATACATTAGAATCGATTTCAAGTCCGGGTGTGAGTGAATTTCTATGTGCAGTATAGCATTGCAATAGAAGTATTGTAGTATGAACTATCGCACTATATAGGGGTATTAAAACAGTAGTAGTATTCATCCTGACTGGTCATTAGGGAAAAAATATGAATTCACTCTATAAGGCTGTTAGGTCATCAATAGCCTTTAGACCATGTGGCCTATAAACCATAAAGTAGTGAAAATACGTCTTATTAAAGAATCCAAAGGTGGATTGATCAGATAATAATTAGTCACCATGGTGGAGCCATCTTTTCCTTAGTACTGGAGGAGGGGAATGGGCATAATTCTGAGAACTGATGCTTCTCTGCACATGGGCACTTCAAGGTAGTCGCAACTTCTAGGTGGAGGGCATGATATAGATATGAATGAAGTGCATGGTATGGTTAATTATAGTGTAGTAGGGTAATTAATTTTAGGTAAGGTATCTACCCTCTAGACCTTTAGTCTATGTAATTCATGATTGGTGCCTCATGGTTCTCTTGGTCATGTAGAGGTTCCCTCTACACCTAGTTAAAAATGATATTATCAAGAAATAATAATAATTAAGGTCATTAATCCAATCCTTCTTATAGAACTGTGTTTTTAAATTTTATTATCCTTTTAGATGCATTATAGTCCCCATATTATTGGTATGTATGAAACATTTAATGAACTAATTTAATAATATTAAGAAAAAAAATTTACGTTATGAGTTGATTTGGTTTGTATCAACAATATAATGATCCAATATGACAGTGAAATTTTTTTAATAACAAGCAATTTTTTACATGATATTATCTTACGTAAAATTTGATTACTAATAATTTATTTATAATAATTACGAGTATGTTAATTGTTTTGAGGCTTTTTTATTATATATTATTATTATTATTGATTGATCTGACATTATAAATGTTTTCTACATTGGTTTTAGTGATTCTTGGAACATATTTTTGAGATAAAAAAGACTTCTTAGAATATGGAAACCCATAATAAGAAGACCAAAAATCACATTAAAGTTAGATATTTGAGAGTTTTTAATAATTTTTACCTGATGTGTAAATTTAATAATTAATAATATATATATATATATATATTTAAATATGAATCAGAAAACATTTGAAAGTTATACCATGAATTATATTTCATTTCTATGGCTATCACTATAAAGGAACTAAAATGTGGAACTACATTATTAATGTGACCAACTAAATTTATTTTCATCAATAATTTTATTCATTTATTTTATAGTTTCAAAATTTATTTCATTTTTTGTTCTTGTCCATTCAGTTTATTTTTTCCTCATCTAAATTTATTCTAGGTTTTTTATAAATCTACTTAAAGGTATGTTTGTTCTATATAAAGGATTTTTTATTCATGGATATACCTACACTAAAGGGTAATTCTATTGAGTTGTGATAGTGATCGAAATTTAGGGTTTTTCTTGGTTGTGATATGGTCCATTGAAAAGAATGATTAGTTGTCTCATTTTTTCCTTTATGTAAGAAAAAGGAAAGGACATTCAAAATTTTATCACTCTTTAAAAAGTGAGGTTTTTCTTAGTGAGTACTAATCCTATCAATAATATGAGGGGATTGAATAGTTTATGTGGAACCATTATCATATGACCAACTATTAAAATATAGTGTTTATTTTTTTAATTTTATTGTACAACAAACAAATTAATTTTTTGCATGTTTGAAACTATTACTAAACTCACATGGGTTGATACTCAAATATTGTGAACTATTGTTTTAATATTTTTCTTTTCTAAAAAAGATCATCCCCTTATAAAATTTTTCAACATCTCAACATTGGTTAACATATATTCCATTGAGTAGCTTATCATCCTATATTGGGTAAGATAATGTCACAAGATAATATCTAATTGAATAGTTCTCCAGGACATAGTGTCCAGTAGAACACATGGTACCCATTTTTTTCCATGTGGTGACCTTAGGTATCCACTATATTCCCAATAGTTTTTTTATTTCCTAATAATGGGTCATTTGTAATTTTTTTATATTTTCTAGGAAAATCCAAATAAATTTATTGGGTGAATCAACTTGGCCCTCATCCTTCCTCATTTGATGTTCTCCTAATAAAACTCCTCTAAAATTCTCAATTGATATAAAAATTATGTGCTTCAAATGTGATTGAACTTCACTATGAGATATTAACCTCATATTTCCATCAATATATACATCACTATTAAGTTTATCTGATAATTTCTTTAAATATTTGATTTTGTGAATTTGATTAGGTTTCTTGGTCTTGTAAATAATTGATTAATTGAATCATGATCCAAAAGGGCCTATTATTATCTAGAGATAGGTGAACTATATAATTATCCAATATTTTATGTGTGTTCATAAATAATTTTTATTATATGATCTCCTGCAAGCAGTCACAACAGAGATAAGGGGTACCAATATTGTTTTATTTAAATAATTATATATGTATGTCCTATTTGAGGAACCCACTTTGTCACTATTTTTTGTGAAATTTATCATATAGTTTTTTTAAAATATTTTGAACATTGTAGTCAAATTTTTATTATTACAAAAAATAATATATTTCTTGTTTATAGTGCTGGGTTAATCTTGTCGTATATTGTAATCGTGCACAAGTTATTTTTGAAAGTAGATATATATAATTATATTCATGGTTATAGTAATCATGAGACCTAATCTTGTTTTTTAGCGAATTTTTCAGAGAAAAATTAATTTTCTCCCTCTCTTTTGTATAGGGATTCCATATATTATCCCAAATAATTATGGTGACATCTAGGTAGATAAATGATCTATTAAGACTTAATTTATTTAAGACTTTTATCCATTATATTTCAATATTAAAATGATTCTTTATATTTCCTCCAACCTTGTATACCCTGAGTTAGTGTGTTATTTATTACAATGAATTTTTTTTACAACATATTATATTCTACGGATCAGGGTTTAGTATTCCTCAAGATAGTATATACTTTGCATCACATTTTTACAACATAAATTTAAAAATACTAATTCAATAATTTAGTTACTTTATTTTTATAGTATTCTACTTCATTACCAAAGGAAATGGGGAGACATAGTAAAATTGGTGATCTTAAAATCTCTATAAGAGAAAAAAATATTGCATCGGAAAATAATGGATAAATATGTGATAAAAACATCATGAGTAAAAATGATACTATTAAAATGAACATATAAGTTTAATTGATGGAATAAAGAGGAATTTATATTCACAAATATTGAAAAAAATAATTTTAGATGTTATATTTTATAATTTCAATCATCATAATAAAATCATTGAGGCCTTCGTCCATGATATTGTAGATAAGGTGTAAGGATTCAGTCATTACCCAATCATAGTTATATTATGAGACCTATCAGTGCACTAAAGAGATATATTATATTAGGCCATAACTATCTCATACAATTTCAATGAATTTCATCTGATAACAAAATTAATATAATCTATACATGGACTACTTTTCAAGGTTAAACAACTTAGAAAAATTTGGAACATTCTTTCCAATGGGACATAACATACATGATCTTAGTATATAGAATAGTATATAATATATAAAATAAGATTATTTCTTTAACTTATTATTTAATAATAATTTATATGTGAATTCCTTAAACATATATAAGGAATAATTAAGGATTCACAGATTTCAAAATGTACACAGAACAAGTAATTTATATGAAATAATGGAAAAATGAAACTTTTAATGATTAAGGATATTCAATGTGTTTAGGAATGTTTATACGAAATGGTAGGTGGAAAAATAAAAACATAAATTATATCCCACCATATATATTCTACATGTTTGTTTATAAAAAATATTATAATTTTCCATAACATATCCTTGGTAGTGTCAATCTAGAAGTGTAGTTAGAGCTCATTCACCGTGCTCCAGGATGATGATAAGGATATATATGGCCAAATATATTTTGATTTATTACCCATTGATGCATCAGATCCAAACCCATTTCAATATATAGTTTTTTTCATGTATTTTATTGTAAAATCGCACACTCTTTATTGAACCAATATGTTCTATTTCAATAGTTGTGAGGAGATATAGGTATAGTAGCAGGTTATGAATAATTTTTAATGTCAGTGAAAGGAATGCTCACATTGGATATATGTTTTTACAGTGGAATATAAAATGACATAAACACAACAATGGGATAATATCTCATTGATAAAATGGATATAAGAATATAAATATAAATTTGGATTGTTAGGAGATAAAAAATCAACCATTACATTGACATATGAATGACTTAAAAAATGTATAATGTAAATGGTTTCGGAAATTTAATCATGATAATATTTTATTTTAAGATAATAAAGTCAATACATATAATATAATAATATAAAATTTGAATTTAAAAAATACTAAAAATAAGGAAATTCAAATTGGAGTTGAAGAGGGAGATATAGGAACCCATACATATCTTTATCTTCATAGTTTGGAAATCGACCTTAGATCTAACCAAACTGTTAAAGATTTAATAGAGGTTGGGGAGAGATTCATATATAGATAAATAAAGAGGTCAATTTTAATTTGTTGTGTAATAAGGATATTATTGTGGTTATTTATGGTTTGGGTGAGTGGGATTTCATGGAATATTTATTTATTTATTTTATTATTCTACTTTCTTATAGTTCACCACTATAAGCATTATGCTTCACTACCACCATTAATTATCTAATATAATGATTAGTAAAAAATATAGTGAGATATAAGAAAAATGTATTAAATTAGTCATTTTTACATAAATAAAATATCACATGTACCATATTAAATGTAATTTACTATATTCTGCCATTTTTTTCTATATTTCACTATGTGAATCAAAATTTCAAAATTTCAACCCCTGGATAACATTGATATCACAATTAAAAATATGAAATCTATTTTATCAGATAAATTTTCTAATCACATAAATTCTAATATTTACTATATGTTGATACATATATCAATTAAATAGTATATGATAAACATATTTTAAATTTCTTAATGAATTTACATTTCAATACTAGTTATCCCCTCGATGAATATCCCCTATCCACACTATAATATACCATAAGGGTAAATTTTTCAACGGTGGTATTTCGATATGTGATATTTTAAATATTGATCGGGTTGTCAAATCCACTAACATGAACTTCTCTCACAAACAATTTCAATCTAACTTCACTTGTTGGAGTTCAGAATGGGCATGGTGAATAGTGAACCACAATGATGTTAAATCATTCCCATACTCGAATAAATGAACATAAAAATATATTTTAATAATTTCTGAAGCTACATTTCTTTTTTTATATAATAATAAACATTAATTAACCCCCTTAGTATATATTAATCAAAATAGTCTATTCTTGGTCTCTATACTAGCTATGGTCATATTGAACAATAGTCATTTTTTCCAAAGGCCATTTTGACCAATGGTCAAATTGAACAACAACAATAAATAACTATGGTCACATTTTCCAATGTCTATATTGAGCGTTATATGTACATTAAAATCTAAATCCCTTAAGAAAATTATCTAATTTATTACACCATTTCAATTCAAATGTCTATTGGTTTCTTTTTAATGTCAATATATCTCATGTACTAGTTATTAATTTTTTAAAAAAATTCACTATAGTAAAATATTTTTTGCCACAATGATACATGTTTTATATTATCTTAATATTTTATCATATATATAATTAAGTGGTTCTATCATTGAATTAATATGTTTTTCTACTATTATGATGAAATAATAAATTCATCATTGTATAAAAATAACAAATTATATTATATTTTTCTTATAACATAATATCAAGGATTATATTATACCCCCATAAATAATGATCACTGAAATTGAAAATCAATCCCAGGAAGATGTAGATAATACTTTACCATATCATACATTGGATCCCACGTTCCCACATCCTTAAGATAATTCATGCAATGAAATTTCGCTGTCCTGGTAGTTTTATCTAGAATCACATATTATCTTATCCTAAAAATATACATTAGATTTTACTCATATGATATGTCTCAATCCAACTATACAGGATAATCATATAGAAAATGGGTGGAGTTTGGAATATATTTAAATGTATGCGATATATAGAATACATCATGAAACTTGTATAGGTTTGGTGGAATGATCAATTGTTATGACAATAATCTTATTTGATCCAACATTTCAAATGGACTAATATATATTGAACTCATCTTTCCTTTAATTCTAAATCACATAACTCCATCCCATGGAGATATCTTCATGAATACTTAGCCTCCAACTTTTAATTCAAGATTCATACATATATTATCATCATAACATTTATGTGTACATTATGATGTCTTTATATTCTTTTAGATGGATTATTATTTCTCATTTGCTTATTACAATTGTTTTCACCCAATATCCTACATTCGTCTACACTATCATACCATGTGGAAGATTGAAATCTCTTTCCAAAAAGGATTAATATAGTTCTTTCTTAATGGATGATTTTTAAATATTATTTTTTTAGAACGTAATAAAAGGTAAATAATGGTTCCCAATTACATAAAATTCAAAAAATCATAATCATAGAATATCCGATAATTTCTAGATAATATAATTAGACATCCCATATGTTTAAGTGCGATATTTCTTGCTAATATTTATAAATATATTTAAATTACATTATAGACTCCTCTAAAATTTTATTGTGATCCCTGGGTCACAATTAGAGACTATATTTGGGGTGTTCCACGAAGTCTCAAATAATTATTTATATATAAATATAATATTTTTTATAGTGAAAAATATCATCAATATGTAAGGAATGAGATTAATTCCTATGATAATCAAAAATAAAAAATATTTATTTATTCACAATATATTTCCTAGTAATCACAATGATTAAATCCCTATTAATATTTTCACAAGTCAGTTATGGTATTTGTAGATCCAATATAACTCCTTTTGAAATTTTTATTTTAGCCTTCTCAAGCTGGTATACGAGGAATATTTTATTACAATATTCAATTTATCACATTGAATAATCCAACCCTAAGTGTTCTCGAAAATACTAATAAATCAAGGTGCTTTAAGGATTTATGAAGAATATTTTGTTTTGAACCACATCAAATACATTCTTATTCATCTCTAGAATAAATTGAACACCTGACAACATTCCAAAACATAAAAATATGTTATCAGAAATTTTCAACTCTGGATATTTCCCTTTCATCACATATTTAGTTTTCATTTCTGTGAATTTATTACCATATTTCTCATTCATAATACATACTAATAATCATTTTTGGGTGATTAAATCGTATAAGAATTATTCTTCGACATATATTATCATACAGAAGTCCATCTTTACTATGTCTTTGTGAATTAGATTAATATTCACCCTAAAAAAGGATAAGGAACCATTGGGTTTTCAACTCAAAACATATTACACCTTATTTACTTTCACTGAATGATAATTAATTGCACGGTCATAATCATTTATTAGTTCTAACCGAATTATTTACCTTATATTATGATATTTTTTAGTAAATAATATTTTAACTCTTTTAGTCTAGGTATATATCACATGTCTCCCCAAAGTGGTAATGTGTCTATATATTAATATAAAATATTTTTGACGCCAATTCTAAATCATGAGTCTGATAGTGAATATCATGTTGTTTCAACTATTTTGTTGAATATTAAAAATCTCTATAATTTATCAACATGAAACATCCAATAGCATTCATTGATTCGTCTTTTTAAGTAAGAAGCCTTAATTGTGAGGTATAGGAGTTAAAATAACCAAATTCAACTATATATGATTTATTTTTTCAATGCAATCATCCCATTATTTTTTACATGTTCAATTAACCTTCTAACTTATAATTTTGGTTAACAAATTACCAAATTGATAAAAAAAAATTTAAAATTACTTTGATATTAACCTTCTAACCCAAGACAACATCGCATTATTATTATTTTTTTTGTATTGGTTATTCCATGATAGCCTTAATCATTGAATTGTTGACAAATATACCATACATGGACACAATATGGTCTACTAATGTGACATGATAAATCCATCATTAAAATTTTATTAATTCCCCTTGTAAATCTTATGTCCATAACTCCAAATGAACAATTCTTATGTGTGTATAATAATCCTCATAAATATAAGAGTATATAATAATTTCCTCAACAAATACCCCTAAAAATATATCTATATAGTCTTTTAATACTATATTAATCAATTCCATACAAAATAGTATATTATAAGCTAAATGGAATAACTGTGAAATTATAATTATCATATCTCATATGAAATGTTTCATTTAGAATATCCTCTTTCCCATCTTTTATATGATGGAAGACATAACAACAATGAATATTCAAAAATATAATATCCCCAAGTTGTTTAAAAAAGATATCATAAATACAAGTATGTGGATACTTGTTCTTTACAAAAATTCCATTTATTTTTCCGATAATCGATGAATAATATCATTCTTTTTATTTAATTAAAATATAGTTTACTCCCATTAAGAAACACATTGATGTGAGAATCCTATATTTATAATTATTTTATTTATTTTTCAAACTCAATTGAATCCACTATAGGCATCACATTAGGTTGATTGAATATTTCCTTCTCACAGTGGATAATATTAGTACATAAACAAACATCTCAATCATGATGTCACCATGGAGATTAACTAGAAAATAAATCAATATACTCTTGAAAACTAAGTACCTATTATATTCTATGAATCACTTACCCATGATAGATTTAATTCCATCTATATCCTCTCTAATAATAATATTATATTTATAAATTGATGGAGGATTTAGTCAAGTTCCACATAATGACATTCCTCCTTGAAAACCAATTTTACAATTTCCTCACCAATTCGAACCTCATTATCTCTACAATAAATTATTTATTATTAATTCATGATCCAATCCATCTGCATGATTACATTAAAATCCACCATAGGTATTATGATTATATTTTCAATAAGATAACCCCATTCTTCCAAATGTGTATGTACTATTGTACATTTTTCACTAAAATGTATCTCTCCATGTTATAATTGATAAATCATTCCATAGAATAGTAGGGTGTTCATGAATATTAATTGTAAATATAAATTATGTGATGAAATTAATAGATCTATAAACAAACCATGTATTAGGTAAATTGGAGTGTATTATCAAATTTCATATTATTATATCATTTTGATCTTGGACATTAGCTATTTTTTAAAAAATGGAATGACTGTGAATCAAAGGCCTATTATGTAGAATATTCCCTTGAAAATTAGGGAATTTATTATAGTAATTCACAATTTCTGTGTTATTAAATCATTGTTCCTTGGTTTCTAACCTCTTGACGTTGAGCTCATGAGCTTTATGTCCTTTGTCTCCAAACATGTACGAAAATCCCAATACTTTTAATCTAGTCTCATGGTGTTTTTTCTAAAATTTATTTCATGTTAGAAAATATACCATTCCAATATTTTCATTTTTGAATTAAGGTAGTCATCCATACTCTTATTCTCCTAATTCCTTTAGAAATTATATAATTTAGTGAACATTTTCTTGGTCTAGAATTCACATGTTACTATCTACTAATATACTGTGAAGTCATCAGAAACCAAGGATATTAACATAATATTGTTTATACCATCAAAAAAGAGATTAATATTACTTTTAGGCTTCCACTGATAATTCACAACATGTCATGATAACCATATAATATTCACATCATACTCAACCACTATATTGTTTTCATTTATTCTAATTTTCAATAATTTCTTTTCAATATTTTCATGTTTCTCCTGAGGAAAATATTTTTCATAAAAAAATCACCATGAAATCATTTAATTTTTTTGCTTTCATTCTTCCCTACATCATTATTATTTTTAATTAAGAACCGCAATTTATAAAAATAACCTATTAAATGATACATATCAAAAATGAATTTACATCTCCCAAAGAATGATATTCCCAAATATATTTTCAATGTATACTTAATATATTGTTCTCCTTCTATGTTATTACTAGTTTCTCTATTATATTGATGTTTTTTCCTCATAAAAAATGCAGTATGGTTTATCCCTATGGTGGAGAAACTAGTTTATTTACACATGTAATTAAAATTTTCATAACCTAGTTCTATTATACATGAATAGTCCAAATTTTCTATATATAAATATTTACATCATTATCCTGATTATTTAGAATGAAATCACATTTTCTATAGATGTTTGTATTGTTTCCAATTTTTATATATGGATATATTATTTTAAAAAAATTATTGGTTAATTAGTAAACATATAAAATTACATATATAGTATAATATTAAAATTATTATAGAATAATATAAATAATTTTCCACTAGTTGTAAAACATATGTTTTTTAACTAATTTTTTATAATTCTAGTTCCAAAGGTTTCTAATAAACATTACACTAATAGAAAATTTAATTCCCCCTACCCATATTTTATCGCGTTTTTGGGTTATATATTACATGGGAGATATTAAAATATAAACCATTCCATTGATCGAGGTTTAATAGTATTCAAGTAATGTGACACATTATATTAAAATTATATAACATAAAAGTAGTAATATTTATTCCAAAATTTTATCCTTGTTTAGTCATATTATTCCACTTCATCACATAGTGAAATAAGAAAACATATTAATGGTTGTGATCTTAAATGCTCGATAAAGGATAAAACCTACAACAGAATCTAATAAAGCATAAATATGGCATATGAATCATCAATAGTATAAATAAATCCAAAAAAATGAACACATAGCTGAAATCAATAAAAAAATACTAATTCATTAATGCTAGGGTAAAAAATAATCTAAAATATTTAATATCATAATTTCATACATCATTTTCATTTTTTTCAATGCCACGTGAAACAATAAGTGTAAAGATGCTCTATTTACCCAATCATAGTTATCCCATGATACCCACCAGTGCGTTGAGGGAAAATAAAATTATTGTCCCAACCCATAATATAATATTCTAATCACTCCATATCCTATGAAAATTAATATTTTCTATACATTGAATATTTTTCAAGGATGACCAACACAGAAATATGTGGAATATTTTCCAATAGAACATATTATACATGGTATTTCTGTATGGAAAAATATATTATATAATCCATAAAATTATTTCCCAAGTCATGTAATTAATAATAATTTATAATTTCATTCCCCCGATATATATAATGAATAATTAGAGATTTATTGTTTTCAAAAAGTACCCACAACTAGTGATTTATAAAAAAATTCATACATATATATATCTGGATTAAGGATTTTCAGTGTGTTTATATAATTGTATTTACATCGGTAGAATAATAATAAAACACAAAAATTATAAACCACTATATAAATCATTGTTTGATTTTATAAAAAATTGGATAATTATGTGTAGAATATCCCATGGGATTGTCAAACCAGGTGTGTAGTAAGGTCTCATTTACCGTGCTCCATGATGATGATTCAAATACACCCCAAAAATTCTTTTAATGGCCATTATCCCTTAATGATTATATTAAAAAACAAAATCCACTCATAGTATCTAAGAGGGGATGTATTTTCAGGGAATGTAACCCACATTTTACTTAAAAACGTATATGATTTATGAGTTTTTGATGAGTTTTAGGCATCATAATAGCTTATGTATTTGGAAAATGTCATTGAAAGAACTGGTCAAATGGGTTAGATGAGTTATTAATGGAAAACAAAAATACATCAAAAAATTATTGGGTTAATAATATGGATATTAATTTGTATATATCAATGGTAATATAAATATAAATTGGAATAAGAGAAAAAATCAACCCTTACATTTAAATAACAATTAATTACAAATTGGTTATAAAGTAAGGGCTTTAGGTAATGGATACATGATAATAGTTCAATTTGAAGATAATAACATTGATATATATCATTCAATCGTATAAAATTTTAACATAAAATATATTTATATAACTAAATTAAAATAACAATTGAAAATAGATAAATTGGACCCCTTAACTTTGTTGAGATTTTAAATTTGAGCCTAGCCACATAAAAAACCGAATCATAAAAAATTATTAGGTATCCAGGTGATAAACTAGTTAAATGTGAAATAAAGATGTAAAATAAAAATTTTATTAAATGATTGGGGATTGGTTGGGTATTTATTATTTTGGTGAGTAGAATTTATTTTTATAATTTTATAATTATTTTATTATTCCACATTAATTTTACACCCATCAATAAGAATTTAGCTCCACTACCACCATTAATGGCCCACTATGGTGTTTCATTCCAAAATTATTAAATTATAACATCTATGTACAGAATGATTCAAGATTATTTATATCAGATTATATATTTATTTTATTTACCATTTTTACTTTATTGTAACATTTTTTACATATTTTAACTATTTTAATAAAAAAAATTAAAATTTCCCCCAGGGATTATTAAACTATCATAATTTCAAATATGTAACACATTTTATAAAAATCATTCTCTAATTTACTAAATTTTTTAATGTTATGTTAGTTTTATACACACATAAAAAATAATGTACTTAAGGAAACATCCATTTAATTTCTTAAATAATTTAAATTATAATACAACTCAATCCCTATATACATAACCTCAAATCACAAATTAATATTTTTAAAGGGTAATTTGTGATGTTTTTTTACTGGATGGTGTGGTTTACCCAACATGAATTGTGTGGTGATCTCAGCTATCTTGAATATCTCATGTGTACGATTTCTCTCCAAATTATTTGGTTTCAGTTCTGCTTGAGCTTAGTCAAGGGTATACCATAGTAAAATTACTTCTTTCTATGATTATATAAATGAAATTAATATGGTTTTTCCATACTGGTCAAATCCATATTTCCTCCCTTATGTGATATTAAATATTCATCTTTACCAATAATTAATAATTTGCAGTTTCTTGGGTTTTGACATGATTGATTTTGGAATATTTCTAAAAATAAATCTTAATCAAGAATCTAAATCAGCTAGGGATATCAGAGCTCAAAGTTCATCGATATGGTTATATTAAAATTATTATATGTATTTTAGAATTTTTTGGAGTTTCTTTTGAAATGTGGGTTTACTCATGAGATGATCCTCTTATATGGAATTTAATATCGTGTTTGAGTACTAAACATAATGTTTCCATAACCACAACATAAAATTTTCCATCCCCGGAAGTTCGGTCTGAGGAGAGTTGGAGGGGGTGTGATAAGATGAGGATAATTTATTTAATAAAAATAAATCATTTAATACCCTCCCCCTTTCGTCATATAGTGTGAACGACATAGAGGGGAGGTGAAACCCTCCACTTCCACTTTTGTATAAAAGACTAACCAAGGCCATATTGTTGTGACATGGTGTTATTGATCCCTATTTTTAACACCGAGCATTTCTATATTTAAGAGAATATTGACCCGGGAATCAAAATGGACATTAAAAATAAACATGTATCCATTGAGGTTGTAAGATTTGTGTTTATGTCTTGATACAATTTCTTATGTGTTTTTTAGGTTCTAGAGGCCTATTATGAATTCTATTGATCCCTTCAGGTTTGATCTATAGGTTTCATGGGAATCCTAGGTGATTTGGGCAGCTTATAATGACATTCAAGTAAGAATTGTTTATCACATGGTGTGTAGTTTTGGGTCAAATGTCTTGTTTCTTTTTTGTTTTCTGAAGACAATTTTTTTAGACTACATGAAATGTATCAAGGCTACATGTCGTGTAGTGACCCCATGTCATGTAGCCATGGTACATGGCCTAGGATGTAATTTTATGGGACATGAATATGTATAACTTCACATCCAAAGTAAAATAATATGGGTTGCCCAAAACAAGTAGGGGTAAGAGACATGTCTAATTGGTCAGGTAATTCAGACATGCCATGTACCAGAGATACACTCCCAATGCGAGACATGGCTGGCTGAGTTGTGTGTGGGAAGAACATGACTAGGTGATCGGGTGAGGAGAAACAATATTTATACTAATTATACATGGAATTTATGAAATATTCCCAACCAATCCATGCATATGATGGAACATCTAGCTGCTTGGGTCGGATCACACATAGTGTGGGCCCCATTACTTGTTGTGCACTTTTCTTATGATCTTCATGGGATCTTCGGTCTAGTGCATCACCTTCATTTTTTCTTGGAATGATTATTTGGAGTATCCTCTACAGAGTAGTATTCTATGTAGAATTTTATGGTAGACTTGACAGTGGAATGTGAATGAAAATGTTCTATATTTATAGAATGATGATGAAGTAGCAGTGCTATACCATTGGAAGTGACCACGGTGGATAACTAGGTTACTTTTGGGTTTGGTGAACATACCTGTCATATTATGATGTAAGTCTCCAAGAATCTATATTTTAGTAGGGTTGTTCTCCCTTGTTGTGTCAGGGTGTAGGTCTCATATCCATGGAAGTGTGGAAACATTAGGTACGGTGAGAATGGATCTCTCTTGAGTGACTCTTGACTAGGATGGAGATTAGTGTGGTTCATAGAGAGTGAAATAGGGATGGTTTGTCCCCTAATGCATTAGGTTCTAGGTTTCCCTCACATATCTAATTGGTAGATGAAACTCTCCCATAGTGGTCATAGGTCCATTACCTATGGTGTAGTGCTTTCGGGGTTATAACTCCTCTATTGAAATAAGGCCCAGAATTACCCATATAGTAATTACAGTAGGAGATAGAGCACCCATGATGTATAAGGGTGTGGGCCCCCCATACTAGTTGGATAGATAGTGTTGGTTCTCCCCTTTTGTATAAGGGAGTGGGTACTCTATCCATGGTATTTGTACTCCCCTACCGGGTCATGGCACAATTCCAGCATTTGTGATGTAGGATAGAGTGGGCACTCCATCATCATTCAAGGGTGAAGGTCCCATACCATTAGAGGTGAAACTCCCCTATCATTCAATGAAATAGATCCTCCTTACATGTTGTTTTTATAGATTTGGTACTCTCCTATTTAATCAAGGATGAGGTCCTCTGGTTGGGGATTGGTACTCCCATATTGTGTCTATGCGTGGGTCCTCCATTATGGTCATACTAGTAGAGTCCTACTACACTGTAGTATTGAGGTGTGGGTCCTCTAGGAACATAATAGAACTCCACTACAATACTAGGGTGTCAGTCTTCTATCTATCGAGTGGTACTCCCCTGTCTTACCAGTGTGAGGGTCCTCAAATACAATATCGTACTACAATGCAGTGCAACGGTGTGGATACTAAATCTAGGTAGTTGTACTCCCACATATTCGAGTAGCAATGGGGATTAGCTACTCTCATGGAGTAGGATCCCCCTCATCCATGTATAACAGTTATTAAGAGAAGGCCCCACCAGCTGTTCTATATTATATCTATTTAGGATCATTTTCTCCATCGACATCATGAGGTGGGGACCCATCATGCGGGTTCTTTATAGGTTTTGTGCTATGGTTAAGTGATTTTATTCTCTTAGATTTAGGGAAATAGTGAGGTGTGGGTTTGTTTTCTCTCTATAATTTGAGAAAATTCTCATGGTGCATGATGAGGAGCTGTACTCCATGAACAATATGTATTAGTGAGCGGATGCCTCTCCACTTGGGTCCTCATGATCTTGTGAAGTGCACAAAATAATATAGCATAGAACTCTTGTGGTAGGAACTAGAGTTGGACCATGTGAGATGTTCCCAAAGTTGTGTGTTCTCTTTTACGTAGTATTAAGTTTGGTCGAGTTGTTCCTGAACGAGTGTATCTCTTGGACGAGTGCCATCTTGGATGACTGGTCTCATGGATTGTGTTCTCCTGGATGTGACTTACATATGATCCTCGAGTAGAATATTATCTATAGCTATGAGTTACTAGACTCATGGGATAGATAATCTAAGAAACTCATATCTAAGATGATTCATGGAGTGCTTTTCACTCTATTACATGACTAGGTTGACACCACATAAGGTCTTGGCTAACTAGTCATGTGTAGTTAAGGAAGGTTATAGATGGTGTTTCTCTATCACCAGGGATTCCCTCAAGATCGGTTAAGAGGGATGTTCCCTTTCACATTCTACATTTTCTTTTGGATTTTAGGGAGCATAATGTGTATTTTTATACTAACCTCAGCATGGGGTTTTCCCACTCATATTGTGTCTTGTTCATACTATCGTCTTTTCTATAGATTCCTCATATGGCCCAATGTATGTAGAGATTTGTGTACTACACCATAATATGTTTTTACAAGTGATTGGAAGAGGATCTATCTAGATTATACATTTGACAGTGATCCCTTCCATCTGGGAAGGTGGGGTGATTTTTTTAGTTTTTGGTTGGTGTGTATCTCTCCATTTTTATGTTTTCTATAATATTGTTATACTCTGGTTTTCAGATAGATGTATGAATGCATTTTTGTGGGAATGATAATACATGTAACATATAATAAGGACTCCTATTTGTGTGATATTCACATTCAACACTAGACCCCATTCCCTGGCCTATTCGAGGTAGACTTAGGGAGGTCACAACTCATCCCCTTTTTGGTCAAGTTGTGACAGAGTGGTATTGGAGTGGATTCCCCTCCAAGATTGTAGATTCATAAGTTTTGTATAAGAATAATAGTGACATTTTTAATGGGATTTGAGTATATATTTTAGGCTAGTGTCCCCAATGTTTTTGTGGTAGTTGACATATCCATTCACCATGACTCGGATAACCTTCATGTTGTCTCGGTTCATTATGGAACTGGTCACATGGAAATTTGGTTACATGCATCATATGGGTTTGGTTTTTGGTTTTCATATCCTTATAGACTCATATACATAGATAATATCAATTAATATGCCACCTCTTAATTCTATTTCAGGGTGACACCATGAAAATATTTCGACTGGGTTCCACGACCAAATTGTAATAAGGATCCACCCTAAGATTATGCATCAGTGTAGGGTACTCATTTTGAGGATAAAACTATAAGGGATTTCCATTTTATTCACCACCCATTGGGTATCATGTTTTAAGGATATTAAATTATAATTATGTTCATAGTCTGAGTTCACTACATGAGTTTCTGTGGTGGTGACCTCTGACGTATCGGGGTGATCTAGACCCTCAGGCAGCAGATGTAAAACCCTCTTTTTTTTAAAAAATTATAATAAATTAATTTAAACTAATGTCATCCATTTCAAAATATAGTAATTCAAACATTAATTATATTATTCACAATTATCATCTTCCATTACACACAACACTTACTTGGCTTGCATTATACACCACCCAGATCTTCTACGAAACATCATTTTCTTGTTATAATTTCTCAAACATGATTGATATAATCTAGTCGTTAAATATAATAATATGAATAGAAGTAAATAATTTTAATATATTATTTATAATATTTCAATATAAATAAAACATATACATAATAACAGATATAAGTCTTAGTAAAATTTATTTTTATTTGGAAATACTATTTTCATAAAAGAACTACTTTTTAGGACCATCTATGAAAATTAATAAAATTTACATTTGAATATTTTAAATTTTTTTACCATAATAAACATAATTATTTAATTAATATATTAAAAAAATATTTGGTGAATTTTTTGTATTTTTCTAAGAAAATTCATTTTTGGATGAATATTAATAAATACTGAATTTTAATTGAAATTTTTTTTATGTAATGTATTTATATAGATAAATTATATTTTGTTTTTGTTTTAATTCATAAATAGATCAATGGCACATATAGTAATCCAAAATATGACATTTTATTCAATTTTTTATTTAATTCATATATAAATTATTATTGAACATTTTAACATTCTCACATAAAAACATACATTCTCTCCAAGTCCGTGGGATTAGAATTAAAATTAATTTTGTTTCTTCCAGAAACTAAATTTCTAAAAATGTATATACATAGTTTTAATCATTATAATAATAGTTTTTTAATAATATAAACAAAAAATTTTATCAGAAATATTATTAAAAGTGATTAATATTAATTACAACAATTAAGGTAATATTGAGCTTAATAAAGGACTAAACCCTAATCCTAAGTGCCAAAATTAGCAATACACATTTCCAGAAACCCAATTTATGGAAATATTGTGGCTGTAAACATTCAATTCATGAATTTTTTTTATTATGACTTTTTTTATGGAAAAATGTTATTACACCAAACCTATTTTTCAAAAACTCAAGTGTGTCCCCTCCCTAATCTATACAAGGACACTAACTCCCCACCCTCTTCACACCCCTATACTAACATTTTTTATGCAAAAATCAAGAAAATTAAATTCCCAATATCCCTCCATTCTTATATTAAGCCTCCCTTTAGCTTGAAAGAAGACCATGAAATTCAGTTGGTGCAATCCAAAAGGAGTTACCAAATGAAGAGGTAAAATCTTTCATAATGCTCCTTAACATTATTTACATTATAAAATACCTAAATTATTTTTGTTCCACACATAAATAATATAATACATACCCATAATATAGTGATATGTTTTTATTATATGGTTTGACCCTACACTCACACACATTTCCATCTATTGGTTAACTAACATGCCATTATTGTGTGTGGAAAACCACCACCTCATGAAAATATGTAATTTTTTTTTCATTTACCAAATATCGTGGTTGGTAATTATAATAGAAAATATATATATATTATATATATGATATATATATATATATATATGATCTGTTTCTTTCTATTTAGTTATTATCTAACACATAAATTCCAGATTTATATTTTATATAATAACCTTATTTGGTTCTATGAAATGTGGATTATCACCTCCTCAATGTGTTGTGATTAATTAGAAGACTAGATGAAATATATTATTTATGGTATTAATTAAATTATATGAAATATATGAAATGATAATTCTACTCTAATTATGTTATATTTACACATATATTTCATTTAATTTCCTTCTTTTAATATGGAAAAACATAATCATCCTTCATGCTTACATACGACCTACTGTCTCCATGAATGGTGTATTCCATTAAATATTTTGATATTATATAGTTTATTAAAATTAAATATATATTTAATATAAATTATATTTATATAATTATTTATATTAATGATATCATAATATAATTATGTTGACCAAAAAAATAAAAAATTAATACCAAGTGAAAAACAAAGAGGATATTACCTAAAGAGAAACCTTAACATGGAATTTTTATTAATAATGTAACATAATGTAATAATAAAAACATATATTTTGTTATATATAATAATTTTGCTATGTAAAATATTTATAATAAAGTAATATTTAATATAAATGATGATTTATTATTACAGATATAGTTAATACATAAGGTAATAGTATTCTAGTCACACTTTTATTTCTATGAGATTTTAAAAAAAATTCATCACTTTTTTCATTGGTCTGATGAATATAATACAAATTAATATATTATATTATTTTAATCCATAAATTTATGTTAATTTGTGTATCATTTTTATTATATCACATACATTGGGTTTTTGTGTCAAATGTTACCAAATCAGTAAAGTAGTTTTGTCTCAATTTTATTTTTTTAGACACATGCCATGAACATCAAAACAGTTTTCTTTTAAATAAATGTTTTCCAAAATGTTTTCAAAAATGTTATAAAAATAATCTGTCGTGATATTTTTAATGAAATAGTTATTTAAAATTTTTATATTGGTTTCCAATATTTCATTATAATTTCTCAAAATATTTTTAAACAATTTTTGAAAATGTTTTTATGATTCATTTATATTTTTTCAGGGAAAATGGTTTTCAAAAATATTTCCAATATTTTTAATATATTTTTAAGGAAAAGTTTTTCCAAATTTTTTTTGGCTTCAATATTAAGTTTTAAAAGAAAAATGGTTAAACAGGTTTTGTGTTTTATGAAATTTTTTTAAGAAGAATGAATATTTTCCACATTAATTGTTTATGAAATGATAATTTTAAATTATTTTCCATTTTAGATAAAACATTTATGTGTTACTTGTTATTTTTTTGGAAAGTATATAATGGTTTCATTTATATTCTCTATATGAATGATTTTTATTATTATAGAATAATTTTATGAATCTTATTTCCCTTTAATGGGTTATATTATTAAGAAACTAGTTTCTTTTAATGTGTTATACTTTGAAAAATTAATTATGAAAACAATATTTTCTATAGGATAAGATAATATTACATGTTGATTGTTCCCATTTCATTTAATTGGTTATGATATAAATGTTTACAATTTTTTGGAATATGAGTTTATGATTTCATTATGAGTTGGATGTGACCTATATCTAATTCTAATGAATTTGGTATAGATTTATATCTAAATAGATAATTATTAGAAATAATTTGAAAGTCTAGATAACCTGTAGGAAGATGAGGAACCCTAATACCTTAAAAAGTACTTTGTTAGGGGAGAGTGGTGCTTCATGCATAGTAGGTGTGGTCACCATGAAGTTGTTAAACGGGGAATCCCAATATAATATGAGAATATGGGGGAAAACTGGTCTACTATGGGTATATGGGGGAACATGACATGCAATGCGATGATGTGGAATCCAAATCCACTATGGGAAGATGTGGAAACCTGATCACTTTTATGGAATGGATATTGAATAGTATTAGACCAGGTAGTGGTAGTCCCCATGAAGTGCCCTGATAAGTTCTAAAAATAAGTATTGACATATAGGTAATGATATTACATGTTTAAGTGTATGAAAAAATTCCATTCTTTTCCCTATGTTATGATTTCATGGATTATTCTCCTAAATCCCTTATTATTCATGTATTTTAAACTACCATTCATTATTCCATGATACATTTTTATAATCATTTATATATAGAGTATGATATTCTAATGTCATGATCATGTTTTCATACCCTTATGCTCATTTTTATCCTTGTATGTCTCTTGTATTTTCCCTTATTGAGCATCTTAACTCACCTTTTGTTATGTTTTATTCCAAATGATATGAAGATATGTATTCTATATGATGTTTCTATGAAGGGTTATATTCATGAATTTTCTAGTGAATGATAATTTAGATCACTTATGTACTTGTGTTTATGATATAGTGTTTTCAAAGGTAATAGACTAATACTGTCTTTTGTGTCTCTTTTTTTAATGTATTAAGTATTCTGGAAACATGATGTATTGTTAATGTATAAAAAGAGAAGAAAACTATATTTGGTATCAGGAAAATTTTTTAGTTAGAATTTGGAAACTGGGATGAGAAAAACATGGAAATGACTCTATGTACAAGCCTAATTATGCATTTAGTGAAATGGAAAAATATAGGAAAATGTCCTCGAATTTAGGTAAAGGATGGGGAAAGTGGTTACCAATATATACATCCTTTCATAGATACTAAAAGTGGATATGTTTCTAAAATATATTTACCAAGGAGTAAAAACACTCGTAATGTGTGTCAAGCGTGCATTGAGTGTGACCTGATATACAAAAATGGTCATTATTGCACTTCTGTTTATAAACTACTAGTGTTTATGCTTTGGGAATTCATGGAAACTTCATGAACAATCATGATATATTTTATAAAAAAAAATTATATGAAAAACCTATGATAATCTTAGGGTATCATATTTTAAGAAATGTTTCATAATTTAGACATCAATTAAGTGTTTTTTTCATGATATAGTGGTTCCTCGCTATGATAAATATTTCTTAATCTATGATTTTTTGTTTTATTCAGTAGTTAGTACCCAAATTAATCATGTTAATGGTGATTATTATTGGTAATTCAGCAATTTTTCTCCAGAGAACAGGAATTCTATAATAGATTGAATGGAAAAACTATTTTTTATACTCACACAGGTATCTCATGATATAAATCATACTGATCTTTCAATGAAGAAAATAAGGAAAAAATGTTCAATTGAGTCTTCCATGAGGCATCATATACTTTATTTATATAGTTTTTTTATCCAATTTTTTAGATTACTAAATTAGTACAACTGAAATAATATTCTAAATTATATAATGCATGGACCATGATAAATTCATAACAGTTTTTTATTAGTTAGAAGGTGAATATTTTCATTTCTTAACTCTAATCAATAATATGATGATGTAAGATGAAATTGAATCCATATATTGGTATGAGTTTTATTACATATTTTTTAAAAAGTAATTTCATTTTGTTCTTCATAAGAATATGTGAATATAGTTCCTTGATTTGAAGTAAAACGATGATGAATATATCAGTACCTATAAGGCTAAATTCACAAGATAAATGAGGTACAATTATGGAATTATCATTCAATCGGAATGTAATTTTGTTAGGTTCCTCAATTTCATAAATCCATGTATAATAAGGGTGTTTTCCATAAGATACATGAGTAGCTTCAAATTGGTTATGAGTTGTGAAATAAAATTTGAAATGGAGAATTCAGTTACATATAATTCTCATTGTTTTAATAATGATGTCGTGAAAATGGGATATCACATGTGATCGCTATTTTTTACATGGGGGAAATAACAATGTTGTGAAAGGTACATTTACAATAAATTAGAGAACTATTTATGTCTTATTTTATTCTATATCTATGAACCTGTTCATATCTAAATAATTTAATATGGTTATTATTATTCCTCTTAAATGATTATCTGTCGAATTATAATTTCAATCCAATAATGGTATGAATATTGCATCTCAAGTCTATGATTCCTCTCCGGTTGATTTTAATGTGAATGTGATTTCTTTAAATCTTTTGATTCATCCCCAAATTGAATATGATTTCATATTAGGCGAGGATCATCTTTCCCTTTATGAAGTATAAATCAATTTTTCAGTATGGTTTGTTCCGTATGATATTTAAAACCAACATATGATAGTCTATCAATTTTACGATATGTATGAACATCCGATAGATATTTCATCTGGTGAATGTGTATTAATTCCCATTCAGAATGCCTATTTGTTAAAAATGATTTGGTAGAAAATCAACATCAATGATATGACTATTGTTTTAGTTGTTACAGATTTGTTCCTAGAAGAGTTTCTATGATTTCCACTATAATTGGATGTTGAAATCCCCATATAAATCATTCATGGTTCCACACCAATTTTAATTAATCCCTATAGAATGGACCCAATTGAGTTGTAGGAATTGAAGAAGAAAATTTAAGTAAATCATGATGATAGATTTATTTGGTAATGTGTGCCCCATGGGGTGAAAGGTTCATATTTTTGAAAAAGAAATATAGATCACCATGTCCATTTATTGATAATTATGAGTTAAACAAGATTATGATCAAGAACAAGTACCCTATACCTCATATTAATAACTTATTTAATGAATTATGTGAAGCTCAATACTTATCCAAGAGAGAACTTCATTCTAGATTTCATCAATTATAGGTAAAAAAATGTGGATATACCCATGATGGAATTTTTGTCAAGGTATGGACAATATGAAATTACAGTGATGCATTTTGGTCATACAAATTCTCCTTCTATATTCATTTATTTGATGAATATTATCTGTAGAGATTAAATCAATCTATTATTTATAGTATTTATTGATAATACTCAGATCTATTCAAAGAGAAAGGAAGATCATGATGACTATATGATAATTTCACTGAATACCTAGGGGAAGGATTAACTATATTAGAAATTTACAAAGTGTGATTTTTGGATTCAAAAGGTTCTATTTTTTGTCACAAAATCTCAAGAGATGGTATAGGAGAAGATCCATCAATGATGAATTCTATTCAATATTGGCCTAGAAAAACCACAGTGACTAAGATAAACATTTTTCTTGGATTAGCTAAATAATTTTTTTGGTTTTTGGATAATATATCATGAATATATAATCCTCTTACCAAGTTAAATATGAAGGGTTCCAAGTACCTCTAGAATGATGAGTTTAAACCAATGTTTTTTTAATTAAATATAATATTGGTCAGGTCACATGTGCTTACAAAACCCTATAGTGGATAAGGGGTTGGTATCTTTAGAGATGCATCCAAGAAGGGATTGTTATGTGTACTTATGAAGAATAAAAAGGTTATCACTTATGCCTTATAAAATTTGAGGATCGACATGAAAAATAACTCAACTCTTAATTTGGAGTTATTAGAAAGAATTCTTTAATTAAAGATATGGATACATTATTTTATAGAGAAAAGTTTGATATATATATATACTGATCATAAAAGATAAATATATATATTGACAAAGAAGGGGTTGAACATGCACTAGAGAAGATGGTAAGAGATGATGAACGATTATGACTACTCAATACATAACCACTATGGGAAGCAAACAAGGTGTGTCATGATTTGAGTCCGAAGGATCATACTATCATATCAGCGATGAGGATCAAAAAAGATCCATTATTTATGGATTTTTAAAGGATGGATCTATAAATCCTCAATGAAGGGGATAAATCATATCTTTCTCAATTGAATGTTAATCCCTCTATCCAAATAGATATTAAAGTGGTATATAAAAAATATTTAGAGTTGTAAAAGAATGTTATAAATGTTTTCGAGTTCAACCATAATCTATATTTATTGTTAAGGTTTAAGAACCATTTATGTGTTTCATCAATACTATATTGGAAGAAGGTGTTGTTAGAAGAGGCTCATAGTACTTCATTCTCTATTAATCCTAGAAAAACAATTATATATTGAGACTTGAAATAATACTTCCGGTGGGATGTAATATCATTGAGTTAGTATCTTGAACCATAGTATGATGGAAAATCAAAGATATAAGGAAAGACTGTCTAAAGGGATTTTTCTCCATTACCCATTCCATGATAGAAATGGTAGAACATCACTTTTTATTTTTTCATTATAAACCCCAAATACTCTAAAGGTTTTAATAAAATATAGGGGGTAGTCAATCTCTATACTAATTCAACAAACTTCATCACTATTAGAGAAACATTCCCTCCAGATAAACATTCTAGGATATACACTGTGGAAGTGGTAATGTTGTAGGGATTACCATGTTCTATTATATCTAATTGGGGTACAAGGTTTACCTTAATGTTTTGGTGAGGCCATTAGAAATCATATGATACAAAATTGATCTTCCTAACTACTTATTATCCTCAGAGTGATTGTCATTCTAAAATAAAAATTCAATCCCTAGAGGATATGTTGTGATATTGTTCGTTGGATTTTAAAGGTGGTTCGGATCAACACCATCCTCCAATTGTGTTTTCAATCCACAATATATTCTACTCAATAATATAGATATATCCTTGTGAATCCCTATATGGGATGAAATGTAAAGTCCCAACCAATTGGTATGATGTTTGAGAATGAAATATGTTGGGACTGAGGATTCATATGAAATGGTAGAGAAGGTCAGATCTATTTAGCAACATATCAAGGTAACTCATAGTTCGGGAAAATGTTATGCTAATAACCAACACTGTGGCCTAGAATTTTATTTTTTTATATGTTTTTTCAATGAATTTCTTGAGGTAATAACGTTATAAGTTTTTGGAGGAATGGAAAAATAATCCCTAGGATAATCGTCCATATAGATATTCTTGATCATATATGAACAGTACCCTATCATTGGAAAATTCCTCCAAATATATCTCATGTCCATCATTTTTCCATGTATCTCTCCTAAAGATTAACATACCTAAACCTTAAAATAAATTGAACTCAGAGGACATACTATAGAAGCATGATATTTCTTATGATTAATAACTAGTTGAAATTCTAGATCATACATCGCATTTTCTACAAAATATGACCATACACCGGGTTAATGTATTTTGAGAAACCAAATGTTAGAGGAAGATACTATGGATATTTAGTATATGATGAGGTAGATTATTCCTGAACTTATTTTATCATAATGATGAATTTGGAGGTTAAAATTCATTTCAAGGGGGGTAGAATGTAACAACCAAAGTAATTGTGATCCTTTTTTGAATAAATAAATTTTATTTAATGTCATATATAACATATTACACTAATAAAAGATTTCATTATACTCAACACCATGATAATCTACTATTACATGCAACATCGACTTGTATTGTGTTACACGCAACACTGAGTTTATATATAACATCATTTTATTGTTATACCTTTTTAGACAAGATAGTTATAACATAACTTTTAAACATAGTAATATTAATAGTAATAAATATTTTTTATTTTTTATTTCTAATTTTTTGATATAAATAATAAAATTTTATAAGAAAACAAAATATTTTTAGTAATGTTTTATATATTTGAAAATATAATTTCATAAAATAATGGTTTTTTATGTTCATCTATGTAATATAATTAAATTAATTTTAGATTATTTTAGAAATTTTGTTTTGTAAATTAAAGTTAATATTTGAATTCATAATTTCATAATTGGATTTTGGGGATTTTTTGGTATTTTTCATAGATACGTCATTTCTTGGCTGAATAGTGAAAATTACAGAATTTTAATTCAAAACAACTTTTTTATAATCTATATATATAGTTAAATTGGATTTTCAGTTTGTTTAGTGTTAAAATAGATAAATTATACAAATATTAATCCTATTTATGAAATTTGAATAATTTTTATATTAAATTTAGATATAAAAACCTTATTAATGATCAGACATTCTCACCTTAAAACAACAATTTCTCGCCATGTCTATGGGATTGTATTTAAAATTAATTTTCCTATATATGTGAACTATATTTAAAATAAAAAATAAATACATGGATATAATAATTAAAATATTTATATTCTAATAATATCAACTGAAATTTTGACAGAAAAAATAGTTGAAATGATTAAAATTAATTTAACTATTTAAGGTAATTTATGTTTAAAAATAGAATAAACATTAAATAAAAGGGCCAAAATAACCATTCCATGTGCCCAACACCCATTTACTGAACATATTAAGTCCATAAACCTTCCTTTATTTTTTTATTTTTTTATTACTTTTGTTTGGTAAAAACATGGGTAAACCTAACTTGTTTTCAAAAATTCCATGTGTGTCCCCTCCCAACCTTATAAAAGGCCACCAACTATTCCCTTATTCACACGTATCAAAAAACATAATTTCAAACAATAGCATTCATGTTAACATCCCAAAATTCCTCACTTCCACAATTAATCCTCACTTTGGACATAAATCCAACCAATGAATCCCTTAGCTAAAAACTAAATTGAATTACCCATAGAAGATTAAACATACTTATTCATGTTCCTTTCCTTAATTTTAATTTTTTAGTACCTCAATTATTGTTATTCCATTAATACATAATATACGAATTATAAAAAATATACTGATATATTTGTATGATAATGGATAAATCTACACTAACACACACTTTCAACTAATCGGTTACAAACTTTATGTTCTTATAAATAAGTTATACACAAGAACATTATGTTTTCAAAGTTATGTTTAAAAAAGGTTTCATAGAGTATATTTTAATCTCATTTTCTTGGAAAAAAGATTTTAATTTTTTTTATTTTAAATCATTCATTATAATTTTTCAACGTATTTTCAATGAATGTTGTTTCAATATGTTTTCATGAGTTTTTATATGTTTTGAAAAAAAATGGTTTTCAAAATTATTTCACGTTTATTTCATATGTTTTCAATGAAAATGGTTTTAAATTTTTTTCAGTTTATTTTTTATGACATCAAGGAAAATCGTTTTCAAATTTTTTTCAAATATTCACTTTTGTGTTTTCAATGTAAAAGGTTTTAAAATTTCGTTTTGTTTTTCAAAATTTTTTTATATAAGAACTGATATTTTCCTCTTGGCTTATATTAAAGGATATTTACAAATTATTTAATGTCTATGTTGACACATGTTTGGTTGACTCATGCCTTTCTAGGAAATTCTCTAATGCTTCCATTTTTATTCTATCTCTAAATTGATTATGATTTGATGGAATGATTTTTTTAAAATTACTTACAATTTAAAGGGTTATATTCTTGAGAAACATGCACCTTTTCATGGGTTATTATTTGAATAAATGATTATGAAACAAGTATTTTCCATAGTGTAAGATATGATTTCATGTTTAGGACTCCCATTTCATTTAATGAGTTATGATAAGATTATTTATAGTTTTTTGGGACATTTGTATATGATTTTATTATGAGATAGGTGGGACCTATATCTCCATCCCATGTAGAGGTTTATTATTTTTATATTATAAGATAATGATGAGAATAAATTATAAGGTCATTATCTATTATGGTAAAAAGTGGCAGCCTAACCACTTACAATGAAAGGAAAGAGACTGGGGTTTGTGGGGTGACCCACCTAGTTGGTGTAGTCTCCATGATGATGGATGATGGGGAAACCTGATCAATTATGGAATGTAAGGGAATCTAGATCCACTATGGGAAAATGGTGAGACCTGGTCCCTTAATACGAATGGGAATCAACCTAGGATGGTGGTATCTCCTACCTAGATGTATAGTCCCCACGAAGTTCCCTAATAAGTTTTATAAATTCATATTGACTTACAATGAATGAAATTACATGTTTATGTGTATTACACAATTCCAAGTTTAACTCAAATGTTAATGTTTCATAGTTTATGATCTTGTTTCACCTATGATTCTTGTCTCATGAAATTTCAATATTTATGCGATGATTCATGTTTTGTATCATTGATATGTGAGATATGATCTTATATGATCATAATCTTATTTTCATACCCCTATTTTAATGGTTATGCTTAAATATCTCTTGTGTTTACCATTATTTGTTATCTGATCTCACCCCTTCTTATGTTTCCATCCATATGAGATGATGATACCTATTATATATGATGTGTCTAAGAATGGTTCTTTTCAGGAAGAACCTAGTGTGAGATAATGATTCTCGCTTAAGTATTATTGTTTATGTATCCTTCATTACAATGGAACTACAATAATATGTTTTTTAGAATCAGTTTCAATAATGTATTAAAAATTAGAAATAAGATATTTAATGTTAATATATCAAAATCAAGGATATCTAAATATGATGACTAACTCAATGGATTAATGGGTGTTTTCATCATTGTAAGGAAACCTTATGATCTGATGGTGGTCCTTGCAGCGATCTTCTACATGTCACGACTGGAAGATGGTGGAGTCTAGAAAAATATATCCATGAAATGGTGATTCTTATATGGGTGTAGTTTGATTGGATCCGAAGCTATGATTTATATTCATATATATTGATATCAGTACATATCCAAGAGATTATTTAGCTTTGGTAGGGGAGCATGTCCATGAAATAGTACTATATGATGTTTATTGTCCTTTCACAATACTCCCTATACATGTTATAAGATCCATTTTTTGAGAATGGAATCCTGAGAAGGGAATCTGTAGAGAAGTATGACCATGTATGATATCTTTTTTCATTCCCTCATATAAGAGGGTACTGATGAAAGATCCAGTTTTAGATATCATCCTATAGTATGGGTGGGTGGATGTGGCTATCTATAGTGGTATTGAGGGATAGACGTCTAATGTAGCTTGAAGAAGGAAGTAGAAATGATCATGTAGAAAGAGGTATATCCATTCTTATACCCAGACACATGGGCCTATAGTGCAGGATCCATAAAGTGGATATAGACTACTATAAGATAGGTGGTGTTACACTTATGAAGACAATGACATCTTGTTATAGATTTTTTAGCCCATTGGGATATTGAGAAAGATTTCATTGATGGAATACCCTAGAAAACAATGTTTCTGCATTAGATAGTTTCATAAGATGGTATAAATAGTGTGGGAGTTTGAAGAGAAGAAATAGGTGCAATGTGGTTCGATGTGCTTCCACCAACACCCCAATGTGGTCCATGCCCGGACCATATAGATAGAGGATTTGGGCAAGGATAACTGTTGTCCGTAGAGTCCTTTATTGTTGGAAAATGTCCATCTAGGTAAAATTACAGTATTTTTGGGTTGGTTGTGTTTGACGACAATGATGGTTTTCAAGATGATTTCTCAAGTTACAGTGATATTGTTGTCAATCAATGATAAAAACAACCATGAAAAAGGAATGGAAGATCTAGAGGTAGTAAAAAAATGGATATATGGATATGATGTTTTCCAGTGTTTCAAAAAATCTGGGGGTCCAGAATTTGGATTTTGGTTTTCATCAATGAAAGTGGATTTCTTTGATGATCTCATCCAAATATAGAAATGACATTAATATCACAAATATGGAATTTTTTGTGGTGTTTGGCGAAGGGGAAATGAATTATTATGGATGTCTCCACGAATGTGACGAACTTTGAGATTCGTAGGAATTGGAGCATCGTGATCAGTGATGGAGTTCTTTGCGGTCAATTATGGATGGATCTGCGATTTTGATGGGATCTATAAATGTTGTATTACTAAAAGTTCTGTGATTATGATGGTCTTGATGAAAGCTAAATTTTTTTGGATCATCGTGAATGAATGTGCACCATGAAGACGGAACCTGAAAATCACGATGGAGGCAGTGAAGCTTTGTAAAGAACCAAGCCTATAAGTATAATCCCCCCTCATCGTAGAAGGAGATAAAAAGAAGATAGACTTAATAAAAATTCTATGTATCCTTGGTCTAAAATATTTGTGTGATGGTGTAGGATAAGTCATTCATGAAGTATATAAGCCAAATGAATGTTCTGAGTATCGTGAAATCAAGGATCTCACGAATGTAAAAAAATCCAACCAAAATTTTTGAGCATCATGATGGTCAGTATGAGATTTCTGAAAGATGTGCACTTCACCAAGTCTAAGTGAGATTTGAGAAAAAGAAGCAGATTTTCATAGGAAATTTTGAGCTTCACAAAAGTAAGATATTTTCAAAGGCCAGTCTGAGATTCACGAAAGAAAGAGATTCATGAAGGCTAGTTTGAGCCTCGCAAAAATAATGTTCCACACGAAGGCTTATTTGTTCTTTTTGAAAATGGGCTTCGAGAAGGTAGTTATCTTTTCGAAAAGTGATTGAAAAGTATTCCCTATTATTCATTGAAAAATTGGTATTCAACTTTGGATGAAAGTGGGACATCAATAGAGCATCCATATATAGTGGAGGATGTATTCATTAGAGCTAATTAATGGACTGGTATGTCCATAAAATATGAGTGGGTCCTTTCATGGAATAGTGAGAAATGAAAATGGAAGACAGTGATCCTTCCCACTAGCAGTGAGCTAGATGAAGATACATTTAGAGTGAACCTTAGGAATGAAGTGAGCGGACCCTAAACACAATAATGGAAGTGAGCCCGAGCATAGAATATCTATCCTAAACATTGAGCATTAGTGGATTTGATACATACACACATTATTGTTGTATGCACCTTAGACGTGGCCCAACGAGGGTTACCTATGTAAAAATATATGTGTCATGTGCTTACATTATTTCATTACATTCAAAGAAACATCATCAGGTAAAGTAGAGAAGAAGATATCAACATAAACACACAAATGATAATAAGTTGACTCTTATAATAAATTGATTAAGATCTAGTGGGGGATGAATTATTTGAAACAATATCCATACCTTGATTCAACCCCCCAAATTACGGTATCTAGTCCCCTTTTTGGCATAAAATCGGTTTTAGAGGGATGGTTTATTTTATCCATATATTTGTTCTATGACTTAATTTAGTCAATTTTGATGTTAAATATTCAGTGTTCTCATATATTAGAATTTTTTAGAAAAGGTAAGAACATCATAGAAGAATCTAAATTATGGTGGTTTTCCTCAAAGTGGAAGTGTCCATATAAATAGCTTCATTCAGTTGAAAGAATCAATTAGTGAACCAAATGTTGATTTGGATAAATCAGTTAGTGAATATACTTACTCATTCAATTATGCTGTAAGAATTGGTGATTATCCACATATTACAAGTGATACTATAACTACTAATAATTAAGACACTCCAAGAAGAATAAAAATGGGAGTTTTTAATGAAACAAAAGAATTGGATCAGAAATTGGAGGAAGAAATTAAATCTATAGTTACTTAGATCCAAGAACATGAAATTGAGTTCAAAATTATTAGTGGATTAAATAAAACTCATATTTATGTGGCTGCCAATCTAAGGGATAAATAGGATTCTAAAGCTAATGAACAGCCAAAGATATCTCTAGATATAGAAAACCCAAATGCTGATGAGAATAGAAAAAATAAAAAGTTAGATGAAATTCTGAATCTGAAAGCTAGAAATTATTGTCTTGGTATAGATATTTCTAAACTAGATCAGAAGAATCAATGGATACAATAATATAATGCATTCTTCTTTGATTCTATTGCTTAATAAATATTGAATCTAAAAGAGAAAAGTGATATGGCTGATAAGATTAAACGTGAATTTTAAGATGATATAAGTTGGTTTAAGGATATCAAGAGAGAACAATATTATTATATTGAATGAAATAACAAGAAGATCCATCAATTGTGAGAAGTTATATAAATGGAAAAGAAATAATGGGAGAAATCTAATTCCAAAGGAAATTCTAAATTGATAGATTCATTTAACGTACTATTTTATATTCATTCAACTGGTGATAAGGAAATGTAAAGTAAAAATGATATTTCTAATGATAAAAAATAACTTATTATCTCATATCACATACCATACCATTTGGGAAAATCTATATTTAGATACTATGAATCCCCTCCAATGCATGACAGGAAGAGAGCCATGGACATTTACAGAAATATAAAAAGTTGTATAGTTTCTAAAGATATAGATAAAACATCCTCTATTGTATGTAATGATTTCATGCTATATTTCATTGGGACTCATGGTCATATATCATGCTTTTTTCAGAGTATCATGAATACTTTTCATGTTGTGAAGATATAAATTTTTATAAATCAAAGAATAAGAAGAAGCCTAAAGAGAAATATAAAATTAGAGTCTCTCAGAAGAAAGTATCCATGAAGTGATTATATTTTCTATGAATTGGACACACCATGATGAAGTGTCAAGAACCTCAAGAAAGAAATGTTGGAATAATAACTCAAGTTGAATCAACATATCAGCTGAGTAATGATTAGATGAGGTATATCATTTATGGGAGATGTTTTATTTTATCTAATCATGGGAATTGGAAGGACATTGATGCAAGGAGAAAGAAAGGAAGGAAAAGGATCCGATATTGAGATCCCCAGTTCTAGAAGTGTATAATGAAAAATCCTATAATAGAAGAAAAAATGGTAAGCTAAAAAATATGTTTACATTCCTAGGGGATAACAAGGTTCTCGAGGAATGGTGTATCAATTTCCCACTCTATTACACTCACAACACTCCCATCAAATTCATGTTTGAAATCCTGTAAGAGAAAGTGAGGAGCTTCCACAAATGTAATTAATAAGAATGTAAAGATGTTTTAAGTCTCAACCCCAACAAGAAAAGGTGTAATGACATGAAACTTTGATTAAATAAATGTCACTAAAAATGTCCTGGAAAATTCACATGTCATGCCACGTAGCGGGAAGTGAAGAAAACCGTAAGAGTTTACCTGTGGATGATGAATCAATTAAAGCTGATTAGTGGAGATATTCCTTTTCTGATAATTAATCATGAAAAATGGGTTGTTGGTGAAGCATCAATGAAGGAAATTTCTTCTAATGGGATTAATTCTCAAATTGTAAAGAAGGCCAAGAATATATAATCTTAATATTATTAGAAAAATATGAATATGGGTAAATAAATCATGGTCCTATGGATACAATAGTTGAAGTGGGCTAGTCATTCAGAGAAGGAATGGAAATAGTGCGATGATTTTTATGAAATAATAAATGGGTTGACCCATTAGGATCAACCAAAATCCTCTTCTAGAGGATACTAGAAGAATAACCCACCTTATGTGCATTGATTTTGTTATCTAATGTTCATGTGTTTTTGGTTCATGGGGAGATACAATATATGGGGAAGTCTCATCAAAATATGAAAAGTGTTGATGTTATGTGCTCCATAATGACAACTAATTCAAATAAGTTAGCAGACTAAAATAATAAAGGAGGCAATTGCGCAGAATTTGTAGTGATGGTGTTTTTAACATTATCTCATGTTTTCTACACTGTGTTCCAACTCTGTAGGCTTAGAGGTTATGTTGGTGTATAATTTCTATGTTTCATATGTAGATACTTGGTGTAGGAGAAAAAGATTGTTTCTAGGTCAAAACATTTTTCCTAACAATAGGAAGAGTATCATATCACTGGGGGAGAATTCAATCTCTTAATAATATGAAATATCTCAATGGTGTATAAATGATGAGTGTTTATGTTCATGAAAAATTATTGAGGGACAAGATGAAACAACCAGGTTTTTCATAATTATCTATTTTCCTTAACATAATTGTATTAGATGACTATTTACATGATACTAAAAATATTCAATAGAATGTCAACAATTTTTTAAAATGAATTTGAAAATGTAGTTGAAAGAAATGATTTAATTGTTAGAGTGGCACAGTGATAAGTTTTCTGATGAAAGTGATGAAGCGGTAAGAGACATAGGGAGTGATTGTTTTGAGTCCAACAGATAAAAATGTCATTGGGACTAAATGGGCCATTTTTAAAAAGATGAATCTCAATTCATACATTTTTTCAAATTCATGCAAACTGTGTTTGAAATGAAAATGATTGGGGAGTTGATGTTTTTCCTTGGTTTACAGGTGACACAAGGATGGAATGACACATTCATTTCTCAAACCAAATATTACAAGGATGTTTTGAGAATATTTGAAATGGGAAATTACAAGGACATGAAAACTCTTTTTGTGACCTAGATGAAATTATCAAAATACAATGATGGAACGATAGTTAATGTCATAGAATATAGGAATATAATTGGATGCTTATTGTACCTGACAGGGACAAGAACTTATATTTTATCTACATTCCATGTAGTGAGATATCATTGCAATCCCAATGAATGAGACCTGATTTCAATTAAATGAATAATTAAATATATCAATGGAATTGGGAATTTCGGTTTGACGTTTACTGACATATCTCAACCAGAGCTATTGGGATATAAAGATGCATATTGGGTCGGATCGGCATAAGAAAGAGAATCAACATCACAAAGTTCTTTCTATCATGGTGGATTATGTATTTCTTGTCTAACCAAGAGTCATGATTTTATTTCATTGATCAATACAAATGTTGTGTATATTTCCTTCACTCAATAAATGTAAGTAATTATTTCAGATGAAGCAACAAAATGATGACATGGTAATTGTAGTCAAGTCTCCACTTGAAATCGATTGCAATAACTCATGTTCTATATATATCAACCAAAATAATGTATACCACTCATGGACAAATAACATTGAGAAAAGGTATCATTTTTTCAAGGATAACATGGAGAAAGGGGTTGTGAATTTAGTGTATGTTCCTACAGAGCTACAGGTTGTGGACAATTTAACAAATACCTTACCCAAATAAGCGTTGGGGAGGAATTTACTAGCTCTGGGAGTTTATTCAACTCCCCACACTTGAAAAAGTAGTGATGTGGGACCCCTCTCTCCAAGGTATGGTTCATTTTTTCTAATTTTATAATTTTTTTCCATTCTTTCGAGACCACAAAAAACTATCCTTTGGGTTTTTTGACATAGGGGGAAATGTGTGGTTCATATAGGGGGAGAAAATTTCTTAGTCGAGACATGAGGATAAGCTGACAGATGGAGTTACAAGATAGGGGAGCAATGATATAGGAGTAAGAGTATTATATTTAATGATTATAGATGTGGTCGATCAAAGATTATATATCATGATATCCAAGGTTCATGATGATAGTGGAAGAGTGGTTTTACAATTCTATAAATAATTAGTTTTAGGAATGAAGTGATTCATTGAAGAAAAATTCATTATACTCCTGTTTTCACACCGATCATTACTCATGTGGTCTTAGTGTATGTGTTGAGAAAAGCATTGATCGCTATCTTAATTGCAATGGGTGAATGGTTTTAGTGCTTGTGAGAAGAATTAATGAGGTATCAAAGAATTTATAATCTTTATGCAAGAGTTTTTAACAAACCAAAAGGGTGGATTTTTGGGAAATATTCCTTCCAGGTAACGTTGCTGCATTTTTTTATAGGTAGTATTTTATGATAAATATAGGTTTCAAGATGTGTTGTCAAGATCCAATTATTTTATTGGAAATAAATGATTAGAAATACCCATGAAAAAATCATTGAATATCATGAGGTAATACAAAAATAACAGATTCAAGTTCCATCTATTTTCCCAGGTTTTCCAAATTTTTGGGATCCCAAAATCTGGTGTTTTATTTTCGTCATGAAATGTGGATATCTTAAAATATCTCTTAAAAAGATATAAAATGCCATAATTTCATGAATATTGGATTTTAGATTTTATTTTTTTAAGGAGAAATTATTTCTGGAAGAGGTCTTCATGAAACCAACGAGCTTCGCGATTCTGTGAAAAAGGAACTTCGTGATCGGTGACATAGTTATTTATAGTCATCAATAGAAGGATCTAGGAATTTGATGGAATCCATGATGATTGTATGGAAAAATTCTCTCTAATTATGATGGGCTTCACGAAGAGGTAATTTTAGTGGATCTTTCAAAATGGACGCACAGTGTGAAATCGGATCCGTCAAATTCGTAGGGATTAGTGGAGCTTAGAAAATAGAAGAGCCTTTAAATATGAGGCTACCCCACCCCACCACCTTTATAATGACATAAAAAGAAGAGAAAATCAATTAAAATTATATGTCGTCGAGTTCGCAAAGGTTTTCGTGAAGCTGGTATACGAAGTAATTCGCTAATCCTATAAGCCAAACAACTATTTTGAGAATCGCGAAAGCAAGGATCTCACAAAGTCCCTAAAAATTCAACTAAAACTTGTGATATTCACAAATGATTTTTTTAGATTCAAAAAACTAGTTCACTTCAGGAAGGCTATGTGAGCTATGTAAAATGGAAGTAGATTCACAAAGGCCAGTTTGAGCTTCTCGAAATAAAGAGCTTCATGAAAGCTAGATTGAGCTTAATGAAAGATGGTTCTTCACAAAGGACAGTTTTTTATTCATGAAAATAGTCACATCATGACGGAATTTTTTTGGTTCCCCAAAGATGGGATTCAGGAATCCATAGAGATTTTCCAAATTAGGTTGATAGGTATTTCCTAGAGTTTTTTGGGAAATAGGTATTCATATGGGGATGAAAGTGGGACATCAATGGATCATCTAAATACAGTAGAGGATACATTCAATAGATATAATCAAAGATCCTATAATTCCATAAACTGTTAGTGGATCTATTTAAATAGAAGTGAAAAATGTAATTGGAAGATAATGATTATTGGTATTGATCCAGAGAAAAATACATAGGGAGTGACCCTTGGGAATACAGGGATTAGATGCTAAATTGTGTAAAGGAAGTGAGCCTATGTATTTAATATCTATCTTGAACCATGATCTTTAGTGTATTTTGTTCATTAGAACGTTGTCATTGTATGATCCTTTGACATTGACCAGTGAGGGTAAACCATGTAATGATCTTTGTGTCATGTGATTACATTTATACATTACTTTCAAAGCAATTTCATCAGGAAAAGAAAAGAATAATAGATCATCATAAACACACAATTGAAAATAAAGTGACTTATAATAAAGAGTTCGTGATCTTATGGGGTGTATATAATATGAAAAATAATGTCCATGCCATGATTCAACCCCACTCAGGTTATCTAGGACGTATTTGGACCTAACATTTAATTTAGAAGCTTTTACAATGATAATAGGAACAATTTCTACCCATTTTACTTTCTTATGTAGAATTGATAGGAACTATTGTGTGTCAATATTTTCATTCCACTTCTTTCTCAAGGATTTTTTGGGTGATACAGGGCATAGGTAGAACCCGATTTTGGTGTATTTTATGTACATTTGGATACATATGGAAGAGGGATGCTTCCCCCTTCCAGAAATTTCTTTTTTGTGACAAGATGAAAACTATAAAGTTGAATAAATTTCAGACAAAGAAGATACTATTAATTTATTGGGGAAAATATAATTTTACTTCTATGTTCAGGGTCTTCTTGGGAGTTGTAATATCATATTATTCCGTGGATTTTCTACTGGATCATTGTTCTCAATATTTATTCTTTCAATCCCTATTGGTGGGGTATCCATTCTCATAATAGATCAATAATGTATGATTTGAACCATATGTTGTCTTCTTTGTGTGAATTGGTTTCCTTCAATCCATAAATAGTTATTTTTCTACTAGTAGGTGTGGAAGTTGGAGGTTAGTAGATAGGGGCTTCTGAGATCTAGTTATTACACTTGGGAAATAATTTTTTTGACTGTCAGTATCCTCATGAACCTATAATCATATTTTTAAAACCAAATCGTAAGGAGGTGGTGTTGGGTTTTATCTAGGGGTGGATTAGATGTGTTAGATTTCATCAGTATATTCATCTGTTTATTGGGGTGGGGTGCCAATAAATATTATAATTCTAGATGTACCATGGTGCTTAGATATTTCCACAGTTCACAGCGGAAGACAAATCTTCCTCATTATTTCATGGTGTCAAACTGGTTTAAGATATATGTGTGTTTGGTTTGGCTTATTTTTTTCCCAGAGATAGTTTTTATAAGAATCATGAATACCTCTTGGTCGGATCCCTAGTCTTGATGAACTAATGGAAGGCATAATTTTACTCTTACATCCGATGATTTTTCATTTTTTGATTAAAATACTAAAATTTTGAGTATGTAGTGACCCAGGTTTGGACCTATAATTAATTACAATGTTTCTAAGAATATTTCTGAATTCAGGCACTGTGAGAGCGCATGATCATGTGGCCTATAGATCCTTGGTGTGGTGATATTAAAAATATTAAATATATTTTACCATGTAGTGAATTTTATTTTCAAAAATTGAATAAATCCTGAAAGGATCCTTTTCTCAATTATATGAGATTCTAGTTGGTTTTAGAATATCATCCTTGTCATATGTATAATATTAAATTATTTAGCAATTGGATTTTGGTATAGGGTGAGTTGGTGGTGGGGTGTTAAGAATACGATAATTGATTTAATAAAATAAATTAAATTAAAACCCTCAACAATTCCCCTTTGGGTTTCACTACATAGAGAGAAAAAACAAACATCCCCTCCCCATTTGGAGGGACAGAAGAACTGAGGCCGAATCAAGCAGACAAGGGTCATTGATCCCTGTTTTTTACATTGATCATCATTAGATCAAGGTGAAGCATGAGTTGATCATCATTTTGGACCCGAATGTGTATTTGAGTTATGAGTCATTATCCCCGTACTAATGTGTTTTTTAATGTCATAGAGACATGTTATGGCTTTTAGAGATCCCTTATAGGTCAATTTTTATGTTTCAAGAGAAATTAGTGTGATTTGAGTGTCACACATGGAAATTCATGTCAGAATTCTTGATAACATGATGGGTAGTGTAGGTTCTCACACCATGTGTTCTATCAATTTGGGGAAGATGAGTTTTTGGGACTACATGTCATGTAATAGGGTTACATGGTAGGTAGTGACCTCAGGTCATGTAGACATGGGAAATTGTTAGGGATGTAATTTTATAAGACATAGATTTCTAGAACTAAAAAAAACTAAAAAAACATAGGGTGATGGAAAAGGTAATGGTTAAGATACATGGTCATGTGTTTAGGTATTTGGGAAACTACATGTTCTAGGAGAACACAACATGTTGAGAAAGATTTGGAAGAGCGATGTGGAAGAAGAACCTTTCCAGGGGCCCTGGTGAGGTGAGGCAGGCCTTGTACCATGGGTACATGTTGTGTACTCCCACAATTCTAGCCAATCCATATTGAAGTGGAATCTTCGAGGTTCTCGTGAGGGTTCACATTCTTTTTGGTACCCGTGTGCAAAATGTTTAATTTTCTTGGGAACATCTATTTATAAAATATCTTTCTTCATATCATTGATTCAGGCTTGCAAGTATCATATCCTAAGTATTTTTCCAAATATAATTTGATGGTGGCTTCTGTAGTTTTCTAAGAGATACAATGCTTCATGTTATAAGAACAACACTATAGTAATGGTGATAAAATATTGGATGTGATCACGATGTATCACTAGGTTGATTTCATGGTATGTAGCTTTACATTTCATATATGGATGAAGGTACCCTATACTCATTAGGATGGTAGAGAAGTTATACCATTATATATTAAGGAAAGGATCTCATAGCCATAAAAGTGTGGCAATTTGAGGTACACTGAGCATGATGATCCCTTGTGTAACACTTAATTAATGCTAGAGATCGGTGTGGGTCTTAGCGAAAGATGCAAGGATGGGTACTCTCCTAACATTGTAGGGTGTGTGATTCCATTACCAATCTAATAGGTAAATGAAAATCCTCCCATAGTGGGAGAGGGTTCCCTACCCATGGATTAGTAATTTTGGGGATGGAACTCCCATAAGGTAATTTGGAATGTAATCCCCATATCGTTCTTATAGTTGGAGATAAAGCTCACTTATTGTATCATAGTACAAGACCTACATACTCGTAGGCCAAATATAGTAGGTACTCTTATATTGTACTAGGGAGAAGGTCCTATATCAATGTATTCAATAATCCCTAATAGGGTTAGGGTGCAATTACTTCAAATGTGATGTATAAATAGAGTGTATACCCCTTTTCATTCTTGGGTGATGCTTCTCCTTACACATTTTTCCAATATATTTGGTACTCCTATTTCATATTATGATGTAGGTCCTCTGGCCTAGGGTAGGTACTCCCCTTTTTTGTCAAGGTGTGGGTCACTCATAGTGATCATACTAGTAGAGTTTTACCCCCCTTTAATACAAGCATGTGGGTCCTCTAACCATAGATTGGTATTACCCTATCATTACAGGGTATATTTCCCCAATCAATTTATTAGAACTCTCATGTCGTACAAGATTTCATCTTATCTTATGTTGAATAGTACTCCTCTTCTGTGTTGGAGTGCAAGTCCTTTATCTATAGAGTTTTACTCCCCTGTATTTGAGTAGAAATGTGGAGCATGACCTCTAATATAGTAGGAGATCCCTAAGATAAAGAGTACAGTACATTGATAGGGACCCTCTATATGTTGTGTACAATTCCATGTTATTCATTAGTTCTCCCCCAACATAGTGAGATGGAGGCCTCATCCTATTGGTTCTTAAGTGGTTTCATGGTGTTGATAGGATCAATTAATCCATTATTTGTCGGAAATTGGTGAGTTGTATGTGCCATCACTATCTATATCTCTCTCCCACCCATTCTCAATCTCTCACTATATAGGATGCACATGGTTCATATTATGTGGTATTTATCCCTTAACTATATGCAGTGGTGAGGGGAAGGGCCCCCAAATTTGGTTTTCATGAGATTCTATAGAGAGAAATAAGATGTGTTGGGAAAACTAGTGTTGGGAACTAGAGTTTGACCCAGTGAGATGTCCATGATGTGGTGTGTTCTCTTTGACATACTAAACATAGCAAAATTCACTGTTTTATTTCACCCTTATACCAATGTATGAAACTTGTTTTGTATTGACAATTATAAGTATAATAACAAATTTCACTCTATGTTTGATTCAATTATTTTATATTTAACACTATTTAAAAGGGAAATGTAACTTTTCTGATAATTATATTGTAGGTGGAGGTGATTTGAAGGACATAAGAATATGTCCAAGAAAAATGGGTCTATCTGAACATGATCGAAGAACACAAGTGGAATAAAATATATGATTCTACTACCACGTGAATTGAAATGGGATGAATTTTTTTGGACGGGTTATAAATTTTATTCCCTCCATTTTAGTTGAAGGAACTGAATCCCAATTTGCTCTCTAATAGGCCCATACAAACTGATCTTTTCAATAATGGGATCTGCATGGAGTCAAAACGTTGCCTCTATATTTTTGAAATATCACTTATTATATTCCATATCTGGCCTCTAAATTTCATATAGAGGTTTAAAAGGTGTCTGCCAACATCTGTTATGTTTTGTACAGTGTTATTAAATAATTTTTATAGGTCCAAACCATGTACCATTAAGATTATTAAAATCAGGGTTCCCAAAACCACTTCCCATATTGCTTATAAATTGGAACCTTGGGCACCCCATTTAGGAGTTTAACCAGAGGAATGTTTCTGCCATTTTGCAGTCCGAAAGATTTCCACCCAAAAAAATTTGAAATTCTAGAGGCTATGGGAAGAGATAATTCCAAATATTCTTCTTCTTACCCTCCCATGGGTTTCTAAACACCTTCTGATTGCCTGGGGTGGAACATGTTGTAAATCCTGAGAATAATGTTGTAATTTTTTAATGGTATTTTTAATTATAGGTTTTTATGTTGTTTTTATTCATCCTCTATTTTTATTTATTTGAGTTATATACTGGTTATTTAAACTCAATATCAAATGATCTTATTGGGGTGTACCCATTCATGTGATGTTTTACAAACCGTTCATCCCTTTTTCTTCCATCATTCAATCGTGATGTTTGTGAGGTTCATATTGGTCAATTGAAATCACATAATCACTTTCAAGGATGTATAAATTTTTTCTATGGTACAAAAACCAAATTACATACAAAACTGAATATAATATCTATTTTATCATGTGTTTTGTTGGTGAGTTTCTATTATGAAGTCAAACACAAATCACCTAATCATTGGTGGTGTCTGGTGAATCATTGTGTGTCTTCGACTGAACCCTGGAAGGTATCCTAGTTTAAAAATCATTTAATATTAGTTTTAGGTGTTACAAACTAGGTAATAAAATATAATAACTCTGTCTCATGAAGCGATGAAGGATGAACAACTAGAGAGTACCTCATCTTGATTATGTTTAAATAATCTTGTTTACTTCTACATTATTTTATCACTTACATTTTCTATCATCATCATTAATCCTCAACCCCAAATATTATAAAACCCAATATCCCTTTATTCAATCATAATCATAATCACATTTTTTATGTAATGATCTATAGATCCGTCGAGAGATGATCTAGGGTTGATTCTATACTGCAGAAATTCTAGTTAAAACTAAACAACTAATTTGACATGATTGAAAATGCGATCAAATTTTGGCGCCATTTACGAGGATCCAATATCAATTTTTTATATATTTTATTTTATTTATATATTTTATATCTTTTTATTAACCATTTTAATACCCTTTCCTCGTTTGATTGTGTTGGTTTAGGTTTTTTATTCGATTTTTGGTTGTTTTTGTGTGTTCATCCTCTCTCTCTCTCTTTCTATTCTTCTTCTCCATATAGCTCTCTAATATTGTTGTATAAAATTCTATTTATATTTATAATTTCATATCATAAATATTTTCATTTAATTCATCTTCCATAAGGAATATTAATAAAAAACTACAATCAATCAATCAATCCAAATGGAAATAATTGTTTCATTAAAAGATCTGGTTATGAAATAGTACTTGAATTGGACCCTAAAATTTAAAAATCACACCATTCAAAAATCAAGGAATCTAGGGATGGTCAATCATGTAAAACTGAGGTACCCCTTTTAGAACCTTAGTTTTCCATAAAACAATTAAAAATTTAACCCAAACAAACCCAAGAAAACATGGCTACTAATAATAGAACTTTAAAAGAACAGACCACCCTGGATGTGGAGTACCAATATGCGTACATCCAATATCCCAAGGAAGTAGAGAACATTTAGATAAGATCAGGAGACATCCACCTTCTTCCAAAATTCCATGGTATTCATGGTGAGTACCCTCATAAACACTTTAAAGAGTTTTACAAAGTGTGCTCCACCATGAATCCCCAAAATGTATATGAGGAACTAATTAAGTTTAGGGCCTTCCCTTTCTCTCTTGATGGCATAGATAAAGATTGTATATACAATTTTCCTACCACAATTTTTGGCGGGAATGACCTTAAAAGTCCCTTTTTACAGAAGTTCTACCCTACCTCCTAAATCGCATTAATTATGAAATAAATCCTTGGAATTAGAAAATCACAAGGAGAAACCTTTTAGGAATACTAGGTGAGATTCAATAGACATTGATCAGGCTTCCCCCATACTAGATTAGTGAACCAATATTACTCCACTACTTATACGAAGGAATTAACCCCATATATCTTGGAATTATTGATGTTTCATTTGGTGGTTTCATAGTTGATAAAACTCATTCCACTGCGGGACATAATATCTAACATGGCTCAAAGTGCACAACAATTTGGTACACTATGTATTGAACCATATTGAAGATTTCATGAGGGAAATATTTCATCTCTAGAACAAAAGGTATATAAAAATTTGGATGAGAGTCATACCCTTCTATATAAATTAGCTCATGAACAAGGTAACCCATAATATCCTCTAGTTCCATTACATTGTGGTATTTGTTCTGAAAATACTCATTTTTCTGACGAGTTCCCATAACATCACGATTCACCTGAGTCTTTTGTAGCTCTGTTCCAATGGAATATATTCCAACAATTACCTCCCTTCATGAAAGAACCATTTAGGTCAAATCCAACCCCCCATGTGGCAAGGACAACCCCAACACTGATAAAGAGGAAACTAAAGCTATAGAAAGAAGAATTGGTATCAACAAGGCCAAGGTATACAACCTTCTAAACCTCAAAATTATCAAAACAATCATCCTCCTCCTCCAAAATATGAACCAAGCCTCGAGGACATATTGAATCAAATGGAATCCCAAAACCTCCAGTTCCAATAGACCACCCAATCAGAAATTAAGGACCTACGAACTTAAGTGCGACAATTGGAGAACACCATTAGTGAGCATAAGATGCAAGGTTCTAGAAAAATACTATCCTTATTCATTACCAATCTTATGGTTAAAGGAAAAAAATGTGCAATTACACTTAATAGTGGTAAAGAAGTTTCCCCTTCTACTAATTCTTTGTAATAGGTATGTCCCCCTCTTGAAAACACTCTTTCTCCACCCATAAAAGATTCCATTATAGAATACAAAATAAAAAGATTAATCAAATTTTCATTAATGAATCAAATGTACAAGCCATTCCGCTTCATTTTTTCCAGAGACTCTCTAAATCTATGAAAAATTTATATAATGAGATTGATACTAAAATAATGGATACATTTAAAAAATTTCATGTTAATATTCCTTTACAGGATGTAGTCAAGAAAATTCCCCGTTATTCAAAATTTCGCAAAGAGAATTTCAGCCATAGAAGGAGGCTGAAATGGAATGAGAGAGTCAACTTGGGAAGGAATGTCTCATCTTTTATTCAACCTACAATGCCAACCAAATGCATGGATATGGTCACATTCACAATACTGAGTACAATAGGGGAGACATTCTTTTCAGATGCTATATTATATTTAGGTGCCTCCATTAATGTAATTCCCACTCTTTGTATACTTCTCTATAGGTTTTAGAGCTTCTTCCAACATGCATTTCCGTGAAACATTCCAATTAGAGTACAACACATCCAACAGGAGTGATTGAAGATATCCTTGTTAGAGTGATGAATTAAATCTTCCCTGCTGATTTCTAGATTCATGATATGGAAGATACTCGAACTCGAGGACATTCCCCTCTCATACTAGGGAATCCATTCCTCAAAATAGCAAGAAAACTCATCAATGTTCACAATGGTATGTTGTCCATGGAGATTGGTGGAGAAAATAAAGGTTTTAATATCCTTGAGGCTATGAAACACCCCATTGAAGAACACTTCACTCTTACTCCCTATTCAATGGAAGTTCTCTCAAATGATGCCCATTAACACAATTCTCTCCTCAACCCATACCACGATCTATTTTCATCTTCATCACCCTTAAATGATTTGAGTTTTGATATAATCTTTTTGTCTTTTGTGGGTTTGGAAAAGTGTAAATTTTGTCCTTTAATTGATGAGTGTGTTCATTCTGAGGTACCCATGACCGTAAATGATTATGAAAATCTCATTTCAGTATATTCTCAATATTTTGAGAATAAACATGAGAAGATAGACAATTTAATGGACCTGAATCCACCTAAATCCCCCCCCCCTAGTCCAAAAACCCATCGAGATGGAACTTAAACAACATCCTTATATTTTAAAATATTCCTATCATGAGTGTATTGACCAATTTCCGTCTATTATTACCAGTAACCTCTCTCAATTTCCGGTATAAAAACTAATTCATCTATTGAGAGATTATAAAATGGAAATAGGATACAAATTGGATGATTTTCCAAGCATTATCCCATCTATTTATATGCACCATATTCTTTTAGATTTTGAGGCTAAGACAATAAGACAATCTCAACTCTGGTTGAATACCACTTTCCTTGATGTGGAAAAATTGGAAGTTAGTAAATTACATTTGGGGATCCTTTATCATGTATCTGAATGTATATGGCTTATCCCAGTGAAAATTTTGTGTAAAAAATGGAATAACAGTAGTGTAAAATTAATGGAATGAATTGTTTCCATCATGTGTGTAAAACAGTTGGAGAGTCTATATTGATTACCGTCGACTAAATCATGCAACACTAAATTACCACCTTCCTATACCTTTCAGTGATGTAATGTTAGAACGATTGGCTGGTAAGTCGCATTTTTTTCCTTGATGTCTATTCAGGTTATTTTAAAATCTATATACCCCCTAAAGATGAAGAAAATACAACCGTTACATGTCCATTCGGCACATTTACATATAGAAGTATGCCTTTTGGTATTTTTAATGTTCGTGGTAGTTTTTAGCATTGTATGTTGAGTATTTTTTTGTGTAACTATTGAATTTCATGGATGTTGTTATGAATGATTTCACAATTTATGGAACTTCCATTGATAATTTTTTGTCTCTCCTAGGTTCTATCCTCTATTGTTTCAAAGAACAATATCTTGTATTAAATCATGAGAAATATTATTCCATGGTTTAACAGGGGATATTTCTTGGGAATATTATTTCAAAAGAGGGAATTCAAGTGGGTAAATCAAGAATTGAATTAATTTTCACCCTTCCATATTCAAAATGTGTTCTTAAGGTGTGATAATTCTTGGGTCATGGTGGTTTTTACCACCAATTCATTAAAGACTTTAATAAGATCAAAATTCCATTATCTTAATTAATACAAAAGGTTTATGAGTTTGTGTTTTATAATAATTGTGAGGATGCATTAAATTCAGTAAAAAACAGTCTCACATCACCTCTGATTGTCCAACCACCATGGTGGGATCTCTACTTCAATATTATGTGTGATGCCTATAACTTTTTAGTTTGGGCAGTTTTATCATAAAGGGATGATAAGGCTCCGCATTTCATTGCATATGCCTCACATACCCTTTACCCTGCCTAGGTAAACTACACATCCACTGAAAAGAACTCCTTTATATTGTTTTTACCATGGTAAAATTCTGTTTATATCTTCATGGGTCAAAAGTGATTGTGTTTTTTGACTACGATTCCCTCCAATTCCTCTTCAAAAAAACCCTGAAGCTAAGATCCACCTCACCCAGTGGATTGTACATCTCCAAGAGTTTGAAGAGTATATTAGAGATAACAGGGGTGTAAAATGTGGTATCTGACCACATTAATAATATTTCCCCACAATTGGAACATCTAGTTGACTCACCCCTTTCCATTGGAGAATTATTCCTTCAGGAGAACTTTTGTGATATTATGGACCGTACCAATTGGTATGCAGACATTGTGAATTTTATATTTACATCTAGGGTCCCCACTAATTTAATCATTTCAAAATCCCATATAATTATGCGTGATTCACAATGGTATATTTGGGATAACCCATATTTTTTGAGAATTTATAGTGACCAAGTAGTTCATCAGTATGTCACTGACCATGAGTTCACCTCTGTTTTGACCATCTACCACACTTAGGCATGTGGGGGCCACATTGTCTATCAGCGTACATCTTCGAAGGAAATTTAATGAAGACTTTATTTTCCAAAATTTTATATGTATTCCCATATATTTTTCAAATTCATGTATTCATTCTCAATTCACAAGGAATATCTCTAATATGAATGAAATTATCCAAAAAAAACATGTTATTCTGTGAAATATTTGATGCATGGGGCATTGAATTCATGGGGCCTTTTCAAAATTCATTTGGATTCATGTATATATTGTTAGATATGGACGAAATGTATAAATGGGTGGATTAAAAGGCTACTAGGATAGATTACTCTGACATTGTTATTGAATTTTTGAGGTCACAAAATTTTAGTTGGTTTGGTTTGCCGAGATTCATCATTAGTGATCAGAGTTCCCTTTTTTGCAATCTCAACTTGATAATTTTTCTACCTATGTATGGGGTTGATCATAAGTTATCTACTGCATATAACCCCCAAACTGATGGAAAAGCAGAAAAATCAAATCGGGAAGTTATAAGAATCTTGGAAAAATGGTACAACCAATAGAAAATATTTGAGTTTGTTCTTGGATGATACACATTGGGAATACTGTACAACTTTTAAAACCCCAATCATAATGTCACCATACAGGATTGTGGTTGGAATGTATAGTCACCTCTTATTGGAGGTAGAACACCATGCACATTGGGTTTTTTAACAATTTAATATGAATCTTGTAGATGTAGGTGAGCATAAGAAGCTACAGGTTCAAGAGTTAGAAGAAATTAGACGTGATGCATATGAGAACTCCAAAATCTATAAAGAAAAGGAAAAGGCTATCCATGATAGCATGATTCATCATTGGAAGATCCATATTGCTGAGATTTGTTTTCATGAGATGAGTGGATAGAGGTTTATTAGTCATTGGGTAGAGTCTTAAACACATCTATGAGTATTTTCCAAAGCATCTCGTGGAGGAAATCCAATTGATAGATGCCACATATGACACAATATAGCAGGATGTACCTTATCATTCCCTTTATTTAGTTTTATATTTATTTAAAATATGTTCATTGTGGTCAATGTAACTTTTAGGAGTGAGGGCGGGTGACATGTCATAGTTTGGATTAAAAAAATTATTCATTTTTTATTTTTTTTATTTTTTATTTTTAGATAAAAATTGATCTCAAAAAGAATATCCAAAATCATTATTTATGCATGAGTCTATTTTTTAGAAAATTACATTATTTTTGTAAAAAAATTCAAATGAATGTTAATATGGAATATTTTTCTATAATTTGGATTTTCAAATCCTTCATAGGGGTTTAATGTATTTTTTAATCCCATGCTTCATTATCACTGACCAATATTTTAATCCATTACCCTAGAGGCATTCTATGCCATTTATTGCATATTCTTCTGTTTAATCACTTTAATTAGAGTCTCAGGTCAAGTAGAGAAACTATAACTTTCCTTGATTCTTTTTTAATCCATAATATTCAAGTATTCTACATTAATTATTGAGGAAATCACTAATTGAAAATCCCTTTTTGCAATTATCCTCTAATTTTTTCACCTTTACATATTATCCTTATTAATTATTATACACCATTAAATGCATCTTAGGTAGGCACATTACTAGCTAATTTATCCCCAATGACCGAACTCTTGTGTATATTCTTATTTATTTTCAATAAGTGTGGGTGAGAGTGTGTTTCCATGGGAATTTTGGGGAGAGAATCATATTTATGGGTTGATATAATGGTTGCCTAAATTTTCCATGGTCAATGGATTCACAAGACATATTATATCATTTTTTTACACATGTTTTCATCTTTATCTCTAAAAAACTATACAAAAAAATTAGTTCAATTCATTGAAAAAATTAGAACAAAAAATCGTGAAAAGAGGAATCTTACTTATTATAAATTACTTCTAGGTTGTTACCCATAAAAATGGACAATAGAAAGAGTGAGTTATAGGTGATACACATTGTGAGGGGTTGAGAGTGTACATTCATTGTGATCACTTGATAAATTTAGACAAGTCTTGTATATAAAATATTAAACACTTATCTTCTTCCTATAGTTTTTATAAATTAAATCCTACCATCTCATGAACCTTAGAACAACTTTTTGGAAGTCCTCTTGAGTAGCACACTAGTATCTGCCGGTAGAGAAATGCGAATATTGGAAAGCATATGGTAATATCACATGAACGCTAGGAAAAGAGCATAAATTCAATTTAATATATCCCTTAAGGAACGAGGGGAAATATTTAGGTGAGGTAGGTTGGGACATGTTTCATGGGTGAAAAAATTAGGTACAATGAATTTGAATGTGATAAAAGAAAAATGATAGGAAAATTGATTCCATAAAACAGACATGATGAATTTCATTTTGAAATAATCTTGGATGTTTTCACACTTTTGATTTAGGAATGGTATATAATTAGGATATTATATAAATTTCCCATGAGTGTCGATTCTTTAGAGTGGGGGTGTGATCATATAACGATTCACTATTTTATATCACCCTTATACCAATTTATTAAAGATGATTTTTACTGAAAATTACAAGTATAATAACAAATTTCACTCCATGTTTGATTAAATTATTTTTTAACACTATTAAAAAGCTAAATGATACATTTTTTATAATTATATTGTAGGTGGAGGTGATTTAGAGGATCTATGATGATGTCCATGAAAAATGGTGCAATCTGAACATGATCAAAGCACACCGGTGGACTAAACCACATTCTGCTACGAAATCGTGAATTATAATGGGATGAAACGTTGTGTTATGGTCCAATATTTAATGAGATCCATTTCATCTAAATGAAAATAAAACCAATTAATTCATTAAGAGTCCTATACAAAAGGAACTATTCAATAAAGTGGATCTGTATGGGGTCAAAAAAATACCTCTGTATTAAGGAAATATAACTTTTTATATTGCATATCTGGCAGCCAAATTTGACATTGTGGTATACATGTTTTTAGTAAATAACAATATAGTTTCTTCCAATGTGATTTTAGACTTTCGGACCAGACAAATCCATGTACGAGTCTTATTATTGAAATCTGAGTGCCCAAAAACACTTCCCACTTGTCTAAAAATTGGCACCATGGGCACCCCATTTGTTTGCAAACCACAGGAAAGGTGATGCCATTTTGGAATCCCAAAGGAGTAATCCAACCAATATTTGACGTTATGGAGGATAGGGGATGTTCTACTTAAATATCTTCTTCTTCCTCCCATCCCATGGTTTTATATACACCATGTGATCACTCGGGCAGGAACATGTTGTAAATCCCATGATTAATATTGTAATATTTGAATGGTCATTTTTAATTCCAGGTTTGTATGTTGTTTTTCGTCATCCACTTTTTTTATTTAATTGACTTGTATACTGGTATATTATACTCGAATTGAAATGATTATGTTGGGGGGTATCCTTTCATGTGATGTTTTACACATCGTTCGTCCCTTTTTCTTCCATCATTCAAATGTTGTGTTTGTGTGGTTTATATTGGTTAATTGAACTCATTAATGAATTTTCAACGCCATGTGAATTTATTTCCTTGTATCACAATGAAATTAAATACAAATTAGGACAACTCATCAAGTTCATCATGGGTATACTTGGTGAGTTTCAGTTATGAAGTCAAACACAAATCACCTAATCATCGGCAGTGTCTGGTGAACCATTGTGTGTTTTTGTTTGAACCCTTGGAGGTATCCTAGTATAAACTTATTAAAATTTTGGTTATAGGTGTTACAAACCAGGGATTAAATGATCATAACTCTATCTCATGAAGTGATAAAGGATGAACATCATGAGTGTACCTCGGTTGATCATGTTTAATTAATCATGTTTACTTCTATTTTGTTTAATCACATTTATTTTCTATTGTCATATATAAACATCAAAACCAACTATTATAAAAACCAATTTCCCCTTTTTACTTTCAAAATCAAAACCACATTTTGGAATTAATGATATATGTCAATGTCAAGAGACGACCCAATGTTGTTGCTATTCTGCAGAAATTCTAGTTAAAACTAAACAACTAATTTGGTGTGCTCAACAATGCAATCACATACCATCAAGGATGGTGGAGTTTTTTTTACAATGGATTGTATCTCTTAGTCTATTTTCATCAGGGATGGATGATCTCAAGTAGTATGTTCTCCTAGATGTGTGGTACCCTAAAGCAACTAGTAAAAACAAGTAGATGGATAGAAGTTTGGAACATTGTCATATTGGGAGTCTAGGATGAATATATCTAGGTTGATTTTCTATGTACAAATTGTGTTGTCACATGTATTAGGTTATTCCCCATGTATACATAGTTTACTAGTCATGTATAATAATGATAGTTCGAGATGGAGTTTCTCTCTCATTGGGGTTTCTCGTTGGCTTGGATTAGTTGAAATTTTCCTTTAAGATATCCCCGTTTATTTTGGGTTTTATAAAACCTATTGAGTATTATATTAGTCACCTCTATAGAGTCCTTCCATGAACATGTTATAACTTGTGTACACCATAGGAGTTTTGCTGGATTCCATGTAGGACTTAGAGATGGTGGAGCCTAGTGGACAAGACCACCTAAGGTGTTTATTGGGGCTTATCTAAGGTGATTCTTAGTAGTTTCAATTGAAATTTATCCATTGTTTCTGTGAAGGTTGGATGTTTTTAGAGATTATGGTGGGAGTTTATATCTCCTTTTTTTATTTAATTGTATATTTTTTACTCTAGTTTTGGGATTAATTCATGCATTCATTTCGTTCTAGTTTACTTTATCTCATTAATATTTCCATGATATTTTTGGGTGTCTGTATATAGGTATGACATTATAAGGCCTCCCATTTGTGTGATATTCCTACATGGGACTATATTCTTTCCCTGGCCTTCTATATGCACTCTTAGGGTGGTCATTAATCAACCCCCATTAGTTTGGGTCCTGAATTAGAAATGTTAATGGCATTTTATAAATTAAAATATAACCAAATGTCATATTTATCAATTGAAATATTGACGAATTGTCAGGATTTCCAAAGGTCATACTGACCAATTTTCATTATTCTCAATGATTATATTTACCAATGGTCATATTTAACTTTACACACACATGAAATTCTAAATCCCTTCATATCATTATCTATATCATTACACCATGTGAATTCCTATTTTTATTGTTTTCTTCTTAATAAAAATGTATATGGGGAACGTTTTATAAATTTTATAGTATGATTCACGTGTGTATTATATTACAGTGTAATTCAAATTTTTAAACACATTATGGTACTATTTTTATCTTATGTTATAAATTTAATTTCATATTTTTTTGTTATATTAATTTGTGTTGTACAATTATGATGAAATAATAGAGCATTCAATATGAAATAATATTCTGGAAGAAATTTTATTCTTTATTACAGAATCATTTGTATTACATCCTTTAAGGTAAAGTCCACTTTTATTCCCTTTTCACCTGCTTCTCCAATTATTTTCCCTTGTTCTTCTACCTTTTTTTGGTCAACATTTTGATTAGTGATTATGAAAACAATCGTGGTTTTTTCTTGGGATTATAAAGGTATCTTTTTATTGTAATCATTTATTACTCATTGAAGGATGATCATTTTCAAGTGATTCAGTAAGGTGCATATGTGAATTATCATTTATTTGTAATTACACATATTACTTGAGCGTCAAAACCTTATATTTTATTAATATCTTTTTATTATAATACAATTTATATCTTGGATATCTAGTCATAAATGCAACACATAATATAAATAACCATGATATACAATAACATATTATTATTTAATATAATAGTTACAAACTAGTCATTAAATTTTTTTGTATGAATTAGAATCACCAAATATTATAAATTATTTATTTTGTTTTTAGATAAATAAATTATAAGTATAAATAAGTATATTGTTTTTTAATAATCTAATTGTATGCCCTAAATATAAATTTCTTCTCAAAAAAATCACTTCCTTTTATCTTTTAGTGAAAAAATACTAAAATTAATTCTTGACACTTCTATAGACATTATTTCAAAAAAGGATAATCTTTTTTTGAATCAATAGTTAAAAATTATCTTTGAGTGGGTTTCTTTAAATTCTATGACAAGATTAGATTTGGATGAATGGTGAAAAATATTGACTTTTTAAACTACCATTTACATTAAATAATCTAAAAAGATAAATTTTTATTAAAATGTTTTAAAAGTAATATTCGTTCAATTATATTATATTCAATCCAATTTAGGTCATTTTATTCATTTTCTTGTTGAATTTCGATATAGAAACTATTTATACTTATGAAAATTTTCTCATTGGAAAACATCATTTCATCTGGTTTATGATTTTAATTTAAAATTAAATTATTAAAATTCAATTTATTGAATTTGGAAATGGTTATTAATTTTTTATGAATCAGAATAGTTAATATTAAACAATAAGTTTAAATTAATTTTTTCCCAATATAGATTGTAAAAATAGTAAAAATTAATTATCATGGTTAAGTATTAAATGGGTTTACATAGATGTTTAACTAAAATGATTATTGTTAAACTGAACTAAAAACATATTAAATTCTTAATTAATTCCCATAATTAAACCTTATATTATCTATGTATAGATATTGTTCCATATTGGGGTTTTCTCTTTTGTTAATTTTTTTTATCTTTGTCATTTCAAAACATCCAAGGGTGTCTCCCACCCAAAATATAAAATGGAACCTCTCTACACTCCTCTTCACACATATAATAATTTTTGGATTAATAAATAATTAAAAAAATTCCTTCATTACAGACTTTAACATTTTCTAAAGTCATTTTTTTATAATTTTGAATCCCTCTTAGGAATGTTTTAGGTGTAATACAATAGAGGTCATCTAAAGGAGAGGTATTGTCCCAAACTGTGTGTTTTTGTTTTATTTAATATTATACCTAATTAATATATTCATAAAATATGATGGTATAATATCTATATTATATTATGTATAATTATATTTTATTATGTTTATTTCATATCATATGTCTACATAATATCCTAATAAATGGGTAAAATAAAATGGCAATCATTTGTAATGCGGACAAACACCTCTTATACCAATGTATTTAATTTTCAATAAACGATTATCATGGATGGATTTAATAATTAATTTAACATTTTTATATGATATAAATAACATAATTATACTTTTGGATTTATAATATCACTTACACATTCATACATTCCAATCAGTAGTAAATTGATAACTAACTAATGTGTATGTGTTGAATGTTGCCTCCACGAAGTGATGAGATAAATTTGTTATTTAATTTTTATTAATATATATATATTTAATAAATATATTTATTAAAAATTATTATTTAAGGGTTATATATTATTTATATTTTTTCTTTCCATCTGTTAAAAAATGGAAACAACGTTTATGTGTACATATAACCTAACATCTCCTAGAACTATGTTATTCATTTTCAATATATTAATTAATTTGATTACTAAAAATAAAAATATAATAAATATAACTTATATTTATATGATTATTATCACATGTAATATTTTGGAACTATCATCAAATTATAGGGACCAAAACTATCAAACAAAAACATTCATTAAAATCTATGTAGTTATTACATAAAATCATGTTTTGACAAAAATAAACTTTTAATAAATGGGTGATAGAGTGGTTTAGTTAAATCATATATGGTATAATATAAATTATTATGGTTATAAAATATATAGGTATTGTAAAACTATATTTATTATACAAGCGGTTTGAATATGTATAAAGGAATTCAACAGTCATGATAAAAGATATTTTTTCTAAAATTGTACTCTTTAGGACATTTGTTATGTTATAAACCTATATTGAATTATTACGTGTATAAACAGATCCATTTAAATTTTATATCATTAATTTAATTATTCTCATGATATCTAATGTATCATTAAATTTTATTGTTTCATTTGTTTAAGTATTCAAAAAGATTCGGGAGCATGTAGTGGATTTTCATCGCATAATTCTTTACATGGGATAAAAGTCATATTTACCATGTGTTTATTTTGTGCGTTTCATATAAATCATGTGAATTTCATCTATTAATATTATAATGTAAAATATTTGATACATATGAACTTATAATATTTTGTATTTCTTGGTGATTATAATTTAAAAGTTACCAAAGTGGTAATGGTTTTACGCTACTACCCATCTATTTATCGGTATTATATATGAATAAGTCTCTAATGAGTAAATATTATGATTCAACTGAATATAAATTAATGATACTTATTTTAATCTTGTAATTATAGTATAAGACATGATTTTATTTCGTATTCATCTCCTTAAAAATTGAAGACACAAAAATAATGTTTTTAAGGAAAATTTGTTTTATTTCTCTCTTTAATAAAAATTCAGTTCACTTCCATGTCCTTATTTTGTAAAAAAAAGTTTACAAGATTATTTTTACTATTCCCCAAATACTGTTTAAAGGGATTTTTCAGGTGTTTTACATTTTATAAAAATGTTTTAAATGATTCATCTTTCATTTTCTGAATGATGATACTTTGATTTTTTACCAAAAATGTAATGAAATTTCAATTTTAATATATACGTCATGAATGGTATTTTCCTCCTTCATGAAAAAATAAATTATTTAAATCATATTTTAATAGAATCAAATTTTATTTCAAAAAAATAATTTTTTTTTTGAATTTTTGAAATTTTTATATTTTAAATAAATTATTTCAATGTAGAAAGAATATTTCTATCATGAAATCTTTCAAGTGATCTTTTTTAAAAAAAATATTCATTATAATATAAAATTATTTCATGTTACATAATATTTAATGGGGATATGATCTAATGATATTATTATTATCTTTTTTCTAGAAGGTTTTTATTATGATGAAAATATATTTATGAAACCGATTTCTTTTCCATGGGTTATGATAAGATAAAATGTTTATGAAACTTGTTCCCATTTCATGGATTATGATATTATGTATGTTTTATGAAATTGTATAAAATATTTGTTTGATCATTATAATGTGAAGGGTGAGACTAATATCTCCCTTAAATTAATTAGGTAATGATTTATATATCATGAAATAAAAAGGATTGGACCGGGGGTGATCCTAGTTTAGTAAGGGACTCTTCTTACTATGATAGTATTGGGAGAGAACATTAGATTTTATGTTGGTTTGGTGAGTGAAATTATTACACTTTGATAATTTTCATAATGAGACTTTACTGGATTGAAAATGATTTTATATGCTAATTTTTATCCCAATAATCAATATATTAGGCCAATTTTATGCACTGATTGATTATGTTCTTTCATTCCTTTCTGATTATTTTCTTATGAACATCAAATCATTGTATCTTGTCTTATTATTATCACATTTGATATTCAGGGTATGTTTTCTAAATGTTAAGAACAGTTTATCATACCCTTATGATCATGTTATCTTGATATCTCCATATTTTTCACATACTAGTCTTCTAATAATACCATTTATTATGTTTCCTTTCCCCAAGACATTCATAATGTTATTATATGTGATATTACTAATCGGGGTTAATGATATGAATAACATATTCTTAGAAAATGCAAATTTATTATGAACTGGTTATTTACTTTTACAAGCTTCCAGTTATACAATTCCTGTATGATTTTTTCTTAGATAGTTATCGTATACAATTAATATTCATCTAATAAGATGTAATATAAATATATGGAATTTATGGGTTTCTATAGTTGGTATATGGAAATATATTAGTTAATATTTGAAAATTAGGATGATTGAACTTTTGTGAAACCCAAAAGGCTAAATCAATATAGAGGAAAATATCGTAGAATATTTTTAATGGATTAATAATGTTGTTTCAATCAATTCTATTTTGTTATATATACAATATGTGGATATAGATCGACAAAAAATGTAACTCAGTGTAATGAATCCAAAACGGTTTTATTGGGCCTTGACCTGATCATCGCCATGTTCCTGAAAATGGGGCTGGGACCACTTTGTGTATGAGTTCTATTATTTGACAAATATTGTCAAAAAAATCTATGTTGTTCAATATCATTATGTATCTCCAATGTTAATAGAGATTAGTTGAATTGATGATTACTAGATGTTTGTTCTGGAATCAATGAAATGGATGTCACTTTTGATAAATTATCTGTTTTTTAAATCAAATGATTGGTGAGCTGATAATTATTTCATATAATAATTGTTAAATGTGACACATTGTATAAAACATTGAAGGTTTTTGAAGAACCATCCACTGTTGGATGAATAGATATTATTGAATTTATTTGGAATTAATACTCCAAAAGGAATTATGGATTTGGAGGCCATTAAATATTTCACTAGTGATGAGAACCATGAAAGAGCTTACATGAAGAGAAATTCATTGTTTGATGTGGGTATTACGTATATATGTAAGGACTGAAGGATGACCATGGAAAAAAAATATTCATGTAATTTTTAAGAGAAAATTTAATGCATAATTTATTAAGAATTGAAGAAGATCTTGGCATTATTATAAGGCCCCAGCCTTAAACCTTACTTAATCTTGAGTTATTACAAGATTACACCTTGAGGATCTTTTCAGGTTTAGAGTTTTAGAGAATTATATCATGAAACATGCATTACATTCCACATTTAAACAAAGTGGTAACATAAAAGACAGTATTCTTTCTTTCCATCAACGGTAACATATTGAAAATAAAACGTGGATTCTTTCTTGACACATCCTTGACATTATCATCACATCATGTACCTTTCCCTTGACCCGTGAAAAACATTTCAAAAACTTGGGATTAGCATAAAAATCTCAGTAAGGGTTATAAAAATATGGAAAGGAAACATGAGTTCATATATACATAAGAATGAAATCATACTTTACCCATAAAACATAGGCACTTTAACATACCTCATCAAACCATGAATAAATCATAGAAATCATAAGACATAAAAGGTAACTTGAGGCATTCATAACATTAATAAGTAGGGAGTAACCCTCTTGGTTACGTTTGGAATACCCATCACAGTATATTCCCTAAATCTCTTCGGAGAATCCTTAAGGTTTCTCTCCTTCGCGTTACCCAATGCATTGGAGAGCTATATCGGGCTCACCCACCCTTAGTTTATCACAGAACCACCCGTTTTCATAACAATGCCCAAGAACCATAACATAAACGTATCACATAAAACATGCATAAAGGAAACATAACATTTCCACATTTCAATCACAATATAACATTTTAGTATATTGAAATAATGAATCTGTTCAAAAAGAAACCATTTCCAAAACCATTTAAAACATTTAATAAAAAGATTTTTGAATCAAAGTGTCCCATACCACTTTGAAGCTTTTAAAATTTTAAACCATTAATATCCATATAAATAAATCCTTAAAACCATTTTGAAAACATGGATATTAATAAGAACAAATCATTAAAACATTTAATGTGATATTTTGGTTAAAGGGGTTTTACCAAAATTAGAGACACTTGAATACAATAATTGAGGAATAACATTTAATCAGAACTTCATAATATCATGAGAATAAATGGATTCATTATATAATATTCCAAAGGTCAGTATATATACCATATAAGAGTGAATTGGTGCATAACAACAAATAAGTCTCAATAGAGATGTAAAATGTGATGAAATCCCTTATAAAGAGGGTATCCTTAAATTAATGATAAATCAATCTCAAAATTATGTGTGAAAAATATAAATACACCCAATATAATTGGATATTAAGTGTAAAACAATAAAAGGTCATTCACACATATTCAAAGGATGACATATTCAATAACTACATGTTGAACCCAAAAAAATCGAAATTGGGTTAAAAAGTTCCCTTGGTAAAATTCGACAGCCTAACGGCGTCACTTCAAAAATTCATAAAATGAGTTGATGAGAGATAAAAAGGGAATATCATCACTTGGACATAGAATATACATCAATCAGGATATATAATAACATATCCCAACATAATAGTATGTGAATTAAAAGACATAACAAACGAAGTCTTTTAAAATGAGGAGGGTGAAAGGTTCCCTTATCGACTTGGGTAACTTTCGAAAAGTACACCCCATTGAAGAAGTGTCATACAATGAATATTTAAATACCCATAAATGGAATTATATTACAAAAGGAGTGTAATAATGGGCATTACATAAACCACTCAAAGCAAATTGTGGAAAATGTAGCATAAATCTCACGGGAATAAAAGTGAGATGAAAAATCTCTTACGAAAACACGGCAGCCTAACGGCGCCACATAAAACTTCCAAAATGGACTGATGAGAGGAAATAGGGTCTCTCATGATATCAACATAATGTTTACAGAAAGATTAATACAAAATAACATCCCCCAACATAGCAAAAATGAGCTTAAAAGAAGTGACATAAAGGAGAGTACTTAAAATGGAAGAGAGAGGTAGGATCCCTTACCTCGTATCCGACTTGAACCGAACATTCTTTAATCTCCTGAATAATAATCTTGAGTTAATCTGTACTTGCTTACAAACCTTTTTCAAGTTCATTATTCCTTTTATACCATGTTATGAACATCATGTAATCATTTAAGTTAATAATGTCCATTTTGTCGGTATTTGGTTCTTAAGTCAAAAATAGACTTCTTACACTTACATGTTGTTAATTTGGTCAAAGGTTCGTTATATCCAGAATGATATTAATTTTTTGGATAACATATATATCAAATATATTCATCATATACATGTATTTATAATATTACATCACATTTAGAGGTAAGAAATGAAATGCACCATTCATGGAGACGGTAAACCGTACGTACGCATGAACGCTACTTCCATTTCTATTTCGTATTTCTGGAATGGAATCATAATGGTATAAGAGAATATTATAATTCCAGTATAATAACATATATAATATCATTAACTTTATCCTTTACACATCCCACATATGGTATTAACAAATCAAATCACTTTCAGGGGGCGGTAGTTCGCACTTCCTAAAATTAAGATATCGTGTTTACCCATAATGGAATCAATAATGGTATGCCATAAATGAAAAATACAGAAGCTTAAGGAAAGAATAAACATATTATATATCATATATAAAAATAGTTACAACATAATGGCCACCTTTGAAGGTGTTAAATGAGTATTGAACAATCATCGTTTCGGGAGGCAGAATTTTTCCATCCACGGATACCGTATGTTCTTTATCATTTGATGTAGTTGTGTGAGAGTGTAGCTAGAATAAATCTTATAAAAACATCCTAGTATATTGACTATACTGGTGTTGTTACAAAAGAAGTAAATAAAAAGAGTTTAGGGGGTTGGAGAAGAAAAATAAAACAAATGAACATAAGAGAATGAATTACCTTTAAAAGTGTAACTCCTTTTGATTTGAGCCTAAAGTCTTCCTGTGAAAGGATTCTGCCCAAAGGGAATACTCTAGATTGAGTAGAGGGATTTGGAGAGAGTAAATGGGTAGGGGATGTCTGAGAAAAAGGCTTGAGGAGTGTGTGAAATGAGGTAGAGGTGGAGGCATTTTATAAGAGGAGAGGAGGGGCACTTTCGGAAATCATGAAACTATTAGTTTAATTTCAAAAGTGTTTCGAATTTATAAGGTCCCACATTGATATATTTCTAAGATAAGATGATAAGTCTTAGAAATATTCCCATCCAATAGTTTTTGGACAAGTGTAAGTCTTAGATTTTATATTATCGTTTCATTTTATTTAAATTGTTCATTAATGAGGTCATCGTTGCATCATCATGATGTCGTAATTAAATTAATTTATTTAATATCTAAAAATTATAAAAAAATACTATGATGTAGGAAATCTTTTTATATTTCTAATGAATATTTATAGTCAAAATTTGGACTTGTGTAACCCCACTTAAAAACTTTTTTAGTAAAACAACTCATGTTTGTGTCAATTTAATTTTAACATTAAATAAATATATATTAATGTCATTTTCCAACCAATGTGGATCCATGGGGTCCCCAAGTTGACCCATGGGTTGTCATGGTCGGCCATGAGTCATACAATATGGGTAGGACAAGTGTCATGGTGTTTTCATATTTTTATAATATCATTTTTACCTTAAATTACACTAATTACCTCTAATCGCGATTAATGAAAAAAAATTACTATTCACCAAAAAATTATTTTCATCCCATTGAACCACATTTTACATAATAATGACAACCATGTATGTAGGATTTTAAAAATTAAATACACATTAGTGGAAAACTTTCATTTAACTGAAAAATTAGTTTTCTTGATTACCACTTAGTGGTTTCACTATTCATCAAAAATTGGAGTTTTTCAGAAAATTACCAAAAATTCACTCTAAGCTATATTTTATATTCTGAATTCAAAAATGAAGTCTAATTTACAAAATTCAAAACATATAAGTCACATTAATTAATTTAATAATTAATTCCCGTTGTCATAGCAAATAGCGTGTTTTTATGAAATATTAAGTATCAAAAGATTGACACAAGTTCAAGTCTGATTTCAAAGTGAAATTGATTCCAAAGACCACCATAGGATTAAATGGTAAAAATATATTCTAATTCCACTTCAAAACCAATTCAAAATATAATCTAATCATATAAATAAATTAGATTAAAAAGAGGTTTTGAATTAAAATTCAACATTTTACACTATTCATTAAAAAAATGAACTTTATCGGAAAGATACCAAAAATTTACAAAAAGTAAATTTTGATGTCCCGATTCATAAGAAGAGTTTTATTTGGTAAAATATAATGTATAAGAGTGAACAAAACTATATTTAATGATGGTTCTCCATCAAAAGGCGATAAGTGAACCTTTAGTGAAAACTAGGGCATATACGCCTAAAATTGAATTCTTTCAGTATTTTATGCCTTTATCTTTAATTCGATAAATGTAAAAATATTTAAAAACATATATAATCATATTTTAGTTATTTCAATCTATTATCGCCAATACAACGGCTACATGTTAACTACCATTTAAAATAATATTATTATATTATTCGAGTGCAACGTAAGATTCCCAAGAAACTCGTTGTTGCGTGTTGGGTATGCCATCGAGCATAGCGTCCCCTTTAAAGACATATTAATATTTTATTCACAAATATGGATAAATATGAAAATTTCATATTCTTTATTTACCTGGGGTGTTACATCCTTCCCCCCTTTTGGGAATTGCGTCCTCGCAATTTTTAAATTTGATCTTGGAAACATCCTTGAGAGTCCCACATCGGAACAAGAGTCGGTAAAACAATCACTTTAAAATAAAGAAAGATAAGTACAAAGGTCACCCGAGTTAACCGATACTAGGATTCCATGTAGAAAAATATGGACATGGAGGAGAAAACATAGGGTCATGTTCTGATGGAGAGTGATAGAAAACATGTTTAGGAGAAAGTTAACCATAAGAAAATCACAAACTTGTGATGGGTTAAACGGTATTCGATTCCCCAGTAGGAAAAGTTAATAGACAAATTTTTTGTTTTAAGTTACTTTTTATTGAGTAATTTATTCATAGGGAAACATAATCACTTATCATGTTGACTTTCAACTTTTACACAAACTCATATTTTCTCCGAAAGATGAGTATTTAGGAAGACTTGTTCACATTAAGAGTACTATAATCAACTTCTATAGAATCACCTAATCCACCAAAGAGAACTATATACATCCCATGTCATTAGGCATTAACCAAAACCAGAACCAGAAAGGTTAGTACAAGGTCAGATAATCCATAAAAGGATAACCCATTAAAAATAAAATCTTTGCTTAATCTCCAAAATTTGTCTAACAAAACCCAAAGTTCAACGAGGACAATCCGATAAACAATTTGTCCATAAAATTCTTCAAAGTAAACCAATATAAGATTGAAACCCAAATATTTGAAGGATTTAGTCATATAGTCTTCTAAGTTAAATTGTAACATTTATCTCCAAACAACATTAGTTTCTCCTAAAGTCTCATATTGAAAAGTAATTAACCTAATCACATATCCTCCATGATAGGTTAATAATTTTCATAAATAACCCAAAATCAACTTACTCTTAATTCATAAAATCATATAACTAAAAAGAATCAATCAAACTAACCAGGGACTTCACGTAGTCCAGTGGTAGGTGATAAATACCAGTCGCACTTTGGTTGTGGGTTCGATTCCCGCAGCTTTGTCCGACACGACGAGTTGTCACACGGTCTGTGTGTTGTCCTTTTTATAAAACTCCAAAAATAACCCTAACATGTTTTAACCTCAATCGTTTCCTTATACCTTTAATGTTCATCCAAATTCGTTACGATCACAACATCTTAATTCTTGAAGTCTTATTTCACCACCGTAAGATAAAATAAAACGATTCCCAAAATGAATAACATCATACCTTGATCATGGCGTCCACTCAATTTCATCGTCATCTTGCTCACGTAGGTAGAAGTCCCATGAATTACAAAAATTATTTAGAGATCCTTCAAAATCATTTTCTTCCTCCATCCAAATACACCTCGTACAACATGGGTCATATGGGTGTTCATAGAAAAATAGTTTTGGAAAATAATCATGTATGACATATGATTCCAAAACATCTGATAAAACCTGATTTCTATAAAATAGTCGGACCGAAATTGAGTTGAAACTTTCTATTATTGGTCCTTTTAAAATACCATTAGTATGTTATGTGAGACTATATTTTAAAATCAAATATAAATAGACTGCGCATGGGTCTCCTTCCTCAGCACCATTTCTAAAATCATAATATGCTTCAAATTCTTGTGATAAGGTAAAATATTTGAAAATACCTTGATAATATTTACCTTTCATGAAAATATTATAATATTGTGTAAATAGTATTTGTCTAAAAACAACCCATGATCCACGATGATAACGAGGTATAGTGGAGGTGTTTGATATCTCAAAAAACTGCTTGCAAGTGAGTTGTATGCTAGAAAAAGTTTCACAATCATCTGAAGATGATTTTGCAATAATTATTGCAAGCATGTCATCAGGAAGAGATAAGAATGTCGTTTGATATCCTTCTCCTTCCATTCGTAATCGACTTTACATGACCTGAAAAAAAAGTTATAAAACAAGGATTTAACTGAAATAATAAATATAGGGACTAATCATGTGTCTGACAAGAATTCCTAATCCCTAAAGTTGTCTAAACCGACCATTGATACCAACTATAAGGCCCCAGCCTTAAACCTTAATTAATCTTGAGTTATTACAAGATTACACATTGAGGATCTTTTCAGGTTTAGAGTTTTAGAGAATTAGATCATGAAACTTGCATTACATTCCACATTTAAACAAAGTGGTTACATAAAATACACTATTCATTCTTCCCATCAATGGTAACATATTGAAAATACAACGTGGATTCTTTCTTGACACATCCTTGACACTATCATCACATCATGTACCTTTCCCTTGACCTGTGAAAAACATTTCAAAAACTTGGGATGAGCATAAAAAGCTCAGTAAGGGTTATAAAAATATGGAAAGGAAACATGAGTTCACATATACATAAGAATGAAATCATACTTTACCCATAAAACATAGGCACTTTAACATACCTCATCAAACCATGAATAAATCATAGAAATCATAAGACATAAAAGTTAACTTGAGGCATTCATAACATTCATACATAGGGAGTAACCCTCTTGGTTACGTTTGGAATACCCATCACAGTATATTCCTTAAATATCATCGGAGAAACCTTAATGTTTCACTCCTTCGCGTTACCCAATGCATTGGAGAGCTATATCGGGCTCACCCACCCATAGTTTATCACGGAACCACCCGTTTTCATAACAATGCCCAAGAACCATAACATAAACGTATCACATAAAACATGCATAAAGGAAACATAACATTTCCACATTTCAATCACAATATAACATTTTAGTATATTGAAATAATGAATCCGTTCAAAAACAAACCATTTCCAAAACCATTTAAAACATTTAATAAGGAGATTTTTGAATCAAAGAGTCCCATACCACTTTGAAGATTTTAACATTTTAAACCATTAATATCCATATAAATAAATCCTTAAAACCATTTTGAAAACATGGATATTAATAAGAAAAAATCATTAACACATTTAAAGTGTTATTTTGGTTAAAGGGTTTTTACCAAAATTAGAGACACTTGAATACAATAATTGAGGAATAACATTTAATCAGAACTTCATAATATCATGATAATAAATGTATTCATGATATAATATTCCAAAGGTCAGTATATACACCATATAAGAGTGAATTGGTGCATAACAACAAAGAAGTCTCAATAGAGATGTAAAATGTAATGAAATCCCTTATAAATAAGGTATCCTTAAATTAAGGATAAATCAATCTCAAAATTATGTGTGACAAATATAAATACACCCAATATAATTGGATATTAAGTGTAAAACAATAAAAGGGCATTCACACATATTCAAAGGATGACATATTCAATAACTACATGTTGAACCCAAAGAAATCTAAATTGGGTTAAAAAGTTCCTTTGGTAAAATTCGACAGCCTAACAGCGTCACTTAAAAATTCAGAAAATGAGTTGATGAGAGATAAAAAGGGAATATCATCACTTGGACATAAAATTTACATCAATCAGGATATATAAGAACATATCCCAACATAATAGTATGTGAATTAAAAGACATAACAAACAAAGTCTTTTAAAATGAGGAGGGTGAAAGGTTCCCTTACCGACTTGGGTAACTTTCGAAAAGTACAGACCATTGAAGAAGTGTCATAAAATGAATATGTAAATACCCATAAATGGAATTATATTACAAAAGGAGTGTAATAATGGTCATTACATAAACCACTCAAAGGAAATAGTGGCAAATGTAGTATAAATCTCACAGGAATAAAAGTGAGATGAAAAATCTCTTACGAAAACTAGGCAGCCTAACGGCGCCACATAAAACTCCAAAATGGATTGATGAGAGGAAATAGGGTCTCTCATCATATCAACATAAAGTTTACAGAAATATGAATACAAAATAACATCCCCTAACATAACAAAAATGAGCTTAAAAGAAGTGACATAAATGAGAGTACTTAAAATGAAAGAGAGAGGTAGGATCCCTTACCTCATATCCGACTTGACCCGACCGTTCTTTATTCTCATTAATAATAAACTTGAGTTAATCTATACTTTCTTAAGAACCTTTTTCAAGTTCATTATTCCTTTTATACCATGTTATGAACATCATGTAATCATTTAAGTTAATAATGTTCATTTTGTCGGTATTTGGTTCTTAAGTCAAAAATAGACTTCTTACACTTACATGTTGTTAATTTGGTCAAAGGTTCGTTATATCCAGAATGATATTAATTATTTGGATAACATATATATCATATATATTCATCATATACATGTATTTATAATATTACATCACATTTAGAGGTAAGAAATGAAATGCACCGTTCATGGAGACGGTAAGCCGTACGTACGCATGAATGCTACTTCCATTTCTATTTCGTATTTCTGGAATGGAATAATAATGATATAAGAGTATATTATAATTACAGTATAATAAAATATATAATATCATCAAATTTATCCTTTACACATCCCACATATGGTATTAACGAATCAAATCACTTTCAGGGGGCGGTAGTCCACACATCCTAAAATGAAGATATCGTGTTTACCCATAATGGAAACAATAATGGTATGCCATAAATGAAAAATACAGAAGATTAAGGAAAGAATAAACATATTATATATCATATATAAAAATAGTGACATCATAATGGCCACCTTTGATGGTGTTAAATGAGTATTAAACAATCATCGTTTCAGGAGGCATAATATCACCATCTACAGAAACCGAATGTTCTTTAACCATTTGATGTAGTTGTGTGAGAGTGTAGCTCGAATAAATCTTATAACAACATCCTAGTATATTGAATATACTGTTGTTGTTACAAAATAAGTAAATAAAAAGTGTTTAGGGGGTTGGAGAAGAGAAATAAAACAAATGAACATGAGAGAATGAATTACCTTTAAAAGTGTAACTCCTTTTGATTTGAGCCTAAAGGCTTCCTTTGAAAGGATTATGCCCAAAGGGAATCCTCTAGGAAAAGGAGAGGGATGTAGAGAGAGTAAATGGGAAGGGGATGGCCGATCCAAAGGCTTGAGGAGTGTGTGAAATGAGGTAGAGGTGGGGGAATTTTATAAGAGGAGAGGAGGGGCACTTTTGGAAATCATGAAACTATTATTTTATTTTCAAAAGTGTTTCGAAATTCTAAGGTACCACATTGATATATTTAGAAGATAAGATGATAAGGCTTCGAAATATTCCCATCCAATAGTTTTTGGACAAGTGTAGGTCTTAGATTTTATATTATCGTTTCATTTTATTTAAACTGTTCATTAATGAGGTCATTGTTGCATCATCATGATGTCGTAATTAAATTATTTTATTTACTATCTAAAAATTATAAAAAAAATACTTTGATGTAGGAAATCGTTTTATCTTTCTAATGAATATTTATAGTCAAAATGTGGACTTGTGTAACCCCACTTAAAAACTGTTTTAGTAAAACAACTCATGTTTGTGTCAATTTAATTTTAACATTAAATAAATATATATTAATGTCATTTTCCAACCAATGTGGCTCCATGGGGTCCCCAAGTTGACCCATGGGTTGTCTTGGTCTTCCATGACTCATCCAATAAGGTTAGGACAAGTTTCATGGTGTTTTCATATTTTTATAATATCATTCTTATCTTAAATTACACTAATTATCTCTAATCGCGATTAATGAAAAAAAGTTACTATTCACCAAAAAATTATTTTCATCCCATTGAACAACATTTTACATACTAATGACAACCATGTATGTCGGATTTTCAAAATTCAATACACATTAGTGATAAACTTTCATTTAACTGAAAAATCAGTTTGCTTGATTTCCACTTAGTGGTTTCATTATTCATCAAAAATTGGAGTTTTTCAGAAAATTACCAAAAATTCACTCTAAGCTATATTTGATATTCCGAATTCAAAAATGAAGTATACTTTACAATATTCAAAACATATAAGTGACATTAATTAATTTAATAATTAATTCCTGTTGTCATAGCAAATAGCGTGTTTTTATGAAACAATAAGTATCAAAAGATTGACACTAGTTTAAGTCTGATTTCAAAGTGAAATTGATTCCAATGACTACCATTGGATTAAATGGTAAAAATATATTCTAATTCCACTTCAAAACCAATTAAAAAGATAATCTAATCATATAAATAAATTATATTAAAAAGAGGTTTTGAATTAAAATAGAACATTTTACACTATTCATTAAAAAATGAACTTTATCAGAAAGATACAAAAAATTTACACAAAGTAAATTTTGATGTCCCGATTCATAAGAAGAGTATTATTTGATACAATAGAATGTATAAGAGTGAACAAAACTATATTTAATGACAGTTCGCCATCAAAATGTGATAAGTGAACCTTTAGTAAAAACTAGGTCATATAAGCCTAAAATTGAATTCTTTCTATATTTTATGCCTTTATATTTAATTCAATAAATGTATAAATATTTAAAAACATATATAGTCATATTTTAGTTATTTCAATCCATTCCCGCCAATACAACTGCTACATGTTAACTACCGTTTAAAATAATATTATTTTATTATTCGAGTGCAATGTAAGATTCCTAAGAAACTCGTTGTTGCGTGTTGGGTACGCCATCGAGCATAGAATCCCCTTTAAAGAAATATTAATATTTTATTCACAAATATGGATAAATATGAAAATTTCATATTCTTTATTTACCTGGGCTGTTAAAATTATGAGGTGGTCAAAAATTTTATATTGAAGTATATTTATATGTGGTTTACCTAAAAAATAGGGAAGCTACCAAATCCAACTAGCTTCACTTACCCAAGGGAATTAATATGCCACTATGTCGACCACACTAAAGAGAGGCCATCTAGGATAGATTGTCGTCTATTTACATGGTCATGCTTAAGCCCAGAAGAGCACATGGGAGAGGCCGTGGAGCGGTTCATGCATCACAAGCCCGTAGTACAAGTATATGTTTTTACCAGGAGTGAAAGAGGATAATTTTGAGCCTACCCCCATAGTTATTGATTTATAAAATGTTGATAAACTGAGAGGTGATTCCATATGGGAAGTGATTCCTTAATGAAGGGAGATATTTTGGTCACTCTTATACTCTCATTCCCCAATCATTTAATCATGTATTTACTATCTCTCGTAGTTTATGTCTTCTAAATAATTCATTAATTTATCATCCACACCACTGAATTCCTTTCTCTCCTGCTCAACACCAACATTGTCCCACTTAAGTAGAAAGATGAATCGCCATGAACAATATTTAGAAATAAAAATATAATCTCATGATCAATACAATATCATGCATGGAACTAACATGTTTCATCCTTGTGAGGAATATGAATAAATTCAATTGGGTAAAATAAAATGACATTTTAAGCCCGTGAAATTCACTTTATTTTCATGGATGGTTAAATCATGTAATTGAATAAATATTTAATGGTATTTGTATCACATTATTGTAAAGATAGTACTACAAAAAATCCAAAATATGTTTCTATTCATAGAGAAATATATACCTATGATTAAAGAATTCAATGAAAATGTGTATGGCAATTTGAAATATGAGATGTGATAAAACCCATTAGGAATTAATTGAGCACTCTCTATAGCATAAAGATACCACCTAGGGTGAAGGAGTCATTATCCTTATTCTTCAACAAAAGATGAGTAGTCGAGGAGAGAAATTAATATTTCACATACTTATTTAATCGGGTGATAATGTTTTCTAAAAAAATATGAGGAGTTGTTCCATGGGAGTAGGAAAGGAGAACCATGAGGCTTCAAGGATTCATGAATTAAGGGAGAAATGTGAAGCATCCTAGTTCTGTGAAGAATATACACATAACATGTACATCGAAGAACATCACATGTCTTTCCCAAAGAAGAACTGTGAACCATTTTGTTTCACTGAAGGGAGAATATCTATGATCACCCATAGCATGAGGAAGAACCATGATCCACTCACCTTAATGAAGGAAGGAATGTCAAATTATTAAACTATGTGATAATAATAACTAGTTAAAAAATATACATCTTGATGAACCATGCACATCATTCCTGATGGAAATCCGGTGAACACTCAATAGTTTCACACAATAGGGAATGGAATGAAAAGGTATGAAAATTTATATACCCATTTTTGTATAAGAAAAAGAGTGATGAAGTGGATAGTGTGCTAGGATTTCTTGAAGATGTTACATATCACATGAATTAACTATTTCATTGACAGTAATATGTGAAAGAATATGAAGAAATAATCGAGGTAGAGGGTACTTGTTTGTGGAGAATAAGAATAAGTGATGAAAAATGAAGAGTTCATCCAAACACTACATGCACGATTTCAGGCATACATATGAATAAGAATTGAGAATATGTTGATTCTGATGATTACTAGGTGGTATGATCCTCATTTTTTGAATAAACACATAGGTACTATTGATTCTAGCCAAGAAAAATAAGTTTTATTGCTGTCATTTTTTCACTAAAGAAGAATACATAAGAAGAATATACCTTCTTGCATACTACTTTTCATGTAACCAAGTGAAGATGAATGAAGAAGATCAAAGCAAAACCAACCTTGTTCAATAATGAGAATAATGTCTGCAAACGAAGTATAAAGAACCAACAAGGTTCAACAAGTTGGCTTGGACATCACCGGTTTAGAAAAGTAGAATTGTTTCATTCCCCCCTCAAAAAAATATGGTATCTCACTATATAAAGGATTTTTTTCTAGAAAAATCACTATATGATGTTACAAAATTTATGTGTAAAATAATTTTATAAATAATACCCATAGATGAAATTTACTAGAATCTCTTATTTAGTGGTTAATCTTGTAAAAATATTGTGTTATATATTTAATTATTTCATGTACATTCATGCAACATGGAAAGGATAATTAGATAATAATTATCCTAACAAGACCAATAGGTAGATGGATAAAAAGATATAATTGGATTTAATTGTACCCAACACTGATTCAGCCCCCCTCCCCTCAGTGTTAGGAATATCCCAAATTGTCCTCTCAATTGGTATTAGAGCTAGTTTCACCTCCATTGGATTCTCTACAGTTGATGTTTTTCTGTTCCTTAGGATTTTTTTGTTACATTCATGTATTTAAAATGAATTACAATTTTGGTGAATATTTGTTTATATCTAAGCTAATGTCCATATCTACTAAGACAATGATAAGAATAGAGAAATAACGAGAATGGGAAGATGAATAAGAAGTTCATTTTGTGCAAATAATATGATGTATATGTTTTTCCATTCCTTGGAAAAAATGATGATATATTATGATTTGAATGTATTGAGATGGTGGATCAATTTTACACTAATAAGATTAATAACCTTCCTACCTCATGTAATGAGGAGGTATGTGTTAGTTCTTTTAAAATCAATTATCAAGATGAAAATTCAAGCACAATTGGTTATGATCATTTTTTCGATTATTAAGTATAATAAGTAGTAATATTGAGAATTATGTTTCATGGAATTCCCAAATAAATAGCGTCCCTTGATTATGGAGTCTTCCAAAGTATACTGGAAATGATCTCCCAACTAGAAGTATAAGCTAGTGTTATGGATATAAGCTTGGAAGGAAAAATTATTGAATGCTTAAAACTTTCTCAATAGGTTGTATCCATTGAAATAAAAATGGGGGAACCTGGAAAAATTTATACAAAATGTAATAAAGAATTTAAAGAATAGGTAAGAGTCAAAAGGAATCTTGAATAAAATATTCATGCACATGATAAAAATTTGATGAAGAAAACAATTATGAACATTTACAATTTGAAGAAATATATAAGAAAAACATATAACATGACTCATTGATTTTCCATAATGTTAAACTTCATGAACATGATATTAAAAGAATGAATGTGTCTTGTAAATAGAAAATAATTATTATTGAAGATCAAAAATCATCCATAATATAAAAAGTATAGATTTGAATATTCTGTTGACTAATCATTAGAAGACACGTATCTAGACTTCACAAAAGAATGAAATAGTAGCTACTAGTACTCAATTATCACTAGAGGATTCTAAAGATTAATGAACTCTAACATTTTAAAAGAAGATCATAACATCTTTTGATCATCTATCTCATGAATCTTATAAGAAATAGGTATCATCCCTAAAAATATGCACTAGTATTTCTAAATCGATTTTCAAATATAACGGCAGATGTAAAAAGTTCTGAATAATAATGGGTGATGAAATTTGAGAAGAAACCTACTAACATGAATAGGGTGTATAGGAATGTATGTTGGAATCTGGTTCCTAATAAACTTCACAACAATTCATCATGAATATCCAACAACCTTTTTCAGAACACATGAGCAGATCAATGATTATTGGTCTATGTTGGTGTTGCAATAAATATAAGAATTGATCATTGTATTTTTAGAACTATACATTAAATTTAAAATTAAAAAGGAATATTTTCTCAAGGGGTATAATTATAGAGAATAAGAAGAAACATCCACAAGTCCAAAAGAATCTATATTCTGAAAGAAAATATGGAATTCTTCATAACATCTATAATGTATTAAATGTAAATGGTCACAGTGTTACAGAATGTTTATATAAATATATATAAAATTTTTATAAGAATAAAACACCACAAAATCTAGATAATATTGATAATGCTAAAGTGGTTTGAAATCAAATGTAAATTTTGTACACAAATTATCTTGAGAATATTCAAATAATGAAAGCTAATAATACCCTATATGAAACATACAGACTTGCTCCCATAGTCCCTAGTGATATATTGGTCATCTTTTCATATGATTTTGAATGAAAGATTAGAATTGAAAATTAATAAGGAAGGGATATTATGAAAGGAAAAAATGATTTCGCATGAAAATATGTGTGCGGTGCAACATGGTTGTTCAAACTGTAAGAAATTGGATTTCATTTATTACATCACATGAAGAGTTCATCAAGAAGACAAATGTTTCACCAGAAAATATTTTTACATTAAAATATCTTGAGGAAAGAAGGATCACACGAAATAAATTTAAGAAGTAATAATATCCTCAAAACAAAAATAATAATTTAACTTTGAGTGTGAAAGTGTGAATAGTGGAGAAAATGGTGCCTCGTGGTTCAGAAAACCATCTCATACATTATATTTAAACTGATTTGTCAAAGGTGATCCACTGTATTCCCTTAAAATATCCAATATTTTATTCGTGCTTATAATACAGGTAATTGACGGAGAATCAATTTATCATGGGGATAACCTGTGAAATAGTGATGATAAGTGTTCCCCTTGAGGGGGAGACAAATGTATAAGCTGCTAGAATAATGATTACATTTTATATCAAATTAAAATATTATTGAAATTGCATGAAGATAATTTCATTGGAAATTGTATGTCATTTCACCCATCCTTTGTTACTTAAAATAATTATATGTTAACAAAAGATATTGATTGAATTAATCAGTGAAATTAGATGAATTAAATTACTCTAATGTAATTTATCACACATATTGCACCTGAATGATTTGGATATATTTGTTGATGTGAGTTTTGAAATTTTGGGATGATTATTTTAAAATTTATTTCATATCACATTCAGTTTCATCATCCTAGAATGAACATGTAAAACCCTTAAAGACATGAATAGGTTTTCTCATATCATAAAGAATCATGATCAATGTTATAGGAAAACATTGTCATCTTAATCACATCGTCTTGTTTTATACACTGAGCATAACTCATGTAGACATAGAGTGACATGATGATTGTATAGTTTCCTAAGTATAGATTGAAACCCTTTTCCCCTAAAAATTATTTCTTTTCAATAAAGGGATTGGAAATTAAATGAAAGTGGAACATAAAAGGGGAGAGAGAAGATTCGAATATTGATATTGTAACATTCATTGTCATGAAAACATTGAGTATTTCCAAAGAATACAAAAGGGATATTTTTTAGAACACGTTTGTGTATGAATTGTATTTGTTATCAAATATTGTCAAAAAATTTCAATGTTGATCAATATTAAAAAGTACATCCAATGTTAATAGAGGTTTGTTGAATAGATGATTCCTATAGAACTATTGTTGAATCATATCATTGGAGTTCATGCATGATGAATTATGTATATTTTTAAATTAGATGATTGGTTAAATGATCATTAGTTGAAAGAACTTGTGTCAAATGTGACACGTTTTTACAACATTGATGGTGTTTGAAGAACCATCCAATTTTGGATAATGAAGGATAATTGTTGTTAATTGGAATTAATTATCTAAAAGGAATTGAGTATATTAAGATGTTCATGAAATATTTCACTATTTTTTTAGAGACATGAAATAGGTTACTTGACGATATATTCATTTTTTCATAAGTGATTATATAATGATTTGATGATTTGGGGGTGATCATGAAAAAATAAAATATTAATGTAATTTGAATGATGAAATTTTAATTTTAATTCATGAATAATTAAATATGATTTTGAAATTATAAGGTGGACATGTATTTTATATGTATGTTTATTTATAGGTGGTTTACATAAAAAATTGTGAAACCAACAAATTCAAATATCAAACCTCGACCAAGGTCATAGGTAAGACACTAATTAAACCACACCCAAGGGAGGATATTTAGGGAAACCTGCCTGCTGTTTTCAGGATTGTGTGTAAGACTGCATTAGAAAAATGTTTAACAGAAGAATAGTTTGGGCAAATATCCCATACAGAGGTGGGCGCAAATTTCTCCCGTATAACTAGTAAAAGTGGGTACTAAGAGGAGGAGAGGTGAATTTTAAGCCTACACCTTCAACACGTGATTTAAAATGCACGAAGAAACTATGAGGCAATTCGATGTGGGATATGTTTTTTTAATGATTTAATGAATCATGGATTCTCATATAATCACATGTCCCACTTATTTAATCATGTTGTTCCATCCTCCATTTATTTTTACCTTCAAAATAATGTGCACATTTCTCATTAACACCATTATATTCCTTCCACTACCACTCAATGTTGTAGTTATCCCACCAGAGAATAAAAATCAATCACCACGACTGACCTTTGGACATTGAAAGGGAATCTTATGATTGAACCAAGATCATGCAAGAAATAAAAATATTTCATGGATTTGAGGAATGGAACGAAATTATATTGGGAGATGGAAAAAATATTCTAAGGACACTTAATTCATCATGTTTTAATATATTATTCGTGAATAGATTTATATAACTTTTTCATGTCATTTTTATTTCACGGACTTGAAGATTCTACTAAAAATAAAAATCCAATATCTTTTTCTATTTAAAGAAAGATACATACATAGGTTTATATAATTCCATGAAAAAATATAAAGCCATTTGAAATATGAGATATGATGATATCCTCAACGAATTAACTATGTACTAACTTCAGTATAAAGATTGCACCTAGGAAGAACGAGAAACTATCCTCATCCTTTTATAAAAAGATAGCGGTCAAGGGGAATAAATTTAGTATATTATTTCTTATTTCATCTAGTTTTCATGTTTTCTAAAAATGACCCAAAACTAATGTACTATTTGATTCGATAAAGAAAGGTGCACCATGACACTTAATGTCTTTTAGATGTTGGGGAGAACCGAAAGCCACCACGGTTGTGTGAAGAATATATGAACACCCCTTGATTAAATAAACTGTTTAACCCATGTATGGAGAATAATTTTGAACCATTTAGTTTCACAAAGACGAGAATATCCATGCACAACTATAATGTGACGAATAAACATGGGTCACTCAGCTTCATGGAGGAATAATTGTTCTATTATTTCATTAATGGATAAGGGTTACTGGATCAAAAAACATCTGTTATCCATACCATACATATCCTACCTAAATAAGATTCTATGAACACTAAACAATTGCACAAAATTGGGAATGGATGAATAACATATTAAAATTCATATACACATTCGGTATTAAGAACAAGAAGGAAGATGTGGATAGTGTGTTTAGGTTTCATGAAGTTGAAACTCTTCACTTTCTTGAACTCTTTCATTCCAATTCATTTGTGAAAGAATATGTAGAAAGAACCATGGAGGTGGGTGCATGTGTGTGAAGAAGAAGAACAAGTGAGGAGACAATGATGAGTTAATCCAAACAATACATTCATTTTTTCATGCATACATGTAATAAATAAAGAAGAAGAAGTTTATTCTGATGATAACTAGTTGGGATGATCCTCTTTGTTTGAATAATCTCAGAGGTGCTTGTGATTTGACCCGAGAAGAAGATGTAGTTTTAGTGATATCAGTTTTCCACTAAATAAGAAGAGAAACAAATAAGACCGTAGATTTCCACTACTTTGTACGTATCTATGTGAAGAAGACTTAAGAAGATCGAAGTAGAACCATCCATGTACAAGAAATATAATACTGTATTTATAGGTAGCATAAAGAAACATCCAGGAGCTACATGTTATACTTTGTCATCACCAGCTCAGGTAAGTATAATTTTTTCATTCCCCCCCTTCAAAGTGTACATACTCACACATGTTAAATTATTTATCTTTATCCAACCCACAGTAACTCAGTACTACATTATAGTGGACAATATGTATATTCGTAATACGCATTCATGGAAAGGACTATAAAATCTTATTGAGTATTGAACATTTTAAAACATTCTTGTGCTATCGTTATTGATTTCATTTACTTTAATGTGATGTGGAAAATAGAATAATAGAATCAAGATCCAAATAAGTCCTCGAGGTATAGGGATAAAATTATAGTGTTGGATTAAAAATTCCCCACCACATATTCACAGCCCCTATTAGTGTTAGTAAAATATAAAAATGGATTTGTTTCCAACTAGTTTGAGACTCTTGAGGGATTTATTTTTCAAATTCATGATCTCTTTACCAACCATCATGAAGGATTTAAATATATTATGACCATGAATGATATTTAATAAATGTAAGTTTTCATAGACTGAAAATAATGGGTCATTCAATAGATAATATATAATGTATTTTTCATGATTAATCACTCTGATTAAGGATGGTTAGTGTTTTTGCTAAAAACATTTGTTTTAAGATGTGATTAATGAATGGAAATTATAGCATATGTGGTGACATGTATTCTAATTTATTCAAATATCTTATTTTGGATTAATTATTTAAATTATATTATTTTATAAAATTTATCTAAAAATATTAATTCCTATCCTGAAATTTTTACATGTTGAATTAGTAGTAAACCCTTTAATGGCCTGATGATCAGATATCAAATTGTGATTCTTCTCTAATTGATTTATATGGTAAGCTGGTTCCTATAAATCAATTTATTCTCCCTATATTAAGATTGATGATATCTTATGCATTTATTGTCTTTCTCATCAAAAATCATACATCAATTATTAAGGAATTGAAGTCATGTATGATATTCCAGACCAACCAGTGATTGTATATTAATGTGATGATGAATATGAACATCCAATGTAAATCACACACATTTTATGCTTTATGATTATTATTCAAAAGGGGTAATTATCTTATATGGTTGGGGGAAAACACAATGTGATGATATTACAATTGTGTCGGATTTTGTTGATGGCTTTATAGAAGAGTTACCTAATCTTCCATCAAATAATGAGTTTGAGTCCTCAGTTGAACTCATACCATGATCTAATCTTATTTTAGAGGCTCTCTATAGAATGTCCTAGATTTCATTTCAATAATTAACTAATAAACTAATTGTGAATTTAAAAAATAGGTTTATTAATCCAAGTGTGTCACCTGGTAGTGAACTTCTTCTTTCTGTTAAGAAGATATCCAGATCCATGTAACTATACATTGATTATCATGAATCAATAAAATCAAAATCCCGAGAAAGTATCTTATAACTAATATTAAAGAATTATTTCCCCAAAATCATATATTTTATTTCATTTACTTGGTAAAACATTATTCTAAAAATTTTCGGACGAGGGTCAAGAAGGATGATATAACCAAGAATTCATTTTGTATACGTAATGGAGACTATGAATATATAGTGACTTCATTTGGACTTACTAATCCCCATATATCATTATGGATTTAATGAATACAGTATCTAGGGGTTACCGTGTTTAGTATTTTGTAGTCTTTATAGATGATAATCTTATTTATTAAAAAATAAAATAAAAGTATGAAGAACAATTGAGAATTAAACTAAAACACAATGTACATAGAAATAGCATGTGAATATAAAAAAAATATGATTTTTAGATATGAATGTATTTAGTTTTGGGTAATATAATCTTAAAATAGGTTATATATGTTGATCCATAAGTGACTTAAGTCATTTAATGTCAGTCTAGACCGATCATGGTGACTGATATCCAATGTTGTATTATATTTTCTTGATATTATTAACAGTTTGTTGAAAATGTATCATGATTATATATATATACTAAATAAGTCAACTTAAGAACGATCCATGTTAAGTTGGAATGAATAATGTGAAGAGAAATTAAAATAACTTAATAGAAGGTTAGTCTATTTACCTATGCTTATGTTACTGTATAGTAGAGATGTGTTTTAAATCTATATTAATGCATCAAATAAGGGATTGGGATGTGTGATCATATAAAAAGATATGGTAATATCTTATGCCTTAAGGGAATATAATTTTCAAGAGAAAAATTACTGAACTCATGAATTGGATTTATTTGTGTTAATATATTCATTTAATATATTGTTGAATATTAATTATTGAGAAATGTGTTGTATATATATTGATCATTAATGTTAAGAGTAAATATTAACCCATAAAGAGTTTAGTGTATTCTAGATAAGATGATTGAAACTGATTTAAGATTATGAAATATCCATAAATTACCATATGGGAAAATCAAACCAGGTGGTTGATTATTTGAGTAGAAAATAACATGCTAGCATACATTTGATAAGGATCAGAAAATATTAGATATTTTTTTATTTTGAATGGATGGATCTAAAAATTGTGTAGGAATAGTAAAAATATCATCCTTCCCATATTAGTGGTAAACCATCGATATAAGTGATGATTAATGGGGTATTATAGGAAGATGTATAGATGAAAATGAATGGGAGAAACGTTAATCATTTTAAATTTGATTATGAAGGAATAATATGGTTTAGGAACTATGTTTGTTCTTAATTTATACAACATTTTAATAATTATATGTTAGTGTAAACTTCATAGTTATTCATTCCATATTCATCATGGATATAAAATGATATATAGATAGTTTAAATATTATTTCTAGTGGGATGGAATGAAGAGAGGTATTGTTGATTATTTTTCTCATTTTTTGTTATGTCAGTATGTTATAGTTGAGAGAAAAATGTCTAAGAGGATTTTGAAAACATTACCAATACAAAAATGGAAATGGGGAGACATCTCTATTTATTTTACCATCAATCTCCCCAAAACATTGAAATGGAATAATGTTATATTGTTTTAGTTGTTCACCATATTAAAATATCAAACTTCATTACTATCATAGAAATTTTATCTCAATATTAAGTTATAATTATATATATTATGTAAGTTGTGAGGCTTCATTGTGTGATGTTCTAGTCTAGGATTCCACTTAAACATTTCTTTAATACCAGTGGGTCACATAGCCTCAAGGGTGGCTCCACAAATTCAACAGGCTACCAACTATCACTGAGCATGTAAAGGTGGTATGGTGTGGATACTATACAGTCATGACAGAGTTGCACATCAGATAAATGAAATGATAAGCTGTAGTGGAAAAAAATTACATATAATTTAAAATAAAAAGATGATGTAAAATGCAACTGAACAACTAAAAAATATAACCAAAGCTTCTATGTTAGTGTATGATACATAAATGAATGTCTATCATGATAATTCAAAATATAAATATAGGAATAGATATATAGTCATACTATAAAAAATAAAAAATATTCTCCAAGAATCTCAAGTGCATTATCGATACACTAATTCTAATCTCTGGCAAAGAAAAACATAACCACAACCTAAAATGGATGTTTTCCCTTATCCATGACAATTGGTATATCGTCTTCTTAGGTGCCAAAGGTGGCCATAGTATGATGTGTGATAAAATAATAGTATAACACAAGCAACTATGTCAATGTGTAATCCGGTAAGGTTATCATAACTAAATAATCTGTATGTATAAGCAGGTAGGTAATGAAATGCATAATAAATAAATAACCTCTCACTCATGTTCCTCAAGGACACCTAGCAGGTATACCAACTTCAAATCAGTTCTACGATGTCTATCTAATCATAATACAATATATATATAATAGTATATATATATAGTTTAATTATAAACACATGTACCTTTTGTTAGGATAGACCAAAATGTTACTCACATACATCCAATACTAGGGGAAGCACTAACCGTCTATCCATTGTCTAGACTCTATAATCACTCATGGTCTCTTAGAAATCAACATGGAAGGTCTCATTATAATCCTACCTAATGGATTTAAATATCCTTTGGAACCAACCATTGATGCTCACAAAGTCTTTTTACCCAATGGATCTCACAGTCCCTTGACTCCACAGCCTATGTAAGGTATAAAAATTTAAAATAAATAAGGCCTGATGTAGGAACCTCTAAGGCTCCTATTAATCAATTTTCATTTATATAATAAGTCATTAGGCATAAAAATTGAAATCACACAACATAACTAAAACATCTTATGTTTTATAATAAATAATTATCAAAGGCTCGGTAAAATATACAATTTAAATCATGAGGAAAATATCTCTAACAATTTTCATTATCCTTATTTAATTCCATATATAAAATTCCAATTTTCATATGCCAATATATCAAATCATAAGATATTTGAAGGACCTACCATGGTTCATTGATCATTTTAATGAATTAATTCAATTTATTTTAAATGACGGAAACCATATTGAACAAATCATCCTATACAAACCAAACAATTCAACGTTCCTAATCAAGTAAAATTCAATTATAAGGCATAAGTGTCAAGGAAGGTTTCATGTAATAAAAATATTTCCAATTTGAAAAATTCATATTATAAGAAGAAGAAACACCTATGGGGTGTATTGGGTTCAATGAAATACACATTATTCATGGGATATTTATTTTAAAAGACAACATAATAACCAATTAGTCATTAAATAATTTTGAACATTTTGAAAAATGTCCAATTTCAATGTGGAACACCTATTGGTGCCAAGGTATGGTATGTGTGATGTATAAACCCCTAAACAAGATTAATTTAACATGTATATTGCAAGAAGTGTCTATTACACATGAAGGAATCAACATATTAAAAATGATCGATAGTGTTCATCATATATAATGATGGAAATGGTTATGAAATGACTACAAATCATATGTAAAATAATGTGACCACCTACCAAATGATCATAGACCAATACTTGATCTATATTGGCCATAGATTCGAAGTAGTTTAGAAGAGATATGAATTTTATCACAATGCCCTAAAAATTGGTCATATGAGAATAAATAAAAATAAATAAAATGTTGGAATGAATAATCATAACAGAATTAGAGATACAAAGAGTGCATACCTCAATTGTTCCAACACCACTGACATCCAGAGAATCAGAAACCCAGTGGAAATTCTTTTTAAAAAAATAGACACGAGGGTTTGGGAGCACCAATGAGAAGAGAAAAGATACTCAAAACTATGGAGTAAAAATAAGAAAATATTAAATTTTATTTTAGAAAATAAATAGAAAAAAAATAGTCCTTTCACCCAAAAATTTGGGGCTTCACTGTTTTAGATAAAAACATTCAAATAGTGTACAAAATGTGTGCTATTGTTCTGTCCCAATTATGCAATAGGCTCAATGGATGCAGAATAACCCTGATGATAATAAGTTCTTCTAATTATCACTACATGGGTGCTATCCTAGGGTCACATGGTTTCAAAAAACCATGCTACCAAGTCTCTTAAAAAATTTTCAGGAACTCTAGGATCCAAATGAGCCTCAGAAGATCCCATGACCTTTGTGACATGATTAATACATATTATAATAGGAATGTAAGGTGTTTAAATTGAAAAACTAATTATCCATACCTTGGATAAAAGTGGTAGGTCATTACAACCTCCCCTCATTAAAACAACCCATCTCTGATTTGGACTTTTGATGGTAAATATGTATTGCCAGCAAAGAGCTATTTACCTTGAGTTTGATTATCTGATTCCTACTCCCATGTCTTGTCATGTATGCAGTTGTACTGCCATAGCCCCAGTAAAATAGGAATTGACGTTCCTTCTAGGGTATTCACACTCGGATCGACAATACATAATATATACTCATTGAAGGAAGTATATGTATCATGTTCAACCACATATAGATAAATTCATGTGTTGTGTCTAAATTATATTAGTAAATATGAAATACATGAAAGACATCATGCATGGATCAAGGTCTATAAGGAAGCTCCAACTTCTAAGCCACTAGTCTGGTCAGTTTCACAACAATGAAAGGGTTTAATAAACCTTGGTAAGAGATTGCCGTATTTTTGAATAGGTATATTCCCTAACATGTGTGATACTCGCAAGAAAAACCGGTCTCTAATCTCGAACGTGATAGGTCTCCATCATCAGTTGGAATAGGAATGATTTCTAGATTGAGCTATCATTATGGCATTTCTAATCAATTAGACATAATCCATTGTATCATGGACAAGTTGATGCCATTGAAAATCTTCTTCCCCTTCCTCTAACTGGCACATAGTTGAATCAAAAGGCATAAAACATAAGTATTTGAAGGGATCCATCTCGATGGTATCAAGAAATCTATTATTATAAGAAATATCAACTGTAGAAATGTGATTCTCCCAAGATCATCCAAAGTGGAGGACACATGTATGGATCATGTACTATAGAACCTGCATTTTATGTTATATATTTCCATAGGACTGTGGGTGATAGGTCTTGCATAGTTGTAATTGCGTACCAAAGGCCTTCTGTAACCCCAACCAGAACCATGATGTTAAAAACGCATTTCAATTCCAAAATGATAGAACGATGCACTCCATGAAGAAGTACCGCCTCATTGACATAATTCCTTACAAATTAACTATCATGAATGTCTCTCACACATTTATGAAGTGTGTGACCATCATCATATGATCAATTTCAAGCCACACTATGTCGTTACATCGTTGAAGTCTAGGTACACCGGACACGAAGTCTTTTTAAACATCATCCCATTTCAACTAAAAAATGAAAAATGGCTATATAATCTCATTCAAATGAAAATGTTCTGCCTTCCCATGGTGAAAGGTGGAAAACCTAGTGATGAAATTAGTAATCCCATTTTTCATTCTAGGCCACTAGTACTGGTGTCATAGATCTTGATAGATTTTTTGTGACATTAGGGTGAACCGCCTATACTGAGACATGAAATTCTAACATCAGCATATTTATGATTTCTATTAGGACCCATACATGCCCATTGAAAATTATGGTACAATCCCCATTCTTAGTACAAACATTAGAAGTATCGTTGTCTAAAAAACATTATCTTAGGACATGTCCTTCATGATCAGATAGTTGTCTTGACCTTATCCATTCTAGATGGGTATATGTCACTACTAAGGCTAAATGTATAGTTTGAACATGGTCCATATAAACCTCAGTGTGTGTATACGTTAATAGGTCCATTATCTTACATTCAAAATTGGATTCATGAACCGCATGTACCTATGTATTCTAGCTCAATTCATCATCCACAGAATACCCCTTTCAATGAATGTAGTCAAGATAAAAATTAAATGATTTAATATACCCAACCCACCTACATTTCCTTAGATTCACATATAGCTATGTGATGATTTATTGTAATTTTTATTGAACATTGAATACTATTAAATTCCATCCCAATTGGTAATTTCTAGATGCTTTTATGTCATGAACTACATTAATGATCTCAACATAGTGTGCTGGGTTATTATGCTCATGAGGCCTCAATTAACGAGACCTGTACACAATGACTCAGTCATCCTATAACATAATAACACCATGAATGATACCTACTATGTCATAGTATATATTACATCTCTTTCCTGAATTTGGTAGAATCAAAATTTGTGTTGAATTCAAATGTCCCTTTAACACACGAAGGATGTCTTCACATGCTTTTTTCCATTCTAAGATAACACCCTTCTTTGTCAAGAATTTATGTGGAGAAAAAAGGTAAGAGAAATATAAGATCCATAATCTATAATATTTTTCCAGTCCAAAGAGACTCTTATTTCATATAATTTCGTTGGATACTACCAAGATACTACATCTCTCACATTATATGGGTCTTCTAAGAATCCGTAATTAGTGATAATATTACCTAGGAAGTGGACTTTGTTGATCTAGAATTGTAATTTATTATGCTTAGACTATAGTTGATTCTCACTCATTTTATTCATCCCAATCCAGTGATGGGTTCCAAGTTTATGTATATATGGAGAATAATCCAGGACATCATCATCAAAGACCACCAATAAAGAATCCTAATACAGGTAGAGACTCCAGTTCGTAAAATCCATGAAGAAAAAATGTGCATTCATTAGACATAATGGGATAACCAGGTACTTTTATCGACCAAACATGATCTTAATTTTTTTGTGGGGTATCTCTATAGTATAGACATGGACCTGATGATAGTCCAACAAAAGATCTATCATTGAAAGCACTTTCTCTCTATGTATATGATCAAAAATCTCATCTATTAAATGTAGTGGATACCTATTGTTGATAGTCAGCTAGTTTAAATGATGTTAATACACACAGATGATAAGGGTTCCATTATCCTTTTTTGAATAATGGATATATAAAATTGAAGGATATGTGCTAGTGCTTACAACACCTTTAGCCTCAATATCCTCCAAATTCTATTTGATTTCTAAATGCTCGATAGGTTTCATCATATAAAGAAGAATTGTCTTTAGTTATTTCCAATTTAATAGATCAATAATAAAATATAACTCTATATCTAGAGGTATTCTAGAGAATTAATCAAAAAAACATCTTTGAATCACTCTTCTATATAAGTAAATACTACAGGTTGTGACCCCATGTCACTGAGATAATGATTGGAGATCTACATTTTCATACAACCTAGCTTATGATTCTCAGGTCCTGATCTGGTATATTGAACATCCCATATACCCTTATGCATGTTCTTACCACACTCTAGTGATTTAAACAACACCCTCTGATAATAGAACTCAATATGGGATATGTAGGGAACTAAACAATCCATTCTGATGATTACATTGAAACATGTTATATCAAGAATGTATTGATCCCATGTTAATAGGTAACTACCTACATCAATAGAATTTACATTGTGATGGATAAATCACTTTTAATGGATACTTAACAGTGTTTATACCATTATAGTTCCATGTAGGTACTCTATACCAATGATTATAATTTTAGTGATTTCATAATATATAATTTAGCGATAAGTTATTATATCAAATAATGTAGACACTAATGTGGAGGATAATAGAATAGTACCTTGTACAGCAGATTATACAGCACTCGTCTCCTATAGTGTAGGATTATTTGCATGTAATTGTCCTACACCACATCCCAAAGTCATTGAATGACTGCCCTGAGTAGTCCCGCTCTTCTAGATCAGATAATTATACATTTGACCACCAATTCCATGACCACCACATCAGATTGAATGAATGGTGGTATTGCATCTAGCTGAATATTGTGATCCAACTGACCTCACTTCTAGCTAATGAGTGGGTGAATATTTCCACTCACTAAAAACATATAATAAAGTATTAATGAAATGTAGAATATGGAACATCCATCCATATCCATTTCACTTGAATGGATTCTAAGAACAATGAAACATTATGATCCCTTTATTCCCACACTAGTGATAGATAAGAACATTGTCAGTGCTAGTACCCTAACTAATGCTACCTATATATGAATCCTAAAAGTTATTCTTTCATACATATAAAGAGCCCCTTGAAGCCCCCTGCGTCGAACCACCCTATCTTGAACCTTTATCATCGCTGAAATTACACATTCTAATATGATCTTGGTTGATTATTTATGAAACAGTCACCAACATTAAAACATTGACCAGTGATCAGATGGGACACACCATCCCATCCTCTTATCGCCTAGTAGTCATCAATTCATCAACTATAAAAGTTGGAATGAATTGATGTAGTTATATGAAATGGTCTGATTTTTCCTTAACTGCCACATTCCATTTGTGTAGATTTAGGAATTCTCTAGCATTATCACCCCTTAGAGTTTGGGGAATGAAGTAGTCATAGAATATGGTCTAAAAACTCATCTCATACCATGTCTTTATTCTAATATTATGGGTTTATGGAATCCCACCACCACATAGATGAGTAACATTGCATTTAAGCTATTATCATGACCCTCTATCTTATAGGAATCTCTATATGTTCGAATATATAATGTATCACCTCGATCGAAGACTTCGTAGCATGAGGTCTTTCATCCCTTGAAATGGTCGGAGTATACTATTGATGAAAATCAAGATCCATCTCTACTATACTAGAGTCATTCCAACTATGCCTTTCAACCACTGCATCATATCTCCGAATCGCTCATGGAATAGGTCATCAGTGTATGCATAAATATCTAGGAGAGGATACACATGTGGATCTACATGAGGAATGGTTGGTAGATCTCAGCACACCACCTCTGAAATATGATTGTCAACTCTTGAAGGTCATGCAAGGTGATGATATTGAGGAGTTATATTGAAAAAATTCCATTCAAACATCTAAGAAGTTATTCAATATATTCATAGGAATTGATTCAATAAACTAGGATATGTAATACATAATTACAATATGAATGAAAATTCTTCTATACAGGCTTCAAAAGTAAGCTCTATAGAATATAACTAACCATTAGAGGCCAAAATAATAAATAAACACACACCACCCACTACTGATACCATGTTTGGGTCTAAATATTATTTTATGCATGTTCAATATAGTGGATTTCAAGATATTAGTCATTATTCTTTTGAAATTCTTCTCATTTAAAAATTTAATGTATTTTGAAATGACTGGATACAGTGATTTCCCATTTTCAGTCCATATGGGCCCATGCACCTTAGGATCCAAAACATGGTATTCCCATGGAATTCATTTTTTTAAAATTGTGCTTATTAAAGAATTAAAATTACCTTAGAACATTTGAGCTAGAATGAATTCCATTTTATGATTCATAAGGGCCCATAAAACTAATGAATCAAAATGTTGAACCCTCTTAACTCACACCATATAACATTTTATATCCCTCAAGTAGTGTCCTCACAATTTTATATATAATAATAAAAATTAATATATAATAAGAAAATGCAGACTGAATGTTTACATGTCATGGAAGGAATGCAAGGCCTATTAGTCATATTGTTCCTATAATGATGCATGATCTAATACAGATTTGCCAATTTATTGGGTGATAGTAATGAAATCATAATTTCATTAACATAAATATCAATATCCTCATGAGTCATTTTCGTAACCCAATAGTGAAATTGTATCAATAGTAAATATCTGAGTCACTAACAGTTATACTTTTATAATCATAGCATTTACCCATATAGGGGTTCACGCTGACCAAGTACGTCTTATGAAGATTTCCAAATCATTCCCAATATTAATTCTATTATTTCCAAATATTATTCCAAGAAAAGAATAAATTTCATTCAGCAATGTAATGTTTTGTACATGGAGACCACATAAAATGTTCCAAAGACCTGGTGGGTCACATGGCCTTAAGCGTACCTCCCTATTTTCCAGAGGACGCTGATTAGCAGTGAGGGTGTAAAGGTTGTACAATGGAAAGACTATACTCTCATATCGAAGTATCACAGCAGATATAAGAATTTAAAAATAATAGTGTCAGCATATAGTATATAAAAAATCATAGAAAATAAAAGGTCACTAAAAATAAATGAATATAAAAAAAGAGTCTAAGGATGTGTCTGATACATATATGTATTCATGGAATGTTAATTAAAAAAGAAACATAGGATCATGTATGCAATCATACTATACAAAAATTATAAAAATAAATACAGAGAAAAATTATACAAGCATTTACTGTGAATGGTTGATCCACTTCTATTAAGATCAATGTAATTAATACATATCAGCAACTTAAAAATGGTGATTTCCCTTATCCAAACATATAGGTTGATAGTCTTCCCTATTGCCAATGGCTAAATAAGAATGGTGTGAGATAAAATATTAGAATTCTACCAACAACGTTTTATATGAGTCATCCCAGAACATTCTCAAATATAATCAATGTGAGCATTAAGAAGGATGGAAAGCAATACTGAATTACTAAATAACCTCCCGTTCAGGTTCCAAAAAAGACATGGTTTGTCTACCAACATCATTATAGGATTAGTATGTATTTTGGATCATGATACCATATATATAATAGTATATAAATATATAATATTCATATATATATATATATATATAATTGATATGTACAGGAATGTGACTCCGAGAAAACCAATACCATGTGAAGTGCTCATAGTCTTACCCCTGGCCTAACTCCAAGAGCAATCACAGTCTCCTGGAAATCTTCCAGGAAGCTCTCATGGTCTTCCTACCCAAGGGATCTCACAGCCCGTTGGAACCCATTTTGGAATCTCAAATATTATTCTTACCTAATGGGTCTAATAGTCCCTTGGTTCCATAAACTATTTAATGGGTAAACCTTTATTATATATAAGGTATGAGGAATATATCTCTTATTCTCTTATTAATGCATTTTCCTTAATATCATAAGGCGGGTGGCATAATCAATATATCAAAACATATAAGCTAAAACAATTTTTAAATTAAATTAAATCATTATAAAAGGGATGGAAACATATAAAATTTAATTCAATAGGAATTGACCCCTCATGGTTATCAGTATCAATATTCAATTCCATTTACAACACTTGAATTTTCATAAGGCATTGTATCAAACTATAATACATTTATTGGACATAACATGTGTCATAGTTAAATTCATTGAAATTGATAAATTCATTTTAATGGAGTGAATCCATTTGGAACTAACCATTCTACAAAAACCAAACCATTCAATGTTCCTAAAAATTGAAAATTCAATAATAACGAATAATTGTCAAGGAAAGTGTCATGTAACCACTCAATTTTTCATTTGGAAAATTCCAATTCTAAGAGGACCCAAAAAATATGGGGTGTCTTGGGTTTAATGATTTAAAAATGGGTCAAGGGATATTTATTTTAAAACAAAAATATTTTAGCTAAATTTTGTTGAAGCATTTAGACCATTAGGCCAAATAGAACAGTTTCAAGGTGGCATTCCAATATGTGTCCACGTAGGGTATGTGTGATGTTTAAACCTAAAAAAATACATTTAACATGTATCCAGTCACAAGGGATGAATAAACATGATTGAATAAACACATTATAGATGCTTGATAATGGTCGACATATGTAATTAGAGAAATAGTTTCGAAATGGATAAAAATAAAATGGAAATTGACATGAACACCTACCTTAATTTCATAGATTAATCCTCACTCAATATCAGCCTCATATTTGAATCAGGTTGGAATAGATTCGAGTTTTAGTCTAATTCCATAAAAATAGGGAATATAATCGTGAATCCAAAGAGTGAAAATTATGAAATGAATAAAAATTATTGGATTATATATACTAAGAGAGAATACATACAATATCAGACACTAATGGTGAGTTTTTTCTCAAATCCTAAACATAATTGTTTATGAGATCAAAGGAGGGGAGAAAAGATACTAAAAACTGTGTTAAATGAATATGAAAATTTAAAACTTTTTTAAAAAAAAATAAAGAGGGGAAAAATAGTCATTTCACACCAATATTTGGGGATTCACAATTTATGTACACATATTTAAAACCATAAGAAAAACATGCACTGTGAGTTTATACCAATTCTGTATTAGGCTAAAAATCCAAGAAACTAGGCATGCATGCTGTCAGTCAAACCATGTGGCCTATATGGGCCCCTACCTACAAACATATGAGCATGAAAACATCATCCCATGGTTTATACAAACTATGTTTCCTAGTCTCTCAGCACATTATTATGAACTTTGAGTTCTGAATGAGATATGAATGCTCTATTAACCTTATTTACATGATTAAGACTAATAATTAGGTACATTTAAGGTATTTAAATTGAAAAAAATATTGATTTATATCTTCAGTGAAAAGGGTTGTTCATTACACATGGATTACCACATTCAATTATATCTTATATCGATCAGACTTTTTACTTTGTAGTTCTAGATATGTATTCAATAATATTTTGATATATTGTTGTTTTTTAAACAATGTGGATTATCCTCAAATGGATGGATATTCTAATAAGATAATTCAAATACTAGAGGGTATATTGATATCCCATTCTATATATATCAAAGGTTGTTGGGATCATCACCTTCCTCAAGTTGAGTTTTAAAAAAAGGCTTAGACTCAAGAATTAAAATGGATTATTATGAATACCTCTTTTGAAAGAAGTGAATTACACCATTATGTTGTGATTATGGTAGAGAAATAAAATTTTGTGGAATATGTTATCATAGGAAATGGAATAAAAACTCCGATTCATTCAACTGTACATCAAGGAATCTCAATGTTGGTAATATGTTTATACTAATAATTGTCACGATGATCTGAAATTTGAATTTGGTGAGAATATTTTTCTATGAATTTTCCAATGCAATAATATTATGAGATTAATAAATTAATTAATGATTATCCTTGTCTATATTGTCCCTTTTGAGAATCTTCATAGAATATTGTTGGTTTCTTATCGATTGACGCTTCCACCTGACATCCCTCAAGTCCTTGATGTGGTACATAAATAATTTATTTACATTAAATTTATAAAAATATATTCCATAATTGGAATCATGAAAATAAATTATATATAAAGAATTTATCTTGATTTTTTGACTAAATAAATCATAAAAATAGTAAAAATTAATTACTAATATTACGGTTGAAACAAGTTTATCTGGGGTTAAACATAATTTATAAGGAATAAAATTACCTAAAAAATTTTCCAATTCAAATATTATATCCATATTTAATCATTATCACATTCAAGAATCAGGAATAATCCATTTTGTTACCATGTCTAATGTTTAAAATGCAGGTATATATTTTTCATACCTAAAAGTCCAAGTGTGTCCTCTCTCCCACTTATAAAAAGGTGCCCTAATCCTCTCCAATTAACACTTCCATGGTATTTTATATTAGTGAATCCTCACCTATAAACCTTTATTAAATTCATTAATAGATATTATAGTCCATTGTTTTATAATTAAACACTCTTATTATTATTTTGGGTGAAATCATATTGAATTTCTTCGATGAAGATTTATAGAACCAAACCGTGAACTTTTATTTTATTTCTTCTTCGAACTCTTCTAAATATTCTAAATAATTATGATATAATAGCATTAATATATTCTATATAAAAATAAATAACTATTTCTATTTGATAACCAATATCCACCTCCACTTCAATCATATATGAAATTAAATTTTTGATCATGTGTAGGGAATACTACCGCCTTCCGAATCAATATAATTTAGTCTCCTTCACCTATTATCATGGATGGATATAATTATAGATTTAAAAAATGTATGTTGAATTCTTGAAATAATTAAATTTATATAATTATAATATCAAACTCACTTCTTACCTTCCAATCTATTTGAAAATTATAACTTCACTTGTGCGTTCATGTGAACTTCCTCCTCCACAATTGATGTAATATTTTTCAATTTATTCAGAAATGGATTGTAAAAAAAGATATATTTAATGAATATATATGATATATATATATATATGAAATAAAAAATATTATGTATTGGTGATATTCAATTTAACATTAATTCATTCCATCATATGTAAAAATGGAATCAGTATTCATGCGTATGTATGGACTACCGCCTCCCTGAATAGAGTTTTTCATTTCTTATCTCTATATTTATTGGATTACTATAAATAAGTATATAAATAATATAAAAGATATTATTCCATGATTAAAATATAAGTTATTTTGTAACTGTGATCATAGTGTAAGGACCAAAAATTCCACACAAAAATGTACGTGAAAAATGAAGTAGTTATCACATGGAATAGTGATTTCATCAAAGAACTGTTAATAAATGGGTGTTAAGAGGGAAAAAATAAATAATAAATGGTATGAAATATTTGATTATGTTCTTTAATAAATTTATATTAATCCAATATTTAATATATAGTAGGTTCAAATGTGTGATAAGTAGAGACTTGTGTTTGGGAGTTTCTATTTAGAATTTCCTTCTTTTCTGACATATGATGTGTTATGCCCCAATAATTTTATAGGAGTTGTATACCTATAAATTTTGATCAATTAAATCCTAAAGTTTTTTATTCTCGTGATTTTTAATGTTTCATTTACTATTATTCATTCATTTGGTGTATGATTCCATTGTTTCCAAAACATGTATGTGATTTTCGTCTCACTTTTATTTCAGTGGGACACATCCCATTATAACCACTGTTTTGTTTTATATGTTGAATATAATGATCATTAACACATTATATGACTATATTCATTGAATTTATTGGATATAAATATCCATATAGAGTTATTTATTTCATGGTTCATGTGATTCAATATTTTCCAAAGTGGTTATGGTTTTATGTTACAATCCCATTATTTATTTTGATTCATTATGGTTATATTTCATATAATCAAATATTATGGTATAACTCTCCAATGATTCGCGGAATTTTGTATCATATATTTTTGTGATAATAAATTCTTTCCTCTCAATTTCATCTCTTTAACTAAACATTATACTGAAGTTTTGTTTTTAAGGAAAACAATTTTTTTTCTCCCTTTATTCGAAAATCCATTATTTTTATGCCAATTTTTTCTATGAATGCATCAATTGATTTCTTATAATATTTGGAAATTATTTTTAAATACATATTAACCAATGTGTTAATTTTTTAAAATGTTTTTTATAATGAATCTTCTTACTATTTTCCAAATAAGTCTCCATTTATTTTTTATTGAAAATTTGAATGTAATACATGTTTTAGTGTGAACGTCATGAATGGTATTTCCTTTCATCATGAACACTATATGTTTAGAATATTTCTTTACATGTTTCAAAAGTTATTTTAAAAAAATATTTTATTTTTGATAAAGTTTTAGATTTTAAATAATTAAATTTTAAGTGGAAAATATATCTTCCTCTAGAATTGTTCCTAATGATATATTAAAATCATTTTCCTTCTAAGATGAAATTCTTTGATGTTATATAAGATTTAATAGGGATATAATCTAATAAATCCTACCATATCCTTTATCTAGAAGTTTTATGATTTTTATTAATAAAATTATGATCCCCTTTTATTTTCCATGGGTTTTTCTATGATGAAATGTTTATAAACAACATTTAATTTAAATGGTTTACGATATGTTGAATATTTTATGTGCGTGTGGAATAAAAATCCATGATAATATTTATATAATTTTTGTGAACTATATATAAATCCAATTAAAAGACTGAATATTGGTATCTCATTAGATAAGTCGGAATATAATGGTGAGTTAATGATGTTCAATAAGGAACTGTGTCTACTATTATTGTGTTGAGAGTGAAACATGAATCCTCTGATTTTTTAGTTGTTGAATTCAATAAAACATGATATTATAGTTCCTAATCATTTAATCCTAATGAAAATATTTTTTATACTTATTTATATTCCACAAATCTATATATTTTTTAAATTTTATGCTCTCATGGCTTTATTTATTTGATTTCATTATGATTCATGTCTTATGAACTGCCATCCATTATATAATTTCTCAAGATTTTGATATTTGATATGCATGTTATGTTTTCAAATGTTATTCTAAATATTAACATTATTCTCATGTTAATTTGATATATCACTAGTTTACTCTTACTGATCATCCGATATCACCCATTCTTATGTTCCTTTCCCCATGTTATGAAGAATATAATGATGTGGTACTTGTCTAAGAAATGTTCTAGTTATGAAGAACATAGTCAGAGATGGTGTGGTTCCCTTATGATCAACTATTTATGTTTTCAGGATCCCAAATATATTAGACCTACACAATTATTGCACGGTTAATTGTGTTATGTAATTAATATTCATCTCATAAGATCCAATTTTTTATCTATTTAATCTATAGGAGTCTATGTTGAGTTTTTATAAAAGGTTTTCTCACCACAAAAATTATTAAATTAATTATCATAAATGAAAATATAAATGCCTCTAAATTTGTTTATATTTTTTCCCAATCATAAATATGTTTTTAAAAGGTCTTAGCTTGGATATTTTTAAAATATATATGTAAACAAGGGGTCTGATGTGATGAATTTATTGTGTTTTTATAATAATTAAATATAAAGTGGTTTTTTAAATTCATATTAATTTGAAAATAATATTTCATGGTTTCATGTTTTATTTTGGATTATATATGTGTATTTGATAAATAAAATGATATTTTTAACAATTATTACACTTTTTGTAAGATTTAAATTATTTTTTGGAAGTGTTTATCTTTTTTGTGGTCATTTATTTCATATTTTTTTAAATAATGATTTTATTTTTCTGATATTTTTGTGAAAACTAAGAAAATGTTGAAAAATGATAAAAAATATTTATACCCTTTTTGACAACCATGATTTCATTTCCCCATTAGGAGATAGGTTATGTAAATTTTGATACTATGTATTATGATATTTTTTTCTTTGAAAAAGAAAATTTGAATTGGTCTTCTTATTTAAAGGGTTTTCCTGATTTTGATGTTTTGTTTTTTTAATTTTTGATAATGGTGTTATTTTGATATATTGATTTTATTTCTCACCAATAATTTGAAAACTACTTGGGTACCCTGAGTAAATTTGATAGATTTAATGGGATATTCACTATACTAGATTAGATTAATGTACTAGATAATATCCTTCAGTTATGTTCATTCCCTATCTACAAGGCTCTAACTTGAAAAGGCTAGTTGAGAGTAAGTTGAGGATATTTTTGCTAGGTATTCAATGGAGTAAAGTAAGTGGTTCTACCAAATCACATATTTTACTTCCACATAAAAATGATAGGTGTTTCCCATGGTGTATATTTTGTGATGATATTGATTATAGTAATGATTCCTTTGAATAAGTAGTTGTTTATAAATTATCATTTCCATTGGGTTTATGATATGTTTCTTATTTATTATTGTGGGGTTTTTCTCATCACAATTTATTGTTTTGTATTCCAGATAGGTTTTTATTTTTTTAAAGAATGGTAAAATTTAACAGTTGGTCTTCATTATCCAATTTCATAAATCATATTTATAGAATAACATACTTCAAGGGATTTCCAAATAATGGACATGTTTTAATGGTTTTGATAAAAAATTGATATATTTATAAATTTTTTAAATATATTATTTAATTATTTGATTACTTTTTCTCACTAAACAATGTTTTTTATAATCATATTTCGAACTAGAATATGGTAGTTGTCTAATAATATATATGTTCATGAATTCTTGGTGGTATCTAGCTAGGGATTAGATTATAACCAACATAAAAATAATAATGTGTATAAATTCTTAATATAATTAAATCAAGTGATTAGAATATGGCTTCTAAGATAGGTGTTGTTCCTCTGTAATTTTTTAAGCTTGAGGATGTTGGGATGTTTCATTGACCTCAAGACAAACCAATATCTCGAGTTGGGTATATTGGAGACACATGTTTAAATTTTGGTTGTATCATTTATTGGACATTTAAGAATTATACATTAATCCCTATTATAATTTTTTTCATGGACTAATATATTTTAAATCATATATTTAATTTAAAATGAATTAGTTTAATGTTTATAGGTTATTTATTAACTTATTTAATGTATGGTTTTAATGTTATCTCAAAATTATTTGTTAACATTAATGTATTTTTAACATAATGATACTTCATATCATATTCTTAGTATGTTTTTTCTATATAATTTATATAATTATATGGTAAATTCATTCCTAATATCTATATTTGATATACTTGATGTGTTTCTCCAACCCATGAAAACTTGTATTATGTTTTTGAAGTTGTAGGGGACCATCTCGAGGGATGTTTCAGTTAAACCTAGGTTTTTTCATTATATAATTTTAATTAAGAGATCTTTTTGTTTGGGAAGTAGTGTTATAAAGAATATGGGATCATTGAAACAAATTATTTAAGTTGGTTAAAGGGTTTGGGAAACCCTCACTACAAAGAACCCTGAGTTCCCATGGGTGTTTGGCTGTTAATGATTAATTTACGAGTGTTTATTTAGTTATTTTTTATGATATTATTATATATATTGATGATAGTATGTTTTTTATTGAATTTATATATATTAATTTTGGTATTCCCAAGATTTTATATTGAAATTTATAGAATTCCATGGTTTCATAGTTAGTATACATAAGTTATTTGCTATGTTAATTAACCATTCGAAAATATTTTGAGGGATCTTATAGATTAGAATGGTTAGGTGCATGATTTTATAAAATATATGAAAACAATTAATCTTTGTAAAACCTCCAATTTTTTAATACTTTTATTCATTATGTTTTTAAATTTTCAGTAATTATTCATACTTATTTTTTAAAGGTAGGTTATGGTTATTTTTATGGTGTATTTATGTTGTTTAATTCAACTAAAATTAGTTCATTGTGTTGTGGTCCTTGGTTTTTTACATTAAAAAATTATATTATTGTATATAAGGTGATTTATAAAAGAAATATTTTCCTATATAGAAATTCAAATAATCATTGGATTTTTAATTATATATAATTTTCAAATATTTTATATTATGGTTTTATTACTTCTAGAAGGTATACTCAAGATAATTAAAATAATATTATATGAATAATTTCATTGATCTTTATTAAAAAAATATGAGAGAAAAATCCAAATGTATAGTCTTTTTAACAAATTAATTTGATATAAAAAGGATTTTTCTTATACTATATTAATTACACCTATTTTGGTAGGTGATCTTTTATGAAAAGTGTTTGACAAAAGTTGTCAATTTTTATTATGAGATAAATCATATTTATATGATGTAGAGTTGATATTTTATTGGGATTATATATTTATAGATGTTTGGTTATATTTTAATTGAAATTTACAAATTATGTACGCTCATAGTATGTCCCCAAGAAAGGTATTAGTGGATCAAGGAAATAATGTTCTAGTGAGTGTGTTGAATATTATTTATTCAATTAATTTGAATATGATATTTTTTTATTAATTATCCCTTAACAATAAATGGATTGGTATAGTGTGGGAAAGATAATTTTAATGACCATATCTATTAATTTATAATTATGAAATTTCATGTCATTCATAGTGATCAAGGATCTAATGAAGTAATGGATTGGGTGGAAAGATGGAAGGGATCTTTAAATATTTGAGAACTCCAAAAAACCCTAAATTAGAGGTTTCCATTGTCATATATGAGGGACTTATTCAGTAATATTTGGATATAACTTTCTCATCTCAGTTTCATGAATACATGTCATATGAATTTTTCAGAACTATCAATATTTAATGGTTATAACCAAATATGGTAAGGAGGATACAGTGATGGAATTTATAGGCCTCTAGTTGGGTCATCAAATGGTGATGGAGTATGATTCTTATTTCAATGAGTTATTAATATCTTATCTTGAACATTTATATAATAAATCTCTATGTAATACCCTAAATCCATATTCTATTGATCCAGTGAGTTATATATTACATGGAAAATAATGTAAAAGATATTACATTCCAAGAATCATGGTTTAGTGGTCCTTAGAGTCTAGATACATTATATTATATTTTTTAAATATAAAATTTCAAATATTTACACAATGACATACTATTTATTTAGTCACAGTATTTCAATTCAATAAATTGTTGGATGGGTAAACACAATAATGATGGTGAGTTTAAATGCTTTGTAATTAGAAAAATATAAATTTGAAGAAAGTAAATAATAAATATGGAATTTGAAACATCATGAGTAATATTGATCATATAAAAATTAATAAATAAGTGTTCTGTATGGAATAAGGATTAATTTATTATAACATAGATCACTAAAATATTTTGATTGAAGGAATTGCATAATTCTTCAAATAATAATAATATCATTAATAATTTCTTACGGGAAGTGTAAGTATTATCCCATTACCTATCTTGGTAATCCCATGAGACCTACTAATGTGATGGAAAGAAATATAATTTCAGGCCCCACCCATCACAGAATATTCCAATTCAATCCCTTACATATAAAAAGTATTATATGTTATGCCTGGAATAATTTTCTATATTGAACAACATAGAAATAGTTGGAATATTTTCCCAATAAATCATAACATATAGTATTTTACAATCAGACAAAAACATATTATATGGGTAAAAAAATTATTTTCCTAGTTAATGAAATAATAAAATTTCATGTTGATTTCCCTTAACACGTATAAATAATAATAATCCACTCAAATTTTTCATAAATTACCAACAATAAGTGATTCATAAAAAATAATAGCTATTGAGTAATTATCTGGTTTAAAGATATTAAAAGTGTTTATGAAATAATTTTTAAGATAAAAGTAGTCTAAATGACACATATTTTTTATAACCCCATAGTAATTATATGTTATTTATTACCATAAACATGATAATTATCCATATCAAATTCATAGGGAGTGTCAAACTAGGTGTACATTTAGAGACCATTCATTATATAACTAGATAATATTCGAGATATCCATTCTCATTCTCTTTTTTGGTTTATTACCCCTAGATACATCAAATCCAAAACCATGACCACTTTTTGTATCCAGATATGGATATAATTATTTGGAAAATCCCACACAATTTACTTAACAAAAGTATATGATTTCTATAGCTGCAATTATGTTTAGGCATTGTAAAAACATATGAATTATGGAAAATGTGAGTTAAAAGAATGATAAAAAGGGTTATATATCGATATAATGGAAATTAAATGGAAATAAATAGATTACTGAGATAATAACATGTGATTTTGAATGTATATGAAAATTTAAATATAAGTACTAATTATAGAAAGACAGAAAATCAATGCTTACATTATCATAGTCTAACAAAAAAGTAACTTCTTAAATTCAAAAAACTATTAAGAAAATACTGGGAAACCACCCAGTACAAACAAAATAATAAATTATAAATCCATTTAATAGTAATTTTATACTTATAGAATGATTGTCCGTAAAATTTTTCTAATAGATAGAGGATACTAGATTGTCTCGAACATCCTTTAAGATGTTGTCAAAAAAACACCAGCTTTTCCTACGTATGAATATACTCTTCTTGGTTGATCTTACCTTAATTGAATCTCTTTATAAGTATATATCCTTTCATTTCAATCTATTCACACTTCTATTTTTTGGAAACAACATTTAATGACCTTCCTATCATCCTATTAGCTTTTCAACAGTGGAATAAATCAAGAAAAATGTTTCAACCATATCATCAAGTGAAATAAAAAGAAGATCTAATGATTGCACATGGGAACACCTGAATTTCTCTTCTTAATTATAGTATCCTTAATTGATTCATCCTCATGGTTTGTAGGCACAACTTGAGAAATAGTGGCCTTGGTATCACATTCAATCATTCAACCCTTCAAATTTTTGGTAGTTCATGTTTCCATTAGAAGTGGTAAATACGAAAAGTATATTTAACTTTCATAATTCCCATAATACTTTTCCACCTCCTTGGGATGGGTAGACCTCTCTCATTAAATAATCAGTACTCTCAAAAATCATCAGAATCGTCACTAGACAAACCCTCCTCCTCAATTGGAGCTGCAAAATGTTCCTGAATCGGGTCTTTATTCACCAACCCTTCAAAATTGTTTCCCATTATAATAGCATAAAATACATTCCATGGACTAGATATGATCAAAATATCATCCCATGTTTCCTCCACATGTCTCATTCCTACTAATATATCTCCCTCTCTTCCAGTCTTCTATGATCCACCTCTTAACTTATTTCCACTCCATGTGTGCACTACCTCTGCATAAGAAGAATCTATGGAAGGCCTAGATCCTATATAAAATGCCATAAGTAGCTCTATATTTAGTAATTTATATATGTCACATTACAAATATCCTCCTACTGTATTTTCCAATGGTTTTCTTTCTATAGTGGGAAGTACAACCCCTTAAAGCATCGAAACAAAACCCTTCGTCTCCAATATAGCATTCATAGTATCCTTAGGTTCACCCAGGTCATCTTGAAATTACCTAAAGATATCAGTCCCCAATGGGTTGACCCCCTGCAACCCAAATTGTGCCTCTTTAACACAATTTGGATCAATAAATTGGATCTTACCGGAAAACCATTAATCAACACTGAACCCCTTTCCTCTACCTCTTATGTCTGTAGTGTTCTAATGAGTGAGTTCTTTCTTCCTACATCTATAGAATGCCATTGGATTGCCTAGTTTTTTACAGTATATAGAAAATTAAAATCATGACTCACAAACTACGAGTAGTTTGCGATAGAAATTATCCCATACATAAATCCACACGAATTTGGACGGTAGTCTTGAAACATGGATTTAAAGATAGATTTGGGGATAAACATCATGGAAGAGAGATTATGTTCAAGTGTGGGTACACAAAACTATACTAATGAGGATCCATAACATTCTCAAAATTCAAGGATATCTAATATTATCGGGGATGTTTCGTGAAAATACCCCAGATATCTGATTAAGGGGAGTCACATTTCATGTGGAAGTTGTACATCCTTTGGAAGTTGTAAAACTAGAGATTGTTGCTACTGTGTGGTGCCCTAGACCAATACTTGACCATATCATAATCTGATGCAATGAGAATAAAAATGTTTATGGAATAAATAAAACCACCCATTTATCTATCATGTAATCCCTATAACCAGAATATGCATCTATCAAAGGAATCCACTAAATGACGACTCTTCTTTAACTGAGAAATCAAAGATATATCACGAAGTCCCAAAGCCTTGTTGAACTCTAAGGTCAGAATCGAATGATTTGGAACCCCATTTAAAAGATCATAGAATTTATGGATAACATAAATAAAGTGGAAATGGGGAAGAAAGTAATGGTTATTTTATAATTTAAATTCCCATTATTACCCCACTATAACATGTATCCTTCCCTACCACCATTAATACCCCGCTATATTTTTTATCTCCAAAAATTTTCAAATAGAACATCCTTTGATGAAATGAATTATACATAGTCAAATATAATGAAATATACACCATATATACCATATTTTATAGTATTCTGCTATTTTATATATTTTTTCATATTTTAATGAATATTTTACAAATTTTACCCATTGGGTAATTGATCGTCCTCATTCCAAATATTAATTCCACTATATCTAATAAATTCTCAAATTAACTACATTTTAACTTTTATAATAGTCTCTTACATGCATCATACATAAAGTATATGTGTTAATATATTTTAAATTTTTTTGGATTTATATTATAATAAAACATGTCACATAAATACATAACCTCTAATAAAACTAGAATATTTTATAATGGTTTGGTGTGAAATTGGTGGAATTTATAGGGTGGTTCAACCAACATTTATCGAGTAGTGATCTATATTAACATGAACTTCTCTAGTAGTCGGTGTTCTTCAAAATTAAATTTATATAGTTTAATATAGTCTTGGTCAAAGGGGAACCTCAATGATGCAACCCCATTCCCAAGATATGATAATTGAAATTCATATGGTTTGTTCTTACTGGGTGATTTCATATTTCCTTCTATCTATGATATTTAGAATTCATCATTACCCATAATATAGACATATCATAATTGTCATTTCATAATCACTATACCAAAAATGGTAATATTAATAAGATTGCATATTTACCAGCAGTTATAATTACCATTGTTTTATTAGACAATGATCATATTGATCCATATATATATGAAAACATCTAAATCGCATAATATCATTTTCTGTTTTTTCAATCCATTTCAATTAAATATTTTCTTATTTTCTTATTTATATACATTTATCTCTTGTAATTGTAAATATCTTTTGAGTATGATCAACCGAAATTCAATTTTAATGTTTTATTGTACAATTTTACATTCTTTATGGTACAGGTCTAATATTCTAAAATAAATTTAATAAAATAGTATTTTTTTCAATATTGTTTGAAATGTTATGATAAAATAATAATGTGTGTGTTGTGAAACAATCTTTCGATGAATGTTTAATTACTATTAAATTATTTTGGGTATTAAATTCCCCCAAATAAAAAAATTCATCCTTAAAATTTTAAGATATTCTATAATTATTTTTGGATACGCTATTCTCATATAATGATATATATCACATGTTTTCACTTCTAGAGGATGATTTCTCCAAATAACCTTCACTCACTGAGTAGCTTTATTTCACATAAAATGTTCCCTTAGATGAATAATTTGAATTGGATCTTATGTATATGGTAATTCAAACTATAATTGAATATGATCAACTTCTATAACATCTATAGGTCCTAAAATATATTTCCTTACATTTGATATGTGGGAGACCTCCTGAAAGTGGGACATGTTTCATGAAATGGTCAAATGATATTTCACTACTCATATCTATCACAATATTTCCAATATCCCAACATATCATGGAATCATCTTCCCTTTCAATCAAAATCTCATAACCCCTTTCCATAGTGATATCTTCAAGAAAATATATTCTCCCACTTATAATTAAAAATAATCCTTTTGATTGCAAATGGAATATTTTAATCTACATTGGGCTTCCTTGATATGATTCTATATTGATCATACCTACTCAATTATTTCTTATATAAGTTATAAAACCAAAATATTTAATTGTGTAACATTATCATAGAACATAAGAGTTTGAAAACACTTTCCATACAAGGATTAATATGGATCAAAATTATTTATATATTGGGATCTTTTTTATTAACAATTTCCAAAAATAGGTAAATATAGAACCCAACTTCTTTAATACATGAGAGAATCGACTTAGCATGGCCTCCAATGACTAGATTTTCCTTTCCTTCTATACATATATTTTAGGGTGACTTAAAATGATAACATTGTGAAATTTTTTAAAATCCATCTAGAGACACATCTAAATGTTTGATGTGAAAATTTGGCCAGTATCAATGATTATCAATTGGGGTGTGCAATGAAGTTACACAAATTTATCTACATGAAACCTTATAACATGGACCAGTGAAAAATATTCATTGATTTTATGGCGGCATAATGACATTGTGAGGTGATCAATGAAATCTTATATATAATTATTCCATATATATTTATTATGAATACCCTGTAATAAATCAACATTAATAATATCCAACATGAATTATAGTATTGGTAGTGTCTCAATTTCTCATTTTGAATTTCTCTTTCAGCCTTCACCTTTTTGATACTAAGAATCTTATAAAAAATCTGTAATATCTATCATCATATTTTTCCACTATATGTACTCTGAGATATCCGAATATACCTTCGAACTAGTAGTAGTTTTAGGGATGTTTAAGATTTTAGAATCATAAAATAGATCTTTTTTATACTCTTATTCATATGAAAATGATAACATCTCTCTAATACATAAAACCCTATCCTACCCAATGTACAACTCTAGTAATTTATTATTCATAATATCACTCATTTTCACAAGTATGGATTTATCTCCTTGTTGATATTTTTTTATACTCTCTAATTAATATAGTTGATTGAATATATGGAATTATAATGATGATTTACCTTCTATAATAATACCAAAGTCTATCATTACTAGGTAATTGAGTATTGTATAATTCTTTATCATCTTCAAAGATATGATAATAAAGTTTTTTCTACTCAAATAATCTTCTACATTGTGTTCTTTCCTAGATGATAATGTATAGCATAGTAAAAATAGTTTAGTAATTCGGAAATTCTTATTTTACTCTTATTATTTTCATTAGGAGTAAAGATTTATTTTAAACACTCGCCTTCTATTATATATCATATATATATCTATAGAGTTTGTGTCTCTATATATTTAATGAAAATTTTAATTCTTAAAATTATAAATAATGAGAGGGATTTTCAATCTCATGGTGATTCAACTATCTAAAATCATAGTCCACAACTCTATCATTTTTCCTTAATACAAATCCAATACCATTCCTTCATGGATCACTATAAGTAAAAAATCATTTTATACCAAATATAAGGGGAAAAATAAGAGAGTTCGCTAGATACTTTTTAAATAATCCAAAACTATCTATTCATTCCTTTTCTATGTGAACTTAACCCCCCCTTATGTGTTATATTTTTTAACATATTACCCAATTTAATATTGCTTTAAAAAACGATGATATCATCATACTAACCCAATAAAACATATTATTTCAATTATGTTGGTCGGAATTTTACATTCCATAACTTCCTTTAGCTTTTAAGGGTTGATATATATATTATCCCTAAATTCAATAAGACCGAGGAAATAAAAACGATGATGAAAAAGTTCAAATTTAACTAATTTCAAAAATAAATTATTTTTCTTCAATACCTAAAGAACAATTTGTAAATGTGTACCATGCCCTTATTTAATCATAGAATATATAAGAACTTGATTCATAAAACCACGAAAAACATATCATGTTATTATTTAATTAAATGGGTTTTTAATTAAAATAATATAGAGGGAGAATTTGGTAATCCAAAATTCATTACAATGAACATATAATGTACATACCTCATAAGAAAAGTTGTCTTTGGAATATCCACCTTCTTAATATATTTGTGATCGTGTCCATAATTATCAATTATCCCCATTATTTTGATAAATGATTAAATTCATAGGAATGAGGGAATACTTTTTATTTACAATAACATCATCTATTTCCCTATAATCGCCGAATAACATCATTGTCTCATCATTCATCATCACAATCAACACAATTCCTTCGCATGGTAAAACACATGGTTGAGGGAACCCTTTATTTCCAAAGTCTAGTATTTTTTATTTAGGTCAAGTAACACCTCTAGATCCTTCCTATAAAATTTATTAGATATTGACCTCCCATAATGGATAATATCAATAGATAATTCAACTTATCATTTAGGGGTAATAAGAGAAATTCATCATAAAATACACCAATATATTCCCACAAATATAGTACCTCTTATATTTTATAAAAACCATCAACCACTATAGATATAATTCCATCCATATCCTCCCTATTAATTTTACTAAGATAATATACATGGGTTATTTCAATAAATGATTCAAGTATTGATATCTCTCTATAAAAATCTGTTAATTATTTTCCTTCCTATCCATTTCTAACATCATTATTACTATACTAATTTCTTAATTATAATTCCAGAGTCAATAAATCCCCAACATTGAATTGAAATCCACCATATTTATTATCATAATATTTTAAATGAGGCAATACACATGGATTTTAATTTTAACAACCCATGGTAACTTAATAGAAATAAATATACCAATCAGGGATATAAATTATAAATAACTCATTATATTAGTAAGCATTTATTGAATATTCATTGAAAATATTCAAAATATAAAGGAAATTGTATATTTGGAATAAAAAAATGTATCTAGTAACATTGAATGTAAAATAAAATTACCTACTATTACATTATTTTCAGCATTGGATTTTTTTTATCGGGAAAAGTCTTGACCATGATTTATAATCCAATACTAGAAAAGATTCACATGTTTCTTAAGGAATTTATTATAGTGATTCCATATTTCCTTATATTTTAACCATTATTCATTGGTGTCCTCCCCTCTTTACATTTTACCCATGAACATGATTTCATATATCTTTACACTTGTAGAATACTACTACATCATTAAATAAAGTCCAAGGGTGCATATTCCCAAATATATTACATGTTGGAAAATTAATAACTCTTTTATTTACGTATTTTGACTAATAAAAGTCATATATCCTATAATTATCCCACTTTTATTTTAAAATAAATGAATTAGTGAAATATTTCTCAATCATGAAAGTGCTTGTTGTTATCTCTTCATATGTTGAGAAATTTTGAGATACCAAGGATCATTGAATACTATGATTTAAAACATCAATGAAGAAACCACTATTAATTTCACTATTTTCTAGATAATCCATTACATACCATAATAACCATTTATAATTATCTATATACTCATCTTGTTGGTTCTATGCATAGATGAAGCATATGACGGTGGGTGATATGTAAAAATTTTCTATTTATAATCATTGACTGAAACCATGAGCGAAGATATTTCTCATTAAATGTAAAATTAATTTATTTAATATACAAAGATATAAATATTTGGGATTATGAAATTTACACGTTCATGAACATTTATCATCTTTAATAAACCTTTTAGATTCATATCATTTCACTTATGAGGATCAAAGATTATATTATTTCTAGAGATGATCCTCAGATTCTCCAATGATATCCAAGAACTATCACATGATTTCATAGTGCTATAATAGGGAATAAAATTTACATCATTTTTCATTCTTGATCAGACATTCTTCAGTTTATAATAATTAACTCTTGAGTTTATCATTTTTTGAGAGTGAGAGAGAAGGAGAAGTCCAGATATAAATAATTTTCAAAAAAAATCACTATTCTTGTTTTCTTAATGCAATATACACTAGAATTAACAATATACTTATAGGGTTTGTTTATAGGTTAAAATATTATTTATTTATAGGTCAACCCTTAGATAAAAGATTAATCCTTTAATAAACCATGTTCCATATAATAATAATAACATTATTATTAGTTTGTGGTGTGAGCTAACTTATGTAATGATAAATATTATCAAAGTCTATTATCTTGTAATATTTTTCACCAAACACTATCTTGGTCTATTAAAAATCATCTAATATTTCTTAATAAACAAAATAAATATTTTATTCATAAATAAAAATTTTATTCCAAATCTAGAAACTATATATTTATTAAAATATTAAATAAATAAAATAAATATTTTCTTCACAATCCAGTGAATAAATATATTATATATATTCACATAATATAATTAATCATTTATTAATAAAAAATAATTTATTATTGCCTTGTGAATATTAACGATTAATAAAACATTAATAAAATTATTTCTTAGTATTCAAAATGATACTTATTTCAATAATTAAATTCAAATGGAATTTATTTGAAATGAACATAAACACTAGGTGTGTAAACCTTTTGTAATTTTTCTCATTGGTATTAGGTTATTTTTACTAATGTCTAATATTACTATCTATAAATGGTTCACCACACCCAAGATAAATAACTCTGTTAAAATGAAAAAAACCATATATGAATTCTCATTATGTAATATACTCTATTTTCTCATTATCTCATCAAGAAGGTTTTAAATCTATTCATCATCCTATATGATGGATATGAATTATATATACTATATTAAAAAAACATTTAATTACACCAGATCCATTAAATTTTGGGTGAAAGTTACATTGTAATCATTGGGCTATGATATGAGCTTCCATAATGACGGATTGGAAATACCCTTCCTCGACATATCCATTAATGAAATGTCACTCGGTATGCATAAAAAGTATCCTACATATCCATGAAATGTTACCGTCATGGATTAAAATCAACATCAAATTACATCATTTGTAACATGAATTACCAAAAATATTATTGTCTAAGGACCATAAAACACACTAGAATGTAGGAATATTTGATGACACCAAGACAAATGGAATTCTTACTGGAAGGTATGTTCTTATAATCTCCCATCTTGATGATTACCATGTGATAACTTATTAATAAGTTGCCTCATCTTATAATTAGTACTCAAACCAAAAAATATATGTATAATGGGTCCCATTATAGTTCGTTATCTAATCATAAAACATAAATTGAGAATATGATAATAGAACATCAACATTTTCATCCTAGTGGGTAATTGATGTGACCATATCAATGAAACATTTTCTCTACAAAATTATCACATTAGTTTCATGAATAAAAATGATAATATGTTGTAATATATTTTTTTAATATTAAATAAATCAAATAAACATGTATTCAATTTAAAAGATATTTTTCCTTGGAATAAAAATCCAATAAAGAATCATCTCTGAATGGATGAAACTACTAATGACCATCAGTCCACTACACCACACATGATATCCAAAATTTTGATAATTCAGGCCTTTATTTTAGGGTTCTACACTATTGGTCTCTATGGAAATATTTTTCACTATAACAACACCTCTCAAAAAAATTCCATCATGAGATGTTACTTATAATGTATGTTCTTTGAATGCTATTGTGACCTTGAAACATATTCAAAATCCATCATTTCTGTATTATCACAGAAGGCTGAGATTGGATAATTACCAATAATTACCATGTCAAGATCTCCGATGAAGATTCACATCTGAACTACATAATTGGATACCTAAAAGTCTATAATGAACATAGACTCTACAGTGGATATCAGACCATTACCTTCATTGATCTCTTAAAACTCACAACACTTCCATTCAAAATGAATATATTTCTTATTTCTAACTTTATATAAAATTGTTCATTTTACAAACTAGAATCCACATATCCTCTAATGAATAGTTAATCATCTCATCTATATACCACTAATGTATCCATAGTATGGATTAAATACATAAGTATAGTCTTGGCCATCATCCAGCAGTGGTCACCTAGATCATCTTGATATCTACCTACTATACTTAATATATAGGTGACACCTATCCCAGTACATATCATATAATAAATGATGAACCCAATCACTTATCCATATGGAATACTTGCCATTATATTTATTTCCATATGTGTTAGAGGACACATATTACTAGAAAGATGAATTCCATGATTCACTGGAAACAATCCCCTATTGGATTTTTCCATACTAAATCGTTTTTTTTTTATTTTTCAATGTTTTTACTTTTTCTACGGACAAGAAACTTCTTAAATATATCATGATTAATATTGATCCAAATAATATATTTTTTCAAAACCAAGTTATTCATAGATAATAAATTATACATCCATTCCACAACAGACTATAAGACATGTGTTTTGTTTCTAATGAGTAACATGTCGTCAATATATATATTAAGAGAATGACTACACTTCCACTAAACTATTTTTGAACACATAGCTCAAATTCACTAATTTTCAAACAAAATACCATTATTTCCTAATCCAAATTAATGATTCATGTTCTAAATTCTTCATTTAATCCATAAATGGATTTTTCAACCATATATACCTTATTAACGTCATTTAGAATTAGGAACCCCTCTAGTTGTGTTGTATTGACATCTTCATGAAGGTTCTTGTAAATGAAGTATATTTTTACATCCACAATACAAATATAAAAATACCAAAAACCAAAATATCAAGTAGAATTATGGTGGATTTAAACATTATAATTGGTTAAAAATTATAATCATAGTCAAATATTTATTCTATTTAAATAATTTTTCAACCAGTCATGCATTATGGGTACGAACACGTCCTTCCATGTCTGGATCCTTCTTGAATACCTATATTTAAACAATGTTCTTTATATAGACTAGATGTCCTACCAAAATAATGAAATGGTTTTGGTATTTGGAATCTATTTCATAGCCACTTTCCACATGGAAATATTTTTGACACTTTCTCCTTCCATACAGGTTAAAGGATTATTATTATTAATTAATAATGAGTCACCATCCTCAATGACTAGAAAACCAAATTATTTTAATTCTCTAAAATCACTTGTACTCCCACAATGTGACGGTGTCTCTAGTACAATATCATCTTTAATGGATATTTTTTTAAATTTCTTCTTGTTCCAAATCAGGTGAATCCTATCCCTGGACTTCATCGAAGCCTATCTCCCTCATAATATCTCTTCTAGAGATTAGATCCTCTTCATGAAATTTAGGATGTAATTCAACTAAAAATATTTTATTGAATATTTTATAGGTCATATCACTTTTTTTCTTTTAGATATCCTATAATGATAAACATTTTAAATAGGGGTGAAATATTGTTACCATAAGAGGCCTTATTAAATTCTTCACAACACCACACATGTAAATAATACAATAGTGGTTTTTTTCTAATAAAAAAATATTATGGCACACTATCTATTTCATTAGTTGGAAATAAGTTTAGTATGTATGTTATTTTTTGTAACATGTATACAAAAATGTATAATGGATGACTTGTATGATTTATCATTGATCTCACAATATCTAAAAAGGAATGTTTCCTTTTTTTCATATGCAATTCCACTGAGGAATAAAAGTATGATTTAGTGGAGAAAATATCCCTAACTCCAGTAAATTATCAATGAAGTCTTAATACATATATTATTTTCCATGGTATAAGTAGAGTTTCATAAACCTATTAGAATAATTATTCTCAATGTTATTATTTTATTAGTTTATTTTAACAAAAGAATCTGAATTTCACCTCATTAAATAGACATATCCATATCTACTAAAATTGTAAGTAAAAGATATAAATTAGGAATATCCACCCAGTTCCTCAAAGGGAAATGCATCACAAAAATTGGAATGAACTAAATCAATAATATATTTATCCTTGTCACCCTTATAAATAAATAGTGATTTAGTCATATATCCTCGTAAACATGAGTGACAAACAATGAGTGATTTTATTTTTAAAAAATCAAAATATTCATCATGGTCTAACATAGCCAATAAAATTTTATTTACAATACCAAAATAGTGATGCTAAAGTTGGGTGTGGTTTGTGTCATGTGAAGTAACTTCATTATAGATTTACATTATATGGTTTGTGTAATCCAAGACATAATGACCATAATTTAAATTTTCCATTCCATAACACATGTTTTATTTATAAAAGATGAAAGAATTATTCGAAAATAAGAATATAAATCCATCTATACCATATTTAGATATATAAATAATGTTTTTTTTATTTGAGGTTAAATAATAAAAACCCATTAAAATCATGATCAATTTGGTTGGAAATGTATGATGGTAGTCTCTCATTTCTGAAACAACATGTTTGGATCTATTGGAAGCTCATAGATCTACCTACCCTCTGTTAATCATTATTAATCAATATGGTTCCCATATTTAAATTAATATGTGAATATAAAATGTTTTATCTAATACCTAATGTTTAGAAATTGATAAATTTCACCCAATAAAAAAAATAAATTAATCTTCCCCATGCTTCTATTTCTAGGTGTTGGTTTTCTCCTAGTGGTGGTTCTTTCCACATGTGAAAAAATATCATTCTATTAGTTTTCCTTCACATTTATCTTCCACATATATTTAGGGATTAAAGATTATTAAGAATTAGGTATATTTTATTTCCCTTTCAATTAGATCACCCTAAGAAGAATGGATGTCCATGATTTGTATCCTTATTACCATATATAAGAAGACTAAGATGAGGTGGAATGTGCTTCAAATTAAGTTTCACAAAAAAACACTTGATGATATTTGAGGGATTCATAACATAATGAGATCTCTTCTAACATAATTAGAGATTCTAAACCCTTGAACATATGGTCACTCACTGTACCCAATCATCAAGACTACGTGAGACCAAAATGGTGCACCCACTCAATGATTTCTCATAAAATGTTTCATGGAAATGTTAATGTGTTCCTACATAGATCTCTCATATTATAGACGATAGAGGTGATCCACCATATGTCACACATCCATGTTTTTTGAGATTTCATTTCTTTAAAAAAACCATAATGAATGAGTCAAACGTTTAATGTCAACAACTACACTAAAATATTTTTTTATAAAAGTAACATTTCATCACATGCCTCTTTAGTAAGTGAATCATTCATTGGGAATTCTACCATGTAATATTTTTGTTCATGGAATAACACAACATGAAAGATTATAAACCATGTTGGGAATCTACATCTATCTAGGATTTTGTATTTATCTAATATATATCATATGGATAATATGGATAATGATATTTTCATTTTATTCTACTATTAATTGATAATTTTAGTTTTAATTTTTCTTAATTAAAAATTATGTGAGAAATAAAAAATTTCTATTTTAATTTTATTAAATATCCCACTATTTTATCATGTCTTAATATATCCACCATTAAACATGGATTTTGTCATTTTTGAGACATTCTAGTGGAATTAATCGCCATTACATTTCTTAATAATCTTGTATTTGGCTCCGATAACCATAATAACATTATTTAGGTAAGTGGTTCTACTAACTACAGGCTAACAGATCCTTGATCCATTGAGAGGAAATACCTATCATGAAATCTTAACCTGGATTTCCCCAACACCTCCCTCCAAATGTCTATTGAATATAAATTTTCTATTAAACTCAACACAAGTTTGGTTAAGTCAACCAAACACTCTCAAAAGGACTCCCCAACAATATTAACTGCCCATAATTTGAATGTTTACTACAAATAGTTCTATGGTTTCATTCTAAATCAGGTAATAAATGGATTGTTATGAATTATTATTAGGTTATGGGATTATTATTAATTGATTAAAAAATTTATCTTCTATTTTTCTTTACATTTCTTGTTTACATTATGTGGATATAACTTAATTAATTAACAATTTTGGATAGAACATTTATTCAAAATCCAATTATTTTATTTTTCATATTTTCATATTAATTCATTATTTTATGTGACTACACCCTAGAAAAAATAAAATAAATAATGCATAGACTGAAATAAATAAATAACGGATATGAATTGATCATGTGCTTATCCAGTAGTTGGTTTAATGAGAATAAATTAAATCAAACAATTGCCTAAGGGAATAACTCCATTTACCGTCCATTTCATGAGTTACATCATTCCACCTGTATATTTATTATATCACTGATATGGCATCATCATGGTTTTTTCTGGAACAACCACCACACACCTTGGGATTCACTATTAATTATAATTATTATTTATTCACATTCTAGTGAGGGGAACCAAGGTTTGGTTCAAGGGGATTAAATAAATATCCTAAGAAATGTATTTCCTATATAATTATGGATAAGGTAATCACATGTAGGCCATCATATAATTTAATATTAAATAATTTAAATCCCATGAAATAAATTAAATTAAATAAATCCAAAACATACATAGGTTTTTCTTAGGCACATGACATGAATTTCATGCAATTAATAGGAAAAATGAACCACCAATCATCTATTTATTAATTAGATATTCTTTAATATGATTAAATTACTAGAAATAATTTATTTATTTACTATATTTCACATTTATGGTAATCTAATCATAATTGCAGACATCTATAATTTATTGAATTCATGAAAAATAAATGTAATAACCAATAATGAAATATTAATTACAATAAAATAATTTATTATTTTATATTATTTAAAATATATATTAAATTTACAAACACACATTGGTGTTCCATTCAATAAAATAACGTTTAAATTCAAAAAAACTCAATTTAATGACATTTTTATTTCTGTACTTTAATGATAAACAAAACAACATGTATTATCCAACTACAGACTATGCACCTCAATTTTCATGTATCCATGTCACATGCATGGGGATTCGATGTGTTAACCTGGCTAGACTACACTTCTTGTACATGCCATCTACATTCCATGTATCTTGTAATCATGTTCCAGGTTTTCCTTGTCAACACATGGTGTGCAATAAATACACCATATTTAATTAACTACTCTGTGCATCTTGGTATAATGCACACGGGTACATGTTATATACTCTAGCTACATTCCATGTAACCCAGTTTTATAAGACAATTTTTTTCACATCCCAATGGAATCTTTAGGTTGTCATCATCTATTATTAATCTTTTAAGAAAATGAAACAATTAACAAATATAATTAATATGTTGAATCATTTTAATTCAAATTCGATTAAATAATTGATAATAATAAATGAAAATTCAACCATAATTTTGTGTGGATAGATAATAAAATGAACATTTATACACATAAATGTGTCCCTTCTAATACCACTTGTTGGTTTAGTTCATAGTGGAAGTGTGTGGTAATGGGATTCATGATAAATTTTATTTTAATAATAATTTTTTGAAACCATGATTAAGGATATTTGACATGAAATTATAATTTATTTATTATATATATGAAGAAATAAATTCCTGGTATTAAGAACATTCATCATTGATGATATTGATCATCCTAAATGACACTTTTAGATTTCCATTGATTCACATGTGAGGATTCAAGAGTAGAATCCCTCTAGAAGTAATCCAAATATGCATTAATGATTAGTGAGTAACGATAAAAAATTTCCAGGTACTTGCATAGTGAATCAAATGTCTTGCATTGTCCATTATTTCTCGCAATTTCATCAGTATTAATGAAATCTCTCGTGTGTTCTATATTATTTAGAGTGAGAGAGAAGAAGTGGATTAAAAATAATTTTTTTATAATAATTCTCTATTCTCAATTTTTGAATTCAATAACTAAAATTCTTAACCATAATTTTATTCATTATGGAATAGGATAAAATATTATTTAATTTCCTATAATCCATTAAAATGAATTAAGATCTTCTAAAAAACGTTATTCCAAAAAATAATCATATCATTATTAATATTTTGTGGCTGGGGGAAACTTGAGAAATTATAAATATTATGTAATGGTATTTTCAATTAATATTCATCATAGGACTCATTTGTTGTCCATTCAAACTCCTCTAAATTTTATTGAACTACTGAATAAATATTTTATTCAAATTTTTTTTTCAAAATCAATAGAATAAATATTTATTAAAATAATAACTAAATAATATTATTATATTCATAATCCATTGAGTAAATATTTTATATATATTGACAAAATCAAAAAACATATTTATTAATATTCATATAATTATTTATTAACTTTTAATATTATAAGTTAATAAAAAATGAATAAACATATTCCTTGGTCTTGAAATTAATTTTTATTCAAATTATTAAATTTAAATAAATTTTAATCGATATCAATAGAAACACTTATTGTGTGACCCTCTATGATTATTTCATATTTTCATTCGGCTAGTTTTCTTAAAGTGCAAGATTATTGCCTAGAAATTGTTGAAGGAACCTGAGATAATGGGATTAATATCACAATGATGAAAACCACATATGAACATTCACATTGTAAGATAATAACCTTGTATCAATATCTCATCCAAGAGGTGACACATGTGAGTCGCCAAGCTATATGATCGATAAATATTTCTTTTACAATATGAAGTAAACATGTCATTCCACCATGGCCATGGAAATTTATGTGATGGTTTGATTCCAATAAAAAGTATAAGATTTAAAATTTTATAAATATTTAAGGAACACATCCTTCCCCGACATATCCATTATTGACATGACACCCATGATGCCAAAAACATATACAAATTCCCTAGGAATGGTTAACACCACGTTTTTTAAAATACATCTTAGTACGTGAGTAATAATATGCATTAATAATAATATTAATGTCTAAGGACCATCACACATCCTCTAATATAAGAATATTAAACCATTAGTCAGTATCCCATCCTTGATGCTGAATGATATATAACTAAAATAATTTTATTGGGGTTATTTCTCATAAATTAATTTGATCCAAAACCAATTATACTTTCATTATCTTGAAAATGTTGTATTTTATTTGAAAAGTTCACACTTTCTATATAAACAATTTATAGGATTTTTATAACTATGAAGAGGATTATACATAATAATGGCTTATGAAATGGGAATAATGTGAATGAATGGAATTCTAAAGTGGGTTTTATTTCTTAAATATGGGACATAAAATGAAATTAACTTCATAATGGGATAATAATTTGTCAATTCAAAAATATGTGATAAAGGTAATAAATAGAAATAAAATAGAGAGAGAGAAAATAAATTGTTACTTCTTTATAATAACATCTTACAAAAAACATATAAAGTAATGTTTTAGGGTAAAGTATATATGTTAATAGTTCAATTGGACAATAAGTAAATTTATTTTATCAATGAATAATAAATAATACAAATTTAAAATAGATTAAAAAGTTGGAAATTCTAATATTATATCATTTGAGAGGAAAAAGAACCCTTAAGTCTCTTGATCTTTTTAGATTGAAATATGACCATAGATCCAAATAAACTCTTCAATAATAAAGAGAAGGATATGGGAGAAAATCCATGATAGAGAAATGAATAGGTGTCTTCTAATTTTGTGTCTACTGAAGATAAGAGGTGGTGGGTATTTACAGTTTTGGTGAGTGTAATTTTAAGGAATAGTTAATTAATTATTTCATTATTCAACTTTCATTTAGTGACCCACAATAACAATTATCATCTAATACCTCATTTAATAACTAGATATGTAACGTCCCGACCCTAGTTACCCAGAGTCGGTGCATTATTACATAACATTGTCATGATCATGAGAAAGATCACGTCTCGAAAGACCGATTAGTTTAGTATCCTTGGAATGACTAGATACATCCATAAATTTTTACATTACATCATAAAAAAACATCTTGTCTTCATATCCCCTCATACTATCCCTGCAGGTCATTCATAAATTACTTCTTCATAATCCTGAAAAAAAAAATAAAACATTGAAAGGGGTGAGCTTGGATGCTCAGTAAGGATAACATTATAGCAGAAGCTTTCATAAATAAGCATAAACACTTAAGGCAATTTATAACTAAAACAAAAGCCTTTGAAACTTGAACTTCAACATAAAATGGCAAAGGTAAAATGAAATAATGCCATTTACTTACTCACATGGATATTCTACTAGACGAATGATCACATGCAATATCAATAACCACTTTCATAATGATGGAATTCATAATGCCAGACTATCATAACCACATAGCCAAGGCTTCGTGCCAAGACTACAAATAAGATTTTGCCAAGGCCTTGTGCCAAGACACTAGTTTGTCTCATGAGACCTACCGATGCATCGAGGAGCTATAACGGGCTCCACCCGTCACTTATTAAGTCCAATGCATTCCTCATATGAATAGGTTTAAGCATAAAATAAACATTCGTATTAAAACTAGCATACGGAATGTCAATACTTTAACCACAAACCATGAATGGTATAAAAATGGAACATCCACAGGCAAATATAACTCATTTGATACAATATGGAAGATTGTATTGTATCACATTAACCTCAATCATGAATAATGAAGGATGTTTACATAGATGAAAATAATCATCAAAACTATTTGAGAGAAATATCCCCCTTTTCTTGAAAACATTTAAAAGTCACACTATTTGTCAAGAAGCCATTTAAAAATAGATTTTTGAATCAAAGTGTCCCATACCAATTTGAAACCTTTTAAAAGGATTTTTAATTTATAAACTTTAATGTCCATATAAATAAATCCTTAAAACCATTTTTAAAACATGGACATTAATGAGAAAGGTTTAGATGAATAAGTCTTTAAAACATTTAAAAATGGTATTTTAGTTAGAGATTCTAACCAAAAGAGACTCTTGAATACAAATAATTGAGGAAATAAAAACTTTGTAATATCATGAGAATAAAGGGAATCATGATATTCTATGACAAAGTACATTATATACACCACATAAAAGTGATTTGGTGTATATCATCAAAGAAGTCTCAATGGAATTTAAATTGAGAAGAAATCTCTCATAAAGGTTGTATCCTTAGGTTAAGGATAAATCAATGACATAATTATGTGTGAAAAATATAAATACACTAAATATGATTGAATATTCAGTGTAAGACAATCAAAGGACATTCACACATATTCTTGTAAAAACAATACCAACGAATTGGATGTTTAACTCAACAAATGGAGAATGAGTTAAAATTACTCTTATCAAATTCATATCAATGACTTGAGAATTACCAATGAGTGATTATGTGTATCAAACTTATATCCACAGGAAGGGGAGTGGAAATTATGACATAATCAAATGAATAGTGATTCCACACATAATCTTGGAGTAATATAATCAATGAAATATGCGTAAAGCCGAATGAGTGGAAATTGAAATGTCAAATTCCCTTATCGATTTGGTAACTTACGAAACATACAACTATGAAAGAAGGATCATACCATGACTATGTAAGTACCCATAAATTAATGTATATTACACAATGAATACAATCATGGGCAGTACACATACACCACATGTAATAATTAAGTGGTGAACAATGGAATTCTCACGAAATTAAGAGTGAGATAAGAAACTCCTTACCACGTTAATCAACTGAGTCGTATGGAAAAATGTTAATAACCACCAAAATTATTTATAGAATAACATGAATATAAAGAGAATCATGATAATATATATCAAATGGCCGTACACAATACACCACTTTCAATAATTTAGTGGCGAACAATGGAAATCTCACAGAGTTGAAAGTGAGATAAGAAAATCCCTTACCACATTAATCAACTGAGTCGTATGGCCAAAAGTTAATAACCACCAAATTATTTACAGAATAACATGAATATAAAGAGAATAATGATAATATATATCAAATGGCCATACACAATACACCACTTTCAATAATTTAGTGGCGAACAATGGAAATCTCACGGAATTGAAAGTGAGATAAGAGAATCCCTTACTTTGTACTTTTTCCTTGGTCGATGGTAGGTTTAACTCATGTATAATGGTGAAATAATTGTTATTGAATAATACAAGAATCAGTTACTTTAATATGATATCATATATGATCTTTTAACATTGATTTGTTAATAATATCTTAGAATTATCGTCATTTCAGGTGTTAACGGGTTCATTTTACTTTACATTCTTTGTTATGTGAGCCATATTCGTTATTAATGGGATGTATATTATTCATATCCAGAATGGTATCAAGTCCTTAAACATCATTTTTAAATCATCAAATGATTATTATACTTGAATGGATACGATGGAGAATGAATCTCATCGCGTTCGTGGAGACGGTAGTCCGTACGTACGCACGATGCTACTTCCATTTAATTTTTATTTTAAAAGAATCGAATCCAAATGATACATATGTATATTACTATTCCAGTAAAATATTTTATATATGTTACTTATGTTCATTAACACCATCCTTTATACGTTCCATGTGTGGTATGAATGAGTCATATCATTTTAAGGGGGCGGTAGTCCGCCCTTCTCAAATGAAATTATCGTATGTATATACAACATGAAACGAATAACTATATGAAATAAAATGGAATTACAGAAGCTTATATATAAAATATATATCATTAATATCATATTTAATTACAGTGCCATCCTAATGGCCCCCATGAGAGGCGGTAAGATGTATTTGAACAATCATCGTTTCGTGAGGCGTTAGTTTTCCATCCACAGAAACATTATGTTCATCATCCATTAGATGGAGTTGTGTGAATGTGTAGTTTGAATCCTTCTTATAACAACATCCTAGTATATTGTGGATACTGGTGTTGGTACAAAAGAAAGGAAATAAAAAGAGTTTGGGGGTTGGAGAAGCAAAATAATTGAAAATAATTTAAGAGAAAATGTTACCTTTAATTTAGGTAACTCACTTTGGTTGGAACCAAAGGACTTCTTGAAATGATTTCTGCCTAAGGGGAAGCTTCAAGGAGGAGGAGAGGGATGTGGGGAGCTTAGTTGGGCAGAGTTTGGACGAGCCAAGTGGCTTGAGAGGTGTGAGGAATGAGTAGAAGTGGTCTCCTTTTATAAGGGAGAGGAGGGGCTCTTTAGGAAAGAGTGAAAGTATTACTTTATAATATAATTATATTCGGTTTATAATGGTCCAAAAATCATTTAGGTAGAATATAAGATGACTCATATTCTAAATAAAATCAACCAATAAGAATTGGACAGGTTTTAGATAATATTTTAATCATTAAAATCTTATTTATTTAAATGATTTATTAATGAGGAAAACATTGCATCATTGTTGTGTCATTAATAATTTAAATTATTTGATGTCTAAAAATTATAAATAAAATATCATTATGTAGGAAATATTTTTAGCTTTCTAATGAATATTTATAATCGAAAATCCAACATGTATAACCCTATGTAAAAATTGTTCTTTTAAAAGATGTAAGCTTATGCCATTTTTGTATTCATTTTAACTTAATTAAAATAAAGTGTCATTATCACTTACAAGTGGATCAATGGGGTCCCAAAATTGACCCAAATATGCCCATGGTAGACCATGTATCAACCAATAGGGTTAAGACACGTTTTAGGATAATTTAGTATTATTATGATATTATTTTTTAACCCTTATTTACCAGATTTACCCTTAACCATGGTAAATAAAATATTTACCGCAGTAATTATTCAAAATGTCTAAAAATAAAAGTTACCTATTTACACAATTTGAACATCCTGATTCCAAATATGGAATCCATTTTTCTAAATTCAAAACACAGAAGTGGCAGAAATTAATTTAAAATTAATATCCGCTGTCAAAACAAAAAGCGTGTTTTTAAGAGATAATAACTATCAAAAGATTGACACTTGTTTATGTTCGGTTTAATTGTAAAATTATGTCCAATGACCAAAATTATATTAAATGGTAAAAATATATTCTAAATATACTTTAAAACCACTCAAATTCATAATTTATCACTATTAATTATTTCGATTAAAAAAGTTGTTTTTAATTAAAATTTAGTAATTTTTACTATTCATCAAAATATGAAAGTTATCCGAAAAGTACCAAAATTTCACCTTAGGCTAAATTTGATATTCCGAATCCAAAAATGAAGTCCATTTTGAAATATAAAATATATATAATTTCAAAAAATTAAGTATTACTATTCATAACGGCTAGTTTGATCGGTTGTGGTGTGTGTTAAAACTAGAAGTTGCGTACAACACACGCTACTGTTTTATTCAAAGGAAAGCGTACCGTGGAAGCTTGAGATGTTTTATTTTAAATTTTTTGATTTCCCCATTTAGTCAAAAAGTTTAAAATATTTTATTTAAAAAGGGTTCACTATTAAAAGTTGGCAAAACTACAATACTGAAGATGAATTTGTTCTTACATTATGTCTAAGAAACTCATAATATGGATTCTAAAATTATAAGGATTATATAAAGTTTAAAATTTAGTTAATACTATTCATAACCTTTTTTGAACGGCTTGTTTGGTAAGTCATGGTGCGCTTGAACTCGGTGTTGCGTGTAGTGCAAATTATTGAATTATTTTGAAGAAATAACACACTATGAAATCTTGGGGGGTTACATTCTCCCCTCCTTCAATAAATTACGTCCTCGCAATTTGAAATTGTTCTTCGAAAATAAAAGGTTGAAAATAGAAAATATATTTGTGGGAAAACCCACATCCGAAATTGGTTTACTAAAATTTAGTCTTAATATGAGTAAAAGAGAAATAAAAGGGTCACCACCAAATTATGATCTCTATTAAGAGACCATTGGTGGCAATTGGAGCCATATAATTGGAGGAAAAACGTAAATATTTATAGGTAGTGGTTGAGGTCATCAATCACAAACAAGTATAAAATTGAGGTCCTTAAACTCATCAATCTATGATGATTTGAAGTACCATCGGTTCAACAAAATATAGGGTATTGGGATCACACATTTTTGACATTTCAAAATATCTTAGTTGAAATCCCACATCGAAAAATGAATTAATGAGGCCTCTATTTAAAATAAAGAGTGGAAAGTATGAAGATTACCGAAAATAACACATACTAGGGTTCCATGTAGGAAAATATGGATATGGAGAAGAAATCTAACCATCAATTATCTGATGGAGAGTGGTAGAGAACATGGCTATGAAAAGGACAACAATCCCAAAGCCATAAATTAGTGATGATTTAAGGTACCATCTAGGACAACATTTTTTTTAAGTTACATTACATAAGGAAGAGGAATTCATTTATGATATTGACTAAGAACATTATGAGATATACTTAAATTTTAAGTAGATTTTCATTCTTTAATAAATTTCCACCACTAACTCAATTTTTTTTAAACGATGAGTATTCAAGAAGACTTGGTCACACTGGAAGAGCTAGAATAAACTTCTATAGAATCACATGATCCATGCAGGATAAACCATTTATTTACATTGTCTTTGAAAATTAATCAAAACTAAAATGGTTAGTGAATGATCTAATGATCCCCCAAAAGGATATTCATTGAGATAAATATGCACTAATCTTAATTTCTAAAATTAAACCAACAATACCCCAAAGTTAAATAGATACCATTCAATAACCAATTGTCCTTAAAATCCTTTAATATAATCCAAACTAATATTGAAACCCAAAACATAGAAGAATTTGATTATGTAGTCTCCCATGTTACATTGTATCTCCAAATGACATCAAATACTCTTAAAGTCACATACTTAAAAGTAATTAACATCATCACATATTCTCTGTTATAGGTTAATCATTTCCATAAATAACCCAAATCACTATAAATCAACAATAAAAAATGTAGATAAAAATCCACCATTACTCTACAAATGAAACCTCATTGTATTCTATTTTCCTTGGGCATATAGTGTTCCTAACAAAACGAACATCTTCCAAAATAACATTTATCACTTAATCAACAAATCATTTTCCTATACCAAGGGTATTCATTTGATAAGACATAAGAACCCAAATCATCTTATTATTGATCAATAAAATCATTTAACAAAAAAAAGTCATACTAACCAGGGACTTCACGTAGTCCAATGGTAGGCGATAAATCCCAATCGCACTTTGGTTGTGGGTTCGATTCCCACAGCTTTGTCCGACGCGACGGGTTGTCACACGGTCTACGTGTTGTCCTTTTTCAAAAACTATATTCTATAATATTACCAAAATGAGATAAATTTTTCAAAATAACATAATTTAACCACAAATGTTATATCATACTTTTCATTTTCATCCCAAATTATAATAACTTATCATTTTCTCAAACCCCAATGATCATATAAAACCAAATGGTTATTTATACCTATATCCACAAGAGAAGAGACAATTATTCCTCAAATATCATTCTCACATGGCAAACTGAGGGGTTACAAATACAAGAGAAAATTATTCCAATGTAAACCCATCAACAAGGAGTGCTAATACTTTTTAAATTTTTCTCCAACCATTTATTTCCGCATAGCTTCTTCTTTGAGCAAGAAAATATCCTATAAAATAGGACATTCACTCGGGTAATGGCCAGGTCCCCTACATTTACGGCAAATGACTGTAAATGGACACTTGGGACCATTTTTATCTTCTTCCATAGTACTCTTCATTTTTCTTCGGCAATTCTTCACTTTATGTCCTTCCTTCCCGCACGTAAAACATTTCGTTGTCCCATTGAGACACTTTCCTGGGTGTCTCTTTCCACAATTCCTGCATGATGAAAATTGTGGTTTCTTTTCTCCATGGTCTCCATTGCTGGAGATCTTATCATTTATCACCTTTCTCTTCCTTGTCGAGTCTGGGAGTTGTTTAATATATATGTTGTTGATCATATTTTTGGAAAACTGATTTGGCATAAAGACGATATCTTTTACGCCTATCAACATTCCATTTTGTTGCTCATTTCCACCATCGTTCCCACCTTGTACATCATTCTCGAAGTCACTATGACTTCCTTGGAATCCAGCCATTGACTAAAACCAGAAAGCATTGTGTGAGTAATAGTAGTCGTAAAATCATTTAGAGATTAAAATGTCACCATATTCTCAATTTGAAACATATTAGGATTAACCAAGGTCATTTACTCTCATCTTATGTATATATTACTTAAATCTGTTTGTAAAGAAAATGTAAATTATCCTAAGCATATCCCCCGGGAGTGTCGTAACCAAGAGTGCAGCAAGGCCCGTTTTCGTGCACCAGTTCCCGTTCGAGTCTAGCTCAAAGCGGTGTTTTCGGGTTTTCCCCCTAGGTACATCTGTGCCAGAGCCGCCTCTACCTGCTCGTATCCAGACAGGGATGTATTGCTCGGAAAACTCACAAAATCTCTACAATACCAAAATTCTAGGAAGTTCTTTTATACTAATCCTCAATGTTCATCTTAGGTCTACGTGCTCTAATCAGAGTTTATCTAAATCTAGCTACCAAGGTTTGTACTAAACTTCCTCTGATACCAACTGTAACGCCCCGACCCTAGTTACCCAGAGTCGGTGCATTATTACATAACATTGGCATGATCATGAGAAAGATCAAGTCTCGAAAGACCGATTAGTTTAGTAGCCTTGGAATAACTAGATACATCCATAAATTTTTACATTACATCATAAAAAAACATCTTGTCTTCATATCCACTCATACTATCCCTGCAGGTCATTCATAAATTACTTCTTCATAATCCTGGAAAAAAAAACATTGAAAGGGGTGAGCTCGGATGCTCAGTAAGGATAACATTATAGCAGAAGCTTTCCTAAATAAGCATAAACACTTAAGGCAATTTATAACTAAAACAAAAGCCTTTGAAACTTGAACTTCAGCATAAAATGGCAAAGGTAAAATGAAATAATGACATTTACTTACTCACATGGATATTCTACTAGACGAATGATCACATGCAATATCAATAACCACTTTCATAATGATGGAATGCATAATGCCAGACTATCATAACCACATAGCCAAGGCTTCGTGCGAAGACTACAAATAAGATTTTTCCAAGGCCTTGTGCCAAGACACTAGTTTGTCTCATGAGACCTACCGATGCATCGAAGAGCTATAGCGGGCTCCACCCGTCACTTATTAAGTCCAATGCATTCCTCATATGAATAGGTTTAAGCATAAAATAAACATTCGTATTAAAACTAGCATACGAAATGTCAATACTTTAACCACAAACCATGAATGGTATAAAAATGGAACATCCACAATCAAATATAACTCATTTGATACAATATGGAAGATTGTATTGTATCACATTAACCTCAATCATGAATAATAAAGGATGTTGACATAGATTAAAATAATCATCAAAACTATTTGAGAGAAATATCCCCCTTTTATTGAAAACATTTAAAAGTCACACTATTTGTCAAGAAGCCATTTAAAAATAGATTTTTGAATCAAAGTGTCCCATACCACTTTGAAACCTTTTAAAAGGATTTTTAATTTCTAAACTTTAATGTCCAAATAAATAAATCCTTAAAACCATTTTTAAAACATGGACATTAATGAGAAAGGTTTAGATGAATAAGTCTTTAAAACATTTAAAAATGGTATTTTAGTTAGAGATTCTAACCAAAAGAGACACTTGAATACAAATAATTGAGGTAATCAAAACTTTGTAATATCATGAGAATAAAGGGAATCATGATATTCTATGTCAAAGTACATTATATACACCACATAAAAGTGATATGGTGTATATCATCAAAGAAGTCTCAATGGAATGTAAATTGAGATGAAATATCTCATAAAGGTTGTATCCTTAGGTTAAGGATAAATCAATGACATAATTATGTGTGACAAATATAAATACACTAAATATGATTGAATATTCAGTGTAAGACAATCAAAGGACATTCACACATATTCTTGTAAAAACAATACCAACGAATTGGATGTTTAACTCAACAAATGGAGAATGAGTTAAAATTACTCTTATCAAATTCATATCAATGACTTGAGAATTACCAATGAGTGATTATGTGTATCAAACTTATATCCACAGGAAGGGGAGTGGAAATTATGACATAATCAAATGAATAGTGATTCCACACATAATCATGGAGTAATATAATCAATGAAATATGCGTAAAGCCGAATGTGTGGAAATTGAAATGTCAAATTCCCTTATCGATTTGGTAACTTACGAAACATAAAACTATGAAAGAAGGATCATACCATGACTATGTATGTATCCATAAATTAATGTATATTACACAATGAATACAATCATGGGCAGTACACATACACCACATGTAATAATTAAGTGGTGAACAATGGAATTCTCACGAAATTAAGAGTGAGATAAGAAACTTCTTACCACGTTAATCAACTGAGTCGTATGGAAAAAAGTTAATAACCACCAAAATGATTTACAGAATAACATGAATATAAAGATAATCATGATAATATATATCAAATGGCCGTACACAATACACCACTTTCAATAATTTAGTGGCGAACAATGGAAATCTCACAGAGTTGAAAGTGAGATAAGAAAATCCCTTACCACATTAATCAACTGAGTCGTATGGCCAAAAGTTAATAACCACCAAATTATTTACAGAATAACATGAATATAAAGAGAATAATGATAATATATATCAAATGGCCATACACAATACACCACTTTCAATAATTTAGTGGCGAACAATGGAAATCTCACGGAATTGAAAGTGAGATAAGAGAATCCCTTACTTTGTACTTTTTCCTTGGTCGATGGTAGGTTTACCTCCTGTATAATGGTAAAATAATTGTTATTGAATAATACAAGAATCAGTTACTTTAATATGATATCATATATGATCTTTTAACATTGATTTGTTAATAATATCTTAGAATTATCGTCATTTCAGGTGTTAACGGGTTCATTTTACTTTACATTCTTTGTTATGTGAGCCATATTCGTTATTAATGGGATGTATATTATTCATATCCATAATGGTATCAAGTCCTTAAACATCATTTTTAAATCATCAAATGATAATTATACTTGAATGGATACGATGGAGAATGAATCTCATCGCGTTCGTGGAGACGGTAGTCCGTACGTACGCACGAATGCTACTTCCATTTAATTTTTATTTTAAAAGAATCAAATCCAAATGATACATAGGTATATTACTATTCCAGTAAGATATTTTATATATGTTACTTAAGTTCATTAACACCATTCTTTATACGTTCCATGTGTGGTATGAACGAGTCATATCATTTTAAGGGGGCGGTAGTCCGCACTTCCTCAAATGAAATTATCTTATGTATATACAACATGAAACGAATAATTTTATGAAATAAAATGGAATTACAGAAGCTTATATATAAAATATATATCATTAATATCATATTTAATTACAGTTCCATCCTAATGGCCACCATGAGAGGCGGTAAGATGTATTTGAACAATCATCGTTTCGTGAGGCGTTAGTTTGCCATCCACAGAAACATTATGTTCATCATCCATTAGATGGAGTTGTGTGAATGTGTAGTTTGAATCCATCTTATAACAACATCCTAGTATATTGTGGATACTGGTGTTGTTACAAAAGAAAGGAAATAAAAAGAGTTTGGGGTTGGAGAAGCAAAATAATTGAAAATAATTTAAGAGAAAATGTTACCTTTAATTTAGGTAACTCACTTTGGTTGGAACCAAAGGACTTCTTGAAATGCTTTCTGCCTAAGGGGAAGCTTCAAGGAGGAGGAGAGGGATGTGGGGAGCTTAGTTGGGTAGAGTTTGAAAGATCCAAGTGGCTTGAGAGGTGTGAGTAATGAGTAGAAGTGGTCTCCTTTTATAAGGGAGAGGAGGGTCTCTTTAGGAAAGAGTGAAAGTATTACTTTATAATATAATTATATTCGGTTTATAATGGTCCAAAAATAATTGAGGTCGAAGATAAGATGACTCATATTCTAAATAACATCAACCAATAAGAATTGGTCAGGTTTTAGATAATATTTTAATCATTATAATCTTATTTATTTAAATGATTTATTAATGAGGTAAACATTGCATCATTATTGTGTCATTAATAATTTAAATTATTTGATGTCTAAAAATTATAAATAAAATATCATTATGTAGGAAATCCTTTTAGCTTTCTAATGAATATTTATAATCGAAAATCCAACATTTATAACCCTATGTAAAAAATTGTTCTTTTAAAAGATGTAAGCTTATGCCATTTTTGTATTCATTTTAACTTAATTATAATAAAGTGTCATTATCACTTACAAGTGGATCAATGGGGTCCCAAAATTGACCCAAAGATACCCATGGTCGACCATGTATCAACCAATAGGGTTAAGACACGTTTTAGGATAATTTAGTATTATTATAATATTATTTTTTAACCCTTATTTACCGGATTTACCCTTAACCATGGTAAATAAAATATTTACCGCAGTAATTATTCAAAATGTCTAAAAATAAAAGTTACCTATTTACACAATTTGAACATCCTGATTCCAAATATGGAATCCATTTTTCTAAATTCAAAACACAGAAGTGGCAAAAATTAATTTAAAATTAATTCCCGCTGTCAAAACAAAAAGCGTGTTTTTAAGAGATAATAACTATCAAAAGATTGACACTTGTTTATGTTCGGTATAATTGTAAAATTATGTCCAATGACCAAAATTATATTAAATGGTAAAAATATATTCTAAATATACTTTAAAACCACTAAAATTAATAATTTATCACTATTAATTATTTCTATTAAAAAAAGATGTTTTTAATTAAAATTTAGTAATTTTTACTATTCATCAAAATATGAAAGTTATCCGAAAAGTACCAAACATTCACCTTAGGGTAAATTTGATATTCCGAATCCAAAAATGAAGTCCATTTTGAAATATAAAATATATATAATTTCAAAAAATTAAGTATTACTATTCATAACGGCTAGTTTGATCGGTTGTGGTGTGTGTTAAAACTAGAAGTTGCGTACAACACACGCTACTGTTTTATTCAAAGGAAAGCGTACCGTGGAAGCTTGGGATGTTTTATTTTAAATTTTTTGATGTCCCCATTTAGTCAAAAAGTTTAAAATATTTTATTTAAAAAGGGTTCACTATTAAAAGTTGGTAAAACTACAATACTGAAGATGAATTTGTTCTTACATTATTTCTAAGAAACTCATAATATGGATTCTAAAATTATAAGGATTATATAAATTTTAAAATTTAGTTAATACTATTCATAACCTTTTTTGAACGGCTTGTTTGGTAAGTCATGGTGCGCTTGAACTCGGTGTTGCGTGTAGTGCAAGTTATTGAATTATTTTGAAGAAATAACACACTATGAAATCTTGGGGTGTTACAAGATAAAGTTATTATTTCCAAAAAATTGAAATTCAAATTTCAGGGATTAAATTATTCATGCCAACATCAATATGATTTTATACGTACCATATTTACCTTCTTTTATTGTATTTATCCATTTTTACCATATTATACAATTATAGTCAAAAAAATTACCAAAAATTACCCCATATAAATTTATAAATCCTTATTTCCAAATATAAAATCCATTTTATAAAATTAATTATCTAATAAAATACATTATAACATTTATCATTGGTTAAAACAAACAATAAAAATAAACTATATGAGTAAACATCCATTTTCTTTAATAATAAATTTACATTATCATACTGCTCAACTGCTAGATACATTACCTCTAATAACACCTATATATTCCCCAAGGAAATTTTACAAAAATCTAGTAACTTAATTGGATGGTTCATCTAACAATAATCATATAGTGATCTCAAATAACATAAACTTCTCTCCCAATAGTTTCCACTGAAACTCCACCGGTAGGAGATCAACTTTGGATTATTAAATGGAAATCTCTAGTAATGCTACATATTTCCAATGATCTAGTAAAGAAGATTTAGAAGTGGTTTTATTTTTGGTCAAATCCATATTTCCTCCCATATTTTCTAATTAATGTTCATTGATACCATTGATATAGACTAATCTTAATGATATGGTCTTAATCATTATTTCACTAATGGTTATTTTGATCAATGGTAATATTTAATAGTTATCAAAATTATTGATGGTTATATTAACAAATTATCATAATTAAAAATAGTCATATTAAAAAACTATAATATTTATCCTTATTTATACCCCAACATCTAAATATATTAATAAAATTATTTATGTTCCCACAACATGTCAATTCTGATGTAAACTATTTTCTTCCTAAAAATATATATCTTGTTTATTTGTTATAATTCCTCAGGTATGATCCACAATGGTACAATATTAATGTGTTGTTTCACATTATTACATTCAATATGTTATTTTCTATCTTATGATATAAATTTAATTTATTTTTTTTTCATCAGAATGGGTTGTGCGATAATGATTAAATATTAAAATGTTTTTTATGCAAAAAATATTATGATGAAAGGTTATTTACTATTAATGAATCTTAGGTTTGGGACTCTAAAGGCTTAGTTCATTAAAATCATTCTTCATATAACCCTTTTATGGTTAATTTTGTTATTTGGACTGACATATTGTATTGAATTGTTCAATCAATATATTGTTGTAGATAATGTTTCCTAGAGATATCATATGAAAGGAATTACTTCTATTCCAAATGTGGATACTGAGGGTTATTATTATAATGTGAATAAAAAATAGATTAGATAAAGTGTGAAATTTTTGAGTTTATGGGAATGTTTTATCATCATATTTATACAATTTGTATGAATAAATAGTCCCTTGTTTTCATCAACGCATAAATTTAGGGAATTCAAATCTCCCCTATTTCAGATATCTAAAAACATATCATCATTTTTTCTAGTTGTGATACATTAAATTCTCAAATAAGAATGAAATTACATATGCTAACCAAATATATTCAATTTTCTATACTGTTTCATTATTCTAATTATTTAGAAGAAATAATAAAGTCAATATTGCATACCTTTTAATTATATAATCATTGGATATTATTATACCAAATACTGTTTAATATTATCTAATAATGTTAATATGGGGTTTTTTATATATAAAATCAAATATCATGGTATTTATAGTTATTTACTATAATTTTCTTGAAAATTTATTATTTCATAACTAATATTGATCATTCCAAGTTAATTAGAGTTTATCATTTCTTATATTTTATAAATTTTGAATATGAGTTATGTTTGATGTAATGAAATTACGGGGGTGACGAAATATTTCTATTTCCTACTCATAAAAAGAATTATAATTTCTTTTATACATCAAATTGGTCCTAGTCACCTATGGTATGCAATCCAGTATTCTCATCACTCTTGTGAAGTAGTTCAGTCAGATATAATCAATTCATAGTTTACCATCTGTGACATAAATTATTCGTCTAGGATGAACCAAGAAATACCTATTTCTTTGATTATTTTTAAATCATTATAAAGCGAAATATAGATATCATGAAACTATTAATTATATATAAATTTTTATTATACTTTTAAAAATTAAAAATATGCATCTTGTTATTAGTAACTGAAACGAATTGACCTCTTTACTCTAGGGTTGAGACTCCTAATTTCTATCCTTGTTTTTAAAATAAATTTAAAACATGGTTACTATAAATTTTTTCTTTAGTAAATAAATTTATCAATTATAAACTAAATATTGATATTATGATAAAAAATATTCATTATTCATGTTGGTTTCTCAATGACTATATAGGGTATGATGAATTTCAAATATTGGAATCAGACGTGATGAGGGAGACAATGATTTCATTAGAGAATAAATGTTATAAATATAAAAAAAATTATTGGTTATACATTTTATTCATGTTGTAATTATATTTAAATTTAATTATAGTTTCGAATGGTGTTTGGTAATTTATATTATATTTCTAAAATGAGTGAATTGTGGATCCTCTTAGATCTATCCAATTGGTGAAAATCTTATATAATAATTGGAAATATTATTAATTTGTATGATTTTTTTGAATATGATATTTTTTTCATGAAATATTAAAATCATATTCTAGTTTCTAAAACTATATGTAATCCAGAAATAAACCCTTTTAAAATTATGTGTAATTATAAATATATACATTTATTAGTGATCATGGATGAAATTATAGGGTAATAAAATTGAACAATGGGGATAATTTTAAAACACACAATTTTCCAGTTTATTGAGTAATTCATTACTTATTTATTATATGATTTGCTTTAAATTTATGAGTAAATTTTTTATTTTTAAGACATATATAAAGATATTAGACTAGGGTTCATAACTACCTTATTTATTCATAGTACACAAATTTATGTAATTTATAAATCTAGTAGCATTCTGGTGTAAATAACATGCTTAATATAGATGTGTGACCAAACCCTATGGTCTACCTTGTTTTTAAATTTTTTATTTCCATTACTATTATTTATTTTGGGATCCCATTTATTTTTCATACTCATTAGAGATAAATCATGATCGCTTCAAGGAAAACATATCTATCCTTATTCAATGATCCTTATCCCTTCTACTTCAATCTTCACATAATCCTTCAAGGTAAACACCTCCTTCCTAATACATTTCTATACTTATCTCTATCTTATCTCTTATTATTATTGCAAATTTTTGTTAAAACATGTAATTAGGGGTCATATAAATAATGTTTATTTTTATGGATTACGGAAGTATCTTATCATTGTAATCCTCCATTATTCAACAAAGGATCAATGATCCCACCTAATTAATGTTGGGTTTTTTGTAAAATTCTACTTATTTGACATTAAATTTGGATATTGAGTTGTATAAATGGATTTATTATAAATATAATTATTATAAAATTACCCATAATGAAATAATAACTGATTATTATTATTTTAATGGTTTTTCACTTTTATAAAAATGGTAATTTCAATGGTTTTTTGTTTCGATAATTCTGAAATCCATCTTTATTTACATAAGTAGTTTAACAAAATATCGTTGATTTATTTTATAAAATAAATGAGTCTGAAGTGGTGTTTACTATTATAATTAACTATAAAAACTAAATTTTAGAATCCCTATTTTGTTTATTAATTTTTGGAAACATTATTTTTAATTGGGTTGATGGGAACCTTACCTGAAACATAGTCATATTAGATGAATGGACGAATACATGACCCGGTTGGCCCCAAAGACTTGGTACCACTATATTTGATCCTCCCAGGAATATTATGGATACAGTTAACCAGATTCCAACTATACATGACTTCACATCAAATATTTCCCAAGTTTAGAGATTCTTGGTTCTTGGTACCGGTGGGAGAAGTCATTCACCCGTATTATTTCTATATTGTAGCCCTGCAAATCTGGACTCTATTGCTCTAATTTCCCATATAGATATGTACTATATGTATTGAAGTTGTTTTTCATCTCTTCATTTCTCTTCTCTATTGAAGTTTTGTGCTCTCCTAGCTGCATCACTATCATTAATACCCTCATGAACCATCTCTCTAAATCATCGTCCATGATAGAATCCCACCTACATTCATCCAAGTTAACCCTTTCACCATCATGACTCCTACAATCAGCCGAATCCCACCATACCAATAGTGCCATGCCTGAAGAAGCTTGTCACTAAGCCTGATGTCTAACACCCTGTATTCACCCCCATTGAAGTTGTGGGGAATGTTTGATGAAGATGATATATCTGGCACACCACCAATGCATCATGTTGTTGTACCATCATCAAGAAGCCTTCTAGGGGTCCCTTCAAAATTTTCTCATACTGATACACGAACATGAGATTTGAATCCTTTATTACATGATTTTTTTACCATAATGGTATAACCCCGAATGATTTAAATTTATTATTAAAACCCATTTCTTGATTTAATGTTTTATTTATGATTTTAATGATTTATTGAAAATATGGTGACATTTGGAATTATTATTAATCATTATTTATGTTTTTTTATTAGTTCAATTTGTTGAATATTAAATATTAATTTGATTCTTTAAATTTATTTGGTTTTGAAATTATTTAAATCATAATAGTGAATTATGGAAAATGATAAATATTCTTATTTTTTATTTCTCACACTTGACATTTTTTTCACCATTATGTAATGGGTTAGGTGAATGTGGATTCTATGTAATGTAAAAATTATATCATTTGTAATATATTTGAATCGGTATTTTTTGTTGAGGGGTGTTTGGAGGTGATATGTGATGATATTTTATGTGTTATACTGATTTTATATTGATATATTCATTTATTTTCTCAACTATATCTATAAAACATATTGGGAACCTTTAGTAATAATGTGGGATGTCAAAGGATAAGTGTTATATTGGACAATATTATTATATTGGCTAGCATGCCTTAGTTTATTTTGTGCCCTACCTATGAGGGTACCACCCAATGAGGCTATTGAGAGTAATTTGAGGGATTATTTACAGTAATAAATCATACACTATAAAATGGTTTCACCTAAGCATATCATGTACTATCTATTTTAGAAATTATGTTTTTCCCATGATACATATTATATGTTATTAATTATTATATTTATTATTTAATTCATTATGATCATTATTTTAGAACTATCCATTAATATTATTAGTTTATTATATTTTTTGTTTCTACTTGTTGATGTTATTTATTTTCAAAATCTATTTTATATTCTGTTTCAGATTATAAATGTTTTGAAAATAAAAATGAAAAAATTAAATTTGGTTTTCATTATACATTTTGATTTCTAAAATATACTTAATCACATTCATCATTGTTTTTCTAAATTGTATCACTAATATCTAGTTTTTACTATGAAGGGTGGTGATTTTTTTAAAATTTATATATATTTTAATTATTTCATTACTTTTTCTAATGAAACATAATTTTGTATAATTATTTCTTAGACTTTGATATGGAATTTTTATTATAAAAATGAATTTAATGATTTTATGTTGGATTCCTATTGGTAATTAACTCATACTATACATACACAATTTTGTGTGTATGTAGTCTTGATTTCTTTTATATAGGTGGTTAGTTTGTCAATTCGATGTTTCGAATAGTTTATTTACTATCCACATCATCCTTATTCTTTCTTATTTGGTATAAAAATTATTATAGATTAATTTTTATCACATTATTAATTATTTTTATTAGTTTCATTTTTGAATGGTTATAGTGTATTTATTATGTTATGTCTTTTTTGGTTTGGAACTTATTTTATAAATAATTATTTACTTACACGGATTTACAACATATAGATATTTATATTATATTCTCTTTAAGGTCACTCTACATTATTTATCAGTTATAAAGGGTGAAATTATTCCAAACGTGTGTGTTGGATACCCTTCGAACATGTCTCTAACCTATAGTGATTAGTAACATGATTTTCTTCATATGGTTGAATATCATGGGTGACAACATAGGTTCACCTATGTTAGTTAATTAAACCATTGGAGCTATATCGTGTGGTATGTAAAAACTATTTTTATTTTTAAAACATTAAGAAAGTTTATTATCCCTTTTTAGGGGATAATATTGAGAATGGAACCTATTATGTTCATTCAAGCATGGGTATGGGTCTAGGATGACTATAGTGGTCTGTTAGGATGGGATATGGACCATTATAATTAAAGTCAAGATGTGGTGTGATATAGAAGAGTAATTTGTCATGCTATTGAATAATGCATGGGTAATAAATGGCTTAGGGTCTTTTTCTTTATCTAGTAGATCACTGATGAGTATTTCAATCAATAATAATTTGGTTGGTTATGGGTAAAGAATTTACCAAGACCTAAAATTCTTGTGATATGAAAATATAGTTATGGAAATTGTGTGATGGGTCATGTAATTTATTTTTAATCATTTTTTATCCATAAATTATTCTATTTTATATGATATAAAAATTAAATACAAAGGACCAGTATGAGTAAAATGGAATCATTGTTCAAATGATGTTTCTCAATGTTTAGATGACTATTTTTACTATATATTATGAGGACATCCCATAGGTGTATACCTGTATTCCATATCACAGTTTAAAGCACATAATTGGTGGATATGATTAAAATTTTAACCGAATACTCTAAAAATGTAGTGAGTATAGAATATAACCAACGATGATTGGTGAGACCATTATGTATTTAAGTTGATTATTCTTATGTATCTAGATTTTATATTATTGAAACCCATACTTTTCATACATAAATATTCCATCTTATTAAATGATTATTCATTACATAACATTGTAATCCTTTGTAAAATCGTATATGTTTTTTATCTCAGGAAACATAAAAACATAAACATATTACTCATAAGTGATCTAAATCATCTTATATATATCATATGCATCCTTTTTATTTATAACCTTGCAAAAAAATAAGAAAGGGTGATCTAATATTTACAATGATGGTGAGAAAGGGGGAAATCAGTGATCAAATAAGAATAACATTGTCATAAGGGTACAATAAGATGATCATAAAATTTCTAAAAATCAGACTCTTTATATCATTGATCATAATATCGAGTCATTGTGTAATTATTGGTAGTTTATAAGACAAGAATCACAACATAATCCAAGAACATGATCCATGTGTGCATAAAATTAGAATACGACTTGATTTAAATGCATTCACATAATTAATGAAAATAATTTAAATATTGGTAAAATATAACTACCAAAAAAATAATAGTAAGTTTGATTTACTCGCTAAAAATTTTTAGTAGTAAAGGTTCACTCCCATGAAAACCATAGTGAATAGATTACCTTATTGAACTAAGTTCACACCCCATTTTATTCGAGTTTATTTCCTGATATATATATAATTACTCAATGCATTGGATGGATATAAAATTATGAGACCACCTATCACATATTGAAAAACATAAATATGTTTTGAAAATGATCATATAACATCTATAATATTAAAACCCATGAATATAAATGGGTTTCAAACACATTTAATCAAATATTAACATTTTAAAAAGAAATGAGTATGATATAGATTTCCTCCTACCATCACCCATGGAAAAGGAACAGATTTCATAAATAGATTTTCATCATAAAAACAAATAATCTGGAGAGATAATTTATATATTATCCTTGGATCCTATCCACATTAACGAAAAATTGAAATCAGGGGTTATTATAGTTGATTTACAGAAATTTCATCACACTATCATTAAAATATTCATCATGAAAATACCCCATACACTATGAAAATAAAATTTAAAAAAATAAAAAAAAATGAAAATGAAAATCATTTTCATTAAAAATAAAATTCAAAACATATAAATTATGATTTATATTATTTGTCATGAACTAGTTCATGTAGACCCATAACCATTCAACTAGGCCTCTCCATGACATGTCCTGATGGCTGTTCCTGATCAAATCCGGATGGGAACATGCGTCGAGGGAATCAGTTAGAGTAACAAGGGAAAAACTTTTCCCAAATATAATCAATAATAAAAACAATGGAAAGAATGGAAAACATAGTAAAGATTTATATAAAATTGAATAGAAAATTATTCATACAAGAAACTGAGAGTAAAACTATACAATACAACAGACTGACCAAACATGATGACCAAACTAACACCATGTGACCCCAATGTTCACTCTACAACAAAAAGAATACTCATCTCTCAATGTGATCAAACACATGTTAAAACGTGCAAAAGGGATAAAAAACCAGGAAAACTATTGGTGTGAGTATTAAAACACAGTAGGATAGCCCGATATTCAATTCCCAATACACATCCATTAAAATAAAAGAGTCATCAATTTCTTTTTTGAGTGTAAATAAATAATAATATTTTTTTTCCAAATGAGGTTTCACGTTATAATAATAATCAGAAAAAACCTCCTTGTTTTATAAACACGAATGCTAGTAAAAAAATTTCACAGAGTTGCATCTTCAAAATGAAAATAGTTTTCATGTTAAATGGTTTAATGAATATAAAAATTTAAATAAAACTAACTCATAGATGAATTTACTAACTAAAAACGTTGTATATTAATGGTGAGTTAAAATAGCCAATGAGCACAAGTCACAGGAACACCACTAGGCACTAGTTTATTGTGGGCCCCAGTTACCTGATACCTCGGTGTTAAAGAAACCAAAACAAATATCTATTCTCATTCACATAATCCACTTTTCACGACCCGACATAATGAGAAATGAGCATTGACTCCCGAAGCCCACCTCTAATAGGCCATGGGCCAGCGACTAGCGCCGAGTAGGCTATCAAACACATGGGAGGCATTATCCTATGGTACCTATACAAACGTACCCACATTCACCACCATAAAATAGTTCCGGGATATATAAAAAACTTTAAAATATCAATCATACATCTGACCCACTACTAGAGTGTAGCGAAATTACAAAAGGAAAATTCTGGGCCTACCTAATGTAAACTGAAAAAGTGTCCAACATGCACCAAAGGAGGGGATCACTGTCACAAGTACCTGCAAGTAAGCTCCTTGGTACAGCTCTGGTAAACACCCCAGTCAGTCATGCTCACAAAGCTCCGCCTGCTCCGGGTCCTCCAGGGAATCTATCAAAAGGCATGTGGTCTGCACAAGACAAAAACATGTGTTGAAAAATCCCATACAGATGTGAGTATAAAAATAATCTTTAGCAACCCTAAAATCCCCAAAAATAAAATGGGGAAACAAAATGGAAATAGTCCACCCATCCAAGCCAGAGGGAACCCAAACAAGAGAGAAACTCCATCTCGAGACCATCCTCGTCTAAACAAGACTTGTCAGCTCAACTCAGATGTACGCCCATACAAACATCATGAACATTCTCTCAAGTATATTACCATACTTATACCATGAACAGCCAGATATACTCATTCAAGCACCAATCCTCATGAGGTTTTGTCTCATTTCTTGTGACTCGTACATAACTAGAATAACACACTCCCCAAGCTCTTTCATCCAAGATGAAAATAATCGAAGAGATACACTCCATCGGGTCTCACACCAACATCCCAGACACTCATCTGAGAGATCACGCTCATTGAATATCGTCAATAAGAACATCACACTGAAATTGTGGAAACACCAAACTTATTGGATATGGGATCACTCCTAGGGTCCTTTAGTGGATACAAGACCACACTCTAGTATCTTGAAGATCTAGTAGATATGGGATCACTCCCAAGAACTACTGGTGGATACCACAACCCGACCATGTGCTCCACAGATCACATCACTCAGATAGAGGAGCATAAATGGTGTTAAAGAGCTCATGAAGATACAAGAACCCTATCTGGTATGACTCTCAATGTAAGGGATCTTACATATGATTCACCAACCCTACTGAAACCATGCTCTAATTAGTTGATTGTATAACCAATGATCCTGTAACCCTACTAAAACTACACATTGATTTGGGGATCGTATAACCAATGATTCCTCAACCCTACTGAAACCACACTCTGAGCAGGGGATCATATACTCGATGATACCAAAATGCTACTTAACAACCCTCTGGATAAGGGATATTATTCCCAATGATGCCTCAATCCCTATGGAGTTGACCTACTAGATAGGGTATCACCACCCGTGTATAAGAGGTCATACTGATACCAAGAGATCAATCTAGGGAATTGAAACTAGAGGATCCCACTCTGAACCCACCAGAGGGATTCCACAACTCTATCAGGAAAACATCCTATTGAGGGGATGACAACTAAATAATAAGGTTGTAATTGCACCTGAACCCTCATAGGAATGATCCAAGGGAGTAAACCTGACCACTGCGAGGCCAAATGTCGCTAAACCATGAGACCTGCAACATCTCCTGACCACACACCTCATGAGCCCTAACTAAGGCCGTCATAATATTCTATGTGGAAAACATGCAGGATAGACTATTTACTCACCCAAAAAGGACAAACACTAAAAAATTTACTATTCACAATAGCAATCCCGGGTAGGGCCCACAACTTGATCACAAAACTCATTATGTGGACCACAAAATTGTGATCCCCTCAAAAAACGCATGAGTTCGACTACTCGTTTGTCTGAAACGGACACAAGATGAAAAATTCATGTTTCTTCGTAAATGCCCAAAACCATCATTTTCGGGACCACACCCTGATCTCCATCCTAGAACCTGAAAACTATCCTAAAAATTATTCCTTACTACAAGGATCCAAATTTCACTGAAGATGCGTCAACCGAACACTCCGTGCAAATGTTACTGTAGATCGAAGTGGAAAATAAAAAAATATTATTATTATTTTAAATGTTTCATGGATATAAACCAAAAACCTGGCTCATATAATTCCTACAACATGACCAAGGGTTTTTTATCATCATGAGAATTGTGTCGCCGCTAACGGCTCGCAAATCAGACTTATGGTTTGTGAGTTACAGAGGTTTAATGAACCCCTAGAAAAATATAGTCGGTCCACCGCTGGGTCGTCAAAAACCACCATCACCACCTATCTGGACCAATGCCTCCTACCTGAATCTACCACCACCTATCAAATTCCTCTACTCCATCACTGTGCCACCGCTATAATCCGGGTTTTCCACTGGAAAGCTTCTGGGAGCCACCAGAAGCACCCAGGTGCTCCAAATTTAGATCTAAACAATGATTTGGAATGCCTGAGACACGAACAACACAACCCTTAAGTTGATTTGAAGAAAAACAATACATAAACATGATCTCGGATTTTTAAAACTCAAATATCTTACCTTTTGGAGGATCACAGATGCTTTGCAAGCTCTACTTCTAGTGCTGCATGATCCGAGAGCATCCCCCGTCAAGATCTGAGACCAACGACACCTTGTTTTGATGATCTGGCCTCTGGGTTGTTCATCACCAAAGTTGGGGAGGGGAGTGGTTCTGATCCTTTTTATACATATGGGAGAGGGGATGGGGGAGAGATTTTATTTTTTAATTAAATCCTCTTCATTCAACTTTTCGGCTCTCAACTCGCCTCCGACCTCGTGCCTGGTGCAGACAATGATTAGGGCACCCCTAGGGTAAATACATCATTCTGAACGCAATGGAACACTCATAATTGACATATGATACTCCATTAAAAACTTATTTGAGCTGATTTACATAATGAAACTTTTCCACTTATTTACAAAAATTCCCATAGTGTCTTTTCTACAGAAGGCTCTTACCCACAATGTTTACATCTCACCTCAGGTAAACAACATGCTCCAGACAGAACTGTGACCTAATATTTCTAATACGAGATACCATTTAGAATAAAACACACCCTCACCACGTGCATAGAATAAAAATACTTAATATTTTTATAAAATTAATTCTGGGCACCTGAGCCTCAAAATTGCATGTCATCTTTGCGTATAGCTCTCGAAATATTTGTAGGAGGATACCTATGTCTAACAGGGCCAAAACCCGAGTTTCTACACCACTTATAGTAGAATCATCCATAGATTAGTGTTCCCCAACAACATCTTCTTCATAGTTTAGTTAGTTTTGTCATCATAAAACATTATCTATGAATCACAGACAAAACCCCTCTAGATCACTAGCATAATAGTACAAGTCTGCACACCTAGATACCCATGTTTTCCCTTCGTGTGCTAAAAAATGTTACTCATATAAAAAATACCATTTCTCATTAATATTAAATTATAAAATCATACAAAAATAAAACATCCCATAGACATGTTTCACATTTCCTACACATATCAATAAAAAAACTAAATTTTCATTAAACTATTTCAACAATTATTACGACCCCTTGCACATAAAATCCATTTCAAATGTTGTTTTAATGAAAAAATACCCATAAATACAATATCAAACCCAATTTAGAAGCCCCAACAGCATTTAATAAATCAATTTCATAAACAATAAAATAGTCCCAATAGATAGAACATGAAAGACACATGGAATCCATTGTCACAAGAAAAATGTCAAACCTTCCATTAAGACTTTTTCAAAACTATCATTAAAAAAAGGTATTAATTTATATTTTATTAAGGTGGTGAATAAAAAAGTTTACATAATAAAAAAATGTTCATAAATCCCTTAAAACACATAGTTTACATATTCAAAACCCGACCATTTTCAAAAGGATGTGAAATGGGTCATTTTTCGGCAACTCGGGCCAAAACATTTTTTAAAACAAAAACAATTTGTTTATAAAACCAATACACATTGGAATTCCATATAATGACCCAAAAATACCATTTTTCTTGATTAAAATGCACTTATAACCGCAAAAATATATTTTTTAAATCACACATAACCCATAAAATCCAACTGGGTAATATACCAAACACATGACATTCACTTTTAAACAAAAAATAATAATTTAAGAACATGAAAAGGAATAAAACTTCAATAACATGCCATAATTTTATTGAAGATACTAAAACATATTTAAAATCTATAAACCAAATTCTAAACATCACAAACTTGGTGAGAAAGTTAATGAAACATTTAAGTAAACACTTGTTGTGCACTTTAATATTGAAACCTCTCCATTTTATACAAAACGAGGCATAAATAACCATTTTAAAAACCAAATAAATCATAAAAAGGTTGTAAAGAAATAATAATCATGTATATAAGGTGAGAAAAAATTTAAAAATATGATTATTAATTATGGAAAGTTCTTTGGATAACCTACCAAAAAAACACGGCGAAATGGAATCACACAACCAAAATCCCCCACCACGGGTTTATAAGCCCCCAAAGATATGAAGAACAGACCTAAACCAACATAACACCCATAAAGAATCATTCTATAATTGAACACCAGGTCATGCATAACCTTAGGAGAATAAATATCCATTAAATAATTTATGGAAGAAGATGTGGGTGGAGAAAGGGGAAGGAATCTCATCATCGGAACTATAAAAATCTTCAAATTCGCTTATATCAAAACACATAGAGTAGAGGTAATGGTTTGGAACTTCCCAAAGAGGCTCCTAAGGTCTGGACTAACCAAGGGTAGAATATTTGTGGTAAAATAGTACAAATTGAATGATTTATGAATGAGACGAATTAACTAGGGAAAATCTAGATGATTTGAGAAACATTGAGAAGTTTTTTCTTATGTCGTGACTAAGATGAGATCCAAATAGGGAAAATATAACATGGGGGGTTCACCTAGGGTTCTTGGGATTGAGTGGAATGTCTAATCACCAAAAATTACTAATAAATGAATATGATATAATTGAAACAATTTATTTTATTAAAACTCTAATGCGGCCGACGGGTGGGCCCAATACCTGAATAAATAACCAAAATTCACCATGATTATGAATTAATAAGGGGTCCAAAAGGAAATGGTGGGTTGAATATTTTAATGTAGGATACATTGAATGTTTAATGGGTCAATAAAATTAAAAAACATTGGATTTTTAAAATAATCAATTTTTTTAAATATGGAAATGGCCTCTCGGTTCGACCCAAATCATGAAGTAACCACCCTTTCTCCAAAAAATCCCAAACAAGAAATGGGGAATCCAAATTATGATTATTATAAATATATGGAGCTTCAAAAATCAACATTAATATCACCCAAAACCAAATAAAAGTATTGGGATTTACAATGAACTAGATGAAAATAAAGTCATGAATAATTGGGTGAGACAATTCTCCCCAGCATTAAAGCTCTACTTCCCCGGAAAGGCTCAACACATTGTAGCTGATTGATCAAAAACTAAGGATTATTTATCAGTAGGGTACATCCCATGAATAAAATGACACTTCATCCACTATTAAAATAACATAATCCTCTTACCTCAACCCAAACACCAACTATCAACCACTTCAAAAGAATAAATTGAAATATTATCCCAACACCTTCACAACAAAGGCAAGAATTAGATAGTTGGGCCTTCTCCCAATGAAAGTAATAATCACCCAATCCAAAGTGCACTCACAAAATCCAAAAAACTTGTGAGGCAGAATAGGTTCCCCACTAAAAAATCACAACTACCATATGATGAATCCTTAAATAAATATCTTTGATAACCATAGTGGGACTCTCAACTATTAGTGACCAACTAGAAATGAATAAAAAAGAATTCATAATGAACTACAATCAGGCCTCACCCGCATAGTTCCACAAAAATTCCCCCTCAAAAACAAAACAACCCATATAAATATGAACAAAACATTAACATATAAACCCCCTCCCACCCCCCAATCGTGAATAGAGGGTACAAGAACTAGGAAAACAATTTATTCACATATCTAGACCCTCCCCACTCAGGTAGGGGAGGGAAGGGGACCTAATAATTAGGCCACTGAAACCATAAAAGATTCATAAGAACTACCCAACACTCTCCACCTATAAACAAGTAAAACCATTACCGCACCTGATTTACAAAGGTGGTCCACACAAGGACATTGATCATAAACCCACATCCATGATGGCATTACTATAAACATTTTCTAAGTGGTATGTCCACCATGTTCATTGAGAAATGATTTAAATTCAATGTGATGTGGAACCACAATAGAGACACATAAACTAACATTCGATAGTGGTGGAGGTTGCAACCTAGTAGATCTCCCTACACCTCTAGTGATTTCTTGATTGTTTGAAAACATTCATTATGAGGCCTATGGTTGGATCCATAATGCTTGAAGAATATACTTCACCACAATCAGGTGCTAAGGATCACAACACCCCACAAAACTCACATTCGAAGCAACATACCTTCATATAAATAGGAACTCATAGATATATAGTACCATTATCTCTCACTCCATAAGATGAGTAGAATGGACATGGAATACAGAAAAACACATCAATATCACCAATCCCAACATCTATGTACAAAAGAATTATCACGATAGGAAACCACTTTAAATCAATACCAAACATCTCTTTATTCTATCAAACAAGTCAAGGAATCATACGAAGTGTTTATTTAATTTTTGAAACAAATCCTTAGGTTGATCAAATAGAAGTATTTCCAATGGACAACCATCTGTGGCCACATCACAACATCCAACATATCATTCGAAACCCACTAAACATTTCTCCAAAAATGAGCCGCCGACAAGATCCCACCACAGGACACAGAAGAAGTATCATTTCATTATCAGGAGGAATCTTACCAAACAAATCACACTTTCAAAACATGAAAAATAAACATAAGTAAATATTTGTTTACAAAAACCACAAAGAAAAAATCTTATAACACTTTTTACAAACAAACCAACATGGTGGATTTTCTCATTCACCAATTGTTTTTTATCATGTCTAATTCATATGCTTATTTCTCTCCCACCTCAGGCTCCAAAAAACCATGCCTTACCAACCATTCATCATTATATCCATAAAAAAATGCTTGTGAGCACCCATGAAAACACCAAAGGCTAAAATAAAACCATCATCACTCTAAATATAAACATGTACCTTCTAATGTAACTTTAACCACCAAATATAAAACCATGTTCAGATTTAACAAAAAAACTACACTTAATCAAGATCTATTTGATTAAAAACCTAGTCAATTTAATTAAATATAAATTAAATCTGTATATCCTATTCCAATTTTAAAAAATTCACTAATGTATATTTTGAAAATCTAACAACCACAAAGGCTAAAACCACTTTCCAGAAAAACACCATCGGCTCAAAACCAAATTTCCAAAACCAATTCATCATATTCAAGCACCACACCTTACTTCCACATGGATTTATAGGCCCTAAGATCTCATGAAAACCATTATTCAAACTCTTCTTATTGTATCCCAACACCAAAAAATCAATAAGAACCAAAGACACTAATATAATAGGAATTCCCAAGGACACCAGAGGGACAATAAAAGAAAGTATTCACAATGCTCTTTCTGAACCTACCCCTAACATCTCAAAAATACTACTCTATATACTATGACATCCCTATTTAATAAAGTGTTCACTAAAAAGAGAATTATTCTAGGAACCACCTTCCTATGATGCCATTTTTTCATGAACAATTATTGGGTTGACCCTGAACCCATCACCTTAGCTGCTCTACAACAAGTCTTGGGAGGTGTTCACAATCCTCCCAATATGGTGTCAATAACTGAGGAAATTAGCTATACTGAAAAGGGAATTATTTCTCACAAATATAAACAATATGTAAAATAGAGAAAAGAATTTACAACCCAATAAAAATTTATATAAAATTAAATAGAATGTTATTCATAATATAAACTGAAAGTACAACTAAACAATACAAACAACCAACCAAAACGGATGACCAAACTAACACCATATGTCCCCACTGGTCACTCTCCATCACAATGAATTTATTTTGTCCAAAGTGACTAAACTCAAGCTGAAACATGCACATGTGCTAAAAAATGAAAACTATATGAGTTAGTATTAAAGCTCTATAGGTTATCCTTATATTCTATTCCAAACGAACATCCATTCAAATAAATGAAACATAATTTTCATGACTGATATATAATATATAAAAACATTTTTTTCCAAATGAGGGTCCATGCTATAATATTTATCTGGAAAAAACATGTAGGTTTCATTAACAAGAATACTAGTAACAATTTTTCAACGAGGTGAAACTTAAAAAGGAAAATATTTTTCAAGTGAGTAGCTTTAAAGAATATAAACTATTAAATAAAACACAAACAAAAATGAATTTACAAACTATACACATTGTATTATGATGGTTAATACAAAATATCAAATGAACAAAATTAATGGGAACACCCCTAGGCACATGTTCATTATGGGCCCAAGGTACCTCGTATCTCAGTGTAAATGTAACCATATCAAACATCCATTCTCATGCACATGATTCACTTGTTGGAGAATCATCCATAACCTAGTGGCACCCAACAACATCATCATTATTGTTTATTTAGTTTTTTCATCATCAAACTTGCTACATGAAACAGGGACAAAACCCATCCGGGTCACTAACATACTCATACATGTTCTCCCACCTAGATACCCGGGTTTTCCATTATTGTCTCAAACAAGTTAAAAATTTATAATATAACATTTTCTCATGAATATTGCATTTAAAAATCATACACACATCAAACATCCCACACACATGTCTCAAATTTCTTTCACGGATTAATAAACATCGTAATTTTTAAAAAAAACATTTTTAAAAAGTAAAATGAGGCCTTTCACTTAAAATCCATTCAAAAATACAATTTTAAGGAACATAAAAATAAATACCATATAGATACATTTTTTTAATCCACAATACCATTTATTAAATTAATTTCATGTACCATAGTATGGCCTGAAATCAAAGAACATGAAATACACATGGAAACCAATTTTATAAGAAAAATCCATACATGCCATTAAGCTTTTCTCAAAACTAACATTTTGAAAAAGGTAAAAATTTCAATTTTAATAAAAATACAAATAAAAAACATGTACAAAAGGAAAAATATTTCATAAATCCCTTAAAGAACTCTGCTTCAATATTCAAAATATAACCACTATCGTAATAATGTGAAACATGCCATTTTCTGGCAACTCGGGCCAAAACATATTGTAAACCAAAACCCATTTGTCTGTAAAACCAAATACCTATTGGAAATCATGAGAAGGACTGAAAAAATATATTTTTAATTATTAAAATTCATTTATAAATCCAAACAAATAATTTTTAAATCATACTTAACCCATAAAATCCAACAGGGTAATTTACCGAACACGTGACATTCACTTTTAAACAAAAAAATTAATTTTAAGCACTTGACATGTAATAAAAAGACAATTGAATTCAATAATTTATTAAAGATACCGACACATGTTTAAAATACAATAAACTAGAGTCTAAACCTAACAAACTAGGTACTAATGATAACACATCATTTAAGAAAACACTTGGGGTTCACTTTTATAAGGAAACAAATATATTTTACACTAAATAAGGCATAAATACTAATTTGGCACAACAAAATAAAACATAATAAGGTTTTAATTCAACAATAATAATGTATAAAAGTTTATAAAAACATTAAAAATATGAAACTTAAATAATAATTTCATGTTCTTGGGAGAACCTACCTCAAAAACTGGGCTAAATGGAAATGCACAACCGAAATCACACGTTGTGGGTTTATCAAAACTAAACCCATGAATAATAGACCTAAACCAATAGAAACCCCATAATATTAATTAATAATAGAACTTTGGTTCATGAATAACCAAGGGAGAAAAAATAACACTGATATAATGGAAGGAGGAGGAAGAGGGATGAGAAAGGAGATGGAATCTCACCTTAGAAACTTGAAAACTCTTGTCATACCTAAAGATAAACTCTGTAAGAGGAGATGGAATGGAATGAAACATATTTTTGAGGCTCCAATGATCTTGAAGAATTTTTGTTAAAATATATTTGGGAATATAGTACTAATGGAATGATTTATTAATGAATCAAATTACCCTTGGAAAATATGGGAGATTTGAGAAATATTGAGAAGTTTTTCCCTAATCCAAGACTATGATTATCTCAAAAGAGGGAAAATGGAACATTGGGGTGAGCCTAGAATTCATGGTCTCTTTTGGGAGGTGTAATCACTATATAATATTCAAAAATTAATTACATAAAAATGAAAAATTTTATTCTATTAAAAATTGAAATGGGCCTATGGGCTTTCCCAATACCTGAATAAATAACCCAAATTCACCCTGCATAGAAATTAATTAGGGGTCAAAAAGGATATAATGGTTTTAATATGTTATGTGAGGAAAATTGGTATGTGTAATGGGTGAAAATATTTTTAAAAAAATGGATTTATAAAATAAAAAGAATTGTTTTCAAAATCTGGAAATGGGCTCACTCTTTGGCCCAAATCTTGAAGTAATGACCCATTCTCCAAAAACACTAAAACGGGCAACGGGCACCCAATGTAGGATGATTAGAAATATATAGAACATAAAAAATAAACCTTCATCTCACCAAAAAAACCATGAAATGAATCACTATTTCCAACGATCATGATCAAAACAATGACAGGAAAAACCTGGTGTGACAATATTGATCAGTCTAGGAAGTGGAAAATTATCTTCAGGTCGTATGAGTAAAAAGAAAATAATTAGATAACATTTTTTTAAAAAATAAAAATTATCCCATTTATAAAATATTAAAGTAATAATTTTTTAGTATTTTTTATAGTATAAAATTTTTATAAATGCATTCATAAAATAACATGAGACTGTTAAAATACTTTTTTAAATCTTTTTTTTAAAACATGGATATATAAGAGAATTTTTTTAATGAAATTGTAAAATAATGTTGATTAACATTAATAAAATATATTCAGGATCATGATTGATTAATGTGAGTAAAATAATTTGAAAACATTTATTTTTATTTAATAAAAATAGATAATTAAATTTTAGGGTTTACATAGATTTAGTTCATAGTATTTCACCATCTACAAAATAATCATAACATTTCTAATAAATAGTGAGATTGTTACATAAAACCCTAAATGATTTATTATTAATTTAATAATAGTAAAATGAAATAACATAAATCATATAAATATTTAAATATCAAAAAAAAATAAAAAAATTCATCAATAAATAATTTCATTTTTAGTATTTACACTATAAAAAATAACCAAGTGGTGAATATGTAATGTGTCTCCTAGAAATAAAATTGAGAAAAAAAAATTTTTACCTCAGTTATGACATGAATAGTACCTATCGAAACATCATATATAACAAATATATGTTTCATATAAATCTATTCTAGAACCATAATCATATATATATTACCATATATGATTTACTTATAACATTTTATCACTAATTTGTTAATAATTCATTATTTAAATCATTGTTTTGGGTGATATCTACTTAATTTTTCAAGTATGTTTAGGTTCCAAAGTTTTGGTCCTTCTACATCGATCATCATAACATAATTTAAATAATTTTAATCATGATATAAATATAATATACAACCATTTTAAAAAAAATTATTATTATTTATAATATATATAAATAGGAAAATGAATTGTATCATTCATAGAGATGGTACATCGTATGTACAAATGAATGTTGATTTCAATTTTAAAATTGTGAAAAAATAAGGTTATTTAAAAGTAACCCTTAAAATAATTAATTTATTATATATAACTTTAATATTTAAATTTTTTTCCTTATTATGATCTTTGTAAAATGTCAATGAAAAAAATGTCACATCACTTCAAGGAGGTGTAGTACATACATACACACGACTGAAAATATTGATTTCAAAAATATTTCAATTTAGGAATGTATATTTGATATTACAATTATATATTAATAATTAGTTCATAAATATAATATACAAACATTGAAAATATCCTAATAACTATCCATGAATGCTGGTGACAAAAAATGAATTGTATCGTTACGTGGATATTGTAAGTCGTACATATTCATGTGTGATTTTTTTCACATCCCATTTTGTGAAAACATTGGTGGATAATGGATGATTCATAAACATAATAATATTTAACAATATATTGGATAAATAATTAAAAAATTTATTTATAATATTTCATATTTATTTGAGGTAAAAGAATAATTTAAAAAGAGTGATTGATTAAGGTGGTTAACTATTCTTTGAAACAAATCTATTAAATTTCATGTTAATGGTAATAGGGTTGGTATTTTGAGAATAAAAAAATTAATGTGTATACGGATGGTTTTAAGGTATTTTTGAATGGTACAGTTATTACATAAGTCTCAATGAGGTTTGACGAAGAGAAATGAGGGTTGGAATTTATAATTGAGGTGGGGAACATTTGGAATTTCCTAAAATATTACATTGTAAAAATTGAATTCTAATTTTAAATGACTAAAAATGGACACATATTCAAGTATATGATCAGATGAGGTTGAAATTATAAAAAAAAATAAAATTTGGAATGGTTTTTGTGCCAAGTTAAACCTTATTATAATGATTAATATCTTGATTAACCAATTATTAACCTTAATTGAGGTAATTTCATTTGTACACATAATTGTATATAATTTAACTTATAAGGTAGTAATTTTTCCATAAATAGTAAAGAGGTAACATTTTTTACAATATCTTATCCACATTTTCCTCATTTAATAGTTTTATTATTTTTAAATTATTTCACAAAATATTATTTTGTTAAAATATCATTAATGAAAATTTTGAAAATAATAAATTATTTTGACTTATGGGATGTAAAAAAATGTGTTAATTAGAATATAATGATTTTTATAATTGCTAATAAGTTATCATTTTCAAAAACAAATTGAAACACTATAAATCACTCTAATTATATTAATTTTTTTATTTTTAAAATAATTATATATATATATTAATTGAATATATATTTTATTAATGTTGAAAAAAATTTGTTGTAATTATTCATTCACTAAACATTATAAATAAATTAGTATAGTGATTAAAATTTAATTCTGATCATAATAATCATTTATATTCAATATTTAATTTCTTTTGACTATGTGTGGACAAATAATATATATTTAAATGTAATAGAGTGACATTTTGTAACATTTTTTCTTAAAATATTATATATGTCATTTTAATAGAGAAGATTCCATTAAAAATATTCATTTTTTCAATGGTGATAAGGATAGAATTATATTCATACAATATTAATACTGATGAATAATGGTGTGTATATCACTTTCTTAAACCTACATTAACCTGATTTTCCCTTTACCATGATGATAAATTTTAGCATGGTTATTATTCATAAAAAAAATAAAATTTAATGATTTAGAATAAAATTGGACATAAGAATTAAAAATATGGAGTCCATTTTAAAAAAAATCACTTTAAATTTGTGGAATAAAATAATTATAAATATATTGTGAAAAATGTGAGAAATTTTGTTTTTAAAAATAGAAATGTTATGTGTAAAACAAGGTTTATTATTATCCCATTTTTGGAAAATTTTTTAAGTAAATGTTAAATAATTATATTGAAAATGTAATATATATGTTTTATTAAAATTATTTTCAAATATATATTAATTTAATTTATTCAGATAAAAATACATTAACCGGAAAATAATGGCCTTTTAGATAAACATATTTTCTATTTTAAAATGATTTTTATTTTTTTTATAATCAATTGATAACCCTAGAATTTATTTTTAACATATATAACCATTCATTTTTTATAATTTATTTAGTCTTATCCCAACCCTCAAATCCAATGATTTGGGGAATGTTGTCACATAATAATATTTTAAAATTATATCATTGGTCATTTTGACTCTGTGTTGTGTGTAACATAGATTATCAAAGAAATATAATTATTTAATGATAAATATACTCAAAAATCATGGAGTGTCACATTATACTACATTTATAATGATTTTCCCCAAAAACAGTCACCCTATTAAAAAATGAGAATATCATTATTTCATTACATCATTGGGTTCCCTAACAGCTTCTTCAAATTTCTAATTTATCCAGAAAACTTTAACGCGATCAGTAGTCATATTTTGTATTACATTTACTCTATGGTCCTGGATTCATTATATTTTTTCACATGAAATATCATTGTCCTGTCATACAACCTGAATGACCAGTACATGTAAAGGATCAGGTATGAACTTCTTCAAGATAGATAAATATAACACAATATGAACTTTAGAGACATTCAGTGGAATTACCAAGTGGAATGGTTTTATACCTACTAGATCAAGAATATCTAAATTCCAATATATACAGTGCTCATCTTTCCCTTCTTTATTAATCTCTTATCATTCTTCTATGGAGAAATTGGATGAAAAAAATTAATCAAATTTAAATTCCATCTCGAATAGATGATTGTCATTATAACTTTTCTAATTACTTTAAGTTTCCTGGATATAGTGTTTATAGGATCAAACATTTTATTTCATTTAATAATATAGGTCAAGGCTCAATATCATTTGTTCTTCAACATAATCCAAATAGGTATAAGATCAAAACATTCCTCCATAGAGGACTTTAAATAGATTAATATGAATGCTTGTGTGAATACAATTGTTATAAGAAAACACATCTAGAAAAATATTTTGATCCCAAACACATTTAAAATAGAGGTATAAAGAACTCAAAATATCCAATATGGTTTTATAGTTCTCTTAAACTGACCATTTATCTGAGGTTGAGACATCATAATAAAACTCAACTATCTATTCAAATTCATTGACGGAATTTCCTAAACTTCATGGTAAACCATAGATCCCGATCAGAAACAGTAGACTATGGTACTCCATTAAACTATTACACACAATTAATTTATATTTATGAAATATGATCAAGATATAAGTATCATATGATGTAAATTTGGTATTTCAAATTTTTTAGGTTATTGACTACATTCCAAATGTAATTATGTACATTATATGATTTTTGAATTCCCGAGACAAAATCCATTGTGAAGTTTCTTAATATCCAGTATCATATGTGTAGTGGTTTTAACATCCTTATAGACTTATGTCAGTCATCCTTAAAAAATTTACATACCCTGAACTCAGATAGATATTTGGAATATCTCTCTTCATGTTGTCCCACAAAAAAGATTCTTTTAGGTCTCTATACAACATTGTACTTCTATGATGAATAAACAATGATGAAGTATGAGGATCATCCAAAAATTCCATTTTCAAATATCATATATATAGAAAATATAAATGTCTCTTGAACATTATCATTCTATCATAGTCATGGTTAAACATATGAACAATTATCACTTTCTTTTATAGCTCAATGTTTTCATTGAAAACCTCATTAATTGTCACTTAGATAGATGGTTGGACACTTATTTTTGAAATATATGATTTCTTCCATTCCATGATGATTTTAGGAACCATTATTTTCAATGAAAAAATTATTAGATCATTTTTTATCCCCATCATAGATAAGTTTGTGTTATCCTTTAAACATTAAGCATCTTACAACATGTGTTTTTCTTAGAGAGGTAAGGTATTGAGAATTTATAATATTAACTTAACACTGAGAATCATCCCTATAAAATATGCAATGATTTATATGTTGATATACACTTTATAGTTTTTTACAAATATATTTTACACAATTATAAATAAGATAATTCCTCTATATCAATAATAAAAAAAATTACCATAGCTAAATACAAATCCTGCGTTTGATAATTTTCCCAATAAACATTAAATTTGAGTGAGGAATAGGCTTTCACTATATCATTCTACATGATATCAAATATGATCCCATTCCTAAATGTATTATTATAGATTACAAATCCTTTACTATTGTAGGGAAATAAAAACATAGGTTCACTAAATAACTTTCTCCTTAGTCCCTTGAAATTTCATTCACATTCATATCTCTAAAGGAACATAACTTCTATCAGAGATAACTTAGATAGTGTATTATTCAATATTGAGTAATTATCTAAATTGTGTAAGCAATATCCATCCAAAGCAAGAAAACTAAAGATCATATAGACTATGTTAGGTCAAGTACAATTCATAATAACATCTATCATTGAAGGATCTATTGATATAGCCATACATGAAATTATATGAACCAGGAATGAAACTCTGCAAATATAAATTTCTCATTCAGTAAATTATTCATAAAAAATATCCTTCTTCAATGTCATAATAACAATTCTCAAATGATTTTCCTACTCATCCTCAGTTTTTGAATATCGAATAATATCATTTATAAATACTATAAAAACGAATTAAGGTAATCTCTAAAGATAATATTCATTTAATAAATGATGATAGTAGGGAAATTTTTTTGATACAATAGAATAACTATAAATTTAATGTGTCCGTACATTTTATAGAATATTTTCATAGTTATATCATCCTTCTTTACCCATAGTTTATAATGTGCATAATGATGGAAAATCTTGTAAATTTATTTTGATCTATGTTGTTAATAAATAATTGATTAATTTAGTGTATATCAAATATTTTCTTGATTGTGATCTTTTCAGGTTCTCAATAAACAATTCATAGTCACATTGATCCATATTTATTCTTAACATAAATAATAGGTGTAACCAAAGGGGTTTCACTTGACTGATTGATTATGAATTCAGGAATATCTTGGAGTTTATTCTTTAATTCATGCAACTCAATTAAGGATATTATATATAGATAATTTGAAAAGGACATATCATTAAGTATGAGTTAAATTGAGAATTAAAAATCATGGTTCAATGTATGTTCAATAAATTATTCACAATATACATCGACAAACTCTCGAACAATAAGAATATTTTTGTAGTTGAGTTTCGCCCTAGCCATTTGAGATAAACGTCCATTTGGAATAGTAATCAAGAAGCATATAATGGATATGATTTAAAAAAGAAGTTCATATTTATCATAACCTTGAAATATTATTCTAGGTTGGTTTAAAATATAAAATGTGACTTAAAATCAATGGAAATTGATGTGGTATTAGTGTAAAGAATGTAAATCCTTGACCAAAATAACATCAAATTCAACGAGATAGAGAATACCAACATTTTCAAGAATCACATTCCCACAAACATCAATATTATAAAATTAATTGATTTAATATTTGATCCTCATACCATTAGGTTATATAATTAATAATTCAACAAATAATCATTTGAATGGTATTTCGATACCTGTAGAAATTTATTCAGATATAAAAGAGTTGATATAACCAAATTCAAATTATGAATTATATGTTATATTGTGGATGAGAATTATACCTTTCCTTAATTTTTAATGTAATACAATTATATAATTTTTATCACATTATATTTCTATTTATCTCATTACTTAATATTTTTATTACCTTGATCATCATAAATAACATTACTATTTTATCACTAATTAGAATAATTCCCATACTCCTTGAATATGATAATACATATTGTATTTGGTACATTTTTTAGGACTTTATATCAATTCAAATAATCATCTAACTTATTCTAATATTTTTGGAATTTTATTTTCATATGACCTTCAATTCCAAACATAAATGAGTTACCAATTCCCTTACGGAAATTTCCACAATGATTATTATCAGGCATATTGAATAAAAGAAATCTAAACCACATCACACCAGGATTTTTATAACTTCCTTTGAATTCAATCATTATTTAATTACCAATACATTGATATGGATAGGTAACTACAATAACCATTTACACCTTTATAATACATTTAATGATTTCATCATAGATACTTAAATCCCTTATAGATAATGCCCTTTAGAGACTTTAATTTATTTTACTAATGAACTGATAAATGTTGAATTAATATTTTGATGATAATACCATAAGTACACCTTTAAAGTCATATACAACTTTATTGATAGTTAAAAATGGATTCATTATCTATCCAATTTAGCTCATGTAATTCCGCCATTATTTTTGTATAAACAGTTTAAGGAAATTACTTATTGGTAAATAATCACTTAATCCCATTCCAAACCTATACTAAATTTTATCATGTTGACTTGTATTATTTATAATATTATTAATTGATATTATTTTCCTTACAAAATATAGACTGCCAAATGTATGTTCAATCATTGAACATAGGATAATGAAAAATATTTTTTCAATGATATTGATCCATTACTCAAAAAAATGGTGGACCGGTTGAACCACTATAAGAATTTGGATGTTGAATCATAAAGGATTTAATAAGAAATTTGTTCCATCCTTTGGACATTTAGATGTTAAAAATTATTCATATCTTGAGAATATTGTGTGATCATAGAAATATGATTTTTTATTCAAACTCCTATATAATTTAGTAGTTTAGGATAGAAATTATTTCATTTTCCATCATATTATGTTTTAACACAATTACATTAGGTTATAACCATTTAATAAAACAAAAAATTATTGTGAAAAAAATAATTATTATTAAAACCACCATTATCATGAAAAATAATTTATTTGATGTCTAAATCAAGAATTTTTTTTAAATCTATACCCATAGGTTTAACCTGAGTCATCTAGGATGATTAAGAAACAACATCATTTTATCCTATACATAAACATATCCCAATATTTCCTAAAAAAATTCTCGTCTAGTTTCCAAATATTAACTAACCCTTCCTCTAATATCGTATATACTGGCCCATAACATTCAAACATAGATATTATATCTTATTTAATTAATATTCAGTACATTACATTATGATCCATCCAAGAAACATATAGGTCTAGTATATTTGAAATACTAGAAATAAAAAAAATTCTTTAATGAGTTAACTACATAATATCCCACCAAGTTCTTAATTACTAGAAACCTATTTAGGTATATAATTTATAATATCATTATTTATAACCTGAGTAATGAATAAAAAATAAAGGGATAGCTTAGACTCTCAGTTAGGGTAAATAAGAGAGATATTAATGATAAAATTATCATAACATGAGCATATGTGAATGAGAATATGAACATATCAATTGAAAAAGCATACCCAACATAACATATTGGAGGATCATTAGTAATGGAAGAAATCATGGTATTTAATATGACAAGAATCATAAATTAATCGAAGAACATTATCCACGAGGGCATAAAATTAGCATACAACTTGATATTGTGGCATAAAAATATGAATAAAATATTATTTTAAAAGTATTCTTGGATCACATAAAAGACTCATATTTTGTTGGGTTCATTTCCAAAACCATCATATTTTGCATGGTTAATTCCCATGATTATCATAGTGGATCGATTCCATAACAATGTGGGGTTCACTAACCATTCCATTTTTTATCTAATGTTACATATATCTTTACCCAAGGCATTGGTGGGATATATAATTCATGGAACACCAACCATATAGTTAAAATAATAAATATGTGTACAAAAATACCATAAAACAATCCTTATATTAGAATTTAGTAAAAGAAATGGGTTATATAAACATATTTTCGTTTTATCATAGAATGACCCATGGAAAATTAATGGGGTTCGAAAATATCATATTGTGATAAATATAAAACATCAAGAAAAAGAATAATGATGGAATATTTGGATCATGTCCCTATTAAATCATAATATAAATCAATAATTTTTTATTTAGGATTATAAATTCTATTACAATATCACTAAATTCTTTTAAGGAAAATATCCATTCCACTTTGAAATTTAATTTTCAAAGTCAAAAAATTCACAATATATTTTGAAAATACTTATCTATGAAATTTTAATTGTAAATATATAAATTAATATATATAATTTAAGGTTTCATGTTGGTGGGATATTCCATTCAAGCTGTATATGTTAATATAAAACATTTATTTTTTGCGAAAAGTCAAAAAGTATAACATTCAAAAAATGAAATGATATTCCATTCTAATAATATTTAAAAATTTAGAAATGGTAAAATTAAATTTGAAAAAAATCTTAAAGATTAAAAATCATATTTATAACTTTTTTAGAAAACGTGTATATGGAATAAAATAGGTTTTTTGACCGAAGAGACAGATAAAGTCAAGTTTACATAAAAATATATTTTTTCTTCTTGAGTATATAAAGTGAGTTTTATTAATGGAAAACAAATATTTTAAATAATTAACCAAATGATAATAAAATTCAATAGATTATTAATAGTTATATAATTATATTTCATCTTCAAAAAAAATTCATACATAATCCCGATAATAGAGAGATTGTGACATAAAATCATTGCTGCTTTGATAACGTTTCAATTATAAGCCCCGTGAATGAAAGAACCATATAGAGAAATTTAAATCCATGTAATTTTCATAATAAATCATAATATAAATTCATTTGTGGTAATTATTCCCCATAAAACAAACATATTTTGAATATAGAATGTGTATCATTAAAATAGTAGTGAGACCAGAATCCCTTACATCATGCCCGACTTCCCTCAAATGCATTTAAGCCTCCAATATAATAAATATTACTTTGTTATATATTTAGTTAGTACAAAAAATCTTATATATCCTAAAAATAAAATTTAACTGTAACCATTTATCTACAATTTATTAACAACTCTTTATTAAAATCCCAGTTCTGGGTGATATTTTCTTCATTTCTATGTATGTTTTGGTTCAGTGGTTTTTGTATAAGTACTTTGATAATTTCTTTATAATATAAAAAAGGATAATAGAGATAAAAATTTCATATACAAAAATTATATATACATTATAATCATTCATGATAGATAGATATATACAAATTAATTACACCGTTCGTTGAGATGGTAGGTCGTATGTACACACGAATGCTATTTTCACTATTCCTTGGATGGAGATAATGAAAGGTTAAGAATAATTCAACAATATAGAATCAATATTATATCATATAAATAAAGTATATTAATTAAATATATCATTATTACCATCCAATTAAAATTAAAATGAAAAAAAAATCGCATCACTTCATTGATGTGGTAGTCTACACGTACGCACAAATGATTTTATTGTTTTTCAAAAGTATTTGAAGGTAAGAAGGTATATATGATATTATGATTAAATAATAATAATTATGTCATATGTATAACATATAAATCATAAACATATCATAATAACCTTTGATTAATGATCAAGATGAAAATTTAATTGGGTCTCTACATGCAGATGGTAATTTGTAAATAGGCACGAGTGATACTTTCATGTACCATTTAATGGGGAGGAGAGTTGATAATGTTGGTTTTAAAACCATAAAAACATTATAATATATTGAGGCTACTGATTTAATAATATTATGTATTATATTACAGATTTATATGATGTAGAAAATAATTAAAAGAATGTGATCTTTAAGGAGATTACCTCTTATTTGAAACAATTTATTTAGATCTTTTTTAAGGATCCTAGGTTTGGAATTTTTGGAATAAAAATAATCTAGATTCCATATGGATAATATTTTAATCTGTTCTTTCATTTACTGTTAAATCTACAAATCTCATATTGGTGTGATGAAAAGAAATTATGGGTTCCCATTTATAATGAATGTGACGAGAACTTTTAGAATTTCTTAAAATATTAAATTATAATTAAGCCATTATGAAGGAATAATCTTAGAAATGAACAAATATTCAAATATAATATAGGAATTTATTATAACAATATAATGGAAATTTTGACAGGTTTTGGTTTCATGTTAAAACATTTCATTTTGATTAACCAATTGGATACCCAATATTACCATTAATCGTGGTAGGATATTTTATGCACATAAAGGGTTATAAATTTAATTATATGATAAAAATAGATTCATAAATGAAAAAAATGATAAATTAGAAAAAATATTATCCACATTTTCATATTTAAATATTTTTAGGTTTTAAAAATAATTCAATAACATATTATTTTGATAAATGTCATTAATGTCAATTTTTAACCTATTCAAATTATTTGACAAAAAATACATATAAAAAACAATAATTAAAATTTAATCCTTTAAAACAACAATAATATTCATATTTATATAAAATATTCACGTGACACTATAAATCATTCAAATTATACTTATATTAGTATTTTTAATGTCATATATATTATTATTTTAGAAATAGGATGAATATTGTATTATAATTGGACAAGTATTTAAGAAAATTATTTGGTTACTAAAAAATATATATAAATTACCATTATGAATAAAATTTTATTATTACCTTAATATATATTTACATACATTAATAATATGTTTTTTCATATATGGATACATAATAGATTTTTATAATTACGAGAGTGACATTGTGTAAATTTATTTTCATTAAATATTATATTAGTAATTTTCATTGAAATATTTCCATTAAATGAATAATGTTTTACAATAATATAATAATGTTCGAATTAAATGTTTCAAATAAGAATTATGATGAAGATTTATGGCCTTATAAATTATTTTTAACCATGATTAACTTGACTTACCCATTACCATTGTAATTAATGTTTCCACGATTTCTATTCAAAATGCTTAAAAATAAAAAGAACATATTTAAAGAAAAAACATATACCTAATTATTCAAAATATGGAATTTATTTTATAAAATTAAATTTCTATAAGTTTAATAAATTTATTTTAAATATAATTTCACAAAATGTGATGAAAATTGTCCTTTAAAATATTTTTATGTATAAAACTGGGTTTATTTTGATACAATTATTCAAAAAATATTCAGTGAGTGTTAATGAATATGAATAAATATATAATATATGAATATAATTAAAATAATTACCAAATACTGATTAATTTAGTTTATTAAAATAAAAATACATCATGTGCATAAAAATGGTTTTTTAGTAAAATCATCTTTTTTATTTTACAATGTTTTTTATTTTTACTTATAATGAATTAATATCCAATGAATTGATTTTATATACATGTAACCATAACTTTTCCATATATCAGTTATCATTATTTATACCCTCTAATATAATGGCTATGTGATAACTGTAACATAATAATATTTTAATAGTATATTTTGTGTTGTTTAAAATCAGTGTTCTGTATAATTGAAGCAGCCAAAGAAAAAAAATCATTTTAATAAAAATATATTCTAAAATATTGAGTTGTTATATATATGGAATATATATCGATATTAAAGACCATAAATGTTTAATGTGGTTCCACCATGATCTCTATGACATAGACAAATGAATTCTATCCTAAATAAATATTCCTTGAAAAAATCATCCCAATTTACTAACACTACCCAAAGTTGGTGGTGTCGATCATCAGGGTGTCTTTGTATGAATATGAAAATGTTACTTGGGTGATAAATGTTGATTTTCATACTATCACATCATATTCTAAATGTACTCACAAATATTTTGGATTTTTTAGGGACTCTTTCTTTGTTTCCTACTGAGTATTGTACTCAAACACTGAAAAAAAGCATTTTTGGGCATACAGACTTCATGATTTATGATCCAAGTAAGGTTATTCCCCAATTATTTATTGTACTATTGAAGTAGATAAATAGTCATTAGATGTTAATATGGATATATTCATTAGAAATTTTATTTAATCCTCCACTTTTTTATATTTTTTAAAATACAATTTATATTATAATTCAAATCAGAGGGGGTATTTATTTTTATATATGAACTGTGTGAAATAACATGTGTTTTGTTTTTTAATATCATAGGGATAATGCAACACCCTAATAATATAAATTAAAAACCTTGTATTCAATAGTGTGTATGAATTACGAAAGAAATAACATATTGGAATATAATATTTAAACACATTATAATATATTTACTATTTAAATGTGATTATATATATTTCAATTCATGCAACAATGAGTTATTATGTGTCAAATGAAAGAGTGACCTTCTTCAATGGCTTATGATACATGAAAGTCTGATTTTTAACGAAAAATAATATAAGACTAAACTATTATTGTTTAATTTAATAAGATATATACTATAAGTCAAAACAATTGTTAACTAAACTATTAAATTATTTGTTTTTTATAAATATGAAATTAATTCCTGTGTTACCAATTAATGATAAATTATAATAAGAACCCACTGGTTTGAAAACTAAATATTATTATTTTTATGCTTCAAAGGAGTTCTATATTAATAAGCATAATTAATTACAATTAGAGATTGATTTTAATGAAATATATATGTTATATATTCAATAAAATATTTTTTAATATTCATCCATTAGGTTTGATTTGTATAAGATAATAACAAACCCTATTTTACACATAAAACCAATATTCATATCAAGGTAATTTTACAATCATTAAATATAGAACCCATTATAAAAATGTATTTTTACACATTACTTTATTTAATGTGTCAAAATAAAAATCAAATTTTAAATTTAAACACAATAATTAGTATTGGGATGTTTTTTGATTTTTTTGAAACATTCCACTTTTTTAATGAATAGAAAAAAATGTGGTTTTTAGATCAAAATTTATTTTTCATCTATTTTATCTATAAGGATAATTTGTAAATTTAATTAATTTTAAAATTTAATTAAAAAAATTTCTACCAATTAATACAATATATTTCCTTTAAATCAATTTTACGAATAATTTTATAATAAAAACCTATCAAACATTTGAACGTTTTTACATTAAAAACAGGTATTATCAACCCGCATGTACGGTGAATTTTAAATTAATTTCAGATACTTATATGGTCATAATTTTTGAAAAATTATTCCCAATTATTAATTGGAATAATTTATAATTTTTTATAATTTCAATTTAATTTTTTACAAAAAAAATAATTAAATTTATTAAAATTAATTACAATGAATTCAGTAAATAAAGAACTAAACCACAACCTTAAGGCCCAAAAATACATTTATACTGTTCCAACTACTATTTTTTCCCATATTTCAACCATATACTATCTTTTATATAATTGGCATAATTATTTGAACCACATGAAACATGGAAAATTTGTTATGAATTCCATTTTTAAAATATTACATGAGTGCCACACCTCCTCCAATAAAATTGGCCACCCCTTATCCCCATTCCTCCAACCTCTAAAACCACATAAGTTTGAACAATATATTCCAAAATAGATTCCCAACATCCCTATATAACACATTAAATACTCTATTGCTAATAAATCCTTCCGAAGAATCCATTCGGTATACACCAAAAGGACATACCCAATTTTTAATTTAATGCTTTCCAACAATGACTTTTCTTTCATTTACTTCTCCACCTCCTAAAATATTTTTATTAAATTTTCATATAATAAAACCAATATACTTAATATACTATTGTGTTTTTTATGTATTTTACCTATACCAACCCATACTACAATCTAATGGGTAACGAACATATAGTTTCTAGGTAAGGAGGACTACCTCCTCGGGAAATGATGATTATTAATTTTTACAATACCAACAATCATTGATGGCCATTATGAAGGAAATGATGTTTATATATTTCATATATTATATTTATTATTTATTTATACTTTTTAAATCCTTTTATAACCCATAAATTTAATTCTTTCCATTTTTGGTTAATATGATTACATCGTTTCAAGAAGTGTAGACTACAACACTCTAAATGCAATTTGATTCGTTCAAACTAAACATATTGTGTATTATTGATAGTTTTCAAAAACATATATTGAATATATTATATAAATAGGGTTATTTAATTATAATATGCATGTATTTACATATATTTTATTTTTTATTATTTTAAAATACGATAATGAAATGAAGCTATCATTCATGCGTACATACATTCTACTATCTCCATGAACGGTGAATTTCATTTCATGTATCCAAATATTATGTACTATTATAGATAGGTATATAATATATATATATATATATAATATTAACATCGTTTTTTACATTCTGTATATGATCAAACCATGATATAATAAATAATGAAAACAAATAAAAAGAAAAAACAAACTCGGAAAACTAGGAAATTAACACCCAATAGAGATAAAATAATGAAAGGATGATAAAAAAATGGCTCAGAAGTTTTTATCAAAGGATCTTATATGATATAAAAAAAATTTAATATTGTTCTTTTTAAAATTATTAATATTTTTAAAAACATTATTTAAGAGGTTAAATGATTTTCAACTGAAAGGAACCATAATGTAACTAATTTTCATCCCTATTTTTACATCCGTGAGATAAATGTCATGCTCACCACTCTTTTATGTGACGTATGTAATAAAAAATTTTATATTATATATTTAATTGGTTTATCTTCATGTTATTTTAATATTTAATTTAATGTTATTCCATCATGTGGTGTATTATTTTATACTTTTCATTGTGGTATATGACACATCATAATGATTAAATATTATTTTCATCAATTATAATTTTAATGATACTTCAATGGTATTTCCATAGAAGGTAATTATATTACAATTTTTTTAAAAAAAATTTATTTTGTATCTTTTTTTATTAATGATCATTTAAAATATTAGAACCCTTTTCCACTCATTGGTACTCAAACTTTTTTCGAAATTCATTTTTTTGAAAACTAGAATTTATTCCGGTCTTTATTCGAAAATCATATTTTCTTATAAAAACATAGATTTATTAAAAAAATTACAAAATTATTTTAAAATTATTTGGTAAAGTCATTTTTACCAATTTTTTCTTTTACAAATGTTTTCTATGGAATCATTGTATTGTTTTCCTCATAATTTGTTTTTCAAACATTTTTACCATCAGAAAGGATTTTTTTCTCAAATGGAATGTACGAATTTACTCATCCTAATTTCATTGAAGATTAATTTTCATACCTAAAATTTTATTTTCAAAATAAAATTTTATGAAATGTGTTTTTCAAATAAAATTTTTTTCACAAGGTTTTACAGATCAAAAAGCATATATTCATCAATAAATTTTTTAAAAGATTGTTTTTTAATGCATCCATTCACTAGTGAAAACAAATATTTATATTACTCTACTCAGAGAATGTTTTATTGATACCATCATTAATCTTCATCTATATAGATAATGTTTGAGTTGTCCAAGGATAATATTCAAATTAATGTCGTTTATTCATTTTAGTTCCCATTAAATATTGAAAATCCTATGATTATTGCACATTAAATTTACCCTAATTAGGCATATAATCTATCATGGATATGTTCATTTACTGAACTGTATACCATTATTCAGACAGTGTTTACTTTTAATTTATTTTTATTATTTAGTTAAATTTTAATAAATTCGTGTAGTTTATTCAATACGAGTATTTGATAAGGAATATTATTTATTCATTATGAGTAATTATTTGGACAGGTAAGGTATGGGTTGGAGACCGTTTATGGAAATATTTATGGGTTGGGTACCCATTAATGAAATCCTTTAGATGAAATGGTAGTCTTAAGAGGGAAAATAGTTGGGGAAATTATATTGGAGTCTACCAAATATGATTAACTGTCTTGCAAAAGATCATGCGGGTAATGGTTCCATGTACATTGGAGACATGGTGTCCAATAATTAATCATATACCTCATCTAGTTTCATTAATTATTCATTTAAGGGCTTCTTCATCGACTTGTCTGTGGATACATTTCATTTTGTTCATCAATTAAATGTAATGTGTTTTAGTTTATTACATTTCTATTTTCATTTTTCCATATTTAGTTGTTTTAATGTCATGTGTTTCCAGTTGTTACCTTTCCATATTGTTGATGCACATCCATTCTGTTTATTGATTACATGGAATTTTTTTTCCGTAATTCAGATTTCCCTATTGTCTATTATCATTGAGTGATTATTTATTCTACTACATTTTGTCTTTACTGTCCATTTGAAATCACCCTTATGATGTTTCATTCCCCATGAATCTAAGAAGAAAACATTGAAAGATATAAAGGTATCTTATAGATGGATTAGGGTTATCCTAAAAATTGTTTATTTATAAATAAGGAAATCATTATGTTGGAATTATTATAGAGATTTGTAATTTAAGACTCTTTTTTTATTTGATTTTCCAATACTACAGAACTGAAATGTTCATCGAGGCTTGATTTCATGTAATCATAATAACTAATTTGTATCAAACACTGGATCTATGATATCTATGGCCGGTTCACTACAATTGGATTCAAATGAGGTTTAGTAGCAACCGTGGGAACTATGTTTATAAAATAATCTTCGGAGAACATAACCATATAATTTTATTTAAGGATAATTATAAAAGAAAATCCTAAAGTATTTTAAGGTAGAGATTATGTTGGTTTTACAATAAATACAACACTTTCTAGATTATAAAAGTGGATGTGGTTCTAACAAAGATGTACCTCAGAGTAATAACTCTAACAAAGTGTTCTGAGCCTAACTCAAGGTAACTTGGTAAATGAAAATGTGCCTTACTGTAGAATGGGTTTAACAGTTCAGAGGGATATGCTCAAGATAGTCGATTTTTCATTTTCAAATATTTATAATGGATTTTGAAAACAAATAACAATGATTATTCTTATGGAGTTTTAGATTGAAAATACTGTTTAATTAATAAGAAATCATATAAATGATATTATTCATAAACTATAAACCATGGAAGGAATTGTGTGTAAATAATTGGATGAAGAATTTATGTATTCAGGATCTATTGAAAACTATAGTTAAAAATCCTTTTAATTATTAAATTTCAAGTATTTATATTAGATTTTTTACAAAAAATTTACACTATATTTAAAAAAAATTATGTTGTTTGACAACCAATCATGTCTGAAAAGGCAGTATTCATTTAACCCATGATGAAGGATGAAATGATTTTAACGCCAACCACTATCCCATGAAATGTAATGGTAAACTTTTCATTGTCTTTAGTTAAAAAATTTGATAAATAAATTTTAATGATGAACTAGTAGTATCAATTTTGAGGAGTATATATTAATATATTAACAATATTGGTTCTGAGAGATTGTTCAGGAAAAACAGTATGACTTTTACCTCTTTTACAAGACATAGGAACCATCAAATGTTTCTTTTATTTTATCAGGAATAAAAAATTAATTATATGTAATTAATTTTTGGAGTAAAGGGATGATTTACAATTTGATTGAATAATGGAGAAATGTTATGATTTTTTATTAGAAATTGAATCCTTTCAAGTAGTATTATTTCACTTTTATTTATTGTAAGTAAAACAATTTCCCAAAATTAGGAAAATTAAATTAAAATAAAATGTTGTCCCAATACCATAATTTATATTGAACCAATGGTCACATATATCATAAATGATTTATGTATGTGAGGCCCTGAGATTTATATTGATTATTCACTTTTTTATGATTTATGACCTATATCACTCCATATAAATATTTATGTTTTTCCTCCAGTTATGTATCTCTACTATCCATTGATATTATCATACTTTTATACCTAGTTATATGTTATTACATGTTATCCAAATATATCCCATTATGTATTTTCTTGAGTATTTTTTACAAACCCTTCTAATGATGTGGGATTCAAAAATAGGAAATATTAAATATTCTATCAACATGGCCATTTTTAAATTATGAGGACTCAATTTAATTATGGTGGATAGAATGTAACACCCCAAAATTCTAATGTAAGAACCTTGTAATCTATAGTGTGTATGAGACACTACTCCAAACACATAAGGAAATATAATATTCATATACTTTATAATATATTTAATATTTAAAATATATTCTATATATTTCCACGAATGTACCACCAAGTTATCATGCGTGGAATGCAAGAGCGGTCTTCTTGAATGGCTTACATAATACCAAAGACTGAGTTTTACAGAAAAATAATACAATATAAAAATATTATTATTTAATATAGTAAGATATAAAGTTTCCATTATGAATATTATTAACTAACCTGTGAAATATATATGTTTTATGTAAATATATAACGAATTCATGGGATAACAATTAATGAGAAATAACAGTAAGAACCAATTGGATAAAAAAAGAAATACTATTATTTTTTTGACTCAAATGGTGTTTTATCATAATAAACATAAACAATTAAAATTGGGGAATTATTTCAAATGAATATATAATTTATATATTCAATGAAATATTTTTTATATTCATCCATTATATTTTATATGCATAAGATAAGAACAAACCCTATTTTACATCTAAAAACCTATTTTTTTATATTGGAAAATCTTCTAACTTTTAAATGAGAATCCATTTTAAATCATAATTTCATAAAATTAATTGATATAATATGTGAAAATAAAATTCATAATTTAAATTGAAAAATGAAAAATATTTTAGGTTGAATTTAGGATTTTTTCAAGCATTTCATTTTTAAATGAATAGTTTAAAATATTGAATTTTTAGTTCAATAATTCATTATTATCTAATTTATTTATAATGTTGATTTATAATGTTAATTAGTCTTAAAGTTTAATTGATTTATATTTTTATCAAATATTAAAATTTATTTCATTGAAATCAATTTCACTATGAAATTTATTATAAAAAAATATAAATCTTTCATATATTTTTATATTAAAAACCTGCATTGTCATCCCACCTACGGTATGAATTTAAAATTAATTTCTAGCACATCTATGATATCAATGTAGAAAAATGGACTCCATATTTGTAATATGAATAATTAATAATGAAAAATAAGGAAGAAATTGTTTTTGAAATTAGATATTACTAAAAGTAATTATAATTAATTACAACGATTAAGGTTAATAAGGGACTAAACCTTTACCTTAATGATCAAAAAAATATATACACATGTTCAAGAGAGATTTTATATAATTATTTCTACCATATCCTATATTATATCTAATATTTTCCAATATTTTATACAATTTCTAAATGAAACACTTGGTATGAATTTCGTTGTCAAAATATTACAAAAGTGTCACTCCTCCACTATAAAACGACACCACTTCTCCCCGTTCCTCAAAAATCTAAAACCACATATATTCATGTAATATATACCCAAATAGGATACCATAATCTCTCCCCTATCCTTGACCCCTCTATTTTGGAATAAATCTTTTCAATTAATCCCTTTTGTGTACACCCAAAGGAGTTACACGATTTTTAAAGTAATTATTTAAACGATAAATTTCCTTCCATTACTTCTCTTCCCTCTAAAATATTATTATTGAATATTAATATAATAATATAATATTAATAAATATACTATGATGGTTTTTATTAAATGTTTGAAATAAAATCACACATAAGACCATCTAATGGGTAACAAATATACCTTTTTGTGTACATAGAACTACCGCCTCACGAAATGATGAATGTTCATTTTTATTTTCCAAAAAGTCATGGATGGAAATTGTGAGGGAAAGACTATTTATATATGATAGTTATGATATTTATTATTTATTTACAATTATTTAATTCTTTTATAATTTGTACTTAAAAAACATCCATTTTTGTGTTAATATGTTAACATCATTTGGAGATGTGTGGACTACCTCCCCCTCAATGTGTTGTGATTCATTCACAAAAAACATAGAACACATTAAGGATAATTTGAGTAATAATACATGAAATATATAACATAAATATGGTACTGTAATTATAATATTCATTTACAAACATAATATTTATTTTTTTCATTCTTTTAAAATATGATAATGAAATGAAAGTAGTGATCATACAAACGTACAGACTATCGTCTCCATGAACTATACATTTCCTTTCTTATCACAAAACAATATATATTATTCTAGATATGTATATAGTGGATATATATGATATTAAAATAATGGTACACATTGGATATGATGAATAGTGACATATTAAATAATAATAAGAAATAAAAAGTTAAAACATACTCGAAAAACTACGTAATTAACAACCAAAATAGTTAAAATAAGGAATGTTTATTACTAAAAGGATGATAAGATATTTTTAGAGGATAATATATGATATAATAAATATTAATATGGTTTTTATATAAGTTAGTAATATTTTTAAACTCCATATACATGAGTTTAAAGTATTTTTACTTGAAAGGAAACACATGGTTCAGGATTCGCATTTCACTTTTTACATCCATGAGATAAATGTCATGTTAACCCCATACATCTTTTGTGTTGTGTATATACTTCCCATTATGTTATATTATAACATCAATACTTTTATCTTCATGATATTTTAAACATTCATTTAATTTTATTCCTTCTAGATTATTATGATTTAATATTTTTCAAAGTAGAATGGGACACTTTTCAATATTTAAATATTATTTTCCATAACGACATATTTAATGATCATTAAATGGAATTTAAAATAGATGAAATTTTATAAAAATTCTTAAATAAACCGTTTATTTTCTCTCAAATAATTGTTCATAATCAATTTCAAGTATTAGTACTTGTTTTTGAATCTTTTGATGTCAAAATATTTTAGATTTATTTTTTGAAAACATGGATTTATTTCACTCATTAGTCATAGATCATGTTTTCTTATAAAACCCATGTTTTATTAATAGGATTTCCAAAATTATTTTAACATCATTTGATAATGAAATTTTTACGTGATTTTTATTTTACTAATTTTTTCAAATTATTCTTATTTTATCATTCTCAATAAAAAAAATTCAAACCATTTTACCGTGAAAAAATAATGTTTTTTACCTCATAAAACAAGTATAGATTTACTCACCATAATTTTTTAAGATAGCTTTATATTTGTAAAAGGATACTTTTGAAGAGATTTTTTTCAAAAGTTATTATCAATAAAAATCTTCTTTAAAAGGTTTTCCAAAACAAAATGATATTTCCTCAAGGGCGTTTTTATAATATCACTGGATATTTTTTTCATTCATCAATGACAATAACCATTTATTTAAAAATACGTTTTTATTTTGTATTGAAATCATCCTTTTTCTTTATTTTAATGGTTTATTTTTTTTCCAAGGATAGTATCCACATTCATATCCCAGATTTCTTTAGTCCCACATTAAGTATTTATTTTTATATGATTATTGAAAATTGAATTTCCCCAAAATATCTATATCATATAATAGGGATGTTTTCATTTCCTAATATGTATACAATATTTCTTATGGTGTTCCAGTTTAAAGATATTTTATTATTTAGGGAAATATTTATAAATTCGTATACTTTATTCAATATATATATTTTATAAGTAATATTGTTTATTATATACAAGGAATACATTGGTAATGTCATACATTAGTTGGGGACCATTTAAGGATATATTTTCAGGTTGGGGACCTGTTAATTAAATATAATCGATGCATCAGTATCCTTATGAGACAAATTAGTTCTGCAAATTATATGGATTTATACCGAATTTTCCAAACTGTCTTGTGAAAGGTTTTAATGGTAATGGGTACATATAGAAAGGAAACATGTAATCCCATAATTAAGAATTTGCTTCATTTAGTTTCAATTATTATTCATCCATGAGATCATGTATCAACATATCTATGGATACATTTCAGTTCAGTTCAATGATTAAATGGATTGAATTTTAGATACTTTCCTTCCTATATGTTTTCCCTTATCATGTTATTTGAATGGAATATTCTTCTAGTTATTACATTTCCATATTATTTACACAATTACATTCAGTTTATTGATAACATAACATCCATTTTTAGTTATTTTGTTTTCTATGTTGACTGTTCTAATTGATTCATTATTACTTCCAATACATTTTTCCCCTTATGATCATTTGAGCTCACCTTAGTTATTTTTCATTCTCCATGAATCCAAGAAGTGTACTATGAAAGATGTTTAGGTGTTTACTAGATGGATTAGATTTATCCTTGATGTTATTTATTTATAAAGGAGGAAAAATTATGTTTTAATTATTGCAGATATATGTAATTAAAGGCTTATTTATGGATATGGTTTACCAGGAATACTAAACTATTCACCCCTTTGGGGCTTAATTCCTTGCAATCGGGACAATTTAATTAGTAATAGAAACTTTTTCTAGGAAATATGGGGCTAGGCTACTATATATAAGATATTATTTTTGTTATATTACACAATGAATTTATATTTTACTCTAGTTTATATTTTATGGCTTCTAATCATTTACTATTATTTTTGGTCAATTGATAAATTCTATGGACTTCCTGCATTATTAATCATACATTCACCACTAGCCAGTGGAATATGGTCTATGTGATGTTAATATAAGGTCACATGGAATTATAAAATGAGATAGAGGTTGGGAAATCCGTCTTAGTTATTACATATTCAGACCTGATACTTTTTCATGATGTTTTTTCTTAATAACATATATTTTCTCTACAAATTTGTGATCAATTATAAATTTTTTATACTAATATAATAAACATTAACTTTTTATATTTTTCTCTCATAATAAATTATCATAATAAAATATATTATTTATTGTATAATTATATTTATAATCTATAAAATAACTTTAATATTCCATGAGTATATTTTTTTAAATAAAATTAAAAAAAAAATTATTTTATTAAAATTATTAATCAAGGAATTTTATTTAATTCACTCACATTGAAATAATAACCCTATAGAATATAAATTTTCATTAGGTTAAGTCCAATATATAACTATTTTTTCATGTTGGTTTTTTATCAGAAAATATAACTATTAATGTTGAAAATACTTTCCAATTACATCATATATTACTCTTAAATGAGAAAGTAAAAAATTATTTTCCTTGATTCATTAATTTAATATTTAAATATCCATTCCTTGGGGAACATAATTCTAATATGTTCATCCAATCTTGTTTAACACAACTCACACACTGAGATAAAATTTATAATTCTTCTCTTTCACTAGATAAATCATAAGTGCCATGATTTTACATGACATATTTATTTGATTGATTAAAGTCTTATTAAGTGTGATTAATGAGAAGAATATAACATATTTTTTATATGGAAATTGTAAAAATCTGGTTACTTAAATTTTATATTCATCTCGTCCATAAAATAGGTCATCACATATGATTCTTATATATATTATGGATATTTATTACATGATTTATTTTTCTCATTTTTTCCTAACATATTAATTTATTTCAAGACCATTATTATATATCACTTATAAAATTATTTATTTATATTATTCATTTTTATGAAAAATATTTTTTATATTAAATAACATACTCAATACATCATTTTAAAATGTATCACTTATCCTTTTTTATAATAAGGATATAATTATAGAATAAAATACTACACACAAAAAATGGATGGTGATATTGATAGAAAACCCCCATTTTATCATTATGTTGGGAGCCCTAAGTCCAGTTTAGAATATGCTTTAAAGCTCCATAATTTATATTTCATTAATCATTATTGATTAATATTATAAGTAATTATCTTAATTTGATATATATATATATATATATCAGTAAAACATAAATTTTGAATTATAAAAAACCAAAAATAAAACTATTCTGGTTGATTCATATCATGTCTAAGGAAATATATTTCATAAAAAATGTTCAATTAAGTATATACAAATTTAAATTAAGAATATAATTTTTTAAAATAAACACATTTGAATGATTCATAATATTTTTATTATGGTATAATTTATATTTAGTATCCACTAGAAATATTAAGCTATTCTGCCAAAAATGAACCATATATGATCATTAAATTATGAATATTTTAATACATATTCATAAAAAAATATAAGGAAACCATAACAATATATTATCCAAAATATTTAGATGTTCCTAAATTTTATATTTATGATCATTAAGTGATGGTGAGTTAGTCAATCCAAATAAATTTTAAATAAAACATAAAATACACTGATTCGAGTTAGTGTATTAAACTATAAAATTAATCAATATAAATATTATAAAAGATAGTGAGTGAAAAATAACATCACATGAACACTAGATATTTTTATAAGGTTCAGCAACTCTTTACGAGGGGAAATTCCTTGGTGATTAATAGGTGTCATCCCATGTCATATGTTCTTAGCTTATTATCAAAAAACGGCAAATAGATTTTGTGGGATGATATTTTTGGACTCTATATGGTAACTCAAGATATAATACAATGGAATAAATCTCATAAATGAGTGGAAGAAAACATGGATGATCTTATTTCATTATCTCCCGGTTTCATTGATCAATGGATGATTTGTTTAGCATAGTATTATCACAAAAATGATCCTTCTTCATGTGAAATATAATTATAAAATTTTGTTTCTTATCAATATTTTTACACTAGTAAAATTATATTATTATATTGATTCACACAAACCATAGTGTAGTACCCAAAACACCAGTGTAGATTCACCTAGTAATATAATTATGTAAATTCCATGATTAAATATCATGATTCATATAAATATATAGATCGTTTACTTATTTTCATTGTCATATTTCACTTATATAATAACATATTTTATGTCTCACCACAATTATGTTTTTTCTTCATTTGTCTATAATCATTCCCCGTCAACCACAGTCATCAAACATGATTTTTTTCTAACATTCCATGATATAGACATAAAACACATGATTTTTTTATTTGATTTTAGATACCAATTATTTTACTAAATGTTCCACAAAACATCATGAAATGTGATAAACTCATTACATTTTTCTTATCTCTAGACTATGACATAGTCGATATAACCATGACATGTTTCTACTACTCATGGTGGCCATTTTGCATGTCCATTTTTATAAAAACATGGGAAAACTAATAATTATCCTCTTTAAATAAATTTTTATTTGTCATCAACCATGTGGTTTATTATATAGTACTACAGTGAAATTTTCATGTGAGGCATATATAAGTAACCTTCATGTTTTTATTAAGTTATCGATTACTTTCTTTTGATGTCTACATATTATAAGATTTTAAAATATTCCTTTGAGTATGATAAAAATTTAGTTTATTTTTTTAGTAATTTTTCAAAGTATGAATACGTCTTATGCTAGTTCCTTGATTTTATGAAGTCATTTCAAAAATTTATAAATACTCTATAAAAATTGATAGAATCTATAAAGTCACTTTTTTTGTATTTTTATGTCTTTATCATATGAATTCATCTTGTATAATCCTATTCCAATTTAGAATAAGTCATTCAAGACCCAGTGTAATCTATTTCAGTGTTTAAATTTACATCCTAATATATCAAAATATATCATTGGAAATTTAATAATACATTATCTCTGATTTTTTTCGAAATTTTATATCGTATGTCATTATTATAAGACTCCATCATAATTCATGATCAAATGAATTAAATGGAGTTAATATAAGACAAAATATTTTTGGAAAGACTTCATCATTTCATATGACTTCATTACTTAGTGAAATTTTGACTTGATAATAGTTCTATGTTGGCCATCTTGAAATTGCACTGCCTACATACAGTTACTTTGATTCTATATAAATGTAAATAGTGAAATATTCACTAAGCTTATACATTATAAATTGGGAGACTATATTGGTATTCAATATGATCTGTAAGATGACTAATGAGGTTAATTCAAGATACATAATGTTTTCCTAGTTTTTATTAGTTAGAAAAATATCATTTGGACCTATGTAAGGGTATTACTCTGAAACCAGAGGCTACATAAGGGTATGATTAGTTTCAATAATTAATTTCTGATAAAGTATAAAATAAAATAAATTAATGTTTTGCATGTTTTAATTTTAGAAAGTAAATTTAATTAGGTAACTTTTTGATTATTGATAATGTATTCAAAAATAATTTTGGATGGAATAATGTTTTTTAGTTCTATGTTTTGGGACAGTTCATCATATTGTGTACTAATATAATAAAAGATCAAGTAGAAGTGATGAGGGTAATAATATATATAGTACAAGAGGTTAAAAAATTTATTTTTTATTTTAATTTTTTATTCAATGTTAAGCATTTTTACATACTAGAATCATTAATAAATTCTAAGTACTATCAATATAACAAATTAAGACACATGCAAAAAACAAAGGGAATATTAACTAATGTGAAATCATAACATAGGATTGTTAACCAATGGGTAATATAAGGTCATAACCATGACATATATGTAATTATATAAAGTAATATGATTATATAAAATATGTATGATAAACGTATATTTATTTTACAGGATTCTTGTTTGAGTGTAAAGAGGGTCAAGATGCAATGTAAGGGGACTTTTTTCACACCTTTATTTATGTGAGAGACATTCCTCATACACTTCTTTTTTCTTCTATTTGGTGTATAAACTTCCCATGAATGTCTTTTATGAGTCATATACAGAAGTCCATGATATTTCCCAATTCATTATATTTTATTTTTTCATAGGGAATATGATTATATTGATTATTAAGTGATGAGTATTTATCTCACAATCTCTTCCATGTTTGGGATTGTTTCATTTAACTATTTTAAGGTAATATTTATCATTAATGTCTATGTTTTATAAAAAAAAATTCATAAAATATTTTTTTATCATTTATATATTTAAATTATTGTTTACCAATTTTTTACTTTTTATTAAACGTTCTGAAAGGAATCATTCTTTCATTTTCCAAAATATGTACTTTTGGAATGTTTTATTAAAATTACGAGAAAAATGATTATTTTAACATATACAACATGAATAGATTTTTATGCTTTCAAAATTCCTTATATCTTTCAGGAATCTGTTACAAATTTTTAATGTGATTTTAAAATAATTTCTTTTCTTTTGAATTTTCCCAACATTTTATGAAAATATAATTATTTCAAAAAAATAATTATATTTTCCTCGAGAATTATTTTAAATGAAATTTTTGATTCCATTATAAGTTATCAATTTGGATTAAAAACGGTATTGAAAATATTTTATGTTTTAAAAAAAATTAATCAATACACATGTTTTATCTGATCTTTAAAAATATGTCCCCACCTTTGATGAGATAATTTGTCATTGTTCAAGAATACCATTCATATAAATTATTTTAATGGTTTATTATTGGGTGGAACGATGTTTATGAAACCCCGCTTCTTTTCACGGGTTAATCTTATGAGGAAATTATAATGAAAACTATATCATTTATATAGGTTATGATTTGATTACATGTTTATGATTCCCATTTTATTACATGGGTTGTGTTTATGATAAATTTTCTATGTTTTTGGGCCACATGTATGAATAATTTCATTATGAGATGTGTGAGACCTATATCTCCCTCCAATTCATTGGGTAAAGATTTATATCTCATGAGATAAACTAATATGGCCTTGGGAGTGAACCTTGAATACCAATTTTCTCTTAGGAGTGATCCATGACTATTAAGATAGCCATGGTAGTGAACTATAACTACTAATATTGTATGAGAAGTGAATTCATTCTATTAAGATAGCCATGGGAGTGAATGTGACTACTACTATGATATGTGGAGTAAACCCACACTACTATGATGGTCGTTGAAGAGATGACTTGGAAACTAATGAAATAATTAAATGATTTTGTGTTTTCAACAAATCCATGTTTTATTCCTATTTTATGATTTTATAGATCATTCCCATTATTTTATTATGATTCATGTCGTGTTAACATTCACTATTTTTACTATGACATCAATTTTGATATTTGATATGTAGGGTATGATCTAATATTTTAATGATCACATTCCCATGCCATATATGCGCATGTTTTTTCTTACATGTCTCCATTATTTACCATTACTGAGCATCTAATCTCACCCCTTTTATGTTTCCTTTCCACATTGTCACGATGATATGTTTTATGTTTGAGTAATATACGAAGTGTTCAAGCCAAGATGATACTATTGGTGGATGATGTAGCTCGTTTATGTACTAGTGATTATGATTCCATCTTTCCGAAGTCACTAGACCAATTACATTCTTTGGGTGTCTCATTGTATAATGTTTATGTATTATGAAAAAGTTATATAATTTCCAAAAACTCCAATAATGGTTCTTTATAATACAATTTATCACTGAGATGGATAAAACCATGAGGTCAAGGATGAAATAGATGTTATCTTGAATCTAACTCACTGTTATCAACATTATAAGATTCCTTGTTACATCTTGTATCTTTTATTATTTATATCATGACTTGACATTAGTTCTTGTAACACCGCACATGACTTACTTTATATATTAAATAATTAATAATAAATGAAATTTTTACATGTTCGGAAACATTATAACGATGAACCAGGTATTGGGAATTTACATAGATGTACTTCTTTACATTATATATCAATTACAACACAATGTTCGAGTTGATATTACATAGACTGGGTGTCATAAACATCACAAGTTGTGGCCAAATGTGATTTATCTCACATTTTATCTAGGCATCCATTTTAAAGATGGACTATTACATCTATACATGTGTCAATAAGGGGAAACGTCCTATATTGGACTCCTAATATTGCTTTCTTTCATGATTATAGAGCCTGGTATCATACCATCGGGAAAGGTCTTGGGATACTTTAATTATTTATGGATTTTTTTATATTATGGATAGTAATTATATCTGATACTTTTTTAACTTTTTTCAAACATTATTGTTACATGACATACATTATCAACATCTTTTTTATAATATAATTTTTTGATCCTATGTTAAATATTATATGTGATTCTATAATGCCATATATTTATACTTATTCCAATATTTAACTATTATTATATTTATTCATTGTGATACACTCTTGTAAGAGGCAATAGTCTCCCCATGGAAACACCATAATCCTTCACTTTTAGTAGGAATCCTCTATTGTTTGTGGAGATTCCCATGAGGCCATATTGCCAACCGGGCTCCAGGAACCTTTCTGTGGAACCCATGTTTAGGACATCATTATTTGGTATCATATTGGTACCTTTCAAACATTAATATTTTGATATTGTTGTCATTTTATTAGGAATTATATGGAACGTGGTTATAAGTTGTGCATGAGTGTTTCTAACCCATGTTCGGGGTAAATTCATAGTTTCCTTGGTTAATTATGTTCGTTCATATTTTCCTATTATATTTGAAATTATACTATCTTTTGGTGTTGAACATGGTATTTTATGGTTATTATTATTATCCTAATTTAGGACTTAATTGCACACATTTCATGATTATACGAGGTTAAATATCATTGTTACATGTATCATCATCAGAACCTATAATTCACATTCCATGCGTATGCCATTCCTTATAGGTTTATTTCATTATTTTTATTTTTATCTATTCTGTACAATTGTTGAGTGATCCTTGATTATATATATATATATATATATGCCTATGATGTTATTTGGTTATGATCGAGGGATTTATCATTTCAAATCATGAGGTGTATGGGCCCTTATTAGAGGGAATTTGGCATTTTACCATGTAAATACATCATATATAACACGTTACATTAGGATATCAAATATAGACTCGGTTGAATAAAAAATAATTGGGTATCTATTTCAGTTGTAAGATATATGGGCCGTTATTCTCTAAAACTAACAATCCATTTTTAATCAAATTTTGATATATATATATATATATATATATATATATATATGAAAATGAATCTCAAAAAATAAAAAAAGACATAAGAAATAAATTGTTCCTAGTAAATGAATAGGTAATGTTTTATCGAACATTTATCTATTAGAACCCATAAAATATTAAAATTGATAACATACAAATATGTGCCCTTCTATGTGGTTAGTTGGGGTATTATACCATAGGTAAAAATCTCTTATTCTAAAATTATAATTCTTCTAATGTATTTATAAACTAGTTTTAAGAAATGTTCTTTGAGATTTAGACCAATTCCCCCATGATGTCTATGTGTTGTGTGCTTGGAGGTGGAGATGACCATACTCCAAAAAAAGGTGATCCATGAGCAGCTAGTCTTATAGATAGTAGTTCCACATGATGCCCTGGTTACTATACTTGATCTGGTCACTGAATCTCATCTTGGTGAGAGTTTCCTACATTTGATGTATTCCATGTGGGGTGCTCTATGACCAACACCTTCTATGGTTGATCTGACATATGAGATATATTAGCATTATACTCTCACTCACATGGGGATAGATATCTTCAGGCTACTATGTCATTTTGTGGAGGCCACCCTCTCTATCTTTGATCATCTGGAGATAACATCATATCGGATGTTCAAGAGTCCTACTTACAAGATGGACGATCTATCCAAGCATTGGTGGGATGTGATTACCTAGAATGGTCACCATTAGTTCATAGAATGATGGAATTTTCAGACTACGTTCTATAATCATTTCATTCCCAAGATGATCAGGTCTGACCGATTTAGAGAGTTCAATCATCTAGAAGATTATACTATGTTAGTCATAGATTATTCAGCATGTTATACTGATTTTCAGTGCTTTTCACTACATCTAGGTTGTTATAATATGTCAAATTCTAGATTGTTCAAGGATGGGATCCAGTATTGTGGTGGTCTAGATTTATTTCCAGTGGACTAGAATTTATACCTATCAGAGCACTCCATGTGCGGCTACACCCCCCTATATGGGGCACACCAACATCCCCAGTGGCAGCCATTTCTTCATGAAGCACGTTGGCGGAGATCCATGCTTATTCCAACACTCACAGGTGAGATTTCCCAAGTATCAGATTCATGGACATTACATTACTTTTGTGGAATGCTTAATACATTACAAAAATAGATACCGAAGGACCGTAATAGTTTAGTGTCTTTGGAAACTCAGAATCAAATCTTTTAATCATACTAAAAGATCTTATAAATCTCCCAAAAAGATCTTCCCCCTTTTTGTTTTCTTACCTAAAACCATTCATTAAATCCTAGGTAAATGAAAATATATAAAAAGTGATCTCAAATTCTCAGTAAGGGTAAGTATGAAGAAATGAATAATATATATACATTTGAACATAGAAACATGAAAAAACGTTTAAACATCAAAATATTATGTCATGATATAAGTCATGACAGTATATAGGGAATAGATCACAAAGGAACATTAATCATGATAAAATAGCATCGGAATAATACATGTAATTTTTGAAAACTATTAATCAAATAATCTGATTTCCATATTATCCAAGGCATTACTGCCAAGACCATCATAGTGGACGAAGTCCTTTACTAAACCAGATTTACCTGTCGTTCGAGACGTGTATTACTGAACTGGATTTACTTATCGTTCCAGAAATATCAATCTCAAGAGAAATAAATCATTACCCAATTAATTGGAGGGAGATATAGGTCCCACCCATCTCAAAATGAAATCATTCTTTTATGTTCCAAAAAATAAACATAAATCATTCATCATAATCCAATGAATAAAATGGGTTTCATATATGTCATCCCATCATAACATAATAAATATAAAAAAATGGATATAAATTCATCATAACCAAACTAAAATCATGTAAATAATCGGTACATTATACATGAAACATATTCTAATAATGAATGTAATGTTATATGAAAAACAGTTTCGATAAAACACTTGAAATGAATTCATGATGAAAATTTCATTTCTTGTTCCAAATCAGCTTCTTTTCTCAAAATGAAGAGCAATTTTAAAAGAAAATAATTTCATTGAAAATAATCATGAAATCATGTAGAGGAAGATTTATGGAAATATGGTGTTAAAAACTGTAAAAATTCCTTCGTGTCATATAATTTAAAATAATTATCCTTTTACTTTTTTCAGAAAAGACAAAAATTACCTCGTATAGTAAAAAACATTCCTTCCATACCATGTGGTAAAGACAAAAAAGGGTAAAAATGACATTAAACATACATGTAAGAATATTAAACATTTTATGAAAATAGTTTTAGAAGACATGGATATGGATGATAAATATAAACCTAGTAAATACATAAAAATAAACATTCTCATATAAGAATGAGACTCGAATAATTATCCCATACCTTAGGTCCAATTTCTTATGTAAGTGTTCCAAACTCTTGTATAATGACTTAAATATTTTAATTGAATTATTCAAGAATCATATACATTTTTATGATATCATATATGATTCACTTACAACATTATATTACCTTTTCATTTTTCCTCTCTATGATGAAGCAACATTTTGGGAAATAATATTTTCATATATCATATTTGTTTGGACTTGTTGTTATGGATATTTTTACATATATCATGATTTACTTACTTCCATAATGTAAAACAAGATTTATATATCATATATATATTCAGTTTTTAAATATATATAAGTGATAGATAAATTAAATGAAATACACCATTCATGAAGATGGTAGGTTGTACGTACGCATGAAAAATGTTTTCCTTTCCTTATTGACTTGAATAATAGTAATTAGATGACATAAATATATATATATATATATAGATAAATACAATAGAATAATTATTTCATGTATCTAAGTATTATTTATTATATATACTTTATTATCATTCTTGAATGGTTAAATGGATAATAAATCTCATTGCGTCGTGGAGAAGATAATCCGTACGTATTCCCAAGCCATGATATCATTCCCATAATTATTGAATGGAATTGGAGTGGATGATATACTATTTCATAATTAGTATCATATTATAATAATCATATATAGTTATTATTTCTACCATTATACCAATCCATGTATGGTGGTGGTGTGAAAACAGATTACACCATCGCGTGGAGATGGTAAGCCGTACGTACGCACACGTAGTGATTTCACTTTTCATTGGATGGATATAAGGTGAAATAGGGTTGTTTAATATTTATAATAACATATATTTATATTTTTTATACATATGTTATTACTTTATAACAAAACGGATAAAGAAGAGGAAGTTGAAGAAGAAAGAAACTTGGAAGAATCAGTAGAAGAGATAGCATCTTCGTCGACGTGCCTCTTTTAAACTTACTATTAGGGCACTAGAGTTGGTCATTTGAAAAGACCATAACCTCTATAATATAACTATAAAGGTTTATAAGAGTAATTTTTAGGGTTTGGGGGAGATTTAAGGCATATAAATGGAGTGAAGAGAAGAGGGAGGAGGTGTCGTTTTATAAGAGATGAGAGGGGAACTATTGGAAACCTCAAATATATTAATTTATAAAAAAGTTAAAACCCACATAAAAACATCCAAAATGATTCAAATTAAAATATGAGATGATATAGGGTTGTAATATCATCATAAAATAAAATTTATACATGTTGGGAAATTATTTTAAACCTTATCAATTTGATTTATCCTTATTTAATCTATTTAATCTTATTTGTGGTAATAATATTATAAATTTTAAATTGTTCTAAATACTTACTTATGTGATGCTAATTGTCCATAATTAGACACTTTATGACATTATGGACCATATAAATTTCATTTTATAAATTTTAAATATTTTTTGTGATTTTTAATCAATTTAATAATATGTTATTTCTATAAAATATCAATAGTGTCAATTTTGACACGATTCATTTATTTGAATTTAAATGAAATCCCCACAAAAGGTATGTTTGAAGAAAAATGTTTAATAGATTCATAACACTTAATATTTATCTATAATATTTATGGAGCACATTAAATAGTAAATATAATATTTATTTTAATATTTTAAAAAAATTATTTGATATTTGTCTTAATAGAATTATTATTACAAAATTTTTCTATAAATATTTAATATACTTATTTATTTAAAAAATAGAAATTAAATACTATTATTAATATAATATTAATATACTTTATAATTATACTTTTAGTTGAATATATATTCTAAAAAACCCCACTTTTAAAATTTTATATTTATTAAATTGTGAAGGTTACAACTTTGACATCATTTAAAATAAAATATTATAAATGTCATAATCTGTTTTATAAGGATACAAATGGTCCATAAGTAGACACTTGGATTATTATGGTGTATATATACTCTAACAATATGTTATGGTCATGTTTTTGGGCTTTTCTATGGGTATTATTATTTTAATAAAAACAATATTCTAGCTTTTTCACTAAATAAAAAATTTATGCATCATTAATGTATAAGTTATTAAGGTAATTATATATTTCATAAAATTAAAAAATATATCATGTAAAATAAAACCACTTTATCATTAAAATGAATATTTATAATAAAATTTATATTAAGTATATACTTATATTAAAAATAATTTAATTATTAAAGTTTGAGTGAGACATATTTCACTTTCCTTTAAATAAAATAAATTAAAGGTCTTAATCTCATCCAAGTGTGTTCCAAAAGATAAATTTTAAACCCAAGTATATTTTAGGATGAAATATATTTGTCCAATTATATTGAGAAAGTGTTAGGGTAATTATATAATATTATTTTTACCCTTAATTACCTTATTATCTTTAACTATGGTAAATAAAATTTACCATTTTTGCTATTCATAATGCCCAAAAATAAAAGTAGCCTATTAACATAATTTGAACTGACTAATTCCAAATATGGAATGAATTTTTCCAAATTCAATAAACAGAAGTTTCAGAAATTTAATTTAAAATTAATCTTGTTTTTTGAAAAAAAATGGGTTTTTGTTTAAATCATTGCAAAAGATTGAAATGATTTTACCTATGAATTCTTCGTAAATATAATAATAATGACAAAAATTAAATTAATTGGTAAAAATATATTCTATTTATACTTTGAAACCATTCAATATTATAATTTAACCATATAAATCATCTCGATGAAATAAGTATCTTTTAAGTAAAATTTAGCATATTTTTACTATTCATTAAAATATGAAAGTTGTCATAAAAATATGAAAAATTTATCCCAAGTAATTTTTTTTATCCTACTTCAAAAACTTTAGTTTATTTTGTCAAATTTTTCTTTTAAACTTGTCAAAAATTAGATTTAAAATGGGTGCACCATCAAAAGGCAACAAAACTGCATTATTTTGAAAAATATTCCTTTATACGAAAAATAGATTTTGCTCTCACATGTGTATTAGAAAATGTGTAGGATAAATTATAATGTTATTAAATTAAAAATTCAGTTATTAATATTCATAACTTCTAGTTCATAATAATATTATAACAAAATATCACTGTTTAGTGAAACTCAGTATAGCGTACAACACACACTATTGAGGATGGTTGCTCTTGCATGAAACACAAGCCAAGATTAGTGTTGCGTATACTAGAAGCTTATATAGTGTAGTGTATAGGGAAATCCAATCTTTTTTTAGCGTACAAAACATGACACGAAATAAATTAAAAAGAATATTTCTCATAAAAACTCAGGGTGTTACATTCTACCCCCCTTAAAATGAATTTCACCCTTGAAATTCATCGGGGTTATAAATTGTTTACTAATTGGAAGTATTTTTTCATACAGACCCAAATCATAAAAAGGAATACTACAACATAATTTTAAAAACTAAATTACAAAATGTAATTGTTACCCAAATTAAATCATCACTGGGTTTCCACATAGGATAAAATAAGTGAAAACATGGATATGGAATAGAAATCTAACCATCATGTTTCGATGGATAGTGGTAGATGACATGGCTATGAAAAATCCAACAATCACAAAGAAATAAATTTTTGATGATCTAATGTACCATCTGATTCATTGGATATGAGGGTACTAGGACGAGGTTTTTGGTTTTCATGATCATTTCCCTAAATTTGATTAATGTTTTAATAAGGATAAATACTTACTTGATTTTAGTGTAATATCATCATTTTTCATTCCATGAACAATTTCCACTTCCTCTCTTATTTAAAGAAATGAAGTTGGACATTTCATTATTATAGTGCTATCAGATCATTCGAAAGAATGATAGGTCATTCCATCTGTCATTATCAAAAATGGGTTAGCACAAATTATTAAATATACATAAGTCCATCTATGGTGATATTAACCGTATATGATTCCAAAAATGGACTTATACATCATATATCATACCGCTTAATAAAATAAAACAAATTTATACTAACCAGGGACTTCCTAGAGGCTAGTGGTTGGCGATAATGGAATGTCTCACTTTTGTTTTGTGTTCGATAGCCACAACCTTGTCTGATGTGACTGTTTGTCGCCCGTCTTGTAGGTTGTATTTTTATAAAACTATACTATTATAACATTCTACAAAAATGTATTATCCTTAAAAAAATACTATATGATGTCCAAATTTATCCATTCCAACATTTAGGTTTATCGAAAATACTTTTTTCAAATCTCATAGTATAAGGAAAATGATTATTAGAAATGTCTTATAACAAGCATGTGAATACCGTCATTTATCCCACATATATCAAAAGATCTATCTTGTTGGTCATATTCCAAACATGTTAATACCTTAATCATGTATTCTCTTGAAACATGAATTACCATATAACCTTATTGAAAACATGAATGCTATCAAAATTTTACTCTTACCACATACCAAAATCCCAAAATTTCTATATAATCAAACCACGATATCACTTTGTCATTATATCAGTCATGAGCTCATTAATACTGTCAAAAATATTATTTTATCCTTGTCCATTCATTATTCACATATCATCTGCTTTCCAAAAAATGATCCATCACTTTTCATGGTTACCTATACCATATAATTATTGAAAACCACAATAAACCAATACATATATATTCTAAAATTCAATGATACTATAAATGAGATTCCACAACACTATTTTGGAATCTCATTACATAAACACTTAATAATTTCACCCCATCATTGTCATATTCAACATCACCAATAGTGATCGCATGTGAATTCCATTTTTCCTTTTCCTTAAGAGGCTGTTGATGTCCATAATTATTAACCCTTGGATTAGGGTATTTGTGAGCATAATGCCCCATTTCCTTGAAGTTGTAGCATTGATGTGATGGTGGTGCGTTGTAGTCTTTTCTCTATTCACATCATTATCTACCTTTTTTACCATTACATCAACACTCAGCTGCTCAATGACCATATTTTCCATACTTAAAACCTTTTCTAGCATCTTTAAGAAAATATACACCATGCTTTTTTCCACGGTTTGAGCATAATGAATCATTCATCTTTTTTTCATAATTGTATTGAGGTTTTTCCATGAACTCCAGATGTCATTTTTTTTCAAAACCACGAGATGGATATGTAACACCAACTTCCAGTTCTACCTTGATATCACAACACACAATTTTTTCAGAGGTACTGAAGTATCATATAGCTATGTCCCTTTGATGACTTGGTTTTAACCCACTGAATAATTTATCAACTTTACATTCAGGTTGGATGATAAAGATAGATGTATAGCTTGAATGCCTTGTAAAATTTGCCTTTTATATACCAATAGATTCATCATCCTTTTGCTAATGATCATGGAACAACTTTTCGACCTTTTTTCGATGAATACGAGGGACATACTTATTAAAAAATAACTTCTTGAACTTTTCCCATTCCATGGATTAAATTTCTTCTTGGGGACTTTTATTCTTAATTAGAGTACACCACTGGTCTACTTCACCTTCTAAATGGTAAACAAACAAAATTACTTTTTCATGTTCTGAACATCTAAGTATGGAAAATATCTTTCCAATGGTACTGATCTATTGTTCAGCAACAAGTGGTTCAGATAACCCACTAAAAGAAGGTGGGTGTTGCCTCATGAAGGACTCAAAAAAATATTGTTCTCGTCTCTGCACATTTGGAAGTCCAGAATGATTCATACCATGTGTATGTATAGAAATAAGATTTTTCACTCCATCTCAAATAACATTGGATTTTTTAGGAGGAAAATAATTGCATTTTCCATTACATTTATCAACAGGGTTAGTTCGAGTTCCATCCATCATCTAAAACCCAAAAAGAATAGCATGATAGGCAAAAATAATACTAGGAAGAATACATAATCAAGGAGGAGTACATTAAATTTCTAAAATATTATGTTTAATCCTAGGTTATTTAGGATCATTATGATTATTCTAGGATTATAACCTACACTTATACATATCCTTACAGATATCCCTAGACATACCATAGAAATATCTATTGGGATCTCCCTAATGTTTTTCATCTTAGTTTCCAAAGGGTAACTAAACCTTTCCCTAGATACCAACTGTGGTGGTTTGGATTTATTTCCAGTGGACTCTAATTGATACAAATCAGAGAACTCCATGGGCATCTAAACCCCCTATGTGGGACAAACCACCATCCTTAGTTGAATCCATTTCCTTATGAAGCCCTTTGGTGGAGAGCCATGCCTCATCCAACGCTCACACATGAGATTTCCCAATAATCAGATTCACAGACATTACATTACTTTTTAGGATTACAAAATACATAAAAAAATATAAACCATTTGACCATAATAGTTTAGAGTATTTGGAAACTCGAAAAAAAAACTTCTAATCATGGTGAAATAACATCAACATCTCCCATAATGATCTTCCACTTTTTTCATACCTAAAACCTTTCATTAAATACTGAAAAAAAACATAACATATAAAGGGTGAGATCAAATTATCCGTAAGATTAAGTATGTAGAAAATAAAAAATCATAAATATTTGAACATAAAAACATGAAAATAATGTTTAAAAATCAAAATCTTGTGTCGTGAAATAAGTCATGGAAGTATATAAGGCATACATCACAAAGGAGCACTAATAATGATAAAATAGAATGGAAATAAAACATGTAATTGTGGAAAACCATTATGCACATAATATGATTTCTACAGTATCCAAGGCATTGCTGTAAAGACCATCACAGTGGACGAAGTTCCAAACTGAACTGAATTTACTTGTTGTTCCTGCCCTGTATTACTGAACCGGATTTACTTTTCATTCCATCCATGTCTTTGTCATGAGATATAAATCTTTACCCAATAAATTAGAGGGAGATATAGGTCCCACCCATCTTGTAATGAAATCATTTATTCGTGTGCCAAAAAAATAAACATAATTCATTCAACATAACCCAATGAATAAAATTGGTTGCATATATATCATCCCATCATAACATAATCCAGATAAAACAATGGATAGAATTTCACCAAAAACAAAATAAAACCACGTGAATAATAGGGAAAATGTAAATGAAACATATCCATATTAAATAATTTCATCATAGATGGAAAATAGTTTTGATGAAACACTTGAAATGAATTCTTGAGGAAAATATCTATTCTTCTTCAAAAGCAGTTTCTTTTCTCAAAATGCCAAGAAATTTTAAATAAAAATAATTTCATTGAAAATAATAATGAAATCATGTAGTAGAAGATTCATGGAAATAAGGCATTATGAAACTATATAAATATGTTCATGCCGTATATGTTAAAAAATGTTCTCCTTGATCTTTTTCCAGAAAATTCATAAAGAACCTCGTATGGTAAATAAAACAAGATTACTTCCATAGAATGTGTTAAAAGTCAACAAAGGGTAAAAATGAAATTAAACATACATGGAAGAATATTAAAAATTTTATGAATTTTTTTTAATACATGGAAATTGATAATAAATATAACCCCAGTAAATACATACGAATAACAAATCTCGAATAAGAACGAGATTGGAATAATTATCCATCACCTTAGGACCAATTTCTTTTTTACGTGTCTGAATCTCATGTATAATTATTTAAATAATTCAATTTAATTATTCAATAATCATATTCATTTTTATGATATAATATATGATTCACTTACAACTTTATATTATCCATTCATTTTTCAATTCCATGATGAAGCAACATTTTGGGTAATAATAGTTTCATTTATCGTATGTGTTTGGACTTCTTGTTCTTGATATTATTATTTATATCATTATTTACAAAAATTGAGAATGAAAAAAATTATTTATATATAATATATATATATATATTCAGTTTGTGTGTGTGTGTGTGTATATATAATAGATAGATAAATGAAGTCAAATACACCATTAATGGAGACCGTAGGCCGTATGTACGCATGAACGATGTTTTCCTTTCCTTATTGACTTGAAAGAAAGTAAGTATTTGAAATATATATATATAAATCTAGTAACATTATAATGTCATATATCTCAGTATTATTCATTTTATATACTTTATAATCATTCCTGAATTTTTAACATGGAGAATGAATCCCATCACGTCGTGGAGAGGGTAATCCATACATACGCAGGAGCAATGATATCATTCCATTAATTATTGAATGGAATTAGAGTGGATTATATAATATATAATAATTTTTATCATGTTATAACAATCATATATAGTTATTATTTCCACCATTATACCCATCCAATTAAGGTGGTGGTGGAAAAATAGATTACACCATGGCGTTGAGATGGTAAGCCGTACGTACACACATGCAGTGATTATGCTTTTCATAGGATGGATATCCGGTAAAATAGGAAAGTATAATATTTATAATAACATATAGTTATATTAGTTATACTGTTTTTATTACTATATAATGAAAAAACTAAATAAGATGATGTATAAGAAGAAAAATACTTGAATGAATCCGTAGAAAATATTACCTCTTCCCCAACATGCCTCTTTTAAACCTCCTCTTAGGGAACTAGATATGGTCTTTAGAGAACACCAGATCCTCCGTAATATAACTATATAGGTTTAAGAAGTGTAACTTTCTTGGGTTTTCCGAGATTAAAGGCTTAAAATGGAGTGAAGAGAAGGAGGAGGTGCCCTTTTATTAGAGAGGAGAGGGGAACTTTTGGAAACCTCAAAAATATTAATTTATAATAAACACAAACCCCACTTAAAAACCTCCAAGAAGACTCAAATTCGAATATGATATGAGATAGATTTGTAATTTCATTAGCCAATAAAATTTAGAGATGTTGGGAGATTATTTTAAACCCTATAAATTTGATTTATCCTTATTTAATCTATTTAATCTTATTTGTGGTAATAATATTCTAAATTTTAAATTATTATAAATACTTACTTATCTATTGTGAATTGTCCATAATTGGATACTATATGAAATTTTAGACCATATATGTTTTAATTTATTAATTTTAAATATTCATTGTGATTTTTAAACAATTTAATAACATCATATTTTTATAAAATATCAATAGTGTCAATTTTGAAACTATTCATTTATTTGAATTTAAATGAAATCCACACATAAGGTTTTTTCGAAAAAAAAATTTAATAGATTCCAAACATTTAATATTTATCTATAAAATTTGTTGATAAATATTTAATATTTTAAAAAATTATTAAAAAAATTAGTGGAGAAAGTAAATTAGTTCATACAATATTTATTTTAATATTTTAAAAAAATTATTTGATATTTTTCTTAATAAAGTGATTATTACAACATTTTTTTATAAATATTTAATATAATTATTTGTTGCATAAAATTAAAAACAAAATACTATGATGAATATAAATATAATATAATTCATAAGAATAATTTTAGTCTAATATATTTTCTAAAACACCAAACTAATAAAATGTTATGTTTATTAAATTATGAAGGTTACAACATTGACATCATTTGAAATAAAATAATATAAATGTGATACTCTATTTTATAAGGATCTAAATTGACCACAAGTAGACACTTGTATTCTTAAGGTGTATATATACTCTACCAATAACTTTTAGTCATTTTTTGAGCCTCTTAATTGGTATTATTATTTTAATTAAAACAATATTACTGCTTTTTCACTAAATAAATAATTTCTACTTCATTTCTGTATAAGCTATTGAAGTAATTATATATTTCTTAAATATTACAAATAAATTCCCATGATAAATAAAACCATTTTATCTATCAAATGAGTATTTATAAGCGAATTTATATTCAATATATCCTTATATTAAAAATAATTTAATTATTATTGATTGAGTGACGCATATTTCACATTCCTTTAAATAAAATTAATTAAACATCATAATATCATCCAAGTGGGTTAAAAAAGATAAAATATCAACCAAAATATATTTTTGGACGAAATATAATCATCCATTTATATTAATACAAGAGTTAGGGTAATTGTATAATATTATTTTTACCCATAATTACTCGATTTACCTTTAAATATCGTAAATAAAATTTACCATAGATACTATTCATAATGCCCAAAAATAAATGTAGCCTATTAAAATAATTTGACCCTATAGATTCTAAATATATGGATTCAATTTTTCTTAATTCAATACACAAAAGTTTCAGAAATTTAATTTCAAATTAATCTCATTGTCAAAAAAACGGGTTCTTGTTTAAAATATTGCAAAAGATTGAAAGGATTTTACATTTGAATTCATTGTAAAATTAATGAAAATGAAATAAATTATATTAAATAGTAAAAATATATTCTATTTATACATTAAAACCATTAAATATTATATTTTATCCATATAAATATTCTCGACAAAAAAAAGTTTCTTTTAAGTAAAATATAACATATTTTTACTATTCATCAAAATATAAAGGTTATCATTAATATATGGAAAAATTATCCAAAGTAAATTTTTATATCCTGATTAAAAATAATTAGTTTATTTTTTCAAATTGAACTTACAAAATTTTCAAAAAATAGGTTTAAAATGGGTGCACCATCAAAAGGCTGCAAAACTGCATTTTTTTAAAAAGTAATTCTTTTATACGAAAAGTTGATTTTGTTGTCATACTATGTCATAGAAAATGTCTAAGATGATTTATAATGTTATAAAAATCAAAAAATGAAGTTATTACTATTCATAACTGCTAGTTCATAACAATATTATAACAATATATCGTTGTTTTGGGAAACATTGTATAGCGTACAACACATGCTATTGAGGATGGTCGCTCTTGCATGCAACACAAGCCAAGAATAGTGTTGTGTATAAAAAAAGCTAATATAGTGTTGTTTATAGTATAATATAATCTTGGTGTAGAGTACAACACAAGACATCAAAGAAATTTAAAATAATATTTCTCATAATATCTCGGGCTGTTACAAGTATTCCATCCATACTTCTATAAAATATTTTTTACAAACCAACATTACCTAATAATTTCAATTAGGATCTTATCATTAATAAAATCTGGGTGGATGGTGATAATAAAAGGCATAGAGTATTAGTTCTGATGTAGGATAGTAGTTCTTCTGGTAGTAGGAATCATTCCTTTGAGGTATCATGTTAGAGAAATGGCACTAAAAGTAACCCCACTAGCAGTTTCATTGTATTCCATCAGTGTGGACAATAGAGGAACCTGAAACCTCAATGTGATTGAGTATAAATAGAGTGTCATTATTGTGGCCATATAAGGTATATTAATATATTATATTGGTCCTTTAGATATTATTCTAATGGAAGAGGCTCCACACCAACTCCACCATTAGGGGTAGGTTCATTAACGCTGCATCAGTCAGGGAATTGGAGTCTCTCTAGAATGAATGGATGAGGATATGATCATGGTCGTGGTTGCTAGAATCCTGATTTGTAGTTCCAGCAGAGTGGTAATAGTTAGGGTAGTCTATCTATAGTATTAGGGCATGGATCAGGATAATTTCATGATTTACAGCCAACAAATGAGGATTATAGTATCGGTACATATAAAGTATGACGTATTATTCTTTTATCTTCCACTATTGTGTATTATTTATTTAATAAAGGTTTTTTAAACTCCATTATATATTTGTCTATCATGGAAGGTCTCAGGATTGAAATTAAATATTAATGTGGTTTAATAACACTGGATACACTGTTAGGAGTACGTTCAGAGGGCATATGACAATGAATTTACTATCCCATTGAGGTTGGAAGTTACCCATTCTTGTGGGACCTATTTGTTCATAAGATGAAATGATTTGATTCCATTATTGGGATGGATTGGTTTGTCTTGTATCATAAATTTTAATATTTCTATTACCTCTGGGTATTGTTTACATCAAAAATGGGTAGTACTTATCTAAAGAGGTTTGAGTGGTATTTCCAAGATAGAAGAGCTATACGAGAGAATCATCGGCTAGGTGGAGTGACCTCCAAGATTTCTAGTCTTTATATGTCAGTGACGGATTCCCTCAGATTGATTATCATACTATAGTAGATCATTTAAGGGATGTATTTCACAATTATTCTTATAGATTTCCTCCTTATATAGAGGTATATTTTATAATTGATCTTATTCCAGGAGTAGATCTAGCATAAATTCCTCCGTACAGTATAGCACACATAGTTTTCGAAAAGTGAAAGTGGTATTTGGATGATTTTGTGGCCAAATGTTTTATATGGATTATAAATTCCTCTTAGGGATCATCAATTATTTCTCCAAAAAGGTGAATGATTGCCTTTATTTATCAATGGATTACTGACAGTTGATATCGCTTATGTTTAAGAACTAGTATCCATTTCCTTGAATAGATGTTCTTTTCCACCAACTTTGAGTATCTAGGGAGTTCTCTAAGGTGGATCTAAGACCAGGATTACATAAGGTCCGATTTAGGATGTAAATAGTACTTCACACAGCTTTCTATAGTACGTGTGGTCTGTATGAGTATTTTTTATGTCATTTGTTCTTATGAACACGACTTTTATTTTCATTCATTTTTTGGATATGGTGTTCCTACCCTATCCAGATTCTTTTTTCACTGTCATTTTGGATGACATCACAGTTTATTTTAACACTTTTTGAAACCTCCTTAAGCATAATTAGATTGTTTTGAGTAAACTGATTGAGCATCATTTTTATGTGATTCTTGGTAAGTTACACTTCTGTATTTAAAAAGAGAACATATTTGGTCATATTATCTCTGAGTTATGGGTACCTTTTGATGCATAGAAGGTTAGTGTTGTGGTTTCAATGGAGCATCCAATAACATTATTGACATAAGAATTTTTTTATGGTTGGATAGATAGTACATGTGTTTCATATATAAATTCTAACACATTTTATTACCACATACTATTTTTAAAAATAAGGGTTTCATGTTTCAATGGTCTTAATTATGTGATGAATCATTTAGGATCTGAAAGGAAGGATTTTAGTATCCCCAATTATGATTCTTATAGATCTTATAAATGCCTATAAATTGATTTAATATGCATATGGAATCATCCATGTAATTTTTCTACTATAGGAGGATAGATTCATTGAATATGGATATCAAAAATTGAGGCCCTATGTGTGAAGTTACATGACACATGACATGTAGCTACAATTTATTGTCTATGCCTTAAATTTTGGGAGACACCATCTAATGGGTGATATCATTGTGGAATATGTAATCCATAATATCCAACATTGTATCATTTAACACATTTACATTAATCTCATACAAGGAATATGGTTTGGATATCTTATGTTCTTCTATTTTCTACCTGCCTATATACCTAAGAAAAGAATTGGGGTAGCGGATGAACCGTGTTAAAAAACTCAATCACATGGCATACGAGAAGTTACTAATGAATTAAAATTGATGTCCCTCTTCTCTAAGATAAATATGAAGCTTCTTGGTAGTCACAAGTATTATTATCTCTCATCCTTGACGGTTACATTGTAACACCCCGCCCCTACCCCATTGGCTTGAGGAGGTGGTGAGGGTTACTTGACCTTAAGCGATGTTCCCAAAGCACCAAAGGCTGGAAATAAATCCAAATGGCTCTGAGAACAAAATGGGGAACGATTTTCCCTTAAGTCAAAAACAATCGAATAATCCACAAACTATATGATGCATGTAAACAAACATAAACAACCCATAAATTAACAACCAAGTTGTTCCAAAACACATCAGAGTACAAACCGGAAAGAAAATAATCAAACACCACAATCAATGACTCCACCACACCTCCACAACAAGCTCTATTCTCCAAGCTCTTATATGGAATCACAATTCTCCACTAAAGGAGGGTGATGCCTTACCATTGATAATTTCATGGTACACGACATCTGCAAATACACCACAGTGCCAAAGTAGGGGGTGAGTACTAAAACTTAGTAGGATTTACCAAAATAAATTCCCTACACATGACACTTGGATAAAACCATTAGCACATTTATATAATATAGTTTGTATAAAATAATCACAAGTGCAACCATTACCATAATCCAACCATGATCTTACTAAGCCATCCCAAAAAAACCAAGCAACCAAGGGAAACCCAACCAAACAAGCCACAATCATCCCAACATTTACACATTATCCCAACAATTTCATCTTGCAAATCAATGCACAACAAGAAACCAAAATGGTGGGACTTCTGCACAACCCATTCACCCTTTCGCACCAAAACAATCAAAAAGGGGGGACTTCCACCAAACCCATTCACCCATTAACAACTAGTGGTACTTACCGACCACAACTCATATGGTGGTTCTTCCGACCACTATCCATCCCCTTTTTATAGTGAGACTTCCAGCCCACTTCCATACAACATTTCAATAAATCCATAACAAGTACAAACCCACCATAGTCACAACAACATGCAATCAACCAATTCCATTATATATCAATCCACTTCAATAAATCGCCCATTTATTGAAAACCATTTTCCATGCCAAACAACACTTTCATTGAAAACGTTTTACATCAACCATTTTCACAAATAAACTGTATTATCCAATTTTATAATCTTTGTTTGAAAACCCACAAGAATAGCATTTCACCATAAAACACCCTTTTCCCAAAAATCCCCAAAACATCACCCAAGGAATTTCTAACCAATTTCAAACATCAAAACACAATTAATTTCAATAACAAAAAATTAATTGTATCCAAAACCATTATCTCTATCCAACTGGAGTCGAGAGAGAATCAACCTACCTTTAGGGTTCCTATGAAATCGACCCACGAACAACCGCACCTCAAATCCGGAGAACGCACCACTGAAACCCCTCTAGATCCCTTTCCCTAACATACATAAGCCTTAATATTGACATCCAAGGAAACCACATCCCTATATCTACAAACAACATGTGTAGATATAGAAAACTAAGAGAGAGGGGGTAGTAGATCTAGAGAAAACTACAAGAGAAACAAGAGAAGACACTTACCCAAGAGAAACCACCTTGAATCCATCTTGAAACCCCATCGAATCACTTCCACAACATGTGGGAGATCCCCTCCAACCCTTGAGAACCAAAAATCCTGAGTGAGGCTTGAGTGGGAGGAGTATTGGAGTGAAAGAAGGCAATCTTGAGTTAGCTCGGATTTTATAACCCTAATTTTATGTGGCCGCACGGTTTGGAAAACCGTGCACTAACCGTGCGCACTGTACTTTCTTGGAAGAAAGGGTCCGCATGGTTGCCTTGAACGGTTTGGAAAACCATGTGATGTCCGCGAGAATCCTACTTTCTCCCCTGCATTGTTTTCTAGAGAACCCGCACGGTTTCCACTAACCGTGCTCAAACTGTGCACCCCATTAAAAGCCACCAAACACATCCAAAACCATTCCAAACTCTCCCAAACTCTTCCCAACTCATTCCATGTACATTAAACACATAAAAATTCATAAAAAGGCCACATACCTCAAACTGGTGGTGCTACATTCTCCCCACCATTTTCCTTTCCATCCTCGCAAAGTAGTGAACCTGTCATTTTCTGAAAGAGCTCGGGCCACTACTCAACCATATATTTCTCCCACTCCCATGTCTCCTCTTGAATATTACCATGTTTCCAAAAAACATGATCTAAACCGGTGCATTTACCAAACAAGACTTTCTCTTGTCTATCCACAGCCCGCACTAGCATGTGCACCAAAAAAGCATCCGCTCTAGCTCAACATGATCCCATCGAATCACATGGTCACGATCAAGCTGAAACTTTTTCAACAGTGACATACGAAACAAATTGTGCACCAAAGTGATCCTAGGTGGAAAAGCCAAATGATAAGCCACCTCACCAACCCGCTCATGAATCTCAAAAAGCCCAATATACCTCGGAGATATCTTTCCCGACTTCCCAAACTGACGATGTCCCAACCTAGGAGAGATCCTCAAAAACACATGATCACTCACCTTGAATGACAACGGCCGTCGATGATGATCCGCTTAGATTATCTAACGACTCGGAGCCATCTCCATTCTCTTCCTAATCAACTTGATGTTCTCCATAGTTTCCTGGAAAAATATTGGTCCGACCATCGAGGACTCACCCATTTCCACCCAACATAGTAAAGAATGACATGGCCACCCATACAACGCTTCAAACAAAGACATCTTTATGGATGACTGATAACTGTTATTTTACGAAAACTCAACCAACGACAAGTGCTCCTCAGATGAGCCACCAAAATCCATAACACAATCCCGGAAAATATCCTCCATAGTTTGTATCATCCTCTCAGATTGACCAACCTTCTGAGGATGATATGCCATACTCATTGTTAATTGCATTCCAAGGTCTTTCTATAAGGATTTCTAGAAACGAAATGTAAACCTCTAATATCTATATGATACTATCGAAACTAGAACACCATGCCTCTTTACCACCTCCCGGATATATATTTTGGATAGATCCTCCACCATATGAGTTTCACAAATCGGGATAAAATGGGATGAATTTGTTAGCTGATCCACTATCACCCAGAAGGAATCATGCTTTCTGACCGTTTTTGGGAGACCTGTGACAAAATCTATCATTATATGATCCCACCTCCAAATAGGGATTGGTAAAGACTTTAACATTCATGTTGTCCTTTGATTCCCTGCCTTGACCTACTGACAAGTCAAGCATCTCAAAACTAACTCAGCCACAATTCTCTTCATACGATCCCACCAGAACTATGCTTTCAACGGTTTATACATTTTCTGCATTCTAGGGTGAACAACCCACCTGGAATGATGATGCACCCTGAGAAGATACTCCTAAAAAGAAACTAGTACAAACTTCTGATTCTGAAAACACAAAACTAAATCTCCATTCATTTGCCTACCCTCAATGGTCTCCCCACCATTGAGTCTTGATCCCATGGTCAGACACTCAAAAATGGATATTTGTGCCTCTTTAACCAGGCCAACCAAGTCAGGAATCAACGAAACCTGAAATAAGACCGCTCTATCGCCCGAGTCCTCACATTCAAACTACATATTAGCTATAACCGACATCAACTTCCACTGGTCTGATGCCCTCTTCACCACCTGAGCATATGATTTTCTACATAATGCATCTGACACCGAACTTCCATTACCCGATGTGTACATAAAGTCAAAATAAAACATATGGATATATTCCATCCATCTCATTTTCCTCATGTTAAAATCCCTTTTGGAGAAAATGTGTTTCATGTTCTTATGATCTGTATATGTCGTGAATTTCTCACCGAAGATATAATGACGCCACACTTTCAAATAATGGACCACTACTTCCAACTCCAAATCATGAGTTGGGTAGTTTTTCTCATGAACCCTCAACAGTCATGAGCCATATGCAACCACATGATTCCCTTTCATGAGAACAAACCCCAAACCTGGTCCTGATTCATTGCAATACACCACGTACCCTTTTCCTAATTCTGGCAAAACCAAGATTTGTGTTGATGTAAGATGAACCATTAGCTCTTCAAACCACTGTTGACACTATTCATTCCACTGGAATGGAACATTCTTTCTTGTCAAACCTGTCATCAGAGAAGACAAACGTGAAAAATCACGAACAAAACGCCGATAATACCCAGCTAGACCAAGAAAACTCTTTATCTCAAACACAGTCTTTGGTGGTTTCCATGAGATAACAACCTCAATCTTTTTTGGATCCACTGAAACACCACTTTCATAAATCACATCACCATGAAAATTAACTTCCCGTATCCAAAAGTCACACATTGAGAATTTGGCCTACAACCAATGATCCCTCAAGATCCCCATTATTGTCGCCAAGTGCTACTCATGCTCCACCCTTGTCTTTGAATACACCATAATATCTTCAAAAAACACCACCAAAAATGAATCTAGATATCTCTGAAATATCAGATTCATCAATGCCATAAACATCTCTAGAACATTCGTTAGACCTAAGGGAATATCCACATATTCATAATTGCCATATCTACTTCTGAAAGCTATTTTAGGAATATCCTACTTCCTCACCCGGAATTAATGGTATCCCGACCTCAGGTCGATCATGGAGAACCACTGGGCTCCCCTAAAGTGTTCGAATAAATCATAAATTCATGGAAGTGGATATCTATTCTTTATCGTAACCTGGTTAAGTCTACGATAATAAATACATAGTCTCAAATTTCCATTCGCCTTTTTCACAAACAACATCGGTTCTTCCCACAAAGTTGTGATAGTCCAGATAAACGATTTTCTTTATAACTCTTCCAAATGGATTTTCAAATCTCACAATTTAGTAGGTTTCATTCAGTAAGACAGAAGTGAGATAGGACTGGTTCCTAGAAGGAGATCAATCATAAACTCCACTTCTCTTACGAGAGGTAACTCTGAGAATTCTTTAGGAAAAACAGCCATTAAATAATCCACCATGGCCAGAGGAACACTTTTCTCAACACCGTATACCAATTCCAATGACAAAACCACCAATTACTACAATAACATACCCACTTCTGGTGCCAAAAAACATGTTTCACCCTTCCTTTCATTCTTCTCTCCTCTAAAGAGATGTCTAACACCATCATGCGTCATAAAAGCCATTGTTCACGCATCACAATTGATGTGGGCCTTAAAATCCACTAGACAATCCATTCCCAGGATTATATCATACCCATCCATCTCAAGAATTGAAAAATTCCACACTATCTCAACCTCTCCCACAACTATTCAACATTATCTAGACAGGAAGGCTCGAAACTCTCTTCGACCCATAGGTGGTTGAAGATTCAAAACCGAGGGAATCATTTTTACCCTTAAACCCTGCAGTTCAACCACACATGAAGAAATAAATGATTGTTAAGCACTCGTATAAAAAAAATATTTTATCAAGGTAGAATTTAAAATAATATTACCTCGCACTGTGGATGTTCCCAACTGATTATCCACCACAACCTTCTCATCTCCGAACACATGTTTGGTTGCTACACTCTACACTTTATTGCTCTGTTGAGGAATTGTGGTATTTTGAGAATCACCATGACCCACTTTACTTTGCTGATGAGGGGTGTGCTGTTGTACTCGTCCTGTCAAAGCATACGACGTCTGCGATCCTTGAGGAGTGTCATGCACACCTGACCTTGGAGAATTCTAAAAATAACATTGTAAATTCCCCATATGCTTACAATTATGAAATGCTCGAGGTTGTGCCTTACAATCCCTCAGGATGTGGCTCATATAACAATACTAAAAATATCCATGCTTGCTCTAGGTCTTTAGTAAAAGATTTACTGATCCTGTCGTTGGATTATATTCCATATTCTCACCCTGGGAATAAGTGTCCCTATTCCATTTGAACACAACATTTGAGTTCCTACTATTCTACATGGGTACAGCCATGCTTCCCCCGCCCAGAGCGCCCAACAGATCCTGCTCAGCCTTCGAGGCTCTATTCACCATCTTTGTGTGATCATCTATACACAATACTACTATATTTGAACGGATTTGTTACATTAACCCAGATTTAAATATCCTTGTTTTCAACGATGTTCTACCTGCCACCTAGGGAGAAAACCGCACTAATTTAAAAAAACATAGCTGCATACTCCATCAACGACATAAGCTCTTGCTTCAAACTGAAGAAATTAGTCGTACACTGAATTCTGAACGTATGTGGGTAGAATTGTTTATTAAAAAATTCCTCAAAGCCATCCCACATCATACTTTGGTCCCTCCCATCTATTCTACCAACTCCCACCACTGAAGGGCAAGATCTTCCAATATATAGATGGCCACCATCACTTTTAACTCTACCAGAGATCCCAAGAACTCGAAGATCCTATTCACTATATTCAACCATGCTTCTTCCCTCTCTGGGTATGATTCACCCCTGAAGATGGAAGGATTCTTCTTTTGACACTGAACTGCATGATCTACAAGCCTTGGTTCATCCACACTATTTACACTTTCCAATGCTTGGAAATCTGGCACTATGATTTTCACTAGCTGCTAGTTCACCTGAGGCTCAGGTGCAACCAGATTCACAGCTGCCTCCACTTTAGTCTCTACGACACCTACCCGGTTCCATTTCTATACTTAGAAAACAAACCACCATGAGTCTCACCTCTGTAGACGTCACAAAATACCATTTCCAATCACATTACTCAAAACTTTCACAACAAGTCTTTCTAGCAATTCACATTTCCCATGCTTCACGATTTTGAAAACCAAACCATTTTCAAAATACAAAATTTATTCACATTACAGTTTCACACAACAACCATTTCTTAATTCATCCCATAGATCATTATACCCCAATGAAATGTGAATCCTAGTGGGAACTCATTTCTATCATGCACGAAATGCTCATCTCATTGGCTACACCCACAATAATGAGATATCCAATGCCTATAAGTGTCCCCAAAACTCTTATGTACCCAACTCCATGGTAACATGGATTTCAGTATAAAATGGATAGCTACATCCTTTTATGCTATACATTCCATGTTCAGAAATTCCTATGCATTGATACCATCCTGAATCAAGGAATATACTACAATGAGTTTCAACACCAAATTTGAGAATCAACTCCAAAAAACCGAACAAACTGATATCACTTGTAACACCCTGCCCCTACCCCATAGGCTTGAGGAGGAGGTGAGCGTTACTTGGACTTAAGCGATGTTCCAAAGGTGCCAAAGGCTGTCAATAAATGTCGATGGCTCCGAGAACAAAATGGGGATTGATTTTCCCTTAATACAAAAAAACCAACAATCCACAGACTATATGATGCATGTCAAAAAATCCAACCAATCCATCCATTAACAACCAAGTTGTTCCACAACACCTCAGAGTACAAAGTAGAAACTATACAACCAAACACCACAAGCCATGACTCCAACACAGCTCCACATGAAGCTCCATGCTCTATGCTCCTCCAAGGAATCACAATGCTCCACTAAAGGAGGGTGATGCCTTACCTTTTCCCAAGTCACGGTACATGACATCTGCAATGACACCAGAGTGCCTAAGTAGGGGGTGAGTAATAAAAATCAGTAGTATTTCCCCAAATTACTTCCCTACACACGCCACTCGGATAAATCTGTTAGCACATTTAAATAAAACATTTTATATAAAATAATTATAAGTGCAGTCATTACCATATGCCAACCATACCTTTACAAATCCATAACACCAAAACCAATCAACCAAGGGAAAGCCGAACAAATAATCTACAATCATCCCAACATTTACACATTATCACAACAATTCCATCGTGTAAAGTAATGCACAATAAGAAACCAAAACGGTAGGACTTCCACTGAACCCGTTCACCCATTTGCACCAAAACAATCAAAATGGTGAGACTTCCACCAAACCCGTTCACCCATTCACAACTAGCGGTACTTTTTGACCACTACTCATATAGTGGTTCTTATGACAACTATCCATCCACTTTTTATAGTAAAACTTCCCATCCACTTTCATACAACATCTTAATCAAACCAAACCAAGCACAAACCCACCAAGGTCACAACAACATGAAATCAACCAATTACATTGCATATCAATCCACTTAAATAAATCACCCATTTATTGAAAATCATTTTCTATGCCAAGAAACATTTCAATAAAACAAACCTTTTACTGAAAAGCATTTCCATCAACCATTTTCACAAATAAACCATATTATCCCATTTTAAAATCTTCAATTTTAATATCAACAAGAATATCATTTCACCAAAAAACACCCTTTTTCCCAAAAGTCCCCAAAACATCACTCAAGGAATTTCTAATGAATTTCTCACATCAAAACACAATTAATTTCAATCACAACATATTAATTGTAACCAAAAACATTATCTCTAACCAAGTGGCATCGAGAGAGAAGCCACCTACCTTTAGGGTTCCCGAGAAATCGACCCACGAACAACTGCCCCTCAAATCCAGTGAACGCACCACTGAAACCTATCTAGATCCCTTTCCCTAACATCCATAATCCTTAACATTAACATCCAAGGAAACCAAAACCCTATATCTACACAAAACATGTGTATATCTAGAAAACCGAGAGAGGGGGGGATGTAGATCTAGAGGAAACCACAAGAGAAACAATATGAGAGACTTACTTGAGAGAAACCACCTTGAATACTCCTTGAAACCCCATTGAATCACTTCCATAATGTGTGGCAGAGCCCATCCAACCCTTGAGAACCAAAAATCTCAAGTGACGCATGAGTGGGAGGAGGATTGGAGTGAAATGAGGCAATCCTGAGTGATCCCGGGTTTTATAACCCTAATTTTACGTGGCTTCATGGTTATCCAACACAGTTTGGAAAACCGTGTGCTAACCATGCACACTCTACTGCATTGGAATCAAGGGTCTGAATAGTTTCCTCGTACGATTTGGAAAACTGTGCGTAGGCTGTGAAAAGCCTACTATCTCCCCTATATTGTTTCCTGGAGTACCCGCACGGTTTCCACTAACCTTGTTCAAACCTTGCACCCCTTTAAAAGCCTCCAAACACATCAAAAACCATTCCAAACTCTCCAAATCTTTTCCCAACTCATTCCATGCACTTTAAACACATAAAAATTCATAAACAAAGGACACATACCTCAAATCAATGGTGTTACATACCTCTTCCCTCATTGATAAGGGGAAGTGCGGGAACTTTTCATTTCCGGAAGGATTGGTTCTCGAGGAGAGTATTTTAGGAGATGACATACCTATTGATTGTAATGTGGAAAGAGAAATCATCCTACATACACATTAATGTGTCTAGGATTCTATAGATATAATGGAGTAAATGATGTTTGATTCCCAAGCTTCTCACTAAGTAGTTCATCTAGGAATCTCCATAATTTATTATGATATGAAACACCTGTATTGGTGTCCAAGGATGAAATGTTAGATAATAGGTTTTAGCTATAGGTGTTCAACCTATACGTAGGTGAAGGAAGATCAAAAGCAACCTACTTGATTGTTACATCCACTTCATAAGGTAATTTGTTTCTAGGGACTTTATCGATGTCTTACCAACGTCTCCTCTGTGTAGGGATGCAGTTTTTGGTTGCCATTGGTATAACAATGATAGTATCCTTCTTGCCTTCTACCTAAAATACATTCTATGTTGATGAGATTATTATATTGTATATTTGTTAGATCATATGACTACCCAAGGCCCCTTTAACTATCATTTAATATAAGAATTCTTCGTTCACAACATGGTTCTAGAAGGTATTACATAAGGCTTTGAGTACATAGGTACTTTTGAGCACAACCATTAACCCTCAAATTGATGGACAGTTGTAATGAATAATACATGTGTTAGTGAACATAATTTGGGCTTACTTATTTGATTTTTTTAGTTCTTGGGAGAAGAACATTCCTATATTTGAGTTTTACTATAATAATAGATTCCATGTGATGATTCATATTGCACCTATTGAGGCATTGTATGGTAGTTCATATCATTCACCTATATGCGGGATAGAGGTGTGAGAGGTTGTGATACTATTCCCTTGTCTCATGTAGAAAAATTCAAAGCAGGTTCAACATTTCAAGAATCTTGTGTCCTTTTCTCACTCTTGAAATAAATATTATTCTGATCATCATCTAAACACTATAGATCTTGGGGTTTGGGATCGTGTTTTCCTATGGCTATCACCTAGGCATGGGCATAGACTGATATAGAGGAAAGTTAAGTTATCTCCTAGTTATGTTAATCCATTTGAGATATTTTAATGGGTTGGTATAGTCTCATATTTGTTTTTATTACCTTAGAGCTATCATTACATTCACAACATCTTTCATATTTCCAGACATTATTGTTACCATATCGACTTGTCTCAACCTTTGGATCTCATGATGTTGAGTTAGATATAGATTATTTAATTGAGGATTATCCTATTTACATCATTGAATAGAGAAATAATTCTCTTCGAGGGTAGTATTTCAATTTATTATGGTTTCAATGGTATGATGGATGGGTACATGATGAGATGTTCGATCAGGAGGCTGATGTACATGCGTATTGGCCAGAGTAGTTCACACATAGTGTTTCACCACCCTTAAAAGGTCAAATTATGGATGAGTTCCTTTATGTGTGAAATATTGTAAGGACATGTTTTATCATGTTTGGGTCCTTTTAAATTTGGTATTATTATTTAGTATGAACCTGATATATATATACATTAGTGTTAAAAATGATTCAGGGTTGTCTAGTGGTTGACATAATCATGGAACCCCGACCAGTGGAGAAATGAATTGGGCTGCATGTAAAATAAAAATGGTGTGACCTAGGCCATATGGTATCTCCTAACTGTTTGGGGAGATAAATTGGGGCAATAAGTGCACATTATGTTCCCTAACAATGCACCAGGGGCCGCACTCCTATGAAAAATGTTTATTGGTTGTTCATAGGTGATTCAGATGATTAGTGCATTGTTTCCCAAACTGTGATGCCTAACCACGTGGGTTCCCTCCTAAAGTGGTGGGAGCCCTTGGGTTGTTGCAGGGTTTGGCCAACTATGTGGCCAAACCGTGGAAATCATAAATTTTAGGTTAAATTACACATTTCACCTTTATGATCTAATATTTTTTCTTCCTTCTTCCCTGTCTCTTTCTATTGTAAGGAAAGATCTACCCTCTCCAAATTTTGAGCTCTCAAATCCTCTTTTGATAGTTTTTTTTCAAGCTATGAGTGTAAGTCCGAATTAATCCACGTTCATCACATTTCATGCATGTCAGTATCTAATAAATTCATATTTATCCATTATTCATTATTATTTCCCTTGATAATGATTTCTAGATGCAATCTTATATGTCCTATTTTTTTGGACATGATCCTTTAATAAGATATATTTTAATCTAAGACAAAACAATGGTTGATATTGGATTGTAAGACTCGTACGAGAATTAGGTAGCTAGTCTATAACTCATCCCTTGAGTCTTTTTATTTTATAAATTTTCATCGTCATGTGTGCACACCGATTTCATCAGTTAAATCCAATTAAATTTTTATTCCATTATTATATAAATTGTCATGGTTTTCTAATACCCTTTCAATATATGTTCATCATTGATAGAGTTTATGTATTCAAAATCAGCCACCAAAAGTTGGGTGTTTTCCCCAATTATTCTTTTAGTAGCTTGATACGTCTATATATGCCTCCATTTAATGGTTCCTTGACACAACATTGATAATGGAAAGTCTTAAAATAAATCAATGATGTATTAATGTATATTACATTGGTGGTTATCACTTGAACCATATAATGTATGTTTTATAAATAATATATGGATTTTTAAAAGGTTAATTGGAAATTATATTATGCGTGTCACTTTTTCAAGATTAATATTAAACAATTCCATATGTTTTCACATCATTATCCTACTTCTCCATGGTAATGACTGGTAAAGGAGTGAACAAAAAAATTAAATGTGATTAATCTACTAAGTGGTTATATTTATTTTTTACCCTTTCTTACTAATGTTTGGTTATTAATGAACCCATTAACGTACTAAACGATTTGAGTATTACATGTACATAACAAATTAATGAATAATTTTTAAGGTTCCTATTATATGGGTACCTTGACATATTTATAGAAGTGTTCATCATTGCTCAAGCGTTGGATTTTTGAGGGAATTTCATGATTACACATGGATTCTATTATGATTCAAGGATTCTAGTTTCCATGGTAGTTACCCACCTTTGATCTAGATCATTATATACTAGTAGATACCTCATATGATATCATAGGATACCTCATTTATCGTTATGTGATTCCTTGGACACACTCCTTTGATCTTGCAAGGCATCTACAGACATGAGACATCTTAGATAACACCTTGGGCCAAATCATTTCTTATCTAGTGATAATTTGGATGAATTACTTGGAATCTTTTATAATTACATTATTATGTAATTACTTGGGTCATTTCACATGGATTACACTGTTACATTTACATCCATAAAATAGTTTATCACTTTGTTGTATCGACCCATGAGTTCAATGATTCCATACTTATTTACAAGGATAATATTCACTATTACCACCATTACATTATTACATCTAAAATCATGGATAATTTATTATTTCTATCAGGATATTATTTTAGTGACAGTTACACCTCTTATGTCATGGTATATAAACTGGATCATTATTAATAAATTAAATGTTTAAATTTTTCAAAATCATCTTAGGCTCATGCAGGTACTGGGTATTTACATTGATGTACTTATTTACATTATATATGTTTTTCTGAACACTATTTCAGTATATAATAAATGTAATGGTAGTCCTATATTACCTAGGTGGTGGCATACTGAGATTTTCCTCTCACCCTATACTGGACACTTTTTTTTTCCAGGCAGATTCAATGTTGGATGGTTTTGACAAAGGAAAACATCCTACTTTGGACAGCTGCTATATAATTATTGCATTATGATAGCACATGGTGGTAGATTGTCGGTCTTTTTGTTGGAATTCTTCTATATTTATTATCTTATATTTTATAGTACTACTGCATGATACATTATATCCATGTTTTCCTACTTAATTATTACATGACACACATTGTCATCAGATTTTGAGTATTAGTATCAGTTTCTCCTACATTTATTATTCATTAAACATCTTTTTTTCAATCTATTTAAACATTATCCTCTATTTACATGCTATTATACTTATCATATGTGCAACAATATGGTAATAATGGTGTAGTCTCCCATGATCACATCCAAGAACCTTACTTCTAGTCATAATCCTTTGGTATTTGTGGATATACACTTGAATCCATATTAAAATAAATGATTGTCGAAAATTTGTGTGTAACTTTGGTTTGGGAAGACACATTAGTCCACCCCTATAATATGGTTATGAAAAAATAACTATGTTACGAGTATGGATATGAAAACTCATATGTATGCATGAGTAACCATTCAATTTTTTTCGAAGATCATTTTTGAAATAAGTTATGAATTATTTCAACATTATGAAATGATAATGATATAATAAATATTATATTAATTAATAAAATACTCTTATATATATCATCTATGTGATGTGGTGATGGAAAATGGACCATGTCACTTTCTAGAGGTTGCAGTCCACACATACGCACGAACGACCTTATAAATTTTATATGAATGTAAATATAATATGGTAAATGATATATTATCTATTTATAATCATAAATTTTTCATCAAAATCATATATGAACCTTAATTCATTCATTATAACTAGTCTTGAGGGATGGTGGTGGAAACAAATTCATCGATTCGTGAGGGGGTAGCCAACCATACACACAAATAATAAATTATTTTCCCATTTTATGAAAGAGGATATTGATATAGGCCATGCCAATAAAATTTTAACAACTGTGTGTATTAAGTAAAAATTATTTTATATTTTATCATGGTTTAATAGGGATTTAGGGATGTGGAAGAAGAAATTAAACTAAAACATGCTAATAAGAATTATACCTCTTCATTGAAAAACTTATGTTGAATAACACATTTGACCTTTAAGATTTTTATTATAACTATAAAAGAACTCAAAAATGAAATGTGTAACTATATAAAGGTATTTGGGAATGGATATAATGAACAAATATGTTTTCATGTGTGATGAAAAGGGGATAAAATGTTCTTATTTATAAGAAAGGGTTGAGGAACTGTTGGCATTTCTCAAAATATTAAATTCAAATAAATTACATATAAATTTATAATGAATAAAAATATAGTTATTTAGAATATAACATGATAATATGTCTAAATATTCTCATAATATATATATTATACTCTTTTAACGATAATAAAACCCTTAATAGTTTGGTACAACCCTATTAACTTTTACCATGGAAACTTCAATTTTTTCTATTTGAGGGTTAATATTGTATCTATAAAATTATCTAAAAAAATAAATGTAACATGTTTAATATTTAAAATTTTATGATATTAAAATTTATAAAATTAATATTTTTAATAAATTTATATCATTTAATAAAATATTATTTACACAAAAATATATGTAATGTCAATTTTGAGAACAATTATTTACATTGATTTTTTATATATCAATAAAACATGTAAAATTCAAAGAAAATATTTAATTATATCCCAAAAAGGTCATAATTATATATAAACATTATTTATCACATTATTTATCAAAAATTATATTTATTCTAATATTTTTAATAGCATTTATTTTATTTTTCCATGAAATAAATAATTATTATGAATTCATTTTTCAAGAATTTAAGGTAATTATTTATCTACTAAAAATTACAAATAAATAAACATGATGAAGATAAATATGTTATATTAATTATTTATATTTATATTGGAATATATATTCTCTATAATAGCATATTAAAAATATTACACTTATTAAAAATAATTGTTTGACATGTTTAATATTTCAGTAAATAAAATACAATAACGGTTATACTTTATTCTGTATGGCCAAAAATAAATAGATTCAACCCATGGAAACTTATATTATATATATACTCATAAAATAATTTTTTTGATACTCTTTGGGTCATTTATAGTGTTTGTAATTTTATTTTTTAGCTTAAATTATCTGATTTACCCTTTAACGTGGTAACAAAAATTACTATGATAACTATTCATACTAACCAAAAATAAAGAGAAAATATAAAATAAATTGACACCCCTGATTAAAAATAGATTATATATTTTTCGAATTTCAAATCATAGGATTTGAAGAATTTAATTTTAAATTATACTGGTAAAAGGAAACAAAAATAATTTTTCATAAAAAATGCCCTTATAAAAATAAATCTTTTTCCAAGAATAAAATCCATTTAAAGCCTCATAATTGGGTTATTTTAATTAAAATTTAGTTAATTAAAATTTATATTTAATAATAAATAATAATATTACTTTAAAAATACTTTAAAATTAAATATGGTTTTCAATAAAATCAACATTTTCACTTTTCCTTGAAAAATCAATATTTTCATAAAATTCACAAAAATTATCTTAAAGATTATTTTCTAGATGATTAATTAAAAATTTAATTCTATTTATTCAAAAAAACATACCTTCTCTAAATTATAATATTCACTAATAAAAATAAGAGAAAGTCATTTTTGAAGAAAACATATTTTTTGAAAAATAAAACGACTTTACTAAAAATTGTATGATCATTTTCTAGGATCATACCAAAACATTCATATAGATTTATAACATTATATTTATTTCATAAATAATTTATATCTATTCACACCCTCAAATTTAATGTTTATATTATAACTATAAAATTTAAATAAATATATTTAGTTATTCGTTTAAGCTCAATGTTGTGTATCTTGTACACTATTGAACATACAATTCCATTTTAAATTTTTTTCATTCTAAATTATCATATTCTTGTTTGAAAAGTATGATAACATAATTGCGTAGTAAGAAAATGGATATTTAATACAGAAATAACTCCTAATGTCTAATATATTGTGATGGAGATGATATTTATGAGAATGTTAACAATCACAAAATCATATATTTGTAAGGGGTTAAAAGGCCATTTATTTGTAGACATGAAAAGTAATTGGATAAAATATTGGATTAAAAATTCTTTTCTTAATGTTGAGAAAATCTTGTAGTACTTATACTAATAATATAAGGAAATATACATTTTTGAAAAGTAATGTTTCATCCTTTAATAAATTTCAACAAAAAAACTCATCTTTTACTTCAAATGATGAGTATTCAAGAGGAATATTTCATTCCAAAAGAAATAGAATCGTCTTATGTCACATAAATAACTTATTTTAAACGTATTTTTAATTTAATATCTATTATTTCTTTGTATTGGGGGTTTCCCAAGCATTTTTTGATGAATGGGTGATTTTTCATTATTTGGGCCAAACCGTGAGTCCAATTCCAGATTTAAAAAAAAAATTGATTCCTTTATTACTCCTTAATGTTACAAAATTTTTATTCCCTTGAAATTTATACTTGTCCTCCCCTGTCCTAGTATCACCTCTATATTAATTTGGACAATTTAGAAATCAATAGTCAGGGTGGATTTGGGTTTTTCTTTAAGGGATTGAGACTACCTAGAAGCCCAATTCTAGTTTCGAAAATAAATTATATTTATTTAATTACAAAATAATATTTTACTATTATTTGTTATTTTATATTCTAGTTGAAGACAACAACCTTATGTGCACTTCTATTACCTTTACCCCCCTTTTTGGAGCTCAAATGCATCACTATTTATGGTAGACCTTTATAGAGGTTCTCAAATCCTGAAGATTTAATGACGTAACTTCATTCCATCATAACACCTTCATTTTTCACTATTTTTCCCGAATTCCAATTCTTACAATACCTACTAATCCTTGTTATAACCGCAGCAAAAATTTTGTTGTTTTTTAAATTCATCTACTGGTGCATTTTAGGAGATTTCATCAAGATCCCTCAAGTTAGTGGATTTCAATCCTTCTTTATCCCATTTTCATAGGGTTTCTTCCCTTATTCTTGACGACTATAATGTCCATCTATTAGGGTTATACTATTTGGGTTTTATATGGTCTTGCATGGTCTGAAAATCAGGTTTTCGGTCTGTTTTACCTTCCTTGATGTGTGGCGGCGGTGCGTTTGACTTTTCACCCAAAGGATTCAAGGGTTTTCATTACATTGTTAGGTGATTCCATGTTTATACAATATTTGCATCACATAATAATTTATTTATAATATTTTTAGGTTTATCTCATTTTTTATTGGGGAAAAATTAGTTTTAGTGGTGTTTATATTGCAAATGAATTTTAAATTCCAATATTATGTGAAATTGGGGGTTTTTAATGAAATGTATTATTTGTTTATTTGGGGATGCCCTATATATAATTATTTAATTTTATTGAAATGAAATAGGTAATAAATAATGTTTTGAATATTAATATCTTTTGGTTGTTTCTACTAAAATTGGTTTTAAGGTTGTTTGTGGAATATATTTACTTTAAGTGCCTTGTTTGTGTGAAAATGGAGGTTTTACAAAGTTATTATTTCATGGTTCTCATGGGGCAACCCTAAAATTTATTTATTTTTGGTTTCATTGAAATGTATTTAGCTTAATTTTATGTTTTTATTACTTAAGATTGTGCACATAGTTCCCAATGTGGGGTTTTTAAGGAGTGTTGGGTGCCAAACAATGTGGGATTTTGAGAAAATGTTTCATTAAAAATCATATTGTTTTCTTGGATGTTTTTAATTATCTAAAATTTGTATATATACTGTAATAATGTTTTGAGAGAAGTATTGGTTTTTTATATAATTTTTTTTATTTAGCATTATGAAATTGTTTGAGCACAAATGGGGAAGCCCGAGTACCTAGGTGGGACGGATATGTACTATTACTACTAGTGGACCCAATGGGATTTGTCCCTATTTCACATAAAATATGGATAACGACTACTCTAACTAACCTATATGAATGTTGATTATGGAACACTAGGTTATGGGTATGTTCCCTACTAGTTTCCCACGCATGAAAATTTATTTTACTATGATTACTTTACACCGAGGTATGAGGTACATTGGGCCAGAGACTATCTAGTGCCTAGGGGTGTTCTCGATTTTGTTGCTCATTGGATTTCTGGAATTTTCAATTGTATTTGAGTGTGTTCAAAAGAATATTACAGTATATAAAATTAACATAAAATGTGTAAACATGATCAATGTTTTATTTTGAAAACTGTTTTCATTTGAAAGTTGCATTTCCTGTAATTTTCTGCCAGTTTTAATTGCATATTAAAACTACTGGATTTTTGACCAGGTATTGCATGAAATTTAGAATAATTGGGTGGTTTAATTTTGCGAATAGGCTCACAGCCTAATTACACACCTTCGGTGTAAGTAGACATTATTATTCTTGACTCAGGTAAAGGAAAGGCTTTGGGTGATGGTGGTTCAGGGTGTTAGTTCCCATCTATTGGGTGGAGTTGTATGGATGGCTTGTGGGTGATGAAACCTTGTCATGTGGAGTCAGCAGGGCTATTTTCTACTATTTAATTATGTAATTGGACCTTTTTTATTTCATTTTATCTTATGTATTCAGTTCTGGACTTTTGTATAAACCTTGTTGGTATGAATTTTTGAGATTCAATTATTCAAAAACAAATTAATGATTTATGTATAAAAATTCCATTAAATCATTCCCAAACCATGATAAATGATACCCAAGAACTTTTTCCATCCCTTGGGGATATGGAATTATTTTTGGTCTTTTATATGGGATATTTTTGGTTCCGGTATTGGTGGTGACCAGATTTAGTTCGTGAAAAATTGTTTCTGAGGAGGTTACTGTTTTTGGGGTTATATTATTATTTTGGGATGAGTAGGGAAAATAATGAGGTTGGACTGTCAAGACTCCATTTTTGGTTCATGAGTAAGGTTCATGGCCCACACATCCTTTGTAAAATGTCGAGTCACCATGGGAAAATGTAATTGTTTTTTTGTCTTCAGTTTTAGGTGAGACGTGTATGCTGTAGAATACAGGTGGAAATCAGGCCGGGGTGAAGTAGTTGTCTATTTAATTGTTGTAATGTTTTTTTCTTCATTATATTTGATGATATTGATGGAATTTTTCAGAAATTTTGGAATTATTTTTTCTATTGTAAATGTTTCTTTTTGTCATAACATGACTCCCTGAAAAGCTCCAATGCACAAAAGATTGGAAGCCGGAGAGATTTTACCCCCACCACATGAACAGAGAAAGGTAGTGGTTGTGGTTCAGGTTGCCAAGCACTAGGACATAGATTAGATCCTATTCCAGCTTTTGTTGGGGAATATGACACTATTCATTGAAGGAAAAGTCCTTGGAGTTCCTGAAAAATAAGTCTCTTACTTTCTGAGGTAGCGTGAACACACTGAATTTGAAAATAGAGTTATTGTCTTTTACGATGGAGTTGGTGACGCTGATTGGGAAGAAAGAGTAGGGTCTCAGGTGCCCATCATGTGCACATTACATGTATGGGGTTGAGATGGAGTGGAACCTATTGGTCTTAGATATGGATCTTTCTGACGTGATACATTCCATGGATTGGAATGTACACTTCCAGGAACACATCGATGTCTATAGGCAACGAGTGAGTTTTACGGCACCTAATGGGAGTCATCAGGTTTTTTGTGGAGAATGGGATGCTCAGTCGGGTCTCATTGGACCTCCACTCCTAGATTTGGGAGGTCTTATCTTCCAGTTATCATAGCTCATGCTAGAAGATGTTGGTATTTACCATAAAGTCGCACTACCTCATGTAGTGAATGAGTTTTCGGAGGTATTATAGGATGTTTATTTAATGGTATTTTCCCGGAGAGGGATGTGGATTTTTCAACTGATCTGGAATTTGGAACACAACCGATAACCCAACCCTCTTATCCCATGGCCCCCACCAAGCTTAGGGGATTAATGATACAACTAGACGACTTAGAATCCAAAGGATTCATTCGCCCGAGAATCTCTCCTTGGGTCACTCCTCTATTGTTTGCAAAAAAGACATAGGGATCCCACTGGATGTGCATTGACTTCTAGAAGATAAATAATGTAACAATTAATAACAAATACCCTTTTCCTAGAGTAGATTACTTGTTCGATCGGTTGGTGGAGTAAAAGATGTTTTCAAAAATTGACATGCATTCGGGATAATAACAACTCAGGGTGAAAGAATAAGATATCACAAAGACAACCTTCCGAAGAATGTATGGCCACATTGAGTGTTTGTTCATGCCCTTTGGATTGAAAAATGATCCAGTGGTCTTTATGGAACTCATGAATATGGTGTTCTATCAGTACATTGATTCCTCTGTTGTGGTGTTTGTGGATGACATTCTTGTGATCTCTGGCTCTGAGGAGGAACAAGAACATCACTTGAGGATCATCTTCGACACTTTTTTCGATTGCCGCCACTATGAAATGTTTCCAAGATAACTATTTGGATCAGGGAGGTGAACTTTTTGGGGCATGTGATCTCAAAGAAATGGGTTTTAGTGGACCCTGTAATGATCAGTGTGGTGATCTCATGGGAGAAACCGAATAATTTATTTGAGATGCGGAATTTTCTTGGCTTAGCTGGTTATTATGGGCGATTCATTGGGGATTTCTCTATGCTTGCATCACCAATGACCATTCTCACCCAAAAAGGGAGTTAAGTTTGTATGGGGCCTAGAATGTCAGGCATCCTTTGAGGAGCTGAAGCAGTGGTTGACTACATCCCTTTTGATGATTGTTTTGAAGGCTGTAATGGGGTATGTGGTCTATTATGATGCTTCAGATATGAGTATTGGGTGTGTGCTTATGCAGGATGATCACCTGGTGGCGAATAGCTCTTTCCAACTCTGACCAAATGAAAATAACTACCCTAACCCTGACTTGGAGTTGGAAGCAGAGATGCATGATATGAAGACATGGTGTCACTACCTCTTTTGGGAGATGTTTGTAGTCTACTCTGATCACCAAATAGTGGACAATAACTTCACACAGAATGAAATCAACTTGAGATGGCGTCATTGGATTGAGTACTCCTAGGGGGTTGATTTTGACATTATATATACCCTAGGAAAGTGTAATGTGGTGGCCGACACCGTAAGCATAAGAGTTCTAGTGCAGTCTTTGAGGTATTTTAGTGATGAATGGGCTTTGATGAGACTCTATTATCAAATTAATGTGTAGACTAGAGAGCATAGTGGAGGTTAATTCTTGCCGAGCATTGTAATGCCCCAACCCCAGTTACCCACCGAGTTGGTGCATTATTACGTAACATTGGCATGATCACAACAGATCAAGTCTCGAAAGACTGATTAGTTTAGTAGCCTTGGAAACACTAGATAAATTCATATGTTTTACATTACATCATGATGTAATACAAAACTACAACAAAATATTGTCTTCATATCCCCTCATATTATCCCTTCAGGTCATTCATAAAATACTTCTTCATATCCTGAAAAAATTAAATCATTGAAAGGTGTGAGCTCAGATGCTCAGTAAGGATAACAATATAGCAGAAGCATTCGTAAATAAACATAAGCATTTAAGGAATTGTATAACTAAAAAATCCTTTTAAACATGAACTTCAGCATAATATGGAAAAATAAAATGAAATAATTCCATTTAGTTATTTACATGGATATTCTACTGGTCAAATAATCACATGAAATATCAATAACAACTTTCATAATTATGGAATGCATAATGCCAGACTATCATAACCACGTAGCCAAGGCCTCGTGCTAAGACTAAAAATAATATTTTGTCAAGGCCTCGTGATAAGACACTAGTTTGTCTCATGAGACCTACCGATGCATCGAGGAGCTATAGCCGGCTCCACCCGTCACTTATTAAGTCCAATGCATTCCTCATATGAACAGGTTTAAACATATCATAATCCATAACATAATCATATCACATAAAACATGCATAATGGAAACATAACATTTCCAAATTTCTATCACGAGATATCAATACAACACATTGATATAATAAAACCATTTTAAAAACCATTTTCAATACCAAAAAAAAATAATATTAAAACTTTGTAATTATTTTTCATTTAAAAAAGTTATGGCTTGTAGAGGAAGTAGAAACTCAAATAATGGTCACGGCGGCAAAGAATTCATTGTCGTCGCGTACGTTAGAAAAAAAAATTCTTTTTGTCATTTAGTAAAACGCTTCGTATAAAAATATTCCTTTTGAATAAATTTAAAAGTCAAAGGGGTTTATACAGCATATAAAAGAAAGTTGTGTATAAAACAAAATATGCCTCAATGAAATGAGATTGATATGGAGTCCATTACAAAGAAATTTTTTAAATAAAATAGATCTATTATGTGTATTCACTATATATACACGTAAATAAAGTAAAAATACAATATAGGACATAATAATACCATGACATAATTTGATAGTAAGAGATTAACCAAAGGAATGGAAATTGGGTTAAGAAGTTCCCTTACCTCGTGTCCGACTTCAGTCGACCGTTCTTTAATCCCTGAATAATAAACTAGAGATAATATCTACTTGCTTAATAACCTTTTTCATGTTCATTATCCCTTTTATATCACTTATTACAATGTTACGAAAATTATGTAGTCATTTAAGTTAATAATGGTCGTTTTGTCGATCTTTGGTACTTGAGTCAAAAATAAACTTCTTATATTTACAATTTGTTCATGTGGTAAAATATCCATTATATCCAGAATTATATTCATGTTGTAGATATAATATATATCATATATATCTAGTATATACATTATTTCATAATATTACATAACATTTAGAGGTATGAAATGAAATGCACCGTTCATTGAGACGGTAAGTTGTACGTACGCATGAACGCTACTTTCAATTCTATTTCATATTTAATGGAATGAAATCATATTGATATAAAGATATATTATAATTCCAGTATAAAATCATATATAATATCATTTACTCCATCCTTTATACATCCCACATATGGCATTAACGATTCAAATCACTTTGAGGGGGTGGTAGTCCGCACTTCCTAAAATGAAATTATCGCGTTTACCCATAATGGAAATCATAAAGGTATCCCATAAATGAGAAATACAGAAGCATAAGGAACACCAAAAAATAATATATATCATATATAAAAATAGTTTCATCATAATGGCCACCATTAGAGGTGTTAAAAGAATATTGAACAATCATCGTTTCGTGAGGCGGTAATTCGCCACCCACAGAAACAACATGTTCTTTAGCCATTAGACGAAGGTGTGTGTAAGTGTAAATAAAATCATACTCATAAAAACAACCACGTATATTGAAGATACTGGTTTTTTTACCAAGGAAATAAATAAAAAGAGTTTAAGGGGTTGGAGAAGCAAAATAAAACAAAATAACATAAGAGAAGACATTACCTTAAAATCGGGTAACTCTTTTTGATTTGAGCCAAAGGCTTCATTGAGAATAATTCTTCCCAATGTGACGCTTCTAGGAGTAATATATAGAAGTTTAGAGATTATTTGGGCAGAGTTTGGCCGAGCTAAATGGATTGAGGGTGTGAATATGGTGGTAGTGGTGGGGGCCTTTTATAAGAGGAGTGGAGGGGCACTCATGAAAAGTCATTAAATGTTACATTATTATATAATTATTTTAGAATTTGAAATATTCCACAGTTATATATTTCAAGGATAAGGTGATAAGGGTTATAAATATACTCATACAATAGGTTTTTGACAAGTGTAAGTCTTATATTTTACATTATCGTTTCATTTGTTTTAAATCGTTAATTAATGAGGTAATCGCTGCCTCATCATGGTGTCATAAAAAAATTAATTTATTTAATGTCTAAAAATTATAAAAAAATATCATGATGTATGAAATATTTTTATATTTCCAATGAATATTTATAGTATAAATTTTAACTTATATAACCCCACGTAATAATTGTTTTAGTAATGCAACACATGGTTGTGAGAATTTTAGTTATACTTAAAATAAAAATTTATTCATGTCATTTTCCTACCCAAGTGGCTCCATGGTGTCCCCAAGTTGACCCATGGATTGTCGTGGTCGTCCATGACTCATCCAATAAGGGTATAACATGTGTAAGGGTATTTTCATATTTTTATAATATCATTTTTACCTTAAATTTCACTAATGACCTTTAATCACGATTAATTAAACTTAAAAGATACTATTCACCAAAAAATTATTTTAATCCCATTGAACAAAATTTTTCTTCCTAATTACAACGATGTATATAGGGTATTTGAAAATCAAATCACAGAAGTGGCAATGTTTCATTTAAAGGAAAAATATGTTTCTTAACTACCACTTAGTGGTTTCACTATCTATCAAAAATTGATGTTTTTCAGAACAATGCCAAAATTTCACCCTAAGCTATAATTGATATTCTGAATTCAAAAATGATGTCTATTTTACAAAATTCCAAACATATAAGTTTCATTAATTAATTTTATAATTAATTCCCGCTTTCACAACAAATAGTGTGTTTTTAGGAAACAATATATATCAAAAGATCGACAATTGTTTATATTCAATTTCAAAGTGAAATTATTTCTAATGACCGCCATTGGATAAAATGGTAAACATATATTCTAATTATACTTTAAAACCACTCAATAGTATAATTTATCACTATAAATTAGTTTTATTAAAAAAGTTGTTTTTAATTATTTTTCATTATTCATAAAAAATTGGATGTTCTCAGAAAGTTACAAACAATTCAAAATCGGATAATTTCAATATTATGAATACAAAAACGAAGTCTGTTTTGAAAGATAAAATTTATAAAATTTAAAAAATTAGGTATTACTATTCATAACTACTACATTGATTGGTCGCAGTTTATTAGAATCTTGAACTTGCGTACAATGCAAGCTATTTCATTATTGAAATAGATGCCTATTGTGGAAGCTTGGGGTGTTACATTCTCTCCTCCTTCAATAAATTACATCCTCGCAATTTGATTTTTTTTTAAAATAAATGGTTTAAAATAGAAAATACCTTTGTGGAAAACCCACATTGAAAATAGGGTTAATAAATATATAACTTTAAAAATAATGAAAGAGAAGTACAAAGGTAACTATAGATAGCCCGTACTAGGATTCTATGAAAATATGGATATGGAGGAAAATCAAACCATCAAGGTCTGATGAAGAGTTGTATAAAACAGGATTAGGGGAATGTTAACTACAATAAAATCACAAACTTGTGATTTCTTAAACGGTCATTGATTTTCCAATTGGAAAAGTTAACCGATAACATTTTTGTTTTATGTTACCTTTCATAATGTTTAGGAATGTATTTAGGAGATTTACTAAGAACGTAAGGTAATATACTTACTTGTCATGTAGAAATTCATTCTTTAATAAATTTTTACCACAAACCCATATTTCACTCCAAAAGGTAATAGAACTCAAAAATATTCTATTTATCATAATTGAATAAGGTTCCAAATATTAACACATACCATTTAGAATAGAAAACCTTTTTTGTAATAACCAGGAACTTCCGGTAGGCTAGTTGTAGGTAATAAAGGCATGTCACACTATGGTTGTGGGTTCGATTCCTACTTCTTTTTCCGACGCGACGGGTTATCCACGAACCTGCAGGTTGTCCTTTTCCTAAAACTATAGTATTATAATATTCGAAAAATAATCTTCATAAATTTTTTAACCTTAAACAATACTATCCAAAGTTCAACTTAATCCATTCCATCCTTTATAGTTATCCAAAATACCTATGTCCAGACATTCTCTAAAAGGTCTCTAAATTCCAAAATCAATTGTATCATCACATTCCTAAAACAAAGTGAAGTTTCTCTTATTTTCATATACTAAAAATATGACTACCTTCATCATATTAAAACCTTAATGAAAGCAACAAGTACTGTAGTACAATCCTTATATATATCACATTATTCTTATAACCAGAATATAATCCTTGTTTCCAAAAGCCCCAATACATTAATTATTCCACTTACATTGTAGTAACATTATAAGATTTTCCTTGATCCCTTGGCCTTTTCTGAGGTAATTTTCCCTGACTCTTAGGAAATTCATTTGCATAATGCCCCATTTCCCTAAAATTGTAGCATTCAACATTAATAGCCTTTTTCTTTCCCTTGCAATCACGAGCCTGATGACCTTTTTCTCCACACTTGTAACAAACTCCCATTCCTTTTAAGCATATACCAGGGTGATTCTTCCCACAATTATCACATAATGGAAAATCCTTCTTTACCTTTTTCCATTTATCTGTCTCTTGTTCCACCATTCTCTTCTTCTATTGCTTTACTTTATTTTCATATGATTTAGAGAATTCCTTTTCTGTCTTGATAGAACATGAGACTATATCTTTGTATTTTGAGAAAGATTTTGGTACTAAATCTCGATGGAGAAATGGTTTTAACCCATCAAAGAAACAATCAATATTACTTCATGGGTTTCGTATATAATCTGCAACATGTCTTCCTAACCTTGTAAAGTAGGCCACATACTTTGCAACATTTTCATCCTCCTTCTGCCTTAGACTCAGAAATTGCCTTTCCATATCTGCTCGATGGTCATGTGGAAAGTATTTTTCTAAGAAAATTTCCTTAAACTCCCTCCCTTACATACTTGATACTTCTCCATCTTCCTTTGTGTTTTGAATCAGCGACCACCATTGATCGCCATCTCTAGTGAGGCGGTAAACTGCAATGACAACTTTCTCCCTTTCACTACTCCCCAAGGCATGGAATATTTTCTATGTGGAATTTATCTATTTCTCAGCTACTAAGGGATTTGTACCCCCATTATATTTTGGTGGTTGTTGCCTCATGATGCGATCTAACATTGATCCTCCACACTAAGGATCAGGGTGCTCCATACGAGTAATGTTACTATTCATAACCTGAGTGAGTTGTCCCAGTATGGTGATAAGTTGATCAGCACCAGTTTTATCTCCAACTCCACTATAATTATCATGTGCAGGAGGGAAATCCCTATATGGAGTGTGTGCATTTATACGGTTTCCATTCCTCCCACTAGGCACCATTTCTAAACAATGGAATAAACTAGATTAGTTTATTAATCAAAATACATAATTACAAACTTGCAAAACTATAAGGCCCCATCCTTAAACCTTACTTAATATTTAATTAAATGAATAATTCACATTGAGGATCTTTTCAGGTTTAGAGTTTTAGAGAATTAGAACATAACTATTTCATCTCAAAATATTACAAAGAAGACACTTCTACTAAGTTTCCATAATAAAAACAAAACTCTTAAAAAGAAACATGTCTAGTTCCATGTCTTATATAGCATGACATTCCCTTGATAGCATCCTTGACCTTATTCCACATTAAGTCCTATGAAAAACATTTCGAAAAAAAAAACTTGGGGTGAGCATTAAAAGCTTAGTAAGGGATACACAAAGAATGAAAACTATTACTTTTTCAAACATCAAGTAAACCATGTATACTCCATCAAAGTAATACCTTCACCATCATGACGTAGTAAAAACACTTCACTCAATAATGTATCATTACTTACCTTTTTGTAACCAAATGATTACCATAAAACCCATATAAAGAACACATACCATATATAATGGTAACATGGGACATAAACATACTTAAGTGGAATAACCATACGGTCTACTTCCACACATATCACTTAATGGAATAGTCATACGGCCAATTTCCATACATAATTAATGGAATAGCCATACGGCCGACTTCCATACCCAATGCATTGGAGGTTATAACGTAACCACACGTCCTGGTATTCACGGCACCACCCGTCATATGGTTTATCATGTAACCACCCGTCAAATGTCCAAGTACCAATATAAAATCATAAAACATAAAACCAATATAAATGAATGATAAAATTTACACATTTCAATCACAATATATCATAATATAATACTTTATCAAAACCATTTTCAATACCAAAATACATAAAAGATTATATGGTATTTATTTTATTTTAAAAACATTACGGTTTTTTGTGGAAGCCAAAGACCAAATAATACTCGCGGTGGCGGAAAAGGTCGTTGTCACCGCGTACGTTAAAAAACATTCTTTTTTGTCGTTTAGTAAAACGCTTCATAGAAAAAGATTCCTTTTGTATAAAAGTATAAGTCAAAGGGTATTATACACTGTATAAAAGAATGTTGTGTATAAAATGAAATATGCCTCATTGAAAGGAGATTGAGACGAAGTCCCTTACCTTGGGTCCGACTTGACTCGATCGTTCTTTAACGTCCTTTAAAAGTGTAACTCCTTTTGATTTGAGCCTAAAGGCTTACTTTGAAAGGATTATGACCAAAGGGAACCCTCTAGGATGAGGAGAGGGATGTGGAGAGCGTAAATGGTCAGGGTTTGTCCGAGCCAAAGGCTTGAGGAGTGTGTGAAATTAGGTAGAGGTGGGGGCCTTTTATAAGAGGAGAGGAGGGGCACTTTTGGAATGTAAAGAAATATTACTTTATTTGAAAATGTGTTTCGGTTTTAAAAGGTCCCACATTGATATAAATCGTGGATAAGGTGATAAGGGTTCGAAATCCACCCATCCAATAAGTTTTGGACATGTGTAGTTCATATATTTTACATTATCTTTCTATTTTATTTAAATCGTCAAATAATGATGTAATCGCTGCATCATTATTATGTCATAAATAATTTAATTTATTTAATGTCTAAAAATTATAAAAAAATTACTATGATGTAGGAAATATTTTTATATTTACAATGACTATTTAAAATTAAAAATCTGACTTCTATAACCCCATTAAAAAAATTGTTTTAGTAAAACATATCATGTTTGTGCCATTTTTTACATTAACATTAAATAAAAGGTATTTATGTCATTTTCCAACCAAAGTGGCTCCATGGGGTCCCGAAGTTGACCCATGGCTTGTCTCGGTCGGCCATGACACATCCAATGAGAGTAGGACATGTGTCTAGGTCATCTCATATTATTAAAACATTATTTTTACCTTAAACTACACTAATTACCACTAATCGCGATTAAAAACTTAATAAGTTACTATTCACCAAAAAATTATTTTAATCTCATTGAACCACATTTTACTTCTTATTGACAACCATGTATGTCGGATTTTTGAAATTCAATACACAAAGGTGGCAAAATTTCATTTAAATGGAAAATCAGTTTTATAAGTACCACTTAGTGATTTCACTATTCATCAAAAATTGATGTTTTTCAGAAAAATTCCAAAAATTCACCCTAAGCTATATTTGATATTCCGAATTCAAAAATGAAGTCCATTTTACAGAATTAAAAACATATAAGTCCAATTAATTAATTTAATAATTAATTCCCGCTGTCATGACAAATACCGTGTTTTTGTGAAACAATAAGTATCAAAATATTGACACTAGTTTATGTCCGATTTCAAAGTGAAATTAATTCCAACGACCACTATTGGATTTAATGGTAAAAATATTTTCTAATTTCACTCCGAAACCAATTAAAATAATAATCTAATCATATAAATAAATTAGATCAAAAAGAGGTTTTGAATTAAAATACAACATTTACAATATTCATTAAAAAAATTGAACTTTATCGGAAAGATACCAAAAATTTACACAAAGTAAATTTTGATGTCCCAATTCTAAAGAAGAGTTATATTTGGTCCAATAGAATTTATAAGATTTATCAAAACTATATTTAATGACGGTTTGCCGTCAAAAGGTGATAAGTGAACCCTTTGTGAAAATTAGGGTATAAATTCCTAAAATTGAATTCTTTCCGTATTTTAAGCCTTTATCTTTTATTGGGAAAATATAAAAACATTTAAAAACATATATAATCATATTTTAGTTATTTCTATCCATTCCCACCAGTACAACCACTACATGTTAACTACCATTTAAAATAATATTATTATATTACTAGTGTGCAACGTAAGATTTCAATGAAACTCATCGTTGCGTATCGAGTACGCTATCGAATGTAGAAACCCCTTTTAATTAAAATTAATATTTAATTCGTAAATATTAATTAATATGAAAATTCAATATTCTTTATTTACCTGGGATGTTACATCCTTCCCCCCTTCTGGGAATTGCGTCCTCGCAATTTTATTCACTTATCAAAATAAGTGGGGGTATTTATCCCCCATAGCATTTTCAGATTCCCACGTTGCCTCTTCAATCACATGGTTTTTCCACAAAAACTTTACCTGATGAATCACCTTATTCTGTAATACCTGCTCCCTGTGGTCAAGAATCTGGACTGGTTGTTCTTTATAAGATAGGTTCTCTTCCTGCTGAACTACCTCTGGACTCAAAATATGAGATGGATCTGGCATATACTTCCTCAACATTGAAACATGAAAAACATTGTGTACCTGAGATAAACTCGGAGGTAAAGCCACTCGGTAAGAAACTGATCCAACTTTCTCCAGAATTTCATATGGTCCAATGAACCTTGGACTCAGCTTTCCTTTATTACCAAATCTCATCACACTTTTCCATGGAGAAACCTTGAGAAAAACATGATCACCTACCTTGAAAGATAGATCCTTCCTCCGGTTATCCGCATAACTCTTCTTCCTGCTCTGAGCTGTTCTCATGTGTTTCTGAATCAACTGAACCTTTTCTGCCATCTCTTCTACCAATTCTGGTCCCATCAACTTCCTTTCACCCACTTCATCCCAGAAAGCTGTAGTTCGACACCGCTTCCCATATAATTCCTCAAATGGTGCCATCTGTATATTGGAATGAAAACTGTTATTATAAGAAAACTCAACCAAAGAAAGATGTTGGTCCCAAAATCCCTGATAGTCTATAGAAAAAGCTCGTAGCATATCCTCCAAGGTTTGTATTGTTCGTTCTGACTGCCCATCTGATTGAGGATGAAAATCTGTACTAAAATTTAATTTAGTACCCAACGACTTCTGAAGGCCTTTCCAAAAGTTAGAAGTGAACCTGGGATCACGGGAAGACAAAATGGACAGAGGAACCCCATGTAACCTGACTATCTCTTTAAGAAACAAACAGGAGAGTTGATCAAGAGAGAAAGTATCTCGTATAGAAAGGAAATGAGCAGATTTGGTCAAGCGATCAACAATAACCCAGATTGCATTATTACCTCGAGATGTCCTCAGTAATCCCACAACAAAGTCCATGGATATGTTTTCCCATTTCCACTCTAACACTGGTAAAGGATGAAGCATCCCTTTAGGTAACTGACGCTCTGCTTTATCCTGCTGACAAGTCAAACACTTCACAGTAAAATCAGCAATACCTCTTTTCCTTCCATACCACCAGTAATACTCTCGCAGATCTCTGTACATCTTAGTACTGCCAGGATGAACTGAAAACGGAGAACTATGATCCTCACATAACAAATCAATCTTCAACTGTGAATCACAAGGCACACATAATCTCTTCCCAAACCTCAAAACACAATCATTATCAATGTTGAATTCAGGCAACTTACCTTTCTGAACCAGCTCTACCTTTTTCTGCAACTCGCTGTCTTGCTTATGTGCTTTCTTGATTCTGTCTGATAGAGAAGATTTCACTGATACCTGGAACAAAACAGAAGGACTTCCTGCACCAACAACTTCTATTCCAAAGTTTATTAAATCAAAAACCAAAGGATATCGTTCCAAACGTAGCATGGTTAATGAAGAATTACTTTTTCGACTCAAGGCATCAGCCACATTATTTGATTTTCCTAGATGGTAGTGGATTGTACAATCATAATACTTGATTAATTACAGCCATCTCCTCTGTCTCATGTTCAATTCTTTCTGAGTGAATATATACTTTAAACTTTTGTGATCAGTATATATTTCACACTTTACTCCATACAAATGATGCCTCCAAATTTTTAAAGCAAAGACAACAGCAGCTAATTCCAAATCATGTGTAGGGTAATTTACCTCATGAGTTTTCAACTGATGTGAAGCATAATAAATTACCTGATCATTCTGCATTAGGACACAGCCATGTCCCTTCAACGAAGCATCACTGTATATAACAAACTCACCATTCCTGGAAGGAAGTGCCAAAATGGGAGCATTCACCAATCTTCTTTTCAAATCCTGAAAACAATCATCACATTCTTTTGTCCAGATGAACTTAACACCCTTACAAGTTAGCTTAGTCATTGGACTAGATAACCCTGAAAAATTTTCAACAAACCTTCGGTAGTAACCTGCCAAACCAAGAAAACTACGGATCTCGGTTACATTTGTGGGTCTCGGCCATTCTTCAACAACTTTTGTTTTAGTAGGATCAACAGTTATACCATCTTTTGAAATAATGTGACCCAGGAAAGAAATTTGATGTAACCAAAACTCACACTTTCTGAATTTTCCATATAGTTTCTTTTCTTTTATGGTTTGCAAGATAACCCTTAAATGACTTTCATGCTCCTCTTTACTTCTAGAAAACACCAAAATATCATCAATGAATACAACCACAAACTTATCCAAGAACTCATGGAAAATCCTATTCATAAGGTCCATGAATACAGTAGGTGCATTGGTTAACCAAAAAGGCATAACTAAAAATTCATAATGGCCATATCTAGTACGGAACGCAGTCTTCAGAACATCTGCTTCTCTTACTTTCAACTGATGGTACCCCGACCTCAAGTCAATCTTCGAAAAATATTGAGCTCCCTAGAGCTGATCAAACAAATCATCGATATGAGGCAAAGGATACTTGTTCTTAACAGTAATATTATTCAAGGATCTATAAACAATTCAAAGTCTCATTGATCCATCTTTCTTTTTAACAAAAAAGACAGGAGCACCCCATGGTGATGTGCTAGGTCGAATGAAACCTTTATCTAATAACTCCTGCAATTGTTTCTTTAACTCTAAATGTTCATCTTGAGCCATTCGATAAGGGGGTTTTGAAATTGGCTTAGAATCAGGAACTAAGTCAACAGTAAATTCAACTTCCCGATCATGAATAATACCAGGAAACTCATCAGGAAAAACATCAAGATACTCATTTACCACTGGCACATCATTAATCTGAACAGTTCCTTTATTTTCAACAATATGTGCAAGGTAACATTCATTTCCATCTTTTACTAGTTTCTCAACTTCCTGATACGTTATCAAAATCAAGGGTTAATTCATGTACACAAACTGAAAATCTTTCTGAAAAGAAACCATTTTAGGTCTGCAGTCAATCTTAGCATGATAAACATAAAGCCAATCCATGCCCAAAATAACATCAAACTCTACTAGAGGCAAAATAATAAGGTTTTCTGGTAGATTCATTCCACACACAAGGATAAGAAGGTTCTTATAATTCCTTTTTGCCTCAACGTTCCCTCCAGGTGTTTTACCATAAGTTCAGGGTTCGTATCATGAGATGGAATTTCCAATTCACTAGAAAACTTCTCAGAAATGAAAGAGTGTGTAGACCCTGAATCAAACAACACATTGGAATAATCTGAACAAACAAACAATGTACCTGATACCACTTCATTCGATGGCCCAACATCTGCTGAAGTTGTTGCAAAGGATTTCACCACCCCTTTCTGCTTGTAGTCTAGATGCATTCCCCCAGTTGAGTTCTTCGTTGGACACTCGTTTGCATAATGACCCATTTCATTACACTTAAAACGTCTTATCGCTGGCTTTTCATTGCCTGCTTTATCATCTTCCTTACAGTTACGAGCAATATGACCAGACTTACCACACTGAAAGCACATACCAGACTTGGATAAACATTCTCCAGGATGCATTTTACCACACTTCTCATAGGATGGATATTTGGTTTTCTTACCTCCTTGCTTCTTTGATGAATTCTTCCCCTTTGCCTGCCAACTGGACCTCTTATTCTGTTGTTTGTCATAGAACACCTGATCATCAGCAAACTCCATTTCCACCCTCTCCGCACATCGAACAAGTTTTTCATAACTTTTGAACTCACGAGAAGCTAAAGCCCTTCGATAAATTGGCTTTAACCCTGAGTAAAAACAGTTTATTTTACTATCAAGATCTCGTATGAAGATCGGAGTATACCTTGCCAATCGAGTGAACTTTTCTTCATAAGAAGCCACTGAATCATCCTCCTGCCTCAATTCTAGGAACTGTTTTTCCATCCTAAGATGAACCACCTTAGGAAAATATTTTTCAAGAAACATTCCTTTGAATTCTTCCCAGTGAAGATCCTCAATCTCATCACTATCCCTGATATTTTTCACCATCGACCACCACTGATCAGCTTCACCTTCAAAACGGTAAATAGGAAGACTAACCTTTTTATGTTCTGAACACCCCATGACATCAGAAATCATCTCCAGTGCTTTAATCCACCCTTCATCTTGCACAAGGTCAGATGATCCTCTGAATGATGGGGGATGTTGCCTCATGAAATGTTCCACCACTGACATGTTCCTCTGCGGTTGATCTAGCTGATCTCGTGCATGGATACCACCACCAGTTATAGCCTGAGTCAACTGTGCCATCACTGCAACAAACTATTCAGTTCCGATTCCGACCATCTCAGGATGCTGATTTGGAAGGTTTTCTTCCTCCTGATGTCGTCCCAACATATCTGCTTTGTTTCCTCTGCAGAAAACCATTCTTAACACAGAAATATCTTAGGCGAAGCAACATGGTAATCTGTAAATGCTATATCATTTCAATCATAATATAATTTAACAATTTTCTAACTCCTAAAGTTGTCTAACCCGACCTCTGATACCAACTATAAGGCCCCGGCCTTAAACCTTACTTAATATTGAATTAAATGAATAAATCACATTGATGATCTTTTCAAGTTTAGAGTTTTAGAGAATTAGAACATAACTATTTCATCTCAAAAGATTACAAAGTAGACACTTCTACTAAGTTTCCATAATAAAAAAACTCTTAAAAAGAAACATGTCTAGTTCCATGTCTTATATAGCATGACATTCCCTTGATCCCATCCTTGACCTTATTCCACTTTAATTCCTATGAAAAACATTTCGAAAAAAACTTGGGGTGAGCATAAAAAGCTCAGTAAGGGATACACAAAGAATGAAAACTATTACTATTTCAAACATCAAGTAAACCATGTATACTCCATCAAAGTAATACCTTCACCAGCATGAAGTAGTAAAAACTCTTCACTGAATAAAGTATCATTACTTACCTTTTTGTAAGCAAAGGATTATCATAAAACACATATAAATAACACATATCATATATAAAGGTAACATGGGACATAAACATACTTAAGTGGAATAACCATACGGTCGACTTCCACACATATCACTTAATGGAATAGCCATACGGACAATTTCCATACATACTTAATGGAATAGCCATACGGCCGACTTCCATACCCAATGCATTGGAGGTTATAACGTAACCACCCGTCCTAGTATTCACGGCACCACCCGTCATATGGTTTATCACGTAACCACCCGTCAAATGTCCAAGTACCAATATAAAATCATAAAATATAAAACCAATATAAATGAATGATAAAATTTCCACATTTCAATCACAATATATAATAATAGAATCCTTTATCAAAACCATTTTAAATACCAAAATACATAAAAAAGTACATGGTATTTATTTTATTTTAAAAACATTACGGCTTTTTGAGGAATCCAAAGACCAAATAATACTCGCGGCGGTGGAAAAGGTCGTTGTCACCGCGTACGTTAAAAAAAAATTCTTTTTTGTCGTTTAGTAAAATGCTTCGTAAAAAAAGATTCCTTTTGTATAAAAGTATAAGTCAAAGGGTTTTATACACCGTATAAATGAATTATCTGTATAAAATGAAATATGCCTCATTGAAAGGAGATTGAGATGAAGTCCCTTACCTTGGGTCTGACATGACTCGACCGTTCTTTAACGTCCTTTAAAAGTGTAACTCCTTTTGATTTGAGCCTAAAGGCTTTTTTTGAAAGGATTATGCCCAAATGGAACCCTCTAGAATGAGGAGAGGGATGTGGAGAGAGTAAATGGGCAGGGTTTGGCCGAGCCAAAGGCTTGAGGAGTGTGTGAAATGAGGTAGAGGTGGGGGCCTTTTATACGAGGAAAGGAGGGACACTTTTGGAAAGTAAAGAAATATTACTTTATTTGAAAATGTGTTTCAGTTTTAAAAGGTCCCACGTTGATATAATTCGTGGATAAGGTGATAAGGGTTCGAAATACACCCATCCAATAAGTTTTGTACATGTGTAGTTCATATATTTTACATTATCTTTTTATTTTATTTAAATCGTCAAATAATGATGTCATCGCTGCATCATTATTATGTCATAAATAATTTAGTATATATAATGACTAAAAATTATAAAAAAATTACTATGATGTATTAACTCTTTTTAACTTTCCAATGACTATTTATAATAAAAAATCTTACTTTTATAACCCCATTAAAAAATTGTTTTAGTAAAACATATCATGTTTGTGCCATTTTTTACATTAACATTAAATAAAAGGTATTTATGTCATTTTCCAACCAAAGTGGCTCCATGGGGTCCCCAAGTTGACCCATGGCTTGTCTTGGTCGGCCATGACACATCCAATAAGAGTAGGACATGTGTCTAGGTCATCTCATATTATTAAAACATTATTTTTACCTTAAACAACACTAATTACCACTAATCGCGATTAAAAACTTAATAAGTTACTATTCACCAAAAAATTATTTTAATCTCATTGAACCACATTTTACTTCTTAATGACCACCATGTATGTCAGATTTTTGAAATTCAATACAAAAAGGTGGAAAATTTTCATTTAAATGGAAGATCAGTTTTTATAACTACCACTTAGTGATTTCACTATTCATCAAAAATTGAAGTTTTTCAGAAAAATTCCAAAAATTCACCCTAAGCTATATTTGATATTCCGAATTCAAAAATGAAGTCCATTTTACCATATTAAAAACATATAAGTCAAATTAATTAATTTAATAATTAATTCCCGCTGTCATGACAAATAGCGTGTTTTTGTGAAACAATAAGTATCAAAAGATTGACAGTAGTTTAAGTCCGATTTCAAAGTGAAATTAATTCCAACGACCACTATTAGATTTAATGGTAAAAATATTTTCTAATTACACTCTAAAACCAATTCAAATAATAATCTAATCATATAAATAAATTAGATCAAAGAGAGGTTTTGAATTAAAATACAACATTTACAATATTCATTAAAAAAATGAACTTTATCGGAAAGATACCAAAAATTTACACAAAGTAAATTTTGATGTCCCGATTCTAAAGAAGAGTTATATTTGCTCCAATAGAATTTATAAGATTGATCAAAACTATATTTAATGACGGTTCACCGTCAAAAGGTGATAAGTGAACCCTTAATAAAAATTAGGGTATAAATGCCTAAAATTGAATTCTTTCCGTATTTTAAGCCATTATCTTTTATTGGGTAAATATAAAAACATTTAAAAACATATATAATCATATTTTAGTTATTTCTATCCATTCCCGCCAGTACAACGGCTACATGTTAACTACCATTTCAAATAATCATATTATATTACTAGTGTGCAACGTAGGATTTCAATGAAACTCATCATTGCGTATCGAGTACGCTATCGAATGTAGAAACCCATTTTAATTAAAATTAATATTTAATTCGTAAATATTAATTAATATGAAAATTCTTTATTCTTTATTTACCTGGGATGTTACAAAAACACTTAACATAAATTGAAATATTTATGGATATAATCCATAATCACAAAATTGTTTTCATTGAGGATGTATATACTCATAGAAATTTATAGTGTTTTGTAATGAAAATGGGAATTATCCTAAGCATATCCCCTGGGAGTGTCGTAACCAAGAGTGCAGCAAGGCCCATTATCGTGCACCAGTTTCCATTTGTGTCTAGCTCAAAGCGGTGTTTTCGGGTTTTACCCCTAGCTACATCTGTGCCCGAGCCTCCTCTACCTGCTCGTCTTCATAAAATGATGTATTTATCAGAAAACTCACAAAATATCTATAATACCAAAATTCTAGGAATTTATTCTATGCTAGTCCTCAAATTTTATCTTAGATATATGTTCTCTAATCAGAGTTTATCTAAATCTAGCTTCCAAGGTTAGTACTAAACTGCCTCTGATACCAACTGTAATGCCCCGACCCCAGTTACCCACAGAGTCGGTGCATTATTATGTAACATTCACATGATAACGATAGATCAATTGTCGGAAGAACGATTAGTTTAGTATCCTTGGAAACAATAGATACATTCATATGTTTTACATTACATCATAAAGTAATACAAAACTTCAACAACATCTTGTCTTCATATCCCCTCATATTATCCTTTCAGGTCATTCATAAAATACTTCTTCACATCTGGGAAAAATTAAAACATTGAAAGGGGTGATCTCAGATGCTCGGTAAGGATAACAATATAGCGGAAGCTTTCATAAATAAACATAAACATTTAGAGAAATGTATAACTAAAAAAATCCTTTTAAAAATGAACTTCAGCATAATTTGGGAAAATAAAATGAAATAATTTCATTGAATTATTCACATGGATATTCTACTAGTCCAATAATCACATGCAATATCTGTAACCACTTTTATAATGATGGAATGAATAATGTCAGACTATCATAACCACATAGCCAAGTCCTCATGCCAAGACTACAAATAATATTTTGTCAAGGCCTCGTGCCAAGACACTAGTTTGTCTCATGAGACCTACCGATGCATCGAGAAGCTATAGCAGGCTCCACCCATCACTTATTAAGTCCAATGCATTACTCATATGAATAGGTTTAAACATATCATAATCCATAACATACTTGTATCACATAAAACATGCATAAAGGAAACATAAAATTTCTACATTTCAATCACAAGATATCAATACAAAACATTTATATAATAAAACCATTTTCAAAACCATTTTCAAAACAAAATTAAAAGAAAATTAAATTTTTTTAATTATTTTTCATTAGAAAAAGGAATGGATTATAGAGGAAGTCGAAACTCAAATAATGGTCACGGTGGAAAAGAAGTCGTTTTCGCCGCATACGTAAGACAAAAAAACATTCCATTTTTTCATTTAGTAAAATGCTTCATATAAAAAGATTCATTTTTAATAAACGTAAAATTCAAAGGGGTTTATTCACCGTATAAAAGAAAGTTGTGTATAAAACAATATATGCCTCAATGAAAAGATATTGAGACAGAGTCACTTACAATGAATATTTTTAAATAAAATAGATCTATTATGTTTATTCACTATATGTACACATAAATAAAGTACAAATAAAATATAGGACATAATAATATCATGACATAATTCGATAGTAAGAGATTAACCCCAAGAATGGAAATTGGGTTAAGAAGTTCCCTTACCTCGTGTCCGACATCACTCGACCGTTTGTTAATCTCCTGAATAATAAACTAGATTTAATCTCTACTTTCTTAATAATAGTTTTCAATTTCATTATTCCTTTTATATCACTTATTACAATGTTACGAAAATTATGTACTCATTTAAGTTAATAACGGTCATTTTTTCGATCTTTGGTACTTGAGTCAAAAATAAACTTCTTTTAATTAAAAGTTGTTTATGTGGTAAAATATCCAATATATCCAGAATAATATTCATGATGTTGATATCATATATATCATATATATCCAGCATATACATTCTTTCATAATATTACGTAACATTTAGAGATAAGAAATGAAATGCACCGTTCATGGAGACGGTAAGCCGTACGTACGCATGAACGTGTCTTTCATTTATATTTCTTATTTAATGGAATGAAATCATAATGATGTAAAGGTAAATTATAATTCCAGTATAATATCATATATAATATCATTTACTCCATCCTTTATACATCCCACATATGGCATTAACGATTCTAATCACTTTGAGGGGGCGGTAGTCCACACTTCCTAAAATGAAATTATCGCATTTACCCACAATGGAAAACATAAAGGTATGCCATAAATGAGAAATACAGAAGCATAAGGAATACAAAAACATAATATATATCGTATATACAAATAGTGTCATCATAAAGGTCACCATGAGAGGTGTTAAATGATGATTGAACAATCATCGTTTCGTGAGGCAGTAATTCACCACTCACAGAAACAGTATGTTCTTTAGCCATTAGACGAAGGTGTGTGTAAGTGTAAATAAAATACTTCACATAAAAACATACAAGTATATAGAAGATACTATTTCTGTTAAAAAATAAAGGAATAAAAATATTTTAATGGGTTGGAGAAGAAAAATAAAACAAAATAACATAAGTGAAGACATTACCATAAAATCGGGTAACTCTTTTTGATTTGAGACAAATGCTTCCTTGGGAAAAATTATGCCGAAAGTGAGGCTTCTAGAAGTAATCTAGGTAAGGTGAGATAGTATTTGGGCAGAGGTTGGCCAATCCAAATGGCTTGAAGGTGTGAATAAGGTGGTAGTGGTGGGGGCCTTTTGTAAGAGGAGAGGAGGGATACTCTTGGAAAGTCATGAAATGTTACATTATTATATAATTATTTTAGAATTGTAAAGGTCCCACACTTATATATTTCGAGTCTATGGTGATACGTGTTCAAAATATACTCATACATTAGGTTTTTTACAATTTTATGTCTTATAATTTACATTATCTTTTCTTTATTTTCAAATAGTTAATAAATGAGGTAATCGCTGCCTCATCATGGTGTCATAAAATTTTTAATTTATTTAGTTTCTAAAAATTATAAAAAAAATATAATGATGTGGGAAATCTTTTTATATTTCCAATGAATATTTATAGTCGAAAATTTAACTTATATAACTCCATTTAATAATTGTTTTAGTAAAACAACACATGTTTATGACAATTTTAGTATTAATATAAATAAAAAGTTATTAATGTCATTATCCTAGCCAAGTGGCTCCATGGGGTTTCCTAGTTGACCCATAGAATTTCGTGGTCGGCCATGAATCATCCAAAAGGGTAGGACAAGTGTAAGGGTATTTTCATATTTTTATAATATCATTTTTACCTTAAATTTCACTAATTACCTTTAATCGCGATTAATTAAACATAAAAGTTATTATTCACCAAAAAATTATTTTTATCGCATTGACCAAATTTTACTTCCTAATTAAAACCATGTATGTCATATTTTTGAAAATCAAATCACAGAAGTGGAAATGTTTCATTTAAACGAAAATCAGTTTTTTAACTACCACTTAGTGGTTTCACTATTTATCAAAAGTTGATGTTTTTGAGAACAATGCCAAAATATCACCCTAAGCTATAATTGATATTCCGAATTAAAAAAATGATTTCTATTTTAAAAAATTCCAAACATATAAGTTTCATTTATTAATTTTATAATTAATTCCCGCTGTCACAACAAATAGCGTATTTTTAAAAAACAATACATATCAAAAGATTGACAATTGTTTATTACCAATTTCAAAGTGAAATTAATTCTAATGACCACCATTGGATAAAATGGTAAAAATATATTCTAATTATAATTTAAAACCACTCAATAGTATAATTTATCACTATAAATTATTTTTATTAAAAAATTTGTTCTTAAGTATTTTTCATTATTCATAAAAAATTAGAAGTTCTTAGAAAATTACAAAAAATTCAACTTAGGATAATTTCGATATTCCGAATACAAAAAAGAAGTCCATTTTGAAAGATAAAATTTATAAAATTTCAAAAATTAGGTATTACTATTCATAACGGCTACTTTGATTGGTCACGGTGTGTTAGAATCTAGAGCTTGTGTATAATGCAAGCTATTGCATTCTTGAAAGAGAAGCGTATCGTGGAATCTTGGGGTGTTACAAGCATCCAGTTGACTACTTTTCTCTTGGAGTTGATTCAGGGGTAACAACCAAGTGATGATGTTTTTTAGCTATCAAGGTAGTTTTTTCATGGTGGGGAGACGTCCTCTGATTTGTCGTCATCTCCTGATGCCATCTTGTGATTCAAGGGCTGTTTAGTAGGGTCGTAATCTCTAAAAATGGTGGTGATATGGGATATGTACCAGTATCAATGGATTATCCATACAGGTGACACCATGATATATTATGATGCACGCCAATGGTTTTGGTTTCTTGGTATGTGATGGTATATAGCAGACTTTGGGTCAAGATGCTACACATGCCAGCAGGTGAAAGTAGAGCATCAAAGGCCCTTCAATTTTCTCCAAACATTACCCATTCTTTCCTAAAAGTGGGATGAGGTCTCCAAGTACATCATTGTTGGATTTCCTCATACACCTCGGGGTACAAATTCTATTTTGGTGTTGAATGATAGTCTGGCCAATTCATCCCACTTAATTGTGATCAAAGATACAACTAAAGTGGATGAGTTGGTATGTTTGTATCTTCAAGAGGTGGTGAGAATCCATGGAATTAAATTTATATATTTCTCATATAGAAACATTTTCTTCACTTCTCAGTTATGGTAAGGCCTTCTGAAGTCTTTGTGGTCTGAGATTAAGATGATAACATCATACCATCCTCAAACGGATGGTCAAAGAGAGGGGGTAAATCAATTTTTGGAGGACTTGCTTTGTGGATGTGTTTTAGAAATTTGAGGTTCTTGGGAAAGCCATTTGGGATTGGTTGAGTTTTATTATAATATTAGTTTCCAATCATCAATTCAAATTTCTTTTTTTTGAGTCACTCTATCTTTGACATTGTCGGTCCCCCTGTGTAGGTATGAGGTAGGTGAGACATCACTACTAGGGTCGAGTTTAGTGCAAGAGATGTTTGAGAAGTTCAAGTTGTTCAGGAAGCAGTTATTGATAGCTCGAAGTCTCCAAAAATTTTATGCTGACCAAAGGTGTCGAGACCAAGAGTTTTTTGTGGGCGATACCATATTTTTTATAGTAGCCCCTTGTTTGGGCCATTGTCGATTGTGAATGCGAGGGAAGATAACGTTGTGGTATTTCAGACCTTTTGTGATCACTGAGCGTATTGTCAAGGTGTCATACATGTTGTCCCTACCTTTTTATCTGACATTCATCCATGACATTTTATGTGTCTCCCATTTGAATAAATACCACCCAAATCCATCTCATGTACTAAATTTGGAGAGGATGGATATATAGCTTTATTTATCTATTATTGAGCGGCAAATGCGAATAGTGGAATACTTTTAAATGGTGCTTTTGGGAAACTATATTCCATTGATTCGGGTTCTTTGGCAGCATGTGAATGATACACATGAGAAATTGGAGTGGATGTAATGGGTTGAGAAAAAGTAAAAATTCTTGGTATTCGATCAAGCATCAGGTAGGCTTTCTTTGATTGCAAGTTTTTGTGGTGGGGATATTTGTCACATACATAACTTATTTTAAAGTTATTTTGAAAATAATTTAAATTGTGGATTTTTGGGGGGGTTTCCCAAGCATTTTTTGAGTAATATGTGAGTTTTCATGATTTGGGAATAAACGTGAGCCCAATTTCATATTTAAAAATAAATTTTTTTCCTTCAAAACATCTTTATTTTTAATAATTTTTCATCCATTAAAATTTTTACATGGCCTCCCAAAACTTATTATCACCGAAATATTAATTTGGACCATTTATGAATCCATAATCCTGGAAGATTTGGGTTTTTATTTAAGGAATTGTGTCTTCCGAGAAGCCCATTTCCAATTTTGAAAATAAATGTTGTTTTTTAATAACACATTCATTTTTACTATTTCATGATGATTTGACCTCCCAATCAAATATAATTTTCTTTTGCTTTCCCAAAATACCATTACCTCTCTATAGAGCTCATATGCATCGCAAATTAGGGAATACTTTCAAAGGTGTTCTCAAATCGTTTAGATTTGAAGAGGAAAATTCTTTCCATCATAACTCATTCATTTCTCACTATTTTCCCCCATTATAGTTCCAAAATGACCTCCTTATCATTGTGAAAAACTCACATTATTTTTTTGGATATTTTGAAATTCATCTATTGGTCTATTTTGGTATATTTATTCAAGATCCCTTAAGTAATTTGGTTTCAATCCTTCTTTCCCCCATTTCTTTAGGTTTTCTTCCCTTATTCATGAATTTACTATTTTCCATCTAGTATGGATTTGAAATTAGAGTCTGATCATGTGTATAATGATCTGAAATTATGGTTTTAGGTATGTTTTACCTTCCTTGAGTTGTGGCGGTGTTGCGTTTCTGTTTTCATACAATGGATTCATGGGTTTTCATTACATTTGTAGGTTATTCCATTTTTATGCAATAATTGTGTCTTATCATTCTATATTTATTATATTTGTAGGTTTATATCATATTATTTTTGTGGAAAAAATTAGTTTTAGTGGTTTTTGTATTTCAAATGAATTTTAAATGGAAATATTATGTGAAATTTGGTGTTTTTTATAGAAATGTTTTATTGAATTATTTGTGGATTCTCTATAAATACTTAATTGATTTTATTTAAATGAAATAGGGATGAAAATACTATTTGTAAAGTTAATACCCTTTTTTGCAGGGGAAAAATGGGTTTTAATGGTGTTTGTGGAATATGTGACCTTTAATTGCCATGTTTGTTTGAAAATAGATGTTTTACAATGTTATAATTTCTTGGTTCACATGGGGATGACCCAAATTTTATTTTTGGTTTCATTGAAATTTATTGGGATGCCTTTTCAGTTTTTTAACTTACAAGTGTTCAAATAGTGCACAAAGTGGGGTTTTCAATGAGTTTTGGGTGCAAAACAAAACGGGAATTTGAGAAATTGTATAATTAAAAAACAGAGTGCTTTTTTGTCTATTTTAAATGGTGTAAATGTGTATATCTACTGTACTAATTTTATGTGTCCATTAGTGGTGTTTTATATGAAAATATATTTATGTATCATGCTAAAATATTTTGGGCACAAAGGGGGAATCTCGAGTACCTAGGTGGGGTGGATATGTACTAGTAGGACTAGTGGACAAGATGGGTTTTGTCCTAGTTTCACATAGAATATGGATAATGACTACTCTGACAAAAATATATGGACGATGATTGGGGACCATTAGGTTATTGGTATGTTCCCTACTAGTGGATAATGCATGAGAACCGATTTTATTGTGGTTACTTTACACTGAGGTATGAGGTACATGGGGCCTGAGACTATCTAGTGCATAGGGGTGCTCCCAATTTTGTGTCTCATTGGATTTGTGGTATTTTTCCTTGTATTTGGGTGTTATTGGAATTATATTACAGTATCTAACGATACCATTTAAATTTTTTAACATTCAAAATGTTTTATGTTGAAAACTATGTTCAATGGAATGTTTCATTTCATGGAATTTTCTCCGCTTTTCATTGCGTATTAGAACTGCTTGTTTTTTCACCTTGTATTGAATGAAAATTGGAAGAATTTTGTGGTATCCTATTGGTATTAGGATCACACCCTACTTAAAACACTTGTATTTAGGTATACATCATTAATCTAGACTTAGGTAGTGTAAAGTGTTTAGTTGATGGCGATTCGGGGTGTTAGTTCCCATCCTTTAGGCAAAGTTGTGGAGACGGCTTGTGGGTGATGACCCCTTGAAGTGTTCATTATTTGGGGTTGTTTTTCTTATGTTTATTTGTGTCTTTGGATCTTTTGTTTTGCATTTTAACTTATGTGTTCCATTCTGGATTTTTGAATAAACCCTGTTGGTATGAATTTTTCAGATGCATTTTATTAAATGATTTCAATGATTTATGTATACATATTCAAGTAAATCATTCCCAAACCAAGATGAATGATACCCGAGCACTTGTTCTAGCTCATTGGGTTAGGGAATGACCTTCAGTCATTTCCATGGGCTAGTTTTGGTGTAAGTATTGGTGGCTACCATATTCAGTTTGTGACATCTTATATGGATCAAATAATCCATAAAAGGATAATAATTTATTCCTCAAGTCTATAGTCATTGACCAAAAAATGGCTAGTACAAGATGAGATAATTCCATAAATTAATAAACCTTAAAATGAATAAATACTACTTTTAATCTCCAAAATTCAAAATTAATACCCCAAATTCATTTTAAATCAATCAATAAATAACTATCCTTAAAAATTTCAAAAATATTATTGGCTAATATTAGGACCAAGAAATCATAATGTTTTGATTAAATATCTTTTATGATAAATATAATATTTATCTCCATATAATATCTATCACTCTCAATGTATCATTCTAAAAAGTATATTCTGTAATCATATAATCTCTATGATATGTTTTTAATTTCATTTAACAACCTGAAAATCATCAATGCACAATAAGAAATATATTATTTTAAAATATAATTCAACTGTTATTTGTTAAATAAAATCCTATATAATTTTATTAATCTTAATCCTATAATTTTCTCTCAAATTATAGTTACCCTCTCTTGAAATAACATTAATCACATAATCACAAAATCATTTCCCCGTCACAATGGTTATATATTTGACAATACATGTGTTCCCAAATTCAAATTATTATTCATCTGTCTTATCATTTAACAAGAAAAAAATATTTTACTAACCATAACATCATTTATTCTAGTGGGTTTAACTACACACTTACCTCTCTTTTATTGTGGGTTCAATCTATGAATTCTTATCAGACATGATGGGTTGCACCCAGTATCTCGGCAATTCATTTAAAAAACTATATAATTATTACAAGAATCCCAAAAATATAATGAACATCCTACAAATATCATTAATATATTCATCTTTAAAAGGATTTTTCATAACACAATGGTTATTTCATACCATTATTTTTTCATCCCAACTCATTATAACCTACGTATATTAACTCAAAAAGGCATTTATATTTGGAAATTTGACATACCAACTCCCTGTGATTTAATTAAAATTGATCGAAGATAAAATAATGTCATTAATTTATCATGGGTCCCAAGTAATTTTAATTTTTTCATTTAGATTTATTTTCCACTCATCGTAACAATGATTTAGAGCTTCTCTAAATTCCCATGATTCCATGGTCCGAAATTACCTTCTATAATTTGGGTTGTTTGGATATTGGTAGAAAAATAGTTTTGAAACATCTTTTTGTATGTAATATTATTTCAAAACATATTATAAAAATTTATTTTCATAAAACATTCAGACTATGTTTATTCTAAAACACTTAATCTAGTTTCCTTTTAAAATTACATATATATGACCAATGAGGCTATAAGTTAAAAAATATTATAAATAGACTCCACAAGGGTCTCATTCACCATCATCTATATTAAAATCATATTATTTTTCAATGTCCAAGGGTAGTGTAATTTTTTTTAAAATTTATTGATGATATTAATCTTTTTGGGAAAGATGATAAAATTGGGAATTTTAGATATGATTAAAAACACTATAAACCATGGTTGAATCTATTTATAGATGAGGTGTTTTTATTTCATAAAATTAATTTCAAGAGTGATTTATGTTTACAACAGTTTGAATATCATAAGAACATCACTTTCCAATAATTATTTTAGGAAAATTATCATGAAGATATAGAAATGTTTTTTGAGATCCTCATATTTCCATCTATAAATGGTTTTCTCCAATCTGAAATATATAAATAAAATTTACATTTTAATAAAATTATAAACTAAGAAAAATAACCCATTATTTTAAAAATTATTAATCTCTAATGTTTTCTACACCGTCCTATAATAAAAAATGTAGGTACCCGGCCTTAAGAATTACGTACTCTATTGTATCTAAACTAGAATTACCATCCTTAAAATCCCATTTATCTTTATTAGAGTTTTTGATAATTGTTTCATTAATAATTCATAAAAAACCCGTGTAATAAAATTTGGAGACACACAATCGGTATCCATTTTTCCTTACATATAAAATTTCTAAAACCAAATAATATTTATTTTCCTAAAAAATCTTCAAAACCTTAAATATGAATTCTTCTTTTCATTTATTCCTCCAAAAAACCTATGGAAAAGGTTTTATAATTTATGATGATCACAAAATCATTATTAGGATACATAACAATAATGACACACACCATGAGTCACTAAATACATATAAAAAATTTCCTTTCAGAAAATAAAATTTTTGCTAAAAAGTATTTTATTACCCAAGAAATCAACCTTTATACCCAAATATATCTATAAAACATTTCACAGTAAATTGTAAAAGAAAAATAAAATCCATATTTTTTTAAAAAAAATGAAAAACTCATGAAAATTTTTCCACAAAGCTATAATTTTTACCCATAATAAGTAAAATTTACATTCCATTGATCATAAAATCAATAACATAACATATGAAAACATGAGATTTCTATTAAAAATAGAAAGAATAAATTAATCATATAGGTAACTTTGGGTACTATATTAATATCATAATTACTTATGGATTAACCCTCAAGTCTAAACATGAAATAACCCTCTTGATTATTCCTTAAAAATCCATTATGGTTATACATGGCATAACAATCACAATTACTCATGGAATAACCATAATGGTCAACATCAAACATACCAATAGAATTAGAGTTCTATCAAATACCCCCCTAATATTTTTTTATAACATAACCATCTATCATCATTAATTATTCCCAAAAACTATAACATAATCATAAAAACAATGTCTTGAATCATAAAAACAGTAATCGAGAAAAGCACTTATTTAAAAGGAAAATGATGCATATATATTGGAAAACATTTCTTCTAAAATATCAAATTCATATTATAAATGAATATTAAAATAAAACATTATTCTTGAATAAAGGAATATCCACTCAAGCTATATAAGTTAAAAAAACTAATTTATGTTTTTGTTGGAAAAGTCACAAATTACCACGTTTTGAAAATGAAAAAAATTTATTCAATTCAAATCATTTGAAAAAACATATATGGGAAAAATTACTTTAAAATTTAATTTTCAAATGATAAAAAAATATTTAAAACATTTTTAGAAAACATTTATATTGAATAAAAATATTTTTAAGTGAACCATTAGTAATATAATTTTTAAATGAAATCCCCTTTCCTTGAGTCTGACTCATCACGTACATAATTTATCATCATGAATAATATAATTCCTTTAATTTTGTAATTTCATAATAAAATTTCTCCTTTTAATTATTCCTTTATATTTATTTAATACCATGTTATATGAAATTACTTAATCATTCATGTTTACATTTGTTTATTTGATAATGTTTAGTACATAAGTCAAAAATGAATTCGGTAGGTTGGATATGGTCAAAAAGGTCATTATTCCATCATATCCAGAATTATAATCATGAAATATTTATTAATTTGTTTTCATAAATTATAAATATAATACCACCCATTAAATATTTTTATCAAAAATGAACAACATTACAATCATGGAGAAAGTAGTTCATAATTTTGTGTGAGAAACGTTTGTTTTTTTCAAATGATCATTACATAACCATGTTAAGAATTATTTAATCTTTCAAGAATAATAATAAAATTATAATTAATATCATATTAGTTCTTCATGTATATTTATATATATATATTCTATGTGATTAGCTTATGAAAAATGAATCACATCACTATGTGGAGTTGGTAGTCCACATGTGCGCATGAGGGAAGTTACCACTTTTTATTAAAAATAATACAATTGAAATGAAATATTGTAAATTTAGAATGATTAATATTTCATTAATATTGAATATAAATTTTAATTCAATCATTATAACTACTCTTGATGAATGGTTATGGAAAATTAATTTCAACAGTTCATGAGGTGGTTCCTATCATACACACAAACGATGAATTATTTACTATTTGATGGATGAGGTGACCGATATAGGTCATGACACTAAAAAAATAACATATGATTATATTAAGGATACTATATATATTATTTTGTCATAGTTTAATAAGGTTAATGTTGTGTGTAAGATGAAATTATACTAAAACTCTTAGACACAAATTATACCTCCTCTTTGGAAACCCTCATTCACTTGACACCATATGTTCTCTAATATTTGTATTCTTCCCTAAAAATTCCTCTAAAGTGTCAATACAGATTCTATGGATTTTTTATTATGTATCTTCCAAACCAAATGGGTTTTTATTTGTGAATAAAATAGAATAATATATCTCCTTTTATGAGAAATCGGTGGGGCACTATGGACATTTCTCAAAATAATAAATTCATATATATTATTTTTAAATTCCTAATATATCCAAAGTGAATTATTAAAAATATAAGATGAGTATGAGACAAAATATTACACCCCATGTTTTAATAAAAAAAATTTCCAATTAAACTAAATTTCCTCGGTGTCTTGTGTTATATGATACTCTGAGTTAAGCATACACTACACACAACACTGGCAAAGCGTACATTACATACAATATTGGGTTTCTACAAAACACCATTTTATTATTGTAATTAATAAAAAATATTATAACATATCTATTTAAATAAAATTTATGGTTAGAATGAACTGAATTATAAAAATAAGGTATACAAATGTATATATTATTGATTATTTGGAAATCTATTAATTATAAATAAAATTAAAAACCCTATTGAATATAAATGAAAATAATTTTATTTGTGAATAAGTTATTCTTATAACCATAAATAAAAAATCAATATTTTGGATTATATTAATGTAATAGATTTCTAACATATGAAATATATTAATTAATATTTATCATATATGTTTTTATTACAAGATATAAGAACAAATCCAATTTTACTCATAGAATATATATTTTTCTACAAATATAGTATCACCGCCTATTGATGGATCAATATTTTTAATAATGTCGCTAAAACTGTTATAAATTATATTAGATAAAAAAATTATTTTAGAGGGTAATATTATAATTTACATTGGGTATATTTTTCTATGTTTATGGTAGGTTTTATTTTGTGATTTATCCTAAAAAAGTATTACATTTTAATTGAAAATAGAGTTTTAATATAAATAATTTATAATACTAAATAATATAGTAATTTTTTAATGGTTAATTAGAAAAATTAAATATCAATTAACCATAAAAGTTCATTTCATTATTTTTCTCATTGAATTTGGATATAAAAATATTTCAATCTTTTGAGTGTTTCCACTTTAAAATATTGTTTTCTCATTTCATTGAAATGATTAATTTTAAATTATTTTTACCCAGTTATTTATTTTTAATTAAAAATGATTTAATATTTTGGAATCATAATCTGTAATTTTTGTTAATAATTCCCTTATATTACTATATAATAGGAATAATAACATTAGTAATTCTTTTTACCACACTTAAAGGATAATCGTGTAATTATGGTCAAAAATAATATTAAGAATATTATAAAACTACCATAAAACATTATAAAAAATTATGATGAATTTAATTCTATACTAAAAAGATATTGTTATAAATTGAATTTTTTAATGGACACTTGTCCATGAAAATGACTTAGAAATTATTAAAATCAAAGAGAGTGACAAAATTTCACACTCTTACATTAAAAAAATAAAATGCTTTTAGAATGGTTATAAATAAATTGTATCCTTGACTATAAATATTATTGTGAAATATAGGAGTTTTATATAAATCATGGGATTTTATTTTTAAATTTTAGTGAATAAATAATTATCATAAACAATTACACAATAATGATGAAGTATTTATTAAATTATTGAAAAAAATCATTTAAGTGATATTAAAAACATAATAGAAATATAATTTGATTTATTTTATATTTTAGACTAATTTTATAGGTTACTATGAAATATTATGACAATATTAGATGATTTTTTTATTTTTTCTTTCTGTATTTATTTTATTATAGTCAATTTAATTAATAGTGTCCAAATTGACACAAATGATATTTTTTGAAAATAATATTTCATGAAATTAATATTTTATGAAATTTAAAAAAATATCATAAAAATCCAAAATAATGAAAAATAAGATAAATTATGGTCTAAAATATCATAAATTTACTATTTATGGTACATGTTATACCTTATATGTAATAGTATCCACCTTTAAATATTTAAAATGTTGTTACCGTAGTTAACATTAAAATATTTTAACTATGGGTTAATAAAAATTATATGGTGTAAAATTACACAAAAACATGTCAATTTATTGTTATTGTGTTACCAACCTATAGCACATTATATTTTAATACCATTCAATTTTGAGGTATTTCGATTTAGATATAATTTGTTATAATTTTATCTTTTGAAGAATATCAAAATATCCCCTCACCCTCATTATCAGTGCACACCTCTTAGACCATATAATTTCACCACATTTGGTCTTCTTGATTGAAAAAACACTATAAAGTTATCATTTAAACATTTATTTACACACTATTGAGGTGATTTTCTTCCCAAAGGGTCATCTTTAGAGTTCATGAAATAATATCTAAAAGAGTTGTTTCGAAGAAGAGGTAATCACTCTAACCGATCTCTTTCTTTTTATACTCTTATCAATCTAGTAAAAATATACTATATATATAATAAAATAATAACTTCATAATACTCAATATATTTAAATTTTATCATCATTATAATCACACCATTATATATTCCCTTTTCAATCAATTGATAAGTGAAGGTATTTCTCCCAAGTATATATGGCTAATTATCCCCACAAACCGATAAAATTAATTTTACCAAATCATATAATAAGAGGGGTAGTTATGATGGGTTTAATGATTTTATATAATATTAATGACATAATTATAATTTATCAGTGATAATATCATATCTATCTTATTACCAACAACTCTATTATGAAATGATAATGTTGCTCGTGCGTACGTATGGCATACTATCTCCACGTTGTTATGTGATTCGTATCTCATATACATTTCAATAGAATAGTAATAATGTTGGATATTATTAATATATATGATATATATGAGAGAATAGTTATTTTTTAAATTATGTTACCATGAATAAATAATAATGGTTAGGATTTATGAACTGAAACATGCTTGGACAATGAAGCAATTATCTCAAAGAGTAGTGATTTTAATTATTAATAAATTGGTGATAAGATGTTATAGAAATATATTAAAAGATATGATATATGATTATGTAACATATGAATAATAAATATTTTTTTAATATATAGGAGTTTTAAACATGAACATAAGAAATTTGGGACATGTGGTAAGGGATTGTTTTCACACATTTATTTTTTTGGGACACATTCTTTATACACTTCTAATATAAATTTTTTGGTTTATATAGTACCCATGAATTTCATTTAAGAGTCATGTCCCAAAAATTATGGCATTTTAATAACCACAAAATTTTATTTCTCTTAGGGGGAATTTTATTAAACAAATTATAATGTGGTAATGGATTATTTCACAATCTCATCAATAATCATTATTCTTTCATTTTAAATCCCCAATAGGGAACATTTTCCTTCCAAATTAATGTTTTCTAAAAAAATCAAAATGGTTTTTAAAATTAGATGATAAATACTTAAAGTTATTTTTACCCATGTTTTACTTTTTATAAAATTATTTTAAAAGAATATTTTTTCACTCTACTAAATATATATCTGTGTGAATTTTCTAAAAAAATATGGAAGGAATGATTTTTAACAAATACAGAATGGGAGAAATTTACCTCCATTATGAATCCTTATTTCCATCAATATTCCATTAATAATTTACATGGATATGTTCAATTAAAATTTTTTCCTTCATAATTGTGCATCTTTTTGGAAAAATTAATTTCTTATAAGAAATGATATTCTTCTAAATAAATATTTCATGTAATATTTCAAAACCATTTTCTATTAATAATTTTTTTTTGATAATTACGTAGGATTTAATGTGGATATGACCCCAAAATACAATTCTTATTCTTCATATTAATGGTATATGTTTATTATTTAAAAATATTTATGAAACATTATTTTTTCTACTACTTGTGTTATGATGAAGTGTTTATGAAACTAATTTCTTTACATAAGTTCTATGATAGTGAATGATTTATGATCCTGTGGAAAAAATATATATAGTTTTAATTGAGTGGGTTTTAGTGACTATACCCCCCTCTAATTCATTGGGTAATTAATTATATCTCATGGGATAGTTAATTGAAACAAGTATATTTACTTGATCAATTAAGGAAAATATGTGATATAGTATAACCTAGAAGTCTTGGTAGTTATCCTTGAAATATGAAATTATTTTCTATAATAATTATGATTCCACTAAAATTTATTATTTTAAAATATGGTAAAAGAACAAGTTATAATGATGTTTCATTCCAATTGTTCATGTTAATTCTTTATGCCATATGTTTTATTTATGATCCATGGAAAGTTGGTTGTGAACATTGTATATTATTCTAATGTTCAAATACCCATAATTTTCCATGTACATTAATTATATATTTAATATATATCTTCATTTTAACCTATATTATCCATCTAAGTGCACCCTTTCCCTATATTTCTTTTCCATGATATATAAATATTGGTGTTTTGTGTGTTATGGAAATTGATATACAATTTCGGGGAAATGTGTGGGAGATGATTTAGATTTTTTATTAACCATCTTTTTATTTTCCCATGTTTCCAAAGGCATTGAACCTTTATGATCCTAAGGCATTTATTTCTATAATTAAATGAAAATTCAACAAATAAATTTAATATATATGTATGAAAATCATGGGTCATTATAGTTGGTATCAAAACAATGGTATAGTTAACATTTTGAGAGTAGGGTGTGAAAACCATAAAAAGAACCATGTAGATAAGTATATGTATAGGATAAAATCATATTGTTTTCGTAATAACATTGAATGGACTAGGTTAAACCTAAGGTTTAATATATGGTGTCAAGAATTAAAAAGAATTATTTTTCAAGATTCATCACTATGATTGTTAATTTCGTAATATGATTTGTAGTTTTAATCAATGGATAGAACACTAAAGAATAATTTTAATGCTTAATGTGATGGAAAATTTAATTAGTTTGAACCTGAGTAGTCAAATTTTAATGCACTAAGAATTAATAACCCTAATTCCATGCTAATAAAACATCTTCAGGTTTTGAATCATACCAATTTTCTATGATATAAATGGAGGGAACAATATACTATTGAATCTTTTATGGTGCAACAGTCACATTCATTTACTGGATCTTCTGCCACAATAATGGATGACAAACGGATTAACACCATTGAATTTTTTTTTATTCATAATTTCTTAAGACATGAAAATGTTTTCATAGCAATTTATCTTCTAGTAGGAGAATAAGATCAATTTTGAATCCTTCTATGAATAAGAGTAAAGACAAACAAGTTGAATCAATGGAATGAGTTGATTTCAATAACATATTTTTCAATAATCAATTTCCTTTTATTCTTCATACAAATATGTAAAGGTGTTACATGTTCAAACGAAAATGGATGATTAATATATTTGTACATATGAAGAAAATTATACAAGACATGTAAGGTACGATTCTATTATTAATATCCAACCGAAAAAAGAACGAATAATTATTTAATTTATTAAAGATAAGTATCCAAATGGTGTTATCCATAAGAGACTTCAGTAGACATGAAGAAAGTTTTTAATGTGATCTTTAGGGGGAAATCGAAATTGGTGATACCCACCAATCCTAGTGTTTTGATAATAAAATAATTATTGATTCTTAGAAAAACTCAAATAAATCACATGGTGGAATGAAATTCAAGTCATATGTATGCTAGAAACGTTTAAGGAAACATCATTTTAAGTGTTAAAATGGAACTGCAATTTTATTTAAATGTAAAAAGGTGGGTCATAAATCAAATGATTTTTAGAAGTCACTAAACAAGATGTTAAATTCAATTGTGTAAAAGAATATGCCAAATAAATAATTAAATATGTTCTAATGATATAAATTAAAAGAGAATGTACATTATTTAAATCAGTGATCCAATCCAATGGGTTTCTATAATAAATGGAAATAACTACTAAATCTCAAATACCAAGGTAAATAGCTTGAAATAATGACTACCTATATGGGTTATGAGATTGACATAGTGAGTGGAATACATATCATCGACTCAAAAATAGATATTTTCTTGTTTGATTCTGGATCCACCCACTCATTTATTTCTAAATAACATTCTATGAGTATTATAGTATCACCAAAACAATTATATGTTGAGTTGGCTATCCAAACTTCTTATGGAAAAACTGTCACATCCTATAGTTATAGTTCTTCTATGATTTATGTTTGTGGGAAATTACTTAATGTGAATCTCATGATTCTCCATATAGTAAAATTATATGGGATTCTTGTCATGGATTTTCTTTATCTATATGGTGGTCAAATTAATTGATGTGGACGGGAAGTCACATTCAATATTTCTAATGAACAGATATTCATTTATCGATGAGATGACGAATATTGATTTTAAATTGATTTTTTTCCATATTGTGGGTCTTAATGCATATACACAAAGGTTTTTAATCAATGATAGTCCAGGAGAAACTAAATATAATTAATACACCTATTTTATGGGATTTAGATTTTGTTTTACCATAATATTATTTTGGTCTTCCATCGAATCATAGTGTTGATTTTTTCGACATAACTCATACCTAGTTCTATGTATATTTCAATGAATATTTATGAAATGACTCCAATTATGTTTTAGTAATTAAAAAAACAACTATAGAAGATTATTGATAAGGTATTCATATTCCCTAGTCTGTCACATGGGGTGAACCTATTCTATTTGTTATGAAGAAATATGGATCAATGCATATTTCTATTGATTATCATGAGCATAATAAAATTAAAATTATGTTCAGGTATCATCATTCTTTTATTGATGATTTATTTGATAAACTATATAGAGATTAATAAATTTCCAAAAAATTGCCTTTGTTGTAGATATTATCAATTGATTATCATGAAGGGGGATATATCCAATACAAAATTATGACTAAGGTATGGGCACTATAAATTTCTAGTGATTCATTTCGGTCTCACTAATGCTTCCACTATCTTCAAAGACATGAGGAATAGTGTCTTTAGAGAATATTTTGATCATGTTGTGGAAGTAATTATTAATAATATTCATGTATACTCAAAGATCAAGGAAAAAGATTAAGATCACATGGGGATTGTGCAAAACCCCCAGAGAAAGGCTACACATTATGAAAATATTAATAAGTATAAATTTTGGCATCAGAAATTTTAATTTTTCAGGAAATTAAATTTCATGTGAGTGTATATTAGTAAATCCTTCATATACATAGGTAATTGAGAAATATACTTTACCAACCATGGTATCTAATATCTATAGGTTTTTTTGTCAATATATTATCGGTGCTTTGTGGAGAATTTGTATCAACTTTCCAATCTACAAACCATGTTAACACACTAGGGTGCCAAGTTCCTCTGAATAAATGAATGTACATAAAATTACATGTAACTAAAGATAATATGAGACGTTTCCCCTATTCTTACATTACCCTATAGTGAATAATGGTTTGAATTTAGAGTGATGCATCCAATAAGGGATTGGGATGCATTATTTTGAAGAATTAAATGTGTGTATCAAATGCCTCATGAAAACTGATGGTTTAGGAGAAACATTACCCAACTCATGATTTTGACATAGCTGTAGTATACATGTAATTAAAGATATGGAGAAATTATCTTTACTGAGAAAATTGATATACATATATATATACATATACCTATGTTGATCAAAAATTCATAAATTACATATTCTCATAGAAGTAGTTGATAACGTGGAAATAAATATGGCTGTAACTAATTAAATATTATGATTTCTCAATAAATTACCACCCAAGAAAAGAGAACAATGTAGAAGAGGATTTTATTTGAAAAGGCTATTCTCGATTATCTATGATCATGATTAAAAAAGTCTCGATAATTATATATTTTCCAAAGAAGGATTTATAATAATAATGGAAGGGGATAAATAATATTTTTCCCAAATAAATGTCCAACCATAAATCAATGTGAATATTTAAGAGGTGTATAAGGAATATTTTGAGCTAGAAAAGAAGATGAAAATTTTCCTATTTACACCATTAATTATGATGTAATGATAAGTTTCAGGAAATGTATATGTGTTCCTCTTATACAGGATTTGAAGATGGAACTATTAGATGAGGCTCATAGTTCATCATTCTCTATTAATCCATGAAGTAAAAATATGTATAGAGAGATGAAAGAATATTTTGGGTGGGATGAAATGAAGAGATGTATTGTAGAGTATGTTTCTCATTTCATGGGTGTTCAGAACATTGAGGCTAACTGGTAGAATTATAAGGGCATTTTTTAACCATTTACCATACGTGAATGGAAATAGGAAACAACACCATGGATTTTTTTCATCATAATTCTCGAAACATCTAAATTCCATAATGATGTATGGGTTATAGTCGATCACCGTACAATGTACTCACACATCATTTATTTTAGAGAAGATTTATCTCATGGTCATCTTTCGAAAATATAGTTTAATGAAATGTTAATATTTAATGGAGTACCACTTTCTATTTTATCCGATCAAGATCCAATGATTACCATAATTCTCTATTGAGGTCTTAAGCAGGACTGGATAATGATTTATTATTCATCACTTCTTATCATACATGGAATAATGGTCAATATAATAGTAAAATAATAATTTAAAATATTTGTTGAGATATTTCTCTATTGAATTACAATGTGGTTGGGATTAACACCTTCATTGGTATTCATTTTCCTATAATAATATTATCCACTCTATCTGTATTATGGATCCTTATAAATCACTCTATGGTTATAATATCAAAACTCTAACATGCTGGAAAGATGTTGGGAAAAAATTATTGGGACATAATATAGCTAAATAAATTATAGAGAAGGTCATATCCATTTAAAAACAAATAAATTCATCTTAGAGTCAGAAAACAAAATTATGCTAACAATCATCAGAAAGATATAGATTTTGATGTTTGTGACAAGGTATTTCTAAAAATATCACCCTAGAATAGAGTAATGAGATTTGGAAGGAAGGTAAAAATAATAGTGAGGTATATCCGTCCTTTTGAAATTAATTATCGCATCTAGATGGTATCTTGTTGATTGGATTTTACTCTGAATCTATCTGAAGATCATGATGTGTTCTATGTATCTCTCCTAAGGAAGTACGTACCTGATCTTTCGCATGAACTAAACATAGAGGTCGTATATAAGGGACAAGATAATTCTTATAGGGAATAAAGGGTAGATATGTTGGATCAGAAATGCATAGATCTACGAAACAAGACTACTCATCTAGTTAATGAATTTTTGTGAATCCACAGATTTTAAGAAGCTATATGGGAAATTGAGGATATGATGAGGTAGAGGTATCCACATTGTTTTGTATCTAAGTTTCAAATTTTGTGGATGAAATTAATTTTATATGGTATATAATGTAACACCCCTAATTCTTAAGAATATTTTTTTCAGAATAAAAAATCACTGATATATTGTGATATAGGCTATAGAAAATTAATCTTGTGATTTATTCAACATCGGCTAAACTCCTGTTACACGTAACAATGAGTTTATAGAAAACATTATTTTATTTTTGTAATTAATAAAACAAGTCAATTTAACAATCCCAGGTAATGGTAGGTATGAATAGACATAACTTAATTATCAAAATATGGTTTACAAATGTTATATAATTAATTATTTTTTACTAATTAATTATAAATGAAAAAAAACCATTTATATTATAAAAGAAAATTCTTTCAACTGTGCACATGTTTTGTTTATACCCATAAATAAATAAATCACTATTATTTTATTATATTCCTGATATACATACATCTTATAGGAAATTTACAATTTAATGCTCACCCTATGTGTTTTCATTACCTGATATAAGTACAAATATAATTTTACTAATAAAATATATATTTTTTAAAAAATTAATGTTTTCTATATTTTGATCACACACATATTTCGAATATATTTTTTGAAACATCTATGAAATTATTTTGAAAAAATAATATTTTTTTTTGAAATTGGTATACCAAATTTTTTTTTTGATTTTTTGTATTTTTCAGAAATGATTAATTTTTTATGAAACAAAACATATAGAATTTTAATTGAAATCCGACTTCTCTCTAAATAATTTAATTCATTAATAATAAATTAAATTGGTTTGAAATTAAAATTTCATCAATAATACATCTATTAATCCAATTAACATCATTTTATTTTTTTCACTTTGAATTTGGATATAAGAACATTTCAAACATTTGAATGTTTTTACTTATAAAACCTATATTCCCATTACATCAACATGATTAATTATTAAGTAAATGAACCTAATTATGTGTTTTTAATTTCTAAAAATTGATTCCATTTTTGAAATTAGAAGTTCAAAATTTATTAAATATGTCCCTTTTATTTCTGAAGAATATAAATAATAACTTCAATAATTTTTATTACCAAGGATAAGGGAAAATCATGTAATTTGGATTACAAATAATATTATTAATACTTTCAAAATACCCTAAAACATTAAAAAATTACATTTTTTTGAATTTAATTCAATTATCAACAAATATTTTTAGAAAAAAACATTTAATGGGAACTTATGCATGAAAATTAATTATATATTTCTAAAATCAAAGAGAGTGATAAAATTTAACAGTCATATATTAATAAGTATAATATTTTTATAATGGGATTAAATAGAAGATATGATAAACTATAAATACTATTATTAATTATAAATTTTCTATATATACATAATGGATATTATCATTTATTTTTTAGTAAATAAATATTTATCATAAATAATTACACAACGATGATGTAGTAATTATTCAATAATTGAAAAACTCAATTAAGTGATATTAAAATATTAAATGAAAAATAATTTGAATTAATTACAATTATCCATGATTTCTAATTGTGAATATTCATTGTTATTATTGTATTAAATTAATTGATCTGATGATATCTTAATGTATTTAATTTCTATATGTTAATGTAATGAATAGTGTCAAAATGGACTATAATGATATTTTATGAAAATAATATTTCATTAAATTAGTTAAATAGAATAAATAAAATAAATAGTGAAAATAGATCATTAATGATCTAAAATATCATTAATCAACCATTTATGGTTTAATTTACAACTTATAAGTAAAAATATCATCCTTTTAATATTTGAAATGATGTTACTATAGTTAAAATTAAAATAGGTTCACTAAGTGTTAATCAAAATGATATGTTTTAATAATACACCAAAAGTTTTATAATATATATTGGATTATGTGAATAGATTATATACCACATTATATTTGAATAAATGTTTATTTTTATGAATTTTTATTGACATTTATGTTATTACAATTTAATGTTTTGATAAATTCCAAAAGTGCCGCCCACCTTCTTTATAAAATGACACATCCCCTCTCATCTCATTTTACTACATTGGATATTCATGATCAACCAAAATCTATATAATAATTATAAAAACCTATATATACACATTCTAAAGGAACATTTCCTCCAAAATGAACAATTCTAGAATTTTTTAGAGGAGATCTAAATGATCTGTTTTAATGAATAGTTAATCACTCTAACTGATTAATCACTTATTATACACATATAAACCCTCTATAAATCTATAATATATATCATAAAATAATATATTTAGAATACTCAATATTATTAAATTCTATTATGATTATTAACACGCCATTATAAAACCCCTTTCCCATCGAAAATTAATTGAAATTATCGCTCATGTGTGTGTATTGAATATTGTATCCATATAGTGATTCAGTTCATTATCCATCGCCATATTTTAAGAGTGGTAATTATGATGGGTATAGTATTTATATATAATATTTATTTCACAGTTATACTTATGTAATGATAATATAATATCTATCTCTTTACCACCTAATCTTTGGGGAAATGATAATGTCACTCTTGCGCATGTATGGATTATCATCTCCACAACACAATGATATTCATTTCTCATATATATTTCACATGTGAGATAATAAGGATATATTTTATTAATATATAATATATTTATAACAACATAATAATTTTTGAAATTATGAGACAGTGATTAAATCAGACAGACTAGGACTACCAAATCGAAAACTGCTTGGGAAATGAAGTTGTTATCCCCAGGAATGGTTATTTTAATTCTTAATAATCTGGTGATAAGAAGTTATAAAAAATTAATAAAATTAATTATTAATATATGGTTATGAAATATATGAATAATAAATCCATATTTATTATACAGGTGGATTAAACATGAATAAGGAAAGGTGATACTTTAGGTATGAGATTTTTGTCTACTTTTATTTTTGTGGTACACAAGCCTTATGTCGTACATGTTTACTATATATGTTGTATATAATTCCTATGAATATAATTTATGAGTTTTATAATTAATATTTTGGTACCCTAATATCCATACAATATCATTTATTCCATGGGTAATATAATTGAATTGATTATAATGTTATAAGGGGTTATTTCAGAATCTCATCAATAATCAAGATTGTTTCATTTTATATCCTCATTGGGGGATATTTATATTCCATGTCCATGACTTCTAAAATATTTTTCAAAAAGTTTTTTATTATTATCCAATGAATATTTAATGTTATTTTTACCCATGGGTGACTTTTTATGATATGTTTTGAAAAGAATATTATTTCCATTTACTAAACACGGATCTTTGGGACCTTTCTGACAAAAACATATGGAAGAGATGTTTTTTAACTGATACAGAATGATATGAATTTCCCAATAGCATGTATCCTTAATTCATGGAATATTCCTATAAAATATTCCAATTTTACTTTAATATAAAAAAATTCCCCTGGTAAATGTGTAGCTCTTTTAAAACTGATTTTATAAATGAAGGGATATTTTCCTCTATAATTATTTCAAATAATATTTCCAATCCATTTTCCTTCAAAGGTAATATTACATGATTACATAACCATTAATAGGTATATTACCCAAGTATACCATTATAATTATTGATATGAATGGTTTTTGTTTATCATGGAATTATATTTTTGAAACATATTTCATCTCAATGATTTATGTTATGATGATGTGTTTGTGAAATCGATTTCTTTACATGTGTTCTGAGATAGTGAATGATTTATGGTCCTATGGTACATATATGTATAGTTTTTTGTTATGTTACTTGTGGGACCTATATCTACATCAAATAAATTGTATAATGAAATATATCTTATATGATAGATATGGGAAACAAGTATATGTTCTTGATTCATGATGGGAAACAATTCTATGTGCTTGATCTGTTAAGGGAAACATGTGATATGGCCTGATCTGAGAGTCTTGTTAGTTAACCAAGACATATGATTTTTTTCTATACTTATGATGACGAAATACACAATTAGGACATGAAAATATACTTCAATAATTATTTATGAAGATATTTCAATCTTCTGTTTCATGTTAATTATTTATGCCATAGCTAGAATTTATTATCCATAACAGGTTTGGTATGAATTCTCTTTGCTATGACCAAGTTCACATACCTATATTTCATATCATATGCTTTCATAAGATAAAAAATTGACATCTCCCATATTCAACCTTTTAGAGAATATGATCTACCCACTTTATTATGTTTATATTCCATAGGATATGATGAATGGTGTTGAGTATATAATGATAAATGGGATATAATTATGGATAATTAAGTGTGATATGATGTAGATATTTTATAAACTAACTGTTTAGGTTCCAAATATTACAAATTCACTATACCCTTATTATAATGAGGCATTTAATTTGTATAGGTAAATGAATATTAATATAAAATGATATGATATCATTGTATGAAAATATTGGGCCATTATATTTCGACTCTATTTCAACTCTTAACTTTGGGTTTTAACCCCTATTTAAACCTTTTAACTGTTACTATGAAAACTGTTATTTTTACTCATTAAGAGTTAATATAGTAAGTATAAAATGAAAAAAAACCCATTAACAGAACTCAGATGATATTTTCAAAATTATACGAATCACTTTTCCAAATTTATTATTTAATAATTTTATATCACTGAATAAAATATTTTTTACTAAATACCCATAATCTAAATTTTTAGAACTACTCATTACATTGAAATTAATAATGTCAAGATAATATCTAAAATTCAATCCAAATATTTCATTTTAAAAATAAAATATCATTATCATCTTTAAAATTCTTCTATAACATCATTTTTCTCAAATTATAATAATTCAAATATTTTTAATATCATTTATTTTTTTTGTATATTAATTAAATAATTGGTGCATCACTGTTGTTTAAGAATTTAAGTAAATTATTTCATTAATAAAATATGAAAATATGTATCCATGATGAATAAAAATTTTAAATATTTCAAAATATTATGTATAGTCAAACATATCCATTGGATAACACCATATTAAAAATATTACACATATTTAAAACTAGATTGTGACATTTTGAAATTTCATTAAATAAAATGCTATAAAGGTCGTAATCTAATAAAAGTGATCCAAAAAGATTATATATTCATCAATTGTATGATTATGGTTGATATATACTCATCCAACAAGATTTATGTATGTGTTTCCTTCATTTTATGGTTCTTATCATTTTATTTTTTAACCTAAATTTCCCGATTTTCCCTTTATTATAGTAATAATAATTATTAAGTTTTTTATTCATATTTTCAAAAAACTAAATGGAAAAATTTTCTGAATTTAGATCTACTGATTCCCTGTATACAATCATTTTTTTAAAATTCAGCACTGATAATTTTTTGAATTTAATTTAAAATTAATATGGAAAATCACATTGAAAAATATTTTTCCGAGAAATGCCCCTTTTAATTTTAAAATATCGTTCAAGTATATAAATCAATTAAAAAATGTAATTTTATTATTTTGAATCACAATAAAATATTAATATCTTATATTATACCTAAACATAATTTTGAATTTTATAAATTTTAAAATAAAATGTAGTTTTAAATAAAAAACAATATTTTTCTTTATTTCTTGAAAAATATTATTTTCATTGAATTATAATAATATATTTAATGACAATTTTTACAAAATGGATTTAAAAATTAAATTCATTTTTTAAAATATATTTTATATAAATTATATAAATTATAATATTCACAAATAAAATGATGAAAAATTCATGTTTGAATAAAACATATTTTTTATATAATAAAATGACTTTAAAAAAATGTTTGATACTTTTATAAGAACATACCAATACATTAATATTCGGTTGCACCATTATATTTTTCTCATAAATTAATTATTCCTATTATTACAACCTATTTAATGGTTCAGTTATAGCATTACTATTTAAATAATAATATTTAGTTTTTTTAGTATGCTGTGGAATATCATGTATGTTATTGAACATATTGTTTTCTTAAAAAAATTATATGTTACAAAACATCATATCTCAATTTGACACACTATATATTGGTACTCCTTAATATCTTTTTTTCGAGTAAGAAGGGTGCCCGCGTCTCTGGCATCCTCCATGGCGATGCCCTAGATCTGATGCAGCATCGTTCTGCTCCCCCCCCCCTCAATCGGAGGGGGGAGTTGCGCGATCGTTCCGGCACGAGCAGGGTAGGCCTCTCTTGTAATGTTCTCATTCTGTTGCGCGTCCCCCTTTCCCAAGGATCCAGCTTTCCCCGAAGGTTCCAGACATTTTCCAAGAGGCACCGCAGCTCTCCCTTCTTTCGGCGGAGATTAATGGGGCCGCGGACCTGTGTAAGCTTACCCTTGTCGCCCGTTTCCGTCCTCAGCGCCCATCGGCTGATGAGTTTGAGCGGTTTGTTTCTGATTCTTGGGAGCTTCAGGATCACGCAGATGTCGGTCTGCTTGATCGTCGACATATCATGATACGTTTTGGGTCAGAGGAGGATTTGATTTGTGCCTGGTCAAGGGCCCCTCAAAGATTCAAGGGTTTCTCCTTTTACCTGTTTCGTTGGAGCTTCGACTTCCATATGCGGCGGGATCCATCAACAATCGCGACGTGGGTAAGTCTCCCTATATTACCTCTGTCCTTCCAAAATCCAGCTATTCTATGTGCGATTGGGAACATTATTGGCCGCTATTTATGTTCTGACCGCTGAACTGAGTCTGTGTGTCACCCGATCTGTCCGCGGATCTGGGTAGAAGTTGATGTCCCAAGATCACCGTTGAACCGTTTCTAGATCACAGACAGCAAGGAATATCGTTGGCATCAAGAAGTCCTCTATGAGTCTTGGATGCAGTACTGTGTGCAATGCTGTAGAATTGGTCATTCTGATTTGGTTTTCCACAACGGAGGAAAGGATGGGTTCTCCCAGGCGATGAAGACGCGAGGAGTTCTTAGTGGGGATCCTTCTGGATCGACTCCCATTCCTACTACGGGTGTTCCGGTAGACCACTTGAATGCACGAGGTGGTGTGGCTGAGGACAGGGATGTGGAATGTGTTGGTGCTAGCAATTTTGGTGATTGGGGTAATCACATGGGGAGTCCTTGCACTGATGCTGCACTGAATGTTGCAAACATGGAGCAGGGGGAATGGCAAGATACAGGCATCGAGGTGAATAAGCATGCTTGTGTCGCGAAGGAGGTTCGGGAGGCCTTACATCCTACAGTAAAGTAGGTTTTTGACCGCCTTAAAAGTGATCTTGGTGCTGGATATCCACCTTTGAGGGAGGTTGCTGTCAATTCATTTCAAGTGCAGCCGTTTTCTGACAATATGAGGGATAAAGGAGGTGTACTTGATAAGGAAAATCTTACCGTAGCTGGTTGGGCCTCTTCTGGAAATAGATTTGCAGGGCTGGAGCAGGAGGAGCCACCCACTAGGATGGCTGATCGGCAGGATTTTGGGATTCCTAATAACCCGGGACTTGGTGTTGTTGGTGAAATGAACACTCATTGCCTTGTTGTGTCTGATCATAACATGCTCTCTCAGGCCGGAGGAGAGTCTATTAAAACCTCAGATGATGTCTTGGGAAAGAAAGGTGTTGGAAGCAAGAGTTTGGTTTCTGTGAATATCACTGATAAATGGGGGAATATATCTGATAGTGAGAAAGAGAATTGTGGAAGAGCAGACAGACCTTCATATAGTGATATGGTTCAAGGTGGTCGAACGAAGATGTCTAAATGTGAAGGTGTCATGACTGCACCACCAAAGACGAGGCCAAGGAGAGACTACACAGATCTACCCAAACCAATGGAAACAAGGTCTGCAAACAAGATTGGAGCGTCACAAGAAAATGTCATTACAAATGGGTACAGTGGAAAACGAAGAGGAGGGTCCCCGAAGAGGGATAAAGGACTCAGTGGAAAATGGTCGGTCAAAGAGAAGTTGTCTGAGGAAATGCTGCGGAAGAAAAATATGTACCTTGAGATGATGCGCAAATATGAATCTTCTGAATGGGAGTCAGCTGATCCTGGTGATGAGTTATATGATGATGGGGAGAAGGATGCATATGGTTTTGATGTTATGTAGCATTTTATTTTCTTCTGACTTTACTTGCACTTTTCTTTTAATAAATTTGGGGGACCAGGTTTATGCCTGGTTCAGACTTTCCTGGTATTGGTACTCTTTTCATCGTTACCACCTCTATTAAGTATAAATTTTTTATTTTTCTAAGTAATAAATCTTATTTTATAGAAATTAAATAATATGAATTTGTAAGGAGATAAACTCAAACTAAAATAAAATTATCGCTATTTGATGTCCAGGGGAGTCCTATGAGAAAATAATTGATGATTTTTTCACATTTTCATACTGGTTTAGAAAAAAATTCCATCATACCCTTATAATTGTTTCATCAAACCATTAGAATTTTTTCATTTATACTTAACTCTCTAGTATACATATCATCAAGATATATATTCTGTAATCTTCCTCTTTATGTTATCCCTCAAGTAGTTTTTCGATGAGATGTCTACAAAAATTTGTGATTCTTATATAAATAGTGAATGATTTACTATGAAAATAACGAAAAATGTCCCATTTAATTTTTTTGATGGGATTCATATCATGGTTCCAAATAATATAACTCCCTATTTATTAAATCGTAAATATGGAATAATTTTTCCCTTTTTCACAGCTCTACATCATCTACATTTCCTTCATTCATCTTAACATGAATGGATTGTTGAGTAGTAATTTCGGAAAGATATGATTTATCTAATACCCTTATGAAACCAAGATTAATGTACTACAAATCCCATAGTATTTGGCCTTTTCTAATCCTCATCATAGATGGTATAACAAGATATTTTCTACTTAGACCATCATCAACCTCGTTTTTCTCCCTTGAGTGGTAAGGTATTGAGAAATTATATTATTTTATCAATTCCAGGAATGTTCATTGGTTCAGGTTCAAATCATTTTATATGAATATATATTTACAGATTTTTTAGTTAATACATATATCAAACTTTTTCACCAAAAATATTATTCTACAAAATCTTTAATACAAAGGTCACGCATGACATCTAAAATCATGCATCAGGTAATTTTACTCATAATTATTAGAAAATTATGAGGTATAAGTAATTACCATATAATTTTTTATGAGAATGAAACCAACCTAATACCTTTAATAAAGCATCACTATGTATTAAAAAGTATTTTCTGGTATAGGGTAATGTAATTACAAGTGTAGTAACCAAAATCCTCATTAGTTCCTTGAAAATTTATTCACATTTCTCTACCCATAGGATCATCAATCCCTTTAGTGTTAACTTGGTTAGTGAATTTCATATCCATGAAATATTTATTAAAAATTAATGGTAATATCATGTTAATCTATGAACACTATGGATCTCAGTTTGAGATGTCAATATGGACCATTGTAAATTTAAAATTCTATTCAAAGGATATATCAATATTTCCCAAATTATGATTATATAACTTAAGAATGATACATTATGAATTTTTAATTTTCACTTTTTATAAATGGAATAAGCGTATTCCTTTATTAAGGTCTTCAACACAATCCGTAAATGATCTCTATGATCTTATTTCCTCTAATAATATAAGAGAATATCATCTTTAAAGACATTCCCATATTGATCATGGTAGTATTTAATGAATATATTAATTGTATACATAATGATATTGGGATAATTTATAATCCTAAATTGATTAACTATAAATTTATTGTTTTTATACCTTTTTTAAAAATTTATGTCCAAAATATCAACTATTTTTTCCCATTATTGATGATATCCTGTTTGGAGGAATTTTTTTTTGAGAAGTATTGATTTCCATTGAGTTGATCGAATATATTATCAATATGAGGGAGATGATACATGTCCATGGTAAGGATTAAATTTAACTCATGGTAATAAATAAAAAGGAACATTGATCCATCCTTTTATTTAAAAAATATTAAAGGTCCATCCCAATGAAAAGAACTTTATGCATAAAACCCTTTATCTATATGTTCATATTGTTTATTATTTAATTATTCCAACTCATCTAAGAACATTTTATAAGGACTCACTAAAATAGGAATAAAACCAGGTATTAGTTCAATAAAAACCGAACCTTACACTATAGGTTTAAGAACATGAATTTTAGAAAAATATATATTATTATATTCTCATATAATAGGTGTATCACTAATATTGACATCCTCCTTGATCATTTGATCTAGAAGACCCCATTTATAGGGTATCATCACCAAGGATATTGAAATTACTTTCAATGGGAATTCATGATAATCATTTTTTGTAAATTTGATAACAAGATTATTTGGGATATGAAATAATATTTCCTCATCCTGAAAATTTATATTTTCTCTATAAAAAATTGGCCTTAAACATTTCATAATAAATTAGATTCATTGGGAATTTACATTCTTACATTCCTAATGATTTTTTCATTTAGAAATTTAGAGAACAAAAAAATAAGTCATACATATAAACCAATAAGGAATAAATTGGATACTACTAAAACAGTATCCATTTATTCCTTAATACATTTTTTTTAATAAAACATGAGTTTTTTTCATTAAAAATTATAATGGCATTCATCTTGGATATTTTTTTCTCTTAATAGTATTTAAACCCTATGAAAAACAATTAAAACAATGTATTAAAAAATATCAATAAGGTATATAAAAAATGATATTAAATGTCAGTACATGAATACTTATAAACATATGAAATACTTTATACAAAAATGTACTTCTCACCCTTACAGTATCATATAATAACATTTTGAAACGATGATATTTCCATAAAACATAAAAAACATATTTAGGGAACATTGTGTATTTATTACTTAGGATTATAACCATCATGTATACCATAATATTTTTAAGCCTCAAGGCTACCATGCAAAATAACCCTCATTGCTACCTTATGATGTAACCCTCACAACGACCTTATTGTGTTACCATAACTATTGTACATAGAATATACATTATGGTAAACATCTTACGTAAAAATTCACAATTCATTGGATGAAGATATAAGCCCCACAAATCATAATATAAAATACCATGAACCATAAAATAATAACAAAACATTAACATTTTCATCATAATAACGTTTCTTGAGGAAAATCAATTACTTTACGAGAATATTGTGCAAATAAATACAATAAATTTTTCATTGAAAATAGAAATGTAAATTTTTAAACAATGATTTGAAACATTAATACATCATTAATTCGTTAAAATATTTTCAGGTCGAATAATTTAAAAAACAATAATTATGGACTTTGAAAACAAAAATAAAGATGATTTTAGGGAAAATATATCTTATCTTGAGTATTTTTACATAAAATGTGTCAAAATATCTTGTATAATGGTTTAAAATTTTTTATTATTAACAAACTATATTCATATCTATAATACCTTATAATATATTTTATAACAACATTCCACCCATTTATTAAAAATATTAGGTAATTTCTAATGTTTATGTATGTTCTATTCGTGGTTTTTATGATTGGTTTGTTATGTATTTATTTGAAAAAAATAAATAATACTCATGAATTTGGAATATATATATATGTGATTTTTAAAAAAAATTATATTTTAATATTAACTTACCAGGATTACAATAAAGGGAAAGGAAAACTCGACATCCACAAAGTTGTGGAATTGACACACCAAGGAAATATTTTTCATTTTTTAAAAATAAAACAAGATAATAATATATTCTATTATTAATGTATAATTTAACATGATAGAATTACGTTAAATATATATGAAACTATACCTTTTATGAAACTTTGGATATGAGGTGAGGATAAAGTATAAGGGGGAATGAATTTAAATGAAAATGAGGAAATTTTCTCTCAAATCTTCCCCCCTTGAGAACCTCCTTAATTATTTTGGAATTTCTAGTTTTGTGAGTTAATAAGCAACTGAATATTGAAATGAATTAGGATAAAGGAATGTTTTATAAAATAGTCAACAAAATATGGATTAAGGTGATTAAATTACATAAGGAATGAGTCCATTTTTAAAATTTACGTAATGGGAAATTTAGGAATTACATAAAATATTTAAATATAATATTTAGAATATATTAAGTCCAATATATTGAATTCTTTAAAAATAATTTTTTTTCAAATTAAAAACTATTCATAACTATGACTTTAAATTATAAATAAAATGTTTCAAATTAATAACGTATATTTTATTATATCGTATAGATATCATATAAATTTTTATTAATTACTAATTACCTTAAACTTATTACATTATATTTATTTGAATATTTTTAATATCATTTATTTGATTTATTCCATTGTTAAAAAATTACATTCTCATCATTGTGAGAGAGATTGAGGTAATTAATTATTCCCTAAAAGTTAATGATAGATTATCATGAGGGAAAAATATTATTAGATTCCAAATTAATATTTTCATTATAATTTTATCTTCTTGAAACCATATTTTAAAATATTATACTAATTTAAAATTATAATGTGAAAAACATGACTTCATGTTAAACAATATATTATAAGTTGATTAATTTTATTCATATATTTCCAAAAAGGTCAAAAATTCAAATCAACATAAGATATTGGAAACAAATTATCTATCAAAATATATTTATTCATATTTTTGTGTCATTTATGGGTTATTGTAATACTAATTAGTATAATTTTAATTTTTTTCCTTGCACAAGATCTACATTAGCAACGCATATGCACTAAAATTTATTATTTCAAATATAAAAATAAAAAATCATAAAAAATCATAAAAAAAATAAATTAGGAATAATATATTCATTTATATTAGTTCATAATTTATGTTTACTAATATTCATGTAATGAAAAATTCCCTAATTTTCTAATTTGTCTTTTCATTCCTTGTGCAATCATGACACAAGAATTTTGATATGACTTATGTTATATTACATTATAATTAAAAATGAATATTCAAAAAATCAATTATAAATAATAATTAACAAAAATAACATAAAAATAATTTTTTTACTTAATTATTATCTATAAGTATCCAATTTGGATCTTATTAGTGTTTGATAGTAACTACATCGATACTGACAATTATATTTATACATATCATGAAATAAATTTTAATTTACACCTTATTGATTAAGTAATATGAAAAATTTATCTTATAATATAATTATTTACTTATTCAATAATTTTAAAAAAAATTATATCATAATTATATCTTGAAGATTCCACAGTAGTACTTTAATTTTAAAAAAATTGTTTTCCTTACAATTGAGCAAAAGATAATTTTCTTTTCAGAGAAATTACTAAAATTTGAACTAAGATAACTTTTACATGATAAATTGAATAATTAAATTGGTTTTCTTTATTATAATTAATCGTATAGATGTATCCATTTATGAAATTAGATTAAAAAATTATTTATTTTATGAATTAATTTAAATGAATAATTTAACTATTAATTACTTAATATTGTTAAATGCGAAAAAAATTTACTCTAATTGTACATTTGTTGTTACATTATAAACCCTTTGGGATATTTTATCCTCAAAATTTATTCATTTATTAAACAAATGGAGATAACGCTCTGTTATAGAATTTGTAAATTCTCAAATTTTCTTCAACCATGTTGTTTCTCCACAAAACATTAACCTTGTGAATTTCCTTATTTGGTAATACTAGCTATATTTGATCATTAATTGAATAAGATTTTAATCATATGAATCAAAACATGAGATGTATCTGGTACATATTTTATTGACATCATGACCTGGATAACATTTTGTACCTCGGATAAACTCGAAGGGAAAGATACTGGGTAGGAAATTGGTCCAACATTATTGAGGACATCAAGCTGTTCAATGTAACATAGACATAGATTTCATTTCTAACCAAAACATGTAACACTTTTCCAATGAGATATTTTAAGGGAAACATGACCACCTACCTAGAAATAATAGTTTTTCTTCCTACTATGTGCATTAATTTATCTGTCTACTCTGAGTTTTCATCATGTGATGCTGGATCATCTTTAATTTTTTAGCCACCTACTTTTATGATTCTAGTACCATAAACATCCTTTCATATATTTCATCCCAAAAATATAGAATTTGACACCAATTTTCCATATAATTCCTCATGAAGTACATGCTGTATACTTGAAAGAAAACAGTTTTTTAAGAAAACTCAACTATTGAAATATTTTGATCCCAAATTCATGGTTATCCATTGAATAAGATAAAATCTTATTTTCCAAAATATAAATTTTTTTCTATGATTGTCTATTATATTTAGGATGAAATGCGATAATGAAATTTCATTCATTTCACAACGACATCTGAAGTACATTCCAAATAATTGAAGGGAAACTGAGATCTCCACCATATAAAATAGAGAAATGAACTATATGGAACCTAAAAGACTTTTCAATATAAAATTGAAAAGTTTTATCTAAATAATGTGACCCTCAAATATGATGGAAATGTGCAGATTTTGTTAGTCGATCAAAAATAACCAAAATGGCACTGTTACCTCAAGAATTCATTGGCAGTCTCTCAAAGAAATATATGGATATATTTTCTCATTTATAATCTGGAACTAAAAAGGATGAATAATACCTTTTTGTGGGTTTCTCTATTCTTTAAACTTTTTTCAAGTCAAACATTTCATGGTAATATCAGCAATATGTATTTTCATTGCATCCCACTAACAATAGTCATGATGGTCTCTGTACATCTTAGTGATGCCTAGATGAATTGGAAATGTATAACTATGAACTTCACATAATAATTTTTCTTTATTTGGTATTCAAAATTATCACATAATATCTTTACAAACATCAAGAAAAAATATTTACAATAATTAAATTCAGGTAACATACAATTCTTAACCAATTCCACCATTTTATATAACTCACTATCTTTTTTTAGCATGTTTAATTTTATATAAGAGAGATGAGTGCACTAACACCTGAAACAAAATATAGGAATGTATTGAACCCACAAGAACAAGTCCCATATTTATCAAATAATTATCCTAGGGGAAATTTTCCAAAATTAACATGTTTAGTGAAGCATAATGTTTTCAACACAAAGAATTCACCCCGTTCTTCACTTTTCCTAGAAGGTAAATTATCATGAAATAATAATACTTTATATATTCCAATCATTTTCTCTACCACATTTTCAATTCCTTAAAAGTAAATATATAATTAAAACTTTTATGGTGATAATATATTTCACATTTGACTTTATTTAAATTATTCCTCCAAATTTTAAAAGTTAAACCCACAACTAGTAAGTCCATGTCATGTGTGTGATAATTTTACTCATGAGATTTTAGTTTTCATAATGCATAATCAATTACCTTATCATTATAAATCAAACCACAATCATATCCCTTTAATGAAGCACCAATATATATGAAAACATCATTGTTTATATCAGGAAGGTCCAAAAATAGAGAATTAAGCAATCTACATTTCAGTTCCTGAAAAAACAATATCAAATTCTTCTATCAAAATAAATTTCACCACTTTTCATGTTAACATATTTAGAAGTATATATAACCCAGAAAAGATGTTAACAAGCCTTCAGTGTAAGCCTTATAATCAAAGAAAACTATTAGTCTTAGTAACATCTTTAGGTATTATTCATTCATCAACCACTATTATTTCATCAAGATCAAATGTAATTTCTTACTATTTGGAAACATCCTTAAGGATAAAATCTATTGTAACCAAAAAATAAAATTTTCTAAATTTTCTTCAATAATTTGAAAAAATAACCCTTAATGTTTTTCATGATCTTTGAGACTTGTTGAAAGAAAATAAAAAAATCATTAACAAAAATGATAACAGAGTTATCCAAATATTCATGGATGATTATATTCATATGATCTATAAATATAGCATAGAAATTTCTCAAACCAAAGGGAATAATGAATCATAATTCCCATATCTAGTATTAAAATATATTTTGAGAATTTCATCCCCCTTCACCTTCATCTGATGGTACTGATATCTCAATTCAATATTGGAAAAATAATTAGCACCTAGATATGAATAAAAATGAATCTTTATATGGGAGGGGATTATTATTTTTAACATTAATGTTAATGGAAGATCTATAATCCATTCAAATCCTCGTGGAACCATATTCATTTAAAAAAAATAGTATCACTCTATGGGGATGTTCTAGGATGAATGAAAGAAATTATAAACTCCTTTAACTACATTTTCTATTAAAAAAGATAAAATTGATCTATTCAATATGGGAGTTTTAAGATAGTATTAGCATAGAGAACCATAGTAAATCATCAATTTATCTTCCTGGTCTGGTATAACACTATGAAACTCATTACTAAAAACATATTGATATTCATTTACCTCTTATACATAATTAATATGAATAGTTCCCTTGTTTTCAACAATATGTGATAGATAACATTAATTTATATTTTTTAATAGTTTCTCAACATTCTAATATGTTATCAATAGTATGGTTTAATTATTTTATACAAACTAAAACTCTTTATAAAAAATATTTATCTCTATAATCAATCCTATCATAGTAACCATTAATCAAATCTATATATATAATTACCTCAAACTATACTAGGGGAAAATAACATGGTTTTATGGTTATTTCATTCCAGAAACATAGGAATATTCCGATAATTTATTTTTTCTTTAATATTTCCCTACGTAGTCAAACCAAAAGTTAAAGTTTCATTTCCTGAGGTGATATTTCCAATTTACCAAGAATTATTTAGAAATAATTAAATGTGTTGACCTAGTATCAATAAAAACATTGTAAACATATGAGAAAACAAAAAATTTCCCTGGTAATACATCATTGTATATTTTATATTATGTTGTAGTGCTCTCAAAGGATTTCACTACCCCTTTCTACTTATAGTCAGGCTACTTCCCATTATTTGTATCTTACTTTGGGTAGGTTTTTTCATAATTCCACATATCACCACATTTAAATCAATTTTCAGTTTTCATATTAGAATTAAACATACGATCATTTTAATTGAAATACCTATCTATATTCCCAAAGTTATTATGTCAGCAAAACATACTAATTTTTTGAAGGTGTTCCCCAAGGCACTTTTTACTACACTTCCCAAAAATGGAAACTGAATTTTCTTACATATTTATTTGTTTTATTTATTATTACCCATTTATTTATATCTATAAAATTTCTTCTTACTACTATCAATGTATATGTGACCATCATTAAAATACATTTATACCCTCTCAAAACATGAAAAATATATAATATAGCTTTTTATTTCAAAGGAAGCCAATTCCCTTTGATATCATCAATCCTGATTTAAAATGATTGATTTTTCTATCATGATATTAAATATGATTGGGATCATACCTTTCCATATGAGTAATTTTTTCTTCATACATGTCCACCAAATATTCCCCATTTTTTCGATTCAAGGAATTTATTTTCCATCATAATCTGAACCAGCTTATGAAAATATTTTTCAAGTAAAATATGCATAAATTCAAATTATTATATGCAAAAAATCTCATTTATATCCCCAATATTCATGAACATTGACCACCATAGATCATTTTCATCTTCAAAATGGTAAATATAAATAATAAAACATTGATTATTAGAACACCCCATAACATAGAATATCATTTCAATGGATTTAATTCACACTTTATCCACCACTAGTTCAAATGATCCAATGAAAGTAGGTGGATGGTCCCTCATAAAAAGATCCAATATTTTCATGTTTATCTATGATTGTTCTAACTATTCTCTCTCATGTATACCACCCCCATTTATATCCAATTACAAATGATACATTACTTTCATAAACTAATTGGTTCTAATTCCAAAAATTCTGGGTTATTGATTTGGAATGATAGAATCTTCTCGGTGCCATAATACATCACCTACCATGTTTCTTCTATGGAAAACCATTCATAATATGGTGTATAATAATTAAATCAACATGGTAATAGTTAAATTCTATATAATTTCAAATTTAGTATGAACTGAAAATAATTTATGTTATTATATTGACTTCATCCTATCCCGTAATGTTATTTAAATTGTGCATTAATACAACCTATAATGAAGTATCCTTAATCATTTAATAATATAATATATTATTTTGGAATCCACATTCTTTCATTACCAAATATCATTTAGGTTTATCATTTTACATAATAAAGAAATAATATATACATATCAACACACTAGAAAACAATGTAAAACTACTAAAATAGTATCAATTTCATCTAAGATAATTTTTCATTAATAAAACATGAGTTCTTTACAATTAATTTTTCCATGACATTCAGGTTGTATTCTTATTTGCTCTTAATAATCCATAAACCCTATAGAAATATTTAAAAACATGGGAAGAGAAAAAAAATTCTCATTAAGGTACACAAAATAATAGAGAAACTATTTGTCCATAGATACTTATAAATATATGAATTCATTTTCACAAATATATACTTATCACCCTTAAGGATTCATATATAAAATTATTGAAAACATTATTCCACCCTAAAACATAAAAACATAAATAAACTATTTAAGTAACATGGGGAATAAAATACTTAATATTGTAATCCTCACAGATACTATCTGATTTGTAACCCTAATGGATCCATTTTAATATATCCCAATGGATTCTTTATGATGTATCCACCATGATTACCTTATGTTATAACCATATTAGTAACATATATAATAAAAATTACAATTAAATTCAAATATAAATATAGCCAATTCATTTAAGGGAGATATATTTACCTCTAATAATCATGAAATATTCTCAAAAACCATAATTCAATCATAAAACATGAATAGATAAATGTGGAAAACATTTCTTGAGGAAAATAAATTATTTTAAATGAATAATAAAAATATACAATGAAAAAACAGTTTATTTGAAAATAAACAAGAAAATATATAAATAAATCTTCCAAAGAATAAGGCATAATGAATGTATGAATATTATCTCTAGCCATATATGTTAAAAATTCATCCATTGTGAATTTAAAAAAAACATTACATATGATTTTAAAACAAAAAACCTTCTCCCCAAGTTTGACTTACTTTGAAAATGTTAAAACCTCTTATATAATGGTTTAAATGGTTTTATTAATATATTAAAGAACTATATTCCTATATATAAGACCTTATATGATCTTTTATAATAACTTTTCACCTATTTATTAATAACATTTGATTATTTTCATTATTTCAGTTGCATTATATTCATGGTATACATGTTTGGTTAATTATGGAAATCCTATTTAAAAAGTAATAATAATCCAATTGTGGGAACATATATATTTATTTAATTTAAAATAACTACATGTAAATTTAAAATTCCCATTATTATGGTAAAGGTAAATGAAAACTCATCCTTCACAAAGGTAGTGAATTGACACATCATGGAAAAAGATTTTATTTTTTATGAACAAAAGAATAAAATAATAGATTTGATAATAAGTAAACAATTTAGCATAATAAAATTCTGGTATATATATGATATTTTAGAAATCATGAAACCAATTATTTGAGGTGAAGATAAGTTAGAAGTGATAATATCCAGAAATTCAGTCAGAGGCTGGCCTCCAAACATTTATTAAAATAAAAGAAAATCTTAGGGACAAGCACTCAAGCTCAAAATACAACAACTAGAAATCATAATTACCATACCCGTCACCACCTCCATGGTAGAATGCTTCCTCCACAGTGGCTGACTCCCATTCCGAGCTTTAATAATTTATTAGGAATTTGGAATACTTATTTCTGAGATTTAGTCGCTCCAAGGAAATAAACTCATTAGAAGATAGCATACTATTATTCACTCTTTCCATGCCTTCCTTCTGACAGATGGCCGAGTAGGCATCGGCTTTGGAAAAAAAGGAGTAATCTTTCCTTGACCTTCATCGCATTAAGGCGGTCATCTCCTCTTGATTCTCAAACATTTTCACCTTCCCTCCCATGACAATGCTACTATAAGAAGTCATAACCATGCCACCATTTTCCTTATCACTCCCAGAAATATCCCCCCACATTCTAGGGATAACCACCTCTTGATAATACACTGACTGAGTATTAGCATCGATAATTTCTATGCATTGTGGGTGCTCTATCATTTCAGGATTTTCACGATGCACTATCTTCATTTTTTCATTTCCAACATCTGCCTCCTGAGACACAACCTACACATTGCCACCATTGTTCACCGAATAAAACACATCCACATCATCGTGTTCCAAAATATAAAAATAGTTACTCAAATTAACTGTAGTTAGAACCACTCCATCATCATCAGCTCGGCCATATCTCCCATCAACATCTGCTTCCAAGACCCCCGCAATCGGACCATCAAGCATTGTAGGGGAAGACTGCAGCCCCTCGACCCTGCTATTTCCAGCCAGCCACCCCCATCACTAGTAACATGGTTATCAACCTGCTTCACATCAACCCCCACTTATAGATCACTCCTCATTTGATTAAGGACCACAGAAAACGTTGGATTTGAATACTTCACATACCCCCCATCAGCAGCAACTAGTTCTACAGTAATAGAGTTCAACCTCTCCTCCAGATGGTTTCCAACCCTATTACTCGTCTGCAACAAGGACCTCTCCTCATTATCCGATCCTCCAACATTCTCGTCCCTATTACACTAAGACACAGTGTGTCTTGACCCATCCTCCCTTTACTGGACCAAATCATTCCCCTTCCTCACACTGAGATCACTTGACTCCGCTGAGACATGCCTTAACCCGCTAAGAGGGACAACCACCTTTGGGCTATCCTAAAGCTCTACATCCTTCATCAGTGACCCAGAATCAGCAATTACCTCATCACCAGAAAATCAATTATCCCTACCTCGACCTTAAACATCAGACGCCATCTTCCCTAGGCCAAGCTCCACACAAGCCTTAGGAGCCTTCCCAACATGTTTATTCTTCTTCCTTTCCGCAAGCCAGGTTCCCCGACCATGAACCCCCTTTAGGTGATATGAATGCCCCTTCTTACAAACCTCTGAACAGTATCCCAATCTGTGGCATGAAGAGAAGAAATTAGTCTAATTCTTATAAACTACCTGCTGCGTACACCTATACTCCTCCCCGATCATGATCCAAACATAATCAGAAGGTGTACGAGACGCATCCATCACCACACAATCTAGTGGGTTCATAGGGTGAAAAACCGCCGCAGTAAAGCTATCTGAACACAAGAACCTCCTAATGACATTACCTAGACGTCTAATAAAAGAGGGATTCTAGAACAGCAAAGGTAGGTTGTGAAATCTAACCCAAACCGCAGAAGTCGGTGAGTCTCGGTTCATATGAAATTTTAATGACCAACAAAATAGAAAAAATCGAAACTTGTTGATGCTACGCGGCACGCTCGACCAAGATTTGATAATATCTGACTACGATTCAAACCGAATCAGGACGTGCTGACTGTAGAGAAATGCAACCGTCGCCTTCTCATAAAGATCCCATTCCCCAAAGAAGAACCTATCAAAAGTATCCACTGATGGTATCCTCCACTTGAACTGAGAGACTAGCATGATATTCAACAGCATGTAGGTTTCTGTGAATTCTGATGTCAATATCTGCAGATTAGGAAGGCCATCAAAGAGCCCTGGAACCCTTGGTCTCAACGAGACCTCCGAGAAAGGAGGATGAAATCAGGATTCGAGAAAGGCAGAAAAGAGGACTCCGTTCTTCCAAAGGGTAACGATGCTCCCTCCCCCACTAAGGGGAAAGGAGCTAGCACAGGATCCGCCGTCATCGCCAAGGGAAGGAGAGAATCTTGGTCGCCACATAGGGATCCCTCACAGATGTGATAATAAATTTTAAATACAATAAGGAGGTATTTTCCCCTTGAATATTTTTTCCTTGAGAACCTCCTTAATTCTTTGAAAATTGGTCATTTTGTGAAACCAGAAGCACTAGAATGTGTAAATGGGTCATGAAAAAATATTTTGTTATAAAATAGTCTACAAATGTGGATTAATGTGATGATGTAAATGAATTAATGTTTCCCTTTTTATAATTGAAGAGACGAGAAAATTTGTAATTTTAAATAATATTAAAATATAATAATTCTAATATATAGTTTAAGAGTGGAAAAAATACTAAAATATCCTAGGTATTAAAATTTCAACAAAATATTACCCCATTTTCCATGTTATATTTATTTTTTTAATTTTTAACTAATTGAATGAAATACTATATTCGAGAACAAAAGTTTTTTTCAAATTCTAAACTATTCATAACTATATCTTTAAAAATCCAAAAAAAATAAAATTATAAAACAATATTTAATTATATCTTAGACATATCATATTCATCAATAAATATATTGTAATACCTTAAAATGTCAAATTATATTTATTCTAATATTTTTAATATCATTTATTTGATTTAGTCCATTTATTAAATAATTACTCTATTATCATTTTCAAGACATTAAGATAATTATTTACCCCCTATAAATTAAAAATAAAATTTTTGGAAGAAGATAAATTTATTATATTTAAAATTAATATTTATGTTTGAATTTTATCTTTATTAAAACCATTTATTTAAATATAATACAAAATTAAAACTATTGTGTGAACAACATGACATCCTTTTAAGTAATATTTTATAAGTTGATTAATGTGATTCAAGTGTGACCAAAACCATAAGAAATTAAAACTGGAATAAGTTATTGGATGAAAAATAAACATAAAAAAAATTATTCTGGTTTTTTTCATTATTAATGGGTTCTTTTTTTAGTTTAAATAAATTAATTATTTTTCTTTTTCTTGTACAAGCACTGCATCACCATTGCATATCCATTAAAATAAATTATTTTATATATAAAAATTAAAAACAATACTATCATAAAAATAGATTCATTAGGTTCAATATTGTCATTTAAGTTCATTCATTAATAATATTTTCTCATATTAATTTCATGAAAACATCTTTAATTTTTTAACATGACTTTTCTTGACTTTTGTAATAATTGCATGACGATTCAAATAAAACTCAAGTTATATAGAAATATAATTCAATATTAAAATAAAAAAACATAACTTTTAAATAATAATTAATAAAAAATCTCTGAAAATAAGTTTTATCACTCGAATATTATATTTAAGTCAAAAATATTTATATTATCAGTGATGCAAAGGAACTGCATCGACACTAAGAATAATTTTTATTGTAATCATGAAATAAATTTTTATTTACATGAACTGAATTATTTTATGTAAAATATTTATTTTATAATATCCTTATTTAAATATTCCATAAGTCTAATAAAATTTATATGACAATTATATCTTGTTGTTGTCACAAAAATATTCTGCCTTTAAGATGATAGTATTTTTTACTATTTACAAAAAAATATCTTTATATAAAATTTTAAATAATTCAAAATATGATAATTTGAAAATTCTAAATTTAAAAATGAAATTATTTCTGTTAAATAAAAACTCTAAAATTTTAAAATTAATATTTTAAATATAATAATATTATAATTTTACTTAAATAATTCTTTTTAATAATTAATTTGAAATAATAAATTTAGATATTTGTTAAATAATATTAATAAATATGAAGACAAAATATTATATTTGTACCTGATTTTTTACACTATCTATGTAAAGAAATGAAATTCAAACCCATAATTATATTATATTCAACGAAGGGAAAAATAAGTAATTCGGTAAAAAGTATCTTCCCATAAACATCTATCAAAGTATAGTTATATATCATATACATGATAATTGTTCAACTAATTATTGTCTAAAATTGTTCAATATCCATTCATTATGGTGGTGAATAAAAACTCATAAAAATCTTTCATGATATGAAATAATGTGAAGAAACAAAAAAATATGCAATTCATAACTCTAGAGTGTATAATTAATGAACCTTGCATCACTGTCAACCTTAGTTTTAGTGATAACATATACTCCTCCTTTATCCCATGGATTATGCGATTTTTTGAGGAATATTATTTTCATTATCTATGTCGATAGGGTATTGATGTGATTAATGCCCAAAATCCTTCCATTAGAATCATTTATGTGTGGGCAGTGTATTAGTTTGGACAATATTATCCTCAATTATATTGAATGGACACTTCATCCCTATGTGAAAATCAATAACCTTGGGGTTAATCTTCCCACACGTGAAATTGAACATTGTTTCCCACATGTGACTTATATTCAGGTATTTTGTTATACTCTCCTTTCCTTTTTCATTATCAGGAATAATTTGAGTCTCCAGCATCTATATCCACTTTCATAAAACATATGATAATATGTTAACAGTTTATGAAGTGTATTAATGATAATTCCTTTCTGAGAATTATCCTTAAGCCCATAATTACACAATAATTTTACTCTCGATATAACTGGTAAGACCAAATGTATTCCTTGTGAGCCTTTGACAGTTCACTTTGTACATTCAAATTTGATAATCCTACTTTTATTGAAATCAAATAACACTATTTCCATCAACATGTAAATATTATGAGTATACTTATTAAGGAAGACAAATTATTGAATTTTTCATCTTCCAGAGAGACTAAATAATCCTTTTTTTGTATTAACAATAAGAGTCCACCATTGGTGATAATCAATATCCAAATGATAAACTACCAAGACAACCTTCTCATATTCAATGAAATGGATATTTAAAAATACATTTTCTATCACATTAATCCGTATTTTCTCAATAAGTGGATTGTAATATCTAGTAAAGGTGGGTGGATGTTGTCTTAGCAAGGACTCCATTACAATCTTCTCCTTCCATGGTGAATTCAAGAGATCAAAATAGAATTCATTGTTCTTAATAACTGGCCATATTTGACTAACAATCACCACATGATTCTAAAATACTTCCCCCATACCATTTTTTTCATTTGTAAAATTATTACATATCTCATCACACTCATTTTTTACCTTGATTTTCCATGATCCATCCATTTCATAAATAAGGAAAAGTTGAAGATAAAAAAATTTAATCTAAAAAAGAAAAAAATTAACATAAAAGGGATAAATCATAATATAACTTAATTTATATGTTTCAATATATGATTTTAATTGTCTATACCACAATGGTAACTTTATTTATACCATAAATATAAGCTAAAATACATATTTATAGTTCATAAAGAGAATATAATCAACCAAATAATATCCACTATGAGTATCTATCTAGAGATGAATTATTAGGGCCACTCATCATGAACCGATTAAATATTGATTTGATACTGAAATAGCCATTTTGGGTGATCTCACCATGGTGTATCTATGCAACAATCACATCCAAATAGGCATCTAATTTCTAAAAAAGACAAATACTCAAAACAAAAAAAAACATTGATATTATTTTATAATTATATATTCCAAAATTTATTACTAATGGTATCTAATACTAATCCAATAAATTAACTAAACTATGTCAAAAAGATTACCTACAATTGAATCTAATACAAATCATATATACCTTGAGCCGTACTCCTAGTTTCAGTTATAAGAAAAAAAAGTTTACGTATCTGATTTAATATTAAGTGATATGACCCAAGAAAAGCATATCCTTATTTTACATTATTTACATATTATAAAAATTACATATCATAGTAAAAACATGATCATAATAACCAAAATATTGGTTTACTTGACAAATAGATACATAGGAAAAATAATTTTATAATACTTAAGAGTCTTTATCCATAATTAAACAACACTAGTCTCCCTTCTACACTTAACATAAATAATACATGTCAACATAACTTCGGTAAATTAATCATTAGAAAGATAAGAGCTCAAACACTAAATGAAGTAAAAATACATCAATATTTAATCAAGGGTTATATCATACAAATAAGATAAAATGATAAGGGGATAAATATATTATTAAAAATAGTATATAATGATATTTGTTCTCAATATGTAATTATAGAAGGGATTTTAATCTGAAATAAACAAACATATAACATAGAAAAAGAGCATGGAATCATGATATACTAAAAAAAGCAACAGAGAATAGTCATAGGTATATGCAATGGAAATGTAACATTCCCAGGGAAGTATAGTATAAAAAATAAAATTAGTAAAAAATAAGCATAGTCTATCTTCGTATTTTGTTCATATCTAAAATGCTTTCCCATTAATATATGTAAATATAAAATAGGTTACATTATACATTATCCCATAAGATATAAAAATATTAACCAATGTATTAGAGATTGATATTGGATACTTCCCATCATTATCCATGAATATGTGTTCCATAAGATTGAAATCATTCAAGATTATATGACAACCCATTATAATAAAATTGGTACTAAATAATTTTGTAATTGTATCACAATTCATGATATCAAAGTTGATATATTGATACCAAATTTTCAATTACCCCAAATTAGTATTTCATAAATTCATTTAGGATGTGATTTATAAAAAATTACTCAATTGGTGTTAGATCCTTAAATTGGAAAATATAAGAAAACACATAAAAATATAATTTAGAAAACTTTTCTTAATAATTACATATTGAATTGAAATTATAAATCACTTAAAAAAATTCAAGAAGGTAAAATGAAGAATTGTTTTAAAAATAAAAATTAATATAAATAGATTTTTCATTAATTTAATATAAAATTTTTACATAATAATTTATTAGTGAATGATAAAAATAAAAAATGACCGAGAAAACATTTTTAATGTTTTGAAAATACATTAATTGAAACCCACACCATAAAAATAGTGATAAATAACTAGTTGGAAAATATCCATATATAATATTAAATATTTCTTGAAATAAATATAATTTGGATTTCAAAAGAAGAATATAATAAAAATTTCTTGAAATGTAAATATATATGTTGATGAAAAAGAGGTTATTTGAAGAGAATAGAAATTATTATCAACATCAAATAATTTAAAAGAAATATACATTAACTTAATTCCCAAAAAAATAGGAATGTAATTATAGTATTCTCAATTAATTGAATAAATCAATCATGTAAAATATAGATCTAATAAGAATAATTATGACACAAGAAAATAAGTTGAGTTTGGAAAAACCTCTTACCTTTTGGCTAGCTATTCCAAAAATTCGTTGAACACCTCTATAACTAAAACAACTATATTAATCAAAAATTTCAGACCCATTTTCATAAATAAAACCATTTATAATAATCATTTATAGTCATTTTTTACAAATATATTTGTTTACTATATTTTTCATCCATTATAAGATGTCATTAATTTTGATTGTTTGCTCGATGTTAGTTTCATAATGGTCATGTTGAATCTTATTTATATATTTATAGTTCATCATTCCAAGACAATAATAGGTATTTTAAAATAATTATTATAAATATTTATAATATTATACTTTAATTTTTTATGTACTTTTAGTTAATATTTTTGATGACGTAGTCAGTGATGAGCTTGTTTTGGTAATTTTTAAGGAGTATGGATTACTTAATAATGGGTTATATATAACCATTACCATTTAAAAACATTAAAAGAATTATTTAATTATTATTTTCGAATATAACAAGTATTTATGATTATTTTTTTACCCATGAAAAAAATTTATTGCATTGTTGATGTGGTTTATTTATCAGACCAATAGAATAACAAATTATAAAATAAGGGTGATTATGGTAAATAATGTTATTCATTTGAAAAAATATCATTATTAAAAAAATAATAATTATATTATAAATATTATTTCCATGTGATGAGTAATATTTTAAGATATTTGGGTAAATAAGGAATTTCTATAATTAGAAATCAAATATATCTTAGTCATAGAGGTAGTAGTCTACACATACACATGGGAAACTGGTTCATTTTCCATAGATCAAACAGAAGATATAGAATGTTTAATAATTAAACAATTGTAAAAATATGATAAATATGGTATTAATGCATTATATATTATTTCACAACCATTCATGTAATGAAGTGAAAAAAAATCATGTGTTCCATTCAATGAGGTCATTGTCTGCAAGTATTCATAAAAACATCTTCATTTTTGAAATGGTTTTCAAGGATTATAGAAAATAGATATTACATTAGTATAATACCATTTTAACTTATCAGTAATAATAATGTTATAATTATTTATTTTATATAATAGGTTTTAGGGAGAAATAAGAAAATAATTAAGAGAGATCAGTTGAGGATATTACCAATACGTTGGAATATTCTTATTATTGTAACCCCTTATGTCACCTAAGCTTGGTATTTTGAAAAAAAATCAATGCATGAAGGATTTTTGTATAAATTTGATGAGATAATTAGGGATATATTTTTTTATTTAATTCTTTATAATTAATTTTGAAACGGGGAATTGCGGATCTCTTTTATATGTAATGAGAATGAATTTTTCTAAAATATAACTTCTAAATACAAATAGAGAACATGTTTCAGATGGAATATGGAGAAAAAGTATAAAATAATGGAGTAATGAAAAATTTAGGTTTTATAAACCAACAACAATTCATTTTCACACAATTTTTTAAAATATTATTACGCCATTTACTCTTCAAAGTTTCACTTTTACCATTTTTTTACCGTGGTAATTAATCTATATGCAATTAATATACTTTTAATGAAAAAATTGGAATTATTACATAATTTGAACTAAAAGGTTCCCATTATTAAATGAATTTTATCAAATAAAATTTCTTTTAATATGAAAAATTAATTTTAATATTATCGCATGTTGTTCAAGAAAAAGGATTTTAGAAAAAAAAAATGTATTTTTAGTCATAAAATCATGGTTTATGATAAAATTATCCGTGTTTTTTATTTTCATAACATAAATTTGTTTATTGTAAAATACATAAAATTTATCATTATTTTAATGAAATCCAAAACAGAATTTTACCCAAAAAAATAATTAATTGAAATTAAAGACAAAAAAATAATTTCTTTTGTTATGACATATTATTTAATTTAAAAAAATGTTAGAAAGAAGTTTATTTTCTCCAAAATAGAATTTTTAATTTCTCCATTTCACACAATCAATAAATTTTTTTTCATGAAATTATTTTATATTTTTTTCATTTATTCTTTTTGTTGAGGTCATAAACACTATGTTTTTAGTAAAGACTTTAATTTTATATATTCGCCTAAAATTCAATTATTTCAAAATAAACCCAATAAAAGTACCCATTTTTTATTTATATGAGTAATAAAAAATTCATTTTATTTTTATTAAATTAAATTTCTAAATTTTATGGGAATAAATTATAATATAAAGATGAATTTAGGGAAAAAAAGTTTTTTTATGTAAATGAAATTACTCTGGTATAAATATTCATTTCTAAAATGTTTTCATAAAGTTGTTAAATATATTAATATTATTAACCACGAAATATATAATATATTATTTATATTTAATAATTCAATTTCTTGTATCATCGTTTTCATTTTCGTTTGGGGTTGTATGTATGAAAACCTACCCAGTTTGATATTTATTTATGGGAAATGTGGGTTCTAAAATTAAGTATTGTTACAATGGTCGAACAAGAAAATGTTTATGTCTTTATTACACGGGTTATAATTTTTTTTGTAACATCAGATGATTTGGTGAGATGTTTAAATACTCTATTATTTTCAACAGACTAAGGGATAATTTTCTAGACATATTTTATCTTAAGATTTCATCTCTAAAATATTGACAGGGTCTTTCTCTTGATAATAATCACAACATTATCATTGCATTTGGAATGAGAAATAAAATGGTATTTTATTGTAACCACAAAGAATAAGTGGATTTTAAATCTATGAGGAAGCTGAACTTAACAGGCTAAAAATCTAAAGATCTAAATGATTATGATGAAGATGGTTTGATATATGATTAACACTAGAGAATCATGTTACATATTAGATGTAAATTCAAGAAGGTAAATGTAATGGCCTAGAAATTTATAGTATAATACATTTTCATTTATATTAATATTTCTGAATAAGATATTAATTTTACATTAAAGGGGATTCTTTTACCTATAGTGACCTCAACACACTACAACAGGTTTCTCTAAAATCATATGTTTTACAAAACATTGAGTTATACCAAAAAATAATACAGAAAAATACTATTATATTAAATATTATTTATCACTATGACATTGGGATGGTAGGAATTAATTTTATATACTAAATTATAAAAATATGGTTTACACGTGTTTAAATAATGATTCATTTGTTACCAAATTTATTAGAAATGAAAATAAAAAACAATTTAATATAATGTATGGGTTTTTATGAAAACCTATTTAAAAAGGGGATAATTATGTTTATAAAATCATATCACTCTTTATTTATTTTAATTTAATGAAAAAAAATATATTTTATATTAAATTTAATGTTTTTAATTCATCTAATATCTGTTTTTTATTTTATATAAAATAAAATTATATTTTCTCTAATAAAAGAAGTATTTTATATAAAAATACAGTTTTACAACTTTTTGGTGGTGAACCCTATTTAAATATTGTTTTTATCACACATATATGTCCCATTTAAGAAAGTAATATATTTTTATAAGAGTAACATCATAATTTTATTTGTATTCATTTTTTATATTTTTGTGATAACTGTCATGTCCTGATGAATTGAAGAAATACACTAAATTTTAATTGAAATAAACCTTTTCCATCGAGATAATTTATATGGATAAATCATATTATATAGTGGTTTTAATCTATAAATGGAAAATATTTTTATAAATTATTCCAATTTTTTTCATTGGAATTAATTTCACTTTTAAATTGTATATAAACACGTGTCATTTTATTGATAGATTTTACTTCTTAAAAAACCCGCTTTTTGGTTTTGACAATGTGATTTAATTTTAAATTAATTTCTATGAATTATATGTTTTGAAATTCCAAAAATGGATTCCATATTTTTGAATCATATGCTCCAAATTCTATAAATTTTAACCTTTTAGTTTACGATATTTTGAATAGTATCTTTAGTTATTATTTTATTAACTGTGGTTAAAAGGTATATTTGGTAAATATGGGTACAGATAATATTATAATAATATTAGACTATCCTAAAACGTTTCCTAATCCTATATAATTCGATTTTCAGAAAATGGGAATACTTGGGTCTATTTTGGGACCCCATGTATCCACTTGGATGGGATAATGATATGTTATAAGTATTAATTTAATGTAAAGTGAAATATAACATAAACATGTATCTTTTACTAAAAAAAAATTATATGTGTTTATATAACTGAACTCTTGGACTATAAATAGTTATTTGAAATAAAAAAAATATTTCCAACATAATGATATTTTATTTATTATTTTTAGACATTATATAAATAAATTTAATTATAACATAGTGATGATGTAGTAATTGAATCATTAATAAAGGATTCAAATAAATGATATAATAAATATTAAAATAAATGTATTCTGACTATCATGATGTCATACAATAATTTCCTAGATGATATTGACATATTATATTATATTTAATTTCATGTTTTTAAAGGAATGAGGTGGTTATGAATGTTTAAAAATGTTAAATATGAATAGTTTCCAAAATAGACCTAATTCATATCTTCAAATATAAATTAGTTTATTAAATAATATTAAATTTAAAAAAATATATTATTTAGTAAAATGGTTTGTATAAGTCCAAATATTTCTTAAATAACATTTTTTTGGGTCTTTTGACTTGATTTGGTAATTAAAATAAATCAAAATGTGTAAATAACATGTTATCATGGTAATATTGAAAAGGGTAAAATAAGGGTTAAACAAAAATGACAGGGATAAACAAATATTCAAAACCTGTCTAAAATTAAGTGAATGATGGTAAATAAAAAAAATTATCTTAACTTATAATTAATTTTTTTTGGACCATTTTTTATTGAAATTGAATATATAATAAATTCATATTTCTAGGCTTTCCTAAAGTTCCTCCTCCCTCTTTTCAAATGGCCACCAACTCTACCAACATAAATCACTCCTATCAATCTCCTTTTAACATCCAAATTATTCTAAAATAACCTCTAAATAACATTCCCTTCCTTCTAGAATCCTTAACTTGGGTACAAGTCAATTCAAGAAATCCTTTTGGCTAAAAAAACATTTAATTGATTTAGAGGTAACATCTTCCCACAAGTTCCTTTCCTTTATTTTTCATCTCCTGTCCCTATGATATTATTATTATTTTACTACATAAAAAATTTATACTAAATATACTATAATTTTTTTATGATAATTATTTGACCTAAAATTACACAAACCTCCATCTCAGAGATATGAACATGTTGTTTCTGTGTACGATGAACAAATGCCTCACAAAAGGATGATTGTTCAGTTTTCTCCTACAACCTATCTTGGAGGCCATTATGATGGAAATATATTTATATATGATATATGATATATTTATATTGTCTCTATTATTCAGTATTTATTATTGATAACATAACTTTATGCTTTATATAATGTGTAAATATGGTAATTTCATTTGAGGAAGTGCGGACTACCGCCCCCTCAAAGTGATATGAGTCATTCGTTCCATACATGAAACATATAAATAATGTAATTAATGAACTAATTTAACATATATATAATATATATATTATAATTTAATTATAATATACATATTTATCATTTAGTTTTTACTCCATTAATAAGACAAAGAAATGAAAGTAGCGTTCAATTGTACGTATGGCCTACCATCTCCATGAATGGTGTATTAATTTTCTCATCTCATAATGTTATAGACAGTTATAAATACATCTATATAGTATATATATGATATTAATATCATTAATATCAATTTGGAGAAGATTTATTTTTTACTACATGCACAATTTATATCAAAACAAGGTCATTTTCGACTCACATACCGAATATTGAAAAAATGACTGATATAATCTTAAATAATTATGTAAATATTATTATATGGTAATAATTGATATTAAATGAATAATACACTTGAAAAAGGTTTTGAAGTATGTATAATGTAACTTAAGTTTGTTATTCAGGAATAACAAGGATTAAATGAGATGAATCAGACTCAAGGTAAGCGACTTCATCTCAATATCCTTTAATTGAGGCATGTTTTTATAATATACACCTCATTCTTTTATATAGTATATAATAAATTCCATTGAATTTTAATTTCATTCAAAATGAATATTTTTTCTAAAAATTATTTTACTATTCTACAAAGAGAATTTTTCTAACGTATTTGGTGACAATGACCATTCTATCATCGTAATCGTTATTTGATATTTGGATTCCTGTATTAGCCTTAAGGTTTTTAAACGGAAAAGAATACCTTACTCCATATTTGTGAGTTTTGGTATTTAATTTTATTTGTAAATGGATTGTATATTCCAATATCTTGAAATTATTTCATTGGATTTCAAATGAAATGTTATTCTGAAAATGTCGATATTTTCAATATTTTATGTGTTATGATTTTATAATGGTATCTAGACATTTGACGAGTGGTTACATGGTAAAAAAATGATGAGTGGTTACATGATAAACCCAATAACAGGCTGTTTCTTAATAAACAAAGGATGTGGGTTACGTTATAACCTCTAATTCATTGGGTATGGAAGACAGTAGAATGGCTATTCCGTTTATTGATATCTATGGAAGTTGACCATATGATTATTCCATTTTATTATATTTATGTCCCAAGATACCATTATATGCTATAAGTTTCTTTATATGATCATTATGAAAATATTTTGGTAATAGAAAAGGTAATCATTGAGCCTATATTTAGTGATATATTTTTGTTACTTCTTAAACGGGAAAATTATTACATTATGATAATGTTTTCATGGATTATATGTTTTCACAGGACTAATAGTTTTCATTCATTATATATCCCTTAATAATATTCTTATACTCATCCCATGTTTTGAAATGTTTTTTTGGAAAAATGAATAATATAGTCAAGTATGGGATCAAGGAAAATGTGTGATGTTATAATATAAAACAATGACTTGATTATTTTTAAAGAGTTTTTGTTTTATGAAAAAAATGATGGTGATTAGATGTGTCTACTTGTAATATTATAGTTGTTATGTATCAGTTATGACCTAATTCTCTAAATCATTATTCCTAAAAATATCCAAAATGTGAACAAATTCAAATTATTAACTTATCTCAATATTAAGTAATGTTTAAGGATGGGGCATTATAGTTGGAATAAAAGGACAGTTTAGATAACATTAGAGGATAAGGTTATATTTGTAATTAAGTGGCATGTTTTATATGACTACACTGGATAGCATATTATAAAGATTTAGAATTATTTTAGATAAATTAAATGATTTTAAGATAACATGAATAAGTATATCTTAGTTTTTACCCTCTTCAAAATATAGTATACGATGATTTAACTGATATTCCCATAGTATCCTTTTTGGTTTTATTAAATGGCTAGATATAGTAGGAACAAAAGTAATAATAGATGTGAATGAAAATGTGGTGGTTTTATGAATGATAAACTGAATGAAATGGGGGCTACAGTGATAACTCTTGTGGTTATTATTATCCAAATTTCTGGAGTCAAGATTGACCACTCGAACCTTGGTGATTTTTATAAGGCCTCATTCCAGGTCATATGAAACCATTTGGGGAATAAAACTCCATCCCCATCCCTAAACCATGAATTTTGTGGGGAAGATAGAACCTCAGTCCAACTCAACATGTGGGTTGAACCTCATGTCTATACCCCCCACTACCAATCCATGTGCACATACATCATTATCATACCCTACAATTAATAACATCACAACAAAGCATTGCTAATATCACAAGAAATATTAAAACAATATCAATAAATTGGAAATTACCATTATTCCTTAATCCATAAATGCGTTCTTCATTTACAACACCTAACCATTTTAAACCCATTTCCCATTCCAATATCACTAAGCATATTCAAATGTAAATATAGTTTCTTATCATATTCTCAACAATACCATTTAACCCAATTTCATGACAACCTAAAAATCCCTTATCCTTTAACCACAATAGACACAACTAAACAAAATACATTCAAACTCATTACAAAAACCCATTAACCACTTCAACAAGTTTCAATGTCATCATGTGTCAATTTTTCAGCTTAGATTTTTGTTATCCCCATCGAGAGGGCCAACAAAACTCTTTAGTGGCCTTAATTTGGTCAATTGCACCTCCACACATCCTATATGGATAAATATGGTTTCTATAAATTAGTTGGACACCAAAAACACCTCATCTTACTAATGTAATCAAGAACACATCATTAAGAGAATAAGAATGAAACCCTATATGCACAAATCTACAATAAAACCAAGGGATATAACTTGTACACCACCTACATTGAATCCATTGGAAAAATAACTTCTAAACGTGCCCTTATATCCCGATTCATCCCACTTTTGATGCCTCTACTTAAACCCATCAATAATAAATAGATTATATATTTAGAAGGATATGGAGAAATGGTGTGACCCCTAACCCAAATATTCAATCAAGGCGGAGATTTTAATTACCAAGATCTTTAATCCACCACTAAAGGACCATGAAATAGCTTTGGATTGAAGGAGAATAACCTCATGGAATATTTTGGAAGCTTGGCACATCACTATGGTTGAAGGAGGAAGAAGGGTGAGAAATCCTAAGTGGGAACATGAAATCCAGTAATGAATTTTTTTTGTAATTTTATAAAAGTTACTAGGGCGCATATTTTTCCAGACCATGTGAAAAATGTGGGGATTCTACTATCCAAATCCCCCCCTCCTCACACAGTCACTTGGAATTTCGCCATGATTTTCAATAATTGTGGTCAAGCCCTGCAGTAGTCCCGGAAACCCCCTTTTTCATCCTATTTCATTCCACGAACCACCAAAACACCTCTGTGTATTTACATGAACATGGGAAAATACTTATTTGACTAAAATAAATAACTTAAACTAAAATTTAATCAAAAACATACCTTAAAAGAGATCTGGGATCTTACAACCATCCCACCTTATGACGACCCATCACTGAGCCGCTCTTCCCGAGCATCATTGAGATACCAAGGAAAATAAATCAATCCACTGGACCCGTATATCCAATTATCATTTCCAATAATCCTCTTGTATGTTTCCATGTTTCCATAGAACAGACACACAAGGTACCACCTTTCCCCACAAGTCCTTCTCACCATGACCCACAATATGAAACAAGTTCTCCAAAAAAAGTGCACATCAACCTCAATCTCAACATCCTCAACATTTATCACATAGAATTGTTCTATGTGATACTTTCATAGTTTTGAAACATGTAAAACAAGAGGCATCCCACTATACCGCAATGGTAGTGCTAATCGGTATGCCAAAGGTCTGATCCTCTCAACAATCTCAAATTCCCCCACATATCTAGGTGCCAACATGTCATGTTTATGGATACGGTGGTGAACCAACCTTGGAGAAACGTAAAGAAACACACTATCACCTACAACAAACTCAGGAGGTATAAAACTCCGATCAAGATATGACTTCTTCCTACACATAGTTTTCTCCATATGATTCTAAATTAATCGAACCTTCCATTATCTTGAAATAGACTACATCCTAATAGCTTAGACTCCCCAGCCTCTAACCAACATAGTGGAGATCTACATAGTATCCCATAGAGTTCCTCAAATGGAGCCATATAAACTATAGCATGAAAATGGTTGTTGTTAAAAAACTCAACATACGACAATTTCTTTTCCCACTAATCACTGAAACCTCGAATTCATTCTCTCAAAATGTTTTATAAAATCTGAATTGTACACCTTGACTACCCGTCTATCTATGGGTGGTAAGATGTACACAAAAACATGTGTGTACTAAGAACCTTCTGTAGTACCTACCTTAAGAGTGAGGTGAAATGTAGGTCACGATCGGAAACTATGGTTCTCAGCACAGCATAAAAAATTACTATTTCTCAAAAATACAATTCTCCCAACTGATTGACTATATTTCTCTCTTGTATTGACAGGATATGAACCACATTGGTCAACCAAACTATGAAAATTCAAACTGAATCCTTATTTACAGGTATCCTTGAAAGACCCACTATGAATTCCATCAGGACGTCATTACACTTCCACTCTAGAATAAGTAATGACAGCAACAACCCATCTAAACACTGATGTTCTTCCTTCACTAGCTAATAGATTAGGAATTGTTCCCCTAAAATCATAACTTCTTTCATCATTCATTGCCACCAAAAATGCTTACAAATATCACAGTAAATCTTAGCCATCCCTTAGTTCCCTTCCCACATTAATTCATGAAACATCCACATCAACTCCTCTCATACATATTCTGGAACAAAAACAAAATTGTGAACATAAAAAACTCCATCCGCATAGAATGTCTAACTAGAATGTGACTCCTCACCTTTAATACTATATTTCATAGCCAGACACTTTAGATCCACCAACTGAATCTCTTTAATTTGGCTTCAAATGGAACAATCAACTACAATATATTCAAGGGTCATGTACTTATTCCCATCCTATACCTCCAAATGCATCTTAGAAAACAAGTCTTTCATCTTACACTCTAAAATGGATTCCTAATCAACTAGATTTTGAGTCTTTTTTCTCATATAATCGGTGAAAATGTTCTCTTTTCCCTTGTGTGTAGACCTACTCAAAATCAAAACACTGCAGGTACATAGACCACTTTCGCTGTGGAATATTCAAATCCCTCTTGGAAAATTTGTATCAAATTCTATTATAGTCAGTGATCACCTAGAAGGGTTCTCCCACAAAGTAAGGCATCAAACACTTTATGACATGAACCACATCAGCTAGCTCTAGGTCATGACTAGGATAATATCTTACTTGTGTCCTCAACTATCTCGACCCATAAGCTACAACCTGATGATCCTAAATCAATATTTCCCTAGGCCCAATGTTGTATGCTTTATAAGAAATAGTGTTCATCGTACCTAGTTTGAGAAAGTCCAATATCGGCATGGGGGTCAATCACTTCTTTGCATCATAAAATGCATTATCATATGTCTCTGACTAATCATACATAACCCCCTAATTTTTCAAGACTATGAGTGGTGCTATGAAATGATAGATATATCTAATAATCATTCGTTAATAAACGAACAAACTAGAATAATCTGAAAATTAGATATGTTCTTCGGATACTCCCCAGAAACCATTTCCTGAACCTCTTATGGACTCAATAACAAACCTAAAGAAGAAATCAACTGCCCTAAAAAGTTCCCCTCATAAATCCAAAAACTAACATTTTGATATCTTGGTGTAAAGACTATGCTCTATTAGTGTACTCAAGAAAATTTAAATATGTTAATCACGATCATCATGAGTTCTAGAGTACAACGATATTTCATTAACAAAGAAAGCTAAAAAATGATCTAGATATGGGTGGAATATATAGTTTATCAAGGCCATGCACATAGCTGGTGTGTTGGCTAATCCAAATGGCTTCACCAGAAATTCATACAGTGTCTAGCTACTTATTAAATCTTTCCATGGTATGTAATAAGGTCTCACCATCAACTTATGGTATCCTAATATTAAATTGATCTTAAAAAATACTAAAGCACCACTGATCTTGTCAAACAGATCATCGACCCTAGGAAGTGGTTACCTGTTCATAAATTTCATCTAGATCAGTTTCTTATAGTTGAAACATAAACTCAATGATCTATTATCCTTAACAGAAAAACACACATGAGATCCACAGGGTGATGTTCTATGAAAAACAAACCCTTTATGCTCCAAGTCCTCCAGCAGAACCTTCAGTTCTTAGAGGTTTTCTTTCCCCATTTGATATGTTGGAATAGAAATTGCCTCCTCTCTTGGTAAAAAATCAGATGTAAACTCAACATCTCTCTCATGTGGTAGCCCCCAGAATACTATAGGAAATACATCCTGAAACTAGTCCACAACAAAGGGGAAGACTGGCTAGCTTTTCTTCCCATCATTCAGCATAAGTCATGCCACCTGGGTTGTGAGTTATCCCGATAGCTAGCATACCGGCCCATCATGGCCTGCTTGAGTATCCCACTCACCAGGGAGGACATAAGTGCTTCCACAAAGATATTTGACCATTAAAAAATGTCAGTAATAGTCGATTTGGGCTTGATATAACACCAACTAATTCATCCCCAAAGTTAGGTCAAAACTAACATCTATAAGAACAACATATCCCACAGAAAATTATACCCACCAACATTCAGAGAACAATCCTTACACTTTCTGATGTCCTTAAATCATACCCCTAGTAGAGTATCATGCAACATTACCGCACATGTAGTCTCCATGGTTAATCCCGACACAAATATGAGATGATCAGAAATAAAGGAATGATTATAACCTGTAATAAATAATGTACAATCAAGTGTGGAAGCCTTAAGAATCATACCTCAAATGGTTGATGGTCCCACGTCACCACTATCAGTTGTAGTCTGAACTGCATGGAGATTACAATCCACTTTTCTTTAGGCTATGGTCAACGTACCCTAAACTGTTCTAGACAATTGATAAGGTTGACCTCATCATAGATTTCCACATCCACCACCTCTACCAGTACGTCCCGTGGAGTTCCAACTGCCTACCTTGTATGGGGTAACTAACCCCATACCAACACTCATCATATGCCTCTGACGACTCTAATTTCATGACTATTGTGGGTTCCTACAGAACCTCTTCATGTGTCCTAACCTAAGGCATGCTTGGAACTCAACTGGTGGGTGGGGAAATTGGTAATTCTTGTGCCCCATCCTACCACAATAATAACAGAAGACCTTGTCCCTACCCTTTGTGTCATGAACCAACCCTGGTCAACCCTGAACCGATCAACCGAGCCAGTCTGCGACATGGCCTGAGAGGTGTTCCTGATCCTCCTTGGTTGGAGACAAGCGCCAGGGCATCAACATAGGCTATGGGAATGATTAAATCCAGTAAAAATTAATAAATAATATAGAAAAAATTAAACAGGGCAGCGCAAAATTAATAAACAGAGTAAATTAACATACAAGAAGAAAAAAAACTAACCGAAAGTGACAACCACTATCTCTGTGTGACCTCGTGGGTCACTCTCCAACTCATGACCAAACATCTCCCAAGGATAACACACCCAAGCTGTAGCATGCACAAAAAACTAAAATCAGAAAATAACTATAAGCGTGAGTATTAAAACCCAGTAGGCGTTCCCAACAAACTATTACCATTGCACTACGTTTAAATAAAGAAATTTACTAATTCTAGGTTTGAACTAAATATAAAAAATATTGGTTTTCACACACACACACTTTCATTTCTAGAACAAGTATCAGTACATTTCCCTTTATAATTTAAAACAAAATTTTAATGTTTGAAAGGAACATGTGAATTTCATTTTAAAACATTTTTTTGAACAATTAGAAAACCAAAAATTAGTTATTAACCAAAAATGAAAACTACACATAACACACAATACACACCAAGGGAAATGGGAACAGTGGCACACATGGGCCAGCAACCGAACTAGACCTCTCAACTGTCCACCCCATAAAAATAAACACTAATAGAAACATGGGTTGAACCTAGGCGATCATGAACAATCTAGAACATACTATACACGTGACTCATCCTGAAAGCATGCTATAACTCAATGACGTCATAACGTCCTAATGTTCGAGATAGCCCGACATAGCTCGGCATGGCCTAACCGAGGGTCCCAATCCCCATAGCAGCAATAACTCAGTATTCCCCTTCTATGGGTCCACTATCTAGTGTGTAATCAAAACTACTACAGTAATCATTCTCAGAAGATTCACTCACAATGCCAGGTTCGCATGTCAACACATACAATAAAAAGGGGTGCGTCCACAATGTAAATCAATTAGTCACGATGCACAAATATCACAGACAAATCATGCAATCAACTCACACGAAATACCACCTCTTACTATCCCCAAAGTGAGTTTTTCCAATATAATTTATTTTATTAATGTGCCAAACGGGCCTTCACCAACTTTAGAGAAAATCCACATTTCTCAAGAAAACTCAAAACACTTGTTCAGAAGAAATCATATATCATGTAAATCAAAGCAACAATTTAAATTCCATGAATTATATTCAAAATCCAAATGGTAATTCTTTCACTACCGGGTGTCCATTTGTCATGAAAATATTCCAGGAAACATGTATAAAAGTAACATCTTTTTTACTCCAAATAATCATTTAAAATTTAATTATCTTATATTATTTCATATTTATTAAAATAAATAAAATATCAAATAAATAATAAATTCTTAATTTAAAGTTGAGTGCAGTGGGGGACCTACCTCGAGACCAAGGCGTGATAATGGAACAAGCTCTAAAACCATCTGTGGCGATGAAGCTCACTCGGAAACACCCCGCGCGGGTCCTAACAAGTCAACCCGACCCAAATAATTTTTAATTAATAAAAATTATTATCAAACCAGGTTAAATATATATATATATATCAAACGGAGGATAAAATAAAAGGGTGTACCCATTGGGGGGGGCTGCAACAAGAAACAGAACATTGGAGGGATGGTCGGGGTAATGCCGACAGTGTAGACTGGCCGGAGGAAGGCCGGAGAAGCTGTGGCCACAGAAGAGCATCACACCGGACCAATGGAGGGTGTCTGTGTGACTGGATACGGTCTAACCGGGGCTATGTGATAAGCATGGGAAGGAATTGTCAGGGTGCCACTCCGCTGGTGAGAAGTACGGACATGAACGGAGGCGAGGTCGCTGAAATAGTGTGCACTGGACCGTTGTGCTGGGCGGAGTAGGCAGAATGAGGGTCCTCCGGGAAAGAGGCGCACAGTAGGGGAACCGGCCGAGATAGGGGGAGGTTGCGGCCTAAAGTGGGCCAACTAGGGGTTGTGTCCTGTAGGAGGGCAGGCTGGAGGTAGGATATGGGAGGGGTCGTCACCGGGGATCAGACAGAGAGGAGAACATCACTGTAGTAGTTAGGGATAGCGGAGCCGGCTTGGGTTTGCAGCAGGATTCAACAGGGAAAGGGGAGCCACGTGAGAGATGGGAGAATTAGCCATGGGTGGCTATGTCTGAGGAAACCAACAGGGGGGAGCAGGAGGGAGATCCAGACATGGAGTCAACTTCTTGTGCAAGGAGGGGTGTCGGTCATTAGGATGTTGAGTGGGAAGTGGAGAAGGGAGCACTTGGCGAGGCAGAGAACTGGGGGGCGGAGACACTACTGTAGGAGGCGCCAGACAAAAGGGGAGTTCTTGGATGGTTGGTTGGCTCAATGTGAGGGTGCGCGCGGAGAGCGGGTGCACTAGAGATGGAGGGCAGCAAGGCTGGTGCGCGAGTGGGGAAGCGAGGCTGGCGGAGGAGGGCACATGCGCTGCTGGCTGAGGCGGAAGCCTTACGGAGGGCTGGTGTGATCGCATAGAGGTGGACGGTCGGGCGGTGTGGAGGAGAGTGTTGTTTCATGAGGGGCGCACCAGAGTTGGGTTCGAGGAGGGATCCAGGATGAGGCACTGTCAGGTAGCAGGAGTAGAGGTCGGCTGCTAGCTGGGTGCATCGACGTGCAAAATAAAGGCAAAAAGAGAAGGGAGGCTGGGGAGCAGGTCGCATGCAGGACAGGGGCAAGGTAGCACCACGTGTAGAAAAAAAAGAAAGGAGAAGGAAATATTAAAAAAATTAAAGTAACTAAATAATAATATATATATAAAAACAATAACAGAAATAATAACAATAATAATATTAATATTAATAACAATATAATTAATTATTAATATTATTATTATTAAAATTTTTATAAAATTCATTTTAATTTAATTTATTCTTTTAATTTTATTATTAATCTAAAAAGTTCGGAAACCGCACACACAGCAGGTCCGAACACACGATCAAACCGAATGTGTGGTGACCGCTAGCAGTGTGGTGACTGCGCACTGTCCCGAGACCCACAAAAAAACATCAAATCTTCAAAAATTCAAACCCTGACCCAAACCCGACTCTACCCAGAGTCTTAGGACTGAGAAAAGAATAAAAACATAGGCATTCGTGGTCGGGGTGTGACAATTCTCCCCACCACACACACTTTTTTCGCACAAAAAGTCACTAAGCCATCAATTGACACAACTTGAGTTCATTCCCATACAAAATCATAGTGAACCAAGAGCTTCAGGGTGACCATTCCCATCAGACATCACACCTGACCAATTCAAGGAAAACCACTACCCATGATTTAGGGGGAACATGAGAGGGTTCTCCCCACCATAAGAATATACTAATACAAAACCATTGAAACCCAGACATACCACCACCTGCGGGGGGCCAACACACGAACTCCCAAACCACACTCATTCAGTTTTCCCACATGTACCGAAAAACACACCTAAGACTTGAAGAAAATCTTGCTACCTAACAATCTAGCAACTTGAGGATGAAAAATTAACTCAGCGCCTCCCATAAACTCCATGAAGAAAACATTCCCCTATCAAACACAGCTAAAACCAACTCAAAATTAGAATAGGTCTGTTTATTCATAGGCCCACACCATTCGGAGAGACCAAAAAACTTAAGAACCACACTGAGAGAAGATTAGACCGCTTGGATTTTGGGGGAACGAGCTCATCACGCCCCCACAACAAGGACGAGGTTACGATAGCGATGATAATAGTACAAGGAAAATTTTGTTATTATAATTCCAATGCCGAAGACATTATCTTGACCGAGGTTCCACACACCCTCAGAATCTACTTACTACGCACGATCTTCACCACCAGACCTGTGTATTAGGCCTTGATAGATGAAGCATCTCCTTCCTCATAGTCTTCCATTTTCATCTTATGGTCTCTAACTCCTTCCATTTGATGGTTCAGAAAACCATGATGGTCGTACATTTTCAAATCGATGCAACATGATGGATTAGAATGTCCGGACTGGACATACTGGTGGTGTACAAGAGAGTGGTCCGACAAACTAGCAGTCGGTATCGACGAGGATGATTTCTTGGAGACAGTTTCCACCAGCCAGCACTCCATGCCAGGTGGGGAGCCTTCGTGGAAGTCGACCACCATTAATCACACGCAAAACTCAAACGATGATGAGATGTCTCATCTTTACTAGTCCAAAACAGAACCCTCAAATAACTCTTGGGCATTACAAACATTAACTATCCTAGGAGTTCCCAAAAATTTGAAGACACGCTATCTTTCAGAACAATACAACTAGATTTAACATACATTGATTATCTTGAATGGAAAGAAACACACAAAATGAACTGAGAACTGATCATAACTCATTGAAAACTTTTGGAGGCTTTATGGGCGGCATACTCATGACAACACGAGATACACCGTCGAAACCGTCATCAAGCCATGACTCAATCAAAGCAAAAAAAAACAATCCAAGGACAATAGTCCCCTAATCCAAACATATTCAACACAAGGAGAAATCACTTTTCCCAAACCATTATCTATTTACAATTTTAAAAACTCACCTATGGAACCTTATGAACCATCACACGTGTGTTTATTCAATCCCGCTCACATCTTCTGGGAACAAGTTATCCCCCACACATTCTATACATACCCACACACTTGTGACCCTCCAGAAAGAGTGCCAAGGTTCAAACAATTATATTCCTTACCAAATACAAACTGATAACAAGTTTTTCCAAACCGATAAATCTTATCTTTAATAACATAATATAGTAATTTCAAAAAAACAATTTGGAAGAAACACTATTCCATTTAAAAACCAATTTCACTTTTAAAACATGCTCAAATAAACTGAGACTAAAACAAAAAAAAGCAGTAAAAACCCACTGGAATGAGGAACTAGTGCATATGTCTGACCTGGAGAGATGGTGGTGAGCCATGCCCCAATTAAAGAAAAACACTAAGAGGACATTAAACCAGAAACTTGGAATCCAAATGGGTCACCACCCCATGTGAGGCTGCAAATTGAATTGATTCTCCTCCATTGTCATCCCTCAATCCAAAAAAACCAAAGACAAAATATTCAAATCCCAGACTAACCCTGGTAACTCAGGTCTCGTCACGAGCGGTGGTGATCAGGCACCGACCTGTAACTTACCTCTTGAGCCCCGAAAGTCCTAATTTCCATCTATTGGACATCCCAAATAACAAAGGGTGCTCTAAAAAGTGAGGTCCGCTAAGGGCCGACCTCCTCTAATAACTTTTTGTCACGATCCAACCTGGGTCGACCCTGAAGTAGTCAACCGAGCTGGTTCACGACATGGCCCAAGAGGCGTTCTTGATCCTCCCGAGCTGCCGAAAAGTGCCATGGCATCAAAAGAGGCTGTGGGAAAGATTTCTCCCAGCAAAAATAAAAAAATAAAGCATCATAAATTAAATAGATCAATGAAAAATAAATAAACAGAGTAAAGTAACTAACAAGAACAAAGGAAAATAAAACTAACTGAAAGATACAACCACTATCTCCATGTGACCTTGTGGGTCACTCTCTAAATCACGACCAAACATCACCCAAGGAATACACACCCAAGTTATAGCCTAAAAAAACAATAAAAATAGAAATGAACTATAGTGGTGAGTATTAAAACTCAGTAGGAATTCCCAAAAAACTATTCCCAATACACTACCTTTAAATAAAGAAATTTACAAATTCCAGGTTTGAAGTAAATATAAAAAATATCAGTTTTCACACACACACACTTTCATTTCTAAAACAAGTATCAGTCCATTTCCCTTTATAATTTAAAAACAATTTTTAATGTTTGAAAGGAACATGTGCATTTCATTTTAAAATATTTTTGCTAACAATTAGAAAAACAAACTTTAGTAATTATCCCAAAAGGAAAACTACACATAACACACAACACACACCAAGGGCATTGGCAAAAGTGTCACACAGGGGCCAGTAACCGAACTAGACTTCTCAACCATCAACCACATACAAATAAACACTAATAGAAACATGGGTTTAACCTAAAATATCATGAACTATATAGAACGTACTATACATGTGACTCATCCTGAAAGCATTCTCTAACTCAATGACGTCATAACGCCCTAACGCTTAGCATAGAACTGCATGACCTAACCGAGGGGCCCAATCCCTATAACAGAAATAACTCAGTATTCCCCTACTATGGGTCCACTATCCAGTGCATAATCTAAACTAGTACAACAATTGTTCTCAGAAGATTCACTCACTATGTCAGGTTCCCATGTCAACACATATAATAAAAAGGGGTGTGCCCACAATGTAAATAAATCAGTCACGATGCACAAATATCACACACAACTCACGCAATCAACACACACCAAAGATCACCCTTTACTAACCCCAAGTGAGTTTTTCCAAAGTAATTTATTTTATTAAAGTTCCAAATGGGACTTCAACAACTGTAAAGAAAATCCTCATTTCTCAAAAAACCCAAAGCACTTGTTCAGAAGAAATCATTTAACTTTTAAACCAAAACTTCATTTTAAATTCTGTGAATTATGTTTAAAATCCCAACAGGCATTATTTCAGTAATGGGTGTCCGTTCATCAAGGAAATATTCCAAACGTCGTGTATAAATTAAACGTCTCTTTTTACACCAAATAATCTTTTAAAATTTAATTATCTTATATTATTTCATATTTATTAAAATTAATAAAAAATCAAGCAATAAATAAATTATAAATTTAATGGTGAGTGTAGTGGAGGACCTACCTCAAGACCAAGGTGCAACAATGGCGCCATCTCGGAATCTAGGCGTGGCGCTAACTCTCACTCGGAAACACCCCACGCGGGTACTAAAAAGACAAACTGACCGAAATAATATTTAATTAATAAAAATTATAATCAAACCAGGGAAAATATATATAGAATGGAGAATAAAATAAAAGGTTATACTCATCAGGGGGCAGTGACAAGAAAAGGACCACTGGAGGGCTAGTCGGGGCAACACCGACAGTAGAAATTGGCCAGAGGAAGGTCAGAGAAGTTGTGGACACCAAAGAGCATCACGTTGAACCAACGATGGGGCTCCGCGTGACTGGATACGGTCCTACCGGGACTATGTGGTAAGCAGGGGAAGGAATTTTCGGGGTTCTGATCTGCTGGTGAGTATGAGGGCCGCGACTGGAGGTGAGGTTCCCAAAATAGTGTGCACCAGACCATTGTGTTGGGCAGAGCAGGCGGAAGGATGGTCCACCGGGAAAGAGTCGCACACTAGGGAGAAACCAGCCTAGATAGGGGGAGGTTTTAGCTGAAATCCAGACAACTGGGGGTTGTGGGATGTAGTAGGGTAGGCTAGAGGTAGGATATGGAAGGGTTCATCGTCATGGATCGGACCGAGAGGAGAATGTTGTTGTAGCATGCAGCCGTAGTGGAGCCACCTTGGGTGTGCAGTGGGATTCAGTAGGGAAAGGGGAGCTGCATGAGAGAGGGGAGAAGGAGACATAGGGTGGATTTGCATGAGGAAACCAACAGGGGGATAAGTAGGGCGATCCGGACAGGGAGTAAGCTCTTCGCGCAGGGGGGGGGGTGTGCTGGTCATTGGGATGTTGAGCGGGAAGTGGAGAAGGCAGCGCTGGGTGGGGTGGAGAACTGGTGGGCAGAGACGCTGCTGTAGGAGGCGCCGGACAGAAGGGGAACGCTGGGATTCTTTGTTTGCTGCATGAGAGGGTCATGCAGTGTGCAGGAACTCTGGACAGGGAGGGCAGCATGGCTGGTGAGAGAGCTGGGATGCGAGGCTGGAGGAGGAGGGGGCATGTGTTGCTGGCCGAGGTGGAAGCCTGGCAGAGGGTTGTTGTGATCGTACATAGGTGGAAGGGAGGGTGGTGCGGAGGAGAGTGCTTCTGCATGACGGGTGCGCCAGAGCTGGGGTTGAGGAGGGAGACGAGCTGAGGCTTCATCGGGTAGCAGGAGCTAACGCGGTCTGATAGATGGGTGCAGTGGCGTGCAAAAGAAAAAAAGAGAAGGGAGGCAGGCGAGCGGGTCGTGTGCAGGACAGTGGGGACAAGGGAGCACCGCGTGGAGAATGAAAAAAATGAATAAAAGAGAAGGAAAGATAAAATAAAATAAAGAAAAGTAATTAAATAATAATATATAGAATAATAATAATAATAATAACAACAATAATAATAACAATATTATAAATTATTGTTATTATTATAATTAAACATTTTATAAAATTCATTTTAATTTAATTTATTCTTTTCATTTTATTATTCATCTAAATAGTTCGGAAACCGCGCACTCACCAGGTCTGAACGCACGATCGAACCCAATGCGCGGTGACCATGAACCCACCTAGACCGAAGGTGCAGTGACTGCTAGTAGTACGGTGACTACGCACTGGCCCGATACCCACCGAAAAACATCAAATATTCAAAAATTCAAACCCGGACCCAAACCCAACACTACCCAGAGTCATGGGACCTAGAAAATAATAAGAACATAGGCGTCCATGGTCAGGGAGTGACACTTTGAATTTGACCCCCTCTTCAAACTACTCTATGAACTTCCACCCTATTGAAGGATTCCAAAATGGAACTTCCCACTATCAAAATTTTTACCACTTTTTCCCCTAGTTTGAGCCACAAGTTCACTGCATAAATCTCCTTACAAGTGCCCCTCATAGATAAGGGCATGATCCACCACCTAAAAAACCTTTTCAAATGAATGATATTCACCATAGCCCTAATCTCATGTCTTATTCTATCATGGAAGTGTTTCTACACGGCTACCTCGTCTCATATCAATAAGGGAAAGAAACATCTCAAATCGGTGAAATGAATAGAATAGTAAATTTTTGACATTATCTCCATAGTCAACATCATAAATTCTGTATCCTTCTCCTTCCTCAGGGTGTTTAGGTTGATGTTCTCAAGAAACATCTCCTAAAAATCATTCCACATGAATCTTTCATCCTTCTCCATATAAACCATGATGTGCCACCAATACTTTACCTAACCTATCAGCATATATGCCACTAGCATTACTCGCTTCTCTATTAGATTCTCTATGTGGTCAAGAATAGTGTAGAATAAATCTATCTGAAACAAAAATACCTCTGGCCCCCACTCGGGTAAATGTCGGAGGGTGATATTGCTAAAACTCCCTAGTCAGCTCAAACATACTCAGTGTAGCCCGCCCTCAGTATTGTTCAATAATTTTCATAAAATGAAAAATGTTCTCCCATAACTACTCTTCCCTATCTTCTTGGATCCCCACATTCTATTGTCCCACTATTGTTGGAGCTCTCTCAGTAACTTCCTCTTATCACCTAATAGGCACATGTCTTCGAGGTGGAGTTTTATTTCTACAATTTGAAACATGAGCATTAAAATGAAACCATAACACTTTTATGAAAAAGAAAAAGATATAGGTAGGTTCATCACTTTATATACCCAAACCAATTTGCATAAACAACCCAAATGAGCTCACTCTCTACCGGATCACTACCCTTGGCCATCTATCCTAAGGTCATTGCTAATATGGCTATCTAATTCACACGGTTACAATCCATATCTTTCACACTAGTTCAAAACAATTTCCATACCCCCATTTACTCTTAAAACATATTGATACACTTTTACTTCCTTATCATATACAATTTACAAATTATTACTTGAAATTTTCACTTTTCTTTTAACACATTCGTACCATATTATTATATATAATATTTTCATTACATATAAGAAAAACAAACACATCCAATCATTTATATCCCACACAACCATCCTATGAGTGTGCCTACCATGATTCATTTCATTTACCTACATTGGTATCTAGAATGATGCATGAATGAACAAACTCATAACTTTCTGGCCATGAGATAAAATATCAAAAAACTATCAAATCACACAACAAGTGCATCATGCAATGGTGAAATATCATCAAATATAACAACACACAACAAGAACAACAATCCTCTCCAAATGTGATTTGGGTTTTCCCTCATACATGGGTTAGCTAATCTCAAGAATGACCTCATTACCAAGTCCTAACACTATCCTAACCTCCGTTCTGCCATTCCCCAAATATTAATAAATAGAAAATAACTCCTATGATACCACTTTGTAATATCCCTGACCCGGAATTAACTTAACTAGTTCCCCGAGTGAGGATTCCACATGACCTCAAGCATGCCTCCTCGTACTCTATAGGTTTCCAACTAGATGTAATGGTTTAATTTTTCATGTGGGGAGACTATACCCTCATTACCATAGTAATCCATAATTGAACACAAATTAAATAGAAGAATCAATATGAAAAATTTAATAACATGCTCAAATAACCAACTCTTAAACTAGGTAGAACCACATTCAACTATAAATTTGTCATTACATGCTACAGTTCCTAGTAAAAAACCCAAAAGTAAGAAAAATAGAATAATACCCAAAATAGTTTGAACTCCAAGTCTATAACCTCACCCATACATGTCCCACTTCCAACTCAACTCCCTAGTATATGGCCATTTTCCTTGTTCTAACCAATAAGCATGAAATATTCTCGGGTACCCAATGGCAGCCTAATAAGGGTGTGAGTATAACTCAGTTAGACACCACCAATGGTGTCTATAAAATATCCAGTACAAGTAGATTGTTCATATAGGTAGTAAATAATGGAATTTAAAGGTAAACAGTTCAATAGGAAATTCAAGACTATATTCCTTTCAATTATGCTTCCCTTTAATCAAGGTTCACTACATAGTCATCCCATGGTTTAATCTACCTATTTTATGTGTTAAATGGATTAGGCATGTTCAATATTTTCACCCATATAGAAATAAAAAACATGTCCTATATCACTCAGAATCTCATTATAATTACCTCATAATCCTCACCTTAGTACCCAAGTCTGGGTGCAATGAAACCGTTAGGGGAATGGAACTATGTCCCCTTCCATCACCCGTGAATTTGGCAGTATATCGGGAACCTTAGTCCATCTTGACCTATAGATGTAGAACCTCATGTCTATACACAACTATTCCAGGACATGTGCACATGATTATTTATCATGCTCAAAATTAAACACATAACAAAAAATCATAGCTAATACCACTAACAATATTAAGACATTTTCAATAAATGGAATATTAACATTATTCCTTGATCCATTAACACATTCATATTTAAATTGATTAACCCTTTTGGCCTCATTTCCCATTTCCCATTCCTATATCACTAAGCCTACTCATGTGTAAACATAGTTCCTTATCATATTCCCAAAAATACCATTTAATCCAACTACATGGCAACAAAAAAATCACTTAGACATTAACCACTTTAGTCCCAAATAACAAAAAATCATTCTAACTAATTACATAAACCAATAAACATCTTCACTAAGTCTCTACATCATCATGTGTCAATTTCGCACCTTATATTTCCATTATCCCCATCAGGAGGGCCAGCACACCCCATGGGTGACCCTAATTTCGTTATGTCATACTCCTTTCATCTGAAGGAGATCATGATGGGTTCAATTAATAATTTGAACAGCCAATAAACCTCATATTACTAATATCATCAAGAATACAATAATAAGTGGACAAAATGGAACCCTATATTCAAAAATCAATAATTTAACCAAGGTATATAACATGTAGAACACCTACCTTGAATCTATTGTTGAATTCACTCCTAATCAAGGCCTTAGATCCCAATTCAACACACCTTTGAATCCTTAACCTAAAACTCACCAGAAAGAAACGGTTTTATAGCATCAGAAGCAGATGGAGAAAATCTGTCAACCCTAACACAAAAAGAGAATCCAGGAGAAAATTAGAGATACCCACATCTTCAATACACAATAGACAACAATTAAAATAGCCTAGTATTGAAGGAGAAACTTTTCTGGGAGGATCTTGGAAGCTTCGGTCATCACTAGGGTTGAAGGGGGATGAAGGGAGACATCCTGAGTTGGAACTTAAAATACTATATTGGATTTTTTGTTATTTTATCAAAGCTACATGGACATATAGTTTACCTGCATAGTTTCCCAAACCATTTATAAATCGTGTGGATGCTACTATCCAAAAACAACCCCCTTATATGGTTACATGGTACTTCCACATGGTTTTCACTAACTGTGAGAAAACTGTGAATCATGCCTAGAAACCCCCTTTTTCTTCCTCTTTCATACTCTAAACCCCCAGAACACCCCCGTATCTTCACATGAACATGGAGAAACACATATTAAACCAAAATAAGACACATAAACTAAAACTTAAGAAAAAATATTACTTAATGTAGATTCGAGATCTTATAATAATTACCATATAATATATTCCAAGAATATTGAATTTTTATTGGATTTCTTTATTTATCTCATTCCTTTTGGTATCTTTTTGATATGGAACATTTTTTCCAGTTTTCTATATTTTCCCAATAATAAAACCTAATATAAGGTGTATCCTAATGTGTTGTTGGTGTAAAACATGATTTCAATTAGTTTATTTAAGTATTTCGATCATAATTAAAATTCAAATAAATATTATAATATTTAGTGAGTGCTTGTGATATAGAACCATTCATTACTTCTTTCTATTTTTGATCAAGCCTAATACCAATTGGGTTGTTATGATGTGTCATTTACTTCTCATGATGATTATTTGACTATTTTTCTGGACCTATTATCTCTAATTTTTCTTTTTATACCACCTGTGTGAGATACATTCTTGATTTCATGTTGGGGGGTTATGACTATTTCCTAATATTATACTTTTCTTAATTGAAAGAGAAATTACTCTTAAAATTAAAATATAAATATGACTTGATCTATTATATTGTTATTAAAACAATCAATAAACCTTTCTTGTTCATCATCCTTAATATTGTGCATAATGAAATTTTCTTATTTCTCTTGAATTGAAGACTTACGCTTTTCAATTTCATCCTTCAACATAGACCTCTCCTCCTATTTTTTTTTTGTATATATGTTATTTCATCAAGAACCAATCTATTTGGTTTCATTATTTTTTTCTCTAAGTATCTATCTTCTAAAGGGAATCCAATTGTTTAACCTATATATCGACTCCTCATTCTACATAACCTTCACCATTTTCACTCTCTTCCCATTTTGGGGAATTTCTTATAACTACCATCGTATAATTTTCTTTGTGGTATTTGAAATATTTTATTTCATATAAATATTTCACTTCAAAACTATCAATTTATTATGAAATTAGATTTTCCTTTTTGATGATATTCTACAAAGTTCATTGCATTCCATTCATGTTAGATAAATAATTTTTAATTGTAATTTTATCATAATATTGAATCTTATTTGGACACTTTTATACATGGTTCGCAACCTTTCTTCATAAAAAGCTTGTTAGTGTAATTTTTCCTTTATTCCATAAATTTCCCCTTTATATATTTGAGGAAAAGAATTACATAACCTTATCCAAATTTACTTCTTCATTGATATCCTCTATAGTAAGATTCTCCATCAACCTGAATTCCACCTCTTTGAACATTCTCTTTTCTGTAGTTTTTTATCATTATTTCTAATCATGTATGCAACAAGATTGATATATAAATTATCTAATGTAATATAATTTAGATATTTTCCCTCTAATATAGAACATTAATATTGTGTCAAGGGGGAATTATTTTCAAGATGCACTTGATAATATTCACATAATAGAGAATTTATCTGAAACAGTGCATTTCCTCCATAATAGCATTCACCTAATCAATGAATGAATCAATTGAATAATTTTGGATCATTATAATTTCCCTATAATAGTTCCAAAGGACCTAAAAAAAGTCTTATCAGACCATTAAAACACATTCATATCTAAATTTATAATATTTTCTCACATAGAATGTGATGACTTTCATGATATCACCTTTGTATAGATTGTGTTGGATATGTATCTTAATAAAAAATTGATCTATCTATCATCAAAGACAAATTATAATTGTTCATTTTTATATAATTATTCATTATCTATACTCTCTAGAATAAAATTTATCATGGTGAAAATTCATCCATGATGAATGATCAAAAGTAGTTTGGTATTTAATTACTCCATGGTAGAAATTTTTTAATATCATAGATCCAAATCCCCTGGTGATTAATAACATACAATGTATCCACTAAGAGAGAAGCAATAACTTGAATATTTCCCTTTGATTTCAAATTTTGGTCCTTCCATGTTAAATACCATGAGATGGTGGTGATTTAGGTAGTGAGAGATTAAAATGTTTCATATAGTGGATAATGATTCATTGTGAAAAAAATCATCTTCTCTCTTTTTCCCACATCAATGAATAAATACAAATTATAACATGTATAGGACACATAAATTTTACTTGGTTCACACAGACTGGTCCATATCTGATTTCCAAATAATTTGAATTTAATTTGGTTAACCATCAGGGATTGAAATTCCTTTTTTTATCATTTTTCCGCATGATAAAATTCAAACATTATTAATTCTATCTCAAACTCCAAATGGATATATTAGTTCTCAATGAGGTGTTTGAAAACATTATTTGATAAGAGATGTGTGATAGGGGTTTTGAGTCGATATGGGATTCTTTTAAGGTGCTTGAAAATGTTTTACTTTTGTACCATATCTATGTTTATACTCTTTAAAGGATGTTCTATGACTGAAAATAAAGTGGTATTATAGGGATATGGTAGAGGTTCTTAGCAAGAGTCCACCAAATATTATATACAGTCAAAGGGTAATGAGTCAGTTAATAGTTCAAAAATTTGAATGTGATGCAGAGCATTACTCAAGTTATCTATAATAAATCTCTTCTACTATTGAACTGGACGAAATGATTTCCTTCATACCATTTTGAAATGGAATAATTTCTTGAGGATTAATCCCCATTCCCCCTGAATAGTTGAGCACTATCTTCCTATTTCTTAGGCAAGATAATGAGAAATTTCAAGAAAATTTTGAAATTATTATTCTTCATGAATAATAACATAGAGGTCCACCTATCTGATGACATTAAGAGAGATATATTTTTGTTCATTATTAGATAATTATTTTGATTCTTGGTGAGCCTAGGGTTTCATCTTAATGTGGTAAGAAGGATGTATATGAGTTTGAATACTAGTCATGGAACTGATATAGGTTATTCATTTCACATATACTAAATTTTATGACTTATTTGTTCCTTTTAATATTATAAATCCAATTATATCACCTAAAATGATGTGTTAGGTGGGGAGGATGTTGTCTTATTCAATTATTCATGAACGAACACATTGTCTTGAGTAACCAACCTTCAATTGAAATAATCATCAAACTTATATATTATATAACCCAAGACAAGATTCCTTGTTCTACTATCTTCATCATCATATAAGATGGATGAAACACATGACACTTTTTTCAGAGGGTCACAAAATTCCACTGGAGATTATTTATTTTCTTCTAGAGCCAATACTTAATGATGAAGTAATCCCAAATAGTGTGTCTAAGGAAACTATATTAGGGGAAATATTTAGTACCCTTATTTATGTCATATTATTATAGATTTATAATTTTCAAAATCTTGTTAATGTACTTCTTTTTAGAACAGTTAATGTAGTTAGGAAGTTACTCATTCTTAAAGGAATATACCCTATTATTCCGTTCATTGAACGGAATGACTGTTTGGACTTAATAAGATCCCTCTAAATCATTATTGGAATATGATTATACTTTAATGGATTTTTTAGTGGATTTTCCAAGAAACAAATATATTGAGGGATCATAGACAATATCACAATGGTTATTATGCCTTTTATGTTTTACATGTTAGTAGAGTTGGTAGTAGATGGAAAAATTTCTTGGAATGATAAATAGAACACTATTAAAATTATGCTATATTAGTATTCTCTCAAAATTTACCAGGATACATTAGAGTGACAAGATTTGGGGAAATATCATCCAAAGTTATCTCCACATATATTTATAATAGCTACTCTTATGGGAATTCAATGAAAAAGTAGTATTCCAAACCAATCCTATTGAGGAATTGAAATCAATAAAATAATTATTCGCCAACAATTTTCACATAGAGATGTATTTGAAACTCTTTCATTATAAAGTAGTGCTATAACAGTAAATGAATGGTTGATTAATATCATTAAACTGTAAATGTACCCTAATAGTGGGTTATTTTACTAGAAAAAATCAAAGCCTCTAAATCCAAACAAAATAGCAACTTTTGGACCCCTCCAACGACCCAGGCGTCCCCAACACCACAGCAAACTAGGAATTGAATTGCATGAGGTTATTATTTGTATTATTTATACCATTAAAGAATATGAAACTCAAATATTATAAATTTAACAATTAAGGTACATCATCAATATAATCTTGATAAGGCTTTCTCTTAGGTTGGATAAGTGCGTGAAATATTTTCATGGATGCCATATGATCCATAAGGGAATTAAATAGCTCACACAAAGAAATTTTCTCACACAAATGTGACATTATTGGGTGTCATACTCATGATTTGTGATATATATAACTCAAGGTAGGAATCCCATGTTAATATAAAGAAGGATATGCAACATGGATAGATAGATCCTACATAAGTTTTGCGGAATAACCCATTTCAACCCAAATTGACTAAATAATAGTTTTGAAATTACATAATTCTATAGTAGGAGTATAATGTAAAACATTATCCTAATATAGGTATGTTAAGTAGTCATAAAATAGTATAGTATTAAGGTGTAAATAATTTTGTTAAATCTAGTAGTGTATTTGTAATTTCTTCATTTATATAAATTATATTAATAGAATTTGGTATATGAAAAGGAGCAGCCATATAATATCTTTTGTTGAGATTCTGGTGGGTGTGAGGAGGTTTCATGATTGTCAGACTCCCAAGGAACATATATTACATTTGATGATGAGGGAGAACTCCACCTATGATATTCTATTATTAGTGGGGATTCACTATGTGAAAATTTACCCTTTTATCCCATTTCCCATATAGTATTCTTATTCATCTTGAAGATTACCCATAATAACATTCACCAAAAGAATGATAAATGGATCAAATTTTATTTATGATATTGGAGGGATAAAGTTATTTTTTCATAGCCCATAACATATCAAACTACTAACATTATACTTACGTCATCTAAAAAGGGTCCATGATTTCTTTTCCTAAATTTCACCATCGTTTTCCTCTATTCCCATCTATATACCAGGACTAGATTTTCATGAAGAATTACTATTAGTGTGTTAAATTTTTTAATAACTCTATTTTATGGGAAATTATGACCAGTATCTATGGGAGGGTCCACTTTAATCATGTGTTGATAGAGTATCTTGGTCTCTAGGTGATAGTTTTTGAAGTGATTGAACGTCATAGGGATATTATAGGAATTCATCCGAATGGTAAAATTCCCCCTATGAAATCATATTTAGTTTGGGTGACCGTAAAATACTAATATTTTTATATATATGTTCAATAGATGGACACAAAAACTATGTGTCCTTAAATGGATGAATAGCCCCTTGTAATCCCTTAATAACTAAATTTCTATATTCATAATGTATCATATGAGAGTGAGATATGGGATGGGATCCATTAAAATTTTGGAATGAATATCCTGATATTTATTCATTCTACCTTCTACCACAAAAAAAATTATAATTTATTTCATATATTTCATCCAAGATGCAACCAGGTGATGTTTTTTTAGAGGAATGTTGTCGATTTTTGAGGGGGAGAACTATACGGTAAAATATTATCCTCAACTATTAATGTGTACAAAGGTAAAATCCTCTTCCATAATAAAATATATTACTCTAAAAAATTTATAATATAATTATTGTATTTTATTATAACATTCATTATTGTTAGGTTGTTTTTTCCTCAGAAGTAAAATAAGATCAACCTTTAAGGATTATTTCTCTAGGTCCTTAAGGTTGAAAAGTCTTCTTGATTCATTATCTATATAATATTAATGAAATTGTACATATCCCACTATTTTATTTATTGTTATTTCATGTTTTTTAAAGAATCATATTTGATATTATGATTTTTGGAATTCTATGTGCCCAGAACATGGTAGGAACTTAACCTAGGGAATTATCATCCATAAGTTCTAATCATTCCAATCATATCAGATAGAAGGGCACTATTTCTCTACATCATTGTATTTAATCTCATCTAACATTACTATATAAGTCTTATTACTCTAGGAACCCATGGATATTTTGTGGGGTTCTATAGGAGGGATCAATGAGGACCCTACTTCTTCTTCTTTAGGGGACAAGATGGGTATGTGAGACCCAAATTTATATATTTTTTCATCAAAATATTTGATTTTGAACCCTAAATTCTACCCCTAATTCAGTGTAGTAATAAAGGGGGTTCATGTTTATGGAGTTAGGGATGGTGTATTAAAAGTAATTTGAAGGATGATAAAACATTCTCCATACACAATTACTCATCGATGGGATTTGGGACCATGTGCACATTGATATCCTGAAAGTACATCATCACCAACTATGTACCTACCTCGAAGGGTTTTTGGGGTGGAGGTACAACCTTTCTCTAATAGTTATCAATGGACTAATTTCCTAGAAGTGTGATATTAGTATATTTTTGACACTACATGAGAACACTCTCTTGAAAGTGTAATAGTTCCCAATCACATGCTTCTATACATCATTTGAAGAATTTCCATGGGCTTTTTGGGAAGCATAGTGGGGAGGAATTTCAACATTGATGACAATTACATCACCCCATGGGGACCTTTAATGATATGATATTATTAATCATGAGGATCAAATCTATGATGATTACTAATATCACCAAATATAATGCAATAAAACTCATCAGGTCTGAGGTGTCGTTGGGTATTTGACTACTGTTAGAGATAAATTCCTCTAAAAAATTATTGGTACATAAGGGGATGTGATAGGAGTTAACAAATAATTCCACATTGAAGTAGGTATAGTGTATTACCCCTATAATTGTAATTTAGTGGTTCAATGTGTGAAATTTTTAGTAATAGGGGTTTCAATTAGCTCAATGGTTTTATTGGTAGTCACACATTAATGGTAGAAATGATTATTGTCTTCCCTCTTTTGTGTGAATAATAAATAGCTATAATTTTTCTATCCTAGAATCCATCCTCCTCTTTTTAATAGGGGAAGTATACATCACCATTATTTGGGGATATACTTCAAATGTCATTACTAGATGTAATAATAGGTTATTTCCCCGTGAGATATTTCTATTATCAAGCTCACCAACATGTGGTTATTATATAAAATTATTCGTTAGCCATCTATAAAATTGGGATAAGACCCTCTTGATCATATTGTTAGTAAAATGAATTTATCAAATATCATTGTATCAGTACAATGAAAAAAAGTTGGTGGGGGATCCTTGGAGTTTTGGGATTAATAATAATAACATTATAATAATAGGTGTATGAGATTTTTTGAGGGGGTATTTTCCATATTAGTTATGTTCCTATCACCTCTTATCCTAATGGAAATATCAAGGGAATATGGAATATCATCTCTAGTGGAGGTCATTCAAAAAATCTATGGGTGAATACAACTGGTTTTTATCTAGTTTATTCCACTATGATGAGAATAATAGCATGATCCTTCCTTGTGTTCCCTCTTTCCCAAGTTGGGTGGCCTCACATCATTAGGGTTATAATAACAAATCTTTCAATTGGATAACATTATAGGAGGTTAGATCATCCCAAAAAGGGGAATATTTTTTAGTCTATATCTCCCTCAATGCTTTATGAAATCTTATAGAAACCCTTTTTGATTCCATCTTTTTTTCATTGACTAATTGCATCACTTGATACCTTATCCAACCAAAAAAAATTGGTTTTTGGTATTAGGGTATTGGGTGTGTTAGATGTTGTTATTTTTTCATCACATTATTTTACGATATAATATTACGTTTATAACATACGAAAACCAAGACCATATTTTTAATGGAATGTATATGGTGGTTATATATACATTTAAGTAGAACATATATGTATGGGTAAGAGTCTAGTATGAAAACTATGGAGTTAGAGTCCAATGGATAAAATCATTGAATAGAATATATTGGGGACACTCTCAATTTAGATTCTAATAGGTATGATCATGTTTTAGAGTTTATAGTGGATTCTCATGGTTTAGAGTCTAGGGCGGGCAGTCATTGCATAGAGTCCATTGGAGACATAGATAGTTTATAGTCTAGTAGAGACACTCAATGGGATGAAACCTCATTGTTGAGAACTAGTGGGTTTTAATTATCTATAAAAATTTGTTAAATTCATGTGTGAATATATCATATTGATATGAGAGATGATAATATTGGGGGTTTACATTAATAATGTGTCCTACATATCTCAAGGAAATATGAATTAAAATCCATATAGTTAATTTTGAAACGGTTAAGGTCATATGAAAGGACCAATCAATGAAGTTTATCATCATGAAGAATGAAATCTTATTCCAAAAATGAATAATATAAAGAGTTTGAATGGTTATTATTCATTGGAATCACATAAATATCAAATTATTATATTAGATTTTGTACACCATTCCTTGAATTAATAAATATATTCTTGAAGCTTACAAAAAATATTGTTTGACCCTTCTCTAACAAAAATGTACAAGAGATGGGGGGTAAAAATTTTATCCAATAAAAAGTGATTCTAATATGTGATCTGTAATTTTGTTAGTATATTATACTTATTCCATCACTATCATGGGATTTTGAAATAACAAATAGGGCATGAAATGGATGTTTATAACATTATTTTTTTAAAGTCAGATGCTATCTGAGTCATTCATTTATGATAGGAATTATAGATTTAGATGAAATTTTTTCATCAATTAAGGTAGGTTTAGTTATTTCAATTTTAGTGTTTTATAGTGAATTCAAGGGAATACTTGATATATTTCAGATATCATTTTTATCCTACAGGATTCAATGGAAATTTCTTTAATTGGGGTAGTAAAAATAATAAAATTTAGGTTTTCAGGGATTGAGAAGACTTTGATTCAAAAACATCTCTAAAATATTCATAAAATGGAAATTTGAAAGGTATTTATTACCCTCTAGATCATATAAATATCTTTGATATAGGCTTATTCATCTTGATGATATATTCTCAGGGAAGATGACCTTTATGCATTGAGTTCAGATATGATATTTCAAAAAATATGACTTTCCTAAGAAATAGACCATATTTTACCAAATATCATTTCTTATCAATTATAAGTACTTCATACATCCATAATATAATTTTCACTCAATCATAAATATTTTATTTAAGAAACACCCCCCAGTAAACACCTCAAAGTGGATGAAATAGTGAAATTTAATGTTATCCTCTCTAACACTGACAAAAAAATGGGTGATAAAGAAATAGTAAAAGAGTACATATTTTGTGAGTACCCTAACATCCTTTAGATACTGGATTATTTAATTTCATGTTCCCATCTCTCTAAGTATGATGTATCCCCACACGATTTTCAAGAATACTCTTGAAATATTTGATTTGATATTTAATGAAAAATTGAGGTGTTGAATGTCCTAGATGAATTATTTTCACTATGGTCAAGTATATTTACAACTCATCCAAGAGGATATTGAATTTTTTCCCCATCTGAACCACCCCCATATTTGGATCAAATGATAGTGAATATGATAAAATTTTAATGAGAAAAATGATGTTTGAAACATTCTTCCATATGATCATGTAAATTTGGAATAAAAAAATTCACCATACCCCTAAAAATAAGGGTGAGGGTTCTAAAGTGTAATATATCTTTCATAGAAATTGTGTAAATCCCCTCCGTGTATGAGACATTGTTTTCTAAAAAATTATACCACTTCAACTTCCTTAGAAAAATGGATACTCACTCTATTCTTGAGGTCTCCATAAGGTTGATAGAAATTAATGAGGTGCCTAGAGGGGGCCCATTTAATGGATTGATAAGCAAAATTAAATTATTTTACAACAACTTATATGGATCATTAGTGATTACCCACTCTCCCATAAGTAATTTCTATATCGGTTCGAATTGTGGGATGATGTGTCCATCTAGAATTTGGATATTTATTACTAAGGAATAAGGTTTAAAAGCTCACTAGAATATATATGTATAAAGATATCCATCATTGGATATGTCATAACTGATTATAACCCAACTTTATATTGCACCTTATATAACTCATATTGAATATTAACTTCTTAGGAAAAAGATATCAAGAAATAAACTTAGTAATATTCAACTATGTACCAATCTATGATAGTGTAAAACATTTAGGCAATATAGTCTTCGATATATGGAAAAAAACTAGTATACAATCCTAAGTGGTAGTTTCATGATATTCTGTTATATACATACCATTTTATTTCCATTTTTTTAGTGAAATCATAATCCATTATTTTCTTTCAATGTGCCAATTTAGGGAATTCTAAGCCCCTTTTTTGAATGATCAGAATACCCATCATCGATGTTTCTAGTGGGGTCACTTTGAATTCTCCTTGAAGAATAAAATATCATGTACTACCTAAATTCATGAAATTTAATAATGTTGATCTTATATAATATAATTCTGAAATCAGGCCAAAGTTATTATTAGATACCTCAATATTTTATCATCATTGATTATTGTTTTATGTGATACAATTGCATTATATGTCTACATGATTATAGAGGATGTTTATCTTTAAAATCTAATTTCATTTTTTTATAATATTTATTTTATATATATTGTTTTTTAGGAAAATTTGATTTCATCTTTAGTATTGAGAATTCCATTTTGGGGAAATTTTATTTTGGGCATCTTTATTTTAATGATTATTTGTGTTAATGTAAAAGGAATCTTGGTGGTGATATAAATTTTCAACTTCATCCTAATAAGGTGAATAATAATTCGTGGGGACACATAAAATAGAAATAAGTTCACAATGGGATGTAATATTTCATATTCATCACTCTAGTAAATAAATCTAATGAGATATAATTAATTCATATTGTAACATATAAAACTATTATTGGTGGAATTAGATTAACCTTCATATCATTGGTCGGGATAAGTGTTTTTTACTCATCAAAAAATAAAAAAAAAGCACAATTGTATCAATTTTTTGTAAAATATTATTTTTCAAGGAAGGAATTCATTTGAGGCACCTATGAAATAGTAAATAAATATAGTTAATACATGTAATCAAGGGTTAACACCCCATATTCATGTCCTTGTTTTAAAGTTTCATTGAAAAACTAGTAATGAAAAAAATTGATAAAAATTATCAACCATGAACTAAATATAGTTTCTGATAATGAACATCATGGTTAGAAGAGTTTTTTTTCAAAATATTTTACTGAGTGATATAGTGACACAAGTCCTAAACACACATTATTTCATAATTTTTAGCAAATATTTTAAACAAATACATATCGATGATCTTGAGGTCTACTGTCACTGAAATATTTTACTCATAAATAAAACATCATAAATGTGAAAATATAATATTTATTTAAAACTTCACATAGTGATACTAATTCTCATATATCTTATAATACTTTATAGTATACCCTTGGGAAAATATAAAAGGAAAAAATATAGGTATAAATACTACTATGGAAAAAAAGGTAATAAATAGTCACATAGGATTCTAGAGGAATAGAATGATATCATTAAGAGATTGATCATAACCATAGAAATATGGAATATAGAAATGAAATCATAAGATCGTGGAATAAAGTAATATGTTGAAACAATATAATGCATGAAATCATTAACATAGGTAAAGAGTCAATCCCGGGAAAATAATCATAAATTTGAAAAGGAACCATTATAGATTAAGCTCACTCCCTAATACAGGACATAGAATCCCTGGAAATATTCAAACATTACCAAATGAATTGGTGTTATATATTATTTTGGGTCTACAAATCACATCATGAAATTCATAAATATGAATTCCAAATGAGGAAAAAAATAATAAATAAATCATATGAATGATCAATCCCATGAGAAGAACGTGGGTATTAGAATTATGATTCAATTTATAACTGAATGATAAATCACAAAGATTCTAGAAATTAGAAAGGAATAAATCATTTAAACATTAATAATTTTTAAATGTAAATATTTCACTACCATGGAGTTATAATGTAGAAGATTCATGAAAAGGGTCTTGGAGAAGAAATAACAAAAATGAACCACCTGGTTAATGATTTTTGAAATAAGAAAATAATATTTTATGGAAGGATAGATATTATTATATTACATAAAAAAATAATTAAACGAATATCATTATATAAAACTTAATTATGGTTCTATGGATTTTATAAATTGTTTGAAAACATTTTATGAATTGATTCTTAACAAGATATAAGAAATTGGAAGGTTCCCTTAATTATTTTTTACTTTAATGTGTGAATTTTAAAGGGAAACAAATACACATGTAACTGAAAAATAGAATATATATTTACCTAGGTGTATATGTGATGGTATTATATAAAAAATATATATATAATTTCATATGAATAATATTGCATTTAAGGTAAAAATGAGAAATAGAATTTCTAATTGATAAGAAATGAGGGTGGTATAGAAGATCCATTACCTCATGTAATAATTAACTCTGGGATTTTCCATAGTACTTCAGAATTAAATTAATTTCATTAAAATCATTCAAAATAACATTATTCATCATAATTCAATTTTTAAAAGTTCAATTTTTATTTTGTTATTTATATTTAATATAATTTATCCTTATTCTGGTTACTTGAGGTGATTGGTTAATTTTAATATAACACATCTAATTTATTTATTATGGTAAGAGGTGTTATATAATAACATCTTGATATATTTAAATATTGAGGTTTTTTTCTTTTATTACTCAATTTGAAAAAAACTTATATAGTTCCCAATTTTATCCCAAAATAGTCCAAAAGTATGAAAGTGTTGAGTAAATAAGGTTTTCTTATGACATTTCCATTCCTTTAGGTTTTGAAAATCATACACTCTATCTCAAGGAATATTGTATTTCCCTGAAGATTTTTCCTAAAAAATAAATTTGGTCCTTCCCCATAGAAATTTTCTCTTATCTTTTTTTTCATTCTTCATGATTTAGTTTCACAAAACCTAAGCATTTTTATTTATATGTGTAAAACATGGTTTCATTATTAAATCCTCCAAATCCTATTAATACTTATATATAAAGTATTCTCTTTTCAGGTTCTGAAATTCAGATTCTGAATTCTCTAAAATTCAGATTCCGATTTCTCTGAAATTCAGATTCAGAATTATCTAAAATTCATATTATGAATTCCCTAAAATTTCGATTCTAAATTCTATGAAATTCATATTCAGGATTCTCTGAAATTCAGATTACAAATTTGGTAGAATTTAGGTTGCGAATTACTTAAGAATTCAGGTTCCGAATTACTTAGAATTCAGACTCCAAATTCCATAGAATCCAGAATCGGAAATCCTGAGAATTCAGACTCTAAATTCCATAGAAATAAGACTCTGAAATCCATATAATTCAGGTTACATATTACTTATAATTCATACTCTAAATTCCATATAATTATGGTTCCAAATTTGTTAAAATTCAAGTTCCAAATTCCTCAGAATTCGGATTCTAAATTCCTTATAATTCAGACTCTGAATTCCTTAAATTTCAGATTATGAATTACTTAAATTCATACTCTGAAATATATATAATTTTGTTTATTAATTACTAGAAAAAAAATAATCTTAATATTCATGTAATAAACACTCTGAATGTTTTTCTCCTAGACTCTAAACATTATTTTTTCGTAAACTCTAAAGAATATACATGGTTGAGAAACCATATTTTATATACTCATGTTATAGCTATGAAACAATGTTATGCATTCTGTTTCTAACTAATCGTTGTTTGAGTGACACATGTACATGTCCCTATGACATTAAAGTAAAAATATGACCATTGGTTGAGGGGGTCAACTGTTAAAAAAATTCCTATAAATAAGAGCACATTTGAATCAGCTCAATATTGTTCTAAAACACCAGAGATTACAAGATGTTGAAGTGATTTCTAGAAGTAAAGAATATCATGCTTCGTGTATACTGAACATATTGTTCATATTGCTTACTGTGACTCTGATTGATGTTGTGTTCAATCGAGGGCTTCTTGGGATAAGAGGACAGAGGTGCCTACTACCATAAAGTTTGAGGACTTCCATGTTAAGGAAGTCAGATGTTTTGACTACCTTGAAGTTCTAGGGCTTGTGAGGATAGCAAGACAGACTCTGATATTCCGATCGAGGGATTACACTGGTGTGGGTAAGATAGACATTCTTGAAAGTATAAAACAATATACATTTATCTGAGGTTGTTGGATACCCTACCCTTTGGGTTAAATTATTATATACTTTTTACTTGTTTTTTTCAAATTTATTTTTCAATTCATTTTGATTCATAAGGAATTTATAACTATCTTATACTTTCATTAACTCTTAATATGATTTGTATGATTATATACACATTATGGTATAATATTTGACATTGTAAATTTTTCTTAAGTTTCATTTATGGAACCATATTTCTGTAATCTAAAAATATCGTAGAACCAATAGGTTCTATAAATTTACATTGGTTAACATTGTTAAACAATAGAATGTTTTATTTCAACATCAAATGTCCCAAAATAATTTTTTAAAGGATACAATTCACCCCCAGTATATTAAGCATATACATCATATTTAGATCCTAATATTGGTATTAGATGATGTCTATAAAATACTTATATTTACATATAAGTTTTCATGCTCAGTTATCATTGTTTAGTATTGTCCTTGCATATGATTTTTATCCTTGTTTACGAACATTTTCAATTAACATGTTTTTGTGGAAATATAGTTTCTTTTAGATGGGATGAATGAATATTGGATTGATTGATAATATTAATCTTGCAATACCACCTATATTTGATGGGAGTGATTATGAATATTAGAGAGATCATTTGAAGACATTTTTTACTAACACTGGAGTTGACAACTTTGTTATTCTTACTAGAGATTTCAAGATTCCTGGTAAAGAAGTCAGAACATTTACTAATCCTGAAAACTCAGAATATTAAACCAACTAAAGGTATGAAATACTTTGTTGTGCTTGATGACCAGGAATATATATTTCCAGATTTATTCTTTCTAAGATGAAAATTGTATTAGGAACAAATTGGAGGTTACTCATTTTGGTACAACCAAGGTATTAGAAACTAGAAGAGCTGTTCTTAGAACAAAATATCATGGATTTATATTTATTTATGGCGAACCAATATGTATGGTACAATATAGGTTTATGACTATTGTTAATAATTTACAATCTATGGGTGAGAAAGGTTTAGCTCATGAAGCTCTTGAAGATATGATTATAGACATCATGCCTAATGAGTGGGAATCTAAGAGAATAGCTATTGATGAGAATAATAAGTAATCTCAGATTACTCTTGATGAGCTTTTTGGAACTCTTCTTCAGCATGAGACAAGAATGAAAAGAGATGCCGATTTGAATAAAAAAGTTTATTTAAAATGGAAGTGTAGCTTTTACAACTACAAATAATAAGACCCCTGGAAGGGTTACTATATCCAAGCCAATGAAGGTTACTATTTTATCTGAATCAAGTGAATGTGAACATTCTAATAATGAACTAGATAATATATCTCTATGAATGAAAAATATAGTAAGGAATAAATACTTTTTGTATAGATACAAGAAGAATGAGAGAAAGGACAAGAATGACTCAGAAGTCACTTGCTATGAATGCAACAGAGTAGATCATATAAGGCGAGATTGTCCTATGCTTAAGAGAAAGGATATAAAAAATATCATTCTTAGAGGAATAGAAAGAATAATAAAAACATAAAGCTATGAATGTTTGGAAAGATAATGACACCTGGAGATAAAGTGGTGGAGATTCTTCTGATGAATCCTCAGAGTATAAATCGTCTGGTTATATGAATATTGGTTTACATACCAAGTTACCTATTGAAAATAATTGTTTAATGGAAAAGGTACACAATGTTTAATCTATAAACAATGAATCCTTGAATTTTGATAATAGTGATATTAAATATTATGAATCATTAGATGAATTATCTTCTTCTGATAAAGATAGTACTTTACATACTTATGGAATAGTTTCTAGCTTTGCTAAGATCCTTGAGAATGAAAATTCTAATGTCTAGAAAAATCATAATAAGGAAAAAAAACTTAATCTCTATTATTACAAAAAAAGTATAATATCCTTCAAAATATCTTGATAAGAAAATTTATGATTTCGAAAGTGTTTCAAAAACCCTTGGGAATGTTAATTTTGAGAAGGATAAACATTTTATGGATCTAGAAAAAGTAATTTCTAAGAAAAATGTTTTAGAGGAAAGCTCTAGTGCTAAACTAATGTTTTTGTGGATAAAAACATAATTATTATATTAAAGTCTGAAATACATTCCTTGAGGAAGTGTTTGTCAATATTTACCATGGTTAAGGAAAACTTTCACAAGATATATTCCCAAATTCAACCTCTAAGGAATAATTCTGGATTTTTTTATACTCCTTCACAACTAGTTTTTAGTAATAATTATTTTGTTCCTCAAAGTGATCCATTCTGCTCTAGGTGTCAGTGTGGTGAGAATTGGGAAAAGAATTATTCCTTAAACAAAATTCAATCTTTAGGTTTTAATAAATCTTATTTTTCAAACAAAATTTGGATTCCTAATAAATTTCTTTCTGATGTTTCTGAATCCAATAATGATTCGGTTTCGAAAGTCTAACACTCTTATTTTCAGGAAAGTAAAGTTAGTACCAACAGTAATACATCGTACATTGATAGTGGATGTTCCCGACACATTACTGGTTATAAAAACTTCTTTCAAAATATTATCTAGACAAAGGGAGGAAAAGTAACTTTTGGAGACAATTCTCAGGGAGAAATTATTGGTATATATAATATTCTTCTTCTTTGAAAAACATTGATTTCAAATGTTTTATTTGTTATGGGTCTTAAGCACAAACTTATTATCATAAGTCAATTATGTAATGAAGTTTAACTTGTGAATTTTAGGAATGAAAAGTTCTTGGTACACCATTCCATGCAAAAGTGTGTTCTTTCTACCCATAGGTAATAGAATTTATACACACTAAACTTAGAAGACCTTAAAAGCCATGATATACATTATCTTGGTGTAATGAAAGATCATTTATGGTTATGGCATATAATGTTAAGACATTGTTTCCTAAGGAACCTATAAAAACTCACTATGAAAAGACTAGTTAAGTATTTTCCAGAGCTTATATTTGATTCTTCAAATGTATTTGATCCTTGTCAATATACAAAGAAACATAAATCAAGTTTTATATCAATCAGTGAAGTCTCAACCAATAATGCATTACAGTTGGTACATATGGATCTTTTTATTCCAACACAAACTAGAATCATTGGAGGAAAATATTATGTATTTGTATTAATTTATGATTACACTAGATTTACATGGGTCTATTTTCCAGCAAAGAAATATGAAGCGTTTTATAATTTCAAATGTTTTAGATACCATGTTAAAAATGAGAAAAATATTCCTTTGATAAAAATTAATAGTGAACATGGAGAAGAATTTCAAAATCATGATTTTGGATCTTTTTGTTGTAGAAAAGGCATTACTCATAAATTCTCAGCAGTAAGAACTCCTCAAAAAAATGGAGTTGTTGATAGAAAAAACTGAATTATTTAAGAGATAACAGGTAACATGTTGACTGAATATTAGGTAGCCAAACATTTTTGGGCTAATGAAATATGTACTACTTGTTATACTATAAATCGTGTTTTGATTTTAACATTTCTTAATAAAACTTCTTATGAGTTATGGAATGAAAGAAATCCTAGATTTTCCTACTTCAATGTTTTTGGTTTTAAGGAGTAAATTCTAAACACTAAAGACAATTTAGACAAATTTTCACCAAAATATGATAAAGGAATCTTCTTAGGATACTCTACAACATTTAAGGCATATAGAGTTTTCAATAAAAACACTTGTACTATTAAAGAAATAGGATATCTTAAATTTTACAAAACCAATCCCTTTTTTTAAATGTCCTCAACCTACATCTGTGGATATGTTTTCAAATACTGATTATCAAACCTTGTTAGAAAGTTTTTCTTAGAAGGAAAATGTTCAAGAATTTTTTTCTAAAGCATTTACCCCAGATGATTTCTTACCATATGTTGATAAACAAGTTTTACAAAAATGAAATCAGTTGTTTCATAAAAATCATCCCAGTGATAGTATCATTGGTGATGTAAATCAACTTGTAAGGACTAGAATTTCATTATGAAATGAAGTAGAAGAACATCTAGAATTTCATTCCCAATTAGATCCTAAAAAATCACAGATGATTCATTAGGTGATAATGATTAGATAAAATCTATGCAAGATGAACTAAATGAATTTGAAAGGAATAAATTCAGGACCTTTATTGAATGGCCTAAGGAAACATCTATTATTGGAGTAAAATGGGTCTTTATAAATAAGTGTGATGAAAAAGGTGTAATAGTAAGAAATAAATCGAGTTTAGTTTCTAAAATTTATAATCAAAAAGAAGGAATAGACTACAATGAAACCAATTCTGTAGTAACTAGACTTGAATCTATTCATATTTTACATGAATTTACAGCCTTCAGTAACATCAAACTTTTTCAAATAGATGTTAAATGTGCTTTATTTAATTATTTTGTTCAAGAGGAAGTTTCTTTTGAACAACCACCATGTATTTAAGATATAAAACATCCTGAACATGTTTTCAAACATAAAAAATCATTATATGGACTTAAAATATCCCATATATCTTGGTATGATAGGCTTGCTGGGTTTTTGTTGCAAAAAAATTTCATTAAGAGAAATGATGATAGGAAACCATTTTATAAAGAACACTAAGAAAAATGTTTTTATTGTTCCAATTTATATTGATGACATTATATTTGGTTCAACTCATTAATATTTAACTGATTTATTTGTGGATCTAAGAAAATCTGATTTTGAAATGAGTACGATGGGCGAGTTAACATTTTCAATTGGTTTTAAAATTTCTCAAAAACAAGAAGGAATCTATGTAACTCAACATAAGTATATTAAAGATCTTCTTAAAAACTATGGATATGGGAAAACTAAGAATATATGAACTCCCATTGGTACCTCAAATGATCATGATGAAGATGGGAAACCAATAGATCAAACATCCTTTAGAGGAATGATAGGATGTCAAATTTACTTAACATCTAGTCATCCAGAATTAATGTTTTCAGTATTCTTATTTTCAAGATATCATTCCAATTCTAAGGAATCTCATTTAAAGTTAGTGAGAAGAATTTTTTGCTACGTAAAGGGAACCATAAATTTAGGACCCTTTTATACTTTGGGAAATTATATTATTTTAAAATGTATTTTAGATGATGACTTTGGTGAGTTTAGAATGGATAAGAAAATTAAATCTGGAACATGTCATTTATTATGATATTCATTATTTTCATGGTCATGCAAAAAGAAAAACTCAATAGAACTTTCCACTACTGAAGCTAAATATGTTGCAGCTAGAAGTTTTTGTGCTCTGGAATTGGGGATACAACACACACTCACAAACTATGGTATGAGATTTACCAAAACAAAAATATTTTGTGATAATACTAGTGCCATTTTCTTATGTAAAAACCCCACATATCACTCTAATAAAAAACACAATGTTATTAGACATAACTTTCTTAGAGATCACACACTAAAAGGAAATATCATTCTTCGATTTATCAGAACACAAGATCAACAAGCTGATATTTTCACAAAATATTTACCCTTCGATAGATTTGAATATATATCAATCAAAATTTATGAATGATAACTATAAGATAATATTCCATATTAACTTCTTGTTAAAACCTATCTCCTTATAGTAAGAAACTCCTTTTCATTGGGGGATACATTTTCTTATTAGTCAATAATTTCCTTTGTCAAATTTTTCATAGTCAAAATTTTCATAGTCAAAAATATTCATAGTCATAAATATTTCGTAGTCAAAATTTTTCTTAGTCAAAAGTTTTTCAAAGTTAATATTTTTCATAGTAAAATTTTTTTAAAGTCAATATTTTTCGTAGTAAATATTTTTTGGAGATAAAGTTTTTGTAGTCAATATTTTTTGTAGTCTAAATTTGTTTTAGTCAAAAACTTTCATAATCTATTGTTATTCAAGAAGTATTATTCTTCATTACGAATAAAATTCCTAGAAATCCAGAATATATGACTTCATTTTTATGTTTCTGTAATCATATTATACTAGTTGGTATTTTCTTTTTGTTCTAAATTTCACAGATTCATTTTTTTTCTTATATCTAGATGTTTTTCTTAAAAAAACCTCAAAAGATCGAAATATATCAAAATCCCTCTTTGTTTATCATATCTACCATCAGATTTGATCAAAAGCTTTTTCAATTGTTTGATCAACCAAGGAAGTTGAACTATCACCAAAATCGACAATATAAAGCCACCTTGATGGTTGTCCCACAAAGATTTTTCATGATTTTTCGTGTTGAAGCTCTGCCTTGGTATTTTATGGCCATTCCAAATCTTCAAAGATTCCTCAGTTTCAGATGTCTTCTGAAGCTTCTCCTCGGTATGAAATTTCAACTGTTAAAGAAATTTCTGAGTGGCAGATATACCGAGAGAGGCTAGTTGATCAGGAATTCCTCGACAAGTATGATTCTATTGTTTCAAAAAATATTATTTTGAATGGTTGGGAGAGCCTTTTTATTTCAAAGCCGAAGGCACAATATCCGGTGTATCTAGATTTAATGGTGGTGTTTTATGAAATAGTTATCTTTTTCAATGATGGATGGAAAAATAAATTTTCATTCAAGTGTTATGGAAAGACCTACTCTATTTTATACAGTAAGGTTGCGATTTTAATTGGTATTCCTTACAAAGGGGAAGTAGAGTTTTGTACTCATAAATTACCTAATGAATTGGGATATTTTATTAAGGAGAATGAAATAGAATGTCTTGGCTTGAAAGGAGTGAAGACTCCGAATATCATTCATCTTTTTACAGATTTTCATATTCATGAACTACGGGTTCAAGGCATTATAATTCCAAGGAAAGGGGATAGGGATACCTAGAATAAGAGTGACATAAATATATTGGATTTCGTGGTGAATCTATGGAAGATAAACATGGTTATGTATATCTTGGTAATGATTGAGAATATCAAGAATGAAAATATGATGTCTCCGATTGTTATGTATATGGATATTTTTTCTATGATTATTGTTCTTTGCCTTCAGTCATTCAAAATCTCATTTAGTTCCAAGACATGAAATTACAATGTTATGTTGTTGAGTGATGCACCTTAATGTGAATGAAAATTCCATTTTCCAATGAATCTAGACAATTCAATGATTATTCTGAAGATGAATTAAATGTTTTGTCAAATAATCCTGAAGTGTCTGAAACCACTATGAAAGGTGGAAGAAGAGAATGTCTAAGGAGTTGGAAGAGAAAACAAAAACTCTTGTGGCCGTGAAAACTCAGTCATCACCACTAAAGCGGAAGAAACAAAAATATTATCTTCATGATGTAGTGGCTATGTGGAAGGAAGATAAAAAGAACTGGAAGGAAGTGGAGCCTATGTTTGTCTTGGACCCTATTGAAGCAAAATCCTTAAAGGAAAAGGCTGCTAAAAATCTTCAAAAGGAACAAAAAAGAAAATAAGAAAAGGAAGAAACTTTCATAATTTGAAGTTGTTAAATATCTACTCAAGACTACTGAAAGATCCTCTGAACAAATTAGGTACAAAAATCTATTGGTACAGAACCATTACCAGAGACTCCATGAAATAAAGTGGTGGTTCAGGAATTTCTTGAGGAAGAAGAAATTGCTTAGGGATTGGAAGAATAAATATAATAAGAGAAGGAGGAAAAAGAATGGAATGAATATAATGATATCATAAAGAAAGTTGAACAGTATGATGAGAATTAAATTCCAACTGTAAAACCATCAATCCATACATCCCAAGCGAAATAATCAAAAATTACTACACCAAGAAAAGATGAGAAGGGTGAAGAAGAAGTGAATAAGACAACAGATGATGAAAGTAGTAATCATGATTTTATTCATTTGGATGATCTAGGGGCTGATGTATTGAATGACGATGTGTAGGAAGAAACTATTGTTTAGCTATCTGATAGTGAGCATGAATATCCTAAAGAACAACATATTATTTCAAGACCAGATAAGGAAAAGTAGGTGGTTGTAGATAAACCGAGTAAATCAGTGGTGAAGAAGAAATATGCCAGTGCATCGTCAAAAAAGGAAAGGCGAGGATATAGAAAAAGAATCTTCACCAATCAAACATTCTGATTCAGAATCATCTTCACTTGGAAATGATTTTTTTTTCAGCCATTAAAGAAGCTTGTTGGTACAATTACATTATTTCCAAGTTTACATTCATGATGCTATATGCTATAGAATACCATAAAACAGAAGTCAAAATAAGTTTCCATGGTGATGGATAAATGTGTATCACTTGAGGCTGATTTCAAGACCTTCCTCATTCGTTATGAGGCACATAATAGATCGTTCAAGAAGATGAAAAGATGCTCAATGAAGGGTATTGAAGAAATGATATTGTTTTATAAATTCCATGATAATGTTAAGGATTCTTTTGATACCAAAAATGGGAAGACTATATATCATTCAAATAGTTTTGAGGAAAAGTTATGTCTTTATGAGACTACTCGAAAGCAGGAAGTCAATGATTTGAATGGAAAGAATAACTATGTGGACATGAATTGGAAAAGGGAAAGATATCTTATAATGGTGATCAAAGAGAATATTATTAAACAAGAAGAACTCTAGAATGATTAGGCAGAAATTCTTAAGGCTCAGAAAGATAAAATTCAATCCATAGAGAAGAAAACTGAAGACTAGGATCAGTTTCTAAAGCATGCAGAAGCGGATCCCAAATAGCCCAAGATGCTAAAAAATATTGTGAAGAAGCTGATGCTAATAGATAAAGAGGGGTAATTTCATTATATTCTGATCCTTTTTTGTATTTTCTTCATTGTACAAATACTTCAAGTCTAAACAAAAATGTTGTTGTTTTCCTTATTTTTGGTTGTTTAGTAATAATTTTTCAGGTACCAATTTTTCCATTCCCTCTATTTTTTTTAAAATCACAAAAGGGGAGAATGGAATTATAAAAAGTGTTAAATGTAAATAATAGAATTATCTATGTAAGGGGAACTTCATCTATAGGATTTATCATATCAATGATATATTTGGAATGCAAGAAAATTATAAATCTCATTTTGGAAATCAATAATATGACCCTTAATGATTCCAAATCCTTAGGGGGAGTTAGTTGTATTCACTTTCATCCATGTGTAAAGGGAGAAACGTTTTTATTTTCATGTCCATCAAATTTATATGTCCTTAGATTATTTTTAATAAGGATGTCCATGCATTCCAAAAAGGGGGAGATTGTTGAGTAAATATGGTTTCCTTATTAATTTCCCATTCCCCTATGTTTTGAGAATCAAAAACACTCTATCTCAAGGAAAATTTTATTTCCCTGATGATTTTTTTTAATAAGGAAATATTTTCCTTCCCCAAGAAATTTTTCACCTATCATTTTTTTCATTGTTCGTGATTTAGTTTCACTAAAACTAACTCTTATTATTTATAAGTGTAAAATTCAGTTTCATTTATAAAACCATGGAATTTTATAAATACATAGATATAATGTCTTCTGTTTTCAGGTTTTGAAATTCAAATTCCGAAATCTACAAAATTTAGATTCTGAATTCTCTAAAATTCAGATTCTGAATTCTCTGATATTTAGATTCTGAATTCTATGAAATTTAAATTCCGAATTCCTTGCAATTCCAATTATGAGTTCTCTAAAATTAAGATTCTAAATTCTCTAAAAATCATGTTCTCAATTCCTTAGAATTTAGGATCCAAATTTTTTAAGAATTCTGGTTCTTAATTGCTTATAATTCAGACTCCCAATTATTTAGAATCCAGACTCTGAATATCTTAGAATTCAGATTCCAAATTCATTAGAATTTAGACTCTGAATTCCTTCAAATTCAGATTCTGAATTCCTTATAATTCATACTCCGAATTCCTCAGAATTCAGACTCCGAATTTCATAGAATGTTGGTTCCGAATTTCTTATCATTCAGACTTTAAATTATATAGAATTCCAGTTCTAAATTTTATAGAATTCAGGTTCCGAATTCCTTAAAATTTATACTTTGAATTCCATAGAATTTAGGTTTCTAATTCCTTAAAATTCAGTCTCTGAATTCCATAGAATTCAGATTCCAAATTCTATAGAATTCAGAATCCGAAATCTATAGAATTTTAATTCTGAATTCCTTGAGAAACAGAATCCGAATATTCATGTAATACAGACTCCGAATGTTTTTCTCTTAGTCTCTGAACATTATTTTATCTTTAGAATCTGAAAAATAGACTTGGTTGAGCAACCATACTTTACTTACTCATGTTATAATTAAGAAACGATGTCATGTATATTGTTTCTAACTAACCATTTTTATGTTACAAGTGTATAGGCCCCTATGAAATTCAAGGAAAAAATTACAGTTGGAGGAGGAAGCTGACCCTTGAAGAAATGCCTATAAATAGGATCTCATTTTACCGATCTCAATATTCTTCTACAACTCTAGAGATTATGTTCTATTGAAGTAATTTCTAGAGAGAAAGACTCTCATGCTTTGTGTGTGCGGAACATCTTGTTCAGATTGCATTGTGCAACTCTAATTTTTTCTATTTATAATCGAGGTCTTCCCAGGATAGGAATATAGAGGTTCCGACTACCTTAGAGTTTGAGGACTTACTTGTTAAGGAAGATAGATTTTCCAACTACCTTAAAGTTCAAGGGCATGTGAGTATAGCAGGAAAGACTCTGATATTCTTATCTAGGGCTTACCCTAGTGCGGGTAAGATAAAATTTCATATAAGTATAAATCAAGAGACCTTTATCTATGGTTTTTGGATACCCTTCTCTTTGGGTTAAAAGATTATATACTTGTTACTTGTTTTGTTTCATGTTTTTTCAGCTATGTTTTGATTAATAAAGAATGAATAACTATCTTATATGTTCTTTTTCTTATACTCTGATTAGTCAAATTATATACGCATTAAGGTAGAATCATTTCCCTTGTAAATTGTTCTTAAGTTTCATTTTTAGAACAATATTTTAAGAATCTATCATGTTAGTAGAACCATGAGGTTCTATGAATTTACCACGGTTAACTTTGTTAAATAATATAAAGTTTTATATAAACATTTAAAGTTCTAAATGGATCTTTTAAAGGATACAATTCACCCCCTCTCTTGTATATTGAGCTTCTCGATCATATTTCGATCCTATAAAAAGCTTTCTTGATATGTCCAATTAAGATTATAATGTTACTAAAATCATTTATTGTTAATTAAACATATATAATTAGCAATATATTTATTAAAAATACTAATATTTCAAAAAATAATATTTTTAAATACTAAATGAATTTTTAACTTCATCTATTTTAGGCAGTTAGGGAAAATAAAACACGTCATTTCATAAAGGTGGTAATTTGTACCTACGCATGAGCGATGCTTTCATTTTACATGGAATGGTTGGGATAGGAAAGGAAATATTTGTAATTTAGAAATATTTTTTTTATAAATATAATATTTGTTAATTAAAAATATATTTTTATAATTCTATTTGAGATGGTGATGAAAAATTGAACATGTCATTCATAGAGGTGGTAGTAAGTACATATGCTAGACAATGATTTCATTTTTCTCACGGATTTTGGTAGAAGGTATGAAATGTTTATTAAAATAGTATAATTATAGTTGATTATAGTAACAAAATATATTTTTGTCAAAATATAAATTATACAGTGTACTTGAGGGGTGTAGAAGAAGAACATAATAAAAAACAATTGGTTTAGAGTATTGCCTCTCCTTTGGAAGTCTCCCATTGGGTACCTATTTAGGCCTCTTTATCTTGGTATTTATTATTGACAAAGAATTAAATGGAATGGTTAGGGTGTTTATAATATACTATAGAGCATTTTTGGTAGTGGAAAATCTATGTAATTGGTGGATAAATGGGGAGGAGGTGAGTTTGTTTTATATGTAATGAGAGTGGAATTTCCATAAAATATCATTACTTTTCAATAATTCCAATCCATTATTCGTGTAAAACTTATCTAAAAAATACTCAACAATGGTGTCGGAAAATATATATGTTCTATCTTAACTCCAACATGAAATATATTACATTTTTTATCCATTTTCACTATTTCAAATCACGTTTACCCATATTTACCCATACTACAGTAATTCCCCTTTCACTCATAGTGCCTAATTTTACCAAAAATAATTAATAATTAATATATTTAGTAATTTTAAAATTTGGATTTAAAATTTTTAAATAATTTAATAAATTATAATTTCTAATATTTATATAAATATATTTGATTATTACTGCAAAAAAACATAAAAACAATTTCATAGAAAAAGATCATTTTAAGATTAAAAATTAAATGTGGGTGAAAATTATATTTTTTTATTTCTTTTTCAAGACATAAATTGGATAATTATAGAAGAAATAAAAATTATTTTTCTTCAATGTTAATTAAAAAACAAAATTGAAAATAATAATGTTTAATTTAATGAAATTAATAAAACTATATTTTATTATTATTAAAATATTGGATTTTATATAACGTTAAACATAGAATTTATAAATTTAAACAAATATATCCTTAAAATGTCTAAAATAATATTTTAAATAATAACATTATAACTTAAGTTGTTTTTTTAAAATAAAAATTCTTTCTTATATTCTAATGAAGTAATAGAAATCATTATTTTGGAAAAATGGTATTTTTCTTTATTCCCTTAAAAAAATTATTTTTGAAAAATCACAAAAATTAATAATATTCTAATTTCGATATGTGGACTTATAAAATAATTTTTATTTTACAAAATTAAACTAATAAAATTTATATATTCGAATTTTTAATTTAGTTATAAAAAATATAGAAGCCAATTTATATAGAAAAAATTAATTTTTATACATTATGTGTTCCAAATATTACATCACATCAATTTATAATTAAATTAGTTATAATATATATCAAAAATAAAAATTGGCATCATCTCACTATGACAATTTAGTCTTTTAGAAAATTCATAGCACATGAAAATACAATTTTTAGAAGAATATTTTTTTATGTTTAAAATTAACTTAACATAAAAATAATAATAATTAGTTATTTTTATTCTGATCATTTAAATTTATCAACTTATTCTTAATAAAATATTTATTCTAGTAATAATTTTTTAGAATTTCAGAATAAAACATTTAAATTAGATATTATATTTTTGTTTTTTATTGTTATATATAAAATATATTATTTAAAAACATTACTAGAAATTCATAACTATGGTACTCCTTTTTTAAACATATATATCCAATGACCACTTATGTAATGGCCATATTTTCAACTATAATATATGAAATGTTTAGATTCCACTTCTATATATAAGATTACTAAAATCGTTTTGTGTATTATTCCTTATTAGTCACACTTCCCATTTCCATAGTTTTCATTTAATATCTCACAAACATATTTATCTACTCATATAATTCTTTATCATTGATGGTTTTTTATACTAATGGTGATTCTTATAAGGGATAGTGGTATAGGGGAGTTTCTATCTCTAAATACATTATACGTTTAAATTTATTAACCCCTTTCTATTTTTACAGTTTTAATGGATGAAACCTTTAATGATGTGGAATTATCCATTGAATGTGATACATGGTTTCATTTACCCTCATTTTAATGTCCCTTTATAATTGAATAATTTTTTTTATCTTTGTTTATATATTGTATGACCAATATTTAGTCATGTATTGATTATTTTTACAGAATATAGAAACATTATATATAATTATATATACAAAAAGATAATTGATAAAAAATCATATGGTGTTACAAGTGATATGAATACAAATTCTGGTAATCTAAGGTGGTGTAGAAGATGATGATTTAATTGTAGAATCCATTTTATAAATCTATAATATTGTAATGAGTGTATCTTTAAGTGATGATGTAAACTTATTCAAATTTAATAATTTTATGGAATGTGATAATCCATTTTTCTTATCCTTTATAATGAGTGAATTAAGGATAATATTTTGGGAAAATAATTTGGAATTTATTTTCAAACTATTTATATATTTTTTATTTATAAATGTGGATTTGAATAATTTTTTTATGAAATGGACCAGTCATATCAACAATTATAGGAATGCATGTTAGTGAATTATATCATTTATAATTATGATGTGTTATTTTCCATATTTTGTTCTAAATGATATTTGATGAATTTTGGGTAGTGTCAAATGTAATGGTAATGAGAATTGAGACACCCATGATGTAACTCTTTATGGTGTAATTTATTATTTATTTGTTCTATGCTATATTTCTATCGTTGGAGTAATGTTTTTAATTTTTGGTAAATTTAATAGGTTACATGGTTATGGTACATGGTTTCCATAAATATGTATAGTAACCATGTATTGTTTTTTAATCTTGTGGTTTTGTAAGGTTAAATACATTTTCATTGTAATTATGTGGCCTAACTGTGTAGTCTACCCAATTTTTTATTTTTTTATTTTTCTAACTCTTCTTTATTTTGAGATCCCATTTCTTTTCCCCACTCATTAATGAAACATCCAGATAGGTCAATATAAAATATAAGTCCCTTTTTCATTGATCTATATCCTTTATCCAACAATCATAAAATGATCCTTCAAGGTAAACTCATATTACATCTTTCTTTCCTATACTGACCCCTTCTTTTTCTTTTGTAATATATAATCTTTGTTGGTGAACCTTAATATTAAGGTATGTATAAATCATGGCCATATTGTTATATAGGGTTTATGGAGGTATCTTCTCAATGTAATCTTCTATTTTTCATTAAAGGTTCACCAATCCCACATTATTACGGTATGTGTTTTGTGTAATTAAATTTATTTGGAAATACAATTAGTGTTGAAATTTTCTAAAAGAATTTCTTATCACTATAAATATTGTAAGAATTATAAATAATGAAATTTTAAATACATATAAGGATTTCATTAATTTTTTTCATTGATATAAATGGGTATTTTAAAGGTTTTGGGTGGGATATTTCTAAAACCAAGGTTTATGAAAAAATATAAGGGATGGAAATATATGTTTTATGTATTTTATAAAATAATTGAGTCTATAGTACTATTTAAACATTAAATTGATTAAAAAATTATTTCATGATACCCTGTTTTATTTAGTATTAAAAGGTATATTTGTTAAAAAATATGATATTAGAGGTTATTATTACTCCATAATTATGATTTGATTTTTTGTTTTGATGTGGTAAAATTTTTAGTAATTTTTTTGTTATTATCTAGTTTTTTTAAAACTATTTCCTAGTTTTTTCATTTATATGAAAAATAAATCACTATTCATAAAAATTTTAAATAGTTTCATGGTATGTTCTTCACCATTGAGATTGTTTACCAATTCTATGATGCGTTAGGTGAATGTGGAAACTAATGAAAATGAACTAATAGTAAATAAAATTTATTTTATGATAGGTATATATTTTAATAATAGATATGAATATAATGGATAAAATAGGCTATTGTCTAGTTATATCAGAAAAGTTAATTATATTATTAAACTATAATGTATAATTGACTTATAATATCATTTATAGAGTGCATATCCACTACAATGTCTTCCAAACAATATACCTTATGTTATAGATCATTGATAAGATACATTTATGTATTAAATAATATATAATCATCATTTGAAATATTCTCATAATTGTATACAAATGGGATTTCGTTATGTGTAACACATTTCTTCTTCCAGGTGTTGGAATCCGACCATCAACTCCAATCATTAAATGAATGGTGCCTATATAATGGGTATGGATCCACCTATTAGGAAAGTGTGAGACAATTATCCATATTTTAAGTTCCCTTTTACTCAATATTCTCTATTCATCTTCAAAGAGTAGGTTTTATACCACTTTTGGAGTCTAATTTATTATCACATAGAATAAGAGTATTCTAGTAATAGTTCTACATCCCTATAGAGGTAAGAGTCTAAAAATAATTTCACGGTGATATTCCTAAAACACAATCTATCATGATAGATAGGGATTGGGTGTTTTTTGGATTTAGGTTTGTCTATTTTTTCCCCACTACATTTCTGTTTAGTGATAATTGATAGGGAATTTTAAATTTTTTTCCTCCACGGTTTTTCGTAAAGACTCTGACCCCAATAGCGTAGAGTAAGTGGTTACTTTGTAACATTTTTGATAGATACAAGAAATTACATCCCCTAAGACTAAATAGATTAATATTCTTGGTAAATTATATACAATGATGAATCTCATATTACAATTTAAAACAAGAAATATAGAATATTATATTCTGCAAGTTCATGATTTTTTCTTACAGCATAACCCTACATATCAATCAAAATACACATAATAGTATTCCTTGGAAAATAAAACTTATAAATGTCTTATCTTATATTCACAATAAATTTATTCATAAAGTAGTATTTATAAAAAATTAATAACATTAATAAATATGGAAAGTTAAATAATTAAAACACATTCTATTTAAATAATAACATGGGCATAATATGGAATGAATAACTGACGATAAAAAAAGATATATTCTTAATCATATGATATTGAAACTTATACATTGTTGTTTTAAATTACCAAATAATAATATAGATATCAATAACAGATCTCATAATTGGGGACCATATAATATTGGACAACATAAACATATTGTCAATCCCTTTCATAATACAGTTTAAATATATGGGAAAAATATCCATTTAATATGTCAAACATATTTGTCTCATGAGACTTATTTATGATTCATGGTACTATCTATAACCCTAACACACTCATAAATTATTAATTCTTAATAATTCCTCATATTTAAGGAGTTATTCTTGATTAACAAAAAAATTATATTGAAAAACTAACTCATCAAATATTAATACCTACCCCAATCAAATAAAAATAATCATAAACCACCCTAAGTAATATGGTTAATGGTGTTAAAATAACACATCCTCATAAAACTAATCATAAAATATAAGGGGAAAGAATAATGATGATATCAAAATGACATCACCCTAGTGTATCATATTTAAAATAAATTCATAATGTCATTGATGAATAGAAATACTATAAAAATGTCATTAAAAATATTTTTGAGGAAAATAACCCATTCACATTGGAAAAAAATTAAAAAAATGTTACAAATTATTTTCAAAATACTATTTTTCAAAACAGAATTGGAAAACATGAAAAATATTCTTAAAACATTGATTTTTCAAGATGGAGTAAAATTAAGTTCATTTTTAACATGTTAAAATATATATTCTATTCATATTTCATGTAATAGACAAATTGGAATTGTTTCGAAAATGGTACGAATATTCGTTAAAAACTTTTTCTAAAAAGGTAATAATTTGAAAAAATGGATTTAATAATTCACTTGTATAAATTTAATAAATTTTTTAAAAAGCATTTTTTTGAAAACCTGATTTTGGAAAAAAATAGGATTTCCATCCAAAGAGATAAATAAAGTTGGATTTTATTTAAAAAATCAATCATTTTATGTACCAAAAGGTATAAAAATGTTAAAATATCATAAAATTTTCATGAACAAACATATTATGATAAAATATATTTATTTTATGATGAAAAAATAAAATAACACCCTCTATTGAGACTTTAACAAAAAAAATCCTCAATAATTATGTGATTGTGATGTAAATACTCACGACTTTGGTAACTCATGAATCATAAGTCCCATGAAATAAATAAAATTAAATGAAAATTTAAATATCCTGAATATAAATAAATTCATAATATAATATATCAAATTCTGTAATATATACCCCAAAAAAGAAAGAAATAGTGAATATAGAATATGCCTCACAGAAGTAAAATTGATATGAGAAACCTGTATATTGATCGAAATCCATTTTATTATAACATAATAAAACTTATTTGATGGTGAGTGGGAACCACATACAAATCCTATACTATTACACCAAAGACAAAAAAAACTACTTGCAAACCCAATTCAAAATTCAAAATTCAGAAACCATACTGCGCCTCGACAAACTAACCCCACATATTCAATTTCAAAATTGAAAATCAAATGAAAGAGGTTTTCTTAACTAAACCACAAACTGTATCCCAAGAACATCAAACTATTCAAGACACCATCCATCTGAAGCACCAAAACTAAAATACGAAGGAAAGAAACAAACCACAGCATGTTTCACCTTTTGTACCATGAGTGACTACATAAACTACACTTCCTAGAGACTCCATGAGATCCACTGAATCACACTAACCTGGGGAGTACCAATGAAACAAGAAACTCGAGTAGAGATCTAATGAAGATCATATATTCCTTAAGGATGAAGTTAACCAAGTCCCATGCTCAATATCCACAAAAAAAACCAAAAGAATGTGAAATCCAATAAAATTAAAAAGAACCAAAAAGACCTCAAAGGAGGATCCAAAATAATTTACCCCAAGATCTACCAACGCCTTAACCAACATGTGGCAACTAGTGAGGAAACTATAACAAATTCGTGTTAGAGGAAGATCCAAAAAAATTAATCTACACCAAACCATCAGAACATGCTGGAAAATCGTCGTCGAAGATGAGGATGAAAGACAATATGATACTAAAGATATATTTTAGGAAACCTAACATTGCAAAAAGGTGATTCATACCATCACTGAACACAACCAATGACATAATCCCAATCCACAATGTTAACCAACATACTGACCAAATTCTATATTATTTCTTTTATATGCATTCTGTAACAGCCCAAGATTTTATAAAAAAAATATTCTTTTTAATTTTATTAATGTCTTGTGTTGTACGCTACACCAAAAGGAGCTTGCACAACACAAATCCTTGACTTGACTTGCATTACACGCAATCGCGACCTTCCTCGATAGCGTGTGTAGTACGCAATACCGAGTTTCACTAAACAACGATATGCTATAAAAATATTATTAAAACTAGCCGTTATGAATAGTAATAACCACTTTTTGAAATCCAGTAAATCTTATTTTTCAAAATGAACTTTATTTTTGGATTCGGAGTATCGAATTTAGCCTAAGGTGAAATTGTGGTACATTTCGGATAACTTTCATATTCTGATGAATAGTGAAAATTACTAAAAAACAACTTTTTAATCGAAATAATTAATAGTGATAAATTATTAATTGGAGTAGTTTTAAATTATATTTAGAATATATTTTTACAATTTAATACAATGTTGGTCATTGGATGTAATTTCACATTTAAACTAGACATAAACAAGTGTCAATCTTTTGATAGATATTGTTTCTTAAAAACACGCTATTGGTTTTAACAGCGGGATTTAATTATAAAATTAATTAATGCAACTTTTATGTTATGAATTTGGTAAAATAGACTTCATTTTTGAATTCGGAATATGAAATATAGCTTGGGATGAAATTTTGGCATTGTTCTGAAAAACATCAATTTTTGATGAATAGTGAAACTACTAAGTGGTAGGTTAAAAACTGAATTTTGCATAAAACTTAATTTTACCGCTTCTGTGAATGGAATTTCGAAAATCCGAGAGACACGGTTAATATCAAGGACTAAAATGTGGTTCAATGAGATGAAAATAATTTTTTGGTGAATAGTAACTTTTTACTTTTTTTACCACGGTTAATAGTAAATAAGGTAACTAAGGGTAAATATGATATTAATATTACCCTAACACATGTCCTAATTCTATTTGACAAGTGTAATTCGACCAAAAACAAACTTAGGAATAAACTATGACCATTTAGGCCCACTTGGATTAGATTAGGACATTTATTATTAATTTATTTAAAGAAGGGTTAAAATAGTTAAAATCAAAGTTTAATAAGTAAATCATTTTTAATATGGGGTTATACATAAGATAAATTCGACTATAAATATTCATTAGAAAGCTAAAAAGATTTCCTACATGATGGTATTTTATTTTTAATTTTTAGACATCATATAATTTAATTTATTTATGATACAACGATGATGCAGTAATTATATTATTAATGAAATATTGACATAATTGATGTTATAAACACCAAAATAAATGTAATTTGAGATTTTTTATGAATTCAACTAATTTTATAGATTACTATGATATATTAATGTTGATTTAATCAACTTGGTTCGAACATTTAATTCTGTTATGACTTTCACAAAAATCTTATATCAAATAGTGTCAAAATTGACACAAAATAGTTTTTAAATCAAATATTATATTATTAATTGTTATTGTATTCCTAAAAATCTAAGGTTCGGCCAAATGACTTAGATAAGGATATATATATTAATAATAAACAATTTGGGGTTCGTTTGGCATATTATAGTAAGTGTATTAACCATATAGTGAAAGAAAACAAAAAGACATGGTAAAAGTTAAATTATTTAACTTAGAGTTAAATCTAATTGATAAGGTTAAAATAATATCCTAAACTTGTCTAAATTCTATTGGTTGATAGGATTTCGACCCATCCCCACTTTAGCTTCGAAATAATACCCTTTGGAACCATTATAAACCGATTTTGACTTTAATATAAAATAATATTTTGAGATATTCCTAAGGTGCCCCTCTCCTCCCCTATAAAAGGACACCTCCTCCCCCTCCTCCTCACACCAATTTGAGCACTCATGCTCGGCCAAACCCTGCCCAAATCTCTTCTCCACTTCCCTAGCAACATCCTAGAGGTTCTGGTCTTCCTCAAAGACCAATTCTAGTGCCCTAAGAGGAGGTCTCAAAGAGGCACTTCAAAGAAGAGGTAATTACCGTTAGCAATTCTTTCATCTTTATTTCCTCTTCCACTTCTTCTTATTAGGTTGTTTCATTATGAAGTAATAACATCAGTATCACTCATATACTGATATGTTATTATAAGTATGAAACAACCCTATTTCACCATCTATCCATCCTACGGAAAAAGAAATCACCGCGCGTGCGTACGTACGGAATACCGTCTCCACGCCGTGGTGTAATCTATTTTCCACCACCACCTTACATAGATGGGTATAATGGTGTAAAGAATAACTATACAGAGTTATTAAAACATCATATTGATTCTGATATATTGTATAATCCACTCCAATTCAATTCAATATTTATAGAAATGATATCATCGCTCGTGCGTACGTACGGACTACCGTCTCCACGACGCGATGAGATTCATTCTCCATGTTAACCATTTAAGAATGAATATAATGTATATATAAGAAATAATAATGAAATATATGACATTATAAAGCTACTGGATTTATGTATATATATACATATGTATGTCATCTACTTACTTCCATTTCAAGACAATAAGGAAAGGAAAACAGCGTTCATGCGTACGTACGGACTACCGTCTCCATGAACGGTGTTTTTCATTTTATTTATCTACCTATTATATATATATATATACTGAATATATATGATATATAAATCATATTTTATATTCTCGAAGTGAGTAAATCATGATATAAGTAATAATGATGTCAAGAACAACAAGTCAAAACACCTACGATAAATGAAACGATTTTACCCAAAACGCTTCTTTAACATGGAATTTACAAAAGAACGGGTAATATAATGTCATAAGTGAACCATATATGATATCATAACAATGAATATGATTCTGTAATAAGTCAATAACATGATTTAAATCATTATACAGGAGGTTCGGACACGTACAAGCAAGTCGGACCTAAGGTAAGGGAAATATCACAATCTCATTTTTATCCGAGATTGTTTATTCGTAAGTATTTACTGGGGTGTATTTTATCATCCAAATCCATGTTCCCTCAATATGTAATATTATTTCCATCCACCTACAATTGTTTAAATCCAATTTTACCCTTCTATGAGTTTTTAGTAAAGGATATGGAAGGAATTTTTTTTCGTTTTTCGTACGAGGTACTTTTTGACTTTTCCGACAAAAGTACGAAGAATGTTTTTTTAACTTATACGGCACGAACGGATTTATACTGTTTTATAAAGCCTTATTTTCATGAAGCTTCCTCTAAAAGATTTCATGACTATTTTCAATAAAATCTCTTTCTTTTAAAATTGCATGATGTTTTGTGAAAAGAAATTGATTTTGAAGAAGAAAGGATATTTTCCTCAAGAATTCAATTCAAGTGTTTTATCAAAATTATTTTCCATATAAGATAATAAAGGTTTCTGTTTCTATCCATATTTTTACATTGATTTGACTATGTTGTGATGAAATTATGTTTATGAATTCCTTTATCTTATATGAATGGTTTTATGATGTCATGTTGTTTAAGAATCCCATTTTTTTTACATGGGTTATGAAATGATGTATGATTTATGATTTTGTGGCACACATAAGAATGGTATCATTATGAGATGGGTGGGACCTATATCTCCCTCCAATGCATTGGGTAAAGATTTCATATCTCATGAGATAGACATGGCTGGAATGGTAGGTTATACCGGTTCAGTGAAACAGGACTGAAACGAGGATTACTCGATTCAGAAAGGTACTTTGTCCACTAAGATAGTCTTGGAAATGAGTCTTGACTAACAAGAAATTATTCTCTATGATTATGTGTGTATGCCACAATGAGTAATGTTTTAAGTAAGGGTTTCATTTTCACTACTATGATTTATCCCATGTTATGAAATTATGCTCTCTTTTGCATGTTAAGATTTCCAAAAATGTTATGTTCTTATGAAAATTATGTGATTGATATTTCTTTTGTTTAGCCTTACTGAGCATTTGAGCTCACCCTTTTATGTTTTCTTTTCCCCAGGATATAAAGAAAGGTTTTAGGTAAAAAAAAGGAAGATCTTTGTGGGAGATTTTGAAGATCTTTCACCAGGATTAGAAGATTACGTTCCGAGTTTCCAAAGACACTAAACTATTACGATCCTTGTGTGTATATTTTTGTTATGTATTAAGTATTCCGCAAAAGTAATGTAATGTTCATGTACGTTAGGCTTCGGGTCTCTACAGTTGGTATCAGAGGAAAGGTTTAGTCAACCTTTGGAAACTAGGATGCGAAAACGTTAGTGACATCTCTAGAGATATTTCTAATGTATGTCTAGGGATGCCCCTAAGGATAAGTATACGTATAGGATATAGTTCTAGAACTATGGTAACGATATTAGATTAAACCAAAGATGATGGATATTTAAGTTACTCCCCCTTTATTACGATTTTTGCATCTAACACTATTCTGTTTGGGTTTTAGAAAATGGCTGGAAACAAGATGATTCACAATAATGGAGGATATGATGGACAATGGAATGATATTCTTCATGAGCAACCGAATGAAATGGGATTTGGATGTCCAAACATCATTATTATGCCGAATCAGCAATCTCACAACATGATCAATAAAGTAAAATTTGGTAAGTTTCCTGACTCGACTAATAAGAGAAAGATGGAGTTCCGTGATGATCATAGAGGAAAGAAAGTTCAATTTCCCCTATGTAAATCATTTGGGAAGAGGCATCAAGGAGAATGTTTCAAGGGAACTGGAAGATGCTTTGGGTGTGGAAAAGAAGGACACAAAGAAAGTAAGTGCAAAGGAAAAGGGTCGGTTAACACCATGGATGAGGATAATGGTATTGCAACGACATCAAAAATGGTTAAGTGTTTTAAATGTGGAATGTATGGGCATTATGCAAACAAATTCCCTAAGGGAAAGACTCATGAAGAGAATCAGTATGGTCATATGGGTAGTATTTATGTGGATGATGATGAAGAGACTACAAATGATATGTGAGATGAAAGAATTTTTGAAGCTCAGTCAATGGGTTGAGAATGTAGTGGAATGATTACATGTTTATCATGTGTAATTTTGGAATAAAGAGACATCTATGGATTGTTACACTGTTGTCTTTCCTTGTGTTTTGAAAGTGTATGATTAATGTTACCAGTATCCATGAAAGGTTATTCAGATATTTTTGGAATGTAGATGATATGCGCATAATGAAGGGATAAGGAGAAAATTAAATGTTTGATAGTATTCATGAGCTCATGATTGATATAAGGACTAAGTGATATCATGGTTTGAGTATATAGAATTTTGAGGATTTTGGTAACTTTTAACTACACTCATGTTTTCACTAAGGTATTCAAGAGAATACACGATTAAGGACTTTGAATGTTTGGAATGTGACCAACAAGACATATCTTATGATATGTGGGGATCAACGACAGTATTAAATCTCTGGTAATCGATGTCACTATATTATGAGAGTGGACTGCAGTATTATGTATAAGACTAAAGATTAGACTAGATTATGTTGGACATAAGTTAGTATTGTTTAAGGATAGAAGATTTTCGATATTATTGATGGGATGTTATACTAACGTAGTTTTAGAAAAAGGGACAACCTACAGGACGGGCGACAACCCATCGCTTCGGACAAGGCTGTAGGAATCGAACCCACAACCAAAGTGCGACTGGCCTTTATCGCCTACCACTGGCCTACAGGAATTCCCTGTTTAGTAGAAACTAGTTTTATTATATTAAGCAGAATGATATATGAAGTATAAGTCCATTTTAGGAACTATATATGATTAATCTCACTATAGGATGACTTATGTATATTTAATAACTTTTGCTTACCTTGTGTTTGAGACAGATGGAATGACCCGTCATTCTATCACATGATCTGCTAACACTTCACGAATAACAAATTCAACTTCATTTATTTAAGATATGAAGTGGAAATTGTTCAAGGCACGAACAACAGTGATATTGTATCAAAATAAAGTAAGTATTTATTCTAATTCAAATTTTCAACTTTAGGGAAATGATCTTGAAAACCAAAAATGTTGTCCTAGTGATCTTATACCTGATGAACCAAATGGTACCTTAGATCGTCAGAAATTTATGGATTTGTGATTACTGGATTTTCCATAGCCATGTTCTCTACCACTCTCCATCAGAACATGATGGTTAGATTTCTCTTCCATATCCATATTTTCACCTATGTGGAAACCCAGTGATTAGTTTATTTGGGTAATCGTTACATTTCATACTTTAGTTTTTAAAGCCAAGTTTTGGTATTCCCTTTTATGATGGGGGTTTCTATTAAATAAACTTTCAAATAGTAAACCATTTATAACCCCGACGAATTTCGAGGGCGAAATTCATTTTAAGGGGGGTAGAATGTAACAGCCCAAGATTTTATAAAAAAAATATTCTTTTTAATTTTATTAATGTCTTGTGTTGTACGCTACACCAAAAGGAGCTTGCACAACACACATCCTTGACTTGACTTGCATTACACGCAATCGCGACCTTCCTCGATAGCGTGTGTAGTACGCAATACCGAGTTTCACTAAACAACGATATGCTATAAAAATATTATTAAAACTAGCCGTTATGAATAGTAATAACCACTTTTTGAAATCCAGTAAATCTTATTTTTCAAAATGAACTTTATTTTTGGATTCGGAGTATCGAATTTAGCCTAAGGTGAAATTTTGGTACATTTCGGATAACTTTCATATTCTGATGAATAGTGAAAATTACTAAAAAACAACTTTTTAATCGAAATAATTAATAGTGATAAATTATTAATTGGAGTAGTTTTAAATTTTATTTAGAATATATTTTTACAATTTAATACAATGTTGGTCATTGGATGTAATTTCACATTTAAACTAGACATAAACAAGTGTCAATCTTTTGATAGATATTGTTTCTTAAAAACACACTATTTGTTTTAACAGCGGGATTTAATTATAAAATTAATTAATGCAACTTTTATGTTATGAATTTGGTAAAATAGACTTCATTTTTGAATTCGGAATATGAAATATAGCTTGGGATGAAATTTTGGCATTGTTCTGAAAAACATCAATTTTTGATGAATAGTGAAACTACTAAGTGGTAGGTTAAAAACTGAATTTTGCATAAAACTTAATTTTACCGCTTCTGTGAATGGAATTTCGAAAATCCGAGAGACACGGTTAATATCAAAGACTAAAATGTGGTTCAATGAGATGAAAATAATTTTTTGGTGAATAGTAACTTTTTACTTTTTTTACCACGGTTAATAGTAAATAAGGTAACTAAGGGTAAATATGATATTAATATTACCCTAACACATGTCCTAATTCTATTGGACAAGTGTAATTCGACCAAAAACAAACTTAGGAATAAAATATGACCATTTAGGCCCACTTGGATTAGATTAGGACATTTATTATTAATTTATTTAAAGAAGGGTTAAAATAGTTAAAATCAAAGTTTAATAAGTAAATCATTTTTAATATGGGGTTATACATAAGATAAATTCGACTATAAATATTCATTAGAAATCTAAAAAGATTTCCTACATAATGGTATTTTATTTTTAATTTTTAGACATCAAATAATTTAATTTATTTATGATACAACGATGATGAAGTAATTATATTATTAATGAAATATTGACATAATTGATGTTATAAACACCAAAATAAATGTAATTTGAGATTTTTTATGAATTCCACTAATTTTATAGATTACTATGATATATTAATGTTGATTTAATCAACTTGGTTCGAACATTTAATTCTGTTATGACTTTCACAAAAATCATATATCAAATAGTGTCAAAATTGACACAAAATAGTTTTTAAATCAAATATTATATTATTAATTGTTATTGTATTCCTAAAAATCTAAGGTTCGGCCAAATGACTTAGATAAGGATATATATATTAATAATAAACAATTTGGGGTTCGTTTGGCATATTATAGTAAGTGTATTAACCATATAGTGAAAGAAAACAAAAAGACATGGTAAAAGTTAAATTATTTAACTTAGAGTTAAATCTAATTGATAAGGTTAAAATAATATCCTAAACTTGTCTAAATTCTAATGGTTGATAGGATTTCGACCCATCCCCACTTTAGCTTCGAAATAATACCCTTTGGAACCATTATAAACCGATTTTGACTTTAATATAAAATAATATTTTGAGATATTTCTAAGGTGCCCCTCTCCTCCCCTATAAAAGGACACCTCCTCCCCCTCCTCCTCACACCAATTTGAGCACTCAAGCTCGGCCAAACCCTGCCAAAATCTCTTCTCCACTTCCCTAGCAACATCCTAGAGGTTCTGGTCTTCCTCAAAGACCAATTCTAGTGCCCTAAGAGGAGGTCTCAAAGAGGCACTTCAAAGAAGAGGTAATTACCGTTACCAATTCTTTCATCTTTATTTCATCTTCCACTTCTTCTTATTAGGTTGTTTCATTATGAAGTAATAACATCAGTATCACTCATATACTGATATGTTATTATAAGTATGAAACAACCCTATTTCACCATCTATCCATCCTACGGAAAAAGAAATCACCGCACGTGCGTACGTACGGAATACCGTCTCCACGCCGTGGTGTAATCTATTTTCCACCACCACCTTACATGGATGGGTATAATGGTGTAAAGAATAACTATACAGAGTTATTAAAACATCATATTGATTCTGATATATTGTATAATCCACTCCAATTCAATTCAATATTTATAGAAATGATATCATTGCTCGTGCGTACGTACGGACTACCGTCTCCACGACGCGATGAGATTCATTCTCCATGTTAACCATTTAAGAATGAATATAATGTATATATAAGAAATAATAATGAAATATATGACATTATAAAGCTACTGGATTTATGTATATATATACATATGTATTTCATCTACTTACTTCCATTTCAAGACAATAAGGAAAGGAAAACAGCGTTCATGCGTACGTACGGACTACCGTCTCCATGAATGGTGTTTTTCATTTTATTTATCTACCTATTATATATATATATATACTGAATATATATGATATATAAATCATATTTCATATTCTGGAAGTGAGTAAATCATGATATAAGTAATAATGATGTCAAGAACAACAAGTCAAAACACCTACGATAAATGAAACGATTTTACCCAAAACGCTTCTTTAACATGGAATTTACAAAAGAACGGGTAATATAATGTCATAAGTGAACCATATATGATATCATAACAATGAATATGATTCTGTAATAAGTCAATAACATGATTTAAATCATTATACAGTAGGTTCGGACACGTACAAGCAAGTCGGACCTAAGGTAAGGGAAATATCACAATCTCATTTTTATCCGAGATTGTTTATTCGTAAGTATTTACTGGGGTGTATTTTATCATCCAAATCCATGTTCCCTCAATATGTAATATTATTTCCATCCACCTACAATTGTTTAAATCCAATTTTACCCTTCTATGAGTTTTTAGTAAAGGATATGAAAGGAATTTTTTTTCTTTTTTCGTACGAGGTACTTTTTGACTTTTCCGACAAAAGTACGAAGAATGTTTTTTTAACTGATACGGCACGAACGGATTTATACTGTTTTATAAAGCCTTATTTTCATGAAGCTTCCTCTAAAAGATTTCATGACTATTTTCAATAAAATCTCTTTCTTTTAAAATTGCATGATGTTTTGTGAAAAGAAATTGATTTTGAAGAAGAAAGGATATTTTCCTCAAGAATTCAATTCAAGTGTTTTATCAAAATTATTTTCCATATAAGATAATAAAGGTTTCTGTTTCTATCCATATTTTTACATTGATTTGAATATGTTGTGATGAAATTATGTTTATGAATTCCTTTATCTTATATGAATGGTTTTATTATGTCATGTTGTTTAAGAATCCCATTTTTTTTATTACATGGGTTATGAAATGATGTATGATTTATGATTTTGTGGCACACATAAGAATGGTATCATTATGAGATGGGTGGGACCTATATCTCCCTCTAATGCATTGGGTAAAGATTTCATATCTCATGAGATAGACATGGCTGGAATGGTAGGTTATACCGGTTCAGTGAAACAGGACTGAAACGAGGATTACTCGATTCAGAAAGGTACTTTGTCCACTAAGATAGTCTTGGCAATGAGTCTTGACTAACAAGAAATGATTCTCTATGATTATGTGTGTATGCCACAATGAGTAATGTTTTAAGTAAGGGTTTCATTTTCACTACTATGATTTATCCCATGTTATGAAATTATGCTCTCTTTTGCAGGTTAAGATTTCCAAAAATGTTATGTTCTTATGAAAATTATGTGATTGATATTTCTTTTGTTTAGCCTTACTGAGCATTTGAGCTCACCCTTTTATGTTTTCTTTTCCCCAGGATATAAAGAAAGGTTTTAGGTAAAAAAAAGGAATATCTTTTGGGAGATTTTGAAGATCTTTCACCAGGATTAGAAGATTACGTTCCGAGTTTCCAAAGACACTAAACTATTACGATCCTTGTGTGTATATTTTTGTTATGTATTAAGTATTCCGCAAAAGTAATGTAATGTTCATGTACGTTAGGCTTCGGGTCTCTACACATTCTAATCATCTATATAATAAATATAGTTTTAAAATACATATATTATAGAAAAATTTTCATATATATCATACCATATATGATTTACTTATATCCCTTTATCACCTGTTTATTAATATTTCATTATTAAAATCACTACTTCAGGTAATAATTGCATTGTTTTTGAAGAATATTTTGGCAGAGTAATTTTGGTCCTTATACATTGATCATTGATAAATATTATTTGAATAAGGTGAAATAATATATAAGAAAATATGCACGTTTAAGAATTTTACATCATGTTCTAAGAGCCTATTTATGTTTATGCATGAATTATTATTAAAGTGATTAAAAAAATAAATAAGTACTCTAGGATTTGGAGAGTGATATAAATAATAAATTTGGTCGGTTATTTTCCATACCAAAGTCTTTTGAAAGTGTTAATAATAGAGTATATTTGGTGTTATTTTTATATGTTGGGGATTGGAAACACATGGAATTTTTAATCAATAATGTGATACTCATGTTTTTTCATTCCATAATCCACAACAATGGATCATTATAGAAACATTGTATGTTAAAAAATAATATATATTCTCATGAAATTGTTTTTTTACAAGTTTTAGGTTATTATAGACCCTTGTCTTCATATTTTAAACCCCAAGAAATCCCATTTTTATCTTAATAGTGGTTATTAATTTTTATTGTTTTCACTATCCATTATGGTGAAAATTTATGTTTTCTTTATTAGATAATATAATTAAATTTTAAAAACATGTAATTAATTTTATACAAATTAAATTCACATAATCTCAAAAATTAAATTTAAAATTAAACCCTTACGCACGTCGAAAAAACATGTTTTCTAATTAAAATCATTCAGAAGATAGAAATGTTTTAAAATCTAAATTAAATATTAAATTTATTAAAATAAAATAAATTAGATAAAATTTAATATAATTTAATTAATTAAACATTAAAATAAATTATAAGGATACTATATTTATGTAAATAATTTAAATTAAGAGGTACTTTTCATTAAAATCAATATTATTCACTATTCATCAAAAAATAATCATGTCCTAAAATTATAAAAAATTCACCAAAATATAATTTTCACATTTAGATTTGAAAAATGAATATTTTTTCCAAATATATATTCTCAAATAAAGAACAATTAATTTTAAATTATGTCTACAAAATGCGACTAAACATCCTTTTTGAAAAATATATTTTTTTATAAAAAAATTTGCTTTTTGTTTCAAATTATTCTTATTTTATTCCTAAAAAATAAATATCCATTAAATTTATTTGATAAATTCTTAAAACATATAATTTTTGTTATTTATTTATTATTATTTAAACCCTTAAACATAATAGATAAGTTATAATGGTCATGTTAAACTAGTTATATTTTAATAAAGTATCGTATTTTGTTCAAATGTGATATTACAAGCATTGAAATATATTGAAGAGATTTAATTTATTCAATACTTAATATATAATAAATTATTGATGTATTATATTCACTTGTAATTTTAGTTTTGTCTGTCATATATGTTATCTAATATGATTCTTCCTCTTTTAAAATCTTTGGGTGTTACATTTTATTACTTAATATATTGTTTCTTTGTAATTAAATCTTAATATTGGTAATAAGGTGTTTTACATTTGGTTAAACATTTGTTGGAAACTGATATCGTAAAACGTATTCATAAAAAATCCTCCTAAAATGGTATAAAGTGAAATATAAAAGTAAAATACAATGAAACCTATCAACATTTCCATGTAAGAGAACATTAGTGGGAAGTGAATATAAGTATATAAAAGAAATGTGTAAGTAATTATAGAGATGGATATATATCATTGATCATAATAAATTAAATAATCAATTGAACATTAACAACATAAAACCCATAAATTTTTAATTAGTTAAAAGTCAATTTTAATGATCTATTATGATGTTAATTGGATAACATTTTTGTTTCATGGTCCTTTTCCAAATGTTAATGAATTATTTTACTGTCATGATATATAACACCAGAAAATATATTTAATATCATTCCCTTTCATATGAACAATTTAATCATTTGGTTGTTCTCTGATAAATTTCACCTTATCTCTTACTCTATGAAATGAATATCCATAAATTAATTTTGTATTCTTGAATCACTGAAATTATATTTTATTGGATCATAAGATCCATAAGGAATTAACAAGTTATTTATCATGTCATTACTAAAAAAATATATTTAGTAATTGTTATCCAATATAATAAATTAATTTTTAATATATCAATAATGAATCATAAAAATCAATTTAAGTAATTTCATAAATTATTCTCTTTAATAATCATCCAAAATAGGTCTCAAAGAATTTAATGTCCAAAAAAATTAGATGAAAGGTCACTGAATTTCAAAAATCCCCATGAAATTTTATATCTATTACAAAATAAAGATTCTCTTTATGTTCCATTACAAATACGTGAATACCTTGGTAAAACTAAAAATTTAATAATAAATAAATGCTTCAAAAAATTAAATTATCTGGTATTAAAGTATATTCCTTAAGTCCAAATATTCAGTAAACACCATCAAAGATAACATAAACCACTATATAAATAAGAAATTTTATGGATACCAATACTATCACATAAACATCTCGTTATCATTTTTATATCTACATTAAACATATAGTAAGGGTCATATTTGTAAAAACCTCAACCCTAGTAGCCTAGAGATAGTGCCATACTTTTTTATATCGTAATTAAACACAAGGAATCCTTTCCAAAAGGACAGAAAAAATTTGTAGTATTTGAAAGCTAGATATATACATGAATCTAAAATTAAAACATAATATATCATACAACATATTAATTTTTTTGATAACACCATTATTCTCTATGATTTACCTGGCATATGAGTCATAATAAACATATTGTAATCCTATGGTAATATAAAAGATAATAAAGGGATGTGCTCAAATGATCAGTAATGGTATGCATATAGTTGAAGCTATACTGAATTAATAAACCTAAAAAATATGGAAAGGTAAAAAACTGAAATTGATTCCATTAAACAATTACATTGAGCATAATATGGTAGGAATATGTGTAAATCAAATAGTGACATAATATAATGATCTAAAACATATCCATGAATATAAAATCTAATTAGGATATCACAAGGAAACCAATAACTAATCTCATAATAACGATACACATACATTCATATATCATAAAAAACATTCAAGGCTTTAGAAAAGAAATCATACATATACCGGTAAGTCATTAGTTAATACCCAAAGTACATTGTCCCATGAGACCTTTCAATTCATCAAGGGGATATATAGGGTCCCTCCTATAACTTACTTAGTCCAATGTAATCCTAATATGAATGGGGTGAATCATAGTCAACATAAACATTCAGATTGAAACTATAAAAATAGATGTTATTAATTTTTATAATCAATATACATGATCATAAACCTTCCATAATAATATGGTGAATAGTATCAATGTTATTAGTCATAGTGAGAAGCTCAAGAGGGAGGTGAATTCAGTTCCCCATAAAATGATTTGTTCAAAACTAGTATAAAAAAATCGACCTTTTAAACCAAATCACACAGTTTTTCAAAAGAGTAGTTTAATATCATTTTGATCTTTTAAAATATTTATTGAAGCTAAATTATTGATTTGTTAAAACAAAATGAAATTTATATTAACTATTGAAATTTATTTTCATAAAAAAATACTTATATAAACACAGTTTAAGATTAACTATCAAAGTATGTGTTGTTTATATTATAAAGACAAATATATTTTAACGAGTTGTAAAGACTGAAACAAAACAGCAACACATAATAGAATAAAATAAGGGGTTAATTATAAATCTAATACCAAATACACTACACTTATCAATCACCCACTACCAAAAAGAATATATCAATATAACCTGATGGAAACATTGATCAGTTAAATATATAACACCTAACAAGCTATCCTAGACATGTAGGGACCTATTCTACAATAATCATGGGAAGAAAAAAAAACTTAGGTCATAGAAGGAAATTTTCCACAAAAAAACCTTGGGTAAAAAGATAAAAAAAATTAGTGTATAGAACATCTTGTATGCTATAGTTATTGTGCAGGATGAAATGTGTGTTGATAAAAAAAACAACAAATTGTTCAAAATTAAAAGAAACAAATAGAAAAATAATGAAGTAAGATATAGAAAATATACGTGTTTCATGGTATGATTTTATATAATTCATGAGTCTCCTCAAATGTATCTTGGAGAGGATCTCAATCCATTTCAATGAATTTCATAATAAAATATATCATCACATGTTATCTATATCTAACTGTGGGAAAGGATATGAATGTATTAAAAGAAATACTCTATCATAGTAAAAATTTGAGGTAAGATTTTTTCTTAACAGATCTCTTTAAATGAACCTTTTAGTATTCATCAAGAGTATGTATTATATTTCTTATATCTCTATCATATCCCCACATACACAAGGGAGAATTCATTAAATATATAACATAGACGGAATAAGAGTCTATTTGAATAACAATCATCACGATCCTTTAAATCCTCATAGTAAGCTTCCCACATATATTTTTATATTACCTATAATATTTAAGAATATAATCATTAAATAAAATTTCTCATTAATAAAATTAATATAATAGTTGTGAGAATTAAATTCAATTGTCCTAGAATAGTGATAGTGGATCATGTTTAGTGGTGTGTTAGAAAAATAGTGATATAGGCTAATGGTAGGTCCTTAAGAGGAAACTCATTTTCATCAGTGACTCATGTTCAATGGTTGGAAATATTGAGCTGACTCATATCTGGTGGTAGGTAGAGTCTTGTGGTGACTTCTTCTCAGCGGTGATTCAATCCTAATGGTAGGTAGAATTTGTAAGATACTCCACTCAGATGGTAGGTCATCATCATTGATGGCTCATATTTAGTGGTGACGCATTTCTGGTGATGAGCCTTTCTAAAAATTATGTCTTTCTTAGTTGGTAATCATTCCTGACAGTGAGTCATTCCTCCTAGTGACTCATCCTCAATAGTGGCTCGTTTATTCCAGTAGGTCTTTTCGAAACATAGCCAAATTTTAACCATATTTTATTATATTATAAAATGATATCATAAATCAAAAAACACATTAAATACATAATTAAAATTATTTATGAGCATTAAAACATGGAGGGGCCAAAAATATCAACCATTTGATGATCAAAAATCATGTAATTTTAGAAAACATGTATAAAATAAAAATTTTCATAAAATAGATATATATGAAAATTTAAATATAACTATACAATAATTTAAAAATATAATGCTATAGGTGTTAACATAAATATTAAAATAGAACATAAATAAATATGATATCAAAAATATTAAACAAAAATATTATCAGAGTTATAATAGAATGGAAAAACATGAATGGAAAAGAAAAATATCACAATTAGTCTTCTCAAATTAATTCCATAGTTACTATCCCCCAACAAAGATTATCAAAAAGGGGAAAACAATAAATGAAAAGGGTTATAAAATTATTAATATCATAAAATCCATTAATGACTAAAGTAATTTAATTATATTAAAAACAATTATGAAAATAGTCAAGAAGAATCCCCTATCAGAGAACAAAAGTCTAATGTCATACACTCTCGACTAATGTTCTATGATCTGTAGGTGATTTTCTATTTTTAGGGGCATATGAAATAGAATTTGAAGCTATGTCTAAGGTATTGGCTATAAAAAAAGATGTGGTGGTGGTGGGTATCCCGTAGATGATGAAGGGTCGAATGTGCCAAATATCTTCCTCATGAGAAAATATAAGAAGATGGAACTGATTAGGAAATAGATTTTTCAGATTCCTAAAAATAGCAAAATAAAAATTTCCCAAGGAGTGGCTGAAATATATAAATGATCAATCACTGTAATGGAAACATGAGATATAACTATAGTACTAGACATTTTAGATAAAGGATTCATCATATTGATGAATTCCAGGATGAAATTGACTCCACTCTCCCTATTATTGAAAAATACAATTTTCTATTCCATTGAAATCATAAGTATAGGGGTTATCATTTTCATTTGATTATCTTATTCCATTAATGCTTATGAAACCGATGGAAACTGAATAATTTTTGATAAAAATTTAATTGAGATTTCAAATTGTGCTAGGTATAGATTTTAGAAAGATAATAATTAATTGTCATTGTGATGTTCTTCTTTGATAACTGATCTGATCAGCTCAACATCTGAGGGATATGAAGAACTATAATTAAAAGCTTCAAATGTATTATTATCCAATCTCTCTAATAAAGAATAAATACTCTCATTAATGGAATTCCTCATATCATCCACCATGGTCCTCAAAGCCTACATATCAGAAGAAAGCCTAATTTTTTCAATATCATCCTCTTAAATATGGTGAAAAAACTTGTGGTGGATGTGGAACACCACAATCTCAAACAATAATCTACAATCTCTCACACTTAACATTCTAACAAGTTTTTCATCACTCCTAAAAATTATCCCAATGATAGAGATATGCCTCTATATGAAGTAATCCATGTCTTATTTAGACATATAATATATAGGAATAGAATGAGAAACAATATGAAATGGTGTAGAAACTCTCTCAGATATAGCATCATTCATAACTATTCTAATAGGTACATCAGATATAAATCGTGGATTACCCCCTAAAACATCGATCTTATCAACCATTAATCCCTTAGGATCTGTCTTTATTTAAACATAGATAGTATGTCTATAATTATTTGGAATAATTCTATCATTAATTAAGTATATGTATTCTAATCCTAGTCTATCATATCCATGATATCACTCCTATTATTCAAAATATAAAACATTTAATCCAAAAGAAGTAAAATCAATATAATCCAAAATTGTAGGTTCAATTATTTGACTAACAAAACTATGGGTTTCTTCCCCCACAACATATTCTCTCAACTCATCTCCACTAGGTTCATTAACATCTCAAATAAACCATGGTGTCTCCTCAGACCCAAAAGTAAGAAACAAACCTACTGAAAAAACATGTTCCTAAGTCATCTCATGATCATTATGACCACCACGGATAGAACAATATTCACTACCATCTACACCATCATCCCAACCATATTTCTCATCTATATATTTATCACATTCATTTTAATTTTCCTATAATTTCATCATTCTCATTATCACCATTATAATAACTATTTTTTACATCTAAAAAATCAACAACATCATTTGAATATTTAAAAGAGGAACTCATAAACCATTATTCTTATAAAACCTTAGTTTCCTCATCTTAATCATATTTCTCAGTCAAAATGTTTTCTATAATAGGTACAGAGCATGGAGGATTGGTTGGATCAAAAGTAACAGCTAGTCTCTTATGAATTTCAATATCCTCGAACTCCTCTACAAAAAACTTCCCCTAAATAATAGCATACTTCTGATCATTATCAGAATACTAAACAACTATATTTGATTCAAATCCATGATAAAAAATATCGTTTTGTCTGGAAGGCTGATAAACTAGATTAAAATCATCTTATATGTTTTCAAAATCATCAACCCATTTCCTAATTCATCAGTTCCAATTTATTTTCATTATTCTAAAAATCACATTATTAATGAAAAAGATTCCACACATTACATTGTATTCCTCATCATCATTACATAATTACATAGCCTCATGCATAGAAAAATTTATCATATAATCATTGAATGATTTTTACTTAGATGAAGGTTTCCATATTTCCATTATATGCACCATGAAATATTTGTATAAATTGATTATGTATCCTCACCTCATAATGTATAGAAGATGTACATCTTGGTATTTCATTATAATGATATATTATTTTATTGTGAATAAAATATGTTTTATAAAATTAAATATCAATTTATAGTCACCATATAATTCAGTTGTAGTAGGCCTTATTAGGGTCCACTATCCTTTAATATTTTCTAAATAATTATCATATACAAACAAAAAATTATCGCTTCAAATCAATTCCTGATGATGACATAAAACTCCTTCATGAGGTACCTTACCCAATCAATCCCATTATCTCAAATATATGACTAACTTTTCTCCATTAATTATTCATTTAATCAAATATTTATCTTCTCTAATGCAAAACTGAACATACTAATAAAACATTTGTAATATCCTAGAATATAATGGTTTCTCATTTTCTAAAATCAAATCTAACCATACCTAGTGATGGAGCACCCTAAATAAAATCTAATTTCTAAGTAACAACCACTCAATATTCACTTATTTCTTAGGAAGAACTATTAGATTCGTGATATGATGGTTTTTTGGCTCAGATACAGATCTGGTAAAAAAATCCTATTATCTTCTTTGATACATATGACTCATTGGGAGATAATTCTATAGATCAATCACTATAACCATTGAAATAGAATAGGAAGGTTTAGAGAAGGATGTGAGAATAAAAATAGTCAGGAGAGAAAAGGTCTCTAAGAGGTTCTAAGGTAATGGTGTGGGAGTGAGAGTGTGTCAAAATTAGACTAGTTATATGATTGATATCACTTATATATTTGAAAAGAAAAAAATGAAATAATATATTTACATTAAAATGAAATAAATTAATTAAATGAAAATATAAAAGAAGTAATGGAAGCATGATTCTAAGGGTGGATCATTTCCAGTTGTTGGTTATCCAATAGTTGGTTATCCAATAGTTGGTTATCCAATGGTGTCTTCTCCAATGATGGGTTATCCAATGGTGGGTTATCCAATGGTGGGTTATCCAATAATGGGTTATCCGATTGTGGTTAAATTCATATAGTGGCTACCCAGAATTAAGATCTAACAAAAATTTATCATGCTTAATTCATGTTTGATGTAGTTAACTCTATCAAAATTTAATGAATTAGTAAAAATATCAACTAGATAATGTTATTAACATATTAATTGAATATTTATATCACCCTTTTTAGAATGATCTCTCATAAAGGTGTTGTCTTACATCAATGTGATTTTTTCCAGAGTGAGGCACATGATAATTATAGATATTTATTACACTTTAACTTTCACAATATATAGGGACCTGTATGAATTGATATCCATGTTATATTTGAGTTGGTTTCATCCATAAAAATAGATAATAGAAACTACTTAGAGCTATGTATTAATATTTATAAATATCCAATGCAACTAAATTTTGATTCCTACTACTCCAATATACTATAGAAATTCCCAAAATGTTACATGTCAAAGAGGTTCTTTTTCTAAACAAATTGAAACCAAAAATATCAATACCTGAATAATATACATGGTCAAATTAGTTTCCTCTATGGTAGAATAATCCAAAATTGTTCATATATTTGAGGTATTTGAAAATTATTTTAACATCAAGTAAATGTGACCCTATTGGATTTTCTTAAAAACAAGCACACATACACACACAAAAAATTATATCATGTCATCTAATAGACAAATATATTAAACATACAATCATGCCTCAGAAACTAGTTTGATCCACTAGCTTCATAGCTTCATCAAGATACAAATTATTGGTGGTACTCATGGGAGTGTAAGTATTTTTAGTGCTATCTAGTAAAAAACGTTTTAGAATATCCTTGGTGTACTTATATTGATTTAAAATAAATCCTTATATACTTTCAAAAAACAGAATACAAAAAACAATTAATGTTGATGAATTAAACTCATTTCAAATTAAATTTTCATCATTTTGGAAAAAATTTCCCATAAATAATTTTTAGAAGATAGAATGATAAAGTTATTTACACATAATTGAAAAAATAAAACATCTCTTGAAATTATTTTTATAAAAACTGTTAGATCAGTTATACATTTTGAAAAAACTTTAAGGAATAAGATAAGGTTTGAGACTATACTTCCAAGTACTAGGATCCATTTTTTAAACATTTGAATGTGTTTCTAGTTTTAAAACATGATTTTGAAAATGAGGATTTGGAAAATAAGGGGTTGTTTTAAAAAAACATCATCAACTATATAAGCATTCAACAATACACATTTTTCAACCATCTGATATCAGTTGAAATCCAAATGTGTTGTATAGTCATGTAGTATTATAATGGATTTAGGTATGGATACAAGGGAAATGGTTTCCTCATTGTATATATCATCCTCTTGACTATACCCTTTTTACCTAATCAATCCTTATTTATTTCTATAGTTCTCAAATTATCATTCTGGTTTTTAAAAAATCATTTAGTACCAATAGGTAATGTGAATTTAGTTCTAAAAAATGTTCCAAATATTTATTTATTTCATGGTTAAGTTATTCTTTAATAATCATTACCTATAATTCATCATTAATTTCATGAGTTATGTTCATAGGTTTTTGATATTAAAAGTATGGAGGGAGTTCAAATTGATTCCTAATAAATTCTATAGTTTGTGTACCTATAACAAGGAAACCAACTATGGAATATAGATATTGATATTTCTGAGTCATAAAAGATCACTGAAATGAACGAGTTTTCATCTAATGGTCATCTACATGTTTATGTTTATGTTTTTCATGTTCTTCATAACTGGATGATTTAGATAGATGTTTAAAATTAGTTTCATAAGTTTTATAAATAAATCCTAGAGTTGAAAAATCATTTCAAGGTTTTATAATGGGGTATTTTTCATATGTGGATCAGTATCATAAAAAATTACATAAACATATTCTTTCATTGTCTTGGTTTCTTTTTTAAACACTCTATAAAATTTATTAGAGGCTGAATAACCATTGGAAATTCTATTGTCACTCTTGGACGAAAACATGTCAATATTATGCCTCATACTAAGAATAAAAACATTATCACCAAAAGATATAAATTAACCAACCTTAGGATTTATATTATTCCAAATTTCTTAAGGTGTTTTCTTTAAAAGTGTCATAATTAAGAATCTATTTATTGTATAGCATGTTGTATTCATATCCGCCACCCAATATGAATAGGAAGTTCATATTCATTACAGTATTCCATGAAATTTCATGAAGTGTCCAATTTCTTTTCTAAATAACACATTTCAATTGTGGTTTCCTGGAAGAATAAAAGTTGCGAGAATTTTCATTTTTTGAGCAAAAGAATTTAAATTAATGATTTTAATACTTTGACCCATGATCAATTATTTTTTTTAATCCTAATTCCACAAATATTATTTATTGATCTATTATAAATGGTAATATCTGAGAAAGCTTCACTTTTGTGAGCTAAAAATAATTCCCAAATATACTTGGAAAATTCATCTATAAGGATATTTTCATAGTGCTTCCCATTTAAGATAGAAACTCCAAATGGTAAAAAAAATTACATGTTAACCAATTCTAACTGTTGATATGTATAAACATATTTCTTTTAATTAAAATATATTTTGTGTTGTTTCCCATTTTAACATGGACTATAGACTTTGTCATTTGTTAATTCATGTTTCAGTAGATATTGTACTAACCCTTTTCTATTGAGCATTATGAGTGAGTAAATATTTTAGTCACCTAATCCCCTATACCAAATCCAATATTCCTTAAGAAAGTCACTTGGATAAGAAACATTTTTGAGAAAATAAATAATCTATATTAATAGTATATACATTTTCATTACCTAAAGAAGTAAAAAATAAATTAGTTTTAGAATTTAAAACATTCGAGGAATTGTTTTCAAATTTTACATATAAAAAATTATCACATATCTATGAGATTCTAAGAAGATTATTTCTTAAACCAATAAAAAATAATACATTAGAAATTAATACTGAGTTATAGTTTCTGATTTGGAAAAGTCTAATGATTAGTCCTTTAGCATTTTCACCCAAGGTGACATGTTCACTATCAACCTTAGTCAAAAATTTTAAGCTTGAGTAATTTACAAACATCTGTTTAGAACAGACTCTATCAATGTACCATATAATATTACAGGATCTCTTCAAGAAGGTTACATACAAAAAAATTATTCCATCAGTGATTTTGGTACCCTGATTATCTTGGGTCTAGAAATTTCAGTAATTAAGGCATCATGAATCTATATTTTTAATGGGTTTCTTATAAGAAGATTGTAAACTCGTGGATATGAAAACATTATTAGGGATAGTTGAATAAAAACTAGTAGAATCATTTCTAAAATCATATTTATGAATAAAAGTTCTCTTTATAATTATTCTCTGTCTAGGTTGATAACTGTGGCTTGTAGTATTTTTTGGTCAACTAATTTCACATAGTATTTGTGAGAATGTTTCTACACCATTAGTAAACCACTATAATACTTTATTTAACTTCTGATCATTAAATTTAGTTTATATATTTTCCTTCTAAATTTGTACATTTTTCTCCTTTTAAAAAGTATGAACACATTTAATATTAAAAATTAATTCATTCTTCCTTTTTAAAATTTTATAATTATCTTTATTCTAATTATATGTTGCTTCTAATAAGCTAAAATATCAAATGTATCTTTATTTTATAAATTATAATCATCATTTTCTTCACTAGTATGATTATACAAACTCTCAAGAAAATGAAAAAGTTCATGAGATACCTAAGATGTGTTTTTCATGAGACACATGTTTTGTTTGTCAGGTTTTTATTCATGAGTCCCGTATTAGTCAATGGAGTTATCTTCAAACCACTTCACATTAATTTAAAAGATTTATTTTATTTATTATCCATTTCATCATATATCCTTTTATACATTATCATGGTATAGTCTTCTTTGGAATTCCATTTTCTCTTTCATTCATATAATATTATCTATTTTTGATTGTCATCACTCTTCTTGTCATTTCTCAAATTTTATCTAGTATAATATTTTAATTTGTATATTAGTTTTATAAACAATTTCAATTTCACATTAAACCACTTAATACTTCTATATATATGAGCTATCTCTTCACCACTATCTACTGGTGATTCCTCATCACTGGAACTTTCAACCTGAATTTTTTATTTCTCTTTCAATTTTGAAAATATATACATGAATTATACAGCCATCCTTTTAGGTTCACGTTCCTCTCATTGGTTATCATTATGTTCTTTATCATACATAATTAAAATACCAATTAATTATTAGATAAGTATTTATCTAATGTCACAAGATTCTCTTATTGAAACTAGTGTTCTTATCCATCTTTTTGGAAGCAAACTCCACAATCGCATGATTTGATCCTTGCCTTAAACCAGAATTCTGAAAAATGCATCATGTTCACTATATTATTAATGATGGGATATATATTAGAAATAATATCATTATTTTTTACCATAAATGTATCATATTTAATTGTATATGTATTTAATAATATTTATTTTACATTAGTTGTTCCCTCATGAGAAATATATAATGTATCAAAAATTTCATATGATGTTTTAGAATAATGTATCATATTAAAATCATAATCACATATTTCACTGTAAGGATAATTCATGGAATTTCTACTATTTTTATAATTAATGGTAGAAGAATCATCCCAGTCCTATCTATTAGTTTTATGTAATTCATATTTATCTTATATAGAAGTCCATATTTCAAACCCCATGATGCATTTTCGTATTTATTTTCATTAGATCATACATAATTACAAGGTTTTTTTTGGTAGAAAACCCTAATTTTCTACTATCCATTTAAGGAACAAAAATTAGAATAAATAGAAATTTATAATAATTAAAACACAACTAAAATCACACTTGATAATATTTGGAAAAAAATTTATACCAAATGTTGGTCTAATTGAGAACCTCAAGAGGGTGTGATTTGAGTTACCAATAATTTGTTATGAATAATGTTAAATAAAAAACATGTTAATCTAAATCACCCATTTAATCAAGACAATAGTTTTTTATATCTTTATTATTTTAAAATATTTCTCATGGCCTGATTAGTGTTCAGATAAAACAAAATGAAATCTAATTTAACATTAGAATTAAAATTCTCTTAAAAAAAATAATTATATAAACACTAGTTATGATTAAATATCTATATAGGTATTGTTTACAAGTTGAAAAAAATATTTTAATGTTTTTATAGAATGAAACAAAACAACAACACACAATAGAATAAAACAAGGGGTTTGGACTCAATATGTGACCTAACACCATCTAGTGGAAAATCATCTACATATAAAAAAAATTATATAAAGATAATCTAATACACAACCTCTATTGGGTATGCATACAATATATTTAATGATATCCAGGCCATAAAGGGACCTATTCTATAATAATCATCTGAACAAAACAAACATAGGCCACACAAGGACTACATCCATAACTCACATTAGGTGAAAATTTAAATATAATGGGTGAATAGAATATCTCTTACTTTCTAGTTACTGTAAAGGATATGGTGTATGTTTAGAAACAACATAGATAACACACTTATCGAAATTAAAATCCACAAATAAAAGAGAAAGAAGTAAGATATAAGAAATAATAGTGTCTCTCAGTCTGATATTCTCATGTTCTTGAGTCTCATTGGATGTAACATAGAGAGGATATCAATCAATTTAAATAAAATACATAGTTTAATAATGCATCAAAATATCTCTTGTTATATTTTTCAGAATTAATCTGAAAGTACTATAATTTGCACTCTTTCACAGTAGAAAGTGAATGTAGGACTTATGAATGTAATATCTCTTAGAGTGGTCCTTATAATATTAATACATATTTTTTATTCTCTTTTACATAATGATTTCACACCCACACATGAAACAGGGACACCTATTTGATTATAAATCATAGTAAAAATAAGAGTGTTTTAGAAAAACAATCATCAAAATCATTTGTATTCTCATACTAAGATTCTGAAATAGAGTTTAATGTTCCCTAAAATATTTAATAATATAATCATAAAATAAATCATTTCATTAATTTGATTAATATATGATTTAATAATGTTATATTAAAATGTCTATGAATATAAAGGGTGACTCATTTCTAGTGGAGAGTTAATGCAATAGAGAGTCCGGATGAAAGTAGGTATTTAAGCAGTAGGACACCTAGGAGTGAATCTAGTTTACTAGTGACTCATATTCAATGCTAGTTTATATTTCGGTGTCTCGACTCTAATGTTAGATAGTTTTTGGAAATAAATTCTTTTCAGTTGTGATTCGATATTTATAGTTTTAAATTTTTTTTGATGTCTCCACTTTGATGGTAGTTCATCTTCAATGGTGACTCATATTCAGTGGTGAATCTTTTCAGGTAGTAATTCTTTCTAAGAATTAGGTATTTTTCAGTAGTGACTCATTCTTGATGGTGTATCATTCTTCTTGTTGAATCATCATCAACTGTTACTCAAGAATGGTAGTAGTTTTTCCAAAAATTATAAAAATTTCATTCATATTTTCTTATATTATAAAATGCTATCCTGGAATATAAAACCCCTTAAAAAGATAGATAGCTTGATTTGGAAACATTATAACATTGAGGTTCCAAAAAATTTAGTATATGCAAAGTAAAATTAATCAAAAACATTTCAATAAAATATGGAACATGGTTCCATAAGATATCAATATCATAATATTTAACAAAGTAGGTTGACATATAATAAAATACTATAAATTAGATCATTGAAAAAAACCTGAGGGAAATACATTTTTCTATTTTGAAAATAACTTGTGTTAAAAATGCATATGAATTATAAAAGAAAATATTTAATTGAAAATATCATTTCAAAGTTATAATATTAGCTTCAACACATTAATTCATCATTATGGAGTTACAATCCACTCATATTGTAAACGTTGTAAAAAGTTCGTTCAGATTTATTAGAAAATTCACAACACACTCTGTTTGGAAAATGATAAATTTATTCCTTTAAATAAATTTTTTAAAAATTAAAACATGGGTAAAAATGGATTTAAATATTCAATTGATAATAGTTAAATTATTTTTGAAAATAATCTTACAGTACATCGACATAAAAGAGAAATATTCCCCAATGGATTCAAATCATAAACAATATTGAATTAGGAAGAGATTGTGGAAAACCCCCTTAATGATTTATAATCTATTGAATTATATTCCCAATGAAAGAATAACTACTAAAAAACCGTAAATATCCTGAGACTAAATAAATTACTGATATAATATAGAAAATGGGTGTCAGATTGAGCTCAGAAAATTATATTGGTGTAAAACATCAAAATATGCCTCAGTGAAATAATGTTGAGATAAATCCCCATACAAAGATCATATCATTGAAGTGATAATTAATCAAATGAATCGATTTTTTGTCTCAAATAATATTAAATAAAGAAAAAATTTAAATAACTCATAATATTATCAAAAGTAATTCTATAGATAATCATTTCATTATATAATCAATAAAGTATAAGTTTATCACAATGAATTCAAATTGAGTTGAGAAATCACTTACCTCATGATCTAATCCCTCCAAACCTGTTCAAAACTATTGTATAATTTTTAAAAGTTTTATTTATTATTACTATAAATCTATTTATTTTTATAACAACTTATATGATTTTTTTATAACATATTACCACTCGATTATTAAATGTATTTCATTTATTTTCACTGTTTTTTTGTTAATTATCTTGTTTTCTCAAAACAATTTTGTCATGAAAGTCCTTATTCTCATTAATAGAATATAGATTCCTAATATCCATAATGATATTAATTTTATATATATATTATTTATTTTTTAAATACACTTTTTTAAGCATTCATGAATTTTTACCAGAGAAAATGTGTTGCATCGAATCATGGAGATAGTAGGTCGTACATATGCACGGGCGATGTTATCATTTATAAATGGTTGAATGGATAATAAAGTGGATGATATATTAATTTATATAATCAATATCATATCATAATTATCATATATATATATATATATATTATTTACATCATTAGAACCATCCCTGTATAGTGGTGATGAAAAAAAATTAAACTGTTGTGTGGACATGGTATGTCGTACGTACGAACACACGGTGCTTTCATTTTTCATAAGATGTATAAAACATGTAATATGATTTTCTCATAATCATAATAAAATTCATATATATTGATGAAACATGAGTTATTAATTTAGTATGTAAACATCACATTAAAAGGAAGTAGAAGAATATGAAGTAAAATTCAAATAGTCATAAAGACAATTACCTTCCCATAAATAATCCTCCTTTATATCTCCTCTTAGGGACACTAGGGTTGGTATTTTGATAATATAGGGACCCACATAAAATTTTTAGGTATTTTGGTAAGATAAATGGGGTGTTTTTGGTTGATCTAAATGGTGTGGATGTGTGAGGAGGTAATGGGGAAATTACACATGAGTAGGGGTGGTTTATGTTATTAAATAATGATTATTTTGTAATTAATGATAACCAATTTTGGTTGTAATTAATTTCAAGTAATTGTTTTATAATTAATGTTATAAATATTGTTTACATTCATTAAACACATCAACTACCCATTTAATGTTTAATTTTTTAATTATTTTATGCTTTTACTAGTTATATTTAAATCGATATATTCTTATACCTATACTATGGTAAATATTTTTTTACAAAGATATCTTTTTTATGCCTATAAATGAAAATGAAATTATTACAAAATTTGGACCTCCTGATTCCAAATATTGAATCAATTTTAAAAATTCAATACATTTTATTTTTATAATTTAATTTTAAATTAAACTTCACAAACACAATGAAAAATAGTTTTTCATAAAATTATAGTGTAACGCCCCGACCCCAGTTACCTAGTGTCGGTGAATTATTTTTATACATTGGCTTGATTACAAGGAATCAAGTCCCAAATCACCGATCAGTTTAGCAATCTTGGAAAATAGATTACATACATGAATGTCAGATTACACTTTAAAACACAGAAAACATCATAAATAATCATTTATGAATTCCATTATTCCCTTGGATAAACCCTACATATCAATAACAATACACTTCTTGGAATCCTGGGAAAAATAAAACATATAATGGGGTGAGCTCAGATGCTCAGTAAGGATAACAATATAGAAAAAACTTTTATAAATAAGTATAAAAATTTAAGGAAATGTATAACTAAAACAAAATCCTTTTAAACTTGAACTTAAGCATAATATGGAAAAAATAAAATGATGTAATGTCATTTACTTATTCACATGGATATTCTACTAGTCGAATAATAACATGCAATATCACTAACCACTTTCATAATGATGGAATGCATAATGCTAGACTATCATAACCACATAATCAAGGCCTTGTTCCAAGACTACAAATAAGATTTTTTCAAAGACTTGTTTTAGGACACTAGTTTGTCTCATTAGACCTACCGATGCACCGAGGAGATATAGTGGAGTCCACCCGTCACTTACTAAGTCCAATTCATTCCTCATATTAAAGGTTTTAAACATAACATAAACATTCGTATAAAAACTGGCATATGAAATGTCAATACATTACCCATAAACCATGAATGGTATAAAAACAAAACATCCATAGTCAAACATTTCCCAAAACCTTCAATACAATATAGAAGGTTTGTATCATAATAAATCAACTCCAATCTTGTTTAACATTTGATAGAGGATTTTGACATAGAAGAAAATGATTTGTAAAACTCTTTGAGAGAAATATCCCTTTTTCATGAATACATTTAAAAGTCACACAATTTAGAAAGGAAGTAATTTAAATAAATTTTTGAATCAAATTGTCCCGTGCCACTTTGAAACTTTTATATGTGATTAAGATTTTAAAACATTCATTTCCATTTGAATAAATCCTTAAAAATCATTTTCAAATCATGGACATTAATTAAAAGGGTTTAGAAAGATAAATCATTAAAACATTTAAAATTATGTTTTAGTAAAATTTCCATTAAAAATAATCCATTTGAAATCCCTTTTATGAAACATGGACATGGATAATAAATATTTCCCAGTATATACTTACGTAAAAAAATCTGGGATAATAATGAGATTGTGGAATTAACCATTACCAATTTGTTAACTTATGAAACTTACACCCCTTGAAAGAATTACCATACAATGAAGATTTAAATACACAAAAATTAAATTGTATTAGAAAAATAATACAATTATATCCAGTACATACACCACACCAAAGTAAATAGTGGCGACATAGCATGAATCTCGCGAGGATAAAAAGTGAGATGAAAACCCCTTATCATGCACTTTACTTTAGTTGATGGAACGTTTAACCTTCTGTATGAAGACCGTAGTATGTTATTAAATTATAACAGAACCATTTTAATATTTATGATATCATAATTTATTCATTTATGTCTTTATACAACCCATTTAAAAATAATTTTCATGTTAAATTAACATTTAAGGTAATAATCACTTTCTTTATTGTAAGTGTTTTTACTTGTTACTCTTGATTGTATCACATAGATCATTATTTAAATACTTATAGAAAATAAAACATGATTTATATAACATATATATTTAGAATATAAATATTTATAATATACATATATATGAAATGGAAAACACCATTTATGGAGACAATAGTCCGTACGTACGCATAAACGATGTTTCCGTTTTCATAACATATTGAACGGAACTAAGTGAATAAAATATATGTAAGTACATATATATATATATATAGTATAATTATTATTTCATATATTACAAACATATTAGTAATATATATTTTTATAATTGTCGATGAATGGTGAATGTGGAAACGAATCTCATCGCGTCGTGGAGACGGTAATCCGTACGTACGTACGAGAGATAGTATCATTTCCTTAAAAGTGTGGAATTGGATGGTATATTAATTTTACAGAGACATTATAATGTTTTTTCATTATTTTAAAACATATTACTCATAATTATATCCATCCGAATAACATAGAGTTGAATAACAAATTACACCACGGAGTGGAGACGGTAAGCCGTACTTACGCAGGCATGGTGACATTATCATTCATAAAATGGATAGAATAATGAATATAGGTATGAAATATTTATAATAACATCAAATTATATATAATATACTAGAGTTATTATTTTATAATGGGAATAAAAAAGAAAGAAGAAGTGTAAGAGGAAAGGAACTTGAAAGAGGGTGGTGAATACATTACCTCTTATTCGGGTTCTTTCTATTGATTTGATCAAAAGGGCTCTTAGATTGACTTTATGATCAAACTAAGGCCTCTAGGTTGAATTGAGGGAAGATTAGAGGATTAATTGGCAGTATTTGTCTGAACTAAAATCCTTTTATGGTATTCATAATTGGTTATAAGTGGTGTCCTTTTATAAAGGGGGGAGGGGCACTTTAGAAAAAACATAATGTATTAATTTATAATAAATCCATATTCGGTTTTTAAGGGATAAACAGTGGATTATTAAAACTCTAAGGTGGAGATGGGTCAAAATAATTTCATTCAACAGATTTTATATAGTTTCGGGTCACTATATTACCTTTATCTTTTTGATTTAACTCTTAGTTAAATAGTTTAACATTTACCATGTCTCTTTGTATTTTATATTATAAAGTGAATAAAAATACTGTATACTTCCAAGAGACCCCAAGTGGTCCATTAATAATACACCTATCATTATATAAGTCTTATTTCAGAACCTTAGATTTTTAGGAATAAAACATCATTTAATAATATAATATCTGTTTTAAAAACTACTTCATGTCAATTTTGACACTATTTAAAAATTTATTATTGTTAAAGTCTTAACATCTTTATTAATTCGAACCAAATTCATTTACGGAATGCGTACAATTCATATTAATCAATAAAATTAGTGTATGGCATCAAAACATTAAAATTATATTTTTAATAACATTTATAATACTAATTATTTTATTCATTCATTAATAAGGAAAATACTGCATCATTATTGTGTCATAAATAAATTTAATTATTAAATATCTAAAAATTATAAATAAAATACCATTATGTAGGAATTATTTTTATATTTTTAATTAATATTTATATTCGAAAATGTAATATATATAACCCTATGTAAAAATTATTTTTCTAAAAGATATTTGCTTATGTTGTTTTTTATCAACTTTTACTTTATTAATATAAAGTGTCATTATCACATACAAGTGAATCCATGGGGTCCCATAATCGACCCAAAGATGGCCATGGTCAGAAATTTGTCAAACAATAGGATTAGGACATGTTTTATGGTAATGTATTATTACTATAAGATTATTTGTTTACCATTATTTACCGGATTTACCCTTTAACCATGGTAAATAAAATATTTACCGAAGTAATTATTCAAAATTTCTAAAAATAAAAGTTACCAATTTACAAAATTTGTACTTCCTGATTATAAATATGGAATCCATTTTTCTATATTCAAAATATAGAAGTGGCAGAAATTAATTTAAAATTAATTCTCGTTGTTAAAACAAGAAACATGTTTTTAAGAGATAATAACTATCAAAAGATTGGCACTTGCTTATGTCCAGTTTAAATGTGAAATTTTGTCTAATGAACAACATTGGATTAAATTGTAAAAATATAATATAATTATACTCTAAAATCACTCAAATTCATAATTTATCACTATTAATTATTTCAATTAAAAAAGTTGTTTTTAATTAAAATTTAGTAATTTCACTATTCATCAAAATATGAAAGTTATCCGAAAAGTACCAAAAAATCACCCTAAGATAATTTCAATATTCTGAATCCAAAAATTAAGCCCATTTTGAAAGATAAAATGTATAAAATTTCAAAATGTGGGTATTATTATTCATAATGGACAGTTTGATTGGTTGTGGTGTGAGTTAGAACATGAAGTTGCGTAAGACACACGATAAAGTATTATTCAAAGAGAAGTGTACCATGGAAGAATGGGGTGTTACATTCTCCCCCACTTCAATAAATTGTGGCCTCACAATTTATGCTCGGTATTGGAAATTTGGGGTAGAAATTTCAAAAAATTTAGTGGAAATCCCACATCGAAAAATGGATAAATAAGGCCTCTACTTAAAATACAGAGTGGTAACTATGATGGTTACCGAAATTAACACATACTAGGGTTCCATGTAAAAAAACATGGATATGGAAGTGAAATCTAACCATCAATATCTGTTGGAGAGTGGTAGAGAATACGACTAAGAAAAGGAAACAATCACAAAGCCATAAATTTGACATGATCTAAGGTACCATCTAGAACAACATTTTTGTTCAAAGTTCCTTTTCTTAATGTTGAGGAATTTATTTATGATATTGGATAAGATCATAAGGAGATATAATTACTTTATAATTAGAGTTTTATCCATTAATAAATTTTTAACACAAACTCATCCTTCACTCTGAAACATAATACAACTCAAAATTAGTCTTATAGGGTTCCAAATATAATGAATTTATAATTCCCATATAAGAAACTTTATAAAAATGATACTACATTATACCATATAGGAACTTCACATAGTCCAGTGGTAGGTGATAAATCCCAATCGCACTGTGGTTGTGGGTTCGATTCCCGCAGCTTTGTCCGAAGCGATGGGTTGTCACACGGTCTGCATGATGTCCTTTTATAAAAATCCAAAAATAACTTTTCAAACTTAATTCATTCCAACCATTAGACTTATCCAAAATACTTATATCCAAACTCACATTCCAAAATTTATAAGGAGTTTAAACACAATGAATATCCTTTTTCACATGTAATAACATGTTAACACCTTCATCATGTATTATTTTAAAACATGGTAACATCCTGAATTACCATAAAACCTTTATTGATTACATTCATGCTCTCTTATTCTATATATAATACTAGAAATTTTTTTTATGACCAAAATTTTTGAATATTACAACAATAATAAAATAAAAAAACTATTATCCAATTCCAAGGAAGTCATGAATATCCAATATAATTTATCCAAATCAACCATCTCTTATTCCAAAAATTACTACCTTAGTATCAAGACCATATTAAGTATTACATTTACTTCAACCATGTATTATAAAAAAACATTTAACCGGTTGTTGATTCACTTTTCAAAGTACCATATAATCTCAAATCCTCAATGAAATAGTACTTCAGTACAATCCTTATTTATCTCTATAATTCATAGAACCAATATATCATTTATACAACACTCAAATGAAATTATTCGCTAATAACAACATAAGAACACTAGTCATTACTCTTCATATGTGGTAGTATCATAACTTTATTATTATCCAATAACATCATTTGGGGCATACTGTGATGATTTGAACATTGATTCATGTAGTGTCCCCACTCCTTGCAGATGAAGCATTGTACATTTGAATCCTTTTTCTTACCCCCGCAATCATGAACGTGGTGTCCTTTTTCTCAACACTTTTAACATACTTCCATTCCCTTCAAGCTTTTTCCAAGGTGATTCTTTCCACAGTTATCACATATGGGAAAATCCTTCTTTACCTTTTTCCCTTTATCTGTCTTCTCTCTACCATCATTTTATTCTCTAGCATCCCTTCGAATGTATAGGACTCTGAGAACTCCTTACTTATCTTATCAACACATGATACTATTTCTTCAAATGATGATAATACGTGGGAGACTATTTCCCTTCTAAATTCTGTCTTAAGACCATGAAATATATGATCTTTCTTACTCTTTGGATCATGCATATTGTTGGAGTTCGCATTCCTTCTACTGGGTGCCATTTCTAAACAATGGCATACACTATATTAGTATATGAATAACAATACCTAATACAAAACTTGTAAAATACTTAACATAAATTAAATAGTTTATGGATATAATCCATAATCATAAAAAATGTCTTCTTTGAGAAACTATATACTCATAAACCCTTCATAGTGGTTTATAAATAAAATGACAAGTATCCTAAGAATATCCCTCAAGAGTGTCATAACTAAGAGTGCAGCAAAGCCCGTTGTTGTGCACCAGTTCACCTTCGATTCTATCTCAAATCGGTGTTTTCAGAATTTACCCCTACGTACATCTGTGCCAGATCCACCTCTTCCTTCTCGTATCCAGACAGAGTTGTATTTCTTGGAAAACTCACAAAATCAATACAATACCAAAATTCTAGTAATTTCTTATATACTAATCCTCAAAGTATATCTTAGGGCTGTGTGCTCTAATTAGAGTTTATCTAAATCATGTTTCCAAGGTTATTTCCTAACTTCCTTTGATACCAACTGTAACACCCCGACCCCAGTTACCTAGAGTTGATGTATTCTTTTAATACATTGGCATGATTACAAGGAATCATGTCTGGAAGGAACGATCAGTTTTGTAGTCTTAGAAAATAGATTACATAAATGAATGTTACATTTCACTTTATAACATACAAAACAACATAAACAATCCATTATGAATGCCATTATTCCCTTCACTTAACCCTGCATATCAATCACAATACACTTCTTGGAATCCTGGGAAAAATAAAACATATAAGGAGGTGATCTCAGATGCTCAGTAAGGATAACAATACAGTGGAAACTTTCATAAATAAGAATAAACATTTAATGCAATGTATAATTAAGACAAAATACTTTTAAACCATAACTTCATCATAATATGGAAAAAATAAAATGAAGTAATTTCATTTAATTATTCACATGGATATTCTACTAGTTGAATAATAACATTCAATATCATTAACCACTTTCATAATGATGGAATGCATAATTACAGACTATCATGACCACATAGTCAAGGCCTTGTGGCAAGACTAAAAATAATATTTTGTCACGGCCTTGTGACAAGACACTAGTTTGTCTCATGAGAGATTCTGATGCATCATATAGCTATAGTAGGCTCCACCCGTCACTTACTAAGTCTAATGGACTCCTTATATGAAAAGGTTTAAATAGAACATAAGAATCTGTATTAAAACTGGCATTTGAAATGTCAATACATTACCCATAAACCATGAATGGTATAAAATTAAAACATCCACAGTCAAACATATCCCAAAACCTTCAATATAATATAGAAGATTTGTATCATAATAAATCATCTTCAATCAATATTAAAATCCATTAAAGGATTTTTACATAGATGAAAATGATTTGTAAAACACTTTGAGAGAAATATCTCTTTTTTCATGAGAATATTTAAATGTACCACAAATTAAAATTGAATAAATTTAAATAATTTTTTTAATAAAATTTTACCATACCACTTTGTAACATTTGAATGTAATTAACATTTTATAACATTCATGTCCATTTGAATAATTCCTTAAAATGATTTTGAAATCATGGACATTAATTAAAATGGTTTAGAAAGATAAATCTTTAAAACATTTAAAATTATGTTTTATTAAAATGTCCCTTAAAAATAATCCCTTTGAAAACCCTTTTATGAAACATGGACATTGATAATAAGTATGTCTCAGTAGATACATAGGTAAAACAATCTTGGATAATAATGAGATGGTGAAATTAACCCTTACCAATATGGTAACTTGTGAAACATACAACCCATGAAATAAGTATCATATAATAAAGATGTAAATACACACAAATTAAATAATATTACAAAAAAATACAATTATGTTCAGTATATACACCACACCAAAGAAAATAGTGGCGACATAGCATGAATCTCACGAGAATAAGGAGTGAGATGAAAACCCCTTACCCTGCACTTTACATTATTCGATGGTACCGTTAACCTTCTGTATGAAGACTTTAGTATGTTATTAAATTATACCAAAACCATATTAATATTTATGATATCATACATTATTCTTTTATGACATTATACTACCCATTTAATAATAATTTCCATGTTAAATTAACATTAAGGGTAATAATCGCTTTCTTTACCGTACGTGTTTTAACTTGTTACTCTTGATTGTATCACATAAATAAAGATTTAAATAATTCTAGAATATAAAACATGATTAATTTATCCTATATATTTAGAATATAAATATGTATAATATACATATATATGAAATGGAAAACACTGTTTATGGAGACAGTAGTTCGTACATACGCATAAACACTGTTTTTGTTTTCATAACGTATTGAATGGAACTAAGTGAATAAAATATATGTAAGTACTTTTATATATATAAAGTAGCATTATTATTTCATATATTACAAAAATATTAGTAATATATATTTTTATAATCGTCAATGAATAGTGAATTTGGAAACGAATCTCATCACATCATGGAGACGGTAATCCATACGTACGCACGAGCAACAATATCATTTCCTTAAAGGTGTGGAATTGGACTGTATATTAATTATACAGTGACATTATAATGTTATTTTAAATATTTATATACATATCACTCATCATTATATCCATCCAAATAACATAGTGTTGAATAACAAATTACACCACGGTATGGAGACGGTAAGCCGTACGTACGCACACATGGTGACATTCTCATTCATAAGATGGATAGAATAATGAATATAGCTGTGAAGTTATTATAATAAAAACAAAGTATATATAATATTCTGGATTTATTATTTTCTAATGGATATAACAAATAAAGAATAAGTGGAAGAAGAAATAAACTTAATAGAGGGTGGTGAAAACATTACCTCTTCTTCGGGTTCTTCATTTTGATTTGATCAAAATGGTTCCTTAGGTTGGCTTTCTGATCAAAATACGGTCTCTAAGTTTAATTGAGTATAGTTTAGAGGATAATTGGGTAGGGTTTGGCCAATCAAGAAGTCTTTTAAAGAATGAAGAATTGGTTAGAAGTGGAGTTCTTTTATAAGGGGGAGGAGGGGCTCTTTAGGAAAAACATAAAGTATTAATTTTTAATAAATACATATTTAGTTTCTAATGTCTAAAAAGTGAATTATTAAAATCCCAAGGTGGTTATGGGACTAAATACTTTCATCCAATATATTTTAGGTAGGTTTGGGTCACTATATTAACTTTATCTTTTTTATTTAACTCTTAGTTCAATATTTTGACATTTACCACGTCTCTTTGTATTTTATATTATATAGACAATAAACATACTATAAACTTCCAATAGAAACCAAGTGGTCCATTAATAATACACCTATCATGATATAAGTGTTTTCTCTGATCCTTATATTTTTATGAATAGAATATCAATTAATAATATAATTTTTGTTTTAAAACCTCATTTATGTCAATTTTGACACTATTTAATAATTGATTTTTTTTAAAGTCTTAACTGCATTATTAATTCGAACCAAATTCATTTAAGAAATTATAAAATTTCATATTAACCAATATAATTAGTTTATTGCATAAAAAAATTAAAATTATATTTATTTGAACATTTATAATACTAATTATTTGATTCTTTCATTAATAAGGAAAATATTGCATCATTATTGTGCCATAAGTAAATTTAATTATTCTTTGTCTAAAAATTATAAATAAAATACCATTATGTAGGAAATATTTTTACATTTTTAATGAATATATATAGTCGAACATATAACATTTATAACCCTATTTAAATATTGTTTTTCTAAAAGATATGTTCTTATGTCATTTTTGTATTTACTTTAACATTATTAATATAAAGTTTCATTATCACTTACAAGTGGATCCATGGGGTACCAAAATCGACCCAAATATTCCCATGTTCGGACATGTATCAACCAATAGGGTTAGGACACGTTTTGGGTTAATTTATTATTATTATAATATTATTTGTTTACCCTTATTTACCGGATTTAGCTTTTAACCATGGTAAATAAAATATTTACCTAATTAATTATTCAAAATGTCTAAAAATAAAAGTGACCTATTTACACAATTTGGACTTCCTGATTCTAAATATGGAATCCATTTTTCAAAATTCAAAACACAAAAGTTTCGGAAATTAATTAAAAATTAATTCTCGTTGTTAAAACAAAGAATGTGTTTTTAAGAGATAATAACTATCAAAACATTGGCACTTGCTTATATCCAGTTTAAATGTGAAATTATGTCTAATGACCAACATTGGATTAAATAGTAAAAATATAATCTAATTATACTCTAAAATCACTCAAATTCATAATTATTGCTATGAATTATTTCAATTAAAAATGTTGTTTTTAATTAAAATTTACTAATTTTCACTATTCATCAAAATATGAATGTTATCCGAAAAGTACCAAAAATTCACCCTAAGATTACTTCGATATTCTGAATCCAAAGATGAATTCCATTTTGAAAAATAAAATTTCTAGAATATCAAAATGTTTTTTTAGTATTCAAAACGGATATTTTGATTAGTTGTGGTCTGTGTTAGAACCCAAAGTTGCGTACAACACACGCTACTGTATTATTCAATGAGAAGCGTATCGTGGAAGCTTGGGGTGTTGCATGTAGTATAACCCAAAAATGTACTAATATAAAAATAATATATAAAAATTATTTAATTGATATTAAATATATTATTTAAATCTATATATTAATTATTTTACTATGAGATCAATTTTATTTCATAAAACTACTTTTAAATATAAACAATATGAGCTCTTTATTAAAATCTGTATTTATCATTTTTCACATAAAAATTAATCCTTTCTGAAAGTTATAAAAAACTCATCCTATAATAATTTTGAAAAGCTAAATCAAAAAAATTATTTAATTTTTTAAAATATATTCTCTAAAAGCATCAAGAAATTAATTATAATATTTCTTCATAAAATCAATGAAAACCCATTTTTTGAAGAAAACATATTTCTGGAGATATAAATAGCATTAATAAAAATAAATTCTTATTCACAATGAATAAATTAATACATCAACAATGAGTAGGAAAATTATATATTTCTTAATGTGGTTTAAACTATTCATACACTCTAATTAAAGAGTTATTTTATAACTATCATGTTAAAATAACATTATATTTTGGTTCGTTGTATGTTTAGTGTTGTGTGTTGTGTACTATTTCGAACATGGTGTTATTTTAAAATCATATGGGTCCATGAACCATAAGCTATCAGCAAGATTAAATATATTCAAAAATAAATATAAATTAAAATGTTTTGGTGTTACATTATCTCCACCTTCAAAGCATTTCATCCTCACAATTAGATATTGCACATTGAAAATCCATGGCCATCAGTTGAAAATTCCATTATGGAAATCCAAAAACATATAAATGATTAATAAAACATACTCTTAAAATATGAATGAATAAATTTTAAGGTCACGTAAAATAAGGACTTTTAAAAGGATAAAATTATTGGGATGTGAAAATAAATACATGAAAGGGAAATATTACTATCACAGACTGGTGGAGTGTGGTAAAGAGAATGGTAATTAAAAAGTTAATCATAAAAAAATAAATATTTTAGGGGTTAAAAGGCCATTTATTTCTCAGTAAAGAAGTAGAAAAATAATGTTTTCCTTCCAAAATATTTTCCTAGAGTTGAGAAATATTTTTTCTTCCTAGGGTAATAATATGAGAAAATATACTTACTTGGAAGGCAGAGTTTCATCTTTTTAACAATTCCCACCGAAAACTCATATTTCTCTCCAAAATTAAATTCAACATTTATTTCCAAAATCAAATTCAAAAATACTCTATTAATATTTATCATATATGGATCCCAAAATTATGTTATCCTTTACCTGTCATACTATTAAAATAATTAAAAAATATTTTAGACAAACCAGAACATCATATAGTACAGTAGTAGGCGATGCACCCATCTTTCCCTTTGTTTGTTTGTTCAAGACTCAAAACCATGTTGGATGGTTTGGTTTTTCACCCAATCTGTGGTTTATAATTTTTCTTAAACTATAATATTAAAGTCATTACAACATTCCAAAAAACCTATATTTAATCATTCATTCTTGGGGCTTGGAAATCTAGTGACAAAGTCCATAGTAATTACATCTCTTACTCTAAGAAATATATATCCAAAAATTAATCAATTTTATTTCTAACGAAATATAATTCTCTTTTAATGGATGTTAATATCCATTAAGTGCAATGATTTTTTTTCATCTTTCTCAAATTATTTTACAAAACCAATTTAGTTGGAACAAGTTTTCCTATAAGAATAAATAAATTTATACTTAGAACCTCATTAAATGTTTAACATCAACAATTTTATTAATGGTTAGCCTTATGAATCTTAAAAAATATAAATATAAAAAAACATTATAAATAAGGTTAATAAATTTACAAAATTAACATACCATTAATCTATAAAATAATATGAAGTATATCATAATCATCACATAACAAACATGTTAATGACTTCATTATGTATTCTCTAAAAACATGTTTATAAAATAAAATAACAAAAAAAAACCTATTTAAAAATTCATGCTTCTTTATTCCTTAAATAAAAAATATATTATTTTATATTTACCTAAAATCCATATTCTTTTTCAACACTATGAATTTTATCATAATCACATTCTCAAAAAACATTAAATTGTTCCAAAGAAGTCTAAACTATGCAATTTAATTTATCTATATCAATAATATCTTCATCAAAACATCAATATCAATCATTTGTAAAAAAAATGTATTTTTCTATAATTTATGTGTTTTCTAAGAAGTTCGACTTACTATTGAATCATTTTTCATTGTACCATTTAACACATGATTTTAAAACCATTAAGAAATAGTTCTGTAGTAAAACCCTTAAACATTTCAATAATACAACCAATAAAATACTTTTACAACGTATTTCGTGGATCCAAATACACACCCATATTAATTATTTCACATTAGTTGTACCAATAGTATAAAAATCCCATGATCCTAATTCTTTTTCTGAGGTATATTCTATTAACACATTGGGAATTAATTTTCATAGTGCCCCATATACATCCATTTGAAGGGTTTCACGTTGTAAAATTATTTATTTACCTTAAAATAATGTTCTTTGAGGTATTTATCATTACAATTTTAGAAAAACCCAATTCCCTTTCTGCATGTATCGAGGTAATCCCCTCTACAATTATCACATGTGGGAAAATCCTCCATTCTCTACTAACATTTATCTGTCCTTTTTTCTATCATTCTATTCTTCTTGTTCTTCCTTTAGAAGTTATAAGTCATGTATAATTATCTCTTTCATGATATCACACGAAACTATATAATTATATAATGAGAAATTTTTGTAGATTGGTTCCCTTCAAAGTAATGGATTAATACTATTAAAGAAATTATCAATATTTCTCTTTGGATTATGTACATAGTATTTGACATGCCATGAAATCCTTGTAAAATTGTATTCATATTTATAAAATCTACCATCATCCTTTTTCCTCAGAATCAATAATTTTCACCTTTTATCTACTCACTGTTTGTAAGGAATCTATTTTCCAATAAAATGTAATTAAAATCCTTGCATTCCATTTCATCAATTTCCACCCCCATACTTAGTGTTTTGAATCGATAACCATTATTGATCTGTATCCCCTAGAGATTAAAAATTTCTATAAAACATTTTTCCCTTTCATTACCTCCCAATGTGAGAAATATATTAATTACTTTACTTATCTATTTCCTAACAACAAATGGATTTATATTTCCATTACATGATGGATTTTTATGACACATGATGCAATCTAGAATCGTAAAACCACATTGTGGATCCGAACACTACACAATTTGGAAAGGGTTATTGATTATAAATTGATTCATTTTTCTCGATATAGTTATTATTTTTCATGTCATGCTATATCTCCCACTATACCTTCATTATCATTCGTAGGAGCTAAATCTTACATGGATTCTATATAATGATATAGTTTCCTATTCTTCCACTAAGAACCATTTCTAAAAAAAGTTCCATACATTAGATTTGATCATAAAATAAACAAATATAATGTATAATCTCAAAACTAGTGGAACACTTAACCCAAATAGAAAATTTTATTAAAACTAATTTTAATTCATTGTCTTGGTTTCATTGGGAATATTTAAAATAATAATAGGTTATAAATCACTCATTTATATTTTTTTAACTATAATTCCGAATATCTTTACTATTTTTTCTCATACCAATTGTAATGACCCTGACCCTAATATCCATGATCCAATACCATACTTTATTACATCAGTATAAGATATACAGAATCTCATCCCAAAGGACATTATTTTTCAGTATTTTTGGAAAACAAGTGACATACTTAAATCTTACATTGAAATTGAATATAAAATACAATATATTAAATCTTTTGAGATAACTATAACTTTCCTAGATAAACCCTTCATATCAGAAATAAAATACATCTTCTCATCTGGGGGAAAGATGAAATATAAAGAAGGTTTGAGATCATATTCTTAGTATGTTTATGAATCTAGTATAATTAATAATTAATAAATATACACAAAGAATATGGAATGGTAAATAACTAAAACGCATTCCATTAAAATAATGTATTTAAAAAAATATGGAAATAATAAATGTAAATCAAATAATTCTATAATAACATGATCGAAAACTTATCCATGATATCAACACAACCAAGATAATCAAATGGAAACTAATAACAAACCTCATAATTATGGAACATATAAAATTAGAATATCATAAAAATTTCATCAAGGATTAATCTGAGACACCATACATGAATCTATAAGATATCTTCTAATACCCAAACTACTTTTCCCCATGATACATAATGATGCATCGATGGGATATATAAATCTTTATCAGTCACATAATATGTCTAATTAATTTCTAATATTAAGGGGCAAAATATATTTTGTAGCATCCCAAACATAAGTATCCTAGACTGGATGTATTTCACATTACAATTTTAGAAAAAACCAATTCTTTTTGTGCATGTATCAGGGTGATTACCTCTACAATTATCACATGTTGGAAAATCCTTCATTCTTTTCTTACATTTATTGGTCCTTTTTCTATCATTCTATTCTTCTCATTCTTCCATTCGATGTTATAAAACATGTATAATTTGCACGTTAATGATATCACATAAAACTATATCCTTATATAATGAGATATTTTTTAGACTGGTTCCCTTAAAATTAATGGATTACTACTATTGAAGAAACGATCTATATTAATCTTTGGATTATGGTCGTAGTTTGAGGCATGACATTAAGTCATTTTAAAATTGGATTCATATTTATACAATCTACCATCATCTTTTTTCCTCAGAAACAATAATTTTCACCTTATATATGCTCACTATTTGTAAGGAAACTATTTTTCCATTAAAATATTATTGAAATACTTGTATTACATGTCACCAATTTCCACCTCATCCTTAGTGTTTTGAATAGATAACCATTATTGATCAGCATCCCCTATAGATTAAAAAATGATATAAAAATATTATCCCATTCATTACCTCCCATTGTGAGAAATATATTATTTATTTAACATATCTATTTCTTAGCAATAAATGGATTTATATTCCCATTACATGATTAAGTTTGCTGATGCATGATGTGATATAGAATTATTATGCTGCATTGTGGATCAGAACACTATACCATATAGTAAGGGTTAGTGATTTTAACCTGATTCATTTTTTCAGTATAGTTATAATTTATTCATGTCCATGTATATCTCCCACTAAAGCTTCATTATCTTTCCTGAGAGATAAATATTACATGGATTATGTGTATTGATATAGTTTCAATTTCTTCTACTACGAAAAATTTCAAAAAAAGGTCCATGCATTAGATTAGATCATAAAATAAATAAATATAATGTATAATCTCAAAACTAGTGAAACACATAACCCAAATTGAAAATTTTATTACAACTAATCTTTAAATCGTTATCTTGGTTTCTTTTGGGAATATTTAACAATTTTTTAATTGGGTATTAATCTCTCATTTATATTTTCCTAACTCTAGTTCCCAATATCTTTACTAATATTTTTTCTCATACCAATTGTAAAGACCTTGAGCCCAATATCTTAGATCCAATACCTTAATTTATTACATCAGTATAATATATACAGAATCTCATCCCAAAGAATAGTATTTTTTATTATTTATGAAAAACTAGAGACATACTTAAAGCTTAAATTATAATTGAATATAAAATAAAACATATTAAATATTTTGAGAAGACTAAGACTATCCTAGATTATCCCTTCATATTAGTCAAAATAAACATCTTCTCATCTGGGGAAAGATGAAACATAAAGAAGGTGTGAGATCATATTCTTAGTATGGTTATGCATATAGTAGAAGCTATAATTAATAAATAGACATAATGAATATGGAATTGTAAATAACTAAAACACATTTGAGTAAAATAATAACTTTAAAATAATATGTAAAGAATAAATGTAAATCAAATAACACTATAATAACATGATCTAAAACTCATTCATGATATCAACACAAACCAGATAATCACATGGAAACCAATAACTAACCTCATAATTATGGAAAATATAATATCATAATATCATAAAAATACCATCAAGGATTAATCCAATACACCATACAAGAATGGGAATGATATCATTTAATACCCAAACTACTTTCTCCTGTGAGACCTAATGATGCATCGATGGGCTATAGAAAGACACATTAGTCACATATTTTATCAAATGCATTCTTAATATTAAGGGGTTAAATATAGTTTTTATCATCCCAAACATAAGTATCCTATACTTGATGTCTTTTACCATTACATCCGCATAGGATAAAATGAATTTCATCTCAAAAGTAAAATTTAGTTTTATAGTATTTATAAACTAGATACCTACAATAGTATTTAATTACAATTGAATACAAATATTACAACAACAAAATTTGTGAATAACAATATTCCATTTAATTTATTCTTATATATCAGTCAGTGTAAACTTTATGAAACTATAGTAAAAAGGAAAAAATAAAAATGGGAAACTAAAATTCTATATATGGTTTAAGTACAACATATGAAATAATAAACCAATGAGCATAACTAATATGTAAATGTAAGTAACTGAACACCCAAACCATCTAATTAACATGAGAAGGCATAGTCAATATATTTAGATAAATAACTAAGTGAACATTCTATTTAAATAACTGGATAATTCACAATCATTTTGGAAAGGTAAATAAATGAGCACATATACCATTTAATAAAAAATATAATAACGAAATTAATACATAGATTTTTTTCATTGAATAAAATTAATTGATAATAATATATGAATTATGAATGAAGGTAACGCTTAATTGTTGGACACCAGGTTTTCTAGACACATGATATCTCTACTTGCAGGATCTATCCTCATGAAAACTAAAAATTGAGGGGTATAACCCCATTTCACTATGGTTATCCAATTGATTCATCCCATCAGGCTACTGATGCATCGTGGGGATATCATTACCAAGGCCCCACCACTGTCTTTAAGTCCAAATAATTCCTCATATATCCAATAATTGTTTTAATTTATAAACAATGTGACTTATAAAAAATCTGTAGTGAGTAAAGAATACAAATTTATCAATATTTCCATATATAATCAAATAACTGTAGAAGTAAATAACATATGTAAAAATTGTATATGGTTTAGTAAATTAACACATCCATGATAAATAAGATGGATGCTTTGGGGAAATTTATTTTCCAATGATCATAGAAAAATAAACATTTCTGGAGAATGTTATTGACTAAAAAATGAATTAAGGAAGTGAATGGAAATACTTTCCATAGTCAAAATAATCATAAATCATCTAGACAAAGGATAAGGATAGTATTAACATGTATATATTGGAGTTATAATAATGGAATATTTTCATTAATTAATATAATTACCATAAAAATATCTTTAAAAGTTATTGGGGAAAATATCCTTTTAATTTGGAAAATCATTTTGAAATTTTATTTTCTTTAAAAAGAACTTTATAAAATTATTTAAATATTGTCTTTTATAATTAAAAAGTAATATTCTATGAAATGGTAGTCATTTTTAATTTCATACATGTTGTAATGAATATTCATTTTTTATGGAAAAAATGATAAAAAAGATCCTTTTTTGGAAAAAGGACAAGAAGATACAATTGATTTTTTTAAAGTAAAAGATTGGTAAAATTGTATTTTAATAAATCATATTAAAATTTTAAAATAATTATTTTTTTAAATAAATATTAGAAAACATATATTTTATGAAAATAGAATTCTTATAGAAGAAACAAATTATGTGGGATTTTATTAAAACATTTTATCAAAACATTAAAGTACCGAATTGTAGAAAAATAGTACTATAACATCAAAAATATCATGAATAACCATTATAGAATAAATTTATATGGTTTATTAAACAATTATAATATAATATTTATTATATAAAATTCAATAATAAATAATCTTGATTAAATTGTTATTTTGAAATAAACCCTTAAATTGATTGTAACATTAATGGGATATTTTATTAATAAATCAATTATATGTATCAAATTTAAATCCACATACAACAATATTAAATAAAATAATAGATAGTAAAAAGTTATTTTAAAAAATCATATAATATCATTACTAATGAATTGAATGTTTAACCTAATTAATGGAAATTGGGTTAAGAAATTATTTACTATATAGACACATTATGTTAAAATACACATATATGAAAGAAATGAAATTTAAACATAAGATAACTTAAATAATTAATTATTTGTTATATTACATGTCAAGTGGTATTTTATACACTATATAGAAGAAATTTGTTTCATAATAAAATAATATGACTAAATGAAATGAAAATAAGACGGAATCTATTACCTAACATTTTAATTTTGGTCACACTTAAAATAACCTCTTTTACAGTGGTTTTAAACATGTTATTAACTTAAAAAAATAAATTTTTTTAATAATTATGATGTCATATATATTTCATTTAAAACATATTTTTACATTTTCATTATAAATCATTCAATATTTCAAATGTTTTGGGTAACAACTACTTTGATATTTTAGTTTTTTCACATGTTATTGTATTATTTCTCTTACTAAAATCTTGATTTTATCTTATCAATAATTTAAAACATATTTAAAATATCATATATTTTCATTATACAATTATTTATACTAATCCTTAAATTTTGGTTTTTGGAAATAAAATACATCGTTCATGGAAATGGTAGTTCTTACATACGAATGAATGTTGTTTCTATTTTCTTATCATATTGAAAGAAAGAAAAGTGAAATATATATATATATATATATTATCATTATTGTATAATTAATATTTCACATATATAAATTATCTTTATTAATAAGATATTTAATACATTTCATATAAATCATGAATGAATCACATCCCTTTGGGAGGCAGTAGTCCACTGTACAAACCTGTGACACTACTGTATTCTGATAAAAATGAAAAACTGAACCTATGTGTGATATAATAATTCCAAGAACATAAAGATATCATAAATATAATAGATTTAAAATATAAACTATATTTCATTCATTATTCCCAAACTTCATAAGTGGGGCAGAAAAATGAACAGCATCAGATCGTGAGGAAGTAGTCCACAAAACACATGAACAATGATTTTCTAACTCATTTGAGGGAAGATTTTATAGTTTTAGGTCATAACATTTCATTAATAATATCTTAGTATATTTAATGTAACTATATTATAATATAATAATTATATAATAAGAATTAACATCCGTGGAGGAGAAAATAAAATAAAAACTCGTTTATAATTACATTACATATTCTTAGGGTACCCTCCTTGGGTTTTCACTATAAACCTTTATTCTTTTCACGTATACCAAAAATAAGGATTATAGTATGATTTGAGATACTTTTAGAGGTTATTTAAATATGGACCTAGCCTTAAACATTACATAATCTTGAATTAATTGAATAATTCAAATTCAGGATCTTTTCAGGTTTAGAGTTTTAGAGAATTCAGCATAATAATTACATTAAATCTCAAAAATTTCAAAGTAAACACTCCTACCCAGTTTCCAATTTTTTCAGAAAGTAAAAACTCTTGGAAAAAATATTCATATCATGTTCCATGTTTTAGACAGCAAGACTTTTCCATGATCCCTTCCGTAACCCTATTCAACTTTATTTCCTGTGAAAAACATTTCAAAACATGGGATGAGCATAAAAAGCTCAGTAAGTGTTACACAAAGATGAAAAACTGTTATTTTTTTCAAAACAATAAGTAATCCATGAATAATTTTTCATAAGTAAAACTTTTTACCTTTAAGAAGTAGTAAATACTCTTCACTGAAAAAAATATATCCTTACATACCCTTTTGTAACCAAAATATTAGCATAAATCCCATCTAAATAACACATAATATATAAAGGTAACTTGGGACATAAACACTCTTAAGTGGAATAAACATACAGTCAACTTCCACACACATCACGAAATGGAATTGCCATATGGCCGACTTCCATACCCAATGCATTGAAGTTTATAACGTAACCACCTGTCCTGGTTTATCAGAGCATCACCCGTCATTTGGTTTATCACGTAACCACCCGTAAAAAGTTCAAGTACCATCATAACACATATAAGATTTCAAATATTAACATGTGACTAATAAAATTTCATTTTCAATCATAAGAAATATTTTCAAGATATTGAATTAATCAATCCTTTTTCAAAAACCATTTAAAAATATATTTTTGAATCAAAGTGTCCCATACCACATTGAATATATTAAAGGAAATTATCATTTTAAAACATTAATGGCCATAAAAATAAATCCTTAAACAATTTTAAAAACATGGATATTAATGGGAAATATTTAGAAGAATAAATCTTGAATACATTTAAAACTATATTTTAGTTAAAGTGTTTTTAACATAATGAGATATGCTTAAATAAAAATAATTGAGAAATAAAATTTAATAAGAACATTATAATATCATGACAATAAGGGTATTAATGATATAATATGACAAAGGACAGTATATACACCATAGAAGAGTGAATTGGCACATAACAACAATGAAGTCTCGATGGAATGTAAATTGAGACGAAATCCATTATAAAGTCGGTATAATTTGATTAAAGATACATAAATTAAATAATTATGTGTAAAAATAACAATAAACCTAATATATATGGACATTAAGTGCAAAAAAATCATATTATATTCACATATATTCATAGGAAAACATATTCATGAAGTACAAGTTTAACCCAATGAATTGAAATTGGGTTAAGAAGTTCTGTTACAAAAATTCAATAGCCTAACGGTGCCTCATTAAAATTTATAAAATGAGTTGATGAGATAATAAATGTTATATCATAACTTGTACATAAAATTTACATTAATAAAGATATATAATAACATATACCAACATAATAATATGTAAATTAAAAGACTTAACAAAAATAAGTCTTTTAAAAAGAGGGTGAAAGGTTCCCATACCAATTTGGTAACTTTTGAAACATACACCACATGAAAGAAGGATCATATAATGAAGATGTAAATACCCATAAATGAAATTATATTACACAAATATTACAATAATTGGTAGTACACACACCATACAAAAGTAAATAGTGGCAAATATAGCATGAATCTCATGGGAATAAAAAGTGAGATGAAACCCTTTACAATGTTGTAATCAATTGAGTCATATGACCAAAAGATAATAACCACCAAATGAATCACAGAATACCATGAATATATTTAGAATCATTATAATATATATCAAAAGTCATTACACAATACTCTACATGCAATTAATAATTGGGGAACAATATAAATCTCACGGATATAAAAGGGAGATAAGAAACACCTTACATTGTGTCTGACATGACCTGTTCGTTCTTTAATATCCCAAATAATAAACTAAAGATAATTTCTAATTTATTATTAAAATTTTTAGAGTTTATTAATACTTTAATATCAATTTTTTACATGATATAATCATTATGTAATCGTTTATGTTAATAAAGGTCGTTTGGTCGATATTTTGTACTTGAGTCAAAAATAAACACATTATATTTACAAGTTATCTATGAGGTCAATAGTATATTATATCCAGAATGATAGTCATTTTTTAGATATTATATATATCATATATATCCAATATATTAATATATATAATAGTACATATCATTTGGAGGTAAGAAATGAAATGCACTATTCATGGAGACGATAAGTTGTACATACGCATGAATGCTACTTTCATTTATATTTCTTAATTTAATGGAATTAAAAAATAATTATACATATGTATATTATAATTATAGTATAATATAATATATAATATCATTAACTATATCCTCTATATGTCCCATGTATGGAATGAATGAGTCATTTCACTTTGAGGGGGCGGTAGTCTGCACTTCCTCAAATGAAGTTATCTAGTTCACCCATAATGGAAACGATAAAGGTATTCTTTAAAAGAAAAAAACATAAGAATAAAAAAACAGAAACATAATATATATCATATATAAATAAAATTCCTTCTTAATTTCCACCATGATAGTCGGTAGGAGATAATCGAACAATCATCATTTCGTGAGGCATTAGTTTTCAATCCACAGAAATAGTATGTCCTTCACCAATTAGATAAATGTGTGTGTAAGTGTAGTTCAGATCCTTCTCATTAAAACATCCAAATATATTGAGGATACTAGTTTTGTTATAAATGTATGTAACAAAAAAATTAATGGGTATGAGAAGTAAAATAAAAGAAAAGAATTTAAGTGAAACCATTACCTTTTATTTGGGTAACTCCCTTTGGTTTAAACCAAAAGGACTTCTTGAAGTGACTTTTCACTAGGGTAATTCTTCTAGTTGGAATATAGGGATCTTGAGAGATTATTTTGGCATGTTTTGGACGAGACAAAAGGATTTATAAGAGTGATTAATTGGTTAGAAGTGGTGTTCTTTTATTAGGGGGAGGAGGGGGTCTTTAGGAAATATTGAAACAATTATTTTATTTAAACTTATCTTCGGTTTCAAAAGGTCCTAAAATAATTAAAGTATAATATAATATGACTCATGGTCAAAATAAATTCATCCAATATGAATTGGACAATTTTTTTAGGTTATTTTAATCTTTATAATTTTATTTATTTGAATATTTTATTAATGAGGAAAAAACTGCATCATTATTGTGTCATAAATAATTTAATCTATATTATATCTAAAATTTATAGAAAAATTACCATGATGTAGGAAATTTTTTATATTTATAATTATTATTTATATTAAAAAATATGGCCTATATAAACCCATGTAAAAATATAATTTACTAAAATATATTAGTCTATGTCATTTTTTCCTTTACTTTAAGTTAATTAAAATAAAGTGTCATTATCATTCATAGGTGGCTCCATGGGTCCCAAAATAGACCTAAGAGTTACCACGATCGTCCATTACTCATCCAATAAGGTTAGGAAATGTGTTAACATAATTTTGTATTATTATGATAGTATTTTTACCTTGAATTACCCTATTTACCTTTAACATCAGTAAATAAAAGTGAGAAGTTATTATTCACCAATAATTATTTTCATAGTATTGAACCAAATTTTTCTTACTAATAACAACCATGTATGTTTTATTTTTGAAATTCAATTTATAGAAGCAATAAAATTCCATTTAAAGGAAAAAGTCTATTTTTGAACTACAACTAAGTGGTTTCACTATTCATCAAAAATTGAAGCATTTCAGAAAAATACCAAAAAATCCTCCTAAGAAATATTTGATATTCCAAATTAAAAACTTATGTCTATTTTACCAAATTCAAAACATATAATTTTCATTAATTAATTTAAAATTAATTCTCGTTGTCTAAACAAATAGCTTGTTTTTAAGAAAGAATAACTATCAAAAGATTGACACTTTTTTATGTCCAATTTCAAAGTGAAATTAATGCCAATGACCAAAATCTGATTAATTGATAAAAATATAATCTAATTTCACTTAAAAACTAATTTAAAATATAATATAACTATATAAATAAATTATATTTAAGAGAAATTTTGAATTAAAACACTATATTTTTTAAAATTCATTAAAAAATGAATTTTATTAGAAAAATACTAAAAATTTACCCAATGTAAATTTTGATGTTCTGATTATAAAGAATAATTTTATTTTGTCAAATAGAACATATAAAAGTAAAAAAAAAATTTTAAAAAGGTTTCTCTTTCAAAAGGTGGTAAATCATCCTTTTAAAAATAATTATGCTTAAAATTAGATTCATTCACATTTTATTCATCAAACTTTTATTTGATGAATGTAAAAACATTTATCAAACATGCATAATCATATGGTAGGTAGATCTATTCATTCCTGGCAACAAAACCACTGTGCATTAACAACCATTTAAAATAGTATTATATTATTATTATTCAGTATGACTCAACATTGTGTTCAACGTAAGATTTCAAAGAAACATGTTGTTGTGTATCGGGTACGCTATCGAACATAGAATCCCCTTTAAAGTAAATTTAATATTTAATTAAAAAATATTAATAAATATGAAAATTTCAAATTCTTTATTTATGTGGGATGTTACAACCTTCCCCAATTTTGGAAATTTCTTCCTCGCAATTTTAAAATTGGTCTTGAAAATTGGAATTCCAACATTGAAAAAATTGACATTAAAACTAGCACATTAAAAGAAATAAAGGGAAGTACAAAGGTCTCCAGAAAAACCCATACTAGGATTACATGTATCAAAACATGGATTTGGAAGAAAAAACCCCCAATTTTCGATGGAGAGTGATAGAAAACATTATTATGAGAAAGTTAACCCCCCCTGAAAATCACAAACTTGTCCTTGGTTAAACAGTCCTTGATTCCCCAGTAAGAAATGATAAAATACAATGTTTTTGTTTTAATTTACTTGTCATTGAGGAATTTATTTATGATCTTAACAAAAAACCGTAAGTAAATATACTTACTTTTCATGTAGACTTTCATACATCACTAAATTTCTAACACAAACTCATCTTTTCTCCAAACGATGAGTACTCAAACTGACTTGGTCACATTAAAAGTGCTAGAGTCAACTTCTAGAGTATCACATAATCCAAAAAATATGAACTATATTGTTTCCTTGTATTTTGTCATATACCAAAACAAAAAAGGTTTTTACAAGATCATATGATCTTAAAAAATATTAATATTTTACAAAAAGAAAAACTACTCATAATATCCAAAGTTTGTCAAACAAAACCCAAAGTTCAACAAAGACCATTCAATAAAAAGTTGTCCATAAAATTTCTCAATGTAATCTTAACTAATATTGAAACCCAAATCTCAGAAGGATTTAATCACATTATCTTCGAAGATATATATAAACATTTATCTCCAAAAAACATCAGCTATTTATAATGTCTCATACTGACGTCTAATTAACCTAATCACATATTCTCTATGATAGATTAATCATTTCCATAAATAACCCAATATAATCTTATTCATGATTCATAAAATCATCTAACTAATAAGAATTGTTCATAATAATTAGGGACCTCAGGTAGTCCAGTAGTAGGTGATAAATCTTAGTCGCCCTTCGGTTGTGGGTTCGATTCCCGCAGCTTCATCTGACGCGATGGGTTGTCACGCAGTTTGTGTGTTGTCATTTTTCAAAGTCTATATTATTTTAAAACGTTCCCAAAAATGAGATAAATTCATCAAAAATAACCATTACATATTTTAACCACAAAGGGTATCTAATAACTCTCATTTTGCATCCCAAAATGTATTAACCCATAATTGCCACAAATTAAAGGATCATATTAACCAAAATGGTTAATTATAAATATTTCCATGAATGAAAAGAAAATTATTCCTTCAAAAATATTCATATATCAATCATTAGGGTTCCACATACTAATAAATGTATTCTAATTTAATCTCATCATCAAAATAGCGTTAATAATTTAAATCAATTCACCATACAAAAATATACCATAACACTTGAATCCCTTATATGTTGACTTCCTACTCATTCAACATTCATCATGATCCATTAATCCTTCCATTCCAACATTATATGAAATAATTCTTTCCTACATACAAAATCATGAATCATATCATAATATTCAATAATGTCTAAACATCAGTTATGAAATAATTCATACCTTTCATTGGTTATTGGTAGTTTTCTCATCTTCAATTGGAATGGAATTAGGAATTGGTAAACATATATTTGTTCGATATAGATGATCCCACTCCCAAACAATCTTCATAGGACATCTATTTATATAATGACCATGGGCACCACATTTAAAAAATTAAATTGATTCTTTAGAAATAACTTCGTTCCCTTTCCTAGAATCAACTGGATGCTTCCTTTTTTCATGGAAGGTTCTTGCTTTATGACCTTCATGTAAACATCTATAGAATCTTCCTGTCCCTTTAAATCATTTTCCTAATTCTTTCTTTCCACATCCTTGACTCGTAGGTTTTTGAACAAACATACCATTATGATTGTTACCTGAACTTCTGTAGGGATTTATTTCACGCATATATGATGCCTTATAAAAATCACCAATGTTCATGTGGTCAATCATGACTCCAGATAGTTGGTTGAGAATAAAAACTAGATTTCTCATTACTGCTCCCATTTTTTTTAGTTTCTCATTCAGAAAACTATCGCAGTTTTTATCATATCCACTGTTACTTTGGTGCCAGAAAGATCCATCCATTTACTAAAACCAGAAAGGTCTGTGTGATTATATCAATAAAATCATCGTATAATATATTAATAGGGGTAAATACTAAGATATACTTATTCATGTAATCTTAAACTCATTAACATTATTTAGAAAAACTATGACTCTTTTTAAAATCCTAACCATTAAAGTTATGTCACTTATGCTTAAATAATACCCTAACCACTAAAGATATCAAAACAGACCTTTGATACCAACTATAAGGACCCGACTTTAAACCTTACATAATATTGAATTAAATTAATAATTCACATTGAGTATCGTTTCAGGTTTAGAGTTTTAGAGAATTAGGCAAAACAATTACATTAAATATCAAAAAAATTAAAGTAGACACTTCTACTCAGTTTATTTTTTTTCACAAAATAAAAACACCTAAAAAAGTGTCATGTCTAGTTCCATGTTTCGGATAGAACGACTTTTCCTTTATCCCTTATTTGACCCTATTCCACATTATGTCCTATGAAAAACATTTCAAAACATGGGATGAGCATAAAAAACTCAATAATGTTTACACAAAGAAGGAAAATTGTTATTTTTTTCAAAACAACATGTAAACCAGGAATCCTTTTTCAAAAGAAATACTTTTCACCTTTAAGAAATAGTAAATAATCTTCAATGAATAAATGATCATTGATTACCCTTTTGAAACCAAATTATTTTTATAAAACCCATATAAAGAACACATAACATATAAATGTAACTTGGGACATAAACATCCTTATGTGGAATAACTATACTATCGACTTCCACACACATCACTAAATGGAATAGTCGTACGGCCGACTTCCATACCCAATGCTTTGGACGTCATAACCTAACCACCCATCCTAGATTATCATGGCACCACCCATCATTTGGTTTACCACATAACCATCCGTCAAATGTCCAATTACTATAATAACACATAAAATATTTCAAATATTAAAATTTCTCTAATAAAATTTCATTTTGAATCATAAGAAATAGTATGAAGATATTTAAATAATCATTCTATTTTCAAAAACCATTAAAAATATATTTTTGAATCAAAGTGTCCCATACCAAAATGAATATTTAGATAGAATATATCATTTTAAAACATTAATTTCCTTATAAATAAATCCTTAACACCCATTTTGAAAACAAGGACATTATTGTGAAATATTTAGAAGAATAAATAATTAAAAATTTTAAAACAATATTTTAGTTAAAGAGTTTTTAACAAAATGAGAGACTCTTGAATAAAAATAATTTAGGAAAAAAATTTAATCATAACTTTATAATATCATGAGAATAAAGTTATTCATGATATAATACGCTAAAAGATAGTATATACACCATATAAGAGTGATTCGGTGCATAATGACAAAAAAGACTCAATAGAATGTAATTTGAGATGAAATCCCTTATAAAGACTATATAATTTGATTAAGGATACCTAAATTACATAAATATGTGTGGAAAATAAAATACACACAATATATGGGGATATTAACTGTAAAACAGTCAGATTTAATTCACACATATTCATAGGATGACATATTCAAGAAGTACAATTTTAACTCAAAGAATTGAAATTGGGTTATGAAGTGCCCTTACAAATATTCGAAAGCCTAATGACACCTCTTTAAAATTAAAAAAAATGAGTTGATGATATAAAAAAGGGTATTTCATCACATGGACATAAAATTTACCTCAATAAGGATATATAAGAACATATCCCAACATAATAAGATGTAAATTAAAAGGCATAACAAAAAAAGACTTTCAAAAAGAGGAGGGTGAAAAGTTCCCTTACCGATTCGGTAACATTAGAAACGTGCACCACATGAAAAAATCACCATACAATGAAGATTTAAATAACTATAAATGAAATTATATTACACAAATAGTAAAATTATGGGTAGTATATACACCATACAAAAAGAAATAGTGGCAAATATAACATGAATCTCATGGGAAAAAAGTTAGATGAAACCCTTTACCACATTGTAATCAATTGATTCTTATAACCAAAAGTTAATAAACAAAAAATGAGTCATATAATGCCACTAATATAATTATAATAATGATAATTTATATCAAAAGGAAGTACACAATACACCACATGCAATAAATAAGTGGCAAACAATGGAAATCTCATGAAATTAAAAGTGAGATAAGAAATCTCTTACCATGTAACTAACTTGACCCATTTGTTCTTTAATATCCTGAATAATAACCGAAAGTAAATTTATAAATTTTTAATAACCTTTTTAATGTTTTTTAATCCTTTCATATCAATTTTTACCATGTAATAAACATTATGTAATAATTTAAGTTAATAATGGTCGTTTTGTCGATATTTGGTACTTGAGTAAAAAATGAACACATTATATTCACAATTTTTCCGTGTCATCAATAGTCCATTATATCCAAAATGATGTTCATAATTTATATATCATATATATCTAGTATATATATATTTATTTATAACAGTACATATCATTTGGAGGTAAGAAATGAAATCCACCGTTCATGGAGATGGTAAGTCGTACGTACGCAAGAACAATGCTTTCATTTATAATTCTTGTTTTAATGGAATTAACACATAATGATACATAGGTGTATTATAATTACAGTATTATATAATATATAATATCATTAAATCTATCTTTTATACTTCCAATGTATGGCCTGAACGAGTCATATCACTTTTAGGGGGTGGTACTCCACACTTCCTAAAATTAAATTATCGCGTTTACCCATAATGGAAACCATAAAAGTATGATTTAAAAAAAAAATACATGAACATAATATATATAATATTTAAATACAGTTCCATCTTAATGGCCAACATGATAGGCAGTAGGAGATAATCAAACATTCATCATTTCGTGAGGTGTTGGTTTATCATCCACAGAAATAGTATGTTCCTCACCAATTATATGGACTTGTGGGTAAGTTTAGTTCTAATACTTCTCTTAAAAACACCCTAGTATATTGAGGAACTGTTTTTATTATAAAATTAGGTAATAATAATAGTTTATTGGTTGGATAAGGAAACTAAAAGAAAATAATTTAAGAGAAACTATTACCTTTAATTTTGGTAACTCCTTTGGGTTTGAACCAAAAGGACAACTTGAAGTGACTTTTGAATAAGGTAATGCTTCTAGATAGAAGAGAGTGATCTTGAGAGATTATTTTTTTATGGTTTGGATGATCTAAAAGGCTAGAGAGGTGTGAGGAATTGGTTATAAGTTGTGTCCTTTTATATGGGGGAGGAGGGGCACTTTAAGAAAGTTGGAATCAATTATTTTATTATAACATTATCGTTGGTTTAAAAAGCTCCAAAAATCATTAAAGTCTCAGATAAGATGGTTAATGGTCTAAATAAATTAATCCAATAAGAATTGGAAAGGTTTTGGATTTCATTTTAGTCATTATAATCTTACTTATTTAAATCTTATTTTAATGAGGTAAACACTTCATCATTTTTGTGTGATAAATAATGTAATTTATTTGATGTATAAAAATAATAAATAAAACTACCATGATGTAGGAAATAATTTTATCTTTCTATTTAATATTTATAGTCAATATGATGACTTATATAACCCCATGTAAAAATTAATTTACTAAAAGATATTTTTTTATGTCATTTTTTCCTATACTTTATGTTAATTAAAAAAAGTGTCAATATCATTCATAATTGGATCCAAGGGGTCCTAAAATATACCCAATTATTCCAATGGTCTGATATTACTCATTTAATAAGTTTCAGAAAAGTTTTATGGTGGTATTATTATGATATTATATTTACATTGAATTGTCCTATTTTCTTTTAACTGCGGTAAATAAAAGTCCAAAGTTACTATTCACCAAAAATTATTTTCATCTTATTGAACCAAATTTTACTTACTTATAACATACATATATATCGAATTTTCAATATTCAGTTCCCATAAGTAGTAAAATTTCATTTAAATGAAAAAGTCTATTTTTGAACTACTGATAAGTGGTTTCACTATTCATCAAAAATTGAAACTTTTCTAGAAAAATACCAAAATTTCATACTAAGAAATATTTGATATTCCAAATTAAAAATGGTTTGCTATTTTACCAAATTAAAAACATATATGTTTCATTAATTAATTTAAAATTAATTCTATTTTTCAAAACAAATAGCGTGTTTTAAAAAAAATAACTATCAAAAGATTAACACTTGTTTATGTCCAATTTCAAAGTAAAATTAATTCCCATGACCAAAATTTGAATAAATGGTAAAAAAATAATATAATTAGACTTTAAAACCAATTTAAAAGTTAATATAACCATAAAAATAAATAATATTAATTTTCACTATTGATTTAAAATACTATATTTTTTACTAATCATTAAAATATAATTTTATTAGAAACATACCAAAAAATTACCTAAAGTAAATTTTGATGTCTCTATTCTAAATAATAATTTCATTATGTCAAATACAACATATATTAGTGAAAAAAAATTAGATATAAAATGGGTATGCCATTAAAAGGTGGTAAATTGACCTTTTGAAAATAATTATGCTTAAAATTAGATTCGTTCACATTTTATGCCTCTAAATTTTATTGGATGATTGTAAAAACATTTATAAAACATATATAATCTGATTTTATATAGTTCTATTCATTCCCACCAATACAATGGATATTCGTTTACTACCATTTAAAATAATATTATATTATTATTTTTCAGTATGACTCAACGTCGTGTGCAACTTAAGATTTCAAAAAACTCATTATTGTGTATCAGGTACACTATCTAACATAGCATCTCCTTTAAAGTAAAATTAATATTTAATTCAAAAATATTAATAAATATGAAAATTTCATATTCTTTATTTACATGGGATGTTACAATTTACGTAAGTATTGGCTCCACTAGAATGATTTTTATGAGTGAAGAAGGGAGGATAGTTTATGGCCTTTTATAATGGGGTAGACAACACAGGTGGTATTTTTTAAATTTATTGAGTGCTTTAATATTTTTTCCTATAATGTGGCTAGAATAATGGACATATGATGATTCAAGAAAGAATATAGACTAAATATGTAAATAAAATGGGCATAAAATGTTTTATGACATCTTTTCCATTATGTTTTACGTTTAGTCACTTAAAAACTCATTTTTCCATTAATCATTGTTATTAAATTTATATTTTTTCACTAAGAAATTGGGTAAAGAAATTATGTTTGAATTATTTGAAACTGTATATTTTTCTTATTCTAAATATGTAATCAGTTTTTCAAAATTCAGTTTATAAAACTGGGAAAAACTAATTTAAAAATAATCTTGCTGATGGAATGATAAAACCGATTTTTTAAGTAAAAATATTCAAACTAATACGGTGTTTTTAAATATAATTTTAGTAAAAAAATAGGTAAATTATCTATATTGGATTAATATTTTTATAATTTATCTATATTTAATTTTAAAACATTTTAAAATATAATTTAACATTATTGTTTATTAGGATGAGAATCCAATTTTCAATTAAACATCAGTATTTTACTCTATTAATAAATAAATGAAACCTCTAAAAATACCAAAAACCCTAATATTATTTTAATAATACAATTTAAATAATTAAAATTTGTTTTTTAATTGGTATTTTTAATATTTTTAATATTTTTTAAAAACATGCTCCATTAAAAGGTGGGAAACTACCATTAGAAGAGTGAATATTATGATGCATTAAATATGATTTTTTCTTATCTTATGACTATGAAATAAATTTTAAGAATGTAAAAAACATATATAATAATTAATATATAATTTTAATTAATATAATCCACTAATATTAGTTAATATTATTTATTAAGATTGAATTCCTTCGGAGCATAAAAATAGTTTTTTATAAAAACTTCTCTTTTATATAAATTTTTTTCATATTAATTTATAATTAATTGGTAATAAATGAATTCAACCATAAATATTAATAAGATATAATCCAACTAATAATAAAAAAATTAATGGATAGGACATATTTTTCATTTTAAATTAAAATATTATTATTATTTTATGAAAATCAGTCTTCTGTGTAATATAAGCCAACAAAGAAATCCATGGTTGAGTATAATTCAATATAACTTGGTTTTGTGTGCATTGAAAGTTATAAAATATATTGTATTTTTTGAATATACCACAATGACTCTGGATGTGATATTCCATTGTACACTCGTTGTTATGTGTCGTATAAGCTATTGAATATGACATTAATATTTTAAAATTTCTAGGTGTTACATAGTCAACATAAAAAATAATATTGAAACTATCATATGAAATGTTATTAATATTAAATAAATTTAATAATAACCCATCTAGAGTAATATGGTCAATGATATAAGATTAGTATATCCCCATTCAAACTAATCAAAAACAATTCAATAAAATATTGATGATGGGATCATAAGAGATTAACATCATAAGATTCAATAAAATATGTTTATATATATGAAATAATGCTAATGATATCATTGAGAAATATTTGAGGAAAATATCCTTTTCACTTTGAAAAAAAATTATATTTAAAATGCCAAAAATTCTAAAATAAAAATGTTTTTTGAGAATAAACATGTAAATTTGTAATGAAATCTAAAAAAAATTATGGTGTAATGTTGAAAAAAAATCAACTCAAGCCAAATAATATAAAAAACCATTCACTTCATATTTTGTGTTATAAAAGTTACAAAGAACAATATTTTTAAAATGAAAAAAAAGTTTCCATTAAAACCATTTTTTAAAAAGTCAAACATGGTTAAAAATGGATAGAAATAATCATTGTATAATAGTAAAACCATTTTTGAAAAATATTATTACATTTCATAGATATGGAATATAAATATTCCACAATGGAGACTTAATCAAAATTAGTCTTGAATAATGATGAGATTGTAAAATAAAACCTTAAAAATTTTTAATCATTGGAATTGTATTCCCCAAGAAAGAATTTTTTTATAAAAACATAAAATAACATGAAAATAAATAAATTAAAGGTATATTATTTAAAAGGGGAATTATTTACACCTCAAAAAATTATATAATTTCCTGACATCAAAATATGCATCAATAAAAGAAGTCGAGATGATGTCCCTTACAAAGATCATATCATTAACGTGATGATTAATATAATGAAATGATATTTTTTATCAAATATAAATACAAATATATTAAGTTGAAATAAGAAAATTATATTTTAAATATTCATTCCACATGTAATCTTAGTATGACATAATCATTGAATTGAATGATTAACCTAGTGAATATAAATTGAATTCAGAAATTAATTACATGAGGTTTGACTTCATTCAAATATTTTCAAACCTCATGTATAATGGTTTTAAACATGTAATTAATGTATAAATGAATTATATTAATATTTATAACATCTAATAAGATCCTTTTATAACATCATACCACCTAATTATTAATAATATTATATTTTTTAGACTATTCTAGGTATTAATTTCCTCATCTTCTAAAGCACATTTGGTGTAGAATTTCTGGGTTATCATGAATAGGATATATATATATATATATATATATCATCTAAAAATGATATTAATGTTATATATATCATATATAATCATTAATTAAATTTTTATAACCAGTCTTAAATTTAGACTAAGTAAAATGAATTGCATCTCATTATTGATACGGTATGTTGTACACACTCATGACCGATGATATCATTTCTAAATTGTCGAATGTATAATTTAGTGGATGATATATTACTTTCAAGAAAAAATTTCATTAAATTATTATCATTTATATCCATTACTTCTTTCATTACAGCCATCCAAGTAATGGGTTGATGAAAAACAAATTACACTCTTCCCTGGAGATAGTAAGTCATACGTACACCCATAAAGTGATTTCATTTTTCTTAGGTTGGATAAAATGTTTAATATGTTCTCCTCAAAAACATAATAAAATAACATATTATTTATGATAATTTATTTATTAATATATGATGGAAAAATTTTCTATACAAATAATAAGAAATAAAATTGAAATAGTCAGTCATGGTGATTACCTTCTCTTAAAGAATCCTCCCTTAGATCACCTTTTAGGGACACTGAGGTTGGTATTAATGGAAAACCAAGACCTTTATAAATAACTTAAGGATTTTGGAATGTAAAATTGGTTGTTGTTGGTGGAGATATTTTTTTTAGATATGTGAGGATGGAATGGGAGTATTTATAATTGGGCAGGGGTTGTTTTAAGTTACTAAACAATGATTATTTTGTACATAAAGCTGACCACTATTTTGTGGAGTTAATTTCAAAAATAATGTTGATAATTATTGTTTTTATTGATTTCTTGGTTCATTTTACACATCAATAACCAATTTAATGTTTTATTATTTTGGTATTTTATGCTTTCACCTTCTAACTTGATCATTCTACATTATTTAACATATAATGCAGTAAATCATTTTTACCACATTATCAATATTCTCTTAAAATATAAAATGAACTTATTAAATAATATGGACCTCCTAGTTCCAAATATATAATATATTTTAAATATATTAGATTATTTTGTTTTAGAATTAAATTTAAAATTAAAATATCACAACTCAATGGAAAATAGTTTTTCAGAAAAGAAATCAGTTTTAAGCCCAGAAATGTACTTATATTAAAAGAAGGTATATAAATTATTTAAATTTAATTAATTATATTATATATAACTGAATTATACATATGTTACTTTAATAAATATTTGAAAATAAAAAATTTCATTTTAATATAAATAAATTGAGAAATTATACAAATTAGTATTTTTCATTATTCCTGGTAAAATTCAACTTTTCCTAAAATTCTCATAAATTAATCATATGAAAAATATAAAATGATAAATATAAAAATAATTTAATTTTATCAAATATATCCTCTAAAAAATTAGGAAATTAATTATAACTTTCACTTATAAAAGGCATAAAACCCCATTTTTGAGGAAAATGTATATATGAAGAATAAAATGAATTTACTAAAAATAAAGTTTTTCATTAAAAAATTATTAATAAATCAAAAATATGTATGAAAATTAAATATTTCATTATGTGGTTAATAGTAATAATACTATCCAATTTCATTCCAATTTTATAACTTTCATGTTAAAATAATCGTATATCTTGGTTTGCTTAAGCTCAGTGTTGGGTGTTGTATACTCTATCAAATAGTGTTTTCTTAAAATTTGTGGTCACATCCACAATAAGATATCAAATATATTTAATTTTTTTAAAAATAATAATACTATAAAATCATGGGGTGTTACTATCTTCCCTCAATATTGTGTTTTATAAAGAGTTCAACTTTCCCCTGTGTAACTTTTCCTAGTCATCAGTACAATTCAACATATAATCTCGAAACCTTGAAGAAAAATTATTATAGAAAAATACTTATATGTTTTATGATTACTTTTATGGATATATAATTGATAATATTCTATTATAACATAATTATATAATCCAAATATAAGAACATTAATCATTCTACTTCATATGTACTAATAGAATATGCATAACCATTATCCCCTACCTTCTAATGAGATATATTTCCTTAAAAATTGGGGAATTTGTTTTCACATTTCCCCATATCTTAAAAGTTCATACACTAAATATTATTAGATTATTTCTTCCCATTTAAATCATTATAATAGTGAATTTTATATCTGATCTTATAGAAAACTAACATTCCCATCAAGTATGTACCATGGTGATTCCTTCTATAATTATTACATGTGGGGAAATCCTTCTTTCCCTTTGTCCCCAAATCTATTTTATCTCCACGTCATATTATAATCTTTCTTACATTTAAATCAATAATATTTATATAATTGTTTCTCTATCTTGATTACACATGATACAATTTCCTTGTATGATGATAATTTTTTGGAGACTACTTCCCTTTAAAATATTTTCAAAGAAACAATCATTCTTATAATTCAGATTATATGCATTTATAAGGTTATAATTACTTACAACATGTTATATTTCTAAATAATATATTTCACTATATTAGATCATGACATTAGGAAATATAATTTCTAATTCAAAAAATAGTGAAACACTTCCCATATATTAAAAAAAATAATGAATATATTATATCATAAACATGGACATGGTTTCATTGGGAATATTTTTAAATCATAAAGGCATTTCCAAATCCTTCATAATGGGTTATAAAGAAAATATAAATTATCCAAAGAATATACCATGGGAGTTTCAAACCAGGTTTGTATTAAGGTCATTTTTTGTATACATTCTAACTCTTGAGTGAATCCCAATAATAAAACCTAATTATTTAAATAATAACATTTCCAGTTAGTATTCTGGAAATTAAATAGATATATTCATTATATTAAGTAAATATTAAGAAAAATATATTATATGGTTATTTAATTAAAATAATAATTTTTATTTATTGATTTTTAATTTAAAAACAGTGATTTATTTTTTAAAATCAGCATGATGAAATTATATTAGTATTATATTTTGTGAATTTTTTAGAAAGTTTTAATATTTTGGTGAAGGGTAAAAAATAATGATTTTTATAAAATATGGGTTTTTATAATGTCATTATCACAAAATTATGATATAAAATTTCTTAAATTTATTTAATAACTAATTTATGATTTTATAAGAGTGATATTATATAGAAAAAATTTAGAAAATGTATGTCATAATTTATTTCATGGTATGTATAAAAATTATTTTTAATGTCGATGTAATGCCTACACAGTATTAGTAATGCAAAATTTGGTACATTATAAATTATCATTGAGTTATAAAAAATATTTTCAATACTTTTGTATTAATTATTATAGATTATTTCTATTTTTATATATTAAATTAAAATTTTATAGCCATATAACATAAGAACAATTCAAATGGTTGTTCAATTTTTATGCAAGGCAAGAAAAGACAAAATAGAAAATTTAAAAAGCTGTCCTGGTATGTATATGAGTAAATATTAAAAATAAACTAATATAAAATTTTATCGTTAACCTAATTTTTTTTATAATAGTATATTATTGATATTTTTTAATTTTTAATTAACTATCATTAATGCATGTGAAATGCTGATGGAGTGCTTGTGAAAAAATAAAATAAAAATAAAATGATTTTAATTAAAATTATAAGGGTTATAAAATGACACGAATTTTGGTTTAATGATTTTATATAAAAAAATTAAAAATACTTATCTCATTTAGATGTGAATTTTGGACCTTTTTTACTTAGAATAATCACTTTATGATTTTTATAATGATTTATTTAAAATAATGTCAAGTTATTCACACTATATTACTAAGTTTGTATAATATTTTAATGTATGATTTTCAGGTATATTTTTATCAGAAATAAATATTTTATTGAAATATAATAAATTTATATTCATTATAAATTTTTTCTAAAAATATTAGGGAAAAATTAAATACCTTAATGGATTGAACAATTATGACTCTAAAATTAATTAATTAATTAATTAATAAAATTATTCTTATTAAAAACTATAAAATAAGAATAATTTTTTATTTTTAAGATAATTAATATATTATCTAGATGAAAATGGTTATTATATTATATAATAAAATAATTAAATAAAATTTTAAACATCTTTTTGATGTTTTTAAAGTAGTGCTTTTGAATAGTGTTCAATTTGACAAAAAATATTTTTCATGAATATAATATTTAATTAAATTATTTAAAAAAAAATTTGAGAATTAAAAAATGCTAATATTCCATTGAAATTATGATATAATATTAGTTTTATTCATTTTTTATGTCTCAAACCATATAATTGATTTATTATATTTTAATAAATTTTTAATTCTTAAGTTACCCCTCACCTCAATTATAAAACGAGGCTCCTTTCTTCAAAAATATCCATCCCCATGAGCCCTATTGATCAAGTATATTCTTCCAAATTACCCTAACCTCATCTATTTCAACATTATATAACTCTTGGTATCAAAAATAGATCATTCCCTAGATCCTTAATGATGATCTCAATGAGAAATTTTCAAGAGGTAAGATTCCATCATCTTCGTTTTTGAATTGTTTTTCACCTCTAAATTATCATAACCTACTATAAAATGTTTCATGAAAAATTATATATAATATATAAACCTTAGTATTTTTATTTATGGTTCATACATCATAAAATTCCTCATCTACACCTTTTATTCTTAAAAAACAATAACATTGTCTTTGATGTTTCTATTCAAAACCTTTATAGACGATGATTTTTTGTTTCCATTTACCAAAGTCACAATAAGAATTTATAATATTTTAATTTTTTTAAAATGACATAAATATATATATTCTATCACTTTTTAATTACTATTTCTTATTTTAAATGGATTCCCTAATCAACTGACCACAGGAACTATGAAAAGAACACCTAAAACAATGGAAAAAAGCAAATATTTTTAATAAATAGGTAGCAAATGTTATAATAAAATTATGTAAGGTATTATAAACATGAGTATAGTTCTGAAATAAATTAATAACTATATTTGAACAATTATATAAGAGTATTAAACACATTTAAAATAATTCTAACCTATAGTAAGGGACTCTTTGACAATAACATTATTTTAAATGTTTCAATGATTCATTCTTCTAAATATTTCTATTTTATGTACATGAATTAAAAACAGTATTTTTTGATTATATTTATATTTGTATTAATTTTTTAACTTCTATAATGTTTTTATAAAAGGGATCATTTTTATCTATTTTTTAATGGACTTTCCTTCTGAAATCTCTTTAAATGTCACTTTTACAAAATTCATAAGCATTGTTTTTTTAATATATGAAATATGCAGTTTATCATTATTTCATGAATCTTTATTATTATTATTTTTTCATTATTTTATAAATTTTTTACTTTTGAATAAAATTATATCATTTTCATGTTTTCATTTTTTTTATATTTTTAATGTGATTTTTACAAAAAATTGGAATTTTTAAAAACTAAATGTGTTTTTCTCATGGGTTTAAATGATTTATCAGGTGTTTTATTCTTTATATATTCTAAGTAACTTCTATATAATTGGTTTATCCAATTATATCTCAATATATTATTGTTTGAGAGCCATTATAACTCAAGATATGTTGTGTTTATCACATTATAGCTCAAGATATGATGGATGAGCCCCATTATATCTCTATAATGCATTAGATTCTACAGAGATAGAAGTTCACCATAATTTTACTTCATTTTTTATTTAGAATAAAATTTTGATATGTTAATGATGTACCGAGGAGAATACAATATTTTTCTATGCATGCTTATGAGTTTTCAAGAAATTTGTTTTTAAATGATTTTCTGGTTTTTACTAAAATACTGATTTTCATTCTATATATCCCTTACTGGTATTTTCTGTGCCCAAAAAATGTTTAAAAAAAATTACCAGAGTATATGGATTGGTAATATAATGGAGAATTCCATATTTAATGTTTTAAATATGTTTAATTGAAATCATGTTTTATTTTTCAAATTTTTATATTTTTTTAAAAAATGGATACTGTTTTAGTAGTATCCTCTATGTATGAATGTGTTTTGTTATGTATATATTATGTACTAATTATCTATATAAATAAACATGAAAATATCCTTAAATATAAATAAAGTTAATTCCTGACAAAAAATCAATAATATATTATGTTTTAAGGATGGGTATTTAATGTTTGTATGAAAGGATGGTAAAATAGCCTTAGTGATTAGGACAATGTTAAAATAATACCCAAAATTATTTTAACTTTATTGTTAATTTAAGATGATATAGAATTTAAATATTACTATGTTTCTCTATCTAAGATATTTCTATTCAAAATGGTTTTTTGGAGAAGAAATAGGGAATCTTATGTAGGAAGGCACCGAGAGGTTGAAATCTCTTTGAAACTACAACTCGGAATAGTAGGAATTAGCACCCAGAAGTTGGTGATAGTAATAGTCTAGTTTAATCAGGTTATAAATAGTGTTGTTATTCATTCTAGAGAAGAACATTATCTTCTATGAAGGAATATGTTTTTATACAGAATTTAATGATGCAACGTCCCCTTTCATTGTGGATCACCTCACTAGGTGGTAGCCATAGGATAGATCAACGATTTAAAAAATATATTTGATGTCATGGAATAATTGGAACATAAAAAGGAAACCCTTTCTAATAATATTTTTTATGGTGATGGTAATATATGGTGGCTTTTTTTTAATATTACAAAAGGGATAAAAGAAATTTATTCCATGGAATTAGAAACATTCTACGATATTTTCCTTAATAAAATTTCCCTAATGGTTTTCGGCTTTGAATTGAAATGTAATTATTGAATTGAGGAAAAAAGATAGATATTTCATAGCTTCATATGTAGAAAACATCACAAGATTAGCTAGGTATGTTCCATATTTTATCAGACCCACTGATTATGAAATTAATACTTTTTACATAGGATTGAAACTAGGTTTATTAAGAGCCTTCCCTTCATGATAATTTAAAATCTAAAAGAAATTATTTCATTATTATGGGATAGTTGAAATAGGGTTTTCTGAAACATATGTTTCTCATGATGATAAGAATAACAAGTATTCAGGTTGGTATGCTTTACGGAATAATTTATCAATGAAATTTATAGGTATGAAAATAAAGCACCATTCTTGTGAAAAGTCTTGAAAAATACATCCTTGAGAATATATTTAAATTTTGGTAAGTGTTATCAATATGGAATGTTTAAACAGGTGGATAAAGATTGAAAGGAAAATGATAATATTAATAAAGATAAGTATATGGAAGGATTATTTAACTGTAAAGAGTGGGTTCATTTTTTTCATGTGTATCCAATGATTGTCACTCTGGTTGGAAATTAGTTAGAAAGAAAAAAAGGGTGTTCATGAATCCTTTACAACTTCTTCAGTCGATGTTGATCCATAAAAAAATGGTATCAGTTACATTAATTGTTTTTACATAATATGCCAACGTTTTGTTTAACTCAGGTTCTATACATTCATGCATTTTGGAGAAATTTTATTGTAATTTTTAAATTTCACCTCAATAAATGAATCCAAAACTTATGTTGAAAACACCCAGGGGAAATATTAAAAGAAAAATAAATTATAAGAATCATCCTGTAATATCCTATAGAATTACATTACTTGAAAATCATATTATTTTTCCTTAGTTGATATTTATATTATCCTCAAAATGGATTAGATTTTTATTTAATGTTCTATTATTGATTGTAGATCTAAATAAGTTTTCTTCAAAAATATTTTTCACTTTTTTTACTAGAATGAACAAATATCATTGATAACATAATAAAAAGATGATAAACTTATAAAATAAGGAAAAGAAATTTATCTTGCACATATTTTTTAAAATAAATGAACGGTTTAGATTAATGATGTTCCTATGGTGAATGATAATCATGATATTTTTCATGTTGATTCCTTTGTTTTGTTATTAATGGATAATTTTATTTTAGTATTTACATAGTTCATAATCTTAACCCAATTTCAAAACCCCTTTATTGATTGGATCAATTAGAACTTATAGAATTGAAAAGTTAGTTGCATTCATTTTTCTATAAATACAGCATATGACCTATCACATTATCATGGGGTGATTTTTTCTTGTATGATAAAAATAAATATAGTTTAATAGAACTTTGAATTGATTATAGATCATTGAATAACATCACTATTAATAACAATTATCTTTCTCCTCATGTTGATGATTTCGTTGATCAGCTCTAAGAAGCTCAATATTTTTTGAAGTTTCACTTGAGTTCAGGGTACAATCAGTTGAAAATAATGGAATAACCATTCCAAAGACTATGTTTAATACTATATGTTGGAATTATGATTTTTTAGTTATACGGTTTGGGTAAACTAATTCACCTTTTGTATTCATGGATCTTATGAATAGAATATTCCATGAGTTCTTTGATAAAATTATGGTTTTTTTATTGATGAAATTATTGTTTATTATAATGGTAAATAAGAATATGAAACATAAATAAGGGATGTTTTTCAATCCTTAAAATAAAATAAATTGTATTGAATATTCCCCAATATTGAATTTAGGTTGCAAAAAATATCATTCCATGGTCACATTGTTTCTAAAGATAACATAATTGTTGATCCTACTAAATTTATAGTGGTTGAAAAATGGACACGTCCTAGAAATATAACTAAGATTCATAGTTTAATTGGATTAGTAGGTTATTACTAGATATTTTTTGAAAACATTTTATGATTATCTAGTCTACTAACTATGTTAACTCAAAAAGGTTTTAAGTTCATCGGGATAAAAGAATGTGATGATTGTTTTAGGAATTGAAAAAAAGATTGGTCAATGTCATGTTTTGGACTTTCCTTCCATAAATGGCGATTGATTCACCTATATTGATTCTTATTTGAAAGGGATTGGTTGTTTCACGATGCCAAATGATCAGGTAATTTATTTTACATCACATCAGATGAAACCTCATGAGTAAAATTACAATACACATTATTACGAATTAGCTTGTGTTTTCTTTGAATTAAAAATTTTGAGTCATAATTTATATGAATTAAAATTTGAAATATATATTGATAATAAAAATTTTATGTATATATTCACTTAGAAATAAATGAAAATGAGATAGATAATATGGTTTGAATCAATAAAGGATTATGATTGCACGATTCATTGCAATTTTTAAAAATCAAATGAAGTGGTTGATGTATTGAGTTAGAACAATAATGATACATTAATCATGTTATATTTATAACATTACCCCTTGATTAATTATTTGGTGACTTTTGGCTTGGAATTTTTTGGTGGAGCAAATTCCTCTATTTTGGTTCAAGTGTCAGTGCAGTCATCAATGTTAGATAGAATTAAGACATATAAAAAGGAAGATAATGTGTTATAGAAAAAGGTATAATAGGATGAAAATGGTTAAGTTTATTTAATTTATCATTTATAGAGATAAGTTTTTGATATTTGGAAGAGTTAATGTGTGTTATCTAATTTAACTTTGTTGAAAGAGTTGTTATATGAAACTCATTGTTCTCTGTTTTCTATTCATCCCTGTAGTAATAAGATATATAGATATTATCAGGAGTATTACAGGTGGTATGTAATAAAAATATATATTTCTGATTCTACTATGATATTATTGAAATCTCATTGGGTTAAATTATAAAAATAGTTTCTGAAGGGGGTGCTTTATCCTTTACCAGTTCCATAGTGGATACGGGAGAATATATCCATGGATTTCATGGTTGGTCTTCCAAATACATTCGAATGTAACAATGAAATATGGGTTATTATTGATTGTTTGGATAAATATTCTCATTTTATTCCTATGAGAGATTCCCTGTCTTGAGATCACCTTTCTTGATTTTATATAAAGGATATAGTTAGGTTATATAGAGTGTCTATCTAAATTGTATTTTATTGTGATCTCAAATTCACTTAAATCATTTAGAATGACCTTCTGAAGTCATTGGACACAAAATTAATTTCCAACACATCCTCTCATCATTAATATGATAGACAATAAAATTGAATAATTCATACATTGGAAGATTTTCATAAATATTTTTCAATGGATTACTAGAGAAATTTAGATCAATATATTTCAATAGTTTATTTTTCTTATAATAAGAGATTTCATTCTAGTATACAGATAGAATAATTTGAGGCATTATATAAAAATTGGTGTTTAAGTCCAACATTTTTGGAAAATTTCAGGGAATTGATGTTGATTGGATTGTAATTGGTAGAGTAAGTGGAATAGAAATATTAGTTTATTCATCGACACATGAGGACAGCTCAGAGAAGGTATAAAAGTTATGTAGATAACAGGAGGAAAGAGATTCTTTAGAGGTAGGTGATCGAATCTTTCGAAAACTTTCTCCATGTTAAAGAGTGATATGTTTTTAATAAATTAAAGTTGAGTCTAAGGACTAGTAGACATTATGAAATTATCAAAAAAATTGGACTAGTTTCATAACAAGAATCCCTGCTTCTGATTTTATCATTGATACACATTGTTCTTAATGTTTTAACATAAGAATGTTTGTGCCAGATCCATCTCATGTTCTATGCCTATAATTTGTTTAGATGGAATATAACCTTTCATATAAGAAAAATACTCTTTATATTCTTGATCTTATAGATAAAGTATTGTGGAATAATGTAATTAACCAGGTTAAGCTTTTGTAGAGATTCCACGTGGTTAATGAAGAACCATGGGAATCCAAAAAAAGAATTGAGGTAAAATTACACGCATTTTTTAATAAGTGAATAAAAATTGTCAACACAAAATTTCATAACAGTGGGGGAGAATGTAACAACACAGGTATTTATAGAATAATTTTTTAATTAGTATTCTTGAAAATATATAGTTACATTAATTTTTTTATGTAATTCATAAAAAAATAATATATTATTTTTTTCCTTTATTTAAAACATGAATTTTTCAATTATATAATTTTAATTTGAAAAAAAATAATTTTGTTTTTCAATTCATAAGGATGAAATTATCTTAGTATTATTTTTTTAGAATTTTTTTGAAAAGTTTAATTTTTTGTGATGTAACACCCCAAGCTTCCATGTGATGATTCTCTTTAAATAATACAATAGCTTGTGTTGTATGCAACATTGAGTTCTAACACAACCTGACCAATCAAATTAGCCATTTAAAAATGAGTAATGAATAGTAATAATAAAATTTATAAATTTTTTAAATTTCTTTTATCAAAATGGACTTCATAAGGAATTCATAATATCAAAATTATCTTAGGGTTAATTATTGGTATTTTTCTGAAAATATTTCATTTTTGATGAATAGTAAAAAATATTGTGTTATTGTTTAAAACTGACATTTATTTAAATGATTATTATTTTTATATAAATTTATTTTAAAAATAAATTAGATACATAATTCATCTATTAGTGAAATTTAATTTATTGGAGTCATTTTATAATAAGATTAGATATATATAATTTTTTTGAACATTTTAACTAATTTTACACACCTTTTAGACACATTTTTAAATCTTCATAAAACATAATTTTACTGCATCTATGAATTGAATTTCAAAAATACGAGAAACATTGTTGTCATCAAAATGTTAAATGTGGCTCAATATAATGAAAACAATTTTTGTTAATAGTAACTTTTGAATTTTATTTACCACCGTTAATAGTAAATAGGGTAATTAAAAGTAAAAAAAATATTATTATTACCCTAAAACATGTCCTAATTCTATTGTATAAGCGTATTTCTACCAAATTAATCCTTTGTATGAAAATATAATCCTTTTTGATCCACCTGGATTAGATTATGAAATTTATTATATTTTATTTAAAGAATAGTTAAAAGTGTTAAATTCTAACTTTAATAACTATACCATTTTTAATATAGAGTTATACACAAAGTAAATTCAAATATATATAGTATTTAAAAAAATAAAAAAATTTCATACATCATGGTATTTTATTTATAATTTTTAGACATTAAATAATTAAATTTATATATTACACAATGATGATGCTCTAAATACCCAATTAATTAAACACTAAAATAATTGATGGTATAAATATTCAAATAAATGAAAATTGAGAATTTTTATGAATTAAAATAAAATTGGTTAATATGACATTTTAGGGTTGATTAAATATATTTTATTAAAATAAATAATATTTTTAGGACTTTCGAAAAAACCCAATACAAATAGTGTCAAAATTGGCATAAATGAGTTTTTCAAACAAATACTATTTTATTAAATGATATAATATTTCTAAAAATCTATGGATTATAAAAATGACTTATATAATTATATATATGTCATTAAAGGACTACTTTAGGTTTGCGTGGAATTTTATTGTATGTTTATTAACAATTTAATATAAAAATATATGAAGACATGGTAAAAGATAAACTATTTAACTAAGAGTTAAATATAAAAGATAAGGTTAACAACGTGACCATAAATTGTCTAAAACATATTGTATCAGAACATTTATACCCATACCCACCATATCTAAGAAATAAATCCATTTGTATCCATTAGAAACTGAAAATGATTTTATAATTAAATAATATTTCAATATTTTCCTAAAGTGACCCTCACCTCTCCTATAAAAGGGTACTTCCCATTATCTTAATTTCACTCCTCCAAATCCAATTGGTATTGAAAAACCCTACTAAAGTATCCTCCCAAATTCCTTAAATTTAATATATAGGCCTTAATTTTAACATAAACCGTACCTAAGGATCCCTTTTTATCAAATCAAAAGGAAGCAGATGAAAAATAGATAATTATTTCATCACCTCACTACTGGAAAAGAGGGTTATACCAACGGTTAAAAACCGTTTGTATAGGCTGGAAAACTGTTGGTATACCCTATACCAATGGTTTTCCAAACCGTTGGCTATTAAGCCATGAGGAAAGCCTTATACCAATGGTTTGATCCAAACCGTTGGTATATGGGTTATATAAATTTAATCCACTATATACCAACGGTTTATAACCGTTGGTAATGAATTTGAGGAAGTCTTATACCAACGGTTTAAAACCGTTGGTAATGTGATTTTCAGGAAAACCTATACCAACAGTTTAGAACCGTTGGTATTGGTTTTCCTGCAACACCTATACCAACGGTTATAAATTGTTGGTATTGGATTTCCAAAAATCCAGACACAAATACCAACAGTTTAAAACCATTGGTATAGTGTTTTTCCAAAGTCCGAGCACCCTTATACAAATGGTTTATAACCGTTGGTATAGAGTATTTCCAAAAATTCACACAGCATCCCCCCTCCCTCCAGTAGACCCTCCATTGTACACCTACATACAGACTTGAAACAGACTTGAAAATGGATTTTTCAGCTCATGTAAATGAAAAATCCATTTTCATGAAAACCCATTACAAAATCATCTCATGTTATGCAATTACATGAATGAAAAATAATTTTAAACCCAAAATGAACATGTTATATTATCAATGAAAACTAATTTTAAAACCCAACTCACTAAACTAAATGACAATGTAGAAACACACAACATCCAATATCTTATCAGCTCAATAATACTCTTTGGCATGAAATATTATATAAAATAATTTTAATGTAATATTAAAAAGTAATTATATATTGAATGTGAAAAAATAATTGATACAAGAAATAAAAGTTAGAATAAATAATTTACACATTATTAAAGATATTAACATTCAGTTGAGGTGTAATGATAAAATCTATAATCAAATGCATTATGAAGCTGAATAAAACCTGAATGTGCGAATATTATAATGTGAGACTGAATAAAACATGATAAAAAATCATTACTTAGAGATTCCAAGCAAAATAATGACCAAAAAGAGAGAGAAAAAAATTGTCTTGCTTCAGATCTATCATTGATCCGTTACATGGGGCCGATGAAAAATAAGTCTTTATTAAGATCGTAATGTGATATTAGACCACTAGATTGAAGAAACCAATGATTTTGGTGCTTGGTTGAGATAGAAACAAGATCTTTGGTGTGATAATCAAACTGTAAGAACCCAATTCCCCATTTCCATGCATGGATTTTGTATTCAGGTTGCTTTTAGGAAAATGTAACATTGATGTCCTTTCCAGACCACGTACAGGTCGTGTCTCAGCCATGTACCAAGTCATGCTGTGTCATGGTCGTGCCTCTTAAGGTGAGGCCCAGTAAAAGCTTATACACAGTGTGTATTGTTAAAGGAAATGTCATGTATTTTATTTTTTATTTAATATAAGGGAGAGGGGTCATGTATCATTTACATAAATAACTTCTTTTGACCTTGGTTCATCCATGTTCGGCCAGGAGCGACAATTATTCTCTGATCCACTGATTCTCCTATCAATGTCCAATCAGAACTCTGGAAGGTGCATTGGGATCCCACCAATGAGTTCTCCCTTCACCTTAATCCTATCCTCCCGATTCCTCTCCTCATTTTATAGATATAGATATGATAATTTATGAATCTTTTGTGGATTTTCAATGATCTAGGATGAATCAAGATCCGATATTCAACAATATTGTTCTCACGACTACGAGGTAGGTGGGTTGTGCCTATATGTTGTTTTATCAAGAATCATAAGTGCCTAAAACTCATATACCGATGTTTTGGGTATACATGACTTGGAATTGCACTGTTATTATCATATGATATTGGTCGATTAGGTTATTAAGGTTATTTCTTTGAGATAGGGAACCACAGGGTTGTGTTTCCCTTGATTAATTTGTTAGAGCTATTGGTCCATGATGCCTTAGATGCATACTGCTTTCCATGACTTTTTTTGTTTAGGATGGATTATTGATTATTAAAAAGCGATGTGATAGTAAGATTACATGAGGTGATTTGATTATTATTATTCCATGTAAAAGTTATATTAGATGAGGTGTGTTGATAATAGTCTACGATGTAATAATTTAAATTAAATGAGGAACTTATTTTTACCTGTTAATAGATTAATTACATATGATACATGTGGGTGAGATTGTGATATGTCTGAGGGAGAGACTGTGATGCCTGAGGGAGAGGATGTGTTTTTTTCCTGAGGTCAAGACAGTGACATGCGTTTGGGAATAATATTGATGTCTCCAAGGAATGTTTTAGCTATAATTTACTTCAATATTTAATGGTTGTTGATTTCTTTATACTATGTTTACCTTTGTACATTGTTTTTATACATGTATATTCACTAAAATTTGGGCACAAATCTTGTGGTGGATGCCTACTGGTATTATGTCTCACAACCTGTTTGGTTCATCCTTTGGGACCAAGCAGATTACACTGAAAAATCCATTTTCATTTTCATGTAAATGAAAAATCCATTTTCATTTGTGACTCGTGCATGTCACAAATGACCCATGGATCATTTTCCTAAAGTTTCAATAGAATTTGAATGCGTTTGGTCAGTTTTCCGTATTTCGGTAATTGTTTTCACTTAAAATCATGTCCATTTCAAAAAAAAAGGTGAGACCGTTTGAGTGGTACCGGCCACACCGTGCCTCAGATTGAGGCGGGGTTGACTCGTACAAGACACAAATGACCCATGGATACTTTTCCTAAAGTATCAACAGAATCCGAATGCGTTTGGTCCGATTCCCGTATGTCAGTTGTTGTTTTTACTTAAAATGTTGTCCATTTAAAATAAAAGTGAGACACATAGAGTGGTGTCGGCCACACCGCTCCTCAGATTGAGGTGGGGTTGACTCGTACACGTCACAAATGACCCATGGATTGTTTTCATAAAGTATCAACACAATCCGAATGCGTTTGGTCATTTTTCCATATGTCGTTTATTTTTATTAAAAGCGCATTCATTTTAAACAAATGAATGACACTTTTAGTGGTAATGGCCACACGTGCACTTAGATTGAGGCAAGGTTGACTTGTATACATGAAAAATGACCCATGGATCGTTTTCCTAAAGTTTCAACAGAATCTGAATGCGTTTGTTTGGTTTTCTGTATGCCGGTAGTTGTTTTCACTTAAAATCATGTCCATTTCAAATAAAAGTGAGACAGTTTGAGTGGTACCGGCCACACTATGCCTCAGATTGAGGCACGGTTGACTCATACATGACAAAAATGACCGATGGATACTTGTCCTAAAGTATCAATAGAATCTGAATGTGTTTGGTCCATTTCCCGTATGTCAGTTGTTGTTTTTACTTAAACTGTTGTCCATTTCAAAGAAAAGTGAGACACTTTGAGTGGTGTTTGCCACACCGGCCCTCGGATTGAGGCGGGGTTGACTCGTACATGTCACAAATGACCCATGGATCGTTTTCCTAATGTTTCAATAGAATCCTAATGCGTTTGGTCAGTTTTCCGTATGTAGTTTATTTTAATTAAAAGCGCATCCATTTTAGACAAAAGAAAGACATTTTTAGTGGTACCGTCCACACCGGCCCTCGGATTGAGGCGGGGTTGACTCGTACATGTCACAAATGACCCATGAATCGTTTTCCTAAATTTTCAACAGAATCGGAATGCGTGTGGTCGGTTTTCCGTATGTCTTTTATTTTAATTAAAAGCGCATCCATTTTAAACAAAAGAAAGACACTTTTAGTGGTACCGGCCACACCGGCCCTCGTATTGAGGTAGGGTTGACTCGTACACGTCACAAATGACAATATAAAAATTTCTCAAAATTAATCAATTTAGTATATATAAATATTATAAGTAATTGGATGTTTTTTTTTTGTAATTTATATTCCTAATCAATGAAAATATATAAAATAGAGAATAAAAATGTTAAAAATAAATTTTTTAACCAAAGAAATTAACCAATATTTCATTATCATTAAATTCCATTTATCAAAATCAAAAAGACACGCACTTATTTATATTTTTTAACCAAGGTAATTCATCACCTAATAAATCATTTTCCACCTCAAACCCCTCATTTTAATATTTTTAAAATGAACCCCCAATATTACCCATGGATCTAAAACACATAATTTTTCATGTCATGTCCTTAGGCCCTAAACTTACTTATGGATGACCATATGTCCTTAGGCCCTAGAACACCCATGACCCGACCCGACCCGACCCGGCCCATGGACACCCCTAATTTTGAGTGATTGTTTTTGAATATTAAGATTTCCATATTAACTTATCAAACCAGATATCCAACAGGGAATCACAGCACCAAGGAATAATAAAGGTCTAGGTAGTAGACTAATCATACAATAAGAATCAAGTGCAAAAAAGTGATATGATAACAATATCCCTATGAAGCAGAGGAAGACCCTGGAGTGGAAAACCAGGTTCAAAAATAAAGAGTTATACGGAATTCAAAAATGAAATGGATAAATATGCCCTTGATCACCATCATCATCACCACTATCATCATCTGCCTCATCCTCGCCACTATCTCTATCCTCGTCATCATCCTCGTCATCATCCCCTTGCTCATCGTCGGCCTCATCCTTGTCCTCAGCCCCATCCTCACCCTCGGCATCCTCGCCCTCGGCCCCATCCTTACCCTCATCCTCATTCTCATCCTCGCCCTCGTCCTCTTCAGAATCCTCGTCATCGCCAGGAACGTCATGATCTCGATCGCCACCAGAGCTATTGCCTGGTGCATTGGATAATGCACCCATCGACGACATAAATGTATGACAAGCCGCTCTAGCCTCTGGTGAAAGTGATGAAGATAAAGCTTTCATCAGTTTCATAAATTCTTTGTCCCTCGTTTGAACTTGTACTTCCAACTCTGTGACCCTTTTATCAGATTGTCTTGCTTGCTTTTTTACCCGTTCCAACTCAGTCGTACTGGAATGGATACCATGAGAGAACCAATACCTCGTCGGGACAATATTATTACCAGGTCGGCAGCGTACTCGACCAGAGTGCTCCTCTCCCACAACCTGATATAAATGATCGTGTGGCCCAAAATTGTTAGGCTCCTGGGCATCAAGAGCCTCTAAAGAAGCCTGTTAAAAATATTAATAGATTACTAAATTTCAAAATATATATTAAATTTTTAAATAAACAAATTAAAACTTACAATCTTTTCTTGGGTTAATTCATTTACCACAGTTCCATCTTTTTTTCTTCTACTCGAGAAAATCAATTTTCCTCGAGGGATACGTCCTTCAATATTCAATTTGTGCTTCTGTAATGACATTGAAACAATATAAAGTGCAGGTATAATCATATATTTAATATTCAATAAATCACATAATTTAAGTAGGAAACAATAAAAAGGGAAAGTCCTAAAGAAAAATTATAAACAACTATATCGTACCAGCTGTCTCTCATGATCTGACATAGTTGAGCGGCCCAAAGTGTGGAGGTATTTCTTTGAATCAATGTTTTTTTTTGATTTTCATAGAAGATTCCTAAATAATTTTTAATAATAAATAAGATTATATTAATTCCAAATATGAAAACTCTAATTCATATACCTCAAATGAGATTAATACCATAAATTTGGCAGTCGCCCAATGGGTAATCATTTGGCGATATTTCTCTATCAGGCAGTCATCCACGATAGGTAAAGTCTCTAAATCCGTGCCCACCCTCCCACACCAGCCCACATACAGGTCATGCTTATAAGCCCACCAAAGCTCTCCCAACTCTTTTAAACGTGCTGGTCCTGCACCATCGCCATCAGGGAAGTTAAACCGAAGCTGAAACCCAATAGATTAGTTCATATCAATACAGAAAAATACTACATTAAATCTAATAGATTTTTTACCCATATTTGTGCCCATGTGTTATCTTTGACTTCGTGTGGCAGTTGTCTCCAAGAGACAGGGCTGATCGGAATGATATCGGAGTATTTGGCTAGCATCGCCAAAAAACCCCGACATTCCTGCCCAGATTTCTCAATCATTTGTCCATCAGCATTATATTCAACCATCAACTGTGTCTGGAAGTTCCATACCGCACGCAAGTGAGTACGCCCCCTCCCCCACCTCTTATCTGTAGATGAATCTGTTATTAAAGAAAAATAATATCAGTACAAGTTATAATAAAATAAATTTTGGTATAAAAATTTGATAGATTCAGGTAAATATACATGTGGTAGTCGGATCAATGGGCATCACTGGATGTGCAGAAGCTGAAGGAATATCCTGTACAGGTAGAGTTTCCCTCAGTGTACACTCCTTAGCCGCATACTGTGTCGCATCAGGTGTCGAATAAAGTGGAATATAATAGCTCGGGGATAATGAACCAGAAGCAAAAGATGATGTCATAGACGTCTGGCCAACTGGTAATGTAAATATCGAAGGTATAAATATCCCGTGTGTCCCTGGAGACACAGCAGGATCAAAATGGGGTGATGAAGATACGTCTGTGGCGGTGGATCATCTATCTCTCGCCCCATGAGCTCTCATAACACCGGCCTCAGTACCGGGCCCACTAGATGATTGTCCATCTCTGACACCACCCCTCCTCCTACCACCATCCACACTACTAGGAGCAATATAAGGCTCCTCGTCAGATATCTCTCGTTTAGGGGGTCGATCGTGAAAAAAAGTTTAACACATAAGTAAACACATGATATTATAAGTTATTGAAATATTTATTTTTTAAATAAAATACTCACAACAGGGATGAGTGGAGGAACACCCATCTGTATCATGCGATGATTATTATCTGTCATCTTTTTCTGTCGCCTCTCTTCAATGGGTGTCATTTCATGCAATGAAAACAGATATGGAAGTAATTAAAAACAGATAACTAATGTGTAACCCAAAAAAATATAGAAAAATCATTCTGATAATAAACATAAAGTAAAAGAAGATTTATGGTGGTTTGAAGGTAAGCACAAGGATACACACTCTGAATGATGTAGGTGAAACATGTATGTGAGAACACGACTGTATGATTCTATATATTTTCCACCACAACTTCAGGTTCACAATCAACTTTGACAATTGAGTTATTGGCGTCATCATTTGTAATTAACGGATTGCTTCCAATTGCAGTAGGGATAGTGTCAACTTCATCATCACCATCATCAAAGACATGTCTGGGAATTAATTCAATAATTACACCGAATTTAGGATGACGATGAACTTTGACATAAAAAACATGTTTCATCATTGATGCCAATAAATATGGTTCATCGGTGGCAAGAGTGTGAGTCATGTCAATAACTCGAAATCCACAATCATCAATAAGGGTGCCTTGCCTTGTCATTGAATCAAACCATTGACATTTCATCATCATGACTCGAACATGTGAGTAATAATCCAAAATTATTATTTTCTCCATGACTCCATAATAAGCAACATTTTCAGAATGGGGTCTTGTATCCGATGAACTGGCATAACAGTCTGTTGTGGCAGTTAGCATAACACCATTATGTTGTGTTCTCGTGTTTCTTGCTCGTTTAGTGATAATAAATTTGTATCCATTGATCAAAAGTGATTTACAAGCACGAACCATGGTATTAGAACCAAAATCCAAAGCACTTGTTTCCTCAGAATCAGAGTCAGCAGGCAAACTCGATACCTGAAATATAAACAAATAGTAAACTTAGATAAATATTATTTTTATTTAGTTATTACAGAAATATTTTTACCTTCAATTTCAACCAAGCATAAAACCCTTTGCTATGAAAATTCTCTTTCCTTCTCAAAGATAAAGAACGATGCCTTCTATATATCAATTCTTTATGTTCTCTGTAGATAAAAATAATAATAGTTTAACAAATATTTAAAATTACAAGAGATAAGATAAGAGATTAATGTACAATTTACATACATGATATACTCATCGAAAAAATCACAATTGAACAACACTGTGCGATATGCCTTCTCTCGCTCTTCAAGGCTTAATGTCGTCAATGTATATGATCCCAGAATTCCTCCTGTCTAAGAAAGTGATGGAAAACTGGGTTCAATTTTCCCATACTGTTCTTCTTCATTTCTCATTGTTTTGTTTACTCTCATAGTAAGACCAGACAAATACATTGCACAGAAATCCATACATTCTTGAGCCAAGTAACCGTTCATAATATAACCTTCGAGATAAATCCTTTTCTGAACATATGATTTCAATGTGCACATGTTTCTTTCAGTTGGATACATCCAACGGAAAGCAACGGGTCCTCCAAGAAGTATTTCTGTCGGAAGATGGACAGTCAGATGCAACATGCAGGTAAAAATGATGGAGGGAATATTTTCTCTAACTCGCACAAAATTTATGGTGTCTCTGCCAACCGTTTTTTCAAGAAGGATTTGGATAGCCTCTTAGCACAAAGATCTCTAAACAAATAGCACAACCGAATAACTGAGACTCTAACATTATTGGACAAGAGATGACAGATTGCTATTGGAATCAACTCATGCAAAAGGACGTGGTAATCATGAGTCTTCAAAGATTCAAGATTCAACTCTTTTCTTTTGACCAGTTTTGATATATTGCTTGAATAGCCATCAGGAACTTTAATAGTCTCTAGCACTTCAAGAAATTGATTTTTTTCAGTAGGTGTCATCACATAAGAAGCACATAGAACTTGACATTTATTTTCACTGATACAGACAGGATGCAATTCTGGTCTGATCCCCCAATCTACCAAGTCACGCCGAGATCGTAAATCATCTTTTGTCTTCCCCTTGACATTTAGAAGAATCTAAAGCAACATTTCACATATATTCTTTTCAATGTGCAATACGTCTAAGCAATGATGTAACAAGTTGGTTGACCAATACGGTAACTCAAAGAATATACTATTCTTCTTCCAATTGTAACAAGTATCATTGGAAACATTTTTCCTCTTTCTATATTTCATTACACCCTTCCCAAATGAATAACTGAAATCTTTCAATTCATTAAACACATTAGTTCCAGACATACACTGAGGTGGAGCGTCATTCTCTATTGTATTGTCAAATCTTCGACGATTGTTTCTATATGGATGGTCCATTCGAATGAATCGTTGATGTCCCATAAAACTAAAAGTACAACGATATTTCAGTCTTCTCGATTGAGTATTCTTCATACAAACAGGACATGACAATTTTCCTTTAGTGCTCCATCCAGACATCATTGCATACATAGGAAAAACATTGATCTTCCACATAAGAGCAACACATATCTGAAATATGTCTTTCGAACATGCATCGTATGTGGGCACACCCACATCCCAAATAAGTTTCAACTCTTTTATTAAAGGTTGCATGTATACATCTATATCATTGTCGGGATCCGAAGGGACATATATTAGTATACTCAAGAAAGTGTAAGACTTTTTCATACAAAACCAAGGGGGAAGGTTATAAATGTGTATGAAAACCGGCCATGTGCTGTGCGAGGTAAGCATCTGCCCAAACGGATTAAAACCGTCACATGAAAGACCCAGTCTCACATTACGCACGTTGGCTACAAATTCAGGATATCGGGCATCAAATCTCTACCATGCAAATCCATCTGCAGGGTGAACCAACTCTTCATTATTCTTTTTTCTCTCGGTGTCATGCCATCGCATTTTTTCCGATATTTAATTAGACATGAAAAGGTTCAGTAATCTGGGTAGCAATGGAAAGTGCCACATTACTTTTTGTGGCACACGAGATGGTGATCCATAATCTTTTGGATTCCATCGGGAGGTTCCACATTTGATACAATCATTTCATTCAGAAGTTTCCTCCCAAAATAAGCTACAATCATTCGAGTAAGCATGATTTTTTTTAGAATCCATGTTCATCAACTAACTTCCATGACATATAGTGGTTTGAGGGAATATCTGCATCATCTGGAAGTAAGTCCTTCAAGAAGGTAAGAATGTAATAATTTGCATTATTTGAAATCCCATACATAGTTTTCCCATAAAACAATCGGATTAAAAATTCCAACTTTTTCATTTTACCACATTGCTGATACACTGGAGTCGTCGCAACATCATTCAATTTTTTTACCCGATCAACATCATCATTTTCATTGGACGCATCATGTGTGCTTGTATCGAAATCTTGTTGGCGGGACATCCTTTCCTTCTCATGATACTGAATAAATGGAAACCGATCATATGTCAAACTCTCCAATTCAGTCTTATCATTTGGATCATCAACATTTTGAGATTCCATTTTCTCTCAATTGTGATACCACACATAATAGTTTGTTTGGAAACCATATTTGGTTATATGATAGATAACTATGTCATGACTCAACCAAGGTCTTCCAACACAATTAAAACATGGGCAGTGTATGCGACCACTATCTGAAGCCTTGTCAAATGCAATATCTTGAAAGCTGTTCAAATTATTTTGAAAATCGGTTGAAATCCGATCAGTTTCGTACATCCATCTTCTGTCCATTTTGTAAAAAAACTGCAATAATTCATTTCAAAGCAATTCAATAATATTGAAGTATAATCAAAAAAATATTTAGGCAAATGACAATTTTTTACTTTATATAAAAGAATAACTGACACATTACTCTATATGAGAATCATATTAAGAAATACAACAAAATAAAGTGTATATAAGAAAATAAGATACATAATTCCTAATGTCTACATTCAAGGATTTCCCAGTAAGGGGTGTGAGGTGTCTAGGGGGGTGGGGCCGTCCGGGGCGTCAGAGGTGTCTAGGGGGTCGGGGGTGTCTAGGGGTGTTCGGGTGTCCAGGTGGGCGGGCTGTCCGCGGGGGTGGTCAGGCTGTCTAATGTGGTAGGAGGAGTCCAGGGGGTGGGTGGGCTGTCCAAGGAGGTGAGCGGGCTGTCCGGGGGGGGTGTCCAAGGAGGTGAGCTGGTTGTCAGGGGGGTATAGGGTGTCCAAGGGGGGTGCGGGGTGTCCAGGGGGTGGGAGGGCTGTCCAAGGAGTTGAGCGGTGTATCCAGGGGGTGGGTGGGGCTGTCCAAGGAGGTGAGAGGGGTGTCGAGGGGGTGGGTTGTCCAAGGAGGTGAGCGGGCTGTCCGGGGGGGTTGTCCAAGGAGGTGAGCGGGATGTCCGGGAGGGTACAAGGTGTCCAAGGGGGGTGTGGGCTGTCTAGGGGGTGGGTGGGCTGTCCAAGGAGGGTGCGGGGTGTCCAGGGGGGTGGGCGGGCTGTCCAAGGAGGTGAGCGGGGTGTCCAGGGTGTGGGTGGGGTTGTTCGAGGGGGTACAGGGTGTCCAGGGGGTTGGCTGTCCAAGGAGGTGAGCAGGCTGTCCGGGGGTGGGCGGGCTGTCCAAAGAGGTGAGCAGGTTGTCCGGGGGTGGTACAGGGTGTCCAAGGGGGGTGCGGGGTGTCCAGGTGGGTGCGGGGAGTCTAGGGGGTGGTGGGGACGTCCGGGGGTTCGGAGGTGTCCAGGGGGTCGGGGGGTGTCTAGGGGGGTCGGGGTGTCCAGGTGGGCGGGTTGTCCGCGAGGGTGGTCAGGCAGTCCAATGGGGTAGGGGGAGTCCAGGGGGGTGGGTGGGGTGTCCAATGAGGTGAGCGGTGTTTCCAGGGGGTGCGGTCCCATTTAAATATAAATTTAGTGAAATATTAGTAGAAACATTTAAAATTAATTGTGAAATATGATTTAAAGTGTATAAGTTAAAATGAAATATCAAATAAAAACAAAATGAATTTAAATATTGAATGTTTAAATTAAGTCTCTACCCAGATTAACAGTTTTAGTGGGAAAAAAAAAGTGTCACTAGTTGTTTTTATGATTATATTCCATTACATCCCTAGTTTTAGGAGAAGTTTGTGTTTAATGACCTGGTTTAAAGTGTGAATGAAATGTCCTATAATTTTGAGATATGAACTATGATATTTTTCACTAACATACATTTTTGATGAGATATTGTGAGAGAGACACTTTAAGGGAAGTCATTGAAATATTTTATGATCCATGGATGATGTGTTAATATTGACCTATAATACTGAAATTCTGAAGTAGACACTATTTATATATTAGAAGCTGAGGGAGGTCATGGGAGAATAGGATAGAATTATAGACTATTGAACTAGTATACCGATATCATGTGGTAGGATTTTTTTGGGGATTTCTATGAGATGAGTAACAATCATGATTGAAGTACTGGTTTCTCAGTTTTCCTACAACAGTGTGGAAGAGGGGGAATTAAGAACATTTCATGTGATCATGACCCAATAGAGTCTCAACCATGTGGAAGGATAGTCAACATGAAGTGTTTCTACTGGACCATCCCTCTAGCAGTGACTTGTGATAGACATATTCGAAAACAAGTTTTGGAATTTTTTTAGTAGCTCAATATCATAAATGAAGATATATAACTGATGTTTGATCATGTTGTTGATGTGGTGGTTGTGGTTGTGTCATCCATGCCATAATTACACTGAGAAATCAGTGTGTTCCTATTCCAAACAATGAGGTTTTATTACATGTCCATGGTTCATGAAATATCTATTATGTAAAACCTACCCACGTGGAGAAGGGTGGCATATGATCTAGAGTGAGAGGAAAGATCAAAGCAGCCACTACTAGTAAATCCTCTCATTTTGATATTGATGCATCACATGGATTCATATCCTCACATGTGGTGAAAATCCTATGTCTCATTATACTGTCTTCAATGAGTGTAATGATTCTAGAAATCTAAAAACTGAAATATTAGATAAAGAAGAAGAGGAACCTGAAGGAGGTCGAAGATCCAAACTGGTCTGGCAAAAGGAGCTCCAAAATTGCCTAAAGCGGCTGCTGCTGCTCCCATTTAGGGTTCTGTATCCGAATGGGGGAGAGGGCACACGACTGGAAATTTGGGGGAAACATGTGCCAATTGTTTTTAAAAACCGTTGGTATATGGCTCCCCAACCACACCTATACCAACGGTTTAATAAACCGTTGGTAAAAACATCCTCATCCACATTTTTTCCAATGGTTCTCATTGAACCGTTGGTAAAAATCACCTTAAACACATCATTACCAATGTTTCACTATAACCATTGGTAAAACCTTCTGTAAATCATCCTTTACCAACAGTTCTATGAAACCGTTGGTATGTAAGTGTGCAGAAAAACCCACATTCCAGTAGTGCTTCTTTCAAAGTTCTTTTCTTCTTCCACATTCTCTTTCTTTTTTGTTTCCATACAAAAATAATAACTCCAATACCTTATAAAAAATGTGATTTTATTATAAATATGGTAAAACCATATTTGTTATTCTATCCATCCTATGAATGACAATGTCACCATTCATGTGTACGTCTGGCTTACTATCTGCATGTTGTGGTGTAGTTTGTTATTAAACACTTCATTACTTGGATGGCTATAATAATGAGTATACATGATGTAAATAATAAATATAACATGTCAATTATTATTTATATATAATATAAAATCCAATTACTTACAATTTCACTACTAATAGAATGATATTGTCTCTCCTGTGTAAGTACGGATTACCGTCTACATGACATAGTGAGTTTTCATTCCCCATTGTAACCATTCAAGATTAATTTTCAGTTGATGATTAAAAATAATATTTAAAAAACATAATATCATTCTAGATATGAATTAAATATATCTTATCCATAACAAACATGACATATGTAACAAAACATATAATGAAAATAAATCAGTAACACTGGAAATAATAATATTAATGTAATATTATTAAAAAAGAAATATTAAAAATCATATATGATATCATATTCCTGTATATGATTCTTGAATAATTTAATAAAAATAATTTGAAACATATATATGAGGTTAAAACACCCTAGACTATGGAATGTTTCATGGAAAGGGTTAATTCAAAATTCTCTTCATTATCTAATGTTGTTTATATGAATGTATCTATAGGTTCCTCTTTATCATCCACATCTGTGTTTCTTAAAAATATATTTCAAAACATTTTTAATATTTCCTAGAATATGAGGTAAATACACTAATACTATTGTATTAATTTTTATAAAATATTTTGAATGGAATATTTCTGTTGTTTTCCAGACCAAGCACTTTATTTCCTTTTCAACAAATTATGGAAGGAATTTTTTTTACTCATACAGCAGGTGCGGCTATTTTCTGCCATTATAAGACCTTTGAATCTTCTACTACGATCTTATAAGAGTATTTTAAAAATAATATTTTTCTTTTATAATTACATTACATTTAAATGAATACTAAATAGAAATAGATATTTCACTAAAATAGTTTTAAGATGGATTTCATCTATGTCAACATCTTTCATTGGGTTTTATGTTTGTTTGATGTTGATTTGTTATAAAACAATATTTCATATTATATTGAAGGATTTGTGATATGTTTTACTACAGATGTGATATTTTTATACCATTCATGGTTTATAGTTAACGTATTTACATTTCATAATCTAGTTTTAATATGAATATTTATATTTTGTTTTATCCTTTTTATATGAGGATTGCATTGGAGTTTGTAACTAATGGGTGAGGCCCGATCTAACCCCTCAATGCATTGGCCGGTCTCATGAGACAAATTAGTGTCTTGGAAAAAGGCCTTGAAAAAAAGTTTTATTTTTATTCTTGGCTCGAGACCTTGACTATGTGGTTATGATGTCCGGCATTATGCATTCCATAATTATAAAATTATCTATTGATAATACATTTGATTATTCTATTAGTAGAATATCCATGTAAATAATTAAATTGAATTATTTGGTTTATATTTTCCAAATTATGTTGATGTTTATGATTAAAAGTCTTTTGTTTTACTCTTATAAATTTCCTCAAATGTTTCTGATTATTTATGATAGTTTCCACTGTATTTTTATCCTTACTGAGAATCTAATATCACCCATTTCTTATGTTTTAATTTTCCAAGGATGTGAAAAAGTATATTATGATTTACCTATAGAGATAGTTTATGGGATATGATTGTGTTCTAAGAGGTAACAATGTTGTTGTTTATCCATTCATACTGTAATGTAAAACAAATGTATATATCTAGTACTTCCAAGGATACTAAAATATTTGGTCTTTCAGGACTTGATCCTTTGTGATCATGCCAATTTTAGGTAATAATTCAAAAGCTATGGGTAACTGAGTTCAGGGCATTACAGTTAGTATCATAGGATGTTTAGTAGAAACCATAGAAAATAGATTTAAAAAACTCTCATTAGATAACATTGTCCTAAGATAAACTTTGAGTATTAATATATAAAAACATCCTATAATTTTGTTAATGTATAGATTTTTTGAATTTTACAAAAAATTACATCCTTGTTTTGATACGAGCAGGTAGAGGTGGCTCTAGCACATATGTATCTAGGCGTAATCCCTGAAAACACCGCTTTGAGCTGGATTTGGATGGGAACTGGTGTGTGACAATGAGCGTTGCAACACTCTTAATTATGAAAATCCAAGGGGATACTCTTTAGATAATTAAAATATTCTTTACAAACCATTATGAATGATTTTTGAGTAAATTATTCATCAAAGAAGACATTTTTTCATGGTAATGTATTATGTGCATAAACTATTCAATTCATGTCATATATTTTACTAGTTTAAAATTATGTAGTCTAATTCATAAAATAATATACTCTATGACATTGTTTAGAAATAGATCTTTGTAGAAGGAATGAAAACTATATCTATGAACATAATCTTTGTATGGATTTCCCTCCTACTCAAGATAATTATAGTGGATCTAGTGATGAAACCAGTGTTGAATAGATTATAACCATACTGGGACAACTCACTCAGGTTATGAATAATAACCTTACCCATATGAAGCACCCTAATCCACAACGTGGAGGATCAATGTTACACCACTTCATGAGGAAACAACCACCAAGATTCATTAGGATGACAAATTCATTTGTAGCTAAGAAATGGACAAGTTCCTTAAAGAAAATTCGTCAAGCTTTGGGCAGTAGCGAAAGGGAAAATGTGGTCATTGAAACTTATTGCCTCACATGTGATGAAAATAAATGGTGGTCATTAATTAAAAACCCAAAAGAGGATGAAGAAGTATCAAATATGTAATGGAGGGGGTTTATGTATCTTTTCATAGAAAATTACCATCCTCGTTACCATCGAGCATATATGGAAAGAAAATTTCTTAGTATGAGGAAAAAGGAGGATGAGAATGCCGCAAAGTACAAGGATGACATTACAAGGATAAAAAGGCATGTGTCAAATTATATACATAACCCAAGGAGAAATATTGATCGATTATTTAATAGATTATAAATATTTCACCTTCGTGAGTTAGTCTCGCAATCCTTCTCATCATACGAGGATATAGTCTCATGTGCTATTAAGACAGGAAAAGAATTATCAAAGTCATACGAATTTAATGCAAAGAAAGAGAAGAAGAGATCAGTTGAACAGTCCAGAAATGGAATTTATGGGAAGAATTGAAAATTTTAATTTCCATCCTACAGTAAAAGTGGGAAGAAACGCCCTGGTACTTTCCTGAACGGAATAAATTTTTTTTACAAATGTGGTGAAAAATCCCACCTAGACCATGATTGCATGTGGAATATAGATGTTTTAAATTTTTAATGCTATAGTTGTAATGAAATGGGGCACTATGATTATAAATTTCCTAAGCATCAAGGAAACGTACCTCATAAGAGGCCAAGGGAGAAAGGCCAAGATTATGCGATCACTACTGCTAAAGTTGATGCTCTTAATGGCAAGGTGGAGGGTACTTTAATCAATTACTAATAATTAGGCAATGTATTACTTGATTATAGATCATTTCATTCTTTCATATCTTCAATGTTTTCCAAGAAAATTATATATTTTTAATTTGACTTAACAAGGGAGTTGTTAGTCAAAATTGCAAAGGGAAGTATCATTTCAATAGTGTTTTGTCAATCAGTTACCATTATTACATATAAATGTGCTTTATCTGCTGATCATATTGTCATTCCCATTATTGAATTTGATATAATCCTCGGTATGTATTGGATTTCGTGCCATGATATAAAAGTTTTTTTTATGAAGAAAGAGGTTACAAATTTTGATGATGATAAGGAAGGACAAATCTGTAGAGTAGAAACGTCACCATATGATTATCATCTAATTCCACCCCTAGTAGCTCTACTAAATTCAATTATTGGGAATGAAGGGAGTGAAATAACTATGAGTGAGAAAAAAATGTTCAAGAATAGTATGTACCTATTGAGCAAGAATATATTGATGTGTTTAAAGAGGATTTAACTAGACATCCTCCAAAGTGAGAAATTGAGTTTTCCATTGATTTAATTCCATCATGAAAGACCGTATCAATGATCCCTTATCAAATAGACACTATGGAATTAGTGGAAGTAATGAAACAAATAGAATAATTGGGTAATAAAGGATTTTTTATCCCAAGTGTTTCTCCCTGAGGATACCCTGTTCTTTTTGTTAAGAAGAAAGATGGATCTATGAAGTTGTGCATTGACTACAGAGAGATCATTGCTATAAAATTAAAGAACAAGTATCCCCTACCTCACGTTGATGATTTATTTAATCAACTTCAGGGAGATCAATATTTTTCAAAGATTTTCCATTGATATGGATACCATTAGTTGTGCATGAAAAATGAAGGCATTCCAAAGACAACCTTTTAAACCATCTACGGACATTATGAGTTTAATGTAATACCTTTTGGACTGACTAGTGCACCCTCTATTTTCATGGATTTAATGAACAGAATTTTCAAGGAATATCTTAATGACATTTTAGTGGTATTTATTGATTATATCATGGTATACTACAAAATCTATGCAGATCATGAAAATCCCTTACACATTATTCTAAAGACTCTTAGAAGAAATGAATTATATAGTATGTTTAGAAAGTGTGAATTCATGATTCAAGAGATTTATTTTCTTGCATGTATTATCTCTATAGATGGAATCATTGTTTATCCTTCAAAGAATAGGAAAATTCATGAATGGATAGCACCAGTACGTATAACTTAGGTACGTATTTTTATTGGTTTAGCAGGATATTATCACCATTTATTATATAATTTTTCACGATTAGCTAACCGGGTAACCAAGATCACATGTAAAGGGTTGAAATTTGATTGGACAAAAGTTTGTGAAGAATGTTTTGAATAACTGAAGAGAATTTTAGTCAATGCTCCAATCTTGAATCTTCCATCGGGGAATGACGAGTTTGTTATTTATAATGATGCATCAAATAAATGATTTGGTTGTGTACTTATGAAAAATGATAGAGTTATTGCCTCTTCATCATGGAAGATAAAAATTCCTTTACAAAAATATCCTACTCATGATCTTCAGTTAGAAGTTATAATATTTTCATTGAAGATATGGATACACTATCTCTATGGTGAAACATGTGAGATATATACTGATCAAAAAAATTGATGTATATTTTCTCATAGAAAGAACTCAACAGATGGAAAATTTGATGGCTTGAACTACTCAAATATTATTATTTCACTATACACTACCACTCGTGGAAGGTAAATAAGGTTGAATATGATTTCAGTAGAAAGGATCGTGGAAATCTGAAAAAGATGATCATTGAAACGGTTCATATGTTCTTGGATCTAGAAATAATGGATATTGGAATAATCATGGAAGGTGAAACATTGACACATTTTCAAATGTTTTTCAATCCATTTTTACTAATAAGGATAACAATTTCTCAGACTCAGGATGTAGAGTTTCAAAATAAAATTAAATATGTGACTAATGGGAGATTGATTGAATTCATATATGAAGATGAAATTTTGAAATTTGGGAAGAGACTTTGTGTTTCTGATATACTTGATATGAAAAGGGATTTTTTGGATGATTATCATACTCCAATTTCTCAAGACACCCTTGTAGCACTATGATGTATGGATATTTGAAGGAAACATTTTGGTGGGACAATATGAAATGGGATATTTCTGATTATGTGTTAGGATGTGTGGTTTGTCAACGGGTTAAGGATGGAAGAAAAAATATTGGAGGAGTCATGCAACCTCTTCCAATACCAGAGTGGAAATGGGATGATATTATGATGGACTTTTTCATGGGGATACTGAAGTCTCTTATATGTAATGATGCAATATGGATCATTGTTGATCGTCTTACCATGTAAGAAAATTTTCTGGTTATAAGAAAATATATACCACTTGAATGTTTAGAAATAATATATACTAATGAATTTTTAAGACATCATTGTGTACCACTATATATTGTTTCTAATAGTAATACCCATTTTACATCACGATTATAGAAAAGTATTAAAAATACATAGATATTGAACTTCGTTTGAGCACTTCCTACCACCATCAAACTGATGGATGATCAAAATAGACAATTCAAACCTTAGAAGACATGTTGAAATCTTGCTCACATTACTTTCAAGATATGTGGGATCAATATTTACCTCTTATAGAATTTTCCTATAACAATAGCTTCCATTCAAGTATATAGATGGAACCATTTGATGCATTATATGGAAAGAGATGTCATGCACCAACTTATTGGGATGATTTTGGGAAAGAAAAATCGTAGGCCCAAAACATGTTAAGGAAAATTGAGAAAAGGTGAAGATTATCTGAACCCCCATCAAATCATCTCAATGTAGGAAAATGGGATATGAAGATAACCTATGGAAGGATGGTGAATTTTAAGTAGGTGATCATGTCTTCTTGAAGTTATCACCATGGAAAGGTGTTATACAATTCAATAAGAAAGATAAATTAAGTCACAGGTACATCAAACCTTTTGAAATTATAGATCGAGTTGGAGTTGTAGCTTAAAATTTCCAATGCCACCAAGTCTATCCAATGTTATTGATGTGTTCCATGTATCATTGTTGATAAAATACATGGTTGACCAAACACATGGACTCACTTATGAAGAAATAGAATTGGAACCTGATCTGTCCTATTGTGAAGACCCTATCAAGATTCTTGATACCAAAGAACAAGTGTTGAAAAATTAGATGACTCATCTGGTGAAAGTTCTTTGGAGAAACCATAAAATGGAAGAGTCAAAGTTGGAACCATAGAAAATATGATGAAGAACCTCTCAAATCATTTTATTTAGTAATATTATAGAAATTTTTTTGAAGAAATTATTTGAAATAGGGGATAATGTAACACCCCAATCTTCCACGATATGTTTATCTTAAAAAAACCCAATAGCTTACGTTTTATGCAACATCAAATTCTAGCACACCATGACCAATGAAAATAGCCATTTAAAAAAGTAGTTATGGCTAGTAATATCTACTTTTGAAATTTTATAAATTTTATTTATCAAAATGGACTTCATTTCTGGATTCATAATATCAAAATAATATTTGGGTGATATTTGGGTATTTTTATGAAAACATTAAATTTTTTATGAATACTGAAAGACACTAAATTACTGTTTTACACTGACTTTTATTTAAATAATTATAATCTTTATTAAAAAAATTAAACTCAAAATAGATAAATAGTACCTATATTATTCCAATTTAATTCATTGGAGTCCTTTGATAATAATATTTGATATATCAAATTATATTGAACTTTTTAACGTCGTTTACCCCACTTCTAGGCACATATGAAAATTTTCATAAAACATAAGTTTATCGCTTCTATGAATTGAATTTAAATAATCTGAGATACCCAGTTGACATTATTATATAAAATGTGGTTCAATAAGATTAAAATAACATTGGGTGAATATTAACTTTTGTAATTTATTTACCACGTATAAAAGTAAATAGGGTAATTAAAGGTAAAAATAATATTATAATTACCCTAACGCATGTCCTAATTCTATCGGATAAGTGTACGTTGAAAAAAATAAACAATAGAAAAAAATAAGATCTTTTTGATCCACTTGTATTAGATTAGGATATTTATTATATTTTATTTAAGGAAGAGTTAATAGTGTTAAATTCTAATTTTAACAAATAACCCATTTTTAATATAAGGTTATACATATTATAAATTATAATATAAATATACATTATAAATATAAAAAAACATCCAACATAATGGTATTTTATTTTTAAATTTTATACATTGAATAATTAAATTTATTTATGACACAATGATGATGTAATAATTACTATATTAATGATAGACTATAATGATTGATGTCATAAATATTAAAATAAATGTAACTTGAGACTTTTGATAAATTCCATGAATTTTATATGTAAATATGACATGTTAGGACTGATAAACTATTTTTGAAGAATTCATATTATTATAACTCACAAAAACCAAATACTAAATAGTGTCAAAATTAGTATAAATTAGTTTTTAAAAAATTACGATTTGATTAAATGATATAATATTCATAAAAATATAAGGACCATATCAAGGACTAATATAATGATAGATATATCATTAATGAACCACATTAGGTTATCTTGGAATTTTTTATTTAGAGTATTAACCATGTAATATAGAAATACAAGAAGACAAGGTAAAAGTTCAACTATTTAACTAAGACTTAAATCTAAAATATAATGTAAATATAGTGGCTTAAATTTTCTAAAACCTATTGGAAGAAAAAAATTTGACCCACACCCGATATAACCTTTAATTAAAACTATTTGGAACCAGTAGAAACTAAAAATGATTTTATAATAAAAAAATATATCATGATTTTTCTAAAGTGACCCTCACCTATCTTATAAGAGGTTGCTTCCCCTTCTCGTAATTTCACTCATACAGAGAAATTTTTTATGGACAAACACTAATAAAATATCCTCCCAACTACCCTATCATCAACCTAATGTTCCTACATTGATCATAAAGCATACTTATGGATCCCTTTTGATCAAATTAGAAGGAAGAAACCTAAGAAGAGGTAATTATTTCATCACCTCTTTAAATGTTCTTTTCTTCTTATACTTTATCTTTATTTTTTTTGTTTCCAAAAAAAATAATTTCTTTAGTAAATTATACAAATTTTGATGTTATTATAAATATTTTACAACCATATTCATTATTCTATCCATCCTATGAATAACATTATCACCATACATGGGTACGTATGGCTTACCGTCTTAATGTCATGGTGTAGATTTTTATTCAATACTTTAATAATTGGATGGGTGTAATTATAGGTATAATTGATTTAAATGATAGATATAACATTTTAATTATTTTTTATATTTAATATACAGTCCAATTACATACTATTTCAAAAAAATATAATGATATTATCGATCGTGTGTACATATGGCTTACCCTCTCCACGACGTGATGAGTTTTCATTCCCCATCGTAACCATTCAAGAATAATTTTCATTTGATGATTAAAAAAATAAGTAACATAATATCATTTGGGATATGAATACAATAAATCCTATCCATAACAAACATGAAATATGTAATAAAACATATAAAAAATGAATGACTATCACCCGAAACAATAATACTAATGCAATATTATTAACATATCAATATTAAAGGATCATAAATGATATAGTATTTATGTATGTCATTCTTGAATAACTTAATAAAAATTATTTCACCATTATATAAGACTCTAACATACACTCGACTAAGGAAAATTAATAGGTAAGTGTTAATTCTATAATCACTTCATTATCTGAGGTTCTATATAAGTAAGTATCTACTAGGACCTCATTATCATCCACATCTGAGTTTCTTAAATATGTTTTTCAAAAAAAATTACAATTTCATAGATTTTGGGTTAAAGTAATTTATATGAATTTTTGAGTTTTTATAGTATTTTTTTGAAGGAAAATTTCCATCATTTTATAAATAAGGTATTTTATGGCCTTTTTAACAAATTAACGAATGAATGTTTCTTTTATGTCATAAGGCTGGTGCAGCTATTTTCCGCCATTATAACATTGTTAAAGCTTCACCTACAAGATTATATGATAATTTTCAAAATAATATTTTTATTTTATAATTATGTGGATTTTAAATTAATACAAAATAGAAAGATATTTTTCACTAAAATAGTTTTTGGATTGATTTCATCTATGTCAACATCCCTCATTGGATTTAAATTTTTTTAAGATGATTTGCAATGATAAAATCTTTCATATTGTATTGAAGGATTTTTAATATATTTGACTGTGGATGTTCTATTTTTATACCATTCATGGTTTATGGTTAAATTATTAAAACTTAGTATGCAAATTTTGATACAAATGTTTATATTATGTTTCAACCTTTTCATATAAGAAATGAATTGGACTTTGTAACTGATGGGCATGCCCCACTATAGCCCTTTTATGTAATGATAGGTATCATGAGAAAAATTGGTGTCTTTGCATATGGCCTTGAAAAATGTTTTATTCTTAGTCCTGGAAAAGTCCTTGACTATGTGGTTAAGATGTCTGACATTATACATTCCGTCATTATTAAATTTTCTATTGATATTACATGTGATTATTCAACTAGTAGAATATCCATGTAAATAAGTAAATGGAATTATTTGATTTATCTTTTCCATATTATTCTGAAGTTTAAGTTTAAAAGTCTTTTGTTTTAGTCTTATACATTGTATTAAATGTTTATGCTTATTTATAATAGTTTCTGCTATATTTTTATCCTTGATGAGCATCTCAGCTCACCCATTTTTTAGGTTTTATTTTTCTCAGGATATGAAGATGTATATTATGATTTACCTGAAAGTATAAGCTACTAGATATGAGTGTGATCAAAGGGGACACAATGTTATTGTTTTCACATTTAATAATGTAATGTAAAATGTGTGTCTGTATCTAGTACTTTAAAGGCTATTAAAGTAATTAGACATTCAGGACATGATCTATTTTGATCATGAAAATGTTATGGAAAAATCCAATGACTTTGGATAACTGTGGTTGGGGCGTTATAGGTGATTGGTAAAAAAATATATTATTTTATAAAATATAGTATTTTTAGGATTTCTTGAATACATAATTATGAAATAAAATTTATAATTTTTTTTTGAATAAATAAATTATCATTTTATAAGAGTTATATTTTAAAAATATTATAAATAACATGTTTGTTATAATTTATTTCATGATATGTATAAAAATTATAGTCAGCATCGATGCAGTCCGTACCCAGCATTGGAAATATCAAATTTTGTTCATTATAAAAAATAATCAAGTTTTAAAATTTATTTTCATGGGATTTTTTAATTATCATGTATTATTTATGTTTTTATCTATTACATTAAAATTTTATATTCATATAACATAGGGTTTATCTAAATGCATGTGCAATGCTTTTGTAGGGCATGAAAAGTTAGAATAACAAATTTAATAATCAGTCATGATATGTATATGAGTAAATATACATACTGAACGAAAATAGGATTTTATTTTGAACCTAATTTACATATTTCTTGTAGTATTTTATTTTTAATTTATATATATGATATAATTATCATTAATGGCTGTGAAACTCTTAAAAATTAATAAAATGTATTTATTTAAATTTAAATGAATTATTAGATGAACAAAAGTTTTATTAAACTATTTCTTATAATCCATTTTTGACCATTATCTCTTTCATATATGAATTTGGTATATTTTTGAACGAAAAAATGCACTTTGATACCTTTAAAATATTTAATATAAAAGTAATTCTAGTTGATCACAAACAAAAATGTTTGTATAATATTTTAATGTATATATATAAATGTTTTTTAAAAATAAATAATTTTTTGAAATAAAATAAATTTATATTATTTATTAATTTTTTTTAAAATTTTTTGGGAATAAATAAATACATTAATGTCATGAACAATTGTGACATGAGAATTATTTAATAAATAAATAAATAAAATTAATGATATTAAAAATAATATAAAAAATATAATTGGATATTTTTAAACTAATTAATGAATTCCAATACTGAATATGATGTTGCTATGAAATAATTAAAATTTATTTTATTTGGAAACTTTTCTTGATGTGTTTAATTTCTTAATTATTGATAGGGATTAATTTGATAAAAATATTTTTAATAAATATTATATTTAATAAAATTATTTAATAATCACCAAAGTCTTTAAAATTTCCCAAATTGATAATATACATTCAAAAATGTTATATAATTTGTGTTTTAGTCCTTTTTGTTAGTCAAAAAATAATGTAATAGATTAATTATATTTTAATAAGTTAGGTAACTCTTATGATACACCTCAGCTGAATTTTAAAAGGAGACTCCTCCCTTAACAAATATTCATCACCTATAGCCCTATTTCTCAAATATATTCTTCAAAATTCACTTTTAATCATACATTTTCACGTTATAGTGCTTGTGATCTCACAAAAATACCACTTCTAAGATCCATCAAGTGTTTTTAATGGAGAAATTTTTGATAAGTAAGATTCCTTCTTCTTCTCTTTTAAATTAATTTTCACCTATACCTTATCGTTACCTCCTATACGATGTATAATGAAACCTCTAGTATGATATATGTACATTAATTTTGTTGTTTTGATTATATATGCATAAAAAACAAACATATTCTCTTTTTATTATTAAATAATAAAATTATCATATGTGGGGTGTCAATTCACCGCCTTCGTGGATGATGAGTTTTTTTCCCTTTACTGACATCATATGGAGTTTTTATTATCTTATAATAAACTAAAATGAACTATATATATATTATCACTTATGGATTATTTTTTTATGGAAGTCCATAAAAACTGACATTAGAAACCATGAATAGAACACACCCAAAACAAAGGAGGTAACAAAATATTGCCAATAAATGGGAGAAAATGTTATATAATGATTATGTAAGTTATTATAAACATGAGTTTAGTTCTTTACTAACTTTTTAAATCTATTTATAACATTATATAGGAATTTACAAGTCATTTTATGGAACTAAACCCTTAGGTAAGAGACTCTATAACTAAAACATTGTCTTAAATGTCATAAATTTTCATTCTTCAAAATATTTCAATTTTATGTCCTTGATTACAAAATAGTTTTATAAATTTATATATATCATTATTATTTATTTAATTTATCTCTACTATTTTGAAAAGGGTTATTTTTTCGGTGTTATGTAAGGCACATTCCTTTTCAAATATATTTAAATGCCTCTTTTATGAAATTCAGAAAGATTGTTTTTTATATATTCTGCATGAGAGGTTTATATTTCTTTCATGAATATTTATTATTATAATTTTTTCCTTATATATTTTCAATTTTATTTTTGATGAATAATATTTCATTATTATGTGTGCGGCTTATATATTTTTAATGTTATTTTTATGAAAAAATTTTATTTTTAAATCATAATGTGTTTGGGGTAAGCGTTTAAATGAGTTATCAAAAGTTTTATTCATGATATATTAATTATAAATTCTTTATTATGGTTTGATCCCATTATATATAAAGATATGACTATTTTATCCACATTATAGATCAAGATATGTTGGTTTGATCCCATTATACCAAAAATTATGATGGGTGAGTGCCATCATAGCTCTCTAATGCATTGGTCACTCCAGAGATGGAAGTAGACAATAAGGTTAGTATATTTCTAAGTGTGAATATAAAACTGATATGGTAATGACATCCCAAGGCGATTGTATGATTTTTCTATGCATGCTTATGAGTTTTCAAGAAAATGGTTTTTAATGGATTTTCATATTTTATTTGACAAATTATTTTCCTTCTTAATTCCCCATAATGAGATTTCTGTGATCATCCAAGGTTTTTAAATGTTTTTCACATGGTATAAGGATGAGTAAGATAAATTAAGAAGTCATGTTGAATTTTTTCTATGATTTTTCAATGTAGGGATTTTTTTATTTTTAAAAGTTTTATATTTTTAAAACTGTGGATACTCTTTTAGTATTATCTTCTTTATATGAATTTGGTTTGTTATGTATGTATTATTTCTTAGTTCATTGATGATATTAACCTAAAAGGATCCTTAATGTGAAAAGGGTAAATTCATGAATAAAACTCAAGATTTTGTAATTCTTCAAGTTTGGGTCTTTCTACCAACACACTTTCTTTATTTATTACTCATAGGTACATATATACCTAAAACAAATTCACTTTTAATATCTAGAAATTGATATATTTCCAAGTAAACCTCACAATCTCTATCTTACCAAATATTATATTTTTTCCAAAATTTTACATATCCTAAAATTTCATAATATTTTTATGTTCCCCAATCAATTTTTTTCAGTAAATATAATTTCAATGGATTCTATTAAACATTCTCTTATACCAACTGTAAAGTCTAAAACTCCAATAACCCAAAGATGAGGGTTCCTTTATTACATTGCCGATATATACAATCAATCATATACCAAACGAATGAATATTATAGGTGTCTTGGTAAACTAGTTATATGCATGAATCTCCCATTATAATTGAAAACATAAAAGAAAACAATGTATTTTATTTTATTGCATCATTATTTATTCTAACATAACGCTTTATATGAATCATAATACACTAACTAGTATCTTGGGGAAAATAAAACATAATAAATGGGTGAGATCAAATTTTCATCAATGATAGGTATACAAAAAATCAATCTAGAATAAAATTTCCTAATAAATATGTCAAGGTAAATAACTGAAACACATTCCATTTAATTAATAACATGAGCATAATACACTAGAAATAACTTTTCATCATATAAATCCATATACATAATCACATGATCTAGAATGAAATCAATTGATATTATAACTAATATAATAATCACGTGGACATTAATAAATAATCTCATAATAAGGGAATTAAAAAATATATACACATAATGCATACTATCAAGATATTTCATATGGATTTTTATATCTATGTGTACAATCCCATTTAATTTGGCTATATGATTAGTCTCAAGAAACAAGTCAATAAATCGAGGGGTTATCTATAATCTAGTCCCACATGTCACATAATAAGTCCAATTCATTCCTCATATAAAAGGGGTGAATCATAATAAACATAAACGTTCATATTTAATAATAACATATGAAATTTCAATACTTACCCCAATCAAATAATCATAGTCACAAACTATCTAGAGTAATATAGTTTATGGTAGTAAAATTGTATATCCTATGTCTATATGACCATTAAAAACCCATATAAAAATAATTTTGATATAAATAAACATATACCTGGTGTATCATAAGTATAATAATTTTTTTATTTCATTTGATGAATAATAATACAATACAGATTCCATTAAAACTAATTTTGTGCAAAATAAACTATTTAAGCTAAAAATACTTTTTTTAAAAGTCATAAAATATATTTCAAATATTTTGGATTTGAATTATCCATTTAAAACATATAAAATTATTTTTAAAACATTCATTGGTCATAATTTTAGAAAAGATTATTTATTTGGTACACATTAAAATAAAGATTCCATTCACATTTTTTGTAAAATAAAAAAACAATGTTTAGAAAATGATATCAGTATCCTTTTCGAAATTTAAAGGGAAAAATGGTTAAAAATTTCTTTATTAAATAATTTTTTTAATTATAAAAACATTTTTGAAATCAATATCAGAAAAAATGGTTTTGGAATTAAGAGGGTTTTTGACTGATGATATTTATGTGGTTGAATTTTTTGAAAAAACATATCAAAATCATTTTTAGTTAAAGAGAGTGGAAAATGGTACTATTTCATGAAATTTTTATTAAAAACTATATTATATGAAAATTTATTTTTTATAATATAAATATAAAATTATTCCATCAATGGATACTTAAATATAAACAACCCTGAATAATGAAAGGGCAGTGAAATAAACCCTTACCACGTTGGTATCATTTGAATCATAAGTCCCATGAAAAAAGTTAAAATCAAAGGAATCCTTAAATTCTATGATTATAAATATATTTATTATATAAAATATCAAAATAGATGTTATATTCACAACACAAATTAATATGTTTTGAATACTTCATATGACTCGCAGAAGTAAATGTGAGACAAGAAACCCTTAACGTGGGTCTTATTTCATTCATATGTATTTGAAATTACATTATAATAAATATAGTTTTATTAAATATATATTAAATAATAATAATAATATATTTAATACCGTATATTATTTAATTATATCCTTTTATCCCTCATTTACTACTTTTTTTGATAAAATCACTGTTTTTGGTGATAATTACTTCGTTTTTCATGTCTATTTTGGTTTAATAATTTTTGTAAATTTAAGTTAATGATTATTCCATATTCTCAATAATTATAATAATTATATAAATCTAATATATTTTCATTATATTTTTAAACATATTAATCTATACTGGTTATAGATAAATAGTGGATTACATCATTCTTAGATATTGAAAGATGTACATAAGCATAAACATTGTTACAATTTTTCTCAAAAGATGTGATTAAAGGAAAATAAATGTTCATTAATCATTAATGAAACATTATTTACTAATATATATCATTTTTATTAATAAAATACAACTTTATTACAATCCATGTAAAAATAAAATGAAAAAAAACTTATATCACTACTTGGAGGCAGTAGTCCACACATACTCACTAGCGACGTTGTTTTCTTCTAAAGGATTCGAAGTTAGGAAATTATATGGGATGTTATAATAACATAATCATTATTATTTCATAAATTTAATAAATTTTAAAAAAAAATATCAATTTTAACCTTACTATATTCCATGTGAAGCATATGTGAAAAACGAATCACCTCACTTCGTGAGGCGATAGTCTATCGTACACACGAGAAACATTATTATATCCCCCCACAGAATGGTAAGTAAGAAGATATATGTGATATCATAATTAAAAAGAGAAATAATTTCATAAAATTCATATTAATATTTTAAACCTATCATTGTATACTTCCTTTAAATATGGTGTGGGAAAACAAATTACATCGGTATGTGGGGTGGTAGTCCACTGTACACACGATCAATGATTTTGTTTCTCATTTGATGGAAGTGGAGATGGATATGGGTTATCCCATTAACATAATAACATATAAATATATTTAGGATAATAGTTGTATAATATTATCCTATTTTAATATTATTTTAAGTAGGTGGAAGAAAAAATAAAACAAATACAGACATCTAAGCATTATACATATTCTTCAGATATCCTAGTTAGGATTATACCAAAATCATTCAATGAAGGGATTCTGAATAAATATAATTATTATTTGAAGTTATTATGGTATTACATAAGGTATTTTTCTAATGATTTTCTGAACCAAATAGTTTTTAATGTTTGAATATGATAGGGGTAGTCTTTTATACATGGGGGAGAGGACACCTATGGAAATATTGAAAAGATAAAGTGATTCCCTTTTTATCATGTAAAAAGACTCAAAGAAGGTCCATTATCATAAAATAGATTGTATAATGTATATATATGTCCGTAAATTGGTTTTTTGAATATTTTTAGGTCATTTTTAAACCTTATCAACTTATTTTAATCCACCCCCCTAAATAAATCGTTTTTCACATTAACCATTGTAATTAATTTTATCAATTTACACTGTTAATTATGGTTAAAAATTAAATTGAATGCGTTATATAATATATTATTCTTACTCCCAATAATGGATCAATTTTTTCCAATTAAAAGAATATACATGGGTGAAATCGATTTAAAATTAATCTCAAAGCTATGTTGAAAAAAAAAGGTTTTCTGAAGAAAAAAATTCAATGGTTTTAAAAGTTTTAAAATCATAATTCAACATATAATAGATTAAAATTAAATATATAAGTTAATTTAAAATAACATTTATTTAATTTGAAATTAAAACCATTTTTATATATAATTTATCTTTCTAAATAATTTAAAATAAATGGTATTTTTCATTAAATATCAAAAAATTCATTATTCATCGAAAAATTAATCTTTTTAAAAAATTCTAAAAAACCATACCAATGATACTTTTTACATTTAAATTTAAAAAATAAATATTATATTATTAAAAATTAAATTTTGTAAAAGAGTTAAATTTTTTAATTATTTCTGAAAAGACTTACTAAACAGCCCTTTTGAAAAATACTATTTTTCATAAATATATATATTTTTCTTTCAAATGAATATTATTTAATTCCTAATCAATAGATATCTGTTAAAATAATTTTATGAATTTTTTTAAACATATAATTTTTATAATTTTGTTATTATTATTCATACCCCCAATCATAAGGCCTAAGATATACGAGTCATGTTTAAGTAATGAAATTTTAATAGATTATCGTGTTTTATTCAAACCTGGTGTTGTGTGCATTGAATAATATTGAATAGATAGGAATTATTTAAAAATATATTTATTTTAAAGTATTAGGGTGTTGCATTCTCTTCTAATATTATTTTTGTGTGTCATATACTAAATTGAATATGATTTTCTTCTTTTAAAATCATAGAGTGTTACAGTTTTAATAATGGGATGATTCTATAAAACTCATCAGTTGTATCAAATCCACCATCATCTTCAAAAAAACCTAATTTTATTCCCATTTTGAGATCAAATATATATATTAATGTAATTAATCCCAGATCATAGTGTTCAATAATGACAAGGTAAAATTACAGTTGTGGGATCAATCTATTGGGATTTATGATAATGTAGGACATTATTTTTTTATTAGACATATGGTAAGAAAGGTTTCAACCATAGGGTATGATATATTAAAATACAATATTTTTTTAGTTTCAGAGGTTACAATATTTGATATTATAGGCTACACTTGAATCTCAGGTTTAAAAATATACAACATCAAATTATAATGGGGATATCGAAGATATCATCGATTATGATTTTCTATTGTATAAGATACATCACGCCATTTTCAGAAGTTGTAAAATGTGGTAATTTTTAGAACATACTCAATAATTGGTTATAACTCATCTCTCATGTAAGGATGTTTGGTGAATCACATCAGATTAAATGGTAATCACATGACAATTCATGGCTTATGATAGAATAATTATATAAGGTATACAGGTCCCAATGTTAAGCACTAACTATTAGAACACAACCTGATTTTATCTTATGATTAATAGTTCCACAATCAATAATATAATATTATATTCCATTAAAATAAGAAAAATAATTTTTATAAAAAAAATTTACATTTTTTATTTTTTTTATAAAATATAAGTTTTAGAAATTGTAAATAAAAAATTTTTATATATAAATAAAATATGAAATATTCATATTAATATCTAATTTTTTTAATGAATTAAAATTTTTTATTTATTTGTTTATTTATATTAATTATTTGTGTATATATAATATTTTTATGATATTAATATTTTTGAATTTTTAATTTATATGATAAATTTATTCATATAAAATATTCATTCCATGCATTACAAACTTGGTACAACAGAAAAAGATTTAGTTTTCATATATCTTGAACATAGTCTGTAATTAGCATTGTTATCATTCATTTAGAGGTCGAATATAGTTTATACATATTATGATTTAGAGTTATAATAGCTTTTAAATCTCTATTGTGTAAATTATCCTTGGATTCAAAAATTTTGGGCCAAACATACTACTAGTTGGAGTATTATGCTTTGTTCTGCGAAAATTTTGGGGTTTCTATATTTTGATATAAGATTACATATGTGAAATTTTTTAATTTTTTATAATTCTAATCCATTAAAATAAAATTCCATGTACCTTAGGCATAGTATTCATTTGGATTTCTATAAATATGATTGGATTTTATTTTAAGGTCAGTAACAGAAACAATGAGTTGTGTAAATAGTTAATCATTTATATGGTTAGGACCCATTAATTTAGTGCTTTTTCTAGAAATTTATGACCTAAACTAGAAGAAAAATGAATATATAAAGTATAATATCATGTGTTAAAAATTATTTTAGGGGATGAAATTTTTATGGAATTAATATACTCAGGATGTATAATAAATGGGTAATACATTAAAAATAAACCCCTAAAAATCTAAGTGTCAGATTTCTTCAAAGTAAATCAGACATAAATACCTCAATCGTTAAAATGGTTTAGTTCTATAAAAGAAAGGTTTGCATTTATTTTCATTTGTGAGGAATTGTAAAAATGGATGACCTAAGAGTTAGGAAACCAAATCACATTGTGATATTTTGGTGAAACGTAGCTATGATATCCTAATATTTAGGATACCATTGGAATAAATTTGAGTTTAAATCTATGTAATAGATTTACGAAAATAGTTTTCCACTTAAAAATGAAAAATTCATATATAATATAATTGGAATGATATCCCACAAAAGATAATAAGTTATGAGATAAATTTCATAGTGCACATATTATATAGTGAGATATAGATCTTGGGACAGTAAATGTAATGATGTAGTGGGTTATAATTTTAGTGGGAGTAAATTCATTAAACATTCTTGATGAGAATATATAAAATATGATACTCATCCAAAGATATGCCTTTTTTAGATTATGTTATTCATCATATTAATAAGTTTGAGGTATTTTATTGGTATGTCCTTTTAAAGTACTCTATATTTGTATCTAAGGATGAGAAATGTTATAAAAAATCACTATAAGGATATGAATGTTAATGTTATAAAAATATTCTCTAATATTTAATCATGTTTCTAGAGATTGGATTTGCATCACAAATTTTGGTTTATAAACATAGAATCACATATAGGATATAATTAAATAAATGTGAAGTATATCAGCATATTGTCAATGGGGGAATATTTTTGGAATTGCAGGGTTCAACTTATGATTAATTCTACCTGGTGAATTAGTTCTTTATATCAAAATATATAATTATTTTCCTTTCATAAATATAAATTTTATTTTTTTATATTTTTATGAGAAGATTATATTTTTGTTTATTCATAAGTATGAGATTTTTTTATTTATAAGAAAGAAATTTGTTATATAATTATAATCATTGTAAATTATTTATAAATTCTTGATATATATAATCATTTCTACTACATTTTGAAAAATAAGGCCATGATCTATGATAATCTCACAATCCTTTTACATTATCTTCATAGAAATATAAAAGTGAAATGAATTAAAATACTCCATATAGATGAATTTTTGGAACAATTTGATTAAGAATAATTTTATAAATATGAATCTTTTTTATTAATTAAAATCACCCAAGAATATTTTAGTATTAAAAAAAGGTCTAGTGGACCACAAGATATTATACATATTAATGTTTGTGCACCAATGAGTATTCAAGAAAGTGGCGGTTATATGTAATTTATATCTTTTACCTATGGGTTTATTTAGTGTGGTTTTGTTTCTATGATGAGACAGAAGTTCCAAATTTTTGAATAGTTCAATGAATTTCATCAAAAAATGTTCAAATCAACAAATAAAAGTATTATGGTTCTCTAATCAGATTAAGGTGGTGAATACTTGAGCTAAAAATTTACAGATCATTTGAGATATTTTGTAATTTTTTTGAAAATCAGTATTCCTATAACACCATAATGGAATGTAAGATATGAGAGGAGAAATCATACATGATTATATATAGATTGGTTTATGATGATTTTTTATGACCATACTATTTCACACTATGGATAAGATCTAAAAAATATTTAATTTCAACTTAACTTTTTTCCATCAATAGTGTTCATTAAATCACCACGAGATGTATACCTAAGTAAATGCCACAATAGATATCTTATAAATATTATGGGTTTTGAATCATAAATATGTTGTTTATATTGGAATAAAATTGTCCCAAAATAATATAGATACTTAATTTTTATTTTTCCCAATAAGACTATGCGATATTATTTATATAGTCCAACTGAAAAAATGTCTTTTTGCATGATTTTTTACATTACTTGAGAATGAAAATATCCATTAATGAGTTAGTGGAAGGAAAGTTTAACATAGATAAGGTCAAGACTAATGAACATGTATTGGTCTTGAGATTGAAGATGAGCTCGTTCAATATAGTGTTATGGAAGAAGTACCAATTCATGTTACGTAAGAACCTAAAAGTTCAGTTAGGATTCATTATAAGTCTAAGATAAATGAATTTATAAGGGAAAATGATGATGATGTAAAATTTATATATAATTAATCTACTACCAACTGAGAAGTAATCGATAATTATGATTCTCAATAATTTCTAAATTTCCTTGAATCTAGGATTCAATCCATGTACACTAACCATGTTTGGAACATGGTGTATGTCCCTAAAGGGATGATACATGTAGGGTGTAAGTTCGGTTTCTTAAAAAAATAACAAGCATAGTAGGGATTCAACCTAAAAATCTCACCAAGTGGGTAGGGATACAAATAAATTCATGGTCTTCATTATGAAGTGATCATTTCAGTGGTATCAAGGATAAGTCCTTAGCATTCCATTATGATTATTAGATATATCATATGGATATCAAAACCACTTTTCATAATGGGAATTTTGTCATGGAAATATATATAATATATCTCTAATTTTTTGTAGTTCCAAATGGGTCTGCCCTTTTTTTCAAATTACCAAATCTTATTTTTGGATTGATGTATGCTTCTCCAAATTGGAATATCTTGTTTGGAATTTTGATCAAAATGTTTTGTTTTATAAAAATGTTGTAAATTTCTTGTGTATACTAGAAAATTAGTGGGATCTTTTTTATATTTATATTAATTTAGTAAGATAAAATACTCCTTATCAAAAATATTATCCAAAAATTAAATTCTTTTAGAGTGTGTTTAGGAAAATTCTTCTCAATGAAATGTATGGTTGAAGCAGTCTATATACACGGTATGAATATCTATAGAGTTATATCAATTAGGATGCTTTTACTAAGTTAAAATATATACATTGGTAAATTTAAAAATTATTTTATCACGTATAATACCAATCGCATATCTTTACCATTTTTGCATGGCAAGAATATTAGGAAGATTAAAAATATTAATAAATGTTTAGAAAATAAGCATATGATTCTTTATGAATATGACATATGCTCTAACATGTATTTCATGTTGTGTACTTGACCTGATGTCACTTATGACTTGATCATAATTAGTAGATACCAATCCAATCCTTAAGTATAATGAACTAGACCCAAACAGCCACCTGAATAGTGCTAAACGGGTCAGGTGCTACTACCTTAGGCAAACCTCCCCAAACACCAAAGGCTGCTAACTAGAAGTGAGGGTATTATTGGTATAGTGGGGAGCATATACCCTCTCAGGGGATAATAATAATGGTATTGGTCTGAATATAATAATAAAAATGCAGCGGAATAAATGACTCAACAGACTTGAACTAGACCTATAGAGCGGAAGCACATTTAATATCAATAAATAGTGGAAGAAATAAATATAAACAACACCAGCAGAAATAAACAATACAAAATGATCATCACTTGTAACTACTACTGAACAAAAAACATGCATCCAAAGCAGGTCGTACATATCCATATGTAAAGGTACCAATGGCTATCCTACTATAGCTACAAAACAAGTAAACATGCTGATATAGGAAAGTAAGAAAAACAAAGTAAACTCCATCTAGGCAAGACCTCAAGGTCCATTCCATCTCCATGAAATAGCTAATGCAGCCGAGCTCCTGATGTTGGCCTCTTTCCTGCATGTAATTCCATAAAGTATGCAAGTGTCCCAAAGGGCCCGTGCAAGGTGTGAGACGAATCATAGTAAGACACCACCCAATGCCGCATACCAAATATAAGTGTTTATATAAGGCCCCAGCCTTAAAAATTACTTAATCTTGAGTTATTACAAGATTACACCTTGACGATCTTTTCAGGTTTAGAGTTTTAGATAATTATATCATAAAACATGTATTACATTCCACATTTAAACAAAGTGGATACATAAAAGATATTATTCATTTTTCCCATCAATGGAAACATATTTAAAATAAAACATGGATTCTTTCTTGACACATCCTTGAACCTATCATCATATCATGTACCTTTCCCTTGACCTGTGAAAAACATTTCAAAAACTTGGGATGAGCATAAAACGCTCAGTAAGGGATACACAAAGAATGAAAACTGTTAGTTTATCAAAACAACAAGTAAACCATGTATACTTTTTCAAAGTAATACTTTTCACCTTTATGAAGTAGTAAAAACTCTTCACTTAATAAAAGATCTTTACTTACCCTTTTGTAACCAAAATATTACCATAAAACCCATATAAAGATCACATTGCATATAAAGGTAACTTGGGACATAAACTTACTTAAATGGAATAACCCTACGACCGACTTCCACACATATCACTTAATAGAATAGCCATACGGCCGACTTCCATACCCAATGCATTGGAGGTTATAAAATAACCACCCGACCTGGTATTCACAACACCACCCATGATATGGTTTATCACGTAACCACCTGTCAAATGCCCATGTACCATTATAAAATCATAAAATATAAAAAAATATAATGGAAAGAAAACATATCCACACTTTGATCACAATATATCACATAAATATATTGACATAACAAATCCATTATAAAAACCATTTTCAATACAAAAATATATAAAAGATTATATGGTATTTATTTCATTTTAAAAACATTACGGCTTTTTGAGGAAGCCAAATACCAAATAATACTCGCGGCGGCGGAGAAGTCGTTATCGCCGCATACGTACGACAAAAACATTCCCTTTTGTTGTTTAGTAAAACGCTTCATATAAAAAGATTCATTTTGAATAAACATAAAAGTAAAAGGGTTTTATACACCATATTAATGAAAGTGGTGTATAAAACAAAAATATGCCTCAATAAAAGGAGATTGAGATGAAGTCCCTTACCTCGGGTCCGACTTGACTCGATCATTCTTTAACGTCCTGAATAATAAACTTGAGTTAATTTCTACTTGATTAAGAACCTTTTTCAAGTTAATTATTCCTCCTATATCACTTATTACCATGTTATGAACATTATTTAGTAATTTAAGTTGATAACGGTCGTTTGTCGATATTTGGTACTTGAGTCAAAAGTGAACTTCTTACAATTACATGTTGTTTGTGTGGTCAAACGGTCATTATATCCAGAATGATATTCATGAATTGGATATCATATATATCATATGTATCCATCATATACATGTATTTAAAATATTACATAATCATTTAGAGGTAAAAATGAAATCCACCATTCATGGAGACGGTAAGCCGTACGTACGCATGAACGCTACTTTCAATTTTTTGTCATATTAATGGAATTAAAACTAAATGAGAGGTATGTATATTTTAATTCCAGAATTATATTCATCATTTATATGTAACATACATCATATATAATAACTTTAAATCCACCCTTTATACATTCCACATATGGCAATAACGAATCAAATCACTTTGAGGGGGTGGTAGTCCGCACTTCCTAAAATGAAGATATCGCGTATACCCAAAATGGAAGCAATGAAGGTGTGCCATAAATGAAAAATATAAAAGCTTAAGGAAGACATAAACATATTATATATCATATATAAATATAGTGACATCTTAATGGCCACCTTTGAAGGTGTTGGAAGAATATTGAACAATCATCATTTCGTGAGGCAGAAATTCTCCATCCACGGAAACAGTCTGTTCTTTAACCATTAGATGTAGTTGTGTGTAAGTTTATCTAGAAAGCATCTTATAACAACTTCCTAGTATATTTAAGATACTGGATTTGTTAGAAAAGATATGAATAAAAAGAATTTAGGGGGTTGGAGAAGCAAAATAAAACAAAAGGACACAAGTGAAGACATTACCTTAAAATCGGGTAACTCTCTTAGATTTGAGCTCAAAGGCTTACTTGGGAATACCTCTGCCCAAATTGAGGCTTCTAAGAGTTATAGAGGGATGTGGAGAGACAAAATGGGTAGGGTTTGGCTGAGTGAAAGGCTTTGGAAGTGTGGGTAAGGTGGTAGAGGTGGGGGCCTTTTATAAGAGGAGAGGAGGGGCACTCTTGGAAAGTAAAGAAATGTTACATTACTTTAAAACGAGTTTCGGATTTAAAAGGTCCCACATTGATATAATTCTAGGATAAGGTTATAAGGGTTTGAAATATACTCGACCAATATGTTTTCTACAAGTGTAGGTCTTATAGTTTACATTATCTTTTCATTTTTTTAAATCGTTAATTAATGAGGTAATCGCTGCATCATCATGGTGCCATAAATAATTTAATTTATTTAATGTCTAAAAATTATAAAAAAAATATCATGATGTAGGATGTATTTTTATATTTATAATGAATATTTATAATAAAAAATATGACTTGTATAACCCCATTTAAAAAGTGTTTTAGTCAAACAACTCATGTTTGTGACATTTTTACTTTAACATTAAATAAAAAGGTATTAATGTTATTTTCCTACCAAAGTGGCTCCATGGGGTCCCCAAGTTGACTCATGGATTTTCGTGGTCATCCATGACACATCAAATAAGGGTAGAACATGTGTCAAGCTCATCTCAAATTATTAAAACATTATTTTTACCTTAAACTACACTAATTACCTCTAATCGCGATTAAGAACTTAAAAGTTACTATTCACCAAATAATTATTGTAATCTCATTGAATCACATTTTACTTCTTAATGACAACTATGTATGTTGGATTTTTGAAAATCAAATCACAGAAGTGGAAAATTTTCATTTAAACGAAAAATCTGTTTCTTTAACTACCACATAGTGGTTTCACTATTCATCAAAAATTGATGTTTTTCAGAAAAATACCAAAACTTCACCCTAAGGTATATCTGATATTCTGAATTCAAAAATGATTTATATTTTACAAAATTCAGATCATATAAGTTACATTAATTAATTTAATAATTAATTCCCGCTTTCATGTCAAATAGAGTGTTTTTATGAAACAATAAGTATCAAAAGATTGACACTAGTTTAAGTCCAATTTCAAAGTAAAATTGATTCCAATGACCACCATTAGATTAAATGGTAAAAATATATTCTAATTTCCCTTTAAAAACAATTCAATAGATAACATAATCATATAAATAAATTATATTAAAAATAGGTTTTGAATTAAAATACAACATTTTTCACTATTCATTAAAAAATGAACTTTATCGGAAAAATACCCAAAATTCACACAAAGTAAATTTTGTTGTCCCAATAATAAAGAATAAGTTTATTTTTACCAACATAGCTTATAAAATTTTCAAAAGATAGATTTAAAAATGGTTTGCCATCAAAAGGTAGTAAAATAATCTTTTAAAAATATTAGTGTATTCCATGATTAAGATTGGATTTATTTTCATTTTAAGCCTCTAAAACACTATCTAATTCATTAGTAGACATAGATAAAAATATATATTATTAATTACATACTTGGGATGTTACATCCTTCACCCCTTTAGAAAATTTCGTCCCCGCAATTTATTTACTTATCGAATAAGTGGGGGTATTTATCCCTCATTGCATTTTCAGATTCCCATGTTGCCTCTTCAATCATGTGGTTTTTTCACAAAACCTTTACCTAATGAATTACCTTATTCTGTAACACTTGCTTCGTGTGGTCAAGAATCTGGACCGGTTTTTCCTCATAAGATAGGTTCTCTTCCAGCAGAACTACCTATGGACTCAAAACATGAGATAGATCTGGCTTGTACTTTCTCAGCATCGAAACATGAAAAACATTGTTTACCTGAGATAAACTCGGAGGTAAATCCACTCGGTAAGCAATTGATCCAACTCTCTCCAGAATTTCATATGGTCTAATGAACCTTGGACTCAGCTTTCCTTTCTTACCAAATCGCACCACACTTTTTCATGGTGATACTTTGAGAAAAACATGATCACCTACCTCAAAAGAGAGATCCTTCCTCATATTGTCTGCATAACTCTTCAGCCTACTCTGAGCTGTTCTCATGTGTTTCTGTATCATCTGAACTTTTTCTGCCATCTCTTCTACCTATTCTGGTCTCATCAGCTTCCTTTCACCCACTTCATCCCAGAAAGCTGGAGTTCGACACCGCTTCCCATATAACGCCTCAAATGGTGCCATCTGTATACTAGAATTAAAACTGTTATTATAATAAAACTCAACCAAAGAAATATGTTGGTCCCAACTTCCCTGATAATCCATCGAACAAGGACGTAGCATATCTTCCAAATTCTGAATCAGTCATTCTGACTGCCCATCTGACTGAGGATGAAAAGCTGTACTAAAATTTAATTCAGTACCCAACGACTTCTGAAGGCCTTTCCAAAAGTTAGAAGTGGTCCTCGGATCACGGTCAGATACAATTGAGTGAGGAACTCCATGTAACCTGAATATCTCTTTAAGATACAAACGATAAAGTTGATCTAGGGAAAAAGTATCTCGTATGGAAAGGAAATGACCAGATTTAATCAAGAGATCAATAATAACCCAGATTGCATTATTACCTCGAGATGTCTTCGGTAATCCCACAACGAAGTCCATAGATATATTCTCCCATTTCCATTCTGGTACTGGTAATGGCTGAAGCATCCCTTTCGGTAACTGCCGATCTGCTTTAACCTGTTGACAAGTCAAACATGTCAATGTAAAATAAATAATATCTCTTTTCATTCCATCCCATGAGTAATACTCCCGTAGATATCTGTACATCTTAGTACTGCCATGATGAACTGAAAACGGAGAATTATGAGCTTCACATAACAAATCTCTCTTCAACTGTGAATCACAAGGCACACACAATCTCTTCACAAATCTCAAAATATAATCATTATCAATGATGAATTCAGGAAACATACCCTTCTGAACCAGCTCTACTTTTTTCCAAAACTCACTGTCTTGCTTCTGTACTTGCTTGATTCTGTCTGATAGAGAAGATTTCACTGATACCTGAAACAAAACAGAAGAACATCCTGCACCAAAAAATTCTATTAAAAATTTCATCAAATCCTTAACCAAAGGATCATGTTCCAAATGCAACATTGTTAATGAAGCATTACTTTTTCAACTCAAAGCATCAGCCACTTTATTTTCTTTTCCCAGATGATAATGAATTCTACAATCATAATCCTTGATTAATTCTATCCATCTCCTCTGTCTCATGTTCAATTATTTCTGAGTGAGTATATACTTTAAACATTTGTGATTGGTATATATTTCAAACTTTACTCCATACAAATGACGCCTCAAAAATTTTAGAGAGAAAACTACACCAGCTAATTCCAAATCATGTGTAGGGTAATTTACCTCATGAGTTTTCAACTATCGTGAAGCATAAGCAATTACATGATCATTCTGTATTAAGATGCAACCAAATCCTTTCAATGAAGCATCACTATAAATAACAAACTCCCCATTCCTAGAAGGTTGTTCCAAAACTGGAGCATTCACCAATCTTCTTTTCAATTCCTGAAAACAATCATCACATTCTTTTGTCCAGATAAACTTAACACCCTTCCGAGTTAGCTTAGTCATTGGACTAGATAACCGTGAAAAAATTATAAAAAACCTTAGGTAATATCCTGCCAAACCAAGGAAGCTACGAATCATAGTTACATTTGTGGGTCTTGGCCATTCTTCAACAACCATTGTTTTTTACGGATCAACAGTTATTTCATCTTTAGGAACAATGTGACCAAGGAAAGAAATTTGTTGCAACCAAAACTCACACTTGATGAATTTCCCATACAATTTCTTTTCTTTTAAGGTTTTCAAGATAACCCTTAAATGTCTTTCATGCTCCTCATTACTTTTAAAAACACCAAAATATAATCAATGAAAACCACCACAAACTTATCCAAGAACTCATGAAAATTTTTATTCATTAAGTCCATGAATACAGCAGGGGCATTGGTTAGCCCAAAAGGCATTACTACAAATTCATAATGGCCATATCTTGTACGAAACGCAGTCTTTGGAACATCTTCTTCCTTTACCTTCAGCTGATGGTACCCCGATCTCAAGTCAATCTTTGAAAAATATTGAGCTCACTGGAGCTGATCAAACAAATAATCGATATAAGGCAATGGATATTTGTTCTTAACAGTGATGTTATTCAAGTCTCTATAATCAATGCAAAGTCTCATTGAAAAATCTTTTTTTTAACAAATAAAACAAGAGCACCCCATGGTGATGTGCTAGGTCGAATGAAACCTTTCTCTAATAAATCTTGCAATTTATCCTTCAACTCTAAAAGTTCAATTTGAGCCACTCGATAAGGGGGTTTCGAAGTTGTCTTAGCATCAGAAACTAAGTCAACAGTAAACTCAACTTCCTGATCTGGTATTATTCCAGGCAACTCATCAGGAAAAACATCAGGATACTCATTTACTACTAGCACATCATTAATCTGAACAGTTCCATTGTTTTCAATGATGTGTTCAAGGTAACATTCATTTCCATCTTTTATAATTTTCTTGGCCTCTTGATAAGTTATCAACAGTATGGGTTCATTATTGTACACAAATTGTAAGTATTTCTGAAAAGAAACTTCTTTAGCTCTACAGTCAGTCATAGAATGGAAAATAGAGAGCCAATCCATACCCAGGATAACATCAAACTCTACTAGAGGTAAAACAATAAGGTTCGCAAGTAGGTTCTTAGCAAAGATAAGGATAGGAAGATTCTTATAAATTTGTTTTGCCTCAACATTCCCCCCAGGTGTTTTTACCAAAAGTTCAGGAGTAATTTCTTGAGATGGTATTCCCATTTTACTAGAAATGTTTTCAGAGATGAAAGAATGTGTAGACCCCAAATCAAACAACACACTGGCATAATCTGAAAAAACAAACAAAGTACCCGATACAACTTCATTTGATGGCCCGAAATCTGCTGAAGTAGTTGCAAAGGATTTCACCACCCCTTTCTTCTTGTAGTCTATCTGCTTCCCATCACTCGAGCTCTTTGTCGGACACTCATTTCCCTAGTGACCCATCTCATTACACTTAAAACATTTCATTAACTGTAAATCAAATTTGGTCCTACCATCACCTTGATCTTTTTCAGTGCAATAATGAGCTTTATGTACCATCTTACTACATCAGTAGCACTTTCCAGAATTCATAAGACATTCCCCAGCATGCCTTTTACCACATTTATCACAAACTAGAAACTTGGTTTTCTTACCATCAGACTTTTTTGATGAATTCTTTCTTTTCTCCTGCAACCTCGGTCTCTTCTTCTGTTTGTTTTTATAGAACACTTGATCATCGGAAAACACTTTTTCCACCTTCTCATCACATAGAACAAGCTTTTCATTACTTTTAACTCACGAGAAGATAAAGGCCATCGATATTTTTGCTTTAATCTTGAGTAAAAACGATTGATTTTACTATCAGGGTCTCGGATAAAATTTGGAGCATACCTTGCCAATCGAGTGAACCTTTATTCATAGGCAGCCACTGAGTCTTCCTCTTGCCTCAATTACAAGAATTTATTCTCCATCCTAAGTTGAACAGCCTTAGGAAAATACTTCTCAAGAATCATACCTTTAAATTCATCCCAGTCAAGAGCATAAATCTCATCAGCGTCCCTGATATTTTTAACCATCGACCACAACTGATCTGCTTCACCCTCCAAACGGTAAATAGCAAGACTAACCTTTTGATTGTCTGAACACCCCATGACATCGAAAATCTTCTCCAGTGCTTTAATCCACCCTTTAGCTTGAACAGGGTTAGATGATCCTCTGAATGATGGGGGATGTTGCCTCATGATATGTTCCACCACTGACATGTTCCTCTGTGGTTGATCTGGCTGATCTCATGCATGGATACCACCACCATTTATCGCTTGAGTCAACTGTGTCATTACTGCCACAAACTATTCAGTTCCAATTCCGACCATCTTAGGATGCTGATTCAGAAGGTTATTTCCTTTTGTATGCCTTCCTAGCACTGCTTCCCTATTTCCTCTGCTGAAAACCATTCTGAACAAACATGCCTTAGATGAAGCAACATGGTAATCTTCAAATGCTATATCATTTCAGTCATACCATAAATTAACTTATAATATAACAATTTTCTAACTCCTAAATTTGTCTAAACCGACCTATGATACCCACTATAAGGCCCCAGCCTTAAACATTACTTAATATTGAGTTATTACAAGATTACACCTTGATGATCTTTTTAGGTTTAGAGTTTTAGAGAATTAGATCATAAAATATGCATTACATTCCACATTTAAACAAAGCGGTTACAAAAAAGATAGTATTCATTTTTTCCATCAATGGAAACATATTTAAAATAAAACATGGATTCATTATTGACACTTCCTTGACACTATCATCATATCATATACCTTTCCCTTGACCTATGGAAAACATTTCAAAAACATGGGATGAGCATAAAAAGCATAGTAAGGGATACACAAAGAATGAAAACTGTTAGTTTATCAAAACAACATGTAAACCATGTATACTTTATCAAAGTAATAATTTTCACCTTTATGAAGTAGTAAAAACTCTTCACTGAATAAAAGATCATTACTTACCCTTTTGTAACCAAAATATTACCATAAAACCCATATAAAGATCACATAACAAATAAAGGTAACTTGGGACATAAACATACTTAAATGGAATAACCATACGGTCGACTTCCACACATATCACTTAATGGAATAGCCATACGGCCAACTTCCATTCCCAATGCATTGGAGGATATAATGTAACCACCCATCCTGGTATTCACGGCACCACCCGTCATATGGTTTATCACGTAACCACCCGTAAAATGTCCAAGTACCATTATAAAATCATAAAACATAAAACAAATATAATGGAAAGAAAACATTTCCACACTTTGATCACAATATATCACATAAATATATTGACATAAAAAATCCATTATAAAAACCATTTTCAATACCAAAATACATAAAAAAGTATATGGTATTTATTTCATTTTAAAAACATTACGGCTTGTTGAGGAATCCAAAGACCAAATAATACTCGCGGCGGCGGAGAAGTCGTTGTCGCCGCATACCTACGACAAAAACATTCCCTTTTTTCGTTTAGTAAAAGCTTTGTATAAAAATATTCCTTTTGAATGAATGTAAAATTAAAAGGGTTTTATACACCGTATTAAATAAAGTGGTGTATAAAACAAAGATATGCCTCAATGAAAGGAGATTGAGACGAAGTCCCTTACCTCGGGTCCGACTTGACTCGATCGTTCTTTAACGTCCTGAATAATAAACTTGAGTTAATATCTTCTTGATTAAGAACCTTTTTAAAGTTCATTATTCGTTTTATATCACATATTACCATGTTATGAACATTATGTAGTCATTTAAGTTGATAACGGTCATTTGTCGATATTTGGCACTTGAGTCAAAAGTGAACTTCTTACAATTACATGTTGTTCATGTGGTCAAAGGTTCATTATATCCAGAATAATATTCATTATTTTTATATCATATATATCATATATATCCAGAATATACATTGATTTATAATATTACATAATCATTTAGATGTAAGAAATGAAATGCATCGTTCATGGAGACGGTAAGTCGTACGTACGCATGAACGCTACTTTCATTTCTTTTTCATATTAATGGAATTAAAACTAAATGAGAGGTATGTATATTTTAATTCCATAATTATATTTATCATTTATATTTAACATAAATCATATATAATAACTTTAATTCCATCCTTTATACGTCCCACATATGGCATTAACGAATCAAATCACTTTGTGGGGCGGTAGTCCGCACTTCCTAAAATGAAGATATCACGTATACCCATAATGGAAGCCATGAAGGTGTGCCATAAATGAGAAATACAGAAGCTTAAGGAAGAAATAAACATATCATATATCATATATAAATATAGTGACATCTTAATGGACACCTTTGAAGTTGTTGGAATAATATTGAACAATCATCGTTTCGTGAGGTAGAAATTCTCCATCCACAGAAACAGTATGTTCTTTAACCATTAGATGTAGGTGTGTGTAATTGTAGCTCTAAATCATCTTATAACAACATCCTAGTATATTTAAGATACTATAGTTGTTACAAAAGAAATGAATAAAAAGAGTTTAGGGGTTTGGAGAAGCAAAATAAAACAAAAGGACACAAGTGCAGAAATTACCTTTAAATCGGGTAACTCTCTTAGATTTGAGCTCAAAGGCATCCTTGGGAAGACTTATACCCAAAGTGAGACTTCTAAGAGTAAAATAGGGATGTGGAGAGACAAAATGGGCAGGGTTTGGCCAAGCCAAAGGCTTTGGAAGTGTGGGTAAGGTGGTAGAGGTGGGGGCCTTTTATAAGAGGAGAGGAGGGGCACTCTTGGAAAGTAAAGAAATGTTACTTTACATTAAAATGAGTTTCAGATTTAAAAGGTCCCACATTGATATATTTTTAGGCTAAGGTGATAAGGGTTCGAATATACCCAATCAATAGGTTTTTTACAAGTTTAGGTCTTAGATTTTACATTATCTTTTCATTTTATTTAACTGGTTAAATAATGAGGTAATCGCTGCATCATCATAGTGCCATAAATAATTTAATTTATTCAATGTCTAAAAATTAAAAAAAATCATGATGTAGGAAATCGTTTTATCTTTCTAATAAATATTTATAATCAAAAATATGACTTGTATAACTCCATTTAAAAATTGTTTTAGTAAAACAACTCATGTTTGGGACATTTTTACTTTAACATTAAATAAAAAGCTATTAATGTTATTTTCCTACGAAAGTGGCTCCATGGGGTCCCCAAGTTGACCCATGGATTTTCATGGTCTGCCATGACACATTCAATAAGGGTAGGACATTTTTCAAGATCATCTAAAATTATTAAAACATTATTTTTACCTTAAACTACACTAATTACCTCTAATCGCGATTAAGAACTTAAAAGTTATTATCCACCATAAAATTATTTTAATATCATTGAACCACATTTTACTTATTATTGACAACCATGTATGTTGGATTTTTGAAAATCAAATCACAGAAGTGGAAAATTTTCATTTAAAGGAAAAAATCAGTTTCTTTAACTACCACTTAGTGGTTTCACTATTCATAAAAAATTGATGTTTTTCATAAAAATACCAAAACATCACCCTAAGCTATATTTGATATTATGAATTCAAAAATGATGTCTATTTTAAAAAATTAAAATCATAAAAGTTACAATAATTAATTTTATAATTAATTCCCGTTTTCATGGCAAATAACATGTTTTTATGAAACAATAAGTATCAAATGATTGACAGTAGTTTAAGTCCAATTTCAAAGTGAAATTGATTCCAATGACCACCATTGGATTAAATGGTAAAAATATATTCTAATTTCACTTTAAAACCAATTCATAAGATAATATAATAATATAAATAAATTAGATTAAAAAGAGGTTTTGAATTAAAATACAACATTTTTCACTATTCATTAAAAAATGAACTTTATCAGAAAAATAGCAAAAATTCACACCAAGTAAATTTTGATGTCCCAATCATAAATAATAAGTTTATTTTGAAAAAAATAGCTTATAAAATTGTTAAAAGATATATTTAAAAAGGGTTTTCCATCAAAAGGCAGTAAAAAAATATTTTAAAAATATTTGTGTATTACATGCTTAAGATTGAATTTATTTTCATTTTAATCCTTTAAAAAACTATCTAATTCATTAATAGACATAGATAAAAATATCTATTATTCATTACTTACTTGGGATGTTACAGTTTAAGCAGGCATGGATTTGTAAGGAATGTAGTAAATATTATGATGAACAAATAAAGACAAACTCTACAGGTGCTCAGTAGCCGCCATGGATTGTCACTTGCTTCAGCCAACACCGGAATCTCTATCATGTGACCCGACACCATGTTACCCCTGACACCACGTGTCCCAAGTACTGATGTCCCGAAGGCACACCTGCTAAACAGTAACCTGTATAAATAGCGATGTCTATCCTCAATAAGTAACTGGAGGGACAGTGATGTCTACCCTCAAATAAAGTAGTCTGATGGTCAGTGATGTATGCCCTCAAAATAAAGTATCTGAAGGGATAGTGATATCTTCCCTCAAATAACGGTGAGCCTATTACCCAAACCCAATAGTCTCAATTCTATCCTCTGAAGGCTCCTCACCCCCACGTGGCTTCCAACAGCATGCACCCCCAAACCAATAATACCTAAACTGCAACTAATGGGGGCCTCTACCCACACAAGTGGTCAAAACCACCTCATCACAGAGTCTCTCTGTGTGAAAAATACTCAAAGTTTCCAGGTGAGTGGTAATCACAAAAATATTACCCAACCCACAACACCTCTGACACCTCATGTCCCTACAACCATGCTACTCATGTCTGATGGCCTTGGCATCCCAATAACATGGGTGATGCCCAACCTGACAGTCATCCTGCCTCAAAATGACTCCCATGACGCCTAATCCCATGATCAGAACCACCCAATGTAACCTGGGTCAAGCCCAACATGTGATCAGTATCACTCAAGAATATCTGGGGCCTACCCACCAGAAGCCAAATGTTCCAGTATATGGTATTCATCAATTAAATATATAAAATATTTACACAGAACACATAAACAGGAAAATCATTCTAAATAATTGAATTTCCCCTAACCCAACGGTTATCAATCAACAGCACTGAGGTCTTGAATGCCTCTATCTAACACAATGGTTATCAATCAACAACACTATGTTCTTGAATGACTCTAAACATTTATATCAAGGTTTAATAACTAAGCCTAATAGTTTAAAACAATATAATTCAATTATAACCATTTTAGAATCCCCCAGCTAAAATTCCTGATGAGAAAAGGCCCCTCGTCCTGCTCGCTCAAGAAAAACTAGTAAAGGGCATACCCATAGGCATCCCACGAATCTAATAAATAGTTTAATATCAAATATTAGATAAAAAATGGGTCATTCTCAAAATACCTAAAAACGTGATGAAGGAAACACCACCCAAATGACCATGAAAACACCAAAAGAGGTATGCACAACTTACCTGATACTCATACGATGCTACTCCTCTGATAATAGCCTCTAATTAGATCTAAAATTTAGTAGATATTCAAAATTATCAAAACTGATCAAACCCAAATAACTCTTTATAGAAAAAAAAATCAAACAAAATGGCTCAAGAAGAATCAAGGCCTTACCGAGGGTGTTCCAAATGAATAATCAGCATTCAAATCGGGACTCCGAAGAAGGAACAGGAGAAAAAATGATCTCTGAGTGGCTCTCCCTGCTCAACTCGACGAGGAAAAAGAGGTTCAACCTCAAAAAGATGCTACTTCATGTATTGGTAAAAAAAGGAAAGTAAACAGTGTGTACTTCATGACTACACGTCATGTATATCATTTAACTATTCATATGGCTGCTAGAATTCCACCGACTTACATTCCAGGACCTACCAACATGAGTAAACGGTGTGTACCTAGGGGTACATGGAATGTACTTAGTTTTTCATCCCTTCCTCACCGACTTACCCACACGCCATGTATATCCCTCATAAATGGCTAGACTACACAGCGTGTCCAAGGAGAACACGGCGTGTACATGGTTTAAACGATTCCATCAAACCAACTGGCCTACACGCCATGTATATTCCTCACACATGGTCAGAATACACGGTGTTTCCAAGAAGGACTCGGCATGTACTTGGTTAACCGATTATTCCCAGCCAAAATTCCAACACGCCATGTATGGAATCCACATGGTCAAGGGTAGACGACGTGTCTAAAACTATACGTCGTGTAGTACGAATTTTCTACACGGTTATTGCACGGAATGTACATGGCGAGCAAACGGCCGACACTCACATATCCTATACATGGAGTTTACATAAAGTACGTGTCATGTAGTCTGGAAATTTCCCAGAATTACCAAATTTCTCTAGTTTCTTTAGGGATAAGTCAAAAATTCCAACAGGGTCGGGATTTTGACATGTTCTAAAGACTCAGGTTCTTACATTATGAGTCATTGGATTACTATTAAGAATATATTTAACTATTCGAGAAGAGTAAAGGATATATTATTTGTCTTTAGAGGAGAAGATTATCTCTTTATAAGGGGTTACACTTATGCTAGTTTCCAATCTAACAAATTTGATATGATATATCACTATGGATTCTCATTTTACAACTATGTTGGAGAAATAAGTTAAAAAAGTTCCAAAAAATACATTATAGTGGACTTAACAACAGATTTAGAATATATCGAGACATCATATGCAATGAACGGAGTTGTTTGAAAAAACAAGATCCTCACTAAACATGGGGTGGTTCCTTGCGTCAAGGGAGAAATTATTCTTCCAAATGAAAAAATGGATCAATTTCTTAAGACAGGGAACCTTGGTCTCACCAAAGGAGAAAAAACATCCTTTTCATGTTCCATCTCATTCAATAGATTAATTAAAGGGGTCAAATAAATATCTATTGAGTAGATACATGTGAAAATGTTATAGATCATTTGATAAAACCATTAAAACCCCATGATGGTCATTCTTCATATATTAGTATTAAATACTTATTTGGTTTGATGTAATGGTGTTAAAATTTATCAACATTTTATAATAAATGTATTATATATTTATCATTAATTCATGTGTGTTTCTTTTATATTAAATAAATATTGAAATGATAATATCCCATAAAAGTATAAATATGAGTTTTACCTTATTGATAATCACCACTGAGTATTATTTATTTTGATAATATGTTACTATTTGTGTGATAATAATCTTTTACTAAATACACAGAGTTTTATATGGTAAAAAGAATAAAATCATGAGTTAATAAGTCAAGACTAGTAATCTATACTAACCCACCTATGTATATTAAATGGAATTTTATTTATTCACTAAAATAAATAGTGTGTATGCTTATTTTGAATCCTTATCAATTAAGGTTTTCAATATACCTATCATGGGAAAAATTAGACATTGATACCTTTCTTAGGAAATATATAAATCTTAGATAATGCGGTGGAGGTTCAGTATATTGTCAGTCATGCCTACTGTTTGAGCTAAACCAAGATAATATTTTTCCACTCACATTATGAGAAATGAAAGTGGGGTCCTTTATTGAATTATACTATGAAAATTAATTGTTATTATTAGATGAGTGATATATAATGGGCTCATCTACATTGATGAATGACATTTGATGTATTCATTCATACTAGTTAGTCTATTTTGGAGAATCGTGACTATATTTTATGTACTATACTATTTTCACATGTTACATGCCTAGTTTCAATGGATACTATGGATAAATGGAATATATAGATTTACATATGTTGTATTTAATTCATAATTTTGTGTACATGTTCCTATATATATATTAGTATGTGTTATTAAGATCAAATGATACCCCTTTGTAGCTTGAGTTGAAATTATGTTTTCCTAGAGGAAGCTCTTTTATTATATCATTGAAATAAATATTTCATTTTGGTTTTCAATGAAACAAATTCCATAGAGTCACATAGTTTTTCCATAAAGTAATTATTTGATTTTGGATAATCTATTTATTCCAAAATGTATAATGTTTGATAAAACATATTAAAAAGAGTTTTTAATTATTCATAATGAGTTGTGAAGTTTTTTATAATGTTCTTATAGTATTTTAATACAACTGGGAGATTGATGGAAATGCCATGAAACTAGTCCAATCATATTTTATCATTTGTATATATAATGACCCTAGATATAAATATTATTCCTATCATATTCTATAATTTATAAAAGTTATTAAAGGGATTAAGATACTTCTATCGTGGAGTATGAAGGGTTTTTGAAATGGGTTATTGAGTTCATAACCACTTCCATGTCTTCTAAATGGTATAACATTATTTATGAATCCTCAAGATTACTAATTTATGAATTAAAAAACATATAATAATCATTTTATGTGTTCAAATTATTGTGTAATAATAAGTCTACCTTTTGGGTGATGTATGTCAGTTATTAAGGATTAGTATCAAACCCTCATGTCCCATCATTAAATTAAGGGATCCTGTATAAAAAAATTGTAATCCACCAATTAAGAAGTTGTTGAATTTTCTACCCATAACTGAAGCTCTATCTTTCTCCTTATTCATTATTCATCTATGTAGAGATGGTTTTAGAACTCCTTTAGAGTTTAAGGGGTACTCTTGTAGCATAAAATGATTCTAGTGGATGGTGTACATCCCTACAGAGGAAAGAGTTTTCTATATGTTTCTTAGTGATATCCATAAATTATTCTCTATCATTATTGATATATAGAGATTTTTATGTGATAAAGATACTAATGATTTTTTCTCTCCACTATGTATTGGTTTGATGATGATAGATATGGAATTTTAGGGGGATTCTCCTTAAATTTTGATCGTGAGGTTATTCTACAAAACCTATAAGATATTATGTAATTTGAAATGTTTTTCATAGGATATAAATTTTAATGGAGTTATTTAATTTAAGGGTGTTTATTTGTGATATATTATATTATTTGTTGTGTTATAATGATTTTATATTGATAACTTAGTTTATTTTTTACCTCTATTTGAAAAATTACATAGAAAATTTGGATAACTAAGTGGTAATTCTTGATATAAGGGTTATATAAGTATAGATTACTACACCATCTAGTATATATTAATTTAGTTCAATCATTAGTTATGAGGATTCCACCTAATTAGGCTACTTTATTGTAATTTACGTATTATATTTCAAAGAATAGAACATAGGTTAGAATATGGATCCACATGAGCATGTCAAGAAGTGTCTCACTAAGACATGAAGTCATTCAAATGATACATATTATTTTTTATTGATTCTTAAATTCTTGGTTCTTTTCATTTTTATCAATATTTTACAATTTTTAATTTATAATTCCATTTTATTATGTTACATATTTATATATATTTATATTTATTTATCTTAAATAATTTTTTTATATTTGATTTAGGTTTTTATAGGTTTTAAAATTAGATGTATTGACGAAAATTAATTCTCCATTTTTAATTTTTATAAAGAAATATACTTCATCACATACATATTGGGTTTTTAGATGATTTCATTGACATTATTTTTTTTACTAACAAGGGTGATATTTTGTTCAAAAGATTAAAAATACATGTTACTTGTTTTTGTTACTTATTTTATAGAAATTTATATATTTTATAAAACCTTTCAGGCATGAAAATGTTGTGTTTTTTATAAAAATAAATTATAGGAATTTTTGGTGGTATCCTACTAGGAATTGTCTTATACCCTACGTAAGCTCATGGGCGTGTGTTATATTTTTTTATATCTGATGTAGGTGATTAGGTTATGGAATATATGTTGGCTGTAATTCATATATCATTTCTAAATATGTAGTATATTGGAAGGATTTGGTGACCTCTAATCACATAGATGTTTATTTTGGTTATACTAGGGATTCATGTTCTATTTGGGATTGTACTAATTATCATCCTTATTTTCATTCTTATCTCATAACTGTTATTGTTTTAATTACAGAATTTCTGTTTTAATTTATTAATAAATTAATTAAATTTTTTATAGTTCTATTTTTTATATTATGTAATGCATTTTTTGGTTTGAACATTAATTTTAAGCTATTTATTCACTTCTATGAATATATATATCACGATAATGTAGTAGGTCCATCCATTGGACTCCCATGCCATCATATCACATAATAAATGAGCATCCCCCCTACTGATGAAGATAATCAATGGTATTGAATCTAACCATTGGTTATGGTTTCACCCTCAAGAAACCAAATATAAACATCTAGTCCTGTAATAACAAAGTGAAACAATGAAAAATTACCAAAAAGATAGTTAAAACAACTAATCATTTAAATGGAAGAATTTAAAACTAAAATTGAACCTAATATAAAAAATGTAAGTCCATTTATGTTGAAATATAACTTGATCATACTGGTTCCCAAAAATCCAATGTCTGGTCACCTTCTCCATTTGACACTCAATTCACCAACATGGTCCCAACAACCAACCACTTTTAAAGGAAGAAGACACCATAAAACCCCAAAATCCAAACCCAAGGGAATCTACAATACACTTGAATAGTATATAACCACCATAATGAGTGTATATTATGGCATCCCGCCTCTTTATATCATAACATTACATTACATTTTACAAATGGAGGATATTTATAGTCTACTGTCTTAGAAAACACAAACCTAAAACATGAAAAAATAAAACATCCATTTAATACCCTTGAAAATATTTTTGAAATTTTAATCTTATGTACAATTACTGAATCTCATAAACTGGAGACATATATCAAAGGAAAGGGTGAGCAGAAGGCCCTGTTAGAAAAACAAGTGAAAAAATTTACATGTGAACTTGAGTGATATCAATGAGAACATAGAAACTAATATCCATATCATAATAATAATAAATTTAAAACAACATTAAAATGTGGTTAAAAAATTTTATTGAGACATTCCGGAACATATCACCAACGTCCAACCCTAAGGTGTTATAAAATTACCATGTTTATTCACCAAGGATTTGTAAAATTTGTCATCTCTAGTGATTAAATTCATTACCCAATGCATTGGAGCACTATCAAGGCGCACCATTAAAATGTATTTATTTTAATGTGATCAACATAGATTATAATAATACATTTCATAAATAACCCAATGATAATAAAAGAAATGTGTTTCATATCAAAATCGTAATGTTTTAGAAAAGTTATTGAAAAGAAGATCATTATGTCAATTATAACCAATGAAAAGGAAATAAGGGTATAATTTATGTTAATTACAGAATAAAATATACAATTCTTATTTCTTAATTAATAACCCTAGAAATAAAATAGTTTTGCATATTCATATAAATAAAATTTGATAATTTCATGACAAAGAGAGAGAGAGATTTTGAGATAAAAATTCTACATTATAACGACAATACAACATGGTTTTCAAAAACATTAAAAAGAAAAGGTACAATGGTTACCCATTCCTAAATAAATCATAATACAGTATAGGTAATGAATAAAATGAAAATTAGATCATTTTATGGATGTTTTAATGACATACAACAAGAAAAGGAAACATGAATGAAAAGGGGAGGTGCAATTTCTTTTACGAAAATTTGTCAGCCTAACGGTGTAACATAAAAATTCAGAAAATAAGTTGATGAGAGTGGAAAGGGTATATCATCATGTGGAAATAAAATTGAAATCAATAAGGATATACAAGGACATACTCCCACATAATAAAATGGAAACTATAAGACATAACATCAATAAATGCATGACTAAAAGAGGAGGGTGATAGGTTACCTTACCTTGAAGAGTAACATCAAAAACTCGTAGGTTGGGACATAAGGGGGGTAGAGGAAACCATAGAAAAACTCCATGGGATGTAAAACATCCAAATATTAGTTTGGGGTGAATTTGGAATGAATGTAATGAAGTAAAAGGTTGGTATTTATAGTAAAAGTGAGGTAATAGTTTATTAATTTCCAAGGGACAGCTCGTTAGTGGTATTTGGAAAACCATGTGATTACCCATGGTATTTTCGCATGGTATTGGCCACTTGGGACACCTCAAAAAGTATCTTATTATACAAATGTATAACAGAATTATTACATCTCAATTTCATATTTAATGATGCCATTAAACACACTAAAACTCAAAACAGTTTTTTTACTATTCACTGAAAAAGAAAACATTTAATAAAAATATCATAAATTCACCCTACCTTAATTTTGATGATCTGAATTAAAAATTAACTATATTTTATAAAAATAATTTTATAATTATGAGATATTTAATTTTTATGTAAAAAATATTTACCTGAAAAAATAGTAATACATGTCTAATAATTTCTAAAATAGTTATTTATTAATGTTATATTATTACATTACCAAACAGGATACCTAAATTGTATTTATTATTTATTAACTGATGTTACTATTCCATCAGTCACATTACTATAAAAGTAATATTACTATTCATAATTTACTATTCACTAAGAAATATGTTGTTCAAGTTAGACTCTAAATTTCATAATGAACACAGCTGTAGAAGACTAGTTTTTTAAAAACCATTTCACATTATTAATTATTTAAAGTATAATTTTTTTTTTAAAATACCCTTTTTCCATAATTCACCAGCAATATGGAACTTATATAAATTCATGTTATATTTATTTTGACATTTTAAATTCCTATATTTTACCATAATAAGAAATAAAAATTTTGTTTATAAAAAATGATTATAAAAATTACTAAGGTCTCATTACATAACCACTTATAATGTCTATATAGGAACTAAGTGTAAGCTGTGAAATGGTGATAGAATCATGGGGTGGATCAGTCTACATTTCTCAAGTGGTGATTTAATTTAGCTTGAACTTCCCCCAAAAGTGATTTCATTAAAGATTAATGTGTTGGTATTTATCTTGGGCTTGGTCAAGAGAAAAGCCTAGTTATTCTACCTCCTTCCCGAGCTTCGACATATGGGCTTCATACTTCCTGATTCTACTATATGAGGCCATCAACACTTCTTTTTGTATTAATAATCCCTGATCATTTTCAATTATAAAAAATAATCATAATGTTAAGACAATATTTTCCAATAGTCATATTGACCAACGGTCATATAACAGTCTAAACCAAAGGTCTCGTTTTAATTATACACACATCATTAATTAGAGTTTATAGTTCTATTTAGTATAAAATAAAATAACACCAAAATTTAAGAAAAAAATATTATTCAAATGGTTGGGTCATTACATTCTTCCCCCCTTATGAAATTTTGTCTCCAAAATTTTAAGGTGTACCCTTAGAAGAGAAAAGGTGTGGGTACTTCTACTTTATAGACTCCTCTGGCTCCCATGTGGTTTCTTCACATTTTTGGTTTCTCCACAACACCTTAACAAGGTGGGTAGTCTTATGGTGTAGAACATTATCTCTACGATCCAAGATCTCCACCAGTTACTCCTCATATGATAGGTCATGATCGAGTTATACCACCTCTATATTTAGTACATGTGAATGGTCAGGTATATACTTCTTTAAGAGGGATACGTGGGAGAAATCATTAACATGTGCTAGATTTGTAGAAAGTGCAAGCCGATAGGCCACTAATCCTACACGATTAAGTATTTCATAGGGGCCAATGTACCTAAGGTTGAGCATCCCTTTCTTCCCAAACCTCATGACTCTCTTACAATGTGAAATTCGAAAAAATAATTTATCACCAACATCAAACTCCAAATCCCTTAAATGGATTTCGGCATTACTATTTTGTCGACTCTAAGCAGCCTTAATGGGTTGTTGGATGGCATAGACATTTTTTGTCATCTCTTGCAAAAGATCATGCCCAAGAATATTTCTCTCACTGGATTCATCCTGACAGAAGGATTTATACATCATTTCCCATATAGAGATTCATTGGGTGAAATATGAACGGTTGAGTGGATGTTTTTGTTGTTAGATTACTCAACTAATAGAATATGTTGATCCCATCCACCTTTAAATTCTATTGAGCATGTCCTCAGTATTTCCTCGAGTGTTTAAATAGTCCTTTGAGAATGGCCATAATTTTTTGGATTATTGGCCATACTAAAATTCATTTCAGTACATAGATCTTGTATAATAATTCTATAGAATATTGATGTGAACCTTGAACCATGATTTGATTTTATAGAAAGTTGATCTCTATGCAGCCTTACCACTTCATTCACATAAATCCCGACAAGTTAATAAAGATAGAAATCTTACCAAATAGATACAAAATGGGTAGTCCTGGTGAGGCAGTCCATAATAACCCATATCACATTTTTTCCTTTGGATGTTCTTGGGAGACCAGTGACAATGACCATAGTGATATTGTCCCACTTCCATACGGGTATGGGTAGTGGTTGTTATACCCTTTTAGGATATTTTCACTTTGCCTTCACTTGCTGACATTCCAGGCACCATGAAGTGTAGTTATCAATATCCCTTTTCATATTATCCCGCCAATAATGACCATGAAGGTCATTATACATTTTCATGATTCTAGGATGTATAAATAATGTAGATCTATGATCTATATCTATTAGCTCTTATATTATTTATGGAATAGATGGAACACATAGTCTTGTATAAAATATAAGTACAACTTCTTGATCAATATTGAACTCAAAAAACATCCCATCCTTCACAGCCTCAGACTTCTTCTATAACAAAGGATCTTCATTCTGATATTTCTTAATCTTATCTAGTAATGATGGTTGAGAAATAATTTGGGATAGGGTTGACGATGTCACATCCCATTTAATTACCATTTCTATTTTCTAGAGGTATTGGATAAAGGGATATCATTGAATCCTCATCATGGACATAACAACTGAGTATTTCCTACTTAATGCATCAGCAACATTGTTTTCTCTTCTGAGATGATAATTAATTGAACAATCGTAGTCTTTAAGAAGTTCCAACCATCACCGTTGTCTCAAGTTCAATTAATTTTGTGTTAAAATATACTTCAAACATTGATTTTCTATGTATATACGACATTTCTCCTCATAAATATTTTTCCTCTATATCTTTAGAGAAAAAACAAATGTATCCATCTCAAGATCATGTGTTTGATAGTTATTCTCATAAGTCTTCAACTATAGAGATGCTTTAGCAGTGACTTCATCATTTTTCATAAGGACACACCCAATCCCTTTTAGAGATGAATCTCTAAAAATAATGAATCCTTCTCTAATTGAGGGAAAATTTAACATGGCTGCGGAAACTAATCTCCTCTTCACCTCTTGGAAGCATTCCTCACACTCCTTTGTCTAGATGAACTTGACCCCATTTCATGTTAACTTGGTTAATGGATTAGAAAGTCATGAAATGTTTTTCACAAACCACCTTTAACATCCTTCTAACCATGGAAACTACGAATCTCTGTTATTTTCAAAGGTTTAGTCCACTCCTCAACAAATTTTTTCTTTGTAGGTTCAACTAGGATTCATTCATTGGTTACAATATTCCCCAAGAAAGAAACTTTTTGTAACCAGGATTTTCAATTGATAAATATTCCAAAAATCTTCTCCCTATGTAGAGTTTCCTAAATAACCCTTATATAACCCTCATTATCCTCATGACATTGGGAATATATCATAATATCATTAATAAAAACTATCAAAAGGTTTCTAAGGTAGTAATTAAAGACTCTATTCATCAAATCCATAAAAATTGTAGGAGAATTATCCAAGCCAAATGGAAAACAACAAACTCATAATGCCCATATCTTGATCAGAATGATGTTTTTAGAATATCATATTTCTTCTCCCTCAATTGATGATAACCAGATAAAATATCAATGTTATAGGTGAATTGAGCTCCACAAAGTAGGTCAATTATGTCATCAATTATTGGAAAAGGGTATTTGTTCTTCATTTTGATCCCATTCAACTCTCTATAATCAATGCATATATGAATTGATCCATCCTTCTTCTTCACAAAGAGAATAGGTTCTCTCCGAGGAGACACACTCGGTTGGATAAGCCCCTTCTCCAAAAGATCTTGGAGTGGTTTCTTAAATTCCTCCATCTCCACATTTTCCATCCTATATGGGGTCTCTGATATCGAATGGGATCATGGTATGAGTTCAATAGATAACACTGCCTCTCTTTCTATGAGAGGTTTGGGTAAATAATTAGAAAATACATCATTGAATTCATAGATAATCGGGATATTTTCAATCCTTATACTCTCATTTCCTTCTTCTTCTTCACCAATAAACACCTGAGAGATGTATATATGAGGTTCTTCTAGACAAATATCAGGTTGAGATATCTCTCCTTAGAAGATAACTATAGTTTTTCCATTCAAGACTTTTTTGATTTCCATGCTTTTGCATTTGATCATTACAATATACATTGAGAGACACTCCATCCTTAGTATAATGTCGAATTCTAGTATGAGAATGACTACTAGATTTGCGATAATATTGTTTTCACCAAATTAAATAATATAGTTTATAAACACTAATGATGTTTGGATAATACCTTCAGAAGTTTTGACGAATAACTATAAATTTAGAAATTCAAGGGATGATTCTAAATACATTGCAAACATGGAGGCAATAATGGAATGTGTAGAACTGAAATCAAACAAATTAGTTTCTAGTTTTGAGAAAACAACAACAGTACCTACCAGCACATCATTTAGATATTCAAAATCAGTTGTCGTGATATGAAAACAATGACCTTTCCTCAATGTCCTTTGTTAAGGCTAGTGGTGGTTCCCCTCTAATACCCTCATATTCAGACAGTGAATGGAAGACTACACAAGATTTATACACATATGAAATTGAACAATAGGTAAGCTCTACACCATCTTCCCCTTGTAATTAGTGTTGGGAAGATAAGGCTTCACCTCATAATGATAATTCCATGCAATATAGCCATCTCTTCCACACTTGTAGCACTTACCGCTCCTGGTTAGGTAGTTCCCTGAATGCATCTTCCCACAATTATTTAAGGTTGGATGTTGCACTATCATTCCTCCTCTTCCCCGTTCGAAGCTCCTCCATAATCATGGCTCGATAAATAACTTCTTATCATTGGATTTATGATTCCATTGTGTCTCACCAAACTCCAATTCAACTTACATTTTACTCCGTACGATCTCCTCTGGGTTGTCTTAGTCTTGGTTGGATAGATTCATCCAGAGATGAGGTCTCATTCTACCAAAGAATATATCAACCTTACTATTTGGATCCCTTTCAAAGCTATAGGTGTAACATGAAAGCCTAGTGAAGATTATCTCATAGCTTCATAATTATTCATTACCCTTCTCATTCATCACAAGAAAATTCTTACCGATCTTCATTCTCATCGGTCGAGGGAAATACTCATTGAATATGATCCCTTTGAACTCTTTCCACTCCATAGCATCAACCTACACTCTTGGCCTCGTGTCTTTAATCAGCTACCATAACTGATCATTTCTCTCTCTAAGCGGTAAACAACCAGGGTGACCTTCTATTATTAAGAATAGAGGATCACAAAAAATATCTTCTCGATAGATTTGATCCACTGTTCAAAAATCAATGGGTCAGTCGATCCACTAAAGGTTGGGGGTTTTGAAAAATAAAGGACTCAACATAATTTTTTTCCCTTCATGGTGAGATCCTTCACTCAACTTTATTCATGTTATTTCCCATTACCTCAGTCATTTGGTTCATCATTCTCGTGAATGATTATATTCCAGCTTCCATCAGAGGATTGTTAGTGCATGGTCCATTATGATCCCCATTTTCACAGTTCTTCGTATTTCCTAACATTTTCTAAAATATTAAAACCTTAGTTAGAAGATTTTTTCATTTACAAATATTTGAACTATAAAGGATTTATATGTCGTAAAATATTATACTTAAACAATTACATTTCTTTATAAATCCATCATAATCATTCATAGAAATATTATGATTAGCCAAACTTATCCTCTAGGAGTGTCAAATAAGGAGTTCAACAAGGCCCATTTCCATGTACCAGGATACCTTGATTCATCCCTGAAAATCATTGTCATAGTTTTAACTACTAAGTACAGTTGTTCTAGACCCACATCTAGTTGCTTATATCTATACTATGATTTATTTATTCAGAAACCACTTACTTAATATTTTAGAAAAAATATCAGGATGTTTAATTATCTATAAACTTTTATATAGGTTTCTTCCAAAAATTTTCAAATCCTAGTTACCATAAATAACTATACTATACTTTGACACCAACTATGGCAGCCCATCTTTTTATTTTAAAACATTAAATTAAATTTTACAAACAGTGGATCTTTAAATTCTAGTGTCTTTGAAATCAATAAAGTAATACATGAAAACATAAAAAATTATTTTAATACCATTTAAAAGAATCAGGAAATGTTCATCTTTAGTATATTTACTATGCCTCATAACCTGGAGACATACATCAAAGTAAAGGGTGAGCAGATTTCCCTATAAAAAAACAAGTGAAACAGTTTATATGTGAACTTGATCGATTTGAATGAGAAAATGGATGTAAAGAAGAATATCCTAATAATAATAACATGAAACACAAATTGAAAATGTGGCTAAAACATTTAATTTATACATTCACAAACTTATCACCATGTTTCGACCCCAAGGTGTCCTAAAATTACTAAGGTTATTCACTAAGGTATCGTAAAGCGTATCATCTCTAGATATTAAATTCATTACCCAATGAATTGGATCACTATCATGGAGCACCCATAATATGACTCTATTTTTATGTGATAAACATATATATATTAATCTCTAATTTCATAAATAACCCAAAGAGAATAAAATAAATGGGTTTTACATCATAATCGATACATTTTAAAAAGTTCTTAAAAACAAGATCATTTTGTCATTTATAACCCATTGAAAGAGAATAAGTGTTTTATGTATGTCAATTCCATAATAAAATATATCATTTTTATTTCTTCATTAATACCCTTGTAAATGAAATCGGTTTGGGTATTCACATAAATAAAATGAGAAAATTTCTTGAGAAAGAGATAGAGATTTTGAGACGAAAATTCTGCAGCATAACGGTTATACAACATGGTTTTAAAAAAACATTAAAAATAGAGGTGGAAATGGTTACCAACTCATAAATAACTGATACTATAATTTATGGATAGAATAAAATGTAAATGTGATCATGGAATGGATTTTTGAATGACGTACCACATGAAAATGAAAATTTAAAAAAATGGAAGGTGTGATTTCTTTTACAAATATTCAGTAGCCGAACAATATCACTTAAAAATTCAAAAAATAATTTGAGGGGAGAGGAAAGGGTATCTCATCATTTGGAAATAAAATGGACTGAAATAAAAATATATAAGAACATACACCCATATAATTAAATGGAAACTATAAGACATAACATAAAGAATGTCTTCACTAAAAGAGGAGGGAGAAAGGATCCCTTACCTTGAAGAGTAACTTCAAAAACATGAAATATGAGACATTGGGGGGGTTGAGGGAACCTTGTGAGGACTCCATGGGAGGTAAAAATACTACATATTCATTGAGTATTAGTTTGTAATTAATGTAATGAAGTAATGGGTTTATTTATAGAAAAATTGAGGGAATATTTTATTAATATCCAAGGGAAACTTCATTTGTGCTGTTGGAAAAACCATGGGCATTCCCATGGTATTTTCCCATGGTACATTCCACTTGGGACACATCATAACATATATCACTATACACAAGTCAACCGGTATTATTAAATAATAATTACATCATTAATGATGTCATTAAACACACTGAAACTCAAAACGGTATTCTTTACTATTAAACAAAAAACAAAACATTTTATAAAAATCCCATAAATTCATGCTAACCTAATATTGATGCTCTAAATTTAAAACTGAACTCCATTTTATGAAAATAATTTTCAAATTATGATATAATTAATTTTTATGTAAAAACACTATTTACCTAAAAAAACTAATACTTATCTAATAATTTATAAAGTAATTATTTACTAATGCTATAATATAACATTACCAAACAAGATGCATAAATTATATTTATACTTTCTTAAATGAGTTTACAATTCCATTGGTCACAATACTATCAGGGTAATACTATTATTAATAATTAATTATTCACAGAAATATTAGTTAATCTTGTTAGAATCTTAATTTATTACTAAACACAATGGTAGAAGAACATTTTATGAAAATAATTACACATTATTAATTATTTAAAGTTTAAAAAAATATTTTTGAAATAATTTTTTTTCCAAATTCACAAAAAAAGGAACTTCTATAAATTTGTCATATATTTATTTTATCATTTTAAATTTACAAATTTTCCCATAATAATATATGAAATTTTTGTTTATAAAAATGGATTACAAAAATTAACTAAGGCCTTATAACATAACCTCTTATAACACCTGCATAGGACCTAAGTGTGAGGATTGTTATGGTGATATAATATTGGGGCTAATTGGACTACATTTCCCAAGTGGTTATTTCTATCAGCTTTATCATCTCCTATAATCGATTCCAATCTAGATTAATGTTTTAAAGTTCACCTTGGGCTTGGTTTAGAGAAAATCATATTGATGTTACCTCCTTCTAAACCTATAACAGAAGGTTTCGATATGGCCCGATTCTACTGGATGAGGCCATCGCCTCTTCTTTATGTATTAATTAACCATTATCATTTGTATTTATAAATAATAATCATAAAATTTAGAGTATAGTTTCCAATAGTCATATTGACCAATGGTTATATAACATTTGAAACCCAACAATCTCAATTTAATTATTCAGAGGTTATAGTTTTGTTGAGTATAAAATAAAATAACACACAAATTTCAGAAACAAATAATATCCAAAATGTCATATCATAACATTATTCAGCCCTTATGTAATTTCTCCACTGAAATTTGAACTCGAACCCTCAGAATAGAAAATTCGAGGGTACTTCTTCCTCATAGACTTCTATAGTTCCCACATGGCTTCTTCATATTTTTTGGGTTCTCTAAAACACTATAACAAGGTGAGTAATCTTATTGCGTAGATACTTGTGTCCAAGATGGATGATTTTTAGTCGGTGCTCCTCATAAGAGAGGTCATGTTTCAATTGTACCATTTTGCGGATTTATTACATGTGAAGGGCCAGGAATTTACTTCATCAAGATAGATATGTGGAAGACATCATGAACTTGTGCTAGATTTGGAAGAAGTGAGATCTGACAGGCCATTGTTACTATGTGATCAAGGATTTCATAGAATTCATGGTATATAGGTTTGTGCTTGTCACGACCCATCCTCATCCGCTCTTGGATGACCAGGACCTCCTCTAGTCTCATTAGAGCTACTCTGATTTCTTCTTTGTCGATAAGAGAAATCGGGTCTCATACCCTGGATGAACCACATTCATTGCCTAATACAGTCAATCCTAACATGAATGATGCATTAATGCCATGGATGACGTCGTAAGGCCTCGACGTAACTACCAAGAGATCCAACTGTCACTCTCGCCTCCAAGGGTCGAGTCACACTGTCGGCATCAGTGTGTGGTCACTAGGTCTCCTTCAGTAGAAAACTCGAAAGTGAGGGTCATGTCAACAGTCTTTACTGGGACCAATCAGTATCAACGAAATAAAAAGAATAGAAAATAAAACTTTACAAATATAAGCGTCTTTTCATTATTGCAGCTCATAGTACAAAGACACAAAACAACTATAGAAAAACATCAACAAAACTAGAAGCAATGGGATTAATAGCCTCCAGGTCGGAAGCTAGTCCCGCTCATGTCCATCTACTTCCGGAGCTCCATGACCATAGGCCTCAGCTGCCTGAAGCTGAGCTCTCCCATGTCCTCCTGTCCCCTGCGGTCGGGGTGGGCCTCCTGGTGGTGGGGGTGGTAAAACCCCGACGCATCTTCCACCTCCAGCTGTACGGCCAGCTCCTCTTCCATGGTCGCCTACTCCTAGCGGTCCGCCCTGAACGAACCTCTGCCTCTGCCTCGTAGGTTCTTCATTTAACTGCTGGTCATCTACATGGTGGGTCGGACATTCACGTGCCATGTGACCAATTCTGCCGCAGGAGTAACACTGTCCACTCTCGGCACGTCTGGATCTGACTCCACCCCGGTTTCCCCGCACAACTGAACCTGAGTCATGCAGTCGACCATCGGTAGGTCTGGTCCTCTTGGACCTCTGCGTCATCTGTCTACTGCCTGCTGCAGAAGACTCTTCTGCAAGCCATCTAGTGGTGGGTCCTCCTGCTGGAGACTACTAAGCAAAAAAAACTCTCCACTAGGAGGGCTCTCTCCAACACCCCTGTCTGCGTCGGAATGCTGTGAGAAACAACAGAAGCTCTAATCTCTCGCCTGAGCCCCTGCTCGAAGGTTCAGGACCTGAAGAACGGGTCCCATAACATATCTATGGAGTAGCACGAGAGGTCTGTGAATCTCACTGAGTACTGCGCCACTTACATGATGCCCTGCCGCAGCTGAAGTAGCTCATGTATACGCACCTCTCGAAGCGTGGCTGGTACAAACTCTGCCCGGAACAGGCTCTCGAAGTCTGCCCATAGAAGTGTCGCCTCATCATGAATCTGAAGCATCAGGCTCCACCATCTGCCTGCTGCTACTTGAAGAAGGCTGGCAGCAAGGATCACCATGAAATCGGTCGGCGTCCCCACTAGCCTGAAGACTCTCACCATAGCCTCTAGCCAATCCTCAGCAGCATGTGGGTCCATCTCTCCCTGGAACCTGGGTGGCCTCTAGCACTGGAACTCATGCAGTGCGCTCAAGTGACATGCATCCTCTACTGCTGGGGCCGGTGGCATCAGTGGCCCCACGGGTAGTAGTACCGTTGGTGCCTCCACTGGTGCCTCAACTGGGATAGGGCCCTGTCCTGATGCCTCGTCGCTCGGCGGGATGTCAGTACATACCACTCTCGGGGCTCTAGCTGGTCGTCCATGGGGAGGAATCCTAAAAGAAACAACGTGACACGGTCAAAAGATTATCCCTGGTGAGCTGACCTGGTTTGAGCGGACATTTAAATAAATCTTCTTTAAAACATAAACGCAATCAGTGTTTTCGTGAACAAAGTCAGAAATCAGTTGTCTGGGTCCTGGTGTATGGATACGTTGGCCACCCGCACCAACACTGGACTCCCTGAACTGAAAACCACACTCGGTACTCATAACATTATTGCTTCACAGAAGGAAACATCAGAGTTATAAGTTCTGCGGTAGAACCGAACTCATCTGATACCAATTGTCACGACCCGTCCTCGGGACCCGTGTCGTGACTACCCCAAGCCCGCCTTCCATAGGCCAGGGGCAGGCTACTAGTACTGAAGGTGTAAATCCCAATAACTGGGAAGGCATTGGCTTTTATAAAAGTAAACAAAACACCACAGAGTACAAGCGGAAGCAAAACACTAAGTACAAAAGAAAAGCTGAAAAGTAAATGGGTCAGAATACAAACCCAAAAGAAAGTACAACTACAACTGAACAAGGTACAACAGCAAAAAGACAAACAGCTGGAAGAAGGATGCAGCTCCTGGGTCGTCCTCCTCAGATCCTACCTGAAGGGTAGGTACAAATAGCCTCCTCCATGCTCTCATATGTCAACCTCCTCTATGTGTCGTCTCGTCGTGTAGTCCACCTCCGGTTACCGGCCAGTCCTCGAACACTCGGCCTCCGTCAGCACTGCCCGTCGTCTGCAACCAACACAACGAGGTGCGGGCATAGCCCGTGCAAGGGTGAGTATAACGATAATCAGTACGGACCCCGAGACCCTCAAGGTCTCACTAAACCAACAAGGATAACCACAAGAATATCTCAACAGATAACCTCTACTTAGATATATGCCCATACATATACCTAAGTTATCAAGTAACCCATCTCAATCATGAGGAAACACAAGGATTGTAAAATCAACGGATAACCACTACCCAGGTATATGCCCATATATATACCAAAGTTATCAAGTGACCCATCTCAATAATGAGGTAAACACAAGGTCAAAAGTCTCAGCTCAACCAGGATTTTCATTATCGAAATCGTAACTGCTGAAAAGATCCGTCTCTGGAGTGTACAGTGGTCCTGTTACGACTCTGAGGTACTGCTCACTAACCTAAGACTACTGTGGTACTCATCCTGTCGAGTACCGCGGGTCTGTGGCCAACTACCGGGCACTCCGTCCGTTGTGGGTCTATCGCCAAATACCGGGAGCTCCCCCTAATAGCCTACAGAGGTACTCCTCCTGTCGAGTACCGCGGGTCTACGGCCAACTACCGGCGCTCCATCCGCCGTGGGTCTGCCGCCAAATACCGGGCGCTCCGTCCACTGGGCTAGTCGACTCACTCCAAGTCGAGTCGGTCAAGCAGTCGTCAGGTCTCAGCCGGCTACACGGTCTCCGTACTCCGCACGCTCGTCTCCGGGAGGGTCCGCTCCACAAGCTACTGGTTGATACTCCAAGTATCACAAAGTCCCTCGAAGAAGTATCTCCAAGGACCACCTCGTCATAGGGGTCTCAACGCAACAGTCGGCGCGTCAATCGGACGCCTGGTCTGTGAGTTACTAGCCTTTTCGTCCCAGGGGCCCGGTTGGTTTCGTGAGCGAACCAATCCCGGTCGTATCTCAACTGTACCCTGAACTCTCATAGTGTATACTCATAGGGACCATTTCTCAATGTGATCACCAACACTGCTGACAGTTCATCAAACGGACGTCCGGTCTGAAAGATATCATCTCTTTTCCGTTCCAGGGGCCCGGTTGGATTTCGGGTACAATCCAACCCGGCTATAACCCAACTGCATCCAACACTCGGGCGGAGGATGCCAAAAGTTCCGTATCGTCAATAGGAATGCAACGCGACAGACGGCGCGTCAATCAGACGCCCGGTCTGGAAGTTATTGGCTTTTTCGTCCCGGGGGCCCGGTTGGTTTTTAAGTTAAAACCAACCCGACCGTACTCCAACTGCGTCCAAACCTCGAGCGGAATAAGCCAAAAGATCCGTCTCCCTTAGAGGAATCCATAAAAGTTGACGGCACGTCAATCGGAGGTCCGGAGCTCAAGATATGAGCGTTTCCGCTCCGAGGGCCCGGTTGGTTTCGTGGACGAACCAACCCGGCCGAACCCAAAGTTTTCCTAAACCTTAAGTGCGATATACCGAAACGACCGGCTTGATCCAAGGATCGCTTTGCCGCTGATGGCGTGTCGTTCAGAGGCCCGTAGCTCAAGTTACAGGCAAAATACCGAAAACGGTCCGAAGACGGGGGGTCCGGGCTCGGGCCGACCCGGCCCGACCCCCCTGCGTCGGCCGAACCGGGTCGACCCGACCCGGTCCGGTCCTGCTAGGTTGTAGCTCGGCCGGTCGGACCGGCCTGCCTCGGCTCGGCCGCGCAGCCGAGCGCGGCAGAAGCCGCGGGGCGCTGCCCCCGCGGGTTGGAGGTGTCGCGGCCCTGCGCGGGGCCGCGATGGATCCACAGACGCGGCATGTCGCCGCATCCCGTGCGTGCGAGCCGGACCCGGGCGGCTGCGGGTCCATTGGCCGCCACTTTAAGTGGCTTCAAGTGGCTTCCAAGTGGCTTAAGTGAGATAAAATAAATTTTTTCGTACAATTATTTTATTTCATAACTTTAAGCCCGAAAATTAAAAACCACACCCGAGTAAACGCAACTCCGGAAGAGGCGTTTCTAAGAAATTACCGGCGCTGCGATTCCATCGGTGCCCTCAGAATTCAATTCCGAGAACCGGTTCAAAAGTTATAAAAACCCGCTCGTCCGTTCACTGAACGTACCTGAGCCAAACTTCGGAAAATGATTCCGGGCACACCGGGCCTCGGAATCAGGTGCCGTCAGAAACTGAGTTCTTGTGAAATTCAAAAGAAAATTAAGAAAAAAATTTCCTTGGAATTTATGGGTCTTTACAGTGATTCCCTTTATTCATAAAACTCATGACTCTCTTCTAAGGTGAAATTGGATGAATGAATATGTCACTAACATCAAACTCCATGTCCCTTCGACTTTTGTTAGCATATCTCTTTTATTGAATCTGTGTAGCCATAATGTCTTGATATATGGAACAAAAATTTTCTATTATTTATTTCACAAGATCATGCCGAATAATCATTCTCTCCCCAGCTTCATCCCAACATGTTTTTGTTCTAGGTTCCTTCCAACATATAGTTTCATAGGTTAAAATTTGAATTCTCGATTGGAAGATGTTGTTGTATGAGAAATCAACTAATGGAAGATATTGATACCATCCACCTTTAAATATTACTGAGCATGTTATCATTATATCCTCTTGTGTTTGGATAGTCCGTTTAGAATGGCCCTTAGTTTGAGGGTGATAGGTCGTACTCAAATTCAATTCGGTACATAGATCTTGTTGAATACTTCTCTATAATTTTTATTTGAACCTTGGGTCATTGTAATAAATGATTGAAATTGGAACTCCATGTAGCCTTTCCAATTCCTTCACATAAATCAGGGAATGTTTATCAAGAGATAAATTTTCTAGAATAGATATAAAATGTGTTGTTTTTTTGAGATGTTCCAAAATAACCCATATCACATTGTTTCCTTTGGAATTGCATGGGAGAATAGTGAAAAGTACAATGTAATATTGTCCCACTTCCATGCTGGTATGGGTTGTGGTTTTAATACCCCTTTAGGTTGTTTTCGGTATTCCTTCACTTACAGACATTCCAGGCACATTAAAGTCTATTTAGTAATGTCCATTTTCATATTTTCCCACCAATAATGATCACGATGGTCCCTAAACATTTCCATACTTCCAAGATGTATAGGGAAAGTAGAGCTATGAGATTCAACCATAATCTCCTAATTTATTTTTGGAATATGTGGAACACATATTCTTGTATGAAATTTCAGTATACCTTCTTGATCAATATGGAACTCAGAAAACTTCCCATATTTTACAGCCTTAAAATTCGTCTATAACAATGGATCTTATTTCTGATCTTTTTTTATCATATCTAGTATTGACGGTTCATAAAATATTTCGGATAGGGTTGATGATGTCATGTACCTTATAATTCCATTGTGCATTTTAACTAGGTCTTTGATCAAGGGATCTCTTTGAATCCTCATAATGGATAGAAAAACTGGGTCATTCCTACTAAATGCATTCGTGACTTTTTTTCCTCTTCCAAGATGATAATGAATTGAACAATATTAGTATTTATGAAGTTCCAACCATGTCCTCTATCTCATGTTCAATTCCTTTTGTGTGAAAATATACTTAAAACTTTGATGGTGTGTGTATATATCACATTTCTCCACATAAAGATAGTGAATCCATCTCCTTAGTGCAAAAACAACTTCATCCTTTTGAATATCATTCGTAGGATAGTTCTTCTCATGAGTCTTTTACTGTCGGTATGAATAAGCAATGATTATTATTTTTTAATTAGGATACAACCAAGACCTTTTAGATATTTGTCTCTAAAAAATTAATCCTTCGCCACTTGAGAGCCTATACATCCATTATATATTGCCGAATTATAACATGGGAATAACTACTAGATTTGTGATAAGATTGTGCTCACCAAATTAAATACTATAGTTTCTCAACACTGATGATGTTTGGAAAATCCCACAATGGGTCTTGACTAATAAATCTACCTTTTGAAATTGAAGGGTTGATTATAAATTATTTGTAAACGTGGAAGAAATAATGGAATGTGTAGAACTCGAATCAAGCAATGTAATTTCTAGCTTTATGAGAACAACAAGAATACCTTCCGCCACATCATTTAGAGCTTCAACATCAGCTGTTTTGATAGAAAAATCATGACTATTCTCCCTTTTCCTTTTCTAAGGTTGATGGTGGTTCCCCTCCACTAACCTTGGATTATGAAATTGATTGGCAAAGTGCCCAATTTTTCCACACTTTCATCATAAAAAATCATGTAGGGCCTGTACCGTCTTCCCCTTCTCTTTAGTGTTGGGAATTTGAGGCTTCGCCTCACTATGAAAATTCTATACAATATGTCCATCTCTTCTACTCATGTAGCACTTCTCGCTCTCAAGACATCAGTTCCCTGAATGCATCTTCCCACGTGTATTACACATGGTACGTTGCACATTCCGGCCTCCTCTTCCCTGATCGTTACTCCTCCCAAAATATGGAACCATCAATAACTTCTTATCATTGGATGTATGAGACCATTGGGTCTCACAAAAGTCCAGTTCAACTTTCATTACACTCCATACGATCTCCTCATACCTATCTTAGTATTGTTTTCCTAGGGTATTCCATAGATGAGTTCTTAGTCCACCAAAGAATCTATCATCCTTACCATTTGGATCCATGAAAATGGAAGAGGTGTAAAATTAAAGCCTTTATAAGTTAATCTGATATCTTCCCATAGATTCATTGTACTTTAACTTCAACTCATGTAACTCCTCCATTTTTTCTCATAGATATAAGAAAATAATTGTCGACGAATATCCCTTTGAACTCTTCCCACTTGATAGCTTTAACCTATACTCTTGGCCTTGCATTTTTAATCATCTCCAACCAATGATGAAATTCTCCCTCTAGGTAGTAAATAGGCAGGGAGACCTTCTCTTGTTCCGAATTCTGGAGCATATAAAATATCTTCTCGATAGAGCAGATCCACTATTCAGAAATAAATGGGGCAGTCAATCCAACAAAGGATGATGGTTGAAGATGCATAAAATACTTAGTAGAATGTTATTATTTTAATGTTGAGATCAGTCTTTTAGCTTGATTCATGTTATTTCAAATTGCTTGAGTTAGTTGGTTCATCATTCTAAATAAAGTTTCCCTTCCAATTTCCATCGGAGGGTCATCAGGGCATAGCCCATTCAAGTCACCACTTCAACAGTTTTTCCTATTACCTTCCATTTTCTAAAAGAATAAAACCTTAGTTATAAACTTATTTCATTTATGAATATTTTCACTATAAAGTATTTTTATATCTTAAAACATTTTGTTTAAATAATTACATTTCTCTATAAATCATTTATAATGATATATAAAAATCTTGTGATAAACCAAAAATATCACATTGGAGTGTCAAACCCAAGATTGCATTAAGTCCCATTGTCATGCACCCAGATACCTCAGGTCAACCTTGAAACTCATTGATGGAATTTTCACTCCTAGGTACATTTGATCCAGATCCACATCCACTTGTTTGTATCTATAAATAGATTTATTTGTTTGAAAACCACTTATATAATATTTCACCAAAATACACGAAAGTTTTCCTATATTTAAACTTTTCTAATGGTTTCTTCATAATTTTTTCATAGTGTTATTTCTATAAATAACTAAACTATCCTTTGATGCCAACTAGGGAATCCCACCTTTTTATTTCATAACATTACATTAAATCTTAAAAATAGAGCATCTTTAAAGTCTAGTGTCATTGAAATCCGGAACATAAAACATGAAAACATAAATTAATATTTTAATACCCTTGAAAATAGTAATTAAATTTTCATCCTATGTATAGTTACTACATCTCATAACATTTTTACATATATCAAATTAAAGGGTGATCAGAATTCCTAGTAATGAAAACAAGTGAAACCGTTTACATGTGAACTTGAGAGATAAAAATGAGAACATAGATATAATGACGTATCTCATAAAAATAATAACATGAAACATAAATTGAAAATCTGGCTACAAAATTTAGTTTATACATTCATGAACATATCACCAAGTTCCAACCACACGGTGTCATAAAATTGACATGGTTATTCACCATGTTATCGTAAAACTAGTCATCTCTAGAGATTAAATTAATTACTCAATGCGTTTGATTGATATCATGGAACACGCTTAATAAATAGTTATTTTCATGTGATACAAATATATCATAATCATACATTTCATATATTATACAAATAGAATAAAAGAAATGGGGTTTATATCAAAATCGTGATGTTTTAAAAAGATCTTAAAAACTAGATCATTATGTCATTTATGTCCCATGCTAAGGGAATAAGGGTTTTATTTTTGTAAATTATAGAATAAAATATATCATTTTTATTTCATCATGAATACCTATAGAAATAAAATAGGTTTAGTTCTTCATATAAATATAATGATATAATTTCATGAGAAAGAGAGATGGATTTTGAGACCAAAATTCTACAACATAATGACTATACAACATCATTTTAGAAAACATTACAAAGAGAGGGGATAAGGTTTAAAAGCTTATAAATAACTCATAATATAGTATATATAAAAATTAAATTGTAAATAAGATAATTTTTTGGATTTTTTAATGACATTACACTTGAAAAGGAAACTTGGAAGAAAAGAGAAGTTGCGATTTCTTTTATGAAAATTCGACAGCATAACAGTGTCACATAAAAATTCACAAAATAAGTTGATGAGAGAGGAAAGGGTATCTAATAATTTGGAAATAAAATGGAAATATATCAGGATATATAATAACACACTATCACATAATAAAATAGAATCTATAAGACACAACATAAAGAAAGTCATGACTAACAGAGTAAGGTGAAAGGTTTCCTTTCCTTGAATTGTAACTTCAAAAAATAAAATGATGGGAACTTGGGGAGAATGAGGAAACCTTGGTAGGACTCTTTGGAAATTAAAAATTCTATATCTTCATTGAGTTTAAATTTTAAATTAATGTAATTATGGAACGGATTGGTATTTATATCAAAAGTGAGGGAATATATTATTAATTTCTAATGGGCACCTCATTTGTGGTATTTAAAAAACCATGGGGTTTCCCTTGGTATTTTCCCATGGTATTGGCCAATTGTGACACATCATAACATATAATACTGTAAAAAAGTCATTTAAAATTTTAATATCATTATCACATCATTAATGATGTCATTAAACACGTTGAAACTCAAAACTGTATTTTTTTACTATTCATCGAAAAAACATTTTATAAAAATCTCATAGATTCACACTGACCTAATATCAATGATATAAATTCAATAATAAACTCAATTTTATGAAAATAATATTATAATTAGTGATATTTAATTTTTATGTAAGAATAATATTTACCCAAAAAAATACAAATAATTATCTAATAATTTATGAAGTAGTTGTTTACTAATGCTATAATATCGCATTACCAAACAAGATGCCTAAATTATATTTATACTTTCATAAATGAGGTTAATATTCCATTCATCACATGACAATAAGGTTAATATTACTATTAATAATTTACTATACACTGAAAATTATTTTGATCTTGTTATACTGTAAATATTTTACTAAACACTACTGTAGAAGACCATTTTCTTAAAAACATTTCACATTATTAATTATTTGATATATAAAAAAATATTTTAAAATACATATCTTACAAAATTCACCCATAATATGGAACTCTTTTAAATTCATCCTATATTTATTTTATCATTTTAAATTTATAAATTTCATCATATTAAAGAATAACAATTTTATTCAAACAAAAGGATTACAAAAAGTGACTAAGGCCTTGTTACATAACCCCTTATAATCCCTACATAGGACCTAAGTGTAATGTGTGAAATAGTGATATAATCTAGGAGGGTCTCAGATAACATTGCCCAAGTGGTGATTTCTATTATATTTAACATCTCCCATAATCGATTCCATTCAAGCTTAATTTATTGGAGTTCAGCATGGACATGGTCCAGAGAAAAGCCTAGTGATGCTGCCTCCTTCCCAAGCTCTGACAGATGGGCTTCTTATGGCCCGATTCTTCTAGATGAGGCCATCAACTCTTCATTATGTATTAATTAGCCATGTTCATTTTTACTTATATACATAATAACAACGTTAAGTGTATAGTTCCCAACAGATATATTGACTAATGATCATATAACAGTTAAAACCCAACGGTCTCATTTTAAGTATACTCACTTCATTAATTAGAGGTTATAGTTTTGTTGAGTATGAAATAAAATAACACACAAATTTTTCAATCAAATGTTATTAAAAAGGAAGGGTTGTTACATATAGGGTGTGAGACAAAGCCATTAAGATTCCACCATGAGCTCATGTCACTTCTTTTATAAAAGAATCCAAAGCTGCTAGTTTGAAAAGAAGGTTGGAAAGTGGTTTTCCATTTTGTTAAATGATATATGTGAAAAAAACATTGAACAATAAATTTTCAAAATAAAAACATTTATCAAACATTCCAAAAATAGTTTTTTCAGATCAATATTCCACTTTCCATTACCATTTATTTTTTCCTAACATGGCACAATTTTTATGTTAAACCCAAACATTGATTAAACTATTTCATCATAATTTCAAAAGAAACTAAAACATTCAATCCATTTCCCCATTTTTCCTTAAAAATAATTTTCACACCCAACTCAATAGTATGAATGGAAATAAGGGCAACAACAAACATAAAAATAACAATGATTGTCAAAAGTAATTAAAAAAATTTGTGGAACCAAACATATAAACATAAAAACTAAACCTTGATAGGATCAACATAACAAGAAAGTACATCCAAAAAAAATATGATTCAAAAATTACAATACATAAAAAATAGGTAATAACATAGATAATTATAATGAGAAAACCCCACTAGGACTAACATGATATCTTAGGACATGTATAGGTGGACCTAATACTAACAAGTTAATGGTCACACATTTATCAATAGTATCACTCTTATTAGTCACCTTAGTGACAATCCCACTAGATAGGGGTCTTTTAAAACTAGGGGGACTAGCCATCATGTAATATAAACTAACTTAACACCATCCCAATACTTACCAAATAATATACATGGTCTCCCTATAGAATAATAACAGAGGTTTTCAAGGAACAAACAATGCCATCTCCTATCAATAACAACTAACCAAGGGCTAACACTGAAATTATTTCCCTACCACCTCTTATATTACCCTTAAAAAGATCTGCGATGTATCATACATCAAGAAAAACATCATAAATCATCCATCACATTGATAATCATAATCACATGGGAAAATCAACAAGGGAATCAACAAGGGAATCAACAAGGGAATCAACAAGGGAAAAATCAAAATCACTTCACAATGTTCCTACTATACCTTCACATATCCCATGTAGCATGTAAATTTGAATATACCCTTTTTAAAGAAGTTGTAATCTATACATAATTCAAAAGGAATCATATTGAACCACAAACAATATCAAAAAAACCAATGGACACTCTATTTCACTTTATAAAACCACACCACCCTTCAAAACTAAAAACCTATTTAAAAAATAAAATTAAAACCCAATAAGAAACCTGTATTTTTATTAAAACCAAAAGAACATGTGCTTTTTTCACTAAAAAAATATTTTTAATTTTAAGATATATTTAAAATTTCTAAAATACCGCTTTAAAAACATGTTCCATAGATCTAAAAAATTCAACCATTATTTTGAATGGAAAAAACCCACCCATTAATGGAAACCCATTGAAAAATCTACACTAGATACCATATACATTTTAAAAATATTTCAAAAATACTTTTAAAACATGAACCATTAATAGAACTCATAAATAAACAGCACAGAAATAGAAAAACTGACCGCATGTGGTGGAATAGTGTCTTATTTAGTGAAATTCACTGAATTTGTTATCAATGGAGGGCTCACAACCCCAATAAAACAGACCCCCAATTTAATAAGTAACATAATAATTGAAAGAATCCAAGAATGTATACTAGGGTTATATAAGAATAGTAAAATAGAATAAAAACCATGAAGAAGAGGAAATGAAACCAAACCTTAAGAACCATTTGAATAATAAAAAATAAACCACATTAAAATCACCTTATATGATATTTGAAGAGGGGGAGAATTATTTAGAAGGTATAAATGTCGTATAATAATGACTATGAAAAATAAGGGAATGAATCCAATAGTAAAAATTTCCCAAAAGGAAAAAAATACCCCTCTTCAAGTGGGGTTCAATGTTTAACAGTATGGTTAAACAAATTCTGTGGTAACCATGCAGATCACCATTACTAATATTTTCATGGGTTACACAATTAGGAAGAATGTTTTTTAAACATTTCAAATTAACCATGAAACTTATAAACAATTCCCTTAATTTTCACCTTTTATTGCAAAATTAATCTAACATAAGGGGATAATACATCTATCAAATATCAACTCATAAAAGTGATAATTTCGGTGTTAGAAAATCGCTACCATTCCACTTTACACCCTCAAATTTCATAAAAATTTAAATAATAACAATACACAATATATACATTATGGATTGAGGGGATTTGAATGATGATCTGCTAAATAGGTCCCTAGGAAAAACTCCTTAGCAATGAAAAGTTTTCTATAGAAAACTGATAAATCCATAATGATGATGAATGTATCTGAGAAAAAACCATGCTCAAGGTTATATTTATCAAAAAGAGAAATCATACTAGACATGGCCCACCCATCCTTTTATAAATATCATTAATATTGTAACAAAAAATAAGGCCTCAATAGAAGACTTTTACTAATGGGAAATATCACCAAAAATGATCCAAGAACACTCAAGAAAAAATCTGCACTTCCTAGAAAGAAAACTATCCTCGGGAAGAAAACACCCATATGATCAGGAAAACAACATAATTAGGCATCACATCTACATGGAATAACATCATGTTGTTCTAAGTAAAGATATGACATTTTTCCTCGACCCGTCACACCATAATCTAAGGATAATCTAGGAAATCATATATGATCACTACCCCACTGAGAAACCCCCAAAAGTATTACAACTGATTGATCAAAGTATTGAAGCCCCCATATAACCTAGTTCCCTATGCACTTGCCAAAGGTCCATGAAACTCTAATCCATAAGAAAATTTCATTGAAATAGGACACGACACAATAAAATAATGGAATCATCAAAAGAATATAGATGAAGCTATAAGGAATGAAACCAAGCTCAAATACTCAAGGAATCATAGAATCCAAAAGACCATTACACAAACCAAAATAATTAAAAATCCAAAAGAAACAAAACAAATTCAAAAAAACTCTCACATTTGGATTAAATAAATATCCCCAATAAAATAATATACTTGAGCCCCAACCCCTTTTATAAAACACTAAAAGTGGATTTTTTCTTAAAAACCAGGTAACCCATTAAAACTCATCGCGATATATTATAAAACATTATTCCCAAAGACAATTCCAAGTGCAACACCATTATTTCCGAAAAAAACCTTCCAAACCATGTTCAAAACTCAATTTGAAATTGGATTAGAACACCAATCACGCATTCAATTTAAGAAAACACCAAAAATATAACTTTTCAATGTTCGAATTCCTACCATAAACCATTCTTATAGAACTAATCTCTTAGGATCTATTTTTAAAATCATCTCCCAAATGTGTTTTCAAAAAAACTCAAATAAGGAGAGAAAATTAAAATAAAATTATTTTTCACCCTTATAACCTTAACCAGATGTAAAATCCCATTAAATATCTACAACATGGCCTAATCGGGGTCCAAAATTTTTTAAACATAACACTATTTCTAAAAAAATCTAACAATTTCCACAGAACATGGAACAGTAAATCACATCTTGATTAAGAAAAAAAAATTGTTAAATATTCATAACATCAACCTCTATTTTATTTCATGACACAAAAGTGGTCAAAACATGTTTAAAAATAAAACTATCCCCACACACAATGGTAATACATCAACATTGTGGTATTTTAAAACTACTGAGAACTCAAGAAATGATATAACACATAACCTTAGGTGAATTATAATTTGGTTTATAGGTCATTTACTATCAAAAAATCCTTAAAAGTCATCACGGAATCCACTAAACCCACCTGAACCTTGGGTAACATCAAGAACAAATAATTTCAATCAACAAAAGATAATAAAACCACTGAAGGAAAACTCCTAGGAATAAGGGACTTGAAAACACCTTTTTAAGAAAAAACTGAAAAAAACACATTTTAACTTATTCAAAATAAAGTTTTAAATCTCAACTATTTTGAAAAATATCTTCTAAAACCCTAAACCCATTATAGAGACACAATTTCCTCATAATTCATTTAAACCATGGGTCATCACCCTTCTCATTCAAAATCATGACATAAATTTTCATAAAAAGGGAAATCTCACAGTCCTTTACAAAACAAAATTTTAAAACACCTCTTTGAAATTAACTATATCAATGAAAATAATCATAAACCAATAATTAAAACAACTAATATAATAATTAAAATATTTTGAGAGATTCATAAATTTAATCTAAAATTATATTTTATTCAAAAATATTCCCTTATCATGGTTTTAAAATAAAAAAACATAGTTTTAAAACAACCATGAAATAGGTTTATAAAATATAGCTCTTCTATTCCAAAAAAATCTATTTCCTAAAAGAAAATCTCCAAGGGAAAAAACAAATCACACATTTAAAATCAAACCACATTCACCATACCAATTTCCATAGAAAATCCAATTAATTCATCCCAATATGATATTATGCTAATAGGATACTCCATCGGAGTTAATCCAAGAAGAAATAGAGGAAAAAATAATTCTTAAGGAAAAATTTCAAATTACAAGATTTGGATGCATGGGTTGGTAGACCCTAAACCAACCATGTAATAGGAATTATCATGGCTATAGAACCATGTCACACAGGCATCCTATAGACCATGTGTGATAACTATGGGACCATATTCCAATATATATTTTTCATATGAATCCCAATCTGACCCCAAAAATCATTAGTACACTGAATAAGGATCAAAAGAATATTCGCGACACATAAAAAATCTATCAAAACATCCAAATATAAACTCAATATTTTGACATAATCCTGATAATTCCAGGGAAACTTAAGTTTTTGTGTGACAAAGATATAGAAATTCCATTTCCCATACACTCCACCCAAGACCCAACAATAATATTAGATAACAGACTACCTAAAAACACCCCGGATAACAAAAAAGGTTACTCTGATAACATTTTATAAAGAACCATCTTGGGTTGTCCATCTAGAAGACTCGTGAGTCGAACTGCTACATAACCATAGAGGGTCCCTGATCCCCCTAGGGTAACAATATCTGTCATGATTATGTAACATAACTGATGGGGATGGTTTCGACCTCAATAAAAAAAATATAAATATCCAATCATCACATAACTAAGAGAAATAAAGACAATTACCAACAAATACAATTTCAAAAAATAACTGTTTCAGTAGAATATTTAAAAACTATAATATAATCTAAAAAATTAATTGAAGATAAATGGGGCTGAAAAATACTTGAGCTAACCATTTCGATGAAATTGAATGTCTAATCACCATCTCCATATGACACTCAAGTCACCACCATGATCCCAACAACCAGCCAATTCCCATGTAATATAACACCATATCAAACCAAAAAACCAAATATAAGGGATATTTCCCAATACATAGAGACTATATTCCCACCATCGTGATTATATAATGTGTGATTATAAGCCAGTAGGATACCATCGTGATGCAAATTTATTTCCTTTATAAAATAAACAAAAACCCCCAGTTTAAAAATAATGTCTACGAGCAAATATTCTTTTTCATTATAAGATATTAGTGAAACAAACATTGTAAAAGAACATTCCCAAAGCATATCCTTAATCAAACATTCTATGAAGTGGGTTTTTCATGAACAATTTCACATCCAAATTGAAATTATTTTACCTTAAAATGCCACACTTCCAAAATTAAACCCACACATGATTTAAAATATTTCTAAATCATTTCAAAAAAAATAACACTTTGAATCAATTTACCCATTTTTCATTCAAAGTATTATACAAACACAACATATACATAATAAACAAAATAATGTAAACAAAAAATAGATAACAGCCATGGAAATTCCCAAGTAATTCCAATAAATGGGTCGAACCAAACTTTTTTACATTAAAACTAAACCATGTGAGGATCATCATATAATGAAAATACATCCAATAAATAATAAACACACTTTAAAATATATATAAAAAATTGTATAACATAGAAACATTTCATGATTACATGCCACGGGGACCATTGGGATGGTTTACAACACATATAGGTGATCTATTGTCTGCAAGTTAACAGTCATAGGTCCATCATCTAAATCAGTCTAACCGGTCTCCTCAAATTCAATCCCACTTTCCACGTGTTATATACCACTAGGGGGGATATTCCATGTATGATATCAACTATCCTAACATCATACCAAGTAATCCCACATAGTATCCACGTTCTCCCCATAGATTAGTAGTAGTGTTGGGCCCTTAATAGACAATATCTTCACATGAAAATAACAAATCCCCAAGGACTAAAACCGTAATCACATAGTTTCCACCTCCCACACTACCATTTAAAAGTTACCATTTTCATAACGCATCATTAGTCACATCATAAATCATTAATCACATTGATTAGTATAATCATAATCGATAAAAAAAAATGACCCAAATAAGGCCACAAACAAAATTATATCACAATGATACAAATGGGACTTCAATTATCACATATAAAATATAAATTTTCAAATCTCATTTAAAAAAAATTAATCTAAAAACATTCAAAAGGAATTTTACTCGACCACAAAAAAATCCAAACAACCCAAGGTAAACTCAATTACACTTTATAAAACCACATCACCCATTAAAACTAAGAAATCCTTTAAACAAAAAAATGAACCCATCATTGAAATCTCATTTGGCTTAAAATAAAAATTAAAAGTTATTTTTTCAATCAGAACCATCATTGGAATTTTATTATACAGGACGGTTTTATCAATTACCAATTTTAAACCATGTTCCATGGAAATAAAAAAATTGCCCTTTTTTCTAAAGACTAACCCCACCCATTCATGTAAAACATTTAAAAAATAAAATATCAATACCACCTAAATATTTACATAAATTAAAAAATCATTCTAAATAATCTTGACTTTCTGAAATTCATAAAAAAGGAAATGTAATGGAAACACTTACTTTATGGGGTGGATTTATGTCACCTTCAACAAAATCTAATAGATTATGTATCAACAGAGGGACTCAAACCCCTAATAATAAAATCCAAAATTTGAGATAATCCATAGGCGTTGAAATTTTCCATGAATGGATACTAGTGTTAGCGGATAAGAGGAAAATGGACGAAAATCCAAAAAGAATAGTAAATGGACACTAGACTTTATAACCTAGTGATGAATCACCAATAAACCAAAATTAAATCACCTTGGAGGAGATTTGGAGAAGGATATTAGTGCATGGAGGTAATCCATGTCATAGGATAATGAATGGGGAATCAAAGGTAATTCCCCCATAATAAAAAAGGACTGAAAAGTGTGAAATAACACTCTTCCAATGGGTTATATGGTTTACCTTCATGGTTAAACAAACCCTGTGGTAACCAATAAGATCCCCACTATTTTAAAATGCATAGGATGGAATTTTATACTACATAGTTATTTAAAAAAATAACTTTTACTATGTGATGGAAAAAAGTCCCCAATGTTTAATCTTTTTAGTCCACAGTGCCTCTAACTCAAAGGTCTTTCCCATCAATTAAATATCTCAAGTGACACATGGGGATTTATAATATTATATATAGGTATACTTCATCAAAAATGATGAATATGGTTCTCCTAAATTATTTATCAAATTTAGAGGCTAGAATTAAACTTAAATAGTGTTTTTTATACTATTAGTTCTTATCACTAGCCTATAGTGATGGGGAAGAAAATTTGTTCCTTGTGGTGGATCATCTTTGGTGATGTCAGTTTTAACTGAGTTGGTTCATTACACTATTGGATTCATATTGGTTATTTTATTCATCATTTATTTATTTCGATTAATTAACAAACAATATTATCTTATTTCAGGGGATGGGATTGATAAAGGACCCCATGTTGGTCATTTAGACTTGGGTTGATAACTTAAAGGCCTCAAGTGTCCTTTTAGGATAGGATATGACATATTATTATGACCATTGAGATTTTATCTAATATATAATAGGGAATTATTAAATGTCTACTTTTAGGATTATGGACATATTATTCATCTTATAGATGATCATTGACTGTTGTAAGAAACTCCTAGATTGGTTAGGCTACAAGAAAGGCATACAAGAATGTGGAATCCATGTGATCAGATTGTATAGATGATGTTATTGTTCATTGGGTCTGGTTATATAATATTTATCATTTTTATTTCCTTGCAATTTTTTGTTTATATGATATATAATTTTAATTAAAGTTACTAATATTATTAAAATTCTCATGTTACTAGAAGGATTATTCCCTAGGGTTGGGTAACAATGTTGACTATATATTTTGAATATTTTTGAAGTGATTGATACTCGTATCCCATGTCACTATTTGAAGAATATGATTGAAGTAGATGATGAATCTTTTAACTAGAATATATGGGGAATTGATGATCCTATACTTGATCCTGCCATGATTATTATGGCCGTTATTCTTTTGAGTTGGGTATGCTTATGCTTCTCAATTATATGGGGATTGGTAGTTCATATCATGGATCATTCATGCATGAGGTGGTTCTAACATGATCTCAATTACATATGATAATAAATTTCATACCAAATTTACATATCTTGCAATAAATATCCTAATAAAGAGTATTTTCCAAAGAAAATGGCGTGGGTCATCAGGGTCTCTTGGTAAGAATTGGATAATGAGACTTTGGTGATGTATGTCAAATTTTACAATACATGTACTCACATATATTTTGTAATTTAAAATTGATTATTTAGTGTTTTCCTAGTATGAATTGTTATCAAACACTAAAAATACGCCTTTATGGATATATAGACTTTATGGTTCGGGATATTGGTAAGGGAAAGGCCTTGATGATGGATGGTTGTGTTATAGAAACTCGGTAGGGATCAACATATGGTATCAAACAAGTCATTGGAACTTTTTGGTCAATTATCTTTCATTGTTTTATATTTTCACATATACCATGTATATGATCAGGAAAATCAAGGATCCTTCATCATATGTATGACTAGTATCATATAAAATGGGTTTTATTTTGATATAGAGTATTATTATTATATTGTAATGGTTGGTTATCCACTATGATTTAATATTAAAATATGATTTTATGTACTATAGTTTCTCGTGATTTATAATTATTAATGGTTATATATTAAAGGGTATATTATCTCTACATTATTCTTCTGAACCTCTCCACTTGTTAGAAGACTCTAGTGTATGGGTGGATAATCTCAGGACATGTTGATTTATGGATTGATCCATAAGATACAAACCTATTCTAGGATGCTATATTTTATGAAATCGGGATTTTTTATAGAAAAACTATCAATAAAATCAAAATTATCCTCTAATTTCAGATATATTATCAAATTTTGGTAATAATTTCAAAAAAATTCCCTGTTTAGTTTCTCCCTCTTAATAAAATATCTCATTGAAATAATTTATTTATTCATTAATTCCATTTATAATATATATTAAAATTTTAATACTATGTGTGAAAAATGTTATAAATAAATATTTAATATGTAATTTTAATGAATTCACCATAATTAAAATAATAAACATAAAGAAGATAATGTTTCAACAGGTTATGAAAAATATTACACTAATTTTTTCATCAATTTTTTCTTTTCTCTTAACATATAGTTATTTAGGTAGGAAATAGTTTTAAATTACATTATATATTATTCTTAAATTATAACATGGACAATTATATTCTTATATTCAAGGATAAAATCATTCTAACACCATTCCTCTAGGATCTTAGACGAATCATGGTCACAAAACCATGTTTAACCTAACTATGTCACATAGATAACATTTATTATGTGTGTCTTACTCAAGATAAATCATGAGTCACTAGATTTTATTTGACCCATGTATTTTATTAATTCAGTTATTAATGAGTGTGATTATTGAAAGTAATATGATATATTATATATATTATAAGGTAATTTTAAAAATCACATCACATAAATTTTATAATAATATCATGCATAAAATATGTAATCACATAAAATTATTATATGTATGGATGTTTCTAATGATTAAATTTATTCTCATCAAATATATCTAACAAAATTAATACATCCCAAAAACTATTTTAAATCACTTATAAAATTAATTATTTATGTTATGCATTCGTATATAAATATAATTAGAATATCAAATAACATACTCAAATACATCATATTAAAATGATTCATTTAACCCATTTTATAAAAATAATAAAATCAACGAAAATTAAATTCATACTCTAAAAAATGTATGGTGAGATACATATTCAACCCCCATTTTCTAGATAGATCAAGATCCCTAAGTCTTGTGAGGATTATTATCCAAATATTTACAATTCATAGATCATCAAAAAAAATTAATTTAAATTTATTTATATTTTTTAATTAAATTTTATTAAAACACACATTAAACCTTTAATTTTTAATTACTAAAAACAAAAACAAATTTTGGTTAAATTATATCAAATATAAAAAATAAATTTAATAAATAAAGATACATTCATGTTATAAACATATTAATTAAACATATGATATTTAATTAGAAATACATATGAAAAAATAATTGTATTTTATACATTGTAAATTGTATATTTTAATACTCTTTGAACAATGATCTTATCTGAAATAAAATTGGTACATTATATTATTCAACATAGTTGACCTATTTTAAAAAGTGACCCCAAAATAACAACAAAATCATGCCATTATATTAACCATGATATTTATAGCCTTCCTTGGTGTGAGAGTAAGGATCACTAAGAGAGAGAGAGAATTAGTTATTCTAAAAAACATCCCATAAAATAAAAAATAGACCGACACCAGATAGTGGATTAGACAACCAAAATGATCTTCTAAATGATAATGAAAGATAGTGAGTGGGATTAAACATTATATAAACAAAATATATTTTTATAAGTTTCAACAGCACTCTATTAATGTATTAACCTTCATGGTAAATGGTTTGTAAAACACATCACACAATCTTTTATTATTAATAACTAAGAAAAAATGGATGGACTAGGAAGATATTTTTACACTTTATATGAGTATTAAATATTCTATATAATAGAATAAAGATCAAAAATAAGTGTAGGATTACATGGATTATCTTATTTCTTCTTTCTGACGTTCCTTTAATCTATGTATTATTTGTTCACCTTGTTATTCTTAAAAAATGATCATTTTCTCTATAGAAATATCTTTGGATTGTTTGGGAGAATATAAATGTTTTTCTTCTAAGTAAAATTGTATTCTTATATAGAGTATTAAAAAATTCAACATTGTGGCATAAACCACTATGTGGTTTCACTTGGTCAACTAAATAAAAAAGACATATTCAAATAACATTCTTCCAGTGAATTTAGATATCATTTCCTTCATTCCACTATTATATTTAACTAGAAAAATGAAATCGTATATATATCACTATAAGTATCTAAACCAGTGAGTCTAAAAAATTTCTCAACATTAATTGTGAACCATAATCGTTTCACTGTATTTAACTATTATCTAGACCATAACAAAGTCATTATAACCAAGACATGTTTTAATCATGTTTGTCATTATGAATATCCTTTTTTCATTGAAAAACAATGCCAAAATCTTAACTATACTCTTTATGAGACATTAATCTAAATCATAATCTATGATTTTTTAAATCATACTATGATTTTTTTTTATTTTACTGATATTTATTCAGTGAATTAGTGGACACCATGACATGTTCTTACATGATACAACAATATATCATGTTCTTATGAAATTTTTCCTTATTTTTAATCCTATTAAATATAAAAATTATTAAATGAATTCAATATTATATTTAAAAATGTAGATAACCTGAAAACATAATCAAAAATCATAAATTAAAAACTTATGAAACTAATCTTAGTATACTCCAAAAGTAAGATTTATCTAAACACCATGTTACGAGATAGAGTTATGTAAGTTACATTACTCCCCTTATCGATGTTAATAACCATACTTTGTTAATAATGTCCCACATCCTGAGGTACATTAATCCCACCCAATTTCAACTCACATTAAAATAGATCATCAAAATCTCAGGGGAATCCTTAAATCAAAAGGATGGATCTTCAATCTCTATGATTTTAGTTTTTTGAAACATGTATTATACTCAAAAAAAAATTCTTGTAAAAAAAATTATATTAATGAATCCATCTTTAGGAAAATTTATTTAAACTTATTATATCCCGTTGTATTCTCCTCTAAAGATTAGAAATATTACCCCTTTTCATTGAATAAACTCCCTATTATTCATTCTATTTATCAAAATAATTAAATAGAATTAATTCGTTAAAATATAAAAATGTAATCATCGTGAATTTTAGACACAATTCACTCCCAAAAACACTCTAAAGTTATAAAATTCGACCTTTATAAATGCGTTTTTCAATTCAACCAAGAATTTTTCCTTGGTATAAAAATAAACTATGTTTATATAACTATATTCCACACCCCCTATAAGACATAATATTTGATACGAATATATTATTACCATTAATATTGCACCAAATTATTTGAAAAATCAGTTATTTCATGGTTTTCATGATTGATGACCAATGGATATATGATTTCCATCCACATTACTTCAAGATAAATTTCATCCAAATCATTTTAGTTTTATTTTTTGATGTCATAATAAACATAAAATATATTTTTATAATAGTAATAGGGTTTTTCATATCATTTTATTCTCCAACATCAATTTCCCAATTAACATCTAAAATCCAATAAATTTAGGTATATTTTTTCATATCTCAACCCATATTAATGAATTAATTTTATATATAAAGTGTTTTTCTTCAGGTCAATAAGATGAAACACCTTAATGTTTATTTGGAAAAGTATAAAAGGTTTAATCATATATATGAGGTTAAGTCTTTAAAATAAAAAATAATTTAAACTACTAATCAAACATTCAAACACCTTTTTATTTCTACATATTCTATCATTATTCTAAAAATATATATATATAGAGTAAATGGTCATAGGATTTTATAATTAACTTTTTTATTCTATTTAAAATAATATAAACAACTCCAAAACATATTTTTATTATGAAATAAAGAGATAATTTGATGAAGTAAACACTTGAAAATACTATACAATTTTCATATCACTATTCATCGACATATAAATGTGTTTCTTCATTTGGGGGAAATTTTCTTCATAATATTTCACATTATTTATTTGAAAAATATTTTATCAATATATATTTTCAAAATTAGTCAATTATTATTATTTTCTTTAGAAATGAGGTTCTTTTCTAAATTTAATATTTTGGATTCAATTCATTTCAACATGGAGCCTTTTTTTAACACCATTATTTGGGTGTTTCTTTATGCCTGTATAGTTTATTATTTAGTTTGTAAACTCAACATACATCTCCTACAAAGATAAATCCCACAAATTTTCAATATACACCTCCCTAGAAAGTTCTTCATTCAATAATTAATATTTAACAAATATTTATAAAACAATATTTCTACATTGATATAAAATTAAATTAAATACTCGTAGATTTTGTAACCCTTAAACTGGAGAAAATGTATCATCAATACCAAAAATATTACATTGTACTTTAATAACAATATGAGATTTTTTTCATTCTAAAAATTATTTCTAACTGAGATTATTTCATAAAACTCATTTATCCCCCATTATACTCTTCTCCTTTATAAATGACACTAATACCCATAAGTATTGTTATCAATGTAATCTAATCATTACTATATATAAGAAATATGACCATTTGGTTTCAATGATTCATTAATAATTTCTTGTTTTATTATAGAAACTAATATTGTGATTACAATTCCCCAAATACCTTTTTGTTTGAACTACATCACTATTGTCTCTAATAATATTTTAAAGCTCCAAGTCTTTTTTATGTGTTTTAAAATTATAAACTCTATTATATAGGTCCTCTATGTTATTTGAAACTTATGAATTATGTTAAACATCATTTTAACGTACTTCATCACATGAAATTCTACATTTCTTATCATTTATTAATTCTTAATATTTTCTAATCAAATCAAAAAATGTAAATAATTTTCACTAATATTCATATTTATGCTAGAAAGTAACATTAAATTTTCCCATGAACTTTTTGAGATTTTTGTTATACACTTATATCTCTTCCCACAATTTTTATGACATTCATTTTTTGTATCTTTCATTATATTTTTTCATATATAATGAATTTATCATTCAAGAAATGTTCTTTTTAGATGATTTAGATTAGTATGTGGATGTTTCTATGATTCTCCCCAATGTTCATTCTTTCTAATGGTGGGAAACCTCTCACAATCATAGTGATTACGATAAATCGCTTGATCAAACAAGGTTATGGTAGTATGGATAAATACACATATAATAATATTCTCTTGTCTATAACTCCATTATATATTTAAGATATATTCATGAATCCCTTATATATTTTTTCCTTATTGACATCAGTTAATTACATCCCTTGTTTCCTTATTATAGAAAATACCTTCTGGTCAAAGGGATGAGTGTGTTTACCATGATGGAGGCTACTATTTCTTTATTATGGGAAATAATGAGGGAATATTTTCTTTATAAAAAGAACTATATCATAATCTTAAAACCGTGATGGTGATGGAACACTATACATTGAATCCAAATACAAATTATCCCACTATTTACTATCCATTGGGGAAAGTCGTGATTTAGAATATAGCAGGGACACTCATGTTTTAGATTCTATTAGGGACACTCAAATTAAATTTTCAATACGATACAATCCCATTTTAGAGTATAGTTGTGAATTTAATGGTTTACAATCATATGGGGAAACTCATGGTTTTGATTCTACTAGGAATTATAACATTTTAGAGTCTAGTAGGGACACTCTTTGTAATTATTCTCTATAAGTGGGAACTCTTAATGTCTTAGTGATCTACAAGAACGAGATCAAGCCCTAGGGGAATACCTCCATTAGGGAGGAGTTGGTATGGTAATAATATTTGGATTAAAACATAAAGAATCTTCCTATATATCATAATTAAATGGAATACATAACCAATGTAGTAATTATGTTTTTACTATGAAAGGATTTATTATAAGGGATCTAGTGGGGCTTACATGTGTGGTGCTTAAAACGATTAAGGATACATGTGGTATTTCACACACCTTGTTATATTCCAATTATTTTCACCACTTATTTTTCCTTCTCTAGGTATTGGTGTATCAAAACAGAGTGTTTAATATTTCCAAAGATAATAATCATGTTTATTATTATATTTTACAACCTTAACCTATTATTTTAATGATTCACCCACATATTTAATTTAATTATTGACAATAAAATAATATTTTTCAAATAAAATTTTTAAATTAATATAACATAACCATATATGAGTGTACCTTCTATTTCATTAAAATAAACATATTTATCCTTTTATCAAGCATAATATTTTATTCATAATTAATATAATAGATAACCATAGTATTCATCAATAATTTAACTTCTTTCTAAAAATATTTCATGAAAAGTTAAGACAAACCATGTGCTTCACACATAATTGGAACTCCGCTTTCATTTCTTATTCATCACATTTCTCTTTATCACAATATTATTTACTATATAATTAATTAAAATGATTAGTGATTTCATATAATTTTAAACACCTTCATCATTTTATTCTTTCTATTCTTCCTCACATTTTTCATTATATCATGACACTTAATATTAGATAGATTAGTCCTCTTTCGTAATAAATTAGTCTTTCCCTTTCATTTAGTAAAATTCCTTCCATGTCAATAAGTATCCACATTTGTTCTATTTAATAATGATATTTTGGGTTTATTATCCTCATCATCATCAATATTATTCTCAATTAAATTTAATAAACTTTTTACTTTTTTCATAATTGAAACATTTAAAATCATGTTTTCGATTGTACTTACATTTTCTTCATTGAGATATTTTATAAAAATTAATTAAAATTAATTTTATCGACATAATATTTACATTATTTATCATGAGAGATATTTTCATGTATTTTAAATACATTATGTGATTTAAAAGATATATACTTTTTTATTTCACTTTTGTATTCAAAGAGAGGACTCTTCTCATCTCATGAGTAGTCAATATGTTTTGGAGTTTTTAAATTTTAAAATCATCTTAAGTCTTCACAATAAATAGTATAATTTTTTATACCATATTTTTCTATTTGTATTTTCATAAAATTATCCACAATATAGAATATTCAAGAGTTTCTATATATCGATAAGTAAAGATAAAAATATCTTTCACCTATATAAAAAATCTCATCAACAAATTCACCCTTAACAGACATTTTTATTAAAATTGAGCATGGAATACATTAATTAGTCTCACTCTCACATTATTTAATCCTTAATAGATATCAAGTAATTTTTTCATGTGGTATTTTTTGTTTTATAATCCCTTTCTATTATTAAACCCTTCAGAGAGAGAGATGATAGAAATTTATTCTGGGATCTTCTATTAGCTTCCATGTTATTTCAATCATGAAATGTAAAATCCAATTATTTTATCTATATATTCAGATAATTATAAATATTTCAATGCTCATCTAAACCCAATTATACTAGTTATGAGATAGTTATCTCCTTATATGGGATATATTTTCTTCATAAATATGGGAAACCCATTATTATTGAAAGAATATTTAATTTCCATGATAAAAATTCATTTGAAAATTATTATTAAATATAGAAAAAACTAAAGATGCTTTAGTGTGGGTCTTTATTCAAATATTATTTTATTATCCTCATGTGTGATCTAAGGACCTCATGTTTAATAAAAATGTTTTTACATAGGATTGAGAATGAAGAATACTTATACGGGTGAATAAGTGATAAAAAATACATTTACAAAAAAAATACACCTATTTGGTTAGTGTATTGGACATTTAAAATTACCTATTTATTTATAATGAGATATAGTGAGTCAAAATTTAAAACACATCGACATGGTATATATTTATAAGTTTTTCATACTCTTTATGAGTGGATTTTACTTGGTTATTTGAGGATAGTATTCCATGTAATAGATATATCCCTTATTATCAATGAATAATAATTACATAGATTGGTAATATAGATTTGGACTTATGAAAATTATTAATTATTTAATATAAATGTGGAAAGATCAATAATTAGTTAACTATGTAAAATATATTCTTCTTTCATCCATCTTAACTGACTATAATCCATATATGTTTTGTTAAACTAATTTTTCTCCCAAACATGAACCTTTGCCCAAAAAAATATATCCAGAATGATTGGGTGGTTGTATATCCTTTTTCTCATGTTAAAATATATTATTATAGAGATTTTAAAAAAACATGTTTTAGTAAAAGAAAATATTGAATGGTTTTACTTGGTTGACTAAAGATCTAATAACCATGATCAGTTCATTAGCATCCTAAAACTTTAAAGGATATTTTTTATACATTGTTGGTAATGACTTGGACCATGACCTTGTTTGTATATTACCATGTCATGGTAATGTTACAATTCATCAACAGTCATACTTATCAACCAAAATTACTAAACCATGATTTGGTTAGTTAATTAGATGACATAGAAATATTAAACATAATGTTGTTTTGTTGAGTATGGTTACCAGTGATTTTAGAAAATTTCCAATGATTCATCATGAAATATTATCACCTCACTAAGAGAGTTTGGTCTCTAAACCATGAAGTGGACTATATAACCATTATATTTATTTCTCCTCATAGAAACTTATAAGAGAAAACATTCCTTATCCAAACCCATGATCAGAACCATGATAATTTCTCTTTTCCAAATAACAATCAATTTCATTTAGTCTTCAACCATTATTTTTAAATCAACCATGTTGTTTTTATATCATATTATAAAATGTTTTTTATGTGATTTATATTTCGCAAATGTGTCTTTTATAACCAAATTTTTGAATTCCTCTCTATAGAGTGATTTTTTACATTAGTTGAGTTTTTACACTCTTTTTTAGAAAATTAAATTAAAAAAAATCTCAAACAAATTAATTATAATGTTAACAAAAAATAAAACATGAAACCATATTTATATCTCACAAATTAAAAAATCGTGAAAATATTAATAATATGCTACTAATGTGGAATTTATATAAGGACCAAATTTAAGGATTGGGTAAATCTTATTAGAGTACTTCAATGGTGAATGTAAATAATAATACTATGTTTTCTAAGTCACATAACCTTTGGGTCAGCAATATTACATTGTAATCATGCATAATAATATTTCTTCAAAATACCATAATATTAAATCATTATAAATGATTAATCTTCAATAAAACAATTTTAATTTTTTATAAACATGCATTGAGCTCAAATATAAATTCATATATACTGACATTGCCTAAATTCTACACATAAACGAAACTCCCACAACACTTATTCTCACCATTTCCCATCACTTACAATGAAAGTCAGTCCACCATTTTAGGAATTAGCTCCCAATATTATTCCAATTTTGAATAAAAAGTTTAAAATCCATTAAAGAGGGGAATAATCAGTATATACTCATAGGAAATTTAAGGGATAATTCACTCTTATGAATAATCAAAAGTATCATGTGTATTAGAATTCATCTTTTATCAAGGGTTTTATAAGGATATTATAAGATTTATACTTGATAGAAAAATATTATCAATTGATCTAAAAAAATTATAATTTATCCTTGATGAAATTTTATTTGATTTCAATAAATTTAAACTTTTAATTACTAATAGATTTCTTGAATAAATCATTAAAACATTGGTTGTCACACCCAATAACCAATGGATATGTGATTTAACCTCTATTTTTATCAATATATTTTTAATGCAACTAAATTTAGTTTTATATTTTAATGAAACCCCAAAATATAATTATATTTTACTATGTGTGACTGAGTTTTTATCCATACAATTTTATGTAACACATCATCATCCAATAAATAATATTCTTTGAAAGTGTATAATTTTAGTCACCAATATCATATACTCAACCATTATATTAAAAACTATATAGATGAATCGATTATTATTTACAGCACTTCAATCTGTACTTAAGAGATATATTTACATAGCACAATACCATCTTAGTTTTCAAATTATGTGACTCATTTTGGTTACATTGGAATCCTTTTTAATGTGTAATAAGATAGATAATATTAAATATTAATTCCATCAAATAGAGTAAACCATCAATTAACATTTTAATCCAAATTTTTCATTACTATACATAGATACTTTATAAATAAATTAACAAAGTAATGGATACTTATATTTATTATTTCATCCTAGATATTTAAAATTACTCAAAAGAATATTTTTAATAAATAAACATCTAACTAATTAAATTCAACAATTGAAAACATGGGAATAAATTCATATTTCTAGTTATAAAAATCTCTAGTAATTCATTATAGGAAAACTTGGGATTTAAATAATTTCACCTAAATTCAAGGAATTTTTTTTTAATAAATTTACACTATCACAACGAGTGAGTTATATTTTTCATTAACATAGATATAGTGATCCATCTTTCTATTTTATAATTGCATGCTCTTAAAGATACAATGAAATATTGAATATCATGCATAAAGAACTTCTTTATACTAATTTAGTTATTTCATGAGCTTACAAACATAAACAACTTCAACCTAAAGGATAAATCCCACAATGTCAGAGAAAATTGGTTTTGAAGTGAGAAATAAGGCATCCTTAAATTAGGGTGAAAAAGGGTGAAGGCCAAATTTATCTTTTTATTTTAACCACCACCCATGATTAGATCATGTACTTGTTATAGTGAATTTTTTTTCACATTTTCATTTACTTGAATGCATTTACATAAAATAAAAAAGAATATAGAGAAATAAAATATCATAGGAGCATAATTATGTTTACATTATTAACCCACATTGAGATACTTCAAAGATAATACACACATTGATGTTTCAGTATAACAAGATTTTTTATTCGAATAATTTATTTTAGGAAGGGTCACTCCTGAAAAAGTCTTAATAAACATAAAAAATTATTTTGGGAAATCATATGGCCTCCCATGTTCCACTCCATATTCAAAAACCATAATGTACTACTTTTAGGTTGGTCATTAATAGTTTATAGACACCATTGTATATCTTTGATTATGATGTGGCCTTGATATAATAGAACCAAAATAAATATAAAATAATGAATTTATTTAATATAATGGATGCATATACCTTTAGTGTCTAGATAAATACAATACTCTATTAAGGGTGTTTTTATGACTCCCCCACTCATATATATTTTAGAGGAAACTTCCTCTATAAAATGATATTGATTAGATGTTCCTTATTTTTTGAATTTTCTTCAATATGATTTATATTCTTCTTATTTAATAATCCATATATGTCACTTTTACTCTATCAATGAATATCATCCTCTCTAATAAATTGATTATATCAAGAACCAATATATTGATGTTAATCTCTTCATAATTTTAATTGGATACACTATTTTAGAAAAATAAAACATTCCTATATATCTAATTCCTTAATCCATAGATATGATCTAATAGATTTTTTTGTGAATCTCCAAATTCATTACAAGTTTTTGATATATATAATTTTAGTAAAAACACATAAATTCTAGTTGAGTCAAATCCACAAAAATCAATTTATATCATTCCATAGTTGGGAATATATCAACACCAATAATCCATTCTATTTATCAATAATCTAAGGCATGTCACAATAAATCATTCTGTGATTTAATGATCAATTATTTCACTCCAAAATTCATGGAATATATTTATTCACTTTATAAAAATCACACTCATTTTCTTCCATTAAAAATAAATATAATTCATACCATGATGTGGTTTCCCCTTATCTATTTCATGTTATTGTTTTTAGTGCTCTAGAAATCATGTGTTTATTTATCTATAGAAAAATATGTAACAATTATCATCATCATTTAGTCATTACCCATTTTTTATAATCAAATACCATGAACCATCGCAATAATTCCACCAACATCTTAATTTGAATTTGAACTATATTAAACACAAAATTCCACCTCGAAGGTTGCTATAATATGGTTTATCCATAACTCATAATTTGTTAATCATTCACAATGACCATGATTAGTACTCTAATGTGGTTTGATTCTGAAATTTCAAATAAAAGAATTTAGATAAAATTTTTAATTCACCACATAAGACCATGAGAACATTCTAAATTTTTTATTGAATGTAATGAAAAAATGACATTGTTTTTCCTCTCATGGTATCTAAATATTCCTTCAAAAATTCGTCTATGAATACATCATGGACAGTGAAAGTGGTTTTTAAACCATAATTTATTTTAGGGAACCAAAATTTGGTCAATCCTCATAGTGTCTCGTTGATTTATCTTTTATTTTTGTCTCATTTCTCCAATAACATTGAATAAAAAACATGTTATTCTGTCCATGATGGGAGTTTTTTCTTCTTCACTAAATAATATTTTTCCTTAACACTACTTATATAAATATACGCATAATTTACCTAATACATAATTAAACATGAATAAATGGATTCAATCATTCCAATACTCTATTACTAGTAGGTTATGAAATTGTTCTCTTTATGTTAGTTTCTATGTCTCTAGATTTATTTATCCTTTCCATTCTAAGAAATTTTTGTGCCTTCTCTTTTCCATTATTAAAGACTTAATATTCACAATTGTAACATTAATTGAGTCTCTCTTTTATTTATAAACGTCAACCTTCATGTATCACAATAATATTTTAACTCATTGAATCCTCTTGGTTACCTCTTGGGTAATGTCATTTAAAATTCTCATACCTTATTCATAAATGACATTCTTAATATAAATCCATCTTGTCTCCCGGAAATAACATAAATTTTTATAATACCTTTATATATCACCATGTATACTAATATAATCTTTATCACTAATATAGGTTGTAAATAAATATAAAAACATAGAAAATATTTTATTTTAACCCTCTATTTATTCAATTTTAACCTCCTCATCAAGTTATTCATTCTAGTATCTAACTTTTAAATCCATTTGTAAAATATTATAATTACTTAGAGCATAAAATTCAAGAAATATTCTTATCATTACAAGACTTGTAACCAATGAAAAAACATCATCAAATTAATACCCTTTGTTTGAGGATGTCGTTTTCAAAATAGATAATATTTTTTTATGCTACTTTTCTTATCACAATGATACTTTTTTGGATAACCAATTTAAATATTAAAATATTATTCTCCTTGGGATGTCAAACCAATAACCAGGTTGTATTATTCATATTATGATATAATTCTTACTCCAGGACAGTTATCCAATACTTTTGTTCCTAATAATCATTTATATTCATTTGTTCAATAATGACTTGGAATTTCCCAATTTTATTTTTATAATTTTTTTGGGAAAATTATGAGACCAGGTATAGATAAAGTGTGTGATTTTGAGGCCCATTGTGCCTAAAACACTTAGTTCTAAAATGTTATCATTTTAACATTATGCGGTGAAAATTTTCATAAAAAATGAAAGAAAATTTATGTGGTTTCCCAAATCAGAAATCTGAGGGGGCCTTTGAGCTTAGAATATTGGCTTTTTCCTAGGTGCAACCAAACATTTGTCGGTGCGTGCCATCTGTAAAAAAGTAACCATTAGCATAATCAGAAATAAAATTATTAAATAAACTTATTTTATTTTAAAATTCTTATAACTCATAAATTGTAACACATGTTGAAAATTTGAGGCTACTATTGAGTTCTTTTGGGGTTTTCTCCTTAAGAGAGTCCCAACATCGGTTAGCGTAGGCCAGCTACGACTGATTATTTTAGATGTAAACATTATTAAAATAATTTAAATAAAATTATTTTTCACCCATAGTTAGTTTTAATTTAATATTTTTTTAGAAGGAATCTTGGGATATGACATAAACCTAAGAAATTTTCTAAGGAAAGGAGTCAGATCACTCTCCAACGAACATTGATGGATTGGCGAATCAAGAACAAGGAACCTGAGAATATAATGATATTGACTATTAAAACAACACAACAACCTTCATTCATCAGTGATCAAACTGAATCATGGTAGGTAATTCTAGTTTCGATTATTATTTTCCCCCATTCATAAAAATCAATGATGAGCATGGATCAACCAGTGAACCGGTTGACAACATGGATCACTAATTCTTGCGGGATGGGTGTAATTGTGGGGTTTTATTCTCTATGTTTATTTGAATAATGATTTTCTATACTTTTATGATCAATTTTAAATAAAAGGATCAATTTATAAACAAACAATGGATGAGGTTTGAACCATGGGTTTTTTCATTATCTTTTCTTCCTCAATTATCTTTGCATTCTTTGTGTTCTTGTTATTCATCGTGGTTCATTAAGGGATTATTTTTTCACCTATGTTTTATGGTGCAATGATCTGAAATCAGGGATCCATTGTCATGATGACCTATAGGATGTGCGACAACAATGGTGATAGATGGATCGATGTGATTTGGGATATATCTTTATTAGATTGGTTTATTTTCATGATGAATTGTGGAATTCATCTGAGCCTGTGGTGGTGAAGAACATGAACCAAGGAGCCAAACCTCTTTGGGCCTACCAGTGGGTCGGGTCAGACCCTTTTTCAGTAAAAAACTCGTAACATTCCAACAAGGAGTCTGTTTGAAATGACGTATGTGGAATTGGGGCCTTGGTGATGGATTGGTATTTTTGAAATATATTGGTAGGTTTTAATTTTAATCAAGGGTTTGTATCATGTATCATATTTAGAGCCTTGGTCGGTCCTCAATTCACTTCATGTTACCATAGATAGGGTTCATGGAGTGGAGTGACCAATATTTATTCAATAAATTCTCCCCTATCAATAATGGTTTTCCCAATAGGTCTAAGAGTCCCTCAATGAGCCATGGGAACAGTGGACACCCTATCAGTGTATCGAGATCAGATTCTTTCTGTTCTATATTACTAGACCTGACAAGTGTGCGTCTGGTGATTTTCAGTTGTTGATGTTTGGCTGTGATGTATTGATACTTCACGCCATATTAAGACTAAATGTATAATGGAAACTACATGACTTATCGAGAACATGGGTTTATGTGGTAGATTTTGGTATATTTTTTAGATGTTCTTATATTATATATCTTGATGATTGAGAACTCCTGAGACAAGAATTCTATAATTGGAACCATGTAGCTGGAAGTGGATGAGACTTCAAAGCTAGGAATCCTTTATGAGTATACATGTATGTTCTTCTTATATGTGATTTTTACACATACCTATTTTTATTAGACTATATCTTATTATTTTTGTTTCCTTTTTGGAATTTACATTGTGTTTTCAGGGTGTCTGAATATGTATTCTTTTATTCACTTTGTCAGGATCTCTTCCTGCACAGGTCATGTCTTGTAAAGACAATTGAAAAATTTACAGAGTCCTAGGTGGACCAGGACCAGGTTGTTATTAGAGAGACCAAAAAGTAGATTTGTTCTCCTATAGCTTCAGATAGGTGAGTAGTACCTTTCCATTTAGGTGGGTTTTTTGTGGATGAGTTTCCTGAACATTTGTATTCACTTTTGCAGACTCTTTTATTGGTGGGATTTTTTTTGGCTCATTTGTTCTTTGCCACATTTTACTTTCTTGTCATACTCTGTGGTTGGTATCATAGTTTATGCATGCATTTTTTACTTAGGTTTTTACATCACATTATTTTGGGTTGAGAGATGTGTGCATGTGTGTAGGTACATAAAATAATTCCTCTCATTTGTGTGATATGCCTACTCAGTTCTAGTCCCCAGTACATAACCTATTGGAGGCAGGATTGGGGTAGTCACGGAATGGGCCCCTCTAAGATACGTCATGATATAGTGGTATCATATTTGGTCATATCTACATTAGGATTGGGATTTTGTGATATTGGTTAAGGGAAACAGAGTTAAGTGTTATGAGTTTGGCTTTGAGGTCAGGGAATCAAGTGCTAGTGTGGTTGGTGTATCCCTACACCAGGACTATGGAAACCTGCTTTTTGACTCCGCACATCAAAACACTGGTTTCAGAGAAAAATAAATGTATGTGAATCATTTAATAATGGGATGTGTTTTCCATGTCCATCTTTAGTCAGCTCTATAGGTATACTATTTTAACCATGATACTTCTTGTCTTCTTAATGGATGTATTCACGATGCCAACCAGTGGGGTTTCTGAAGCAGTATTAGTAGATTGAAACGATTTTTGATGAGGCCTTCAAAAGGGAAGCCAGTCATAGAGTATTTTTTTATTTATGATGGTCAGTAGGTGGAATTTTTTCATGTTGATCAGTTTTTGGACCCACTTATTATGGTTCAGGTGGATGAATATTTCCAAACTATGTTTTACGTGGATATTTTGGTGCTGGAAGATGACACACATGATTTGATATCGTATCATAGGCTTTTGAGGTAGTGATTTAATGGGGTTCAAGGACAATATGACCTACTGATATCATGTCCACGACGTAAGCTGCAACATAATAAGTTTCTTTAGAGGCCCAAAGGAAACCTTATTTCCTTAGAAGGGAAACCTTTAAATTCATGTCAGGGGATGGGACTTATCACATGAGATTGTTCCACCATTTAGGATATAATCTAATAGGTATTTGATGAACTTATAATGAAGAGGCATCAGATGGAGTAAAAAGATCTGTTTGGTGGAAGATATGATATAAGAGTTGGGGAAGTGGTAGGAGGTGGACAATGTTTTGGAGTTTCACCACCACAACCCCCAAGTGGTCCATACCAGACTCAAGGAGCTGGAGGATAAGGGAGGATACAATTGAAGATTATTGAGGCTTATGACCCCAAAAATCTAGAAATAGTTTTATGTTATGATCTCTATCTTTATACTTTAACTACAGTTGATAGACACATGTTCTATTATTTTTCTTTCCTCCTACTTTACTTGATCAATACATAGATATTCTTGTTAAACTGTTGACTTGACCCTTATGCCTAGGGCCACCTACTCGAGGAAACTGGATGATCATAAACTTGTGTTGAAAGTGTTACATGACTCTCAATTGGGAGATTTTTAGTTTATATATCTTATTAGTAGCATCGATGCTTTACAATTTCAATATATTTAGGGACTATTAGCCATTGTTTATGCTCAGATTGGTTGTTTTAGGAAGAGGGTGTGATTTTTCTATTGTAATAGGACAAGATTTCCTTTTTTATCTGCGAAAGGTAAATCGTTATAGCTCAAGATGGACTCACTCATAGATGGTTGTAGCTGATTACTCTTCAGTTGTCTATCATGACCCTCGGTGTAGTGAATGTTTTTATTCCTCAATTTTCTGTAATGATGGTGGAGTATAAGGATTTCTACTCAGAAAATGTTCTGAGTTTACCTCCCCACTAAGAGATGGACATATGCATTAATCTACCCCTGGAATGTTATTGATATCTACACTAGCATATCAGATGGTTCTCAAAGAGAAACAATATTTGAGGGTGTAGTTGGATGATTTAAAGAGTAAAGGCTTTGTGATACCTAGTGTTTTACCATGGGCATCCTCTGATGACCTTCATAGATAATTTTCTAGTGTACTCATTGTCCGAGAAGTATCACATGAGAGACTTGAGGATGGTCCTAGACACACTTTTAAAGAACCAACTACATGGGAAGCTCTTGAATTTTTATTCGTGTATTCATGAAGTCCTAATTTTATGGTAAATTTCATCTCAGAGTCTAAAGTTTCAATAGATCTAGAAAAGGTTGGGGCAGATTTTGATGAGTGCTCTACTCGTGAGGTTTCTAGAGGATGGTGTCAAGTACGTAGTGTTATTTTATGCATCTAGAACAAAGATTTGTTGTGTCCTATTTTAGTGGTGAAAAGTGATTGAACATGGTTCATTCCATTTGAAATCACATGAGAAGAACTATGCAACCCATGATCATTAGTTAACATTAGTAGTCTTTGCATTGAAGATGTAGTAAAACTACCTAATGGTTGAGTAACTTATCATCTACTTCTACCAAAAGATTCTCATGTATATCTTCACTCAGAAAGATTGTAACTTCAAAAAAAAGGTGAAGGGTATATTTTTTCTAGTACATTAACATGGATATTGTCTATACTTCTATAAAGGGGGATGTGGTAGAAAATGCTCGTAGTATGAGATCTAGCTTGCAGTTACAAAATGAGGCATCAGATCTGTTAGCCTAATTTCTAATATCCATTATGGATGGAATTGGAGAGACTTATATATAGTCAATGGTTTTCACCCCTCCACTTTTACGGTGATTCATGGAGGCACAACTAAGGGATATAGACTACAAGGATCTACATGATCAAATTTCAATAGGGAATGCCCCTAATGAATATATGATAAGTGGGGAGAAAGATATTATTTTTATAAGAAATACAATGATACAAATACGTTTGTGAGAGGAGGTTCTATGGGAGATTCATGAATCTCATTTATCATTACATCTAGGTGTGGAAATGATGTACCAGGAATTCTCATTTCAGATTGGTGACTAGGGGTGAAGACGAAAATTCTAGTGATTGTGTATTAATGCAGTACTTGTTGATATGTGAAGGTTGAGAATCATGTTCTGATGGGTATGAATAAACCCCTTGAGGTGATGGAATAGAAGTGGGATTGGATAACAATGGTCTTAATGATGGTTTTACCCCATACATCCAGGGGGCACGACACCATCTAGGTGATCATTGACCAACTAACCGAGTTAGCCTACTTCCTACCTATCCAGAAGTATATTTTAGTCGACATCTTGGGACACCCCTACATGAAAGAGATGGTTCGACTCCATGGAGTTTCATAAATTATTGTTTCAGATCATGATGATTGCCTTATATATTTGTTGTGAAAAGGATTTATAGAGGTATTTGGGACTCAATTATACATGATAATAGAATTTCACTCACAAGTACATGGAGAGACTAGGTAATCCATTCAGGATATTTAGAACATACTACATGCTTGAATGTTATGTTTTGGCTGTATTTTAGAGGATATCCTACCTCTGGAAGAGTTTTGGTAAAACAATATATATCCTTCCACCATCATTATGGCACCATTCATGACTTGGTACAGGTGACCCTACAGGTCACCACAACATTGGTCTAACCTAAGAGTGTCGGCACCCATGGGTCCCAAGTTCGTGCAAGCAATTACAGAGAAAGTGAAACTCATCCAGGAGTGGATGAAGTATAATTAGATCCACTATAAATCATATCCTAAAATACAATGTAGGCCTTTGGAGTTTGATGAGGGAAACCATGTGTTTTTTTAGGTCTCTCCCCATTGTGAGATATGGAAATTTGACTTGGATTGAAAGCAATCTATGCGGTTCATTGGCCTTTTCTTTCTAGATAGTATGTAGAGTTGGTGAGGTGGTGTACCACATGGCTATACCCATATAGTTGGACTAGGTAGACGACATCTTCCACATTTCACAGGTGAGGAGATACATTCATGATCCATCACACAACATTGACTGGGGTAAGTTGGACCATGATAATGGGGAGACTTTTACTGAGTATGTAGTGGAGATCAAGGATTAATAAGAGGGAGTCCTTTTGGGTGGTTGATTCCTCTAGTGAATGTTTGGTGGTATCACAAGAATCCCCAGGAGAGCAAAAAGGAGATGGAGTCTCATATTCATGCTTACTACCTACAATTGTATGATTAACCGTTTCTTTTTTTATTTCAAGGATTTAAAGACATAAGGTGGGAAGAATTTAATGACTCGGATTATCCTGATTTTTTTTAGAAATTATGTAGAAAAATTATGAGACCAGGAATTCAGACAGTGTGTAATTTCGAGGCCCAGTATACCCATAATAGTTCATTAAGAAATGTTAATTTTTTAATAGCATGTGCATATGGTTGTTTGTAAAAAGTGAAATAACATTTAATAGGTTTCTCAGATTATAAATATGAGGGTATTATTAGCTTATAATAGTGTCTTAACCCTGGGTGTGACCTAACATTGGTCAGCACAAGCCATCTGTAGAAAAAGTCACCAATGTCCTAACTATAAATAAAATAATTAAATAAAATTATTTTGTTTTAAAATCTAAATAACTCATAAATCATAACTCAAATTGGAAATCAAAAACTATAATTGTGTTTTTAAGGGAGGGAGGGTACCTCATGTGAATCCTTACATCAGACGGTGTAAGACAACATTAAATGATAGTTTTTTGGATTTAAATGTCATTACAATTATTTATGAAAATTATTTTTTTCACAGCATTTGTTTTCTTTTAATATTTTATATTGGAAATAATAAAAGGTTTCAAAATAACCCTATAAATCATCTGAGGTAAGGAGACATATCTCTAACTAATGAACACCAATGTATTGGAAAATCAAAAACAACGAACCTCAAATTTGAAGTGCCTTGACCCTAGAAACAATGTGATTATAATTCTTTATCAGTTATCAAACCAAATCGAGGTAGATAATTTTGGTTTTGATTATTATTTTCCCCCATTCATGAAAACTAAGGATGAATGTGGATCAACCAATGAAAATGTTTACCCGAGGATCGCTCGTTCTTACAATATGTGAATGATTGCAGGGTTTTATTCATGGGGTTTAGTTCAGCAAGATTTTTTTAAACATTAATGATCATTATAATAGAATTTATAGAGTTTGGAATCAAAAATGGATGAGGATCAATACATGGGTTGTTCCATGTTATTTTCTTCCCTGATTTTCTTCTAATTATTTTTATTGTTCATATTCATTGTGGGTTATGAACGAATGATTATTGTGCCTTTATTTCTTGGTGCAATGATCCGAAATTGAGGATCCAAAGTTAAGATGACCTATTAGAGGTGTGACTCCAATGGCTATGAACATATCAAAAATATTTAGGAGATATATTTGTTTGAGTTTTTTTTATCAGGATAAATGGTGATGTTGATCCAAGATGAGGGTGATGAAGAACATGACCCTAGGATCACAAGAATTCCTCTGTATTAAAAAATAATGCATTGGAGGAGAATTTGTGGCTCATAGAAGGGGCCACGTGAATGCTGAGGTGACACAGGGTGACGATCATGTGTATTAGGCAGCACACACTGGCAGATATGTGAACCATAGCTTGGCCATGGTTAGAGTAGAATGCAGCAGTGGGGGGTGGACCCAATAGCCTAGTAGGTCGGGCAAGTAAATCCGGACCAGGATGGGTTGGCCAGTAGGTCCTGTGAGACCCTTTTTAGGAAAACAATCATAAATTTCAAATGAAGCATCAGTTAGATGAAATGTCTATGGAATTAGGACCCTTATAATGTGACAGTCCTTTTGAGACAACTTAGTGGGTTTTCAGTATATCTATAGGGTTGTAGAATGTATGGTACTGAGAGTCTCAATCAATTCTCACTTCTCATGATGTTACCTTAGATAGGTTTCATGGAGCTAGTGTGACCAATGTTTATAGAGGCACTACTCCCCTACCTATGATGATTTTTCCTATAGGTTTAGGAGTCCTCCTAGTGAGCCCTCGGTGTACCAGACCCCCAATTTGTGTATCGATGGCAAAAGGTTTCTCTTCTACATGACTATACCTAATGAGTATGGTTCAGGTAGTTTTCAGTGGTTGATGTTTGTATGTGATGTGTCAAGACTTCGTTCCTTAGAGAGATTGTATGTCTAATGGAAACTATGTGACTTATCGAGACCCTGAATCTGTATGGTTACTTTTAGTGGATCTATTCTATGTTCTTCAATCAGATCACTCAAGGAGATATATCTCCCAAGATGATCTTGCTATGTACAGAACTGTATAGCTGGTAGTGGATGAGACTTCAAGGGTTGGAATCCTTTATGTGTATACCTGGATTTTATTATTATATGTTTTGTTGACACATACCTATTTTGGGATAATATATCTTCTTAGTTATATTTCCATTGTGTTATTCACTTTTATTTAGGGATTCCTACAGAGTATTGTTTTAATCACCCTTGAATGGGTTTTTCTAGCACATGTTTTGTCTTGTGTGGACAATTGACACTTTGATGGATTCCTATGTGGACTAGGACTAACTGGTTCTTGGAGAGAATAGTTCTTCAAGGTGTTCTCATATGGCTTTAGACATCTGATTTGTACCTTACCCTTATGTTAGGGTTTTCTACGGATGAGTTTCAAGAACATGGGCATTCAATTTTTTTAAAGTATTTATTTGGTGGGCTTTCATTCTGGCTGATTATTCTTTGCTACAAATTACATTTCTGTCGTACTCTATGGTTGGTATCTTAGTGTATGGACGTATTTTTTACATAGTGTTTTTACATTTCTGTATTTTAGGCTCGGAGATGTGTGAGTGTGTACAAGTATTTATGAAAATGCCTCTCATTTGGGGAATATGCCTACTTAGTGCTAGTCACCAAACCCTAGCTTATTAGAGGTAGTCTTGGTGTAGTCACGACATGGTCCCCTCTAGGATGGGTCATGATAGGTTCTTTTTTACAAAGTAATATTGTGTCATTGGAATTCTCAAATGAACTTACTATTTGAAATTCATCACTTCTATCACCAATAATATTTTTATGATTTTCATTCAATAAAAGTATTATAAACATAGATCATCCTTATTATAGACCTTACAGATCACCGAGAAGTTCTGAATGAGATAGTATATCTATGAACATGATGTATTAAATTAATTGAACCTTAATAATCATTAATTTCTTCATGAGATTCTTAAATATCATCACTAAATTACAATTATGTGTTTTATGTATCATGTTCTTCCAAGAAAATAAAAATATATTTTTTAAATTATTGATATTATTATTATAAAACCTATGGATTTTTAAATTGGGCGATAACCAAGAAAAATCCATTCATCAACTCTTTTATAAAATTTCTCCCAATGTATTCCCTTAATCTGGAGAAAACATAGTGTGTTAAAAACTCACTAGCCATTAATTTTATAATTTTCATAATCCAAATATCATAAGGTGGGTTGAATGTATTAGGTTAATGAAATAATTAGTTTTGAATACATGAATCCTATATTTTATCATCTCTCCAAATTTTTTTTGAAGTTGTATGATATGATGTCATGGTTCTTCCAACATCAACCAAATTCAAATTCATTCACTCTAAAATTTTATTTTTAGAGAATTTATTCAAATTTATATTCTTTTTTTATTCCATTATTCTCAATATTTTCTTCAAATTACATGTTTATGTATCCGAATATAATTTTTAACTAAATCTTTTTGACTTCATATCCCTTTTTTTCAACATCTCACTAATAAGATTTAAACCTATAAATGATTTTGATTTAACAAATATTAATGAAGCATAATTTATACAATTAAAATATTAAAAAAAATTAAAATCACATCTTTATGGGTTTATTTCAGACTCATTGAACCACATGAATTTTAATGTATTAGTTAAACTACCCACTTTATTTTGTTCTCAACCATGGTGTGTCTTCTATTCTAGATCTGTTCATTTTGAAACAATTAAAATTATTTTTTTCTTTTATCGATAATCATTACAAGTTTTCATCAAAAATCATACTTAAATAGTAACTTCATGTTATTTTGGCCTAAATAATCTAGTTTTTGATGAAATAGTGTATTTTCCTACTTCAATATCAAATAATAATGATTGTTTCATTAGAAAATTTGAAATAATCTCTGTATCATATGCTTTCATATCATGATAATTATGTCTCCATTCAAACATATAATAATACTCTAGTTCTTTAAAAATAAAACCTTATTCCAATTTTCTTGACATTAATATTTTCTCAACATGTTTAGGCTAAAACAAATAATAAAGATAACATCATTTGAAGTTATTGAGTGGTTCAAATTTAATTATAATTTAAATAACTATCATCCACAAAGGTAACAAAACATCAATCATATTTCTGAATTATATTGAAAATATATTTATTTACAATTATGTGTGATGAGAAATGACCATCTAAAATACAATATATCTCTCCATTTTATTCCATTTAATAAATCTCAACCACCATTGGACGCTCTTGATCATTACTCTACTTTTTCTGAGATTTGATGTTATAAAATTATAAACAATGAGTATGAAAACTTGTCATATAAATTATTTACAACAAATAAAAATTAATTTTCTTATCCCATAATATAATAATTTGATATTAAATATATGCATCCCATCATACAATACCAAATTTATTGACTTTAAATTACTCCATTAATTATGTTTCCTTGATGTACCAACCCTTATAACATCCTCCAAATTCAGACTTCTATCTCCATTAATTTTTTTTATTCGACGTACAATTATAAAATAATAATGTTTCAAAGGTATCACATACACATAATAAAAAATAAATAAAATTACTTATATAACATAAAAAATAATGTTTAATACCACCAAACATCCTCTTTTATTTCTGGATTTTTAGTAATTTACTGTTCCAATATTCATATATTCTATATTGAATGCATTTTCCTTCCTTCCAAACACATCCCCTAGGTTTCAATGACCCATGCCTAATATTTGACCCTTAAATAACCAAATTATACCATTATATCAAATAATTTCCAATATACTTTTTTACTATCATAATACAAAATATTCTTAAATATATCATGCCAGACTCAGTTACTCAAAATATATTAAACAGATCAAGAATGATTTTTTAAAACTCATTTATATTAATTTTAATAATAAATTTTCATAACCATTATAGAAATGAATATATAATAAAATCTTTATTCAAATATTGACTAAGGTAATACACCATTCTCCTTTAATAATTAATGTACCCAATTATATTTAATATATTTTAAGAGACTAATGTTTATTAGATCGAGTGGTATCTGAATAATTCTCTTGATACATATCATATATCAAGATTATTCTTCACTTAAAAGATCCACATAAGGTTATCCATCATCTTATTTGTGTTTAAATTATCATGTTGCTTTGGAAAAATTGCTTGTATGAAAACTAGGGTGAGGTTGGAAACAACCAATTAATTATTCTTATGATTTTTGAAATAATTCCTATCAAATTGGTGATAATATTTACCTATTGGTTTTTTATTAATGTATACTTCAATGCATAAAATTTTTCTTTTTGTTGAAATAATTTCATGATATTCTATAATAGTTACATATGTTTTATCATTAAACCAAATACATTACAATATATAACACAAAATCATGTTTGATGATGATGTCATTTTTAAACAAAACAATCATTTATGAGATGAGTACCATGAATTAAAAGTATCTAATAAGAAATTTTGTTAAAGAAATTATGAAAAAAATATTAAAACCTTATATTATATTTATTATTCAGATAATATCAATATTTAATTTAATATTAGAGACCACTTTCAAATTTCTCATATAAATTAATTATTTAGGTTAAAATAATATCCATAATATCATATAGGACCCTTAGAGAGTTGAGTGGACATAACATTTCCGAAATCCATCATATAAATTATATCAACTTTATTTCTATGGGAACCTAATGATTAGGGTCACCTAGTTAATGGTATGAAATGTAATATCAAATATAAACACCTAATTTTTAGGGCCACCAGTATATTATTTTCCTTAGACCCAATAGACCAATAAAACATAATGTCAGTTTACCCATATTTAATAATCAAGCTCTTTATATGATTCCTCTTTTGAAGGAATCTAACACTTAGTATTTTTATGGGTGTTTTAATGATATAACCATCTACTTTATATATGTAAATATAATTTATATTATATCTTATATACTCCAAACATGTATACATGATTTTTATGAATTAATATTTTATTATTAATTTTCTAAAAATATATTCATGTGTAACACGTTATATAACTAATGATTTGTGTTACTCATCCAAAATAATATTTAATCATATTCACACATATAAAAATTTACATCATGTATATGGTATATAAAATAATTTAATTTGACGGTTTGTGATTATATCAAACTAAAACCTTAATAAAGGGAAATTATGGTGTGATAGGTACTAAATTTATTTTTTAACCATATTCCAAATATAGTATTGGCTATACCAATGTCCCACTATCCATATATTAATAATCAAGTGTTATTTTAATTTTAATTCAATGTTATCACTTAATATTTATAAATAATATTACAAATTTATAATTCAATTCATAACGAAAAAATAATAATCTTATTTGAATGAAACTAAATCTTATGTTGTATAGTGTGCGTAAATTTAATATATATTGTCTGAAAATTAGATGAAATAATTTAATTAATTTAAATAAAATTATTCCTACTATCCTATTATAGATAATTTATATTCATGAAAATTATAAATTGGGAATAAATAAATAATATATATATATATGTGTGTGTGTGATTGATGCGGACTATCATAATCTCAAAAAAAATTATAATTTAAAAATCTAGATTATACAACACAGTGTAGCACGAAGGTTTTCTATCAAGGATAGTTGTTAATAGTCAATTTTATTTGATGTCACATTTATGTATAAATACACACACACACAAATATATATATATATATATATTTTTCTATGTTTGTCTGTGAATGCATTCATATATATATACATATGAACATATAAAAAATATATACATTTATATACTCAAAATTATGGAAATTTTGATTTCAAGTACATTTATTTAATAAAAACAATAAATAAAATAAATTGATATTGAAATATAAATTAATATAAGAGTCATAAATCATTAAATGATTTCCCAATTGAATTAAATCATCATTTTGGTCAAATTGAATTATCACTTAGTGGATAAAACACATTATCATGTATTTTATTCACCTCCCATAATTTCTCAATATTGAGTGTTGTAACGCTACAATTGTGGTTAACTAATACCTATATTTTCTTAGTGTACTAGTAAAACCACATTAAAATAATAATTTAATCAATTAATTATTTATATATATAAATATTTGAAATAAATATTTGTCAATTGAAGTTTGAATATAGTGGTTAGGTCTATAGAATACATCCAAAAAATGATATTATCATCATGAATAACTTCCCCCTATTTAACTTCAGTTGTTCATATGAGAATAGAATTAAGAGTTTGAAATAAAAATATCAATCAACTTGTATATATATAAAAAACATAATTTAATAGAAAATTAATAGTAAATGATCATCGACTCTTGACTCGAAATTACATATTGTAGATCACAGTGTTCCAAACAAGAATAATAACTAAACAAATAAAATAGAAACTCAATAAAACATTTGGTACATACCTTAATAGATAAAAAATGGATAAGATATATATTAACATGTATTATTGCATAAATAATGTGAAATAATATAATTTATCCTAATTTGGGTAGTTTCATTAGTGAATGTGACTTCTTCTATCTTTTTAAATGCTTTTAAAGAGATTTGATTGCATTGCTACATCCACCATGTTTTTAAGAACTCGTGAATCAGTTACATCCACTATAATTATTCCATGTGGAATCTAAAAAGGTTCTTCAATTTCAATAAATTGGATTGTATTGTATTCTATATGATAAACATTATACATCTCATGCATGTGATTGTATTAAACCATGTGTCCCATGTTCCATTATGCATTTAGATTCTAGAAAAGTAATCATGGGATTTGAAAGATTAAAATGTGTTCCATTACTAATTACTAAAACAATTATTCTTTGAAATATTATGTAATTTATCTTTACAAATACTAAATAATAATTGGTCATGGTTGTCCAGAACTACTGTGAATCTTGATTCATGACCAATTCACATAATATTCATAACAAATTTGTCCTACCATGAATACTGGTCATGATTAGGTAGAATTCTCAATCCATAATCAATTATAGTCAGAATCATGATTGAGTCTTGGGAAATTAATTTTATAGGTTTTAAAACAATGAATATCATTCATGTTCATTAAACACTTATTCGTGGTCAATCTGTTGGGTGGTAAAAGTTGACATTAATAAAAATCAATATTAGTTTAACCTTCTTGGTGCCTAATTTACATAGATCCATAATGAACATGTTTTGGTAAATTAAAGTCTCCCTTTGACTAAAAATAAAATCTTCATCAACCAATGTAAGATGCACATATGATCTGAAGTAAGGATGGAAAACAAAACTTTTCCAAGAATACCCTTACGTGATCTATGTGACATCAAATGGGCCCTTTCCCCAAGAGCCCGTTGTGGATCAATGGAACATCTGCACAGAGCCCCTCTTTCATTCCTAAAATCATGAACTCCTCTACTGATCACTTTTCCTATATATTAAATTGCACCCCTCTTTAGGGTGATATCCCAGAAACTGAAATGCCACTATTTTGGGAGTAAGACACTACTTCAAGGAGGATTTGAAACCATGAACCCCTCATGGTATTATATCTTGCAAGATAGGTTCCCTAGGGGTCCAACATCATGTGTCACCACTATGGTTTTACCCTCACCCAGTTCTTTCAAGCCTAAGTAAAGTGCATTCAAAATCCCCTTAATGCATGGATCGCCTAACACTATGCACAACCTAATCTTATGCTCAACCCATATTTTTCCTTGAAGATCTCCAAACTTGTGCACATCCCCCCTTTGAAAATACATGGGTTTCCATTAATCCAATGAAACATGTCTAAGCCTCAATTATGTGTGACTCCCATGTCCTTCATGAACCTCCTCCATGCATCCCTCTAACCTTGTGTGCAATGATATTTTAGTCCCTCATTTGATGTCCCTTATTACTGTGCCCTTCCCCTTTATTTTCATAATAGGTATACTAGTGTCTTTTCTTAGCATAGCAACTCTAACATGGACCCCATAAATGACCACATATCCACACCATCATATCCTAGCACTAATTATTCCTTCCATTCCCTTAGGATTGGTAAGCGTCAGTTATGTAATCCCAAAGGGCATGGAGTGAGCCCCCACATCCATACTACATGATGTAGAATTTAAATCCCCAATATTTCATAGCATGTTAGTTATTCAAAGTAATTAAATAACTTACACTACACACAACATTGAGTTCAAGCGCACCACGACTTACCAAACTAGCTGTTAAAAAGAGGTTATGAATATTATTAAGAGAATTTTATATAACCCTAAAAATTTTAGAATCCATATTATGAGTATCTTAGACATAATATAAGGCCAAATTCATTTTTTCAGATAAAATAATTTTTTTTCATAAGATGCAATTTTACCGCCTTTTGATGGAGAACCCATTTTAAATCCAATATTTAAAACATTTATATATTTAATTTGACAAAATAAACTTTTTTAATTGGGATCAGGACATAATAATTTAGTTTCAATAAATATTTGGTGATTTTATGATAACATTCATATTTGGGCGAATAGTGAAAAATAATATATTTTAACTAAAAACAACTTTTCTAATCAAAATAATATATAGTGTTCAACTATACATATGAATGGTTTGGATGTATAATTAGATTAGATTTTTACTATTTAATCCAATGTTGGACATTTGATGTAATTTCACTTTGAAATTGGACATATGAAAATGTCAATATTTTGGTTGTTATTATTTCATAAAAATATGCTTTTTGGTTTTGACAATGGGAATTATTTTTTAACTAATAAATGAAATTTCTATATTTTTAGTTTGGTAAAATAGACTTCATTTTTTAATTCAAAATATCAAAATTTGGTTGGGGTAAATTTTTGGTATGTTTCTAAAAACTTTTAATTTTTGATGAATAGTGAAAAACACTAAGTTATAGTTTAAAACAAAATTTTTATTTAAATAATTATTTATTTAATTTAAATTTATTTTAGGTCAAAATAGATACATAATACCTATAAATGTTCAATGTAATTAATTGGAGTCAGTTTATAATAATTTTAGATATATAAAAATTTTATTGAACTTTTCACCTTCTTTTACCCACCTCTTAAGAGAATTTGAAAATTCACATAAAATATAATTTTACCGCTTCTGTGAATGGAATTTAAAAAATCTGAGAGACACGGTTTATATAAGTAAGTAAAATGTGGTTCAATAAGATGAAAATAATTTTTGGTGAATTGTAACTTTTTTCTTTTATTAACCACTGTTAAAAGTAAATAGGGTAATGAAAGGTAAAAATGATATTATTATTACCCTAAACCATGTCCTAATTATATTGGATAAGTATAATTCGACCAAAAACAACCTTAGAAATAAAATATGAACCTCTTAGGTTCACTAGGATTAGATCAAGACATTAATTATTATTTAATTCCAAGAAGAGTTAAAAGAGTCAAAATCAAAGTTTAATAACTAACACATTTTTAATATAGGGTTACACATAAGATAAATTCTACAATAATTATTCATTAGAAATATAAAAAAATTTCATACATAATTGTATTTTATTTATATTTTTTAGACATTAAATATAATAATTTATTAATGACACAATGATAATGCAATAATTACCAAATTAATGAAATATTAAACTAATTGATACGATTAATATCCATATAAATGTAATTTGAGACTTGTTATGAATTCCACTAATTTTATTGGTTAATATTTCATATTAGGGTTGGTTAGATGAATTTTTTTAGAAGGAATAATGCTCTTATAAATTTATCCAAAACAAAATACCAAATAGTGTCAAAATTGACATAAAAGAGTTTTTAAAACAAATATTATATTATTAATTGATGTTCTACTCTTAAAAATATAATGTTCATCCAAAATACTTATATAATGATAGTTGTATCATTAATGAACCACATGGGGTTCTTTTGGTAGTATATAGTATGTTTATTATACATATAATATAAAATTATAAAGAGAAATGGTAAATGTCAAACAATTTAACTAAGAGTTATATAAAAAAGATAAGGTTAACATAGCAACCCAAACTAGTCTAAAACCTATTGGTTGAGTTTTATTCGACTCACCCCCACCTTACACTGTAAATAATCCTTTTTGGATCTGTTAGAAACCGATATTTATTTTATTATAAAATAATTGTTCAAGTTTATCCTATGGTTCCCCTCACCCCTCTTATAAAAGGGCACTCCCCCTTCCCTCAATTAACACCTTAAAAGCCTTTTGGATTGCCCAAAATCTGCCCAAATACCCTCTCAACTGTCCTACCTTAATTCTAGAGTCCCCACTTTAGTCAGAAAGCCAACCTAAGGATCCCTTTTGATCAAATCAAAAGGAATAACCCAAAGAAGTGGTAAATATATCATCACCTCATTCAAGTTCCTTTCTTCTTCCACTTACTCTTTGTTTGTTCTTTCCATTCTAAAATAAAAAATCCAGAGTATTCTGTATACTGTGATGTTATTATGAATATGGTACAACCGTATTCATTATTCTATCCATCCTTTTAATGACATGTCACCATATGTGCGTATGTATGGCTTACCGTCTCCACATCGTGGTTTAATTGTCATTCAATACTTTATTATTTTTGATGGGTATAATAATGATGTGAATTTGATGTAAATAACAAATATAACATGAACTTTATTCATCATATATGATATACCATCCAATTATATATTATTTTAATATCAAAAAAATGATATTGTCGCTCATGCGTACGTACGGATTACCGTCTCCATGAAGGCGATGAGATTCATTCCCCATCGTATCCATTCAAGACTAAATTTCATTTTATGATTAAAAATAATGTATAGAGGCATGATATAATTCTTTATATGAATAATATACATCCCATCCATAACAAATATGACTCACATAACAAATAATATAAAGGAAAATGAAACCGTTAACACCCAAAACGATGATAATACTAAGATATTATTAACAATGAAATGTTAAAAGATCATATATGATATCATATTAATGTATCTGATTGTTTTATAATTTAATAAAAAAAATTCACCATTATACAGGAGGTTAACCTACCCTCGACCAAGGGAAAAGTACAATTTAAGGGGCTTCTTATCTCACTTTTAAGTCAGTGAGATTTCCATTATTCACCACTAATTTTTTGCATGTGGTGTGTGTACTTCCCATGATTGTATTCATTGTATAATATAATTAAATTTATGGATATTTACATCATCATTATATGACCTATCTTTCATGGTATGTATGTTTCATAAGTTACCAAATTGGTAAGGGAATTACACATTTCAATTTTCTACTCATTCGGCTTTACGCATACTTTATTGATTATTTTACTCCAAGATTATGTGTGGAATCACTATTCATTTTCTTATATCATAATTTCCACTCCCGTTTATGTGGATATAATTTTGATACACATAATCAATCCATTGATAAATTCTCAATCCATCGATATGAACTTGATAAGAGTAATTTTAACTAAATCTCCATTTATTGAGTTAAATAACCATTTAATTGGTGTTGTTTTTTCAAGAAAATTTGTGAATGAATTCTGATTGATTTACACTGAATATCCTATAATATTGAGTGTATTTATATTTTTAAAACATAATTATCTCGTTGATTTATCCATAACCTAAGGATATGGTCTTTATAAGAGATTTCATCTCAATTTTCATTCTATTGATACTTCTTTGTTGTTATACACCGAATCACTTTTATATGGTGTATATAATGTAATTTGACATAGTATATCATGAATCCCTATACTCTAATGATATTACAAGGTTTTTATTAAATCCATTATTTGTATTTAAGTGTCACTCTTTTGTTTTGGAACTCAAACTAAAATATCATTTTAAAATGTATTGAAGATTTATTATTGTAAATATTTCTCATTAATGTCCATGTTTTAAAAATGTATTTAAGGATTTATTTATATGGACATTAATGTTTTAAAATTAAAATTCATTTTATAAAGTTTTAAAGTGGTATGGGTCACTTTGATTCAAAAATCTATTTTAAATGGCTTCTTGATAAATAGTGAGACTTTTAAATGTTTTAAAAAAAGGGGGATATTTCTCTCAAATAGTTTTAATGATTACTTTCATCTATGTAAATATCATTCATTATTCTCTATTGGGGTTGATCTATTATAAAACAATATTCCAAATTGTATTGAATGAGTTATGTTTAACTGTGGATGTGCTATTTTTATACCATTCATGGTTTGTGGTTAAAATATTGACATTTCGTATGCTCGTTTTAATACGAATGTTCGGATTATGCTTCAAACTTTTTATATGAGGAATGAATTTGACTTAGTAAGTGATTGGTGGAGCCCGCTATAGCTATTGATGCATTGGTAGGTCTCATGATACAAACTAGTGTCTTGGCAGAAGGCCTTGAAAAAATATTATCTGTAGTCTTCGCACAAGGGCTTGACTATGTGGTTATGAAATTCTAGAATTATGCATTTCATCATTATGAAAGGGGCTGTTGATATTGCATGTGATTATTCGACTAGTATAATATTCATATGAATAAGTAAATGGAATTATTTGATTTTATCTTTGCCATATTATGTTGATGTTCAAGTTTAAAAGGATTTTAATTTAGTCTTATACACTTCCTTAAATGTTTATGATTATTTATGAAAGTTTCATCTATAATGGTATCATTACTGAGGATCTGAGCTCACCCATTTCTATGTTTTATTTTTCCAAAGATGCAAAAAAGTATATTATGAATGACCTACAGGGATACTCTATAAGATCCCAGTGTTGTATATGGGAACAATGTTGTTGTAGTTTTTCATTTTATGATGTAATGTAAACCTTATAAATGTATCTAGTACTTCCACGGCTACTAAACTAATCGGTCTTTCAAGAAATTATCTTTTATGATTATGCCAATGATACATAATAATTTACCAACTCTGGGCCTCTGGGTTCAGGGCATTACATTTGGTATCAGAGGAAGTTTAGTACTAACCATGGAAACTAGATTTAGATAAACTCTGATTAGAGCACATAACCCTAAGATAAACTTTGAGTATTAGTATATAGGAACATACTAATTTTTTTTATTGTAGTGATTTTATGAGTTTTCCGAGAAAAATATCCTTGTATAGATACGAGCAGATAGAGGTGGCTCTAGCATAAATGTACCTAGGGTTAAAACCTGAAAACACCACTTTGATCTAGACTCTAATGAGAACTGGTGCAAAAAAATGGGCCTTGTTGCACTCTTGGTTATGACACTCCCGGGAGATATGATTAGGATAATTTACAATTTTTTTACAAACTGTTTTCATGAATTTAAATATAAGATGAGATGAAATGACCTTGGATAATCCTAAGGTTTTTAAAATTGAAAATATGGGGTCATGATATTCTCTAAATGATTTTATGACTACAGTTACTCACACAATGATTTCTAGTTTTAGTCAATGGCTGGATTCCGAGGAATTCATAGTAACTTTGAGAATGCTGTACAAAATGGGAACGATGGTGAAAATGAGAAAAAAAATGGATGGTTGATATGTGTTAAATATATCATGTTTATTCCAAATCAGTTTTCCAAAAATATGATCAACAACATATATATTAACCAAATCCTGTAATCAATAAAGAAGAGATAGGTGATGAATGATAAGAGCTCTAGGAGTGGAGACCATGGAGAAAAGAATCCATAATTTCCATCATGCAGAAAATGTGGAACAAGACACCTAGGAAAGTGTCTCAATGGAACAAAGAAATGCTTTACGTGAGGGAAAGAAGGATATAAAGTGGGGAATTGACAAGGATAAATGAATAGTACTATGGAAGAAAATAAAAATGGTCACAAGAACCTATTTACAGACATTTTCTGTAAATGTAGGGGACGTAGCCATTACCCGAGTGAATTACCTATTCTATATGATATTTTCTTGGTCAAAAATATGCTATGTGGAAATAAGTGGTTGGATAAATGTTTAAAATTATTAGTGCTCCTTGTTGATGGGATTACATTTGAATAATTTTTTCTTGTATTTTTAACCCTATAGTTTGTCATGTGAAAGTGATATTTGAGGAAGACTTACCTTTTCTCTTGTGGATATAGTTACAAATAACCATTTGGTTTTATATGATCATTGGGTTTGAGGAAATTGCAAGTTATTATATTTTTGGGATGAAAATGAAGGGTATGAGATAGCATTTGTGGTTAAATTATGTTATGGTTATTTTGAGGAATTTTTCTCATTTTTTTAATGCTATAAAATATAGTTCTTGAAAAAGGAAAACACGCAGACCGTGTGACAACCCATAAAGTTGGACAAAGCTCTGGGAATCGAACCCTCAACTACAGTGCGATTTTTATTTATCGCCTACCACTTGACTACGTGAATTCCCTGGTTAGTGTGACTAAATATATTTAGTTAAATGATTTTATTAATCAATAATAAGTTGATTTGGTATCTTATGTCTTATCCAATGAATACCCTTAGTATAAGAAAGTGATTTGGTGAATAAGTGATAAATGTTATTTTGGAATACTTTTTCTTTGTTGGTAACACTATATGTCCAAGGATAATAGAATACTATGGGATTTCAATTGAGGATTAATGGTGTATTTTTATTTATGTTTTTATTGTCGATTTATAGTGATTTGGGTTATTTATGGAAAAGATTAACCTATAATAGAGAATATGTGATTAGGTTAATTACTTTTAAGTATGTGACTTTAAGAGTAGTTGATGTAATTTAGAGATACAATTTAAGGTGGAAGACTACATATCCAAATTCTTCTAAGTTTTGGGTTTCAATATTAGTTTGGATTATATTGAAGGATTTTATGGACAATTGTTTATTGAATGGTATTTATTTAACTTTGGGGTATTGTTGGCTTAATTTTAGAAATTAAGATTAGTGTTTCTTTTACTGAAGATATATCCTTTTGGGGGGCATCAGATCTGGTACTAACTGTTTTGGTTTTAATTAATCTCTAAAGACAAGGTAAATATGCAGTCTATCCTTTGTGGATCATGTGATTCTCTATAAGTTTATTCTAGCTATTCAAGTGTGACCAACTCTTCATGAATACTAATCATTTTAAAAAATGAGTTAGTGGTAGAAATTTATCAAATAATGAAACTCTACTTAAAAAGTAAGTATATCTCTTTATGATCTTATTCAATCTCATAAATAAATACCTCATCTTAATGAAATATAACTTAAAACAAAATAAATGTTGTCTGTCTACTTTTCCTACTGGTAAAATAATGACCGTTTCTCCCATCACAAGTTGGTGGTTTTCTTTTTGTTAACTTTTTCTCGATCAGGTTTTCTTTCCCTCTCCATCATAACTAGACACTAAGTTTATCATCCATACCCATGTTTTCCTACATGGAATCCTAGAATGTGTTATCTTGGGTTACCTTTGTACTTATCTTTCTTTCTTTTAAAGTGATAGTTTTATTTACTCATTTTCAGATTTGGGATTTTCATTTATATTCCCAAGCCCAATTTTAAAAATTGTGAGGACACAATTTATTGAAGGAGGGAAGAATGTAACACCCCAAGATTTCATAGTATGTTAGTTCTTCAAAGTAATTCAATAAATTACACTACATGCAAAATCGAGTTCAAGTGCACCACGACATACCAAACTAGTCATTCAAATGTGGTTAAGAATAGTATTTACAGAATTTTATATAACCCTAATAATATTAGAATCCATATTATGAGTTTCTTAAACATAATATATGGACAAATTCATTTTTATCAAATATAAGATGTATTTTTCAAAAGATGAAATTTTACCGCCTTTTGATGGAGAACCCTTTTTAAATCCAATATTTGAAACTTTTATATATTCAATTTAACAAAATAACCTTTTTCTTTGGTATCATGACATATGAATTTAGTTTCAAGAAATTTTTTGTGTTTTTCTGATAACTTTCATATTTGGGTGAATAGTGAAAAAAATATATTTTTACTGAAAACAACTTTTTTGAAGAAAATAATTTATAGTGGTCAAATATAAATATAAATGTCTTGGATGTATAATTAGATTATATTTTAACCATTTAATCCAGTGTTGGTCATTGGATGTAATTTCACTTTGAAATTGGAAATAAATGAATGTCAATCATTTAGTAATTATTTAATAAAAATACGCTTTTTGTTTTGACAATGGGAATTAATTTTAAACTAATAAATGAAATTTATATGTTTTTAATTTGGTAAAATGGACTTCATTTTTGAATTTAGAATATTAAAATTAGCTTTGGGTTAACTTTTGGTATGTTTCTAAAAACTTTTAATTTATGATGAATAGTGAAAAACACGGAGTTATAGTTCAAAACAAAATTTTTATTTAGATAATTATTTATTTTATTTAAATTTATTTTGGGTAAAAATATATAAATAATACCTATATATGTTCTATGTAATTAATTTCATTTAGTTTAATTTTAGATATATAAAAATTTTATTGAACTTTTCACCATCTTTTACCCACCTCTTAAGAGATTTTGCAAATTCACATAAAAACTAATTTTACCGCTTTTGTGAATGGAATTTCAAAAATCTGAGAGACAATGTTGATATCAATAAGTAAAATTTGGTTCAACAAGATAAAAATAATTTTTTGTGAATAGAATCTTTTTACTTTTATTTACCACGGTTAAAAGTTGATAGGGTAATGAAGGGTAAAAATGATGTTATTATTACCCAAACACATGTCCTAATTCTATTGGATAAGTATAATTCGACCAAAAACAACCTTAGTTATAAAATATGAACCTATTTGGTCCACTTTGATTATATTAGGACATTTATTATTATTTAATTCCAAGAAGTGTTAAAAGAGTTAAAATCAAAGTTTAATAACTAAAACATTTTTAATATAGGGCTACACATAAGATTAATTAGACTATAAATATTAGTTACAAATCTAATAATATTTCCTACATGATAATATTTTATTTATATTTTTTAGACATTAAATAATTTAATTTATTAAGGACACAATGATGATGCAGTAATTACCTAATTAATGAAATATTTAATTAATTGATACTATAAATAACCAAATAAATGTAATTTGAGAATTTTTATGAATTACAATAACTTTATAGGTTAACATGATGTATTTTCGTTGGATAGATTTTTTTTTTTTAAAATTAATAATTTAGTTATGAATTTAGAAAAATCAAAATACCAAATAGTATCAAAATTGGCAAAAAAGAGTTTTTAAAACAAATATTATATTTTTAATTGATATTCATTTCTAAAAAAGCTAATGTTTGGACAAAAGACATATATAATGATATTTGTATCATTAATTAACCACTTTGGGTTCTCTTGGAAGTATATAGTATGTTTATTATCCATATAATATAAAAATATAAAGAGACGTGATAATGTCACATTATTTAACTAATAGTTAAATCTAAAAGATAAGGTTAATATAGTAACCCAAACCTATCTAAAACCTATTGGTTGAGTTTCTTTCGACCCATACCCTCCTTAGAATTTAAATTACAGATTTTTGAGCCTTAATAAACCGAAATTGGTTTTATTATAAAATAATAATTCTAGTTTTTCCTAAGGTGCCCCTCACCCCTCTTATAAAAGGGAACTCCCCCTTCCCTCAATTCACACCTTCAAGGACTTTTGGATTGGCCGAAATCTGCCAAAATACCCTCTCAATTGTCCTAACTTAATCATATAGGCCCTCATTTATTCTGAAATCCAGCCTAAGGATCCCTTTTAATCAAATCAAAAGGAAGAAACCAAATAAGATGTAAATATCTCATCACCTCTTTCAAGTTCATTTCTTCTTCCACAACCCATTTCAATGTTGTTTCCATTATAAAATAATAACACTGGTATCTTCTATATACTATGTTGTTATTATTAATATGGTATAACTATATTCATTATTCTATCCATCCTTTGAATGACATGTCACCATACGTGTGTACATACGGCTTACCGTCTCCACGTCGTGGTGTAATTGTTATTCATTACATTATTATTTGGATGGGTATAATAATGATGTGTAATTGATGTAAATAATAAGTATAACAAGATAATTATTCTCAATATATGATATAACATCCAATTATATATTATTTTAAAATCAAAATAATGATATTTTTGCTCGTGCGTACTTACGGATTACTGTCTCCACGAACGCAACAAGATTCATTCCCCATCGTATCCATTCAAGACTGAATTTCATAGGATGATTAAAAATAATTTTTAAATACATGATTTCATTCTATATATTAATAAGATACATCGAATCCATAACATATATGACTCACATAACACAAAATATAAAGGAAAACGAATCTGTTAACACTTGAAATGACGATAATACTAAGATATTATTAACAATGAAATGTTAAAAGATCATATATGATATCATATTAATGAATGTGATTCTTTTATAACATAATAAAAATTATTGCACCATTATATAGGAGGTTAGCCTAACCTTTACCAAGGGAAATGTACAATTTAAGGGGCTTATTATCACACATTTTATTTCATGAGATTTCCATTGTTCACCACTTATTTATTGCATGTGGTGTGTGTACGTCCCATGATTGTATTAATTGTGTAATATAAAATAATTTATGGATATTTACATCTTCATTGTATGATACATATTTCATGGGATGTATTTTTCTTAAGTTACCAAATTGGTAAGGTAATTACAAATTTAAATTTTAAACACATTCGGAATTAAGCGTACTTCATTGATTATTTTACTCTAAGATTATGTGTGGAATCACTATTCATTTTCTTATATCATAATTTCCACTCCTTTTTCTGTGGATATACTTTTTATACACATAATCACTCTATTGATATGATCTTTATAAGTGTAATATTAACTCAATCTCCATTTGTTATGTTAAATATCCAATTCGTTGGTGTTGTTTTTAAAAGAATATGTGTGAATGTCCTATGATTGATTTACACTGAATATCCAATCATATTGAGTGTATTTATGTTTGTCACACGTAATTATGTTTTTAATTTATCCTTCACCTAAGGATACGGTCTTTATAATATATTTCATCTCAATTTACATTCCATTGAGAGTTCTTTGTTGTTATACGCCAAATCACTTTTATATGGTGTATATAATGTACTTTGACATATTATATCATGAATCCCTTTACTCTCATGATATTACAATGTTTTTATTACCTAAATTGTATGTATTCAAGTGTCTCTCTTTTGGTTAGGAACTCTAACAAAAATATCATTTTAAAATGTTTTAAAGATTGATTATTCTAAATATTTATCATTAATGTCCATGTTTTAAAATTGGTTTTAAGGATTTTTTTATATAGACATTACATTTTTTAAATTAAAAATCATTTTAAATGTTTCAAAGTGGTATGGGTCACTTTGATTCAAAAATCTATTTTAAACGGTTTCTTGATAAATAGTGAGACTTTTAAATGTTTTCAAGAAAAAGGGGGATATTTCCCTCAAATAGTTTTGATGATTATTTTCATCTATGTTAATATCATTAATTATTCTCTATTGAGGTTGACCTATTATAATACAATCTTCCATAATTTATTGAATTAGTTATGTTTGACTGTGGATGTGCTATTTTTATAAAATTTAGGGTTTGTGGTTAAAATATTGACATTTCATATGCCAGTTTTAATAAAAATGTTCGGATAATGCTTGAACCTTTTCGTATGAGAAATGAATTGGACTTATTAAGTGACGGGTGGATCCCGCTAGAGTTATTCGATGCATCGATAGGACTCATGAGACAATCTAGTGTCTTGTTACAGGTCCTTGAAAAAATCTTATTTGTAGTCTTGGCACAAGGCCTTGACTATATGGTTATGAATGTTTGGAATTTGTCATTCCATCATTATGAAATTGGCTATTGATATTACATGTGATATTAGACTAGTATAACATCCATGTGAATAAGTAAATGGCATTATTTGATTTTATCTTATCCATATTATGCTGAAGTTCAAGTTTAAAAGGCTTTTGTTTTAGTCTTATACACTGCCCAAAATGTTTATGCTTATTTATGAAAGTTTCTGCTATAATGTAATCCTTACTGAGAATCTGATCTCACCCCATTCTATGTTTTATTTTTCCTAGGATGCAAAGATTTATATTATGAATGACCTGTAGGGATAGTCTATGGGATCTCAGTGTTGTATTTAGAAAAAATATTGTTGTATTTTTTTATTTTATGATGTAATGTAAACCTTATGAATGTATCTAGTACTTCCAAATCTACTAAACTAACCAGTCTTTCAAGACTTGATCTTTTATGATCATACAAATGATACGTAATAATGCACCGACTCTGGGCCTCTAAGGTCAGGGCGTTACATAAAACATCCCAATACAAACATCCTCAACACATAATGTTATATTTTTATCAAAAACTATTAGTAAATCCTTGGATATTACCATATATGAGTGACACAAAATGAGATCGTCCATGCATGGAGGTACATCCTCCACATAAATAAGAGGGGGTATGGGAATAGGGAACCTCTTGCTTCTCGTACTCTCAATCATTGATCCCTCTACTTTTGGGATCTATCACAATATGAACCTCAGTAATTTTCCACAACCACTCATCTCCATGGCAGTGAGATATTCCTCAAATGTAATTAGATCCTCTTCACATGGAATGAGATATCACATGGTTAGCACCCATGCGTTCTCGACAGACGATCCATCGTTGATGCTTCATTCGCAACACGATAGTTAGGTCGAATACTTTCCCTTGTTTCTCACACCGATCATGACTTGTGTTGTCATAGAGGCTTGAAATGACCATGAAACCATCTCAATAATTAGGCCACTCTCATGCGTAATCCCCAGTATGTCCAACGATAATCCCTCCAGGACTAAGACCTGGTCACTATCATGCACCTATCATCTACGCCTCCTCCTTAGGTGTAATCCCCATTACCGCCATTCATAACTATGTGGACCTTGAATTCCAACTAACTAGGATATGTAGAAAACCTCCCTCTTGTTCAATCTGAAAAATTCATTAACTCTATACTTTTTTTGATTCACTCTCGTCCTCGCTATATGACATTAAACTACATGGGGATTCTCTATAATGAGGGGTTTTGTCCCTATCTTCAAAATATGGTACTTAGGACACCTCTTTACTGATCAATTCAACCAATTGAGGGTTTTTCCTTCTAGGGATTCATCCCATCATGGTGTTACATATTTCCTTTATGGGACAGACCATCCTAGGTAAGATTTCATAGGGAGTTTTGATTGTTTCACACAGTAAACCTTTGTTATCCATCCTAGGGGTGTACCCTCATGATGTGAAAACTTCACTTTATGGGACACATCCATTGTATCCACCTCCTTATAGTGTTCTGATCCATCCTCTATCATACATCTTCACCCCTGATTCTTCACAGGGTGCCACATCCCAGTAAGATATTAACACTCTTCCACCTATACTCTTTGGTCCTCCTATTTAGGTGTAAACCACAAACCCCACTTCTAAACTATGTGTACTTTTATCCCTAAATATATAGTCTTGATAGTAAATATCCCTACGGTTTTAGCCTGAATCACCATCCATTCAATCCATTTCACAAACTCCACCCACAATTAATCCTTATTTTACCTAGGCCACTATGTCCTAGTGAGAGCATACCACCCATATGGGTTGTTCCTACATTTAATTCCCAGCCACATTATCATTTCTCCTAGTATCACTCGGAAATCCCTCAAGAAAATGCACTACCCCATCCATCAAACAACATGGGTTTTTATCCATTTCATCTAAAAAGGGTATGTAAGAGGCATCTATGAGCTTCAATCCAAGCCAATGGTAAACCATGGTGCTCCCCTCTTAGGGGTGCACCCTCTCTAATCTGCCCTCAATTGTTTTAAAATCATCCTTAAGAGTGTGAAACCTACTATTTATGAGACAAAACTCCAAAATCCAACTACATCGGCTATTCTGCTCCATCCATTGGTAATCCTTTTAGGTGTTCCCTTCAAGGGATGCATCTTCCTGATCAGACCTTTGAAAATAACTTTCTCACCCCCACTCTATCTCTGCAAGATGTTACACTTGAAACAAGATACTACTACCCAATTCTAGACATGGGATTCATGAGTAAACCCCTAGAATACATGCCTCTGGAATAATATACCTCATGATCACCATGAGATTCCTTGGGTTTCGTTACATTGAGAATATATCTTATGAGGAAGAATATAGATGACCTATTTTCAAGAGTCCAAACATGTCAAAAATTTAAAACATGAATACTCCCCTCACCGAAGGATTAGTACCAATAAAGGACCATTGGAATGTCCAGAAAAAATATTAATAATTAACCAGTGTCCAAATAGATATGGAAGAACGAATCAGTTTCATGAACTACATCTTAATCTATGAGGGAGACCCGTACTACACGATGAATTCCAAGGAGAAATCCATGGAAGGAGGAACTGAAATCCAATCATCCCATTTTGATCAAGGAGAAGACATCATTGTGAAAGTGATGAATTTTTCCTTCCTTTGTAATATGAGAATGAGGGGCAACAACTACTCACCATTGAAAAAAAAACATTCATAGGTGGAACACCCTAGTGAAAGTGTTGGAAAGAGGAATAGTGAAGTCAACGTTAAACTATTATCCTAAACATGAGGATTAGTATTGTTCGAGACATCCATAGATAATAATTTCACTGAATCAATATATCCAATGCTAGGTCCACCCAGAAAAATATAGGCCTATTGTGGAAGTCAATAGGGATTAGAGAAGTTAATCATTGTTCATTTTGATATGCAACTTCATCAGCGCGGATCTCTCTCTCCATCCATGGAAAATTGAACAATTTTGGAGAATTCAGAATTTATTTCCTTACATTTATATTGATTATTGAATCTTCATTATTTACAATACCCAAGATGGAGGGAGCCAATCTCCCACTACCATTAGATGTAGGGGTAGAAGGAACATCAATTTGGAAATTCTAAATGGCTCCACCACTGCCACGACATTATTCGTGACCACAACTATTAGCCACCCATTCTTCATATCACCCTCGGAGATTTCCTAGACGAGGGATAATGATTCCATCGTACAATGGTATGAGCATAAGGGGTAATTCCAATAAAGGATATGGCTTATAAATACCTAGAGGACTTGATTCCATGTCAACAATTCCACCCCCATGCAATGCGTAGGGATCCCCTACTCCCCCTACCACATCCAACCACATTGGGAGCCTCCACCAAGAGAGATTTTATGACTCACTAACCTAATAAGAGGAGGTAGGGGATTCTAGGGTCACTCTAGATAGGACTACTGCTGGGGAGCTTCTCATGAGGGCTCTCACCATGCATCGCCAATGCCATCAATGACTGGTCCCTCTGGATTAAGAATAAGTGGTCTAAAACCCTACTCTGCCAACCCCATTCTGGGTGACCCGACATAAGAATTATGATCAGTATTAAGAAGATAGTTTTTAGGGGACATCAACTTCCACATCTACAGTGGCTCATGCCACCACCGGTGTAATCCCGTGGATCCCTTAAACTATAGAGCAGTGATTCAATGATTCTCGATAGGAATCGAGACCACAACTACCCCATGGAAGTTTGAGTTGAATATTTAAGTTTTTTTCACATCCATAAACTCTTATGGACCAATATGTGAAGATTAAATCTATTATGGAGGACCTCCCCTAACGATATCCATCTATAGTGTAGGTCCTCCCCACTCTCATGCTCAACATGTAGGTCCTCCACATGTTCCCATATTCTATCCAAGAAGAGGTCATCCTCGCCTTGTCTCTATCCAACATGGAGGTCCTCCCTATGCTTATGGTTCCTAATATAGTGTTTCTCCCTATATCACATACAACTAGCATGAATGCCCTCCTTGCATAATTCCTAGTTAAAAAGGATGTCCTCCTCACTTCATATGTGATCATTATGAAGGCCCATATCATGATATCACTATCGATCAACACGGAGGTCATCCCCCATGTAGTGTCATCCATAGTGGAGGTCCCCCTAACTCCTTCAACCATCAGTATGGAGGCCCTACCCATTTTTCCACCATCTCAAGTGGAGGTCCTCCCTACTCTAGTACTCACCATCACAGATGTCCTCCCCATGTGTCCAAAAACTATTATGGAGGTACTCATTATACACATGCTCCTCAACATGAAGATCCTCCCAATGTCATGTTTAATATGTGTGGAAGTCCTCTCTACACCCCCACTAGCTAGTATGATGTCCCTCCTCATACTGAGGAACCTACCCTCCCTATAGAGTCATCTTGATGTAGAAGGGAGAATCTCTACCGCCGAAGTAAAACTTAAAACAAGAATAAAGTCATTGATAATCCCATTCACTTATTAGATTCTAAATCAAAATTTTATTTCATGATGGAGCCTTCACCACATTCCTCTGAATTAAATTCTAGTGAAGGAGCTTGAAGGGTGAGATTCTTCATCCTATAAGGTGATATCCCTAATATTTTCATATCCATTCACTGCTACATTAAAGAGTTTGACGATTTGGATCCCTTCCATGGTCTCATGATGCATCCATATCTTTAATCGCCAGCTTAATTCTCTGCCTATACTTGAGAGCACATAGATTTTTTCTATATCTTGATTGAATAGGATTACCCACTAGGCTCACCACAAACAACTAATTCCCTTGCTCATGAGGCAATGATGAATACCCCATCCTACAAGGACATGTTGATGTGGCTGGAATAACCCCTGATAGATAACCAAGTGAAAGATGATCAACCAACCCACAAAGAATATTCTCTACTATCTAGTCCACCACCACACCAATCCAAATCAGTAATACTACCAGTTTCTCGGTCATCCCCAATCAAAGCATGGGGAAACAAAGAGTTGGATCCCACATTTAAATAGGGAATACTATAGGAAACTATTGTTTTCCATCAATTGTATGAGTTGTTTTATACCATTATGACTCCCAACATCAACATTTCAGAGGCCCTCAACCAGGATGAGATCACATGATTCCACCGAAACATCTAGAAAACACATTTCTACCTCTGTGTCTATTTGTTGGTCTATCCAATGATTCTGGAGTATTTTGATGACGTCGACCAATAGTTTCTCATGGTTAAGTTGTTAGTGAATCTAGTGGATTATCACCATGTGTCACCAAAACTACCACCAGACCCATCAAAAATGATGAATTCATAGTCTCATAGTTCTCCATAGAATTATTTTTATGGAATCCCCACTTGTATATATCCTAGGATGGGGAAAGTATAATTCTCATCACTTCAGTCATATCATGAAGAAGCTTTATTTTTCTATTCATATTGAAGACATACCACCTGGTGTATCCATGTTGAATAGGTTTTCCCCAAGATACATCTAGATCAGAACACTGGTGTGTGGTTTAATGTGGATAACATATCCACTGGGGAAACACAACATCTAGTAGACCCCAAAGGTATCGTCGCATTTTGGAAAGGCCAAAAACAAGGTTTTTAAGAGCCCTACACATCATTTCCCATTAGTTGAAACACCAACAAAGGTAAAGGAAAAATCAGGGCCTCTAATCCCTAAATCAACCAAATGTTGCATATAAGACAGAGGTTGATACCAAAACAACTACCTAGTTTCAGCAGATCACAAATCATAAAAGGATCATTTAAGAGATCCTTATAGAACTAATTGAAGAGTAGCATCCAGACTATAGTAATACCCAGAATGATCATTTCCCCCCTCTTCTGGTAAAGTAGGGGAAGTAATAGTATGTGAATTAATAGTAAGGTTATCCACAAGACATTTTCATCCTACTACCCCAAATCGATCTTGCAAATCCCATGAAACCAAAATGGTTTGAAATTGGATCCTATGGAAACCAACCACGTTGCACACATATGAATCCACCCGAGTAGTGTAATGACCCTCCTGGGTATTTGGATCAAGTGCCCCCACCATCCAATCCACCAGAAGCTCCATAGGCCTCTCCACTGGCCACTCCATGAACCTCTAAGCATACCTATCAGGGTTATGAGCTCTTAAACACCTTAGTTGTTAATAGTCCTCACCAATATAGGAATACCCACCAAGAAAATTTGATATTTGATCTGACTTCTTGCCTTAAATACCTTGAGACATGACAGGTGGTGATCCCTTCTGATGGTAACTCATATTTGGCATGGGGGATGGTATTCAAGCACCCCTAGGTTTTGAGAATTCTATCTTAATCACCTTAAATATGTTGGGTGACCTACTTAAACATCTGGTCCACATCATCTTAATGTGAAGACACATGTTGGAAACTCCGGAGTAGAAGGAAGTAGTCAAGATCTGATATTTTCTACAGACATTGGAAGGTCCTACATTCATCTACTATGACCAGTTAACCATCATGTCTATCACTTGTTAGTAAGACCTCAAAAGGTATATTCTCTGTCAGTTGAACTCTACCAATCCCATGACTGGTATTTTCAGCCTCTTAAAGTGAAAAACTGGTCATATGCGTGTGTTGTATACTTTTTCACCTGGTGTAAGGGAAACATGTATTCACTTGATATGTCGATGACTCAGTAGAAGTTGTTAATGATGTACATAGATAACATTAAGACTGATTTGGTCCACTACCTCATCACTCAGAACTTCCCATGTGGGTTCCAAGATTTATTTGACAATTCCCAGTTCCTAGAAGAATCCTATAGCATGAAAAACATGCATGATAGTTTCCTCCTCTAGCTCCTAAAAAAAGATTTTCCAAGGAAACGAGTGCTTTTGTCGCATAGATAGAGGCCCCCAGGTCACTAGAGTAGTTCCTGTTAGAGCCTCACTTGTAACCTCACTGATAGAAACATCCATATTCCAAGACTCTAGCTCAGCATCACCTACTATATAATCAGCACACACAACCCAACCAACGACCACCACCTATGAGAGAGATTCATGCTCCCCCCCCCCCATCAGGCTCCATCCCTTCATCACGGTCAGGATCCCAGAGTTCTCTTCATGAATAGGAGAAACCATAAATAATTTTTTAATGAGGATCAAGTTCCCAGCTAAATTTATAGTACCATGGATCAATGAATTATGATTATATAAGAATGAAGGAATCCATAAGATGATGTTCTCATTGATCACCCTAATTATAGTACCTACAACAATATCCTTGTAAATACCATCAAGAAAAGCTATGTGTTCAAGGTTTAGCTCTAGGAACATGTGGAAAATAGTTAATTAATATTGGTCTCAGCCCCGACATAGGTTTATTGTGCCTCTATTAAGATCTACAGTAACATATATGGTTTTGATGAAAGGCATCATGTCCCCATTTTTGAAACATAGATGTATGATGACTGGTTGGGTTGTAGATTAGTATCTTGCTCCAATGGTGTTATTAGTGCCCATATATACAATCCCATTCCTCCAAAAGTCTCGACACCTTATCTAGTTGCTGTCACATCAGCGTCCACATCACTCTATTCTTCTCAGTAGAGAAGTCAATGATTGTTCAAGGGAAAGAAAATCCCTCCACGAGCATTAAATTCTTCTAAAACTCTTTGTGACTTCATTCCCCTAGAATTATCCATTGATAATATAGTTCTCCTAGTAGAAGAAGACTCCTATGATGATATCAATAAGTATGTATCCTTGAATAATATAGATTTAGTTGATCCCTTCATGGTTCCTAATGAAGAAGACTATTGGTAGACCCTCTAAATGTACCCAATCAAATCCACCATCGAATGATCCTTGAAAAAGGGAATCACCAAAAATCTATGGATAGTGCCTTAATCTTGGTCATATAGGCTACCGAGACTAGATATTAGGTTCTTCTTGGGGATTAATGGGCGTAGTTATCTCAACATATTTTTTTTAGTTTTACCATCACCACCATTTGTGTTACTCAGTCTGGAAAAACAGTTGTGACCACGTCATGATCAGCCTCATCCTGCTGTGACCAGGCCACATCTAGATGATATTCCTTCAGTGGTAATTTTGGGAGGGTAATCAAAATAGTGTTATGACATTTCCAGAACTAGTTAGAACCCTCTAGATTATCTAGTAGCACCTGTTGTACCCCTACCAAAGATCAACCTCCTAGACGTAGAAATTTTCATCTAGAATTGAAAAAAGATGCTCTTAAGTACCCTTCCGCCATTACTAAAAATCAATCATCAACGTTCTCTTCTTGTTTTAGGATATAAATTAATCAATTTCAAAGGATTTGAGGATCCATCCCTATTTATAGATAGAGGTAGAGGGAGAAAAAACCTCTTATATCGAGGAAGTCAAGTGAGCAGAATATCATACCATCATCTCATTCTCAAGAGAAGATGAAGCCTATCTCGTGTAAGAGTATATATACACATTGTACATTGTTATCTAGGTAAATGGGGTGGAAGAAAATTTATGTCTAGTTGACACCATTTTTGGGATCAATATCATCCTTACTTGGATGCTCTGCAGGTTGGGACTGACTAAATCAAATTTGAGTCCCTTTAACATGATGATACAAGGTTCTGATAGTACATAGAAAAATAAGTGTGGTAGAATGTTCTTTTATACCCATAACCCCTTACCCCTATCAGGTATTGATACATTTTCCCCATGGATATAGTTTTATGTGATACCTTCTTGTTTTGTCATGATGGGTTGAGTCGACACAAACTAACCCACCACCATTGGTTTGACATCAAGCATGGACCTTGTTTTTGAAGGCATGGTGTAATTGGATTGACAACATTGTCACCATGGTTTCAGCAGATAAATAGTTCTCTAGTTACGATTCCAAACATTCTACCTAAAAATACACTAGTGTTCCCCTAAGTACGATCATCATAGATGAACCATATCCTCCCACTAATTCTCGTACATTTGATAATGAAGAGAATTTGGAAGATGATCCTCCTACATTCAACGTGGGAATATCCCACGTCATCGATGATTTGGTTTAGGTGAATCTTGGTACTGAGGCAGATCTGAGGCAAATGTTGATTAGTGTATCCATTCCGAAAGATGATAATAAATAGTTTGTGGACTTCATGAAGCAATATTTTGATTTATTCTCATCGACCTATGATGAGATTCTAGTAATAGACCCTCAGGTCTCCGTCCACCATCTTGGTCTCCTAGAAAACCATCATGGTTCCATGTAGCCTACCAAAAAATGCATCCCTCTCTGGTTCCATGGTTGATGTTGAAGTTGATAAGCTCATCAAATTCAATTTCTTCAAGGAATTCTAGTACACCATGTGTCCATTCAACATCATTCCCATTATGAAGTACAATGGATAGATCATAGTGTGTATCCACTTTTGTGACCTCAACCACCACAATCAGAAGGATCGTTTTCCCCTTCATGTGGAAGAGATAATGATCTAAACCATAGCTAGATTCTGGGATCTTTCTTTCATGGATTGATATTTTAGATACAATCATATCTAAATAACCCTTATGAATGAGGATTCTACCACCATTTTATAACCTCATGTAACCTCATACTATCAGGTAATTTCATTATGTTTCAAGAATACCGGATCTACCTTTAAACATTCCATACACCGCATCCTTAAAATGGTCTTTAGGACTCTAGTTTAATGCTACATTATTGATTTGGGGGTTAAATCCCTCTAGTTTCAAGACCATCTCCAAGATCTTGATAAATTGTTCAGCTTCCTCCTCTCCCGATAATTTAAGATGAACCCCTTGAACTGGGTCCTCAATATTACCTTGACGAAGTCTCTCAACATCATCATCAGATACATAGGTATTGAGATCGACCTAAATAAAATCAAGGATATCATCCAGAGGGATCCTCTATGAAATATCTGAGAGCTCCAAGACTTATAAGGAAACATAGCCTACATATAAAGATTAATTGAGAACATGGATAGAAATTGTAATCCCTTCTCCTGGACAATGAAGAAAAATTTCATCTACCAATGGTATGAAAAGTTTCTGTCCACCTTTGAGGAAATTAAGCAGTATCTACTACAACCACGGATTCCAATGCCACCTATCTTAGGAAAGCCTTTGGTCCTGTATGTGATGATCCTGAAATAAACCCTTATTTTCGTGCAAACTCCTAAGAAAAATGAAGGAAAAAAGAAAAATTTATACTATATCAATCATATGATCCTCGATATGAAGACCAGATATTATCCTATCAAGGAGAGCTACATCATGGTAGTTTTTACATTGCAAATTTTTTAACACTATCTGTAGCACAATGAGATATAGTTGGTATCCTACATGGATCTGGTAAAGTATATCATGACCAACAATATGTTGAACGGCTTATTAGAATGATGGATAGTGATTATTAATCTATTTAACAACATATTTATCCTGCATAATGCCGTCAAGTTTCCAAATTTGGAAGACTTCAGGGCCTCTCATTCACCCCCTGAAGAGCGGTCCCAGGATCTAGATTTCCCAGAAAATTCCATCCTCATTGTGGATTAGGTTGCACCATGCTAGTAGAAGCATTACTATGGTTCATATATGATCCCTACCAATATAAGACTCAATGACCATAGAATAAACTGATTTGTCCAAGGGATTGTCTTTATCACGCCAACACAAGTTGTCCTTCCCTACTCATTCCTGCTATCAGAAGTCAGCCCCAAAAAAGAGGAAAAGTATCAGGATCTCATTACTAGTCTTGAGTTATTTCATGAGATTGGTGTTCCCTAATTTTATGGAAAGGTATACTTTAAGTTTGTCATTAAGAAGATCCAATGTGATTATCATTAGAAATTCCTTACTTGTGTCACTGCTGGAGTGCAGTTACAAGATGATGGCCCAGTTCTATTCTCATCCAGAGGATACTCAAGTTCCTAGGTCTAAGAATGGTCAAGATGATTCTATGGCCGGTATAGATACATCCCTAGTATATCATGACCCGGATGACCTAGTCATTCTTGTGGTGTATCGAAGGTTTGCCACTATCATAATACTGTGTGATGATTAAAGGTAGTAGGTGAATTACCCAACCACTAGGGTCTCTACTTCAGGATATCTAGATCCCCCCATATTTGAAGAATCCTACAACTGGAGGAATACCTTTTTGAGTATCTTCATCATGTTGTTTTTTAACATGAAATATCCAATCATAAATGAATCTATTGGCATGCAGCACACTTCACCCTCCTAGGTGGGACCAACATTAATTAGACTCTCTACAAGAGTGGGTCTGATGGAATATTCTTCTATTACAATTGAGAAAATTAAATTCCCCAGTTTATATAAGAAGTTCAATCTAGGGACTATGGTTCTCCTCAGGTAGTGTTGAGGCTCTTTCATCAGATTCAAAGGATAGGAAACTTCTGTCCCACCATGGTCTATGACTGTATTGAGTTTATCAAGTGGTGTGATACATGTCAGATCCATGATAACTTTTTTGCATCAACTGATAGAGCCTTTCTATACTACATAGTATTATTAGACTTTTACTATCTGGGGACTTGATGTTGTGGAACCATATCAAAAAATTTAACAACTCGCCAATGCAAATTCATTCTAACCACAACAAATTTCATTTCCATTGGGGTAGAAATTATTCCTCACAAGGAGGTTTGGGATCAATCATTAGTTGAGTTCATGATCTCCCATATCATCTATCGCTGTAAGAACTTGGTTCTTCTGTTGAGGTACAGATCATTTATTTTTGGATTATACATAATAAAGATGATGAAAAAGAGGATGAAGACTAAGATGTTGGCCTTTTACACAACATGATAGGGGGTTACCCATGGTTTAATCCTAGTACACATCGTCTAATGGGCTGGCCATGACATATTCATGAAGTGTAAGGTATTTCAGAAAGATAAGGTGAACTTGGAGAGTACATGGAATGTTTTTTTCTTTTACATGTTGTGTATTTTTTTAATAAAATGGGTAATATCCTTGTTTTTTTAGACAGAAAGAACCTGTCACCCCTAGTTCACAAAAAACAGCACCCAAGTTGGACCAAGGTATATTTGCCTCTCGATTCTACATTCAAACTCGGATTCGAAAGTTGTTAGTTGTGTATGAACCCCTTTGGGAAGTTCTTGATTCCTCTATAACCATTATTCATCTCTTATTCTCTCAAACTAATTATTGGGGTTTGGGTGTTTATGCATGTGTTGAATATCTACTCTATTCAAGGTCAAATTAGAGGTCAACTCTAGATGAGGATATTCATATGTGTACAAGGTAGGTGTTCTTGTGACTTTTACTAACTATCAATCTGTTTATATATGTCGGGGTGTCATGTGCCCATTTTTATGGTTTCAACATTATTTATAATTGACCATTGTTTTTTCCAAAAAAATTTCAGGTGATTGGTTAAATTTTTTAAGTATATATTACGTTGTTTTCCTTGATTAATGTCCACCCATGGGTGGTTTTTCCTTGAATTATTATCAATGTTCATTTTTCCTAGGATTACTATGAGGCATGCCTTTATTTTACATTCTTGTGGTGTTAAATGTTTTAATATTTGGTTACAAAATTACAAGGATTTTGAATTGTAGTTGAATTGGTTAGGGTATGGGATGATATTTTTTCCCGTAACTTTTTTTTCATTTTCATGTTTAATAACATTTAAAATGTTTTTCTCCAACTATAAACCATTCCATTTGAGTTTTTTAATGTTATATCCACCTAGTAGTTTAATTTACATGTGTTTCTTCTTATATGAAATGTCCCCACATGAGTTGTTCAATGTTTATGCCATGTAATATTTTAATTCACATGTTTTTCTTCATAAATAAAATGTTTAATAAAATCGTAAACGTTAAAGGGTAAAATAATCATGGGAGAACCATTGTCTCATGATAAAAGGCCATAGACTGAATAATTTGACTATTTCACCTTATAACCTGAGTAAACCATGTATTTAGATTATAACTCTATTGACAGACACTAAGAGAGTTTTATTATATTATGTCTTGAGCGAGCCATGGGTGGGTTCTTTATGTGATTTAGTCTCACACCATATTTGGGTGATATTTTTTCCCAAATTGATTATATGTTTGTAGGTGTCAATAAGGTAAATCACCATTATATAGGTACTTGATATGTTGTTTAGGAGTAGGAGAGATTGGGACCAAGATGAGGCTTTTGATGCTTCTGAGTTTCTTTTTTCATTTGTACTATTGGTTGTAATATAATGTATTACTACAGTGTGGCCTATTTTGTTTATTTTATTACAACATGTAACTTGAAGCATCATATTTTTAATGATATGAAATCTAGTTATTTATATTATTAGTCTTCCATCGTTTACTTATACTGCATGGTATCACTACCTTTTCTATTTATTTACTATTATTTCCACAGTACTACACTCTTCTAATGAGGGAATTGTCTCCTCACTATCACCCTTAGTCCATCACTAATAGTCGGTAGCCTTTGGAATTTGGGGAGATTCACTTGAGGACATGTGGCCAACTGGGTACATGGAACCTTGAGAGGAATCCATATCCGGGAAATTATAATCGATTCAGAATCCCACATGTTATTCTCATCAACAACAAAACCTACATTAGGGTCACTGAGCTAATGAAGTTTCGTGCCATGTACAACATCTGGTCCAACCATAATTCTCACTATTAGGTATAAGGAAATTAATAGATTCAGGCATTCAAAAAAACCCTTTTTGACATCCTACAAAAGATAGTGGTCCCGAACAAGAAGAGTTGGTCTATAATTTTCCACAATTCTCTTCGGTCTTATTAGAAAATGAGTCGTAGTTCAACCCAGGTGATCCCTTATTTTATAGTTTACATAGAAGAGGTGGTCCTACCCATCGATATCCAGTTTCTGTCACTCAAAACCAATTTATATTATCAAAAAATGTCATTAAAAATAGATGAGGTCCATCTAGCTGAGCAAGAAGTCCCTGATGAGAATAGGCTTCAATCCTTGCACAATCTAGAGAGGCACCAGAACAAAAAATCAATAGTGGTCAAAAAAAATTCATGTCCATTATTTCCTCCCAAGTGATACAATATTTTCTCCCTATACACTGAGGATACTTGGTAGGAAGCCACCAATGTTGGAAAACAAATGGAAAGGACCATACATCATTCATAAGATCTATCCTAATGGAGAATACTCTTTTGTCACCATAGATGGGGAGCGCATCACCCCTCTAACCTATTCCAAGTTTCTCAAAGATTAATTTTCATAAAAGGAAAACCAATATCCTAGAAACATAATAATAAACTTCATTACAATCATCATCCTTCCTGAATGATGTTAAACTGCATGGAAACATTCCATTCACAAGATGTTAAACTATGAGCCTAGTCCAAATTTTATAACCTTAAACTATGTTTTAGTGGTCTGAATTCTATAACCATAACTTAAGAGTTAGTGGTATGAATTATATGGAATTGAAATAAGAACCATACCATACATACTTAATGATGCTAAATGACAAAACATGGATAGTCTTGTCTGCACGAACATAAAATATATGTACCAACATCCCAGGAACTTGATTTTAAACTAGGTTCCAAAGTCCAATCCTCTTAACTATAAACTATGTGTGAATCTTCTCATGTCCATTTCATGTGTTGTAGGCCTTCATGGATCTCATTAATGTGGGGTTAATCCTACCTTGATTTATATATCTCTCTTGGTTGAGATATCTGAAACCATGGATGATTGTCACATATCGACCGTTCAAGGTTCAGATGCTCTGCTAATGTGTATAGCAGCACCCAGGTCGAATCCTTAGTGATCACTACTGGAAATCTGATCTTTCCTAATGAATCTATACCAACTGTTTGTAAAAACCGTTGGGAAAGCCCACTTTGAGGCCACCTTTCCCAACGGTTTTAGAAAACCATTGGGAAAGGGTATGGATTTCCCAACAATTTCGCCAAACCGTTGGGAAAAGTCCACTTTGTGGCCAACTTTCACAATGGTTTGGCCAAAACATTGGGAAAAGTCCACTTTGTGGACACCTTTCCGAAGGTTTTGGCCAAAACGTTTGGAAAGGGTATACCTATCCCAACGGTTTGCCAAAACCATTGTGAAAGGTCCCTCAAATATCAACCTCCAACCAAGAATTGAATCCAGAATTAGAACCTATACCAACGGTTTTCAAAACCATTGGTATAGACCTATAACAATAGTTTTGACAACTCTTAGTGTAGGTCCTTTTAATTTTTTTTCATATCTTCTTACCGAGAACATTATATAAATCAAAATTTAAAATAATTATGACAATACATATATATATTTATATAATTATGTTCACAAAATTCATGTTAGGTTAGTGGTTAAGTTGATCAATGATAAACTAGGGGGTCCTGGGATAAAATCCTAGCGATTTTTTTTAAATACATATACCAACGGTTCCATAACTGTTGGTATAGATTTTTATATAAATTATTCTAATGGTTCCCAAAACCATTGGTATAGGTCTATACCAACGGTTTTCCCAAAACTGTTGGTATAGACATATCCCAATGGCTTTTTTGGAAATGGTTCTCCAAACCGTTGGTATAGGCTATACCAACGGTTTGGAGGTCAATACCAATAGTTCCAAATTGTTGGTATAGGTTAGTTTTCCAGTGTTGGATGATACTTTTAAATAGTCGATTATTTTTAGTTGATTGTATTCTGTTTAGTGGGTTTGTTTGTAGATTTTATGAAATAATTTAGGGATTATTTTTTTACTAAGATTGATTTAACAATTTGATAAATATTGGGGTGAGTTCATTAATAGGTAATTAATATTGTGATATCCTCTAGCCTTGCTTTGTATTGCATTAAATTGACACTCATGTCACAAGTAGATGTTGATTGGAATTACAAAGTGCAAAGGCTTTAATCTAAGCCTTAAAATAACTAGGGTTCTAATATCAATCAGTAAATTACTATGGTAGTGTATTTATGGTTCTAATAATCCATGGAATCCATATTGTAAACAAAATATTTCATTAATATATGACATGTTTAGTCCAATATACACAATGTTAATTCAAAGAATACTCATCGAGAAAAAGCTCCCAATCGTTTAAGATACCTAAATTATAACTCACCCTAATGAAAGATTTACTCATCCATTGAACTGATTAGTAATTTGGTTATCAATATTATGATGATAAATTAGGAAAATATGAAAAGGAAAGGGATAAGAAAAGTGTGGTGCATGGGGAACACACACAAACGATGATGATAATTAAAAAATACTTTAAATTGAATGAGAAATCAAAATAAGGCAAGGGTATTCAAATATATTTAAACTATTTTAAGAAAATAAATATCAAAATATAGATGGTGGATGAGAATAATGGATATTGAAGAAGAAACTTGCATTAAAATAGAATTACAAAAAAAAAGATTACAATAATGAAGATCACAAAAGTAAAATTAAACAAAGAGAGGGAGAAGGGTATATAAAGTGAAAGCATGAGTATGGAAGGTCCTCCCAAGACCTTGGAAAAGCTTTGGTCATGCCATTACATTCTCCTCTATTCTGAAATGCCAACTCTTTTGAATGAGAGAAGGGGGATGTATTTATAGCCCAAGGAAGTGAACTGTTTGCATTCTTAATATGTCTTTCCACTTTTATCTCAATTTTTATAATTCATACAGACTAATATAAAGATATCTCATTATTAAAATTTGTAGATAATAATTTTTTCTGACTACTATTAGAATTTAGAGGCATTTGGACCTATAGAGCCAAAGTTATGGTCCTTTGATTAAACAATACTAATCTATCCATTTCAATGGATACTTTTTAAAAGGAAAAATTTTGAATGGGTTTATCAATAGAAAGATACCTTAAAATACGAATTATTTATTCAAAAAATTATTTCACCTATATCTCCTCTTTCACACTAAAAAATATCAACTTTATTTGATTATTATATCAGGAGACATGTCAGGAATACTGTACTAATTTTTATTTTTGGTCAGAATGGTGGGCTGAGCTTAAATGAATCATTTGGGCCCCTTGTTTTTGGATTTGGGACTTGCTATTTTTATATAATACTCCTTACGTTACCCACCGAACATTTTAGGAGAATAATGGAATTTGGATTTCTTGATTGAGCCCAGTAATTCAATCGTCATCGATGGTCCAGTTTATTCATAGGTTCGGTAGGCCTTCTTCTATGGTCCATATGGCACTTCAAATGGAAGAGTTTCCCCAAGATCCCTCACAATGAAATGTTTTATATTAAAAGAAGAATACATAAAAATAATAACCAAGAAATTTGAATAATATGGGTGAATGTTGAAAATAATATAGTAAATTGACATCGATTGGATTAATTCAAATAAGGATAAAAAAATTACATTCAATATTTAATCATTAATATTTCACACAAATTATACCCATTTCATATAAAATCCGTAAAGGGAGTATATAAAAAGTTTTTAAATTATTAATAACTTCAACTCTCCCCACACTTAGTCTTATGCATGTCCTCATGTTCAAAACATATAAAAAACATGACATTATCATTTTCACTCACCAACAAATATTAAGATTTTGTTTTCCCTAGTAAGGGGAGGTTTAGAAAATTTCACTCATCCAAAGTAAATTCCACCACAACTTGATATAGAAACAATTTTCCAAAAACAATTAATTTTTTCATGATCAAATTGAGAAATGGAAAATGGTGCACACAAAAATTACTCCTCTCAAGATGATAAAATTAATTTATGGAGTTTCACTCAATTACCAACCAAAAGTGAAAGTCGTCGATTTTGAAAGAGCTCTCATCTTATGCTCCCTTTCCTAAAGAGGTCAAAAATGAAGATGTATTTTTATGGGTTTTCTGTGGCTATAGGATGATACTAATATGATATCCAAAAGATAGGAAAGGGGGGGTAAATACCCACATGGAAAGAGAAATGTACGTTTTTTTGAATAAGACATGAAAGGAAATGGGAAAACATATTTACAAGGTAATGACTGTGTGAAAAAAGAAACAAGAGAGGAATAAAATTTTAAGGGGATTAGAAGATGAAATATTTACAAAACACAAAACATCTCCCAATGACATAAGTGTTCTTCTTTTATTTTCATATTTTATCTTTTTTCGCATTTTTTGAAAGATGAACTAGAAAAAAATCTCACACTCATATCCCAACTCATGATTGATCTTGTCACGACGATAATTTTAATAGTTATAACAAGATCAATGGTTGAGGAATAGTGATTTTTGACCTACCCAAGACACAACCCATTTTTTTGTTACTTTTTTTGATTTTTTTGAACACTTGCAAATAACATTTACAAAATTACATAAATTAAAGTACATTACATTCCCTAAAACATACTGAATGACAACCTCTCACCAACCCTAAAATGGATGCTTGCCATCAAGCATATGATAACTCATTGAAAATCAATAAAAGGACACCCAAAAAATGAAATACATTCCCCCCACACATAAATTTCAAAAAAAATATGCAATGAAAATCCATGTTGATATTGGGTGGGATAAGGTATTGGGATTGTAATATTTCTATCAAAGAAAGGTTTTTCATAAGCTCAAAGTAAATTTAAAAAAGATGGTTAATGTATGGTTAATGAGAGGCTATTTGGATATTATAATTCTCATCAGGTTCAGAAGTTAATCAATCAAATTAATTCACACCAAAGTTGGAAATTAAGATCGAAGGTCCACAACCTCATGACTCACAAATGGGGGTGAAAAACACAAATTTTGGAAATAAGGGAATTGTTGTCCTTGGCATGAAAGAGAATGTTTTCCCTCACATGTGAGGAAATTCATTTACTAAATCAATAATTGAGCATTCAAAATATATTATTCTTGACACGAATTTCTTTATCCAAAGTCCTAATGAAAATAAAGAAAATTTGAGATGAAAACATGTATTTTTGACTCGCAAAAATGGTTGGACAAAATTTAAAATTTTGAATGTGTGTAATCATGATTTTTCTTTTCATATTATTTTTAAATTATTATTTTTTGTTTTTTTGTTTTTTAGGTTTTTTTTATAAATACACACCTACACAAAAAATAAAGTATAAATAAAAAAAATGAAGAGGAAAGTAGTAAAAAAATAATGAAGGAGGATGAAGAAGAAATAGACAGAGAGAGAAAAGCGAAGTAAAAGGGAAAGAGGTTCCCCCTTGTTTGGATTTGGTGGGTTTCCATATCAATCTAGTTGTGAGTCAACTACAGAAGTTGGGGATTTGATGGATGTTTATGTTGTTATAGGATTGTGCGTCCTCTCATGGTGATGCTTAAACCAATGTCCATTGACTGGGAATGTAACTATTAAAGATGGGTCTTGGACATTCACTGCACCAAATGGGTTAACCTTAGTAACAACAAAAGGACCTTCCCAATGAGAACTAAGCATACCCGGGTGAAGCTGAAATTGAGATTTTAAAAGAAATACCTTTTCACCTTTATGTAATACTATTCATAGGATTTTTTGGTCATGGATTACCATAGCCTTTTCATTTTACGTAGTGTAATTATCATAAGAATCAGGTTGAAGCTCATCTAATTCAGAAAATTGAAATAGACTTTCTTCACAAGATTTTCGACAATCAAAATTATAGGTTTTTACAGCCCAAAAATACTTAATGTTGGATTTGAACTGTTAAATGACATGATCTACCAAAAACTAGCCTAAAATGAGACGTCCCAATGGGTGTTTTAGAGGTAGTTAGATAAGCCCAAAGTGCTTCCCCAAGTCATTCAGGCCAATATTTTTTTGTGGGCTTAACAATTCTCTCAAGCACTCTTTTGACTTCTCTTTTAGAATGTTCAGCCTTGCCATTTGTTTGGGGGTGATATGAAGTTGACATTTTATGTACAATAACATTCTTTTTGAAAAGTTATTCTACGGTTTTATTACAAAAATGGGTTCCTAAGTCACTTATAAAGGCACGTGGTGTGCCAAATAGATAGAAGATGTGTGTTTTTAGAAACGTACTAACAATATGTGAATCATCCTTTCTAGTGGGTTTGCCTTCTACCCACCAAGAAACATATTCAACTACAAGAATATTATATGAAAATATATTTTAGGGGGGGATTGTCAAATGAAATTGATGCCCAAAACATCAATGATCTCATAGAAAATTAAAGGAAATTGTGGAATTTCATTTCGCTTTGAAATTGTTCGAAACTTTTTTCTAGTGGGACATGATTGACAGAACTCATGTGAGTCCTTAAAGAGTGATGGATAGAAGAATACAGAGTCTAGGAACTTTAAGGAAGTCATTTGTGGTCCAAAATGGCCACTACTAAGCATTGAGTGATAGAATTTTAAGATGGAAGAATGTTTAGATTCATCAACACATATCATAATTACTATTTCTGACCCAATTTTCCAAAGTTTATTTTCTTCCTAAAAATAGTATTTTGAATCATTTTTAATCTTCATATTTTGTTCTTTGGAAAAAATTTCTGGAAAAACACTTGAAACCACGTAATTTACAATTGGGGCATACCATGGTATTTTTGGAGTGAGAGATGAAAGGTTCTCAGTTTGAAATTCGGGATTAATTATTTCAGAATGATAAGAATTAAAAATTATAATCAAGTAATTAGGCACATGGTTTTAATTTCCTTGTCTATATTTTATTTCAATTTAAAACTCTTGTAGAATTAGGATCCACCTTATTAGCCTCATTTTGGAATCACTTTTCTTGAGTATGAACTTTATAACAGAATGGTCTATGAAGATGATAATTTTGGCACCTAAGATATAGGGATGGAATTTATCTAAGGAAAAAAACCACTTCTAAACGTTCTTTTTCAATCACATTGTAGTGATATTGAGTTTCATTCAATGTTTTTGAGGCATAATAGATTACATGATAATGTTTTTCTCTTCTTTGACCAAGAACATCCTCAACAGCACTATCAGAAGCATCACACATAAACTAAAAGGGTAATGACCAATCTGGGGGTTAGATTATTGGGGAAGATTTAAGAGGAGTTTTGAAATCAATGAAGGTTCTCTTTGAAACCTCATCAAAATAGAAAGTGACATCATTTTGGAGAAACCGAGTGAGTGGGAGGAAATCCTACTAAATTTATGGATGAATCATTGATAAAAACCAACATGACTGAGGAATAAATATATATCTCAAATAGAAGTGGGTTCAAGAAGTGATTTGATCAATTTAATTTTGGTAGGATCAAATTCAATGTCATCTTTTGAAACTAGGTGCCCAAGAAAAATCTCATTTTCAACCATGAAGTGACATTTTTCAAAATTTAACACAAGGAAACAATTGACACACTTTTCAAGGACTAGAAAGTGTGAATTTAATTAACATTAAAATGACTCACCATAAATTGTAAAGTCATCCATGAAGGCTTCCATTCAGTGTTAAATTAATTCAGAAAATATATTCATCATACACCTCTAGAATGTTGCATGAGCATTGAAAAGGTGAAATGAAATTCGCTTATATGCATGTGTTTGAAGGGGGTATGTGAAAGTAGTCTTTTCTTGGTCCTAAAGTGTGATTGGGATTTTGAAGTAGCTAGTGTATCCATCAATAACGCAGTAGTGTGACTTTCTAGATAATCGTTCAAGCATTTGATCAAGGAATGAAAGTGGGTAGTGATCTTTTCGTGTTTCAACATTCAATTTCTTATAGTTGATTCTCATATACCATTTGTTCTTCACCCATGTTGTGATTACCTCCCCATGTTCCTTTGTGACAATAGTTATCCCACCATTCATAGGTACAACTTGAATTGGAGTAACCCATTCACTATCAAAAATTGGGTAGATAATACCAGCTTGATGAAGTTGGTTGATCTCTTCACTAACTACCTCAAGGATTAGTTGATTGAGTCTTCTTTGTGGTTTTCTAATTGGTTTAGATGATACCTCATGATGGATGTGATGCTTGAAAAGAGTAGGGTTGATTATTGGTATATCATCTATGGTCCACCCTATGGCCTTTTTTCCTCTAACACTTGAACAAGTCTGGACTGCTTAGTTTCAGTTAGTGAAGTGGAAATAATGAAAGGATAAGTGTGATCATGGAAAAGGAATGAATATTTCAGGTGTTCAGGAAGATGTTTCAGATAAGTCTCATTTTTCATTTGTGGGTTAGGAAACTCAAGAATGGTTGAAGGGACTTCAGTTGTATGAGATTCATTTTCCTTAATACATTACAATATGGAGTAGTATATATTATAGTTGATGTGGGATTTAAGAGTTTTTTCAAGATCCTCAAGATTGATGGAATCTATTAATGAAATGTCCACATAAAATTCACCATTTATTACTTGTAAAATCATGGTACAGATTTCAAAATATCCTCTCTCATTAAAACATGAAGAACATGATGGAATGGGGTTCAATTGACTCTTAGAACTATCTTTGGAAACATGGATTGAGAATGAAGAGTGATCCTAACATGGGTATCTCATGGCACAGAAAATGTTGAACTTGACCAGTTGGACCCAAAATTCCATGGATAAGATGCCTGAATGGATATCAATATTATTTATCGCTTTAATTAGGAATGGTATTGCAAGAATTAGGGGATATTGAGATGAGTTCATCTCACGTTCCATGTCAAGGACATATAAATCAGTTAGGAAGATGATATCATTGACTCAAACAAGGACGCCCTCAATTATTCCCTCAGAACTAGCTATGCTTAAATTAGCTAACTGGATGACAACACTCATTGAATGTAAGGGTCCTAGACCAAGGTTTGAGAAGATGGATTTGGGCATGACATTAATTGAGGATCATAGGTCTATGAGTGCATCGTCGAATTAGGAACTTCCCATTTGGCATGTAACCGTATAAGTCCCTGAATCTTTTCCCTTTGTGGGAATAGAATGTGTGGTGGAAACAATTTCAAAGGTCCTATGTTACCTCTTTTGGGTGCACAATTCCTTAATAATCTTGGCGTACATAAGGATTTTTTGTGGCATCTAAGAGGGTAATGTTGACATCAATACATCTAAACATTTAGAGAATTTCATGATTACTTTCAAAGGACTTCATTGGCTTCGAAAAAGCTTGAGGAAAAAGAATTGGATTCTTAAGTGGAATGGAAGGAGGAGAGGGAATGACTTCAGATTCTTTCTTATGTTTATTTTTCTTTTAATTTCCCTGGTTAACATTCAATAGAGGGTTGGAGGACATATCTTGACGCATATAAATATTCTTTCATGATCTTAGTGAAATTGCACATACATTACCCTTGGGGTTGGGTAATGTTTGATCTGCGAGTTGGGATGAATTTGATTGTTGTTTCTTGAATTGGTGGGATTCAAGTTGACCAATTTGGGTTTCAATATTTTTAAGGCTTGAAAGGATGAAGGAGGCAAGCTATTCCACTACACTTTTTCATGGTTTCTTGGAAGAAGAGGCTTTTCCCAGATTGGGATTTAATTTATTTTGGTTCTTGGGAAAGTGATTGTATTTTTTTGGGAATTTGGAAGGCTTATTAGGATAGTGTAATCCAAGAGGAGGAAGATGATGATTTATCCTTTGGGATGAGGAATAAAAGGATAAGGTTGTTAGAAGTAAACAACACCTTGACCACATTGGAATTGGTTTGTTTTTGATGAGGGTATTAAGGAGGATGAGAAATGGGATTCCCATATCTCATGTGAGGGTTATATGTAGAATAGAAGGGCTCGGAATGGGGTTGGTTGAAATTTCTAACAAGCTGACCTGATTGTTGAGGGTTGGGGTTCTGCTGAGAATATGTTTCATTGAGTTCCATTGGTCTGGATGAATCTTATTGATCCTCATGAATTTTTGGACATGTGTCTATTGGATGAGATAGTGATTTGCAGATTCCATAGTTTTTGATAGGTCTAGGTTATATTAATTGTGTAGAATATGAGGTTGGGCCTTTGGAAGAGACAACTAGTTGTCGCACCAGACCTCTAAGTTCACTAATCCATTCAGTCATCTTCTTCGTATCTTTGGATTTATTGTCTTGGACTTGTTTTACATGAGAATGTTCTCAAGTATGGAATTTTTGTGTGTTTGCAACCATGTTTCATATGATATCGCTTGCTGCTGTGGTGGTTTTATCAACAAGAGAACTGCCACTTACGACATCAATGGGAGTTCTATCCATTAACAATAACCCCACATAGAAGTATTGAATCAATAGTTGGTCAAGGATTTGGTGTTGTGGGTAGGTTTCAACAAGATTTTTGATCCTCTCCCAGTATTCATGGAGTTATTCACTTGAGAACTGATGGATACCACTTGTTTCTTTTCTGATAGAAGTAGTATAGGAAGCCGAAAAAACATTCTATAAGAAGAGTCGCTTCATGTCATTCCATGTGATTATGGAACCAGAAATACGATAGTATAGCTATAACATAGAAGTGTCTGATAGGGAGAAAGGTAATTCTCGAAGTTTAATTTGTTCCTCCGAAACCTTTTGAGGCTTCATGGTAGAGCACGCCACTTGGAACTCTTTAAGGTGGAGATGTGGATCCTCACCGGCTAGCCCGTGAAAATGAGGAAGAAGATTAATCAAACTTGATTTGAGTTCAAATTCAGCCTCTATGATTGGATATTGAATTAAAAAATGTTGGTAATTCATATCAGGGGTATCAAGTTCATTAAGTGTTTGTTTCCTAGGAAAATCTATATATAAATTAATTGGTTGGACATGGGCTGGTTCTTGATTTATTTGATTATCCATAATGTTCCTCCTATGTTGGCGAATAGTTCGCTCAATTTCAGGGTCAAACAAATCCAAGGGATTGATTGAGAGGCTACGTGGAATTTAGAGAGATGTTGTAAGAAAAAGGAAGGCAGGTTTTTTTTGTTTTTTCAGTTTATGATTTTTATGAGAAGGCGGGTTTTTAATTGTGTTTTTTTAAATTTTTTTAAATTTTGTATTTTTTTTGTTTTTTTACAATAACCAAAAACTAATGAAAACATAAAGAACCAACCCCATAAATGACACCATTAGAAATCATGGTTTATTTTTACCTATAATCCGGTCAAGGTTCCGATGCTCTGCTAATGTGTATATTAGAACACAAGTCGAATCCTAAGAAATGATGCTTTTTAATAGTCGATTGTTTTTACTTGATTGTATTCTGTTTGGAAGGTTTGTTTGTAGAGATTGTGAAATAATTTATGTATCATGATTGATTAATATTGATTTTACTATTTGATAAATATTTGGGTGAGTTCATCAATAGGTTGTTAAGCTTGTGATATCCTTGAGCCTTGTTTTTTATTACATTAAATTAACACCCATGTCACAAGTTGACGTTGATTGGAATTTCCAAGTGTTAAAGATTTAATTTAAGTCTTAACCTACATAGGATTCAAATCTCAATAAGTACTTGATTGTGGTAGTGTATTTATGGTTCCTATAATCCATTTAATCCATACATTAAACAAAATATGTCATTAATACGTGACTTGTAAAGTCCAACAAACACAATGTTAGTTCAAAGAATACTCATCGATAAAAATCTCTCAGTTTCTTAACAAACTTAAATCATAACTCACCGTAATTAGAGATTTACTAATCCACTGAAATGATTAGAAATATAGTTATAATTATTATAATTATAAATTAATAAGAAAATAAAAATAAAGTGATAAGAAAAGAGTGGTGTCTCGGGCACACACAAAAATGATGATGATAATTAAAAATGAACTTTAGATTAAATGAAAATGTAAAAGAAGGGAAGGGGATTCAATTGTATTTAAAATATTTTAATAACATCAATAGTGAACTATATAAAGGCAGATGAGAATAAGAGATATTGGGGAAGAAATATTCATTAAAATAGAATTAAAAAAATACTTACAAGATTATAAAATGAAGAACACAAAAGTAAAAGGAAACAAAGAACAGATGAAGGGTATATCAAGTGAAAACAGGAGTATTTAAGGTCCTCCCTAGCCCTTGGAAAGGATTTTTTCATGCCAATATGTGCTCCTATCTTCTAAAATGCCAACTCTTTTGAAAAAGAGGAGGGGGGTGTATTTATAGCCTAAGGAAGTGGACTGTTTTCATTCCCAATCTATCCCTCAACTTTAATCGCCATTTTGATAATTCATATAGCCAAATCTCAAGATATATTCTTCTTAAAATCTGTAGATAATAATGTTGGCTGACTGCTCTAAAAATTTGAGGCATTTGTAGTTATAGATCCAATTGTACGTTCATTTGATTAAAAATGTAAATATGTCCCTTTCAATCAAGAATTTTTAGAAGGAAAAATTTGAATGGGTTTATCAATAATAATATGCCTTCAAATACAAATGATTTCTTCAAAAAAGTCAGCCTCCTATATCTTCTATTTTACACTAAAAAAATACCAACTTCATTTGATGAGTATATCAAGAGACATATCATGAATACTATACTAATTTTAATTCCCATATAGAATGGTGGGATTGGTTTAAATGAATCAATTGGGCCCCTTGTCTTTGTATATGGGCCTTGAAATTTTTATCCAGGACTCCTTAGATTTTCTCGAGAATATTATATAATAATAAATGAATTTGGAATTCCTAATTGAGCCCAGTAATTCAATCTTAATAGCTGATCAATTTTCTTCACAGATTCTATTGGCCTTCTTCGGTGGACCATATGACCCTTCCAATGGAAGAATTTTCCCAAGATCCCTTCTAATGAAATGTTTTATATTGAAGTAGAAATCCTAAAAAATATTAAAATTGAAATTTGGATATGTAGGGTGAGATTTATAAATAAAATAGTAAAATGACATAAATTGGATTAATTTAAATAATGCTCAAAAATTACATTTATTATTTAAACATTAATATTTCACACAAATTATGAACATTTCATATAAAATCAGTAAAGGGTATTTATAAAATTTGTGAAAATATTAATAACATCAATTTAAATCAATTTATCTAAACTCTATGACCCTAAACTAAGATCCTTAAGAATATGAGGTGTTGTGGTAAGCCTTCTATGTCTTCATTCACATCGAATTCATCGCATCTCTATACTATGTATATCATCTTGAGAATCACACCCAATAGACTACATTATATGAACATAAACTATAAATATTATAGTCTAGTATTCATGACATTAAAATGTACAACACCACTATAATGTACTCTTCTGGTAGGACATCACCTTTCGCATTGGTCATCTACCATTCTATATGTCTAGTAAAATGTGTGGCTTGATTCCCATATTTATGGGATATATAGGAATTCAGAAAAAAAATATTTAGTACCAACCGTAATTTCATCCTATCATAGTTTTTGTTATGGGGTTCCCATAAAATTACATGGTGAGGTATTAGGGATCCATGGTACTCATTCATGTGAGGTTTTTAGTTTTTGTGCCTTATTTATCCCTATCCAAACACCTTTTCCCCCAACATATAATTCTCATGATGATAAACAACTTTACAATAATCATCATAGTGGCACGATGCTAAACTACACAACCTTGATGGTCCAGTCAACACAACCCTAAAACCCATGTTCCAAAATCCCTAGAACATTATGTTAAACTAGGCACCACGTCCAAACATCATGAATTTAGACTTTATGAAGGTTCACTTAGAATTTTTTTGTGTAATTGGGCCTCCTAGGAGCTCATTCACGCTGGGTTTTTCACTCCTCCACACCGCACATATCCATCTGATATGCCTTCCACTTTGTGGGTATCTTCCTAGTGAAACAGCTTTAAGCAATAAAACATTGCTGGTACATTATGAATGAACTTAAAAGGCACGTACAAATGGCTCAATCACATTATGTTAAACTAGGAACCCAAGTCTATTCATCATGACATTAAATTGTGCACAGGTCTTCCTTGGAATTGTATGGTGAGGTGCAGGCCTTCATAGTCCTCATTCACATTGGGTTATAACAGCCACATAACACATATTCCTCTCAAATTACCTACGACCATACATCCTTAATATATGGAATTAAACAACACAGATTGATCTAGTCCCATGAAATTAAACTATGACATCATCATCTAGAACACACAATGAAAATTGAAACAACATCATGGTGTTCTCTCCTGAGAGGAAATCACCTGTGGCACCAGTCATCTAACATGAAACATATTATAGAACTACTTATGTCTTGATTCCCATCCTCATGGGATACATAGTGATTCTTGGGTTGTCTGTCTAGTTCCATCCTCTCAAAAACCAACTCTCTTCCTATGTATGTATATGTCCTATGTAGGGAGTTCCTCTTTTAAGAACTATGTGAGGATTAATTTATTCTCTTACAGGATATATAGTGATGATCAATCCAATAGTCTCTATTCCAATTGAAACATTCAAAATTTCTCACATTTTGCCACACCAAATCTTTAATGCATGATGTTAAACTAAATAGGAATTCTTGAACTATGTGTGATTTGACTCGGATCCCTTTGAGAAAGGTAGTGACACCCATACACTTCATCATTGGGCCCAACAAAAAATTTTATCCTCCAATGGGTATGAACTCCATGACCATGAACTAAGAAAATACAGTTCAAGAATCATGACATCAAACTATATGATGACCTCTTTCCAAATGTGCTATTAGGAGTTGATACTTCTTGGCCTTATTCGTGTAAGGTGTGTCGTAACACTGAATGGAACATATCCGCTTAAGATATTATCTCCTCCAGGGTCAGAACTCAATGAACATAATCTAGGAGTCGGCGTCCTCAATTCATGATGTCAAACTGCAACCATTACATCATCCATTTCACGATGCCTAACAATAATCAAGGGATGGCTCAATTCCCTCACCAGAGAAGATTTACTCCACCACTATTGGTATCCAACCATGCTGGGTACAATAAATATTTGATTCTTGATTCCCATCTTCATGGGATACATAGTGATCTCTGATCATTTTTTCTTCAGTCCCACCCATAGGTTTATTGAGATATTGGCCACCCTTTTCCTTGATTATAGTCCAAGAACTGTGATCTTAAACTATTTTTAGTTCATTTCAAGATATCTATGTTGTTTTGAGACTCCTTGGCCTCTTTTGTCTCAGGTTTTATCTCTTATGTTCCATGTATATATCTATGGAGTGAACATTTTCTCCCATATTCAATGAAATATGACTTTAAACTATTTTCCATAGCCCAAGGAATATAAATATATTATAATTTACCCTATAGGACAAGAAAACCAACTCTAAAATATTTTACCTACTCAGGTTTTAATCCCTATGATACACCCATTCCACATTTTGAGTCCTTCCTGGTTTGTATTTTCATTATCTTTCAAATCTAGGACTCCCTAACGATGTTGGTTTTATGCAACTTTGGATCAGATCCCATGTTTTTTGACCACCCAAATGAATCTCCGGAATAAAACCCCCAATAATGTGTTTCAAACATGGTCAATAGTTGATTCTACATGTGCACACCCCATTCATGTATGGTACAATCATGGTACTTTTTTTGAACATTTTCATAAGTTGATCTTTACCTTCCAGTTGTCCCTTTTATCTAGACCAAGAAAATCATTTCATACCCACATTCCACTCTCTTGTTTCCTGGTGGACTTCTACCTTATTTATCCACTCTAATGTGTGCTCCCACATATTAGGTATCCCCATGTACCATTCCCTTTTTTCCACAATGAGTATGGCTCACACAGGCTTAGGAATTCGGGTAAGGTGTATACCGATGTGGTTGATTTCTACGTTATCCCCATGGTCCAAATTATATGACCTTATACTAAAGTCCTAACTAGAAAATATGGGATGACCATGGATCCCATCATGCCACTTCTACATTGATTTTTTTACCATATCACCCCAGATACACCCATCATGGGAAGCCTTATTCCCTTTAGAACAAACTTTGTGACCCTAAACTAAGAGCATTAGTGGGAAAGAATAGTGTGGCCCTAATATCCCTTCATGTTTTAATCATGACATGTTTTTCACCCTGTCACGCCACAAATACTTTCCTTAGTAAGCCTCCGTCTAGTATATTTTTTCTACTTATGTCATAAAAAATCACTAGTTATATCATTCACATCGGGTTTCTTTCATCTATTCTAAACAAATAATCTAGGAATATACATATCTTATTCTATGATACATAAATTTAAACTGTTGGCCAAGGTCTATGTAGTAAAACCTTAAGATGTATGTAATGTCTTGTTCACATGACGCTGAATTGAGAGACATGTCTTGATCACATTACATTAAATATTTCAATGAATCATAAACACTATATGAAATTCAACTACGTGTTCATCTTCCATAGTTTCATGACATGAACTACAAGTTCTTCCAGGCCCTAAACTAATTGATCTCACCTAAAATGACCTCTCCCTTTTTGATGGTTATCTACCACATATTCTGATGATACTTTTCATTTGAGGTGACACTCTCCTAGAAGATGTTTTTTATCGTTGTTCAATCTAGAAACCTCGCACCAAGGATTTCAATGCTATAGTGGAATAATTATGGAAGTTTTTGAAACCATTCGAGCATTTAATCAATTTTCTTCCATGATTTATGTGCCCATTTTACTAATCCTTATCCTCTTTCATGTTTTATGTAACCTCCAAACAGCTTGGTCTCATGCCACTTTGGGTTGGCTACCATACTGGTCCAATATTCTGAAAGAATTTTGATGACATTTCAAGATATGTATTTTTTTTTTGGACAAGTTTATTAGTCAACCCTCCTTTGTTTTTTCACATTACAAGCTAAGCAATATAGATTCTGCGTTTCGAACATGGTCAATATTTACCTATACCATGACACCTCTCCCATTGTGTTCTGATGTTTTGGTATTGTAATTTAAACCTCTCATTACCCTTTGTTTGGATAGATTCCAATTATCCAAGAGTTATCCCATTCATGCACTAGAGAAAATTGCTAAAAGATATCTAGATACTTCAAGAACCTTGTTCTCTAGCTACATCCTCTCTCATAACAAAAAAAACTAAAAATATTCAATAAACAATATAATAACACAAGTTACCAATTATTATTCGACATTATCATACAAAGTTTTAAAATCCTGTGGTCATCCCTTGTTTCTCACACCCATAATGACCCATGTTAGCTTAAGGATTTTTCATTAATTGTTTCAAAAATATGATTGCAATGAAATAATTAATGTAAGAAAGGAGAACACATTATATAAAAAGTAACAACTGGAAAAAGTCATCATCTTTGAAAAAACCCCACAGTTACACTCCAACAATAGAGCACTTCATCTCATCCAACCTCTGTTGTGTTTCCCTTAAGAGTCATTGTCTCTTTCCAAATTCAAATTCCTCATCATTGGCCACTATAAGAAGTTCACTTGATCTTATCAATTTCTATATCCACAAAGCATGGACTTCAAAAATTTGAGTAATCACCAAATTCATCTAGTTCATAGTATCGTCTCGTAGTTATTTCATAAAGATGATGATTTCTGACTAAGTTCTATGAAAATAAATGTTCTCTTATTCCTATTACTCTAGTTGTTTGATCTCTTCATTGACTTCCCACAGTTTGTACATGCTTTAATCTTTCTCTTGAAGCGAGGAGACTTCCAAGTGCTGACATCCTTCCCACGTCAATTTTATGTGGTAGTCGTAGAAACAAATATGGATATTTTAAGCATCTTCACCTCTTATACATTGATTGAGTATCCATAATTGAAGGGACCCCATCCAACTCACTAGCTGCAGCTTTAGAGCCTCAATAAATCGTTGAATCCACCCCTATACCCTACACCGAAAGATGTTGTTCTATTCATCCACCATAGGATCAGAGTCGAATATCTCCTTAGGGTATGTATGCTTATATTTTGGGAGTGTAGCTAGGTTTTCAAGATCATATTCCTCTTATGTTATCCTTTATAATGGACAAGGCTCTATGACTTGGTGGATGAAATATTCACATGTCTCTTCTTCTTTAGTAACCTCACACCTACCAGCCTCAGGTTCTTCCCACTAATGGGACCACTAAAAGATACATTAACTAGCTATCCTAGAACCAATGTTATATCTACATTGATGATTGTATCCTTTTGGATAGGCATAGAAATTTGAAGTCTATAGGATACCCCGACATCGTTTGCTTTTTTAGTGTACTGTCTTCTGATTATAGTGTGGGATAAATGATCTTTAGTCGATCCAATCATCGAATGACATCTATAACTCAGTGAAGTGAAGACTTACTGGATCTGGGCACCACATGGTCATGATCAAAAGTCTCCATAGATTCTTTCACAACATGAGATCTCTCACTACTTATTATATCCATAACTAGCACTGAACCACCTTGAATGTGAATGGGAACTCCATAGTAAAAGTTCATATTGAGGATAAATCTCCATGGAATCCCTATTATAGTTGAATAGTTAGGAATTTCTATTACCTTGCAGAAAAAAAAATTCAATGATAACATGTCTTATACATTCCATATAACTAATGTTGGGTGCCCACATAAGAACACTAGAACATGGTCCCCCATAGATGAAAGAAAAGAAATGTGGTTCCGACTTTCCACACCAGCTTCTTTAGTCAGCCCACCACCATCCACCTCTACCATAACCATCTCACGACTTACTGTGGCCCTAGGTGCAGGCTTCGGAGCATCCTTTGCCACACCCACTGACACATCTTCTCCCCCTATAATGGGGGCCTCTTTCTCATCACAGTGTTTCTCTTATATAAGGTGTGTTTCAGTTAGTGGACTTTCATAATAGAAAGAAAAATATTGATATATATGTAAGTTACATCTTACTAAGGGATGGTTGGTGAACAATTCTTTACATCCATCGATTATTTCACTCACCCAGGGACAATTGTTGAGCACCCATACCTATACGCTCCCCATTTTCTCTTTATTCCCTTTCTTCCTCTTTATCCTCACTTTATTATCCTTCTTCTTCTTCTTCTTCTTATTCATCTTTTTCTTCTTATTTTTCATCCTCCGACAGAGTTTCATCCCTATCTAACTCTTTATCAGCATCACCTTCTCCAGGGTCGTGGGTTCCTCGTACATCCCTCTACAATGCATAGAGATCCATAGGTGTTAGATAATCATATATCTGATGAAATATAACAATATCTACCACCTGAATACACCCCTTTCTTTAGAATTTTCTTATGAACCAATTCTTCTGGTCTCATTTCAACTCAAATTCCATGGGGGAATTTTTGAGCACCTGATTCCACACAGACCCATACCATCCATCTTTGGGTAAACTGAAGGCACCCTTTGACACGAAAGAACATATTGAAAAACAAAAGTAAGATGTATATAAGATCTAAAGTGTCTAAGGAAAATTAAATTCTTATTACAAGACCCTTACATGATCAATGTGATGTAAAATGCGCCCATTTCACATGAACCCTTCATGGATCAAATGAATAGCTACATAGAAACCCTCTTCCACACCTGGAATCTTCTGTTCCTCCATTAAGGCATTTTCCTATATATTAAAGTGTATCCATTTCTTTAGGGTGATCTCCCAAAATACAAAATTAATCTCTGCAACGCATAAGACACCTCTTCCATGATGACACAAAACTATGAACCTGTTAAGGTATAAGATCATGTGTGATGGTTCCGTTGAGGTCCACCATTATGTGTGCCCAAAATAGTTTGACCCTCTAATTATTATTTCAATCCTATGGAATGTGTGAGAAAAATACCCTTCTTTCTGCACCACCTGAACTTTAGCACAACCAAATCTTGTGCTCAACCAATCCTTTTGGGAGTAGATGACTAATCATTCATGTATCTACTCTTTGAAACTACATGGGTTTCCTTTACTCCAAAGCACCATTTTTGAGTACCTCTTATGAACGAACCTCGTTTCCTTCACTCAACACTTTCGAGTACCCCTCCAAGATTTTGTGTAGTTATTTCTTGGTCCCTCATGAGATGTCACTTGTTGTGATGCCCTACCTCTTTCTATTAATAATAGGTACACTAAGGGATTTTTTTCAGTATAGATATGCTAACACGTACCACATGAATAAGCACTCCACAACCCTGTCATATCCTACATCTTTTTATTCCTTCTGTTCACCAAGGGATGGTGACTGTCAATAATAGAAGCCCAAGGGGTAAGGAGTGTGTCCCACATGTCCATACTGCATGACGTAAAACTTACCAATACCAATGTCCTTAACACATGATGATAAAATTTGATCCAACCATATAGGTAAAGAGCAGGATTTCATAATATATGAGTGAGATGGAATGAGATCCCTCTCACAAGAAGTCACATCCTTTTCATAGGACAGTGGGTAGGCATTCGGTAACACTCAATTCTCAAAATCTCAATCTATTGTCCCTATCCCTTTGGTATTTTTCATGAGCTTCACAACATGAATTTTATATTCCCACTAATCTACTTTAATGTGATATATTTATCTCATGTAATTAGATCCTACTCACTTGTATTGATATTTCACTAAAGAAGATCCCAATAATAAGCCTCACAACATCCCTCATAAATGAATCTTTCATGACATGATAGTCAGGTATACTACTTATTGTTATTTTTACCACCCTAATCATAACTCATGTCAACTTAGAGTCTTGAAATGACCTTGACATCCCATCTATTATTGTACAACTCTCATGTGAAACCCCTAGCATGTCCAATGGGCATCCCTCCTAGTGTAACCTCGAGTTACCATCATTCCCCTCTCGTCTGGCCCTCCTCATTAGGTGAAAGACCTCTTTATCCATTAATAAAAATGTGGAATTTGATTCACAAATAACTGGGATACATAGGAAACCTCCCTAAGGTTCATGACCAAAACTTCTTTCATTCCATCCTTTTCTTGTTGATTCACTCTCATCCCCACTGCATGATGTTGAACTACATGAGGATTCTGAACTATGAGTGTTTTAATCAATTTATTTGAAATAGGGCTCATAGGACACCACTTTGAATTTCAATCCATCCAAAGGTAAAACTATGTTCTCCTTCCTAGATATGAACCCCTTCATGGTGTTACATCTTCCCTTTATCAGACACACCATCATAGGTCCTCTCTCAAACTGAATTTTTATCCATCCACATGGTAAACCTAGGTACTCTCTCCTAGGGATGTACCCTCATAATATAACCCCTTAACTTAATCAGAAACATCCCCCTGATCCACCCACATATGGGGTCCACATCCGTCCTCCACTATCTATCATCTACCCAGATTCTCCTCCGGCCACCACAGTCAGGCACCGCCATTATTGGGCCTCCTCCTTTGGTGTAATACTTATCCAAAATTCCATAACTATGTGGAATTTAATCCCTAATTAAATAGGTCACATAGAAAACCTCATTGAGTTTCATTCCCGACACTTCATCCACTCCATATTTTCTACCCAATCCACCCCTAATTCATCCGGATTTTACCCGGGCTACCACATCCCGATGAGATCATTCCACCCATATGGGTAGTTTATACATATAAGCCACATACACATCATCATTCCTCCTAGTTGTACTCAAGAATCACTCGAGCATATTCCATGTCTTCTAAAAAGTGTATATAGGATGCCTCCTTAAGGTTCAATATCAACCAATGGTAAGCCAGGGTACTCCCAAAATAGGGGTTAACCCTCTATGATCTACCATTAGTAGTGTCTATATCAGCCTTCATAGTGTGAAAATTTACTTTTATGGACACACCTCCATGATCCAACTCCATGGGGACTTCTGATCCGTCCATCAGTAAACCTTCTATGTATTCCATCCTAGGGATGTATATTCCTAATCCACACTTTGAAATTGTCTTGATCATCCCCACTCCATATTCACAAGACATTAAACTCATGACTAGTTACTATTAACCCAGGATATACATGGTATTCCTAAGGTAAACCTCAGATGACATGTCTTTGGCATAAGATACCTCATAATTTCCACAATAAAGAATAAAGGTGACCAATGTTCCAACATCCATACATGCCAGTGATACCCAACGCGACTGATCCCCTGACCGAAGGATAAATCCCTATCAAGACCCATTGTAGTTTCCATATATAAGAATCATAATAAAACGATGTCAATAATGATATGGCACTAGGAATTAGTTTCATGAACTATGTCTTAATCTATGATGGAGACCCTGACTCGGTGACAAATTCCAAGAATGAATCCATCGAATGAGGAACTAAAATCACATCATCATGTTTCTATCATGGATTATACAACAAATATAAATTGATGAATGTAACATTCCATTATAAATCGAGAATGCAGGGAATCAACTATGTGCTAGTGAACAATAACACACACAGGCCGAATGCCATAATGAACGCATGGGAAACAAACCTACTATGAAATAAAATTCATGGTCAACTAGAAATGAATTTCATTGTCAATTCCACATATCTCATGGTAGGTTTGGTATTCCATGGTTATTGTTTTATTTTTTTAAAGGACCTTCATAATAAACTCATGTATTTTTATAAAAATCATTTATTAAGTTATAATAAATTCTAAAAATGACTCAAATCAACAATAAAGTAACAAATATATTAAGATCTATAATTTTATTCTTAAATTTCATTAGATGGGTAGAATCATAATAAATTTCCAATTTAATGAATAATGAGTGAATAAATATATTATGATAAAATATTAAAAAATGTCAAACATTCAGTCACCAAAATTCACTCGCAATTATCAATTTCACTACTAGAAAAAAAATAACCATGATTTAAAAAAGTTTTTTATAATCCAATTCAGAAATATAATTAATGGGAAAATAAATTCTCTAATATAGCCGTATAATTTAATCATACATAGTTTTTATAACACATTATTTTATCTTACCTACAATTTATAACCCCTTTAAATTATCATTTTTATCTATTCATTACTTGAAACCAACCTTCCAAAAAAACACTCATCATTCAAGAGTAAATATGTTCAAATACTTTGAAAATTATTAAATGAATGCATTATTACCATAGGATTTCTATAACTCTAAAATGTACACTTTCATAGGAAAATTCTTTTATTAATCTTGAGTTTTAATCATGGTTGTTTAAGGGTTAATGGTCGGTATGGAATAATATAAAAATTAAAAATTATTTGAGGAGGGATGAATCCTAATGTAAATAGGATGATTATATTTTTCACCTTAATGAAAATAATTCATCACCCAATCCCTTTTTCAAATATATCACCATAACAATCCCATGTCTGTTTTTCATTAACTAGCCTAAGGATCACACTATCATAATAAATGGTTGTTTCTTCTTCTCTATTATATGTTTTTTACAATTTTATTTCAATTTTTTACTATATATATATATAGAATAATAAGTGTAATTAGAATATTATAATTGAAATAAAATTAAATGAATTTGTAAATATTTAATCCCAATATAAAAGAAAGAACTCTAACACATTTCCAAACAATAATGTGTTATACTTCATTGTAAAATCAATGAAGTGAATCCACCCACACACTTAGTTTAAACAATAATTATAAAAAATAATAGGCGGGTAATTTAGGATAAGTTGTATTGATTTTTGAAACACCTACAAATAATTTCATTACTTATAAGAGTTTATAGATAAGGTATAATGTTCTGGTAGGAGAATAAATTATTTTGTAAAATATGAAAAAGGTATCAATCATTTTGACATAATTTCTTTACACTTAATGTTTTGACATATAACCATATAAACTTATATAAGTAAATATAATTATCAAGATAATCTCAATAAAAGATGGTATAAAAAATAATGTTCCTGAATATTTCACACTACCTCTTGGGATTAAGAAATACAATCCTTGGATTTCCAAATAATTGGTATAGTAATTTGCTAAAATTGTAGAAAATTTATAAAAATTGAAACAAAAATATATAAACATATCAAAATTAATCTAATATTATGTTTTTAAAAGAATAAAGACTTAAAATATTAAACGGATTTAAATTATATTAGTTATTATGTTAAGATCAACAAATTTTAAAAAAACACACTAAAAATAAAAAAAATTAATAAAATGATTATTTATAGCCTAGTACATAAATTTAACCATCTCCAAAATATATATATTTTTAATTTTCCTCAAATTGTATCATAGTATTTAAAAATAATAATAATAAATAATTAGATTCATAAAAATGAAAATGATGGATGGGTAGAGATTGTTGATTTCATTTATATTCAACTAGGACTAGACTAAGCTCCTCTAATTTGGTATTTCAAAAATAATTATTAAAATGTATAATACGTCATCTATTTACTAATAAATAGCTTTTGGAATCCCATTTCATGATTTACACTATACTATAAGAGAATAAAATAATTGTATGAAAAGTTTCATCCCATATATATCAACGTTTACCTAACATTATCTTCAATTTGGAAATTAACAAAAATTATTTTTCCTTAATTTAAATTTATTTGTTTTATATAAGCTTCCCATGGGAATATTTATTACCTTTATTATATAATATAAAATTCTTATAACCCTCCATAAGAATTTATTCAACTTATTTCAATTGTAACATTCTTTATTTTCCAACTCTAGTAAAATCCATCATCAACATATTTAATACCTAGTATGAATTTTCTTCTAACACCATTGGAAGATGGTATCCTTTATAAAAAAAATTATACATATAATTTCCAATTTTTCTTTAAAATTTTATTAAGTATGGAAAATGTTCATCATATGATTTTTGTTATTCACCCTTTTTTTTGTTTGAAATTCTTCCCTATTTTTTTTATCTCTCCATTGGATACATTAGACAATTTATTTGAATATTAGAAGATTGGGGTAAATGTTTTATTAAGAACCCTATATATTATCTATTTCAACTTGATATATACAGAGAGGGGATTTTTGAATCTAGGTTTGATCTTTTTCATTTAAGATATTGTATCTTTTTACCATATTAGTAAGAACACATTGAATCCATTATAGTTCGTCACACATCCACCATAATCACAAAGGGAAAAGTAAAAAAAGAAAACTATAATTTTTTCTTAGGTCAACATAAAAAGATAATCAAATGATAATACACTAGTGATGTGTTAGTCATAACAGAATTCCCTATAATAAAAAAGATTTTATGGATAACAATTTATTAGTCATAATAACTTTATGTCAAGCTCATGAACTTTGGAAAATAATTCTTCTAATAGTGCATTTCTTCCCTTAGAATGATGTTTTTTTACACTTATTACATTAATTTATTCAAATTGATGTATTTTTAGTTTATTATTGTGAACATAACATATAAATTACAATGAAAATATAATTTTATATTCATCAAGATATAATGAATATGATACTTCAATGCATTTAAAAATCCAAGTAATAATCCTTAGAAGTTCTATAATGAGTTTCATGAATTAAAATGTTCACTATGTAAAATATTCCACTGAATAGTAATGCATTGTGTAATGTGAACCATATACCACATGTGGTTATTTGTGTGCTGTAAAAAATATAAATCTTATGTGAAACCTATTCTCACAACTCTTTCATGCACCACTCCATCACATGGAACCTTCACGAGATGTATTTGAGTATAACTCCTCATGAACTACCTCTTATTGAGTGTCCTTATAATAATAACTTCATGAAATACTTCGTGGAACGTCACTCTATAATCTAATTTATATTGAAAAAAATACATGGTATTATCCCACACATATTATGCATCAGGAACAAGTATTATTCATATTGCCTGTTTTAGGAGCTGTTCTACTTCACATATGGATCTGACCGATGTGACTATGCTTTGGATATTACATTAACTTATCATTACTGTATAATGAAGTGATAATCAAGTTATTTATAAAAACAATCCTTTTATAAACGTATTAATCTTTATTTTACATTAAATCCCTTCACTTATTCCAGCTTTGTTTATAGTTCTCATATCCTGTCAATGAACCATTTGAACCAAAACATCACAAATGACACTAGAAATTATATAAATCCTTCATAGTCTATAATAATACCATCGTGAAAATCCATTTTTGAACTTACTTATTGAAATTCCGTCATGGAATGTATTTCATAAACCTCATTCATGAAAACCTTTGAATGAGATTTTTACTGCACACATCCTTTAAAAGATTAATTCTACATACATCTTATGTAAAACAACTATTAAATACTTACTAAATGGTGGTGTAAGTGTGACATTAAAATTACCCCATTGAACTGATTTTTTTAAATCTATAGAAATCCCTCCAAACCAAAACTATAATTCTCCCTTTTCTATGAAAAATTAAGAAAAAATTAAAAATAATTCTATAAAATATTCTTCTTCTTTGTACAATTTTTTGTACGATTAATACTATGTAGGCCTTCAATGTTGTAACCATATTGATAACTAACACAAAATCAATATCAATCATGGATCATCTATCTACCAACATTCTCCCCCAGTGAGTTTTTTGGAAACCCGTAGTGATGTACAGTTATATAAACAAAGTGAACTTATTCTTGAAGAAAACAGGATATAACATCCTTCACAATAAGTCTACATGATCATTTTCTAATTTATGAGAAATATTTCAATATTGACTTCCTTGCATCATGTTAATGGTCTTTACAAAAATCCCTCTTTTTTCAAGATAAATAAACCACCATTTAACAATTCCCAAAGGATCATATCTCTCTTATAATTTCAGTCCATGTACTGCCTCTTGAAGAGATAATCTTATCTCTAACAACACATGATATATAAGATCACTTGATGAAAAATATATTCATATTGTAATTTCAATATCATATAAATTATCTACTATTATCTTTTGAATTTTATAATCATTATTCCTCTTTACTAATAAAACCTAAGTGAAAGAACCTATCAAATTCATAACATTCCATATAAAGAATTCGACATAAATGGAGAGAGGATAAATAAAACTATATTCAAGATGAGGGAGCTGGTTTAATGCCAAGATTCCACTAATTAATATAAATAGTGAAGTGGAAAATGGATATATCATAATGTATAATAATTTGTCCTTAGTTTCAACATACTTAACTATGACAATTAATTTCTTCACCATCTCTTTGAGATAGTGATACATGATCTAAAAAAGCTTTATTAGAGAGTGTTGAACTAGATTTTTTATGAGATCAATTACACACTTTTTATCATAAATGATCACCATATATTGTTTTACTTCATTTACAATATCATCCATCTATTTACTCATCCAAAAAAATGAGTGAACACGTTGGTTACTACAATTCATTCTTCCACTTCCTTTTTTAACAAATTAATTTTCAATTTTTTTCTCAACCAGAACACACATTTATTTATAATAAATAAAACCCTACCACTAGTGTAATTTCGGTCCACCACAACTCTTTCCTAGTCTGCATTAAAAATTCAATATCAAATGATTATTAAAAATATCAAAGATAAATACAAAATCAAGAGTACATTGAATATACATAATAATTTATTTAACTATAATTAGATGATATTACTTTCTATTTCTCTAGAAAGTATCCACCAAACATGTCACAAAAACATATATAGTAGAGTTTACCTTAGAAATAGTAATCTCCCAATTATACTCACTTACCTAGTAGGATCTATAAATTTCTCATCCTCATTCTAAACATGTTTGGTTCTATCCATAACTAATGTTTACATTGGCTTTGAATCATGAATGTCATGTTTCCTTAGTAGATATCTCTCATTATTACCATAAGATATAAAGGTGTGTCTCCCTTTATAATCAACTAGAATATATAGAAATTATGTAATCTCTCTAGTCATAATCATCTCAATATTGAAACTCCTAAGACTATAAAATTAATCCAAATTTTTATACCTGTATATACTAAATATTATAACATCTACATAGACCAAACACCATTAATTTTTCTTATTTATATGTCTTCAAATAAATATTGTGATCAAAACCACCCTTTTCGAATTAAATATTCTTTAATTAGGAATCAATTTGAGTGTATCGTGATTTCAGTGGATAATTTAAACCATAAATGGCCTTATTAAACATTTACACTTTATTTTTTTTATTTATAATTAGTAATACCACTAGTTTTTCAATTTACACCTCCTCTTTAATCATTCCATTCAAAATTTTCTTTAAATATTCATTTTAAAAACTAATTAAGAGTAATATTGAATCAGGTTGAGATAAAAATGAAAATATTTCTTCAATATAGCCTCCTTTAATCTATACATATACATTAAAAACCATTAGTTCCTATTTTGGATCTTATTTCCCTACTCATAAAATTTATCCATAAGATCAACATTATTCCAATAACATTGTGATGCTAAGTCTTCTTTAACAATTCACAAGTTTAGTTTTAATTGATTTAATATAGTTATTTATTTATAGATATAATCATTTAGTCATACATTGTTATTTCTTTAAATGATGTTGCTTCTATCATTAGAATTAGAGTAGCATGCTCAACATTTCTCATTATTCATGTCTTTTTAGGAGAATTTATGTTTCAAATTATATTGTATATATTAAAAAATATTCTCTTAATTCTCCTCTAAAGCATGGGATGAATTTATTGAAAAATAGTATCTTATTCAAATTCAACCATATATTTTTCATTATTTGGGGATGTTTTAATAATAATAATATTAGTACCAATAGAATAATGTTCATCACATGGTTCATCAATGTTTTTACTTTTAAAATTATTTACATCTTCATTGTTACTCCCCTAATCACGGTTTCCTAGAGGTGGTGGGTTATTTTTTACATGGAAAATAGAGTAAAATATATTATAATCTAATGATCGATTTTTAGTATTCCTCAAGAGACTAGATACATTACATTTAAATTTTACAATTATTGGCGCTCCCTTTTTCACTTGTGGTTGAAATGTTTCAATGAAAAATATCATATGTATATGGATGAGGAAAAGGAAGGAAAGGTGAATGTAAACTCTTTTCACATCTATTATTCCAAGTATAACCTAAGTGGTCCAACATATACGTCAAACTCATCACATATGTAAAACTAGCATGAGGGACTTATGTTAGTGACTTGTGTAAACCACCTCCTTCAACTAAGGACCTGAGATTACTTATAAATAGGACCCTTTGGCTCTGAATTTCATATGAATAGATTTCAGATGAAAATAATGAAACCTCTTCATGACCTAGACCTTTTTTATGTCCTAAAACTCTCCAAGTAGTTCTCCATGCTTTAAAATAACATGGATTTTATTAGATTCTATATATTATAGTTCTTTAAAGATCTAAAACACCAAATAACTATGTGAGTACACACTTCCCCTAGTCTACAAGCATAAGGGTGAAGGGACCTTCCCAATATCCAAACATGTGAGAGACCCTTCTAGGAGCACCTGCAGAGAACCTTAGAAATTTGAGAAAGGTATCACCCATGTTTAGTTTCCAATTTTTTTCTCTATCTGTGTTCTCCAAAGTAATGCGACCATGAGTTGGCTCTATATTCATCCATATAACACTTGAGCAATGAATCCCCCCATATCACCCTCATATCACCTTGGTAAATCCAAATCCATCCCACCCAGGTATCACCTAGATTAAGTAACCTATGGGCCCCCCTTTCACATATACAATGACAGAATTCCCCTTAATCGAAGTTCAATATTTTAGGGGGGCCAAGATAAAATATCTTCCAAATCCCTTATATATATGTTATTAGAACATATGGTACACCAGTTTTACCTATTGATCATACATTCATTTGGTAATTGAAGTCATGAATTTAACATCCCCGATAGGTAAGGTCCTCAAAATGTTTGTAATAATATATTCTAATTGTAATTAGGATCTCAGCCTTAGGGGTAGTGGCAGATGACTTCTCAGGCTAGGTGGAAAAATTTTTAACCAAAATTTGATGAGTATCAAATGAAAATCTCATGATATCATCATTAAACTCACCATATTGTCATATTACACCTATATTTCAAATGGGAATCCCTCCAATAATAAGACCACAATCTTTTTTGTGGGATATCTCCCATCTTCCAAACTCTTTTCCTTATCCACTAATGGGTGAAGAAGATTTTTTGATGTACCGACCTTCAACTTACTCCTATTTCTCACATTGTTGATGAATCAAATGTACATAAGGATTAGTGGTGATCATGTAACTAGATTGGTTAAATACTATAAAATGGTTTTCTTACTAGTTATATGCACAAACCCTTCTGAACTACATGGGATTTGATTTTTATCTAAATACGATACATAGGAAGCCTCTTTGAGGTTCAAACCCAACACTCTAAACTCACCCTAATACTTAATAGGGAATATTCCAAATAAGTTAATGTCCATCTTAAAAGACTATATTAACCTTGGATCTTTCATCACCATACTTATTGGGATATATTCCAAGTAATATCATTCCCTCTTCCTAAGAGTCTATATCCATTCTTGGTCTGTCATTCCACTTCAGAATAAGTTCCACGCCAACATTTTCTAGGAACCTTTCACCTAGAAATCCATGTCTCTTGATGTTAAACTACATGTTTTGGTTTTTATAACATAACCTTAAAAGGTTTGATGTGTTTCGTTAAGTTCCATAAAACTATGTGGGTTCTCATTCCTCTCAGGAGGATACGTAGGAAGCCCCAATCAAGGGCATGATCCCAACCTTAAAACAACACATGTATCCTAGGATGATAATAAATTCTAGAGTGCCTAACATTGTGGATTAAAACCAGAATCACTACGTAATAAACATAACTGATATGGAGAAACTATAATACTTAGAAATGGTTTCAACTGATGGAGAACCTCAGATGAATATAGATTGTTTCCCATCAAGACAAGTCTATGACGTATTTTTTATACATAAGGGTGATCAATTACATGGATATAATTTAATAGGGATTCATGGTTATCTATTAAATCTAAAATAGAGTCATGGAATAGGAAATAATTCCCCACAAAAGGGTTTTATGATCCCAATCTCCCATCCTCTCAACCAGCATGAGTTCTTAAGCATTGTTGATAAATTCCCTAATGACATCCTACCATCGAAAATAAGTTCCATGATCTGTCATGGATATTAGAGCAGTGGGGTGCTTCTAGTTCCATGAAAAAACTCTAATTACAGACAAAACTCACCATGATCAAATGATAAACAAAAAATTTTAAAACATATGTGAATCCTTTCATAATTGTGCCTCCCATATGTCAGTCACTTTCATACTCTCATAAAATGAAATGTTTTTAACATGGATATTTTAAGATAATATGTTTCACATGAATTAATTTATTTTTATGATTATTTGATATGTTTTATTAGTTTGTTTTATCATGTATACATATATGAAATTTCATCAGAACTCCCTTCAAACTAATGGAATCTTACTAACTAACACAAATATATGCATCAACTACTACACAACTTGGATCCTCATCTTACCAGAGGTCACCATCCCCATATCTTTTTTTTCAACATTGTGTTTCTAACACATTGTTTCACTGTAATTTTTCAATGGTGTTTTCTTGGAATTGGATACTACACATGTATCCCTACATAATATAAATCCCTAATAACATTCCAATCAAATATGGATGGTGGCCACAAAATGGATTGAAACCATCACTATATTAAAATGTATGGATAGCCTTTCCCAAGAACATAACAAAAAGTTCCTCTCATACCATATGGGTGTATAATAACATGTTATTAGTGGAATTGTCTCAATATCATAGAATTTTACACGAAGTTATTATACCTATAAATTTTACCACCAATTTCACAATGTTCCAAGTCCTGAGAATTATTAGGATATATCCTAGTGGGCTCCATCTCGTGTCACATAGACTCAAGCTCCTATGATATACCACTAAGGGATGTGATTAGAAAATATGGACCATGATTACAATATTATGACTACTAGAGAAACCTAGTCTTAGGATATGACCAAAACATACGATCAGACCCATATTTCTACTCATGCATATCAATCCATCAAACACATTTTTTCATTAACCATGGAAAATTATCGGTACACCCTATAGAAAATAATGGGAAACCCCATATCTCTTCCCCCATGCAAGTTAATTTTTGGTTTATATTGGAAAGAAATGGAAGATGTGATTAGGGACACATCACTACTCCAACCATGTAACGATAATATCTTCTCATTCTAGTTACAGAAGACACCCCTTACATCTTGGAAATGATGGAGGTACAAGAATCTATTCGTTTCCACATTTTTCAAGACATCAAGGATATAATTATTACATAAGTAGTGATTTGGAATTTGGAAAATAACCCAACCTATCCATTTTAAGTGACCCATCTACTTGATAATATCTTCACTAAAGAGAATATGTTTATTTCTTCTCCTATTAATGAGGGTTTTCGAGAAAATCCCATGATAAACTGAAACAAGATCAAGCACACACACATATTCCAGCTTGAGAAAACTATCCCACTACAACCATCACTCTATGGTAGGAATATGTCCCAATAAAAAATCTATAATCCTATTAGTACATTCCATTAGAAACATGAGAGTCAATCAAGAAATCTCTTATACATGAATTTCATTTTACAAAGCATGTTGATCCATCATCCCAAATGAGAGTACCTAAAATTAATCTCACCAAAGGAATATTGAAAACCAAGATCATATCGACAATCCTATGATACATAAGGTTGGTGTTCTTTAGGACCTCATAAATCTATCAGAAGTGTACCAAGATCATATTGAACTTTTAACAAACTATGAATATAGTAGTTTCAATTATGAAGGTCCTCCCAAGGGTTTTTATTCTAGTATCAATGGAGTTACTCCCCAAAAATCATACCTTGAAGGCCTCTTTCATGGTCAATACATAATAAATCATGATAACCATTCTCCATATGAGTATATTGTAGACCCTCCTCTTTATTATAGGATCAAATGGAAAGAATATCCTCCCCATTCCATCATCCACCTTAAAGGTCCTCATTAGGGTATATACTATAGTGTTTCTTCCTATAGTCATACATCAATCCATAGTGTTAGTCCTACCCATGAAGGAATTCATTGTGAAGGTACTATATATAGTGATATGTTACATGGATAATAAGTTCCTCCCAATGAACATATATTATGAGAAAACCCTCATATCATGATGATCATGGGAAGATGAGTCCAGTCTTGTCAAATTTATTATAACTAACAAATGATATCATTTCTCAATAAAAAGATAGTTTGAGGAAACTTTCACTCTCTAAAACACACTTGGATAGTCATCTCTCCGACATAGTATAGGATTTTCATCATAACCCCACCTATTACAACATGGAAGATGGGAAACACCCACATTGGTTAGTCTAAGAGGAGGAATATTCTACAGAAGACAAAGAAGAATCATTTCTTATGAGAAAATAATTCGATAATGACCATATTGAAATTATGTTTTGGATCTTATCCAATCATCAATACAAAATTTTGGAAATATTATAATAATAATATGTGTATGAAATTTTCCTAATCATAAGGTCGACTCTTCATTACATTAGCGATAATGTCTTATCATATGAAAGTTATGGAGATCATGTTAATGTAATCAAGGAACTATATTATCAAATTAGATTAGATGACCTTAGGGCAAAGTGATTCTTGAAATACGAGAAATAGTGTGAGGGTCTCCAACATGCATGTCCTAATATATTAAAAAATCTACATAATTAGATCAGATATTCCCTAGAAAGTGTCAGAATCAGGGGATGGGGTGAGCATAAAGAATTCAATTTTATACCACTCCCTGATTAGTAGAGTCAACCATAAGTGAAGTCATACAATGTCATCACTTATATGAAAATCTTAGAAGAAAACTATAATCATGAAAGATGGATCGCTCAGTAATATTTGACCCTAAAAAATATCATAGCTGTTCGGATTGACATGATCAAGCCATTGAATAACCCTTCAGAAAAAAAATGTGAAGGTTTGGTAGCCATATCTCTTAAAAAGTAAAATATTCATACAAATACTATCCTATTAAAATCATGTAGCTCACATACAAATAATCCAATTCACCCAACACATTCTGGAATGAATATCCACAAGATCAAGAGTCTATCCTTGGAAAATTTAGCCACAGAATTATAGGTGAAGCTTCATACTACAAGGATGGGGAAATTTTTAACTTGTCCAATCCCTAAATGACAAACAAATCAGGTTGGAAATTTATCAGTAGTTGAGCTAGAACAATCCCATCCCACGGGACTGGGACAATTTTTACCTCATCATCATTTCCAATAAAAGTTAGTTCTTTCAGGATAAGGATGTCCAATAAAATAACAATCCAAGTTTTTCTAATTTCATAACACTAATTACATGATCAGAACATGAATGATGAAACTATTATTAGATTCTCTCAGATTCACCCTTTTCCTGACACATCTAAAGGGATCAATGAAGGAGAAGGTGAGACCACATAGGCTGTATAAACAAGAGCGCTATATTAGGGGTACAACTGACCATGAAGATCATATTCCTTTTAGTAGTCATCCTCCTAGAAACTGACCATTCATTCATCCCAATACTAATGTGACACTGGTCATTCATTATGGATTGGTGAATGTAAGTTACACCACTCATGCGAATGTGACCGAACATAAAACTAATATGAGATAAAATTAATAACATATTTCAATCTAAAATACATCCTATATAGAAATTACTATGAATTGTGTGTTTACATGGATACAGAGGATCACTATGAATTTTTGGACTCCCTAAAAGTTTTCTATATTACGTCATCAATGAGTACCTACTGAGGAAAAGGGTAAAGGTTTGGTTTTATCTCAGCCAATTCTTGAAGTGGTTGAACTTCTTTCACTTGAGGAATGATTTGATCATAATGATGAAGATTTAGAGTTGAGGAATATCAATTCATAACTACTCTGAGGCATCATCCCTGCTAGTTATATTATTCAAACAAAGCCCCATATCACACTCTTAACCGACGTACCTCAAAAAAGAGGATCCATCACAATAAAATAAGTATATTTAGAATATCCTATGAATGTGGGATACAAAAATGAAATGTACTTGGACCACATAGAAGTGAGATATTAGAAGTTTACTCTAATAGGTTCACAACCATAGGTAGTCCAGATGAATCCTCATTGGACATCCCCTATTGGTTACCCACCGTGAGTATATGCAGAATCTTCATAATTGGCTAAATCTTTTGTACCCCCTACTCAAGATCCTATATATTTGGCTATTTCCCCCAAACTCATTGACAATATATTATCAATGGAAGCTCAATTAGAATTTGTGGATAGAAGATATACACTGATAAAACCAGAAAATAATGGATTCCTTGAATGGGAGGATCTCACTAAAATTTACAAATCCTATAATCAAATCATTCAATGGATCAAGGGACATGGAATAACATTTGATGTACTTATTTATTCAGTGTTTTCCAGTGATGGGACCCCTTAAATGGTAAGAGTTTTTCAAACTCAGGTGTTCCATGATAACGTTAGAGGGACTAGCCTTCATTTGGTATACCAATTTACTATTTTTTATCGATCATGGTTTTTTTATATCTTCAATAATAATTCCTATATCAATTTAGCTCAACACTATATAAAACACCATCCATCAACCTCTAAAGTGGAAATGAGTGAGGGAATGAGATTGTAAAAAAATTATTTCCAGGTGTAAGGGTTTGAATAACTCTTGGAACATAAATCTTTTCCATGTTAACTTTTTGATTCCTTTTATTGGGAACCTTTGTGATGACCTATGAAAACCAATTATCCAAGTAAAGAATCATGGTGGGTACTGAGATATTTCCAAATTTTAAAAGGGGTTAAAGAGTTCTATTTGTGATCTTGATTCAAATCCCAACAATTTCAAGTAGCTTGGGAAAATAGAATGGATAGAGTGGAAAATGTGTCCATCACAATAAAACTGGCCTCTACATTTGCTCTAGTTCCAATGCTCGCACTTACTCACACAGAAATTTCTCCTAAATGGAATCTTTAGTATTAATATTTCTATCAATAAGAGAATAGATAACAAAAACACTCTCAATTAAAAGTCTAAAATAACAAATTATTTTTCTTGTAGGATAATAATGTTCTGGTTTACATTATAGTAGCTATGGAATGTAACTTGCTAACATTGTCAGATCTTAAGAGGCCTGAACAAGTTGGTATCTATGATTGATAAAATTATTTCCCTTTTTAGTAAACATTGGGTCATACCATCTAATATTTTATTATTTTCAATGAAATTATACAAAATATGTTTGATTCTAGGCATGTGAAACTGAGTAAAAAAACAATCATAAGTATCATGTGTTTCAGTCTCTAATCCCAATGATTAAGAAAATGGGAAGAATTTACAAGAAATATAGTAAAAAGGTTCAATTATTGGATTGTGAGAAAAAAAATCAATGAAACTCCTGATATCTTTAGGGAATAGTTAAATAAACCAACTTAACCCTAAGTTTCCTCATCTATAATACAACAAACATTATCGGCATAACAACCCTCCTAATATCAATCATTTTTTGGAAATAGAATGACCAAAAGAACTGTTAGTGGAGGATTCTGAAGTCAATCCATACTCTCCAATAATTAATTCCACTAGCCTCAAGAGTATGGTCACCATCTCACCAAATTATACCATGGGAATTGAATTACTAAATAAAATCCTCATCATATGAAGAACTAATATTTTTTTTCATTAATGTCAGATAATTAATGGACCCCTTCTTTGATGATGGAATGATTATGAACTCAACTACCCTATTCTAGAATGGGGATCCATCGGTAGATGATATAGAATATGAGAATTTTGGGGAAGATGTAGTCATTGAAAGCCCTAATATTTTGGCCACATCCTTACCAGAACCATTAACACTATCGAGACACATGATAAAGCCATTCAATGAGTGCAGTAATTATAAGGAAGTGAACCATCATTTTCCAATATTATTATAGTCCTAATTATTTTATAAGATTGACTAAATGTGGTGAAAGAATCCTATCATACTAGATAGATTGGTAGGAAAATATGTATTAATCTAATAGCAGTGAAAATGTCATCGATCTATGTTCATCTACCTGGCTCATCTACCCTAGGAACCTCATACTCTAAACTATCATATTGGGAACATATTCTCATAGAAAAAATAAATCGTTAACTCAAAATTACAACATCCTAGTGTTTTTTTGATGGTTATATAAAAAAATTCAATAATGGATGCTCTTAATATATTAAAGGATCTTCAATAATCATTTTTTGTGGCCCTTCTAATCCCTTAGGAGTTTAATGCTTATGTTGTGGTCATAGAAGTACACTACGCAAAGATAAACACTATGAAATGCCATGAGATTATATATTTTGTATAATATGTCAAGGATTCCATGATTACAAGTATACTGTAGGCCCTTATATATGAATTTAGGCTATATGACTTTGATAGCCATCATTATTTCAATAATAATAGCTTTGGAGTCAAAATCATTCAAATACGAACACATTATAGGTTGCGTTATATTGGAGCTAGCATGAATCCCTCTCATGTGACACTTCAAGGGCATGAAAAACTAAACAAAATCTGCTAGTCTAGATCAAGATTAGAACTAAATTTTAGGAATTAATGTCTGGCATTTAATTCATGGTCATTTGAATGATACCACATTTAATGTCCTGCTAGGAAGTACATGGATACACCAACATTCAACAATAAAATCATAATATTAACAATGTTCAAAATACTTCATTAATGGGGAAAATGGGATTTTATAAAATGATATATTCCTATTTAAATCTTATAAGTCTTTATAAATTGATTCAAGATATTATCAAAGAGAAGAGATGCAACCCATGACTGATGAAGATTCTAGGATTTCCACCCCAATTTGTCTGGAAATGAAACCAACCAACACATTCAAGGATCATGATGATGAATATATATTACCTATAAACTATATTAAATATGTTAGTTTAGAATTGGGAATGTATTCATCAACCCACATTATAGGAGTCATTTCAGTTGAACCTAGAAGTTATAAAAATGCTTTTGATCCATTTTTCAATGGAGATTCTTCAGGTAACAATTCCCTCACACTATCCCCATGAATTCAATAGACCCCAACTTCCTCATGTGAGTCTAATGAAATTTTAATATCACTTCTGGGGAATAGAGATATCATTACCTCTGAATCTAATAATATTAATCATTACACTAACTTTAATGATTCTCTTTCATCACACATTCATCCTAATGTTAGCATAAAATAAGAAGATAGGAAGAGGAGTAATAGGAAGACAAAGACTATGAGGAAGGAGGATTTCCTCAAATACACTCCTCCATCATTTGAGGAAGGTGTCTCATCAATTGTCGATGAACTCCAGTAGGTAGATCTGGGTATAGAGGAAGATATATGACCTATGTTGATTAGTTATTAAATGCACATTAAGAAACAATAAGTATATACATCTTTCTTAAAGTAGCAATGAGAATTATTTTCCACAAATTTTATATAAATTATAGGTCAGGATCCCAAACTAGATGCACTCCACCTAGTTCTGCGAGAAGATAATTTTGGATAGAAATAATAATCTAGAAAAACACATATGACCCATGTTACCAAAGTTAATGAAGAATATAATAAGATAATCTATCATTAATTAATTCTAGTAACTAAAATGGTTCACCAATATAGTATCAGTTATGAATAAGAATGGAAAAAATATAGTGTGAATCAGCTTCAGATATCTCAACTGGCACTATATAAAAGATGAATTCTATATTGTAATTATTGAACTTCTAATAAATGCAGGGGCTGAATACTAGACCCTTTCATTAATTAATAGATACTCCAGATATAACAAAATCTGAATGGACCCTGAAGTCAAAGAAGTCACTTCCTTCAAGGAACCATATGGAATATATTGCTATCTAGTGACTCCCAATGGCTTGAAGAATGTTGAAACTACATACGATTGTTCAATGAACTAAAACATCAAGTAGTTTCTAGGAAATTTTATTGACTACTATATCAAAGATTTAGTGGTCAAATATTTGAAACATTCTAACTATCATGCAAAACATGGGTTATTTTTTTTAACAAAATTCAATAGCATGGCCTAAAAACGAACCCCCTGAAATGTTCTTTCATTGTAAAATCAGAAAATTTTATCATCTTTATAGTACACCATTATTAAATTGAAGTCTATCATGAGAAAAAAATTATATCTTTAACATGTTACCTCCATGAAACCTAAAATAGATAACATGAAAAAAGGGTGTATTTTCTACATTCAATGATTTACAGAAAATATTTCCAAAAGGATATTTACCTTCACAAAATTGGTGAAAAAATGGGTCATGTGTCATTAGATTGAAAAATTTCAAAAACAATTGATATTATTAAGAAGTATTTTTTGATTCCACCGGTGATGATGCAACATATTGAACGAAACACTCTCATATTACATGTGATATCCTTAGATAAATCATTGGGTACATTCCACGAACAAAATAATGATACTAAAAATGAAAATAGTCTCTATTATCTCAGACAAATCATGATATATACTGAGATTAATTATTCATATATCAAGAAGAAATGCCTAGAATTAATATTTGTGGTTCTTAAACTGACGAACTACTTGTAAGATCCTGAGTTACATTTGGTTTACCAATCTGACCCACTCAAGTATATATAAAACCACACATTGTTGAATGAATATTTGAAATGGGGGATGGTCATCCTATAATAGTTTTACATATAGTTCATGCCAAATAATTAAATAAAAGGGGAATGATTTTGTAGATTTTCTCATAGATTATCTGAATTAATAAAAAAAATATGGATACAAAACATCTAGATGAAGAAAGTTTCCCTATCCAAGACTCCCCCAAAACATGGAAGATGTATTTTTATGGAGAATCTAGTATCCCAATAGACAAAATGATAGAATAACCCAAATTCAATAAAGTAATTTTAGGATTCATCCTTATCTCTCTAGATAATTTATTTCTACCTCATTCATTCCATGCTATAAAGGCTACACAAATAATGAGGTAGAATACCTGGACCTCATTAATGGATTTAAACCCACACTACAAATACCAGTGGTCCATCTAAATGTAGAATTAGACTCAGAGTTAGTAACTATGTTTGTCAAAAATGATGATGTTATCAATAATGAAGAGTCAATTCTCTTTCTTAACTATGTTCAAGTATTTATGGAAAAATTCCCCTTAAATCCATCATTAAATCATATCAATAACTCATAGAATTATTAGTTTGATTAAATTGAAAATATAGTTATACCTTTGGTAGATCTAGAAAGAGATGAAAAATTAATCAAAATTTCACATTTCAGAATATTATCACTATTTTTTATAAGATCTTGGAAGAGATAAATGAGGGTAGTTCTATCCATGAAACAAATATTATTATAAATGCGTGGTTGAATCCCATACTGGACCACTTATAATGTGGGATTATCCATATGAAATATCTAGGAAAGACAAAATTTTGTGAAGGGTAGTAAACCTCATCATCTATAATATCCCAAATCATCAAATGTTCCTCCATAAATAATTTTTTGATGGAATCATCCTCTGATGTATTGATGGAGAGGAAAATATCACCATTATGTGAGAATTCCATGTCAGTTTTTATTGTTCCCATTAGTCTAGAACCAATATCACTCACCAAATTAGAATGCATACATATTTCTTGACATTGATGACATATTATTGAAAAATATTCACAAAAAGGTATCATCCTTTTCAAGAATGTGCTAATTTTGTTCATAAAACCCCAGAGTTATTATATACTTAAAAATACATATAAACATTCACCAATTGGGTAATAGATGTTTTGGGACTATACCCTCCCACTATAACTAAGTAGTTTAAATATTTTCTCTCTATTACTAACTTTTTCACTAAATGGTATGAATAAATACCCCTCAAAAAAGTTATAACAGTAACCATGATCCATTTTATGAAGTCCAACATCATCCCCAGGTTTGGTGTCCCTCAAAAAACATATATGGACAACAACACAAACTTCTATTCTTCTAAATTGATGATATTGTACCTGGAATATAAAATCAATTTTAACCATTCATCCTGATATCATGTTTTTTCAAATGGACAGATAGAGGATTCAAAAAAACCCTATTGAAAAGGCAATTAAAAATAGTGAAAAAGGGCAATAAATCCATGCTTTAGAATCTCCAACATACCTTGTGGGCCTACCGTACCCTAACTCATACTATTTCACAGGTGTCCCTATTTTCACTGTTATATGGGATGGAAGTATCTTTCATACTAAAGTCATGTTTCCTTCACTTTTTATTTCAATTTATAACCCATTTTATTTAGATGATTTGTTCTGAAAAATTTTGGGTGAATTAGAATAGTTAGATGTGAATACAAACATTACCCTTCATCGTTTAAAGGTTAAAAAAACTGAATAGCTCGAGCTTTCAACAATAAATTTCACCTTTATTCATACATGCAAGGGGAGCTACTATATTTTCTAATGACCATGATGATAGTGAGGAAGTAACCTCAGAATATTTAACCAAAATGGGAAGTGCCTTTTTTCTCTATAAAGTCTACTCTAATGGATCATATTCATTGGTTGCCATGGATAAGGAGCTTATTATTCCCCAACCAATTAAAGATTTATCAAGAAATATTTCATGTGATTGATGTCATGTGATCATAGTTGAATGACTAACAATCCAATACACAATTAATCCATACTACATAATGTAAACTTTTATATATTGATCCTTATAGAATGACCAGAAAATGTATTTCCCATTTCATCAATGTAATAAGAAATTAAATTTTACAACAATGTATTTAGTTTATTCAATTAAAATGTAGTCTTACTATATGCGTCAAGTATAGGATTCCTTTGGAAAAAAAGACTAGGAAGCCTCGTGGGATGAACATAGGATGCATTCATGAGATGATTTCCCAAACTCCTACAGAAAATTTATTATGAGATAGTTTCCAGAACTCCAATGATACACATGTTGCATAGTCACTAAATTCTTATTTTCACTACTTTCCTAAAACAATGTGTCCTTACCACATAAAATTTAACTTCATGGAATGATTTGAACTAAATTTGTCTTGATTATCTTTTTGAAAATATATATAGTTACACCTAGGTCGCTCATTCTAATACCAGCCACAAAAAAATTCCCCATTCCTTCTATATGATTGAGCTTAGTATAGGGAATCTATATCTAGAACTATGTATAGATTGATTCCTATTTCTTCAGGATATGTAGAAACACCTGGACCTTCTATATCGGTCTCAACCACAAATTCTGAACCCCTATATGATTTTCTTCTCTAGTGTTTGACTCCATGTCATTCACTCATATCAGACTATCCTTACTAGTAGATGAAGACAATCCATATGTTTTGGGGTTAATCAACCACTTCACAAGCTTTATTTGAATATTCTCTATGTGATGAAGTAATACCTAGATATTCCATGTTTCACACAATAAGAATAGATTATTTGGGATTATGAGTCTTGGTAAGGGCCTCTACGCATGGTAAGGTCACTTCTCAGCCCAATCACTATGACCTTAAACTATCAATACTTTATTAAAATGTATTTTTTAATGTATTAATTCATACCTTTTCTTTATATTTGCTAACCTAAATCCATCTTAATGAAAAATACATAATGGTTGATCTCCCTTTCATATGATATTAAATTATACATTGTTGTGGCCCTTTCCTGAGAAAACCATCATTACCTGTGTTAGTCTCCAACCCAAGATATATTACAGAACAACATGTCCCTTTATTATTATCCTAATGAGTTACCTAATGATTCCAAGATTATACATCATGGCCCAGTTTCAATATGATAAATTTATACGTCCCCTCACAATAACTTGATCAATGTGGGGAAATATTCCATATCACTATGTGTGGCTTCAATATCATATAAATGAGAGACAAAGTGATTCCTAGATTCTCCAACATGGTCCAAACTATAAATTAAAAAAAATGCTCCCACTCTCCTGTATATTAGAAATATCTACATGATAGAAGTTTGGGGTGGGTTTTCAATCCATATATGAACCAATATTCAAAAAAATCCTCTCTCTACATATGAACCATACCTATGTAGTGAACTGACTCTAGAAATGTGTGTGGATTGATTCCTATTACCACATGATATATAGTGACACTCAGATCTCAAATCCTTGGTCCATTCACAAATGTTCCCTCCATTACAAACTAATATGACATGTGTAAGGAACACTCTACCTATTCCTGGTTAATTCAATCATAAGTGTTCCATTAATACTTAGGAATATTATTTTCACAAAACATACTCTATTCCTAGAGAAATTTTGATCTCTATAATCTTTACTTTGGTTATTGATATTGATAGAGTTCATATATGAAGGTCTCATTTGTTTTCATAATTCATAATATGCATCAAACATGGATTTTTATAATATACCTCAAAATATGGCATGTCAAAAAAGGGATTTTTCATCCGTAGGAAAAAATCCAATTTTCCTCATACACTTTGATAACATAGTAATGGAAAATAATTTTTGAACATTATCTATAGTTATCCATTAAATTTATATCTCATCCTAATCCTTCAGATCTTGGAACCCCAAGGACATGGATTACAACTTTACCACTTAATACCTATAGAATGTTAGATCAAACATGAATGGATCACCATGAAATGGATGGTCTTGGATATAAGACCTTAACTGGAAAGTCAGACATCCTTATAACATGACATTAAACTATAGTGCAACATCATTTCCACGTGATGATAAACTACATGGTTCATGTAATTATACTCTAATGTAAAAATGTGTGGTTTTATTTTCCTTTCCTAAGATAACAACCATTATATTCATCAGTCTCTCATTGTTCCTTGACTCTATAACTACATGAATATTGAATCTCATCCCAATTAGATATGTAGTGAGGCATGAATCCTTCATCCAAGTCTCGATGTTTAATACAAAAATGGTAATATTATCTTACATATGAGATAGGTATACCATTCTCCACTCAGTTATAGTCATCATCGGTACAAATTCCTCTAACATAATCTAGAAAACTCCCTTTCAAAAAACACACATCATGGTTTTAGGAAAATTTGGATCATCTCAAATGTATCATGGACCTTGGTAATAATCATATCTAACTCTAAAAAAACATTATTTTGAATATGTATAATATTCATCAAAACAAGAATTTTCAAAATATTGATAAAGAAAATATTTTCAAAAAAATTTCGATAAATTTAATTATTTTAAATCCCATTAAAGTGTTTCCTTAAGATAAATTTCCACATTTTATGATACTGGTGGAATTTTGAGCTTAATTGTAAAAATGACACATGTCATACTTTTAATAGTTTTAAATTATTTCTATATTTTGGCCTTAAAAATTTCTATATTAATCAAAGATATGAAATTATTTTTCGTTATCATTCCACACATCAAGGTATTCATTTCATCCTTCTTTACAAAAATATGAATTGATTATATGGAATCCAAAAAGAATCTCCTTGTTTGGACCATGGAAGCTGTTTACAGATCTGCAAATGATTACTGTGGGGTTGCTAACTTATTCATGATAGGCCCAATTGCTATTAAATTCAGTGTATGGATGCGCAAGGATTATTGGAGCATCTTTATTGAAGGATAGTATGAATTAATTGGACGTTTTAATGGTCATTAAAGCATTATAATCCAGAGGTTTGCGATTTTGAGAGTCTAACTTGATAGAATAAATTGTCAATGTAAAATGGGCATAACTCTTGGAATACATGTTCAAATACATTTAAATTATTTGGAGATATGGCCACGATATTTATGAACAATATTACATAAGGTTGAAAATCATGAAGAGATCCTTTAATAGGGATACAATGCATCAACTTTCGGTGGACAATTTCAACATCAAAAAGGGAATGAGCTCCTCCCTCTCAAAGCATCTCATTACATCCCATTCCGTCTGGGACACCAATAATGTGAAATTTTTGGATTACCTCTCTTATTTATTTTCCATTACATTGATTTTTACTGCCTTATTCTTCCACATTCAACTTTATAACCCATATCATGGTGGGGTAAACATTTTGAGTGATTCAGGAAAGGTTGGTTTTCTATTTTTTAATGCTTGATTTCATGGACATAATTAAATGATATTTATTTGTTCATAAAATTTCTTTCAATTTCATATATATGATCTTAATATCAAGTGTGATCATTGTTTAATTTTAATTCCACTATTTATTTTTTCTTTGGTAATTTATCATTACATCCCTCCAATGATTTCTAGTTTATATATGATGGAATAGACAAGGGATTGGTGGTGAAGTACTCAATGATCATCAATACGTGTAAAAGGGGTAGGGGATATTATTTATTGTTTAGGATAAACAATACCCAATAGGTTTTTTCCCATGTTAATTGAGGATATTCAATAAAACGTTTTTTCACATGGAATGAGAGTTGACCAAATAGATATCTTGGTATTTTCTTCTCTCACCATAACTATTTTACCAATAAAGTTAGAGGAAAAGATTATGGAAACTCACTTTAATCAACTCAGAAGAATATGTTAGAAAAAAAATTAAAAACGATAACATTAAAATTGTGCAACTGAACCTGACCTAATCAACCGTTTAATATCAGTTTCTTCAATCATTTGAATTTGGAATTTCATTTAAATCATTTTCTTATTTATTTATTCAAAGAACACTACATTTTAAACATTTTTAAAAGTGAAAAATCTATTTTATGTGCACTCATCTTCGGGATACTTCATTGGGTTTATCACTGGACTACACTTAGGGAATAAAAAAATTCTTATTTATTACCCATGACAGGTGTGCATCACACTTGGCACGGTTGATGAGGAGGCACTTCCACAACCTAGGTATAATTAGTTGACCTTTTAAAATTTAAATAAAACAAAAAAACATTTTCTATGTTCTTTTCAAATGATTATTTAATTGACTTAGGGAATAATTACCCACTGATGAGAGAAGCAATTACCGACTCACCCCTTTCCATCGAGAAATGTGTTTCTTCTATTGTTAGATAGGTGATGTTATTTTGGAAAACAAATAACGGGGGAAAATAATTCAATGTATTCATAGATGGACTAAGGGAGGACATGAACAATGAAATTTTTGAATCAATTTCCTTGAAGATAACGGAGTTATGTCATTAATTTCCAAAATATTATGATGTTTCAAAGGTCTAAGTATATCCCCCCTTAGTCATCCCAGATTTTTCTTTAGAGATCCAAGAAATATTAGAGAATGACTTCATGCCTCTATCTACTACTACTTAACTTTTGGAGGTGCTTTAAAATGAATAAGAGATTTAAGATGAAAAAAATCATAGATATAATCATTTCATGAACTCATTATCGTTTGATCTTATTGAAACTGAATAGAGTATTACCTCTCCTTATTTAAATTTTTCAGATGCATCCAATACTTATATTTCTTTAGAAGAAGACGATGAAAAATAAGATTCATCTAAAGAGGAACATATATATCTCCTTAAACTTATTAAAATTTTATAGGATGGTGTTAAAGATGAGATCCAAGTATAATTGCATGAAGAAATAGATACACAATATGTTGAAATTTAAAGGTAAAAATTTTATATTGACACTTATGCTTTAATTTTTTTTCAAATATAATTTCACTTGGACTTTCCCTTTGATTTTATCATTGATGTATCATACCTACAAAACCCACTAGAGAATAAAGAAGATGTTGAGAAAGTGAAAACTATGAAAGAGGATGACTCATAAATTATTCTAACACCATCATGCATGTTACATTTCATTAAAATTGGGGTGAACTTTGTATACTATTTCCATGGATTCCTCAACAAAAAGTAACAAGTGAATCCTAGAAAGAATAATTTTTCTTGGTTCTTGAGAAATAAATTTCACCCACCATCAGATTAGGGATAACCCAATTGAAGATCCCATCTCAAGGTAGTCAAAACCCAGGGCCCACTTGGGGGATTAAACCATGATTTTTCTATATTTTCTCATTATATTTATATTTTATTTTCTTGCAATAAATTTCCTATGATATCCTTTTTTACTTATTTTTATATGTTTTCATTGTTCAAAACATTGGATCTTAACACAATGTTGAACTGTGAATAAAACAGGTCATACCACTCCTTTACATTTTCTTGCTTGTTGTAATTAATTTTATAATATTCATACAGGTTAAATCCATTTGAATGGACTGCAGAAACTACATTATTTAATTGTAGGGGAGGGAAAATTTGTAGTTTTGGATTTTAATTTGTTGTTTGGTTTACTATTTTTATTAAAAAATTCTTTTTATAGATATTGGTGTGTTTATTTTTAAATGGTATTCTATTATCACAACTTTTGAGCTAATATGGTTATTGTTTTTATTTTTTAAAACCATGTAAATGAGTTAACCAATATATTAGATGACAAATAGCTTAAATGAATGCTTAAATGACTTGGTTTTAAGTTCAAATCTTTTGGAATTTCTAGAGAAGTACACTAATTTTTAAATCTCATGCCACATGTATCTATCATTATTTTTTAAATCACTTTATTTTGAAAATTCTTTACATTTTTTCGTATTCTTTACATTTATCTCATTTCCTGAGAGAACCAAACCATTATTTATTTACCTAGAACATGATTTATTCTTATCAAAACTTGAGGGTTTGAGGTACTTGTGTTATAAATTATTAAAAAAATTATTTGGTTTTAATCCCCCTCTTCAAAATAATCCTTTTTATTATGGACTAACTTATGCATCAATCCTTTTATCCCATAGAAACCATGAACATTTTGTATGGTTATCCATGTTACAGGGAAATTTTTATTATCGAACCTGCTCTTAAAGTGAAATTACATGATCTAGTTCAACTTAAGTGTGAGGTAAGATGTCTTGTGGTGTACATAATAATTTGGTGATACTTTGGGGGGGAAATTAAATGTTGAATAGATTATTTTTCTACTCAATATTTAATTTCGTTTAAAGATGTTCCTTTCTATAGCTTTCAATATAAAAGATGTTTTGCCTTTCTAGAGATTGCAATGTATAATGATTGTGGTGACTCTCTGTAGCTTTCAAGAAAAACAATGTTTGAGAATAAATTTTTGAGGTGAAATGATAAATGGCGTGAAATTTCCTTGATTTATCATGATGATGGAGAAAATTTGATAAAAATGGGAAGAGAAGTATACCATACTTGAGTAAAAATTAGAAACATGCTATTTCTCTTCAAAAAAAAGATCCATGCCCTCATTTTTTATCTGTAGAATTTTTAATAAATAAATCATACGAACCAAAATCCAAAAAACAACCCTGAAAAGTCCCAATGATAAAAACATGTCATTTAATCACAGAGGGTGGAGAAGTAGAAATTAATCAACCCTATAGTGAGTCTTTAGGGAGTTTGGATGAGAAAATCTGTGTTGAACATTTACATATTTGAGATGAGAGAAAATTTATGTAAGGTGGGTGTTTTGTGTGTATGGGATAAGAAATGGAGTGAAAATATATTAATTGATCTTAATAAAAAAATTGAAATAATTTTTTCTTATGATTAATTTTATCTTTTTGTTTCTTAGTGTGGATTTGGAAGATCTCGTAGGTATATGTTTTGGACTTGATTCAATTTAATATTGATTTTAACTTGTCAAGGATTACAAGTGTTAAATGTAGGAGAATATATAGAGAAAACATTTTCAATAAATTTATGTTTAATTTAATTTTTTTTACATCCCACCAAAGTGTTACTTTAAGATAAATTGCCACATTTTTTTATATTTGTGGTATTTTGAGCTGAATCGTAAAAATGGCCCACATCATATTTTAAATAGTTTTAAATTATTTCTCTATTTTGTCCATAAAATTTTCTATATTAATGAAAATTGTGAATTTATTTATTTTTTGGATTCTACACATCCAAGTATTCATTTAATAATTATTGAAAAATATCTAAATCTATCATATGGAATCCCAAAAGAAGATCCCAATTTGGAGCATGAAAATTGTTTACAAATCCATTCATTTTTAGAATGGGGTCCCGAACTCATTTATTATGGGCCCAATTTCTATTCTATTTTGTGGATGGACGCACAATAAATTTTTTATATTCTTCCATGAAGGCTATGACATGTGAATTGGATGCTTTAATGGTCATTAAAGCATTCTAATTTGAAGATTTTCTATTTGGAGAGTCTGACTGGACAGAATATATTGTCAGAGTAAAATGGGCATAACACACTAAGTAATTGTCCAAATACATTGATATTTTGAGAATAGATGGAAATGATATATATTAATGACATTCAAGAGGATATAAATGCTTTAATATGTCATTTAATGGTTCTAAAAAGTATCAACTTTCATATTAAAGATTCTTCCAACATAAGAGAAACGATCTCCTCCCTCTCAAAGCATCTCATTCCATCCTATTCCTTCTAGGAAACCAAGAATGAGTAACTTTTAGATTTATACCCTTTATTTATTTTATTTTACATATATTTTTAATGTCTTCTTCTTCCCCATTCATCTCTATTACCATTACCTTGGTGGGGTAAACATTTTGAGTGATTCGGGAAGGGTTGGTTTTCAATTTTGTAATTCTTGAGTTCTTAGACACAATTGAATTATATTTCATTATTATTCAAAGTTATATTCAATTTCATATAGGGGATTTTATTATCAAGTAAAATCAATCGTGGATTTTAATTACATTGTTGATTTCTTCATTGGTAAATAATCATTATCTCACTGCACTAATTTTGGATTATATTAGATGGAATAGACCAGGGATTAATGGTTAAGTACCCGACGATCATTATTATGTCTAATAGGGTAGTGGATGTTTTTTATTATTTGGTATAAACAAGAAATGATATGGTATTACCCAAGTTAATTGAGTATTTTCAATACAACTCTTTTTTACATGGAAGTACAGCTGACCAAACTCGGATCTTGAAAATGTTTTCTCTCACCATCACAATATCACTAAGGAAGTGAGAGGAAACGATTGTGGAAACTCACTTTAATCAACTCAGAATAAGATGTTTGAATTAAATTGAACTAGGATATCATTTCTATTTTGAAACCATCCTCTAACTAATCTCCCTTTTAATATTATAGTATTCCATTATTTTAATTTCAAATTTCATATCAATCATTGGCTTATTTATTAATTCTAAAAACACTACATTTTTACCATAGTTTAAAAGTGAAAAATTGTTTTGTGTGTACTCCTCTTCAGAAGACGTCCTATGGTTAATCACTGGAATACACTTATGGAATATAAAAATTTGTTTTACATGCCCCATGATATGAATGATTCAAATATGTCACCTGTAACACCCCAAAATTTCAGAGCATGTTAGTTCTTCAAAGTAATTCAATAACCTACATTACACGCAACATTGAGTTCAAGCGCACCATGACTTACCAAATAGCTGTTCAAAAGTTGTTATGAATAGTATTAATAGAATTTTATATAACCCTTATAATTTTAGAATCCATATTATGATTCTCTTAGACGTAATATAAGGAAAAATTCATTTTTTTGAGATAAAAGAAGTATTTTTCAAAAGATGCAATTTTTCCGCCTTTTGGTGGAGGACCATTTTTAAATAAAATATTTTAAAATTGATATATTCCATTTTACAAAATAAACTTCTTCTTTAGGATTGGGACATAAGAATTTATTTTCATTAAATTTTTGGTTTTTTTCTGATAACTTTCATATTTGGGTGAATAGTGAAAAATAATATATTTTAACTGAAAAAACTTTTTTAATCAAAATAATTTATAGTGTTCAAATATACATATGAATGGTTTTGATGTATAATTAGATAATATTTTTACTATTTAATCCAATTTTGTTCATTGAAGTAATTTCACTTTGAAATTGGACATAAACAAATGTAAATCTTTTGGTAGTTATTATTTCATAAAAATACGCTTTTTGGTTTTGACAACGGGAAATAATTTTAAACTAATAAATAAAATTTCTATGATTTTAATTTTGTAAAATAGACTTCATTTTTGAATTCATAATATCAAAATTAGATTAGGGTGAATATTTGGTATCTTTTCGAAAACTTTTAGTTTTTGATGAATACTGAAAAACACTAAGTTATATTTTAAAACCGAATTTTTATTTAAATAATTATTTATTTTATTTAAATTTATTTTGTGGTAAAAATAGATACATAATATCTATATTAGTTCAATTTAATTCATTGGAGTCAGTTAATAATAATTTTAGATTTATAAAAATTTTATTGAACTTTTCACCGTCTTTTACACACCTCTTAGAAGAATTTTCAAATTCACATAAAAAAAATATTTTACCACTTTTGTGAATGGAATTTGAAACCTCAAAGAGACATGGTTGATATATGTAACGACCCGAGTCCGGATCTCCTCCACTGGTGCCTCGTACCCAGTTCGTCACATGACCTCCGGCGCATTTCCCCAAATGCCAGAGGCTGTCGACTAGCAGCGAGGGACTTGGTGAGTCGGTGGGGAAACTATACCCTCATTAGGTAAAGTATGTAGTAGAAAAAAACCAAACAAAATAGCGGAACAATAAATAACATACAAAAATTGAACTGAACAGTGGAAGAAATAGATAAAATAATAATGATGCAACATGGTACATATGTATATGGAAAGTAGCAAACAACCAACGTGTTGAAGTACAACAAAAAAAGTGCAAAGGAAAACAACGTAAACTCCTCAGCATCGCGATCCATGGCTCGGCCCCATGCTCTCCAGCTCCAGTGCAATCAAGAACCTGAAGTAGAAGGGCGCTTTCACTTATCTATACCTGTAGCAACAAAGCGTTCTTGGGCCCAAAATCATGGCCCAAACAGGGTGTGAGATACAATCCCAGTAGGCAATCACCCAAAGATTTGTGTCTAACAGTAAATGAATACATTAAAGTAATAAAACAATAAGCAGTAAACAGGAAAGCACAAGCAGCTGCAATCCACAGTTCTAACAAACAATGTACACAAGTAAACAGCCAAAAACAATAAGGAAAAGGGTAACCCTCTAGGTAGCTCTCACAGCCTAACCCCTATGGTTCAACCTATAAGTACTAGCAACCCTCTAGGAGGAGCACATTATCTCACCCCTCTGGTTCAGTTAGGAAAATTAATAGACCCTCTAAGGAAGCACTCACTTTCAATTCTCTCTATAGTCTCATATCGTACAAAAGGATCTCTGGGGAATCACTCAATGTATCATTCCCCTTGTGGCCCGTGTCGAGTAACTAAAGACTCTCTGAGGAAGCACTCATCGTCAATTCCCCATGTGGTCTCGCATTGTATTAAAAGACACTCTAATGAAGCCCTTACATCAATTCTCTCTATGGTCTGCTACACTAGGTACTCATAGTCCTGTGTGAAAATAAACATGCTCAGCGTGCGTACATAGTCCAAATAAACCTCCATAACTACATGGCTATCATTCTAAGGCTCAATAGAAAAAATCAAGAGTTCCTCTATCCTACAACTAGGCGTGGAAGCTGGAAAACGCCAAAAATTTAGACAAGCATGGAAAGGTAACCTGAGCACAAAACAAATTACTCTACTCTCAAGCATAAATATCTACTACAGCAATCAAAAAAAGCAGGTAAACAGCAGGGGAAAACCCAGAAACCCACAATTCCCCGCCCAAGGGAATTTTTTGAATTTTCACAAAATACTCATCGACTTTCAACATAAAGGCACAAACCACCTACCTCGATCCTAGGAGATTGATATACTTCAACCGAGACGATTGATTCCCATTAGAACATCGTAGATATAAAAAAACGCACAAAACTCTCAACCCATGATAACTCAAAAATTAGGAGGAATCATGGAACAAGACTAAAGCAGAAGAGAGAGCTCACCGCTGCGCTTCCAACGCAATCGACCATGCTCGAATCGGATAACGGACGAAGAGGCGAGAGCTCGTAGAAGATTTGTTCGTACGAGTCACTCTCGGACAAACCAGACCTAGAAGAAGATGAATATCACGATGAGGCGCGACCCCAGTCCGTTTAGTAAAAAAAAGAACACAGCGTGTATTTTAAAATTACACGGCGTGTAGTGGGTTTTTCCGTACTCCACTAAAAACGGCCTCCACATCACCCCTACACACCATGTGTGTGGACCAGGCATGGCCACCACACGGCTTCGAGCTGGAGAAGAGTACATGGCGTGAACTTAGAAAGTACACTGCGTGTACTTCGAAAATTTCCAGAAAGTTCATTTTTCATAAAAACTCCAGAAAAATGAAAAACATACCAAAAACGAAAATCTTGGTTCTTTCAAACTTCCCCCCTTAACGAAATTCGTCCCCGAATTTCCCCAACATGGCGTAGAAGACGAATCCCCGAACAGCTCCGGCCACTGCGATTGTACATTGGCCTCCCATTCCCAAGTCTCGTCCTATACTCGCTCGTGCTGCCATAGCACCCGTACCAGAGGAACAGACCACCCATGGAGAACCTTCGTACTGCGATCGACAATCTGGATAGGATGATCCTCAAACGATGCATCCACTTTAAGCTCAACCTGCTCAGGTTGAAAGACATGAGACAGGTCTGAAAAGTACCTTCGGATATGAGAGACATGGAAGACATCGTGCAAGGCCCGATACCTCTGAGTTAGCTGTAACCGATAGGCGACCGGCCCCACTCTCTCCAAGACCTCAAATGGCCCGACGTACCACGGTGAAATCTTACCCTATCTCCGAATCCTCTTGTGTCCCAACCTCGGTGTGATATACAGGAAAACCTGATCCTCGACCTCAAACTCTAGAGGTCGTCTCCTCTAATCAGCATAAGACTTCTGTCGAGACTGTGATGTAGCCATCCTCTTCTGAATCAGCTCTATATGCTCTGAAGTCTCCTGAACAAGATGAGGTCCCAGCAAAGCTGCCTCTCCTGCCTCTAGCCAGCATAAGGGTGATCGGCATGGCCTACCGTACAAATCCTCATATGGTGCCATCTGAATGGTTTCCTGGAAACTGTTGTTGTAGGCGAACTCCACTAGAGGAATATGCCTCTCCCCAGAACCTCCAATGTCTAGGATGCAATATCAGAGCATATCCTCAAGCACCTAGATCGTGCGCTCGGACTGGTCATCCGTCTGGGGGTGGTCTGCTGTACTCAAAAGTACCTCTGTACCCAAATCCTTCTGAAGTCCCTACCAGAACCAAGAGGTAAAGTGCGCATCTTGGTCTGAAACAAAGGATCATGGTACTCCATGCAGAAAAACGATCTCCTTGATTTATAGTCGTCCTAGATCGTCGACACTGAAGGTCTCCTTGATCGGAAAGAAGTGAGAAACCTTCATGACCCTCTCAACGACAACCAAAACAACATCATTCCCTCGAGGCGATCTTGGCAACCCAGTCCTAAAGTCCATCGTAACATCGTTCCACTTCCACTCTGAAATGGGTAATTGTTGTAAAAGGCCTGCTGGTCGCTGGTGCTCTACCTTCACCTGCTGACAAATAGAACACCGCAAGACGAAACCAGCAACATCTTTCTTCATAACTGGCCACCAGTACTGGCGATGAAGATCTCGATATATCTTGGTGATGCCAGGATGAACTGCCCAGATAGAGGAATGAAAATCCTGCATCCTCTCCCCACGTATGTCTGCTGGCACCCATACGTGTCCCTGGAAGCGTAAGATCTCATCATCACTCACTGTCCATCTATGAAAAGGGTCATCTCCTGACACACCCTACCATAAGACTAAGCCTTCTTAGTCTGATAGTTGCCTCATACGTACTCGATCAAGAAGTGTAGAGGTAACAACTACAGAGGATAGGAATGTCTATCCATGTCTGTCATGTGCCTCCAGATGCATCTTATAGAATAGAGCCATCAGCTGCCACTCACTGATGGCCTCTTGAAATTCCTGAACCGGAGTTCTCCTGCTCAACGCATCATCCACTATGTTGCCCTTTCCTGGCATATAGGAAAGCGCGAAGTCAAAAGACTGATGATACTCGACCCACCTGAGCTGTCTCAGATTTAGATCACGCTGGGTGAATATATACTTGAGACTCTTGTGGTTGGTGAAGACCGCAAAGTGCTCTCCCAGCAGGTAGTGTCTCGAACAACGTAGGAAATGGACAACATCTGCCAACTCCAGATCATGCGTCGGGTAGTTCCTCTCATGTGGCCTCAACTGCTGAGACCAATAGGAAATGACTCCATTTCTCTGCATAAGCACAACTCCCAGCCCGATACCTGAAGCATCATAGTAAACAGTGTAGATCTTGCCTGGCTCAGGCAAGACTAGTATCGGTGCTGATGTCAACCTCCCTTTCATCTCCTGAAAGGCTGACTCACAAGAATCTGACCATAAGAACTTTGACCTCTTCTTGGTCAGACCTATTAAAGGTGCTTCTAGATAAGAAAATTCCTGAATGAAGCATTTGTAGTATCCATCCAACCCTAGGAAGCTTCGTACCTCAAAGACGTTCTTCGGATGCTCCTAGGAAACTAAAGATCTCACTTTATCTGGGTCCACAGATACTCCTGCCTCTGAGATGACGTGACCCAAGAAGTGAATCTGATCCATCCAGAAGTGGCACATCAAGATTTTATCATAAATATGATGCTCTCTCAGTGTACTCAGAATGATATCAAGATGTGTGGCATGGTCATGTCGAGTGTTAGAGTATACCAACATATCATCCATGAAGACCACGAAGAAGGAGTCCAAATAAGGATGGAACACTCGGTTTATCAATGCCATGAAATCTGCTGGTGCGTTCGTGATACCGAACGACATGACTGTATACTCATATAGACCATACCTGCTCCTAAAGGCCGTCAGAGGTATATCCGATGGTCTAGAACGCAAATGATGATAACCAGACCTCAAGTAGATCTTCGAGAACACTCGGGATCCTAGAAGCTGATTAAAGAGGTCATCGATCCTCGGCAAGGGATATCGGTTCTTGACCGTCAACTGGTTCATCTTTCGATAATCCACACAAAGACGAAGGGTACTGTCTGCCTTCTTCGCAAACAGGACAGGCAAACCCCAAGGAGAAGTACTGGGTCGGATAAAACCTCTTTCCTTCAACTCCTCCAACTGCTTCTTGAGCTTCTACAACTCAGGTGTGGCCATTATATAGGGAGGAATGGACACCGGTGTCGCTCCTGGCATGAGCTCAATAGAGAAGCCTACCTCACGCTCCAGAGGCAAACCTCATAAGTCTTATGGAATGACATCCTTGAAATGATCCACCACTATAGGAAAGTCCAACTGTGGAGTCCCCTGATCATACAGATAAAGACTAGAAATCTAGGTTGTCACCTTTCCTAGCCCATGATGCTCAAGTCCTGCTCGACTCTCCCGAACATCCCATTCGCCTCTATGAAGAAAAGACTCACCCTCTGGTGAAACGAAACTCACTCTGCGACGATAACAGTCGATGAAGGCCTAGAAGGGAACCAACAAGTCCATCCCAAGGATGACATCATAGACCGTAATTTCTTGGATGTATAGATCCCATAAGAAACGATACCCTGCAACCTCGAGAGGGCACTCTCTACACTGGCGTACACTAGATGTCTTCGTCCCCAAAGGTGTGTCTACTGTCAACAAGTTGGTAGAAGAGAAGACACATATCCCAACGCTCTCCACAGCAGCAACAGAGATAAAACTATGTGTAGCACCATCATCGAAAAGAGCTGAAAATAAAATTAAGGCTACTAAAATCGTACCTCGAACTATAGAAGGTTCGGGTTCCTACTCCTGATAAGTCTTCTCCATGGTGAAAGACTGGCCTGCACTACAGCCCTACGCCCCTAGATGACCACTCCGATCTGATCCTCCCAGATGGTGCTGAGGGACTGGTGGCTGAACTCCATGGCGTCGACCTCCACCTCGGCCTGAACGGCCTGAAGAACTCCAGTTCCCCAACTGGTGAGAAACTGGTGCTGCTGCTCCTGAATGAGGAGTCATGGAAGAACCCCAGTCACCAGCTGCTGGTGAGAAAACCTAGCAGAAATGTTGAAGGTGACCCATCTTGCCGCAAGATCGGCAGTCCATGGGGTCTCTCTAGCACTGCAGCCTCGTGTTCCTTGACCGGCCATACTAGTATCATGTCACATGGCTTCCAGACGATGCATCTCGCTTCCTCGGATCACCGTGCGTAGACTCCCTATGTTGCTTCTTGATGTCATCTGGAGTAAAATTAGATCTTAAAGTAGAACTGCCCTGGCTCGTAGATCTGGAGTCTCTCAGATTTCACTTCACAATCAGTGCCTTATTGACAGTGGAAGTGATGGAAGTCAGCTGGAATATTTTCACCTGCGAGCGGATCTCCCTCTTGAGACCATCCCTGAACGTCCTGGCCAAGAGCACCCCACTCTCATCCCGGAGGGGTGTGAAACGCTACAGATCGGTGAAAGGAGAGGAATACTACATGAAAAAAAGACTACCCTGCTCTATGCTCATGAAATCCCAGGCTCGGTCAGCCCTCAGGGTCTCCGTGTAAAAGTAGTCGTAAAACATGCGCTGGAACTCCTCCAAAGACAAAACCTGCTGAAGACCCGCATGTGAGATCATGTCCCACCACCTCTTAGAGGAGTCTCAGAGCCTGTAGGTGGTGAGCTTAACCCACCTCTCTGGAGGCGTCTCCAGATGCTCGAAGATAGTCAGCATGGCTTCCAGCCACGACTCTGTAGCCTGTGGTCCTCTTTCCCCCGAGAAAGTAGGAGGATACTACTGCTGGAAAAGTCACGTCAAGTCTTCCATAGTCATGGCAGGAGGCGGAGCTCCCTAGAAGGCACACATCATCCTCATGAACACTTCCCTGAACTGCGCATAAGCGCCTGCAACTGGTATAACAGTCGGTGCCAAGGTTGACCCGACTGGGGGATCGACTGGAAGTCCCTGATCATCCCTATCTGGCGTCTGATCACTGCCTGATGATAGACGTATGACTGGAGGACGTCTCAGAGGCACTGTTCTAAAAGTTCAAATCATGCCTTAGATTAGGGAAACAAGGATAGAGAACACAAGAGTACAAAATAGAAACAAGGGACGGAAAACACACAAGTTTACAAAACTTGACTACACGGCGTGTATAAAAACTACACAGCATGTCTTCTTAAGCCACTGACATGGGCGTGTACTCCTGCCCTACAATTCATGTACACCTAAAACTACACGGCATGATAACCCCACACACGGCATGTACTTGAAACTATTCCCCTGACCGAGTCTCTTACACGGCTGACCCACACAATTTTCTTAAACTGAGACTACACGGCGTGTTCCCTGAGGACACGACGTCTAGTGGAAAAGGCTTTGGTAGCCCGTGTTGTTAAACACACAGACATCTACATGGATGAACCAAACACGGCATGCTCCGAACAAAAACGGCGTGTATTGGCGAAGGCGACACCGCCCCGTGTTGTTCGTGACACGGCTGGGTACCTGAACAAGACTACACGGAGTGTTCCGAACAAACAAAGTGTGTGGAAAGGAACGGAACGCCGACCCGTGTTGTTCGTGACATGGCCGGGTACCTAGACAGGACTACACTGTGTGTTCCCTATGGACACAGCGTGTTCTACCCGAGATTCCCCGACTCATGTTGTTAGTGACACGACCAGCTACACAGCTCTGAACTTACATGTTGTGTACCTACCGTACATGTCGTGTTCCCGAAGATACTTTCACGACACCGTGTTCTGCACACACGGTCAGTGAAATGGCCTGAAGACTACACGGTATGTATCCAAAAAGTACACATCATGTATTTCTGGGTTTTTCTGGGCAGTAGCTCAGAAACTGCACAGAATCCCAGAAACACTAAAAACAAGGCAAATATGTGCCAAATTCCAATCCGTGAGGGCCCATACTCCATGCGAATCTGAGCTTGGAATCTCCTACAGTCACATACAATGGAAAAAGAATATCTCTATAACATAATATCCAGGATTCTATCAAGCATCTATCAAAATAGCATACATAATCTACACAAAGTCTATCACAATAGCATGCAATAGCTAATGCACCCTAGATGGCATGGCAAGAATGCATGGCATGTGATTTCTAAAAGTGCCTATATGATGCATGAGATGTCATACCCTCATCTCATCGAGTTGCGATAGAAATAGAACCTAAATATCAAAACAATTATAGCAGAGGTCATGTGGATCACTCTAGGTGGAATCAGATCAACCATAAAATCTTAAAACCAGAACTGCAATTAACGAGGTAGTCTGGCTTTTCCCTGTACACGGGTTAGCTACTCCCGAGCACAGCATAATACCAAGTACCAAGTCCATCCTATCCCTAGCTAAAGTCTTCAAACAGTAAGGCAAGAGAAAATAACTCCTCGGATACCACTTTGTAACGAACCAAGTCCGGAGCCCCTCTACTGGAGCCTCGTACCCGGTTTGTCACATGACCTCAAGCAGGTTTCCCCAAACGCCAGAGGCTAACGACTAGCAGTGAGGTCCTTAGTGATTCGGTCAGGAAACTATGCCCTCATTCGGTAAATTATGCAGTGTAAAAACAACCAGACACAATAGTAGAAAAAAATAACATACAACAATTGAACTGAACAGCGGAAGCAGTAGATAAAATAATAATGGTGCAACATGATACATATGTCTATGGAAAGTAGCAAACAACCAACATGATGAAGCACAATTGAAAAACAAAGTTTAAAGGAAAACCAAGTAAACTCCTCAGCATTGCGAGCCACGGCTCAGTCCCATGCTCTCCAGCTTCAGTACAATCAAGAACCTGAAGTAGAAGGAGCTTTCCCTTATCTATACCTGCAGCTACAAAGTCTGCTTGGGCCCAAAATCATGGCTCAAACAGGGGGTGAGATACAATCCCAATCGGCAATCACCCAAATATTTGTGTCTAACAGTCAATGAATACATGGCAGTAATAAAACAAGAAGCAGTAAATAGGAAAGCACAAGCAGCTACAATCCACAGTTCTAACAAACAAAGTACACAAGTAAACTACCAGCAATAATAATGAAAAGGGTAACCCTCTAGGTATCTCTCACAACCTAACCCCTATGGTTCAACCAATAAGTACTAGCAACCCACTATGAGGCACACATAATCTCACCCCTCTTGTTCTGCTATGAAAATTAATAGACTCTCTGGGGAAGCACTCATCGTCAATTCCCCCTATAGTCTCGTATCGTACTAAAGGCTCTCTCGGGAAGCACTCAACGTCTCATTCCCCCTGTGGCCCACATCGGGGAACTACAGACTCTCTGAGGAAGCACTCATCATCAATTCCCCCTGTGGTCTCGCATCATATTACAAGACACTCTGGAGAAGCCCTTACATCCATTCTCCCTATGGTCTGCTACACTAGGTACTCATAGTCCTCTGTGAAAATAAACATGCTCAGCATGCGTACATCGTCCAAATAAACCTCCAGAACTACTTGGCTGTCATTCTAAGGCTCAAAAACAAAAATCAAAAGTTCCACTATCCTACAACTAGGCATGGAAACTTGAAAATGCCAAAAAGTAAGAAAATCATGGCAAGGAAACCTGAACACAAAACAAATTACTCTACTCACAAGCATAAAACTCTACTACAGCAATCAAGAAAAGCAGGTAAACAGTAGGGGAAAAAAGGGAAACCCCTAATTCCCCTCCCAAGTGAATTTGTGGAATTTTCCCAAAATACTCATCGACTTTCAACAGAAAGGAAAAAACCACCTACCTCAATCCTAGGAGATCGATATACTTGAACCACGACGATTGATTCCCCTTAGAATGTTGTAGATATGAGAAAATGCACAAAACTCTCAACCCACGATAACTCGAAAATGAGGAGGAGTCATGGAACAAGACTAATTCAGAAGATAGATCTCGCCGCTGTTCTTCCAATGCAATTGACTTTGATCAAATCAGTGAACGGACTGAGAGGCAGGATCTCGGGGAAGATTTGGCCGTATGGGTCGCTCTCGGATGAACCAGACCTAGAAGAAGATGAATATCACAATGAGGCACGACCCCGGTTCGTTTAGTTAAAAAAAGAAAAGTAAAAGACGTGTATTTCTATAGTACACGTCGTATAGTGGGTTTTTCTGTACTCCTCTAAAAACAGCCTCTACGTCACCCCTACAAATTGTGTGTGTGGCCCGGTCATGGCCAGCACACAGCTTCGAGCCGGAGAAGAGTACACGGCGTGTACTCATAAAGTACATGGCGTGTACTTCAAAAATTTCCAGAAATTTCATTTTTCATAAAAACTACAGAATAAGAAAAAACATATATGAAACAAAAATCTGGGTTCTAACAATATCAGTAAGTAAAATGTGGTTGAATAAGATGAAAATAATTTTTGGTGAATATTAACTTTTTTCTTTTATTTACCACAGCTAAAAGTAAATAGGGTAATGAAGGGTAAAAATGATATTATTAATACCTTAAAAAATGTTCTAATTCTATTGGATAATTATAATTCGACCGAAAAAGCATTAGGAATAAAATATTAACTTATTTGGTCCACTTGGATTCGATTAGGACATTTATTATTATTTCATTCCAAGAATAGTTAAATGAGTTAAAATCAAAGTTTAATATCTAAAACATTTTTAATATTGAGTTACACATAAGATAAATTCGACTATAAATATTAATTATAAATCTAGAAATATTTCCTACATAGTGATATTTTATTTATATTTTTTATACATTAAATATTTTGATTTATTAATTACACAATGATAATGCAATAATTACATAAACAATAAAATATTATGCTAACTGATACTATAAATTTCCATATAAATGTAATTTGATACTTTTTATCAATTACACTAATTTTATATGTTAATATGAAATATTATAGTTTCTTATATGATTTTTTTTGAAGTAATAATGCTTTTATGAATTTATAAAAAATAAAATTCCAAATAGTGTCAAAATTCACATAAAAGAGTTTTTTAAAACAATATTTTATTATTAATTGATATTATATTCTTAAAAATCCATGGTTCAGCAAAAAGACTTATATAATGATAGGTGTATCATTAAAAACCCACTTAGGGTTCTCTTGTATGTATATAGTATGTTTATTATCCATATAATATAAAAATATAAAGAGACATGGTAAATGACAATCTATTTTACTATGAGTTAAATCTAAAATAAAAGGTTAATATAATAACCCAAACCTATATAAAACCTATTGGTTGAGTTTTTTTTACCCATCCATACCTTAGACATAAATTAATCCATTTTTGAGCCATTAGAAACCGAAATTGATGTTATTATAAAATAATATTTCTAGTTTTTTCTAAGGTGCCCCTCACCCCTCTTATAAACGGGAACTCCCCCTTCTCTCAATTCACAACTTCAAAGCCATTTGGCTCGGAAAAAATCTACCCAAATACCCTCTCAACATCATGCCTTAATCCTAGAGGCGCTCCTTTAGTCATAAAGTGAACCTATGGATCCCTTTTGATCAAATCAAAAGGAAGAATCGGAAGAAGAGGTAAATATCTCGTCACCTCTTTCATGTTTCTTTCTTCTTCCACTTCCACTTTCTTTATTTTTTTCATTATGAAATAATAACTCTAGTATCTTCTATATACTATGATGTGATTATGAATATGTTACAACCATTTTCATCATTCTCTCCATCCTTTGAATGACATGTCACCATACGTGTGTACGTACGGCTTACCGTCTCCACGTCGTGGTGTAATTGTTATTCAATACATTATCATTTGGATGGGTATAATAATGATGTGTGATTGATTTAAATAATAAATATTACATGATAATTATTCTTCATATATGATATACCATCCAATAATATATTATTTTAATATCAAAAGAATGATATTGTCGCTCGGGCGTACGTACAGATTACGGTCTCCATTAGCGAAATGAGATTCATTCCCCATCGTATCCATTCAAGACGAAATTTCATTTAACGATTAAAAATAATGTCTAGAGACATGATATAATTATATATATGAATATGATACATCCCATCCATAACAAATATGACTCACATAATAAATAATATAATGGAAAACGAATCCATTGACACCCGAAACGACGATAATACTAAGATATTATTAACAAAGAAATGTTAAAAGATCAAATATGATATCATATTAATGTATATGATTATTGTATAATTTAATAACAATTATTTCACCATTATACAAGATTTTAATCAACCCTCAACCAAGGGAAAAGTAAAATGTAAGGGGCTTCTTATCTCACTTTTAATTCCGTGAGATTTCCATTGTTCACCACTTATTTATTGCATGTGGTATGTGTACTGAACATGATTTTATTCATTGTGTAATATACATTAATTTATGGATATTTACATCATCATTGTATGATCCATCTTTCATGGTATGTATGTTTTGTATGTTACAAAATTGGTAAGGGAATTACAAATTTCAATTTTCTACTCATTCGGCTTTACGCATACTTCATTGATTATTTTACTCCAATATTATTTGTGGAATCACTATTCATTTGCTTATGTCATAATTTCCACACCCATTTTTGTGGATATAATTTTGATACACATAATCACTCCATTGATAAATTCTCAAGCAATTGATATGAACCTGATAAGAGTAATTTTAACTCAATCTCCTTTTGTTGAGTTAAATATTCAATTCATTGGTGTTGTTTTTACAAGAATATATGTGAATATCCTCTGATTGATTTACACTGAATATCCAATCATATTGGATTTATTTATATTTTTCACACATAATTATGTCATTGATCTATCCTTAACCTAAGGATATGGTCTTTATAAGATATTTTATCTTAATTTACATTCCATTGAGACTTATTTGTTGTTATAAACCAATTCCCTTTTATATGGTGTATATAATGTACTTTGACATAATATATCATGAATCTATTTACTCTCATTTTATTACAATGTTTTGATTACCTCAATTATTTTTATTCATGTGTCTCTCTTATGGTTAGGAACTATAACTAAAATATCATTTTAAAATGTTTTAAATATTTATTATTCTAAATCTTTCTCATTAATGTCCATGTTTTAAAGATGGTTTTATGGATTTTTTTATATGGACATTAAATATGTAAAATTAAAATTAATTTCAAAATTTTCAACGTCATATGGGTCACTGTGATTCCAAAATCTATTTTAAACATCTTCTTGATAAATAGTGAGACTTTTAAAGGTTTTCATGAAAAAGAGGGATATTTCTCTCAAATAGTATTGATTATTATTTTCATCTATGTTAATATCATTCATTATTCTCTATTGAGTTTGATATATTATAATACAATCTTTCATATTTTATTGAATGAGTTATGTTTTGCTGTGGATGTGCTATTTTTTAACCATTCATGGTTTGTAGTTAAAATATTGACATTTCATATGCTTGTTTTAATACGAATGTTAGGATTATACTTCAACATTTTCATATGAGGAATGAATTGGACTTAGTAAGTGATGGGTGGAGCCCAATATAGCTCCTTGATGTATCAGTAGGTCTCATGAGAAAATATAGTTTCTTGGCACAAGGCCTTGACAAAATATTATTTTTAGTCTTGGAAAAAGGCCTTGACTATGTTGTTATGAAATTATAGCATTATGATTTCCATCATTATGAAAGTGGATATTGATATTGCATGTGATTATTCAACTAGTAGAATATCCATGTGAGTAAGTAAATTTCATTATTTGATTTTATCTTTTCTATATTATGCTGAAGTTCAAGTTTAAAAGGATAATTTTTTAGTCTTATACAATGCCTTAAATGTTTATGATTATTTATGAAAGTTTCCGCTATAATGTTATCATTACTGAGCATCTAAGCTCACCCCTTTCTATATTTTATTTTTCCCATGATGAAAAGAAGTATATTATTACTGACCTGCAAGGATAGTCTATGGGATCTCATTGTTGTCATTTGAAACAATGTTGTTGTAGTTTTTCCATTTTATGATGTAATATAAACCTTATAAATGTATCTAGTACATACAAGGATACTAAACTAATCGGCCTTTTGAGACTTGGCCTTTTTTGGCATTCCAATGATACGTAATAATGCACCGACTCTGGACCTCTGGGGTTGGGGTGTTACAGTTTTTATTAGTGGATGTTTAGTACAAACCTTGGAAACTAGATTTCGATAAACTCTGATTAGAGCACATAACCCTAAGATAGTCTTTGAGGATTAGTATAGAGGAACATCCTAAAATTATGGTATTGAAGTGATTTTGGGAGTTTTCCAAAAAATACAACCCTGTTTGGATATGAGCAGGTAGAGGCGGCTTTGGCATAGATGTACCTAGGTGTAAAACCTTAAAACACTGCTTTGATCTAGACTCGAACGAGAACTGGTGCATTACAATAGGCCTTTCTACACTATTGGTTATGACACTCTCGGGGGATATACTTAGGATAATTTAAATTTTCTCTACAAACCAATTTAAATCATTTTAATATAAGATGAGAGTAAATGACCTTGGTTAATCCTAAGGTGTTTCAAATTGAACATATGGTGTCATGATATTCTCTAAATGATTTTATGACTTCTCTTACTCACACAATCCTTTGTGGTTTTTATCAATGTCTTGATTCCAAGGAAGTCATAGTAACTTTGAAAATGATGTACACTATGGGAACGGTGGTGGAAATGAGAAACCAAATGGAATTTTGAAAGGCATAAAAGATATCGTGTTCATGAAAAATCAGTTTTCCAAAATTATGATCAACAACATATATATTAACCAACTCCCAGACTCAACAAATAATAAAAAGGTGATGAATGATAAGATATCCAGTAGTGGAGACCATGTAGAAAATAATCCTTAATTTCCATCATGTAGGGAATGTGGAAGGAGACACCCAAGAAAGTGTCTCAATGGAACAAAGAAATGCTTTACTTGTGGGAAAGGACATAAAGTGAAGAATTTCCAAAGAAAAGTTAAGAGTACTATGTAAGAAAATAAAAATGGTCCCAAGAATCCATTTACAGTAATTTTCCATAAATGTAGTGGACCTGGACATTACCCAAGTGAATGAGATATTCTATTTCATATTTTCTTGGTCAAAGAATAAGCTATATGGAAATAAATGGTTGGAGAAATGTTTAAAAGTATTAGTTCTCCTTGTTGATGGGATTACATTGGAATAATTTTCTCTTGTATTTTTAACCCTTGAATTTTTCATGTGAAAGTGATATTTGAGGAAGACATATCTTTTCTCTTGTGGTTATAGATATAAATAACCATTTTGTTTTATATGATCATTGGGTTTGAGGCAATTACAAGTTATTATATTTTGGGATGAAAATTCAAGGTATGAGATAACATTTGTGGTTAAATTATGTTATGGTTATTTTGAGGAATTTACCTCATTTTGGTAATGTTATAATATTTAGTTTTTGAAAAAGGACAATACACAGACCGTGTGACAACCTATCGCGTCAGACAAAGCTATGGGAATCGAACCCGCAACCAGAGTGCGATTGGGATTTATCACCTACCACTGGACTACGTGAAGTACTTAGTTAGTGGGACTAATTATTTTCATTTAAATGATTTTATTGATCAATAATAAGTTGATTTGGGATCTTATGTCTTATCAAATTAATTCCTTTAGTATAGGAAAATGATTTAGTGATTAAGTGATAAATGTTATTTTAGAAGATTTTCTCTTTTTTGGGAACACTATATGCCCAAGGAAAATATAATACTAAGGGATTTCATTTGAGGATTAATGGTGGATTTTTAACTATGTTTTTATTGTGGATTTATAGTGATTTGGGTTATTTATGGAAATGATTAACCTATAATATAGAATATGTGATTAGGTCAATTACATTTAAGTATGTGACTTTAAGATTAGTTTATGTAATTTGGAGATAAAATTTAACGTAGAATACTACATAACAAATTATTATAAGTTTTGTGTTTCAATATTAGTTTGGATTATATTGAAGGATTTTAAGGACAATTGTTTATTCGATGGTATTTATTTAAATTTGGGGTATTTTTGGTTTAATTTTAGAAATTAAGATTAGAATTTCTTTTAATAAAGGAATATCATTTTGGGGGATCATCAGATCTTGTACTAACCGTTTTGGTTTTGATTAATCTCTAAAGACAAGGTAAATATATAGTTTATCCGTTGTGGATCGTGAAATTATTTAGAAGTTTATTCTAGATCTTCCAGCGTGACCAAGTCTTCATGAATACTCATCATTTAAAAAAATGAGTTAGTGGTAGAAATTTATCAAAGAATGAAACTTTACTTAAAAAGTAAGTATATCTCTTTATGTTGTTAGTCAATCTCATAAATAAATTCCTCAACTTTATGAAATGTAACTTAAAGAAAAAAAAAATTGTCTGTTTACTTTTCCTACTTGGAAACTAATGATTGTTTGTCCAATCACATGTTAGTGGTTTTCTTGTTGTTAACATTCTCCTGATCATGTTTTTCTATCCCTCTCCATCAAAACATGGCACTTATTTTATCATCAATATCCATGTTTTCCTACATGGAATCCTAGTATGTGTTATTTTGGGTGACCTTTGTAATTCTCTTTATTTCTTTTAAAGTGATAGTTTTATTGACTCTTTTTCTGATTTGGGACTTCCCATTATATTCCCAAGCCCAGTTTTAAAAATTTTGAGGACTCAACTTACTGAAGTAGTAAATAATGTAACTCCCCAAGATTTCATAGTACTTTATTTCATCAAAGTAATTCAATAACTTACACTACACACAACATCAAGTTCAAGTGCACCGCGACTAACCAAAATAACGACTCAAAAGTGGTTATGAATAGTATTAACCTAATTTTATATAATCCTAATAATTTTATAATCCATATTATGATTTTTTGAGACATAATATAAAAACAAATTAATTTTTTTAGGATAAAAGATGTATTTTTCAAAAGATGCAATTTTATCGCCCTTTGATGGAAAACCCTTTTTAAATCCAAGATTTGAAACTTGTATATTTTTAATTTGATAGAATAAACTTCTTATTTGGGATTGAGACGTAATAATTTAGTTTCAAAAAAATTTTGGTTTTTTCTGATAACATTCATATTTGGGTGAATAGTGAAATATAATATATTTTAACTGAAAACAACTTTTTTAATCAAAATAATTTATAGTGTTAAACTATACATATGAATGGTTTGTTTGTATAATTAGATTATATTTTTACCATTTATTCCAATGTTGTTCATTGGAAGTAAATTCACTTTGAAATTGGTCATAATCAAATGTCAATCTTTTGGTAGTTATTATTCCATAAAAATATGATTTTTGGTTTTGACAACAGGAATACATTTTCAACTGATAAATGAAATTTATATGTTTTGAATTTGGTAAATTAGACTTCATTTTTTAATTTATATTATCAAAATTAACTTAGGGTGAATTTGTGGTATGTTTCTGAAAACTTTTAATTTTTTATGAATAGTGGGAAACACTAAGTTATAGTTTAAAACTGAATTTTTGTTTAAATAATTAGTTATTTTATTTAAATTTGTCTTAGGTCAAAATAGATATATAATACCTATATAATTTCAATTTAATTCATTGGAGTTAGTTTATAATAATTTTAGATATATAAAATTTTTATTGAACTTTTCACCTTCTTTTACCCACCTCTTAGGAGAATTTTCAAATTCACCTAAAAATTAATTTTACTGCTTATGTGAATGGAATTTCAAAAATCCAATAGAAATGGTTGATATCATTAAGTAAAATGTGGTTCAATAAGATGAAAATAATTTTTGGTGAATAGTAATGTTTTACTTTTATTTACCACGATTAAAAGTAAATAGGGTAATGAAGGGTAAAAATGATATTATTATTACCCTAAAACATGTCCTAATTCAATAAAATAAGTATAATTAGACCAAAAACAACCTTTGGAATAAAATATTATCCTCTTTGGAAAACTTGTTTTAGATTAGAACATTTATTGTTATTTAATTCCAAGAAGAGTTAAAAGAGTTAAAATCAAAGTGTAATAACTAAAACCTTATTAATATAGGGTTAAACATAAGATAAATTCGACTATAAATATTACATAGAAAGATATACATATTTCCTACATAATTTTATTTTATTTATATTTTTTAGACATTAAATAATTTAATTGATTAATGACACAATGATGATAAAGTAATTACCTAATTAATGAAATATTAATATAATTAATACTATAAATATCCAAATAAATGTAATTTGAGAATTTTTATGAAATAAACTAATTTAATAGGTTAATATGACATATTAGTTTTGGTTAGATGAATTTGTTTCGAAGTAATAATCTGTTATGAATTTAGAAAAATCCAAATACCAAATAGTGTCAAGATTGACATAAAAGAGTTTTTAAAACAAATATTATATTATTAATTGATATTCCATTCATAAATATCTTAGGATCAGACAAAAGGCATATATAATGATAGGTGTATCAATAATGAACCACTTGGGGTTCTCTTGGAAGTATATAGTATGTTTATTTTCTATATAATATAAAAATATAAAGAGACATGGTAAATGTCAAACTATTTAACTAAGAGTTAAATCCAAATGATAAGGTTAATATAGTAACCCAAACTAGTCTAAAACCTATTGGTTGAGTGTTTTTCGACCCATCCCCACCATAGACTTTAAATAATCCATTTTCGAGCCATTAGAACCCGAAATTGATTTTATTATAAAATAATATTTCTAGTCTTTCCTAAGGTGCCCCTCACCCCTCTTATAAAAGGGCACTCTCCCTTCCCTCAATTCACACCTTGAAAGACTTTTGGCTCAGCCAAACTCTACCAAAATACCCTCTAAACTATCCTCCCTTAATCTTAGAGACCCTCCTTTAGTATGAAATCCAACCTATGGATCCCTTTTGATAAAATCAAAATAAAGAACCCGAAGAAGAGGTAAATATCTCATCACCTCTTTCAAGTTACTTTCTTCTTACACTTCATATTTCTTTGTTTTTTCCATTATAAAATAATAACTCCAGTATATTCTATATATTTTGTTGTTATTATTAATATGGTACAACCATATTCATTATTCTATCCATCCTTTGAATGACATGTCTCCATACGTGCATATGTATGGCCTACCGTCTCCACGTCATGGTGTAATTGTTATTCAGTACAATATTATTTATATGGGTATAATAATGATGTGTAATTGATGTAAATAACAAATATAACATGACAATTATTCTGAATATATGATATACCATCCACTTATATAGTATTTTAATATCCAAATAATGATATTGTCGTTCGTGCGTACGTACGGATTACCATCTCCACGAACGCGATGAGATTCATTCCCCATCGTATCCATTCAAAAACAAATTACATTTGATGATTAAAAATAATTTTTATAGACATTATATAATTCTGGATATAAATAATATAAATCCTATCCATAACAAATATGACTCACATAATAAAGAATATAAACTAAAACGAATCTTTTAACACACGAAATGATGATAATACTAAGATATTATTAACAAAGAAATGTTAAAAGATCATATATGATATCATATTAATGTATATGATTATTTTATAATTTAATAACAATTATTTCACCATTATACATTTGGTTAACCTACCCTCAAACAAGTGAAAATTACAATGTAAGGGGCTTCTTATCTCACTTTTAATTCTGTGATATTTCCATTGTTCACCACTTATTTATTACATGTGGTGTGTGTACTACCCATTATTGTATTCATTGTGTAATATACATTAATTTATGGATATTTAAATCATCATTTTAATGATACATATTTCATAGGATGTATGTTTAATAAGATACCAAATTGGTAAGGGAATTACAAATTTCATTTTTCCACTCATTCGTCTTTACACATACATCATTGATTATTTTACTCCAATATTATGTGTGGAATCCCTATTCATTTTCTTATGTCATAATTTCCACTCCCATTTCTTTGGATATACTTTTGATACACATAATTACTCCATTGATAAATTCTCAATCCATCGATATGAACTTGATAAGAGTAATTTTAACTCAATATCCATTTGTTGAGTTAAATATCCAATCCATTGGTGTTGTTTTTACAAGAATATGTATGAATGTCCACTGATTGATTTACACTGAATATCCAATTATATTGAGTGTATTTATATTTGTAACACATAATTATTTAGTTGATTTATTCTTAATCTAAGGATTCGGTCTTTATAAGATATTTCATTTCAATTTATATTCCATTGAGACTTGTTTGTTGTTATACACCAAATCACATTTATATGGTGTATATAATGTACATTGACATAGTATATCATGAATTCCTTTACTCTCATGATATTAAAATGTTTTTATTACCTCAATTATTTGTATTCATGTGTCTCTCTTCTGGTTAAGAAATCTAACTAAAATATCATTTTAAAATGTTTTACTGATTTATTATTCTAAATCTTTCTCATTAATGTCTATGTTTTAAAAATGGTTTTGAGTATTTATTTATATGAACATTAAAGTTTTAAATTTAAAATTCATTTTAATATTTTTAAAGTGGTACGGGACACTTTGATTCAAATATCTATTTTAAATGGCTTTTTGATAAATAGTTGGACTTTTAAATGTTTTCACGAAAAAAGGGGATATTTCTCTCAAATAGTTTTGATGATTATTTTCATCTATGTCAATATCATTCATTATTCTCTATTTAGGTTGATATATTATAATTAAATCTTCCGTATTGTATTGAATGGGTTATTTTTTACTGTGGATGTGCTATTTTTATACCATTCATGGTTTCTGGTTAAAATATTGATATTTCGTATGCTAGTTTTTATACGAATGTTCGGATTATGCATCAACCTTTACATACGAGGAATTCATTGGAATTAGTATGTGACGGGTGGATCCCGCTATAGCTCCTCGATGCATCGGTAGGTCTCATGAGACAAACTAGTATCTTAGCACAAGTCCTCGACAAAATCTTATTCGTATTCTTGGCACAAGGCCTTGACTATGTGGTTATGAAAGTCTGGAATTGTGCATTCCATCATTATGAATGTGGATATTGATATTTCATGTGATTATTAGACTAGTAGAATATCCATGTGAATAAGTAAATGGAATTATTTGATTTTATCTTTTCCATATTATGATGAATTTCATGTTTAAACAACTTTTGTTTTAGTCTTATACACTGCCTTAAATGTTTATGCTTATTTATGAATGTTTCTGCTATAATGTTATCCTTACTGAGTATCTGAGCTCACCCCTTTCTATGTATTATTATTCCTAGGATTAAAAGAAGTATATTATGACTAACCTGCAGGGATAGTCTATGGTATCTCAGTGTTTTCTATGGAAACAATGTTGCTGTAGTTTTCCATTTTATGATGTAATGTAAACTTTATGAATGTGTCTAGTACATCCAAGGCTACTAAACTAATCGTTCTTTCAAGACTTATTATATTATGATCATTCCAATGATATGTAATAATGCACCGACTCTGGGCCTCTGGGTTCAAGGCGTTACATCACCAAATATAGAATGTTAATGAAAGGAAGTTTCATTCGTAGGATAAAATTTTCCTATATCTATACACACAAGGAAAATTAAAATGGATGTTTCTTTTCAAGAATGGTCTGAAATAATTCCTTTCGTACCTTTCCCATGTCATCAACTCAAATATGAATATTATAAGATCACATATTAAAAATTTCCCTCCTCAAATCTGAAAAGTGTGGGAGCATTCTTGGCATGAATGTCCTACATGGTTTATTATGCCATAACTCATGATCAAAGTTGTTTAAACTAAAGAATCATTTTAAATGGTCTATCTTGTAAGACATTAAACTACAATTTAAAGAGACACAATTCTTGCTCAGATGCAAACATTCATATCTAACCTTGGGAAAGAGTTGAGTTTTATCTTTATAGAAATGAAATACACATGATTTTGGAAAAAATGAGCAATTAAATTTAAAAAGGAACTAAAATTGTAAGGTTGAAACCATTTAAAGGTACGCCGAAGAAAAAGTTTATTATTACTCACTAATTCAACTTATATTTCACTTAGGAAAAAATATTGGTGACGAAAAAAAAAGACACAAATTATGTAGTGTCTATTATATGGATCTATAAAAAGTCATAGTATGCTTGTAGGGTCCCAATACATTGGAAATACTTATAGCATCTTCATATTTATATCATTGTAATTACAACACCTTAAAACAATGAATTTTAGTCAAACTAGATAATTTTAGTATTATAATATAAATTCATGAAAAAGGCATGAATAAATAGATTAATGGACACAAAATTAATTTTATTTCATGGTGAAAAAAAGAGGAACATCAATAAGCTAGATTATATGTATCAAATATTATAGTAGGCCATCTGTATAATATTGTATCTATCAATGCATCACAGGAGCCTTTTTTAGTTTTTTGAAGCCCAATAAACTATACAGTTATGGAATCCTTAGTGTGATAAAGGTTATGCTTTTCTATAAAAACAAAATACCCTCATTAATTATTGGTTAACATAGACAATATCTTCTCAGATAACATCTTATCTCCCTTAATATATATCATCTAAAGATATTTTTCATCAATTTGGTGATGATAAAATTCTACTTCATAGCATGGTTAATCTTCTCGAAGGATAAAGGAGATTTATGGTTTTCAAATTGGAAAAGTAGTTACACCTCAACCTATCATTCCCTTTAATCCTTATCCCGGTGTAAGATACTCTACATAAAATTATAATGGATTTCACAATAATAAGATCCTACATACCCAAATGTGGTAAAAATGGTCTAGAGTTAGTGAAATCCTAAGGGAAAGCCTTTAAAAGGTGTCACTAAAACAAAATTCCATATGTCTAACAGAAAAAATGCATGAAACACGAAAGGCACTTGGGCCTCTATGTCTATATAAGATCCTTTTTTAGAAGGCGAGACATACCCCAAAATCAATTCACTTAGGTATGTATCTTTTTATGTTCCTTATACAGTAACATCTCCCACTATTATCACTATTTTATGATTTGGGATGGAGTCTTCCCCTTTATGTATTGATAGATTAGTCACATGGATTTGTTCCTCTATAACACCCCCAACCTCAACAATTTGAAATAGGATATATTTGAGAGTATAAAACTTCAAATCATGATCATAACCCTCTATAAAAGGCCCATAAGAATTCACAACCCTATAACCATTATCTGGTGTTCCCTCAGAAATGATAGTAGGAGGGACCTCGTCACCCTATTTGTGAATCTTCATGAAAATGTTTTATAATTACCAAATTATTCAAAGAAAAATCATTGACTTAATACATCATTCATATGGAGGAAAGTAGTGTGGGGAGACATTAAAACAAGATAAATAGCATCCATCCAATTCCCTATCATAGTTCTTCAACTTATCCAAAGAGTTAGAATAATTAATTTGTTGGAAAACATCATTAAATTCCATTAGTTCGTGTTATAATTTCCCATATATTACAATATCCTCACTTGAAGGCATATCCAAGAAGATTAGATTAAGACCCAAATTGGTTCCACCTTTTTCTCTGTCCATTGTATTCTCAATAGGAACAAACTATTCAAGACCCACTGAATCAGATTTAGCGCATATACCTTCATTTAATGCCCTAAGACCCTGATTGACCCCTCCTGAGATAGTGACAAGATCATTTTTGGTTTTTTCCAGATCCTCTAGTATATGAACTGGATTTGAAATATCATAATAAGAATGATTCAACGATGGATAAATAATATCATAATTAAGCACATTGGATACTAACAGTATTCTCCTCTACCTCAATAGTAGTAGGAATAGATGTGGACTCACCCCTTGACACTCACCCTTTTGATGGGACCAACTCACCATAGAGAATTTGTTCCTCATCAAGATTATCCTCCTCATTTCTTGATTTGTTAACTCTAAGACACATAAGAGAAGAGAGGGAAGCATATTTTGTAATCCAAAAGATAGATTATATACATATTCATAATAAATTATGGATAAATGATGTTGTGAAAAATCAATATGACTTTTGATGTTATTGGATAATTTCTTTATTCTATGATGTATTTTTTCCTCAGAGTATGAAGGAATAGCTCATCATCCCAAAAATATCAGTACTAGAGGAGGAATAATAGAGAGTCTCCCCATCATCTCATACTCCATGATTCTTTATCTAGGGGAAAATCCATTGATTTAGGATTTAATCCCACAACCCCATTTTTGGTGCCCATTTACCCATATTTTAGTGACTCAAACTCCACCCCTAATGCCTTTTATTATATCCTATATAAAATGAAGTAATTTATTTACTCTAAAAATTATGATGAAAGAGAATAGGGAAGTAGAAGATATAAGAGTCATACCTCACCCAAAATAATGAATTAATCACATTCATCAGTTTCATGATCAACCACCCTATTGGTACCACCATTTTTTATCATATCTTTCACCAACTTTGTCGCCAAAATTTGGTCATCAATGAAATATATTAGAATATCTAATTTTCATGCATATTTTTGACTTTAACAAGATTAGTATCATAGTGAAATAGTAAAGGGGCTCAGGTGTCTCCGTGTTTTGGGCATGCATGCCATTGTAGATAAATATCACTCATTCATCAATGTTGGAGGTCACATATTTCCAGAATTCAACAACCATTAGCCACATGTGATATGATTCTACCAAGTTCGGTTCTAAAGAGGCCCCGACATCCATTAATTTTATTTTTTTTTCAGGCCTCTCTATCATTATAGGAGGATGGGTAGATATATCCAAAGATTACTCTAGGTGATTAAGAATAATACATCAAGGATTAATCAGTATGGTCTCTTAAACTCTAGCCTTCAGCATGAATCATTTTTGATAACATTTAGACGATTTCATATCCCCATAATTATCATCCTTTGTTGAGCCTTTCTCTAATTATTTCTTTTGCAATAGTTTTCCAATCTTAAACTTTGGATGATATTGTTTTTTACACCCCATGAGGGCATAGGGAAATACATGCATCAGCATACATGGTATTAAACATAAAGGATGTACCTGATAGAGTAAACTTAATTACTTCTTGAGATATCTCTCGATCCATTATGACCCATAACAATAATTCCACCACTAGTATCTTCTCAAATAATTCATTCATGGGAGGGGATATTAAATATTTTTTGTAGGAACTTATATTAGAATGAAAAAATAATATGGAATGTTAGATTCAAAAATTACCTCACCATCAACCTGGGTTTGCAACATGCTCTATATGAAAGATATTATGTATGACCTCATCTCGGCATCACCAATACCATTGTAATTAAATGTCCTAGTTGGTATATCCCCATATGGTAAGAACTTAAATACCCATTATGTGTTCATGTTCTTCAAATATTCATTGTACATCATGTATAGAGGTTGCACGCAGGAAACAAATTAAGATAATGGTTGAAACCAGACTCCAAGAACCTCATCCATTATCAGCATAATGTTTGAACTGGTGAGTGATGTGATCCATCCCCAAAAAACATATAATAGACCTGAAATCTAGAAGTGGCCTACCCCATATATGCATTCAATAGTCACCAATGGATCTTTTCCAATATAGGGTCTATCAACCCCCACATTCATTCCATTATCCAATCTGGTTTCTATAATAAATAACCCTGACCTCACACTTTCACTAGGTTCATAGACCAAATGAATTTAGAAATTCAACCAAATTGTTAAAAACCCAATAAAGTGAGTTTTAAAAGGGATTTAAAACTTGATTTCATACCCAAAACAATAATATTTGGAATACTCTAGAATATTCCAAAACCTACTGAGGATGCCATGATTTTATAATGAGGGATATCTCCTTGGGAATTAGAAACTATGAACTTCTCATTTTGGATCTAGTAAATCCTCCATCCAGGACATAGAATAGACATCGTCGTTTGGGGGAGGGTTTCCTTCCTAATATCCATAGATTCATATAATATCCCATGAGGAAAAACAATCCTTCATTAAGCATCATTCCATGTTAAATTATATGAAATCAACTCATCATGCATCTCTTTGAGGATGAGTGCTCCCATGATCTTTTATACATCCCATAAACTGAGGTCAAGTTCTTAGTGTTACAAATGGATTTTTTTTGGATCCATTGTATAAGAAGAATGGGAATGATATTTGGGTTCTTGTATACATATGTTTCGACCACCCAGTTAGCCACATAGATCCAAAACTCCTTTAGTTCATCTACAAAATTTAGCACAAGTCTTTCACCCCTAGTATGACCACATCCACTTTAGTTTGAAAAATCCTCTAGTGTGGAAGTAATATCACTATTTATAAACTTTTGATTAATACATCATGGATGTACTGAAGATATATGAGTAGTAGTGTGGTTTTTATTAAAATGTCTGAGGCTTCATATCTATAGAACAATTATTTTCATACCTGACACATGTTGAGAGTACCATTCCTTTATTTGTGAATGCACCCCTATATGAGATGTTGGAAATAGTAAAATTTTTGTTCTCTTGTAACCAAGAGAGAGGAGAGTTATATCCCAAATTCATATTGAGTACATATCCCAAAATCACATGGTCATAAAGGGTCAGTATTTCACTTTCATGATATTCATTATGGTATTTCTTTAGATGAATCGCTAAATCTAGAAGCATGGTTTCACACACTTCAAAATAATTATGCCCAACTAAGTCAAATGTATTATTGATTATTACACAAGATTGTTCAGAAAAAACTTGAAACATTTGAGAATATATTGTAAATATGCAAGTAAATATCATGATTTTCTTTAGAGACATGGTTTTATCTTTGGAGGTTCTTTGAAAAAAATTTGAAAAGGAAGGACCTCGCGCAGGTCAGTTTACCATGTGACCTTGAGTTGGTTACTCAACCGAGTGACCTCACTTATTTCACTCACCAAAGTGACCACATCTAGGCCACTTTTCCATAATACTAGGTATAAGTGCCTCATTAAAGTCACATAGCATAAAATAATCAAGAAAATGAGGGCCTTCTGTTAGTAAATAATGAGAACATACAAAGATGGAATTCATGAATTAATAGAATAATGGGAGTTTATTGGTGAAAGAATGGTATGATTGAATGGGGACCTCAATAAAATATTTATATATGAATGTGCCCTAGTGATCATGACCTACATGAGTAACATGTGTGTTCCACCTATGCAGTTTCCCTATGTGACAAACTTGCATGACCGTCCTATGTGGTCCATCTACTCACTTATCCCTTATGAAATGCACAAACCATAATGTTCACCAAACCCAAGTAAGAATATGCACCAAAACAGGGAGTCAAATTAATATAGGATCCATCAACATTGTTGTTTCTCTTTGCATTGGAAAAATTATCTTCCTCTGATAAAATCCAAACTTGATGGGGGGGATTGTTAACACTCCATTTTTTTACTTGAGGATAAATAATTTCAAAGAAAAATATCATGTGTTCGAAGATAATTAAAATGCATGAAAGGTAAAAAAACATTTCTCCATATGTTTTCCAAACTCTAACCAAAGGGGACCAATATATGTCGTTGACTCCTCATGTAGGAAAAACCTCCTTTAGAGACATAGATGGGTGACTTGCACAAACTTTCTACATCACCCAGGATCCAAAGAATACATATAAATAGGACCCTCATGTTCCCTATTTAACATGACTAAAATCTAGAATAAGCCATTATAAGATCATTTTTCCCTAGCCATGTGCCCAATACCTAAAAACCTCTATATACTTCTCAAATATTCAAAATAAGATTTAATTTACAATATCCCTTATATTAGAGTTCCTCAAGGGCCTAAAACACCAAAGCCCTTTGCGAGGAGCCACTTCCCCCTAGTCTAGAAGTACTAGGGTTAAGGCCCCATCCCAATCTTTAGACTTGCATGATTTCATTTTAAGATCAGTTGAGGAGACCCTTGGAGGCCTTTGAAAGGTATTTCCCTTGTTTGGTATCCCAAGTTATTCGTTATCCAAGTCCTCCCAATTAGTACTTTTTTGAGGACCTATAAATTCTACCAAGTAACTCCTAGGAAAAGCATCATCCTATCTAACCTAGATATCACCTGGGAGAAGAAAAATCTATCTCACTCTAGTATCACCAGGGAAGAGTACCCTTCAGGCCTTTTCTTCACATATCCAATGATAGAACAACCTTCTATTCTAGTTCCCCATAAGATGGGGGTCAACCTAAGAACTATTCTAAATCATGTAGACATATTTTATTAGAACCGAAGGCACACCAATGTCCCATCTCAATCATAAATTCATGTGATAAAGGAAGCCCCAAATTTATCCTCTCTGTTAGGTGGGCTCCTTATAATGTTGATGTTCACATATTCTCCTGGTAATGAGGATCCCAACATTTGGGTTGGAGTCAGATGGCTTATTGGGCTGATCAATGACATTAATTCCTAGAAATGTAAAGTGAATTGGATGAACATGTAAAATTTTTATCCCTAACCTCACACTCTTCCCCTATTAAACCTATAAAAATGGGAGGTTAAATGGCCATCCCTCCTATAGTAATCCAATAGTATTCTTTGCAGGACATATCCTTCCTTCAACACCCTTGTCCTCATCCACTAGTGGATGAAAAATATTATGAAATGTGCTAGATGTCACAACCCCATTCCCACAAGGTGTACCCCTCCTAGGTAGGAAATTGGAAAAAAGAGATAGTGACACCCACGTCTCGGTTCTAGTATGACCCAGGTTGGAATGTAGCACCGTGTGTATAATAAACACATAGATTGAAGGCATTTCCCTCTAAGAGAACACATGTGAAAGAGAGAGATAAGATATACAACAACCAAATATTTCTTACACTCCAATATAAATGAAAACATAAGTACACATATGTAATGGAATTCAATAACTAATACAACTAAAAAAACCACAAGAACCAAAATAAAGTTAAAGGCAGTGATAACCATGAAGACAAAAAATCTACGGGTAAACCCCAAGATAGTTGAAACCAGAGTGATGACCAACCTACCCAAAATGACCTGAAATATTATTCATATATGCATAGGGTGAGTATAATAGTAAACTCGTTATGATCCTCCCTGAATCCTACCATCAAAGAGATAAAAAAGCATGTTATAGCATTGTGAAAAACATGTGAAACTAACTCATCACCTAAATAGGTATTCTATGTTCCCAACCTCTCCATGGATAATCTCACCATGTATCGCATACAAGATCATATAATATGATAATACATATCAAGGGAACCCTTCTAACACTTCTGCACAATTTTTCTGCTCCAACATAACATCACACATCTTGAGCATCTCTCTCTAAAAGGTTATCCCGTAGACTCCTAGGAGAAGAACCACACCATGATACTCATGAAACACATCACCAAATTCACATAAAAAAGTTAACCATGTAGTTTTGGGGAGTCACTATGTCCCAAATAACATATATCATACAATAGGCATTATACCTCAAACCGTCATAACACATACATCAAGTAAGATTCCTCAAGACATCACATCCTATACATGTTATACCTATAGTTGACCTTAGGACCCTATTTCCATAATATATCTAAGTGCGATAGCCCCAAGATATTACAACCCTCTACAAAAATATATGGAGAAAACTTACCACCGTGCATACCAACACAAGTAAATACCAAGGGAAGAGAGATGGGTCAACGTGGGTAGTCGGATTTCCATCCTTCCACATATATGTTGGGGGGAACACCTCCCAAGGCACAAGATCATTAGGGTTTTAGTCTCCCTAATTGATAGAGTGGATTAGAATATAGAAGCATAAAATATTACTTGGTATAATATAACTCACAACCACATTATGAGAATACCCTATACTCAAACTCAACTACAATTAACATCTCTCAGACTCCTAATTGCCATTGATAAGAATAAATATCATATAAGAATAAAACCATTAAAAGTCCAAAACTATTATTTCATAATATTTTTTCAGTCACAATTTACATTAATTAATTTTTTATCCATTAAAATTTCCCACGTTACATTATATTATCATTACAATAAGATCTATGCCCTTCATGCAAAATAAACTATGTCCAAAAATTCATAGTATTATAACCTCATCACTTTATCATAGAAGTCTCCAAACCCATGGGTTATGCATTTATTCATTTATTAACATTATTAAATTCTATATTACTAGGTACTACAAGAAAACATAATATTCTACCAAATAAGGCATGCAACCAAGCACATCTATTTTCCTCATAAGCAGGGAAAGGAAAAAAGATAAACTAACAACATGGTCATCATCCAAATAACAGATTCAAGCTATCATTCTTCTTTCATATCAACGAGTAAGACTAGTATTTAACTATTCTTTCTTCTTTGTTGTCCTTCCTAAAACCCACATGCATGTCCTGATGCATCCCTCCATCATAGGTGTCAACTAATGCCCCAAAATCTAGGCCTCCCAACCCTACATACCACAATAGCCCTCTAGGATCAACCATCTCAGGTTCACATCACAACCGGGCCTCCTCCCCACAAGTCACAAGGATCGTATTTAGAGAACAACATAAGTAGTAGTAAAAAACATAATCACTGAGCTCTTGGACCTAAATAAATTCATCCGGCCTTTACAAACAACAATCTCTCATGGCTCCAAAGTATAATTCACTCATACTTTTCAATAAAGTGGAAACTCATTCACAAAAAATGAATTATATTTTTCTCAAACAACCAATTCTTATATCATCTTTAATTAACAGATGCGTTATTCACATGTAAAAATTATATAAACCTAAATAGGAATCTATCAATAGTTTTCACAAATTCATTAAAAATTTAATTTAACATGTATTTGATTCTTTTATCAACAAGTATCATCATTCTTCAAACCTTTATTCAATTCCATTAAACCGTGGAAGGTCAATTGTTTAAAAATTCCTGCATTATTAAGATTACCAAACAGTGGATTCATTAAACATGCCTCTTTAAATCAATGAAAATAAATTATAAATTAATTGTAGCTTTATGTTTCTTTACCAATTTCACATGATAATCTAAGCATAAAAAGCATAACAAGGACACCACACTATCTAGAAATTAAAGAGGCAACATGTTATCATGATACAAAATAGCATCATCTTGTAATCAATATAAATTATTTAATACAGTTCATGTAATTATTAGGTTACTTTCATTGGAATCCAAGGGGATAAATCATGCTCAATTTATGATCACATGTAAATAAAAGAGAATCAATTAATCCTCTACCTCAAAAAGGTGTCAACTTTATTCACATGAGAACGTACCAATGTTGTAGATCCTGATTGCCTCTCCTACAAGAACTGCATCCACTAGGGGATTCCATACCACAACCACACAAAAAACCAAAAAAAGATAGTAAAAACATGTAGATCAAGTTCCATCACATTGCAGGAGGAATGAGAAGAAATGGATCAATGAAACCATATGAATGTAGTTGTAACATACCTTGTATCAAAGAAATATCAAAGGAAGGAAGCTAGGGATCAATCCTTGTAAATGGGATCCGAAAAATGCATGGAAAAGAGTAACATGTCACCTTGAATTGAAAGAGAGAGGTTCTATAGTCATAGAGTTTGAAAACATGAGCGGATGAAAACATTTAAAATATATTGTATAGGGGATTTACATGACTTATAATTTCATTTCACATCATGTAATCCTCATGGTTCGGTTCCTAATGGAAATGTGTCACCTTTTTATTTTTAAACCATAATTTATTACATGTCACAAAAACAACTTTCATGTAATTTAAAATGTTTACGTGGTGTGAAAATATCCTTGATTATAGCACTTAGCAACTGAACTACTCCAGACTTCCTCTGAGCCTCCTCTGAGAACCTCAATCATTGAAAATCCTCAAATGGATTTTCCACATAGATCTGATCCCTTACATTTGATACATCTCAAAACATTCTCATCCTCGATAATTGATATCCAACTCCAAGTGGAAAAATAAAGGTTTTCATCCAAATAGCCACCCCTTGAGATACCTCTCAAGGATCTTGCCACCAAATGAGATCAACCACCTCTTTAGGTGAACAATGAAAAACTACACAACAACCACATCCATCTCTTAAACACTTTCTTGGTGGAGATACCTCTCAAAAAGATAGTAAACCACAACAATCAACAAGAGAAATTCATCTCATTAACAAAAAACGTATAGAACCAAAAAATTGAACAGTGATACAAGAGAATAGATAAAAATCATATAGCTTGAGCTACTGATTGTGTATGTGTGACTCAAGTTCATAGGTGCTCTCCTACACAGCACAGTGCTGTCACAATAAACAAACCAAGAGGATACAATGTCCATAAAACACCTTATCCTACCGGTTTTGGATCTATATATGTCGCTCCTTGAAGGCCACATCATCTTCAAAATCATTATTTTCTCAATCAATGATGTGAGATTCTTCATGAAGATAATGATAGATCTATGAAATTTGAAAACATCATGTATCCGGATCATCTATGGGGGAAGTTCTATTTGATACTCCATATCTCCAACATGAGATAACACTTCGAAACACTCAAAAAACCTAGGAAAATTTTACTCCTTTTCTGATCCTTCACTACCCATGATGGGGAGTCACCTTTTGGAATACAAGACCCCCAAAATTGACCTCTAGAGGTATCCAACTATGATCTTAATAGTATTTATCAGGATTCTGTAATGCTTTCATCTTCTCAGGATTAAAATAAGCCATCTCTGTTGTATTCTACACCAACTATTTCTTGATAATTGTTGACTCTTTAGACACAGTCCGACATAATAGAGAATGAAAAGGTTGGTTATACATGTATTCAAATCGTTTTATACTGATAGTGGAGAGAGAACTATTGTTGTGAGAAAACTCTACCAATGGTTGGTGCCTCATCCATGAACCTCCAAAGTCCGTGAAACAAGAGGGGAGAATGCCTTCAAGTGTATGGATTATTCACTCTATCTAACTATCCATATATGGATTAAAATTAGTGTTAAGGCATAGATAAGAACCAGAATCATGTTGGAGACCTCTCCACAACCTGTATTTGAAAAAGGATCTTGATTGAAAATGATCATTCTTGGGACTATAGGGAGATTTTTCCTTAAAAAAAGTCTACTAAGATCAACTCTTTGGTCTCTATACTGTGGGATGACTTCATCCAACGATCCACTACCACCCAAATAAAATCATAGATTACCTAATATTGAGGTAAACCAATAAAAATATCATCATGATTTCCTCATACTTCTACTAAGGAACATTTAACAGCTAGAGAAAACTACATGGAACATGGTGTTCTAACTTCACCATCTAGCATACCAAACATCAAGACACATACCCTATAATGGCATGCCTCAACCTAGGACACCAATACTGACATCCAAAATCTCGGTACATATTTACAATTAAATTATTTACGGACAAAAGAAAAACAATGTAACTCTCTAGGAACCATATCATGCATCTAAAATGGAATGAAAATACTTCCTTAAAACAACATTATATGTTTTACATCCTTAGAATAACCATCGGGGGACTTTCCAAAAAAAACTTGTTCTCTCCAAACCTCCACCTAAAGATCCCCAATTAGGATTCCTCCACCTGCTGCACCAAAGAAAAATACATCATTATCTAAAAAAGACAACCTACACCCCCCCAACTTCTCCCATATCTAGAAGAAATGATGAAATTTCTTCAATCACTCTCTAGGAATCTCCAAACTAACACTCTACATCACATCATGACTTCCTGCTTTGTTTATTAACTACAACGTTCCCCCACCCATGTGTATAAAAAATCTAAAAGACATTATACTATAATTAATCCATCTATTGATGTTGGTGCATGTTCAAGTCACATTAGGAGAAAACGTACCAACAGATCTTATCATCAGAAGAGACCAAAAAATGACCGTTGATGAGATAATGTCTCCACATATTTAGGGAAAACACTATCAACATCAACTTGAGATCACGGGTGGCATAGTTACGCTCATGGGGATAGAACATCCAATACCCCTAATAAAAAAATCTCTGATACATCATACCACATCCCAACCCAAGGTGAAAATAAATATAGAAATCCTCAAACTAAACTCCTTCTGCTAGAATAAAATGAACAGGAGCACTGACCAACATCTCCTTCAGATACTAAAAAGATATTAAACATTGATCAGTCCAGAAGAACACCTGATCCTTTCTGGTTGACACTGTCGAAGGAGTCATAGCCCAAATGAAATCATCTATGAACCTCCTATAATAGCGTATAAGACCATGTAAAATTTTAACTTCCGCCACTTTCATGGGGGATACCTGAGATAGAACTACATATATCTTCAATGGATCCACAACTACTCCCTAATGGTATAAAACAATCCCAATGAAATATACTTATCGATAAAAAACTATCACTTTGGAAACTACCTAGAAATCTTTTTACAATGAAGAAATCCAAAAATGGAAAGCAGATGCTCTGCATACCCCTCCTTAGGTGCAGAGTAACCAACGATTTCATTGATGAAAACCACCAAAAACATTTCTCAGAACTCATAGAAGACATAATTCCTTATCCCCATGAACATAGCTATAGAATTCATCACACCAAAAAACATCACAACAAACTCATAATCCTCATTATGACAAGGAAATGTAGTCTTCGAGATATCCTCATCCATCACACACATCTCATGATATCCTAACTATAAATCAATCTTTGAGAACCACCTTAAAACCTTTAGTTGATTGAATAAATTATAAATATATGGAAGAGGATTGTGGTTATTCATTGTCCCTTATTTCAAGTGATGATATTCACTTCCCAACTACAAACTTTTTTTCTTCTTTATGGAAAAATGGGTTCCCCCCATGATGACAAACTTGGCCAAACAAAACCACACCCCATCAGAACATCGAGCTATATATGCGGATCTCAAAACTCAGAAAGCATCATCCTATAATAATACACCAAGATAAGAGAATCTCCTGGAAATAGTTTTATCCTGAACTCAATATTTCATCGAGGGGGTAAAGCTACAACATCTTCTAGAAATACAATAGTGTAGTCTTTGACGACCCTAAGAAACGTCAATTACTGATCCTCTGATGAAATTAGAATCAACTCATCCATTATGTATGATAATGAAAGAACATGCATCTAACCCATTTGAGGGTCCCAATCTCCAACAAACACTTTTGGCTCTCCATCAGCATCAAATAACACAACCTACATTATGAAATAGTCCATGATAGCCAACATCGAATAAAACAATCCATTCCATGGATTTTGTCATATGGTTTTATCTTTAAACATATGAATTATCCCCAAAAGTGGTGTTGCCTCTACCCTAGCTCATAGTATCAACATGCATTAAACAAGTTGTATAGAAGTCCAACAGGCATAGTCAACGCCAAGGTCACTGAAATATTCTCTACCTAAAGTCCCAATAAAATGCTAAAGTAATGTGATATAAAGAATTGTGTCACTCTTGGATCAAGGAAGGCATGAACATAAGTATAAAATAATAAAAGGGTACCTCGAATGAAGTTTGGCTCACCCAACATTGGAAATAATAAAGCATGAAGCTGACCACAACATGCTCTACAACCTCTCTTACAATGATAATGACCACCTCCATGGTCACGCTCTACTCTCTGAGGATGGGTAACATCCTGAGGCTATACTCTTCCTACACCATATACTCTCTTCTAATCATAAATTGGAGCAAGCTACTGTTGTTACCTCTACTGAAACAACCTTAGTGGAGGAACTTGGAGTGGATCGTCTAGTGCACAATGAATACTCAGAGAGGTCGAGAACTCTCTCCCCTAGTGACCTTGCCCTCTACAATATTATCATGTTTCTGATTCCTTTTCATAGGGTTAAGAGCTGACACCCCTATAGAAATGATACATTGAAGGCTGGGACCAACTTCTGATAGATCAGAAGCACTTCTATCCATAAAACTGGGATCCCCGTAATACAACTTTTCTTTATAATGAATCCTGACGCCCCCCCCCCCCCTCATAGGATGGTCTTGTTTCAACTAACATTCTCTTGGTAAACTCTGATCTCTCAAGAACCTCAGAATATGTATTTAGCATAAACAGGATGACATAGTGTTAAATATCTAGACATAATGCCTCCTATAAATTCTCCAATTATGCCTCCTCATTTGGAAATGGGTTCAAATGATATTGCAAAATATTCCTGAAATGGATCCCAAACTCTCACACATTAGAGCTCCCCTACTACATGGTAAGTATCTTCTGTAGACTGGCCTCCTTTGTGGTCAAAAAAAGAAACTATTATATGAAATGGTCTTAGAAATCCTCCCATGATACTTCAAACTCCTCATGATCATTGAGGATAAACATTTAACACTTCCTCACTACCCCATGTATCATCCTCATAGCCAATGATACCCAGTGATCCTTTCGAGTATGAATCAAACTACAGGATAAATCAACCTCATTAAAACATTATTCGATGAGTGTATCTAAAACAGATTCATCATACCTCTATAGAATCTAGCACTAATGCTCTTGGAGTTTCCTCCTCCAAGTGTTGTCATTGTCAACCTCCACTTTGTAGTGGTTTTCTAGTGCAACCTACGGAACATATTCTACAGAAACCTTATGAGGAAATTGACATGGATCTATTACTATAAAATAAAAAATATTTATAGACCCTAATTGTGTAATATAGAATACATTAAAATTAATTAAGTTCATTATATTATTTATTTTTTGTTAACATATCCCATGGTCCACCCATTCAAACATAGGTTAAAATAATAATGTTTCAGGATCCTTTCCTATATATCTACCTTGAAACAAGTTTTACTTCATTTAGTAGTCATTTAAATCTTAAATTTACATGCATATAATCATAGGGGGTATAAATACCTATGTGAAAGCTGGCCTCTCATATTTACAGTGGTAGCTAAACATAACTAACATTGTTTCCATTCCAACCAATTCAACCTTGCCTGTTCGTATCTTTTAATTCTATCATATCCCTCAACTAGAGCTTTCATACCATTCATTCATGACTCCTACCTATAAAGTGTACTCCTCCTATGCCAAAAATTGGATAAGAGATATAGTGACACATGATTCTCACCTCCTATAGGCCCTAGGATGGTGACTATAACTAAGGGTGTAATAAACACAGAAATGAGAGGCATTAACCTCTAAGAGAACACATGCGAAAGGGAGTGGTAAGACAGACAACAACAAAATCTTACTCAGAATCCAATATAAAAAAAATCCCAAGTAAACATATTTAATGAAAAGTAATAAACACTAAAACAAAAAAATTCAACTACCAAAATAAGGGTAAAGATGATGATGACCACAAATCTCAAAAAACTCATACTAAAACCTAAGCTAGTGGAAACCATCCAGATCAAAGAACTTCTCCAACGACCTAAACAATTGTTCATATATATGTAGTGTGAGTATAATAATATACTCAATAGGATCCTCCCTAAAGCCTCTCATGCAAAATATAAAGAAATCATGCCAAAGCATAGTGAAATACAAGTGAAATTAACTCATCCCCTAAATAGGTATGCTAAGTTCCAAACATCACCATGGATACTCTCACCAAGTATCATATACATGTTCATATAATATATTAAATAACATCAAGGGTATCCTGCTACCACTTCCCCACTAGTTTTATACTCTTCCCCAACATTGCACATCATAAGAATATCTCTCCAAAAATGTTTTCCCACAGACACCTAGTTGAACCACCACAACATAATCATCATTTAACACATCACCATGTCCATGTAACCAAAAGTAACTAAGATTTTTTTGGGATCAACCACAGCCTCTATATTACGTAACATAAATCGAGTAGTATACATGAATCCATCACAACCCATACGGAAAGTAAGAATCCCCAAGACTTAACAGTCTATACACTTTATAACTATATTATTCCTTAGGAAACTATATACAGAATACATGTGTGGGAAATAAGTACATGCCATTACTTCCATCTAGACACATATATGTGTAAAAAATCACTATTCATACCATAATAATTAACTATAAAGAAAAGAGATCATGGACAAAGGGGGTAGTGAGCCATACATCCTCCCACTGGGATGTTGGGGAAAACCCCCCAAGGGCTTAGAATCCTTTAGGTTTTAGTCACCCTAACTAACATGGTGCAGTAGAGTATAGATACACAAAAATTATATGGTCTAATATAGAGCACCACCACACTATGGGAAAAACCTAGTCTCAGGCTTAAATGTAGCTAATGTCTTCAGTACTCTAATTTTCCACTACTCAGACCAGATATCAAATAAGTACACAACCATTTAGAAAGATAAATTTTATTATTTCAACCCTTTTTTACTAGTCATAATTTATGTTAATTGATTCCTTAACCATTAATAATTTCCATGTAACATTATATTATCATTACTACATGTTCCATGACCTCCCAGAATATGCAACTGAGTCCATGGATTCTTAGAATTATATCCTCAACAGTTTAGCAAGCTCCTACCCCATGGGTTAAACTTTTATTCATTTATTATGATTATTAATTTCCATATTAATATGTTCTCTAAAAACATCATAAGATACCAAACATGGCATACAATCAAGCACATATATCTACCTCAAAAAGTGGAGAAGGGAATGAATATAAACAAACAACATGTTTTAATTCCAAACAACATATTCAAATAAGCATATAGATTTCAAATAAATGGTTCAGCCCATCTTTGACCCATTTTGTTATCTCTGTTGTCCTACCTGACACCCACATGTATATCCTTATGCATCCCTCCATCACGAGTTTCAAATACTAGCACAACATCTGGGCATCTCCACCCCCACACACCACGACAACCCTCCAGGATCATTGATTATAAGCTCATAGCACAACTGGGCCTCCTCTATCCATATAACAAGGCTCATGTCCATAGAACATCATAAGTAGCAGGAAACAAACATAACCCATGGGCACATGGACCTAAAACAAGGAATACATACTTTATGAATAAATAACTCCTTGGGATCCAAAGTATAATTTACTCGAACTTTACAAGAATGTGGGAAACTAAGACCCCAACAAAGGCATTATCCATTTATCACAAAACTAATTCTTATTCCATCATGAATTAACTAATTCATTATTCAAATGTTACCACTATGAGAAACCTAAGAAGAAATATATCATAATATATCAGAAATTAATTATAAAATTTATTTAACATGACTATATTTATTTTTTCAACTAACATAAACTTGATTCACACCTTTTCCTCATTACATTAACACATGGTAGGCTAATTATTTAAACATGCTAACATCATTAAGATTACAACACACCAGATTCATTAAACATGTCTCCTTAAATATTAAACAATAAATTATCAATTAATTTTATCTTAACATTATTTACTAATTTAACATGTTAATCCATACATAACAATCATAGCATAGATACCACACTATCTAGAAAATAAAATGGCAAACCATTATCATAGTATATAACAACAACATCTCCATGTGATTGATATTAATTCTTTAATCTAGTTCATGTAATTATTATTCTAATTTCATTAGCATCTAAGGGTCTAAATCATTATCAATTTATGAAAATAGATAAAGAAAAGACAATCAATGAATCCCCTACCTGAAAAATGTGTAAATTTTCTCAGCATGATAACATACTAATTTTGTGGATCCTGATCATCTCTTCCTAAAGAACTGGATCCACCTAGGGATTCCACACCAAAACCCAAAAAAAAACAAACCCAAAAACATCATTATATGTATGGAGATAAAGGTACATCACATGGAAAGAGGAACGGGAGGAAACATGTTGGTGAAACTATAAGAAAATAGGTAAGGTGTGCCTTGGATTGAAGATGGATCGATAGAGGGAAGATATGGATCGATCCTTGTTAAAGGAATCCCAAAAATTCTAGGAAGGGAGTTGTGGGTAACCTATATTTTGGGAAGAGAGGCACTGTAGCCAGAGCATCTGATAACCTAAGTGGCTGAAAATGATTAAATTGTACAACAATGGGGATTTATATGATGTGTAATCCCCTTTCATGAAGTGTAATCCTCGAGGTTTGTTTTCCACCAAAAAATTATTAAATTTTTTATTTTTAAACCCTGATTTATTACACAATAAAAACCCCACTTTCACATCATGTTAATTTTTTACATGGTGTGAAATCTCCCGACTTCCATCTCATCGAAAATGTTCTACACTGCAATTCCTCTGATCCTCCTCTAAGAACCTCGACCATTGAAAACCAACAAACGGTCGATCCACAAAGATCTATTACCTTACACCAGAACATCCACATCCTCTTGTTTCTCACAATAAGAAATAATCACATGGGATTAGGGGTTAGTGGTGATTACATCACTAGTATACTCAAATACCTTCAAATGGGCCTCCTATATAGGTGTAATCACCAACCATTGTAGACTATGAAGGATTTTATTCCTATCAAAAAAGGATACATAGGAAGCCTCCATTGAGGTTCGAACCCAAAACCCTAAACACAACCTAATCCTTATGGGTCCATATTCCCATTAGGGTTATATCCAACCCGAAGGGCCATATTTTTCCTAGGTATATTCATCTCCATCATTTTTCAAATATATTCATTTTATTGTCATGGCCCATACCTAGGAGGTTATATACCTTCTAGGTCCCTTAAACCATTTCAGTGTAAGTCTCATCCCAATTTTTTCTAGGCCCCTTTTACCTAGATACCCTTGCAACATGATGTTAAAATGTATTGTTTGGTCCTTATCACATGATGCTCAGAGGTATTTTTTCCTGTTTAGTGGCATCGAACTACATGGGTTTTGATTTCTCTCACGATTATACATATGAATATCATATCAAGGACTTGATACAAATATCAAAACAACTCCCATATTCATCGATTATTATAAATTATATATAACCAAACTGTGTGGGTTAAAACTGTAATCTTAAATAAATAAACATAAAAAATATATATATAACCTACGATACGTTCAAAAGTCCTCCACTAATAGAGAACCTTTGATACATATAGATGATTTCCTATTAGGATATGTACATAATTTATTGTTAATATATATGTGTGACATGCTTCATAATTTTAATTTAAAAGGGATTCTTGAATAATTTTTAAATCTACAAGACAATCTCAAAGTAGTCAATAATTCCTCCCAAAAGGGTGTGATTTTCGCAACCACTCATCCTTTTAACTAATGTAATTTTTTAATCATCATTCATTAAGTTCACTAATGATCTCCTGCCTTTGGAAAGTATGCTCATGGTCCATTATGCATATAAGTGTTGTTTGTTGTTTTTGGTTCCATGAACAAACCCCATTGGAAACGAGTCCCACTATGATCAGGTAAAAAACAATATAAAAGTACAAGTCTTTATTTTTATGTTTTATCCATGTTAAATAATTGTATTCCAATTAATTTTAAAAGAGAATATGTAAAAAAATAATGTGATCTTAAATGATCAATAAGAAAAAGATTTATAATGTAAGCTAATAAAGGATAGTTATGGTGATGGAAACGTCATGAGTACAGTTAATTCCATAACAATGAATATATAAGTTTAATACACATATGAAAGATAAAATACTTAATAAAATGGATCATAACAATAATCCAAAAATTGGAATTTCATAATATCAGTATTTCTAATCATATCATTGAGGCCTTAAACCAAGGAATTATACATTAAGGGTAAGGACACTATTATTACCCTATCTTAGTTGTCCCATGACACCAACCAGTACACTGATAGGATATGTAGTTTACAACCCCATTAATCAAATAAAATCTGAATTCATTCCTTCTCATATCAAATTAATATAGTTTATATATAGAATAATGTTCAATGTAGAACAATTTAGAAATACATAGAACATTTTTATAGTGAAACATATCGTACATGATATTCCTTTACAAATTAATATATTACACTAATTATAAATATATTTACCCAGTCAATTAAATAAACCTAATTTCTAATTGAATTACCTGAACACATATACTAAATTATTATGGATTATCATTTTTTAAAAAGTTTCCACAAAGATTCATTTATAAAAAGTTTTATCTAATGTGCACTTATCAATATTACATATTTTCAATGCGTTTAGGAAATATTATTGGAAATCGTATGAGGAAAAATCAATACCTACATTATAAACTACTATATAAATGCAATTTTTTTGTTTATAAAGCATATTATGATTCTCTATATCATATCTCTTACAAATTTAAAACCATTTTTGCAATAATTTCTCACTCACCATGCACTAGAATGATGACTGGGATACAACAGACCGATGATTTTTTTTATTATTACCCCTACATGCAGCTGATCCAAAATCATGTTCACTTTTAGTATCTATATATGTATATATTTTCTTGGAAAATAACAAAATATTTAAATAACCAAGGTATAGAATTTATATGGCAATGTTGTAACACCCCAAGATTTTGTGAAATATTTTTTTTCGAATTAATTTAAACATGTTGACTTTTTCCATTTCACACAAAAGAAATTATAGATTTTTTTTATTTTAAATAACCATGTTATTATTTATTTGTAAGTTATACCAATTAAATCTTATACTACACGCAACACATGCATGTCTTTCATTACACACAACAACGAGTTTCTACAAAACAACATTTTATTATTGTAATTATTTAAATGGGATAGTTTGAATATTTCTATTAAAAATATTAATATGATTAGTAAAAAATAATTTTTGAATATTATTTATAATTATTTTAAATAAATACAAAAATATTTATAATAATAGATATAATTTTTTGTAAAGTCATTATATGTTTGAAAATACTATTTTCTCAAATAAACTGCTTTTTATGTCCTTCTATAAAGACTAAAAAAATTAATTTTACAATATTTTAGAAAAATAAATTTATTAAATAAACATAATTTTTTATTTCAGTATTTAGAAATTATCTTAGGCTGGTTTTTGGGATTTTTCTTAAGAAACATCCTTTTTGGATGAATAGTGAAAATACTAAATATTAATTCAAAATTGCTTTTTCATCTCATTTATTTATATAGTTAAATCATATTTTTGTTTGGTTTTATAGAATATTTCAATAAATTATTAACAAATTAATCTAATTTAGTTCCTTGGATCCAATTTCGTGCTAAAATTGGATATAAAAACATTTTAAATATTTAATTACACTCACTTAAAAACCTGATGTCACGACCCGTCTGCAAGATTAATTTTAAATTACATTGATCTAATTATATGATTATAAATTGGGAAAAATGATTTAGTATTTATAATAATCACAATTTATTATTTATAATAATTTAAAATTTTTTTTATCCAAAATTGCAGGGAATATAATTATAATAAATTACAATTATTAAGGTAAAAACAAGATTACTTCATCATGAAAATTTAATCTTAAAAGTTAAAATAGTCTATAATCATATCCAAAATAAATTTTATGGAAATATTTTTACCCATTAACCTCATTTATATAAATTGAAAAATTATTGGAAGCAAATGATTTAAGTGAGACCTCTCAATAGTGTTTTCATTTTTATATTTATAATAATGTCTCTCCTCCTCCACTATAAAAGTTAACTCACACCTAACTTATTTAAAAATATAATACCCCTTTTTCCTGGCCAAAAAAATCAAAAAAAGTCTCCCAACATCCCTCAATTCATCCTTTAGGCATCACTTGGGGAATACATCCAATCAAAGAATCCATTGTGTTCCAACCAAAAGGAGTTACCCAAAGAATTGGTTGCATCCTTCCACAAGCTATTTCATTTTATTTTCATTATCCATCCCTCACCTATTCCTATAAAATTATTATATAATAACCTTATAATAATAAATATACTGATTTTTTATTATATTATGATTTTTACCTACATTCACACGTGCTTCCATCAAATGGGATCCACAATCATCATTTTTTGTATAGTGGGTTATAGACTTGCAAACCGATGTCACTCATTCATCCATTAACACATTTTAAAATTGTAAATAATGATGGATTTTAAATATTTTTATGATATGTATTGAATTTATTATGTTTTTATTATTATTTAATTACTATATAAATCATACCGTCATGATTTCTATTTTATGTAAATATGATTACTTCATTTGTGGATATGTGCACTACCACCTCCTCAATGTGATGTAATTTGTCCACACCATACATTAAATTTATTAAGGATGGTTTTAGTAAAAATATATTATATATATGATATAATAATTCTATTAAAATTATAATATATATACATATATATAATTTACTTTCTTTCAATACTACAAGAAAACAGAAACAATGTTCATGCATATATACGACACACTGTCTCCATGAATGGTGTATTCCATTTCCTATTTATATATTTTATAATTTACAATAAATATTTATGTAATGGATATATATGATATATATATCATTTTTTACATTCTTTAAAAATGTAAATCATGATCTAATTTTGACAATGATGAATAAAAATACAAAACATATACAAAAAACAAAGCAAATATTACCTCAAACGTAACATTAACATAAAATTATTTATAAAAGGTTTATATAAAGTGATAATAAAATAATATATGAAATTATATATAATAATAAGGTTATGTTTTATATTCATAATAAACTTATTTTTATTAAACATGGGTTTTAAATGTGTATAAATAAAGGTTACTCTTAAAGTAAGGGTTTTCTTATCTCACTTTTATTTCAGTCGTATTTAATATTTATTTACCACTCATCTATTTTTTTATGGTTTCTATAATTCCCATGAATATATTATATTATTATTATCCTTAAATTTATGGGTATTAAAATATCCATTTTATGATCTCTTATTCATGGGTTGTATGTTTCAGATGTTACTGAATCGGTAATGTAATTTTGTCTCAATTTTCCTTCTTTAAAACACATGTCATCTATTTCACCTATAATATCCTATTATAGATATAAAAGTCTCTTTAAAAAGATATATCATGATTTAAATTATTTTAATGATATTTTAAGCATTATTTAATACCATTTTTTACTTAGGGTGTATGATTAAAGTTTACCATGTGGTAAGATTTTATTGCACCAATCTTATTATTTATCATCATTATATATGATTATGCTTTCATTGATGAAATATAATGATAAATATTTCAATAAAACTCATGAATTTATTCTATTATGGTTTTTCAGGATATTTCCATGTATTGGTCCCATTTATCCACTCTTTGTTACTTTAGATAATTAAGAACATATTTTTAAGAAAATCTAACTTTACCTCTATCTTCACTTAGAAATCTGTGTTCTTTCAAAACTATATTTTCTAAAAATGTTTTCAAACATTTTATATTATTATCGTATGATAATTAAATGATATTTTTACCCATTTTTACCCTTTTAAAAAAAATTAAAAATTAATTTTCTTGTTGTTTTCTGATCAAGACACTTTTCTAAATTTTTTTTAGTAAAAAAGGAATGTTTGGCATGTATGGATTTATCCGCCATCATGACTGTCATTTATTTGAAGATTCCTGTTAAATTTTCGAAGATTATTTTTTTATGAAAATTTATTTCCTAATATTCTCGACACTCATTACTTTTTAATTTTTTTCATTGAAAAATGTTTTCAAATGTTTTTTAAGATTTCTTTTTACATTTTCAAATTATTTTCAATGAAAAAAAGTTTTCAATATTTCTTTATATTTTTTTAAAAATTTTTAAAGGGAAATGGTTTTAAAAATGATTTCAGTGTTCATTTATATATTTTAAAGGAAAAAAATTCCAAAATTTTATCAAGTATACTTTATATATTTTCAAATAAAAATGTTTTCAATATGTTTTTAGGGTTCCTTTATATGTTTTAAAAGAAAAATGTTACAAAATATTTTTCAAAATTATTTTATAAATTTTCAAGGAAAAATGTTTCCAAAATTTTTTGAGATTAATTTATAATTTTTCATGGTTATTTTCAAAGAAAATGGTTTTTAAAATGTTTTCTGTTTAAAAATTTATTTTTTTAATGAATAAATGACATTTTCCCCAAAAAATGATTTTAAAAGATATCTCAAAAGTTTTGTTCCATCTATGATGAAATCCATTTGTGTTACTCATTCCTTGATGGTAATATAATACAAGGTTTCTATTCATATTCTTTTTCTAAATGGTTTATTATTTAATGGAATAATGTTTATGAACCCCATTTCTCTTTTAGAGGTTATATTTTTGTGAAACAAATTTATATGTCAAAATATATATGTTTATGAATGAAATTTCTCATTTATAGGTTCTATATTTATGAAATCCATTCTTTAATGTGTTACATTCTTGTGAAAATTTCTTATTTTCATGTGTTATGCTTTGATGAAATGGTTACGAAACCTCTCTCTTTTCCATAGGTTATGATATGATCACATGTTTATGATACCCATTTCATTTCATGGGTTATGTTATGATAGTTTATAGTATTTTATATCATGTATCTATGATTTTATTATGATATGGGTGGGACCTATTTGTCCATCAAATGAATTTCGAAAAGATTTATATCTCAGAAGATAAACATTACTAGAACTGGAAGTGAACTTAGTTTAGTAAAGCACTTTTTCTGATAAGATGATCTTGGAAGGGAACCTTGACTACTAAACTGGTCATGGGAGTGAACCATGGCTACCAAGATAGTGTTGGGAGTTAACCTATTCTACTAATATAGCCTTTTCAATAACCATTGACTACTATTGAAATAATTTTTATATGCTTATATGTCAACCATGATTCCATGTCTTATTCCTATGTTATTCTTTCATGAATTATGCTCTTGGTAACATTATGATTCATGTCTTATGAATAGAAAATATTTATTCCATGACACATGTATATATTCATTTATATATAGGGTATTATTTCCAAATTTTATTCTCATGTTCTATTATCCTTATTCTCGTGCTATGCTTATGTATATTGTTTTTTTCCCTTACTGAGAAACTAATCTCATCCCTTTTATTTGTTTCATTTCCCCATGTTACGAAGATAGAATTTAATAATAATTACTAAATGGGAATCTCTTTTTGGGAAACATTAAAGGAATTTCACTAAGTTATAATATTTTGTTCCATATTTCCCAATATACTAAACTATTATGGTCCTTAAGAAGGTATTTTTGTAATTCTGTTAATATTCATCTAATATTATGTAATATACATGTATGTTAAGACTAATTCTCTATATATTGGGAGGTTTAGGAATAATAGTGGCTAATGAATTAGGTTTAATTTGATTGAATGGAATCATTACATGGGGTATCTATCTTAATAATAGAATATAAAATGATATAAACATGATAATTGAATAATAAATTTTGTATTAAAAAGGATAAGTAAATGTTAATGTTAATTGGAATTGTAATGATAGAAAGTCTAACCATTCTTTGACATAGTAAAAAATTACAAATAGGGTATAATGTAAGGGGTTTGGGAAATGTTTCCCTTATAATAGTTAAAAGGTGAGATAGTAACATTGATACATATCATAGAATCGTGTAAAATGAACATTTAAAACATATTTCAGATAAGGAAATTTGAATAGGAAATGAAGTGATGGAAGTAGGAACCCTTTCATTTTTTAACCTTACTGGATAGGAACCTAACCTTAGATTCATACAAACTATTCAATAATGTATAGAGATCTATTGGAGAGACTCATTTATAGGTGAATAAATTGTTAGCTTCAAATTGTTTTTTAATAATGAGATGAGGGGTTGGGTATTTATAGGTGCGATTATTTGATTTTCGTGGAATGATTTATTAATTATTTTAGACCACTTTCCTTTAGTGATCCACTATAACCATTATTCTCCACTACCACCCTTAATGCCCCACTATAGTGTTTAGTGCTAATAATAGTAAAATAACACTTCCTTGGATAAAATGAATCATGATTACATAAATATTATTTATTGTATATTATATTTACTATTTTTTACCATATTCCACCATTTATATCATATTTTACTATTTTAATAAAAAGTTAACATATCTCACTCCTTGGATAATTTTGAAATCTTGATTGTTAATATGTAATCTATTTTATCATACTTATTCTCTAATTACCCTTATTTAACCTTTTATAGTAGGATATTATATACATAAAAAATTAATTATACTGTTAAACATATTTTCAATTATAATACAAATCAACCCCTAGATATGAAGTTATGTTGTAATGTTTTCACTATTAAAGTTTTTCATTTGTTGAAAAAAGGCTCTTATTCAGAATTATTTTGTTAAACGGTTTATAGAATTTTTTTTGAACTTCATTACTAAATTTAGGTGAAAATATTGTTGTAATTGTGTTAATAAAGGATTTCTATAAAATTGTTATATAACAAGAAATTCAAAAATTTGGAAAACATCCTTGAATTTATCAAATAACATTCTAAAAAAGTCAGTGGATGCTTTGTTATCTCTAAGTTCTTAATATAATGAAAATATCATGATCCAAGATGGTTTTTAGAAAATTTATACAAAGTGTGGGAAGATATTAGGGGAGATCAAATCTAGTTCTGGACACAAAATCTCCAGAAAACCCATTCTGGAAAGTCTCTTGTAAAGAAATTTAAAATAGTGTTATCATACTGGAATGAAACTAAAAGTCTATTATAGAAGTTCCTGAAGTTTTATCAAGGGAAAATAGTGTTTCCATGTTGATGATCAGAAAGAACAGGTCGTCTAAAACTTCTTTAAAAAAAGTTTTCATTTTTAAAATTTCATGAGGAAATTGAAAAATTTATCTGAGTTAAGTCATTGGTTGAACTTTTGGTAAGAATTCTGAACATTGAAGTCATATTTAAAAAAAATATAGACCATCAGAAAAAAGAATTTATTTAAAATATATAATTATTTATTATTGGGTTTCCAAATAAAGTAAGTTATTGAAATTTTATTCATGAAATTATTGAACAATTTTTTTGGAATTTACAAAATTAAACTAACCAAACAGAACTTCCAAATGGGGTTATTATAAAGAGAGTTTCTGAAAGTGAAGATTTACCAATGTTTTTACAAAGGGTAAAGTAGTGAAACTGATTATCATATGTACTACAAGAATAAAATAATAAAAAAATCGTTCAATGTTTTTTTTCTGATTTTTTACCTATTCAAAAAAATGTGCGTGAAAAAAAGTGGCATAGATAGTCCAATTTGAATATCTATGAGAATATAAAAAGGGATAATTCAATTATATTAAAGCCAAAATTTTAAATTTAAGAAATTTTATTGTAACTAGATTTATTATAAGTTGCATCAGTATAGTCTACCATTATTAGTAAATCAATAGGAATGAAAAAAAGGAAGATATTTTTTTCATTAGAGCCAAAGGGAATTAATAGGGGAAGAATAATATACCTTAAATATAGTTTTAATAATAAGAAAAGTTTTTTAAGAATAGAAATTGATTCTAATAAAAATTCAATGGTTTTAGTTCATCATAAACATATCCACCTGATTTAACATCGAACAAACATTCACAATGTTACAAGATGAATTAATTTTGAGAAACTATTAAATAATGTTCAAGCTAATGTAAAGTGGTCCAATGAAGAAAAACAGATCAGACAGAAAAACCATTTTATGTTGAATTTATATGGATTTAATATTTTAGAATAATGATGGAATATAATCAAATATGTGTCTAAATTAGAGAATAAACATTTTTTTCATTCGATATTTTTTTATACAAGAATTTTCTGCATATAATTTTTATAATGAACATTATAGAGTTACAGAATGTGATTGTGTGGTTTACATTCCTTAATTTATAATTTCATATTAATTAAAATGAGTAAGTTAGAAAATTTATTTTACATATGAGGTTCAAGAAGTTTTAGGAATATTAGAACTCCTTGATAATTTTAGAACATTAATGAAAATTATAAAAGAGTTGAGAATTATCTAAGAAAAATTCAAATATAGGATTGGAAATATTAATTTTAGTTATTAAGAAAACAAAAAGGGAATCCAACATTTTCCATTCTAGGGGATCCAATATAAATGGGTGAAAAGAATAATGTTCTTTGAATAGTCCACTCAGAAAAAAAGTCATAATATCTGTAGAATTCATGTCCAGAGTGAATTCCCTGCTAAATATTTTTTTTGTTTAATAATGTTTCTAGACTAAAAATGAGATTAAAGAATTAAATATAAAATTCAGTATAGATATTCCGAATAGAGTTAAATGGAAGGAATTCACTGGCCATGTTTTTCATATAGAAGTATGAGGAACAGAGTTTTTTTAATCAGATAAAAAATATTTTTATATCATGTGATGTTCTAGTGAGGCTGAATGGATGAAATTTTTTAATGAACTTTTCTAGGATAATTTTTTTTAATATTTCAGATATTTTTTTTCGAATAATGTTTTTTGATAAAAACATATAAACTAATAGGAGTTATTTTAATCATACAAATCTGAATATTGAATGGATATGATAGAATTTGGCTCGAAAGTTGTATTCATTTCTTACTAATAGTGAATTTCTATGTACCCATGAAAGTATCCATGGAAATGGTGTAGGTCCCCCCACTGAGGACAAACCATATAAATCATTCACACATTTTTTACTTTCTCGTAATTTCATGATATTTATAATGATGAAAATAGGATAAATAAAGTAACTCAAATATGTTGTAAGGGGTAAAATTTCATAGAGTTGGAAATTTTTAAAAATGCATCCATTAAATCATCCCCTTATCAGTTCTTTAATGATTCATATGAAATTCAATTGGTATCATAATAGTTTCCTTTATTCATCCTTATCACAGAAAATATCAATTTAATAAATAGTATAGGTATTCTTAACTTATATGGAGACAAATTAATATGGATAAAAAAAGAATGATCTCATATATTTTATTTCTTATCATGGAGTTTTTTGATATAGAAACTATTATGTTTCCACCAATGTAGAAAAATTCTCCCACGAATTTTGAGGAAAAAAAGAATATTGAATTTGATCTTAAATTTAGAAAGGTTATTATTATGACTCTATCAAAAAATATTTTTATTAAGGTGGTGGACCTCAAAACATATAACAAAACATTGGGCAGATATGAAAGTATAATCAAGGTAAATAACAAAGTGAAAGAAGAAAAATTAAAAATATTGGGAAGAAAGTTTAAAGGAATTATAATGATAAATGAAAAAATTGTTGATTAATAATTTACCATAGTTAATAAATTTTTGTTCAACATCATAGTATTCATGGTTTTATTGTAAGATTATACCATTGAAAGAAATATCATTAGAAGCTACCTAGAATTTTTTAATTCATGAATTTATTCCATGGAAGATAAAGATGATATATCTATTGATGATTTATATATCAGTATTATTTCTTATGATATGAGAAAATATATAGAATTTAAAATTAAAATCAAGGATGAAAGGAATTTTGAATCCATTAGAAAGGTCCAAATCCAAGTTACTATGAGTTCTATCATTAGTGATTTGTAAGATAAGAAATTTGTGGAAATGATTGAAAAGATCATTTCTATTGTGTTCAAAAAAAATTGATGAGGTCGAGGAAAGTATGAAGTAAAACTTCCACTCAAATGTTTTGAGTGTAGATAAATTGGGAATTATGTTATGAATTCCACATAGAATATTTTTTAAGTGTATAAAGGTCATTCTAAAAAAACTTTATTTGGAGAGGTTAAAAAATATTACAAAGAAGATAATAAATCTGTTGTTGGTAATAAAAATTTCACTAGAAATAAAATAATTTTTTTAAGTAAGAAAGTAGAATCTGAATCTACTTATATAAATTCATAAAAAGATAATATTACAGAAAATCTTATAAATTTATTCGTGAATTTTAATAAAAAGTAATATATCTCAAATAGTGAATAGTGAGGAGGAGGTGAAGAAGTTTATAGCGAATATCAGCTAAGATTAAAACATGTTTTCTATCTTGATCAAAACGAAAAACTAAAAATATATTTGGATTTTAAAGAAGGAGAGTATAAAAAACAATCAAGAAAGGAAATATTTCCATGAAAATTATGGTGAATATATTTAAGATGTTGAAAAACTAAAACTATGAGTTATTAAACAAGGAAAAATGGAAGAATACATCATTATAGAAATGAAAGATAAAGAATAAGAAGTTTTTAAAACTCAATCCAAACTTATTAAGTTTGAAATTAACTTATGAAATATAAATGGAAATTTCAATAAAACATCAGGGGTATATTTTGAAACATTATAGGCTTTAGATAATGAAAATTACAAGAATCGGATGAAATTTTCATCAATTAAGTGTAAACTTTATTTTGATTATACAAACCATGCAGGTGTTAAGAAAAATGTTTGGATGATTTTATTGATAAATGATTATAGAAATCTATCACTTCATCAAAATTTTAATATATCTCCTATAAGAATATCACCCCATAATAGAGGGAAACAAACAAAAAGATGCTACGATCCTTAAAAACTCTCTATACAGAAAGATCATACTTTTATAGAAAACTAAGATTATCTATTTTTTTGGTGTTTTAATTTAGATCCATAAATTTGACAACTATTGGCACAATATATCTCTTCCTAGTTTAAATAGAGGGGGAAATAGTGAAATTAAAATGAGTAACTTTTATAACTTATGGGATGTTTGAATGATAAAATATGAAAATGCTAGAAAGTTTCCAATGAAAATCATATTGATTTCCTAGAAGAATTTTATGGGAGATATGGCCAACCAGGTCTCTTTATTAAAGAATTTATAACTACTCTAACAGAAAAAGGTTTTTATACTAGGAAAAAAAGTAAGATGGATAGAAGAGAAAGTTTATTAAAAATAATTTATTATTAATACAACACTAAAAGTATATAAATGGAACAAACAATATATTCTTGATAGTGGTTGTTCTTCATACATCATGGGAGATATAAAAATCTTGAAATATGTTAAAAACATTAAATAAAATCAGTTACTTTTTGAAATGATTGTCCCTTGAAAGATAGAAGAATAATAAATATAGTGATTAAAGCAAAGAAACTGAAATATAAGGATGTTTTATATGTTTATTGGATCAAACATGTCTTAATTAGTGTGATAAAACATTGTTATGATATAAAAGAAGTAATTTTCCAAGAAATAAATTATGCATCATCGGAAGTGTGGAAGATGGTAATATTATTACCATGAGAGAAATAACCAGAAGTAGTCTCTTTAAAATTAGATAACTTGGAAACTTTTTTGTATTATTAAAAATATGAGAACAATGTGTGCCATCATAGGCCCATTTAACAACCTAATATTTATATTAAATATTCTTTTATCTTCGGTTTCTTATTTATGACCAAACACTGAGTTCTAATGGGCCATGATATTCTATTAAAATATTACTATTTTAACACAACCATTATAGCATATATACTAAGTTGGAATTTATCAATTGTAATAACCATATTATGAAATAAATTTATTATTTCTTAGGATAATAACCATGTTATTCTTAGAGAAGTCATTTTATTCTTCAAAAATTGGATTTTTTTAAAAAAATTCATTACTTTCTCTGAGGAAATAAATTTAATTATTTTTGACACTTATAGAATATTAATTTAAAAAATACATCATTTTTAAATTAATTATGTAAAAATTATATTATGATGATTTTTGGTAATTTTAAAAAAACATTGAAATTTTAATGAATACTGAAAAATATTAATTCACATTGAAAAATGTATTTTTTAAAAACATTTAAAAAGAAAAATTATATTTCGGATTAGTTTTAAACATTAATTAGTTAATTTTTTATTATAAATAATCTAATTCTTCTCATTTAAATTAATTTTAACCCTTTAATATATTTCAAAAACATTATATAATTTAAATGTATCTTTTTCGAAAAAATTATTTTTTATTAATTTTTTCTTATTTAGAATATATTAAATTCTACCACGTCTATGTTTTGAATTTTAGAAAATTGATTAAATATTTTGAATCATTGGTTTTATGTTTATTAAATATACTCCTCTAATATTTTGTCAATATAAAGATTAACCTTGTTAATTTCAGTTACCTTGGTAAAGGATAAATCGATTTATTAAGAGTAAAACAAAAATAATAAACACTTGAAAATTACCCTAAAATATTCCCCAATTTTATTTTAAGGGTATCTATAATCCATAACTGTCCAAGATTCTAATTTTTGTACATTTTAAGTTGCATGGATAAGATTATGATCTTTATAGTTTTTTATTTAAAGATAAGACTAACATGTCACACTTATGTTTTTAATAAGTATAAAATTTTAAATATGTCATTTCCCAAAATATACGTTCAATTATAAATATTATATTTAAATAAAATAGATTTATCTTCATCATTTTAATTTATTTTTAACTTTTAGGGAAGAAATAATTGACTTAAATTATTCCACAATACTGATGCTATAAATATTCAATTAATGATAATATCAAATAAATGATATTAGTAATAATGAAATAAAAAATATGAGATATTTAATATGGTACACTAATTGTATTGATGAAAATTTTAATCTTTGGATAGAATAATTTTTTTTTTTGAATTTTACTTTTTTCTTGATGATTTTAAAGTCAAAGTAATGAATAGTATCCAATTTGACAATAATGATATTTTGTGTGATTAATATTTTACTAAGTTATTTAACCATTATAAAATTATTAAATAAGGAAAAATGGGACAATTTTTTGTATAAAAAATTTACCCCCTTGGAATTTATAGTCCATTTAAAGGCATTTTTCCTTATAAAAGTTATATTATATTTTAATATTTTGAGAAATTCCCAAAATCACCCATCTCCTCCCCATATAAATACAACCTCTTCTCCTAGAACATTCCAAGCCTTAAATCATGAAAAATATCTTTGAAAAACTATCATTCTCACACTTTTCACGTCAATGTGCTGTTGGTATCACCAAAAGACCAATTCCATGTTTCTCAAAGGGTATTTCACAGAGGTAATATTCAACAGGTAACATTCTCAAACTACATATTTTAATTTATTTTATTCTCCTACATTCTCCTCACCTATTTCATCCATAAATGTGTAATAAATATTGTTTCAATTATATACTAAAATTTTATGTTTCTATTATAATATATTCTATCAATCACTTTTTCTCATCTCCTCTTATTCATTGAAATGAAACCATTTTCTAAATTATGGTTGTTAACCATATCTATGGATAATGAGTTTTCATTTTTCATTACATCCTTCAATGATAGATTTAAAACTATTATTGTAGTTAAATATGATTTTAATAAGTATATATAAACTTATATAATGTTCTCAAACTAATATATAATCATTATATTAAATAAAATGATACTAATTCATGATGGTCGGAAAACAACCAAAATAAACTAAACATTTATTCTTCTCTTTTTATCAAATTAATCATCATCATGTTAGACAAAGAAATTATATATATGACCATTTTAAGTTATGGGAGTTTATGAATACCATTTCATTTCAATTTTGTAATATTATTCACATTCTAAAAGAACATCAATAATTATACACATGTGAAACTTCCATGAAATGAACACTCTTAGAGTGATGAAATTTTTCCTTATTAATCATAAAATAGTCATAAATGAACGTAATAAAATTATAAAAAATTAATATATGTATATTAGTTACATAATTAATTAATTAATTAGTCTAATTTTGTTATTCATGAAATTAATTTTTTGTGCATAATTCATTCAAACATAATTTAAAGGACCTCTCTAAAAACGTCATATTTCATATGGTTTACATTTTCTCTTACATTGTCTCAATTTATATATACATTCATATTATATAATTATGAAATATTCTATATATATGTCTCACACACACACACATATGTATATACATATATATCTCAATTCATCTTTCATAAATAGAAAATACATGTTTTAAAAAGGTTACATTCTCAATTCCTCGTGACAAGAAAACCTGATTAACGTAAACTCATCTATTTCTTACTCAATTTCAAATAGACTTACAAAATTGTATTAATCCACCAACAGTTTTATATAATGAATAAATTTTTCATTAAATAAAATTTAATTTCAATTTTATTTTTTTCTGAAATATTTAGGCCTTTATTCTATTTCAAAACTCTTTATTCATTTTTCTAAACCCGTGCTTAAATAGAATATTTCTAAAGCTACCTAGACACTATTTTTAATTTTTTTACTTCAATTTTACATAATTATTCTTGATATTTTCTTGTTTTTACTTTCTTATTGTCCACATTTTATTTAATCCCTTCTTTCATAGATACCATTATGATACTCATTTGGTAATGCCATTTGATATGATTATGAATCCCATTTTATCCACGCGTAACCCTTATGTTTATTCATTATATTTGATTTATTTATATATCACACATATTTAGGAACATATTATGATGGGTTATCTCATATAGTGCTTCAATTAATTGGGTAATTTTTTGTCTCATTATATGTTATGTATGGGATTAGGGAATAAACCTGATCCATTATGGGACTTTGTCCTCTATGTGATATCTTATAGGTAATAATCATTGGCTCATGTTTATATCATGTTATGTGTTTCTATCACATTCCTATATTTCCATGATCTTGTGATTCCATATTCTATATTTTATTCATCTATGTGTTTATTTATGAGTTATTCCATTTATGTTTCCATGTTTCTCCTTTTTACTCATGTGTTATGCTTCAATGCTATGTTTTGTCCCTTATTATGATTATTAAAACATCCCTTTAGTCAATGTATTCCCCAGGTTATCCTTTGAAATATTAGGATCTCATTTGGGTTTTGGATCTCATCATTGATATCAGTATAAAAATAAATGTTATTTTAATTTCATATTTAATTATAATTTACTTAGTATTCCAAAGACGCTGTGATTTTTGATTCAATGTTTGTATTTAATTGATAATCATGCTCAAATTCATGTGATAATATGTTTAAGATGATAGGGTCATTATAGTTTGTATTAATATATGTTCAAGTTATTTTTAAGGACTAGTAATAGAAATATTTAGTAAGAACCCCGAGGATAATTCAATCATCAGGGATTGCCTAGATTTCAACATAAGGAATCATACATTAGAATATAGTTTTTCATTTAATGTTTATCCTTCAGTATTCATAGCTTATTTTTTATATGATTATTAGATAAGTATTCAGAATACCCTGATTTTATTTTTTTAGTTAATGGTATGAAATAGAAGTACTCATGCTAACAACCAATGTGATAGGTCATGTTATGATGGCCCTAATGATATGTCAAACCTAATAGGAATGGGGGATCATAAATTTATAATGATACTGGATCAACTATCTCATGTTAGGAATAATAACATGAATGATGTGGAAATACCTCATTATCCAATGAAATATAAAGTTATTGTTGAGTTTTTAATATGAAAAATTCCTATAATATTTTATAGATATTCTGATCCAATCATTATAGAATAATGGATTAACTCTATTGAGAAAATATTCTCTATTCTCAAGTGATCATAATAATAGAAAGTTTTATTGGTGGTTAATCATTTTGATAGGTAAGCTGATCAATGGTGGAAACTAATAAAGAACATGAAGTCTAAAGAGTAAATTGATTCCTTTAAATGGAATGGATTCAATAAAATTTTATTCAATAAATATTTTTTCAGAGCTCTCCATCTTAATATAGATTGAGATTTCCTCATATTGTAGTAAAAATTAGTTAAGTCCATCAGGGAATATGAGGAAAAATTTACAAGGATTTCACGATACACCTATGGATTTTTCATGAACTATAAAATAACAGTGGATAATTTATTTAGTGTATTAAATCTGAATCTATGATAAGAATTGATACTTCAAGACATTAATAGCTATGATATGATTGTTCATTGTGCCCTTATGGTTGATATGGGGATTTGAGACTCTCATTGGTCACATGGTCTTGGAGATAAATTGAATAAAATGGGTTTTAATATGAGAGGATCAATAAATAAGTCCCATATATGAAATAAAACTCAACATCCCACATGTCAAATGTGTGGGAACAATCATTCTTGGAATTATCTTAAGAGAACTCTGAAATACATTAAATATTGAAAAGATGGGCATATGGATATTAATTTCTTAATGGATATAAAGAATCCCAAAAATGGGGAAGAAGAAAGGAAGGTTCAGATCCACATTTATCCTATAGTAAAATGTTTCAATAGTAAATAACTTTGGAATTATCTGAGTTAATTCCCTAATCAAATGGTTGTTGGAGACAATCAATGACAACAACCTATAAGAAAAAAAGTAAGGTAATATGACATCACTACTATTGAGGTTGATCTCAATATTAATTAGTGTATGGTAGGCTAGTTATTAATTAAAAAAATATGTAACATACTTTTGGATTCTTATTATACACATTATTTAGTATCTTACATGTTTATTAGAACTATTCAAAACACCGCCTCAATAAATGGAGCCTAAGTTATCTATGATAATAGATAATGGGGAAATTATTAAATCTAATGTATATAACTCATTACGTATCAATTTTTGTGGACTAAACCTCTTATAGAGTCTCATATTATGTTATTTAGTTGGGTTTGATGAATATTGGTCATGGAATAGTTATACTTATATAAATCCAACATCAACTATCGAGAAAGGGATATCACTCTTTACTTCCCAAGGAGTCCTCTAGTTTTTTACAAATTGAAGGAGGAGGATAAATATCATTTGGAATAATATTCACAAGAATGGATACTACAACCATATGATTAAGAATATCTAATATTAAATCATTGATATAAAGGAGGGGATTATGCTTGAATACATGCCCATTGTGAGGGACTACACTGATATGTTCCATGAAGAATAAACTGAATTCGTCCTTACCAAGAGGTTGAGTTATCAATTGAAAATATACCTGGATATCTTCCCATATCAAATAATCTTTATAGGATTTCTCCCATTGAGTTAGTGGAACTGAAGAATCAGTTACAAGTGAATCTGGACAAGTGTTTTATAGACCCGAGTGCTTCCCCATGGGGTTCAACAATACTTTTCTTCAAAAAGATGTATGGATCAATGGGCCTTTTCATTTATTATTGTGAGACTAGAAATACAATGATAATAAAGAAATTTCCCTTATCATAAAGAAATGACTAGTTTAACTATCAATGCGGGAGAAAGTATTTATCTAAGGTGGACCTTCAGTAGGAATATCACCAATTAAAGGTGATGAAAGAGGATATTCGCAAGACTTCCTTTCGAATGAGGTATGAACACCATGAGTACATAATGATTTCCTTAGGACTCCAAAATGATCCAGAAATTTTCATGGACATTATAAATATAGTCTTAATAGATTATCTTAACAAATTTTTGGTAGTATTTATAGATGATTTTGTAATATACTCTGAGATAATGGAGGATTAGGAAAAACATTTAAATATTGTTTTAAATACTTTGTGAATAGAGAAGATATATGAAAATTTTAGTAAATTTGAGTTTTGGATGGTGAAAGTATCATTCAGGGGGCATGAAATTACCAGTAAAGGAATATCTATGGACAATTATAAGACAACATAAATTGAAGAGTTCCCTAGACTAGCATCTATAATGGAGATTCATAGTTTAGTTGGTCTTCATAGGTATTACCGAATGTTTTTGAGGAACTAATCATGATTTTATAACCCATTAACTAAGATGATTGAGAAGGGAGTAAATTTTCTCTATATTGGTGAATGTGAATACAGCTTTAAACAGTTGAAAATATGATTATTAATGTAGCAGTGCTTACACTTACCACAAGTGGGGAACTCTTTATAATTTCCTGACCTAGGTTCCACACACAGATGCCTCGTTATGGTTAGTCACATGACTAAAAGTGCATATCCCCAAATACCTGAGGATTTTTACTAGCAGTGAGGGTATAATATCAATCATGGGGAACTATTCCCTCTTTATCAAAGTAGCTCCACAGTGTAAATAAATAAGCATAACCAAAACATATAGCCAATAACATAACCAAACTTGAATCACATGATAACCAAAACAAGAAATACAAATTCTAGGATAAATAGTATATATTTCATGTCAAAATACATGCAATTTTTCAATATGAAAAAACCCAAAGGAAATAAAGAAACTAACAACTCTTGAGAGGATATTTAATAACTTCTAGTTACCTTATTAATGATCCATCCAACATTATCCATATAACATAGTACGTTTTCCCTTATTCTATCCTACAAACATAAATTATATTCAGGTTCTAATCTGGGAACCTATGTTGGGTGTGGGTAAAACATAGTAGGTCACCCCCAACAGCATCTAAAACAATATACATTCAACAATAGTGTATGAATTTGGGTAAATAATAAACTATAATTCATAATGTAAATAGTTTATCATATATCAATATTCTTTAATAGACCACATAAACACTCAGTTTCTTGAGGACACTGTGACTCTAAACAACTTCATCGGATTGTTCTAGAGTCTGACCATATCAAATATTTAATTCACAATTCCTTATAATATAGGGTATTTCATTATCCATTCATTTCAATTAACTATCACAACCAATTAGATCCATATTCTAATGACAATATTTTGGGTATATATTTTCATGCATAGGTCCCTATGGGTATTAAAAGTATTAGTTTGTGACCCACATCTCAATTATCATTCAATCACTTGAGTTCACTTTTGAATAAATTGTTTATGTCCCATGATCATTTTTCACTATGGTCTTTTGATGTAGTGGACCATGTCCCACAATTGAAAATCAATTTATAATTAAGGTATTTTGATTTAGAATAACACGCCCTACACACATATATCACATATATCACATCAATCTAGGTTAATAATCATTAACCCTCTCATCCCATTTCACAATCACAACATCTGTTAATTAATTCAACAATTAGTTAAACCAATTCAACCAATTTCAAAATCAAAAAAATTCCCTTTAATTAATTTGACAATTAATTGATCCAAATCCACATTCTCAATATCCCATAAATTAATTCTACAATTACATAATCAAAATTCCACAATCTCAATATCCCATTTATTAATTCGTCAATTAATTAATCCAAATTCCACAATCTAAATATAACATTAATTAATTCAATAATTGATTAATCCAAATTCCACAAACCCAATTTTTATAATTTTAATTGCCTAATTTTAATCCAAAACACTATCACATGAAAAATAAATAAAATCAACTCAGTTATAAATGAAATTTCTCAAAAATTTTAATTGAAATTCCAAAATTATATAAATTTAATTAATCAAGACTATGGGGTTTTAATTTAGACCACCGACCTCAAGATCATTGATAAACTCTCACCATTGGTAATCCCAAAATGAAGTAGAATAATCAAGAACCCAATATAGAATAATATATATATATATATATGAAACCCATATCCATGATCAAATGAATCAATATCCCTTAATACTTGATCTATATTTAATACCAATAAGATAAAACATCCCTTCAACGTATAAGAGAAGTATTTGTGAAATAGAGGAAACTAATTGGCTTGAGATTCTTGAACAGGGACAGGGGAAGATCATCAATTTGGGCTTCAAATCATCATGAATAGAGGTAGGAATGGAACGAAATCTATTTGAGAACCTCTAAAAATTAGATAATTCAATTTTTGGTTACGCTATTGTGTTTGGTGTTATAAAATGGGGGTTTATGAATTTTTTAATAATTTTTTTGGAATTAAAATTATACGTTCATGCTTTCTTGAAAGGGTCACATGGTTTCCCAAACCATGTACCCTAACCATGCACCTCACCTAATAGGGAATATGTTTTGGAAAATCGTGTTCCATTTTTGAAAATCCCTTCTATTTGGATTGGTATTGTTTGTTTCTTTGGGAGCATAGTTTGGGAAATATTTATGCCAACCGTCCACAACCCCTTGACATTCCAAAATTTTCCAAATTTCAAATAAATACACAAAATATTATACCCAAAAAAATATAGTTAAAAAGGAAAAATATTACCTGTATGAAATATCAAGAAAACTCTAGAAAATGTCGTGATATTACCCTCTTTATGGTTTACAATGATGCATTAATGAAGGGTATATGATATGTACTAATACATAATGTAACTCCCTGACCCCAGTTACCCAGAGTCGGTGCATTATTTTAACACAGTGGCATGATTACAAAGAACCAAGTCCCAAAGGACCAATCTTTTTAGTAGTCTTGAAAAATAGTTTACAGACATGAATGTTACATTACACTTTATAACATTCAAAACAACATCTATAATCCTTTATGAATGCCATTATTCCCTCGGCTTAACCATGTATGTCAGTCACAATACACTTCTTGGAATCTTGGGAAAAATAAAACATATAAAGGGGTGAGCTCAAATGCTCAGTAAGGATAACAATACAGCGGAAACTTTCATAAATAAGCATAAACATTTAAGGAAATGTATAGCTAAAACAAAATCCATTTGAACTTGAACATTAGAATAATATGGCAAAAATAAAATTAATTAATGCCATTTACATATTCACATGGATATTCTACTAGTTTAATAAACACATGTAATAACTAATTTCATAAGGAGGTAATGCCTAATGTAAAACATCCTTACCACATAGTCAAAGCCTCGTGTCAGGACTACAAATAAAATTTTCTTCAAGGCCTTCTGATGAGACTCTAGTTTGTCTCGTGAGACCAACCGATGCATTGAGGAGCTATAGCGGGCTCCACCCATCACTTACTAAGTCCACTATATTCCTCATATGAAAAAGTTGAAACATAACATAAACATTCTTATTAAAACGAGCATAAGAAATGTAATTACATTAACTATAAACCATTAATGGTATAAAAATGGAACATCCATAGTCAAACATATCATAACTTATTCAATAAAAAATATAAGATTATATTATAATAAATCAACCTCAATCAAAAACAATATCCAGTAAAGGATACTCACATAGTTGAAAATGATGAGTAAAACTTTTTGAGAGAAATATCCTTTTTTTAAATCATTTAAAAGTCACACATTTATAAAGGAATTAATTTAAAAGAGATTTTTGAATCAGTGAGTCCCATACCACTTTGAAACTTTTAAAAAGAATTATCATTTCAAAACATTCATGTCCATATAAATAAATCCTTAAAATTATTTTAAAAACATGGACATTAATTAAAAATATTTAGAAACATAAATCATTAAAACATTTAAAACTATGATCTTGATAAAGAGTTCCTTTCAAAAATCCTTAAAATATTCATTTTGAAATCATTCTTATGAAAAATGGACATGGATGCCAAAAATTTCCCAATAAATACTTACACATAAATAATCTCGGATAATAATGAGATTGAGGAATTAAACCCTACCAATTTGGTAACCTATGAAACATACACCCCATGAAAGAGGTATCATAAAATGAATATGTAAATACACATAAATTAAAGTGTATTACATAAAGAATACAATTATTGGCATTACATGCACCACACAAAAGGTAATAGTGGCAATATGGCACAAATCTCTCGGGAATAAGGAGTGAGATGAAAACTCCTTACCTTGCACTATCCTTTAGTCGAGGGTACGTTTAACCTCCTCTATGAAGACCTTAGTATATTATTAAAATATATCAGAACCATATCAATATTTATTATATAATACATTTTTCATTTAAGACTTTACACTACCCATTTAATAATAATTTCCATGTTAAATTAACATTTCAGGTAATAATTGTTTTCTGTATCGTACGTGTTTAACTTGTTACTCTTGATTGTATCACTTATATAATAATTTAAATACTTATAGAATATAAAACATGACTTATATATCATATATATTTAGAATATAAATATGTTTAATAGACATATATATGAAATGTAAAACACTGATTATGGAGATGGTAGTCCGTACGTACGCATAAACGATGTTTCCATTTTCATAACGTATTGAACGGAACTGTGGGAATAAAATATATGTAAGTAAATATATATATATATATCTACAATAGCATTATTATTTCATATATTACAAACATTATAGTAATATATATTTTTATAATCGTAGATGAATGGTGAATGTGGAAATGAATCTCATCGCGTCGTGGAGACGGTAATTCGTACGTACGCACGAGCGACAATATCATTTACTTAAAGGTGTAGAATTTGATGGTATATTAATTTTACAGAGGCATTATAATTATATTTCAATTTTTTTATACATATTACTCATCATTATATCCATCCAAATAACATAGTGTTGAATAACAAATTACACCACGGCGTGGAGACGGTAAGCCGTGCGTACACACGCATGGTGACATTATCATTCATAAGATGGATAGAATAATAAATATAGTTGTGAAATATTTATAATAACATCACAGTATATAGAAGATATTGTAGTTATTATTTTAGAATTGAAATAACAATGAAAGAAGAAGTGGAAGAAGAAAGGAACTTGAAAGAGAGTGGTGAAATCATTACCTCTTCTTCGGGTTCTTCCTTTTGATTTGATCAAAAGGGATACTTATATTGGATATATGAAAAAAATAAGGCCTCTAGGTTGAATTTAGGGAAGTTGGGAGGATATTTGGGAAGGTTTTGGCCGAGAAAAAAGGCTTTGGAGGTGTGATATTTAGAGAAGGGGAAGTTCCCTTTTATAAGAGGGGTGATGGTCACTTTAGGAAAATATTAAAGTATTAATTTATTATACAATCATATTCAGTTTATAATGGTTAAAAATGAATTTATTTCGATCCTTAAGTGTTTATGGGTCGAAATAATCTCACCAATAGGTTTTAGACATGTTTAGGTTACCATTTTATCCTTATCATTTAGATTTAACTCTTAGTTAAATAGTTTAACTTTTACCGTGTCTTCTGGTATTATTACTATATATGGTTTATAACCTTACTCTAAACTTCCAAGAGAACCTCAAGTGGCTCATTAATGAAATAAATAATATTATTTAATCCTTTTTTCCAAAACTTACATTTTTAATAATATTATATCAACCAATAATATAGTGTTTGTTCTAAATATTAATTTATGTAAATTTTTACACTATTTGGTATTTTGTCTTTTTTGAAAGTCATCACAACCTGATTAATTTTAACAAGATACATTGAATAATCCCTAAAATGTCATAGTCACCACGAAAATTCGTGGATGTCATAAAAATTTTGAAATTATATTTATTTTAATATTTATAATACCATTTATTTGATTCTTTCATTAATAAGGTAATTACTACATCATTATTGTGTCATAAATAAACTTAATTATTTAATAACTAAATATTATAAATAAAATACAATTATTTATGAAATATTTTTATATTTACAATGATTATTTATAGTCAAAAATATAATTTATATAACCCTTTGTAAAAATTAATTCACTAAAAGATATTTTTTTTTGTCATTTTTACCTTTACTTTATTTTAATTAATCTAAATTGTCATTTTCACTTACATGTGGCTCAAAGGGGTCCCAAAATCGACCCAAAGATTACCATGGTCATTAATGACTCCACTAATAAGGTTTGGACAAGTTTTAAGGTATTTTTAAATTATTATAATATTATTTTTACCCTGAATTACCCTATTTACCTTTAACTGCGGTAAATAAAAGTCAAAAGTTACTATTCACCAAATATTATTTTCATCTTATTGAACCAAGTTTTACTTACTAATAACAACCACGTATGTCGTATTTTCTAAATTCATTTCACATAAGTGGTAAAATTTATTTTAATGAAAAATTTAGTTTTTTTAACTACTACTAAGTGGTTTAATTATTGATCATAAATTAAAGTTTTTCAGAAAAATACCAAATATTCAGCCTAAGCTATATTTGATATTCTGAATTCAAAAATTATGTATTTTTTTATAAATTCAAAATATATAAGTGGAATTAATTAATTTCATATTAATTCCCGTTCTTAAAAAAAATAGCGTGTTTTTAAGAAACAATAACTGTCAAAAGATTGACACTTGTTTCTGTATAATTTCAATGTGAAATTAATTCCAATGACAAAAATTAGATTAATGGGTAAAAATATAATATAATTATACTTCCAAACCATTAAAATTAATAATTGAACACAATAAATTATTCTGATTGAAAAATATGTTTTCAGTTAAAATATAGTATTTTTACTATTCATCCAAATATGAAAGTTATCAGAAAAATACCAAAAAATTATTGAAACTAAATTTTTATGGGTAGATTCTAATAAATAATTTTATTTTGTAAAATTGGATATATATAAAAGATTCAAATATTATATTTAAAAAGGTTTCGTCATTAAAAGGCAGTAAAATTGCATTTTTTCAAAAATACTTCTTTTATCTGAAAAAATGAATTTGTTCTTACATTATGTATAAGAAACTCATATTATGGATTCTAAAATTATAAGGATTATATAAAGTTAAAAATTTAGTTAATACTATTCATAACCACTTCTGAACGGCTAGTTTGTTATGTGGTGGTTCTCTTGAACTCGGTGTTGCGTGTAGTGCAAGTTATTGAATTACATTGAAGAAATAACGTACTATGAAATCTTGGGGTGTTACACATAATGATAAAGTAATGTTCTAAACCTCAAAAAAACTAAAATTTCATGAGATACATTATCGCACTCATGATTTCGAGTTGGTGGTTGTGATCTTAGCATTGAAAATCTAGTGGTATTATCTAAATGGGGAGAAGTATGAGATATATAGTGATCACAAGTGCCTCAAATATATATTCCCACAAAAGGAGATTAATATGAACCAGAAAATATGGTTTAATTTTATCATGTATTATGAATTCTTAATCCACAACAAGAATGGTAATTAAAATAAATTGCAAGACACTATAACTATATAGGATCATAAATCTTTAATAACGATAAGAATTGAGAAGGATCCAATATTCTTAGACTTGCAAAGGATGGACATGGGAATCATAATGGAAGGAAAATAATCAATAATTTCTCAAATTATTTCTTAACCATTAATTTTAGAGAAGATAAAGGATTCTTAAAGAAATAATGTATAAATTTAAAAGAAGTTGGAATTTATCGAAAATGGGTATTCTTATGAGTTAAAAATTGATGAGGATTGATTCATAAGATTTGGGTAACGACTATGTGTACCATAAAATCTGACAATAAAGTGGTATATTTTGAATGATGGACATAGATAAACTGTAACACCCCAGGTAAATAATGAATATGAAATTTTCATATTTATCCATATTTGTCAATAAAATATTAATATGACTTTAAAGGGGATGTTATGCTCGATGGCGTACCCAACACGCAACAACGAGTTTCTTGGGAATCTTACGTTGCACTCTAATAATAAAATAATATTATTTTAAATGGTAGTTAACATGTAGCTGTTTAAATGGAGGGAATGGATAGAAATAACTAAAATATGATTATATATGTTTTTAAATGTTTTTAAATTTATCCAATAAAGGATAGAGGCTTAAAATATGAAAAGAAATCAATTTTAGGCGTATATGCCCTAGTTTTCACTAAAGGTTCACTTATCACCTTTTGATGTTGAACCCTAATTAAATATAGTTTTGTTAACTCTTAAACATTCTAATGGACCAAAAATAACTCTTCTTTAGAATAGGGACATCAAAATTTACTTTGTGTAAATTTTTTGTATCTTTCCGATAAAGTTCATTTTTTTAATGAATAGTGTAAAATGTTGTATTTTAATTCAAAACCTCTTTTTAATCTAATTTATTTATATGATTAGATTATATTTTGAATTGGTTTTAAAGTGAAATTAGAATATATTTTTACCATTAAATCCAATAGTGGTCGTTGGAATTAATTTCACTTTGAAAACAGACTTAAACCAGTGTCAATCTTTTGATACTTATTGTTTCATAAAAACACGCTATTTGCTCTGACAGTGGGAATTAATTATTAAATTAATTAATGTGACTTATATGTTTTTAATTTTGTAAATTATACTTCATTTTTGAATTCGGAATATCAAATATAGCTTAGGGTAAATTTTTGGTGATTTTCTGAAAAACTTCAATTTTTGATGAATAGTGAAACCACTAAGTGGTACTTATAAAAACTGATTTTTCCATTTAAATGAAATTTTTCCATCTTTGTGTTTTGAATTTCAAAATTCCGACATGCATGGTTGTCATTAAGAAGTAAAATGTGCTTCAATGGGATAAAAATAATTTTTTGGTGAATAGTAACTTATTAAGTTTTTAATCGCGATTTGAGGTAATTAGTGTAGTTTAAGGTAAAAATAATGTTTTAATAGTATGAAATGAACTTGACACATGTCCTAACCTCATTGGATGGGTAATGGACGACCAAGACAATCCATGGGTCAACTTGGGGACCCCATGGAGCCACTTTGGTTGGGAAATGACATAACTTTTTATTTAATGTAAAAGTAAAAATGACACAAACATGATATGTTTTACTAAATCAATTTTTAAGTTCGGTTATACAAGTCAGATTTTTTATTATAAATATTCATTGGAAACCTAAAAAAGATTTACTACATCATATTAATTTTTTTATAATTTTTAGACATTAAATAAATTAAATTATTTATGACATCATAATGATGCAGCGAGGACATCATTATCTGACGATTTAAATAAAATGAGAAGATAATGTAAACTCTATGACCTAAACATGTCAAAAACTTATTGTATGGGTGGATTTCAAACCCTTATCACCTTATCCACGAATTATATCAATGTGGGACCTTTTAAAACCGAAACACATTTTCAAATAAAGTAATATTTCTTACTTTCCAAAAGTGCCCCTCCTCTCCTTTTATAAAAGGCCCCCACCTATACCTCATTTCACAAACTCCTAAAGCCTTTGGATCGTCCAACCCCTGCCCATTTACTCTCTCCACATACCTCTCCTCATCCTAGAGGATTCCATTTGGGCAGAATCCTTTCAAAGGAAGCCTTTAGGCTCAAATCCAAAGGAGTTACACTTTTAAAGGTAATTCATTCTCTCATGTTCATTTGTTTTATTTTGCTTCTCCAACCCCCTAAACTCTTTTTATTTACTTCTTTTGTAACACCACCAGTATCTTAAATATACTATGATGTTGTTATAATATTTATTCGAGCAACACTCTCACACAACTACAACAAATGGTTAAAGAACATACGGTTTCCGTGGATGGCAAAATTCTGCCTCCCGAAACGATGATTGTTCAATACTCATTTAACCCCTTCAAAGGTGGCCATTATGATGTCACTATTTTTATATATGATATATAATATGTTTATTGTTTCCTTAAGCTTCTGTTTTTTTCATTTTGGGCATACCTTTATGGTTTCCATTATGGGTAAACGCGATATCTTCATTTAAGGAAGTGCGGACTACCGCCCCCTCAAAGTGATTTGATTTGTTAAATACCATATGTGGGACGTATAAAGGATGGAACTATGATATTATATATGATATTATACTGGAATTATAATATAACTTTATATAATTATTATTCCATTCTATAAAATACGAAATAGAAATGAAAGTAGCGTTCATGCGTACGTACGGCTTACTGTCTCCATGAACGGTGCATTTCATTTCTTACCTCTAAATGATTATGTAATGTTATAAATGAATGAATGTACTGGATATATATGACATATATGATATCTACATCATGAATACAATTCTGTATATAACAAACATTTGGCCACACGAACAACATGTAATTGTAAGAAGTCCACTTTCGACTTAAGAACCAAATATCGGCAAAACAAATATTATTAACTTAAATGATTACATAATGTTTATGACATGGTAATAAGTGATATAAAAGGAATAATGAACTTGAAAAAGGTTCTTATGGAAGTATAAATTAACTCAAGTTTATTATTCAGGAGATTAAAGAACGATCGAGTCAAGTCGGACCCGAGGTAAGGAATCCTACTCTACTCTTTCTTTTTAAGTACACACTTTTATGTCATTCCTTTTAAAGCTCATCTTTCTTGTTATTGGGATGATATTTTATATTACACTTATTGTAATTTTTATGTTCATGTGATGAGAGACCCTATTCTCTCTCATCAATCCATTTTGGAAGTTTTGAGTGGCGCCGTTAGTCTGCCGAACTTTCGTATGAGATCTAACCTCTCTCTTTCTTTTAAGTACTCTCCTTTATGTCACTTATTTTAAGATCCTCCTTGTAATTTTTGGGGATGTTATTTTATATTCATCTTGATGTACATTTTATTGTAATGTGATGAGATACCCTATTTGATCTCATTAATCCACATTCGGAAGTTTTATGTGGCGCCGTTAGGCTGCCGAGTTTTCGTAAGGGATTTTTCATCTCACTTTTATTCCCGTGAGATTTATGCTACATTTGCCACAAATTCCATTGAGTGGTGTATGTACTTCCCATTATTATAATCTTTGTGTAATAAAATTTCGTTTATGAGTATTTACATCAATGATCTATTGTCCTTCTTTCATGGGGTGTATGTTTTAAAAGATACCCAAGTCGGTAAGGGAACCTTTCACCCTCCTCTTTTTTAAAAGACTTCTTTTGTTGGGTCTTTTAATTTACATATTGTTATGTTGTGATATGTTCTCATATATCCTTATTGATGTAAATTTTTTGTCCAAGTGATGAGATGCACTTTTTATCTCTCATCAACTCATTTTGATGTGATGTCGTTATGCTGTCAAGGGAACTTTTTAACCCAATTTCGATTTCTTTGGGTTCAACATGTAGTCATTGAATATGTCATCCATTGAATATGTGTGAATGAACTTTTATTGTTTTACACTTAATATCCACTTATATTGGGTGTATTTATATTTTTCACACATATTTTTGAGATTGATTTGTCCTTAATTTAAGGATACCTTCTTTATAAGGGATTTCATCACATTTGACATTTCTATTGAGAGTTCATTGTTGTTATGCACCAATTCACTCTTATATGGTGTATATACTGTCCTTTGGAGTATTATATCATGAATCCATTTATTCTCATGATATTATAAAGTTCTGAATAAATTTTATTCCTCAATTATTGTATTCAAGTGTCTCTAATTTTGGTAAAACCCCTTTAACCAAAATATCGCTTTAAATGTTTTAATTATTTGTTCTTATTAATATCCATGTTTTCAAAATGGTTTTAAGGATTTATTTATATGGATATTAATGGTTTAAAATTTTAATCTTCAAGGTGGTATGGGACACTTTGATTCAAAATTCTCTTTATTAAATGTTTTAAATGGTTTTGGAAATGGTTTCTTTTTGAATGGATTCATTATTTCAATATACTAAAATGTTATATAGTGATTGAAATGTGGAAATGTTATGTTTCCATTATGCATGTTTTATGTGATACATTCATGTTATGGTTCTTGGGCATTGTTATGAAAACGGGTGGTTCCGTGATAAACTATGGGCGGGTGAGCCCGATATAGCTCTCCAATGCATTGGGTAACGCGAAGGAGTGAAATGTTAAGGTTTCTCCAAAGAGATTTAGGGAATATACTGTGATGGGTATTCCAAACGTAACCAAGAGGGTTACTCCCTACGTAAGAATGTTCTGAATTCCACAAGTTACCTTTCTGTCTTATGTTTTCTATGATTTATTCATGATTTTATATGCCTATGTTTTATGGGTAAATTGTGATTTCATTCTAATGTATATATGAACTCATGTTTCCTTTCCATATTTTTATAACCCTTACTAAGCTTTTTATGCTCATCCCATGTTTTTGAAATGTTTTCAAAGGTCAAGGGAAAGGTACAAGATGTGATGATAGTGTCAAGGATGTGTCAAGAAAGAATCCATGTTTTATTTTAAATATATTTCCGTTGATGGGAAGAATGAATATTGTCTTTTATGTAACCACTTTGTTTAAATGTGGAATGTAATGCAAGTTTCATGATCTAATTCTCTAAAACTCTAAACCTGAAAAGATCCTCAATGTGTAATCTTGTAATAACTCAAGATTAAGTAAGGTTTAACATTGGGGCCTTATAGTTGGTATCAAAGGTCGGTTTAGATGACTTTAGAGGTTAGGTTATTCTCTAATCATAAGTGACTTTACCATAATGGTTAGGATTTCAGAAAGAGTCCTAGTTTTAGATAAAGTGAATGAGTAAGTATATCTTAGTGTTTACCTTCCTCATTAGTACATGATGGTTTTGTTGATATACTCACACTGACATTTCTGTTTTTAGTGAATGGATAGATCTCACAGGCACCAAAGTGACAATTGGTTTGAAGGAAACTGTGGTGGTTCTCTGATTAAGAGACTCGATGAAATGGGGTACTCAATGAGGAAACTCGTGGTTGTTCTAAACCAACTATCAAGGAGTCATGATCAACCACGTGAACCTTGTTATGTTCTATAATGCATCATGTACGAAATGACCAATCGATGTGGAAGTTTAGGTAATAATTAAAAAAGTAACCATTAGGGTTTATATGATCATTACTTTGTAGGTAATTATGGGTTACTCTATGATATGATGGAAAATGAAAGGGATGAGATAAACTTGAGGTTAAAATATGTTATGATTATTTTTGAATATTTTATCTCATTTTGGGGAATGTTTTAAGAATTATATAGTTTTGGAAAAAGGACAACACGCAGACCGTGTGACAACCCGTCGCGTCGGACAAAGTTGCGGGAATCGAACCCTCAACCAAAGTGTGACTGGTATTTATCGCCTACCACTGGACTACGTGAAGTCCCTGGTTAGTTTGAATGATTCTTTTTAGTTATATGATTTTATGAATTAATATTAAGTTGATTTTGGGTTATTTATGAAAATTATTAACCTATCATGGAGGATATTTGATTAGGATAATTACTTTTCAATGCCAGACTTTAGGAGCGACTGATGTTGTTTGGAGATAAATGTTACGATTTAACTTGGAAGACTATGTGACTAAATCCTTCAAATATTTGGGTTTCAATCTTAGTTTGGTTTACTTTGAAGGATTTTATGGACAAATTTTTTATCTAATAGTCCTCGTTGAACTTTGGGTTTTGTTGGACAAATTTTGGAGGTTAAGAATAGATTTTCGTTTTATAAAGGGTTATCCATTTCTGGATTATCTGATCTTGTACTAGCCATTTTGGTTTTGGTTTAGGTTAAAGTCTAAAGACATGGGAATTATATAGGTCTCTTTTGTGGATTAGGTGATTTTCAAAAAGTTGGTTATAGTACTCTTAAGGTGAACAAGTCTTCCTAAATACTCGCCTTTTGGAGAAAATATGAGTTTGTGTAAGGAATCTAATAAAAGTTGAAAGTCAACATGATAAGTGATTATGTTTCCTTAGGAATAAATTCCCCAATAAAATGTATCTTAAAACAAAAATGTTGTTTATTAACTTTTCCTACTGGGGAATCGAATACCGTTTAACCCATCACAAGTTTGTGATTTTCTCATGGTTAACTTTCTCCTAAACATGTTTTCTATCACTCTCCATCAGAACATGACCCTTTGTTTTGTCCTCCATGTACAAATTTTCATACATGGAATCCTAGTATGGGTTAACTCGGGTGACCTCTGTACTTATCTTCCTTTATTTTAAAGTGATTGTTTTACCGACTCTTGTTCTGATGTGGGACGTTCAAGGATGTTTCCAAGCTCAATTTTAAAAATTGCGAGGACGCAATTCCCAAAAGGGGGGAAGGATGTAACACCCCAAGTAAATAGAGAATATGACATTTTCATAATTATCCGTATTTTTGAATAAAATATTAATATGACTTTAAAGGGGATTCTATGCTCGATGGCGTACCCAACACGCAACAATGAGTTTCTTGGGAATCTTATGTTGCACTCTAATAATAAAATAATATTATTTTAAATGGTAGTTAACATGTAGCCGTTGTAATGGCGGGAATGGATATAAATAACTAAAATATGATTATATATGTTTTTAAATGTTTTTACATTTATCCAATAAAGGATAGAGGCTTAAAATACAAAAATAATTCAATTTTAGGCGTATATGCTCTAGTTTTCACTAAAGGTTCACTTATCACCTTTTGATGTTGAACCATAATTAAATATAGTTTTGTTCACTCTTAAACATTCTAATGGACCAAAAATAACTCTTCTTTAGAATCGGGAAATCAAAATTTACTTTGTGTAAATTTTTGGTATCTTTCCGATAAAGTTCATTTTTTTAATGAATAGTGTAAAATGTTGTATTTTAATTCAAAACTTCTTTTTAATCTAATTTATTTATATGATTAGATTATCTTTTGAATTGGTTTTAAATTGAAATTAGAATATATTTTTACCATTAAATCCAATAGTGGTCGTTGAAATTAATTTCACTTTGAAAACAGACTTATACTAGTGTCAATCTTTTGATACTTATTGTTTCATAAAAACACGCTATTTGTTCTGACAGCGGGAATTAATTATTAAATTAATTAATGTGACTTATATGTTTTGAATTTTTTAAAATAGACTTCATTTTTGAATTCGGAATATAAAATATAGCTTAGGGTGAATTTTTGGTGATTTTCTGAAAAACTTCAATTTTTGATGAATAGTGAAACCACTAAGTGGTACTTATAAAAACTGATTTTTCCATTTAAATAAAATTTTGCCATCTTTGTGTTTTGAATTTCAAAAATCTGACATCATGGTTTTCATTAAGAATTAAAATGTGGTTCAATGGGATAAAAATAATTTTTTGGTGAATAGTAACTTATTAAGTTTTTAATCGCGATTAGAGGTAATTAGTGTAGTTTAAGGTAAAAATAATGTTTTAATAACATGAAATGAACTTGACACATGTCCTAACCACATTGGATGTGTAATGGACGACCAAGAAAAGCCATGGGTCAACTTGGGGACCCCATGGAGCCACATTGGTTGGGAAATGACATAAATAACTTTTTATTTAATGTAAAAGTAAAAATGACACAAACATGATATGTTTTACTAAAACAATTTTTAAGTGGGGTTATACAAGTCAGATATTTTATTATAAATAGTCATTGGAAAGATAAAAAGATTTCATACATCATAGTAATTTTTTTATAATTTGTACACATTAAATAAATTAAATTATTTATGACATCATAATGATGCAGCGATGACATCATTATCTGACGATTTAAATAAAATGAGAAGATAATGTAATCTCTATGACCTAAACATGTCAAAAACTTATTGAATGGGTGGATTTAGAACCCTTATCACCTTATCCACGAATTATATCAATGTGGGACCTTTTAAAACCGAAAAACATTTTCAAATAAAGTAATATTTCTTACTTTCCAAAAGTGCCCCTCCTCTCCTCTTATAAAAGGCCCCCACCTCTACCTCATTTCACACACTCCTCAAGCCTTTGGCTGGGCCAACCCATGCCCATTTACTCTCTCCACATCCCTATCCTCATACTAGAGGATTCTATTTGGGCAGAATCTATTCAAAGGAAGCCTTTAGGCTCAAATCCAATGGAGTTAAACTTTTAAAGGTAATTCATTCTCTCATGTTCATTTGTTTTATTTTGCTTCTCCAACCCCCTAAACACTTTTTATTTAATTATTTTGTAAAAACACCAGTATCTGAAATATACTAGGATGTTGTTATAATATTTATTCGAGCTATAATCTCACACAACTACATCAAATGGTTAAAGAACATACGGTTTCCGTGGATGGCGAAATTCTGCCTCCCGAAACGATGATTGTTCAATACTCATTTAACCCCTTAAAAGGTGGCCATTATGATGTCACTATTTTTATATATGATATATAATATGTATATGTTTTACTTAATCTTCTGTTTTTTTTCATTTTGGGCATACCTTTATGGTTTCCATTATGGGTAAACGTGATATCTTCATTTAAGGAAGTGCGGACTACCGCCCCCTCAAAGTGATTTGATTCGTTAAATACCATATGTGGGACGTATAAAGGATGGGACTATGATATTATATATGATATTATACTTGAATTATAATATACCTTTATATCATTATTATTCCATTCTATAAAATAAAAAATAGAAATGAAAGTAGCGTTCATGCGTACGTACGACTTACCGACTCCATGAACGATGCATTTCATTTCTTACCTCTAAATGATTATGTAATGTTATAAATGCATGAATGTACTGGATATATATTACATATCTGATATCTACATCATAAACACAATTATGGATATAACAAACATTTGGCCACATGAATAACATGTAATTGTAAGAAGTCCACTTTCGACTTAAAAACCAAATATCGGCAAAACAAATATTATTAACTTAAATGATTAAATAATGTTTATGACATGGTAATAAGTGATATAAAAGGAATAATGAACTTGAAAAAGGTTCTTAAGGAAGTATAAATTAACTCAAGTTTATTATTCAGGAGATTAAATAACGATCGAGTCAAGTCGGACCTGAGGTAAGGGATCGTACTCCTCTCTTTCTTTTTAAGTACACACTTTTATGTCATTCCTTTTAAAGATCATATTTCTTGTTATTGTGATGATATTTTATATTAAACTTACTGTAATTTTTATATTCATGTGATGAGATACCCTATTCTCTCTCATCAATCCTTTTTGGAAGTTTTGAGTGGCGTCGTTAGGCTGCTGAACATTCGTAAGAGATCTAACCTCTCTCTTTCTTTTTAAGTACTCTCCTTTATGTCACTTATTTTAAGCACCTCCTTGTAATGTTGGGGGATGTTCTTTATATTCCTCTTTCTGTACATTTTATTGTAATGTGATGATATACCCTATTTGATCTCATTAATCCATATTCGGATGTTTTATGTGGCGCCGTTAGGCTGCCGAGTTTTCGTAAGGGATTTTTCATCTCACTTTTATTCCCGTGAGATTTATGCTACATTTGCCACAAATTCCATTGAGTGGTGTATGTACTGCCCATTATTCTACTCTTTGTGTAATATACTTTCGTTTATGAGTATTTACATCAATGATCTATTGTCCTTCTTTAATAGGGTGTATGTTTTGAAAGATACCCAAGTCGGTAAGGGAACCTTTCACCCTCCTCTTTTTTAAAAGACTTCTTTTGTTGGGTCTTTTAATTTACATATTGTTATGTTGGGATATGTTCACATATATCCTTATTGATGTAAATTTTATGTCCAAGTGATGAGATACACTTTTTATCTCTCATCAACTCATTTTGATGTGATGTTGTTAGGCTGTCAAGGGAACTTTTTAACCCAATTTCGATTTCTTTGGGTTCAACATGTAGTCATTGAATATGTCATCCATTGAATATGTGTGAATGAACTTTTATTGTTTTACACTTAATATAAACTTATATTGGGTGTATTTATATTTTTCACACATATTTTTGAGATTGATTTGTCCTTAATTTAAGGATACCTTCTTTATAAGGTATTTCATCACATTTGACATTTCTATTGAGAGTTCATTGTTGTTATGCACCAATTCACTCTTATATGTTGTATATACTATCCTTTGGAGTATTATATCATGAATCCATTTATTCTCCTGATATTATAAAGTTCTGAATAAATGTTATTCCTCAATTATTGTATTCAAGTGTCTCTAATTTTGGTAAAACCCCTTTAACCAAAATATCGCTTTAAATGTTTTAATTATTTGTTCTTATTAATATCCGTGTTTTCAAAATGGTTTTAAGGATTTATTTATATAGATATTAATGGTTTAAAATTTTAAGCTTCAAGGTGGTATGGGACACTTTGATTGAAAAATCTCTTTATTAAATGTTTTAAATGGTTTTGGAAATGGTTTCTTTTTGAATAGATTCATTATTTCAATATACTAAAATGTTATATTGTGATTGAAATGTGGAAATGTTATGTTTCCTTTATGCATGTTTTATGTGATACATTCATGTGATGGTTCTTGGGCATTGTTATGAAAATGGGTGGTTCCGTGATAAACTAAGGGCGGGTGAGCCCGATATAGCTCTCCAATGCATTGGGTAACGCGAAGGAGTGAAACGTTAAGGTTTCTCCGAAGAGATTTAGGGAATATACTGTGATGGGTATTTCAAACGTAACCAAGAGGGTTACTCCCTACGTAAGAATGTTCTGAATGCCTCAAGTTACCTTTATGTCTTATGTTTTCTATGATTTATTCATGATTTTATATGCCAATGTTTTATGGGTATAGTGTGATTTCATTCTAATGTATATATGAACTCATGTTTCCTTTCCATATTTTTATAACCCTTACTGAGCTTTTTATGCTCATCCCAAGTTTTTGAAATGTTTTCACAGGTCAAGGGAAAGGTACAAGATGTGATTATAGTGTCAAGGATGTGTCAAGAAAGAATCCATGTTTTATTTTAAATATATTTCCGTTGATGGGAAGAATGAATATGGTCTTTTATGTAACCACTTTGTTTAATTGTGGAATGTAATGCAAGTTTCATGATCTAATTCTCTAAAACTCTAAACCTGAAAAGATCCTCAATGTGTAATCTTGTAATAACTCAAGAATAAGTAAGGTTTAAGGCTGGGGCCTTATATAAACATTCTCAATCCACCTAGGGAGCACAAAGATTTATTGAGATCTCTGATAGCACTATTGGTCAGACAATATGAAGAAGAAGATCACTAAATTTACATCAACGTGCTTGGTGTATCAACAAGTTATGTATAAAAGGAAAAAGTATAAGTGGAGGATTCCACCGTTACCCTACCTATATGGAAATGGGAAAAATCACCATGGAATTCTTCATTGGACTTTCAAAGACATCTAGAGGAAATAATGAAATATGGTTGTTTTGGATCATCTTTCAAAAACATATCACTTTATTGTAATTTGAGAGGACTTATAACTCTATAAAGATGTAGGGATATACATCATATAAGTGTTGAATATTAATGTAGTATTAGTTTTTCTTATATTCGATCAATATATGATATTTACCTCCATGTTCTGGAAAAGTATCCATCATGTAATAAACACTATGCCAAACTTCAATATGGTTTATCACCCTTCAACTAATATCCAGTATGAGTGGACCATTAAAACAATGGGAGAAATGTTTAGAGAATCCCCAATAGACTTTAAATGTGTGTGGGATCAAAATCATAAAATGGTTAAGTTCACTTCAAATAATAGTGTCCACTCAAGCATCCAAATAGATATATATGAAGCACATTATGGGAAGATATATATAACACCTATATGTTTGAATGAAGTCAATGAATATAAGCTACTAGGGAATTAAATTGTTTAAGAAATTGTAGAAAAGGTGAAGGACATTAAATAGCACATCAAGGATATAGAAATTCAATATAAGATTAATGAAGAAAATCATTATGACAGCTGGAACCCCCACTTCTTGATTCATTACTAAAACATGAAGAGTATTTTTTTAATAAAAAGATACTAAAAAATACATATTATATTATTCAATCAAGGACTTTTTCTGGTCTTGGATTTGGAGAATTATGAACAATTCCTTAAATAAAATCATATTTTACAAAAAAATGATAATTGGATTCAATTTCACTAACTCTATAAAAAAATCCATAAAATTGAGAACATCTAATATACCTATGAAAAATATTTTAATATCTAAGGTGATCTTAAAATTTCCAAATAAGGAGTTTTAAAAAAATAATGAAGCATAAATTGAAATTTATTGGTAAGAATTTTATATCAAATAAAAAATATTTGATATTATATATAACTTCCCAAAAAATAAGATAGGGGTTTTATGAAAAATAGATACAAAAAAAAATCTTCAAAACCATTTAGAAATACTTATAATTTTGAAAACCATTCAAAATACTCTTTAAAATACAATTGGGTCACTCCTGGAAATCATTTGAAAATAATAATTATTTTATGGATTAAAATAATACATGACACATCATATGAAATCCATGTGGCCACTTAGAAGTATCACTTGTCGAAAAATGTCCTATTGAGTTTGTGGTTTCACTCCTAATTCCCCATTCTCCCATTCAATACCAAGTGCCTAATTTTTAAGAAAACTTTTTTAGAAGTCATACCTTTCTCATTTAAAACCCATTAAAACCCTATCTAAATTCATAAATAAATTAAATTCATTGATGAAAATTCACTTATAGACTTATGCTTGGAAAATAACTTTTTAGAAAATATATAGGAGAAATCAGTATTTATAAAAAATAAATAAATTTAAAAGAAATAAACATAAGCACATTATTATACATTATTTTATTATAATTCATGAAATCTCATTAATTATAATATAATTTTTCCATATCTAATATTATTCAGGATATCCACAAATATACATGGATATATGTTACATAAAATGATAAATTTTATTATTATAAATTATACTATAAATAATAAGATATTATTTTATTTCAAAAAAAATATCAGGAAGTGTTTCGAATTAAATCATAGATTTGATATAATATAATAAAATCCATTATAAAATATTTTTGAAAAAAACATGTTTACCGAAGAAATCATTGAAAAATAAAAGTTATGAAAATAATAAAATTCAGGAACTAAAATAAAACATTAAGACATATTATAAAACTATAAATCATGTTTTTTAAAATATGAAAATCCCTTACTTAAAATTGGGGTCCATAATATCATAAATTAATTTTCTGAAAAATAATTCCCTTATAATGAGTTTTTATAAAATAAAAAAAAATATAAATTTAAAAACACATAAACATAAATACTGAAAATAAAAATATAAATCCCTTCCATAAAAATGAATTAAGGAATCCTTCGGTCATAGCTTGAATGCAATAAAAAGAAGTGTAGTGAAATACAGTTTCTGGGTCATAGATAGTTTTTTACTTAAAAAAATTGTATGGAAACAAGATATTTATAAATTTGAGAATAATAGAGAGTGATATTGATAAAATATGTAGCTTATCGATAAATCTATAATAATGAATATATATATATATATATTATATACACTCTTGTTACAAAATGGATATCCAATGGATATTTTCAATCATAAAAACAACATTACAAAACAAAGGTGTTCGTTGGTACGTATTTAAGATACATGAAATCAAAAAAAAACTATGTAATTTTGTCAAAGGGAAATATATATATATCATCTGTCCATATATTTCCATGGAAAAGTAGAAAAAGATAATTGATTATCATAATTGGAAATATAGATTTTCTTAGCTTTCTAAGAAAGATGATAATAGGTTAAGATATTCATTATTTCTTATGTATTATTGAAATTTAAATATGATTGGTACATTTGGCTTATATATATTTATTTTATCTTTTTTTCAATTTTTTCTACCTTCTCTATGGATCTTCGATTAATCAATACAAATACACTTAGAAAAATTGAAAAAACATTTGAATTTAAAAAACAACTATGTTAAATAATGATTTTTGGAGAAAGAACACCCATAACAATGGAAAATAAGAACTGTAGATGTCAGTAGAGGGATAAAATCAAAGAAGACAATGAAAAAGTAATTAATATAACAAAAATTATCCATGAAATAAGATTCAGACACCTAGAAAATCACAAACCTATAAATCTAAATTATAGGAGGATGATAACAAACAATAGTTTTTCCCCATCAGGGTTTGAAAACCCTTTCAGAAAATCAAAATACCTTTCAAAGCTGATTATGATCAAGACCTCATCTAATTTAATAGTTGATTCCCTCCGATGTTCAACTTCTATCTCAATCGACCTCATAGAATAGAATCCCTTGGGTTTTATTTCTTCGCAATTCTCAAAACCCCACTCATGATCAGCCTCCCCAAAGTAAACCATCATATTCCCTCACCCATAGAAGAGCATACTGACACTCTACATATTATCTGATTATTTTTTTATTATTTATTATCATTTTAGTTTTTTAAATAAAAAATATATTCATATAGTTAATGTTCATCTTTCATATACAATAAAATACAATACCTCAATATTAATAATCTATATTTTATAAATAAAATATTAATAATACTAAATAAATTTCATATTTATAATATTTTCATAATAAATCTTATTAGCTTAAAATAATAAAAATAATTTTCTATTAATATAATGTGTCTTAGCTTTAATTATTATTATTATTATTATTAGTACCTTTTATTTCAAATTAAGTACACCCAATAATTTGTTTATATACTAAAATATAACTTTATCATTTTTTCATAAATGTTAAATATCGCATAATTATAAAATTTTATTTATATATTAGGTATAAAATAATTTCCCAAAATTAATTTGTTAAAATATTTTATGTAATTTATTTTTTAAGAGGTTAATTACTTTTCTCAAATAATAAATTATTATATATAACAATTTAAATTATTATTCAATTTATCAATAATATTTTTTATTAATATTATTATTGTTATGTATTTAAATCAAAAATCAAGATACTAATGAAAATATGAAAATAAATAATTCTAATTTAGAATTCACGATGTTATATTTGTAGACGCAACTTAGAGATTGAGGTTGGTGATATGGTATTCCTCTACATATATCCATGGAATATAGTTATGATATTTGGAAATAAGGGAAAACTAATTATTGTGTACATCGATCCCTTTTAGATTCTTGATTGCATCAAAGTAGTGGCCTGTCGACTATAACTTCCACCAATGATGTCTCAAGTACATGATGTATTCTAGGTTTCCCTTCTAAGAAAGTATATACCAAATCCATCACATGTACGGAATTCAAAGGTGGTACAGCTAAAAAATGATCTCTCTTATGATGAGGATCCGATAAAGATTGTGGACCATAGAGATAACATTCTAAACAATAAGATCAGCCACATGTTTAGAGTATTAAGGAGGAACCACAAATATATAGAGGCAACATGAGAACCAGAGGAATAAATGAAGGATAAGTACCCAAACTTATTTTCACCTTAGTATATATAAAAAAATTTCAAGGGAGAAATTTTATAAGTTTGGAAGTACACAACACCTCGATATTTTTATGAAATATTTTGATTTCCTCAGTATCTTTTGTTGGATGGAATATTGAGTTTAAAAAATCATGATATGCTATTATAATATTATTATTTTAACCCAACTATTATAAACTATCCAATAAATTGGTATGTATGAAAATTAATAACCTCATTATTAAATTCATTTATTATTTCTTGGAAAATAAACACATAATTTTTATTAAAGTCATTTTATACTTCAAAAATATATTTTCGTAAAAAATGACTTTTTTACATTATATGAGAAAATAAATATAATTAATTTTTTAAATTTTGGAAAATTTATTTGAAAAAAGAAGCATTGTTTTTGAATTTATCATTTCAATTTTATCTTAGTATGAATTTTTGAGAAATTTATAAAGTGTTTAAATTTTTAATGAATAGTGAAAAACTACTCATTTACGTTGAAAAATGTATTTTATTTTAAATAATATTCATAGAAAATTTATATTTTGGATTAGTTTCAAATTTTCATTAGTTCTTTTATATTATAAATAATTTTATTTTTTTCATTTTAAATGAATTTTATACATGAATTTAGTATAAAATAATTTTATACTTAAAATGGAATTTTTCAGAAATTGTTTTTTATTGTGTTATGATGGTTTAATATAAAATTATATTATTTAACTTCCCTATTTTAAATTTTAAAAATATGATTCCATATTTGAAATAATGAGTCCCAAATTTAGTAAATATTCCACTTTTAGTTGTTATCAATATGAATAGTAACCTTTTTAATTTTTATTACCATGGTGGACGGTAAATCAGTTGATTAAGAGAAAAATAAAATGGTAAGGAATAGACAATGAAATTAACACATAAAAAAATTCTTATAGATGATTAATTTTATATCATAATCATCCAAGGTTGAAATTTATTACCATTTGAGGCTAATTGGTTATGATTATGAACATTATAGTTTTTTATTTAAAGAAAATTCAAACTTGTCACACTTGTGTTTTTAATAAGTAAAACATTTTTTATTTTTCATTATCTAAAAGAAACACTCAATAATAAATATTTTATTGAAATAAAAAAAAATTCTTCATCATGGTAATTTATTTTTAATTTTTAAAAAATAAATAAGTATCTTAAATGCTTTTACAATGTTGATATAGTAATAATTCAATTAATTAAAAAATCAAATAAATGCTATTATAGATATTAAAATAAATTTAATTTGAGATATTTAGGTTGATAAATAGATTATATTTATTACCATGATATTTTTATGATATAATAAAATATTTTATTAAAATTTTACCTATTTTATTGATGATTTTAAAGTTAAAGTAATGAAGGTTATCAAATTTTACAATAATGATATTTTATGAGATTAATATTTTATTAAATTATTAAAAAATCATGAAAATATATATATAAGAAAATAGGGGAAGTATATTGTCTAAAATATTATATAATATAAATTTATAGTCCATTTGGAGTACTTTGGATCTAAAATAGTATTATTATATTTTAATATTTTGTGAAATTCGAAAAACACCCCTCCCATCTCCTTATAAATACCACACTTACCCATTAAATATCCTCACACATTACAAAACATTTAGTTAGAAAAATATATTCCAAAAACTCTTCTCCCAAATCTAACCATTTCCAAGTATTTCTCATCTCACCAAAATACAAAATCTAATTTCGTCAAGGGGTCCTTCAATGATATGATATTCAACAGGTAGCATTCTAAAAATACCTATTTTAATTTATTTACTTTACCTACCTTATCCCCACCTATTAAATTCATCATATAATACTTTATATAGTATCATTTATATAATATAATGTCATTTTTATAATTTAATATCTTCTATTCATTCCTTTTTATCATCTCCTCTGATTCAAATAAAGTAAACCATTGTCCCAATTTTGGCGGTTAGCCACTTCCGTGGATAATGAGTTTTTTTCATTAAAACCATATAGTATATTTGTAAACCTGTTATTATGGTTAAATAAGGTTTTAATAATATTATTATAACATATTTAATATTCTGGATCTAATATATAGACAAGATATTAAATAAAATGAAACTAATTTGCGATGGTAGAAAAAACTACAAAACTGGACTAAACATTGGTCATTAATGTTTTATCAAATGAATCATCATATTTTAGGAAACAAAATGATATATCGGACCATATAAACTTATAAATGTGTATGAATAAAATTTCATTTCACTTGTGGAATATTATTCCCATTTGAGAATAACTTCCATAATTATACACAGGTGTACTGACCATGAAACCATGAAATGAACACTCCCAGAATGACGAAATTGAACCTTATGACTCATTGAAATTTCAATAAATAAATTTAATAAAATTAAAATAAATAAAATATATGTGTAATAGGTTATAAATTAATTAATTTATTAATATAATTTTATTATTCATGTCATTAAGTGCAAGTGAATAACTCATTCGTACATATGGTAAGGGATCTCATCAAAACCCTTACTTTTCCTATAGGTTATCTTTTCTCTTTATTTTCATCAATTTATTTATCCATTAATATCATATAATTATCCAATATTATGTATATATTTCCCACACACACACATTGATATATATATATATATATATCAATTCATATTTCTTTTATGGGGAATATATTTTTTTTCAAAAGGTTCCCTACTCAATTCCTCTCGACAAGAAAACCCGATTAAGGGGAAATTATATGATTCTTAACCATTTTCAATAACACTTCATAAAATGTTTTAATCCACCAATATTTTATATAATCACTAATTTTATCTTTAAAAATAATTTTTGTATATTTCTTGTTTTATGAAAATAAATATTCCTTTATCCTCTTTAGAAACACTTTTTTTATTTCCCTAAAACTGTGCCTAAGTGGAATGTTTAAAAAGTTACCTAAACACTCATTTTCATGTTTTAACTTAATTTGGACGTATTTTTTTGTGATCTGTTCTTATTATAACTTATTTACTTTCCGTTAATTATTTAATACCTTCTTTCATGGATATCATTATGATACACCCTTTTATTATGCCTTGTGACATGATTATGAAACGCCTTACTTTTTATTGGTAACCCTTATAATTATTCTATATTTTGATTTCATTGTGTGGAACACATATTCATATACATGTTATTATGGGTCTTCATATATATTTCTCCAATTCATTGGGTAATTTTTTTCCTCATGATATGTTTTTTATGGGATTATAAAGTAAATATAATATATTATAGTACTTTATCCACCACGTGATATCATCTTAGTAGTTATATTTAACACATGTTCAAGATTTGTTATGTGTTTTCTAAACATTACTATATTTACATGATCATACTATTTTATTTTATATATATTTTTCCTCTATAAGTTTATTCCTAATCCATTCCTTTTATGTAATCATGTTATACCTTCTAACACATGTGTTATGCATCAATCCCATGTTTATTCCCTTCATAGGGTTTTTAGTTCATCCATTTTGTCTATGTATTTCTCAATTTATCCCATGTAGTTTTAAAAACTCAAACAGATCTTTGATATGATTATATATATGAATAAAAATATTTTTTGTTCTAGTTTCATGATTTCTAATTATGTACCTAGTCATCGAAAGACGTTAGGATTTTCGAGCTATAATTTTTTGTAAATGGATAATTTTGATTAAATTCATGTAATAATTTTTTAAAAAGTATAGGGTAACTATAGCTCATAAAAAATGGCTTGATATTTAAGGAAATTTTTTTGAATTATATTATGTTGTAAAATTTTAAATTTTGAAAATGAAATAATATAATGTTTGAAAAATGTGTAACAAAGGACAGATAACTGGTAGAATTCCTAAGAATTTTTAAATTCAGTCCAAAGTATATAATGAGCTTATTCACTATAATTTATTTTGACCAATGAGACATTATTAAATCAAAGGAGATTTTTATTGTATCCCTATTATTAATGTTTTCATATAGTGGACCAACATTATTTGTATAAAGCATAGATTAGTGGTTGTGAAAATGTTTATATTTTTTAGTAGAGATGTGGAAAATGAGTTTGGTGTTTATATATTGAAACTAATAATAGAAAAGGAAAATTTGTAAACATTTAATTCTTTTGAAAATTATATAATGAAACATATAATTAATCATCAGTGTACTTCTCCATTAACTTGTCTATAAAATAACATAGAAAAATAAAAAAAATTGTTTTGTGGAAATGGGAATAAGTCGGTTGGATGAGTATAAATTTTCTATGTTTTTATACAGAGAAGTTGTTAGTACTATTATACATGTAAAAAACGATTTTTTCTAATGTAATGGTCCAATAATAATTCCAATTAAGTATGGTATAACAAAAATCCTTCAGTGAAATATTTCAAGGTATTTTGGAGTCTCTGTTTACTAAAGATCAAAAATGTGGATCTTGGAAAATTTCATGAAAAATATGAGGATAGAATTTTTTTTGATATTCATCTAAATTAATAAGTTTAAAATTTTCAATAATTTTTTTAAATAGAGTTATATAACCTAATATTTTTCATAAATCCAACTTAGATAACAATGTTTATTCATAATTTTGTGCAAGATAAGTTAAATAATTTCAAATAGAATAAAATCATTGAAGATGAAATTGATTTAAAATAGGTGATTGAATATTAAAAATAATCCTGGGGTGAGGAAAATAATGTTGGAAGAAAATATTTAAAATTTTGTACCCTATACAAATAGGTATAATCTAATAACCTTATTCTAAATCAAAAAACACCACTTAAGACCAAGTTAACGTTTAGAGTATAAAATCATAAATCACTTCTCTCATAGGTTTAACTGAAATCAGTTTTAGAATATATTGAATAAAAATAATGGGTAAAATTTATAAATGAATAGTTATATAAAACAGATAAATATGAAACTTCAAAACTTGTTTCATGTCCCATAGGAAAAAAAATATTTGAAAAAAATGGTGTGTATAAATTAAGTAAATGAAAATATGGAAGTTTTAATAAACAAATCATGACATGTCTGTAAATGATACTAATAGGTGGAAGTTTTGTATTTTGAATATAATTTTCCCCTGTTTCAATATTTGAAACTATCATAATGTTAATATATTTGGTTTCACAATGTTACAATTAATTTTATCTAATGGATGTGAATTTATTTTTATAAAATGAAGAGATTGAGGAAGAAGTTTACATTTGGAAACATTAAGGGTTTCTACATGAAAAATTTGTAAGAAAGGTTTGTAAATATAATAAAGTATTGTATGGGTTGAAACATTCTCCATGAGATTGGTACTAAAAAATTTATTTTCTAAATAAAATTTATTTTTGCTGAAGTAAATATGAAAAAAACATTATGTGAAGGATATGAACACAGTTACATTGATTATTATTGATTATGTTGATAAAACAATTTAAAAGGGATTTAAAAATTTATTTTAAAGTGTTTTTAAGAGAAATCAAGATTAATATCTAAAAACTAATGATTTTAAATTAACATTTATCATGGTTTATGTGTTAAAAAAAGTATATATATATATATATTCATTTCTAATTAAAAGTATTCTAGTGAATTGTTACAAACTTTTTTCATGGAATATTCTAAATAATTTTCTAAACCAGTCTATTCTTGTGTAATTTTTTTTAAAGATGAAGCTGGGAAAATAGTAAATCAGAAAATTTTGGAATTTTGATACTAAATTTACATGATATTATAGCATCAAGGCCAGATATTGTTTGTGTTGTTTGTTGTTTTCTAGATATTAGTGTAATATCAAGGAATGTCATATATTGGATGAAAAAACAATTATGAGGTACGTTAAAGGAACTATTTTCTATAGTTGTTTCCCTAAAAGTTTTTTTTTATATGAACTTTCTTGGATATATTAATGTTTGTTATGCTCGAGATCATAAATATAAAAAATCATCAATAGGAACAACTGTTTCCTTAGTATAATGTTTTGTGAGTTTTCATAATAATAAATAGAGTTCATTGACTCTAGGTGCATTATAAGCACATTATTTTTCCACAACTCTTTCCTATATACAATTGATTTGGATGAATGTATCACTAGAATTTTTTAATTTTAAATGTATCTTCTCCATTGAAGAAATATTTTGATAATCCTGGAGTCATTTATCTTTTCGAAAAATATTTACAATATTAAATTTCAAATCACATTTATAATAAGTTTCATATCATTAAGGACAAAGTTAATTTTTGATTAAATCATACTTGGGTACGTTTCTACCAAATATAAAATTGATGATGTTCTCACTAATGTTATTCCAAGAAAAATATTGGCAGAATTATTGTTAAAATTTCACATTTATCATTAATAAAAGTGTTTCTAATGTTTTTATGAAATTACCCTACCATGATTTGGATTATGTATTTTCATTAACGGAGGATAGACAGTACATTTCTTATAAAATGAATCTGAATCTATAGTTATCATAAAATTAAGGGATAAAACCAATAAAAGACAGGGAAAAATCGAGAGTTGAAAATGTGTCACAAAAGTTGAGATACAAAACAAAGGTTAGTTTATATTAACTAGGTCATAAATTTTATTATCACCAAGGGATGAAATTACTTCAAAATCATTACTTTATCTAGTAGTGTGGTCTCAATTCCACGTCTATAAGAAATGATTTTTATTTTTAAAACTAAACAAATGAGATGTAAAAAATGTGGGTGATGAAAACTGATTAGTTATCAATGATGTTCATGGAAGTTAACAAAAAAATTCAATGTGGGAGATTTAATATTATTTTTGGTGTTTTTTCTAACAATTGTTTGTATTTTGTTTTTACAACTTACTTTTGTTATGCATGTTTTTGTTAGATAGGTCATAGAATGTTTTTTAAGATACTTTGTTAATAAAATTTTATGAGAATCTTAGTAAATGTTTTCTAAAGAAGACTTTTTATAAATTTGATGGAGAATAATAAAGTTAAAAGTTGTAAATAATCCATAAATTGGTTTATGAAATTTCTAACAATGTCAGATGATGCATTTATGGTCTTAAAGTTAACAACATCTTGAAAATCACATGATCCAATCATGTGTGTACATTAGTTTTACAATGTTTTTTAAGAAAAAGGAGGAAATAAAATCTGGTTTCATACGTGGAATATCTGAAGAGATCTTTCTAGAAAGAAACTTGTGATGAAATTTAAGTAATTTTTATCTAACCAAAATGATTTTAAAATTCCACTATAGAGGTTATTGAAGTTATCAAAAGTGAAAATAGAATTGTAAAGTTGATTGTAATTCCCCGACCCTAGAGGCCTAGAATTGGTGCATTATTACGTATCATTGGCATGATCAGAAATTATCAATTCCAAAAAGACATATTAGTTTATTATCCTTATATGTAATAGATACATTTATAAGTTTTACATTACATCATAAAATGGAAAACTACAACAACATTGTTTCCATAGACAACACTAAGATCCCATAGACTATCCCAGCAGGTCAATCATAATATACTTCTTTGCGTCCTGTGAAAAATAAAACATAGAAATGGGTGATCTTAGATGCTCAGTAAGGATAACATTATAGCAGAAACATTTATAAATAAGAATAAACATTTAAGGCAGTGTATAAGACTAAAAGAAAAGCCTTTTAAACATGTACTTCAGCATAATATGGAAAAGTTAAAATCAAATAATTCTGTTTACTTATTCACATGGATATTCTATAAGTCAAATAATCACATTCAATATAAATAGACACTTTCATAATGATTGAATGAAAAATTCCAGCCTTTCATAACCACATAGTCAAGGAATTGTTCCAAGACTACAAATAAGAGTTTGTTAAGGCCTTGTGCCAAGAGACTAGTTTGTATCATGAGACCTACCAATGCATCGAGGATCCATAACGGTCTCCACCCATCATATATTAAATCTAATTCCTTCCTCATATTAAAAGGATGAAGCATAATCCTAACATTCGTATTAAAACTTGCATACAAAATGTCAATATTTTAACCACAAACCATGAATGGTATAAAAATAGCACATACACAGTCAATCATATCTCATTAAACACAATATGGAATATTTTATTATCATAGATCAACCTCAATAGATAATAATGAATGATATTTACATAGATGAAAATAATCATCAGAACTCTTTGAGAGAAATATCCCCCTTTTTCTTGAAAACATTTAAAAGTTTCACTATTTATCAAGAAGCTTTTTAAAATAGATTTTTGAATCAAAGTGAACCATTCAAATTTGAATATTTTAAAATGAATTTTAATTTTAAAATGTTAATGTCCATATAAATAAATCCTTAAATCCATTTTTAAAATAAGGACATTAATGAGAAATATTTAGAATAATAAATCTTTAAAACATTTTAAAATGATATTTTAGTTAGAGTTTCTAACCAAAAGAGAGACATTTAAATAAGAATAATTGAGGTAATAAAAACATTGTAATATCATGAGAGTAAATGTGTTCATGATATACTATGTCAAATTACATTATATTCACCATATAAAAGTGATTTGGGGTATAACAACAAAGAAGTCTCGATGGAATGTAAATTGAGATGAAAGCTCTTAAAAATACTGAATCCTTATGTTAAGGATAAATCAACTACATAATTATGTGTGAACAATATAAATACACATAATATGATTGGATATTCAGTGTAAATCAATCAGAGGACATTCACACATATTCTTGTAAAAACCACACCAATGAATTGGATATTTAACTCAACAAATAGAGATTGAGTTAAAATTACTCTTATCAAGTTCATATAGATGGATTGAGAATTTATCAATGGAGAGATTATGTGTATAAAAATTATATCCATTGAAAGGGGATTGGAAATTATGACATAAGAAAATTAATAGTGATTCCACACATAATCTTGGAGTAAAATAATCAATGAAGTATGCGTAAAGCTGAATGAGTGGAAAATTGGAATCTGTAATTCCCGTACCAATTTGGTAACTTATGAAAAATACATCCCATAAAATATGGATAATACAATTATGATGTAAATATCCATATATAAAAGTATATTACACAATGAATACAATCATCGGGTAGTACACACACCACATTCAATAAATAAGTGGTGAACAATGGAAATCTCACAGAATTAAAAGTGAGATAAGAAGCCCCTTAAATTGTACTTTTCCCTTGGTCGATGGTAGGTTAACCTCCGATATAATGGTAAAATAATTGTTATTAAATTATACAAGAATCATATACATTAATATGATATCATATATGATCTTTTAACATTAGTTTGTTAATAATATCTTAGTATTATCATTGTTTTGGGTGTTAACAGATTCATTTTACTTTATATACATTTTTACGTGAGTAATATTTGTTATGGATGGGATATATCTTAATCATATCCAGAATTATATCATGGCTCTAAAAATTATTTTTAATCATCAAATTAAATTTAGTCTTGAATGGATACGATGGGGAATGAATCTCATCACGTTCGTGGTGACGGTAATCCATACGTACGCACGAGTGAAAATATCATTCTTTTAATATTAAAATAACATATAATTGGATGGTATATCATATATGAAGAATTATTATCATGTTATATTTATTATTTACATCAATTACACCTCATTATTATACCCATCCAAATTACAATGTATTGAATAACAATTACACCACGACTTGGAGACGGTAAGCCGTACATACGCACGTATGGTGACTTGTCAATCGAAGGATGGATAGAATAATGAATATGGTTGTACCATATTCATAATAACATCACAGTATATAGAAGATACTGGATTTATTACTTTATAATGGAAACAACAATGAAAGATGAAGTGGAAGAAGAAAGGAACTTGAAAGTGGTGATGAGAAATTTACCTCTTGTTCGGGTTCTTCCTTTTGATTTGATCAGAAGGGCTCCTTAAGTTGGCTTTCTGACTAAAGGAGGGCCTCTAGGATGAAGGTAGGACAGTTTTGAGGGTATTTTGGTAGGTTTTTTCCGAGAAAAAAAGGCTTTTAAGGTGTTAATTTAGTGAAGGTTGAGTGCCCTTTTATAAGATGGGTGAGGGGCACCTTAGGAAAAACTAGAAATATAATTTTATAATAAAACCAATTACGGTTTTTAATGGATCCAAAATGGATTATTTAATGGCTAAGGTGGGAATGGGTTGAAAACCAATCAAACAATAGGTTTTAGACAGGTTTGGGTTACTATATTAACCTTATCTTTTAGAGTCAACTCTTAGATAAATAGTTTGACATTTACCATGTCTCTTTATATTTTTATATTATATAGACAATAAACAAACTATAACCTTTAAAGAGAACCCCATGTGGTTCATTAATTATACACCTATCATTATATATGACGTTTTTCTGATCCTTAGATTTTTAAGAATTTAATATCAATTAATAATATAATAATTGTTTTAAAAACTCTTTTATGTCAGTTTTGACAATATTTGTTATTTTGTTTTTTCCAAATTCATAACAGCATTATTAGTTCGAAAAAAATACATATAACCAACACTAATATGTCATATTAACCAATAAAATTTGTGGAAATCATAAAAAGTCTAAAATTACATTTTTTTGGATATTTATATTATGAATTACTTCAATTTTTCATTAATTAGGTAATTACTGCATCATCATTGTGTCATTAATAAATTAAATTATTTAATGTCTAAAAAATATTAATAAAATACCATTATATAGGAAATATTTTTATATTTCTAATTAATATTTATAGTTGAATTTATCTTATGTGTAACCCCATATTGAAATTTTTTTTGTTATTAAACATTGATTTTAACTCTTTTAACTCTTCTTGGAATTAAATACTAATAAATGTAGTAATCTAATACAAGTGGACCAAAGAGGTTCATATTTATTTGTAAGGTTGAATTTGGTCAAATTATACTTATCCAATAGAATTATAACATGTGTTTGGGTAATAATAATATCATTTTTACCCTTCATTACCCTATTTACTTTTTAACTCTGGTAAATAAAAGTAAAACGTTACTATTCACCAGAAATTATTTTCATCTTATTGAACCACATATTACTTACTCATATCAAACATCTCTCTTGGATATTTTAAATTCCATTCATAGAAGTGGTAAAATTGTGTTTTATGTGAATTTTCAAATTCTCCTAAGAGGTAGGTAAAAGACGGTGAAAAGTTCAATAACATTTTTATATATCTAAAATTATTATAAACTAAATCCAATGAATTACATTAAACTTATATAGGTTTTATGTATCTATTTTGAACTAAAATAATTTTCAAGAAAATAAATAATTATTTAAATAAAAATTCGGTTTTAAAATATAACTCGGTGTTTTTCACAATTCGTCAAAAATTAAATGTTTTCAAAAACATACAAAAAATTCAGCCTAAACTAATTTTGATATTCTGAATTCAAAAATGAAGTATATTTTACCAAATTAAAAAAATATAAATTGAATTTATTAGTTTAAAATTAATTCCCCTTGTCAAAACCAAAAAATGTACTTTTATGAAATAATAACTACCAAAAGATTGACATTTGTTTATGTCTAATTTCAAAGTGAAATTACTCTCAATGGCCAACATTGGATTAAATGGTAAAAATATAACCTAATTATTAATCCAACTCATTCATATGTATTTTTTAACACTACACATTATTTTTATTAAAAAAGTTGATTTCATTAAAATATATTATTTTTCACTATTCACCCAAATATGAAAGTTATCAGAAAAACACCAAAAATTTATTGAAACTAAATTCTTATGTCCCTATCCCAAAGAAGAAGTTTATTTTGTCAAATTTAATATATAAAAGTTTCAAATATTGGATTTAAAAAAGGTTCTCTATAAAAAGGCGGTAAAATTGCATCTTTTGAAAAATACTTCTTTTATCTCAAAAAAATGAATTTGTCCTTATATTATGTCTAAGAAAATCATAATATGGATTCTAAAATTATAAGGGTTATATAAAATTATGTTAATACTATTCATAACCACATTTGAACGGCTAGTTTGGTATGTCATGGTGCACTTGAACTCGATGTTGTGTGTAGTGTAAGTTATTGAATTACTTTGAAGAACTAACGTACTATGAAATCTTGGGGTGTTCCATTATTCCCTCCTTCAATTAATTGCATCCTTGGAATTTTTAAAATTGGGCTTGGGAATATAACAGAATGCCCCACATCAGAAAAATAGTCAATAAAACTATATCTTTAAAAGAAAGAAAGATAATTACAAAGTTCACCCAAGATAACCCATACTAGGATTCCATGTAGGAAAACATGGATATGGATGATAAAATAAGTGTCAAGTTCTGATGGAGAGTCATAGAAAACTTGATTATGAGAAATTTAACGACAAGAAAACCTCAAACTTGTGATGGGACAAATAGTTATTAGTTTCCCAGTAGGAAAAGTAAACGAATGACATTTTTTTAAGTTAGATTTCATAAAGATGAGGAATTTATTAATGAGATTTACTAAGAACATAAAGAGATATACTTACATTTTAATTACAGTTTCATTCTTTGATAAATTTATACCACTAACTCATTTTTTTTAAACGATGAGTATTCAAGAAGACTTGGTCACACCGGAAGAGCTAGAATAAACTTCTATAGAATCATATCATCCACAAAGAATAATCTATATATTTGCCTTGTTTTTATATATGAATCAAAAGCAAAATGGTTAGTACAATATATGATGATCCCCCAAAAGGATATTCCCTTAGTGAAAGAAACACTAATATTAATTTCTAAAATTAAACCAACAATACCCCAAAGTTAAATAAATACCATTAAATAGAAAATTGTTCTTAAAATCCTTCAACATAATACAAACTAATATTGAAACCCAAAACATAGAAGAATATGGTTATATAGTCTTCCATGTAAAATTGTTTCTCCAAATGAAATAAACTACTCTTAAAGTCGCATACTTAAAAGTAATTAACCTAATCACATATTCTCTATTATAGGTTAATAATTTCCATAAATAACCGAAATCACTATAAACCCACAATAAAAACATAGATAAAAATCCACCATTACTCCTCAAATTAAATCCCATAATATTCTATTTTACATGGTCATATAGTGTTCCCAACAAAGAGAATGTCTTCCAAAATAACATTTATCACTTAATCACCAAATCATTTTTCTATACTAAGGGTATTCATTTGATAAGACATAAGATCCCAATTCAAATTATTATTGATCAATAAAATCATTTAACTAAAAATAATTAGTCACACTAACCAAGGACTTCACATAGCCCAGTGGTGGGCAATAAATCCCAATCGTACTCTGGTTGCGGGTTTGATTCCCACAGCTTTGTTCGACTCGACGGGTTGTCACACAATCTACGTGTTTTCCTTTTTCAAAAACTATTTTTTATAACATTACCAAAATGACATGAAATCCTCAAAATAACCGTAACATAATTTAACCACAAATTTTATCTCATACCTTTCATTTTCATCCCAAAATATAATAACATATAATTTCCTCAATCCTAATGATCATATAAAACCAAATGGTTATTCATAACTATATCCACAGGAAAAAAGATAAGCCTTCCTCAAATATCACTTTCACATAACAAACTGCAGGGTTACAAATACAATAGAAAATTATTCAAAAGTAATCACATCAACAAGGATCACTAATACTTTTAAACATTTCTCCAACCATTTATTTCCACATAGCTTCTTATTTGACCACGAAAATATCCTATAGAATAGGGAATTCACTCAGGTAATGGCTAGGTCCCTTACATTTACAGCAAATGACAATAATTGGATTCTTGGGACTATTTTTATTTTCTTCCACAGTACTCTTCATTTTTCCTCAGAAATTATTCACTTTATTTCATTATTTCCCTCACATAAATTATTTATTTGTTCCATTGAGACACTTTACTAGGTGTCTCCTTCCACATTTCCTTCATGATGGAAATTGAGGATTCTTTTATACATTGTCTCTACTGCAGGAGATCTTATCATTCATCAACTTTCTCTTCTTTGTTGAGTCTGGGAGTTGGTTAATATATATGTTGTTGATCATATTTTTGGAAACATTATTTTTCATGAACACGATATCTTTTACGCCTATCAACATTCCATTTTTTCTCATTTCCACCATTGTTCCCACATTGTAAATAATTCTCAAAGTTACTATGACTTCCTTGGAATATATCCATTGACTAAAACCAGAAATCATTGTGTGAGTAACAGCAGTCATAAAATCATTTAGAGAATATAATGACACCATATTTTCAATTTGAAACACCTTAGGATTAACCAAGGTCATTTATTCTCATCTTATATTAAAATTCTCTAAATCGGTTTGTAAAGAGAATTTAAATTATCCTAATCATATCACCCGGTAAAGTTGTAACCAAGAGTGCAGCAAGGCCCATTGTCGTACACCAGTTCTCGTTCGAGTCTTGCTCAATGTGGTGTTTTCGGGTTTTACCCCTAGGTACATATATGTCAGATCCGCCTCTACTTGCTCGTATCTAGACAGGGATGTATTTCTTGGAAAACTCACAAAATTAATACAAAACCAAAATATTAGGAAGGTCCTCTATAATAATCTTCAAAGTATATCTTAGGGTTATGTGCTCTAATCAGAGATTATCTAAATCTAGTTTCCAAGGTTTGTACTAAACTTCTTCTTATACCAATTGTAACACCCTGACCCTAGAGGCCCAGAGTTGGTGCATTATTACATATCATTGGCATGATCATAAAAGATCAGGTCTTGAAATACAAATTACTTTAGTAGCCTTGGAAGTACTAGATACATTCATAAGGATTACATTACATCATAAAATGGAAAACTACAAGAACATTATTTCTATAGACAACACTGAGATCCCATAGACTATCCCTACAGGTTAGTCATAATATACTTTTTTGCATCATGGTAAAAATAAAACATAGAAAGGGGTGAGCTCAGATGCTCAGTAAGTATAACATTATAGAGGAAACATTCATAAATAAGCATAAACATTTAAGGCAGTGTATAAGACTAAAAAAAATCCTTTTAAACATGAACTTCACCATAATATGGAAAACATAAAATCAAATATTTAAATTTACTTATTATCATGGATATTTTACTAGTCGAATAATCACATGCAATATCAATAGCCACTTTCATAGTGATGGAATGCATAATTCCATACATTCATAACCAAATAGTCAAGGCCTTGTGCCAAGACTACAAATAAGATTTTGTCAAGGCCTTCTGCTAAGACACTAGTTCTTCTCATGGGACCTACTGATGCATCGAGGAGCTATAGTGGGCTCCACTCGTCACTTACTAAGATAAATATATTCCTCATATTAAAAGGTTGAAGCATAATCCAAACATTCGTATTAGAACTATCATACAAAATATAAATATTTTAACCACAACCCATGAATGGTATAAAAATAGCACATCCACAGTCAAACATAACTCATTAAATAAAATATGGAATATTGTATTATAATATATTAACCTCAATAGAGAATAATGAATGATATTGACATAGATGAAAATAATCGTCAAAACTATTTTAGAGAAATATCCTCCTTTTCATGAAAACATTTAAAAGTATCACTGTTTACCAAGAAGCCGTTTAAAACAGATTTTTAAATCAAAGTGACCCATACCACATTGAAACTTTGAAAATGAATTTTCATTTTAAAACTTTAATTTCTATATAAATAAATATTTAAAACCATTTTTAAAACATGGACAATAATGAGAAAGATTTAGAATAAAAAATCATTAAAACATTTTAAAATGACATTTTAGTTAGAATTCCTAACCATAAGAGAGACACTTGAATAAAAATAATTGAGGTAATAAAAAATTTTAATAACATGAGAGTAAAGAGATTCATGATATACTATTTCAAAGTAAATTATATACACCATATAAAAGTGATTTGGTGTATAATAACAAAGAAGTCACAATGGAATATAAATTGAGATGAAATCTCTTATAAAGACCATATACTTAGGTTAAGGATAAATCAATGACATAATTATCTGTGAAAAATATAAATAAACTCAATGTGATTAGATATTAAATGTAAATTAATCAGAGGACATTCACACATATTCTTGTAAAAACAACACCAATGAATTGGATATTTTACTCTATAAATGAAGATTGAGTTATAATTGCTCTTATCAAGTTCATATAGATGGCTTAAGAATTTATCAATTGAGTGATTATGTGTATCAAAATTATATACACATAAAGGGGAGTGTAAATTATGACATATTAAAATGAATACTGATTTCACACATAATCTTGGAGTAAAATAATCTATGAAGTATGAGTAAAGCTGAATGAGTGCAAAATGGAAATTTGTAATTCCCTTACCAATTTGGTAACATACAAAACATACATACCATGAAATATGTATCATGAAATTATGATGTAAATATCCATAAATTAAATTATATCACACAATAAATAAAATCATGGGTAGAACACACACCACATTCAATAAATAAGTGGTGAACAACAGAAATATCACGGAATTAAAAGTGAGATAAGAAGCCCCTTAAATTGTACTTTTATCTTGGTCGAGGGTAGTTAAACTCCTGTATAATGTTGAAATAATTGTTATTAAATTATAAAATAATCATATACATTATTATGATATCATATATGATCTTTTAACATTTCTTTGTTAATAATATCTTAGTATTATCGTCGTTTCAGGTGTTAACGGATTCATTTTCCTTTATATTATTTCTTATGTGAGCCATATTTGTTATGGATGGGATGTATCTAATTCATATCAAGAATCATATCATGTCTCTAAACATTATTTTTAATCATCAAAGAAAATTTAGTCTTGAATGGATACGATGGGGAATGAACCTCATCGCATTCATGGAGACGGTAATCCATACGTACACACAAGCGACAATATCATTCTTTTGATGTTAAAATAATATATAATTGGATGGAATATCATATATTAATAATAATAATCATGTTATATTTATTATTTAAATTAATTACACATAATTATTATACCCATCAAAATTATAAGGTATTGAATAACAATTACACCACAACGTGGAGACGGTAAGCCGTACGTACACACGTATGGTGACATGTCATTCAAAGGATGGGTAGAATAATGAATATGGTTGTACAAAATTCATAATAACATCACAATATATAGAAGATACTAGATTTATTATTTTATAATAGAAACAAAAAAGAAAGAGGAAGTGGAAGAAGAAAGGAACTTGAAAGAGGTGATGAGATATTTACCTCTTCTTTGGGTTCTTCCTTTTTATTTGATCAAAAGGGCTCCATAGGTTGGCTTTCTGACTAAAGGAGGGATTCTAGGATGAAGGGAGGATAGTTGAGAGGGTATTTTGGTACAGTTTTTCAGATCCAAAAATCTTGGAAGGTGTGAATTGATGGAAGGGTGAGTGCCCTTTTATAAGAGGGGTGAGGGGCACCATAGGAAAAATAAGAAATATTATTTTATAATAATATAATATTCGGTTTTTAATGGATCCAAAACTGATTATTTAAAGTATAAATCGGGGATGGATTGAAAACCACTCAACAAATAGGTTTTAAACATGTTTGGGTTACTATATTAACCTTATCTTTTAGATTTAACTCTTAGTTAAATTGTTTGACATTTACCATGACTCTTTATATTTTTATATTATATGGATAATAAACATACTATGTACTTAAAAAAGAACCCCAAGTGGTTAATTAATTATACACCTATCATTATATAAGTTTTTTGTCTGAACCTTATATTTTTGGGAATAGAATATTAATTTATAATATAATATTTGTTATAAAAACTCTTTTAGGTCAATTTTGACACTATTTTGTATTTTGTTTTTCCTCAATTTATAATAGCATTATTAATTCGAAAACAATTCATATAACCAACCCTATTATATCATATTAACCAATAAAATTCGTGTAATTCATAAAAAGTCTTAAATTTAATTTATTTGGATACTTATAGTATCAATTTGTTAAATATCTCATTAATTAGATAATTACTGCATCATCATTGTTTCATTAATATATTAACTTATTTAATCTCTAAAAAATATAAATAAAATACCATTATGTACGAAATATATTTATATTTCTAATTAATATTTATAGTTGAATTTATCTTATGTGTGAGCCTATATTAAATATATTTTAGTTATTAAACTTTGATTTTAACTCTTTTAACTCTTCTTGGAATTAAATAATAAAAAATGTCCAAATCTAATTAAAGTGGACCAAATAGGTTAGTATTTCATTCCAAAGGTTCTTTTTGGTCGAATTATACTTATACAATTTAATTATGACTTGTTTTAGGGTAATAATAATATCATTTTTACCCTTCATTGCCGTATTTACTTTTAACTGTGGAAAATAAATGTAAAAATTTACAATTCACCAAAAATTATTTTCATCTCATTGAACCAAATTTTACTTACTGATATCAACCTTTTCATTTGGAGTTTTGAAATTCCATTTAGAGAAGCGGTAAAATTATTTTTTGTGTAAATTTGAAAATTCTCCGAAGAGGTGGGTAAAAGACGGTGAGAAGTTCAATAATATTTTTATATATCTAAAATTATTATAAACTAACTCCAATTAATTAAATTGAAATTATATAGGTATTATGTATCTATTTTGACCTAAATTAAATTTAAATTAAATAAATAATTATTTAAATAAAAATTCCGTTTTAAACTATAACTAAGTGTTTTCACTATTCATCAAAAATTAAAAGTTTTCAGAAACATACCAAAAATTCACCCTAAGATAATTTTTATATTCTGAATTCAAAAATAAAGTCTATTTTACAAAATTCAAAACATAAAAATTTCATTTATTTGTTTAATATTAATTCTTGTTGTCAAAACCAAAAAGTGTATTTTTTATGAAATAATAACTACCAAAAGATTGACATCTGTTTATGTCCAATTTCAAAGTGAAATTACTTCCAATGATCATAATTGGATTAAATGGTATTAATATAATCTAAATATACATCCAAACCATTCATATGTATATTTCAACACTATAAATTATTTTGATTAAAAAGTTGTTTTCAGTTAAAATATATTATTTTTTACTATTCACCCAAATATGAAAGTTATCAGAAAAACACCCAAAAATTATTGAAACTAAATTATTATGTCTTGATCCAAAATAAGGAGTTTATTTTTTAAAATTTAATATATACAAGTTTCAAATATCTTATTTAAAAATGGTTCACGATCAAAAGGCTGTAAAATTGAATCTTTTGAAAAAACACTTCTTTTATCTGAAAAAATGAATTTGTCATTATATTATGTCTAATAAACTCTTAATATGGATTCTAAAATTATAATGGTTTTATATAATTCTATTAATACTATTAATAACAGGTTTTGAATGGCTACTTTGGCAAGTCGTGGTGTGCTTGAACTCGATGTTACGTGTAGTGAAAGTTATTGAGTTACATTAAAGAACTAACATACTATGAAATCATGGGGTGTTACATTTTTTATCGAATATACTAGATCATACAAACCATCCTTAAGTAATTTTTCACACTAACAATAAAAAAATACATAACTTATGATAATTGAGCCATTGGTCTAACTTTACATAAGAATCTTGAACATTGAAGTCGTAGCAAAAAAATAAAAGTCATCAAAACAAGATTTATTATAATGATGGAAGTATTTTTTTTATTTGTTTATATACAATGTATTTCTCTATTCTTTTTGAAAATACAAAAGGGGAGAATAAAAATAAGATGAATTTGGAATTTTGAGAAGAATAAATTTTCTTGTGACTGAAGTCTTTAGATGTTTCAATGATGCTGTCCATGATGAGGCAAAGTTGGATGAAGCAGTTTCTATTGATTTTTTATGTTGTTTTGAATAATTTCTTATGTTTAAATAAGTAATAATTTCATTGGAAGAACTTTCTTTTTTATCAACATTTATCAAAATTTTCTAGTTAAGTAAAAAATTACTTTACTTTATTAAGACATAAAACAATGGTTATTGGATGGGAAAGGATTTCATGAAGTTTTTTTTCAAAGTTAATTGGTCAAATTTTGTGTGCTATAATTTTTCCTTCAAAATTTTAAAAAAAATCATCAGAAAAATAGTGTTTTATTATAAACAAATTGGGCATTCTTTGCAATTTTTCTAGTTCCCAACATCATGAGTTGTGAAAACTCATGATCCAATCTTGAGTTAGAAGGGTTTAATTTTTTTCCTAAGTCAAAAGATAAAAAATTATTCTATATATTAAATTTCTATACTAAAAAGTTATTAGGAATAAATTGGAATAGATTTGTGTCCAAAGATTCATTTTATAATGTTCTGTGAAATTCAAATAACAAAAAAATAATCGATAGGATTGGTTAAGACAAGGTTTTGTTTGATCTATGATAAGAGTTTATTAATATTTCAAGTAATAGTTCACTCAATGTTTAATAAATATTGGAATATAGGGATTTATAAATTTTATAATTTATGTTTATAATGTTTTTAGAGTAAAGTAAATTTCTTCATGTTTGAAGGGATGTTTTTTTGTTTTTTATTAGATGATGTCTAACATGAATGTAGTCCTTCAGATGAATGAATTCATTGAATGTAAAAAATACATTAGGTCTATAATTTTCATTAAATGATGAAATAATAACCATAAAATGGTAATTAAGAACTATCAGTAGAGAAAAAAAATCATATAGATATTTTTAAATGGAATAATTATATGGAGTGGTCCGAACAACGTTTCTTAACACAAAAACATTTTGTGATTTAATATTCCTTATGGTTTTAAGTTATATAGGAATGTTTATTAGTGATATCAAATTTTATGATGTTGATTTGAGCTTTTAATGTTCCAAATATCACTAAGTAAAATCATAATTATTTATATGTTTTGTGGAAATTTATTTAAGGGTGATGTAATTGAAGTTTCTATAATTCATTTAAGAAGGTTTATAATTTTTTAGAATATTTCATTGATTTTTTGGACTAGTAGTTTTGAATTTTAGGTTTTCACTGAGTTGGAAACTAATTTTTCCCACTTTTCTACCTAAAATGTAATTATATAATTGTTTATTGTAAAAATTTTAATTGTATTGTTCATGTGTGTGGAAAATATAAATTTTTATGGAAGTGGTTTCATATAGAGACAACAAAAAAACTTCTATCAGTATGTGTTTTGAGCAAGGATATTCCAGACCAAGTAATCACTTAGTTAAAAAAATAAGAAAATTAAAAAGTATGACATGAAAAAATTATTTATAATATGGGACAATCAAATTAACTCACCAAAATAATAAATTAGGTATAATAAGACAATACAATTATAAAAAAGTTGTATAAGTTTCTGAAAGGCACTGGATAATCATTTAAAATGAATTATCTAGAAAGAAATTCCATAAAAACCCATCATACAAATAGAAAACTGGTGGAAGAAGTTATTACCAAATTCTAGGTATGAAATTGAATAATAAGTGTTTTGAAATAATATAAAAAATGAATTTAATAAAAGAAATATAGTGACAACGTCATGAGCTTGTAGTTGAACATTTCTAAATGTTGTTGTGAAATATTAGTTGTATTATTATTTGTGTAGAAAGAACGGGAAATTTATTTTTTGATAAATGTTTGATGTCATTGTATAGATATTTAATGCTTGTTTTATCCACATAAAATTATTATTTCCTAGTCGATTGTGTGTTATTTGATCATTTTTAATTCCTGATAAGGACTAACTACTCTTTTTTAGTTGTTATACTAGTAAATTCTTGTTTTCCTAAGGTTTTTCTTGTGATTATAATATATTATTACTATTTATTGGTACTCATAAACCCCTATTTTGATCATCTCTAGTTGTTTTTAATTTAGATATTATTTGGGTGAAATTTTGGAATTTTTTGATTGCCTATATGTTTTTCACGATTGGCACACTATTTCCCTAAAATCGGGTGCCCTCTTAATGTAAACCTGGAAAACCCCACCCATGTGGGTTTGCATAGTTGGAACACTATTTCAGAAACCATGTGTCCGCCTAGTAGAAATTATTCACTTTGAAAAATAAAGTTCTATGGCTAGGTAGCATCGTTTTTATAACTATGTGAAAATTCCAGACTAACCACGCACAAAAAATTAATTTAATCAGAAAATGGATAATAAATACCTAGAATCCATTTTTCATTCCTGATCGGTCCCCACTCACACAAACTTGATTTTATATTCATTTTATGATATCAAGGATCCATTTTTTAGATCCTAAAAACCCTCTCCAAGGTGGATTAGATATATGTGATCTTCTTTCGGTCCATTCCTAGTAAGTTTCATCTTATCATTCTCTATCTCTCATTCTCTCCTATCTCCCCCTTAAGGTTTGTTATATCTTTATGCTATTGAAGGATATAATTCCCATTGTTTAAAATATTTAATATATGACTGATTTTAGATCATTGTTTCCAATGTTCTTCATTAAATTCTCTCATTTAGGGCTTCTTGATTTATGATAACTTGATCCCGAGGTTTGTGGTCCCTTTAATATTTTCCAATTTTCTCACCCAAAATTGTGTTATTTAAATTATATGTTTTTATTTAAATTCTAATTTACATCAATTGGTTTTTTAAACCCACTTCTATTGAATTAGGTATTTGTATTGGATTTTGTAATGACATTGTGAAAAAAATCCCAATTCCATTAGAATAGGGTGTGATTTGTATTTGATGGAAAATTGTAGAAATTCAAATTATGGAATTTAAATTATCAAATTTAATTATAAAATTGATTTAACTTTTTTTTGAGAAAAATGTATTAAATGTTTTGATATTAACCTGGTGGTTTTATCCTTGTAAATGTCATTATTTTATTAAAGACACATTTAGTTTTTAAATGTAAATTGAAATATTAAAATGGAAAATTGGTTGAATTTTATTTTAAATAGTTTAGAATTAAATTTAGCTCTATTAAATGTTTTTTGAGAACATGAAATCCATAGTATCTTGTGTCTTGTTGGGGAAAACATGATAGGTTATAAATTCCCTAGCACTGGATTGACGCTTCACAACTCTAACATAAACATATAGGAAGATATTATATCCAATGGGATATTGGTTGTTTATCCCAAGAAAGTGTAAGATATGTGTGTCTGAAAATTGTCATTTTTCATTATACAAGTCTGTGAGGATCTTATAAAATGGAACCATCATACCTATTCATAGATTTCTATATCCCTTATTGTTGATTATTTGATATATATCCCTCATTATATAAACAAATTTATATAAAATGTTTTATTAATCCATTTTTTCAAATTATTTTAATCAATTGAATTGTAAATAATGATTTATATTAAACTTTATTTTCAAATTCTTGCATATTTATCTAAAAATGGAAGTTTTATTTGGTTACATAATTATAAAATCTCATTATGGAATCCTTAGTGAGACCCTACAGGGATTTTATTTCACACCCTTCATATTCCATTTGGGTTTTTGTAGATTTCCTCTTATCATATTCTAGAAAGGGTAAATCATAACATGGAGGTGTTAGTAGTTGTTCATATTTGGTCTTGAGCTTCTTTGTCTTTTGGGACTTGGGTTTGATCCTATTTGATGGTACATTATTGTTGTACCTGTGGGTTTTTAAACGGTTTTTCTTCTGATACAGTTCTTCATGTGGAGTTTTCCTTTGTTCATATTGACTTATTTATCTTTTTTCTATCTTGTGTATGTAAAATACAATCCCACATTTATACTATATTATTATAGGTAATTTTACGTAACTCGTGGGGATTATGAATTCCCTTCAGGATATGTTCGGACTGGCCTGGTTATCAGAGTACCAGGGTATCTGGGATGAATTTTTACTATGATTTTGTTCTTAGAAATGTTATTACTTTTTAACAGGAGGAAAATTAGGTTTCATAATAAATAAAAACAAAAAATAAAAATATATCATTGGTTCACCCCCACACCCTCTTAGTAATCACGAAGATCTTTCTTGGTCTATTCAATTGGTATCAAACGGGAGGTTCTCTTTTATGTCTCTTTGTTCTAGTTAGATGAATCTTTAATTTTATATAGATATTTATAATTCTATGAACAATAATCGAATTATAGTATTTTATGGAAAGAACTATCATATATAGAAAAATATAACATCATCATATCTTATGTCTCTTGGTTATTAAGTTCTTGATGTTAGTATAGATTGATTTCCTTCTCATATTAAAAATAATATTCTTACCACTACTGATTCGAAGAACATAGAAAATTGTGGATGATACAAAAAAAACATTACTCACCATTTAAAATTTATTTTAATAAAGTTAAATGAGGTATAACTAGTGATGAAATTTAGGATAAGTTGAAGAACGTATATAAAGTAAATAAAAATTTTAAGAAAGACAAGTTACAAATTAGGAAAATAAAGTATAGACATATCAAAATGGGTTATAGTGATCTATTGGTGACTTCTTTAGAAGGGTGAATCACATTGTAATCACCATAATATGTATTGGTGAGAAGTTAGAAGATTCAAACATTGTTGAAAATATATTATAAATTCTTTTTGATAATTGTAATGCATTATTTTTAAAATATATATATCTGGAAACTCTATCTATGGATGATCTAAAAAACGCTCTAATTACATAAAAAATTAGAAGAGAGAAAGTTATGGTGATTAAAGAGAAGTTAAGTCAATAAATTTTTTTTAAAGATGATAAGCATAGAAAATCTAAAAAATTTATTGAATATGACGAATTTAGTGACTCTAAAACTAAATAAGATGTTATTAAATTTTTGGATAAATTTATATAAATGTTTTTAAAAAATTAAAATGGGGAACATGAATTTACAAAGATATTTTATAGCTAAAATGATTTTATTATGGAGATATTGGGAATTTTTTAGAAAATCACTCTCAAATAAAGAACGATAAATAAAGTGATGATGATTAAAGAAACATGATAACATATATTAAAACATTTAATTAAAATTCAAATCCTATTCCAATGTATAAAGGTATAAATTTCAATATATCCAAAAGGTGAAACTTTTCATCTAAATGTGATGAGTATTACAAGATTGAAGAAGAAAAAAACATCAGTCTTGATGTAATTGAAAAAAGATCTTATGACTGGAGCGAATGATAAAAATTTCAACGTTGATTTAAGAAGTAGTCTTGAATAGTAATATTCTCACATAAATATCATAATGAAAATATAATTGAAAATTTTATTTGAAATATTTTATGATTTGGAAGGGATATCCAGAAGTTGAAGAATTAAAATTCTATAGAAAATATTCAAGAATCTTTTCTTGAAGAAAAATCAATTTTTATAAATGATATTGATAATTTGAATAAGTTTCTTGAAAAATAGGGAAATATAAACATTAATTTAGATGATAAAATATAAGTGAATGAGGAAAAATTAGATTTTTTTCAATAAAAAATTTATAAAACTGAGAAATAATCTAAAAGATTCTAAATCATAGTTACAAAATATTGTGAAAGTTATAAGAATTTTGAACCCAATAAAAATAAAAAAAAATATTCAATGTCTCGTGGGAAAGAAAAATCTTTTTAGATGAATAAGAAATATGATAAATCCATGTATGTTGTCAAAATCAACATAGATGAAAACACTAGAGAATCTGACAATTCAATATCTGGACTTGAAGAAGCAAATAATATTGATTATCTTGATACTAAGAAAAAAATATAAGTTGAAGAATAAAATTTTTATAAGATCATAGATATTATTATGTACAACAAAGTTCAAAATTGATGATAAAGAAATATGATAGAAAGAAGGTTTACTACTCCGTAATGAATATAATTTATATTTGAAAATATTTATTGTATAGTTAATATTGGTATTTTGGTGGATTTTTATATATAGCAAATATGTGTTTCCTTAATAAAAAATATTAAAAAAATCCTTAGATATACTAAAAGTAGAGTTTGAGGGGGGGTCAACACACTCAAAAAAATGAAACATGAAAATGTTTGAGTAAAAATTTAAAATGGATTCACACCATTATAAACTATTTTTTAAATATGTGAATAGAATTATAACTATATAAAAATATGATTACTTATATTTCCAACACAAAAAATTTGTTATAAAAATTTTAAAAATTTGGATGTGAAGAAAGATAGAGGTAATCAAAACCCACTTGTTGTTGAAACTACTCTCAAATATATAAAAGGGGAATAACCTTGGATTTTTTATAATATTTAATATTCAGATATGATAGATTGTTTAAATTTTTCTTGTAATTTTAAATATATAAAAGAAGTTATTGTTACTTTTTATATGATGAGTCACTCAGAATCAAATGTCTTGGATCTTCTATATTTGGGGAAGAAAAGTTAAAATCTAAATGAGACTTGTGTATTGATTGGATGACACAAAACATATTAAGTGTTTAAAAACATTATTATAAGGTTAATAATGTTTTTTTAGAAAATATGGTTTTGTTGTAAAAATATTAGAATATTGAAAAATGTTATGAAAGTCCAACAAACCACAGGAAACATGTTTCATGTTGGTAGTGCGGAAACATCCAATTATCTGAGCATGATGCATGAAAATTAGTTGTGCAATAAAAGGCTAGAACATATATGTTTTATAAATATGATAAACAAAAAAAGAGTGATAATATTCAGGATATTCCTAACATGATTGTAATAAGTGATTGTTGTTACTCTATCTTTTAGAAATGGAAAATTACAAACTCTACACATAAAAAAGTTTAAATTTATTCAACTAGTCCCATATAGCTGGTATATTTTTCTATTTGTTTAAAAATGATTAATGTGTATAATTATTGTATTACTTTAATTGATTACTCTACTCAGGTTGAAAATTGATTTTGAATCAAAAATGATAGCCTCTTATAATGATTATTTATTTCAAAACAAATTGTAGAGAAAAAATGTGGATATTCCGTGAAGTAGTTATGAACTAATAATAATGGTGAATAAAAAATTAAGGAGTGAATATATAATCTTTAAAAACATGGTATTTTATTGAATTCAGTGCACCATACACACTACAAAAAAAATGGTGTTTTTGAAACAAAAATATAAGTTTGGACGAGTTGGCATTGACAATATTAATTAAACATGATACTTATCATTATTTTTATAGGTATTCTATCAATAAATAAACAAATGTTCTAAATTTATTTTTCTAATGGATTAACTATTATATGACTCTCTATAAAATTTACTTCAATAAAATTCCATGTTTGAAACAAATAAGGTTTTTCTGAACCCCGACATTATAAAAATCAAGGGTGGAAATCTTTGAAAATTTGACCAAAGATTAGTTGACTGAATAATTATTGGATATCCTTCCAATAAAAGAATATACAACTACTATAATAAATAAATAGTAAATATAGTCAATTTTATGGATGTAAAATTTCTTTAAAATAAAAAAATAATATTTTAAAAAATGATTCAAATATGGAAGATGGGGTAAATAAGGTGGTTCTAGTTAATAAAATTAAAAAAGATCCTCAAAATGAATATTCTAACAAAGTTGTTTATAATGATGAGGAATAAATAAAAACATATCATCCTAGGCTAAGAAATTTGGTGAAATTTCAAAACATTGTTGGTGTTGAATAACAATTGCATCAATCCAGAATAACATCACGGTTAGTTTCATAAACTTCTTTAATATAAAAAAGTTGAGTCAAGAGATGATAATTAATCCTTATGGAATTAAGAGTGTATTGACACTATGAATGAAGATCAAGATAAATTTGACGATAATTACACTTTGGAACTTGTAAAATGGAAAAATAATAAAATTTTATTGGTACAATGAGGGTGTTTTGGAACAAATAAAATGAATACATTGAAGTGATTATAAACAAATAGTTACTGGCCTGTAAAGGTTGCATAAAAATTGAAGGAATTTATTTTGATGAGAAATTCTCTCAAGTGGAAAGATTATAAATTATTGGAATATTTCTTTAAATTTCTATAGAACAATGTTATAAAAAATTTCAGATGGAAGTAAAGTCAGCATTTCTTAATCGAGAAATTTATAAAAAGATTATATTGAACAACTATATGGCTTCAAGATTTGGAAAGATGAAGGATGTGTGTGTAAGTTAAGAAATATTTTTTTCAGATTGATGTATGCTCTAAAATATCATATTCAAAATTGGATACATGTCTATGGAAGTTGAACATCGTGAAAGGAAGAGTTTATAGTAACCTCTATGTCATGGGAAATCAATAGATTTCCCTTATTACAATTGTATATGTTGATGATGTTATCTTTTCAAGAAATGATAAATAAACTTGAGAAGATGTTTTTGAGGAGATAAAGTTAATGGAAATTTACATTCATTGATAAATGAGATCCTTTATTGGGTTACAAATTTCTTAAAAGAAGAAATATAACTTTATATCACAAAAAATCTATTCTGAGGAAAATATACGGAAGTTATTCATTGATGATTCAGAACCAGTTTACACACCAATTTAATTTGGAACCAAGTCATAAAACTATAGAGTAGGAAAAAAAGTTGATCTTAATAAATTATGATGTTGATTGGATGTTTCCTATATCTAATGGATTTAAGGCCCAATATTTTATATTTAGTTACTTTTTATAAAATATTTATAAGTTTATAAAAATAATATAATCTCTTGTTATGGAAAAAATTATGAGATATATCAAAAGAACAATATAATTCAATTTAAAATATTGTAGTTCAAGAAATATTTAATTTCTAGGATATACATATTCTGATTGGAATGTAATTTTTGATCATATACGATCCACATATGGTGGATTTTTCTATTTTTTGGGGGAGATTTTGAGAGTTATTATACAAAGAGGAAATATTTTTTAACTATTTTCATAGATTAAGGGAGGTATGTAGATATAAGGCCCCATCCTTAAACCTTACTTAATCTTGAGTTATTACAAGATTACACATTGAGGATCTTTTCGGGTTTAGAGTTTTAGAGAATTAGATCATAAAACTTGCATTACATTCCACATATAAACAGATTGGTTACATAAAGATAGTATTCTTCATTCCCATCAATGGAAACACATTTCAAATAAAACATGGATTATTTCTTGACACATCCTTGACTCTATCATCTTATCATGTACCTTTCCCTTGACCTGTGAAAAACATTTCAAAAACTTGGGATGAGCATAAAAACTCAGTATGGGTTATATAAAAAACATGGAAAGGAAACATGAGTTCATATATACATAAGAATGAAATCATACTTTACCCATAAAACATAGGCACTTTAGCATACCTCATAAAATCATGAATAAATCATAGAAATCATAAGACATAAAGGTAACTTGAGGCATTCATAACATTCTTACGTAGGGAGTAACCCTCTTGGTTACGTTTGGAATACCCATCACAGTATATTCCCTAAATCTCTTCGGAGAAACCTTAACATTTCACTCCTTCGCGTTACCCAATGCATTGGAGAGCTATATCGGGCTCACCCTCCCTTAGTTTATCACGGAACCACCCGTCTTCATAACAATGCCCAAGAACCTCAACATAATCGTATCACATAAAAGATGCATAAAGGAAACATAAAATTCCCACCTTTCAACCAAAAGATATAAATACAACACATTGATATAAAAACATTATGAAAACCATTTTCAATACCAAAATAAAAGAAAAGTAAAACATGGTATTTATTTTTCTTTTAAAAAGAAGGTATGGCTTGTAGAGGAAGCCGAAACTCAAATAACGGTCACGACGGCGGAGAAGTCGTTGTCGCCGCATACGTACGACAAAAACATTCCCTTTTTTCGTTTAGTAAGCACTCCGTATAAAAAATATTCATTTTGAATAAACGTAAAAGTAAAAGGGGTTTATACACCGTATAAAAGAAAGTTGTGTATAAAATAAAATATGCCTCAATGAAAGGAGATTGAGACGAAGTCCCATACTTCGTATCCGACTTGACCCGACCGTTCTTTAATCTCCAGAATAATAAACTTGAGTTAATCTATACTTGCTTAAGAACCTTTTTCAAGTTCATTATTCCTTTTACACCATGTTATGAACATCATGTAATCAGTTATGTTAATAATGTTCATTTTGTCGGTATTTGGTTCTTAAGTCAAAAATAGACTTCTTACACTTACATGTTGTTAATTTGGTCAAAGGTTCATTATATCCAGAATGGTATTCATGATGTAGATATCATACATGTCATATATATCCAGTACATACATTCATTTATAATATTACATAATCATTTAGAGGTAAGAAATGAAATGCACCATTCATGGAGACGGTAAGCCGTACGTACGCATGAACGCTACTTTCATTTCTATTTCATATTTTATAGAATGGAATCATAATGATATAAAGTTATATTATAATTCCAGTATAATATCATATATAATATCATAGTTCCATCCTTTACATGTCCCACATATGGTATTTAACGAATCAAATCACTTTAAGGGGGCGGTAGTCCGCACTTCCTAAAATGAAGATATCGTGTTTACCCATAATGGAAACCATAAAGGTATGCCCAAAATGAAAAAACAGAAGCTTAAGGAAAACATAAACATATTATATATCATATATAAAAATAGTGACATCACAATGGCCACCTTTTAAGGTGTTAAATGAGTATTGAACAATCATCGTTTCGGAAAGCAGAATTTCGCCATCCACAGAAACCGTATGTTCTTTAACCATTTGATGCAGTTGTGTGAGAGTGTAGCTCAAATAAATCTTATAAAAACATACTAGTATATTGAAGATACTGTTGTTTTTACAAAAGAATTAAATAAAAAGTGTTTAGGTGGTTGGAGAAGAAAAATAAAACAAATGAACATGAGAGAATGAATTACCTTAAAAAGTGTAACTCCTTTTGATTTGAGCCTAAAGGCTTCCTTTGAAAAGATTCTTCCCAAAGGGAATACTATAGGATGAGGAGAGGGATGTGGAGAGAGTGAATGGGCAGGGGTTGGCCGAGCCAAAGTCTTGAGTAGTGTGTGAAATGAGGTAGAGGTGGGGGCCTTTTATAAGAGGAGAGGAGGGGCACTTTTGGAAAGTAAAGAAATATTACTTTATTTGGAAATGTGTTTCGGTTTTAAAAGGTCCCACATTGATATAATTCGTGGATAAGGTGATAAGGGTTCGAAATCCCCTCATCCAATTGATTTTGGCCATTTGTAGTTCATAGATTTTATATTGTCTTTCCATTTTATTTAAATCGTCAAATAATGATGTCATCGTTGCATCATTATTATGTCATAAATAATTTAATTTATTTAATGTCTAAAAATTATAAAAAAAATACTATGATGTAGGAAATATTTTTAGCTTTCCAATTACTATTTATAATCAAATATCTGATCTTTATAACCCCATGTAAAAATTGTTTTTGTGAAACATATTATGTTTGTGTCATTTTTACTTTTACATTAAATAAAAATTTATTTATGTCATTTCCCAACCTAAATGTCTCCATGGGGTCCCCAAGTTGACCCATGGCTTGTCTTGGTCGTCCATGACACAACCAATAAGGTTGGGACATGTTTCTAGGTCATTTCATATTATTAAATCATTATTTATACCTTAAACTACACTAATTACCACTAATCGCGATTTAGAACTTAATAAGTTACTATTCACCAAAAATTGTTATAATCTCATTGAACCACATTTTACTTCTTAATGACAACAATGTATGTCGGATTTTCAAAATTCAATACACATTAGTGGTAAACTTTCATTTAACTGAAAAATCGGTTTTCTTGATTACCACTTAGTGGTTTCACTATTCATCAAAAATTGAAGTTTTTCAGAAAATTACCAAAAATTCACCCTAAGCTATATTTGATATTCTGAATTCAAAAATGAAGTCTATTTTACAAAATTCAAATCATATAAGTCACATTAATTAATTTAATAATTAATTCCCGCTGCCAGAGCAAATAGCATGTTTTTACAAAACAAAAAGTATCAAAAGATTGACACCGGTTTAAGTCTAATTTCAAAGTGAAATTGATTCCAATGACCACCATTGGATAAAATGGTAAATATATATTCACATTACACATTAAGACCAATTCAAAAGATAATATAATCATATAAATAAATTAGATTAAAAAGCAGTTTTGATGTAAAATGCAGTATTTTTCACTATTCATTAAAAAATGAACATTGTCAGAAAAATACCAAAAATTCACACAAGGTAAATTTTGATGTCCCAATCATAAAGAATAAGTTTATTTTGACAAAAATAGCTTATAAAATTGTCAAAAGATATATTTAAAAAGGGTTTTCCATCATAAGGAAGTAAAACAATCTTTTAAGAATATTAGTGTATTCCATGCATAAGATTGTATTTATTTTCATTTTAAGCCTCTAAAACACTGTCTTAATCATTAATAGACATAGATAAAAATATCTATTATTCATTAATTACTTGGGATGTTACATCCTTCCCCCCTTTAGAAAATTGTGTCCCTGTAATTTATTTACTTATCGAATAAATGGGGGTACTTATCCCTCATTGCATTTTCAGATTCCCATGTTGCCTCTTCAATCATGTGGTTTTTTCACAAAACCTTTACCTGATGAATCACCTTATTCCGTAACACTTTCTCCCTGTGGTCAAGAATCTGGACCGGTTGTTCCTCATAAGATAGGTTCTCTTCCAGCTGAACTACCTCTAGACTCAAAACATGAGATGGATCTTGAATATACTTTCTCAACATCGAAACGTGAAAAACATTGTGTACCTGAGATAAACTCAGAGGTAAAGCCACTCGGTATGCAACTGATCCAACTCTCTCCAGAATTTCGTATGGTCCAACAAACCTTGGACTCAACTTTCCTTTCTTACCAAATCTCATCACACTTTTCCAAGGAGAAACCTTGAGAAAAACATGATCACCTACCTCGAAAGATAGATCCTTACTCCGGTTATCCGCATAACTCTTCTGCCTGCTCTGAGCTGTTCTCATGTTTTTCTGAATCAGCTGAACTTTTTTTGCCATCTCTTCTACCAATTCTGGTCCCATCAACTTCCTTTCACCCACTTCATCCCAGAAAGCTGGAGTTCGACACCGCTTCCCATATAATGCCTGAAATGGTGCCATCTGTATACTGGAATGAAAACTGTTATTATATGAAAACTCAACCAAAGAAAGATGTTGGTCCCAACTTCCCTGATAATCCATAGAACAAGCTCGTAGCATATCCTCCAATGTCTGAATTGTTCGTTCTGACTGCCCATCTGATTGAGGATGAAAAGCTGTACTAAAATTTAATTCAGTACCCAATGACTTCTGAAGGCCTTTCCAAAAGTTAGAAGTAAACCTGGGATCACGATCCGATACAATGGAGAGAGGAACTCCATGTAACCTGACTATCTCTTTAAGATACAAACAGGAAAGTTGATCAAGAGAGAAAGTATCTCGTATAGCAAGGAAATGAGCAGATTTGGTCAAGCGATCAAGAATAACCCAGATTTCATTATTACCTCGAGATGTCTTCAGTAATCCAACAACAAAGTCCATGGATATATTCTCCCATTTCCACTCTGGCACTGGTAAAGGCTGAAGCATCCTTTTCGGTAACTGCCGCTCTGCTTTAACCTGCTGACAAGTCAAACACTTCACAGTAAAATCAGCAATATCTCTTTTCATTCCATCCCACCAGTAATACTCCCGCAGATCTCTATACATCTCAGTACTGCCCGGATGAACTGAAAACGGAGAACTATGAGCTTCACATAACAACTCTCTCTTCAGCTGTGAATCACAAGGCACACACAATCTCTTCCCAAATCTCAAAACGCAATCATTATCAATGTTGAATTCAGGCAACTTACCTTTCTGAACCAGCTCTACCTTTTTCTGCAACTCACTGTCTTGCTTCTGTGCTTGCTTGATTCTATCTGATAGAGATGATCTCACTGATACCTGAAACAAAACAGAAGGACTTCCTGCACCAACAACTTCTGTGCCAAAGTTCATCAAATCCTTAACCAAAGGATCACGTTCCAAACTCAACATTGTTAATGAAGCATTACTTTTTCGACTCAAAGCATCAGCCACTTTATTTTCTTTTCCCGGATGGTAATGAATTGTACAATCATAATCTTTGATTAATTCCAGCCATCTCCTTTGTCTCATGTTTAACTCTTTCTGAGTGAATATATACTTTAAACTTTTGTGATCGGTATATATTTCAAACTTTACTCCATACAAATGATACCTCCAAATTTTTAAATCAAAAACAACAGCAGCTAATTCCAAATCATGTGTAGGATAATTTACCTCATGAGTTTTCAACTGTCGTGAAGCATAAGCAATTACCTAATCATTCTGCATTAAGACGCAACCAATTCCTTTCAATGAAGCATCACTGTATATAACAAACTCACCATTCCTGGAAGGTAGTGCCAAAACTGGAGCATTCACCAATCTTCTTTTCAATTCCTAAAAACAATCATCACATTCTTTTGTCCAGATAAACATAACACCCTTCCGAGTTAGCTTAGTCATTGGACTAGATAACCGTGAAAAATTTCTAACAAACCTTCGGTAATAGCCCGCCAAACCAAGGAAGCTACGAATCTCGGTTACATTTGTGGGTCTTGGCCATTCTTCCACAACTTTTGTTTTTGCATGATCAACAGTTATTCCATCTTTAGAAACAATGTGACCAAGGAAAGAAATTTGTTGCAACCAAAACTCACACTTGCTGAATTTCCCATACAGTTTCTTTTCTTTTAAGGTTTGCAAGATAACCCTTAAATTTTTTTCATGCTCCTCTTTAATTTTAGAAAACACCAAAATATCATCAATGAAAACCACCACAAACTTATCCAAGAACTCATGGAAAATTCTATTCATTAAGTCCATGAATACAGTAGGTGCATTGGTTAGCCCAAAAGGCATTACTACAAATTCATAATGGCCATATCTCGTACGGAACACGGTCTTCGGAATATCTGCCTCCTTTACCTTCAGCTGATGGTACCCCGATCTCTAGTAAATCTTTGAAAAAAACTGAGCTCCCTGGAGCTGATCAAACAAATCATCGATATGAGGCAAAGGATATTTGTTCTTAACAGTGATATTATTCAAGGCTCTATAATCAATGCAAAGTCTCATAGAACCATCTTTCTTTTTAACAAATAAAACAGGAGCACCCCATGGTGATGTGCTAGGTCTAATGAAACCTTTCTCTAATAAATCTTGTAATTTCTCCTTCAACTCTAAAAGTTCAATTTGTGCCATTCGATAAGGGGGTTTTGAAATTGGCTTAGCATCAGGAACTAAGTCAACAGTAAACTCAACTTCCCGATCTGGTATTATTCCAGGCAACTCATCAGGAAAAACATTAGGATACTCATTTACCACTGGCACATCATTAATCTGAACAGTTCCTTTATTTTCAGCGACGTGTGAAAGGTAACATTCATTTCCATCTTTTACAAGTTTCTAGGCCTCTTGATATGTTATCAAAAGTAAGGGTTCATTCTTGTAAACAAACTGAAAGTCTTTATGAAAAGAAACTTCTTTAGCTCTACAGTCAATCTTAGCATGGTAAATAGAGAGCCAAACCATACCCAGGATAACATCAAATTCTACTAGAGGTAGAACAATAAGGTTTGCAAGTAGATTCTTTCCACAGATAAAGATAGGAAGATTCTTATAAATTCTTTTTGCCTCGACACTTCCCCCAGGTGTTTTTACCAAAAGTTCAGGAGTCATTTCTTGAGATGGTATTCCCATTTTACTAGAAAAGGTTTCAGAGATGAAAGAATGTGTAGACCCCGAATCAAACAACACACTGGCATAATCTGAAAAAACAAACAAAGTACCTGATACAACTTCATTTGATGGCCCGACATCTGCTGAAGTAGTTGCAAAGGATTTCACCACCCCTTTCTGCTTGTAGTCTAACTGCTTCCCATCACTCAAGCTCCTTGTCGGACACTCGTTTTCATAGTGACCCATATCATTGCACTTATAACATTTCACTAACTGTAAATCAAATTTCTTCTTACCTTCACCTTGATCCTTTTCAGTGCAATCACGAGACTTATGTCCCATCTTACCACATCGGTAGCACTTCCCAGAATTCAGAAGACATTCCCCAGCATGCGTTTTGCCACATTTATCATAAACTGGAAACTTAGTTCTCTTACCATCAGACTTTTTTGAAGAACTCTTACCTTTCTCCTGCCACCTTGGTCTCTTCTTCTGCTGGTTGTTATAGAACACTTGGTCATCGGCAAACTCCATTTCCACCTTCTCAGCACATCGAACAAGCTTTTCATAACTTTTAAACTCACGAGAAGCTAATTCCCTTCGATACTTTGGCTTTAATCCTGAGTAAAAACGATTGATTTTACTATCAAGGTCCCGGATAAAATTTGGAGCATACCTTGCCAATCGAGTGAACCTTTCTTCATAGGCAGCCATTGAGTCTTCCTCTTGCCTCAATTCCAAGAATTGATTTTCCATCCTAAGTCGAACAGCCTTAGGAAAATACTTCTCAAGAAACATACCTTTGAATTCATCCCAGTCAAGAGCATCAATCTCATCGGCGTCCCTGATATTTTTAACCATAGACCACCACTGATCTGCTTCACCCTCCAAACGGTAAATAGCAAGACTAACCTTTTGATTGTCTGAACACCCCATGACATCAAAAATCTTCTCCAGTGCTTTAATCCACCCTTCAGCTAGCACAGGGTCAGATGATCCTCTGAATTATGGTGGATGTTGCCTCATGAAATGTTCCACCATTGACATGTTCCTCTGCGGTTGATCTGGCTGATATCGTGCATGGATACCACCTCCATTTATCGCTTGAGTCAACTGCGCCATTACTGCAACAAACTGTTCAGTTCCAATTCCGACCATTTCTGGATGCTGATTCGGAAGGTTATTTCCTTCTGTATGCCTTCCTAGCACTGCTTCCCTGTTTCCTCTATGGAAAACCATTCTGAACAAACATGTCTTAGATGAAGCAACATGGTAATCATTAAATGCTATATCATTTCAAAAAAAAATATTTTTGGATAATCATTTAATAGAATTCTAACTCCTAAAGTTATCTAAACCGACCTTTGATACCAACTATAAGGCCCCAGCCTTAAACCTTACTTAATCTTGAGTTATTACAAGATTACACATTGAGGATCTTTTCGGGTTTAGAGTTTTAGAGAATTAGATCATAAAACTTGCATTAAATTCCACATATAAACAAATTGGTTACATAAAGATAGTACTCTTCATTCCCATCAATGGAAACACATTTAAAATAAAACATGGATTATTTCTTGACACATCCTTGACTCTATCATCTTATCATGTACCTTTCCCTTGACCAATGAAAAACATTTCAAAAACTTGGGATGAGCATAAAAACTCAGTATGGGTTATATAAAAAACATGGAAAGGAAACATGAGTTCATATATACATAAAAATGAAATCATGCTTTACCCATAAAACATAGGCACTTTAGCATACCTCATAAAATCATGAATAAATCATAGAAATCATAAGACGTAAAGGTAACTTGAGGCATTCATAACATTCTTACGTAGGGAGTAACCCTCTTGGTTACGTTTGGAATACCCATCATAGTATATTCCCTAAATCTCTTCGGAGAAACCTTAACGTTTCACTCCTTCGCGTTACCCAATGCATTGGAGAGCTATATCGGGCTCACCCGCCCTTAGTTTATCACGGAACCACCCATCTTCATAACAATGCCCAAGAACCTCAACATAATCGTATCACATAAAACATGCATAAAGGAAACATAACATTCCCACCTTTCAATCACAAGATATCAATACAACACATTGATATAAAAACATTATGAAAACCATTTTCAATACCAAAATAAAAGAAAAGTAAAACATGGTATTTATTTTTCTTTTAAAAAAAAGGTATGGCTTGTAGAGGAAGCCGAAACTCAAATAACGGTCACGACGGCGGAGAAGTCATTGTCGCCGCATACGTACGACAAAAACATTCCCTTTTGTTGTTTAGTAAGCGCTTCGTATAAAAAAGATTCCTTTTTAATAAACGTAAAAGTCAAAGGGGTTTATACACCGTATAAAAGAAAGTTGTGTATAAAATAAAATATGCCTCAATGAAAGGAGATTGAGACGAAGTCCCATACCTCGTATCCGACTTGACCCGACCGTTATTTAATCTCCTGAATAATAAACTTGAGTTAATCTCTACTTGCTTAAGAACCTTTTTCAAGTTCATTATTTTTTTTATACCATGTTATGATCATCATGTAATCAGTTAAGTTAATAATGTTCATTTTGTCGGTATTTGGTTCTTAAGTCAAAAATAGACTTCTTACACTTACATGTTGTTAATTTGGTCAAAGGTTCATTGTATCCAGAATGGTATTCACGGTGTAGATATCATACATGTCATATATATCTAGTACATACATGCATTTATAATATTACATAATCATTAGAGGTAATAAATGAAATGCACCGTTCATGGAGACGGTAAGTCGTACGTACGCATGAATGCTACTTTCATTTCTATTCTGTATTTTATAGAATGGAATCATAATGATATAAAGGTATATTATAATTCCAGTATAATATCATATATAATATCATAGTTCCATCCTTTACATGTCCCACATATGGTATTTAACGAATCAAATCACTTTAAGGGGGCGGTAGTCCGCACTTCCTAAAATGAAGATATCGTGTTTACCCATAATGGAAACCCTAAAGGTATGCCAAAAATGAAAAAACAGAAGCTTAAGGAAAACATAAACATATTATATATCATATATAAAAATAGTTACATCATAATGGCCACCTTTTAAGGTGTTAAATGAGTATTTAACAATCATCGTTTCGGGAGGCAGAATTTCGCCATCCACGGAAACCGTATGTTCTTTAACCATTTGATGTAGTTGTGTGAGAGTTTAGCTCAAATAAATCTTATAACAACATCCTAGTATATTGAAGATACAGGTGTTGTTACAAAAGAATTAAATAAAAAGTGTTTAGGGGGTTGGAGAAGCAAAATAAAACAAATGAACATGAGAAATGAATTACCTTAAAAAGTGTAACTCGTTTTGATTTGAGCCTAAGGGCTTCCTTTGAAAGGATTCTGCCCAAAGGGAATCCTATAGGATGAGGATAGGGATGTGGAGAGAGTAAATGGGCAGGGTTTGGCCGAGCCAAAGGCTTGAGTAGTGTGTGAAATGAGGTAGAGGTGGGGGCCTTTTATAAGAGGAGAGGAGGGGCACTTTTGGAAAGTAAAGAAATATTACTTTATTTGAAAATGTGTTTCGGTTTTAAAAGGTCCCACATTGATATAATTATTGGATAAGGTGATAAGGGTTCTAAATCCACTCATCCAATTGGTTTTGACCATGTGTAGTTCATAGATTTTACATTGTCTTTCCATTTTATTTAAATCGTCAAATAATGATGTCATCGCTGTATCATTATTATGTCATAAATAATTTAATTTATTTAATGTCTAAAAATTATAAAAAAAATACTATGATGTAGGAAATCTTTTTATCTTTCCAATTAATATTTATAATCAAATATCTGATCTTTATAACCCCATGTAAAAATTGTTTTTGTGAAACATATTATGTTTGTGTCATTTTTACTTTTACATTAAATAAAAAGTTATTTATGTCATTTCCCAACCAAAATGTCTCCATGGGGTCCCCAAGTTGACCCATGGCTTGTATTGGTCTGCCATGACACAACCAATAAGTTTGGGACATGTTTCTAGGTCATTGCATATTATTAAAGCATTATTTATACCTTAAACTACACTAATTACCACTAATCGCGATTAAGAACTTAATAAGTTACTATTCACCAAAAAATTATTATAATCTCATTGAACCACATTTTACTTCTTAATGACAACCATGTATGTCGGATTTTCAAAATTCAATACACATTAGTGGTAAACATTCATTTAACTGAAAAATCAGATTTCTTGATTACCACTTAGTGGTTTCACTATTCATCAAAAATTGAAGTTTTTCAGAAAATTACCAAAAATTCACCCAGAGCTATATTTGATATTCTGAATTCAAAAAAGAAGTCTATTTTAAAAAATTAAAATCATATAAGTCACATTAATTAATTTAATAATTAATTCCCACTGCCAGAGCAAATAGCGTGTTTTTACAAAACAAAAAGTATCAAAAGATTGACACCGGTTTAAGTCTAATTTCAAAGTGAAATTGATTCCAATGACCACCATTGGATAAAATGGTAAATATATATTCATATTACACATTAATACCAATTCAAAAGATAATATAATCATATAAATAAATTAGATTAAAAAGCAGTTTTGATGTAAAATGCAGTATTTTTCACTATTCATTAAAAAATTAACATTGTCAGAAAAATACCAAAAATTCACACAAGGTAAATTTTGATGTCCCAATCATAAAGAATAAGTTTATTTTGACAAACATAGCTTATAAAATTGTCAAAAAGATAGATTTAAAAAGGGTTTTCCATCATAAGGAAGTAAAACAATCTTTTAAGAATATTAGTGTATTCTATGCATAAGATTGTATTTATTTTCATTTTAAGCCTCTAAAACACTATCTTAATCATTAATAGACATAGATAAAAATATATATTATTCATTACTTACTTGGGATGTTACATTATATGCCACTAAATATTCTACAGAACTTATTTGAATGAAAACTCAGTTGGAATATTTTTTTGGTAAATGTTAATTTACCTATACTCTTTGGTTTTGATAATCAATGTTCAATAAATATCACTAAAACTCTAGTGCACCATTCTTATTTAAAACATATTGATATCAAATATCACTTTATGAGAAAGTATTTATATAATAAATAATTGAAACTATAATATCTTTCAATAAAGGATAATGTTGCTTAAATATTAAAAAACCCCGTTTTTGATGGAAAATTTTTGTAAACTAAGGTTGAACACAGGAGTACTACCTCCATATCATCAATGTTATGGTATATGACTTCATATACTCTCTTTTCTTCTCTTTGGATAGTGTTTTCAATAGGGATAAATATTTTGTAACTTAAATATATCCATTTTATGTGTTTGATTTTTCATGTAGAGCCTGAATTTAGTTGGATATTTTTGGAGGGGAAGTGATGATTTCATCATGTGTGAACTATTTTAGCAGTTTATTAAAGTTGATGCAAGAAACATTATTCTTCTAGAAAATTTTTGGAATGTTTTTAATGTACTATACTTAAGTAAGTGTATCAAAACATTTTCTTATTTCAATTCGTAAGGAAAACATGGTTTTTTTCAATGATACTTTTGTATACATCGATTAAGCTCATAGAGGCTTATAATTACTGAATATGTAATTCCCTGCATGAGTTACATAGTTTTAGTGATTTCTTATTCTTTCATGAAAAGAAATTTCCAAAGGGGTAAATTTTTTAGACCATGTTAGCTAAAGTATTTTTTTTGAAGCTTGAAGTAGTTTTGAGGAAGTTTCAATGTTTATGGTTATAAGGTGTATGTTGGTAGAATTCTATCTTATTGTTCAATGTTTAAAAACATAATCTTTTTAACTAAAAAATCACTTTTTTATGTGGATAATTTACACAAAGTTGATCTTATGTACAAATTTATTATATTAATTTTTTTACATATTTCATTAGTTAAATTTTTCAGACTATAGTTTTTCTATAAAAGGATACAAAGTCTCATAATACAAATAATGTTCAAAAAAATAAAATTTAGAAATTCTTTTTTTCTAAAAGTTCCAAACATCATGAGTTATAAAACCTTGTGATCCAAGTTTGAGTTGGATGGATGAGATTATTTATTAGGTAAAATGAGTGATTCATTTTTTCTTATAAATTTTCTTTTTCTGAACAAAGTTCTCAGTGAGAGATAAAATGAGGTTTGTGTTTAAAAATTCACTGTATAAATTTATTTAATAATCAGCTACAAAAATAAATTAGATAGAGGTTTGAATTATAAGATTTTTGGATTGATCTATGATAATGGTTTTTGAAAATGGAATGTAATATTATATTTAATGTTCAATATATTATGGAATTTGAGGCACAATGATGTTTTTCTTTTGCGAATCTAAAGTAAATAAAGAAATTAAATTTCGGGTGGTTTTAAAGGATGATGCTTGTTTTCATCAGATGAGTTCCAACACTGATGACATCCATCAGATGAAATAAATCCATAAGAAATAAAAATATACATTATTTTTATGGATATATTGGGCAAATAAAGAAGTTGTTTATGAATAGTATATAAGAACTATCATCAGAAAACCAGAATCAGATGGATAGTTTCAAAAGAAATAATCTGATGGAGTCAATCGAAAAATGTTTCTTACCTGAAAAGCCTTTGATGATTTAATAATATTGTGGGTTCAAATTTATTTATGATTCATTCATAAATATATAAAAAGTGATGATGGTGAGGTGGTCATTTAATGTTCCAAATATCATAAAGGAAAATCAAAATTCTCACTGAGTTTTAATGAAATTTGAAGAAGGGTCAAGCTAATAAAGATTATAATATTCATTCTATATGGTTATATAATTATTGAGAAAATTTTGGTGAATTGTTTGAGCAGTTTTTTAGAATTTTATTATTATTATTAGTGGGAAAAAATTAGTGTTTCCTTCTATATTGCCTTAAATGTGAATATATAATAGGAGAAAGTAAAAAACAAGAAATTTATTGTTTATGTGTGTAGAAAATATAAAGTTTTATGGAATTGGTTTCATACAAAGGGATCAAAAAAACTTATTTCAGTCGTAGTTTTGATTAGGTAAGTTTCTAACTAAATAATATCTTGGTTGAAGAAGAATATTAAAAAGAAGTTTTTTGAGAACAAAAAAGTTTTTATTAGGGGACATTAGATGAACTCACCAGATAATCATTTAATTAGGTATAATAACATACTCTGGTCCTAAGGAGGTTGTATAAGATTCCATAAGGAACTAGCTAAACTCATTGGATGATTTTTTTGGGAAACATTTCTGGGCATACCTATTAGATATAAAAAAACTATTTGATTAATTTCTTACATACTATTAGTTAATAAAGTGATGAAGAAGTATTTTTTATGAATATTAAATTTTATGTTTGTATAAGTGGCATAGGGACAATTTTATGGACCTATTATTGAAGGTTTATAAATGATTTTATAAAATATTTTATATATCTTTATTTTTGCACAAATCACATAGACTATTGTTTTGATCATAGTACAATGAATGTACATAGATATTCCCTTCTTCTTGTAACCACATAAAAGGATTATTTTCTAGTGTATTGTGGGGTATAGTTTTATTTTAAAACCATTTTGAGTACTAGATACTCTTTTTGAATAGTGATATTTCGTTAATTCTTTTTTCCTATGGTTGTTCTTGTGAGTTTATTTCATCCATGTTAAAACTCTTTAATATAAGGTTATGGTTTTTTCAAAATAAATTGTAACATAAATTAAAAATATAACACTGATTCACTCCCTCCCCCTCTTAGTAATCACATAGATCCTTCTTGATCCTTTCAATTGGTATTAAACAGAAGGTTCCCTTCCTTTTCTTATTTCTGAATTTGGAAGAAAATATTTGTTTATATAGATGTTTATAATTATGTAAATCATAAGGGGATTATATTTATTGATGGAAAGAACTATAATATTTGGAGGGATATAATTTTACCATATCTTATATCTCAGTTTTAGGAGGTTCTTGAAGTTTCTAAATATTTATTTCATCCTTGAGTTGAAAATATTATTATTATAGTTCTGAAAATAAGAATTTGGAAAATGATGGGTGATCAAAAAATTATATACTTTACTCACTCTTGGAAAGTGGGTTTCTTAATGGTAGAGGATTTATAACTTTTAAATTTATTTTATAGAAGATTAAGAACATCTATATAGTATATAAAAATTTAGGAAATAGAAGATAAAAATTAAGAGACTGAGGTATGTAGATCTCAAAATAGTTTATTATTAATCTATTAGAGACTTTATTACAATGGTGAATAAAATAGTAAAAAAACTAATATTTTATGGTGAGAATTTTTAAGATCCAAATATAATTTAAAAGATATTGTGAATACTAGTTGTTAAGTTTGATGCGAAAGTTTCTCATCCAAATATAGAGAACTTGGAACCCTATCTCTGGATGATTTACATAACACTATCATTGTATACAATATGATTAGAGAGAAAGTTATAAAGATTAAAGGGAAATTTTATTGGGAAATTTTATTCATAGATCTTAATAAAGTAAATTAAAATAATGTTCTGGAAGATGAAAATTTAAGAACTCTAGCAGCAAAAAAGGTTTTAGTAAAAAAAATTATTAGTTTATATCCTGGTCTTCTAAAAATGTGAAAAGGTTCATAAGAAACAATAAAAGTACGTTTTCAATGAACTGTTTTAACTAAAAATATATAGGAAGTTTTGATTCATATTTCCCTTGAATAATTTAAGATAAATAAAGTGAAATAGGTGATGGAAACTCACGATGATATTTTAAGAAAAATTTAGGTAAATACAAATCATTTTCCAAATAAAATGATAAAAATTTATCTATATACAAAAGGAGATTTTTGTTTCTTTAAACTTGATAATGATTAAAATAGTGAATAATAAGATAAAACAATTTATGATAATGATGATGAAAAAATATTTATTCTAAAGTGAATGATGAAAAGATAACCGATGATGGAAGAATTAGCTTTGAAGAGGAAAAAACAATGATAAAATTTATGATGAAAACTTACTTTAAATAATTTCTTATAATTATTTTATTACTTGAAAGGGAGATCAGTAAGTTGAGGAAGTAAAGTACTACATTAAATATTCAAGAATATTTACTTGTAGAAGATTTGAAGTTTTAATAGAGAATGATAATATTAAAAAGTATATTAATAAAGAGATGAATCCTAATATTAGTATTAAAGAGAATATAAAAGTTAATAATGAATAATTAGAGCTTATTCAACACAAATTTACTAATATTGATAAATAATCTATAATATTCCAAGACACTATTACAAAATATAGTGAAAGTTCTTAGAAATTTGAACCTAAAAAAATAAATAAATTATTTATTTAAAGGATGATAATAAATATAAACCTTTTTAAAATAATAATAAATCTAATAAAACCATGTATGTATCCAAAATGAACAAAGATGAAAAAATTATGTTTCTAATATTTCTATATACTACTAGTAGTGATTATATTGAGGTTTAGAAGAAATAAAAGTTGATGGAGAAAATTTTAGAAGATAACATAAAATTTGAAGTAAAAAATGTTCCAAAGTGGGAATTAAGAATGTAATTAGAAACCAAGTTTATAATTCTAATAAATATAGAAATTATAGTGGAAACTAGTCCATATTTGTTTATTATTGGTATTATGATGGGTTTATCTGTATAGTGAAAATATGTTGTTTTAATAAAAGAATTATAATAATCTGAAGAGACGAAGAAACATATTTTAAGGGTGAGTTAGCCCACTCAAAGAATGAAACATGATAAACATGGTGTGAAAATTGAAAATTGATTCTGATGTTTTGGAAACAGTTTTTAAAAGATGTGATCAATCTAGACACCTTGAAAAATGATGTATAGTTACATTTCCATTACAAAAAATTTGTTATAAAAATTCCCAAAATATATTTGTGAAGAAAGATAATGGAAAGGGAAAATATCTTGTTATTGAAAATGATCTATAATCTAAAAAAGTAAAATGACCCTAGATTTTTGATAGTGGGTTCTCTTTACATATGGTAGGATATTTTAAGTTGTTAAAAAATGTGAATTATATTAAATAAGGTATAGTTACTTCTTACAAATATGAGTCACTCAAAATAAAATGTGTTGGATATGCTAACATGGGGGGGAAAAGGTTAAAATAATGAAGTGCCTTATTTTTTATGAGATTAAACACAACTTATTAAATTTTTCCCAATATTTTGATGAAGGTAATAAATTTTTGTTCAAAAAGGATATTTTTTTGAAAAAAAAATGGAAGATTTAAAAGTTGTGATGAAAGTCCAGCTAACCAAGGAAAATGTTTTTTCAAGTTGGTATTGTGTAAAGTTCATGCTTCCCGAGACTGATGGATGAAAATCAACATTGGCATAAAATTATGGGAGATATATATTATAGTAATATAATAAAAATAATAGAATGAGATCCTATTCATGATATTCCTAACATGAACATATGATGATATTAGTGTTTCTCTATTCTATAAAAAGGGAATGTTATAAACTCAGTATTTGAGAAAGTTGAAATTTATTTAACACACCTCTTGGAGTAGATAGATTATGATATTTAGAGGTTCATGAGTAAACATTAAACACATCTATATAAGTAATATATTTATTTCATTGATGAATTTACTCATGTAACAAATATTATGTGTTTGAAACAAAAATTAGTGGCTCTTACAGAGTTTAATATTTTCAGGATAATTATAGATAAATAATATAGATATTTAGTGAGTAAGTTATGAATTAATATTTATGGAGAATACAAAAATAATGAGTTTAGATATTATATTAAAAAATATGGTATTCATCATGAGTTTAGTTCACCCTATACAATAAATAAAAATGTGGTTTCTAAAATAAGAAATATAATTTTAGTGGAGATGGCATGAACAATGTTGATGGAACATGATTCTATTTATTATTTTTGGAGTTAGGGTTTAGTAAAGAAACAGTAGTATAGAATTGATTTTTCAACAATATAAACATTTATATATCTCCAAATGAAAATTAATTTAGTAAAATTATATTTTTAAAACATGTAATGGTGTTTTAAATTCCCTACATTATAAAAATCAAGGCAGGATATATTTGAAAATTTGGCCAAAGATGAGTTTATGGAATCAATCTTGGTTATCCTCCCATTGGTAGAGGATATAGATGTTATAATAAATAATCAAGAACATTGTTTGATTTTATATATTAAATATTTCTTTATAAAAATGATTAAAATGTTTTAAAAAAAGATACTAAGATGGAAGATGAGGAAGATAAGGTGGTTTTAGTTGATTAAAGTGAAAAATTAACTAAAAATGAAGATTGTAACTCGGTTATGTATAGTGATGAGGAACAAATTTGTACATCTCATCCAATGATAATAAAGTATATGGAATTTCCAAAAATCAGTGGTGATTAATATCATTAGTTCCAAAATAGATAAACATCAATTCTAAATTCATATAATTTGTTATACTAAAATTTTAGTGAAATGGTGTTAATGATGACGTTATGCATCTAGATCGGTTTGATATTATGAATGAAGATCGGGATCAAATTTAAAAAAATGATACTTGGTAACTTGTACAAAAACAAAATATATATATATTAATGAAACCAATTTGGTGTTCTATAATAAGTTCAATGAAGATATTGAAATTATAAGATAAAATGAATGATTGTTTTGTAAAGGATACTCACAAATTTAAGGCATTAATTTTGATGAGTCTTTTCCTCCAAAATAAATATTAGAAACTATTAGATTTTTTATTTATATAACTATATAATAAGGTTATTAAATTTTTCATGTAAATATAAAGTCATCCTTTAATAATTGAGTACTTTTTGAAGAATCTTACAGTGAACAACCATGTGGTTTTGGGGTTGGGACATATAAAATTTATTTTTCTAAATTAAAAAAGAAATTTATATATTGAAGAAATATCTAAGAACTTGGTATTCCAAATTGGATACTTAGATAAGTAAATTGAACATCATGAACGGAAGAGTTAATAGTAACTTATACATAAGTGAAAATCAATATATTTCCCTATATATGATTTTTTATGTTGATAATATTATTATTATTTAGAATAATGAAGAAAATTGTGATATTTTTCTTGAGGAGATAAACAATTATATGAAATATTCATTATTGGAGAAATAAAATATTTTCTTGGGTTAAAAACTTAACAAAATATTAAATATGTTTTCCAATATCAGTAAAAGAATTATACAAAACATCGATGAACATTTGAAATAGAAGATTTAGAACTAGTTTCCACACCAATTTCAGTGGGATCTAAGATGTAAAATGTTGGAGAATGTATGTTGATCATAAGTAATTTAGGAAGTTAGTCATATATTTTATATATAAGAGGCCTTCATGTATATATATTTTATATGTTCTTACTTTGTGTGAAATATTTAAATGTGATCTAAAATAATATCATCTCTTGAAGAAAAAATAATTCTCTGATATTTTATACGTACAATAGATTTTGGTATAAAATAAGATAGCTTTAAAAATTGGTTTTTTTGTTTTACAGGTATTGTTCACGTAGAAAGTGTTGATGATGGAAGATCCCCATATTCTGGTGTTTTCTTTTTTAGGGGGAAATCTTGTCAGTTAGAATATAAATAAAAATAATTATATATCTCTCAACAAGATTGAATATGATTACTTTCCCACCACTCAATATTCCACACAACATATATGGATAAAGATTAAGTTATAAGTTTATTTGGTAAATTCTATGTTACCTATACTCTTGGGTTTGGATAATCAATGAGATATAAATATCACTAAAAATATAGTGCCACATTATCATTCAAATGATATTGATATCAAATATCACTTCATCAAATAGCATGAGGAAAAGAATAAACTAAAACTTTAGTATTCTCCTATAGCGGATAAAGTTGCAGATATATTTACAAAACCCTTTTGGATATAAAATGTTATAAACAAAGGTTGAACATGGGCGTAAAACCTTCCCCTCTTCCATAAAATGCTATGTGACTTTGACTCCTCTCACATCTTGTATTTGGATAGTGTTTTCATGGGGGATAAAATTGTTGTAACATCAATCTATCCATTGGTATGTGGTTATCATTTTAATGAGATCATGTATTTATGGGTTGTTTTGAAATGAGATAAGATATGATTTCATCATGTTTGAACTATTTAAATAGTTTATTGAAGTGGATGTAGGAAATATTTTTGTTGTATAAAAAGGTTGAAAAGTTGCAAAAGTTAAAATTTTAAGGAAGTATGTTAGGAAGAAGTTTCTTAATACTCTACTTATGGAAAAAATGGTTTTTTTCATTTCAATGATTCTATTTTCTTACATCGATTTTGATCACATAGGTTCAGAATTGATGGATAATTAATCCATCAATTGAGTTAAAAAAAAATTAGTGATTTATAATTCTTGGTTGAAACAACACAAATGGGGGGATTTTTCAGAAAAAATAGGATAATGAAGTTTTTTTGAATTTTGGAAGTGGTTTTAAGGATGTTTTGAAGCTACTTGTAGTAAGACGTTTTGGGGAAGAATTGTCATTTTTTGATCTATTTTTAAAAATGTAACCTTGTTTAGTACAAAAATTACTTTACTTTTTTGAATATTTCCACAAATATGATCATATATAAAATTGGATAAGATGGATTTTTTGTTACATAGTTTATCAGTTAAAGTTTTCATGCTATAGTTTTTTTATATAATCTTACATAGTCTCATCATACAAAAAATGTTTAGAAAAATAAAATTTTCAATGCTTTTTTGTTCTAAATTTTCCCAACATCATGAGTTATGAAACCCTGTGATCGAATATTTAGTTGGAAGGATGAGATTTTTTATCAAGTAAAATGGGTGATAAATTTTTTTCATATATAAAATTTATACACTAAAATCTTTTTATTGAGAGACCAAATGAGGTTTGTATTCAAATATTCACATTATTTATTTCTTTGACAATCATCTAACAAAATAAATCCAATTGAATTCTAGCTGAGAAGACTTTTGTATTAAGTTATGAATTTAGTTGTTTAATATGTATTGTAATATTATATACAAAGTTCAATAAATTTTGGAAGTTGTGGCTCTATGATGTTTGTATTTTTAGCTTCTAAAGTCTATAAAAAAATAAAATTCATCCAATTTGAAAGGATTCTACTTTGGTTTTTCATCAGAATAATTCCAACACAGATGAAGTCCATCAGATAGATGAAATCTGTAGAACAGTAAAAATCCATTAGGTGTATTAAGTCTTTTAAAAAAATAAATAAGATGTTGAATAAGGTTACATAAGAACTATCATAAAAAAACTAAAATCAGATGGATAGTTTCAAAAGAAAGAAATTTATGGAGTCAATTAGAAAATGTTTCTTAACTCAAAAACCTTCAATGATTTAATAATCCATTTGGTTCAAATTTATTTACAATATTTTCATAAATATATCAAAAGTGATGATGTTGAGTTGTTCATTTGATGTTCAAAATATCATAGCGTAAAATCATGATTTATTTGATTTTTATTGAAATTTTAAGAAGGGTGAACCCACTATGGATTATATATTTCATTCAAGAGGGTTATATAATTATTGAGAAAATTTTGGTGAATGTTGTGAGTAGGTGTTTCGAATTTTATGTTTTTTCTTAGTGGGAAAAAATAGGTTTTCCCACCTGTGATGCCTTTAATGCCACCAGATAATGGGACAAAGTAGAAACTGTGAAATGTATAGTTCATGTGTTCATAAATTATGAAGTAATATAGAATTGGTTTCACAAAGAGAAATCAGACAGACTTCTGTTAGTCATAGTTTTGATCAGGGATGTTTCTAACCAAATAATCTATTGGTTCAAGAATATGATAAAGAAGAAGTGGGTAGAAAATAGAGACTTTTTTATTAGGGACCATCAGATAAACATGTCAGATAATCATTTAATCACGTATATAAATAAACTCTAGTTTTAATGATGTTTTTTTAGTTTTTATAAGGCACTATATAAACTCACTAGATGATTTTTTCAGACAAAATTTCTAGGCATACCCATCAGGCAGAGAGAAAACTGGTTGATTAAGTTCATACCTTCAATTAGGTAATAAATTAAAGAAGAATTGTTTTGTAAGAATATAATAATTGATGTTTTTGAAATTGGAAAGTTACAATTTTCTTGGCCAATTGTTGAAGGTTTATAGAAGTTTTTATAAAATCATTTATATATATTTATCTGTACACAAATCACATGTACTGTTGTTTTGATCATAGTTAAATGAATGTGAATAGATATTCCATTCATTTTGTAACCACAAAAAAAGATTATTTTCTAGTGTTTTGTAATGTATTTAATTATTTTGAAACCATTTTCAGCTCTAGATACTCTTTTTGAATAGTGAAATTTTTTAAATTCGTGTGTTCGTATGGATGCTCTTGTGGGGTTTTTTTTCAAAAAAGTTAAAACTCTTTAATAGGGTAGAAGGTAAAAGGAATATATACCACATATTCACCCCCTCCCTCTCTCAATGATCACATAGATCCTTCTTGGTTATTTTAATTGATATTAAATGGAAGGATACCTTCATTTTCTTTTTTCTAAATTTGGAAGAAAATATATGTTTTATGGATTTTTAGAATTATATAAATGATATAAAGATTGAAATTTATGATTGAATTAACTATAATATTTAGAAGTAAATAATGTTAAAATATATTATAACTCATGTTTATGAGGTTCTTGAAGTTTTTATAGATAGAATTTCTACTTGTGTTGACAATGTTCTTCTTATTGATTCATATAAGAAGAATTTGGAAAATAATGGTTGATTCAAAAATTATATACATTCCTCACTCTTGGAAAGTGGATTTCTTAGAGGTAAAATAGTTATAACTTATAAATTCATTTGAGAGATGTTTAAGAACATATTTATAGGATATACCAAAGTAATAAAATCCGAGTTAATAATTATGTGAAAAAAGTATGAAGATCTCAAAATAGGTGATTATTAATCTATTGGTGACTTTCTAATAATGGTGAATAACAAACTAAAATACATACTATTTCTTGGTGAGAATTTTGAAGATCTAAATATACTTAAAAATATCTTATGGAAACTAATTAGTAAATTGGATACCAAATTTACTCATTTGAATTTATAGATCTTGAAACTCTATCTATGGATTATTTACATAACACTGTCATTATATATAATATGAGATGATAAAAAGTTATGAAGAGTAAAGAGAAGGTTTATTGGGAAATTTTCTTTAAATAGCCTAAGAAAAATATAAAAAATTTCATGAAAATGAAAAGTTTGTGACTATAGCACCAAATATGATGTCAGTAAAAAAATATGATAAGTTTATGTCCTAGTTTTCTAAATATACGAAAATGGAAATAGGAAATTACAAAGGTATGTTTCCACCAAAATGTTTTTTCTATAGATATTTTTTGAGTTTTGCCAAAAATTTCCCATGAATTAATATGAAGAAAGAGATAAGGATGATAGAAACTCAAGAAAGTATTTTATAAAAAATTTAGGTAAATCTAAATATTATTCCGAAGTAAATGATAAAATTTTATCTATATGAAAGAGGAGAATATTTTTACTAATGATGATATAGATTAAAATTGTTAAGAAGAAGCTAAAAATATTTATGAAAATGGTGCTGAAAAACTATTTTTTCTAGTGTGAATGATGAATATTTCACCTATAATGGAAGTAGTAGTTTTGAAAGGGAAAAAACAAAGATGGAATTTATAATGAAAATTTAATTGAAATAATTCATTTGAATGATTTTCATACTTGAAAGGGATATAAAAATTTTGAGAAAGGGAAATACTACAATAAACAACAAATAATATTTTTCTGAAGATAAATCAATGTTTCTATCAGAGAAAGATAATCTAAAGAAGTATATTAATGAAAATATGAATCTAAATATTAATATAGAATAGAATATAAAAGTTAAGAAGGAATAATTAGAGATTGTTTAATACTAATTTACAAAAAATGAGAAATAATATATAAGATTCAAAAACTCAGGTACAAAAGATGGTGAAAGTTATGAGAAATTTAATCCTAAGAAAAATAATTAAATTTTTTCCTTAAAGGATAATAACAAATATGAACCTATTCAGAAGAATAATAATTATAAGAAAACCATGTATGTATCAAAAATAAAAAAATTGAAAAAATTAAATTCTCCAATATTTTGATATAATAATACTGGTGATTCTATTGATGTTGAGAAGAAATAAATGTTGACGAAGAAAATTTTAGAAGATTACAGATATTTTGAGGTACAATAACGTTCCAAATTGGTTATTAAGAATGTTTTTGGAAATAATTTTTTTACCCCAAAAATATAGAAATTATGAAGGAAAATATTCCTCCCATGTTTATTATTGGTATTGTGATAGGATTATCCATATATTGAAAATGTGTTTATTTAATAACATAATTATAATAATATGAAGAGAAATAAGAAACATATATTAAAGGAGATTCAACCCACTCAAATAAAGAAACATGATAATTTTGGTGTGGAAATTGAAAATTAATTATGATGTTTGGAAAAAATTTATGAAAGATATGAGCAGTCTAGACACCTTGAAAATTATGTCTAGTTATATTTCCACTATAACAAAATATCTATAACAATTCTCAAAATTTATATGTGAAGAAAGAAAATGGAAAGGAAAAATATATTTTTATTGAAACTACTCCATAATATACAAAAGGATAACGACACTAGATTTTTGATAGTGGGTTCTCTTCACATATGATAAGATATTTCAAGTTTTTAAATAATGGTAATTATTTTAAAGAAGGTATGGTGACTTCTTATAATGATGAGTTACTCGGAATAAATGGTGTTGGATATGATATAATGGGGGAAATGTTAAAATAAAAAAGAGGCTTAATTTTTATGGGATGAAATAAAACTTATTAAATGATTCACAAAATTATAATGAAGGCAATAAATTTTTAATCAAAATATATTTTTTTTAAATATTGGAATATTGAAAAGTTGTAATGAAAGGCCAGTTAACCAATAGAAATTTTTCTCATGTTGGTAGTGTGGAAAATTAATTATACATGAGAACTATGGATGAAAATCATTTTTGGCATAAAAAGATGAGATATATATATTAGTGTAATATAATATAACTGAGAGAGATAGATAGTATCCATGATATTTCTGACATAACCATAAGAAGATATTACTGTTTATATATTTTTTAAAAAGGAAATATTACAAACATAGTACATAAGAAATTTAAAATTCATTTTAACGCATCCCTCGGAGTTGATAAATTCTAATATTAATAGGTTGATTATTAGATAATCAACACATACAGATAAGTAATTTATTTATTTCATTGATGAATTTAATCATATTACAATTATAATGTTTTGGAAACATAAATTAGAGGTTCTTACAATGTTTAATAATTTCAGGATAATTATAGATAAATAATATAGATATTTAGTGAATAAATTATGAACTTATAATGATGGAGAATACACAAATAATAAGTTTAGATATTATCTTGAAAACATGGTATTAATCATTAGGTCAGTTCACCCTATAAAATAACGAAAATTTATGATTCTAAATTAAGAAATATAATATTGGTGGAGATGATATGAATAATTTTGATCGAACATGATACATCTCATTATTTTTTGATGTAGAGATCAGTAATCAAACCAAGTATTATAATTGATGTTTCAAAAAGAAAAACTTTTATATAAATCCAAAGGAAATGTACTTTAAAAAAATTATATGTTTAAAGCATGTAATGGTTTTTAAAATTTCATTCATTATAAAAATCAAGTGTGGAAGTCTTTGAAAATTTTATCAAAGATGACTTTATAAATTATTTCTTGGTTATCCTCTCAATAGTAGAGGATACAGATGTTATAATAAATAAACAAGAAATTTAGTTGATGCTACATATGTAATATTTCATTATAAATTTGATTAAAATGTTTTAAGAAAAGTTACTAATAGAGAATATAGGGAATATAAGTTTGTATTAGTTGATAAAAATGAAAATTTTCTTAAAATGAAGTCTCTAACATAGTTATGTATCGTGATGAAGAAAACAATGTACATATCATCCTACGATAAGAAAGTATATAGAGGTTTATAACATCATTATTTATCAAAAAAATTAGTTCCAATCAATATTTAAATCAAGTCTATTTTCATATAATTCCTTATACTCAAAAGCTGATTGAAACAATGTTAATGAAGAATTTATGCATCACGATTGGTTTGATGCTATAAATGAAGAGTCGAATAAAATAGTGAAAAATGATAGTATGTAACCTGTACCAAAACCAAATAACAAAAATATTATTGATACAAAGTGGGTATTATAGAACAAGTTAAATGATGATAGTGAAGTGATAAAAATGAATAATTGGTTTGTAAAGGTTACTCACAAAATGATGGAATTACTTTTGATGAGTCTTTTCCTCTAGTAGAAATATTTGAAACTATCAGATTTCTTATTTATATCACTATAGAATAAGGTTATAAAAATTTTCATATATATGTAATGTCATCATTTCTTAATGGAGAACTTTATGAGGATATTTATATTGACCAACCATGTGGTTTTTGGATTTGGACAGATGAAATTTATTTTTTTAAATTGAAAAAAGGATTTGTACATATTGAATAAATCACTAAGAACATTGAATTCCATATTGGATACACATATAAATTAAACTTCCAAAAATTTAGAGTTGATAGTAACCTATACATCAGGGAAAATCAACAGATTCCCCTATACATTATTTTTTATGTTGATGATATTATCATTATTTGGAAAAATGAAGAAACTTGTGAAATATTTTTAAGGAGATTAAAAATAATATGAAATTTTTATTATTATAGAAATGAAATATTTTCATGGGATAATAATTTAACAAACTAAGAAATATATTTTCCAATATAAAGAATAGTATGCTATGAAAAATTTAATAATGTTTGAAATGGAAGATTAAAAACCAGTTTCCATACCTATTTCAGTGGTAACTAAGTTGTAGAAAGTTGTAAAAGGTAAGTATGTTGATCATAAGTAATTTGTGAAGTTATTTTATATACATATGAGGGATTCAAGTATAGATATTTTACATGTTGTCACTTTATGTGAAATATTTAAAAATTATCTAAAATAATATTACATAATAGAAGGAAAATTAATTATCAGATATATCATAGGTATAATAGATTTCTGTATAAAATAAGACAGCTCTGGAAAAATGATTTTTTTATACAAATGATGATTAGGTAGAAAGAGGTGATGATGGAAGATTCCCATCTCCTGGTGTTTTCTTTTTTTAGGGAGAATTTTTGTGAGTTGGAATATAAATATGAATAATTATGTAAATCCCATCATTACAGAAGATGAGTATTTTCCCACAAATCAATATTCAACACAATTTATGTGGGTAAAGACTAAGTTAGAATATTTTTTGATAAATTAGAAGTTACTTATACTATAGTATTTTGATAATTAAAGTGATATAAATCTCACTAAAAGTATAGTGCAACATACTCATTCAAATGATATTGATATCAAATATCACTTCATCAAATAGTATTTGTATAAGAATAAATTGAAACTAACGTATATTTATATAGTGGGTAAAGTTGTTGATATATACAAAAACCCATTTTGGAAGGAAAAATTTTATAAACAAAGGTTGAATGTGGGCATACAACCTCCTCTTCATTAAGGATAAGCTATGTGAATTTTTCTCCTCTCACATCTTGTTTTTGGATAGTGTTTTCAAGGAGGAGAAAATGTTGTAACATATATCTATCCATTGGAATGTTCTTATCATTTTAATGAGAGAATGTATTTATGAGATGTTTTTAAAATAGATATGATATGATTCTAGCATGTTTGAACTATTTAAATAGTTTATTGAAGTGGATGTTGGAAACATTGTTCTTGTAGAAAAAATGTTGTAACATATATATGTATGTATGTATCCAAAATAAACTATGTTGAAAAAACTGAATTTTCCCATATTTTGATATACGACTACTGTTGATTCTATTGAGTTCGAGAAGAAAAAAATTTAAGAATAAACTTTTAGATGATAAGATAAATTTCTAGATACAAATATGTTCCAAATTAATAATTAAGAATGTTATGGGAAATCATGTTACTAACTCTAAAAAATATAGAAATTAGAGAGTAAAATAATATTTCTATGTTTATTGCTAGTATTGTGATGGGTTTATCCATATAATGAAAATTTGTTGGTTTAATACCAAAATTATAATAATATAAAGGGAATCAAGAAAAATATTTTTTGGGGGATTCAACCTACTCAACGAAAGAAACATGATAAAGTTTGTGTGAAAATTAAAATTTGGTCCTAATGTTTGAAAACTGTTTGGGAAAGATGTGAGCAGTCTAGACACCAAGAAAAATGGTGTCAAGTTATATTTTCATTGCAAAAAATATGTTATAACAATTCTCAAAATCTATATGTGATGAAATATAATGGATAGGGAAAATATCTTGTTATCAAAACTCCTCTAAAATATACAAAAGTAGAACAAAAACATATTTTGGATTGTGGGTTCTCTTCACTTATGACATGATATTTGAATTTTTTAATTAAATTGAATTATTTTAGATATGTTACAGTGACTTCTTGTAATGATAAGTCACTTAGAATAAAAGTTTTTGAATATGCTATCATGGGGGGAAGTTAAAATAAAAAAATAGGCTTATTTGTTTATGGGATGAAACACAAATGATTAAATGTTTCATGAAATTTTAATGAAGAAAATAATGTTTTTTTCAAACAATAAGTTTTTTTGTAAAAATATTGGATGATGGAAAAGTTGTGATGAAATGCTAGTGAACCAATGGAAATTTTTTTCAACTTGGTAGTGTGGAAATATCATGCTACATTAGAACAATTGATGAAAATAATTTGTAGCATAAATGGATGGGTCATTTATTTTAGAGTAATATAATAAAACTAACCAAGAGACATAGTATTCATTATATTCTTATCATGACCATAAAGATTATATTAGTGTTTATATATTTTATATAAATGGAATATTACAAACTCAGTACATAAGAAAATTGAAATTAATTTAATTCAACCCTCAGAGTAGATAGATTCTGATATTTATAGGTTAATGAGTAGACAATCAACACTTGGAGAAAAGTACACTATTTCTTTAATTGATGAATTTAATCATGTTTTATGTATTTTTTTAAATTAAATCATATGCTCTTAAAATGTTTAAGAATTTTAGGAAAATTACAAATAAATAATATGTTGATTTAGTTAAATAATTAATAACTTATAATGATGGAGAATACAAAAATAAGGGGTTTAGAGATTCTCTTGAAAATCATGGTATTCATTATTAGTTTTTTCACCCTAGTCAATAATGAAAATATGTGTTAAAAAAATAATAAATAGAATGCTAGCGGATGTTTCATGAATAATGTTGATCAAACATGATACATCTCATTATTTTTTGAGGTAAGGATCGGTAATGAAAATAATGAATATAATTGATACTTCAATAAGATAAGCCTTTATATAAATCCCAATGAATATTAATTTAATAAAATTATACACTTAAAACATGTAGTGGTTTTTGAAATTCCCTAAATTATAAAAATCAAGGGTGGAAATGATTTAAAATTTGATCAAATATGAGTTTATGAAATATTTCTTGTTTATACTCTCAATGGAAGAGTATACATATGTTATAATAAATAAACAAAAAATTTGGTTGAAGCTACATATGTAATATTTCTTTAGAAATGTTATTAAAATGTTTTATAAAAAGATATTAAAATGGATGATGGGAATATAAGGTTGTTTTAGTTGATAAAAGTGAAAAATTTCCTAAAAATGAAGACTCTAACTCGGTTATGTATAGTGATAAGGAACGACATTTTATATCTCATACTAGGATAAGAAATTATGTGGATGTTAAAAACATCTTTGGTGATCAACATTGTTAGTTCCAAACTGTATGAACATCAATCCAAGATTCATATAATTCCTTATACTAAAAATGTATGTGAATGATGTTAATGAAGACTTTATGCATCAAGTTGGGTTTGATGCTATGAATGAAAAGCTAGATAAAATTAAAAAAATGATACATGGTAACTTTTACCAAAATCAAATAATAAAAATATTTTTTTATAAAGGGGGTGTTCAGGAACAAGTTTAATGAAGAGAGTGAAGTGATAAGAAAAATGAATGATTAGTTTGTAAAGGTTACTCCCAAATTGAAGGCATTAATTTTGATTAGTCTTTTCCTCCAATGGAAAGATTTAAAACTATATAATTTTTTATTTATATCACTATATAATAAGGTTATAATTTTTTTCATATAGATGTGAAGTCATCCTTTCTTAATGGAGAACTTTATAAAGAAGTTTATATTGAACAACCATGTGGTTAAGTGATTAGAACAAATAAAATTTATTTGTGTAAATTGAAAAAGGATTTATACATATTGAAAAAATTTCTAAAAACATGATATTATAAATTGAATTCTGATATAAAGAAAATGAACTTCAAGAAAATAATAGTTGATAATAACCTATACATCAGATAAAATCAAAATATTTCTCTAGTTATGATTATTTATGTTGATGATATTATCTTTATCGGGAATAATGAAGAAACCTATGAAATTTTTCTTGATGAGAATAAAAAATTATATGAAATTTTCATTCTTGGAGAAATGAAATATTATCTTGGGTTAAAAATTTAATAAAATAAGAAATATGTTTTCCAATCCTAAGAAAAGTATGTTAATAATAGTATAAGAAAGTATGAAATGGATAATTCAAAACCCGTTTCCACAATAACTTTAATGGGAACTAAGTTGTAAAAAGTTAGATAAGGTATGGAAGATTATCAAAAGTAATTTAGAATGTTGTTTGGATGTTTTATATATATGATGGATTCAAGTCTAGGTATTTTTCATGTTGGTACATTGTTTTAAATATTTCAAAGTGATCTAAAATAATATCATCTCTTGGAATAAAAATTAATTCTTAGATATATCATAGGTATAGTATATATCGGTATAAAATAAGATATCTCTAGAAAATTGATTTTTTTTATTATACAAATGATTATTGGTTAGAAAGTTTTAATGATGGAAGATCCACATCTACTGGTGTTTTCTTTCTTTGGGGGTGTTTTTTAATTTTGAATATAAATAAGAATAATTAGGTAACTCTCAACCTGAACAAATATGAGTAATTTTCCACTATTAAATATTCCACACAACTTATGTAGATAAATTCTATGTTATAGGAATTGTTGATAAATTTGTAGTTACCTATACTCCTGGGTTTTGATATAAATATCGCTAAAAATATTGTGAAACATTTTCATTCAAAATAAATTGATATCAAATAACAATTCACAAAATAGCATGTGGATAAGAATAAAATGAAATTTTAATATTCTCCTACAATAGAGAGAGTTTTTGATATATTCCCAAAACCATTTTGGAAGAAAATATTTTAAAAAAAAAGGTTTAACATGGGTGTATAACCTCCCCCTCTTCATGTCTAGGCTATGTGACTTTGTATCCCCTCTCATTTTTTCATTGGATAGTATTTCCTAGCGGTAGAAAATGGTATAACATAAATATATCCATTCGCATGTGCTTATAAATTTAATGAGAGCATGTATTTGTGGGAAGTTTTTAAAAGATATAAGATATGATTTCACCATGTTTGAACTATTTAAATATTGTATAGAAGTTAATTTAGGAAACATTGTTCATGTAGAAAAAAGATAAAAATTGGAAAAGATAAATTTTTAATGAAGTATGTTAGTAATAAGTTTCCAAAGTCACTTATTATAGAAAACATGGTTTTTAGATTCAATGATTCTTATTTACTACATTGATTCATGTCACATAGTCTTAGAATTGTTAGATAAGTAATATATCACTTCTGTTATAAAATATCAGTGATTTATAATTCTTGGTTGAAAAAAAGGGGGGATTTTTAGGACCATGTTGGATAAATAAGTTTATGTGAATTTTGGAAGTGGATTTGAATAAGTTTTGATGTTACTGGTAGAAAGATATTTTTGGAAGAATTATTATTTGCTGATAAATATTTATAAACATAATGCTATAAATTACAAAAATCACTTTACTTTGTTAAGCCTTTTCCTAAAAGGTGATTAGATATTCAAAAGGATCAGATTAATTTTTTTTTACAAATTTCATCGGTCAAAGTTTGTGTTCTAAATTTTTTTCTATAAAATGTTCCAATGTTTTTCCATACACAAAATATTCCTATAAATAAAAGCTGATGATGGTTTTCTATTCTAAAAGTTACCAACATCGTGAGTTTTGAATCCTCATGATCTAATACTGAGTTTGATAGATGTGATTATTTCTTAATTTAATAGGGTTATAAATTCATCATTATATAATATTTTTATAACAAATATTTATAATAAAAAACCAGATGATGTATGTGTTCCTGAATTCATTTTATGAAGTTCTTTGAAATCGACCTAACAAAAAAATAGATAGATGTTTGTTTGAGAATATTTTTTGGTTGAGCTATGATAATAGTTTTAGAATATTCCATGTAATAGTATATTCGTATTTTAAAAAAATAATCTTTATAAATTTTGTGTTTTGAGTTTCTGAATTTTATTAAGAAATGGAAAGTTATATAGGTTTGAATGGATGATGATATTGTTTTACATCTGATGAATTCCAACTCAGGAAAATTCCTTCAAAAGAATAAAATCCATTAAATATAGAAAATCCTTCAACCATAAAATTTCCATTAGATATAGATAGAATAAGTAGAATAAGGGTAAAAATTAACTATCCTTGGATGAACATTAATTATTTGGATAGTTTCAGATGGAATAATCAGACATAGTGAACCAGAAATAGTTTCTTACCAGAAAAACATTTAGTGGTTTTATATTATTAATGGTTGATATTTATTTATGAGGTTTTCATAAAGATATAAAAAGTGATGTTTCTATGAAGGATTTCTAATGTTTCAAATATGATGGAGTAAATTTATGATTCTCCACATGTTTTACGGAAATTCCGAAATTGGTGGATTCATTGAAGTATCTAAAAAAATTATAGAAGGTTCTAATATTTTGAGAAGATTTCAATGAATCGTTTTTATAGGAGTTCTAAACTTTTATTTTTCTCTTAGTGTGAAAATAAATTTTTTTTCCATATATGTTAATTAATATTTCACAATATAAATGGTGAATATACAAATTAAAAATTATTATATTCATACAATCATAAAATTTGAAGTGGTAAAAAATTAGTTTCATTTTGAAGAATAAGATGAAATTTTATCATTCATTGTTATGAGGAGTGATGTTTCCAACAAAGGGATCTCATAGTTAAATAAGAATAATTGATCTGTAATAAATAGTGATATTTTGATTCAGGACCATCAAAATAGCTCACTGGACAATATTTTAATCAGGTATAATTTTACAGATTAGATGGAAGGTGGTTGTAATGTTTTTTAGAAGGCATCAGATAACCTTTTCAGATGATGTTTCTAGACATACTCTCCAAACATACCCATCAGAAACATAAAGAAATTATTGAATAAGTTATTACCTTTTTTGTTTTAGAAATTAAATAATAAGTATTTTTAAAAAAATAGAAATGGTTTTGTTAGTATAACAAACACAATGACAATGTTATAAGGATATTGGTGAAGGTTTATAAATTTCATTATAAAATCATTATTATATAATTATATATGCATAAATCACTTGAATATTTTTTGATCAAAGAGAAAAAAATGTGTATAGAAATTCCCTTCCTGTTTCAACCACATAAAAGTATTTCTTTCTAGTTTATTTTTTGGTATTATATTATTTCCAAACCATGTCAAGTGCTAGATACTCTTGTTGAGTAGTGAAATTTTAAAATTCTTGTGTTCCTATGGTTGTGCATTTGAGTTTGTCTTCAAAAAATTTATAAATCTTTAAAAATAAGTGAATGTTATTTGATAAGAAAGAAAAACATGAAATAAAAATGATATCATTAATTAACCCCCATCCCATATTATTGATCACATTGTTCATTTTTGGGTTTTTCATTCAAACAACTTCAATAAGTACATTGGAATATAAAAAATATTGATATATAATTTTTCAATAGAGTCAAGAGAAATGGATATAGGGAGATGAAGAAACTAGAAATACAGTTTTAATGAAGTTAAATGTTTTGGAAGATTTAGAAGTATGGATAAAGAATGAGAGTGGATCATGTTTAGCAGAAGAATATCCATTAGATAGAACATTACATAAAAATTCATGTTGTTTCTAATAAATATTTAGAGAAAATAATTTATAAATTTCGATCTAAGGTAAAGAAATTGAATGTAGAAACACTGATCAGATGGGTGGACTTTTTTATAAAGAATTTAAGTTGATGTAAAACAATGGAATGATGATAAAAATAATCTACTCAATGAAGAAAATTGGAGAATAAATGTCTTTTCATTAGAAACATATTTTCAAACAATAATTTTCATGATGAAAATTGTTTATGAGATATTATAGATTTCCAAAATGTGATAATGTTGTTTATATTATTTCAATTGGATTTTCATCTAGTGAAAAGTGAGTAATTTTTAAAAAATTTGTACCTTCTGATGTTATGGAAGTTTGAGGAAGATACAAAGTAATGTTGAATTCAAGAAAATTTAGGAAAATATTAGAAGAGTTTAGAATAATCCATGAAAAAATCAAATGTATGAGAAATTTGAAATTTTGAATTTTATTTAGTGAGGAAAAAGGGATTAAAGTATTTTAAAATCATGGGGAACCTATATAAAGGGGTTATAATTAAAATTCACTTAGTATTATTCACACATACACAAAATCTAAATCATATTAAAATTAGTGTCATCAGTAAGATTCCAACCAAATTTTTTTTCCCATGTTGAAAAAAGTTTGTTGAGAAATAGTTAGATTAAAGAACTAGATATATAATTTAGTAAAGATATTATAGATACTGATAAATGTACATAATTCATTGGATATAGTTTACATGAATAATTCTATGGCACATATCATTGTTAGTTAGAAAAAAACATAGTTTTTTATCATACATAGTTCTAATGAGGTTGAACAAATAGACTCTTCATGTGAACTTTTCTAGTCATTGCTTTGAAAAGATTAATATAATTTTATTAGGGATCAATTTTCATTGGAAAAACTTATAAACTTATTGGAGTCATTATAATAATACATTTCTTGAGATAGATTGAGTGTAATGGGAGTTGGATCAAAAGTTGAATTTACTTCTTACTAATCATGAATTTTTATGTACCCATAGGAGTGGCCATGGAAAGTATGTAGATTCTAACACTAAGGATGAACCTTGTAAATAATGTGTTCCTTATTTACTTTCACATATTTTCATGCTTTTGAGATTTATATAAAATTGATAATTAAGGTAACTCCAAAAATTTATAGGGGTTAAATTTCATAATGTTTTTAATTTGTAAAAAGGAAACGATTGATTCACCCCCACCCTTCTCAGTACTTCAACGATCCTTTAGAACTTCAATATAAATAACCTAAAATCACACCACCATATTACCTAAGGGTAAGGTGAGAAATGGTGGTAATTTCATTTGTTGGTTTTTTCAACATTGATCGTGTGGTGATCTCCACTAACTTGAACTTCTCCTATATACAATTCTTCTCCCAGCTCACTTGTTAGAGTTTTTCTTGGGCTTAGTCAAGGGTTGTAACATCTCACCACTCCTAATTGGCTTGATTTGAGGTTGATCTTATACTTGTTCTTAGGTGACATCCCCAATGTGACAAAGGCTGTAAATAAATGTTGAGGGCTTCATGAATAAGTGGGGCTGATTTTCCCTTTGAGATAAAACAACCAACCAATGATTCCATAATCAACCACAACTACCTGATTCATGTCAACAATGTAATGCAATTCAATACACTACTATATGAAAACAAAACACAAAACCAATTCCATAATAATGAAAAATTATATTAACAAAGAGGAAGAGAAAACTATTAAACTCAAAGAATCCAAAGCTCCACACCATGCCCCAAGATCCAACACCATGAGACTACCCAATCATCATGAGGTACCACAAAAGGAAGGACATGTTTTACCATTACCAGTTTCTTGGAATACAACATATGCAAAAGAATAAAAGTTACAAATCATGGGGTGAGTAATAATACTCAATGGTTATTTTCCCAAATGACTTCCCTACTCACACCACAAGGATAAAAAAAGTTATAAAAATTGTATAAAACAATTTATATAAATCCATTAAAATAGTGCAATAACAAACAATAATCCAAACATATCCTTACCCAAATAAATTCTCTCAAATCAACACAATTTAAAGGAAAGAAAAAACACATTTCATTACTCATTTCAAATTGGCATAACAAAATTAATTATTCACCTCTTCATGCCTACGACAACCATACACAAACATTTCCACATGAGGTTGGTGTTTCCATTTATGGTAGAACTTCACATATAACACCATCTTTTTCATATAGTGGTACATCGCGCCTACATTCCATTCCTTTGATGGTGTTCCTTCACGTCCACTATCCATACCATCCAAACCATGCTTCTACCACATAATCCAACAATCATTGCAATTAACATTTTCAAAAATCATATCAATGCAAAATTTCCAATAACAATTTCACTAATTTTTTCCAAAAAAATATCATAATAACATGCCAATCCACTCTAATAAATTACCCATTTATTGAAATAAACCTTAATTAATTATTATTGATAAACCATAATTCAATAAAATAAAATTTTTATTAAAACCCAATTTTTAAAAACCATTTTCCATCAGCACCCAAGCCATTGATTTTATAGTCATCATTTTAAAATCCAAAAAAAAATGAAAATTTCACAACAATAACCCATTTTTGATAAAATCTACATATCATCACAAGATGAGTTTCCCCTAATATTTTCACATCATAATCATAATAAAATTAAAGAAAAAATAATTAATTTGAAATTAATCATTTAATTTCTTGAAAAATGGATTCAAGAGTAAAGTCACCTACTTTAGGGTTTGGTTAATCCACTAACCCACAACTGCGCCAGTAATCCTAGTGAAACTTCTATGAAATCACCATAAATATATTACTTTAATGTCAACAATCCAAAACAAAATCAGTTTAGGTAACAAAAACCCTAGATCTGCATGTGCCAGATGTATATCTAGAAAACTGAGAGAGAGGGGAGAGTATATCTAAGAAAAATCAGGAAGAAACATTGATATGAGACTTACTAGAAAATAATCTCCTTATACATACCTAGAAACCACTTTGATTAACTTCCATAATGAGTGGGAGAGACTCCCTAACCTTGGAAAAGATAAAATCCTGAGTTGGGTTTGAGTGAGAGAAGAAATGGGTGTTTTAGGGTAAATCTAGAGAGACCCAGTTTTTTAAAATACCTCTTTTTTATCCTACTCACGGTTATCTCAAAAGTTCATAAAAACATGAACTTACCTTGCTACTATTATTTTACCAAAGGTGTGACCCACACGGTTGGCCGACATGATTATACAAACCATGCACTAACTGTGAAAAATTCCACTTTCTCAATATGTAAGGTTTACCTGGATGGATGCATGGTTTGGAAAACCATGTGCCTTAACTATGTGATATCTCCCTTGCCTTTACCTCCACTTGAACAGTTACCTAAGTTTGTTATATTGTTTCCACTAACTGTGATCAAACCATGAACCCTTATAAAATCTTTAAAAACTTTCCAAAACCCTTCCAAACTCTCTCAAGAATTACTCAACAACTTTTCTCATAGAGAAACTCATAAGAAGGTTTCATGCCTTAAACTGGGGGTTCTAAATTATCCCCACCATTGGAATTTTCATCCTTGGGTTGTAAAGAACTATTTAGTTGATACAAAAGCTCGGTACATTGCCTGGTCATTTCTTTCTCATGATCCCAAGTCTGCTCCTAAATTTGACCAAGTTTCAACAAAATCTGAACTAAACCTATGTTTTACCCCACAATAAATTATGTTATCTATCCACAATCTACACCGGCATGTTCACCAATAAAGCATACAACATTATCTCAACATGATCCCATTGAATCACATGGTTAGGATCCAATTGATACTTCTTCAACTGATAAACATGAAATGCATTGTGCACCAAACTGAACTATGGTGGAAAATCCAACTGATATGCCACTTCTCCAACCCAATAAAGTATCTCAAAACACCCAATATATCTCCTATATATCTTACACTACATTAAAAAATGATGATTTCCAAGATTAGGAGATATTCTTAACAACACATGATTACCCACATTGAATGATAATGGTCATCGACGATGATCCGTATATGATTTATGATGACTTCGAGATGTCTTCATACTCTTCCAAATCAATATAATCTTTTATGTAGTCTATTATACAAGGCTCAGCCTAGCCATCTAAGTCTCACCTATTTCCACCAAATATAGTGGAGAATGACATAGAAACTAATACAAAGATTTAAATGGAGCCATATGTATGGAGTTTTAATTTCATTTATTATATGAGAGCTTCACCAATGATTAGTGATCCTCCCAAGATCCACCAAATTCAATCACACAGGCCTGTAACATATCTTCCAACATTTGTTTTGTCTTCTAAGATTACCCATAAATATGAGGATCATACGATGTACTCATTGTCAATTTATTTCCAAGGGATTTCTATAATGATTTCTTGAAATGAGAATTTAACCACAGATCTCTATCTGATAAATTAGAAATTGGTACACAAAGCCTTTTTACCACCTCCCACGTATATATTTTGGATATATCATCTATCGTATTAGATTCATGAATAGGGATGAAATAATATAACATTGTGAGTTGTTACACTATCACTCCTATGTAATTGTGATTCATGGCCCTTATTTGGAGACCTATAACAAAATCCATCACTATCTAATCCCACTACCACACAGGGATAGGTAATGACTAAAATATAATTTCTTTTCATTGATTCACTTCTGTGACTTACTAAAAATTCAAGCATCTAAAAAAACAAGGCCTCATTCTTTTTCATACGGGCCCACCAAAATATTTCTTTTAACGCATTATATATTTTCAGAATTCTAGGATGAAAACCCCATCTTGGATGGTAGTAAGCACCAAGAAGTTGTTCCTGACAAGACATTGGTACAACCATATGATTCCAGAAGCACGAAACTAAATTCCTATCTATTTTACAACACTTAATGGTCTCCTTGTCATTGATTTTAGATCTCATAGCCACACACTCTAAATCATAAATCAACTCCTCTTTAACTAAACCTACCAAGTTAGAAACAAATAAAACTAGATAGAAAACTGCTATATCACCCTAGTCATCTTATTCCAACTACATGTTGGTTATGACCAACATCAACTGCCACGGATATGATGTTTGTTTCACCACCTGAGCATATGAATTTGTACTTAATACATCTTTCGTAGAATTTCATTTACCCAGTGTGTAAATTAAGTTGAATTCAAACATCTGAAGATACTTCATCCATATCCTTTCCTCAAATTAATATATCATTGTGAGAAGATATGATTCAACCTCTTATGATTGGTAAACACCGTGAATTTCTCACCGAAGAGATAATGATGACAAATATTCAATTCATAAACCACTACTACCAACTCCAAATAATGTGTTGGTTAGTTCATTTCATGAAACCTCAAAAGTCATGATCCATATGAAACCACATGATTTACTTGCATGAGAACACACCCCAACCCGTATACTGATGCATCCCAATGCATGACGTACCCTTTCCCATATTCTAGAAAAAATCATGATTGGTGTTGATGTAAAGAGACCCTTAAGTAGTTCAAAAGATTTATGGTACTACTCATTCCATTCAAATGGAACATTATTTTTTCCAAAGATGTCATCGGTGAAGCTAATAGTGAGAATTCATGAAAAAATCATCAATAATTCCCATTTCAACCAAGGAATCTTTGTATCTCAAAAACTCTCTTGTGTGGTTGCCAAGAGATAATAGCCTCAATATTTTATAGATTTATTGAAATACTTATATCAGAAATAACATTTACAAGGAAACTAACCTCTTATATCCAAAAATACCACATTGATTGTCTGGGATACAACTGGTGATCTCTCAAGATCCCCAGAAATGCCTCCATGTGTTGCATATGATCAGCCTTTATCATAGAATACACTAATATATTAGAAACAAACACCACCATGAATGAATTAAGATATCTCTGAAATATCAAATTCATAAATTACATAAATAAAAATAGTTTATTTGTAAAAAAGCGGCAGAACCACATATTCATAATGGCTATATCTACTTGTAAAAGTTTTTTTTGGAATATCCTCAATTTTCACCTGCAACTGATGATATCCTAATCACAATTCAGTTTTAGAGAACCACTGAGCTCCAATAAATTTATATAATAGGTCATAAATGTATGGGAATGGATATAAATTATTTATCATGACTTGGTTATGTTTACGATAATCAACACACAGTTACAGAGTTCTATCTGACTTTCCTAACAAAAAACACCAGTGCTACCCATAGAGACATACTAGGCCAGATGAACCCTTTGTTTTCAAAATCAAAAAAAATAAACTTAAAATTCCTACAATTATATTGGTTCCATATGGTAATATGTATTTGAGATAGTAATTCTCTTTATAAGGATATCAATTGTAAACTTCACTTCTCTAACGGGTGGCAACCATGATAATTCTTCACGAAATATATCTAGAAACTGATCAACCATTATCAAAAAAATTGCTCTGCTCAGTTTTTTCCAATGATGCCAATGAAAAATAATATAAATTATTTGATATTTTCCAACATAATAATTTCAACAAGTCCTTTGTAACCACATTTACATTTTTCTCTCATCTAAAGAGATGCTTGGAACCATCACCCATGGTAAAACTAATTGTTCATTCATAATAGTCGATGTGTGCCTTAAAGATCTCAGACCAATCCATACCCATGATTAAATTTTATGCACCCATATAAAGTACTCATAAATCCCAAATCAACTCAACCCCATCCAAAACTATAAAACAATCTCTACATAAGAATGCTCGACACTCTCTTTAACCCATATAAGTTTGATTTTTTAAAACTTAAGGCATCATTTCAACATTTAATGTCAAAAAATCAACAGCATGAGAATAATTGAAAAAATTAGATGTGTCGATATCAAACAATACATGAATAAAGATATAATTAAATAGGATTGTACCATGCACCTTGGAAGGTCCCGACTGATCATCCACCACAACCTCCTCATCTCTAAATAGTTGTTTTCTTGACACACTCGGCTCTTCATTACCCTTCTGAAACATCCCATGTTGAGGAGTCGTGGTATTCCTAGAATTAGCATGGATAACTCTACTCTATTTAAAATGGTTATGATACTTCCCTCATCCCATTGAGACATAATATTCATATGACCCCTAATGAGTTTGATGAACACCTGACCTCAAAGCATTGTGACAATAACATCAAATATTCCATGTCTACTTGTAGTTATGGAATGATCTAGGTTATGTTGTAAAATATAACTTTATGTGGCCTATATAACCACACTAAAATAATTCTATATTACTCAGATGCCTCAATGGATGATTTTCCAATACTACCATCATATTCTGATTCATACTACCACCCTAGAAATAAGTTTCCCTCTTCTGCTCGCTCCACGCATTAGAGTTCCCACTATTACCCATGGGTGAAAACATTATTTCTCCGTCTATATACCCTAATATTTTTCTTTACATCATCATTTCTCTATTAACCATCTCTTTATAGTCTCTTATATAGAGGACCCCAATTTTGGAACAGATTTCTTGCCTCAAGACCCATTTAGATATATGCGCCTTCAACGATGCAGTAGCTAAAAACTTCGGTGAAAACTGCACTAATATCATGAAACTAGCCTTATATTTCATCATTTAGAGAATCCCTTACATGTTATTGAAAAAATTCGTCGTTCACTAAATCTTGAACGTGTGAGGGTTGAATTGTTTGTTAAAAAATTCCTCAAAAACCTCCCATTTCATAAAATTTTCCACACTAGCCAGGGCTGTTATATCCAACCACTAATGTAAAAGATCTTCTAACATCTATGTATATAACATTAATTTAAACTACACTAGTGTTACTAAGAATTTTAATACTCAATTAATCACAATCAATTGTGCTTATACCCTTTCTTTTTCTGAATCACACAATAAAATTAGTAGATTCTACTTCTAAAACTGAACTGAATTATGAACATGTTTTGGCTCATCCATTATATTCCCACATCACATGGCTTGGAAATGTTTAACTGTGATCTTCACTCACTACTGGTTCACCTGAGGCTTAGGTGAAACTATGTTTTCTACATATTCCTCTTATTAGCTTCTGTGATGCCTACCTAGTGTCATTTCTATCAACACATCAATGACAATAAGTCCCTCTAAGATATCAGATCTCTCTTAAGGTATGTTTTTGTTTATGTTTAATTTTAAGTTCCTTATTTGGGATTAATATTTGTTTCCAAATGTTCATGAGGAGGTTCAAGGTTGTTTCAGGGGTTTAGGATACAAAAATGGAGGAAAAACAAGTTTCTGGGCATGCAACCTGATTTGGGAACAGTTGGTAAAAACCATGCCGAAATCCCAGGTAATTGTGTGATGGGGATAGTTTTAGATAGTAGCATCTACACAGTTTGGAAAACTGTGTAGGTTAACCATGTGGCTCAGAAATTTTGAGACAATTACAAAAATACCATTACTGGGTTTTAAGTTCAAACATGTGATTTCTCCCCCTTCTTCCTCCTTCAACCCTAGTGATTTTTCAAGATTCCAAGATCTTCCAAGAGGTGTTTATTTTTCAATACTATTCCATTTGGAGTCCCATTAGTTTTATATTTAATTTTATAGTATGTCTAATATCCCATTTGATTCTTTTTTTAGGTTAGCATTCACACCTTTCCTCCATCTCCTTCTGAAGCTCTAAAACCATGTCTTTCTAGTGAGTTTTGGGTTGAGCCTTCAAAGTAGTTTGGAATCGTGATATAAGGACAAAATTAAGAGTGTGTTCACCAACTTATTCAAGGTATGTGTTATACAAGTTACATTACTTGATTTTGTGTAGATTTGTGTATTTAGTGTTTCATTCTTGTTTATCTTCTTGATATGTTATTGATTCCATTATAAATATGTGGTAGATTGGGTGTTTAAATGCTTAATTAAACCCCTATTGATCCAAATAGGATACAAGGCAGATGAATTGACCAAATTAGGTCCACCAATGGGGTTTTTCAGCCCTCCTAATGTGTATAATGGAAATATATGGTGTGAAATTGACACATGATGATGTAGAGACTTAGTGAAGAGGTCAATTGGTTTATGTAATTAGTTAAAATGGATTGTTTTTAGTTTTGTATAATGTGGTTAAATGCTAATGTATTTTTGGGATGACATGTAATTGGGTTAAATGGTATTATTGGGAATATGGTAAGGATTTATGTTTACACTTGAATATGCTTAGTGAGATAGGAATGGTAAATGGGAAATGGTGATAAAAGGGTAAATTGTTATAAATGATGAACATGTTAATAGATTAAGGCACAATGTTAATTTCCTATTTATTGATACTTTTGTAATATTTCGAGTGATATTATCTATGCTTGGTTGTGATGTGGTTAATTGTGTAGAATAATAAATAATCATGTGCACACGGCTCGGTAGAGTGAGGTATAGACTTGAGGTACTATGCCCACAGTTTGAGTTTGACTGAGGTTCTAACTCCACCCCCAAATGAATGGGTTATGGAAGGGTACGAAGTTCTATTCCCCTAACAGTTTCATTCCACCCAGACTAAAGCTTCGAGGTAAGGATTATGAGGTTGTTATAATGTGATTCTTAATGAGATAGAACATGATATTATTCCAAAATGATTGAGAATATTGAACATTCCTGGTCCGTTGAACACATGAAAAAGGTAGATTAAACCATGGGATTCCAAATTAGTGAACCTTGATTCAATAGTAGTATAATTTAAAGCAACATAGTAAAGAATTGATTTATGAACTATTTACCTTTACATTCCATTATTTATTACTTTCATGCACTATTTACTTTTATTGGATATTTTGAAGACACCGCCAGTGGTAGCCTATTAAGTTATACTCACAACCTTTTCTGGCCACCGTTGGGTACCCGAGTAGATTTCATGTTTGCAGGTTGGGAAAAGGGAAAGGTCCCTATGCTAGGTTTTTGAGTTGGATATGAGACATGTATAGGTGAGGTTCCAAACTTGGAGTCCATACCATTTTGGGGATTCTATATTTTGTCTTCCATTTGGGGTTTTATTCACTTGGAACTATAGAATGGCATGAAATATTTACTTTTTCATATGGTTGTACCCAGTTTGGGAGTTGGTTATTTATGCATATTATTAATTGTTTTTTATTATTTATATTATTTGAAATTTTTATGTTATGGGTTACTTTCGTAAATATGGTATATTCTCCCCATGTGACCTATTAGATCCTCACTACTAGTCGGCAACCTCTGGTGTATGGGGAGTTGCGCCTGAGGTCATGTGGTGACCCGACTTGGGCCACAGTTTAGTGGCCCCTGAGTCGGAGACATTACAAATTGTTATCAGAGGATATTTTTTATCTTTCTTACTATTTTGGGAATGGTAGACTGTAGGTTTGGATAGTTTCAGGCTTGGGTAATTTGATCATTCTTAGGAGTAGTTAACCCATGTATGGGGGAAAACCCAAGTCACCCTAATAGGGGGTTGTTGTTCTTATTGTGTGTTGTTATATATAAAGATATTTCACCATTGGGTGATGATATTATTGTGTGATTTGATGTTTTTGTGATATTTATCTCATGGCCTAAAAGGGGTTTGATGTTCTGTATTCATGCATCATTCTTGGAACCTATGTAGGTAAGTAACATGCATCATGGTAGGCACACACACATGATTTTTGTACATGATATAAAGGATAGGATGAATTTTTTCCATAAAATTAATGAAATTGTGCCTAATGGGATGGTATGAATGGGTAAAAATGAATGTGGAATGGGTATGTAGAAATTATAAAATTGTGCATAATAAAGAAGTAAAACATGATTAACCCATTGTAAGAGTAAAATGGGATGTGGAAATTGTTTTGAATTGGTGTAAAAGATAAATATTGTAACCCTGTGAATTAAATACCCATGTTATCCATGACCTTATGAGAGATGGAAAAGGGTAGTGATCTAGTTTTGGGTGGGCTTTTGAGGCCCATCCTTAAATATTATATAATATTGTATTAAGTTAATAATTCACATTGAGGATCATTTCAAGATTAGAGATTTAGAGAATTATGTCATAACATATACATAACAACTTGAATATGAAAATTAGAAACTTCTACTCACTATAAATTTTTTCATAAAACCAAAACTCTTAAAAAAATAAACATGTTTAGTTCCATGACTTTTCCTTGATCCCATAATTGAACCTATTCATCTTTAAGTCCTATGAAAAACATTTCAAAACATGGGATGAGCATTAAAACTCATTAATAGATACATAAAGAAGTAGAACTATTAGTTTTTCAAAACAACATGTAAACCGTGAATACATTATCATAAAGTGATACCTTTATCCTAAAATAAGTAGAAAAAACACTTCACTGAATATAAGCTAATTGCATATCATTTTGCAACCAAAATATTACCATAAATCCCACAGAAAGATACATATAGCATATAAAGGTAACTTAGGGAATAAACATACTTAAATGGAATACTCATACAATTGACTTCCACACATATCACTAACTGTAATAGTCATATGGCCGACTTCCATACCCAATGCATTGAAGGTTATAATGTTACCACTCGTCCTTGGTTTATCACAGAACCACCCGTCATTAGTTTTATCACATAACAACCCATAATTGGTTAATCCCATAACCACCCATCAAATTTCCAAGTACCATAGCATAATCATAACACATAAAACAAGTATAATGGAAGAATAACATTCCCACATTATAATCATAGGATATCATTTGAGGATATTGATATAATCCGTTCATTTAAAATATTCAAAAGGAAGAGTTTGGAATCAACATGTCACATAACACTATAAGACTTGTTAAAGGAATTTATACTTTAAAACACTTATTTATATATAAATAATTCCTCAAACCCGTTTTTAAAGCATGGACATTAATGATAAGGCTTTAAAAGAATAAATACTTAAAACATTTAAAAATAATGTTTTAGTTAAAGAGTCCCTTACCACTTGAGAAACACTTGAATAAAAAAATTAAGGAATAAAATAAAAAAGGACTTTAGATATCATGATAATATACTAATTCCTAAAATAAAGAGTCCAAATGGTTGTATATACACATTATAGGACAATAAGTATACATGACTACAATATATTCCTCAATGAAAGGAGATTGATATGAAGTCCCTTACAAAAAAATATCATTAGATTAAGTTTAAAACAATGACATAATTATCTATAAAATATATAAATACAGCTAATATAAGTGGATATTAACTGTAAAACCATACAAGTTAATTCACACATATTCATGGAAAAACAAAACCAATTATATGGATATTTAACTCAATGAATGGGGATTGAGTTAATATTTCCTTTACAAAGTTCATATAAATGATGTAAGAATTTATCAATGGGGTGATTATGTGTATCAATAGTATATCCACAAAAAAGTAAGTGGAAATTAAAATATAAATAAACAAATAGTTATTCCACACATAATCATGGAATAATAAAATCAATGAAGTATGTGTAAAACCCAACGAGTGGAGATTGAGTTTAGAAATTCCCTTATGAAAATTTGGCAGCCTAACAGCGTCACATAAAAATTACGAAAATGATTTGATGAGAGATAAAAGGTTCTCTCATCACTTGAACATAAAATTTACAAAAACATATAAAAATTAAAATTAAACAACATAACATAAAAGAAGTCTTTGACTAAAAGATGAGGGTGAATGCTTCCCTTACCTTGAGTCTGATTCATCACGTATATTAGTTGTTCTTCAAAAATAACAAACATCTGTAAATTTATAAACTTTTATGAAACTTTTTCTAGTTTATTATTACTTTTTTATAAACTATTACCATGTTATAAAAATTACATAATTATTTAAGTAAATATTGGTTTTTTTGTCGATATTGGGTACATGAGTCGAAAATGATCTTCTTATAATTACAAATTTTCTATGTGGTAAAAAGTAAATTATCTAAAAAATAGTATTAATAATTTCAATATCATATATATCTAGTAAATAAGTATCTATATTAGTCGATAACAATTAGATATAAGAAATGAAATACACCGTTCATGGAGATGGTATTCCGCACGTATGAATGAACGCTACATTCATTTATTTTTTATATTAAAGAAATGAAAACTAAATGATCAATAAGTATATTATAATTCATGTATAATATAATATGATGTATACATTAAATAATTTCATTAACACCATACTTTATACTTTCCATGTATTTCATGAATGACTCGTATCACTTTGAGGGGGTGGTAGTCCGTACTTCCTCAAATTAAATCATCATATTTATAAATCATGAAAACTATAAATGTATGTTTTTAATAAAATTATTGTATCATATAGAAAATATAAATATTATATATATCATATATAAATATAGTTCCATAATAATGGCCACCGTGAGATATTGTGAGGGAAAATCAAACCATTATTGTTTCATGAGGTAGTAGTTTGTCGTACACAGAAACACTATGTTCGTATCCATTTGATGGAGGTGTGTCTTAGTTTATTTCAAATAATTATTGTAAAAAAAATTATAGTATATATAACGTAATATTGATTTTACAAGATAATGGAATAAATAGATTTTAGGTGGGTGGAGAAGAAAAATAAATGAAATAATCTTCAGAGAGTACATCACCTAAAATTGGGTAACTCCTTTTGATTTAAACTAAAAGGATTTATAAAACTGAATTATTACAACAGTAAGGCTTCTAGGAGGAAGATATGGATGTTGGGAGATTATTTTGGTAGAGGTTGGATGATCTGAGGGTTTTGAGAGGTGTGAGTAAGGGTTTAGAGTTGGTGGCGTTTTATAAGAGGGAGGAGGGGTACTTTAGGAATGTCTTGAAAGATTGTTTTATTATAAACAGAAATTAGAATTTAAAAAGGTCAAAAACTCATTTAATTAGAATATAAGATGATTATTTTTCTAAATCATATCAACCTATAGGTTTTATACATGTTTTGGTTTTAAATTTAACCTTTTCATTTATCTTTAACCCTTAGTTAACTAATTTAACTCTTACCATGTCTTCTTGTATATTCATACTATATAGTTAATATAGTTACCATAAAATTCCAATCGAACCTCAAGTGGTTCATTAATGAAATTTTCAACATTATCTAAGTAATTCGGCCTAATATTAGATATTTAGGACTATTATATATTTTTAAAAATATTATTTGTTTTAAAAACTCATTTATGTCAATTTTTATACTATTCATATCATGACTTTTTAAAAATACATAATAACATGATTCATTGAAGAAAAACTTCATTAATTCAAATATGACAAGTCATAATCATCCCTAAAATTCTTAAATGGGATAAAAAGTTTCAAAATAAATTTATTTTAATATTTATAATCTTATTTATTAAAATTACTCATTAATAAAGTAATCACTACATCATCCTTGTATCATAAATAAATTTAATTGATGTATAAAAATTAAAAATAAAATACCATGATGTAGTAAATATTTTTATCTTTATAATTACTATTTATAGTCGAAAATATCACATCTATAACCACATATAAATATTTTTTTACTAAAAGATACATGTTTATGTTACATTTTTCTTAATATTATATTAATTCTTATAAAATGTACTTTTCACATCCAAGTGAATCTATAGGGTCCCAAAATCAAGACAGGGATGCCTTTAGTTGGAAATATACCATCCAATAGGATTATGACATGTGTTAGGGTAGTTTAATATTATTATAATATTTTTTAGCTTTATTTACCAGTTTTACCCGTTAACATCACTACTGCAAATATCACTACTATAATTTTTACTTTTGGAGGCCGAAGACCTATAGCGGCCTCCATTTGGCGGCTGCTAATGCTATCAAAATCGACAGGCAAATGGCGGTCGCTGCACATAATACCTAATTTTACCCCATTTCCCGACCCCCCCCCCCAAATTACACTCCCTAACCCCGCACCCCGACCATCCCCGACCCCACACCCTGAACCCTGCGACCCCGACCTCGGCCCCGACGACCCTCCCCTAACCCCGCAAACCCGACCCCAGTGACCATCCTCGACCCCAGCGACCCCGCCCCCCGCAACCCCTCCCCCGGCGACCCCGCCCCCTGGCCACCCCGACCCCCGATGACCCCTGCGACCCCGACTCCCGGTGAGCCCCTGCGAGCCCCGGCGACCCCTGGCTACCCCAGCGACCTGACCCCCGGTGACCCCAGCCCCCAGCGACCCCCGATGACCCCGACCCCATGACGGGCCACCCGCAACCCCGGCGAACCCCTGCGCCACCCGCAACCCTACGCTGCGTCACCCGTAACCCCGTGTTGTGCCACCTTCAACCCAGCGTTGTGCCACCCGCAACCCCGTGATGCGCCACCCGCGACCCCGACAGCCTGCACTGCACCTTTGGAGAGTCATGCCCCAACCCCGCGTTGTGCCTCCCGCGACCCCGACAACCTGCGTTGCACCTTCGGATAGTCCTGCCCCCTTCATCCCCTCTCGGCCCTGCTGCATCCCTCTGGCGAGTCCTTACATCCTACCTTTGTCAGACTCTTCCTGTTCGCCATGCCCCGCTGTGTAGAACCCTCCCACGCTTCGTCCAGTGGTTCTGCCGCTTTCGATTCCGGCCTTCGAACCCCTGTTGTCAAGTCACTACACCGTCATGAATCCACAATCAAGTGGCACCCCGTTACCCGCGGTCGAGTCCTCTACAGGTAATGTTTTTTATCCTTCAAATTTAGCTTTGAAGTCATTGGTTTTTAAATTTAATGATATGTGTTTATTTATAATTTAAATAAGATATTTCACTTTTGATTTCTATTATAAATAAAGATATGTATAAGATCTGGATTGATATGCAAGATAGGTTTTTGGCTGAATATTTTGGGGGGATTAAGAAATTTATGGATTTTACCAACAGATTTCAAAGCGATATGATTAGTTTCCCATGAAGAAAATGTGAAAATAGATATCTCTTCAAATGAGATAGTGTTAGAGAAAATTTGTTTTTGAATGGGTTTTTTAAAAACTATAAGACATGGACACGTCATGGAGAATATTCTGTTCATGTCATCACTCGGAAAGTATTCATATGAATGTTGATTCAAGAACAGTTGATCTGATGAACATAATTCTCAATGATATGATGCGCCAGTTTCAACCTGAAGAAAAAAATTTCGTAAATGACGACGTTGGATTGAGTAATCCCAGTTCTTCTGCAGAAGGAGAAGCATTGAAATTCTTGACGATGCACATACTGAATTATATCCTGGATGCACTAAATTTAGTAAACTATCATTCATCGTTTAATTTTTACACCTGAAGGATTTGAACCAGTTGTCAGACACCTCATTCGACATGTTGTTGGTATTGTTGAAAAAAGGACTCCCTGCTGGAGCGAAGATTCTGAAGTCATTCTATCAAGCTTGGAAGTTGACCGGTGATCTTGGTTTTACATATGATACAATTGATGTGTGTCGCAATAATTTTATGTTGTTCAGAAAAGAGAATGCACAATTAAATAATTGTACTGTTTTCTATACATCCAGGTGGAAGACCAATGAGATTAATCAAGGTAGTCAGATTCTTCCTGGGAGAGTCTTGAATCAAGGGAAACAAGTTGCCTCTAAACATATGCGTTATTTTCCACTAAAATCGAGACTGAAGAGATTCTTTATGTCAACTAAAATTGATAAATTGATGACTTGGAATTCAGATAGAAAGAAAGAGGTTGATAAATTAACTCACCTGGCAGATTCTTTGGCATGGAAAGAGTTTGATCAAAGACACCCAGACTTTTCCCGAGATGATCGTAATATTCGACTGGGTTTGGCAGCAGATGGTTTAACCCATTTATGTCCATGGTTGGTGCGACAAATAGTACGTGGCCAGTGGTGTTGGTTCCATACAACATTCCCCCATGGGTATGTATGAAGCAACCTTTTTTGTTACAGTCAATTCTAATTGATGGACTAAGAGGACCTGGAAATAAAATCGATGTTTACATGGAACCGTTGATTCATGAGCTGCATGAATTTTGGGCCGATGGTGTAATGACTTTTGACTCGATAGCTAATGAAATGTTTAGACTTCGAGCCGCTTTGTTATGGACAATTAATGATTTCCCAGCATATGCTAACTTATCAGGTTGGAGTAAAAAAGGATAATTTTCTTGCCCTTCTTGTAATAAGAGTACGAAATCTATATGGCTTAAGAACATAGAAAGTGGGAATATCTTGGTCACAGGTGATTTCTTCCTACATTGCACAGGTTTAGAAAATATCATGTATCGTATGATGGGAATAGAGAGTATGAACCATCACCACAAATATTGTCTGGGGTTCAAATTTGTGAACAAATTGATCAAGAAAACATCCATACAATGTATGATTTTCAAGATTTATTGTCTCCTGCATTTCCTTCTATTCCTGTTGCAAATAGACAGTGTAGTCATAATTGGAAGAAATGGAGTATTTTTTTTTTGAATTGTCTTATTAAAAATATAATATTTTAAGACATAATTTGGTTGTGATGCACATTGAAAAAAAATGTATTTGATAATATATTGTGCACCATTTTAGGCGTCAAGGGGAAATCAAAGGATAGTGCTAATGCTCGACGTGATTTTCATGAAATGGGATTGAGAAAACCTTTACATTTACAACCGGGTGAAGGAAATCGTGCATACATGCCTGCTACACAGTACACAATGAGTAAAAAAGAGAAACAAACATTTCTATCAATTTTGAAGACTGTTAAGGTGCCATATGGTTATTGATCTAATATTTCCAAGTGTTTGAATTTGACGAGCATGACATTATAGGGGTTGAAAATTCACGATAATCATATTCTGCTTAAACAGTTAATTCCTATAGCAATTCGTGATTGCTTACCTACCCAGGTTTTTGAGTCATTAATTGAAGTTTCTAATTTTTTCAGATAGCTCTGTTCAAGGAATCATCGCATGAGTTATTTGGAAAAGATGCAGGATAAGATTGTACTTGCAATATGCCACCTAGAAAAACTATTTCCATCGTCTTTTTTTAATGTCATGGTTCACTTGACCATTCATTTAACTGGTGAATTCACTGCTAGTGGTCCCGTACAATTCAGGTGGATGTATCCAATAGAGCGATACATAAATACATTGAAAAGATATGTGCACAAAAAAGCTCACCTGAAAGCCTCAATTGTGAAGGGATATTTAATGGATGAGTGTACTAATTTTTTTGCTTCATATATTGATGAGGTTGAAACAAATATAGATAACCCCTCCCAAAATGACGAGGGTCCAATTGGAGAAGGAATAACGTCTGATATGTGGAATGGTGACTGGGTTCAAGCTCATTGATATGTGGTGTTCAACACTCCATCAGTTTTTCCATTGATACAGTAAGTTTCATAGTTTATGTGTATTTTGATTCAATATTTATTTTATTGCTTACCTTATATTGTGTTGTGATTTTGGATGCATATCGCTGAGTTGAAACGTGAAAGGCCCCGTGCAACTGACTATCAAATCCAAAAACATCATTTCAACACATTTCATGAGTGGTTCAAGACTCATGTACGTATAATTGATTTAATATTTTTATAGTGCAACTTAGTTGTATTTTCACAATCCTTTATCTATTAAACTGTATATGTGAAATTTGCAGATTCAAAAGTTACGTGATTTAACCCATCCTGTGAGCGAAGAACTCAACCAACTAGCTGATGGTCCATTTATTACAGCTCGACGCTACAAGTCTTTGGATGCTAACAGATTCCGATTTCGTATTAGCGATGTTGACATGAACCGAGCCACACAAAATAGTGGTGTCAGTTGTTCTTTTGATGATGCGGGTTATTATTATGGATTGCTGAGAGATATTATTGAGGTTTTTTATGGTCCTAGTTTAAAACACATATTGTTAAGGTGTGATTGGTTCGATCCTGTTCGAGGAACGAAAGTTGATAACTTCCAGTTTACATTAGTAAACTTTAACAATATGCTATATAAAGATGACCGAGTAAGCAGTGAGCCCTTCAAACTGGCATCGCAGGCAGAACAAGTTCACTTTGTCGGCATTGATTCTGATTGGAAATTTATGGTGAAAATATGTAAAAGATGGGTTCTTCTGATTGACCAAGAAGAACCTGACGTTGTCACATTTCCTGATCAAACACTTAACCAAACAACTATAGCTGTATGAAATGAAGATATACCATGGGCCAGAGAGACAGTTGAAGGAGATACGATAGACTTTCATGATTAGTGAAAATTGTAATTATATCCCCAGTTATTGATTGTAAAAATATTTATAAGTTGTATATGTATAAAAATTACTTGATTTAACTATAATTTCTTTTAATGTAGGTATGTCACAAGGTGGTCACAGTGGTTTGCTTGATGTTGTCGGTATGTATGTTTTCATTTTTCTAAATTAATTGATTGTAATTTTCTATTTATATTTCACTAATTGTTTCTAATCATTAATTTATATTGTAATTGAATTATGAATTTATGTTTATCAGGATCTAGTGCTTCTTCCAGCAGACGTAGGGGTCCTGGTAGAGGGGTTCAATCCTGGAACTCTGGAGCCCGATTGGATGTGTTATTTGACGACACATTTCATCCAGTTGGAGATGGTGCTACTTCATTGAGTCGTCAGTTTGGGTATATGATATGAGACTCACATAGATTCCCTCTGAGGACTCATGACTGGAGTTCTTTCCCCCATGATACGATGGATAGATTATGGGGGGAGGTTCAGGTAAATTCAATGTTTGATTTTTCTTGATATATTGTTATTATTATTGTGCCATCTACTGAAAATTTTGTTTAACAGGATAATTTCACATCCTGTCCAGATGATTTTCGGGCTGTATGTATGTCCAAATGCTGAAAATTATGGAAGGATTACAAGTCAAGTTTGATGAGAGATCACTGGACACCATTTTCGTGTGTGCCAGACATTCTACAACGAGTCCCTCCAGGCATTCTTCCTACACAGTGGCAGGATTTGGTTGCGTTTTGGTTGAGTGAGGTAGTGATGGTAAGATTTATTACATATAATCTATAAATGAAAATTTTTTCAAATGTCTACTAAGTAAATACGTTGAATGTAGACCGAGTCTTCTCATCATTTACATAATCGGGCGATGCAGGGCACGCCTTCCAGACATGGCACTCGACATGTGTCACAGCTCCGACATGATGTAAGTTTAGAATTCACTATTTCATTCATATTTTAAAAATAATGTAGTATAACATGGTGAACCCCTTTATTATAGTTACACCAACGCGGTGATCCAATCGATCGAATGTCCATATGGATGAGGACTCGTAGGGCGGGTGATCCCTATGTTGCCGGTGTTATAGTAAGAAAATTATTTACTAATAAATGTATTTTTATTTTTTATAAATTATTAATATTTGTTCATTGATTCATTATATGCTACAGGCTCAGTTTGACGCTCAGTTATCAGAGTTTCCAGAGGAGCAACGGCATTGTACTGTGCGTAGAGATGAAATATTTCACCGTGTCGTGGGGCGTGATGGTCATGGTTATTCTTTGACTTATGGCGGTGGTGTCCCACGACGTGCAGTTGTTAGAGAATATGTGATGGGTTCATGCAGAGAGTCTAGGATGCGCACACAGGCTGAGATAGATGCTTCCATACAGGATATGTAGCGCAATTTTGATGCACAGTTTCAGCAGTTACGTGTAGAGTATGAGGAGAGGTTGTCACAGATGTCATCACGTATCGATGATATGACGACGCAACAAGTGGCGCCACAGGTAAACAATAAAACAAACCATACTCAAATTGAATTTTATTGATATGTTTAAGATACGTAATATTTATATGAATTGTAGGCTCTGAATACATCTGGTGGACATCGTAGTGATATTGGTGATCCAGATGAGAATGAACCCCATGCATGAGGTAATTTCATTTGTGTTGATGGATTCTCTAGAAGTGTTTCTATCCTTGGTGAATATAATTTTACATTTTTACCTAGATTATTTTGTTTTATTATTTCAGACCTAAATCTACCGTGAAACATTCTAGTTATTATTTGTGATGTGTACGCGTAGACGGCACGTCAATCGGACGTGCGGTTTGCACGGTACGACTCTATATGGGTGTTTTAAGTGATGTGTGCGCTTCATAAACGCGCGTGAGGGGGAACCAAATGGGCCGAATGAAATTGGAACATCCTGAAATCAGATGAAAAATATGGGTGAGTGATTTTTGAAGTGGTCGAGAAGACGACACGTCAATCGGACGTGCCGTTTGCCCGCGGTGACCGAGAACGCAATTCGGGTGTGATAAACGGAAAAAACGGGCGTCAAATGGTAAAATTAATATCGGATGACCTCTTATTAACCTAAAACCACCTTGAAACATTATAATTATTATTATTTACGTGTACGCGTAGACGGTACGTCAATCGGATGTGTGGTTTGTGCGGTACTGCTCAATATGTGTGTTTTAAGTGATGCGCATGCTTCATAAACGCACGTGGGGGTCCAAACGGTCCAAACGAAGTAGGAATGGCCTGAAATCAGACGACAAATATGGTTGAGTGGTTTTTGAAGTGATCGAGTAGACAGAATGTCAATCGGACGTGTCGTGTGCCCGCGGTGACCGAGAACGCAATTCGGGTGTCATAAACGGCCAAAACGGGCATCAAACGGTCAAATTCATAGCGGACGACCTCATATTGACCCGAAACCACCGTGAAACATTCTAATTATTATTTGAAACGTGTAATCATAGACGGAACGTCAATCCGACATGCGGTTTGTGCGTTTCAGCTCAATATGCGTGTTTTAAGTGATGCGTGCGCTTTATAAACAAACGTGAGGGGGTTCCAAATGGGCCGAATGAATTCAGAAAGGCCTGAAATCAGACGAAAAATATAGATGAGTTATTTTTGAAGTGGTCTAGTAGACGTCACATCAATCGGATGTGGCGTGTGCCCGCGGTGACCGAGAACATAGTTCTGGTGTCATAAACGGCCAAAACGGGCATCAAATGGTCAAATTCATAGCGTATGACCTCATATTGACCTGAAACCACCGTGAAACATTCTTATTGTTATTCTTGATGTGTACGCGTAGACGTCACGTCAATCGGAGTTGCGGTTTGTGCGGTACGGTTCAATATGCATGTTTTAAGTGATGTGTGCACTTCATAAACGCGCGTGAGGGGGTCCAAATAGGCCAAACGAAGTCGGAATGGACTGAAATAAGAGGAAAAATGCGGGTGAGTAATTTTTTAAGTGGTCGAGCAGAAGGAACGTCAATCAGACGTGCCGTGTGCCCGCGGTGACCGAGAACGCAGTTCTGGTGTCACAAACGGCCAAAACGGGCGTCAAACGGTCAAATTTATAGCGGATGACATCGGATTGACCTGAAATCACCGTTCAACATTCTAATTGTTATTCTTGATGTGTACTCATAGACGGAACATCAATCAGACGTGCGGTTTGTGCGGTACGGCTCAATATACGTGTTTTAAGTGATGTGTGCGCTTCATAAACGCGCGTGAGGGGGTCCAAATGGGCCGAACGAAGTCGGAATGGCCTGAAATCAGACGAAAAATATGGGTGAGTGATTTGTGAAGTGTTCGAGTAGACGGAATGTCAATCGGATGTGTCGTGTGCCCGCGGTGACTGAGAACGCAGTTATGGTGTCATAAACGGCCAAAACGGGCATCAAACGGTTAAATTCATAGCGAACGACCTTGTATTGACTTGAAACCACTGTGAAACATTCTAGTTATTATTCGTGACGTGTATGCGTAGATGGAACATCAATCAGACGTGCGGTTTGTGCGGTATGGCTCAATATGCGTGTTTTAAGTGATGTGCGCGCTTCATAAACGCGCGTGAGGGGGGTCCAAATGGGCCGAACGAAGTCCGAATGGCCTGAAATAAGACGAAAAATATGGGTGAGTGATTTGTGAAGTGGTCGAGTAGACGTCATGTCAATCAGACGTGTCGTGTGCTCGTGGTGACTGAGAACGTAGTTCTGGTCTCATAAATGGCCAAAACAGGCATCAAACGGTCAAATTCATAGCAGACGACCTCGTATTGACCTAAAACCACTGTGAAACATTTTAATTATTATTCTTGACATGTACGCACAGATGTCACGTCAATTGGACGTGCGGTTTGCACGGTACGGCTCAATATGCGTGTTTTAAGTGATGTGCGCGCTTCATAAACATGAGTGGTGGTCCAAACGGGCCGAACGAAGTCAGAATGGCCTTAAATCAGGCAAAAAATACAGGTGAGTGATTTTTGAAGTGTTCGAGCAGACGGAATGTCAATCGGACGTGCCGTGTGCCCGCGGTGACCGAGAACCCAGTTCTGGTGTCATAAACGGCCAAAATGGGTGTCAAACGGTCAAATTCATAGTGGACGACCTCATATTGACCTAAAACCACCATGAAACATTCTAATTATTATTTGTGACATGTACGTGCAGACGACACGTCAATCGGACGTGCAGTTTGCATGGAACGACTCAATATGCGTGTTTTAAGTGATGTGTGTGCTTCAAAACGCGCGTGAGGGGGGTCCAAACGGGCCGAAAGAAGTCAGAAAGGCCTGAAATCCGACGAAAAATATGGGTGAGTGATTTGTGAAGTGGTCGAGAAGACGACACGTCAGTCGGATGTGCCGTGTGCCCGCGGTGACCGAGAGCGCAGTTCTGGTGTCATAAAAGGCAAAAATGGGCATCAAACCGTCAAATTCATAGCATACGACCTCAGATTGACCTGAAACCACCGTGAAACATTCTAATTATTATCCGTGATGTGTACGCGTAGACGGCACGTCAATAGGACGTGTGGTTTGCGCGGTACGGCTCAATATGCGTGTTTTAAGTGATGTGTGCGCTTCATAAACACGCGTGGGGGTACAAATGGGCCGAACAAAGTCGAAATGGCCTTAAATCAGAAGAAAAATACGGGTGAGTGATTTGTGAAGTGCTCAAGCAGACGACACGTCAATCGGGCGTACCGTGTGCCCGCGGTGACCGAGAATGTAGTTCTAGTGTCAGAAACGGCCAAAACGGGCGTCAAATGGTCATATTCATAGAGGAAGACCTTCTATTGACCTGATTCCATCGTGCAACATTACAATTATTATTCGTGACGTGTACTCGCAGACGGAACGTCAATCAGACGTGTGGTTTGTGCGGTACGGCTCCATATGCGTGCATTAAGTGATGCGCGTGCTTCACAAACGCGCGTGAGGGGGGTCCAAACGGGCCGAACGAAGTTGGAATGGCCTGAAATCAGACGACAAATATGAGTGACTTATTTTTGAAGTGGTTAAGCATACGATACGTCAATCGGACGTGTCGTGTGCCTGCGGTGACCGAGAACGCAGTTCTGGTGTCATAAACGGCAAAAACGTGCGTCAAACGGTCAAATTCATAGCGGACGACCTCGAATTGACCTGAAACCATCGTGAAACATTCTATTTATTATTCGTGATGTGTACACGTAGACGGTACATCAATCGGACATGCGTTTTGTGTGGTATGGCTCAATATGTGGGTTTTAAGTGATGCACGCGCTTCATAAACGCGCGTGAGGGGGGTCCAAACGGGCCGAACGAAGTCGGAATGGCCTGAAATCAGAAGAAAAATACAAGTGAAGATTTTTGAAGTGGTCGAGTAGACGGTACGTCAATCGGACGTGCTGTGTGCCCGCGGTGACCAAGAACGCAGTTCTGGTGTCAAAAACGGCCAAAACGGGCGTCAAACAGTCAAATTCATAACGGACGACCTCATATTACCCTGAAACCACCGTGCAACATTCTAATTAGTATTCGTGACGTGTACGCATAGACGGAACATCAATTGGACGTGCGGTTTGCGCGGTACGGCTCAATATGCGTGTTTTATGTGATGTGTGCACTTCATAAATGCACGTGAGGGGGTCCAAATGGGCCGAACGAAATCAGAATGGCCTGAAATCAGACGAAAAATACGGGTGAGTGAACTGCGAAGTGGTCTAGTAGACGACACGTCAATCGGACGCGTCGTGTGCCCGCAGTGACCAAGAACGCAGTTCTGGTGTCATAAACGGCCAAAATGGGCGTCAAACGGTCAAATTCATAGCGGACGACCTTAGATTGACCTGAAACCACTGTGAAACATTCTAATTATTATTCTTGATGTGTACGTGCAGACGACATGTCAATCGGACGTGTGTTTTGCACGCAACAGCTCAATATTGCACTTTTTAAGTGTTGGGCGCACTTCCGAAAGGCGCGTGGGGTGGTCCAAACCATCCAAACGATGTCGTATTGGCCTGAAATCAGACGAAAACAATGGGTGAGTAAATTGTGAATTGTTCGGGCATACGGCACGCCAATCGGAGGTGTCGTGTGCCCGCGGTGACTGAGAACGCACTTCGGGTGCCATAAACGGCCAAAACGGGTCTCAAACTGTCAAATTAAGAGCGTACGACATCGGAGTGACCTGAAATCACAAGGCTAACACTGTAATTATTATTCTTGATGTGTACGAGGAGACGACAGGTCAATCGGATGTGTGTTTTGTGCGCAACGGCTCAATATGCGCTTTTTAAGTGTTGAGCGCCCTTCCGAAACATGCATGGGGTGGTCCAAACCGGCCGAACGACATCAGATTGGCCTGAAATCGGATGAAAACAACAGGTAAGTTAATTGTGAAGTGGTCAGGTAGACGGTACGCTAATCAGAGGTTTTGTGTGCCTGCGGTGACCAAGAACGCACTTCTGGTTCCATAAACGGCCAAAACGGGACTCAAACTATCAAATTCAGAGTGTAAAACATCGGATTGACCTGAAATCAGAGGGGGAACACTTTAATTATTATTTTTGATGTGTAAGTGGAGACGACATATCAATCAGACATGCGGTTTGCACACAACGGCTCAATATGCGCTTTTTAAGTGTTGGGCGCGCTTCCGAAACGCGCGTGGGGTGGTCCAAACCGGCCGAACGACGTCGGATTGGCCAGAAATCGGACGACAACAATGGGTGTGTGAATTGTGAAGTGGTTGGGTAGACGGAACGCCAATCGGTGGTGCTGTGTACCCGCGGTGACTGAGAACGCATTTTTTGTGCCATAAACGGCCAAAACGGGCCTCAAACTGTCAAATTCAGAGCGTACGACATCAAATTGACCTGAAATCAGAGGGGGAACACTGTAGTTATTATTCTTGACATGTAAGAGTATATGACATGTCAATCAAACATGTGGTTTTCACGCAATGGATCAATATGCGTTTTTAAGTGTTGGGCGCACTTCCGAAACGCGTGTGGGGTGGTCCAAACCGGCCGAACGACGTCTGATTGTCCTGAAATCGGCCGACAACAACTGGTGAGTGAATTGTGAAGTGGTCGGTCAGATGGCACACCAATCGGAGGTGCCGTTTGCCTGCCCTGACCGAGAACGCTCTTCTGGTGCCATAAACGGACAAAATCAGCGTCAAACTGTCAAATTCAGAGCGTACGACCTCAGATTGACCTGAAATCATAATGGAACACTTTAATTATTATTCTTGACGTGTACGAGAAGACGGAACGTCAATAGGATATGCGGTTTTCATGTAACGTCTCAATATGCGCTTTTTAAGTGTTGGATGCGCTTCCGAAAAGCACGTGGGGTAGTCCAAACCGGACGAACGACGTCAGATTGGCCTGAAATCGGACGAAAACAACGGGTGAGTGAATTTTGAAGTGGTCGGGTAGATGACACGCCAATCGGAGGTTCCGTGTGCCTACGGTGACCGAGAACGCACTTCTGCTGCCATAAGCGGCCAAAACGGGCCTCAAACTGTCAAATTCAGAGCGTACGACATTGGATTGACCTGAAATCAGAGGGGGCACACTGTAATTAGAACCATAGAATTAACAATTTTATATTTTTAAAACGATAATCGAAATTATGAATATATTTTTAAAATCTTATACTTTTTATCTGTTATAGTAAGTTTGAATTGAAATATGTTAATTTGTTTCAATTATATGTTTATAGGCTTTATTTGGTACTAATTTTATTATTAAATTTTGATATGTAGTTATATTTGATGATGGTTGTGGAGCATGGAAGATGATGATGGGATTTATGTGGTATTCATAGTATTTTATATATTTTTTTTAAAAAAAAAATTCAAAGCTATAGGGGTCGCCATTTGGCGGCCGCTATAGGCATGACCAACAGCATCCGCCACTTGGCGGCCGCTGTAGCCTGTATTTGGGTCAGCTACAACGGCCGACAAATGGCGGCCGCTGTTGGTCAGCCCTACAGTGGCCGCCAAACGGCGGCCACTGTTGGTCATACCCGCTGGCCTTCAGCGGCCGCCAAATGGCGATCGCTGATAGCAACAGCAACAGATCAAAAGCGGTCGTCGTTTGGCGGACGCTAGGCGGCCGCTATAGACCTTTAGCGACGGCTTTTGGCGGCCTCTAAAAGTCATATTTGTACTAGTGTATTACCTTTATTTGTGCATGAAAATGTCATTAACAGCACTACAAAGGCACTATTAATCAAGGAAAAGTTAGGGGTCCCTTTAATCAGTGCTCATAAAAGCACTGATAAAGGTCTCTTTTATCAGTGCACATAAAAGCACTAATAAAGGCCCCTTTTATCAGTGCTAGAAAAATCCATGATAAAAGGTGTCTTTTATAAGTGCTAAAAAAGCACTGATAAAGACCCATTTTATCATCGATTTTTTAGCACTGATAAAATTTAAAAAAATTAAAAAAAACTTAAAAATAATATGTAATGCAGGGGGAGATTTTAACAGTGCTTGACCCCCCCCCCCCTATCAGCGCAATGCGGAGCCCCCTCCCTCTCACCCTACATGCTTCCCTTGCCTGCTCAACCCCCTCAAACTTTCCCTTGTTCCGTTGCTTCCACCAGAACTCGAACACATGACCTCCCCCCTTGCACGTCTGCACCTTTACCACTAATCCATTCGGTTTTTTCTCCATTTAATGATATATATATATAGTTATATTTACTCATATATTAATATAGATTCATATTAATATAAATATATTTTGTTATATTAATACTTATATATTTATTCATATATTAATATATATATATATATATATTTATGTTAATATATATTTATATTTATTTATATATATTGTAATATTTATTCGTATATTAATAAATATTCATATTAATATAAATATATTTAGTTATATTAGTATATATATATTTATTCTTATATTACAAAATATATTTTTTTTTTGAATGTTAATATATATTAATATCTATTTATATATATATATAGTTATAATTTGTTATTTGTATATTTATTTTTATATTAATATATATTTATAAAATTGGGTTTAAATACACTTATAAAATATGTTTTTTTTGTGTTTATAGATAAATAAATACATACATATATACATCACACACACACACAGAGACACACATGCACACACACACACACACACATATATATATATATATATATTTACGAATAAATACATATATGTGTATCTGAAAATCCATAGATTGTCACAATGACTATAACTTCTAATCCAAAAGTCCATTTCAACTCCACAACCTATCAAATTGAAGAAAATGAAACAATATTCGATATGATATGTGGTATTTTCCTAGGGGACTTTGGGATCAGATGTTCTTGTTGTTTGAATGTTAAAAAACCAGGGTATCCAGACTAAAAACTCCGTTTTAGAGGCCTTCTAAACCTTTTTGGCCTTAAAAAATATGACAGAAGGTTCCCTTGGGTCACAAGCGCGTAGATATTGTCACTGGCTTTTATTTCAAATGTTTTAGAGCTCAAACGGACAATCGGATCAAAAGTTATGGTTTTTTGAAGTTTGAGTTACATTTTCAACTTATTTTAGATCTTTTATTAATTTTTTGGATTTTTTTTGTCATTAAGTTGTTATTAAATAATTATTAATTGATGATAATTAGAAAATTATTAATTAATAATAATTTTTTTAAAATTTTTTAAAGCCATTTTAAATAAATTTATTGTATATTAAATGTAATAGTATATTTATACTTATCCATAACATATTTAAATATATATATATATATATATTATTTATAACATTATAAATATACTTATATTATAATATATTATTTTTCATGGTTTTATTTAAAATTTATCATACCTAGGAAAAAGCACAGATAAAGCCCCCCTTTGTTAGCACTACTAAAAATGCACTGATAAAGTGCTTCCCTTTAGCAGTTCTAAAAAATCATTGATAGGGGGGGCTTTACCATTGCAAAAAAATGACTGATAAAGGTTCACATTTAAGAGTACTTTTTTAGCACTATTAAAATTTCCCTTTATTAGTGCTTTTTTTAGCACTTCTAAAGACCCACCCCCCTTATTAGTGTTGTTTTAGCATTATTAAAGGGTGGCACTATAGAAACCCAGTTTTGTGATAGTGAACCATGGAAAATAAAATAATTACTAAAGTTACTATTCATAATGTATAAAATTAAAAGGAATATATTTACAAAATTTGGACATCCTGGTTTCAAATATGGAATCCGTTTTTCTAAATTCAAAATACAAAAGTTGAAAAAATTAATTTAAAATTAATTTCTGTTGTTAAAACAAGAAAGATGGTTTTTTAAAATTAATAACTATCAAAATATTGGCATGTGTTTATGTCCAATTTAAAAGTTAAATTACTTCCAATGACCATCATTGGATTAAATATTAAAAACTTAATCCAATATACATTAAAACGAATTAAATGTATAATCTAACAATATAAATAAATTATATGAAAATAAATTTTTGATTAAAATGCAGTATTGTTTTACTATTCATTAAAAAATGATCTTTATCAGAATAATACAAAAAATTTCATCCAAAGAAAATTTTTATGTCCCACCTATAAAGAATAATTTTATATATTCAAATAAAAAATATAAAAGTGAAAAACACTTTATTTAAAAAGGGTTCTCCATCAAAAGGTGGTAAAACATTCTTTAAAAACATGTTACAGTATTTCATGCTTAAAATCATAATCCTTCTTATTTTAAGCCTCAAAAATTTATTGGATAAATATATAAAAATTCAACAAACAAGTGTAATCATACTGTAGTAAGTTCTATTCATTCCCGCCAAAATAACGACAAGGCATTAACTACCATTTAAAATAATTATAATATTGTTGTATTATTTTTCATTATAACTCAAAATTGTGGGTAAAGTATGATTTCAAAGAAACCCATTATTACACGTGGGTATGTTATCAGACTAAGTGGTATCTTTAACATTATATTAATATTTTATTCATAAATATTAATAGATATGAAAGTGTAATATTATATAAACTTTTGAGTTATTACATCCTTCCACCCTTTTGAAAATTGCATCCTCACAATTTTAAAACTGGGCTCAGAAACTTCATTGAAAATACCATATCGTAAAAAGTGTCAATAAAACTATCACTTTTAAAGAAAGAAAGCGAAGTAAAAATGTAACCATAGATAACAAATACGAGGGTTCCATGTATAAAAACATGGATATGGAATAGAAACTAACTTTTATAGACTAATAAAGATTCATAGAGAACATGATCACAAACATTTAACCACCACAATACCATAAATTTGTGGTTGGTAAATGTCTGATGATAAAATCAAGCATATAACATTTTTTCTCCAAGATCATTTTTAAAGAGTTGAATAAATTTATTACTACATAGACTAAGATCATAATGAAATATACTTTCTTGAAAAGTAGTCTTTCATCCTTTAAATCAATTTCCCCCCAGAAGTCATCCTTCTCTAAAAATGATGAGTATTCAAGATGAATCAACTTCTAAAGAATTACATAATATAAAAAAGATAAAATATATATTTCCCATATCTTCAGACCTTTACAAAAAATAAAATGGTTAGTATGATATAAGATAATCTCCAAAAAGGATAATCCATTATAAAAAGAAATACTACTCTTAATCTCCAAAATTCAACAAACAATACCCAAAGTTAAAATTCTTCAAAATAATCAAAACTAAGAATGAACCTCAAAACACAGAAGTATTTGATCACATGTTCTTCCAAGTTAAAACTTAACATTTATCTTAAAAATAACATCAGCTACTCTTAAAGAAACATACTTTAAAATAATTAACCTAATCGCATATTCTAAAATATAGGTTAATAATTTCCATAACTAACCTAAATTTATATAAATCTAAAATAAAAACATAGATTCTTCAAAAATATAATTCTACCATTACTCTTTAAATAAAATCCCATAGTAGTTTATTTTTCTTAGGAATATAGTTTTCCCAAAGAGAGAACATCTTACAAAATAACATTTATCTCTTAATCAAAAAATAATTTTCCTATACTAAGGATACCCATTTGATAAATCATAAGTTCCAAAATCAACTTATTCTTGATCCATAAAATCATTTAACTAAAAATAATAATCCATACTAACCATGTACTTCATGTAGGTTAGTGGTAGGCGATAAATCTCAGTCACACTTTGGTTGCAAATTTGATTCCAACTGGTTTTTCCAACATGATGAGTTATCAAATAGTATTCATGTTGTCATTTTTATAAAACTATATAATTTTATAACATTATCAAAAATGAGATAAATTCCTCTATAATAACTATAACATATTTTAACCTCAAATTTTTTCTCAAACCTTGTATTTTCATCCCAAAAATTAATAACCATTAATTTAATCAAATTCAAGGATCATATAAACCCAAATGGTTCTTTATAACTATATCCACAAAAGAAAAGATAATTCTTCCCCAAATATCATTTTCTCATAACAAACTTCAGGGTTACACATTCAAGAAAAAAATCATTCTGATTAATCCCATCAATCAAAGAGAATTAATAATTTTAAACATTTCACCACCTAGATATCTAGCATAACTCTAGAATTTCTAAGATGAAGACATATTAATCTTCCAAAAATCATCATGATCCCTTAACCATTTCATTAAACTTACTCGGTAATACTTCTTTCTTATAAAAATTAGAAATCATATCCTGAGATTCAATAATGTCAAAATACTAGCTAAAAATAATCCATACCTTTTATAGGTCATTTTTAGATTCCTCATACACAATTGGAATGAAAATAGGCATTGTTAAACATATATTTGTATGGTCCTTATAATCCCATTCCTGATCCTTCTTCGTAGGACATCAATTTTTTTAATGACCATGAACACCACATTTAAAACATTCAATTCATCCCTTAGAAATGACTTCCTTACATTTCATAGAGTCAATTGAATGCTTCCCTTTTTTCATGATAGGTTATTGCTTTATGACCATTATTACAACATCTATAACATCTTCCCATCCATTTGAAACATTTTCATAGGTGTTTCTTTCCACATTCTTAACACGTAGGTTTTTGAATATACATACATTTATGATTATTACCTAAACATCCATATGGATTTTTTTCGTGCATTAATGTTGCCTTATAAAAATCACCACGTTTCAAGTGGTCAATCATGACTCTAGATACTGGGTTAAGAATAAACACAAGAGTTCTCATTATAGCTCCCATTTCCTTTTATTTCTTATTTAGAAAACCACCACAGTTTCCTTCACATCCATTCTTACTTCGGTGCCTGCTATAAATAGATATTTACTAAAACAAAAAAATGTAACACCCCATGTTTTTCTAAAAATAAATAGAAATGCATGGAAATTTTTTTTAAGTAGTTATTTATAACAATCCTTTAAAACATAACTTTTCTACTTCTATGTTTTTAATTTCAAGAAACCGTCATCTACAATTGTGTTCAGTATGTTATTTGGAGTCTATTAGAACCAAATTGTTTTTTCAATGAATAGTAAAATACCATTATGAATAGTAATATTAACCTAATGAATATTTATTTTTATATAATTATTATTTTCTTAAGGTTTTAAGATAATGACATCTTGATTAATTTTTCAATGTGATATAAAAGCTGTTATAGTTTTTAAATAATTAATTTTTGAATTAAGTATTATTTTATTAAAAATTTAAATTAGAAATATTTAAAAATTTATTTTCCAAAAAAGGAATGTTATTTTTGAATTTTACACATCGATTAATGGTTAGGGTGAATTTTTGGAATTTTTCTGAAACAATTTATTTTTATGTGAATAGTAAAAAATGCAGTTTTTAGTTTCGGTGTGTTAATGACATCATTAATGATGTAATAATGATGTCATAAATCTGGCCAACTTGTGTATAGTTAAATGATATGTGAGGTGTCCAAGTGTCTTATACCATGGTCAAATACCGTGGGAAATCCTATGGTGTTGCAAATACCACTCATGAGATGTCCCTTGGAAATTATTAAAATATTCTCTTACTTTTCCTATAAATACCAACCCATTCCTTCATTAACTTCATTTCCAATTCCTCCTCAATGACTCTATGGCCTCATTACCTTTTTATTAGTCCTCACAAGTTTTATTCAAGCCCCCAACGTTCCAACCATCATGTTCTAAGGGTTACACTACAAGGTAAGAAACTTCTCAATTTCTTTCTTTTTCCATTCAAGTTCTCTTTTATGTGGTATAACTTTCAATTTTCCATACCATGTTATTATTTCCTTATTATTATTGATGTAATATACATTATGATTCATTGATATATGGGTGAACCTTGTACCCACACTTTTTTAAATTTTCTAAAACCATGTTGCGTAGTCATTAGGCTGCTGAATTATTTAAAGGGATTTGTCAATTATTCTTTTATTTTGATTTCTTTTATCATTCTTTAGTCATCTCTTATTACCCAAGAGGCCTGAAATCTCCAGAAATAATTTATATTTCGTATGTTCTCATGTTCATGTAAAATTCAACATCATTATTTTTCTCCTCTTCCACTTATTTAAGGAATAAAAACATTGTTCTTGATGTGTCGAATTACTGACATTGTGGATGATGTGATTTCAATTTTAATTAACTCTTTCAAGTCTGGTTATAAAAAAATTATTTTTAAAACATGTTATAATATATGTATTATTTATCAAACATGGTTCTGTAATTCTTTAGTAATCATGATTTTAATTTATAAGACAAAATGAGGTCATTATTACCAAAAATCCACTAAAATGATCAACACGAACATCATTAATATTTAAAATTTTGAATCATCCTCATGTAAGAATTAAAAAATTATAAATGGTATAAATTATGTTAATGGAAATATGTAAATACTATTCCATTCCAATTTTTCGAGTTTCACTTCCAATCGATAAGAACACCAATCATGAACCAATCTTGGAAGTCATGTAAAGAACTCACCCAAGAACGGTACAATTAGAAAAATACTAACAATTAAAAGGTGAAATGATGTTATTAAATGATTATATAAGATGTTATAAACAATAAAATATTTCTATACAAACTAATAACACTCTTTCAACCATTATACAAGAGGTTTAAACAAGTTGTAAGTAAGAAAAACCTGAGGTAATGGAATTCTTAACCCGATTTCCAATCTTTGAGTTAGCCTTCTACTTCATTATTTATGTGCTATTTAATTTTTCTATTTGATGGTTTCTATTTATATTATGTATTATTATGTGTATATATACATAATCCATCCACTCTATTAAGTCTCTCTTCAATTGTATGATATTTACAAGGGGCTTTTCTTTAAAAATTCCCTTTTTAAATTTGATTTTACAAAATTCACAAGTAAAGTATTTATTATATTATTTATGTTTTATGGTTATGTTTTGGTTATTATGAATTAATTATTATGAATGTTGAGAATTATATTTCTCTCCAATTCATTGGATATGTGTAATTTGGAGTTCGGCCGTGTGGTGACTCCAAGTGTAACTATGATGGTTACACAAATTGCAAGGTAGTCGTGAGGGTTACTAATTATAAGGTAGCTGATAGGGTTACATGATTATGTAAGTAATGCCCCAAGATACCTTTATTGTTATACTTATGTTCTTATGTATTGTAAAAATCTAATTTTTCATAACGTAAGTATATATATATAGGTGATAAGTATGTCTTTTGAAATGATTTCATACAACTAATGTGTTATTCCCTTCTTTTTATATCCCTTATGAAGTTTTTGTGCTGATACCAAGTTTTAAATGATTTTCACAGGTTAATGGATTTTTAAGACAAAGAAGGAATCCATGTTAAATGTTGAATAATTTTCAAGGAGTCATGTTTTATGTTTTAATGTTTTATAATTGGTAAAAAATGGAAACTGTTTTTAAGGTATCCACTCATTAATAATGTGTAATGTTATGAATGTATTGTCCCGATTCCTTAAAGATCTAAATTAGAAATTATCCTCAATGTAAAAAAGAAGTGATTTCTTGACTAAATTCAAGATTATGTATGTAATAACCCTGGGTTCTTATAGTTGGTATCAGAGGATGGTTTAGATAACCTTAGGGGTTAGGGTGATGTTAAAAGAATACCGTAAATGATTTTTACTCTATGATTAATTTGAATTTTTTAGCATTCAAAGATTAACATGTTGCTTAATCTAAGATATGTTTGTACATAATGGTTGTCTGCAGAAGGAACATGGATGATGAAGAGGAGAGGCACCGACAGAATGACATCCTTCCGGATCTATAGCTTGGAATGGTAGTGATTGGAACCGAGTAGTTTGTGATAGTAATGGATCAGCTAATGCAGGAAATAAATGGTGGTGGAATCCATGAAAGAGAACCAATAGAGTTACCGCAATGTAACATGACAATAGTGAAACATTTAAGGAGGCAACACCCTCCTGCATTCAATGGATCTTCTAACCTAATAGTAGCTAAAGGAGGGATCAAAGCCCTTGAAAAGATATTCAATGTTATGGGATGTTTAGACAATCAAAAGGTAAGTCTTTCCATTTTTCATATTGATTGGGAAGCTGCTCAGTGGTGGTAAATGGTAAGGAATATCAGGGTTAGAGAGGATTTTGATGCCTTAGAGTGGGATGAATTTAAAATTATTTTCCTTGAAAAATATTTTCCTAAGGTGGAGTGACATAGAATGGAGAAGAAATTCCTTGAATTGAAACAGAAGGAGGAATATTCAGTGGATGTTTATGATGCGAACTTCACCCGAATGGTGTGGTGTTCCCCAAATCTTATTATGGATCATGATAGAAAAATCAAATGCTTTTTGTGACAACCGGGTCCCGGTGACAGCACAGACACCCCGCCTTAACATGGTCGTCGGGTCCGGGCCCACCAGGTACCACCAGTTGCCCCGCAGATACGTGGGGCCCACCCAAGGGTCCACCCACTTGCCCGAACGGGTCATCTGACTAATGACAGTCCCCATAGGCCAACACCTATCCTTTTCAGTGTGCTTTGTCCTCACTCACACACACCCTGGGAAAATTCCCAGAAGGTCACCCATCCTGATCACTACTCCATGCCAAGCACGCTTAACTGTGGAGTTCTAACCAGACAGGCTCCCGAAAAGGAAGGTGCACCTTGTTGACATGAGTCATATCAATTAGTCATTTAACCCTTTATCATTTGGGGATGTTACAATCACCCCCCCCCCTTTAGAGCACAACTCCCTCGTTGTGGGCCCTACATCTCAACCCAGGCAGTGCACCACGCACTTAAGGCTGGGTTCCTCCTCTGATACCAAATGTGATAACCGGGTCCCGGTGAAAGCACAAACACCCCGCCTTAACATGGCTGTCGGGTCCTGGCCCACCAGGTACCACCAGTTGCCCCGCAGACACGTGGGGCCCACCCAAGGGTCCACCCACTTGCCTGAACGGGTCATCTGACTAATGACAGTCCCCACAGGCCAACACTTGTCCTTTTCAGTGTGCTCTGTCCTCACTCACACACACCCTGGGAATCTTCCCAGAAGGTCACCCATCCTGATCACTACTCCATGCCAAGCACGCTTAACTGTGGAGTTCTAACCAGACAGGCTCCCGAAAAGGAAGGTGCACCTTGTTGACATGAGTCATATCAATTAGTCATTTAACCCTTTATCATTTGGGGATGTTACACTTTTACTCAAGATTGAAGCCATGGTATAGAAGGGCGTTGGCCTCCCGTGAATTCAAAAGTTATGAGAAACTTTTCAGGTGTGCTGAGAGGGTAGAGATGGAGCTTTCTAATGATCACGTTCATTTTGGAAACAAAGAGAAGAAGAAATCCAGATGGAAAGAAATGTGTAAGATTCAACCAAAGAAACCTGATGGTAAGAAAATCGACATTCCATTTTGTGAAAAATGTGGCAAGAAACACCCTGGGGAATTTCTTAGCAAAACTGAGAAGTTTTTTAAATGTGGTATGTTTGGACATATGGCCCGAGATTGTAACAAAAATTATCCAAAAACTAATCCTGATCAGGAGACTATAAAGTGTTTTTAATGTGGTCAGATGGGTCATTATGAAAATTCCTACCCAAAGAGAGATCTGAATGATTCAAAGAAGCCAGACTACCAGAAGAAAGGTGTTGTGAGATAATTTGTGACTATGTCAGCAGATGTCAGGCCATCCAATGAAGTTGTATCATGTACTTTTTTTGTTCACTCAGATTTTACTAAAGTTTTGTTTGATATAGGGTCTACACATTCCTTCATCTCTGAAAAAATTTCTATTAAATTAGAAATATCACCTCAACAAATGAGTCTCGAACATGTTTTAAAGACACCATGGAAAATGTTATAGAAAATATGAATTATAAGAATCTTTCTATTGTGGTATATGGAAAGACTTTACCTCTAAACCTTATTTTTTTAGCCTTAGTCGAGTTTGACTTTATTCTAGAAATGGGTTGGCATTCTGATTATCATGCTAAGTTTGACTGTAGAGCTAAAGAAGTTGTTTTTCAGAAAGATTTTCATTTTTTAAACAAGAATAAACCCATACAATTGATAACATATCAGGAAGATGAGAAACTATTGAAATATGGAAATGAAGGTTATCTTGCTCATATTTCTGAAAACCAGGGGACTATTCAAATTAATGATGTGCCAGTGGTAAATGAATACCTTGATGTTTTCATAATGATTTAATCGGTTTCATACCTATTCGAGAAGTTTAATTCACAATTTACTTAGTTCATAATGCTAAGCCAATGTCAAAACCCCCATATCATATGGATCCAATAGAACATCTTGAATTGAAAAATCAATTTCATACAACTAGAAAAAAATCCTATTGCTACAGTTCAAAATCGTTGAAATAGGTCCCAAAAACGTGGCTATATCCTACGGCCACGGTTTTGAACAATTGTGGCCGCTATTGTCGTGGAAGTAGATCCCAACCTACTGCTATGATTTTCAAAACCATGGAAATAGGCCTCCAAACAGTCCATCGTGGTGATTGACCAATAGCCACAGCTTAAACTGTGGCTATATATGGCTATTTCTATGGTTTTAACCATGGATGTAGCCTTGGAAAACTGTAGCAATATCCTAAATACAAAATGAAACCAGCAAGTTTCGATCCCTTTACCTCACCTATAAAAACCGTTGTACTTACCACTATACCGCTTGACACTTCGTGTATATAAATATATATTATGATATATATTAATATAAATCATGGAAATAGCCTCCAAACTGTGGCAGTAGGTCTTCCCACCAAATTTTTTGTGGGAAAATTTTTCCCGCAGAAGGGCGGGAACTCTCTTACCACAGTTTTCAAAAACTGTGGCAATAGGACATTGAAAATTTCCGCCTATAGCCACGGTTTTAAAACTGTGTCTATAGCCACAACCTATAACCACAATTTTCAAAACCATGGCAATAGGCCATGGAAAACCAGCTTATAGCCATGGTGTTAAAATAATGGTTATAGGCTATAGAACTGTCGCTATAGCCACCTATAGACACAGTTTCAAAACCATGGCTATAGGACCATGGTAGTAGCCTCATTTTCTAATAGTGGCATCATTTTCATGAAAAAGGCATCATTTTTCCTAGAAGTTCACCATGGGGAGCCCCTATTTTGTTTGTTAAAAAAGAAATATGGTTTCATGAGACTTTGCGTTGATTATAGATCTTTGAGTAACATCACTATTAAAAAAAGTATCATTTGCCTCATATCGATGACTTATTTGATCAGATCTAGGGAGCTCAGTACTTTTCCAAGATTGACATGAGATCCGGATACCATCAGCTGAAGGTGAAGGAGGATGACATCCCAAAAAATAGCCTTTTGTATTAGATATGGGCATTATGAATTTTTTGTTATTCCCTTTGGGATAACTAATGCACCAGTGGTATTCATGAATCTTATGAATAGAGTATTTGATGAGTTCTTGGATAAGTTTTTGGTTTTATTTATTGATGACATTCTGGTATTTTCTAAAAATAAAGAGGAGCATGAAAAACATCTAAAGATTGTTTTACATACATATAAATAAAATAAAATATATGGAAAATTCAGAAAGTGTGATTTTTGGTTGCAACCGATTTCTTTTCTTGGGAACATTATAAATAAGGATGGAACAACAATTGATCCTACCAAAACAAAAGTAGTTGATGAATGGAAAAGACCCACAAATGTTATATAGATTCGTAGTTTTCTTGGATTAGTAGGTTATTATCAATGTTTTTTATAAACATTTCCCAGTTATCTAGATTGATAACTAAGTTAACACGAAATGAGGTTAAATTTTTTTGGACAAAATAATTTGATGTTTGTTTTCTGGAACAAAAGAAGAGATTGGTGAATTCTCATATTTTGGCCCTAACTTCCCGGAATGGTGATTCTGTCATCTATAGTGATGCTTCTTTGAAAGGTCTTGGTTTTTTTTTGATACAGAATGGTTAGGTAATTGTCTATTCTTTAAGACAACTTAAACATCATGAGTTAAACTATACCACACATGATTTGGAATTAGCAGCAGTGGTTTTTGCTTTGAAAATTTGGAGGCATCATTTATACGGAACCAAATGTCTAATATATACTAACCATAAAAGTTTTAAGTATATATTCACATAGAAGGAATTAAACATGAGGTAGAGAAGATGGCTAGAACAAATAAAAGATTATGACTACACGATCAATTACCATCCCAGAAAAGAAAAAAATGTGTAGGATTCCTTGAGACGGAAACATCATGCATGATTAACCATGCTACGATAGGAAAATGATCCCTTGATTAATGATTTGATGAATTTTGTCTTAGAAGTTGTTGGGGTAGAAAATACCTCTATTTTGTTTTAGGATTGAGTGTAGTCTTCATTGTCAGACAGAATTAAGAAAGAACAGAAAAAAGACCATGAGCTGCAGAAAAGGGTAAAATTGGCTAAAATGGGTTAGTTTCCAGAATATTATCTTGATCAATTTTGTGTTTTGAGATTTAGTAAAAGGTTGTGTGTGCCTTGTGATTCTCAGTTAAAGAAATCATTTTTGTGTGAAGCTCATAGTTCCCCATTTTCAGTTCATCCTGGTAGTACTAAGACGTTCAGAGACCTTCAGGAGTATTATTGGTGGGATGGAATAAAGTAGATATTGCCGGTTTTACCATGAAATGTTTAACATGTCAATAGGTTACAGCAGAGTGGTAGTTACGGAAGGGGATGCTTCATCCTTTTCCAGTGCCAGAGTGGAAATGGGAGAATATATCCATGGACTTTGTGGTGGGACTACCAAATTCATCGTGAGGTAACAATGCGATTTGGGTTATTTTTGATCAGCTAACAAAGTTTTCACATTTTATTTCTATTTGAGATACAATGTCTTTGGATCATCTTTATCGATTATACCTCAAGGAGATTGTTAGGTTATATGGAGTTCCTATTTCCATTATATTTGACCGAGATCCCAGGTTCACTTCTATCTTTTGGAAGGGACTTCAGAAGTCGTTGGGCATAGAATTAAATTTTAGTATATATTTTCATCCTCAATAAGATGGGCAGTCAGAATGAATGATTCAAACTTTTATGGATATGCTTCGATCTTGTTGAATGGACTATCAGGGAAGTTGGTATCAGTATCTTTCTTTAGTTGAGTTTTCTTATAAAAATAGTTTTCATTCCAGTATTCAGATAGCACCTTTTGAGGCCTTGTATGAGAAATAGTGTCAGATTCCAGCGTTTTGGGTTGAAGTCGGTGAATGAAAGTTGATGGGGAGAAATTAGTATAATAAGTGGATGAAAAGTGGGGATGATCTAGCAGAACATAAGGAAAGATCAGAGAAGGCAGAAAAGTTATTCAGATAACAGAAGGAAAGACTTCTCTATCGAGGTTGGTGAACATGTATTCCTTAAATCACTCCTTAGAAAAGTGTGATGCGTTTCGGTATGAAAGGGAGGATAAGCCCATGGTTCATCATTCCTTTGGAAGTCTTAGAGAAATATGGAACAGTAGCATACCATGTAGCTTTGCCTCCGAGTTTGTCTCAGGTACACAATGGTTTTCATGTTTTGATGTTGAGAAAGTATGTTCCAGATTCATCACATGTCTTCAGCCCAGAAGCAGTTCAGCAGGAAGAGAACCTTTCTTATGAAGAGAAACCGGTTTAGATTCTTGATCGTAGGGAACATGTATTATGGAATAAGGTAATCTGCTAGGTAATGTTTTTTTAGAGAAAACACATGGTTGAAGAAGAAACATGGGATTCTGAAAATGCTATGAGGTAAAAGTACCCTCAGTTATTTAATAAGTTAATAAAATTGCAAGGACGAAATTTCCAGAAGGTGGGGATAATGTAACATCCCAAGATTTTATAAAAACAAATAGAAATGCATGGAACATTGTTTTAAGTAGATATTTATAAGTAGACTTTGAAACATAAATTTTCCACTTCTATGTTTTGAATTTCAAGAAACTGTCTTCTACAATTGTGTTCAGTATGTTATTTGGAGTCTATTAGAACAAACTTGTTTTCTGGGTGAATAGTAACACACCCTTATGAATAGTAATATGAATAGTAATATGACCCTAATAAATAGTAAATTGTTTTATTATTTTATTTTCTTAAGGATTTAAGATAATGGCATCTTGATTAATTTTTTAATGTGATAAAAAATAAGTTATACTTTTAAAATAATTAATTTTTAAATTAAGTATGATTTTATTTAAAAATTAAATTACAAATATTTAGGAATTATATTAAAAAATTTAAATTCATTTTTAAATTCTAATCATAGATAAATGGTTAGGGTTAATTTTGGGAAATTTTCTTAACAGTTGATTTTTCAGTGAATAGAAAAAAAAATAGTTTTTATTTTCGGTGTGTTAATGACATCATTAAAGATGTAATAATGATGTCATAAATCTTTTATACTTTAATATAGTTAAATAATATGTGAGGTGTCCCAAGTGGCTTATACCATGGTCAAATACCATGGGAAAGCCCATGGTTTTTCAAATACCACTCATGAGGTGTCCCTTGAAAATTATTAAAATATTCCCTCACTTTTCCTATAAACACCAACCCATTCCTTCATTAACTTCAATAAAAATTCCTCATAAATGATGCTCTAGTCTCTTTACCTTCCTAGTTGTACTCGCAAGGTTTCCTCAATCCCCCAAGGTCCCAACCATGAAGATCTAATGGTTACTTTAAAATGTAAGAAAATTCTAAATTTCTTTCTTTTTTCTATTCAAGTTCTCTTTTATGTGGTATAACTTTTATGTTTCAATACAATGTTATTATTTACTTCTTATTCTTGATCTACTATATATTATGATTAATTTTTTGGATGGGTTACCCTTTTCCCCTCCCTTTTTTAAATTTTCTAAAACCATGTTGCGTAACCGTTAGGCTGCCAAATTTTTGTAAGGGATTTCTCAATCATGCTTTTATTTTTAGTTCCTTTCTCATTATTTCTTCATCTCTTCTTACCCAAGAGGAGTGAAATATAAAGAAATAATTTATATTCTGTATTTTCTCATGTTCATGGAAAATTCATCATCAATTTTTTTCTCCTCTTTCACGTATTCAAGGTATAGAAACATTGTCTTTGATGTGTCGAATTACCGACATCGTGGATGATGTGATTTCAATTTTCATTAACTATTTCAAGTATGGTTATGAATACATTTTTATGGTTGAACAAAGTTATAATATATTTATTATTTCTCATACATTGTTCTGAAATTATTTTATAATCCTGGTTTTAATTTATTAGACAAAATGAGGTCGTTATTACCATAAAAACCACTAAAATGATCTAAACGAACATCATTAATCTTTTAACTTATGAATCATCCTCATGTAAGAATTAAAAATTGATAAATGTTATAAATTATGGTAATTTAAACATGTAAATACTAATACATTCCAATTTTGGAGTTTCACTTCAAATTGACAAGAACAACCATCATGAACCAATCTTGGAAATCAGGTAAATAACTCACCCAAAAACAGTTCAAGGAGATAAATACTAACAATTAAAGGGTGAAATGATGTTATTAAATGATAATATAAGATGTTATAAACATGATAATTTTTCTTTAAAATAATAATAACACTCTTTTGACCATTATACAGGAGGTTTAAACTTGTTTTAAGTTAGAAAAACCTGAGGTAAAGGAATTCTTAACCCGACTTCCAATCTTTGGGTTAACCTTCTACTTCATTATTTATGTGCTATTTAAATTGTTTGTGTGATGGGTTATATTTATATTATGTTTTATTGTGTGTATATATACATACTCCATCCACTCTATTATGTATCTCTTCAATTTTATAATATTTATAAGGGGGTTTTCTTTAAAAATCCTCTTTTTAAATTCTATTTTACAAAATTCAAAAGTAATGTCTTTATACTATTATTCATGTTGTATGGTTTGGTTTTAGTTCTTGGTCATTTTTTATGATGCAGTGTGGGACCTATATTTCCCTCCAATTCATTTGGTATGTGTAAGTTGGAGGTCAGCTGTATGGTTACTCCAAGTGTAGTTGTGATGGTTACACAAATTTTAAGGTAGCTGTGAGGGTTACAAATTATAAGGTAGCCAAGAGGGTTACAAGATTATATAAGTAATTCCCCAAGATACCTCTATTTTTATACTTATGTTCTTATTTATTATGAAAATATCATTTTTCACAATGTAATTATATATATATACTGGTGATAAGAATTTTTTTTCAAATTATTTTATACGACTAATGTTTTCTTCCCTTATTTTTATATCCCTTACTATGTTTTTGTGCTCATCCCAAGTTTTAAATGATTTTCACGGGTTAATGGTTGTGTAAGACAAAGAATTAAGCCATGTTAAATGTTGAATAATTATCAAGGAGTCATGTTTTAAGTTTTAATGTTTTATAATTTGAAAAAAATGGAAACTGTTTTTATGGTATCCACTCTGTAACAGTGTGTAATGTTATGAATGTATTGTCCTAATTCTCTAAACCTCTAAACATGAAATTATCCTCAATGTAAAAAAGGAAGTGAATTATTGAATAAATTAAAGATCAATTATGTAATAATGATGGGTTCTTATAAAAAGGTTTAGTCTGAGTATATAACTAAATCCATCATATACTATCTTATGAGGATCATATACACTAAGATATACTTATTCATTTTATCTTAAACTCATTAAATTTTTCTAAAATAACTACTCCTCTTCCTAATATTCAAACCATTAGGGTTATATAAATTATTCTTAAATAACACCCTAACCTCTACATTTATCCAAACCGACCTCTGATATCGTCTGTAAGTCCATATCCTTAAACATTACATAATCTTGAATTAAGTTAATAATTAACAAAGAGAATTATTTTAGGAATAGAGATTTATAGAAATATTTCATAACTTATACATAACAACTTGAATATTACAAGTAGACACTTCTACTCAATATCCATTTTTTTCAAATAACAAAAAACTCTTAAAAAGAATTATTTTTAGTTTCATGAGTTTTCTTTGATCTCATCCTTGACCTTATTCATATTTATGTCCTATGAAAAACATTTCAAAACATGGGATGAACAAAAAACTCAATAAGGGATATATAAATAAGAAAAATGGTAAGTTTTTTAAAACAAAATTTAAACCATGAATACATTGTCACAAAGTAATACTTATCACCCTAAAGTAGTAGCAAAAAACACTTCACTAAATATAAGCTCATTTCTTACACTTTTGTAACCAACAGATTACCATAATTCCCATTGAAAGCAACATAGAGCATATAAAGGTAACTTTGAACATAAACATACATAAATGGAATAACCATAAAATCATATTCCACACATATCACAAAATGAAATAGCCATACGTCCAACTTCCATACCCAATGCGTTGGAGGTCATAACGTAACCACACATCCTTGGTTTATCACGGAACCACCCATCCTTCGGTTCATCATGTAATCACCCGTCATTTTTTTATCATGTAACCACCCTTAAAATGTACACGTAACATAAAATAATCATAACCCATAAAAAGAGTATGAATGAAAAATAAAATTTTGAAATTACAATCACAGGATATCATTTGAGGATATTGATATAATCAGTTCATTTAAATCATTCAAAAAGAAGAGTTCTAAATCTATGTGTCCCATACCACTCTAAAACTTTTGAAAGGATTTTATACTTGAAAACACACAAGTACATTTAAATAAATCCTTAAAACCATTTTTTGAACTTGGACATTAACGAGAACAATTTAGAAGAAAAAATCATTAAAACCATTAAAAAGATGTTTTATTTGAAGGGTCCCTTACCACTTCAGAAACACTGGATTAAAAACAATTAAATAATAAAATAGAAAATGAATTTAGATATCATGAGAATATATTAATTAATGATATGAAGAGTCCAAATTGTTATAAATACACATTATAAGATAATAATTGTGAATGACAACAAGATATTCCTCAATGAAAGATTATTGAGATGAAGTCCCTTACAAAGAACATATCTTTAGATTAAAGATAAATCAATGACGTAATTATGTGTGAAAAATATGAATGCACCCAATATAATTGGATATTAGGTTTAAAACAATCAAATGTAATTCAAACATATTCTTGGAAAAACAAAACCAATGACATGGATATTTAACTCAATGAATGAAGATTGAGTTAATATTTACATTACAAAGTTCGTACAAATGACGTAAGAATTTATCAATGGGGGGATTATGTGTAGCAACAGTATATCCACACAAAATGAAGTGGAAATTTAAAAAAAAATAAACAAATAGTTATTCCACACATAATCATGGTATAACATAAACAACTAAGTATGCATAAAACCCAATGAGTAGAAATTTAGTTTAGAAATTCGCTTAAAAACATTCGACAGCCTAACCGTGTCACTTTAAAATTTTGAAAATGAGTAGATAATAGATAAATGGTTATATCATCACTTGGACATATAATTTAAATCAAAATAATAAAATGTAAATTAAAATACATAACATAAATGAAATCTTTGACTAAATGAAGAGGGTGAAAGGTTCTCTTACCATAAGTCTGATTTGTTATGTATGTTCTTTGTTCTTCCTAAATAATAAACTAATGTTAATTTATACTTGCTTAAGAAAATTTTTATTGTTTATTATTCCTTTTATAACACTTATTAACACATTGAAAAAATTTCATAATTATTTATGTTAATATCGGTCATTTTGTTGAAATTTGGTACTTTAGTTGAAAATAATCTTGTAATAATTAGAAATTTTCCATGTGGTGAAAAGTAAATTATCTACAGAATAGTATTAATGCTTTCAATGACATATATAGCCATTATATATGTATTTATAATTGTCCATAACATTTTTAGATAAGAAATGAAATGTACCGTTCATGGAAATGGTAAGTCATACGTACACATGAATGCTACTTTCATTTATTTTTCATATTAAAAAAATAAAAACTAAATGATAAATAGGTATATTAAAATTAAAATATAATAACATATTATATATAAGTTTCAGAAGTTCATTAACTCCATACATTATATGTTTTATATATGGAATGAAAGAGTCATATCACTTTGATGGGGTGGTATTCTGCACTTCCTCAAATGAAATTATCGTATTTACATATCATTAAATGAATAAAGTTATTTTTGTAAATAAAAATTATAGTATCACAGAGAAAATATAAATATAATATATATATCATATATAAATACAATTCCATCATAATGGCCACCATTATTGGTGGTAGGGGACAATCAAACAATCATCATTTAATGAGATAGTAGTTCGTCCTACATAGAAACAGTATGTTTGTATCCATTAGATGGAGGTGTGTGTCTGTGTAGTTATAATAATTCCTATAAAAAACATTATATTATATATAATATACTAGTTTTGTTATAAAATAGTTGAATAAAGAGAGTTTAGGGGTTTGGATAAGGAAAATAAATGAAAGAATCTTGAGTGAAAGCATTACCTCAAATCAGGTAACTCCTTTTTATTTAAGATAAAAGGCTTTCATAAATTGCCTTATTCTATCTGTAAAGCTTCTTTGAGGAAGATATGGACGTTGGGAACTTATTTGGGCCAATTTTGGATGATATATGGGGATTGAGAGGTGTGAGTAAGGGGTTATAAGTGGTGAACTTTTATAAGAGAGAGGAGGGTTAATTTCGGAATGTATTGAAAGATTATTTTATTATAAACTGAATTTCGAATTGAAAAAGATCCAAAAATCATTTAATTCTAAGATAATAATATTATTGTTCTAAATCATCTCATCCAATAAGATTTATACAAGTTTTTTTTTCAAATTTAACCTTTTCATTTAGCTTTAACCCTTGGTTAACTAATTTAACTCTTATCATGTCTTCTCGTATATTCAAACTATATTGTTGATATAGTTACCATAAAATGAAAATGAAACCTAAAGTGGTTAATTAATGACATTTTCAATATTATCTAAGTCATTTGGCTGAATATTAGTTTTTTAGGACTATTATATCATTATGGAAAATTGAATTTTTTTAAAAACTCATTTATATCAATTTTTATACTATTTATATCATGACTTTTTAAAATCCATAAAAACTAGATTCATTCGAAAAACTAAATTAATTTAAATATAAAAAGTTATAATCATTCATAAATTTTTTTGATTGCATTAAATGTTTAAAAATAAATTTATTTTAATATTTATAATCTCATTTATTTAAATCATACAGTAATAAGGTAATCACTACATCATCATTGTGTCATAAATAAATTTATTTGACGTCTGGAAATTATAAATAAAATATGATGACATGTTAAATCTTTTTATATTTATAATTACTATTTATAGTCAAAAATATGACTTATATAACCCAATATAAAAGTTTTTTTACTAAACGATACATGTTTATGTTACATTTTTATATTAAGTTAATTCTTATAAAATGTCATTTTCACATCCAAGTGGCACAATGGGGTCCCAAAATCGACCCAAGGATGCCCATGGTCGTAAATATCTCATACCATAGGATTAATACATGTTTTGGGGTAGTTTAATATTATTATAATATTATTTTTTACCATTATTTACCAGATTTACCCTTTAACCATGGTAAATAAAATAATTACTGAAGTTATTATTCATAATGTATAAAAATAAAAGATAGCTATTTACACAATTTGTACCTCCTTATTTAAAATATGGAATCAATTTTTCCAAATTCAAAACACATAAGTGGATGAAATTATATTCAATTTAATTCCCATTGTCAAAACCAAAAACAGTGTTTTTAAGAAATAATAACTATCAAAAGATTGGCATGTGTCTATGTCCAATTTAAAAGAGAAATTAATCAGAATGACCACAATTGGATTAAATTATAAAAATTTAATCCAATTAAACATTAAAACCAATTAAAATTACTATCTATCTATATAATTAAATTATATGAAAAGGAAATTTTCAATTAAAATTGTGTAATTTTTACTATTCCTTCAAAAAATGAACATTATCAAAAAATGCCATAATTTCATCCAAATTATATTATGGCATCCCGCTTCTAAAGAATATTTTTTTTTCAAATATAACATATAAAAGTGATAAAAACTAGTTTTAAACATGTTTCTTCATCAAAAGGCAGTAAAACATCCTTTTAAAAAATATTAGTGTATTTCATGCTTAAAATTGGAATCATTATTATTTTAAGCCTCTAAAATATGTTGGATAAATATATAAAAATTTAACAAACATGTGTAATCATATGGTATTTATTTTTTTTCATTACCACCAATATAACGACTAGGTGTTATCTAATATTAAAAATAATAATATTATTATTTTATTGTTTTTCAATATAACTCAGAATTGTGTGCAACGTAAGATTTCAAAGAACACATTGTTGTGTGTTGAGTACTTTATCAGACTAAGTGTTCTCTTTAACATAAAATTAATATCTTATACATCAATATTAACAGAAATTATAATTTATGATTCGATAAATACCTCATCTGTTACATCCTTCCCCCCTTTTTAGAAATTGCATCCTCTTAATTTTAAAATTGGGCTCGGAAACATCATTGAAAATCCTACATTAGAAAAATAGTCAAAAAAATCTCACTTTTAAAGAAAAAAAAGAGAATTAAAAAGGTCACCAGAGGTAACACATACTAGGGTTCCATGTAGAAAAACAAAGATATGGAAGAGAGACAAACTCTCATATACTAATAGAGAGTGATATAGAACTTGATCACAGAAATTTAGCCACCACAATACAATAAATATATGGTTGGGTAAAAGGTTGATGATAAAATAAAGAGTATATAATTTTTTCTTCAATGTCATTTTAATAAAGTTGAATAATTTTATTACTGCCTCGACTGAGATCAGAATGAAATATACTTACTAGAAAAGTTTTGTTTCATCCTTTAAATCAATTTCCCTTAAAAGACATATTTTTCTCCAAATTATGAGTATTAAAGATGAATAAACTTCTATAAAATTACATAATCCACAAATTATTAACTATATATTTCCCATGCCTTTAGACATTAAACAAAACCAAAATGGTTAGTATGTGATAATATAATCCCCAAAAATGATAATCCATTATAAAAATAAATATTACTCTTAATCTCTAAAATTCAACCAACAATACCCAAATTTAAAATTCATCAATATAATCCCAAATAAGATTGAAACACAAAACTCTGAAGTATATGATAACATATTCTTCTAGGATAAATCTTATAATTTATCTCCAAATACATTAACTACTCTAAAATAATCATACTTAAAATTAATTAACCTAATCACATATTCTCAAAGATAGGATAATCATTTCCATAACTAACCCAAATCAAAATAATTCTACAATAAAAATATAGATTCTTTCAAAATAAAATTCTAACATTACTCCTCAAATTAAATCCCATAGTATTCTATTTTTCTTATACATATAGTGTTTCCAAAAGAGTGAACATCTTCCAAAATAACATTTATCAGTTAATCAAAAAATCATTTTCCTATACTAAGGTTATCCATTTGATAAAACATAAGTTCCAAAATCAACATATTCTTGATCCATAAAATCATTTAACTAAAAATAATAAGTCATACTAACCAGGTACTTCATTTAGGTTAGTGGTAGGAAATAAATCTGAGTCGCACTTCGGTTGGGGATTCGATTCTCGTAGCTTTATCTGACGCGAAGGGTTTTCACACAGTTTACATGTTGTCATTTTTCAATAATTTTATAATTTTATAACATCCCCAAAAATGAGATAAATTTTTCCAAAAATAAATATATCATATTTTAACATAAAATGTTATCTAATACCTTGCATTTTCATCCCAAAAATTAAAAACCCATAATTACTTCAAATTCATGGATCATATAAACCCAAATGGTTATTTATAACTATATCCACAAAAGAAAAGGTAACTCTTCCTAAAATATCATTTTAAAATAAAAAACATCATGGTTACTCATACTAGAGAAAATTATTCCAAAGTTATCCCATCAACAAAAGATCTTTAATACTTTTAAACTTTTCATCATCTAGATATCTAACATAATGCTTGAATTTCTAAAATGTATACATCATAATCTTCCAACAATCATCTTGATCCCTTAACCATTTTTTTCAACTTATTCCAAAATACTTATTTCCAAAAAAACATGAATTATATCTTAGTATTCGATAATGTCAAAACACTAGCTAAGAAATAATCCACACCTTTCATATTTCACTTTCAATTTCCTCATCCATAATTGGAATGGAATTAGGCATTGGTAAACCTATATTTGTACAATCCTACTAATCTCATTCCTGAACCTTCTTTGTAGGACATGTATTTTTGTAATTACTATTCACATCACATTTAAAACATTCAATTGATCCCTCATAAATTACATCTTTCACTTCCCTGGAGTCAACTAATCTATTCATTTTTCCATGATAGGTTATTTATTTACATCCTTCATTAACACATCTATAAAATCTTGTCATCCCTTTGAAAAAAAATCCTAGGGGTTTATTTCCACATACTTGACACATAGGTTATTTAATATACTTACCATTAGGATTATTATTTGAACATACAAAGGGATTATTTTATAAAATATATGATTCCATATAAAAATTCCCAAGGTTCAAGTGTTCAATAATGACTCCATATAGTTGGTCGAGAGTAACTACAAGATTTCTCATTCCAGTTCCCATTTCATTCAGTTGATTATTCAGAAAACCACCATAGTTTACTTCAAATCCATTATTACTTCGATGCCTTCTAGATCAATCAATTTACTAAAACCAAAAAGGTAAGTGTTAGTATATAACTAAATTCATCATATATTAACTTATGAGGAGGGTATACACTAAGATATACTTATTCATTTTATCTTAAACTCATTAAATTATTCTAAAAATAACTATGACTCTTTTTTATATGATAACCATTATAGTTATTTCACCTATACTTAAATAACACCCCAGCCTCTACAGTTATCTAAATTGACCTGTTATACCAAAATTAAGGCCCCAGCCTTAAACATTACATAATATTGAATTAATTTAATAATTAACATTGATGATATTTTCATGTCTAGAGATTTATAGAACTAGTTCATAACCTATATTTAACAACTTGAATATTACTAGTAGACACTTCTACACACTATCCGTTCTTTTCATAAACCAAAACTCTTAAAAAAATAAACATCTTCAGTTCCATGACTTTTCATTAATCTCATCCTTGACCCTATTCATCTCTATTTCCAGTGAAAAACATTTCAAATCATTGGAACATCATAATAAAATAGTAAGCGATACATAAATAAGGAAAAATTATAGTTGTTCAGAAAAAAATTTAAACTATGAAGAATTTATCATAAAGTAATAATTTTCCCCTTAAAGTAGTTGAAAAAACACTTCAATGAATATAAGCTCATTGCTTACCATTTTTTGTAACAAAAATATTACCAAAAATCTCATAGAAAGAAACATATATCATATAAAGGTAACTTGGGACATAAATATATTTAAAGGGAATAACCATACAGTTGACTTTCACACATATCACTAAATGGAATAGCCATGCGGCTGGCTTCCATAACGAATTCATTAGAGGTTATAGCATAACCACCCATCCATGGTTTACCCCAGAACCACCCATCATTTGGTTTATCACGTAACCATCCACCATTTGTTTATCATGTAACCACCCATAAAATGTCCAAGTATCATAACATAACCATAACACATAAAATGAGTATAAAGTAAAAAATAACATTTCCACATTACAATCATAGGATATCATTTGAGGATATTGATATAATATTTTTATTTAAAAAAATCCAAAAAAAGAGTTTTGAATCAAACTATCCTATACCACTCTAAAACTTTTGAAATTAATTTATACATTAAAATACTCATGTCCATATAAATAAATCCTTAAAACCATTTTGAAAATATGGACATTAATGATAAATATTTACAAGAATAATTCTTTAAAACATTTAAAATGATGTTTTAGTTAAAGAGTCCCTTACAACTTGAGAAACACATGAATAAAAATAATTAAGGAATAAAATCAAAAAGGACTTTAGATATCATGATAATATACTAATTAATGATATAAAGCATAATAAGGGTCGTTTATACAGATTATAAGACAATATTTGTGCATTATAACAAGATATTCCTCAATGAAAGGATATAGAGGATATCATTTGAGGATATTGATATAATCAGTTCATTTAAGACATTCAAAAAGTAGAGTTTTGAGTCAAACTATCATATACCACTCTGAAACATTTGAAATTAATTTATACATAAAAGAAATCACATCCATATAAATAAATCCTTCAAATAAATTTCAAAATATGGAAATTAATGAGAAATATTTAGAAGAATAAATCTTTATAACATTTAAAATAACGTTTTAGTTAAAGAGTCCCTTACCACTTGAGAAACACTTGAATAAAAATATTTAAGGAATAAAATCAAAAGGGACTTTAGATATCATTATAATATACAAATTCATGATATAAAGAGTCATAATGGTTGTTTATAAACATTATAGGACAATAAGTGTGCATTACATCATGATATGCCTCAATGAAATGAGATTGAGATGAAGTCCCTTAAAAAGAACATATCCTTAGATTAAGGATAAATAAATGACATAATTATTGTTGAAAAATATAAATGCACCCAATATAAGTGGATATTAAGTGTAAAACAATAATAGGTCATCCACACATATTATTGAAAAATCAAAACCTATGACATGGATATTTAACTCAATGAATAAATATTGAGTTAAGATTCCCCTTACAAAGTTTGTATAAAAACATAAGAATTTATCAATGGGGTAATTATTTGAAGAAATAGTATATCCACAGAAAAGGAAGTGGAAATTACAACATATATAAAAAAATAGTGATTCCACACATAATCATTGTATAACATAATCAATGAAGTATGCGTAAAACCTAATGAGTGGAAATTGAGTTTCGAAATTCCCTTATGAAACTTTGGAAGCCTAACGACATCACTTAAAAACTCAGAAAATGAGTTGATGATAGATAAAAGGGTATATCATCACATTGACATAAAATTTATAATAACATATGAAAATATAAATTAAAATAAATAACACAAATAAGTAGTTGACTAAATGAGAAGGGTGAAAGGTTCTCTTACCTTGAGTCTAATTCATCAAACATGTTCCTTATTCTTTTTAAATAATAAATTAAATTAAATTTCTACTTGATTAAGAACATTTTTCAAGTTTATAATTTATTTTATATCACTTTTTACCACTTTATAAAAATTACATAATTTTTGAAATTAATATCAATTGTTTTGTCGATATTGGGTACTTGAAACGAAAATGATCTTGTTGAAATTGAAAATTGTACATGTGGTCAAAAGTAAATTATCTCCATAATAGTATTCATGATTTTAATATCATATATATCTATTATATATTTATTTATAATAGTCCATGAAATTTGTAGCTAAAAAATTAAATGCACCATTCATGGAGAGGGTAAGCCATATGTACACATGAACGCTACTTTCATTTATTTTTCATATTAAAGAAATGAAAACTAAATAATATATAGGTATTTTATAATTAAAATATAATATAATATGACATATAAGTTACATAATTTCATCAAAACCATACATTATGTGTTACATGTATGGAATGAACGAGTCATATCACTTTGCGGGGGTGATAGTCCGCACTTCCCCAAATGAAATTATCAAATATACAAATCATGAGAAGCATAAAGGTATGTTTTTAAATAAAAATTAATTTATAATAGTGCTAACATTAATATAATATATTTATCATATATAAATAAAGTTTCATCATAAAGTACACCATGAGAGGTTGTAAGAGAAAATCTTACAATCATCATTTTGTGAGGCAGTAGTTCACCGTACACAGAAACAATATGTTGGTATACTTTAGATGGAGGTGTGTGTAAGTGTAGTTATAATAATTGTTATAAAAAAATCCTATAATATATTATTTTTTGTTTTTTAAAAAAATAATGGTATAAATAGACTTTATGGGGTTGGAGAAGGAAAATAAATGGAAGAAGCTTGAGAGAATACATTACCTCAAATCGGGTAACTCCTTTTGATTTAAGCTAAAAGGCTTTCTAGAATTTTTTTTATTCCCATTTTATTGATTCTAGGAGGTATATATGGATGTTTGGAGCTTATTTGGGTAGATTTTGGATGATCCAAAGGTCTTGAGAGGTGTGATTAAGGGGTTAGAGGTGGTGGCCTTTTATTAGAGGGAGGAGGTGTACTATATGAATGTCTTGAAATATTATTTTATTATAAACTGAATTTAGATTTGAAAGAGGTAAAAAACTCATTTAATTCAAATATACGACGATTATTTTTCAAAATCCTCTCAACCAATAAGTTCTAGACAAGTTTTTTTTCAAATTTAACCTTATCATTTAGCATTAACCCTTAGTTTACTAATTTAACTCTTATCATGTCTTCTTGTATATTCATTCTATATGTTTAATAAATTTACCATATAATGAAAATAGAAATTCAAGTGGTTCATTAATTGCATTTGAAACATTGTTTATGTAATTTGGAATAATCATATATTTTTATGACTACTATAACATTTTAAAAAATAGAATTTGTTTTAAAAACTCATTTATGTCAATTTTTATACTACTTTTATCAAGACTTTTTGAAAATCCATGACATGATTATTTCATAAAAAACATCATAAATTCAAATATAAACATTCATAATCATCCCTAAAATTATTTTATTTCATAAAAAGTTTCAAAATAAATTTATTTTAATATTTATAATCTCATTTATTTAAATCATTCATTAATAAGGCAATCACGACATCATCATTGTGTCACAAATAAATTTATTGATGTCTAAAAATTATAAATAAAATACCATTATGTATTAAATATTTTTTTATTTATAATTACTGTTTATAGACAAAAATATAATTTATATTAACCCATATAATAATTATTTTACTAAAAGATGCATGTTTATGTCACATTTTTCTTTATATTAAATTAATTCTTATAAAATGTCATTTTCACATAGAAGTGGCTCCATGGGGTCCAAAAATAGACCCAAAATTCCCATGGTTGTACATATCTCATCCAATAGGATTATTACATGTGTTAGGGTAGTTTAATATTATTTCATAACCTTATTTACCATATTTACCCTTTAACCCTGGTAAATAAAAAAATTACTGGAGTTACTATTCATAATGTCTAAAAATAAAAGGTAACCCCTTGAACAATTTTGACCTCCTGATTCCAAATATGGAATCCATTTTATCAAATATAAAACAAAAAAGTGGCAGAAATTAATTAAAAATTAATTCCCAATGTCAAAACCAAAAGGCATATTTTTAAAATGTAAAAACTATCAAAAGATTGACATATGTTTATGTAGAATTTAAAAGTGAATTACTTACAAAGAACATAATTATATTAAATGATGAAAAATTAATCCAATTAAACTTTAAAACCAATCGAAATTACAATATAACTATATAAATAAATTAAATTAAAATGTAGTTTTGAATTAAAATGCAGTATTTTTTTACAATTCATTAAAAAACTAACTTTATCAAAAATATACCCAAATTTCATCCAATGTAAATTTTGATGTCCCAAATATAAAAAATAATTTTATTTTTTCAAATATAACATATAAAAGTTACAAAAAAAATATATCTAATAAGGGGTCCCCATCAAAAGGCAGTAAAACGTCATTTTACAAAATATTAAAAAATTTCTTGCTTAAAATCAGAATAATTATTTCTTTATGCCTCAAAAAATTATTCAATAAATATAAAAACATTTAAGAAACATTTATAATAATATTTTTGTTAGTTTTTTTCATTCCCTCCAATATAACAACTCGGCATTAACTACAATTTAAGATAATAATATTATTATTGTACTATTTTTTAGAATAACTCAAAATTGTGTGCAACGTAAGATTTCAAAGAAACTCATTGTTGCATGTTGAGTATGTTATCAGAATAAGTGTTCTAATTAAAATAAAATTAATTTCTTATTCATAAATATTAATAGATAAGAAAATGTATTATTCTATAAATACTAGGATCGTTACTTGGCCGGATTGGGTAATGTATGCGAACTGGTTTGGTAGAAAGTGATGATATACCAAAATATTTTTCCTTTTCATAAAATCATTATAATTAGATTCTAAATCTCATGTTTTTCATTATAGATAAATTCCAACTAAGAGAAGGGTGTTGGTTGGGAGACATGAGGAAATTTCCGAGAATGCTCCTCTAGTAGTGGAGAAAGAGAACAATTTTATCCAAGAAAATAAGGAAGACAAGTTCTGTGAGAACTTTTCTAATTTTATAAAAATGATGGAATGGGACCTAGGGCAGGTTGCACCAAGTATGATTGAGCTAACCATTGATTTTTATTTGTAGTACCATCCAACATTTACTAGAGGGGGTGGTCCATAGGAAGTGAAGTTCTAGATAGAGTCTATCCAAAATATTTTTGACCATATTGAGACTCATCTCAAGAAGAATGTAAAGTTAGTGTCCAATGTACTGAGAAGTTAAGAGAATCATTGGCGGGACATTATGGTTCAACTAGATAACTTATGGATCTGGTTAGGTGGGTAATTGGTGCAGCTTTAGATATTAGAAAGCACCATTTTGAAACTTTTTCATTGTGTAGAAGCACAAAGAGAATTCAGAAGAGAAGGTCAGCTTCTCAAGGTAGTGACCATGTATTCTGTTATCTTTTTTGTAGGTTGGGGCACAAGCTTGACCAGTGTCCCAGCCCACTAGATATGTTCTGAGCATTTGGTAGGCTGGGCCACATGCAGAGATTCTATAAGAACCTGTGATAGTCAGAGAATGATGGGGGTTAGAGGTAGATGTGAAGTGTTGGAAGGGGGTCTATTACCCCATATCAAGCAGGTAGTTGGACCTCCCTAGGTTGAAATAGTAGAGGATATGTATGTGGAACCCTAGGGTGAGATCAACCTTATCAGCAGAGTTGTTCAGTCCAGGGTACTCAGGATAAAACCTAGAGTAAAGGGGTAGGTCATCTCCATGAAGTTAAAACTACAACTGATGGTGGTGTGGTGGGACAATATACTATTTGAAGAACAATTTTGGTAGCTTCCACACTTTCTATGGATTTATTTTATACATGTTGTACACATTTTTTTTATTTCTACTCAGTTCATAGTTGTGTTGGGATTAACTGTTGAAAATTCATGTGGGGTAATGTCGCATGATACATCACTAGGGGTACGGATTAAGGACATAAGGTTGTGTAATGGTTGTACTTTGTAAGATTGTGGGTATCTTTTTTGGGGGGGATCTTTTAGTCCTAGAGATGTTAGGTTTTGACCTAATCTTGGGGATGGATTGGTTGGTGTTATATCAAACCTGTATCGATTATTACCGATGTCGGGTAATGTTCACATCTCTTAATAGAACCACTTACCTCCTTCGTGGTGAGTGGGATACTCGAGCAGTCTGCACAGGGCCATTACATCAATAGTTGAGAGAACTCACATCACATGTATCATGCCTTATATTGGATGATGGGGAGAAAGAGAGGCCAATACTCCATTTTATTGTGGACCAGTTTTTGGATGTGTTTCTTGAGGACTTCTTAGGGTGACCACTCGAGAGAGATGTTGAGTTTACAATTGAGTTCTTACTAGGAGCTGATCCAGTTTATACTTCACAATATCTAATGGAATTACAAGAACTACAAGAACTAAAGATTTATCTATATGATTTAGATAATAAAAAGTTTATTCATCCTAGAACATCACCATGGGGATCTCCTGTGCTTTTTCTAAGAAGGTGGACAGATCACTGAAGAAATATGTTGATTATAGGAAACTGAACCAGATGAATGTTAAGAATGGATACCATTTTCCTAGAATTGATGACCTATTTGATCGTCTTAGAGGCGGCTTAGTGTTTTATAAGATCAATTTGAGAACATGATATTATCTGTTGAGGGTGATACCTTCTGACATACCCTAGATATCATTCCAATGCAGGTATAGGTTGTGCGAATTTCTGGTGATTCTATCTGGATTGACCAATGAACCTACTGTGTCCATGGCCTTGATTAAAAAAATATTCCACCCATATCTAGATAATTTTTTATTGGAGTTCATTGATGAAATCGTGGTGTACTCCAAAATTCATGATGATCATTTCAAACATCTTGACAACATCTTGAAAACACTAAGAGAGCATAGGCTTTACACTAAGCTATCAAAATTTCATTTTTTGGATTGATGAGGTGCACATTATGAGACACATCATATCTAATTATGGTGTGTCGGTGGATCCATAAAAGGTTAAGTTTGTGGTATCTTTGGAGTAGTTCAATAATGTCTCTAATGTTCATTGTTTTTTGGGTTTGGTTGGTTATTACTGAAGGTTTATTAGAGATTTCTCTCATTTGAAATTTCTACTCATATGCTTAACCAAGAAGAAGTTATATTTGGATGTTCAAAGTCTTTTGAGAATTATTTTCAAGAGAGGAATAATTGGTTGAAAATAGAACTGATTTTGATCTTACCCAAACAAGGTAATAATTACACTTTTTTGGTGATGCATCTAGTGTTGGACTAGGGGCAGTGTTGATGCAGGGTGAAAGGGTTATATCTGATGGGTCAAGGTAGTTGAGACCATATGAATGGAATTTTCCTACTCATGACTTAGATGTAGCTATTTCAGTTCATTCCTTGATGTTTTGGAGGAAATTCTTGTTGGGAGAACCATTCATAGTGTTCACCAACCATAAAATTATAAGATACATATTCTCTCAGTAGGATGTGAATCTTCAACAATGATAGTGGGTCGAGTACCTATAGTCATTTTATTTAATCTTCGTCTATACACTAGGGAAAGGGAATAGTGTCACTGATGATCAAAGATGGAAGACTCAGAATCATGTAGTTTAATAATCTATTTCAGAGTGGAAGATGATGGACTTGTTTGTTGAGATGCATTTGGAGGTACAAGAAAGGCATGGGTAGATGACCCTTGAATCTATAGTAGTTGAGTCTATTCCTTTAAGATGATTTAAAGAGAGTCAATGGGTGGATCTAGAGTTCCTGGCTATGATGGAGAGTCTTAATGTTGGGGAGTCACCCTTTGGTTGTACTTTTAGTGCCTATGAAGTTTTTTATGTTCATGGTTATTTTGTGGTGCGAGCAGGTGTACGGGAGGATTTGATGTATTATTTTCACATGTCAAAGTGGGCAGTGCAGCATAGATTGACTAAGATGTGTCATGTTTTTCATAGGTAGTTTTAGTGTCCAGGAATGAAGAAAGAAGTTGTGAGTATTGTGGAACTATGCCTTACCTATTAGTAGGTGAAGGCAGAGGATCAGCATCAAAAAGGGTTGTTGTAGTAATTGCCTATTCCAAAGTGGAAGTGGAATGAAATAACAATGGACTTCAAGTTGTTCTTCTAAGGATGCCCTAGAATCATGATTCAATTTTGGTGGTGGTAATTTGGATAAACAAATTGGCTCATTTCTTGCCGATCTAGGAGACCTACACAGTTTACCAGTTGGGATAATTGTATGTTTAAGAAATAGTAGAGTTGCATGGTGTGCTGATAACCATAGTTTCATATTGTGATCCACATTCCACCTCACACTTCTTGAAGGTTAAATATAAGGAAATTGATAACCAGGTGTTTTTCAATACAGATTACCACCCATAGACTGACGGGAATTTAGGGTGTACAATTTGAGTTTTGGAAGACATGTTGAGAGCTTGTTTTCTAGATTTCAATGTTTCGTGGGAAAAGCATTTGTCTCTTGTTGAGTTTTATTTCAACAAAATCTTTCAGAATATAGTTTATATGGATCCACTTGATACACTCTATGGGATACTATGTAGATATCCATTGTGTTGGTTAGAGGCTGGTGATTCTGAGATGTTAGGACTGAGTCTGGCGCAGGAGATTTCATGGAAGGTTTGATTGATTCAAAATCGTATTAAAATGGCTCAAAGTAAACATTATTCATATGTTTATCGGACTCTAAGACCTCTTGAGTTTATGTTGGGTGATAGTGCATTTTTTTGGGTGTTTCCAAAGTTGGGTCACTATAGTATCTAGAAATAGATAACGTTAGCCTCTAGGTATGTGAGTCCATTTGAGATTGTAGAATGGATCAAACCCATGGCATTCTTATTAGCTCTACCATAGTGGTATAGTGGGATTCATGATGTTTTTTAGGTTTCAAAACTTTTATAGTATCAAACAGATCTATATCATGTGATAAATGTTAATGATGTCGAGTTTGAGGTTGATGCATCTTTTGAGGAGGAACCAGATCATGTTATAGATCATAATGAGAAAGACTTGTGTGGAAAGGTGGTTCCTTTAGTTATTGTTCTTTGGAAACATGGAGAAATTCTAGAAGAATTTTTGGGCATTGAATTAGATATGTGGGTCCAGTGGCCCGATCTCTTTTCATAGGGAACTCAATGATGATAGGGAAGAGCGGCTCAGGGGGGGGAGTCGTCATAAGGTGGGAAGGTTGTAATATGAAAGATCCCCATTAAGGTATTTTTTTTAATATTTCAGTTTAAGTCCTTTATTTTTAATGATTATTTGTTTCCAAAATTTCATGAGTATGCTCGAGGGTGTTTCTAGGGTTCAGGATATTAAAATGGAGGAAAAGATATTTTCTGGACATGTTGCACAGTTTTAGCACAATTAGTGAAAACGGTGAATAAATCCCTCATAACCATGCGAGGAGGTTGTTTTCAAACAGTAGCATCCATGCAGTTTTCATATGACTTTCAAAACTGTGTGGATAAACTATGTGGCCTAGTAACTTTGAGAAAATTTCAAAATTGACATTATAGGATTTTATGTTCCATCTCAATATTTCTCCCCCTTCTTCCTCCTTCAACCCTAGTGATGATCCAAGATTCCCAAATCTTTTAATACGTGTTTCTCATTCAATAATAGTCCATTTGGATCACCTTCAATTTCATATTTAAGATCTGGGTAAGTCTAATCCCATCATTTCTTCTCTTTTTGGCATCGGGTTCACACCTTTTCTCTATCTCCTTCTATAGCTCTAAAACCCTTTATTTTTTTGTGAGTTTTAGATTAAGGTTTCAAAGGGGTGATGAATTGGGATCTAAGGGATTTATTAGGATTTTTTTCAATGAAGTATTAATTTTAGTTGGTCTACAAGTTATATTCCTTGGTTTTGTGTGGATTGTGCATGTAGGGTTTCATTCTTGTCTCCCATCTTGATGTGTTCTTTATGACATTATAAATATGTGGTGTATTGGTGTCTAAATGATTAATTAAACCTTTATTGATCTCCATGGAATGAAAAATGGATGACGTGACTAAATTATGGCTACCTATGGGCTTTTTCATCCCTCCTGATGGGGCTAATAGAAATATAAGTTGCAAAATTGACACATGATGATGTAGAGACATATCGAAGAGGATAATTGGTTTATGTGATGAGTTTAAATTGATTTTGGTTAGTTGTGTATAAAGTCGTTAAAGTCTAAGTGATTTTTTTATATCTAATTGGGTCGAATGGTATTATTGGGAATATGATAAGGAATTATGTTTACACTTTAATATGCTAAGTGAGATAGGCCTGGGAAATGGAAAATGGGACTAAAAGGGTTAAGTATTATAAATAATGAATGTGTTAATGGATTTATGCATAATGGTAATTTTCCATTTATTGATATTGTTGTAATATTTCAAGTAATATTACCTATGTGTGGTTATGATGTGTTTAATTATAAAGAATGATAAATAAGAATGTGTGCATGGCTTGGTAGAGTGGGGTATAGACATGAGAATCTATGCCCACGGGTCAAGTGGGATTGGGGACCTAAATCCACCCCAAATGCATGATTTATTGAAGGGATAAGAGTTATATTCCTCTAATGGTTTCATTCCACCTAGACTGAGGCTTTTAGGTAAGGATTATTAGGTTGTCATAATGTGATGCCTATTGAGATAGGACTTGATCTTATTTATGCAAGTTATTAATTGTTTCTTATTTTTTGGTAATTGAATTGTGTTCTGATGTGGCTTACTCTAGTAAAGAGGGTATAGTCTCTTCACATTACCTATTAGACACTTGCTTCTAGTCAACAACCTCTAGCATACAGGGAGGCACACCTAAGGTCATGTGGCGACCCAGCTTTGGGCACTGGTTTAGTGGCTCCAGGATCGGGGACATTACAAACCCACTCTCTAGAAACAAAAGTATCACAATTTAAAATTATATTACATTTCAACCATCCCAATCATTCTTTCAAAAATTTCAATTATTTTCCATATTCAACCATTCTTTGAAAAATCCACTATGTTTTGAAAATTGAATTATTTTTAAAATACCACGACCATTTTTTTTTTCAAATATGCACATTTGAAAGGAATTTACATATTTTTTAAAATTCAACTCATTCATACCAAAACATAAATAACTACACCCAATGAAATATTAAATCCTAATAGAAAGTAATTTCTACCATGCATTCCATACTCATCTCATTAACTAAACCCATGATAATAATATCACGCTCCTATATGTTTCTCCAAAATACTTATGTACCCATCTCTATTGTAACATTAAATTCAGCATAAAAATGTTATTTATGTACTTTTATGTTATATATTTAAACTTCCAACAATAGACTCCTTTATACCATAAAAATTAAAGTAATACACCAAGAATGAGTACCAACTCCAATATTGACAATCAACACCAATTGACTGAATAAAACTTCATTCACTTGAATTTCAAGGACTGGACAAACTGATACCACTTGTAATATCCCACCACTCCTCATTTTCATCAGTTGAGATAGAAGTGACACTTGTCCTTAGGAGACATCCCCAGGGAACCAAGGGATGGTATAAAATTATTAGGGATTCATGAACAAGTGGGGAATTATTTTACCTTTGAAATAAAACAACAAACCAACAATTCTATAATAAACCAAAACTACATGATGCATGTCAACAATGTAAAAAAAATAAAACACATTTCCAAGTCAAAATGAAACACCTAAATAATACCATAAAAATATAGAATTAGAGTAAAATAGACAAAGACTAAACTACAATACTCAAGTACTCCAAATCTCCAAACCAAGATCTATGATCCAATACCACAAGAACACACATGAATCATGAGGTACACAAAAATGAAGGAGATTCATTACCTTTACTTGTGTCTTAGAATACAAAATCTGCAAAAGAACCAATGTTCCATTATAGAGGGTGAGTAATAATACTCTATTGGTTTTCCTCAAATGAATTACCTACTCATGCCACTGGGATAGAATAAATGACAACAATTATATAAAGAAATTATATAAATCCATTAAAAAAGTTCAACAATTAACAACAATCCAAAAAAATTCCATACCCAATGAAGTTCACCCAAATCAACACAATTCCAAGGAAAGAAACCACACTTTTCCTTACTCATTTCATATTGGCATAACCAAATTAATTCATTGTGTCTCCATGCCTACCACAACCATGCACACACTTTTCCACATGATCTCGGTGTCACCATTGATGGTTGAACTTCACATCCAACCGCATCCCCTTTTTATAGTGGAATTTCACACCCACATTCCATTACATTAATGGGGGTCTTTCACACCCACTACACATCCCATCCAACTCATGATTATACCACATATCCAACAATCTAGACTATCAACATTTACGAAAATCATATCAAAAAACAATTTCCAAAACCAAACTAAACAATTATTTACAAGAAAATTTCATAATAACATTCCAAACCACATCAATTAATCACTCATTTATTAAAATCTCCCTTAATACATTTTAATTCCAATACATACTTCAATAAAACAAAAAAAATTAAAACACAATTTTCACAAACCATTTTCCATGATCACACAATCCACTAATTTTAAAATCATCATTTTTAAATCCTACAACAAAGAACATTTCACAAAAATAACCATTTACCCAAAATCCACAAATCATCAAAAAATGGGTTTCCACCAAGCATAACACATCATAATCACAATCAATTTCAAGAAAAACCAATTTATTTGAAATTAATTCCTCTAGTTCTAGAAAAATTGAGTCGAGAGTTATGTCACGTACCATAGGGAAATGTGAAATTGACCAATAGACCACCATACAACAAATCTAGGTAGAAATTCCATGAAATCACCTTAGATCCATTCCCATAACATGAACAATCCCAAACCCAATCATTTTAGGCAACAAATACACTAAATCTACATGAAATAAAATTACATCTGGAAAACCATGATAGAAAAGAAATTTTATCTATAAAACAACCAATATAGAAGACTTACACGGTAATAATAATCTTCAAAGTACCCTAAAAACCCTATTATTTGATTCCAAAATGAGTGGGAGAGCCTCCCTAACCTTGGAGGAGAAGAAATCGTGATTTGGGTTTGAGTGGAAGAATAAATGGGTGTTTCAGTGTAAATATCTTACAACCCTCTTTTTAAGAACCCCTCTTTTTAATCCTAGTCATAGTTATCTCGCACCATTACATAAATAATGTTATAATTATTCTAATAATACATCCCAAGAGGGGTTCCCCCTATGGTTTTCCAGCATGGTTAGAAAAGCCATGTTCCAACCATGTGAATTCGCATTATCTCAAGATGCATAGTTTATAAGGGTGGATGCATGATTTTGAATACCATGTTCCTTAACTGTGCTCCATCTCCCTTGCATATGCCTCCACTTTCACAGTTACTTGGGTTTGTCGAATGGTTTCCACTTACCATTCTCAAAATATTGTCCCTAATAAAACCTTCCAAACCATCTGAAAACCCCTCCAAACTCTCTTAAACATTATCCAGCCACTTTACACACAAAAAAATACTTAAAAAGGTTACATACCTCAAACAAGGGTGTGATACAACGGAGAACGCAAATTATGATTCAATAATCCTAAGCTATGACAAATGAACATTATAAGGTACGTTCCTATTCATCAAATCCAAATTTATCCTATCTATGATAATTAATAGTAATCAATACCCTTAATATTGAATAATATTAATAGTTTTTTTAATAGTTATACTAATAATATTTATAATGGCCAAAGATAATATTGACCAATGGTCCATAATTCCCAACGGTCATATTAATCCTTATATATACATGACAATATCTAAAAAAATTCATATCATTCTCAATGTTCTTACACAATTTCATTTTCATTTTTTATTTTTTTCTTCTTAATGGAAATGTATATCATATACTTATTATTAATTTTCGAGTATGATCCACTTGAGTATAAGATAATGTTGTTCCCACACATTGTTACATGATTATTATAATATTTTTATCTTCTATTATAAATTGTATTTCATAGATGTTTTGTCGAATAAATATGTTTTTCATTATTATAATGAAATAATAAAGTGCCTATTGTGTATAAAAGTTATGATGAAAGGTTTAATTACTATTAAGATATCTCAATTATTATGTTCTATTCCCCCTAAAAAATTCATCTTCAAAATTTAATATAAATCTATGAAGAAATGTAGATAAAACTTTCTCATGGAATACTCTAGCTCCCATGGGGCCTGATCAAAAAGATTATTCCTCTAAAGAACCTTTACTAAAAGAGTAATTATATTTCATAGAACCTATTCCCTTGTATCAAGAATATTTACTAAAAGAGTAATTATATTTAAATTACACATTGAAATTTATTATAAAAATATTGTAAACTTTTGGACATTTTAACTTTAAAAACTATCATTGTCGTCTCGTCTGTATAATTAAATTTCAATTAATTATTTCCACTTATGTGATTTTAATTTGAAAAATGGATTAAATATTTTTAATAAAAATAATTCCTAATTTATAATAAGACCAAATTTTTTTAGACCTAAAATATTTACGAAAGTAACTAAATTAATTACAATTATTATGGTAAAATTAAGCTTAATAAAGGACTAAACCATTAACTTAGGGGCCAAAATGACATGTCCACTTATCCAAAAAAACCTTTTCTAGAAATAATTCGTCTATAAACATTACATTATTGAGTTTTTATATATTTTAAATACTTTTTTATGTAAAAACGTGGTCTCTCCCAACTTCTTTTCAAAAATACCAAGGGAGTCATCTTCCTCCCTTACGAAAGGCCACCACCTCTCATCATTCCTCAAAAATAAAAAAAACACTTAGTTTCTGCCATGATAATCCCAAATCTGTTCCCAAAATCATTATTATATACCTTTAATTCCCTATTTTGGCATAGAGAAATCCAAAGGACCATTTTGGTAGAAACCAAAAGAAGTTACCATATTAACAGATAACGTCTTCTCTCAAGCTCTCTAATTTTATTCCTATTCTCTAACCCCTAAACCATTATTATCATATTATTATATAAAAAATTTATCCTAAATAAAATAGTATTTTCTTATGATATTTTACCTAAAATGATAAAAAATTATATCTAATGGGTAACGAACATACTGTTTCTGTGTGTGGTGAACTATTCCCTCATAAAAAATGATTGTTTATTTTTCCCTTACCACCCCTCAAGGTGTCCATCATAATAGAGACTCTACTTATTTATGATATTTATGATTTTTATTATTTATTTATACTTTTTAAATCCTTTTATTACACATACCATTAGTAATTTCCATTTTACGTTAATATTATAACATCATTTGAGGAATTGTGGACTATTTCCCCCTCAAAGCAATGTGATTTGTTCACACTATACAAGAAACATATAAAAGATGGTTTCAATTAAGAATATGTGGCATAAAAAACCTAGTTATGATATTAATAAAATAATTTCCTTTCTATAAATATAATATATATGTATGTATGTATGTATGTATATATATATATATATATCATCTTCATTATTACCCTTTCATACACTTAAAAAGTGATACCTTTATTCGTGGTTGTGTGGACTACCTCATCCTCAACATGATGTGATTCATTTTTCATCACAACAATTATAAATATAATTATATATGATTAAATAATATTTTATTTATTATATAATTATATTTCTATAAATATATGGTGTTACTTCCCTTTTTTCATAACGATCATTGAAAAATAATAATGTTACTCATGCGTACTTACATCTTATCATCTCTAGGATTGTAACATTGATTAATTTTTCATAAATGTATACAAATATTATTTTTAAAAGTAAAAATAATGTTTAAATATTAAAATAATGTCCTTATTATTAATCTTTAGAATTTATATAATGACCCTTTTGACCATAGTTGACCTACCAAGTCATCTTAAAACACAAACTGAATTTGGTCAAAACACCCAACATAAACATAATTGTTTATGTAATTGTATATAGAATAGTAAAAAGTGAAATAAAATTAATGATAAACAATAAAAAAATTCTCCATAATGTAGAAAATTAACATAAATCTACTATATTGGAATTTAAAGGGCATACACCCAAATGTAATGTCAATTTAAGGGATTCTTGCCTCACTTTTATTTCTGTAAGGCATATGCCAAAAATCACTTATTTTTGGTGGTGTACCTATAACCCCTTTATTATACTATATCATGAATTATTTCAACTCCATTTTATTTAAATGATTCATCTAAATATTATTACTTTTTGGTCCTCTAATTCTTATATTACCACAATTGTAATGGATTTCATCTCAATTTAAATTCCTTTAATATTTATTTATTATTATGCACCTAGTTTGTTTTATATGGCATATATACTACCTTTGAAATGTTATATCATTAATATCATTATTATCATGACATTATAAGTTTAATTTAATGTTATTAATTCATGGATATTATGATTCAAATGTCTTGAGGTGGTATGTGACACTCTGGAATGGTTAAAGTTCATTTTCCTCAATAATTTTTTAGTTATATGTCAATGGTAATTACATTAATAAACTTAAAAAACCTTTTTTGATACTTCTACCAACTAAGGAATTAACGTAAATCCATATTTTTTATTCAATATGAACGTTTTATGATAAGAAACATTGTTTATTAATTGATTTGATTATTCTATTCGAGGAATGCTTTGGACCAGTAAGATGATTGTTAGGGACCATTTAAGGTAAGCCCTATGGTTTGGGGACTGGTCAATGAAATCCCCTTGATGCATTGGAATTTTCAAGAGACAAAATATTTTATAGCCACCTTACATGTGTTTCTACCTGATATCTATAACATATTGTGAATGGTATGTACTGGTCTCCTATACCTTAGAAACATGGAAACCAATAATAAAGCACTTCCCTCATTTAGTTTTAGTTATTATTCATCCATGAGATTTTGCATTGACATATCTATAGATATATTTCATTTTCAGTTCATTTATTAAAAAAATGTGTTTTAATTTCTGACCTTTTTATATTTCTTTTTCATTATCTAGTTATATAAATGGAATGTGTTTTTGTTTTTTTACCATTCCATATTTATTATTTGTTATATAGATATTTGAATGGAATGTCTGTACAGTTATTTACATTTACATATTGGTGATTCTCATTTATTCATTATTTATTATGCAATAATTTTCCCTTACTGAGCATTTGAGATCACCCTTATTATGTTCTATTCCTTAGGAATCCAAGAATCATACTATGAAAGATATGCATGGATTTACTAGATGTATTAGAGTCGTTCTAAAAGTTATTTATTTAGAAACAAGAAAGAAAATATGATTTAATTGTTATATTCTTTTCTCATATATGTATTTTGTTTACCAAGACTACTAAGCTCTAGTTCCATTAGAATTTGGTTCCTTGTAATCATGCTAATGTAATTATTTGAAGAAATCATCTTCGAGGTATCTAGGGTTTGGGCACTACAGTACTTATCCTAATCATTCCTCATATATCGAATAATAGATTTAATAAATTTCTTTATCATATGTCCATATGAAATAAAGAATATATATTTATCAATATTTCCCCAGATATTCAAATTACTATAAAAGTTCACACCATATGTAAAAATGATATACGGTTCATGAAATAATCTTATCAATGATATGTAATATTGATATTTAGGGGAAACATATTATTCAATGATCACTAGAAATTGAATATTTCAAGTGGACTGAAATGAATCAAGGAAGTGAATGTCAATAATATTCTTAGTCAAAGAAATCATAAACTCTCTAGAAGAAGAATAAGGATGGTATCAAAACAACATATCCTAAGTGGATTAAAAATAAAGGGTTGTTTTTATTAATGAATAGAAATTTTATAAAAAATATTTTAAAAACATTATTGTGGAAAATACCCCTTTATTTTGAAAATCATATTCTGTAAAAAAATATTTTAAAAAAATATTTAAAAATAAACCTTTTAATCTAGAAAATAAATCTTCTAAGTATTGATGGAGGTTAATTTCATACATTTCATACAAGGTAAAAAGAACATTCCTTTTTCATGGTAAAAAATGATAAAAGGTTCCTCATTCAGAAAGAGACAATAAGATTCATTTGAAAAAAAATTAAAATACAATGTAAGGGTAAAAATGTATTGAATAAATTATTTTTTAAATGGTAATAATATTTTTTAAAACTTTTTTAGAAAACTAGGTTTTTAGAAAAAACAAGGTTCTCTGACCAAAGAGATAAATGAATTCAAGTTTTCTTAAAAACATTTTCTAAAACATCTTAAGTACCAAAGAGTGTGAAATTGGTACTATTACGTTAAAAATGAAATAAATAACTATAATAGAATAAAATTTAATGGTTTAATAAATGAAGATCAAATAATTTCCTCTAATAGAAATTCAAGTGTAAGTAATCTCAAATAAAATTGATTTTTGAAGTAAACCCTTGAAAAAACATAATGTTGATGTGAGAATCAATGAATGAATATATTATTTATATCAACTATAATTCCAGATAAGATAATTTCAAACAAATAATTAGATATTAAAAAGTATTTATACACATAGTGATAGAATTTTAATGATAATGAGGGAGTGATATTACTCAATGAATATAAATTAAGTTATGAAATTTCTTTACCACTTGGTAACTTTATGAATAAATCCCATTAAATTAAATAATTAAAATTAAAACTCAATATACCATGAATAAATAATTATTCATGATATTACATGTCAATTTTTTAGTATTTATTCCATATATAAGAAATTGGGAGCTTAATAATAATGTATGCCTCACGGAAAGAAAAGTTATACAAGAATCTCTTACCCTGTGTTTCCTTTTGGGTGAACGTTATTTAACCTAATTTATAATAGGATTAAAAATTTTAATAACTTATAAAAGAACTATAATAATATCTTTTATATATTATATTAACTTCTTATAATATCTTATTACTCGTTTATTAACAATCTATTTTTATATCCACAATTTAGGGTGTTTATTACCTAGTTTTTCAAGGATCGTTTGACTTGTTATTTTTTTTATTACATAGATAATGATTTCATAATATAAGGGCTGTAAATCATGACTTATATATCATATATATTAATTATATATATATATAATAACCCATAATGTTTGGAGATAATAAATGAAATACACTATTCGTGGAGATGGTAGGTCATACGTATGCGTGAACACTACTTCCATTTCTTTTTATTGTTAAAATAGTGAGAAGTAAATGATATATATGTATATTAAAATTCAATTATCATATTTATTTCATATATTTCACGTAGTTTTACTAAAATTATCTTTAATATGTTCTATGTATAGCGTGAACGATTCACATCACTTTGAGGAGGCTGTAGTCCACACTTCCACAAACGATGTTATCGTATTTACATAAAATTGAAAGTATAATGATATGTGCCATAAAATAATTATATAATAATAAATAATTAATTAATTTCATATATATCATATATAAATAGTGTGTACAACATAATTCCCAACCATGAAATGTGGTAAAGGAAAAATGAACCAGCATCGTTTTGCGAGGCGGTAGTTCACCGTATGAGAATAGTAAGTTCATTACCCATTTGATGGAAGTCTGTGTATGTTTTGGTAAAACCCTTAGAATAAAAAATTATCAGTATATTAATTTTACTAAATTATCTTATGAAAACATATTGTAATGATATTTGAGTGGTTTATATTGAAAATAAAATAAAAGACCTTGAGAAAGGGTGTTACATCTTATTTGGGTAACTCCTTTTAATTTTCACTAAAGGGATTACTTGGTTGGAATTATTACCCATATTAGGATTATAGGTTTATGTGATGGATTTTAATGATCTATTTGGAAAGATCTTGTTTGTAATGTCTCAGATTTTTCATGTATTATTTTTAAATATTATATGGAATTATTATGAGACCAGGTGTAGAGACGACACATCATTACAAGGCTCAGTGATCCCGTAATGGTGGTTTGAACATTTTATAAGTTAAGTGAGTCGTCACTTTTTCACGGTTGTGGTAGTTTCCGAATGGATGCCCGGATAAAGAATATTAGGGCACCGTTGTGTCCGGGATGATGACTTTATTTAAGAACGAGTCTAACCTGGACCGGCGTGGGTCGAGGGAAAAAGTTAATTTTTGGACATTTTTTGTAAACTAAAATAAAATAAAAGGAAATGTTAATTTTTTAAATTGGAAACATTCACTATAGCTCAATGATGGACAGGTTTTTAATAATTAAAGCCATGTCATAATGACTTAGAGATGACAAATTGACTTGTTAATGCCGCAACGTGGTGGAATTCCAAAATGCACTTCCCGTTTTTAATGGGTTAATCAAATGATGTTCATTGACGGAAAATTGGGAGAAAACTCTAGATAATCCATGGATCCATGGAGAAAACTCTAGGAAATGAATGACAATGGAAGAACGACCTCTTCTTTAGCGATTGATCCCTTTTCATGTATGGGTTTGTTATTTAAATTCTTTTTATCTATTTTCTATTTAAACATCAAAGACGGACCAACCCACGAACAGGTTGATCCACGGATTGTGCGTTCTAATGGGAGGGATTTCATTGGGAGGATTTTCGGGATTAATCCATGATTATTGTTTATTATTTTGATCCTGCTCTATTTTATCCTACTAATAGGAGCGTATCAACGCCGTGACAAATGATGCTGGAGGTTTGTTCCTCAATTTCATTATTTATATTTACTCCCCCGTTTATTTTCGTGTGTTCTTTGTGTTCATCATGGGGTGATGAAAAACAGATCGTTTCGCGTACTTTATATGACGCAAAGATCCTAAATTGGGAATATGACATCGCAATGACATAGTGGAGGTGCGATGGTGACGACAGAGGACGAATCAGCACGGTTTGGGAATTATCGTTCTTCGAGTGTTCTTCGCGAGGGAGGATCAAAATGAATTTTTAGGGCCGAACGGATGCCTAGAAACAATGGATACAACTCCATGATGTCGGGACGACCTATATTATGGAGTTTTGTGGATATCAGACCGTCAGAATAAAGATTGGTGCATCATGGGAGATGCGCCGGTGAGAAGCATCAATTCTAGAAAATTCCAGAATACACAACATGTAATTCCAAAGAACACGTCGTGTAGTACCAGTGGAAGTGGCTAGGGTTTCGGGGGTCAGATAGGTATCTCATGGCATGTGACCCCAGTCACACAGCATGTTGGACCTTCCCTGAAGCATGGCATGTATCTCGGGCGATATATGGACACAGGATGGACTACACAGCTTCAGAGCATGGCATGTACTCTCTATGCAGCATGGTATAGGTGGCTACACAGGACTCGGAAAGTATTCTGGGAAATATAGGGGATGGACTAAATGGCTTCGTAACACGGCGTGTACTCCACCCCATGGCTAGGTGAGGCCAGTAACACAGGTCACCCCATGTACAGATTACACAGGTTGGCACACATGGGTTGAGGCCATGTACGGGCACAAGCCCAGCATACACGGAGCTGACCTCAGTCACATGGAAACGGTGTGTACTCATTGCCACACACAATGGACTTACTTTTTCTACACGATCATGTTTTTGACATGGGTCATTGTACACGGGTAGTACCCAGGCTCATAAGACATGGCGTGTGACTTTTCTACACGCCATGTGCTTTTTGAAAAATGGCATGGTCCCCTTGTCCACCATATCATAGACATGTTTCATTTGGGTTAGTGCCCCTTCTTCTCATTCCCCTGAAGTCCAAGCATTGTTTCCTTCTATAAGAGTATGATCCCTTCATGAGGGCTTTCTATGATAGATTCATCATCTCTTCGAGAGGCCCAGAGCGAGATCATCTATCCATTCTTGACCGTAGGTAGAGTCAAGCTTCGACATTACCAACTCTATCGGTCATTGATCCTATACATAGCTGGTGAATCCGGATGATTTGCGGTTTCCTCCATGGCCCAAGCAGCGATCCTCATCTATGAGTCGTGATATTTCCCGATCTGGAGTGTGTCCTCTTGTAATGAGTGTATCTATCTGTCTTGGTATTCCCCACGCAGGAGAGTGTTGTCCCATAAAGAGTGCATCTATCTCTCATGGCTTTTCCCGACAAATAGTGATTCTCGAACAGACATCATCAGAGCTATCAGACTCATGGAGTGTGTTCTCCCAAAACAAGTGTGTCGTGGAATCTTCGAAATGAATCCCTAGAGGAGGTATGTGGTTCTGTGACTTGTCTCTAGACTACGGTTCTGGGTTTTGAGTATATCTGTTTTGTGTTATCTTATTATATGTTCAGTATACATATACTGTGTGGAGCTGACTGTGCCTTTCCTTTTAGTATTTATTTGTGTTTTTTGGGGTCCTCTAATGAGTATTGTTATACTCACCACTGCACGGGCATTTCCTGCACGTGTCATGTCTTGTGTAGATGAGAAGCCTTTTGATGGGGTCCGGGGAAGAACAAGGCAAGACCGTGCATTATGAGTTCCCTACAGGATGAGGTGTTCCTATGGCTACGAGCAGTAGTCCCAGTACCTCTTTATGTTTACATGTTGGACTTTACAATTTTCATACTCTTGTTTTTGGTGGGCTTGTATTCTGGCCTATTTTACTTTCAGCTCTTTAATTTCCATCATACTCTATTGGTTTGGTTTAGTTGTATGCATGCATTTTATTCCTTAGTGGTTTTTACATTTCATCATTTGTGGTCTTGGATATGTTTGTGTGTGTATAGGTTCATAGTAAATGCCTCCCATGTTAGTAATATGCCTACTTGATGCTAGTCACCCTCCCCTATCCTATTAGATGTGGGCTTGGGGAGTCATGGTGTCGGCACCATTGGGACGGGTCATGAAAGAGTGGTATCAGAGGGGGTCATTTCTACCTTAGGACCAAGAGTCTGTGAGTTTGGTTTGGTGAAACAGTTTTAAGTGTTTCGGGTACGGATTTTAGGCCAAAGACTCCTGTGTTGGTGTGGACGGTCGACGTAAACATACACCCGGACTCTGATAACCTGCATTTCGACTCAGTACATGAAAACACTAGTTGTGGGGAAATAAAAGAATAGTACATGCATCATATAAGAATGGTTTGTGTTTTCCATATCCTTTACATTAGTTATCTAGATATACTCATTAACCAAGGTACATCTTGTTTCCTTACAGGATGCCTATGTGATGCATACCTTCTATGATTCAGAAGCACAATCACGAGGATGACTCCCTCAGTGACGACGCTTCGATACAGGGACCGGTTCCTGAGGCGTTGCCACAAGGTGGTGCACATACTATGCCACCACCGGTGGAGCAGCATGAGGTACCTGCAGTACCGACTGAAGAGCAGCATGATCTTAGTGCACTCCATGAGTTCCAAAGACAGAGACCCCTCATGTTTTGAAGTGAGCCCGACTCTCAAGAAGCTGAGGACTGTCTTGAGGTAGTGACTAGATTTTTTTTTCTATTGACGACACCAGTAGACCAGATGGTGATCCAAGGAGCGAGCCTTCTTCAGGGTTCGTCAGGACGATGGCGGAGTCTGACCACACAGACTCACGATGAGGAGACTCTTTCATGGATGGAGTTCACGTGACTCTTCAGGAAGTAGTTATCTATGGTTACATTGAGAGCAGTATGCACCCGGGAGCTTCTTTATCTCCATTAGGGCAGTATGACGGTATCTGACTATTCATCAAGGTTCACCAGCCTCAATAGGTACTTGATGGATTTGTTCAAGTATTAGTTGTAACTCCGAGAAAAGATTATGATGGTATATCCAAGCTAGTGTCGTGCCTCTACACATCTTGACTTATGCGGGAGTGCTTGAGCAGGCCTTGGTGATTGAGAGCTTCTTGGAAGAGTAGAGATTACTGACGGCAGCCAGCAGCAGGCAGACAGGTTTGGAGACCTTGGCAGCGGGGAGCCGACATTGGACATAGGGATCAGGACCTAGGAGATGTCAGAGGAGGATCCAGGATAGGTAGTCGATAGTCCATGGTTCTCAAACTAGATCTAGTCATCCAATGGAGAAGCGGTTCCACTCGTGAGACAGAAGGGTACATCTCTCTAGGGATTGTCCGACCCATCAAGTTTTTGACAGAGAAATGGTGGATGGACCACCGAGGCAGAGGGAGAGAGTGGATCAGATAGAACCTCCAGGTGGCGGACGTGGAAGAGGAGCAGGGAGAGCTACAGGTGGTGGGAGGCGCATCAACGTACTTCCACAACCACCCCTAGAAGGTCCACACCAGGATCAGAGAGCAGGGGGACAGGGGTGGGGACAACTGCATGTGGTCGAGGCATACAACCTAGAGACTTTAGGGATGATCTGTGGTATGATTTGTGTCTCCTCTACCTTAGCTTCCATACTTATAGACACAGGTTTCATTCATTACTTCATCTCCACATGTCTTGTGTGAAACCTTGAGATTCTTGTAGATTCGTTGACTCGATCCTTACGCTTGGATACATCTACGAGAGGAGACTCGACGATCACACACCTTTGTAGATGGTGTGATCTTACCCTCGAAGGTGAGAGTTTCAGCTATAACCTCTTAGTGGTAGCGTCGAGGCCTTACGACATAATTCTCGGTAAGGATTAGTTATCTTCGGTTCATGCCTAGATTAAGTGTTTTAGGTAAATATTGTGGTGTGTTCGTAGAGATGGGATGAGGTTTTCTTTTGTCGGAGGAAAAGAGACCTAGGTAGCATAGAATGAGCTCATCCATATGAGGGTGCAGCCGGTCACTCATGAGTTGGATATCCTTTCCCTCGAAGTAGTCAATGTGATGAGCTCCCAGTTCCCAGTAGTAGTGGAAGATTATGAGGAAATATTTCTTGATGATTTTCCAGGACTACCTCCCAACCAGGAAATCGATTTTTGCATTGACATACACCCCAGGACGACACCAATTTCTTCATCAGCATATCGGATGGCTTCCGTAGAGCTTCACAAGTTGGGGGTGTAATTAGAGGATTTATAGAGTAAGGGTGTGGTGAGACCCAACATTTCACCCTAGGCAGCCCCATTTTTGTTTGCTAAGAAGGAATATGGAAGTTTGAGTTTGTGTATGGATTACCGGCACCTGAACCTGGTGATGGTGAAGAAAAACTATCCATTGTTGATAATTGATGACCTATTCAATCAACTGAAATGGGCACAATGGTTCTCGATGGTTTTCCTTCAATCAGGTTATCACCAGTTATGAGTACATGATGAGGATATATCGAAGACAGCATTCAGATGCTTCCATAGTCACTATGAGTACTTGGTGATGCCTTTCAGCATGATGAACGCCCCCGCGGTGTTAATGGGACTGATGAACTATATCATCGAGCCGTACTTGGACCAATTCGTAGTTGTCTTCATCGACGACATCCTTGTGTACTCAGCGTCAGAGGAGGAGCACATGAGACACCTGCAAATAGTTCTAGATGTACTCTAAGAGCACCAGCTTTATGGTAAGCTCTTGAAGTTCCAGTTTTGGATTCAAGAGGTCCACTTTTTGGGGTATGTCATCTCATCAGATGGAGTAGTTGTGGACCTAGCCATGGTGGAGGTAGTGTTAGCATGGGAGCCACCTCAGAGTATGATGATGGTGCAAAGCTTCCTTGGGTTGGCAGGATATTACCAGTGATTCATTCCTAATTTCTCTCGGATATCAGCACCGATGATAGCCTTGACCAAGAAGGGGTAACCCTTTATATGGACAGAGAAGTGATAGTCGGCTTTCGAGTAGTTGAGATAGAGTTTGACAAGCGCCCCAATCTTGAGATTACCATAGGAGGGTTTCAAGTATATAGTTTTCTATGATGCATCAGGGACCGAGCTTGGTTGTTTCCTAATGTAGAGGTAGGTAGTGATTGCTTATGGTTCACGCCATCTTAGTCCACATGAGTTGAACTATGCAACCCATGATCTCGAGTTGGTTGCGGTAGTCTTCACATTAAAGATGTGACGACACTACCTTATGGGCGAGCGGTTCATCGTCTACTCTGACCACAAGATCCTCAAGTACATCTTCTCACAGAAGGATCTGAATCTGAGGTAGAGGCATTGGCTAGAATTCCTCTAGGACTATGATTTTGAGATCATCAATACTCATGGGAATGGGAAAAAGGTGGCAGATGCTCTTAGAAAAAGGTCGAGCTCACAACTTTTGAGTGAGGCAATGGAGCAGTTAGTCATGTTGCAGTTATCCTTCATGGATGGAGAAGATAAATATTACCTATAGTTGATGGTTGTTACCCCTCCACTCTTACAATGAGTTAGGGAGGCACAGCTTGGGGATGTTGACTATGAGGATTTATGTGCTCTGTTATCTATAGGACATGCTCCTGATGGATATTCACAAGTTGGGGAGCACATACTTGTTTTCAGAGGATGCACTATTGTACCAGTACCATTGTAGGAAGAGGTAATGAGGGAGTTTCATACATCCCCCATAGAGGTGCATCCAAGAGTGGAAAATATGTACCATGATATCTGATGACAGTTCTGGTGGTCAAGCATGAAGAAGGCAGTAGCAGAGTTTGTTTCCTGATGCCTCACATACCAGTAGGTGAAGGATAAGAACCAAGTTCCAGTGATATTAGCTCACCCCCTGGAAGTTCTGGAGTGTATGTTGGATGGATTATCAATGGACTTCATGATAGGCTTACCACAGACGTACAGGGGTAATGATTCTATCTCATTGATTGTTGACTGACTCACCAGGTCAGCTCACTTCCTAGCTATAAGGGAGCAGAGTTACATAGAGATCATGGGACACCTCTATATGAAGGAGATAGTTCATCTTCATTGCATCACCTTAACAATAGTCTCGAATAGAGATTCCTGATTCACATCCTAGTTGTGGAAGGGATTACTGGAGGATTTTAGAACTCAACTACACTTGAGCACGACGTTCTATCCCCAGAACAATGGTTAGACTGAGAGGACCATTCTGGTTCTGGAGGACATGTTGCGATCCTCTATCATGGACTTTGGTCACAGTTAAGAGTACCACCTACCACTGGTGGAGTTTGAATATAATAATAGATACCACTCCACCATTGGTATGGCTCTGTTCAAGGCCTTGTATTGGAGGCCCTACCAGTCACCGCTTTGCTGGACTGACCCCGGAGAGTCAGCACTCATGGGTCCAGGTTCGGTGTTATCTACCAATGAGAAGGTTCTGGTCATATGGGAGTGGATGAAGTGTAAGAATCCAAATCTTTGTTTCAGGTATGTCTTCCTTTTTCCTGGAGTTCTGGAGAAATGAGGGGTTTTTAGAAATTTTTTAAGTACACGCCGTGTACTTTCTGAGTACACACTGTGTACTCCCTAGCCGTGCCAAGCCATGTGCTGGCCATGTCCAGGCCATACACATGGTGTGTAGGGGTGATATGAAGGCCACTTAAAGTGGATTACGGAAAAACGGAGTACACGCCGTGTACCCCGGAAGTACACGCCGTGTATTTTCTTTCTTTTTTTTCATTAAATGGACTGGGGGTCATGCCTGATGGACAGAACACCTTTTTTCTAGGTTTTGTTTGTCCGAGAGAAGTCGTATGGCCTTGATTCTTCTTCGAGCCCATGTGCCTCTGTCTGATCTATGTTTCAGCCGCTGTCGATTTCGTTGGAATCACGGCGGTGAGTTCTTCCTTCTCCTAGACCTTTGTTTTCCAATTCCTCATCTTTATCAAGTTATCATTGGTTGAGCATTTTTGATGTTTTTCTCAGATCTTCATCATTCTACGAAGAATCAATCTTTGTGTCTCAAGTATATCGATCTCCTAGGGTCGAGGTAGGTGGTTTGTTGCCCTACATTGAATGTCTTTGAGTTTTTGTGCAAAAAGTGTTGGATACCCAATTATCGAGTATCATGGGTTAGGGATTTTGATTCCATTGTTTAATTTCATTAGATTTCTTGTTTTCTTGAGGTTAATTCATAATAATATATACTTGGTTGCATGTTTGAGGATCACTCATGGGAGATTTCCCTTGCATTGGCTGTTTATCACCATTTGGCTTAGCTTGCATGTGAGGAAAACCTTGTAGCGTTGTTTTTCTACCTTGTTATAGCTGATTTCATGTTTTGTATGCTGTTTATATGTTTTTTATGCATTGTAGCTATTATAAAAGTATTTTTCAAACATACATATGGCTTCTAATAGCTGATTATGCACGACTAGACTGCTCAGGGTTGTGTGAACCTGGTGCAGTAAACTAAAGAGGGAATTGACGATTAAGGGAATCCCTAGAGAGTCTGTTATAAATTGGTTTAGTACTTAGGACCTACTGGAATTGGACTTTGTGATTCACAAGAGTGTCCTTAGTTTTTCCACGTATCAAGACCACAGGAGGAATTAGAGGAAAGTGCTTCCTCAGAGAGTTTGTAGCTATCGTTGCAAGACCATAAGAGAATTGTTGGAGAGAGCTTCCTAGAGTGTTTGTGCCTTGTATGATTATTTTACTAGAGGGTCTACTAGTAGGAGCCACCCAGAGAGTTAGTATTATTATTTTTTTGGTTGGTTGTGACGAGTCCACCAAGCCAAATAATAAGCTTGGGTTTGTAATGCTTGTTGTCTAGGTAGTCTGTTGAGATACATGTTGTGTCACTTATTGTGCCTTGAGAATATAGAGATGTTTTCTAGATTCCTTGGTTGAAAATTAGTTGATTTTATTAAATTAATTAAAAATGTGAATGGATATTTGTAGGATTGTTACTTTACTGTACCTGTGTTTCTCTGCTTCATTTATTTTCTTTACTTTTTCTATATTGCTCACTGACAGTAGGGCAGAGATGTTATGTTGATTGCCTACTGGGATTAGTCTCACACCCTATTTGGGTCATGCTTTTTGGCCCAAACAGGTTATATGGATGCATGTGTAGATAGGGATTGTGGCCCTTCTACTTCAGGTACATGATTTTTGGTTGGAGCTGGAGAGCATAGGACCGAGCTTAGGCTTTCGATGCTGCTGGAGTTGCTGTTAATTTTAGTACTTTGTTTTCAGTTATATTTCAGCACGTTGTTGTGTTTACTGCTTTCCTCAGATACTTGTACCTGTAGTATCATTATCATCATTACTATATATATTAATTTCTTCTGTTCTTTGGTTTCAGTTGTTGTATGTCGTTTACTGCTTCCGCTATTGACTGTTATTTATTTTCCCTTGTATACCTTACCAAATGAGGGCATAGTTTCCCCAATAACTTACCAAGGCTCTCGCTGCTACTCGGTGGCCTTTTGCATATAGGGAAATGTGCTTGAGGTCATGTGGTGAACCAGGCATGGGGAACTAGTTGAGTGGCTTCGGATTGGGGTCCTTACAAAGTGGTATCAAATAATTTTCTTCCTTTTCTATTTGACTTTCTGTTTTGCGACATTAGACAGGGATAGGACATAATAGGTAAATGGTAAATAGATTTTCCTAGGCATTCTAGAACCCATGTAAAGGGAAAAATCCAGATTACCTTGAATTTTTTAATTTTCGAGTTCTGTAAATGTTACAGTTTAATTGATTTCACCATTGGGTGATGCACTTGTTTTGTGTTGATACTGTTTATATGATTACGGTTCTATTTTGTTGCAACCCGATGAGATGAGGGTATTACATCTCATAAATCATATAGGCACATGTTATAAACTCACATACCATGAATTTTACCATGCCATATAGGTTTCATTAGAGATTTCATGCTGTTGTGATATAATTTGTGATAGACAACACATGCTGTTGTGATAGCTATTGTGATAAAATACCTTCTATGTGAATAGGGTATCAGTTGTTTAGATCTTCATTATCATGGACTTAAAACATTGGGCTGAGAGGTGTTATGGGACCTCGAGGATTGTAATTTGGTGGGTCATGAGTTTTTTATACTATTTCTTGTTATATGCATTGTTATGATGCCAAGCTTAAATTTTTAGAGAGTATGGGCCCCCACGGATTGGAATTTGGCACCTTAACCTCTATTTTCTATGTTTTCTGGGCTCCAGTGTAGTTCTGAGGCTATTGTCCGGAAAAACCCAGAATACACGGCGTGTACTTTATAAATACACGCCGTGTATTTTTTTGGTCGTGACACTAACTTTGTGGAAAAGTACACAGAGGTGTAAAAGGGTCTATAGGAACATGCCATGTACGGTATGTACATGTCATGTAGTGGTAAACTGTGCAGTCGGTCGTGTCACTAACAACATAGGTCGGGAAAACTATGGTAGTACACACCGTGTTTGGCATGAACACGTTGTGTAGTCTTGTTCTAGGTACCCGTCCGTGTTACTAACAACACAGGTTGGTGTTATCTTCTCCTATACATGTCGTGTTTGTTCAGAACATGCCGTGTAAGGGTCATCCGTGTAGCCGACCGTGTAACGAACCACATGGGTCGTGGTTTTCCTTCAAGTGCATGTAGTGTCCCTTGGGAACACACCGTGTAGTGTCGACCATGTGGTAGGCTGTGTCGCTAACAACACGGGCCATGTAAGGCATGTCTAGTGCATGTCGTGTCTTCCCCAACACGCCGTGTAGTCTTCTACTAGGACAGTCCATGTGACTTAATCGTGTTGGAGTAATCGGGCAGGGAGAAAAGGGTCAGTACACACCGTGTAGTTTGAGAACACGCCGTGTAGTTGGGTTGTTTACACAGCCATGTATGTCCAAGGTACACGCTGAGGCTAAAATTTCTGGAAACACGCCGTATAGCCATACTACACACCGTGTAGTCTTGTTTTTCCCAATTTTAATGGGTTTTCCATCATGTTCTATTTTACTCTCTTATTTTGAAACTTTGTTTGTCATTAATGAAGGTGTGTTTTGATCTTTCAGAGCTATGCCACCAAGACGTCCTCCCATTGCATGACAGGAATCGGGCAGTGACCATACGCCTGATGCGACCGATCAGGGATTGTCAGTAGTTCCGCCTATCGTTCTGGACATGGAACCTACAGTGATTCCGGACACTGGTACTGATGCTTAGTTCAGAGAGGGTTTCATGAGATTCATGAAGACCTTCCAGGGAATTCATCATCCTGCCCCGACTATGGCAGAGTTGACGCTGGTTTTTCAGCAGCAGCATCCTCCCACGTTCATAGGGCATGTAGGACCATAGGCTGCGGAGTCATGGCTAGAAGCCATGTTATCCATCTTCGACCATCTCGAGACACCCCCAGACAAGATGGTGAAGCTCGCAACTTACATGCTGCGAGCCTCCGCCAAAAGATGGTGGAATGTAGTTTCTCAGGCAGGGAGCCAATGGACTATGGAATATGATGAATTCCAGCGTACGTTCTATGACTACTTCTACCTAGCGATGCTAAGGGCTGACAGAGCTAGGGAGTTCATGAACCTGTAGTAGGGTGCTATTTCAGTTATCGAGTATTCATCTCATTCCACAGAGTTACAGTGTTTCGACCCCATTCTAGGGAATGACGAGTTGTTCTTGGCAAAGAAGTTTGAGGAGGGACTCAAACCAAATATCAGATCGTAGGTGAATGTCTTCCAGTTGACTTTTATTACTCTGATAGTCAACCAAGCACTAATCACAAAAAGGAACCTAAGGGACACTGGAGCTATGGACTAGGGCGTTGCAGTATCCAGGGCTGATTCTTTTCAGACAGACAGCAGCAAGCGCAACCGAGAGTCTACCTGAGGTGACTCAAGGAAGCGAGGTATTACTTCTGGTAGATGATATATCCCTTATGGAACTCAATTGGTGTGTTATCAGTGTGGAAGGAGTGGTCATAAGAAGCCCTGGTTCCCGATAGACCCATTGGAGTGCCGATATTGCGGCATGATGGGTCATATGCAGCGTTTCTGCAAGGTTCCCCTTCCAGCAGCTAGTGATGGAGTATCAGTTTTGACCCCGCGTACAGGAGCAGGGTTGCCAGTTCCATATTAGACTGGGGTATGGAGTTCTTCAGGTCGTCCAGGTCAAGTTAGAGGTCGTAGATGCAGTGTTCAGGCTCAGGGAAGAGCAGCTTAAGGTTTTCAGGCTGCTACATCAGGCCGTGGTACAGGCCAGACTATTATTGTAGAGAATATTCATCAGGAGAAGGATCCCGAACACTCTACCATTCGAGGTACGATCTTAGTATCCTCAGTTTTATCTTCATCTCTTTTCTATACTAGTGCTTCACATACCTTTATCTCTATTGCAGTCGTGGATAGCCTTGGGCTCTGTGTCTTTTCGTCTGCTGACATGTTGACTCTCGACACGCCCTTTGGAACGAGGACATCTAGCGTGCGTCAGTGAAAAGAATGCCCTCTAGAGGTTGCAGGATGTCACTTATTATGGGACCTCTATTTCCTCGAGATACATGCTATGATGTCATTCTTGGGATGGACTGGTTGGTTCCCTTCCAGGCTATCGTTGACTGTTATCGCCATAGGGTGAGTTTCGCATCACCAGATGGCGAGTCCTTTCTTCATAGAGGCAAGTGGGATGTCCAAGCTGGTAGATTTGGACCAAAGCATCATAGGTGAGGAGGGTTTACGACCTAGTTTTCTAGTCTTTATCTGGATGACCAGGGGACTTTACAGTTAGACTTTCCTCTAATGGTGGATCGTTTCAGAGATGTCTTTCCAGAGGACTTTTCAGGTTTACCTCTGGAGCGTGAGGTAGACTTCTCGATTGAGCTCGTTCTAGGAGCGGCACGGGTGTCCATTCCTTCTTATAGGATGGCTACACCTGAGTTGCTGGAGCTCAAGAAGCAGATGGAGGAGTTGCAGGCAAAGGGTTTCAACCGACCCAGAACTTCTCCTTGGGGTTCGCCTATCCTTTTTGCGAAAAGGCAAACAGTACCCTTAGGCTTTGCGTGGATTATCGGATACTAAACCAGTTGACGGTCAAGAACTGATATCCCTTGCTAAGGATCGATAAACTCTTAGATCAACTTTGAGGAGATAGAGTATTCCTGAAGATCAACTTGAGATCCGGCTATCATCAGTTGCATGTCAGACCATCTGATATACTCCTTACAGCCTTCCAGAGAAGGTATGGTCTGTATGAGTACTTGGCTATGCCGTTCGGTCTCACGAATGCGCCGGTAGACTTCATGGCACTGATGAATAGAGTGTTCCATCCTTACCTGGATTCCTTCGTGTTGGTTTTCGTGGACGACATCGTGGTGTACTCTCACACTCAACACAACTATGAAACCCATCTTGAGATCATTTTTAGTACACTGAGGGTCATCAGTTATATGATAAGCTCTCAACATGCCACTTTTGGATGGACGAGATCCACTTCCTGGGTCATTTCATCTCAGAGACAGGGGTATTAGTAGACCCAGTGAAGGTGAGAGAAGTAGTTACCTAGAAGCAGTTGAAGAATGTCTTCGAGGTACTGAGTTTCTTGGGGCTAGCTGGTTACTACAGGTGGTTTATATAGGAATTCTCATGCATATCAGCACAGTTGATGGGCATGACTAAGATGGGGGTAAATTTTGTTTGGTCAAAAGCCTGTGATTCATCCTTTCAAGAGTTGAAGGGGAGATTCACTTTGGCACCGATTCTAGTTTTTCCAGAGCTGGGAAAGAGTTATACAGTTTTCTGTGATTCATCTGGCATCGAGCTAGGATCAGTGCTTATGTAGGAGGATCGTGTTATTGTGTATGGATCTTGGCAGTTGAGGCCACATTAGAGGATATATCCAATTCACGACCTGGAGTTGGCTCCAGTTGTTCTTTCTTTGCATTATTGGACGCATTACCCTCTGGGAGAGAATTTTGTGGTATATACTGACCACAAGAGTCTCAAGTACATCTTCACACAGTGTGACCTGAATCTAAGACAGCGGAGGTGGGTCGAGTATCTCCAGTCCATTGACTTCAAGCTTTCCTATACACATGGGAAAGTCTACTCAATGGATGATGCACTGAGTAATAGAACTCAGATACTGGAAGTTCAGGAGGCTAGCAGTGAGTGGCAGCTTATGGCTCTGTTCTCTGAAATTCATTTGGAGGTTCATGAAAGGAAGGGGAAGACATTTCTATCTTCTGTATTTGTTACCTCTATGCCTCTTGACTGATTTCAAATGAGGCATCTAGTAGATTCTGAAGTCCTAGTCATATGGGAAAGCATGTCAGGAGAGCACCCTCTTCCCGGATGGACCGTTGGCAAGGATGAGATCTTCTATTTCTAGGGACGTGTATGGGTGCTAATAAAACACTATTTTATTGAACATTTTATTGATAATAAATTATTATATTTACTCACATTGTGTTAAATATGTTTAATTAGAATGTATTTGGGATTAGATCATTCATTTGAATATTTGATGAAAATTCCAGTTTTACCCTTTATAGTTCACTGTAGTATTTCGAAGGTAAATATATGTATATTTATTATTTGAATTTTAAATTTTGTAACAGTTTTACTAACATAATTATCTACAGCTTTTATTTAGGACACTAAAGCTAAAGAGTGCATTTGGTTGTTGAAAATGTTCCATGAAGTCAAAGTTGGGATGGACTCGCCAAAATGGAGAAGCTTCTGTATTTCAGCCATAACTCCTTCATCGGAGCCTGGATTAAGCCCAAATCATTAGAGGAGATAGAGGACCCATATCCAAACATATTATCCATCTTTAATTCCGGCAAATTTACGCTTTTTGGTGGTCAAATGGGCGGTATAATTTGAATTAAAATATTTGGACGAATTTCTACATTCACACTTGAAACCACTTGTAATCTCTCCTCCCCTCCCCTCTATAAATTAGAGTTTTTATCATTTTGAGGGGTTTGGACGTGCTTTAGGAAGTTTAGGGCAGAGGAGATATGGATCCACTCTAATTCTCCAACCATTTCAATAAGGGTAACTCTTGAAGCAAGGATCCCTTCGACGAAGCCTTCTTCTTCTCCTTCATGTTGTAATGATTTTGTTTGTATAATAAACTTATTTGTTCTTCTTTTATTTATTCTCTTTTCTTATGGTTTGTTTAAATTTATTCTTCTCTTAATCATCCAATTTGGTCTGTAATTGTTGAGTAGAAGCGTTATTGGGTTATTCCCATTATAAAACTTTGCACATGCAAAACACTTCTACGATGATTCCGCCACCCATGGAAGAGTATACTTTTAGTAATCGATCGACCTATATCCTTATTCATTTAATTATTATGAATCATTAAGATAATTTAATTCACATAATATGATCCATGTATTGTGTTTTTAAATTGTAAGAAATTAATCAAGCAATTTAACAATTTACACAAAACACGCGAGGTCGGGAATTGTATAAATTGTGAGAGCGCGATCTTAATCGGTAATACAAGACCATACGCGATAAATTTGTAGAGTTCAAATATAATCTCTAAACACAATTCATCCTCATTTCCAGAATGTATAACTGCCCTAATTAACCACTGACCATAAGCTAACCTTAGAACCACAATCAAAGAAGGGTGCTGCGATTGCGTGTTCTAAAGCTAGCCTAGGGTTTAAGTAATTTCATCTTTGTGGTTAAGTTAACTCTCGTAGGGTTTGAGGGATAACAAATTAGGGGTTCATAATTAAGTGGATATTGATTTAAATGATAATGATTAATAAGTGAATGAAGAGGTAGAGTTAGAATGATTACGCCTTTTAAAATATTTTCTAAAAAAACATCTTTTTGTTGAGACATTTTAATCGAAATTCATTTCAAAACTAAAAACAAAAAAATATACAATCTTATTCCAGAAAAAATCTTCTAGATTCATAAACTATAAAAAACCCAAATCCTTTAATGTAGTGTTTTTATTTTATTCTCTTTTATTTTATTTTTAGAATACCTTTAAAAAGTTGTTAAATTCACTTCCTCCTTTGAGAGATGACCTTGGTCAGCCACTCTGCTGCACCTAAGTACCCCCAAAATCACATTAATCATTTGAGGGATCCCACAACAGTGCTCTATCAAATTGGAACCGTTTCTGGGGAGGCAAGTAATTTATTCAACCATTTAGAGGTATTTCTTTTATTTTTCATTTTATTATTTTATTCACCTCTCTCTTTCATCTTTACCCTTTCTCAAGTTTTCATTTTTTTCATCCGCTTCATTTCTTTTTTGACCATCAACTCAAATTCTCATTTTTATTTTACTATGGTCCACTCACTTTCTTTTAATTTTTATTTGATTTATGACACAAACAAATCCCGAATATCTCTTAGATCTTGATCCAGAGATTGAACGTAGCCTTAGTGCTCGAAGCAGACATTCTCAGTCTACAGGAAGTTTCAATATTCAACTAGTTGGTGAATTCCTCTCTTCTGGAAACATAGAAATTGGATGAAAATAAAATTCAAACATAAAAGAGGAACCAATGGCTAGAAATAATAGAAATGAACTTAATAGAACCATTCGAGAATTGGTTGTACCTGATATTAACTATCAACCAAATTGTATTGCATACCCAAATCTCGAATCAGACTTCGAATTGAAATCTGGATTAATTCACCTTCTTTCAAAGTTTCATGGCATATCTGGTGAGGATCCCAACAAACACCTTAAGGAATTTAATGTGGTTTTATCAAATTTAAAACCAATAAATGTTTCTGAAGATCAAATTAAATTAAGATCATTCACATTCTCACATGATGGAGCTGCAAAAGATTGGATGTATTATTTACAACCCGAAGATGTAACTTGTTGGAAAGATTTGAAACGTCTTTTCTTGCAGAGATTTTTTCCAGCATCAAGGACAAAATCCATTCGTAAGGAGATCTCAGGGATCGATCAAGCACAAATGGAGTCAATGTATGAGTATTGGGAGAGATTCAAGAAGTTATGCGCAAGCTTTCCGCATCACCAAATCAGTGAGCAACTCCTCATCCAATACTTATACGAAGGACTCACACCCATGGAGAGGAGTATGGTTGATGCTACAGCTGGAGGAGCTCTGGAGGACAAGACACCAGTAGCTGTATGTGCATTGATCAAAAAGATGGCTTAAAAATCCCAACAATTTAGTGATCGAGGTACACCACATATCAAGGGAGTACATCAGGTAAGTCCTTCCTCTCTTGAGAGTCATTTGATTGATACCAAGTTAGAAGAATTGACCACTATGGTGAGGAAAATCGCTTTGTCACAATAGACATCTCTACCCCCTCCTTCAAGGCCTTGTGGCATTGGCACTGAGACAAGCCATCCAACTGACTGTTGCCCACAACTACAAGAGACAGAGGATTGCGCAGCAGTATTCCCAGGGAGACCATTTCAGCAACAACAACAACCATATCCTCAAAATAAGTTTGATCCATCATACAACCAATGGTGGAAAGATCAGTCGGACATGAGGTATGGCTCTGGACAACAAAAAAGGCCCCCTTTTGAACAAAAATTCCAACAGCCTCCACCTTACCAACGGGGTTTCCAACAACCCCAAAGAAGATTTGAAGCTCAAACATCAACAAGTCAGCGACAAGGTAATCTCCAACACAAGTTATATTCTAATACCGATGATCCTTTGAAGAAAATTGTTCTTAATCAAGAGAATGAGATGAAGAGTCAAAGTTTGGAGCGGAGGGAGTTGAAGACTCAAATGAGCCAGATTCCCACCGCCCTCCATGAACTTGTGAGTAAGAATTCTGGAAGTCTACCTTCCCAACCCACTCCAAATCCAATGGGTAATGTTAGTGACATCACATTGAAAAGTGGGAAGCAAATGAACAATACATCTGTACCTACCATTCCACTGGGATTCACCTCAACTCCGGAGAAGCTGCATTCCATACCATCTAATGAGCAATCCAAGGAGAAAGATATAGGTAAGAAAAATAATGATGATGTTCTTCTTAAACCCCTTCCTTTCCCCAACAGGGTTGTTCAAACCAAGAATATGGCTGAAGAAGTAATGAAAAAGGGGATTTTTGACACATTAAAGCGTGTGGAGATCAACATTCCTCTACTTGAAGCCATTAAGAAAATTCCAAGGTATGCCAAATTCTTAAAAGAACTCTCCACCAATCGAAGAGGGCTCAAGGGAAATGAGAGGATCAACTTTAGAAGGAATGTCTCAGCACTCATTACACCAACTCTAGAAATGCCAACAAAGTGCAAGGATCCCGAGACATTCACCATCCCATGTACCATAGGGAAGTTTCACTTCTCTAATGCTCTTTGTGATTTAGGAGCTTCAATAAATGTGATGTCTCACTCTATATTCTCTTACTTGCAGGTTGGTGAGTTGAAGCCAAAAAGAGTAGTGGTGTAGTTGGAAAATAGAGCTACAACATATCCAGTGGGAATTCTTGAGGATGTACTTGTCAAGGTAAGAGACATGATCTTTCCAATAGACTTCTATGTCCTTAACATGGAGGATGATCAGGTAAGTTCTCATTCCCCCATTATCTTAGGTAGTCCCTTCCTCAAAACTGCAAAAACTATCATAAATGTCAATGAGGGTACACATTCCATGGAGTTTGGAGATGAAGTTGTGATATTTAATGTTATGGATTCCATGAAGTACCCCTCAGAGGACCATTCTTCTTTTGTTATCTCCCATTTTGAACCACCAAATGAAAACTACATAGAATTTGATTGTCCTATGATTAGGGAAATTATGAGTATTGGTTCGAGTTTGATGTCTAAGAGCACTTCCACACATGTTGCTGATACACAATACTCTCTTGAATTTGATTTTAAAATGGAATAATATTCTAATTTTGATCATGTGAACTCTGATTATGACATTGCTATTGAGTATGCTGATGGATTTGGTTCTTTATTCTCTGATTGTGATGATTTTTATTATGATACTGATGTTTATTGTGTAGATATGCATGTTGCATCAATTTCTCCATCCATACATCACCCCTACATTGGAACTCAAGCCATTTACCCCAAATCTTAAATATGCATACTTGCTGAGTGGTGATAGATTACCTATTATCATTTCTAACAATCTCTCTTTTGAACATGAAGAAAAACTTTTGAATCTATTGAGAGATAACATTAGGGAAATTGGTTGGTCATTGGCAGACATATCAGGTATTAGCCCCTCCATTTTCATGCATAGGATTCTCTTGGAGGATGGGGCTAAACCGGTGAGGCAACCACAAAGGAGACTCAATCCAACACTTTTGGAGGTTGTTAAAAAATAAGTTGAGAAATTACTTGAGGCAGGTATAATCTATCCCATTTCAGATTCTCAGTGGGTATGTCCTATTCAGGTTGTGCCTAAGAAAACTAGTTTCACTGTTTTAAAAATTGAAAATGATGAGTTAGTTCCTGTGAGAGTTCAAAACAGTTGGCGAGTGTGTATTGATTATAGGAAACTAAATCAATACACTCATAAGGACCATTTCCCACTTCCATTCATTGACCATATACTTGAGAGACTTGCAGGTAGGACGCGTTATTTCTTCTTGGATGGTTTCTCTGGCTATTTTCAGGTTCCCATTGCAGCAGAGGACCAGGAGAAGACGACATTCACCTGCCCATTCGATACCTTTTCTTACAGAAGGATGCCATTTAGACTTTGCAATTCCCCAGGTACCTTCCAGAGATGCATGGTGAGTATTTTCTCAGATTTAATTGAGACCTGCATGGAGGTATTTATGGATGATTTTACAGTTTATGGATCCTCATTTGATGAATGTCTCTCTAGTTTGGGTGATGTGTTGCATCATTTTATTGAGAAGAATCTGGTCTTAAATTTTGAAAAATTTCATTTCATGGTCGAAAAGGGAATAGTCTTAGATCATATAGTCCCACAACATGGAATTGAAGTTGATAAATCTAAGGAAGACATTATTTCATCCCTTCCATATCCTACATGTGTGCATGATGTTCGATCATTCCTTGGACATGCAGGATTTTATCGATGCTTCATCAGAGATTTTAGTAAGATCGCTCTACCCTTATCTCGATTGCTTCAAAAAGATATTGACTTCAATTTTGATGATTCATGCAGGGTATCATTTGATGAGCTAAAGAAGTGTCTGACCACTCCACCGATCATACATCCCCCATGGTGGGACCTTCCTTTTGAACTTATGTGTGATGCCTCCAACTTCACAGTTGGATATGTCTTATCTTAGAGGGTGGAGGGACGTTCACATGTGATCGCCTATGCATCGAGGACACTGGATTCAGCCCAATCAAACTACACTACATTGGAAAAGGAGTTTCTTGCAGTCATATTTGCTTTAGAGAAATTCTGTTCATATTTATTGGGCTCTAAAGTAGTTGTTTTTTCTGACCATGTAGCTTTGAGGTACCTCCTAAAGAAGCCAGATATAAAGCCCAGACCGATTCAATGGATGCACCTTCTTTAGGAATTTGATATTGAGATAAAGGACAAGAAGGGTTCAGAGAATTCGGTGGAAGACCATATGAGTAGGCTTACTCACACACTAGAGGATGACACCTTGGACCAGGTACCACTTCGCAACACTTTCCCCGATGAAAATCTTTATTCCATCTCAGGTACGCATCCTTGGTATGAAGATTTAGTTAAATACCTTGTTTCCTCTGAAATCCCTGCAAACTTAAAGAAACATCAAGTCCAAAAATTAAAGAGTGAGTCAAGATTTTATGTTTGGGATGATCCATACTTATGGTGCATGTGTAGTGACCAAGTTATTAGGAGGTGTGTTCCTGATCATGAGTTTGAGTCTATTTTGAAATTCTGTCATACACTTGAATGTGGTGGACACTTTGGACCCCAACGGATAGCTAGGAAGGTTTTAGAATCTGGATTATATTGGCCTAGATTATTCCATGATGCCCATGTGTTTTTTAAGTCATGCTCTCGTTTCCAACACACTGGGAACATTTCTAGGAGACATGAGATGACCCAACAACCCATACTATTCTGTGAGATTTTTGATGTATGAGGCATTGATTTTATGGGTCCATTTCCTAGTTCCTTTGTTTTTTGTACATTTTGGTTTCTGCTGATTACGTGAGTAAATGGGTGGAGGCTAAGTCAACTAGGACTGATGATTCCCATGTTGTTGTGGACTTTTTCAAAGCACAGATTTTTTGAAGGTCTGGAGTACCAAAGGCCATCATCAGTAACCAAGGGACACACTTTTGCAATAGGAATTTTTCTTCACACCTTCGAAAGTATGGGGTGACACACAAAACATCAACACCATACCACCCCCAAACAAATGGCCAGGCTGAGGTTTAAAATCGTGAGTTGAAACAAATATTGGTGAAAACCGTGCAGCCAAATAGAAAGGATTGGAGCAAGCGCTTGGATGATGCATTGTGGGCTTATAGGACAGCATACAAGACACCCATTGGTATGTCCCCATTTCGGATTTTTTTTGGGAAATCATGTCATCTCCCAGTGGAAGTCGACCATCGGGCATATTGGGCTATAAATAAATGCAACATGGATTTGGCCCAAGATGGAATTCAAAGGAAGTTTCAAATTCAAGAGCTTGAGGAGATTCGACTATCATCATATGAGAAATCAAGGCTCTACAAGGAAAGATCAAAAGCAACTCATGATATAATGATCCAACAAAGGGAGTTTCATGTTGGAGAGAAAGTCCTTCTCTATAGTTCATGATTCAAGTTGATGCCTGGTAAGTAGCATTCCAGATGGTTAGGTCCTTATATTGTATCTAATGTTTTTCCTTATGGTGCAGTGGAGATCACACAAGATGACACCGGAAGGAGCTTTACAGTAAGTGGGCAACATTTGAAGAGATACATTGAGGGACTTCCTACTGATGTAGTGGATTTTATCACACTACATGACCCCGTCATCACTTGAGCACATCAGGTTGTTCCTAACCCTTTCACTTTTATATTATTTGTCCTATTTAAAAATTATGCATTTCATGTGCATATATCATCTCATGGGTTCACATTGAGTACAATGAAATATTTTAAGTGTGGGGGAGGGAACCTTTTAGTTTAGTAATTTCAATTGTTTTCCTGCTAAATAAAAACCAAAACAAATTGTTTGTTTTTCAAATTTTGTGTGTTTATTTTACAATTTTCTCTGTTTTTTTTGAAACTTTTGAGTTGAAATGATTCTCGTCACCATTTTTAAATCCATATCAATGAGTGAAATAATTTATCCCAATAAACTGAGCTTAAATTAATGCTGAAATGACTTTGTTTCAAGTTTAAATATTTAGTAATTTCATGAAAAGTACACTGAATTTTTAATCCCATGCCACATCTCACTGTCTTTATATTTGAAATCACTTTCTTGTGAGGCTTCTAAAATATTATTTTCATATTCTTTACATTCACCTCACTTATTTAGAGAACCAAACCATGCTTGATTTAACCAGAATTTGATTTATTCCAGTCAAAACTTGAGGGTTTGAGGTACTTATGTTTAAATGATTGAGGCATTTGTTTGGTAAGCCCCTATTTCAAAGAATCCTTTTTTATAATGGCCTACCTTGTATATTTAATCCTTTTAGCCCTTAGAATCCGTGCACAAACTGTTAGGTTAGCCACATTACAAGCCAATTTTCCCTATCCAACCAACTCTTGAAGTGAAATTGCATAATCTAGTTGAGCTTAAGTGTGGGGGAAGCTATGTTGTGTTGTGCTACCACATTCTGTGAACCTTTTGGTGGAAAATTAAATTATGAAGAGTTGTGTTTTCTACTGAAGAAATTCATTATATTAAAAGTTGTGCCTTTTCTGGAGCTTTCAAGACAAGTGAAGTTGTGCCTTTTCTGGAGCTTCTAATTGAGGTGGAAAGTTGTGCCTATCTGGAGCTTTCAAGAAAATCATGTTTGAGAAGATTGACATTTTTTATGCAGAAATGACGAATGGTGTAAAATTTTCATGACTTTTCATGATGATGGAGAATAATTGATACTATGGGGATTAATGAGGAGACCATATTTCAGTGAAAATTACATTAATGCAATTTTGCTTCAAAAAGAGTCAAGCCCTCCTTATTCAGCCTCAGAAATTTTCACATCTAAATCCTACCAACCGAAAGCCATAGAACAACCCTAAAAAGTCCTCATGATAGACATATGTCCTTGACTCACATCGGGTAGCGATGTAGGAATCTATCAGGCCTATGGGGACCCTTGTATGAGTTTGGATGAGAAAGACATTGCAAAAAAAATTGATATTTGAGTGATGAGAGAAAAATCAAGCGAGGTAAGTGTTTTGTTCAGGGGTGGATAAATGAAGTGAAAATATATTGAATATTATAAATGAAGAACTTGAAATAATTGTTTTTTATGAGGAATGATATCTTTTGTTTATTAGTGTGTAATTGTTTGATCTCAAGGATATGTGTTTTAAAATTGGTTTTTATTTGATATTGATGATTACTTGATATGAGGTTTTGCTCAGGAGTGCAAAAGGGTAAGTGTGGGGGAGTTGATAAAACACTATTTTATTGAATATCTTATTTATAATAATGATATAATTTCCTCACATTGTGTTAAATATGTTTAATTAGAAAGTATTTGGGATTAGATCATTCATTTGAATATTTGATGAAAAATCCAGTTTTACCCTTTATAGTTCAATGTAGTATTTCAAAACTAAATATTTTTATTTATATTATATGAATATAAAATTTTGTAACAGTGTTCCTGCCATAATTATCTACAACTTTTATTCAGTACAATAAAGCTAAATAGTGCATTTGGTTGTTGGAAATGGGCCATGAAGTCAAAGTTGGTCCGAACTCGCCAGAATGGAGAAGCTTTTGTATTTCTGCTATAACTCTTTCATCTGGGCCTGGATTAATCCCAAATATTTAGAGGAGATAGAGGACCCATATCCTCACATATTATCCTTTTGTAAAGCCGGCCAATTCACGCATTTTCGTAGTCAAATGGGCGGTGCAATTTGCATTAAAATATTTGTCCGAATTTCCACATTCACACTTGAAACCACTTGTAACCTCTCCTCCTCTACCCTCTATAAATTAGAGTTTTTCTCATTTGGATGGGTTGGTACGTGCTTTGGGAAGTTGATAGCAGAGGGGAAGTGGATCCACTCCAATTATCCAACCATTTCAATAAGGGTAGCTCTTGAAGCAATGATCCCTTCGACGAAGCCTTCTTCTTCTCCTTCAAGTTGTAATGATTTTATTTGTGTAATGAACTTCATTGTTCTTCGTTTATTTCACCTATTTTCTTCTATTTTGTTTAAATTTATTTTTCTCTTAATCTTCCTCTTTGGGCTGGAATTCGTGAGTAGATGCGTTATTGGGTTATACCCATTATAAACCTTTGCTCATGGAAAACGCTTCTACGATGATTACGCCACCCATGGAAGAGTAGCCTTTTAGTAATCGATCGACCTCTATCCTTCTTCATTTAATTATTTTGAATCATTGAGATACTGTAATTCACTTAATATGATCCATGTATTGTGTTTTTAAATTGTATGAAACTAAGCAATCAATTGAAAAATTAACACAAAACACGCGAGGTTGGGAATTGTGTAAATTGTGAGAGCGCGATCTTAATCGGTAATAAAACACCATATGGGATAAATTTATAGAGTTAAAATATAATCCCTAAACACAATTCATCCTCATTTCTAGAATGGATATGTGCCCTAATTATCCACTGACCATAATCTAACCTTAGAACAACAATCAAAGCAGGGTGATGCGATTGCGTGTTCCGAAGCTAGCCTAGGGTTTAAGTAATTTCATCTTTGTGGTTAAGTTAACTCTCATAGGGTTTGAGGGATAACAAATTAGGGGATCATAATTAAGTGGATATTGATTTAAATTATAATTATTAATAAGTGAATGAATAGGTAGAGTTAGATCTATTACGCCTTTTAAAATATTTTCTAAAAAAAACTTCTTTTTGTTGTGTCATTTTATTCGAAATTCATTTCAAAACTAAAAACAAAAAAATATACAATCTTCTTCCAGAAAACTTCTTCTAGATTCATAAACTATAAAAAACCCCAATCCTTTAATGTAGTATTTTTATTTTATTCTCTTTAATTTTATTTTTAGAATACCTTTAATAAGTTGTTAAATTAACTACCTCCTTTGAGAGACGACCTTGGTCAGCCACTCTGCTGCACCTAAGTACCCCAAAATCACATTAATAATTTGAGGGCACCCACGGCAGCGCTCTATCAGGTTCCAATAGATATACATGAGGATTTAATGCGAGACTTTCATTACTTCGTCTGGGAAGTTCATCCTAGTGTCACCAAGATGAATTGTGATCTACACCGCCAGTATTGGTGGCTAGGTATGAAGAGAGATGTGGCTGGTTTTGTCATGAGATGTTCCACTTGTCAGCAGGTGAAGGCAGAACACCAGCAGCCAGTAGGGCTTTTGCAGCAGTTACCCATTTCTGAGTGGAAATGGAATGATTTCGTGATGGACTTCGTGATAGGGTTACCAAGATCATTGAGAGGGAACGACACGGTATGGGTTGTTGTTGATAGGCTCACAAAGGTTGCTCACTTCTTGCTGATAAAGCAAACCTTTAGTTTCGATGAGCTTGGAAGGTTGTACGTCTATGAGATTTTGAGCATGCATGGGGTTCTGAGTACTGTCGTTTCAGATAGGGATTCTAACTTTACTTCACATTTATGGTAGGGGATACAGAAATCTTTGGGTACACAGGTACTTCTGAGTATAGCTTACCATCCCCAGAGAGATGGCCAGTCAGATCACATGATCTAGGTGCTTGAGGATATGCTCTGAGCTTGCATTCTCGACATTGGAGGTTCTTGGGAAAATCATATTCCTCTTGTGGAGTTTTCATATAAAAACAGTTTTAAGGTGACTATTCAGATGGCACCTTACGAGGCTTTGTACAGTAGGCCATGCCGATCACATCTGTGCTAGCTAGAGGCAGGAGAGGCAGCTTTGTTGGGACCTTGTCTTGTTCAGGAGACCTCAGAGCAGATAGAGTAGATTCGGAAGAGGATGGCTACTGCACAGTCTCGTCAAAAATATTATGCTGATCAGTGGAGATGACCTCTGCAGTTCGAGGTCGAAGATCAGGTTTTCCTACGTGTTACCCCGAGGTTAGGACACAAGAGGATCAGAAGGCAGGGTAAAATTTTACCGAGATGCGTTGGGTCATTTGGGGTTGTAGAGAGAGTCAGTCCAGTTTCTTATAGGTTATCATTACCTCAAATATATAAGGATATGCACGATTTCTTCCATGTCTATCAGCTCCGACGTTACTTTTCAGACCCATCTCATGTCTTTCAACCCGAGGAGGTTGAGCTCGAATCGGATGCATCGTTTGAGGAGCATCCTATCCGGATTGTCGATCACAGTACAAAGGTTCTCCATGGGTAGTCTTTTCCTCTAGTACGGGTGCTATGGCAGCACGGGCGAGTACAGGACGAGACCTGGGAAAGAGAGGCCGATGTACGATCTTAGTGGCCAGAGATTTTTGGGGTTTCTTCTTCTCTGTCTCGTTAGTGAAATTCAGAGAAAAATTTCTTTAAGGGGGGAAGTTTGTAAGAACCCAGATCATCATTTCAGGTATGTCTTCCTTTTTCTTGGAGTTTTTGAGAAATGAGTGGTTTCTGGAAATTTTTGAAGTACACACCGTGTACTTTCTGAGTACACACAGTGTACTCCCTTGTCATGCCAAGCCGTGTGCTAGCCATGTCTAGGCCACACACACGGTGTTTAGGGGTGATGTGGAGGCCAATTAAAGGGTATTATGGAAAAACAGAGTACACACTGTGTGCCCCAGAAGTACATGCCGTGTATTTTCTTTTTTTTTCATTAAATGGACCAGGTTCGCGCCTGACGGACAGAACACCTTTTGTCCAGGTTTCGTTCATCCAAGAGAAGTCATACAGCCATGATTTTTCTTTGAGACCCCGTGCCTCCATCTAATCTCTATTTCAGTCGTCGTCGATTGCGTTGGAACCGCAGTGGTGAGTTCTTCCTTCTCCTAGATCTTTGTTTTCTAATTCCTCCTCATTGTCAAGTTATCGTTGGTTGAGCGTTTTTTGATGTTTTTCTCAGATCGTCATCGTTCTAAGAATAATTAATCTTTGTGGCTCATTTATATTGATCTCCTAGGATCAAGGTATGTGGTTTGTTTCCCTACGTTTAATGTCTTTGAGTTTTTGTGAAAAAAGTGTCGGATACCCATGTATCGGGTATCCCGGGTTAGGGATTTTGATTCCATCGTTTAATTGCCTTATATTTATTGTTTTCATGAGGTTAATTGATATTAATATATACTTGTTTGAATGTTTTAGTATCACCCATGGGTGATTTCCCTTGCCTTGGTTGTTTATCGTCTTTTGGATTAGGTTGCCTGTGAGGCAAAACTTGTAGTATTGTTTGTCTACCTTGTTATAGTTGATTGCAGGTTTTGCCTGCTGTTTATGTGCATTTGATTCATTGTATCTATTATCCAAGTAGTTTTTGAACTTAATTAGGACTGATGACAGTCGATTACGCACGAATAGACTTCTCAGGGCTGTGTGAACCTGTTGCAGTAGACTAAAGAGGGAATTGATGATTTAGGGCTTCTCTAGAGAGTCTGTTATAAATTATTTTTGTATGAAAGACCTATAAGAATTAAACTTTTTTCTTCCCAAGAGTGTCCTTAGTTTACGCATGTATTGAGACCACAAGAGAAATTAGACGTAAGTGCTTCCTTAGAGAGTCAATAGCTATCATTGCAAGACCATAGGGGAATTGACGGTGAGAGCTTCCCAGAGTGTTTATACCTCGTATGATTATTTGAATAGAGGGTTCTGCTAGTAGGAGCCACCCAGAGAGTCAGTATTATTATTTGTTTGTTTGATTTTGATGAGTCCCCCAAGCCAAAGAACAAGCTTGGGTTTTTACAGCTTGTTGTCTAGGTAGTCTGTTCAGATACCTGTTGTGTTACTTGCTGTGCCTTGAGAATATAGATCTTTTTTCTAGATTCCTTGGTTGATAATTAAATTATTGTATTAAATTAATAAATAAATGTGAATGGAGATTTGTAATATTTTTACTTTGGTGCACCTCTATTTCTCTGATATATTTATTTTATTTTCTTTTTCTATATTGCTCACTGACAGTAGGGCACAGATATTGTGGTGATTTCCTACTGGGATTAGTCTCACACCCTATTTGGGTCCTGCTTTTCCGCCCATACCAGTTATATGGTTGCATGTGTGGATATGGATTGTGGCCATTCTACTTCATGTACATGATTTTTGGTTGGAGCTGGAGAGAATAGGACCGAGCTTAGGCCTGCGATGCTGCTAGAGTTGTTGTTACTTTTAGTACATTGTTTTCAGTTGTATTTCATCACGTTGTTGTGTTTGCTGCTTTCCGTAGATACTTGTACCTACTACATCATTATCATCATTACTATATATATTAATTGCTTCTGTTTTTTGGTTTCAGTTGTTGTATGTCGTTTACAACTTCCGCTATTGACTGTTATTTCTTCTCCCTTGTATACCTTACCAAATGAGGGCATAGTTTCCCCAATAACTTACCAAGTCCCTCACTGCTAGTCAGCAGCCTCTAGAATTTGGGGAAATGTGATTGAGGTCATGTGGCGAACCAAGCACGGGGCACTAGTTGAGTGGCTCCGGATTTAGGTTGTTACATGAAGACTGCACAGAGCCAGCAGAAGTCTTACACTGATAGATGATGGAGACCTCTGGAGTTTGAGGTGGGAAACCACATCTTTCTTCGGGTCTCACCTCGTTGAGGATTACAGAGATTTTTTCGTGGTGGAAAGCTACCTCTGAGGTTCATCGGACCTTTCCAAATACTGTGTAGAGTTAGTGAGGTGGCGTACCACATGGCTCTACTGCCGCAGTTGCATTGATTACATGATGTCTTCCACGTGTCGCAGCTGAGGAGGTACGTGCATGACACATCACATGTCATCGACTGGGGAGAGCTCAACATCAAGGATGGAGTGACCTTTTTTGAGTACCCAGTGGAGATCGAGGATTGCCAGGAGAGGATCCTTCATGGTCAATAGATTCCCTTGGTGCATGTTTGGTGGTAGGACAGGAATATTCAAGAGAGCACGTGGGAGCGGGAGGCTAAAATATGTGCCCAGTACCCACATCTTTTTTCGTGCTCTTTGTTTTGTATTTTTGGGGATGCAATACCCCAAGGTGGGGAGAATTTAATGTTATAGATTTTCTGTGTATTATTTTTAAATATTATATGGAATTATTACGAGACCAGGCACATCGATAGCACATCATTCCGAGGCCCGGTGATCCTGGAATGGTGGCTTGAACTTTTTTAAGTTAAGTGAGTCAGCACTTATGCGCAGTTGTGGAAGTTTCCAAATGGATTCCCATATTAAAATTCTAAGGGAAATGTTGCATCTAGGAAGATGACTTTACCTATGAATGGGTCTAACCTCAACCAGCGCAGGTCAAGGTAAAAAGTTAATTTTTGGATGTTTTCAGCAAAATAAAATAAAATAAATGGGAAAGTTTATTTTTTTTTTAATTGGAAATATTCGCTGTAGCACAACAATGGGCAGATTTTTAACAATTAATTCCATGTCATAATGACTCAAAAATGACAACATGACTCATTAATGACATAGCGTGATGGAATTACAAAATGTGATTCCCCTTTTTAATGGGTTAATCGAACGATGGTCATTGACGAAAAATTGAGAGAAAACTCTGGAGAATCCGTGGATCCTTGGAAAAAACTCTCAGTGACGAACAATGATGGAAGAACGACCTCCTCATTAGTAATTGATCCCTTTTTAGGTAGGGGTTTGTTATTTAAATACTTTTTCCCTATTTTTGATTTTAACATCGAACGCGGACCAACCCATGATCAAGATAATCTGCAGATTGTGCGTTCTAATGGGAGGGTTTTTATTGGGAAGTTTTGGGGGATTAATCCACAATTTTTGTTTATTATTTTGATCCTTCTCTATTTGATCCTTCTAACGGGAGAAAATAAATTCCATGACAAACTACAACGGAGGTTCGTTCCTCAATTTCTTTTTTAAGATTTCCTCCCCCTTTTATTTTCATGCATTCTTCGCGTTCCTTGTGAGGCAACGAACAATGGATCATTTCACGTCTGTTTTGTGACGCAATGATCCCAAATTGGGAATCCAACATTGCGAAGACCTAGCGGAGGTGTGACGGCGACAGCGGTAGAAAAATCTACATGGTTTGGGAATTACCGTTCTTCGAGCATTCTTCACGCAGGAGGATTGAAAATGCATTTTCGTGGCCGAACGGAGGCCCGAAAACAATGGAGATGACTTCAGGATATCAGTATTACCTGTATTATGGAGTTTAGTGGTGATAGGACCATAAAAATAAAGATTGGGGCATCATGGAAGGTGCACCAACAAGAATCATCGATTCTAGAAAATTATGAAATACACAGCGTGTACTTCTGAAGAACACGTCTTGTAGTACTGGTGGCAGTGGCTAGGGTTTCAGTGGTTATATAGGTATCACACGGTGTGTGACCCCGATCACACAGAATATTGGACATTACCCAAAGCTCAACGTGTTTCTCGTGGAGATACACGAACACGGGATGGACTACATGGCTTCAGAGCACGACATGTACTCTCTATGCAGCATGGCAGAGGCGGCTACGCAGGACTCGGTGTGTATTCTGGGAAATACACGGGTTGCACTACATGGCTTCAGAACATGGAGTGTACTCCACCACAAGGCTAGGTGAGGTTAGTTATGCAGGTCTCTCCGTTTACCGATTACATGGGTCGACACACATGGGTTGAGTTTATGTACGGGCACATGGCCATCATACACGGAGACGAGACCAGTTACTTGGACACAGCGTGTACTCATAGCCACACACCATGTACTTACTTTTTCTACATGATCAACCTTTCGAAATGGGCCATTGTACAAGGGTAGTACCTGGGGTCATAATGCATGGCGTGTGTCTTTTCGACACATTGTGTACTTTTTAAAAAATGGCATGGTTTTCTTGTCCCCCGTATCTTGGACATGTTTTTTTTGGGTTAGTGCCCCATATTCTCATTCCCCTAAAGGTTAGGCATTGTTTCCTTCAATATCAGTATGATCCCTTTATCAAGACATTTTGTGATAGAGTTGGCATCCCTCCAAGAGGCTCGGAGCGAGATCCTCTTTCCATTCCTGAACCTAGGTAGAGTCAGGCATTGACATGACCAAATCTACCAAGCATTGATCCTATACCTAGCTGGTGAATCTGGATGAGTTGTGATATCCTCCATAGACTTGGTAGTGATCTTCATCTATGTATCATGATCTCTCCCACTTAGTAGTGTGTTCTCTCATAATGATTGTCTCTATCTATCTTGATCTTCCCCACTCAAGAGTGTGTTCTCCCTTAATGATTATATCTATCTCTCATGGATTTTCATAAAAACAGTGCTTCTTTGATAGACTTCATCAGAGATATCAGGATCGTGGAGTGTGCTCTCCCAGAATGAGTGCTTCGTGGAATATTCGAACTGAATCCCTAGGAGGGGTATGCAGTTGTGTGACTTTTCTCTAGACTACGGGTCTGGGTTTTGAATATATTTGGTTTGTGTTCTCCTATTATATGTTCAGTAGACATTTACTGCATGGAGATGACTGTGCCATTCCTTAGAGTATTTATTTTTGTTTTTCAGGGTCCTCTAATGAGTATAGTTATACTCACCTCTGCATGGGCTTTGCCCGCACGTGTCGTGTCTTGTGCAGATGAGCAGCCTTTTGAAAGGTTCAAGGGTGGACCAGGACAGACAAGGGAAAGACCGAGCTTTCTGAGTTCCCTACAAGTCGAGGTGTTTCTATGGCTATGAGTGGTAGTCCTAGTAGCTCTTTGTGTATATAGGTTGGAATTTGTAGTCTTCAGACTCTTGTTTTTTATGGGATTGTATTCTGGCTTAGTTTACTTTCAGCATTTTACTTTCTGTCATACTATGTTGGTTTGGTTTAGTTGTATTCATGCATTTTGTTACTTATTGGTTTCTACATTTCAACATTTGTGGGATTGGAGATGTGTTTGTATTTACAGGTTCTTAGTAAATGCCTTCCAGGTTAGTAATATGCCTACTTGGTATCACCCACTAATTTTAATTACTTAAATTTATTATATATCACTCACAAAACTTAATTACTTCAATTTATTTGGTTAAAAAACTTTAAAAAATAAAAATAGTTCTTTTACATTTAATTGGTTCTTATATTAATTTCTAATTAATTGGTAACCAATAAATTTATCTGGTATTTTTATAAAACATATATTTTGATAAGTTATTTAATACTACTCATAAAAACTAATTTAACATCTATGTTATAAAATATAATATTAAATAATAATGTTTAAATAATATATTGTTGTATGGTAAAACTCAGTCTTGTGTGTAAAGATATATTGTTATTCGATGCTTCTTGGTTTCCTTTCTTCACTCTAGGTCTCTCAACTCGGATCTCCTTTCTGCGCTCTGGCCTCGAATCCCACCGCCCCTATCTAGGTCGGATCTTGAGTGAAGAGTACACCGAGGATTTGATATTTTGGTTTGGCGATATAGGTTCCTATTAGCATCTCTAGTCTACTTCTTTCAGGTTTTCAGCCCCCGGTTCTCCCTAGGGTTTTCCCTTCGCATCTCATTTACTTTTAAGGATTCTTGTCTGTTTCCCCCTAGGGTTCCAATCCCTCTGCTTCTTTTTTCTCTTAGTAATTTTGGTTTTTTTTTCTGTTGGGGTTTTCTTATTTTTGTTTTTGGTTTAATGATGGAGGTTGGTGGTGTGGTGCTGGCATAGGGAGCTTTTCTGGCGTGATGAGGACGGCAGCGGCTCAGCCGAGCGTCGACTGGTTTGATTCTGGTTAGTTTCCTCACTCTCTTTGGCTTCTTCGGTGGATCTGGTTTGTGGAAATCATTTCGCAGTGTTTGTGGGATTCAGTGGATTCCATCTAGGGTTCGCCGTCATTTTTGTGGCTTGGGTCTGGTGTCGACGGTCGCATCAACGTGGCTGCTCGGGGAGGTCGATTCGGCGGGTAGTTTTATTCTGGTCTCCTTTCTGGGTTTCATGTTTCCTGGTTCGTGGTCCTAAATGGTGATGGTATTTCTGCTATTTTGTCCTGCAAAGCTCATTTATTATATGCTCTGGAATCTAGGCTTCCACTGTTCTCTTCGAGGTGGATATGTGCAGTGGTCTCCAAGGTTCTTTGGGAAGTGAGGTTGATCAGGCAGCTTCGGGAGGTAGATGGTGACGATGATCGATCAGTGACAGCAAGGTTTGGTATGGTTCTGGAGATGATGCTGATGGGTTCGTCGATAAGGGTTGTAGACAATGCACTATGGTTAACGACGGCTTGATGCGACAAGGGTTTTGTTGATAGTGTGGATGTGCGGTGGTGGGATATGCTTTGGTGGTTGGTTCTCACCGGCGGGGTGGTGATTCAGGTGATGATGTATCGATGTTTGGTAGGGATGACGACGGTGTAATGATGACTACTAGTTGTGATGTTGGAAATTTCGGCGTAATATTTGACGATGCATGATTTTTGGGATTTGGTTCCGCAGTGGTAACCTTCAATTTGAATTTTGATTTTGGGTCCATTTTTAATTTTGACTATGTATGGTGTATCGGTCTGGAATCGTTCCCACTTTTCCCTTAAAGTGGCATTTTATGAAAAAAAAATTGATTCGGCTATTATATCATGCATTTCAATTTATATTATAGATTTAATTTATTTAAAATATTAAATATATTTTAAAGATTCAAAATTTTATATTCCTTTAAGTGCTGGTTATTTCGTATCATACACGCTATCAAATACAATGTTCTTCATTTATAATTTCATGGCATGACATTCCGTACACCTTAATTAAATTTCTAACTTGTATAGTAAACTCAAACTTGATATTATATTGTTTGATATTTCCTATGTGGATATCCTACATAATGATAATGGTTTGAAAAACATCATTTAGAAAATAAATAATGGAAATTGAAAGTTCTCATGGACTAACATATAACTATGTCTCTAAGTAAGAAAACAGTAGTGGAATATGGAGATATGTACATAGAGGAAAAGAAAAAATATTTATAAGGATCTATTTTGGTCATCAATAATAAACAATTGAATGTTCAATGGAAATTTGAGGGCCTCAAATCCATAAATATGTGATTATTTAGAAGACCATCAGTTCAACAAAAATTAAGGTAATAATACAACATTTTTTTTTATCATTTTCCTAATACTGATTGATTATTTTAAGACCTAATAATATAAGGAAATATAATTACATGATATATTTATATAAACATAATTTCATCCCTTGTTTTTTCTTCGATCAATTTAAAATTAATATAAAAATTAACTTTTATGCTTGAAGAACCAAAATACACTTTTAATATATCTTAAGAACTATAAAAGTGTGAAAATTTTAACCATTTTCCTCTAATAGTCCTCCAATATCAATATGGTCAAAACAGTAATCTCTAAACAAAAAACAATAAACACTACTAGTTCATAATTAATATTTATCCATCAAATATTTTCACTAAAAACAATGAAATATTAACCAAGACATCACATAGTCCAGTGGTAGGTGTGAATCCCTTATCATCCTTTGGTAATGGGTTAATGTTTCGTGGGCTTTCCTGACTTGATGGGTTGTCACCCAACATACAGTTTTTTCTTTTCTAAAACCATATTAATGTAATTTTTAAAATAAATTTGATGTACATCCTTAAAATAGGGTTAATCACTAAATATCTTTTTAATTAAGGTTTCTACTACAACCCCAATACATAAATACTTCATCCATTTATTTCCACATTGGTCCTTACTTGGTCTATAATTTGTCCTCTAGAAGAGGGAATTGACTCAGGTAATGTCTAGGTTCTCCACATTTATGGAAATGAAATACAAATGGGTCCATAAGATGAATTTTATTTCCTTCCATCATACACTTCCTTTTTCCTCATCAATTATTTGTATTATGTCCTTATATCCCACACATAAATCATTTCCCCACTCATTTAGACACATTCCTATGTGTCTTCTTCCACATTTCATGTATGATAGAAATCGAGCCTTCTTTTCTCCATGGTCTTCACCATTGGATCTCTCAGAAAAATCAATGCTTCTCTTTATTAGTGAGTTAAATGGTTGGTTTAGGTATACTTTATTAATAATATTTTAGGAAAACTAATTAGGAAATAACAAAAAATCTTTCTTTTTTATCAAAACCTCATTTGGTTTCTCATTTTCACCAAATTTTTTTCATTTTCATTGTTAACATCACTATTTATGGTTCCAGCCATTGACTAAAACATGGAATCATAGTATGAGTGACAATAGTCACAGTAAGAAAAGAAATTAATCATTTATGTAATATAAAAATTATGACACCTTATTTTCAATCTAATACACCTTAGGTTTAACCTAGGTTATTAATTTCCATCATATATTCAAATCATTCCAAATGGATTGTAAAAAAATGTGTATTATCCTAATAATTCTCCCATGAGTAGAAAAATGGGTGCATAGTAAGGCCCATTGTTATGTACCATAGTACACTATATTAGGCCTGACATACCTTTTTCTACTAATTACTCCTATGTATACCTGTTCTAAAACCACATACACTTTTAGTATCCAGTCAGAGATGTATTACTAGGAAGATTCACATAATATATACTTTACCAAAAATCTAGGATGTTCTTTTATACATATTCTCAAATTATACCTTAGGAAAATGTTTTCTAATCTATGTTTTCTTCAATATATTTCCCAATGTTTCTATTAAACTTTCTATGATACCAACTATAGCAACCTGATCCCAGTATGCTCGGAACTGGTGTCCTTCTACCATTACATTGGCATAAGATACAAGTAAATTGTTTCCCAAAGGACCAGATAGATTACTATTATTGGTATATTAGATACATACATGAGTCTTGTTTTACATATGAATACATTGATTATAGCATAATATTTTTTTCATTCAAGGATAATAACATTATTTCTTATAGTGTATCCTTGCATACGCTTCAGGTAATAATAGACAAAGGAAAAATAATAAGGGTGATCTCAAATACTCAATAAGGGTAAAGTACAACCGAAGAAATAACGAATCAATGATAATAATCATTATGTAAAGGTAATAAATGGTGATGTATTCAATGTAATCAATAAACTGGGAAGGAAGTGCATAAACAATGTGTAAAGGTAAATAACAAAAACAAATTCCATTAAAATAACTAGATAAGAAATAATAAATAAGGAAAAAAATAACTTAAACACTTGAAATTAAATCAATGAAATGAGAATGAAATTCATCCATAGATATTTCGATAAAAAATATCATGGATAAATAATAAATGAATCTAAATGAGGAAAATCATTAATTATTATATTATGTGTTTCCATGTAACATGGAACAATTACCATCATGACCATTCATAAAATGATTTAACATATCGAATAAAAACCCATCTAATGCTAGCCAACTAACTGGTCCCATGAGACTACTGATACATCAAGGGTTTATTTATAATTGGGTCCCATGTATACCATAATTTTCTAAAACATTTATAATATATCAAATAATCAATTTAACAGTTTCCCATATCAATAATCAATAAGAAATTAATAATTAATATTTAACAATATTTCCCCAGATAATCAAATGGTTTCAAAGTGAACACCATATGTAAAAATGATATACTGTTAAGGAAATAATCATATCCACAATAAATGATATGGATATTTAGGGGAAACTTGATATTCAAATATCACAAGAAATGGAATACTTAAAGGGGGCTAAAAGAAATCAAGGATGTGAATGTCAATACTATCCAGGGTCAAAGGAATCATATACCATCCAGAGGAATAATAAGGATGGTATGAACACACCATTTACCAAGTAGATTACAAATAATGTGTTTTTTTCATTGATGAATAGAAATATTATAAAAGATATTTTAAAAACATTATTGAGGAAAATATCCTTTTATTTTAAAAAAAATTGCAAATACGTTTCTTTGAAAATAAATTTTTTAATAAATTATTTAAAAATTAACCTTTTAAACTTTTGAAATAACTTTCAAAGGAATGAAAGTGGGTAATTTTTTACATGTCATAGAAGGTAAAAATAATATTTCATTTCATGGTAAAAATGTTAAAAAGGTGCCTTATTCCGAAATTTACAAGAAGATTACATTGAAAATATTTTTAAATGATAAAAGAGAGGTAAATATTTATTTAATAATTTTTTTTTGGAAAGGGTAAAAACATTTTGGAAATATTTTTTGAAATCATGGTTTTCAAAAGAAAACAGGTCCTCTGAACAAAGAGTGGATTGAAGTGAGGTTTTCTTAAAAACATTTTATAAAACATTTTATTTACTAAAGAGTGGGAAAATGGTATTACTACTTGAAAAAGTTAATTAATAACCACATGAGAACAAAATTAATGTTTTTACTAAATGATGATCAAATAATTTCCTATTATGTAAATTCAATAGTAAACAATCAGGAATTAGATGGGATTATGAATTAAACACCTAAAAATACTATAATGTTGATGTGTGCATCAATAAATAAATTGATTATGTGTATAAACAAAAAATATGAATAATATAAGTGTAAATACATCAATATATTGTCAAAATTATTTATACACATATTCATAGAATATTAACAACAATATAGAAGTAATATAACTCAATGAAATGGAATTGAGTTATGAAATTTATTTTCGACTAGGTAATTATATATCTAAATCCTATAAGATTAAATAATTAAAATTTAAAATAAAAATACCATGAATAAATAAGTATTCATGATATTACATTTCAATGTGTCAGTATGTACACCAAATATTAGAAATTAGTTTCATAATAACAAATCATGCCTCAAGGAAAGAAAAGTGTGACAAGAATCCATTACCTTTTATTTTCTTTTGGGTGAACATAATTTAACCTATTTTATAATGTTTTTAACAATGTTAATAACTTATACCATAAACATATTAATATCTATTATATCGTACATTAACTTCTTATAATATCTTTTTACATGTTTTTTAGCAATCATTTATTATATCCACTATTTCGTGTATTTATTGCGTATTTTTTTGAGTATGTTTTGAGTTTTTATTTTTGTTATTATTACATAGATCATGATTTTATCATATCTAGGATGTAAATAATTATTTTATTATCATATATATTTGTTATATAAGTATTTATAATAATCCATAAATTTTTTATATAAGAAATAAAATTCATCATTCATGGAGACAGTAGGTCATACATACGCATGAACGCTAATTCCATTTCTTTTTGTATTAAAAAATGAAAATAAAATTATATATATATATATAAAAATTAAAATATAATATTTATGTCATATATGTAACATAATTTTATTAAAACCATCCTTAATATGTTAAATTTATAACATGAACAATACACATTGCTTTGAGGAGGCAGTGGTCTACACTTCCACAAACGATGTTATCATACTTACAAAAAATGGAAAGTATAAATGTATGTGTTATAAAAAATTAAATAATAATAGAGACATAATAAATATCATATATATTATATATAATTTTTTTTATCATAATTTACAACTTTTAAAGGTGGTAAAAGAAAAAAATAATCATCGTTGTTTCGTGAGGGTGTAGATCATCGTACGTGAAAAGTAAGTTTGTCACCCATTAGATAGAAGTGTGTGTAATTGTAGGCCTAAAAATTAGAATAAAAACAAATAATTATATTCATAATAATTAGTTTATTATTTAATCATATAATAATAATATTATAGGGGGTGGAGAATAAAAATGTGATAAAAGAGCTTGATAAAGGGTGTTACATCTTATTTGGGTGACCCCTTTTGGTTTTCACCAAAGGGATTCATGGGATAGACTTATTCCAAAGGTAAGGAATCTAGGATGATTATAGGTATTTTTTGGATCTATTTTTTCAGATCATGGTTGATCCAATGTGGCTTGAGTGGTGCGAGGAAGTGGGAGGTTGATTTCCTTTTATAGTGGAGGAGGAATGACACTCTTTTAAATTTTTGGAAAGGGAATTCCACCCATGATTTTACCATTGAAAGTGGATCCAAAATATATTTTCATAATTTATTTAATACTGTAATGAACCAAAAATTCATTAATGGAAATTTCTCTTTATCCAATAAAATGTCTAATTATGGTTATATAAAATTTGAACTTCATTGGTTTTATGTTATTGGATTTTAAAATACTGTTAAAAATTGTGATTACTGCTAATATAGTCATTGAACAGCGATCACCTGATTAGTATAAATATAGGGATTTGACAAATCCAATTGACTCAGAAAAAGGAAGTGATGGCCTCATCCAGTAGACATCCCCCTATGAAGCCCATTTTTTCGAGCTCGGAAAGGAGGTGGGTCATTGGACTTCTATCTTTACCAAGACCAACCTGATCTTGAACATGTTAAGCTTGAGTGGAACCAACTACGGGAGAAGTGGAAGTTAATAGAGATTACCACCTGAGTGATGTTATCCGAGCCACCCCAAGAGTCTGCCACCATCAAATACCTTACCCTTCGGTCTTAAGCATGTGTTATAAGGGGTTATGTAACAAGACCCTAGCACTATGACTATGTACATTATTTTTTGTATAAAGAATTTGCATTCATTTCATTATTGTTACTTTGTTAATACTTTTTAAATCACAAATAGAATTTTTAGTTAAAATTAAATTAAGAAATATATTTTGATGAATTAATGGATTTTTTAATTAAATAATATTTTAATAAAATATTAATAATTTTTTTTTTGTTAAATATAAAATATTGTCTAATTTTTATGAATGCAATTGTAATTTTTATTAAGGTTTGAATGCTGGTTTTGTCAAAGCCCATGAATTTTTGATAAATGACAGTTTTTATTCTAAAAGTAAAAATTCACATATTTAGAAAATTATTTACATAAAATGAATATTATTTTTTAGAATCTGGATGATGAAATTATCCAACGGTGAATTTTTCATAATTTTCCGAGACATTCGAATTTTTGGGTAAAAATTAAATACCGTTTAAATATATAATGTGTTTTATGACAACATAATTACCTAATAGTGATGTAATAAAATAATATAAACATTATGTTCAGCCAAAATATGTTTTAACATTAAAATAATGTGATTTGGATTTGTTTGATTTATTTTTGTAAGCCTTAATGGACCCTTCAAGGCGTATAAAACATTTTGTCTTTTTAAATTGTTTTCCATGAGAGTGTGAGTCACCTCTAAACAAAAAACCATATTATTTTATGAATTTCGGCCTTTGGCCTCATAAAATATTATTTTCCACACCCCTTTGGAAAAAACCATGGGCACAAACCATGGGCTGGATTGTGGTTTTGATTAGTTTAATGTGAGGTGTCCCAAACCTAAATAATAAAGAATTCCCCCTCCTTTACTATATAAACCCACCCAAGATCCCACTTCCTCTTCACTCAAAGCCTTTGGAGTTCTACCTACCCCTACCCACCTCTCTCTATAATCCTTAAAATGTTCTCCAATATCCCATAAAGCCTCTCTCAAGCCTATCCCAAGCCTTTGGGATCACACTTCCAAGTAAGGGATTTCTTCTTTTCTCATTTTTGTCCAACTTTTCTTTAAGTTGTTATGCCCTTTTATTTTCAATTAAAAATGGTGGGGTATGATTTTGAACCACTCTAATAATTCCCTCTTTATGTTTTAATGATGGGAGACCCATTTCTCCCTCATTAATGCCTCTCATGTACACCTGTTACCATGCCAAAATTCCTTGAGGGATTTCTCCCTCCTCTTTTACATCCAAGTAATTATTTTGTATTATTCATATAAATTACATTATGTTTGTTGGTACATGTATATATATTACCCCCTTACTATCCATTTAATGTACATATTGTGAGACCCCCATTTCTCTCTCATCAATCATTTTTATGAATCCTTGTGTCATGCTGTTATGCTTCCGAAATTGCACCGCATTTTTTCAATCCAAGGTCATTGTGTAGTTAATACCATACCCATGTCTCTATCAAGGATATTCACCATTAGTCACATATACATATTTAATGGTAGTTTCATGTATTTATTCCAAATTACTTAACAATTTAATAACTTATGATATAGATTGATTCTATGTTATATGATCCATGTGGCACACTTATGCATGAAATGAAATGTTTAAGAAGGGTGCACCCTACTAACGATCCAATGCATTGGGTAAAGTATAGTATCATGATACATCATGTGCAATGAGTGATTACTCATGCTAACTCAATTGCAATCATTGTTTACTCGTTCTTCATGTGCAATGAGGGTTTAATCATGCTCCATGTGCAATGAGCCTTGGCTCATGCTAATTCCATGTTAAGTGTTGTTGCCACATTTCCATGTTATGATTATCATGCTTTATCATGCCTTTATGTTCATGTTTCTTTTATGCTCCATTGATATAACTATTTTCGAACATGTATTGTACTCCTCATTTTATTCCATATTTATTCTAATACAGGGCTTTATAGCTCACCATCTTCTTATGCATGTCCTCAGGTTATCCCATGTGATGATATGTATGAGGGAATGTAGTGGTCATGTAAAGGAAGTTTTCAATAAAGATTTTGTATTTAATGTTTTAAATTGTTATGTAATGTTACTAATCCCCAAATACACTAGACCTCTAGATCTTCCATGCTGTATCAAGTGAAGATTTTATGTAATAAATCATGTTTATGTATGGAATAAAGAGTAGGGTTGTCATAGTTGGTATCCGAGGATAGGTTTAGTTATATTTCAGATTAGAATTAGAGAACCCTATTAAATCCTTAGATACAAGACTAATTATAATAAAAACATCCCTAAGTTTTGGTGGGTATTTATTAAGTGGTTTATCAAGAAATTACATCCCTGTCTGGATACGAGCTGGTAGAGGTGGCTCTGGCATAGATGTACCTCAGGGTGAAAACCCCAAAATGGAGTTTCAGGCTTGACTTGGGGTATCCTGGTACATAACAATGGGCCGTACTACACTCTGGGTTGTGAACCTCCTGGGGGATATGCATTGGTAAATTCACATGCTTAGTATGAATCATTATTATGGGAATTAAAAAAATTACCTTAAGAAAATATGTTAGAATGTAGATCATGAATAGCATAGATTGAAGTCTATGGATTCATAAGTTAAGGAAATAAATGTTATTTATAAGTCATCAGTTTTTTCCTTGGTTTACCCTTTATGTGTTGCCCCTAATTTTTCTTACATTAAGGAATAATAAATCATTAGACTTCAAGAAGTTTTATATCACAATTTTATAATGACAAGAGGGTAACTCAAAATTTTATATTTTTCATTAGTAGGATAAAGGATAGTTTCTAGATGGAAGGGTAAGAACCTCATACAACAATCTTGTCCCTTCTCGTGGACTTATTAGCTATAATAATTGTGATGTCAAGCTCGCATATCATCAAAAAAATTTCCGCTATGCAACTTTCTTATAAGACTCTCTTTGACATATCAAATACCTCCTCTATACTGGGGAATCATCAAGTATCATGGAACACCTAGGATCAAATATTAAACTCCCAACTCTAACACCTTTCAAGATGAGGGAGGAACCATCAGGGTATTTTCAAATATTTCACCCTATCCAGAGAGTATGATGAACTATTTGATTTTAGAATAGCTACTAAAGAGAGAGACCTCTAAGTAGCCTATATATATATAGTCTTGTATTCTAGTCTTTTTAGAAACATAAACAATATATTAGAAGATCCACATTTCAAAAATTTCAAATATGACTCTATCAGACTATTTTACAAAAACCTGGTATATGGTGATGTTTTAAAACTATATGTTAGAAACAATTTTTTTCAAAAAGTGAAACATATTCTTTATTGGTACAATCCATGTTCCACAGACTATGTCTGGACTAAGGAAGTGTAAGACATTGAATGTGCATTGAAGTATTATTACACTGAGTGGACCCTCTCACTCTATGATCGATGTGTAATGAGGGTTGGGTAATTCTTAATGGTGGTGGGTAAGAAGCCACGATGTTGTGTTTAAATTTTAGAGTTCTTTAATTAAGTAATCAAATTATGAGGATACAGTTTTTTTAGGGGGGAATATTGTAACGACCCAAACATTCATTAATGGAAATTCCACTTTATCCAATTAAATGTCTTATTATGGTTATATAAAATGTGAACTTCATTTTTATTATGTTTTTGGATTTTAAAATACTATTAAGAATTGTGATTGTTTCTAATATATTCATTGAACAGTGATCACCTAATTAGTATAAATATAAGGCTTTAACAAATCCAATTTACGCAGAAAAAGAATGGGATGGACTCAACCAGTAGACTTGCCCTATAAAAATCCTATTTCTCGGACCTCGTAAAGCAGGTGGCGTCATTGGGCTTCACTCTTAACCAAGACCAAACCGAGATTGAACGCGTTAAGCTTGAGAGGAACCGACTATGAGAGAAGTGGAAGTTAATAGAGATTACCACCCGAGCAATATTATCCAAGCCACCCTAGGAGTCTGTCACCATCACACACCAAAACCTTCTATCTTATGCTAGTTTTATAAGGGGTTATGTAACAATACCCTTGCACTATGGCCATGTACTTTATTTTTTGTATAAATAATGTGCATTCATTTCATTATTGTTACTTTGTAAATATTTTTTAAAGAATAAATAATATTTTTAGATAATATTCAACTAAAAAATCTATTTTGATAAATTAATAGATTTTTCAATTAAAAACTATTTTAATAACATATTAATGAATTAATTTTTGTAAAATATAAATGATTGTTCAATTTTTATGAATGCAATTGTAATTTTTATTAAGGTTTGAAAGCTATTGTTGTCAAAACCTGTGAATTTTCGATAAATGATGGTTTTTAATTTAAAAGTAAAAATTCCCATATTTAGAAAATTATTTAAATAAAAGTAATATTATTTTTGGAATCAGGACATCAGAATTATCCAACGGTGAATTTTTTATAATTTTGTGAGACAATCAAGTTCTTGGATAAAAATTAAATATCGTTTAAATATATAATGTGTTTTATGACATCATAATGACCAAATAGTGATTTAATAAAATAATATAAACATTATGTTCAGCCAATAAACGTTTTACAATAAAAATAATGTGATTTTGGGGGTTTTTGATTTATTTTAGAAAGCCATAGTGGACCCTTTTAGGCTTATAAAATATTTTGTGTTTTTAAATTGTTTTCGTTGAGAGTATGACTCACCTCCACATAATCAACCAAATTATTTTATAAAGTTATGCCATTTTCCTCATAAAATATTGTTTTCAACTCCCATTTTAAAAAATCATTGGCAAAAACCATGAGCTAGTTTGTGTTTTTGATTAGTCTAATGTGAGGTGTCCCAAACCTAAATAATAAAGAATTCCCTCTACTTTCCTATATAAACCAACCCAAGCTCCCACTTCCTATTCACTAAAAGACTTTGGTGTTAGACCAACCCCATCCCTCATCTCTCTAGAATCTTCCCAAGGTTAACCAAGCTCCTAAGAAGCCCCTATCAAGACTCTCCCAAGCCTTTGGGGTCACACTTCCAAGTAAGGGATTTCTTCCTTTCTCTTTTTTGTCCAACATTATTTAAGTTGTTATGCCCTTTTCTTTTCAATTAAAAATGTTGGGGTATGATTTAGTACCTCCCCCACACTTCCCTATTTATGTTTTGATGATGGGATTCCCTTTTCTATCTCATTAATGTCTCTCATGTACACATGTTACCAAGCCCAAATTTCTTGAGGGATTCATCTCTCCTCTTTTACTTCCATGTAATTCTTTTGTATGATGCATCTAAATTACATTACGTTTGTTGGGACATGCATCTCTATGACCCCCTTAATTTCCATTTCATGAACATATGATGAGACACCCATTTCTCCCTCCTCAGCAATTTTCATGAATCCTTATGTCAGGGCGTTATGCTACTGAAATTGTACCATATTTTTTCAAGCCAAGGACATTGTGTAGTGAATACCATACCCATGTCTCTATCAATGTTATTCACCTTTATGGACATATACATAATGAATGGTACTTGCATGTATTTATTCCACATTACTTAATCATGGAATAACTTATGATGTTGATTGATTCTATGTTATATGATCCATGCGGCACACTAATGCATGAAATGAAATTTTTAAGAAGTGTGTGCCCTGATAGAGCTCTAATGAATTGTTTAACACCCCAAGATTTCATTGTACGTTAGTTCTTCAAATTAATTCAATAATATACACTACAAGAAAAATTGATTTCAAGCACACCATGACTTACCAAACTAGCCGTTCAAAGGTAGTTATGAATTGTATTCACAGAATTTTATATAACCCTTATAATTTTAGAATCCATATTATGAGTTTCTTAGACATAATATAAGGAAAAATTTATTTTTTCAGATAAAATAATTATTTTTCAAAACAAGCAATTTTACCGACTTTTGATGGAAAACCCGTTTTAAATCCAATATTTGAAACTTTTATATATTCAATTTGTCAAAATGAACTTCTTCTTTGGGATCGGGACATAAGAACATAGTTTCATTAAATTTTTGGTGTTTTTCTGTTAACTTTCATATTTGGGTGAATAGTGAAAAATAATATATTTTAACTGAAAAAAACTTTTTTAATAAAAATAATGTATAGTGTTCAACTATATATATGAATGGTTTGGATGTATAATTAGATTATATTTTTACCATTTAATCCAATTTTGTTCATTGGAATTAATTTCACTTTGAAATTGGACATAAACAAATATCAATCTTTTGGTATGTATTATTTCATAAAAATACATTTTTTGGTTTTGACAACGGGAATTAATTTTAAACTAATAAATTCAACTTCTATGTTTTCAATTTGGTAAAATAGACTTCATTTTAGAATTCAGAATATCAAAATTATCTTAGGATGAATTTTTGGTATGTTTCTGAAAACTTTTATGTTTTGATGAATAATGAAAAACACTGAGTTATAGTTTAAAAATGAATTTTTATTTAAATAATTATTTATTTTATTTAAAATTATGTTAGGTAAAAATAGATACATAATACATATATAAGTTAAATGTAATTAATTGGAGTCAGTTTATAATAAGTTTAGATATATAAAACTTTTAAGGAACTTTTCACCGTCTTTTACCCACCTCTTAGTAGAATTTGAAAATTCTCATAAAACTTATTTTCACCGCTTCTCTGAATGGAATTTCAAAAATTCGAGAGGCATAGTTGATATCAGTAAGTAAAATGTGGTTCAATAAAATGAAAATAATTTTTGGTGAATTGCAACTTTTTACTTTTATTTACCATGGTTAAAAGTAAATAGGGTAATGAGGGGTAAAAATGATATTATTATTATCCTAACACATGTCCTAATTCTATGGGATAAGTATGATCCCACCAAAAACAACCTTATGAATAAAATATGAACCTCTTTGGTCCACATGGATTAGACTAGTACATTTATTATTATTTAATTCCAAGAAGAGTTTAAAGAGTTAAAATCAATGTTTAATAACTAATACATTTTTAATATAGGGTTACACATAAGATAAATTACACTATAAATAGTCATTATAAAGATAAAACGATTTAATACATAATGGTATTTTATTTATATTTTTTAGACATTAAATAATTTATTTATTAATGACACAATGATGATACATTAATTACCTAATTAATGAAATATTAAACTAATTGATACTATATATATCTAAATAAATGTAATTTGAGAATTTTTATTAATTACACTAATTTTATAGGTTAATATTACATATTAGGGTTGGTTAGATGAATTGTTTTCAAAGTAATAATTCTGTTATGAATATATAAAAAACAAAATACCAAATATTATCAAAATTGACAAAAAAGAGTTTTTAAAAAAATATTATATTATTAATTAATATTCTATTCCTAAAAACCTAAAGTTCGTCCAAAAGACTTATATAATGATAGTTGTATAATTAATGAACCACTTGGGGTTATTGTGAAGTATATAGTAAATTTATTATCCATATAATATAAAAATATAAAGAGACATGGTAAATGTCAAACTATTTAACTAAGAGTTAAATCTAAAATATAAGGTTAATATAGTAACCCAAACCTATATAAAACATATTGGTTGAGTTTTTTTGACCCATCCCCACCTTATACTTTAAATAATCCATTTTGGTTCCATTAGAAACCGAAATTGATTTTATTATAAAATAATATTTCTATTTTTTCCTAAGGTGCCCCTTACCCCTCTTATAAAAAGGCACTCCCCCTTCCCTTAGGTCACACGTTCAAAGCCTTTTGGCTCATTCAAAATCTGACCAAATACCCTATAAACTATCATCCCTTCATCCTAGAGTCACTCCTTTAGTCAGAAATCCATACTATGGAGCCCTTTTGATTAAATCAAAAAGAAGAACCCTAAGAAGGGGTAAATATCTCATCACCTCTTCCAGGTTCCTTTCTTCTTCCACTTCCTCTTTCTGTGTTGTTTTCATTCTAAAATAATAACTCCAGTATCTTCTATATAATTTGATTTTATTATGAATATGGTACAATCATATTCATTATTCTATCCTTCCTTTGAATGACATGTCACCATATGTGCGTACGTACGGCTTACTGTCTCCACGTCGTGATGTAATTGTTATTCAATACATTATTATTTGGATGGGTATAATAATGATGTGTAATTGATGTAAATAATAATTATAACATAATAATTATTCTTCATATATGATATACCATCCAATTATATATTATTTTAATATCAAAAGAATGATATTGTCGCTCGTGCGTACGTATGGATTAACGTCTCCACGACACGATGAGATTCATTCCCCATCATATCCATTCAAGATTAAATTTCATTTAATGATTAAAAATAATTTATAGAGACATTATATCATTATGTATATGAATAAGATACATACCATCCATAACAAATATGATTCACATAACAAATAATATAAAGGAAAACGAATTCGTTAACACCCGAAATGAAGAAAATACTAAGATATTATTAACAAAGCAATGTTAAAAGATCATATATGATATCATATTAATGTGTATGATTCTTTTATACATTAATAAAAATTATTTTACCATTATATAGGAGGTTAACCTACCCTCGACCAAAGTAAATTTACAATGTAAGGGGCTTCTTATCTCACTTTTAATTAAGTGAGATTTCCATTATTCCGCACTTATTTATTGCATATGCTGTGTGTACTTCCCATGATTGTATTCATTGTGTAATATACTTTAATTTATGGATATTTTCATCATCATTGTATGATCCATATTTCATGGGATGTATGTTTCTTAAGTTAAAAAATTGGTAAGGGAATTACAAATTTCAATATTCCACTCATTCGGCTTTACGCATTCTTCATTGATTATTTCAGTCCAAGATTATGTGTGGAATTACTATTAATTTGATTATGTAATTATTTACACTCCCCTTTGTGTGGATATACTTTTGATACACATAAAAACTCCATTGATAAATTCTTAATCCATCTATATGAACTTGATAAGAGTAATTTAAACTCAATCTCCATTTGTTAAGTTAAATATCTAATTCATTGGTGTAGTTTTTACAAGAATATGTTTGAATTTCCTTTGATTTATTTACACTGAATATCCAATCATATTGAGTGTATTTATATTTTTCACACATTATTATGTCATTGAATTATCCTTAACCTAAGGATACGGTCTTTATAAGAGATTTCATCTCAATTTACATTCCATTGAGACTTATTTGTTTTTATACACCCAATCACTTTTATATGGTTTATATAATGTACTTTGACATAGTATATCATGAATACCTTTACTATAATTATATTATAAGGTTTTTATTACCTAAGTTATTTTTATTCAAGTGTCTCTCTTTTGGTTAGGAACTCTAACTAAAATATCATTTTAAAATGTTTTAAAGATTTATTATTCAAAATAATTCTCATTAATGTCTATGTTTTAAAAATGGTTTTAATGATTTATTTATATAGACATTAAAGCTTTAAAATTAAAATTAATTTTAAAAGTTTCAAAGTGGTGTGGGTCACTTTGATTCAAAAATATTGTTTAAATGGCTTCTTGATAAATAGTGATACTTTTAAATTTTTCAATAAAATGGGGATATTTCTCTCAAATAGTTTTGATGATTATTTTCATCTATGTCAATATCATTCATTATTCTATATTGCGGTTGATATATTGTAATAAAATCTTCCACATTGTATTTAATGAGTTATTTTTGACTGTGGGTGTGCTATTTCTATTCCATTCATGCTTTGTGGTTAAAATATTGACATTTCGTATGCTAGTTTTAATATGAATGTTCGGATTATGCTTCAACCTTTTCATATGAGGAATGAATTGGACTTAGTAAGTGACAGGTGGAGCCCGCTATAGATCCTCGATGCATTGGTAGGTCTCATGTGAAAAACTGGTGTCTTGGCACAAGGTCTTGACAAAATCTTATTTATAGTCTTGGTATAATGCCTTGACTATGTGGTTATTAAAGTCTGGCATTATGCATTCCATCATTATGAAAGTGGCTATTGATATTGCATGTTACTATTTTACTAGTAGAATATCTATGTGAATAAGTAAATTTAATTATTTGATTTTATCTTTGCCATATTATCCTGAAGTTCTAGTTTAAAAGGCTTTTGATTTAGTATTATACACTTCATTAAATGTTTATGCTTATTTATGAAAGTTTTTTCTATAATTTTATCCTTACTGAGCATCTGAGCTCACCCCTTTCTATGTTTTATTTTTTCCAGGATGAAAAGAAGTATATTATGAATGACCTATAGGGATATTCTATGGGATCTCTGTGTTTTTTATGGAAACAATGTTGTTGTAGTTTTCCATTTTATGATGTAATGTAAACCTTATGAATATATCTATTACTTCCAAGTCTACTAAACTAATAGGTCTTTCGAGACTTGATCTTTTATGATCATGCCAATGATATATAATAATGAACTGACTCTGCGCCTTGGGTGTCATGGAGTTACGCATTGGGTAATGTATTGTATCATGATATGTCATGTGAAATGAGTTATTACTCATTCTAATTCAAGTGAAACAAGGGTTTACTCGTGCTTCATGTGCAATGAGGGTTTATTCATGCTCCATGTGTAATGATCCTTAAGTCATTCTAATTCCATGTTAAGTGTTGTTGCCACATTTCCATGTTATGATTATCATGCTTTATCATGCATTTATGTTCATGTTTCTCTTGTGCTCCATTGATAGTCTTATTGTCTTACAATTATTTTATTCCTCATGTTATTCCATGTTTATTCCATTATTAAGCTATATAGCTCACCCTTTTCTTATGCATGTCCTCTGGTCATCCCATGCAATGTTAAGTATGAGGAAATGTAGTGGTCATTTAAAGGAAGGTTTCCATAAAGATGTTGTAATTTATGTTTTATGTTGTTATGTAATGTTCCTATGCTCTAAAGACACTAGACCTCTCGATCTTCCATGTTTTATCAAGTGAAGAGTTTATGTAATAAATCATGTTTAAGTATGAAATAAAGAGTATGGTTGTCATAAATACTATTCATAATTTCTAATTTTATTTCTAGGTTATATCATATTATGTTAAATAATAATTTTTTAGTAATATATCATTGTTTTATAAAACTTATTCTTGTGTGTACCCCATGTCATCGAAGAAACTCTTTGTTGCATACGATGCATGCTAACTTAGTATCACATGCATTACAAGATATATCATAGATTGATTTTATTTAAAATATGAAACATATTTTAAAGTCTTGATATATTATATTGCCTTACATGCTTTGTGTTTCCTTTCATACACACTATTGAATATGATGTTCTTATTTTAAAATTTCTTGGAATTACAATATTTGAGTAGTTATAGAAATAATTTTTTTACTCATATTAATAACATTATATATAAATGTGTATTTAAAAAATAATGTGTTCAATGTATATATCATATCATTCTCCATATATGTAATGTCTCCATATCATTAGAAAAAATATAATTCTCAACAATTCTAAATCATAAGTTGGATAATTAATCGCTTGGGGTTTCAACTTTTTTGATGTGTAGTCCATAACTCTATCATTTTTAATTATAAAAAATCCAGGACCTTTAATTGATGTATCACTATAAAAAAAAAATCCATATTTACCATATGGAAGAGTCAAAATAGTATCATTAACCAATATAATCTTTAATTATTTAAAAATATCATCACATTTTATTTTACATGTGAACTTAACCCCTTTACATGTTTTCTTTGTTAACAGATTGTCCAGTTGAGAATTGTTTTCAAAAAAAACATAGACAGTGTCTAAATAGCCTAAAAACATTATATTTCTATTATGTTAAAGTTTTTTTTCCATTACATAAAATCCTTCAACTTTAAATGGTCATTAGATATACCATACTTGTCCATAACATAGCCAAGGAAGGAAACTTGTTGAAGAGAAAAGCCACATTTAATAAATTTCCCCTAAAACTAATTTTTCCTAAACACCTTAGGAATAATTCATAAATGATTACCATGCTCCTCATAACTCCTATAGTATATAATAATTTCATAAAAAAATACCACCAAAAACTTATTGATGTAATATTCAAATACATGATTCATAAAATCAATAAAAACAAATGGAGTATTTCTTAACCCAAATAGAATTATTGTGAAATCAAAATGAACATACCTCCTAAAAAAGTTGTTTTTGGAATATCTTCCTTATTAACTTCAAAATAATGGTATCCAGAATGAAGATCAATATTTAAAAATAATTTATCCCCAATAAGTTTATTCAAGAGGTCACTAAGATGAATAAATTGAAAACTTTTATTTACGGTAATTTTATTTATTTTCCTATTATTGATTCATAATTTCATTGTCTCATCCTTATTCTTTAAAAATACTACAGGTGCTCCCCGTGGTGAAACAAATATATGAGTTTACCCTTTATCACATAAGTCTTTTATTTTATTTTTCAACTAAATTAACTCCAATAGATACATATTATACAGTTTATTATATGTAGTCTTTGTTTTAGGGATTAGATCAATAGAGAATTAAAATTCTTGATCAGGTTGTAATATATGTTATTCATAAAAAAAATACATCAATATATTATCACAAAACTAGTACCCACTCTATTCTCTAAAAAACATTACCCACCCTATATTTAATTTAATAAAAATAATCCCTAATAATTTCAATAAATTAAGATATTGGTGGTGGTTCAAGATAAGATTAAGGTAATGACATCTCCCATTAAAAAATGAATTCCTTAATTTCCTAAAAAATTATAACTTCTTTCTCCCCATAATAAATTCTTTCTTTGTAAACAAATATCAATCCAACCCTAATATTATATCAAAAAAACCATAGGTTTGATGATTGGATTTTAAAATGTGTAACACCAATGCATCCTAATTTTAATTTCATGATGTGCCTTTATCGCAATCAATTTTACACTAAGTGTTATATCTAATAATACATTCCTTAGTGTATCATGGGAGATTAAATATTCTTTTCAAACATACATGATAAAAATGAATGAATTTATCTAGAATCAAACAATGAATTAGTTAAATTCGAATATGTTATCAAAGAACCTAATATAATATAATTTGGTGCTTCAACTTCCTCGATTATTATGATAAATTCATGAATTTTATCCTTATGCCTCTTCTATAAAAGATTCCATTGGTGATTAGGTTACTAATTAGAGTAATTCCCCATCTCTTTGTATGTAATGACCCTAACCCTAGTATCCCAGAGTTGGTGGATACACTATTACATTAGTAATATATAGAATAAATCACATACTAAAATAAAAAATAGTTTATTAGTTTTGGTAAACTAGATACATACTTAAAATATCATATTAATTTGAAAACATAAAATACAACAAAGTATTTTCATTTATAACACCATTATTTCATTTAGAATAACTCAAGATATAAATCATACTAAAGTTTATATCATCATGGGGAAAGTAAATATATGAAATGTGTGATATTATATGCTCAGTACAATAGAAGATAACTAAGGAATTAATAATATGTAAAGGATAAACTATAGTCAAATAATTACATATAAAATAATCACATAATCTTGAAAATTATCCAAAAATATCATAAATATTAAAATAATAAAATGGATATCAAAAATATATTTCATAATGTTGTAATTAATAATTTTGTACATCTGAAACATACCATTAGTTCATTTTACCAGGATATATAAAAATACCATTAAGGACTCGCACTAATACATCTACATAAATGGGTAAGGCTGAGGCCAAATACCCAATATAGTTTGTCTCATGAGACCTACTACTGCATCAGGGGGATATTTAATTCTAATCATGCACCCTAAATTGTAATTATAATGTATTCATCATATGTAAAAACAACACAAATTAATCAACACGCCTTAAAAATCAGTAATTGTACATATTAGAAGAACTAACATTCAAAAATATCAATTATTTCCCCAACAAAACTGATCATAAACCATGAAATGAAATATGGTGGATGTTATAATTTGAGTATATCATTAGTAAAGTTTAAGATTCATCTAAGGATGTTAAAATAAATGAAAATACTTTAAAAAGATCATAGAAAAATTTCTTGAGGAAAATACCCTTTTTCAATTTCAAATCTCTTATTAAAAAACTAAAAATTTCCCAAATACTTTGAAAAATATTTTATTACAAAATAAACTTTTAAATTTATACACTAATCTCAAAACAATGAGTGTTTATCAGGTTGGGAAATTATGTTCATTCTATATATGTTAAAAAACAATCTTTTCACACTTTTGTAAAAGGTCAAAAAGTACCTTGTTCGGAAAAAGATAAAAATATTACTTTTAAAAAAATATAAAAAATAATACATGTGTATAAATTTATTCCATAAATCAATTTAGAATATTAAAAACATAATTTTATACAATTTAATGGAAATAAGGACATGGAAGAGAATGATTCTCAACTGAGAACCAAAATAAGGACGATTTTCATTAAAAAAATTATATTTGTATCTCGACTACCCAAAGAGATGAAAATAAAATTAAAACTTTTAATTTCAATAAATAATTATAGTAGAATATAATATATTAGATTTAATATATAAATATAAAATAATTATCCCAACAACGATTTAAACATAAACAATCTTGAATAATGATGAGATTGTTAATTGGACCCTTACCTCAGGTTTGAATTCATTCTTATATGTTCAAACCTCTTTTATAATAAATACAGATTAATTATAAATATATTCAAAAACTATAACCACATGTATCATACCACATATTATTTAATTTGAATATTTTAGCACCCATTTATTAAAAATTATTTGATAAATTATTGTTATGGGTATTAGGTGTTTCGTTTTTTATGTTTGTTTTTGTTCAGTAGTTTATGTCCTTGTACTTTTATAATGGTTTTATAATATACAGAATTTTAATCATGAAATAAATATAATATATAATAATTTTATATGTATTTTTAGTAATCCATAAAATTTATAGATAGAAATATTAATTACACCATTAATAGATATGGTAGGTCGTGTGTACACATGAATGTTGTTTTCACTTTTTGATAAATCGAACAAAAATGGTAAGTAATAATTATCCTTTAAAAATACTTATTATATCATATATATATAATATATATTTATTAAATATATCATTATTAATATCCCTGAAAAATTGAAACAAAAAATAAATCACATCTCTTTGTTGAGGTGGTAATCCACACATACACACAAGCGACGTTATCATTTTGCATTTAATAAAAAGAGGGTCGATAAAAGTGGTTTCATAATAAAAATAATATTTTAGTATATTTATGATACTTCAAATATTATTTTATGATAAACATCACATATTTATATGATGTAAAAGAATATGTAAAAAATAAAGTGATCGGTTAAGACAATTACATCTTCTTTGAAAGAACTCATTTATATCTCCTCTTAATGACCCTACGGTCGGACTTTTAGAAATAAAAGAAACCCTATAATGTGTATAAGTAGTTATAGATGATAAATTTTTAGTTATTATTTGATCTAGGTGTCTCAAAGTGGTGTAATTAATATAAGTAATGGGTTTCCTTTTATAATGGACTGAAAGGACACACTTGAAATTACAAAAAATAATTAAAATATAACTAAGTGATTATCAAGAAAAATGATTCTAAATGGCTATATATTTTAATATGAGGTTGTATATTTTTTAAAAATCATCAAATAATTAAATTTTTACAATTTTAAAAGGTATTTTCAACCTTATCTTTCATATTAACCCCTTATTTAACCTATTTTAATCTTAACTACGGTAATGAATTTTTTAATATTAAAGGTATATAATTTAAGTTATAATCTAAAAATTGGAAAATAAATGGTGGTGTAATGATATTTAAAACCATATATTATCCCATTGTCCTATTTAAATATATTTATTATTTTTAAATAATTTAATAAAATATTATTTTCATAAAATATCACTAATGTCTTTTTTCTAACACTATTCATTCACTTTGACTTAAAATACATAAATAAAATATTTTAATTATAATATAAACATTTAAAAATCCCTAATATTTTATACTTTTTAAAAATATACATGGAAAACAATAAATCATTCATATTATATTACTTTTAATATTTTTAAAATCATTTTGTTTTATTTTTTTATTAATTGAAATAATAATATATCGATATTGTATAAGACTTTAGGTTCATGATATAATCACTAAAAAATGAAATAAATTACCATCATAAAAATAATTTAATTAATATCAAAATAACCATTTATATTAATTCACGTATTTTTTGATATTATGTGAACACATAAGATATATTTAAAAGTAAGAGAGTGACATTTTGTATTTTTATTTTCCTTATATATTATAAAAGTAATTTTTAAGGAAAAATGTCCCTTAAACAACTAAATTTTTATAATTATTTGATTAGTCTTAAATTACCATCATCTAATAATAATTAGGATAAAAAATTGGGATTTGAATACTTATTTTTAACATAGGTTAACCCAATTTATCATTTTCTATGGTGTTAAATTTTATCATAGTTACTACTCATTATTATCAAAAATAAAAGTCTCCTATTTTCCAAATTTAAACCTCCTTATTATAAATAGATTACCTAGTTTTCAAAATTCTATATCTATAATTGGCTTAAAATAATTTTAAAATGATTTCACAAAATGCGATGAAAACCACCTTTTAGAAAAATACAGTTTTTAAGTATAGAAATAGATTTATTCTTATGTCATTCCATGAAAAAAATATTAGATAAATGTTAAAAAATTATTTAATATATATTATATATATTTCATTAAAATAAATCACCAATAATAATTTATTTAGTTAAGATAAAAAATGCATTTCATGTAGAAAAAAATCAGATAATATCACTTTTACCAACAAATGTTTTCTTTATTTTCATTAAATTATAACTGAAGAATTTATTATAAACCATAGATTTTTAATAATTTAGTTATATATATTAATACTCGCCAATTTTAATGGATAGGTTTTAACTTTCACAAAAAATATTTAGTTAGTATATCGTGGTTCGTTTAAACTCATTTTTTCTTATAATTCAAGCTATTCAAGAAAATAAATTTATTTAAAAAAAATATATCATAACATAATGGGGTGTCACATTATAATTGAATCATTATAAATTGGTTTCATCCACTGCTTTAAATTAGTTCTTAGTATTATTTTCATTATAAAATGATTTGCGTAACTATTTTTTTGGTCTTGATCGAACTTGTTACTATTTATATATTTTTTGATAAGTTTTGAGATACCAAGGATTATTGGATACTAATATTTAAACCATCCAATAAGAACTCAATATTAATTTCATGGTTTCATAGAAAAACCAAAACATACCTCAATAACAATGTAAAATTTCCCTTATATCCATCCATTATCTCTTCTTTTTTTGTCTTAGGTTTATGAATTTATTTTATATTCCCAAACATTTATCTCAAGGAAAATATTCTTCCTAAAAAATAACCCTAAATTTATTACATTACATTCTATGAATCGTCTCATTTTCCATGGTATTATTAATTAAGGACCTCTATTGGTTAGCATCTCCTCTTATAATATAAATAGCCATAATGAATTTCTCCCTATTAGAGCATCTTAATGTCAAAAATATTTTCTTTAGAAATTTGATCTATTTCTTAGACTCCATAAGATTATTGGATTCACTAAAATATATAGGTTTTTTCCAAATAAATTTATCCAATGTGGTTAATCCCAATAGAGGGGAAACTAGTTATGTCGTGAAGGTAAGGTTATTTTTCATAAAAAGGGTCAATTTTCCTATAATGATCATAATTTTCATAATATAACTGTTAACTCTATTATCTTGATTATTCTGATAGTCATGGAATTGTGCATGGGTGTTGGATTAGTTTCTAATTCTTCTAATAGTTTCCATTATCCATAATTAATTTTATTGGTAAATTAGTAAACTCCAAACATGCCTTATATAGTATACTATCAAAAAATATATAAGGATATCTATATTTTTTCATGATATAAAATCTATATTGTCTACCTATATTTTTCATAAATCTTGTTATTATGTTTTATACTAAACCTTTTTCTAATATCATCCTATAATTCCCCCAAAATATATTTTCCAGAGCTGGTGAGCTATTTATTAAATGGAAAATATAGTAAAAGATATTAAATTCATGGTTTAGTAGTCCTTAATATACTAGAAACATTATATTAAAACTTTAAAACATAAAATTTCATGTATTTATGCCAAGATTAAATACTTTTTAAATCATATTATTCCACTTCATTACCTAGGGAAATGGGAATAAAAGTAATAGGGATTATCTTAGATTCTCATTAAGTGAAAATGTACTACAGAAGCTAATAAAGGATAATTATCATATATAAAACATAATGAGTACAATTGAATACATAATAATAAATACATAAGTGAAATCTATAGAAGGAATAAATATTTATTATCACATGAATCACAAAAATAATCTAGAATATGGAATTACAAAATGTCGGGCATTATAATCATATCGTCAAGGTCTTGTGTCGTGACATTATACATAAATGGTAAGGATATTCACATTACCCTATATGAGTTTACCCCTGAGACATTCCAGTATCTTGATGGAATATATAATTATAGGACCCACCCATCACATTAATTTATAATTCATTCCATCACATACCAAATGAATATAGGTTATATGTGGCATAATGTTCAAGTTTGAAAAACATAGAAATACATGGGATATTTTTCTAATAGAAATCATTATACATGATATTCTTGTATGGAAAAATATATTATATGTGTCATAAATATATTTACCTATTAAATTAATTAATAATAATGTTTGAGTTAATTCTTTCAGCACATATAGGAAGTAATTAGGGATTCATAGTTTTCAAAAAATACCAAAAATATGTGATTTATACAATGTTATAGCTAACATGTACTAATCATGATTAAGTATTTTCAATGTGTTAAGGAATTTTTTTTGAAATAGTAGGAGAAAAATAAAATACATGCATTATACACCACTATATAAATTTTATGTTTTAGTTTATAAATAGTATGATAATAATCTATAGCATATTCCATGAGACTGTCAAACCAGATGTGTAGTAATGGCCCACTCACTGTGCACGAAGATGAATATAGAGATATACATAATAAAATATTTTTGGGGTTATACCACCTATATTTATCTTATCAAAAACCATATCCACTTTAATTATATATACAGTGATTTATTTTCTTGGAAAATCAAACACTTTTTACATAACCAAAGTGTAGGATTTCTATAGTTATGGAGAGGTTTGAGCATAGTAACGACTTATTAATTGTTTATAATGTGAGTAAAACGAATTATCAAATGGGATAGATATATTAAGAATTGGACATAAAATTACATCAACTTGATAATGGAATAATAACTTATGGATTAAGTAGGATACGAAAATTGTAAGGTAAATAGGAAATATGAAGAAAGAGAAAATCAACCCTTTAACATATTAATAGCTTACGAAGAGGTTATAAATTAAGGGGTTGGGTAATGTTTCTATGATAATAGTTTGACGGGGATATTATAAAATTGACATATATCATGTAATCATATAAAATAAAAAATGTAAAGAGATTACAAATATATAAATTTATATAGGAACTAAAGACAAAGAAGTAGAAAGCCTTACCTTTATTGAGCTTCTTAGATTGGACTCAGTCCATAGATGCAAAAAAACTATTCTAGAATTAAGATAGAGATAGGGTAGAGAATCCTTGAGATATAAATGTTAATGTAACTATTAATTTTATTTATAATAATGAGAGTATGGGTGGGTGTTTATTGGTGTTGTGGGTATAATTTCACAGAATAATTTTTTTATTATTTTATTATTCCACTTTCCTTCAGTGCATCACTTTAAAAAAATTTCTACACTACAACCCCCACTCTAGTTTTTAGTACCAAAAATATTGAAATAGTACTTACTTGGAATAAATTACCCATTATTATAGAAATATGATGTAATATATATATCTCTATGTGTGTGTCGTTTACAGTATTTTACTGTATTCTACTATTTTTATCAAATTTTATTATTTTAATAAAAAATTGCCAAATTTAACCACTAGAATAATTTTAAAATCTTTATACCAAATATGGAATCCATTTTATCAAATTATTTCTCTAATTTTATACATTTTACCTTTTATGTGAGGTTGATACATATATGCAAAAAAATAATATGAGTAAACAACCTTTTAATCATAATCAAACACACCCCATAGATACATAACCAATAATCACCCCAATATACCCCTTAAGGGTAATGTGTAAAATGGTTGTAGTTTCATGGGGTCTTTTATCCAACATTGATTAGGTGGTGACCTCCACTAACTTTAACTTATCTCATGAATGATTCTTATCTAACTTTACTTATTGGGGTTCTTCTTGGTATAGGTCAAGGGAGAACCCTAGTGATGATACCACCTTCACAAGATCTGATAAAGGATCTTCATAAGGGATGTTATTAATAGTTGGGGCCATATTATCTTCCTTTTGTGATAATTAACATTCATTATAACCCTTAATATAGTCTAATTTGAACATTTTGTTCTTAATTGTTATATCACTAACGATCATAATACCCAAATGTCAAATTGTCCTCAAAAATATGTAAAAATGGTCATATTCACGGGTAGTATATACTGCCAAATAATAGTTACATATGCATGCCAATATCTAAATCCATCCATATCATTCTCAAAGTTATTACAACATATCAAATTTAATATTTGTTGTTTTCTTATTAATAGTAATGTATCTTCTATACACAGAATTATTTTTTTATATATGATTTATAAGAGTATTATATTTTTGTTTTGACCCACATTGTTACTTGATTTATAGTACTATTTTTATATTTTGTTATAAATTTAATTACTTATATTTTTATATAATTATATGTGATACTATTATGATGAAATAATAAAGTGTTCATTTTGAAATAATATTATAATGAATGGTTTACTTCCTATTACAAAATATTTTTTACTATTTTTATCTACATAAAATTTGACTTTATTACTCTCTGTAATATTATTCTGGATCTTGTTGAAGAATTTTTAGGTATTACTCTTTATTTTTTACAATATAAACACTTCAACATATTCCACATTATCATACTTTCTCTAATTTCCTTATTCATTTTGAATGTAGAAAATGATTACAAAGACCTAAAAATATCTTATCAAGGTCTCCCTTACATGTTCTATTTTATATGGTGTCCTCTATTACCTTGGGATAAGTACCTACTAATTTTGAGTATAAACCACACTTTTCACTATTTACTTTCAATAGTATAAAGAGACGCCACATTCAACGAGAATTTTTTCCCATATTATTAACCTATCGATTTCATTATTTAATAACTCCATTTTATTTTGGATTTCTTAAGTAGAATACCTCATGAATAATTACAAGTTTCTTAAGGTAGTTTTTAGAATTAATGTATATATATTATCTTTCATTTTCAGATCGCAATATCTTGATTACACATCAAATCTCATTTTTGACTCTCATTATATACATCTTTATGCACTCAATAACTTGTATTTTTCTCTGTAATAATAGGAAATAGGATATTATACAATAAACATAAAAAATGATGAAATAACTCTCTGAACATGTGATTCATTGATTAATTAAACCATAAGCATTTGTGTGGACAATATCAATTTGATTAAATTCCCTATTAATATTCTAATAGTACAGATTCTGAACCATATTTACCTATATACATAAATCACATGTATTTTAATGATCATAATTCATATTAGGATTATCCATTATAGCTTTTTGGTTTTATATTAGAAATTTTTTCTATGCTCTATTGGTGAATATAGCTAGACCTCCAGTACCACAAGATTTTATCATCTTTGATAATTAAGAGAAAACTGTTTTATTTATCATTAAATTAGTATAGATTGACATTTTTACACCATTACTTTATGATAGAGTTACCTTCCTTTCCTTTGATTGAATAACCCTTCTTGTTGGAAGTGACATCACGTACAGAGTTCCTATGTTGACTCACACTCAGGAGGTTGTGTCACAAACCATCCACATATAACACTTCCTTTCCTTCCATCTCATCATTTGATAATATGTTATTTCCAATTTACTTAATAATAAATTAAATATTATTTAAAAATGGAATTTTTATTCAACTCTTCCCATCAATTTTTTTAAAAGGTTTAATTTCCCAAACATGTGAGATGAGAACCCACTATCAAGGATCTAGGTGCTGCTATTTTTTGTTAACTTGAGAGTGATTTCAATGAGATTGGCCTTCTATTTTATCTTATTTTACATCTATGAGTTAATTAATTAAGTTAAGGTAAAATATTTATTATTATATTTATTTTTATCACATACAGATTAATCATTCTCATCTTTATATTCTAGCATAGAGTGTTTCCCAGTAGAATCAAGTTGGGTTTCTTGGTATTCATCCACTTTTGACTTCCCTGATGGTTATCTCAATGTATTTTCTATTTATAATAAAAATATTTATGAAAAAAATTATTCAATGAAAAAAATATTAATTGAAATAATTTCTTCGAAGAGATGAAGGATATGACCTTAATCTTATTTTTTGACTTCCATGTGTTTCCCTATTAAAATAACTCTTTTCCTCTTCACACTAGGACATAGTGTTTCTAATAAATCTATATAATTAACATTTAATAAGAGGAAATATTTCTATCCTTCATTCCTATACATGGATCAATCATTTTTAAATTTTCTTGGTTGTTGATTAATCTAAGAAATATTGAGAATTATTTCTTTACCTTTGATTTCATTTATTTGGAGCTATCCATTTCATTAAACTAGTGTCTTAGTTTTGGCACTATAGTAAATAACCTTTTCCTTTCTATAGTTCTAATATATCTCTATTTTTTATTTCTATGTATCAAAATAATTTAAAATTCCACTTTTACTCATTAATTTTAGTCTTTGATCATTCAAAATTTCAACAACACATCAAGGGACATGATTTTCCACTTCCAATAATTATCCATTTAGATACATCCAAAATGTAGCTTCTTATTGAAATACATATATTTTATTTTAGATGAAAGTTTATTTTTCACATTAACCATATATTTTTAATTATATTAAACTCTACTTATTCACTCTTTTACACTAATATTGAGATAAACAACTGCAATATATTGTTCTTAAATCTCTAGCTTGAGGTTTCCTACTTCTTCTAAGTCCACCTTATTGATTAATTAATTTTATATTTATTTTTCCATTTAGTCGGTCTCATCTTTGAGATGATCTGCATATTCTATATATTCATTAAACAATCCACAAATCTTATGATTTTTCTTTGATTGAATTTATATCTCCTCAAGATCCCCCTCATGTTCCACCTTTAGATCGAAAAAACATACAAGTTTCTTATAATCATATGTATTTTATTATCCTTGTTTAAATTTTACCATAATAACTTCTTCAATATCTAACATTAATTGTATTTCAACCTCTTCTATATAATCTTCATCGTCATATTCTTCTTTACATACAAAGATCATCCTATAAAACTTTTTCCCCGTTAAATTTATTAGTTTTAAGTCACTTTTGGGATATATTCTTCTCTATATATTCTCTATGAATTCTTAATCACGTTTTTCAACATAAAATATTATTATGAACATTTATGAAATTTTACATACTTTAACTCATCATAATCATTATAAAGGTATCTTTCCTTTAAACCTACCAATTCTTATTTTAAAATTTTTAGCTACAAGTGATATAAATTCATCATTAAATTCCTCTTCATCATCAATGCCTTTAGTTCTGTCAAATTTCCCCAAAACATATAATTTAATCTCCATATTTGAGTGCCTCTATATTGATTCATGATTATTTCACATTTATTACGCAACAAAACTACTCTATTGATTATCCGATGAAATTTTATCTAAGTTACTTTCTTTATGGGATGAAACAATAAATATTTTAATAGATTGTCATCTCCACGTGATATTCTCGAAAATGTTAATATCATTGATCTCTACCCAAAGTACCATTCTTTCTCCAATAAGTTAAATTATGCAGTTTAATAATTTATCAACATTTTCATTTGGGAACATTTCAATGCAATCAAATTTATTTTATAACACTTGTATATTAGCTTCTTTTCTTTTACATCTTCAGTCATAGATATTGGATAATTTGTACCATATAGACTTTTTAGAAGTTCATATCATAAATTTCATATAAATATAGTCTTATATAACTCTAGAAAAATAATTTTGATCTTTAGTATTAGCATCGTGTATCTTTTATCTACTTAAATCATGGACATTTTTTATTCTTCACTAACATATATCTTATGTATTGTTATGGACAAAACATCTAATTCTATATATTGTAACTGTGATCACATTATATTCTTAAAAATATTATAATTTCTTCCATCGGTTATTAGAACCTCTTTACCATTCATTATTTTCTCCATATGGAGATTTAGTATACATATTTAACTCTTTTAACATCAACTTTGATACAAATTATTGCAACCAGATACACCCAACAAGTGGAGGGGTTAATCAAGGTGCAATTTTTTAAAGATAATGGTTGTTGTTATAATTTTAGTAGGAATACATTGAACACATTTCAGTTAATCAAACATCCACTATAATCAACAATGTAGAAGTATAAAATAAGACTCATTAGTGTTTTCTTAATTTATAACAGAGGGATAATCCAAGGAGAATATGATGAAGATGTGTCAATCATACCAGAATATACTATGATTTACTAGTTTTGGTTGATTTAAATGGATTATTCATAATCACTCTATTCTAGGATCACTACTTTTACAAAATAATTCCTGAAACATTTCACTTAATCCATCAGAACACTTATTCCAAATACTCCTCCATGCACCAATTCAAATTTATTTCATTGAAATTTATAGAAATGTAGATCGCTTCCACATTCTAAAGAAAATGTGATTTAATTTTCATCATAATGTCGTGAATATGATTCTCCAATGTATTCCATGACCTCAGTAATAATCACTAGTAATAAGAACGTAACATTTGAGTGATATAATGTTCACAACATAAAATCATTTTCTCAAAAAAAAGATTATAGTGTGTTGTCCACTATGAACTATGTTTTATGATCTATTGACTATACACCACGAAACTCCTACATAGTACCCCTTTACATAGCTCCTTTGAACTCCAATAATTCGTGCAGCTCCTTTAAAAACTGGTTTCTAGTATAGAACTTCACACACTATTATTGCATGATACACCACAAGATATTGCCTTCATTAACTACATTACATATATTCTATATATGAAATACTTCATGGTAAATCACTGCATAATACTACCTCACATGTAATGAACCACATGAATATGTATGCTTCATGAAATACTTTTATTCATGATATATCCTACTTCATATAGGGATTTAACTAATGTGATTAATCTTTAGATCTTCCTTTAACTTTCCGTAATTTCCAAATAAATTTATCATCTGGGTATTTATAGGAAAATACCTCTAGAAATCACAAATCAAGAGATTATATTAAATCATATTTATTTTTCCCACTTTACATATGATCCTCATATGTGGTCTATGAATTGTTACCACCACATCTTTATAGACAACATTAACATTAATGTGGATCCTTTATATAAACACATAATATCATTATGAAACTACTGATATGAACTCCCTTAGTGAACTACTTATGTGGGTTTTCCACTGTGATCCTCCGTTATGAACACCCCATCATGGTTTATATTATAGAAACATAATTCATGATACATTTATCACATAATCCATATGTGAACTAACTATCATGTATATATTATGTGGTCACAAAATTTACACATGAGAATTCCCCCTTTATACTGATTTCTTCACTAAACACAACTGAAGACTCCAAACTTATTATATAATTTTAACTTTTCTCTAATCATCCAAAATCATTAGGAAGATATATTCCAGTAAAATATTATTCTTCTCACCGTATTTTTTTTTAAGAATAAAACTCTACAGGACGTATTTGTTGCAACCAGATTTAAAAAAGACACAACATCAATCTCCATCTTGGATTACCTAGTTTCCAACATTATAATTAAAAAATGTATAATTTAATTTGAAATATGTATTTCATAATAAATGATAATAGATATGATAATTCCAAAATTATAAAATATTTGTAACCTGAAAAAATATTTCACCACAAGTGAATCATTTATTCTGGTGGCCTTGGACAACACCCACATAGAAACATAATCTATAAGAAAAATTATATACGAAAATATAAAATAAATTAATAATATTACCATGAAATATATACCACACACATAAAAAATGGATATAGAGGTATTTTTTCTTTTAAAATTATTTACAACATGTTCTATCATATACAACTTTTAAAAAAAATTATTCATAACAAACTCATATATAAAATTAAATTATTAAATATAATATTATTTTTTTAACTAAGGTCTAATGTGGCCATTATAATCCAGTTCATTATAGAATGATAATGCATAAAAATATTCATTTTCATAAATGTATCTTCTAATGATTTTATTATTAAAATTTTTATAAATATGGATCTCCCTAAAAATTATTTACATTAATCCTTTATATTAAAAACAAAATTTTTATTCAAATGATATATCATATGTGAGGTTACTATACAATTAAAAAATCATCATACCATGGCTATTTACTTAATATTATGGATAACATCTGATATGGGAATAAATTACTTAATGGTACAATATTTATCTATTTTTCCTCTATAGTGTTTAGAAACCCTCTCATGTGATCTGCCATAAGGTATTCTAAAACCCTCGTATATTGATATCAATATTAAAATATTGAATTATCATTATCCATTAGATCATTCATGGATTTATATATGTTTATTTTAAATATATTTTAACATTACATAATGAAAGAAACTTTCAGGTTTATGATCTTATAAATATGAGCATAATTTTCTAAAAACAAAAAATACTGTCAAGAAACAATTTAATGTTGTGTTATATTTTATTTGGTTTCATCTAGTTTTCTTGAAGCATATATCATAAAATGGGAGTAACCCCCTAGGTTATAGCTATGTTTACTCCAATATAATAGTTTTAATTATAACACATCAATTAAAATGGAACTTCTCGGTATGGTACCTGTATAATTAGTAAATTGGTGAGAATCCTCTTTAATTCATCAAATTTTTCTTTTAAAAATTCATAAAATAAAAATAGATTGTTTTTTCGAAGTAATTGAAATAAGGGTAATGTAATTTTACTAAAATTTAATCTAATCTACTGGTAAAAAACTATATGTCTAAAAAAATTGTCTAATATGTTCCATGTAAGTGGGATTTGTAAAAGATGAAATGATATCAATTTTGGTATTATTAAAATCAATTCCATTATTAAAAAATAATTTTATTAGAAATATGAATTATTCTATTCATAAAATAAATTTTATAAAATGGAAAATAAAATTATTTCTAATGGATCATTGTAACATTTGAGATATATTTAATGGAAAATACTTAAGAGATGAACCATACATTTTAGAATTATTTATAAATACCCATATTGTTAGTTTAATCAAATTTTAAAAATTATTGATCATATAAATTTAAAATATTCATGTGGAATTACATAAACTGAAAATTTAAAATATTCAGGTGGAATTTCATAAACTGAAAAATATTACTTTTTCAAAAAAATTAAAAAATAAGCAGAATAAAATGGTCTTATTTTGTTCATATGGTGTAATTATAACATAAAAATAGATATAAACCCATCCAAAAAAATATTATGTTAACTTATCAATATCTTCAATATTTTCTCAATGAATGGGATTGGGAAATGATCTTTTCTAGTGACATTGTTTTATTTTTTTAATATATGCATAGTATCCAAATATTTTGATTTCTTATTGGGATAAGTTCATTACTCTCATTTTTTATAATGGTAAGGAAATACTTTTTTAGTGTAATCAAGACAGGTTTGAATTATTGGGAATATAAAATTTTTTAAATGATCCTAGTCACTAAAAGTTTCAATATATAGATTCATGGATTTTAATTAGTCTCAAATACTGTTTCATTTGGTTGTTTATGGTATTAGAAGGAATATTAGTGGAGATTAGTAGAGGAAAAGTGGATTTTAGCTAAGAATTTAAATTGGGATAAAAATTCATGTCATGTATACAGGTGTTACATAGTGGTTTTTTAGATGAAGGATGATGTATGATATAGAATGGTTTATTGTATCATTATGATTAATCTTTCTCCCTAAAGTATGTAGTTATACCATAAATAATGTTTCATGAATTATTGGTGTGAATCTGGATAACTAGGTTTGTTTATTATATCATGGTGTCTAAAATTATAGTGTGGAGCATTTTGTTTCACCATTAAGACCTTGGTAGTGATATTTTCATGATTCTATATTTATGGTATTTTTATCAGATAACATTAGTTGTGTCATGGGGTTATATTAGAGGTTAACAGTTTTTGAATAATGAGGATGAGGATTGATCTTTGATATCTGGTTGTTCAATAATTTTGGTTTGATTATGGACATTATACTATTATCTTCCTTGTTAGTATCAATATGAATGGTTTTAGACACTAAGATTCAGGGATATTATTCCATGATTTATGGAGTTACAACTAACCAACCACCAATGTTGCATGATAATTCTCATCATAATAATATTTTTTATCCCTAAATTATTAAAATAAATTTGAGTGAATTTTCAAATTCTCTTCAATTACCTCAGCTCTATTCAAATACTTGGAACCCTTTGGTTTAATTTTTGTGGACCTTGTTATCCCTTAGTAGATATTAATATTTTTCTTTCATAATTATTCTCTCTTAGTAGATGGTGCCATTCTCTCCTTTTTTCTTTAATTATTCTATTATTATTTATAATTGAGTGGGTTTTTTTTGGAAGTTTTGGTTTTGGTTTTTTGGTGATTGGTTGAATTATTTAAGGTAGGGACTATCATCTATACTTTTTTGGGGATTTCTGGCAACTTTGGTGGTATATAATCATAATTTTCTTCTAATTCTCGTTTTTTGGTTGTTGATGCTTTGGTTTGGGTAGGGGATTCATAGATTCTCCTTTTTATTTATTCTTTTGATGTGAAATTTTCAATATTTTTCTTTAATTGGATAAATATATCATATTTTTATAATGTGGATAATAAAATAGATTAATCATGTTGATGTTGGCATAAAATTATTATTTTTATTCCTTGTTGGAATTACATGTGGATGTATAATAAAATTTTATAAAAAAACTCAAAGATGAAAATGAGATAATAGAATGTAAATTTGGTGTTGTTATGGCAAATTTTTTTATTATATCTTAAATTGTGTGTTATTTGAGAAAGAGTGGATGGGAATATGGAATTTGATTTTGGAGATAGTATGCTTGGTTGAGTTTATCCTCTATGTTTTTATAGTTTTTGTAATGTCTCTATATTTCTATAATTGTTTTTGTAGTAGCAACAGTGGCCTTGTGTGGTTAGGTTGGTGTGGTAAAGGAGGAGGACATGGTCATGAAAATACTGATGAGTTTTTATAAAGTTTTTGGTATAGTTATTTGTGGTAGTTTCCTATAAATATATAAGTATGAAAAAATAAACAAAATAATTAATGGAAATGGGTTATATCAATATAAATGTTGGGATGGAAATAATAAATGAAGTGATAAAATAATGTTATGGGGTGAAATAAAATGTAAATGTGAAACTAAAAAAGGATAAAAAATTATAATGGATAGAAATAATATTGAATAATGAACTAAATTATTGATAATTATCAATAAAAATGGAATCATATGTTTAAAATTAATAGGGTTAATATGTGTTGTTTTTGTGTAGTTATCTGGGGTCAGTTTCTTTATTTAGAGGTGGTAGAGAATGGTGATGTATTTTGGAATCGGTGTGGTTATGGATATAGTGGATTAGGCGTTGCATTAGAAATTTGATTTTTAGGTTTTATAATGTTATATATATATATATATATATATATATCAATTTAGTTCCAATTATTTTATACATAAGATCACCTAAGTTGAGGAATGTGACTGACACCCATCAAATATTTTAGGTTAAGAATGTTTTCCCTAACAACTATGATAAAGATTATATGGGTGGATAATTATTACATGTTCTCTAATCTATATTTTAAATATATTATACATGCAGATGGTCTGTGCTGATAATATATTGTGACGGGGTGATGATAAAGTCATGATGTGGCCATGTGTTATGTGGTTGTGGTAGCTGTGTAGCATATAGTATGCGCTTATATATATATGGATGGGATGGGAGCGCTGGACATATATTGTTTGGGCTTGAGGGTAACTAGTTTAGTATGGAATACTTTTCAAGGTAGCTTCACCATTACATATTCTCTTGACTACTATGTTACTATATTTATATACATATTTGGTGAAAGATCCTTTGTTAAGGTTGTGTGGATAATTTACCAATTATGGCCGAAGACACAGTCACATTATTTCTCATTGAGGCTTTAGAATTATACTCATTTATTTTCATGATAAATTACGGGGAGGATATTACTGAGTAATCTTGTATGTTCACCCCTCTTATATATCTTTTTTTATATATTTTTAAGATATATTTAGTGATTGGGTTGGATAATAGAAACTAATTACATGGAGTTGGACGGTGTTTATGGATTCATTATAGGAGATGTATATTTTGGGTATTCATTTAGATACATTATATTACATATGATAAAATAATACATTATGGGATATGTTTTTTTATATTATAAATATTTTATTAGTGTATTCATTTATTTTTTCTAGGAATATGAGGGTAATTCCTTCTATGATTGTATTTTTTACCATCAATGTATTTTGTTAGAACATAACCTTGTTAAGGTGGTATTTGGTGATAACCCTTAACTTAAATAATAGGTGAGGATATTTTCAAGATACAATGGGTCATGATATAATATCATCGTAGCTATAGTTAAGAGTTTTGATGGATTTTGGAGTTTGTAAATTGATCGAACAACATTGGGTTGGTAGGGAAATATTTTTATTCAAACATAATTTTGATGTAGGAAAGGGAGATTAGCTAGGATAAAAATTTATTAATGTCCCTTATGGTTTAATGAAAGTACCTTATGCTTAATAAACATTGTAAATGGATATGGTGTTGATTGTGAGGTCAAAACCTAGGTGTGGAACATGAATTGTTCTTGGTAGGTCTTGTGTTTTAATTGGGTTAAGTTTTGAATAATTAAATTGAATTTAATTATAAGATCCTAAATGAAATTATATATACAATGATTAAGGGTTGTACTTAATTTTATAAAAATAGTAGTGGATGGTGTCCCTGTGTGGTTTAGGATGGGGAAGTATAGCAAGATGCTACTTTTGACTATATAAGTGTTGACCATAGGGTATATGATTCGTAAAGGATAGTGTTTCAAGAGTTTTAGTGTAAACGATTACCAAAGTATGAGGGAACTATCTCTAATCAGAAGATAGGGATGTGTTTGGAGTATCGTGATATTTCTATCAATCTAAACCATATAAAGAAGGACCATTAGATCGTGTTGGGTATTAGTATTTTAATGGGATATTCTCATAAATGGTGGATTCTATTTTTTGGGTGATCGTGAGGATTCCGACATATCTAGGGAAAATTTCTATAGTTATTTATGTGTTGAAGTTCTTTCATAATTTTTTAAGGATGCATGGTGAAAATAGTTTGTATATATTTATTAGGGATAATTATAATTCAAGAGATTGAATTTTTGTTTAAAGATATTATTTATTATGATCCAAATCATCCCCCATGTGAAGAGGCTAGGGGCAGTATATGTAGGTAGAGTTGTATCCAAATATTCAATGTTAGGTCACTCAATTTATGTTTCTTATGTATCTATAAGTAATGGGGAAGGTTGAGGTGATTTAGAATATATAGAATCAATTTTTTCATCTCAATATGGGATTAATAAGAATTTCAAAAGGAGAAAATTTGTGGATGGAGGTTTCTATATATCTAAGAAATCAAGGTTTTGACCAGTGAGGAGTCAGTTTCAGTTGACTTATTACTATTTCTCTAAGGGTGGAAGCTATCAAGCCTCTCTTAAGATATATTTATTGGTATTCTTTTATTATAGTGGTTATAAACATTGAAAGTTCCAATTTACAACCATTCTTGGTGGCCATAATTAGGTAAGAAACCTATTTCCCATAACACCTCTATAAAAATTATGTGATGAAATGTGCTTTTACATGTTTGAAATTCAGAGGAAAATTTAATTTTTCCCATAGGGTAGAGTACATTATGAGGATTAGGATTTAGTATGGGATTCTAAGAGTTAGAGCATCTAAAGTTTGTTTTTAAGATATTTATTGAGGATCGAGAGAGGTTTTGGGTGATCTGGGGAGTTTCAAATTTGTCAAGTATAATGCTTTGAGTATTTTAAGGATTCTCCCCCTATGCATGGTTATTTCATGGTTTTGGAAAATTGTGTGGGTGATAGAGTAAACCCTATAGTTATATTTTCCGTGGGGTTTTATTTCATGGATTGAACATTATTAGGGAAAATGATGTTGGGAGAACCATTAATAGTGATACAATTTATCATATGATACTATATGATTGGAATAGAGTTTGGTAAACCATGTAGTCTTACTACATGAGGGTGAAACATGGTTTTAGTGTGAGTTACATGGTTATTGCATAGTTTTGTAAATTTTCAAGGAAAAGTGTAAATGGGGGTGCATGTTGAGATAGTGTGAGTGACATGGTTGGAACATGGTTTAAAAAAATGTATGTCCAAACCATGAGACTGTACCATATTCTTTAAAATGTGTGAAATAACTATTTCCGCCCTTCTTTTTAATGTTTTTCCACCTCCCTTCTTTTCCCTATCGCATAATCGAATCAGGGGATCTTTCCCTCCCCCCATCTCTCAATTACCGTTTCTTAAGGTTGTTTCTTGTAGGAATTTTTCAATTTTAAGATTACTTGTATTCTATTATTACTTATGTTATTATTTCCCCATTAAGAACTCAAATTTTTGATGAACTAGGATAAGGAGTTGGTGTCGATTCCACTAGATTGTGGAGGGATCTGGAAAAGATGACATGTATCTTACTCAACGTGGTTAAAGGACATCCTAATAGGATAAACTCACACTATTTCTCACCATTTGTTTGGAGGTATGTCACCCTATTGATTTTTATCATGTTTATTTATTGAAATTGAGATTAATTGTGGTAGTGGGTTCCTATAAGAAACCAATTTGTGCTTTTGATGAAACCACTGGATTATTTCACATATATCTTTTAAAATATCACATGTTGAAAACTTTGTGTAGTATAAATTGATATATGGAAGTTCACTAACCCCCAACTAGGTGTATCAAAAGTTAGAATTCAAGGAACCCTACCCACTGTAAAAAGTCTAACTTACACATAAAGGAAAAATCAAAAACACAAAATGTTCTATAAATTCTTCCAATGGTAAAACAAGCAACAAAAATATAAAAAATTATAAATGAACATAAGTAATATAATATTCTTCTAACGATATCTTATTTACATGAGAAGAATGCAATTTTTAAATTATAATAAGGAAATACATGAGATTACAAGAGTTGAAAATTAATAATAATTACTCAAGATATACTATATATGATTAATGATCGGTTCAATCACTTACCATCTATATCATGTCGTCACTAAAGTTCATGTAAACATTTATACTAAACACATCCTTCAAATAAGTTAAAAATGCTCCCCTACAATCACATAACTCTTAACATGGCCACCTAAGTTTCATTACTAACATGAATACCCTTCAACCTCACTGAAAATTTAGACTTCCAACTATTCACCATAAAACCATTGGTATATGATAAATTTTTATGGTCTTGATTCCATTGGAAAATTCCTATTTCCATTTTCTGCACCACAAGTCTATCCCATCTCCTAGTGCATAAAATTTGTAAACCCTGATATTTTAAAAGAGGAACATAATATTTAATAGCGTATATGGAATGAAACACCAAGATTGTAATTGAATATAACAACCCTGGACTTTATTATATATTTATTTTAAAATAAAATCAATCTCTTTAAATTTTTTTAATGCATGCAACACTGGGTTTGAATTAATCGTGATACTCTATAAAAATATTTTTATTTAAACATGGCCATTATAACATAGTCGTTATGTTAGCGGGAATGAATAGTAATAACTAAAATATAAAAATTTTACTTTTACACATGTATAAAATAAATTAAATGGATATATATTAGTAAGAAAATAATATTCATTTTAATGAAAATGAAATGTTTTTTGAAAAAACTGTATTTTAAAAAAGGAATTTTAGTCGCTCTTTAAAAAAAAATTTAAAAATATTTTTTTCTAATTCTAGAAAATTTATTTTAAAAAATACAATTATTTTTTAAATATGCATGTATAAATTTTTTTTGGGTTTTCTTTTTTGAACTTTCTGAAAAAATTAATTTTTTGATGAATAGTGAAAATTTATGATTTTTAATTAAAAATGCCATTCCTTTTAAATTATTTAAAAAGTTAAATTATATTTTAAATTGCTTTTAAAATAATTTAGTTAAAATATATTATAGTTTAAATAATTTAGATCATTTTAATAAATTATATATTATGTTATTATATTAAATAATATTTAATTTTTCAGAGTTGTTCTTCGGAAACCCTTTTTTTTAATGAACCTGTAGGTTTAATTTTAAATTGAATATTTCCAATAATTTTAATTGAATTTTTAAAAATGGATTCAATATTTTTAATCATCGTAATTTATATTATCTAATAAGTTTACCTTAATTTTTTACCATAATGAATAAAGAAAACAGTAAAAATTAATTACCATAGTTAAGGTAAAAAATGGGTTTACCAGGAGGTTAAACTATAAAGATAAGGGTTAAAAATGACCTAAATTTGTTCAAACCCCATTTTGTGGAAATATGTTGACTTTATTAACTCTATATTTTAATAATTTTCTATTTTTTCTAGATTTTTTCAAGATAAAAACATGTGTATACCTTTTTCTTTTCAAAAATACAAAGTTTGTCCTCTCCCCCACTTAAAAAATATCTCCCACAATTTTCTTCTCTTAACACTTCCAAAACCATTTTTATTTGTAAATACCAACCCAAATACCATAATTATTATACTACCAACATCCTATAGTTTTTTTTATCAAAAATACAATCTCTGACTGATTTAGGTATAAATGTAAAAGAGTTCTTTGAAGAAGAAGTAAAATTTTTAACGTGCATATTTGTTTTATTTCTTCTTCCAGCTCCATAAAATGTTATTAAATAATGATAAAAAAATAAAAAATTATATATCATATAATTGGATATTATTTTTTTTAATAACCTATATACAACTATAATTCCATCCAATGGAAAATGTAACTGTCGATCATGTGTGTGGCTGACTACCGCCCTGTGAATCGATGTAATTCATTTTCCATAACCACCTATCATGGTTGGATATATTGATGGATTTAACATATTTATGATATATTTATTATTTTATTATACTTATATAATTATTATATCATATATACCTTCTTACTTTTTAGTCCATGGGGGCTACGATAACGTCGTTCATGTGTACAGCGGACTACCACCTCGCCTAATGATGTGATTCATTTATAACTTATGCTTTACATGGAAGGTAGTAAGGTCAAAATTAATGAATATATATGATATTTATGAACTATAAAAAACTTATTGAAATATAATAATACATCTAAATTCTTATCTTCTAATTCATTGGAAAATAATAATGCCACTTGTGCGTACATATGTACTAGCGCCTCCACATAGCGATGTGATATTTTTTTCATTTTATTTTTACAGGGATAGTAATAAATATGTCTTTTATTAATATAAATTATATATATTAAATAATTATTATTATTTAAATGTTTTTTAATATTAATTTTTTCTTTTCTTCTATCCATCGATAAAAATGGAAATAGTGTCCATGTGTACGTAAGGCCTACCATCTCTATGAACAGTATAATCCATGTTCTACCTATAAATTTTATAGATTACTATAAATAAATATATAATAAATATATATGATATTAATATCATGTAAAAAATTAGGGATATTTTTCAACCATGATCAATATGAAAGTACCAAAATTATTAACCAAAACATACATGAAAAATGAATCATTTATCACCCAAAATAGAGATTTTAACAAAGAAATGATAATAAATGGGTGATGAATGTCTATAAGTAAATAATATATGATATAATATATATGATTATGGTTCAATAATAGATTTATAATAAAAATATATATATTATACATAATATTTGAACATATACTAAGGAATCATATCTAAGGTAAGGCTTTCTCGTGTCACATTTACTTTCATGACACATAAGTCATATTCCCCACTTATTCCTTTTTGTGATGTACATACTACCCCATTTTTATATGTTATATATTGAATCAATTTATTTTCATTTTATTTAAATTTTCATCAAAATTTATTCCTTTCATGGGTCTTATGATTCAAATGTTACCAAAATGGTAAGGGTGTATTACATAATATCATCATTATTCGAGACTGAATATATTTAACTCTCCCATGGGGGAATTATTTTTTATTTTTTAAAATAAATATATTTTCTTATTCATGGGTTATTCCTAAAAATTGTCAATTAATCATATTATTTCCTCTGTTTTTTTATTAAAATTATTTATAAAATGTTTTTAATAAAATATGAATTTATTTCTCTCTTTAATCGAGAATATTTTTTAATCAAACAACCTTGTTTTTTTTTAAATAAAATATTTTTTTAAAGTTATCCAAATTATTTATTAAAGACATTTTCCTCTTTTTTTGACTTTTCCAAAATATTTTGAAATGAATCTTCATATCATTTTCCAAAAAATACCTATTTTGATTTTACCGATAATGTGAAAGGAAACTTTGTTTTAATATGTATTGTATATATGGAATTTTATATTGTCATGAACACTCAATTTTTTAATGATTATTTTACATGTTTTAAACAATTATTTTCAAATAAATTAATTTTAAAAAAAATTATGAAATTTTTCATTTAAAAATATTTTCAAAGTAAAAAAGAGGTTATTTTTCTCAAGAATGTTTTAATGACATTTTTATGGTATTTCTATTCATCAATGACATCGACCATTTATGACACTTGTAATCACTATATATATATTTTGTTGATATCATCCATATTATTTATTTGGATGTTTTATGATAATTTTAAATGAGTATGTAATATTTTATTATCATTCAACATATTAATATTGAATGTTTATGATTTTTTTTATTTGATTTGGGTAAGTATTATCATTCCATATGTTAGTTTCTCAATATTAATTTTTATATTGATTATATTTCACCTATTTCATATGAGTAATGTGTTGCACTTATTAAGTGATGGGCGGAGACCATTTATAGATATCCCCCTAATGCATCGACAAGTATCGTGTAAAAAATTAGGAGGCCAAATCTGATGTGTTTTTACCTGTAGTTTTAAAATATCTCATGAAAGATCGTGATTGTATGTTTATGAAGTCCAATATTAGGTATTACCTCATTATAATATTATTTTTTTATGTCTATTTGATTATTCTATTAGTTTGAGAATCCATGGATATGTTTCTAGATAATTTGAATAGTATTTGAATTTATTTGGTTATCATTTATTCTTATCGTATGATTCTCAAGTTATTATTTAAATGGTATGTGTTTCAATTATCTACCTTGTCTATTGATTATGTTTATTTATTCATGATAAATTCTGTTGGAATCGTACCCTTACTAATTATTTGATCTCACCCCTTTCTAATGTTTTATTTTACTTAGGACACTAGGAAGTATTTTTTTATTGATATATAGGTATAAGATAAAGGAAAATATGGCGTTCTTAAAGAAAATAGTGTGTAAACTTTTATTTTTTCAATTTTATTTTGAATTTATAGTATGTATCTAGTTTACCAAGACTATATAACTATTTTGTCCTTAGGTATATTATTTATTGAATATTATTCAAATATAAATAAGTAGACATCAGATTTAGGTTACTAGAGTTGGGGTCATTAAATTTCGTATCAGATAATGTTTAGTAGAGACTGTGGGAACTAGATTTAGGATAACATAGATTAGAGAATATAACCCTATGAATTACATTTATGATAATTATAAGTATAAGATAATGTCATAATGGTTTGTTAATGTGGGGATTATGTGGTTTTAGTATAAATTTATCTATCATTGGATTATAAAAGAGGATGTGGTTCCGGCATACATCTAATAAGGGATAATAACTCCAAAAAGGAACATTGGGCTTAAATTGAGTGTTACCTTGTGCATTAAAATAGGCATTAATATGTACCATGTTTAAAAATACTAGGGGATATTTTATAGTTAATTCATATTTTCTTTATAACCATTTTTAAGTATTTAAAAATATTTTTTGATTTCTAAAATTTCCCAAGGAAGCCATTTTTTATTATGAGATTATCCATGAAAAAAATTAATTTATGTTAAGTGTTTCACAATTTTTGGTATTATACATTTTGATACAAAATTTTATGATCTAATATATTTTATTATATTATTTATAAATATAACCTAGTGTAATTAATAGGAACCATATCAATTCACATAATCTAAAGATTAAGGGTGATCATTTCGTTGATGGGTATAATCCAATATTTTGATGGGAACTAGTCTCCCAAAAATTCACATCATATGATGAAATAATATCATGTGATATAAAGATAGAGACATATATTTATAATTATTATCGATTTAAATAGAATAAATACAAGAATAATATGAAAGATAAAAAATAGATAAGGGGAAAAGGGAAAGAAGCTTTTTCCCACCTATGATAATTGTGGAAAGAAACACATGGGTACTTCCTTGATGGGAATGAGAGTTTTCTTGTAAAACCCAACCTCTTTGTAAGATGTATCGATCTTTTCAATAGGTATTATTTTTCCTTATATTTATTAATTTTCATTTTGGTTTTACAATGGGGTGTTTTTGGGTGAGAATTTGAGAAAAATAGAAGAATGTGACCAGTGCACAGTTGGTGCACGGTTTGCCCAAACCATGAACCCCATCCAAACAAACTATGAAACCCTAGATAGTGGGGATATTCATGGTTACATTAGAGTTTTTCCAACCATTAATCATAAAATTATAAAATTATCACTCACTAGAAGATTTGTATGGTTAAGGTACACGGTTAGGGGAAACCATGCACCCCGAGCAGCAAACCATCCATTCAGAATTGTAGTCCACTAAATATTATTAAAAAATACATAACCTCTGTATTATACACTTTAATTCCCAATTTCAACCCATAAAAAATTTATTTCAATTATAGAGCCTCTCTAACGAATTCTTAGGTTGTTAGACCTGATTTCTTGGTGATTTGAATCCAGATTGGTAGATCTTCACCACTTTAGGATTGTAGTTTAATCCTGATTGATTTATCATCTATCTCTCTTAGTTTCCTCTCATACTTTTGGTGGGTTTTTATCCTCTGTTTTTTATCTAGATATATATTTTTTTAATCCACATCTAGCCTTGTGGTATCAAGATCTAGATTTTAGATATCCTCTTTTGTTTGACCATGGATTTATTTTTCATATCTTGACTATGTTCTATATCGTTATTCCATTCAAATTGAGGTTTTTTATTTGGTGAACGTTTTTCCACAAATTGAGGTAGGTGGTCTATAATTCAAATCCAAATGTCTTTATTTCAATTAAGTGTATATAATTGTATAATTTTTATTGGATAATTATTAATTTATTCTCTAAAATTGAATTAATTAATTTGGTGAATTATTTAATTAAGGAATTTTGAAATTGGGGATATTGAATTGATAGATTTGAATAACTAATTGTTGAATTAATTATGAGATTTTGATATTATTGATTTGAGATAATTAATTGTTTAGATACTGTGAATATTGAATTGGGATTTAGTGATAATTAAATCTTGACTTAATAATCATAATATTGAATTGGGTCTTGGGGATAATTAATATTTTGTTAATTATCAGAATATTGAATTGTGAATTGAATAAATAATTATTTAATTAATTATGTGATATTTATTTTTTGGATATTGGTTAATTAATTAGTTAACTAATTAATTATATTGAGATAATTAACTAAATGTATAATTAGTAATTAAATTGATATGATTAACTAAATGTTGAATTAGTAATGAGATTGAATGATTAATTAATTATTGAATTAATTAATTAGATAATTATGATTAATTAATTGGTGAATTAATTAATGCATTATAGTGGCATATGAAATTTGATAAAATGAATGTTAATAATGGAATTCATGTAAAAATTAAGACTATGAATTATAATAATGGAATTCATGTGTAAATTGAGATAATGGATGTTAATAATGGAATTCATGTCTAAAATAGAGAAAATTAATAGTGACAGTGGAATTCAAGTATTAAATAAAATAATGATTGGTAATAATAGACTTAATTTCTAAATTCAGATAATTAATGGTAATGGTTGAATTCATTTGTGTATTAAGAGTTCAGGTGTCCTCGAGAACATGATATTTTATGAAAATAAATGAAGATAAATTGATAATGTGATAAATGTATATTTATGAATTTTGTTTGTTTCTTTATACAACTTTATATATTGTTTGATTACATATTGTTTTATATATATTTGGTGGTGGGCTATTGTGTTATACTCACACCCTACTCGGGCTACCTGATTTTTAACTAAATAGATTTCATGGTTGAGGTATAGTATAAGGGAAAAGGCCCTATGTCAGACAACTGAGTAGGGATGGAGAAAATATGAGGGAACCAGACATGGTTTGGGACCCAATTTGGAGTTCTCAGTGGCATTACTTTTGAGTTTCATTTTTAAGGGGTGAATGTACTTTATTATAACATTTCTATTGTTCAGTTTTGATATTGTATTTCCATTTTTAGTCATCTTTGATACTGGATTTGTTCATGTTATGATACATTAGTCTATTATTGTATATTATTTTTAAATAGAGTATTACTTTGATAAAAATGGTTACATATCCCCGTGGTCTATATTATACCCTCAATTATAGTAAGAATCCTCAGGAAAACAGACAGTCATACTTTAGGTCATGTAACAAACTCGATTTGTCCACCGGTGTGTGGTACCTAGGTTATAATTTTACAAAGTGGTATGAGAGCCCAATTTTATTTTATTTTATTTTATCTTACTATTTTTAAAGGTATAAAAGTGACCAAGAATATTTTGGCCTTATTTTTGATCTCATTCATGGGAGTAGCTAACTCTTGTATAGGGGATAACTAGACTGTCAAGGATGGGAATTTTTTTATTGGTATTTGTTGCTACAATTTAACGATATTTCACCTTGGGTGACACACTTGTGGTGTGATGTGATAATTTTTTTGATATTTTCTGATATTTGACTCATGGATTAGTATGGAATGATATTTGAATTTATATTCATCATACTAGGAACTCAATATTCTTTCTTGACATGCATCATTTTAGGAACGCATGGGATAAAGGGTTATGGGTAAGTTGTTGAAATTGAAAAAAATTCATTTCATTTAAAATTTAAATAAAAATGGTGGCTAATGTGAAATTGAGAATTTTAAAATGATTAAAGATGATAATAAATGGTTGTGTAATGATAAAATTTACTATTCTAATGATTCTACCCTTTTTAACCATGACCTAGTCGTAGGATGGTTAAGGGTAGTGATAGAACCTTGGTTTTGGACCACATGGCGAGGTTTGGGGGAAAAAATTGTTGTGCCTTATTTTGTTTTCCTCTTATGTAAATGAGATAGATTAATGTAATGTATCCTCATATGTGTGTTTATAATATTAGATATATTCCTCCAGGATAGCGCTTAATGATAGGATGTTAGGAGGATATAGATGGATATGATCTACCAGTAGTGGAACCTGAGGCCCCGATAGTTCTAGGTGATGAAATAGTGGAGAAGTTCTGAGTAAAAATTTCTTAGTTCATGAAATTAATGGGAAGAGACTCAAAAAACATTTGTGAGGAATGTGCTTGACTTGACATGGGTGTTTCAGTTCGCAAACCTTTTGACTTTTACTAGTGAGTGTGGACCCAAGGGAGTTGAGTTATGGATTTTGCCTATCAAGACTATACTTGACCATTAAGAGACTCCTAATGAGAGGAGTGTCAATTTTTCTACTTATATGTTATGAGGATCAGAAAAGTTCTGGTGGGATGTCTAGGATTATACTGGATAGGATAATGATATGTTATTTAAGGACTTTTTGGAGAAGTTCTTAGATCACTTCTATCTAGAGATGTTGAGGTAGGAGATTGATGCTGAGTTCATGAGGATGAATCAGAGGTGTATGTCTATGATGAACAATTCTGGACACTTTATATATTTTCAATGATTTACTTCAGCAATGGTGGGGGATGAGACTCCTAAAGATAGGCATTTTCAAGATGGAATTAAATGTGAGATTTAGCCTTAGGTTTACTTATTTTTATTAAAGAGGTTTTCTGAGGTGGTGGATCAGTCTCACATAGATTACCGGAACCAGATAGAGGCTTCTAGTATAGGACTGATAGTTGTTACTAAATTATTATAAGGTATATCTTCTGAGAAAACTAATCATCTCTATGAGGGTATTATCTAAGTGGATGGTAGGAAGAGTTTCCATGGAAAAGGGTCAGACATAGTGGACCTTACTCAGATTTTATGTCACTAGTGAGGTAGGCATCGTCACTATCATAAACATTATCCATGACCACTAGTGGAGTGTTGATCTTGAAGATTGATGGGATATATTCATAAGTTCAATCAGAACCCCCAACTGATGGGTAATGATGGAAGAGATAGACCGAACTAGTGAGTGGTAATGATATCTTCTACACCATATTATTCTAGAAGATGGAGTTCTACTGGACAATGTGGTACAGGTAGTGGATGCAGTGATTCTAGGAAAGAGCACCCAAATTTGGAGAGTGGTGCAACATAGGGGAATCAGGTCTCATCACAGGGAAGAGGTGTAATAATATTACATGACATTCATCCTACACTTTTGGAGAGTGAGGCTAAATCGTTGATAGTGATAGGTACTATTCTTGTATATTCAATTCTATATAGTGCCATATTTTATACTATTTCCTCTCATTCCTTTATTTTTGTGTGACTTGTTAATGTTTTAAGCATGATGGTGGAGTTCAGGAGTGGGGTGTTGATGATAGATACACCTCTAAGAATATGGTTTTGAGACATTTTCATGTGCAAGGGATGTTCTCTCGAGTTTTGGGTGTATCATTTTCTATGGGATATTTACATCCTTGACATGTCAGGCTTCAACCTAGTTATATGTATGGAATGGTTAGTGGCATACCATGCCCACATCGATTGTTACTAGAGGAGAGTTACCTTTAAATATTTTAAGTTTTATATTTATATTCACTGTGGAGAGTAGGATATTGAGGCATCCCGAATGGGTCCAATTACTCAGAAACTAGGAGATATCATATCCAAAGTAGCTAGTTTGTTGTTGGATGATGGATGTGTAAATCATGATGCTTTTCCAACTATGGTGGACCAGTTTCAAGATGTGTTTTATAATGATTTATTAGGATTTCCAAAATAGAGATATGTTTAATATACTATTGATCTCATATTGGGGGTAGATCTAGTTTCAATTTCACTATATAGAATGGCTTTAAAAGAGATTCAGAAGCTCAAGACTCAGCTAGATGTGTTATAGGATAAGGTATTTATCCAATTGTGTACATTGCATTGGGATTCTCAATTGTTGTATGATAAGAAATCCGACATAAGTTTTCATTTTTTTGTTGACTACGAGAAGTTAAACTAGATGACAGTGAATAACTGGTATCCTCTTCTACAGATTGATGATATTTTTGACCAGTTAAGAAGAGTTTGTGTTTTATCTAAAATTGACATGAAATTAGGGTATCATTAGTTGATATTTCGACCTTCTGATATATTGAGGAATACTTATAGAATAATTTATGGACTCTATGAGTTCTTAATAATGTCTTTTGGTTAAAGAATACACTATAAGGGTTTATGCACTTCATGAATATAATATTGCATCCATACCTAGATCATGGTAGATTTTTTTGGATGACATCTTGGTTTATTCCAAGACTCGTGATGATCATTCCCAACACCTTCACATCATCTAGAGTACACTAATAGAGTATCGACTATATGCTAATCTATCTAAGTGTTAGTCTTTGATTGATCAGGTACACTTCTTGGGTCACGTCATCTTAGATGAAGGTGTGTCAGTGGACCCAAACAAGGTTCATGTTGTGGTTTCTTAGGAGAATCCTAATTACATGTTTTATATTTTGAAGTTTTCTGGGGTTAGTTGGATATTATTGGAGGTTCATCCAGGAATTATCCAGATTGGTAGTTCTAGTTTTTTGATTGACCAAAAAAGGATATAATTTGAATGGTCAGAACCATGTGAAAATTTCTTATAAGAGATGAATAATTGTTTGACTTTAGCACTGATCTTGATCTAACCTGAGACATGTGAAGATTATAAAGTATGTTGTGGAACTTCTAGAATATGTCTTGGAGAAATGTTGATTAAGGGAGATCAAATTGGGGAATATGGGTCTCGACCGTTGAGGCCACATGACCAAAACTACCCTAGGCATGATCTCATGTTGGCAGTAGTGGTGTATGCTTTGAAGTGTTCGCAGCATTATCGGTTGGGAAAAAATTAATGTATACAGATTCCATGATATTAAAGTATATATTTTACCAATGAGATTTGAATATTCAGAAATGGAGATGGGTTGAGTATATGGACTCATTCGATTTTAAACTAGAATATACACTCAGGAATGGAAACAGTTTTTCCGATACTTTGAGCAAGAAATCTCATACACAAGTTGTTCAAGAGTCTAGTCTTAAGTGGAAGATTATGGGTTTATGGGATGAGATGTATGTTTTGGTTCAGTAGAGTTAAGAGTAGGTAACTCTCATACCAGTTTTAGTGAAGTCTAATATTTTGAGAGAGATTAGAGACAGATGGTATGAGGATCAGGACTGCTTCGACTTAGGAAAATCCGTGAAGGTGGGGAGTCAGTTTCTGATTTGAGCATATATATGGATGAGTTAATCAATGTCAAGAATCATGTGGTTTTTCCTATGATAATGTGGGAGCAGTTGATGTGTTATTTTCATGTCTCGATGTGGGAGATATATCTTGGTGTGACCAAAAAGTACCATGGACTATGATGGTGGTTATGGATTTCGGGCATGAAAAATGAGATATTCGGGTTTGTAACATGATTTTAAACATATCATTAAGTGAAATATGAGCATAAATGACCTGGGGGTTTGTTACAAGAGTTTACTATTCCATAAAATAAGTGGGAAAACATTACCATGTATTTTTTGGTCGGTCTTTTGAGGAAGCCTCAAAAGAATGGCATTATTTGGGTTATTGTGGATATCCTGATGAAGGTATCACATTTCTTGCTTATACAGGAAACCTTCTCAGTGGAGAGGTTGGGGAAAATGTTTGTTTGAAAGATATTCCATTTGTTTGGGGTTCCATGGAATATTGTTTCAGATCATGATTCTTTCTTTAATTCATGCTTCTAACAGGGATTACAGAAGGCACTTAGTATGTAGGTTTTTTTGTGTACATCATTCTACATATAAATGGATTGTCAGTTATGGCATGCTATAAAGGTGCTTGATGATGCACTTCAAGATTTTATTCTAGAATTGATGTTTCATGGGATAAGAACCTAAATTTAGTGGAGTTATCCAATAAAAGTAGTTATAAAGAAAATCTATAGATGGAATCATTCATGGATATTTATTTTCGGCCATGCATAACACCTATTAGTTGGATGGAGGCAGGTGAGGCAGAGTTATTGGGACTGAGTCTCATGCAGGAGATGTCAAAGAAGGTTCAGCTTATTCATAAGTGTATGGATATGTGTTATAGTAGACATAATTTTTCTGCTGATAGTCTTTGATGACCCCTCGATATTATATAGGTTGATCATGTATTCCTTCGACTGTCATCGAGGTTGGGTCACCACGAGATATGAAGATAAGAAATGTTGGCACCCAGGTACGTTGAACCATTTTGAGGTTGTGGATAGAATCAATCCAGTAGTATACTGAATTGGATATTACATAGAGATACAATGTTATTCATGATGTTTACCATGTGTCACAAATTCTGTGGTATCACCTTGACCCTTATCATTTGATAAAGGTGGGTGATGTTGAGATTTCTATAGATGCATCCTTTTAGGAGAATCCAATAACTGTGTTGGATCATAGTGGCAAAGTGTTGTGTGGAAGTGCCACACTGATAATATGTGTATTGTGGAAACATGGCCAGTTTTAGGAGGAAACTTGGTAGAGGTAAGTAGATATGAGGGATCAGTGGCCCAATCTTTTTGAATTGAAATTTTTGATATTATTGGGAGTACAGATCGAGGATGAGTTGTTAAAAGGTGGGGAGATTGTAAAACCCCATCCTTTTTTAAAGGTTTATTGAGCTCTTTCATAGGTACTATGTTTCATTATATTGAGTAATTTTCATTTGGGTTTTACCTTGGCGTAATTTTGGGTGAGAATTTGAGAAAAATGGAAGAAAAATGTAAATTCATGGTTGGCATAGGGTTTTCCCTAACCATATGCCCCAGCCCAGAAAACCATGCATCCTTGGAAAAAAAGGATTTCAACTAATAGAACATGTTTTTTCAAACCATTGACCCTAAAAGAAGAAACCATGAAACCTCGTGAGTAGGAAAATGGTTAAGGCTCATGGTTAGGGGAAATAGTGTGCCCCGAGTAGAAAACCATCTGTATGATATTTTAATACCCAAATTTTATTAAACAAATTCCGGAACCCCTATCTTATAATCCTAAATTCCCTATATTAGCCCATAATTGATTTATATCAATTAAAAATTCTTCCAGATGGATTTATAGGCCATTAGACCTCTATTCATGGTGATATGATGCCCGATTGGTAGATCCACACATCTTTCGGTACACTATTTAATCCCATTTTTTTCCCATCTCTCTCTTGTTCTTATCATATTCATTTGGTGGGTTTTTATCCTCTATTTTGTTGAATATAGATCTAAATTTTCTAAATCTAGTTCTAGTATTTTTGGATGTATATATAGATTTAATATATATTGTTTTGTTTGACCATTGATTTAGGTTTTGAATCTAGACTTTGTTCTATGTCGTTATTCCATTCAAATTGAGGATTTCCATTGCGTGAAAGTTCATCAACGAATTATGGTAGGTGGTCTATAACTCAAATACAGAGTCTTTATTTCAATTATGTGTATGTAATTGTATAATTTATATTAGATGATAATAAATTGAGTTTCATAAAATGAATTAATTATTCGGGTGAATTAATTAATTAAGGAACTGTTAAATTGGGGATATTGAATTGATAGATTTGAGTAATTAATTATTGACTTAATTATGATATTTTGAGATTGTTGATTTAAGATAATTAATTGTTAAGATATTGTGAACATTTTATTTATACTTATGGATAATTAGTTTTTTAGTTAGTTATTGGAAAATTGAATTGGGATTTCAAGATAATTAATTTTTGAGTTAATTATTGGAATATTGAATTGTGAATTGAATAATTAATTATTGACTTAATTATTTGATATTGAGTTTGGGGATATTGTGTAATTAATTAGTGAATTAATTAATAATATTGATATGATTAAATAATTTTTAAACTATTAATGAGATTTATAAGATTTATTAATTTTGAATTAGTAATGAGATTGATATGATTAATTAATTGTATAATTAGTGATGAGATTGAGATGATTAATTAATTGTTTAACTAATTAATGAGATAATTATGATTAATTAACAAGTAAATTAATTCATGGATTTCATGTTAATATTATATTTGATACAATGAATGGTAACAATTGAATCCATGTGAAATTTGAGATAATGAATCAGAACATTGTCATCCATGTGTAAATTATGACAGTGAATGGTAATAATGGAATTAAAATCTAAAATTGAGACAATGAATGGTAACAATGAAATTCATGTGTAAAATATGAAAATAAATGGTAATAATGGAATTAATTTGTCAATTGAGATAATGAATGTTAATAGTGTCATTCATGTGTGTATAGAGATTTCGGGTTCCCTTAGGAACCCAAGTATTTATGTGGATAAAAGAAGATAAATTTATACTGTGATAACTGTTTATTTATGTAATGTATTAATTTATTTATACAAATTCATGCACTATTTAACTGGATATTATTTTAGATTACATTTTTGGTGTCCTAATGAGTTGTACCCACCCCCTACTCAAGCTTCCTCGTTGGTACCTGAATAGGTTTCATGGTTGCAGGAAAGTATAAGTGAAAAGTTTGTGTGTAAGATGGTTGATTTGGGATGGAGCATGGATGATGTAACTAGATGTGGTTTAGGACCCTCTTGGGAGTAATTAGTGTATTTACTTTTTAGTTTCATTTAGACACTTGAAACATACTTTAGTGAAACATATATACACTTTAGTTTTGATATTATATTTACAGTTTTGGTCGTCTTGTGATACTGAATTTTTTTAGGTTATTTTATATTATTATGTTATTATGTTTTATTTTACACTAGTTTATAACTCTGATAAAAGAGTTTTTTCTCCCTATGTTTGATATTATACCGTTTCTATTAGTCAACATCCTCTGGCATATGGGGAGGTGTGCTTTAGTTCATGTAGCGAACTAGCACTAGGCACCTATGTGTGGCACCCAGATCAGGATGCAACATTGCTTAAAGAGTGGGGATTAAGGAAAAAATGTGTATGAATGAAATTCTAATAAATGAACCTTTTATATTCAGTGGTTTTACTATAATGATATAGGGAACAAGACAAATAAATACCCCATGTTTCAATGCAAAATACCACAAAAGAAACTAAGGGACCCAGGTCAAGCTTATTCTATTACTATAGATCAAGTGGAATGATTAATGTGATTTTTTTTGGATTCAAGAATTTTTTTAGATAAGTATTTTATCAATGATATTATTGGTATAATAATTATGAAATATAAAAGGATTATATTATTGTACCTTTTCTTTAATTTTTCGAAAGCAAATGGTGAACTGTACTGAAAACCAAGATATATGATTCTACGGAAATTTGATATTTTTTTAAAACTCAATATTGGGGAAATATAGCCCATAGTATTATTATAATGTTTATAAATTAATGATAAATATATTTTTATGGGATATTATTAGAAACCTTGAAATTTTTTAGTGATCTATGTTTTCTTTTCGGGAGTTTAATGTATTTTTTTATTTATAGAATATTTTAGATAAATTAATATTTTATTTTTGAAAACATTATTTTTTTCAATAATTTTTTATTATTATGAGGGTATTAACATATTTAGAATATGACATTATGATCTACTTTATATTTTTTGGGGAATATACTTATGAGTTAGTGACCTTCTAAATTTTTTGACTTTGAAATTTGTTCAGACATATTTGGGATGATATTTAATGTTAACTATTTGTGGAATGTATTAAGTTGAAATTTTTGTGTTATTAGATAACTTATACTAACCATTTCCATCTTATAAAATACCTATATATAGGAATAATTACATATCATTATTTTACTGAGCTAATGATCTGTTAAATGTTAATTTTAGTACTTTTGACATAAAAAATTCATATTGGATGTTCAATTATTTGAGTAAGAGATTAAGTAGTAATTGATTGAAGTATATCCAAAGTATGAGATTTTTTCTATTAAATAGGAAGTTATGAATTAAAAATATTTTAATTTACTCCCAATATATATGGTAAAGTAATTGTTTAACTCTAGAAAAATGATCTTGAATAAAAAATAGAATCCTTATAGTTTTGTTTTGGAGGAAGAAAATGGACTCTTAACTATTTGGAGATTTATATATTTCTGATAATTGAATATTCTAGATCATTAGCTTTCTTCTAACAAATTACCTCTATTAATCTCTATTAATCATTAGTTGTTAGTATTTTCTTCTATATCCATATCTTTTCTTGCCACCAATGTTCTCCTATTTTGAATCATACTATGAGTTATTCTAGATAACATTCGTACTTCCATTCCTATATAATATAAGGGATTTTTTATTAACCCTTATTATGATTTGGTGTTTTAAAAATGGTATTTTTAAATTTTAAACCCTTGATTATTGAGATAATGATTAAATTTCAAAATGCAATTTATTTAAGGGGGTAGAATGTAACACCTAGAGATTTTAAAAGAGGAACATCATATTTGATAGCATATATGACATGAAAAACAAACATTAGAATAGAATGTAACATCATAATACTTTATGATATATTTATTTTTAAATAAATTCAATATTTTTGAATTTTTTTCAATGCACACGACACTAGGTTTGAATTAAATGTGGTACTCTATCAAAATATTATTATTTATTCATGACCACTTTAATCAAGATGTTAAGTAGGTGGATATGAATAGTAATAAATAAATTTTAGAAATTATGGTTTTTAAAAATTTATAAACTAAATTCAATGAATATAAATTTATTTGGAATAAAATAAGAATAATTTGAAATATAAATAAATTATTTCTAAAAAACAGTATTTTTCTAAAAGGCATTTTAGTCACGCCTGGTAAACAGCATTTAAATTTAATTGTGTCACTTTTAGAAAATTATTTTAATAAAATAAACATATTATTTTAAATATATATTTAAAAATTACCTTTCGGTGAATTTTTGAGAAGTTTCTAAAAATATTAAATTTTTGAGGAATAGTGAAAAATAATGATTTTTAATGAAAAACACCTTTTATTTAAAATTATATACAAAGTAAAATTATATTTTTAAGTGGTTTTAAAGTAAATTTAGTAAAAATATATTATAAATTATCAAATTTATCTAATTAGTATCAATTTCATATTGAATTATGATATTAAAACATTTTGATGTTTTAAATGATTTTCTTCGAAAAACACATTTTTTCGATGTACATGTAGGTTTAATTTTAAAATGAATTATTTATATTATGTGTATTGAATTTGGAAAATTGGATTTTATATTTTTAATCAGTATAATTTATATTATATAATATGGTCAACTTAATTTTTTACCAAAATGAATAGTGACAATTATAAGAATTAATTACTATGATTGAGGTCAAAATGGGTTTATAGAGGGTTAAACTAAAAATATATGGGTTATAAATTACCTAATATTTATCAAAAACACGTTTTATGGACATATTTGTACCTTATAACCACTATTTAATTATAATTAATAATTTTGGATACTTTTTTCAAGACAAAAATGCGGTTATCACTTTTTCATTTTTCAAAATCAAAGTGTGTCCTCTCCCCCACTTATAAAAGGTCACCCCCTCTCCTCTCCACTTAAAACTTCTAGAACCATTTGGTTTGTAAAATACATGAAAACTAACTTTTTAACTACTATCAAAAAATAATATATTCCTTTATTATCATAAATCTAATCTATGATGACTTTAGGTATAAACCTAAAAGAGTGATATGAAGAAGAGGTAAAATTCATAATGTTCGTATTTATTTTATTTCTTCTTCCATATAATTAAATTAATATTATATAATGATAATATAATAACACAAGTAATTAAAATAAAAATATATATTATTATTTTATTATAATAACCTATATCAAACTCCACTTTCATCAAATAGAAAATGAAACTGTTAATCGTGTGTATGGCGGACAACCGCCTCACGAACCGATGTAATCTATTTTCCATCACCACATCTCACAATTGGATATCATGATGGATTTAAAATATTAATATAATATAAATGAAATTATTATACTTCATTAATAGTTTTATCACATATAAATTATTACTTTACATTGTATGGGGGATACGATAATGTCGGTCGTGTGTACAGCAGACTATCATCTTGCCAAGCATTATGATTCATTTTTCGCTTATGCTTTACATTGAAGGTAGTAAGGATGAAATTAATGAATATATATTATATTTATGTTATAAAAATAATTATGTATATATAATACCACATATAACTTCTTACCTTCCAAGCTATTAGGACTAAATATCATCGTTTATGCGTACATGTGGACTACCACCTCCATGTAGTGAAGTGAAATGTTTTTCACTTTATTTTTACATGGATGGTAATAAATATGTATTTGAATATTATAAATTATATATATGAAATTATAATTAATATTTAAAGGTTAATTAATATTAATTTTCCTTTAGTTCAATCTATTAAGAAAAAATGAACGGGTGTTCATGTGTACGTTAGACATGCCATCTCCATGAATGGTGTAATCCATTTTCTATCTCTAAATTTTAAAGATTAAAATAAATACATATATAATAAATATATAATATATTTATATAATTGTTAAAATTATTGATATTATGTGACCTTGATCGATATATAATGACTGAAATTACTAAATCAAAACATACATGAAAAAAGAATAAATTATCATCTAAAATAGTGATTTTAAAAGAAGAAATGTTAATACATTGGTAATAAATGAATATAATTAAATCATATATGGTATGAGATATAATTTAATGTTTCTATAATATATGTATAATAAACATATATTTGTTATATCATAGTTTCAAACACAGAATAATTAAATCGAACATGAGATTAGGGTTTCCTATCTCACTTTTACTTTTATGAGAGATATACCAAATTCACCACTAATTCCATTTTTTGGTGTATATACTACCCATTTTTACATTTTATATCATTAATAAATTTTTATTCAGGGGATTTAATGTTTTATTTGAATTTATTCTATTCATAGAGATTATTATTCAAAAATTACCAAAATGGTAAGGGTGTATTTCAAATTCTCAACATTATTGGGGATTGTTTATGTCTAAGCCTCCCTTGAGAGAATTATTTGATATTTCATAAACTTATTCTATTTTCTTATACTCTAGTTATTCATGAAAGTTTTTAATTAATATTTCCATTTTTATTATATTTGGTACTTAAAATGTTTAAGAAATATTTTTCAATAAAAAATGACTTTATTTCTCTCTTTTCTTGGAAATCCTTTTTCATCCAAAATCATGTTCTCTAATAAAAGTACATTTTTTTAAATTATCCAAAAAAAATTAAAGAAATTTTTCCCCATGTTTGAATTAAAAATAAATGTTTTTAAATTAATCTTTTTGTAATTTTCTAAATAATTCATGTTTGGGTTTTATTGAAAATGTGAAAGGAGTATTTTTTTAACATGTATGGTTTGAATGGAATTTTCAATCATCATTACCACTCTATGTTTTAAATGTTATTTTATAAGTTTTCAAAGGTTATTTACAAGGGAATTTTTTTTTAGAAATTTTTTTGACCTTTTTATTTTAAAATATTTTTTAATTAAAAATGTTATTTTCCAAAATAATGTTTTAATAATGTTATTGTGGTATTTATATTCATCAACAATAGATAACATTTATTGTAATTATGATACACTGGGGATATATTGCATCTATATCATTGTTATTATTTATTTATGTGGTTTATTATTAGTTTTACATAATACATACTATTTTATTACCATTAGACATATTACTATGGATGGTTTATGATTATGTCTATTTGATTATGGTAACTATTAACATTTCATATGTTAGTTTTTCAATATTAATGTTGATGTTGATTATGTTTCACCCCTTTAATATGAGTAATGAATCGAAATTAGTAAGTTACAAGGGTGTTTATAGATATCCTCTCGTTTCATTGATAGGTCTCATTAGACAAATCAGTTGACCAGATCATATGTACATTTATCCGTAGTTTTAAATTTTCTTTTGCGAGGTATTTATAGTATATTTATGATGTCCAATAGTATTAATTTCCTCATTATGAGATCATTTATTTAATATCCATGGATAAGTTTGAATATCCATGGATTATTTATTCAATTAGTTTAGTTATCCATAGATAACCATGGATAAGTTTGAATATCCAATGGTTATTTAATATCCATGGATAAGTTTTAATATCCATGGATTAGTTATTCGATTAGTTTTGTTATCCATGGATATCCATGATTATTTATACAGTTTTATTTAAATATCCTCTATTCTTTCCTTCTTATGGTCTGGTTATTGTTTAAATGAAATATAATTCATTTATATACCTTTCTATATTGATTATGTTTATTTATTCCTTATATATTATGATGTATGCCAACCTTATTGAGCATCTGAACTCATCCCATTATTATTTATTATTTTCCCCAGGACCCTAGGAAGTTTGTTTTGATTAATATGTAGGTATACGCTATGAGTAAATATGGTGTTCTCAAAGAAAACATGTTGTGTATTTTTATGTTTTCAATTATAATTTTAATTGAAAGTATGTATCTAGTTTACCAAGACAAATAAAATGTTTGGTACTTTGGGATATGATTCCTTGTATCTTATGTCAATGTAATTAGTAGACACCAGCTCTAGGTTATTAGAGTTAGGGTCATTACAAAATTCCAATGCGCGTAATTCTAATGGATGAACATTTGATGAACTAAAATAGTCTTCAACTCCAAACTATCGCTAAATTAATTTTTGTTCCAAGGAACCTTGGAAATAGTCTAATACTTATCATATAACATTATTCTCTATTTAATTACTTTTACTCACCCACACCACACTGAGTCTTGATGTTGCCTCGGGATTTATGGAACTACTGGCTTGGTGAATATATTTATCAAATTTTTTCTTCCCACTATTTTATGTTTCTCCAACTCCTTATCCTTCATCATTTTTTTGTGAAATAATAGTTTATGATGGTGTTTTTAATCTAAGGCTGAAACATCATATTTTTAGCCATTTGGATTTTACTTTGGATATCACAGTAAATCTGTGTTTCTTCATAATTTCTTCCAAGATCCTTTAAAATTTCTTCAACTATTTCTTTTATTTCTTGGATTATAACACATCTAAATACTCAGGTTTTATTAATATTAGTGTAAAAATATATTGTAACTTTGATGAGTAGTTAATAGTTATTTCAATAAAAGTAAAGAAAATTATAGTTTTCCATGTATATGTGTCACTCATAAATTATTATTACCTAAACCATTATAATAGACCATTCATTCCATTTCACTAAGCTTAAATTTTTTATCGATTCAAATATTTATGTATTTACTTCACAACATCCCAATGTAATTTCCATGTATTTTAAATCAACTAATTCTCAACCCCCATAATATTTGAAATGTTTAGATGAGTAAAAAACATTTCATATATCAAACACTAATTCATATAATAGGTTATTAATGTACATGTACTCATATTTCATTACAGTTTTCTATGAATTATATAGTTTTAAATGGTCATAAATAGGGGTAGAGAATGTATTACTTCTATCCATCCCAAACATTTCAATGATTTTCTAAATATAGTAGTTTCTTAATGTAACATCCTTGATTTTTAAGAGAGGTATAAATACTTAGTTACTATAAAAAAACTATATTTTTATGATGTAATGTGATTAGGATTCTAAGGATAGGTTTGAGAGTGTCCAGGGCTCATTTTGAGCCTGAGGGTCCAAATTTTTGAAAGAGACTAATCAAAATAGTGATCAGACAGTTAATGTAAATCATGTGAATCGACTGTGTGGATGCTACAACAAACTATAGAAGGGTTCATAGTTAGTTAAAACTGTGATCCTCAGGATTTATGGCCATGAAGGGATTTGCAGTTGGTTATAAAGGTCCATATGGTTTTCTCAAACTATGCACCTAGGACTACACCCTTAGTTCCACTTAATCAATGGTGATGCATGGTTTAGGTTCATGGTCTTGAAAATCATGCAGCCAAGCCCTATAAATCATAAAAATTTGTGAAAATACCATTTTAAACGTTCGTTCATTTATTTTTTTCCTGCCTTTTCTTCAACTTTCATGTACATCTCCTCTGCAAATATGGGAGTCTTCCACATTCATAAAACTTGGGCTTTGATCTAGGATCTTTATATAAGCTCGAATTCCTTCACCATCAGGTTTATTGGATGTTTATTGGTAAGAGATCCACTCATATTCCATCTTTTTTTAACTTATCTCACCATCTTTGACACTATTTTGGTTTGAGATAATATACCCTATTTTTAAGTAATTTTTCCATTTTTCCAATTTTTACCATTTTAGATCGAATTAAAAGAACATAACGAATGAGTATAGTTCTACAAACCTATGGTATGTGTTATAGTACTTTTTCCCAAAATAATAGTAATCTTTAACATGTGTTTTCATATCTCACACATGGCCTTCCATGTGTTACTATAAAATTGTATTTTTTCCCTTATTCTAAATTTTTATCCGTGTTATAATAGGCTCATATACTCATGTTAATATTCATAGGTCCCCCGCCTCTACAAGTTCCACCCCTTAAGTTGTTTTTATGTAATGACCCTTTAATCATTATATTCTTATATGGACAAACCACCTTCTAAGTTGTCCTGGCTCGATTCCTAAATGAAATTACTACCTTGAAATAAATTGGAGTAAGAGATACAACCAAATAATGTGACTTCCATTTGAATATGAGATATTCCCCATAGTTATATGGTGTGCTAAATTAATTGTAATTAATCCATTGAATTGTATTAAAGAAATACCAGACCTTATTTTATTAATGTGACTTACATGAATGGATTCTCATATATTGGTCATACTTTGGAAAGGCATCCCATGTTCATGTGATACACGAGCATGGCATCCCATATGCTTCATGATACTAGGGAATGGAGTCCCATGTGAAATGTGATATAAAAGCTTGGAATTCCAAGATAGATGTGATATATCAACATGGAATGGAAATAAAATTTGGTATACAGACATAAAATCCCAAATGAAATGTGATATATGAGAATGGAGTCCTTATTAAATTTTATAATTAGGTGTGGGGATACATATGATTTTTGACACCAAGGCAAGGCTCTCTTTACATTTTCTGATACTCATACTACTATCCATATACACCTAATTTACATCACAGGTCTTGGATAGTAGTGTGTCTATATATATATGGCTATAAATTTTAATAATAATATATAGAACATATATATATATATATATATATATGTCTCTATATATATAGTTTCACACATGGTCGAGTGTACAAAGATATCCTTGCTTGGGATGAAGTAGGTAGTATCATCATCGTGTCCTTTATGAACCAGATTTGACCCATTTAAATTTTATATTTTTCTTAAATTATTATATATTCACACTACTCATTTTATATGCACTAGATGAATTTTAATAGACACCATTGGTGGTGGCCTAGTTACTATATATAACACCTAGTTCGGGCCGATGGTTAGTACTTGAATAGAACTTATGGATGAATTTAGGGACAATGGGAAGAATCTTTATATGTATTATTTATTGTATACTTAGGATTTAGTATAATAGAAGAGGGTTGATATTATCCTTGTGATTCTAGTGAAGATAGTTTTTGGCCTTTTTCTATTTATTTATAGCATGATGTATATGTGTGTACCCATATTTCTACTTTTTATATCACACGAAATGAACATAATTTTGTATTTAATATTGATTTATTTCCATCCTATTTATTTTATTTCGGTGATTTATTATTCTAAATTTGGTTATTTATTTCTACTTCTATTTTTTACCATTATTGTATATTATTGTCCTATAATATGACCTAAGTTAATAGTCTACCCACTAACACACCATAAGACCTTACTGCTAATCAGCAACCTCTTGCATATGGGGAGGCATGGTTTCAACCATGTAGCCAACTGGTTTTGGAAACATATTAGTGAACTGGGTCTGGGATGCTAGAAGGTGGTATCAAAGCTTCATTTTCCTTTTGCCTTGTTGTTTTGGTATTCGGTAGGAGACTATGAACATATTAAAATTTTATTAATGAGCATGTGCCTGTGTGCAGCTAACTCAAGTATAGGGGAAATCCAAATTACCTGGTTTGGTATATTGTTGTTTTGTTTGATTCTTATTAAATTTATGTTTCTTTCACCATTTGGTGATATACATGTTTTGTGGCATTATTATGGGTGATAATATTATTATGGATTTCTTATTCCTTGTCCAGGTATGGAAAAATGTTATCATCTCATTCATCATTATAGGAACTTGGGGATTCAACTTTTATATTTTATTCTATGCCATATAGGTGTATTTTATTACTTTAAATTCTAGTATTTCTTGTAATTTTTTTAAGTTACATGGATGTTATGTATTTGAAATGTGCTGACATTTATTGTAGTCATAAAAAAATTGTATTAATTAAAGAGTATAAATCTTTCTAAATTGTGTTTTATTATATAGTTTACTAATGGAAACTTAATTAACCAATTATTCCATGTTTGAACCTTTTACCATTGAGTCTATCAACTAAAGTATTAGTTGATGTGATTATAGGAATAAAAATTTTAATTTATGAAGCTTTTACTTCTATAAATTGTTAATGGTAATTCATTTAATAAAATCAATTAATATAACCTATTATATCCTGATATTGGATGTAAGGGTCAAACAAAAATTACATTATGTTCTAATTACAATTTATAGATAGTATGAGACTTTATAAATGGTAAATGGTCATGCATTTAATTAGACCATGATATTTTATAAACCTAAAAATTAGTATAAACATAGAAGAATTTAAACTCTTAAATGAAATTAATTTTGGTAAATGGGGGTTCCAATTAGAATGTAAAGGGTGTTTTCCTCTTTAACTTTTAATTTACACTCAATATACCATGACATTTGGTATGTGATTTGAGACCTTTTACCCTGACTCGACCTTTGTAGTGGGAATTAAGGAGTATATATTTTAATATTTGTGATTTTAATTATCCCTTAGACCCAGCTTTAAGAGAAGTTAAAGAGGATTGACTCATTTATAAGATGTTTATATACATGTATATTTTCTTATTATTGATCCTATCTATTTTTTAATATTGTATGAGGGTTTTTTTTGAAATTTAAAAATATGACTCCATGATTTCCTCGAGTTATGCACTAAGAAGGTGGTGATGATCATCATTCAGAGTTATTGGGCCCTAATCCACTATAATTACCTCTAGTATTTCCACTTGAGGAACGTCCTATTGTTCCTAATTTCTGAAATGATTCTCAATTTTGTGAGATATTCCTATAGTTTATGCAATTTATGCATGTATCTCTACAACCTACCCCTACTATGTCAGAGTTGACACGAGAATTCCAGGAGAAGCATATTCATACCTTCTTAGGGGATAGTGGCCCCTAGGCAACTGAGTCATGGAAAGAGGCCATGTTTTCTATCTTTGAGCATCTTGATATGTCTATAGAGAGTAGGTTCAAGATTGTGACTTATCTTCTTCATGATTCCACAAAAAAGTTTATAATTTGATTACCCAAGCTAGTCAATAGCAGGGTATGGTCTATGAAAAATTCCAGATAACCATCTATGATTACTTATTACCTAAAATATTAAGAGAGGACCACAGTAGAGATTTTATGAACCTAAAACATGGTGTTATATCTATGATACATTAATTGGATCATTTCACAAAACATTACTACTTCTCACTGTCACTTGCTAGTGATGAGTTGACGATACTGAGGCTATTCGAGGACATGCTTGTTTACTCCATGTAAATGAAAGTGAATATATTTCAATTGACCGCTATTTTTAAGATAGTGACTCAGGCCCTTCTCACTAAGGGGAACATTTGGGTAGCTGATGGTGTGTGTTAATGCAGTTTCATTCCAAGATAGTGAAGTGGTTATTTAGTATGATGAATCTCTATGGTTTACTAAGAGTATCCTAAGAATTTATTTTATATATGCAGTTTTTTAGCGATATCTTTCTATTAAATGGATTTTCATTAGGACTTACCATTCCTAGAAACACCTATCATTATATTAAAAAAATTGTTTAAAGTTGTTATGGTATGAAGCCTATGAGAAATCATTTTAGGAGTTGAAATGGAGACTAAATTCAGCACTGATCTTGATTCTACTTGATCTGGGAAGAATCTATATAGTTTTTTTATCCATCTGGAATTAGGATAGGAATCGTTATAATGTATGTATATTGAGTTATAGAGTACAATTCCCTCCATCTATGACCTCTCAAGTATAATTATCTAATGAAAACCCTCAATCTAGAAGTTATGGTTTATTCCATACACTATTAAGGGCATTACTTATTGGGGGAGTGGTTCATTATTTACACAGACCACAAAAGTATCAAATAAATTTCGACATTTCATTATTTGAATCTTAGGTCACACAGATAGGTAGATTACATTCATTTATTTTACTTTTAGTTTGATTATACACCATTAATGGGAAATTTAGTATCTAGAACATTGATATGTAAATCTCAAGAATGGATCGCCCAAGAGGCTAGTATTGAATGGACGTTGAGGGCCCTATTTTCTGAGATGCGCCTGGAGGTTTAGGAATTTCATGGGTAGCATGTTTTATCAAATTTGGTATTTAAATGCTCTCTTATGGAATGAGTGATGAAGTGATGGATTTTAGATCTAAAGAGACTAGTCCTTAGGGAGAGTGTCTCATGTGAGAACCCACCATCGGGTTGGGTTATCGACAAGGATGAGATCCTTCACTTTAAAGGGAATTTATAGGTTTCTATAAATATATGGGAAGAATCTATGTGGGAATATAATGCCTTTTTTGATTAGTTCACCCTGGTCTTGTAAATTTGTATTGTGACATACATCATCAGTATTAGTGGAAATGTATAAAGAGATAGATCACAAGTTTTATCAGTGGGTGTTACACCTATCAGTAAGTGAAGGGGGACCACCTGTAGCCTATTGGAATTATAAAGCCTCTATATACTTGAGAGTGGAAATGGGATGACATCACCATAGATTTGATAATGGTATTACAGAGATCCCCTTGAGGCAGTAAAGTGGTATAGATTATCATTGATAGGTTGGCCAAAGGCAGGAACTTTTTTCTATTCAATGATACTTTTTCAATATTTGATCTTGGGAGTATTTACATTCATGATATTGTATGCCTTGATGGTGTTCCATGTTATATCATATCAGACATGTATTCTTAGTTTACATTATGGTTTTTGGTATGGGTTGTATAATGAACTAGTATTGCATGTTCTTCTAACTACAAAATATCAGCCTTCGACCAAAAGTCAGTCTAATCATACAATATGGGTGTTAGAGGACATTCTTAAAGCAAGTGTTCTTGATTTTTAATGTTCCTGGGAAAAAAACTTACCACTCATCAAGTCTTCCTACCATAATAGCTTTAACTAAACTATTCATATGACTCCCTATATGGTAGGTTGTTCTACTCAACCTTGTACTGGTTTGAGGAAAATAAGGAAACACTACTAGGAATATATCTTATTCAGGAGACTTTAGAATAGGTGTAGCTTATTCAGAAGTGTATAGCTACAACTCAATCTAGTCCAATGTCTTATACCGATAATCACCACCAACCACTAGAGTTTGAGGTGGGATATCAAGACTTTATTCAAGTTTATAATAGATTGGGTTATAGATGGATTTGAAGATAATCCAAGTTATCACTTTATTACATCTGCCCTTTCGAGATATTTGAGTGAGTTGGGTCAGTTCCCTCTCAGTTGGCTTTACCTCTGAGGTATTGGGTCATGAATGACCTCTTCAAATTATTTAAGATTATCCATTATTATTCTAAGTGATCTCATTATATTAAACCATAGCATATCATGTTTAATGTAGATGTATCCTTTAAGGAGCATTGTATGAATATGATGAATAAAATCATGAAGGCTCTCTGAAGAAGATCTATTCCTTTAGTATGATTGATATGGAATCATGGATTTATACAGTATAAAATCTAGGATAAAGAGGATGACAAATATTCTTCGAGGTCAGATCATTTCTAAAATGATGTTTTACAACCCTCAAAATGGAAACTCTTGGACGAGTTTTTTTAAGAAGGGTAGGTTGTAACATATTGGATTTTTTGGAGAGGTACAAATAATTATTTTCTATATAAAACATCTAGTTTTTTATAGTAATGTGATTAAGAGGCTAAGGAGAATTTTGGGTGAGTGTGGGGCTCTTTCAGAGCCCGAATCTCGAAATTATCTCCTAAAAAACTGATCCCCACTATTAGCGCATGGTTAGTTCTAACTATGTGACACAACCCTATGGGTGCTACAGAAAACTGCAGAGGGGCACACAATTAGTTCTTATCATTCCCCTAATGTTACATGGTCATGTAGGGATTTACAATGGTCTAGAAGATGACACAGGGTTTTCTCAAATTGTGCACCATGGGCCAAAACCTTAGTGCCACTTAACTAGTGGTGATGTGCAGTTTAGGTGCATGATTTGAAAAAACCATGCGTCCATACCATCATCCACTTAAAAATTTGTTAAAATAATATTCCTCCCCTTCCTTTAATTATGTTTTGTCCCTTATTTTTCCTCCACATTCACATGAAGAACCTCTCCTAGGCATAGGAGACATACACCTTCTTCCAACCTAGTCTTTAAGAAAGGATATTCATTTAATATCTGATTCCTTTATCGTCAGGTGTTTTGGATGTGTATCGGTAATATATCCATTCCTATTATTTCATTTTCTAATTTATCTCTTCATATTTAGTACTATTTTGCTGCAAGATAATATGCCATATTTTCAGGTCATTTGTTTATTTTCTAATTTTTCATGTTTTAGATCTAATTATAGAATGATAATAGACGGGGAGAGTTCTGTCAGCCTAATGTATGTGTTATAGTAATTTTTTCCAAAAGATAATTCATTTTATAACATGATTCATCATTCAGCACACCATAATTTCGATGTGTTTCCATAAAATTTTATTTTTCCTTTATTCTAAATTTTTATCCATATTATAATATCCCCATATACTCTTTTTAATGTTCACAGATCCCGCATCCTTCATAAGTTCATCCCAAATGGTGTGATTTTATAATTCCCCTTTAATTTTTAAGTGTTTATATGGCCAGACCACCTAATAAGTGGTCATGGGTCGCTGCCTAAATGAAATTAATACCTTGAATTAAATGGGAATTGTTGGTACAACCACTTAACAAAACTTCCATGATAAGATTTGATATTCCCCTTAGTTAAATGGTGTGTTAAATGACTTGTAATTCATCCCTTATCTAGTATTATATCATAACTAACCCTTATTTTAAAAATATTATTTACAGGCATCAAATCCCATATATTAGTTATACTTGGTAAAAGGATTCCCATGTTTATGTTATAATTGGTGTCCCATATGATTCATGATTCATGGGAATGGGATCGCATGTGAAATGTGATATATGGGCATGTAGTCCCTTGATAGATGTGAAATAAAAGCATGGTATCCCATGAAAATGTGTTATATAGGCATGGTGTCCTTAATGAAATGAGATATTTTGAAAAAGGTTCATATTTAAATGTGATAATATATAATGGTGACCCATATGATTTGTGACACCCAGGCATGGAATCCCCTAATAATTTATGATACTCATACTATTATCCATGGATGTCTGAGTTAAGTCACAGGTCCAGAATAGTAGTAATGTTTATATATATTGAAATTAACATTAATACAAATATAGAAAAAATATATAAATACATACATACATATATATAAATACATACATACATATATATATACCTCTACACGTGGTTGAATGTTCATAGATATCTTGTCTTAGGTCAAAGTAGGTAGTGTCATATTTTTGTCCTTTAGGAACTAGAGATGACCCATTTAAATTTTTTTAACATCATTATACATGAACACTTCTCATTTTATATGAATCGGCTTGATTTTACCTTACATTATTGGTGGTGGACAATTGATTATATCTCGCACATTTTTTATACCACCAGTTGGTACCTGAACAGAACCTATGAATGTAGGAAGGGACAAAGGGAAGAATCCATCTTTGGATTTATGATTGTCTTCTTAGGATGAATTATAGGTTCAATGGATGGAGCTTATACTTTCAATGATAGTGTATATAGTTTTTAGCCTTTTATATTTTTATATAACATGATGTATATGCATGTACCCCTATTCCTTTTTCATATCCCATGACATGAGAATCATTTTTTATTTGATGCTGATTCTATTCAATCTTATTTATTTTATCTGTATGATTTATTATTCTATGTATGTTCATTTATTGTTGCTTCTATTATTTTTCATTATTGTATACCGATGTGCTAAAATCTAACCTAAGGGTATAGTCTCCCCACTAACAAACCCTAGGACCTCACTGCTAGTTGATAGCCTCTAGTATATAGAGAGGCATGCTTGAGGCCATACATTGAACCATGTTGGGATACTTATGAGTGAATCGAGTCTGAGACACTACACCTTAATTATAATAAGTAGGTTTTTCTTTCTAAAAAATCTATAGCATAATTCACATATATATATTCAGCAATGTGATTAAAAACAAATTCTCAAATTTATTAAATATAATTTTAGGAAATTAATTTTATTTTTTAATTCAACATGTCAAAATTATCATAGGATGGTTTTTTGAGTTTTTTCAAAAATAGATGATTTTTTAGTGAATAGTAAAAAAAATATAGCATTTACAAAAAACTTTAACATTGAGGATATTATAATGATGTAATAATAACTTGAAATTTTTTATCCTTTTTATAGAAAAAATATATATTAAATAAGTAATATAATGCATATAAAAATATATTATTGAACATAAAAATATGTGATTAACATTTAGTAAATCTAGGTAATGGTTAGGTTTGGTTTGAAAGAAAGATAAGTCTCATTTGACTGAACATAAAACAATTTATCCCATTATAATCAGCATTATAAAATTTTTTCCTGTAAAATCATTTTTATTATTAAAATAAACATTTTTCCAAAAATGGATTTCGTTAGGTTTTGAGAAAATATATTAAAATAAATTTATATCATTTTTAGTAGTTTAATACTCTAAAATGGATTCCTTATTTTTAATCAGTATAATTAATATTATTTAATAAGTTCAACTTAATTTGTATCACCACTTTTAGGGTTAAAATGAGTTAAAAGGGTTGAAATTAAAGGGTTAAATCTTCAAGATAACCCAAAACACTTTCTCAATCCTCATTGGTTGGTTGTATTTAAATATTTACCTTATTATCATTTAAATTATTATAAATTGGTTCTAATTTCAAAAGAAAATTACTTTATATTGTTTAAATATTTTAAATAATTCTATGTTTGTCCCTATCATCACTTATAAAAGGGATCCTATTATGCTCCCTTATTCACAAATTTGAGAGCTCTAGCTCAAAAAAACCCTACCCAAAAACATTACTAGTTTTGTTTCCTTTTTTTGAGCTATAATTCTTCCTCTAAGTCCACCCTAATAAGTCTTAAGGTGTATTCCAAAGGAGGTCTCTCAAAGAAGAGGTAATCATCTTACCCAACTCTTTCAAAGTTTATATATTATTATAAGTTATCTAAATCTAATATTTATATCCCAGCATAATTAATCTACTATCAAAAATATGCTAAAAATATGTTGTGATTCTGAGATAATCAATTTCCACCACCTTTCTATCTTATGGAAGATGAAAAAATTTCTCACGTATATGTATCGCCTACCATCTCTATGTAGCAGTGTAATTCATTTTTCATCATCGCTTTACTTGGATGGTTATAATAGTGGAATTAATGAATATATATAATATTGATAACACAATTATGTTTCATTAAATATATTATATAATATTCCTTCTAAATCTTCTATCTATTGGAAAATGAGTATGATGCCCCTACGTATGTGTAGACTACAACCTCAACTTAGTGATACGATTTGTTCTTTTATTACTTTTATGCATTATTGATTCTAAAATTGTATATAATGAATAAAAGTAATATTATAGAAATTATTATAAATATATACATGATGGAAAATTTTCATAACTCCTATAACCAAAGACTATATTCTAAATTAATTTTAGATTAATTAACCAAACAAATTTTATTGGTAGATGTAAGCAATAAATATTAAATGAATGGATTTTAAAAAAAGGACCATAAATGTAATATAAATGAAAGTTGTTCTTAAGATAGTATATAATAAATTTAAATTCATTATATATAAGGATCAGACATATAATTCTAATTGTAGAACCAAGGTAACTGGTTTCTATTACAATCGCCTTTTATTTTGGGATTATTTATGTTAATATTTCCTTTAGAAGAATTATATTATCCCAATCTCTTAAACCTAATCTATTTTATTATTCTATGGTTACATATGGGGTTTTCATATTTTTTTCTTTTTTTATATTATAGGATCAATAATCAATAAGTGAGTTACAATTAAGTACTTTATTTTAAAAATTTTCATATTTTAAAGTTTTCCTTCCAAACTCTTTTTCTTCTAGGTCAATATTCATTTAATTTTTTTCAATAATATTCTTCTTTAAACTCTAAAGATTGTTTGAATTAATTTTAAATGATAATTTCCTTTATTTATAAAATTTTAAAAGAAATATTATTTTAATTTTCCAAATGATTTTTTTTTTGGAATTTTTAACAAAATTTGAAATGAATCTATGTTTTAATGTTCACCACACAAATAGAATTTTTAACCATCATAAGAATTATTTACTTTAAAAATTAATTTAAATGTTTCCATGGTTTCATTAAATGATATATTTTTCTCAATATTTTAGAAATTTATATTAAAAATAATATCAAATGAAAAGGGTATTATTTTCATTAAGGAATGAGAGGAATTTTGAAAATTTATTTATAGCTCTATATTTAGAAAAAGTTACAAGGAAGTTATTTTTAAGGATTTTCTTCTATATTGTTTTCTAAAGACTTGGTTTTACTAAAAAAAATAATCAATTCTCATAAATTGATGGACTTATATCATCCTTTACTAATTTATGAATTATACCTTATTTTTTTATCATTCATGTTCTTCTGATCTTGTTCTCTATCACTCTATATTATTCAATAGACATTATTTTTCACCTTTATGTGCATGTTTTCAATATCATAGATAAATTGAATATAATTTATATTACATTGATTATGTATCAATCATATAAATTTTCTATATAATCTATTAGTTTAAGGAATCATATTAATAAATTTATATCTTTAACTGGGGAAATATTTTCTATTTTTTATTAAATATAGATAATTTATGATTTTTAAGGAATTATGAGAATGAAATGTATTGATCATTAAATATATATGTGAGGAATGAATTGTATGTTCTATGGATATATGGGTAATAGTTATAGATAGACCCCCTATTCATTAATAAGTCTCATGAGACAAAATAGTAGGTATTTCATATTAGTTGGGTGTCTTTTTTATACATACCCAATTGTTAATAATTATGCCTTGGTCAATAAAATTATGGTAAGATTCATGAAAAAATATACATGGCATTGATATAAATATAATGAATTTATATATTTATTCATTTCCTTTATCCTTGTGACTTCTATATTGATATAAACCATGGATGTTCATTTAACTAAATTTTTTTATCAAATTGAATGTGTTTTTATTATCCACTCTACCATATTGATTATACCTTATTTAGTCATTATAGTATCCATTGTGTGTAAACCTTACTAGGAATCTAATCTCTCCATTTATTTATTTTTTCCTTTCCCAATGGTATGTAGAATTATATTTTTAATGATTTCAAGGTTTCAATAAATATTTTTTCTAATGTTTTTATATTTCTAATGAAATATGGGAATCATGAATGTATCTAGTTTTCCAACACTAAAAAACTTAAAGATTCTATACGGTGTGATTCCTTATATACTAAACCAATGAAATATATTAAATATCATAATTAGGCTACTTGGTTCATTGTGTTTCATTCTACCCATCTACTAATATTGGACTTATATTGGTGAGATAAACTACTATATCGAGTGCCTCTTTCCAGATATCCTTAGGAATTTCTAAGTAAAACACCATACTTATAGATTTATCTATTAGAGTCATGTTAATTCATTAAACCACTCCATTATGAAGGGAAATTTTGGAAAAATCATCTAATATTTTATTCCTTTCTTCTTACAAAAGTTCTGGTGTATGCACAACTATTGTCTCTTTTGATTCACTTCAACTTCTAATAACATTCCCTTCATGATAAATCTTTATAATGAATAAACACCTAAACTAAATCATATTTATACCTAAATAATTAAATATATACTATTCATGTAGTATCATCAATTAAAGTAATAAAGTAAAGGAAACCATTGTAGGATTGAACAGTTTTGGTTCCTCAAAAATCTGAGTTTACAATCTCTAATTTCTAATTCATTGGGCTTCTATATATCTAAATTTAATGACACAATTATATGATTTCCTTGAATGAAAAATTAACACTTTCTAATTTCCGTGTGATAAAGATTCATTATACCTTTATCCCTTATAACTTCTATATTCTTTTATCTAAGGTGACTAAACCTGTGCTTCCAAGCATTCATATCTTTAGCAATTATACATCTAGAAACTACACCCCCACTTGATTTTCCAATAATGTAAAGTTTATCATCCGTTACTTCTTTTTCGATCACCATATATCTCCAGGTATCTTTACATAACCCAATTTCAAAGGTAGCTCCATAACCTTCATCATAAATTTTTTCAATGAAAATAATATTTTTTATATACTAAAGATGTGGAAAACTTTCTATAGTTTCAATATTACCTCATTATTCATCTGGATGTTGACTTATTATTTTATAAGAAATTATAGGGATTCAATATCTACCATATGTAAATATATAAACTTACTAGATATATAATTAACAATACATCTTTGATCACTAGTTTAATGATTAGTGGCATCATTGTTAATCACCCAAGCTTCTACCATAGTATTAACACTCAATAAGTAATTATTTCTATACTATGTTGTATTAATAGAATTAAACCTGCCAAATGTTGATTCTTTTGTGGTTTTATCATAGAATATTTTATGGTTATTCTTGATTTTTCCTTTCTTCTTACACTTCCTCGGGGGTGGGATAGGACTAGCTAACATACTTTGACTCTTTTTGTGAGACTTTTCTTCTTATGGATTTTCTTAGTAAACTTGAATCCATTAAAGTGATAGTCCTATTTCATAAGTATTACGAAACATTTATGTAGGTACTTAGAAATACCAGTATCTATGAACCCCATTTAGTATTAGGTTCAGATATCATCAAATACCGAGTCTTTTTTTCTTCTAGAGTTATTAACTCGTTAACCATTTCAACCGAGTTTTCTGAAAGTGAATATAATAGTATCAGTGCTCGTACATAATCAGCATGTGTAACCTTGACTAATTATATCTTCCCTTTAATCACATTGAAGTATTTCACATGAATTTTCACTAGTATTCCTTATAAAAACATTATTCTGAAAAACCATCATAGAATAAAATGTTGGTTAAGTGTCATTGTATTTTCATACATGTCTGTTAAAGCCTTGATAACATTAGCTACAGTTTTCTTCTCTCAATTTTTGAAAATAAAATTTCAAGTGAGAGAAATCATCATCAAAACTATCACCTTTATATCCAAGTTCTATCATTCTTATTTCTCCATCAGTATAGAATATCTAATTCCTTTTAAATTAGATAATATTCAATTTATATTATACAGTATAAAAAATGTATTCCATAAAATTTATCATTACATATATTAATTTCACATAATCCCATACCTAATATTTTTATGGTGTGTTGAATTTAAATACTAAACCATGATATTTAATACCACTTACTGGGGAGAAAATATGAAGAACTGGTTTGTGCTTATGATGAAACCATAAGATTCATACACATCAATATACTATAATATCACGTACATGAGACTCTATATAGAAGAAACTAATTTATGGAATCTATCCTCCATTTAATTGAGTATATTGGATGTAGGAAGTCAAGGCACCCTACTCATTACCCAATGTTTTCCTTAAATACACAAGTAAACTCAAAAACATACAAATTTATGGAAATACATTCAATGGTAGCACATGTAATATAAATATAGAAATAAATAAAATAACATAAATGATTTAATATGATTCGAACTATATCCTATATGTATAGATGAAATTCCGATACTTATTCATTCAATATAATTAGGAAATTTAGGATATTATAAGAGTTTTAAATTACTGAGTTCAAGTAATTACTCATTTAATATTCTCTACAATTAATGTTTAACACAATAACTTTTCTTACTCATCATGATTGCACTGAAGGTCTCATGCACTGAAATACTAACTATAATTGGTCAAATACGATAAACCTTCACCCACGAAATAATGGATCACTAGGTATGGCCTCCTAAGCTTGATTACCAACCCAGTGAACCTTCATCTTCATTGAACTTATAGACTTCATGTGCTTCACTATTGAGACATCAGTAGATGGAAACTTCTTATGGTCATGACACCAATAGAGAAGTCCTAATTCCACTTTCTACACCTCACATACATCCCATCATCTGGTGAGTGAAATTTCAAAGATCTTAATTATTATGGATGAACATCTGGTGAATTTTAAAAAACATCACCTCCCAAAAAAATATCCAAAAATTATTGTAAATAATTTGGTGATTTTTTCTGGATTAGGATTAGGTTCATGTAAATATTATACCATACCCAGTGTATTATAGTTTCAGTAAGTGTAACCTACCTAGTGAGTTTTAATATATTATATCGATTTGAATTAAATTGATAAATTAATTAGAAATTTTATTAATAAAATTTTCTTTATAACTTAAAATATGATATTTTAAAGTTACCACATCTTGGTATGATCTTGTACGATGCTTGCATGAACTTGGGAAGAAATGGTTAAGCCTTAATAAAGGAAATTGCTATGTGTTTTAGGTTGTTGGTCCCCAAATGTATCCCTACCATTTATAAAAAAATTTATGCATCATGTGGTATATAGTCTCATTTTATATGTTTAATTTCACTTTAATTAAATAGATCATTTTTAACACCTCTATATAAAAAAAAATTCCAAGTGCCATGATAGATAATTGAACACTAGTTAATGACTCAGACACTAATGGTTGAGTTATTTCTTATAAATTTATGTGGTGATATACGAATATATTATGGTTGTTTTCCTAAGGTTATTTTGGAAACCATGAAAGTATTATACCTATTATAGTGGGTGGGATAGTTATTCATCTCACTCATTATGAGGAATAGCGTCATGAGGGTGGGGAATGGACATTACAAGTGTTATGAGTGGGATGAGTCCTCTCTTACTAGATGTGGTGTAATAGATTGGGGTTTCCTTCATATTATGTGATTACAAATTCCCCTATGGGAGATGTGAGATGCTCCCTAGTGAGGGTCATGAGAATTTCAAAGGATGTGGAATAGATATATTAAGATTCATAGTGAGGGTAAATTAGTACTATCCATGCTTATAAGAGTTTTAAAGTGATGTAGAATTTTTATGAGTTTTTAGGATTGGTTTCTTTTAGGATCAGTTCAAAAAGGTCAAATGGGATGAGGAAAAACTAGAGTGTTGGATATGGATTTATTAAATTAAGTAAAAATGGTTACATGTATGTTGTGTCCTAGTGGTTTCCCCTATGAACAATATCATAATGTTGATGGCTATAGTAAGAAGTGATTCTGGTAACTATAAATTCATGAGGGAGATAGTATAAAATCCTAGATATATGAGGAGATTCTATTTGAGGTGCGGGATAAGCCTCGAGGGATGAGTCAAGGTTTTGTATATGAGACGTGAACCTAGAGGATGTGTGTCAAGTTCGGGTGAGTGTCCAACCCATGTGGTATAACATGAGGTTTTTAGGAAGATTTAACCCCAAATATATGTGATATATATATATATATATATATATTTGATGTAGGAGTTATCCAGTGTTGGTGTGGAGTGAAGTTCCCTTAGTGATGACGGATTGATAATGATTTTGGGGAGGATGATTTCCTTGGGTGTATTATATATGAGGTTTTAGGGAGAGGGTATACACATAGGTGTAATATATATGAGGTTACAGTGTGGGGATCCCCTATGTGTAGTTTATAAAAGGTTTTGGGGTGACCAACAACCCCCGAGTGTGTGTTATCAAGCACTAATGTAGGGTATGACGACACCCCTGGTGATGGTTTTTTGGTAACAATTCATGGTAAGGTATTTGAACCTTAGGTGTATGTTATATATGTTTTATCAAGTACTAGTGTGGGGTACAACCCCTGGTTGATGGTATCCTAGTAACAGTTTTGGGACTGATATCTGTCCCTTTTTGTATAATATTTTCATGGTTCTGGGATAGGATGTAGTTAACACTAGGTGTTACTCCCATAGTTATAGGGCAGTAAATGGTTCCCCCTAGGTGTTATGTTTCATGATTAAAGACATATGTCACCATAAAAATCATATATGGTCGATATCAGGTGTCATATTATAACATGTGGGTCAATAGTGATTATTTTTATTTCTTACTTATTTATTTTTCTAACCATATCATATATGTGTGCACTGTAATTATTGATTATGTCAAAGACACCATTAGCCATGGAATAATAAAATTTACTCACACTCTTCTTAAGAGGACCTACCACTTTAGTACCACGGAAAAACTCATGATTGTGGGTTTAGGTAGGGTAGAGGTTTGTTGTTGGATGATTGATTTGGATAGTTTGGTTAGATTTTGAGAAGTGGAAAGGATGGTGGATTTCAGTAAATCATCGCTATATTTTTATATTATTTTTTATTTTTATATTTTATTAGACTATTGGGTGATCAATAGGAATGTTTTACTATATTCTTATGTATTAAATTTGATATATCAAGATTATTGTTTACTAGTTTTTTAGGTACTCTAGTTATTATTATTTTAGATGTTGTTTGGTTATTTTCTATTTTTTAACTCTAATATGAGACTATAGATTCCCCAAGGTAACACCTTAATCCCTCATAGGTTGTCATTAGTTTTTGGTGTATAGAGATCCATGATTAAGATCTTGTGTTGACCCAAACTAGGACACTATAAATTGTTGTGTGTTCTTTGGCTAGAGGAATTCTAAAAAGTGTTATAGATTTCATTTTTCTTTTTCTTTTTTATGTGGGGTATGGAAGACAGAAAATAAGGATATTTTTGTAAATTTCATTTATCCTCATACCGGTGTGTCATAAATACCTATTTTAATAGGATTTCCTAGTTACTAGGTCTATGGAATTATTTTTCTTGGTTTTCATAATTAAGATTGGTATATTTTTTTGAGTATGATGTTTGTAATTGAAATTCATATTTATGGTTATTGATCATGGCTAATTAAAAACTTTCATGTGTATATGAATAATTTTTGGGATGTAGGATTCAGGTGACAAATTCATGATTGTGTGTGATTAATATCCCTAATGATAAAGGATTCAGTTGGATAAAGTGTCAATAATAACTTATATGGTGTATTCCTATGTAATTTTCTTGTACCATTTTACTCAACTGATCCATAGTATTTCTTTTAATGATAGGTTATGTGCTACCTATGGGGATATGTTTGATGGTGATGTCTATATAATCCCTCCATGTATAGGATGTATAGTGACCCTATTTGGGTCAGTTTAGGCTTTATATTCCTTTATAATGACCCATAATGGGTGATGGTGATGTAATTTTCATTACATTAAGTGATAATAACAACCTATATGGTGTTTTACCGTATATCTTAGTTATGTAATTCTACTAAACCAAACCATATAACCATGGTCTTTCTCAATATAGATCTTTATAAAATGATGTAGTTATATGATGATACATGTGACCTAGTCCTAGATAGTGGTAGTCTAGTATATAGATTCAAAGTGAGTATGGGTTCTTGAGAGTGGGTAGTTCATTCATCATGTGAGTCCCAATATGTATATGTGAGAACCCTAGAATGGGTGTGATGGAACTTCAGTTACCCTCAAGTATTTGATATGAGAGAAAATATGTATCTTCATGAGTTGTGATATGTAGGAGTGACTCAAGAGAGTGGTTATCCTAGACTTATGAGTTCACTTTAATATAGGAGGAATTCATAGATGCCTTGTATTAAAGATCGATGTACGGTAAGTGATAAAATATTTGTGGTGTAGGAATGGAGATTCCTTATCTATCATGTATTGTGTCCCTAGATGTTTGGATTTAGGATTATCAGATTATGAGTGAATGATTCCAGTTTTGGGATGATGCATGTGTGGTACATGATCATACAGTGGGTTATAGTATCATTGATACGCCACAATACTATTGTAATGTGAGCATCGAGATGATTCTAGTTAAGTGATATTGACATAAAGTGGGGCATGGTTGGTGGTTTCAAAATGTGATCCTAATTTCTATGATATGTGACTCATTAGATCAGGATTTGTGTTGTGTTTTTTGGAGGTATAATAATTTACACCTATTGGGTTTGTGTTATATCGAAATAGATAATGGGTAAGAACCTATGAGAAGCTTCCTTAGAAGATAAATCTACCATAGGAGATGAGAGAGTGTATTTTCATTGATTTTTTAGGATGGCCTTGATATGTGAGGAGGATTTTTTGTTGGCTATGTACAATGCCCATTTTTTTATAAATTAGTGAGATAATCATGTGAACCTTTTGATATGTTTTTGGGTTCTAGGAACTTGGGATATTTGGTGATTATGGTAGGTAATACATGATATGTTCAGTGAGGAACTGGTAGGAATAGAGGCCCACTTATTTGGATAATATTTGGGAATATCCATTTTTTGTAATAGGAGACATATTTAACTGATCAAAGTATATTTCCATGGTCGATATGAGAATGTTACTTGGCATGGGTTGTTGGGGTGGGGTTATCATGGATTGGGTAGAGTGAAACACAAGTTATGATGAAATTTTATCATAAATTATTCATGAGGAGTTTTATAAGGTGATCTACAAGGTAGGCAGAGCACCATTAACCATAGAGGGTGTGACCCTTATTGTGTATGGAAATTCAGTAGATGTAAAGGATATTGTTTGTTTCTTCTGGATATGGGGATGACCTTGTTTGTTTAAGGTTCAAACATTCCAATTGGTTTCTAATAGGTTTATTCGTAGAACCGGAAACATCCAATGATTCTATATCCATTTACACCTACTTTCCAAAGTTCGGTGCTCATTAGTTGTGGACTGATGATACTTAATAATTTTCATTGGTCGAGAGGATGGGAGGTAAGACTCATAACACCTTTTTGGGGGGAATTATTTTCTACTCCGGGACTCTCTTCATAGATTTGAGTTATGTTCGTGAATCCTTATTAATTTACCAAGCATGAAAATGAGTCTTCCTTTAGATTTGGCAATCAATGATTGATATGTATGAGATATATAGAATCTTTTATATGTATTCGAGGTTCTTCATCGGTAGAGAATCATATGTATGTAATGGAGATTCTTAGTCAATGGTATCCTTCGATACATTATATTGAAATCTCTTGTTCATTATGATAACCATACTGGTTTTAAAGCCACTCGGCGGGGCACATGAAGTTTATTGTCATTCAGAAGGACATGGATTATTTTAGATTTGGGATCGTACCCACAGATGGGCTACCTACGTATCCTTATTAGAAAAGGAATCAAAACCCACTTAGTTCGGGAATTAAGATATAGTTTAACGTCATATGGGACAGATGAGAATTAATGGGTGACGAGCTTGAACCTTAGAAAGGATTCCTATATACTATACTTTTAAGGCATATATCAAATTTCATGTAGTTTGATTAAGAAATATGGGGCTTACGTATTATTAACGGCCCAAAGGGATGTGTTGTGGTTACTTTTACACTCTACGCTCACTTTAGTCATGCTCGGTGTGAGAAACAAGAGGTATTGGTAAACCTAATGATTTGTGTCATGAAAGATGTGGTCACAAGGAACTATATAAGGCTTATGTATGTGTTACTACCCAACTAAATGAAGATCAAGACTTAGTTTAGGAAAGAATCCCAGGAGCAAGATCCATAAAGATATTCATGCTTTATAGAGATTTGGATACTCTAACTTGGGGCTTATTCCTAAGGATGATTCACAAATTAGGGGGGACTTATGATTGGGTTTTATTCTAGGGAAGGAAGCCCAAGTCAAAAGAAATTAAGCATGGGGCTTACTCTTGAAAAGGAGGCCCAGGTTAGGGAACTTGATATCTGGGGATTACTCTTGAAAAAGAGGTCCAGGTTAGGGAACATGGGGCTTACTCCTATGTAGGATGCCCAAATTTGGGAACTTCTCATCTTAGAGGATGAGGTATTGAAAGGAATGAAATCTATAACTTTATTGAAATAAAGTTTTGTAAATCAATAGGTTTTGGGGGATATTCCATAGAATTATTTTCAGATAAGGAAGACAACAAAGTAACCATGCCATAAATGGATTTGAAAGGGGTTTTGAAGGCTAAATCTTGAAGAGGAGAGGTGGATTTGAAGAAAAGAGTTGAATAGGAAGGAGGGGCACCCAAAAAGAGGCAGGCGCACAAGTCCTGTTTGGGCGCGCAAATCCTGGTCACGCAAGTACTTGCGCGACATGGGTGTACTTGGGTGATAGTTAATCCATAGGGTAATACTTGGGAGAGACTTGGCTCAAGCCCTTAGTATTATCCCTAAAGGATTCTAAAAGGGTGGCGTGCAAGTTTTGTTGAAGGGATAAGGCAGCGTGAAAGTGTGTCCATTTCCCTTAAGGGTTGGACCTTTAGGTGTGCATGTGTTGATGAATTCCAACACTTAGGCCTTGTTTCCCCTATTTAGATCTTCCATTCTATGTAATAAATTACCCTATAAGTGTCCGGAAGACTTCAAGAAAAGACTAGGGCGCCGAGAGCTTAAATCCGACTTTTGGAATTTTTCATCCCTAAAATGGGGGGCCCACTAGGGGTATTTATAGGAAATTGAGGACCTTGGGTGAAAATAAAGTAGGGCGCGCAAGTCACCAACATGACCAATATGTGGCGCCCAAGTATACTTGTGTGACCATGGTGAAACTTGTGCGACCCATGCATAAAGAAATCATTGTTCATGCCTTTGTCAATTTTTGATGTTTCTTCAAAGAATGAATCTTTTTGTGCTTAAGGTATTCCAATTTTTCATTCTTAGACTCTATGAAGGAAGGGAGCGTCAACAAAAGTCCCCCCTCAGTGTTGGATTCAAGAAATGAAAGAGTATTTGACTCTAAGGTAAAGGAGAAAACCAAGGAAATATGGGCGTGTAGGTGTTGAGCGCGCAGGTATCGGCGTGTAGGTGCGAGACACACAGGGTTTGGTGCACAAAGGTGCAGCCTTGCCTATAAATACAGGTGCCACTCTCACAAAAAGCACCCAGCTTTCAAAGCTTTAAGCTCTCGGTGCGCAAGGTGTTCTGCTTTCACTCGTTCGCGCAGGTGCTGCTATCTGCGGTTCCTTGTTTATTTGTGTCGCACTTCTGGAGAGGTATTTGGACTTGCGCAATGATACATGCATGCCCATACATGTGCGATCGAATTAGACTTGTGCGCCAACATGGGAATTGCGTGCCTTAATTATTTATCCATTTTTTCCTAATCTCTTCACAAATTTTATGAAAAATAAACTTACTTAAATGTTAATTATCTGATATTTGTGCAGATTCATTGGCTACCAGAAGAATTGGAATGGCTAATTGGCCATGATTATTACAATATCTATGACAGCACTCTCCGAGACTTGGCCATGTACTTGAAGAAGTATCATCTTAATTTCCCACAAAGTATCTACCTTCCTCTATATGGGCATGGTAATCTGCAAGAAGTCAGCATTCCAGATCCAAAGAACTATCTCCCACATTCTTTGTTTCAAACTTACACCAACTTTTCTTTAGCAAATATCTCAGTAGGCGGATCATTTGTAAATGCTGGAACAGTGGAGAAGGCCTACATAATGCATCATAAACCTTGTTCCCTGGATATGAAACCTCACAAGCCTAAGCTGCAGCCGCATTGTTATCCCTCAATCTTCAAAAACACTTAGATGGATCAATCCAAATGCTGGACGAAGAGTTGGGACTTCTGTCTCGGAGGAGGTGTGAAGCCAACTTGGATGTGGGAATATTGGTTGTGACAAAACTGTGCAGATTTTTTCGAGGATCTAAAAGGAGCTACAATATATGAAACCGTCTGGTTTGGGCAGACATATGTCTACAAGAATAATGACTTTTTTCCAGAGCTAATCAGCCATTGGAGCCCAAAAACCAATTCTTTCCATTTGACTCATGGAGAAGTATGAATCAGATTGTGGGATGTCTATAAGATCTTAGGGGCTCCAATCTTAGGCAATATGTATGATGAATTCATCCCTCCCAAGGCGACTTCGAATGATTCGGAGATGACTCCAGATTTGTCTTGAGAATTATTGAAAATTTTCTACAAGATAAAGAATTTAAAGACCTCCAAAACTCATTCTAGAAACGATATTAATCCAGAGGAGTGGATGGATATGTTTCTTACCAAGAAGAAGGAGAAGGGGCCCACTTGTACTCATCCTACTACCTACCCCATAACAGAGAAGAGGGGTGATATTGGCACATTCTAGCCGACCCTGGAAGCAGAAGAGTTTGAAAAGTGGGGGTATGAATTGGATCAGAGGATCCCAGAAAAGACCCATCTAGCTGGCTTCTTAGCCTTGTGGATCAGTGTTTATCTTCTTCCAGTCAGGGATTCGAAGGGAGGCTTCAGGCCAGGGACCTTTGTTGTTGCAGCCAAGTTGGCTGAGAGGAAAATGGTGGGGTTGGAAACCCCCATTTTGGAAAATATTTAAATGAGCTTACTCCATGTCTTTATGGGTATGTCTTCTTTGAGAATAGTGGGACCATTCCATGTTTTGTGAGGATGGATCGCCACTCATTTTAGGACATATACTATACAGAGCGGAGTACAGGTTCCTGGGAGTTATTTTAGGCCATCAGTACATGCATTTTCTGTAATTTTTCTATTATCCCTCAACTCCTATGAAATTAAGACGAGGCTGAGCGTGTTCAAGGAATTCCATTTCATTCTTTATGGAAGCCCGCCAACCGGGAAGTTTTTTGATGATGGAATAGTCGTCCTAGAATTGAGTTCATACATGTTGTCTTGAAGAGATGGTGTATTAGCCACCTGGATTGACTGAGAGATTATATGCGAGTCCTATGATCCATATAGATTTTCACATCAATTCAACTGTCTACAGTAGACTGTTGTATCCCCTGTTGTGCATGTCAGGTCAGAGCAGCATCCAATGGTTTCCCGACAACTATGGTTGCTGACATCTATGGAGAAGACCGGGGTAGTTTTTGATCTACCAGTTGCTGGTGCAGCAAGTAACTTGACTACATGGTATGCTGAGAACTGGGTAGCATCATACCCTGAAGGGGTACAGAATCATTCGGTTCATCGGGTGGGGAAAAAGAAGAGAACTGTAGAGAAAGAAACCCTTCATATGGAAGGTGACTCTTCTACACCCAAAGCTGACTCACTGGGTTCCTCACCCAGGGCTGACTCATCGGATTCTCAAGATGGGGATGATGAGCCACAACATGTGTCAAAGCGGCCTCGTGCCTTATATAATCCTCCTGTCAGAATCAAGAGACCCGCTCCACCGAATCCTGGTGAGTTACTTCATTGGGGAAATTTAATCGCCATTACTTTATAGAGCAACAAGTATTATTTTCTTATTATCTATCTGTAATTACAGAATATGAGAAGTTGAAGTCCAATATTGTAAGACCCTCCTCACAGCCTTCTGGTACACATATAGAATATCAACAAATAGAGGCTGTCCAGACATGGAAGTGTTTATATTGCAATGCTGAAACCTCCTGGTTGGACTTATGCGAAGGGATACACATCCCTGGAGTATGGAATATTTAGACTTCTACTGATATCCATTTCAAGGATAACCCCAATGAAGTGCGGGCTTATATCAGAGAGCTAGAGATGCTCATATATTCTATTGATGATTCCATTCTTGTCACCAAGCGGGTGAAGGAAATGATAGATCATGGCACCATTGAGGGGACTAGTGCTTCTAGAGACGAGGAGTGGCACAATTACATGGCTCTTGAAGATGTAAGTCTCTTTCCTTATTTTCTTTGAAACTTGATTTTAGTTAAAGCTTTGTTACTCAAGGAAATTACTTTCTTCATCTTGTATCTTGAAAATAAAGGAACTGATGAGGTTCCTTCACCACAGTATAGCCCTGGTGGTACTGCCATTAGAGCTAATTAATCTCCTCGCAAGATGGGTGAGGTATCTCCAGGCCATCAAGCCATGGATGAGGAGTTAGACATGGATTTTTATTCTCAAATTCCTGTATTTAGATATGATGATGTCAACAATCCAAAAAAACCAAAGAAATAAAGACATCGAAGGAAGAAGTCCACAGCTAAACACTTCATCAGTAGTGTTAAGACCTTAGGATATGCATGAATCTTATCTCAAGAAAATATTTCTCATACTTCTTGGAATTGTAGGGGTTTTTTAAATTTCCTCTTTAAGGGGGATGATGGACCCTCCTCTGAGAACAACGGAGGGTGATGGTGAACAATCACAAGTTCATGCTGACTTGGCTGCTCCGGAAGAAGAGCCAGTGTCTGTTCCCAATACTACTCATGCTACTGCTACAAGGAGAGAAGATCCTGCTTCTGTTAATTTAACAACGCTTTATAAAATGTTGAATAAAAACATCAACTGACATCCATTTTGGGATACTTTAGGTTCAACACCTGCACTAGAACATTTGACAGCCACTTCAACTGATGCCGTAATTTTCTCTGAAGAAACTGTCTAGGGTCCAAGGCTGCAGGATGAGGGTCACCAAGAAGATACATAGAATGCTCCCACTAGTGAGACTAACCAGGAATATGAGATATAATTGGATGAAATTATGAAACTTGGTGCATCTTTTGAAGAAATTTTAGATCAAGTTCATTTTCCATGTAATTTAGAGGATTTTGGACGTGAGTGTTATCCTTCGTCCTGTTAAAAATTTCTTATTACATCTCTGACAATGATTGGTTAAAATTTGTAGTTACATATGAGCAAGCCAATGAACTTCCAATTGCTGAAGGGGGTATAGAAAACCCTAATATTGTAGAGACACTAGCTCAAATGGAGCTGAACCCGGTAGACCTTCTTGAAACCCATCCTGAAAATCCTGTTGAATCTACGAAAGATAGGGATGAGCCTTCTCATGTTTTTGATCTACTGTTTGGTAAGAGATAATAATATTTGTGGCTGCACATAATTTTCTAGACAACTTAATCAACTTTTGTTACCCTTTTAAACTGACCAAAACTTTCAATTGACTATGCAGGGCTATCAATTTCAGTGGTTAGATCTGGAGGTGAAGCCTCAGCCTCTTCCCCAATGGGAGTAGAAAGTGAAGTAACAAGGGTTAGGGGGGAAGGAGCAGAACATGGTACTTCATTAAGTGCATTAATTCTAGATTATATCCCCCCTTGTGATAGTGATGTTGAATCATACCCGGAGGTACAAAAGGCGCTCCACTTTTCACGACGCAAGGCATGGAAGAACAAATGGAAGATCATATCTAAAGTGCCTCTTGAAGAGCTATCTTCGAAGATCCTGTGACTGTCATCCATGTTCAACATGTTGGGACTTGGTGGTTTTGGATATCAAGAGATCCATACTGCGGTGAAACAAGTCATTTCAAGGAGGGGGCAGGAGTAGAGGTACCGTCAAGACCTGACCAGAGTAAGCATGTTGGCCAATATCAGAGAATTTGAGGCTGCAGTGTCCTGAGCTGAGGCTGATCATGCTGCGAAATTGAAGGAGCTGGAACATAAGATCAAGGAGAATGTTTCCCATCAGATGCACCTTCAGTAACATTTAGATGTTGTTACTGGGGAACTTGACCAGCTTAACAATTCACTGTAAGGAGTTAAAACAAATGGTATTAAATCCATTGTAAATGCCAAGAAAGCACTTAATCAAGATGAAAAGGGTGAATCCAGTCGAGTTCATGAACTTCATGTGTCTGCTGATGAAGCTCAAGATGTCGTAGATCAAATGAAGAGTTATGTTAAAAGCCTTTTGTAATTCCTAGAAAAGATAAGAGACTCTAGTCTGTGGATGTCCTTCTAACTCTTGCGAATCAATGAAAAAAACTTTAATCTTCAATCATTTGTGTCAGCATTCTCTTACTACCTGCTTTAAATTTTTACCTAAGCCAATGGGCCTAGTAAGCATAGTTTGATTGTTGCTAGGATTATAAAAATAAGCCTACAAACATTACATCTTATAATTGCTCAATATTACCTAAATCATACAAAATATATGTTTAGTGAGCTGGTACATGACTTTTGTTTAGAGTTTCCTTGTCTTTTGTGGGCAGTTTAAATTCATGCATGTCAGACATAAAACGGATAATGTTTAAGGTTGAATAGATTTGACCATATGGATTAAAATTGACTCAATTCCTTGATAATTTATCTAAAAACATATTACCACATTCACGTATGGAGGAAAACATGTAAACTACATCTTAGGAAATTTTGAATCTGAGTAATGATATTAAAAAAGGGCTAAAAGACATTAGAAGAGGTATTTCCTAAGAATGAAGTTACCACTATTTAACAAACCCGTTAGGGGGTTGAATTATGCAGGGCCACTTACGGACATTGGTTACATAGTCAAATAATAGTGTCTTTTGGATGACAGGACTTTTATGTAGACTACTTATGCAAGGCTACCTAGGGGAATGTGCTAGATAGTCAGGAAAAAAACTCTCAGAAATTTTACTTTTCTACTGCTTAAAAGATGGTGGAAGTTTATGGAGATTCAAATTTTCCAAAGCATTGATTTTTTTGTATAGAGAGAGGTACTTGAATATAGAGAGGATATTCCCAATTAGGATTGTCAAAGAATTAGATGAATGTCACTCCTATGAAGACCTGGTCCAAAGGTAGGTATGGGAAATATAAACCATAGACTTGAATACTTTCAGATCAAGGATGGCTATTTTTTCGGATCCCTACATATTTTTGTTAAGACCAATAAGGACAAAAAGAGTTTTTTCTCCCAAGAATGATGTTACCACTCTTTGAAAAAACCCGTTAGGAGGTTGAATTATGCAAGGACACCTAAGAGCATTGGCTGCATAGTCAAATAATAGAATCCTTTGGAAGATAGGTCTGTTATGTAGACTGTTTATGCAAGTCCGCCTAAGGGCATGTGCTGCATAGTCAGACAAAATAATTCTCTAGTATCATACATTTTGTGACCAGAAGTCAAGAAAAGGGTTATGGTAATCTAGAAGTATTTATGTTTAAGAGTATATGATACATTAAAATGGGTATTGTCCAATGCATGAAGGAGATACACAGACTAATGCTGACCATAATCTTGTTGTGGCTGGGTCCTGAATTGAAATGATGGACTTCACTACGTATCCCATAAGGATGGGAATCAAGACATATTTAGTTCTTGAAATATAGTTTAACTTCATGTGGGATGAGAATGTATAAGAACTTAGTTTAAGGTCGTAGAGTTCAGACGATAATAAGGAATACACAGTGTCTGTTTTAAAAACCTGATGTGAATGAAGACCAGGGTTTTCATACCACATTCATGTTTTCACAGGGGGGGACTTTTCAGCCAAGGGACTGAAAGTGAAATTTGGGGTTAGTCCCAAAGACCTGGGGATGGATTTGAGGGACGCTCAAACATTACTAAATATCCCATAAGGATCAGAATCAAGCCATATATAGTTCTTAAAATACCCTCTGTATAGATTTGGTTTGTACAAGTGAAGGGTGAAAGGGGACATTAGTGCAATTATGGTTTGACCTGAGGTTAAAGGTTCGGGCATTTCCATGTATTCACGTAGTCTTTGGAATATGACATAATTTGATATCAATGTCAATGATGATTCCCTCTTAGGCGAGGGACAATGTGGGACTGTATAGTTTAACGTCATATAGCGTGGAATATGGTGTTTCATAGTTTAGTGTCATGTAGCAGGGACAAAAGGGACGTAGACAGTTTAACGTCATGTGGGATGAAGGTGAACCAATGTGAAGAGATTGGTTTTAGGATGCTTCATGGATCAACATCATATAATACAAAGGTGAACTTACGTGAAGAGATTGGTTTTGGGCTTGAACCTCGGGAGGTTGCCTACGTACCCAGCCTAGAAGGCAAGGATCAAAGTCCACATAGTTCAATTAAGAAAGAATTGGTGATCAAGTTTTATTTAAGGAAAACATGCTTAAAATGGTGTTGGGACTTACACATGGTTAGCGGCCCAGAGAGGGTGTTATGGTTGAAGTTTACTCTAAGCTCACGTGAGTCATACTCGGTGTGAGAAACAAGAGGTAACAACAACCCTAACGATTCATAGTTTAACATCATGTAGGACGCAAAAGGGACGGTTTCACAGTTTAAATGACCTATGTCACAGACATGGGGTGCTTTTAAATTTATTGTCATATAGCTCAGACGAATAGTTTAACGTCATGTTGGATGATAGAGGGGACTGTGCAATTTAAATTCTTGTAGTGAGGACTATTGGTGTTGCATAGTTTAGTGTCATGTAGCAGGGAAAAAATATAGTTTAACGTCATATAGGACGTATTAAGGGACTTTTTTCAATTTTACTTCATGTAGGATGAAAATTTGAAAAGTTTAATGTCATGTAGGACAATAAATTTTAATGTCATGTAGGATGTTGGGTGCTGTATGGTTTAGCGTCATGTATCTAGGATGTATAGCTATGCAGTTTAATGTCTTGCAGTGAGGACAAGGGGGACACAGTTTAACGTCATGTTGAACGTTGGGTTGTATAGTTTAACGTTGTGTAGCCAAGATGATGGTTATTCAGTTTAACATCCTGAAGGATGTAAGTATTTCTGTTATAAAAAATACTTTTTCAAAAATCTAGCATTGGTCGGAGTTGTAATGAGTTCTCTATCCATTGAGATTAAATAATAAGCTCCATTATAGTAGACCTTATGTATTGAGTAAGGTCCTTCCCACATTTTTTCAAGATTTAAAGGCTTATTTCCTGGTATTATTGGATTTCTAAGGACCAATACCAATTCTCCTTGAATGAATGAATGAAGATGAACTTTTTTGTTGAAAGCCAGTGCTATTCGATTTTGATAAACTTCCAAGTGGTGCAAAGTTCACAATATTTTTTCATCTAATCATTCCAATTCATCCAATCACTTTTGAGATTGTTCATCTATAGATGACTGATCGCAAATGGCTACTTTGAGTGAAGTTAATTGAACCTCAATGGGAAAGACTACTTCTGTTCTATATACCAATGAATATGGAGTTGACTGCGTAGCAGTGCGGGTGGTGGTTCGATAAGCCCATAGAGCATGGAAAAGTTTTTCAAGCCATTATTTCTTATCTTTATCCACTATATTTTTTAGTATGTTTGAAAGTGTCTTATTGAAGGCCTCTATTTGGCCATCGGCCGCTGCATGATACCGAGATGAATGATTGGATTTGATGTTGTATTCTTGATACAACTTCCTTACCTCAGATGAACAGAAGTTGGTGCCATTGTTCGTCAATATGGTATGAGGGACACCAAATCTGGTAATGATGTTAGAATTAATGAAGTTAACAATGCTTTTATAACTGACTTATTTAACAGTTATTTCCTCTACCCATTTGGAAAATAAGTTAGTAGTAGTAAGAATATACTTAAACTTCTTGGATGTAGCCGAAGGGTAAGGTCCTAATACATCCATTCCCCATGTGGCAAATGGCCGTGAGTATTTAGTTGTATGAAGAAACTCAGAGGGTTGATGAGTGAAATTGGCATATAGTTGGAAAGAATGACACTTCTTAGTGAAATCAACATAATCTTGTATCATTGAAGGCCAAAAGTATCCAAGCCTTCGAATCTGATCAGACGGTCTATGTCCAGACTGATGGGCACCACAGACTCCAACATGTACTTCCTTCATGACATCCATTGCCTCCTCTCCATCAATGAATCTGAAGAGAATTCCATCACAACCTCTTTTTTAGAGAATTTTTTCTAGATGGTGTAGGCTATCATAATGAGTAAAATTGACCACACGTCGCTGGATTTGTTCTTTGTTGGCTCTATCAAGAGGAAGTGTTCCATTTTGAAGGTATTCCCTGATAGGTGTCATACATCCTATAGTATGACCATATGGTTTAGAGATGGGACCAATTTCATTGATTTCCTCTGTTCTTATTTGAACATAAGGTGAAACTACACAACGATGGGCAATACTGCTGATTGTCTCATCCCGATTTGGATCTGCCACGGTTGTAGCTACACTAGCCAGTGCATCAGCTTAGCCATTTTGTGATCACGGGACATAAGAAAATGTCGGTTCTGAAGGAAATTCTGCCATTAACACTCTGACATAATCATACAAAGGGATTAACTCTTATTTTCTAATGGAATAATCCTCATTGACTTGTTTGAATACCAAGTCTGAATCACCTTTTACCTTTAAGTGATTCACCTATACCTGAAGCGCCAACTCCAATTCTGCAATGAGATCTTGATATTCTGCTTCATTGTTTATACTTCCTTCCCACAAAAAGAAGGAATAGGGTAACACTACCTTTTCTGGGGAAATAATTACAATTCCCAACCCAACTTTGTTGAATTTAGGATCTTCCATTTTCTTCCCTGTTGGACTTCTAGAATCACCATCAAAGTAAATATCCCATGTTTGAATATTATCTTGAATATAGAAGAATTCCTCATCAGGAAGTTCAGTATATAAAGATGTATCTTCTACTGAAGGGTGTTCAGCAAGAAAATAATCCAGAGCTTGGCCCTTTATTGCCTTTTGAGACACATACTAGATATCAAACTGCTACAAAATAACTGTCCACCTTGCCAGACATCCTGTAAGCATTGGACGACTAAGGATAAATTTGAGAAAGTTATTGCGAGATACCAATTGGACCTCACGATGTTACAGGCAGTGTCTCAGTTTCTGAACTAAAAATATTAATGCTAGGCAGCACTTTTCAATACTTGAATATCGGGTTTCTGCTTTAAGCATAGTCCGACTAAAATTGTAAAGGTTGTTTTCATTCCTAGCATCATTCTTTTGGGCAACGAAGGAACCCAATGATCACTCTAAAGATGTCACATAGATGATAAGTGGTCTTCCTTCAACAGGTGGTATTAATACTGGTGGACTCAAAAGATATTTATTGGGAATATCAAATGATTCTTGGCATTCTTCAGTCCACTAGTAGGTGGCTCCCTTCCTCATCAATTTGGTGAAGGGTAAACATTTTCCTGCCAAATTGGCATTGAAACGCCGAATATAAGACAACTGTCCTTGATTTCCTCTCAATTCTTTCAAATTATGATGTTGTGACATACCAAGGATCGATTTTGTCTTCTCCGGATCGACTTCGATACCACGATGGAGTACAAAAAAGCCGGGAAATTTTCCTGAGGTTACCCCAAAAGCACATTTTAAGGGGTTCGTCTGCAAATTGTTTTTTTGAATTTTGTGGAATATGATTTCCAAATCAGCCAAGTAATTAGAAAATTGTGTGTATTTAACCACCAAATCATCTATATAAAATTCAACAAATTTCCCTGAAAAGAGTTTGAAGATACGGTGCATGGAACATTTATATGCTGCGGCTGCATTCTTCAGGCCAAAGGGCATACCTGATAGCAAAACACACCCTGAGGGGATCTAAAGGCTGTATATTCTTCATCTTCTAGAACCATTCAGATTTTATTATACCAAGAATATCCATCCATGAAGGAAAGTGCTTCATAGCTAGTTTTTGCATCAATTAAGAGTTCTGTGATCGTAACTGGAAAATCATCCTGAGGACAATGTCGATTAAGATCTCTAAAATCAATGCAAAATATGATTTGTCCATTATTATTTTTCACGGAGAAAATATTGGCTAGCCATTTGGGTTATTGAACTTCTCTGATGAAGTTACCTTTGATAAGATTATCCACTTCAGCATCAATTTTGGAATCATAAGTTGGGTGTGTTCTTCTTGCGTCTTGCTTGAATCCTCGATGCTCTTCTGGAAAACACAAATGATGAGTGGAAAAATCGGGATAAAGACCTGGCATTTCTGTATAATTCACAGAAAATACATCTTGATTTTGTTTTAAAAATGAAATATACATTTCATGCTCTTCAAGAGTAATGGATGCACTAATTAAATTGGGGCGTGGATCTTCTTTTGTACCCAGATTTATTTCATTGAGTTCATCCACAGTGGTAAAGATACCCTCTTCAAATGCTAGAGGAGCATCTCGGAGATCTTCCTCTTCTTCTTCAACATGTGTTATTTCTTCTATTTATACTTCCATAGTAGATGATGAAGAAGAATTTCTATGATCAGGATAGATGTTAAAATTTGAACATCTTAAAGAAGTGGCCACCTTTTCTGACCCTATTAATGATGAAGGGTCTTCCTTGGGTAATAGAGAGGAGATGGTGGATTGAGAATCGACATCATCATTCATCTCTGGAATTGCTATAACTTATTCTGGCCTGGTTGATGAAGTATAGAATTTTTGGATTTCAACAGATGAAATGAAAACATCTCAATTTCACCTTTCATCATTGCTTGGTGAATCACCAATTTCTCCCATGCTATCTAGACTGATTGCCGTAATTGACATTATAGATGTTTCCATAAGAGTACTTAGATTTGGGTTCAGCCTGTCAATTTGACTAATAGGAAACACATAATCTGTACTCACATGTATGAATGGGTTTACTGGAATCTTTTCCAAACCATATGAATCATTAATTTTGGTGACCTCATTCGTCATGGATTTCTCCTTTCCTTACATGTGATATAATTCTGCCTCAATATATTGATATTCACATGTTTTAAATGGGGCTTTATCACCATAAAATATCCCAATTTGAAAATTGAAACAATATTTGAGACATTGATGGTATGAAGAAGGTACAGTCGCATGTTTATGTAGCCAAGGTATTCTAAGAAAAATGTTGAAAGCTGTGTCATGATGAACAACCATGAAAGATGAATTGGATACAAGGTCTCCAAACTGAGTTCTGAGTGTGATCTCGCCTAGAGGTTCTTGTTCACTTTTATCATATCCTTGAAACATCAAAGTAGAATGGGATAAATCAGATTCAGTGAGGGCTAATTGACGAAGTGTACGAATAGGGATGAGATTGACACTTGATCCATTATCAATGAAATCTCGTCAGATATCTATATCATTGACCTTTCCAGATAAATAAAAAGTTCTGATATGTCCATGCACAACATCATCTTCATCTTCATTTGTAAAAGATATCACTGCATGGAATTCTGCAGGACCATTCTCTACATGGTAGACCTCAGCCGCAATAATTTCAGTTTCAAATTCATGAGGACTTGACAAAGCCTCAATGAGTGCCTCCCGAAGATCCTTTGACAGGTTCAAGGATTCTAGAATTGATAACTTGGCCGGTATTTGGTCCAAATGCTTCAGGACATCATAATTTTGGTACAAAGGTCTGTGTTTCCCAACAGGAACATGTGGTTTCGCAGGTTCCTTAGAAGTTGATGCTTTGGAAGTAGATGCATCTTGTATCGGGGTAGGAGTTGGAAATAATCATGGCTTTGAAAGATTAGACCAAATAGGTCTATTTATTTACTGAGAGGAACAAGGTGTAACTTCTAACCAATCTTCCCAAATAACTGTGCCAGGACTGAATCTACCATATGTGGAAGAACTTTATTATTATTTCTAAGCCTGCTGAAGGGCTCTGCCACGAGTTTCTGCTACATATACAGTTCTAACTGGGGTAGGATTTAAATAGTGGCTTCTAGAATATCCATGTATTCCTCTGTATCCTAGACCTCTGGAAATCCCTCTAATTCCTCTGTTTGGTACAAGGAATTCATGCTCATCAAGATCGAAACTGTGACATGCATAAGGATCTTTTAAGTGGATCATGTTAACATAAGAAAAGATCAAATCTTCATCTGATGAAGATTCTACCTGATTATCTAGTTTAGGCTGTGCCGTTTGTTGGGGTGGTTCCCATAATTTTGAGGTAGATGGCATAAAATCTACCAGAGTCAAAGACAACTCGGGCTATGACACAAGATCGTCTTCATCGGACTTCTCTTCTTTCTTTGAATTATGCCGCTTCTTTGAGGATTTTCCCTCCAATGAAGAGGGTTTTTATATGGCATTCATAGCAGAAGACACAATTGGTTTCTTCAATTTCGTTTATAAAATGGCATGAGTTCGGTTGATCTTTTTTCTGACCATCCAATCATCATATTTCTGCACATTTTTTCTTTTTTACTTCTTGAAACTCGCCTTCTTCCTCTAGATCTGTAGCAGTAACACAGGCTACCTGGGCTGAAGAACCCTTCAGTTTTACATGTCTTGAGTCCACCATCTTTTGTAGGAGGTATTTGAAGACAAAACACTCCTGAATGGGATTCCCCAACATCTGATGAAATGGGCAATAGTTGGTAAGTTCTTCATCTCCTTCCTTGTTTGGCCTTTTAGGCCTTGGCAACTGAGCCAAATTATTTTCTAGAGCTGAAATAAAGTAACCAGGAACTTGTTAATTTCTGAAAGAATAGAATTTATTCATCAACTCCTCAAATTGTTTCCATATTTGATCTCTTTGATCATCTTGACGAAACGTCCTCTGTTTTTAACGCTCAAGAGGTGGAGACCTTCGATAAGATGATGGTTTTGAAGTGGAAGCAGGTACTAGTGATTGTTTAAGCGTAATTGTAGAAGTCTCTACTTTACCCATCATCCTTCCTAGAACTGGTGGAATTACATGAGTTTTAGCCTTAGTCAGTATAATATAGTCTTCAATATATTGAGTGATTGAAGTAAAGTCTCAAAACCCTCTTGTGTATTTCACAGGGATCAATGGTGTGTGTAATTCATCACGCAAATTTTCCACACATATTGGAAACAATTCTTCTTGAGGGAGTGCTAAGCTTAAAAAATATGTTAATCCCTTCCAGGAAACAATGAAATTAGAAACTCTTTAATTCTACCTTTTCTTACAATTTTTAAGATAAAAAACTGTTGTCTTTGGGAACGTTGAGCTGAATTAAAGAAGGAATTTTTGACGGAGATCCTCTCACCCAGTAATTGATAGGGATTGCAAGCTTGTATACCAGACAAAGGAAGGTCCTTATAATGATTGTACAAAACACATGATCTTAACTGCTTCTTGTTGTTGAGTAGTTCCCATCATGGGATCACAACAAGAAACAAAATTTGTTAAGGGTTGTTCTGGATCTCCCGAACCATTAAAAATTGGGAATGTGGTACTTGAAAAATTTGATGGGGGAGGAATTTCATCTACCCATTCAGGGTAAGCTTTCTTCTCCGGTTGAAGCGGTGAATACATTCCTTCCATAGCTTCTAACTGAGATGTTAATGACTCAATGGTAGTCATTAATTTTTGATAAATATCTGGTTGATCTTGGACCTGTGTAGATGCAAGAACTGGAGTTTGGACCAGTGTGGTGACTAGGACTGCCACTGATGGTAGTATTTCCATTTTTTGTTGCATATAACCCATAGGATTGGACCTGTGGGGGTGTACTGGTAAAAGAGAATATTCTTGATTCATCTCAGTAGATACAAAAAATTCCCTTGGTTGACTGACTCCAGCACTCTTAGGAGGAAGGATGCCTTGAAGTAGTTCAACATTCAACCTCTTTAACTCATTCATTTATGCCTCTTGTTGTGCAAAACTTTCCTCTAATGAAATTTATTGGAATTGTCTAGAGGTAGGTTGGGGCACAACCTGACTTTTTTCTTTTCCCCTTGTTGGACACCTTTTGGAGAGGGGGGGTTAGTTGTTTGAAGGAATAACTAGATTCTGGGTAAGCCTTTGATTTCATGTACGCACACCTTCTTCATTTTCCTCTGTGTGTATAGCCTCTTGAGTAGGAACTTCCTCATCTGATTCCCCTATGTGAGTATCATGTTCTGGAGGATCAAAAACCATGGCATTAATGACATTTATTAATGCATAACGCATTTCATCCTTTCTATTGGAATTTCTGTGATACTTTCTTCTTCCATGTCTTTGATGAGACATTGCCTGTTGTTGAGTTGATACCTCAGACACTTCTTGATGAACCGTAATTTTAAAGCAATATATTGATAATTCAGCTTTGTGTTCGTCTTGTGGATTCTTCCCTAATCGAGAGTAGACTACCTTTCGCTGAGGAAGAGATTGAGGATTTGAAAAAGTCCCCAGTCTGGTATACTAGGACAATTCCTGTTGTTCCTACTCAATTCCTCGAATCCTATTTGTTGATTCTGAGGGTTAAGATAAAAGTGTTCCCGGTCTGGAAAGCTGGGGTGGCTCTTGAGCTGCTACATCTGAGAGTTTCTTAAAAGCTCTCCTGATTTTGCGGACTTTAGTCCGAAAATTTGCTAAATGCATCACCCTACATCCACTCAAATCACCTGGCTCAAATGATCGCTGGATGATTTCTAACACTTCCTTCACCTGATGATGCACACTCTCTAAACGAGAAGCATGTTTGATATTCTCATTTTCTTGATGCAAGAGTAATTATAAAACTTTTTCTTTGTATTCCTGAATTTGGGAAGAACTAGTTGAGGTGTGTTCCTGAGCAAGCATCTGATTACACACAAAACCAGTTGGCTATGGCCAGCCATGGGCAATAACATTGCATGAGACCATTTTTGGCGGGCTTTGTTGACTGTAGAGTACTGTAAAATGCAATGCTCAACGAACACCCCATCCCCTGATATGAATACTAGATGGGGCATTGGCAATTAACTGGCACAATCTTTTTAGTGTGCCAAGGCATGAACACTGAAGGTCTCTCTGCTTCTTTTACACCATTGGATATTGGGAAACTGAGAGAGATGCCAAATCAATTTGGAATTTTAACCCTTCTATTATCTTGACATGATTCTCACATTCATCATAAGATAATATTTTCTTTTTCAATTGAAAAGGAGTTTTCCACATGTTGAGACGAATATCATGAATACAATCTTTTGTCAACATTTCTGGAATATTGTACTTAGAGATAGCCAAAGGCCAAAACATGACTGGTACTTCACCTTTTGCCAGTTGTTTTCTCATATTCATCACTTCTTCCTTATCATTTGATGAAGATTCTTCTACCTGATTAGACCAAAGCTGGTGCTTATTTTTTTTCTTTATCAGATTCAATAATATTGGTAGAGAATTCATTTAAGAAATTATAAGATGCATGACTCGGGGGTGGTTCAGAGAATTACCTACACCCCAGGCTATCTTTTGGTTGAGAAATTATTTCACCTGCTATTGATAAACCATCAGACATGAATTTCTTTACATTTGCAAGTGACTCAAGATAAGAGGGATTTCTCATTACTGTATTGTCCTTTGAAAAGTTTTATAGGAAATGTGAATTACTACTACAGAGAGAACTTTGGCAGCTAAATTCATCATCATGGGGAGGGCCACCGTGGTGGGTTATATCAAAAGATGGAACCCTTTTCTCCTCAATCTTCTAGACATGCATAGGGTTATCGTGGCTCTCATCTGAAGATGATACTTTGAGATCGACCGAACTGTCACGAAGCAAGCCTTCATGAAGAAGTGTCTGATGAAGACCTTTGGAATTATTGTTCCCACTATTGGGAAATGAGAGAGTAGAATCTTGAGTTGCAACAGATAATTGTTTGAGTGCATCAATAACTCCAACATCAAAAAAGTCCTTATTACAGATTGTCTCTTGATTTCTTGACTGTGCTGAATGGGTATTTTTCTTATATGCCTTCTTACTCACTTTGGAAACCACTTGTTGACGAAATTGGTTATTATGGGTAGGTGTATGTGCTTTCTCAAGAGAAATCGTTAGGTTAGGCTGATTATCTCCATTCAAATCAGGTGTATATGCCTGACTTGATTGTCCACATGATATGGGGGAGTACGCCCCACGACCCTCCTGGACTAGAAAAGGGTTGTGTATCTGCTCCAGAGTGACATATTGATGAGTCACTCCACTAATAGGGATAGATTCATTTTCTTCCCCTGTGATGATGTTGAAGTTGTTATAATATTTTAATAGGCATTCAGAATATGGGCAGGGATTTTCTTCTTCTCCTTCACCATTGTCAGAATGTTCTTTGTGACTTTAGCTGCCGGAATGGGAATATACGTCCATTCCATGTCTGATGTAGGTTTATGTGCCTTATCATTTCCTCCTTTTCCTGTTAGTGAATTCTGATAGTACTCATGTACGGGGGCATATAGTTGAGTCTTCTACAAATTTTTCGTTAGATATTTCTAACTGACTTCTCTGAGTGCTACCAAATGAGACTGTGGGTAGGTTTGATGAACATTGGCAGGTGTATGTGCCTGCTGTGTATCCTTTGTCATGTATGGTTGAAGAATTTCCTTCAATACCAAAAGACGATACTTCTGACATAATTGTTGATTGTAAACAGGTGTATGTGCCTGTTTATCAGTTGCCACCACATTAGATTGGAAAGCTTCTTTGGTTGTAGTCAGACAAGCCTTCTGACTAGATGATGAGTAATAAATAGGTGTATGTGCCTGCCTATAATACTCCACTAGAATTTCTTGGTGGGATTGGTGGGTTGCTACCAGAGGAGTCTGCTGGATAGCAGAATTAGAACGGATGGGTGTATGTGCCTGCTCATTGCTTTCCATCAAGTTGTATTGATGGACTTCTCCAGAGGGGGAAGAAGTAAGAGCATGTTCCTTATTAACCAGATTTCACCTCTGGCGGTTCTTCTTGCATGCTCAGTTTTGAGGAACCTAAGCCAAACCCTTAAAGGAGATACCATCATCATGTTGAGGGTGCACTGTCGCACGAGTCTAGTGGAGATTGTTGATGGGAGCCCTCGAGAAGGACTCCTGTCTTCTTGAACTGAGGCCTTGAGTGACCTCTTCATTTACCTCCCTATAATATGGGAGATACTGGTTGTTGTGTTTTAGGGATAATGACCAGAAATGGTTGGAGATGGTGGTTAGCACCACCTGGTTGTTGATTGCTGGTCATCGATATCCGGACAAACAGGGTGAATTGTTAACTTGGAGGGCTTGTTGAGCAGCCTCCAGAGTCTGAATGGTAACGTGTTGATATTATTCCTTAACCAGATCATTTGAGACCCAGTGTTGTAGATGTTGAGTGGGTGATTTCATCCTCAGAGCGGATGAGGATCCAATTGAAGTAGCAGTAGAGGCATTCATAGGTTTGAACATTAGAGAATCCATTTATGTAACGCAGAGAGATCTTGGAAAAGAGTTCATGTTTGATATAATAGACATAATCAAGATAAGTTTGGCCACTACATATTTTGGATGAACACATATGTTATTGACTACTTTTTGGCCCTCATATTTAATTAAATAGGGTCCTAACAAATAATTAAAACATCATTTAACTTGGTTAAGGATTCACGTCAGGTTCACTATTTTTTGTTTTTTCTGGAAATGGGGATAACCTTGTTTGTTTAAGGTTCAAACATTCCAATCGGTTTCTAACAGGTTTATTCGTAGAACCGGAAACATCCAATGATTCTATATCCATTTAGACCTACTTTCCAAAGGTAGGTTCGCATTAGTTGTGGAACTATTAGGCTTAAAAATTTTCATTGGTCGAGAGGATGGGATTTAGGATTCATCACACCGTTTTGGGGGGAATTATTGTCTACTCCAGGACTCTCTTTATAGATTTGAGTTATGTTCGTGAATCCTTATTAATTTACCAAGCATGAAAACGAGTATTCCTTTAGATTTGGAAATCAATGATTGATATGTATGAGATTTAGAGAATCTTTTATATGTATTAGAGGTTCTTCATCGATAGAGAATCATCTGTATGTAATGGAGATTCTTAGTCAATGGTATCCTTTAATACATTATATTGAAATCTCTTCATCATTATGATAACTATACTGGTTTTAAAGTCACTCAGCGGGTCACTTGAAGTTTATTTTCATTCAAAAGTACATGGATTATTTTAGAGTTGGGATTGTACCCGCAGATGGGCTACCTACGTATCCTTGTTAGAAAAGTAATTAGAACCCATGTAGTTTAGGAATTAAGATATATTTTAACACCATATGGGACAGATGAGAATTAATGGGTGATGGGATTGAACCTTAGAAAGGATTCCTATGTACTCTACTTTTAAGGTAGAGATCAAAGTCCATGTAGTTCAATTAATAAATGTGGGGCTTACGTATGATTAACGGCCCAAAAGGGATGTGTTGTGTTTACTTTTACACTCTAAGCTCACTTGAGTCATTTTTGGTGTGAGAAACAAGAGGTATTGGTAAGCCTGATGATTTATGCCATGAAATATGTGGTCACAAGAAATGATATGGGGCTTATGTATGTGTAACTTCCCAAGTAAATGAAGATCAAGACTTAGTTTAGGAAAGAAGCCCATGAGAAAGATCCATAAAGATATTCATGATTTATAGAGATTTGGATACTCTAACTTGGGGCTTATTCTTGAGGAGGATGCCCAAATTAAAGGGGACTTATGATTGGGTTTTATTCCTGAGAATGAAGCCCAAGTCAAAAGAAATTAAGCCTGGGTCTTACTCCTAAAAAGGAGGCCCAGGCTAGGGAACTTGAGATCTGGGGATTACTCCTGAAAAGGAGGCATAGGTTTGGGAACTTAGGGATTACTCCTAAGGAGGATGCCCAGATTTGGGAACTTCTCATCTAAAAGGATGAGGTATTTAAATGAATGAAGTCTCTAACCTTAGTGACATAAATTTATGTAAACCACGATGTTTTGGGAGATATTCCCTAGAATTCCTTTCAGATAAGGAATCCAACAAAGGAACCATGCTATAAATGTCTTTGAAGATGGTTTTGAAGATTAAATATTGAAGAGGAGAGGTATATTTGAAGAAAATAGTTGAATAGGAAGGAGGGGGACCCAAAAAGCGGCAGGCGTGAAAATCCTATTTGGGCACGCAAGTCCCAATCATGAAAGTACTTGCACGACATGTGTGTACTTGGGCGATGGTTAACCCATAGGATAATACTTGGGAAAGACTTATCTCAAGCCCATAGTATTATCCCTAAAGGCTTCCAAAAGTGTGGCACACAATTTTTGTTGAAGGGATAAGGTGGCGTGCAAGTGTGTGCCATTTCCCTTAAGGGTTGGACCTTTAGGAGTGAAAGTGTTGATGAATTCCAACACTTAGGCCTTGTTTCCCCTCTTTAGATCTTCAATTCTAGGTATGAAATTACCTTAGAAGTGTCTGGAATACTTCAAGAAAAGACTAGGGCGCAGAGAGCTTAAATCCAACTTTTGGAATTTTTCATCCCCGAAATGGGGGGCCCACTAGGAGTATTTATAGGCCATTGAGGACCTTGGGTGAAAATAAATTAGGGCACGCAATTCACCTACGTGGCCAATATGTGGCACGCAAGTATACTTGCGCGACCATGGTGAAACTTGCGCGACCCATGCTTAAAGAAATCCTTTTTCATGCCTTTGTCAATTTTTGATGTTTCTTCAAAGAACGAATCTCTTTGTGCTTAAGGTATTCCCCTTTTTCATTCTTTAGACTCTGTGATGGAAATAAGTGTCAACAGTGTTCCTCATGAGCTGAGAATGGGTATCGATTGATGTTTCTAAATAAAACATTGGTATGAGTGGGAAATCCATATCTAGTCACTACATTCAATAATGGATGGATCATGGGTAGTGGATATCAGTTTTTTTAGTTTATTAAATATATTGTAAGGATAATTCTGAGGTGGGAGAGCATCTAATTGGTCATAAAGGTACATATCTTATTGGTAGGGTCATAGATACTATGAGAATAATCAATTTATGGTTATGACTGCATTATTATATCAGTGTATAGGTAGATATGATTATATGGTCCCTTGGTAAATACTATATTTTATTTTCAGATGTAATGTTTGAAAAATATATGTGATGGGATCAGACACTATATTGATTTAATGTGATCTAGGAGTGAGATGGATTGGTGGTATGTTAGTGATTAGGGTGTGAGTGTAATGGATGGTATACTTTATTAGTGATCAAACCACATAATTACATTGAGTGTCATGTAAGAACTTTTTTTGGGCATTTGGATGATCTCATGATGCCTTTAGGGATTGAGTAACTGTACTCAAGAGATGTGATGGAATGTCAGTAGGTATGAACTACCATTTTTGGGAAATGTTATTAAAAGGGGGAATGAAATGTCGTTTCTATGATATGGGATTCAATGATGTGGAAACTATGTCAATTATGTTGATGTAAATCTAGGAATGTGTTTTTTGTTGTTTATTCTTATGTTGGGGAGAATTATGGATCATAATTAGTATTTATGAGTAGAAAATTATAGTGGAGAGTATCATAAGCTTGAAAATGTGCCAGTCAATGATAATTTAGTTTCTTAGGATATATGGGTGACATTGAGTAACATCTCAGAATTATTTTTGGTGATGAGAAATTATCTGGACTTTAATTTAGTATTGTTCCTTGGTGTTTTTAGTTGTGCTGTGAGAGCTTATTTCGCATTCTACTATAAAATGTGATGGGTTAGCTATAAATTTATGACTGATGTGGATCAGGATTGATGGGTAAAATACCACCCAATACTTCATGTTGATGATAAATTCTATAGTGGTTATTTTGTAAATGACCATATTTTCATGGGTTTGAAATTCATATGGGATTTTAATTTTGGTCTCAAAGTAGGAAATGTTTTGAAAATCATGATTCAAAATAAAATTCTAAGAGTAAGAGTGTCTTAAGGATGTATTTTTATATATAGATCAAGGATCAAGAGATATTTTGGGTGCTCAAGAGAGTTTCAAGAGTATTGGGTTTCTTTTATGGAATTTTTAAATTTTTCTTACCTTGTTCACAGTTATCACATTATTTAGGATAACTATGTAGATGATCAAAGTAAACCATATAGGTGGATTTTTCATTAAGGTGTTATCTCATAGCTTGAGTATAATTATGGAGAACCTTCCATAGAGAACTGTGCATAGTGCTTTATTTTCTCATAGGGCTTTACATGGTTAGTTCATAGTCTAGTAAACTATGACACAAAACCATGTGAAAGTATCACTTGGGTTTATTGCGAGTCACATAGTTGGTGCGTTTTTTAGTAAATCGTAGGGCCAAACTATGTGAGGGTGTATCTTGAGACATTGAAAGTTTCGGGGATATTTAATGCTTTTAATAACAATGTTTCCAAAACAAAAATCTATATATAATTCTAAAAAAGGTGTGAAATAACCATACCCCCTACTCATTTTTATATCCCCCCCTCCTCCCTCTCATATAGACAAACCAAGGGATCTTTCTCTCTCCCTCTTCTCTCAGTTACCCTTTATTAAAGGTGTTACTTTGATTATTATGTTATGTTTAACGGTGAGAGATATTATCTTCTTTTTTATGTTCTTGTTTCCTATTAAATCCCTCTGATTTTGTATGATCTAGCATTGGGATTTGGTGTCAATTCCATTAGGGAATAGTGGAATCAAGAAATAATGATGGGGAATTTTCTCAAAATGGATAGATTACATCATGAGAGGATTAATTAGTGTTGTTAATTTCTGTTTTGTTAGAGTTATATCACCTAATTAATTTTTCTAGATTTTTGGTGAAATTGAGCTTAACCGGCCATCGATTTGGGTGAATAATTTGGTTATTTTGTGTATCTTAGGATCATGTGCATGTTAGGAGTGTAAGGTGCCCCATTTATTACTATTTCAATGATTTTATGTTTCCTAGTCTGTATTTATACAATAATTTCTATTTTAATTAAATTGATAAATTTAGTATAAAATTTTAAAAATAATTTTTTTGGATGTCATGGCTTGATGTTGGAGCTCAAGATGTCGCCATAGGCAATAATGAGATTAGATAAGGCTTGGATGGTCTTTGGTGGAGATGGATAATAATACTTAATGGAAAGGATTTTTTATTATGGTAGGAATTTCTAATGCATATCCCTATAGTTTATGTATTTTTTATGTAGTATGTGATATGCCATCTGACCACATGTGGGAAATTGACCAATAAGTAAATGAATTGTTCATTATCACCTATGGATATAAAAAAATGTCGAGGGCTATGATGAACTCTTAAACACAATTTAATGCCATATCCACCAATGTTTTAGCGATTGATTATAAATTAATGTGATTAGATATGCATATCCTAGGGTAGTTTTCCTAAGTTTAGTTAGGGGAAGGTGTGTGAGGCTTATTCCTAGTATGTTAGGGGAAATAGTTGTATGCCTCACTCGTAATGGGGAACACCATAATGAGGTGGATTAGGGACTTTATGTGTGATATTAGTATGATTATTCCTCTAGTAATGGATGTGATTTGACAAATAAGGATTTTCTTTGGATGGTGTGCTTGAGAAATCTCATAAGGGATATGTGAGTTGGTCCCTAGTGGGGCTCAAAAAAATTACAAAGGACATGGAATGGGGATACTAATGGAAATAATTAAGGTAGCTTGTCATCGTCCTTAGTTAGAATATATGACTAGTGATTTGGTATTTTTATGAGGTTTTGGGATTGATGTCATAAAGGTTATGGTTATAAATGGCCTATGGGATAAGAAACAAACATGATTTATTATACATGGATTGGTGTTAGAGAGCTAAAACTGTGATGGGTTTGATGGATCATAGTGGGTGCCAGGGTGGTGGGATGATAATATCGATGTGTTTAGCATGGAATACTTATGTGACCAGGACATCCATGAGTGAGTCATCCTATGTGGCTAGATGGATGTGTGTGTGTTTATATGGGGGTGTGATGGGGTGTGTCCCATCAGGCACCTATGTGAGGTGAATCCCCTTAGTTTATGGTGTCCTATTAATAGTTATAGAAAGATTTATTCCATGGGATGTGTGATATATGTGGTCTTGAGGAGAGATTATTACTCAAGATATGTTTTATATTAGGTTTTAGTGTAGGATTCTCCTAGGGTGTATGATATAAGAGGTTCTTGGGTTAGCTAGGTTCCCTAGGTGTATGTGTTGTCAAGAACGGGTGTGGGTTACATCCCCCAAGGTAATAGTGTCATAGTAATAGTTATAAGTAAGTGATTTAACCCCCCCCCCCCCAGGTGTATGTGACATAGATTTTATCAAACATTTTTGTGGGGTATATCCCCTAAGGTGATGGTGTCTTAGTAAATATTTAAAGAATGACAGGGATCCCCAAGGTGTATTATATTATCATTGTTTTAGGGTTAGAAGTGGTTAACCCTTGGTGTTACTCTCATGGTTCCAAGGCAAGACATAGTTCCCCCTTGGTAGTATATTTTATACTTAGATACATATAGAACTAGCTGAAATGGTTATGGTCAGCCTGGGGTGTCACTATAGAACTCGAGGGTCTACAGTGATAAATTTATTATTTTTATTTCACATTTATTTATTATTATTACCATATCACATGGACATACACTTTATTTACTTATTATTTCAGGGAAAGTGTTGGTGTTGTCCAAATGAGTTTTATACAAAACCTTCTCTAATAGCCCTAACACTTTGTTACCTAAGCAGACCTCAAGATAAATGGTTCATGTAGGGGAGAGTTCTAGTGTTTTATGATCGAGTTGGATAGCTTGAATAGAGTTTGGGATGAGGTGAGGCCTAGGGATAGAAGAAGGCCCTCCCTTTTTTTATTTTTTTTATTTTTATATATGATCAGTATAGTGTGTGATCTGTTGGGATGTATAATTATATTCTTTCTCTTTACATTTGATATAGCGTGATTTTTATTAATTGTATTTTTTCATAATCTGATTATTATTATTGTGGATGTTGTTTAGTTATATTATATATTTCTTTTTCTCTTATATGAGGGTATGTTCTCCTTGAGGTAACACCCTAGACTCTTGTTTTTAGTTCTCAACCTATAATATATGGGTAGGTATCCATGAGGTCTTGTTATGACCCCATCCTAGACACTGGACAATAGTGACTAGTCACCAACCGACAGGGCATTACAAGTTTACTTAAAATTATTATCAATGGGAGTTTCCGCCATATAATTTTAGATATTACAGAGGATATATATACAATAGAGTAAATCCCCATGATATTCTTCTTCATTGGGGATAAAAGGATAATCCTGGTCATAGAGGAGGATGTTATTAGGGGTAGTAAGTCATAGAAGTAGGTTTTATTCAGATGCATTCTATGGAATTTCTATAACCAGATCGATTAAATGTTTTATAAGGTACCATATATCTATCTTCTACATTGGTTTATGGTTTTTTTAATGTAATCACTCATAAATCCTTTATTACTTCCGCATTTGTCTAAACTTTGATACTAGAATTAGAGAGACTTCCAATTCTATAACACCCCACATTTTTATTCCATGAATATATTGAATAAATTGTTTAACACACAACATAGAACTAAAATGAAAAAAAATATTTACTTTATTATGATAAAATTATATAATACATGTTAAAAATGAATACATTATGAGAAAGTGATATGAAACATCATTTTAAAAATTTCAAGAGGAATAAAAACCTAAGTAAATAAAAAGACCGTGAACATGAAATCTTCATCCTCATGATTTACCCTGAAGATCATAACACTTTTTATAACTAGGGACATAAGGGAAAAATAGAAAAATAATATACATTTAGAGATAATAATAAATGAATTTTAGTGAATCGTGCAAGGTCATATGTAGGAATGTAATATGAATTTTATATGTGTGATTATTGGTTATATGGACATCATTATATGGTCATTGTACATATGTAAATTGAGTGTGCATGTATCCAATAAGTATATTAATGATTTTAGAATATTTATTTACAATCTTTAAATTTAATATAAATATAATATTTGGTATTTAATTAAAATAAAATGACACTAATTCATTATTAAGAATATATTTATTTTAAAGAAATTATTTTTATGAATTAAAATCTTTTTGTGAAATTTATTATCTTTTTATAATGATTTTAATAAAATGGAATCATAAAATTATGTAATGATTATTAAAATAAATAAATAAATTTTATGAAATAATTAATTATTAATAAGGAATCTGAATTTATTGATTCTTTATTCATGTAAAATGGCTTGTTTAAAAATAATATTGTCATTACATGTTATATATTTTTATTTAAAAGTAAAATTTTCCCTCTTTTGACTTTGAAATTTTATAGAATGTACTTTTTTATATATAAATAAACTAACATCCATAAAATAATTTTTACTTGTTAAGGAATAATAATAAAGACACTTTTATTCTTAAAATATAGTTTTTAAAAAAATTATGGGTTTTTTATTTTTAATGGAAAATTAATTTATTAAATTTTAGGAATTGAATTTAATATAATGTATTTTATTTTTGGAATCATGGAACTTAAATTAGTTAATATGAACAATTTAATTTTTATGAATAAAAAAAGATATTGAGGTAAAATTTGATTTACCACAATAAAAGGGTAAAATAAGGTAAAGGGGTTAAGATTAGACAATAAAGTACTAAAATAACATTATTTTTAAAATAATGTATGGGGGAATTTATGACCATTCTTTATTATTTTCAAAATTTTGATCCACTTTACTTGTAAATTTACATTCCTTACTCATTAAGGAATAGGTATTTGTAGAAGCACCACTCAAACTTGCATACCCACTCAAAAACACACTTTTCCTTCAGTATACACATTAATATAATCCCAAATTGCCTCTCATAAGTCTCCCCATTTCATTTTATGGCCTCTATTTCTAACAAGGAGACTTAAATCCTTTATTATAATGAAACCAATTTCGAGGAGAAAATTAATCAAAGGAATTATCAAGTTATTCTCTACATTTTTCAATTATCTTCACATATAAACCCTTCATAAATATCATTCACTACTATAATTATGTTTTATTAACATAATTATTCTTTTATAAATAATTTTACTCTAATATAACTCTAAATTCTGACTCGTTCGTCGATATTGTGTATTCTCATTTTGGGACAATTCTAGAATCTACCTGGATAATACTGTATTATCTTCATAATTTCTATATATGGGAGAATAAAAACATAAATTGTGATAATATATGATATTAAAGTGTAATTTATGTAATTATTATGGATTTAAAATGGTGAAACTAAAATTAATTTATATTATAAAATATATCTTTATTATTGATAAAATCACCTCAAATGAACGTGTTATAAATATAATTATTATAAACCATTATCATATATTAAATAAAATGAATAAAGGAATATATAAATAATTGTAAAATATAATTAAAATACCTTTAATAATCTTGTAGTGGATAAATTTTTATTAAATTATAGGGATCTATTTCTCCATTCCAAAACTTTTACGAAACAGTCAAAACTGCTAGCATCTGATGATGTAAATAAATTATAAATAACTAATATATATGTAATAGATGAATATAATTTAATATTATAAAATTTAATATATATGAATAATGTTATTAAATAATGTATTAATTTCATTATTTTTATTATACATGAGTTTAAAGTGCTTTCATGAGATTTAAAAGTAAAGGTAATGGTTTATCTCCCAATCAGAATTCTTACTTAAAAATATTGATTCCTAAAGTTACATTACAATCATATTTTTAAAATATCCATATAAATTCGAAATTTTTATTCTATAATGGTTATATTTTTGTTTTAAATGTCTTATTACCATTTCCCCTCCCATTAATTCATAATTCAACCAAAATGGAGCTTCTAGGTGGAATAATATTTATCACTTCTTTTCAATTGGGAGCATTTCTATTCAATTTCCATATTATTTTCATTTTTTTATATAAGTCCTTATATATATATCTATTTTAGGATCTAAATTATGATGTAGATGCTCAATATACAAGAGGGGGTGAATTGTACACTTTAAAAATTTCATTAAACAAGGAAAGATATAAGTTTAACAAAGTTAAACTAAGAAAATTCACAACACCTCGAACACCAATGAAAAATTGGGACAAAATATGAAGTTACAAACATCTAGTTCTATGTACTTTCTTAAATCTTGAAAGAGATTCTGAGAAACTAGTTCTGGAAATATGGATCCGAAAATTGAAACTTAACCAAAGTTTACAATATTAGATTCTACCTTAATGCGTATAGAATCTAAATTAATCCGAGTACAAGTGTAAGGAAATATAAGAAGGTTATACTTTCCTTACAATACGAAATGCAGCAGAAAAACAAGTAGTAAAACTACAAGTAACAAGATATAAGTCTCTTAACCCAAAGAGAAGGGTATCCAACAACCTTGGATAAATGTCCCTTGATTTATACTTTCATGAAAGTCTGTCCTACCCACACCAGGGTAAGCCCTCGATACGAAGATCGGAGTCTCTATCTTGCTATCTCTGCAAGCCCTCAACTTCAAGGTAGTTGGAACCTCTATCTTCCTCAATAAGGAAGCCCTCGAACTTCAAGGTAGTTGGAACCTCTATCTTCTTATCCCCAGAATCCCTTGATTGTAATCACCAATAATCGGAGTCGCACTAAGAAAGTCTGTACAATCCAAAGTTTAAACAAGTCGTTCAAACTTTCTTCATAAAGCCTGAGAGTTTATAAGATCCTATATCTCTAGAAATTACTTCAACAGCATGTAAGAAAAAGTTGTCAAAGTTGTCGAAGTTGTTTTTTGAGCTCGTTCAAATGAGCTACTATTTATAGGCACGGTTGGAACGGTCAGCTCCCTCCTCCAACGGTCATGTTTTCCTTAAAATTCGGAGGGATCTGTACATGTGTCACTAAACCAACGGTTAGTTAGAAACAGAATGGACGACATCATTTTATGACAAAACATGTGTAACCGAATACACGACATCGTTTTGTAATGAATCAAGTGTAAGAATAAGCAAAATCGAAATTTGGAATGAAAGAAAATAAAAGTTCAGAGTCTAACCAAAAGGGAATTCGGAGTCTATAATAAAATGATATTCGGATTCTGTTTCATAGGAATTCGGAACCTGAATTCTATAGAAATCTGGAGTCTGAATTTCTAAGGAAATTCGGAGTCTGGTTTCACCAGAGTTCAGAATCTGAACTTACAGAGTTCGGAGTCGAACTTGTAGAAGTTCAGAGTCGAACTAGTAAAAGTTCGGAGTCGAACTCATAAAAGTTTGTAGTCGAACTCATAGAATTTCGGAGTCGAACTCATAGAAGTTCGACGTCGAACTCATAGAAGTTTGGAGTAGAACTCATAAAAGTTCGGAGTCAAACTCATAAAAGTTCAGAGTCGAACTCATAGAAGTTCGGAGTCCAGAATTCGGAGTAAAAATTTTTTAGAGTTCGTATCCAGAATTCTGAATGGAACTTTATTAGAGATCGTATCCAGAATTCGGAGTGGAACTTTATTAGAGTTCGTATCCATAATTCGGATCCTTAAACAGAATGCTTCATATCTTAGCATTATTTGTTTTCGAGGTTTTGGGTATGAATTTGATTTTTATGCTTAAGAAAAATATTGATATGTATAAGGAAATCTGGGTTAGGGTAAATTTCCTTAAGGAAGGAAATTTTCCTTAGAGAAATAAAATATAGATTTTCTTAAGTATAAGGTGTTTGTGATTTTCCAAACAAGAAGGAATGGAAAATTCATAAGGAAAACCTTATTGATTCAACAATCTCCCCCTTTTTGGAAAGAACAAACATCCTTACGAAAAATTATATAAGGAATTTCAAAAAATTTCATTATACTTTGAAATTAAAACTTATCTCCCTTTGTTCATGTATGATAGTGAATACAACCAACTCTCCCTTAGGCATTGAAACTCTAAGGATTATATTATAAATTTCCGTAGTTGAGTTTTCATTATCATGGGAATGAAAAACTTTGTAATGAGGAACTCCCCCTTACATTAAGGATATTTCACTTAGAAATTTTTCCTTCTTCATTTTAAAATATTCTTTCTCCCCTTTTAAGTAGTTCTTTTTCCTTCTCCCCCTTTGTGATTTTCAAAAATAATTTAAGGAAATGGAAAAGAAATAAGGTACCTGAAACATTAGTATATAACAAAACAACATACAACCAACCAAAATCACATTAAAGTTGAAAAACAAATTACAATGAATGAAAAATGCAACAAAAGATCATATTTGTCTATTTTTCCTCCTTTTCCTTCGGAATAAGCTTATTCAACAAGATTTTCAGATTCTTCAAGTATTTTTGATCCTCCTCAGCTTTCTTCTCCAAAGATGTGATCCTTTCTTGTTGAGCTTTCAAAAATTCTGACTGAGCCTTCATGGCTTCCTCTTGCATCTTCACTAATTCATCTTGCTTTACAAGTCTTTTTTCAAGATCAATCCTAAGATCTCTATCCCATATAAAATTTTGAGCAAGAGAGTTTGCCTTATCATTCAAGTCTTTCACTTGTTGATTCTAAGAAATTTGCTCAATGATCAGCTCATCCTGAAGATTCTTAATCTTGGATACCTCAGTGTTAAAGGCATCTTTTACATCATTTTGAAAATGATCAAAGTCAGCCATGTCTTCTTCAACATTCTTTGACCACAAAGTGATTTTGATGCACGATTTCCTGTGTAAATCATAGTTGATAAGAAAATTTCTATGGTTAGATTCAATCATTATACACTTATCCATCACCATAGATAAGGATTATGACTTCTGATTCAAACTGTGTTGTAGCATCTGGCATCTAGAGTCTATAGTGGGAGAAATCAGAATAGTGTCCGCCAGATTTTTCAAAGACTCGACAAAAAAAGTCATGACCGTGTGCTGATGACTCTGAATCAGAGATCTTGCTTGGAGATTGTTCTTCTTTAATTTTCACCATCTTCCTTTTATAATAACCACCAAACTCTTTCTTCATGATGATATCTTTTGTTGGGGTGTTCATAAGAACTTGATTCCCCTTATCAATTTTCGAAATGGGTTGATCATCTTGAGATTATTCCTCACTCTCTGATATTTGAACAGTATGTTCTTCATCTATTTTCTCCTTTTCTTCACCTTCCTCGAGAAAATTCTTCTCATAGGATTCTTCCTCATCATACAAAACATTTTCTTTCTCTTCTTCTTACTTATCATCATCCTTCCTACATTCTTTCTCAACTCCCTTTCTCGCAGTGACAAGTTTTTCGGATTTAGCTTTTTCTTGATAATCTTATACTCATTTAATTAAATCATATATATCAGCACTTCCTTCCTCTTCTTCTTCCTCTACTACTTCTTATTCTCATTCAACAACTTATTTTTCTTTAAGATTTTCTAGAGTGATGTAGTTCTTTGCTAGAGTCTCTGGTAATGGTTCGGTAAGGAAAGTTTCCATAATCGGATTTTGCTCAGAAGCCATCTTTGTTGCTTTAAAAAGAGATTTAACAACCTTGGCTTCAGACATTTTCTTTTTCAGCTTCTTCTCTTTTGATTTCTTCTCTAACTCATTCGCAACTTTTTCTCTTAAGGCCTTAGCCTCAGCAGGGTCCAATCCGAACTGTGGATCCCCTTATTTTATCTTCTCCTTGTCTTCTCTCCACTTAATAGCCACTTCATCTGGGTATGATTTTTGTTTCTTCATCTTGGGAGGTACAGACTGAGTTTCCTTAGATTTGGGGGTCTTGTCTTCAGCAACCACTTCCTTAAGCTTCCTCTTTTTAGTAAATTTCTTCACTGGTTCAGCCTTCTCCATATTTTCCGGAATGGTATCAGCCTCTTCTTCTGGTAAAGGGTAGAATTCTCCAAATTCACCAGAAAAAACCCCATTTTCATCCTCTTTAATGCATCATCACTTACTAGCATTACCTTGTAATTTCTTTTCTTGGTAGTGCAAGAAACATTGAATGAATCATGACATCTGATGATATGTTTATAAATCAGGGCCGGATACATTATGATCTGAGCTTTCAGATTCCCTTCTTTAATATTCTTAACTGAGATCAAAACATGCCTCATCAGATTTATCTTCCTTATATTTACCAGGAAATCTAGAATGTAAATATCACTTTTCTTGAGATTATCCTTATCACCCCTTCTTGGTATGAGAAAACCTTGTACCCATAGTTGTAGAATCTGATTATTCGGAGAGAGATGAGAAATCCTTGCAGTCTTGGCATCTTTAAGTCCAAGACATTTCAATGCCTTCACTTTGTTGAAACATCCTTTCTCATCTGGAAGATTATGTGAACAAAACTCAGCTTCAACTTAATAATATAAACCCACCAAACTTGCATCCTTGGTATAGGATAATTTGTAAGTCTTCCCATAAGACTTGAAAGAAAATAATTCTCTACCATCTTCCTCAAGGAAGGAAACAGACTCATAGAACTCAACAAGCAGATCTGTATAAACCGGATCCAGTTTCTCTGGCTTCGATAAGCAAACATCCTCCCAACCATTCAATTTGATATTATTAGATATAATAAAATCAAATATTTAGAAACTCGGATGCACTAACCTCTCCATGTAAACTAACCACTTTGAGATTGGATTTATTGAAGACATATCCTAAGAAGTTGGTTCAGTAGACATTTGGAATGGAGAGTTCTGGAAAATTCAGAACGGGCTTTAACAAATACCAAAACGACCTTAAGAAGAGAGGCAGGGCTTCGAGATTCGAAAGCTTTGAAAAACCGATATGGGATGACCCTAGAGGGTCCCCTTTATATAGGCGATGGAGTTGACCTTTGAACTTTCAAAAACCATCTAACGGTTGAAAAACACTTTGATCTGATCTGGTGGTTGAAAACATATCCGCAAGGAAATCTTGAATCTGATCTTTTGAGGTTTTAAGAAAAACAATCGGATTTAAGAAAACTAGAATATTAGAAATTTTAAAATTCATAGGAAAATACCTGCAAGAAAAATATGAGTACGAAAAAATTAGTAAAGAAATCATACCTTTCGGATTGGCTAGAAAGATTATTCGTAATTGGTAATATTCTTCTTGAGGAAAATTTGACTAAGAAAAACTCACTACGAAAAACATCATTACGAAAAAGTCAGTATGAAAACTTAATGATGAAAATTCTCAGTATGAAAATTTCCTTACTAAAGTATCAGTATAAAAATTTCATTACGAAAATTCTTAGTACGAAAATTTCATTAAGAAAGTTCCAGTACAAAAATTTCATTACGAAAGTTCTTGTACGAAAACTTCATTAAGAAAATTTCAATTCAGAAAATATCCATTCCCAAAATTTCATTACGAAAATTTCCATTCTAAAAATTTCATTACGAAAATTATGAGTACGAAAATTCTCATTACTAAAACTTCATTACGAAAATTCTCATTACGAAATTTCCAGTTCCAAAAATTCCCATTAAGAATATTTCCCTTCCGAAAATTCACATTACGAAAATTTTAGTTCCGAAAATTTTGATTACAAAATTCTTTTTTTAAAAATGACTACGAAAATTTTTGGTTAGAAAGACCTTTTAAAAAATGACTATGAAAGTTTTGGTTACACTATCAATAAAATGTACTCCCCCTATGAAAAGGAGTTTATTACTATAAGGACAATTGTTCAACAAGAAGTTAATGAAGAAATATTACCTTATGGTTATCATTCCTAACTTTTGTTTAAGGTATTCAAATCTATCGGAGGGTAGAGATTTTGTAAAAATGGCATCAATTTGATCCTACATTCTGATAAACTAAAGAATGTTATCTCCTTTAATTGTGTGATCCCTAAGAAAGTGATGCCTAATATCTATGTGCTTTGCACGGGAGTGATGTCCAGGGTTTTTACTAAGGGAATTGGAACTTGTGTTATCACACAAAATTTGAGTCTTAGTAAAACTCAAGCCATAGTCTGTGAGTGTGTGTTGCATCCACAACACTTGAGCACAACAACTTCCAGATACTACATATTCAGCTTTAGCAGTGGAGATTTCTACTGAGTGTTTCTTCTTGCAGGACCAAGAAACTAATGAATCTCCTAAGAAATGACAAGTTCCGGATATACTTTTTCTATCCATTCTACATCCACTAAAATCAGCAACTGAAAAACTCTTTAAAATTAAATCATTTCCAGAAGTATAAAATAATCCTAGATCCATGGTTCCCTTTAAGTAGCAAAAAATTATTTTCGCTTCCTTTAAATGAGATTCCTTAGGATTGTATTGATATCTTGCACATAATCATACTTAAAACATTAATTCTGGATGACTAGCTATTAAGTAAAGTAGACTTCATATCATACCTCTAAAAGATTTTTGATCTACTGGTTTCCCAGCTTCATTAAGATAAAGTGTGTTTGAGGTACTAATAGAAGTACTTATACTCTTAGTGTTGTCATAACCATACTCTTTAATAAGATCTTTAATATACTTATGTTGCGATATGTAGATTCCTTATGGTTTTTTAGAAATTTGAAAACCAAGGAAAAATGATAACTCACCCATTATACTCATTTCAAACTCAGATTTCATTAGATTTTCAAAGGAATCGGTTAAAGATTGCTGAGTTGAACCAAATATGATGTCATCAACATATATTTGAACAATCAAAACATTTTTATTATCTTCCTTTATGAAAAGGGTTGGATATTCATTTCCCTTAACATAGTTATTTTGAAGCAAAAATCCTGTAAGTCTATCATACCATGCTCGTGGGGCTTTTTTAGGGCCATACAAAGCTTTGGTAAGTCTAAAAACATGATTAGGATGTTTTGTATCTTCAAAGCCAGGAGGTTTTTCAACAAAAACTTCGTATTGAACATAACCATTAAGGAAAGCACATTTCACATCCATTTGAAAAAGTATAAAATTGAACAATGCTGCAAAGGAAAGTAAGATATGAATAGATTCAAGTCTAGCTACTAGAGAATAGGTTTCTTCATAGTATATTCCTTCTTGTTGATTATAGCCTTTAGCAACTATTCTAGCTTTATTTCTAAGGATGACTCCATTTTCATCACACTTGTTTCTGAAGACCCACTTTACTCTAATAACAGAAGTTTCCTTAGGTCTTTCGACCATGATCCAGACTTTATTCCTTTCGAATTAATTTATCTCATCTTGCATGGATTTGAACCAATCATCATCACCTAAAGCTTCATCAGTGCTTTTTTGTTCCAATTGGGAAAGGAATGCTAGATGCTATACTTCATTTCTTAAGGAACTTCTAGTCCTTATAGGTTGATTTACATCACTAATGATACTATCACTGGGATGATTCTTAAGAAACACTTGAATTGGGTTTTGTAAAACATGTTCATCATCATAGGGTAGAAAGTCTTCTAGGGTAAATGTTTCAGAAGTATCTTCTTGAAAATTTTCCTTATCAGAAGGATCTTCTATCAAATGTTAATAATCAGTTTTTGAAAACACATCCAAGGATATAGGTTGGGATGGTTTAAAAAAAAGGATCAGATTCATCAAATTTACATGTACTGTTTCTTCAACAGTACAAGTGTTTTTATTAAAAACTTTATAAGCCTTAGAAGTTGTGGAGTAACCTAAGAAAATTCCTTCATTAGATTTTGGTGTGAATTTGTGTAGATTATCTTTAGTATTCAGGATGAATACTTTGCAACCAAAAACCTTAAAGTAGGAAAGTCTTGGTTTTCTACCATTCCATAACTCATAAAGAGTTTTATTAAAAAAAGGTCTAATCAAAACTCGATTTATAGTGTAACAAGCAGTACTTACAGCTTCAGCCCAGAAATGTCTAGCTATAGAATATTCACTCAACATGGTTCTAGTTATCTCTTGAATAATTCTATTTCTTCTTTCAACTACACCATTTTGTTGAGGAGTTCTAGGTGCTGAAAATTTGTGAGTAATTCCTTTTCTACTATAAAAAGTTTCAAAATCAGAATTTTGAAATTCTCCTCTATTATCACTATGAATAGTTTTCTGTTGAAGGTTTTTCTCATTTTTAACTTGGTCTTTAAAACTTTTAAAATAAGAAAAATATTCATACATCATTGCTAGAAAATAGACCCATGTAAATCTAGTGTAATCATCAACTAGATCAAACATATAGTATTTTCCTCTAATGCTACTAGTTTGTGTTGGACTGAAAAGATCCATGTGCCCCAACTATAATAAGTCAGTTGTTGAGACTTCACTGATTGATTTAAAACTATATTTATGTTTCTTTTCTATATTGACGAGGATCACAAACTTTAGAAGAATCAAATCTATGCTCTGGTAGATCCTTAACTCAACCTTTCTTATAGAGTTTACATAAGTTTCTAAGGTTATAGTGACCTAGCCTTATATTCCATAACCACTAATGATCTTCCATTGCACTTAAACAAGGTAAATCTTGGCTCCTAAGGCCTTTTAAGTTCAAAGTGTAAACATTCTCCTGCCTATGGGCAGAAAGAATAAATTATTCCTTGGAATTGTGTACTAAGCACTTCTCATTCCTAAAATTCACAAGGTATCCATCATCAAATAATTGACTTATTCTAATGAGGTTGTTCTTAAGGCCCTTTACAAACAAAACATTTGAAATCAACGTTTTACCAAGAAGAACAATATTACCTATACCAAGAATTTATCCTTGAGCATTATCTCTGAAAGTTACTTTTCCTCCTTTCATCTTTATAATCTTTTCAAAATAGTATTTGTTACCAGTCATGTACCGGGAACATCCACTATCCATGTACCAAGTATTGTTTTTGGTACTTCCTTTATCTTCCTGAAAATAAGATAAGAATTAGACATTCGGAATACAAACTTGTTTGGATCCGAGATTTTCATATAACAAAATTTTGGGTATCCACATTTGTTTAGAGAAATATGCTTTATGAAACCCAAGAGATTGTAATTTATTCAACGAACAATTTTTCATCCAATTCCCACCACTTTGGCACTTCTTGCAAAAGGGGGCTCTAGAAGGAAAAAAATAGTTGTTTTGAAAATAGTTTTTTGGTGAGTATAACCTACTCTAGTAGTGTTTCCTTTAGGTTTAATTTGAGAATACATCTTTTCAAAATTTTCCTTCCCAGAGGTAAATTTTGAAAGAAGCGTTTTTAGGGAAAAAATTTCAGATTTTAGTCTAACGACTAAATTCCTATCCTCAGAAATCATTTCCTTAGAGTTAGATTTTTCCTCAAAATTTTTTATTTTTGAAATAGCATTCTTAAGATCTTTATAAATTTCTTCATTAACAGAATTTTCTTTCTCAAGGTCGATAGAAAGTTTTTCTAAAAGTTCTTATTTATCTTTAATATCTGAAGAAAGATCTGAAATCTCTTTTGTAAGAACTTTATTCCCTAGTATTTTCCTTGTCTAATTTCTTATAAATTTTACAATTTTTTGCTTCAAGTTGCTTGGAAAATCTAGATACGTCTTCATATGAAGGTTCTTCATTTTTTGAGGATGAAGTATCTTCATTAGAAGTACTATTTTTGGAATAGTAATTCTTATCAAGAGATAAAATTGTTAAAGCCTCGGCAGAGCATACCTTGGCCATAATACATGTATGTGGAAAAGAAGTATTAGCAATGAATCCCATATTCTTCTGAGCTGATGAATCATATTCTGAAGATTCACTTTATGAAGAGTCTCCATAGCTAGCACTCCAAGTAGTATTAGCCTTCAGGCTTTTCTTAGCTTTAGCATTGTTGAACTTCTTCCCGTTCCATTCAGAATGCCTCTCTTTTCTTTCTTTCTTTTTAAGCATAGAGAAATCAAGTCGTATGTACCAACTTCTATTGCACTCATAGCATGTCACCTCTGAATCTTTCTTATCTTTCCTTTCCTTCTTTTTATACCTGGATTGGAAATTTCTTTGACCAGCTATCTTGTTCATTCTTCGAGCAAGATTTTCTAACTCATTCTCTGAGACTTCACTATCACTAGATTCGGATTGGATAGCAACCTTCTTAGACTTGTATCTAGTTAATCCTTCAGGAGTCTTTGCTTTCATGAGATTTGAAGTTGTAGTAAAAGAAACAGTACCATTCCCATTCTTCTTTTTGATGTTGTCAGCATCTCTCTTCATTCTTGTTTCATGTTGAAGAAGAGTTTCAAATAGCTCATCTAAGGAAATTTGAGTAACCTTCATGTTCTCATCAATAGTTGTTCTCTTTGACTCCCACTCATTGGGCATAATATCAATAATCTTATCCACAAGAGCTTCATCATCTATACCTTTCTCTCCCATAGATTGTAAGCTATTCATGATAGTCATAAACCTTTGTTGTACTTTTCTTATAGGTTCTCCATAAGGAAAGTTAAAACCATGATACTCAGCTCTCAACATAACTCTTCTAGTCTCAATCACTTTAGATGTACCAAAATGAGTAACTTCAAGTTTCTTCCAAATACAGTTATCTATTTCACATGAAGAAATTTGCCTATATATGTTATTAGTAATTGAACATAGTAGAGTATTGCGTACCTTATAGTTTAATAGATAATCATGACTCTCTTGGTTTTTGAAAGCACTTACTTCATTATCAAGAATTTTATAGCTTCCAGTAATAATAACAAAGTTATCTACCCCAGTATTGATAACGAAAGTCTTCATTAGATCTCTCCATTATTCATAATCATTGCCATCAAAAATTGGTGGTCTTGTATGATTTAAGTTGTCAATGGAGCCATCGTTTAAACCTTCCATCTTTAAGAAAGTATTTCTACACAAAAACTTGTTGATAACAAAAGTTTAGATTCAAGGAAAATATTACTAAGCAAGGAAAATATAGAATAATGAAAAACTGATCAAGGAAAACTTATATGTGAGTATAAGTATTTTAGAGTCCTTCTCTGATACCAAATGTAAGATTGGTATAGAGTATGAGGTTTCCAACCTCTTATACCAATTGTAGGATCGAAATTATGATGTAGATGCTCAATATACAAGAGGGGGGGTTAATTGTACACTTTAAAAATCTTCTTAAACAATTAATGATCTAAGTTTAACAAAGTTAAACTAAGAAAATTCACAACACCACTAACACCAATGAAAAATTGGGACAAAGAATGAATTTACAAACCTCTAGTTCTATGCACTTGCTTAAATCTGGAAAGTGATTCCTAAAACCTGGTTCCGGAAATATGGATCCGGAAATTGAAACTTAACCAACGTTTACAATATGATATTCTACCATAAAGCGTATAGAATCTAAATTAATCAGAGTACAAGTGTAAGGAAATATAAGAAGGTTATACTTTCCTTACAATATGAAATGCAGCGGAAAAACAAGTAGTAAAACTACAAGTAACGAGATATAAGTCTTTTAACCCAAAGTGAAGGGTATCCAACAACCTTGGATAAAGGTCCCTTGATTTATACTTTCAAGAAAGTTTGTCTTACCCACACCAGGGTAAGCCCTTGATATAAAGATCAGAGTCTCTGTCTTGCTATCCTCTCAATCCCTCAACTTCAAGGTAGTTGGATCCTCTATCTTCCTTAGCAAGGAAGCCCTCGAACATCAAGGTAGTTGGAACCTCTATCTTCATATCCCTGGAAGCCCTCAATTGTAATCACCAATAATCGGAGTCTCACTAAGCAAGTCTGCACAAGGCAAAGTTTGAATAATTCGTTCAACATTTTTTCACGAAGATTGAGATTTGATAAGACCCCCTATCTCTATAAATTACTTCAACAGCATGTAAGCACATGTTGTCGAATTTGTCGAAGTTGTTTTTTGAGCTTGTTCAAATGAGCTCCTATTTATAGGCATGGTTGGAACAGTCAGCTCCCTCCTCCAACGATCATATTATCCTTAAAATTCAGAGGGACCTGTACACATGTAACAAAACCAATGGTTAGTTAGAAACTGAATGGATGACATCATTTTATGACAAAACATGTGTAACTGAATGCATGACATAATTTTGTAATGAAACAACTTTATGTATAAGAAAAATTAAAATTCATAATGTAAGAAAATAAAAGTTCGGAGTCTAACAAAAATTGAATTCGGAGTCTATAATAAAAGGATATTTGGATTCTGTTTTATAGGAATTCGGAACCTGAATATTGTATAAATCCAATGTCTGAATTTCTAAGGAAATTCAGAGTCTGGTTTCACCAGAGTTCAGAATCTGAACTTATAGAGTTTGGAGTCGAATTTGTAGAAGTTCGAAGTCGAACTAGTAAAAGTTCTGAGTTAAACTCATAAAAGTTCAGAGTCGAACTAGTAAAAGTTAGAAGTCTAACTAGTAAATGTTCAGAGTCGAACTCATAGAAGTTCAAAGTCGAACCCATAGAAGTTTGGAGTCAAACTCATAGAAGTTCGGAGTTGAACTCATAAAAGTTTGGAGTTGAACTCATAAAAGTTTCGAGTCGAACTCATAGAAGTTCGTAGTCAAGAATTCGGAGTTGAACTTTGTTAGAGTTTGTATTCAAGATTCGGAATGAAACTTTATTAGAGTTCATATCCAGAATTCGGAGTGGAACTTTATTAGAGTTCGTATCCAGAATTTGGATCCTTAAACAGAATGCTTCATATCTTAGCATTATATGATTCCTAGGTTTTGGGTATGTATTCGATTTTTATGCTTAAGAAAAATATTTATATGTATAAAGAAATCTAGGTTAGGGTAAATTTCCTTAAGGAATGAAATTTTCCTTAGAGAAGTAAAATATAGATTTGCTTAAGTATAAGGTGTTTGTCATTTTCAAAACAAGAAAGAATGGAAAATTCATAAGGAAAACCTTATTGACTCAACATCTATGATTTATTAAGATCTATTTTTTAACATGTTTAAAATGGTTATAGAGGAACGTTTTTATCTCTAATCCATCATTTGTTTTGTTTGGTATCTTTCTCCCACCATTTTCTTATATTTTCATTATAAAAATTCATTTATAATTTTTCAGGGTTTTGAAAAGAATTTTTTATTTAATTTATCTTTGTTTTTATAAAAACAATTATTTATAAATTATTTTCATTTTAAGAAAAAATAGTTATAAAAAATGTAAAGGGTACTACTTCTTATTTTAAAAAAAATTATAAATTTTTTTCTAAAGTGTTTTTCATTCATGTCAATGTCCTTTAATGTTAATTATATTTAATTGGGTATATGTTTTAGAAAAATAAACCACTTTAATTTTCTGAATTATTTATTAAATTGTGAATATATTTATAAAAACCATTTAATTATCATGATTTAATTATTTTACAATGGATTTATATATTAATATAGAACACATGTGTATGGTTTATCATTATTTTTAAGTGGTAATGGAATTATATGTCCATAAAATGTTTGTGGTAGATATTATATATCGTGAGATTTTTTTATGGGACATGAGAGGTTATCCAAGTCTACTATATTATGGTACAAGTATTTCTACTATGTGATGATGGTCGTGGAAGTGATCCTCAATATAAGATATTTTTTATATGCTTATACGTATACCAAATTTCAATGTCCTTCCACATTATAATTCTTCATTTATTATGTTATGTTAAAAGTATTATATCATGATTTTTGATTTTTTATCCATGTTATATTGAGAATGATCTATTATGTTATGGTCATGTACTTTGATTATATTATCATACGCACATGTTCATCTTATTATCACTTTTCATCTTTATTATGGTATCTTATATTGTATCAATTGAGATATATTATGTTTTACCCATTACTAAGAACATTATATAACCATTTCGTTTTATTCGATTCCATAGGATATAAATAATATAATTATATATGACGTGTATTTAAGGGTACTATGTGTGTATAATGTTTTGGGGATAAGTTTAAGAACAAGTTTATAATAAGATGGTTATGTATATAATCTCAAAATACACTAAAACTACAGGTTATAGAGGTGTGATTTATTATTATAATATAATGGATAATTCTATATAATGTTGTATTATGTTGTATGTTATTTTCAGGTTGACCATGATGGTATTAGATTATGTTTAGTTAATTTTGAGAATTATATTATTGGGAATAATAAAATAAAACATTAGTAAACCTTTGTGGTATTGAAAGTGATATTGATTGAAGTTAAAATTCCATAGGTTGAAATAAAGTTTTTATAATTTTGGATAAAATAGGATTTATTTTCATTATCTTGTGATTTTTTACTATGGATATTATGGTTTAATACTCACACTAACTATTTTGGTATTAATAAGTGATTAAAACTATAATAACATGAATATAGTTATTCTTATTAACCATTAATGAACATAAAATATATTTTTTGATATTATTCTATACACTTCATCATATAATAAATTTTTATTAAATCATTAAATAACTACCCTAGTGAGTAGATATTTAATTATACAATAAAATTCCTAGGGGTTTGATGATTATATCCTATGCTTATAACACTTTTTTTATTCATTTTTGTGGGACTTTGACTCATAAACATTATGTTATTATTTTTTTAGTAAATGTTAGATTGATTTTGGGAATGGATTAACTCTCCCTATTTAGGTCGCATATCAATTTTCAAGATAAGAAAATAATATTTCATATCACATATCAATTCATAATCATATATCATTGCATGGAGGGCTATGAAATACCTATGGAAATTACTTCTCTTTTATGGGTATTAATACTTAATAAAGAGGGGTATTTAGATAAACAAATTTGGGAGAAAATAAATATTAAAGTTTTTCCAATTTTTTGGAATATGTAATTTTATTTCTTAAACAGTTTCAGGGTCCTCCCCTAGATCATGAGTTTTACTTTTCCATTGAACTCATACTTGGTACCATGCCTATATCGAAGACTTTATATAGAATGGCCCCTATTGAATTGAAATAATTCAAATAATAAAATATATGAGAATCTAGGTAGGGGGTTTATATTCCCTTGTACTTCACCATAGGGTACACTATTCCCACTTAATAATAATAAGGTTTGATCAATGTATATTTGTATTGATTATCACAAACATAATAAGATTGCAATCAATAATAGGTATTCTCTACCCCTTATTGGTAATTTTTTAATAAACTTTAATGGGATTAATACTTATTAAAGATAGACCTTCGATTTGGATATCATTGATTAAGGGTGAAAAGAAAAGATATACCCAAGAGATATTTTCTTACATGATAAGGACACTGTGAATTAAAATTTGTGCCTTTCAAACTTAAAATCCCCCCGGTTATCTTCATTTATTTTAGGAATAATATTTTGAGATTAACATGGTAAATTTTTATTTGTATTTTAATATTTCATTCTCATATATTATATGATAAAGTAATAAAATGAAGAGAATTTGAATTTCTTGTTGAAGACCGTGAAAATTGAGAAATCATATGCAAACTTTAGCATGAAAATGTGAATTTTGGCTACATAAATTATCATTATTAGGTTATGTAATAACATGAAAATTTATTTATTTTTGAATCCTTAAAAGATAGATGTGATTTAATAATGTAATTTACCAACCACTATAATTGTGATCAGTATTTTTCTTGGATTATCATGATATTATCAATGCATTGTGAGAAATTTATCATAATTATCAAATCCAATAACTAAGTTTAATTAAAAGGATATTATTTTCCTCTGGATAGACAAATGAATATATAGTTTTAGGAAGATTTATATAATATTGGTCATTTCACATGTACTTACACTAAACTATAGTATATAAGGTTTTATGATATGTATTGATGCATCAAAGAATGAATTTGGGTGTGTCCTTATACAAAATGAAAAGGAGGTATCTTATGACTCACGTCAATTAAAGGCTCATGAGTAAAATTTCAGGATGCATTATTTGGATCTAGTAGTAGTTATATTTTTATTTAAGATATAAAGGAATTATCTATATGGAGAAAAGTTTAATATATATATATCACAAAATATTAAATTATATAGTCAAAGAAAAAGAGTTTAACAAATTCCAAAGGAGACAATTGGATTTGATCAAGGACTACAACTTCTCAATAAATTTATATCCTTGGAAGGTGAACAGGGTGGATAATTCTTAGAGTAAGAAGGGTCATGAAACCTTATCCATGGTGAGTATTAAATGAGACCCAATACTCATGGATTTACAAAGGATATACCTCGATATCTTCAGGTAAGGGTATAAATTCTATATTTCTCAAATTAATATTCAACCATTAATCAATTTGAAGATCAAGGAGGTGCATGAGAAGTATATGGAAGTATAGAAGTATGTAATAATTGTTCTATAGTTCAAAATTGAAAATGATGGAATTAAAAGATCAGTGAAATGAAAATTTTCCCCTTAAATAATATAATTAAAAAAAGATATATTGGAAGATACACATATCTTATCATTCTATATTCATCTTACAAACACAAAAATGTTTTGAGATATCATGTATAAATTAAAGTGGGAAAATATAAATAGGTATATTTATGAGTATACATCAATATACTTAGTCTGTAAATAATTTAAAGTCGAATGACATAATTTTATGTGGAAGATTAATCTATTATGCATGAATATATAGAAATAAGATAACATCGCCATGGATTCTATCATATGACTTCCCAAAACATCTAAAGGCTATAATGTCTTCTGGGGTGGGACTGACCGCCTTAAAAAGTCATCACATTTTTTTTATATTTGATAATATTTCTCACTAAAGAAACATGAAAATATATACTTAAATAAAATGGTAAGGTCTCATGGCATACAAATTTAAATTATATTTGATCAATATCAATTGTTTTCCTTTAAGTTATATATAATTAAACAATAATAAATTTATAAAGAGGTGATATTTATAACTACTTTTCACCATCAAAACGATAGTTAATCCGATAGAACCATTTATATTGTGAATGACATTATGATATCATATTCAATGGATTTAAAAAAAAGTTTAAGATGAATATCTTCCACTGGTAGAGTTATTATATGACAATAGTTTTGATTGTAAAATTAAAATAGCACCCTATGAGGATCTTTATTGGCGAAGTTGTATAAATCCATCATATTGGGATGAAGTTAGAGAGTGGAATATTTTCAGAAAAGATCTTTCTCAAAGAATTTCATAGAATATTCAAACCATTCAATGATATATAAAAGTAGAATTAACTCATTAGAAGAGATAAAATGTTAATCGTCAGTGAGATTTATAATTTCAAGTTAGAGATAAGGTATTATTTAAAATATCACCCTACAATTTGATTATGAGATTTGGGAAGAATGGAAAGATGATACCTAGATATAATTTACTCTTTTAAGTCCTTGATCATTTGGGGACTACATCTCATCGCTTATAACTTCTATAAAACCTCTCACAACTGCATGATGTGTTCCATATATAACTTTTAAGAAAGAATATACCTGATTCATCACACATATTGAACTCAGAAGTTATAAAATTATATTATTATCATTCTTACTAGGAACGACCAATAGAGATTTTGGATCATAGAGATAAAGTATTATGACACTCTATTTATATTTATTTTATTAAATGAAGGAATTATAGGAAATACGAATAAAGGGAGATAGGAGGGTAGAAGGGAAAACCAATAGGAGGGATAAAGTACTATGAAACATGATATATCACTAGTTTAAATTTCTTTATAGGAATCAAGATTTTGATAAATTTATTTTTGAACACAAATATATAATGAGGAAAAAGTAAAATCATTTGTTTTCATCTATACAATATAATTTTTAGGTTGAAATTATATTCAACGGGTTATAATGTAAAACCCATAATTTTTCTTCCATTAATATTTTAAATAACTTTTTCACACTAAATAACAAAATAAAAAGAAAAAAAATATATTTTATTCCGATAAAATATTGTAATAAATGTTAAAAGTTAATAAATAATGATAAAAAATATGAAACATCATCATAAAAATTACAATAGGAATAAAACCACAAGTAAATAAAATGACCAAAGACATGGAATCTTTGTCCTTTTGATTTTACTTAAAGATAATCACACCAATTATAAATATGGAAAGAAGGAAAAACATTAAAATTATTTAAAATACCCTTTGTGTTGTTGTATAATTTGTAACATATATATATTTTTATGAAATAAATTTTAAATAATTTTATTTCTTTGACATATTTTGTTGCACGCAATAGCATGTTTACACAAACCTTGAAATATTATTAAAATATTATATGTTTGTTATAAACTAGCTCTTAAATTGGAGGGAATTAGTATGGATAAATTTTTTATTTATTAAATAAAAAGTTATAGCTCAATATAAATTTTTTGGTAATATCTTATAAAATGATCACATAGTTTTTAGTAAGTCGCTTTATTCTCTAAAAATATGTTTTCTTCATAAATGAGATTTTCTTATTTTATGAGTGAATATTATGTAATATAAGTTATAAAAAATTTAATTGAAAAAATTAATTTCATTTTCTTATAAGTAATTTCAAAATTAACTTAAAATAATATTTCGATATTTTTCAAAAAACATTTATTTTTCGAAGAATAGTTAAAATACTGATTTTTAATTAAAACTATATATTTTTCATTAAATTAATTCCTAGGTAAAATTATTTTTCGGATTAGTTTTAAATTTTAATTAGTTACTTTTGATATAAAATAACCAAATTATGGTTTTTGAAGTGGATTCTATACATGAATTTAGTATAAAAATGTTTTATATTTAAAAATGGATTTTTTAAAACTATTTTTCTGGGAGTTTTGTCAGTTTTATTTTAAATTAAATTATTAAACTTCAATGTTTTTAATTTTTAAAGATGGTTTTAATATTTTTATTCTTAATTTGTAAATTTATTAAATCATTTCATTTTATTTAAATCAATATGAATAGAAACCTTGGTAAAAAATTTACCACAGTAAATGTAAGAACTCGGATCTTCGTTTTATGATATGTCTATTTTTTCAATAGTTTTTGAAAAAAGAGGAGTTTCTGTAAATTTTTGAAGTACACGTCGTGTACTTTATGAGTACACGCCGTTTACTCCCTTGTTGCGCCAGGCCATGTGTTGGCCGTGTCTAGGCCACACACACGGTGTGTAGGGGTAAAGTGGAGTCCACTTAAAGCAGAGTACCGAAAAGTAGAGTACATGTTGTGTACTCAAGAAGTACACGCCATGTATTTTCTTTTTTTCATTAAACAGACCGGAATCACGCCTAAGCGACAAAACTGTCTTTTTCTCCAGCGCCTTCGACCGAGAGTGACTCATACAACCGCGGATCTTCTCCAATCACATGATCCTCCGTCCGTTCTCCGAATCGAGCGTCGTCGATTAAATTGGAACCACATCGGTGATTTCTTCCTTCTCCTAGAGCCTTGATTTCCGATTACACTTATTTCTTAAGATATCGTGGGTTGATCATTTTGTTCATTTTCATAGATCTACACCGTTTTGAGGAGAATCAAGCCTCCTGGTTCATGTATATCGATCTCCTAGGATCTCGGTATGTGGTTTGTGCCTTACCTTTCGATGTCTTTGATTTTTATGTGAAAATTCCACCAATAACCATGGATGGGGTATTGCGTGTTTACATTTTTTCCCTTTTGGTTATTCTTGCCTTGATTGTATGCTTGTCTAGAGGTAAATTGATCATGTTTGTGGATAATTGTCGTGCTTGGATGTTTTTCCCATGATTTTCTCTTGTTTTATCCTTTGGGTATCTTTATCCTTTGGCCATTGTACCAGTTTCCATGCCTTGTGATTGTAGGATGGAATGATGTTGTTAACATGCTTGTTCCCCAGTAGATTGTTTAGACAAGTAGCTCTGTAAGTGTAATTTGGTTAGCCAAGTAGCTCAATAGGTTTACTCTGGCTTCATAGCATTAATATGCACTGACTGGCACGGGACCATGACAACTCGGGGCTATAGACTATAAGGGATAGACTCAGTGAGCTTCCCAGAGAGTCTTAGATATTATAGACTATACGGGGATAGACCGAGTGAGCTTACTCAGAGATTCTTGGACATTATAGACTATAGGGGATATACCAAGTGAGATTCCTAAAGAGTCTTAGTTATTATATACTACAAGAGGGTAGATCGAGTGATCTTCCTCAGAGAGTCTCTAACTTGTTTGAATGTCTTTATAACCTTCCCAGACTATAGGAAAAATTGACTGAGTGAGCTTCCTCAGAGAGTATGTGGTATACTTGGGGCTATAAGAGGATTGACCGAGTGATCTTCCTCAAAGAGTCTCTAGACCTTGGGGCCAAGTGGGTTAGACCGTGTGATATCCCTCAGAGAGTCCCTGACTAACCTAGACTATAAGGGGAATTTACTGAGTGATCTTACCCAGAGAGTCTTATAATTTTGTATGACCAAACCAAAGGGGTTAGGCTGAGTGAACTTCCTAGAGGGTTGTGGTACTTCTTGGATAGGACCAGAGGGGATGGTTGCGAGTTCTTCCCCGAGGGTTTTTTGTTTGTGTTACCCATTGCTTCACCGCTACTTGTTGTTCTGTGGATTGATCACTGTTGTATATCATCATGTTTACTGCTTACTAATTACTATCTGCTATTGTTGCTACTGTTTACTATTTTTTTTGTACTATTACCTGCCATATACTCACTAACTATTAGGCACAGATCTTCGGGCAGTTTCCTACTGGGATTTAGTCTCACACCCTGTTTGGGTCATGTTTTTAGGCCCAAACATACTATGTTGTTGCAGGTATAGACAAGGGAATGTGCCCATTGACTTCTAGTACTTGATTGCTTTTGAGCAGGAGAGCATGGGGCCAGGATTTGGCATGCGATGCTGGGGAGCTGTTTACATTGTTTTGTACTTGTTTTGGTACTAATGGTTTTTTAGCATTGTGACTTTTTTTTCTGCTTTCCTAGATATGTATCATGTATCATTTCATATATATACATATGAACTCCAGTTGTTTGTTGATTTAGTCATTCCGTTGTTTATTATTGTTGATTATATACTGCTTTCTCTCTTGCATGTTTATTTACTTCCTCTGTGTACTCTGTCAATGAGGGAATATTTTCCCCACTATCACAGCCAAAGCCCACACTGCTAGTCGGCAGCCTCTGGCGTTTGGGGAAATGCGCTTGAGGCCATGTGACCAACTGGGTACGGGGTGCCTCTGGGTGGCTTCTGGAACTAGGATGTTACAAAGTGGTATCAAAGGCAGGTTCTTTTCTCTCGATTTACTGTTTGGATCCTTTAGCCAAGGATATGATAGATTCGGTACTTGGTAATAAGTTGTTCTTGGGAGTAGCTAACTCGTGTATAAGGAAAATCCATACTACCTCGTTTATTGCAGTTTTCTGGTTTTGAGATTTTACAGTTCATATGATTTCACCTAGAGTGATTCACATGACTTGTGTTGTTATAGTTGTTGCTATTATGGTTCTATTTCTGTCGCAACTCGATGAGATGAGGGTATTCCATCTCATGAATCATATAGGAACTTGTTAGAAATCACATTCCATGCATTATTACCATGACATCTAGGATACATTAGCGATTTAATGTTGTTGTGATAGAATTTGTGTAGATTATGCACGTTGTTATGATATATGTTTTGATAGAATCTCTGTTGTTTGATAGAGGACTGTTTTTATTGTACCTTGCATAAATGAATTCCAAATTTTGGTTCCAGAGGTTTTATGGGAACTCTTGAATCAGAAATTGGTGAATCATTGACCTGTTTTTCCTTAAATATGACTGTTTTGGATGCCAAGATTTGATTCATGGGGAGTATGGGCCCCCACATATCGTAATTTGGCACCATCATGCCTGTTTTTCTATGTTTCTGGGCTTCGGTGTAGTTTCTGAGCTACTACCCGGACAAACCCAGAATACACGGCATGTACTATATGACTACATGCCGTGTAGTTTCAGACCGTGTCACTGACTATGTGAGCAAGAACATGGTGTTGAGGAAATTTCTTTAGAAACACGCCATGTACGGTAGGTACAAGATGTGTAGTATAGATCCATGTACCCAGACGTGTCACGAACAACACGGGATGGGAAAACTTGAGTAGAACACTCCATGTTGGTAAAGAACACACCATGTAGCCTTATTCCAGGTAACTGGCTATGTCACAAACAACACGGGTCAGTGTTGTCTTCTCCTATACACGCCGTGATTGTTCGGAACACACCGTGTAAGGGTCAGCCATGTAGACGGTCGTGTAACTAACAACACGGGTTTCCAGAAACATGTCTGGTATATGCCATGTCCTTATTGAACACGCCGTGTAGTCTAGGGTTAAGAGGACCTTGTGGGTGAGCCGTGTAAAGAGTCTCAAACAATAGAATAGAGTTCAAGTAAACGTCGTGTGTGGGTACAACACGCTGTGTAGTTGGCGTGTTACACGACCAGAGGTGGAAGGAGTACACGCCCATGTATTTGGTTTAAGTGAACATGCCTTGTAGTTTTTATACACGTTGTGTAGTCGTGTTTTGTAAACTCAAATTTTCCCTTCTTCTGTTCCCATTTTGTACTCTTGTGTTCTAAGTCATTGATAATCCTGATCTGAGGTGTGCTTTTGATCTTTTCAGAGCTATGCCTCTTAGACGTCCTCCAGTTGCACATCAGTTGCTAGATGGTGATGAGACACAGGATATGGCTGATCAGGGACCTCCTGCAGATCCTCCTATTGTGTTAGCCTTGGCACCAGTAGTCATACCTATCATAGGCGTCGATACGCATTTTAGGGAGGACTTCTTGAGGATGATGCAGACTTTTCAGGGAGTGCTACCTCCTACCCCGTCGATGGCCGAATTTATGCGGGTCTTTTATCGGCATCATCCTCCTACTTTCTAAGGGGATGGAGGACCCCAGGCTGCAGAGTCATGGTTAGAGGCCACACCGAAGATCTTTGAGCATCTGGAGATACCCCCAGAGAAAAGGGTAAAGCTGGCCACTTATATGCTCTGTGACAACACCAAGAGGTGGTAGGAGGTGATCTCACAGTCAGGGTGCCAGCAGAGTATATCTTGGGACAATTTTCGCCACACCTTCTATGGCTAATTTTACCTAGAGACCTTGAGGGCTGACCGTGCCCGGGAGTTTGTGAGTCTGCAGCAGGGTACTCTTTCCATTATGGAGTACTCGTCCCACTTTACTGAGCTGCAGTGCTTCACACCGATCCCAGAAGGTGATGAGTTAGTCCTTTCTAGGAAGTTCAAGGATGGTATCAGGTAGGAAATCTGTTCCCAGGTGAATATCTTCAGGATGACTTTTATATCCTCTATCTTCAACCAAGCACTAATCACTGAGCACAACCTAAGATATTATAGAGGTGTGAGCCAGGGCAGTTCAACATCCAGAGCTGGTGTTCCTCCTACAGATAGTAGGAAGCTCTGCATAGAGTCTTCTTGAGGAGATCAGGGCAGGAGGGATGTATCTTCTGGCATCCAGGTTGTATGTTACCAGTGCGGTAGGAGTGGGAATACTAGGCCTCAGTGCTAGAGAGACCCAATGGAGTGCCAATCTTGCGGCAAGATGGACAATCTTTAGTGCTTCTTTCAGATCGTCTCACCTTCAACTGGTGGTAGGGGTTCTTCTATGACCTCGCGTTCAAGAGATGCTTCGCCAGTTTCTCACCAGTCTGGGAACTGGAGTTCTTCCGACCGTTCGGGCCGAGGTGGAGGTCGCAGTCGTGGTGGTCAGTCACCAGGTTACCAGCGACAACAAAGTGGGTCAGCTCAGAGTGGTCATCTAGGGGCGCAGGGCCGCGGTACATTCTAGACATTCGTCATGGAGCAGACCTATCAGGAGCAGGATCCTTGCCCTTCTATAGTTTGAGTTACGATCTCAGTAGCCTCAGTTTTATCTTTATCCCTTTTTGATACTGGTGCTTCACATAGTTTTATCTTTTTGCTGTTTTTGAGAGCCTTGGGCTCTGTATCTTTTCTTCTGGTGACTTGTTGACTCTTGTCATGCCGTTGGGAATGAGGAAATCTAGCGTATGTTAGTGCAGAGAGTTCCCTCTTGAGGTTGTAGGGTGTCATTTCTTATGGGACCTATGTGTCCTAAAGATGACGGGCTATGACGTCATTCTTGGGATGGACTGGTTGGTTCCCTTCCAAGTAGTCATCTATTTCTATCACTGCAGGGTGAGTTTCATATCACCAGAGGGCAGATCTTTCCTTCATAGTGGCAAGTGGGAAGTCCAGGCGGGTAGAGCTGGACCAGAGCATCATGGGCTAGGAGGAGTTACAGCCCAGATTGCTAGTCTTTATCTGGATGACCAGGGGACTTCACATTTAGACTTTCCTTCAGTGGTGGATCGCTTTAGGGATGTCTTTCTAGAGAACTTTTCAGGTTTTCCTCCAGAGCGTGAGGTATACTTCTCGATTGAGCTTGTGCCAGGAGCGGCACTGGTATCAATTCCTCCTTATAGGATGGCTACACCTGAGTTGTGGGATCTCAAGAAGTATTTGGAGGAGTTAAAGGAAAAGGGTTTCATCTAACCCAATACTTCTCCTTGGGGTTCTCCTGTCCTATTTGCGAAGAAAGCAGACAACACCCTTCGACTTTGTGTGGATTATCAGAAGCTGAACCAGTTGATGATCAAGAACCGATATCCCTTGCCGAGGATCGATGACCTCTTTGATCAGCTTCGAGGAGCCTGGGTGTTATTGAATATCTATTTGAGGTTAGGTTATCATCATTTGTGTGTTAGACCATCAGATATACCTCTTACAGACTTCAATAGAAGGTATGGTCTATACGAGTATACAGTCATGTCATTCAGTATCACGAACGCGCCGACAGTTTTTATGTCACTGATGAATCGAGTGTTCCATCTGTACTTAGATTAATTTGTGGTGGTTTTCATGGAGGAAAACTTGGTGTACTCTCACACTCGACATGACCATGCCACACATCTTGAGATCGTTCCAAGTACACTGAGAGAGCATCAGTTATATGCTATGCTCTCGAAATTCCACTTTTGGATGGATCAGATTCACTTTATAGTCATGTTATCTCAGAGACAGGAGTATCAGTGGACCCAGAGAAAGTGAGAGATGTAGTTTCCTAGGAGCAGCCGAAGAATGTCTTTGAGGTGAGAAGTTTCCTAGGGATGTCTGGATACTATAGGCATTTCATACAAGACTTTTCACGCCTAGTAACACTGCTGACAGGTCTGACCAAGAAGGGGGCAAAGTTTTTATGGTCATATTCTTGTGAGTCAGCCTTTCAAGAGTTGAAGGGGAGGTTGACGTTAGCACCGATACTGGTCTTTCTAGAGCTGGGAAAGGGCTATATTGTTTACTATGATTCTACAGGCATAGGGCTGGGAGCTGTGCTTATGCAGGGAGATGGGGTCATTGCTTACGAGTCTCGACAGTTGAGGCCACATGAGAGGAACTACCGGACGCACGATCTGGAGTTGATAGTTGTTGTTTATGCCTTACTCTGTTAGGGACACTACCTTCTGGGAGAGCACTTTGTGGTTTTCATCAACTACAAGAGTCTCAAGTATATCTTCACTTAGCGTGATCTGAATCTGAGACAGTGTAGGTGGGTCGAGTATCTTCAGTATTTTGACTTCGAGCTTGCCTATACACCAGGAAATGACAACGCAGTGGCAGATTCATTGAGTAGGAGAACTTAGATTCAGGTAGTTCAAGAGGCCAGTAGTGAGTGGTAGCTTATGGATCTGTTCTCTGAGATACATCTAGAGCTACACGACAGACAGGGACAGACTTACCTATCTTCTATAGCTCTTACCTCTTCTTTTCTTGATCGGGTACAGATGAGGAAGCTATCAGACTCATAAGGCTTAGTCCTGTGGGAGAGTGTGTCAAGAGAGGACCCTCACTAGTGCAGAAAAGTTTTTTTACGTCACCATTTTTTACGTCGGTTATATAAAACCGACTTCATAATATGTAAAACGAGGTTTTTTACGTCGGTTATTTAATAACCGACGTAAAAACCTGTGTTTAGTACACCTTTAACATCGGTTATTTTTATAACTGACGTTATTAATCGCGCGGCTTCGTTTTTTACATCGGTTATACATTAACCGCCGTAAAAAACAGAAGCGGGGGGCGTTTTTTACGTCGGTTATTCAATAACCGACGTAAAAAACGCGGTTTTTGAAGGCCTTTTTTACGTCGGTTATAAAATAACCGTCGTAAAAAAAGAATCCGCAGATGTTTTTGACGTCGGTTATGGAATAACCGACGTAATAAAACGCGGATTTTGAGCCCTTTATAACGTCGGTTATAAAATAACTGACGTAAAAAAAGAACCAGAGGAAGGTTTTTACGTCGGTTATTGAATAACCGACGTTATAAATGTTTTTAAAAAAATTATAACGTCGGTTATTGAATAACCGACGTGATAACTCATTTAAAAATTTACCCAGACCCGTGGATTGTCATTCGCGAGTTTACCTTCGACAGTCGCGACTCATCTCTCTCACGCGTAAACCCGAATCGGCTCGTCCATTTCGTGGGTTTAGATTCGTTTTGCGATCATCGTTTCTCATATTTAATCTCCTCGGATCAATCATCTAAACTCACAGCACTCAGGTAATCCTCCCACTCATTCGTTTTTTTTCGCGGATAGTATATATATATGTGTTGTGATTTTTTTTTTGAAACTAGCTAAGATTCTTCGATTGCGAACCCTTTTAACTCGTTTTGGCACCATAATCTTATTTATCATCCCTAGATCTATTAGTTCGACTTGCAATATTGACTAATTTTATGATTTCACTAATTTTTCATCGTTCTCTATTAATCCCCGAGAGGGTTGGGGCGTGTCCAGGGGGGTTTACAAGGGGGTGGGTGGGTGTGGGGGGCTGTCCAAGGGTGTGGGTGGGTGTTGGGGGTGTCCAGGGGGGTGTCCAAGGGGGGTAGGGGGTGGGGGTGGTGTTTAGGAGGGGTGGGGGGGTTGTCCAGAGGGTTGGGGGTGTCCAGGGGGTGTCCAAGCAGGTCGGGGTGGGGGGTTGTGTCCAGGAGGGGTGGGGGTGCTTTCTAGAGGGGTCGGGGGCTGTCCAGAGGGGTCGGGGGGTGTCCAGGATGGTGTCCAAGGGGATGGGTGGGTGTGGGGGTTGTCCAAGGGGGTGGCGGCCTGTCCAGAGGGGGCGGTGGGGTGTCCAGGGGGGTGTCCAAGGGGTTGGATGGGTGTGGGGGGCTGTCCAAGTGGGTGGCGGCCTCTCTAGAGGGTATTTGGGGTTTTCTGGGTGGGTGGGGGCTGTCCAGAGGGTTGGAGGATGTCCAGGCGGTGTCCAAGGGGGTAGGGGGTGGGGGGTGGTGTCCAGGAGGGGCGGGGGGCTGTCCAGAGGGGTCGGGGGGGTGTCCAGGGGGGTTTACAAGGGGGTGGGTGGGTGTGGGGGGCTGTCCAAGGGTGTGGGTGGGTGTTGGGGGGTGTCCAGGGGGTGTCCAAGGGGGGTAGGGGGTGGGGGTGGTGTTTAGGAGGGGTGGGGGGCTGTCTAGAGGGTTGGGGGTGTCCAGGGGGGTGTCCAAGCAGGTCGGGGGTGGGGGGTTGTGTCCAGGAGGGTGGGGTGCTTTCTAGAGGGGTCAGGGGCTGTCCAGAGGGGTCGGGGGGGTGTCCAGGATGGTGTCCAAGGGGATGGGTGGGTGTGGGGGGCTGTCCAAGGGGGTGGCGGCCTGTCCAGAGGGGTCGGTGGGGTGTCCAGGGGGGTGTCCAAGGGGTTGGATGGGTGTGGGGGGCTGTCCAAGTGGGTGGCGGCCTCTCCAGAGGGTATTTGGGGTTGTCCGGGTGGGTGGGGGGCTGTCCAGAGGGTTGGGGGATGTCCAGGGGGTGTCCAAGGGGGTAGGGGGTGGGGGTGGTGTCCAGGAGGGGCGGGGGGCTGTCTAGAGGGGTCGGGGGGTGTCCAGGGGGGTTTACAAGGGGGTGGGTGGGTGTGGGGGGCTGTCCAAGGGTGTGGGTGGGTGTTGGGGGGTGTCCAGGGGGGTGTCCAAGGGGGGTAGGGGGTGGGGGTGGTGTTTAGGAGGGGTGGGGGGCTGTCCAGAGGGTTGGGGGTGTCCAGGGGGTGTCCAAGCAGGTCGGGGGTGGGGGGTTGTGTCCAGGAGGGGTGGGGGTGCTTTCTAGAGGGGTCGAGGGCTGTCCAGAGGGGTCAGGGGGTGTCCAGAGTGGTGTCCAAGGGGATGGGTGGGTGTGGGGGGCTATCCAAGGGGGTGGCGGCCTGTCCAGAGGGGTCGGTGGGGTGTCCAGGGGGGTGTCCAAGGGGTTGGATGGGTGTGGGGGGCTGTCCAAGTGGGTGGCGGCCTCTCCATAGGGTATTTAGGGTTGTCTGGGTGGGTGGGGGGGCTGTCCGGAGGGTTGGGGGATGTCCAGGGGGGTGTCCAAGGGGGTAGGGGGTGGGGGTGGTGTCCAGGAGGGGCGGGGGGTTGTCCAGAGGGGTCGGGGGGTGTCCAGGGGGGTTTACAAGGGGGTGGGTGGGTGTGGGGGCTTGTCCAAGGGTGTGGGTGGGTGTTGGGGGGTGTCCAGGGGGGCGTCCAAGGGGGTAGGGGTGGGGGGTGGGGGTGGTGTCCAGGGGGGTGTTATATCTTACTATATTTTGTTTAAAAAATAATATTCAAGCATATTTTTTTAAATACACATCGATTTGTTTTATATTTCAAAATTGTTTACATTCAAATTATGATTTTTTTCATATAAACATATATTTGTCTTATCTAAAATATATATATTTTTGCTATTTGTTATAGGTAATAATGATTCGAATTTGGATTACGGCACATCGAATGAGCAATGAATATGAGGAAGGTGTTTATGCCTTTTTGGAATTTGCTAAATGAAATGTTCCAAGTAGTGACATTTTTTTCTGTCCATGCCTGAAATGTCTGAATATGAAGAAGTTGATAAGTAGAGAGATAAAAGATCATCTGATTTGTCATGGTTTCAATCCGAGTTACAACCCTTGGATTTGGCATGGCGAAACTGGACAGAATGTCACTGATGATAATGAATCGCAAGATGGTAACTCCGATGGAATTGAAGAAATGATTCGCGATATTGTAGCAGAACAAATTGAGATAGAACCGACAGTTGCACGTCTATATGGTGATGCCGAAAAACCATTATATCCTGGTTGTACAGATTTTACGGTTTTGTCGGCGGTGTTAAGCTTGATTAACCTGAAGGCGAAACATGGATGGAGTGACAGAAGTTTTACAGAGCTGCTACAATTGATGAAAGACATTCTTCCAAAAGATAACGATCTTCCAGATTCACATTATAAGGACAAAAAAATATTATGCCCGATGGGATTGGGATACAGGAAAATACATGCCTGTCCGAATGACTGCATTATATATAGGAAGGAATATGAATTTCTGAAAGAGTGTCCTAAATGTGGGACATCACGGTATAAGGTGAAAGAAAAATCACAAGCTGATGTAGAGATTACAAAGCTCCTTTCAAAGGTATTTTGGTATCTTTCTATAATTCCTCGTTTCAAACGTTTATTTGCTAATTCACATGATGCAAAAAGGTTAAGATGGCATGCTGATGAGCGGGTATGTGATGGAAAAATACGTCATCTAGCTGATTGTCCACAATGGAAGAAAATTGATGCCCAATACCCTACATTTGGAAATGAAATTAGAAATCTGAGACTAGGCTTGTGCACAGATGGAATGAATCCATACCGAACCCTCAGTAGCACACATAGTTCATGGCCTGTTTTATTGGCAATTTACAACCTCTCTCCTGAAGTTTGTATGAAGCGCAAATATTTCATGTTGAGTATCATGATCTCTGGTCCAAAGCAACCCGGCAATGATATTGATGTATACTTGTCACCGCTGATTGATGATTTGAAACTATTATGGGCTGATGGTATTAGGGTGTATGATTCTTATAAAATGGAATATTTTCAACTACATGCAGTGCTTCTATTCACTATAAATGACTTCCCAGCATATGGAAATTTGTCTGGATACAGTGTTAAAGGGCATAAAGCATGTCCAATTTGGGAACAACAGACGTCATATTGTCAATTGCATCATGGGAGGAAAACAGTGTACATGGGTCATCGAAAGTTTTTGCCTATGGATCACCCTTATAGAAGACTAAAAAAGGCATTCAATGGCTCACAAGAATTTGATACTGCTGCAAAACCTTTATCCCCAGATTTGTATTTTGAGAGGGTAAAAAACCTTGATGTGATATTGGGAAAGACACAGAAATCTAGTAATGATAGACATATTTGGAAGAAAAGTTCAATATTTTTTGAGCTACCATATTGGAGGTATCATGAAGTCAAACATAATATTGATGTCAAGAACATGGAGAAGAATATCTGTGATTCTTTGATCGGAACATTGCTAGATATTAAAGGAAAGACAAAAGATGGGTTGAATGCAAGGTTAGACCTACTATCAATGGGAATACGTTCGGAGTTAGCTCTCACTCCTAAAGGAAGACGAACATTTCTTCCCCCGGCTTGTCATACATTATCGAAGAGGGAGAAAAGTAGCTTCTGTCAGTGTCTTCATGATATCAAAGTGCCTCAAGGTTATTCTTCAAATGTAAAAAATTATGTCTCACTGAAAGACTTGAAGTTGATAGGTATGAAATCACATGATTGTCACGTCATGATGCAACAAATTCTACCAGTTGCACTGCGTGGAATATTGCCCATCCGTGTCAGAAAGACTATAATGAGGTTGTGTTATTTTTTCAATTCAATTTGTAACAAGGCGATTGATGTGAATGCTTTGAACATTTTTGAAAAGGATGCAATTTTTATACTTTGTCATTTGGAAATGTATTTTCCTCCAACTTTTTTTGATATGATGGTGCATTTAATGATTCATCTGGTTCTAGAAATAAAGCTTTGTGGACCTGTATATCTTCGTTGGATGTATCCTTTTGAAAGGTATATGAAAATATTAAAGGGATATGTTAAAAATCCATATCGACATGAAGCCTCCATTATTGAAAAGTATATTTCTGAGGAGGTAGCAGAGTTTTGTACGAGCTACTTGGCTACGGCGCAACACATAGGTTTGCCTCCATCTCGCCATGAACGGGTTAATAATGAGGGAAAGGGGATTCGTGGCTTGAAAGTCAAATCACTGTCAGCTGAACATATGAAGAAGTTAGAATCATACATCTTGAATAACATATCTTATGATCAACCATATATCACATTGCATATTAATGATTTGAAACAATGTCATCCAAAGAAGAAAGAAATGTGGATTTTGAATGAGCACAACAAAACTTTTTTGCCATGGTTTAAAAAGACCTTGCTTGGTAGATCAGATGTATCAGAGACATTAAAATGGATAGTGGGTGGTCCATCTTTAAATGTGATAACATGGTCCGCTTATGACATTAATGGATATACATTTCATACGAAAGCTCAGGACAACAGAAGTGCAGTTCAGAATAGTGGTGTATTGGTGTTTGCAGAAGCAATGCATTTTTCGAGTGCTAAGGACAGAAACCCAATTTCGGCATCAAGTGCATATTATGGAGTGATTGAAGACATATGGGAGGTTGATTACTTTAAAATTAAAGTTCCTGTTTTTAACTGTAAATGGTTTATCGGTAACAACAGTGTCAGACATGATGAATTTGGAATGACACTTGTTAATCTGAATAGATTGGAAGACACAGCTGATTCTTTTATAATGGCAACACATGCCAAACAAATTTTCTATGTAGTAGATCAATCAGATATGCCGTGGGCTCTTGTTTTACAAGGGAAAAAACAATATGTTGGTGAGGATGAATTTGATGAAGATGCTGATTTATGTGAGATCCCTACTTCCATGGAAAGATTAACAGAACATAATGATGAGTATGTTAAAGACATGGTTTGTGCCATAAGGAACGATCACGACGAAGGAATTTGGGAAAACAATCCAACTGTACATTCCTAAAATTACAGGTAACACATGTTTATTTCTTGTTTACATTTAGTTTTTTCATATAATGTTAGATATTGTAAATTTTTTACTTATTAAAACATGTATCAAACCAAAACGATAAAACAATAAAAACCGTAAAGAGGAGAAGTCCTGGGCGCACCGGTTGGCCGGTGGTGGATCACCGGTTGGCCGGTGGTCCAGAGAAAAGCTCTGTCTGGTCCACCGACCGGCTGGTGATGAGCCAGCGGCCGGCCGGTGGTCCAGACAGAGAGGAAGGCTCTCTGTCTGGTCCACCGGCCGGCCGGTGGTGATCCAGCGGCCGGCCGGTGGTCCAGACAGAGAGGAAGGCTCTCTTTCTGGTCCACCGGCCGGCCGGTGGTGATCCAGCGGCCGGCCGGTGGTCCAGACAGAGAGGAAGGCTCTCTGTCTGGTCCACCGGCCGACTGGTGGTGATCCAGCGGCCGGCCGGTGGTCCAGACAGAGCAAGGCTGTCTGGTCCACCGGCCGGCCGGTGGTGATCCAGCGGCCGGCCGGTGGTCCAGACAGGAAGGCTCTGTCTGGTCCACCGGCCGGCCGGTGGCACCAGGCAGTGGGCAAGTCTACTGCCTGGGTCCTCCGGCTGGCCGGTGAGCTCACACCGGCTGACCGGTGGACTCAGTGAGTCCACTTTTCAGCTTTCTTGGGCCAACTCCTTGGCAACCTTTTGCCTGTGTTTACCATGTTTATCATTGTTTAACATGCTTACCATATTACCAATGTTTACTATTATGTAATTTAGTACACTTTTCTATTTTCTGATTAAGTAGTATTACAATATTTGAATTTGTATATTTGTGAACTAATGTTTGTTTTTTTTATTTGATGGAAAATGACAGATCAATCAGTTGATCAGCCACATGATTCTGGAGATGAGCATATTGGTCATACATCTGGGGAGGAACATTCACATGCTCCTATTACGAAAAAGAGTTCAAAGGTTGGTAAGTGTGGGTGCAAACGTTTACCAAAATTATCACTTGCCCGTACGAAGGAGGAGAGGATAGTCGTGGAGTTTGATGATGATGATCTTCCTAGAGGTCCAAATGCTAAAGATTTTAAGGGTTTTGTAGCAACTCAGGATAAGAGCAAAGTAAGAATTCTCTATGATGATTGGAGAAGTGTGGATAAGGCGATAATTTCTCAGCTGTGGGAGACCATTTTGGTAAGATCTTTTTCTATTGTTTGACTGTTCTTTAAATGTTTCTAGTATATATAATATTTTTAACCTCTTTTTTATCAGATGACATTTGATATTCCTGACACTGGAGGAGTCAGGAAGAAATGCTTATCGTTGGCTGCTAGGAGATGGAGGGATTTCAAATCAACCCTCTCATCTGATTTCATTTATGGTCATAGGAGTCGTGAGAATCCATGTCGTATATATCCTTTTATAGATGAAGACACATGGAGACAGTTTTTTGAAAGTAGAAGAAAAGAATCATTTTTGGTAAGGGCAATGTAAACTTTTATAAGCTTTCTTATATAAATGATCTTATTATTGTTTTGTTAATGATTACTTATTCTTAATTTACAGCAAACAAGGAAAGCTCATCAAGAGATCCAATCTAAAAATGTATACCCTCATAGTTTATCTCGGGGAGGGTATGCATTATTGGAAGAACAAATGATGGCAGAAAAATTTCAACAACTAAGAGCTGAGTCTTCAAGCTCTGGAGAGGTGGCCCCTCCATCCCCTCCATCTAGACATGAGAAATGGAAAAGAGCTCGGAAGGGCAAAAAAGGACAATATCTTTCGGAAGAATCGAGACTCGTAGTTGAGAGGATTGTAAGATATCTATTTTATTTATTTAAGTTTACTATTTTCGTCATATATTTCCAATCATTATAGAAATGTTCAATTAATTATTACAGGACTCTCTTGAGGAGCAGAGTTCATAGGGGACATTTACACCATCTGGGAGGGAAGATATTTTATTTGTGGCATTGGGAAAGCCCGAACATCCTGGCCGTGTAAGGGGATATCCGGCAGGTGTATCGGTAAGAAAAGTGTTGCCACGTTCCTCAACTTCTAACGTTGAGGGAGTTTATAAAAAAAAATAGAATCCTTGGAGGCTGAAGTCCATAATATTAATGCGACAATGGAGGACAAGATTAGAGCATCGGTGCAGTTTATGTTTGCAGACTTGCAAAGAAAATTTCAGGGTGCAGCTCCCACTCCACCTCTCCCAGTAGCTCCCACTCCCCCACCTCAGCCTGCGGACCCCATTTTTGATCCTCCTCCTCCGCCGCAGCTACCTACTTATTGTGAGTTGTATGTTGATGATCCTCAACATCATATAGTTGCATATGGGATGGTATATTGTATAGGAGATACAGTTCATCATCAACAGTTAGAGGTAGAGAATCAGAGGGTCACTGTACAAGATATTATAGATAGATCAGCTCGGATACCATTACCTACAGATGAGGTGACGACAGTTGGACATAGTATCAGCCATTTTTTACTTTGGCCATCCAGACTTCTTCGACTCATTACCACAGAGGTATGGATGTTATATCTTTTATTTTATATTTTTATTAATGTTTTATCATTTGAAAACTAATATATTTTTCAATTTATTTTTACAGGAATACTTCAAAGGTAAAGAAATACTATATAGACAACAGCAAAGACAGATAGCTATGACAACAGATGCAGATACTAGCAGTCTTGACAAATTGTCAAGATATTCAAATTTGTTGGCGGATCATTATGACTTTACAATGGAAGCTCATGTCTGTGGACGTGAACTAAGTGTGGGGATTATGAAAACTGATATCATGGAGTTTGTCACTGGAGATAAGTCGGGCATCAACGTGGTTCAAATTTTTATCATGTAAGTCTTAACACCTTTTCCTTGCGTTATATTTATTAAAAATGTATACTTATGTCTTCTTTGTATTAGGTATCTGTATAAAATTTGTGAGAGGAATGAGCTTACAGATGTATATGGATTCGTGGACCGACAATTGATTTCCCCTGAAGCATGTGCATTGGATGAGGAACAAAGAATGCTTTATATTGCTGATAGATTTGAAAATAATGTAATCACACAGTGTTGGATGATGCCTTTTTGTGAGAGGTATGAAACACATCCCTCTCAAAGAGTTAATTATCTTTTAACATAAAAAACCACTAACGTTAAATTTCCTTTTATCAGGGATCATTGGATGTTAGGGGTTTTTTACCCTAGGGAGAAAACACTTTATTGGATATGCTCCCTCCATGATGATGTGCGAGAAAGTTTTAAGAATATATTGGAAACGTAAGTTTCAATTTCACAATAGTTTTATATATTATAATGAATTTTAAATTTACCCCATTCGTATTATTTTCTAACAGGGCATGGGTCCACTTTTGAAAAAGCGCAAAGAAAAGGAATTTCAAGATCAAATATGTACATGCGAAGGTAAATATCCATTTATAATTTGTACATTTTGAATTATTACATAAAAATAATATATTTAATTTACACTCATTCAAACAGAAATGTCATGAGCAACAAGGCATCATCGAATGCGGATATTACATGTTAAGATTTATGTATGAAATAATAACAACTGGGACAGTTCTGAGTTTTGACCTGGTAAGATTTCCTCTTTCTCATAATATTTCAATTTGATTTATTCATTATACACGTTGACTACTATCCTTTTCCTTTGCAGCTTTTTGATGACCCTCAACCCTTTACTGATGAAGATATCAAACACTTACAAGTGGAGTGGTCAAATTATTTTACAGGTTTGATTGACTTTTAGTTGTTTGTAATGTAAAATGTAATTTTGAATATTGTCAATGTAATTGTGTATTTCGTAGTCGTTTAGGTTGGATTTAGTTTTTTTTGAAGTTGACAGTGTAAGTTTTGAATGTTATAGAAGTGAATGTTTAATTTTTCTCTACTTCTTGTTTTGGTCTACTGTTGATGGTTTTTCTGGTCTGGATTTTGGTATGGGGGGAGAGGTTCCAAGGGGGTGGGTGGGTGTTTGGGGGGTGTCCAAGGGATATGGGAGGGGTGTCCAAGGTGTGTTTGGGGCTGTCCAAGGAGTCAGTTGGGTGTAAATGAGGGTGGGGGGGGGGGGCTGTCCAAGGGGTGGGGGTGTCCAAGTGGTGGGGGTGTCCAAGGGATATAGGAGGAGTGTCCAAGGGGTGTTTGGGGCTGTCCAAGGGGATGGGGGGGTTTCCAAGGGGTAGGGGGGTTTCCAAGGGGTCGGGGGGGTGTCCAGGGGGTGGGGGGCTGTCCAAGGGGTGGGGGGTGTCCAAGGGGTGGGGGTGTCCAAGGGATATGGGAGGGGTGTCCAAGGGGTGTTTGGGGGTGTCCTAGTGTTTGGGGGGTGTAAATGAGGGTGGGGGGGCTGTCGAAGGGGTGGGGGTGTCCAAGGGGTGGGGGGTGTCCAAGGGATATGGGAGGGGTGTCCAAGGGGTGTTTGGGGCTGTCCTAGTGTTCGGGGGGTGTAAATGAGGGTGGGGGCTGTCAAAGGGGTGGGGGTGTCCAAGGGGTGGGGTGGTGTCCAAGGGATATGGGAGTGGTGTCCAAGGTGTCTGGGAGTTCTGTCCAAGGGGCCGGTTGGGTGTAAATGAGGGTGGGGGGGCTGTCCAAGGGGTGGGGGTGTCCAAGGGGTGGGGGTGTCCATGGGATATGGGAGGGGTGTCCAAGGGGTGTTTGGGGCTGTCCAAGGGCTCGGGGGGGTGTCCAGGGGTCGGGGGGGTGTCCAAGGGGTCTGGGAGGGCTGTCAAGGTGTGGGGGTGTGTCCAATGGGTGTTTGAGGTTGTACTAGGGGTCTTGGGGGTGTAAATGAGGGTGGGGGATGTCCAAGGGGTGGGGGGTGTCCAAGGGGTGGGGGTGTCCAAGGGATATGGGAGGGGTGTCCAATGGGTGTTTGAGGCTGTACTAGGGGTCGTGGGGGTGTAAATGAGGGTGGGGGCTGTCCAAGGGGTGGGGGGTGTCCAAGGGTTGTGGTGGGGCTCCAATGTGGTGGGGGAGGGCTGGCCAGGTTGTTAGGTGGGTATAGATGAGGGTGGGGTTCAGTTCGGGCTTGGGGGAGGGCTGGCATGGTTATTTTTGTTTGGTTTCTGGTTTCTTTTTGGTGAGTGCAGTGTAATTATTTAAAAAAATATCGCTTTCACGTCGGTTATTTTATAACCGACGTGGTAAATAAATCGGTAGGGGTTTATCACTTTGGTTTTTTCGAGAACCGACGTGATAAACCGTTCCCGGGCCTTTTATCACGTCGGTTCTTAATATAACCGACGTGCTAAAAGGCCTGGGAATCGATTTACCACGTCGGTTATTAGATAACCAACGTGCTAAAACGTTTCCCAGGCCTTTTTATCACGTCGGTTATTTAAGAAACCGACGTCATAATAGGCCCGGGGAAGGGTTTATCACGTTGGTTATGTCATAACCGACGTGATAAACGATATCCCAGGCGTTTTATCACGTCGGTTTAGAAAATAACTGACGTGATAAACACCCCCCCCCCCCCCCCCCCCCCCCCCCCCGCGCATATTTATCACGTCGGTTATTAATGAACCGACGTGATAAACAACGTGATGTTAGGGATGTTACGTCGGGTTTTAAATAACCGACGTAAAAAACGTTATTTATAACGTCGTCTGTATTAACGTCGGCTAAAAACCGACGTAAATAATGAAAAATAACCGACGTAAAAAATGTTTTCTGCACTAGTGCCTCTTCCTTGATTGGTAGTGGGAAAGGATGAGATATTTCTTTTCCAGGGACACATATGGGTGATAGAAAACATACGCAAGGAGCTGATGCGGGATTTTCATTCCTCAGTTTGGGAAGTTCATCCTGACATCACCAAGATGTATCATGATCTACAACGCCAGTACTGGTGTCCAGGTATGAATAGAGATGTTGCTAGTTTTTTCATGAGATGTTCTACTTTCCAGTAGTTGAAAGCAGAGCATCAGCGACCATCAGGGATTTTACAGTAGTTACCCATTCCCGAGTGGAAGTGGAATGATGTCACAATCGACTTCATGACCAGGTTACCGAGGTCACCTCGAGGGAGTGATGCTGTATGGGTTGTTTTCGACATGTTTACAAAGGTTTCTCACTTCTTCCCAATCAATGAGACCTTCAGTGTTGATGATCTGGGACGGTTGTACATCCGAGAGATTGAACATCTACATGGAGTTCCACACTCCATTGTTTTAGACAGGGATGTACGCTTTACTTCTCGGCTCTGGTAGGGACTTCTAAAGGCTTTAGGTACACAGGTACATTTGAGTACAGCATACCATCCCCAGACTGATGGCTAGTCCCAGTGTATGATCCAGGTGCTTGAGGATATGCTCTGAGCTTGCATTCTAGACTTTGGAGGTTCTTGGGAGAAGCATATTCCTCTGGTGGAGTTTTCCTATAACAGTAGTTTCCAGGAAACTATTCAGATACCACTTTACGAGGCTTTGTACGGTAGGCCATTTCGATCACCCTTATGCTGGATGGAGGCATAAGAGGCAGCTTTGTTGGGACCTTGTCTTGTCTAGGAGACCTTAGAGAAGATAGAGTTGATTTGAAAGAGGATGGATACAACACAGTCTTGGAAGAAGTCTTATGTTGATCAGCGGAGATGACTTCTAGAGTTTGAGGTCGGGGATCAGGTCTTCTTGCGTGTCGCACCGAGGTTGGGACACAAGAGGATTTGGAGACAGGGTAAGATTTCACCATTGTATGTCAGGCTGTTTGAGGTGTTCGAGAGAGTTGGTCTGGTTTCCTATTAGTTCCAGTTCCCGTAGAGGTATCGGTCTACGCATGACGTCTTCCACGTTTCTCAACTCTGAAGTTACTTTCTAGACCCGTCTCATGTCTTTCAACCTAAGGAGGTTGAGCATGAAGTGGATGTGTTGTTTGAGGAGCATCCCATTTGGATTTCCGATCGCATTACGAAGGTTCTCTGTAGTCGGTATGTTCCTCTAGTATGGGTGATATGGAAGCATGGGAAAGTGAAGGACAAGACTTGGTAGAGGGAGTCTGATGTACAATCGCAGTGACTTGAGCTGTTTGGGATTTCTTCTTCTACGCCTCTCTAGGTAAATTTGGGGACAAATTTATTTAAGGGGGGGAAGTTTGTAAGAACCCAGATCTTTGTTTTGAGGAATGTATTTCTTTTTCTTATAGTTTTTGAGAAAAGAGTAGTTTCTAGAAATTTTTGAAGTACATGTCGTGTACTTTATGAGTACACGATGTGTACTCCCTTGCCTCACCAGGCCATGTGTTGGTCGTGTCCGAGACACACACACAGTGTGTAGGGGTAAAGTGGAGGCTGCTTAAAGCAGAGTAAAGAAAAGTAGAGTACACTTCATGTACTCAAGAAGTACACGTCGTGTATTTTCTTTTTTTTTCATTAAACGGATTGGGGTCACGCCTAAGCGACAGAACTGTCTTCTTCTCCAGTGCCTTCGACCGGGAGCGACCCGTACGGCTGCAGATCTTCTCCGAGCCCCCGAGACTCCTTCCTTTCTCTGAATCGACCACCATCGATTGCATTGTAACTTTAGTGGTGAGTTCATCCTTATCCTAGATCCTTGATTTCCAATTCCTCCTCTTTCTTAAGTTATCATGGTTTGATCGTTTTTTTCGTTTTTGTGGATCTATGTCGTTCTGAGGAGAATCAAGACTCGTGGTTCAAGTATATCGATCTCCTAGGATCGAGGAAGGTGGTCTGTGCCTTAACTTTCGATGTCTTTGAGTTTTATGTGCAAATTCCACCAATACCCGTGGATGGGGTATTTTGTGTTTACCTTTTTGCCCTTTTGGTTATTCCTGCATTACTTGCATGCTTGTGTAGAGTTAAATAGATCAAGTTTGTGGATAATTGTCATGCTTGGATTTTTTTACCCTGATTTTCTCTAATTGCAACCTTTGGGTATCTTTAGCCTTTGACCATTGTACCAGTTTCCATGACTTGTTATCGTAAGACGGAATGATGTTGTTAACATGCTTGTTTCCTTGTAGACTGTTTATCCAAGTAGCTCTATAAGTGTATTTTGGTTATCCAAGTAGCTCTATAAGTGTACTTTGGTTATCCAAGTATCTATATAGGTGTACTCTGGCCTTATAGCATTTATATGAACTAACTGGCACGGGACCGTGAGAACCCGGTGCTATTGACTATAAGGGATAGATCGAGTGAGCTTCAGAGAGAGTCTTAGATATTATAGACTATATGGCGATAGACCAAGTGAGCTTCCTCAAAGAGTCTTGGACATTATAGACTACAGGGGATAGACTGAGTGAGCTTCCCAGAGAGTCTTAGTTATTATATACTACAGAAGGGTAGACTGAGTGATCTTCCTCGGAGAGTCTTTACCTTGTTTGAATGTCTTTAAAACCTTCCCAGGATAGAGGAGGAATTGATCGAGTGAGCTTCCTCAGATATTCTATGGTATACCTTGGGCTATAGGAGTATTGACCGAGTGAGCTTCCTTAGAGAGTCTCTAGACCTTGGGTCCAAGAGGGTTAGACCATGTGATATCCCTCAGAGAGTCCCTGAATACCCTAGACTATAAGGGGAATTGACCGAGTGAGCTTCCCCAGAGAGTCTTATAATTTTGTATGACCAACCCAGAGGGATTAGGCTGAGTGAACTGCCCAGAGGGTTGTTGTAATTCTTGGATAGGACCAGAGGGGATGGATGTGAGTACTTCCCATAGGGTTTCTTGTTTGTGTTTACTGTTGCTTCACTGCTAGTTGTTGTTCTGTGGATTGATCACTGTTGTATATCATCATGTTTACTGCTTACTAATTATTGCTTGCTATTGTTGCTATTTTTTACTGTTTTTTATACTATTACCTGCCATATACTCACTGACAGTTAGGCAAAGATCTTCGGGTGGTTGCCTACTAGGATTTATTCTCACACCCTGTTTGGGTCATGTTTTTAGGCCCAAATAGACTATGTTGTTGCAGGTATAGACAAGGTCAAGCGCCCTTCGACTTCTGGTACTTGATTGCCTTAGAGCAGGAGAGCGTGGGACCAGGATTTGGCTTGTCATGCTGGGGAGCTGTTTATATTCTTTTTTACTTGTTTTGGTACTAATGGGTTTTTCAGCATTGTGACTTGTTTGGATGCTTTCCTAGATATTTATCATGCATCATTTCATATATATACACATGAGCTACAGTTGTTGTTGATTTAGTCATTCTGCTGTTTATTATTGTTGGTTATATACTACTTCAGCTCTTTCATGTTTATTTACTTCCATTGTGTACTCTGCCAATGATGGCATAGTTTCCCTATTATCACTCCCAAGGCCCTCACTGGTAGTTGGTAGCCTCTGGCATTTGGGGAAATGCGGTTGAGGCCATGTGACCAACCGGGTATGGGGTGGCTCTGGGTGGCTTCCGGAACCGGGACGTTATAGTAAAAAGTAAATTGGGTAATTTTGGATAGAAATAAAATGTTAAGGACTATAAGATGACCCCTAAACAAGAACAAATTTTATTGGATGATTTTAATTCGACCCTTAACACTTAAGTATCGAAATTTTGTTTTTTAATGGACACACATTAATGAAAATGACATAAATATTATTTAAATCAAAGAATGTCACAAAATGTCACTTTATTTGTCTTAAATATGTCATATGTGACCACATGGGGAAAAGGTAGGTTATTAATGTATATAAGTGTTTATTTTTAACATAATAAAATTATTTTGATGATATTTATTTATTTATTTTGGTGCCACTTGTATGAGATTTTGATGTATATGATATATACTTTATTAAATAGTTGAAGACATCACATTCAGATTTTATATAATATCACATTTTTAATATAGGTCACCCAAAAGATATATTGGTATATAAATAATCTTATAAAATATAGACTATTTATCTTAAACCTGGTATTTTATTTTAAAATTTTAGTGAATAAATAAGTATATTAAATAATTACACAATTATGATGTGGTTATTATTCAATTAATGAAACAATAAAATAAATGATATTATAAATGTTAAAATAAATATAATTTAAATTCATTAATGTGATTCACAAATTTTATAGATTTTTATGACATATTATGGGTGTATTAAATTATTTTTTTTGGTTTCATCTTGTTTACATGATTTTCTTAAAATCAATGTAATGAATAGTTTCAAAATTGACACTAATAATGTTTTATCAAAATAATATTTTATTAAATTATTTAAAAGTCATAATTCGTTTTTAAAAATAATTAATTATTATTATATGGTCTAAAATTTTAAAAAAATGTTCATTTATGGTCCAAATTACGTCAAATAAGAAAAAATTACAACCATTTAATACTTAATTTATGTTATCATAGTTAAAATTAAAATAGGTTAACTAGTGGTTAATCAAAATGATAAAGTTTAAAATAATATCAAATATTGTATAAAATAAATTTTGTGATATTATTACAACCTTATATTATATTAAATTATAATAAATGGACATTTTTTGTAATTTGAATATGAAATTAATTTATTATAATTTAATATTTTGAGAAATTTATATAGTTCCCCTCAACTCAATTATGAAAGGGCACCTCCTTCCCCACTAATTAACATCACATTGAGAATTATATCTCAACCATAACTTGAAAATTTCTCTTATAAAATTCCTTATACACCTTATAGAGGTTTGGTTCTTCTCAAAATACCAACTCTAGAGCCATTTATAATAGATCCAAATGAGATGTTTCGAAAAAGATATAATCGCTCTAACTGATCACTTTATTTGTCTAGTCTTTCTTACCTACTCTAAATCTATTATTTTTATCATAAAATAATAAACTTAATGTCCTAAATACTATTAGATTTTATTATAATCATGAAAAATAACATTTTACACACCCTTTCCTATCAAAAATGAAGCAAAAGTATTACTCATGCGTACATAGGGCTTACCATCTCCATGTAGCGATACAGTTCATTTTTTATCACCATATTTTTTGTTGGGAATTATGATGGTTATAATGATTATATATTATATATATTACATAATTATAATTTTTATTGATAATATTATGTCTACCTTATCATCATCTAATCTTTTGAGAAATGATAACATCGCTTGTACGTATGTATAGACTGGCATGTCCATGATACGATGAAAATATGTTTTCACTTATATTTCACATGGATGATAATAAGGATTATTTTTAAAAAAAATATGATATATATAACATAATAATGATTATTTAAGGTTAAATTTTTATTTACCTTTCTTTAATTCCATTAGAAGAAAAATGGAAACAACATGCATGCTTACGTACAACATACCGTCTCCAAGAACAATGTAATACATTTTTCTATATTTAATTTTTTTGATTTATTGTAAATTGGTATATAATTAATATATATTATGTTTAAACCATGATTAAAATTCTATAAATTATGGTACCATGATCAAATTATGAGGACCAGGACTACCAAACTGAAATATACTCGGAAAACGAAGTAGTTATCGCCCGGAACATTGGTTTTAAAAATACATTATTAATAAATGGGTGATAAGATGTTATAAATAAAAAATAAATGGTATAATTAAATTAATTTTAAGTAATACATGTATATATGAGGTTTCAACATTATAAAATAAATAAATTACTTGAGATAAATGTATTTTTTACTCAATTTCAATTCATTGGGTTAAACTAACATTTCATTGATTATGTTGTTATATGATTATGTGTGAAATGAATTTTTATTATTTTTTATTGTATTTAACATTATTTTATAAATATTTACCAATAATACACATAATAAATTCTTCTTATTAATTCTCACATCAATGAGATGATATTTATAGAGGGTTAATTTCACAATCTTGTCATTATTTGAGATTATTTATCTTTCAAGTATCTGTTTGGGAAAATAAATCTTACATGTCCTTTTTTTATAAAAAAATACAAAAGGGGTTTTAGTATTTTTAAAATTCCATTTTACCCATATTTTATATTATTACAAAATTATTTTCAAGTAATCTTTTATATTTTTTAAAATAACATACTTTGTGAATTTTAGGTAATTTTTTGAATGGGATGTTTTTTAACTTATACTAAATAATAATATTTTAAAATATTCATAATTAATTAATGTATTTATGGTTCATTTAAAATATTAAAATGTTATTTTGAAAAAATATTTTTCTTTTGTAATTATGAAGCTTTTAAAAAAATGTTTTCGAAATGGAATGGATATTTTCCTTATGAATTATTTCAAGTGGTGTTTTAAAATAATTTTCCATATAAGATTACATAATTTGATGTTACTTATTATTTATTAGGTTTATGATTCAAGGATATTATCCTTATTATTTCTATATTTATTTTATGTTTTTTATGGAACTATATTTATGAAACCGGTTTCTTTTCATGGGTTATGAGATGATGAATGATTTTTGTTCATATGGAATACAAATATATGGTTTTCATTTTGTGATGTGCAGGACCATTATATCCCTCAAATTAATTGGTTAATGAATTATACCTCATGAGATAATTATGGGAAACAAATCAATGTTATTGATTTATTATGATAAACAAGTTGAAGTGATTTATTTATTGTGGGAAACATGTTTTATGGCCTAATCTGATGTTATCGGTAATTAATCATGACATATAAAATGATTTCTATACTTATGATGATTCCACACACATTTATAACATGAAAATATGGTTCATTATTGAGTAAAAATGAATTATAATTCTTAGGATTCAAGTCTTTTGAAATGATAATGTTTATGTCAAGAATCATGTTTATGATCTAATGATAGGTTGGGTATGAACTTCATAATTTATATTCATGACCACATAACCTTATTTTTATCTTATTATTTCATATGATAATGAATTGATATCTTCTATGTTTTCCCTTATTGAGCATCTGATCTGACCCTTTCTTATGTTTCCTTCCCAAGATGATGAATAAAGTTTTAGGTAAGTTATGCCAAAGAGGACTACTGTGTGAGATGATCTTTATGGGATATGTTAATGATCTTTTATAAATTAGGAAGATTTTATTTCTAATCTCCAAATAATATAAACCTTTACAGTTTTGTAATGGATTATATTTTTATTCTTCTAAAAATATGTAATATCTATGTATGAAAATATTAAGTCATTATAGTTGGTATCAGATCTAGTTTTTGACAATATTTTCATATTAGGGTTCGAAAACATTTATGAAAACCTTGAGCATAAGACTAAGTATAGGATAAAATACTAAAGTTTTGATAATTATTATGAATGACCTAGGTTAAACCTATGGTTTTATTTGTTAAAAATAAGGTGTAAATATTTTAACATCAACCCTCGTGATTATATAGTTTACCCTCTATGATTAATGTTGCCCAAAATATACTTTTTGGTTTTAGTTAATAGATGGAACATAAAGAAACCTCGTTATTAATGAATGTGATAGGAAATGAAATTATTATCCTACTGAGAAACTAGGTGTAATGAGAGAATGAATACAAAATCTTGTTGATAATATCACACAAATTTCTCAAGCTATGAATCATAATAGGAATCAAAATTAAAAAAGGATAAAAAAACATTATGTTGAGTCCTTCTTGAGGTATTATCTACCTTCTTTCAGTGGGTATTCTAATCCACTAGTGGCTTAGAAATAGATCGATAAAACTAAAAAGATATATTTGGTTCTATAATATTCATAACATAAGAAATTCATAATGGATTATAACATTTGTAAGGTTAAGTGGATCAATGGTAGAATCTTATTAATAATATGATGCAACAGGATGAAATTGACTCCTTAGAATGAAATGAGTTCAAGAACTTAGTTTTCAATAATTACTTTCCTCATATTATTCATATGAGAATAGAGAAGCAATTTGTTAATTTAAATCAAAATTATGATGAATCTATTGGAACCTATAAAGGAAATTTTACAAGGATTTTGAGGTATGAATATGGCATTATCATCCAACATGAAATTTAGTTTTATCGATTCTTCAATGGACTAAAACCAAGTATTTGAAAGGGTTTATCCATAAAGTACTTCATTATATATGAAGAAATCATCCAATAATCCATAAAGGTGGATAAATAGGTTAGATATATGTATCAATATCATGGTTTTTACAAGAAAAGGAATATAGAGTGTAAAAAAATATAAAATCCCTAGAGATAAGAATATGAGCTTTCTTTTATGTTTAAAGTGTGGTAACAAGCATGATGTAAATTTTATTAAGGGGAGTGGTAAATGCTTCAAGTGTAGAAATTTAGTTCTTTTGGAAAATTAATTCTGATGTGATTGGGAAAAATAGCTACTGATGTGAATACTGATAAGGCTATACAGAATGAACCCCCACACTTCAATGCTTCAAGTGTAAGGAAAATGGGAATTATGCTAATAAATTCTCAAATACAATGGTTAAACATGATGATCGATGTAAAAAACACGTAAATCAAAATAAAATTAGAAACCTCATTCAATCACAATTGAAAATTTGGAGTACGACAACTAAGTGGTTAAATTATTGAGTGTTTATGTATTGGAATTGAATAATAATGTAGTAGAAGAAATTTTATGGTATAATAAAATAGTGAAACATATAAGGATTGTCCCACTATAGTTTTTCTCTAAGTATTTGAAAGTATATGTTGAATTGTACTGGTAACCATGACAATTGATTGAGGTGGTTTTTTTAGAACACATGATTAAGGGAAAGATAACCCTTAATATGTATATAAATATATGTTTGATAATGATAAAATAAATAGAATAGTATTGATAACCTGGGAACTTATTATTAATACAATGAGAAGGTGTTTTATGATATCATGGATTGAGTTTATAAATGTTTTTGATTTATGGTGTGAGGAAAGAGTTATTTTTTAAAAAAATTCTTATTTTCACTAAGGTTTTATGGTAATTTAGGCTATTATCATGTTTCAAGAGAATACATGATAATGGTACGCACATGTTTGGTGTTTGACAATTAATAGCTATGTCAAGATACTTGGTAGATAATTTATAGGTTTATTTTGGGTATTTAGTTACCTTCTTTCAAATGTTTTTGATTTTAAACTTTTTGCAAGTTCATAAGGGTAACGTTTTATGAAATTATTTAAGATGAATTTTGGATGAGGTTTTATATATTAATGTATTACTTTATCATATGAAGATGTATGCATATTTGATATCCTGTCATAACTATTTTTTTATAATTATAACTAGATATAAAAGGAATGACTTATCATCCCTTTATGGATCTTATGATTCACTAGTTCTTCAAGAACTAAAATTTCATCTTCATTTCTTAGAGTAGGAGATTAAGTAGAAATTGGTAAATTCACAACCAAAGTGTGAGATTTTACTTATGAAATGAAATAAATTACTTCTCTTAAAGTATTTTAGAATAAAATATTATTTTATTATCATTTTTATGATATTTATGGCCTTTTTAAGACTTATTTGTTCGATGGTTTTCTTCTCAATAACCTTATCATTAACATGTTCTATATCACTATATATTAATTCTTGGGTATTATATTTCCCTTAAAAGACCATATTTTAATTTTTTTTTTCTATGTGGAAACCTAGTTATGCATTACTTCAAGTACACTTTATGTTTCCAACATTCCATTTTTAAGGGAAGTATTATTATTCTATTTTAAAATGTGGGTTTCAATGAATAAATTATCAAATTGTAAAACCTTTGATGACCGATAATATTTTTTTGGGAGAAATGTATTTTAAGGGGGAATAACGTAACAACCTATGATTTTTATGAAATGGATTTTCAAATAATTTGGTTTATTTGAAAGCTTTTGTTGCATGCAATAGAAAGTTTTGATGAACCGTGAATTATTATTAAAAAATTAAATGTCTATTATAAACTAGTTATTAAATTGGATGGAATTAATATCAATAACTAATTTATTAATTAATTATAAATTTATAACTCAATATGATTTTATTGTATTGTTCTTATTAAAAGATCACATAATTTTTGGTAAGTCACTTTATTATTCAAAAATATTTTTTCTTAAAAAATGATATTTTCTTATTTTATGAGTGAATATTAATTTATATATGTTATAATAAATCTATTTTAAAAAATTAATTTCACTTTTTAATTCATTATTTCAAATTTATCATTAAATTTATTTTTATAATTTTCTGAAAACATTTATTTTTAAAGGGATAGTTAAAATACTCATTTTTATTGAAAATTGTATTTTCTTTTAAATTATTTTCATGGGAAAATTATTTTTTGGATTGTTTTTAAATTTTTATTAGTTGATTTTTATTTAAAATAAAAATATTTATGGCTTTTTAAGTGTATTTTATACTTCAAATTAGTATGAAAATATATATTTAAAATGGGAAATTTTTTAAAAAACTGTTTTTCATGGAATTTTCTCAATTTTATATTAAATTAAATTCTGAAATTTTTATGTCTTGAATTTTTATAAATTGATTCAATATTTGGATTCAAAACATAAAAATTTATTAATTATTTTCCTTTTATTTCAGGGAAATGTAAATTTTAACCTTGGTAAATTTTGTTACCATAGTAAAGGGTAAATTGGGTAATTTATGTTAAAAATAAAATGATAAGGACTATAAAATGACCTTTACACATGAAAAAAAAATTATTGGATGAATTTAATTTTACTCTCAATACTTAAGGATATAAATTGAGTTGTTTAATGGGAATTTTCATGAAAGTTACATATATATTATTTAAATCAAAGAATGTCACAAAATGTCACTTTCTTTTTCTTAAATATCTATTATGTGTCCAAATGTGGAAAAAGTTAGGTTATGAATGAATATAAGTGCCATTTTTAACTTAATAAACTTATTTTTATGATATACATTTATTTATGATTTTTTCGGCCACTTTTCTGAGATTATGATGTCTATAATATTTTATTCAATAAAAAGGAAAAGATGTCACATTCATGTTTTAAATACTATATCATTTTTAATATTTGGTAACCTTAAATATATATTCAATTATAAATATTATTCTAAAATATATAAGATTCATCTTCATCATGGTATTTTATTTTTTATTTTAAGTGAATAAATAAGCATATCAAATACTTACACAATGATGATACAGTAATTATTCAATTAATGAAATAATCAAATAAATGATATTAAAAATATTGAAATAAATATTATTAGAATTAATTAATGTTCTCCACAAATTTTATAGATTCTTATGACATATTAGTGGTGTATTAGATTATTTGTTTCAAATTTTTCTTGTTATATTGATTTTCTTAAAGTCAATGTAATTAATTGTATCAAAATTGACACAAATGATATTTAATCAAAATAGAATTTTATTAAATTATTTGAACAACATAAAAAATATTTAAAAGTAATAAATTTAGTATTAAATGGAATAAAATTTAATAATTTTTTTATTTATGGTCCAATTGACATTATGTACATAAAAATTACAACCTTTTGATATTGATAAATTTGTTATAGTTGTTAAAATTAAAACAGGTTAACTATGGGTAAATCAAAAGATAAGTTATAAAATAATACCAAAACATGTCTAATATATATTTTTTGATAATATTAAAGCATTATATTTTATTATATTATAATCCATGTCCATTTTCTATCATTTTTATAGAAAATAAATTTATTATAATTTAATCTTTGGACGAACTTCAAAACTTCTCCTCACTTCAATTATAAAAGGACACCTCCTTCCCCACTTCTTCAAATCACTTTGATCCTTCTATATAGACCATTTCAAAAATATATCTTATAAAATTCAATATCCACCTTATATAGGTTATTTTATTCTCAAAATACCAAACTTATATCCGTTTATATAAGCTCCAAATGAGTCGTTTCGAATAAGATCTAATCACTCTAACCAATCTATTTCTTTTTATACTCTTCCTTATCTCCTATAAGTATAATAATTTTATCATAAAATAATAAAATAATTATCCTAAATATTATTAAATTTTTTTATTATTATTAAAACACTATTTTAAATCCCCTTTACTATCAAACAGAAAGTGAATGTATCACTTATGCATACGTACGTCTTACCATCTCCATGTAGTGATATAATTAATTTTTCATCACTATCTTTTATAGATGGTAATTATGATGGTTTTAATGGTTATATGTGATATATATTACATAATTATAATTTTTTTATTATAATATTATATCTAACTTTTCATTATAAAATATTTTGAGAAATGGTAATGTTTCTCATGAGTACGTAGGGGCTACCATCTCCACGATGTGATGGGATTTGTTTTTCACTTATATTTTGAATGGAATAAAATAAGGTTGATTCTTATGAAAATATATTATATATATAACATAATAATGATTCTATAAATTTGTATTATTATTTACCTTTATTTCATTCCATCACATGAAAAATGGAAAGAACATTCATGTGTACGTACATCCTACCATCTCCATGAATAATGTAATTCATTTTTCTACCACTAATTTTTTTGAATTATTATAATTATATATATATTTAATGTATATGATGTATAAGAAATTATTAAAATTCTATAAATTATGGGACCATGATCAAATTATATGGACTGGGACTACCAAAATGAAGCATTCTTAGAAAATGAAGCAATTATCACCCAAAATATTGATTTCAATAACAAATTATTAATAAATGGGAAATAAGATATTTAAAATAAATAATACATTGTATGAATGAATTAATTTGATGGAATAAATGTATATATGAGGTTTTAATGTGAACAAATAAAGAAAATACTTGAGTTAAGGTAACTCTTAACTCAATACCCATTCATTGGGTTAAATACCATTTCATTAATTATGTCATGCTATGATTATGTGGGAAATTACTTCTGATTATATTATGTGGAATTTACACTTTTTTATGTGTATTTATAGTGAAAACACATAATCAAAACATTTTATTAATTCTCACTTTAATAATATAATATTTTTTAGGGTTTATTGAAAAATCTCAACATTATTTGAGATTGCTTATGTTTAAAGTCATCGTTTTAGAAAATTTATATTCTATGTAAATGTTTTATAAAATATTTTCCAAAAGGGTATTTAATATTATTTAAAATCATTTTTACCCATGTTTTATCTTTAAAAAAACAATTTAAAGAATATTTTTTTTCATTTTCCAAATAAGGTACTTTGTGACTTTTCTAAAAAAATATGAAAGGAATGTTTTTTTTACTTTTATGGAATGAGTAGATTTTCTTTATTTTAGGATGAATTAATTTTTTTAGTATTATTTTAGATTATTACAAGTTTATTTTAAAAGAAAAATTTACCTTTTTTAATTTTGTATCTTTTAAAAAAATGTTTTCAAAATATAAGGGATGTTTTTCTTAGGAATTATTTCAAGTGATATTTAAGATTATTTAACATATAAGATACAAATATTTTGGTATTAATTATTATTTACTGAAGTTTTGATTCAAGTATACTATCCTTATTCTTTCTATTTTTGTTTTTTGTTTTGTATGGAATGATATTTATGAAACCCATTTCTTTTCATGGGTTTTTATATGATGGATGATTTATGTTCACGTGGAACACATATGTATGTTTTTTATTATGTTATGGGTTGGACATATATCTATCTCCAATGAATTGGTTAATGAATTTTATCTCATGGTAAAATTATTGGAAATAAGTCGAAGTGATTGATTCGTTATGGGAAACAAGTCAAAGGCTTGATCTATTTTTAGAAACATGTGTTACAAACTCATCTTAGGGTCTTGGTAATTAAACATGACATATGTAATGGTTTTTATACTTATAATGATGACACTAAAATTTATTACATGAACTTGTCATTCGTTATTGAGTTATGATGAATTATCATTCTTATGATTCATGTCTTTTAAAATTGTTATTTTTATTTCATGAATCATGTTTATGATTTATGCTAGGTTGTGTATGAACATAATATGTTATTTCCATGATCACAAAACCTTATTATTATTTTATACTTTCATATAATCATGGATTGATATCTCTTCTGTTTACCCTTACTAAGAATCTGATCTCACCCTTTCTTATGTTTCCTTCACCATTTAATGAATACAGTTTTATGTAGGGTATGCCTAATTGGATAACTATATGATAATATCTTTATGGGAGATGTTTAAGACCTTTCATAAATTAAGAAGATTTTATTTCTAGTATCCAATTACTAAAATAATTTATGGTTCTAGCATGGATAATATTATTATTAATCAATAAAGATTTATTCTCTATGTATGTAAAGATTGGGTCGTTATATATATTATATTATTTGTGCGTAATTTAAAATTATATAAGTTTTTGGATAGATATTTGGAATTTCTAAAAAATCTTTCAGTTGCATGGTTAGTTTACAAGGATTAAGTGAAACTATGAAGAAAGCCTTATAAATTGGTTTTTCTATTCCATTTGTTATTAAATGGTTTTTTAATTTCTAGAATATGGTTTGGGACCAACTATGGGATATATAGAAGAAACAATGTGGGTCCTATTATGCTTATGGTGTTGACACATATTTTACACTTGTTTATAGGAAAAAATTAAAGCGAACATGTGGTAATGCTATAGTTTTTCACTATTATTTTTTCTTGGTTTTCTCATGGTTTACCAAATTTATTAGGTTATCTAAAAAACTGTTCAAATCATTTTTTATGTGAGGGGAAAGATTTCCATCCTTTACATATAATTTTCCTAACTATACAGTCAGACCAAATACACTTAAAAGTGATTTTACCATTTTAACCCATCATGTTTTCAACTCTTCACCCTCTTTTTTCTCTTCCTCTCACTCAATAAAACTAATAAAAAAATCCAAGGGATCTCTCCCTCCCATCATCTTTGATTTTTTAGGACTATTCTACTTTTTTCAAGTGGTTTTATTATATATTTCTCCTTCTCTTCCCTTCCTCTCTTCTCATGTACCTCTATTTTATTATTTTTGATTTACCCATGAACCCTAGGGGCTATAAGGCTCAAAATTAATGTTATGGTGGATCTAATATTGTGGTTTTTTGTACTTATAGGTTTTGAATGGTGTCTCCTTACTAAGTATCACTTTTGTATTTTAAGGTGATGTGTTGAGACTCATTTCCTCTTGAAAAAGGTAGGTGTTTCTATGTAATCTCATTTATAACACATTTTATGTGATTATTAATTTTTTAAAATGATTTATTATAAATACATATTATTATGATATACCCACGATGGGTTATAAATGGTTTTCATGTAGTTTTTATAATTAGAAAGGAAATATTTTAAATTTTTACTTCTAGAATTGTTTTTTTAAATAACATGATATCATGTAAAGTGTTTATAAAAATTCTAAAATGTCCCTTTAAAATAAATTATATAAATTTAAAGTGATTTTAGGAATTGGTTGGCTTCCAAAGTAATTTTTTTCATGGGTTTTTTAATAAAGAAGGTGCATGTGTGGCTTGTGTTAAATGGTTTTGTTGATTTATAATCTTACAGTGGTTTAAAAATGATTTTTTTAAAGATGATGGTTTTTAGATTGATTTAAAAGTTAATTAAAATTAATTAGAATTATATTTTATTTTAATGTTGGATTTTATAGAATGTAATATGGCTTTCAAATTCAAGTTAGCATTGAAATTCTTATTTGTAATTTTATAAATAAACTCTTTTATTATTGGGATACAATATCTTAGGACCCTTATGTGTTGTTTTGATGTATAGTGTGGACCTTCAAGGTATTTTTCATATTCTATTATTATAATGTGATACTTATGTTTTTATTAAATGAATGCATTTATTTCTTTTGAGGGTATAGGTGGTGAGATGATGTTTATTTCAAATTATTTATTCCTGATTTATGTGGTAGTTTTATACTTGATTTTTACTCACCTCCACATTAATTGAGGTATCGGGAAACCTAGATAGTAGGTAGATTTTATAGATGAGTGAACACCAATTATAGATTATGTTATGTTTGTGGATAGTGGACTAGTTATATAGGGTGATATAATGGGTAGGATTATGTGCTTCATGGATTTTGAGAACATCTAGGATTTATTATTTTCCCCATGAAGTTTAATCAGACTATTGGTATATTGGAAATGTTAATTTAGGCTGATCTAGGGTTTTGGGTCATAAATTCAAGGGTTTTGTTACTTAATTCTCAGGGAGTTTCCCATGATATCTTGATACCTATGATATTTGGAGTCAATTTCATTAGTATTTTAACTAAAATTCATATTTTTTATAAAATAATATTTAAAGTGGGTTTTATAAAGTAAAGTGGAAATTTTTTCAAAATATAATTTCAAAAATGATTTATTTTTTATTGAGGGGGTGGAAAGTGTTGGGTATTACATTATATATTTTAAAATACCTCTTTTTTAGTAGTAATAAAATATTAAAAAAGGTTTGTTTTGTGTTTTTAAAAGGAAATCAATAAAGTGTTTTTATTTTTTATTTAAACATAAAACATAAAAAATATATTTTCAATTTTATTTTCAAATTGGAATTAATGAATTTTTTTATGAATGGAATTACATTGAAACTATGGTAGAATATTATTCAGTATGTTTAACCCACACCCTATATACACACTAGAGTATGTGTGTGTATGTAGTTAATTTATTTTATTTTAGGACCCTAGGTCTTGATTTAATCTTATATATTTTCGTATTCCATTGATAGACATGGGGTTATGGTGAGTGGCCATAGATCACATAAAGATCTTCATATAGTTTTTTTATTTTTAGGATATTGTATCATCTAATTTGGAATGGTTTATTTTATATTTTTTACTCATGTATGTGCTTCAACTATATTTTATTCATTTGTATATTTTTTATGTGTGTTTATTTCATTATTCCATGTTTTTTAGTGTATTTGTTTGGATATATTCATTTGATATGAATAAAATTTACAATGTCTAGATAATTCATGTTGAATTATAGTTTGTCTTCTTTTCTTATTTATATTATTTTTAAAAGGGTCAAGCCGTTATCAACTGTGTCTTCTTGATACCCAGTAACTATTTTTTTATCCCATGGGGATCTGGAATGCACTTTAGGCCTAGTGATAATCTAGGTTGGGTGATGTGTCAGGTCATCTCAGGTCAGTTTGATATAAATGGAATCATATTATAGACTCTAAAGATGTCATATGTTCTTTAAATAGTCTCTTTTTATTTGGGAAGTTTTTTAGGATGGAGATAGAATTTACAGAACTTGGTAGGTAGGTGTGGGGAAATATAAGCAATCCATTTCTTAACCTAATCCATGAGATAGCATAGGTAGTTGGGATTTAGTTTATTTTTTTCTATTCCTGTTGGTTTGATATTTTTTATGGTGTTTGTTTGATACTCATTAGAGTTATATTAGTTTCATTTAAGGTTGTTCTTGGAGTTTTGGATGAAAATAATTATAGAATTAGAGGTGTGATGTTGGATTTAATGTCTCAATAAACTATGTAATGGATATGCACTTGGTTTTGGAAATGTTTTAGGAATTTTTTCATGATTATCACATGACCTCCCAAATAATGTGTTTAAGTTAAATATAGATCTACATCTCATTTGGTTTCATTATTATTCCCCTTGATTCTTGGGTAGTTTCTGAGTGGTTATATGTATTGGTAAATGAGTCAGGTTGGCCTTGTGATATGTTTAAATTATTAGAATAAATTTTTAGTTTAACTTGTTGTGTATTTTCATTGTGTGATTAAGTTGAAATAGATTTTGTGAGTGAAAAATATATTTCATTGAAAAAAAAATTATTTAAAATGAATCCTTGGGTATTTTTTATAAAATATATTTGTTTTTAGGAAATTTAATATAGCTGGTTGTTTAAACATGAAATTCATAAATTTATTTGGTTTTAAAAATTTATTAGTAATTTACATGTAATTTATTTAGACTCTCTTTGAGTTTGTTTTCAATAGGGGTCAGTTATAAAATTTAAATACAAAGATTTTTTAACATCTAAAGGTGTTTTAAAATAAATAAGAACTTTAAACTTTTGAGTGGTTTTTTCATTTTAATGAAAGTTATTGGTTTTCAAAAATATATTTTTTTAGTTTTCTTGGTTTTTAACCCTTGAATGATTTTTAAACGATGGATAAATTTTGAAATTTTTTAAAGGTTGGGGTATTTTAATATATAAAGTGGATGATTTTTATAAATGGTTTAAATTAAGGAAGGTTTTATTTTAACTTATAATTGAATTTTTAAAAAAATGATTTCTTTTCGGTTTCTAAAAGAGGTAAAAATTTTAAAGGCTAATTTATTTTTTAAAGATGTATTTTATTTTGAAATAACCTTTGGGACTCCTTGATAGGGTTTCATAGATTAAAAATAAATTTGTTAAATTTGAGTTACTTATTGTGATAAATTATTTATTTGGGTTCTTACCATAATTGGTATTGGGAAAATTTGATGTGATTTTGGAGAAGTGGTTAGTGTGGGTTCATTTTTTGTGGTGTTTAAAGTAATCCTCCAAGAAAGTTCCTGAGTAAAATTAGAGTGTTTACCATTAGAGGAAATCATTTTCTTATTATTAGATCAAGATAGACTTTGAGTAGAGTGGTGGGTGTTAGCTTCCTCTCTGGGTGTTGTAATACTATTTATTTTAATTATCCAAGGAAATGTTTGTTTTACAGTTTTATTTGGGTACTATACTAGTTAGGTTGAGTAGATTGACCAAGTGATCCCTGGTTAGTTAGTTGGGTTGGAGAAGACTGGTCTTCTTAGGATTTTTGGTGACGATAATTTTTGGGATTCTTTCTTAATTAGTTAAAGAATTTTAGGTTTTGAGATGGATTTCACTTGGTAATTCCTTCGGGTTATGTTTTCATTTTCATTTATTAGAGTTTGTTTCATTAGTATGATCATGCCTCATTTATTGGTTGAACTTTTGTGGTTTATTTTTTATTCTAGACTTAAGGTGAGATTTATGCATAATTGTGGGTATTTATGGATAATGTATGGTTAATACTAGGGTACATGCATGGGTAATCAGCGTGTGTAGTTACTTCTGGTTGGATCGTGGGTGTCATTAGGTTGGTATTTTCTGTAAGGATATCCATGATTCTATGTCCCATAATATTGGACCATGTTATCCTATAATATAGTTTCATGACCCAAGGTTAGAACCATGTTATTCAATATTGAAGCATGTCCTTAACTACAATATATATTTGGATGTGATGGTTTCGGTGATCCAATCATGTAATAATTAGATGTTACTTGGTTTTGGGGTCCTCTATATGTATTTTTGGATTGTGATTCATTTTTGGAATCATAGTGGGTTCATTTATTATCCCTTATATAAAAGGATTCCCATTATTTCCACTAGTTTATGAAAACTATAAAATGTGGGGAGACATATACTAGGTCTCTACCTTCCTTGAAATTCATGCTAAATTATTTTGTATTGGTACTTATTCTGGTTATTTGATATTTTTTAGGGATTCATCATATTTTTTATGAGAAATATTTTTAAATATTAGTTCTTGAGTTTCATCTTTCTATTTATTTCTAATTTTACTTTATAATTTTTTGGGGTAAAAATTGGCAAGGTGGGGAGAATTATGATACCCCTATGTCACTATTGTCTTATAATATATATTATTTTGTGTCAATTATCATTTTTTGAGGTTTTGAGATTGAAATTATGAATTAATGGAATTTTTGTTCACTCTATTAAATGGTTACCGGAAATCTTGAAGAAATTATTACAAAAGGAGTTATTTATTTCAATTTTTTATAGAATCATAAATCTTCATTTGAATCACGACATTTGTTGCAAACTGAATTATAACTAATAGAAAACATTTGGGTCCTTTGGTGCTTTGTATATTAGATCACACATTGCACACGGTTAAAAGTGGATGTGTGATAGTGTTATAGTTTTTAAAAAATGGTTTTATATGGTTGGAACACGGTTTATCAAACTCTGTAGGGACTTTATAAAACCATGCGGCTGGAATTTGGGTGAGGGGTGTCCTATAAGGTTGATACATGGTTTTTTTAATTGTGTGGCTAAATAGTGTGTCCTGCCTAGATTCACTTAAAAGTGAATATCTTATTTTTACCCCATAAAGTTTTAAACCCTTATAACTAATTTATATCTCTCTCACTCATTAGATCCATGATAAACTCAAGTGATCTCTCTCTCCCTTTCTCATAGATTTTTTGGGCCTCCTATCCTTGTTTTTAATACATTTTATTATGTATTCCTCCTTCTTTTCCCCTCCTATATTCTCATATCCTCCTATGCTCTTGGTTTTGATTCCCCAATGAATTATAGTAGTTGTGGGGAATAAAATTATGGATATGGTGGATCAAATTTTTGTGGGTTTTATGCTTAGGGTTTGTAAATTGTTCCTCCATATGTGGTATCTATTTAGTTATTAATGGTAGTATGATGTTTCTTATTTCCACTAGAAATTGTTTTTTGTTTCTACGAAACATCCCTTATAAAATTTTTCATGTGATTCTTGGTTGACAAATATTATTTAATATATATTTATATGTGTGAATATGGTAAAACATTTATGGGTTGAAACTTTTTTCCAAGTGGTTTTCATACATAAACATGGAAATATATTCAATGTTTTCATGGAGAGTTGTTTTTGAAATAACTTTATGGAATTCCAAGTGTTTATTGAAATTTATGAGAGGCCAATTAAAATTAATTCTATAAATTCAAAGGGGTGTTTGGAACCTATGGGTTTCAAAGGAAAGATTTTATATTTTTAAGGAGTTGTTTGATAATGAAAGGGAATGTGCAACCCGTATTAAATGGTTTTGAGGCTTTATAGTCTTATAGTTGTTTGAAAATTATTGTTTTAGAAATTTTTTGGGTTTAAAATATATTTAAAATAATATTCACAAGACTTGGTTTTTAAATGGTGTTTTGAAGTGGGATTTTATATAAGGTGAGATGGCTTGGAATTCTATGTTAATTTGTAAAGGCCCATTTATAATTGCATAAATAAACTATTTTATGATTTTTAGACCCTATATTTGGACCCTTATTTGTTATTTTGACGTATATTATGTCCCTAAGGGGTGGTTTTCTTTTTATTCAATTATTATGATATTCTTATGTTTGGATTAAATAAAATGATTTTTTCTTGTGAGGGTGTAGGAGGTGATATGAGATATATTTCAAATGATTTATTCTTGTTTTATATGTTATTCTCGTACTTTTTTATTTATTTAACTCCACTTTCATTGAAGAAATGGTAATTCTAGGATGTTTGTAGATGGTATGGATGATCGAAACACCAAATATAGATTGTGTGCTTGCTGGGGATAGTGGCTTGGTTAAATTAAGTGAACTAACTAGATGGATTGTGTATCCATTGGATGTTGAGTTATCCTCAGATACACTTTTTTCCATTACTAGTATAATTATTTTATCAATATATAATATAGGTTCTTTTAGGAAAGCATATGGTTTCGAGTATCAATGTCCAAGATCGTGTTACTTGATCCCTAGGTTTTTTCAAATAATTATTTGTTCCTATTTAAGATTATATACATGATTATATTTCATGAATGTTTTATATCCCTTGGCTTTTATTGGATCCCATAGTGTAATTTTTTGGTTATGTCAAATTTTATGTTCAAATTAGTATTAATGAAATTTATTATAAAGTTAATATAATTGAATCTGTATTGGAATTATACTTGGAACATTTTTCTGACACCCTATACACACACTGGTGTAAGTGTGTTTATGCATATCTCCAATATTCTTTTAGGTGAAAGGATATTGATTTCGTCTTGGATGTTTGTATTAGTCTCTCTATAGATGTGTGATTATTGTATGTGATTATGGGTCACATAGATATATTTAGGTTGTTATTTTATTTTAGGGATGTTATATCATCAAATTTAACATTGTTTATTTTATATTATATACTCATGTATATGATTCTGCTATATTTTATTCAGTTTTAAATATTATATGGATGTTTGTTTAATTATTCCAAATTTGGTTGGTGTATTTATTTGAATCTATTTATTTGAAATTTATGGATTTCCAATTTCTGAATAGGTCATCTTAGATTCATGATAGTTTTCACTGGTTATTTATATGGTTTCTAGGAGGTAGAAACCATTCCCAAGTGTGTGTTCATGATACTCAAGCACTAGTTTTTAGCCCATGGGAATTGGGTATATTGAGTCAAAAGTTCTCTTTTGACTTTTATATCTTGTTTTGGAAATCACAAATGTCTTTTACCATGCTGATCGTACTGACCATGCTAATCGTATTGACCATACTGATCGTATTGACCATGGTAATCGTACTGACCATGCTCATCGTACTAACCATGCTGATCGTACTGACCATATTGATCGTACTGACCATGCTAATCGTATTGACCATGCTGATCGTATTGACCATGCTGATCGTACTGACCATGCTGATCGTACTGACCATGCTGATCGTACTGACCATGCTGATCGTACGGACCATGCTGATCGTACTGACCATGTTGATTGTATTGACTCTTTTAATCGTAATAAGTCTTATAAATCTACTCACTATTCATCGTTTCAAATCATTACACAGTAATACTTATAGTACTTATACTCTACTTTCATTACTTGCTTGTTTTGGTACTTAGAAAAAAACTCATGTTTCATTTTAATCGTACTCATGTTTATCATCTTCATATATCTGTTGATTTAACCCAAAACGATGATGGTGAGTTAGTTATAAACTAATCAAAATGATGTTGTGTTTTCTATTTCAATATGACCGTTATAATGCCAGGTTTCCAAGTCCCTCTGAGTTTTTTAGAGAAATATGACCGTTGGAGGAAATATGACCATCGGAACCTGAGGCCTATAAATAGGAGGCCATTTGAAGTCAAGAAAATATAACTGTGAGACTTTTCTTATATCAAGTTCTATAGAGAGACGTTGTGACTTCTCTCTTGCTTCGTGCGAAATCCTTGAGATTACAAAACATGAACGTCTTGTTCTTAATTTTTGTATTTCTATAAGTTCTTTGTTTTTCTTTGTGCGAACGATCAGGTGATAACGATCGAGGGTTTCCGGGGATAGGCAGACAGTGTTACCAATCATCGTATCGAGGGATTTCAAAGTGATTGAAAGACAAAGGTGTTGATTACCTGCAAAATCGAGGGCTTTTGAGGATACCAGACAGATGTACCGATCATCGTATCAGGGGATTGCGAGGATAGCAAGACAGACGTACCGATCATCGTATCGAAGGATTACCAAGGTGGTGGTAAGACTGACCTCTTATCCTAGGTGAAAGGATAACCCTTCTCTTTGGGTCAAAATTATTGTAATACTTTTACATTTCTACTTATTATTGTTTTAGAAAGGTAATTGGATTGTTTCCTTTCTTTATTTCATATTCATTTGTAATTGTTTCAATTACAATCATACTGTTACATATTGTATCGATTGATTCTATACGCTTTATGGTAGAATCCTTCACTATTGTATTACTCTGATTATTGTATTCATCTTTAATACAATTTATTTACTTTTCTTATAGTATTACATCATTTCATACCTATATATTCAATACAATTTTGGTTGTTTGTTTTTGCTGTGAATTGTATTAGTTTAAGATCATTTAAACTAATTTCTTAGTTGTTTAAACACAAAGTTTTAAACCTACAATTCACCCCCCCCCCTCTTGTATTGTTCCATATAATATACATATACATCTACATATTCGATCTAACATTTGGTATCAAAGGAGGTTTCCACTGATTTGTATTACTAGCTCTATTTCTTCCAAATTTATGTTTCAACTTTTTACTGCACTAACGTGTGGAGTGGAAAAGATTTTGTTTTTATTAGATGGCAGGAATAAATATTCGGTCAATTGACATCCTAAATCCTTTTAGACCACCTATATTTTATTGGAATGATTATGAGTACTAGAGAGATCGAATGAAGACATTCGTAATCAATACTGGCATAGACAATTTTATTATGCTTACTAAAGGTTACAAAATTCCTGACAAAGAAGTTAGTACTTTCACTAACCAAGAGAAGAAAAATATCAACTGAATTACAAGTTTCGAAATACTTTACTATGTTCGATTACCAGGAATATATAGAGCCAAATATCTTCTTGTGAAGCAGCCAACTGTATTTGGAAGATGTTGGAGGTCACACATTTTGGTACGTCCAAGGTTATAGAAACAAGAAGAGCAATGCTTCAAGCATAGTATCATGGATTTATTTTTCTTTATGGAGAGATAGTGTGTAAAGTGCAACAAAGATTTATGACAATTTTCAACATCGTACAATCTATGGGAGAAAAAGGTCTTGATGATGAAGCTCTTGTAGATAAGATTATTGATATAATGTCAAATGAATGGGAGTCAAAAAGGACAGCTATTGATGAAAACAGAAACGTTTCCCAGATTACTCTTGATGAACTCTTTGGAACTCTTCTACAACATGAGACAATAATGAAAAGATATGTTGACTTCAACAAGAAGAAAAATGTAAACGGAAGTGTAGCTTTTACCACTACATCTAATTCTAAAACACCTGAAAAGATAACAAGATCCAAAGCTAAGAAAGTTGTCATATCAGAATCAAGCGATAGGGATCACTCAGATAATGAGTTAGCCAATCTTTCTCAAAGGATGAACCAGATTGTGGGAAAAAAAGACTTCCAATACAGATTCAAAAAGAAAAATAGGAAGGATAAGAAAGATTCAGAGGTAACTTGTTATGAATGTAAGAAAGTAGGTCATATAATACCTGATTTTCCTTTATTGAAAAGAAAAGACAGAATGGAGAAACATTCTGAAATAAATAATAAAAGGTATTACAAGACAAAGATAAAGAAAGTATTGAAGGAAAATGATACTTGGAGTGCAAGTGGTAGCGATTCATCAGATAATTCTTCAGAATATGAATCTTTAGAACAAAGGAATATTGGACTTATAGCCATATTACCAATTGAAGATCATTGTCTCATGGCTAAGGTACATAATGTTGAAGCTATTACAAATGTTTCTTTGAATGAAAATTACACTACTGATAAATATTATGAATCTTCAAATGATGATTCTTCATCATCAGAAGATAATACTTTACCTTGTTTTGAAAAGTATCTAGGTTTTCTAAATAACTTGAGAATGAAAATTCTAAACTCAAGAAAAATCTTGATAAAGAAAATTCTAGAATTTCAATTTTAACTAAGTAAGTATCATATCATTATAATGATCTTGATATGAAAACTTCTGATTTTGAAAGAATTTTAAAAACCTTGAGAAAGTAAAATCTGATAAGGATAAACTTTCTAAGGATCTAGAAAATGTAATTTCTAATAAAAATGTTTTTGAGCCTAAATCTAGTTCAAAATCAAATGTTTTAGAGGATAAAAATTTAGTGTTAAAACTAAAGTCAGAAATTTTTTCATTGAAAAATTGTTTGTCAAACATTACTTATGGAAAAGAAAACATTGACAAAATGTATTCTCAAACTAGACCTCTGAGGAATCATTCTGGTATTAAATATACTCATTCTAAACTGGGGTTTAGTAATAAATATTTTGTTCCTCAAAATACCCCTTTTTCTATAAGTTTCAATGTAGAGGACTCTGGAAAAGAGAGTGTTATCTTAATAAAACTCAGTCTTTAGAATTTCATAAAGATTATTATGCAAAACAAATGTGGATTCCTAAAATTCTTTTATCTAACTCTTTTGGATCCAAACAAGTTTGGATTCCGAAAAACTAATCGTCTCTTTTTCAGGAAAATGAGAAGTGTACCAACAAGAATATTTGGTACATGGATAGTGGTTGTTCTCGACATATGACCAGAAACAAAAATTTCTTTGAAAATATTATCAAAACAAAAGGTTGAAAGGGAACCTTCGGAGATAATTCTCATGGGAAAATTTTTGGAATAGGTAATATTTTTTTCTTGGAAAAGTTCTTATTTCAAATGTTTTGTTTGTTAAAGGTCTTAAGCACAATCTCATCAACATAAGTCAATTATGTGAAGAAGGTTACCTTCTAAATTTTAGAAATGATAAGTGTCTAGTTCACAATTCCAAGGTTGTGTTCATTCTATCTGCCCATAGGCAAGAGAATGTATACACTATTAACTTAAAAGACCTTAGGAGCCAAAATTTACCTTGCTTAAGTGCAATAGAAGACCAATCATGGCTATGGAATAGAAGAATAGGACACTACAACCTAAGAAACCTTTGTAAACTTTCAATGAAAAGACTTGTAAAGGGACTATCGGATCTTAGATATTATTCTTCAAAATTATGTGATTCTTGTCAATTTGGTAAGCAACATAAAACAAGATTTAAGTCAATTAATGAAGTCTCAACTTCTAATGCATTACAGCTAGTGCATATGGATCTTTTTGGTCCTTTACAAACAGGAAGCATTGGAGGAAAATACTATGTATTTTTTTAGTTGATGACTTTACTAGATTTACATGGGTCTATTTTATAACAAAGAAATATGAAGCCTTTTCCTATTCCAAAATCTTTAGAGCCCAAGTTAAAAATGAGAAAAACCAACCATTGATAACTATTCATAGTGATCATGGTGGTGAATTTCAAAATTCAGACATTGAAACTTTTTGTAGTAAGAAAGGTATTACTCACAATTTCTTAGCTCTAAGAACTCCTCATCAAAATGCTGTTATTGAAAGAAGAAATCTTATTCTTCGGGAAATGACTAGAACCATGTTGAGTGAATACTCTATTGCTAAGAACTTTTGGGCTGAAGCTGTAAGTACTTCTTTTTATACTATAAATAGTATTTTAACCAAACCTTTTCTTCATAAAACACCTTATGAATTGTGGACTGACCGAAAACTTAAAATTTCATACTTCAAAGTGTTTGGGTGCAAAGTATTCATTCTGAATACTAAAGATAATTTACACAAATTTGCACCAAAATCTAATGAAACAATACTTCTGGGATATTCTACAACTTCTAAGCCATATATAGTTTTCCCTAAAAACAACTGTACTGTTGAAGAAATAGTACATGTTAAATTTGATGAAACCAATCCTATTGTTTTTAACCAAACCCAACCTACATTTTCGGATTTTTTTTCTAAAAATTTTTATCAACCTCTATTAGAAGATTCTTCTGATAAGGTAAATTTTCAAGAAAGTGTTCCTGAAACTTTTACCATAGAAGAATTTCTACCATATATTGGTGAACAGGTTTTACAAAACCCAAATCAATTGTTTCTTAGGAATCATCCCAGTGATAATATCATTGGTAATGTAAATCAACCTGTAAGGACCAGAAATTCCTTAAGAAATGAAATAGAACATATTTTATTTCCTTCCCAATTCGAACCTAAAAGTCCAAGTGAGGCCTTAGGTGATGAATATTTGATTAAAGAAATGCAATATGAACTAAATTAATTTCAAATGAATCAAGTGTGGACTTTAGTTGAAAGACCTAAAGAAACAACTATAATTGGTGTAAATGGGTTTTCAGAAACAAATGTGATGAAAATGGAATCATTGTACGAAATAAATAAATACTTGTTGCTAAGGTCTATAATCAACAAGAGGGAATAGACTATGAAGAAACATATGCTCTGATAGCTAGACTTGAGTCTATTTATATTCTATTAGCCTTTGAAGCATACTTTAATTTCAAACTATTTCAAATGGATATTAAATGTGCTTTTATAAAAAAAATTGTTCAAGAAGAAGTGTTTGTCAAACAACCCCCTAGTTTTCTAGACCCAAAACATCATAATCATGTTTTTAAACTTACCAAGGCTCTATATGGACTTAAACAAGCCCCTAGAGCATGGTATGATAGACTTACAGGATTTATTTTACAAAACAATTATACAAAAGGTACAGCGGATCCAACCCTTTGTATAAAAATGGAAAATAAAAATGTTCTGATTGTTCAAATTTATGTTGATGACATCATATTTGGATCAACTCAGCAATCTTCAACTGATTCTTTTTCCATCTTAATGAAATCTGAGTTTGAAATGAGTATGATGGGTGAGTGAACTTTCTTTTTAGGTTTTCAAATTTCAAAAAAACCAGAAGGAACATATATATCTCAACATAAGTATATAAAATATTTACTCAAAAAGTATGGTTATGACAAGACTAAAAGTATTAGCACTCCAATCAGTACCTCAAATAAACTTGATCTTGATGAAATTGGGAAACCAGTAGATCAAACAATTTTTAGAGGTATGATAAGAAGTTTGTTATACTTAACAGCCAGTCGACCAGACTTAATGTTTTCCATATTCTTATGTGTAAGATACCAATCTAATCCAAAAGAGTCTCATTTAAAAGCTGTGAAGAGAATATTTCAGTATTTAAAATGCACTATGGATTTAGGACTCTTTTACTCTTCTGGAAATGATTTTGTATTAAAATTTTTTACAAATGCTGACTTTGGTGGTTGTAGAATGGATAGAAAAAGTACATCTGGAACATGTCATTTCCTAGGAGATTCTCTGGTTTCCTGGTCCTGTAAGAAACAATACTCAGAAGCACTTTCCACTGCTAAAGCTGAATATGTAGCAGCTGGAAGTTGTTATGCTCAAGTGTTGTGGATGCAACACACACTCACTGATTATGGATTGAGTTTCTCCAAAACTAAAATTCTTTGTGATAATACTAGTGACATAGCTCTTAGTAAGAACTCAGCACATCACTCTTGTGCAAAACACATAGATGTTAGGCATCACATTCTTAGGGATCACACACTAAAAGGATATATTATTTTACAATTCATCGGAACGCAAGAACAACGTGCTGATATTTTTACAAAACCATTACATTCTGATAGATTTGAATTTATAAAACAGAATCTTAGAATGATTATATTAAAGTAATTTTTCTTGTCTACTTCATGTTTTCTACCTCTCCTCACATTAAATAAAACTCCTCTTAAAAATGGGGAGAACATTTTTTCTTGATATTATTTTTATCTGATTATTCTCCTGGTTTGCGTTTTGGCCTTTATTTTTATCGTATTGATGGTTTAATTATTATTTTCCTTTATATTTATCGTATTATTTTCCTTTATGTTTATCATATTGAATGATTACCGTAACAAATTTATTTTCCATCGGCATGTCTGTTCATGGTAATGAATTTCGTTTCTATCGGCATGTCAGTTCATGGTAATGAATTTCTTTTCCATCATCATGTCAGTTCATGGTAATGAATTTTTTTTCCATCGGCATGACAATTCATGGTAATGAATTTATTTTCCATCAGCACATCCGTTCATGGTAATGAATTTCTTTTCCATCAGCACGTCCATTCATGGTATTGAATTTGTTTTCCATCAGCACGTCTGTTCAGGGTAATGAATTTATTTTCCATCGGCACGTCAGTTAAAGGTAACAAGTTTTTTTTTCCATCGACACGACAATTTATGATAACAAATTTTTTTTCCATCGGCATGAAAATTGATCATATAATATCTCTTCATACGCTTGTGTTCTATTTCACTGATAATACTATTTAAACCAACAATTTCCTTATGATCTCTAGGAGGTACATACATTCCTAAAAAAAATTAAAACAAGAAATTTCATTTTAATCCTATCTGTTGATTTCTTCGCTTCTAATCTCAACCGTAGAAGACCAACGGTCATTTTTTGTTTTCTATAAATAGACCCCCCTCCCCAAACCCACACTAGTTTTTCAGATTTTGTGGCCAAGCTCGGCCTCCCTATTTTAAGGCTCCATATGATCATCCATCGGCTTCACCTATATGTCTCATTCCTCTGCTAACACTCCTGCTGAAATGTCTTCCAAGACTTTTTTAGAAAAATAATTTTTCAGAGAAAGTTTAGTTTCTCGTGACTTCTTTGATTCGTACGATTCTATAATCCGAAGAATTATTTTGTTTCAAGAATAGGAGAATTTGTGTGTTGAAAAACCAGTGTCTCAAGATCCAGTTCTTATTGATGAAGTCAGTCAGTTCTAAAAAACTGTGTCTTTCGACAAGAACATTACTATCAATTTTTCTGTGTACGATAGAAAGATATCAATGTTTGTAAAGCAAGCATCCCACTTTCTAAGTGTTTTAGTATAAGGTGATTATTTTTGTCCATCTCATAAACTACCAGAGGAAGTTGGTAAGTTTAACAAAAAAAGTGCTGAAAAGTCTTTGTTTCTATTAAATGATGAAAAGAGAGAAGTAGCTCATCTTTCTCTAGACAATAGATTTGTGGCTCTTTGGATGCAAGGTTTTCTTATCCCTAGGAAAGGGGATAGAGAAACTTTGAAAGTTTCTGATATCTTTTTGATTGACTGTCTTGTCAATATGAGAAAATTAAATCTCATGGGATACATCTTTGAAACAATTATGAATGTCAAGTCAGGAGCAGTCAAATCACATTTGATTATGTATCCAGCTATTCTTACAAAATTCATTCTCGATAGCATGAAGTTTTGTAATATTCCTTTGAATGGAAATTTGATAAATCTAAATCCATCCTGGATTAGTAAGAGTACATTGAAGAAGTTGAATGTTTGTTTTGATCAGAATTCAAAACTTTTTGTAAAGGATTTAGAAGCTGATTCGGCTCAAAATCAATCGGCATCTATACCTGTCAAAGACAATCCTTCTGTTGGTGCTCCTCAAAAGTAAGATTCACAAACTAGTTCAAATCCTAAGAAGAAACTGAAGTACAGTAAGGAGGTTGTGTCCAAGTGGAGAAAAGATAGAGAATAAATAAAAGAAGGTGAACCGAAGTCTGGTCTTGACCCAGCTGAAGCTTTTTCATAAAGAATAAGGGTTGAGGAAACCCTTCAAGCTGAAAAGAAAAATAATACTCTTTTGAAAAGAAAGGCTCAAGACTTTGATATCTCTAAAGTCCTGAAAATGGTTGAGGATGCTAGTGCTCAACAAACCGAAGAAGTACATCAAGAACCTATCATACAGAGTCTTCTAGATAAAGAAAAAGGGAAACATATGTTGGAAGAAATACGGGAAGTTGAAGAAGAAAGAAAGGAGAAATAAAAATCGAAATTAAAACAGCCAGCTAATGACTCAAGCCGATCAAATGAACTACATTCGTATGATGAAGATACTGATTCATAACAGACAATATCTCTCAATAAGAGTGATTACATTGTTCATGTTTTAAGGAGGGTTGAAAATACTATTTCTTATTTCCCAAGGCTGTAAGGGAAATTGATTTTGTCTCTGACAATCAGAGAACAAAGTTCGGCTCTGTAAGATTATTGAGAAAGAAATTTTTTTTGGTTGAAGCTGATTTGAAAGTTCTCTCTGAAAGTTCAGCCAGTCATAAGAAGGCGTGCAACAGAATGACCAAGTGGTCATAAAAAACAAAGAGCTCAGTGAATTACCATGATATAGAACTTGAATACATAATATGGTTGTCAAATGATCTTGCGATTTCTTTCAATAAACTTGACAAAGAAACTATTGAAAGACTGAATCAGGTAACTCATGGAGCTGATATTCCTTCAGTGAAAGAGTTTCAAGAGAGAATGAATGCTTTTTAGTCTGATTTTTCGAAGGTTTCATCCTTTAAAGATGAATTAGTTTTGTTGAAGAAAAAAAATTCGGTGTTATCCAAAGACAACAAGAATTTACAAAACAGAATTGATACTCTTGAAGAAGTAATCAGAGTCCAGGAGGAGACTATCAAGAATCAGGATCATCTTTTTGCCCACCAAAAAGGGCTTCTCAGATCTCAGGGTGATTCTATATCTGAAGACAAGAAGGAAATCAAAAAGATTAAAGTTGTTCTTTATGGATTGATAAAGAAGGAAAAGGAAATAGAAAACAAATGACTTTTTTTCAAACTCTATAAACTTTTGTTATCATAATAAAGTTTATGTTATCCTTTTCTTTTTATTTCTTTTCTTTTCTCTAACTCTTTTAGGAAACTCAAGATTACCCCATTCTTTTTGTAAACCACAAAGGGGGAGAATGTTTTACAAAGGGGGAGAACATTTTTCAAAGAGGGAGAATGTTTTAAAGAAAACACTTCTAAATCAAGGAAAATATACGAATACAATCCTTAGGAAAATACATACCTAAGGGGGAGTTGGTTGTATTCAATTTCATATTCAAAAGAGTTTCCAATAACTTAGGGGGAGATAAGTATTTAGTTTTGTTTATACTTTGTGTCTTGTGCTTTCCAAAAAGGGGGAAATTCTTGAGTCAAAAGTTCTGTTTTGACTTTTATATCCTGTTTTGGAAATCACAAATTTCTTTTACCATGCTGGTCTTACTGATCATGCTAATCGTACTGACCATGCTGATCATACTGACCATGCTAATCATACTGACCATGCTCATCGTACTGACCATGCTGATCGTACTGACCATGCTAATCGTACTGACCATGATGATCATACTGGCCATGCTGATCGTGCTAACCATTCTGATCGTACTGATCATGCTGATCGTACTGACCATGCTGATCGTATTGACCATGCTGATCATACTGACCATGTTGATTGTATTGACTCTGTTAATTGTACTAAGTCTTATAAATCTACTCACAATGCATCGTTTCAAAACATTACACAGTAATACATATAGTACTTATACTTTACTTTCATTAGATGCTTGTTTTGGTACTTAGACAAAAATACATGTTTCATTTTAATCATACTCATGTTTATCATATTCATATATCTTTTGATTTAACCCAAAATGATGTCGATGAGTTAGTTATAAACTAATAAAAATGATGTCATGTTTTCTGTTTCAATATGACCCTTATAATGCCAGGTGTCCAAGTCCCTCCGAGTTTTTTGGAGAAATATGACCGTTGGAGGAAATATGACCGTTGGAACCTGATGCCTATAAATAGTAGGCCATTTGAAGTCAAGAAAATATAACTGTGAGACATTGCTTATATCAAGTTCTAGAGAGAGACGCTGTGACTTCTCTCTTTCTTCGTGCAAAATCCTTGAGATTACAAAACGTGAATGGATTGTTCTTAGCTTTTGTATTTCTATAAGTGTTTTTTTTCTTTGTGCGACCGATCAGGTGATAACGATCGAGGTCTCCTGGGGATAGGTTGACAATGCCACCGATCATCGTATTGAGGGCTTTCAAAGTGATTGAAAGACAGAGGTGCCGATTACCTACAAAATTGAGGGCTTGCGGGGATAGCAAGACAGACGTACTGATCATCGTATCGAGGGATTACCAAGGTGGTGGTAAGACAGACCTCTTATCCTAGGTGAAAGGATAACCCTTCTCTTTGGGTCAAAATAATTGTAATAATTTTACATTTCCGCTGCTGTTTGTTTTAGATAGGTAATTTTATTGTTTCCTTTCTTTATTTCATATTCATTTGTAATTGTTTCAATTATAATAATATTGTTACATATTGTATCGATTGATTCTATACGCTTTATAGTAGAATCCTTCACTATTATATTACTTTGATTGTTGTATTCATCTTGAATACAATTGATTTACTTTTCTTATAGTATTACATCATATCATACCTATATATTCAATAAAATTGTGGTTGTTTGTTTTTGCTGTAAATTGTATTAGTTTAAGATCATTTAAACTAATTTTTTAAGTGTTTAAACACAAAGTTTTAAACCTGCAATTCACCCCCCTCTTGTATTGTTCCATCTAATATACATATACATTTACATATTAGATTCAACAGGGTACACCCTTCAGGTCTGGTGGTGTATTCGGTTATGTGATGTGTTAGGTTATATCAAGTCGATTAATTTCAAATGTAATATACATTTTGAGAGAGAAATAAATGAAGAGGATGAATAAATTTTAGTGAAGTATTTACGGTCATATATAGAAATGTAATATGATTATTATATATTATCATGGATCACATGGTCATTAGACAGACAACCATTGAGTATACATGAATCCAATAGGTATATTAATTATTTTATAATAGTAAAGTAGAAGTTTCAATTTTTAAATAAATATTATTTTTTTCTTAATTAAAATAAAATGATTTTAATTCATTAGTAAAAATAATTTTATATTTATATATTATAAACTTTTTGTAAAATTTATTACTTTTAAAACATGATTTCAATAAAATGGATTGATAAAATTTATATAATTATTAGTAAATGAAAAAATATCATTTCAAAAATATTTAATGAGTTATTAGGAATAAGAATTTAATGATTCATGGTTGATGAAATTTTTTTATTTAAAATATTGATTTTATTATATATTATATGTTTTTATTAAAAAGTTAAAATTTTCATATTTAGATTATTAAATTTAATGAAATGTATAATTTTTATATAAATTTTTTTTAACATTCATATATTTATTATTACTTATTAAATAATTTTATTAAATCCTATTTTTTTAAATTATAGTTTTAAAAAAATATTTTTTATATTTTTTGAATTTTTAATTTAAAATTAATTTTAATAATTTTAGAAATTAATTTTAATAAAATTGATATCATTTTTTGGAATTAGGGAATTCAAATTAGGTAATAGGTTCAATTTTATTTTTTTGCAAAAAGTAATTCACTGAGGTAAAATGTGAGTTAACACGGTAAAGTGTAAAATGAGGTGAGATGATAAAAATTAAAGGATAAAGGCCTGAAATATCTCTAAACATTTCTATAAATTATATCTATAAGTGTATTCATGACCTATATCCATTATTTTTCCACTGGGGATGTACTTTTATTGTAAAATGACATTCAATGTATATTAAGAAATGGGTATTTGAATAAATACCACTCAAAGTCAACCATAGAAGGACTCCTCCTCTAACTAATTCAAAAAAAATCATTTTTTCACTTTAATCTCAATTAAAATTACATCTTATAAATATTTATCTCATGTTGGGTATCCTATGGTTCCAATAAAGATGCATAAATCCTTCATCGTGAAGGAACCTGTTTCGAGAAAGGGTGAATTCATCGAAGTATGTAGTTCTTATCTATATTTTTTGACTTTCATATCATAGAAAACATTATATATACCATTATCCACTATAATTATGTATCATTAAAAGTATTATTCTATTAAAATTATATTACTATAATATAACTCTATAATCTTACTCATTCATTAATATAGTGTGTTCTCATTTGGGTTAGTTCTTCCACTTGCATAAAGGATATTTTACTCTAATCATGGTTTCTATTATTGATGATAATATAAACATAAATTATAGAAATATATGATATTAAATATTTTGTTATTTCATGATTATGGTTCTTTAATGGTGAAATATAAATAAATTATCATTATTAAATATCTCATTAATATTGATAAAATCACTTGAAATGAACATGTTATAAATACCAATCTTGTAAACCTTTCCCATTTCATCCATAAAATGACTAGTGAAATTTATAAATATTTGAAACATAATTATTACACTACCTTGAATAATCTATTAATGATGAAATTTATATCAAAATATAATGATTTACATGTTCATATCGAAACAATAATGAAATAATCAAAACCACTAACATCTAATGATCAAAATAAACCATAACTAACTAATTCATATGAAATAAAATAATATAAATGAATATTATTAAAGGTAATATATATTAATAAGGTACTAAAATATTAAATTAATATAGTAATGTTTATTATACAAAAGGTTAACGTTCTTTCACGGGAGTTAGGAGTAAAGGTATGGATTTCTATCTAAATATATCTTCTTACTTTATATTAATGAGTATTAAACTTCCATTAGAGACATATATATATGAATATTCCATATAAATCACAAATTTTTATTCTCCTATGGTTATTATGGTTTTTTATATGTCTTTTTACCATTTACCCTCCCATTTATTCATAATTAAACTGAAATGGTGCATGTCTTTATCTATTCTTTTGGATTGGTAATCATTATTCTCCATGTCTATATTTATTATATTATTTTACATATGTAATTATAAATACCTATGTGACTTTCTAAGGTCTATTTATAGCGGTTTTAATTATTTAAAAATGTTTGAAAGTAATTTTTTAATCTATCCTCCATCATTTTTTCTATTTTGTCTCTTTCTCCCATTGTTTTCTTCGGTTTTCATTACAAAGATTCATGAGTATCCTTGAATACTTGTAGGTGTAGCAGGTGTCTTTGTTTCTTTGTAATTACCCTCCCCAAAATTTTGTAATAAATGATATTTCTTCTTCTTTTTAAACAATTTCCTAATTTTATTTTAAATGGGTTGTCACCAATGAAAATATCCTTTAATGTTTCTTATATTTCATTGGGATATGTGTTAATGAAATCAACCACTTTATTTCTCTAAATGATTGATTTTATTGTGAAAAATATTTTTTAAAACTATTTCATTGTTAGGAGTTAACTATTCTATGATGTATTTATAAATCATTTTATATTCAAGTGGCACACATATGTATGTTTTATCATTATGTGATGAGTGGGACTAGAATTATGTAAGCCTTAAATGAATTGGTTAAAGCTTATATCTCATGAGATTTTATGTTATAGGACAAGGGTGGTAATCCTAGTCCATGATGTTATGGGATATGCGTGTTTACTATGTGAATATGGTCTTGGTAGTGAGCCTCGGCTTAAGATTTTATTTTCTATGCTTATACATGATCTACATTTCTATAGAATTCTATATTCATATGAATCATTTCTTATGTTATTCAAAAATTATTATGTCATGATTCATGATTTATGATTCAATTTATATTGGTAATGATCTCCTTATGCTATTTTCAGGTACCTTGATTATATAATCATACAATTATGTTCATCTTATAATCACTTATGATCTTTATTACGGTATCTTATGTTATCTTAGTTGTGAACTCTTATGTTTCATTCCTTATTGAGTGACGAAGATAACTCTTTTCTTATGTTTACATTTATTTGGTAATGAAAAAGATTATTAAGTATGACATGTCTCGAGGGGTATCTTGTGTGGGGAATTTTTATGTGAGATATTAAAGAATTATTATAGAATAAGATGGTTATATCTCTAATCTCAAAATTAACTAAACCAATAGGTTCTTAGGGTGTAATTTATTAAGATAATGTAATGTATATTGAAGCATAATATTTTATTATATATATATTATAGTTGAATTATGTCAAGTTTCCTTACTATTGACATTTATAGTCATAGGTCAATCTAGATTATTTAAGGCGTGTCAGGGGTGTGGCATGATTATGGGGAAACATCAGTTGATCGGTGATTTTTTATTATTGAGGATAAAGTCATACAATTTCATCCTTGTTATGGTTTTGTTATTTTTGTTTCATAATATTGTTGATCATTTTCAAGGGAGAGTTATATTCAGTGATATATAAGGAAACCGTGTAGTTTTTATTAACATCATCGTCATATTTCTTCTTATCTTAAAATATTTATGTTTGATTCCATGCAAGTTCAAGTTGTGGTTTCTGAAATGATTATCAATGAGCTCCCTTATATTTTCTCTATAGAGTTTTTGAAACCCCCCTATTAACATTATATCATGTTCTCAATATATTTATAACCTAGTGTCTCTCTAATTTTAATGTCACTTTATTTAATAGAGCCTTATGAGTTGAAATAGTTTCATATTCACATTAATGATCTATTATTGAAGATTTTCATTTATACCAATGCATCGCCATATAGAGACCCAATTTTTTCATGAATAAAGAAGATGGTAGTTTATGTTTACACTTTTATTACTATTGGTTGAATCAAATAATGTTGAAGAACCATTATCTCCTGAAAAGTATTTATAATTTATTTGATCAATGAAATATATATGTCTGGTTGAAAAAGATTGATTCATGTTTTTCATAACATAATATGATATTAAAGGTTAAATATATTCTTAATCCATCCCTGAGGTGTTATTATTGATACTTTGAGTTCATGGTTGTGTCTTTTGGGGTCATAAACACCCCATAATTTTCATGTGATTAATTAATTCATTGTTTCATGAGTTATTAGATCATAAATTGGTGATATTCATCAATAAAAATCTAATGTATTTAAGATCATATAAGGATTATGATGGGAATTTTTGTTTTGTTCAATAGGTTCTTTGATGACATAAACTATATAGAAAATTTTCTAAATGTAATTTTTGGATGAATGAGATTAATTTCCTTGGTAATGTTATGTATTAATAAGTATTATGTCTCATTGATGATTTTTCATCATTACTTCAATTATTGACATAGTTTTTTTTGGGTTTCTTCTATGAATATTAAATAGGTTTACAGTTTCCTTGGCCTTTTAGGCTATTATTGGAGGTTCGTGTCCAATTTATCTTTGATTTCAGATCATTTGATATCCTTAACCAAAACGAATCAAGCCTTCATATAGTAATACTAGTTTTAGTTGTAATTAGAGTAATTAAATGTAAAATTGTTCAATAATGTTGTTCCTAACATTCTATAAGATGGAGTTATGTTTGAGTTCACTTGTGATACATTTAATCTTTTTTTGGGTTGTGTTTTGATATAGTTTAGGGTGGTTATTTATTATTGTAATTTATATCCTTAAGAGTGTAACTACACCACCCATGATCTTGAGTTAGAGGTAGGTTTGTTTTATATAAATTCATGGTATCATTACTTCATTGGTGATCTATTTTTAGTATATTTAGATCTCATTATCTCTAGGTATATCGTCTTAATAAAATTTTAATTTTAATCAGTGAAGGTCGATAGAGTTCTTATATGATTATGGCTTCAAGATATCCTTTACATAGAAGATAATTAATGTATGTGTTGATGCACTGATCAAAAATTCAAGTGGCTGTGTTTCTATATAATTTGTAGATTCATGTAGGATGATATAGGATCTTGAAACCTTACCTCTCTATATATATTAGGTTGGTTATATGTACAATCTATATAAAATTATAGTACTTTATTCCTTGTTTCAGTAGGTGAATTAGTCTCAGCTGGGAGAACATGAGGTAGAGGTATTTATAGATCAGTTTTCTTTAGAGATGCTCATAAGGGAATATTTAAGGGTAATCAGAATTAGTTTCTATTCTAGGGAATAATCATTGTTTCATAGGAAGTGAAAGAGATGGTTCTTTATGAGTTTCATGGCTCACCTCTAGTAGTGCATACTAGTATATCTAAGATGTATCTTTCGTTGAGGAGTTATTTTTAGTGGCTAGGGATGAATAAATCAAGGGTTGAGTTTATGTCTCATTTATTTTTGTGTTGGAAGGTGAATTCTAAGCATCCTATTCTTAGTTATTATTTGTATCCCTTCGATAATACTTAGTGAAAATCGAAAGATGTGTCGATGGGTTTTTTTACCAATTTTCCTAATGTTTCGGAAGGATATTATTACATCTAGGATATTATGGTTTGGTTTATGAATTCATACCCTTTATTGGTAATCAAGGAGTTGGAAATTCCATATGAATTGTTAAGGAAGTATATAAATGAGATTGTGAAGCCTCATGGGGCGTTGAGGAAAAACATAAATAATCTAAATTTTTTTACTTCATGGGTATGGAATGGACAATGGTGTTCTTTTTTATCTTATTTATTCATTAGTATTACTTTTTATCCTTAAAAGAATGGTAATATTGAGAAAACAATCCAAAAATTAGAGGATATATTACATGTATGAGTTATTTATTTTAGAGGTTAACAGTTTAAGAACTTACCGTTAGTAGTTTTTTCCAGTAAAAATAGTTATCAATCTTTCATTGGTATAGCTTCATTCTAGGTTTTGTATGGGATACCTTGTACATCTTTGTTATGATGAACCAAGGTTATAAATTAATCTCTTTATAGAACTTATTTGATACATAACACAATGAATAGTAATATTTATGTTTGATAGGTATCCCGCATGGTTTTTTGGGTTTTGAGGGTTTTTTCATGTTTGGTTTTGATTCTTAAAGAAGAGAAATATTGGTTAGGTATCTAATTTTGAGACCTAAATTTTTCATTATCTTATACATTGTTTCTTTTCGGTGTTAGATATGTTCGGGAGATTTTTTAGGTGAGTAGTAGAGGATAACTAAATTTTGGATGAGAATTTTAGTTTGAAGTAAAAAAATCAAGTCATGACCAGGGGCGTTATGCTATGATTTATTAAATAAATGATAGGATCCTTATTTTTCTATTTTATATCACCCTAATTTGTATGGTTTCATAGAAAAGTGTCTTATTATGTCATAATATATGGTCCGTGAGATATTTGTGTGCCTCTAGATGGATGATTTTTCTTATTATGAAATAGTGTCTGTAATTGTATCATGGGTAGGTTTGTTTCACAATAAAGTCTCGGGATATGTTATTTTTGTGGTTATTTATTTATAGTTTTTGTGTCACATTGCCTTTATTATATTTTTGTTCTATTTTGGTGGATAGGATATTAGAGTGAGGGGTAATGGATTGTGTCATGATCATTATGGGTGAAATCCGTGTGATGTAATGATGGGTATTGTAACATGATTTTCCTTATTTTAATTGATTTGGACACTTCTAAACCCTATTACTTAGGAATAAAACACCTTATTTTTGTACTATCTGACGAATAACCATTATTGTGGAATGACCTTGGTCATCACACCATGGTTTTTGAATCTTTTCATTTTTAATACAGATTTCAGTTTCTTCTTGAATTATCTTAAATTAACATAGCTCTTTTGAAACCCTAGGCATATTTTAGATCAATTTTTGTGATAATTTATAATACATTGGTGTATCTTAAGACTTCACCTTAAATTATTAATCACTCGTGATTGAAGGTGCCTTTATTTCATTCTTTCCATCATTACTAGTTTTTTCATTCTTTTTATAGTGGTTTTAGAGAAATTTTTAGCTTTATTTTATTATTTTTTTAATTAATGTATGCATGGGGGATTGTTGTGTATATGTTTTATGGGGAGTTATTGTAAGTTTGGTAGTGTTCAATCATCGTTTCTTCTTGTTTTTTGTGTTGTGTTTAAAAATATCTGGTTAAGTTGGGGTATTCAAACATTATTTTTTTTAATTTATTTCTTTTTCTGAAATTTGAATAATTTATTTTTATTGGATAAATATATGATATTGACTAAATTAATAAAATAAATCAAACTAAAAAATGTTTTAATTTTTGTAATGTTCAAGATTTATTTATTTTCATTGTTAATTCCTTTTTTTATTGATGTTTTTATACTATTTTTTAGGGATTCCCTTTTGATATTGATATGTTTAAGAATGGTTGGATTTGATAAAATGCTCAAAATTATAATGAGATAATAGAATCAAAACCTAATATCACTATTAATTTTTTTCCGTAAATTATATGGTATGTTAATAAGAGTATATAGGAATATAGGATTTTTTAGATGGTATGCTAAGATGTGTTGATTTTCCTAGTCTTTGTGGATACTATGATATTTTTATATTACTAGAATTATAGTTGTGGTAGTGGTGGTGGTTTTGTTTGGTTAGCATGGTGTGGTAAAGAAGGAGGATATGGTTATATGGTTATTGTAACAGTGGTATGTATAGGTTCATATGAATATATATGGTAATTACCTAGTAATATCAATGGATTATAAAATAAATAAAATTATTAATGGGAATGGGTTATGATTCTGAGAAAAATTATCTAAAATTAATAAATAACATGGTTGAAATTTTATATATTATGAATAAAAATATAAATTTGAAAGTGGAAGTGGTTACATAATAGGATAGTGGGAATATATAATGTGAAATAATGAATGTAATTATGGATGGTAACTTTTTAAAATAATAATTAAATTTTTCATATTAATGGGTTTAATATTCTTGTTTTTTGTATGGTTGTCTGGAGTTGGTTGGGTTGTTTAGAGGTGGCAACGAATGGTGATGTGTGGTGGAATTGTTCTGGTGATGGATATAGTGATAGAGGTATTTTATTAGAGATTTTACCTATAGAATGGGATCACATGATTTATCTATATTCATTATAGTTTTTTTTATTTTGTACTCACCACTACCCTATTGAAGTAATGATATTGATGACTATATGAGTTTTTAGGTTATGGGTTTTCTCCCTAACATCTTGGATAAAGGTGATATAGATATTTGGATTTTTCCCTTCTTTTTTATATATTCTAGGAGTATCATAGGTTGTAATTTTTATTGGATATGATATTTTTTGATCGAGTGATTATGGGTTAATTATGAAGAAGTTATGGGGTTATGTGGTCATGTTATGTGTTATGTGGGTGTGGTTATTTGGTTATGGTTATAGTGTAGTATATGGTATTTGGTTATGTGCATATAAAATGGATGAGAGCAATAGGAAATTTTTTTTGTGGGGTGTGCGGGTGACAAGTTTAGTGGATAAGCTTGTGTGACATGATTTTTTAATATATATTTAATTCCCTACTATGTTACTATATTTATATATGGATTTGGTGATTGAGAATTTGGTTTGGTTATGTGTATAATTGACTAATAATATGTGAATACTTGGTATTTCTATTTATTCATTGAGGCTTTAGTATGATTCTTCTATATTTTCATGATAGAGTCTAGGGAAGATAATACTTATTTTCCCCATTATCGAGAGTAAGATGGGATATTTTTAGTAACAAAGTAAGCCCCATGAGGATGGTTTTGTAGATTTTTATATCTTTATCTTGGACTGGGGTGTGGACTATATTTATATTAAATTATAAATCTATATTATTCATGATAAAGAAGATTATTTGTTTGTATACTCTACTAATGATCCTAATAAAAAATTATGAAATATGTTTGTACTTATATTATAGTCCCCATTAAGGATTCAAATGGAGGTGGTACATGATGATGATTAAAATTTAAAATATACTAAAATTAATAGTTATAAAAACTCATATATAGTTTTTTAGGATATGAGAGATGACACACTTCAAAATAAGCCCATTGATGATCCTCCACCCAAGGATAACCTTTTTTGGAACCAATTTGATCCTTGTTAGAAATTAGTTTTGTTTTTTTATGAATACGATTTTAGGGTACAAGGCTATAGTGATTGATTATTTTGTGAAAAACTGGTGTTGAAAAGTAATTCTTGTAGGAGTTGAGGATTTTGTAGTTTTTTATGATTTTTATGCAAACAGAGTAGCTTAGTGGAAATTCAGAGGTTCTAAAGTCATTTGTACAAAGTTTAAAGTTAATTTTGGTGTGAATGAAGGAGTTATGTGATAGTCAAAGGGATTATATGTTGGTCAATGTGTTTCACTCTTTTCAGGAAGGTTGCATGATAGTCAATATTTTCACTATTTGGGTGTCATATTTGTCAAATTTTCATGCAATTTTGGTATTGTGCTAGTCAAGTGTCAAGCTAGTCGGAGGCATCTACAAGTGTGGAATCATTATGGTCTAAATTTTTACTAGTTGGGTGTCACACTAGATAGAAGATTCAGACTAGTCATTCACCATGAAATTGGAGCCCCATGAATGGAATGCCACAAAAATAAAAAGTGTGACCAATTTCGTGAAGGATCAATGTTTTCCATCATTCACCATGAAAGTTTAGATGCATGAATTATATGCCACAAGAATCAAAAGTGTTAAGGGATATGTGAAGGTTCAATGTTTCCCATTACATGTTGGTTGATCCCCGCATTATAAATAAATAAAATAATTGGATAATGTTAAAACACGTCATCTTCATATAATTATTTCATTAAGAACTCTTGGGAGGAAGGAGGATCATGAAGACAGTTTTGTAAACTGGTAAGTGTGAAGAATTTTTTGTAAATATTTTTCTACGAGTGACGCTTAAGGGAACTTTCCAGCATGAAGGAATCTTTGTGAATAAGTTATAGAAAAAAAATCAAATGAAATAAGTTTCAGAAATTGCACATTAGAGAGAAAACTTAAGTAAAGGTAATTTGGAGAAAATAACTAAGAAAGCCACAGTTGAATCAAAGGACCTGGGTGAAATTGGATCAGTTACCATACCAGACTTAAGATTCCTAGGTGAAGATAATAAAGGATCTTCTCACAAGGTTTTATTTTAATAAAATTATTTTCATGATTAATTATTAATTTTAAAATTCCTTAGAGCATTATATTCCAACTATCATGATGAAAACAATTCTAAATATTCATGTTGATATAGAATTGGCCTTTATGTTATAAACTAATAATTCATCATTCCAAATTAGTGATTAGAGGAGGAGTCATATGAAGTGACCTAATGGATCCTGTGCATTATTCTCTACTATTTATATTAATGAAAGTGATCTTGGAATTTAGTTACCATGGTAAAAACATTTTATCCACTAAAATAGTAATTTTTAGTGGAATTTGTTTCACTAAAACACTACCATGTGTATTCTCCCTAAATTTTCCCTTAGTGGTGAACCAAGTAAAATTTTTGTCTCTTATTTTATAATCCATATATGTGTTTTTGGTTGATGTGTATATAACTATGACAGTTTTGATAAGTATCTATCAATATGGGAACAAGATCCAACTTTTTATAAGAAAAATGTCACGCCCTAATTCACCCCTTCCCCCCACTAGATTTCTTGGGCTGTAATAAGTGTTATTAATTTTGAGGTTATTGGTGTTGAGTCTAACTTATGGAGTTATAGAAACCAAATTTATTGTGGAATTTGTTACTATATTTAGTGGAAGAAATTATAAAATATATAATAGAAGAATGAAATTACACGTATGATATATTTCTTGAGATGTTATCATTACTACTATACATGAAATACATTTTTGTTTTGTAAATTTTCTATGACTAAAGCACACAAAAATATTATTGATACTAATTCAAAGTATCAAAATACTTTATTTAGATATATTTAAAATCAAATATATATGAAACTAATGAGTTTTTCTGGGGACAAGGAAATGTGGGATAGGTTTCCTAATATATTTAAAGGTTAAATCAATGATAAACAATCAAATATAAACATGATTCATAATAAGTATAATAAATTAAAAAATTTCCTACATGGAAATATTTATGGGTTATTTAATAGAATAATTGATATTGTTTGAGTACTTGAAGGATTTGGTGAAGAGATAAAACACAGTGATATTTTTAATAAGATAATGTGATGAATTTCACCTCTTTATAATCCAAAGGTAACAACTCTTAAATAGAATAAATTAGTATAAATTTCACTAGATTTTCTTCAATGTAATCTGGTTGAATATTAAATTTCGGTCAAGCTGAAGGCAACACCAAATCATAAAAACAATAAAATAGAATTTCAATCCATGGAAAATCCTAACATCAATAAATATACCGATGAATAGGAAAATTTGGATTATTAGTATCTATCTATATTGAAAAGTAAATTCATGAGAGGAAAGGGAGGGTTTGAAAGAAAGTTAACCTTTTCATTTTTTCAATACGGTGATGTTAGACACATTATTTAAAGGTGTAATATGAGATATTATGATGATGGAGGTGAAGAATAAATAATACCTAATCCATATAGGAGGTTCCATCATTAAATATATTTCAAATGAAGGAATTAATGAGGAAGGAAATTTTAGAGGAAGATATTAGTAAATAAATAATATTATTATAATAAATATTATATATAAGAAGTGGAAATATAATTTAAATAAAATAATGAATATGTTTTGATCGCTACCATTGAAAAATAATAACTGGAGAAATTATATTCTAGTAAATATTAATGTTTTTTTAAATTAAGGTGCAACCTAAGGGGGTACATATATAGATCAAAGCTCAAAGAAATAAATATAATAATATTAGTGGTTTTTTAAATAATCCACTTAATGTCTGGACTAGATCGGTCCTAAAATTGGTCAGCTAGAATAATAATTATCATATCAATTATTTAATCAGGTAAACTATAGGATATGCTAAACATTAAGATGAATATTAAAGAATAAGCTAATGTAATGTATGGCCTTAATTTTTGTATAAAGGAGAGAAAAAATAAGGTATAATATCTTCAATAAAAGGAAATTATATTGAAAATTAAACTTATATCAGAAATCAAATAAATAAATCACAATAAAGAAGCTATATTTTTTAAAGTTATCATATTTATATTTGTTAGGAAGTGAAAAATGATCCTCAAAAGCAATTGGGAAAATTATTCATGTACAAAGACCTAGGTTCATGGGTATAAGTGGAGATAGTTGTGATTCCAAGACATAAAAATCAAGAACTATGACTGACCTGGATAAATAGAAGTAAAAGTTTAGTGATTTTTGTGTTTAAACCAAGATAGTATAATCATGGAAAATTATAGATATAAACAATAGAAAATAGAAGTTTGGAAACAATTATAAATATTCATGGGTTAATAAACAACTTATGAGCTATAAAAACATTAGAGAAATGTAGGTAATGGATAATAAAATATATTTTCTCTTATGAAGTGTCAATTTGGTGGCCTTCTTGTCTTAAATATTTTCTATTGTTAATGGGGTTTTTTAAATGAAAAAAAAATTAGTTACATAAATAAAAATGACGACATATCCTTCATATTATATAATGAATTATTTCTATTGATATTATTTCACTCTTTAGATTTTGAACAAAAATATATATATTGATGACAAAGAAGAAATGATTGTTAAAAAAATGTAAGTTAAATACAAATGACTGCATGAAGACTTGGTATTATTACAATTAAAAAAAGATATTACCTACTTGAATAAGAATATGATTATGATTATACCACCTATTTCTAAAGAGAAATATGAGAGAAAACATATGCCTCAACTCAACTAGGCACCTCATTGAAGGAAAATAAGAATAAATAGAATTCTAAATTGTTAAAAATTGTTCTCAAAAAAAGAAATAAAAAAATATAATGGATCCTAGTAAGTGAGTGTTCATCCCACATGACAGGAAATATGAACATACTAAAAAAATATTTAGGTAAGAGTTGATGAAACAATATATTTAATAATAACAGATCATTAAATATCAAAGGAAGTGGAAATAATTGATTGTGATGTGATGATATAATGAAGATATATGTATTATATGTAGATGGATTGCCACAAAAACACTTATGTGTGATTAAACTTTAGGATTTATGAATTGTGGATACATTTAATTATAAGGGATTCTTAATCAAAGGTAAGTTCAGGAAGTCTCTCAAGAGAGGTTGGAGGAAAATGGTAATTTATACAGGGTGGATACTAAATAAAACACTTTTATTCTAAAACATTAAGAGGAGAATAGCTTTTAGAATTGGAGGATAATACACATACATCAATAATAATATATAACTTCTCTAAGATAAAATCCACTATGGGCATTCCAAATATTATTTGAGACTATGAAAAGATCTATGATTCTTGTGTATGGGGAAATATGTCCATAAATACTTATTTAAAAAGAATAAAATGACATTAAATTTGATTAATCTACTTTCCACTGATGTATATAATTAGATGAATTGACATATCATGCATTGGGAGAGGTATTTAATCTTTTTTATTGATGATTACAATAGGATGACTTGTTTTATGTTCATTAAAAGAAAAAATGAAGTCACGGAGTTCATGAAGAGGTATCAAATGAGAGTATAAAATGATATTGAACACAATTAACATCTTGAAATCTGATAATTTAATAGAATGTACATTTATTTAATTTAAAAAAAATATATCTTTAGAAACATAGAATTAATCATGATGTATCCTAAATAATAACTCCACAATAGGCTGAAGTTGTTGAATAAAGAAATATTATGGTAAATAATATGATCAAAATAGTACTCACCAAGTTTGAAATCTCTTGCCACTGTTGTAAGGATCTAGTAAAAGAATTGGTTTACACTAAAAAATGAGTGGTGCTAATACCCGGGGAAGAGAGGTCACCCTATGAAATATATAATAGAAGTAAACCCTCTCTAAAAAAATTGTTTTTGGAGGTAGATATTTTATCTAGAAGAATGATTGAAACCAATGAAAACATGAAAATATAGTATATGAAGAAGTATTTTTAGGCTACTCAAATAATATTAATTTCTATAAATTCATTAAAAGTAAAGTAATATGATTTTTGAAAGTAATAAGGTCAAATTCATTGAGGATAAATTTGGCAAAAATATACAAAAAATAAACTTTTATTAATTTTTTTAAGAATATGATAAAATTCATATAAATCCTAGGGTTGTTTGAAGTTACCAAAATGATGAAGATTATGAGGCTGAATCTGAAGGGGAAACCATTGAAAATTTAATACAATCTTCACCCCATAGAAGAAACAGATGAGTGGAAGTTGATCTATATAATATAATTGGAGATAGATCTATTCCAACACAAACACAAAGGATGATAAATTTTGAGAATGTTTCTATGTTATTAAAATTGGATCCAATGTTATATAAATAAGAATCAAAATATGACTCATGAGTTAGATATATAAATAAATAATTACATAAGATAGATAAGAACCAAAGTTTAGAACTTTTGAAGATGGTTGAACATTACAATGTTATTGAAATAAAGTAAATATTTAAAAATATATTCAACAAACATGTAAATTTGATCTGAAATAATGAATGTTTTGTCTGTAAAGGCTATGAATAGATTTAATTTGTTGACGTTGAAGAAAAGTTTTCTCCAATGCCCTATCTTGTGTTGATCTGACTATTCTTACTGATTATAATTTTAATAGGTTTCAATATTTATCAAATGAATTAAATAATTATTATTATCAATTGGTACACTTAAATATGAGGTATATATTGAACATTTGGTGGGTATTCAAGTTATAAATGATTAAAAATGTATTTATTTTGAAAAAGGACCTTTATGTTTTTAAATTGGCACCACAAGGATGGTATTTATGGTTGTATTCCTTTATTAATAAGGTTTAATTCCAAAGGGGAGGTATTGATCACGACCTATATATAAATAAATTCAAGGAATAAAAGTTTATGGTACTAGTATATATGGAATATATAATATTTGGAGGGAGAAAATAGAATTATATGGATGAATTTTTAATCGAATGAACTCAAAATGTAAAATTTCCATGATTAGGAAACTCACATATTTTATAGGGTTGCTATTTCATTATAAAGAGTGACATTATTTTATCTATTACTTAAATATGAGAATTGATTACTAAATAAATTTTATATACATGATTAAAAACCAATGTCAACTCTAATTTTGGATAGATCCAAGCTTGGGAATCACAAGTATGGGAAATATATGGATACAACCTTGAACAAAAGAATAATTGGAAGCTTATTTTATTTTATTATAATATAGTAAGATATTTTTTACAACATTTTTGAAAAACCATTTCCAAAGTAATCTTAAAGAGAATCATATCTCACTATTCAAACAAATTATGGGGTATATCTTAGGTACTCTCAATTTTTTATTTCTCTTTGATGGAAGAAATTATTTTGAACTTTATTAATTTTCTTATGCATACTAGGCTAGTGATGTGGGGGGGGGGGTAAAAATTCCATAATTGGATGTACATTATTCATTAAAATTAAATATGTATATTTATCGATTATATGGTAAGATATAACATCTCCTAGAATGTAATAAGTAGAATACATCTTAGTTCCCAAGACATTCACTCAAATTTAATGGATGAATAACCAATCATAAGATATTAGTGAGAAAGTGAAACAACCAATAGTGATCTTTTGTAATAACAAAAGTGAAATTGATCTCATAAAAAATTTGATATAGCACTATCAATCCAAAAATATAGTGATCATATATAACATTATCAATGAATAATTATATTTTTGATTGATCAAGATGGAGCATGTTGGAACTAATTAGAAAGTGGTAGACATCATGATTCGTTTATTTTCTACTCTGAAATTTGAGAAACTCCAATTGAACCTTAGCTTTCAATCACCTCCCTCATCTTTAAGAGGATTGGGTTATCCCCTGTCTAATTTGTATTTAATTATTTATATGGTGGGTTTCATGTTTTAGAGTGTTCTTTCTATTTCAGTTTATTTTTAAAGGGGAAGAATGGATGTGGTGTTTGTGAAATTCAATTTTTGTAATGGTCATTATGATGATGAAATTCAATGAAAAGTAGTGTGTAATGACCATGTTTTCTACCAAAAGTGGTTTCATGGATGATATTATCTCATTAATGGGGAGAAAATGGTATGAAATATAAGGATATTATGATTTATTAGGGATATAGATTGATAAATCATAAACATAGGGGGATTTATGGTAAGATAAATGACACAAGGCATTGAATTCTATCTAGGAATCTTGTTTTTTCATAGGTAAATGCTCATGTAAACTTAGTGTGATGTAGAAGTAATTATTCTATAATCTAGAAGAATTAAAGTGGATGTGAATAATTGAATTTCACGTTAGATTTATAACAAACTCAAAGGGGTGGAATGTTGGAACGAAGGGGATACTTCCTAGAGATTAATGTTATTTTTTCAATATAGTTTTGGTGGATAAGGCTACAGTGATTGAAATTTTTGTGAAAAATTGGTGTTGAAAAGGAAGTCTTGCATAAGTAAATAATATTTCATGTTCTTGAGGTTTCAATGAAAATGATACATTTTAGAGGAATATTAAATGTTTTAATGTCATTAATAGAAATTACAAATTTGTTTTCAATGTAGAGGTATGATTTTTGTTCTAGTCAAATAGATTATGCACTATTCAAGGTTCTCTTCTCTTATCAATAAAGGTTCACACTAGTGAGGCTTTGTATAAGTTTGGAATCACGTTATTAAGAGGCATTAATAGAGATATTATTTTCATAAATTTTTTTGTGTATTTAAATTATCTAATAGCCACTAATTTTTGAATTAGATATTAATTACATCATTTTTAGATTTTTGGTGAATTTTGGGCATTATTGTTAATATTGTTAAATTCTATATTTTTAATGCTTTTTTATAATATTTGGATTTCAGTATTAATTTTTGTAATCTAATCCAAATTGTAAACTTTTTTATGATTATATTATTCATGAAATTAATTTTATTCAACTTCACCAATTCACAATTTGAAAACAAATAGGCCCAAATAAATCATAAAATAAGGAAAACTTCTAGGTCAACATATTTAACCACTCCTCAATAAACGAGTCATATATTGTGATATAAGGCATAAAATATGGTGATTCTAGTAGGAACCAAAAGAGGACTCCATGTATCATGTTCACATAAAAGTTCAAAGTGAAATTATCTCATTAAAATAGTTTATGCATCTATCAAATTTATGGAAGTTGAAAATTCTATTTTTCTCTAAAAATTGTTCTTTAGTGATTAAAAACTAACATTTTCTACATGTGCCATATGAATCTAAAATTTTAAAGAGGAAAAAAATAAAATCTAAAAAACTTTCAATATGAAAACTTATCATGAATTGTTTATATTATTATCCAAATATTATCAAACTTACAAAGGATAGAAACTTAATGGAAATCTTCCTCACCCTTTCTCAATAAAACAAAGTCTGCACTTCCATTTCAAGAGTTAAAGAAGAAGATAGGGGTGTTATAGATAATTCACATGTTAGAGTTATTATTTCATTTTTTTTTATTTATTTCCACATCTCCCACTTACATATACTTACTTATGACCTCTCAAATGGAGGGGTAATTGTTGAGTGGTTTAGTAAGGGACGATAACCCTTTTTTAAATACTTGAGTCATGTGCTTTAATTTAAATTCTCTTTTTTATTGAAAAATTTGAATTTATAGTGGTTCTAAATTCCTTTAATTTGATTTTATTTAGTATTTTGGGGTTATTAATTATTTATAAATTTGGTTGAAGTTATATAAACTCCCTCCACCTACTGAATATATTCTCAGCTGACCATATTGCACTAGGTGGTGAGTGTCAAGAAATTGTTGGCACATTTGTGGAAGTAGTGAATTGTTTCTATATTGCTAAGGATCACTAATTCCCATTGGTATTTTACATGGTTTTTTAGTAATAATTTACTAACTTTCATGCACATTATAGTGGTTTCCATTGTATCCTTCAACCAATGATTATTGGAAACTCGATTGACGAATATTTCATTTATCATTCAATTAGAATATAGGTAAAAAGAATTTTTAGAAAAATAACGACATAAAATAGGTAATCTAAACATAAAATTATCTCTTGATTCTTCAATATGTTTTCCATATCTTTTATTACTGCTAAACATTATTGTTTATAGAATCCCAACCACAAACACCCATATTTTCCACTAATTTAAAGTGAAAAACTTGATTATTGTGCATTACTCTATAGAGAAAACCTAGTTTAACCACTATAATATATTCTAACTTAGGATATAATTTATTTGTAAACACCCTATAATAATATTGTTTCAAAACATATCACTATTTTTGGGGAGGCAGTTCTAACAATATAATTCTCATATTGCGTGACTAGAACCACAAACACTAATCCTTACCTAGAAGATCCAAAATTTGATAGCACCTTATTGAATATAATTAGTAACATTAATTTGAAATATTAATTTTAATAAATTTATCTTGAAAACTCTATTGAAACAATAAGTGTCACTCCAACCCAGTCATCATGGATATTAATCCTAGCTAAATCCTTAGAGTCTTTTGTACACCATAATTCCTTAGTAAAAACAATCAACTTACTATGCCAAAATTGAAAAAGTATTATTATATTTAATATAGAATAATCCAATTTCTTCTTAAATTACATGTCTTAGAAAAATAATACACAAAATAATCATATTAAATATTTCAAATATGTTTTTTCCACTTTCAGACCCAAAGGAGTAGCTGAGGAGAAGGTAAAGTGGTGGTAATTCCCCGTTTCACTTCAAGTAACATCCAAATAATGGTTGTACATCCCATAAAGAAGATATTTTCATGAGAGATATTACTTAAAAATATAATTCTTGCATATATTATTCCCCTTATCTAGAATCACAATAATAAGAAAAGAGATCCAAGTCATTAGACGGTCATCTAGAGAGACCCTCTATGAATATTGGGAGAGGATCAAGAAGGTATTTTGCATATTCCCAAATAAAATAATTGATAAGAACCAATTAATTGTATTATTAAACCAATTATTTACTAATAATTATAGAAAACCACTAGATATCTCATCTAGAGGAGATTTGATTGAAAATTCACCAGTATAATCTAATGGATTTATTGACAAGATTTCCCATGATGTGAAAAAATTTAGTACAAGAGGTATTTAGGTGGTAAGAACATATCAAATATCACCCATATTATAAAATAATATATAATAGAAACCTAGTTTTTTGAGACATATGTACTTGAAATAAGTGTGTGAACAATAAGCCCCAACTATGTTATGTGGTTTATGCTCATCGCCTAATCATTTCACTGACTAGTGTGCAAGAGTGAAAAGTATAGAAAGTTGTGCAGTAGCAATTATGCTGACTAAATTCCAAAAACACCAAGGATGGGTAGTACCTAACCAATTCAAATATGTATTTGGAAATTATGAGAATTATTCTAGACCCCACTACCAAAATTAGTAACCAAATCAAGCCCATTCCAACATCAACTCTAAAACCCGCCACCCTTTCTATAAAATAAATTTTATAATCTTTCTATTTATCAAAAAAACATCATATTTCTAGTAGAAGAAACAATATAGATATACATTCACTCATTCAGAACCGTCTATATAGAAACACCAAGGATATGAAGTTTAGGAGATGAATAATAGAGTAGATAAGTTTATAAACATAGTATAAAGTCTTGTAGACATTCTATCAAAAAACCTTGGAAAAAAACCATACTAAATAGTTAAAATCCCCAATTAGAATTTAATTATGGTAATAAAAATAATTTTTAAAGAGCTCACACCCTTATTCACCCCTAAACATGAACCAATTCCACTAAAACTAGAGGATAATAAAGTTATGAATCCTAAAAACTATAGGAAAATACCCCAAGAAAATTAAAATAAAGAATAAGAGGGGAAGGATATAACAAATAAGAAGATACAAGAAACAAAAATGAAAATAAAAAAGGATAATAAATACTTTATCCCATTATTTTCATCAAGTATGATACAATACAATAACAATTAGAAGGAATAACTTCAAAGGGAAATTGTAGAAACATTAAAAAAAATAAAAAAAATATTCCCAACTAGAATCACTCAAAAAATAATTATGTGTGAAAAAATTTTAATGGATATTTACACTAAGAAGAGAATATTTCTAGGTAATGAGAGGATAATATTGGGAATTATTATCTCATCCTTTATCATAATATAGTTTCCAACCAAATTTCAAGATCCATATATATTTTCTATTCCCTTCACAATTGGATCATTAACATAATCTTATGATTTGGGTGGTATAGTATCATCTATTAATGTATTACCTCGCTCGATGTTTGCTTATTTTAATATGGGATATTTGAATCCCAAAACAGTAGTGGTACTTCTAGAAAATGAAACCACTATTTTTTCCATAGGATATTTAGAGGATTTTCCTTATTGAAGTCAAAGATTTTTTATTCTTAGGTAACTTATATGTACTCACCATAAAGGAATATAGAGTACCAAGTCACAGAACCATAATTTTGAAGATTTATTTATTAATTAAAACAAGTAAAACCATTAATTCCCATGAAGGAACCCTCCCAATTGGAGTTTGTAAACAACACCATTCACTTAAATACTTTTGACTTCATCTGTAACCATTCAAATGATCAATCATTATTTGAAACCTATCATGTTTAAGATACTAAAATTATTTAAGAACCATGTATGGTTCATGATTTTTTGGCCTTAGGAAATTAGTTTTTGATTAAAAATATCACGGAAGATGAGTTTTTCTAGAAATCTAGTAATTTTAGAAATTCTACTTTCAAATTAGAAATGTGATAAATTATGACTTTTATGATGAATGTAGTGTTTTATATTCTAAAAAGATACTCATATTATCCCATTTTGGAATTAAGTTCAAGATTTATGAGTGGTGAAACTCTATTTAATTTCATCACCTAAACAACCCCCAAATCTAGAATTAAATCCATTTCTCATTGATTTGAAATATGTGTACCACAAGGAAGGAGAAATATTACCTGTGATAATAACTAATAATTTGTCTAAAACCAAAGAAAAACATTTTAATGAAATTTTGTGAAACATTTTCTAATATATAAGGTGGATATTAGGTGATATCATAGGAATAAACACAAAAATCTACCCACATATAATTCTCTATGAGGGTGATTACAAAACTATCAAATATCCCTAAAGGACCATAAAACCAAACTTGATAGAATTAGTGAATAATGTGATAGAGTAGATCTTATAATAAGGGTTCTTCTATCACATTTCAGGTTTGTAACGGGTCAGCCTTATTCATATAGTACCCAAGAAAAATAGCTCAACCATAATGAGAAATGAAACTAATTAATTAATACTTATGATAATTAAGAATAGCTAGAGAGTAAATTTATACTATAGGAAATTAAATCAATTATATTAGAAAGATCTTTTATAAATTACCTTAATTGACTAGATGTTAGAGAGATATTGAAAGGAATACCTTATTATTAAAATTTTAATATATTTTCATGTTATTTTCATGTACCCATTACTCCTAATGATTAAGAGAATATTGCCTTTAATTATACCTTTAGAAATTTTCCTTCTAAAATGATTCCATTTGGATTGTCTAATTCAATAATTATATTTTATAGGTTCATTATAAGTATATTCTCTAATCACATTGAGGATTTATTTATGGAAATCTTATATGATATCATAGTTTTTGGAAATTCTTTTGATCATTATTTGAAAATGTGGAAAATTTATTAAAAACTTGTATTAAGAAGATTATTGTTTTAAATTTTTAAAAGTGAAATTTCATGATTGATAGAGGATATCACTTAGGTATTAAATTTCATTGAAATTATTCGAATTAAATAAATCAGAAATTGAAGTGTTATACTCATTTCCTTTTTGAAATTTTGTGAAACATATTGGATCATTTTTAAGGAATATTGGGTTCTATGTGAGTTTTATTAAATAATTTTGTAAGATTTCTCTTATTCTATTTATACCACATTTTAAATATAATAATTTTTAATTAAATTGTGATTATAGTGACTTCTTTGATGAGTAAAGTAGAATATTGATAACTTCACGAGTGATAAAGCCCCAAAATTCATAAGAACTGTTCTAGGTTCTTTGTGATTCTTCAAACCAAATATTTAGATAAATAATTTATTATAGAATTAAATTAAGGGCCCAAATAATTTATTACACCTAAATTATCTTATATATGGCCCAATTCAACTACAAAACCATAAGAAAAATATTTTTTGCGGTCATCTTTGCTTTGGATAGATTTAGATCATATATATTTAGAACTAAATTCACTATGTTTTCGGATCATGTGCCTCATTTATATTTTATGAATAATTTGGATGGAAATACAAGTATGAATGATACTGCTAAATGAGTTCAATTTAAAAATTAAAGATAAAAATTGAGATGAGAATAAAGTGGTTGATTACTTGAGTAGACTACCCAACACTACTGAAGTAAAAATGTGAGACCAAAAACCACTGATTGTTCAAATTATATGAGAGAAGTTGTATTTTACTTAAAGATATGTGAATTGTTATGTTTAAATGTTAAATTATTTTGTAATATATCTGGTTTCATATCACTTAAATTCCCAAAAAAAATAAAAATAAAAAAACAAAAATCTGAATCTAGATATTACTTTTGGTAGAATCTATTTCTTTAGAATATTTTCAATGGCCATTTGATAAGAATATGGTTTCATGAAATTAAAATTAATTTTATTTTTGAGTTTTGTCATGCATTATCTTGTGTAGGACACTTCTATAATTATTGGTTTATCGTTTTAAGGATGTAAATGACTAATCTAAAAAAATTGAAAATTTTTAGTTTAATGAAAATATTTTAAAAGGAATATAAATAACTCAAAGTCTCCTTAGATTTTGTAAAAAAATTAAGTTTAGAGAATATATATTGTGGGACTTTTCCCAATGTTATTTGGAAATTATTATAACTTTCTTGTATAATATTATGTTTTGAAATGGGTTAAATCCAAAACCACCAAATGATATGATGCTCATGTTGTTATTAATTTTGTTAGGTATAACATATTTTGTAGGTTTATAGTGCCCATAACAATCATCAATGATCAATAGAGTCAATTTTATAATAGGATAATAGAGACTTTTCTGATAAACAATGGGGTGCATCATAAAACATCAACACCCTATCATCAACACACCAATGTCTAAGATGGGGTGTCCAACAGGGAAATCAAAGTAATTATAGAAAAGATTTTTAAACCTAACATAAATGATTGAAGCCAAATATTGGAGGATACACTATGGGATTATAGAACATCCTACAAAACCCCCAATAATAGTGATCCCATATAGGTGTATTTATGAGAAAAATTTTCACTTGATAATTAAATTAGAGAATAAGGAGTATTATGTTATGAGACAGATTAATTTGGAACCTGAAAGAGATAAATAAAATATAGTAGATTATAGTTTTAATATTTGGATGAAATTAGAAGATAATCTTTTGAGAATTCTAAGATATTCAAAGAGTGAAAAATCATATCTCATGATTAGATCATAATATAAAAATAATTACTCCCAAGATATAAATTGTTTTTATACAATTTATTACTCAAGATAATTCTAGGTAAAAAATTTTCAAATTGGAATTGTTGTCCTGATAAAATGATGAATGCATAAGAGGGGGTGAATTGTATCCTTTTAAAATAATTGAAAATTTTAAATGGAATTATTCCTATTTACTTTAAATAGAATATAATGTGAAAAATAAAAATATCATACTAATTTTTATAGTGGTTCGGGGCACAATGATCTGCTAGTACAGTCTACCAACACACAGTCTATGATATTGGTGATTTTAAATTGCAGGTCCTTTACCAAGTTATCTTAATATTTGAGTATAAGAGACTATAACTATTACAATATATTTTATAATTCCATTATGTAGGATAAATATTATTCCTTAAAACACTCAACACTAGAGTTTTAGAAACAAACAAAAGATTTTATTTGATTTCAAAAATTCTCTATAAAAGAATGTAGGTTTTGATCATAACTGAAGAATCCTTTTAAGGTATGGACAAATTGGATTTTAGTTTTAAAGAGAATGTTATCATTTCTTTATATTTTTATAAGATCATGTCCAATAAAAAATTATATTAATAGAAATTATTAATATTATAGAACTTGATGGAGTGGATCTTCAAATGTAATTTATAATTAATTTATAAGAAGATAATGAATTACCTCAACTTGTTATTCTACTTTTAATAGTGGTCCAATGGAATATATTTCATCTCATCATAATTGCACTAAAAGATTCAAGTACAGAATCCCTCTACTGGTGATCCACACATGGACCAAAATCATTGATCAATGTTGTCAAATTGAATGTTTCAAGCATGTCTGATCCTAATCGATTGTGTTGTTAGTGGTTAACAATACCAATTTTCTTCTCAAAGAGGGAGAAATCTTGGTTCTCACTCGAAGACTGGAGAGTGGAGTAAGTGAGATCTATTTATAGAACTCTAGATATCTCTCAAGTTATATCTGTCAATATATATTTATATATATATATGTCTATCTAGATTTATCTCTAGATATATTTCTAGATATATCTCTCTATAGATATCTCTAGACATCTTTCTAGATATATCGCTAAGTATCTATCTTCTCTATTATGCACAGCTAAAAATTAACTTTAGGAAAGTGACATATTTAGATATAATTATATATTTATTTAGGAAGGTTTAGGGTTGGAAAATTATACACAATCCCTTAACCATTTTTAATATTCTTAACCTACCCAATGTCCATTAATAATAATAATCTTATTACTAATCACTTGACATGAGAAAAAAGTTATAGATAAAAATAAATATCAATTATTTCTAATTGTAAAATTAAACTTAGTCTAATTTCCCTTGTCAATATCCATCGATCCTAGAATAAGGATTATTTAATTAGATAAATTTCACTGCATTATTTATATAATAAATGTAATAAATTTTATATTATCCAAACATGAAAACTAATATTTATTATTAATTATTTAACTCAATTTATACTATCGAATAACATGCTATTAAATTATGGAAATCAACTAAAACTGAATAAATATTATTTATTCTAAATTAATAAACTATTTACTTGAATTTTACTAAGATTTGAGATACACTTATCGTGTGACCCTCTAGTACTTCTTATCAGTGTCATTAGGCATAACCACCTAAATTACAAGGATATCATCTAGAAACATACCAAGCCATACATATGGAAATATTTAATGTCGCACCAACATAAAACCTCCTACAAAAATTTACCATGAAATATAATCATTTATCAGGATGTCTTTAATCAAGTAGGTTTTATACCATTTCTATCAACCTATATACTTGATTTCTATTTCATTGAATTTCTAAAAAATAACTTGTCCATTGAACACCAAGGAAATAAATTTGTATAGACAGTTTTATTCCATCAAAGGGATTGAGATAAAAACATCTGTTATAGGATGGAAGGGATAAATCATTTATCATGTTATCTATTAATTCTATATCACTCATGAAACAACCAACGTATCCTAATTCACTGAAAATATATGTCACTATTAATTTTATTCCTTAAATTATATGGTATATTAGTAAGAGTATATAGGAATATTGTATTTTTTTAGATGGTATGCTAAGATGTGTTGATGTTCTTTGTTTTTGTGGCTACTATGATATTTTTATATTACTAGAATTATATTTGTGGTAGTGGTGTTGGTTTTTTTGGTTATCATGGTGTGGTAAAGGAAGATTATATGGTTTTTTGGTTATTGTTACAGTGACATAGATATGTTCGTATGGATATATATGGTAATTACCTAGTAATATCAATAGATTCTAAAATAAATAAAATTATTAATGGAAATGGGTTATGATTCTGAGAATAATTATCTAGAATTAATAAATACAATGGTAGAAATTTGATATATTATGAATAAAAATATAAATTTTAAAGAGGAAGTGGTTACATAATAGGATATTGGGCATATATAATGTGAAATTATGAATGTAATTATGGATAGCATTTTTTAAAATTATAATTAAATGTTTAATATTAATGGGTTTAATATTCTTGTTTTTTGTATGGCTGTCTAGAGTTGGTTGGGTTGTTTAGAGGTGGCAATGAATGGTAACGTGTGGTGGAATTGTTCTGGTTATGGATATAGTGATAGAGGTATCTTATTAGAGATTTTACCTATAGATTGGGATCACATGATTTATCTATATTCATTGTAGTTTTTTTTAATGTACACTCACCACTACCCTATTGAAGTAATGAAATTGATGACTATATGAGTTTTTAGGTTATGGGTGTTTTCCCAACATCTTGGATGAAGGTGATATAGATAGTTGGATTTTTCCCTTCCTTGTTATCTATTCTAGGTGTATTATAGGTTGTAATTTTTATAGGATATGATATTTTGTGATCGAGTGATTATGGGATAATTATGAAGAAGTTATGTGGTTATGTGGTCATGTTATGTGTTATGTGGGTGTGGTTATTTGGTTATGGTTATAGTGTAGTATATGGTATGGGGTTATGTGGATATAAAATGGATGAGAGCACCAGAAAAAAAAAATTGGGGTGTGTGGGTGACTAAATTAGTGGGGAAGCTGGTGTGACATACTTTTTTATTATATATTTAATTGCCCACTATGTTACTATATTTATATATGGATTTGGTGATTGAAATTGTTTTTAGTTATGTGTATAGTTGACCAGTAATAGGAGAATACTTGGTCTTGCTATTTATTCATTGAGGCTTTACTATGATTCTTATATATTTTCATGATAGAGTCTAGGGTAGGTACTACTTATTTTCCCCATTATCGAGAGGAAGATGGGGTATTTTGAGTAACAAAGTAAGCCCCTTGATGATGGTTTTGTAGATTTTTATATCTGTATCTTGGACCGGGGTGTAGACTATATTTATATTAAATTATAAATCCATATTATGCATGATAAAGAGGAGTATTAGGTTTTATACTCTACTAATGATACTAAAAAAAGAGTATGAAATATGTTTTTACTTATATTATAGTCCCCATTTAGGATTCAAATGGAGTTGGTACATGATGATGATTAAAATTTAAAATATACTAAAATTAATAGTTATAAAAACCCATAGATAGTTTTGTATGATATGATAGATGACACACTTCAAAATAAACCCAGTGATAATCCTCCCCCACTGATAAGGATAACCTTTATTGGAACCAAGTTGATCCTTGTTAGAGATTAGTTTTGTTTTTTATCAATATGGTTTTAGTATACAAGGCTATAGTGATAAATTTTTTTGTGAAAAACTGGTGTTGATAATTAATTCTTGTAGGAGTTGATGCTTTGTAGGTTATTGTGCTTTTGATGCAAACAGAGTTACTTAGTGTAAATTTAGAGGTTCTAAAGTCATTTGTATAAAGTTTAAAGTTCATTTTGGTGCGAAGGAGTTCTGTGACATTCAAAGAGATCATATGTTGGTCAATGTATTTCACACTTTTTAGGAAGGTTGCGTGATAGTCAATATTTTCACAATTTGGGTGACATATTAGTCAAAGTCTTATGCGAGTTTGGTATTATTATAGTTGATTGTCAAGGTAGTCGGAGGCATCTACAAGTCTGGAATCATTCTATTCTAAATTTGTCTTGGTTGGGTGTCACAGTAGCTAGAAGATGCACACTATTCATTCACCATGAAATTAGAGCTTCATGAATGGCATGCCACAAAAATCAAAAGTGTGAATGATTGAGTGAAGAATCAATTTTTTCCATCATTCACCATGAAATTGTAGAAGCATGAATTACATTCCACAAAAATCAAAAGTGTGAAGGGATGTGTGAAGGTTCAATGTTTCCCTATACATGTTGGTTGATCTCCTCATTAAAAATAGATAAAATATTTGGATAAGGTTAAAACACTTCATCTTCATATAAGTCTTACATTAAGAACTCTTGGGAGAAAGGAGGATCATGAAGACAGTTTTGTAAACTGGTAAGTGTGAAGAAATGTTTTGTAAATATTTTTTTACGAGTGATACTTAAGTGAACTTTCCAACATGAAGGAATCTTTGAGAATAATTTAGAGAAAAAAAATCAAATGAAAGAAGCTTCAGGAATTTCACATTAGTGAGAAAACTTAATTAAAGGTAATTTGGAGAAAATAACTAAGAAAAACACACCTGGGTCAAAGGACCTGGGTGAAATTAGATCAGTTAACATACTAGACTGAAGATGCCTAGGTGAAGACAAAATAGAATTTTCTCGAAAGGATATAATTTTATAAAATTATTTTTGTTGATTGTTTATTAATTTGAAAATTCATTAGAGCATTATATTCCAACTATCATGATGAAAATAATTCTAAATATTCATGTTGATATAGAATTGGCCTTTATGTTATAAACTAATAATTTTTCATTCCAAATTAGTGAAAAGAGGGGGAGTTATATGAAGTTAACTAAGAGATCTTGTGTATTATTCCTTACTATTTATTATAATTAAGGTGGTCATGGCATGAAGTTACCATGGAAAAAACATTGTATCCACTAAAATATTAATTTTTAGTGGATTTTGTTGCACTAGCACACTACCATGTGTATTCTCCATAAATTTTCCCTTAGTGGTGAACCAAGTAAAAGTTTTTTCTCTTATTTTATAATTCATATATGTGTCTTTGGTGGATGTGTATATAACTATGATATGTTTGATGAGTACCTACCAAAGATGGAACAAGATCCAACTTTTTATAAGAAAATTTTTACACCTAAATTCACCCCCCCCCCCTACTAGATTTCTTAGGTGGTAATAAGTGTTATTAAATTTGAGGTTATTGGTGTTGAGTCTAACTTATGGAGTTATGGAAACCAAATTCATTGGGGGAATTTGTTAATATATTTAATGGAAGAAATTATAAAATATATAAGAGAAGAATGAAATTACACTTATGATCTATTTCTTGAGATATTCTCTTTACTACTATAAATGGAATACATTTTTGTTTTGTAATATAATTGTCCATGACTAAAGCAGACAAAAATATGATTGATACTAATTCAAAATATCAAAATACATTATTTAGAGATATTTAAAATAAAATATACATGAATCTGATGTGTTTTTCTAGGTCCAAAGCAATGTCGGATAGGTTTTCTAATATATATAAATGTTAAATCAATGATATAGAATCAAATATAAACGTGCTTAATAATAAGTATAATAAATTTAAAATGTTCCTACATGGAAATATTGATGGGTTATTTAATAGAATCATTAATATTGTTTGATAAATTCAATGATTTAGTGAAGATATAAAACCCATTGATATTTTTAATAAGATAATGTGATGAATTTTTCCTCTTTACAATCCAAATCTAACAACTCTTAAACAGAATAAATCAGTAGAACTTTCACTAGATTTTCTGCAAATTAATCTGGTTGAATATGAAATTTGGGGCAAGCCGAAGGCAACACCAAATCATAAAAATAATAAAATGAAATTTAAATCCATGTAAAATCTTAACATCATTAAATATGGTGATGAATAGGAATATTTGGATTATTAGTTTCTTTCTCTATTGAAAAGTAAATTCATGCGAGGAAATAGAGGGTTTGTAAGTAAGTTACCCTTTTCATGTTTTTAATGCAGTGATGTTGGACACGTTAATGAAAGGTGTAATATGAGATATTATGATGATGTAGGTGAAGAATAAATAATACATAATCTATATAGGAGGTTCCATCATTAAATATATGTCAAATGAAGGAAATTTTAGAGGAAGATATTAGTAAGTAAATAAGAATATTATAATAAATATTATATATAACAAGTGGGAATATAATTTAAATAAAATAATGAATTTTTTTTTATGACTACCATTGAAAAATAATAACTTCAAAAATTATATGGTAATAAATATTATGGTTTTGTTGATATTAAGGTGAAACTTGAGGGGGTAATTAAATAGATCAATGCTCAAATAAATAAAAATAAAAATATAAGTGGTTTTTTTAAAATTCTCTAAATGTGTGAATTAAATAGAACCTAAAATTGGTCAATTAGAATAATAATTAGTATATCAATTAGTTAATAAGTTAAACTAGAGGATATGATGAACTTTAAGATGAATATTGAAGAATAAGCTAATGTGATTTATGGCCTGAATTTTTTTATAAAGGAGAGAACAAATAAGGTATAGTATCTTTAAGAAGAAGTTATTATATTAAAAATTAAACTTATATCAGAAATGAAATAAATAAATCCCAATAAAGAAGCTATATTTTTGAAAGTTATCATATTTATAATTGTTAGAAAGTGAAAAATGATCCTCAAAAGGAATTGAGAAAATTATTCATGTAAAAAGACCCAAGTTCATGGGTACAAGTGGAGATTGTTGTGATGCCAAGACATCAAAATCAATAACTATGAGTGACCTAGATAAATAGAAGTAAAAGGTTCGTGATTTTTGTGTTTAAACCAAGATAGTATAATCATGGAAAATTATAGATATTAATAAAAGAAAATAGAATTTTGGAAACACTTATAAATATTCATGGGTTAATAAAAAACTTAAAAGCTATAAAAACATTAGAGAAATGTGGGGAATGAATAATAAAAGATTTTTTCTCTTATGAAGTGTCAATTTGGTGTCCTTCTTGGCTAAAAAATATTATATTGTTAATGGGGTTTTTTAAATTAGAAAAATAGTAATTACATAAATAAAAATGATGACATATCCTTCATATTATAGAAGGAATTATTTCTATGGATATTATTTCACTCTTTGGATTTTGAACAAAAATATATATATTGATAACAAATAAGAAATGATGGTTACCAAAATTTAAGTTAAATACAAACGAGTGTATGAAAAATTGGTATTATTACAATTAAAAATAGATGTTACCTATTTGAAAAAGAATATGATTATGACTATTCCACCTACTGCAAAAGAGAAATATAGGAGAAAACATATGCCTCAACTCAACTAGGCACCTCATATAAGGAAAATAAGAATAAATAGAATTCTAAATTGTTAAAAATTGTTCTCAAAAAAATAAAAATATATATATAATGGATCCTAGTAAGTGAGTGTTCATCCCACATGACTAGAAATATAAACATACTAAAAAATATTTAGGTAAGAGTTGATGAAATAATATATTTAATAATAACATATCATTAAAGATCAAAGGAAGTGTAAATAATTGATTGGAAGGTGATGAGATAATGAAGATAGATGTAGTCTATGACGATGGATTGCCACAAGAACACTCATGTGTGATTAAACTATAGGATTTATGACTTGTGGATACATTTAATTATAAGGGATTCTTAATCAAAGGTAATTTCAGGAACTCTCTCAAGAGTGGTTGGTGGAAATGGTAATTAATACAGGGTGGATAGTAAATAAAACACTTTTATTCTAAAAAATTAATAGGATAATAGCTTTTGGAATTTGATTATAATCCACATACATAAATAAGAATAGATAACATATCTAAGATAAAATCCACTATGGAAATTCCGAATATTATTTGAGACCATGAAAAGATCTATGATTCTTATATATAGGGAAATATTTCCATAAATACTTATTAAAAAAGAATAAAATAACATTCAATTTGATTAATCTAGATTTAACTGATGAATAAAATTAGATAAATTGACATAGCATGCATTGGGAGAGGTATTTAATCCTCTTTGTTGATGATTATAGCAGAATGACTTGTTTTATGTTCATTAAAAGAAAAACTGAAGTCATAGAGTTCATGAAGAGGTATCAAAGGAGAGTATAAAATGATATTGAACACAATTAACATCTTGAGATCTGATAATTTAATAGAATTCACATTTATTTAATTTAAAAATATATATCTTTAGAAACATAGAATTAATCATGATGTATCCAAAATAATAACTCCACAATAGGCTGAAGTTGTTGAATAAAGAAATATTGTGCTAAATAATATGATCAAAATAGTACTCATGAAGTGTGAAATCTCTTTCCACTGCTGGATGGATCTAGTAAAAGAATTGGTTTACACTAAAAAATGAGTAGTGCTAATACCAGGGGAAGAGAGGACACCCTATGAAATATATAATAGAAGTAAACCCACTCTAAAAAAATTGTTTTTTGAGGTAGCTATTATATCTGGATGAAATATTGAAACTAATAAAAACATGAAAATACAGTATAGAAGAAGTATTATTAGTCTACTAAAATAATATTAATTTATATAAATTCATTAAAAATAGAGGAATGTGATTTTTGAAAGTAATAAGGTCAAATTCATTGAGGATAAATTTGGGAAAAATCTTCAAATATAAACTTTTATTTATTTTTTAAAGAATATGATAAAATTAATAAAAATACAAGGGTTTTTTGAAGTTCCCAAAATGATGAAGATTATGAGGCTGAATCTGAAGAGGAAACCATTGAAAAATAAATACAATCCGCAGCCCATAGAAGAAACAGATGAGTGGAAGTTGATCTATCCAATATAATTGGAGATAGATCTATTCCAATACAAACACAATAGATGATATATTTTTAGAGTGTTTATATGTTATTAAAATTGGAACAAATGTTATATAAATAAGAATAAAAATATGACTCATGAGTTAGATATATAAATTAATAAGTAGATAAGATAGATAAGAACCAAAGTTTAGAACTTTTGAAGATGCTTGAACATTACAATGTGATCGAAATAAAGTAAATATTTAAAATATATTCAACAAACATGTAAATGTTATCTAAAATAATGAATGTTTGGTCTATAAAGGCTATGAATATATTTAATGTGTTGATGTTGAAGAAACTTTTTCACTAATGCACTATCTGGAGTTGATCTGACTATTCTTAGTGATGATTATTTTAATAGGTTTCAATATTTATAAAATGGATTTAAAAATAATAATTATCAATTGTTATACTTAAATATGTGGTATATATTGAACAGTTTGTAGGTATTCATGTTATAAATGATTAAAAATGCATATTTTTTTAAAAAGGACCTTTATGTTTTTAAATAGGCACCACAATGATGGTATTCGTGGTTGGATTCCTATATTAATATGGTTTAATTCAAAAGGGGAGGAATTGATCACAACCTATATATATATAAATTCAAGGAATAAAATTTTATGGTACTAGTATATATGGAATATATAATATTTGGTGGGAGAAAATATAATTATATGGATAAATTTTTAATCTGATGAACTAAAAATGAAAAAATTACATGATTAGGAAACTCACATATTTTATAGGGTTGCAATTTCCTTATAAAGAGTGATATTATTTTATCTATTAATTTAATATGAGAATTAATTACTAAATAAATTTTATATACATGATTCAAAACCATTTTCAACTCTAATTTTGGATAGATACAATCTTGGGAATCACAAGGATGGAAAATATATGGATACTACCTTATTCAAAAGAATAATTGGAAGCTTATTATATTTTATTATAACATAGTAAGATATTTTTTTTACAACATGTTTGAAAAACCATTTCCAAAGTAATCTTAAATAGAATCATATATCACTATTCAAACAAATTATGAGGTATATCTTAGGTACTCTGAATGTTTTATTTCTCTTTGATGGAAGAAAGTATTTTGAACTTTCTTTATTTTCTTATGCATACTAGGCTAGTGATGTGGGGGATATAAAGTACATAATTAGATGTATATTATTCATTGAAAGTAAATATGTATCTTTATTGATTGAATGGTAAGATATAAAATCTCCTAGAATGGAGTAATTATAATACATATTAGTGACCAAGTCATGCACTCAAGTTTAATGGATAAATAACCAGTGATAAGATATTGGTGAGAATGTGAAACAACCAATGGTGATCTTTTGTGATAACAAAAGTAAAATTGATCCCGTAAAATATTTTATATAGCACTCTCAAACCAAAAATATAGTGATCATATATATCATTATCAATGAATAATTATATTTGTGATTGATCAAGATGGAGCTTATTAGAACTAATTAGAAAGTGGTAGACACCATGACTCATTTATTTTCCACTTTGAAATTTGAGAAACTCCAATTGAACCTTGGTTTTAAATCACCTCCCTCGTCCTTATGAGGATTGGGTTATCCCCTGTCTAATTTGTATTTAATTATTTATATGGTGGGTTTCATGTTTTAGAGTGTTCTTTCTCTTTCAGTTTATTTTTAAAGGGGGATAATGGATGTGGTGTTGGTGAAATTCAATTAATGTAATGGTTATTATGATGATAAAATTCAATTAAAAGTAGTGGATAATGACCATGTTTTCTAAAAAAAAGTGGTTTCATGGATGATATTATCTCATTAAGGGGGAGTTCATGGTATGAAATACAAGGATATTATGATTCATTTGGGATATAGTTTGATAAATCATAAACATATGGGGATTTATGGAATGATAAATGACACAAGGCATTGAATTCTATCTAGGAATTTTGTTTTTTCATAGGTAAATGCTCATGTAAACTTAGTGTGATGTATAAGTAATTATTATATAATCTAGAAGAAGTAAAGTGGGTGTGAATAATTGAATTTAACTTTAGATTTATAAAAAACTGAAAGGGGTGGAATGTTGGAATGAAGGGGATACTTTCTAGAGATTAATGTTATATTTTTTCAATATAGTTTTGGTGGAGTAGGCTATAGTGATTGAGATTTTTGTGCAAAATTGGTGTTTAAAAGGAATTATTACATAGGTAAATAATTTTTCATGTTCTTGAGGTTTCAAGAAAAATGATAGATTTTGGAGGAATATTAAATTATTTAATGTCATTTATTGAAATTACAAAGTTGTTTTCAATGTAGAGGTATGATTTTTGTTCTAGTCAAAAAGATTGTGCACTATTCAATGTTCTCTTCTCTTACCAAGAAAGTTTCACACTAGTGAGGCTTCACATAAGTTTGGAATCATGTTATTAAGAGGCATTAATAGAGATATTATTTTCATAAATGTTTTGTGTATTTAAATTATCTAATACCCACTAATTTTTAAATTAGATATTAATTACATCAATTTTAGATTTTTGGTGAATTTTGGGCATTATTGTTAATATTGTTTAATTCTATATTTTAACACTTTTTTATCATACTGGTATTTCAGTATAAATTTTTGAAATCTAATCCAAATTATAAACTTTTTTAAGATTATATTATTCATGAAATTTATTTTATTCAACTTCAGTAATTCACAATTTGAAACCAAATAGGCCCCAATAAATCATAAAATAAGGACAACTTTAGGTCATCATATTTTACCACTCCTTAATAAATGAGTCGTATCTTGGGATATAAAGCATAAAATATTGTGATTCTAGTAGGAACCAAAATAGGAATCCATGGATCATGTTCACATAAAATTTCAAACTGAAATTCCCTCATTAAAATAGTTGATGCATCTATCAAATTTATGGAAGTTAAAAATTCTATATTTCTATAAAAATTGTTCTTTAGTGATTAAAACAAAAAAATTTCTACATGTTCCATATGAATCTAAAATTTTAGAGAATAAAAAAATAAAATCTAAATACAATTCAATATGAAAACTTAGCATGAATTGTTTATATTATTATCCAAATATTATCAAACATACAAAGGATAGAAACTTAATGGAAATACGAATCACCCTTTCTCTATAAAATAAAGTCTCCACTTCCATTTGAAGAGTTAAATAAGGAGATAGGGGTGTTATAAATAATTCACATGTTAGAGTTCTTATTTATTTTTTTTTATTTATTTCCACATCTCCCTCTTCCATCTACTTACTTATGACCTCTCTAATGGAGGGTTAATTGTTATGTGGTTGATTAATGGAGGAGAACCCTTTTTAAAATACTTGAGTCATGTTCTTTAATTGAAATTCTCTTTTTTTATTGAAATATTTGTATTTATAGTGGTTCTAAATTCCCTTAATTTGATTTTATTTAGTATTTTGGGGTTATTAATTATTTATAAATTTTGTTGAAGTTATATAAACTCCCTCCACCTAGTGAATCTATTCTCCGCTGACCATATTGTACTGCGTGGTGAGTGTCTAGAAATTGTTGGCACATGTGTGGAAGTAGGGAATTGTTTCTATATTTTTAAGGATCACTAATTTCCATTGGTATTTTAAATGGTTTTTTAGTAATATTTTAATAACTTTCATGCCCATAATAGTGGTTTCCATTGTATCATTCAACCAATGATGATTGGAAACTCGATTGAGAAATATTTCATTTATCATTCAATTAGAAGATAGGTAAAAATAATTTTTAGAAAAATAACTGCATAAAAAAGGTAATCTAAACATAAACTTATCACTTGATTCATCAATATGTTTTTTATCCCTTTTATTACTACTAAACATTAATTTTTATAGAATCCTAACCACAAACACCCATATTTTCCTCTAATTTAAAGTGAAAAACATGATTATTTTGCATTCCTCTATAGAGAAAACCTAGTTTAACCACTATAATATATTCTAACATAGGATATAATTTATTTTTAAACACCCTATGACAATATTGTTTCAAAAAAAATCACCATTTTTTGGGAGGCAGTTCTAACAATCTAATTCTCATATTGCGTGACTAGAACCACGAACACTAATCCTTACTCAGTAGATCCAAAATTTAAAAGCACCTTATTGAATATTATTAGTAACATTAATTTGTAATATTAATTTTAATAAATTTATCTTGAAAACACTATTGAAACAAAATGTGTCACTCCAACCCTGTCATCAAGGCTGTTGATCCTTACTAAATCCTTAGAGTATTTTGTACACCATAATTCCTTAGTAATAACAGTAAACTTACTATGCCAAAATTGAAAAACTATTATTATATTTAATATAGAATAATCTAGTTTCTTCTTAAATTACATGTCTTAGAAAAATAATACCCAAAATAGTCATATTAAATATTTAAAATATTTTTGTTCCACTTTCAGACCCAAAGGAGTTGCTGAGGAGAAGGTAAAGTGGTGGTAATTCCCCATTTCACTTCAATTAGCTTCCAAATAATGGTTGTAAAGCCTATAAAGAAGATATTTTCATGATATATATTACTTAAAAATATTATTCATGCATATATTATTCCCCTTATCTAGAATCAAAACAATAAGAAAATGCATCCATGTCATTAGATGGTTATCTGGAGAGACCCTCTATGAATATTGGGAGAGGATAAAGAAGGTATTTTCCATATTACCTAATAAAATAATTGATAAGAACCACTTCATTGTATTATTAAACCAATTATTTACTAATAATTATCGAAAACCACTATATGCCTCATCTAGAGAAGATTTGATTGAAAAGTCACCAGTATAATCTAGTGGATTGATTGAGAATATTTCCCATAACATGAAAAATGTAGTACAAGAGGTATTTAGGTGATAATAACATATCATATATCACCCATGTTATAAAATAATATGGAATAGCTAACTGGTTTTGTGATACATGTGTACTTGACATAAGTGGGTGAACAATAAGCACCAACTAAGTTATGTGGTTTATTCTTATCACCTAATCATTTCACTAACTAGTGTGCAAGAGTGAAAAGTATGGAAAGTTGTGAAGTAGCCATTATGCTGAGTAAATTCTAGAAACACCAAGTATGGGGAGTACCTAACCAATTCAAATATGGATTTGAAAATTAGGATAATTATTCTAGACCCCCACTACTAAAATCAGTACCCAAATCAAGCCCATTCCAACATCAACTCTAAAACACACCACCATTTCTATAAAATAAATTTTATAATATATCTATTTTTCAAAAAAAAACCCATTTATATTAGAATAAACAATATAGATATTCATTCACTCATTCAGAATTGTTTATATAGAAACACTAAGGATATTATGTTTAATAGGTGAATAATAGATTAGATAAGTTTATAAATATAGTAGAAAGTCTTGTGGACATCCTATCCAAAAACCTCAGAAAACTACCATACTAAATAGTTACCATCCGCAATTAGAATTTAATTATGGTAATAAAAAAAATTGGTAAAATTATCACACCCCCATTCACCCCTGAACTTGAACCAAGTACACTCAAAATGGAGGATAATAAAGTTATTAATCCTAAAAACTATAGGAAAATTCCCCAAGAAAAATAAAATAAAGAAGAACATGGGAAGGATATGACAAAGTGGAAGATAACAGAAACAAAAATGGAAATAAAAAACGATAATAAATACTTTACCCTATTATTTTCATCAAGGATGATACAATACAGTAACATTTATGAGGAATAACTTCAAAGGTAAATTGTAGAAACTTTAAAAAAATTTAAAATAAATATACCCAACTAGAATCACTCAAAAAATAATTATGTGTGAAAAAACATTAATGGATATTTACACTAAGAAGAGATGATTTCAAGGTAATGAGAGGATAATATTGGGAATTAGTATCTCATCCCTTATTGTAATATAGTTTCCAACCAAATGTCAAGATCCATATATATTTTCTATTCCCTTCACAATTGGATCATTAACTTCATCTTATGATTTGGGTGGTCTAGTGGCATCTATTAATGGATTACCTCACTCAATGTTTACTTATTTTCATATGGGATATTTGAATCCCAAAATAGTAGTGGTACTTCTAGAAAATGAACCCACTATTTTTTCAATAGAATATTTAGAGGATTTTCCTTATCAAAGTCAATGATTTTTTATTCTTAGGTGACTTATATGTGCTCACCATAAAGGAAGATATAGTACCATGTCACAGACCTATCATTTTGAGGATTTATTTCTAAATTCAAACAAGTAAAACCATTAATGTCCATGAAGGAACCATCCCAATTGGAGTTTATAAACAACACTATGCACTTTAATATTTTTTAATTCATGTGTAACCCTTCAAATGATTAATCATTATTTAAAACATATCATGTTTAAGATATTAAAATTATTTAAAAACCATGTATGGTTCATGATTTTTTGGCGTTAGGAAATTAGTTTTTGATTAAAAATAACATGAATGATGAGTCATTCCAAAAATATAGAAATTTTAGAAATTCTATATTCAAATTAGAAGTGTGTTCAATTATGACTTTTATGATGAATATAGTGTTTTATATTCTTAAAAGATACTAATATGATCCCATTTATGAATAAAGTTCAAGATTTATGAGTGGTGAACCTCTATTTAATTTCATCACCTAAACAACCCCCAAATCTAGAATTAAATCCATTTACCATTGATTTGAAATATGTGAACCACAAGGAAGGAGAAATTTTACCGGTGATAATAACTAATAATTTGTCTAAAACCAAATAAAAATATTTTAATGAAATTTTGAGAAATAATTTCTAATAAATAGGGTGGATCTTAGGTGATATCATGGGAAAAAACCCAAAAATCATCCCACATAGAATTCTTTATGAGGGAGATTCCAAAACTATCAAATATCCCTAAAGGCCCATAAAACCAACCATGATATAAGTAGTGAAGAAGGTGATATAGGAGATCTTATAATAAGGGTTCGTCTATCTCATTTGAGATTCCTCATGGGTCAACCATATCCATATAGTACCCAAGAAAAATAGCTTAACCATTATGAGAAATAAAACTAATTAATTAATACTTATGAGAATTAAGAATATCTAGAGATTATATTTATACTATAGGAAATTAAATCAATTATGTTGGAAAGATCATTTCTCAATTCCCTTAATTGACTAGATGTTAGAGAGATATTTAAAGGAATACCTTATTATTAAATTTTGAATAGATTTTCATGTTATTTTCATGTAGCCATTTCTCCTGATGATTAAAAGAATACTACCTTTAATTATAGCATTAGAACTTTTCCTTCCAAAATGATTTCAATTGGATTGTGTAATTCACTTAGTATATTTTATAGGTTCATTATATGTATATTGTCTAATCACATTGAGGATTTATTTAAGGCAATCTTAGATGATATCATAGTTTTTGGAAATTCTTTTTATTATTATTTGAAAATGTGGAAAATTTATTAAAACCGGTATTAAGAAGATTCTTGTTTAAAATTTTGAAAAGTGAAATTTCATGATTGATAGAGGAAATCACTTATGTATTTCATTTCATTGAAATTATTTGAAGTAAATAAATCAGAAATTGAAGTGTTATACTCATTTCCTTTTTGAAATTTTGTGAAACAAGATGGATCATTTTTAAAGAATATTGGATTCTATGTGAGGTTTATTTAATAATTTAGTAAGATTGCTCTTATTCTATTTATATTACATTTTAAATATACTAATTTTGAATTAAATGGTGATTATAGGGGCTTCTTTGATGAGTAAAATAGAATATTGATAACTTCACTAGAGAAAAAGTCCCAAAATTCGGAGGAACTGTTCTAGCTTCTATGTGATGCTTCAAACCATATAATTAGATAAATACTTTCTTAGAAAATTAATTGAAGGCCCCAAATAATTTATTACACCTAAATAATATTATATATGGTACAATTTAACTACAAAACCATAAGAAAAATATTTTTTTGTGGTCATCTTAGCTTTGGATAGGTTTAGATCATATCTATTTAGAACTAAATTCACTATGTTTTTAGATCATGTAGCTCATTTATATTTTATAAAGAAGGTATATGGAAATACAAGTATGGATGATACTGCTAAATGAGTTCAATTTAAAAAATAAATATAAAAATGGAGATGAGAATCAAGTGGTTGATTACCTGAGTAGACTACCCAACACTACTGAAGTAAAAATTCAAGACCAAAAACCACTGATGGTTCACATTATAGGAGAGAAGTTATATTTTACTTAAGGATATGTGACTTTTTATATTGAAATGTTAAATTATTTTGTAAGATATCTGGTTCCATATCACTTAAATTCCCAAAAATTTTAAAAAAACAAAAATATGAATCTAGATATTACTTTTGGGGGAATCTATTTCTTTATAAGATTTTTCAATGTCCATTTGATAAGAAGATGTTTTACTGAAATTAAAAATTATTTTATTTTGAGTTTTTTCACACATTTTCTTGTGTAGTACACTTATATAATTTATTGGTCTATCTTTTTAAGGATGTAAATGACTATTCTAAAAATTTTGAAAATTTTCAATTTTATGGAAATATTTTAAAAGGAAAATAAGTAACTCAAAGTCTCCTTAGATTTTTTAAAAAAATTAATTTTAGAGAATATATATTATGGGACCTTTCCCAATGTTATTTGGAAATTATTTTAACTTTCTTGTAGAAAATTATGTTTTGAAATGGGTTAAATCCAAAACCACCAAAGAATATGATGCTCATTTTGTTATTGATTTTGTTAGGTATAAAATATTTTGTAGGTTTATAGTGCCCATAACCATCATCAATGATCAAGAGACTCACTTTTATAATAGGATAATAGATACATTTCTGACAATCAATGGGGTGCATCATAAAACATCAACACCCTATCATCCACACATCAATGTCTAAGATGGGGTGTCCAACAGGGAAATAAAAGTAATTCTAGAACATATTTTTAAACCTAACATAAATGATTGGATACAGAGATTATAGGATACACTATGGGATTATAGAACATCCTACAAAAAACCCCATAATAATGATCCCATATAGGTGGATTTATGAGAAAAAATTTCACTTGACAATTAAATTAGAGAATAGGGACTATTATGTTATAAAAGAGATGAATTTGGAACATAAAAGAGATAAGTAAAATATAGTAGATTATAGTTTTAATATTTAGATGAAATTAAAAGAGAATATTTTGAGAATTATAAGATTTTAAAATATGGAAAAATAGTGTCTCATTATTAGATCATATTATAAAAATAATTACTTCCAAGATATCAATTGTTTTTATAAAATTTAGTACTCAAGATAATTCTAGGTAAAAAATTTCCAAATGGGAATTATTTTCTTGATAAAATGATGAATGAATAAGAGGGGTTGAATTGTATCATTTTAAAATAATTGAAAATTTTAAAGTAAAACCCTCTCAAAATTTTAAATGGAATTTTTCTTATTTACTTTAAATAAAATATAAAGTGAAAAATAAAAATATCATAGTAATTTTTATAGTGGTATGGGGCACAATGATCCTCTATTGCACTCTACCAATACACACTCTATGATACTGGTGATTTTCAATTGCAGGTACTTTACCAAGTTATCTCAACATTTGAGTATAAGAGACTATAACTTATTACAATATATTTTATAAGTCCATTATTTAGGATAAAGAGTATTCCGTAAAACACTCAGCACTGGGGTATTTAAAAACAAACAAAAGATTATATTTGATTTCAAAAATTATCTACAAAATAATGTAGGTTTTAAGAATAATTGAAGCATATTTTTATGGTATGGACAACTTGGATTTTAGTTTCAAATAGCATGTAATAATTTTTTTATATTATTATAAGATCATGTCCAATAAAAAAGTAGATTAATAGAAATTATTAATATTATAGAACTGGAAGGACTGGATCTTTAAATGTAATTTATAATTAATTTATAAGAAGATAATGAATTACCTCAACTTGTTATTCTACTTTCAATAATGGTCCAATGGAATAGATTTCATCTCATCATCATTCCACTAAAAGATTGAAGTATAGAATCCCTCTAGTGGTGATCCACACATGGACCAAAATCTTTAATCAATGTTGTCAAATTGAAAGTTTCAAGCATGGTCAATCCTAATAGATTATGTTGTTAGTGGTTAACAATACAAATTTTATTATGTAAGAGGGATGAATCTTGGTTATCACTCGAAGATTGGAGAGTAGAGTAAGAGAGATCTATTTATATAACTCCAGATATCTCACAAGTTATATCTATCAATATATATTTCTATATATATCTATCTAGATTTATCTCTAGATATATTTCTAGATATATATCACTAGATATATCTCTAGATATCTTTCTAGATATATATCTATGTATCTATATTAGCTGTTATGCAGAGCTAAAAATTAACTTTAGGAAAGTGAGATATTTAGATATAATTATATATTTATTTTGGAAGGTTTAGGGTTGGAAAATTATGCCCAATTCCTTAACCATTTTTAATATTCTTAACCTACCCCATGTCCATTAATAATGTTAATATTATTATTTATCACTTGAAATTAGAAACACGTTATGAATAAAAATAGATATCAATTATTTCTAATTGTAAAATTAAACTTAGTCTAATTTCCCTTGTCAATATCCATCGATCCGAGAATAATGATTATTTAATTAGATAAATTTCACTGCATTATTTATATGATAAATATAATAAATTTTATATTATCCAAACATGAAAACTAATATTTATTATTAATTATTTAACTCGCTTAATTCTATCCATAACATTCTATTAAATTATGTAAATCAACTGAAACTGAATAAATATTATTTATTCTAAATTATTAAATTATTTACTTGAATTTTTCTAAGATTTTAGATACACTTATCGTGTGACCCTCTAGTACTTCTTATCAGTGGCATTAGGCATAACCACCTAAATTACAAGGATAGCATCTAGAAACATACCAAGCCATATATATAGAAATAAGTTAATGTCGAAACAACATAAAAACTCCTACAGAAATTTACCATGAAATATAATCATTTATCGTTATGTCTTTAATAAATTAGGTTTTATACCAGTTCCATCAATCGATATACTTGATTTATATTTCATTGAATTTCTAAAAAATAACTTGTCCACTGAAAACCATGGAAATAAATTTGTATAGATAGTTTTATTTCATCAAATGGATTGAGATATCAACATCCATTATCGCATGGAAGGGATAAATCATTTCTTATGATATATATTAATTATATATCACTCATGAAACAACCAATGTATCCTAATTCACTACAAATATATGTCGTTGTTAATTTTATTCCTTAAATTATATGGTATATTAGTAAGAGTATATAGGAATATATGATTTTATTTAGCTGGTATGCTAAGATGTGTTGCTTTTCTTGGTTTTTGTGGCTACTATGATGTTTTTATATTACTAGAATTATAGTTTTGGTAGTGGTTTTTGTTTTTTTGGTTAACATGGTGTGGTAAAGGAGGAGAATTTGGTTTTGTGGTTATTGTTACAGTGATATAGATAGGTTCGTATGGATATATATGGTCATTACCTAGTAATATCAATGGATTCTAAAATAAATAAAATTATTAATGGAAATTGCTTATGATTGTGAGAATAATTATCTAGAATTAATAAATAACATGGTAGAAATATGATATATTATGAATAAAAATATAAATTTGAAATTGTAAGTGGTTACATAATAGGATAGTGGGCATATATAATGTGAAATAATGAATGTAATTATGGATAGTAATTTTTAAAATTATAATTAAATGTTTAATATTAATGGGTTTAATATTCTTTTTTTGTATGGAAGTCTAGAGTCGGTTGGGTTGTTTAGAGGTGGAAATGAATGGTGATGTGTGGTGGAATTGTTGTAGAGTTGGATATGGTGATAGAGGTATTTTATTATAGATTTGACCTATAGATTGGGGTCACATGATTTAACTATATTAATTTTAGTTTTTTTTAATTTGTACTCACCACTACGCTATTGAAGTAATGAAATTGATGACTATATGAGTTTTTAGGTTATGGGTGTTTTCCCCAACATCTTGGATAAAGGTGATATAGATAGTTGTATTTTTCCCTTCCTTTTTATCTATTCTAGGAGTATCATAGGTTGTAATTTTTATAGGATATGATATTTTTTGATCGAGTGATTATGGGATAATTATGAAGAAGTTATGTGGTTATGTGGACATGTTATGTGTTATGTGGGTGTGGTTATTTGTTTATGGTTATAGTGTAGTATATGGTATGTGGTTATGTGGATATAAAATGGATGAGAGCACCAGAAAATTTGTTTTTGGGGTGTGCGGGTGACAAGTTTAGTGGGGAAGCTGGTTTGACATACTTCTTTATTATATATTTAATTTCCTACTATGTTACTATATTTATATATGGATTTGGTGATTGAGAATTTGGTTTGGGTATGTGTATAATTGACTAGTAATAGGATAATACTTGGTCTTTCTATTTATTCATTGAGGATTTTGTATGATTCTTCTATATTTTCATGATAGAGTCTAGGGAAGATACTACTTATTTTCCCTATTATTAAGAGGAAGATGAGGTATTTTTAATAACAAAGTAAGCCCCTTGAGGATGGTTTTGTAGATTGTTATATATATATATGTTGGACCGGGGTGTGGACTATATTTATATTAAATTATAAATCCATATTATGCATGATAAAGAGGAGTATTAGGTTTTATACTCTACTAATGATCCTACTAAAAAAGTATCAAATATGTTTGTACTTATATTATAGTCCCCATTTAGGATTCAAATGGAGGTAGGACATGAGGATGATTAAAATTTAAGATATACTAAAATTAATAGTTATAAAATCTCATAGATAGTTTTGTATGATATGAGAGATTAGACAATTCAAAACAAACTCATTGATGATCCTCCACCCCTGATATGGATAACCTTTATTGGAACCAAGTTGATCCTTGTTAGAGATTAGTTTTGATTTTTATCAATACGGTTTTAGTGTACAGGGCTATAGTGATTGATTTTTTTCGTTAAAATCTGGTGTTGAAAATTAATTCTTGTAGGAGTTGAGGATTTTGTAGGTTATTGTAGTTTTGATGAAAATGGAGTAGCTTAGTGAAAATTTAGAGGTTTTAAATTCATTTGTATAAAGTTTAAAGTTCATTTTGGAGTGAAGGAAGGAGTTTTATAATAGTCAAAGGGATTATATGTTGTTCAATGTGTTTCACACTTTTTATAAAGGATGTGTGATAGTCAATATTTTCACTATTTGGGTGTCATATTAGTCAAAGATTCATGTGAGTTTGGTATTGTGCTAGTCGAGTGTCAAGGTAGTCGAATCCATCTACAATTCTAGAATCATTATGGTCTAAATTTGTACTGGTTGGTTGTCACAGTAGCTAGAAGATGCAGACCATTCATTCACCATGAAATTGGAGCTTCATGATTGGCATGCCACAAAAATCAAAAGTGTGAACGATTGAGTGAAGGATCAATATTTTCCATCATTAACCATGAAAGTATAGATGCATGAACTACATGCCACAACAATAAAAAGTGTGAAGGGATCTGTGAAGGTTCAATGTTTCCCTGTACATGTTGGTTGATCACCTCATTATAAAAAATAAAATATTTGGATAAGGGTAAAACACTTCATCTTCATATAAGTCTTACATTAATAACTCTTGGGATAAATGAGGATCATAATGACCGTTTTTTAAACTGGTAAGTGTGAAGAAATTTTTGTAAATATTTTTCTATGAGTGACACTTAAGTGAACTTTCCAACATGAAGTAATCTTTGTGAATAATTTAGAGAAAATAAAATCAAAGGAAATAAGTTTCAAGAATTTCACATTAGTGAGAAAACTTATGTAAAGGTTTTTTGGAGAACATTCCTAAGAAACCCACACCTGGGTCAAAGGACCTCGGTGAAATTGGATTCATTAACATACCAGACTAAAGATGCCTAGGTGAAGAAAAAATAGAATTTTCTCAAAAGGATTTATTTTGATAAAAGTATTTTTTGTGATTATTTATTAATTTGAAAATTCATTAGAGCATTATATTCCAACTATCATGATGAAAATAATTCTAAATATTCATGTTGATATAGAATCCATCTTTATGTTATAAACAAATAATTCATCATTCCAAATTAGTGAGTAGAGGAGGAGTCATAGGAAGTGACCTAAGGGATCATGTTTATTATTCATTAATATTTATTGTAATGAAGGTGATCTTGGAATGGAGTTACCATTGAAAAAACATTGTATCCACTAAAATTGTAATTTTTAGTGGATTTTTTTGAACTAGCACACTACCTTGTGTATTCTACCTAAATTTTCCTTTAGTGGTGAACCAAGTAAAAGTTTTGTCTCTTATTTTTTAATTCATATATGTGTTTTTGGTGGATTTGTATATAAATATGATAAGTTTGATGAGTATCTACCAAAGTGGGAATAAGATCCAACTTTTTATAAGAAAACTTTCACACCCTAATTCACCCCCCCCCACCAACTTTATTTCTTGGGTTGTAATAAGTGTTGTAAAATTTGAGGTTATTGGTGTTGAGTCTAACGTATGGAGTTATGGAAACCAAATTCATTATGGAATGTGTTACAATATTTAATGGAAGAAATTATAAAATATATAAGAGAAGATTGAAATTGCACTTATGATCTATTTCTTGAGATGTTCTCTTTACTACTATACATGGAATACATTTTTGTTTTGTAATATAATTGTCCATGAATAAAGAAGACAAAAAGATTATTAATACTAATTCAAAATATCAAAATACTTTATTTAGAGATATTTAAAATAAAATATATATGAATCTGATGTGTTTTTCTAGGGCCAAGGAAATGTGGGATAGGTTTCCTAATATATTTAAATGTTAAATCAATGATATATGAACAAATATAAACGTGCTTCATAATAAGTATAAAAAATTAAAAAATTTCCTACAAGGAAATATTGATGGGTTATTTAATAGAATCATTGGTATTGTTTGAGAAATTAAAGGATTTAGTGAAGATATAAAACACATTGATATTTTTAATAAGATAAGGTGATGAATTTAACCTCTTTAAAATCCAAATGTAACAACTCTAAAATAGAATAAATTAGTATAACTTTCACTAGATGTTTTGCAAATTAATCTGGTTGAATATGAAATTTGGGTCAAGTAGAAGCAACACCAAATCATAAAAACAATAAAATGGAATTTCAATACATGGAAAATCTTAACATAAATAAATATAGTGATGAATAGGAATATTTGGATTATTAGTTTCTATCTCTATTGAAAAGTAAATTCCAGAGAGGAAAGGGAGGGTTTGAAAGTAAGTCACCCTTTTCATGTTTTTAATGCGGTGATGTTGGAAACATTATTGAAAGGTATAATATGACATATTATAATGATGGAGGTGAAGAATAAATAATCCATAATCCATATAGGAGGTTCAATCATTAAATATATTTCAAATGAAGGAATTAATTAGAAAGGAAATTTTATTGGAAGATATTAGTAAGTAAATAAGAATATTATAATAAATATTATATATAAGAAGTGGAAATATAATTTAAATAAAATAATGAATATGTTTTGATCACTACCATTGAAAAATAATAACTTGAAAAATTATATGCTAATAAATATTAATGTTTTATTGATATTAAGGTGTAACTTGATGGGGTACTTAAATAGATCAATGCTCAAAGAAATAAAAATAAAAATAATAGTGGTTTTTTAAAATAATTCTCTAAATGTGTGGATTAGATCAAACATAAAATTGGTTAACTAGAATAATAATTATCATATAAATTCGTCAATCAGGTAAACTAGAGGATATTATGAACTATAAGATGAATATTGAAGAATAAGATAATGTGATTTATGGCCTTAATTTTTTATAAAGGAGATAACAAATAAGGTATAATATCATCAAGAAGAGGTCATTATATTGAAAATTAATCTTATATCAGAAATTAAATAAATAAATCCCAATAAAAAGGCTATATTTTTTAAGGTTATCATATTTATAATTATTAAAAAGAGAAAAATGATCCTCAAAAGGAATTGAGAAAATTATTCGTGTACAAAGACCCAGGTTCATGGGTATAAGTGGAGATAGTTGTGATTCCAAGACATCAAATTCAAGAACTATGACTGACCTGGAATAATAGAAGTAAAAGTTTGGTTATTATTTTTTTTAAACCAGGATAGTATAATCATGGAAAATTATAGATATAAACGAAGGAAAATAGAAGTTTGGAAACAATTACAAATATTAAGGGGTTAATAAACAATTTAGGTGCTATAAAAACATTAGGGGAATGTGGGGAATGAATAATAAAAGATATTTTCTCTTATGAAGTGTCAATTTGGCGGCCTTCTTGTCAAAAAAAATTTCAATTGTTAATGGGGTTTTTTAAATGAAAAAAAAAATTGGACTTACATAAATAAAAATAACAACATATCCTATATATTATATAAATAATTATTTCTATGGATATTATTTCACTCTTTATATTTTGAAAAAATATATATATATTGATGACAAAGAAGAAATTATGGTTACCAAAATGAAAGTTAAATAAAAATGAGTGCATGAAAACATGGTATTATTACAATTAAAAATAGATATTTCCTATTTGAATAAGAATATGATTATGATTATACCACCTAATGCTAAAGATAAATTTGAGAGAAAACGTATACCTCCACTCAACTTGGCACCTAATATAAGGAAAATAAAAATAAATAGAATGCTAAATTATTAAAAATTGTTCTCAAAAAAATAAATAAAAATATATAGTGGATCCTAGTAAGTTAGTGTTCATCCCACATGACTAGAAATATGAACTTACTAAAAAATATTTAGGTAAGAGTTGATGAAACAATATATTTAATAATAAAAGATCATTAAAGATCAAAGGAAGTGGCAATAATTGATTGGAAGGTGAATAAATAATGAAGATATATGTAGTCTGTGTACATGGATTTCCACAAAAACACTTATGTGTTATTCAACTTTAGGATTTATGACTTGTGGATACATTTAATTATAAGGTATTCTTAATCAAATGTAAGTTTAGGAACACTCTCAAGAGATGTTAGTGGAAAATGGTAATTTATACAGGGTGGATAGTATATCAAACACTTTTCTTCTAAAAAATTAAGAGAATAATAGATTTTTTAATTGGAGGATAATCCACATACCTCATTAAGAATAGATAACTTATCTAAGATAAAATCCACTATGGGCATTCCGAATATTATTTGAGACCATAAAAAGATCTATGATTCTTGTATATGGGGAAATATATCCTTAAATACTTATTTAAAAAGAATAAAATGACATTCAATTTGATTAATCTAGCTTCCACTAATGTATATAATTAGCTGAATTGACATAGCATGCATTGGGAGAGTTATTTAATCCTCTTTGTTGATGATTATAGTAGAATGACTTGTTTTATGTTCATTAAAAGAAAAACTGAAGTCATGGAGTTCATGAAGAGGTATAAAAAGAGAGTATAAAATGATATTGAACACAATTAACATCTTGAGACCTGATAATTTAATAGAATGTTCATTTATTTAATTTAAAAAAAATATATCTTTAGAAACATGTAATTAATCATCATGTATCCTAAATAATAAATCCACAATAGCCTGAAGTTTTTGAATAAATAAATATTATGATAAATAATATGATCAAAATAGAACTCAAAAAGTGTGAAATATCTTGCCACTGCTGGAAGGATCTAGTATAAGAATTGGTTTAAACTAAAAATGAGCGGTGCTAATACTAGAGGGAGAGAGGACACCCTATGAAATATATAATAGAAGTAATACCTCTCCAAAAAAATTGTTTTTGGAGGTATCTATTATATCTAGAAAAAATATTGAAACCAATTAAAACATAAAAATATTGTATATGAAGAAGTATTTTTAGGCTACTCAAATAATATTAATTTCTATAAATTCATTAAAAATAGAGGAATATGATTTTTTAAAGTAATAAGGTAAAATTCATTGAGGATAAATTTGGGAAAATCTGCAAATATAAACTTTTCTTAATTTTTTGAATAATATGATAAAATTCACAAAAATCCGAGGGTTGTTTGAAGTTCCCCAAATGATGAACATTATGAGGATGAATCTGAAGAGGAAACCATTGAAAAATAAATACAATCTACACCCCGTAGAAGAAACAGATTATTGGAATTTGATCCATCCAATATAATTAGAGATATATCTATTCCAACACAAACACAAAGGATGATAAATTTTAAGAATGTTTTTATATTATTAAAATTAAAACCAATATTATATAAATAAGCTTCAATATATGACTCATGAGTTAGATATATAAATAAATAATTAGATAATATAGACAAGAACCAAAGTTTAGAAATTTTAAAGATGCTTAAACATTACAATGTGATCAAAATAAAGTAAATATTTAAAAATATATTCAACAAACATGTAAATGTGATCTGAAATAATGAGTGTTTGGTCTGTAAAATCTATAAATAGATTTAATGTGTTGATGTTGAAGAAACTTTTTCACCAATGCCCTATCTTGATTTGATCTGAATATTCTTAGTGATGATAATTTTAATAGGTTTAAACATTTATCAAATATATTTAAAAATAATAATTATCAAATGGTACACTTCAATATGAGGTATATATTAAACAGTTGGTGGTTATTCATGTTATAAATGATTAAAATGCATCTATTTTGAAAAATGACCTTTATTTTTTTAAATAGGCACCACAAGGATGGTATTCATAGTTGGATTCATATATTAATAAGGTTTAATTTAAAAGGGGAGGTGTTTATCAAAACATATATATAAATACATTCAAGGAATAAAATTTTATGGTACATGTTTATATAGAATATATAATATTTTGAGGGAGAAATAGAATGATATGGATTTATTTTTAAACTGATGAACTCAAAATGAAAAATTTCCATGATTAGGAAACTCACATATTTTATAGGGTTGCAATTGCCATATAAAGAGTGATATTAAATTATCTATTACTTAAATATGAGAATTAATTACTAAATAAATTTTATATACATGATTCAAAACCAATTTCAACTCTAATTTTGGATAGATCCAAGCTTGGGAATCACAAGGATGGGAAATATATGGATACTTCCTTATACAAAAGAATAGTTGGAAGCTTATTATATTTGATTATAACATAGTAATATTTTTTTTTAAACATGTTTGAAAAACCATTTCCAAAGTAATCTTAAAGATAATAATATCTCAATATTCAAAAAAATCATGAGGTATATCTTAGGTACTCTCAATTTTTTCTTTCTCTTTGATGGAAGAAATTATTTTGAACTTTCTTTATTTTCTTTGCATACTAGGATAGTGATGTGGGGGATAAAAAGTACATAAATAGAGGTAAATTATTCATTGAAAGTGAATATGTATCTTTATTGATTAAATGGTAGTATATAACATCTCCTAGATTAGAATAAGTATAATACATCTTAGTTCCCAAGTCATGCACTCAAATTTAATGGATGAATAACCAGTAATAAGATATTGGTGAGAAACTAAAACAACCAATGGTGATCTTTTGTGATAACAAAAGTGAAATTGATCTCATGAAAAATTTGAATAGCACTCTAAAATCAAAAATATAGTGATCATATATAGTAGTAACAATGAATAATTATATTTTTGATTGATCAAGATGGAGCATGTTCGAACTAATCAGAAAGTGGTAGAAATTATAACTCATTTATTTTCTACTCTGAAATTTGAGAAACTCCAATTGAACCTTGGTTTTCAATCACTTCCCTCGTCTTTAAGAGGATTGGGTTATCCCCTATCAAAATTGTATTTAATTATTTATATGGTGGGTTTAATGTTTTAGAGTGTTCTTTCTCTTTAAGTTTATTTTTAAAGGGGGAGAATGGATGTGGTGTTGGTGAAATTCAATTAATTTAATGGTCATTATGATGATGAAATTCAATGAAAAGTACTGTATAATGACCATGTTTTATAACAAAAAGTGGTTTCATGGATGATATTATCTCAATAAGGGGGAGTTCATGGTATGAAATTCAAGGATATTATGATTCATTAGGGATATAGTTTGATAAATCTTAAACATAGGGGGATTTATAGAAAGATAAATGACACAAGGCATTGAATTATATCTAGGAATCTTGTTTTTTCATAGGTAAATTCTCCTGTAAACTTAGTGTGATGTAGAATTAATTCTTCTATAATCTAGAATAAGTAAAGTGGGTGTGAAGAATTGAATTTCACTTTATATTTCCAACAAACTCAAAGGGGTGGAATGTTGGAACGATGTAGATTAAGGTCATATTTTTTAAATATAGTAATGGTGGAGAAGGTTACAGTGATTGATATTTTTGTGCAAACATGGTGTTGAAAAGGAAGTCTTACATAAGTAAATAATTTTTCATGTTCTTTAGGTTTCAAGGAAAATGATACATTTTGGAGGAATATTAAATGTTTTAATGTCATTTAAAGAAATTTCAAAGTTTTTTTCAGTGTAAAGGTATAATTTTTGTTCTAGTCAAACACATTACACACTATTCAAGGTGCTATTCTCTTATCAAGAAATTTTGACACTAGTGAGGCTTCTCATAAGTTCATAATCATATTATTAAGAGCCATTAATAGATATATTATTTTCATAATTATTTTTGTGTATTTAAATTATCTAATACTCACTAATTTTTGAATTAGTTATTAATTACATCATTTTTATATTTTTGGTGAATTTTGGGCATTATTGTTGAAATTGTTTAATTATAAATTTTTAACACTTTTTTATCATATTGTTATCTCATTTTAAATTTTTGTAATCTAATACAAATTATAAACTTTTTTTAAGATTATATTATTCATGAAATTAATTTTATTCAACTTCACCAATTCACGATTTGAAACCAAATAGGCCCAAATAAATCATAAAATAAGGACAACTTTTAGGTCAATATATTTAACCACTCTGCAATAAATGAGTCATATCATGGGATATAAGGCATAAAATATGGTGATTATAGTAGGAACCAAAAGAGGACTTCATGTATCATGTTCACATAAAAGTTCAAAGTGAAATTCTATCATTAAAATAATTGATGCATCTATCAAATTTAGGGAACTTGAAAATTATATTTTTCTATAAAAATTGTTCTTTAGTATTTAAAACATAACATTTTCTACATGTGTCATATGAATCTAAAATTTTAGAAAATAAAACATAAAATCTAAAAAACATTCAATATGAAAACTTATCATGAATTTTTCATATTATTATCCAAATATTATCAAACTTACAAAGGATAGAAACTTAATGGAAATCTTCATCACCCTTTCTCTATAAATTAAATTGTCCCCTCCCATTTCAAGAGTTAAATAAGGAGATAGGGGTGTTATGGTTAATTCACATGTCATAGTTCTTATTTCATTTTTTTATCTATTTCCACATATCTCACTTCCATCTACTTACTAATGACCTCTAGACTGTAGGGGTAATTGTTGAGTGGTTGAGTAAGGGAGGAGAACCCTTTTTTAAATTCTTGAGTCATGTGATTTAATTTAAATTCTCTTTTTTTATTGAAAGATTTGTATTTATAGTGGTTCTAATTTCCCTTAATCTGATTTTTTTAGTATTTTGGGGTTATTAATTATTTATAAATTTCATTGAAGTTATATAAAATCCCTCCACCTAGTGAATCTATTCTCAGATGACCATATTATACTGGGTGGTGAGTATCTAGCAATATTTGGAACATGTGTGGAAGTAGTGAATTGTTTCTATATTTTTAAGCATCACTAATTACCATTGGTATTTTACATAGTTTTTTAGTAATATTTTACTAACTTTCATGAAAATAATAGTGGTTTCCATTTTATCCTTCAACCAATGATGATTGGAAACTTGATTGAGTAATCATTCATTTATCATTCAATTAGAATATAGGTAAAAACAATTTAGAAAAATAACGGCATAAAAAAGGTAATCTAAACCTAAACTTATCACTTGATTAATCAATATGTTTTTCATCTCTTTTATTACTGCTAAACTTTATTTTTTATACAATCCCGACAACAAAAACCCCAATTTTACTCTAATTTAAAGTGAAAACATGATTATTGTGCATTTCTCTATATATAAAACCTAGTTTAACCACTATAATATATTCTAACTTAGGATATAATTTATTTTTACACACCTTATGATAAGATTGTTTCAAAACATATCACCGTTTTGGGGGAGTCAGTTCTAACAATCTAATTCTTGTATTGCGTGACTAGAACCACGAACACTAATCCTTACCCAGTAGATCCAAAATTTGAAAGCACCTTGTTGAATATAATTAGTAACATAAATTTGAAATACTAATTTAAAGAAATTTATCTTGAAAACTCTCTTGAAAAAACAAGTTTCACTCCAACCCTATCATCATGGCTATTAATCCTAACTAAATCCTTATATTCTTTTGTACACAATAATTCCTTAGTAAAAACAATCAACTTATAGTGACAAAATTGAAAAACTATTATTAAAATAAATATAGAATAATCCAATTTCTTTTTAAATTACATGTCTTAGAAAAAAATACCCAAAATAATCATATTAAATATTTCAAATATGTTTGTTCCACTTTCAAACCCAGAAAAGTAGTTGAGGAGTAGTTAAAGTGGTGGTAATTCCCCATTTTACTTCAAGTAGCTTCAAAATATTGGTTTTACTACCTATAACCAGGATATTTTCATGATAGATATTACTTAAAAAGATGATCCATGCATATATTATTCCCTTTATCTAAAATCACAATAACAAAAAAAGAGATGCATGTCATTAGATGGTCATCTGGAGAGACCCTCTATGAATAATGGGAGAGGATATCACAGTCCTCTAACCAGTTTATCAATAAAATCCATTAGTTTTTTCCTATTATCAACACTTAAATTCTTGTTGTGATTCAATTACAAATCCTTTAACATTTTAAACCTACTTTAATTCATTGAGGAAACTCCATCATTTATTATTTTGTGAAGTAACCTTTGATGTTTTGGATTTTCAAATTTCTATTTTTCAAAAAAATCTTTTTAAATTTCTTATGTGTTTCTTTTTTCAATATTAGTATTTTTTTAAAACTTGTTTTCTCAAATTATTATCTTTTCCATTTTTGAAACCTATGTCAATGTGTGAACAAATTTATCCCAAAAAACTAAACTTGAATGAATGTTTAAAATGACATTATTTCAATTTCAAACCTTTGATAATATCATTAAAATACCTCTAATTTTTGTATCTCATGCCACATCTAACAATTTTTGTCTTTTAAATCTCTTTAAAGTGAGGATTCTGAATGATTTTTTGAAATATTAATTAAATTAAACTCATTTCATGATAGAACCAATCTATGCTTACTTTGACTAGAATTTAATTTATTTTTATCAAAACCTGAGAAATTTATGTACTTTTTAAAAAAAATTATTGTGGAAATTATTTGATTTTAGAAGCCCTATTTTTAATAAAATATTTTTTATGATATCCTACCAGTATATTTAATCTTTTTATCCTTTAGTTTTCATGAATAACATATTAATTAAACACATTACAAGATATTTTCCTTACACACACAACTAAAAGAAGTAAAATTTCTTGGTCTAGATGAATTAAATCATGGTGGAGATGTCTTTTAGTGGGTTTTATCATATTTTTTTGTAGATATGGGAGGAAAATAAAAGGCTAAATAATTTTCTCTATTATTTCACGTTATAAATTATTGGTTCTTGTTGATAAGTTTTATTAAAATTATTGGTCTATAGGTACTAAAAAATATAAGAAAATTATTTTGTTGAATATAAAGAGGAAGTATTTTCATTAAATAGAACAAATAGGAATCCATTCTATCTATTTGAAATTCATAGGACCCTCATTACTTTAAAATCCATATTTTATAGAATTTAAAATATCAATAAATAAATTAGATTTTGTTAAAGGAAGTTCAGTAGATATTATTTTTACATCTGGAATGTTTAAGGTGTAGTTTGTCCACTAAATTTTCAAAGATGTTTGGAGATGATTTTCTACTTAAGGGAGTGAGGAGGAGACCATACATGAGTGAAAATTAGAATCATAAAATTTATCTTCAAAAATAGAAAAATCCTCTTATTGTGCCACAAAAGTTTTCGCATCTAAAACCTATCCAAAAAATCCACATAAAAACCTTAAAAAGTCCTCATTATTTACATAATTCCTTCACTCTTATTAGGTTGATATGTATTAATTTATCAAGTATATGGTGACTCTTTCATGTGTATGGATAAGAAAATATTTATTTAATATATTCATTTACGTGGTGAGGAAAAAATAATATAAGGTCAGTGTTTTTTGTGGATGGGAGGAGAAATAAAATTGAAATGAATTGAATAAACTAAATGGATAAATTGAAATAATGATTTATGAGGAGTAATAATATCATTTTTTTCTTGGTATTAAATTGGTGGATCTCATGGTTGTGTGTTTTAAATTTAATTTGATTTAATTTTGATGCATACTTCTCCAAGATTCTTAGTGATTACTATGTGGAATTGATAAATATATTATTTTCATAACTTTTTATATATATTCCAATTATTTAATCCTATAAAATTAGATAATTTTATAATAATTTCATCATTTTTTCATTTTTTGTGAATATTTTTCATTATTGTGAAATTTGTTTAATTATGGCTTTATAACACTCTTTTACCACTTTAATATTTCAAGCATAAATACTTTTAAAATGATCCAAATTGCACACTTATTTTTTTAGGATTTTATAATTCATGGGATTCATTTTCTTCTATTGTAACAAGTTTTTATTCAAACCTTATAAGTCCTAAATAAATCATGCAATGTGGAAAACAGTTTAGGTCAATATGTTTGACCACTCCTTAATAAATGACTCAGATCTCAAGTTAAAAGAAAAAAATGAGGTAATTCAAGTGAGAACTAAAATAGGACTCAATAGATCATTTATAAATTAAATTTAATGGGGAAATATTCTTATTAATTCATTTTATTTACATGTCAAAGTTGACAAAGATAAAGAGATTTTTCATCTAGAAGTTCACTTCAATAATTTGAACATTAATTTTTTTATACATGTTATATGAATCTAAAATTTTAAAAAAATTAGTCAAACTTGAATCTAGAAAAATTATAAGATAATTTATTGAGGATAGTTTGTTGTGTTGGATAAATATACTCAAACATTTAAATGATAGAAATTGTATAGAATTCTACCTCACCCTTTCTCTATAAATAAGAGTCTCTACATCCATTTCAAGAGTTAAATAATGATAGATGGATATATACTATATAATTCTTGTGTTGGAATACTAATTTCATTTTATTCAATATTTTTAATTAATCTCACCTCCCCTTTCTTATTTTTTTTCCCTCAAATGTAGTTATAGTTATAGAGTGATTAGAGAAGGGAGGAGATACCTTTTCATAATTATTTACTCTTGTGATTTAATTCAAATTTTATTTTTATATTGAATTTTTTCTATTAATAGAGGTGATAAATTATCATAATGAAATTTTTTTATGGTTTTGGTTCAATTAATTATTTATATATTTGGTTTAATTTATGTAAACACCCACCACCTAATGTAGCTTTTCTTGATTAAGTAGACTGTGTTGGGTGGTGAGTGTCTAGTGATTGTTGTCATGTGTGTGGTAGTATAGAATTGTTTATAGATTTATAAAGAGAACCAATTTCCAATTGGTGTTTTCCTTGGTAGTTTAGTAATATTTTACTAACATTCATGCACATGGTAGTGGTTTCTATTATCTCCTTCAGCTAAGGGTTATCACAAAATTTATTGGGGAGTCTTTCATTTATCATTCAATCAGAAGAAAGTTAAAATTAATTTAAATTGTGTGATGGAATTAAAAAATTTAATCCAACCCTAACCCTATCACATTATTTATAAATATATTTTTCAAACCATTTATTGCTTGTTAAATTTAGTTATTAAAGAATCATTACTAAAAACACCCCATTTTCCTCTAATTTATATTGAAAGACTTGACTGTTGTGAACTCCTCTCTAGAGACAACCTGAGTTAACTACTATATTGTATTATAACTTAGAAGATGATTTCTTTTTCCATTACCTATGATAGGAATGTATCAGGAATAATTATAGTCAAGTTTCATGATGTTCAGAGGCACTGTTCTAGTCTGATGTTATGCTAGTTGGGTGTCGTGCTATTCAGATGCATCACACTAGTCTAGAGTTACACTGATCAATATTTTCATTGTTTGGATATTGATCTAGTTGATATATTCAAGCTAATAGAGCACTGTAGAAATATATTTGCGTGAATTGTGCACACAAAAAGAATGAAGTGTAAAGAATTGATTGAAGGATTGTTGTTTCTTGTAAATATTGGAAAATCCATTTATTAGAATTGGGTCAAATATTTAAGGAATGGTAAAATGATTTTTCTTTGTCTATGCATTAGGTGAATCATACCTAAGCTAAAGGAGTAGCATGAACATAATTTTAGGAACTAGGCAATGTGAATTAATCTTCATGAATATGGTTCTACAAGTGACACTTGAGTGAACTTAATTGTATAAAGGAATATTTATGAATAGGGTGGAGAGAAGTTTTCTAAGTAAATTAAGTTGTGAAAATATTACTTTAAGGGCATAGTTGAGAGAATTTTCATGGTCTATATGATCTAATTGACCCATAAATATGTGAAAGTACCTGAGAAAAATTATTTTGGTGAACATGCCTTTGAAAAACTACCTGGGAGAAGACTAGAAAAGGAGTTGTGTGAAATGAGGTACTTTGGTGGAAGTATTTCTGGTGGTTATTTATCAAGTATAGAATTCATTATAGAATCATATTCTATATATCATGATAAAAAAACATTATGCACATTCATGTTGATGTGGAAGAAACCTTTACATAAATAAAATTGGGATACATCCATCCAAATAAGTGTTTAAAGGAGGATCCATTAAAAGTGATTTGGGGGAGAAATTGTATTATTCCCTTAAATTATTATAAAGGTAGTGATTCAAGTTTGTAGTGGTATGGGATTTAACATTATATCCACTAAACTAGTGAAACTTAGTGGATTTTAGTACACTGTAATATTTCCATGTGTATACTCCTTGGACTACCCATTAGTGGTCAACCGAGTAAAATTATTTTCTCTCATTTTAAATTTTACATTTCTCTTTGTGGTGGATGTACATATAAATGATAAGTTTAATGATTTTCTGTTAATATGAAAACAAGATCCTATATTTCATAAGAAAAAAATTTCACCCTGATTCACCCCTATCTTAGGTTTTCATGAGTTTCAACACCCTGACTACTCAATATTTGGATATTTATAGATTCATAATAGCTCAAATGGATATGAATCATATATATAGAAAATAATAATCACACTTAGAGATAATGGTAGTTACCAGATCCTATAGTAAAACTCAATATGGTTCTTTTAGATAGGTATTATTTCATGGATATTCTCAAATGGAAGAAGAATCTAATAAATCAACTCAGGATGGCTCAGATTAATAACTAAGTGTTATACAAATCATCATTACTCCAATATTTCTAATGATAATTCCGACAGAGATGAAGGATATGTATAGTGTTTTTTAGGGAGGCCAGTAAGGTTTGATTTCTTAATGATATCCCTGATAAATATTTCATGGAGTTTAATGATATGTTATTTGATTATTATAAGGATTTCAAGGTTGTAAATTTTTATTTAAAAATGTTTATTCAACAAAAGATTGTGTTGGTGCTAACAGTGGATAATAATTTCACACCCTTCATTGAATCCTCACATAAAAGAGACTCTTATTAATTTTTTGGTGTTCCTCCTCTATTCTTCACACAATAGAGTCTTATTGGTCTAGATGTGGATATCAAACACAATGAACAAAATGAGAACAAGGTGATAGATATAATAGATTCTTAAAGAGGGAAAACTGTGGTCCCAAAAAAAATTCGAGCTTAAGAACCCTACCCATAGATTTTATGGAATTATGAAAGGGTTCTCCTTCAATCTTTACCACTTTTTGGATAGTAAGATGTTATTCTCAATTAATTATGATAACCTATACTCACCCATCAAATAATAATATTTCAAGTTGTAAGATAATGATTTTTTTACAAGATTTTTTGGGAGTTTCAATGATATTAAAATATTAGGCTCGCTTATTTTTTCATGTGTAAAATATAATTTTTATAGTAATAAATAAACAAGAAATCAAGTATATTACAAAATTAATCATTCATATCACCATTATAAAATTTATTAATCTCAAGTTTTTCAAATTTAAATTGTTTTAAAAATCCAATTTTATCATTACCTATAATCTTTTAAGACATTAAACAAGTTCCCAAATTTGTTATTTTTTTTAAAAAATAATTTTCTCCATGTAAAAATGACTTATTATCAAAGTTTGAAAGTATAAAAAATCTCTAGTTAAGTATTTCATATATTATTGGATATAAAAATTTATATTTTATTCACTAAATTCCATTGAAAGTGTCACATCATCCACATTATTTTTTTTATAACAATTTTCATAAAAAATTCTATAAGATTATTGGTTCATGTAAACTATTACTTTCTTCACCCATATTTAACACACAAAAATTTACATAAAGAATTAAATCATTTACCTTGACCAATAATTTTTACAAAACTCCCATTAGTTATATCATTGATCTTTTTTCTAATTATTCCACCACTCGTAGAGGCTTTAAATCACTAATGTGAATTGAATAGTAAATTGAGTAAGGAATAACATTTATTATTGAACCAAAATCATATAAAATACAATTATATTTAATCTTCCCTGTAGTTTATTGAATTGTAAAGGTGAATGGGTATTTTCACATTGCTATAATTTGTAGGGTAGTTAGTAATGAAACATTTAATCCAAGACTAACTCTCTAATTACCATAAATATCTCTCTAATTAGTACAATGTCCATTATTAAATTTTCATACATAAGGATATTTTATAGAATCATGTAGTTGAATTTTAATCCCTACTTTCTCAAATTTTTCCATTCTCTCTTTTTGTACTGATTTTTAATTAATATTATTGGTCTATATCATTATTGGTGGGAATGGTAATGTCCTTAGAGTTGAATTATTCATCATCTTTTCACCCTTGTCTACCCTTAATGGTGATTCCACTAGTTTTTCTAAAATTATTTTCTCCTCTCCATGTATAGGTTTTATGTATTTATTGTATTCTTGTGTGGGAGATGGTTATTAATCTCTAGCTACTTTATCACTTATCAAATCAATTTTAATAATATCCCCCATTATGTTATGGAAGGTTTATTAAGGTATATTCCCCAATCCTTATCTTATAATATCATTTATATCTGAAGTGGTCTATCACACCTAAGAATTCAATTACTCCATCTCGTTTCTAGGATTCTTAATCTCTACTTAAAAATTTACCATAATATTTTTTAATCATTCATTAATTATTGATTATTTATTAATTTATTATTATTATTCCTAATATTTTTAACTAGTTTATGATTAATTATCAACTCTACTTTTCTAAAAACAAGGTGGTTGATAGCCTTGTTGAAATTCTTATTGAGATCCTTATTAAAATGGTGGGATTTATTGTTGTTGTTATTGAATAATAACATATTTAAAATTTAAATTCCATATACATCCATAGTTATATGATTTTTATTATTGTTGTGTGTCTGGTTTTACTTTAAAAAATCTTACAAAACCCTATATCTGATGATTTTAATGGAATTAATTAGTGTAATGATCATGAGATGTGTATATTCTATAAAATTTGTTTAGTGTGATTTGTTTTGTATTTTTATTAATTCCAATATATCTAACCTTTATTGTCAATTTATCTAACCTTGTGTCAATAAATATATTATACAAAAATTTATCTTTTAATAACCCACTAGTCATAGTGATTCTTCTACAAAATTTTTACAAATTATAAGAACTCTTCTCATTGAATACACTTTCTTAAGTTGGTTATTTATCAGTTATTTCTCCTTAAGATGAGGCATCAACTAAATTATTATATTTATCCATTAATAATTCACAAAAATAAATAAATAAAATGGTGCATATAAACACATATCTTCTTGAACCTTTATAAATATTTACATAGGTCCACTCCATTGATTTTTCTTATCCCATTAATCCCTTTATTAATTGTTATTCTACTAAATTTGTAAAGAATATTTGGATAAAAAAACATTAAAGGACATTCAAACTTGTGGAATCTCCTAGTAGTAGGTTTTACATATAATATTTGGAAATATCTTTTAATTAAAATGGAAATTATTTATATTTAAATTGGTATTTAGAAAGTACTTTTGGCTTTAATTTAGAATATAAAATGGTAAACCTTTTTAGGTTATTCTTGAAACATATTATATAAGTCAATGAAACTTTTGTTATAGTTATTTTAGTCCACATTTAAGATCAAAATATACATATAATGTGGAATATGAAACTTGATTAGGTTAGTAAATAAAATTTATTAATACAATTTATTTAAGTGTTTGGTCTACATTTTATAAGTTTTTCAATCATATTTTCAAAAAAAATCACGTTCAATTGATTTAATGGTAATATCTACAAATACTTTTACCCAAAAAATATTTAAATACATCAAATATCTATCTTTATTGAATATATTTCATTATATATTAGAATCAAATCCAAATAGAATATCAATGGATGATTGGGTAATGTTTTAAAATATTTTAAAATAAAATTAAAAAAAATCCAAATGAAACTATTCACATATTTAAAAAATATATTAAGTAAGAAAAACCTATCTTCCAAGGATATGATGTTATATTTTTTATAAATATTATCCTAAGCCCATAAAAATAGAGTTCAAATATCTAAAATATGTAGCATAATACAATACCTAGGTCATCTCTAAAGGAGGAAAATTAACACTTGATGTTATTTGATGTCACATGTGTGTGTGTGTGATGAAAATCATCAAATGGTGATGTTAAAAAAATATTTTGAATAAAAAAATAATCAAAATAAAACAAATATTTAAATATAAATGTATTGAAAAGTGTTAAATCCTTAAGATATTCTTTAAATTAATTACTTTATTACTCAACTTAGAGTGTGTTCTAATTTTATTTCCAGTAATTTGTTAAGAAAAATTATCATGGATTTTAGTATCCTTTAATTTTCTCTAAAATTTTAGTTTCATAACACTAAAATCACAATTAATTTACTCTTATATTATCTATTTTTATAGGTTGAATAACTCAAACAGCTATTGAAAAATCCTATAATTATTTGGATCTTGAACTAATTGAAATTACTCTTAGTCGAGATAATTATATACCAATAAATGTTTTTCTAAAAATGTATCCCAGCAACATAACCAAATTTTAAATCTAACTCCCCCATATTCACTCCACTACATCATATAAAAATCAAATCCGAAAGTGGGAATCAAAATATCAATCATGAAATGCATGACTAAATAACATACTACAACAAAAATTAAAATTAAAAATTCATCTACTCTCTACTTAAATTATACTTCGTAAATATCAAAGTCGAAAAAAAAAATATAAGGAACTACAAATAATAAATAAGGAACTCAAGAAAACAAGTGGTTCATTACCTTTTATATCTACAAAAAATGGTTTAGTTAGCCATTAAAATCGAGACATAATTAAACAATGGGAAAGAAAACAATTATTGTCTTTTCAGACTATTGTCCCCATCTATATGCATTTTCTAGATTTCTCAACATTACCAATGAGTATTTAATCACATTTAATAATCCTATACATTATATTAAGCCCTACTGAATATTTTTATCCTCTATGAAATTTCCATGTGGAGACTAAAAATGTTTATTTGTTGCAGTATACATGCTAGCAGTGTCAGATCTATGATCAACAGTATACTTCAAATGCATGAAATAGTGTTGTAACAAGTATCTCGTGTTTCTTTATGAATTTTTATTATTGAAACATCGTCATTGGATTAGCAGGATTAGAATATGTGTCATCACTAATATTGATACAACTAGTAATGATTGTTAAAGAATATCAATATGGTTAAGAATAAGTAAATAAAAATAATTAAAGTAAATAGGAGAGAGATATTGGAATATTTATGAATAATCCATGATTTTTGAAGGATATATGAATTTACCAAGTTATGTGTGACATAACATGGAATAATGATGGTGTTTGTGCCATTATAAGCTTTGGAGACATATTTATTACTGATGTTAAAAGGTCATTTTTAAATTTAAGGAGTTCCATCAAAGTGTTGTAAAAGGCTGAAGAAAATATAATGAGAAGAATATGAATATATATATATATATATTCAGTTGATTCTTAGTGTTTTTTTCATTGAGTAAATATCATGATGAATTTAGGTTGTGACTCAAGATGGATTGGGGAATAATTTGGTGAATAGGAAGAAATATTTTTTACAATGTTGTCTTTTATTTCCAACACATAAATTAGTAAGTAGTGATAGAAATAGTTCTTATCTATGAAAAAAATTAATAAGTTTCATAAAATTTTCTAGTAGTATAGTGTTCACATTTTTTAAAAAAATAAAGAAGATATCATAGTCTATAAAGAATCATTATGATGTGTGAATTCACGATTAGTAAATTGACCATGTGGTGAAATGTGAACTTATTGCATTAAATAATGAGAAGTGATTGCATGATAAAAACTGAACTGACCACATGAATGATTATGAACTAATCATATAAAATAATTCAAACTTACTATGTGAAGGAATGTGAAATGACCAAATTAAGGAATTTGAACCTGCCACATAAAGAAAAGTGAACCTACCGCATAAAGGAATGTGAACCTACCATATGAAGGATTACTTGTCTAATACATGGTAGGTCATGTGAAAAATAGACTCTCACAATAGTTCTAGTGTCTATAGAAACACATGGAAGGTTGAGTGATTATAGTATCGCACGGTAGTTTGATTAACCACATGGTCAAACTCAAGGAAGATTAAGTAGTTGAAGCTCTAAAATGTCTCGAAGATTACTATAAGGTTAGTGACATGAAATTGTAAATTTATTTTATAAACAGACATGTGGAGAATTAAATAATAAAAATAATTTTATCCAATGATATTATTCTGATATTCATTGATTAAAAATTATGATGAGACACGATATTATTATGACATTCTCTTATTGTGATTCAAGTAATAAGGTTGAAAAAATAGATATTGAGTGAATAGAATCAAATTGAAGATGATGCTATGAAGAAGATAGAGTTATTCTTATATAATTATAAGACTCTGAGCATAAGCCTCTAAGTGTAATAATCATGATAATATATATTTACTAAGGTATACTGACTGAAAATGAATGAATTTAAGACTTTGAAAGATGTGAATAAGACTCTGAAGTTAATCATATGACTCTAATACTAGGCATAAATCTCTATTACTCTAACATTTCATTAGAGTATGAATTCACATGGACTAAAAATGATAAATGTGTGAGTGTAAGTATTTTTCTAAGCATATAACTTCTGTGTAATCCTTTGGATAATCTAATGAATTTTATGTAAGCCTTCAAGACTAAATTAATTTAAGGTGTCTATAGTCTCAATGGTATTTATGAGGAATAATTATAAGATAGCAGTTTCCATGATCGCATATATAATGTTTCTATTATTAAAATGGTTTCATAGGTTTTAATGTAGAATAAATGTGAGTATAAAGGAGGATGAATAGGTTATTATATATCTATAGGTTTATATACAGTTACAATCAGTTATAGAAGCAATTTTTTATGGAAGTTATTGTGAAGATTAGATGCAAGAACTCGGGAGATTAAAATTTCAAAGTATTTGTATGCTTCTATAAATATTTAAATAAAGTATAAATAGTATAGGTAATGGGTGATGCCTATTTTATTGTATATATAAACTCTAAAGGTCAATTAAAAATATATATAGAAAAAAATATAGAGGTTCAATAGTGTGATTCAAGATAGAATATCATATTATTAATAATAAAGAGATCTGAATAAACTGTAATCTTTATACATTCTATGAGTAAAAGCTAAGAAAATAAAAATGAAATTTTTATGCACTGAATAAGAATAAGAAGATAAGAATAGGTCATTATAAATAATTATTTATATTGTAATAATAAGAAAAATTGAATGAGATGGTTGTGAAGTTCACAAAAAGAAGAAATAACTATAAATTCCAAAAGAACAGGAGAAAAATAAGTATTAAACCTATAAAAGAATAGAAGTATTCTCAAACTTACTACTATAAAGTGTGTGTACACTATTATATAAAAGAAAAATAAAAATTCACTCTTGTATAATTTTTTTTAATTGAAGAGGAAGAAGACAAGGCAGTATTGTGACACTCAACAGAAGTCTCAATTGGTGGAGGACTTACTTGGTGTTGTGAAGTAATTGAAGAAGTTAAATATCATATACACAAACAGTATAAAAATATAGTGGGGAGGTACATGTTGGACTAGGATATCACTAGTCCAGACACTCAAGATTTTTTTTATTCCTCATCTTAAATTGGTGGGAACCACACTTTGGTTTAAGGTTGTTTCTGATCCAAACAACAATAATTGGTACCTCTTTATAGTAGAGAATTTATGTATTGTTCACTACCATAAACATCAAGTACTATCTAATCTTATTTATTTTTTAACCTTATAAAAACCATATACTTCATCCCTTACTTTCTTTCATATACTTAAATATGAAAATTAATAGTTAACAAGAGAATAAAGAGCCACATGTCTCATAGGTAAAGGGATAAAAAGGTTTTAAACTGGAATAAAAAGTCCCCAAAACTGATTCTCCACCCTAGTGTTAAGAATATATTAAAATTCCCAAGTACTAATTCACCCCCACCCAGTGTTATGCATATCCCAAATTGGTCAAAACAATTGTTATTAGAGGGAGGTTTATCTTTATTAGATTCTCTATTTTTGAAGTTTTTCTCTTTTGAAGATATGAGTTTTTCATTCCTAATTTCAAAATTAATTATAGTATGAGATAATATTCATCTATTTCATAGTATAATTATATATCCACCAAGATCATGATTAATAATAAAAATAAAGAATGTTTTAATTTGAAAAATATGTCTCTATTGAGTAAATAATAATTAGATTCTATATGCCATGAAAAAAAGAATACATATATATATTAGAAAGAGAAGTGGTTTAATCATCCACTAAAAATCTGGATAGTCCCTCTTCCACAATTGGTTCAAGACACTCAATTTATTAACTGGTGTAAGATAATTCTCTATCAAACAATTAAAAATAATATATGGGAACTAGTGGGAGTGATGACTTGTGAGTGTATTTTTTAATTTATGCATTAAAGTAAATGTTGCATGGATTTCCCAAATAACTAGTCTCTATTATATATTGGTTATTTGAAATCATGTAGGATGATACAAATAATCTTGAAGATGAGTTAGATCGTATGGAGAATCATTTTCAAGAAAATTATTTATCATATATATCTCTCTATAATGGTTGGTACCATAGAAGTAGTGAGTAATAAATTTAAATAAAATATCTATAAATTTTAATAATAATTTATCAAAATGTTCTAAGAAAAATATGAGACCACTAAAGAAATTTATGAAAGGATCCATGCATTCGAATAAGATAAAAGATCTTGTGTTGATGTCAAAAATTCTTAGATGGATGTGAGGGGAAAAAGAATCATGGAACTTGACACTTTTCTTCAAGAATGAAATAAAATACATAAATAATATAATAAAATTATGAATATATATTGTGAAGATAATTTGGTTATGATTTAATATCATAATAATAACCTCAATATTAGGTTCCTATAATTGAAACCCAAAGTGGTTGATCTAGAAAATTCATGTATTTAGTCATTATAAAAGAAATTGAATATTATTGATGCCACATTATGTTTAATGGGATATTTTCATGTCCAAATATATTAATTATGTGGTAAGAAGATCATAACATCATCAACTGGTCATTCTAAAGTAGTCTCAAAGAAAGAGGTACCATCTATACCTTATATAATAATTTTCATAAATATATTTTTAGGAATGGTGAAGGTATAAAAAAAATTATACAAGTATGGATGAGGATAAATTATTATAATCCCTCCATCATATATATAGTTAATAGAAGTATGAGTTAAGAAGTTGTTTCCCTAATAAGATCACATAAAGTGGTGAATAAAACCCAAAAAACATTCCCATTTTACTAGAGATTTTGGATAGCATACATTAGAGAAAATAAGATCATGGTTTGTGTGCTAATGTTTTTTTTGTAATAGGTTTGGGTATTATGCATTTTATTTTTCGTAAAATCCTCAAAATTATAATTTATAATGTAATACCATGTTAAGGGGGATAAATCTGGAGATTAATTATAAATATTGACAAATTAATAAAAATATTCACACATCAAATAGATTTAAAATGATTAAAAATATTTATGATGTATGCAATATTAGATGCCATATAAATGGTTCATGATTATATAATCATGTATCAAAATCAGATAAGAAAATAATACAACAAAATTTAGTGAATAAATAAGAATAATCCTAGATGGGAAAGTAAAATAATATTGAAAAAAATAATTCTACCAATAATATGTCAAGAAGGACTGGTGAGAAATATTTGGACAACAAGCATAAAGAAAATAATATTCAAAAGAAATATAATAATTAAAAGAGGTGTGCATCATCTAAAAGGTAAGTATATATGAAAAACACCCACAAGAATCTATGTGGACAACACAAACATTATATCAATGTACCTAATGATATTTTTTTCTTTCAGACAACTAATTTTGAAAGAGAAAATAATATGAAGGAGGCTTAAGAAAAATTCAATGCTGATAAAAAATAATGGGTTCTATATAAAGATAAAAAATTTCATGAGAGTATTTCAGTAAAAGAAATCCATTGTGATTAATAAGTTATGTGTGTGAGGTTAATTGTGGCTAAATATACTCCTATAAATTGATTTTATATAATTCTAACATGGAAGAGTTTCTGAAGAAGAAAAAAGATACACTAAGTGATACGTGTGGCTTAAAGTATATTGATAAGTAAAAATTCTCACATAATAAAATTTAAGAAGTGATAAGATCCATGTTATTTCAAAATAAATCTAAATTAATGTTTAGATGTGAAATCATGGAGAGTAGAAAAATAGAGTAACATGGTTGAGAAAAACATCTTAACAATACTATTCACATTGAAAAATGGGGATATTCACCTTATTCCCATAACCTTTGTGTTTTGTATTTGACCTTTCAATATAATTCATTAGAGTTTAATAATAATATTAGGGGGATAACCAATGTAGGAGTGTTGGTTTTAAATTCTATATAGATCATATGAAGAAATAATCATCTAAGATTGATCTCTCAATTGATATTCTGAAAAATCCAATAAAGGATCATTTGTGATGGAGTGGAAGGAATGGGTTGATGTCATCACCAAATAACCAATTGAAGAAAAAACAAACTTATATTGATCTAAAATTTAGTATTCTTGACCACATGAATTGATAAAAGATCATTCCTAATGATTATATATAAGTAGTAAAATCTGGATTTCCATAAGTAGACGATCCATTTTGGTATAGTCTCAACATGAATCATCATGTTATTCATCATTAGAATAATTCAACCATTATTAAGATCATTATTATTGTATATTTAAGGGTGAGATAAGTGAAGAATGATAAAGAATATGTCAGTCCCAAATAAGAATTATTCTATAATCATTGTGTAGGAGTGTCATTGAAAAGGTATTTCATACTAAATATATAATCCTTAGTAACTTAAAATAAAATAACTACATAAAGGGGGAGAATTTGATTAAAAAACAATGGAATTGAAATATATTTTTAAATTTTATTCAAAGTTGTTTCCTATAACTTCTTTCATAATTTTTACCTGTATATTTTCAACTTTCTTATTAAAGTGAGTATAATATTTTCAGGTTGACTACTTTTATAAAATATTGGTATCATAATTGTTATCATATTGGAAAATAGTTTGACAACTTATAATAAAGTTAAATAGATCTCATTTCATTTTGTATCTGGTTTAATTGAAAATGAAAATCTTTGTGGCCTAAATCAAATCCTCTTGATTTTTACATAGAATATGTATCATGTAGAATTAGATTGATATTATTGATTGTAAATTTATTAAGAATACATTTATACCCTTTTTTTATGTGTTTTTTATTTCTTTTCAATTAGGGTGGAGAAATTTAAATGAAGGATTGATGAGAAAGAGGGAGAGTGGTGATATATACATCACATATTGAAACATTATTTAGAAGCTATTTCCAACAAATAAAAATGGGGGATTGTCGAGACCACATTGTGTGAGTTGTATTTTTTTTATCAAGGAATTATTTTCAAGTAATGTCAATATATTTAAGGGTAATTAAAGATGAATAATTAAAGTGAAGAGTAGAGGGAGCATGAAATATTTATGAAGAATCAAATCTTTTTTAATAGGAGATGATGAATCCAAGGTATTTGAAACATATCTTGAAATAATGATGGTATTATTTACTTTGTAAGCTTTGGAGACATGTTGATAATTGAAATTAAAGGTTAATTTGATGATTTTTGGAGTTCCATCCAAGTATTGGATGAAGTTTGAAGAAAATATAAGGAGAATAAGATTAATATATATTCATTTTATGCATAGTTATGTTTTAATTGATTAAATATCCTGATTCCTTTAGGCCATAATTCATGCTGGATTCGTGAAGAAGATAGTGAAAAATAATTTTTATTGTTTATGGTGTTGTATTTTTTTATAAACACATAAATTAGTATGTAATGTAAGGAATAGTTACTATATTTAATGATTTTTATTTTTTTCATAAGGTTTTTAACATGTGTTGGTGGTGGAGAGTGCACATTGTTAACAATAATGAAGAATCCATCATGGTCACTAAAGATACCACATGAACTATGAAGTCATGGTCAATTAACTGAGCACATGACAAAATATGAACTGAATGCACAAAAGAAATAGAAGTTACTGCATGATGAAAAGAGAACTAACCACCTGAAGGAATGTGAACTAACCATGTTAAGGAATGAAAACTGACCGCGTAAAGGAATGTGGACTGACTGCATGAAGAAAAAGTATCCTAACACATGATGAAAATAGATCCTGCCACATGAAGGAATTAAAACATTCTATATAAAGTAATGAGAACTTCCCACGTGATGGAATGAAACCTTCAACATAAATGATTTCTTATATCATGCATGGTGGGACAAGTGACTGTGGAATCACATGATAGGTATAGATTCTGTGGACACACAGGGTTGTTTGAGTTGTTGTTTTCTCGCATGGTATATTGATCGACCACACAATCAACCTCAGGGAAGATCAAGCAATGGAAGATATGATAAGTCTCAAATCTTAGAATGAAGATAATGAAATACAATTTCCACTATATTTTACGAAAAAAACATCTAGAGAAGAATATGTTTAGTATAATTCAAAGGGATTCTCTTATGATGACCTTCATTGATGAAACATCACAAATTTTTTGTGATTCAAGAAATGATTTTGACTAAAAAGGGATGTCAAGTGAACACCATCAAATCAAATATGATGTTATAAAGAAGACTGATTTTTTTATATAGCTAAACTAAGCATAATACCCTAAGTGTAATAATATTAGTATAATAATATTGATTGTATAACTTAAATGAGGTATAAAAAAAAGAAAATTCATGAGTGTAACCATTGTAAAATGAGCATAGTACTCTGAATTTTATCATATGATTTTTAAACTGACTATAATTCTTTACGATCATAAGACTTCATGAGTGTATAACTTCATAGAGACTAAAAAATAATAAAGGCATGCGAGTTAGAATTTTGTTAACAATATGACTTATGTGTTAACCTTTTGTTATGTGTATGGATTCTTTATAATCCTTCAATACTTACCAAATTTGATGTGTTTATAGTTTTGATGGTATTTATGCTAAAAATGGTAATATGGAGGTTTCCACAATCTTATAAGTAGTGTTTTAATTATAAATATTATTTCATGGTATTTAATGTGGAATAAATGTAGGTTTAAATTGGATGAAAAGGATATAATATTTCTATAGGTTTATATGTAGTTACAATCAATTATGGAATCAGTTTTTAATGGAAGTTATTGGGAAGTCCAGATGAAATAATTTTGGAGATTTCAATTAGAAATTATTTACATAGTTTAAAAAATATTTGAATATATGATATAGATAAGAGGTAATTGATGTTGTATGTTTTATTATATACATACTCTGTTTTTCAATGAAGAAGATATGTAGAAAAAAATAAAGTTTTTACTATGCAATTCAAGAGAGAATATCTAAGGGTTAATAATAAAGAGATCCAAATCAATTTTAATCTACATTTATTCTATGATTATAAGGCAATAAGAAATAACCAATTTAGGTTGTATTCGCTGAAGAAGAATAAAATAAGAACAAGTGATTATGAATGTTTTTTCACATGTAGAAGAACAAGAATTGGTCGAGTTGTCTATGAGGTTCATAAGAACAAGAAATCATTGTGCATTCTAGGAAACATAGATTGAAGAGAGGTTATGAATCCAATGCAACAAAAGGATAATATAAGGAAAATAAATCTTTCACCTATGTAAGAAAAGTATTCTCAAAATAGATTATTTGAAGAGTTTTGAGTATTGTTCATATGAAATAAGAATAAGTATTTATTTCATATTTCTATGCAAGTAAGTGAATAGAAAGAATCCAATGTGACACTATAAGTCTCAACTAGTGGAAGTTTTACTTGGTGTTGTAAAGAAATTGAAGAAGTTGAAGAAAATAGTCAAAGGTAGTATAAAGGTCTAGTGGGGAGCTGCATGTTGGACTAGGCTAACACCATTACATGCACTGGGGATTCCCCCCCCCCCCCTCCTAAATCATAGGTAACCACACTTCAGTTCAAGATTATGTTTATCTAAACCATGAAAATTGGTACCTCTTCGTAGTGGATAATTCTTTTATTAGTCACCACCATACACAGAAAAAACTAGATACTCTTGTTGATTGTTGGACCTGGTAAAAACCACATATTTTATCATTTAATTTCTTTTATCTACTTACATATGAAAATTAAGATACAAAAAAGTGAGTAAATATCATAATAGGTCCAACATATAATGGGATAAAAGAGTTTTAAATTAGAATAAATAATCCCTAAAACTAATCCCCCCCATCATTCTTAATCATATCTTAAAGTGGTTCTAACAACTATATCCCACAAAAAAATTCATATAAAATATTTTATAATTTGAATTTGGGAATTTTTTATCAAAATTTGTCATAGTAGGCTAAATATATTATGATTCCAAATTCATGGATAGTTTTCAATTAATATTAAATTCAAGGAAGGCTCACACTATCATGAAAAATTGTTTACAGATAGGTGGATATAATAATGTATGGTAAGTTAAATTTGAAATAAAAATTGATACTCAATCAAGTCTTATAGTAAGTTCAACCTACCATGAATGTTGTTCATGATTAGTGTAGTTTCTTTCATGGTCAGTTTGTGAGGTGGTCATGGTCATATCAAAAAAAATTCATAAGAGACTCAACCTTCCATGAAACAATATTCATTGTTGTTTGGTAATGAGTCACTTGATTTTTTCAAAATCTCTCAGGGTTGTTTTGGCTTATCATTTTGATATTTCACATTTAGTTCAAAGTACCTTCATGATTTTTTTGGCAATTTCAACTAAAATCAATAATTAAATCCTAATAAATTCCAAAAATGACAAAAAAATGGCAATAACATCTTAAATTCTTCATAAATTTCAATTATACCCATAAATATGATTATATGAATAAAAACATAAAAAATAGACAACTTAGTTAATAAAAAGAGAGAAAAATATATTATGAAATGATAGTGAAATTTATCAATAATTTAGTTATACCAAATATATACATTTATTAACACTTTATAAATGTAAACAATTTTTAAAAAAATGTTTATGGACATTCCTAAATATATAAATATGAACACTTCACATTTATATTTCTAATATTAACACATTATATTAAATATTATGATGTATTTTATAATATATTTTATAATTTTTAAAATATATAATTATTTAATAAATTTGAATTTTTCAAATTCCATTACATATTAACAATTCATGTTTTAAAGTAAACATTTTTTTAATCGTACAATTTAATACCACACAAACCAACTTTGAACCAAAAGCTCAGCCAAAAAAAATTGGTAAGGTTTATATTATTATCTATATTGTTTAAGGACCATATGATCTCAAATAAATGAATCTTTTATAGAATAATAAATAAATATTAATAATTCATGTTTATTGAATATTTAATGAATACTTAATAATTAAATTATGAATATTTGAAAAAATAAAAATAAACATTTTTAATTTCTTTATTTTTATAATTTATAAACATTTTATATATTATAAAAATATTCCATAAATGAAAAATTATAAATAAAATATCTTTCTACTGGGGTGATGACATATTAGAATTAGTTTCCCAAGTTATGTATATAAATTTATAAATTGGTCATTAGGATATTATTATCTTAAAATTTTGTCTAATATAATATAGGAAATGATATCACATATTGTCATCTTCATTTTTTTATAGAAAACATTATCAATAATTTTTTTCAAAGAAAATAAAAAACCATGATTCTTAATAGTAACATGTACAACACTATCTTTATAATTTTGTAGCATTATGATCCCCTATTTTGGGAGACAATACCTAAGACTTTTGTAAATGGTATTAAATCATAAAATTTTCCATAATATAGTAAATAATGGATATAATTTTCCCACACCAATCATCCACTTAATACGACTAGCGATATCACAATATTGTTTTCAATATAAATATTATTATTTATTTTTTTAATGAATTATCAATTAAAATTAAAAAAAATAAATGAAAGTATCTTTGATACCAATGTTGAGATTTTAAAGGGATAAAAAAATTTCATCGATAATGGAAACAACCACCAAAAAATCTCATAAGATTTAACAATGATATTTTTAAATTAAATGCATGAAAAATAAAGAATATACCTTGCTATTTAGAGTATTTTAACATCATCTCACACTATAATTAAATCACCACCAGTCTATCCTCATTTATATAGGCTCTTTAGATAAGGTGTCCGAGTCAATATCCCAGTGCTTCAAAAATGATTGAATTTTTCAACTTTTATAACATTCACTATATAAGATGATCATGAATATTTAACATTTAAATATTAATTATATTGAATTTAAAATCCCATAAATATCATTATATAATATTGACTAATAGTTTTATATTTTTTAATGTGGATGAATCTATATTAGTATGTTTTATTTATATATAACATTGGGGTTATTTAATGAGTTATCACCCATCCCAATTGAGACGGGATGGCTCCCTTATCTCTTGGTGCTCCTCCTCTCCTCCTTGGCATGTCTATGGTTTCCCCATGAAGCCCTATGCTTGGGGTCAGTGGCGCATCTGAGTGCTGCTTCCTTTTTTACTTTCTTCTCATCTTTCAACTCCTTCAGTATCTTTCCTCCTATGTTATCCTTTTTTTCTGTCGACTTTGGACTTCATGAAGGTGTGGTTTTCTTGGCGTTCGTCTTCTAGGGTGACTTCTTTGGTCCTGCCGAAGCCTGCTGCCATTGAAGACTTTGACTACTTCAACCCTACCCTGGTATCACATTCCACCACTCCTCTCTAAGTCAGATTTGGATTGGTTGTAACACAGGGGTTTTGGGTTAAGGGTTTCGGCGGTCATCATTTCTTTAGGCTCTTATGTTTCAGCTCGACCTTGGTTTGTGTTTTTGGTTTCAGTCTCACCAGGTTGTCGTCGTTTGGAGACCTAGGCCACTATTTCCTCTTCCCCGACCTCAAGCCCCTTTTTATTCTCTCTGATTTGGATCTGAAGTGGTGGTTCCTTAATGTTTTTGGGAGGTAGGGTTCAGCGGACGACGGTGCACCTCATGTGGTATGCTTTGGTTCTCAGTGTTGATTTGTTTGAGTCTTTTCCCTTGGCGGTCGATCTACTTGAGACCAGCCTGAAGAAGGTTCTATTGGTGTTTTTTGGTTTGAATTTTCTCTGTCTTGGTTATGGTGGAAGTATTTGGTGGTTCATGCTGCTCATACTCTGCTCTATCGTCCTGGTCCAATGCTCCTTTCCAAGTTGGTAGGTGTGGCGGTCTTCATGGAGGGTTTGGGATGTGTTGTTTGAGTGTCCAGTGGTCTACGAGAGGCATGTCTGGCATGCTACAATAGCGATGATGGTGCTTGAACGTCAATGATGGTGGTTTTTTCTTTTATGTTTATGATGGTGGCGTCCATTGATTTTCCAGGATTGTGGTATTTTCTCTGATGGAGTGTCGGATCTGACCAGCGTTTGTTCTGGCCGTTGACTAGAACTGTGTTGATTGGTGTGGGCGATGGTGATGTCGACGACAGAAACGTTGGTGGAGTGATGATGGAACTGGTGATGTGGACTGAGACCCTCATGTCAGTGTGTTTTTTTGGTTCTTGAATCAAGGAGGTGTGGTGCAGTGCTGTTCTCAAAGCACAGAAATTCGGTTTAGGCGTTTTGAATTTCAAAATTGTTTCACTTTGGCGCGCAGTTATGGTTGTTTTTGGTTTTGGGTTTTTTCTAAGTGAATTGTGTTGTTTTGGAATTTTGTGAAGATTCACACTTTTTCTTAAAATTGTTTTCCGAAAATTTAAAAAAAATGGATTTTTGGTATATATATCATTCGTATCACAAATAGAAATATGCATCCAATGATCCTTGTGACATGAAAAATATTATGTCATATAAAAGATAACAATGCTTCAAGCGATATTCCCAAATTATAATATTTAAGTGAACATATCACTTTTAGTGATAATATATATTTAACAATATTTATTTTATGTGATAATAGTAGTGATATAAAACTAAAAATGAATCCAAATCCACATTTAAGATCAAATCACATAGATATTATACATCATTTAATCTAAGATAAAGTTGAGTAACATATTTTAAATCTAGAATACAGTGTTACAATGGATAATGTTGTTAATATCTTGATAAAATATAATACCAAACTAAAATTTGAAAGACATGGGTTGAACCTATATGTGTAACCAACTCCCTCAATGGGATTTTTATTCAATTCCATTCTTTATCCCATAAGTGACATTGTCTAATTGGTTGTATCAATTTCATGATTTCACCAAGTATTTCACCTAAAAAGGGATAGTGGTGTTTATAGAAATGGGGATATGTGTTAAAGATGTAGGAATTCCCATGATAAAATGATAAGTAGTTTTTGTATCATACAAATGGGAGATATATAGAAGGAAAATCTATAATAAATTAATACATTGCATGTGGAGGAAGCTACTATTTAGACATAAAATCATATTTTGAGGTTTTCCCTTTAATAGTTTAAGTATTGAATTTTTTATTATCCCTATTTTTTATATATTGAACTTTTTCAAGTAGACGTAGATTTAATAAATAGGTTTCAATGATTTATTTATCACTCACTCATAATTAAAATTTTATTCAGTCGAAGTATTACCAAACTCAGTTCAAGGATGTCTAAAATGATATCCCCCCAAAGCATTATCTCTTAAAATTCAAGAACAATTAGGGGATAAAGAGGACATGGTTGATAAAAAATGAGGGGATTTTTTATATCAAGGAATGTTTACTGAATTTTTTATATGTAAATTATTTAAAAAGGACTGAAAATATTAAACATGATTATATATACCTACATAAATTATTGTAGGTACATTTTTTGGATTATACTCACATTTTTACAGCTATATGATGTCATTTTCATATATAAGTGTTGAAACTTATATGTAAAAGTGAACATATAATAATTTTAAGTCCATAATTTGAATATATGTAGTAAATTTTAGCATCACTGAAGAATTTAACAAATTATTGTTTTTGGAAGACCAAAAAATATTCTTATTATTTATAGTTTATGGAAGACCTTAAATTATACATTTCACCTATTCATATATTGTTATTTCCACCTTTAATTGATCTAGAAACCCCATTATCACTATCTAAGGTTGGTCATCTAGTAGCTTCATACTTCTAAGATCCCCTGCGATATCTACACACTAAATGGATAAAAGTTAACTTTTTATTGAAGAATAAACACAAGAGTCCAAAGAGGAAACAACAAGTATCATGGGGGCCTAAAATAATGAAGGCCAAGAGAATCATCAAGAATAACTTGTCTGAAACTCTTTGGGATATAATCGACACTATTATAGATGATAAAGTCCCACCTTCTCTTACTTCGTGGGATAGCTTGTCCGCTGCAAAATTCCCTTCACACCAAACATGGTTGATAGAATCGCCCTGGATGATGAAGGTCCTATACATCTGAATGAGGTAGAGAAGTTCCCAAGGAGGTTCGGACATCCCTTTGAGGTAAGGGGAGGTAGAATTTGAGTCAGTTTTGATGATCCCCACCTCATGGTTGAAGAGCCTACATGACTGCGGACCAGTGTGCATGTCTCTAATCTCTTCTCCCACAAAATTTCCCTGACCATAAAAGGAACTGAAACCAAATAAAACAAAGCTGATCATATCTCTGACTAATTCTACTACATGGATCATTATCTACTTACCTGTAATTAATTTCTAATTTCATCAATCAACTCCCAATAAAATATAAATAAACCATAATATTGTTAGTTAATATGTGGTATTTCATGATAATCTTGTTATAGTGGGAAAATAATCTTTTAAGAAAATATGTAAATAGATCATAAGTTTTAGAGAAAGATACTTTGATGGAAAACCAAACTAACACAATTTATCCTGAAAAAATATTATCTCAAATGAATAAAATAAATATACTTTCTTTTCACACAAACTCCACTAAAGAAATTAAAACTCTCAAATGAATGGGTCAACTAATTGAACCATTGGTCATATTTGTTGTGATAGGTTGGTTAAATAGTGTCTCATCATCCTTTTTCAAATCTTTCCTTCCTCTTCCTATTTTCATATAATAATGTGGATATGCATTATTGGTCTTGGTATAAATTATATGAATAAATAAATAATGCTGAAAATGATTTGTGATTTAGATAATTGAAATAATAAACTACAATAACAACATATTGTATGAATCCTATAAAAAAACTCCATCGTATATGGGAGATTTAACTGGTTGCAGAAATCTCAAATATCAACACATATTGAATATTCATGTTCTTTTATTACAAAATCTTTCCTTCCCTCTATGAGTATTTTCTTTGAATTGATGTAAATAGGATATAATAATATCCACCTCTTTATGTTTGGGGTCTCTTTTTCTTGTCTCTTAGTGACATCATAAATAATAATACAGTTCATTGGATTTAAAAAATAGATATTTAGAATAATATTTATTAAAAAAATAATGAAATAATGAAAATACATGATCACATAGACACATGTCTGATGTATTTATATATAAAATATTAATAGCTATTATTTTTAGGGGAAAATAACCCGTTATGAAATGAACCGGCTCAGGATTCCACCTAAAATGAAACCCAACCCAAATCTTCACTGACCTAAGGGGTGTCTCTAATACCCTTGGGGTGATAAATAATATTATAGGAATATAAATAAATCCTTGGGGCAATTTAAATAAGATAATCATGATTTAATTATCAAGGGAATTATACAAAAAATCTTATATGACTCACCCATAATTTTGAAATCCATGCCAAAAAATATGAATTTTTAAATAAAACACAAAAAGAAACAATATATATGATATATTTAAAATAATCCCTTTACTCACCTCTTAATTCATCACACACAACAACCCCATTTTTTCCCCATAACTATATATATATAATGCACTACCCTTAAATTAAAAGAATGCACAAAAGGCCTATTTGGGTGAAACTAATAAAACACTAAAATTAAATAAACACCAAAAATACCTAATAAAACTACACCATGTGATCCAAGGTCATTGTACATCCAAACTTAGATCACATTCCAGGAATCAAAGCTAGAACCTACAAAGCCACTTGTGTAACACCTCAAGACTTTACAGTTTCTTCTCTTTTAAAATAAATTTATTTTTGTTTCTTTATTGATTTATACTCAACACTAAGTTAATATTACAATACACATAACATTGGGATTATATTTTAGTACATGAAACACTATGTTGTCTTATATTACAAACAATACTAGGTTCCTTAGATTGTTTTCATTACATGTCAGACCAAGTTTTACCAAACTAAAAACAATACTATTAATATTATTATTTAATATGATAGTTTTCAACTAGACATTATAATGAAATGTATGAAAAAGGATTAAATAAATTTTTAAAATATATTTTATATATGGTTATATACTTATTTTATGAAGAATTAATTATAAATGAATATATAAACCAATTAAATGTAAAGGAAATGTTTTTATAAAAAAATATTTTTATACGCAAAAGGCGTTTTATCTTAATAAAAAAAATTAATTACTATTAGTGAGCGATATTAATTAAATTTATTTATTATATATTCGTTTAAATTTTTTTACATTCTTCTAATATATTTATATACATAATATAACAACAAATCCAATTTTACACATAAAAAGGTTGTATTTTTCTAGAGGTAGTTTTGTCGCATTTTAATGGAAGAATTATTTTAAAATAGAAGTTTTACACTTTAATAAATTTTCTTTTAAAAAATAAACTTAATTTTATAAATATAACTATAAAAATTTACTTTGGGTGAATTTTTGTTATTTTTCTGAGAACTTTCATATTTTTATGAATTGTGAAAACCGCTGAATTTTAATTCAAAACTAACTTTTCCTCTAAATAATTTATTATGTTAAATTATATTTTTTTATTTTTTTTAAGTCTAATTGATTATATTTTATATAATTTAATCCTATTTTGGTAATTGGAGTCATTTTTAATATTTATTTTATTTATATAAACTTAGTAAACCTTTGGACATTTTCACATTAAAAACCCACTTTCTCATTCAGTCTGTGGGATTAATTTTATATTTATTTCATACACATATATGATTTGAAGTTGTAAAAATTGATTATATATTTTGGAATAGTAATAATTTATAATTTATTTTAATTTAAACTTTGTTTTTGGAAAAAAAAGTATTGAAAACAATTAAAATTAATTACAGCGATTAAGGTGAAAATAAGTTTACATAGTGGTTAAACTCTAATCTTAAGGAGACAAATGACCTAGAAACTTGTATAAACCCCATTTTATGAAACTATTTAGACCTTATCCCCAATTTTATCTAATTTTTTTATTAATTGAGGCACATTATGTAAGGTAGACCTCCCAATAGTGTTTACCTTTTTATATTTACATGAATTTCACTCCTCCTCCACTATAAAAGGGACCTCACCCCCCCTCACTTCTTCGCACCTCTCAAGATATTTTTCTCAACCATAACCTACAAAAATAACATAAAAATTCAATTAAATAATCCTAGAATAATCAATTTTTTAATATATCCTGCCAAATAATTCTTTTGGTATAAACCAAAGGGAGTTACTCGAAGAAGAGGTAATGTTCTTCAACGAGCACTTTTGTTTTGTTTCTTTATCTACTCCATAAATTATTATTATATCATAATTATATAATAAAGTAAATTTCATAAAAATAATTATATTTTTTATGCTAATATTATAACATAAAAATTCACACACTTATATCAAATGGGATATACAAGCATCATTTGTGTGTACAGTGGACTACCTCCTCACAAATCAATGTCGTCCATTTTTCTGTTATCACCTTTCAAGGTTGATAATAATTTAAAAGTTATATTTTATATATGATATATATTATATTTATAATTTCTTTATGATACTTTAATCCTTATATAAGACACACCTTCTTGATTTCTTTTTTTGTGGGAATATGATAGCATCGTTTGTGGATGCGTAGACTACTGCCTCCTCAAAGTGATGTGATTCATTCACGCTTTACATGGAATGTATTAAGGATAGTTTTAATAAAAATATGTGATATATATGATAAAAATATTATAATTTAATTATAAAATACATATATACCATTTACTTTTAATGTTTTTAATATGAAAATAAAATAGAAATAGTGTTTATGTGTACGTATGTCCTACCATCTCCATGAATGGTGTATTTCATTTCCTATGTCCAAATTTTATGGATTACTAAAATTAAATATATAATGAATATATATTTTATTTAAATTTTGGTTTAAATTATTTATATGATTAAATCATGATCTACGTAAAAGGAACAAAAAAATAACAAGTCTAAACATTATCATAAAATAAGGAAATTAACATCCAGAATAATGAAAATAATGAATGGTTATTAATAAACGGGTGTAAGGATGTTATAAAAGGATAAAATATGATATTATAAATATTAATATAGTTTTTTAATAAGTTAATAAAATTCTTAAAACCATTATAAATTATTTTTAAAAAAATTAACCAAAGGGGAGTGTTAGGGAATTTTCATCTAACTTTTTACATCTGTGAGATAAATTTCCTATTCACCACTTACTTCTTTTTTTGTGGTGTATATACTTAAATTTTGATATATTATATAACTAATTGTTTAATATTAATGTTATTTAAAGTTTTATTTAAATTTATTTATTTCACGGGGATTGTAGTTCAAAAGTTACCAAGTGGTAAGGGGATTTTTAGTCTCACTATTATTTCTGTGAGACTAATTTCATATTCACCACTTGTTTATTTTGTGTGGTGTATATACTAACCTATTACATGTTATATCATAAATTTAATTTATTTAATGGTATTAAAAGTTTCAATTGATTTTATTATTTCATGGATCTCATAATTCAAAAGTTACTCAAGTGGAAAGGGAATTAGTCTCAATTTACATTCCATTGAGACATATTCGTTATTATGAACCAATTAAATTTTATGTGGTGTATATACTTCTATAATAGGTAATATAATGAATAATTCATTATTAATGGTATTTTAATATTCAATTTAAATTATTAAATCCAAGTGTATTGATTCGAAATTTGATAAAAGTTATTGTGAAATCTGACATTCTTTTGTGATTATTAAATTTCTCTTGAAAAAATCACTTTATTTTAATAATTTTTCATTGGAAATTATATTTAAAATAAATATACACATTCTTGGTTGATGGATATGATTATTTTCTAAACCTTATACCATTTTTACTTGTTATGTTTACGTTTATATTTATTCTATTATCTGGGGAAATATTGATAAATTTGTATTCTTTAATCAATAAAGATATTTGATAAGTCATGTTATATATTAATTAAATAAATTAATTGATATATGAGGAATGATTTGTACAGGAATAGAAAGTTGGGTCCTAGAATTTATATATACCCTCAATTCATTGATAGGTTCTCATGAGACAAATCAGTTATGTAAATAAAATATGTTTCTAGCTATAGTCTTAAACCATCTTGTGAAAGGTCTTGACAGTATAGGTTTTCATTTGCCTCAGAAATGAAGTCCAATAATTAAAAATTCCATTTATTTAGAATTAAGTTATTTTTATTATTATTTATACATTATATATTTTCTTTGACATTATATATGGATTCATTTCATTCTTAGTTTACTGATTAAATGGCATGTGTTTCAGTTATTTACCTTTCCATATTGATTATGCATTATCCTATTATTTAAATGGAAAGTCTGATCAGTTATTTATCATTCCAAATTTATTATTATTATTGATTCATTATTATTTCCATTTCACTTATCCCCTAGTGACCATTGGATCTCACCCTTGTTTGTTTTCTTTTCCCCTAGATATGAAGATGAATTCTTGGAATGAGTTTCAAGGATCAAATTTATTAAAAAAAATTATGTATTGTATTTCATTTTATATTCCCAATGTAAAATGGGTATCATGTATGTAATATGATTTTCCAAAAATGATAAACTGGTCTGCCATTTGGGATTTGATTCCATGTAATCATGTCAATGAAATAAGGTAAGGCACCTGCCCTGGGCTTCTGGGTTTGGGGAGTTATAGTTGGTATCATAATAAGTTTAGTAGAAACCTTAGAAATAGGATTTAGGAAAACATATATTAGGGAGCATAACCCTAAGATTTACATTGAGTATAACTATATAATAGCATCCTATCATTTTGGTAATGTGGATATTATGTTTGTTTTCTTAGAAATACATCCTCGTCTGGATACTATAAGTGGGCGTTGTTCATTAATAGATGTACCAAGGGGTAATAAATATGAAAAAGGTACATCAGGATTGACTCAATCATAACCTAGTATATGAAAACAGGCCTTACTACACACCTAGTTTGAAACTCTCAAGGTATATTATTAGAATAATTCATAATTTCATTACAAACCATTATGTAGGATTTTAAAGTAAGGATGTCCGAAAATAAACCATGTTTATGAGATTAGTTATAGATAAAAAAATTCAATTAATGATAATTATTTCACATTTTTTAGGATTAAACATTATGTTACATAATGTTATGATCTAATATAGTGTATTCCATTGTTTATAAATGTTTCTTGAAAGGATGAAGGGTATCAATAATCATGGCCAATATAGAGGTTTCACTACTGAGAAATTTTATATAGCTGGTATTGGAATTGAGAATGTTATAGATATATTATGGTAGTTAAATCAGGTTATGTCACATAAACTTTACCATATGAAGAAAACTATTTGACATGGAGATTCTCTAATACTGGATCACTTCCGGCAATAGACTCTCCCATAATTTAGCGGGGCTACTGATCCAATGGAAGCTTTGAAATTGATTAAGTATTTGGAGAAGATATTTATTGTTTTGGGATGTGTTGAAAAGGAAATGTTTGTAATTATAGTGTATTTTCTCAATGTTGGTGCTGATAAATGGTGGTCCTGATCCAGAATAATAGAGATGAAGAGGAAATAAAACCCATGGGAAATACATATTTTAAGGATAAATTATTTGATAAATATTTCTCTCGTGATAAATAAAATGTGATCAAGAGGAATATCATTAGTTTAAATTAAAAGGACAGAGAAATTGTTTTGGAATATGAAAATACCTTAATAATGTTAGAAATGTATGCATCATATTTCATATGCAACATGGAATTCAAGATTGGCCATTTCTTTGAAGGAAGTAAGATAATTATTTGAAAGGCATTGCGGTATCAAAAAATTTCTTCATATGATGAAATATTTTTATGTGCTATCAATATAGAGAAATAATTCTCCAAGTATTATGGATTCAAAGGGAAGAAATGTAAGAATAGAAATGAAGAACAAATAATAGATAAATATAATAAGGTAAATAAGGATATTCCCACAAGTGATAACTATAGAAATAATCACCATGGTAAATTGTTAAAAGGATTGTGAGTTTTATATAATTGTGGAGATTAAGTCCATGAATCTCATGATTTCAAGGGAAAGGAATAAATTTCAAATTTTTAATTCTTCAACTATAAGGAGATGGTGCACTACACAAATGAATTCCCCAAGAATCAGGGGAATATACCTCAGAAGAATATAAGGTATGAAGGCCAAGAATATGTTATTGACCTTACTAAAGTGGAATTATTAATGTTATTCTTTATTTAGATCTAATAAATAGGTTGTAAAATTATTTTATCGATGATATTCTTATCATATGAATTATGAATTATGTAAGGAATGTATTGTAGTATTATTTCATTAATGGTTTGAGATCTTATGGTTAATGGTACCAAGAAAAATGAATCAGTAGAAAGTTTAAATTTTTGAAAAACACATGGTTTATAGAAATATAACACTTAATATATTCATGACGTTGAGATAATTATGGTTGGATAAGAATATTTTTGATATAGATAAAGTAAATTAGATAATACTAACTATATTGGATCTGATTAATGACTTGTTGAAAAAATTATTCATGGGGTCTACAACATTTTTGGATTTAAGGAATATATCTATTGGCCTATGTTTTACTTATGGAATAAGAAATAATGCATGTTTTTAATAATTTTTATGGTAATTCAAGTTATTACCATATTTCAAAAAAATACATGATAAAGGTATTCACATGTTTGATATGTGATGATTAATATTTACTTCATTCCATTTGAGAGGTTAATGGTAAGTTCATTTTTATAAATTCATAGTCCCTATTTATAATGTTTTGGATCTTCAAATTACTAAAATTTTATAATGTTAACCATTTATCAAATGGTTTGAGTTGATATTTGTATGATCTTTTAGATATTTATGTATTAATTCACCATATGATGAATCATTTTCTGAGAGATGAAGAGGAAATAGTTCAAGTCACAAAAAATGGATAATATTGTGCTTATAAAATATAAATTTATCAAGTAAGTATATTTACTTATATTTATAGAGTGAATTAATTCCTAAAATCTTGGGAAAAGGTCATGAAACCAAAAAATTGTCTTATTATCATCATGTTTTATGATGTTAATGACCTTTTTTACACCTATGTGGTTTATAGACATATGGGCCTTAACATTATCTAGATAATCTACTTTATTATGATCAATTTTCTCTATCACTCTCCACCAGAACATGATAGTTATATTTCTCTTCGATGTATAGGTTTTCACTAACTTTATTCTATTCGAAAACCTTGTTTTGTGGTGACCATCACATATCCATTTCCATCTTATTAAGAATATCTGTTATTAAACCTATTTATGATGTGGGTTTATCAAAAAATTGTATTTTAAAATATAAAACCCACAATTACCAAGATTTTTTTGAATTATGAGGTCACAATTTATTTAATATGGGGAGAATGTAACACCCCAAGACTTAAAAATATGTTTCCTCTTAGAATAAATTTAATTTTATTTCTAAATTTCTTCTTTAAAACACCAAATTAAGATTGTGCTACACACAACACTGAGAATATCTTACAGTACATGAAACACTATTTTTTCTTTTTTTTCATACAATACCAAGTTCTTTTGATAGTTTTTTTTACATGCAAGGCCATGTTTTACCAAACTAAAATAATACTCTTTATATTATTATTTAATATGATAGTTATCAACTAGCCATTGTAAATACATGTATGAAAAAAGGTTAATTAAATTAAAAAAATATTTTTTACATATTTTTATATAATTATTTGGTGAAAAATTAATTATAACTGAATATATAAACCAATTTAAAAAAAAAAGTAAATGTTTTTATAAAAAACTATTTTTTATTCACAAAAGTTATTTTATTTTAATAAATTAAATTAATTAATATTATTAGATTATCTTAATAAAATTTAAATATTATATATTTAATTAAATGTTTTTAAATTCATCCAATATATTTTATAGGAATAACATAATAATAAATCCAATTTTATGCATAAAAAGTTGTATTTTCCTCGAGGCAATTTTGCCACCTTTTAATGGAAAACTTGTTTTAAAACTAAATTTTGACACTTTTATAAGTTTTACTTGAAAACATAAAATTATTTTTTAAAAAATTAATATCAAAATTTACTTTGGTTGAATTTGTTTTATTTTTATGAGAAATTTCATATTTTGATGAATAGTGAAAATTGTTGAATTTTAATTGAAAACTGCATTTTTTCTAAATCATTTATAGTGTTAAATTAACTTTCTAATTGTTTTTAAAGTTTAATTAAATAAATTTTATATCATTTAATCATGTTTAGTTTATTTGAATCATTTTCATATTTATTTTATGTATACAAACTTAATAAACCTTTAGACATTTTCATTTTAAAACCCAGCTTTCTGGTCCCGTCTACATGATTAATTTTAAATTAATATCATCCACTTATGTGATTTAAAATTGGAAAAATTGATTCCATATTTATAATAATCATAATTTATAATTTTTATTAAGTTCAACTTAGTTTTTTTTCAAAATTATTAGTGAAATTAATTAAAATAAATTACATATATTAAGGTCAAAATGAGTTTACTTAGTGGTTAAACATTAATATTAAGGGGCCAAATGACCCAGAAACTTTTAAAAAAACCCATTAGATGTACATATTTAGAAAATATACCCAATTTTATTTAATTTTTTTTTTATTTTAGGCACATGATGTCATGGATACCTCCCAATAGTTTTTACCTTTTTATATTTACAAGAATGTCACTCCTCCTCTACTATAAAAGGGAACACACCCCATCACTTATTCAAACCCCTCAAGAAATTCTTATTGACAAAACCCTACCCAAATCACTTATAAAAATCCCTCCCTTCATAATAGAATACAAAATTTGGGTATATTATCAAACAAGGAATAATTTTTATTTAAACCAAAAGGAGTTACCTAAAGAAGAAGTAACGCACATCAACGATCACTTTTTTTTTATTTCGTTATACACTCCTAAAATTCATATTATATAATTATAATATAAAAATATTAGTACATAAAATATACTAAGATTTTTTTTTGTTAATATTATAACCTAAAATCTCACACACTTCTGTCAAAAGGGATACACAGTCATCATTCATGTGTACAGTGGACTACCGCCTCACGAACCAATGTCATTCGTTCTTCCATTACCAGCTTTCATGGTTGGAAATAATGATGGATTCATAGTTTATTTATTATATATATGATATTTATAATGTATTTAAACTTATATAATTATTATATAAGACACACCTTCAGGATTTCTATTTTGTGGGAATATGATAACATCGTTTGTGGACGTGTGGACTATTCCCTCCTCAAAGTGATGTGATTAATTCACTCTTTACATAGAATGTATTAAATATATTTTTAATAAAAATATGTGATATATATGAAACAAATAATATAATTTAAATATAATATAAATATATATCATTTACTTTTCATTATTTTAATATGACATGAAAATGGAAACAATGTTCATAAATACGTATAGTCTACCGTCTCTATGAATGATGTATTTCATTTCATATCCCCAAATTTTTTTGATTAATATAAATACATATATAATGAATATATATATAATTTTTAAATCCTTTTTTACATTATTTATATGATGAAATCATTATCTATTTAAAAGGAACAAAAATAACAAGTCAAAACATACCCAGAAAAAAAAAGGCAATTAACACCCAAAACAATGAAAATAATGAATGATTATTAACAAACAGATGTAAAGATGTTATAAAAGGATAATATATGATATTATAAATATTAATATGGATATTTTATAAGTTAATAACATGATTTAAGTAATTATAAATTAGGTTATATAGCATTCAACCAAAATGGAGTGTAATGTTAGGAATTTTCATCTCACTTTTTACATCTGTGAGGTAAATTTCATATTCACCACTTAATTATTTTTCTGTTGTATATAATTCCCCTTTTTAAATTTTATATCATGAATTATTTTTTATTCATGGTATTTAAATTTTTTTGAATTTATTTCTTTCATGGGGATTGCAATTCAAAAGTTACCAAGTGATAAGGGGATTTCTAGCCTCACTTTTATTTCCACAAGACTTATTCTATATTCACCACTCGTTTCTTTTGTGTGGTGTATATACTATCATATTACATTTTATAATATTAATTTAATTTATTACATGGTATTAAATGTTTTAATTGATGTTATTCTTTCATGGATCTCATAATTCAATAGTTACTTGGATAGTAATGGATTTCATCTCAATTTACATTCCATTAAGACTTATTTCTTATTATGAACCAATTAAATTTTATATGGTGTATATACTACTCATTTGGAAATTAATATCATTAATAATTCATTATTCATGTTATTTTATGATTCAATTTTAATTAATACATCCAATGGGATTTGATTTGAAAATTGATAAAAGTTATTGTGAAATATCACTTTCTTTTGTGAGTGTTAACTTTCCCTTGAAACAATCACTTTATTTTAATAATTTTTTATTAGAAACTTCATTTCCCTTAAATATAAAAAAATATTTGGTGATGGAAATTATTATTTCCTAAACCTTATACCATTTTTACATATGCTGTTTAGATTGATAGTTATTTGATTAACTGGGGAAATATTTATAAATTTGAATTCATTACTCAATATAGATATTTGATAAGGCATATTTTTTTTTAATTAAATTGATTAATTAATATATGGGGAATAATTTTTAATAGAAATAGAGGATGGGGCCAAAAAATTATATATCCTCTTGATGCATCAACAGGTTCTCATGAGACAAATTAGTTGCACAAATTAAATGGGTTTCTACCTACGGTCTTTAATCATCTTATGAAAGGTCTTGAGGGTATATTTTTTCATGTGAAACAGAGATAACTTCCAATAATTAATCATTAAATTAAATTAGAATTATGTTATTTTTATTATATTTATCCATGATATCTTTTATTTGACATTATTTATAGATGTATTTAATTCTCATTTTATTGAGTAAATTCCAAGTGTTTCAGTTATTTACATTATCATATTGATTATTCCTTATCCTGTTATTTAAATGGAATGTGTTCATAGTTATTTACCATGAAATATTGATTATTATTATTGATTCATTATTTTTTTTCTCTATACTTATCCCTTAATGGGCATTTTATCTCACCCTTTTTTTGTTTCCTTTCCCTAGGATATGAATATGATTTCATGGAATGAGTTTCAAGGATGAAGTTAATAATCTTTTATTATGTATTGTATATAATTTTCTATTCCCAATGTAAAATGGGTATCATGTATATAATATGGTTGTCCAAAACTGATAAACTAATCAATATTTTAGGATTTTATTCCTTGTAATCATGTTAATTTAATAAATTAAGGAACTGTCTATCGGCTAATGGGGTCGGGGAATTATAACTTGGTTTATAAACACCAAGCAGTGTGTGTAGGGTGTGAGCTTGACATCTCAATATGTAATCACCAAAAAGTCCATGATTTTCCTTTCTAGTGAAAACCAAAGATTTTGGTTTGAAAAAAATTTATAAGAATAACATTTAAAAGTGATTATATGAAAACCAAAAATTAGAATCATCCATTTTATAAAACATAATTTCACTATCTTTAATTGAAAATAATCATTTGAAAATCATTTCCTTATACTAAGCCTCATTTATTAAAAACACCCATTTAACAATCCCCTTTTATAAAATAAACCTGTATAAGTCATTCCATTGAAATACCCATTCTAAATTTACTTTAAAAATATAATTAGGAAGGAAAACCAATATAACTAAATACAATGTTAATAGAATAAATAAATATCAAATATAAATAAGAGAGTAAAATACAAAAGTTACAAGAAATTAAATAAATAAGTGTAATAAAAAATAACTATAGCATTCATAAAAGTGAGAGTGGAAACTAAAAAATTTGTAACACCACAAGCATAATCCATGATTAGCTTTGATCTATAGGTTCTATAGATAACTAAATCTTTCATGGAACACTATCCTTCTATTTGATGTAAAAAAATATTACAACTCATTCTTATCAAAGATACTAGAAATGACCCCTAGCTAGTACCTCAACAAAGGTAGATTATCACCCATATATTTAGCTTCCTACCTAAGGTTTTCCATGTTCTAGACAAACAATATACTACATATAAATCATTCATTCATGTAGAAATAACATCCCATCATCAAGAAAAAAATTTAAAGCCATGCCTCCTTCCAAAAACCCATATAAATGCTCAATTAAAAACCAAAAATTTCTCTTGAATCAATTTTAAAAACTTCTATTAAGTCCAAACTATTTTTAAATGAAAAAATAATTAAAAACAAATAATTAAAAATATATTTATAATATAATTTTAAACGTTGAGTTTAAATTTCAAAACCTCCTTTTCAAATCATTATGCACATGTGCACTTATATATATATTTATATATTCATATCTCAATGTACATATCCACATATTATCATGTGGATATATATATATTGATATATATACACTCACACATATTTTTATAGACACTAAAACATAATATAAAACATTATCAATACAAATCATAGGTAAATTACATAAGAATGAAATGAATGAACATAATAAAATTCCTAAATGGAGGAATACAAAACATTTAAACTATTTAACTCACACACTAATTAATAATATTTTATAAAGGATAAAATAATTTTAAGAAACTTCATTAATCTATAAAAACCACCATAAATATTTTATCAATTAAAAATATATTTAATCTCAAAGTGAGAGAATGAACTTGAAGAAAACCCATAAAAACCTCATTTCAAAATGCATTACAATTTCTTGAAAAACTTGAAAAACATGGATGAAAATTAATTTAAATTAATTATAATGGGTAAGTAATGTATGAAAAGTAATTTATAATGATCAGTCACCAGTGGTGTTTAAAAGAAAATCCAAAATCATAGAAACACCTACCTAGAGAAAGTACAGATGATGTGAACCCTCAAATAATGAAGAGTAGAAGGAATGAAGAAATAATTACACACCCTAGAACCATAAGGTTAAAATATTTAGAATGTGAAACCCCACCCATGTTTTGGCTAGTTATCATGTAGTAAGTGGGGGGAAACCTAATAAGAAAGAGAGGTAGAAGGAAGAGAGGAATGAGGCTCCCTCATACTGACTCCCACAAGAAATTTTATGAAGAATATTCCAATAACTGGTAGAGGAATAGAGGTGGATGTGTCATTAGATCCTAATTTTGTTTCATCATAAGCTAGGAAGAGGGGGAGGGTGAGTTTGAGTTAAGGGTAAAATTAAGGGAGGGAAATTTTTTAATTTATTTTTTTAATCCAGATTTATCATACAATTTTCATATAATTTACCCAAACCATGTTCCAATTGTGAAACCTTCACTACAAATATAGGGTCACCATATATTTGGATTACATAGTTATAAAAACCATGAAAAAAAAGATCTATTATATTTTAGACCCCCTTCATATAATTTTTATATGGTTAGCACTAACCATGCATTAACTGTGTGGCAAGACAAATTCTATAAATTTTCCAAAAAACTTAAAGGGTCGAACCTAAAACATGAGTGAAAAAAATATATACCAAAAAATAAATATATAAATAAATAATTGAGTCACAATCATACCCACCATAATGATTTATACCCCCAAAAATCCACCAAACTCAAGTATGAGATTCAAAAAAGAATTAAAAATGGAAAAATTGAATAGGCCATGGCACAATATCCAAGATACACATGACCAAATTTAACCAAAAATATTTAAAGTGTTTCCAAAATATCCAAGGAAATCTAAATCCTCACATAAAAACTCAAAATCAACCCCTAATGGATAAATCAAGATATTTAGACTCATAGTCAGTCTCCCCATTATTTAGGAATGTAATTTATATAGTGGATCAAAACGAACAAAATCATTTACAAAGGATTTATATGAACCAACATCTAAACCCTCAACTGATAATACTTATACAACTACTAATTCAAGGGAATGTTCTATGATTCAAATAATTAACTATTCACTATATAATCATGAATAAATAAAAACAAATAAAATAGAGCAACTATCCATCTATAACTAAAATAAAGGGGAATAATATTCCCTAAAAGTTCTACCAAACTACTCTCAAAGGATACTAAAGCCTTAAAAACTCTAATTATTCTATAAAAAGGACCACAAAAACACCCATTGTCATCATATAACCAAGAAAAACTAGAATAAGGAAAAACCATTGAATATTTCTCTTCAAAAACCATGGGTTAAAACCTTGGGTTAAGAATAAAGAAGTTGTATCCTAGGACCTAATTCCTAGGACATTGATTATAGTGATCCCATAAAATTAAATAGATACCAGTCAAGGTGTAATCTCAACTGATTCAACATTCATCCTATGTACCAAAAACACACATAAGGTTTTCTCCTCAAGTTCAATGTGCTGAAATAAAACATCACTACCCATAACATCACTAAAAATTAAAAATTATATATGATAAAACCCAAAAGTATTAAATTCATTAAAAACTATAGAAAAATAAACTAAGTAGTTGAAATAAAAAAATTACCTCGAAAACGTAATTGATTATACCCTGAAAATATATGATCACCCAAACTTGACAACTCTTGAGCCTATTTTATAGATAATAATATAAATAACCTGAAAAAACAAAATACCCAATTCAATCATTTCCAAATAAACATTTACTTCTATCCAAAATCACATTTTAATTACAAATAAACATGTAAACTAAATCAACAAAAAAGACCACTAATAAGATCCAAAACATTAAACAAACCAAAATTATCCCTTTTAACCATTTCAAAACCACAAAATTAAATTTTCAAATACATACACACTTTTGAAAACCCATTTTAAACCTTTTATTTTCCTTATCAAAAAAATATAAACCTCTAAAATCTAATAAATATCATCCATAAAACATTTTCCGATCAGAAAACCCCATTATAGAAATGTAATATCAACCCCCATAATTAAAACCAATATTTTCCCTTTTGAATACACTTTAAATGCATACATTTTAGTTTTAAAATATTTAAAATTTTCTTGGAAACCATTTTAAACACCAAAAAACCACATTGACACGTCAACAAAAAATCTAATTATTAAAAATAATACAACATAAGGCCATTTAAATGGGAATAGTGGCCTATATGAATTGGTCTCATAGCTTGGTGGACTATTTTTTTATTATGCAACTATCACATAGAGTATTATAGAACTTTGTATATGGGCTCCAAAAGGGTTACTAGTCCATGTGAGATCACCGTATACCACTAACTCAACTCCTTTTTCATCCCTAAACACAATAAACTCATCAAAAACCCATATAAAATCAATAAAATTCTAAATACCATTAGCATAAAATAGAACATGTCAAAACTATAAACAAGGAATTGAAACCTAACTTCCCATGGTGACTGAAATTTCATAACAAGTATGTGCTCACAAAACTCTTCTTTATTCTAACTATAAAGTCCCAAAGGTTATAAATCCATATACCAAACACGAAAAAATAATAAAATTCACTTTTAAACCTAGGTTCTCTAAAAAAATTGGCTCTAATACCAATTGTAACAAACCAGACGGGGCTTCCACCTAAATCAACACCAAACCTAGCTCATCACTGACCTGAGAAGTATCCCCAATCCCCTCATGATCACAAAAGGTTTCATAAGTATCTAAATAAATAATTTGGGATTACATATATTAGATAAAAATGATTTAATAATCACTGGAATTCTACCAAATTTTCAACTTGAATTGTTTGTAAATTGGGCATCCATTCTAAAACAAATAAGTAGTTTTAAATAAAACTCAAATAAAATAGTAGATATAACATATGAAAAATAATACCTCTACTCACCTCCTATTACCTCACACACAATATCCTTTTTCCTATCCCCCATAACTCCACATATATAATTAAGCACCCTTAAATTAAAAGAAGACCAAAAAAGGCATATTTGGCCAAAACAGCATAAACCACTAAAAGTAAATAAACACTGATATACCTGAACAAACTATCCTATGTGAACTAAGTTCCTTCCCCTTACAAAATCAAATACCATTATAATAATCAAATATATAACCTATAAATCCACTTGTTCTACAAACACCGAGTGGTGGGAGTAGGGTGTGATCATGACAGTTTAGTAGTTAATCATCTAGGTTCCATTCTTTTAATTTACAAAACAAACCAAATATTCAAGTTTAAAATACATTTAAAAGAATATTTTTTAAAATTGAGAATATAAAAACCAAACATCATAGTAAATAATTTTATGAAAATTATTTTACTTATCTTTAAATGAAAATAGTCATTTTAAAATAACTTCCTTGGAATAAGCCTCATTTATTAAAAACACCCATTTAAAAATCCATTATTCTTAAACTAACCAATAAAAAATATTTCTTTGAAATTACATTTTTAACTTTAAATTAAAATTTTAATTATAAATTAAACCTCAAAATAAAGAAATAAAATGCTAACATAATCAATAAATCGATCAAAGATAAATAAGAGTCTAAAATGAAGCATTGGTAAACAATGAAATAAATAAGGATAATAAAAAAATCACCACATCATACATAAAAGTTAGAGAGGGTAAAAAATTATATATAGTACCCCAAGATTAATCCTTGATGTATATGGTGGGTCTATGACCTATAGGTTCCAGAGGTAAATGAATCACTCATAAATCTCTATCATGATTTGTCAACTAAATAAGTAATACAACTATGACCACTAAAGGACACTGAAAATGACCCCTAGATTATATATCAACTAATCTAGAGCACCACCCATATGGTTACCCACCTACCTATGGTCTCTCATGTTCCAAAAAACATAATACATATAACTCATTCATTCAGATAGAAATAACATCCCATGATCAATAATAAAATTTAAACAATAACTCCTTTTGAAAAACCCTCTAACATGTCACTTGAAAATCAAACATTTTTTCTAAGGCCATTTTATAAAAAAAATTAATCCTAAACTATTTTCAAATTAAAAACAAAAAAAATTTAAAAATTTATTTGAAAATTTATTTAAAAGCTAATTTTAGGTAATATTAAATTATTTTCAAATTAAAAAAACCATTTTAAAAACTTATTTGAAAACATATTCAAAAGCTAATTTCAAACAATGAGTTTAAATTTCAAAACATCTCTTTTCAAAATCATTATGTACATAAGCACTTATATATATTTATATATCTATCTCTCAATGTACATATACATATATTCTCATGTGGATATATACATATATAGATATATATATATACACCTACACATATGTGTATACACATTAAAACATAATATATAACATTCTAAACATCAATCATAGGTGAAACAAAAGAGGATGAAACAAATAGACATAATAAAATTCCTAAATAGAGGAATCTAAAACATTTAACCTCTTTAACTCACATATCAATTCATAAAATTTATAAAAAAAAAATTAAATTAGTTTTATTACACTTAATTCCTCTATGAAAACCACCATAAATATTTTATCCGTCTAAAATATAGTTAATCTCAAAGTGTGGGCATGAATCGAAAGGAAAACCATAAAAACTCCTTTTTAAATAAATTAAAAGTTCTTGAAACCCTTGATAAACATTGGTATAAATTAATTTAAACTAGATAATTTGAGTAAATCATGAATAAAAAATAATTTATAATTCTAATTCACCCATGATGTGTCAACAAAAAGTTGAAAGGATGGAAAAACCTACCTAGAGAAATTACAGACGATGTAAATCCAAAAAATAGAGATCAGAAGGCTTGAAGATCCCATTTCACTCCCTATAAATGTAAGGAACCAAGATTTAGGACCAAAACCCCCATTTAGGGTTTATCTAGGGCATGAAAAGAAAGTGGGTAAATGTAAAAACAATAAGAAATTTACGGAGAATAAATAATAGAGGAAGGAGGCTCTCTTGGACTAACTCCCACTTTAAATCACAAAAAGAATTTCCCAAGAACTAAATAAGGGATAAAGGGGGAGTTGTTTTGTACTCCTATTTGTAAATTTGTCCTAGTTTATGGAGTGGTGGAGGGGTAAGGTCAATATAGGTGTTAAATTTTTGGAACAAAATTTTTAAATTTCTCGTTTTTTTTTAAAACATCTGGGTGTATCGCACAGTTGTCACACAGTTTACCCAAACCATATGACAAACATGCTCCCTTCACTAGAAACACAAGGACCACACATTTTTTTCTCACACAATTAGTTAAATCTTGATCCAACCATGAAAAATGGATCTACCACATTTCAGGAACTCCTTTTCATAGTCATCGTATGGTTAGCATTAATTGTGCATTAACCATGTGGCAATAAAAAATACTTAAATTTCTAAAAAAAAGGTTCAGACCTGAAACTTTAGAGAAAAAATAAATACCTTTTAATTAATTAATTAATTAATTAGTGAAATATAAATTAGGGTGGAACACTCTCAATATTTAGTTTAATATTAAAAATTCATCAATTATTTCATGCACTGAATCTATAAAATAAGTATTCATAAAAATATATTAGCTATAAGAATGATTAAATTTGTTAATATTTTTTTCCATAAGATAATATTAGTATTTAAATTTTTTATCATGCTAAATACTATCAAATATAAATTTATTATTGTTTATGTTATGTTTAGAAACATATAAAAATATCATATCTAAGTGTCATCTATGTTTGTATTATATAAATATAATAACAGGGTAAAACAATTTTTTTTATAAATGAAAAATAAAATATGAAAACCAAATCATATTTCTATCCTATAAGAAAGTTTTCCTAATAGGGAATTATCAAAAATCATATTGGTGTAATTAATCTAAGGTGTCATATAAAAATAATAATTTTATTCCCCATAAATAAAGTAATAGGAAACATTGTCCAACCAACCTACACTAAGAAGATGTTGTGTTATAAAAATACCAATAAAGATGTGAAATTCATATCAAACCATAACTATATGTGTTAATATTATCTAAAACATCAAGTAATGATTGATGCATAAGATGGAAAAAATGAGTAGTTTAGGGAAAAAATGTCATCAATTATGTGAAAAATATAAGTGTGTATAAAAAATGATCTACAACTCATTAAAAGTCGGAATTTATTATAAATTGGATAATAAAGTATAAAATTCAAGCCTAAAAATTCATAGTTCAATGAATCACATCCCTAAATAGTGGATCTTGTAACTTCTCATTCATTTATGATGAGACCTAAGTAATATTCATAATGAGCATTATTTATATAATTTCATGATTTATTTTCACAATAATTTCAAAGTAAAATTTTTATACTTTAAAAGTGAATAATTGGAGTAGAAGGGTAAAGGGAGAATTTTGAGGAAATTACATTATATGGAAAAAAACTTCCACTCTATGTATAGTGAGGGTATATTAGAGTCCCTATAGGTTGGAAAGAGGATGTGTTTAAGCCATTATACCATTGGAAGTTTGGTGGTTGTCCACTATATTTTATGTGGGATAGAAAGAGGTTCTATATAGATCTTACTTCCATTAAAGTTTCAATAGTAATATACTAAGGTTATAGTATATTTGTAGAGTGTTCTAATGAGTTAGGCTTAGAATGTTTTAATTAATGGAAATTTTATAATTATTAGAATTATTAATTAAACCCTAAAAGGGTGATAGGATTAGGCAGGAGGTGGTAAGATGGGGGCCTATCCTCTTACCTATTTTATCTCTCTTATATTTGGTTGTAGAATTTTAAAGTGTCGTAATTTGGATATATAGGAGGTAATGGATTCAGAAAATCAATAAAGTGGTTGTATCATCATATATTTTTTATATCACTATCTTTTTCTTGGTTAGGTGGATAAATGTATATTTCTTTACTTTTATCCTAGGTTATTTATATTTATCTAAATTGGTTTTATTATTCCAATAATATTTGTCTTTCAAGTTATAATATACATAAGACATAGGTGGTCCAAACAATTTTAATATTTTTGTGTTTTCTGAGTGTTCAAGTTTGATATTTTTATAAATATTGGTATAGGAAATCCAAAAAGGGAAAATATGAAGTGAAAAAAATTATGAAAGAGTATTATGGTATGATCTTGATCGACCTTTCACATAATATGGATAAAATTTAGAATAACCATGCTGTAAGTTATTTGACTACAACTGTTCATCTATTTATAAAAAGGATTGAAAATGCCTATTTTCAAATAAAATAAGATAGATATTTATTTATAAAACTCATATGAATTATGTACATTGATTTAATGTAAGTGAATTCATTGTATCTTCTTGGATAAGGATTTAAATATTTCCCAATATATTGATATTATTAATTTTCCTATCCATTTAATTTTCTATAATATTGATTGGATATACTATAACACCCTAGATTTTTTGTATGAATGTTCTTTCTATAATATCTATATTTTTTAAAAATTGAATAAATTTTCTCACATGAAATAATAAATATAAAATGAACAATATTTTATTTCATTAAGATAAAATATGTATCTAATATCAAAATAAACTTAACCTTTGGGTTTTGAGAGTTTTTTTATTCTTAAAAAATATTGTATAATCATGAAAAATAATATAAAATCATGGGGTGTCTCAATTTATATCATATCATTAGTGAAAATTATGTTCTTGGCATAAAAATACCTAAAACTATGGGACCAAGCCTCTATTGTATCTCTAATAATAAAAATAACTATTGTGATTATTTTAAATGGTTGATTTTTCCAAGTGTTACAACTTCCATTATTCATGGGATATCTTTCTTATGTTTCATGTATATTATTAATGGGTGAAAATAGATATAAACTACTTTATGAAGAATGATATATACTTATACATGAGATTAAATTGAAAGGATTATTCAGGGTAAATGGGGTTTTATTCAGCATGTGATTTTTTATATGTTATTTATTCATTGGGACTTATTTTATTACTTAATAATTGTATAAGATGGTGGTTAAATGGTTATAATTTATTTTACTACTCGTGTTATATTAAATATTTAAATGTGATAAAATTATTATTTTATAATCACATCAAAGTGATGATGTGATTGATAAAATTTAAAATTAACATGGAAATAAGGGTGTTCAGGGTAGATAGAGGATGTCCAAATAGCATGATGTGATTAATTATTATTTATCAATCCTAAGGGTCACTGTGATTTGGCTATTATCTTTCATATTCCAAAGCCTAAGGGTCAGTGTATTTTTTTATTTATTATTATTCTCTAACAGCTAAGGGATAATGTGACTTGATTGGATAATATTATTTATTAAGGGTGCATGTAAGGACTAATGAGATTTTTTTGTGAAGTTTATTACCTGCACTAGGTTCCCAAGGTCACTGTGACCTGGTTTTATGTTCTTTTCTCTTATCCTATGAGGGATAAGAGGTTACCATGATTTTATTTCCATCCCTACTAGATTACCAACAATATGAAGTTATCTTGGTTGTATTTTGATCCCCATTGTATTTCAAGGAAGAGGATATTAACATGGTTTCATTTCAATCCCTTTTGGATTATGATTTTATAGAGGTTACATTATCCATTACATGATCGGTATAAGGCCACTAATATATTACATCCATTGAGCCCTATAGGAAAGATAAGGTCACCTAATGACATATATTATTATTCATTAAATCATTACATATTAATTCAAAGTATGTATGGTCAGGTACCACGGTGTTATGGAAATTATATGAGAAATTTTATATTTTTTAGTGATGTATTTCATGTTAGGTGAATTAGTAATATTATTTTATATGATTTCATGGAACAAGAACATTAATACACATTAAAATAATAAAAAGGGGTTAAGTACATATAGTGGGTCCTGTTGTGCCTTCATAATCACACTCGACATGTGAACCATGGTTCACATACAACTCTTATTATATTATTACTAGAATTGGATCAAGGTACAAAGATTTGTGCATGGATGTTTAGTGGACAGTTATTCTTGAGGGTATTTAGTGAAGGTAATACATTTATATGAGTCAATTGGAATATCATAAATGATCTTATTTGATTTTATATATATATATATATATCCTTTTATTCATATTTTCTGAAGGATGATTTTCCTGGTGCATACATCATATACATTTATAGGTCATTACTTTGATCATTTTTTTATTTATCAGTAATGATATTTTACAGTATAGGTTTCTTTATTTCATTGATTATTTATTATTGTTTTATTTGACGTATGGTACATTTTAGGTAAATTTTCCCATAGGGTTATTCTATACCCTTGACATTAGCCACCAAACTCTAATGATATGGGGACATACATGGGTACTTGAGATGTTTTGTGTTGGTTTACACAGTTAGTGAAGATTTAGGAAATTATATTATTCCACATATTATAATTTTATAGTCATATATCCCTATTAAAAGTAAGATAAGTGTTCATTTTTAGAATTTATCACTTAATAAAAATGTTAACCAAATGATGATCAATAGGAACAAACTCACCCATCGAAATATTATAAGTCCTAATTTCAAAGATTATGTACTATATCATTGGGTGGTGGTTCATGATGATAGTGTTTCACATTTTTTTTCCTAATAATTTTATTTCTTGTATATGAAACTCATGTTGTGACACATGTGATTGTTGCAAATTTAAGATGGATGAATTTCATAATCCAAAATCAAAACTCAAATTTCTCCTAGATTTAATCTGTACATAGTAGGGAAGAGTAAAAAAATTATAATTTTTAAAAAAAGATATTTCAATAAGGACGTCAAAAATAAAAAAAAACATATTTATTATCAACTTTAGAGATAATATTTAGCAAAGCCCCATTATAATTATCATATAATAATGAATAATCAAACTATATAAATATATTAGTATATGGGAATTCAAAAATATATAGCTTAAATGTACACAAATCTCATTCAATAACCACTTTGTATAAAAAAATATGGTGGTCCTCTATAACATAGTCAAAAATGAAATAACAAAAATATTGGTTAGTAATTATTACCTAGTAACTATAACCATTTACATGATACCTAACTAACATATCTCAATAAAAATATATCATATTAAATATAATTACTTTCACCAACCATAAATTTTTATAAGATGACTTATATCCATACATTAATTTAATATGATTTTTTACAAGTGATAAATAAACATATTGATTGTATTTGACCATTTAAACAATTAAAAAATTTAAAAAAATTATTTATATAAATCAAAAATCATGAGTAAGAACTAGATTTAGATAAAGGTCTAATGGAAGGTAATCCACAAGGTTTAAAAATAAAAATATTTCTCCTCTCCATTAGTGTAAACCACTACACATAATTTATTAAAGGGTGACTAGGACACTAAAATTTGGAGTATCTTTGGTGACATTATTAAAATAATTCTCTATTTTAGTACCTTTGATCTGTTATTATCCTCATGGTTTATAAGATTAAAGAATTTTTTTTTAGTGGGAGGATAAGTCTGATAGTAATTATATTGGTTTGTAAGTATTTGGTAATATCTCCTAAAAATAACTTATATAGGGATTTATTTATTGATTTTTTATTGATCAAACTTAAAACCATCCATCTTCTTATAGAGATGATAGCTAAAATTAGTGAGCATGGATCTTCCTCGTTTATAGAATATCTTAATTGATCATATTTTTACCTTCTTATATAATATTGACCTCTTCCAAGAGGGTTTTGGGTTTAGTGTAACCCTCTTATGTTTGTTTTAAAACTTAATACTAGTGTATCTTTATTGAATGAAGTGATGTTGGGATGTGTTCTTATTCACAATTTATAGGTTCAATCATCATCATATATAGGACCTCACTTGGGGTGGGTTCTCTAATCATTGTTGAGGCAGAGGACCTTCATTGTAGAATTAATATCTATAATTTTAGAGGAATAATTCCATCCATTATGAAGATTGATTCATCTCTAGGGGTTAAATTTCTCTCTATTTTAACCAAATCTCATTGGTTAGTCTCTTATATAATAAAATAATGTCAACTCCATCTCTAAACTAACTCATCTCTTATATACATATAGAAGGAATGAAATTTTGAGGAAAATATTATTTCCTTTGGTGTCGGTCTTTTGTTTTTTTTAATTTTTCTCTTTAATAAAACAATGATGTGTTCAAAATAATAAAATAAAACTAAATATCCCTATAAATAACTATATTTTCTAGGGAATTTTGGAAATAATACTCTTATCAGGAAACCAAATACTCCACCAGGAGGTATTTAACTTGTGAGGGCTACGAATAATGTTCCCTTGATGAATAAAATTAATTTTATATTGGAATTTGAATATGGGTTTAAAAATGATGTAAATAATAATTATCTAACCATGGTTATTAAATAATTTTAGTGGAAAAAAATAGGAATGTTGAGAATCAGGATGGTAGAGGTTTTTATAAAATATTTCAAAATAAAGGAAGTTTAATATTTGGAAGTGGATGTTCATCTCATATGAAAATTAGTAAAAAATTTCTAATAAATATAAGAGAAAAATTAAAAAATTCATTCCTATTTGAAAATAATAGATCTTTTAATATCATATGAAGTGATAGTGTTTTTATTCTATGAGGAAAAATAAACTCTACTAAAGTGTTTATTGAAAACCAAAATCAAAATCTACGTTATGTTATTCAATTGTGTGACTTGGGAAATGAATCAATGTTTGCCTATAGAGGTTTCTCAATAAAATAATGGTATAAAAATTTTCCATAAAAGGTAGGATAGTCAATGACAACCTATATTAGGTGGATAAAAGAGAAATCATGTTTTATAAGTATAAAATATGGGAATAAACTTTAGAAAAAAATGATATATCATGTAAACTGTAGTTCCCCCAACCCAAATCACTCAAATTAAACCTGATCCAATGAGCCACTAATGGCAATCGTTTTTATCGTTATGACAAATGCTTATGAATATAAATGAGGGTTTAAGTGGATATAGTGGGGATAATATACCATCTATATATAAATAAATATAACCAACAGTATAAAAAATGGTAAATAGCCAAAAGAAAAATAGCCTAATAATATCTTGGTATATAAAACAATAAATATAAAGTAAACAACCACACCATCATTAAAATCACACAAAAGATAAAAATTTGTCCCATATGCTGATCAAAAGTAGATGCACCCAAATAAATACAACCCAATCAGTACCATGGATCCACCCAATATAACTCCTAAAACCAATGCTAATATGATAATGCATCTACTAAACCTCCATTGTAGTACACATCGGTCAGAGGGTCCTTGACCTTTCCAAAATCATAAACCATAAACTCTACATTCCTCTCAGAGGGCCTATGTAGGGTCTGGGTATGAAATTAGTAGGTCACTTCCAATGGTATCCTTATATATTATCCATAAATATATATATATGGGTGTATGAAAACTGAAATATATATAAAATAATAAAACATGCATAACACTCTCCACTCATTCTCCTCAATCCTGAGGATCACTTTACTAGCTTCATCCACTACAAGAGTGGGATGATTTACCCATTATCTAATATAACAGAAATTTCCTTGTCCTTCCTTCCATTTCCATACCACATAGTATTACATTCCTACACATAGCAACAAAGTCATTCCAAACTAATTGCACGATTCCTTGAAGGCTCACCACAATCCACACAAGAAGCCCCATGGCTATCCAATTCTTATTCCAATCACCATATAAATAGGCTAACAAAACACAATATTTGTGAGAATATTCTCCCATATTGTGACCTCAATCACCATACATATACCATGGATATCCCTATGGTGTATCCATCATTTAAATTGATGGTAAACACCAACCAACATGGTCACTCAACTTCTGAGGATACCTCCAAAAAAAATCAAAACCACATCATGGGCCTTTTTCTATGTGCATGCAACCTCAACGGCCATAGCCCCATAGTGAAAATAAATTACTGGGCGTTTCACAGCGGTTTTTTCATGGCAGTTTTAAAAATAGCCGCTAAATAGTTTTCAGGCCGGTATTTCATGGCGGTTTTTTCACGGCGGTTTAAAAACCTCTGCGAAATGTTTTAAATCTTTTTGTTAGTATTTTTTTATTTTTTTAAAGATTTGCGGTGGTTTTTAAAAAACTTTCATAAAATAGCGGCGGTTTTGGTAAAACCACCGCAAAATGAAAATAAAAAAATAAAAAAACATGAGAAACCCCAAAATCGAAAATACGACCATAACTTTTGATCCGGGCATCTGTTGGAGCGCCACGACTAGTAAAATCGAAGCTCATGAAGAGATATAGAGGCACATATAATCAAAACTGTGAGATGGTCTATGGTACGGAAGATATGAGATTTATAAAAAAGTTAAAAAAAGTTCTCCAACATCAAATGACCATAACTTTCGCTTCGGGTGTCCGTTTGGGCTCTACCACATATCAAATCAAATCCAATGAAGAGAGCTATGCACCAGTTCAACATAATAAAGATTCCATCATGTTTTTCGACCCCAAAACCCTTTCTAAAGGCCTCTAAAACCCCATTTCTGTCACCGGTGTCTCGTCGAACTTGTCTTCAAACGGACCTAACTTTCGATCCGTGTGTCAGTTCGGACTCCTCCGCCTGTCAGATCGTAGTTCAGTCCATGAGCTTCAGTTTGACTAGTTGCAGCGACCACATGGACTCTTGGATCATAAGTTATGGCCTTTTTAGTGGGTATCGGGTTTGTTATGTTTTTCGATGCCTCGTTTCTAGCACCCACTCCCCGTCTTCTTTTTTTAGATGGTTGTAACTTCTGATCTACCTGTCTATTCTGTCACTTTCACCTATCAGGTAGAAGATCATTTCAAGATCTTTGATTTGACTGGTCACGGATCTAGAATGGACTCTCGGATCATAAGTTATCTTCGTTAATGTGAGTCCAATGTTTTTGTTACTTTATGGTCGTTTTGACGGGTATTAACGGTTGCTCCATTTATTACTATTTATTTGGGTTTCCATGACTTTTTTTCTTTATCTATGGTTTTTTGTGGGTCATTATGATGATTATGTTGAATTCTTAAGGGGTTTTCAAGAGTTGTCATGAGTTTTGATGCGTTCTCAGGCTTTCCAATGCTTCCTTCTTCATGCTTCTCCATCCATTTTCATGCGTTTTCATGATTTTTCATCCCTTATCACGCATTTTCATACTTTTTCATGTGTTTCATTTATTATTTATTATTTATTATTTATTATTTATTATTTATTATTTATTATTTATAATATACTTTAATTTATTTATTATCTATTATTTGTTACTGATTATTTATTATTTATTATTTATATTTATTTATTATTTATATTTATTATTCATTATATATTATTTATTATTATTATTAATAAAATATTATTATTATTATTATTATTTGTTAATGGTTATTTATTATTTATTGTTTATATTTATTTATTATTTACTATTTATTATTTATTATATATATTATTTATTATTTATTATTTATTAATTATTATTTATTATTATTTATTATTATTATTATTATTATTATTATTTCATTTATTATAAATTATTTATTATTTATTATTTATTATTCATTATTCATTATTATTTATTTATTCTTATTTATTATTTATTATTTATTGTTTATTATTTATTATTTGTTATTTATTATTTATTATTTATTATTTATTATTTATTATTTATTATTTATTATTTATTATTTATTATTTATTATTTATTATTTATTATTTATTATTATTTATTATTATTATTAATAGTTATTATTATTTATTATTTATTATATATTTATTATTATCTATTATTAATTGTTTTTTATTATTTATTATTTATTATTTATTATTTATTTATTTATAATTATTAATTATGTGTTATTTATTATTATTATTATTTATTATTTATTATTTATTATTTATTATTTATTATTTATTATTTATTATTTATTATTTATTATTTATATTTATTTATTATAATTTATTTATTATGTGTTATTTATTATTATTTATTGTTTGTTATTTATTATTTATTATTTTTTTTATTTGTTATTTTTATTATTATTTATTATTATTTATTATTTTTTATTTGTTATTTGTTATTTATTATTGTTTATTGTTTATTATTTATTATCTATTATTATTTATTGTTCATTATTTATTCTTTATTATTCTTTATTCTTTATTCTTTATTCTTTATTCTTTATTCTTTATTCTTTATTCTTTATTATTTATTATTTGTTTATTGTCATTTGTTATTATTTATTATTTATTGTTTATTATTTATTATTTATTGTTTATTGTTTATTGTTTTTTATTTATTATTTATTATTTATTATCTATTATTTGTTATTTATTATTTATTATTTATTATTTATTATTTATTATTTATTATTTATTATTTATTATTTATTATTTGTTTGTTATTATTTATTATTATTTATTGTTTATTGTTTATTGTTTATTTTTTATTGTTTATTATTTATTGTTTATTATTTATTGTTTATTGTTTATTGTTTATTGTTTTTTTATTTTTTATTATTTTTTATTTTTTATTATTGTTTATTTAATATTTATTATTTGTTATTTGTTTATTATTATTTATTATTATTTATTATGTATTGTTTATTGTTTATTGTTTTTTATTTATTGTTTTTTATTTATTATTTATTATTTATTATTTATTATTTATTATTTATTATTTACTATTTGTTGTTTATTATTTATTGTATTATTACTTTATTATATTATTATTTTAATTTCATAAATTTATTATTTTATTATTTTATTTTCGTAATTTTATAATTTATATAAATATTATTATAATTTATTTGTTATTTATTATAATAAATAATAAATAATAATAAATAAATAAATAACTCAATAAATAACTATTAAATCAATAATTATTTATTATTAATTATTAATTATTAATTATTGCCTATTGTTTAATTATTATTGAGTTTATATCTATTAGTTATGTATTATTTGTTTTTTCAATTAGTATATATAAGTATATTAAATTTTGTTTATTAACCACATGATGAGCTTGGTGGAGTGGTAAAGTCTTTGGAAAATATGCAAGAGGTTAGGGGTTCAAATCTCACCAAATGTAGTATTTCTTTATGTTGCATGGGCATTTGCAGGCATGGATAAAGTAAATAAAGTATTACGAAATAAATAAAATAAATAAAATAAATAAATAAAATAAAATAAACACGAAATAAATATGAAATAAATGAATAAAATCAGAAATAAATAAAATAAAAATGAAATAAATAAAATAAATAAATAAAATACGAAATAAATAAAATAAATAAATAAATAAGTAAATAAAATAATTAAAATTAATAAAATTAATACGAAATAAATACAAAATAAATAAAATGAATACGAAATAAATAAAATAAATACGAAATAAATAAAATAAATATGAAATAAATAAAATAAATATGAAATAAATAAATAAAATAAGAAAATGAATAAAATGAATAAATGAATAAAATGAATAAAATGAATAAATGAATAATTAATTAATTAAAAAAATAAAAAAAAATCAATAAACCACCACGAAACGTTCTATGACTGTTTTAAAAACCGCCGTGAATAGTTTCCCGACACACAATTTATCGATAGTTTTTCAAAACTACCACCAATCGATTTAGCAGTGGTTTAAACCGCCACAACACGGAAAAACACAGCTGCTAAATATGCATTTTTCCATAGTCTATCCCTACCCATTTTACTTTGGAAAAGCCTCATCAACACACATCCTCACAATCCAAAACAATCATGTTCCCAAGGAAATTCACCAAGAACCACATCACAAGAATCAAAAATTAAATCACATGATGAATTTCCTCACAAGACATAAATCTATAAATAAATAATAATCCACATTGTGGGAATATCCCACCGATACTCACATGATACAAAGCCTATTAATCTCACAAAAATAGAAGAAACAACAAGTGGTTTTGTACTCAGTTGCACTCATGACCCTATCTATTCCCATAAATCACATGATGTATAAACACACGTATAACATAAGAATAATCTAGGAATCACCTGCCTGATACCATCGGAGACCTGAACATTGAATCCTATAACCAATTTTTACCTAAGGAGAAAGAAATTAAAGAACTATAGAAAATGTCATAAAATATTTATTTTAGTTGAAACTCATCACAATTGTGTTAAAACCATAAATATATTATGAAGAACATTGAAGGAGGGTCATATTTATCCATGTAGACCTCCTATGATAAAATGAATTAAAAACTAACACTCGATGGTCGAGTGTGATGCCCTGGAGCCGAACTCCTGATCCTAGTTCCATAAACACATGCTTTATATATTGTCTTTGATACTAACTATAGAATCCCAAATATAACTATCCATACATTCATGACTTAATGAAAATATTAAATTAAAATAATTTCTAATACCATTTAGGTTTAGAGATTTAATGAATTAGGAAAAATCTTAAACTAATAATGCTCATGTCTTTCTCAACTAATGGATATTTTTTCTCACTATATAAGAACTAATTAGTTAATAATAAGTCTTAAAAATATCACAAAAATTCTCAAAAAAATCTATCCTGATAGACTTATCATGTTAAATACTTTTCTTCCTAACATGGGGAAATGGAAATATAAGAAGAGTTGAGAAACAATTCTTAGTAATGGAAAAATGCAACTGAGGAAATCATGGTATAAACATGGAATAAATATTATAGTTAGAGTAAGTAGTGATCATAATTCCCTAATAAACTAAAACATAGAGCATGATATATCCATGAAAATAAATGTAAATATGTATAATAATTATTATTATTGATCACATACTTATGGAATGCATAATGTCTAACATCAAAACATATGGTTAAGGACTTGTGCCAAGATACAATATAGATATGGGGAGACGTATACACCAAAATACAACTTGTTTTGTCTCATGAGACCCATAAATTCATTGAATGGATATATAATATTAGAACCCTTCTATAACTTTTTTGAGTCCATTTCATATTCATCATATGAGAAAATGAATAATGTTATTCATAATCACCTTTACCAACAATAATCCGTGTTTAAATAATAGCATATAGAACTATAATTCTTTCCCCAAGATAATAAAAGGGATAATATGATTATAACCCATCTAGAGAATGAATGTAGATGTCCAAGAAATACATAGTAAACTTGATAATAATCATATTTATTTCAACAATAACATACATTATTCTATTACTTTTTCTTATGTTAATAAAAGGGATAACATGATCACAACTCATATGGAAGAAGAAGATGTGTGGTTAAAAAATACGTAGAAAAATATCCTAAGTAATAAATAAACATCTATATCAAAATAATATATATATATATATATATATTCAATAGTTCCTTAATCAATAAATAAAATATATTTCTATGTAATCATCCATCAAGCTAAAACCATATAGAATTGGGGTATACAATTAAGTCAATACTGGAATAACATGATCATAGTCCATCTAGAGGAATATTTTGGATGGTTTAAAATGAACATAAAAATAATTAAATGAAATAAACTCATAATTATGTTTACATAGATGAAAAACATACTTTAAAAATAATACTTTGAATGGTATCACACAAAAGGGGGTCAAGAATCGAATTATTTGATACTGTGAGTTCAATCCCACAAATTATAATATATATATATGTGTGTGTGTGTGTGTGTGTTTATTAGAAAATAAATCATGTAACAAAAATCATTTAAGTATAAATTCTTTTTAATATTAAAAGTAAAATGGAGATAAAAACATAAAATAGCTTTTAGAAAACATCTTTAACATTGAAGTGACATACAAACTTGCATGTCACTTTCAAAAGTAACTTTTGAAAAGGTGGAGTGAAATATTTTTAAAACATTTACTTTAAAAAATAATATCCAATAATGGATCATTTAAAATTAAAATGATGTTTTATATAATAAAATTTGATCCAAAGATAAAACATTTGATTATGAAAGAATGCTTTTTAATACTTTGAAATTACCTTGGTTGAAAACCCACATTATAAAAGGTGTTTTAAAACATTCTATATATTAAAGATTCATTTTAATAAATTGTATTATAAAATATAATATAATATAATATTATGTTGGTATAATACGAGCATGTAAAAAAAAATTCATAATTTGATAATATAACTCAATGAAAGGAAACATAGGTTATCAATATCCCTTATGAGTAACATACTCTTTAAAGTAAGAAATATTTCAAAAATATATATTATTTGATACCAATGTAAATTCATATAAAAAATATAATACCACATAATATAATAAATTAGTATAATTTAACCAACTTTTATGTCTAAGTTTATGATCATAACTCAAAAAATGAAATTTGAGCTACTAAAAACCTTTACATCTGGGGTAACAATTCAGTAAAATCCATTTGATGGAAAGGAACTGATTTGGGTTAGTATTTTCCATAAATAAAAAAATATTTTATAAATATTCATTAATATGTATTAAATACATTATTCAAGGTAAAACATGGTGTATAATATAAACATGTCTTAAGGAATTAAATTTTAGGAGAAATAAAACTTGTTTCTTGAGTAACATTTTAATCAAAACCTCATGAAAGAGTGGGATTGTAAATGAACTTAAAATATCATTATTAGAATATAAATAATGATATAAAATATTATATAGGTTTTCTATACATCACATAAATTAAATTGGGTTCATAATACCAAACATGTCTCAAATAGAGGAATTTGAGATTAAAATCTATACCTTGTTTCATATTCATTATGCATGTATTCTTAACTTCCTACCTAGTACAATTATGTTTATTAGATACATTATTATAAAATTATTTATTATATATTATATTTAATATGTACCATTTATTATCATATAATATTTATTTATTATATATTTTTCCTTAGGTTTTTGTGAAGATTGAATCGATGTCGGCTTATTTTTGTAATCTTAGTGATCGAAGATGTTATTTTAATAATAAGTTAAATAATTAATATAAACCTTCTTGAACCAAAAAACCTAATTTTATTATTAACTCATAATATAATTTTTATTTAATTTCTTATAGTCATACATGATAGATTTTTATATCATTGTTCAAGTATGTGGTTAAATTAACCCGAAGCATTAACACTAAATATCTTGATGGGTGGGTATAGTTAATGAAGTGTATAATATCATTATAAAAAAATGATGATGATATTATGTTACACCCCGATATTTTATGAGAAATATTATTTTTAATTTCTTTGAATTCTTGTGTCGTACGCTACACCAAGATTAGCTTGTTCTATACGCAACACTGTATTAGCTTTTATTATACGCAAACACTATTCTTGGATTGTGTTACACGCAAGAGTGACCTTCCTCAATAGCATGTGTTGTACGCAATATTGAGTTTCACTAAACAAAATATTATTATAATATTATTATGAACTATCCGTTATGAATAGTATTAACTACATTTTGAATTTTATAACATTATAATTCATCTTTCACATTTTCTAGAATGAGGTATGAGAACAAAATTGATTTTTCAGATAAAAGAAGTATTTTTCAAAAAAATGCAGTTTTGCCACCTTTTGATGGTGAACCCATTTTAAATCTAATTTTTAACAAGTTTATAAGTTCAATTTTACAAAATAAACTTCTTATTTTGAATAAGGATATAAAAATTTACATTGGATAAAGTTTTGATATTTTTCTGACAATGTTCTTATTTTGATGAATATTAAAAACACGCTAAATTTTACTTAAAAACAACTTTTTTCATTGAGATAATTTATATGGTTAAATTATAATAGTAAATTTTTTTAATGTATATATAGAATATATTTTTACCATTTAATATAATTTATGTCATTATAATTAATTTTACATTGAATTCATTGGTAAAATCAATTCAATCTTTTGCAATGTTTTAAACAAAAACCAGTTTTTTTCGACAATGGGATTAATTATAAATTAAATACTGAAACTTCTGTGTTTTGAATTTGGAAAAATTTATTTCATATTTTGAATCATTAGGTACAAATTATTTTAATAGGCTACTTTCTATTTTTTGGCATTATGAATAGTAACTACGGTAAATTTTATTTACTACAGTTAAAGGTAAATTAGGTAATTAAGGGTAAAAATAATATTATAAAATTACCACAATACTTGTGTTAATATAATTTGATGATTATATTTTGTCTTAAAATATACTTGGGTCAAAATGGTATCTATTAAAAACCACTTATATGTGATTAAGACCTTTAATTTATTTTATTTAAATGAAAGTAAAATATGTCTCACTCAAAATTTAATAATTAAATTATTTTTAATATAATGTTATACAGAATATAAATTCAGTTATAAATACTAATTTTAAATCTAAAATTTTTTTCTTTGTCATTGTAATTTATTTGTAATTTTTAAGAAATATATAATTACTTTAATAGCTTATACATTAATGATGCAGAAATTATTTATTTAGTGAAAAATCAATAATATAGTTTTTATTAGACTAATAACACCAATAAATGGCCCAAAAATTTGAACAAAACTTATTTTTCATGTACATATGAACCATAATCATCCAAAGGTCGAATTTTTGATCATTTGGATCCTTATAAAATAGATTATGATACTTATATTAATTTATTTTAAATGATGTCAAGGTTGTCACCTTCATAATTTAATAAACATAACATTATAAAAGTTGGGTGTTTTATAAGATAACTTCAACTAAAAGTATTCTTAAGAAATATATTATATTTATATTCATCATATTATTTTATTTTTAATTTTTATGCAACAAATAAGTATATTAAATAATTATATAAAAATGTTGTAGTAATTATTTTTTTAAGATAAATATCAAATAAATGGTTTTAAAAATATTAAAATAAATATTAAATAAACTAATTAATATAAAACAAGAATTTTCTAGATGAATATGACATGTTATAAACCTATTAAATATTTTTGTATGAATATATTCCCTGTGTGTATTTTATTTAAATTCAAATAAATTAATATTTTCAAATTTTACACTATTGGTATTTTATAAAAATAACATATTATTAAATTATTTAAAAATAACAAAAAAAATTAAAAATTGAAAATTGAAAATTATTTGGACTAAAATGTTATAAATTATCCAATTATGGGAAATTGACAACATATAATTATGTATTTATAACAATATAAAATTTAGAATATTATTACCACAAATAAAATTAAATAAATTAAATAAGGATAAATCAAAATGATAAGGTTTAAAATAAACTTAAAACATATCTAAATTTTATTTTATTATGAGATTACAACCCAATATCATCTCATATTCTAATTTGAGTCATTTTGGAAGTTTTTATGTGGGGCGTGAATTTATTATAAATTAATATTTTTGAGGTTTCCAAAAGTGCCCCTCCCCTCCCTTATAAAAGGGCACCTCCTCCCTCTCATCTTCAAAACATTTTCAGAATTAAATCTTGGAAAACCCTGTATATTTATCTTCTACACTTTCCAAGAAACATACTAGAGGTACTTATCTTCTTCAAAGACCAACTTTAGTGCCCTAAGAGTAGGTTTAGTAGAGGCGGGTCGAAGAAAATGTAATATCCTTTAACGATTCTTTCAAATTTATTTCTTCTTCTACATACTAGTTTTTATTTGTTTCATTATAAATTAATAAAATAAGTATCACTCATATACTGATATGTTATTATAAATATGAAACAACCATATTTTACCTTCAATCCATCCTACGGAAAATGAAATCATCGTGTGTGTGTACGTACGGAATATCGTCTCTACACCGTGGTGTAATATTTTTTCCATCACCACCTTACTTGGATGGTTATAATGGTGTAAATAATAACTAAAAATAATTATTATAAAATTATACTAATTATATTATATTCTATCATTGACTCCAATACCGTTCAATAATTATGGGAATGATATCATCGCCCGTACGTACGTACGGATTACCGTCTCCACGATGCGATGAGATTCATTCTCCATGTTAACTATTAAAGAATGATTATAAAGTATATATAACGAATAATAATGATATATATGAAATCATAATTCTACTGAATTTATTTATATATATATTTCATCTACTTATTTCCATTCAAGTCAATAAGAAAAGGAAAATAGTGTTCATACATACGTACAGCCTACCGTCTCCATGAACGGTGTATTTCATTCCATTTATCAATATATTATATATATATTCTGAATATATATTATATATAAATCATGTTTTACTTTCTGGAAGTAAGTAATCATGATCTAAGTAATCATATGAATAATTACAAGTCAAAACAGAGACAATAAATGAAATGATTTTACCCAAAACGCTGCTTTAACATGGAATTGACAAATGAATAGGTAATATAAAGTCATAAGTGAATCATACATGATATCATAAATATTATTATGGTTTTTTTAAACGTTAATAATATGTTTAAACCCATTATATATGAGTCTCAGACACATACGAAAGAAATTGGACATAAGGTAAGGGATAATTATTCCAATCTCGTTCTTAACCGAGATTGTTTATTCATAAGTATTTACAAGGGTTATATTTATCATCCAAGTACATGTTTACTAAAAATGTTTTCATGTATGTTTAAAGTCATTTTTAGCCATTTTGACTTTTACTACATGGTATGTAAGGAATCTTTCTTTTTTTACCATATGAGGTACTTTTTGACTTTTCCAACAAAAATACAAGAAGAATGTTTTTTTAACTTATACGGCATGAACGAATTTTTATGGTTTCATAATTCATTATTTTCATGAATATTCCTATACAATATTTCATGATTATTTTTAAAAAAATCCTTTTATTTTAAAATTGCATGGCATTTTGAGAAAATAAAATGATTTTAAAGAAGAATGGATACTTTCTGCAAGAATTCATTTCAAGTGTTTTATCAAAACTGTTTTCTATCTAAGATAAAATTATTTAGTATGTTTATGTTTCAAGTATAATATCTATATTATTAATATGGTTTTATTTTTATTATGATGAAATTATATCCATTTGTTTTGTATAGATTATGTTATGATGGGATGATGCTTACGAAACCCATTTTATTCTTTGGATTATGATGAATGATTTATGTTTATTTTGTGGCACAAGTAAGAATGATTTAATTATGAGATGGGTGGGAACTATATATCTCTCTAATGAATTGGGTAAAGATTTATATATCATTAGATAGACATGTCTAGAATGGAAATTGAAATCCACTTCAGTAATATAGGGTTGGAACGGCAAGTAAACCCGGTTCAGTAATGGACTTGGTCCACTATGATGGTCTTGGCAGCAATACCTTGGCTACTATGGAAATCATGACATGTTCTTAATGGTTTTCCACAATTACATATTTTATTACCATGCTATTTTATCATGATTAATGTTCCTCTATGATCTATATCTTATGTACTTCCAAGATTTATGTCATTACTCATGATTTTGATGTTTTATGTTCATGTTTTTACGTTAAAATGTTTATGGATTGTTTTGTGTTCTCCATGTTTACCCTTACTGATAATTTGAGCTCACCATATTTATGTTTTCTTTTCCCCAGTATATAAATAAAGGTTTTAGGTAAGAAAACAAAAGGGGAAGATCTTTATGGGAGAAGTTTAAGATCTTTCACCATGATTAGAAGATTGTGTTCTGTGTTTCCAAAGACAGTAAACTAATATGGTTTTTGGGCGTCTGTTTTTGTCATGTATTAAGTATTCCGAAAGAGTAATTTAATGTCCATGTATGTCATGCTTTGGGTCTCTATAGTTGGTTTCAGAGCAAATTTTTAGTTAACCTTTGGAAACTAGAATGTGAAAACTTTAGTCAGATCCCTAGAGATATTTCTAAGGTATGTCTAGGGATGTCTGTAAGGTTAAGTATTAAGTATGGGTTTCAATCCTAGAATTAAGATAACGATCATGAATAAACTAGGATTAAACCTAAGATGTTAGAGATTGAACATACTCCCCCTTTATTATGTTGTTTTCCTAGTATGATTTTTGCCTCTCACACTATTCTTTTTGGGTTTTAGAAAATGGCTGAAAATATGAAGATTCATGATAATGGAGGATATAATGGACAATGTAATTATATTATTCATGAGAAACCAAATGAAATGGGATTTGTAAGTCCAAACATAGTTATTATGCCTAATCATCAATCTCATAATATTATCAATAATCTCAACTTTGGTAAGTTTCCTAACTCTGCTAATAAGAGAAATATGGGGTTTCATAATGATCATAGAGGAAATAGTGTTCAATTTCCATCATATAAATAATGTGGTAAGAGGAATTAGGGAGAATGTTTCAAAGGAACTAGAAGATGCTTTGGGTGTGGAAAAGAAGGGCACAAAGGCAGTAATTTCAAAGGAAAAGGTTCAGTTAACACAATGGAAAAGGATAATGGTATTGTTAAGACATCAAAAATGGTTAAATGTTTTAAATGTGGAATGTAAGGTCATTATGAAAACCAATTCCCTAAGGTAAAATCTCATTAATAGAATCAACATGGTCGTATGGGTAGTATTTATTTTGATGATGATGAAGAGACTACAAATGATATATGAGATGAAAGAAGTGTTATGGAATAAAATGATGAAGCTCATTCAATGGTTTAAGAAGGTAGTGGAATGATTGTATGTTTGTAAAGAGTAATGTAGTATAGGTAATTTAATGGTACTATGGAATAAAGAAACATCTAAGGATTGTTACACTATTTTGTTTTCTAAAGTATTTGAAAGTATATGTTGAATCGTACCGGTAACCATGAAAGGTTATTCAGATATTTTTGGAAAGTAGATGATATGTGCATAATTAAGGGATTAGGAGAAAATAATATATTGGATATTATTAATGAGATCATGAATGATATAAGGACAAAGTGATATCATGATTTGAGTATATATAATTTTTTGGATTTCAGTATGTGGAAATAGTTAACTTTTTACAGCATTCGTGTTTCCACTAAGTTTCTATGGTAATTCATGTTCCAAGAATACATGATTAAGGTGTTAACATGTTTCATATGTGACCAAAAAGATATATTTTATTATATATAGGGGATAAATGATGGTATTGACATGATTGTTATATGACCTTTCTAGTAATTGTTTTCTTTATAATATGAGATTGAAAAAATGTATTTTGGATAAGCCTAAAGATTGGAATGGATTAACATGGAAATCAGATAGTATTGTTTAAGGCTAGAACTTTTTGATATTTTTATAGTATAGTTTTAAAAAAAAAAAGACAACTCGTAGGACGGGATACAACCCATCGTGTCAGACAAGGATGCGGGAATCGAACCCACAGCCAAAGTTTGACAGGCCTTTATCACCTACCACTAGCCTACAGGAAGTCCCTGGTTTGTAGAAACTAGTTTTATTTTATTAAGTGGTATGATATATGAAGTATAAGTCCATTTTTGGAACCATATACTATTAATATCACAATATATATACTTATGTTTATTTAATAACTTTTGCTAACTTTTTGTTTGAGATATATGGAATAACCTATCATTATATCGCATGATCTGCTAACATTTCAAGAAGGCCAAATTCGACTTCATTTATTTAAAAATGTGATGAAGTGTAAATTTTTCATGTAATTACCAACGATGATATTACACTGAAATCAAGTAAATATTTCTTCTAATTCAAATTCTTCAACTTTAGGAAAATGATCTTAAAAACAAAAAATGTTTTCCTAGTACCCTTATATCTAATGAATCATATGGTACCTTAGATCATCAAAAATTTATGGCTTTTTGATTGTTTTATTTTTCATATCCATGTTCTATACCACTCTTCATCAGAACTTGATGGTTAGATTTCTCTTCCATATCCATATTTTCACCTAAGTTCTCCTATGTGGAAACCCAGTGATGAGTTAATTTGGGTAACTGTTATGTTTTAGACTTTAGTTTTTAAAATTATGTTTTAGAATTCCTTTTTATGATGTGGGTTTCTATGAAAGAAACTTTCAAGTAGTAAATGATTTATAACCCCGATGAATTTTGAGGGTGAAATTCATTTTAAGGGGGGTAGAATGTAACACCCTGAGATTTTATGAGAAATATTATTTTCAATTTCTTTGATGTCTTGTGTTTTATTCTACACCAAGATTAGATTGTTCTATAAACAACATCGTGTTATCTTGTATTATACACAAACACTATTCTTGGATTGTGTTGCACATAAGAGTGACATTCCTCAATAGCGTGTGTTGTATGCAATACTGAGTTTCACTAAACAATATATTATTATAATATTATTATGAACTAGCCATTATGAATATTATTAACTAAATTTTTAACTTTATAACATTATAATTCATCTTACACATTTTCTATAATGAGCTATGAGAACAAAATCAATTTTTCGGATAAAAGAAGAATTTTTCAAAAAAATGCAGTTTTGCCGCCTTTTGATGGCGCACCCATTTTAAATCTAATTTTTGAAACGTTTATAAGTTCAATTTTACAAAAAAAAATTCTACTTTTGAATCAAGATATAAAAATTTACATTGGATAAAGTTTTGATATTTTTCTAACAACGTTCTTATTTTAATGAATAGTAAAAACACGATAAATTTTACTTAAAATAACTTTTTTCATCGAGATAATTTATATGGTTAAATTATAATAGTAAATTTTTTTAAAGTATAAATAGAATATATTTTTACAATTTAATATAATTTATTTCATTATCATTAATTTTATATTGAATTTGTAGGTAAAATCAATTCAATCTTTTGCAATGTTTTAAACAAAACCCCATTTTTTGACAATGGGATCAATTTTAAATTAATTATTGAAAATTCTGTGTTTTTAATTTGTAAAAATGGATTCCATATTTGGAATCATTAGGTCCAAATTATATTAATAGGCTACTTTTTATGTTTGGGCATTATGAATAGTAATTGCGGTAAATTTTATTTACCACGGTTAAAGGTAAATCAGGTAATTAAGGGTAAAAATAATATTATAAAATTACTCTAACATTTGTCTTAATATAATTGGATGATTATATTTCGTCCTAAAATATACTTGGGTCGAAATTGTATCTATTATAAACCACTTATATGTGATTAAGACCTTTAATTTATTTTATTTAAATGAAAGTGAAATATGTCTCACTCAAAATTTGATAATTAAGTTATTTTTAATATAAGGTTTCACAGAATATAAATTCAGTTATAAATACTCATTTTAAATCTAAAATGTTTTTATTTATCATGGTAATTTATTTTTAATTTTTAATAAATATATATAATTAACTTAATATCTTATACATTAATGATGTAGAAATTATTTATTTAGTGAAAAATCAATAATATAGTTTTTATTAGACTAATAATACCCATAAAAGGCCCAAAAACCTGAAAATTTTTATTGTTCATGTACATATGAAGCATAAGAATCCAAAGGTCCAATACCATTCAATAATTATGGGAACGATATCATCGCTTGTGCGTACGTACTGATTACCGTCTCCACAATTCTATGAGATTCATTCTCCATGTTAACCATTAAAGAATGATTATAAAGTATATATAATGAATAATACTGATATATATGAAATCATAATTATAATATATTTATCTGTATATATATATATATGTCATCTACTTACTTCCATTCAAGTCAATAAGGAAAGGAAAACAACGTTCATGTGAACGTATAGCCTACCGTCACCATAAAGGGTGTATTTCATTCCATATATCGATCTATTATATATATATTATGAATATATATTATATATAAATCATGTTTTACATTCTGGGAGTAATTAATCATGATCTAAGTAATCATATGAATAATTACAATTCAAAACACGGATGATAAATGAAACGATTTTACCCAAAACGCTACTTTACCATGGAATTAACAAATGAATGGGTAATATAAAGTCGTAAGTGAATCATATTTGATATCATAAATATTATTATGGTTCTGTTACAAGTTAATAATATTTTTAAAACCACTATACAAGAGTCTCAGACACATACGGAAGAAATTGGACATAAGTTAAGGGATGATTTTTCCAATCTTGTTCTTAACCAAGATTGTTTATTCATAAGTATTTACAGTGGTTATATTTATCATCCATGTATATGTTTTATAAAAAAGTTTTCATGTATTTTTAAAGTCATTTTTACCAATTTTTTACTTTTACTACATGGTATGTAAAGAATCTTTCTTTTTTTACCATATGAGGTACTTTTTGACTTTTCTGATAAAAGTACAAGAAGAATGTTTTTTTAAATTATACGGCATGAATATATTTTTACAGTTTTATAATTCCTTATTTTCATGAATCTTACTATACAATATTTCATGATTATTTTCAACAAAATCCTTTTCTTTTAAAATTTCATGGCATTTTGAGAAAAGAAAATGATTTTGAAGAAGAAAGGATATTTTTCTCATGAATTCATTTCAAGTGTTTTATCAAAACTATTTTCCATCTAAGATGAAATTATTTAGTATATTTATGTTTTAATTATAATGTCTCTATTATTTACATGGTTTGATTTTTCTTATGATGAAATGATATCCATTTTCTTTATATGAATTATGTTATGATGGGATGATGTTTATGAAACCCATTTTATTCTTTGGGTTATGATGAATGATTTATGTTTATTTTGTGTCACAAGAAATAATGATTTAATTATGAGATGGGTGGGACCTATATCTCCCTCCAATTAATTGGGTAAAGATTTATATCTCATGCGACAGACATGGCTGGAATGGCAAGTAAAATCTGGTTCAGTCATACAGGGCTGGAATGGTAAGTAAACCTGGTTCAGTAATGGACTTGGTCCACTATGATGGTCTTGGCAGTAATTTCTTGGCTACTATGGAAATCATAACATGTGTTTAATGGTTTTCCACAATTACATATTTTATTCCCATGTTATTTTATCATGATTAATGTTCCTTTATGATCTATGACTTATGTACTGCCAAGATTTATGTCATTACTTGTGATTTTGATGATTTATATTCATGTTTTTACGTTCAAATGTTTTTAGATTGTTTTTTGTTCTCCATGTTTACCCTTACTGAGAATTTGAGATCACCCATTTTATGTTTTATTTTCCCCAGGATATAAAGAAAGGTTTTAGGTAAGAAAAAAAGGGAAGATCTTTATGGGAGATTTTGAAGATCTTTCACCATAATTAGAAGATTATGTTCTGAGTTTTTAAAGACTCTAAACTAATACTGTCTTTAGGCGTCTGTTTTTGTCATGTATTAAGTATTCTGCAAAAGTATTTTAATGTCCATGTATGTCAAGCTTTGGACTCTACATATTATTTATTGTTTTTTATATTGGTAAATAATATTTTAAGTGTTTTTTATAAATAAATAAAATTAATATGAAAAATGAAAAAATGATACTTTTTGGAGGTGGAAGTGTTTACAATGCACATTTAATGTTATTTTGTTTTTCTAAGTGGATATAAATTAATAAATAAAGATGTTAACATAAATATAATAACACATAAGTATAATAATAATACTTATTTTATCATATTACCATAGTTAGGGTAGGTTTGTAAGATAAAGATTAAGAAGAAATGGTGAGTAGGTAATACTCACTTTGGTACCTTAAAACTTCTCTTGAAAGTCTCCTTGGAAATAAATGAATTACGATAAATAATTGAGACTAGGGGGTTTTGAAATTGATAGATTATTATTGGAGTATAAAAATGGTATAGTTTTAGAATAAAACTCAAAGTGATGAGAGTGTCGTAAAGGTGTGTAAGTGTCCCCTTTTCTAAGTAATGAAGGTAACTTTTGAGAAAAACCTTTATTTTTTAATGATATCATTACACTATTCAAGGGTTAAAGGCTCAAAAAGTTTGAAATACTGGATTATTGGGTGATATTAGGTCGAAAAAGACTCAAAAAATATTTCCACAATTATTTTAAAAATCTTGTATGTCATTTGTCCTTAGGTTTTTACTTTTACCTTTTTTTTGTTTCTACCTTGGTGACTAGTTTTTAACTAAGTAATTTATGTTTTTATTGTAACATCCCAACCTGAGTTAGGGATCAAGCCATAAATACCCCAATCCTAACTCCATAGTTTATGGGGTTCCGACTAGTGATGAAATCATAACTAACTCAGGGAGGCATTTCTTTAAGTACCTATATGCACACACACATCCATATCGATGCAGAAGTGTAGAGGGGAAGAGTAAAATATTCAACACAGCTAGAAAGTAAACCATGAATGCATAAACTCTAGGGTTCATAAGAGTATGAAAATAAAAACTGAAAATCAAAGGTAAAAAATAAATTTCCAACTAGAAATATGTCCCAACTTGACAAAACTGAAAGAGTAAACTACTGAGAGATCTCAGCTCTTAAATCCCAAGATGCGACCACCATATGCAGTCCAAAGTACCAAGTATCCCTAATCTTTTCTAAAGTCACCACTGACCTATCTTTAATCTTTATAAGACGTGAAACATGTGTAAAAATACCATGTATGTTTGATTATATACATTCCTAGTAGGATTCCTCAAAAGATGAAGGGGGAGTAGTAAGAGATACAATAGGAAAAGAAAGATAGTAGATGCATAATACAGTCAAAGAGAACAGGTAAACCCAAACTAAGAGTAGAAGTAAAATTTTCCAAAAATAATGGGCTCATCGTGGTGATTATATGAACTAAAAATCAATTTTTTACCACCTATATAAAGATATTAGACTCATCCAACCATGATAAGATAAACATGAAAATCACATGGCATACCGCACATGTCTTCACCTCTCATGGAAATAGAGTAACCAAATACAAGGGTATGAATAGATAAGAAAGTATATATATATATATATATATTATCAACTAAAGAAGACCAAATGAGATATTAAGGGGATTTCCATCTCACAGATGAGCCCAAGAAGAACTATAGCAAATAATTCTATAATTCCATCAATGATGCCCAGCATCTCACATGTCTACCCAGAAGTAATTGTGCAATTCAAAACATGCCTCATCACTATGTCACATAGTTGATTGGGGGGAACTATTAGTAGAGTACTCATGCCATAGTGTGTTAGGGTTTTCCACTCTACAAGTATCCATAGAGGATTCTCACCCATGTTGATGGGGGTTCCACTCTGGTGTAATGAAGACCGTCACCCCATCTGATAGGGGATTCCACACATTAGGTAGAGGACCCACACCTATCCTAATGGGGGGTTCCACTTTATAAGTCTAGGAACCATTCCCTTGTACCATAGGGGTCTTTACCTCTAATCATATAGGACCCACGCCCTATATGATTGGGGGTTCCACTTAGAAGTTGAGGACCCATTCCCTGGTACCACAAGGGGGTTCCACTTTAGTTATTGAGGACCCACGCCCTAGTATGCCAGGCGGTTCCACTATAAAGCTATCTATAGAGGACCCACACAATACTGATGTGGGATTCCACACTACTGGGTGAGGACTCACGCCCTGGTATGATAGGTAGTTCCACACTAATCATTGAGGACATGTGTTCTATTTGATAATGGGATTTCACTAAGAAGAAACCCCTAGTGATTCTTCCTGATCACTACCATCTTTGGGCATCACCATAGTAAGTGTTGTTCTCAAAACATTTCAAATCATATCTCAAAATATAAAACCAAGGGATCCATCACATTCTATTTGTAAAATCACTCAATATAGGCTAATTAAAGGCTAAAATATGACTTTAAATGGAGAAGATATGGAACCTTGAATTCTCCTAAAAAGTAACCAAGTGATACACGATGTATGGTCTCGCACGACTGCCTGGATGTGCCCCTATCTTGTACATAGCTCCCTATCTATGTAGTATTACATTCTGTGCAGGTGGACGACATGTTGTTTCCAATATAACCGAGACAATGTCATGTTCTTTTGGTCATGTCCATGTAGTTGCTCCCATGTTTGTGTACTTAATTACATGGCATGTGGCTTCACATGGGGTTTGGCATATGTGATCAAGCCATGTATATGTCATTTGGTATATGGACATGTGCTTGGTTGTGTACTCTTACATGGATATTGGTTTGTGTGATTTATCACATGGATTGTCTAATCAGGGATAAGGTACATGGAGGATAGGAGGGTTACATTTCGTGTCATCCTTATAATTTTTCAAAACCCTAATCATCATACTTAACGAGATACACATCATGTGTTCATCCTTATAAATAGTGTGTACTCATGCTTTTCACAAAAATCCAAATCTAATTTCCATGACTTGAATCAAGAAATTCCACCATAGGTTTTACCACGAATCCACCCAATATGAGTTTATATTTCCATGATTCCTGGTTTCTAGTAACTATTTTCTAGAAATCAGTCATCATTGGTCCACGGGAGTTTTGTTGTGTGTTTTGTAAGAGTCTACACCTCTCATTTCCATGTATTCATTCACCGATCACCAAAATGACCATCCTCATCTCACAAAAATCCCAAATTTGTGCTTGATTTTCTGATCGACTCCTCACATGTGATTCCCTTGAAATTATAAGGATCTGATTAGGCTTGGTACCGCCATAAAATGTTGAAATAGGACCATGGGGTCCAACCAGTAATGAACATGAATAAATTGAGGGGGAAAATAACAAGTAAAAAATATTAATTGATCATTTCCAAGAGTTCTTGGCCAATGATCAAGAATGGGAATCCAAAGTTATAAAACATTTGAATAAATCAATTAAATATGGTATGTAGGAGCATGATTAGGCCACAATATTTGTATATCAATTGAAGGGATTAATTTTCTCAATTAGTTTAATCAACAAGGTAATAAACCAAAATTTTATGAGTCTTACCTAGATATTGAATCATTATACATCAAATAATACACCCTATAATGATTGAATGAATTTATTTCATTCACTGTACTCTAATATACTATGATCTGACATTTCATCATCATCCAAGGTGATCTACTAATGGAATGAGGAAGAGAAGATTTGGAATTATCCTAGGGTTTATGTGACTAACCATGGAGACTTATACTTAGTAGTATATTTATAAACATTTTAGTTTAGGTTAAATGAATTAATTAATTAATTAATTAATCCCCTAAATTTAATTCCAATGAGTGAGTATTCTGAACACCCCACACTGACCCATTTTATGACGCGCCTAGGGTAAAGACCATGTTCTAGACTCTACTACAGTATCATATTACTGATTCGAGATAATGTTTAAGATTTATCCAATTTTATTTAATAATCATCTCATTCACAATATAAAATATATTTAATATTTTTATAAAATTAATTTTAGGTGCATCGGGCCTCAGAATCGCAAGTCATATCAATGCCTAACTATGGAAATATATAAAAATATATTTCAAAGTCTTACAAGTTAAAAATTGGGTCTCTATATCATTCCCTCATTCAATATTTTCATCCCATAAAAGAAAAACTAAACAAACAACTTAGGATACTAATTATACACCTAGGTATCCTGCTCCCAAGAAATCTACTTCACATTCTTGTGTTTCCTTAACACATGAACCAAGGGGATGGTCTGTCCATATAGGTTCATCTCTTATCGATCCCCAATCTCCACTGGGATCTCCAAAATGGTGGATCCATTCTGGATTCCCATCTTTCCTCAATCGATGAAATGTGTAGGGTAATGCACATATCTCATCAACTACGACATGTTGAAGACATCATGCACCTGCTCCAGCTGTGGGGGTATGGTGAAGTGGTAAGAAACCTTGCCAACTCTCTGGACAATCTTGAATGGACCAATGAACCTTGGGGATATCTTTCCTCCCCAAATGAACCTATAAAATCCTCATCATGGGGAGACTCTCATGAAAACTTAGCCTCCTTGTACGAACTCCAAGGGCCTATGATGATGATCTATATAAGATTTTTTTTCTAGTATGGGTTATCCTCATCTGCTAATGGATGACCTAGAAATTCTATGTTTTCACCTACACTATCTTTGGGCCAACAATAGATGTCTCACCAATATCTATCCATCACAATGGTAACCTGCACACTCCCCCTTATAGGGACTCAAAAGGTTCCATACTGATAGTAGAGTAGTAGCTATTTTTGTACACAAACTCCACCAATGACAAGTGATCCTACCATCTCCAGCAGAAGTCTAACATGAAATCCATCAGCATATCCTTCACCATATGAATAGTGCACTCAGTCTTCCCATCGGTCTGGGGTTGAAAGGATGTACTCATCCTCATTTGGGTCCCAAATTCCTTCATTAGGTCACCCCATAATCATGACGTAAACTACACATCGTGATTAGTGACAATCATCAAGTTAACCTAGTAAAGACGAATAATATCCCATACGTAAAACTGCCCCAGACTCTCCACTAAACTCTAATCCCAGATATCAAGGAAGTGTGTCGAATTCTTGATTTGGTCAAATATCACCCATATGGAATCATGTACTTTTTCTTTACGCGGAATCCCTATCGTAAAGTCCATGGATATGTTGTCCCACTTCCACTCCCGGATCTCAAGGGGCTGCAACGTACCTTTTGAAACTTGGTGCTCAGCCTTCATCTATTGACAAGTGAGGAAACATGATATGAACTCAACTATTCTTTATCTCATATAGGACCACCAAAACTACCAGTAAAGGTATATGTACATCTTCCCCAAACCAGTATGTAAAGCTAGGGGAGAAGTGTGGAACTCTCACATCACCTCTTCTGGCATCGTGACTAGAACCACTATCCTTTCCTAAAAAAGATGATGTGATTACCTCCTTCATAATATCCATCTGGTGAACCTATTGTGAATATATGGTCATTTAAGTCCTCATAGATGATGTCTTCCTATTGGGACTCTCTCACATTCTTAATAAGGTAAGGATTCAACACCATCAAATATATAAAAGTTATATCCTCCTACTCCACTAGGGTTGGTTGTAGGGAAGTTGACTGCTCTAAATCCTTCTACACCAAGTGAGCCTGGGACTTCTTACTAAGGAAATTTTATACAAAATTTTACTTTACCAGAGTATAGAGTATCTTGAATTTATATTCCTTTATAAACTCCAACCAGTACCATTGTCTCAGGTTCAATTACCTCTACATGAAAACGTACATGATACTATGATAGTCTGAGTAAACCACAAAGCACTATCCTAAAAGGTAGTGTCTCTACAGCCATAGGGTGAAGACTACCACTGCTAGATCTAGGTCATGAGTTGTATAGTTCTTCTCATGAGGTATCAACTACCTCAACCCGTATGTGATAACTATGTGATGTTGCATCAATACACATCCAATCCCATATAATAAGGCATCGAAATACACTACAAACTCCACACCTTCCTATGATAGTATCAATATAGGAGCACTCATCAGCCTCTGCCTCAACACACCAAAGGCCCTCTAGGACTGCTCAGACCTGAAAAACTACTACCAATTATACATGATGGAGTTCAAAGGTGTTTCAATTCTAGAGAATTATACCACAAACAACCTATATTACCCCACCAAACCAAGAAATCTATTCACCTCTTACACACTCTTGGTTGGATCCAAAGAAAGAAATACATCAATATTTGTTGGGCCCATGAGTAAACCATGCTCAGAAATGACATGCACTAAAAATTGAACCTTGTGAATCCAGAACTGAAACATTGAGATATTTCTATAAATATGGTTCTCTCAAAGAAAATATAGAACCATCCTCAAGTGCTCTACATGTTCCCCTTTGATGTTGAGTCGATGAGTATGTTGTTGACGAAAAAATCCAAAAAATGGTCCAAGTACGTCTGGAAAACCTAGTTCATCAAAGACATAAACATAGGGGCAGAATTCATCACACAAAAAGGCATCACTAGGAACTCATCATTTCTATATAGACATAATAATTCTATATTTGGAATATCATCCACGCGAACCCTCAACTGGTGGTATCCGGACCTAAGATTCATCTTCAAGGACCATCTTGTTCCTTGCAATTGGTCAAAGAGGTCATCAATTATCGGTAAGGGGTACTTGTTCTTTATCATGGTCTAGTTTAGGAAACAATAATCCACCCAAATCCATAAACTCCCATCATCCTTTTTCACAAAAAAACATTGGAGCTTCCTAGGGGGATACAATGGGTCTGATGAAACCATTCTCTAGAAGGTCCTCTAACTGAAACTGTAGCTCCAGAATCTTGGTAGGGGATATCTAATATGACTTAGAAGATATCAGAGTAGTTTTAAGATGAAAATACATTAAAAACTCCATCTCCCTTGTTGGAGGTATTCTTGGAATGTCCTCAGGTAATAAATCCATACAATCCTCTACAAATATAGGAATCAAGATGTTTGAAGAGCCTACTACACCAAGGGATACACTCACTAACTGATGGGTGATGAGATTCAGCATCCTGATCGCAAAAATATCTTGACCTTCCATGATATCTCTCTTTCATGAAAAGGAGAATTGCATCCCATCAATGTGTAAGCATTTTACTTTTCTATGGTGATAGTAAATCTGGGCTCAGACCATGGACAACCAATCCATACCCAAGATGATGTCATAGAGTTCCATCATGATGATCAAAAGGCCTCACATGAACCTCTCTCTACTAAGTGATATCTCTCATTGTTAAAAATTGAAAGACACAGAAGAAGTGTTCCATGTAGGAACCTCAAGATGAAGCTGGTGGGTTAGAGCCTAGACAGGGAGCTACATCTCTCGCACCAGGAGTCGATAGATGAAGTAATGACTAGAAACTATGTCTAATAATACTGAATCAAGAGTATAATATAGAAATATTATACATTTGATCATCTCATATGTTGCGGGGTCATAAACCTCTAGTGCATATAGCCGTCTGCGGCCTCGAGCTCTATGAGCCTATCGTTGGCCTCTTGGTGGTGGTGGGGGAAGGGTCTCATATTGTTTTCCACTACTCATAGCTCCTCCTACTCCAATGTCAACACCTCCTCCCTTAGGACCACCCTTCCCTCTCCTGATACATCCTTGATCACAACATTTCCTCTGTTTTGGCCGTCTGTCAGCGATCGGTCGGCGCTGCTTGGAACATTTAGTCGGGTATTCCTGCGCTATGTGACCTCACACATCATAATTAAATAATCACCCCTATTTTTTATTACTTGGTCCTTTTAATTTACCTTAACCATATTCTTGAGTCTGATCATGATGAGTTCTTATACATCAAGATCCTGACACCCAGCATCTATTATCCACTGTAGAAAACACAACTTTGTGATGCTCACTTCCATCTCTAGTTGTATTCCATCCCTCAGACAGAAACTTCTCTATCACTAGTACTCTCTATAGCACCTCGGCATAGTTTGGGATTTAAAATGGCACCATACTAGATCATATATCTTTATGGATTCCTTACAAAAAATTACACGCTCAGAAGTATCCATCCTGAATCATGTTTAGGGAGAACCGTGTAAGGTCTGTAAACCTCATTGGGTACTCATCCACTATTATCCCTATATGTTGTAGCTCTAAAATATATTGTATTAAAACTGAGTTCAAGAAAGAGGGGTAGTGATCCTCATGTAATAGATGTTGTAATTTGGGCCATGAGATTGTCAACTCATTATGAATCTATATAACAAGTCTCTACTAGCACCCACCTGCTCCATCAAAAAGGATAGCTACCAATGAAACCACTTGATCTGTCAGTGTCTGGATGAGCCTGAAGACAAGGGCCACAAACTATATCTAATCTTGTACTACCTAGTTCAACCAAATAATATTTTAGTGTCCGAATGAACCTATAGACATGGACCACCATCGGTGTTCGGATGATCCTGAAGACACATACCATCTACATGGGCATGAGTCCTCCATGGAAAAGGCTAGCTTTTAGTAAAACCACTTGATCTGACTCACTCCCTAGTAATTCATGGGGGTTCATATCTAAAATAATCTATAGAGGACCCATTCCCATGTTTATGGGGGGTTCCACTCTAGTTTTCAAGGAACCATGCCCTATATTATAAGGGGTTTCACTCAGAAGAATCCCCTAGTGATCCTGCCATCTCATTTTCATCGTCAAGCATCGCCTCAGTAAGTTTCGTGCTTGTAACATTTCACATAATTTCTTTCAGTCCACAAAGGAGGTAACAATATAATTCTGTATGTAAAAAAATTAGGATAGTCTAGTCATGGGACAAAATCTGAGTTCAAACGAAGGATACACAGAACATTAAATTTTCCTAAAAAGGAACCGCGGGATACACAGTGTGTGAGGGGACCCACACAACATGTGGTCCCGCTCCACCACCTAGTTTTGTACCTATCCAGTACACAGATCCTTATCTATATATTATTACATTCCATTCTGGTGGACTACAGGGCGTGTCTAATCTAACTGAGATTAGGTCGTGTCCTTCTGGTCATGTTTGTGTAGTTGACCCCATGTTTGTGTACATCGGCACACAGTATGTGGCTTCACAAAGGGTTTCTCCCATGTTCTAAAGATGTGTATATGTAATTTGGTACATGGCAGTGTTCCTATATTTGTACTTCTACATGGATTCTAGTCCGTGTGATCCATCACACGTCTCATCCAACTAAGGATGAGGTACATAGTGTGTCAGAGGGCTACACACCGTGTCATCCTTATGATTTTCCAAAACCCTAGCAACCACACTCAGGGGGATAAATTCCATGTGCTCATCCTTATACATAGTGTATATTCTGGTTTTTTATTTCAATCCATACTCAATTTATGCACCTTGATCAGGTCATTTCGTTGTAGATCTCGCCATGATTTCACTTGGAATGAGTGGATATGGCCATGGTTCATGGTTTTTTTCATTTTTTATTAGAAATAGGTATTCATTGGTTCATGGGAGTTCCATAATTTATTCCACATGATATCATTTTTAGAAAAAAAAAATTAATAAATAAATTAACTCTTTGCATGGGCACATACTTAAGGAACATTTAGTGCGGATCGATAGAAGGTATTGGTCCACTCAATCAGTTTAATAAACTGGGGTGTAAACCAAAAATTGATGAATCCTACCTAGATATTGGCTCATTATTTATTGAAGATCATTCTATATAATGATTTAAGGATGTCATTTTGTTCACTGTGCTTTGATATTCTCTGATCTAACATTTTGTTGGTGTCTGAGGTGATCTGTCAACAGAAGGAGGAAGGGAAGCTCTAGAATTCTCTCGGGGTTCATGCGGCTAACCCTGGAGAATTATCCATGAAAATATATTTATAAAAATTTATGTTTTTTATAAATTAATTAATTAATCCATTGAATTACTTCTAATGAGTGAGGAGTCTGAACACCCCGCGCTGACCCATTTTATTTCACGCCTAGGGTAAACACCATGTTCCGAACTCAATTGTGATTTAAAATTTCTAATTCAAGATTCTATTTAAGATTTATCCTAATTTAATTAATAAGATTCACATGTTCAATATAATTTTTTTTTAATATTTTTATAAAATTAATTATGGGCACACTGGGCCTTGGAACTTCACATCGTCTTAGGACCTAAGTCTAGAAATATATATATATATATAAATATTTCAAAGTCTTATAAGGTAAAAACTGGGTCTCTACATTTATAAAAATATAAAATAACTCCTATTACTAAATTAATGTGTGATGAACATAAATATACTATCAATTTAATATAATTCAATTTCTAATGAATATCAAATTAACTTTTACATTAAAAAATTATATATATATATATATATATATATTCTCTATTGAAAATGGTGTTTTAAGCATTGTATATTCATAATATTATTTAGTATTGGTTTCCAATTTAATTTCTATTCATATAATTATATATTTTTTTATCAATTATATTTTAGTATTGATTTAAACTATATTAATTTAATTTATTGGACAAATATTGCACAATATTAATAAAATAATTCTTTAAAAATAATAGTTTTACCATTATCATGGTCATTAACCCAAAATTGTAATTGAACTTATTTCATAATATGATCATGTTGATCTTAAATATTAAATCCATTTTTATATATTTAATAGCTACAAGTGAGGAAAAGTAATTTTTAATATAAGTGACTAAAAACAGTTTTTAAAGTAAAATATTTCTTAAGTTTCCAAAATGTAACATGTGGGTTTAATAAATTAAATATTTTATTTTTTTAATTGATTTATTTTACTTTATAAATATATATATTTTTATATAAAAATTTTTTGAAAACATTTAATTCATTGTTATGTTAATATAATGGTGTAAAAGTGATAGTTTTTAAAAAAATCTATATTTTTTCACTTTTACCTAAAGACAAATTATTTCATAAAAACCCCAATAATTAATATTTAGATAATAATGTTATTATAAATCAAAAAAATATATGTTTATTTTTTCATATTAAAATTATAAAATTTATAAATTTATTTTTTGAATAAAATCATAAAATATAATGAATATATTTTTTATTGGAAAATGATATTTTCAAATATTAACTATTATTATTCTTATTTCATATCATTTAATAAATAAATTGGTGTTAACCAATTATTAATATAAAACATAATTTATCATAATTAATCATACTTTTCACGAAATAGAAATGCATATCGCTTAAAAAGATAATTTTTAGAAAAATACTTTCCTAAATAATAAATGAACTTTTTAGTCATATTAGGTAAACAAATTGAAAATAATTTATATTAAAAACAGAATTTATTTTCTTTATACATATATTTCATAAATAAGTTACTCCATTCATTCATGCTAATTCAATGTCTTGGTTTTGATGGTCATACTTAGTATTTATATTTTTATCTAAATATATTGTGGTTTCATTTTAGTTCTATGTTGTATGTGGAGAAAGCTATCAGACACATTTTGAACATTTAAACAAATTAATATATTAAAATATAAGTTTGTTACATTATATCTCACTTAAATAAATTATATCATTGAAATTTTAATTTTCACTCACTAACAAATTTCGGTGAGGGTATTCTTAACATATTCATTATTTGGAATATAACGTCTAATATAACATCTGCCTTACTCTCATAGGCTATATTAGGTTACTTATATTTCCATAAACAACAATAATCTTTTATAAAGTCATATAATCAAGTATGTATATAGCTTTATCATACATTGTCCAAAATATACCTTTCCCAAAACTGTCAGAATCTCCAAGACATTAAACCACAACGAGATCATATATTCATCCAAAAATTAATTCTATCTTTAACCCTCAAATTAAATAACCACTAGTTCATAGAGTTGCACATCAGTCAATATAATCTCAAAAATGAGTTAAACTGCACCAAAAATATCATGTATCAATATTTAATTAAATCAATAATCAATTTAAAGGTTATCAATACTATATAAATCACTTTCATCAAAATCAATCATCATTTTAAACATAAGGGTTATCCATTTTCGAATCATATTTTATTCAATAGTTCTCAAAAATATAACATTTTCATAAAATCACTTTCCAATGATATTAATACCATTTTACATATATTTCTAAACCATTAAAGAAAACTATAAAAGAATAATCTTTAGATGTTTCATGTAATCCTTATAACTTTTAGAATATATCAAAATATCATCGACAAATAATACTCACTTATAAAAATATCTAAGAGTATAAATATTTATTTTATATTAAGATATAAACCACAGTACCTTAAGTGAGACTAGGAAACCCACTTCTCTCATCATAATAGGAATATAATAAAATTCTCAACCTTTTATTTATATAACCTCATTTGGTTATAATACATAGTGGTTTCTAGATATATACCTTTCTCAACTTCATTTTTAGGATCCTATTTTAAAAAAAATATAAACCTAATATGTTATGATAATATCAAAAATATGAATTTAAAAACATTAATATGAATCTTTCTTCCCCTATGACACCTTCGTATTTAACATATGATACTTTCAGTTCAACCTATAACACTTTTTGTTCAATCCTTATTTATCCATGATCATCTTACTATTAGTTTATCTATATTAAATAGTTAACATCATACTCAAATCCTGCATAATGGTTTATTAAAGTGAATTTGAATTAACCATATCATATCCCTTGGGAGTTTCAAAACAAGTTGTAAATATGCCTCTTTGTTGTGCACCAGGTGACGGTTGAGTTAATACCCAACACACCCTTGTTAGGGTTATTACTCCTAGGTACATTTATTCTAGATCCTTTTTCCACTTGTAATACCCATATAAGGATGTTATTTCTTGGAAAACCACACAATCAATATTTTACAAAAAATTCATGATGTTATCTTATACTTTCACTTATCCCTTAGAATTATCAATATGGTTTTCACTAAATTTATCTTATCCAAATTGCTAATATATTCAGTATTACCTTTACTAAACTAAAGTGTTATGTAAACCTTTGAAATTGTGATAAAACATAACTTTTCAACCCTTAAAATTTCCTTAGATTATTTTCTAATCTCCAAAGTTATATAAACCCACTCTAATACCAACATTGACACCCTGGACCTACACTCCCAAGTCATGTCCCATAAACACATACATTATAAACTATATTTGATGAAAACTATAGATTATTGGACATAACTATCCATATTTACATGACTTAATGAAAATATTTCATTATATACATTCCAAAGACCATTTAGGGTTATATATTTAGATAATTATAAAAAATAATAAACTAATAAATCTAGTGACTTTCTTAACTAATGGACATTTTTTCCATTATATAGAAACTACTTAATCCATAATAATAATTCATAATCTCCCATAAATTCTATAAAAAATATATCCTATGGAACACATCATGTGCAATACATTTATTCATAACCTGGGTAAATGGAAATATAAGAAGGGGTGAGCTCAAACACTTAGTAAAATAAAACATAAAACTAAGGAAATTGTGGAATAAACATGAAATAGATATTATAAGAGTAAGTAATACCCATAATTACATTATTAACTAAAACTAAGAGCATGTTATATCCATGAAAATAAATTAAAACATGGATAAAAATAATTAATTATCACATAATTATGGAATGCATAATTTTGGACATCAAAACATGCATTCAAGGCCTTATACCAAGACACTATAATGATATTAGGAGAGGTATACACCATAAATCAAGTTGTTTTGTATCATGAGACCAATTGATTCATCGAGTGGTTATATAATTCCATGGCCCACTTGTCACTTGTTTAAGTCCAATGCATTCAAAATATGAGAAAATGAATAATACTATTAATAATCTCATTTTTCAAGAATCATCCATATTAGAATAATAATATAAAAAATTTCTAATACTCTTTGTCATGTTAATAAAATTGATAACGTGATAGTAACCCATTCAAATAAATAAGGTGGATGGTCAAACAATACATGGTCAACTTTATAAGAATCATTTGTATTGGAATAAAAACATACTAAATGTCAATAAGTTTTCCCATTTAAATAAAAGGGATAACATAATCATAACTCATTTGGAATAATAAGTTCAATGTTTAAAAAATACAGTCAACTTTTCAAATTGATCTATAAACATAGTTATCAGAATAAAAAAAATATAATTATTTTAAATAGTTCCTAATCAATAAATAAAATATCTTTCTATATAAGAATCCCTTATGTTAAAACTATACAGAGTAGTGGTATATAGTTAATTCAATTCCAAAATAACATGATCATAGTCCATATTAAAGAAAAATGTGGAAGTATACCAAAGAACATAACCATAGTGAAATAATGGAACTTAGAATAATGTTGACATAGAGGAAAAATATACTTGCAAAATAATGCTTCAAATAGTATTACACAAGAGAGGATCAAGAATTGAATTTTTTTATACTATTAGTTAAATCCTCAAAATTATAATATATATTTTTTTATTAGAGAATAAATCATTTAACATAAATACCGTGAGTGTAAATCATTTTGAATATTAAAATGAAAATGGAGGTGAAAACTTAAAAGAGATTTTAGAAAACATTTTTAACATTTAGATTACACGCAAACTTGTATGTCAATTTAAAACATAACTTTTGAAAATGTGAACTGAAATATTTTGAAAAAACTTAATTTTAAAAAAAATCTCTAATAATGGAGACTTAAAAATGATACAATGTTTTCTATAATAAATTTTGATCCAAATATAAAAAAAAATTTATGAAACAAACCTTTTTAATACTTTCAAATTATGTTTTTTGAAATCCCAAATTATAAAAATATTAATAAAAAATTATTTTTATTAAAACATAATTTTACAAAAGTGGATTATAAAATAATATATAATAAAAATATTATATTTGGAGAACCCAATCATGGAAAAAAGAAGTTCATGGAGAAAAAATATAACTCAAGGAAAAGAGACTTGAGTTATCGATATTCCATCTGAGAAACATACTTCTTGAAGTAATAAATATTTCAAAAAGGTTTATTTTGTTGTACCAATATAAATTAATTTAAATATAATATCATATCATATAATATAATAAATTTTTTTAATGTACCCAACTTTTAAGTCCAATATGATAATCATAACTCAAAGAATGAAAGTTGGGTTACAAGAAAGCTTTAAAACTAGGGCAACAATTAAGTAAAAACCATTTGATGAAAAAGAGATTATTTGGATTATTTTTTATCCATGAATAAAAAAAATATGATAAATATACATTCATGGGTATTAAATACCCCATTTAAAATAAAACATGGTTTATAACATAAATTTTTCAGAAGTAATTAATGTTTGAGACAAAGAACCCTTACAGCTTAAGTAACATTTTAATCAAGACCCCATGAAAGAGTGGGCCTGTAAATGAAAATAAAATACCATTATTAAAAGATAATTCATGGTATGATATCTAAAATATTCATTATATACACCATATAAATGAAATTAGGTTCATGATACCAAACATGTCTCAAAGAGAGGAATATGAGATGAAAACTCTTACTGTGTTTCAAATTTATTATGCACATGTTCTTAACATCCAAAGTAATAAAATTAAGTTTATTAGACACCTTATTATTAAATTTGTTATTATATATTTAATTTAATATGGACCATTTTTTATTATATTCTATTCTTTTATTATATAGTTTTTTCTTATGCTTGTGTGAAAAATGAATCGGTTTTGGCTTATTTTGGTAATTTTATTGATCAAATATGATATTTTGATAATAAGTTAAATAATTAATATAAATATTAAAAACCATAAAAATAGTCACAATTTTATTCTTATTTCATAATAATATTAGTATTTAGGTTCCCATATTCATCCATGAATGAGTTTTATAACACTGTTCAAGTGGGTGGTTAAAATGATCCCAAACATTGACACATTATATCTCAATCGATGAGTAAGGTTAATGAAGTGTATAATATCATTATAATAGAATAATAATGGTATTATTTATATGGAAAATAATATTTCAATTGTTTTTGATAACTAAATAAAATTATATAAAAAACAAAAACATTACTTTGTGGAGGCTGTAGTTCGTACAATGCATGATTAACATTTTTTTATTTTTCTAGGTGGATGGAAACTAATAAATAAAGGTTTTATCATTAATATAATAACACTTAAAAATAATAATTATAATTATTTTATCATTATACCATGTTTAGGGTATTATTGGAAGATAAATATAAAGAAGAAATGGTAAGGAGTGTGTAATACTCACTTTGGTACCTTGAAATTTCTCTTAAAAGTCTCCTTCAAAATCAAGGGATTAAGATAAAAATTGAGGCTAAAGGATTATGAAATTGAGAGAGTATTTTTTAGGATAAAAATATTATATTTAAAATAATTAATTCTAAGTAATGGTTGTGGAATGAAGGGGTGGAAGTGTCTCCTCTTATAAGTGAAGAAAAGGGCACGTTTGAGAACACCCTTTAATTTTCAATGATATCATTACACTATTCAAGGGTCAAGGACTATAAAATTTAGAAATAATTTATTTTTAGGTGATATTTGGTTGGTCAAGACTCAAAAATTTATTCCCATAAATAACATTTTGTAATTTATTTGTTCTTAGGTTTTTACTTTTACCTTTTTTTGTTTTTACTAGGGTAACTAGTTTCTAACTAAGTAGTTTATGTTTTAATAAAAATATAAAATAACCATTATTATAAAATTTGGGTGTGTGGAAACAAAAATTAATCTAAAATTAATCTAATTTAATTTTAAAATAATATTAAATTAACTTTTAAATTAAAACATTATATATATAAATAGTTTTTTTGTAGAAAATTGGTTTTTAACCATTATATATTATTAATATTTTTTAGAATTGGTAACCAATTAAATTTGTGTTAATATAGTTATGTATTAGTTAAGATTGATATTATAGTGTTAATTTATAATATATTAGTTTTATTTATTAGACAAATATTACACAATATTAATAAAGTAATTCTTTGAAAATAACAGTTTTATCATTATCATGGTCATTAAATTTAATCATAGTAATCATAATTTTATGCACAAAATTGAAATTGAACTTATTAAATAATATTATTATATTGATATAAAACATGAAATCTATTTTTATAGAATTAATTTATATAAGTTATGAAATATAATTTTTAATATAAGTGGATAAAAACAATTTTTAAAGTAAAATATTATTTAAGTTTCCAAAACATTACACATGGGATTAAAAAATTCAAAATAGTATTTTAAAATTATTTATTTTACTTTATAAGTATATTTTTTATATAAAATAAGGTTTCAAAAACTTTTAATTCATTATTATATTAAGATAATGTCATAAAAGTGAAATTTTTAGCAAATTATTAATTTTTCACTACCCACCTTCAAAAACAATTGTTTCATAAAAATATAAAAAATCATATTAATACAATATTTTTATTATAAATCAAAAAATTATTCTCATTTTTTAAAATTCAAATTCAAAATTTATAAATTTAATTTTTGAATGAAAACAAAATATATAATGAAAATCTATTTTTATTGGAAAATGAAATTTTCAAATATTAACTTTTATTATTATCATTTCATATCACTTAACAACTAAATTGTTGTTATCCAGTTATTAATATCAAATATAATTTATTATCCTTAATAATATTTTTCTTGAAATATAAATGCATATTACATAAAAAGCTAATTTTTTAAAATAATACTTTTCTAAATAATAAATGACCTTATTAATCATTTTAGATAAACTAATTGAATTTTATTCATATTAAAAGTTTAATTTGTTTTATTTGTATATATATTTCATAAATATGTTACTCCTATTCATTCTTAATAATTAAACATCTAGGTTTTAATGGTCATACTTAATATTTATATTTTTATCTAAATATATTGTAGTTTCGTTTTAGTTTGGGGTTGTATATAAAGCTAGATATCAAACACATTTGGATAATTTAAAGGAATTCATATATTTAAATATTTAGGTGTTATATTCTCTAACCATTAAATAAAGTTTTTCCTTGCAATTCAAATTTTCACTCGGTGATGAAATTAAGTGAGGGTATTCTTAACATATTAATCATTTGGGATATAACTTTTAATATGATATCTACTTTAATCTCATAGGATATATTAAGTTACTTATTTTTCATAAAATTAAATTTATAATTCATACAATCATATACTCAAGTATGTGTATAACCTAATCATACATTCTCTAATATATACTCCCAAAACCATCTGAATTTTCAAGATATTAAACAACAGTCAAATCATATATTCATCAAAAAAATTAACTCTATATTTAACCCTAAAATGTAATAACCTCTAGTTCATAAAGTCATACACTAGTCAATTTAATCCCATAAATGATATAAATGGCACTAAAAAACATATATCATTATTTCATTAAATTAATAATAAATTCCAAGGTTATAAATACTATATGACTCACTTTTCCCAAAAATCAATCATCATTTTTAACCTAAGGGATATCCATCCCTCTTCCATGTGATCTTCAAAAGTTATCAAAACAATAACCCTATAATAAAATCACTTTCCAAGGTTATTGATACCATTTAACATATTTTACAAACCTTTAAAGTAAAATACTGAAGAATAATACTTATATGTTTCACATAATCCTCATAAATTTAATAATATATTAGAATATAATTGATAAATATTACTCACTAATGAAAATGGATAAGTGTATCATGGTTTATTTTCTATTAAGATATCAACTTCCCTGCATTTTTCAGAACTAGGAAACTCAATATTCCCATCAGAATAGTCTTATACAAAAAATAACAACCTTTTATATATGATACCTTATTTATTTATAGGACAAATTAGTTTCAAGATACATACTTTTCTCAGCTTCATTTTTCTTGTTCTATTTTAAGTAAATACTAAACCCAATATGTTATGATAATATAAAAAATATAAATATAAAGAAAAAAATTTGAATTTTTATTCCCCTGTGACACTTTCATATTTAATATATGATACTTTTAGTTCAACCTGTGACTCTATTTATTCAATCCTTTGTTATCCATGTCTAGTTTCCTGATAGGTTCTATAACCTAATTAGTTAACATCATACTCAAATGCTCCATAATATTTCATTAATGTGAATGTTAATTAATCATATCATATCCACCATGATTTCCAAACTAGGTTTGTAGTTAAACCTATTTTTTCTGGACTAGGTTATTATTGAGTTAATACCAAACACGCCATTTTTAGGTTTATAACCCCTAGGTATATCTATTCCAGAGTTTTCATCCGCTTTTAGTACTCAGATATGGATGTTATTTCGAGGAAATTCATACAATCTATACTTTAACAAAATATTAGGATGTTATCATACACTTAGACTTATCACTTAGAATTATCCTTAGATTTTTCACAAAAGTACTCTTATCCCAATCGCTAAGATATTCAATATTACCTCAATTAACATAAAAAGTTATCTATACCTTATAAATTATTATTATACTTAACTTATAAACCCTTAAATTATCCTCAACTTACATCATAATCTCTAAATTTACCTAAACCCTTCTTTGATACCAAATTTGATGCCTCGGACCCACACTCCTGAGCCTGATGTCATAAACACATACTTTACATATTGTCTTTGAGACAAATTGTAGATTCCTAGAAATAACTATCCATAATTATATGACTAAATTAAAATATTGAATTGTATACATTCACAATACATTTTAGGCTTTAAGCTTTGGATGGGTAGAACAAATCATAAACTAATAAATATCATGACTTTCTCAACTAATGGAAATTTTTTCCCACTATATAAAAACTACTTATCCATAATAATTCTTAAACATGTCCCACAAATTCTCCACACAATCTATCATGTTAAGTATATAATGTGTAATACTAATCTTCATAACATAGGGAAATGAAAATATAAGAATGGTTGGGATCAAACTATCAGTAAGGTAAAACATAAAACTAAGGCAATCATGGCATAAACAAAGAATAAATATTATATTGGGAGTAAGTAATCATCATAATGACAAAATAAACTAAAACTAAGAGCATGTTATATCAATGAAAATATATTAAAATAAGGATAAAAATAATTACTGATCACATACAGATGGAACTTATAACATGGGTCATCAATTAATGTGGTCAAGGACTTATGCCAAGTCACTATACTCATATTGGGAGAGGTGTATACCAAACCCCAAGGTGTTTTATCTCGTGAGACTTGTCGATGCGTCAAGGGGATATATAATTATAGGACCCATATATCACTTTTTAAATTCCAATAGATTAATCATATTATAAAATTAATAATACTATCCAATATCACTTTTTTCAATAATCATTCGTATTAGAATAATAACATATGAAACACTAATACTTTTACATATGTCAATAAAAGGGATAATATGATCGGAACCCATTTGGAGAAAGAATTTTGATGGTTAAACAATACATATTTAATTTTCTAATAATCATCCATATTGGAATAAAAATACACCAAATGTCAATACTTTACCCAATGTAAATAAAAGGGATAACATGATCATAACCCATTCAAAAGAATAAGTTGGATGGTGATTAGAAATTGAAAGAGGAAAATATATATTTTTATAATATATAATTTTTATATAATTCAATATTCATAAACGTCATTTTTATTTCATTTTACAATTTGAACATTATTTCACATTATTATTGTAATTATTTCTTAAAGTGAATAGTTACTTGGTACATTTTGAGACACATTTTAAATCACACATTAGTCTTGATTTTATTTTTACATTTCATTGTCAATTTTTCCATTCCTTAGGGAATAATTAATAAATTTGGAGAACTTGTAAATTCACATTAGAAGACCACCATTTGAAACATTCAACCCAAAAAATTCTAGGTGAAGTGAACTCAACATCAGCCTAATAATATGATTATAGTAGTCATGATTCAAGTAAAATGAAACAAAAATTTGACCTAGAGATAGATAAAAACATGGGGAACATTCCATTCAAATGTTCCTAGAGATAATTCATAGGTTTGAATGGATTTCTAGGTGGCCCAAGTTGAAGATGAAATTATGGGCCAGATTTAGTGGTCTAGGATAACAATTCACCATTTTTATTATATCTCCTTGAATATAAGGAAAAATTGGATTAAATTTTTACATATGTTATATTTATTCTGTAAAATAAATTTCTCCTCATATGACCAACATTAATTATGCCATATAGAAGCTCATTTTCGTGCCTCTGTTGGGTGTATACAATCTAGCTCTGCTTTTTTTTAAGGGTAGAAAAGTCCACTCTCTATTAACTTTCCACCCACATATACCTATCCTCATTAATTAGGGTGAATTGGAATATTGGTGGATCAACCCAATGATTCTAAAATTTCTAATTAAGTTAGTATTGTTAAAATATATCGGGGGAAGTTGTGTATGTTTTCATTGTAATACTATGTTGCGATTTTGTTGTCTTAAGTGTGATCTTTACATATAAGTTATTCAATTTAACTCTAGTTTTATTATTTAATGTTCTAAATTATAATTAATAAATATTATTCTCATATATATCATTGTTATTTCATTCATTTAATGGTGTGAAACCATTCACCAAACCATGGAAGTGACTGTTATTTGTTTGTTTTATCTTCTTTAATCCCACTTCTTTAAGTAGATTTACACCTTCCATTGAGAAAGTTACATCAATGGAAGAATAAACATATCATGGGTAAATTATATTGAGTTTCATGGGGATATATTTGATTTTATTTAATTTTATTATATTATTAAATTAGTTCATTATTTTAATAGTTCCATTTATTGAGTTATTTTCTTATTAATATTAGTTAATTCTAATGATGACATATTTTGAGTGAAATTATGATTAAATTCCTTAAATTTCTCATTAAAGTGATACTCAAAGTGAATTAGTTATTATACTATTAATTTTATAGGTATTAAATTGGTGAACAATGTTGGGAACTTATCTCATTTATTTAAAACTTATTGAACTAGTAAGCTAAAATTTCTAAAGAAAAAAATTACATCTATTCTAGTCCTAACAACAACCTAGATTCAACCAATAATATTTAATTATTTTATTTTTATTAATTTATTTATTTATTCAATTAAAATCATTATATTAGTTAATTGTTTATTCTAGTATCCCAATACTAATCAACCAAAAATTTGGCCACTTCATAGCCAAAATCCCTAGAAAATCTGAGTGTCTCAAGGTTAATTGTTTGGTCCCTGTGGAGTTGATCCCTACATGTACTACAAAAAACAATTATACATGTAGATTAAATTTGGATGATACCAGATTTTATATTTTTTTCTAGGGACCCAATTAAGACATATTATACACCCACCCTCTATTCTGACCCCAAATTCTCTATTCTCACCCCCATTTGTCTTATCTTTTCCCCTTTCTGTTTGTGTGTTTCCTAAGAATATAGAATACTAAATTTAGTCTACTCCAATAGAGTATCTTCAAAATTAAAACATCATAAACATATGTTTTAATGAAATGGAAAATCAATTTTGGTATTCCCCAAACTTATATAATATCTTTGATCAAACCTTTAATGATTACACTACACCCAATGAGATATATAATCATTTAAATGATAAATGTTTAAAGGATACATTTACAACCCTCTCAAGGATGGTTGAAGAGATAAAAAATAGATAATTTCATGATGTTCAACCTCTTATGAAATCTATTCCTTGTAAATTTCTTGAACAATTTTTTAATCAAATGGAGAGAATTAATTATGAGGTTTTATTTTTGAGATTAGAACCAAAAATGTTTAAACATTATGATTCAACCATCCCTACACATATTATACCTTATTTAAACGTATGTAGAGTGTATAGTTTCCCAAAAACATCTCACAAAAGTAATAAAGATCCAAAATTTGAGTTTGGGATAGTTCAATAGGATCAAGGAATTTTTTATGTTTGTTTAAGTCAAAATAAATATTTCCATTATTCACATGAGATAAAATTTACTTCTTAGTTGGAATCCCCAAATTCTATCTCCATTAATGATATTTCAGAACCACATATCATTTAACCCTTAGAATAAATCATTAACTCTCATTTTGAACCCATTCCTTTCAATGAAGAAAAAAAATTGGGCAAAACATTAGTTATAAATGAATAAATCAAGCTTGTTTCTAAATCCAAATCAATCTCAAGTACTTTTGATCAACCTGAACTTGAGAATATGGATTTTCCATACTATATCAACTTTTAATTCATTGTGGATAACCAAAACCTTCTCATTTTCATTTTTTCTTCTCATGAAACCAATAAATATAGAATGGTACTTGATTTCTTAATAAAGACTATAGAAGCAACTAGATCAAAAATTTCTAATATTCATTGATTTTCCCACTCATTGGACCACATATGTTTATACATGAAATATATTAAAAAAATTATCAATCTCAATCTAGTATAAGTGGTGAAAAATTAAATCCTTAAAATTTTTAAATTTGTTATTGGGTAAGTGGGGGTCTAAGTCGAGCTAATGACATTAAAAAAGCACTTTTCGTGAGGCAATCTGTATTTTACCCGTACCTTGACTCTGTTTTTGGGATTCCAAAATAAACATGTTCATTTTTTTCCTTACCTTTTTTATTTGTTTGTTTTTATTTAAGGGAATCTAATGGGGTTTCCACTATGTTCAAATTATTTCAATGCCTAAGATTCAAGGGCTATTGAGATTGATGTATTTTTAGAAACATCACATTTATTTTTGGTGTACAAAAACAACTATCATCATTGATGAGGCTTTTATGAGTAACATGGAGAATTATGGATAAAATGGTAGTAAAAAAAATCAACTTCAACGATCATGTAACTTCATTCCATGATACTCATATTCAAATTTTATTTTGGAACTCATATCTTCTCCTCTGCATATACCCACTTCTGAATTTTCTTTTCTTTAAACACTGGGGATAATGTTATTCTAAGTTGGGGGTGAAATAAAGAAAAAAATATTTTGTGTATATAAAAAAAATTATAATAATAATAAATATGAATCAATGAAAAATATAAATTTCTTTGACAATTTATGTGATAATATATTTTTTAAACATTAAAACTGAATATAATATAATTTTATATTCCTTGATTCTGATTTTAATGCATTTTAAAATTCACAATCATATATTTTATAAAGTTTTGTTGTCCGGTGTGATTTTTGACTTTTAACATTTACATCATATTTAATAAAAATATCAATTTTCATATACTTTGGATTTTTTGGTATTAGTTTCAGTTCATGGGGACCCTCAATAAATAACATAGGTAGGGTGATCATTTTAATTTTAAAATTTGTATTCAAAAAACAAAAAAAATCATTAAAAAATGTAAATTAAAAAATAATAAATTTTCATGTAAAGAAATTTATTGACCTAATGAGTTGCTTTCGACACTTGGTTATCATGACTCCAGAGTTTTATATCCTAGATTTGGGAATTCTATATCTATTTTTGGTTGATTATTTTTTTATTGATTGAATTAACTTGAGATTATTCCCAGGTATGTGATCTTCAGTTAGTGACCTAAGGTCTTTGATCCTACGAGTCACCAGCAAAGTCTCGCTATAGGGGTTGACTAAATTGAGTTTACTTTCAATTGGCATGTAAAATTTTCAAAAAAAACAAAAAAAAAAGAAAACAATAAAATAAATGGATAATTATGTTAACATTAAAATGTAAATCCACCTAGTGATTCCATTTTTTCCTTGAATAAAAATAAAGTCCCCATGTTTATTGTGATTCAGATAACATCATTATTCATAACTAAAACTTAGTGAAATGTGATTATTAATTTAAAAAAGGAATGGTATAAGGCTTGGGATATGCTTTTGGACATATCTTATCTTAAATTATTTTTATACGTTTGATTATTTTTTGATGTGAAGTCGAAATAGTATGCATTATATATTAAAATGTTCTTGGAAAAGAGAATTAAATTTTATATTTTTGAAATATTTTTTTCTTAGGACTAGAGAAAATCAAGTTGGTGGTGTGAATAGCTACTAAAATAAAATAATATTCATTTTTATAATGTATAACTTTCATGTTATTCATTATTCATAAACCCCATTTTTATTTCATTTTACAATGTGAACATTATTTCATATTATTATTATAACTCTTGCTTAATGTGCGATATTACTTAGTACATTTTGAGATACATTGTAAACCATCCATTCGACATGATTTTAATTTTATATTTAATTATCATGTTTTCTATTCCATTAGGAACAATTCATTCTTTTGGAGCATTAGGAGATTTACATTGGAAGACCAAAATTTGTGACATTCAATCCAAAACAAATTGGGGTAAAGTTAACTTGACATCATCCCAATAATATGATTTTTTCACCATTGACTCAATCCAAATAAATATAAATTTTAACTAGAGATAGATTAAAATATTTGAAACATTTTATTCAACTATATATAGAAATAAATATTAGTTTTGAAGGGATTACTAGGTGAAATAATTTGAAGATAAAATTCTTGGATAAATTTGGTGGCCTATAATAGCAGCCCACCATTTTTACCATAACACCTCATATATGATGAAAAATTGGATAAAATTTTGAGAGATAATATAATAATTTCTTAACTTAAATTTCTTTTTATATGACCCACATTAATTTATACTTATATAAGCTCATTTTGGCACCTCTTTTGGGTGAATAAAAGTTGGATCATATTTTTTTAAGGGTGGAAAAGTCCACTCTGTGTTCATTTTCCCCCACCTATTCCTACCATCATTAATTGGGTTGAAATGTTATGTTTGTGTATTGGAATAGGGATTCCAAAATTACTATTTAAGTTAGTTTTGTTGAAGTATTTATAGGGACGTTGTGTGTGTTTTTATTTTAATGTTATGATGATATTTTTTGTCTTAAGTGTGCTCTTTACATATAAGTTGTTGAATATAACTCTAGTTTTATTATTTAATGATATTAATTATCCTTAATACATATTATTCTCATCAATATCATTGTTATTACATTCATTTTACAATTTTAAACCATTCACACAACCACAAAAGTGATTGTTATTTTTTTGTTTTCTCTTCTTCAATCTGCCTTCTTTAAATTCACTTCCACCTTCCATTAATAAATTTACATCAATATAATAATTACCCTATTATGGAAAGATTATAGATATTTTCAAGAGTCTATATTGGTTGTTATTTTATGTGATTATATTATTAAATTAGTTCATTTTTTTAAGAGCTTCATTCAAGGACTTATTTTCTTCTTCATCTTCACCAATTTTAAAAATAAAAAATTTTGGGTGCAAGTGTGACCCAATTACTTAGAGGGATCATAAAAGTAATACTCTATGTGAATTGTTTATTTGACTTAAAGTTTTGTAGGGTTAAATTTTTGAATGATTTTGGGGATATATCTCATTGATTAGAAACTTATTGAACTAGTGATCTAAAATTTCTAAAGAAAATAATTGCATCTATTCTAGTCCTAACAACAACCTAGGATCAACCCATATTATTTAATTGTTTTATTTATATTAATGTGTTTTATTTATTAAATTAAAATAATTCTATTATTTAATTTATTATTCTAGTATCCTAATTCCAATCAACCCTGAAGTTGGCCAGCTCATAAACAAAATCCCTAACAAAGTTGAGTGTCCTAAGGTTACTCTTCAGTACTTATGGATTCAAAACCTAATTATAATAAAATGTACACTTATACCTATAGGATAAATTTAAGAAAGTCCATATGGTTCAAAAAATAAATATTCTAATATCTTGATTAATCAATAAACATCCATATCGGAATAACAAATATACATATTGTCAATAGTTCACCAATCAATAAATTGAATAGATTTCTTTGTGAAAATACCTCAAGATAAAATCATAAGGAATAGTGGTATACATTTAAGTTAATATTATAATAACATGATCATTTTCCATCTAGAGTAAAAAGATGTTGGTTAGAAATAAAATATAGAAATGATTCGAGAGGGAGGGTGAATTGAGTTCTTGAAAATTTCTTCACTTAATGTCCTCCACCACTTTTTTACTAAATGATTTTAGTCTTTTATTATTATGAATTTTCATTAGAAAGAAAAAATAAAAGATAAAGATGAAACATGGAAAATTTATAAAGTTTTAGGGCACAAAAATGCCCCGTTACACTACACCAACACTCTACTTTATGAGTTTAATGATTAACACAATACCAACCCTTTTCTAGGGGCTTCCCAGATAAGTGAAAGTAGTTTTTACTTTTTATAAAGGTCCTAGATATTTTAACTAAGATCTAAATTTACAATAATTTATATGGTATTAAAACACTTGATTATAATGACTATCTATAGATATAGATATGTACAAGAGAAGTTTATAAAATTTTGTAGCACATTGTTGTGAGTAGTAATTGATAGTAGATAAAGATGTATCTAGATAACATGAAAGGATACTAGAGTTAGATATGTAAGTTCTTTGATTTCCTAAGATAATCAAGTATACATATAAAGGGTAATATTTGGGAAAGACATGAATTGTGTAATAATTTCATGTCTTTATATTGTAATGTGATGCTCTACATGTGTTTCTCTCTATGTGTATTGTACTCCCCTTCATGAACTAGAAAACCTTTCTATTGATATATCTTCTTTTTAATTTTTCCTAAAGAACTATTGATGACCCCAATGGTCGACCAGATGATCCTTTTAAAATCTCAGTCAATAGGCTCTTAATTGGCGGGGGTCATTCTTTCCCTGAAATGGAATGAATAGGAATGACAGGTGCATAACATTTTATCTTTATTGTATTTTTTCATTTTAAAAAAATGATTTAATGAAATAGATCTTTCCTTATTTATAAAAATCATTAATTGATGCACTTAAAAGTGAATTTTTATTTATTTAAATGTCACACTAATGGTAAGGATTATAATCATATTGAATATTCATAAGATAACTTAACCTTCATAAGATTACATATTGAAGACACTATTCTCATAAGATAAGTATATTTTATGACTTTTTAAGATAAAACAACTCATAATTTTCTGTATTATTTATCATGTAAGATAATTAGTCTAGAATTATCTATTTCTATAAGATGGATTTTTTTTATAAACATCATAAGATAATTTTCTACTTCTGTAAGATAAATGACTTCAATGGTTCCCTTTGATGTTTGGAAGATAATTATTTTATTAATAACCTTTTTATAAGATGAAAGACGTTACTTATTTTCCATATAAATAAACTTTCAAATCTTGAAAAATGCATAAGATATATTACCTTCTACGTAAATAAATTCACATATGTAGTAAGATAACTTCTCTAAACTACTATTTTGTAAGAAAAAGTAATTTGGAATAAACTGAAACCCAATTGAAAGTATATTTTTTCCTTCATAAGATAATTATGTTACATGTAAGATAAAATTTCAACATAAGATAGATTTATTTGACGAATAGCTAAATTAACACATCCATGAAAAGGATCTCTTTTCACTTATATGATAAATATTTCATAAAATAAATTCCTCTATAATGTATTTAAAAATCATCTCATAACTTTTAAGGATATTTAGAGATAAATTTTTAAATAATTAATAAAATCCTAAATAAATAAATAGAGATTTTTTGAATCATCAAAACACATAAAGTATAATTCTATATTGGAACAATATAAGTCTGTCAAACAATATCTCCTTTTTCATGATCATAAAACTCATTAAGTGGTAAAAAACATTATTTTAAATAGTTTGAAAAAAACAAGTGTTAAATTTTTATCCTCTTTTATTCTCCCTATTTTTGTGATATCAAAAATAATAAATATGAATAATAATAATGTAATTATTTTTGCACCAATCAACTGTTAATAGTGAGAATATGATATACTGGATATGAATAGAATTTTACATATACTTTCAAATAACATATAAGAATAAAAAAATGTGAACATATAAATAATAAATGGTAAATATAATAATTGTACCAATGATAAAAAACATTTGGTGAAAAAGGTAAAACATTCCATACAATTAAGAAAAATTTTAAATGTTGGTAAGGGAACCACGCAAATTTAGTTAACCAAAATTAGTTAAGAACATAAATAATTACTTTGGATTGTGGTGCATAGTATGGTGTGTTGGTGGAGGTTTCTTAAATTATTGAGGTTAGATAAGAGGTAGGTAGAAGGGCATAAACACTTTCTTTAATCATAGCTCCTATCTGGACATCTGATCAAAAAGAAACTCTAAAACCAACTATATCCTAAGTTATTACCTTGACTGTACCTAATTCAATATCATTAGATGCTTCCTGGTCTTTTTTGAGATCAAAATGGTCAATAAAATAGAATTGTAACTTTTTAAGTGAAGTAGGAGCAGTTTTCGTGGTTTCCACACCAATATATAGATTCTCTATTGAATAAATATCTATGGGATAAAAAAATTCTTTTCACCTCTCTATAGTGGAAGTTTGGTGATCATAAATGGATCATAAATGGTATAACTAAGATAATATCTTCCTCATTGGTTATACGGCACATATTCTCACATTTCAATTCTTTTGACAACATCATTATTGTTTTAATCCAATAGGGTTGTGATCCTATTCCATGTTTTTGGAAAAAAAATCAAAAAACGTTTTTCATACCCCCTTCTTGACACAACAAAGAATAAAATTATTTAAAATTTCCAACTAATTTTTAGAAAAACTGACTGAACTGGTGATAGGGTAAAAAAACTAGTGTTTCTTGAGGTGCATCATCATGAACTACTTATTTACATTTGGATGATACCTAATGCACATTAGGTTCAAAAAAACATCTTCCTCCTTTTAAGAGAAATATGATATCATGTATCTTACAACCATTTGATTAAGGTTAGCAAACTTTTCTTCCAAAACTGATAATTTTTTAGCCAAAAATCCTACCATTTTTTCAAGTAAAGTGACAATAAATCTCACATCCAACTGAGCTTACACTGAAGAATACTTTATTAATAATACATTTTCTTTGATCAAAGAGATAATATCCTTTTGAGATTGGTCCATATTGGTTATTATTCTTCTTAAAATTATTGTAATAATTTTTAATTTAGAAACCAATATATTTTAAAGATCTTATAAAACATATCTTGAAATAAGTTCACACTATTAGAAGGAAATCCTGGTATTCATGGTATAAGGCCCCAACCTTAAACATTACTTAATCTTGAGATAAGTAAATAATTTGGAATTAATTCACATCAAGGATATTTTCAGTTTTAGATATTTAGATAATTTGGTCATAACATATACATAACAACTTGAATATTACAAGTAGACACTTATACTCACTATCCATTTTTTTCATAAAACAAAAACTTTTTAAAAAGAAACATGTTTCGTTTCATGTTTTAAACAGCATGAATTTTCCCTGATCCCATCCTTGACTATATTCTTTTTTATTTCATGTGAAAAACATTTCAAAACTTGGGATGAGCATAAAAATATCATTAAGGGATACACAAATAAGGAAAACATTTATTCTTGGGATAACATGAAAACCATGAATACTTTATCATAAAGTAATACTTTTCACCTTTAAGAAGTAATAAATATACTTCACTAAATATAAGTTCATTTCTTATCAGTTTTGTAACCAAAATATTACCATAAATCCCATATAAAGAAACATATAACATATAAAGGTAACTTAGAACATAAACATACTTTAATGGAATAACCATATGGTCGACTTCCACACATATAACTAAATAGAATAGTCATACGGCTGACTTCCATACCCAATGCATTGGAGGTTATAGTGTAACCACCCATCTGGGGTTTATCATGAGACCACCCATCATCTGTTTTATCACATAACCACCAGTTATTGGTTTATCACGTAACCACCCATAAAATGTCAAAGTACCATTATATAATCATAACACATAAAATATTACAAATATCAACATTTCATTAATAACATTTCATTTGAAATCAAAAGAAATAATTTCAAGATATTGAAATAGTAAATACACTTTCAAATCCATTTTCAATACCAAAACACCAAAAAATGGAATACAGGATTTATTTTCCTTTTAAAAACATTAAGGCTTATAGAGGAATCCAAATATCAAATAATGGTCATAGCAGCAAAGAAGTTATTGTCGCCTCATACGTTAAAAACATTACTTTTTGTTGTTTAGTAAATAACTTCATATAAAAAATATTCCCTTTGAATGATATTATAATTCAAAGGGTTTTATTATACACTGTATAAAATAATGAGGTGTATATTATCAAAATATGACTTAATAAAAGGAGATTAAGACAAAGTCTCTAACCTTGAGTTCGACTAATCACTTATATTCATTATGTTCCTAAATAATAAACTAAGGTTAATTTATAATTTCCTTAGAACATTTTTAATGTGTATTATTACTTTTATATCACTTATTATCATGTTACAAAAATTACGTAATTATTCAAGTTAATATCGATCGTTTTGTCGATATTTGGTACATGAGTCGAAAATGAATTTTTTTTATATAAATTGTCCATGTAGTCAAAATTAAATCATCATTAGAATGATATTCATGATTTAAATATCATATATATCCAGTATATATGTATTTATAATAGTCCATAACATTTGGAGATAAGAAATGAAATGCATCGTTCATGGAGACAGTAGGTCGTACGTACGCATGAACGCTACTTTCATTTCTTTGCCATGTTAAAAGAATAATAATCAAATTATTTAAATTTATATTATAATAACAGTAATATATTTATGTCATGTATGTCCCATATATTTAATAAAATCATCCTTTATATGTTCTATGTATATCATGAATGTGTCGTATCACTTTGAGGGGGTGGTAGTCCACACTTCCTCAAATGAAATTATCGTATTTACACATCATGTAAAGCATAAAGGTATACTGTAAATAAAAATTATAGAATCATAGAGATAATATAAAGATAATATATATCATATATAAATATATTTCCATCATAATGGTCAACATGATAGGTGGTAGGATAAAATTTAACAATCATCATTTCATGAGGCAGTAGTTCATGGTATATAGAAATTGTATGTTCGTATCCATTAGATGGAGGTGTGTGTAAGTGTAGTTCAAATAATTCACATAAAAAATCCTAGTATATTAAGTATATTGGTTTTGTAATGTAGTCATAGAATAAGACGAGCATAGGGAGTGGAGAAGGAAAATAAAAGGAAAGAACTTGAGGGAAGACGTTACCTCTAAATCGGGTAATTTCTTTTGTTTTGAGCCAAAGGCTTTATTGAATTTATTTCTTCCCGAGTTAAGGATTTTATTTTGAAAAATGGATGTTGGGAGATTATTTGAGCCGAAGTTGGATGAGACAAGGGTATTTATGGGTTTGAGTAAGTGGGTAGAGGTGGTGTCCTTTTATAAGAGGGAGGATGGGCACTTTAAGAAAGTCTTGAAATATTATTTTATTATAAATTAAATTTCGATTAAAAATGTTAAAAATCATTTAATTAGAAGATAAGATTATTTTGGTTAGAATACTCATAATCCAATAATTGTTAGACAATTTTTGAATATTTTTTTATCCTTATCATTTTGGTTAAACCCTTATTTTACCCTTTTTAATCTTATAGTGATATCATGTTATTTACACATTGTGGGTTAATGTAATTTCCACATCATGTCAAACGACCAAAAAAAGTAATTTATGATTTATTTTGACTTATATTAACCATTTTTAAGAATATTATATTTATATTAGTTTTATATAATTTAATAAACTATTTTATATTTTAATATGTCAATTATGTCAATTTTCGACAATATTCATACTTTCCTTTTGAAAAATTCATAAAAACTTGATTCCTTTGAAAAAAAACATTTAATAAATACTATCATTTCACATTCACCTAAATAATTCGTGGATTGTATTAATTATGTAAAATAATATTTATCTTAATACTTATAATATCATTTATTAGAATCTTTTATTAAAGAAGCAATCACTACATCATCATTATGTCATAAATAAAATTATTTATATAATGTATAAAAATTATAGATAAAATATAATGATGTATAAAATATTTTTATCTTTATAATGAATATTTATAGTCAAAAATATCAGTTATATAACCCTATTTTAAAATTGTTTTATTAAAAGATACAAGTTTATATTATATTTCTCTTTACTTTAAATTAATTCTTATGACATGTCATTATCACACCCAAGTGGCTCTATGGGGTCACAAAATAGACCCAAAGATTCTCATGGTCAGAAATATATCATAAAATAGGATTAGGACATTTTTTAGGGTAGTTTAATATTATTATAATATTATTTCTTACTCTTGTTTACTAGATTTACCCTTTAACCATAGTAAATAAAAGAATTAATGAAATTACTATTTATAATGTCTAAAAATAAAAGGTACATATTTAAACAATTTGAAACTTCTCATTCCAAATATTAAATTCATTTTTCCAAATTCACAACATATAATTGGCATGAATTAATTTAAAATTAATTCTCATTGTCAAAACAAGAAAGCAGGTTCTTAAGAAGTCAAAACTATTAAAATATTGACATGTGTTTATGTCCAATTTCAATGTTAAATCACTTAAAATGACCAAAATTAGATTAAATGATAAAAAAATAATACAATTACACTTTAAAACCAATTAAAATGGAAATATAACTATATAAATAAATTTTATGAAAATACAGTTTTAAATAAAAATGCAGTATTTTTCACTATTCATTAAAATATGAATTTCATCAAAAATACCAAAATTTCAACCAAGGTAAATTTTTATGTCCTAATTCTATAGAATAAGTTTATTTTGTCAAATATAACATATAAAAGTGACAAAAAGTATATTTAAAAAGGTTTCTCCATCAAAAGGTGGTAAAATGACCTTCTAAAAATATTAGAGTATTTTAGGATTAAAATTGAATTAATTCTCATTTTAATCCAATAAGATTTATTGGATAAATGTATAAATATTTAATAAATATATAAAATCATAATATAGTTAATTTTGTTCATTCCCACCAATACAACAGATAGGCGTTAACTACCATTTAAAATAATAATATTATTATTTTATTATTTTTCAGTATAATTCACTATTATGTGCAACATAAGATTTCTGAGAAACTTGTTGTTGCATGTAGAGTACACTATCGGACAAAGCATCCCTTTAATATAAAATCAATATCTTATTCATAAATATTAATAGATATAAAAAAGTATGATTCTATAAATACCTGGGATGCTACATCATTCTCCCTTTTAAAAATTGTGTCCCAGCAATTTTATTTACTTATCAAATAAGTGGGGGTATTTATCCCTCATAGCATTTTAAGACTCCCACATTGCCTCTTCAACCATATGGTTTTTACCCAAAACCTTTACCTAATGAATCACCATATTTATAAACATATTCTCTGTATGGTCAATATTTTTTACTGGTTGTTCCTCATAAGAAATGTTCTCTTCCAACTGAACTACCTATAGACTGAAAACATGAGATGGATCCGGTATATATTTCCACAAAATTGAAACATGAAAAACATTATGTACCTGTGATAAACAAGGAAGTAAATCCACCCTTTAGGCAACTGATCCAACTTTCTCTAGGATTTCATAGGGTCCAATGAACCTCAGACTCATATTTCCCTTTTTACCAACACACATCACACTTTTCAATGGACAAAGATTGAGAAATACATGATCACATACCTCGAAAGAAATATCCTTCCTTCGGTTATCTGCATAACTTTTCTGTCTTCTTTTTGCTATCCCCATGTGCTTTTGAATCAATTGTACTTTTTATGACTTCTCTTCTACCAATTCTGGTCCCATAAACTTCCTTTCACCTACTTCATCCTAAAAGGCAAGAGTTCGACAATGCTTTCCATATAATGCCTCAAATTGTGTTAACTGTATACTAGAATGAAAATTTTTATTATAAGAAAACTCAACCAAAGAAATATTTTGATCCCATAATTCCTGGTAATCCATTTAACAAGCATGTAGCATATCCTCCAAGGTCTTCATTGTTCATTATAACTTCCTATATAATTGAGGATGAAAATTTTTACTGAAATTTAATTCAGTTCCCAATGAATTCTAGAGGTCTTTCCAAAAGATAGAAGTTAACCTGGGATCACAATCAGATACAATGAAGAGGGGAACTCTATGTAACCTAAATATTTATTTAATATAAAATCAAGAAAGTTGATCAAGAGATAGATTATCTCGAATTGGAAGAAAATGACATTGTTACCTCTAGAAGTTTTTTGTAATCCCACTATGAAATCCATGGACACATTTTCCCATTTCCACTCTAGAACTGGAAAAGGATGAAGAACCCCTTTTGGTAACTACTATTCTACTTTAACCTTTTGACAAATCAAATACTTCATTGTAAAGTCAGTAATATATATTTTTATTCAATCCCACCAAAAATACTCCTAAAGATATCTATAAATCTTAGTACAACCAGGATAAACTGAAAACGAAGAACTATGAGCTTTGCATAACAACTCTTTATTCAACTATAAACCACAAGGCATGCATAATATCATTTCAAAAACCAAAACACAATATTTATCAATGTTAAATTCAGGTAACATACCCTTCTAAACCAATTCTACCTTTTTCTACAACTCACTATCTTCTTTCTTCACTTTCTTAATTCTATTTGATAGAGATGAATTCATTTCCACCTTAAACAAAATTGAGGAATTCCCTACACCATCAACTTCTAATACAATATTCATAAAATTAGAAACCATGGGATCTTATTATAAATGTATCATGGTTAATATAGCATTACTCTTTTGACTCAAAGTGTAAACCACTTTATTTTCCTTTCCTGGATAGTAAGGGATTGTGCAATCATAATCGTTAATTAATTCTAGTCATCTCCTATGTCTCTTGTTTAATTATTTCTGAGTGAATATATACTTCAAACTTTTGTGATCAGTATATATTTCACAATTTACACCGTACAAATGATGCCTCCAAATTTTTAATGTAAAAAACAACAGTAACTAATTCCAAATCATGTTTAGGTTAATTTAGCTCATGAGGTTTCAACTGATGTGAAGAATAAGAAATTACCTGATCATTCTGCATTAGGACACAACCAAGTCCTTTCAATGATGCATCATTATAAATAACAAATTCACCATTCCTGGAAGGCAAGGCCAAAACTGGATCATTTACCAATCATATTTTTAGTTCCTAAAAATAATCATCACATTCTTTTGTCTAGAGAAACTTAACTCCCTTATGTGTTATCTTAGTTAGTGGGCTAGATAACCGAAATAAAGTTTCAACAAACCTTTAGTAATAACCTGATAATATAAGAAAACTATGAATCTATATGATATTGGTAGGTTTTGTCCACTCTTCAACAATTGTTTTTAGAAGGTTCAATATTTATTCCATCTTTCGAAACAATATGACCAAGTAGATAAATTTGTTGCAAAGAAAATTCAGAATTACTAAACATTCCATGTAGTTTTCTTTAAGGTTTGAAAAACAATACTTAATTAACTTTCATGTTCCTCCTAGATTTTATAATATACCAAAATATCATCAATAAAAACAACCACAAACTGATCCAAAAACTGATGAAAGACTCCATTTCTACTTTCTCAACACATCAGACAAGTTTCTCATAGCTTTTTAACTCATGAGAATATAATTCCCTTCGATATTTCGACTTCAATCCTGAGTAAAACTAATTTATCTTACTATCAATATCCCGTATAAAATTTGGGACGTACCTTGACAAACGGGTGAAATTTTCTTCATATGTAGCCATAGAATCATCCTTCTTTTGTCTCAATTCCAAGAATTGATTTCTCATCCTAAGTCAAATATCCTTAGGAAAATATTTCTCAAGGACGATATTCTTAAATTCATCATATTCCATGGTGTCAATATCTTCACTTCCTCTAATATTTTTAATCATTTACCACCACTGATCAGCTTCACCTTCAAAATGATAAATAGAAAGACGAACCATTTGATTGTCTAAATAGCCCATTATATCCAAAATCTTTTCCAATGCTTTAATCCACCCTTCAGCTTGCACAGGGTCAAATGATCCTCTAAATGATGGGAGATGTTGCATCATGAAATGCTCTATGATCGACATATGCGTTTACGGTGGGTCTAGTTGATATCTTGCATGGATACCACCAACATTTATCGCTTGAGTCAAGTGATCCATCACTGCAACAAACTATTCAGTTTCGATTCCAACCATCTCAGGATATTGATTTGGAAGGTCATTTCCCTTTGTATACTTTCCCATCACATCTTCTCTATTTCCTCTATGGAAACCCATTCTGAAAAAACATATCTTATATGAAGTAAAGTTGCAATATCATTTTAATTTGACCATAATGTAAAAATATTTTATGAAAATTCTATTAATAATATTCTAACTTCTAAAGTTATTTACACCGACCTTTTATGCCAACTATAAGGCCCCAGCCTTAAACATTACTTAATATTGAGATAAGTCAATAATTTGACATTAATTCACATAAAGGATCTTTTCAAGTTTATAGATTTATATAATTTGGTCATAACCTATACAGAACAACTTGAATATTACAAGTAGACACTTCTACTCACTATCCATTTTTTTATAAAACAAAAAACTCTTTAAAAAGAAACATGTTTCATTTCATCTTTTAAACAGCATGACTTTTCTTTGATTCCATCGTTGAATATATTATTCTTTATGTCATGTTACCAACATTTCAAAACATGGGATGAGCATAAAAAATCTCAGTAAGGGATACACAAAGAATAAAAAATGTTAGTCTTGGGATAACATTAAAACCATGAATACATTATCATAAAGTAATACTTTTCACCTTTAAGAAGTAGTAAATATACTTCACTAAATATAAGCTCATTTATTACCCATTTCATAACCAAAAGATTATTATAAATCCCATATAAAGCAACATATAACATATAATGGTAACTTGGGGCATAAACATACTTAAATGTAATAACTATATGGTCGACTTCCACACATATCACTAAATGGAATAGCCATACGGCCAACTTTAATACCCAATGCATTGGAGGTTATAACGTAACCACTCATCCTTGTTTTATCACATAACCACATGTCATTTGGTTTATCACGTAACCACCTGTCATTGGTTTATCACGTAACAACCCGTCAAATGTCTAAGTACCATTATATAATCATAAAATGTAAAATATTGAAAATATCAACATTTTACTAATATCATTTCATTTTCAATCACAAGAAATAATTTCAAGATATTGAAATAGTAAATCCACTTTTAAATCCATTTTCAATACCAAAACACCAAAAAAAGGAATACAGTATTTCTTTTCCTTTTAAAAATATTAAGTCATATAAAGGGATTTAAATATCAAAAAATTGTTACGACGATAAAGAACTTGTTGTCGCCGCATACGTTAAAAAAATTACTTATTATCATTTATGAAAATGATTTGTAAAAAAAATATTCCATTTCAATGAAATTTAAATTCAAATGTTTTTATTATACACCGTAAAAAAGAAGGAGGTGTATATTATAAAAATATGCCTCAATGAAAGGAGATTGAGATGAAGTCTCTTTCCATGAGTATGACTTGTCATGTAAAATTATTATGTTCCTGAATAATAAAATTAGGTTGATTTTTACTTTCTTGAGAACTTTTTTCAAGTTTATTATTCCTTTTATATCAATTATTACCAAATTAGAAAATTTACATAATTATTTAAGTTAATATTGGTCATTTTGTCGATATTCGGTACCTGAGTCAAAAATGAACTTGTTTTGGTATATATTGTCCATATAGTAAAAAGTAAATCATCTCCAGAGTGATATTCATGATTTAAATATCATATATGTCCATTATATATGTATTTATAGTATTCAATAACATTTGGAGATAATAAATGAAATGCACAATTTATGGAGATGGTAGGTCGTACATACTCATGAACACTACTTTCATTTCTTTGTCATATTAAAGGAATAAAAATAAAATGATATAAATGTATATTATAGTAATAGTATTATATTTATTTCATTTATGTCTCATAGGTTTAATAAAACCATCATTTATATGTTCCATGTATAGCATTAATGAGTCATTTTACTTTGAGGGGGCGGCAGTCCACACTTCCTCAAATGAAATTATCGTATTTACACATCACGGAAACCTTAAAGGTATCTTGTAAATAAAAACTAAATAATCATAGATAAAATATAAATATAATATATATAATATATAAATACAGTTCCATCATAATGTCCACCATGAGAGGTGGTAGGCGAAAATTGAACAATCATCATTTCGTGAGGCAGTAGTTCGTCATACACAGAAATAGTAAATTCGTACCCATTAGATGAATGTGTGTGTAAGTGTATTTAAAATCCTTCAAATAAAAATATCCAAGTATTTTTAGGATACTATCATTGTTATGTAATCATAGAATAATAATATCATAGTGAGTGTAGAAGGAAAATAAAATAAAAGAACTTGAGAGAAGATGTTACCTCTAAATCGGGTAACTTCTTTTGATTTGAGCCAAAAGGTTTTCTTGAATTTCCTTCTACATAGGTTAAGGATTCTAGGAGAAATTAGGGATGTTTGGAACTAATTTTAGTAGAACTAGTACGAGCAAATGTAATTTAGAGGTGTGAGTAATTGGGTAGAGGTGGTGGCCTTTTATAAGAAGGAGGAGGGCACTTAAGGAAATTCTTGAAATATTATTTTATTATAAATTAAATTTCCATTAAAAAGGTCCAAGACTAATTTAATTTGAATATAATCTGATGTTACTTCTAATACCCATCATAAAATTATTTTTATACTAGTTTTGAATATTTTTTATCCTTATCTTTTTTTTAACCTTTATTTTACCCTTTTTAATCTTACCGTGATATCATGTTATTTACACATTGTGGGTTAATGTAATTACCATATCATGTAAAAAGACCCAAAATAAGTCATTTATGAAATATTTGGACTTATATTAACCATTTTAAAAAATATTATATTTTTATTAATTTAATAACATTTAATAAATTATTTTATATTTTAAGTTATGAATTATGTAAATTTTAGACACTATTCATACTTGAATTTTTAAAGAATTCATAACTTGATTCCTTCAAAAAAAACATTGAATAAATCCTAACATGTCATATTCATCTAGATAATTCATGGATGACAACAATTATTTCAAATAATATTTATTTTAATATTTATAATATCATTTATTCGAATTCCTTATTAAAGAATCAATCACTGCACTATTATTATGTCATAAATAAAATTATTTATTTAATGTCTAAAAATTATAAATAAAATACCATGATGTATTAAATATTTTATATTTATAATTACTATTTATAGTCAAATATATTAGTTATATAACCCTATATTAAAATTTCTTAGTAAAAGATACAAGTTTATGCTATATTTCTCTTTACTTTAAATTAATTCTTATAACATGTCATTATTACACCCAAGTGACTCCATGGAGTCCCAAAATCGACCCAAGGATGCCCCTAGTTGGAAAAATCACATATAATAGGATTATGACATGTTTTATGGTAGTTTAATATTATTATAATTTTATTATTTACTCTTATTTACCAGATTTACCCTTTAACCATGGTAAATAAAATAATTACTGAAGTTACTATTCATAATATCCAAAAATAATAGGTACATATTTACACAATTTGGACCTTATAATTCCAAATATGGAATATATTTTTCCAAATTCAAAATGTATAATTAGAAGAAATTAATTTAAAATGAATTCCCATTGTCAAAACCGGAAAAAAGGTTTTACAGAAGTAAAAACTATCAAAATATTGACATGTTTTTATATTCAATTTCAATGCGAAATAACTTAAAATGAAAAAAATTGGATTAAATGGTAAAAAAAATAATCTAATAAAACTTTAAAACCAATTAAAATTACAATATTACTATATAAATAAATTATATGAAAATACTTTTTTGAATTAAAATGCAGTATTTTTCACTATTTATTAAAATATGAATTGCATCAGAAAAATACCAAAATTTCAACCAAGGTAAATTTTGATGTACCACTTCTAAATAAAAAGTTTATTTTGTCAAATATGACATATAAAAGTTACAAAAACTATATTTAAAAGGGTTTATTCATCAAAAGGTGGCAAAATGACCTTTTAAAAATATTAGAGTATTTTATGCATAAAATTGGATTCATTCTCATTTCAATCCTATAATATTTATTGGATAAACGTATAAACATTTAACAAATATGTAAAATAATAATATAGTTAATTCTATTCATTCCTGCCAATAAAAAAGTTAGGAATTAACTACCATTTAAAATAGTATTATTATTATATTATTATTTTTTGGTATAATTCACTATTGTGTGCAACGTAAGGTTTCAGAGAAACATGTTGTTGCGTGTCGAGTATGCGATCAGAAAAAGTATCTATTTAATTTAAAATTAATATCTTATTCATAAATATTAATAGATATGAAAAATTATGATTCTATAAATACTCGGGATGCTACACATTGTTCTTATAGCCTAAGAGACAACTTCCAACATCAATTCCATTGTGGAATGATCTAATAATTCTTGGCATGGGGATTATCCGGTATATTATTTCAATACGTTATCCATTACTAATTTATTCATCACTTTCAATCCATCAAAGTATATTTTTTAAATAATATTTGGTAGAGCAGTTGGTATCCACTTAATATAATCAAATTGATTCAACGCTATCTTCCTAAGAGCTTCTAGATCCTCCTTTAAAATATCATGTTCAAAAACAGTCATGACCTACACATGGGACTCAATTATATCATTTTTTTAATATATTAACATTATAAATCAACTCATAATAACTTATACAAGCTCACTCATTAGCCACATTAAGCTCAACCTTAGGTATATCTGAGATGGTATGATTTGTATGAACTGATAAAGATATTTCTTAGTGAACTTATACACTTTGAACTTTATATAAGGAATGATTTAAATAAATCAATTTATTTTCTTCAACCTAAGTAAACTCTTTAAATTGAGATGGTTTAGCAGATTCTAGCCTCATTTTTCTCTTAACTATAATCAGAGTAGCTTCATCAGCTTCTTCTAATTCATCTTCATCAGAACTATCAGTATTACTACTGATAAAACTAACAAATTATCTCCTAACTTTCTAACTCTTCTTAAAACTAATATATACTTATAAGAGATTAATACCTCTATATATTGTGGATATATTCCTTTCATGACCATTAATTATGATCTTGGTAATAGTTGTATCCATAATTTCTCAAGATGCATAAACTGGTATTATAGGTGCTTGAATAGTATAAAGTGAGGATATATCTACAATCACTTAATGTATTGATGATTGTACTTCTATAATATTTTATTATTTAGTTTTAATCTCTTATAATACAACAATTTTTACTATTTGGTGTATGTTAGTAAGAGTTTTAGTGACTAATGGGTCTTCCACTACCAAACATTCAATAGGTTATTCTAAAGGTGAAATCATCACAAACCCATGAGATATATCCCCTTAACATAAGAAAAGTCTAATTCTATCTCCTCTTTGGTTATAAAAGTTGAAAACTTCCTCACTAAAGAACTATAATAAAATAAACTACACTTCCTAACCCCCATAAATTATTTGTTCAAACCGTGATAGAGTGTAGTGGTAGTTTTGTCCATATGTACACAATCTTTGACAAAAATAAACATTAATATTGTCTCAAAAGGATAAAAATTAATAGTTTTGTTCTAAAAATATCTCATGTACCTCATTTCATAAATATTAAGATTCATATATTAATATATCAAAAACTAGTATTACAATGTAAAACATTGAACAAAATCTTCTCAAACACTCTATTAAATTGGGAAATTGGGGACTAGATAAACTTCACAAGAACTCTATTTTTTTAATCCAAGTCCTTTTCTAGTTTATTTTCCAAATATAGAATTCAAAAAAGATTATTTGGTATTTTTAGAGGACTAATTTCATCAATGGAAACAAGTTAAGTGTTTAAATCAAAGTTACCTTCACAAGGATATCTAAAACTTCATAAATAACTATTAAGGACATAAAAAAACCTTTTGATTAATATTTATAGTAATAATATCCTCAGAATCATAAAAATGATACACATTAGTCCCATAGAATTCATGATATTCCATTTAAAATAATAACTCCACTATTTTTTATCAAAAACATATTCCAAACCTTAGAGATTGATAAGCCTTTTGAGTAGCATATCTGTCCTAACGAGCTAACTAAAATCAATGGTTTTTTCACTAAGAAATTTTCTTATGGACCATGAACACTTTGATCTGCTTTCAACATCATTATTTGGTTGCTTTATTTTTTCCTTTATCAAAGATAGTTATAAGGTCTGAAAAATTATGTTAAATAGGGTTGGAGAGTAAGGTGATGAAAAGTATATGGTTTCAAAGGGTTTATGTGTAGGACTGATTTGCTTTCTTTAATCGAGGTTAACCAAGGAGTTGAACTAGGTGGCATGAGAGGTAATTATGAAACTAATAGGTTATGTGTCATATTATGTTGTGACTAATACTAAAAATGATGGCATCATTTTTAAATTGAAATTAATAAATATTAATTTACTAAATATAAATTTTATGCACGACAAGAATATGAAAAAAAATACATAGAGAAAAATTAATTCAAATTAAATAAAGATAAATTGGATTTAATAAAATCAAATAGATCGATATGTAATGGTTTAGTGAGAATATCTTCTTGTTTATTTTTTTGTACAAAAAAAATCCAAATATATGTCACCTTTTTGCATGATCTCTGAAGAAATGATGATGTAAGTCGATATTATTTGTTCCATAATGCGTTTTCACATTTTTTAAGATGTTTATAGCACTAGAGTTAGCACATTTTATTGTAACATGATTAAAATTAAATCAAAAATCTATTAAGTTGTGTTTTATCATTATCACTTGTTCACAGCAACTATTAGTAGCTATATACACTGGTTTAGCAGTAAATAAAGTAACCAAGTGTTGTTTCTTAATAGACTAAGATACTAGATACTTACCTATAAAGTGGTAGGTTCCTAAGGTTCTCTTCCTATCTATTTTACATCAGAGTATGAAGTTAAATTAAAATCTTAAGTTTTAAGAAATATTAAATAAAGATAAATGTTTCTATTTAAATATCTTAAAATTATTTTGGAAGCTTTTAAATGAGATTCCTTGGGATTTTATTGGAATATAACACATAAACATAATTTATAGTCTAATAGAAGTTAAATACATTAAACTCCCAAATATTACATATTATAACTTATTATCAAATGGTTTCCCAGCTTTATCCAAATCAATTTTTTCATTTTAACTCATTGGAGTTTCAAATAATTTACTATTTTCAAGTCTAAACCACCTAAATAATTAAAGTATGTATTATATTTGATTTATTACATTCCCAAAGTATTTTTATAAATTATAAAACCTAAAAAAATTTAGATCACTCATTATGCTCATTTAAAATTATTTTTTCATGAGTTTTGAAAAATCATTACATAATTTATTATTATTAGAGCCAAAAATAACCTTAGTAACATTTATTTGAACTAAAAAGATATATGAATATGGGGTTTTATTGAAAATATTAGGATCTTTTATTCCTACTTAAAATTAATTTTATAAGAGAAAAGAACTTAAATGATCATACCAAACTCTAGGTGCTTTATTAAGGCCATAAAAAGATTTGGTAAGTTTTGGAAAATGTGGATTTTTGAAACCAAGAGGTTGTTCAACATAAACTTCCTCCATAAGAAAACAATTTCGAAATTCATTTTTTTATATCCATATGACATAATTTTAAATTCATATGTTATGCATAGGATGGTAAAATTCTAATTACTTCTAATATAGTTAGGACTATGAAGGTCACTTCATAATATATTATTTATTCTTAGGTATACCATTTATCTACTAATATAGCCTAGTTCCTAGTGACCACATCATAGTCATTATTTTTTATTTCTAACAACCCATTTTGTTCCTACCCCCACACTCAGAAGGGGTGGTAGGGGTGGGTAGGGGTTTGGGGTGTGGTCACGGGGTCAAGTCCCAGGGCATGTAGTTTATGTTTATTTCCTTTGTTTCATTGTGTGTCACTTTAGCGGTTGTAACCAATTTTTTAAAATCCCATGTTGTTCCTATAATAGGGTAATATGAGGGCATATCAACTAATTCTCATTCCTTTTTCCTCTTGAACTAATTTAATTCTTCTTACATTTACAAAACCAAACTCTCATCCATTAATGTTTTTTTATGGACTTAGGCTATGGTTGAGACACAAAGTTAAAATATTCTTCAATATTTTCTACACTTAATTTAATCTTGATACCTTAATATAGGATTCCTATTACTAAATCTAAAGGGTTATTTTTAAAGGTTCTAGGATTTCTAGGCAACACACTTTCTGCTTCACTATTATATATCCTTTTATAATTTAGTTCACAAAAATAATCTTCCCAATAATCATACATTTTATTTTCAAAGAGATTCTGAGGTCTCATGTTTTCAACAGAACCAATTAGCTCATAAACTAAACTCATTTTGTGATCAAAAGGATCACTTTAATCAAATTTAACATTATTTGACTCTTCAGTAATCTTTGAAAAATTATTAAAAACTATATATAACTTGAAATTAGTGTAATAACAAAGAAATATTTCTTCATCATCCTTTGGATAAAATTTACCATTTATGTCTTTAGTGTTTAGAATATAAACTTTTCATCCAAACACTTTAAACTATCTATCTTTTGGTTTTCTATTATTCCACATTTTATAGGGTGTTTTCTACAAAATATGCCTAATTGGAACTCAGTTCATGACATAACATGTTGTATTTACAACTTCATCCCAAAAATGAGTGGGAAGGTTATATTCACGTAATATTTTTCTAGAAATTTCTTGTAAGTTACTATTCTTCCTTTCAATATCACCATTATTTTGAGGTGTCTTGGGGGATAAAAAAGTGTGCTTGATACCATGTTTTTAATAATAGGAATTGAACTCATGGTTTTCAAATTATCCCCCTTGGTTATTTCTTAAATCAATAATTTTGGAACATTTTTTATTTTTCAAAAGTGTACAAAAATTGATAAAATTTGAACAAGTTTCACTCTTAATACTTAAAAAGAAAACTTAGGTAAATCTTGAAAAAAAATCAACTAACACATGGAAGAATACTTTCTTTTTAGTATTATAGTTTGAGATAGCCCAAAAAATACATGTGGATAAGTTCCATTTTCCAAGATATAGAAACCACTTTAATTAATTTGAAATATGACTTGTGTTTCTTTCCCATTTCACATGCATAAAATGGATTCTATTTATTTAATTTAAGTTGAGGAAAATTTGAAATCAAATTTATTTTAAATAACTTTTTCTAAGAATAAATAATGAAATGATGAATTATTCTATGCTAAATATATACTTCATTAACTTCAACATTCAAACAATTTAAATTCTATATATATAAACAAATAGATATAAATTATAAAAATTTTAAGTTCTTGGTTATTTAAATTTAAAAAGATTTATTTTTAGAAACTAAAAAATAATTATTAGAGAATTTTAAAGAATAAACTTTATCAAAAAGTTGAGAAATGTTAATCAGGTTGTGCTTTAAACCCTACAAATAAAGAACTTTTTGATGAGGGTTGACTATGGATTTCAAAAAAAAATCAAGTTCCAACTATCTTTCCTTTTTATTTGTCACTAAATGTTATATATCCTCTATCAATCATAGAGACTGAGTGAAAGTTGTAAAAATCTCCACGGATATGCCTTGAATAGCCAATATCCATAAACCATTTTACATTATTGTTAATATGGCTTATTCTCAATAAATAAAAATAAAAAAAATGTTTTTTATATCTAAACACTACTAGGTCTAGTAATTTTAGAAACAAATTATTTGGATACCCAAATATGTTTTTATTTTTCAAAATTAAAACTTAAATTGAGCAATTTTGCAGAGATGACAGCTTTCTTTATCCCAAATATTTTTGGTTTTATTATATAGCATTAATTTAAAAAATTACAATTTATTCCATAATTAAATCATGTAATACTAGTAATATTTTTAGTTTTAAAGCTTGGTATAAAATATTTTTTATAAATCTTGGGTTGTTCACCTCGGATTCCTATTCCAAAACTTATTATTAAAGACTATATTATTTCCAAGAATTTGATTCAAGTAATTTTCACCTTTTTTGAAACCATTTTCATCATCTTTGTGATCTTGAAATTATTTTTCTAATATCTCAATCTTGTTATCATGTTTAGAATTGGAAACAATAAAATTTTCCAGTTTCCTTTCAAATATAATTTTTTTAAGTCCTCTTTTTCATTAACAACATCACTGTAAGGATTTTTTAGGGATTTTTTTTATTTTTCAAGATTTAATATTTTGTTTCCAACATGGTACAATATTAATTTAATTCTTTATAAGACCAGTTTTTATTTCCTGATTAAAATTCAATATTCTAAGAATAAAAATAATGCACCTTATCTAAGTGTGCCATAAAGCATATATTGGCCTTTTCATAAGATAATTTAGCTTCTGATTCTGAAGTTGTATCATCACCAAAGTATTTAAAAGTGGTTTATGTACATTTAATGGATTTCTTGTATTTATTCTTATATCCAACCTTCTTGAAATAATTTTTCTAAAAATTCTTGTTTTCCTGCAGTTGAGGATATTCTGGCTCGATGTGCCCAAGATTATTACACCCAAATCATATAACTTCTTTAGATTTTCCCTCATTCTTACTATACTTATTGAAGGGTTTTCTAAAACATATTCTATATTTAATATCTTTTTTAACTTTATTACAAACTATGAAAGTTCATCATTTGATCCTAAATTTCTAGAGGTATCTTCTTCTCTAGATAATTTAGTAATGTGCATAGTCTTATTATTCTTATTATCTTTAGAAGCAGAAACCTTCAATGCATAATTTTACTTCTTGATGAATTTACACTCTATATCTTTAGCTTCCATCTAATCCTCATACATTATAATAGTTCCAATTATATTTTTTATTTTAAAAATTTTTACCCCTATTGACATCCTAATGGCTGCCAAGATTTCACTCCATCTAGGTGGTAGAATTTTTATGATTTTAAAATCTTGATCTGGTTTAGAGATGGTTGTTCTTAATTAAGAAACATTATTTACAACCTAAATAAGTCTTTTATTCAGTTGGGAAATGACTTCACCTTCCATTATTATTAAATTATCAAACTTAATCTTAGCAGTATTATATCAAAGATCTCTCACATTGTTTATTCCTTCATAATCCACTAATATATTAGTTTATATTTCATGAGCATTTTCACATTGAAAAAATTTATTGAACTCCTCAGGACCTAGTCTGTGGAGGATGGAATTCATGGATTTGGAGTTTAAATAATAGTCGGGTTCAATTTCAGTATCCCATATTTCAAGTTGTGTCTTGGTAATTACATAGGGTTTCATATATTTAAAATAAACCTTCATACCAAGGTTCTTCAGATATATTATCATTTGTGCCTCCTAGTAACCATAATTTTCTCCATTAAGGTAGATTATTCATACGATAGACATTCCTCCTCTATTTTCAGATGTATCATCCATTTTAAGATGATCATAAGACTTCAATATTTGATAACTAATAACTCAAAAGTCACAAACTCTAATACCAATTTTTTATTGGAGACAAAATACAGCAATGAATCAAGAGGGGGATGAATTGAGTTCTTGAAAATTTCTTCACTTTAAGTCCTCCACCTCTTTTTTGTTAAATTATTATGGTATTATTTTGTTATAACTTTTTAGTAGAAAGAAAAAATATAAGATAAAGATAAAATGCAGATAATTTATTATTTTTTGAGGCACAAAGATCCCATAGTCCACTCCACCTAAACTTTACTCTATGGGTTTGGTAATTTAAACTATTCCATACCTTTTTTTATAGTTTCCCAACTGAGTGAAAGAATCTATTACTTATTAAAAAGTTCCTATAACTTTTAACCAGGCACTTCTTTTACAAGACCTATCCATAGTCTTAATACACTCGATTATTATGAGTTTTTATAGATACAAATATGTACAAAATAAGTTCAAAAAATGGTGCATAACATAGTTTTGAGAAAAAACTGAAAGTATATGAAGATACGTCTAGAAAAGATAAAAGGATTTTAGAGGTATCTCTATAAGTTATTTGATTTCATTAGATAATTGGATATTCATAGTAAGAGTGATATTTTAGAGACACGAATTGTGTACTGCGTGTATGTATCTATATTTATATATGTTTCTATACATTGTTTTCTCTCTATGTGTATTTTACTCTCCTTCATGCACTAGAAAAGTTTTCTATTCATATATCTTATTTTTAATTTTTCCAAAATCCCTCTTGATAACTCCAACAGTTGAGGAGATAATAATTTTAATATTTGAGATGATACTCTCTTAATTAGTAGGGTGTTTTTATTTTCATAAAATGGAAATAATATATATGGTATTTTTAGAAGATTTAATCTTTATTGGATTTTCCCATTTTGAAAAAAAAACATTTTTTCTAAATTTATTTTTCCTTATTTAGAAAAATCTTTCCCATATTCACTTAAAAGTGTAATTTGATTTATAAAAACATTTCAACAATGAAAATAAGTATAATTATATAAATTATTCATAGGATAACAATATATTTATAAGATATAAAACTGAAAACATTATTCTCTTGAGATAAATATATTGTAAAACTTTGTAAGATAATACACTTCTTACTTTTTTGACTTCTTCAGTATGTAATATAATCAATATAGATTTACTATTTGCTTATAATAAAAATTTCTTGATATAATTCATAAGATAATTTTCTATTTTGTAAGATAAACAACTTCAATGGTTCTATTTGATGTCCCTAAGATAATTCTTTTGTGAATTTCATTTTCATAAGAAAAACGACTTTACTTATTTTACATCTGACTAAACATATAGATCTTGAAAACTATGGAAGATAATTTACCTTCTCTGTGAGTAAATTCACTTATGTTGTAGTATAACATCTCTAAACTAAGATTCTATAAGATAAATCGCTTTAATGTATACTAAAATTCCAATGTGACTATAGAGTTTCCTTCTTAAGATAATTATGTTACATGTAATATAACATTTTCGTGTAAGATGAATTTATTTGAAAAATAAATAAATTACAACATCTATAAAATAGATCTATTTACACTTATAGTATACATGTAAATTATGATAAATTAATTTAGAATTTATTCAATAATTATCTCATAACTTTAAAGGATATTTAGAGATAAAATCTAAAACACTTAGGATAAATCAATCAGTAAATAAATAGGTATTTTGTGAATCATCAAAACACATAATATATTGATATATATAGGAAAAACATAATACTATCCAACAAAAGTGGGATGGTTGTAAAATAATATAACCCTAGTGCAATAAAATAATCTTATAATAATGTTGGAATAGATGAAAAACATCCTTGTAAAATAATGCTTCAAACATTATCACTCAATTGGGGTTAATAATATAATTGTTTGAAACTAAAAGTTCAATACCTCAAATTATAATATATATATGTGTGTGTGTTTTTTTGTGTGTGTGTTTATTAGAGAATAAATAATGTAACATAGATCCCATTAGTGTAAATCCTTTTGAATATGAAAAGTAAGATTGAGGTGAAAAATTAAAACAGCTTTTAGAAAATATTTTTAACATTGTCATAACATACAAACTTATATGTCACTAAAAAAGTAACTCTTGAAAAGGTGAAGTGAAATATTTTGAGAAATTTTAATTTTAAAAATAATATCTAACGCTATCCTTATAAATTACATAATTCTTTCAATAGTAAATTTAGAAGAAAAGATAAAATGTTTTATTATGAAAGGGACCTTTTCAATACTTTAAAATTACCTTTGTTACCCACATTATAAAAAGAGTAATAAAACATTATTTTTATTAAAAATTAATTTTCCAAAATATGATATAATTAAATATTATGTTGGGAGAACCTAATAATGTAAAAAATAAAGAAATAATATAACTCAAGTAAAGAATACTTGAGTTATCAATATCCCTTATGAGAAACATACTCCTTAAAGTAAGAAATATTTCAAAGAGTTGTATTATGTGGTACCAATGTAAATTTGTATACAAAAATATAATACCAAGTAATATATTAAATTGGTAGAATGTACCAAAATTTTATGTACAGTAGGATTATTATAACTCAAAGAATGAAAGTTGAGTTACTGGAAAGCTTTACAATTGGGGTTATAGTTGAGTAAAATAAATTTTTTGAAAAGGAACTGATTTTTCTTAATATTTACCATGAATAAAAAAATCATGATAATGATAAATTAATGGTTATTAAATACAAAATTCAAATTAAAACATGTTTTATAACATAAACATGTCTCAGGGAATTAAATTTTGAGACAAACCACCCTTGTAGGGTGAGTAACATTTTAATCAAAACCCCATGAAAGAGTTGAATTATAAATGAACTTAAAATGAAATTATAAGAATATAATTCCTGATATAATATCTCAAATTGTTATTATGTTTCCCATATAAGTTAAATTAGGTTCATAATAACAAACATGTCACAATGAATGTAATTTGAGATGAAAATCCTTACCCTGTCCTAGATTCATTTTACACATGGGGTTAACATTATAAGTAATAAAAATAATTTTATTAAATAAATTATTAGGAACCATATTATTGTATATTAAATTTAATATTTATCATTTATTATCATATTATATTTTTTACTATATGGTTTTTTCTTATGTTTGTGTCAAAATAGAATCACGGTCAGTTTACTTTTGGTCATTTTACGATCGAATGTGGTATTTTAATAATAAGATAAATACTTAATATGACCATTAAAAAACCAAAAATAAATTATAATTTGATTATTAAATCATAATAACATTATTATTTAAGTTCCCATAGTCATCCATGATAAATTTTTATAGCATTGTACAAGTAGGTGGTTAAACTAACCCCAAACATAAACACGCTATATATCGATGGGTTAGTATAGTTAATGAAGTGTATAATATCATTATAAATGAATAATAATGATATTATTTACATTTTGTATTTTTTAAAATAATATTTTATGTTTTTTGTATAAGTAAAAATTTAATGTGAAAATTAAAAAAATGTTACTTTGTGGAGACGGAAGTCCTCACAACACACAATTAACATTATTCTGTTTTTATAAGTGGATTGAAATAAATAAATAAATTTTTTTATATTAATATAATAAAAATTGTGTATAATTATGATTCTTATGTTATCATATTACCATGGTAGGGTGTTTTTGGAAGATAATGATTAATAATAAATGGTAAATACTAGGCAATACTCACTTTGGTACCTTGAAAATTCTCTTGAATGTATCCTTGGAAATGAAAGTATTAAGATAAATAATTTAGACTAGGGGATTATAAAATTTATAAAGGATTCTCATTGGATAAAAATTTTATATTTTTAATAAGAAATTAAAAAAAATGTGTGTAATGTATTGTGTTTTCAAACCATTTAAATTTTCCGTAGGATTCTGAAATTTTCATTTGGCTGGTAGTCCTAATGCTATACTAAGATTTGGAATGGATTTATGAGAATTAGAACACTTAAAAGTGTAATTTTTTATTTTTTTTAAGTATAGATAGGTTTCTTAGGTGTTTATATGAGTTTAAAGAGCATTGAGATTTAATAAATCACTTTTAGGGATAAGTAGGAAGGGGTGCATGGTTTGTTTAAACCATGTGGACCTCCAAGAGAAATTATGCAGCATGGTCCTGGGTAGCTAAGGGTGTTTCATGATTTTGTATAACCATGAAATAGGATTTTCATGGATATACAAGGGGTATATAGAAAATTACATAGGTGGTTGATGGGTTGCTCATGGTATGGTCAAACCTTGAGTCTATCTCACATGCTTAGTTCCAATTAGGTAGTAAGCCTAGAAAGTTTGCACATGGTTTAGTCAAACCATGTGGGTCATTAAAGGGGTGATTTTATAGTTTTTATCCTACCAAATATTTTTTTCTTCCCCTATTTTTCCTTCCCTCTTCTCCCATGCACTCCAGCCACCCGAATAATCCTTTGGTCTCTCCTCTAGGATTCCATGGATCTCCCTAATCTAGATTCAAAATCAAGATCCATTGGTCTTGTTGGATCTAGATTATTAATATATTGATTAAAAATATTTATTATTTTGTTTTCCTTTTCTATATTGAATGATTAATCAATACATATTATTTTTCCTTATTTTCAAAGAGTTTTCTGTATTTCTTTGATTTCTCTTGAACCAAATTTAATCAAAGCCCAATAATGGATGAGTGAATTATATTAAGAATAAGGTAAGTGGTCTTATTCTTTTCCATTAAATTATAGCATTATTATAAATTATTTCTTTGTGTCTTCCACTGTAACTTCCATATGTCGTCTCTTAAATGTGAAATTCAACATGTAAATTATTATTCCTAAATTTATGTTATCTTTATGATTTTAAATTGAAATATTAGAGTTCATACACTAAAACTTAAACCACCCCTTTAAGATGTGTTTCGTGTATGTTATGGTCTATTCTTTCTTAGAAACTTTAATCACCCTTTATGGGTGTTATTTAGATGTTTTTTTATAATATTCTACCTAATATTAAATCAACTTTTAGGTGTTTTGAATTAATTATCATGTAATATTTTCTTAAATTATATTAAATTCGTTGGTATTTAAACCATGAACCATTTGGTAATGAAACAACCTATGAGTTTCACTGATTTATTTAATAAAAAGGGTCATTTAAATGGGGATATTTGGATGGTAGGTGACATGATTATGCACATGGACCTCTTTATTTATACTTTATTTGAGATAAATGAAATTCTTACAAACATGAATTTATTTATTAAATTATGCTTGGATTGTATTTTACAAATGAAATTGTAAAAAAATAATGAATTAAATGAGTTATTATACTTTAAATTGGCATGGGTGAAGCCCATGGTTGATGCTTAGATACTAATATGAAACATGAAAAAGTAAATTACACTGCGCCTTGAGCGATACTAGTTTCCTTATTATGAAATAACATGTATGGGCTCATGGGTTTCTTGAATTATATTATGCCTTGAGAGATACCTAGTTTACTTATTATATAATTCCTAGGATGTTATCATAGTTTGGTTTAGATTATATGTACCATGAGCGATATTGGTTTTATCATTATAGAATATCATGGATGGGCTCATAGGTTACATTAATTTTGTTACGCCTTGAGCGATACTTGGGTTTCCTTTTACTAAACACCTTGTATGGGATCATAAGAAAGATAATTTTACTCATGATCTGAGTGATAATTGGGTTTCCTTTTTATGAAATTACTTGGATGGGATCATAGTGAAATTGGATGTTACGAGAGATACTTGGGTTTCATCAATACAGAACACCATGGATGGGCTCATAGAATAAATGAGATTAATTTACTCATTGGGAGACACCTAGGTTCCTCATAATGAAATAAATTGAATAGGATCACAGGAAAAATTAATTTTATCATGCTTTTTTATTAATGTATATGACTAGTGGTGTCTTCTTATGATGATCACTACACTAGTATGCCTTAGTTTGAACCTCAAATCCATGACCAACTAATGGTATTATGTTCAGATACATGTGACTACCTGAAATTTCCATATGGTTTACAGACACTCATTATAAATGAATGCCATAGGTTTAATATCGTTTCTATGCAACTAATATACTTTTATGACTTTATCTATGTTCCCTGATTAGAATGTCTTTTTTGATTTCTATAATTAAATAAATGATCCTTGTGATACTATTATGTGAATTCCTTGTCCTTCCACCTCAAGTCATTTTTTTTTTGAATTTATATATCTAGATATATTTTCATATATGAATATATATACATTATGTAATTTCATAGATATTATGGAATAATTTGAAGAAGGTATGGTCATTAGAGTGTACTTGAGGAAACCAAGCAGACTTATTTACATTTATTTATTTACTACTTTATTTATTACACCTGCACACTATTTCAATTTATATTCATAGATTGGATAGAATTAAACATCATTGGTGGTGGCCTACCAAGAATATATCACACCTTATTTAGGATTCCATTACACTAGGTCACCCTAACAGATCTCATAGTTGCAGTTTAAGGGTAATGGATTTATGATTATGTCATTACACTTGTATATGGGAGCATTGGAGCATAAGACTGAGTTAGATAATAGGATTCTCATGGAGATAACCTTTGGGATTTTGTTATTTACCATATGTATTGCTTATTATATCACCTATTGAATGTATTTTCCTTGTAAATTATAGCATCACATGGTCATACATTGTTTTATTTTTTGGCGTTGTCTAGTTTATTCATTATTTATTTTTTATAAATCATGGTTAACTTCATTTCTCTATTTTTTCATATTCTCCCGTTGTTGTTTTATTGTATATACCATTGTCCTAATCTGATCATGAGGGTGTATTCTCCCCACCGAACCATTATTGTACCCTCTATACTAGTCATAAGTCTCTAGAATAGGGGAATACACACTTGAGTCCATGTGAAAAACCTTCTTGGGCACCAATTAAATGGAACTCATGTCAGGATGTTACAAAGTAATATTATAGGGATTTTTCCTTTATCTTACTATTTTTGTATAGTATACTGGAGACTAATAATGTATCGAATATTGGTAAATATTTGTGTCTCAGAGTGATCGACACTCACATGGGGTAAAAAACTGAGTGGATAATGATGGGACTATTTTTTGTATTGTTTGTTATTACATTTGGTTATTATTTCACCTTGAGTGCTTGATATACCATATAATTATTTCTAATTTATGAGATTATGTTATTTTACACTTGTTCGTAAGGAAATTAAGTATCATTACATGAATCATTATAGGCATGTAAAGATTCATATTCCATGCATGTTTCATTCCATGTAGGTTTTATTCTTATACTACATAATATTATGATATGTGCCTTGAGTGTAGAACATGATCATGTGATTATTTATCATTCTTATCAGTATACCATGTTTACTAGATTATTTTTCATGCTTGTGTGTATACCATTCTGTGTGAAAAAAATTCCATGTTTAACTTTAATTATTTCTATGATATTCCATTCCTTGAGATAGTTATGGTATATTCTTTCTTAAATAAAATGTTTTCATCAACCTAAATGGTGTTTTCCCACAAAGATTGATGGTGTAATTCTATTTTACTAGCTGATTATGAAATGTTTGATTCATGGATCATTGGTTTCATGGACTAAAATTTGAATGGTTAAAATTAAATGGGTATAAATTTTACAATTTATAAATTGTATGGGTTATTTATAAATTGGGAGTGGAAATCTATAAAATTGAACCATTATAAATGAAGGGTTGTAGTAAGATTAATTCTAATTATAAATTATAAAGGCATGTGCCTTTAAAATTTCGTAATGGTAATTCATATAACTGGACCATTAAACAAATATAAATTTTTTTGATATCTAACCTATAAATGATGCAATTATATATGGGTTGTATGCTTGATTCGACCCAAGTAGGTCGGTCTTGGCCAATTATAATTTTTTGATAAACTTGACTCAACCCGAGTAGGTTGGACATGGTTCTTTATTCTTATGATATGAACCTACTAAGGGTGTATTTAATCTTTAATAAATTAACTATTATTGGGTTTCATTTAAATGGATTCATGATGGTAGGATGGGACACTCATAGTTTTCCTTAATATTTCATATGCCTTAGTTATTAACCCATGTGGGTATAATTTTTCTATATGGGATGGTTATTTAAAGTGTTAACATCCACTTATATAGGTTATGTATAAATGTATGATGGAATCTTACTGAGATGATCCAATTTAATTAATAAAGTCTTCTTATCTACTTTTGGGTTGTACTTATATAAGGTTTTAATTAATTAAAATTACAATTACAACATAAAGTGTGTTTTCCTCTATAGATTATAATTGAAATTTTCTTTAACTAGTCCCAATTGTGAGATCCTCATAGATAAATAAAATAGAAAAAATAATTTATAAGATAAATTACCTAATTATGACAGGATTTCATCTAAATAATAATGCTTGAAAGTAATTTTGAAATGACTTTCCAATGTTCCTTGGGGCATTAAATAAATAAAGTTCCATAAACTTTTTCCTTATGATTAGTAATTGATGTTCTCAAATTTGGATTAACATAATGGATTAAATGAAACCTAAATGTGGTTTTATTAGTTTTCAACTCTCATTTAAGGGTTAATTATATTGTTTTCTTGAAATTTTCCTTGGAAAGGGAATGTGAGCATTCTCCTAGGCTTCTTCTTCAATCGCTTGAACCTAAATGATAAGTTATAGAGCCTAGAGACCTTTTTTTGTATGACTCTAGTTTCAGGATCGATGCCTTCTGTTAAAAATAAAGGGGTTATCCCAGTTGTGGTATCACCATTAGAAAATAAAGCATTGCTAAATGTTTTAATTAATTTTCATATGTTATGTTCCATTTGAACATTGTTATCCCAAGTAGGGATCTTAATTTCTAAACACTCTGGTGGAATGGGAGGTCATGTGGTAAATTGACCCTTATTAAGGAAGGGATAATTTTGTAATGCTCGAGTTCAATGGTTTAGACATGACTAGGGCATGGTCAACCACTTATTAGGTCATGTGAACCTCCTTATTCCTGTCTAGTGATGGTTGAATCGATAAGTCATCAACCAAGTTAATAGTCATATGGGGTAATATGACTCTGGACTTAAATATTTTGTATTTTCCATCAAATGTTGAGATAAATAGGTCCAATAATCCTACGGATAGTATAAAATATCATTTCATTATGTTATTAAAACCTCAAAGTAGTATGTATTGATACACATGGTATCTGTTGAGTTGATAAAATGGTATAGAAAATCATATAATTTTGGTCGAAATAATTAAGCCTTGAGATGTTTTTTTATCACATGTTATCTCCATGGTAGAGTAAATTATACATTGAAGGAAATAATATTCACCACAATGCTTGGGATGATTTTTTTAAAAGGAGAGGGTGTTGTTATAGGCCGGTTAGTTTAGTTTTTTCTTTCACTCCTTATTCTAGTGACATGTGTGAGCATGGATCGGAGGAGATTCATGTATACTTCTAAATTGAATCTGGACTAGTGTGCTTGTATATGGCCATTTGTTCTCTCTTTTCATAATTAATTCTTGGTAAAAGAGTGTTGACCACATCTAAAACCATGGTCAGTGGACTATAGATCATGTTTCATGATAGGAGTTTCTTTTATCAGTAAATTACAACTAGGATACTCCTAAGGTGGGGATCATCACATTGAATGTGTATTATTGTGTCCTTCCAAGTAGATAGAATGCGACATTAAAGGAATAATTTGAAATGGTTAGTATGGATTCTAGATGAAGATTAAATCTTGAATTCAATGTTTCAAGTCTCATTCATGATGATAAGTTTAAAACATAGGTGTGAGATTAAACCAGGCCTGGGTGCTAAATTTAGGATCAAAAGGAATAAGTGATTCTTTAATTTTATGGGCACAGCATGATTATAAAATTTTTGGTTGTGCGTGAAAACTTTGAAGATATCATAGGTTAAGTTTTACTTTAGTATTTTTTTTCTTGAACAATCCTAGAATGCCTCAGTAATTAAGGAATCATGGTCGGTTAATGATGGTGCACCGATTGGTGCATCAAATATCTTTAAAAGAAGTTGGTTGCTAATGGTTAGACCATTATTTCCTATCATTACATGGTTATGGTTGGTTGGAAACCATGTCGGGGATTTAGTCTTGGATATTAAATGAGTTTCTTTGGTCTTATTGGTAATCATAATATCCTCTTAGTGTAATCTTAGATTATTTATGATCATGGACCTTATCTTCACATCGTCCAAGGTACACTAAGAGAGTGTTGGTTATATGTTGAGAAAAAGAAAGGAATTAAACGCCTTGATGACTCGATTAATAGACTTTGTGGTATTTCTGCTCTAGGATCATGGTTATTTTAAGAGTCTTGGTTTTCCCTAGGTGATACTTAGATTCCCATGTAGGAAGGACTTGGATAGACTCATGGACACCAACTGATTCTCTAACTCGAATGTCAGGAAAGATACCATTATTAATATCAGTCAATGTTCTAAATACATGGTAATTTTTCTATTTATTAACATCTCACTTATAAACTCAAGAGTATGGATAACCTTAGATGAGATCCTTATACCCCAGTAGTTGATTTTGATGTTACACCAAATAAGTAGTCAGCCTCGGATGATATGTTTTGGTTTTGATGATCCAAGGGTGCTGGATTGGGTACACACCTACATTCATGTTTTGACATGATGACATAAATGAATGGTTGGGTTGGAGGAATCATCAAAATTCTATTACAATATTCAATGATCATGCTAGGAATAAACATTAAAATTACTTGGGATAAAGGCATTATAATCAATTTTCAGATTCATCGGCTACTAGATCCGATCATTTTTAGGGATAGTTATCCAATACTGTCATGACTTGTTATCCTATTTTCTCACTAAATTCAGTTAGTGAAGAACTGCATCAAGCACATCATTGGGATGATATGAGTGTAGTGTAAGGTTTGGCTAATAATTTTTAGGGAAACGTTGGCACAACCAAGAGAAATGTGGTAAATTGGAAATTGATATTTTGATCAAGTTGAGAATCATGCTAGTATAATATTTAAAACAATTAGGGCTTGCTCAAATAGGTGATTATTATAGTGGAGGTATTGTGACCCAGAATTGTCTATTCAATATAGAACCTATGGTGGGGATATTTATAGGATGGTTGATAAAATAGGTGAATATTTTTTCATGTCTTGAGTTAAATAGGCTCGAGTAAGCATAGTCTCAATGTTTCAATTTTTAATACAAGTGTTGGCTTAAGTTTTAATGGATTATGTACCATACACTTGGATGATATGTTTACAGTCATGTTTTGCATTTAAAAAACAACACGTCCATTTTAGTAGGTTTTTTCAAAACTGTAAGAACCTAGATCTTCATTTTATGTATGGGTTTTCTTTTCTAGTGTTTTTGAGAAAAAGCAAAGAATTTGTAAATTTAAGGAGTACACGTCGTGTACTTTTGAGTACACACTATGTACCCGGTTTCTGCAGGTGACCATGTACTAGCCAAGTAATGGCCGAGTACATGGCCATGTGGGGTGACCTGAAGACTGCCTAAAGTAGGGCCCAGTAAAGGCATATACACGCCGTGTACTTTTAAAAGACACATCATGTACTTTTATTTTTATTTTTTATACCGTACTGAGGTCACGTATCGTTCATAGAAACCCCTTCTTCTAAAAAAGTCTCATCCAGGAGTTACCGAGGAGAATGATTCTTCTTAGAGCCCCTGATTGACAATTCATTCTCTAATTCAACTGTCATTGATTGCATTGGAATCTCCACTGTGAGTTCTTCCTTCTTCTAGAACCTCTTCTCTTGATTTTTCTCCTTTCATGAGATATACTCGGTTGAGTGTTTTTTACATTTTTGTAGATCTACTGCATTATAGGTCAATTCAAAGGCCAAATACAGAGTATATCAATCGTACAATGCTGAGGTAGGTGGTTTGGGCCTTTTTGTAGTTAGTCATAGAATTTTATGTGCAAAAGTGTCCAATACCTTATATTGGGGTATTGCATGTTTAGGTATTTTAGCCCTGTTAATGCCCGTTATGCCTTTTGTGCCTGAGTAGAGGTTGTTTGATTGTGAATTGGGTTATTTTCCATTCTATGGATGTGTTACTCATGTTTTTTTGATATATACCATTTGTTCTAGCTTTTCTGGTTGGGATTCTTATTTTCCATGCTTAGTGTTGTTATGATGGAGTGATATTATCTGATACGGTTATATTCTTGTAGTTGTTTAGCCAAGTAGTTCTTCAAAGTTGTTAGACAAGTAGTTATTAAGGTTTACTTTGGTTATTGAACATTGTTGTGCACGATTGACTTACAAATGGTTGTGGGAACCTAGTGTAGTAGACCATAGGGGGAATGAACATTGAGGGATTCTCTAGAGTGTATGTTTACTTTTATGTTGTGAGACCATAGGGGGGGATATACTTTGTTCTCCCTCAGAGTGTCTATAGTTCCATGTCACGAGACAATAAGGGGAATTAGACATTGAGTGCCTCCTCAGAGTGTTTATAGTTACTGATATGAGACCACATGGGGAATTTACAGTGAGTGCTTCCTCATAGAGTCTTTTCTAAAGCTAAACCATAGGTTTTATAGTTTGAGTACTTCCTAGAGGGTTGTTTGTGTTTGATTGGTTGAACCATAGGGATTAGGCTATGAGTACTTCCTATAGGGTAACTTGTATTTTATTAGTTAGTTACTTGATATGTGAAAATAAATGCAATTGAAACTGTAGGATTGTTTACTTTTGATTACTTCCTTGTTTGTTGCTTTATTTTACTTATTGCCTTCCATATATATTCACTGACTGTTAAGCACAGATCTTTGGGTGGTTTCCTACTGGGATTATTCTCACACCCTGTTTGGGTCATGCTTTTGAGCCCAAAAAGATTATATTGTTGTAGGTATAGATAAGGGAAATCACCCTTCTACATCAGGTACTTGACTGCTATGGAGCTAGAGAGCATGGGACTAAGATGAGGCTTTCAATGTTGCTAGAGTTATTTACTTTTTTTCTTTTTTACTTTGGTTTAGAACTATTTTCCCGCATTGTGACTTATTTGGATACTTTCATAGATACTTGTGACATGCGTCATTATTGATATATATATATATATGCTATAGTTTTTTATTTACTTCCAGTCTTTTGTTGTTACTATTTTATGTTATTATTATTGCTTCTTCTACTTTTATTTGTTTATTCCCACTGTGTTACTCTTCCAATGAGGGAATAGTTTCCCCACTATCACACCCAAGTCCCTCATTGTTAGTCGGTGGCCTCTGGAGTTTGGGGAAATTCACTTAAGACCATATGACCAACTGGGTATGGGGCACCTCTAGGCAGCACCTAGAACTGGGACATTTCAAAGTGTTATCAGAGGAATTATTTTCTTCTTGACTTACTTTTTGAAGCCTCTATCCAAGGATATGAAGTAATAGGTACTTGGTAATAAGTTATGCCTAGGAGTAACTAACCCATGTAAAGGGAAAAGCCAATTTACCTCATTTATTTCAATTTTTTTGGTTTTACAATTTTACAGATGATTTGATTTCACCATTGGGTGATTCACATGTTTTTTGTTGTTATAACTAATATCATTGAGGTTCAATTTTTGTCATAACTCGATTAGATTAGGGTATTCCATCTCATACATCATATAGGAACTTGTTAGAGATCACGTGTCATTCATTCTTATTAGACCATTTAGGGTGCATTAATGATTTCATGTTTTTGTGATAGATGTTGTAATAGATATGAATTCCATTATGATAGATGCCTTGATAGAATACCTACTACTTGATAGGGTATTGAATTTTGTAAGTTTTCGTCTAAATGAATGCCAAACTTTGGTTCTTGAGGTGTTATGGGCCCTCATGGATCGTAATTTGGTGAATCATTGCATTGTTATTCATTGTATATGACATGTATAAGATTCCAATATTTGATTTGCGGGGAGTATGGTCCCCCACGGATCTGAATCTGGCACTTAAATGTCTATTTCAATGCTTTATGGGATTCCGGAGTAGTTTCTGAGGCTTACTATCCAAAAAAAACCTAGAATACGCATTGTGTATTTCTGAATACACACCATGTATCCTTCTGTTCGATAAGGAACTGTTTTTCTTAAGTACATGCTATGTATTATATGTACACACCATTTAGTTTCTAACCGTTTCAATAACTGTGTGGGCAGAGACATGGGGATAGTATTTTTTTGGGTGGGACACGTAATGTACCCTATGTTCATGTAGTTTATTAGGAGCCATGTGTCCGGCCGTGTGACTAACAACATGGGTGGATTATGGGTAGTTAGTACACGTTGTTTTTTGGCACAAACACGCCATGTAGATTCATCCATGTAACCGGTCTTGTGACTAACAATACAGGTCAGTGAAATCCTTCTATTACACACCATGTCTTGCATGAACATGCCGTTTATACTCGTTCTAGGAGAACTGTGTGGGTTAGTCATGTATAAGAACTCGGGAATGGGAAAATGATTCAGGTACATGCCATGTGTATGGGGTGTTACACAATCAGGGTTGGAAGGAGTACATGCCCATGTGAAGGCTTAAAGGAACGCAGTGTGTAGGGGTCATACATGTCGTGTATCCCAATTTTTATAAGTTTGAATGCTTTATTTATCCTATTATTTTCTTACAATTCTAAGTTTTACTCCTTGATAATCATAATCTAAGGTGTTCATTTTACCTTACAGAGTCATGCCACCAATACATCCTCTGGTTTTATGCCAAATACAGGGTAGTGATCAGACACCGGACATGGGTGATCAAGGGATAGTTGTAGATCCTCTAGTTTTTTCCATTTTGGCACCAGCCATTATCCTAGATATAGGTGATGATGCACAGTTCTAATAGGGCTTCATGAGGTTTATGTAGACCTTCCAGGGACTACCTCCTCTTGGCCCGTCTATGGAAGATTTGATGCAGGTTTTTTAGCAGCAGCATCCTCCCACTTTCTCAAGGGAAGAAGGACATCAGGCTATAGAATCATGGTTAAAATCCATGTCATCGATCTTTGAGCATCTAGATAATCCTGAAGATAGGATTGTGAGTCTCTCTATGTATATACTTAGGGATTCCACCAAGAGGTGGTGGGATGTGATCTCACAGGCGGGATTCCAGTAGGTTATGGCTTGGGATGAGTTTCAGTGTTCCTTCTATGATTACTTCTACCTGGAAAATTTAAGGGTTGATCGAGCCTGGGAGTTCATGAGTCTGGAATAGGGTACTCTTCCCATCATGGAGTACACTTCTCTCTTCATAGAGTTACAGCACTTTACACCCATTCCAGGGGTGATGAGTTATTTCTAGCAAGGAAGTTTGAGGATGGTCTTAGGCATGACATCCAATCTTAGGTGAAAATATTAAGGTTGACTTAAATCACCTCTATAATCAACCAGGCATTGATCATGAAGCACAATCAGAGGGATTTTGGAGCTGTGATCTAGGGCATCTCAACATCCAGAGTTGGTACCCCTTCTACTGACAGCAGGAAGCGCTACAGGGAGTCTATGCGTGGAGACCCAAGGAATTGGGATACTTCTTATGGTATCTAGGTGGTGTTCTACCAGTGCGAGAAGAGTGGGCATATGAGGAAACATTACTCAAGAGACCTAGTGGAGTTCCAATCTTGCGACAAGATGGGTCATCTTCAACATTTCTGTCAGTTTTTTCTCACTAGCAACTGGTGATAGGGGTTTTGTCTCGACTCCTCATACCAGAGCAGGACCACCAGTACCACATTAGTCAGGGAATTGGAGTTATTATGGCCATTCAGGCTGAGGTGGAGGTCGCGATCATGGTATACAATCAGAATACTTTTACCAACAACAATGTGGATCAGCTCAGGGTGGTCAGGAAAGGTCATAGGGTCACGGTACTGTCTTGATTTTTGTAGTTGAGAAGACCCAACATGAGTAGGATCCTAGACCATCTATAGTTTAAGGTACGATCATAGTTTCCTCAGTTTTAGATTCTTCACTTTTTGATACAGGGTTTCCCCATAGTTTTATATCGGTTACTATTGTGGAGATCTTTGGGCTCTATATCTTTTTTTATGTTGATGTCTTTACACTAGACACTATGTTGGGGACAATAACGGCTAGTGTACGTCAGTTCAAGGAGTTACCTCTTGATTTTGGTGGGTTTCAATTCTCATGGTAACTTTATTTCTTAAAGATGATGGGTTATGATATTATTCTAGTAATGGATTGGTTAGTTCCCTTCAAGGATGTGGTTGATTTCTATCATCGTATGGTGAGTTTCATGTCACCATAAGGTGGATTATTTCTACACAAGGGTGAATGGGATGTTCAGGTGAGCAGAGAGGGACCCGATCATCATGGGTTGGGAGGAGTTACAGCCCAGATTTCTAGTCTATATCTGGATGACTAGGTGACTTCACATTTGGACTTTCCTCCAGTGGTCAATCATTTCAGGGATGTATTTCTAGAGGAATTTTCAGGTTTTACTCTAGAGAAAGAGGTAGACTTTTCTATTGAGCTTGTTCTAAGAGCAGAATTAGTGTACATTCCTCTTTATAGGATGGCTACACCAAAGTTATAGGAGCTTAAGAAGAATTTGGAGGATTTGCAAGGAAATGGTTTCATCTAACCCAGTACTTCTCCTTGGGGTTCACCTATCCTGTTTGCGAAGAAGTCAGACAGTACCCTCAGACTTTTTGTGGATTATTGGAAGTTGAACCAGTTGATAGTCAAGAACCGATATCCCTTCCCAAGGATGAATGATCTCTTTGATCAACTTTAAGGAGCCCAGATGTTCTCAAATATTGACTAGAGATCCTGTTATCATCAATTTCACATTAGATCATCATATATAATTCTTATAGACTTTCTGAGCAGGTATGGTCTATAAGAGTATGTAATTATGCCATTCGGTCTCACAAACATGCCTGCAGTTTTCATGGCACTGATGAACCGAGTGTTCCATCCATACTGGTATTATTTCCTGGTAGTCTTCATGGATGATATCTTGGTGTACTCTCACACTCAACATGACCATGCTTCCCATCTTGATATCATTTTGAGTACACTGAGAGAACATCATTTATATGCTAAGATATCAAAATTCCACTTTTGGATGGACCATATTCTCTTCTTGGGTCATGTTATCTCAGATACAGAAGTATCAGTATACCCATAGAAAGTGAGGGAAGTAGTTTCATGGGAGAAACTGAACAATGTCTTTGAGGTATGGAGTTTTCTAGGGCTTTTTGGATACTACATACATTTCATACAGGACTTTTCATGCTTTGCAGTGCCACTGAAGGGCCTGACTAAGAAGGGAACGAAGTACCTGTGGATGGATTCTTGTGAATCATCCTTTTAGGAGCTGAAATAGAGGTTGACTTTAGCACCAATACTATTATTTTTAGATCCAGTCAAGAGCTATACTATATATTGTGATGCATCAGTTATCGGGCTGGGAGCAGTTCTTATATAGGGGGAAGGGTTCGTTGCAAACGAGTCTCAGTAGTTGAGGCCACATGAGAATAATTACCTGATGCACGATCTTGAGTTGGCTTTAGTTGTTCATGCTTTACACTGTTGGAGACATTATCTTCTAGGAGAGAATTTTGTGGTTTTCACCAATCAAAAAAATCGCAAAAATATATTTACACAGTGTGATCTGAATTTGAGACAACGAAGGTGGTTTGAGTACCTTCAGTCTTTTGACTTTGATCTTTCCTACACACCCAGAAAAGGCAATGTGGTGGATGTTGCGCTGATTAGGAGGACTCAGATATATAATGTTCATAAGTCCAGCAGTGAGTGTAATCTTATGGCTCTATTCTCTAAGATGCATTTGTAGGTGCACGACAGATAGGGGCATACATTTCATTCTTCTGTAGCTGTAACCTCTACTTTACTTGATCGAGTGAGAATGAGGTAGCTATCAGATTTTAAAGACCTAGTCCTATGGTAAAGTGTGTCAGGAGAGGACCCTATTCCCGGATGGACCATAGGTGAGGATGAGATCTTGCATTTTCATTGGCGCGTATGGGTTTCAGCAGACATAAGCGAGGAGCTGATGCAGGACTTTCATTCCTTGGTTTGGGCAGTTCATCCTAGTGTCACCAGGATGTATTGAGATCTTCACTATCAGTATTGGTGTCCAGGTATGAAGAGAGATGTTACTGGGTTTTTTATGATGTGTTCCACCTATCAGAAGGTGAAGACAGAGCATCAGCGACCAGAAAGGATTTTACATCAGCTACCCATTCTCGAGTGGAAGTGTAATGATGTCGCGATTGATTTTTTGATAGGTTTTCTGAGGTCGCCTCGAGGGAATTATTTAGTATGGGTTGTCATTGATATACTCATGAAGTTTTCTCACTTCTTACTGATCAGGGAGACTTTTAGTGTTGATGAACTAGGAAAGTTGTACATTCAGGAGATTTTTCACTTATATAGGGCTCCACACTCTATTGTTTTAGACAGAGATGCTCGTTTTACTTATCGGGTCTGGTAGGGACTGCATAGGGCTTTGGGTACATAGGTACTTCTAAGTATATCTTACCATCCCTAGACAGATGGCCAGTCCGAGCATACAATATAGGTGTTGGAGGAAATGCTTCGAGCATGCGTTCTAGATTTTGGAAGTTCTTGGGAGAAACACATACCTCTTGTGGAGTTTTCCTACAATAATAGTTTTCAAGAAACTATTCATATGGAACCTTATGAGGATTTGTATGGTAGGCCATGCCAGTCACCCTTATGTTGGATGGAGGCAGAAGAGGTACCTATGTTGAGACCTCATCTTGTTCAAGAGACCACAGAGCAGGTGGAGTTGATTCAGAAGAGGATGGCTACTACACAGTCACGACAGAAGTCTTATGCTGATCGAGGGAGACGACCTCTAGAGTTCGAGGTCAGAGATCAGGTTTCTCTATGTGTCACACCATGGGTGGGACACAGGATGATTAAGAGACAGGGCAAGATTTTGTTGGGATATGTTGGACCATTTGATGTTTTGAATAGATTTGGGATGGTTTCCTATCGGTTGAAGTTACCTCAAAGGTATTGGGATATGCACGACATCTTCCATATTTCTCATCTATGGCATTACTTCTCAGACATGTCTCATGTTTTTTAGCCCATGGAGGTTGAACTGGAGGTGGACACATTGTTCAAGGAGCATCCAATATGGATTATTGATCATAGTGCGAAGGTTCTCTATGGCTAGTTTGTTTCTCTGGTATGAGTTATATGGAAGCATACATGAGTACAGGATGAGACTTGGGAGAGGGAGGCCAATGTACGATCGTAGTGGACGGATTTGTTCAAATATTATTCTTTTATTCCGCCTTGATAAGGAAATTTGGTGATTAATTTATTTAAATGTGGAATTTTGTAAGAACCCAGACCTTCTTTTAAGGTATGGGTTTTCTTTTCTAGTGTTTTTGAGAAAAATAGGAGAATATGGAAATTTAAGAAGTACACATCATGTACTTTGGAGTACACACCATGTACCTAGTTGTTGTGGGTGACCATGTACTATCCATGTAATGGATGAGTACATAGACGTGTCGGGTGACTTGGAGACCACCTAAAGAGGGGCTCGATATATACAAACCATGTAATTTTCAAATACACTCTGTGTAATTTTCTTTTTATTTGTTATATCTGCCTGGGGTCGCATCTCATTCATAGAAACCCATTCTTCTAACGATGTCTCATCCAAGAGCAATCTAGGAGCATGATTATTCTCAAATCCCCCAATTGACCATTTGTTCTCTGATTCAACCATTTTTTATTGTGTTGAAATCTCCATTTTGATCTCTTCCTTTTTCTAGAGCCTCTTCTCTTGATTTCTCACCTTTCGTGAGATATCCTCAGTTTATCATTTTTTATGTTATTTTAGATCTACCATGTTCTAGGTTGATTCAAATGTCGATGCTGGATTATATCAATCATAAAATTTTGAGGTAGGTGATTTGTGCCTTTCTATAGTTAGTCTTTAAATTTTATGGGCAAAAGTTCCCAATACCCTAGATTGGGGTATTGTGTGTTTTGGGATTTTAGCCCTGTTAATGGCTGCTATGACTTTTGTGCCTGAGTAGAGGTTTTTTTATTTTTAATAGGGTTATTTTACATGTTATGGATGTGTTAACCATGTTTTTTTTATACTGATGATTTGGCATAGCTTTGTCAATTAGGATGCTTGTTTTCCATGCCTAGTGTTGTTAGGATGGAGTAATATTATTTGATGATGTTATATGATTATAGCTATTTAGCCAAGTAGTTCTTGAAATCCATTACCCAATTAGTTATTTATGTTTAATTTGGATATTCATCATCGTTGTGAATGATTGACTTTACACAGGGCTGTGGGAACTTAGTGTAGTACACCATAAGGGGAATGGATGTTGAGGGCTTCTCCAAAGTGTCTGTTTACTTTTATGTTATGAGACCATAGGGGGGATGGACTTTGTGATACCTCATAGTGTCTATAGTTCAACTTTGTGAGACCACAGGGGTAATTGGACGTTGAGTGCTTCCTCATAGTGTCTATAGTTACCGGTATAAGACCAGATGGGGAATTGACGGTGAGTGCTTCCTCGGAGAGTCTTTAATAAAGTTGAACCATATGGGTTAGATTGTGAGTACTTATCAAAGGGTTACTTGTGTTTGATTGGTTGAACCAGAGGGGTTAGGTTGTGAGTACTTCCCAAAGGTTTAATTTTATTAAATTAGATGCGTACTTGATATATGAAAATGAATGGAACTGAAACTATAGGATTGTTTACTTTTGAGTGCTTCCATGTTTATTGCTTCATTTTTTTATTGTCTACCATATATATTCACTAACTGTTAGGCGTATATCTTTGGGTGGTTGCCTACTGTGATTCTTCTCTCACCTTTTTGGGTCATGATTTTGGGCCCAAACAGATTATATTATTAAAGGTATAGATAAGGGCAAGAGCCCTTCTACATCAGGTACTTGACTACTATGGAGCTGGAGATCATGTGACCAAGTTGGGGCTTGCGATGCTGTTGGAGTCATTTACTTGTTTTCTTTTTTTACTTTGGTTTAGTATTGTATTCCATCATTTTGACTTGTTTGGATGCTTTATTAGATACTTTTGACATGCATAATTATTGATATATATATATATGTGTGTGTGTGTGTGTGTGTGTGTGTGTTGCAGTTGTTTATTTACTTCCAATCTTCCACTGTTACTATTTTATGGTATTATTATTGCTTCTACTATTGTTATCTATTTATTTATGTTGCGTTACTCTACCAATGAGGGAATATTTTTCCCATTATCTTACCCAAGGCTCTCACTACTACTCAGCAGCCTCTAGCATTTGGGGAAATATGCTTGAGGCCATGTGACCAACAGGGTGTGGGGCAGATCTGGGCGATACCTAGAACAAGGATGTTACAAAAACCTAGGTAGGTTGGATGATGTTTTGTTATTTCCCCCAAGGATTCACTAGGGTGATAAGTTCTATGGTGGGGAGGTTGTAACATCTTGTGTTTTTGAACCATAGAAATTTTCCAAAGGATTTTGAAATTTTCATTTGGAAAGTGGTCCAAATGTTAAATTAATCTTCTGAATGGAGTTTTGATAATTAGGACACTTAAAAGTGTCCTTTTTGATGGGTTTTAAATCCTGATACTTTTCTCATGTGTTTGGATGAGTTTTTAGAGAATTTGTCTTTGAGGACTCACTTTTAGGGAGAAGCGGGTAAGGGTGCATAGTTTTTTAAACCACATGGCCCCTAGGAAAAATCATGTGTCCTATTCCATATGATCTAAGGGTGTTTCATGGTTTTTTTTGACCTTGTGTGAGGATTCACATGGACATGTGATTAGACTCTAGAAATTTGAAGCAGTGGAATATGGGTTGTTCAGGGTTTGGTCAAATCGTGCGACTAGCCTGAATGCTTAGTGCCACTTAAGCAGTGACCATGAACAGTTGGTGCGAATTTTATCCAAACCATGAATTCCATTAAAGGAATTGATTTTATGATTTTTCACCTACCTCTTATTTATTTCTTCCTCTATTTTCCCTTCCCTATTCTCCCATGAACTTCATCCACTCGAATCCTCCTTTGGTCTCCCCTATAGGCTTATATGGATCTCCCTCATCCAGAATAGAAATCAGTTTTTATCATTCTCATTGTATCTGTATTGATAAAATATTTATTCCTATGAATTTTTATTACATTTTTCATCCTTGTATGGAATGATAAATCTATGTGGTCATTTTTCCCTATTTTTAGGGTGTTTGTCTATTTCTTCGATTTCTATCAAAGTGGATCAATTCAAAGATTGGTAATAGATGAGTGAAGAATCCTAATAATAATGTAAGTGATCTTATTCCTTTCCCTCAAAGTATATCATCTTTATAAATTACATCATTGTGTTGTGTGCTATAATTTTTATATGTCACCACTTGAATGTGAAATTCAACATGTAAATTATTATGCATAAATTTATGTTTTATTTATTCTTTTTAATTTAACCATTGGAGATTATAAACTTAAACTTAAACCACCCCCTTTGGGGTGTGTCACTTGTATTTATTGACCTATAATTTCTTAGGAAATTTAATCACCCTTTCTGGATATTATTTAGATGCTTTTTTTACAATACTCCACCTAATATTTAATCAACTTTGAAGTGTGTTAAATTCAATCTCATGTAAGAGTTGTTTAAATTATATTAAATGAAATGGTATTTTTACCATTCCCCATTTGTTAATAGAACCACCTATGAGGTGAGATTACTTATTTAATAAAAAATGGCATTTAAATGGTGATATTTGGATGGTAGGTGACCTGCTTATAGGAATTTCCCTCTTTATTTATACTTGATTAATGATAAATGGAATTCTTACATAAATTAACTTCTTTATTAAATTATTCTTGTCTTATATTTTACAAATTAAATTATAAAAAAAGGAATGGAATGAGTTATGATACTTTAAATTGGCATGGATGAATCCCATGGTTGATGTTTAGATACTAATATGCAACATGAAAAGGGAATTACACTAAAACTTGAGTGATACCAGTTTCCCCATTACATAATACCGTGTATGGGCTCTCATGGGTTTCTTGAATTACATTATGCCTTAAACGATACTTGGGTTCCTTATTACAGAAATCCTAGGATATGCTCATAGGCTAGTTGAGATTATATGTACCATGAGTAATAAAAATTTCCACATTACAGAATATCATGGATGGGGTTATAGGTTACTTGAAATTTTGTTACTCCTTGAGTTATACTTGGGTTTACTTTTATGAAATTATTTGGATGGAAACATAGGATAGACAATTTTCATTACGCTATGAGTGATAATTGGGTTTCCTTTTTATGGAATGCCTTGTATGGGATCATTTAAAAATTTGAAGTTACAAGTGATACTTGGGTTTCCTCATTACAGAATTCCATGGATGGGATCATATAATAAGAAGGATTATGTTACTCCTTGGGTGATACTTGGGTTCCTCATTACAGAATGCCTTGGATGGGCTCATAGTAAAAATGAATTGTATCATGCTTTTTTATTAATATATATGACTAGTGTTATCTTCTTATGATGATTACTATACTAGGATGCCTTTGATTTTACCTTGGGTCCTTGACTAACTAATGGCATTATGTTTGGAAATATGTGACTACCCAAAATTACTCCATGGTTTAGAGACAATCATTATAAATTGATTTCATGGGTTCACTCTAGGTCCTATAAAACTTTTATACTTTTATAAACTTGGTTATGGTCCTATCTTAGGATGTCTTGGCTGATTACCTTAATTAAATAAATTGACCTTGTGATTGTATTATGTGAATACCTTGGCCTTATACCTTGGGTCTTCATCAGTTCATGTATATCTCTAAATATATATTTTCATATATGTATATATATATATATACATGATATCATATTAGAGATATTATAGCTTAGAAAAAAGTAGGTATGGTCAACCAGGTGTCCTTAAGGAACCCGAGACAACTTATTTACATTTATTTATTTACTAATTTATTTATTATACCTACACACTATTGTAATTTATATTCATAGACTCGATAGCATTAGACACTATTGTTGGTGTACTAATGAGTATATATAGTACCCTATTTGGACCGCCATTACACTGGGGTACCCAAACAGACCTCATGGTTGCAGGTTTAGGATCATGATTTTATGCTTCTTCCGTTACACTTGTAAATGGGAGAATGGGAGCACAGAAATAATCTAGAGCTTAGGATGTTCATGGAGATAGCCTTTGGGATTTTTTTTACCCTATATATTTCTTATTGTATCACCTATGTATGTCTTTTTATTGTACATTATAGCATCACATAGACATGCATGGTTACATTATTTTGCATTGGATAGTTTATTCATTATTTATTTTTTATTAGTCATATTAATTTCTATTGCTCAATTATTTTTCATCTACTTATTTAGTTGTTTCATTTTATATACCACTACTCTACTCTGATCATGAGGGTATAGCCTCCCTGCCATACCATCATTGGACCATCGCTGCTTATTGGTAGCCTCTGGAATATGGGGACGCATGCTTAAGTCCATGTGAACAACCATCTTGGGGCACCAATTCATTGGATCCTAGGTTGGTAAATTACAATTTGTGTGGCATGAAGGGGTTGAAGTTTCCTCTTCTATAAGTGAAGGAAATTGAACTTTTGAGATTACCCTTTAATTTTCAGTGATATCATTACACTATTCTAGGGTCAAAGACTCAAAAAATTTGAAATAATTGTGTGTGGGGTGATATTGGGTTAATAATTCTTCATATAATAATTTCCACAAAATTTTTAAACATGTTATAAGTTATTTGTTCTTCGGTTTTTACTTTCACCCTCTTTTTACACAGGTAACTAGTTGTTAACTACATAATTTATGTTTTATTAAAAAAATAACCCATATTAAAAAATTTGGGTGTGATAAACCTAAATTTAATCTATATTTAATCTAATTAAATTTATAAGTAATATAAAATTAACATTCAAATTAAAACATATTATATATATAAAAACATTTTTAAAAAAATGGTGTTTTAACCATTATATGTTCTTAACCATATTTAGAAATGGTTTCAAATTAAATGTATATTAACATAAGTATATATGTGTTTAAATATAATATCATAGTCATAATTTAAAATATTCTAATTTAATTTATTTGATAAAAATTACACAATATTAATGAAATAATTCTTTGGAAATAACTATTTTACCATTATCATGGTCACTAATAATCATACTTTTATGCCCAGAATTTATATTAACGTTATTACATAATATGATAATTTTTTCTAAATTATTAAATCCATTTAAATTGATTTAAATTCTATAAATTTTGAAAATTAATTGTTAATATAGGTGAACAAAACAGTTTTTAGAGTAAAAGATTATTTAAGTTTTCAAAATGTTACACATGGGTTTAATAAATTCTAAATAGTATTTATAAATGATTTATTTTACTTTATAGAAATATATTTTTATGTATAAAATGTTTCAAAAACTTTTAATTCATTTTGGTGTTAAGATAATGACATAAAAGAGACAGTTTTTAACAAAATCGCTATTTTTTCACTATTCACTTAAAAACCAATTATTTTAGAAAAATACCAAAAATTAATATTAATATAATATTATTATTATAAATCCAAAAATGATGTTTATTTTTTAAAATTAAAATTATTAAATTTAAAAATTCAATTTTTATATAAAATTATAAAATATAATTAAAACTTGTTTTTAGAGGGACATAATATTTTCAAATATTAAATATTATTGTTATTATTTCATATCATTTAACAAATAAATTTTTCTTAAGAAATTATTAATATAAAACTTAATTTATTATTATTAATCATACTATTTTTGAAATATAAATGTATATCGCATAAAAAGGAAATTTTTATAAAAATAATTTTCTAAATAATAAATGATCTTATTTTTCATTTTAAGTAAACTAATTGAATTTAATTAATATTAAAAGTATCCCTTATTTTAATTATACATATATTTCATAATTTTGTTACTCTTATTCATTCCTACAAATTAAATGGATAGGTTTTAAAGGTCATACTTAATATTTATATTTTTATCTAAATATATTGTGGTTTCAATTTAGTTTGGTGTTGTGTGTAGACCAAGATATCAGACACATTTGGATCATTTAAAGTAATTCATATATTAAAATATATGGGTGTTACATATATAATTCCTAAGGGGTAATATAGAACAATAAGAGAGATGGAGAGGTCGATCCCCTGTTGATTGGGGAAAATGAGACCCCCTCAATTTTTTATTAATTAAGAAAATTAATTAATTAAATTTAATATTTAAAAAACACCCTCTAAAGGAATTGGTTACACACCCTGGTGTCACTGGTAGACTAGTGTCCCTTAGGGGTTTCCTGTTCCCCTTCCTAACATAGTGAGTACAGAGTACTATCCAACCAAGTACCCAGTGCCCTATATCTTCAAAAGAAAGTGCATGATGCCCAGGGAAACATCTCAGGTATAACCTCCAAGAGTTTTCCAACACATTTAAAACCTTATAGTTTCCTAGATAAACATGGTCAGACCTCTATCAGACCTGACTTACATCACCCAAATAACTTTAGGAATGGTGAATTCTATTTTTTTTATGCTGATTCAAATAATTAGAAAAAGAATTGTAAACTACCTCATGATGATTCTTAGATGTGTTGTCCCAAATATGGTAGGTAAAAAACCTATAAGGGGTGAATTGTAGTTTATCTAAAAAATAAAATTTTCCTAAACCATCAATTATTTCATTTATTAAAAGTAAAATATTCTGTTCAGATTATAAAATATCAAAGTGATTTTGTAAAAGATACAAAAATAAAGCTATTGAAAATTCAAAAAGATTATAATAGAGTAAATAAGAACATTGGGAATAATGTATAAAAACAATTCATGTAGTATCAAACCAAAATTAAAATACCCCTAAATAGATATTATTACACCAACTTAATTTAACCTTAAGTAGTAAGTTAGTGTGTAAATCGTACTTTAGGTATCCCTGATTTTAAACCTATAAAAAGTTCTCCCCAATTTTATACCAACTAGAAGGTCATTCTTCCTATCCCTAAAATCCCTTGCCTTAAACCAATTAAAAGGTTATCTTTCTTTCCATCCCTGGTAGTCCTCAGCACATAGGTTGGTTACATGATTTACACATAATAATATTTTTATTACTTACTAAAATCTCATTAACTCAATGAACTGTAACCCAATAATTATAAAAGATATTAAGATATTTTATAAGGAAAACATCACACAATGGTATCTATTAAACAAAAATATCAGAAAGAAAAATTCACACTGATTTAAAGCACTCTCAAGGAAAAAATATATTACATAGCATCAAAATTACCAAAGACTTTCTTAGAATAAAATAACATTATGTGCCTTCCCTACAAATATATAGATCTATTTAAAGACTTACTTTCAAAAAAACTACAATGTTTGAATTCCACATTATTTGGTATTAGTTAAAATGGAATTGGTAGTAACTTCTTCATCCTATGATGAACTCAATGACACTTAAGATCTTCTAATAAAGTTAGATATATTACACTAAAGTTCTTGTTAAATGGGAAAATGTAATATAGAATGTAAGTTCTGACTATCAAATTTTCATATTAATATCTATGGAATTTCATTAATCTAAAATTTAGTTCTATACAAAAAAATAAAGCTATAAAAATATATATAATATATAATATATCCTTATTAAGTGTATTTTTATTTTAAAAATAATAATATAGTGATTCAATTTCTCAAAAAGATACAGTGGTATCATAAGTACAATGAAGGAATATAGGTTTGAAAGTAAGATTCTAGAGGACCTGGGTGTATAGGTGGTTAATTCACTAGAATTAGGTTGGTTGGAAGATTTGGTTATACATGAAAATCATCCTAGAATATCTTTTGATAAATGATGGAAGATTTTTATTCCTTTCACTTCTACTGAAGGTTAGTGGTTAAGATAAGGAAAGCTATAGGATATTTTGAGTCACCATAGTTCAATGTTGGGACATTCATAAAGATAATAAGTCAATGTACCTAGACTATTGTTTGGGGCCTTCCATAAAGGTGAGGTGAGACCACTTGTACACATGGACTATGACATGGAAAACAATATTTATATATATTGGTTGTATCTTACGATTGCATTATAAACCTTAGTAACTTACAATTAATAAAATGTAATTGATTTTATCATGTGGATATATTAATTTTTAAACAAAATAAATCCTAGGTAGTTCTTTACATCACTTAATTTTTCTCTTTAATTTTTGTATGTGAGTTGTGAGTGTGAGTGGAAGATTATTTTAACTCATTATGGTGATTTAGGGTGTGTATTTCTTCCTAAGTTTCAGTACACTGATGTTTAGAAGGATTACATATGGTTCTCTATATTCATCATTATACTTTTTAGAGATCTAACATATAGAAATCATAAGTTTTAATTAATTTTTAATAATTGGTATCAGGTATTATGGGTTCAACAAGGATTTTTAGTTCACTCGGTAGTATATTAGGTAATATTCTCACTTATTTTAAAATTATTTTGATTTAGTGGTAGTAATTATATTAGTAGGTTTTATATATGAGGAATGAAGGTTCTAGATAGAAAAGTTTGATGGAATGGATTTTTACTTTTAGATAATTTATATAGGATATTATCTCATTCAGAAGGACTTGTAAGTTCTTTTGAAAGGTTTCATGCTAAAGGATATAGAGAAAGAGCAATGGTAAATTTTGGAAAGAAATACATTTGGATTGATTCAGATTTCACTATTATGGAATGTCTCCTATGATATATGGAATGCTAAAACCACACTAGAGATGAAAAATTCACTTTAGGACATTATGAAAATTCTATAGAAATTAATAAGGTATTCATGATGTGAAGTTTATTTAGTATTTGGATGATTTAATAAAAAAACATATGGTATATCATGTGAATTACTTTAACATGATTAAAGGGTATATTGAATTAGTTAATTTCATGTTCATAGACGAATTTTGGGCATTTTTCTTATTATCATCACTTTTGTAAAGTTAGGACATGATAGTGATTGTCATAAGAAACTCTAGTAGGAAGAAATGATTAGTTTTTAAGGATATAATATCCCTCATACTAAATAAGTTATTGAAACTAATATGATTCGATACACCTACTAAAAATGTATTGAACACAGAAGGTGGATGATGGTTTCCTCAACATAGAAGTTAAATATGATCTGAAGATAAGTATAGAGATAGGATTCAAGTTAATTAAACTAGACTTTAACTTTCATGTAGAATTATAGGGAGAAATATAATTTTAATAAGGATTATAGGTATCATAGGGTGAACTCAAGAATTACAGCTTTTGGACGTTGTTAATGTTTAATTGGAATCATGGATCATTGATTCTGGTAAATCATTATATTCCACAAGAGATAAGAGATACATGATGAATTATATATATATATATAATTGGTTAGAAGCACTTAGATAATGATGAATCCCTAAATATTTTGGGTTTTGGGGAAATTGGTTATTGAATAAAGACAAAAATATTTTGGGATTTCAAGTTTGTTTGATGCATACCAAATCTATGAAAGAATCTAATTTTCATTGATTAGAAGTATGAGGTGGGATTTAGAACTAGATCCACCAATAGATTGTGGAAGATCACTCACGGTTTAGTAGTCATTTAAAGAGGTGTAAAGGATGAAACATTGTATCTAACTGGAAATGAAGTGGAAGTAATATTTAATAGAGAATCAACTTTTGAAAGATCATATTTGTGTCACTACTATCTTGTGAAATTGAGTGAGAATAACTTCAAAGTTCTAGTGGAAAAATTCATGTTCAAGTTGGGTCACATAGACTTTGAAAAGTGTGATAATTATAAACTTGGAAAAAATGGAAGGTTTCATTAAAATTGAATGAAAGGACATGAAAGATACATAGTTAAAACTTGTTCACATGAATATTTGAGAACCTACCCCAGTCTAATCTCATAGAGGGTCTCAATACTTTACAACATACATTGATGAATCCATGGTAAAATCATGTGTTTATCTTCTAAAACACAAATCTTAAGTGTTTGTATTGTTTTTTAAATGGGAGGGATATGGTGGAAATGGAGACCGTATACATGCTAAAATGATTTATATTTGAAAATGATGGTGAGTATAGTGGAAATAGTTTTCAACACTTGTACAATAATATAATGATTAGACTTAAGAATGTTATACCTAAGGTGTTGGACTAGAATAGTTTGCATGATATAATGAATTAGATGTTAATTTAAAAGTGATAAATCACGAGGATCCATTCCAACTTTACTAAGGAAATTTGGGAAAAGATTTTTAATTATGAAATGTACTTATTTAAAGAAGTCCTTTAGTATTAATGGGGTAAGAAATTATAGAAGTGTTATGGACCATAATGATAGTATAACATAAATACCTCAATTTATTGTAAGTCTCTCCTATGTCCATGTGGATTCAAAATAATGAGACAAATATAAATTTAACACTCTCACATGTTTCATTATGGAATATAGAGAAAAATACATTGGGTTGTGACTTTAGGATTATGATAAGAAGCAAGTAATCAGAAGAAAAAATGTTCTCTTCAATGAGAAGTTCTTGGGTAAATACTAGAACTTATCATAGAAATAAGTTGAGATCAAAGAATAAATTAAAAAATTACATGTTGTTATGAATGGGAGTATCATATGGACACAAGTTTTAAATAGTTTAGAGGGCATTGGAAGTTTGTAAGTTGAACTAATGGAAGATGTATGAAAAATATGAGGTTCTAGGAGACATTAATTAGAGTACTGGAAGAAGATTTTATATAAATTTTAGTCCTAAAATGAGTAGATCAATAGGAAAAATTATGAAGATATAACATATTAATATGGTTGTTGTGGAGTTATGAAGGTAAATTGCACTAATTTATTTTAATGGATGGAGGAGTACCTGAGATCCCAAAAGAGGTGGAAAGTATTGATGATTCTAGGAAGTAGGAATTAACTATAAAGGATGAATTTGATTTTCTACATGAATATGAAACTTGAGATTTAATGTATCTACCACTATGAATGAAAGCACTTGAGTATAAATGGGTATTTTGGTTAAAATAATTGGTTGATGGTATGAAGAGGTTTAAGGAAAGGTTTGTAGTGAATGGGTTTCAATGGAAAGAAAGGATTAACTAATCTGAAATATTTTCACCAGTAGTTAAGAATAATACCATCCGGATAGTACTTAGTTTGTTTGCTTCTAAAAAATTTCACTTATAAAAAATGGATGTAAAGATGTAATTTCTTTCTATATATTTATAGTAGTAAATTTACATGAATCAACCTAGTAGTTTCATGTAAAATATGAATCAAGTCTTGGTGTGTAAACTAAATAAAAGTCTCTATGTTTTGAAATAGGATCCAAGGTAATGGAATATAAAATTCGATGCTTTCATGGTAGAGAAAGGTTTCATATAAATAAAATCATATCATTGTTGCTACCAAAATTAGTATAAGGATGCGAATCGAATCATCCTACTTTTATATGCAGATGACATGCTCCTAATAGGTATATAAATTAAAAGTATTCAAGATGTGAATGTTAATTTTTCTAAAATACTCAAGATGAAATATCTTGGTGCACCCAAGAAATTTTTGGGGATGTGGTTTGAGTGAGATAGGAAATATGGAAGTTTGGTATTGTCTCAGAATGAAAACATGTATAAGTTTTGTACTATATTTTGGGTATTTGGATGTAAGTTAGTCTTAACTCTATTGGTTTTCCAATTCAAATTATCCAAGGAGCATGAAAAAAAATGAAACATGAGGTGAAATATATAGAAAATGTTATGTTTATATCAATGGTATGAAGTCTAATGAAATCCATGGTATATACTCATCTTGAAATTGCATATATTGTGGTATTTGTTATTTGGTATTTGGAAAATTTAGGTAAATAACATTGGGAAGTTGTGAAGTGAATCATCTGATATCTCAAAGTATTAGAAGGTGTATCCTTGTGATTTGTAATGGATGATCTATTACAAGGATATGTGGATACCAAATTTATAGCAGATACAGACCTAAGTAAAAGTTTAATGGGGTATGTGTATACACTTAGAGAAACATCAATTGGTTGGATATCAAGGCTATGACCAGTAATAGAACTATCAATAATAAAAATAGAATACAAGGTAGTAATGGAAGTAGTTAAAGAATTTATATGGCTCAAGTGTTTATTGGAATTGATTAGAAGTGTTCATGGGAATGAATTTATCTACTATGATAGTCAGAACATAATATATTTGGCTATGAATCTAGTGTCTCATGTAAGAGAAAGACATTGATATAAAATATTTTTTCATCTAAAATTTTCTTTAGGATGGGGTCCAGGAGTTGTGGAAGATAGGAAGAATCTAAAATTTGGTCGACAAGTTCACCAAGGTTTCAATATTAGAAATCATAAGTAAACACTATTCCTTAGTAGTAATAGAGTGATAAGAATATGTGGAGAACAATTCATACTTTGGGAGAATTTTTTTCTGTTTGTTTCCTAATTTTTTATATTTCCAAGGTTCCCTTGAAAACCAATATTCAAGTGGGAGATTGTTAGGAATTATGAAACTAGTTTTCATGTACTTGTTTAGAAGACCAAAAGGAGAAGATATTAAATTTAATGTGGACTAATGATTTTATTCAATGGATGTGGGAGTCTAATAGAGATATATGTGTTTTAAATTTAATATTTTGAAGTAACTATGTGTATAAGTGATTAGTTTATTGAAATGAGATTGGGAGAAGGATTTGGGAATACATAGAAACCAACCTAGTAAATCTTGTAGAAAAGGATAGAATTTTTTTATTGTTTTCTATTCTACCAAAGTTTGGATATCAATATAATTAAATCAATAAATGATCAGAAGTCCCCATGGTTTAATAGTGGGATGTCTGTAAATAATAGAAATTATTGATTCTATATTATCAATTGAGACCTTTTATAAAGGTAATGTGGGACCGCTTATACATACAAAGTGTAATTTGGTAAAAAATACTAATATAAATTTTATCATAAACACTTGTAACTTCAAATTAATAAAATGGTTAAAGTTTCCTCCCATTAATATAGGACTCGATGTTCGAATCACTTAAATTATTGAGTTTTATTTACTTTATTTCATTTTTTTATAGAATGTTTATATATGATTTGTGAGTGTGAAGGCTAGAGCAGTTTAACTCAATACTGTTATTTATGGTGAGGCTTTCTTCTTAAGTTCTAGTTCATTAAAGTTAATATGGATTTCATCCAGTGATTTTTTCAGTCACTCTAAGTTTTTTTTATCTAATATTTAGAACTATAAAGTTTTTTGGAATTATTAACAAATTAATGGGTCATCACAACCACCCCACTATATGATATCTCATCCTTGAGTTGTATCCAGCCACATCCTGACCAACCTTTATTGAAACTCAATTATCTTACTCACTGTGATCCTAAAACATTGAGACAATTTTGAAAGCATCTATCTATTCTCAATTACCCTTTCCAATAATCTCAAATAGACTGATTCCTTCCATGGGTACTTTGTCACAAACCAAGATGGGTCACCATTTTACACAGTGCCCAACCTGGTCCATGACATGGCCCAAAGGACGTTCCCAATCCCTACAGGTTGGAAACTAGTCTCAAGCATCAAGGTGAGACAATTGGGAATGGTTTAGCCCATAAAAAAGACATATAGCTGAATATAAACTGAACAAAACAAAAACAACACTAGAAACGGAAGATAAAATAAAAATAACCAACTAGACATACCTCAAAGTGACCTCATGGGTCACCACCAAACATATAACTACCCTCTCCAAGAGCGATCCAAGACTAGAACCTGAAACTAAAAAGTAAAGTAGGTGTGAGCATCGAGATGGTCAGTAGGAAGGCCAAGGAACAATAACACCCCATGTCCTTTCCTTTAAAAAGAACCCCAAAACATGCTAGTTTAAAAATAAGACCTATTAAAATATTGTTTTCCATTCCTTTCAAAATCAAGTAATAGGTTTACATTTTTAAGGAAAACATTTCTCTACCACCAGATTTTCAAAATAGAATCCAAACATGCATTAACATATCAAAATAAAAGGGAATCAATTTAAAATTTAAATATGGTTTTCATGAAAGAGGAAACAAGCATGAAACAACTGAATTTAAAATCATATTACAAGCACCATGGGAAATCCCTAAGCTGCTAGTGTTAGTTGGGGACCTAGGATCCTCATACCTCAGTGTGATCATGGAATATGAGCCACAACGATCTATGTTATCATGAATGAGCCATTAGTAGGAAACAAACCCATAACCTAGTGGTCTCCAATAATCACAGGTATTTATTTAGTGTTGTAATGTCAGTCCTTCTAGATGAAACTGAGACAAACCACATATGTATCATCTAGTGTAATAGTCCTAGTCCACCCACCTAGGTACATGGGGTTTCCCTTATGCTCAATTTGATGTTTACATGCACACACACCAAACCTCCACATTCAAAAAAATTCCAAACATTTCAATAAAAACATCCATCTTTACAAAACATTGCTTTTTTCAATTTACGCACACTATAGAAAATCGCTTTTTCAAATAATTTTTCTATCACTTACAAAGTCACCAAATTCCCTTTAATAAAAAACACACCAGAATCCATATTCATTTAAATCAACTTTCACAACTAATATACACTCCAAAATTTTTAGAAATACCCACCACACACCCAAAACCATTTTAGAAACTACTTTTAAGCATTTAAAATGTTAAGCATTCTAAAATAATATGGGGATCATATTTAATGGAAAATACACATTTCAAAACATAAAGTAAACCTAAAAAATGATGGAAAGACCAACATCAAGCATCACCATAACTTATCATAGAAGGCATATACTTATTAATATAAAAAATAATTTTTAAACACCCAAGAAATTAAGGAATTCAATTTAAAGGTATAGGCATAGGGGACCTACCTCAAGGTGGAACCAAGCTGTCCACTTCGGATCTTGGTGCTTTCTAACGAAAAGTTGTTGCTCCCACACTAAGAATATGAACATTCTCATATATATAAGGACACCTAGCTCCTATGTATACATTCACATTTCCCATGAACATGTTCAAGGGGGTCCTTACAGGTATGTTTATATGCATGTACCAGTCTCCACTCACCTGCGTATGAATTTTTATATATATACCTAGTCACACCTAGCCCTATACATGTAAATTCAATTCCATGGATGAATATACATGTAATAGGGGAACCTACATATATATATTTACTTACCTATGAACACTTAGTTGAGTCACCTTAGACTCAGTGACTCAAAACCATAGAGAAGGGACTGCACACTATACATATATTTTAATAAATCAATCAAACACATAATAAAACATTTCCAAGATTCCTAGAAATAATTTACCCTAAAAAATATTCAAATTATTCTCTTTAAAATCAAATGAATGTAAAAACACATTTAAAATACATTTATCTTTACTTAATCATTTCACCAATCCCCATTTGGTAACACTCAAAGAATAACACAATCAATTCAAACCAACCCTTTAGAAAAAGTCCTTTTTAAAACCACTCATACTTTAAACTATTTTTAAAATAAGATTTTCACCTTTTCAAACGTTTCACAAATTATACATAAAATGAACAATAAGGAAACACACCCAAAGTGATTCATTTTCCCTTCAAAATATCTATTTAAATATACACACACTTAAAATTCCTTGAAAATGCACTTCACACCATTCGTATTATTTAATAAACCATTTAATAAAATTTCAAAAAAAATTAAAGAGTATCCCATGGTTTTGAACATGAAAAAACTCATTCAAAAACTTCTTTTATAATCAAACGCACACCCAGAACATACCAAATAGAATACACACCAATATAATTAATCACCAAACATGATAAACTAATTTTTCAATATTTAAGGAATGAAAAATTCAAGAAATAAATATATTTAAAAATTTAAAGGGGAAAAGAAAAGGGATCCTAACTCAATTGAAGAAGAACCTCCTAGAACTAGTGAAAACACCGATAGTGCCTCAAAGGCACCCTTAGGAAGCTAAATACAACCTCTCACAAAAAATTTGAATTCAAAAATCAAGACTCGACTCTAAGAATTGAAACCTTAGATACAAAAAAAACCTCAAACTGAAAAGAGGGAGAAATAACTACTGAAGGGTCTGCACATGCTGAAAGAGGGGGTTGCAGGGCACTGCATGGCTAGAGAGGAGGTTGGAAGGGTGTCGTGTGTCAATTTGGAGGTTCATCAAGATGGGGGTGCACACGAAGGCTGGAGTAGGGAGGAAGGGGATGTGTGCACTGGCTGGAAGGGTGCTAGTAGAGGGAAGGTCGGTGGAGAGAGACATCACCTAATGAGCTACGCCGGAAGGGGGATATGTCAGCTTAACAGGCGGTCGGAGGCGATGAAAGTGACGTCGGGAGGAGGTGTGTTGTAGTAGGAGGAAGGAGGGGTACTAGACTAGAGTTGTGAGCCGAGCAGAGGGGGTCGGGGTTGTGAGGTGCACTGGTGTTGTTGTGTGTGAGGGGGAAGAATGTGCAAGGGGGTGCTAGGTTGCACCATGAGGAATAGATGGGTAGGGAGATTGGGAGGGGTGCGCCACCAATGAAGGAGAAGGGGGAAAGATTGTCATGCCTAGCATGGAGGGAAGAATAGGGTAGTGTTAGGGTTTCCTTCATTATTATTTTTTTCTCTAAAAAACCCCTAAAAACTTATTATAAATTAACAAAATAATAATAATAATAATAATAATAATAATAATAATAATAAATAACCTTCTTAATTATAATAAAAAAATTATTGTAATAATTATAATAACCTAATTATAATAATAATAATAATAAAAATGTTAAAATTATTTATAACGCAAGTTTTATTCGTAATAATAATATTATTAAGAACATTTTTAATAATTATGATAATATTAATGTCACATTTAACGATAACAATAATGATCATTATTTCATTCTAATAGTAAGAATTTTAATAACAATTTTAATTATAGTAATAAATATTAATAAAAAAACAAATTTAGTAATAAAAATAATATTATTATCTGCAAAAATAATAATTTTATTACTATGCTTAAAATGCGTGATTTATTTACTTTATTTTTAACACACATTTTAAATTTGTTTCCTTCTTTAAAGTTTTTAATTTATTTTGAAAATAGGGCTGGCCTCACAGTCTCCAAATTATTCCATGCCCGTGTGCTCGGTGCCTCTAAGCCCAAAACACACATCTTTAAATAAAAAAATAAAAATTTAAACAAAAACTCTCCCAAACCTCGACCCAAGTAGGAACCAAGGTAGAGATCAAATTCGAGTGTGACAATTCTTCCCACCATAATGCTTTTCGCCCTCAGAAATCCACAACTAAGGCCAAACCCCAAGGTAGAAAACAATACTTCTTTAGATTTCAAGATAGTTCCCAAAGAGCGATAGACGAAGAGACCACTAACATAGCACTAATTAAATAAAAACTAATAAGAAGAACTCAGGAAATTGAGACGGACTACCTGTTAAGTGTCACCCACCTGCAAAAGTTTAAACACACCTAGTTGATTGATCTAGAAAGATACATATATTTCAGGAATCTAAATCCTACCTCAAGACATGAACATCCTAAACATCACTAAGTTGAACATGTACAATCCATATAAAAAATAATGGAAAAAAATCCCATCCCACGAATACCTTTATAACCTTACTCCAACCAAAACCACTAGAAAACTCTTATCACTATATTTACTCAAAGGGAGAACTTAGAATTAGGTGGTTCTGCACAAGACAACCCACCACAAAATTGATACTCAGAATAAAACTATGATACTGACATGGGGAGGCCCTAATGGACTCTCCATCGTAAGGATACTCTGTGAGACCCGATGTGGGTCTCCCCACCATAAGAACTGACAAGCTTGACTGATTAGCACAGACTGACATGGAAATTTGGGGGTCTTCTCATGCACCAAATCCCCCACTACAAGGGACTGGATTAGAAAAATTTCAAACCAAATAGAAGACAGACATTAGACTAAGATCCATAACACCCTTGGAGGGGTTCCTGACTACGCACCAGCTTCACTCCGGGACCTACAGCTAGAGCTCAGATGATTGAAGCATCTTCTGTCTCACAGTAAGGCTGTAGAAACCCCCGAAAAAAAACACCTTTTTTCTAGTTACAAAAGAAATCATACTGCAATTGAGGCAACACCATTAGTCACAACACACCCCGACATCCACTTACTCGGATACAGAACATCACCAACACGGTAGCTAAGATGGTGCACGTGCATCACCCCTTGTTATTCCGAATTTGAAACATCAATAGGAACGACACATAAAATAAAAATTCCTATAAAATTTAGTAATTTGAAATTTCGTGAGGGAAAATACACTTCTGTAAAGATAGAGGCCATTGAAAATTCCCACAACCTTCACCCTTACAACTGAATAGAAGCACAACACTGCCAAGAATCACTGAACATGACCCTTACTTATGAAAGAAGCATTACACAAAAAATGAGTTTAAAATGAGTCTTAAATGGAACGAGATTTCTACAAGTAGCCAAAACAGCCTCTTACAACCAGATTCAAACACTAGTGGTCAAGAAAAACCTCTTCCTTAGATGGAACCAATGAATAACCCAAGGGTCATTTAAAGCAGCGGCCCATGCCGACAACCCCAGACCACTTCCGAAAAAAAACTTCAAACTTAATGAAGTTGAACATTACCCTTTTACCATCCAATGACTAAAGGAAACCAAAAATTCATTCATCCTCTTGCATCCACTCTCCTTCTATGATAGGATTTACTTAACCGAGAAGAAAAAAAGGATAAACATGACACTATCACTCAAAAGGAAAGTATTCCTTCGATCAACTGGAGGGCCATCCAATAGAGAATCACCGCGGCTACATCTCAAAAGTGTATTATCTCCTGATGGGGGTATACACTAACTAGTAAGAGGAACTACATACCCAAAAAAATTGGTCTGTTGGTCAAGAATACCATGACAAAATACCCGATGCATGGGGAAAACCACTGCAGATACCTCCTAAAACACATCTCAAAGAAGACTACTAACCATCACCTTAAATAAACATATCAATGAGACACAAACATGGAACATCATTTGAACAAGTCAGGTTTCCAAAACTCAAAAAACCCTACTAAAATATTCTCAAAACAAAAAAGAAGACACACCACACAGCTATGGATCATCAAACACCCCATCATTTCTTTAAAAACTCTTTCGAAAATAAAACTGGGAGGTTGAGATGCACAATCACCAATGGTAACTCACGGGCCTTACACATGAATGTGGTTACCCATGTAAATACTAAAGGTTAGAACCAAATTCTTTCAATTTTCTAAAACAACAATTGACCCACACCTCCTCTTTGAAAAACCACTAGTCACAAGGTTAAAACCCATGTTCCACCACTTTTAAAATCAAGTCATTTACAACTAAAAATTCATATTTCATAAATTTTAGAATAGAGGTTTTCAAAATGATTTCCAAAACCCAAATGGACACAAGACAATTCAAGATGAAATTAGTGCCAGTGGGTGACTTGGACATATGGTTAGCGGCCATACGCCAATCACTCCACCATTACTAAGATTGTACTTGGGTAACGTCCCCAGATCTACATGGTTTTATAGGCCCTATGACCTCGATGAGACCATTGATCCTACTCCCTTTTAATTTCCCCTAAACAATATTAACCATAAGGACCAAAGGCTCAGAAAAGCTCCAACTTCCCTTGGTAACTCGAGTACATCTACGAGGTGTGCAAGACAAACACTTTACTTATAGCCAGAACATCGAGTTCTGAAAATCCTAGCTCGGTCTATCTCGAATCTTCCTCAAGGGAGATGAACCAAAAGATCCAAACAGGATCTAATACCATTTTTTCATGAACCAAGACAGGTCTTCATTTGACATGGTGCCCAACCTGGTCCGTGACATGGCCCGAAGGGCGTTCCCGATCCCCACGGGCTGGAAACTGGTGTCAAATATCAAGGTGAGATGGTTAGTAATGTTTTGGCTTATAAAAAAAATACAAATAGCTAAATATAAACAAAACAAAACAAAAACAACACTATCAATAGAAGATAAAATAAAGATAACCAGTTAGACATACCTCCAAGTGAACCCATGGGTCACCACCAAACATAGAACCACACTCTTCAAGATCAATCCAAGACCAGAACCTGAAACTGAAAAGTAATGTAGGTGTGAGCACTAAGATGCTCAGAAGGAAGGCCAAGGAATAACAACACCCCATGCCCCTACCTTTAAAAAGAAACCCAAAGCTTACTAGTTTGAAAATAAGACCCATAAAAATATTTTTTTCCATTCCTTTCAAAATCAAGTAATAGGTTTAAATTTTTAAGGAAAACATTTCTCTACCACTATATTTTCAAAATAGAATCTAAACATGCAATAATGTTTCAAAATTAAATGGAATCAATTTAAAATTTAAATATGGTTTTCACGAAAGAGGAATCAAGAATGAAAAAACTAAATTGAAAATAATATCACAAGCACCATGGGAAATCCCTAAGAATCTAGTGTTAGTTGGGGACCTAGGATCCTCATACCTTAGTGTAAATGTGGCATATGATCCACAAAGATCTACATTCTCTTACACGGTCCACTAGTAGGGAACATTCCCATAACCTAGTGGTCTCCAATCATCACAGGTATTTAGTTAGTGTTGTAACAACAATCCGACTAGACAAAACTGGGATGAACCACTAATGTATCATCTAGCATACTAGTCCTAGTCTGCCCACCTAGGTACCCAGGGTTTCCCTTGTGCTCAAGTTAAAGTTCACATGCATACACACCAAACCTCCACATTTACACAAAGGCCAAACATTTCAATGAAAACATCCATCTTAACAATACATCACTTTTTTCAATTTATGCACACCATAGAAAAGCCCTTTTCAAATACTTTTTCCATCACTTACAATGTTCCCAAAATCCCCTTTTTTAAAAACACATTGGAATCCATATTCATTTAAATCAACTTTCACAACTAATATACACACCAACATTTTGAAAAATACCCGCCACACAACCAAAACCATTTTAGAAACTACTTTTAAGCATTTAAAATATTAAGCGTTCTAAAACAAGTTTTGGATCATATTTTAATGGAAAAAACACATGTCAACACTTAAAGTGAACCTAAAAAACAAAGGAAAGACCAACATCAAGTGTCGCCATCACTTATTGTATCATGAATATACTATTTAATATAAAAAATACTTTTTAAAACACCCAAGAAATTAAGGAATTCAATTTAAAGGTATAGGCATAGGGGACCTACCTCAAGGTGGAACCAAGTCATCTACTTAAGATTCTGGTTCTTTCTAACTAAAAGCTACTACTCTCCCACTAATCATATGTGATTTTTCATACATTCAAGGACACATGGCCCCTATGCATACATTCGCATGGCCCATGAACATGTGTAAAGGGATCCTTATAGGTATGTTTATACGGATATACCAGTCTCCACTCACATGTGTATGCATTTTTATATATACACATAGGAACACCTAGTATCATACATGTACATTCAATGTTATGGATAAATATACACATAATGGGGGAACCTACATGTATATATTTACTTACCTATGCCCATGCTGGCGAGTTTCCTTACACCTGGTGACTCAAAACCACAGAGAAGGGACCACTCACTACACATATATTTTAATAAATCAATCAAACACTTAATAAAACATTTTCAATATGCCTAAAAAGACTTTACCCCAAAAACAAATTCAAATTATTATCTTTAAAATCAAATACACGCCAAAAAACCTTTAAAAATAAATTTTTCGTTACTTAATCATTTCACCAATCCCCATTTGGAAACACTCAAAGAAGAACACAATAAATTAAAACCAAACCTTTGGGCTAAGTCCCTTTTTAAAACCACTCATACTTTAAACTATTTTTAAAACGAGATTTTCACCTTTTCAAACATTTCACAAATTATACATAAAATGAACAACAAGGAAACACACCCAATGTGATTCATTTTCCCTTTAAAATCTCCATTTAAATATACACACACTTCAATGACCTTGAAAATACACTTCACACCATTCGTATTATTTGATAAACCATTTAAAAAAATTTATATAACAATTTTCAAGAGTATATCACAGCTTTTCACATTAAAAACTCATTTGAAAACCTATTTTATAATAAAACAAATACCCAAAACATACTAAAATAGAATACGTATCAATCTAATTAATAACAAAACATTCTAAACTAATTGTTTAATATTCAAGGAATGAAAAATGAAAGAAATCAATATATTTCAAAATTTAAAGGGAAAAAAGAAAAGGGATCCTACCTTAATTGAAGAAGAACCTCCGGGAATCAGTACGAATTTATTATCGTACCTCAAACGCATTTTAGGGAAGCTAAATCCAACCACACGCAACAAAATTGAATGAAAAAATCAAGACTCAACTCTAAGAATTGAAACCGTAGCCATGGAAAAACCTCAAACCAAAAGGAGGAAGAAAATAACTACTGAAGGGGGTGTGCTTTCTGGAAGAAGGGGTTGTGGGGAACTTCACGGGTGGATAGGAGGTTCACATGGCGTTGCGCACCAGGTCAGGGGTGCACGTGGTGGAAAGAGTAGGGAGGTAGGGGACGCATGTGTTGGACGGAAGGGTGTCGGCAGAGGGAAGGTTTATGGGGAGAGATGTCACCGAAGGAGCTGCACCGGAAGGGGGTTACGTCGGTTTAATAGGCGGTTGTAGGCGAGGATGGTGATGTCGGGAGGAGGCACTCTATTTTAAGAGGAAGGAGGGGTGTTAGACTGAAGTTGTGAGCTGAGCAGAGGGAGGTTGGGGTTGTGAGGCGTGTTGGAGTTGTTGTGTGTGGGGGGGGGGGAAGAATGCGCAAGGGGGTGTTGGGTTGCTCTGTGAGGGAGAGATGGGTAGGGGTATGGGGAAGGGGAAATCAGGTCACACCCACTGTGGGGGGAAGAAGTGGGTAGTGTTAGGGTTTCCTTCAATATTATTTTTTCCCTAAAAACCCCTAAAAACTTATTAAAAAATAACAAAAATAATAATAGTAGTAAATAACAATATTAGTTATAATAATAATTTTATAGTGATAATTAGAATAACTTAATGATAATAATAAAAATAATAATGACAAAATGTTAAAATTATTTATAACACATGTTTCATTCTTAATAATAATATTATTAATAACATTTTTAATAATTATGATTATATTAATGTCAATTTTAACAATAATAATAATGATCATTATTTAATTATAATAGTAATAATTTTAATAAAAAATTTAATAATATTAATAAATATTAATAAAAAAAATTTAATAATAAAAATAATATTATTATCCACAAATAAAATAATTTTGTTATTATTCTTAAAACGCCCAATTGATTGACTTTATTTTTAACAAACATTTTAACTATGTTTCCTTCTTTTAAGTTTTTAATTTATTTTGAAAACCAGGCAGACCGCATGGTCTCTAAACTATTCCTTTCCCAAAACACACATCTTTAAATAAAAAAATAAAAATTTATACATGAACTCCCCCAAACCCCAACCTGAGTAGGAACCAAGGCAGAGATCAAATCCAAGTGTGACATACTACCTACCCTATCTCACTAGAACCATGCTACCTGAAATTCCAATGGTACCATACTAAACCATTATCCTAAATTCAGAATGTATTAACCATCACACTTAGTCATAACACATCATACTTGATGCCCACGCCTCAACCAACACCTAGTTGTTCCATGTACACATAATGCACATTGTGCACTAATAATCATCATAAAAAACCAATATGCCCATTATGTATAGATAACCATTAACAGATCTCTATACTACTATAAAATATATATATTTATCACATACAGCTTCCCCAAATCCTAAATTTCTTATGTTTGTCCTCCTTATGGAGTCACACCCGGTGTTATCCATTACCCCCATTATTAGGTATCCTATCCACTACCACAGCCTAAGTGTGTAGATGAATTTTGGATATTTCCTCTTGATATAGATTCTAGTCCTACCTCAGATACCTATGTATAAAATAATCTAAGACACCCAACTAACAGCAAGATCATATGAAAAAAAACACTATATATAACCTGTCTAGCCACATGCCTGGAACTCCTTAAATGGTACATCACATTGGGCCCAAACATGCCTCTTCTTTCCACACTGATATCACCTCACTAATGACCCTATATTTATTGGAAATTATGATCCTATACCCTATATATCTTACTAGATATCCTCATATGTCCACTTTCAGCTACCTGAATCTATACTACCCATCCCACCAAACATTGTTGTCTGATTGTGCATACTCCCGTAATTATGGTTTTTCAATTATATTAATGCTCAGTTAACAGCCTCAAAAAATGATGTTAACTAGAAAAATATTTACTTGTACCTTGATATAATGTTGAAGACGTTCCTAAAATCTCTACACCTTAGAGATCTCATCCCCTACCAACATCAGTTCAAATCATAGAAAATCTATAAACCTCATAGAATAATCCATAACCAATGTATCACCTTCACTAGGTTAAAGAACTCATGAATTTGATCCACCCTTATCATATTAGGAAATAATTTATTGAAAATTTTCACCTTAAAATCCTTCCAAGTCATCACCTCATGTCTTCTAGCCTATACCTACATGTCTCATAATTATTTCATTGGCCCCTTGAGTATATATGTTTCAAGCTTCACCCTCTACTATGGAGGCATATCAACCTAATAAAATATAGTATAATTAGACTCAATATAATATTAAACTCCATGGTATTCACCCTATCCTTGAAACATGAGATGATGTTGTGATTGGAACTCCCTCATCAGATATTCCATGGGTGGATTATCTCCCCGATCTCCCCAATTAATGCTCTGAATAACCCATACCAAGCTCACCTTGGGTTGATCATCAAAGAACTTCTATATCCCCTCTATCTATTGTGGAATAACTTACCACCTCATAAATTCTACCTATGGATTATGATTGTACTAACCCTCAGGGGACCCATCTGATACATGCCTCTATGGAATTACATCCTCACCCTTAGGCCCTTATAATTCTTCAATAAAGTCCATAGATGTGGAATATCACTGAGAACTAAAAAATGCTCATTATATATATAATAGCCCAGATATCAAAAATAGGGTAAGCTATAATATGAAGTAAATATCACTTTCCCATACACTTCCAAACCCATGTCTAAGTACTATATCAGCTAACCTCATGGCCCCACCTACACATTCAAGGTCAAGTACCACAAACACATAGGATCCACATACCCAATTACACCAAGAATCACAACCTCAATTTAGCAAAGTATAATTCCACTAAGAAGATATATGGGAAAAAACTATATTGGTTGTTATTGACTCCTTAAATAGATAAAACACTTTTAGAACCTAGATAGTAATAACAATTAGGCACATGCATTTCATGTGAGTCCTACATGCCTATAATGATGCATGAGTGACACCTCTTACCTATCTGGGAAAATAGTGACACCATAAAGAAATAACATCAAATACCATATTTATCCAGATTAAATAAAACAACTCTAACTATGAAATCTAAAAAAACAATCCTAGATTCCCTGGAGACTTGTACTTCATCCCACACTTGTGTTGGCCAAACACACAGCACAACAACCATCCCAAGTCTTGGAATATCTTGAAACTTAACCTACCATTTACCAAATAAAAAAATCACACTTGGTACCATATTAGATCCACTTGTTATGATACCACTTGTTAGAATCCCTAACCTATATCACCTAAACAAAAGTCGAGCTGGTGAGCCACAGACCTCAGGCACACCTCCCCATATGTCATAGGTTGCCGACTAGTAGTGAGGGTCTAAGGGGTGATAGTGGAGAGACTATACCTTCTATATTAAATAACTATTAACAATAGTGGAAGAAAATCAATAAACAACCATAATATCAATAGAAGAAACACACCCTAGAATATAACACATGATATACAAAATAAACATCCACACTATCATATAAGTCATAAAAAAGCGAATAGGATCACCCATAGGCCAATAATATATATATTAATTTAAAATAAATAAAATAAAACCCTACACAACACTAAGGATCCACATAATCTGGCTCCAAAAATCAATGCTAACATGCTCATACATCTACCACACCTCCATCCTATACTTACTAGTCATGGGGTTCTTTCCCTTGTTTGTATCACGAACCAAAAAATCTGCACACATCCTAGAGGGTCTGTTTAGGGTGTGAATATGAATTTCTTAGGCCACTTCCACTAGTGTACCTATAAAATATCCATAAATATACATGTTTATAAAAATTTAAATAAATAGAAACTAAGAAAATATACATAACTCGCTCCACCTATACTTCTTGAACCATAATGAGCACTTTACCTACTTTTTCAGGTACTGGAGTGAGATGATATATCCATGGTTTGTCACAATAGAAGCACCCTGAACCTTCTAATAAATTCCATACCACATGGAAATAAAATTCGACACATGGTTTCATAGTTACATTAAACCAATATCTTGATTCCATTGAATTCACACCGCAATCCACACTACAAGCCCCATAGTTAACTAATTTTGGTTCTAAATACTAGCTTAATAGCCTGATAAAACCCAATCACGGTGATATCTACTTCTATCTAGTGACTATAATCACCATCCATATATCATGTTCATCCCTACTATTTATCCCTCCTTTGAATTGATGGTCAACACCATACAACCTAAACATCTCAACTATATAGGATATCACCAAAAACCCACTAGTAAAAACCACCTCATGCACCATGTACTATGTAAAAAAGACCCCAATGTCCTTAGCACCATGGTATATAGAAATATCTAAGGACATGTGGCACAAAATTCATGTTCAACCTTGTTTTCCACCCAAGGAAATGGTCATCAATACCCATGTTACACTAGTGAAGCATTGTCACCCCATGACCTCACAAGACATAGGAATTATGTTACTAAATAACCATATTGATAAAAACATCACAATAATGACAATTTCTATCATGATATGACTTTCCTTGAAATAATTTAATCTATAAATAAATAATAAGACATATACTATGTGTAGAACACAGATACCCACATGAGACTACCCCTAGGAATCTCACATGAATGATGAAAATCACAAGTGGTTCCATACTCGGTCACACATAGGACCATACCCATTCCCATAAATATCATGATGAAAAAACATATATATAACATAGGAAGAATCTAAAAACCACTTGATACCATCATAGGGCTACATGTTTAATCATATATCCTGATTTTACCTGATGAGGAATAAATTAAATAACATAAAAAAGACCTAAAATAGATATTTTAGTAAAAACTCAACATAATGTATAAAACCATAAATAGATTAGGAAGAAAATTTTAAAATATTTTTTCTTAGTTGTAGTGACCTCATTTGACAAAATAAACCAGGGACTGACACTCGGTGGTTGAGAATCCCCAAGTGAGAAGTGAGAATAACAAAATAGGGGGGAGTTCAAGCCCTTTCTATATGTGACCAAAATGATACCTAATTCCATTTTATTAATTAAAAAATTATTATTATTAAAATTTATAAAAAAAACATAAAGGCACTAAGTATATGGTTCCTACCTCCAGGTACCCTCTAGCCACCAGGTACCTGCCTGGGTTCAGTAGTTTCTTGGTGTCCCCAGGGGTTTCCTTCTCCCCTACCTAACACACCAGGTACATGGTACTAGATAAAAGGGTATCTAGTTCCCTCTATCTTTAAAAGAAAAATCTTAGCTCAGGGGAGATCTTCTTGAATACAACCTTTGAGATTTCTATGATCCCTCCGACACATTAAACATGCCTAAATACACATTGTTATGACACTATTCGACATAAATACACAATTTATCACATAAATCATAAAATCATGGATAATATGGTTAGGAGTCAAGTAACATCTGAATTTATAGAATTTAAGAGATATAGATCTCATATGTGTGATGATTTTAAAAAGTAAATTTAGTAAGGAATACTTATATATCTATATATAATAAAGCTTCCTATTTATTTAATATAATTCACATTGATATTTTTTTATCCACGAATTAAATTATAAAAAAATTCTGAATATATTTTATGAATTTTGATAATAATTAAAGAAAAATATTTTTTATCATGTCTATCAAGTAGAAAATTAATGTATTGAGTTGCATCAATGGGTATATAAGATTGAAATTGAATCAATGTGGAATAAAAATAAAAGTTTTATAACCAAATAATGACACTATGTGTACCTTACATGTAGTGAATATGTACATATAAAATAATGGAATTCATCATTAGGTTTTAGTTGTGATATCTCAATAGAAAAATTATCTTTTTGGAAAAAGAAACGTGATTATAAAAACAAGACCATAACTATATTGATTTTCAGTAGTTTCGAGGAAAAAATTTAAATAAGTTTTTTAGATTTTTATACACATTAAGAATATAGAATTATAGATACCTGAATAAAATATCACAACATATGAATTATTATATAGAATGAAATTAAACTTGCAATGTCTAAGGGTATTTCGAAGTAAGTTTTATATTAAGATTAAAAAATATAATAAATATAGTTTTAAAGAATAACTAATGAGCGAATATTTATTAGATATTCCAACAAGATAAAATAATATAAATGATGAAAAAAGATAAATATAAAAATTATTGAGAGAAATGGAATTAAAATAATTAAAAGACATATATTTATAGGTGTAAATAAATTTTAAGACTTTAATTATAAGTAAAAATAAGTTATCCAATTGAATAATACTAAGGATTTATATTTTAATACTGAATTTAAGGTGAATAATATTGGTTTTAAAATGATTATAGAACTTTTATAAGATTTAAAAACTATATATGGAAATGATATTGATAAATTCAACATCTTATATAAAAAAATATTTTAGTTTGGAAGAGGGGAGAGAAACTATTGAGAGAAAAATGTGTTTTTCGCATATTTATTTCATGAGATTTTTTTAGAATATTAAAAAATAATCATGAATCAATTATATGAATCATAATTTATAGATAAAAATGACACTTTATATCTTATTAAAATTACTAAAGAAAATAATTCCATTGATACCAAGTAGGTGAACATGAATAAACTAATTGAAATTGGTGAATTGGTAAGAAATAAAGCTAGATTAGTATATAAGGGATATGATTAATGAAATTCATTAGGTTCCTAAAACCTTTCCTTGTTGTTTTTATATTAGAGGTTTCATGGGGGTTTTAGGGTTATCCTTCCTCTAAAATTGCCAATTTTATTCTCAGGGATGATTAGTATCTTCTCATAATCAATTTGTGCCTTCGTACGATCGATTAGTTTATTCTCATGATTGGTCATTTTTTATCATGTTCAATTCATTCCTTCACATGATCGGTTAATTTTTTATCATATTTGATCAATTTTCCCTCATGGTTGATCCATGTCTTTGCACTTTCAATAAATCGGTTCTAATGGTTGATTTGTTTGTTCTCATGGTTGATCCATTCTTTCGCATGGTTGATCAGTTTACTCTCATATTCAATCAGTTTCCTATCACAGTCAATCCATTCCTTCACATTATCGATTGGTTTGTTCTCATGATTGATTATTTTGTTCACATGGTTGATTAGTTTCTTCTTAGGGTTGATCATATTATACTCATGGTCGATCGGTTCCTTTATACAATTATTCAATTTTTCCTCATAGTCGATTAGTTTCTTACCATTGTCTCTTAGTTTCCTTTATATGATTGGCCAGTCGGTCCTTCATGGTTGATTCTATTTTCTCTATATGGTTTATCCCTTCTCACTGTCTATCCTACAGTTTACAAAATTACCAATTTTTCAATATACCCAAACTTTTCTGAAACAACATGAAAAATTCTTTTAATGTAAAAATTAGAAATAAAGGCTTAAATAAACATTTTAAAATAAGTTTTTTGGTTATTAAATTGTACCTATGAATCCCTTAATGTATGGGGTTTTTAATGTATTTTGAATTATTTTTCCAATTGAATTAAATAAAATAAATTAATGGCTAATTAATTATAGATCTGGACTATTGATCTTCAGGTGATATATATTATTTATAAAAATCAAGAAATATTCCTCCTTGGTCTTTTTTATTTCTTAATCTAAAACCCAAATGTTCCCAAACTTGATGTTGGAGTATTTCAAGTCATTTTTTCACCATTCAAGATCATCATATGGGAATCTATACCTAAGATCATCATGTATCTTTCCTATGTTTTCAGTGCAGTGTGATTTGGATTTCATTCCCAGATAGGGTATCCTTGTTTTCTATTATTTTTTTAATATATGTAATTATCATTATTTTGTTTTCCATTAGGTGGGTGGAATGTATTAACAAATGAATATAAAAAAACTAATAAAATTCAATTGAAATGGAAAAGGAGTAATTACATGTGTTTATATATTTACTTATTATGGATGATTATTTTCTATTGAAATTTAGAATCTATTATGATCTAATTATTTTGGTTTTTTTAAACTATAAACCCCTATTATGAATTGTAAACCCTTATTTTGTATTAATAACCCTTGTTTGGTTTTTTGTTTAAACCCACCATTTATAAAATGATCAATACCTATATTCATCTAAGAATTGGTTTCTCATGTAAATCTGAAACTTTATGAAAATGCATATGCATTATAAAAGCATTAAATGTGAAATTCCCATATAAATGAATTATCATAAAATATATGCTTTGGAAATCATTTTATATGTGCAAAAAATATGTTTGTTGTGACCTTGTGGTTATGTGTACTTTGTGGGTTATATGATGGTGATGGTGACTGATTCAGATATAGTGTAACAACCCAAAATTATATCAATGAAATTTTTATTATTATTTTTATTTTATATATTATTAACAATATAAAACTACATAGATAACACAATATAATATTTATAAATGAAGAATAAAATAAATAATGTGTATTTATAGATGATAAGGAACCTATACTAATGAAATAGTTACTTGTCCTTAGGAATAGTAATATTACCCTTATGAACATTAAATTGGCATAATGAATAGTAAACTCTCCCATGAAACTATAAATAAAATTTAGTCATCTTATAAGTGAAAGTATGATATAATTATATCATAGTAAAATTAAATGAATATTTTAAAAATATATATTTTAGTGTTGGTGTTTTTATAAGACATATATATTTAATTACAATTTTATAATTAATAAAATTATTTAAAATAAAATTAATTTTCATAAAATGGATTAATAAATAAATATAATTTTTTATTATAATTTTAGGAAAATTTAATGAGACCTTAGTTAATTTTTAAAAGTATTATAATATCAGTTTTAAAATTAAAATCTGTATTTTTTAAGTAAATAATAATTTTATTTAAAAATTAAATTTCACATATTTAGAAAATTATTTTGTTAAAATTGATTCCATTTTTAATTATACATGTTAAAAAATGGTTATGGTGAATTTTTTGTATTTTTTTAAAATACTTGAATTTTGTGAATAGTAAAATACGATAATTTACGGTATAAATACATTAGAAGCTAAATACACTATTCCTTGAGTCGTCATTGATATAATAACACTTGGTTCTAACTCACATGAACTTATTAATATTTTTTATTACAATAATCAATACTATTTATTATCTTGAGAAAAATAATAAAATAATGAATAAGATGTTCAAAAATCACCCTCTCCTCCACTATAAAACTCACCAATCACTCCCTCTTATCCTCACTTATATAATCCTTGAAGCTTATAAAATTTATACCTAAATTATCTTCTCTATTGTCTCCCCACTTTCATTATCTCTTGGTCTTTCCAAAAGACCAAATCCCTTCCCTTAAGGAGGTTCTCAAGGAGGATATTTCCAAAGGTAAATCCTCTTCCTTTTTCATTTAATTTCATTTAAATTTTTTTTATTAGTCTCTCCTAACCTCCTCTATCAAAATGATCATGATAACTCTAGTATAATATATATAATTTAATGATATCATTTTAATGGAATGTCCCTCCTCAAACTACTATCTCTCTCGCTTTTGTTTTAAAAACGAAATCGTCGTTTAAGAGGTGATGATTTATAACCTTCATGGACGATGAAATTTTTTTCTTCAATTTCTTCTTTAAATATGGTCATGATACCATTTTTATGGTTAACAAAAACTATAATATATGTATTATAACCTATTTAATGTTCTAAAACTAGTGCATATATAATACTAATTCATATGACAAAACTAGTTCATGGTGATTGAAATACCACCGTAATAATCTAACGATTATCACTAAATTTATTATCTAACAATTCATCCTCATATCATATAACCACATTATATATATAAAAATTTAAACTTATTTATTCTCATTAACAAAATTCAATTAAAATTCTGGATAATTATACCCATTTACATGAACTTCATTACTTATAAACAAGTGAACTGATCATGAAAACAATGAAAAGGAATGCTCCTGAACGACAACATTAAACTCTATAACTCATCAATAAGGCCACAAATTAACCTAATAAAACTATAATTAATAAAATAAATCTATATAATTTTCTTAATTAATTAATAAAGATATTTAATTTGATTATCCAGGATGCTAAGTTCAAGTGCAGAACTCATTCATACATAAGGTAAGGGTTTTCTCCTCTAACCTCCATTTTTCATTCGGGATTACTCTTTCTCTCTCTTTACCCCAATTAAAATTTTAATTATTCTTAGTTAATACTCATAAATTATTTTTTAATGTTATATATATGTGTATCAATCATAATACTTCTTTATTTTATGAGCATTTAAATGTTTTATAAATATCTTTCTCAATTCTTCCAAATAAACAAGCCTGATTCAAGGGATCTTCTCAAATTATTACCTATTTCACTCTATAGTATGTTTTATGTCGCCATTATTTTTATAAAATCACTCATTTAATTATAAAAAAGCAATATTTTCTCACTTCTGGTTTTATACAAATATTTTTTCAAAATAACTCTTCTCTTTAAAGTAAAAGAGAATTTATATCAATAATTACATGAAAATTTTATTAGAGTGTTCACATATATTTCAACACCTCTATTTAATTTTATTATTTAATGAGGTTTATCTATTATATTTATAATTCATTATATTTTTTTAATTGTTTTATGATCAGTTTGACTATGGATGTTTTATTTTGATACAATTTAATTTATTACTCGGAATGGTTAGTGATTATGTTTAAATATTGGGGAAAGTTATTTACATTGCATATGTATATAATGTTTATGTTTAACCCCATTCATATGAGGAATTAATTAGACTTAGAATTTTATGGGTGGGGACTACTATATCCCCCTTATGCATCAGTATTTCTCATGAGACAAAATAGAATTGGGTTTTGGCTGAGGCCTTACCCTAGTATTTTCAGACATCTTGGTCTAGGCCTCAGTGATATGTTTCAGTTGTCTGGAATTATAAATTCCCTTATTATGATATTAGTAATTGATAAACCATGTGATTATTTGACTAGTAGAATATAAATTTTTATGTTTTATTCTCTTATGTTTATGGATTTATTTAATTAGCTTTCATTCCTATCATATTATGCTCAAGTATATTTTTAAAGGCATGTGTTTTTAGTTGTTCGCTATGACTGGTGTTTATTTTTATGATAACTTCTGCTATATTACATACCCTTAATGAGAACTTGAGATCACCCCTTTCTTATTTTTTATTTTCCATAGTTTTTTGAAGATAAATATCATGAATGACTTTTAGGGATAATCTAGGATTCATAGATGTTTCCAATGGAATTTTTATTATTTATTTCATTTCAAGTTATAATGTTGAACTTATGGTTGTATCTAGTTTTCCAAAACTACTAAACCATTCGGTACTTCAGGATACGACTTTCTTATAATCATGCTAATGTAATAAAATAATGCATCAGCTCTGGGAAACTGGGGTTGAAGCATTATAGTTGGTATCAGAAGAAGTTTAGTAGAATCATTGAAAACTAGATTTCAAAAATGTAGATTAGGGAACAAAACCCTAAGATAGAATTTGGAGATAATAATATAAGATCATTCTAGAATTTTGGTAAGGTATAGATTATGTATACATTCCTAGAAAATACATCCATATATAGATACTACAGGTGTACATAGTTTTATAACAGATGTACATAAGAGTAAAAACTCCAACAAGGTGCTTTGGGACTAACTTGGGGAAACCTGGTACATGACAATGGTACTTACTATGCACCTGGTTTGACACTCCTGGGGGATATGATTAGGATAATTCACATTTTTTTCACAAACCATTATGATGTATCCAAATTTAAATATTTCCTCAAAGAAACTATGTTTATGGTTATGAGATTAGATATTCATAGGATTTCAATTCATGTTAAGTATTTTTCTACTTGAGATTATACATTATGATTTATAACCTAATCTATTGTATGCCATTATTTATAAATGGAACCTAGTGGAAATAATGGAAACTTCATGAACACGTGTATCCCATGTATGTATTTCCCTCTTATTCAAGATAATAATGTTGGTTTGAGAATTATTACTGGTGTTGAGAAACTTATTACTATACTGGGACAGCTAACTCAGCTTACGAACAATAACCTTACCTGTATGGAGCATCCTGAACCATAACATGAAGGAGAAATTTTAGATCGATTTATGTGGAAACATCCCCCTTCATTCAATAGAACTGCAAACCCATTTGTATTAGAGCAGTGGATAACTTCCTTAGAGAATATATTTCTTGTTTTGGGAAGTAAGTAAAGGGAGAATGTTGCATGGTAGTTTATTGTCTATCAGGAAATACGGATCAGTTTTGGTCATTGTTTCAAAACACAAAGGATGAGGAAGAGATTGAATATATATAATGGAGGTATTTTAAGGAAATTTTCTTATAAAAATATTTTCCTCGTGAATAAAAAGTAGATATAGAGGGTCAATTCTTAAGTCTCAGACAGAAAGAGGATGAAAATGTTGCAAAGTATGAAACCAACTTTAAAAGTTTATCAATTCATGTCACAGACTACATACATAATTTGAGGAGAAATATTTATTGATTCTTTGATAGTTTAAAAACATTCCTCCAAAGGAAAATTTTTTACCAAACTTTCTCATCATACGAATATATAGTCTCATGTGAAATCAATTTAGATAAATAATTCTATAAGTTTTAATACTTTATATAAAATCAATAGAAGATGATGGTGGCAGAGGAAATAATAGATAAAGGGAAAAATAAAAGGGGTAGTTTTACCACATGTGATATTTGTGGAAAGAAACACCCCAGATCCTACTTAAAATGAAATGGATTAAGTTAAAAATGTGGATAAAGAGGCCACTAATATCATGATTCTAAGGGAAATAAATAAGATACCAATTTTGATGATACAATTTTAAATAGACAGGACATTATGCTAAATATTTTCCTAAGAGTCAAGGAAACATTCCCCAGAGAAGGCCAAGGGAGCAAGGCTAAGCTTATGCAATCACAACTGCTAAGGTTGAAGTTCCTAATGATATGGTGGTAGGTACTTTAATAATTTCCTCAAACTTATCCAATGCTTTATTTGATTCTGGATCATCACATTCTTTTATATATTACCATTTTTCCAAGAAAATTAGACAACTCCAATTTGATTTAATAAAGGATTTGTTAGTCAAAACTCTTAAGGTAGGTATCATTATAACAAATATGTGTCGATCAGTCCCCCTTATAACATGTATACATGATTTAGTTTCTAACCTTATCATCATACCTATGATTGAATTTTATATAATTATTCATATGAACTAGCTTTAAAATTATGATGTGAAAATATATTGTAATAATAAGGAGGATAAATATTATATAATGGTGTATAATCCCTTATCTTTAGAGTATAAACCTCATCATTTGATTATTATTTAGATCCACCCCAAATATCTCTAATGAATACAATTCTTAGGGAGTAAGATAAAACAATATCTATGGGTGAGTAAATAAATCTTAAAATTGAGTATGTACATATTGTTCAAGAATACATTGATTTGTTTCAAGAGGATTTACATGGACATCCTATGGGGAAGAAAGTTGAGTTCACTATTGATTTAATTATTGGTTCAAGACCTATATGAAATACTCCTTATAGAATATCCATTGTGGAGTTAGTAGAAATAAACAAACAACTAGAGGAATTGAGTAATAAAAGATTTATCTGCCCTAGTGTTTCTCAATGGGGATCTCTTATTCTTTTTATTAATAATAAAGATGGATCTATGAGGTTGTGCATTGACTAATAAGAGATCAATGTTATTACAATAAATAAAAAGTATACCCTTCCTCACGTTGACGATTTATTTGATCAAATTCATGGATCCCAATATTTTTTGAAGATTAACCTTCAATCTGGATATCATCAGTTGTCTGTGAGGAAGAAAGATATTCCAAAGATAGCATTTTTAACTAGGTATGAGAATTTTGAGTTTATAATAATTTCTTTTGTATTGAATAATTCACCCTTTATTTTCATAGATCTAATTAATATAGTTTTCAAGAAATATCATGATGAATTTTTATGGTATTTATTGATGATATCTTGGTATACTCTAAAAGATACATAGATCATGAGAATCACTTGTGCATTATTCTAAAGACTCTTAGAAGAAATGAGTTATATGGGAAGTTTATCAAGTGTGAATTATGGCTTAAAATAGTTTCTTTTATTGCCCATATTATCTCTAAGGATGGAATATTAGTTGATCCTGCAAAGACAAAGGCAGTTCAGTAATGGCTTACTCCAATGAATATAATCGAGGTACATAGTTTTACTGGTTTAGCGGGTTATTATTGGCATTTCATTCAGAACTTCACCTGATTAGCCAACCCAATAACCAAGCTTACTCATAAAGGGGTTAAGTTTGTATGGGAAAAAGAATGTAAATAATGTTTTGAAGAATTTAATAAGAGATTAGTGAATGCTCCAATATTGACTCTACCATCAGGAAACGGTGGATTTGTGATTTATAGTGATGCATCAAAGAAAAGACTTGGTTGTTTCATTATGCAGAATGATAGAGTTAAGGCCTATTCAGCAAGGCGGTTAAAAATTCATGAACAAAACTATCCAACTTCTGATCTTAAGTTAGCAGTTGTAATATTTTCTTTGAAGATATGAAGACACTATCTTTATGGTGAAAGATGTGAGATATATACAGATTACAAGATCTTAAAATATATTATCTCACATAAATAAATCAACATGAGGAAAATGATATGACTCAAGATACTCAAGGATTGTGATTTTTCAATACATTATCACCAAAGAAAGTAAAATAAGGTAGTTGATGCATTGATTGGAAAGGATCATGGAGTTATAAACAAAATAAGGATTTAAAATGACCCTGTGTACATGGATCTAGTAAAGATGGATATGGGAATCATTAAAGAAGGTGAAACTTCATTACTTTTCAATTGGTTGTTCAACCATTTTTATTGAAAATAATTAAAATTTTTTAATCTGATGATGAGAATCTTCAAAAGAAAATTAAAGTTTTGAATGATGTTAATCTTCCAGAATTCATGTATGAAGATGAAATTGTGAAATTTGGGAAGAGGCTATGTGTTCCCTATATACCCGAGATAAAAAAGGGAGTTATTGGATAATTCCCATAGTTTTAAATTTTCTATACACCCTGGTAGCACTGATATTTGAAGGAAAATTTCTGGAGAGACAACATGAAGTGTGAAATTGTTGATTATGTATTAATATTTTCAGTCTGTTAATTAGTGAATGATAAAAGACAATATCCTAGATGAGTCATTAAACCTCTGCATATTCCTACATATAAATGGGATGACATTACTATGTATTTTTTCACTGGATTACCAAAAACTACAATAAATAATGATGCATTATGGGTAATTGTGGATTTACTTACCAAATCTACAAATTTCCTCACTATAATGGAGGATTTTACACTGGATAACCTTGTAAGACTCTATAATAATGAAGTTTTAAGACTTCATGGAGAACATATTTCCATAGTGTCTTGTCATGATCCATGTTTTACATCAAAATTCTGGTAAATTATTCAGAAATATTTGGATACTAAGCTTCATTTGAGTACTTCTTATCACCCACAAACTAACACGCAGTCAAAAAGAACAATCCAAACTTTAGAAGACATGTTGAGATCTTGATCAATTGATTTTCAAGGTATATGGGGTTAGTATTTACCTTTGGTGAAGTTTTCCTATAATATTAGTTTCCATTATAGTATTCAAATGGAACCATATGAATCATTGTATGGAAAGAGATGTCATACACCGACATGTTGGGTTAAAGTTGGTGAAATAAAGATTGTAGGCCCAGAGCTTGTAAAGGAAAAAACTATGAAGGTAAATACTATTCAAAACCATATCAAAGAAGCTCAAAGTAGGAAAAATTGTTATGCCGATAATAAAAGGAATGATTTTTAATTTCAAGTAAGAGATCATGTTTTCTTGAAAGTATCTCTATAGAAGGGTGTTATAAGATTTGGGAAGTAAGGGAAACTGAGCGCCAGATATATTGGTCCTTTTGAAATTCCAGAGATAATTAGAGCTGTGGATTATCATTTTCCAATGTCTCCTATCCTCTTTAAGGTACACAATGTGTTACATGTCTATTTCTTCAGGAATTATATGCCACACCCAACACATATAATCACTTATGAAGGTATCGAATTGGAACCTGACTTATCTTACTGTGAAGAGCCTACTCAGATTTTGGATACTAAAAAATAGGTTTTTAGGAATCAAATGACTTGTAGGGTAAAGGTACTTTGGAAAAATTATAAAATTGAAGGGGTGGTGTGGGATCTTGAGGAGCATATGATGAAGAACTACCCAAATCTTTTTGTGAAGTGACATTTTGGAAATTTTGAGGATGAACTTTTTGTAGGGGTGGAGAATGTAACAACCCAAAATTCTATCAATGAAATTTCCATTCTTATGGTTATTTTATATATTATGAATCATATAAAACCACTTATAAAACACAATAAAATCTTTATAAATTAATAATAAAATAAATAATATGTATTTCTAGATGATAAGGAACATATACTGATGAAATAGTAACATGCCCTTAGGAATAGTAATATTAGCCTTATGAATAGTAAATCAACCTAATTAATAGAAAACTCACCCATGAAATTATAAATAAAATTTAGGCATCTCATAAGTGAAAATATGATATGATTATGTCATCGTAAAAGTAAGTGAATATTTTAAAAAATATATTTATGTATTGGTATTTTTATAAGTCATAGATATTTAATTAAATTTTTATAATTAATAAAATTATTTAAAGAAATCATAAAATGGATTCATAAATCAATATTTTGTTGTCTTATTATTTTAGGATAATTTTATGAGACCTTAGTTAATTTCTTAAAGTGTTATAATATCAGTTTTAACATTAAAACCTATATTTTTCAAGTAAATAATGATTTTATTTAAAAATTAAATTTCACATATTTAGAAAATTATTTTGATAAAATGGAGTCCATTTTTTAATTCTACACATCGAAAAATGGTTATGGTGAATTTTTGGGATTTTTCTAAACTACTTGAATTTTTAGTAAATAGTAAAATACCGTAATTTACGGTATAATTACATTAGAAGATAAATAAACCATTTATTGAGTCATAGATAATGTAAGAAAACTTTTTTCAAACTCACGTGAACTTATTACTATTTTTTTCACATAATCAACATTATTTCTTGTCTTCAGCAAAATAATAAAATAATGAATAAGATATTCAAAATTCACCTCTCTCCTCCACTATAAAACTCACCCCTCACTCCCTCCTCTACTCACTCTTATAAGCCTTGAATATTGTCAAAGTTCTGCCCAAATACTCTTACCTAGTCTCTCTCCATGTATAGGAGATCTTTTTTTGTTGAAATGACAAAAACCCCTTCCCTTAGGGAGGTTCTCAAGGAGGATATTTCAAGAGGTAAATCCTCTTCCTTTTTCATTTAATTTCATTTCAATTTATTTTATTAGTCTTTACTCACATACTTTGTAAAAATGATCATGATAACTATAGTACCATGTATATACTATAATTATATCATGTTAATGTAATATCCATCCCCAAACTACTATCTCTCTCTCTTTTGTTTTAAAAATGAAATCGTCATTCGGGACGTGCTGATTTACCACCTTCATGGATGATGAAATTTTGTTCTTAAATTTATTATTCATAGATGATCATGATAATGTTTTTATGGTTAAAACAGAATATAATATATGTATTATAACCTATTTAATTTTTTTAAACCATTACATATACATAATACTAATTCATACGACAAAACTAGTTCATAGTGATCGAAATACCACCGTAATAATTTAAACGATTATCACTAAATGTATTATCAAATGATTCATACTCATACCATATAACCACATGATATATATAACCATTTAAACTTATAGATTCTCATTAAAATCATTTAATTCTAGTTATTCATAATTATACCCATTTACATGAACTTCATTTCTTATAAACAAGTAAACTGATCATGAAAACCAAGAAAACGAATGCTCCTGAACGAAGAAATTAAACTCTATAAATCATAAATAATACCATAAATAAACTTAATAAAACTATAATGAATCAAATAAAAGTATATAAGTTTATTTATTAATTTATTTATTTATTTAATTTTATTATCCATAATGTTAAGTTCAAGTTCATAAATCATTCGGACATAAGGTAGGGGTTTTCTCCCCAAACCTCAATTTTTCATTTGGTATTACTCTTTATCTCTCTTTACCTGAATGAAATTATTAATTATTATTATGTACTCCTCATAAATTCTATGTGAATGTGCACCAGTCATAATCCTTCTTTATTTTATGGGGATTTAAATGTTTTATAAATATCATTCTCAATTCTTCTTAATAAATAAGCTCGATTCAAGGGAACATCTCAAATTCTTAACTATTTCACTCTATAATCTGTTTTAAGCCACCATTATTTTTCTAAAATCACTAATTTTATTATGAAAAAATTATCTTAGTTCAATTTTTGTTTTATACAATGATTTTTTCAAAATAACTCTTCTCTTAAAAGTAAAAAACCATTTCTCTCAAGAATTACACAACGATTTTATTAGAGTATTCACATATATTTCAACACCTATGTTGAATTGTATTCTTTACTGATGTTTAGATATTATGTTTAGCATCAACCATATTTTTTTAAATTATTTATTATCATTTTTACTTTGGATGTTCTATTTTGATACAATTCAATTTATTACTCAGATTGATTAGTGATTATGTTTAAAGATTGGGAAAAGTTATTTACATTGCATATGTATATGATGTTTATGTTTAACTCCATTCATATGAGTAATTAATTGGACTTATAATTTGATGGGTGGGGACTATTATATCTCCTAGATTCATCAGTAGGTCTCATGAGACAAAATATAATTGGGTTTTGGTCGAGGCCTTACCCTAGTATTTTCAAACATCTTAGTTGAGGCCTCAATGATATGTTTTAATTTTCTAGAATTATGAATTCCCTCATTATGATATTAGTAATTGATAAAAAATTTGATTATTAAAATATTATAATATTAATGTTTATGTTTCATTATCATATAATCATTGATTTATTTAATAATCTTTCATTACTACCATATTATGCTTAAGTATATTTGTAAAGGAATGTGTTTTCAGTTTTTCACCATGCCTAGTGTTTATTTTTATGATAACTTCCACTACAGTACATACCCTTACTGAGCATATGAGATCACCCCTTTATTATGTTTTATTTTCCCTAGGTTGTGAAGATGAATATTATGAATTACTTTCAGGGATAATCTAGGATTCATAGATGTTTAAAATGGAATTTTTATTATGTATTTCATTTTAAGTTCTAATGTTGAGATTATGTTTTTATCTAGTTTTCCAAAACTAATCAACTATTAAGTTTTTTGGGATAATAATTTCTTGTAATCATGAAAATTTAATAAAATAATTCACTGGTTTTGGTCAACTGGTGTTGGGTCATTACATGTGGGATATGTTTCGAGCAGTGAAAGTGTGATGGTAGATATGTGGTTTTTGTGGTAATATAATGGGTTATCCTGTAATGACTTTTTGTAATAGCCTATTAGTAATGGAATAAAACTGTTAATAGTGGAATTTAATAATGTTGGTTAGAAATTATTTTATGGAAAATTAATTGATTAATTTAATAATCATGAATTATACTTAAATTATAATAAAATGAAAATTCTAGCTACAATGGTTTGTCTCAAAATATGAATTTAAGTGGATTAATTAATGAACGATGGCTAGAAAAGTAATAATCTATAAATGGGTTAGATCTTTAACTGAAAAAATAAAAGTGAGTTATGTGTGTGGTTGTTTAATGCAGTGGATCTATGTTTAGTTTTTTACAGCATGTGATAACATTAGTATGGTGTTAATGATATGAAAAAGGTGATGAATTATTGATGTGAAACCTTTAGATCAAGCTTGTATGTTGTGTGTGTGTGTGCGTAAATATGTGTGTGTGCATGTGTGCATGTATTTTTGTATTACTTTTATATACACCCAAACCACATCAAGTACCACATATCAACACCTGCATATTTTGGGGGTGCTTTTCCCAAAAATCCAGAGAGTGAGGAATGGATGGTTTATTACCCCTATTCCCCACTTTTCCTTTGGTAGTAGTATCAGGTAATGGTGAAGTTGGTGTAGAAGCCTACCCCTTGTTGAGGACATGATTGGTGGTTATGTCTGATGATGATAGGATATGATATCTATTGGGGGTCATGCATGGTAGTAATATAGAATGAGGTTGATTTACTTTACATTCATGATACCCTACCACCATGGTTGTGATCCTGTGGATGTATGTGTGATGATGAGGTGATTAAATGAGAGATGTGCATGATAAAATTGATTCCAGCATGGGATTTGGGCCCTGTTGAAGTTTGAGTTAGGTAGGGTTGTAACCTGACCCACATTAGAGATGGTTAGATACATGGTGATGAGATGAAATGGAAGGGATAAGAGTACAATACATTTTATGTTGGGGTGTGAGAGAAAAAAGTATGTGGGGAAGTGGATAAGAGGAACCTTAATCTATGTTGTATTATTATTTTTAACTTACTGATTTCCTTTTTTGAGTGATCCATGGTGAGGTTGGGATGGATAGTTGACCAGTTTAGGTGACTTTTGGTTCTACTTCTAGATCAGTGATGCATTGGTATTATCTTTCCACAATTTCATGGGATAAATTGAGTATGATCCAATAAATTATACATGTTATACTCACCCTATATATATATAATATTTTATTTATATTTCTAATAAGGTCATTGGGACCAAGATGGGAATTACTATCTTGGAGATCGAAGTTGTTATAGATTCACTACCTTAGTTTCCTTTTTTATTTACCTTAGAGACTTTATTTATATTGATTAACATACACATTTGGGATGGTTTGGTTTATTTTAAGTTATGTGATAAATTTTTTTTTTGTTTTTTCATATTTTCTCTTGGTACTTTTTATAAAATGAGGGTAATAACTCTCATTTGAGTATTCTACACACTCAATGTTAGTCGAAAACCTGGGGCCTACTAGAAGCAGCACACAAGGGTTATACCTTCTCTTTACTACTATTCAATGAGGGGTACTAATAGTGGGTGGGTTATTAAATTTAATTAAATTAATTTTATATATATATAACCTTTTATTTTTTTTATTTGGTTGAAAGTAGTTCATTTTTTTAGTTTTCATTGTTCAAATAAATTTTAAAGTGTATTAAGTAGATGTTAAATCTAAATTTATAAGTGTATTTCTAATAGATAATGTTTTGGTTAATCATAATTATGAATTTTATCAAGATTATAATGAAAATAAATTATTTATAATAAAAAATGAATCATATGGGTTGAAATAAGAACCAAGAACTCGGTATTATAGTGCAGATACTGATTAGAAGAAATTGTAATTCAAAAGATGATTTTTTTATCATAATGTTTATTTGAATAATGATTTAATGAATAATAATTTTTCTAGGACACATATATGAAATAATATTTATATTAATAATGGTTATGATGACTAATTTATGTCACCAATACACATGGATGAAATCATTTTTTAGGAAATAAAATAGAAAATTTTCATTAGTTTATCAAGATAATAAATTTTGAATTTTATATGTCACTTATTTGAAAGATAGCATGCTATTTTATATTATAAGAAATATAACATGAACATGAAGAATTTATCTCTCAAATTAAGTATGAAAATTAAGTGCAAAGAAAATTTAGAATGTAAGAGAACAAGTTAGTGTCCAGCCTTTTATGTTGTTGAAAATAAATTGTTAAAGGTTGAATCTAGAAAATATATCAATGATACCTTTTATAAAATAATGGATATGAGATTTTTTTATTTGGTACATGAACATTATTAAATACTATATATCAATGTTATTCAAATTATATTCATTTAATTTTTATCATGATAATGTTGAGGTATGTAAAAAGTTATTGCACATTATAGATTATCATATTTTAACACTAGTGGGAAAGAATTGGTGTTTAATAGTGATGTTGATTGGTAAAGGAACATATTTTAAAAATTTCTAAAACTATTTCAACCTTTAATATTAAAATAAAATTCATTGGGTGACTATATCAAAAAAAAGTTTGTACTTATCTAAGTAGTGAAAATGATGAGCATATAAAAATGACTCAAGTATACACCCAACTAATTTTGATGAGACAAAAATTGAAATATATTCATGAAAAGATAGAAATATCTACCTCTATTATAAAAGATAATAGTAGATATATAAATATGACAAGGAATATATTTCAAAATTCAAGGACATATCACATCAATATTATGTATAAATTTATCAAGGATAAAGTTAAGAATTAATTTTTGATGTTGGAATACATTTCTATGTCAGTTTATATTACTAATATCTCCAAAAAAATCTTCATGTTCTACTAATTTAAAGTAATTAGTGGATACTAGGTGTGAAACTGCCTCCCTTTCCTTGAGAATGTTTGTTTGGTACTGTAACGCCCCGACCCCAGCTACCCAGAGTCGGTGCATTATTACATAACATTGGCATGATCACAAGAAAGATCAAATCCCGAAAGACCGATTGGTTTAGTAGCCTTGGAAACACTAGATATAATCATAAAGTTTTACATTACATTTCAAAGTGAAAAACTACTACAACAACAAAGTCTTCATATCCACACTATTAACCCCTCATAATATCCCTGCAAGACATTCATAATTTACTTCTTCACTACCTGGGAAAAATAAAACATAGAAAAGGGGTGAGTTCAAATGCCCAGTAAGGATAACAATATAGCGGAACATTCAAAATAAGCATAAGCATTTAAGGCAATGAATTACTAAAACAAAAGCCTTTTAAAATTGAACTTCAACATAGTATGGCAAAAGTAAAATGAAATAATGCCATTTACTTATTCACATGGATATTCTACTAATCGAATAATCACATGCAAAAATCAATAACCATTTTCATAATGTTGGAATGCATAATGCCAAACTGTCATAACCACATAGTCAAGGCCTCGTGCCAAGACTACAAATAAGATTTTGTCAAGGCCTTGTGCCAAGACACTAGTTTGTCTCATGAGACCTACCGATGCATCGAGGAGCTATAGCGGGCTCCACCCGTCACTTATTAAGTCCAATGCATTCCCATATGAAAAGGTTTAAACATAACATAAACATTCGTATTAGAACTAGCATACGAAATGTCAATAATTTCACCATAAACTATGAATGGTATAAAAATAGCACATCCACAGTCAAACATATCACAAAACCTTCAATACAATATAGAAGTTTTGTATCATAATAAATCAACTTCAAATAATCTTAAAATCCATCAAAGGATGTTGACATAGATGAAATCAAAATTCTTTTTAAAGAAGTATCTCCTTTTATTTTGAAATCATTTAAGATCCATATAAAATAAAACATTTTCTTTGAAAATATTCTTATAAGCTTGTATGGAAATATTCGACGATTTTATAACGGCGGAAAATAACTGCACCCGCCGTATAAGTTAAAAAAAACATTCTTACCTCAATTCTGTCGAAAAGGTTAAAAAGGACCTTGTTTTGAAAACGACGGAAAGATTCCTTTATAAACATCTTATAAAAAGTCAAACAAGGGTATAAATGACTTTAACCCATATTCTTGTAAATAGTAAAAATGTTTTGAAATACATTTCTAAGAAACATGGATGTGGATGATAAAGAGGTCCCAGTAGATTATTACGTATAATACAACCTCGGATAATGAAGAGATTGTGAAATAACCCTTACCTTGTACTTTTCCTTGGTTGGGGTAGGTTAACCTCCTGTATAATAGTGAAATAATTGTTACTAAATTATACAAGAATGATATACATTAATATGATATCATATATGATCTTTTAATACTGATTTGATAATAATATCTTAAAATTATCGTCGTTTCGGGTGTTAACTTACTCATTTTCTTTTATATGTTTTGTTACATAAGCCATGTTTGTAAAGGATAAGTTGTATATTATTCAAATCCAGAATGGTATCAAGTCTTTAAACATAATTTTTAAATCATCAAATGATAATTATACTTGAATGGATACGATGGAAAATGAATCTCATCGCGTTCGTGGAGACGGTAGTCCGTACGTACGCACGAACGCTACTTCCATTTAATTTTTATTTTAAAAGAATCGAATACCAATGATACATAGGTATATTAATATTCCAGTATAATATAATATTTTATACATGTTACTTAAGTTCATTAACACCATCCTTTATACGTTCCATGTGTGGTATGAACGAGTCATATCATTTTAAGGGGGCGGTAGTCCGCACTTCCTCAAATGAAATTATCGTATGTATATACAACATGAAACGAATAATGGTATGAAATAAAATGGAATTACAGAAGCTTATATATAAAATATATATCATTAATATCATATTTAATTACAGTGCCATCATAATGGCCACCATGAGAGGCGGTAAGATGTATTTGAACAATCATCGTTTCGTGAGGCGTTAGTTTTCCATCCACAGAAACATTATGTTCATCATCCATTAGATGGAGTTGTGTGTATGTGTAGTTTGAATCCATATTATAACAACATCCTAGTATATTTAGGATACTGGTGTTGTTACAAAAGAAAGTAAATAAAAAGAGTTTGGGGGTTGGAGAAGCAAAATAAATGAAAATAATTTAAGAGAAATCGTTACCTTTAATTTAGGTAACTCACTTTGGTTAGAACCAAAGGACTTGTTGAAATGCTTTCTGCCTAAGGGGAAGCTTCAAGGAGGAGGAGAGGGATGTGGGGAGCTTAGTTGGGCAGAGTTTGGACGAGCCAAGTGGCTTGAGAGGTGTGAGGAATGAGTAGAAGTGGTCTCCTTTTATAAGGGAGAGGAGGGGCTCTTTAGGAAAGTGTGAAAGTATTACTTTATAATATATTTTTATTCGGTTTATAATGGTCCAAAAATCATTGAGGTCGAAAATAAGATGACTCATATTCTAAATAACATCAACCAATAAGAATTGGACAGGTTTTAGATAATATTTTAATCATTATAATCTTATTTATTTAAATGATTTATTAATGAGGTAAACATTGCATCATTATTGTGTCATTAATAATTTAAATTATTTGATGTCTAAAAATTATAAATAAAATATCATTATGTAGGAAATCTTTTTATCTTTCTAATGAATATTTATAATCGAAAATACAACATGTATAACCCTATGTAAAAATTGTTCTTCTAAAAGATGTAAGCTTATGCCATTTTTATTTTTATTTTAACTTTATTAATATAATGTGTCATTATCACTTACAAGTGGATCCATGGGGTCCCAAAACAGACCCAAAGATGCCCATGGTCGACCATGTATCAACCAATAGGGTTAAGACACGTTTTAGGGTAATTTAGTATTATTATAATATTATTTTTTTAACCCTTATTTACCGGATTTACCCTTTAACCATGGTAAATAAAATATTTATCGCAGTAATTATTCAAAATGTGTAAAAATAAAAGTTACCTATTTACATAATTTGGAAACCCTGATTCCAAATATGGAATCCATTTTCCTAAATTCAAAACACAGAAGTGGCAGAAATTAATTTAAAATTAATTCCCGCTGTCAAAACAAAAAGCGTGTTTTTAAGAGGTAATAACTATCAAAAGATTGACACTTGTTTATGTTCGGTTTAATTGTAAAATTATGTCCAATGACCAACATTATATTAAATGGTAAAAATATATTCTAAATATACTTTAAAACCACTCAAATTCACAATTTATCACTATTAATTATTTTGATTAAAAAAGTTGTTTTTAATTAAAATTTAGTAATTTTCACTATTCATCAAAATATGAAAGTTATCTGAAATGTACCAAAATTTCACCCTAGGCTAATTTTGATATTCCGAATCCAAAAATGAAGTCCATTTTCAAATATAAAATATATATAATTTCAAAAAGTAGGTATTAGTATTCACAACGGCTAGTTTAATTAGTTGTGGTGTGTGTTAGAACTCGAGGTTGCGTACAACACACGCTATCGCATTATTCGAAGGGAAACGTACCGTGGAATCTTGGGGTGTTACATTCTCCCCTCCTTCAAATAATTGCGTCCTCGCAATTTCTAGAATACTTATTATATGAAAAGACTCGGGTGGTTCTTCATCATAAGTTCCTCGGGTTCCCACGTTGCCTCTTCCATCTTATGGTTTCTCCACAAAACTTTTACCAGACGCGTCGTCCGGTTTCTCAGTACTTGTTCTCTTGTATCAAGAATCCTGACGGGCTCTTCACAATAAGAAAGATCAGGTTCCAGTTCTAATTCCTCATAGGTGAGTACATGTGTTGGGTCAGGCATGTATTTTCTCAACAGAGATATGTGGAACACATCGTGAACTTTGGAGAGACTTGGCGGCATTACCAATCGGTAAGCTACAGCCCCAATTCGTTCTAGAATTTCGAAAGGTCCGATGTACCTGGGACTCAATTTACCTTTCTTACCAAAACGTATGACTCCCTTCCATGGAGATACCTTTAGGAAAACATGATCACCGACCTGAAATTCCAAATCCTTCCTTCGATTATCGGCATAGCTCTTCTGCCTACTTTGAGCTGCTTTGATGTGATTTTGGATTACCTTCACCTTTTCCACCGTTTCCTCCACCAGTTCTGGGCCTACAAGTTTTCTTTCACCAACGTCATCCCAACAGGTTGGTGTACGACATATCTTTCCGTATAACGCTTCATATGGTGCCATCTGAATACTCGAATGGAAGCTATTGTTATAGGAAAATTCTACTAGTGGTAAATATTGATCCCACATACCCTGAAAATCAAGTGAGCAAGATCTCAACATGTCTTCTAAGGTCTGAATAGTCCGTTCTGATTGTCCGTCTGTCTGAGGGTGGTAAGAAGTGCTCAAATGAAGTTCAGTATCCAGGGATTTCTGAAGACTTTTCCAAAATCTTGAAGTAAAACGGGGATCACGATCAGAAACAATCGATAGGGGAACTCCATGAAGTCTCACAACTTCATTAATGTATAGTCTTGCTAGACGTTCCAGGGGTAGATCTTCTCTTATAGCAAGAAAATGTGCTGACTTGGTAAGACGATTAACAATAACCCATATTGCATTGTTCCTTCTAGGAGTCTTTGGTTGCCCCATGACAAAGTCCATCGTAATATTGTCCCATTTCCACTCTGGTATGGGAAGAGGTTGCATGACTCCTCCAGGCTGTTGCCTTCCAGCTTTCACTTGTTGACAAACCATACATCTTGACACAAAATCAGCAATCTCCCTCTTCATGTTGTCCCACCAAAAATGTTCCTTCAAATCTCTATACATTTTGGTGCTCCCAGGGTGTATAGAGAAATTGGAACTATGAGCGTCATCCAACAATTCCCTTTTTAGATCAGGTATATTGGGAACACAAAGTCTCTTCCCGAATTTCAAAATTCCATCTTCATACACAAAGTCTCTCAATCTCCCATCATTCACAGCTTTAATCTTCTTCTGAAATTCTTCATCATCGGTCTGGGAACTCTTAATCCTTTCTAGTAAAGATGGTTTGGCAACCATTTGAAAAAGCATTGATGTTTCACCTTCCCTGGTTATTCCCATGTCCATCTTCTCTAGATCCATGAAAATTGGATCCCTTTCAATTCTCATCATGTTCAGAACTCCATGGTCTTTTCTGCTCAAAGCATCTGCTACTTTGTTTGCTTTCCCCGGGTGGTAGTGTATCGTGCAATCATAATCCTTGAGTAATTCAAGCCATCTCCTTTGCCTCATGTTGAGTTCTTTTTATGAGAAAACATACTTCAGACTCTTGTGATCAGTATAAATCTCACATTTTTCACCATAGAGGTAGTGCCTCCGTATCTTCAAAGCAAAGATCACAGCTGCTAACTCAAGATCATGAGTAGGATAGTTTTGTTCATGAATTTTCAACTGTCGTGATGCATAGGAAATAACTCTATCATTCTGCATAAGGACACAACCAAGTCCTTTCTTTGATGCATCACTATAAATAACGAACCCATCATTCCCCTTATTTCCATTCCCAGATTGATCAGCAGGTCTCTTCTTCTCTTGCTTCGCTTTAAAGTCATAAGACTTAGAGAATTCCTTTTCGGTCTTGATAGCACATGAGACAATGTCTTCGTACGATGAAAAGTATTGTGAGACTAATTCTCGACGGAGAAATGGTTTTAACCCATCAAAGAAACGATCAATCTTACTTCTTGGGTTGCGTATATAATCTCCAGCATACCTCGCTAACCTTGTAAAGTTAGCCTCATACTTTGTGACATTATCATCCTCCTTTTGTCTCAGACTTAGAAATTGCCTTTCCATATCCGCTCGATGGTCGCGAGGGAAGTATTTTTATAAAAACAGATCTTTGAACTCCCTCCATTCCATATTTGATACTTCATCATCTTCCTTCATGTTTTGAATCAATGACCACCATTGATCAGCATCTCCAGTGAGGCGGTAAACTGCCATGATAACTTTTTCCCTTTCACTGCTCCCCAAAGCCTGAAATATTTTCTCTAGGGAAAATATCCATTGCTCAGCTACTAATGGATTTGTATTCCCGTTGAAAGTTGGTGGTTGTTGCCTCATGAATCGATCTAGCATTGATCCTCCACGCTGCGGATCAGGGTGCTCCATACGGGTAAGGTTATTATTCATAACCTGAGTAAGTTGTCCCAGTATGGTGATTAGCTGATCGGCACCAGTTGCATCACCAGCCCCACTATAATTATCTTGAGCAGGAGGGCAATCCCTACATGGAGTGCGTGCATTGATACGGTTTCCATTTCTTCCACTAGGCGCCATTTCTAAACAATGGCATAAACTAGATCAGTTTATGAATCAAAATACATAATCCCATACTTATAAAACACTTAACATAAATTGAACTATTTATGGATATAATCCATAATCATAAAAATGTTTTCTTTGAGGAAGTATATACTCATAAACCCTTCATAATTATTTGTAAAGAAAATGAGAGTTATCCTAAGCATATCCCCCGGGAGTGTCGTAACCAAGAGTGCAGCAAGGCCCGTTGTCGTGCACCAGTTCCCGTTCGAGTCTAGCTCAAAGCGGTGTTTTCGGGTTTTACCCCTAGGTACATTTGTGCCAGAGCCGCCTCTACCTGCTCGTATCCAGACAGGGATGTATTGCTCGGAAAACTCACAAAATCTCTACAATACCAAAATTCTAGGAAGTTCTTCTATACTAATCCTCAAAGTTCATCTTAGGTATATGTGCTCTAATCAGAGTTTATCTAAATCTTGCTTCCAAGGTTTGTACTAAACTTCCTCTGATACCAACTGTAACGCCCCGACCCCAGCTACCCAGAGTCGGTGCATTATTACATAACATTGGCATGATCACAAGAAAGATCAAATCCCGAAAGACCGATTGGTTTAGTAGCCCTGGAAACACTAGATATAATCATAAAGTTTTACATTACATTTCAAAGTGAAAAACTACTACAACAACAAAGTCTTCATATCCACACTATTAACCCCTCATAATATCCCTGCAAGTCATTCATAATTTACTTCTTCACTACCTGGGAAAAATAAAACATAGAAAAGGGGTGAGCTCAAATGCCCAGTAAGGATAACAATATAGCGGAACATTCAAAATAAGCATAAACATTTAAGGCAATGAATTACTAAAACAAAAGCCTTTTAAAATTGAACTTCAACATAGTATGGCAAAAGTAAAATGAAATAATGCCATTTACTTATTCACATGGATATTCTACTAATCGAATAATCACATGCAAAAATCAATAACCATTTTCATAATGTTGGAATGCATAATGCCAGACTGTCATAACCACATAGTCAAGGCCTCGTGCCAAGAATACAAATAAGATTTTGTCAAGGCCTTGTGCCAAGACACTAGTTTGTCTCATGAGACCTACCAATGCATCGAGGAGCTATAGCGGGCTCCACCCGTCACTTATTAAGTCCAATGCATTCCCATATGAAAAGGTTTAAACATAACATAAACATTCGTATTAGAACTAGCATACGAAATGTCAATAATTTCACCATAAACTATGAATGGTATAAAAATAGCACATCCACAGTCAAACATATCACAAAACCTTCAATACAATATAGAAGTTTTGTATCATAATAAATCAACTTCAAATAATCTTAAAATCCATCAAAGGATGTTGACATAGATGAAATCAAAATTCTTTTTAAAGAAGTATCTCCTTTTATTTTGAAATCATTTAAGATCCATATAAAATAAAACATTTTCTTTGAAAATATTCTTATAAGATTGTATGGAAATCTTCAACGATTTTATAACGGCGGAAAATAACCGCACTCTCCGTATAAGTTAAAAAAACATTCTTACCTCAATTTTGTCGAAAAGGTTAAAAAGGACCTTGTTTTGAAAACGACGGAAAGATTCCTTTATAAACCTCTTATAAAAAGTCAAACAAGGGTATAAATGACTTTAACCCATATTCTTGTAAATAGTAAAAATGTTTTGAAATACATTTTGAAGAAACATGGATGTGGATGATAAAGAGGTCCCAGTAGATTATTACGTATAATACAACCTCGGATAATGAAGAGATTGTGAAATAACCCTTACCTTGTACTTTTCCTTGGTTGGGGTAGGTTAACCTCCTGTATAATAGTGAAATAATTGTTACTAAATTATACAAGAATCATATACATTAATATGATATCATATATGATCTTTTAATACTGATTTGATAATAATATCTTAAAATTATCGTCGTTTCGGGTGTTAACATACTCATTTTCTTTTATATGTTTTGTTACATAAGCCATGTTTGTAAAAGATAAGTTGTATATTATTCAAATCCAGAATGGTATCAAGTCTTTAAACATCATTTTTAAATCATCAAATGATAATTATACTTGAATGGATACGATGGAAAATGAATCTCATCGCGTTCGTGGAGACGGTAGTCCGTACGTACGCACGAACGCTACTTCCATTTAATTTTTATTTTAAAAGAATCGAATACCAATGATACATAGGTATATTAATATTCAAGTATAATATAATATTTTATACATGTTACTTAAGTTCATTAACACCATCCTTTATACGTTCCATGTGTGGTATGAACGAGTCATATCATTTTAAGGGGGCGGTAGTCCGCACTTCCTCAAATGAAATTATTGTATGTATATACAACATGAAACGAATAATGGTATGAAATAAAATGGAATTACAGAAGCTTATATATAAAATATATATCATTAATATCATATTTAATTACAGTTCCATCATAATGGCCACCATGAGAGGCGGTAAGATGTATTTGAACAATCATCGTTTCGTGAGGCGTTAGTTTGCCATCCACAGAAACATTATGTTCATCATCCATTAGATGGAGTTGTGTGTATGTGTAGTTTGAATACATATTATAACAACATCCTAGTATATTGAGGATACTGGTGTTGTTACAAAAGAAAGGAAATAAAAAGAGTTTGGGGGTTGGAGAAGCAAAATAAATGAAAATAATTTAAGAGAAATCGTTACCTTTAATTTAGGTAACTCACTTTGGTTAGAACCAAAGGACTTGTTGAAATGCTTTCTGCCTAAGGGGAAGCTTCAAGGAGGAGGAGAGGGATGTGGGGAGCTTAGTTGGGCAGAGTTTGGACGAGCCAAGTGTCTTGAGAGGTGTGAGGAATGAGTAGAAGTGGTCTCCTTTTATAAGGGAGAGGAGGGGCTCTTTAGGAAAGTGTGAAAGTATTACTTTATAATATATTTGTATTCGGTTTATAATGGTCCAAAAATCATTGAGGTCGAAGATAAGATGACTCATATTCTAAATAACATCAACCAATAATAATTGGACAGGTTTTAGATAATATTTTAATCATTATAATCTTATTTATTTAAATGATTTATTAATGAGGTAAACATTGCATCATTATTGTGTCATTAATAATTTAAATTATTTGATGTCTAAAAATTATAAATAAAATATCATTATGTATGAAATATTTTTATCTTTCTAATGAATATTTATAATCGAAAATCCAACATGTATAACCCTATGTAAAAATTGTTCTTCTAAAAGATGTAAGCTTATGCCATTTTTATTTTTATTTTAACTTTATTAATATAATGTGTCATTATCACTTACAAGTGGATCCATGGGGTCCCAAAACAGACCCAAAGATGCCCATGGTCGACCATGTATAAACCAATAGGGTTAAGACACGTTTTAGGGTAATTTAGTATTATTATAATATTATTTTTTTAACCCTTATTTACCGGATTTACCCTTTAACCATGGTAAATAAAATATTTATCGCAGTAATTATTCAAAATGTGTAAAAATAAAAGTTACCTATTTACATAATTTGTACATCCTGATTACAAATATGGAATCCATTTTCCTAAATTCAAAACACAGAAGTGGCAGAAATTAATTTAAAATTAATTCCCGCTGTCAAAACAAAAAGCGTGTTTTTAAGAGGTAATAACTATCAAAAGATTGACACTTATTTATGTTCGGTTTAATTGTAAAATTATGTCCAATGACCAACATTATATTAAATGGTAAAAATATATTCTAAATATACTTTAAAACCACTCAAATTCACAATTTATCACTATTAATTATTTTGATTAAAAAAGTTGTTTTTAATTAAAATTTAGTAATTTTCACTATTCATCAAAATATGAAAGTTATCCGAAATGTACCAAAATTTCACCCTAGGCTAATTTTGATATTCCGAATCCAAAAATGAAGTCCATTTTAAAATATAAAATATATATAATTTCAAAAAGTAGGTATTAGTATTCACAACGGCTAGTTTAATTAGTTGTGGTGTGTGTTAGAACTCGAGGTTGCGTACAACACACGCTATCGCATTATTCGAAGGGAAATGTACCGTGGAAGCTTGGGGTGTTACAGGTACCCTAATTTACCATCATTCATGTTATTATCCTACTAAATGTATCAAGTGATAAAATTCACCATGTATTTCTCACATTATGGGCTACAGTATTTATAAATAGATATACCAAGATGAAATATGTAGTGGTATTTGTTTATCATTAAAAAGGGAGATACCTTAAAGTAAAATCCATAAATAAATTAAATCAACTCTTATGAAAGAAGATACTATTTAGTTGTAGAATCATATTTTTAAAGTTTGTGCTTAAATAATTGAACTCATGAATTATTCTTTATCTCTCATGGTTCCTACATCAAGCTAGGTCAAGTTGGATTATAATTAATAATTATGTTTTAATTTCTTATTTATTAAGTATATCCCATATCTATTGATTTCATTTCATCATCATTTACAAGTTATATATTCATATCACCCTTTGAATTTATTGATCAAGGGGAAGTGATTATTTAGAGAAAAGTCTATAAAATATGGCAGATAAAATTCAGCATATGTGAGGATTTATGAGATTTTATTTTCAATAAAATGTGTTGATAACAATATGAAGGGGGACTATTTATTTCAAGATATATTTGTTGAATTTATTTTAATTCTATTCTTGGTGTATTTATTATCATTTGGAATGTTTGTATAGTTTGGAAAGTGTTTTTCAATAATGTATATAAGTGGTTTAGAAATGAATATAGCTATTGTACATGATGGAAGATACCTGTAAAAAGAATTATTAATACACTTTAAAATATTTGTAGTCATACTTGTACAATTAGTTAAAGTGATGGATTTGTAATTAAATTTTTTTTAAATTATAGGTTTAGGTAAACATTAAATAATTGTAAATTTATAATTTAAAGATATATATGTATGATCTATAGAAGGACTTAAATTCATCTATATAGGGGGGTAATCTATATAAATATTTTTAGGTGCAATTGTTGTACTAAATACAATAACATTATCTTTATAAAGAACTATAAGTAAAATAGGAAGTACAAAAGTTGTAAAAAAACTCCAATTTTATCTATATAGTGATTCTATAGGTTCATGATGCATATAGTTTTAGGTTCATTTATATAATTTTTTTCTTAATTCCATTTATATGGTGATTATATAGGTGCATGATTCATATAGTTGTAAGTGAATTTGTGAATAGTCATAAGTATAATATCATTTTTATGAGATTTGTATGAATTTTTATGAAAGGTTGTAGGTTGTAGGGTGGTTGTGAAATACTATCATTACAAAATCATATGAATTATTCATGATGGAAACTAAGGTATTATGTATGGGATTAAAGTATTAAATGTGAAAATTCATGGTCATATGTATTATATTAAGTCATAAAAATAATTTGCATGAGTTTTACATGACCATATGTATCAAAAAGTGTATTTGATAAAGTTGAAACTCATATTCATGATTAAACTATCATTTTAATGAACCTGAAGAAACCATAAATGTTATATTTTATTTGTTAAGGTTTATTTATTTCATTAATAAATCAATGAACACATGAAATAAGATCAAATATTCATGTATAATAATGGGTATTCATTAGAAATATTAAGTTAAATATAATCCTCATAACTATAAAAATATAACAAAAAACATGAGGATTGTGTGGATTTTATCATAATTTTTTTTATAATAATTAAAAACAAATATATTTGTTATATCTATGAAAAAAAGGAAAAATATTTACTATAAAAAAATCATGGTGAAATAATTTTTATTATAATTTTATCATATATAGGTCATTATGTCTTCATTTTTATAATATCATGTTCATTGAAAGTAAATATATATATGAAGGTATTGTGAACTTATGTGATTATTACTAAATCAATGTGAAAAATTTTAAACACAATCAATATGAATAACATAATTATGTACAGTATCAATTAGTTATATTTTTTAAAATAATTTTTTTTATTCATGATTTGTATGTTTTATATATTTGATTAAATTGGAGTGATAAAAGGTAATTTTTTATAACCAAAAATAACATAAACATCACAAGAAATATAATATATAAATAAAGAGAAATTTATAAAATTTATAAACCTCATTCACCCCCTCAAAGTTACTTTCATGTTTATGAACTTAATACCCCAACAGTTTTTTATAATAAAATAAATATCCCTGTAACATATTTAAATGTTCCTCTATAAAAAAATTAATACATATAAGAACTCAAAATTTATAGTATCCAACTATCTAAAAATCATGATTGATCTAATAATGATATCCAAAAATAGATTCCCCCCACCACCTTCCAATGAATTTTGTGTGAAATAAAAATTAGGTTACCAATTCATATCCTATTCTTTCTAAAATTTATAGATTTAGAAGACATATTTATTCTATTTAAGGTGGATCCTCTATAATATTCTTCATTTTCTCTATCGGGATGTCTAGACACTGACTCTATAACTTTGATCATTAGTTACTTCCCTATAGTTCATTTTTGATTTCATCAATCAAATATTAATAAATTTTCAGATCTTATATGGGATATCATGAAAATATTGTTATGTAATGGGGGAATAATAATTTAAGTAATTAATAAAATAGACTTTTATTTATAAGATAAATATTCTTTAAAGGTAAATAACCTTAAAAAATTGAATTTCATTAATTTTCCTTACTTGTGTCGATGGTCAGGTTAAACAGTGTCACGTCATTAATTTTTAAATTTACCCTTAATCTTTCTCTTTGTATGTAATTTCATTGATTTTCCTTATCGATCTTGAAAATGAAAATTCAGTATAAATAGAAAGAATAAATAATTTGTAAAAGGGTAATGTGTTTAGATAATTGAAAAACTAATCCATTATATGTCATATTTCTTAAATCACATAAGAAAACAAACATCCATCATGGATTTGATATTAATTTAGTTGCAAAAATATTTAATCTCCAAAAAAATTAGATCTTTAAATGATTTTCTTACACTCATTCACCTTCACTCTTCAAGTGTCTTCTTTGAATTTATGTAAAAATGATAGAATAAAATCCACTTCTCGATATTTGGGATCTCTTAATCCATTTCACTACTTGAAATAATAAATAAAAATAAAATTCATAATAGATAAAACTCATCTATTTTACAAAAAAAATATTAAATAAATTGAGGAATGAATTAAAAACCATGAGTATTCAATTACTTATCCTATGGATTTATTTATAAAAAATTAAAAGTTATTATTTTCATGAAAAAATAACCCACTCATTCTTCGGTTCTTTATTAAAAATGCATTAATTATTGCATGCACTAAATATATAAAACAATTATTAATAAAAATGTATTTGTTTTAATAAATATGAAATCAATTAATTTTTTTAATTCATAATATAATTAATTATTTAAATGTCTGTTCATGTCAACATATATCAAATATAAATCTATAATATTTGTAAAGAAAACTCTAAAAACGTTTTCTCTAAGTGTCTTCAGTATTCGAAAGTATAGAGGTTGATCTCTCCCCTTTCCTCTTTTATCCCTCACACTCTCTTATGTTATGGATTTGTCAAGTGTTGGATTTTTGATCCATTGAAGGTATTAGTTTCAGGTATTATATGTTGAGGTAATCCCTCCATCAATTTTTATCAAATTTTCTTTTTCTTTATTCAGCTTTTAAATGGATGATTTTGGTATTTTCTATTAGTTTTATCATATTTGTCTTGATTGATTGGATTCTTCCGATAATATTAGACATGTGTAATTTTGTACATGTAATAGATAGGTGGTCCTAACTATTTTCCTAAATTTTATATTTTTTATGTGTTAATGTATGAGATGTGTATGGATATTTCTATAAGAAACACAAAAAAGGAAATTAGGGAGAATAAAAAATTGTGAAATGATATGAATATCATGGTATTATCTTGATAGACATTTTACACAATATGGATCAAATTTTGAATATTAATGTTGTATGTTTTTTGTCTATTCCTATCAAGTGATTTGTTAAAGGGGTGTAAAATGATTATTTTCAAATAAACAAGTTATTGATGTATTTATAAAACTCATATGAGTTATATATGATGATTTCTAATTTTTTTAATTCATTATATCTCTTGGGATAATGATATAAATGTTTCCAGATATATTGATTTTATTAATTAACATTTTAATTTAAGTTTTTATGTTATTGATTGGATATATCTATAATACCCTATATTATGGTATGAATATTACTTCTATAAAATATATGTGTTTTGAAATTGAATAAATTTTTTCTCATGAAATATGAAATTTAAAATAAAAAATGATTTATTTCATTAATATAAAATATGTATATAATCTCCAAATATACTTAATTTTTAGTTTTTGGTAGTGTGTTTTAGTCTTGTCCTATAATGTATAATCATGTAAAATTATGTAAAATAATGGTTTCTCTTAGTTGGTATCAAATTATAAGTGAAAAGTATGTATTTATATAACTAAACCTAAAAGTGTGGGTCTAGAGATCTATTTTATCTCTTCTAATAAATTTAGTAGATATTATTATTGTAATTAGTTGATATACTCTAGCATCACTGCTTACATTATTCATAGGATATATTTTTTTCATGTATATTATGAATGGGTGAAAATATATATGAGCTGCATCTAAATTGATAGTGATAGATAATTATAAATGAGATAAATGTGATGAGATTATTGGGAGTAACTGAGGTCACATTCGATATGTAAATTTTGATACATTATTTTTTAGTTGAACCCTTTATGATTTCACATTTGTTTTATCATTGAGATGGTTTTTAAATCGATAAAATCTATTTGAGTGTTAGTATATATTATTTATTAAAATGATATTAAATTATTATTTGATAATCGCATCAAAGTAGTGATTCAAATGAGAAAATTTTAACTTAACATGGAAATGTGAGTGTTCAGGGTAGATATAAGATATCTACTCAACTTAATTTATTTAATTATGATTAATTGGGCCCAAGTATTGATGTGATTTGAGTATTAGTTTTCATATTCTAGATCCCAATTATTATTAAGGTTTATTTATTTATTACTTTTTACCAAATCCTAATGGATAGTGTATCTTTATTGATTAATATTATTTGTTTTGGGTTTCATGGATACACCATAGTGATTTAGTTATATTTTAGAGGATACTATTTATGGCATGAACCCAAGGAAAGTGGGGCTTGGTTGTATGGCCTTCCCTATTTTCCTCTGAGAAAGAAGTGGTTACCTTAGTTATTTTTTAGCCTTATTATATTACTAGGAATCGAAGGTTATCATGGTATTAGGATGATCCTTATTGGATTTTGAGTAATAGAAGGTTACCATGGTTGTATATTAATCCCTATTGAATTACAAGTAAGAGAAGGTTACACTATCCATTACTTGATTAGCCTAAGGACACTAATATATATCATCCCTTGAGGCCTAAGGGAAAGATAAGTTTACCTAATGACATACTTTGTTACTCATTTGATCATTACATATTTGGTCGAAACGGGTATTTTTAGGGACCATGGTGGTCTATTAAGACCATGAGAAATTTTATTTTATTATTATTGTTAAATTATTATTCTAGTTTATTATTGTATTCCATGTTGGATGAATCGGTAACAATATTTCATATGATCTTATGAAATGAGAACATGAATATACATTGACATTGTAGTAAATGTTTAAGGCCTTATAGTGGTGCCTATTAAGCCCTCGTACTCACACCCTATATGTGAACATTAGTATATATGTATCCATTATTATATTATATACAATATTGAAATAGGTATATGATATAGTTAAGGGTATTTTCAGTGGTATATAATACCAAAGGGGAGTTAATGAAATGGATATATCAACATGAGCTTCTTGGAATATCATCAACAAGCTCCTTTGATTATATTTATTCATATATTCATATTCTTATAAGGAAAACTATCCTAGTGTATGAAATTTATACATTCACATATTGTGACTTTGATAATTTATTAATTTTTTTGAAATTATATTTTACATTATATTTTGGTTTAATTTATTTATAACTTATTATCATTTTATTTAACTTCTCAAATTTATAAGGTAAATTTTCTCTAAGGAGTATTGTATACCCTCGATGTTAGTCATCAGCCTCTGATGATTAGAGGAAAAAATTAAGGCCTTGTGTCTTTCCATGTTAGTTTATATGGTCAGTTAAAATCCATTACATTACAATATATCACATATTATAATGTTATAGTCATATCACCCAATGATAAGTAAGATAATTGTGCAATTTCAAACTCTATCACACAATAAGAATACTAACTAAATAATTATCAATATGAACATAATCACCCATAAAAATATTATAAGTGTTAGTTAGTTAAATATAATTTACTATATCATTGGATGATTGTTCTTTATAATATTGTTTCACATATTGTATCCTAATAATGTGACCTCTATGTTTGTCTCACTCATGTAGTGACATAAGTCACATTTCTAAAGTCAAATGGGATAAATCTATTAAACTAGAATAAATCATTGGATTGGTCATTGATGAAATGTGTATATAGTTTGGAAGATTAAAAAAATTATAATTTTTAAATAAAATAAAGAATAATTTCACAAATTAAAAAACATTTATTACTGAATTAAGAGATAATAATCAACAAAACCCCCTTATACTTCTCATATAATAATTTATGATAAAACTATTTAAATGGATTTTAATATAGAAAGATAACAAGACATGGATTAAATTACTAAAAATATTATTCAACACACCATTATTATGATTAATAAATATTTTCATCAGTAACATAGCCAAAAATAGATAACTAAAATATTGGTTAATAATACATAACTAGATAATGTTGCAATTTACATGATACCTAACTAACATATCTCAATAATTATAAAATTTCTTTAATATCCTTTGTTTCATGTTCCGTGAATATTTATAATAAATATTATATCCATTGATTCAATACTTTTTTTTATAATGGTTAACTAGACATCTTGATTAGATTTGATCATTTAAATGATTGAAAAAGTAACAAATTTGAAATCTAGAGAACACTAATCATGAGTAAGACCATGATTCACACAATGATCTAATTTATGGGAATTCGTATGGTTTAAAAATTATAATGTTACTCCTCTAAATAATTTCAAACCATCATATATATTTTCTTGAAGGGGGACGAGTCAAATCAAATATAGAGGATCTTTGGCAGTATCATGAATCATGGTATCTACTTTAGATCCTTTGATAAATTATTTTCCTTGTGGTTTATAGAAGTTATGAATACTTTTTTTGATGGGATATTTAGTATAATAATAATTTCATTGGGATGCTTGTCTATGTAGATATCTCACAATGATACCCTGTATAGGGATTCGGGTCTTGATTTTACCTCGGTCAAATATAAAACCATCTATCAAGGTGAGGTATAGCTAATATCAGTTAGTGAGGTCCATCTTCATTCAAGAAATATCTTGGTTGATTTTCCTTAAACTATCATATTTCAATGTGACCTATTCAAAGAGGTTTTTGGGTTTACTAGAACCCCCTCTTTTGGCTTAAAACTCGATACTAATGGACCTTTTTTAGATATATTGATTCAAAATGTGCACTTATTTACAATATTATAAACAGAGTCATCACAGCATGCATGGCCTCACTTAGTGTGGGATATTCTCTCATTACCAAGTAAAATTCACTTCTTTATAGGTTTAATATTTGTATTTTTAGAGGAATAGGTCTTTACTTCATCGAAATTGATTTATATCTTATGATTAAATTTTTCTATAGTCCTTACAAATCTCATTTTTAGTCACTTATGTCATATTAGAATGTTGAAAACTGATATCAATTGACTCATTTGATCTTTAAATCTATAATAAATGTGATTTTGAAACAATCAATTCATTGTTAGTCACTATTTCCATAAATTCTTTTATTTTATAGATAATTTTTTTAAAGTAGACTCCTAAATGGAAAAAAATACACCACCAAGAAGAAATCGTCTTATGGGTGATAAAAATAATTTTTCATTGATAAAAAATTAATTTTGTAAAGGAATTTAAATCTGATTTTATAAATAATTTAAATAATACTTATCCAAGTATTGTTTTTCAGTAATTTTATTGAAAATAAAAAAATTAATATTGACAAGAAAAGGGTGGTAGAGATTGTTTTAATATATTTTAAAATAATGGGACATTTATCTTTAGAAGTGAATTTTCCTCTCAAATGACAATGAATAAAAATTTACTGATAAATATAAGAGAAAAATTGTAAAAAATTATATTTAAAATTATGGATCACTAAAAATAATTGGTTAATGTAAATTTTGGATTAAAGGGGTAAAATTAAACTGTACAAAAGTACTTCTTGTTGATAACCTGAAGCATAATTTACTTTATGTGATTCAATTGTATAAGTTGGGGAATGAATTTATATTTACCAATAGAGGATTCTAAAAAATATAATGGTATATAAAATTTTATATCAAAGTAAATATATCTAATGTAAACCTATATTAGGGGAAAAATAAAGATAACTCGGGTCCTCTAAGTATAGAATATGTGAATCAACATTGGAATAAAATTCTAGAGCATATAAATCATAAAATCATAGATAATATTGATCCATCCTTGGTTAGTGGTCATGATATTATTCTTTTTATCTTTCTAATCATGAATAATATGGTCAAGAGTAAAGTTACACATGAATTTTTAGCATTTAAGAGACACAGATCTCATGTGTGTAATGATTTTCAACAAGAAAATTTGGTGAGGAATACTTATTTTCCCATATGTAACAAAGATCCCCATTTTTTTAATATATTTCACATTTATTTTTGTGAACCTATGAATCAAATCTGAAAAAAAATGATAAATATATTTTTAAATTTTTTCAATAATTACAGCATGGTGTTTTTATCATGTCTTTCAAGCACAAAGGTGATGTATTGAGTTACATAAAAATGTATAAAAGATTGAAAAAGAATCAATGTGGAAGAAAAATAAAAGTACTGAGAATAATGACACTGATTATACCTCACATCTTGTGAATAGATACCTTAAAATCATTGAATTCATCATTGGGTATCAATTGTGGTATCTCATTAGCAAAATAAGTTTTTGAAAGAAGAGATGTGACTATAAAAAACATGACCATAACTATATTTAGTTTTGTTATTGTCATTGAGAATTTTTAAATAATTATTTTACATTTTCATATACATTAATAATATAAAATTATTGATACTTTAATAGAATATAACATACAAATTATGATATATAATGAAATTAAACATGAACTACCTAAGGTTATTTGGTAGAAAGTGTTACATCAAGGATAAAGAATAAAATCAAGGAGAGTTTTAAAGTAAAACCGATGATAGAATATTTATTATATTTTCTAACAAGAAAAAAAAGCTATAAATACAAAAAAATATGATTCAAATTCTGGTTGATAGAAATGGAATTAATATCATTGAAATAAATATATCTACAATTATAAAAATATAATTCTTTTATTACAATGGAGAATAAGTTATCCAATTGAAGTATATTGAGGATGAATATTTCACTACTAAATTTAAGGTGAATGATCTTGGTTTTAAAAAAATAGAACCTTCATAATATGTAAAATATATATAATTATATGTTATTGATGAATTCAACATCTTAGATATAAAAACTAATCCAGTTTAGACAAGGATAGTGAATACTGTTGAGATAAAAATATGTTTGACACATATTATTTCCATGAATTTTTTTAGGATATTTATAAAGAATCATAAATCAATTCTATGAATTGGAATCTATATTATACATAGAAAAATAAAACATGAGATCATATTCTAATAAATATAATAATTCCACCAAGTAGGTGAACATGAATAATCAAAATGAAATATGGTCAATTGGTAAGAAAAAAATCTAGATTATTGTTGGTCAGGGTAGAGTACTCAATAGGGGGTGAATTAATTATCTATAAAAAATTCTGTTAAAAAGTATAATTTGAAGCTCCCCCAATATTTAAAATACAATTGCCCAGTTATCCAATAGTGAATTTATAAGATCCTGACTGTTCGATTAATTTCTCAAAATATTGATTAGTTCATAGTTGTATCAATTTGATAATTAATTTAGTTTTTGAAACTAATCTAATAAGTCAATATTGTTATAAACACTTGGTAAGTCTAACTATCATAGTTCAATTTAGTTTTATGAAATATGTGATAAAATAGAGTAAACGTAAAAGGTAAAAACACAATGGAAATAAAATAAGAGGTTCAGTCTCAAGAAAAGACTTAATCCTTTCCACTTGGTGATCACCTACCACCAAGCAGTTTAAATTAACAAATAATTTGATCCACACCCTGGATCGGGGTTCACAACAGCACACTGGGTGTTTATGTCACAAGGCCTCTACCATAGTTATTCATGGGTAAAAACTACCAGGTCACATAAGGACCTCTTCCACACTTATTTGTGGTAGTAATAAATGTAAGAATATATGAGTGGAAGGATATCTTGTATCCTTTTGTTTGATACAGAAGACAATGTGCGCTTGACAAACAGATACACACAATACTCAAAATTATGTAAAAAAGAACATAGTGGAGAAAAAATATATTGGAAAGGATTTAGAAGGCTTTGTTCATCTTTATATGTAGATCTTGACTCTTCATATGTAGCTAAGATAAATTCTAACTCCACTTCTGGAAGTTTACACAAAAATAGAGTGTCATATTCTAACTTCCTGGAACAAGTATAATTTTATAGGTATATTATTATCCTTCTTTGATAGGCTGAAGTAGTTTGTCAAATCACTTTTTAGATCGTTTGAGATCACCTCATGTGTTCTTATTTTTTTCTAGAGTTAAAAGTGGTTGCATGAGAGTTGCAGATGTTCTTCAGTATGTCTCTCTCGCACAAGAATGCATCACTGCATCTCTTCTGTGTATCTTCTCTCATTAAAAATACTTCTTGTTTTTGAAAACTGACAAAGAGCATTTTATTTCCATGTTTATTGGTTCATCATACCTTGTACTATCTGCTAAAAGTACTATAAATAATTATAAAATATTTTACTATCATTAAATGACACAAATATAACCCTTAGAAATAATATTAATAAATGAAGATTTAAATAGTCTATCGGTGAATCATCTGCCGGTGTCTCATTATGTTAGTGTCTCCTTCTATTGATGACCCAACCCATTAGTATTTCATTCCATCTATCTTTCCATACATCAGTGACTCATTACATCGGTGAATTTTTTCAGTGGTGATTCCTTTCTTCTATCAGTGAGACATTTGATCTATTGGTGACTCATTCCAATGGTGATTCATTTATTCTATCAGTGAGTAAAGTTGATATATCGGTGAATTATTTCAACTTATGGTGAGTCATTTCATCGGCATCACCATGCAATGGTAGGTCACTTTTACTGATAGTAGGTCATATGCATCTTTGTTTCATATGCAACATTGAGTCATCTGTGCCGGTGAGTCATATGCAACGGTGAGTCATCGGCGTCGGTGAGTCATATGCAATGGTGAGTCCTTCCAACAATGTTTCATTCCAACGGTGTGTCCTTACAATGGTGTCATCTTCACATACTTAGAACATATTCATGTTTAAACTATCTTTCAGTGATTTATATGTCTGTTTGTGAGTCATATGTTTCTCAGTGTTAGTGACTCACACTTAGATAATTTTAGATGTTCTATGTGTCTCACATTTCAGAAAAATCAGAGAGTGATAATACCCATAAACACACATAGATAATCAGTTATAAGCTTGTTTAGACTTAAACACACATAAATAGTTATATTATTGAAATGATCTAATTATTCAAGATAATTATTTGACATAATTTAGGATCTGACATGATGTAAGATATATGTTAATATCTAACATTATTTGTGATAATTAAAACCATTATAGTCAAATATAGTGGCTAACAATAACTATGGGCCAACAATCTCTCCCTTTTTTATGATCACAAATCATGGCATTATTAGAGAATGATTAAAGTAAACAATCCAATTATGAGTGCCCATAAATATGAATAGACTCAAAAATAATAATAATTATGGGAAGTGAACTATATCATAGATAATAATGATTATTCTCCCCCTTTTGGGATTATCAAAAAGAGAACTAGGAGCAAAAAAATAATAGTATAAAGTAAGATATAAAATGAAAATAAAGAAATTCAAGAAGACAAAAATTTCATTAGAGGAAAGTACAATGTAGTAAAAGGTGATAATAAAAAACATAAATCAAGTAAGAATCCCCATCAGAGAATGATCCATACTACTTGGTTGGGTCAAGGGGTTTCTCCCCCTTATCAGAAGGATCAATGGATGGTCTAGTAGAAGGTTTAGGCTGAGAAAGAGGAGGGTAGGAATGGATTTTCAGAGGAGGTAGAGGCACTCCTTTAGGAACTATAGAGGATAGGGCAAGTCTATGCTAAGAAATAATCCAAGGCTGAATAGGCTCTATAATGATGGGTATGATCTGAGATAAATCCTGAGAAACTAACAGGTGATCTTGACTAGGCAATTAACTAGCAGGGCCAAGTGGTGTAATAGTAGGTACCACAATGACTTCACTTTGGACATAAAGATAAGGTTTTAACAGCTTGATGAACTCTTCAATGATCTCACCACTATATTTCATTGCATTTTCAAAATCATCTTTGTTTTCAATGAACTTGTTCAATAAGGGATTTAATTATCTTAGCTTTTTAATATGATACTTAAAAGCCTTTATCACTGGATGAAGAGTAATATTGGTGGAAAAATACTTAAATAGACTATTAATTTGATTCTTTGTGATGAGTTTGGAGAAAAAATCATTAAAATTTTTGGTCATATATTCCTGAGTGTGTGAATAAATCCTTGTATAATACTTCACATGGTCATGCACCTTATCTAAAGTGTCCTCAACCATGGTCATACTGAAAATTAAAGCTTACAAATCTTCATTCAAAACTAAACTAACAGTAGAAAGATCCCCAGATTGTGAAGGCTGAACAGGTGGAGCAGAGGTTGAAGAAAGAGTAGAGGAGGAAATTTCTTCAACTTATTTTCTCAGTTTGGAAAATTCAAGAGCTTTAAAATTATAAACAAGATTATCAATTCCTTTCATGACACTTTCCGTTGTATTAATGTACTCAATGTTTAAAGCATTGATTCTAGTGGTAAACTTCTTCATCTCATTAAAAATCTTGATGTTTCTTGTCACAATTGTTTTTGTAGTTATAATAAAATTTGGATGAATTTATTTTATCAACATCTTGGAAACTGAATCATCATCATCTTGAGATACACTGGTTGAGGCAGGAGTGGAACTAGAAGTTCCAACATGATTTACACCTTCAACCATTGACCGAATTTCTTTCAAAGTTTTATTTAACTTAGCGTTATCTCTCCTAGTTTCATAAATTTCATATATTTTCTAAGATTATACTATGTGTCTTATGGAGTAACATATTTCTTGTGTGAATTTTTCAAAATCGACCTTAGTGACATAGTCACTAGAAGATGTCTTAGCCACTGGTTCCCTTGCAGCAAGTACAAATACTTCATCATCAGAATCTCAATAATCTAATCCCAATGCCAAATACTAAGTATTACTTACTCATTCATCCATTATATAATAATATAGAGGATTAAGAGTATCAAGCCTTACTCTACCAATTTTATTCTCTTCATCATCTTGAGAAACTCTTTCTTGAGGCTCCCCCTCAGTGTTAGCCTTCTTGGCAGTTTTTCTTCCCTCACTTAATACTTTATTTCTTGATTGCTTCTCCTTATATGGATTTATTTTTCTAGTATATACATCTTGAGAAATAGGTTTAGATAGAGAATCATTTTCATATTTAATAGAACCCTCAACAGATTCACCAATATTAGTTTCAACAATATCCATATTAACAGTATCTGGATTCCCATCAAGATGATCAGATTCACTATCACTTCCACTTTCACTAATTTCTTCATTATCATCATCCATTTCCTTTTCATTTCCATATTCATCATAAAATTTCTCATATCCTTATTCTCTACTTTATTCTAAAGCACTTTCACCACTAATATCTTCCTCTTCTTCATCTTCTTCATCACTAGATTCACTGACATACTCTACACTTCCTTCTACTTCTGTATCTTCACCTCTAGTAGATTATAGAATATGTTCATGAGTAGGTTGGTCCAAATGTGTACTTGGAGGTCAAATAGAAACTTTTTTTTGGTCCAGTTGTGTTTGGGTCACTTCTATCATCAATTGGTGATCCTACATCTCTAACAGGAGTAGAAGGCTCATCCCCCTCATCTAAAGCATAAATCAATTGAGCACCTAGACTGAGGCCAGGATCCACTAGATTCCTTAGTCTAACTAGATGATATATAAGATTGAACATCTCATACATTCTATCCTCTTCACCAAACCATTCATTTCTCCATGGGTTCCATTTAATTTTCATTCTCTTACAGATTTTAGAACCTAAGAAGATTCCACTATATTCACTAACTACAACATCATCAACTTCACTTACATAGCATTTCTCTTTTAGAATTGTTGAAATCATTCTAGAGTAGAAAAGATAATTTGACCTACAACCATTTTTTATCATCTCATTTGTGTTCACCATCAGATATCTGCACAGATTCCATTTAAATCTGTTCTCTAGAAAATACAACAAGTATACATCCTGATACTTGAGAGAAGAAAAGTCCCATTTCCTGGGAAAAATCTGGTGCTGAATAAAATTAAATAAAATTATGCACTCACCATTTAGCTCTAAGGAAATGGGTCACCTATGTTCCTCATTTCCAGTTAGCTCTTTCAGAGCTATATCATAACAAAATAATTAACTCTAGGGTGGAGAAGTACTTTGATAATCATCAAACATTCCTTCATGAGGAACCTTAATACATTCAGTCCATTGTCTTGAGGAGAAGGAGATTCTCTTCCCTTTTACAAATGACTTGACCCAAGAAACATTACTTCCTTCCAACAGAAAATTTATATTCATGTAAAATTCATATACCAACTTAGGGTAGAAAACTATGTCATTGTTTGTGAACCAGTCAAGTAATCCTTGATATTGCAACACTTTTAACAACAATTAATTTCTCTCTAAGATCCATTCCACTAGTACTTCTTTCTATGATGTTACAACATGGTTTTCCAAACTGGGATTTATAGGACCTGAAGATTTTCCCAATTCACCCTTCTATTTCTTAGAAGAAAGATACTCTCTATCTTCAAGAGCTCATTTCACACATGTCATTCCAATCAGTTCAGTCTGGAGGTCAGAAGGTGAAATATCGAGTGTAAAGAGAGATAACGGAGGCTGAGAGAGTGTGGTGGTAAGGGATTAGAATTAATCGATTCAAATTTATATAATTTAGGGATTTAGAAATTACATAATCGTGAAATCATGTACTTAGTTCAAAAAAAATTGTGTCCTTTAGATAAAAACATAAAACCTATAGAAACGGTGATTCATCGGTGTTGGCATGACATATTTTTCATAACACTAATGGTGTTAGCATGATAATTCATTTGTGTCAGCATGAAAATGGTTTCAGTATGATATAGCATCAGTTTCAGTATGAAAATAGTGTCAGTATGACAATGATGTTGGTAGGACAATGGTATTGGCATGACAACTTCACTGAAATAGATCAAAGTAAAGGAAACACAAGCACTTACTGATTGATCATTCCTAACTCATGTATGATATAATTCATTCTTTTATATTTCAATGGCTTAGTGAATATGTCAAAAAGCTTATATTTAGTGCTAATAAATTCTAAAGTGATATCACCCTTTTTATAATGATCTCTCAAAAAGTGATGTCTTACATAAATATGTTTTGTTCTAGAATGATAAAATGGGTTCTTATAAATTTTAATAAAACTTATATTTTCACAATTTATAGGTAAATATCTAAATTGATATCCATAGTCTAGTAGAGTGTGTTTCATCCACAAAATCTGATCACAACAGCTACCGGCAGCTATGTATTTAGATTCAGAAGTAGATAATGCAATAGAATTTTGTTTCTTACTACACCATGAATCCAAAGACTTTACCAAAAAGTGACATGTCCTAGAGGTTATTTTTCTATCTAAATTTCAACCACCAAAATCAACATCAGAATAACTTAATATATCAAATGATTGTCCTTTAGGGTAAAACAAGCCTAAATTTATAGTATGTTTGAGGTATTTGAAAATTATTTTAACAACATTTAAGTGAGATTATTTGGGATTAGCTTGAAAATGGTCACACATACACACACTAACCATTATATTTTCCCTACTATAATTCAAGTAGAGTAAACTTCCAATTATTCCTCTATAAGTGGTTTGATCAACAGATTTACCATCTTCATTGGGATCCAACTTACAAGTAGTACTCATTACAGTGTCACTACTTTTAATGATATAAAACCCAAATCTTTTTAAAATATCTTTTGTGTATTTACTTTGATTTAAAATGATACATTATTTATTTTTAAAAATATGAAATCCAAGAAATATTTTGATTTCACCCATCAAACTCATTTTTAATTCACTTTTCATCATTTTATAAAATTAAATACATAAATAATTTTTTGAAGATCCAAAATTAATATCATATACATAAATTTGAACTACTAAAACATATTTAGAAATTTGTTTTATAAAAATAGTGTGATAAGAAATTCATTCTATAAAACCTTTAGAAATAAGAAAACTAATTAATCTACCATACCAAGTTATTGATGCTTTTTTTAAACCATATAAATCTTTTTTAATTTGAAAACATGATTTTGAAAATTAGGGTTTGTAAAACTAGGGAATGTTCAAAAAAACACCCCCAACTATATACCCATTTAGCAATTCACTTTAAACATCCATTTGATAAAGTTTTAAATTAAGATGGGTAGCATAAGCAAGAAGGATTCTGATGGCCTCAAGTCTAGAAATAAGTGAAGATTTTTCTTCATACTCAATTCCTTCTTCTTGACTATAACCCTGTACAATCAATCTAGCTTTATTTATAAAATAATTACAAGGTACATCTAATTTGTTACTAAACAACCACTTAGTGCCTATGATCAAGGTGTATTTGGGTCTATCCACAAGTTTCAAAACTTTATTTCTTTAAAATTGATTAAGTTATTCTTGAATATCCATAACCCAAAACTCATATTTAATTGCATTATTGATGTTTTTAAGTTCAAGATGTAATAATAAATCTTGATGTTTAACCTGGTTTCTAAGAAAAGATCTAGTTTGTGTCCCTTTATCTAAGTCTCCAAAAATAGCATCTAAAGGATGATTCTTGAGGGTTCTAGTTGGTCTAGAAAAGGAGGGTCTAGTAACTTCAGGTTCATCTACAGGTTCAGGTTCATCATGTTTAGATTCTGAAGAATTTCTAGAACTATTTAATTTAACAAATTTCTTGACAAGAGGATTAGATGATTTTTCATTTATGTCCAGGTTTGAAATATCATCTTCAAGGTTGTCTAGTGAGGTCTCAGGTTCATGTGTATTTGTTTTATAAAAATTGATATGCACAAATTATTCCCCACACTTGGTTATTTTATTAAGGACTCTATAGGCTTTACTAGTGGTTGAGTAATCTAGGAAGATTCCTTCATCACTCTTGGATGGAAAATTTTCAAGATTTTCCTTTGTATTAAGGATATATACTTTGCAACCAAAAACTTTGAAGTAACTAAATTTATTTTTTATATTGATCCACAACTCATAAGAAGTCTTCTTAAGTATAGGTCTAATTAAGTCTCTATTAATTATGTAGCAAGATATATTCACAGCCTCAGCCCAAAAGTAAATGGGTAGGTCATATTCATTAATCATTTTTTAAGATATCTCTTGTAAATTTATATTCCTTATTTCCACAAATTCATTTTGTTGAGGTGTCCTAGAAGCATAGAAATTATTAATATATCCATTGTGTGAGAAAAAAGATTCAAATTCTTGATTTTTAAACTCACATCCATGATCACTTCTTAAGGATTTTATTCAAATTCCACTTATATTTTCTATTATTTTAACATACTTGGTGAAGTAAGTACATGATTCACTTTTGTGTGCTAAGAAATAAGTCCAAGTATACCTATAATAGTCATCTATAAGAACATAGACATAGTTCTTCCCATTTAAACTATAAACTCGATGTGGTCCAAACAAATCCATGTGAACCAACTCTAAATATTGAGAAGTTAAAACTTCTTTCTTTGATTTGAAATATATCTTGTGTTGTTTACCCTTTTGACAAGGATTACAGACTTTGTCACTTGGAAACTCAATTTTTGGTAGATCCTTGACTAGTCCTTTTCTAGTAAGATTTCTAAGGGAGTGTACATTACAATTTCCTAATCTCTCATGCCAAATCTAAGACTCTATGAAAAGCACATAAACAAGAAAAATTTTGAGAAACTAAAGAATCTAAGTTAATAGAATATACATTTTAATTTCTAAAAGCATAAAATACTAATTCACTTTTAGATTTAAAAACATTACAAGCATCATTTTCAAATTTAACATGAAATACATCATCACGTAATTGTGAAATACTAAGAAAATTATATTTCAATCCATCAACAAAAAGTACTTTAGAAATTAAAACTGATTTAGAGTTACCAATCGGATGAGGCCAATTACTTTTCCTTTTTCATTTTCACCAAAGGTGACATTTCCATCATATATATTTATTAGGTTCTTAAATATTGAATATTATCCTATCATGTTTCTTGAACATCCCCTATCCATGTACCACAGACTCTTTCAGGAGCTCTTCAGATATATTTCCTATAAAATAATCAAACAAAAATAGATTTTGGCACCCATACTTGTTTGGGTCCAGTGACATTAATAATCAATGATTTAGGTACCCACATTTTCCTTATGGGTTTCCTATAAACATTATGTAACATATTTGAAAAATATACTCTATTCTGTCTAGAAAAACTAGAGTTAGTAAAAGATTTTCCAAAACTGGAATAAGAATCGGAATTTTAATTTTTAGGTAGAAGAACATATTTTCCAGATTTGGTTACAAAATGTATTTTAGATAGGTTTCTTTGTCCAGACTGATATCCAATACCAGAAGTGTACTTAGGAGATATATGTTTACCAAGAATTTGAGTAAGAGTATTTTTCCCATTGGTAAAATTTTCTAGATATTTATTCAATTTCTCATCAGACATTTTTAATTAATTATTTTTTTTTGATTAGTTGAGAATTATTTTCCTTTTCATTAGTAAGTTCAGACTTAATAGTTATAGTAAGGGAATGCTGTTTATTTAAATATTTATATTTATATTTTATTTTATTACAAGTTTCTTACATCATGTTACAGTATTCAAATAGTTCATCACTTGTCATATTTTCAGAATCACTTTCATTTTTAAAATAATAGAAATTGTGTGTAGTGGAATCTAAGGTTACCTTAGATGATTTTTCCATAAAAACATATTTTCCATGTCATATTTTTCATCGTGAGATGATACTGATTCACTGGATCTATCTTTAGAGTTATTCTAGGTGGCCTTCATAGCCTTCTTATACTTCTTATCCTTATTTTCATACTTCTTTTTGTATTTTAATTTTGGACAGTCAGCTTTGACATGTCCTCTCCTCTTGCATTCGTATCAGGAAATCTCATTTGATTTTTCATTTCTTTTACATTCCTTTTTCTAGTTTTCCTTATTATCATATCTTTCTTTATAATTGGGCTTCCTAAAGAACTTATTCTTTTTATATAATTTCTTGAATCTTCTGGCCATCTGAGCCATCTCTTAATCACTATTTAATGTTGATTCATCATTACTGGAGCTTTCAATAGAGGCTAGCACCTTCTCTTTTTCCTTAACCATAGAGGTAGTAGTCATGAAGGCTATATATTTTCTCTTAGGTTCATACTCTTATTCTTTTTTGACATTAAACTCTTCCTCATACATCATCAGTTTTTCAATGAGTTCTTTGATAGGGAGTTTTCTGATGTCACATGATTCTATAATTGAGATAGAAGTTACTCTCCATCTATTAGGTAAGCATCTGAGAATCCTCATAATTTTTTCTTTGGTAGTAAGATATCTTCCCAGAGAGATCATAGTGTTCACAATTTCATTAAACTTGAGATACATATCAGAAATATGATCATCAAGATTCATCTTAAAGTTATCATATTTGATAGTATATGTTTTAAGTCTCATTTCCTTATCACTATAAGTTCCTTCATGTGAAACAAAAAAAGTATCCCAAATTTCATGGGTTGTTTTACATACAGAAATTTTATTAAATTCTTTATCTCCTAAAGATTATTATAAGTCATTCATGTATTTACAATTATTATTATAAGTATTCTTAGTTGGATCATCCCAAGTAGTTCTGGAAGTATTAGGAATCTTATATTCATCTATAATTAAAGACCAAATTTCAAAACCCATACTTCCTAAGTGAATTTTCATTTTAATTTTCCATTGTGCATAATTTGTTCCATTAAATAATGGAGGTTCATTAGTAGCATCACCTTCCAGCCTATTATCCATAATAAAATTTTAGAAAAATATTTTAAAGAGATAAAAATTTAGTATTAACAAAAAATTTAAGATCTTTGGAATATAACTAAAATCACAGTAGAAAAAGTTTGAAAAATCTTTGAAAACTGAAAAATCAAAACACCTATGATAGAAAATTTTGGCCAGAGTATAGTACTCAAGAGGGGGTAAATTGATTATCTATAAAAATTTATATTAAAGATTATAATTTGAATTTCCCCCAATATTTAAAATTCAATTGCCCAGTTAGCCAGTAGTGAATTTATAAGAGCTTTATTGTTCAATTAATTTCTCAAAAGATTGATTAGTTTTCAGTTGTATCAATTTTATAATTGATACATCTTTTAAAACTAATATAATAAGTAAATATTGTTATAAACACTTTAAAATACTAACTATCAGAGTTCAATTTAGTTTTATGAAATATGTGATAAAACAAAGTAAAACTAAAAGGTAAAAAACTTAGTGGAAATAAAACAATAGGTTCAGTCTCAAGAAAAGACTTAATCCTATCCACTTGGTGATAAACTTCCACCAAGCAGTTTAAATTAATAAATAGTTTCATCCACACCCTGGATCGAGGTTCACAATAGCACACAGGTTGTCTAGGTCACAAGACCTCTACCATAGTTTTTCATGGGTAAAATCTATCATGTCACACAAGGACCTATTCCACACTTATCTATGGGAGTAATAGGTGTAAGAATATATGAGTGGAAGTATATCTTTTATCCTTCAGTTTGATACAGGAGACAGTGTGTGCTTAACAGATAGATGCACACACTATTCAAAATTATGTAAAAATTCACACAACAGAACAAACAAATATGAGAATGGATTTAGAAGGATCTATGTGTCTTGATATGTATCTCTTGACTCTTCAAATGTAGCTGATATGAAGTCTGAGTCCACTTCTGGAATTTTACACAAAAATAGAGTATCTTATTCTAGCTTCTAGGTACAAGTATGATTCTACAGGTTTATTCCTCCCCTTCTTTGATAGTATGAAGTAGTTTTTCAACTAGATATTCAGCTCGATTGATATCTCCTCATGTGCTCTTCTTTTGTTTTTGAGTTCACAGTGGTTTCATGAGAGTTGAGGATTTTCTTCACTATGTCTCTCTTGCACAAGCATGCACCACCACATCTCTTCTATATATCTTCTCTCTTTAAAAATACTTCTTGTTTTTTATGGATGAAAAATAGCATGTTATTTCCATGTGCATGGGTCCATCGTACCTTTTACTCACTGCTAAAATTCCAAAAAAGGATTATAAAATATATTAGTATCATTAAATGACACAAATATGACCATTAGAAATAATATTAATAAATGTATATTTAAACAGTCTATCGGTGAATCGTCTATTAGTGTCTCCTTCTGTCGATTTCTCCTTTTATAGGTGACTCAACCCATCAGTATTCCATTCTGTTGGTCTTTCCATACATTAGTGACTCAATACATTGGTGACTTGTTTCAACAGTGAGTCTTTCCTTATTTTGGTGAGATAGTTGACCATCAGTGAATCATTACAATGGTAAATTATTTCTTCTGTCCGTGAGATAGTTGATCTATCGGTGACTCATTTCAATTGACGGTGAGTCCTTGCATCGGTAGCACCATGCAACAATCGGTCACTTGGACTTACACTAAGTCATTTTCTTCGGTGAGTCATATGCAACGGTGAGTTGTCTGTGTTGGTGAGTTATATGCAACGGTGAGTCGTCTGCATTGGTGATTCGTATGCAATGGTGAGTCCTTCCAATGGTATATCCTTCTAACAGTGTGTCCTTCCAATAATGTCAGCTTTAAATACATAGAACATATGCCTATTTGAACTATCTTTCAGTGAGACATATGTCTGTCGGTGAGTCATCTATCTATCAATTTCAGTGACTCATACTTATATAATTTTAGATGTTCTTTCTGTCTCATAGTTCAGAAAATTCAAAGAGTGTTAATACCCATAAACACACATAGATAATTAGTTATAAACTTGTTTAGACTTAAACACACATAAATAGTTATATGGTTGAAATAATATAATTATTCAAGATAATGATTTGGAATAATTTAGGATCTAACATGAGGTAAGATATATGTTAATATCTGACATGATTTGTGATAATTAAAACAATTATAGTTAGAGATAGTGGCCAAAAATATCTATGGTCCAACAATTAGTGTGTAAAGGATATGTGTATGTAATTGTATTTAATATATATATATAACTTTTTATTTAATTGTATGGTTAAAAGAAATAGATTTGTTATTAATTTTTTTTAAGAATTTTTAAATTATAACAGGTAAGTGTGAAATATAAAAATCTAAATATATTTCTAATATAAGATGTTTTTATTGAAAAACGTGGTTAATTTTAGCTACATTATAATGATAATAAATTTTTCAAGATAAAAAATAAATTATATAGGTTTCAATAAGCACCAATAACTTGGTATTATTGGAAAGATACTAATTAGAAGAATTTTCAATTCAAAATATGATTTTTTGATCATTATCTTTATTTCAATAATAATTTTCATGTTTGATAAATGTTTCTAAAACACATTTAAGACATAAAATGTTTGCGAAGAATGATTTTAATGACCATTTGATGTTAGAAATAAATGTGGATTGCATTATTATAAAGTATGAAAATAAATTACTATGTAAATTTTTAATGTAAGAAAATAAGTTAGTATTTACCCTTTCATGTTATTTATAATAAATTATTCAAGGTTAAATATGATATATATATATATATAAATTGATGTTACCTTGCATAAAATAATGACTAAGATATTTTTCTATTTGGTTGTAATAAGGTATAATATTATTCCTGAAATATGTTTAGATGCTAGATATAAAAGTGCTTCAAATTATATCAATTTAATTTTTATCAAGAGAAAATTTAGGTATGTAAAAATTCATTGTAGATTATGGATTATAGTATCATAATTCTAGTGTAAAGGAATTAGTGGCCTGTAGTGATGTTGATTGGTATGGTAACATAGTTAAAAAATTTATTGAACTATTGGAACCTTCAATATTAAAATAAACTGCATTGGGTAACTCTGTAAGAAATAATAAAATAGATCTCTGAATAGTGAAAAAAATTTAGTATATAATAGATACTCAAGAATGTACCCAACTAATTTGGTTGATGTAATAATTGAAATGTCTTGGTGATAAAATACAATAATCTATCTCTATTTTATATGATAAAAAAAAGTTTTATAAATATAAAAAATAATATAATTCAATATTAAAGGAAAAATCACATAGATATTATTTATAATTTTATCAAGTATAATGTTGAGAAAGAATTTATAAAATTGAAATTCACTTCTATATCAAATCAAGTTGTTAATATCACCTAAAAAAATCTCTTCACATCCTATAATTTTAAAGACATGAGTTGAACCTGAGTGTGAAACCACCCCCCTCACATTAAGGATGTTTGTTTGGTACCATAATTTACCCCCATGAATGTTATAGTCCTATTAGATGCATAAACTTCTAAATTTTACCAAGTATTTATCACATAAATGGGTAGTATTATTTATATAAATTTGGATTGGTGTTTAAAAAATAGAGGTCTAGAGATGAAATGAGGAGTGTTTTTATTGTTCATAAAAAGGGGAGAGACCATGAATAAAAATTAATTAATAAATTAATTAAATATTTGAATGAGAATCTAATATTTCGTTGAATAATCATATTTTTAAGGTTTTTGATTAAATATTTGAACTCTTTAATTATTCATTATCTCGCTTGTTTTCTCCATTGAGATAGTTCAAGTAGGATTAGAGTTTTTAATGAATCTTTGATGATTTATTTATTTATTATACTCTACTTCCATTGATTTAATTTAATCATATATTATAAGTTATCTATTTAAATCACTCTTTTAATTTACTAAGAAATGGTAAGTGTTTTTTGGGAGAAAATTATATAAAATATAGTGGATCAAATTTAAAATATAGGGGGATTTATGAGATGGTATTGTCAATAAAAATCATTGATAAAAGATCTGAAGAGGGGTTATTGAGTTCATGATTAATGGGTTTTTTAGGGGATAATACTTATCCAAATGTTAAGAAAAACATTAAATAAAACCTAAAAACAACATGATATCTCCATTTTTTTAGACATAAAGAAATAAGTGGAGTATGATGTACCTTATTCTATAATGATCTGAATTTTTCTAAGATATTCATTGGGATATTGATAGAGATCACTAAGAAGTATCTAGTAGAATCCTTCTTCCTAGGGTATCTACAATCCAAATTAATCTCCCAACTCTTAGGAAGGATCCCTCTTCCTCATGGTTTTATAAAACCTTTTGAGTTTAGATATAGGGTAGAGAAAGGTAGATTTGACCTTGAGTAGTTTTATAATATATTGACTAAACCTTCACCCAAAGAGTGATCTTGTTTATATATCCATTCAAAGAAAATATTTGGAACTATAAATTTTGTATATATTAATGAAACATTCCATAAATTTCTAATAATTTATAACTTCTTGTAACCTTTAATCCTTTAATGTTTAATATTTAAACATTTTTTTAAGATATTCCAACTCTTCTTGATTATCAACACATGATATTCAACAAATAATGATATATTGGGGTGGTAAAAAAAGGGTAAACCATACAATATCACATAATACGTAAGTTTCATGGACAACACCATGATTTAGTGACACTTACCATGCCATGTTTTATCCTAGAACAAACCATGACATGGTATAATATAATATGTCATGGTGGTACATTTAGTTAAAATTTATAAAAATATCTAACTTGTGTTAAATACTCATAGAATTAGCACACTTTCACCTTTTGTCACATCATTTTTAATAACTTGTGGAACCATATCCAAAACTCCTTTTTTATATCTTCCAAAACAAATTTTGGAATATTTCTACTATAATAATGAGTTATAGCCATTGAATTATAACCACGGGTAGGATGAATCATGGATATAGGGTGAAGCGAGAATGGAAAAAATATATAGGAATTGTGTGGGAATAGTAAAAATGCATGGGAAGGGACCCTATATTTATCTGAATAAATGTGTGTGGCTATATCCTTTAAACTAAAATCATGTAGCTACAAGCATAAATGATCATGGCTATAGCCTTCAAACCAAGACCCTATGGCCATGTGAATTTTTGCCTATGGATATAGAATTTGTCCAAATAGACAATATAATTAATTTAATAATATTATTATTATATATTTCTAAATTTTTACATATATATATATATATATAAATATTTATATATATACAAATTATGTCACAAAACAACCCAGATACCCTAGTACCCTGATACCTGATCCATAACTAACATAGACTGAATGAAATTATCAATCCCTACAGGTTTTTTTCTAGCACCTGGAATCATACAAGAAAAAGGTGGGAACAGTTTTACTACAAAAATAGTGGAAGAAACAAATAAAAGTCAATATGATCAAAAGAAAACTCCATAGGGAGAACAGTTTCAGAAGTCAAATAGGTATATAACCCAATGTTTAACAAAAAATCACCATAAAATGAAAAAAAACAAGTCCCAATGGTCACAACACTCCAAGATAAAATGAGTCAAAAAAAATTCCACCTCCAAGTGTTGCTTTCCCTTTGCTCTAACTGGGCAGAAGGAAATCTACAAACACCTGAAGTAAAAGGTAGTGTGTAAACTAAAAGACCAGTAGGGTCTCAATAAGTGTTACATAATAAGATTCTAATAAAATAAACAAACAAATGCTTTCAATTTTAAATAAAACAGGCATGGAAAACATTTTTATATTTAAAAAAACATGTTATTCATTTCAATTGATAGAAACATTTCAAAATAATGGCTTAATAAACATTTTATATAAAATAGTTTATATAAATTTAGAAGGAATGTGTAGATTATTTTTAAAAATAATGGAATATATATCAAAATAATCACAAATGGTCAACATGATCATCTTTTAATAGGTATGATAGTTCCTTGTTATGGGATCTTCACACACTCAAAAAGGTGACCATGAAAATATGTATACATATATTATAATGGCCCGTATTTTTATGAAGGTATAGATCATTTTTTTGTTTTAAATTCCATTAAAAAGACCTAATAATGATGTCTAATCAATTCAAGGAGGTCTCGGGTGTGTCTGGAGCTTGTTCAGATCTTGGAGCCCCAAAATGGGAAGAAATGACTGGGATGCATGGTTAGAAGAAACTATGTCGCCCATTCCACATGGTTTATCCTAATCATGTGGGGTCAAATAGAGTTGAAGAAGAAGCCTCAAGGTTTGTATGAAACAGTGTCACTCCATGTGCATGACTATGTGAAGAACTAAAAGTTTTTAACAGATCTTTTCTCATGGTTTTCACATGATTTGGAAAACTAGGTGCCTTAACCATGCGGGGCACTCCTTAAGTAGTGTGCTTGAGCATAATTTGTGCATGATTTGGACAAATTGTATAGAAAAATTGTGTGCTCTTTATTTTAAGGTTGATATGTATTTTTTCCCTATTTAATTCTTTTTACCTATTTATTCTACCTTCTCATCTTGTTCGGTGGATGATTTGGGTTCTTCTCTCTCATATCTTCCAAAACCTTGCAATCTTGGCATTGAGGTTTATCCCACATCTGGTGTTTGATTCAAGATCTATCGAAGGCATTGGATTCCTTAAGGTGATATCTAGAATCTTGTCCCTTTTTATCTAATTTTATCTTTATATCCATTATGTTATTTAGGTAAAATCCATTTTGACCTATTTTTAGGTCATTGGATCGTTTCTTATATCTCTTCCAACCTAATCTGAATATGAGGTTGATATCGAGTAAGGAGTCATCTACAGCCTTAAGGTAGGTGGCTCGTCATTTTCCCTATGAGTTTTTATGTTCCATAGATATGTTGTTGTTCCACATGCCATATTTTTCTAAGCGTCCCCTTATAATTTAGTTATTCATATCAAATTGATCCTTGTACCTTAATACATGCCTATTAAACCTTTTTTACTATATTAGAGTATGTGTACCTATTTTATGGACACCCCTTGGGTGTGCTAAATGGAAATTCCCCTTGTGGTTAATTGTTTAAATTCCCAGAATATTGTTTAAGAATTCATCTTAGATTTTTAGTTTAATTTCCCTTGTAATACAAATGTTTAATTGGTCCCAATCCACCCCCTAAATTATGGGTCCAACTTATGAAATGAATTACCCATATAGGTAATTTCAACTTGTCTAAGGCACCCCCTAAGTGCCTCTATTAGATTTGTAAATTTAAATTCCATTTTAAATGAATTAAATTGATTTGATTAAATAGTATGGCCTGTTCATGATGGTTGATTTTCCTTAAATGAAATGAATGAGTTAAATGAAATAGTTTAAAAAGGGTGGTAAGGCCACACCTATTCAATATGATTTATCAAATTTTTATATTACTTGTAATGACTTGTTATAATTGAACTTGACTATTAGTATGCATGAGAGGTATTGCCTCATGCTTAATTTTATAAATAAAAGTGAACATTGACATAGGTTGTGATATGATGGTAAGGGTTTAGTTGAACATGATGGTATCATGATCCCTTGCATCGAGTGTTGAGAATGATGTCTAACACTGTTAATGCATTTTTTTGTAGTTGGGGTTTGGATTAGTGGTAAGCACCCTATAATCCTACCAGAAAATGGGGTTTTAAAACCCATTGGGAGAAGGTTACTATTGCAGTACTGTAGCGTACTGTAGCAGTAGCGGACTATAGTAACAGCAGGCACTGTAGTGGCAGCAGGTCACTATAGCGGCAGCAGGGCACTGTAGTAGTAGCGGGTACTCTGCGGCATTATAGCAATGACAGGTACTGTGCGGCACTATAGCAGTGCGGGTATTGTATTAGTACTATTCACAGAATGGGCCTTGGGACAAAAAAATAAGCCTATAGGCCATGTAATGGGATAAATGCCCACTGGGCCTTCAAGCTATGTAATGGGTCTCCCTATACCCAGTTAAAAAGAGGTCTTTTCTTTGCTTTAATAAAAAATGAGGCTTCATCCCCAACCTGTTTTTAAAATATATATATATATATTACTATATATATAGTTATTGATCAAACACACATTCTAGCCATGAGATAAAGTAGGTAGACCCACCAAATGTCTTGTAGGGACCTGAGCAGGCTGGTTATTTATTTTAGTATTGCTTTCTTATTCTGATTATAGTTACACATTGTTTAGTTATGATCACTACTTGGATTACTTCTAGACATAATTGGTGGTGTCCTAGTATTATTTTTATATCACCCTACTCAGGATGACTTTGGTACCTGAAATATTATATAACTATAGGTACAGATAAGGGAAAGGTCCATATTATAGGTTTTTGATATATTTTTCTTATAGTTTGATATTAGTAGCAAAGGGACAAGCATTAGATTGAGATGCTAGTGGAGAAGATTTTTTCTTTTTATAATTTTTGTATATTCTTGTTCTCATGTTACCCTTTTTTATATCTGCATGTCATGCATCCATGTATCTGACACTGCCTAGTGGATTTTGATTTATTTTTACCTGTTGTTCATATATTTATGCTTCCTCATTTTTTTTACTTGTTCTTTATATTTATATATGATTCTACTACTATTGTATGTTTACTATTATCTTTATTGTGACACTCTAACATGAGGGTATAGTCTACCCACTGTACCACCTTTACACCCTCTCTGTTAGTCAGGATCCTCTGGCATATGGGGAGGCATGCTTGAGGCCATGTGACCCATAATCTCAGGGAATGGGTTAAGTGGATCTTGGGTCAGGACATTACAAATTGGTATCAAACCCTTATTTTTCCTTTTTCTTATTGTTTTTATATTATAAAGGAGACTAGGAGTTGAAGGGATTTGGAATTTACCCTATGTATAGACGTAGCTAACCCATGTATAGGGGAAACCCAAATTACCTAGGATGGGAAATTTTTATTATTAATTATGCCATTTATAGTTGATATGACTTCATTGTTGGGTGAAACACTTGTGTTATGATGATATTATTATTGGTATTATTGAAATGATATTTCTATATCATGTCCAAATGAAATTAGGGAAATGTATTACATGCATCACTACAAGAATAATAGGACTAATATCCCATGCATTTTTTCATGTCATGTCTATTTTTAGCATTCATTTTCCTATTTCATATTATTAGTGCCATGAATATTTATTGAATTGTGATGAAAATTTTTGCATGGATTAGAAAACATAATTGATACTTAAAGTGTCTGCCTTAACCTAACAGTGTTTTCCTAAATAATTTAAAGCAGACACCTTAAGCAGTCAATTATGGCATGTTGATCCATGGACCATTGGTCATATGGTATAGAATGTGTTATGGTGTAGGTTAAGTGGATGCCATATTTTGGTTTATAAAAAGTATGGACCCTTATGAATAGGAAATAATAATCCACCTAATTCAACCATTTTAAATGATTAAAATTTTTGAATAAGAAAAAATTCAAAAATGAATATGATTTTAAAGTAAGAACATACATCATATATATATATATATTAAATAGAGACTTAGACCCGAACCCGACCTCAGTAGTGGGTAGTGGGGTATCTCTTACATTTTTATAGATTGTAATGGTCTTCTGTACCATCTAGACCTAGCTTTTAAATCAGGTAGAGAGGCATGATTGTTTATATAGGAAGGATTATAACCATCCTAGTTTTCTACCTGCAATATTTTCAGTCGCTTAAATCTCTTATGAGGTATTTATTTTTCATTTTATTATCATTCCACCATATCTTCCTCTAGTCATAATCCCTAAAGGTGGTTATGACCATGCTCTTGGGGTCTTAGGCCCTAATCCACCATTGATTCCTCCTATAGTGACACATATAAAACCTCTTACTATACCTGATATGAGAACTGATGCCTAGTTATGAGAGGGATTTCTACGTATGCATCATAATATGCAAGGTTTCATTCGACCTGCCCCAATTTTGGTAAAGTTGACTTGATAATTATAGCAATAGCATCCTCCCACCTTCTCAGGGGATGGTGGACCACATGATGATGAGTTTTGGATAAAATATATATTTTCTATATTTGAGCATCTAGAGATGCCTCTATAGTGGAGGGTCAAGATAGATACATATATGGTATATGATTCATCAAAGAAGTGGTGGGATGTTATCACCCAGGTATATCGATATAGAGATATGGTTTGGGCAGATTTCCAAACAATATTCTATGACTATTTATTTCCCTAAAATCTAAGGGATGATAGATCTAGAGAATTCATGAACCTGCTATAGGGAATTATGTTAGTTATATAATACTCTGATCATTTCACAGAGCTTCGGTGGTTCTCTCCTACTCTTCAAGGTAATGATATTATGACTGCCAAGTGATTCGATGATGGGTTGGTATACACCATCCGATCTCAGGTCAATGTATTCAAGTTGACCACAATTTCTAAAATCATCAACCAAGACCTTATAATAGAGAAAACAAATTAGGGAAGTTGATAGTGTGAGTTAGGGTGGTTCGGCACCAAGATCTGTCATTACTTATTCTTCTGGGTGAAAGAGAAATTTTGAGGCTACTTGTGGAGGTTGAAGTTTTCAGGCTCCTTGTGTTGACATTTTTTTGATATGTCACCAGTGTGGGAAGCTAGGACATACTAAACCTCAATGCTTACAAGACCTAGTGGGGTGAAGAGGCTATGTAGGGATGGGCCACATTCAATACTTCTACAGAACCATTCCATAAGCTCCTAGAGAGTGGGGATCTACTCCTACTCCACGATCAGTATTTGGGCTAGTAGGATCATGACGGGAAGGTAGTTGGAATACCACCAGTGACTTAGGCTGAGGTGGAAGTTAAGGAAGAGGAATTCAGACTCACGATACTCAGTGCCAGTAGATCAGACATTCTTAGGTAAGTTAGGTAGTGACTCAAGGTTTCAGTATAATCTAGTTACATATAATCCATCCTGCACTAGAGGAGTAGATTGTTGGACCTTATACAATTTGAGTTTCTATTCTAGTAGCCTCCACTTTATTGTATGATTTATTTGACACAAGTTTGTCTCGCTGTTTTATATCTGAGGAAATCACAGAGAGTTTGGGACTCGATATCTAGAACTTCGATGGATTTTTGATGTTATACACCTTATTAGGTATATAATCAGAGGGTGTTCGTCATTATAAGTATTTTTACCTGGAGATATGTGGTTACCTTTTCATGTGGAGTATTTACATCCTTAACATGACAGTTTTTGACATAATCATCGGGATAGACTGGTTAGTTCCCAATCAAGCCCATATTGACTACTACCATTGTAGGTTGATGTTTAGATCACTAAAGGGAATTATGCATCTGTATAAGGAAGAATGGGATGTCGGTGCGACTCGAGATAGACCCGAGCAGCAAAATCTGAGTAGTGGGACAATGTATATTTCCATCAATCTTATGGAAGGTGAAGCACCAGTCACCATTATCACTTATAGGATGGAACCTAACGAGCTTATGGAGCTCAAGAAATAATTTGAGGATCGAGAGGCTAAAGTATGTATACACCTTATCACTTCTCCTTGGGGTTTACTAGTTATTTTCACCAATAAGGTGGATATTACCCTTAGGATTTTCATGGATTACCATCGATTAAACCTACTCACAAAAAATAATTGCTATCCACTTCCAAGAATAGATGAACTCTTTAATTAGCTCTGATTAGTGAGAGTAATTTAAAAGATAGATTAGAGTTCAGGCTATCATTAAAAGAATTTCAAGACATTATACATACCTTGAACTTCTTTTAGGAGCATTTATGGTTTATAAGAGTCCTTATTCATGCTATTCGGTCTCACGAATGCACCTATTGTCTTCATGGATCTTATGAATCAGGTTTTCCGCCTATATTTGGATTCATTCATGATAGTATTTGTTTAAGATGTCTTAGTGTAATAAAACTCTAAACACAGCCACACCAACCATCTTGATATCATGATGAATACACTAAGAGAGAATTATCTCTATGTTAAGCTCAATAAATTCTATTTTTGGATCAAAAAATTCCACTTCCTGGGTTATATCATCTCAAAATTAGGAGTTTTAGTAGACCCATAGAAAGTGAGAGCTATAGTTTCTTGGGGAGATCCCAATAATGTCTTTGACATTCGGAGTTTCTTGGGGTTATCTGGATATTACAGATGCTTCATCTAGGATTTCTCATTCCTTGCAGCGCCACTTACGGGATTGAAAATGAAGGGTGTAAATTTTGTATAATTAGAAGCTTATAAAGAATCCTTTCAGGAGTTGAAGGGAATATTTAATTCAGCACCGATACTGATTCTTCTAAATATAGTAAGGATCTATATTGTATACTATGACACATCATATATTGGTCTAGGATCTATTCTGATGTAGGACGAGTGTGTCTTCGCATATGGGTCTTGTCAGTTAAGGCCTCGCAAATAGAATTACCTAACACATGACCTTGAGTTAGCTTCTATAGTTTATGCCTTATATTGTTAGAGATACTATCTACTTTTATAGAGTATTTTGGTATTAACTGATCACAAAATCCTTAAGTATATATTTACACAGTGGGATCTAAATCTAAGATAGTGCAGGTGGGTTGAGTACCTACAATCATTTGATTTCGATCTTTCTTATGTGCTTGGTAAAGGAAATGTTGTATCCAATGATCTGAGCTAAAAGACTTAGAATCGGGTGGTTCGGTAGGCCAATGGAGAATGGAAGCTCATAGAATTATTTTTAGAGATTCACATTAAGGTTCAATACGATCATGGTCAGCCTATCCTCATGGCCTTAATAGTGACTTCTACTCTTCTAGAATGAGTAAGAATGAAGCCACTATCTAGACTCGAAGGCTTTGTCCTAAGGGAAATCATCTCCTATGATGATACATATTTAGGTTCACCCATAGATGGGGTTTATACTCTACTATTCCATGGGTGTGTATGGGTATTAGTCGGCATCATAGAGGAGCTGGTGTAGGAATTACATACCTCAGAATGGGTAGTTCACCCCAACGTCACCAAAATGTATCGAGATCTATAGTGTCATTATTGGTGGTTTGGTAGGAAACATGAGATTTTTAACTTCATCACTCTATGTTCCACCTATCAGTAGGTGAATGTGGAGCATCAATGACTAGCATGGCTTTTACAATTGTTTTCCATTCCCAAGTGGAAATGGGATGATGTTTCAATTCATTTCATGACCATTCTACCCAAAGAACCTCATGGAAATGAAACGGTATGGTTTTTCATTGATCATTTGATGAAGTTCACACAATTATTACCTATGAAGGATACCTTATCAGTAGATGAGCTAGAGGGATTATATGTTAGGGAGGTTGTACGTCTTCATGGAAATATTCGTTCTATATTTTCTGAAAGAGACACTCACCTTATGTCGCAGTTCTGTAAGGGGTTACAAAAGGCCTAGGGTACATAGGGGCTTCTAAGCATGAACTATCACCTATAGACTGATGTAAAGAAAGATTATGTAATTTAGGTTCTAGATTATATGCTTTATGCAAGTGTCCTTGACTTTGGGGGTTCCTATAAGAAGAACATTCCCCTTATTGAGTTCATTTATAGTAACAGATTTTATGCTACCATCAAGATGGATCCTTATGAATCCTTATATGGTATTTCTTTATGTTCACCTTTGTTTTGGATAGAGGAAGGGGAGGCAAATATTCTTGGACTACATCTCGTGTAGTAAACTACAAAGTAGGTCCAGCTAATCAGAAAGTGTATGATGACATATCAATCCAGATAGTAGTCGTATGCCAACAGACATCCATGATCTCTCAAGTTTGAGGTTAGAACCAAGTTTTATTATTATTATCACCTAGGTTAAGACATATATGTATTCATAAGTATGGTAAGCTATCGCCGATGTTTTTTGGACCCTTAGAGGTTGCGAAAAAGATCAGACCACTGGCTTACTATTTGGAACTTCCTCATAGATATCGGTCTATGCATGATGTATTTCATTTATTTTAGATTCATTGATACTATCCAGACCTATCACATGTCTTTCATCCTAATGAATTTGAATTAGATGTATATTCTTCCTTTTAGGAGTATCCAGTTCGAGTTTTTGATCAAAGTGTGAAGACACTCTAAGGAAGGTCAGTTCCTTTGGTACATGTCCTATGGAAACACAGCTAAGTACAGGATGAGACCTGGGAATGGGAAGATGATATATGATATCAATGGCTAGAACCCTTTGCTGGAAATACCTCTTTACCCTCATAAGGCCAACTTGAGGGTGAATTTCTTTAAAAATGGTAGGTTGTAACAACCCATCTTTTCACAAAGGTGTAGATTGTTTTATTTTGGTTTGAATTCCCTTAAACATCACTAATAATGATGTCTAATAAATTCAAGGAGGTCTCAGGTAAATTTGGGGCTCATTCGGATCCCATAGCCTTGAAATGGGAAGAAATTATTAGGTTGTATGGTTAAACGAAACTATGTGTCCCAGTCCGCATGGTTTTTCCTAACTGTATGAGGTGAAATATAAGTACAGCAAGAGTCATACGGTTTTTTTTAGACTTTGAAACTCCAGGTGAATGACCATGCAAGGAACTATAAGTTTTTAATAAATGCTTTTCACATAGTTTGTGCATGATTTGTAAAATCATGTTCTTTAACTATGTGGGGAACTCCTTAAGTAGTGGGCTTGAGCATGGTTTTCACACAGTTTTTCCAAACCGTGCGCCCCTTGTTTTAAGGGTGAAATGTATTTTTTTCCCCTATTTAATTATTTTCACCTATTTCTTATCCCTTATCCACTTGGATAGTGGATGTTTCGGGTTCTTCTATCTCATATCTTCCCAAACCTCTCAATATAATAATTGAGGTATCTCTTGTGTCTAATGTTTGATTCAAGATCCATAAAAGGAATTATATTCCTTAAGGTGAGCTCTCAAATCATTTTCCTTCCTATCTATGTTTATCTTAATATCCATTTCACTATTTAGGTGCAAGCCCTGTTTCCTTATTTTTAGGGTGTTGTACCATTTCTTAGATTTCATCCAATCTACTCCAAATTTGAGGCTGATATCAAGCAAGGAGTCATCTATGGCCTTTAGGTAGGTGGTCTTATCATTTTCCCTAATATTTTTTATGTTATATAGCTATGTTGTTGTATTGCACACCATATTTTACTGAGAGTCCCATTATAATTGAGTTCTTCATATCAAATTGATCCTTTAACCTTAATACATACCTATTAAACCTTGTTTAGTAGATTGTAAGATGTGTACCTATTTTATGGAAACCCCTTAGGTGTTATAGATGTAATTTTTCCTTGTGGTTAATTATTTAAATTCTTGAAACATTTTCTAAGAATTCATCTTAGATTGTTATTTGAATTTACCTTGTAATACATATGTTTAATTTATCCCAAGCCACATCCTAAGGTATTGTCCCAAATTGTTATATGAAATAACCATATAAAAAATTTCCACTTGGCTAAGTCACCCCCTAAGTGCCTCCATTATATTTATAAATTGAAATTCAAAGTTGAATGAATTAAATAGATTTTATTATATAGGATGTCCTGTTTATGATGGTTTCTTTTCCTTAAGTGAAATTAGTGAGTTAAATGAAATGTTTTAAAAATGATGGTAAGGCCATGCCTATTTCATATGCTTTATCAAATGATTATATTAACTATAATTCTTTGTTATAATTTAAATTTATTATTGGTATGCATGAGAGGAATTGCCACATTTTTAATTTTATAAATACAATTACACCTTGACATAGGCTATGATATGATGGTAAGGGTTTAGTTGATCATGAAGATATCATGGTCCCTTAAATCGAGTGTTTAGAATGATGTCTCGTGCCATTAGCACTAGTTGGACATTGGTATTGATATTCTAAGTTCATTGTTCGAGTGATAACATGATGGATCACTCACCATCTCGAGTGATGAGCATGACATCTCCCACTCATTATGATATTTAGGTTATGTGCCTTTTTTCTTGAGCTTATAGTATCATTAGACTAGTTATGGATGTCTGAGTTACGCCTCGGTCCAACCAATAACTAGTATTCTAGGTATATGGCCACTTATGTTCACACGTACTTGGTTCATATAGGTGTATGAAATATATAAATATACTATATATATATATTATTACTATATATATATTTATTGATCTAACACACATTCCAACCACGATCTGAAGATGGTAGACCATCCAAGTGTCCTGTAGGGATATGAGTGGGCTGGTTATTTATTTTAGTATTGCTTTCTTATTCTGATTATACCTGCACATTGTTTAGTTATGAGCACTACTTGGAGTACTTATAGACACCATTAAAGGTGTAATACAGAGATTTTTATCTCACACCCTACTTGGGATACCTTTGGTACCTAAGAAGATTATATGACTATAGGTATAGATAATGGAAAAGTAATTGTTGTATGCTATTGATATGTTTTTCTTATAGATGGAGCCTAGGATAAAAGAACCAAGAATTCGCTCGAGATGCTAGTGAAGAATATTTTTTCTTTTTGTAGTTTATTTATATGTTTGTTCCCCTTTTCTCCTTTTGTATATCAGCATGCCATGCATCCATGTATCTAAAACTGCCTAGTGGATTTTGATTTATTATTACCATTTTTTTAGATATTTGTTTCCCTCAGAATTCAAGGATGACCTCCTTGATTGAAGGTTCAAACATTACAATCGGTTTCTAACGGGTTTGTTCGTAGAACCGGAAACATCCAATGATTCCACATCCATTTGGACCTACTTTCCAAAGGTAGGTGCTCATTAGTTGTGGACTAATGAGGCTTAGGAATTTGCACTGGTCGAGAGGATGGGAGGTCGGACTCATCACACCTTTTTGAGGGGAATTATTGTCTACTCCGGGACTCTCTTTATATATCTAAGTTATGTTCATGAATCCTTATTACATTACCAAGTATAAAATGAGATTTCCTTTAGATGTGAAAATCAATGATCGATATGTAGGAAATTTAGAGAATCTTTTATATGTATTTTAGGTTTTTCATTGATAGAGAATCATCTGTATTTGTTAGATATTCTTAGTCAATGGTATCCTTTCATAGGTAAAAGTCTCTTAGTCATTATAATGACCATACTAGTTTTAAAGCCACTCAGTAGGAAACTTGAAGTTTATTGTCAGTTAGAAGGACATGAATTATTTCAGAGTTGGGATCGAACCCGTAGATGGGCTACCTACGTATCCTTTGTTTAGAAAAGGAATCAGAACCCACGTAGTTCGAGTAAGGGAATATGATGTTTATGATTGATGGCTCAAAGAAGGATTTCATAATTACTTTTACACTCTAAGCTCACGTGAGTCATGCTCGGTGTGAGAAACAAGAGGTATTGGTAAAAATCAGACAATTGTTCCATGAAAGATGTAATCATAAGAAATAATGTGGGACTTATGTATGTATGACTGCCCAGATAAATAAAGATTAGGATTTACTTTAGGTAAGAAATCCAGGAACATATTCCATAAAGGTATATGTACTTCATGTAGATTTTAATACTCTAACTTGGGGCTTACTCCTGAAAAGGAGGCCCAAATTTGGAGAGGACTTATGATTGGGTTTTACACCTAAAAAGGAATCCCAAATCAAAGGTAAATTAGGACTGGTTAAGAGAAATTATGACTGAGGCTTATTCCTAAAAAGGAGGCCCAGGTTAATGAGGACTTGGGGCTTACTCCTAAGGGGGGTGCCCAAATTTGAGATTGGGACTTACTCCTGAAAAGGAGGCCCAGGTTAATGATTATGACTGGGGATTATTTTTGAAAAGGAGGCCCGGGTTAATGAGGACTTGGGGCTTACTCCTAAGGAGGATGCCCAAATTTGAGACTGGGGCTTACTCCTGAAAAGGAGGCCCAGGTTAAGAGAATTATGGTTGTGGCTTACTCCTGAGGAGGATGCCTAAATTAGGGGACTGGGCATTACTCCTGAAAAGGAGGACCAGGTTAATGACTATGACTAGGGATTATTTATGAAAAGGAGGCCCAGGTTAAGAGAATTATGGTTGGGGCTTACTCCTGAGGAGGATGCCCAAATTAGGGGATTGGGGCTTACTCCTAAAAAGGAGACCCAGGTTAAGGGACTTGAAAAATTAAGGGATTGAGGATTACTCCTGAAAAGGAGGCCCAGGTTAATGATTATGACTGGGGCTTATTCCTGAAAAGGAGGACCAGGTTAATAGAATTATGGTTGGGGCTTACTCCTGAGGAGGATTCCCAAATTAGGATACTGGGGCTTACTCTTGAAAAGGAGGCCCAGGTTAAGGGACTTGAAAAATTAAGGGACTGGGGATTACTCCTGAAAAGGAGGCCCAGGTTAATGATTATGACTGGGGCTTATTCCTGAAAAGGAGGCCCATGTTAAGAGAATTATGGTTGGTTCTTACTCCTGAGGAGGATTCCCAAATTAGAGGACTGGGTCTTACTCCTGAAAAGGAGGCCCAGGTTAAGGGACTTGAAAAATTAAGGGACTGGGGCTTAATCCTAAAAAAGAGGCCCAGGTTAATGATTATGACTGGGTCTTATTCCTGAAAAGGAGGCCCAGGTTAAGAGAATTATAGTTGGGGCTTAATCCTGAGGAGGATGCCCAAATTAAGGGACTGGGGCTTACTCTTGAAAAGGAGTCCCAGGTTAATGATTATGACTGGGGATTATTCCTGAAAAGGAGGCCCAGGTTAAGAGAATTATGGTTGGGGCTTACTCCTGAGGAGGATTCCCAAATTAGGTGACTGGGGCTTACTCATGAAAAGGAGGCCCAGGTTAAGGGACATGAAAAATTAAGGGACTGGGGATTACTCCTGAAAAGGAGGACTAGGTTAATGATTATGACTGGGGATTATTCCTGAAAAGGAGGCCCAGGTTAAGAGAATTATGGTTGGGGCTTACTCCTAAGGAGGATGCCCAAATTAGGGGACTGGGGCTTACTCTTGAATAGGAGGCCCAGGTTAATGATTATTACTGGGGATTATTCTTGAAAAGGATTCCCAGGTTAATGAGTTCTCTCATCTTAAAGGATGAGGTTTAATGAATGAAGTCTCAATCTTTAGTGACATAAAGATGTGTAAATCACTAGGTTTTGAGAGATATTCTATAGAATTCATTTCAGATAAGGAATCCAAATCAATAAATCATTTCATAAATGGCTTTGAAGAGTGTCTTGAAGATTAAATCTTGAATAAGAGAGGTGGAATGGCTTAAGAGTGGTGAAATGGGAAAGAAGGGCACCCAAAAAAGGCAAGGGTGTGCAAGTTTTGGAAGCCGCGCAGGTACTGCGTGGGCGCGCAAGTCCTAATCGTGCAGGTATACCTACGCGACACATGGGTACTTGCGCGACAGTGAACCAGCAGGGTAATACTTGAGCGACTCTTGGTTAAAGCCTTTAAAATCCTCTTGAGGTTCTTCCATAAGAGTGGCACGCAAGTTCTATTGTAGAAGTTAGGCGGCGCGCAAGTGTAGCCATTTCCCTTAAGGGCTGGCCACTCAGGCGCGCAAGTGTTGATGAGTTTCAACACTTAGGCCTTCCTCCCCCTCCTTAGATCTTCCGTTCTAGGTAATAAATTACCTTAGAAGTGTTTCAGAAGCTTTGAGAAGAGACTAGGGCACTGGGAGCTCAAATCTGAATTCTGGAAAAAAAATCCTCTCGAATGGGGGGCCCATAGGGTTTATTTATAGGATGAAGAAGACCCGTGTGGTTATCCTTTAGGGCGCGCAAGTCACTTGCGAGACCATTAGGCGTCGCGCAAGTGTACTTGCGTGACCATTGTAGAACTTGCGTGACCCTTGTGCAACATTCTTCTTATTACTTCCTTTGTCAATTTTTGATATTTGTCCAAAGGTTGAATCACTTTGAGCTCAGATATTCCCCTTTTCCAATATTTAGATTCTGTGATGAAAGGATAGTCAACAAAAGTCCCCCCTCAAAGTTGGATCCGGATAGAATAGAGGATTTGACTCTGAGGAAAAGAAGAAAACTCAAGGAAAGGAGTCGCGCAAGTGTTCAGTGTGCAACACTTGGCGCGTAGGTTCGAGTCACGCAGGTCTGGATCTCGCTGGATGGAGCGCGCTGGGTGGAGGCACGCAGGTGGGTAGCCAGGCCTATAAATATGTTGTCCCTTGCCACACATAGCATCTGAATTCCGGATTCTCGAGCTCTCGTCGCGCAGGTCACCTTCGCCGCGCAAGTCACCCGTTTTATGTTGTTTCTTCGCCGTCGTGCTTCTGTCAAGGTAATAGGACTTGTGCGGTGATACTTTCATGACAGAAACTTGCGCGGCACTTTAACACTTCCGCGACACATCCATACTTGTGTGCCAAGTTTAGACTTGTGTGCCTTAATTCCTTTTCCATTTTTTCTGAAATTCATTCACAAATTTTATGAAAAATAAACTTACTTAAAAGGTAATTTACTCAATTTTTATGTAGAAGCAATGGTTCTTAGAACCAGAATTGCTGATGAACTGGCTAGCAAGAGGATTGATGATATGATGAACATCATTGGCCATGATTATTATACTATCAAAAGTATCACTCTTTCAGATTTGGCTATGTATCTGAAGAAATATCATTGCGACTTCCCCCAAAGCATTTATTTGCCTTTGTATGACTACAGTCATCTGCGAGAAGTTACTATTCCAGAAGCAAAGAACTATCTCCCATTTTCGTGGTTTCAGAATTACACCAACTTTGCTTCAGCAAATATCTCAGGTGGAGGAGTATTTCTAACTACTGGAATAGTGGAGAGGGCCCACATGATGCATCATATCCCTTGTACGCCAGATCTGAAATCACATATGCCTGAGCTGAAACCACATTGTCATCCTTCAATCTTCCGAAATGCTCAGATAGATCAATCCAAAGGCTGGAATAAAAGTTGGTACTTCCGTCCTGGGGGAGGCGTGGAGCCAATTTGGATATGGGTATACTGGGTGCGACAAACCTGTGCAGAGTTTGTCGAGGATCTGAAAGGAGTGGCGATATAAAAAGTTGTCTGGGTTGGGAAAACATATGTTTACAGACATGATAACTTCGTGCTGGAGATACTCAGCCACTGGAGCCCAGCAACTAATTCTTTCCATCTGACTCATGGAGAAGTAGGAATCAGTCTGTGGGATGTCCACAAGATCTTAGGGCTCCAATTTTGGGTGACATGTATAATGAATTCATTCCACCCAAGGTGACTTGGAATGATTCAGAGAAGACTCATGCTTTAGCTTGAGAATTATTTAAGATCTTCCACAGGCTCAAAAGTTCAGAGACCTCATTAACTAATTCTAGAAAGGATATTCATCCGGAGTAATAGATGAATATATTTCTTATTGAGAAGAAAGAGAGGGAGCCAAAGGAGAAGGAGCCGAAATAAAAAGGATCCAAGAAAAAGAAATCCAAGGATAAGAGTCCCAAACATCCTACCACCTGCCCAAAACCTGAGAAGAGGGGTGCTCTTGGAACATTCTGGCCAACTCTAGAAGCAGGAGAGTTCGAGAAGTGGGGATATGAGGTGAATCAAAGGATCCTAAAGAATAATCGTCTAGAGGGATTTTGGAATTGTGGCTTAGCGTTTATCTCTTACCAGTCAGGGATTTGAAGGGAGGCGTCAGACCAGGGACCTTTGTCATTGCGGAAAATTTGTTTGAGGGAAAAATGGTTTGGTTGGCTACCCCCATTTTAGCAAATATTCACATGAGTTTACTTCATGTCTTCATGGGTAAATATCCTTTAAGAATAGTGGGACCATTCCAAGTTTTATGGGGATGGATTGCCACTCACTTCAGGACTTACAATGTACAGAATGGATTACAAATTCTTGGAAGTTCATTCAGGCCGTCAGTGCAAGAATTATCTGGAGTTGCTCCATTAGATGTTAATGCATATGAAATGAAAGTGAGGCTGAGCATGTTTAAGGAATTTAACTTCTTTCCCTATGGAAGTCCGCCAACCGGGCGGTTTTTTGATGATGGAACAGCCCATTTGGATTTGAGGGCATACATGCTAGCTTGCAGGGATGGTGTGCTAGTTTCCAGGATTGACGGAGAAATTATATGTGAGGCCTATGCTCCATATAGATTTGCATGTAAATTCAAATGTCTGCAACAGATTATTGTATCTCCTCTAGTACATGTCAGGTTAGAGAAACATCTGATGGTTGTTCAGAAACTATGGTTGCTGACATCAAGGGAGAAGACTGGGGTAGTATTTGATCTACCAGTTGAAAAAGCGGCACATAATTTGACTACATATTATGCCGAACACTGGATAGCATCATACCCCAAAGGGATATTGAATCACCCAGTTTATCAGGTGGGGAAAAGGAAGAGGACTGTAGAGAAAGAAACCCTTCCTCGTGAAGGTGATGCTTCCCCACCTGAAGCTGATTCGCCAAACTCCTCCTCTAGGACTGATTCACCGAACTCCCATGATGGGGATGATGAGGCACAACCAGTGGAAAAGTGGTTTTGTGCCCGACATAATCCTCCGGCCAGAATTAAAATACCCACTCCATCAACTCCTGGTGAGTTACTTCATTGTGGTAATTTAATCACTACTACTTTATAAAGAAATAAGTCTTATTTTCTTATTCTCTATCTGTAGTTGTAGGAGCTAGGAAGAAATTGAAGTCAAAGATTGTAGGACCTTCCTTGCAGCCTTCATATCTAAGACCATAGGTTGTCCAGTTATGGTAGAGTTTGTACTGTGGTACTGAGACCACCTGGCTGGATTTATGTGAGGTCCTACAACTTCCTGCAATAGGGAATATTCTGGCTTCTACAGATATTCAATATGAGGATAACCCCAATGAAGTCTGGACTTACATCAGAGAGCTGGAAATGCTCATATATGCCACTGATGAGTATTTTCCTATCATCAGGTGGGTGAAGGAAATGATTGATCATGGCGCCACTGAGGGGGTTGGTGGTTCTGGAGATGAGGAGTGGCATGAGTATGTGGCTCCTGAAGATGTAAGTTTTATTTCCTTATTTTCCTTGCAACTTGATTCCAGTAAAAGCTTTGTTACTTAAGGAAGTTATTTTCTTCATCTTTTATCTTTCAAAGAAAGGAACTGAGGTTCCTTCTCCATAGTATAGCCTTGTTGGTACTGCCATCGGGGTTGATGTTGATTCTCCTCGTGAACCGGGCGAGATATCTCCAGGCCAGCAGGCCATGAATGAGGCGTTGGACATAGCCTTCCATTCGCCAATCCAAGTGCCAATAAGGTAGACTTCTGATACTCCCAAAAAACCAAAGAAGCAAAGGCAAAGAAGGAGGAAGTCCACAGCTAAACGCTTCATTAGCAGTGATAATTCCTTCGGGTAATCATGAGTCTATACCCATGACCACATAGTTACTCATATTTCTGGGGATTGTAGGGGCTTCTTTAATTTCCCCCCTGAGGGAAAGGACTGATCCTCCTTCAAATACCACTGAGGGTGATGTGGAACAATCACATATCCAAGCTGACTTGGCTGCTCCTGGAGAAGAGCTAGAATTTATTCCCAGTATCCCTCCTGCTGTTGTTTCAAGAAGAGAAGAACCTATTTCTGGTGAGTCAACAATGCTTCATAGAAAATGTTGAACGAAACACCGACTGACTTCCATTCTGTGATACTTCATGTTCAACTCCTGCATTAGATATTCCGGCGACTGTTGCAACTGATGCTGTGATTTTACCCGAAGATGATGTCCCGGGTTAGGGGCTGCATGATGTAAGTCGTCAAGAAGACACATCAAACGCTCCCACTGGTGAGACTAACCAGGATTTTGAAATATCCTTGGATGAAATGATGAATCATGGTAGGTCTTTAGAAGAATTTTATGATCATTCTAAGTTTTCATGTGATTTAGAAGACCTTGGGCATGAGTGTTATCCTTCACCCAGTAAATTTTCTTATAATTTACACTTCTAATCATAACTGAAAATAATATGCAGTTCCATCCATAGAAGCTGTTGAACTGCCAATGCCTGAAGAGGGTGTGGACATTGATGTCAACCCTACCATTGCAGAAACATTAGCTCAAGTAGAGCTAAACCTAGTAAACCCTCCTGAGACCCATCTTGAAGATCCTATTGAGACTGGGAAATATGGGGAGGAGTCTTCTCAGGTTGCTGATCCACTATCAGGTAAGGGATAACAATATTTGTCATTGTACTTAATTTGCAAGACAATCAATTCTTTTTTCATCCTTTGAAGCTAACCAAAGCTTTCAATTAATCATAAAGGGCCATCAACTACACTGGCTAGATCTGTATGTGAGGCCTCAGCCTCTTCCCCAACGGGAATTGAAAGCAAAGAAGCACAGGTCAGGGGGGAAGGAGCAGATCATGGCACTTTTTTAAGTGCATTAATCCCAGATTACATGCCCCCTTGTGATGATGATGTTGAATCAGACCTAGAGGTGCTTAAAGTGTTCAGCTTTTCACGACGCAAGGCATGGAAAAACATATGGAAAATCATATCTGAGGTGCCTTTAGAAGAGCTATCATCGAAGATCCCTCGATTGTCATCCCAGTTTGTCATGCTAGGACTTGGTGGTTTTGGATATGAAAAGATCCATGCCGCGGTGAAACAGGTCATCTTCAGGAGGGAGCAGGAGCAAAAGTGTCGCGAAGATCTGACCAGGGTGAAACTTTCAGTTAACATCGGCGAATTTGAGGTTGCGGTATCCCGAGCTGTGGCTGATTATGCTGCCAAGATGAAGGAGCTGAAGCCTAAAATCAAAGAAAAAGTCGTCCAGCAGGTGCAGCTCCAGCAATAGTTAGATGTTGTTACTGGGGAACTTGATCAGCTCAATAATTCACTGAAGGGAACTCAAACGAATGGTATGAAATCCATTGTAGATGCCAAGAAGGCACTCCATCAAGCTGAGAAGAGTGAATCTGGTTGAGTGCATGAGCTTCAAGTAGCTGCTGATGAAGCTCGGGATGTTGTACATCAAGTGAAGACTTATGTTGACAGTCTTTTGTAATCTCCTGAAAAAGAGAAGAGGCTCCAATCTATGGATGCACCTCTAATTCTTGTGTATCAATGAAGAGTAATTTTATCTTCAATCATTTTTACCTGCATTCTTTTGCTACATGCTTTAGATTTTACTTAATCCAATGGGCCTAGTAATCATAGTTTGATTTTTACTAGGATTAATGTAAATAACCCTACAAACTTTGAACCTTTTAATTGCTCAATATTACCTAAATCATACAAAATGTATGTTTAGTGAGCTGGAACATGACTTTTATTCTGAGTTCCTTTGTCTTTTGTGGGCAGTTTAAAGTCATGCACATCGGACATAAAAAAGGATAATGTTTAAGTTCAAAATAACTTTGACCAAAATGAATTAGAATTGAATCAATTCCTTAACAACTCATCTGAAAACATAGTACCATACTCAAGTATGAGGGAAAATATGTAAACTATAACTTAAGAATATTTGAACCTGAGGAATGATATGAAAAAGAGCTAAAAGTAATTAGAAGAAGTAGTTTCCAAGAATGAAGTTACCATTATTTAACAAACCCGTTAGGGGGTTGAATTATACAGGGCTACCTAAGGGAATTGGTTGCATAGTCAAATAAATAGTATCTTTTGGCTAAAAAGTCTGTTATGTAGACTGTTTATGCAAGGCCGCCTATGGGAATGTGCTGCATAGTCAGGAAAAATAACTCTCAGAAATTTACTTTCCTAATGCTAAAATCCAGTGAAAGTTTATGGAGATTCAAATTTTCCAAATTATAGAGTTTTATGTATGGAAAGAGGTACTTGAATATGGAGAAGATATTTCCAAACAAGATTATCGGAGAACTGGATGGATATCACTCCTACGAAGGTCTGAACCAAACATAGGGAAGGAGAATATAAACCATAGACTTGAATACTTTCAGATCATGAAAAAGGATATGGGACAAATATGTTAAGGATGGCTATTTTTGTGGATCCCTACATACTGTCATTTAAGACCAATAAGGACAAAAGAGGATTTCTTCACAAGAATGAAGTTACCATTATTTAAAAAACCTGTTAGGGGGTTGAATTATGCAGGGTCACATAAGGGAATTGGCTGCATAGTCAAATAATAATATCTTTTGGCTGACAAGTCTATTATGTAGACTGTTTATGCAAGGCCGCCTAAGGGCACGTGCTGCATAGTCAGGCAAAAGAACTCTCATAAGTTTGACATTTTTGTGACTAGAAGTCAAGAAAAGGGCTATAAAGATCTGAAAATATTTAAGGTTATAATTATGACACATAAATATGGGTATTTTCTAATGTATACAGAGATACACATATCAATGCTAACTATAATCATGTTGTGGCTGGGTCCTGAAAGGAAATGTTGGACTTCACTATGTATCCCATAAGGATGGGAATCAAGCCATACGTAGTTCTTAAACTACATTTTAACGCCGTGCGGGACAAAAGGATTAGAGATCTTAGTTTAGGGTCATAGATCTTGGACCATTGTAAGAAATACACAGTGTGTGTTTTCATGGGGACTTTTTATCCAGGGGACTGAAAGTGGAATTTGGGGTTAGGCCCAAAGACTTGGGGATGGATTTGAGGGACACTCAAACGTTCCTACGTATCCCATAAGGATGGGAATCAAGCCCACGTAGTTCTAGAAATACCCTCTGTATAGATTTGGTTCGTACATGTGAAGGGTGAAAGGGGACTTTAGTGCAATGATGGTTTAACCCAAGATAAAAGGTTTGGGAATTGCCATGTATGCACGTAGTCTTTGAAATGAAACATGTTTAAAAAATAAATGTAAATAATGGTTCCCTCTCATTCAAGGGTATCAAAGAATATTGTAGTTTATTGTCATACTGGACAAAAGTGTTGTATAGTTTAACATCGTATAGCAAGGATGAAAGTGAACCAATGTAAAGGTATTGATTCTAGGGGCGGTTTCACGAATCAACATCGTATGAGATGGAGGTGAACCGATGTGAAGAGATTGATTTTGGGATTGAACCTTGGGAGGTTGCCTATGTACCCATCCTGGAAGGCAAGGATCAAAGTCTGTGTAGTTCAATTAAAGAATGAATTAATGATCAAGTTGTTCTTGGGGAAAACGACCTAAAAAATGATGTTGTTTGGACTTACATATGGTTAGTAGCCCAAAGAGAGTGTTATGGTTGAGTTTTTCTCTAAGATCACATGATTCATACTCGGTGTGAGAAATAAGAGGTAACAACAACCTTAACGATGCACAGTTTAATGTCATGCAGGACATATCAAGGACTTTCTGTACATTTTAGCGTCATTTAGTTAGGACGACGGGGATAATATATTTTAACGTCATGTTGGATGAAAGGGGGACTGTACAGTTTAATGTCATGCGGTGAGGACAAAAGAGTACACCATTTAACGTCATTTTGGACGTATTGGGTACTTTTTTCACAATTTAACGTCATGTTGGATGAAAAAGGGACGATACAGTTTAGCGTCATGTTGGATGAAGGTGAGAATAGTTTAAGGTCATATGCATGGACTGTGGATGGTGCAGTTTAATTTCATGCTAGACATAAGGGACTTCTATATAGTTTAACATCATATATCAAGGACGGTGAAGGGGGACATAGTTTAACATCATGTTGGATGAATTAGGGAACTTTTTCACAGTTTAACGTCGTGTGGGACAAAATTAATACAAATAGTTTAAGGTCATATGTATGGATCATGGATGATGCAGTTTAACGTCATGTTGGACGTAAGGGACTTACAAATAGTTTAGGTTCATATGCATGGACCATGGATGATGCAGTTTAATGTCTTGCTAGACAGTGGTGCATTTTAAGGTCATATCGGACCATTTAGGGAACTTTTTCATAGTTTAACGTTGTGTGGGACGAAAGTAAAAATAGTTTAAGGTCATATGTATGGACCGTGGATGATGCATTTTGTGTTTATACAAAATACTTCTTCAAAAATATGGCATTGGTTGTAGTAGTGATGAGTTCTTCATCCATCAAGATTAATGAATAAGCTCCATTGGAGTAGACCCTATGTATTGAGTAAGGTCCTTCCCATTTTGGATCAAGCTTGGGAGGTTTCTTTCCTGGTATCATTGGAGTTTTGAGAAATAATACCAATTCTCCCTGAGTGAATGAATGAAGATGAACTTTTTTGTTAAAAGCTCGTGCTATTTGATTCTGATAGACTTCCAAGTGGTGCAAAGTGCACAATCTTTTCTCATCTAATCATTCCAATTCATTCAATCGCTTTTGATATTGTTCATATGTAGATGACTGATCACAAATGGATACTTTGAGAAAAGAAAATTGAAATTAAATGGAAAAGACGGCTTCCGTTCCATATACCAGTGAATATGGAGTTGACCGAGTTGCAGTGCGGGTGGTAGTCCGATAAGCCCATAAAGCATGAAAGAGTTTATAAGGACATGACCTCTTATCTTTATCCACCATATTTTGTAGTATATTTGAAAGAGTCTTGTTGAAGTCTTCTATCTGTCCATTGGCCGCTGCATGATACCGAGATGAATGTTTGGATTTGATGTTGTATTCTTGATACAACTTCTTCACCTCGGATGAACAGAAGTTGGTTCCATTGTCCGTCAATATGGTATGAGGGACACCAAATCTGGTAATGATGTTAGACTTGATTAAGCTAACAACACATTTAGAACTGACTTCTTGAGAGTTATTGCCTCTACCCATTTGGAAAAGAAGTCAGTAGCAGTAAGAATTTACTTAAACTGCTTGGTCATAGCTGAAGGGTAAGGTCCCACCACATCCATTCTCCATGTGGAAAATGGCCATGAGTATTTATCTGTATGAAGAAACTCTGGAGGTTAATGAATGAAGTTGGCATGTACTTGGCATGAATTACACTTCTTTGTGAAACCAACACAATCTTGTATCATTGAAGGCCAAAAGTATCCAAGCCTTCGAATATGATCCGACAGTCTATGTCCAGACTAGTGGGCACCACAGATTCCTGCATGCACTTCTTTTATGACAGTCATTCTCTCTTCACCATCAATTCATCTGAAGAGAACTCCATCAAAACCACGTTTGTAGAGAATTTTCTCTAGGTGATCTGGGCTATCATAAAGAGTAAAATTGAACACACTTCACCGGATTTGTTCTTTCTCAACTCTATCAGGTGGAAGTGTTCCATTTTGAAGGTATTCCTTGATAGGTGACATCCATCCTGTAGTATGACCATACGGTTTAGGAATGGGACTAATTTAATTAATTTCCTCTATTTTGATTCGAACATAAGGTGAAATTGCATGATGGTGGGAAATATTGATGGTTGTCTCGTCCCGATTTGGATCTGCCAGAACTGTGGCTATATTATCCAGTGCATCAGCTTGAGCATTTTGTGATCTTGGGACATAAGAAAATGTCAGTTCCGAAAGGAATTCCACCATTAACTCTCTGACGTAATCATACAAAGGGATTATTTATTCTTTTCTGATGGCATGATCCCCATTGACTTGTTTGATTACCAGGTCTGAATCACCTTTCACCTTTAAGTGATTCACTTGTGCTTGAAGTGCTAATTCCAAGCCTACAATGAGAGCTTGGTATTCTGCTTCATTATTAGTACCACCTTCCCACAATAAGAAGTAATAAGGTAACACTGTCTTTTCTAGAGAAATGATCACAATTCCTAAACCAACTTTGTTTAATTTAGGATTTTCTATTTTCCTCCCTGTTGGACTTCTGGAAGCACCATCAAAATACATTTCCCATGTCTGAGGACTTTCTTGAATAGAGAAGACTTACTCATCAGGGAGTTCAATATCTAAAGATGTGTCTTCCACTGAAAGGGTGTTCATCTCGGAAATCAGCCAGATCTTGGCCCTTTATCGCCTTTTGAGACTCATACTGAATGTCAAATTGCTGCAAAATAACTGCCCACCTTGCCAGGCATCCTGTAAGCATCGGACGACTAAGGATGAATTTGAGCGGATTATTACAAGATACCAATTGGACCTCGTGATGTTGCAGGTAGTGTCTCAACTTCTGAACTACAAAGATTAATGCCAGGAATCACTTCTCAATACTTGAATACTGGGTTTCTGATTCAATCATAGTTCTACTGATATAGTAGAGGCTATTTTCATTCCCAGCATCATTCTTTTGAGCAATAAAGGAACCCAATGATCACTCTAGAGCTGTCACGTAGAGGATAAGTGGTCTTCCTTCAACAGGGGGAATGAGTACCGGTGGACTCAAGAGGTATTTCTTGAGAATATTGAATGCTTCTTGACATTCTTCAGTCCACTGGTAAGTGGCTCCCTTCTTCATCAATTTGATGAAGGGTAAACTTTTTCCTGCCAAATTGGCGATGAAATGCCGAATATAGGCTAAGTGTCCTTGAATTCCTCTTAATTATTTCAAATTTCTAGGAGGTGACATACCAAGGATTGACTTGGCCTTCTCAGGATCGACTTCAATACCATGATGGCGTACAACAAAGATGAGAAATTTTCCTGAGGTTACCCCAAAATCACATTCTAAGGGGTTCATCTTCAAATTATGTTGTTGAAGCTTGCAGAATATGACTTCCAAATCAGCCAAGTGATTATAAAGTTTTTTGGATTTAACCACCAAATTGTCTACATAGCATTCAACAAACTTCCCTAATAAGGGTTTAAAGATATGATGCATGGCACGCTGATATGTTGCACCTACATTCTTTAAGCCAAAGGGCATTACCCGGTAGCAAAACACACCCTGAGGGGCTCTGAAGGCTGTGGATTCCTCGTCTTCTAGGTCCATTCGGATCTGATTATATCTGGAATATCCATCCATGAAGGAAAGTGCTTCATAGCCAGCTGTTGCATCAATTAAAAGTTCTGTAATCGGAACTGGGAAATCATCCTTAGGACAATGCCGATTAAGATCTCTGAAATCGATGCAAACTCTAATTTTTCTATTCTTCTTACTTATAGGGACAATATTAGCCAACCACTTGGGATATTGAACTTCTCTGACGAAGTTAGATTTGATAAGATTATCCACTTCAGCCTCAATTTTGGAATCATAAGTTGGGTGTGTTCTTCTCGCGTCTTGTTTAAATCCTAGATGTTATTATGGTAAACCCAAATCATGAGTAGCAACATCAGGATCAAGCCTGAGCATTTCTGTATAGTTCTAAGAAAATATATCTCTATTTTTCTTTAGAAAATAAATATACATCTCTTTCTCTTCAAGAGTCATGGCTGCACTGATTAAAGTGGGGCATGGATCTTCTTTTGTACCCATATTTATTTCTCTGAGTTCATCCACAGTGGTAGAGATACCCTCTTCAAATGATGGAGGAGAATCTTTGAGATCTTCCTCTTTTTCTTCATCATGTATTATTTCTTCCGTTTCTACTTTCATAGTAGATGATAAACCAGAATTTTCATGATCATAAGAGATGTCAAAATTTGCACATCTTGAAGAAGAAGCTTCCATTTCAGACCCGATTGATGATGAAGGGTCTTCTTTGGGTAATAAAGAGGAGATTATGGATTTATAATCGACATCATTGTTCACCTCCGATGTTGCTATAACTTCTTCTGGCGTGTTTATCAAAGTATAGAATTTTTAGATTTCAACAGATGAAATGAAGACGTCACCATTTGTGATTTCATCACTGCTTGGTGGGTTACCAATTCCTCCCATGTTGTTTGGCTCGATTGTCGTAACTGACATTATGGATCTTTCCATAAGAGTATTTTGATTTGGGTATATCTTGTCAATTTGATTGATAGGCAACACATAATCTGTACTCACAGGTGTAAATGGATTTACTGGAATCTTCTCCAAACCATATGGAACATTAACTTTGGTAATCTCCTTTGTTGTGGATTTCTCCCTTCCCTTCATGTGATATAATTCTGCCTCAATGTATTGAGACTCACATGTCTTGAACGGGGCCTTATCACCATACAATGTCCCAACTTGACCATCGAAACAATATTTGAGACATTGATGGTATGATGAATGGATAGTCGCATGTTGATGTAGCCAGGGTCTTCCAAGCAAGATGTTGAAGGCTGAGTCTTGATCAACAACCATGAAATCTGAATTGGATACAAGATATCCAAACTGAGTTTTGAGTGTAACTTCTCCCAGTGGTTCTTGTTCATTTTTATCATATCCTTGTAACATAATGGTAGAAGGAGATAAATCAGATTCCGCGGGGCCCAATCGACGAAGTGTACGAATGGGCATGAGGATGACTCTTGAACCATTGTCAATGAAAGCTCTTCGAACGTCTACACCATTGACCTTGCCAGATAAGTACAAAGGTCTAATATTCCCATGAACAACATCATCTTCATCTTCATCAGTAAAAGATATTACTGCATGGAATTCTTCAGGATTATTCTCTATGTGATAGACTTCTGCTACAGCAATTTCAGTTTCAAACCCCTGAAGACTTGACAAAGCCTCGATAAGTGCTTCCCAAAGATCTTTTGAAAGATTCAAAGCATACAGAATTGATAACTTGAATGGTACTTGGGCCAAGTGTTTCAATAAATCATACTTTTGATCCAGAGGTCTGCGTTTTCCATCAGGAATATGTGGTTTAGCAGGTTCCTTGGAAGCAGATGCTTTGGAAGTTAATGCATTTTTTATTGGGATAAGAGTTGGCAATATTCCTAGTTTTGGAAGATTAGACTGATTAGATCCATTTACTTGATGAGAAGAAGAAGATGGAACCTTCAACCAGTATTCCAAAATAACTATGCCAGGACTGAATTTTCTATTGTTAGAAGAACTTGCTTGTTCTTGCTGAGCTCGCTGAAGGGCTCTACCACGAGTTTCTACTGCGTACACAGTTCTAGCAGGGGTAGAATTGGAGTAGTGGCTTCTGAAAGATCCACGTCTTCCCCTATATCCTGAGCCTCTGGAACTTCCTCTGATTCCCTTGTTTGATATAGGGAATTCAGGCTCATCAAAATCGAAACTGCTACGGGCATATGGATCTGTTAATTGAATCATATTAACAGAACCGAAGATTAACTCTTCGTCTGATGAAGACTCTGCCTGATTAGCCTGTTTAGGCTGTGCCATTTGGTGGGGCGGTGCCCATGGCTTTGAAGTAGATGGCATGAAGTCTTCCAGAGTCAAAGACAACTTAGGATTTGACACATACTCATCTTCTTCTGATTCTTTTTCTTTCTTTGAATCATGTCGTTTCTTTGAGGACTTTACCTCTGATGAAGAGGGTTTTGCCGCAATATTCATGGAATAAGACACAATCGGTTTCTTTAATTGTGTTCACAAAATTGCATGAGTTCTATTGATTGTCTTTCTGTCCATCCAATCATCATACTTCTGTGCATTTTTTCTTTTTACTTCTTGCCATTCGCCTTACTCCTCTGGAACTGTAGCAGTAACACATGCTACCTGAGCTGAAGAACCTTTCGGTTTGACTTGTCCCTAGTAGACCATCTTTTTCAGGAGGTCTTTAAAGACAAAACACTCCTGGATGGGATGCCCCAACATTTTATGAAAGGTGAAATAATTGGTACGGTCTTCATCTCCTTCCTTATTTGGCCTTTTGGGCCTTGGAAATTGAACCAGATTATTTTCCAGAACCGAAATGAAGTAACCAGGAACTTGTTCATTTCGGAAAGAGTATGTTTTTCTCTTCAAATACTCAAATTGTTTTCGTCTTTGATCCCTTTGATCATCTGGACAAAACGGCCTTTGTTGTTGGAGCTCAGGAGGTGGATCCCTTCGAGAAGATGAAGGTTTTGAAATAGAAATAGGTACAGGTGCTTGTTTAAGCATAACTGTAGTAGTTTCTGATTTACCCATTCTCCTTCCTGGAGCTGATGGAATTACATGAGATTTAGCATTAGCCTGTATAAGGGAATCCTCAATCTTCTGAGCGATTGAAGTAAGGTCTCGAAACCCTCCTGTATATTTCACAGGGATCAACAGCGTGCGTAACTCGTCACGCAAATTTTCCACACAGATTGGCAACAATTCTTCTTGAGGGAGTGATAATCTTAGGGAATATGTTAATCCCTTCCAGCAAGCAATGAAATCTGAGACCCTTTCATTCTTCCTTTGCTTACAGTTTATAAGAACAAAAACTGTTGTCTTTGGAAAAGTTGAGTTGAACTGAAGAAGGAATTTTTGACGGAGATCTTCTCATCCAGTAATTGACTGGGATTGCAAGCTTGTATACCAGACAAATGTTGGTCCTTGCAAGGTCCTTACGAAGCATCTGAGTTTTACTGCTTCTTGCTGATTCGGAGTTCCCATCATAGAATCACAACAAGACACGTAATGCATCAAATACTGTTCAGGGTCACCTGAGCCATTGAAAATAGGTAATACGGGGTTTCCAAAACTGGATGGAGGGGAGATTGAATCTACCCATTCAGGGTAAAATTTCTTTTCTGGTTGAACCTACGTATGTTTCCCTTTCATAGTTTCTAACTGAGCTGTTAATGACTCAATAGTAGTTATTAACTTTTGAGAAACATCTGGTTGAACTTGGACTTGGGTAGGTGCAATGACTGGAGCTTTGACAGATGTGGTGGTTGGTGCTGCAACTGATGGTAGCACTACCAACTGTTATTTCACTTGACCCGTAGAATTAGACCTATGAGGGTGTACTGATAGAGGAGGATATTCTTGATCCATCTCAGTAGCTTCAAAAAATTCCTTTGGCCAACTGACTCTAGCACGCTTAAGAATAAGACTACTCTGAAGTAGTTCTGCATTCAACCTCCTTAATTACTTCATTTCTTCCTCCTGTTGTGCAAACCTTTGCTCTAGTGAGAGTGATTGGCCTTCTCCAGAGGAAGGATATGTAACCTGATTCTTTCCCCTCCCTTTTTTGGATCCTTTTCGGAGAGGGGGAAGTGGGTTACTCGAAGGATTACCTAGGTTCTGAGTAACCCTTTGATTTTTTGTACACACACCTTCTTCATTTGTGTCGGTGAGTACATCTTCTTGAGCAGGAACCTCTTCATCTGAGTCCCCTGAGTGAGCCTCATCTGGTGGATTAGCAACAACGGCATTGATGACATTGATTGATGCATAACGCATCACATCCCTTCTATCATCATTTTTTTGATATTGTCTTCTTCCATGTCTTTGATGAGACATTTCCTTTTGTTGATTCGATCACTTAGGAACTTCTTGACGAACCGTAATTTGGAGGGAATCTCCTGATAATTTGTCTCTTCGTTCCTCTTGAGGCTTCTTCCCCAATCGAGAGAAGACCGACTTTCTCTGAGGAGGGGATTGATGATTTAAAAAAAGTCCTCAGTCTGGTGGACTGGGGCTGTTCCTGTTGTTCCCGCTCAACTCCTCGAATCCTATTTGTTGATTCCGAGGGTTGGTTTAAAAGAGTTCCCAGACTGGAAAGCTGGGGTGGTTCTTGATATGCTATGTCTGAGACTTTTTTAAAATCTCTCCTAATCTTGCGAACCTTAGTCCGAAAATTAGCTGGATGCATTAACCTGTATCCACTTTTATCACCTAGTTCAAAATACCATTAGATGATTTCTAACACTTTTGTCACTTGATGATGTGCTTGCTCCATAAGAGAGGATTGTTCAATATTCTCATTTGCTTGATGTAGGATTAATTCAACAAATTGTTCTCTGTATGCTTGATTTTGAGAGGAACTAGTTGAAGCCTGTTCTTGGGAAAGATTTTTATTACAAACAAAGCCCATTGACTGTGGTCGGCCATGGGAAAGGACATTGCATGAGACCATTTTCAGTGGGATTTTCTAACTGGAGAGCACAGTGAAATGCAGTTCTCCATGAACACCCCATCCTCTGACAAGAATACCAGATGGGGCATTGGAAATTAACTGACGCAATCTTCTTAGTGCTCTAAGGCATGAACATTGAAGGGATCTCTGCTGCTTTTCAGCCTTCGGATATCGAGAGACTGATAGAGATGCCAAGTCAATTTGGTGTTGTAACCCTTCTGTTATCTTAAAATGATTTTTATATTCATTATAAGATAATACTTTATTTTTCAACTGAAAAAGATTTTTCCATATGTTGAGACGAATATCATGAATTCCATCTTCCATCAACATCTTTGGAATGTCATACTGAGAGTCAGCTAGAGGCCAAAACATGACTGGTACTTCACCTTTTTTCAATTTTTTTCTCTGTTCAGCATTTCCTCTTTATCATTAAATGAAGATTCTTATACCTGATTTGACCAGAGTTGGTGTTTCCTTGTTTCTTCATTGGATTCAACAAGATTAGTAGAGAAATAATTGATCAAACTAGAAGATGCATGACTTAGGGGTGGTTCTGAGAATGACCTACACCCTAGGCTATCTTCTGATTGCGAAAGTATTTCACCTGCTAGCGATGAAGCATCAGACATGACTGGTTTCGCATTTGCAAGTGCCTCAAGATAATAGGGCTTTCTCGGCACTACATCGTCCACTGGAGAATTTTCCAGGAAATTTGCATCATTACTGTGGAGAGGACTTTCGTAGTGAAATTCATCATCATGGGGAGGACCGCCATGGTGGGTTATAGCAAAAGATGAGATCTCTTTCTCCTTGGTCTTCTGACCACACAGAGGGTTCCTATGGATCTCATCTGAAGATGAAACTTTGAGATCGACCGAATTTTCATGAAGCAAGCCTTCATGAGGAAGTGTCTACTGAAGACCTTCGGAATTAATGTTCCAACTATTGGGAAATGAGGGAGTAGAATCTTGAATTCCAACAGATAACTGTCTGAGGGCTTCAAGAACTCCAGCATTGAGCAAGGCCTTGTTACAGATTGGCTCTTGATCTCCTGATTGTGTTGGGCGGGTCTTTTTCTTAGACGCCTTCTTACTCGCCTTGGAAACCACTTGTTGATGAAAGTGGTTGCTCCGAGCAGGTGTATGTGCCTGATCAGGAAAGATGGCCAGGTTAGGCTGACGATCTCCACTCAAATCAGGTGTATGTGCCTGACTTGGTTGTCCGTATGATATGGGGGAGTATGCCCCATAACCCTCTTGGACTGGAACAGATGTGTGTGTCTGTTCCGAAGTGAATTGTTGATGTGTCACTCCACTGGTATGGATAGATTTATGTGTCTTTCCCTGAGATGCTGCTGAAGTTGTTATAATATCCTGGCAAGCGTCCAGAATATGAGCAGGGATTTGCTTCTGCTCTTTCACAATTGATAAAATATGATTGGTGACTTCAACTTCCGGAACGGGGATATACATCCATTCCGTGCTTGGAGTAGGTGTATGTTCCTGCTCCTGTCCTCCTTTTCCTATCATTGAATCCTGACAATACTCAAGTGTGGGGGCAGAGAGTTGAGTCTGCCTCCTGTTTGACGCCGGAGATTTCCGACTGACTTCTCTGTGTGCTACCAAGCGAGACTGTTGGTAAGCTTGATTAATACTAGCAGGTGTATGTGCCTGCTGATTGCACTTTTCCGAACGTGGTTAATGAGATCCATAATATGTAGTCATACGAGCCTGCTGACTAGCTGATGATGTATAAATAGGTGTATGTTCCTGCCTATAGTACTTCGCCGGAATTGCCTGGCAGGATTGTTGTGATGCTGCCAGACGAGTCTGCTAGACAGTGGAATTAAAACAGGCAGGTGTGTATGTCTGCTCGTTACTTACCACCAAGTTAGATTGGTGGACTTCTCCAGATATGGCAGAGATGAGAACCTGCTCACTGTTGACTAGATTCAGCCTCTGGTGGTTCATCTTGCCTGCTCGGGATCGAGGAACCTGAGCCGAACGCCTAGAGTTGGGACCCTCATCATGTTGAGGGCGTACTGCCGCACGAGTCTGGCGGTGATTGTTGATAGGAGCCCTCAGAAAGGACTCCTGATTCTTTGAATTAAGGCCCTGAGGTACCGGATCATTCACCTCCCCGGAATATGGGAGTGAATGGTGATTTTGTTCTGGGGATAATGACCCGAAACAGTTGGAGACAGTGGTTAGCACTGCCTGCTTCTTGATCACTGGTCGTCGTTGTTCGGACGACTGGTGTGAGTTGTTCACATGGAGGGATTGTCGGGCAGCCTCTAGAGTTGGGATGGTACTGTGTTGACAGTACTCCTTAACCAATGAATTTGATACCCAGCGTTGAAGATGCTGAGTATGTGATATCATCCTCAGAGCGGACGACGATCCAGCAGGAGTAGCAGTAGTGGCATTTGCAGCAGAAGTATTCACAGGTGTGAACTTGAGAGCAGCCATTCTGGAAATACAGAAGATCTTTGAAAATAGTTCCTATTTGATATAACAGACGTAATCAAGATAAATTCGGCCACTACATCTTTTGGATGAGCATATATGTCAATGATTTTTTTTTTGGCCCTCTCATTGAGTTTTAAATAGGGGCCTAACAAATAGGTAAAACATCATTTTAACTTGGTTAAGGATTCACGTCGGGTTCACCATTTTTTGTTTCCCTCAAAATTTGGGGATGGCTTCCTTGATTGAAGGTTCAAACATTCCAATCGGTTTCTAATGGGTTTATTCATAGAACCGGAAACATCCAATGATTCCACATCCATTTGGACCTACTTTCCAAAGGTAGGTGCTCATTAGTTGTGGACTAATGAGGCTTAGGAATTTGCACTGGTCGAGAGGATGGGGGGTCAGACTCATCACACCTTTTTGAGGGGAATTATTGTCTACTTCGGGACTCTCTTTATAGATTTAAGTTATGTTCGTGAATCCTTATTACATTACCAAGTATAAAATGATATTTCCTTTAGATCTGACAATCAATGATCGATATGTAGGAAATTTAGAGAATCTTTTATATATATTCGAGGTTCTTCATTGATAGATAATCATCTGTATTTGTTATAGATTCTTAGTCAATGGTATCCTTTGATACATAAAAGTCTCTTAGTCATTATAATGACCATACTGGTTTTAAAGCCACTCAGTGGGGAACTTGAAGTTTATTTTCATTCAGAAGGACATAAATTATTTCAGAGTTGGGATCGAACCCACAGATGGGCTACCTACGTATCCTTTGTTTAGAAAAGGAATCAGAACCCACGTAGTTCGAGTAAGGGAGTATAATGTTTATGATTGATTGCTCAAAGAAGGATGTCATAATTACTTTTACACTCTAAGCTCACGTGAGTCATGCTCGGTGTGAGAAACAAGAGGTATTGGTAAAAATCAGACAATTGTTCCATGAAATATGTAATCATAAGAAATAATGTGGGACTTATATATGTATGACTGCCCAGATAAATGAAGATTAGGATTTACTTTAGGGAATAAATCGAGGAATAGGGTCTATAAAGGTATATGTACTTCATAGAGATTTGAATACTCTAACTTGGGGCTTACTCCTGAAAAGGAGACCCAAATTAGGAGAGGACTTATGATTGGGTTTTACTCCTGAGAAGGAATCCCATATCAAAGGTAAATTAGGACTGGTTAAGAGAAATTATTACTGGGGATTATTCCTGAAAAGGAGGCCCAGGTTAATGAGGACTTTGGGCTTACTCCTAAGGAGGATGCCCAAATTTGAGACTGGGGCTTAATCCTGAAAAGGAGGCCCAGGTTAAGAGAATTATGGTTGGGGATTACTCTTGAGGAGGATGCCAAAATTAGGGGACTGGGGTTTACTCCTAAAAAGGAGGCCCAGGTTAATGATTATGATTGGGTCTTATTCCTGAAAAGGAGTATCAGGTTAATGAGGACTTGGGGCTTAATCCTAAGGAGGATGCCCAAATTTGAGACTGGGGCTTACTCATGAAAAGGAGGCCCATGTTAAGAGAATTATGGTTAGGGCATTCTCCTGATGAGGATTCCCAAATTAGGGGACTGGGGCTTACTCCTGAAAAGGAGGCCCAGGTTAATGATTATGACTGGGGATTATTCCTGAAAAGGAGGCCCAGGTTAAGAGAATTATGGTTGGGGATTACTCCTGAGGAGGATTCCCAAATTAGGGGACTGGGGCTTACTCCTGAAAAGGAGTCCCAGGTTAAGGGACTTGAAAAATTAAGGGACTGGGGCTTACTCCTGAAAAGGAGGCCCAGGTTAATGATTATTACTGGGGATTATTCTTGAAAATGAGGCCCAGGTTAAGAGAATTATGGTTGGGGCTTACTCCTAAGGAGGATGCCCAAATTAGGAGACTGGGGATTACTCCTGAAAAGGAGGCCCAGGTTAAGGGACTTGAAAAATTAAGGTACTGGGTATTACTCCTGAAAAGGTGGCCTAGGTTAATGATTATGACTGGGGCTTATTCCTGAAAAGGAGGCCCAGGTTAAGAGAATTATGGTTGGGGATTACTCCTGAGGAGGATGCCCAAATTAGGGGACTAGGGCTTACTCCTGAAAAGGAGGCCCAGGTTAAGGGACATGAAAAATTAAGGCACTGGGGATTACTCCTGAAAAGGAGGCCCAGGTTAATGATTATGACTGGGGCTTATTCTTAAAAAGGAGGTCCAGGTTAAGAGAATTATGGTTGGGGCTTACTCCTGAGGAGGATTCCCAAATTAGGGTACTGGGGCTTACTCCTAAAAAGGAGGCCCTGGTTAATGATTATGACTGGGGATTATTCCTGAAAAGGAGGCCCAGGTTAATGAGTTCTCTCATCTTAAAGGATGAGGTTGAATGAATGAAATCTCAATCTTAAGTGACATAAAGATTTGTAAATCACTAGGTTTTGAGAGATATTCCACATAATTCCTTTTAGATAAGGAATCCAAATCAAAAAATCATACCATAAATGGCTTTGAAGAGTGTCTTGAAGATTGAATCTTGAATAGGAGAGGTGGAATGGCTTAAGAGGGGTGAAATGGGAAAGAAGGGAACCCAAAAAGGTAGGGGCACACAAGTCCTGGCAGGCGCACAGGTACTGCGTGGGCGCGCAAGTCCTAATCGCACAAGTATACCTGCGCGACACATGGGTACTTGAGTGACGGTTAACCAACAGGTTAATACTTGAGCGACTCTTGGTTAAAGCCTTTAGAATCCTCTTGAGGTTCTTCCAGAAGAGTGGCACACAAGTTCTGTTGAAGGAGTTAGGCGGCGTGCAAGTGTGGCCATTTCCCTTGAGGGCTGGCCACTCAAGCGCGCAAGTGTTGATGAGTTTCAACACTTAGGCCTTCTTCCCCCTCCTTATATCTTTCGCTCTAGGTAAGAAATTACCTTTGAAGTGTTTCGGAAGCTTTGAGAAGAGACTAGGGCGTCGGGATCTCAAATATGAATTCTGGAAAAAAAAATCCCTCTCGAATAGGGGGCCCATAGGGTCTATTTATAGGCTGAAGAAGACCCGGGCGGTTATCCTTTTGGGCGCGCAAGTCACTTGCGTGACCATTAGGTGTCGCAGAAGTGTACTTGCGCGACCCTTGTGCAACATTCTTCTTATTCCTTCCTTTGTCAATTTTTTATATTTGTCCAAAGGTTGAATCACTTTGAACTCAGATATTCCTCTTTTCCAATCTTTAAATTCTGTGACGAAAGGAGCATCAACAATATTTATGCTTCGGTATTTGTTTACTTGTTCAGCCTATTTATATATGCTTCATATACTATTGTATATTTAATATTATCTTCTTTGTGTCACTATGGCATGAGGGTATATTATCTCCATTATACCACCTTTACACCCTCACTGCTAGTTTATGACCTATAGTATATGGGGAGGTGTTCTTGAGGCCATGTGACCCACCGGCTTGGGGGATGGGTTAAGTGGATCTCAGGTCGAGATGTTACATACATCCCTCAGACACTAGTCAAATAGGGATAATCAATATCCTATCAGGGATAAGACTAGATACACTATGTTTTTGTTAGTTTTGTAAAGCATAAAATGTAGCATGTTTGTCCCAAATAACTCAACAACTAACTAGTCTTGCATGTTCTCAAACAATAATCAATAATGGGAGATTTATTTTAAAACTATTCAAAATACAATTAACCCATTTCTTATTTCAATATGCCAATATCCATTTAATACCCAAAATGGTTGTTTAATCAATTAATGTCTTTTTTAGGATAATATCAACCAAGGTTATTATAAAAATAATTTAATCCATTTTTCTCAAATAAAAATTTGAACTCAATTTCTCAATTTAATTCCATAATTTAATTTCATAATTTTCATAAAATTCCATAATCACACGCCAATTCATTAGAATTGGGGTTTTCCCCTAAATTTCATGTCAAAAAAATTTAAAAATACCAATTCACACCGAATTGGGTTTTCAAAATTTAATTGAAAGTAATTAAAACAATTTAGAAATTCTAGGTTAAATTAATTGGTCAAACTTATACAGAACCACCTACCTCAGGATTACAAGATCATGAATCACAATTACCATAAAGGGAAACCCCAATGAAGAACATCAAAAAAGAATATTGAAGAATCAAAACTAGATTCAAGATCTAAAAAACAGATATTAGATCCTACAACAACATGGATATCTATAAAACCCTAAGGAGTAAAGAGGAAGAGATCGGGTGATAAGGAATTGGAGGAGAAATCTTACTAGGGAGAGATAGAATGGAATTCTCCTAACTTTGATTTTATTCAAAAATGGGGTTGTAGGATCCAAAATCACCTCTAGGGAGCCTCTAATGAAGAAGAAATCAAGTTAGGGTCGAATGGTCTCGTAGGGTACTTAAATCAAGGGTTTTGGGATTTTAAAAATAATTTTAATAGTAAAATATTTTCCTTGCACGTGATTAGTTGGGAAGGGATGTATGGTTTTTCAAACTGTGCCCTAACCATACACCCCTCTAAATGGGTGCATGGTTTCTAATAGGTGGGCACATGTTTTTTCAAATCATGCATCAATCGTGAAAACCCCTATTGTCTAATTTTTTACAGTTTGTACTATCTGGGCATATGGTTTGGGAAAATCTTGCGCCAATTGTGAACAGCCCAAGTGCCTTCCAAAATTTTAAAATTCCTACCTGAAACACCCCTAAATGAGACCCAACCAAGGAATCATTAAAAATATGCTTGAGGAGTACTTGAAAATAGTAACTATATGCTAGAAACTCCCAACCATAAAAAATTTATGTCCCCATAAATCCTGTCAATAAGCTTTCATGTCAAAAAGATGATGCCACTACTCTCTCATTAGTGCCTATCTCTCCCAAGTATCATGAGTATCATAACTATGCTTCCATATCACTCGAACCAAAGTTATAATCCTTCTATTAATTACCCTGGTTTTAGAATCAATTATCCTAACTGGATTCTCAATCATGTATAAATCATGTTTGACCTCAAGATCCCTCTATCCCAAAACATGAGATGGATCTGAAAGTTTCTTTCATAGCTGCAATACATGGAACGCATTATGTATCGATGTAAACTATTCAAGAAGTTCTAAATGGTAAGAAACTTTATCAACCTAATCAACAACCTCAAAAGTTCCCATATAATGAGGAGCATGCTTACCTTGCCTCCCAACTCATTAGTGACCCAACCAAGGTGAAACTTTCAAAAACACCTGATCACCAACTAAAAATTCAAACAATATATAGAAATGATCAGCATATGACTTATACTAACTCTATTTCCTCAACTTTATTCTATTAATCAAGTGAATATTTGATTTTGTCTCTTGAACAAAACTTGGTCTGGCTAATGAAATTTAACCAATCTATTACCAACACAACAAAGATTTATAAGGTCGACCATACAAGGCCTAAAAAGAGATATTATGATCATAGATCGGTAACTGTTATTATAAAAAAACTCAACCATCCCTAAATTATCATCCCAATCCCCATAAAAATCAAGGAAATAGGAATAAATAATATCCTCAAGAATATTTATAGATCTCACTGTCTATTCATATGAATGTAGATGGTATTTCATACTCAAATGAACCTAGGATCTCAATGCCTCCTAAAGGCCTCTCCAAAAGAGAGAAGTAAAATGGGGGTCTCTGTTAGAGACTATAGTAGATATAATTCCATGAAAATGAACAATATATTTTACATAGATATTTCCCAGTTCCTCAAATTTGGTTGTATCTCGAATGGGTATAAAGTGAGTTGATTTAGTTAGACTATCGAGCATAACCCATATTGTATTCTTCTTTATCTGGATACATGGTAACTTCACCACAAAGTCTATAAAGATCTCATCCCACTTCCAAGTTGGCATTGGAAGTGGATAAAACAAACCTGAAGGTCTCTAGTCCTCAACCTTGACCTGTTGGCATGTATAACAATGAGAGACAAAATCAGGAATTCCATGTTTCATACCTAGCCACTAGAATCATCTATGCATGTCATAGAACATCTTTGTGGTTACATAGTGCATCACCCACTGAGAATTATGGTAATCCCCCATCACATATTTCCTAATAGGTAAATGTACAATATACTAATTCAAAAAAAAATAAGATATCCTCCATGGAGGAAGAGGACTCAATAATGTTCTCCCCATAATTAAGATAATTTCTAATGCCAAAAAATTCATCATTAAGCTATTATTCATGAAGAATCACTTCAAGAAGATCCAAGTTAAACTGAACACTAGAAAAGAAAACCTTGGCCTCAGATTCTCGAACTCCTATATAAAATTTTTCAAAAATATCCATCGAGTTTCACTCTTATGATGATTCTTTCATGACCTGTGTCAAAATTTTCCCACTCAAATAATTTACGATGTAATTATCTTTACCTGGGGTATAGGTAGTGTCAAAGTCAAAAGAATATAGGTATTCCACCCAATTCCACTGGAGGATATTAAAATATTTTTTATAAAATATTTAACTCAAGATTTTGTGCTTAGAATACATAGTAAACTTTTCTCTTAATAGGTAATGTCTCCAAATCTTAAGTGAATGCATCACAGCTTCCAGATAAAGGCCATGGGTTGGGTAGTTATTCTCATGTGGCCTAAGCTTCTTATGTATATAGGCAATGATGTAATCACCCTACATAATAACATATCCCAAACCTATACTTGATACATCCCAAAAGACCACATAGCCCTAACCAGCCTCTAGAAGATTAAACACTGGTGAAATAGTAAAAATATATTTCATCCCAACAAAAGAAATCTAACATTTCACATCCGAAGAAAACTTAACTCCTTTTAGAGTTGAATAATTCATAAAAGAATCCAAATTTTAGAAATCCTTCACAAACCAATGGTAATATCTAGCTAAACCCAAGAAGCTCTGAATCTCAAAAACATTCCACTATTGTTATCATGTCGTGATAGCTTTCACCTTAATAGGACCAAATAAGATACCATGTTCTGGCATCACATGTCTCCATAAATTCAATTCCCTAATCCATAAATTGCATTTTTAAATTGTGGAATAAAGTGGGTGATTTCTCAACAATTCCAGGACTACTCTCGAATGACATACATAATCCTCCTTAGACATAGAGTAAACAAGGATTTCATCCACAAAGACAATGAAAAATATATCGATATACTCATGGAAAATTATTTTCATCAAGGACATAAAGACTGTAGGATCATTGGTTAGAAAAAAGGGCATGAAAAGCTAATCATAATGGCCATACCTACTCCTAAAGGTAGTTTTTTGGAATTTTTTATTTTTTATTATCAACTAATGATGAACATATAAAAGATAAATCTTCAAAAACCTCCTATACCCATTTAAATATCCAAATAAATCATCAATCCTTTTGAATGGATCTTTTTCTTTATTGTAGCTTGATTTATTTTTCAGTAATAAACACAAAGGAGAAGTGACCCATCAGTATTCTTAGAAAAGAGAATAGGCGCCACCCAAGGTGATACACTCAGACATATAAAGACTTTCTATAAAATATCATCCAACTAATCCTTCAACTCTTTCATTTCAACCAGTGCCATGCGATAAGATGTTATAGACTCTATTTTATTACTAGGTATTAATCAATAGAAAACCATACCTCCCTTACCGGTGGAAAACTAGATAAGTTAGAAGGAAATTTTCTAGAAACTCCACAACAACTAGAGTTATATCATCACTCAAGGATTATCACTCCTAATTAAAAGATAAAATAGATATTTCTTTTTCCAACTCTGGATAAGAAGGTTTGGCACTACTCAACCTCATGTCATATTCTCTCTAAAAGAAATGAAACACCCCATCAGGTACATTAAAGGAGACCCATAAAATATAATAACCAATTTGGGATTTATTTCCAATGATCCAATATATCCCTAAAATGAACTTAAGATGTTTCATGTTGAGAACTAGAAAATCACAAGTAATCTTGATATATGATAATGAGAAAACACAAGCAGGACGGTGAAGAACCTGCTCTCTCTTTGTTCTAAGGGGTGTAGTAATATCCATCACATTAGATAAAATCTACATAGGAAGATTTAGAAGACTCACAATACAGGTTGAAATGAACAAATGAGATGCACCCATATAAAATAAATAAGTCACTAAAGATGAAGCAATAGTGATGGTACCTCTTACAGTCAGTAGACCCATATCCACATCCTCTAGAGACTCTTCCACTACATGAAGAAGATTTATTATGGATGAATATGTCTAGAACCCCTTATTCCTTGAAGCATCTGATTACACTATAGTACTTTTTGGCATAGATGATTTAATGCTACTATGGGGAGAAGAATAGATATGACATAACTTATGAAAGTGACCTAAGCATCTATAAGAACCACATGCCTAGGATGTCTCAGTGCAAACTTGTTTTTGAGTTCCCAAGCTTTCCACACTGGTATAAAATAAAAGGGCCTCTTTTAGGAACTATATGAGGTCTAGAATAACCCTGATGTAGAGAACTATTGTGAGAATAATCATGTTATATATTTCCTTTGAAGAAACTCATAGAGCTTCTACTGGGAGGAAAAGGAACCCTCCTCAACCCTGACTTACAGGACAGGTCCATCTCAACCATCAATGCTCTATCCATCACATCAACATAAGAAGGGATATTCAATAAGAAAACTTGAGAACAAATATCAGATCGAAGTTTCATCTCGAGCTACCGAGTCTTTATCTTATCATTCGATATAATATTATGTGTGAACTGCACAGGATCAGTGAAGTAATTTTCATATTCAGTCATAGTCCTATCAGCCTACTCATGTTTGAAAAAATTTATATCCTTTACCAACACCATTGACTCTGTATAGAACTAGTTAGTGAAAATATTTTTAAATTCCTTACACTCTAAGACCTCGTTCTTATTTTCCATTATCATCATGTCTTTCCATCTCCTACTAGGTCCTTTTAGATTAAATGTGGAACGTTACACCTTGATAGAATCAGAAATTTCCAATAACTCAAATAAAATCTCAACTCTCCTCAACTAATCCTCATAATCTTGAGGGTTGTTTGAGCCTTAGAATATCAGTGTCTTATGGTGAAGGAACTCCTAAGAATGAATCCTCAATTTATAACTTTGAGGTTCCATAGATAGATCCTGAATGGGAATGGGTGTAGGTTCTTTTCCCATATCTTGCATGGAATACATAACAACCTCAACCATATTATGGTCCATGATAGTATTTTCTCATTTTGGTTCACTAGAATCTTCCTCCTAGATCATATTTGATCATCTTCTTAGAGGCATGATGTTACACAACATCAGCACACAATATTGAAGATGTAAGAAAGGTTATTCAGATCAATACTCAAACAAGAGCAATAAAAAATTTTAATCCCATTAGATAGATAAATAGGATTTGGATTTCAAATAACCAAATCAAAATTAGGGAAAATAATAGAACTATATCCTCAATATGTCTTTCCCAAACTACCCATGGTGACTTAAGGCTCATTACGATTAGATCTATCTAGGAACTCACTCGTAACTACCTCCTATGTCCTGAAAATATTTCAAACTACATACTAAAATCAAGGTAAGATGCTTAACATGCACCTGTGATACCACTTTTTCACGAACTATCCCAAATACCCTAATACCCTAATACCTGAGATAGCACGGACATAGCTCGAAGGGTGTTCTCGATCTCCACAGGTTGGTGACTAGCACCTAGAATCATACAATAAAAAGGTTGGAATATTTTTAACACAAAAACAGTAGAAGAAAAAAATACAAGCTAGTATTCACAAAATAAAACACCATAGTAAGAATAATACCATAATTCAAATAGATATATAACCCAAAGTACAACCAAAAAGTACCAGAAACTGAAAGATAAACATCCTAAGCCCCAATAGACACATCACTCCAAGCTCAAAGGAGTCAACAACAACTACAACATCCAAATGGTGCTTTCCCTTTACTTGAACCTTTAATAAGGAAATCTACAAATTCCATAAGGAAAAGGTAGAGTGTGAGATAAAATCCTAGTAGGGTCTCACCAAGTGTTCCATAATGATATGCTAATAAAATAAACCAACACATGCTTTAAATTTTAAATAAAAAAGGCATGGAAATATAGTTTCATATTTAAAAAAACATGTTATTCAGTTCAATTGATGGGAACATTTCAAAATAATGGCTTCATAAACATTTTATATAAAATAGCTTATATAAATTCACAAGGCATGTGTAAAGTAGTTTTATAAACAATGGAATATATATCAAAATAATCAAAAATGGATAACATGGTCATATTCCTAGAGGTACTATAGTTCTAGGATAAGGTATATTCATACAATAAAAAATGTGAACATGGAAATATGTATACATACATCCCTTTGTAACTATTCAAAGAAGGATAATCAACATCCCATCAGGGATAATACATGTTGCACTATGTTTATGCTAGGGTTATAAATCATCAAATGTATCATGTTTGTCCCAAATATCTCACTAACTACCTAGGTTTTCATGTTCTCAAACAATAATCAATAATGGGAAATTTATTTTTAAATAGTTCAAAATAAAATTAACCCTTTTCCCATTTCAATATGTCAATTTTCATTTAAAAACCAAAATGGATTTTTAGTCAATTCATGACTTTTTCAAGATAAAATCAACCAAGGTTATTATCAAAACAATTTAATCCATTTTTATCACATACATATTTTAAATAAATTTTACAAATCAATTTCACAATTTAATTCCATAATTTAATTTCAAAATTTCCATCAAATTCCACAATAACACCCCACTTCATTGGAATTAGGGGTTTTCCCCAAATTTCATACCAACCCAATTTAAAATACCAATTCACACTGAATTAGGTTTTCAAAATTTAATTAAAATAAGTTAAAACAATCAATCAATTATAGGTTAAATTAATTGGCCAAACTTATATGGAACTACCTACCTTAGGACCATGGGATCATAAATCCTAATGCCTGAAATGGGAAAATCCAATAAATAATGATGGCAATGAAGATCCAAGAATCAAACCTATATTAAATATCTAAAACAAATTATATTATATCCTCCAATAACATGAAGATCTATAAAACCCTAATTAGGAGATAGGAAGAGATCGAAAGATAAGAAACGGGAGGATAACTCTTATCGAGGATAGAATTAATAATTTTCTCCTAGATTTTATTCACTTCAGAATAGAATTTGGAGTACCAAAAATCACCTATAGGGAACATCCAATGAATAATAAATCGATTTAGGGTTGAATGGTATCATCTATAAATTAAACCAAGGGTTTTAGGATTTTAAAAATAATTTTTTGAAAAAAAATTTCCTATACGCACGGTGAGCTGGGGAGGTCTTCATGGATTTTCAAATCATGCACCCTAATAGTAAGCCCCTCTAAATGGGTGAATGGTTTCTAAAATGTGTTCATGTAGTTTTTCAAACTGTGAACCAATCATGAAAACCCTCACTATATGGGTTTTAATTGTTTTCACTAGCAGGGCACATGGTTTGGGAAAACCATGTTCCAGCCTTTTATAGCCCAAGAGCCTTCCAAAATTTTTAAATTCCTTACTAAAACACTCTTAAATGACACCCAACCAATGCATGATTAAAAATAGGGTTGAGTAGTACTTGAAAATAGTAATATTATGTTATAAACTCCCCAATATAGAAACTTTTTTCCCCGTAAAGCCTGTTAAGAAGCTTCCATATCAAAAAAGATAAGGCCATTACTCTCTCATCAGTGCCTCTCTCTCCCAAGTATCACGAGTATCAGAATTGTGCTTCCATAAAACTCAAAAAAAAAGGTATCTTCCTCCCATAAAGTACCTTGGTATCAAAATCAATTATCTTGATTGGATTCTCAGTCATAGATAAATCAAGTTTGACCTCAAGATCCCTCCATCTCAAAACATAAGATAGATCAGAAAGTTACTTCTATAGCTACGATACATGGAATGAATTATGTATTGACATCAATTTTGGTAGAAGTTGTAAATGGTAATCCACTTTCCACACCTTATCAACAAACTAAAAAGGTCCCATAAAATGAGGAGCAATCTTACCTTTCCTTTTAATCCATCGATGACCCAACCAAGGTTAAGATTTCAGGAACACTTATCGCCAAATGAGAATTCAAATGGTTTGTGATGACGATCAGCATAATACTTATACCATATCTATGCCATCAACATTATCTGATTAATCCACTGAATCTTTGATATAGTATCTTGAACCAAAATTAGTCTAACCAAGTAACTTTCACCAATATTTGACCAACACGGTGGAGATTTATAGGGTCATTCATACAAGGCCTCAAAAGGATCCATTTTGATCATAGACTGGTAACTGTTGTTATAAGAAAACTCAACTATACATAAATGATAATACCAAGACCTACCAAAATCAAAGATATAGTCGTGAATGATATCCTTAGGAATCTATATTACTCTCTATATCTAGCCATATGATTTTGTATGGTATGCCATACTCAAACGAACCTAAGATCTCAATGCCTTCTAAAGGCCTCACTAGAAGAAAGAAGTAAAATAGGGATATCTATCAGAGACTATATCATATAGAACTCCATGAAAATGAAAAATCCCTCTCACATAGATATTTATCAATTCATCTAATTTGGTTGTATCATGAATGGGTATATGGTGATCTGATTTAGTTAACCTATTGACCACAAACCATATCACATTATTATTTCTATGGGTATTTTGAAACCCAACCATAAAGTTTATAGAGATCTCATACCACTTACAAGTTGGAACTAGAAGTGGATGAAGCAAACTTGAAGGTCTATAGTGATCATTCTTGACATGTTGGTATGTATAACAATGAGAGGAAAGATCAGAAATGCCATGTTTCATAGCTAGACACCCTAATCATCATCATATGTCATAGAACATCTTCATGGTTCCTGGGTACATTCACCACTAGGAATTATAGAAATTCCCCATCAAAACTTTCCTTATAGGTAAAGGTTTATCTTTCTAGTTCTAGAAACATAGGATATGCTCTGTAGATAAGGACCACTCATCAATGGTCTCCCCACCATTAAGAGAGTTCCTAATGCCATGTAATTCATCATCAAGTTGTTGTCATTGAAGAATAATCTCGAGAAGAGCAGAGGTAAACTGAACACTATCCAAGGAAACCTAGGCCCTGTATTCTCATACTTCTATATGAACTTATTAATAAATATTCATCAAGTTCCACTATTCCTATGATTCTTTCATAGCCTGGGTCAGAAGTTTCCTACTCAAATCATCCGTAATGACATTAACTTTACCCTGGGTATAAAATATATCAATTTCAAAATACTATATGTATTCCACCCAACACCACTCGTGGAGATTCAAATATTTTCTAGATAAGATATAATATAAGATTTCCTGTTCAGAATACATGGTAAAATTTTCTCTGAAAAGGTAATATCGCTAAATCTTAAGTGTATTTATCATAGATTACATTTCAAGGTCATGGGTTGGGTAATTATTCTCATGTGGCCTAATATGTCAGGATGCATAGGCAATTAAGTGATCACCTTTCATAATAAAACATCTCAAACCTAAACCTGATGCATCAAAAAAAACCACATAGCCACTCCAGGCTTTGGGAAGAGTCAACACTAGAACAGTAGTAAAAATGTGTTTATGGTCAACAAAATAACTCTAACATTTTTCATTTCACTAAAACTTTTCTCCCTTCCAAGTTAGATCAGTCATCATATAAGCCAACTTTGATAAATCCTTTAAAAATTGGTGGTAATATCCATCTAAACCCAAGAATCTCTGAATATTGAAAACATTCTATGGTTTCTCCCATTTCATAACAGCTTTCACCTTCTCAGGATAAACTAAGATAGCATGTTTTGAAACCATGTTTCCCAAGAACTTCACTTCCTGAATCCAGAAATCACATTTTGAAATATTTTCATAACGTTAGTGATTTCTCAACAATTCTAGGACTACTCTCAGATGATGTACATGATTATTATTAAACTTAGTGTAAACAAGGATGTAATCTACAAATACAACCACAAATGTATTAAGATACTCATATAAAATATTTTTCATCAATTCCATAAAGATTGCAGGAGAATTGGTTAGACCAAAGGGCATGAGAAGGTACTCATAATGTCCATACCTTCTCTGGAAGGTAGTTTTTGGAATATCAGATTCTTTTATTATAAACTGAAGATTACGCTATCAAATATCATTATTTAAAAACTACTTCACCCCTTTCAATTGGTCAAACATATCATCAATCTATGGAGATGGATAATTTTTCTTTATTGTGACTTGATTGAGTTGTCAGTAATCAAAACAAAGGTGAAGTGAAACATAAAATTTCTTATCAAAGAAAATAGGAGCCACCCAAGGTGATGTACTAGGGTGTATAAATAATTTCTTTAAAATATAATCCAATGGAGTATTCAAATATTTCATTTCAATTGGTGTCATGTGATAAGATGGAATAGACATTGGTTGAGTACCAGGTACTAAATCAATAGAAAACTCTACCTCCCTTAGCGGTGTTAAGATAGAGAAATTAGAAGTAAAAACATTGGGAAACTTGATAAAAACTGGAGGGATAATATCTCTAAAATATTATCAATCTGAATCAGAAGTGAACATAGATATTACTTTTCCCAACTCTGGATTATAAATTTCATCTCTTCTTGTCCTTGGGTCCTATTCTCCCTGAAATACACTACACACTCCATCAGGTGCAGTAAAGGAGACCCGTCAAAGATAACAATCAATTTAGGATTTATTTACAATGATACAATACATCCTGAAAAATGACATCAAGAGGTTTAATGTTGAGAACTAGAAAATCCCAATTAAGCTTGATATCTGATAATGAAAAAACACAAACAGGATATTAATGGCCATGCTCTCTCTTTATTTCAAGGGGTGTAGTAATATCCATCACATTAGATAAAATATTCATAGGAAGATTTATTAAACTCGCAATATGGGTTGAAATGAATGAATTATATACACCAGTGTCAAATAAAGAAGTCACTAAAGATTAAGAAAAAGTTATGTTACCTCTCACAGTCACTAGACCCATATCCACTTCCTCTAGAGACTCTTCCACTGCGTAAAAAAGATTCATTCTGGATATATGTGTCTATAAACCCTTAGTCCTTGAAGAATTTGATTGCAACATAGTACTTTTGGGTGTAGATGATAATGTTCCACTATAAGTAGAATAATATATATATGAAATAACTTTTTCAAGTGACCTAATCATCCATAGGAACCATATACCTTGGGTGCCTTAGTTCAAACCTGTTTTGAGTTCCCAGGCTTTCCACACTGGTAGAAAATCAAAGGGCCTATGACAAGTACTGCAGGAGATCTAGAAGAACCCTAATATCGAGAACTACCATGATAATAATCATGTTTTCTCTTTCCTTTTAAGTAAATTACAGATCTTCCACTGGGAGAAAAAGGAAATCTCATAAACCTTGACTTACAAGCCAGGTTCATCTCAACCATCAATGATCTATCCAGAACATTAGTGTAAGAAGGGAGCTTCAACAAGAAAATATGAGAATAAATATCATATCAAAGTCACATATCTAACCATAGATTTTTCATATTATAATTCGATACAATCTCATGTGTGAACTGCACAATCTCAATGAAGTGGTTTTCATATTTAGTAACAATACTATTAGCCTACTCAAGTTTAAAAACTCTATAGCCTTGGATAACGCCATCAAATTTGGATAGAACTGGTCGATGAAAATAGATTTAAATTCCTTATAATCTAATCCCTCATGCTTATTCATTGTTACTATCATATTCCATTATCTCCTACTATGTCCTTCCATCTTGAAGGTGGAACATTTTACCTTGATTTAATCAATCATTTCCAATAACTCAAATAAAATTTCAAGTCTCCTTAACCAATCCTCATCCTCTTGAGAGTCGTTTGATCCTTGTAATTCTAATTTATTTTTAAGAATGAACTCCTGAGTATGAATCCTGAATTCATCCCTCTAGGGTTCCATGACTGGAGATTAAATAGAAATGGGTGCAGGTTCTTTTCCCAGATCTTGGAAAGAATTCATAATAACCTCAACTAGATTCTAGTCCATGAGAGGATTTTCTCACTGTTTTTCATCAGAAACATCCTCTTGGATCATATTTTCTTGTCTTATCAAAGGAATTAAGCTAAAAAACATCATCACACAACATTGAATATGTTAGAATAGTTATTCATATCGACACTCAACCAAGAGAAATAGGTAAATTTAATCCCATCAGATAGATAAAAAGATTTGGATTTCAACTACCCAAATCAAAATTAGGGAAAAGGCTAGAACTAATCCTAAATAAGTCTTTCCCAAAATACCCATGGTTACTTAAGGATCATTACGATAGATCTGTCCAGGAACTCACTTGAAAAAACTTCCTAAGTCTCAAAAACATTTCAAACTACATACTAACATCAAGGAAAGACGCTTAACCTATACCTTTGATACCGTTTTTTCATAAACCATCCCAGATATGCTGGTACCCTGATACCCGAGTCGGTACTGACATATCCTGAAGGGAATTAAAAATCCACACATTTTGGTGACTACACCTAGAATCATACAAGAAAAAGGTGGAAATGGTTTTACCGTAAAAATAGTATAGGAAACATATTCAAGTCAGTATACTCAAAAGAAAACCCCATAGGGAGAATGGTAATATAATTAAAATAGTTCTATATCCCAAATTTTAACCACAAAGTACTAGAAACTAAAAGATAAAAAACCCAAGTACCAATGGACACAACACTCCAAGATAAAAGGAGTTAACAAATACTTGCACCTCCAAGTGTCACTTTCCCTTTACTCAAACTTAGAAAAAGGAAATCTAAAAATGCATGAAGGAAAAGATAGGGTGTGAGATAAAATACTAGTATGGTCTTATTAAGTGTTCAATAATAAGATTATAATAAAATAAACCAACACATGATTTCAATTTTAAATAATATAGGTGTGGAAATATTATGTCATATTTAAAACAAAACATGCTATTCATTTCAAAAAAATGGATTAATAAACCTTTTATATAAAAATGTTTATATAAATTTATAAGGCATGTGTAAATAAATTTTACAAATAATGGAATATATATATAAATAATCACAAATAAGAAACATAGTCATCTTCCAAGAGGTATGATAGTTCTAGGATATAGGATCTTCATACACTCAAAATGGTGATCATAGAAATATGTATACATACATACCTTAGGCACTGGTCAAATAGGTCTAATCAACATCCCATCAAGGATAAGACCTTATATACTATATTTATGTTAGTGTTGTAAAGCTTCAAACATAACATGTTTTTCCCAAATAACTCACTAACTACATCATCTTGCATGTTCTCAAACAAAAATCAATAATGGGAAATTTATTTCAAAAATTTTCAAAATAAAATTAACCCATTTCCCATTTCAATATGATAATTTTCATTTAAAAATAAAAAATATTAATAAATTCATTCAATTTTTAAGATAAAACCAACCAAGTTTTTAATCCATTTTTATTAAATACAAATTTTAAAACAATTTTACAAATCAATTTCACAATTTAATTCCATGATTTAATTTCACAATTTCCTTAAAATTTCATAATTAGTCCCCGATTCATTGTAATTTTGGGTTTTCCCCAAATTTAATGCCAAACCAATTTAAAATCAAAATTCACACAGAATTGGGTTTTTAAAATTTAATTGAAAGCAATTAAAAAATCAAGCAATTATATGTTAAATTAATTGGATGAAATTATATGAAACCATCTACCTCAAGATCACAAGATTATGAATCACAATGCATGCAATGGTAAACTTCAATGAATAACATCAATAATGAATATATGAGAATAAAATCTAGATTCAAGTTCTAAAACAATGGAGATTATATCTTCCAAAAACATAGAGATCTATTAAACCCTAAGGATGAGATGGGAAGAGATCGAGAGATAAGGAACGGGTGAATAAATATTACTAGGGATAGATTGAATGACATTTTACTAGATTTTATTTTCTTAATAAAGAGGTTTTGAGGATATAAAATCACATCGATGAGCCACTAAAGAATAAGAAATCAATTTCGATTCAAATGGTCTCGTCAGGTACTTAAATCAAGGGTTTCAGGATTTTAAAAATAATTTTTGGAACAGAATTTTCCTATGTGCATGATTAACTAGGTAGTGTCACATAGTTTTTCAAATCATCTATCGGCTATTAAAACCCTCACTATCTGAGGTTTTCATGGTTTTAACTAGTAGGGTGCATGGTTTAGGGAAGCCATGCGCCAACTGTGCACAACCCAAGATCATTCCAAAATTTTCAAATTCCTTCCCAAAACACCCCTAAATGAGACCCAACCAAAGCATGATTATAAATATGGTTGAGGGGTACCTTAAAATAGTAAAATTATATTATAAATTAATTGTTTTAATGTAGTGGTATATTCTGTTGATTTTTGGGTGTGAGATATAGGTTTGAAACACACTGAATGTAAATATGATTTCCCAAATTTCCTTATAGCCAAGGGAAAAGGGTATATGGGTATAAGTTGGTTCATCTAAATAAAAAAATTTATATGGTACCATTTCTTATGTCTATAGGGTCCAAGAAGACATAGTTCTACATTGAATCCACTATATCCATAGGTATATGGGCTATAGACACAGGCATGGCCTATGGCTATAGTTATTTTTTCTAGTTGTGAATCTATTATTTATTTTCACCACATGTTACATCATATGAAAAAAAAAATTGTGAAAATCCATCCAAAAAATAATTTAAATATCCTATTAATCACTTTTGGGGTAGCACTTGATATTTTATACAAACACTGTATAATAAAAATTAATCCTCATTCACACAACCAAAAAGTGTGACCCTGATAGCCTTTGTAGTGTTTATAATAATTATGAATTCCTTAATCCATAATTGTAAGAAAAGAGTATCCTCTACAAAATAGTCAATGTTACTCAAGTTACAAAGGGATATCGCATGATCATTATCAAACACAAATATATTCATACATGGCTCTACCAGCTATATCATATACAAGTATGAATAATAATAAAATATCTTTATACAAGACATTGAATAACCATGGGACACAAAGTATCTCCGTCCCATATGACCAACTAATACATACTCAATTTTTTAATTATATATTGACTAGATGGATGAACACATAACATTTAATTCACCTAAGAGTATAATTACATCATATGATAGAACACCAGAGAGGCCTTATTTTTTCTATAATTTTAGGTTTTCTTAAAATCGTCACATATCTATGTAATTCCTATCACATATCTATGTAAAAATCGGATAAAACCTCCCACCAAACTCTTTTAGTGAGTAACATCTATGAATAATGTTTGTTTAAATAATGGTGATAGTTGGGAATCATATTCCTAATGTTCAACTATTTGAACATGGTATTCAAACTTATTTAATTAGAAACATAAAATTTTATGATGTTAATAACTTATGTTGTCTGCTTAGAACTCTTTATTAGTTCATCATCATCATCTTAAAACCTTTTCATTAAAAAATTCTTTGAGATAATTTTGGTAACTAAATATAACTATTTATATTAACATTATTTAAAAACATCCTAAACTATTTTAGGATATATAATAACTTTTACTTTGAATCTAACTAGTTTAATCTTTTATTTTTCACACTTTTAACTTCTCTGAGTCCAAATATACTCTCACTAGCCTCTTAAAAAAATATTCTATCTATAATATCATTCTAAGACACAAAATCCTTTATTTTGGGATATAAAACTTATTTCATTTAGTGTGAATATTTAACAAACTATCTCAATCATATCATATATGGTATTATTATATTTTTGAAAAATACTCTAAATAGAATAATTTTTTCTTTAAAATATGAAACTGTTTAGGTGGTGAGAACTATTTCCCTCATATTTTAATAAATATTTTATACAAACTCTTTTATACTAGATAAAAAATCTTTAAGCCTTATATTCTTTTAAAATGTGTTATATAATTGGATAAAATCATAAATCATATGTATTAAATAATTATCTCATTTATTTATCAAACAACCATTTTTTACAAACATCACTTATTGTATAAGAGAAATAAGATAAAAATATGAATCCTTTATTTAGATCCATATAAGACTTAAAATAATCCTTCATATTCAATTCCTTGATATAGAAACACATTCATTCATCATCTTAATACAAACATTAAGCTTCATAAATCCTTATATTTATTTTTAACTTCTATATATTTACAATAGTTATAAAATATACATTTGGTATCATATACCCATAAAAATATAAGAATTTGTTTATATAACATAAATATCTAACATGGACTCTATATGAAGTTTCTTAAACTCCTTTAGTTATTTTTGAAAATTCAATACAATGGAAACACTACTCCTCCTAACTAATACCTCCTTTAGGTTTCAATGGACAAGGATGATAAATGGACCATACAATCTTATTTTTTAGCTTAAAATTTAACCCATGTGTGTTTTCAATACAATAATAGAACATAGAAATCTCAAGACCAATTGATTTATAATAAATACTTTTATATGGTTATGTTAAAATTTTATTGAATTCGTTTTTTATTGTCAAAACCTTTCCAATAAAGATTCTATAATTAATTTTATAACCAGTACAAGCCTAAAAGGAGATTTTTAGTCTCTCCAAGTCATTGATATACCCAACTATATTGAGTATATGAGTGGATAGTAAAGTTAATTTGGTAATTTTTCATCTAAAATATTTTTTTAAAACCAAAAGTTAATCCTTAAATGCTTCTCATAAGAATACATATCCACTTATTAAAAAAATCAACATTTGGATGCTCAGGAAGAGGTTTATCTAACACATAAATTTTCACTATTTTTTAAGAATAGTTATTAATTTTATGTATGAGTATAATAAGTTTATACCATTAATATTATACTAATATATTTTTGATCTCAAAGTCATTTTTTATGATGATGATTCCATTTATCTACAACCAAAACTTTTATTAGATGAGTGTCATGTTTTACATTCATTTAATAAGAAATTTTATTATATGTTATCCCACTAAAATGATGGACCATCATAAATTACATCATATCCATTTTGGGTTAAGAATAATATTTAACTAAGTAGTGAGTTTACTTTGGTGTTTCTCTCACCACTTAGCTATTTAGTTTGGCCATTATTTCAATCATATTAGATATAACACTTGGATAATTGAGTGGAATGCTCCTTTCCTAATCCATCATATGGATAAATTAAAATCCATTCCTATGGTATCCTAAACTTTAGGGTTTTCTAGATAATTATAATTTAAATAATATTTTAAATATAATCACCTAATCTTATTAGGGCCACTCATAACTTGTTTTAATTTCACAAGATAATCTATGGGCACCATGATTTGGAAGAACCTACCACGTTGGATGATTGAGGTGTTGAAAATTGTTACTTTAGAAGGAATATGACACTTATAATTTTCAATGGATTTATTATCTCACCCTATTATATCATGTATTCCCTTTATAAATATATATGATTATAATTATTTATTTTTTAAATCCTTATTCCTTTTATTAAATCAATATATTCAAACCATACTGATGTGTAACTATTTACACAACTCATAGATTATGTTACTAACCCATATTAATTTAAACTATATTTATACATATTAAAATGAATCCCATGTATATGTTTTGTAAACCACTTCCATGAAAATTATTATAATTTTATAAAATCAATAATCCTCATAAGAGTAAGGAACAGCAGGTAACAAGCCCCAACTTTTCTAGTTTGAGCCTCAGCTCTCAGGCCTATGAGTAGTCTGGCCCAAAGTCCCTATACCCAAGGGTCTTTACTCAAGAGAGAATTAAATTACATAAAAATTATAACACCAAATATGTATAAAATATAATTAACTTCTTAATTTAATATCATAACCCAATACAAGAGAAATTCAAGGTAAAATAAAACCAAGTTAATTATCATATCTTTCATGTAAATCCTTAAATGAATGTGTGATAATTAAAGAAGTAGTTTAACAATTTAAGCTAAAGAATACATATACTCATAATATAAAAAATTTATATCTAAGAATAAATTAAAGAATAAAATATATAAATTAACAATTCATAAATTTAGATATGAAATAAAAATTTAAGAACAATTCATAAATTAAGAAAATTACAAAAATCATTATAATTTAGACATGAATTATGGACATTAAATAACATAAACACATATAAACATTTCAAAAAAATTTAATATGAACAATTTCATATTCTTAATTTATATTGAATTTAATATAAACTCCCCCATTTTCAAAATATGTAATATTTATGAAAACTTTTATAATAATATAAATATTTTATATTTATATAAATTCCTTACATAAACTAAGCATCACATATTTTACATATAAGGAATTTTGGTATAAAAATTTTATACTCTCATTTAGGAATATTTCATAATCAATATAAACACTTTTATATTTTAATTATATTATATTTATAAATACCTTATAAATTTTCCACCATGTAAACCCACTTTAAACCCAAATCACATATACCAAAAAAAAATTAGTTTAGTTTAAATTACCCCTTGGATTTAGTGTAGGCCCTTTGAGCCCATGTTATAATGCCTTAGCCCAGCTAATCAGCCACTGTCTGAACTGGTGACATTACATGACCTCGAGTATGCCTCCCCATATGCTAGAGGTTTTTAACTAGTGGAAAGAGTCTATAACCAATGTGAAAAAACTACACTCTCAGTACTATAACATATAATAAAAGATGAATAATAAAATCATCATATAACATCAGAGTAAGTACAAGTAAGTATAGTTAAAGGCCAACCATTAATATCAAATAAACATAAATAGTATATAACATCAATTATACCCATGCTAAGAATACATACATACATCATGGTTTTACCACCATAATGACTAAGTAAAAGTAAAAAAAGAAATAAAATATAGGCAAAGACTTAACCACAACACTCGATTCACACCTCAAACCTATATCACAACACCCATATAGCTATTCCAACTATATCCTCTATATAACCTGCTACCTAAAATTCAAACATAAGGTTTATATGTGCACTAGGGTACCCGTATAGGCTGTGAGAATAATGCTCAATAGATTTCCACCAATAGGTCCATTATATATACAATGTATATATATGCTATAAAATGAACCAAGTAGTAAAATATAGCATGCAATAATCTATATCAAGTCAATGTGTCCTAATAGGGCCACTATAGAACTATAACCCACCAACTTCGATCAATGATAATAATTCATATTTCATATTCACACTAATAGAAAACCCATTGGGGAAGAGTATAAGATAGATGGTCTTAGGAATATAAAGTATCTAGGGATACTCTCATCTAATTGTGATCCACTCAGCACTCAATTATGATGAACACCTAAGTAGTGTAATCTCCACACTCTGATTCCTAGGACCCTAACTAATATGCATCTTGAACTACCTATTCATCATCAATAGGACATATCAAATACACATTTTGGAAAGGTATAACATTATCATTACCATGTAGTGTAGAAACCAAGGATTGTCTCATGATCCCATGATCTACCTGGTACTAGAGAATAATAACACCTAGGAGACATATCTCCATACCTTGATCCCTAGGTCCCATGTCATACATATGCTATAACTTCATTGTTATCTCCAGAACACCATATAAAAAACATATTAGTGAAAGGAATAAAGTATCCAGACACATGTAGCAAAGAAGTTGGGGATCATATCACACTCTAGTGATATTACCAAAACTTGGTAAGGATGATAACCTAGGTGGTTCAACTCTATACCCAAATATATAGGTCTCCAATATATATCCTCATCATCTGTAGCTACACAATATAGTCATCATATACAAACAAAAAATCATGGAAGATATATTCTATACCCTATAACTCAGCTATAGGGTGGTTTATACATCACAAGATAAAATGTCTATCCAATATCATTATATATATTTATCAATGCAAACTATATATAATCAACACCCACAATGATACCAAACCCTTTTTCAATACTCAAACCCCAAACCATCCCTAAGGTCACACCTTTCCATAATAAAATTCTAAGCCCCTATCAGGCCATAAACTATCATGTATGGCCTTATGGGAACACATTTTAATATTTAAACCCATCAATGATACATCATGAGTACCCAAAAATACCCTACGGATCCTCACATAGTGCTTTGGGTTCTTTTATAATACTTTCCCATGCACTAATCCCACACATGGGCTAATAAATATCCCCTTGGTTCTATCCATATTCATTACCATTCCTATACTATCCAAGCCTTACAAGGAATCATTCTAGAAATAAATACTCATACCATACTCCAATATCACTTCTAATAAAGTTACATGCCCGAGGAATCCACTAAATCTAATTCAAACTATTCCTAAGTGACACTATAAACACTCAAAAATAGTGATTACACTCTCCCATAACCCAAAATCAAAGGAGATTTAAGCCTAACAACTTACCACTGTCCACTGTATCCATTCCCAACACTACACTTCCCTTACTCAAGGTGGTTTAAGTTTTCAAGGATATTTTCATAGATTTTCCCACAAAATTTATAAGCCTCAACAAAGACTAGCACATCGTTCAAGGGTCAACCACTTGTAATCCATTAACCTACTAACTCAGCCTCACCCTAGTATGTTCATATTTAATCCCACAATATAGTACTACTTTGGGGTCCATTGAACATAACTAGAGATTGTTATCCTTAGTGTAATAGTTATCGTGAAACCTTAAAATCTGAAAACCATGTGAAGAATACTCAATTCACTTCTAAAAGGATTTACCCTAGCCTGACATACAATTCCAAACTGACTCGAACCCTTTATATAATTCCAAAACCTATACCCTAAGGGATAATACAGTTAATACACATATATACACATGAAAATGGTTAATTATTAAAGGTACCATCTACTTAAAGCTTATATGATTTAAATCATCTGATATCATATATTGATTCAACCTCATTCACCTGAAATTGAGAAATTAGACAAATAGGCCCTAAAATGAGGGTTGCACCAAAATAGTGTAAAATTCATGAAATTGTGAGATTGGTCCTATGGATTAACATATCCAAACCAAGATATACCACATTATTCGAATATTATATATATATATATATATATATAATAATAATAAATAGATATATGGGAACCTAAAGGGTGGAGAGGGAGAGGGTAATCTTGAGGGACAGAGGCGACTCGATCGTCCAAAAAAATAGTAGATGGGGTCATCTTATAAATTAAACAAAAAAATAAAAAACATAAAATGGTGAATTTTGGAATAAACTAAGGGATAATAGTGTCCCCCCCCCAAGGGACACATTATTATGTGACCTTTTGGTTGAACACAACATACATCTATAGAACAACACTAGAAAATATCATACATGCATATTGCAGCATGATTGGTGTTTCATGATGCAACCCTCCACCTAGGTGTAGTATGATACTACACCCCCTAAGATCCCTTTACAGTGTAAAACTTTTGGTTATGGCATGATACATCCCCCTTCAAGAATCCCTCATGCTATAAAACCTTAGGTTGTGGTGTGGCCTCTCTAACTTTATAACTTAATATTTTTCAGCAACCCAAAAACACTAAAATGACACATATTGTGGTGTGGTACTTTTTCCATATAAAAAATTTACCCCCACATTGAGATTAACTACTCCAAACTTAACTTGATACTCATATGCCACTCAAACACTTAAACATATGTGAAAACATCTTCTAAAGATATCCCAACTCTCAAAATTAGGATCCATATACAAATTCTCTAAACACACCTTTCTTGAGATTTCAAAATTAAAATTCCTTATAGATTTACCAACTCATAATGATTTAGTTTATTATAAACTCTATGATATGGGTATTATAAAACATTAAAAGCATCTATGATGATTCTTGACTCTTGATTTAACCATTGGAATATAATTCCATAGTTTATTCTCAATTATGATTGGATGAGACTCCACTACGTATATGCCTAACCAAGTCAAACTTGATTTTCATAGAAAACTCTTAGTATGATAAACTAAATGAAAAAATAAACTTATAAATTATGTAATTGATGTTGAAAAAACTTTCAAACACCCAATTACACATAAAAAAGAACTATTAGGCACTCTAATACATTTATGTTCTCAAAATCACACTATCCTGCCATGATAACATCTCGTGATCCACAACATAATGCCTCCCCTGAATGAAATCATGGAACACATAGGCTCCACCCATCCCATTCACCAAAACATACTCCCTATTATCTACTAAACATACTAAAAAATCTGCCATTATAGATAAATCTCCAAATATGGTATGGTCCTTGAACCTAATATGATTTATTATACCTCCTTCCCCATTATCATTGAACTCATCAACCTACCAACTTCACCCGTTGTCTACACAACCCCAACATCAACCATCACCCACCTAAAATGAGGACCTCTTGGTAAAGTATTGGTATGATGTTTTTCACCATAGAATTATCCGTACAATTTACCCACTAATACCATCTTACCGGAGACTGGTATCTCTCAAGGATTCCCCATACACACACATGAGTCTTACTCATGAAAACCTAATAAACCAAACCCACAATCTCTTATTTTTATTCCTATGATGTCAAAATACCCTAGATACCTTTCATGTGATCTGACTAACCCTTGTTTATCACTTCCAATTATTCTCATGATCTATCCCCTAAGATCATGTCAGAATCTACCCACATAACTAATCCAAACTCATCCCAATAACTCCCAGTCATTATCTCACATTTTTTGAAGTATATCCAATGAAACACAAAATGTATCCATTGGATTTCCTATAAATCTATATATAAGTCCTAGATCATCCCTATATAGTAATTATCTTCATAAATTCAATATTTCCCATCAAATATTCACCAACCAAACCATCATAGACATCCTTAAATCCCCCAAGGACCTAGTAGGATTACTAAGATAACCAAAAAAATGTGTTAACATGTCTCTCTATAAACTCACCATCAAAAGTTTTTAATATTCAAAACATTCTAAATTATAGGGTAGAATCACCAAGGAACTACCCATTAAATAAATTACCCAATAGATATTGGTGTTCCATGAGAAACTACCTACTAAAAATTTCTCATTGATTCTAATATAATCATCTGATGTTTTTTTCAAATGACTCATACAATTTATCCTTAAATCATTTACCATCCAAAATACTAAGGTTTCTCAAACCCTTAAAACCAAAATCCATTGGTGTTCTAAACATTATTTTACAATAATGTTAAATCTTCTCACTTCTCAACTTATAATTCCTTACATGGAGCTATATTATCTAATCCATAAAAATAAGATCTAACCTAATCTAAAATTCAACTCTGGTTCATAAACTAAAACCAAAAGTAAAACTCTATGCATTACCCATTCCTAAAATCCAACATATCACTCATAAATCACCAAATTGATAATTTTCACAATAAAACTATGGACAATCCTAATAAAACTCGATCACTCAATCCCACATCACTTGATCATCATTACAACATCTGAATCAACTATCCATGATTCTCTTAACCTATATTACATTTCCCTATAAACCTAGTACATAACACAACTACTAATTTATTTTCCTTGGGGAAAGGAGTAATAACCAGCTCACTTTCCCCTTAGGAATGAAAGGTTCAATTATACCACTTAACAATGGACTATGATCGACCATTTGACCAATAGTGAACTATTCCACCTCCTTCATCATCTAGAATCAACCTGCTTGAGTCGCATCTCATCATCCCAAGGCAACATCACAACATCTTGACCAACTCAAGGGTATATAACCAATAAATATCACATAAACTATCACTACATTACCTATCATAAGACACCTCATACCCAAACCAACCCACCATAGGGATTTCATTTACCATTGTTGTCCCAGATAATGGCTAACTGAACACTCAATAGGGGTGAATTGAGTTCCAAAAAAAATCTTCACAGAAAATCTCTCTTCATGTAAGATATTTCAAATCCTTATTCTTTTATAAAAATAAGTAGTGGAAATTAAAACATAAAGTAAAGATATTGAACATAAGATAATTATAGTGGTTCTAGGAACATAAATCTCCTAGTCCACTCCACCAATACTCTACTCCATGAGTTTGGTGATTTTTACTATAACAACCCTTTTATCAGGGACTCCCAACTAAGTACAAGAATTTGTCACTTAATACAAAGGTCCAAGAGATTTTAACCAGGATCAAACTTTACAATACATATCCATGGTATCCAAACACACTCTTACACCGAGTGTAAAAAAATATAATAAACAAACTTTTGAAGATATGGTTGTAGCACACAGTTGCAAGAAGCAAATGACAGTAGTTGAAGATTCATCCTGATAATATGATAGTATTTAAGGTATAAATTGGGATGAACTTTAGTGAAACTGATATAACTTTTAAGAACATCATGAACATTTATGTTTGATATATATACAATTATCCAGAGTATTTTTATGAATGAGTGTGTCTATATGTGTGTCTATCTATCTTCTCATATTCTTCTTCTCATGTAGTAGCTAACTATTCCTTTTATATATTATTTTTAACTTAATAATTATATAATATTAATGGTAAAGTAACCCATATAATGAAATTAATAATACAGAATATTAAGGATATGCATCCAATCCTTCCAAATATAGGAATTCATTTTGTGGCAATGATATCAGAAATATTCTTGTTATTTGGATCTTTCAATTCATGGAAAAGATACATGTTATGAAAATTTATTTTTCCTTAAATGTAAAATCCCTATTATAATATTCTTTAAAATCATAAAATTAATTATCAATATATTATAAAATTATTCATGAAATATAGATAAGTCTTCATAAGATATTCAACAGAAATCACTATTCATCATAAGATAACTTCCTAAGAGACTTAGGAAGATAAAACGGGTCTCTGAATTAAACTGAGAGTAAGATAATTCTTTAGCATAAGATAAATATTTTGTTGTAATGAAACACTTAGCTTCTTAAAATTCTTATAGATTTTGTAGGATAATATTTTTTTAATGTCCTTTTCATGAGATAATGTCTTATCATAATTTCATTATAACTAAAGCATTTGTCATCAGTGACTCAGTCATTCTATTCATAAGATAAAGTATTACGTAGAAAGATAAACTTCTAAAACATTTTGATTCTAATTAAACTGAAGATATTATTTGATTCTTACAAGATAAAATACTTTGTTAAGATTGAATACTTTACTCATCATTAGATAAACACTTCGATAAATAGCATAAGATAAATTTTTTAAAAAAAATATAATATGAAACACTTAAGATAAAATTTATAGAATAAAAGTAGGGATTTTGTGCATCATTAAAACACATAAAAACTAAGATATGTTGGAAAAACATAATCTTTCCAACAACCATGAGCATGACTACAATCATATAATAATATAAACACAAAAAATTACTATAATGGTTTCAATTAATTAAGGCACCACCAATATGTTATTTTGGAAAACCATGAATAACTTATTATTAAAAATTTAAGTAATTGGAACCTCATTCCCAAAAAAAATTCAATATATTTATTTCCTAAAAACCATTTTTCCCTTTTTGAAAATTATTTATCATCCACTAGAAGTTATATATATGTACAAGATACCTACGTGCCTAAAAATGATTTATAAAACACACCCTTTTATGACCACATGATAAGAGATGAAAACATTAAATAAAAAACCCATGATATAACATCAATCTTGAATAAACAACTCAATTATAATGATGAAAAACAATAAACAACAACATGTACTGGGTAATTCGGACATTCCTTAATATGGGGGTCAGTTATACCAAATCACAAGTTCCATCTCAAGATCTAATAACATCCAACCTCCAACCATCATGCCCAAATAGTAAATCAACAAAAAAAATCTATAATACTGCTTTATAACATCCCATATCAGGTAACCAACCATTGTCCCAGACCAATAATTCCAAATAACCTCATTAAAACCTCCCAATATAACAGAGACTATTAACTTATGGGGAGAGTCTATAACCAATATGGGGGGACTCTACTCTCAGTACCATAACATACAATAATTGATAAATAACAAAATTATCATATAACATTTGAATAATTGAAAGAAATTATAGCTAAATGACAACTATCAAAAAAATAAACATTAACATATCATGTCATAAATGGTACCAATGATCAAAAAACATACATACATCAAGGGTCACCCAACAAACCAACCAAGTAAAGATAAACATAAATGAAATACATCTAAACACATAGCCACAATACATGAGTCCCACCTCGTACATGTCTACCAATATTAATCCAACTACTTCAACTAGATCCCCTACACAACTTGACACCTAAAAGTCAAACACAAGGTTTTCACATACACCAGATTTCCCATGATGATTTTGAGAATAAATATTAGTGGGTAACAACCAAATAGTAACATATAGAGTGTATGTATATATAAAAAAATAAACCAAATAGTAACATAAAGTATGCATGTAGAAACATTGGGTCATCATGTGCTAATTATGACATTATGACACATAACTCCACCTGATTTGGCTAATTCCAATAATTAATCTATCATATTCACACACATAGGAAACCTATCTGGGAAGGGTATAACATAGAAATTCCTAGGTGTACAGAGTAACTAGTGATCCTCTCACATGATGGTAATTCTATAAGCACACAAAATTGATGAACACCTAGGAAGTGTAATCTCTGCACCCTGATTCCTGGGTCCCATGAAAATCCTCATCCCAAACCACATCATTAAAATTAATATAATGGGTCAAAAATGAATCTCAGAAAGTCATAACATATCCACTCTCATATAGAAAGGAAACCATATATTATCTCAAGATTCCATGATCCTCCTAGCACTTGGGAAGATAAAAACATGAGTTTTGTATCATCACATCCTAAAATCTATGTCCTAGGTTGTACCTATGTCAAAACTGCCTCATCATATCTATAAAACCATATAGAAAATGTATTAGGGAAAGTTATGACATAGCCATACCCATGTACCAGAGTAGATGGGTATTATTTCACACTTTAGTGATCTTTTAAAGACCCTAACCCTAGTAGCCCAGATTTAGTGGTTACTTTATTACATTAGCATATTATACAAGGAATTGCATCCCAAAAGACTAAATAGTTTAGTAGTTTTGGAAAAATAGATAAATAATTGAATCTTACATTAAATTTTAAAATATAAAATACAATATAGATAATTCTATGATGACACCATTATTCTCCTAGATTAACCCTAATATCAGTCATAATAAACATCTTGGCATCCTTGGAAAAATAAAACATAAGAAAGGTGTGATATCAGATTCTCAGTAAGGGTATACATATAACTGAAGCTATCATAAATAAGTATAAAAAATTAAGTAAAGGTAAATAACTGAAACATGTTTCATTTAATCAATAACTTGAGCATAATATGGTAGGAATAAAATATGATCAAATAAATACATAAATAATTACATGAGAAAAAAACATAACCATAAATATTATACTAGTCAAATAATCACATGGAATATCAATAACTAATGTCATGATGAGGTAATACATAATGTGGGATGTCTAAAACATACCATTAAGGCCACATCCAAGAAGTCTGCATATATGGGTAAGGCCTCAACCAAAACTCAGTCTAGTTTGTCTCATGAGGCTTACCGATTCATAGAGGGGATATAGTGGGCCCCAACCATCACTTATTAATTTTAATTCATTCCTAATATGAAAGGGGTAAAACATAATCAAAATATAGATTCATATTGAGACTATCATATGAAATTTTAATAACTTTACCCAAATAATAAAAATAATCATAAACTATCCAGTGTAATATGATGAATGGTATCAAAATAGCACATCCATAGTCAAACTAATCATAAATAATTCAATAAAATATGGTATATGGTATCATAAGAGAAAAACTCAATTAAGTATAAGATGAACAAATTTTTTACATATATAAAAATACTCTAATAAAATCATTGAGAAATTCTTGAGATAAATACCACTTTAGTTTGAAATCATTTATTTAAAAAGCTGTGAAATTATAAAAGAAAAAATTTTCTTTGAAAATAACCTTGTAAAATTTTAAATGATTCCTTTATACATTAAGGTTTAATGAAATAGGGAAATTCTTCTCATTTTTATAATTTTTTCAAAAAAAACATTCCTTTTAAATTCTGAAAAGAAACATTTAAAAGAGTATTTTCAAAAGAGAGTGTGAGTGTTAACTAAATTAATCGATTATGTGTATCAGCTATAAATACACATAAAACAAGTGTAAATACAAAATAATATAATAAAAAAATTACTCATAATCATATCATGACATAATCAATTGGGTATAATTTTAACCTAGAGAATGAAAATTAGGTTAATAATTACCTTACCACTTTGTAATCAGTCGAACCGTATGCCCCATAAAAGTAATGATAATTAAATGAAACATTAAATGTAATTAAGATAAATATATTAATTATATTAAATATTAAAGGTGATTATGTACAAAAACACATAATAAATAAGGGTTGAATATGGAATATATCACACAGAAGTAAAAGTGAGATGAGAAACCCTTACTCTAGATCTGATTTCCACCATACGTGTCTAAACCTCTTGTATAATGGTTTTAAACATATTATTAACTTATAATAGAATCATATAAATATTTATTATATCATATATTATCCTCTTATAATGTTTTAAAACTCGTTTATTAATAATATTTATTGATTTCACTATTTCGAGCGTTAATTGCATTGTTTCTCATGTCATAAAAGTATTGGTTATCTTACATAGGGTATAGATCCTAAATTTATAGAATAAAATTAATTTCATAAATATAATATTTAATCATTAAATACATTTTTATAACCATTTTTTAATTTTGATCATAGAAAATGAATTACATCTCTATGTGGAGATGGTAAGTCGTACGTACGCACATGCGGTGCTTTCGTTTTTCATAGGATGGATAAAACATAGAATATGGTTGTTTTATAATCATAAAAATATATAATTATATATATGATACTAGATTAATTATTTTAGGATATAAAAAATACATTATGGGGAAGTAGAAGAAGAAATAAATTTTAAATAGTTGATAAAGACGATTACCTCTTCTTCAGAGGACTTCCTTTAATCTCTTCATAAGGGATCTAGGGTGGGTATTTTGGAAGAACCAAAACATCCATAATTTAGATAAGTATTTTTAGAAGAGAAATGGATATATTTTGGTCAATATAGAAGGCTCAATGTGGTGAAATGAAATGAATGAAGGAGTTCCCTTTTATGATTGAGGTGAGGGGTGCCTTTGGAAATCCTCAAAATATTAAATTATGATAAATTCATTTTATATCCAAATAAAACCAAATAGACGTGGATTCAAAAATAATATCATATAAGGTTGTAATATAATCATCCAATAAAATTTCTACATGTTTTGGTTCTATTTTAAACCTTATCAGTTTGATTGACCTTAGCTAACCTATTTTAATTTTAATTGTGTTAACAATTTATTTAATATTAAAAGGTGGTATTTTTTACTTATAAAATGTCAATTGGACCAAAAATAGAAAATTTATAAAATTATTGTACAAATAATAACCACTTTATATTTTTAAATAATTTTTTAGGATTTTTAAATAATTTAATAAATTATCATTAGTGTCAATTTTGACAATATTCATTAATTGGCCTTAAGAAAATCAAGGAAATAATATAACTTCAAAAAAAACATTTAATACACCACTAATATATCATAATAATTCAGAAAATTCATATATCACCTTAACTAATTCAAATTTTATTTATTTTAATATTTTTTATGTCATTTATTTGGTTGTTTCGTTAATAAAATAATTACTACATCATCATTGTATAATTATTAAAGAAAAATATTTCTTCAATAAAAATTAAAAATAAAATACCATGATATAGATAAATATTTTATATTTAAAAATAATATCTATAGTCAAATATATCTTCTAAATAACACCATGTTAAAAATAATATAGTTATTAAAATATGAATGTGACATATTTATGATTTTCTTTAAAATAAATAATATCAAAGTCATTTTCATGGAAAATTGTCCATTAAAAACTCAAATTATAACATTATTTATTAAGTGTTAAATATAAATCATCCAAAAAACTTTGGTAAAATTTTATTATAATTTTATAATCCTCATTATATTATTTTTACCCAAAATTAACCTATTTACCCTTAAGTGTGGGAATAAAAATTTACCAGAGTTACTATTCATATTGACCAAAAATATATGGTTCCTATTTAATAAATTTGTACCTTAGGATTCCAGATATGTAATCCATTTTTTAAAATTAAAAATATATAATTGGAATAATTTAATTTAAAATTAAACCAATAAAACACAACTAAAACAGTTTTTTTAAAAATGCATTATTAAGCGCAAAAATGTACTTATGCCAAAATATGGTATAATGATGAAATAAATTATATTATTTATAACTAAATATTATATAATTTACATTGATATCAAATTTAAATCACAAATATAATTTTAATATGATGAGATTTATAGTTTTATAAAAATCAATATTTTCACTATTCATTGGAAAATTAATATTTTTAGAAAAATACAAAAAATTCACCCTAATATAATATTAAAATTACAATTATAAAAATTAATTTTATTTTTTCAATATAATTTATAAGTGTTAAAATTTATTTTTAAAACAATTATTCCATTAAAAGGCAGCAAAATTTCCTTTTAGAAAAATATAGCTTTTATGCTTAAAATTTGATTTATTCTTATCTTAAGCCTATAAAACTTATTGGTTAAATTTAAAAAAATTATTGAATATGTAAAATATAAACTTCATTAATATATTTCACTAATAGTGATTAATTTAATTTATTAAGATAAAATTCTAAAATATATTTTTATAAAAACACATCTTTTATATTCAAATGGTTTTTATTTTCATTTCTAATTAATTGGTAACCAATGAATTTGTTTTATAAACATGTTTAAAATATATTTTAATAATTTATTTAATCTCATTCATTCCATCCAATTGAACTCCTAGGTGATAACTATTACAATTAAATAATAATATTTAATCATTTGTTGAAGATCGGTGTTCTATGTAATGTAAGTTATAAAAGAAGTTAAATTTAAAAAGAGACCTACTATAAAACCATGGGGTGTTACATTCTCCCCTCCTTCAATAAATTATGTTCTTTCAATTTAAACTTTCGATTTTAAATCATGAATTTTTCATTTTAAAATACCCTTTTTGAAATCCCACATCATCAACAGATTTCATAAAACATCCTCTTAAAAAGAGGGAAAGGGAAATGTGAAAGACACCATAAAATTAGGCTTTATAATAGGATGAAATTTGTAAAAAGTGAAAATATGTACATTGAATAAAAATATAACTATGAAGATATTATTTATAGTGATATAGAATGTGGTCATTAGAAGTTTAACCATCACAAAACTGTAAATCTGTGATATGTTAAAATACCATAGATTTCTTAGTAAGAAAAGTAAATGGATAATGTTTTTGTTCCAAAATAATTTCTTAGAGTTGAGGGATTTTTTACTAACCAGGGAAGTAATTGATAAAATAAATTTACTTGATTTCTTCTCATTTCATAAGAATAATCCCATCCTTTGGTTGTTATTTTATCTATTTCCACTTCATTTCTTACACTAGAAAATGGTTATTCATGAATAATTTTTTCACACATGAAGCACTTTTATCAAGGGATCCATAATTCATTCCTTCAGCCTTTAAATTTTTACTAAAACCAAAAAAATAGCACTTTTTATCAATAAAAAATAATTTCTAAAGTTTAACTTAACCCATTTCATAAGTAGTTAATTTTAAGACTCGTCCAAAACATGTCTATCCAAATTCAATAACCAAAAATTTAGAATAAAGGTCAGTAAATTTCCAAAATCAAATTATAATTAGATTCCTATAACAAAATAATTTAACTCTTAATATCATATACCAGATATATGAATACCTAGATCACCTTAAAACCTTAATGAAAACATGTATTCTTTCAAATCCGTAAAGAAGAGGTATTACAGTATAATCTTTATATATCTCATTATTCTTTTAACTAGAATATCATAACATAATTATTGATTCCAAAAACACAAATACTTTAATTATTATACTTTTACTATAATAAAAGCATAAGCTTTATCTTTATCCATTTTCTTCTTATAATATATATTCTCTTGACACTTGTGAAATTAATTTTTGTAGTGCCCTCATCTCCTTATAGTTAAATCATTGGAAAACTTATTTATTTTCTTTACAATCATGATCTTGGTGTCATTTCTCTCCACACTTGTAGAAAACTCTCATTCCCTTCAAGAAAGCACCAGGGTGTTTCCTTCCAAAATTATCACATGAGGGGAAATCCTTTTTTCCCTTCTTCCCTTTATCTATATTTTACTCCATCATACCCTTCTTATCTTTCTTCCTTTAAAAGTCATAATACTTATAGAATTATTTCTCCATCTTGATAGAAAATGATATTATATCATCATTTAATGAGAAAGTTTGGAAGACTAGTTCCCTTCAAAGAATTAGACTAATCTCATCAAATAAACAGTCACTCTTACTCCTTGGGTTATATATGTAGTATTTATCATGTCTCGCTAATCTTATAAAGTTGTATTCATATTTAGAAACATTATCTTCATCCTTTTGTCTCAAACTCAAGAATTATATCTCCATATATTCTCACAGTTCATGAGGGAAATATTTTTCCAAAAAATCCTTAAAATCCTTCCATTCCATGTTTTATATTTTTTATCCAACTTAGTGTTTTGAATCAATGACTACCATTGATCCAAATATCCATAGAGATGATAAATTGTTGTGGAAACCTTATCTCTTTCATTAATTCCCAAAACGATAAATATCTTTTCAATGAACTTATCCATTGCTCGTCTACAAATGGATTTGTACTCCAATTTAAAGATGGAGTTTTATGACACATAAAACGGTCTAACATTATTGCACCATGTTTTGGATCAGTGGGATTCTCTATACAGGCAATTCTATTGCTCATAACCTAAGTCAGCTATCCCGATATAATTATAATTTGTTTAGATCTAATTGCAGCTCTATCTCCAGCTTCATTATTTTTCCTAGGAGGACAATCCCAACATGCATTGATACGGTTTACATTCCTTCCACTAGGTTCCATTTATAAAAAATGACATACATTAGATTAGATCATAACATTATGAAACATAATTTATAATATTAGAATCAGTAAATAACATAACCTAAATTGAAAATTTATGTATAACTAATATATAAATCATAATCCTAGTTTATTTGGATATATTTCCAAATTCTATCATAGGGTTTAATTATCTAATCTATTTTTTCCTAAATCTAGTTCCCAAGGTTTCAACTAAACTTCCTCTGATGCCAACTATAAAGACTCTGAACCTATAATCCTAGATTCGGTGGTTACTTTATTACATTGTCATATTATACAAGGAATTGCATCTCGAAGGATTTAATAGTTTAGTATTTTTTGTAAAACTAGATACATACTTGAATCTTACATTATAATTTAAAATATAAAATAAAACCTAGAGAATCCTTTGAGAACACCATTATTATCCTAACTTAACCTTGTATGTCAGTCATAATAAACTTCTTGGAATCCTAAGAAAAATAAAACATAATAAATGGGTGATCTTAGATGCTAATTAAGGGTATAAATATAGAGGAATATATCATAAATAATCATAAATTATTAAGGAATGGTAAATAACTAAAACATTTTCTATTTAATCAATAAATTGAGCATAATATGGCATGAATAAAATATGATCAAATAAATCTATATAAATAATTAAATGAGAATGAAACTTCACCATGGATATTTTACTAGTCTAATAATCATATTTAATATTAAAAACTAATCTCGTAATAAGGGAATTAATAATGAGAGATTTCTAAAATATACCATCAAGTCCTCATCTAAGAATTCTACATAAATGGGTAAGGCATTGTCTAAAGTCTGGTCTAGTTTGTATCATGATACCTACGAATAAATAGAGGGGATATAGAGGGCCCCATCCTTCACTTACTAAGTCCAATACATTAATCATATTAAAGGTTTTAAACATAATAAATATATACATTCATATTTAAATTAGTATATGAAATGTTAATAACTTTCCCCAAATAATAAACATAATCATAAATCATCCAGTGTAATATGATGAATGGTATCAACATCGAACATACATAGTCAAAATGATCATAAAAAAATAAATAAAATATGGTAGATAGTATCATAATATATCAACCTCAATTAATCATAAGATCCAATAAATGGTTTTGACATAGATAAAAATACTCTAATAAAATCATTGATAAATTCTTGAGAGAAATACCACTTTACATTGAAATCATTTATTTAAAAAGCTGCATAATTATAAAAATAAAATATTTTTTTTTAAAATAAACTTGTAAACTTATAAAGGATTCCTAAATACATTAAGATGTTATGAAATTGGGAAAATATTCTCATGCCATATAATTTTTTTTTAAACATTCCTTTTAAATTTTTAAAAGAAACATTTAATAGAGTATTTTTAAAAGAGAGTGTGATAATTAACCAAAGGAATATATTATTTTTATCAGATGTAAATACACATAAATCAAGTTTAAATACAAAATAAGGTAATCATAAGTTTTTCACACATAATCATAGAATGACATAATCAATGGGGTAGAAGTTTAACCCAAAGAATAGAAATCGGGTTAAGAATTCCCTTACCACTTTATAATCAGTCAAACTGTATTCCCCATAAAATTAATCATCATCAAATGAAACATTTAATTCCATGAAGATAAATAGATTCATGATATAATATATTAAATCTAATTATTTAAAACACACATAATAAATAAGGGTTTAATAGGTAATATATCTCACAGAAGTAAAAGTGAAATGAGAAACATTTACCTTAGGTCTGATTTCCACCATATGTGTCTGAACCTCATGTATGATAATTTTAAACATATTATTAACTTATAATAGAATTATATTAATATTTATTATATCATATATTATCCCATTATAACATTTTACCACTCATTTATTAATAATATTTATTCATTTCACTATTTCAGGCATTAATTGCATTGTTTCTCATGATTGTTTTGTTGTAAAAGTCTTGGTTCTCTTGTATAGGATATATATCCAACATTTACAGAACAAAATTAATGTCTTAAATCTCATATTTAATCATTAAATATATTTTTAAAACCATTTTTTAATGTTTATCATAGAAAATTAATTACACCACTATGTAGAGAAAGTAGTCATACGTACGCACGTGCAGTGCTTTCATTTTTTATAGGATGGATAAAAGGTAGAATATCGTTGTTTCATGATCATAATAACATATCATTATATAGATGATACTGTATTTATTAGTTTAGGATACAAACAACACATGAAGAGTAAGAAAAAGAATAAATAAATTTTAAATAGTCGATAAAGATCATTACCTCATGTTCGGCGGACTTCCTTTAATCTCTTCTTAATAGATCTAGAGTTGGTATTTTGGAAGAAGAAAACATCTAGAAATTAAATAATAATGTTGTTAATATTAATAGACAGAGTTTGGTTGATTTATAAGGCTCAGGGTGGTGAAATTAAATAAATTAATGAGTGCCCTTTTATAATTGTAGTGAGGGGAACCCTTAGAAATCCTCAAAATATTAAATTATAATAAATTGATTTTCTTTCAAAATACAACCAAATGTATATGGATTATAATATAACATAATATAAGGTTGTAATATAATTATAAAATAAATTTTTTACATGTTTTTGTTTTATTTTAAACCTTATCATTTTGATTGAGTTTAGTTGACCTATTTTAATTTTAATTATGGTAACAATTTATTTAATATTAAAAGGTTGTAATTTTTTACTTATAAAATGTAAATTGGACAAAAAATGGACAATTTATAAAAAATTTGACCAAATAATAATCCCTTTTTGTTTTTAAATATTTTTTATTATTTTTAAATAATTTAATAAAATATTATTTTGATAAAATATCATTAGTGTCAATTTTGGCACTAGTCATTACATTGTCCTTAAGGATAAATTACATAATATAACTTTGAAAAAAACATTTAATACACCCCTAATATGTTATAATAATCCATAAAATTCATGGATAACCTTAATTAATTCAAATTATATTTATTTTAATATTTTTAATATCATTTATTTGATCGTTTCATTAATAAAATAATTATTGTATCATTGTTGTATAATTATTTAAGGTAATTAATTATTAACTAAAAATAAAAAATAAAATACTATGATGTAGATAAATCATTTATATTTTAAAATAATAGAAATAGTCTAATATATCTTCTGAATAACACCATGTTAAAAATAATATAGTTATTAAAATATGAATGTGACATCTTTGTCTTTGCTTTAAATAAAATATTATATATATCATAACCTCATAAAAATGGTACCCAAAAATCATAAATAGACTTTTAATATTATGAAATTGACAATTTACTTTAAAATTAAACTGAGAAAATGCAACTAAAAACTGTTTTTTTTAATGCATCATTAATCCCAAAAATGTACTTATACCAAAATAAGGTATAATGATGAAATAAATTATATTATTTATAACTGAATATTTTATAAGTTACATTAATATAAAATTAAAATCTTGAATAGACTTTTAATGTTATAAAATTGACAATTTTATAAAAATCAGTATGTTTTACTATTCATTAGAAAATAAATATTCTTAGGAAAATAAAAAAAATCACCCTAAGATGATTTTGACATTAAAATTTTAAAAATTAAGTTTATTTTTTCATATAATCTATAAAAGTGTCAAAATTTAGTTTTAAAATAATTGCACCATTAAAAGCCGACAAAATTGCCTTTTTGAAAAATATAGCTTTTATGCTTAAAACTGGATTTTTTTCTTATCTTTAGCCTATAAAACTTATTGTTTGAATTCAAAAAATATATTTAATATGTAACACATAAATTTAATTAATTTACTTTACTAATAGTGATTAATTTAATTTATTAAGATAAAATTATAAAATAGTTTTTTCTAAAAACACATCCTTTATGTACAATTGGTTTTTATTTCTATTTTTAATTAACTGGTAACCAATAAATTAATTTTATAAACATTTTTAAACTATATTTTCATAATTTATTAAATCTCATTCATTCTCACCATTCAAATGGCTAGGTGATTATGATCATAATTGAATAATAATATTTAATCATTTTCTAAGCTCACTGTTCTTTGTAACTTAGTCTATCAAAGAAGTTAAATTTAAAAAGAGACATACCATAAAATCATGGGGTGCTTCATTCTTCCATCCTTAAATAAATTATGTCCTCACAATTTAAACTTGTTATTTGAAATCATGGAGTTTCCGTTTTAAAATACCCTTATAGAAATCACAAATCTTAAATTGGGTTAGTAAAAATTCCTCTTAAAATAGAAAAGGGAAATGTGAAGGTCACCAAAATATTAAGCATTCAAATCTGATAAAATTAGTGAAAATTAAAAGTATATATATGGAAGAAAAATATAACTATCAAGTTTGGATGGAGAGTGATAGAGAACATGGTCATTATAAGGTTTACCATTACAAAATAGTAAATCTATGATCAGTTAAAAGAATAATGATTTCTTAATAAGAAAATTAAACGGATAACATTTTTATTTCAAAATAATTTTACTATAGTTGAGAGATTATTTTAATATTCATAGAATAAATTGATAAAATAAACTTAATTGACTTCTTCCCATGTCATAAGCATAATCTCATCCTTTGGTTATGCTTCGATCTATTTCCACTTTATTTATTACTCTAGTAAATGGGTATTTATAAAGAATTTTTTCATACCTGAAACACTTTTATCAAGAGATCCATAAGTCATTCCTTTAGACTTTAAATTTTTATTGAAAATAAAAATATTATCACATGTTATCAACAAAAAAAATTTCCAAAGTTTAACTTAATCCATTTCACAAGTAGTTAATCTTAAGACTCATCCAAAACATATTTATCTAAATTCAACAACCAAAAAATTAGAATGAAGGTCAATAAATTTCCAAAATCATCTTAGCATTATATTCCCTAAAAAATGTAACTATTAATCTCACATACCAAATATATTAATACCTTAATAACCTTAAAATCTTAAATAAAACATAAATTCTTCTAAATCCCTAAAGAAAAACTACTCCAGTGAAATCCTTATATATCTCATGATTCTTATAACTAAAATATCATAACATAATTCTTGAATCTGAAAACACAAATACATTAATTATTTAACTTTGACTATAGTAAAAACATAAGATTCACCTATATCCCTTTTATTATTCTGATCCAAATTACCTTGAAACTTAGAACATTTATTTTTGTAGTGCCCCATATCCCTATACTTGAAGCATTAGAAAACTTCTTTATTTCCTTTGCAATCATGATTCAGGTTTCCTTTATCTACACTTGTATTAAACTCTCATTCCCTTCAACATATCATTAGAGTGTTTCCTTTCATAATTATCACATGTTGGAAAATCCTTCTTTCCCTTCTTCCCTTTATCCATATTTTTCTCTATCATCTTCTACTCTTTCTTACTTTTGAAGTCATAATACTTGGAGAATTATTTCACCATATTGATAACACATGATATTATATCCTCATATAATGAGAAAGTTTGGAAGACTAGTGCCCTTTGAATAATTATATTAATCCAATATAACAAACAGTTAATATTACTCTTTGGGTTATATATATAGTTTACAACATGCCTTGATAATATTGTAAAGTTGGATTCATATTTAGAAACATTCTCTTCCTCCTTTTGTCTCAGGCTCAAGAATTTTCTCTCCATATCTATTTGTAGTTCATGAGGGTAATATTTTTCTAAGAAAATTTCTTTAAAATCATTTCATTCCATATTTTATATTTCCTCGTCCATTATAGTGTTTTGAATAAATGGACACCATTGATATGCATCTATAGAGAGATGAAAAACTCCTATGACAAATTTCTCCCTTTCACTACTTCCTAAAGTTAGAAATATATTTTCAAAGGAACATATCAATTGATCAAATAGAAATGTATTTGTAGTAAAATTTAAATATGGAGGTTGCTAATTCATAAAACTATCTAACATTGTCACATCATGTTGTGGATCAGGAGGCTACTTCATATGGTTGAGTTTATTTCTCATAACTTTGAGTCATCTTTCCCAATATAGTTATAATTTGTTCAACTCCAGCTGTATCTCTAGCTCCAACTTCATTATCTTTCCTAGGAGGACAATACCTACATTAATTGATAAGGTTTACAATCCTTTACTAGGTTCCATTTCTAAAAAAATGTAATACACTAGATTATATCATAACATTATGAAACATAATGTATCATCTTAGAACTAGTTAATTTCATAACCAAAATTGAAAATTTAGGTATAACTAATATATAAATCATAAGATTAGTTTATTTGGATATATTTAAAAATTATGTCAAAGGGTTTAATTCACTAATATATGTTTTCCTAAATATATTTCTCAAGGTTTCAACTAAAATTCATTTGATACCAACTCTAATATCCCCGACCCTAGGAGCCTAGAGTCTGTGGTTACTATATTACATTAGCATATTATATAAGGAATCTTATCCCGAAGGACCAAATAGTTTTTTATTTTTGGAAAACTAGATACATACTTGAATCTTACATTAAAATTTAAAATATAAAATAAAACATATATAATTCTTTGAGAACACCATTATTCTCCAAGATTAACCCTGCATATTATTTATAATAAAATTTCCTTTAAGAAAAAATGTAGCTCTTATGCTTAAAATTGGATTTATTCTTATCTTATGCCAATAAAACTTATTGGTTTAATTTAAAACATTTTATTTAACATGTAACATATAAATTTCATTAATATATTTCACTAATAGTGATTAATTTAATTTATTAAGATAAAATTATAAAATATATTTTTATAAAAAACACATTCTTTATGTTCAAATGGTTTCTATTTTCAAATCTAATTAATTGTTAACCAATGAGTTTGTTTTATAAACATGTTTAAACTATATTTTAATAATTTATTTAATCTCATTCATTTCCTCCATTCAAATGGCTAGGTGATAACTATCACAATTAAATAATAATATTTAATCATTTGTTTAAGATCAGTGTTATGTATAACTTAAGCTATTGAAGAAGTTAAATTTAAAAAAGATATAAACCATAAAATCATGGGGTGTTACATTATCCCCTCCTTTAATAAATTGTGTCCTTTCAATTTAAACTTTTGATGGGAAATCGTGTATATTTTATTTTAAAATAGCCTTGTGGAAATCCCACATCATCTATAGAGTTCATAAAACATCCTCTTAAAAAGAGGGAAAGGGAAATGTGAAGGACACCACAAAATTAGGCATTAGAATAGTATAACATTAGAGAAAAGTGAAAATATGTACATTGAAGAAAAATATAACTATCAAGTTCTAATGGAGAGTGATAGAGAACTTGGTCATTAGAAGTTTAAACAACAAAAAAATGTAAATCTATGTTCTGTTAAAAGACCATTGATTTATTAGTAATAAAAGTAAATGGATAACATTTTTGTTTCAAAATAATTTTCCTAGAGTAGAGAGATTCTTTTAATATCTAGAGAAGTAATTAAGAAAATAAAATTACTTTATTTATTCCCATTTCATAATCATAATCTCATCCTTTGGTTGTTCTTTGTTCTATTTCCACTTCATTTCTTACTCAAGGAAATGGGTATTCAGGAATAATTTTTTCATACGTGAAGCACTTTTATCAAGGGATCCATAATTCATTCCATCTGCCTTTAAATTTTTACTAAAACAAAAAATGTCAGCACTTATTATAAAAAATAAATAATTTCCAAAGTTTAAATTAATCCATTCCAAAAGTAGTTAATTTTAAGACTCATCCAAAACATATCTATCTAAATTCAATGACCAAAAATTTATAATTAAGTTCAATAAATTTCCAAAAATCAACTTATAATTAGATTCCTATAATAAAATAATGTAACTCTTAATCTCACAACCCAAATATATGAATACCTTGATCATCTAAAAACCTTAATGAAAACATGTATGCCTCTAAATCTGTAAAGAAGAAGTATTATAGTACAATCCTTATATATATCATTATTCTTATAACTAAAATATCATAACATAATTATTGAATCCAAAAATAAAAATACTTTAATTGTTTCACTTTGACTATAGTAACAGCATAAGCTTGATCTTGATCCCTTTTCTTCTTATGATATATATTCCCTTGACACTTGGGAAATTCATTTTCATAGTGCCTAAATCTCCTTATAGTTAAATCATTTTAAAACTTCTTTCTTCACTTTACAATCATGATCTTGGTGTCATTTCTATCCACACTTGTATCAAACTCCTATTCCCTTCAAGAAAGCACCAGATTTTTTCCTTCCAAAATTATCACATGTGGTGAATTCCTTCTTTCCATTCTTCCCTTTATCAGTATTTTACTCTTCCATCCCCTTTTTATCTTTATTCCTTTAAAATTCATAATACTTAGAGAATTTTTTCTCCATCTTGATAGAAAATTATATTATATCCTCATATAATGAGAAAGTTTAGCAGGCTAGTTCCCTTTAAGGAATTGACCTAATCACATTAAATAAATGGTCACTATTACTCCTTGGGTTATATATGTAGTCATTATCATTCCTCTCTAATCTTGTAAGGTTGGATTCATATTTAGAAACATTCTATTCCTCTTTTTGCCTCAAACTCAAGAATTTTCTCTCCGTATCTTCTCACAGTTCATGGGGGAAATATTTTTCCAAGAAAATTATCTTAAAATCATTTCATTCCATGTTATATATTTTCTCATCCAACTTAGTATTTTGAATCAATGACCACCATTGATCTAAATCTCCAGAGAGATGATAAACTATCATGCAAACCTTCTCCCTTTCATTACTTTCCAAAGTGAGAAATATCTTTTCCAATGAACTTATCTATTGCTCATCTATAAATGGATTTGTACTCCAATTTAAATATGGAGGTTTCTGAAACATAAAATGATCTAAAATTGTTACACCATGTTTTTGATCCATAGGATTCTTTATATAAGAAAGTTTATTTCTTATAACTTGAGTTAGTTATCCCAATATAGTTCTAATTTGTTTAGCTCGAGTTGCAGCTCAATCTCTGGCTTCATTATCTTTCCTAGGAGGTAAATCCCAACATGCAATGATATGGTTTTCATTTCTTCCACTAGGTTCCATTTATAAAAAAATTCCATACACTGAATTAGATCATAAAATTATGAAACATAATTTATAATATTATAACCAGTGAATCACATAACCTAAATTGAAAATTTATGTCTAACTAATCTTTAAATCATAATCTTAGTTTATTTGGATATATTTCAAAATTCTATCATAGGGTTTCATTATATAATCAATTTTTTTTAAATCTAGTTCCTAAGGTTTCAAATAAACTTCCTATAATACCAACTGTAAAGACTCTGAACCTAGAAGCCCAGAGCTAGTGGTTACTTTATTGCATTGGCATATTATACAAGGAATCACATCTTGAAGGACCGAATAGTTTATTAGTTTTTGGAAAACAAGATACATACTTGAATCTTACATTACAATTTAACATGTAAAATACAACATAGAGAATCATTTGAGAGCACCATTATTCTCCTAGATTAACCTTGTATGTTATTCATAATAAACTTCTTGGCATCCTAAGAAAAATAAAACATAAGAAAGTGGTGATCTCTATAGGAACCATGATCGTTATATGATAGAAATAGAGTATGGATTGTTTTTGTTGTCAATCCTCATTCGAAGTTCAGAAAATTTTCTAGTAAAGGGATCATACAGTTGAAGTGGGAAATAGTGTTGAAGGTGGAATCATTTCCTAGTGTTTTCCAAATTTTTGGGTCTAAAAATTGGAATATGGAGAAATTTTTTTTGGAAAAGGTACTTGTGTACAAGATTGAAGGGTGTTTAGAAACTTGAATGCAAGGATTAATTTGGGATCAGTGCATCAAAATATGGAAAATGAAAAAAGTGCATGAAATTATTACATTTTTAAGAAATATGAGGTTACGCGAAATAATCTTATGTGCCCAATGCAACATCAAAAGGTATTTTGCATGCTCAGGAAGAATCTTGCATGCACCAAAAAAGATGCATCAGAAACTTGTGCATAGGGTCATAAAGGCCTGTAAATAGGAGACTAACCCCATGGAAGACTTAAGTATTTTCCAACAAAAATCCGGTTTCTCTATTGTGTGAAATATTTTCACACGAAATAATTACAAAGAGTTAATGTTGCGTGAAAGTTGTTCCTTTAGTATAAAAATACCAAGTGAACCCTTCGGTGTAGTTGTGAAAAAGATAAGGGTTGCATAGAAATTAGGGGTTGTGATAAAGTCTTCTTTCACATAATTCCCAAATCTTGCATCCAAGTTGAGGTATTGTGTGCAAGTGTAGTGTTATTTTTCTAACAGGATTGTAAATATCTGGTTTGTGTGATCATTTATTTCAAGTGAATCAATTCAGTACTTTGATGCAAGTAGTGTCTCGTGCTGAATAAAGACAGATACTTCAATGCAAATCTATTGAATGGACCTTCAAGTAAATAAAATGAGTTAGACTTATCTCAAGGCAGTGAACTAGGTGGATTCGATAGAAGTGTTATGAGTGATACAATGAGCTATCCATGAACCATTGTAAAGGAAGTGTTCTTGGCGCAGAGTGACAGTGACCAAAGATTGTAATCCAAAAACTAGTGAATATTAGTTTATTTATATATGATCGACACACTATCGGTGTATTCTCCTTGGACATATCCCTTTGAGGTGAACTAATTAAAAGTGTTGTTCCATATCCTTACTTTCATTTGACTGGAAGATTTAACAAGTTTCTACCAATGTGGAAATAAGATACACATCTTTAAGAAGAAAAATTTGACACCCTGATTCACCCCTCCCCTCTCAAGGTGTTTTGGGGTCCTTTAAGTGGTATCATAGGGAGGTTACTGGTGTTTGATATGTCTTATACCATTATGGATAATTCAGCCAATGTTAGGGCAGTCTCCCTCTTCAATGAAAGTAATTTTCAGATCTAGAAGAAAAGAATGAGATATAATTTAAGATATCTTGGAATGGAAGTCATGTTTTATACTATTCAAGTAATAAAAGTCACTAATCCAATAGAGTTTTATATGACTGATGTAGATAGGAAAATTCTTGATGTAGATTCTAAAGTGCAGAATGCTCTCACTGCAACCCTTTCTGGTCAGATCTATCTAAAGGTGATGAGTTTCACCTCAGCAAAGTCTGTGTGGGATAAAATTTAAAATATTTATAAAGGATATAGAAAATTGAAGGAGGTGAAACTATAAGTCCTTCACAATAGGTTTTATGATCTAAAGATGCATCCTCGTGAGAATGCAGACTCCTTCTTCAATCGAATTACTAAAGTGGTTGGAGAAATTTGAGGTCTAGATGAAGAAATAAAAGACGTTGATATTGTCAAGAAAATATTGAGAATACTTCCACCCCTATATAATGCAAAGGTGTCAGCCCTTGAGAAAATAGATCTTTCTAAACTTTCTCTGGATTATCTACTGAGCAGACTGGTGGAATATGAAATAAGAGTCAAGCCAGAAGATGCTACGACTCGAGTGAGAAAGGAAATGGCATTCAAATCCATGGAAAAACTAAAAATTTCCAAAGATAGTAGTGGTTGAGATGATGAGGAAAAATAAATTCTTTCTATCATTTCCAATAATTTCTATAAGGTAAAAGGTAAATTTAAAGGGAAGTTACCTCTATCTTGCTTTCATTGTGGAAAATTTGGGCACATTGCCTCTTAGTGCTCAAGAAATTTTGATGATGAAGAAAGTGAATTTGAACACATTTAGAAGCATTAGAGAAGGTTTTTCAAAAATATAGACATCAAATCTAGAAATAAATTATAGAATAAGATTTTTTTTTATGAAGAGGAATATGATAATAATGAATTTTGTAAAGAAGAAGAACCAGAATTTAAAACTGGAAACCATGCTTCCATGATGGATACCATTGAAAATTTAGAACCATCAATAGATAAATATAAAGATAACCAATTGAAAACTAATGTTTATCCCAAGTTACAACTTAAGTAATCTTTTTTTAAGCTTAATAATAAGTGTAAGAGATGTAATAAGTGGAAATAAATAGTGGAAGAATCATCAGAATATATTTATCAGCTTGAAGCTGAAATTGAACGAATGGAAAAACTGGTGAAATTACAGTCATTAATTCTTGAAATTACATATAATATAGTGTAAATAAAGATTATAATTGAAGAATAGGAAAATTTAATCAATGGACTTACCTCAAGACTAGAGGAGAAGTCCAAAACTGTTTGGAGACTCAAAGAAGAAGTTTTTACTCTTAGGAGTATACTCAAAAGTGAATCAAGTTAAATAAAAGTAAAGAAGAAAATACAACTTGGTAGGTTCTCATATTCTGAGCTTCTGGAGAGAGAAAAATGAGGGTCTGATGGAGTTGAAAATATTTTTGAGTGATTAAATAACTGTACGCATGGGAAACAGTGGAATTGGTTGTGATGCCAAAATATAAAATGCTGCAAATAAAGTGGACCAGAATAAAGGCAAGTTGAAAGTTGATCATGTTGTAAAATCACCAGAAGTGCTGAAAAAGAGACCCTTAAATCAAACTGAAAGGAGAACATAATAATATCCTCTAGCATCCAAGAATAACAATCAGTCAAACATTTTTCCCAAGGAAGAAGGCATGAGGACAAATAGAAGTGAGAATACATTTTCTCTCATGAAGTGTTAGTTTTGTGGATATTTGGGTCATACTATGTCATATTACGAAGAGTAAAGGATCTATCTAAATGGGGGATATCTAGGAGTTCAATAGAGGAGAAGAAATTCGTATCCTACTACTTATAGAAGAAACAATTTCTATGGGTATTGTTTTCATTGTTCTAACTTTGGCTATAAATCCATTTATTACAGGCAGAAGCATGACATGGACACCTCATATCGAAATCATAGAAAATTAAATGTTCATCAACAAGAATATGTTTCCCTTTCAAACAGTTTTTCCCCTATGGAATAAGAGCTTTAATATAAAGAATACATGTACACGAAAGAGATAGTTTAAAGGCTATCAGTGTTCTACACTCAACATAATAACTCATGGAAACAAAAGAGGAAAATTGAAAATTCCAATCTTACAGAAGTATCCCTCAAGTATACAAAGAATAACGGCACCTAGATTCTTGATAGAAGATGTTCATCCCACATAATGGGTAATGCAGTACTATTAATGGATGTAAAGAAAAAATGGAATAGTGAGGTTCAGTAATGATGGTTCTTTAAAGATAAAAGGTTGTGGAAGTACTAAGATAGCTAATAGAGAGATGAAGAAAACTAAAGTCCTTTATGTGGATGGTCTGCATCATAATATTCTGAGTTTGAGTTATCTCTGTGACTCAGGTCTTATTATGACATTCAATCAGAATGGTTATACTATAAGAGGAAAGCCTAGGAATCCTCTCATGAAAGGCTATAGAACAGATGGAAACTTATATCAGGTTGACAGCAAAGAGAACATTTCCTGCCTAACAGTTGAAGAGGAAAACAATTTGTGTCATTGAATATTGGGGCACATCAATCAACTAGACATGGAAAAGATATCAAATATGAATATATTCATGGATATCCCTAATCTGAAGCATGAACAAGAAAATACCTATAATGCCTGTATGGGAGGGATGTTGGTCTGCAGTTCCTACCAGCCAAAGAAGAAAAGAGCATATAATCTTTTTGATCTCATTCATATAGAAATATGTGGGTTGATAAATGTTTCCATAACACATGGAGAAAGTTAATTTGTTAATTTTATAGATGATTATAGTAGAATGGCATGTGTGATCGTTATACACAGGAAGCGACAAGTTCTTGATTACATAAAAACCTATCGATGAATTGCTGAGAATGATACTGGATGGAAGATCAAAGTCCTTTGATCTAAAAATGGAGGGAAATACACGTCCATTGAATTTGAAAACTACCTAGAGATTCATGGGATATAACATGAGGTGGATGATGTGATAAATCCATATCAAAATGAATTTTTTGAGCATATGAATCAATAGGTAAACAACATGGTCAGAACTATATTGATCGAGATTCATATTCCTCGACATTACTGGAAAGTGGCAGTTCAAGCTACAGTGTATATTCAAAATTGAATAGGGATATATATGGGTGAGAAAAAAACACCATATGAACTATGGCATGGAAGTAAGCCCACTTTGAAATATTTTTGTGTTTTTGGAAGAAAATGTTTCATCCGAAACAAATAAGGAAATCAAGGAAAGTATGGAGATAATGCAGATGAAGAAATATTTCTTGGATACTCAATGAACAGTAAAGCCTACAAGTGTTTCAATAAGAATTTGGGAAAAAATTTGGAAAGTAGTGATGTTAATATCATTGAAGAGAAAAACATAAATGATTCAAGGAATTCTTATTCTGATGTGATAGAAAATGAGGAAGAATGTGAACATAGAACAAATGCTAATACATAGGTAGAGGAAGGTGTACAAAACTCTTAGGAGATGCATCATGTAGTTAAATCAGAAGAAGATTAAGAAGAAGAATCCATAGATGAAGAGAATTTGATTAAACCCCAAAGGAGAAATCGAATAGTAGATATTGATCAGTCCAACAATATTGTGGATTGGAATGCACCTACATGGGCAAGAAGAATGAGGAATAATGAACAATCTTCATTTCTATCGGTTGTGAAACCATTCTCATTTGAATAAGTTTCAAAGGATGAGTCTTGGGTGAAAGCAATGAATGAATGGTTAGATCAGATTGAAAAAAATCATACTTGGGATCTTGTTAAGAGACCCTAAGGTCACAATGTGATTGGTACGAAGTGGATTTTCAAGAACAAATTTGATGATCATGGAAATGTGATCAGAAATAAGGTGTGTTTTGTCTATAAAGTATATTCACAAATTAAAAGCATTGATGTTGAGTATACATTTTCTCCAGTAGCAAGACTAGAGTCAATCAGGCTGTTTCTTTCCATAGAAATCCAAAGAGGATGTAAATTGTATAAAATGGATGTCAAGAAGCATTCTTAAATGGAGTCTTGGAAGAATAAGTATACATTAAACAACCTATGGGGTTCTTTCTTGGTAATGATGAAATGAAGGTTTGAAAACTAAAGAAGGCCCTTTATGGTTTAAAGTAGGCACCACGAGCATGGTATTATCAGCTAGATTCTTATCTCAAGAAGATTGAATTCAAAATAGGAGGAGTATATCACAATATCTATGTGAAGAATTCTTAGAAAAATCAGTTTATGGTGCTGGTTTATGTGGATGATATTATCTTTGGCAGTAGTAGGTAGGGATTAGTTGAATAATTTTCTACTCACATGAAGTTAGAATTTGAAATGTCTATGATTGGAGAACTTACATACTTCTTTAGGCTATAAGTGATTTAGAATAATTATTACACTTTCATTTCTCAATAAAATTATGCAAAAGAGCTGTTGAATAAATTTAATATGCAAGATTCAAAAACCAATGGGGACTCTAATTTTTGTTGGAACAAAATTTAGAAAGCATGAGGATTGGATGTCTGTGGATCCCACAATGTAAAGGATAATCATTGGAAGCTTATTGTACCTGAGAGAGACACAACCAGATATTGTCTTTGTAACATGTTTAGCAGCCTGATTCCAAATTAATCCAAAGGAGGAATATATGGTGGTAGTTAAACGAATCATGAGGTACATTCAAGATACCCAAAATTATGGGTTATTCTTTATTATAGGAAACTATAATGAATTATCTGCATTTTCATATGCTGATTGGGTTGGGGATTTCATGGATAGAAAATCCACCAGTGGTGGATAATTCTATATTGGGAAGAAATGTGTGGGATGGTTGATCAAGAAATAAGAAATTATTTATCTTAGTATATCCGAAGCTGAATATATATTTGCTACAAAGGCATGCACTCAGTTACTCTGGATGAAGCAGCAACTGACTGACAGAGGTTCTTAGGTAACACAACCAATGGTGATTTACTATGATAACAAGAGGGAAATTGATCTTATAAAGAATATTGTTCAGCATTATCATACAAAACATATTGAAATCAAATATCACTTAATCATGGAAAATTTTGAACAAGGAATGATCAATATAGAACATGTGGTAACGAGCGAGAAAGTGGCTGACATTATGACCAAACCACTGTCAATGGATATGTTTGAGAAACATAGGTTGAACCTTGGTGTTCATCCACCTCCTAGTGTATGAGGAGGCTATGAATTTCCCCCTCTCCCTAGTTATATTAAATATTTTTAATTTTTTTTTGGATGTGATGTAGGTTTATGGGGGAGATACTATCCAAGTGGAGTGTTTTTTGAGCTTTAAAATGAACAAATACTAGTCTTTGGGTTTATTTCCAATGGGGGAGAAGTAAAAATTCATGACATGTAATGCTTCTGTGACAGAGTAAGAGAATAGTTTGGACTTTATTAAGAATTCCAAAACACAGGAACCCAATTCAATCTTATCCTCTTTTTTTCTACACCAATCATTGTTCACTTAGACTTAGACTATTAGTTGAGTTGATTCTTGAATTTTAGGTTTTGATAGTGGCTGGTGCTCTATTGAATTTATCTAGAGATTTCCAACAAACCCAAAGGGGGATATTATTGGAACCATGATCGTTATATGCTGAAAATGGAGAATGGATTGTGTTTTTTGTGAATCCTCATTTGAAATTTATAAATTTTTCTATGAAATGGATCATATAGTTCAAACAGGCAACAGTTTTGAAGGTGGCGTTGTTTCCCAGTGTTTACTAAATTTTTTGGTCCAAAAATTGGAATATGGAGAAAAAAAAATTTGGTAAAGGGAGTTACGCACAAGATTGAAGGGTGTTTAGAAACTTGCGTGCAAGGTTTAATTTTGGATCAGTGCATCAAAATATAGAAAAGGAAAAAAGTGCGTGAAATTATTACATGTGCGTGAAATATGAGGATGTGTGAAAGAATCTTATGCACCCAATGTGACATCAAAATGGGTTTTGCGTGGTTCGGAATAATCTTGCGCAAACTGACAAAGACGTGTCATAAACTTACACGTTGGGTAATCAAGGCCTATAAATAGGAGACTACCCCCATGGAAGACTTAATAATTTTCCGATGAAAATCTTGTTTCTCTTCTGCGTGAAATATTTTCACGCGAAAGAATTATAGAGAGTTAATCTTTCACGCAAGGTATTTCTTTAGTATAAAAAGAACAAGTGAACCCATAAATGTATCTACGTAAAAGATAAAGGTTGTGCATAAATTAGGGGTTACACTAAAGTATTATTTTTCAACAATTCCCAAATATTGCGTGGAATTTGAGGTATTGTGTGCAAGTATATTGTTATGTTTCTGAAAAGCTTTTGAATATTCAGTTTATGTGATCAGTTCTTTCAAGTGCATCAATTCAGGACTTCGATGCAAGCATTGTCTCATACTGAATAGAGACAAAGAGTTAAATGAAAATATGTTGAATCAACCTTCAATTCGATAAACTGAATTAGACTTCTCTCAAGGTAGTGAACTAGGGGGAGTCGATGGAAGTGTTCTGAGGGACGTAGTGAGCTATCCCTAAATCATTGTAAAGGCATTATTCCTAGAACAAAGTGACTGTGACCAATCCTTGTAATCAAAAAACTAGTGAAGATTAGTGGATTTAGGTATGATTGACACACTATTGTCGTATTCTCCTTAGACATAGCCCTTTGAGGTGAACCAAGTAAAAGTTTTGTGTCATCTCCTTACTTTCATTTGACTGACATATTTAACAAGTTTCTACCAACAAGGGAACAAGATCCACAACTTTAGAAATAAAAAGTTAAAACCCTGATTCATCCATCTCCTCTCAGGGTGTTACGAGGTCCTTTAAGCTCAGATACTCAGTAAGGGTATAAATATAGTGGAATCTATCATAAATAATCATAAATGATTAAGGCAAGGTAAATAACTAAATCATGTACCATTTAATAAATAAATTGAGTGTAATATGGTATGAATAAAATATGATCAAAAAATCCATATGAATAATTACATGAGAATGAAACTTAACCATGGATATTATACTAGTAGAATAATCATATGTAATATAAATAATTTTTCTCGTAATAAGGGAATGAATAATGAGGTATGTCTAAAATATACCATCAAGGAATCATCCAAAAAATCTATATAAATGGGTAAGGCCTCATCCAAAACCTGATCTTGTTTATCTCATGACACTTACCGATGCATAGAGGGGATAAAGTGGGTCTTTCACATCACTTAATAAGTCCAATTCATTCTTTATATGAATGGGGTGAAACAAAATCAACATATAAATTCATGTTGAAACTAGCATATTAAATGTTAATAACTTTACCCAAACAATAAACATATTCATAAATCATCCAGTGTAATATGATGAATGGTATAAAAATAGTATCATAAGATATCAACCTCAATTAAGCATAAGATCCAACAAAGGGTGTTGACATAGATGAAAATACTCTAATAAAATCATTGATAAATTCTTGATAGAAATACCACTTTACTTTGAAATCATTTATTTAAAAAGTTATACAATTATAAAAATGAAACATTTTTCTTAAAAATAAACTTGTAAACTTGTAAAGGATTCATCAATACATTAAGTCATCATGAAAGTGGGAAAATATTCTCATTCTATATAAGTTTTTTTTAAACATTCCTTTTAAATTTTTAAAAGAAATATTTAAAAGAGTATTTTTAAATGAGAGTGTGAGAATTAACGAAATGAATTTATTATGTGTATCAGATGTAAATACACATAAAACAATTGTAAATACAAAATAAGTTAATCATAAGTCATTTCACACATAATAATAGCATGACATAATCAATGGGGTAGAATCTTAACCCAAAGAATGGAAATTGGGTTATGAATTCTCTTACCACTTTGTAATCAATCGAACTGTATGCCCCATAAAATTAATGATCATAAAATAAAACATTGAATTCCATGAAGATAAATAGATTCATGATATGATATATTAAATTGAAGTTTTAAAATACACATAACAAATAATGGTTGAGTAAGGAATATATCTCACAGAAGTAAAAGTGAAATGAGAAACATTTACCTTAGGTCTGATTTCGACTGTATGTGTCTGAACCTCCTATATGATGACTTTAAAAATATTATTAACTTATAATAGAATTATATTAATATTTATTATATCATATATTATCCCATTATAATGTTTTACCACTCATTTATTAATAATATTTATTCATTTCACTATTTTGGGTGTTAATTGCATTGTTTCTCATGCTTGTTTTGTTGTAAAAGTATCAGTTCTCTTGTATAGGATATATATCCAACATTTAAAAAATAAAAATAATTTCATAAATATCATATTTAATCATTAAATACATTTTTATAACTATTTTTTAATGTTGATCATAGAAAATTAATTACACTACTACGTGGAGACGGTAAGTCATACATACGCACGTGCAGTGCTTTCATTTTTTGTAGGATAGATAAAAGGTAGAATATGGTTGATTCATAATCATAATAACATATCAGTATATATATGATACTGGAGTTATTATCTTAGGATATAAACAAAACACAAAGATTAAGCAGAAGAATAAATAAATTTGAAATAGTCGATAAAGATGAGTACCTCTTCTTCGGCGGACTTCCTTTAATCTCTTCTTAAGGGATCTAGGGATGGTATTTTGGAAGAAAAAAACCTCAAAAACTTAAATAAAAATGTTTTTAATAGTAATGGATATATTTTGGTCTATCTAGAAGGCTTAAGGTGGTGAAATAAAATAAAGTAATGAGTTCCCTTTTATAATTAAGGTGAGGGGCACCCTTGAAAATCCTCAAAATATTAAATTATAAAAATTCATTTTCTTTAAAAAATACAATCAAATGTCCATGGATTATAATATAATATGATATAAGGTTTTAATATAGTTATAAAATAAAAATTTTATATGTTTTTTTTATTTTAAACCTTATCATTTTGATTGACCTTAGTTAACCAATTTTAATTTTAATTATGGTAACAATTTATTTAATATTAAAAGGTTGTAATTTTTTACTTATAAAATGTAAATTGAACCATATATGGAAAATTTATAAATAATTTGACCAAATAATAATCCCTTTTTGTTTTTAAATATTTTTTTATGATTTTTAAATAATTTAATAAAATATTATTTTGATAAAATATCAATAGTGCCAATTTTGACACTAGTCATTACATTGGCCTTAAGGATCAATTAAATAATATAACTTTGAAAAAAAACATTTATTACACCCCTAATATGTTATAATAATCCATAAAATTCATGGATAACCTTAGTTAATTCAAATTTTATTTATTTTAATATTTTTAATATCATTTATTTGATTGTTTCATTAATAAAATAATTATTGTATCATCGTTGTATAATTATTTAAGGTAATTATTTATTAACTAAAAATTAAAAATAAAATACTATGATGTATATAAATCATTTATATTTTAAAATAATATCTATATTCTAATATATCCTCTGAATAACACGATGTTAAAAATAATATAGTTATTAAAATATGAATGTGACATCTTTGTCTTTAATTTAAATAAAATATTATAAATATCATAACCTCATCAAAATGGTTCCCAAAAATCATAAATAAATTTAAATAATTAAAATAATTTTATTAAGTTAAAAATGGGAACTTATATTAATTAATAACCTACCATTTTCCCCATGTGGACACATAAGAGATGTTTAAGACAACAAAAGTGACAATTTTTTATTTTGTTTAATTTAAATAATATCAAAGTATTTTCATGGAAAAGTGTCCATTAAATAACACAAATTATAACCTTAGGTGTTAAGGGTAGAATATAAATAATATAATAAATTTTGGTAAAATTTTAGGCTAATTTTATAATCCTTATCATATTATTTTTACCATAAGTTATCTTATTTACGCTTAACCATGGCAATAAAAAATTACCAAAGTTACTATTTATATTGACCAAAAATAAATGGATCCTCTTTAATAAATTTGGAAATTATAATTAAAAATATGGAATCCATTTTTCAAAAATCAAAACACAAAAGTGTCATAATTTAGTTTAAAATTAAACCTATAAAACGCAACTACAAACTGTATTTTTGAAAATACATTATTAAGCCCAAAAATGTACTTATACCAAAATAAGGAATAATGATGAAATAAATTATATTATTTATAAATTAATAGTTTATAAGTTACATTAATATAAAATTTAAATCATAAATATACTTTTAATATAACGGAATTGATTGTTTTGTAAAAATCGGTATTTTTTACTATTCGCTGGAAAATAAATATTCTCAGAAAAATAAAAAAAAATCACCCAAATATGATTTTGACATTAATCTATTAAAAATTAAGTTTATTTTTTAATATAATTTTCAAATTTTCAAATTTTAGTTTTAAAACAAGTGCACCATTAAAAGATGATAAAATTGCCTTTTAGAAAAATATAACTTTTATGCTTAAAATTGGATTTTTTTTTTCTTATCTTAAGCCTATAAAACTTGTTGTTTTAAATTAAAAACATTTTATTTAATATGTAACACATAAATTTAATTTATTTATTTCACTAGTAGTGATTAATTTAATTTATTAAGATAAAATTCCAAAATAGTTTTTTATAAAAACACATCTTTTATATACAATTGGTTTCTATTTTTATTTATAATTAATTGGTAACCAATGAATTGATTTTATAATCATTTTTAAACTATATTTTTATAATTTATTTAATATCATTCATTCTCTCCATTCAAATAGCTAGGTTATAACTATCACAATTAAATAATAATATTTAATCATTTGTTTAAGCTTAGTGTTCTTTATGATGAAGTATATAAAAGAAGTTAAATTCAAAAAGATACATACTTTAAAATCATGGGTTGTTTCATTCTCCCATACTTAAATAAATTGTGTCCTCTCAATTTAAAATTTTTATTATAAATCATGGAGTTGTCATTTTAAAATACCCTTTTAAAAATCCCATATCTTCAACAGGGTTAATAATTCCTCTTAAAAAAGGAAAGGGAAATGTGAAGGTCGCCACAAAATTAGGCATTCGTATGTGATAAAATTAGTGAGAAGTGAAAATGTGGATATGGAAGAAAAATATAACTATAATGTTCTAATATAGAGTGATAGAGAAGATGTTCATTACAAGGTTAACCATCACAAAATCATAAATCTATGATCAGTTAAAAGACCAATGATTTCTTAGTAAGAAAAGTAAACAGATAACATTTTTATTCCAAAATAGTTTTTCTATAGTTAAGATATTATTATAATATCCATATAAGCACTTGAGAAAATAAATTTACTTCACTTATTCCTATGTCATAATCATAATCTCATCCTTCGGTTGTGTTTTGATCTAATTCCACTTCATTTATTACTCTAGTAAATGGGTATTCATAAAGAATTTTTTCATACCTGAAACACTTTTATCAAGGGATTCATAAGTAATTCCTTAGGCCTTTAAATTTTTACTAAAACTAAAAATTTTATCACATGTTATCAATAAAAAATAATTTCCAGAGTTTAACTTAATTTATTTCACAAGTAGTTAATCTTAAGACTCATCCAAAACATATCTATCCAAATTCAACAACCAAAAATTTTGAATGAAGGTCACTAAATTTACAAAATCATCTTATCATTATATTCCCTAAAAAATATAACTATTAATCTCACATACCAAATATATTAATACCTTTATCACCTTAAAACCTTCAGGAAAACATAAATGCTTCCAAATCCCTAAATAAAAACAAATTCAGTAAAATCATTACATATCTCATGATTCTTATAACTAAAATATAATAACATAATTCTTGAATCCAAAAACAAAAATACTTTAATTATTCTACTTTGACTGTATTAACTTCATAAGATTCACCTTTATCCCTTTTCTTATTCTGATCCATATTGCCTTGAAAATTGGGACATTCATTTGTATAGTGCCCCATATCCCTATACTTGAAGCATTGGACAACTTCTTTATTTCCTTTGCAATCATGAGTCTAGTGACCTTTCTCTCTACACTTCTAGTAAACTCTCATTCCCTTCAAGAAATCACCAGAGTTTTTCCTTCCATAATTATCACATGTTGGAAAATCCTTTTGTCCCTTCTTCCCTTTATCCATATTTTTCTCTATCAACTTCTCCTATTTATTCATTTTGAAGTCATAAGACTTGGAGAATTATTTCACGATATTGATAACACATGATACTATATCCTCATACGATGAAAAAAATTGGAATAATAGTAAACTTTGAAGAATTATATTAAGCCCATCGAAGAAACAATCAATCTTACTCTTTGGGTTACATATGTAGTTTTAAACATGCCTTGATAATATTATAAAGTTGGGTTCATATTTAGAAACATTATCTTCCTTATTTTGTCTCAAACTCGGGAACTGTCTCTCTATATCAGCACATAGTTCACAAGGGAAATATTTTTACAAGAAAATTTCTTTAAAATCCTTTCATTCTATATTTTCTATTTTCTCATCCACTATAGTGTTTTGAATCAATGAAAATCATTAATCTGCATCTCTAGAGAGATGAAAAACTCCCATGACAACCTTCTCTCTTGTATTACTTCCCAAAGTTATAAATATCATTTCAAAAGAACATATCCATTTATCAACTAAAAATAGATTTTTAGTCCAATTGAAATATGAAGATTGCTAATGCATAAAACTATCTAACATTTTTACTTCACGTTTTGGATCAGAAGGCTAACTTATATGGTCAATGTTTTTGCTCATAACTTGAGTCAGTTGTACCAATATAGTTATAATTTTTTCAACTCTAGATATAGATCAAGCTCCAGCTTCATTATCTTTCCTAGGAGGACAATCCCTACATGCATTGATAGGGTTTCCATTCCTTCTGCTAGGTTCCATTTCTAAAAAAATGGAATACACTAGATTAGATCATAACATTATGAAAAATAATGTGTCATCTCAAAATTAGTGAATCACATAACCTAAATTGAAAATTTAGGTATAAATAATCTATAAATCATAAGATTATTTTATTTAGATATATTTCCAAATTCTGTCAAAGGGTTTCATTCACTAATATATGTTTTTCTAAATCTAGTTCCTAAGGTTTCAACTAAACTTTCTTAGATACCAACTCTAATGACCCTGACCCTAGTAGCCTAGAGTTTATGGTTACTTTATTACATTTTCATATTATATAAGGAATATCATCCTGAAGGACCAAATAGTTTCATATTTTTAGAAAACTTGATACATACTTAAATCTTACATTAAAATTTAAAATATAAAATACAACATGTATAATACTTTGAGAACACAATTATTTTACTAGCTTAACACTGCATATTAGTTATAATAAACTTCTTATCATCCTGGGAAAAATAAAACATAAGAAATGGGTGACCTCAGATGCTCGGTAAGGGTATAAATACAGTGAAATCTATCAAAAATAATAATAAATTATTAAGTCAAGGTAAATAACTAAAACATGTTCCATTTAATCAATAACTTGATCATAATATGGTATGAATAAAAGATTATCAAATAAAGTAATATAAATAATTAGATGATAATAAAAATTAATAATAGATATTCTACTAGTCGAATAATCACATGGAATATCAATAACTACTCTCATAATGAGGGAATTCATAATGCGGTGTGTCTAAAATATACCATCAAAGCCTTGGCTAATAAGTCTACATAAATGGGTAAGGACTTGTCCAAAACCTGATCTAGTTTGTCTCATGAGACCTACCGATGCATAGAGATGATACGGCGGGATCCACCCATCACTTACTAAGTTTAATGAATTCTTTATATTAAAGGGTTTAAACATAATCAACATATACATTCATATTGAAACTAGTATATAAAATTTTAATAACATTCCCCAAACAATAAACATAATAATAGACCATCCAGTGTAATGTGATTAATGGTATCAAAATAGCACATCCATAGTCAAAATGATTATAGAAAATTCAATAAAATATTATAGATTGCATCAAAGGCAATCTACCTCAATTAAGTATAATATCCAATAAAGGTTTTTGATATAGTTGAAAATAGTTTAATAAAATCATTGATAAATTCATGAGATAAATACCACTTTACTTTGAAATCATTTATTTAAAAAGGTGTTAAATTATAAAAGAAAACATTTTCCTTGAAAATAACCTTGTAAACATGTGAATTATTCCTCAAGAGATTAATTTTTCATGAAATTGGGAAAACCCTCTCATGTTGTATAAGTTTTTTAAAACATTCTTTTTAAATTTTGAAAAGAAACATTAAAAATAGTATTCTTAAAAGAGAGTTTGGGCGTTAACCAAATGGATAATTTATGTGTATAAGATTTAAATAAACATAAAAAAAAATTGAAAAACAACATAATATATTAAAAATTCAATTCACACATAATCATAGAATTGCATAATCAACTGGGTAGAAGTTTAACCCAAATAATGGAAATCAGATTAAGAATTCTCTTACCACTTTGTAATCAGTTGAACCATATACCCCATAAAATTAATGATAATAAAATAAAACATTGATTGCCATGAATATAAATATATTCATTATATGATATATTAAATGGAATTATGTACACCACACATAATAAATAAGGGTTGAATAAGAAATGTATCTCACAGAAGTAAAAGTGCGATGACAAACCCTTACCTTAGGTCTGATTTCCACCGTATGTGTATGAATCTCCTTTATAACGGTTTTAAACATATTATTAACTTGTAATAAAATAATATTAATATTTATTATATCATATATTATCTTCTTATAACATTTTACCACTCATTTATTAATCATATTTATTTATTTCATTATTTTGGGTGTTAATTGCATTGTTTCTCGTGCTTGTTTTTTCATAAAAGTATCGATTCTCTTGCATAGGGTATAGATAAAACATTTAAAGAATAAAATTAATGTAATAAATATTATATTTAATCATTAAATAAATTTTTAAAACCATTTTTTAATTTTGATCATAGAAAATGAATTACACCGCTACGTGGAGACGGTAAGTTGTACGTATGCATGTGCGGTGCTTTTGTTTTTCATAAGATGAATAAAAGGTAGAATATGGTTTTTTCATAATAATAATAACATATAAGTATATATATGATACTGTATTTATTATTTTATGAGAGAAACAACACATTAATTGAAAGTATAAGAAGAAATAAATTTTAAATAGTCGATAAAGACAATTACCTCTTCTTCGGCGCACTTCCTTTAATCTCTTCTTAAGGGATGTAGGGTTGGTATTTTGGTAGGACAAAAACCTATAGAACATATATAAGGATGTTATTAAGATAAGTAGACTGATTTTGGTTGATATATAATGTTGAATGTAGTGTAATGAAATTAAGGAAGGAGTTCTCTTTTATAATTGAGATGAGGGGCACCCTTGGAAATTCTCAAAATATTAAATTATAATAAATTCATTTTCTATCCAAATACAACCAAACGGCCATGGATTCAAATATAAGTTGATATAATTTTATAATCTCATTATCAAATAAAATTTTTACATGTTTTTTTTTATATTTTAAACCTTATCATTTTGATTGAAAATAGTTAACCAATTTTAATTATAATTATGGTAACAGTTTATTTAATATTAAAAGATGGTAATTTTTTACTTATAAAATGTTAATTCGAACAAAAAATGTCTAATTTATGAAATTTTTTGACCAAATAATAATAAATTTTTATTTTTAAATATTTTTTATTATTTTTAAATAATTTAATAATATATTATTTTGATAAAATATCATTAGTGTCAATTTTGACACTATTAATTACATTGGACTTAAGGAAATAAAGGAAATAATGTAACTTCAAAAAACATTTAATACATCCATAATATGTCATAAAAATCCATAAAATTCATGTATCACCTTAATTAATTCAAATTATATTTCTTTTAATATTTTTATCATTTATTTGATTGTTTTGTTAATAAAATAATTACTACATCATCATTGTATAATTATTTAAGATAATTATTTCTTCACTAAAAATTAATAATAAAATACCATGATGTATATAAATATTTTAGGTTTAAAAATAATAACTATAGTTAAATATATATTTGGAATAAAACCATGTTAAAAATAATATAGTTATTGAAATATGAATGTGACTTCTTTGTCTTTTCTTTAAATAAAATATTATAAATATCATAAACTCATCCAAATGGTTCCCAAAAATCATAAATAAATTTATATCATTAAAATAAGCTTATTAAGTTCAAAATTGACACTTTTATTTATTCATAATATACCATTTTTCCCATGCAGACACATAAGAGACCTTTAAGACAAGAAAAGTGACATTTTGTGATTTTCTTTAATTTAAATAATATCTCATTTTCATGAAAACAATTCCATTAAATAACTCAAATTATAATATTAGGTGTTAAGGGTCAAATATAAATCATCCAATAAAATTTATAAAAATTTTAGGGTAATGTTATAATCCTTATCATATTATTTTTACCCTAAATTACCCTATTTACACTTAACCGTTGTAATAAAAAATTATCAAAGTTACTGTTCATATTGACCAAAAATAAATGGACCATATTTAATAAATTTGTACCATATGATTCCAAATATGGAATCCATTTTTCAAAATTTAAAACATATAAGTGGATTAATTTAATTTAAAATTCAATCGATAAAATGAAACTCAAAACAGTTTTTTTGAAAATACATTATTAAGCACAAAAATGTACTTATACCAAAATAAGGTATAATTGTTAAATAAATTATATTACTTATAACTAAATATTATTTAAGTTACATTTAAATCAAATTTAAATCATATATATAATTTTAATATATTGAAATTGACAGTTTTATAAAAATCAGTATTTTCACTATTCATTAAAAAATAAATATTATCAAAAAATACAAAAAATTCACCCCAATATAATTTTTAAATTATAATTTTAAAAATGAAGTTTATTTTTCTAGTTTAATTTATAAAAATGTTAAAATTTCACTTTAAAATAAGTGTTTCATTAAAAGACAGTAAAATTTCCTTTTAGAAAATTATAGTTTTTTATGCTTAAAATTGGATTTATTATTATCTTAAGCCTATAAAACTTATTGATTTAATTTTAAAAATTTTGATTAAATATGTAACATATTAATTTCATTAATATCTTTCACTAATAGTGATTAATTTAAATTATTAAGATAAAATGCCAAAATACTTTTTTATAAAAACACATTTGTTATGTTCAATTGGTTTTTATTTTCATTTATAATTAACTAGTAACCAATGAATTAATTTTATAAACATTTTTAAACTCTATTTTCATAATTTATTTAATCTCATTGATTCCCACCATTTGAAAAGTTAGGTGATATTTTTCACAATTAAATAATAATATTTAATCATTTGTTTAAGTTTGGTGTTTTGTGTAACATAAGATATCGAAGAAGATAAATTTAAAAAGAGAAATACCATAAAATAATGTGGTGTTACATTCTCCTCTCCTTTAATAAATTTTTTCCTCACAATTTAAATATTTTATTAGAAATTGTGGAGTTTTTATTTTAAAATACCCTTGTGGAAATTCCACATCATCTACAAGGCTAATAAAACTTCCTATTAAAAATAGGGAAAGGGAAATGTGAAGTTCACCACAAAATTAGTCATTCAAATATGATAAAATTGGTGTAAAGTGAAAATATGGACATGGAATAAAAATTTAATTGTCAATTTCATATGTCAATTGATAAATAACGTTGTCATTAGAAGGTTATCCATCATAAAATCAAAAATTTGTGATCATTTAAAAGACCATTGATTTCATATTAAGAAAAGTAAACAGATAACATTTTTATTCCAAAATCCGTTTCCTAGATTTGAGGGATTATTTTACTATCCCTAAAATCACTTGAGAAAATAAAATTACTTTATTTATTCCCATGTCATAAGAATGATCTCATCCTTTGGTTGTGCTTCAATCTATTTCCACTTCATTTCTTACTCCAAGAAATGGGTATTCATGAAGAATTTTTTTATACTTGAAGCAATTTTATCAAGGGATCCATAATTCATTCCTTCGGTCTTTAAATTTTTACTAAATCTAAAAAAAATTGAACACTTTATCAACAAAAAATAATTTCCAAAGTTTAACTTAATCCATTACACAAGTAGTTAATCTTAAGAATCATCCAAAACATGTTAGTCAAAATTCAACAACCAAAAATTTAGAAGTAAGGTCACTAAATTTCCAAAATCATCTTAGAATTAGATTCCCCAAACAAAATAATCTAACTATTAATCTCACATACCAAATATATGAACACCTTGATCACCTTAAAACCTTAATTAAAACATGCATGCTTCCAAATCCATAAAGAAGAAGTACTACAATACAATCATTATATATCTCATGATTCTTATAACTATAATATCATAACGTAATTCTTGAATCCAAAAAAAATAATTTAATTATTCTACTTTGACTGTAGTGACAACATAATCTTAACCTTGATCCCTTTTCTTCTTCTGATCTATATTCCCTTGATGCTCAGGACATTCATTTGAATAGTTCCCTATCTCATTATAGCTGAATAAATGGAAAACTTCTTTATTTCCATTGAAATCATGAGCCTGGTGTACTTTCTCCCACACTTACAGAAAACTTTCATTCCCTTCAAGCAAGCACCAGGATATTTCCTTCCACAATTATCACATGTGGTAAAATCCTTCTTTACATTCTTCCCTTTATCTATATTTTTATATGTAATCCTATTATTCTCTTGTTTCCTTTCAAATACATAATATTTAGATAATTATTTCTCTATATTAATATCAAATGACACTATATTCTCATATAATGAGAAAGTTTTGTAGACTAGTGCCTTTCAAATAATTGGATTAATCCCATTTAAAAAAGGGTAAATCATACTTCTTAGGTTATATATGTATTCTACAATATGCCTTTATATAATTATAAAGTTGGTTTCATATTTTGAAACATTCACTTCCTCCTTTTTTCTCAGACTCAAGAATTTTCTCTCTATATATGCTCACAGTTTAAGAGGGAAATATTTTTCCAAGAAAATTTACTTAAAATCATTTCATTCCATGTTTTCTATTTCCTCATCCACCTTAGTGTTTTTAATCATTTAAAACCATTTATCATCATCTTTATAGATATGATAAAACATCATGAAAACATTCTACCTTTCATTAATTCCCAAATAAAGAAATATTCTTTCAAAGGAACTTATCCATTACTCAGCTACAAATGGATTTTTAGCCTAATTGAAAGAAGAAGTTTGTTGATGCTTAAAGTAGTCTAAAATTTTTACACTGTGATGTGGATCAGTAGGATTCTCCATATGGGAAAGGTAATTGATCATAATCCGAGTCGTCTATCCCAATATAGTTATAATTATTTCATCTCTAGCTACAGCTCCATGTCCAACTTCATTATCTTTCCTAAGAGTAAAATCCCTACATGAACTGATACGGTTTCAATTCCTTCTTCTATGTTCTATTTTTTTAAAAATGGCATACACTATATTAGATCAAAGCATTATAAAACATAATGTATAATCTCAAAAATAGTGAATCACATAAACAAAATTAAGAATTTAGGTATAACTAATATCTAAATCATAAGCTTCATTTATTTGGATATATTTTAAAATTTTGTCATAGGTTTTCATTTACTAATCTATGTTTTCCAAAATCTAGTTCCCAAGGTTTCAACTAAACTTCCTTTGATACCAACTATAAATACCCCGTCCCCAATAGCCTAGAGTCGGTGGTTAATTTATTACATTGGCGTATTATACAAGGAATCACATCCTGAAGGACTTAATAGTTTAGTAGTTTTTGAAAACTAGATATATACTATGACAACCATGCTTTTTATTACAACTTAAGCATGCTTTATTACATAAAACTTCACTTGATACAAAAAAAGAAGATCGAGAGGTTTAGTGTCTTTGGGGCTTAGGATCATTACATAAAAACTTTAAACTTTAAATACAACATCTTTATTGAAAACTTCCTTTACATGACCACTACATTCCTTCGTACTTAGCATTGCATGGGATAACCTGAGGACATGCACAAGAAAAGGGTGAGCTATAAAGCCCAGTAAGGGAGTACACAATGAATAACATGAGGAGTACAATACATGTTAGTAAATAGAAACATCAATAGATCATTAGAGTAACATGAACATAAATGCATGATAAAGCATGATAACCATAACATGGAAATGTGGCAACAACACTTAACATTGAATTAGCATGAGCCAAGGCTCATTGCACATGGAGCATGAGTAAACCCTCATTGCACTTGAAGCATGAGTAAACCCTCGTTTCACTTGAATTAGCATGAGTAAACACTCATTGCACATGACGTATCATGATACTATACTTTACCCAATGCATTGGAGCGCTATCAGGGCGCACCCTTCTTAAACATTTCATTTCATGCATAAGTGTGCCACATGGATCATAAAACATGGATTCATAAAACATAATCATTTATTCCACAATAAAAGAATGTGGAATTCATACATGAAACTTTATAATCAATAAGTAAATGTGCATAAAGTTGAATACCCTTGATGGAGAAATGGGCATGGTATTCACTACACAATGACATTGGCTTAGAAAATCGGTGCGATTTCGGTAGCGTAACGGCGTGACATAAGAATTCATAAAAAAGTTTGATGAGAGAGAAAGGGGTTCCTCATCATATTTACATGTAATGGACAGTAAGGAGTTCATATATATACATGTCCCAACAATTGAAATGGAATTTAAATTCATGATACAAAAGTATTGCTTGAATGTAAAATAAGAGAGAGAAGTTCCTTTCGGAATTTCGGCATAGTAACGGGTGTACATGGGAGGAATTTAATGAGAGAGAAAGGGTTATCCCATCATTCAAAAAATAAGAGGTCAGTATGGGGGAGGTGAGAAACCATACCCCAACATTCATAATTTAAATTAAAAGGGCAATACAACTTAAAGAAAATTGACAAAAATGAGAAAGGAAGAAAAAACCCTTACTTGGAAGTGTGCTTCCAAAGGCTAGAGAGAGGCTTGTGAGAGGCTTCTTGGGAGCTTGGGGCACCTTGAGAGGATTCTAGAGAGAGTAGGGCAGAGGTTGGACGAACTCCAAGGGATTTTAGTGAGGAGGAAGTGGGATCTTGGGTGGGTTTATATAGGAAAGGTGAGGGAATTCTTTATTATTTAGGTTTGGGACCCCTTATATTAAAATAATCCAAACCACAAACCATCCCATGGTATTTTCCCATGGTTTCTGGAAAAGGAAAGGGGAAAAAAATATTTTACAAGGCCAAGGTCCGAACTTATTAAAAAATTAGGGTTGCTTATGTGGAGGTGAGTCACACTCCCATGGAAATTAATTTAAAAAGGCAAAGTGTTGAATAAGTCTTGAGGGCTCCATTAATGCTTTGAAAAGTAAGTCAAACAAACCCAAAAACTCATTATTTTAATGATAAAACACATATTGGCCGAACATAAGGATTATGGTATTTTATTACATCACCATTGGGTCATTATGATGTCATAAAACACATTATATATTTAAATGGTATTTAATTTTTACCCAAAAATTTGACTGTCTCAGAAAATTATGAAAAATTCACCGTTGGATAATTTCAACGTCCTGATTCCAAAAATAATATTTATTTTATCTAAATAATTTTCTAAATATGTGAATTTTCTCTTTTAAAATAAAAACCGACATTTATAAAAAAATTCACAGGTTTTGACAGAAATGGCTTTCAAACCTTAATAAAAATTTTAATTGCATTCATAAAATTATAAGATCACTTATATTTAATAAAAATTAATGTAATATTAATAATAATATTTTATTAAAATATTATTTAATTCAAAAATCCTTTAATTTAATAAAATATAATTCTTAATTAAATAATAACTAAAAACACCATTTGTACTTTAAAAACTAATTACAATGTATCAAAAATGACTAGAAATTATATTCATTATTATATACAAAAATAATGTACATGAACATGGTGCTACTTATTTGTTACATAACTCCTTAAAATAGCCGCATAAGACCTAAGGGTAAGGTGTGCGATGGTGACAGACTCTTGGGGTGGCTCGGATAACATCGCTCGAGTTGTAATTTCAATCAACTTACACTTTTCCCGTAGACGATCACGTTCGAGCTTGACTTGATGAAGCTCAGCTTGGTCTTGGTCAAGGGAAAATCCCAAAGATGCCACCTATTTTCCGAGCTCTGACAAATGGGCTTCGTAAGGGTCAATTCTACTGGATGAGGCCATCGGTTCCTTTGTCTTAGTAGAAATGGGTTCGTTAAAGCCTTATATTTATACTACTCAGATGATCACTGTTCAAAGGCTATAAAAGTAACGGTCACAAATCTTAACGTAAAACTAAAGAAGTTGACATCTTATAAAAACATTTTTCATAAAGAAACATTTAATTGGATCAAGAGGGATTTTCTATTAATGAAACTTTGGGTTGTTACAATATTCCCCCCTTAAGAAATTTCACCCTCAAAATTTTCCTTTTCCCACACTAAAACAAATGTGGGTAACTCAGCTTCATCATATCCTCTGACTCCCAAGTTGCTTCTTCAAACTTGTGGTTTCTCCACAACACCTTGACGAGGGGCATTGTCTTATTTCGTAGAACTTTTTCTCTACGATCTAAGATCTTCACTGGTTTCTCCTCATAAGAAAGATCATCTTCCAATTGTACCACCTCAGAAGAGAGTACATGTGAAGGGTCAGGTATGTACTTCCTTAAGAGGGATACATGAAAGACATCATGCACCTTGGACATAGTAGGTGGAAGTTCTAGTCGATAGGCCACAGCCCCAACACGATCAAGAATATCGAAGGGGCCAATGTACCTTGGACTTAACTTCCCTTTCTTTCCAAACCTCATAACCTTCTTCCATGGAGATATGCGTAAAAACACCATGTCTCCAACTTTAAACTCAAGGTCTCGTCGACGATTATATGCATAACTCTTCTGTCGACTTTGGGCTGCCTTGATATGTTGTTGAATGGTTTTCACCTTCTCCACCATTTCTTCGACCATTTCTGGTCCAAGAAGCTTACGTTCACCGACCTCATCCCAACATGTCGGTGTTCTACACCTTTTCCCATACAGGGCTTTATATGGTGCCATTTGGATGATCGAGTGGAAACTATTATTATAAGAGAACTCAACCAGAGGAAGATGTTGATCCCATCCTCCTTTAAAGTCCATTGAGCACGCTCTCAACATATCCTCAAGTGTTTGGATAGTCCGCTCGGATTGGCCATCAGTTTGAGGATGATAGGCCGTATTGAATTCAGTTCAGTATTCAGAGCATGTTGAAGACTCTTCCAAAACTTAGAGGTAAATCTTGGATCTTGGTCAGAAACAATAGATAGTGGTACTCCATGCAACCGTACCACATCCCTGATATATATCCGTGCCAGTTGATCCAAAGATAAATCCTCTCGAATAGCAATTAAGTGTGCAGTCTTTGTAAGACGATCCACAACAACCCAGATTGCATTATTGCCTTTGGATGTCTTTGGAAGTCCGGTGACAAAGTCCATGGTGATGTTCTCCCATTTCCATTCTAGTATGGGCAATGGTTTCATCATCCCCTTAGACTTCTGCCTCTCTGCCTTCACTTGTTGACACACCAGGCACTTTGATGTATATTCAGCGATCTCCTTCTTCATATTATCCCACCAAAAGTTTTCTCGGAGATCTCAATACATCTTTGTGCTCCCTGGGTGGATAGAGAAATTTGAACTATGTGCATCATCCAAAAGTTCCTTCTTCAGCTCTGAACTTTATGGAACACATATTCTTTTCCCAAACCACACAATTCCTTCTTCATTAACATTAAACTCTAAGGATCTTCCCTTTTTGATAGCTTCCACTTTTTCTTGGATTCTCGCATCATCCTTCTGAGCATCCTTTAACCTTTCCAAAAGAGATGGTTGAGCAATCATTTGTGAAAGGATTGATGATGTTCCCTTATTTATGATTCCCACATCCATCTTCATTAAGTCTAAGAAGATTGGATCCTTCTAAATTCTCATCATTGATAGAATCGCTGGATCCTTTCTACTTAGGGCATCTGCCACCTTGTTCGCTTTCCCAGGGTGGTAATGTATTGAACAGTCATGATCCTTGATGAGCTCTATCCATCTTCTCTGGCGCATATTAAGCTCTTTCTGTGTGAATATATATTTAAGACTCTTGTGGTTAGTATATATCTCACATTTCTCTCCATAGAGATAATGCCGCCAGATTTTCAAGGCAAAGATCACCGCCGCCAACTCCAGATCATGCGTTGGATAGTTTCGCTAATGGATTTTCAACTGCCTTGAGGAATAGGATATCACTTTATCATTCTGCATTAGCACACATCCTAATCCCTTCTTCGAAGAATCACTGAATACCACAAAAAGCTCCCCACTTGTGGGTAAAGTGAGCACGGGTGCAGTGATAAGCCTCTTTTTCAACTCCTTGAAGCTTTCTTCGCATTCATCACTCCAAGAAAACTTTACTCCCTTTCGAGTTATCTTGGTAAGAGGGTTGGACAATCGTGAGAAATTTCTCACAAATCGTCGATAATATCCAGCTAACCCCAAGAAGCTACGGATATCAGTTACCGATGTTGGCCTCGGTCATCCCTCAATTGCATCTGTTTTGGAGGGGTCCACAGATATCCCATTGCTTGTGATGATATGGCCCAAGAATGAGACCTCCTTCAACCAGAACTCACACTTACTGTACTTGGCAGAGAGCTTCTCCTTGCGCAAAGTCTCCAGTACAGTTCTTAAATGCTCCTCATGGTCCTCCTTGGTTTTGGAGTATATTAGAATATCATCTATAAAGACTACCACAAATTTGTCTAGGTAGTCTCTAAAGACTCTATTCATCAAGTCCATGAATATTACTGGAGAATTGGTGAGTACTAAAGGAATTACTATGAATTCATAGTGCCCGTACCTTGTACGAAAAGCAGTCTTGGGGATATCTTCCTTCTTCACCCTTACTTGATAATATCCCGACCGCAAGTCCACCTTGGAGAAGTATTGTGCTCCACGCAGCTGATCAAACAAGTCATCGATTCTTGGGAGAGGATACTTGTTCTTTATCGTGATTTTTTTAAGTTCACGATAATCGATGCAAAGCCGCATTGACCCATCATTCTTCTTGACGAAGAGGACTGGTGCACCCCATGGTGATGCACTTGGGCGTATAAACCCTTTATCCAGATTCTTCTGTAGTTGTTTCTTTAGCTCTTCAAGCTCAACAACATCCATTCTATATGGATTCTTGGATATTGGTATCTCCCCAGGTATAAGTTCAATTGAGAACTCAACATCTCTTCTTGGAGGAAGACCAGGAAGTTCCTCGGGAAATACTTCAGCGAATTCCCTCACAATAGGCATTTCTTCAAGGGTGGTTTTTTCCTTGGACTCAATCATCTAAGCCAGATATGCGTGCTCATAAGGCATTAATATCCATGATTGAGATGATGGAGCTAAAAGAGATTCATCTTCCTCCTGACACTTGTAAAGAATCGGGGGTCGATTCTCCATATGGAGTGTGATTTCCCTCTCCTGAAAATTTATGTTGGCTCTATATAAGGAAAGCCAATCCATTCCAAGAATTGCATAAAATTCCACCAGAGGGAGTATGATGAGGTTCGCCGAGAAATTCAATCCACAGATTATAACAGGGGAGGACTTATACTCATGGGATGCAATGATTTCCCCATTTTCCGTACTCACCGACATCTTTACTTCCATGATTTGTGGTGGTGCAGGGATTGTTCTACTAAACTTTTGAGATATAAAAGAATGCGTAGAACCTGAATAAAAAAGTACGTTCGCTATTCTTGAATGAATAACTAGCATACCTGTCACCACTTCATTGTCGGGGTTCACTTCGGCAGAAGTGATGGTAAAAGTTCTTCCTTGCTGTCTTGGAGGTTGCTGGTTGCCTCCGATAACCCTTGGATTAGGGCACTGATTTGAAAAATGACCTGGTTCTTTACATTTGTAGCATTGAACAATGCATTGAGGTTCGAACGAAGCGTTCCTCTCCTCTGTCGTATCCGCGGGTCCTTCTTGCTGACAGTTAACATCTAGGTGCCCTTCTCTTCCACACTTGAAGCATTTTCTTGTCCCCCTAAGGCAATTTCCAGGGTGCTTCTTTCCACACTTTTGGCAAGTGGGGTGCTGGAACTTCTTAGCGTCGTTGGATTTATCCATCGGACCACCAGCATTGAAGTCCACCTTACGTTTCTTGTCCCCATGATACCCCTGTGATTCTCCAATCTCCATTTCAACCTTGAGGGCACATCGGAAAATTTCCTCATAGCTGTCGAAGTCACGGATCGCTAATGATTTCCACAAGCTAGGATTCATCCCACCAAAGAAGCGGTCAACCTTTCATTCAGGGGTAACGACAAAGCCGGAAGCGTATCGTGCAAGCCTTGTGAATTTTTCCTCGTACGCTCCCACAGATTCTTCATCTTTCTGTTTGAGGGAAAGGAAGTCCCTTTCCATCTTAAGACGGAGGGTGCGCGGAAAATATTTATCAAAAAACATCTTCTGGAATTCCTTCCATTCCAAAGCCTCGATCTCCTCCTCAGGCTTCGTATTTTTGATCAACGTCCACCATTGATCAGCTTCACCCTCCATACGATAAGCCACTAGGAGAACCTTCTCTTTTTCAGAGCATTGGAGGATGGAGAATATCTTTTCAATGGAGTTGATCCATTGTTCAGCGATCGTGGGATCGGATGATCCACTAAAAGTAGGAGGCCTTTGTCTCATGAAGCTCTCAATAGCGACTTGTTCTTTCTTAGGGGGGGTTGAACGTTCCTCTTGACCAGTTTTTCTATTCAAAACTTGAGTTATCTGAGAGAGAAGCATGACAAAGTTCGCAATTCCCGATCCCATTGGATTGGGCATCTCATAAGTACAATCACCACACTGATCTTCACAACGGTTGTTAGCCCGAGTTCTCCTATTACTGGCCATTGGCTGGAATAAAAGGAAAGTTAGGGGTAACACATAAAGGGTAATCCAAAGACAAAAGTTGATGACTTATAAATAAACTTTAATCTCTTTAACTCATGAGTCTATAGGATTCAATCCAGGATTTTCATGATCTTTCTTCTAACATATATTCTTAGGGGCATTTTTCCCTTAATAAGGGTTCATACTAAGACTGTGAATTTATCAAAACATATCCCCCGGGAGTGTCGTAACCAAGAGTGCAGCAAGGCCCGTTGTCGTGCACCAGTTCCCGTTCGATTCTAGCTCAAAGTGGTTTTTTCGGGTTTTACCCCTAGGATACATCTGTGCCAGAGCCGCCTCTACCTACTCATATCCAGACAGGGATGTATTTGTTTGATAAACCACTTACTTAGTATTTACCAAAACTTAGGGATGCTTTTATTATACTTAGTCTTGTATCTAAGGCTTTACTAGGGTTTCCTAATCCCAAAAATAACTAAACCTATCCTCTGATACCAACTATGACAACCCTGCTTTTTATTACAACTTAAGCATGCTTTATTATATAAAACTTAACTTGATACAACAAAGAAGATCGAGAGGTTTAGTGTCTTTGGGGCCTAGGATAATTACATAAAAACTTTAAACTTGAAATACAACATCTTTATTGAAAACTTCCTTTACATGACCACTACATTCCTTCGTACTTATCATTGCATGGGATAACCTGAGGACATGCACAAGAAAAGGGTGAGCTATAAAGCCCAGTAAGGGAGTACACAATGAATAACATGAGGAGTACAATACATGTTAGGCAATAGGAACATAAATATAGCATTAGAGTAACATGAACATAAAGGCATGATAAATCATGATAACCATAACATGGAAATGTGGCAACAACACTTAACATTGAATTAGCATGAGCCAAGGCTCATTGCACATGGAGTATGAGTAAACCCTCATTGCACTTGAAGCATGAGTAAACCCTTGTTGCACTTGAATTAGAATGAGTCAACACTCATTGCACATGACGTATCATGATACTATACTTTACCCAATACATTGGAGCGCTATCAGGGCGCACCCTTCTTAAACATTTCATTTCATGCATAAGTGTGCCACATGGATCATAAAACATGGATTCATAAAACATAATAATTTATTCCATGATAAAGGAATGTGGAATTATTCCATGAAACTTTATAATCAATAAGTAAATGTGCATAAAGTTGAATACCCTTGATGGAGAAATGGGCATGGTATTCACTACACAATGACATTGGCTTAGAAAATCGGTGCGATTTCAGTAGCGTAACGGCGTGACATAAGAATTCATAAAAAAGTTTGATGAGAGATAAAGGGGTTCCTCATCATATTTACATGTAATGGACAGTAAGGAGGTCATATATATACATGTCCCAACAATTGAAATGGAATTTAAATTCATGATACAAAAGTATTGCTTGAATGTAAAAGAAGAGAGAGAAGTTCCTTTCGGAATTTCGGCATAGTAACAGGTGTACATGGGAGGCATTTAATGAGAGAGAAAGGGTTCTCCCATAATTCAAACAATAAGAGGGAAGTATGGGGGAGGTGAGAAACCATACCCCAACATTCATAATTGAAATTAAAAGGGCAATACAACTTAAAGAAAATTGACAAAAATGAGAAAGGAAGAAAAAACCCTTACTTGGAAGTGTGCTTCCAAAGGCTAGAGAGAGGCTTGTGAGAGGCTTCTTGGGAGCTTGGGGCACCTTGAGAGGATTATAGAGAGAGTAGGGCAGAGGTTGGACGAACTCCAAGGGCTTTGAGTGAGGAGGAAGTGGGATCTTGGGTGGGTTTATATAGGAATGGTGAGGGAATTCTTTATTATTTAGGTTTGGGACCCCTTATATTAAAATAATCCAAACCACAAACCATCCCATGGTATTTGCCCATGGTTTCTGGAAAAGGAAAGGGGAAAACAATATTTTACAAGGCCAAGGTCCGAACTTATTAAAAAATTAGGGTTTCTTATGTGGAGGTGAGTCACACTCACATGGAAATTAATTTAAAAAGGCAAAGTGTTGAATAAGTCTTGAGGGCTTCATTAATGCTTTGAAAAGTAAGTCAAATAAACCCAAAAACTCATTATTTTAATGATAAAACACATATTGGCCGAACATAAGGATTATGGTATTTTATTACATCACCATTGGGTCATTATGATGTCATAAAACACATTATATATTTAAATGGTATTTAATTTTTACCCAAAAATTTGACTGTCTCAGAAAATTATGAAAAATTCACCGTTGGATAATTTCGATGTCCTGATTCCAAAAACAATATTTATTTTATCTAAATAATTTTCTAAATATGTGAATTTTCACTTTTAAAATAAAAACAGACATTTATAAAAAAAATCACGGGTTTTGAAAGAAATAGCTTTCAAACCTTAATAAAAATTTTAATTGCATTCATAAAATTATAAGATCATTTATATTTAATAAAAATTAATGTAATATTAATAATAATATTTTATTAAAATATTATTTAATTCAAAAATCCTTTAATTTAATAAAATATAATTCTTAATTAAATAATAACTAAAAACACCATTTGTACTTTAAAAACTAATTACAATGTATCAAAAATGACTAGAAATTATATTCATTATTATATACAAAAATAATTTACATGAACATGGTGCTACTTATTTGTTACATAACTCCTTAAAATAGCCTCATAAGACCTAAGGGTAAGGTGTGCGATAGTGACAGACTCTTGGGGTGGCTCGGATAACATCGCTCGAGTTGTAATTTCAATCAACTTCCACTTTTCCCGTAGATGATCATGTTCGAGCTTGACTTGATGAAGCTCAGCTTGGGCTTGGTCAAGGGCAAATCCCAAAGACGCCACCTCTTTTCCGAGCTCCGAAAAATGGGCTTCGTAAGGGGCAATTCTACTGGATGAGGCCATCGCTTCCTTTGTCTGGGTAGAAATGGGTTCGTTAAAGCCTTATATTTATACTACTCAAATGATCACTGTTCAACGGCTATAAAAGTAACGGTCACAAATCTTAACGTAAAACTAAAGAAGTTGACATCTTATAAAAACATTTTTCATAAAGAAACATTTAACTGGATCAAGAGGGATTTTCTATTAATGAAACTTTGGGTCGTTACATATACTTTAATCTTACATTATAAATTAAAATATAAAAGACAACATAGAGAATCTTTTGATAACACCATTATCATCTTAGTTTAACCCTGCATATAATTCATAATAAACTTATTAAAATCCTGAGAAAAATAAAACATAAGTAGTGAGATCAGATGCTCGTTAAGGGTATACATATAATAGAAGCTATCATAAATAAGCATAAATGATTAATTCAAGGTAAGTAACTAAAAAACATGTTATTTAATCAATAAATAAAGAATAATATGGAAATGATCAAATAAATACATATAAATAATTACATGAGAATTAAACTTAACCATGGATATTTTGATAGTTTAACAATCATATGGAATATCAATAACTAATATCATAATGAGAGAATTCATAATTTGGGATGTATAAAACATGCCATCAAGGCCTTAGCCAAAAATTCTATATAAATGGGTAAGGCCTCATCCAAAACCTGATCTAGTTTGTCTCATGAGACCTACCGATTCATAAAGGGGATAAAGCGGTCCCTGACCATCACTTACTAAGTCCAATTCATTACTCATGTGAATGGGGTTAAACATAATCAAAATATACATTCATATTTAAACTAGTATATGAAATGTTAATAACTTTCCCCAAACAATAAACATAATCATAAACCATCCAGTGTAATATGATGAATGGTATCAAAATAGCACATCTATAGTCAAACTGGTTATAAACAATTCAATAAAATATGGTAGATGGTATCATAAGATATCAACCTAAATTAAGAACAATATCTAACAAATGGTGTTGACATAGATGAAAATACTCCAATAAAACTATGAGAAATTCTTGAGGAAAATGTCACTTTACTTTGAATTCATTTATTTAAAAAGTTGTGAAATTATAAAAGAAAAAAATTTCTTTGAAAATAAACTTGTAAACTTGTGAAGGATTCATCAATACATTAAGGAATCATGAAATTGGTAAAATCCACTCATTCTGTATAAGTTTTTTTTAAACATTCCATTTAAATTTTGGAAATAACATTTAAAAGAGTATTTTTAAAAGAGAGTGTAAGCATTAACCAGATGAATCAAAAAATTTATATCAGATTAAAATCCTCATAAAACAAGTTTAAATACAATATATAATCAAAAAAAATACACATAATCACAGCATGACATAATCAATGGGGTAGAAGTTTAACCTAAAAAATGGAAATTGGGTTAAGAATTCCCTTACCATTTTGTAATGAGTCAAATCATATTCCCTATAAAATTAATGATCATGAAATGAAACATTTAATGAAATGAAGATAAAAATATTCATGATATGATATATTTAATGGAATTATTTACAACACACACAAGAAATCAGGGTTAAATAAGGAATATATCTCACATAAGTAAAAGTGAGACGAGAAACCCTACGTTAGGTCTGATTTTCACCATATGTGTCTAAACCTCATATATAATGGTTTTAAACATATTATTAACTTACACTAGAATCATATTAATATTTATAATACCATATATTATCCTATTATACCATTTTACCACTCAGTTATTAATAATATTTATTCATTTCACTATTTCAGGTATTAATTGCATTGTTTCTCATGCTTGTTTTTTCATAAAATTACCAGTTCTCTTACATAGGGTATAGATACAAAATTTCCAGAAAAAAATTAATGTTATAAATATTATATTTAATCATTAAATAAATTTTTATAACTATTTTTTAGTTTTGATCATAGAAAATGAATTACACCGCTACGTGTAGATGTTAAGTCATACGTACGTACGTGCAATGCTTTGATTTTTTGTATGATGGATAAAAGAAATAATATGGTTGTTTCATAATAATAATAACATATAATTATATATATTATACTAGATTTATTATTTTAGGACATAAACAACACATTAACAGTAAGTAGAATTAGAAATAAATTTGAAATAGTCGTTGAAGATGATTACCTCTTCTTAGAAGGACTTCCTTTAATCTATTTTTAAGGGATATAGGGTTGGTATTTTGGAAGGAAAAACCTTAAAAACTTAAATAAGGTTTTTGGGAAGATAAATGGATAGATTTTGGTTGAGATATAAGGATCAAGGTAGTGAAATGAAATGAAGAAAGGAGTACCTTTTTATAATTATATTGAGGGGCACCCTTGGAAATCCTGAAAATATTAAATTATAATAAATTAATTTTCTATCAAAATACAAACAAATGTCCATGGATTATAATATAATATGATATAAGGTTTTAATCTCACCATCCAATAAATTTTTTACATGTTTTTTTTATTTTAAACCTTATCATTTTGATTGACCTTAGTTAACATATTTTAATTTTAATTATGGTAAAGTTTTAATTAATATTAAAATGTGGTGATTTTTTACTTAAAAAATTTCAATTGGGCTACTAATGGTAAATTTATGACATTTTTTAAAAATTAATAATAACTTTTTATTTTTAAATTTTTTTATGGTTTTTATATAATGTAAGAATATATTATTTTGATAAAATATCATTAGTGTCAATTTTGATTCTATTCATTACATTGGCCTTAAGTAAATTAAGTAAATAAGATAAATTTGAACCAAAACATTTAATACACCCCTAATATGTCATAATAATCCATAAAATTCATGTATAACCTTAATTAATTTAAATTATATTTATTTTAATATTTTTAATATCATTTATTTGATTGTTTTATTAATAAAATAATTATTGCATCATCATTGTGTAATTATTTAAGGTAATTATTTCTTCAATAAAAATTAAAAATGTAATACCATGTAGATAAATATTTTATCTTTAAAAATAATATCTATAGCTTCTGAATAACACCATGTTAAAAATAATATAGTTATTAAAATATGAATGTGATGTCTTTGTCTTTGTCTTTTCTTTAAATAAAATATTATAAATATCATAACCTCATCCAAATGGTTCCCAAAAATCATAAATAAATTTATATCATCCATCCAACGGCCTGAAGGTCTTCAAATTTTTATTTTATTTAAATTAGAAAACCCCTTTTAAAGGATGAAGGGGGAACCCGAACAGACTTCAAGGACATAGGACAATCACGACCTAAATGTCTAGAGATACAACCCAACCCGACAACATGGAGTTATCCCTCCCCATCATTTGACCGTGAAAAATCCTCCACCATTGAATGGCTGTACAGCAAGCCAATGTTCTGTGTCAAAGAACAGGCCAGATCCGACGGCTGACGCCATACCCTCTCAACTTCTAAATCTGTAAAGCACCGCAAAGATGAAAGACAAGCTCTGAAACCTCTTATGGGACTTGCTACATGAGATCAGGCTCGAGTACATCTCCAATCCAACGGACCATGTAAAGAACTATTACAGATAAAACATCTTCAAAAGTGAAATGAGAAACACAATGCTTGAATCAACACCACAGAAGCTCACCGATCCATGGGCACCTCCGACACCACACGTAGCAACCTGGAAAAGAAGACAAACCAAGAATGTGAATTAGAGCCTTCGTCACCTAGGACTGGAAGACTCAAAATCACATTAATGAGATGTCTCCGATGAGGGGGTCTGAGCCAGTCATAACTAGCAGCGCCTCTCTAAGCATGAAGCTGGTCATCTCAAAATTTAGAAGAACCCTCATCAGATTCCAAACTGGTCGAACCACGGGAAACAAAAGCACCAGTAAGGAGGGATGCTCCTGAAATGGAAACACTGCAAGAACACCATCCACACAGATAACGTTCAAAACCTGTAAAAGAACCACCACAACCTCAGACTGCAAAATCCCATAGTCGATCAAGGACCAAAAAAATCCCACCCCCTGATCCGTGTTGAAGGCAAATCTAAGCCATCCATCCGAAACCGAGACGAACTGAGACGCACCAGATCAAATCCGTCACAGACCACGCCAATTCCAAACCTCTTACCGGGGCCGACGCCTGAACTCAGAAACACACCAGATCCGATCCAAGCCGGACGACATCGACACCAAGTAACACGTCAGACCATCACCGAACCTAAAACTCATCAGATCTGAAGAAACTGAGTACTGTACAACCATAAAAACCGGATCGAGGATGACGTCGGGACAGAGAACATTCCTGGAGCAGCGTCGGAGGTGACCATCGACAAAACACGCCATCACCAAGCCGGATGTCCGGAGACAGCCTGAGCCACACCAGGACACGCTGAAGCCGTCACCAAGCACCGCGAGTCTGAGACGAGATCCCGAGGGCCACCCCGCAAGCCACGGATCCAGAAGGCGCCAGCACAGAGCTTCCAAGCCACGCCGGGGGGGAGGAGACAGCTCCCGATGAAAACCCTAGAAGCGGCGAAGGGGAGAATACCCACCGCTCAGAGGCTTACCATAAATTTATATCATGAAAATAAGTTTATTAAGTTTAAAATGGACTCTTATATTCATTCATAATATACCATTTTCACCATGTGGACACATAAGATGTGTTTAAGACAAGAAAAGGGATATTTTTTTATTTTCTTTAATTTAAATAATATTAGTAATTTTCATGGAAAAGTGTCTATTAAAAACCTAAAATTATAAAATTAGGTGTTAAGGGTATAATATAAATCCTAAAATAAAATTTGTAAAAATTTTAGGATAATTATATAATCCTTATCATATTATTTTTATCCCAAATTACCTTATTTACCCTTAACCATGGTAATAAAAATTTACCAAAGTTACTATTCATATTGAACAAAAATAAATGGATCATATTTAATAAATTTTTAAATTATAATTACAAATATGGAATCCATTTTTCAAAGTTCAAAACACAAAAGTGGAAGAATTTAATTTAAAATTAAATCGATAAAAGGCAACTATAAACAATTTTTTTGAAAATACATTATTGAGCCCCAAAATGTACATATACCAAAATAAGGTATAATGATAAAATAAATTATAATATTTATAAATAAATATTATTTAAGTTTCATTGAGATAAAATTCAAATCAAAAATATAATTTTAATATAATTAAATTGACAATTTTATAAAAATCAGTATTTTTTGTTATTCACTGGAAAATAAATATTTTTAGAAAAATACAAAAAATTTACCCTAACCTAATTTTTATATTATTATTTTAAAAATGAAGTTTATTTTATTCAATATAATTTATAAAATTTTCAAAACTTAGTTTTAAAACAAGTTCACCATTAAATAGCGGTAAAATTACCTTTTAAAAAAATATAGCTTTTATGATTGAAATTGGGTTTGTTCTTATCTTAAGCCTATCAAACTTATTGGTTAAATTTAAAAATGTTTTATTGAATATTTAAAATATAATTTTCATTAATATCTTTCAATAATAATGATTAAATTACTTTATTAAGATAAAATTCCAAAATATTTTTTATAAAAACACATCTTTTATGTTCAATTGGTTTTTATTTTTATTTATAATTAATCAGTAACCAATAAATTCAATTTATAAACATGTTTAAACTATATTTTCATAATTTTGTTAATATCATTCATTCCCTACATTCAAATGTCTAGGTGATAACTATCACAATTAAATGATAATATTTAATCATTTTTTTAAGCTCAGTGTTCTGTGTAACATAAGCTATCGAAGAAGTTAAATTTAAAAAGAGGCATACCGTAAAATCATGGGGTGTTATAGATCTTCCCAGGAATTGAGAATCATGATCACCTGGGTGGTATAACTCTACACCTAAATCCTTGGTTCTTTAAGCAATGGCCTCATTATTCATTGTTTCACAACATGGTTGGGGTATAAAATACAATGCATGATAGATATAGCACATACCATGTATCTCAGCTAGAGGGTAGCACATATAGCTTATCATAACCTACCTAACTAACCTCACTATACACATACATAAAAAAACACATCCACTCACACCCATGATGATCATAGGCCCTTAATTCATACTCAAATTGCAATCAACCCTAAGGTTACTACTTTCCTTGATAAAATTTTAATCCCCTCTCAGGACATACACTACCTCATAGGGTCTCAAGGAAACACATGTCAATCCATACCCCCATCATGAACACGTCACTAAAACCCATTAATACCCTAAGTATCCCCGCACTATGCTCTGTATTTCTTTATAATACATTCCCATGCACCATTTCCATACATGGGATAATGAATATCCTCTTAGGTATACCCATAGGAATTACCTTTCCTGTATTATCCAAGACATATAGTGCTTACCAATAATATAGCATACTCATCTCAAGATCTAATATCACTTCTAAGTAAGCTCCATTTCCAAGGAATACACTCCCCACCTAATTAAACATTCGCAAGTTCTACTAGGTTCACTCAAAGAGAGTGATTAATCTCTTCTGTGACCCAGCATCATAGGATATTCAAGCCTAAATTCTTACCAAGGTCTACTAAAACTCTTCTGAACAGTCTACTCCCATCAATCAATGAGTTTCAAGGTATCAAGGAAATTCCCATATCCTTTCATAGACAATTTTCAATCTTCGACACTAACTAGTTCATCACTTAGGGACCAACCACTTGGAATCCCTTAACCCTCCCACTTAGAGTAACCTTATTCCATTCACATTTAATCCCACAAGCTATGTATACTTTAGGGTTTGTTGGACATAACTAAAGGTCTCATCCATTTGTGACATAGTTACTTTATGACCTTAAAATTAGTAAACAATTTCCATTAAACTCAATTAACTTGTAAAAGGATTTAATCTAGTGTGTCATACATTTCAAGACTCACTCAACCCCTTTGAAAAATTATTGAACCCAGACCCCAATAGAACACGCATGCAATGCACATATATACACATGAATGTGGTGAATTATTAAATGGACCACCTACCAAGACCTTATATAAGTTAACTAATCTGATATCACTACTTTATTCAACCTTGTTCAGCTAAAATTGATAAATCAAACTAATAGGACCTAAAATGAGGTTTATACCAAAATATTAGTGAAATTAATGAAATAAAGAGAGAGGTATTTAGTCTTAATTTAGCCTCTCCATGAGAGACTTCTTACTTTATATATCATGTTTATTTGATAAGAAAAGGTGATATAGGATCCCAAAGGGTTAATTGGGATAGGGTGAATCATGAGAGAGAGGGGTAGTGGGGTCATGAAACAAAATAAGGGAGGTTTCCTCTTATAAAATTAATTCAAACCTTTAAAAATCATAGTGTTTTGTATTGAAACATGAAATTGGGAATCATCGAACAACACCCCCTCTAGAGAAATATTGCGACGAGACATTTTGTTTCATGTTGAAAAACACATCTCCAAAAAATAACTATAAAATCCAAGACAAACATTTTGGTGTGACCATTTCTTCATGGATCAACCCTCCACCTAGGTGAATGGAGATACTCTTTGTTGGTCAGAGTGGACACTCAAGAGGGGAGTGAATTGAGTTCCAATTAAAAATTTATGTTTAAAAGATTTGTATTAAAATCTCCCAATTTATAAAACAAGTTAAACTGTAGTGAATTTATAAAGATTGTAAATGTTCAATCAGTTTCTCAAAGATTGATTACTTCTCAGTTAACTTAATATGAAGATTAAGTTAGCTTCTGAAACTAAATTACTGGTTCACAATAATTACAAACACTTCCTAGTTCAAATATTAAAGTTACTTTAAAATATATTTATATTTAAAGTACTTAACAACGGAATATTTAAAATAGTTTTATCAAAGGAAAAAAGCACAACAGTTTTAAAGCAAGAGGTTCAGTCTCAAGGTGAGACTTACTCCTCTCAAACAGTTTATATAAACTATGATCCACACCCTGGATCGCGGTTTTTACAATAGTACTCAGACTTTTTAGGTCCTCAAACCTCTACCATAGTTCTATGTGGGAAAACTAAACAACAGCACACAGGTTGTCTAGGTCACACTTGACCTCTTTCACAAAACAGAGTGGGATACAATAAGGTGTAAAAAGTTTGGTGTGAGGATTTAGTATCCTCCAGTTCAGCCCAAGAGTCAGTGTGTGTCTAAATAGACAGATGCACACACTCTGTTCAAAATGTTAAACAAAGGTTCACTATAGAGAAAATAAATACATAATGAGTTTAGAATGCTCTGAGTGATTGTAGATGAGATCTGGACTTGTTTAGATGTTGCGGATGTTATTTGAGTCCTTTTTGGTGAGGATGACACAAAATAGAGTGTCATTGTTCTTCTCATCTACAGTTATTCAGCCGTGTGCATATGATGTTCAGTTGGAATAGCAACTTGGCTTCAGTGTTTGTTCTAGGTGAATGATCTTCTTAAAGCTCTCTGTTTTTCACAGGTGTTCTTCAAGTTCTTCTTTTATTTCATGGTCCTTCACACACACGTACGTCCCCGTCTTCTTGTGTGTCTCTTTCTGTTTATTTCTTTGTATATTTGTATCTCGTTTTGTCTGCAGATCGATCTTCCTTTTGATTCCTTGAGATCCAGCAAAGGGAACGATTAATTTTTGACTGGTACGAGGTACGGTTCCCTAACATCCAACAATCAAAATTAATTAATAGCAAGTGCATTAAATTTATCAAATATGACTATTAGAATTAAATAAGAGTTAATAGAAATTCAAACAGTTTTCATGACTGTCGGTGAGTCATGAGATCGGTAGGTCATTTGAATTTGCATCAGTATCAGTATGTCATGTGATCAGCATCGGCTTTGGTAGGTCACACTACTACAAATACGCCTTTTATCAGCGCTAAAAGTGTCATTTAACAGTACTAGAAAAGCGCTGTTAAAGACGACAAAGATAAAGGGGGGTCCCCTTTATCAGCGCTCCAAAAAGCACTGATAAAGACCCCTTTTATTAGCGCTAAAAAAAGGGCTGATAAATGGGGTCTTTTATCAGTGCTAAAAAAAGCGCTGATAAAGGGGTCCTTTATCAACACTTTCTTTTTAGCAGTGATAAAAGACCCTTTTTATCAGCGCTTTTTTTAGCACTGATAAAAGTAAAAAAAATTAAAAAAATCCTACCAATTGGGGGGGATTTTATAGCTCTTGAGCCCCCCTTTTAACAGCACTTTCCAGCCCCTCAAGTGCCCGCACGCACTCCCCCTCCATCCTATATCAGTGCTACACCCACCCCCTTTATCAGCGCTATCCCCCAAATCCACCCTCATGCGCGCGCCCTTGCCACCACCAAGATTTGATCTCGTGACCTCCCCCTTGCGTGTCTAAAGCCTTTACCACTCTTCCATATTTATTTTTTCTCCAGTTAATGACATATCTATTTATTTATATTTATATTTAGTTATATTTATTCATATAGTAATATATAGTTATATTAATATATATATATATTTATATTAATATATATATTTATAGTGATATTAATATATATATTTATATTTATATCAATATATATATATATATAGTTATATTAATATATATATATAGTTAGATTAATATATAGGTACATAAATATTTATATATTGGTATTTTAAATAAAATGGATATTAGTTATTATTTAGATAAAGCTAATATATTTTATATGTAAATGGTATATAAATATTTATATATTGGAAACTCAATGTGACTGTTTGAGTGAGACTTCAGGACCCATGTAGGTCAAGTGATATTTTCATTTTTCCTAAAGGCTTCTCGTGGATGATAAGTTCTAAGTGGGGAGGTTGTAATTACCTGTGTTTTCAATACAAGGTATAATTCCATGGGAAATTGAAATTTTGGCATTTATTGGATTGGCCATTCTTTTAACTGAGCTTCAAAACATAATATGTAGTTATATTAATATATATATATAGTAAGATTAATATAGTTATATTATATATATATAGTTATATTAATATATATATTTATAGTTATATTAATATATATATTTATAGTTATATTAATATATATATTTATAGTGATATTAATATATATATATATATAGTTATATTAATATATATATATAGTTATATTAATATATAGTTATATAAATATTCATATATTAGTATTTTAAATAAAATGGATATTAGTTATTATTTAGATAAAGATAATATATTTTATATGTAAATATGTTTAATTATTTATTTAAAAAATTAAATTTTTAGGTGTGAATATATAAAAAAATATGTACATATAGTTATATATTTGATTATAAATAGCAATGCATTATAAAAAACGATAAAATTTCAAAGACATAATATCAATATGAATGTAATAACTTGGAATAAATTCAGTCCCCAACAAAAAAAGGCAATAATACCCCCCTTAAACGAGGCTGAAAATCCACAAAATGTTAAAAAATCAGGGTACCCCGACTAAAAACTCAGTTTTAGAGTCCTTCTGGGCCTTTTTGGACTCGAAAAAACTTTTACTGGGTTCCCCTCAAGTCATTAGGGTGTAAATCTCATCGCAGGCTTCGATTTGATATGTGGTAGAGCTCAAACGGACACTCATATCAAAAGTTATGGCCGTTTGAAGTTTGAGTTGCGTTTTCAACATATTTTGGATCTTTTTTTAATTTTTTTTATTTTTTTAGTCTTCAAATTGTTATTAAATGACTATTACTCCATAATAATTAGAAAATTATTAATTAAAAATAATTTTTTAATTTTTTTATAAGCCATTTTCACTAAATATCTTCTATATTAAGTGTAACTATATATTTATACTTATCTAAAATATATTTAAAATTATATTTAAAAAATATATATTATATTTACATCAATATAACTACATATATATATTTAAATATTAATATATGTTTTTTAATGAATTTTTTTTGAAAGTAGACCCTTTATCAGTGCTTTTAAAAAAAGCGCTGATAAAGACCCCCCTTTATCAGCGCTACTAAAAAAGCGCTGATAAAGGGGTACCCTTTAACAGTGCTAAAAAAGTGATGTTAAAGGGGGTGCCTTTATCTACGCTAAAAAAGCGGTGATAAAGGGGTACTTTTATCAGTGCTTTTTTTAGCACTGATAAAGGTACCCTTTATCAGCAATTTTTTAAGCTCTGATAAAGGTACCCCCTTTATCAACGCTTTTTCGTTAGTGCTGATAAAGGGTGGCGCTAGACTTGCCCCATTTTGTAGTAGTGTCATGTGATTAGCATCGGTTTCGGTAGGTCATTTGATCAGCATCGGCTTCGGTAGGTCATGTGATCAACATCGGATTTGGTAGTGTAACCTCCCGACCCCAGCTACCCAGAGTCGGTGCATTACTTCGTAACATTGGCATGATCACAAAAGATCAAGTTTCAAAAGACCGATTAGTTTAGTAGCCTTGGAAACACTAGATACATTCTTAAACGTTACATTACATCATAAAGTGAAAAACTACAATAACAAAGTCTCCATAGTCCACACTCATATCCTCTTCTCACAATCCCTGCAGGTCATTCATAAAATACTTCTTCACATCCTGGAAAATATTAAAACATTGAAAGGGGTGAGCTCAGATGCTCAGTAAGGATAACAATATTGCGGAAGCTTTCATAAATAAACATAAAAATTTAAGGCAATGTATAACTAAAACAAAATCCTTTTAAACATGAACATCAACATAATATGGAAAAAGTAAAATGAGATAATGCCATTCACTTCTTCACATGGATATTCTACTGGTCGAATAATCACATGCAATATCAATAACCACTTTCATAATGAGGGGATGTATAATGCCGGACATTCTGAAACATTTTGTCAAGGCCTCGGCCAAGACGTCTAAAATGATTAAGGCCTCGTCCAAAACCATAAATCAAATTGGGAAAGGGCCTCGGCCAATTCCACGTCTAGTTGTCTCATGAGACCTACCGATGCATCGAGGAGCTATAGCGGGCTCCACCCGTCACTTATTAAGTCCAATACATTCCTCATATGAATAGGTTTAAACATATCATAAACCATAACATAATCGTATCACATAAAACATGCATAAAGGAAACATAACATTTCCACATTTCAATCGCAAGATATCAATAAAACACATTGATATAATAAAAACGCTTTCAAAACCGTTTTCAATACCAAAATAAAAGAAAGTTAAAACTTTGTATTTATTTTTCATTAAAAAAAATGATGGCTTGTAGAGGAAGCCGAAACTCAAATAATGGTCACGGCGGAGGAGAAGTCGTTGTCACCGCGTAAGTACGGAAAGAAAAACATTCCCTTTTGTCGTTTAGCAAAACGCTTCGTATAAAAAGATTCCTTTTGAATAAACGTAAAAGTCAAAGGGGTTTATACACCGTATAAAAGAAATTTGTGTATAAAACAAAATATGTCTCAATGGATGGTGATTGAGACGAAGTCCTTAAAAAGATCATTTTTAGAATAAAATAGATCTATTATGTGTATTCACTATAGGTACACATAAAGAAAGTAAAAATACAAAATAATACATAATAATATCATGACATAATCGGAAAGTAGGAGATTAACCCAAAGAATGGAAGTTGGGTTAAGAAGTTCCCTTACCTTGCGTCTTGTCCTGACTCGACCGTTCTTTAACCTCCTGAATAATAAACTAGAGTTAATTTCTATTTACTTAAGAACCTTTTTCATGTTCATTATTCCATTTATATCACTTATTACCATGTTATGAACATTATTTAATTATTTAAGTTAATAACGGTCATTTTGTCGATCTTTGGTACTTGAGTCAACAATAACCTTCTTATAATTACAAGTTGTTCATGTGGTGAAATATCCATTATATCCAGAATTATATTAATGATGTAGATATCATATATATCATATATATCCAGTATATACATTCATTCATAATATTACGTAACATCTAGAGGTAAGAAATGAAATGCACCGTTCATGGAGACGGTAAGCCGTACGTACGCATGAACGCTACTTTCATTTCTATTTCGTATTTAATGTAGTGAAATCATAATTATATAAAGGTATAATATAGTTCCAGTATAATATCATTTACTCCATCCTTTATACATCCCACATATGGCATTAACGATTCACATCACTTTGAGGGGGCGGTAGTCCGCACTTCCTAAAATGAAATTATCGCGTTTTACCCATAATGGAAATCATAAAGTATGCCATAAATGAGAAATAAAGAAGCATAAGTAAAACATAAACATATTATATATCATATAAAAAAATAGTGACATCTTAATGGCCACCTTTGAAGGTGTTATATGAGTGTTGAACAATCATCGTTTCGTGAGGCAGAAATTCGCCATCCACAGAAACCGTATGTTCTTTAACCATTAGATGTAGGTGTGTGTAAGTGTAGCTCGAATACTTCTTATAAAAACATCCCAATATATTTAGGATACTGGTGTTGTTACAAAAGAAATGAATAAAAAGAGTTTAGGGGGTTGGAGAAGAAAAATAAAACAAAACAACATTAGAGAAGACATTACCTCAAAATCGGGTAACTCTTTTTGATTTGAGCCAAAGGCTTCCTTGGGAAGAGTTCTTCCCAAATTGAGGCTTCTAGGAGTAATAGAGGGATGTTGGGAGAGTATTTGGGCAGAGGTTGTCCGAGCCAAATGGATTGAAAGTGTAAATGAGGAGGGAGAGGTGGGGGCCTTTTATAAGAGGAGAGGAGGGGCTCTTTTGGAAAGATTGAAATGTTACATTATTACACAATGATTTTCTGGTTCTAAAGGTCTCACACTTATATAATTCGAGGCTAAGGTGATAAGGGTTCGAAATCTCCTCATCCAATTGGCTTTGGACAAGTGTAATCATTGGATTTTGCATTATCATCCCATTTTATTTAAATCGTTAAATAATGAGGTCATCGCTGCATCATCATGATGTCATAAATAATTTAATTTATTTAATGTCTAAAAATTATAAAAAAAATACTATGATGTAGGAAATCTTTTTATCTTTCAAATTAATTTTTATAATCAAAATTTTTACTTGTTTAACCCCACTTAAAAACTGTTTTAGTAAAACAACTCATGTTTGTGTCAATTTAATTTTAACATTAAATAAATATATATTAATGTCATTTTCCAACTAAAGTGGCTCCATGGGGTCCCCAAGTTGACCCATGGGTTGTCTTGGTCGGCCATGACTCATACAATAGGAGTAGGATAAGTTTCATGCTCATCTCATATTATTATAACATTATTTGTACCTTAAACTACACTAATTACCTCTAATCGCGATTAAGAACTTAAAAGTTACTATTCACCAAAAAATATTTTAATCTCATTGAACCACATTTTACTTCTTAATGACAACCATGTATGTCGGATTTTTGAAAATCAAATCACAGAAGTGGTAATATTTCATTTAAACGAAAAATCAGTTATTTAACTACCACTTAGTGGTTTCACTATTCATCAAAAATTGAAGTTTTTCAGAACAATGCCAAAATTTCACCCTAAGCTATAATTGATATTCCGAATTCAAAAATGATGTCTATTTTAAAAAATTCCAAACATATAAGTTGCATTAATTAATTTTATAATTAATTCCCGTTGTCACGACAAATAGCGTGTTTTTAAGAAACAATTTATATCAAAAGATTGGCAATTGTTTATGTCCAATTTCAATGTTAAATTAATTCTAATGACCACCATTGGATAAAATAGTAAAAATATAGTCTAATTATACTTTAAAACCACTAAATAGTATAATTTATCACTATAAATTATTTTTATTAAAAAAGTTGTTTTTAAGTAATTTTCACTATTCATAAAAAGTTAGAAGTTCTCAGAAAAATACCAAAAATTCAACATAGGCTAATTTCGATATTATGAATACAAAAATGAAGTCCATTTTGAAATATAAAATTTCTATAATTTTAAAAGGTGGTTATTACTATTCATAACGGCTACTTTGATTAGTCGTGGTGTTTTAGAACTCGAACTTGCGTACAATGCAGGCTATTGCATTATTGAAAGAGAGGCATATCGTGGAAGCTCGGGGTGTTACATTATCCCCTCCTTCAATAAATTGCGTCCTCGCAATTTGATATTTTTCTTTGAAAATAAAAGGTTGAAAATAGAAAATACCTTTGTGGAAAACCCGCATCGGAAATAAGGTTAATAAAATTTAGCCTTAATAAGAGGGAAAGGGAAATGAAAAAGTCACCACCCAATTATGATCTTGATTAGGAGAACATTGGTGGCAATTAGAGACATATAATTGGAGAAAAAATGTAAATATTCGTAGGGAGTGATTGAGGTCATCAATCACAATCAACTGTCAAATTGAGGGCCTCAAAGCCTTCAATTTGTGTTGATTTAAAATATCATCAGTTCAACAAGACATAAGGTATTAGGATAACACATTTTTTTGTTTTAATATCCCTTTACTAAAGTTTAAGAATTAATTTATTTATTGAATAACAGATAGGTATATATATATTTATGCCTGACAATTAAAGTTTCAACCTTCAACTCACCTTTCACTCAAAAAGATAATAGAACCCAAAAATATTATACTTTTCCTAATTGTATAAGGTTCCAAATGTTAACACATACAATTTAGATTAGTAAAATTATTTCCTAATAACCAGGGACTTCCTGTAGGCTAGTGGTAGGAAATAAAGGCCTGTCGCACTATGGTTGTGGGTTCGATTCCTGCAACTTTGTCCGACGCGACGGGTTATGCTCCACCCTGCAGGTTGTCCTTTTCCTAAAAATATAGTACTATACTATTCCAAAAATAATCTTCAGAAATGATTTAACATTAAACAATACTATCCAAAGATCAACTTAATCCACTCCAACCTTTATAGTTATCCAAAATACCTCTGTCCAGACTTTCTCTAAAAGGTCTCTTAATTCCAAAATCAATTGTAACATCAGATTCCCCAAACAAAGAAAAGTTCCTCTTATTGTCACATACTAAAAATATGATTACCTTAATCATATTAAAACCTTACTGAAATCAAAAATTAATGCAGTACAATCCACATATATATATATCACATTATTCTTATAACCAGAATATAATCCTTAAGTCCAAAAGAACCAATACATTAATTATTCCGCTTCAACTGTAGTTACAGCATAAGATTGGCCTTGATCCCTTGGCCTTTTCTGAGGTAAGTTTCCTTGACGCTTAGGACATTCATTTGCATAATTCCCCATTTCCCTACAATTGTAGCATTCAACTTTGGCAGCCTCTTTCTTTCCCTTGCAATCATGAGCCTGGTGACCCTTTTCTCCACATTTATAACAAACTCTCATTCCTTTTAGGCATGTACCAGGGTGATTCTTTCCACAATTATCACATAATGGAAAATCCTTCTTTCCCTTTTTCCCTTTATCTGTCTCTTGTTCCCCCGTTCTCTTCTTCTCTTGCTTTACTTTGTTGTCATAAGACTTAGAGAATTCCTTTTCTGTCTTGATAGCACACGAGAAAATATCTTCGTATGTTGAGAAAGATTGTGATAATAAAGCTCGACGGAGAAATGGTTTTAACCCATCAAAGAAACGATCAATCTTACTCCTTGGGTTGCGTATATAATCGGCAGCATGCCTCGCTAACCTTGTAAAGTTAGCCTCATACTTTGCGAAATTCACATCCTCCTTCTGCCTCAGACTCAGAAATTGTCTTTCCATATCTGCTCGATGGTCACGAGGAAAGTATTTTTCTAAGAAAAGCTCTTTGAACTCCCTCCATTCCATATTTGATACATCATCATCTTCCTTTGTGTTTTGAATCAGCGACCACCACTGATCGGCATCTCCAGTGAGGCGGTAAACTGCCATGACAACCTTCTCCCTTTCACTACTCCCCAAGGCATGGAATATTTTCTCTAAGGAATTTATACATTACTCAGCTACTATAGGATTTGTACTCCCATTGAAGGTTGGTGGTTGTTGCCTCATGAAACGATCTAGCATTGATCCTCCACGTTGCGGATCAGGGTGCTCCATACGAGTAAGGTTATTATTCATAACCTGAGTGAGTTTTCCCAGTATGGTAATAAGTTGATCAGCACCAGTTGTATCTCTAGATCCACAATAATTATCTTGAGAAGGAGGGAAATCCCTACACAGAGTGCGTGCATTGATATGGTTTCCATTCCTTCCACTAGGCGCCATTTCTAAACAATGGCATAAACTAGATTAGTTTATGAATTAAAATACATAATTCCATATTTGTAAAACACTTTACATAAATTGAACTATTTATGGATATAATCCACAATCATAAAAAGAAATGTTTTCATTGGTAAAGTATATACTCATAACCCTTCATAGTGGTTTGTAAATAAAATGAGAATTATCCTAAGCATATCCCCCGGGAGTGTCGTAACCAAGAGTGCAGCAAGGCCCGTTGTCGTGCACCAGTTCCCGTTCGAGTCTAGCTCAAAGCGGTGTTTTCGGGTTTTACCCCTAGGTACATCTGTGCCAGAGCCGCCTCTACCTGCTCGTATCCAGACAGGGATGTATTGCTCGGAAAACTCACATCATCTCTACAATACCAAAATTCTAGGAAGTTCTTCTATACTAATCCTCAAATTCTATCTTCGGGATATGTGCTCTAATCAGAGTTTATCTAAATCTAGCTTCCAAGGTTAGTACTAAACTGCCTCCGATACCAACTGTAACCCCCCGACCCCAGCTACCCAGAGTCGGTGCATTACTTCATAACATTGTCATGATCACAAAAGATCAAGTCTCGAAAGACCGATTAGTTTAGTAGCCTTGGAAACACTAGATACATTCTTAAATGTTACATTACATCATAAAGTGAAAAACTACAATAACAAAGTCTCCATAGTCCACACTCATATCCTCTTCTCACAATCCCTGCAGGTCATTCATAAAATACTTCTTCACATCCTGGAAAATATTAAAACATTGAAAGGGGTGAGCTCAGATGCTCAGTAAGGATAACAATATTGCGGAAGCTTTCATAAATAAACATAAAAATTTAAGGCAATGTATAACTAAAACAAAAGCCTTTTAAACTTGAACATCAACATAATATGGAAAAAGTAAAATGAGATAATGTCATTCACTTCTTCACATGGATATTCTACTGGTCGAATAATCACATGCAATATCAATAACCACTTTCATAATGAGGGGATGTATAATGCCGGACATTCTGAAACATTTTGTCAAGGCCTCAGCCAAGACGTCTAAAATGATTAAGGCCTCGGCCAAAACCATAAATCAAATTGGGAAAGGGCCTCGGCCAATTCCACGTCTAGTTGTCTCATGAGACCTACTGATGCATCGAGGATCTATAGCGGGCTCCACCCGTCACTTATTAAGTCCAATACATTCCTCATATGAATAGGTTTAAACATATCATAAACCATAACATAATCGTATCACATAAAACATGCATAAAGGAAACATAACATTTCCACATTTCAATCGCAAGATATCAATAAAACACATTGATATAATAAAAACGCTTTCAAAACCGTTTTCAATACCAAAATAAAAGAAAGTTAAAACTTTGTATTTATTTTTCATTAAAAAAAATGATGGCTTGTAGAGGAAGCCGAAACTCAAATAATGGTCACGGCGGCGGAGAAGTCGTTGTCGCCGCGTAATTATGGAAAGAAAAACATTCCCTTTTGTTGTTTAGCAAAACGCTTCGTATAAAAAGATTCCTTTTGAATAAACGTAAAAGTCAAAGGGGTTTATACACCGTATAAAAGAAATTTGTGTATAAAACAAAATATGTCTCAATGGATGGTGATTGAGACGAAGTACTTAAAAAGATAATTTTTAGAATAAAATAGATCTATTATGTGTATTCACTATAGGTACACATAAAGAAAGTAAAAATACAAAATAATACATAATAATATCATGACATAATCGGAAAGTAGGAGATTAACCCAAAGAATGGAAGTTGGGTTAAGAAGTTCCCTTACCTTGCGTCTTGTCCTGACTCGACCGTTCTTTAACCTCCTGAATAATAAACTAGAGTTAATTTCTATTTACTTAAGAACCTTTTTCATGTTCATTATTCCATTTATATCACTTATTACCATGTTATGAACATTATTTAATTATTTAAGTTAATAACGGTCGTTTTGTCGATCTTTGGTACTTGAGTCAAAAATAACCTTCTTATAATTACAAGTTGTTCATGTGGTGAAATATCCATTATATCCATAATTATATTAATGATGTATATATCATATATATCATATATATCCAGTATATACATTCATTCATAATATTACGTAACATCTAGAGGTAAGAAATGAAATGCACCGTTCATGGAGACGGTAAGCCGTACGTACGCATGAACGCTACTTTCATTTCTATTTCGTATTTAATGTAGTGAAATCATAATTATATAAAGGTATAATATAGTTCCAGTATAATATCATTTACTCCATCCTTTATACATCCCACATATGGCATTAACGATTCACATCACTTTGAGGGGGCGGTAGTCCGCACTTCCTAAAATGAAATTATCGCGTTTTACCCATAATGGAAATCATAAAGTATGCCATAAATGAGAAATACAGAAGCATAAGTAAACCATAAACATATTATATATCATATATAAAAATATTTACATCTTAATGGCCACCTTTGAAGGTGTTATATGAGTGTTGAACAATCATCGTTTCGTGAGGCAGAAATTCGCCATCCACAGAAACCGTATGTTCTTTAACCATTAGATGTAGGTGTGTGTAAGTGTAGCTCGAATACTTATTATAAAAACATCCTAGTATATTTATTATACTGGTGTTGTTACAAAAGAAATGAATAAAAAGATTTTAGGGGGTTGGAGAAGAAAAATAAAACAAAACAACATTAGAGAAGACATTACCTCAAAATCGGGTAACTCTTTTTGATTTGAGCCAAAGGCTTCCTTGGGAAGAGTTCTTCCCAAATTGAGGCTTCTAGTAGTAATAGAGGGATGTTGGGAGAGTATTTGGGCAGAGTTTGGCCGATCCAAATTGCTTGAAAGTGTAAATGAGGTGGGAGAGTTGGGGGCCTTTTATAAGAGGAGAGGAGGGGCTCTTTTGGAAAGATTGAAATGTTACATTATTACACAATGCTTTTCGGGTTCTAAAGATCCCACACTTATATAATTCTAGGCTAAGGTGATAAGGGTTCGAAATCTCCTCATCCAATTGGCTTTGGACAAGTGTAAGCCTTGGATTTTGCATTATCTTCCCATTTTATTTAAATCGTTAAATAATGAGGTCATCGCTGCATCATCATGATTTCATAAATAATTTAATTTATTTAATGTCTAAAAATTATAAAAAAAATACTATGATGTAGGAAATCTTTTTATCTTTCTAATTAATATTTATAATCAAAATTTGGACTTGTTTAACCCCACTTAAAAACTGTTTTAGTAAAACAACTCATGTTTGTGTCAATTTAATTTTAACATTAAATAAATATATATTAATGTCATTTTCCAACTAAAGTGGCTCCATGGGGTCCCCAAGTTGACCCATGGGTTGTCTTGGTCGTCCATGACTCATCAAATAGTAGTAGGACAAGTGTCATGCTCATCTCATATTATTATAACATTATTTGTACCTTAAACTACACTAATTACCTCTAATCGCGATTAAGAACTTAAAAGTTACTATTCACCAAAAAATTATTTTAATCTCATTGAACCACATTTTACTTCTTAATGACAACCATGTATGTTGGATTTTTGAAAATCAAATCACAGAAGTGGTAATATTTCATTTAAACGAAAAATCAGTTATTTAACTACCACTTAGTGGTTTCACTATTCATCAAAAATTGAAGTTTTTCAGAACAATGCCAAAATTTCACCCTAAGCTATAATTGATATTCCGAATTCAAAAATGATGTCTATTTTACAAAATTCCAAACATATAAGTTGCATTAATTAATTTTATAATTAATTCCCGCTGTCACAACAAATAGCGTGTTTTTAAGAAACAATTTATATCAAAAGATTGGCAATTGTTTATGTCCAATTTCAATGTTAAATTAATTCTAATGACCACCATTGGATAAAATAGTAAAAATATATTCTAATTATACTTTAAAACCACTAAATAGTATAATTTATCACTATAAATTATTTTGATTAAAAAAGTTGTTTTTAAGTAATTTTCACTATTCATAAAAAGTTAGAAGTTCTCAGAAAAATACCAAAAATTCAACATAGGCTAATTTCGATATTATGAATACAAAAATGAAGTCCATTTTGAAATATAAAATTTCTATAATTTTAAAAGGTGGTTATTACTATTCATAACGGCTACTTTGATTAGTCGTGGTGTTTTAGAACTCGAACTTGCGTACAATGCAGGCTATTGCATTATTGAAAGAGAGGCATATCGTGGAAGCTCGGGGTGTTACATTCTCCCCTCCTTCAATAAATTGCGTCCTCGCAATTTGATATTTTTCTTTGAAAATAAAAGGTTGAAAATAGAAAATACCTTTGTGGAAAACCCACATCGGAAATAAGGTTAATAAAATTTAGCCTTAATAAGAGGGAAAGGGAAATGAAAAAGTCACCACCCAATTATGATCTTGATTAGGAGAACATTGGTGGCAATTAGAGACATATAATTGGAGGAAAAACGTAAATATTCGTAGGGAGTGATTGAGGTCATCGATCACAATCAACTGTCAAATTGAGGGCCTCAAAGCCTTCAATCTGTGTTGATTTAAAATATCATCAGTTCAACAAGACATAAGGTATTAGGATAACACATTTTTTTGTTTTAATATCCCTTTACTAAAGTTTAAGAATTAATTTATTCATTGAATAACAGATAGGTATATATATATTTATGCCTGACAATTAAAGTTTCAACCTTCAACTCACCATTCACTCAAAAAGATAATAGAACCCAAAAATATTATACTTTTCCTAATTGTATAAGGTTCCAAATGTTAACACATACAATTTAGATTAGTAAAATTATTTTCTAATAACCAGGGACTTCCTGTAGGCTAGTGGTAGGAAATAAAGGCTTGTCGCACTATGGTTGTGGGTTCGATTCCTGCAGCTTTGTCCGACGCGACGGGTTATGCCCCACCCTGCAGGTTGTCCTTTTCCTAAAAATATAGTACTATACTATTCCAAAAATAATCTTCAGAAATGCTTTAACCTTAAACAATACTATCCAAAGATCAACTTAATCCACTCCAACCTTTATAGTTATCCAAAATACCTATGTCCAGACTTTCTCTAAAAGGTCTCTTAATTCCAAAATCAATTGTAACATCAGATTCCCCAAACAAAGAAAAGTTCCTCTTATTGTCACATACTAAAAATATGATTACCTTAATCATATTAAAACCTTACTGAAATCAAAAATTAATGCAGTACAATCCACATATATATATATCACATTATTCTTATAACCAGAATATAATCCTTAAGTCCAAAAGCACCAATACATTAATTATTCCGCTTCAACTGTAGTTACAGCATAAGATTGGCCTTGATCCCTTGGCCTTTTCTGAGGTAAGTTTCCTTGACGCTTAGGACATTCATTTGCATAATGCCTCATTTCCCTACAATTGTAGCATTCAACTTTGGCAGCCTCTTTCTTTCCCTTGCAATCACAAGCCTGGTGACCCTTTTCTCCACATTTATAACAAACTCCCATTCCTTTTAGGCACGTACCAGGGTGATTCTTCCCACAATTATCACATAATGGAAAATCCTTCTTTCCCTTTTTCCCTTTATCTGTCTCTTGTTCCCCCGTTCTCTTCTTCTCTTGCTTTACTTTGTTGTCATAAGACTTAGAGAATTCCTTTTCTGTCTTGATAGCACACGAGACAATATCTTCGTATGTTTAGAAAGATTGTGATAATAAAGCTCGACGGAGAAATGGTTTTAACCCATCAAAGAAACGATCAATCTTACTCCTTGGGTTGCGTATATAATCGGCATCATGCCTCGCTAACCTTGTAAAGTTAGCCTCATACTTTGCGACATTCTCATCCTCCTTCTGCCTCAGACTCAGAAATTGCCTTTCCATATCTGCTCGATGGTCACAAGGAAAGTATTTTTCTAAGAAAAGCTCTTTGAACTCCCTCCATTCCATATTTGATACATCATCATCTTCCTTTGTGTTTTGAATCAGCGACCACCACTGATCGGCATCTCCAGTGAGGTGGTAAACTGCCATGACAACCTTCTCCCTTTCACTACTCCCCAAGGCATGGAATATTTTCTCTAAGGAATTTATCCATTGCTCAGCTACTATAGGATTTGTACTCCCATTGAAGGTTGGTGGTTGTTGCCTCATGAAACGATCTAGCATTGATCCTCCACGTTGCGGATCAGGGTGCTCCATACGAGTAAGGTTATTATTCATAACCTGAGTGAGTTGTCCCAGTATGGTAATAAGTTGATCAGCACTAGTTGTATCTCTAGATCCACAATAATTATCTTGAGAAGGAGGGAAATCCCTACACAGAGTGCGTGCATTGATACGGTTTCCATTCCTTCCACTAGGCGCTATTTCTAAACAATGGCATAAACTAGATTAGTTTATGAATTAAAATACATAATTCCATATTTGTAAAACACTTTACATAAATTGAACTATTTATGGATATAATCCACAATCATAAAAAGAAATGTTTTCATTGGTAAAGTATATACTCAAAACCCTTCATAGTGGTTTGTAAAGAAAACGAGAATTATCCTAAGCATATCCCCCGGGAGTGTCGTAACCAAGAGTGCAGCAAGGCCCGTTGTCGTGCACCAGTTCCCGTTCGAGTCTAGCTCAAAGCGGTGTTTTCGGATTTTACCCCTAGGTACATCTATGCCAGAGCCGCCTCTACCTGCTCGTATCCAGACAGGGATGTATTGCTCGGAAAACTCACAACATCTCTACAATACCAAAATTCTAGGAAGTTCTTCTATACTAATCCTCAAAGTCTATATTCGGGATATGTGCTCTAATCAGAGTTTATCTAAATCTAGCTTCCAAGGTTAGTACTAAACTGACTCTGATACCAACTGTAACCCCCTGACCCCAGCTACCCAGAGTCGGTGCATTACTTCGTAACATTGGCATGATCACAAAAGATCAAGTCTCGAAAGACCGATTAGTTTAGTAGCCTTGGAAACACTAGATACATTCTTAAACGTTACATTACATCATAAAGTGAAAAACTACAATAACAAAGTCTCCATAGTCCACACTCATATCCTCTTCTCACAATCCCTGCAGGTCATTCATAAAATACTTCTTCACATCCTGGAAAATATTAAAACATTGAAAGGGGTGAGCTCAGATGCTCAGTAAGGATAACAATATTGCGGAAGCTTTCATAAATAAACATAAAAATTTAAGGCAATGTATAACTAAAACAAAAGCCTTTTAAACTTGAACATCAACATAATATGGAAAAAGTAAAATGAGATAATGCCATTCACTTCTTCACATGGATATTCTACTGGTCGAATAATCACATGCAATATCAATAACCACTTTCATAATGAGGGGATGTATAATGCCGGACATTCTGAAACATTTTGTCAAGGCCTCGGCCAAGACATCTAAAATGATTAAGGCCTCAGCCAAAACCATAAATCAAATTGGGAAAGGGCCTCGGCCAATTCCACGTCTAGTTGTCTCATGAGACCTACCGATGCATCGAGGAGCTATAGCGGGCTCCACCCGTCACTTATTAAGTCCAATACATTCCTCATATGAATAGGTTTAAACATATCATAAACCATAACATAATCGTATCACATAAAACATGCATAAAGGAAACATAACATTTCCACATTTCAATCGCAAGATATCAATAAAACACATTGATATAATAAAAAATCTTTCAAAACCGTTTTCAATACCAAAATAAAAGAAAGTTAAAACTTTGTATTTATTTTTCATTAAAAAAATGATGGCTTGTAGAGGAAGCCGAAACTCAAATAATGGTCACGTCGGCGGAGAAGTCGTTGTCGCCGCGTAAGTACGGAAAGAAAAACATTCCCTTTTGTCGTTTAGCAAAACGCTTCGTATAAAAATATTCCTTTTGAATAAACGTAAAAGTCAAAGGGGTTTATACACCGTATAAAAGAAATTTGTGTATAAAACAAAATATGTCTCAATGGATGGTGATTGAGACGAAGTCCTTAAAAAGATCATTTTTAGAATAAAATAGATCTATTATGTGTATTCACTATAGGTACACATAAAGAAAGTAAAAATACAAAATAATACATAATAATATCATGACATAATCGGAAAGTAGGAGATTAACCCAAAGAATGGAAGTTGGGTTAAGAAGTTCCCTTACCTTGCGTCTTGTCCTGACTCGACCATTCTTTAACCTCCTGAATAATAAACTAGAGTTAATTTCTATTTACTTAAGAACCTTTTTCATGTTCATTATTCCATTTATATCACTTATTACCATGTTATAGACATTATTTAATTATTTAAGTTAATAACGGTCGTTTTGTCGATCTTTGGTACTTGAGTCAACAATAACCTTCTTATAATTACAAGTTGTTCATGTGGTGAAATATCCATTATATCCAGAATTATATTAATGATGTAGATATCATATATATCATATATATCCAGTATATACATTCATTCATAATATTACGTAACATCTAGAGGTAAGAAATGAAATGCACCGTTCATGGAGACGGTAAGTCGTACGTACGCATGAACGCTACTTTCATTTCTATTTCGTATTTAATGTAGTGAAATCATAATTATATAAAGGTATAATATAGTTCCAGTATAATATCATATATAATATCATTTACTTCATCCTTTATACATCCCACATATGGCATTAACGATTCACATCACTTTGAGGGGGCGGTAGTCCGCACTTCCTAAAATGAAATTATCGCGTTTTACCCTTAATGGAAATCATAAAGTATGCCATAAATGAGAAATACAGAAGCATAAGTAAAACATAAACATATTATATATCATATATAAAAATAGTGACATCTTAATGGCCACCTTTGAAGGTGTTATATGAGTGTTGAACAATCATCGTTTCGTGAGGCAGAAATTCGCCATCCACAGAAACCGTATGTTCTTTAACCATTAGATGTAGGTGTGTGTAAGTGTAGATAGAATACTTCTTATAAAAACATCCTATTATATTGAGGATACTGGTTTTGTTACAAAAGAAATGAATAAAAAGAGTTTAGGGGGTTGGAGAAGAAAAATAAAACAAAACAACATTAGAGAAGACATTACCTCAAAATCGGGTAACTCTTTTTGATTTGAGCCAAAGGCTTCCTTGGGAAGAGTTCTTCCCAAATTGAGGCTTATAGGAGTAATAGAGGGATGTTGGGAGAGTATTTGGGCAGAGGTTGGCCGATCCAAATGGCTTGAAAGTGTAAATGAGGTGGGAGAGGTGGGGGCCTTTTATAAGAGGAGAGGAGGGGCTCTTTTGGAAAGATTGAAATGTTACATTATTACACAATGCTTTTCGGGTTCTAAAGGTCCCACACTTATATAATTCGAGGCTAAGGTGATAAGGGTTCGAAATCTCCTCATCCAATTGGCTTTGGACAAGTGTAAGCCTTGGATTTTGCATTATCTTCCCATTTTATTTAAATCGTTAAATAATGAGGTCATCGCTGCATCATCATTATGTCATAAATAATTTAATTTATTTAATGTCTAAAAATTATAAAAAAAATACTATGATGTAGGAAATATTTTTATATTTCTAATGAATATTTATAATCAAAATTTGGACTTGTTTAACCCCACTTAAAAACTATTTTAGTAAAACAACTCATGTTTGTGTCAATTTAATTTTAACATTAAATAAATATATATTAATGTCATTTTCCAACTAAAGTGGCTCCATGGGGTCCCCAAGTTGACCCATGGGTTGTCTTGGTCGTCCATGACTCATCCAATAGTAGTAGGACAAGTTTCATGCTCATCTCATATTATTATAACATTATTTGTACCTTAAACTACACTAATTACCTCTAATCGCGATTAAGAACTTAAAAGTTACTATTCACCAAAAAATTATTTTAATCTCATTGAACCACATTTTACTTCTTAATGAAAACCATGTATGTCGGATTTTTGAAAATCAAATCACAAAAGTGGTAATATTTTATTTAAACGAAAAATCAGTTATTTAACTACCACTTAGTGGTTTCACTATTCATCAAAAATTGAAGTTTTTCAGAACAATGCCAAAATTTCACCCTAAGCTATAATTGATATTACGAATTCAAAAATGATGTCTATTTTACAAAATTCCAAACATATAAGTTGCATTAATTAATTTTATAATTAATTCCCGCTGTCACAACAAATAGCGTGTTTTTAAGAAACAATTTATATCAAAAGATTGGCAATTGTTTATGTCCAATTTCAATGTTAAATTAATTCTAATGACCACCATTGGATAAAATAGTAAAAATATATTCTAATTATACTTTAAACCCACTAAATAGTATAATTTATCACTATAAATTATTTTGATTAAAAAAGTTGTTTTTAAGTAATTTTCACTATTCATAAAAAGTTAGAAGTTCTTAGAAAAATACCAAAAATTCAACATAGGCTAATTTCGATATTATGAATACAAAAATGAAGTCCATTTTGAAATATAAAATTTCTATAATTTTAAAAGGTGGTTATTACTATTCATAACGGCTACTTTGATTAGTCGCGGTGTTTTAGAACTCGAACTTGCGTACAATGCAGGCTATTGCATTATTGAAAGAGAGGCATATCGTGGAAGCTCGGGGTGTTACAGGTAGGTCATGTGATCAACATTGGCTACGGTAGGTCATTTGATCAGCATCGGTTTCGTTAGGTCATTTGATCAGCATTGGCTTCGGTAGGTCATGTGATCAGCATCAGTCTCAGTAGGTCATTTGATCAGTGGTGCGACCGTTGTCATCGGTACGACCGTTGTCATCGGTGAGACTGTTGTCATCGGTGAGACCGTTGTCATTGGTGCGACCGTTGTCATCGGTGCGACCTTTGTCATCAGTGCGACCTTTTTCATTGGTGTGACCTTCGTCATCAGTGTGAACTTTTTCATCAGTGATACCATATTCATCGGTGCAACCATTGTCATCGGTGCGACAAACTTCAGTTTCGGCGTGAGGATTTCTTCTATCGGTGACTCGTCCATCAGTTTATCATATCAGTGTCTCATTCCTTTAACTATCGGTGACTCAAGAATATAACTAACGGTGATTCAAAAATATAACTAATGGTGAGTCAAAAATATAACTAATGGTGAGTCAAAAATAAGACTAACGGTGAGTCAAAAATAAGACTAACGGTGAGTCAAAAATAAGAAATTCTCACAAAGTGTTTGTTTAATCCAAAACACTTCCAGGTCAATAGTAGACCATAAATTAACATATATAAACATATGTAGACATTATTAAACATATAGAAACACATTTAGAACAAATTGAATAAATGACTAAATTGACATATATAAAAACAATGATTTGTGATTATTAAAATAACTATCGCACAGAGAGTTCAACAATCTCCCCCTTTTTGATAATCACAAATCTATGGCATAAAAGAAGAGGAAAGATGATATAAAACTCAGTATGCTCCCCCTATATAAAAATAATATATAATAGATATCATGACATTAGAGCTTAAAGATTATTTAGAGCTTATATACTGGTCTCCCCTTTAGATATTGCTTAGACTTATATATAATGTTCTCTCCCTTTGATATATATTGATACAATTTCTCCCCATTTAGGATATATCTCCCCCTTTGGGATATATGTATAAAATTTATCTCCCTTTGGGATTATCAAAAAGAAAAATAGAGAGGAGAGAGAGAGACAAAAAAAGATTTCATTGAAATAACATTTGAAAAGATACAAGGAAAACTTCACCCTATCAAAAACAACAGACATGGCTATTTCTTGGGGTGCAGAGGAGATTTACCTTTAGCAAAGTGAGGAATGGATGGGCCAGAAGGTGGTTTGGTGGAAGGGTGATCTGGATGGATGGAGAGAGGAGGTAACATAGCTCGGGCTGGAAGCATAGTGGGTGCTAAGGTCACTTGCTGATGAGTAGAAGATCCTCCAGAAGGTGGCTGCTGAATGACTAGATGAATATTGGATAGATCTTGAGAGACTGATATCTGACCAGAAGAAACATTGGATGGACTGAGAGGCTCAGTAGTAGGAAGAACAATTGCCTTTTCTTGCACATGAAGATATGTTTTGATCATACTGATAAAATCTTGAATTACTTCACCACCATATTTCATGGCCGTCTCAAAGTCATCTTTGTTTTGCATGAAACTCTCCAGAGTGGGAGTAAAATCCTTCATCTGTTGGACTTGAGCCTTAAAGGCTTGAGTGACTGGAGGTAGCGTCAAATTCTCATACAGAACTTTAAACTGATGGTTCAACTCATTCTTGGTATAAATTTTAGAAAAATAGTGATCCACTTTTTCTATAATCTCTTTCTAAGCCTTAGTAGCATCAGCCAAATACAGCTTCACCAGCTTGTGATTATGATCACTATTTTCTTTCATCTTTTTCAAAGAGTCCAAGTCCAGAATCTATCCAAAAGATGATAACTCTTCTTTTATAACATCTTTCAAGGCATTAATCTTATGTCCAGTGATCTTGGTCACTTTGGAGGAGCTAGCCTGAGCAACAATCTGAGTTATCTCAGCCTTAAATTTTCTCAAATCATATTTCTTCAGGTGTTCTATCAAGTTTCTCAAAACTTCCATCATACCAGTGATAGTTGATCTAAATTCTTTTGACAGAGATACTAATCCACTGTACAAATCCTTGAGCGATTGATTCAGAGAGGAAATGTGTCTGTCAATCATTTCACCAATATTGCACAACTCTGGTTTAATAATATTTACCACTCTTTGAGTTATAACATCCATAGCAGCCTCAGATAGATTCACAGGAGCAGGAGCAGGAGCATTAGATAATTCCTCTTTCATTGTTTCTCTGACTGTGTGGATAAACTCATCTTTAAATCTGTCAAAATTAGATCAATAAACAGAAGAACCAGGTCTTTCTGTAGTCACTTTCACTTCCTCAGCAACTGGTCCGGCCTCAACTGGATGTCATACTCTTGCAATATTTATTTCTTCTTCCTATTCCTCTGAATAATCCAAACCTAGAACCGAAAAATCTAGGTTTTTTTCCCATGAATATTTACAAGAGGTATACTTAGGTTTTACAAAATCAGCTTTACTAGAATTTTCGTGAGAGTCTTCCCCATATACATCAAACACAAACTCCACTATCCTTTCAGCCTCAGGAACAAGTTCTTGTTCAACTAATTGTGGTTGAGGATCATCTTGAATCATATCATGACCATCCACAGATCTAGTACTTGCATCATCATCATCACCATTAACATTTCCATTATTTTTTACCAAAGTCTTATTGGCACTGTCTTTGATAATGGATTCATAATGGTTAGAATTTGATACTTCAGTGTAATCTTATTCTTCATCACCTAGAAGGGGTTCTGACTCAGGTAACTTAAGATGTGGACTTGCTGGTCCAAATTCCATTCTTCTTTTCTTAGGACTTACTATATTAGGGTCACTCCTGTCATCAGGAGGTGACTCAGGTTCCTTTTCAGTATCGACATCATCATCAGCGTTAGCTTCTCCTGTTTCCTTCCTGCTGGATTCTCCAGTGTCCTTGGGAGCTTCTGTATCTTCTTCCTCATCAGAATAAACAAATCCCTCATCAAGTTTTAAACCAGTATCTCTCATCCCCTTTGGTCTCTTATAGTGGTCAGTAGGATTAAAGGATTCCTACAACCTATCTTCATCAGCAACCCATGTCTTATTCCATGGATTTCAGTTGATTTTCATTCTTTTGCAGATATCCTTGTTAATACAAAAACTAATACAACATAAGATACACTCATCTATATCTTCAACACATCCCAAAACTTTAGCATGGTATAGATTTTCTTAGAATAGAACAAGGTTGTATCCTTCTTGGATGGCTTTACCATCTCAGTAATATGAACAGTAATGTATCTACACAAGTTAATCTTTTCATCATTTATCAATAAAAACAACAAGAAAACTTATTTATACTTCATAGAAGAAAAACATACTTTTTTGGGATAGATTTGGTGTTGTATAAACTTAAACAAGATTCTGCTTTCTCCATCCAACTCAGCAGTTGTTATTCTTCTGGATTCAGATTTGCCAATCAACATCTCCAGAGCACACTCATACGAAAAATATTCAGTGGTAGGAGGAATATTACCAGTGTAATCCTCATATCTACCTCTATGTGGTACCCACAAACACTCATCCCATTGCTTCAATGAAAAAGTTATTGTCTTCCCTTTGATCACTGAAGATAATCTTACAGCTTATACTTCATCCAATACAATATTTAAGTTCAGATAAAACTCATGTGCTAGCTTTGGGTAGTATACTTGGTTATTATTATAGAACCAGTCTTTCCATCCTTACATCTGTAACACTTTTAAAAGTGCAGAATTACTGGATAACACCCATTCGAAACTTACTTCCTTTTCTGCGGTGACCACCTGAGTTTCTAGTTTCAGGTTCACAGATTTTTGAGTTGTGCTACTTGATTCTCCTTAAGCATGTTTCACAGGTGAGGAGATCTCAGATTCCTTATATTGTCGCTTTTTCTTTTCCATTTGGAGATTTGAGAGGTTTGAGAGGTTCAAAAAATCGGGATTCATAAAAAGTATAGTTCGGCGAGATATGGAAGGTCAACAGTTCTTAGGAATTGAAATAGTTGTGGGTCATTAATTTTATCATTTAGGGTTACAATATTAAATATAATATTGATTAATTAAAACAAATTCATTTTGATGAACACTAATGGTTTCATCTACTGTATAACTCAAACGATAGAAAATATCAGTTTTCGCTGATCGGTTTCACTGATCGGTTTCACTGATCGATCATACCTAACTCTTGTTTAATAAAGTCTAACCTTTCAGAGCTTAAGGGGTTGGTGAAAATATCAACCAATTAATGTTTAGAGTCAATAAATTCTAGATAAATATCACCCTTTTGATAATGATCTCTCAAAAAGTGATGTCTGACATCGATGTGCTTAGTCCTAGAGTGAGACACAGGATTCTTAGAGATGTTAATTGCACTAGTGTTATCACAATTTATAGACACATGTCTAAATTGATATCCATAGTCCAAAAAAGTGTGTTTCATCCATAGAATCTATGCACAACAACTACCAATAGCAATGTATTCTGCTTCAATAGTAGACAATGCAACAGAGTTCTGTTTCTTACTACACCAAGATACTAGGGACTTTCCCAAAATATGACATGTTCCAGATGTGCTCTTCCTATCTAAATTGAAACCAGAAAAGTCAGTATCTGAATAAATTATTAAATCAAAATATTGTCCTTTTGGATAAAATAAACCTAAATTGGTAGTATGTTTAAGATATTTGAAAATCCTTTTAACAGCAAGTAAATGAGATTCTTTAGGATTAGCTTGAAATCTTGCACACATGCATACACTAAACATGATATCTGGTCAACTATCAGTAAGGTAAAGTAAGCTTCTAATCATACCTCTATAATTGTTTTGATCAATTGGTTTTCCAGTTTTATCATCATCCAACTTACAGGTGGTACTCATAGGTGTATCACTTCCCTTATTATTATCCAAACCAAAACGTTTTAAAATATCCTTTGTATATTTACTTGATTTAAAATAATACCATATTTATTTTGAAAAATAAACTCATAAATTCATAAACTCATAAACTCATAAACTCATAAATTCATTTTTCATAATCTTTGAAATATCAGTACATAAAGAATTTTTTGAAGATCCAAAAATAATATCATCAACATAGATTTATACAATCAAAATATCTTTAGAAATTATTTTAATAAAAGGAGTGGGATCTGCAATTCCATTAGTAAAACCTTTAGATATAAAAAAAAATTTAAGTCTATCATACCAAGCTCTTGGATCCTGTTTTAAACCATATAAAGCTTTAGAAATTTTAAAAACATGATTTTGAAAATGGGGGTTTGTAAATCCAGGTGGTTGTTCAACAAAAACATCTTCAATTATAAAACCATTTAGAAATGCACTTTTGAAATCCATTTGATATAACTTGAAATTAAGATGAGATGCATAATAAAGTAAGATTCTAATGGCTTCTAATCTAGCTACAGGTGGGAAGGTTTCTTTATAGTCTATTCCTTATTCTTGATTGTAACCTTGTGAAAATAATCTAGCTTTGTTTCTAATGATGTTTCCAGATTCATCTAATTTATTCCTAAAAACCCATTTAGTACCTATGGTCAAGGTGTACTTAGGTCTCTCTACTAATTCCCAGACTTTGTTTCTTTCAAATTTATTTAACTCTTCTTGTATAGCCATTACCCAAAATTCATCATTGATTGAATAATTGATATTTTTAGGTTCTAGCTGTGAAATAAAGGCTTGATGTTCAACCTAATTTCTCAGAGAAGCTCTAGTTTGTGTTCCTCTATCCAAGTTACCTAAAATTGCATCTAGAGTATGGTTCTTCAGAATCCTAGTTGATCTAGTAAAGGTAGGACTAGAAATTTCAGGTTCTTATCTAGGTTCGGGTTCAACAGAAGCAGGTTCTGGTGTATTTCCAGAGCTGCTTGTCTTTACAATAGGACCACTATCTTTATCATTAATATTTAAAATAGACAAGTCTTATTTAGTATCTTCAACAACAGGTTTATATTCATGTGGATCAGTTTCATCAAATTTGATGTGAATAGATTCTTCCACACATTTGGTTCTCTTATTAAAAACTCTATAGGCTTTTCTAGTAATTGAATATCCTAAAAAGATTCATTCATCACTCTTGGATGAAAACTTGTCTAGATTATCTTTAGTGTTTAGAATATATACTTTGCAACAAAAGACTTTGAAGTAACTAAGTTTAGGTTTCCTATTATTCCAAAGCTCATAAGGGGTTTTCTTAAGAACAGGTCTAATCAAGACTCTATTTATAATATAACAAGTTGTATTGAAATCTTTAGCCCAAAAATAAACAGGTACATCATATTCATTTAGCATAGTTCTTGCAATTTCTTGAAGGGTTCTACTTCTTCTTTCTATTACACCATTCTGTTGTGGTGTCCTAGGGGAAGAGAATTTGTGATTATAGTTATTATGTGAGCAGTAAGATTCAAACTCATGATTTTCAAACTCATGACCATGATCACTTATCAAGGTTTTAATCTTAAGTCCACTAAGGTTTTATACAGACTTGTAGTATTTAATAAATTAAGAGCAAGCTTCACTTTTGTGAGATAAAAAGTATACCCAAGTATATCTAGAAAATTCATCTACTAGAACATACACATAGTGCTTCCCATTTAAACTATAAACTCTAGAAGGTCTAAACAAGTCCATGTGAACCAACTCGAGAGGTTGAGAAGTTGAAACTTCTTTCTTTGATTTAAAAGAAACTTCATGTTGCTTTCCCTTTTGATAGGGATTACAAACTTTGTCAGCTAGGAATTCAAGTCTAGGTAGGTCTCTAACTAAGTTCTTCCTAGTCAGTTTTCTAAGTGAATGTATATTGTAGTGTCTTAATCTTATGTTCCAAATCCAAGATTATTTATGAAAAGAATTTAAACAAGTAATATTTAGCTTAGCTAAAGAATTCAAATCTACAGCATATGCATTTTCATTTCTTAAGGCAGAAAATACTAAAACATTTTTATAATTAAAAACTTTATAAGAATCATTTTCAAATTTAACATTAAAACTATCATCACATAACTGAGAAATACTTAACAAGTTATATTTTAATCCATCAACAAGTAAAACCTTAGAAATAAAAATTGAATAAGAGTTACCAATTTGACCTAGGCCGATGATTTTTCCTTTAGAGTTATCACCAAAGGTGACATATCCTCCATCAACCTTGATTAAGATTTTGAACCATGAAAATTCTCTTGTCATGTGTCTTGAACATCCACTATCCAAATACCATGTCTTACTATAGTAACTTTTCAAGAAAGTTTCCTGTAAAACAATTTTAGATAGAAAATGTTTTTGGTACCCAGATTTTCTTGGGTCCAGACAGGTTAGCAAGCAAAAATTTCGGTACCCATATTTTCCTAATGGGTTTCATATAATCAGTAGTTTTAAAAGATTTTTAAAGATAAACTTTGTTTGATCTATAACTATGTGAGTAACCCGTTGAGACATAAGAATTTTTAGAACTGGAACTAGCAGCATACTGTCCAGATTAAGAATAAATCTATTCTTGAAATCTGTCTTTTTCCAGGCTGATAGCCTAAACCAGTAGTATACTTTGGTTCCACTTGTTTTCCTAGAATTTGTGTAAGTATGTCCTTTCCATTAGTAAATTTTTCCAAATCTTTCCTGAGTTTCTCATTTGAAAATTTCAGTTCAGTATTATCTTTGAGTAATTGAGAATTTTTTTCTTTTGGTACTTCTAGTGTAGATTTGACAGTGCTAGTTAAAGCATACTGCTTATTTAAGGCTTTATACTTATCTTTCAGCTCATTGAAAGTATCCTCTAGCATGTTACAGTATTCAAATAATTCTTCACTAGACATGTTTTCAGCATCAGAATTAGAATTATCTCCAAAATAATAAGAGTTTAAAGCATGAGTATCCAATGTTAACTCATATGTGTTTTTCATGAAACACATATTAACTTTTTGAGATTTTTCATCCTGAGTGGAATCAAAATCACTTGAACTGTCTTCTGAAGCACTCCAGGTTGCTTTCATAGATTTCCTATATTTTTTGTCCTTATAGTCATATTTCCTCTTGGACTTTAATTTAGGACAATCAGCTTTCACATGTCCTTTTCTCTTTCATTCGTAGCAAACTATGTCGTCACTTTTATCAGTCCTTTTCCAATCTTTATTCCAATGGCCTTTTTGTCATATTTTCCCTTATAATTTGATTTTCTAAAAAATTTCTCTTTCCTATAAAACTTCTTAAATCGTCTGGCTATCTAAGACATCTCAGCATCGCTGTCTAATGCACTTTCCTCATAGCCTGAGCTATCAATTTCACTTTGAAGTTTCCCTTTGTCCTTAAGTTTTGAAGTAGAAGTCTTAAAAGCTACATACTTCTTCCTTGGTTCATCATCTTCTTCCTTGTTTACTTTCAATTCTTCCTCATACATCATTAGCTTACCAATAAGTTCCTTGATAGGCAAAGCACCAATGTCACAAGATTCTTTAATTGAAACTAATGTTCCTCTCCATCTTTCTGGAAAGCATCTGAGTATTCTCAAAATATTCTCCTTAGCTGGAATAGCCTTTACAAGTGAGCTCATTGTATTTACAATTTCATTGAACTTGAGATACATATCAGAAATAGGTTCATCAGGCTTCATTTTAAAATTATCATACTTAATATTGTATGTGTTTAGTCTCATTTCTTTAACATTGGTTATTCCCTCATGGGAAACAGCTAAGGTATTCCATATTTCATAAGCAGTCTTACAGGAAAATATTCAATTAAATTCCCCATCTTCTAAAGCACAATACAGGGCATTCATTTATTTACAATTATTATTGTAAGAAACTTTAGTAGGTTCATACTAAGTAGTTCTAACAGTTTCTGGAATCTTATACTGAGTCTCTATGGCAGTCCAAATGTCAAATCCCATACTTTCTAGATGAATTTTCATTTTTATTTCCCATTGGGAATAATTAACACCATTAAAAAGGGTGGTTTTTTGGTAGCTACACCTTCTAATCTATTATCCATAAGAAGGTTTTAGAAAATATATTTAAAGAGATAAAATTTAGAAATAATAGAAATATAATATCTTTAAGATACAACTAAAATCACAGTTAAAAAATTTTCACAAACAGAGAGTTTTGAAAACTTTTAATCCTATGATACCAAATGTTGGTCGGAGTGGACACTCAAGAGGGGGGTGAATTAAGTTCCAATTAAAAATTTATGTTTAAAATATTTGTATTAAAATCCCCCAATTTATAAAATAAGTTTAAATGTAGTGAATTTATAAATATTTTAAATGTTCAATCAGTTTCTCAAAGATTGATTACTTCTCAGTTAACTTAATCTGAAGATTAAGTTATCTTTTGAAACTAACTTACTGGTTCACAATAATTACAAAAACTTTCTATTTAAACTATTAAAGTTACTTTAAAATAGATTTATATTTAAAGTACTTAGCAGTGGAATATTCAAAATAGTTTTATCAAAGGAAAAAAGCACAGTAGTTTTAAAGCAAGAGGTTCAGTCTCAATTTGAGACTTAGTCCTCTCAAATAGTTTATATAAACTATGATCCACACCCTGGATCAAGGGTTTTACAATAGTACTCAAACTATTTAGGTCCTTAGACCTCTTCCACATTTCTACGTGGGAAAACTAAACAACAACACACAGGTTGTCCAGGTCACACTTGACCTCTTCCACAATACACAGTGGGATACAATAAGTTGTAAAAAGTTTGGTGTGAGGATTTAGTATCCTCCAGTTCATCCTAGGAGTCAGTGTGTGTCTAAATAGATAGATTTACACACACTGTTAAAAATGTTAAACAAAGGTTCACTATAGAGAAAATAAATAGATAATGAGTTTAGAATTATCTGAGTGATTGCAGATGAGCTTTGGACTCGTTTGGATGTTGCAGATGTTATTTGAGTCCTTTCTGGTGAGGATGACACAAAACAGAGTGTTGTTGTTCTTCTCAGCTACAATTATTCATCCTTGTGCATATGATTTTCAGTAGGCACAGAAACATGGCTTCAGTTTTTGTTCCAGGTGAATGATCTTCTTAAAGCTCTCTAGTTTTCACAAGTGTTCTTCGAGTTCTTCTTTTGTTTCTTGGTATTTCACACACACGTACGTCCCTATCTTCTTGTGTGTCTCTTTCTGTTTATTTCTTTGTATATTTGTATATCATTTTGTCTGTAGATCGATCTTCCTTTTTATTCCTTGAGATCTGGCAAAGGGAATGATTACTTTTTGACCGGAACGAGGTACGGTTCCCTGACATCCAACAATCAACATTAATTAATAGTAGGTGCATTAAATTTATCAAATATGACCGTTGGAATTAAATAAGAGTTAATAGAAATTCAAATAGTTTTCATGACTGTCGGTGAGTCATGAGATCGGTAGGTCATTTGAATTTGCATCGGTATCGGTATGTCATGTGATCAGCATCATCTTCGGTAGGTCATTTGAATTTTCATCGGTATCGGTATGTCATGTGATCAGCATTGGTTTCAGTAGGTCATTTGATCAGTATTGGCTTCGGTAGGTCATGTGATTAGCATTGGCTTTGGTAGGTCATGTGATCAGCATCGGCTTAGGTAGTTAATTTGATCAGCACCGGTTTCGGTAGGTCATTTGATCGGCATCAGCTTCGGTAGGTCATGTGATCAGTATCGGTTTCGGTATCTCATTTGATCAATGGTGCGACCGTTGTCATCGGTGCGACCGTTGTCATCGGTGAGACCGTTGTCATCGGTGAGACCGTTGTCATCGGTGAGACCGTTGTCATCAGTGAGACCATTGTCATTGGTGAGACTGTTGTCATCGGTGCAACCTTTGTCATTGGTGCGACCTTTTTCATCAGTGCGACCTTTTTCATTGGTGTGACCTTTGTCATTGGTGATACCGTTGTCATCAGTGCGACCTTTGTCATCAGTGCGACAAACTTCGGTTTCGGTGTGAGGATTTCTTCTATCGGTGACTCGTCTATCAGTTTATCACATCGGTGCCTCATTCCTTTAACTATCGATGAATCAAGAATATAACTAACGGTGAGTCAAAAATATAAATAACGGTGAGTCAAAAATATAACTAACGGTGAGTCAAAAATAAGACTAACGGTGAGTCAAGAATAAGACTAATGGTGAGTCAGAAATAAGAAATTCTCACAAAGTGTCTGTTTAATCCAGAACACTTACAGGTCAATAGTAGACCATATATTAACATATATAAACATATGTATACATGATTAAACATTTAGAAACACATTTAGAAAAAATTGAATAAATGAATAAATTGAAATATATAAAAACAATGATTTGTGATTATTAAAATAAATATCACACAGAGAGTTCAACACTCTTCCCTTTAAGCACCCTTCATGGTACAACTCTTTGGTTGTTGTGTGGCACATTATAAGGGTGTGTTACTTCAATAACCCATAATTATGAGTTTAATAGTAAGGATTTCACCTTCTTAAATTCTCATGATATTTTAGGTTTAGAGTTTTATAGAATTAGGAAAAAATCTTACATATAAAACTCATATATTATAAATTAGACACATCCACTGAACGTCTATTTTTCTATAAAAGTGGGATTCTTAAATTTAAACTCTCATTTCATTAAAAAACACATTTTCTTCTTTTAATATGGATCCCCATAGTGTAAATTTATACCTTTTTATAGTTCTTAATCATCCTTAGGCCCTATTAAAAACATGTTAAAACTTGTTATGAGTACAAAAAGCTTAGTAATGGATATAAAAATAAAGAAACTCATTCATCTATTTTAAAAATCATGAAATCCTATAAGAAATTACCTTTTAATTACTTAAGAAGTAAACTTAACTTCCCAAATATTTACATAAAACATATCATAAGAAATATTAAATGCAAAATCACAACCATTAGGTTTTATTATAAAGTATGAGTACTCATGAAAATATTTTCTTAAAAATCATACTTTTCACACTTAAACAGGGAATAAAAATTTCTTTAAACATAAACACTTATTTAAACATAAACACATTAGATTACCTTATAAAATAAAAATAATTCTATGAAAACCCATTTTAAAGCATGGAAAATTCATTTAGATACATTAGGACATCATCTTCATATCACACTTTCAATAACTCTTAAAAATATAATAACCTACCTTTTTAATCCCAAAATATATTCCTCAGAGAACAAAATCATTACCCAATGCATTGGAGATCAATATCAGACTCACTCATCATCATGAAAAATTTAAAAGGAAAATAAAATCCTTAAAACACATTTAATATTGAATTTACATCATATAATATCATAAAATATTCTATTTAACACATATTCCAAATCACTTTTGGGATTCACATAAAAATAATGATAAAAATTGTTTTTCCTTTGAAAACTCTTTAAAAAATCCCATGAAGAATAGGTAAATGGGATTTTATTTGAAAAATCAGGAAAACATTTATAGTTATATTATTAAATATTAATTATCATGATTATGGGAAATTTCATTCAAGCCTCATACGTTAAAAAATATTCCTTTCACACTTTTACAAAAATAACCCATATGGAATATGTTAAAAAGATAACTTTTTAAACCACTTTAACAAAAGTCAATGATAGTTTTAAAATAAATTTAAATAAAAAATTTAATATAATAATAAATTTATTTAAAAATTTTAAGAAACATGGATAAGGAGAAAAAATATTCAGAAATAAAGCATTAAAACATTTTAAATATGGTTTTAAAGAAAATCTCTTACCTCCAGTATGAATTTTCGCGTATATTTTTTAAATACTATATAATAAAATTGTACTAATTATTTACTTTATTATGAAAAAAAAATTCAGGCTTATTACCTTATCATAATACATTTTATTTTTTTTTTATTATAATGTATTATATAGTTACTAAATTGATTAAGTTCATGTTGGACATTTTAAGGATGTTTAGTTCAAAATCCCAAAACAACTTCAATAAGTTGACCATGGTCAATGAGGTCATAGTTTAATAATATAAAGAATAATAATATTTAAATAATTATCATTTTTATACATTAAATACAATTTTATAACCATCCATAAAATGTGGGCATGAAAAACAAATCACATTGCTTTATGGAGGTGGTAGTCCACACATACGCATAAGATGCATTGTCATTCTCCAACGAATGGAAGGGTAAAAAGGTAAGTAATATATTTTCTTTAAATAATAATAATTATGTAATAAATATATTATATATTCACTAAATTTATCATAATAAACATCCATGTTAGGCAGTGATGAAAAACGAAATGCATCGCTTCATAGAGGTGGTAGTTCACACGTACGCACGAGTGAAGTTATCATTTTCTAAATGATGGAAAAGGAGATTAAAAAGGGGTATACCATAAAAATAATAAAATTTAAATATATTAAATATACCTATTTTATTATATAATATTTTTAGGATAGATTTTAGGGATGTAAAAGAAAGAAATAAACATGAAAGAACTCGGTTAAGAGTTATACATCTTCTTTGGAAAACCTCCTTTGGAATACACTATAATCCTTAAAGAATGGTATTTTGGAGATACAAAAACCTATATGATGTGGGGATGAATTTTGGGGAGTAATTTATTTATATATTTTTTTAGATAAATTTCTCAAGTGGAGTGGATAAGTGAGGAGAGGAGGTTCCCTTTTATAAGTGAGGAGAGTGGCACACATGTAATTATTATTAACTTTTAAATATTATAAGTGTCTTACTAATGGTAAAGTGGAACTAAATATTTAAAATTTAAAATATAATGTGATAATTTTAAAAATTATATCATCTAATATTAATGAATATGATATTTTTTGACCTTATCACAAGTTGTTAACCCTAAATAACTTGTATTACCCTTTACTGAGGTGATGACAATTTACCATGGTTACTATTTATTTTTACCAAAAATGAAATTGAACTAATTAATAAATTTAAAACTATTTATTCAAAATATTAAAACAATTTTTCAAGATTAAATTTTCATAAGTGGCAGAAATTAATTTTAATATAATCAAGAAAAATGCAATGAATAAACTATTTTCTTTTTTAAAGAAATGCGTTTTTTAAGATAGAAAATGAATTTATACCAAAAGAAAGTATAATTATGATTTCTATGGAATTAATTGAATTATTTTTAATAAAATGGGAATAATTTTTATTTAAAAACAATCTAAAATCTATTGTAACTTTTTAAATACTTTAAAAAATGACATCTTTTATAACAATCAATATTCTTCACTCTTCACCAAAAAATCAATTTTTTCAGTAAAATACATAAAATTCACCGTAAACTATATTTAATATTTTGGTATCAAAATTAAAGTCCATTTATTAAATTTAATTTCTAAAATTAATAAATTTAACTTTTAAATAAAACCATATAATACATGGAAACACTTTAGTTAGAATAAAACTATTTTTCGATTTGAAAAATCATATAAATTATTGTAATGAATGTGAATCCATAAAATCTAATACATAATACTAATAAGACATGAAATTTATTTATAATTAACATTACTTGGGTCTTCACATTCTCCCCCCTTAAATAAATTTCATTCCCACAATTTTATTCATCACTTAAATAGATAAGTATATGTTTCCCTCAATACCTTTTCAGGTTCCCATGTTTCTTCCTCAATCATGTGGTTCTTCCACAAAAATTTAACCATGTGAGTTACTTTATTCCACAACACCTTCTCACTAAGATATATAATATATATTGGATTTTCCCCATGATAAAAATTCTCTTCCTACTGCACCACCTCAAGGGTCAAAACATGAGAGGCATTAGGTACATATTTCCTTAATAATGAAACATGAAACGCATCATGTACCTAAGATAAACTCATAGTAAAATCTACTCAGTAAGAAAAAAATACAAATTTATCTAGAATTTCATATAGAATAATAAATTTTGGTCTTAACTTTCCCTTTGTACTAAATCACGTAGCACATTTCCACATAGATGTTTTAAGAAAGATCTGATCACCTACCTCAAATGAAAGATATTTATTCCTATTATCTGCAAAACTCTTCTGCCTAATATGAGATATCATCATGTGCTTATGAATCATATTTACCTTATAAACCACTTTTTCTACCAGTTCTGGTCTCAAAAACTTCCTCTCATTGACTTCATCTCAACATGTTGGAGTTCAACATCTCTTTCCATACAATGTCTCAAATGGTGTCATTGGTATACTATAATGAAAACTATTATTATAATAAAATTTAACTAATGAAATATTTGACCCCAACTTAGTAATACAATGATAATTATTTAATTATATCCCCCAAATTTTTAATCATTTGCACCAAATATCCATCATATTGAGGATGAAAATTTATAAAAAAAATAATTCAGTACCCAATGAATTTTGAAGTCCTTTCCAAAAATTAAAGGTCAATCAAGGATCATGATCAGATACAATAGATATAGGGACTCCATGTAACCTAAATATCTATTTGAGATAAAGTTATAGAATCTGGTCTAAATACATACTATCTCATATAGGAATAAAATGTAATGATTTATTCAATCAATCAATAATAACTCAAATTACATTATTACCTGGAGATGTTTTTTATAATCTCACCATGAAAACCATGGATAAATTCTCTAATTTTCATCAAGGAACTGTAAAAGGTTAAAGCATACCCTTAGGTATTTTTCACTCAACTTTAACCATTGACAAGTCAAACATTTCATGGTGAGTCAGCAATATCCTTCTTCATTTTTTCCCACCAATAATACTCCCAAAGGTATTTATACATCTCAGTAGTACTAGGATGAATAGAAAATAGAGAGTTGTGAGATTTAATCAACAATTCCTTATTCAAATGGGGATCACTTGGAACACACAACCTCTTTACAAATCTTATAACACCTTATTTATCAATGTTAAATTAAATAAAATTACCCTTATTAACCAAAAACTAATCTTTACTACAAACCATGATCTTTATTTTGAGCATGCTTAATTCTAAGAAAAATAATATTGTACTAACACCTGAACCAAAAGAGAGAGAGTTCCAAGATGCAAAATTTCTAGTTGAACATTCATTAAATCATTAACCAAAGGATCATGCTTCAAATGTATCATAGTTAATGATGCATTATCAATTTGACTTAAATCATTGGATACTCTGTTATCACTACTAAAACTTAGCCTTTATTAGTGATAAAAACCGACATTAACAGTGCTAGAAAAGTGTTGTTAATGTCGGCGTAGATAAAGGGGGGGTCCCCTTTATCAGCGCTCCAAAAAGTGCTGATAAAGGCGACCTTTATCAGTGCTAAAAAAAGTGCTAATAAAGGACCCCCTTTATCAGTGCTTTTTTCAGTGCTGATAAAGGTAGCCTATATCAGTGCTTTTAGGAGCGCTGATAAAGGGGGTCCTTTATCAGTGCTCTTTTAGCGCTGTTAAAGGTGCCCTTTATCAGCAATCAAAAAATCGATGATAAAGGCACCTTCCCCTGCACCTGCAAAACAAAACCTGCACACCTGCACAAACTAGAATACCTGCACAAAATAGCACATGCACACCTACACAAAATAGCACCCGCACACAATATTTTGACAGACAATGGTATATACATTTACTTAACATCGTGAATACAAAAAAAACACTTCTATATACATTTCAAACATTGTTTTACATGGTTAAAATTACAATTATTCAAAAAAAGTTATAAGCATTCATGTTTCATACTTTGATATCCGTGATCTGCTCTCAAAAAATTTCATCCATGGTATTTTTTACTGAACAAAGCATCTGAACTCAAGGAAAAAAATTCACCAATATAAGAAAACAAATATTATGTTAGTAATACAATAATGAAATAAATTAAAATATTAATATGGAAATGTGAAACTAAAATATGAAATTTTAAACTCAAATGTTTTCATTCTGATAAAAATGAAAGGGAATAATGTAAAATAAATATGTTTTTGGATGATTTATCTCATTTAATAAATACTGATTCTTTATCTAATGAAAAGCTTTACCGGTCACATTGTGCATCGGATTGAGGTGCGGTCGATTCGTACACATCAAAAATGACTAATAGATCATTGTCCTAAAGTATCAAAACAATATGAATGTGTTTGCTCAGTTTGACATATGTCTCTTGTGTTGTTTTCTAAATTTTATGTCAATTTGAAACTAATATCAGACACTTTTAGCCATACCGGTCACACCGTGCATCATATTGAGGTAAGTTCGATTAGTACAAATCAAAAATGACTCATGGATCATTTTCCTAGAGTATCAAAACAATCCGAACGCGTTTTCTCGGTTTTTCGTATGTCACTTGTGTTGTTTTCTAAATTTTATGTCAATTTGAAACTGATATCAGACACTTTTATCCATACCGGTCACACCGTGCGTCGGATTGAGGTTCAGTTGATTCTTACATGTCACAAATGACTCATGGATTATTTTCCTAAAGTATCAAAACAATCCGAACACTTTTTCTCAGTATTCCGTATGTCAGTAGTGTTGCTTTCTAAAGTTTATGTCAATTTCAAACTGATATCAGACACTTTTAGCCATACCGGTCACATCGTGAATCGGATTGAGGTATGGTCAATTCTTACACATCAAAAATCACTCATGGATTTTTTTCCTAAAGTATCAAAACAATCTGAACATTTTTTCTCGGTATTCTGTATGTCATTTGTGTTGTTTTCTAAAGTTTATGTCAATTTCAAACTGATATCAAACACTTTTAGACATGCCGGTCACACCGTGCGTCGGATTGAGGTGCAGTCAATTTTTACACATCACAAATGACTCATGGATCATTTTCCTAAAGTATAAAAACAATCTGAACTCATTTTCTTGGTTTTTCGTATGTCACTTGTGTTGTTTTCTAAAGTTTATGTCAATTTGAAACTGATATCATACACTTTTAGCCATACCGGTCACATCGTGCATCGAATTGAGGTACGGTCGATTCTTAGACGTCAAAAATGACTCATGGATCGTTTTCCTAAAGTATAAAAACAATCTGAATGCGTTTTCTTAGTTTTCCGTATGTCACTTGTGTTGTTTTCTAAAGTTTATGTCAATTTAAAACTGATATCAGACACTTTTAGCCATTATGGTCACACCGAGCATCAGATTGAGGTGAGGTCGATTCTTACACGTCAAAAATGAATCATGAATAGTTTTCCTAAAGTATCAAAACAATTGGAACTCGTTTTCTCAGTATTTCGTATGTCAATAGTGTTGTTTTCTAAAGTTTATGTCAATTTCAAACTAATATCAGACACTTTTAGCCATACTGGTCACATCGTGCATTGGATTGAGGTTTGATTGATTCGTACACATCAAAAATGAATCATGGATAATTTTCCAAAAGTATCAAAACAATCCGAATGCATTTGATCGGTATTCGGTATGTCATTTGTGTTGTTTTTTAAAGTTTATGTCAATTTCAAACTGATATCAGACACTTTTAGCCATGCCGGTCACACCATGCATCGGATTGAGGTTAGGTCGATTCGTAAACATCAAAAATGACTCATGGATCATTTTACTAAAGTATCAAAACAATAAAAATGTGTTTTCTTGGTTTTCCGTATGTCACTTGTGTTGTTTTCTAAAGTTTATGTCAATTTGAAACTGATATCAAACACTTCTAGCCATATCGGTCACACCATGAGTCATATTGAGGTGCGGTCAATTTGTACACGTCAAAAATGACTCATGGATCGTTTTCCTAAAGTATCAAAACAATCCGAACACGTTTGCTCAGTATTCTGTATGTCAGTAGTGTTGTTTTCTAAAGTTTATGTCAATTTCAAACTGATATCAGACACTTTTAGCCATACCGGTCACACCGTACATCATATTGAGGTGATGTCAATTCGTACACATCAAAAATGACTCATGGATAGTTTTCCTAAAGTATTAAAATAATAAGAACGTGTTTTCCTGTTATTATGTATGTCATTTGTGTTGTTTTCTAAAGTTAATGTCAATTTCAAACTAATATCATACACTTTTATCCATTCCGGTCACACCGTGCATCAGATTGAGGTGTGGTTGATTCGTACACATCATAAATGACTCATTTATAGTTTTCCTAAAGTATCAAAACAATCCTAATGTTTTTACTCAGTTTTCTGTATGTCACTTGTGTTGTTTTCTAAAGTTTATGTCAATTTGAAACTGATATCAGACACTTTTAGCCATACCGGTCACACCGTGTATCGGATTGAGGTGCAGTCAATTCATACACATCAAAAATGAATCATGGATTGTTTTCCTAAATTATCAAAACAATATTAACGTGTTTGCTCCATTTTCTGTATGTCACTTGTGTTGTTTTCTAAAGTTTATGTCAATTTGAAACTGATATCAGACACTTTAGCCATACCGGTCACACCGTGCATTGTATTGAGGTGTGGTTGATTCTTAAACGTCAAAAATGACTAATGGATCATTTTCCTAAAGTATCAAAACAATCCGAACGTGTTTGCTCAGTATTTCGTATGTCAGTAGTGTTGTTTTCTAAAGTTTATGTCAATTTCAAACTGATATCAGACACTTTTAGTCATACCGGTCACACCGTGCATTAGATTGAGGTGAGGTCAATTCGTACACATCAAACATTACTCATGGATTGTTTTCCTAAATTATAAAAACAATCAGAATGCATTTTCTTAGTATTTCGTATGTCATTTTTGTTGTTTTCTAAAGTTAATATCAATTTCAAACTGATATCAGACACTTTTAGCCATGTTGGTCACACTGTGCATCGGATTGAGGTGAGGTTGATTTATAAACGTCAAAAATGACTCATGGATGGTTTTCCTAAAGTATAAAAACAATCCGAAAGCGTTTTCTCGGTTTTCCATATGTCACTTGTGTTGTTTTCTAAAGTTTATGTCAATTTGAAATTGATATCAGACACTTTTAGCCATACCAGTCACACCGTGCGTCGGATTGAGGTTCGGTCAATTATTATATGTCATAAATGACTCATGGATTGTTTTCCTAAAGTATAAAAACAACCCGAATGTGTTTGATCGGTTTTTCGTATGTCACTTGTGTTGTTTTCTAAAGTTTATGTCAATTTGAAACTGATATCAGACACTTTTAGCCAGACCGGTCACACCGTGCATTGGATTGAGGTGAGGTTGATTCATAAACGTAAAAAATGACTCGTGTATCATTGTCCTAAAGTATCAAAACAATATGAAAGTGTTTTCTCATTTGTCCGTATGTCACTTGTGTTGTTTTCTAAAGTTTATGTCAATTTGAAACTGATATCAGACACTTTTAGCCATAACGGTCACATCATGCATCGGATTGAGGTTCGGTTGATTTTTACACGTCAAAAATGACTCATGGATCATTTTCCTAAAGTATCAAAACAATCCAAATGCGTTTTCTCAGTATTACGTATGTTAGTAGTGTTGTTTTCTAAAGTTTATGTCAATTTCAAACTGATATCAGACACTTTTAGCTATACCGGTCACACCATGCGTCGGATTGAGGTACAGTTGATTCTTACACATCACAAATGACTCATGGATCATTTTCCTAAAGTATCAAAACAATACGAATGTGTTTTCTCAGTATTCAGTATGTTACTTGTGTTGTTTTCTAAAGTTAATGTCAATCTCAAACTGATATCAGACACTTTTAGCCATGATGGTCACACCGTGCGTCGTCTTGAGGTACGGTCGATTTTTACACATCAAAAATGACTCATGGATTGTTTTCCTAAAGTATCAAAACAATCTGAACGCATTTGCTCAGTATTCCGTATGTCACTTGTGTTGTTTTCTAAAGTTTATGTCAATTTGAAACTGATATCATACACTTTTAGCCATACCGGTCACACCGTGCATCGGATTGAGGTGCGATTGATTCGTACACATCACAAATGGCTCATGGATCGTTTTCCTAATGTATCAAAACAATCCGAATGTGTTTTCTCGGTATTCCGTATGTCATTTATGTTGTTTTCTAAAGTTAATGTTAATTTCAAACTGATATCAGACACTTTTATCCATATCGGTCACAACGTGTGTCGGATTGAGGTGCGGTCAATTTTTACATGTCAAAAATGACTAATGGATTGTTTTCCTAAAGTATCAAAATAATTCGAACCCGTTTTCTCAGTTTTTTGTATGTCACTTGTGTTGTTTTCTAAAGTTAATGTCAATTTTGAACTGAGTAGTAAGAATTCACTAATCTAAAAATATGAAACATAAGAAAGGGTGATCATAGATGCTCAATAAGTGTAAAAAAGGGAGATATAAATTACCATATAAAGATAACATAAGTATTAGGAATTCATCTTCATTGTCCTATTTGTTTACATTCTTCCATCAGGTATGCTTCCCATTCGTTTCTAAACACATTTATATCATCTTCTGAGTAGGAGTTTTTGCGACATTCATAGTAGTACTGAAAAAATATAAATAAACAAAGGATTAATAATTATTTTTAAATTAAGTAGTAATTATTTTCAAAAATACGTCTTCAGGGATGCTAGTTTGTTCATGAAATATGATCTCTTTCATAAATTTACAAATATAATAACCGCAGTCCTTGTCGTTTGTTTGTTTCAGACACTACAGAAACATCGAGAAAAATAAGTAATTTGTTTTGATATGTATTTTGATATTGAAATATAAATATATATACCCAGATACTTCTCCATTTGTAGATCGTGTTCACATTTTCGTTCTTAGGCCCTGGATTCATTCCAGCCTTTAGACGATATTCATACACCGCACTATCATAACAGAATCCTCATTAAAAGATAATATAAATTATATAACTAGATATTTAGTTCTAAAATGTTAGATCTAGTGTATTACAAACTGACAATCGCCATCATGTGTGGTCGTTTTGTTTGATATCCATGTAGTGAATCTAGAAAATAAATATTTGGAGTATCCAAATTGACTGCAATGAGCATCCAATGTTCCCTAAAAACACAAAAAGGAATAAGTACTGATAGAAATGAAAATATAATTGATATGATTAAAATGTAGAGTTTTACCCCTGCAACGTTGGTATTAAAAAGAGTTTTTCAGTCGTAATTCTTCTTTGAAACGTTCTGAGTAGATTTGACATTAATTCAGCCTAAAAATCAGAATCTATTTCTTCTCATTGTGTAGAAATAGTGTGAGGACTAACGAGTCCAAATTTTTATTCATGGGAAAATCCCTTCAATTGTTTTTCATATATACGCCTATGAAAAATATAAAATTTATTTATCCATAATTATCATAGTATATCAGCTTCTGTAAAATCAAATCATGAAAACATACCTCATGTATACATTTATAACTGAGGCGCCTAGCTAGTCGTATGTGATGATTTCAGCAATAGCGTCAGCACTAACGAAATATAATGTTTCCTCTCCGTACATATATTTTTCACAAACAATTGTGTGACTCTTTCTGCCAATCATTTTCATATCCACATGAGCTTGCAATGATATTAAATGTGGATATAGAACGGGCGGGATAAACACGCTCTCAGTAGATCATTTTGCTCGGTTGGTTGATCCTTTTGAGCCGCTCTTTCATTTTATCTCCTCCATTTTTTTATTCTTTAATAACATTCATCGGTTCATCCATTTTCTAATTTAATTTTAAAGGTTCTGCTTGAAAAATGAATTGGAAATGAATACCTCCTAGTCGACATTTTTTTACAAGATTCGACGGCCATGCAATGAATGTTCCAACAGCTTTTTCCACCGTATGAATGTAGTCATCGTCATTTGGCATGGGTAGCTCGGTGCTCGGCTCATGATCTACATTAATCGATACTTTGACATGACCGGTTGGATGTGGTCTGGAGTGTAGCATGTCATTCTGCATATTGAACATTGTAGCCCTCACTACAAGGCGATGGGTGGGAGTTGACAGATATAAATCACAGTCATTTTCACCCTGTAGAATATCATTACAAGAAAGGTATCAGTGTCTATGTGATTCAAATTTCACAGAAATGAATATTAGAACATTTATTACCTCGGTTAAGTCAGGTCTTTGAGGGGAATGGCTTGCCTCAAAGCTGGTGGGGGTGGGGCGGGATCTTCTCATGTGGGTTGTTCTTGAGTTGTTTGTTCTCTTCGCCTCTCCTCCATCAAAGTTTCTAGCATCTCTCCCTGAATTTGGAATTTTTCTTCAAGGGTAGCTACTCTGTCTCATTACTTTCAATTCTTTAGTTTGTTCATCCTCTTGTTTTTTTTCTGAAAATATGCTCGGGGTGTCACCCCAAAACCCACACCTCTGATGCGGTCATACTGTTCTGGCTGTTTCAAGGCCGCTGAAAGTATGTCTGCATCCGGTGCGGGTGTTGTTGATTCTTGTGACTATTTCAAATAGAAAATATGTAAAAATAAGTAATCATCATTATGTAATAGTTATTTAAATAAAAACAAGTTTATATTATGTCATACTTACACATGTTTCCCACACTTTTTGTGTGTTTTCATCTACCAGTTTCCCCTCTTTATTAACATGAGCCTCCTTTCATAGCACATGGCATGGAATGGAAGTGGCTTGGGATTTTGATTCATCAATCTGCATATAAACAGAGAAACATGGTTACAGTGTTTTTTTATGTTACATAAAAGTATTAAAGTACTTTTAAAATACATACCAATTGTTTTTCAATTGAAGCATACCCCATCCTTGCTTTACGGTAGGGGTACACTGGTTTTTATGCCCGTTCTTTATTTTCAACACTCAGTTACTGTTTCATAAATAAAAAACTGTCAATCAACGTGATGAATACAAGCAACGTTAAACAACGTGTAACTAAACACAATGTACCTAAAAAGTCTGTTCTGCACGACGGTTACAAAATGCATCTCACGCTCCTTGGGATATCAAGTGTGTATAAAGAAGAGGTGGGTTAGCCTTGATTTTTCCTTCAGCATCTTTCAGATTATGTTTTGTTAAAATGGTGTTAAAGCCTCTATAAAACCTTCCTCCCAGTCTTAATACATATTCTTTGTGAGAAACATCTACTATAAATGCACTCTGCAAGAGATGATGAAGAGTTAGTCAATATTTCAGTATTTTATTTTATTTTATTTTAATAAATTAAATAAATTATATTGTAATGTTACCGTAATCTCTTCCTAGATTGATGTTTTCATCCCATTGACAACATGGTGCCACGACTCTACATCAATCGGCACGCGTTGCTGAGTGACGATTCCTGTAAGAACCCGGATCTTCGTTCAGGTATGTTTTTCCTTTTTTTTGGAGTTTTTAAGAAAAATAATTTTTCTAGAAATTTTCAAAGTACACGCCGTGTACTTTCTGAGTACACGCCGTGTACTCTGATCCGGCTCGAATCCGTGTGCTGGCCATGCCCGGGCTACACACACGGTGTGTAGGGGTGAAGTGGAGGCCGATTTTGGCGGAGTACGGAAGGGACCCAGTACACGTCGTGTACTCTAAAAGTACATGTCGTGTACTTTCTTTATTTTCACTAAACAGACCAGGGTCGCGTCTAACCCCCAATTTCATCTTCTTCTCTAGATTATGTCCGCCCGAGAGCGACCGTACGGCTAGACCTTCGATGAGCTCCTGCCTCTTCGTCCGTTCTCCGATTCGAGCATAGTCGATTGCGTTAGAATCGCAGCAGTGAGCTCTCACTTCTTCTTGAGTATTGTTTCTTGATTCCTCCAGGTTTCCAAGTTGTTGTAGGTTGATTGTTTTGTGCCTTTTCTCATATCTACGTCGTTCCAAGGGGAATCTGTCGTCGTGGTTCACTTATATCTATCACCTGGGATCAAGGTAGGTGGTTTGTGCCTTTCTGTAGAAAGTTGATGAATATTTTGTGAAAATTCCACCAATACCCTTGAACGGGGTATTGTGTGTTCCTGTTTTTTCCTTGTTGTATTGCCTGCTTTGCTTGATAGCTAGAGTAAATGTTTTGCCTGTGATTATGGTAGCTTTACTATACCTTGAATGTTTTCTATGCTTGTTCTTCCTGTTTGGCGTTTTTTCAGTTTTCATGCCTAGTTGTAGGATTGTGGACTGTTTCCTTTTTTGCTGTTGAGCCTTAGTTCATAGCCAAGTAGTTTTTGAGGTTACTTGTACAATGTACACGCGCGCTGAGCATGTTTAGTTTCACTTAGGACTGTGATAACCTAGAGTAGTAGACCAAAGGGAGAATTGATGGAAGGGATTCTCCAGAGTGCCTTTTAATTACGATGCGAGACCACAGGGGGAATTGATGTTGAGTGCTTCTTCAGAGAGTTTGTAGTTCCTCGACGTGGGCCACAGGGGTAATAGACGTTGACTGCTTCCCCAGAGAGCCTTTAGCATGATATGAGACTATAGGGGGAATTGACGGTGAGTGATTCCCCATAGAGTCTATTAATTTCAGAGCTGAACCAGAGGGGTGAGAATGTGTGTGCCTCCTAGAGGGTTGCTGGTACTTATAGGTTGAACCATAGGGGTTAGGCTGTGAGATCTACTCAGAGGGTTACCTGTTTTCTTCTTGTTGTTGGATGCTTACTTGTGTACTTTATTTGTTAGAACTATGGATTGTAGCTGCTTGTGCTTTCCTATTTACTGCTTCCTGTTTTATTACTTGCCTTGTATTCATTGACTGTTAGGCACAAATCTTTGGGTGATTTCCTACTGGGATTGTATCTCACATCTTTTTTGGGCCATGATTTTGTGCCCAAGCAGACTATGTTGCTACAGGTATAGATAAGGGCAAGCACCCTTCTACTTCAGGTTCTTGATTACACTGGAGCTAGAGAGCATGGGACTGAGCCGGGGCTCGCGATGCTGAGGAGTTTATCTTGTTTTACTTTGCACTTTTTTTTCAGTTGTACTTCATCACGTTGTTGTGTTTTCTGTTTTCTTTACATACTTGTACTTGTTGCATCATTGTCATCATTTCTATATATATTCATTGCTTCCGCTGTTTGGTTTATGTTGTTATGCGTGTTGTTACTGCTTCCACTGTTGATAGTTGTTTTGCCGCTGTATACCTTACCTAATGAGGGCATAGTTTCCCCACCGAATCACCAAGGCCCTCACTGCTAGTCGGCATCCTCTAGAATTTGGGGAAATTCTCTTGAGGTCATGTGGTGAACCGGGTATGGGGCACCAGTGGAGGGGCTCCGGATACGGGTCGTTACAAAATGGTATCAGAGGCATTCTTTTCTCTTGCTTTATGGTTTGGAGACTTTAGCCAGAGATAGGACAGATTCGGTACTTGGAATTAATCTGTGCTCAAGAGTAGCTAACTCGTGTACAGGGAAAAGCCATACTACCTTGTTAATTGTAGTTTGCTGATTTTGAGATTTTACGATTGAGATGACTTCACCTAGAGTGATTCAAAGGACTTGTGCTATTATTATTTTGATATTTCGGTTCTATTTATATCGCAACCCGATGAGATGAGGGTATGCCATCTCATGCATCATATAGGCACTTGTAGAATCACATTCCATGCATTCTTGTTATGCCATCTAGGGTGCATTAGCGATTGCATGCTGTTGTGATAGAATTCGTGTAGATTATGCATGCTGTTGTGATATATTCTTGATAGAATCTCCGCTGTTATGTTAGAGAGTTGTTTGTTTTTACCTTGTATGTGACTATGGGAGATGTCAAGATTTTATTCGCAGGGAGTATGGGCCCTCATGAATCAGAATTTGGCACCTCTTTGCCTTGTTTTTAGTGTTTCTGGGGTTCTGTGCAGTTTCTGAGCTACTGCCCAGAAAAACCCCGAATACACGGCGTGTACTTTTTGGATACATGCCTTGTAGTTTTCAGGCCATGTCACTGACCATGTGAGCAGAACATGGTGTTGTGATAGTAACTTTAGGAACACGCCGTGTATGGTAGTTACACGTCATGTAGTAATTATCCGTGTACCCGACCGTGTCACTAACAACATGGGTCGGGGAAGCTCGGGTAGAACACGCTGTGTCTGGAAGGAACACGCCGTGTAGTCCTATCCAGGTACCCGGCCGTGTCACGAAAAACACGGACCGGCGTTACCTTCTTTTCCACATGCCGTGTTTGTTCGGAACATGCTGTGTAGTCTTGTCCAGGTACCCGGCCGTGTCACGAACAACACGGGACGGGGTCACCTTTCCTATGCACGTCGTGTTTGTTCAGAGCACGCCGTTTAAGGTTCAGCCGTGTAGACGGCTGTGTGTTTCAAAAACACGGGCCACTAAAGCCTTGTCTAGTACACATCATGTGTGTTAAGAACACGCCGTGTAATCTCGGGTTAAGTCGGACCGTGTGGGTTAGCTGTGTAAGGAGAATCGGGCAGGGGAATAGTTTTCAAGTACACGCCGTGTGTGGGTGCAACACGTCGTGTAGTTTGAAGTGTACACGAATTGTAGGGAAAAAGTACATGCCCATGTCAGTGGGTTAAGAAGACACGTTGTGTAGTTTTATACATGTCGTGTAGTCAAGTTTTGTAAACTTGTGTGTTTTTCTTCCCCTATTTCTGTTTTGTACTCTTGTGTTCTCTGCCCTTGTTTTCCTGATCTAAGGTGTGCTTTTGATCTTTCAGAGCTATGCCTCTGATACGTCCTCCGGTCATACGTCTGTCATCGGGCAGTGATCAGACACTAGATAGGGCTGATCAAGGACTTCCTGTCGATCCTCCAGTCGGGCCAGCCTTGGCACCAGCTGTTATACTAGTTGCAGGTGATGATGCACAGTTCAGGGAAGGTTTCATAAGGATGATGTAGGCCTTACAGGGAGCATCGTCTCCTGCCACATCTATGGCACATTTGATGCGGGTTTTTCAGCAGCAGCGTCCTCCCACGTTCTCAGGGGAAGGAGGACCTCAGGCTGCAGAGTCATGGATGGAATCCATGCTGACTATCTTTGAGCATCTGGAGATGCCTCCAGAGAGGCAGGTCAAGCTCACTAACTACATGCTCCGAGACTCCTCCAAGAGGTGGTGGGACGTGATCTCACAGGCAGGTCAGCATCAGGCTATGGTTTGGGAGGAGTTCCAGCACATGTTCTATGACTACTTCTACCCAGAGACCCTAAGGGCCGACCGAGCCCGGGAGTTCATGAGCTTAGAGCAGGGTACTCTTTCTGTCATGGAGTATTCCGCTCGTTTCACCGAGATACAGTGCTTCACGCCCCTCTGGGATGGGAGTGGGGTGTTCTTATCAAGGAAGTTTGAGGATGGTCTCGGGCGGGAGATCCACTCACAGGTGAATATATTCTAGCTGACTTCTATTACTTCCATCGTCAACCAGGAACTGATTGCAGAGCGCAATCTGAGAGACTTTGGAGCTGCGATCCAAGGCGGTTCTGCTTCCAAATCTAGTTTTCCTCCAGATGACATCAAGAAGTGTCATAGAGAGCCTACACACGGTGATTCGAGGAAGCGAGATGCATCGTCAGGAAGCCAGGTGATATGCTACCAGTGTGGACGGTCAGGGAACACGAGGCCGCAGTGCCAGAGGGACCCCATGGAGTGCCAATCTTGCGACAAGATGGGTCACCTTCAGCATTTCTGTTAGGTTTTCTCACCAGTAGCTAGTGACCAGGGTTCTTCCATGACTCCTCGTTCAGGAGCAGCACCACTAGTTTCTCACCAGTCGGGGAACTGGAGTTCTTCCGGTCGTTCGGGCCGAGGTGGAGGTCGAGGCCATGGCGGTCAGCCACTAGTTCCTCAGTACCAGCAAGGAGGTTTAGCTCAGAGTGGTCAGCCAGGGGCACAGGGCCGCGGTGCAGGCCAGTCTTTTTCCATGGAGAAGACTTATTGGGAGCAAGATCTCGGCCCTTCTACTGTTCGAGGTACGATTTTAGTAGCCTCAGTTTTATCTTCAGCCCTTTTCGATATTGGTGTTACGTATATCTTTATCTCTGTTGCTGTTGTGAAGAGCCTTGGACTCTGTTTCTTTTCTTCTGCCGACTCATTGACACTATACACACCTTTGGGGATGAGGACATCTAGTGTACACCAGTGTAGAGAGTGCCCTCTCAAGGTTGCAGGGTATCAATTCTTATGGGATATCTATATCCTAGAGATGACAGGCTATGATTTCATCCTTAGCATGGATTGGTTGATTCCCTTTCAGGCATTCGTCGACTTCTATCGTCGCATATTGAGTTTCGTTTCACCAGAGGGTGAGTCTTTTCTTCATAAGGGCGAGTGGGAAGTTCAGGCGAGTCGGGCAGGACTCGAGCATCTTGGGCTAGGAGGGGTGATGGCCTAGATTTCTAGTCTTCATCTAGATGATCAGGGGACTCCACAGTTGGATTTTCCTCCAGTGGTGGATCGCTTCAGCGACGTATTTCCAGAGGACATTTCAGGTTTGCCTCCGGAGCGTGAGGTAGACTTCTCTATTGAGCTCGTGCCAGGAGCGGCACCGGTGTCCATTCCTCCCTATAGGATGGCCACACCTGAGTTGCAGGAGCTCAAGAAGTAGTTGGAGGAGCTACAGGCTAAGGGTTTCATCCGACCCAGTACTTCTCCTTGGGGTTCACCTGTCCTGTTTGCAAAGAAGGCATATGGTACCCTTCGGATTTGTGTGGATTATCAGAAGCTGAACTAGTTGACGGTCAAGAACCGATATCCTTTGTCGAGAATTTATGACCTTTTCGATCAGCTTTGAGGATCTCGGGTGTTCTAGAAGATTTACTTGAGGTTTGGTTATCATCACTTGCGCGTTAGACCATCAGATATACCTCTGACAGCCTTTAGGAGAAGGTATGGTCTATACGAGTATACAGTCATGTCGTTCAGTCTCACGAACGCGCCTGAAGTTTTCATAGCACTGATGAACCAATTGTTCCATCCTTACTTGGACTCCTTTTTCGTGGTCTTCGTGGATGATATCTTGGTGTACTCTCACACTTGACACGACCATGCCACACATCTTGAGATCATTATGAGTACACTGAGAGAGCATCGGCTTTATGCTAAACTCTCGAAGTGCCACTTATGGATGGATCGGATTCACTTATTGGGTCACTTCACCTTAGAGGTAGGAGTATCGATGGACCCAGAGAAAGTGAGAGTTGTAGTTTCCTGGGAGCATCCGAAGAACGTCTTTGAGGTACGGAGTTTCCTAGGGCTGGCTGGATACTACAGACGCTTCATTCAGGACTTTTCTTGTCTAGCAGCACCTTTGATAGGTCTGACCAAGAAGGGGGCGAATTTCTTATGGTCAGATTCTTGTGAGTCAGCCTTTCAGGAGCTGAAAGGGAGGTTGATGTCAGCACCGATACTAGTCTTGTCGGAGCGAGGCAAGAACTACACTGTTTACTGTGATGCTTCAGGTATCGGGCTGGGATCTGTGCTTATAAAGTGGGATGGATTCGTTGCGTACGGGTCTCGGCAGTTGAGGCCACATGAGAGGAACTACCCTACGCACTATCTGGAGTTGGCAGCTGTTGTTCATTCCTTACGCTGTTAGAGACACTATTTGTTGTGAGAGCACTTTGTGGTCTTCACTGACCACAAGAGTCTCAAGTATATTTTCACTCAGTGGGATCTGAACCTGAGACAGCGCAGGTGGGTCGAGTACCTTCAGTCTTTTGATTTCGAGCTTGCCTATACGTCGGGTAAAGGCAACGCAGTGGCAGATGCGTTGAGCAGGAGAACTCGGATTCAGGTAGTTCATGAGGCCAGCAGTGAGTGGCAGCTGATGGTTCTATTCTCTGAGATGCATCTAGAGGTGCACAACAGACAGGGACAAACTTTCTTATCTTCTGTAGTTGTTACCTCTACACTTCTTGATCGGGTACGGATGAGGCAGCTATCAGACTCTGAAGGCTTAGTCCTGCGGGAGAGTGTGTCAGGAGAGGACACTCTTTCCAGATGGGTAGTGGGAGAGGATGAGATCTTATGGTTCCAGGGATGCGTATGGGTTCCAACAGACATACGTGAGGAGCTGATACGGTATTTTCATTACTCAGTTTGGGGAGTTCATCCTGGCGTCACCAAGATGTATCAGGATCTTCATCTCCAGTACTGGTGGCCAGGTATGAAGAAGGATGTTGTTGGTTTCTTCATGATATGTTCTACTTGTCAGTAGGTGAAGGCAGAGCATCAACGACCAGCAGGCCTTTTTCAGCAGTTACCCATTCCGGAGTGGAAGTGGAATGATGTCACGATGGAATTCGTGACTGGGTTGCCGAGGTCGCCTCGAGGGAATGATGTTGTTTGGGTTGTTGTTGACAGGCTTACGAAGGTTTTGCACTTCTTTTTGATTAAGGAGACCTTCAGTTTTGATGTTCTGGGAAGACTTTACATCCGAGAGATCATTCGTCTGCATGGATTTCCACACTCCATTGTTTCAGATAGGGATGTGTGCTTTACCTCTCAGTTCTGGCAGGGACTTCAGAAGGCCTTGGGCACACAGGTACTTTTGAGTACAGCATATCATCCCCAGACTGATGTAAAGTCCGAGCGCACGATCCAGGTGCTTGAGGATATTCTCCGAACTTGCATCCTAGACTTTGGCAGTTCTTGGGAGAAGCATATCCCTATGGTGGAGTTTTCCTACAACAATAGTTTCTAGGAGACCATTCATATGGAACCATACGAGGCTTTGTGCGGTAGGTCATGCCGATCACCCTTATGCTGGCTGGAGGCAGGAGAGGTAGCTTTGCAGGGACCTCATCTCGTTCAGGGGACCTCAGAATAGATAGAGCTAATTCGGAAGAGGATTTATATGGAATAGTCTCGATAGAAGTCTTATACTGATCAGCGGAGACAACCTCTAGAGTTCGAGGTTGGGGATCAGGTTTTCCTACACGTCACACCGAGGTTGGGACACAAGAGGATTTGGAGATAGGGTAAGCTTTCACCGCGGTACGTCGGACCATTTGAGGTCATGGGGAGAGTGGGACCGGTCACCTATCGGTTGCAGCTACCTCAGAGGTATCCGGCCATGCACGACGTCTTCCACGTCTCTCATCTCCGACGTTACTTTTCAGACCCGTCTCATGCCTTTCAGACGAGGAAGTCGAGCTTGAAGAGGATGCGTCGTTTGAGGAGCATCCTATCCGGATTGTCGATTGCAGTACGAAGGTCCTCCGTGGGTGGTCTGTTCCTCTGGTACGAGTGCTATGGAAGCACGGGCGAGTATAGGACGAGACCTGGGAGAGGGAGGCCAATGTACAATCGCAGTGGACCGAACTGTTCGTGGATTCTTCTTCTACGCCCCATTAGGGAAATTCGGGGACGAATTTCTTTAAGGGGGGAAGTTTGTAAGAACCCGGATCTTCGTTCAGGTATGTTTTTCCTTTTTTCTGGAGTTTTTAAGAAAAATGATTTTTCTGGAAATTTTCAAACTACACACCGTTTACTTTCTGATTACACGCCATGTACTCTGATCCGGCTCGAATCCGTGTGCTGGTCGTGCCCGGGCCATACACATGGTGTGTAGGGGTGATGTGGAGGCCGATTTTGGTGGAGTACGGAAGGGACCCAGTACACGTTGTGTACTCTAAAAGTACACACCGTGTAATTTTTTTTTTTCACTAAACGGACCGGGGTCGCGTCTAACCCCCAATTTCATCTTCTTCTCCAGATTTCGTCTGCTCGAGAGCGACCGTACGGCCAAACCTTCAACGAGATCCCGCCTCTTCATCTGTTCTATGATTCGAGCGTGGTCGATTGCGTTGGAATTGCAGCGGTGGTCTCTCCCTTCTTCTTGATTCTTGTTTCTTGATTCCTCCTGGTTTCCAATTTATCATAGGTTGAGAGTTTTGTGCGTTTTCTCAGATCTACATCGTTCCAAGTGGAATCTATCATCGTGGTTCACTTATATCGATCACCTAGGATCAAGGTATGTGGTTTGTTCCTTTTTGCAGAAATTTGATGAATATTTTGTGCAAATTCCACCAATACCCTTTAAAGGGGTATTGTGTGTTCCTATTTTTCCCTTGTTGTATTTCCTACTTTGCTTGATTGCTAGAGTAGATGTTTTTCCTGTGATTATGGTAGCTTTAATATACCTTGAATGTTTGTTATGCTTGTTCTTCTTGTTTGGCGTTTTTCCAGTTTCCATGCCTAGTTGTAGGATTGTAGACTGTTGCCTTGTTTTTATGTTGAGCCTTAGTTGATAGCCAAGTAGTTTTGGAGGTTACTTGGAAAATGTACATGCGCGCTGAGCATGTTTAGTTTCACTCAGTACTGTGAGAACCTAGAGTAGTAGACTAAATGGAGAATTGACAGAAGGGATTCTCCAGAGTGCCTTTTAATTACGATGCGAGACCACAGGGGGAATTGACGTTGAGTGCTTCCTCAGAGAGTCTGTAGTTCCTCGGCGTGGGCCACAGGGAGAATAGACGTTGAGTGCTTCCCCAGAGAGCCTTTAGCACGATACGAGACTATAGGGGGAATTGACGGTGAGTTCTTCCCCAGAGAGTCTATTAATTTCAGAGCTGAACCAGATGGTTGAGACTGCGTGTGCCTCCTAGAGGGTTACTGGTACTTATAGGTTGAACCATAGGGGTTAGGCTATGAGAGCTACCCAGAGGCTTACCTGTTTTCTTCTTGTTTCTGGCTACTTACTTGTGTACTTTATTTGTTAGAACTTTGGATTGTAGCTTCTTGTGCTTTCCGATTTACTGCTTCCTGTTTTATTACTTGCCTTGTATTCATTGACAGTTAGGAACAAATCTTTATGTGATTGTCTACTAGGATTATATCTCACACCCTGTTTGGGCCATGCTTTTGGGCCCAAGCAGACTATGTTGCTGCAGGTATAGATAAGGGAAAGCGTCCTTCTACTTTAGGTTATTGATTGCACTGGAGATGGAGAGCATGGGACCAAGCCGGGGCTCGCGATGATGAGGAGTTTATCTTGTTTTCCTTTGAACTTTATTTTTCAGTTGTACTTCATCACGTTTTTGTGTTTTCTATTTTCTTTAGATACTTTTACTTGCTGCATCATTGTCATTATTGCTATATATATTCATTGATTCCGCTATTTGGTTTCTGTTGTTATGCATGTTGTTAATTATTCCGTTGTTGACAGTTGTTTTTCCGTTGTATACCTTACTGAATGAGGGCATAGTTTCCCCACTGACTTACCAAGGCCCTCGCTACTAGTTAGAAGCCTCTGGAATTTGGAGAAACGTGCTTGAGGTCATGTGGCAAACCGAGTACGGGGCACCAGTGGAGGGGCTCCGGATTCGGGTCGTTACAATTCCAATGTAGCTACTAAACATGGGTTTGTTGGGGTTTACATGATGGCCTCGTTTATTCCATCCCACCACATATTTTATGCCTTTTTATTTTACCTTAAGGATTTTGGCTAAAACTGTCAAACTACGGTGCACCTGTTTTTTTTTCACCGGGGTTTCATCGTCTACCATTTCCTCGGTTTCTGCATCATCATTATGTTTATTTGAAGCACTAGCATCGGCACTGGGACCATCAACAACAGGTTGAGAAACCTGTTGTAACTCAGCAGTGGGACCAGCTACAATAGGTTGAGAGACCTATTGTTCCTCAGCAGTGGGACCAGCTGCAACAGGTTGAGAGACCTGTTATGTCTTGGGATTGGGTGCATCAGCAGGTGCAGAAGTCATTATCTGTAGAACTGGTTTAACAGCAGGTGTAGAAGTCATTATCTGCAGAACTGATTTAACATTTAATTTAGATCACATAAAATCAGCAGTAAACAGATAATAACATAATGTAACATAATCTATATTACAATAAAAAAATAACCTGATTATTGAACTCTCTTTTTTTTAAGGTTGAAGGGATTTGACCCCTCTAACAACTATCCATATCCCTTCATTGTGGTCTCCTATGACAAACAAAACGTTGTCTACATTGGGACCATTGCGAAATGATTGTGAAGTCCCAATGAAAGGGTCATATTCTGTTGAATTTTCATCTGACCCTTCAACTGTTTTGGTCGATAACAGAACGATTGACCAGTTTCGGTTTGTGGGATCTGAAACATAAAATACTTTCACTGCCTGTGATGCCATTATAAATGGTTCGTCTTTCTCCCCTTCCTTACTGAAATCAACTTTCAAAAATACCAAATCATCTATTTTAAATGCATTCCTGTTATTAACCCACTTACATTGAAATATCGGAACTTGAAATTCCGTATAATCCAACTGCCATATTTTTTTGATGATGCCAAAGTATGACATTTTCGCATAAATTGGATTTTTGTCATTAGCACCGGAAACATTCATCGCTTCAGCCACAAGTGTAACCCCACTATTCTACATGGTACTGTCTTCATCATGTTCATTAGTATAAAATTTATAACCATTAACTACATAAGCATTGTAAGATAATGCATACACACTTGGTCCTCCGGCTAGCCATCGAAGTCATTCTGAAATTGACTCTGGATTTTCATCTGACTTCTTAAAAATATGATCTTGAAACTATCCTATAAACTATCAATTATGTGTATCTGATATCCATTTTTCATCCCTAGATGGATTCAAATTTCTAAGAATTTCTTTTTGGATTTCAACATATGGGTCAACGTTGAAACTGTTACTCAAAACATAAAGGTGGGCCTGCTCCCGATCTGTAATATTGATTGTGACAAATTGTCTTCTAGAAATTCCTTCACCCTCAAGCCGTCTAGTGTGACGAGATTTCGGTAGGCCAATGTTTTCTACACTAGACAAGTATTCGGTACAGAATTCAACAGCTTCCTCAACAACATATCGCTCTGCAATACAACCCTCTGGCCGACTTCAATTTTTGACATACCCTTTCAAAATATTCATATACCGTTCAATGGGGTTCATCCATATGTAATTTACAGGACCACATAGTCAAATATCTCTCACCTAGTGGACCATCAAATGAACCATCATATCAAAAAAATAAAGGCAGGAAAAACATTTCTAATTCACATAATATGACGGTAATTTATATTTCCATAGTTGGCAATTTCACCGGGTCTATAACTTTGATGCATATAGCTTTGAAGAAAAAATACAGTTTCATTAATGTATGGCAGACATTCTTGAGAAAAATGCAATGTAAAGCAATTGGAATGATATCTTGCATCAAAACATGACAGTCATGTGATTTCAGACCTTTTAACTTAAAGCCGCTCATTGACACAAGGTTACTAATATTTGATGAATACCCCTCTGGAACCTTTATGTCATTCAAGAAGTTGAAAAACTGATATCTCTCCTACCTGGAAAGAGTGTAAGCAGCAGGAGGAAGAAATGTTCATTTTTCACCCTTCACTGGTGCCAACTCTTCTCGTATTCTCATCTCAACTATGTCCAACCTAGCCTTAATTCCATCTTTTGTTTCACCATATGTATTTATCAACGTGCCGATGACACTATCAAATACATTTTTTCTACATGCATAACATCAAGAAAATGGCTGACATAAAGACAATTCGAGTATTGTAATTCAAAAAAAACTGATCTCTTTTTCCAACCAATTTTTGTAAGGTTTTTCGAAGTCGGTTTACCAAAAGTAGTGTCCACATTTTTAACTTTCTCAAACAATTGATCACCTGTTAGTGGAGACGGTGTTGTACGTTCTTCTAAACTTCCTTCGAATGATGTCATCCAAGAACGGTACTTATGTCGTCGCGGTAGAAATCTGCGATGTCCTAGAAACACGTTTTTCGATCAATTTTTCAACCTAATTGATTGTGTACCTTATTCGTAAACGGGACACCCTTGAGTTCCTTTAATGCTATATCCTGAAAAATTTCCATAAGCAGGGAAGTCATTTATCATCCCGTACAACATGGCTCTCAAAGTGAAATCTTCCTTTATGTAAGCATCATATAATGTAACACATAAATCCCACAATAATTTTAAATCTTCAATCAATGAAGCTAAATAAACATCAATATCATTACCCAGTTGTTTTGGTCCTGATATAAGCATAGATAACATGATTTATTTTCATTTAATGCATAACCACAGTGATAAGTTATAATTTATCAACATAATAGGCCATGTACTGTGATTGTTGCTTTGAAAACCAAAAGGATTCACTCCATCTGTAGATAACGCAAGATGAAGGTTTCTCGAGTCATTTCCAAATTCAGGATACTCATGATCAATTCTCTTCCAATGAGGAGAGTCTACCGGGTGACGTAGTATCCCATCTTTAATTCTTGTATCTGCATTCCATGTTAATTGTTCTGCAGTCTCCTCACTTCCATAGAGGCGCCTAAACCTTGGAATGATTGGAAAGTACCATAAAACTTTAGTAGTACTGGATTCATCTTTCTTGTATCAAGAAGCACCACACTTTGGTCATTCTTTAAGTGATTTGTGGTCCTTGCGAAACAGTATACAGTCATTCGGGCAGGCGTGTATTCTTTCAGAGATCATACCCATCGAGCGTAGCATTCGTTTGGAATCGTATGTTTGGCTCAGAAGCTCATTGTCTTCTAGGAGCATGTCATTCATGAGAGAAAGTAGTTTCGTAAAATTGGCGTCACTCCACCCGTTGTATGCTTTCAAATTATACATCTTTAGTACGGCTAAAAATTCTGTATATTTAGTGCAACCAGCATACAATGTCGTCTTTACACGACTTTTTAACTTCTCAAACAATTTTTGGAAATCAAGAAGTTCATTTTTAACGGTCCTTGTCATTTCCTAAATATGATCTTCATCATCATTAACATCTGTAATAACATCCTCTATATGGTCATCTTCATTGTTCATGTTTGTAATCATATCAGATGATCCATAAAACGCAGTGTCATCCCGGCCACAACCTACATTCGTTGTTTCCCCGTGTTTATTCCAACATGTATAACTCTGATCTATTCCATGACAGATCAAGTGTTCTTCCAACTCCTCTGGACTAATTTGTATTGAATAACAACAGCATAAACATGGAAAAAGAATTTAAGAAGGGTCACATGCATGATCTTTTGCAAACTTGATATACTCTTCCACACCATCTTCATACTCTTTTTTCAACCAATTGGCATTCATCCATTCTTTATTTGTATTCATTCTATTTTAAATCCATAGGATGGGTATATAGGTTAGGGGAGAAGGAATATGAGTATAATTTAGATAAAAAACTAGATACTTAAAAAATGGTGGGGGCGTGCTCATTAATAGCAAATCTTGGGTGGTTCTTGGGATTCATCCAATCTCTTCCTCTCTTTGATCCCCCCTGATGAGGGGTGGTTCTTGGGAGTTTTTTATAGTGAGTTAGTGAGTTATTCCCTAATACTTCCTCCATTACTATTATCCTTTATTTTCCTATGATTTGGGATGATTTTAACTAGGATTTTTGTGATGATTTCACTATATCATCTTCAAATCAATTCAGATGATGTAGATTTTGATTGTATTGGCTAGAGGTTATCCTCGTATGATGAACGCACGATGTTTTGTGTGGTTTAGGTGGTGTTGTGTTTCCCAGTGAGTTTTTAAAAGATTATTCCTAATTATATTAAGGTGAATAATTAATTATAAGTTTCTATAATTAATTATTTGGGAATTGTTCCTTGATATTGGGTCTCAATCATTGGTACAAGATTAGATAAGGCATGTATAGTTTTGGTTGAGGATGAGTTGATCTTGGTGAGGGGGTTACTCTATTTTTTGAGGTAGGTGGACCCTATAATACAAAACCATGTTCCAATTTATGCATGATTGTGCATTCATGCATGAGTATATGTGTTCCAGTGAAAGGGATAGAAATCAAGAGCAACCAAGGTAAATAAATAGGGTGTTTTTGATCTACCAAGAGATAGAGTGAGGGTTCTATTGAATGTTGGTGATTTTGTGATCATCTAGAGATTATGTCTCCATGGAGTAGTTGTGTTTATGAGAGGATCGGGTTTGGTATGAGATTTTTATAGCCTAGTTAGGTTTTCTAAGGCTATTTGAGTAGGTATTAGTCTTAGGCCTAAAGAAGATGGATCATATAGTTTTATATCTCACGTATGATGAGGAACACCCTCTTAAGGATATATAAGAGTCATGGTGTGATAATATGATGTGAGATATAGAAATGTGGATATATATAAACCAAATAGAGAACACAATAAAACCATGAGGATCCATAATAATAGAACATAAATAATTCATAAACATGATCCATATACAGTGTCAACTAAACAAAATAGAAACTAAAATCAGAGATAGAATAAATCAGAACCCGACCAGATATCCTTGTGACCTTTGGGTTACCACTAACTATAATACCAACCTGCTTTAAAGGAAACCTAAACAAGAAACCCAAACCTAAAAATAACTTGGGTCTACTGATGCTGAGTGTCACAAGTAGGGTGTGATCATAAAACAACTTAGTAGGTAAGCACCACAGAATCCATACATTACCTTTCCTGAAATAATACAAAAACACTAGTTTGAAATACATTTATAAAATAGGTTTTTATCATTTAAAAAACCAACACATATTTTTTAGAAAATACATTTTTAAAACAAATCACAACTTCCCTTATTAAAATAGATGTATAGTTTAAAAAATGAATTCAAAATTCAATATAAGAATCCAAAAAAGGTGATCACAGATCCATGATGAAATTAATTGAAATAATAAAAGTAGAAAAATACTGGAAAAGTAGATAACCAAAGTGCATAAAAATAAAGAAGAACATATAGATAGGTAATCATTAGAATTACCTAAACATACCTAGAAGAAATACCTAGACTTACTAGGTTCAGACTCACCTTCCAACATATGGTGTACCTTCATAGTAAACAACCAACATTAATGCTCCATTATAGTAGTATACCAGAGAATGAAGAGGCCATCACATGCACAGTATAAACCAATAACACACAGATGACTCTATGCATGTCTTTCTCAAGATCTAACACCAACTATGTAGAAAACCTCTCCACAGAGGGACAACCATAGAGGTTCCCATCACATATCAAGTCACACACAAGTTCCAATCAGGCCTATACATCACATGAGTTTCAAAACCAATTTCCAAAACACCACAAAATACCAATAGATCTTTAAATTTACAAATCAAAATCCATTTTCAAAACCAAGGGGAAAACACCATGTAAGCTCTGAAGATTCAAAACAGGCTTTTATGCCATTTAAAAACCAAACCACACCTCAAGAAGCCAAACATACCTAGATTTAAGGAACACATTTGAAACTAAATTTGAAATTTGGGAACCAAGGATCCATTTTTGAAACATTGGGGTTTTAGAAGAACCATTTTAAAGGATTAGGGATAATGAAAATAAGGAGGAAAGGAGGGAAATTGTTTCGAAATCTAGGGTTTAAAGTGAGCATCATTTTATAAAGCCATTATCATTTGTGTACCAATCCATATTTGCATCCCGTGCACATATGAATATGCCTATATCTAATAGTTCACTTATGGAGGCCAAAATAATACAAAAAATTCTAATTAAATAAACACAAGGGGAATTATAATTAACCACAAGGGTTCACACAATGAACCATAGCATAAAAGGCACCAAAACCCACTCAAAAAGATCAATTCACAAGTAAACCAACTGTAAGTGGGGAGAGCTAATCAAGATCAAACAAGTAACCAACTATAATGGCCCAGACCTCTCTGGCCCATTCCTTTGTCAAAAAGAAGGCCACGAAGTGTTCTGGAGGGTAAAATGGACTTTTCCCACACTTTCCTGAATTTTGAAACTACACGTCGTGTAGTTTGAGTACACGTCGTGTACCCCCTTGCCGGGTATACCCCATGTTGAAGGTCGTGTCCTTTCTATGTGAAATAAATGGGTACACGCCGTGTGTCCAATACTACATGCCGTGTAGTCTCTCCCCGCGTACGCGTTACCGAGTGTTGACCAGTCAATGGTCGTGTGCCGTGTTGGAACCATGTGAAATAAATTAGTACACACCGTGTGTCCAAACTACACGCCGTGTATTCCTTTCCCGCGTATGTGTTACCCTAAAACCGTGTGTTGACCAGTCAACGGCCGCGGAGCCGTGTTGGAAGCCGCGTGGAGACCGTGTGAAATAACTGAGTACACGTCGTGTACCATAAAGTACACGTCGTGTACTTTTGCTTTTCTCGCCTATAAAAGGAGGGGTACCCTCCTCCTTTTCAACTCACCCCTCTCCTCTCCTTTCCTCTGAGCAGAGTTCTCCCAAGAGACTCGAAGGCTCTTTCTTCCATAACTTCTTCGTCCGAGCTCTGATTTACGATCCGTCAGTGGCCACGGGATCATAAGGACGAGGCAGAACTTCCGAGCTTAGATCTGTTGTCTTTCCTTCGGCCTTTACTTTCCGAATTCCACTTGAGGAGGTTTTTCCAGGACCTGAAAGAAGTGACGGATGCCGACAGACGTCTTCTAAGGTTGATTCGGGGGAGCGTTGCGATCGAAACCTGTTGAGGTAGGGATCTTACCTTTGTCTCTCTAATTTGTGCATCATGCGGGGTGGGTATCCTCTTGTTTTCATGAGAAATAGTTGAACCATTAAATAAAGATAATAACTGGTTAAAGAATGGGGATGGGGAAGTTGTTATGTTTATCTTTGTTTATCCTATTGATATGTTGTGAATTGAATAGGCTTATGCCTACTGAAAATCACGGTCATTGGGGGACTTTGCTTGCACAATTAAATGTTGCCCTATCTTTCTAGACCGTTTTTGTGGATGGAAACTTTGTGGAATGTGGAAATTGGTTAATCACATAAAGTTGGCTGTTTAAAATTTGGAACCCTTGTGTGATCACCCCGGTTAAACAAAATGGAATAATGAACATGGGGGTTTTGGCTTGGTTACTGGTGTGTGAAAGGGAGGGATGAATCCTGGGTTGTTACAAATAGAACAGTCAGCAGGGCTACGGGGTGATGATGTGGCATGAACCTTGTTTTGTGGGTTGTTGTGGATCGGGTGAGCAGTGGGGCTGCGGTTGGATTGGTTGTGGGTTGGTGTGAATGTTATAGCGGGGTTACAATAAGTGGTATTAAAGGGATAATGATGAACGGTGTGGTTTTGGTTATGGTGGTTGGCAGCGGGGCTGCAGGGTTGGGTTCTAATGTGAATGAACTATGGGTTGTGAATAATAAATAAAAGTGGAAGAGTTAATGAATGGTGGGTCATGGTAATGGAATGAGATTAATAATCAATGGGGTTGGTTGGTTGTTAAGAAGGGATTTGTTGTACTGCTTGTGTTTTCCTAACTTGATTTGTGGATGGTAGGGATATGTTTTACGAACGATTGATGGGGTTGGTTGTGGATAGTTTCCCAGTAGTTAAGGAACTAAATAAATTAATTCTGCTAAAACGTGAAAACCTAAATGGGGTTGGGGTTGTTTGTTGTATGCATGCTTCGTAGTAGCAGTGTCGAGGCACGTGCTCAGTTTCTCTGTTTAGAAGCCATAGGTTGGGCTATGTGTTTGGTATATATATATATATATATATCTGTATCTTTTGTGTTTTATCCCACCACACCCATGTTGAGAACTTAGTGCCGAACACTCCCATTTCATGGGAGAGGGTGTTTTTTCCTTAGTTACTAGCTCTTTTCTGCTCCTTCTCCCATAGGTTGTGATGGCTTGATGCGACCTTACACCTAAGACTCTTTGAGTAGGTTTTGATTGGGGTGGTTCTAGCCCAAGACTTTGGGCAGGTTTTGCTGTTTCCCAAGAATCTTTGGGATGAGGCCCAGGTGTGTGCGGGCAGGATATGTGGTTGTGAGGCCCAGGTGTGTGCGGGCGGGGAGAGTGTGGCAGCATCAAGACGTTCACCGTTAGGAAGAGCAGCTAACTAATGGGAAATTGTGTGGGGTACCCAATACTCTTGTTTCTTATATACTACTACCTGTTGTGATTGTGTTTTTGGTGAGTGTGGCTGGTGAGGTTGGGTGCATAGAATTCCTTGCTAGGTTTTTTCTGTTGTTCTCACGGGACATTAGGATGTCTCCCCACTTGTGCACGAGAGATTTAGGTTTCCCTACTGAGTATACTTGTATGCTCACCCTACATTTACTTTCAGGTTTCCAGGAGGACTACCAGGGCCGTGCGGGACCCTACTAGTCGGACAGTTGGAGTTGTTGCTGTTGTTGTACACTTGTTTCTTTTTTGGTATTGTACTTTTGAGCTTTCTTTTACTTGTACCTTGTTTCAGAACTATTTAAACATGCATGTGGGATTGGTTTGGGTTTATTTATATACACTTGTTCTTTTCCTTATTTGGTGGTTGACTTGTCCTATTTCCCGATCTTAAAAATAATAAAAGGGTAATGCCTCCCATATTTGTGAAAACTCATACCCTTGGTGCTATTCACCAACCTGGGGCCTACTGGAGGTAGGAATCGGGAGTCATTATCTCCCTTTCACCATTGCCAACTCAGGAGGGGCATCTTTGGTGGGAGGGGGTCATGACACCAACCACATATACATGTGTCACACACACAAGCATCACACACAAGAATCACGCCAAATCATAATTAATCGCAATATTGACAATAAATGAAAACATAATTAATTCATACAAATTCAATTTTACTCACCTTAAGGAGGAGGACCCGGTAGCGTAGGAGAAGGAGGCATCGACAACGGAGGCACCGGAGGTAGCGGAGGCAGCGTAGAGGCAGCGCGGAGGCAGCACAGAGGCAGCGCGGAGGCATCGCTGAGGCAGTGGAGGCAGCGGAGGTAGCTCGGAGGCAGAAGAGGCAGTGGAGGCAGCGGAGGAGGAGGAGTAGGAGGAGGAGGAGGTCGCGGTGGAGGAGGAGGAGCAGGAGGAGCCGTGGTGGAGAGGAGGCAGCGGAGTAAGCGGAGGAGGAGGAGGAGGAGGCACCGGTGGAGGAGGAGGAGGAGGAGGTTGCAGTGGAGGAGGAGGAGGAGGAGCAGCGGCGGAGAAGAGGTCGCGGTGTAGGAGGAGGAGGAAGAGGAGGAGCCACGGTGGAGGAGGAGGAGGAGGAGGCGGCGGCGGTCGCGGCAGAGGAGGAGGAGAAGGAGTCGGCAGTAGCGACGGAGAGGAGGCAGCGGCGGAGAGGAGGCAGCAACACAGAGTAGGGATTTTGAGAAATCTTGACAGGGTGCGGGGAGGAGGAGGACCCGGTGGATTTTATAAATCCTGCATGGACCTTTATCAGCGCTAGTAAAAAGAGTTGATAAAGGGGGTATTTATAAGCACAAAAATAAAAAGCGCTGATAAATACCACCTTTATCAGTGCTTTTTTAGCACTGATAAAGGTTGGACTTTATCAGCGCTTTTGTAACACTGATAAAGAGTGACTTTATCAGCACTTTTCATTTTAGAGCTGATAAAGACACTCTTTATCAGCACTTTTGTAGCGCTGATAAATACGTAGTTTATCAGCGCTAATAAAAGCGCTGATAAATGTATAAATTTAAGAATTTATTTATATTATTATATATTTATTTAACTCTAAATATATATATCTCTATTTATACTTATAAAATTATTTGAAAGGTATATTTATATATATATCATTGAAAATATAATAAAATATATATTTATTTTTTAAATATAATTTAATTTTAATTGTAAGTGTACATTTTTTATAACATATATATTATATGGGTAACATAATGAATTATAATCTATAAATGAAAATTATTCAATATTCACATATATATACGCATGTATGATATATTCATTGACCCCAATTCATTTGAAAACACATATATATACGCATGTATGATATCTTCATTGACCCCAATTCATTGGAAAACACATATATATTAAATAATTTTAATTATACATATATATTAAAATGTATTATATATTTATAAATAAAACAAATACATTAAATATAAATAAATATAATAAATATATATATTAAATATAATGAATTAATAAATCTATTAAATATAATGAATTAATAAATCTAATAAATATATAATGAATTAATAAATCTAATAAATATATTTATTATTAATCTTATAATTATTTAATTATATGTATATATATAGTTATAACATGTGTTTTTTATTTAATGTATACAATAAATATTATCAGCGCTAAGCAAAGCACTGATAAATGTGCCCTTTATCAGCACTTTTTTAGCGTTGATAAAGTCCTACCCCTTTATCATTTTTTTTCATTAGCGCTGATAAAGGCAGGTGCCTGCCTTGCCCAATTTTGTGGTAGTGTATCTTTACCTATATGAGAGTGAATCATGATATCATAATCCTTTATCAATTCCAACCATCTTCTATGCCTTGTGTTTGACTCTTTTTAAGAGAATATATACTTTAAAATTTTATGGTCAATATATATTTCATATTTTAACCCATATAAAATATGTCTCTAAATTTTTAAAGTAAAAACCACCATTGTAATATCAAGATAATGCATAGGGTAATTCTAATCATGGAGTTTCAATTGACATGAAGCATACATAATTAACTAATAATCTTGTATCAAGAAACAACCAATTCCCTTTAAAGAAGCATAGTTGTAAATAATAAACTCGCTATTTCTAGATGTAAAGTCTAACACCAAATAATTAACCAATATTCTTTTCAATTCCTAAAAATATTCATCACATTACATTATCCATATAAATTAATTTAATTTTTGAGTTAACTTAGTTAGTCAGTTAGATAACCTAGAAAAGTTTTCAATAAACTGTTTGTAGTAACCTTCAAATCCAAGAAAACTTCAAATAAATGTGACATTTAGGTCTTGTCCGCTCTTCAACCACCTTATTTTTAGTAGTATTAATAGTTATTCTATATTTAGAAACAATATTCCCAAAGAAATAAATCTATTATAACCAAAATTTATATTTTATAAATTTTACATGAAAATTATTATCTTTTAAATTATTTATTCAATACTTAGATGTTTCTCATGTTCATCATAACTTTTATAAGAAACCAAAATATCATCAATAAACATAACTATAGATTTATCCAAATACTCATGGAAAACTCTATTTATAAGTTCCATGAATGTAGCGAGTGCATTAGTAAACCCTAATAGAATAACCAAAAACTCATAATGTCTATGCCAATTACGAAAAATCATCTTCAAACTGTATTTTTTCTTCACTTTCATCTGATGATATCCATACATGATATCAATCATTGAAAATTTTTGTGCTCCCTAAATCTAATCAAACAAGTCGTCTTTATGAGGAAACTGATACTTATTATTAACAGTAATGTTATTGAATGATCTATAACAAATGTAATGCCTCATAAAACCAGGATTACTTTTAAAAAAAATAGGATCACCCCAAGGTGAAGTGATAGTATGAATAAAACCCTTACCAAGTAACTCTTGTTAATAATTTTCTAATTATAATAAATATAATGGATCCAATCTATAAGGGGGTTTTGAAATTAGATTAGCTTCTAGAACTAAGTAAATAGTGAATTCAACCTCTGTATTAGAAATGATGCCAGGAAAATTATCAGGAAATTCATTTATATATTCATTTATTATTAGAATGTCACTAATATAAAAAATATATATATTTTTTAAAATATTAGTAAGATAACTTTAACTACTATACTCCATTAGTTTCTCAACTTCTTGATGTTTTATCATAGATATGAACTCGTTCTTATATAAAAATTCAAACTCACTCTGAAAATTTAATATAACTTCCTTTTTTTAGTTTATCTTAGCATGGTAAACTGAAAGTAAATCCATACCTAGAATAGCATCAAACTCAACTATGGTAAAGACAATAATATTTTCAAGAAAAATCATTCCATAAATAATCATAATAATATTTATATAAATAATTTTTTCCTTAATACTTCCACCATGAGTTCTACTAAAAGTTATTTCTTTATTTATTAAGGTAATGTTTCAATTTTACCATAAAATTTTCCAGAAATAAATTAATGTGTAGACCTCGAATCAAATAAGACTTCGGATAAATATGAGTAAACAATTAATATATCAATCACCACTTTATTCAATGGTTCGGTATTTACCTAGGTAGTCACAAATTAATTTTACGCACCCTTACACTTATGGTATTAATGATTTCCATCATTCATGATTTTCTTAATAAATCTATTAGTATAATGGTGCATATTATTTCATTTAAAACATCTCACTGAATGCTTGTCATAATTGTTCTGTCCATTACCATGATTCTTTTCTTTGAAATCATGATCCAAATGTCTCGACATACCACATCAATAACACTTTCAAAATTTTATAAGAAACTTCCTAGGATTCTTCGAACCAAACTTATCATAAAAGGGAAATTTAGACCTCTTAAATTTGTATTTCTTTGATGGATTATTTCCCACTAGTTTCCACTTGGATCATTTCTTATCTTGGTTTTTTGTAGAAGTAAAAAAACTCAATTTCAACCTTCTCAGCACTCAATGTAATTTTCTCATAGATTTTAAATTCATGAGAGGTAAAATATCTTTGTAGAATTTATTTCAATCCTAACTAAAATATATCAATTTTACTATCATGGTGTAGAATAAAATTTGGGTCATACCTAGCCAATATAGTAAAGTTATCTTTATAAGTGGAAATAGAGTCCTCTTTTTTCTTTAGTTCCAAAAAAATTCATTTACAAACTAATTCAAACAAACTTAGGAAAATAATACTCTAGGAAAATATATTTAAATATTATCCACTCCATGGAATAAATTTTATCTTTTTTCCTTAGTATTATTAACCAATGACCACCACTGATCAGCTTCTCCTTCAAAATTAAAATGGAAAGAATTGCCTTTTGATCTTCAAAACAACCCGAAAATCTGAATATATTTTCTAAAGAATTGATCCATCCTTCAGCTACCACTGGGTCTTAGATTCTACCCAATGTTGAATTGTGTTATTTTATAAAATTATACACTATAAACATGTTCATCTATATAGAGTTTGGTTGCACTCTAGCATGGGTACCACCATTAATAGCTTGAGTCAAATGAGTTAACATAGATACAGACTACATTGTTAAAAGATAAAAACTACTATATTATAATTCTAACCATTTCAGGTTTCTAATTCAGAAGGATATTATCCTTATTATTTATTTCCACTTCATTCATGTTGTTTCCTCTATGTAAACCCATTCTGAAACTAACACATATTTGATAAACCAATATAAAAACCCTCAATTTTTTCTCATGATGATATAATCCATATATTATCATCCCATAAATGTATTTTCTTAATAATATCATAACCTCTAAAGTTATCTAAAACTTTATCTAACACCAACTATAACATATCATACCTTAAAACCCCATAATTATGGGTTTAATTTCAAGGATTTAATTTTCTAACATTCCTATGATATTTTTGGTTTATAATTTTATAGAATTAGGAAAAAACTCTTACATACCAAACTCATTCATTAAAAAGTGTAAACTTGAACTCAAAGTCAATTTTTTCAAAAAAACATGATTCTTAAATTTAAAATCCTTTTTCATTCAAAAATACATTCACTTATTTTAACAAAAAAACCCTAAAGTGGAAAGATAGACCATTATATAATTACTACTCATCCTTAGTCCATGTGAAAAATATTTGAAAACTTAGGATGATCGCAAAAACATCTATAATGGATATAAAAATAATGAAACATGTTAGTTTATTTTGAATATCATGAAATCTCATAGAAAATTTTTCTTTTACTTACTCAAGAAATAAACATCACTTCCTAAATATTTTCATAAAACATATCATAATAAAACTTAAATTAAAAAATCAAAATTATGAGGATTTCTTGTAAAACATTAGTACTCATGAAAACTTTTTCTTGAAAAACATTTTTTCACCCTTAAATAAGGCATAAACTTTTCTTTAAACATAATCTCATTATCTTACCTTATGAAATCAAAATAATTCAATGAAAACTCATTTATAATTATATAAAATTCATGTATGTGCCTTAGGACATCATCTTTATATCACTCTTACAATCACTCTTACAAGCACTCTTATAAATGGAATAACCTACTTGGTTAATCCCAATATATATTTCCTAGAGAACAAAATCATTACCCAATGAATTGGAGAGATATATCAGGATCACAGTCATCATGAAAAAATTTCAATAAACATAACATACATAAAACACATTGAATCTTGAATTTATATCATAAAATATGATAAAATATTCTTTTTAACACTAATAAATAAACACTTTTGGTATTCATGTAAAAATAAGAACAAAAATACTTTTTCCTTTGAAAACTCTTAAAATGAAAAATTCCCTAAAGAATGAGAAAATTGGATATTATTTTAAAAACTATGAAACAATTTAGAGTTATATTCTTAAATAAAAATGTTTGTGATAGTGGGAAATTATGTTCATGCCACATATGTTAAAAAAATCCTTTCACACTTTTTCAAAAATAACCTGTATAGAATGCATTAAAAAATACCTTTTTAAACCACTATAAGGAAAGTAAAATATAGTTTTATAATGAATTTAAACAACCATTTTAGTATAATAATAAAATTATTCAAAAAATTAAGAAACATGTATATATATGAAGAAGAGTCAAAAATAAAATGTTAAAATATTTTAAACAAATTTTTATAGGAAACCCCTTACCTCAAGTATGACTCACCATGTACATTATTTAACTCCTATATAATAAAATTATATTAATTATTTAATTATTTAAGAAAATTTTTTAGTTTTATTATATTATTATAGTCCCTTTTATTTCATTTATTACCATTTTTTATATAGTTACTTAATTAATTAAGTTTATGTCATATGTTTTGAGGGAATTCAGTTCATAATATCAAAATAACTTTGGTAGGTTGACCATGGACAAAGGGGTCATGGTTACATCATATCCAGAATATTAATCATGAAATTATTATTATTATTATTATTATATATTAAATATATTTTTATAACCATTTATGAAAGGCATACATGAAAACCAAATCACATCCCTTCAAGAAGGAGGTAGTCCACATGTACGCACAAGCGATGTTATCATTTTCCAATGGATGGAAGGGTAATAAGGTAAGTAATATATTATATTTAAATAAACATAATTATGTTACAAGTATCATATATATTCATTAAATCCATCATAATAACCATTCATGTGAGGCGGTGATGAAGAATGAAACACATCACTTTGTGGAGGAGGTAGTCCACATATACGCATGAGTGACGTAATCATTTTCCAACAAATGGAAAAGGAAATGAAAAAAAAAGGGGTGTGTAATAGACATAATATTATTTAATTATATTATATATATTTATGTTATTATATAACCATTATTATTATAGGTTTTAAGAAGGTAGAAGAATAAAATAAACATGAAATAACTCGGTTAAGAGTTATACCTCTTTTTTGGAAAACCTTCATTGACATACACCTTAAGCCTTCTAGGTTGGTATTTTAGAGATACCATAAACTCAAATATATGGAAAGAAATTTTGGGGATATATTTTGGAAGATATTGGTTGAGTTAAAGTGATAAAGTGGTGTGGATAAGTGAGAAGTAGGGGTTCCCTTTTATAAGTGAGGGGGGTGGCACACTTATAATTATTCTTAAATTTTAAATATTATAAGTTTCTTTTTCATAGAAAATTAGAATTATATCTATAAATTTATAATATTATTGTATATAATTAAAAATAATCTCATCTGATAATAATTAATATGAGATTTTTTGACCTTATCATCAAGTTTTAACCCTAAATAACCAATATTACCCTTTACCGAGGCAATAACAATTTACCATGATTAATATTCATTTTGACCAAAAATTAAATTGAACTAATTAATAAACTTTAACATTATTATTCCAAATATTAAATCCAATTTTCAAGATTCAATTTTTTAAGTTTAAAAAATTAATTTTAATATAAGCACGCAAAATGTAACAAAAATGGTTGTTTTAGAAAAATGTGTTTTTAATCCTAAAAATGGGTTTATGCAAAAATAAAGTATAATTATGATTAATATAGATTTAATTAAATTATTTTTAATCAAAGGGGGCTAATTTTACTTTAAAACCAATCCAAAATATAATGGGACATTTTAAATACTTGAAAATAAATGATAGTTTTTATAAAAATCGATATTTTCACTACTCATCCAAAAATCAATATTTTCCAAAAAAAACCCAAATATCCATACTAAAATATATTTAATATGATGATATCAAAAATTAATTCCATTTTATTAAATTAAATTTCTAAAATTTAGTAATTTAATTTTTAAATAAAACCATATAATACATGGAAAACACACTAGTTAGAATAAAACAATTTCTTTTTCAGTTTGAAAAAAACATATAAAATTATTGTAATGAATATAAATCCATAAAATATAATAAATAATATTAATAAGTCATTAAATTGATTTATTATTAACATTTCTTGGGTTTTCACACACATTCTCCCTTAAACATCTCTCATGGTGCAACTGCTTAGGCTATAGTGTGGCCTTCCTAACTCCATAGCTTAATCTTTTACAGCATCCAAACTATGCTAAAACACCTCCTATTTTGTTGTGGTCCCTAATATATAGTTTAAATTCACCCCCCCCCCCCCCCACCCCCCCACACACACACACACTCACAAAATGACCAACTACTCAAATCTTTTCTTAACACTCATGAGCACCACTGAAACACCTAAACATATGAAAAAACATCTACTAGAGATGTCCCAACTCCTAGAATTTAAATCTGAATCCAAATTCTATAAACACCCCCATCTTGGAAACTAAAAATTTAAATTCTCTCTTAATTTAATAACCTGTAACAATGTAGTTTGTTACAAAATCCCCAACATTGGTCTTCTTGTCCCCAAGAAGCATCTGCGATGATTCTCAACTCTCAATTTAACCATTGGAATCTAATTTCAACACTCATTCTTAATTACAATTGGATACACATCTACTGCAAATGCACCCAACTAGTCTAAATTGGATTTTCATCAAAAAATCATAGTCAAATACACCCACACATCAATCATAATCCAAACATCATAATTGATGTTTAAAACACTTTCCCACACCCAATTACACACAAAAAATCATTCAACTCTATCATGCATCAAATTCCTAAAAATCACACCAGCCCTTCATGATAACTACTCTTGATCCACAATGTGATTCCTCAACTAGATGAAATTATAGAGAACATGAGCTCCACACATCCCATTCACTAAAACATGCTCTATGTTATCTACCAAATATGCTAATGGCACCCTTCACTACAACTATCTTGCATGGGAGGGTAGGAAAACATGTGATGGGTGGATGGTCATCGGATCTCTCTCCAAAAGACCAGGACCTTTCCCCCATGATAGATATTTATTTGACCTATTCTTAAAGAACTCTTTTATAGTAATTTATAATTACATAGAGTTTACAAAAGTACATTCATGTAATCTATTTTTAAATTTTTTCTGCATGAACAGTATAAAATTTATCCATCATCGTAAATTTTAGTGGTAAACTATTGGAGAGTAAGGGTATACAGCATGTAGCACCATCTTAAATGGCATGTGGTTTCATTCTCAAACACTAAACACTTCTAGAATATAAATACACAACATTTTCTTCAATATTACACAATGTGTTATGTCTACTCAAGAACTTGGGAATGTGCCTGAGGGATCTAATTTGTTTGTTCTTCACCATTACACAATGTTTGGTATAAAACTACATGGTATGTACTTCTCTATTTTCTTTAAAATGTCCCGATCTTCCCTCATCACTTCCATCTACCATGAAAAAATAAAAATGAGTGAAATTTCCATTTTTAACAAATATTTTACATTAAATGTATTTAAATCATAGGAAACGCAATTGGTGATAATATTCAGGAATTAAATCCCATAATTATTTAAAATAATGCATGTGAGGGTTGAAAAGGATAGAAAATTATTAAATTACCACACCCCCACACTTAAAACTTTATACTCCTAGGAAAAGTCACATTTCATCAATTCTATAAAATGATAAACATGTGATTATTTGACCATGGTCATTAAGATTTAACATCCAAAGATAATTCGATTCATGGAAGTAATGTAAATAGGGCAGTAATCATATCAAGGAGTTAGTCTCAATAAGAATAGAAATAAGTGTCTCATAAATTATATCAAAACAAAATTTAAGGAGATATATGGTACTAATCCAGGTGAAAAATTAACAAGTTATTTATGACACTAAATCCCCATGTGTGTGTGTGATAACTATTTCATGCCTATCTTCTCACCTTTTATTTAGTAAATATAGGTCATTTTTTAAAAAATGGCTTACCTGATTATTTACACTAAACCTGCCCTACACCCTTTGTAATCAAATTTCATGACCCACTCACTTAAGAATACCTAGAATTTAAACCTTAATCTTTCATCCTAGATATACCCATATTTTGTATATTTCATCCCTCCCATAATTATTTCTTTATTTATTATTATTATTATTTTTGAGGGCATACAATAGTCAGATATCAGGTACACAAACATAGGTCAATTCAGTATAATAGTTAAACTAATCAAATAAGGAACAAATGTATGAAAAGAAATTTGTAAATCCAACTAACATTAACCTAACTTATATATAACTTCAATTAAGTATGAAATATTCATTCTTCTTGGTTGATTAAAATTATGTGTGGATATTTTAAATGACATAATTAAACCATAAAAACTCACATAGTATGTAACAAAATCTCAATGGTTTTATAGAGATAAAACTAATCATATAATTTAAAAACAACAAATTTTACTAAAAAAATCCAATCGATGTCAAATCTATGATTATACTTGCATCCCATCAGTGAAATAAGTGTCCATTAAATGTTAAAACAACTTAGAAAATGGAAATTATATATGTATTTTCAATAAAATCTAAGGAGGTGATGAAGGTATAACATGAGGTTTATTTATTTATTATTATTTATAAAAAATGAAAACATTCCAAAAAAATAAAAATTGAAACTTTTATTCATGGTGTTTCTTATTTATTCTTCGTATTTTTTTTATTAAATAATAAGAAAATAAATAGGTAAAATTATTACTAGGAAAAACAATATACATGGTGTGTATTCTATATATACATGGTGTGTACTTATTTGAAACAAAATTCAGGGAACAAGATTCACCCCCGTGCTCAGGGTAGAGTTTGAACCATCAATCGATCAATCCCATGGGTTACCCACAATAACTACAGTGAAGTTTTTACCACTAACATTTTATTATTTATTTATATTTTATATTATTATTTTATTTTTAAATGGAATAACACATGATGTGTGGTTTTATTTAAAGAAAATTTATGGATTTAATTTGGATAAGAATACTCGAACCTAGGTCTTTCAGACTTTGGGCAGAGGCCATCCAATATAACTCCATGGATGGTTTTAAATTTATTTTTATATAATTTTAATATTTATGAAAATATCACATGTTTCTCAATAAAAATAAAGAAATAAAAATCATATGATACATGTATTTTATTATTATATAAAATAAATATTTTACATATTTATATATATTTATATAGTTTTACACAACATCATGCAATCCTAGTAAATTTCATGTAGTTATTTATTTAATTAACTTAATTCTAATATATACAACAGAATTTTTTTGAGTTGTGGTGTTTGAATTTATAGTTTATACTCGATAATAAATAAAAATATTATATGGTCATTTGGGATAATTATGATAATGTAAATTAGTTTTCATCTCAATGATTGTTTACACTCATAAATAAGGTCAAGTAGTCTAAGGTATTTCTTTAATGGGATTAAAACAAAAGAAATGAAACTCAATTTCATCCTATGAGGAGTTATTTTTTATTATAGCTTAAATAATAGAAAGTGGGAGGTCTATTAAATAATATGCTTTCCTGATGGAATCATCCTTAGGTGAGGATTCATATTTTACAAGCTAGGAAATGTCATCGATGTCCAGTCAATCCTATGAATTTAAAAAATATAAATTAATAAACATATCCATTTTTTGAGTTTATTACAACATTTATCAATTTTCTTCATTTTATAACATGTTTATCATTGAAATAGAAAATTATAAAGTGGAAAATATAAGAAGAAGAATATATAGAGAGAGATAGTGGGGGGAAGAGGTGCTTCTATGATATATTTAGGAGGTTATCTTTTCTCCATATAGCATCCACACAAAAGAAAAAGGAAAATTAGATTGTTATAAGTTAAAACATAATATTATTTTCAAAATAAAAAAAATTAAAATTAAATATGTAATATGTAAAAAACATGCAAAAATATTTTTTTATCCCTTAGAACTCCCTAGAAATGGTGCTAAATTTTGATGTGTGCTATTGAACATGTAAAATTATATGTTTATTTTTAATAGACTAGAATTAACTAAAGTATACCAAAAAAACCTAGGTTAACCTCTAAAGTATCACTTAATGTGGGGATAAAATTCAATTTTTTATATTTAAATAAAAAGGGTAACTAAAATAGGGGGTTTTTTATCTTTTTAATTTAAAATTAATTAAGAAAAAGATAGACAAAATTGAAACTAGTAATTAAAATTTTTTATTTAACATGATCAACCCTATATAATCCCTTTATGCTTAACCTTAATTATTTCTAGAAAAGTTTTAATCCTTTTAATTATTTTTTTATACCACCTAGACCCAAAATAGTATACAAGTTCTGCTAGGATACCTCTTAAGGTTTAGTTGAAATGCAAATTGATTCATAAACTACCACGAATGATGTGATTTATGCCCAACATCATAACCAAAACTCTCAAAGGAAACATAATAACTAAATGCGTTTTCTAGGTTTATATGTTATTGTTACCATGAAATAAATGTGCATGTCCATGGTGGTATTAATTTGAGTTCAATCAACCAATATAAACCACGTAAACACCATGATTGGAAGGGGAAGGAGGGGTTGAAAAAAATATGAAACGTCGTATTAGTGGGTACCCCCAAACATAATCATTTTAGTGTTCCAGTGGACAAATCAAATAAAATAAATGGTGGATATATGGGAAAACAACATAAAACTAGAATTGAAATGATCATGCAATCATTATAGGCATAAAATTCAGAATTCACATCAAGTTCCTCTATGAGTGATCACATGGAACTTTGAACTCCATGGGAGATGATTAAACTATATGATGGATGGATGGTTTTCAGATCAATCTCCAAAATGGCAGTACCTCTTCCCCACAATAAAAAAAATAACATCTTCCTAAATCACTCTTTTATAAAAATTTATAATTACATAATGTGTATAAAATTGAAAAGTGTGTACTCATTTTTTTGATGTTTCTATGAAGCTAACACAAAATTTAGCTATTATGGTAAGGTTACCTATACTTTATACACTCAAAAGTTCCCAGAAAATTGAATCCACTAGGTCCTAAGGCATGCCTTCCTATATTCTAGAGGCTATAGACTAACAGCAGGGGTCTAGGGTGTTACTATTGGGTGACTATACTCCCATATCAGAGTGTGTAATAATATATAAAGATAACTAAACATCATCTATGATACTAAACATGCATCATAGTACATGGAATAAATAAGCATAATAAGATATATCAAATGAAATGAAAAATAATACAATCATATAGACTCACATTCATGCCATTATATAACTCTGACCACCCACCAGGCTGGTCATATATACAAGATAAATAAAATAAAATAATAAAGATAAATTAATGTTCTACTACTATCCCTGAGCCTCATATCATTATAATCTTCAATCTCATCTAGTCTATCTCACTCAATCATGCTACATTGAGCCTCTTACCAACCTAAACATGTGATCAATGAAGTCTACTCGGGCACCCAAGTTCCATGGCCACCCGAGCAGGGTGTGAGTACAAGTTAATAGGTAACCACTAACATGGTCTCATACATATATAGTAAATATAGTTTCCATATGTGATATTCTCATATTAATAAACAAATAAACTATGAAATTATAGATAAATAACCATTGTTGATCCTTAGGTTCTAACATGAAACCTAGAATTGACCAGTGTCAGAATGTCTTTGATCATGTCACGTAATTGTGCCAACCAAAATCAATACCATGGATGATTACTATGAGAAACTCCTAATAAATCCATTAATTTCAATTACAATATCCAATTTCTAGGAGAATGTCCTAGTAAAACCATACTCAGTTCAAGAGACTATAAGGGAGGATCATGTCCCCTTCCCCAATTATAAGGAACAAGTCCAAGGAAATCCAATCTCAATCCTAAAGGATACATGGGAAGGTCTTTTCCCTTATCCATAATTCCAAGGAGATATTCCAAGGCAATCCAATCTCAAGATCATCAATTGAATCCTTGGTGACTAGTCCTAGTCATTCCATAGTATCATTCATGAAGGTTGGATCCAATGATAACATCCAAGGCATCCCATGTATCTCATATACATATCTTTGGGTAGTAAATTCCACCTTAATCATCCCTAACATCATATCTTGAAAAATTCATCCTTTTACCCAAACCCATCCCACAATATCAAGGTTGAACTCTTAAGTGCATAGACTATGATCATCACTACATCCATACAAGGCTTTCATCATTGATTTTGGTTCTAAGGTGACACCTTCGATCATCAATATACAATTACCATATACACCCTATATAGGGTCAATATCTCACCGGGGTACTCACTGGGGTCCCATAGGTTATATCCTAGTTTGGAAACTTCACATGAGTCCCTTGATATCAAATTCATCTCTTAGGATAAACTCAAAACTCATAGGTAATCACGACCCTCAAAATAATCACAATCATCTCAAAGCCTCATTAGCCTCATATAAAAAGACTTATAGGTGACTCTCTAGAGGGAAAGCTTAAGCCCCTCTCAATGACCAAGTTATCCTAGGTCGGTCTACTCACCCAACCTAACATCAATCTACCTAGATGATACCCTCCCGAGTAATCACATATCAAAGGTATAGGATCACTCACCTCTTTCTCGTCCCAATTAACCCAATAAATCTAATTCATCTCAAGTTCCATTATATCCTATTGGGCCATGCATTCCCAACCCATTACATATCCCTAATCAAGTGTCTCAAGGGAACCTATCTGAGCCCACAATACTCAATTAATTAATATAATTACCACCTATAAAGGTCCATATATCACAAGGAATTGAATTATAATTTGGTTCTTGACCTTCGATGTTTGATGTAATCAATCCAATGTTCAAGGTTCAATCATATCCCTTAGAAATTTTTTCAGTCCATGCATTTCATTTTAATAAAACAAAGTATTTAACAAAGGTCAATTTTCCTTAGTGACAATACCACATACAAAATTCCATAATAAAAATTAATATACCAAAGGGGCATGTATTAAGGTCCAACTTCCACAACATTGAGTTATTCCCTTTGAATCACCACCCGACAACTCTCATCTAAGTTTATCCAAGTCCAAATACCATCACCCATCACATAGGGTCCTAAATCAAGCCATAAATTTCAATAATTAATTATAATAATTTATAATTAATCACTCAAAAAAATTAAATAATTCATAGTTAATTCGTAATTTTATTCAATTAGTCATAATTCCCAAAATCCCATTGGACGCCCTTGTCTTATTGAAACCATGACCAGTCATTTGCGAACGGGCCACAACACACTCCCAACACCATCCCAAGTAAAAGAATTATAAATTAGCACCCATTTAATAGATAATTTAATTCAATTTGGGCTAAAACCCTTGAAAAAATTACACACTAACATACCTATATTAAAACAAAATGAAGATACTATCAAATTAATTCTTATCACCAAGACATATGAAATCCCTATTATTTTTGGTTGATTCCACTCTACTCCAATAGAATCATCACCAAAACCTAAACTTAAACTAAAATGAAATTTGTAAGGATAAAGGGGAACAATAATGGAAGGAGGAGGTATATTATCGTACCTAAAATCACTATATAATTCATTACAAAACCACCCCATATCGAGTGTGAATCGATAGAATAATGGAAGGGGGAGGACTATCCAAAATTACCTTCCTCACCCTACTCATTCAACCAAGAACAAGAGGGAGATAACCCTAAATTTATGGGTATTACCCCATTAAAAAACTAGTATTGGGCCTGGTCATGGAGTGACCCATCATATATAGAGATCCCCCCCCCCGACTTACATCCATTCACAATGTGTCCTTATTATGTCATGAAATAACCACTTAACCCAGCTCTGACATCCACCTAATCACCCTAAACATAAATCGGGCCTATATACTCATCTAAAAAAATCTTACTAAGATGTTTCAATTCCTTTAATTCTAATCCAATTTTCAATTCTCAAAATGAACCCCTCTCCAAAATCAAAAATTAAAATTCCCATAGTAATTCACAACTTAAAATTTTATAGGGTTTTAAAACCTTCCCACCATAACACTTATTATCCCTAATAATACCTGGTGATCTTTCATCCATTAATCCTAACCTACCCCAATTATCAATTCATGATTAATTCATTATGTTCTATATCTAAATTCCAAATGATCTCCTACTATGCAACTCCAAACATGTGAAACACTATTCATAAAAAGTTAATCAAATTCTCATCACTATCATTAAAACACTGATATGGTTCTTAACCACACGCATTTATCATAATACACCATGGTGTATTCAATGAATTCATCATTTTTCTTATGGTGCTCCCCACCATAAGTCTCTGCTCATAAGGGCTGATTCCAGGCCACAGTACTCCACGCCATCAAAATTTCTTACTAAAAATAAACTTCCCATGCTATAATTACCTAATCATTGTGATTTCCATCTCATCACACCCAATTACTCATGAAAACATTAGTCATGCCTCTTCTGGAAAACCTTTCTTAATAACCTAATCCATACTTGTTAATGCACTGTCACATTACCACTCGACCATTATGCCTAATCTCTTGAATCTATTCCAAGATCATTTAAACACCTATACGGAAGTCTAAACCCAACTATTAATGTAATTATGTAGTTATATCATTGAGTAATAATTCAAACCTATCTTTATGCTCTCATCTCGAGCACCGACGCATCTCTGATCTAACTCACACTCAGATCACATCAAATTTATCCTAATCCTGGTGCCAACACACAGACTCCAACCAATATCACATCTAAATTCCAAACCTAGTATTTGACAAAGAACTAGATAAATTAGATTTACCATCTTACCAACACCCAAGCACCACCTCGACTATTTAATGACTGATATCAAGCATCTATGACCCTAACCACATGGGATAATTCCTCTATATACCACTATCTTTCTATTACTATAATAAATTATTATGCATGAATTTCCCACTCCTATATGAGCACTAACATGAAATATAAATCACTACACATTCCCATATCACTAGGAACTTCACCCTCAGCATCCATAGAAATTACAATTATAATGAGGGTTTTTCTCTTTAATAGACAATTATGCACTCCCCATCATATCAATTTACATATATTATCCCATGATCATAACCTCAATATGTTCCATCATCATGTTTCTATCGCTCTTCCCAATCCATGTTCATCACATCCCAGGTAACACCTGGATAGGATCAACCCCTAAATCTATCATGCCACCACACACGGTCTATTATTTTGTCACCTCTCTCCATAGAGGGACATTTCCCATTTCTTATCAAATATCCAATCAAACATGCCTACAAGCATCTCATTGAACCCATTAGCCATTATCCTTCATAAGGTCTCTCTCCAGTACAAAATTAAAAATCATCACACATAACTAGCATGTACTACCTCGATCTCATATGAACTCAATGGTGGTGTACTATTGTACCACCCATTCATATAATTTGACTCATGCTACCATGAGTCGTATGTCACATGATCTAGGATTATGCACTTGAACAACTGGATATTCTTATGACATGTCAATTTCATTGGCCCTCCTCTTCAAAATCAGGCATTCAACCAGTTTCAAAGTCTATCACATGATCTCACACCAACCAGTTTCATTTCAAAATCAATATAATCCACCCATGCTCTCACCATGCTAAAAAGATCATCTCAAAAAACAAAAGGATCAAGAACTTGACTAGTCTTGTCCTCCAAAACCAACTTCGATACGAAAATCACCTCAAGTTCTTTTCATCATGAAATCCCAAGGAATTTTCATACCTATAACATATTTATAGTATCACCATTGTGCACCGATCTCATATCCCAAATCATTTATCCCCACTCCCCACATCTAATCCACTCACAAGCCTAGGTTAACCCCTATCTTGGGTTGTTATCTTATATCGCATCTTATCTAAAGCATGACACCTAGATCACAAATATCCTAAGTTGTATCTCAAGATACTAGACTCTCCCACCTAACCCAAAAACCATATCTCATATATATCACAACCCACAGGAAACACCTCTCTATTATCATTCTCAAATATCACTTAAAAACTCACATGCCAAACAACCCACTCTAGGGTATCACATGTGTGTGTGTGTGTTTCAGGCATCATATACCAAATCATCTTTCTAGTAGAGCATATATCCTCACCAGGAATCTATATATGAGATTACCCCCTTGAGGATTGAAATCTCATCTCAGAATACATACTAATACACAACAGCATCACCCTACCATGATCTATATCGATTATCCTATATTCATATGTTTCAGTTAAGTATAATTCTCCCAAGAAGATATATGGGATGACACTATATAGGTTTTTTTTCAAACTTTAAGTAACTGAACCTATTTATCTCTCAAAACCAGAACCATAATTAACCTTAATAGGTCCATCACTAAATAATTTAATGCATGTACCAACCTAATAGGTTCACTATACATACCTTATACCAAGGGACTACATAGTAATCTCCATCAAACATCCTACTACAAGAACCACATGAATTATCATTGGAGAAAATATATTGTGGTTCAGTTGAGTAGAATGTTGCCAAAAAGTTGTATGGTAAAACACCATATAAGTTGTTACTAAAAAACAATTAAACCATCTATCATCAGTGATATCAATCACACACAACACATTTATGTCATGTGAATCTTATGTTCCAAATATGATGCATGTACATGGCCTCTTACTAATAATCCAAGATCCAAAAACCCATAACTAATAAAACTCAAAACTCAAGTGTGTCATTCTAGGTGAAACCATACAACCATAACATCAAATACCAAAAATAGAAATCTCATTCCCCAAGTAAAATAGAATTCAATCCAAGAAAGGTGTTCAGGATGCACCATTCTGATGTCTATCAAAAGATATAAAACATTCCTATATCACCTATATCTAATATCCCAAAATAATAATACAAAATAAAAACCACGATACATTTTTTGATATTAGTTACATAATTTTTTATACCACTTTATAACTTTTTTCAACCCACATCCACTCAACAATGCCTAAACTTTTGAAGTCTCTAGGACTTCAGGCACGCCTCCCCATATGTAAGTGGTTTCTAACTAGTAGTGAGGGTTTGGGATTTTCCCATGGGGAGACTATATCCCCATATTAGAGTGCACAATAATAGATAAAAATAACTAAAAATAATCCATAATACTAAACATACCTCAAAGTATTTATAATAAATAAACATAATATGTTATATGAAATGAAATGTGTAATCATATAGTCTTACAGACTCATGGTCATACTAGTATACAACTCTAGCCACCCACTGATTTAGTCATATTTACAATAAAAATAAAATAAAATAATAAAAAAGTCATTGAGGGTATATTTTCATCCTTGAGTCTTAATTCATCCTAGTCTCTAATCATGTCCAATATATCTTGCTCATTCATGCTACATTGGGCCTCTTCCCAATATGAATTTGTGATCAGTGAAGTATTATCAGGTACCCAAGTTCCATGGATTCCTGAGCATGGTGTGAGTACACAACTTGGTAGGGAACTACCAATTCAGTATCATACATAACCATTAAATTTTATGTCTAAATGTGATATTCTTACCTCAATAAATAAATAAATTGTGGAAGCATAAATAAATAACCACTATCAATCCTTGTTTTCTAACATAAAACCCAAGATTGACCCAAACCTACTTAGGCCAGTGTTTGAGTGTCTCTAATCATGTCACATAACTGGTCCATCCAATATTAGGCCCATGACTAATTCCTAGGAGAAATTCTTAGGAATTACAATAATGTTAAGCTCAACAGTAGATTCTTGGGAGCATGTCCTAGGAAATCTAAACTTGGACCCAGATGCCACATGGGAGGGTCACATACCCTACCTCTATTCCCATGAGAAATTACAAGACAATCCAATATTAGGACCAAAGGCTAAATGGGGGGTTGTATCCCCTATCCCTGATTCTAAGGATCTAGTCCAAGGCAATACAATCTCAAGCTCATCATTTGAATCTTATGGGACCCACCCTAGGAATTCTATAGTAGCAAGCATGAAGGATAGATCCAAGGATAACATCCAAGGAATCCCATATATCTCATATAAATATAATGGTATAGTGAGTCCCATATTAATAATCCCTAATATTATATCTCAATGGGATCATCCTTCTACCCGAACTTGTCCCACAATACCAAGGTTATCCCCTCAAGTACATAACTTATTACATCTATACAAGGCTCACATCATCGATTAAAGTTCTAAGGTGACACCAAAAATCATCACTAAATAATTCCCATATACACCCTCTCTAGGTTCAATATCTCACTAGGATAACCACCAAGATCCCTTATTCCATATCCTAGTCTGGAAACTCACAAGAGTCCCTCAATTTCAAACCCATCTCTAAAGAAAATATTGGCACTCAGAAGGCGTCATGTCCCATGGCACAGTCAAAAAAATATCAAGGCCTCATTTTCCTCCTAATAAAATCCTTATAGACACCACTCTAGAGGGAAATCTCATGCCCATATCAATACACAATTTTTCCTAGTTTAGTCTACTCACCCGGCCTAACATTAATCTACCCAGAGCATACCCTACCAAGTAATAACATCTCAAAGGGGGAGGATCACTCACCCCTTGTACATCCTAGTTATCCCAACAACTCAAAGTAATATCAAGTTCCATTATGGAATACTTAGGCCATGCGTTATCAACCCATCACATGTCCCAACTCAAGGTATCTAAGGGAACCTGTACAGGACCACTATACTCACTTAATTCATTTAATTCTTGCCCCTCTATATTTGTATATCATAAAGCATTCAATTATAATCATGGCCTCAACCATCGATGACTAAGGAAATAAAGCCACTGCATAAGGGTCCATCATGTCCCTTGTAACTTTATTCAGTCTAGTAATTTTATTTTAATAAAATAATTTATTTAATAAATTCATTCTCCCTCAGTGGTGATACCACATTCCACATTCCATAACAAAAAATCATAAATCAAATGGGTATGTACAGAGGACCACCTACCTCAACATAGAATTATTCCCTTTGAATCACAGTTTGAAAACTCTCACTTGAGATCATCTAAGTCCAATGACCATTACTAATCACACAAGTCCCTAGCTCAATCCAACTCATTCAATAATTAATTATAATAATTTATAATTAATTACCCAAAATAAATTCAATAACTTTTAATTAATTCACAATTTAATTTAATTAGTCCTAATTACTAAAATCTAATTAGATGCCTTAATCACACAAAAATAATGAACAACCACTTACAAAAGGTCCACACCACACTCCCAGAACCATCCCATAAAAAATACCCTATTAACCTGCACTCATTCAGTAGCCAATTTAATTCAATTGAGGCCAAATCCATTGAAAAATACATACATTGACATACCTCCATCAAAAAAAATGTATAATGGAATGTGAAAATACTATATTAGGATATCCTCTCACCAATCCATATGAAATCCCCCATCATTTTCATCAAATTCAACTATTCTCGAGTCAAATCAGATCTAAAACCTAAATTGAAATCGCAAAAAAATTGATGAGGATGAAGCCGAAAAATAATGGAATGGAGGGGGATCATATCTCAAATCACTATATAAATATCTACTAACCCACCACAGATTGAGGGGGTTGATAGAATAATGAAAGGATAGGACTGTCTGAAATGGCCTCCCCTCCAATACTCATTCGACCAAGAACAAGAGGGGTATACTCTCAATTTATGATTCTTCCTCGGTTAAAAAAAATGGGTGTTGGTATGTTCATAGTGTGGAAAAAAGTTTTAAGGTGTGACTCATCTCAAATATAAAGCAACCCCCCCCCCCAACTTGTAGCCAGTCGTGGCATGACCTACTATATGTGAGAGAATTTCAACACTCGGGCCACCCATCCCTACTCTAAAATCCACATGAGCACTCAAAACATCAATCAGAGATCGATCCTCATCCACAAACATCTTCTTGAGATGTTATAATTCCCATAATTTTGATCTAAATCTCAATTCTGAAAACAAAACCCTCACCCAACTCAAAATTTTAAATTCCCATAATAATTTAGAATACAAAAAGGCATGAATTTTTACAATTTTCATGACTTATGATGGTAAACTATCAAAAAGTAAGGGCATACGAGGTATATCACCATCATACATGGAATGTAGTGTCATTATAATCTACCAATTGCTTATAGAATAAAAATACATGGTGTGTTCCTCAACATTAAATAGTTTGTTTTTTCTACTCGTGAATTTGGATGTATACTTGAAGGATATGTCATGTATGTTCCTCAACATTACATGATTTGTTCTACAAAACTACATGAGGTGTACTTATCCATTTTTCTCCAAAATGTTCTAGATATTCCTTCATCACCTCCATCTTCATGAAAAAATTGGAACAGGTGAAATTTCCCTTTTTAAAAAATATGTTACATTAAACACATTTAAAAAATGAGAATAAAATTAGTTCTAATATTTAGGAATTAAATACCATAATAATTTAAAATAATATATTTTAGGGTTGAAAATGGGAAATTATTGAATTATAAACAAGGCATTATTCCACCTCTATCGTCGTCTTTACTTAATCCACCTAAGTCATATATCATCATCCCAAGGAAACATCACAACATATCGAACCATTTGAGGGTCTCTAAATAGCCAATATCCCACATAATGGCACTATTCCATACCAAGGCACTCATACCCAAAGCCTGTCAAAAGGCATATTATAACCAGACCTAACCATTATAGGTTTATAATCTACCATGAAAATTACTACTATCATATCAAAATAGAAATACATAAAATCACAATAGTGTTTTCAATAAATTAAGTCAACACCAATAGGTTATTTGGGAAAATGACAAATAACTTATTGATGACACTTTAATTAATTAGAACCACCTTCCAAAACATTTATTTCTTGAAAATAATTTTATAACTCCATTTCCCCATTTTTAGAAACCAATTTATATCCAAAATTAGTCTTGAACATGTTTAGGATACATACATTCCTAAAAATTATGCATAACACACACCCTTTTCTGACCCTGGTCCAAGTATTGAAAATAATAAATAAAAAACCCATGCCAAAATATCATACTTAATTAAACATCTCAACCATAACAATGAAAATCACAAGGTTCATCCCAATATATGAAAATATCTGATATCCAACTACTATGCCCAAATAGTATATTAACTAAAATAATGGTCTAATACCATTTTATAATTCCTCAGTTTAGGTAACCAGTCGCTGACATAAACTGGCGATTCCATAAGACCTCGGGCATGACTCCCTATAAGCTAGAAATTTTTGACTAGTAGTGGGAGCCTATAACTAACAAGGGTAGACTATAATGTATCACCCCGACCCTAGAAATCATGAAGCTAGTGCTTACTACCATTAAATTGGAATGATTACAAGGAATCAAATCCTGAAGGACCAATCATTTTGGTAGTGTTGGTAAACTAGATAAAAATATAAGTCTTACATTACATTTTAATATAGAAATTACAACATTTTTTTGAAAATAAATTTATTCCATCTTGTATAACTCTTCATATCAGTTATAGAAAACTTCATGGAATCTTGAGGAAATGAAATAAAATAAGGGTGAGATTAAATGCTCAGTAAGGGTTAATTACAATGGAATCTAGCATGAATAAATAATCATAATCAATATAGTAATGTAAATAACTTAACACACATGTCATTTAAATAAATAATCTAAGAATAAAATTCATCCATCGATTATAACATAGTGAAAATATCATGGATAATGAAAATTGAATTTGAATGAAGGAAATTATTAATTATTGGATGTCATGTTTCCCAAGAACATGATACCATTACCATAAAGATATATCCTTAAGATGATTTAAAAAATTATTGGTAAAAACCCATCTGATTTGTGTCAAGACATTTCACAAGACACTACTATCAAGATCTATCCTCCAGATAGTTTAAACTGCTTGGTTATAAACACGAAGGGTTTGTTTCCAACTGTTTTCATCCCATGAGACTACTGATTCATTAAGGAGCTTAATGTAAATGGTCCCCAACCCATTTTTTACTAATCCAAATCATTCCTTATATACCAAATAATCAATTTAATTTATAAACAATTTGCCTTATCAAATATACATATTAACTAAAGAATACGAATTTATCAATATTTCCCTAGAAAATAAAATAACTATCATAGTAAACACCATATGTAAAAATAGTATACGGTTTATACAATGATCATATCCATGATAAATAATGAGGATATTTAGGGTAATTTTAATGTTCAATGGTTACTAGAAAGTGAATAAATCAAGGGGAAGTTAATGACTACAAAAATGATTTAAGGAAGTGAATGTTGATACTAACCTTGGTCAAAATAATCATAATCCATCTAGAATAATAATAAAGATGGTATAAATACAACGTATACCCATTGGAATAAGAATAAGTGTTGTCTTAATTGATGAATATAAATATAATAAAAAATCCTTAACTCTTCTTGAGGAAAATATCCTTTTCATTTTAAAATACATTTTGAAAAATAAATTTTTTTGAAAATCACTTTTTAAAAAAATTATTTAAAAATAAATTTGTAAAATTGAAAAGGAAACTTCAAATAAATTATAGGGGTAATTCCATACAAGGTATTAATAACATTCCTTTTTCATTGTAAAAAGGTTAGAAAAGTGTCTTGTTTAGAAAGAAATAAGAATATTTCTTTTAAAACATTTTGTAAAAAGAAAAAAATGGTTAAAAATATATTTCAATAAATAATATAGAAAATTATAAATAAAAAATTTTTAGAAAACATGTTTTTGTAATAAAATATACTTCTGACTGAAGAGATAAATGACGTCAGATTTTATTAAAACATTTTCTCAAAAAATTTAAGTACGGAAGAGTAAGAAAATGGTACTATAACTTACAAAATATAATGAATAACTAGAGGAGAATAAAATTAAAGGGTTTATTAAACAATTATCATGTAATTTTCTTTGATGAAAATTCAATAATAAATAATCTCAATAAGAATGATATTGTGAAATAAACCCCTAAAATGATCATAACATTGAAGTGAGAATTAATCAATGAATTTATTACATATATCAGCTATAAATACACATAAAATAAGTGCATATAAAAAATAATATAATCAAAGGACATTATACACATAATATTATAATATTAATGATAATGAGAAATTAATATAACCTAATGAAAATAAATTGAGTTATGCAATTATTTACCACTTGGTAACTTTTAATTAAAATCCCCATAGACAAAATAATTCAAATTGAAACTTAAAATACCATGAAGAATGAATTATTCATGATACTACATATCAAATAGGTAGTATATATACTATATAAAATAAACTATGTGCATAATATTACAATATACCTCAATGAAATGAAATTGAGATGAAATCTCTTACACTGCGCTTTCCTTTTGGTCGTACTTACTTTAACCTATTGTATAGTTGTTTTGAACATGTTATAAACTTATTTAAAAATCATATTAATGTTTATTATATCATATATTATCCTTTTATAATATAGTATTATCATTTTATTAATAATATTTCATTATTTTCATTGTTTTGGGTGTTAATTGTCTTGTTTTTCAAGTATGTTTTGACTTATTATTTTTGTTCCTCTTAATTAGATCACAATTTCATCATCTTCATAATTTAAAAAATGATAAAAATACTATATATATTCATTATATATATATTTATATTAATCTATAAAATTTAGTGATAGGAACTGGAATGCATCGTTCATGAAGACGGTAGGTCGTGTATAGCATGAACACTGCTTCTATTTTTTTCGTATTAAAAGAAATAAAATTAAATAATATATATGTATATTATTATTATATTATAATTTTTATTTAACATATATCACATATTTTTATTAAAAACATCCTTAATACATTCCATGTGAAGCATGAACAAATCACGTCGCTTTGTGAGGTTGTAGTATGTCGTACACACAAGTGATGTTATCATATTCTCACAAAATGGAAAGTATGAAGTTATGTGTTTTATAATAATTAAAAAAGTATAATAATATCATATATATCATATATATAATATAAAAACTATAAATACATCATTATTCCCAACCTTGAAAGGTGGTGATGGAAGAACGGACGACATCGGTTCATGAGGCGGTAGTCTGTCGTACACACAAACGATGATTGTGTATCCCATTTGATGAAAATGTGTGAAGTTTTAGGTTTTAAAATTATCATAAAAACATATTATTATATTTAATATATTTATGTTATTGTATAATCATGATATAAAAATAATTTAATGGGGTGGAGAAAGAAATAAAACAAAAGTGCTTGTTGGTGAAGTTTAACTCTTCATCGGGTAACTCATTTTGGTTTATATAAAATTCCTTCTTTGGTTTGATTTATGTCCAAAAAATATTATAGTATTAGGGTAGGTATGTTAATATTTTATTTTTTAAGTTTTTGGATAAGAAAAATTTCTTGATATGTGTGAATAATTAAGGGGGTGAGTGCCCTTTTATAGTGGAGGAGGAGTGGAATTCTTGTAAATACCAAAAGGTAAACACTATTGGGAGGTATAACTTACATAATGTGCCTAAAATAATGAACCATTTTCTATAAAATAGGGTATATGGTCTAAATGTAGTCATAAAATGGGTTTTGGACAAGTTTATAGGTCATTTTTTCCATTAAGTTTAAATTTTAGTCCCTTAGTAAACTCGTTTTTCTCTTAATCACCGTGATTAATTTTAACTGTTTTCACTAATAATTATGATAAAAATAAATTTGAACTTATTATAAATTATAAATTATTATTATTACAAATATATAATCCATTTTTATAAATTTATATCATATAAGTGTCAGAAATTAATTTAAAATTAATCCCGTAGATGGGACAAAACAACGAGTGTTTAAAGGGAAAATATTCAAAATTTTACTAAGTTTTTATATCTAAATTAAATATAAAAATGATTAAAGTAAACTTAATTGAATTAATATATGTATAATTTAACTTATTAAACTTTAAAACCAATCAAAAATGTAATTTATCGTTATAAATTATTTATAAAAAAGTCAGTTGTCAATTAAAATTCAGTATTTTTCACTATTCATTAAAAAAATGAAACTTCTTAGAAAAAAGACTAAAAATTAAACCTAATATAATTTTGAAATTTTGATTTAAAAAATAAATTTTATTTTTTAAAATAAAATTTACAAGTGTCAAAATTTAGTTTTTAAACGGGTGTGCCATTAAAAGGAGAAAAAACAACCTTTAGAAAAATATAGCTTTTATGCACAAAATTAGATTTGTTCTTATCTTATGGATATAAAATATATTTGATAAATTTAAAAATATTTTATTGAATATATAATATATAAATTTCATTATGATCATTCACTAATAATAATTAATTTAATTTATTAAGATAAAACATCTTTGGTCGCATAAAAATAGTTTTTTATAAAAACATTTACTTTATATTCAATTGGTTTTTTATATTCATTTATAATTAATTGGTAACCAATGAATTCAATCATATATTTTTATAATTTAGTTAATCCTATTAATAACCATCAATTTAACAACTATGTTATATCTTATTATATTAAATAATAATATTTTAATAATATATTTTTGTTTAGTAAAACTCAGTTGTACATGTAATGCAAGCTATTAAATAAAGTCGTTCTTGTGTGTAACACAAGATAACACGGTTTTTCTTGCATTAAAAGTTATAGAATATATTAAATTTATTTAAAATATTAAATATATCATAAATTATTGAGAGTTTATATTTTTTTCTACAAATGGACACATTGTCGAATAAAATGTAATTCTTTTAGAATTTTTAGGGTGTTACATTTTCCCCGCCTTAAATAAATTGTGTCCTCATAATTTAAATCTGATCTTGATAATAAATTGTTTAATATTTGAAAATTCATTTGTTTAAATCCCACATCATGATAAGGGTTGTTAAATCATTCTCTTGAAAAGAGAGGATGGGAAGTACCAAGGTCATATGGAACAACACATAACTAGGTTTCCAAGTATGAGAACATCGGTGGAAAGTAAAGATATGGAATTGGAAGAAAAGTGTAAATAATTATAAGGATTGATTGAGATCATTGATCACAAACAAGTGAATGGTCAATGTAAAGTTTAGGGGCTCAAAATCATAAATTTTTTATGATTTAAACTACCATCAGTTCAACAAAAATGAAGGTATTAGATAACATTTTATTTCAAGATCATTTTTCCAATGTTGAGTAATTCTTTTATTTCATAAGAATATAATAAAATATACTAACTTGATATATTTCTATAAACACAATTTCATATTTTTGTTGTGCTTTGATCAATTTTCAATTCATCCATTACTTCAAGAAATGAATATCCAAAAATGATTTTTTTATGCCTAAAGCACTAAAATTCACTTTTAAAAGATCATAAGATCTATAAAACGAGTCTTTATATCTGTCTCTAACTACTTTCTAAAACCAATATGGTTAATAACTTAATATCTAAACCAAAAAAGTAATACTATTGGTTCATCATTAATATTTATTCATCAAATTTTTGAACTAAAAACAATGACATATTGACCAGGACATCGTATTGGCCAATGGAAGATGTGAAACCTGTATCATCCTTTGGTCATGGGTTCAAGCCCCGCCACCTCACCGGATGTGATGGATTTTCACCCTGCATGCAGGTTTTCCTTTTTATAAACTACATTATTATAATTCCTATAACATTTCCAAAAATTATAATGGACATACTTGAAATAAAGTTAATCCTTAAATAACATTTTTACTAAGGTATTCAATGAAACTTTTTTTACAAAGTATAATAAATATAATGATCATATTAACCCTAAAGGTTATTAATACAATTAAACTTATATAAGGGCATTATTACTTAATAAATTTTCCACTACAACATATACTTTCCATAAGTTTCTCCAAAATTTCCTTAATCTTGGAAGAATCCCATCACATAAAACCTAAAAATTAGTGTTTAAGAGTTTCAACATATGATCAATCTTAAACTCATATACCCATGATACTATCCCATCAGGGATGTATTCCTATTAAAGACCACATAATATCTACCTTACCAAAACATTAAGATGTAATTATATATTTATCCTCAAATTTTATCATAGGTTTATGTTTTCTAATCTATGTTTTCATAAATCTAGTTTCTAAGGTTTCTACTAAACTTCTTTTGATACTAACTATAGTTCCTCAACCCCAGAAATTCCTAATTTGGTGCCTACTACCATTAAATTATCATTATTACAAGGAATATAATCTTTAAGTAACTATAATTTTAGTAGTCTTGGTAAAATAGATACATACATAAGTCTTACATTACATTTGAATATACAAATTACAACACATTTTTAAAAAAAATAACTTTATTCTATCTAGTATAACCCAACATATCAGTCATAGTAAACTTCATGGAATCCTAGGGAAAGGAAACAAAATAAGTGTGAGATCAAATTCTTAGTAAGAGTTAAGTGAAATGGAATATATAATGAATCAATAAGAATAATCAATATGGAAAGATAAATGATTGTAAACACGTTACATTTAAATCAATAAGATGAGAATAAAATTCATCCATAGATTATAACATAGTTAAAATCTCATGGATAATGAAAATTGAATATGAATGAAGTGATTCTTAATTATTAGACATCATGTTTCCCAAACACATGATACCTTTACCATAAATATATATCCTCAATATGGTTAAAAAACATGTTGGGTAAAAACCCATCTAATTCATTTCATGACCTTTCATAATACATTATTGTTAAGATCTATCCTCCAGACAATTTAAATTACTAGGTTATAAATGCGAAGGGTTTGTTTCCAAATAATTTCATCCCATGAGACTACTGATGCATCAATGGGGTTACTTTAAATGGTCCCCAACCCATGTCATTCCAATCCAAATAATTCCTTATATATTGAATAATCAATTTAATTTATAAACAATGTGAATTATCAAATATCCATATTGATTAAAGAATATGAATTTATCAATATTTTCCCAAAAAATCAAATAACTACCAAAGTAAACACCGTATATAAAAATGGTATATGGATTAGGAAACAATCATATCTGTGATAAATAATATGTATGTATAGGGTAAATTTAATGTTCAATGGTCACTGGAAAGTGAATAACTCAAGGGAAAGTTAATGACTACAAAAATGACTCAAGGAAGTGAATGTCAATACTAACCTTGGTCAAAATAATAATAATCCATATAGATTAAGAATAAGGATGGTATCAATACAATGTATACCCAATGGAGTAATAATAATGGTTTTTATCATTGATGAATATAAATATAATAAAAATATCCTTAAAAACCTTCTTGAGGAAAATATCCTTTTCATTTTGAAAAGCATTTTGAAAAATAATTTTCTTTCAAAATAACTTTTAAAAACATTGTTGTTAAAAAGATATTTGTAAAATTATAAAGGAATCATCAAAGAAATAACATCAGTTAATTCCATACAAGGTAAAAAGAACATTCCTTTTTCATTGAAAAAAGGTTAGAAAAGTGTCTTGTTCAGAAAGAGACAAGAAGATTACATTGAAAAAAAATTGTAAAAAATGGGTAAAAATTTCCTTTAATAAATAATTTTTAAAATTATAAAGAAAAATTTTGGAAAACTTTTTAGAAAACATGGTCTTGTAAGGAAATGTATTTTCAAATGAAGACATAAATGAAGTCAGATTTTATTTAAACATTTTCTCAATAATTTTAAGTAACAAAAAGTGGGAAAATTGTATTATCACTTGAAAAAGATCATGAATAACCATATTATAATAAAATTAAAGGGTTTATTAAATAATTATCAAATAATTTCCTTTGATGGAAATTCAAAAATAAACAATCTCGATTAGAATGAGATTGTGAAATAAATCCTTAAAATGATTGTAACGTTGAAGTGAGAATTAATCAATGAATTTATTATGTTTATTAGTTTTAAATACACATAAAAAATTGGACATATAGCATAAGATAATAAAAAGACACTATATACATAATCTTATAATATTAATGATAATGATGAATTAATATAACCCAAGGAAACGAAATTGAATTATGGAATTATTTACCACTTGGTAACTTTTAATTAAAGTCCCCATAGACTAAATAATTCAAATTGAAACTTAAAATATCATTAATAATGAATTATTAATGATAATACATGTCAAATGTTTAGTATATACACCATATAAAAGAAACTAAGAGCATAAAATTACAATATGCCTCAATGAAATGAAATTGAGACGAAATCCTTTACCTCGCATTTTTCTTTTGGTTATACTTGATTTAAAATCATGTATATTGGTTTTAAACATATTAAAAAATCATATTAATGTTTATGATATCATATATGATTCTTTTATAACATATTATTACTCATTAATTAATAATCTTTCATTATTTTCATCATTTAGGGTGTTAATTTCCTTATTTTTCAAGTATGTTTTTACTTGTTATTTTTGTTCCTCTTACTTAGATCATAATTTTATCAGATATAGAATGTAAACCATGATTAAAATATCATATATATTCTTTATATATGTATTTATATTAATCCATAAGATTTAGTGATGGGAAATGGAATGCATCGTTCATAGAGGTGGTGGGTCATACATATGCATGAACGTTTCTTTCATGTTTTTTTCATATTAAAATAAATAAAAGTAAATGATATATATTTACATTATTATTATAGTAAATATTTTATGTCATATATATAACATATTTTTATTAAAACCATCCTTAATACATTCCATGTAAAGCATGAACGAATCACATTGCTTCACAAGGCAGTAGTCTGTCGTACACATGAGCGACGTTATCGTATTCCCACAAAATAGAAAGCATGAATTTATTTGTTATATAATAATTCCATAAGAATAGTAATATCATATATATAATATATATCATATAAAAACTATAAATCCATCATTATTACCAATATTGAAAGTTGGTAATAGAAGAATGGGCAACATTTTTTCTTGAGGCGGTAGTATGTCGTACACACGAACGATGATTGTGTATCATATTTTATGAAAGTGTGTAAAGTTTTAGGTCATACCCTTATCATAAAAAAATATCAGTATATTTAATATATTGATGTTATTATATAATCATGATATAAAAATAATTGAATGGGGTGCAGAAAGAAATAAAACAAAAGTGTTTGTTGATGAACGTTACCTATTCTTCGGGTAAATCCTTTTGATTTATACCAAAAGTATTCCTTGGTTTTATTTATGTACAAACCAAATATTCTAGGATGAGGGGAGTGATTTTGGGAGTTTATTAAATCAGGTTTTGGATGTTCCAAATGGATTGAGAGGTGTGAATAAGTGATGGGGGTGAGTGCCCTTTTATAGTAGAGGAGGAGTGGCATTCTTATAAATAAAAAAAGGTGAACAATATTGGAAGGTATACTGTAACGTCCTAGAACTGAACAGCCACCCATAAAGTGCTAAATGGGTCGGGTGTTACTAAACTTAAGTGAACCTCCCCGAACGCCAAAGGCTGCTAACTAGAAGCGGGGGTGTAAACAGGTATAGTGGGGAGGATATACCATCTCGGACAATAATAAGGTACTGGTCCAAGTATAATAATAAAAAATACAGTGGTAATAAAGACTTATCAGACTTGAACCAGACCCGCATAGCAGAAGCACAAAAATATCAAATAAATAGAAAAAGTGATAAATAAACAAAAGCAGTGGAATGTAACAAAACAGTATGCTGAAACCACTTTTAACAACTACTAGAACAGACAAGTCATGTATCCATAGCAAGTCAAGATATAAAGAGGGCACCAATAGCTAACCAATAGTAGCTATAATAAACAAGGTAATCATGTTGATATAGGAAAAAAACAAAACAAAGTAAACTCCATCTAGGTATGACCTCGAGGTCCATACCATCTTCATGCAATAGCTAATACGATACAGCTCCTAAAGTTGATCTCTTTCCTGAATGTAAATCCATAAAGTCTACACACGTCCTGAAAGGACCATGTAGGGTGTGAGATGAATCTCAGTAGGATACCACCCAAAGGTGCATACCTAGTATAAGTGTTTAATTAAGCATGCATATCTATGTAAAGTAATAAGTACAATGTAATAAATAAACACAAAATCTAATGGTGCTCAGCAGCCACCATGGAGTGTCACATGCTTCGGCCAATGTCATAATATCTAAAGTAAATAGAGTGCTTGGCCCATGTCCCAAGAACCCCTATCATCAAAAATCCCAGGTGAACCCTCTGGTTCTACCTCAATCACGTAACTCAGCACCATGTGCCTCCTGACACCTCATGTCTCAAGGTACCGACATCCCGAAGGCATTCCCAAACAAAAGTTACTCGGAGGAACAATGATGTCTATCCTCAAATAAGTAACCAGAGGGACAGAAATGTATGCCCTCAAATAAAGTAACTGGATGGAAATCTATGTCTTCCCTCAAATAAAGTACCCAGAGGGGCAACTATATCTGCCCTCAAATAAAGTGTCCTATCCTACGGACTCAATCACAACAAGACTTATCCCCAAACCAAATAACCTTATTGTTGTCTCCTGAAGGCTCCTCTCCTTCCACGTGGATTCCTATGGAAAGCACCCCCAAAGAAATAGCACCTAAACTGCAACTATCGGGGGCCTCTACCCACACAAGTGGTCAAACCACCTCATCAAGAAGTTTCTCTGTGTGTACAATACTCAAATCATGGGTGAGCAGTAATCACCAAAATAGTACCCAAGCCACAAAATCTCTGGCACCTCGTACCCCTACAACCATGTCGCTCAGTATCTGATGGCCTTGGCATCCAAGTAACCCGGGTCATTCCCAACCCGATAGTCTCACTGCCTTAATCCCGACGTCCATGACGCCCAATCCCATGGTCAAGACCACCCAAAGTAATCTGGGCCAAGCCCAACCTGTGATCAACATCACTCAATAAATATTCAGTCCATGCCCAATATAACCCAAAGGGTTCCATTATGTGAAATTCAGAAATTACATATATAATCAAAGAATCACTTCAAAAAATTAGGCAAACAAACAAACAATTGAATTGCACTAGACATGTGCTTTCACATACCATCATTGAGGTCTTGAAAGCCTCTGATATACTTAATCATCCTTAAACAATCTAAACTCAACATTTTAATCATCACAATTTATTTTAAACCCATTTTGGTATACCCGAAAAAAATGCCCCATTTGAGAAATGGCCCTCGCCCGGCCTCGCTCAAGCAAAAATAGTGAAGGGCATGCCAAAAGGCATCCCACAGGTCTCATAATCAATTTAACATATTAAAACAGGTATAACATGGTCTTTCTCAAAATACAAAAATACGCGCCAATGGTCGCACCACCCAAAAATCCACAAAAACACAAAACAAAGTATGCACCACTACCTCATATGTTTATGATGATCCTCCTCCGGTAACAACCTATAATTTGGTCTGAATCAAGGTATATCTCCAAAAGAATCAAAAACACTCAAACCCACATAACTTGGTTTAGAACAGAAATCAAGAAGAATGGTTTAAGTGGAATCAAGGCCTTATCGAGGGAGTTCTAATGCATCTGACAGAAATCAAATTAGGGTTCGGATGAAGACTTGGGGAGGAAATGAAGATCTGGTCATTTGGGGTGCGGAGGTTCTGTCCAAAACCTCAAAATGAGGCTACTGCCTATTTTAAGTGGAAAAAAAAAAGAAAATACATAGCATATACTTAGGAATACATGTTGTATGGCTTATTTAATTATTCATTTAGTGGCCACTTTCCACTAACTTACTTTCTATATCTTGCCAACATGATTACATGGCGTGTTCTGGGTAGTACACAGCATGTACTTGGTTTTTCATCTCTTTCTCACCAACTTCCCCACATGCCATGTATATCCCTCATACATGGCTAGACTAAATGGAGTGTACAAGGAGTACACAATGTGTACTTGTTTTAACATTTATACCCAGACAACATTCCCATATGACATGTATGGAATTCACACACAGACAAGGGTACATGGTGTATACTTAGGAGTACATGGCATGTAACCCAAAAATTTCTAGAACTGCCCATTTTTTTCAGTTTTCTCAAAAACAGATCAAAAATTGAAAGAAAAAGAAACCTATACCTAAAAGGAAGAACCAAGTTCTTAAAAACTTCCCCCCTTAAATAAATTCATCCCTAAATTTCCCTTCCAAGGGTGGTGAAGAAAACATTTCAGGACAATAGAAGTCCAAAAATCAATTCAAGAAAAGGTTCCCTAACCTGTTTCCAGACTCATGGTCCTCTTGTGACGCATTGTCACCCCTGCACCACATTAGGTGATCTTGTGTTTATTTCAACACCCAAATGTATCTACACTGCATCAGTGTCCGCCTCAATGAGGTCCTGCATCCCATGGATGCTCAAAAAAAAACTTGGTGTCTTGTACCTCAAGTAACTCACATCCTTGATGCCCTGATGCTCACAACACCTTAAGAAACCTGCATCCCATGGATGCCCTGATGCCCATGGAAACTTATACATATATATATCACACACTTGATATGGTTCTAATCCCACTGACCAACATCTGGTCAGTCCACATATATCTTGTGCACCTTGTTCACTCAAAATGGATATGCCCCAACAGGACATGCCAAAACAAGTAAAAACAAAATAGATCACAGCCACACCCACAATGTACCTTTAACCATCATCATATCACCAGCCTACTCATCCCCTGGCAGCTCAACGGCATGCACCTAGCCTGATACATGACTATCTGAATCATATCCTCCCTACGGTACTGCACTAGTCACCGGCCACTGACCCCTCAGCTGGGTCCCACTGTCTCTATTGTGTCCTCTATTTGCAGCTGAAACTCGGCTACCCTCTCCTGGTACTGTACCTGAACCAACTCCAGATGTCATAGTTTTTCTTGGTCCCTGATTACCGGCTATTTGAGAAGGATTCCTTCATAACCTCTCAAGATGCCTGACTAGTCCACATGCCTAGCACTCCTTTGGAGGTCTATCGCACTGAGTCCGTACATGCCTTAGATTCCCACACTGAAATAAAACCACTGATGAACTACTACAATGTGTTATAGCTAATTCCTTGTCTTGAATTACCTACTAGAATTCATCCTGACCTCATTTCTTGTTATCTGAACCATCACCTGTAGCTATCACCCAGCTCAAACGGGACCTATCCGTTAAGTTTCCATCAACTATGAGTGCCTGATTCACCTCCTCTGAGAATGAGTTCAACCTAAAGATGTTTAACTGCACCTATATGGTGTGTCATAAGCCATCTTCAAAGAGCCTCACCCTCGAGGTGTCATCTCTTACCATACCTGGTGCAAAGCGAGACAGATCCGTGAAAGTAGCTGCATAGTCCATGACGGACATGTCACCCTACTGAAGGCTCAAGAAATATCAACCTCTCTCTGCCCTCAGTGTATTTGGGAAACTTTTCTTAAAGAATATATCCTCAAAGTCATTCCAAGCCATTCCCTTGTGTCTGCAAGCCTGTACTTGCACATCCCACCATCACTTTGCCAGTCCTCACAGCATGTACATCGCCAGCTTGACCCTTCACCCCAGAGGCATCTCGAGTTGCTCGAAGATCATATGAATGCTCTTTATCCAGTTCTCAGCCACCTGTGGACCACACTCACCCTAAGAAAGTAGTGGTTTTTGTGACTATAACTCCCACATCAGATATTCCATAGAAGGATCTGTACCCTGTGCACCTCTCTCGATCCCCTGCAAAACACGTACCAGACTAGTCTAAAGCTTCTCATCGAACCATGGCCCAAACGCTGAAAAACCTAGCATCTGCTCTACCTATACTAGATCTTGAACATGAGATTGTACTTATGGATCATGCTCTACCTTCCCCTCAGGGTTCTGAACCTGATCGTGCTTATGTGGCACTATACCATCTCTCACCTGACACTCCATTTAATTCATTCAGGAGGAACCTGCTGAATATCATAAATGGTCATACAACCCACATATAATATATATATATATAACGCATATAAGGAAAGTAATAAAAGGTATAACATAACTACTACCTTTACTCTCCCCTACCGCAACCATGCCCACAGCATCCCAGCCTCATGGCCTCCTTACCCGCCCTTAATAGAGCCAAGTATCAAAATTACCTCAGGTCATGCCTGTCCTGACAATCAACGTTGCCTCAAACTGATGACCTAGTCATCCAATCCTGGTAACCAAAATCACCTCAACCATATTACTTGCCTACTTATACAAGATTCGAGCCCAAATCTCCTACCACATGCAATTCACAATATATAAAGCATGTAAAATTACATTGCAATCAATAAGAAATTATATCAGGATTCTCACCCTTAACATTTCAAAAGAACCCCATAATCCTACATGAAAAATGGGGGTTCAAAACCCATTGGGCATAGGTACTGTATCAGTACAGTAGTGGTACTATAGCGGTACTGTAGCATCAGAGGTACTGTAGAAACGGCGGGTACTATAGCGGTGGTAGGGGCACTGTAGCAGTGGGAGGGAACTATAGCAATGGCGAGTATTGTGCGGTTACTATAGAAGGCGGGTACTATAGTAGTACTATTCATAGAATGGGCATTGGGCTAAAAAATTGGGCCTACAGGCCATGTAATGGGCTACATGACCACTGGGCCTTTGGGATATGTAATGGGTCTCCCTCTACCCAGTTAAAAGAGGTCTTTACTTTTCTTTAATAATAAAATGAGGCTTCGGCCCCAAACTTTAAAAAAATTGATATTATTCACATGGTATTATCACTTCACGAGGTATACGTGCAGTTATGAAATTGAAATACCCTAAAAACATGCCTATCAAAACACTAAGAAAACTCACCTTACCATACCAGGACAAGGTCTAATTCTTTCTTACATCATTAGTTCAAGGGTCACATATCACAGTCAATAACATCACACACCAAGTGAGCCACTGAGGTAGAAATCATATAAATTATAATCTGAGCAAAAGAAAAATAGCAATTACCACCCAAAGCAACTTGGTCCATCCCTCATACCTGGGGCTGCAGGCACCCAAGCACCACTACCACAAAAACAGTTTTTCGCAGCGCCCCCCTTTATCAGTGCTTGCTTAGTAGCGCTGATAAAGGGGGGCCTTTATCAGCGCTTTTTTTAGCGCTGATAACGGGTCGGCTTCAAAAAAAAATTTAACATATATTAATATATTAATATATAAATATAGTTATATTGTTATATAAATATAATATATAATTTTTAAATATATTTTAGATAAGTATAAATGTACATTTACACTTATTATACTTAATATATAAGATATTTAGTGAAAATGGCTTCTTAAAAAATTAAAAAAATATTTTTAATTAATATTTTGATAATCATCATGGAGTAATAGTCATTTAATAACAATTTGAGGACTAAAAAAATTAAAAAAAAATTAAAAAAGATCCAAAATATGTTGAAAACGCAACTCAAACTTCAAACGGCCATAACTTTTGATCCGGGTGTCCGTTTGAGCTCTACCACATATCAAATCGAAGCCTGTGACGAGCTCTATGTCACTGTGACTCGGGGGACCCCAGTCAAGCAATTTTCTAGGCCAAAAGAGGCCCGAAAGGCCTCCAAAACTGAGTTTTTAGTCGGGGTACCCCGATTTTTTAACATTTTGTGGATTTTCACCCTCGTTTAAGGGGGTATTATTGGATTTTTTTGGTGGGGTATGAATTTATTCCAAGTTATTACATTCATATTGATATTATTTCTTTGAAATTTCATCATTTTTTATAATTCACTGCTATTTATAATCAAATATATAACAATATATTCATATTTTTTAAATATTCACACCTAAAAATTTAATTATAAATATAAATAATAAAATATATTTACATATAAAATATATTAGCTTTATCTAAATAATAACTAACATCCATTTTATTTAAAATACCAATATATGAATATTTATATACCTATATATTAATCTAACTATATATATATTAATCTAACTATATATATATTAATCTAATAACTATATATATATATTAATATAACTACATATATATATATTAGTATTACTATAAATATATATATTAATATCACCATAAATATATATATTAATATCACTATATATATATTAATATAACTATATAAATATATATTCATATATATTCATATAACTATATATATGTTAATATAACTATATATATGTTAATATAACTATATATATGTTAATATAACTATATATATGTTAATATAACTATATATATGTTAATATAACTATATATATATATTAATATAAATATATATTACTATACGAATAAATATAACTATATATATATATATATATTAATACCACTATATATATATTAATATTACTATATGTATTATAATATAACTATATAACTATATATTATAATATAACTATATATATATATTAATATAAATATATATTACTATACGAATAAATATAACTAAATATATAAATATATATATATAGAGATATCATGAATTGGAAACCAAATCAAAATAGAGTAGTGGTAAGGGCTTAGGCGCGCAGGGGGGGTCTCGAGTTCAAATCCTGGTGGAGGCAGGGGTGCGCGCGCATGGGGAATATTGGAGCAAGCACTATTAAAGGGTGGAGGGGGTGCATGGGGTGTGTGGGGTGTTGTATAGGGGCCGAAAAGCGCTGTAAAAGGGGGGTTCAAGCGCTATAAAAGCCCCCCCCCCCCCCCCCCCCGATTGGCAGTTTTTTTAAAATTTTTTAATTTTTTTTAATTTTTTTTAACTTTTATCAGCGCTTTTTTAAAAGCGCTGATAAAGGAAGCGCTGATATAGGACCCCTTTATCAGCGCTAAAAAAAAGCGCTGATAAAGGGGTCCTATATCAGCGTTTTTCGGAGCGCTGATAAAGGGGACCCCCCCTTTATCTACGCTGGCTTTATCAGCGCTTTTCTAGCGCTGATAAAGGCCATTTTTAGCGCTGATAAAGGCCGTGTTTGTAGTAGTGCGCAAGCTAGGAACCCAGTTCCAATAATAACTTATCTCCAGTCTACCATATCCCAAATATTAAACTAGAAGAAATAAAAAGAGAAGTCTCAATCTCATTAGTAGCTAGAAAAATAAATCTATTAAATCCCTATCAAGAACTCCTCTGATACCACTTTGTAACATATCAGACCCGAACAGCCACCCAAATAGGGCTAAATGGGTTGGGTTTTACTAACCTTAGGTGCACCTCCCCAAACGCCAAAGGTTTCCGACTAGCAGCGAGGGTGTAAATAGGTATATTGGGGAGGCTATACCCTCTTAGAGAATAATAAGGTACTGGTCTGAGTATAATAATAAAACCTACAGCGGTAATAAAGACTCAGAAGACTCGAACCAGACCCGCATAGTAGAAGCACAACAATGTCAAATAAATAGAAGAAGTGATAAACAAATAGAAGTAGTGGAATGTAACAAATCAACATGCTGAAACCACTTGTAACAACTACTAAAACATACAATTAATTCATCCATTGGAAGTCAAGATATAAAGAGGGAACTAATGGATAACCAACGGTAGCTACAATAAAAAAGGTAAGCATGCTGATACAGGAAAGAAAACAAAAAAAATTAAACTCCAGCTAGGTATGACCTCAAGGTCTATACCGTCCCGAAGGGCCCATCCAAGGTGTGAGACGAATCTCAATAGGATACTACCCAAATGTGTGTACCTAGTATAAGTGTTTAAGAAGGCATATCTATGTAAAGTAAGTAGAGCAATGAAATAAATAAACACAACTTCCACTAGTGCTCAACAGCCACCATGGAGTGTCACCTACTTTGGCCAATGTTGAAATATCTGAAGTAAATAGAGTGGTTAGCCCATGGACCAAGAACCCATGTTGTCACAAATCCCAAGTGAACCCTCTGGTTCCACCTCAATCACGTAACTCGACACCATGTGATTCCTGACACCTCGTGTCTCAAGGTATCGACATCCTGAAGGCATGCCCAAACAAAAGTAACTTGGAGAAATAGCGATGTCTGTACTCAAATAAATAACCGGATGGAAATTAATGACTACCCTCAAATAAAGTAACCGGAGGAACAGTGATTTATACCCTCAAATAAAGTACTCATAGGGACAGCTATATCTACCCTAAAATAAAGTGTCCTGGCCCATGGCCTCAATCACAGAAAGCCTCATCCCCCGACCTGATAGTCTCATCGCTATCTCTCAAAGGCTCCTCACCTTCCACGTGGATTCCTACGGCAAGCACCCCCAAACCAATAGTACCTAAACCATAACTATCGTGGGCCTCTACCCACACAAGTGGTCAAACTACCTCATCATGGAGTCTCTCTCTGTGCACACGACTCAAATCACGGGTGAGTGGTAATCACCAAAATAGTACCCAAGCCACAACATCTCTGGTACCTCGTGCCCTTATGACCATGTCGCTCAGTATCCTATGGCCTTGTCATCCAAGTAACTCAGGTCATACCCAACTTGATAGTCTCACAACCTCAATCCTGACATCCATGATTCCCAATCTCATGGTCAAAACCACCCAAAGTAATTCATTCCAAGATCAACCTGTGATCAACATCACTCAAGAAGTATCTAGGCCATTCCTAACACAACCCAAAGGGTTCCAACATATAAAATTCATCAATTACATATATAATCAAAGAATATCTTAAAAAAATAGGAAAACTAACTAACAGTTGAATTTCACTATCCATGTGTTGTACTATACCAACATTAAGGTCTTGAAAGCATTTGATACACTTAATAATGCTTAAACAATCTAAACTCAGTAGATTAATCATCACAATTCATTTTAAAACCATTTTGGCATACCTGGCCAAAATTCCCCATTTGAGAAACGGCCCCTCACCCGGCCTCGCTCAAGAAAAACAGGTACAAGTCATGCCCAAAGGCATCCCATGGGTCTCATAATCAATTTAACATATTAAAATAGGTATAACATGGTCTTTCTCAAAATACCCAAATATGCACCAATGGTTGCACCACCTAAATATCTAGAAAAACATAAAACGAAGTATGCACCACCTACCTCATACACGTACAATGATCCTCCTCTAGTAACAACCTCTAATTCGGTCTAAATCAAGGTAGATCTATAAAAAAATCAAAAAATCTCAAACCCACGTAACTTGGTTTAGAACAGAAATCAAGACAAACGGTTCAAGATGAATCAAGGCCTTACCGAGGGGGTTCCAACGCATCCAACAGCGATCGAATTGGGGTTCAAATGAAGACTTAGGAAGGAAATGAAGATTCGGTTATTGGGGATGCAGAGGTTCTGTCCAAAACCTCAAAATGAGGCTAATTCCTTTTTTAAGTGAAAAAAATACACAGTGTGTACTTAGTACTACACGCCGTGTGGCTTCTTTAACTATTCATTTAGCAGCCACTTTCCACCAACTTACTTTATATATCTTGCCAATTTGATTACATGGTGTGTACTGGGTAGTACACGGTGTGTAATTGGTTTTTTATCTCTTCCTTACCAACTTCTCCACATGTCATGCATATCCCTCATACACGGCTAGACTACATGGCGTATACAAGGAGTACACAGCGTGTACTTGGTTTAACATTTATACCTGACCAACACACCCACACACCATGTATGGAATCCACACATGGCCAAGGGTATCCCTAAAATTTCCAGAACTGCCCATTTTTCCCAGTTTTCTCAAAAACAGCTCAAAAATTGAAAGAAAAAGAAACTCGTACATCAAAGGAAGAATCGGGTTCTTACATATACCTTACATTATGTGCCTACAATAATGAACCATTTTTTATAAAATAGAGTATATGGTCTAAATATATCCATAAGATGGGTTTTGTATAAGTTTCTATGTCATTTTTTCCCTTAAGTTTAAAGTTTAGTCCCATAGTAAACTCATTTTTCTCGTAATCATCGTGATTAATTTTAACTATTTCACTAACGATTATGGTCAAAAATTAATTTGACCATATTATAAATTATAAATTTTTTTATTCCAAATATTGAATCCATTTTTCCAAATTTCAATCATAGAAGTGTTGGAAATTAATTTTAAATTAATCCCACAAATAGGATGAAACAACGGGTTTTTAAAGTGAAAATGTTCAAAAGTTTACTAAGTTTTTATATCTAAATTTAATGTAAAAATTGCTCAAATTAACTTAATTGGATTAATATATTTATAATTTAACTTATTAAACTTTAAAACCAATTCAAAATATAATTTTACATTATAAATTGTTTAGATGAAAATTCAGTTTTCAATTAAAATTCAGTATTTTCACTATTCATCAAAAAATAAAATTTCTTAAAAAATGACTAAAAATTCACCCTAATATAATTTTTACTTTATTCTATCAAAAATTAAGTTTATTTTTTAAAATTAAATTTATACAAGTTTCAAAATTTAGTTTTAAAACAAGTGCGTCATTAAAAGTTAGAAAACTACCTTTAGAAAGATACAGTTTTTTATGCATAAAATTGGATTTGTTTTTATCTTATGTCTATCAAATATATTTGTTAAATTTCAAAAAAAAAATTATTATATAATATATAAATTTAATTAATATAATTAACTAATATTAATTAATTTAATTTATTAATATAAAACGCCTTTGGGTGCATAAAAATTGTTTTTTATAAAAATATTTCCTTTATAATCAATTGGTTTTTTATATTAATTTATAATTAATTAGTATCCAATGAATTCAACCATATATTTTTATAATTTTTTTAATTCTATTCATAACTTCTAATTTAACGGCTAGGTTATATCTTATTATATTAAATAATAATATTTTAATAATATATTTTTTTCGATAAAACTCTATCTTGCGTGTAAAGAAAGCTATTGAAGAAAGTCATTCTTGCATGTAAGGAAAGAAAACTCAGTGTTCCATGCATTGAAATATATAGAATAGATTAAATTTATTTAAAATATTAAATATATCATAAATTCTTGACAGTTTATAATCCTTTCTACACTTGGTGTTGTATGTCATACATGCTATCGAATAAAATGTTAATATTTTAGAATTTTTGATGTGTTACATTCTCTCCACCTTAAATAAATTGCATTCTCACAATTTAAACTCAATCTTGGTAATGAATTGTTTGATATTTGAAAATTCCTTTGTTGAAATCCCACATTGTGAGAAGGGTTGGTAAAACATCCTCTTGAAAAGAGAGAATGGGAAGTACCAAGATCATATGGAACAACACATAACTAGGTTTCCAAGTAGGAGAACATCAGTGGAAAGTGAAGATATGGACTTAGAGGAAAAGAGTAAATAATTATAGAGAGTTATTGAGTTCATTGATCACAAACAAGTAAATGATAAATGAAAATTTAAGGGTCTCAAAACCATAAAATCTATAATGATTTAAAAGATCATCTGTTCAACAAAAATGAAGGTATTATGATAACATTTTATTTCAAGATCATTTTCTTAATGTTGAGTAATTATTTTACTTCCTAAGAATATAAAAAATATATAATTACTTAGTATATTTATATAAATGCAATTTCACCCTTTGGTTGTGATTCGATCAATTTCCGATTCATCCATTAATTCAAGAAATTAATATCCAAAAATTATTTTTGTTTATGCCTAAAGCACTAAAATTCACTTTTAATGGATCATAAGATTCATAAAACAATACTTTATATCTATCTCCAACTATTTTCCAAAACTGATATGGTTAATACCATTATATCTAAACAAAAAAATTAATACTATTGGTTCATAATTAATCTTTATTCATCAAATTGTTTAACTAAAAACAATGACATATTAACCAGGGCATCATGTAAGCCTGTGGTAGGTGCAAAACCCTTATCTTCCTTCAGTCATGGGTTTAAGCCCTACCGCCTCTTAGGATGTGATGGGTTGTCACCCTTCATGTGGCTTTTCCTTTTTCTAAACTACATTAATATAATTCCTATAAAATTTTCAAAAATTATGATGGACATTATTGAAATAAATTTATGCCTTAAATAAACTTTTTACTAAGGTATTCAATGAAACTTTTTTTAAAAAGTATAATAAATATAATGATCATATTAACCCTAAAGGTTATAAATACCTTTAAACTTATGTTAGAGAATTATTCCTCAAATAACTTTTCCACTAAAACATATACTTTCCATAAGTTTCTACAAAATTTCGTTAATCTTGGTAAACTCACATCACATAAAACCTTAAATTAGGTGTTTAAAAATTTGAACATATGATGAATCTTAAACTCATATACCCATGATACTATCCCATTATGGATATATTCCTAGGAAAGACCGCATATTCTCTACCTTAACAAAACATTAAGATATTATTTTATACTTATCCTCAAATTCAATCATAGGTTTGTGTTTTCTAATCTATGTTTTTCTAAATCTAGTTTCCAAGGTTGATACTAAACTTCCTTTTATACCAACTGTAGTGCATCGACCCTATAAATCTCAAATCTAGTGTTTGTTACCATTACATTGGCATGATTACAAGGAATCAAATCCTAAATGATTGATCAGTTTAGTAGTCTGTGTAACCTAGATACATACATGAGTCTTACATTACATTTAAATATAAAAATTACGATTTTTTTTTCGAAAATAATTTTATTCCAACTAGCATAACCCATCATATCAGTCATATTAAACTTCATGGAATCCTGGGGAAAAAATATAATAAGGGTGATCTCAAATGATTAGTAAGGATTAAGTAAAATAGAATATATCATGGATTAATAAGAATAATCAATATGTAAAGGTGAATAACTAAACACACATTCCATTTAATTCAATAATTTGAGAATAAAATACATCCATAGATTATAACATAGCAAAAATATCATGGATAATGAAAACTAAATATGAATGAAGGCAATGATTAATTATTAGACGTCATGTTTCCAAGGAACATGATACCTTTACCATAAATATCTATCCTCAATATGGTTTAAAACATGCTTGTTAAAACCCATCTAATTTGTGTCAAGACCTTTCACAAGACATTGTTGTCAAGATATATCCTCTGGAGTGTTTAAACTTCTTAGTTACAAGCAAGAAGGGTTTTTTTCTAACTAATTTCATCCCATGAGACTATCGATGCATCAAGGGGGTTACTTTAAATGGTCCCCAACCCATGTCATACCAGTCCAAAGCATTCCTTTTATATCTAATAATCAATTTAATTCATAAACAATGTCCCTTATCAAATATCGGTATTAATTAAAAAATATGGATTTAACAATATTTCCCCAGAAAATAAAATAATTTTCAAAGAAAATATCATATGTAAAAATGGTATATAGTTTAGGAAATAATCATATCTATGATAAATAATGTGAATATTTAGGGGAAATTTAATGTTCAATGGTTACAAGAAAGTGAATAACTCAAGGGGAAGTTAATGACTACAAAAATGATTCAAGGAATGTTATCCTTGGTCAAAATAATCATAAGTCATCCCAAGTAAGAATAATAATTTAATAAATACTATGTATACACATTGGAGCATGAATAAGGGTTGTTTTCATTTATGAATAGAAATATAATAAAAATATCCTTAAAAACCTTCTTGAGAAAAATATACTTTTCATTTTGAAAAAACCATTTCTTTGAAAATCACTTTTAAAAACATTTTCTTTAAAAATATCTTTTTAAATTTTAAAAGGGATCTTTAAATAAATGAATATTGGTAATTTCATACAAGGTAAAAAGAACATTCCTTTTGCATTATAAAAAGGTCAGAAAAGTGTCTTGTTCAGAATGCAATAAGAATATTACTTTGAAAACATTTGTGAAAAGAAAAAATGGGTAAAAATTAAATTTATTAAATCATTTTTAAAAGTATAAATAAAAAATTTTGAAAATATTTTTAGAAAACATGGTTTTTTAAGAAATTATATTTTCAACTGAAGAGAGAAATGAAGTCATATTTTATTAAAACATTTTCTCAATAATTTTAAGTACCAAAGAGTGGGAAATGGTACTATCACTTGAAAAATATCATGAATAACCATAGGAGAATAAAATTAAAGGTTTTATTAAATAATGATCATATAATTTCCTTTTATGTAAATTCAATAATAAACCATCTCGATTAGAATGAGGTTGTGAAATAAACCCTTAAAATGGTCATAACGTTGAAGTGGGAATTAATCAATGAATCGATTATTTGTATCAACTATAAATACAAATAAAACAAGTTCAAATAAAATTTAAGATAATAAAAATACACTATACACATAATCTTATAATATTAATTACAACGAGGAAGTAATATAACTCAATGAAAAGAAATTGAGTTATGCAATTCTTTACCACATGGTAACTTTTAATTAAAACCCCCATAGATTAAATAATTCAAATTGAAACTTAAAATACCATGAAAAATTAAGTATTCATGATGATACATGTCAAAAGGGTAGTATATACACTATATAAAATAAACTAGATGCATAACATTACATTATGCCTTAATGAAATGAAATTGAGATGAAATCCCTCACCTTGCACTTTCCTTTTGGTTGTACTTGCTTTAACCTAATTTATAGTGGTTTTAAACATGTTATAAACTTATTAAAAAATCATATTAATGTTTATTATATCATATATGAACCTTTTATAATATATTATTACCTGTTCATTAATAATATTTTATTATTTTCAGCATTTCGGGTGTTAATTTCCATGTTTTTCAAGTATGTTTTGAATTGTTATTTGTGTTCCTCTTATTTCGATTATGATTTCATCATATCAATAATTTAAACCATGATTAAAATATCATATATATTAATTGTATATATATATATAGTAATCCATAAAATTTAGTGATAGAAAATGGAATACACCATTCATGGAGACGGTAGGTCGTACGTACACATGAATGCTACTTCCATTTTTTGTCATATTAAAAGAAATAAAATTAAATGATATATATGTAAATTATTATTATAGTATAATTTTTATGTCATATATATCACATATTTTTATTAAAACATCCTTAATACATTCTATGTAAATCATGAACGAATCACATCACTTCACGGGGTGGTAGTCTGTTGTACACATGAGCAACGTTATCATATTCCCACAAAATAGAAAGCTTAAAGATATGTGTTATATATGAATTAAAAAAGCATAATAATATCATAAATATAATATATATCATATAAAAACTATATAACAATCATTATTCTCAACCTTTAAAGGTGGTAATAGAAGAACAAACGATATCGGTTCGTGAGGCAGTAGTCCATTGTACACACGAATGAGGATTGTGTATCCCATTTGATGAAAATGTGTGAAGTTATAGGTCATAACCTGATCATAAAAAATATAAATATATTTAAGATACTAATTTTATTATATAATCATGATATGAAAATAATTTTAGGGTTTGGATAAAAAAATAAAACAAAAGTTCTTGTTGATGAACGTTACCTCTTTTTTGGGTAACTCATTTTGGTTTATAAAAAAAGCCTTACTTGGTTTTCTTTCTATCCAAACCAAAGATTATAGGATGAGGGGATAGATGTTGGGAGTTTATTTTTGTAGGTTTTTTATGATCCAAATTGATTTATAGGTGTGAATAAGTGAGGGGGTGAGTTCCCATTTATAGTAGAGGATGAGTGGCATTCTTGTAAATATCAAAAGGTAAACACTATTGGGAGGTCTCTCTTACATCATGTGCCTCAAATAATGAATAATTTTTTATAAAATAGGTTATATGGTCTAAATATGGACATTAAATGGGTTTTGTACAAGTTTATATGTTATTTTTTTCCTTAAGTTTAAAGTTCAATCCCTTGGTAAACTCGTTTTTCTCTTAATCACAGTGATTAGTTTTAACTATTTTCACTAATCATTATGTTCAAAAATTAATTTAAACTTATCATCCATTAGAAATTATATTTATTCAAAATATTTAATTAATTTTTAAAAATTCCAATCACTGATTTTTTGTAAATTAATTTAAAATTAATCTCACATATGGGATGAAACGATGGGTTTTTAAAGTGAAAATGTTCAAAAGTTTACTAAGTTTTTATATCTAAATTAAATATAAAAATGATTCTAATGACCTTAATTGGATTAATATATGTATAATTTAAATAATTAAACTTTAAAACAGATTCAATATATATTTTGAAATTATAAATTATTTAGACTAAAAGTTAGTTTTCAATTAAAATTCAGTATTTTTTTATTATTCATCAAAAATGAAATTTCTTAGAAAAAGACCAAAAATTCACCCTAAGATAATTTTGACATTACAATTTCAAAAATTATTCTTATTTTTTAAATAAAATTTATAAAATTATCAAAATTTAGTTTTAAAACAAGTGTGTCATTAAAAAGTGGCAAAACTATCTTTAGAAAAATACATCTTTTTATGCATAAAATTGGATTTGTTATTATCTTATGCCTATAAAATCTATTTAAAAAAATTAAAAACATTTTATTTAATATATAATATATAAATTTCATGAATATAATTTACTAATATTAATTAATTTAATTTATTAAGATAAAATGCCTTTGGGCGCATAAAAATAGTTTTTTATAAAAAAAATCCTTATATATTCAATTAGTTTTTATATTCATTTCTAATTAATTAGTAACAAATGAATTCAACCATATATTTTATAATTTAGTTAATCATATTCACAACCATCAATTTAACAGCTACGTTATATCTTATTATATTAAATAATAATATTTTAATAGTATATTGTTGTTCGGTAAAACTCAGTCTTGCATGTAACGCAAGCTACCGAAGAAATTTGTCCTTGCATATAACGTAGGATAACTCAATTTTACATGAATTTCAAGCTATATAATAGATTAAATTTATTTAAAATAGTAAATATATCATAAATTCTTGAGAGTTTATATTCCTTTTTACGCTTGGTGTTGCGTGTCATACACACTATCGAATAAAATGTTATTCTTTTAGAATTTTCAGGGTGTTACATATAATCTTGGTACCATAACATACAATGATAAATAAATAAATAATCATCATATAACATCATAGTAATCAAAAGGAATTATAGTTAAATTATAACCATCAATAAAAAATAAACACCAATATGTTATAACATCAATGGTACCCATGCTCAACATACATACATACATCAAGGGATATCCACTTGGCCAACCAAGTACAATTAATCGAAAATGAAATATAGGCAGAGATATAACCTCAATTCCTAAGTCATGCTTTGCACCTATCTCCCAATACCCATCCATCTACTCCAGCCAGATCCCCTATACAACCTACTATCTGAAAGACAAACACAAGGTGTTCACGTGCACTAGGTTTCCCGTGTAGGGTCTAAGCATAAAACTCGATAGGGAAACACCAACATGTCCCTTATATACTCCACCATATACAGTGTATTTATGCAGGGGAAAAAGAATCGAGCAACATTAGGTCATCATGTGCTAACTAGGACACCATGACATCTAACCCCACCTACTTCAGTCAATGTCGGTAATGCGTCTGACATAGTCATGATAATGAGATCCCCATTAGGGAAGGGCATAATATAGCATCCCTCCTTTTTATAACATAAATTTTCATTACATTTTACAAAACTGAGGATCTTTAAGGTTTAGTGTCTTGGAAACCAGGAACTTAAAACATGAAAACATAAAACATTCTTATTAAATACTTGAAAGTCTTATCCTTATGTTCATCCTAGGTTCATTACTGCATCTCATAACCTGGGTACATACATCAAAAGAAATGGGTGAGCAGAAGGCCCAGTAAGGGAAACAAGGGGAAACATTTAACATGTGAACTTGAGATACATCAATAAAGTCATGAAAAAGAACTTTAAGGCACGAGAAAGAAATCATGAGGCATGTCATAATAAAAATAATGTATTAAATAACTTGAAGATGTGGCTACAACATTTAACATAGAAAATCATGAACATATCAGCAAGGTCCATCCCCAAGGTGTCATTTTAAATTAGCAAGGTTATTCACCAAGATATCGTTAAAATTGTAATCTCTAGTGGTTACATCATTACCCAATGCATTGGAGCGCTATCAGGGCGCACCCTTAAATTTTCCTTTATTATCATGTGAGCCACATATATGATCATAAAAATTTCATAAATAACCCATATAGAATAAAAGAAATGGGTTTCATTTCATAATCATAACATTTTAAAAACTATTTTTAAGACATGATCTTTATGTCACTTTAAACCCACAGAAAAAGGAAAGCGGGTCTCATGTATGTAAATCCTAGAATTTAAAGTAGAACATCTTGATATATATGTGAATAACCCTACATAAGAAAAATATATGAGTATTCACTTAATAAAATAAAATAATTTGAGAAAAAGAGAGAGACATTTTGAGATGAAAATTCGGCAGCATAACGGCTATGTTGCAGGGTTTTAGAAAATATTGAAAAGAGAGGGGACATGGGTCACCCACTCATAATGATACATAAAATAGTAGAGGGAAATAAAATAAAGGATATAATAACATGGTAATGAAATTTTAAAGACATACCATATGAAATGAAAAACATGGAAGAAAGACAAAAATAAGATTTCTCTTATGAAAATTCGGCAGCCTAACGGCGTTACTTAAAACTTCAAAATACTGAATTGATGAGATCAAATAGGGTCTCTCATAATATGAACATAAAAGATAAGTATGATAGATATAGATATCATACCCCAACATAATAAAAAGGAACATGAAAGACTTGACATGAAAATAGATCTTGAAAACGAGAAGGGTGAAAGAATCTCTTAAAAATTCAGCAGCCTAACGACGCCACTTAAAACTTCAAAATACTGAATTGAAGATATCAAATAGGGTCTCTCATAATATGAAAATAAAATATCAGTATAATAGATATATAGATCATACCCCAAAATAATAAAAATAAATATGAAAGACTTGACATGAAAATAGATCTTGAAAACGAGAAGGGTGAAAGAATCCCTTCAAAATTCAGCAGCCTAACGGTGCCACTTTAACATTCTTAAAATGAAATGATGAGATCAAGAGGGGGTATCCCATCATATGAACATGAAAATGAAAGTAGAATTAATATAAAATAACATCCTCCAACATAATAACATGGAGCATAAAAGATATGACATAAAAGAGAGTACTTGGAAAGAAAGAGGGAGGTAGGATCCCTTACCTTGAAGAGTAACTTCAAAATCTTGAAGTTTGGGACCTTGGGAGGCTTGAGGGCACCTTGGGAGGACTCCTTGTAAGGTAAGGAGACCATAACTTCGTTGAGGAGGATTTTGGAATGGAAAGTAGGAGAGAATGGCTTGGTATTTATAGGGGAAGTGAGGGGACAAGGCATTAATGGCCAAGGGACACCTCATTGGTGGTATTGGAAAAACCATGGGCTTGTCCATGGTATTTGCCCATGGTATTGGACACTTGGGACACCTCATACCTTATATTACTATTCATAAGTCAATAATATTTATTACATACTTAATACGTCATTTAATGATGTGATTAAACACCCGTAACTTAAAAACTGTATTTTCACTATTCACCGAAAATTCAACTTTCTTAGAAAAATCCCAAAATTTCACCTTAACCAAATATCGATGCTCTGATTTCAAAAATGAACTCCATTTTAAAAAAATATTTTTCTAAATATTTTTAATTTAATTTTTAAATAAATACACTATTCACCGAAAATTCATTTTTTCAGAAAAATCCCCAAAAATTACCTTAACATAATATCGATGCTCTGAGTTCAAAAATGAACTCCATTTTATAAAAATAATTTTATAAATATTTTTAATTTAGTTTTTAATTAAAACACACTATTCACCTGAAAAAAGTGATACTTGACTAATAATTTCTGAAAGAGTTATTTACCTATTTTATTGAATCATGTTACTTAATCAAGGTGCCTAGATTATATTAATACTTTATTTAAGTGAGATTACGAATCCATTTGGTCACATTACTAATCCTAAGCGTAAAATCACTATTCATAATTTACTATTCATCAAAAATCAAGTTGATCTTATTAGACTCTAAAATTCTTACTGAACATAATTATAGAAGACCATTTTTTAAAAATCATTACACATAATATGCATACTATATTTATCCGTACATTTGAAAATTCACAAACTTTATTATAAGAATAAATCACAATTTTTATTTAAATCAAAGGATTACACAAGGCAGTTACAGTCTCCTTACATAGCCCCTTATAACCCCAGCATAGGACCTAAGTGTAAGGTGTGTTAAGGTGATATAATTTGAGGGTGGCTCGGCCAACATCGCACGAGTAGTAATTTCGATCAGTTTGAACTTCTCACGAAGGCGATTCAATTCTAGCTTCACACGATGAAGTTCATCTTGGGTTTGGTCCAGAGCAAAGCCAAGTGGTGCTACCTCCTTCCCAATTTCTGTTAGATGGGCTTCGATTGGCCTGAGACTACTGGATGAGGCCATCGAATCTTCTTTCTATATTAATTAACCCGGATCACTTGTATTTAGAGACAATAATCGCAACATTTAGTTTCCAAAGGTCATACTAACTAACGGTCATATAATAGTCAAAACCCAATAGTCTCATTTTAATTATACTCATTTTATTAAATGAAAAAGTTTTTTTGAGTATGAAATAAAATAACACACAAAATTAGGAAACAATATTTATTCAAAATTTCGGGCCGTTACAATCTTCCCACCTTAAGAAATTGCGTCCTCGCAATTTTTTAAAAAAAATTGGGCTTGGAATTTTCATTGAAAGTCCCACATCGGAAAAAGAGTCAATAACACTATTACTTTAAAATAAATAAAAGGAAGTAAAAAGGTCACCTGAGTTAACCCATACTAGGATTCCATGTAGGAAAATATGGATATGGAGGAGAAAACAAAGGGTCAAGTTCTGAGGGAGAGTGATAGAAAACATGTCCAAGAGGAAGTTAACCACCAGAAAATCACAAACTTGTGATGGGTTAATCTGTCTTTGATTACCCAGTAGGAAACTTAAACCAACAACATTTTTTTTTACGTTCCTTTTAATAATTTTGAGTAACTCATCTACTACATAGAATAAGAACACATAGAAATATATTTACCTTCAAGTAGAGTTTCATCCCTTAATAAGTTTCACCAAGACTAATCTTTTCTCCAAACAATGAGCATTCAAAACTACTTGGTCTCATCAAAGCACAAGAATCATCTTCTAGAGAATCACGTAATCCAAAAAAGAATAACTATTTATCTTTAAACATTTATCCCAAAAACAGAAAGGGTAAGATAAAATAACTCTTCAAAAATAAATAACCCCATAGGAAGGGAAACTACTTCAAATCTTCAAAGTTCCACGGTACTACCCAAAGTTCACCATAGACCATTCCATAAATAACTGTCCTTAAAATTCCTCAAAATAAACCAAACTAAGATTGAAACCCAAATATAAGAATGATTTGATAACATAGTCTTCCAAGATAAACTTTATCGTTCATCTCCAAATAACATCAACCACTCCTAACATCTTATAATAAAAGTAACTAACCTAAACATATTTTCCCCAAGATAGGTTAATCATTTCCATAAGTAACCTAAATTACAATAAGTTCACCTTAAATTCATTGGTTCTTCAAAATATAAGTCAACCTTTACTCCTCAAATAAAATACCGCAGTAATCTATTTACCTTGATCATATAGGGTTCCCAAAATAGTGAACGTCTTCCAAAATAATATTCATCTTTTAATCCCCTAATCATTTTTTTTCAAGAAGAACTGCTTCACAACATCAACATGTGATTAATAACAATAGATGTTTTCCTGTATTTAATATTTTCATTAGTAAACCTTGTAAAGTTTTCAAATCCTAATTTCCAAAAATAAATAAACCATCCTTTGATACCAACTATAGAATCCCGCCTTTTTATAACATAACTTTTCATTACATTTTACAAAACCGAGAATCTTTAAGGTTTAGTGTTTTGGAAACCAGGAACTTAAAACATGAAAACATAAAACATTCTTCTTAAACACTTGAAAGGCTTATCCTTATGTTCATCCTAGGTTCATTACTGCATCTCATAACCTGGGGACATACATAAAAAAAATGGGTGAGCAGAAGGCCCAGTAAGGGAAACAAGGGGAAACATTTAACATGTGAACTTGAGATACATCAATAAAGTCATGAAAAAAAACTTTAAGGCACGAGAAAGAAATCATGAGGTATATCATAATAAAAATAATGTATTACATAACTTGAAGATATGGCTACAAAATTTAAAATATACAATCATGAACATATCACCAAGGTTCATCCCCAAGGTGTCATTTGAAATTACCAAGGTTATTCACCAAGATAATATTAAAATTGTAATCTCTAGTGGTTACATCATTACCCAATGCATTGGAGCGCTATCAGGGCGCACCCTTAAATTAGCCTTTATTATCATGTGAGACACATATATAATCATAAACATTTCATAAATAACCCATATAGAATAAAATAAATGGGTTTCATTTCATAATCATAACATTTTAAAAACTGCTTTTAAGACATGATCTTTATGTCACTTTAAACCCACGGAAAAAGGAAAGCGGGTCTCATGTATGTAAATCCCAAAATTTAAAATAGAACATATTGATATATATGTGAATACCCCTGTATAATAAATAGCTTTGAGTATTCACTTAATAAAATAAAATAATTTGAGAAAAAGAGAGAGACATTTTGAGACTAAAATTCAGTAACATAACGGCTATGTTGCAGGGTTTTAGAAAATATTGAAAAGAGAGGGGACATGGGTCACCCACTCATAATGATACATAAAATAGTAGAGGAAAATAACATAAAGGATATAAGAACATGGTAATGAAATTTTAAAGACATACCATATGAAATGAAAAACATGGAAGGAAGACAAAAATAAGATTTCTCTTATGAAAATTCGGTAGCCTAATGGCGTTACTTAAAACTTAAAAATACTGAATTGACGAGATCAAATAGGGCCTATCATCATATGAACATAAAATATCAGTATTATAGATATATATATCATACCCCAACATAATAAAAAAGAATATGAAAGACTTGACATGAAAATAGATCTTGAAAACGAGAAGGGTGAAAGAATCCCTTAAAAATTCGGCAGCCTAACGGCGCCACTTAAAACTTCAAAATACTGAATTGAAGAGATCAAATAGGGTCTCTCATCATATGAACATAAAAGATAAGTATTATAGATATAGATATCATACCCCAATATAATAAAAAGGAACATGAAAGACTTGACATGAAAATAGATCTTGAAAACGAGAAGGGTGAAAGAATCCCTTAAAAATTCGGCAGCCTAACGGCGCCACTTTAACATTCTTAAAATGAAATGATGAGAGAAATATGGGGTATCTTATCATATGAACATGAAAATGACAGTAGGATTAATATAAAATAACATACTCTAACATAAGAACATGGAGCATAAAAGATATGACATAAAAGAGAGTACTTGGAAAGAAAGAGGGAGGTAGGATCCCTTACCTTGAAGAGTAACTTCGAAATCTTAAAGTTTGGGACCTTGGGAGGCTTGAGGGCACCTTGGGAGGACTCCTTGGGAGGTAAGGAGACCATAACTTCATTGAGGAGGATTTTGGAATGGAAAGGAGGAGATAATGGCTTGGTATTTATAGGGGAAATGAGGGGACAAGGCATTAATGGCCAAGGGACACCTCATTGGTGGTATTGGAAAAACCATGGGCTTTCCCATGGTATTTTCTCGTGGTATTGGCCACTTGGGACACCTCATACCTTATCTTAATATTCATAATTCGACCATATTGATTACATACTTAATACATCATTTAATGATGTGATTAAACACCCATAACTTAAAAACTGCATTTTCACTATTCACCGAAAATTCAACTTTCTCAGAAAAATCCCAAAACTTCACCTTAACCAAATATCGATGCTCTGATTTCAAAAATGAACTCTATTTTATAAAAATATTTTTCTAAATATTTTTAATTTAATTTTTAAATAAATACACTATTCACCGAAAATTCATTTTTTTCAGAAAAATCCCCAAAAATTACCTTAACATAATATCGATGCTCTGAGTTTAAAAATGAACTCCATTTTATAAAAATAATTTTCTAAATATTTTTAATTTAATTTTTATTTAAAAAACACTATTCACCCGAAAAAACTGATACTTGACTAATAATTCCTGAAACAATTATTTACCTATTTTATTGAATCACATTACTTAATCAAGGTGTCTAGATTATATTAATACTTTCTTTAAGTGAGATTAATAATCCATTTGGTCACATTACTAATCCTAAGCGTAAAATCACTATTCATAATTTACTATTCATCAAAAATCAAGTTGATCTTATTAGACTCTAAAATTCTTACTGAACATAATTGTAGAAGACCATTTTTTGAAAATCATTACACATAATTAATTATTTAAGGTTTACATAAATATTTTCAAATATTTTTTTTCTATAATTCATCAAAAATATGCATACTATATTTATCCGGACATTTGAAAATTCACAAACTTCATTATAAGAATAAATCACAATTTTTATTTAAATCAAAGGATTACACAAGGTAGTTACGGTGTCCTTACATAGCCCCTTATAACCCCAGCATAGGACCTAAGTATAAGGTGTGCTAAGGTGAGAGAATCTGAGGGCGGCTCGGCCAACATCGCACAAGTAGTAATTTCTATCAGTTTGAACTTCTCGTGAAGGAGATTTCGTTCTAGCTTCACACGATGAAGTTCGGCTTGGGTTTGGTCCAGAACAAAGCCAAGTGGTTTTACCTCCTTCCCAAGTTCTGTTAGATGGGTTTCGATTGGCCCGAGACTACTGGATGAGGCCATCAAATCTTCTTTCTATATTAATTAACCAAGATCACTTGTATTTAGAGACAATAATCGCAACATTTAGTTTCCAAAGGTCATACTTACTAACGGTCATATAATAGTCAAAACCCAACAATCTCATTTTAATTATACTCATTTTATTAAATTAAAAAGTTTTGTTGAGTATGAAATAAAATAACACACAAAATTAGGAAGCAATATTTATTCAAAATTTCGGGTCGTTACACATAACATAGTCGGTTCTGGGTGTATAGGGTAACCAGGGATCCTCTCACGCAACGGTGATCCTCCCAACACTTGGGAATAACTAAAACTTGGGTGGTGTGATCTACACACCATGATTCATAGGTTTTATGCCCATCCCCATTCCAAAATACGGCATCATCATCAATATGACATATTGGAAATTTATCTGATAAAGGAATAACATATACATTCTCGTGTGGTAGTGAAACTGGGGATCATCTCATGATCCTATGATCCTCCCAACACTCAGGAAGATGAACACTTTGGTGATGTATCTCTACACCGTAATCCCTAGGTCCCATGTCATCCCCATACTGAAATTGCCTCATCATCTCCAAAACACCATATAGGAAATAGATTGGGGAAATTATAATGTAGTCAAACCCACATAGTAGAGTGGCTAGGGATCACCTCACGCTCTAGTGATCATTCTAGATTTCAGGAAGCATGAGCACCTGGGCGGTGTAACTGTACACCCTGATCCCAAGGTATATAAGACGCATCCTCATCATTTGTAGCTACAAAACATGGTTGAGATATAAAAAGAATAATTCATGGAAAGCATAGACCATACCCTATCTATTAGCTAGAGGGTAGTGCATACATATCAGCATAACCTTCTTGATCAACCTCACCATACACATCCATCAATACAAATTGCAGTTACTCAACAACCATGATGATCCCAAGTCATTGGTCCATACCCAAATCAAAAACCCCAACCCTAAGGTCACACCTTTGCACAATAAATCATTAATCCCCTCAATGGATGTGCACTACCTTGTAGGGCTTCAAGGAAACACATGTCAATCCCTACCTCCATAACAAGCACCTCGTTGATGCCTAACAATACCCTAAGGAGCCTTACACGATGCTCTGAGTTCCTTTCCAATACATTCTCATGCACCAATCCCACACATAGGCTAATGAATATCCCCTTGGGTCTACCCATAGGCATTACCTTTCCTGTACTAGCCAATCCTTACAAGTTTTCCCGCTAACTATACATACTCATCCCATTCTCAAATATCACTTCCAAGGAAGCTCTATTCCCAAGGAACCCATTGGATCCCACTTATCCATTCCTAGGTGCCATTAGGTATACTCAAAGAGAGTGATTACTCTCTCCCATGACCCAACGTCACAGGAGATTCAATCATAATAGTTTTCCATGGTCCACTAGGTCCATCCCAATATTCCACTCCCCTCACTCAAGGAGGTTCAAGGTCTCAAGGCTATTCTCATAGACTTTCCCACATAATTTATAATCCTCAGAATTGACCAGATTTCCACCTGGGGACTAACCACTTAGAAGCCCTTGCCCCACTCACTCGATATCACCTTAGTCGATTCGCATTTAATCCCACAAGACTGGACTGCTTTAGGGTCCGTTAAACATAACTACAGGTTGAGACTCTTGGAAGAATAGTTATCGAGCAACCTTAAAATCTAAAAAACATGTGTAGCATGCTCAATTCACTCCTAAATGGTTTTACCCAAGCCTATCTCACAATTCCAGACTCACCCAGCCCCTTCAAAGAATTTGTGAACAAAATTCCCAGGGGCACACACGTGTAAGGAACATAAATATACACATGCATATGGTTAGGTATTAAAGGGACCATCTTCCTCAAGATTATAAGAGTTAACTCGTCTGATATTGCAACTTTATTTGAACTTGTTTTCCTTAGATCAAGAAATCATACAAATACACCCCAAAATGAGGTTTATACTAAAACAACAGTGATATGCATGAAACAAAGAGAGTTAATAAGTCTTAGCTTAGCATCGTCGAGTGTGACCTCCTGGTTTATATAGCACATCAATCTGATGAGAAATGGTGATTTGGGATCCCAAAGGGTGAAAGGGGGGAGAGGGAATCATGAGAGAGGGGAAAGTGGTTCATGAAGCAAAAGAGGGGGAGGGGGATCTTCCTATAAAAGTAATTCAAACCTTTAAAAACCACATAAGGGTGTGTAACGACATGGCCTTGGGGATCACGGTGCAACTCGCCCTCTGGGGGCATAATGTGGTGTGACCTTTTGATTCACAAGCAACACACGTCTTTAGAAAAACACCAGAAAATCCCAACCATGCATTGTTGTGTGACCAATGCTTCATAGCGCAATCCTCTGCCTAGGTGTAGTGTGATAGTCCTTCGTCTGAGTGCCCTTTAGGGTGAAACACTTTGTTTGTGGCATGATACATCCCCCCCACCCATGCAACCCTCACAGCACAAAGCCTTAGGTTGCAGTGTGGTCTCCCTAACTAGAAAACTTAATATTTTGCAGCATCCCAGTTACACTGTAAGGCCTCCTATTGTGGAATGGTCCTTTTCTTGTAGCATAAATTCACCCCCCCCCCCCACCCACACACATACACACACACTCTGAGGCCAACTCCTCCAACCATCACCCGACACTCCCAGGCACCACCAAAACAACTAAACATATATGAAAACATCTCCTAGAGATGTGTCAACTCTCAGTTCTCAAATTTGAATCAAAATTATATAAACACCATGTTTGGGAACTCAAAATTCAAATTCCCTCTAAATTTTCCAACCCGTAACAACACAAATTGTTGCATGCGTCGGAAAATCTTTTTGAGAATTTTAACAAAAAATGATTTTTCATTAAAATTATAAAGACCACGGTGTGGCTTCAAACCTTTTGGAGAATGATCCATGGCATAATGTATGTAATTTTAGTTCTATGGTCATACCATAACCATGGTTGTTTTGAAAAGAGCCAAGCCATTTTGGTAAAAGTTGTACTTCTAACACCATGGTCATTTTTCCTCTAAAATATGACGTGGTTCGGCCTCGATTACAAGATAGACCACATCTGTTTTCTATATTTAATGTCGTTTTGATTCTATGGTCAATCTATAAACAACAGCTTTTCAATATCCACCATGATGTGGTGATCCTCGTGGTGGAAATATACTACGACATAATTATCAGTTAACCATGGCATAGTGATATCCAAAAATAATTCTTTGTTTTACACAGAACAATTCTGAGGTCGTTTTGCTTGAACTGTTATGTGGTCTTATACCTTTTATAAGACCACACTTGTTTTCATGGATATTTATGTCGTGGTTTAGAAAAAATCAAGAACCGCAGACGTTTTGATAGGAACATGCCATAGTTTCTGAAAAATATTTTTTTCAGATTCTTCATACATTCAATAATACAATACAAACGAGATGGAATAGGCTCTGATACCACTAAAGGTTTTTTGTAGGTGATAACAATTATCAAAACATAATGGTAAACGTCAATCAAATGCTATTAAGAACAGGACATTTCCATCCATTTTGGATTGAATAAAATAAATGAAGAAAGTTATACCTTATTCACTGATAATCTGAATCTGTCCAAGCTCTTCACCATGAGCTTAATAGCGATCACTAAGAAGCAGTCAATGGACTCATTCCTCTTACAGTATCCATGGGCCAGATGAATCTCTCAATTCTTGGGAAGGATCCCTCTTCTTCACGGTTTTTTGGAGCCTTTAGAGTTTAGAGAGAGAAAGGGAGTTTTGGCTTTGAGGAGTTTCACATTGTCATGACTACGCCTTCGCACTAAGATTGAACATTTTCTCGACTGCACCTTTCTAATAATGATATGTTTGTTGAATTTGTTTGTAAGTCTATAATCATTGAATTTCTTATGATTTGGAAGGTTTATAAGGGTGTGATAAGTGTTCTTCAATAATGTTTGTAGGTGCTTTAGAAAGGGTTGGAGGTCTTATATGTGACGGTAGGTACCTTCAGAAAGAATTGCAAGTACACTTGCAAAGAGTTGTCGGCATAGTTGGATAGCTAGTTGAGATGACGGATTTGTAAAGTGTATATAATTGCAGGTTCAGGTGAACGTGTAAAGAATTGTAAGTCTATGTGAAGATTTGTAGGTGAAATTGGTATATTAAAGACAACAAGATTATTTTTATGAAGAACTATAGGTCAAGTAGGAAGTACAAGGATTGTGAAAGACTCCAAGATCATCTGTAGTGGTTCTATGCAAATGCACATGCAGCTATATGCATCATGTATAGTGGTTCTATGGCACATGATGCATATAGCTGCATGTGCATTTGCAAAGTTGTAAAGCTTACAGCCATTCACATGGCGGTTCTGCGTGTGCATGAGACATTTAGTTGTAGGTACATTTTTGAATAGTTCTAAGTCTAATATTATCTGCATGGGAGTTAGATGAAGGTTTATGAAAAGTTGTAGGTTGTAGGTGTGTTTGTGAAAGACTATTGTTACAAGTTCATCTGTAATAGTCATGAAAGAAACTAAGGTCTTACATATGGGATGAAAGTCTACATAAGAAGTCAAGGTCTTATGTATTAGGTCGAGTAATGAAGATCATTTACATGAGTTGTGTATAACCATTTGTATCAGAGTGTGTATTTGATGAAGTTAAGTCATTGGCATGACTGAAGTGTCATTTGAATGAGGCAGAAGCTAAGGTAGTATTTGATCTGTTAGGGTTCATTTCATGTATTAAGTGATCAATGGACACATGAAAGAATATCAATAATTCAAATATGAGATGAGTATTAATCATAAATCTCAAGTTTACTCATTACTTTACAAATATAACCCAAAACAAGATTGTGTCTTTTATCATACATGTTTGCTATAACCATCCAAAACAAAGTGATCGGCCATGTCTATGAAGAACATCCACCATCATAAATTTGTTCACGGTGCAGTAATTTTTACCATCATTTTATCTCAAGCACGTCATTATGTCTTCATTTTTGTAATTACTTGTTCATTGAAAATACACACATGAAAGGGATTGTGAAATTGTGTGATTAGCATTGAATCAACACACAAACTTTGCAACCCAATCAATAGAAGTAACATAATCACATACAACATCAACGAGTTACGGATTTTGTAAATCACTACGCTTTGAATACATGCTGTAGGTGTTTTATACAGAAAATTTTAAAATTTGTAAACCTCGTTCACCCGTCAAAGTATCAAATACCCCCAAAACATGTTCAAAGGGCCCTCTACATAAAATTTGAATGCATCAAGCACACAAAATTTATAGCATCCAACTATCTAAAAATCATGATTCATGTAAAAAAAGATACCCCTTCTGGAAAAGGGCAATCATGTCGCATTATTTTCTGTCCAATGAATTTGGTGTGAAATTACAATCATCTCTTCTTCTTTCCACCCTTCTTAGTTTTAGAAGGACCGCCGCCGCTATTTGAGGTTGATCCTCCAGCAGCTTCCTGCTTCTTGGCTCTCCCAGGATGCCTGGGCACCAACTCTGCAACTTGGATCATTAGCTGCTTCCCTGCAGTTCATTTCTCATTTCATCAATCAACTCCCAATGAATTGTGAGGTCTTATGGATGGAGAAAACACTCATTTAAACAGGTTTCCAGATATAAGAGAAAGAAACACAATTGTGACCTTACTTGTGGCGATGGCCGGGTTGAACAGCATCCCATCATCCTTCAAATTTACCCTCACTCTCCCTCTTTGCATGTAATCACGCGGATATGCCTTGTCGATCTTGAAAAGGAAAGCTCGGTATAAACCAGACGAATAATTAAATAACAGACAAAAGGACTTGGGATTTAGCTGATTGAAAAAATAATCTATTGGGAAAAAACCTCAATCACAGATGGGAGCTTAAGGTGGCTGCAACAATCTCGAATCTCAACACATGTTGGATCTTCACATGCTTTGCTCACACTAATTCGCCTACCCTCTGCGAGGGTTTTCTTTGAATTGATGTAAACAGGATAGAATACAATCCACCTCTTGATGTTTGGGATCTCTCCATCCATGTCACTAGCTGTCATCCTAAATAACAATACAAACCCAGCTGCTTTACAGCACTTTTTATTAAAGAAATTAAATGGATGAAAAACTTTGAGCATGTAGTCACCTATTCTAGGGATTTATTTGGAAAATATTAAAAGTTATTTTCAGGAAAAAAATAACCCACTCATTCTTCAGTTCAATATTAAAAATGCATCAATTATCACTCCCCACAGGGTGGCAGGGGGGTTGGGGTGTGGGGCGCCGGTCGCAGGGTTGAGTCTCCAGGCCGTCTTTCTTGTGGCGTGCGTGTAATAATAGTTCCACCTTTTAAAAAATGCATCAATTATTGCATACACCGAATCTATAAAATAAGTAATCATAAAAAATGTATTGGTTGTAAGAATGAAGAAAGCAGTTGATATTTTTTACTCATAAGAGAACTTCAATATTGAAAATGCTGAGGTCTGCAAATATAAATATATGACTCTTCATGTTGTGTGTAGAAACCTCCAAAAATGTCTTCTCTGAGTGTGATCTGTGTGTGTATTATACGACACTGAGAACAAGGTAAAATAAATTTTTTTTAAACCAAATTGAATTATGAAAACCAGAGCAGATGTCTGAGCTACGAGCAAGTGGAACCATCAGAGAATGCTCGAGGCATGTCAGTGGAAGTAATCTAGGGTCACGTATCAGAAAATTGATTTCATGCCCCACAACTGAAGCAACAGGCAGCATGAAGAATCGTATAGATTCAGAACAATCATGTTGTATGTTATTTGTCTACACCTGCTGAGTGATTAGTTAAAAGAGTGGAAATTGCTTATTTTCAAATAAAATAAGACAGATTTATTTATAAAACTCATATTGTTACATATTGGCAACCAGAAGGCAGCTCAGAAGAACTAGAAGGAGATTTTATTCTGTATTCATCTTTAGGCCACCAGCAGTAGGAATAGAAAAAACAGAATTACAGTAGAGGAATTCCAGGGAGAGACCACCTCCCTTGAGCAACTTCCTTGGTGAGTAGAAGATTCCAGAGAAAGACCTCCCTTGAGCACAACAGCTTCAACTATCCCCCAGCCAATCCAGAAGATGTATAGCCACAATTATCCCCAACAAACATGCCACGTCATCCTAACTGATTTATAACAGGACCTTTCTCCCCTAGCAGAGTCACCATGTCATAACACCCTATGATAGATACCAGCTATGCCACCTGGAAAGAAGGGCTAAAGGGTAATTGTTGGAGGAGGAAGAGGTTAGAAGAGAGAGAGGTGTGGGGGGGGTATATGCTGAATATACTGTGGGCCCAGGGGAATATCCGGGAATATGCTTTAGATTCCTTTAGTCTATAAAAGGGGAAAAAAGGGTACAGCACAGGGGGGAACAATTTTGTGGAGAGGATTAGGCCATTGGGTTTGGGACTTCGGCCGTTAAGGCTTGGGCGAGTGACGCGGAGGCCTCTCTCAAGTTTGTTCTTCTCTCATTCTTACCTTCTTCTCCCACATGCAAGTCTGCTACAGGTTTTGCTAATTTAGTATACAAAAGTCGCCTGTTCCAAGTGCTACTGCTGGTTGGGGACCTAACCCTATCCATTCTTCATTGATAAGTATGTAGGATAGGGGGTCTAGGCAGCCTGACCGGATCAGCAATCCCTTTGCTGACACGTATGACTTATGTCTGATGATTTTGGGTTGGTGAATTCATTATCTCCTGGGATAAGGATATAAATGTTTCCCGATATGTTGATATTATCAATGGACCTGTTTGTTCAAGTTGTTATGCTATCGCCCCATATCTTGATATGAATGTTCCTTCTATAGCATCCATGTGTTTTGAAATTTGAATAATTTGTTTCTCGTGCAATACGAAATCTAAAATAAACAATGTTTCATTTCATTAAGATGAAATATTTAGTTAATCTCAAAATACACTAAACCTTTGGGTTTTGGAAGTGTGATTTAGTCTTGACCTGTATGTATTTGTACCACCAGACCTGGAACTGTGGGTCCAAGACTCTACTGTATCTCTACTAATAAAAAAATAGATATGATTGTTGTAATTGGTTGATATACCCAAGTGGCGCTCCAACGTTATTCATAGGATATATAGCTTATGTTGCATGTATATTATGAACATAGAAGTCGATATTAGATCATAGTGCGACACAGCGGGGTCTTGTGGTGGGATAGCGGCAACATGGATAGCATCACACCCACTTTTTTATCCAATCAAGGACCAATTAATTTAATTTAAATTATATAATTCTACACATACATATGCTGGAAAATTAAAAATAAAGCATAAAAATTTAAAAACAAAACATAAAAAATTAAAAACACATCCAAATTCATAATTTAAATCATCCATAATGCATCAAACAGAGACCATCGTGATCCGCGACGCCACGATTGCAGCGCGGCACGATCACATACCGCGACGCGACTCAGCTGCCAGGAGCAACTGTGCCCCACTCGACACCGCGCCAGCACGAAGGCGGCCGCTCCGGCGCAATTTGAAAACAGAGATCATGAATGGGTGAAAACATAAATGAACTACGTTGAGATGGAGAATGATAGTTACTTATACATGATAAAAGTAAAACAGCTTACTGGGGGGGTAAGCAGGGTTGCAATCAACATGTGATTTTTGATAAGTTATTTATTGGTTGGACCCTCTTTGATTGCCCATTTGTTTTATCATTGAGACAGTTGTTAAATGGGTGGACCCTCTTTTGATTGTCCGTGTTATATTCTTTATTCAAATGATAGTAAATTATTACTTGAGAATCACATCAAAGTAATGATGTGACTAAGAGAATTTAAACATGACATGGAAATGAGAGTGTTCAAGGTAGATGGAGGATATCTGCTCGACTTGATTTGTTAAATTATGATTCATCGGGCCTAAGGATCAGTGTGATTTGAGTATTAGTTTTCATATGCCTGAGTCCAAAGGGTTAGTGTGATTTTTTATTTATTATTGTTCGCCAATGCCTAAGGGCAAGTGCAACTTGATTGGTTGGTATTATTTGTTAGGGGTCCATGGACCAGAGCAATTTGTTTGTTTTGAGAAGGGTTACGCCAGGACCTCAAGGTCATTTTGACTTGGTCGCATGCCCTGCCCTCTTGGCTTACAGGCGAGAGACCTTTGTTGTATTTTCATCCCTCTTGGCTTACCAACAAGAAGAGGTTCCATCCCTCTTGGCTTACCAACGAGAGGAGATTGCCCTGGTTGTATGTCCATCCCTCTTAGCTTACCAACGAGGGGAGATTATATTGATTATATTGGTTGTATGTCGATCCCAGTTGGCTTCTAAGCCAGAGGAGGTCACCATGGTTGTATGTCAATCCCTCTTGGCTTACAAGAGGGAGGAGGTTACACTATCCATTGCGTGATCAGCCTAAGGCCACTCTTGCATGTCATCCCTCAAGGCCTAAGGGCAAAAGAAAGTTACTCATTCGATCAGTCCAGCTTAGGTCGAAGCAGGTATAGTCAGGAATCGTGGTGGTCTGACAAGCACACGAGAAATTTTGTTTTGCTATTATTATTATTAAATGATTGTTCTTGTTTATAGTTATATTGCATGTTGGGTGCATTAATAATAGTATTGCATATGATCTCACGACACGGGCACATGCATACACATTGACAACACAGCAGGTGTTTAGTGCCTTGTGGCAGTGCCTGCTGAGCCTTTGTACTCGCGTCCTGCATGTGCACCTTGGCACACATGTAGCCCTTTTTGTATTATTGCAGGTATTAGACCAGGGTCCTTAGACGGGTGCGGGAATGTTCAGTGAATCTATGAGACCAAATGATAAGTGCAAGAGAGATCAACAATGAAAATTTATTAATTTTCAATAACAGCAGGCAGGAATTACAATGGAACGGCGAGGAAAAGAGGTAGAAGAAAAAAAGAACTCCCCGAGGACTGCTCCCCGAGGCCTAGCCCTCCGCTCAGTTAGTGCCGAAAGCAACTCCCCAATTTGTAATTCCCCCCCCCCCACCCCCACCCCACGACAACTGGTGGTCCCCCTTTATGAGACCAGATGATAAGCGCAAGAGAGAGAAACAATGGAATTCTATTGATTTCCAATAACAGCAGACAGGAATTACAATGGAACGGCGAAGAATAAGAAGAAGAGGTAGAAGAAAGAAAGAACTCCCCGAGGACTGCTCCCCGAAGCCGCCTAGCCCTCCGCTCAGTTGGAGCTGAAAGCAACTTCCCAATTTGTAATCCCCCCCCAGACAACAGTCGATCCCCTTTTATAATAGTCCCTATCATATTTCCTAACAACTCCAACCACTACCTAACATGTCAGCTGATTAATACTCTTGTAAAATACAATAGCCCTGCACCTGCCCCTAGCAGTACCCTTACGTAGGAGGGTCCCAGCCTCTCAACCCTTACGCAGGGCTTGCAGACCCACGTTCCTATCATTCCCGCCATCTTGAAATACCACTTTGTCCTCAAAGTGATTATCTGGTTGGTCAACTGCTTGAGTCATTAACCGAAACGACCTGTCACTGTCAGTGGGCAGTGCAACCTGATGACTCCACGAAGGACTTGTCCATGGTGGTGGCTTTGGCAGTGGCCTTGGCAACCACCCAGCTTGTTCAGTAGCAGCCTCAGCCTCGGGTATAGCTGTTATCACAGCATGTGTTGTCCTATTGTCTACCAGAGCCAGCAACGGAACATCACTCTCTTCATCTGTGATCGAATGATGCTAGGGTTGAACGCAACTTGGATACATCAGAAGAATCTTCAGGCCAATGTACTGGCAGTCCTTCCCCGGGAAATCTCCTTCCCGTGTGGTGGTTCTCAAGCCCCTATGTCTCCCCTACGGTCCCCATCTTTAGCAACTTTTATTAGCATCTGTTTCAATGAAACAATTTCAACTTCACTCATGGCGTGTTTCAACTACTCCAGTATTTCCACATGCACAGGCGTCAAAAAACCTAGAGTATACAGTTGAACATAAAATCCAGGACGGCTCACTTTGGACCGGTATGCCAGTCTACCTTGACATATGTTGCGTGCAACTCTGCTTGCTCTGGCCACGCTAAGTTCTCCAGCAAGTCGAACTTCCCAAGCATGATCGCCTTTCAATGAAACAATTTCAACTTCATTCACGGCGTGTTACAACTACTCCAGTATTTCCACATGCACAGGCGTCAAAAAACCTAGAGTATACAGTTAAACATAAAATCCAGGACGGCTCACTTTGGACCGGTATGCCGGTCTACCATGACATGTTGCGCCTGCGCGCAACTCTGCTTGCTCTGGCCACGCTAAGTTCTCCAGCAAGTCGAACTTCCCAGGCATGATCGCCTTTCACCATAATTTCGTCTTCACAATTTGAGCCATGAGAGGTAAGGCGGTTTACCTGATCACAAAGAAAAGAAGGTGAAATGTTCTCCATTCCACGCCACTCCTGTACAGCAGGTGGAACCCCAGTCTCGTTTCTTCCACAGTAAGCAAATTCAAAGAAGCAAACGTTCCATGTTGAACAAAATACTCTACAGGTTCAGCGTCTCTCGCGGCTGAAACACTTGTCCGATCCCGCTTCATCATCTATTCCGCATGTTTTAGCATAACTCGACTGCCACTCGCTTTCTTCTGGCCGAGCTTGGTCTGAAAATCGCAGCAGCACATTTTGTAGCTCATGGTTCCAATTCTGCAGCACATGGTTCTGCTTCATCAACGCCGCATTCTCCTGCATCAACTGTTCGAGACCAGCACTCAATTTTTCCACCAAAGCTTCTAGCGTCGCCATGCCATGGTCATATAGGTTCTAGATTCCTCCACTGCGACTCGTTTTCCTTTGCTGCATATAGTTTTATTCCACTGCTGCGACTTCTTCAGTCCACTCCGTACAGCGTCAGCCTCAACCACAACTTCCAGAATTTCACTCAGTCAAGAAACTCTTGAAAAATACCCCCCCCCCGGGGCAGTTATTAGCTGCCCACACCGACAGCCCAACCCCACATGGCAGCAGCATAGCCCAGCACCTGCTCCAGGCAGCACCATTCCGTAGGAGCATCCCAGCACAGGGCTTGCAAACCCATGTTCCTATCACCATAGGGGAGTTAGCGAAAGAAAAACGTTTACACGATCCACTTGGAGGATCGTCAGTGATCTCCTTTGATTATTTATCTATATATTTATCCATTTATTCAGATTCGCCGAAGGATGGCTGCTCAGGTGTATGCAACATATACATTCATTGGTTATGACTTTGATCATTTATTTATTTATTGGTAATGATATTTAACTTATAGGTTGGTTTAGTTTATTTATTATTTATCATTGCTTTATTTGACTTCTGATATTTAGAAGGTAAATCGACCCCCACGATTATTGTATTCTCATGACGTTAGTCGCCAGCCTCTAACGATCAAAAGATACACTTTAGGCCTTGTGACATTCCAGGTAAGTCGTCACCGATAGGAAGCATGGGCTGGGGCTAGGTGCTTCTGGTGTATGGGTGGTGTTGGGAGTCTTTAATAATTACCAAGGGTAGAGTTGTACTTTCAGTAGTTACTGGTTGGGTTGTTAGGCAGTGGGTGTATTAAATAAGTGAGAGACTGAAGGCAGGGCACTACGGATATATTTTGGTTAGCTTCCTGCGGAAGTGTTTGGAGGGTTAGGCCTCGGCCCAGGGTGCAGTGACTCGAAGGGAATTCATCTTCATTCCTCTTCTTCATCCTCCCTTCTTCATCTTTTGTTGTTCTGTAATTCTGATGGTGGTAATAGAAATCCTCTGTTCTCTCTCTCTCTCTCTCTCTCACTTGGATACCTTACTGCACGAACCAATAACTGCTGCGTCTTGAGTCCAAATCGAGACTCTCTCAAGAACCGCTTTCAAGAATCTTTGAAGCTGAGGCTGCAACTTATCCCTCGCAGCAGAGAGCTGACACAGCAACCGACCACACACGTGCATGGAGAAACAAATGCAGGAGATCAAGGCAGGTCTGGCCAGGCATGCCATGAATAAAGAAAACAAATTTAGGAATGAGATAATGCCAGAATTTTCAGGAAAAGAACCTAAGTCTTGAATTACGAGAGCTGAGGCTTATTTTTCAATCCGTCAAACTCCGGAGCAGATGAAGGTACCAATGGCACAATTGTGCATGTCAGCTATGCTTGAACTTCGATTTTTATTGGCAAAAGCAACATGGGTGGAGTTCACTTGGACACAACTCAAAGAAGAATTGCGCCAGAGTTTCGGAAGGCAGTGGTAGAAACAGTGGAATTGATTACACGGGAGCTGAAGGCGGAGGAATGTACCAAGGAGGAGCAGATCTCAATGCTGCAGAATGAACCAACACAAGCGCCAGCACTTGTAGAGCAGTTTGTCCAACAGCATTCTTCCAATTATTCAACACCTACAGCGGCGGCGAAAATGATGAGAAGGCTTCTATAGAGAGCTTGTGTGATTACTGAACCGGTCAGGATGGGAACCAAAAAGAGGAGCAGCAAAGGCAGAAGCAAATGCGGACTCAGCATCAAATGCAGACTCCTGCTAATATTTCAGGAAAAGCGGCTTCTGGACTGTTGTCTTGAGCTGAGGAGGCACCAAAAGCTTTCAAACCCGTTCAGTGGTCGCCACATCTGCTCCAGACTGTGCCAGAAACAGTGCAGGCTCCTGTTGAGCTGCCTGAACAGCCACAGAGTGAGAAGCTGCAGGCTGGTGTATTCACAGTACGCCGGGTATTTCCAAGGCTGATGCAGCAAGCTAAGAACGAGTTTCAAGAACAGCACACCTGTGAAAGCTGCACAGAGAAGTGAAACGTGTTTTCAAAGGGAAATAATAAAAAAAGATATTCTCACAATACCTAGCATGTAGTGTTCACAACCATCAATAGTTTCTGAAGGGTGGGGAACAGCAATAGAATTGGTCTATAATTCTGGTTCCACACCTCCAAAACTGTGACCAGAAACAGGAAGAACGGTCTGGTATTTTGTTGGTCTTCCAAGAGCTAGGAAAACCTCCTGGGAGACGTCCATAACTGCAGCACCATCAGCTTCAACAGCAGCGGCAGCAACCCCAGTAGTTCATCAAGTATTCCACCTTGAGGACAAGGTAGATTTACAAGAGGATGGAATTGATAGGAACGTGAGCTGGGGCTGGGCTGCTTCTGGCATATGGGTCCAGCTTGGTCATTGTGTGGGGGGGCAGGTTGGGAGTCTTTAATAATTGTCGAGGGTAGAGTTGTACTTTCAATAGTTAGTAGTTGGGTTGTTAGGCTTAGTGGGGGTATTAAATAAGTGAGAGGCTGGAAGAAGGGCCCTACGGATGTATCCTGGTTAGCTTCCTGCGGAAGTGACTGGAGGGGTTATGCCTCAGCCCAGGGTGCGGCGACTCCCAGGGAATTCTTCTTCTTCATTCCATTTCTTCATCCCCCCTTCTTCTTGTTCTGTAATTCTGCTGGTTGTAATAGAAATACTTTGTTTCTCTCTCCCTCTCTCGCTTGGATACCTATCAGACAGTCAGTGACGAGCCGGGGCATTAAAATATGTCACATCTTATAATGTGATAGTCATCTCACCCTGTGACGAGAGAGAGAGAAGTGAGCATTTTCAGAATCCATCACTCAACAAGAATACTATCCAAATGGCGACTCCCAGGGAATTCTTCTTCTTCATTCCACTTCTTCATCCCCCCTTCTTGTTCTGTAATTCTGCTGGTTGTAATAGAAATACTTTGTTTCTCTCTCCCTCTCTCGCTTGGATACCTATCAGACAGTCAGTGACGAGCCGGGGCATTAAAATATGTCACATCTTATAATGTGATAGTCATCTCACCCTGTGACGAGAGAGAGAGAAGTGAGCATTTTCAGAATCCATCACTCAACAAGAATACTATCCAAATGGCGACTCCCAGGGAATTCTTCTTCTTCATTCCACTTCTTCATCCCCCCTTCTTGTTCTGTAATTCTGCTGGTTGTAATAGAAATACTTTGTTTCTCTCTCTCTCTCACTTGGATACCTATCAGACACAGTCAGTGACAAGCCAGGGCATTAAAATATGTCACATCTTATAATGTGATAGTCATCTCACCCTGTGACGAGAGAGAGAAGTGGGCATTTTCAGAATCCATCACTCAACAAGAATACTATCCAAATGATGATCAATAAGAACAAACTCACCCATAGCAATCTTATAAAAGTCAGAATGTCAAAGATAATGTACTATATCATTAAGTGGTAGTTCATGATGATAGTGTCGCACACGTTGTATCCTAAGAATGTGATTTCTATGTCGGTCTCTCACATTTTGTGACACATGTGAAAGTTGCAAAGTAAAATGGGATGAATCTTGCAAACCAGAATCAAACCCCGGATTGCTCATTAGATGCCAGGTGTATATAGTAGGGAAGAGTAAAAAAATTGTAACTTTAAAACTAAATGTTTCAAGAAGAACATCACAAATAACAAAATATTTATTGTCAGACTTTAGAGATAACAATCAACAAGACCCCTTTCCGCATATAAGAATGTGCAATCAAACTGTATAATTGGCTTGCACTATGGAAAGACAACAAGTCATGGCTTAAATATCCACAAAGCCTATTCAACACACCCTTTGTATGACCAGCACGATTGTCCCCGGCAATATAGTCAAAAAGACGTATCTGAAATATTGGTTAGTAATGCTTAGATAATGCAAACATTGACATGATACCTGACTAACATATCTCAATCACTATACATTGTCTTCAATATCCTTTGTTTCACCTTCCATGCTTTTTTGTAAGAACTCCTGTATCTATATATTGATTGAAAACATTGTGACACAAGGGATAACTAAACAACTTGATTGGCTTTGATCATTTCGACGATAGCAAAAGTAACAAATTAGAAGTCTAGAGACCACTAATCTTCAGTTAGGCCTTGATTCACACAAGTATGCGGTCCAACATACCATGTTATTTTCCAGGAGCCAGATTTATGAACATTGATGGCTCTCAGCCTTATATTGGAGTCCTCCGAATTTGTCACGCAAGATGAAAAATTTGGTTATCCCTAACTCTAATCCTAATAACTATAATATTGACAAACACGATAGTGCTTTATCGTTGTCTGGATCAAACTCTCAACCAACAGAGAATTCATCATTTTTAGTTTGTTGGGAATTCATCACTTGGCAACAATACATCTCATTCAGAAAAGGCAGGTAAGGCATGCTCCATAGTGTTGTCATCATTTGAGGGGCACAATATTAAGTGATTTAAAGGGATCGAACATTTTCTTCATTTTCATCCTCATTATCATCATCATCAACATCATTATCATCGGAAATATTGTTTCCACTATCATGATCACTACACATGCGGACAACAAGAAGATAGTCTTCCTCATCTATATTATCAAATTCATGCCTCTGGATCACGAGTTGAATTATATTGAGAGAACAGAACAGTAATTGTATCGAGAAGGGATGTGGATGGGTCAGCGTTGGAATGTGGATGGGTCAGCGACTGGACTTTCTTCAAAGTATGAAGTCCTGACTACATGTGCACCATTTGAGATGGTTAATAATTCAATATATAATCCTAATGCACGGGTTTTTGAATAAACATGAACAATGTCAATGGAAAGTATCAAGCCTTCCACATCATAAAAGTAATATGTGATATACTGTGGCAGGTAAGGCATGCTCCGTAGTGTTGTCATCATTTGAGGAGCACAATATTATGTGATTTAAAGGGATCGAACATTTTCTTCATTTTCATCCTCATTATCATCATCATCAACATCATTATCATCGGAAATATTGTTACCACTATCATGATCACTACACATGCGGACAACAAGAAGATAGTCTTCCTCATCTATATCATCAAATTCATGCCTCTGGATCACAAGTTGAATTATACTGAGAACAGAACAGTAATTGTATCGAGAAGGGATGTGGATGGGTCAGCGTTGGGATGTGGATGGGTCAGCGTCTGGACTTTCTTCAAAGTATGAAGTCCTGACTACATGTGCACCATTTGAGATGGTTAATAATTCAATATATAATCCTAATGCACAGGTTTTTGAATAAACATGAACAATGTCAATGGAAAATATCAAGCCTTCCACATCATAAAAGTAATATGTGATATACTGTGGCTCCCTCTCCAGATATAGGGGGAGCCTACAAATGACTGAAGACACAACCTAATGTGGTTGAACTCCCAATCAAGAGTGAACTTTTCTTTGAAGATGCTCGGTTGTGTTGCACTGATCCAAAGTGATTCTCTTAGGTGGAGACTCATCATATGTTAAACAATTATGTCATTTACACATTTCTATGTGGCAATACAACAATGCTCGCACCCATTTCGCCATAATAAAATTTTAGAAATTCATCATCACTGGCGGTCTTGTGTGCAAGTATATATGTCAACTTTAAATACGGTAACAACTAATATGTAATTCAATTATCTATAAAATATTATGATGCTCATGTTAATAATAATATTGTGACACTCATCGTGCACTGTGATATTCATTTTGTGTTATTTTATCTTATCTTGAGTGGTTTTGAGTTGCGATAGTTTTCGGGCTGGAACTTCACGTTTTTTAAGCCTTTTTGGGAGAAGCACGGTTAGCCCGCATGGTTAGTAGTAATCGTGCGGTACCCGTGTGGTTGGGTTTGTCATGGTGACAAAGCCGTTTTGCACGGCTTACTCGCGGTTTGACAAACCGTGCAGAGCTCCCCAAAAACTGTGTGGTCTCTGACAAAGGCCGACGCACGGTTGGCAGACAATTTGACAAGTCGTGCGGTCAAACCATATGGGTGCTTTGTGTCTAGGTAGTGGACTGTGCAGCGCACGGTTTGGCAAATGTGCAGTCTGTCCACGTGTTTAAATTTTGAGAATTTTCTAAAATGCCCCTTTTAAATTAAGAGGGGTTTCACCCCTCTTCTCCCCCATTCATGTCGGCCGGCCCTTGGGAGCCCAAGGAGGAGCTCCAACCTCCTCCTTTTTCCCTCTTCTTCCCTTCCCTCTCTCTTTTCTCTTGGTTTTGGTTTCCCCCATAAACCCTAGAACTCTTGTGGTCGATTTTAGGGTTCCGGGTGAATCTAATGTTGGAGTTTCTGGTATCTAGGGTTTGTAGATGCCATTTCAATCTCTTTTGGTATGGTCTTCATTGAAGGCGACACGTTCCGAAAGAGTTCTGGCTTGATTCTCATCTCTTTGATGTAGGTGTTTCTATGCAATTGTTTCATTTTCAAGAATGAATGTAGAAACTATGATTATATTAATATGGATATAAGAATTGAAGATATGGAATGGTAAAACATTGAAGGAGATGTGTAGAGTTTGACATAGAGTACACAAATCCCTAATTTGCGAGATATGGGTTCATATTCAGCATTGATAAGAAAACATCCAACTACCATAGAATATATATAAACATATATAGAATATATATATATATAAAGACACTACATATAGAAAAATTCATAACAACTTCATGAAAATCTTAGCTACTTACAAAATTAATGCTGTACTTAAATTTGCACGACTGAAGCCATACCTTGCTGCCTGCATGTTTCTGTAAATAGAAATACGCTATACTTCTGCTGGATATGGATAGAAATATTGCTGGCTATGGACAGAAACGCTTTATTTCGAAATCTGCACCTAAAATAAGGGCAACACCTTGTTTCTACCCCAAACTGTGTGATACCTACACCGGAATCAATTTCCAAAATTATCAATGAATAGATGTTTTGACAGTCTAAAAAACTTCTTGGAATGGTGAATTATAAAAAGATACAAAAATGTTTTACAGCATCAAAAAAAAAAAAAACACCCATAATGTTAGGTCCTTGATTTCATATTCCTCAAAAAATTGACCAAATCAGTAGATTCTAAGAGGAAAACTGTGCCATGAGCATCTAAATCATTTCTCATTTTATTGTAAAATCTCATCCTCTGTTCAATGGAAGAGATAAAAATATATGTTTAAGGACAACATAATGCCATGAATTCCATATCATGCATGTATCAAGGTTTTAAAATCTATAAGTAAATCTGAATACATATGTGATAAAATAAAATTACAATATAAGTAGAGAAATATAGTTTCCAAAATAGGAACTTTGAAATTGAAAAATAAAAAATGTAAAAAGGGAGATGGACTGGGAACAATCTAATGGGGAATAAAAAATGAAAGGAAAACATGGAAATCCCAAAACCCAAAATAAAAATTATTTGCTATCATGATTTCTGAGTAGAATTAATTAAATGGGAAATAAGGTGAGAAATGAAAGATGGAAGACCCAGTAGTGTAAATCATGACCCAAGAAATCTAGAATCACATCGATATAATTTTGCATGCTGACAAGTGTAGAAGGAAGAAAAGGCAATAGAAAATAGGCCAGTTCGATTGATTTTAGTAAATCCCATGATCACAGGAAGTCGACTCACGTAGCACCCACAAAAAGACTCTTGACACTGCTACGACCGATTGGAATGGGAAAAATAAGAGTAGAATGAGAAAAGGAGGAGCAATAATTTAAAGGAGAGTAGAAAAAACAACAGAAAACATGTTCAGACATTTATTAATAGAAGTGGGGTTGTTAAAAGCAGAACATACCGCGGTGCAAACAAAATGGAAATGGATCGATGTAGGAGCAGGCCCGAATGGCAGCCTTTGTCGGAAATCGGGGAGACGCTACGCAGCGAAGAAGAGTAAGACTGAACTGTCGTCAATCCGACAGCGGAAACCCTAAAAACATTCCGAAAACGGCATCGGCGGGTCGGCGTATTCTGGAGGTGTGAGGGGCCGAGATCTGCGAGGGAGACGAAGGTAGACAGTGGGAGGAGGGCCGGAAACGGGGAGCGGGGGAACAGGGAGACAGATGCAGGAAGAACACGGAGATTAGGGAGAAGAGGACTTCGATGTGAAGAAGGGACGGCGAGACGGAGAGCGGAAGACAAGGATGGGAAGCCCGGGAGAGGAGAGACCGATGCGGGGAGTGGGGGACCGGGGAAGAGTAGAACGGAGTGCAACGGAAAGACGCGTTTTAGTAATAACCTGTACTCAACCAGTACATTTCCACATAATCATTCAATTACATATTTCTATGCGCATTCATAATCTGAAGTTATTAAAATTGATGCAATACAGGACGAGATATAAACTTAGATGACGTAATATTTGATACATAAAACAAAATCGAATCACAAAAAAACAATTGAACATAGTGATGGACTTTTGATTAGTATGTTCAATTTTTCTTTTCATTTTACATTTATGTTCGTTGAATTTTTTTTAAGATTATTTGTAGTGATCATCTATGGAATTTGTATAACTTGTTGATATAGTTAAAGGAAGTTGGAAAAATATATAAAATGAGTGGGTTGATTGTGACACGTGGAAATGGAATGAAGGTCGGTGGTGACACGTGCAGTTGAAAGAATTATATATAACTATAGATATGCATTTATGTGCACAAATGTATATAAATTAAATCAATGTATGCATACTATATGCATAATACTATACACAACTTGTTAGTGTAGAAGAGGCGTGGAAAGAATAGTAAACTTCAAGTAGAATGAATGCATACTACAATTGCATACAACATGTAATGTATGAATTTATTGTTGAAAAAGTGATGAATGTGGGATTGGAATGATATAAAAGTAATAGTCAGTATTGAAATACAGAGATTGATAAACTTGAAAAGACATGGATTTTTTAGAGATGGTTTTATTATTATGAATGGATCTTTCAAATTTTACTGTGCATGTGAAACTAAAACATTTAAATTAATGGTATAATACATATACATCTTATCCTCAATGTACAAGTCAAATACATAATGAAAAATCATACATGCACCGTGTGGCTCCTATTTATAAACCATCACAAGAATCAACCTAATTCTAATTTTTATTTTGACATCGATCTCTGTATACCAACATTTCATGAAATGTTATCGGATGTGATGCATAAAGTACAAATGTAACACTCCATTCAATGCCCCAAACTAAAAAAATCATAATAAAAAACTATTATAAAAAATTAATCAGATCAAACCAGAACTATGCATAATTGTACACAATTATGACCAAGCACACACTCTCATGGAATGTATAAAAACTGAAAATGTATTCATGTTTGGCTAAAAGAATAAATTATATATAAAATTATATATATTAGTTACACAAGTTATTCAAAAAGGAGTAATGCCATTAAAATTTAGAAGTCCAAGTTATCAACATGACCCACTAGTTAACAGCAATCAGTAAACTGAAATACCCAGTTTTGTCATGACACACTCAATAGAATAATAAATAAAATAAACAAACATTACTATATAAAATCAATAATATAAAATTCATAGGATTCAATCCAAACACCACTTAAACCAACACATAACTAAAGGATACCACTGTACAAACACCTTTTCGTAATGCATATGTCTGAGAAATACAAGGGTGACAAATCTAGAAAATAGGGGAAGAATCTTGTTGAAGCTTCTAAGGGTTGGTTCCTGAGAACCAACTATTTTGTACTTTGATTACATGAATGTTCACTTATTGTATATTGTTCATTGTTCTGCATGACTATAATATAATAATGTCCTGAAATATTTGTTGCATTAATAAAGTCATGGCAGATCTCCGCTGTGATGAGAACCTTAAAATGTTATAACAATATTCTTAAATAAAGTTCTACGGTTGGATGACATACTATGATATGACACATAGTATACAGACCGTCATGTGCGAGTACTCGTAAGAAGACGATACTCTCTCTCATGGAGTTCGCACTTGGTAATCTCTAAGATGGGAGATTACGAGAACAGACCCGCCAGTAGCAATTCCACATGTCTTGGTGTCATCGTACATTGTTATCTACGAGCGTGTGTAATGGTCCTTAGACTGAAAGATTATCATTGACTCATGTCATGACTCGCACACTTAGATTTACTGAAGAAAACCGTCACACAGACAATTGGCGGGAAGTAGGGTACGTTGGGTGCGTCATGAGTGACATGTTGTTAATGGATAAGTCGAGGAAGGATTTGTCCCTTCCATTTATGGAAGTTGATATCTCAGCCCTTTGATTGAAATAGAACTGTCGCATTAAATTCCATGGTCATGGTGTAAACGACGAGTTTATTTCAGGAAGTCAAAGAACGACGGATCAAGCATATATGTTTATAACACTGCCATTAAACCTGCTTGATGAGATATCGAGACAAAGGGATTAAATTACACAGTAAGCGTTCGTATGAGGTGATACGTCAATGCGGCATCAACTTCTTTATCTTGGGTGCCTTGACCCGTTGCTAGACAGTAATCTTGGACTTTAGGCAAGCTCGCCTAATGCCAACGAGAAAGAGGCCTAAAGGGTCACACACTAAGTGTATTCAAGTATCTCAAGTAGAATAAAGATTATTCTCGTACGTGGTTTAATAATTATTCAAGGAAGTCTAAATCGTTTTAATGATGGAGAAAAAAGGAAATGAAAAACAAGATATACACGCCATGTATTAAAGATTACACGCCGTGTAGTTTTTCATGGAAAACAAGTACACGCTGTGTAGTTTTTTTTATGGAAAGGAAATGAATAAATGAAAACAAGATATACACGCTGTGTACATTGAATGTAAACGCCGTGTAGTTTTCAATGAAAAACAAGCACACATCGTGTATTTATTAATGCATGCCGTGTAGTTTTTCTAGTCGGGATTTTGAGGATATAATATTGTTTTAAATGATATTTATTATAATCAGCGTGAGCGCATGTCAAAGAATTAATTATTCGACATGAGGGTTTTAAATAAGAGTCAATGAAATAAATAAAACGCGTAACACGTTTATTTATTGTCATAACTCTACAACCTCAAACCTGATTATAAATATCCTCACAACCCCAACTCTTTTTCTACACACAACAACTCTGGAGAATTCTTTCAAGGCCGAAAGAACCTCTTCCTCCAAGAACGCTCTCAAGACCGAGAGAGATCCTCTTCCATCGGATCAAGACGATCTAAGGCGGACAACACGAGCAAAGGTTTCTCCACGCTAGCACCCGGAGACCCCTTTGGCGACGTCCCGAGATACGAGGTACACGTGTGGATCACTGCTAGAGGAAGTCTACACTTGGCTTCTGCGACGCAATGACGGATCACATCGGAACGTGATCAAGAACATCAAAGAAGAAAGAACACCACAAAAGGTATTTCTTTTCAATTAATTAAATTAATTATAATCAACCTGTAACGATCCTACTTTGTGGTTTCAGGACTTTCTATTTCTTTTGTCTATTTCTGTGATTCGATTTGTGAAGACTGGCGTTTATCGTCGTATTGATCCCAGATTGATCATTGCCAATGACAAAAAGCCAAGTGAGCACATCCACCCACGCGCTTCCGCTGCGCCCGAAACCTTCAAATGGTATCAGAGCGAGGTTACAACGTTGATTATAGTTATTTAATTTTCGTTGATAATTTACGCATTTATATTTGATTCAATTCGAAATAAATCGTTCTATAAATATGAATAAACGAGATATGTTCTTCCTCCTTCGTTTCTCAATTCACATCACAGAAACGACCTTTTAATTTTAATTTTGATTAAAATAAAAACGAGGAACTCATCCGGAGGAGTTTCTCTTTCTGTCTGTACAACACGGGATTACACACTACTAAAAATATGGCTTATAATAGCGCTAAAAACGACCTTTAACAGTGCTAAAAAAGCGCTGTTAATCTCGGCGAAGATAAAGGGGGACTTTTATCAACGCTAAAAAAAGCGCTGATAAAAGTGCCCATTTATCAGCGCTAAGCAAGCGCTGATAAAGGTAGTATTTATCAGCGCTATTTTCAGCGCTGATAAATGTATAATATATCAGCGCTATTGTGAGCACTAATAAAAACTACCTTTATCAGCGCTCAAAATAGCGCTGATATATTATCCATTTATTAGCGCTTAACTAGCGCTGATAAAGGCCAAAGATCCTATCCAAAACCAGAACCTGCACAGAACATGCCCAGCACCTGCACACATTACATCACCTGCACATAGTCCAAACAAAACCTGCACACAACACACACAACACCCACACACAAAGCACAGAAGAACAAAAAATGATACATACATTTACTTGAAATCATGAATACAAAACAACACACTTCTATATACATTTCAAACAATGTTTAATTTGGTTGCAATTACATTTATCCAACAAACAGTTAAAAAACAATGATGTTCCATCCTTTTTGCATCCATCCGCTCTAAAAAATTGTCGTCCATGGTGGCGGTTTCCGAACAAAGCATTCGAACTGAGGAAAAAGATTTCACCTACATAATAAAACAAATATTATGTTAGTAATACAATAATGAAATAAAGAATGAGGTTGCTAAATGGAATTATACTAGTGAGACACAAAACATAAAATAACCAATTATACTAGTGAGACACAAAACATAAAACAAATATTATGTCCCCCCATTCCATAAAAAAGAAGCACCCCTGCCCCCTTCCCCAGCACACCCCCTACACACTGCCCACCCCTGAGCACACCCCCTACCCCTGCACACTCCCTGCCCCCTGAACACCCCTTGCCCCCTTCCCCAGCACACCCCTGCCCACTGCACTTCCCCCCTGCCCATTGCACACCCCCCTGCCCACCCCCTACATATTTCAAAAGAACCCAACACACCCCCTACCCCTTCCCCCCACCACTTTGCCCTCTTCCCCCTCCCCCAGAAAACCACCCCTTCCCTCTCACCCTGCCCCCTGCACATCATAAAGAAAATACCTTGTATGGAAATTGTGCTCAATTTACATTACACACATCATATATGTCAACACATTCTCATGTACTTTCATTCAATGTAAATACACATATATAGAGTCTCTACATCTCATAAGAAAACTCTCTTTAAAATTCACAAACACATTAAATCCATTTGAAAACACCCATCACACAACTTTCTCATTTCTTCAAACACATTTAAAGGACTTAAGCATGAAAATCCACAAGAAATACAACTGCATTCATTTTAAAAATAACTTTCAAGTCTATACACACCCCAAATTCCTTTGATAACACATTTTTAACCACACAAACATTTCATATAGTACACTTAGCAAGCAAATACAGGATGATAAAATCATCATATAATGTAAAAGCATGGAATCACCTACATAAAGCGTGGAATCTTCCGAAATCTGCTGGAAAACATAAAACCACACCTCCACAATACCTTAATAAGGACTGATTAAACATTAATATTGAATATATTAATGGAAAACCATGTTTAACTTGTGGTATTCCATGAGTTTAACATCCCACAAGGATAGAGGGTCATGATTTAATGTCTTACAGAGATGTAAGACCTGGGTGGATCAAAACACTTATAAAGGTGGATCAGGTAGGTACATCTCTAGGAGGGAGCACCTGGAATGTTTACCTGATAGATGGATCAAAACGCCCAATGAGGTCTGACCCAAGTGTGGTGCATCCCATAAAGGTAAGGTTTCTCATTTTAAAGAATTATTCAGATGCCACTAAGGGAAATACAAGAGGGAAAATAAGCGAAGGTGTACCCCAGTGAGGGGGTCACCATGGTTTACCATTGGTTGGGATTTAACCTCATGGAGGCTTCCTACGTACCCTATTTAGAATACAAGGATCAAAACCCATATATTTAAAAGAGGTATGTTGTGGGTATTACCCATGGTTAGCTTCCCTTCACACTAGGAATACTCTTGGTTGGATGAGTATGGGTCTTGTGGGGCTTATGCATTGTCATATTCTCAGGTTCTTCCAAGAGTAGCAATGGGATGAATGGGACATACGTGCTAAGATGGACCATGTGAATGGCGTGATCCTTGTAAAGAGTCACGAGACACAAAAAACATGTGGAGATGTCTGTAAACATTATTTATGGTGGCCATGAGGCTTATCAGACTCCCCATACCTTCCATAAACACCTCAAAACATCATGAGGACCAGATTCTACATGATGGTGCATCATAGGGTTGATTCTTTTGATGATGTACTGGTCGTTTGAGCTTGGATTTCATCTCAACCAGCCTTTCCCTTACTTGAATTATCCTGGGACACATATTTTAGTTCCAAAAAATCCCTCAATGATACTGATTATCTCATGCATCTACCTAGAAATAATTGTGCAAGTCAAACAACAACACATGTGCTCAAATACAAGTTCAAACAAACGAGATACAGAAAATGGATTTTGTTGATCCTTGGTGGTTTCGTCGTTCACCCCATACGCACTGCACACCATCATGCCTTACTTCAATATTGATTTGTTCAAAGATCAATAATATGAATCCGGGGATATAAAACATTGAGTAATAAATTACGATTTCAATACATCGGAGCATTCTCAATTCACCAAAGAAGGTTGGAGGATAATCAATGATCATATATAGATAACATAAGTGGTATGAATTCACCTTCATCCTATTTGTGTACAATCTTCCATCAGGTATGTTGCCCATTCGTTTCTAAACACATGTATATCATCTTCTGAATATGAGTTTTTGCGACAGTCATAGTAGTACTGAAAAAATATAAATACACAAAGGATTAATAAATATTTTAAATGAACTCATAATTATTTTCGAAAATGCCTCATCAGGGATGCTAGTTTGTTGATGAAATACGATCTCTTTCATAAATTTACAAACATAATAACCACAGTCCTTTCCGTTTGTTTGTTTTGGACACTACAGAAACATCGACAACAATAAGTAATTTGTTTTGATATGTGTTTGGATAGTGCAATGTTATTATATATACCTAGATACTTTTCAAGTTGTAGATCTTGTAGGCGTGCTCATCCTTATGCCTTGGATTCATTACATGCATTAGACGATATTGATGCACCGCCCTATCATAACAGAATCCTCATTAAAAGATAACATAAATTATATAACTAGATGTTTTGTTTTAAAATGTTGGATCTAGTGTATTACAAATTAACAAACGCCATCATGCGTGGTCAGTTTGTTGGATATCCATGCGTTGAATCCAGAAAATAAATCTTTGGAGTATCCAAATTGACTGCAATTAGCATCCAATGCTCCCTAAAAATACAAAAAGGAATAAGTAAAGAAAGAAATAAAAATATAGTTGATATGATTAAATTGTAGAGTTTTACCCCTGCATCGTTGGTATTAAAAAGAGTCTGTCATCCGTAATTTTTCTTTCAAACGATTTGAGCAGGGATAACATTATTGCAACCTCTTTAACAGAATCTATTTCGTCTTTTGAAGATGTGGTGTGAGGACTAACGAGTCCAAATTTTTGTTCATGGGGAAATCCCTTCAATTGTTCTTCATATATACACCTGCGACAAATATAAAATGTATTTAGTCAAAATTATCAGAGTATATCGGCTTTTGTAAAATCAAATCATGAAAACTTAGCTCATGTATACATTTACAACTGAGGTGCCTAGCCATTCATACTTGAGGACTTCATTTACATTTTCAGCACTAATGAAATCTGATATATCCTCTCCATACATATCTTTTTTTAAAGCAACTATGTGAGTACTTTCATCTTTCAACTTTGTATCCACATGAGCCTGCAATGATATTAACTGTGGATATAGAACGGGCGGGGTGAAGGTGCTCTCAGTAGACCGTTTCAATCAGTTGGTTGATCCTTGAGATAGTTTTGAGCTTATATTTCGTTTCACCCCATAGTATTTGTCATTCTGTAATAACAATCATCGGTTCAGACATTTTTTCATTAAATGTTAAAGGTCCAGCTTGAAAAATAAATAAGAAATGAATACCTTTTTGTCGACATGTTTTTTTACAAGAACTGTTGGCCATGCGATGAATGTTCCAACAGCTTGTTCAATCGTATGAATGTCGTCATCTTCATTTGGAACAGGTAGCTCGACACTCGGCTCATTAGCTACGTTAATTGACACTCTAAGATGATCTTTTGGAAGCTGTCTGTTGTGTAGCATGTCGTTTTGCGTATTGAACACCGTAGCCCTCGCTACAAGGCGATAAGTGGGAGTTGATAAATATAAATCACAGTCATTTTCACCCTATGGAATATTAGTACAAGAAAGGTATCAGTGTCTATGTAAATCACATTTCACAGAAACAATTATTAAAACATTGATTACCTCATCTAAGTCGGGTTTTTTAGAGGAATGGATCGCCTCAAAGCTGGTGGGGGGTGGGGCGAGATCGTCATGCACGGGTTGTTGTTGAGTTGTTTCTTCTCTTTGCCTCTCCCCCATCAATTTTTCTATCATCTCTCTTTGATATTGTAATTATTCTTGAAAAATAGATAATTATTCTTGTATCTTTTCCATTTTTTCATTTTGATCCTCTGCTTGTTTTTGTTTTTGAAAATATGTTCGGGGTGTCACCCCAAAACCCGCACCTCTGACGCGGCCATAATTTTCTGGCTGCTTCAAGGCTGCTGAAAGTATGTCTGCATCTGGTGCGGTTGTTATTGATTCTTGTGACTATTTCAAATAGAAAATATAGAAAAATAAGTAGTTATTGTAATGTAATAGCGATTTAAAGCAACTCAAATTTATATTATGTCATACTTACACATGTTTCCCACACTTTTTGTGTGTTTTCATCTATCAATGTCTCCTCTTTATTTACACGAGCCTCCTTCCATATCACATGGCGTGGGATGGATATGGATTTCGATTTTGATTCATCAATATGCATATAAACATAGAAACATGGTTATGGTATTGTTTTATGTCACATACTAGTAGTAGGGTAGATTTAAAAGACGTACCAATTTTTTTCTCAAGTTCAGCATACCCCATCCTTGCTTTACTGTAAGGGTACGCTGGTTCTGTTGCACGTTTTTTATTTTCAGCACTCAGTAGGTGTTTCATAAATAAAAAACTGTCAATCAGAGTGATGAATACAAACAAATGTCAAACAACGTATTTCCCCACACAATGTACCTGAAAAGTATGCTCCCCACGACGGTTGCTAAACGCATCCCACGCTCCTTGGGATATCAAGTGTGTGTAAAGAGGAGGTGGGTGCGGCTTGATTTTCCCTTATGTATCTTTAAGATGATATTTCATTACAATTGTGTGGAAACCTCTATGAATCATTCCTGAAACTCTTAATACATATTCCTTGTGCGAGACATCTACTATAAATGCACTCTACAATGGATGATGAAGAGTAAGTCAATGTTTTGGTATTTTATTTTATTTTAATAAATTAAAAAAATGATATCATAATGTTACCGTAATCTCTTCCCACATTAGTGTCTTCAGCCTGATGACAACATGGTGCCACAACTGTACATCAATCAGCACGCGTTGCTAAGTGATGATTCCAATGTAGCTACTAAAGATGGCTTTGTTGGGGTTAACATGTTGGCCTCGCTTATTCCATCCCACCTCAAATTTGATGCCTTTTGATTTTTCCTTAAGGATTTTGGCCAACACTGTCAAACTACGATGCTCTTGTTTTTTTTGCACTTTCAGGGTTTCATTTCCTACCATTTACTCAGAAGTAGCATCAATATCTTCCCCCGGAGCGCTAGCATCGACAATGGGACCAGCAGCAACAGGTTGAGAAACCTGTTTTACCTCAGCACTGGGACCAACAACAATAGGTTGAGAAACCTGTTGTTGCTATGCACTAGGACCACCATCATTTGGTTGAGAAACCTGTTGTTGCTCTGTAGTGGGACCACCAACTGCTGGTTGAGAGACCTTTTGTGCCTCAGGATTGGGCGCATCAGCAGGTGCAGAAGTCATTATCTGCAGAAGTGGTTTAATATTTAATTTAGATTACATAAAAACAGCAGCGAACAGATAATAACATAACGTAACACAATGTATGTTACAATAAACAAATAACCTGATCATTGTACTCTCTTTTTTTTCTTTAAAGGCTGAAGTGATTTGACTCCTCTATCGACTATGTAAATTCCTTCATTGTGGTCTCCTCTAACATACAAAACACCGTCTACATTTGGACCACTGCGAAATGATTGTGAAGTCCCTATAAAAGGGTCAACCTCCGTTGAACTTTCATCTGACCCTTCAGTTGTTTTGGTCGATAACAGAACAATTGACCAATTTCGGTTTGCGGGGTCTGGAACATAAAATATTTGTACTGCCTGTGATGCCATTATAAATGGTTCATCTTTCTCCCCTTCCTTACTGAAATCAACTTTCACGAATCTTAATTCATCTATTTTAACAACAGTCCTATTATCAACCCACTTGCATTGAAAAACTGGCACTTTGAATTTCGTATAATCTAACTCACATATTCATTTGATGATGCCAAAGTATGACATATTTGCATAAATTGGATTTTTGTCCTTAGCATATGAAACATGCATCGCCTCAGCCACAAGTGTAACCCCACCATTCTGCATGGTACTGTCTTCATCATGTTCATTAGTATATAATGTATAACCGTTAACTGCATAAGCATTGTAAGATAATACGTACACACTTGCTCCTCCGGCCAGCCATCGAAGTCGTTCTGAAATTGAGTCTGGATTTTCATCTAACTGCTTAAAAATATGGTCTCGAAACCATCCTATAAACTGTCGATTATGTGTATCTGATATCCATTTTTCATCCCTAGAAGGATTCAAACGCCTAAGAATTTCTTTGTGGGTTTGAACATATGGGTCAACGTCAAAACTGTTATGCAAAATGTAAAGGTGGGCCTGCTCCCGATCTGTAATATTGATTGTGACAACCTCTCTTCCAGAAATTCTTTCACCCTCAAGACACTCAGTGTGACGAGATTTCGGTAGGCCAACGATTTCCACACCAGATAGGTATTCGGTACAAAATTCAATAGCTTCCTCAACAATATATTTCTCCGCAATACAACCCTCTGTCCAACTTCAATTTTTGACATACCCTTTCAAAATCTTCATATACCGTTCAATGGGGTACATCCATCTATAATGTACAGGACCACATAGTCGAATATCTCTCACCAAATGAACCATCAAATGAACCATCATATCGAAAAATGTTGGTGGGAAGAACATTTCCAATTCACATAATATGATGGCAATTTCTCTTTCCATAGTTGGAAATTTCACCGGGTCTATAACTTTACTGCATATATCTTTGAATAAGAAATGGAGATTCGTTAATGTATAGTGGACATTCTTGGGCAAAATGCAACGTAAAGTTATAGGAATTAGATCTTACATCAAAACATGACAGTCATGTGATTTCAGACCCTTTAATTTTAAATCTCCCATTGACACGATGTTCTTGATATTTGATGAATACCCCTCTGGAACCTTTACGTCATTCAAGAAGTTTCAAAACTGATATCTCTCCTGCCTGGAAAGAGTGTAAGCAGCAGGAGAAAGAAATGTTCGTTTTTCACCCTTCACTGGTGCCAACTCTTCTCGTATTCCCATCTCAACCATGTCCAATCTAGCCTTAATTACATCCTTTGTTTTGCTGGGTGCATTTAGCAACGTGCCGATGAAACTATCACATACATTTTTTTCAACATGCATAACATCAAGAAAATGTCTGACATACAGACAATTCCAGTATGGTAATTCAAAAAAAACTGATCTCTTTTTCCAACCAGTTTTCGTAAGGTTTTTCGAAAACGGTTTACCAAAATTAGTGTCCAAATCTTTCACTTTCTCAAAAAATTGATCACCTGTTAGTGGAGACGGTGTTGTACATTCCTCTAAACTTCTGTCGAATGATGTATTCCAAGATCAGTACTTATGTCGTCGGGGTAGAAATCTGCGATGTCCTAGAAACACGGTTTTCGATGAATGTTTCAACCTAATTGACTGTATACCTTGTTCGCAAACGGGTCACCCTTGAGTTCCTTTAATGCTATATCCTAACAAATTTCCATAAGCAGGAAAGTCATTTATCGTTTCGTACAACATGGATTTCAAAGTGAACTGTTCATTTTTGTAAGCATCATACATCGTAACACCTGAATCCCACAATATTTTCAAATCCTCGATCAATGGGGCCAAATAAACATCAATATCATTACCCGGTTGTTTTGGTCCTGATATAAGCATAGATAACATGATGTATTTTCGTTTCATGCATAACCACGATGGTAAATTATAATTTACCAACATAACTGACCATGTACTGTGACTGCTGCTTTGAAAACCAAAAGGATTCACCCCATTTGTAGATAACGCCAGATGAAGGTTTCTCGGCTCGTTCCCAAATTCAGGATACTCGTGATCAATTCTCTTCCACCGAGGAGAGTCTGCAGGGTGACGTAGTTTCCCATCTTTAATTCTTGTATCTGCATGCCATGTCAATTGTCTTACAGTCTCCTCACTTCTATATAGGCGTCTAAACCTAGGAATGATTGGAAAGTACCATACAACTTTCGTAGGACTAGAATCATCTTTCTTGTATCAGGAAGCACCACACTTTGGGCATTCTTTAAGTGATTTGTGGTCCTTGCGAAACAATATACAGTCATTCGGGAAAGCATGTATTCTTTTAGTGATCATACCCATCGATCGTAGCATTCGTTTGGCATCATATGTTCGGATTGGGAGTTCATTATCTTCTGGGAGCATGTCATTCAGGAGAGCAAGTAGTTCCGTAAAACTAGCGTCACTCCACCCGTTTCCTGCTTTCAAATTATACAGCTTCAATATGACTGAAAATGCTATATATTTAGTGCAACCATCATACAATGACGTTTTTTCACAACTCTTTAACTTCTCAAACAATTTTGGGAAATCACGAAGTTCATCTTCAACTGTCCTTGTCATTTCCTCAATACGATCTTCATCATCGTTCACATCTGTAATCACACCCTACATACGATCTTCTTCACTGTTCATGCTTCTAATCATATCAGATGATCTATAAAATGTCGTGTTCTCTGAGTCACTACCTACATTGGTTTTTTCCCCATGTTTATTCCAACATGTATAACTTCGATCTATTCCGTGACAGATCAGGTGTTCTTCCAACTCCTCTGGACTAATTTGTCTTGAATAACAACAGTGTAAACACGGACAAATGATTTGAGAAGGGTCACATGCATGATCTTCTGCAAACTTGATAAACTCTTTCACGCCATCTTCATACTCTTTTGTCAACCGATTGGCATTCATCCATTCTTTATTCATATTCATCGTCTTTATGGGTTCGATCTCGAGAACTTTCCTAATATTATGTTTTAATTAATCAGGTAGCATTGTTTGGGTTTTATAAAAAAAAATCATGGTACAAAAGCCTTTAAACACATGTGAAATCCATATACATGGTGTGTCCAGTAGGGTGAAAATCATGTATGTATAAGATACCTGATTTAATCTAACATATATCAAATTTATTCCAAGTTAGTCTTACAAAGACTGAATGATGCCTTAGAAAATACATGACATGCGAACAAGAGGAAACCAATGAGTAACAGGAGAAAACAGTAATAAATACGATGTTATCTCAATGTACTCAAGGTGATGATAAGATGTTGGTCAAGATCAACTATGGGTTGGGAGTACACTAATATTTAATTGAAAAAAACTACTAAAAACTGATCCAGAAAAGGATGAAATATCCTATTCATCAAGTCCCTTAATACAACCAATGCATTAGTTAAACCAAAAATCATCGCTAAAAAATCATACAGGCCATAACTACTCCTAAAAGCAGTCCATGGTGGGTCCATCGATGTCCAACTCATCTAATGGTATCCTAATGTCAAATCTATCTTGGAGAAGATCATAGAACCTCATAGATGATCAATGTGACTATCAAATCGTGGATGAGGATACATATTCATGACTCTCATCAGGTTCAATCTCCAATAGTCCAACAAAATAATAAATACCAATCAACCATCTATTTTAGTGAACTATAAAACCCCATGGTAAAGTACTATGCCATATGAAACCATTATATTCTATATCATCAAATTGTAATTCAAACAACTGATGCTCTTTTGGTGTTATTTTAGAAATTGTGATAGAAACTGAATTTTCTACCAAAACTAACTAGATTATAAAGTTTATCTCTTTATTAAGAAGTAAATTTTATACCTCATCAGTGAAAACATCCTAAAAATGTACTACCATTGGGGAAAAATAATCCTACAACATTCTAGAAACATCTACAATATGCCTGACTATTTGAACCATTAGGGTACAGTAAATATATAATTATAACATGCTATTTAAAATGAAATGTGGAAACAGGAAATCATACAGACTCCTGATAAACCCATAATACAAAACATATCACCTAGTATGTCTGTCACATATACAAATAAATAAATTAGAAAAAAACATGCTACAAAGCATAAAGGTACCATTAAATACTTACATTGGTCAACTTGTTTTAGAATTTGTTTATCTTCATCCGTGCCTTGTACTTGCACCCATGAATTTAAAGGTGAGTATGCATACACGATAGTTAACCTTCTTAGAGAAGAGTTTCTGGAAGAGTATAAGAGGCATGAAGCAATGAAGATCTTTCTATTCATTGTGGCAATCGGCTTGTGCAACATGGCCTAAGTTACAATACCTGCAAGTTGTAACTTAGGTCGCGTTGCACAAGCCGATTGCCACATTGTTTGTAGCAACCACATTTGCTCCAACACTCTAATGATCTTCATTGCTTCATGTCTCTTATACTCTTCCAGAAACTCTTCTCTAAGAAGGTAAACTATCGTGTACACATACTCACCTTCAAATTCATGGGTGCAAGTACAAGGAATGGATGAAGATAAACAATTTCAAAAACAAGTTAACCAATGTAAGTATTTAATGGTACCTTTATGCTTTGTAGCATGTTTTTTTTTCTAATTTATTTATTCGTATATGTGACAAACATACTAGGTGATATGTTTTGTATTATGGGTTCATCTTTATCTAATCATATAACTATGAGATTATGCTATGTGATGAAAATTAATATGGATCCATCATTATTTCCATTGGGATAATCTTTGGGAATCCATATAACCATAATATTAAAAACTATTTCCTTTGTATCTCATACATAAATATTCAACTTGAAGGGGTAGAACTTACCTCCCATGGTAACTCAAAATAAAAAAAAATGAAAACAAGGGTTGGTTATCCACAGAAGTCATCACACATAACCTTGGTAGACCTCTCACACATGTGAACCATCATAACTAACCAATTACCATATACTTCATCTTAGAGTCAAGATATCCTTATGAAACCTATAGGGTATCCAATTCCACATCATTCACAAACAACCCACTTGTGTTGCTAAATATCAATAACATCTCTTATTTCGACACTCATCACTAATTATGAATCACATCCCTAGAAATAATCATAATCACATTAAGACCACACTATCTATTATGGAAATCCTTACTGGAATTAGGCTCAAGATATGGTATCATTCCTATCTCACATCTATATTCACTATTTGGTCCTCACACACACAATATATAAATAATATACCAAGGGAATACCATCTATGGAACTCAACTCCCACCTTGAGAGCAAGAGGAGGAGGAGGACGAGGCGGCGGCGGTCGTGGAAGCGAGGGTGGAGGTGGCAGAGGCGGAGGCGGCGGCGGTGACAGAGGCAGCGGCGGTCGTGGAAGCGAGGGTGGAGGCGGTAGAGGCAGAGGCGGTCGCGGTAGCGGGAGCGGGGGCGGAGGCGGTGGCGGCGATGGAGAAGGAGGAGGATGAGGAGGACGAGGAGGAGGAAGGGGGAGGAAGGAGGAGGAAGGAGGAGGACGAGGAGGACGAGGTCGCACGACGAGGGGCCTGGTTCAGCTTCTGCGAGAGCTTGACCGCGTGCAAGCGAGGATGGCCTGTTAGGGTTATTAAATAAAAACTGACAGAACCTTTATCAGTGCTCGTTAAAAGCACTGATAAAGGTATGTTTTATCAGCGCTAAAATAAAAGCGCTGATAAAACATTCATTTATCAGCGCTTATTTTAGCGCTGATAAATGTAACATTTATCAACGCTTTTATATAGCGCTGATAAAGGCATACCCCGTTATCAGCACTTTCTGTTTAGTGCTGATAAAGGGCAGCGCTTCCCTTGCCCTGTTTTGTGGTAGTGACACGGCGTGTAATTAAAAATACATGCCGTGTACTTAGGTTCAACTAACCGGCACTGGTCTGCCAAACCATGCCATGTGAATTGAATATTCCTAAGTATTAATCACGCCATGTTGACCAGAACTAATCAGCGCATGGAAATCAGAATACACGGTGTGTATGTTGGAGCAACACGCCGTGTAGTCCGTTCCGGCCCAGGTGAAACCGTGTACAAGGATAAACCGCGTACACGGGATCACCAGGCTGGTTACCACATAACAAGGAAGTACATGTCATGTATGATTTATCTACACGCCGTGTACTCCAAAATTTCCAAAGTATAGAAAAACATGCCAAAGCCCCCGGCGTGTACTTTGGATAAAGAGTGAAAAGAAATACACGCCGTGTAATTATAAACTACACGCCGTGTACTTTCCAGAAATGGAATTTCACCAAGTTTCCTCTAATATACAAAGACTCGCACAAGGAATATGGATGAGAAGAATATCAAGGAAATTCAGAAATGAATTTAAGATAAAGAATTGATTAATTATAAGATCATAATTAATTGAATTCGAGCACGATTTATCTTAAATGAAAGAACGATTAAAAGAATTTGAATTCTAAATTTGCGTAAATGTCGTTGCATGCTATGGATGATCATGAGCTAGACCAAAGACCCTTTGTATGTGTATGGTTTCATTTAAATTTATTTAATTTAAATTTGTTGGCCTGTGATCCTTCTTCCAATAAAATGTAGGGTCTGCGTGCCCATGGTTTATTTAATGTAAACCCATGTAATGGAGGATCTCCCAAGCCAGAGGAGACTGTTCAAATCCCGAAGCCAAGGCGAAACCGACGCAAGAAGATACAAAGGTGGACAGATGGGAGATACAAAACACGAACCATCAGGTTCAAGGTGTTTTCCCTAGGTCAGGGTTAGCTTATCAAAACTGCTAGATAATCTAACCAATAGAAGATCATGATCATGCCATCTTATTTTATTTCTGTCTAAATTTCATGGTTTATTTATTATGTATGTGTTGTCGCGATCACATAGTTAATAAAATGAACAAGCATGCAAAGATGAAATAAAATAAAAACTGGACTATGGGTAAACATTATCAGAACATGGTTAATCACTTAAGCAAGCATCACTTAATATTAACAAGCATGTGATAATGAAAAACTACGCATAAAGGATTAAAATCCCTCAATACCATATTAAGTCAGACTTAGCCTTTCGTTACCTGATTAAGGGCAAGACTCAATAAAACCATGTGTTTGACCAACCCTTGTTGGGACACTTACTTTTATAAAGGAAGCCCTTATGAAAGGTTTCAGGTTGACTTAACCATATTACATCAAGAGGAGTAGCCCTTGCTAGACTTGATGTAATATTGGAGGCAAGAGTTGAGGAAATCCAAGTCAGAATTTCAGGATTGGGGAGTCCACTCAACAGATCAAGGAATTGTAAGCTCACAGTTGGCAAATACCTGCCTACCTAAATACCTTCAAATAGCTTGACCAACCCTTTTTGGGGTTATGCGAAGGGGAATATGGATCCATGCCAATAGAATGTCAAAGCAACTGGACATTCTGAGTTCAATGGTGAGGACCATTGGGACTTGATAAAATAGTGGGAGAATTAATTAATTAATTTATTATTTCTCATAAAATGTAATCAAGCAAGTACTGATAAATATGCTCTTTTAATTTGTAGAATCGATATGACAAACTCGTCAACCACCTTTTCTCTGCGATCAATTCTGGATAAAGACAATATCCTCACCGATAGTAACTTTCAGGAATGGTTTAGGCGCCTTCGGGTTATCCTATTCCATGAATGAAATTTTTACGTGATGGAGTCCTCGCTTCCTGATTCTCCTACCCCAGGGGTGAGTGATAAAGATTTCCTGGTCTATGATCAACATTTGAACGATGCTCTCGACGTTCAATGTTTGATGCTGTCATCTATGTCTAGTGAGCTCATGAAGTCTCATGAAGACATGGATGCCTACAGCATGCTCGAGCACCTCCGTGGTCTATACTAGGAGAGAGCAAGACAAGAAATGTTTGAGATCACCAAGGCTCTATTTCAGAGAAAGCTTGGAGAGGGTGCCCCAACTGAGCCTCATGTAGTCAAGCTCATTGGATACATTGAGTGCTTGGAGGTTCTAGGGTTTAAACACCCTGAAGAACTGGGTACCGATCTCATTCTCACATCACTCCCCCAGAGCTTCTCAAACTTTGTTGTGAACTTCAACATGAACAACATTGAGAAGTCTCTTTCTGATCTTCTTATCCTTATTCGTCAAGTGTACAATGACATGAAGCGTGAAAAGCCTTCTGTCCTCATAGTGAATAAAAGGAAAGGGAAGGCGAAGAGATTTAAGCCCAAAGCTTCCTCAATGCCTTCCAAGAAAAGGAAGATCAAAGGGGAGGCAAAAGAACAGGATGCTGTTTGTTTCGCATGTGGCAAGAAGGGCCACTGGAAGAAAAACTGCACCCAGCCAAGGAAGCAAGGGGAAGCTTCAGGTGCGTTTGTTATCAAATTCAATCTATCTGTTTCTACTAATTGGGTATTAAATACTGTTTGTGGTGATCACATCTGTATCCAAATACAGGAACCAAGTAGATTTAGGAAGATTGATCGAGGGGAGGTAGATCTACGAGCAGCCAACGGAGCCAGACTTGCTGTTGTAGCTGTCGGGGACTACCACCTCACATTGCCTACGGGGATGGTATTGGTTTTGAAAGGATGTTATTATGTACCCCATGTAACCAAAAACATTATTTCAGTATCCATATTAGATACTGATGGATTCATCTTCAATTTTGGAAGTGGATGTTGCTATTTTTATAAAGATAACATTTGTTTTGGTAGGGCACATTTATATAACGACCTTTATGTGTTAAACTACACAAACCAAGTAATGGCAATCGATAACAAAGTTAATTCACATGACTCATACCACACCCAACTTTGGCATCACCGGCTAGGTCATGTCAATGAGAAACATTTGACAAAATTACATCAAGATGGGTATTTATATTCTTTCGAACTAAAACCACTTGGTGTATTTCATGCGTGTCTACAAGGAAAAATGACCAAAGCCCCATTTAGTGGGAAAGGTGAAAGAGCTAAATAGCTTCTAGAATTAGTTCACACAGATGTGTGTGGACCATTTCCAGTTGAAGCAAGGGGTGGGTTCTCGTACTTCATAACTTTTACTGATGATTTTAGTAGATATGGATATATCTACTTAATGAGGTATAAGTCATTATTTTGATCTGTTCAAAGAATACAAGAATGAAGTTGAGAACCAGCTTGGTAAGAAGATTAAAAAACTCCACTCAGACAGAGGAGGAGAATATCTTAATTAGGACTTCATTAATTTCTTACGGGAGTTTGGGATTATATCTCAACTCACTCCTCCTTACACACCGTAGTGGAAGGGTGTAAGTGAAAGGAGGAACCACACCCTGTTGGACATGGTGAGATCAATGATGAGTCATGCGAGTCTTCCACTATCCTTTTGGGGATATGCATTACAAACAGCATCGCACATGCTAAACCAAGTACCAACTAAATCGATAAATGGTATTCCATACGAGTTATGAAGTGGACGCAAAGCCATGTTATCGAATTTACATGTGTGGGGTAGCGAAGCATTTGTTAAGGCCTCTTCAGGTAACAAACTTTCACCCCGAGGCACAAAGTGTATCTTTATAGGATATCCCAAGGAAACAAGGGGATATTACATATACAACCCCTCAGACAAAAAGGTTACAGTGGCAAGACACGCCATATTCCTTGAGAGGGAGCACATCTCCAAAAGAGATAGTGGGAGCGATATAGACTTCGATGAAGTCGAGGCTCAAGATACACACGAGTTGGTACAAGAACAGATTCCACAAAGCCCCGTGGAAGAACAATCTGTTCCAGAGACACAAGAACTACGTAGGAGCACGAGAGAGGTGAGAGAACCAGAACGATATGGTTTTCTTGTCATCGAGGATGGTGACTCATTATTGGTTGACAATGATGACCCTCTTACCTAAAAGGAAGCATTTGAAGGCACAGACGTTTCCAAGTGGCAAGAAGCCATGAATTCTGAAATGGATTTCATGTACCAAAACCAAGTCTAGATTTTGGTAGATCTTCCAGTTGATGTAAAGCCTATTGGTAATAAATGGGTATTCAAGAAGAAACTGGACATGGAGGGGCAAGTCAGCACCTATAAGGCACGACTGGTTGCAAAAGGTTTTAGACAGTGCCGAGGAATTGACTATGATGAAACTTTTTCACTGGTTTCAATGCTGAAATCCATCAGAATCTTATTGGCCATTGCCGCTTACCATGAGTTTGAAATTTGGAAAATGGATGTCAAAACATCATTCCTTAATGGGAACCTCCAGGAAGATGTCTACATGACACAACCTGAAGGTTTTGTGACTCCAAAGGATGCCAACAAGGTATGCAAGTTGCAGAAATCCATTTATGGATTAAAGCAAGCATCAAGGTCATGGAACATTCATTTTGATGAAGTTGTAATGGAATTTGGATTTGTTAAGAATGAATGTGAGCCTTGTGTCTACAAGAGGTTTAGTGGAAGTGCAGTCATTTTTCTAATAGTATATGTTGATGACATATTACTAATTAGAAACGAATTACCCGTCTTACATTCAGTTAAGGCATGGTTGCATAAATACTTCTCCATGAAAGACTTGGGCGAGACAACATATATTATTGGGATCAAGATCCATCGTGATAGATCCAAGAGAATGGTGGGCCTGAGTCAAAGTACATACATTGACAAGATACTGAAGAGATTCAGTATGGAACAGTCCAAGAGGGGATTGTTGCCAGTGTCACATGACATTCATCTTTCCAAGAAAATGTGTCCTCAGACACATGAGGAAAGAAAGAGAATGGCAAGGATCCCTTACGCATCCACGATTGGGTCAGTCATGTATGTTATGCTATGTACGAGGCTAGATGTTGCTTACGCATTAAGTGCGGTAGACAGATATCAAGCTGATACAGGAGACTGCCATTGGATGGCAGTCAATACTATCCTTAAGTATCTGAGGCGTACTAAGGATATGTTCCTGGTTTATGGAGGAGATGAGAAACTAGTCATCAGAGGACATGTAGATGCTAGTTTCCAGACTGATCAAGATGACATGAAGTCGCAGACTGGATACATCTTCAGTTTGAATGGAGGTGCAATGAGCTGGAAGAGCTCAAAGCAAAGTGTGGTGGTAGATTCTACAGTGGAGTCTGAGTATATCACAACTTTTGAGGCAGCTAAAGAAGCAGTATGAATGCGAAGCTTCGTCCAAGATCTGGATGTAGTACCGAGCAGTAAAGATCCTATCATACTCTATTGTGATAACACTACAGCGACAACACTTGAAAAAGAGCCAAGGTCACATCAGTAGACAAAGCACATACTTCAGAAGTATCATCTCTTGAGGGATTTTTCTCAGAGAGGTGAAGTTGCAGTGATCAGAATTTCCACCGAAGACAACGAGGTGGACCCCTTGACTAAAGCCTTGACTCAGCAGAAACATGATCATCATGTGAGGTCTAGCGGACCAAAATTCGTAGGCAGTTGGATCTAGTCCAAGTGGGAGTTTTTAAGGGTTGGTGTCCTGAGAAACAACTGTTTTGTACTTTGATTACATGAATGTTCACTTATTATATATTGTTCATTGTTCTACATGACTATAATATAATAATGTCCTGGAATATTTGTTGCATTGATAAGGTCATGGAAGATCCCCGCTATGATGAGAACCTTGAAATTCTATAACAATATTCTTAAATAAAGTTCTATGGTTGGATGACATACTATGATAGGACACATAGTATACAGACCGTCATGTGCGAGTACTCGTAAGAAGATGAGACTCTCTCTCATGGAGTTCGCACTTGGTAATCTCCAAGATGGGAGATTATGAAAACAGACCCGCCAGTAGCAATTCTGCATGTCTTGGTGTCATCGTACATTGCTATCTATGAGCGTGTGTAATGGTCCTTAAACTTGAAGATTATCATTGAATCATGTCATGACTCGCGCACTTAGATATACTGACGAAAACCGTCACGCAGACAGTTGGCAGGAAGTAGGGTACGTTGGGTGCGTCATGAGTGACATGTTGTTAATGGATAAGTCGAGGAAGGATTTGTCCCTTCCATTTATGGAAGTTGATATCTCTGCCCTTTGATTGAAATAGAATTGTCGCATTAAATTCCATGTCCATGGTGTAAACGACGAGTTTATTTTAGGAAGTCAAAGAATGACGGATCAAGCATATAGGTTTATGACACTGCCATGAAACCTGCTTGATGAGATATCGAGACAAAGGGATTAAATTACACAGTAAGCGTTCATATGAGGTGATACGTCAATGTGGCGTCAACTTCTTTCTCTTGGGTTCCTTGACCCATTGCTAGACAGTAATCTTGGACTTTAGGCAAGCTCGCCTAATGCCAACGAGAAAGAGGCCTAGAGGGTCACACAATAAGTGTATTCAAGTATCTCAAGTAGAATAAAGATTATTCCCGTACGTGGTTTAATAATTATTAAAGGAAGTCTAAATCATTTTAATGATGGAGAAAAAAGGAAATGAAAAACAAGATATACATGCCATGTATTAAAGATTACACGCCGTGTAGTTTTTCATGGAAAACAAGTACATGCCGTGTATTTATTAATACACACCATGTAGTTTTCTTTATGGAAATGAAATGAATAAATGAAAACAAGATATATACGCCGTGTACATTTAATGTACACGCCGTGTAGTTTTCAATTAAAAACAAGTACACATCGTGTATTTATTAATACACGCCGTGTAGTTTTTCCAGTTGGGATTTTGAGGATATAATATTGTTTTAAATGATATTTATTATAATCAGCGTGTGTGCATGTCAAGGAATTAATTATTCGACATGGGGGTTTTAAATAAGAGTTAATGAAATAAATAAAACGCATAACGCGTTTATATATTGTCATAACTCTACAACCTCAAACCTGATTATAAATATCCTCACAACCCCAACTCTTTTCCTACACACAATAACTCTGGAGAATTCTTTCAAGGCCGAAAGAACCTCTTCCTCCAAGAATTCTCTCAAGATCGAGAGAGATCCTCTTACATCGGATCAAGACGATCTAAGGTGGACAATGCAAGCAAAGGTTTCTCCATGCTAGCACCCAGAGACTCCTTTGGCAACGTCCCGAGATACGAGGTACACGTGTGGATCACTTCTAGAGGAATTCTACACTTGGATTCTGTGACGCAACGACGGATCACATCGGAACGTGATCAAGAAAATCAACGAAGAAAGAACATTGCAAAAGGTATTTCTTTTCAATTAATTAAATTAATTATAATCAACCTGTAACAATCCTACTTTGTGGTTCTGGGACTTTCTATTTCTTTTGTCTATTTCTATGATTCGATCCGTGGAGACTAGCGTTTATCGTCATATTGATCCCAGATTGATCATTGCTAATGAAAAAAATCCAAGTGAGCACATCCACCAACGCGCTTCCACTGCGCCCGAAACCTTCAAAGCTCATGTGTACAATGAAACTTTTTATGCCTGTAAATCTGGTACTCAGGGAGCAATCATGTTGGCCTGTTCTGGAGGCTTTGGATAGGTTGGTCATAAAATGCACCCTTCATTTGATATTTATGTTGTAGAAGAGGTTCAGGTTTCCTTTGAGGAATCTTTTGATGTTCTTTATAGCATGACATAGATTTCAAGTCTATTAGGAGATCAGGATCCTCATATTCTTGAGGATCATGATGATGACAAAGGCATGGGGGACAACACCTCGATCACATTCAAGTCAAAGTCACTGATGAAATCAAATATTAATAGCACGATCACAGATAACTAAACATGACTTGAAAGATAAATATAGATTCCAAAAAAACACCACAAACCACAATAGAGAAAAATGATACATAATTATTGATAGAGTTAATAAAGTTACAAAATTATAGAGGAATAAGTATTTACCCAAATCAATAGAAATGAAGGTTATAGAGAAATGAGTATTCACCTGAGATGGTAAGAATAATATACAATGTAAAGTAACACACATTATAGAGGAATAAGTAAATAGAAATGTAAATTTAAAATATTATTATGTTTGGAAACATGACAAAATCAATATATATGAAAAGTTTTCAATTAATACATTTAATACATATACAAAGTTGATAAATTCAACACATACTGTGTTGTAAACATAATATAGATGTGAAAATTTATAATCAATAACACATCATGTATACAATATAATACACATTATATAAAAATCACTTACTGAAGTCTATAAATCATCTAATGGAGTTTGTCACTGCAATAGATGGTTGAAATTTTTCATGAAAATACTCAAACCCACTTGCAGCATCAACAAAAATTTTCACCGGTTGCATCCAGTCAAGCACAGGTCCAGACTGCATGCCTTAAAACCCCCTTCCGACCATGGAGGATGTTATGCAGTGACCCCATGACTGAAAATTCATAAGCCAACACACGAAGATACCCCTCTACACACGACAATTGGTTTTAAAAATGAATTCAAAAAAATCTAAATAAAGGGAATTAAAACGCAATACATAACTTTTAATAAACCAACTGTACTATAATAATACATGGGAAAGGTAGAGGGTTGGTTAAAATAACACTAGTAGAAAAATGGTATTTAACGTTGTTTTTTTTTAATTTTGATGTCGGTTTTTAACCGACATTGAAGCCGCCAACATAAAAAATACGACTTTTGACTTCGGTTTTTGTAAACCGATGCCAAAAAGGATTTATATTTGTTTTTTGGTGTCATTTTTTTATAAAACTAGTGTCGAAAATACCTATTGGGATCATTTTTGGCGTCAATTTCTTTAAAAACTGACATAAAAAAGTTAAAAAAAATTGATGCAGGTTTTAAAAAAAATAGATGCCAATAATTAATTTTTTCTTCTTCAATGTTTTAGATCATTTTTTAAGCTTTGATTTGACTAGCTGTGGAGCTAATATGGAGTTACAGATCAAAATTTATAGTCGTTGGAAGCCAAACTTCTCAAAGTTCTGACAAATACAACTCGTTTCAAAGAAAACATGAGAAACACGAATGAAAATTATAGACACCAAATGAAATAAAATAAACTTAAGACTTCGAACATATTTCAATTCTTTTAGGAGTTTCTATCAAAATGATATGTTGTTTATCATCATATGTCTTAGATTTAGGTTAGAACTCATGCAACAATGAAAACGGTGATCGATAATGAATTTTGCACCTTGGTTGATAAATCTCATCCGGATGTTTTATATTTGTAACTCGATCGTAATAATAAATCATCATTATAAGCTATATTATCAAGTTGTTTAATAATGAATAAAAATAAAAATAAAGAAATTAAATGATTAGAATAGATATCATGTTCAAATTATCGATTGAAGCCGCTTTGAAAATTTGATTGAATCAAAGAGGTCAGAAACGATGAATGAAAGAGAAAATGGATTTATATATAGTAAATGGAAATATTTTCAACGGTGTTGTGTTAAAATTTAGGTGGGATTTTAAAAAGTGAAATGCGCATTGTGAAAAAAATTGAAATACCGATCCCACGTATTTTTGAATACTTTTTGGCATCGATTTTATTTAAAACTAACACAAAAGAGGATTTATATTGGTTTTTTGGTGTTTTTTAACAAAACAAACACAAAAAAGTTAACATAAATTATTTATGGTGTCGATTTTTAAAAAAACTAACACCACAAAAAAAATTGGCATCATTTAAAAAAAAAGATGTAAAAAATTAAATATATTTTTAAAATATTTTAGAGCATTTATTAAACTTCGATTTGACTGGTCGTGAAGCTAAAATAGAGTTACGGATTAGAAGTTATGGTCTTCGAAAGTTAGACTTTTTTAAGATTTCTCTCAGAGAATTTTAACTTCCGACATCCATAACATTTAATCTGTAACTTTGTTTAACTCTATGACCAGTCAAATAGAATCTTAGAAAATGACCTAAAACATAGTAAAAAAATTTAACTATTGGCATCATTTTCTAAAAACCGATGCCAAAAAGTCCCCACAAACATATTCTGCGTCAGTTTATAATAAACTGACGCCATATTTTTGACGTTAAAGACCATTTTTCTACTAGTGTAGAAAGGTTTAAACATCCCAAATTAATTAAATCTAATGTTCAAAACTCATGTGTTCTTCTAAGGAATATCAAATAAAGCTACATTATGAAAATCAGTGCAAGAATATGATTAACTTTGGATGAAAATTTTTACAATCTGAATATAACAACACACAATTAAGAGAATATTTCAATGACTCGAAACACATTTTTATACATCAATGTAAAACATGAACTAAATGAAGGATGAGAGTCATAATAACATGTTTCATCATCATCAATGTAGGATAATTTTATTAAGCATAAGTGGGGGATACAACGAGGTCAAGGTGGGTGAAAGTATAATAACATGTTTCACAATCTAAAGAGACAAAGAGATTAATGTTCATATAGATGGATAACAGATCAAGAACTCACAATTCCCGGGGGAATGGATCAAGGAGATGTTGAGGAACCATTCACTGTACTCATCGATAGTGTCATTTACACACATAAATGTAAATTATTTAGTTATTTATGTTTATAAGTAAATTTTAGATAGTTAAATTGAAGAAACTGCAAGGAAAATCTGAATATGATACATACATACGCCAAAATTGAAGGAATGAAAGAAATCGTATGTTCAAAAAATATATGAAGATACAATATGAAAGATAAATGAATGATATAATACATATTAAATAAATAAAATGCAACATAATAGATGGCATTGCGTTTGTAAAACAGAACAACCTTTAATACACTTAAGACAATTGATAGAAGGTAATTAGGGTAGAATGTAGCTGCTGAAGTGAATAGAGAAACAATAAAAAAGAAAAATGGTTCCAGAAGATGGATGTATTCTAAGAAAAATCAGAGCATGCCTTTCTTGTGAGATGAAACTCCCTTGGGGTAATCTAAATATTTTTACCAAAATTAATATGAACATAGTTCTAAAAACAACAAGGACTGACTATTTAAAATCAAATTAGTCCATTATTAGAAATGTGGGAAACTTTCAGGGACACTAAAGGGTATTTCATTAATGAGGTAAAATATAATTAAAAATTTACATTTAAACATTTTAAAATGTATAATTTAAGGTTTTACATATTTTAAAAGAAATCTAGTATGGATTTAATGTATTTTTCAGGTGATTTGAAGATCAATAAAAGAGTTAATGTCATTTGTATCACCATGAGGAGTGGATAAACTATGAAAACTAAATTTTAGTAGAAGGTTAAATCAAGATAAGATTATAGAAAAAGAGTTTAAATAATGGTATGGTGTCATGGAAAATAATAATTAAGTTGAGAAATAATTTAAAGAAAAAAAATTTGACGATTTAAACCAACCACTATAATTCTAATAAAGGATAGTGGAGGTGAAAATTGAAGGAAAAGTTCATATTTATATATTTAAAAAAAACATGTCAATATTAATTTTTTAGAATCTTTTTCAAACATTTCTACATATACAATGTTCATGAAGGAATTATATTAAATTAATAGAAAACATGATGGGATGGGCACAATACCACATAAAAGATAATTTATAGTTGTGGTTTCAAATATTCTTCTAAAGAAGTAATAGGATTGTGGTAGCCTTATATTTATTATTAATATTAGAACTTCTGAATTAGGATAAACCTTGTGTGATTTATGTGTGGGTAAGAATATTATTTCATACTAAACATTTATAATCATTGTATTGGAGAATATGGATCCCAAAAAAAATATTTTTTTCATTATATGAAAAAATTATTAGATATCTATACTGTTTTAATCATATTTTTTTAATTAAACTAGAAATTTTTTACTTTCATAATTTTTTTCTAAAAATTTAAATGGATGAACATAAAATTACATTTAAAATAAGAAGGTCATTTTTCCCACAAATTGATCATTGACTTATTTTTAAAGTGCTAATTTATCTTAAATATTAAGTGGTGAGAAATTTAGTCTAAATATCTATCGATTGATGAAAAATATTGACCAAGAGAGGGTTTATAATAGGAACATAAAACTTATAATTAGAGATGTCTCAATAATTTATGAGATAAAGTATGATGGTTCTATTTGGAAGAAATGAAAAAGGATGAATTGATCAGAATAAAAATATTTTTGGTGTTATTTATAGGATTTAAGGGGTTAAAAACAATTGTGAAATAGGTTTTAAATGAAGGATAATAGGCGTGGTTATATAATGAATAAAAACTTTATTTTTTAGTTGAAACTAAATACTGATTGATTTGTCATATGAATAAATATAATTAACATTATCAATGAAGAGTAAATATAATTTTATAGAAATGAAGAAGGAATATCTATATTTAGGAAACTAATCTTAATAAATTTACTGATATTGGTTAGGTAACTTCTTTCATTGTTTAATTACATGACATGGTGATGTCATCTCAATGTAAAATGATTTTAACAAAGAACATACATAAGGAAACTATGTTTTTTTTTATGTTTTCTTATTAATTAATTTTATGATTAATTTTATCACTATTTTAGGAGAATAAAATAAATCACTATATATAACATCCTGAGTTTTATGAATGAAACACTATATTAAATAACATGTGTGATATGCTACATCGAGCATAAACGAACAACTATATATTGTTATTTAAATGTTATCGTTATAACATATCTCTTGGAATAGAGGGAATGAATAGAATTTACTGAATTATGAGAATATGGTAAACACATGTTTAAATAATTATTCACTAGTTACCAAAATTAATATAAATAGGAATAAAAACCAATTTAATATAAAGTATGTGCTTTTATGAAATCCTATTTAAAAAGAGAATAATTGTGTTTATAAAATCATATCACTCTTTATGGTTTTTTATTTAATTAAATAAATTTTATATATTCAATTTAATTTTTTAAATTCATCGTATGTGTTTTCTTGACATGATATAAAAACAAATACAATTTTTTGGATAAAAGATGTATTTTTCTAAAAATGTTGTTTTACCACCTTTTGATGGAGAACCATTTTTGAAGACATTTTTTGAGACCTTTATATGTTCTATTTGAAAAAATAATATTCTTATTTAGAATAGGTACATCAAAATTTACTTTTGATGAATTTTTTATATTTTTCTGATAACTATCATGTTTTTATAAATAGTAAAAATACTCTAAATTTTAATTGAAAACAACTTTTACATCAAGATAATTATTATGGTTAAATCAAATTATTTAATAGTTTTAATTTATAAATAAAATATATTTTTATCATTTATTATAATTTAGGTCATTGGGATTCATTCTATATTGAATTCATATGTAAAAACATTTCAATCTTTGGCAATGTTTTAACTTTTAAAAACATGCTTTCTAGTTTTGAAAATAGGAATTAATTTTAAATTCATTACTGAAACATATGTGTTTTTAATTTTTAAAAAATGATTCCATATTTGGAATTATAAGGTCCAAATTATGTTTACAGTTCTCTTTTATTTTTGGACTTTATGATTAGTCATTTAGGTAATTATTTTTATTTACCAAGATTAAAGGGTAAATCAGGTAAATATAGGTAAAAAATAATATTATAATAATATAAAAATACCCTATAAAGTGTAATAATCCTATTGTATGAGATATTTATGACCATTATCTTTTATAGGAAGAAAATGTGGCATTTGGGAGCCATGTGGGTGTGAAAATGACATTTTATTATATTTAATTTAAAGAAAAGGGAAATATAACGGAAATTTATTTCTTTTAGTAAAAAATTTTAATATAGGGTTTTATAACTTATCACTATGACTATAAATTGTACTTATAAATATAAAATGATTTCAAACATCATGATATTTTATTAATAATTTTTAGACATTAAATAAATAAATTTAATTATGACACGGTAATGTTGTAATGATTACCTTATTAATGAATTATTCAAATAAATGATATCATAAATATTAAAATAAATGTAATTTTAACATTTCGATACCATAAACTAATTTTATGGATGATTATGACATATTATCTTTGAGTTAATTCTTTTGGTTTTAAGTAATAAACATTTTATCACTTAAAAAAATTAATTACTAAATATTTTCAATGTACACATAAATGAGTTTCTGAAACATATAAAATTTTATTAAATGATATAATATTACAAAAAATATTATTCAGAAAAATGACATATAAAATTTTAGAATTTTTATTAATGATCTACTTTTGGTTCTCTTGGCATTTTATAGTAAATATAATAACTATATATTATGAAAATTCAAGAAGATGTGGTAATAGTTAATGTTTTTAACTAAGAGTTAAAGCCAAAAAATAAGTTTACTTTTACAACCTAAACATGTCTAAAAACTATTTTTATAGTATTTATACTCATACTCATCTTATACTATAATTATGTCACTTTGGAGATACTATAATTTGAAATTTAATTTTTAATAAAATAATATTTCAATACTTTCCTAAAGTGTCCCTCCTCCCTCTTATAAAAAGCCACCTCCTCTACCCACATACTCACACCTCTCAAGACCATAATTGAATCCAAAATATTCTAAAATAATCACAAAAAATACCTCCCTTATGCATAAAGGCTACACTTTGGGATGAAATACATCCTAAGGAGACATTTTCTGAAAATAAAAAAAGATACCCGAAAATGAGGTATTTGTTTTATCACCTCTTTAAAAATTATTTTCTTATTCAAATTCATATTATTATGTAGTTTCCATAGTAAATAAATAAATCCAGTATCTTATACACTCTATGATGTTATTATAATTACTATACAACCTTATACCTCCTTTTTTATATCCCATGAATAACAATATCACCATGTGTGTGTACGTATGGCTTTCCATCTCCACGTCGTGGTGTAATTTGTTATTCAATAAGAATTCATTTGGATGGTTATAATGGATTAAAATAATAAATATAACCTGATAATAATTCATTATACTTAATATACCATCCAATTATATACTTCATAACCATTAATTGATTGATATTGTCACCTGTACCAACGTACGACTTACGGTCTCCACTATGTGGTGTGATTCATTCTACATAATCATCATTAAACCATGATTATATACATGAATGGAATTAATAAATATGATATATATTATATTTATATTGAATATATTCTTCTTTAATTTTTATTTACAACATACCTTTATGCATTACATAATGTGTAAATACAATAGTTTCATTTAAAGAAGTGTGGACTGCCGCCCCCTCAAAGTGATATGACTCGTTCATGCCGTGAATGAAATGTATAATGGATATAATTAATGAAATTATATAATATATATAACATAGATATTAATCTTGAATTATAGTATTCTTCTGTATCATTTTTTTTCATTCCTTTAAAATTATAAAGAAAAGAAAGTAGCGTTCATGTGTATGTACGACCTTCTGTATCCATGAATTGTGTATTTCATTTCATATCTCCAAATGTTATGGATATTATAAATACACATATAATTGAAATATATGATATTTAAATCATGAATAATATTTTGTAGATAATGTAATTTTTTCCATATGGATAATTTACATCAAAATACGTTCATTTTCGACACATGTACCGAATATTGATAAAATGACCGATATGAACATAAAAAATTATGTAATTTGTAATGTCATGGTTCTGAAAGACACCCAGAGGCACCCCATACCCGGTTGGTCATATGGCCTCAAGCGTGTTTCCCCGAACGCCAGAGGCTGCCAACTAGCAGCGAGGGCCTTGGGTGTGACAATGGGGAAACTATGCCCTCATTGACAGAGTACACAGCGGAAGTAAACAATACATACAATAGCGGAAGAAATAAATATCCAACAATAGTAAACAGCAGAAGACTGGAATAATAAACAACTAGAACACACACACACACACACACATATATGAAATGATGAATGATACATATGTCTAGGAAAATAGCCAAACAAGTCACAATGCTGGAAATACAAACAGTGCTAAACCAAAGTACAAAATGAAAGATAAACATCTCCTCAGCATCGCAAGCCATAGCTTGGTCCCATGCTCCCCAACTCCACAAAAATAAAATACCTAAAGTAGAAGGGCGCTTGCCCTTATTTATACCTGTAACAATATAATCTGTTTGGGCCCAAAAGAATGACCCAAATAGGGTGTGAGACTAAATCCTAGTAGCCAACCACCCGAAGATCTGTGCCTAATAGTCAGTGAATATATGGTAGGTAAAAGTACAGAAAGCAGTAAACAGGAAAGTAATAAGTAGTTAACAATCCACAATTTCAAATCAAGAAACAGTAAAACAAATAGCTAATCCTCAAACAGGTAACCCTCTAGTAAGTACTCACAGCCATCCCCTCTGGTCTTACCTAAAAGGTACAAGCAACCCTCTGGGAAACACACTCAGTCTAACCCCTCTGGTTCTATATATAAATATAATAAGACTCTCTGAGGAAGCTCAAACAGTCCATTCTCCATATAGTCTAGGGTAATCAAGTACTCTCCAAGGAAGCTCACACTATCAATTCCCCTTATAGCTCAAAAGTCTAGGACTCTTCGAGGAAGCTCACTCGGTCAATTCACCTTATAGCCCAGGTCATTCAAAGACTCTCTGAGGAACCACTCACCGTCAATTCACCTTATAGTATAAATAGTTTAGGATTTAAAATCAAATACTCTATGAGGAAGCTCACTCAGTCAATCCCCTTATAGTCTAAAGTAATCGAGGACTCTCTGAGAAGCTTACTCAGTCAATTACCCTTATAGCCCCAAGTGGTTCTAGTCTCTCTGAGTATGCTCACTCAGTCCAACCCCTCTGGATCTGTATATGAATATAATAATACTCTTTGAGGAAGTGCTTACATTAAATCCCCTTATAGTCAAAGGTAAAGCAAGACTCTCTGAGGAAGCTCACACAGTCCATTCCCTGTATAGTATAGAGTAGTCAAGGACTCTCTGAGAAAGCTCACACGATCAATTCCCCTTATAGCCCCAAAGTCTACGAATCTCTGAGGAAGATCACTCGGTCAATTTCCCTTATATCCCAGGTCGTTCATAGACTATCTAAGGAAGCACTCACCGTCAATTTCCCATATAGTCTAAACAGTTAAGGATTTAAAACCAAAGACTCTCTGAGGAAGCTCACTCAGTTAACCCCCTTACAGTCTAAAGCAATCAAGGACTCTCTGAGGAAGCTCACTCAGTCAATTCCCCTTATAGCCCCAAGTGGTTCTAGGCTCTCTGATGATTCTCACTCAGTCAATACCCCTTATATCCAAAAGTGATCAAAGACTCTCTGAGGAAGCTCACCTGGTCAATTCCCCTTATAGTCTACTACACCTGGTTCTCACGGCTCTGTGTAAGTCAACGAGCATAGCAGTGTAATATGTCCATAGTAAACCTACATAACTACTTGGATAATAGTCTACAACATATCAATCATGTCAGAATACAAACTCTTCATCCTACAGTAACTGGCATGGAAAACACTCACGACAACCAAACTGGATAAATAGGACCAAACGGTCATAAATAGAATATGCAAGGGCAATACATCCAAAGCATAACAATCATCCCTATTCATACCCAAATTACCTATACATAGGAAAACAAGCATGGAAGGCAAACAAAAGGGGTAAAATAGTAAACATGCAATACCCCGTTCAAGGGTATTGGTGGAATTTGCACATAATACTCAAAGACTTCAAACGAAAAGGCACAAACCACATACCTTAGGGTTAGAAGGTCACTATACGTGAACCTAGATGCTTGAATATAAATAGAACACTGTATATCTAAGAAAACTTCTAAAACATTCAACCCATGATAACGTGTAAAAGAAGAGAAATCATGAAACGAGGTTCCGGCAGAAGAGATAACTCACCGATGTGATTCCAACGCAACCGACGGTGTTCGATTCAGAGGACAGAAGGAGGGTCGGGGGCTTGTTGAAGATCCGCAGCCATACATACTATCTCGGATGAACGAGACCTAGAAGATGTGTGTTCTATCCATTAGACGTGGCCCTAGCACGTTTAATGAAAAAACAATACATGGAATGTACTTTTGGAGTACACGGTGTGTACTTGTTGTTTCCATACTCCGCATTAGGTGGCCTCCAAGTCACTCCCACATGGCCGTGTGTGTGGCTACTACACAGCCAACACACGGCCTGCTGTGGCAAGGAAGTACACGATGTGTACTCATAAAGTACTCGATGTGTACTTAAAAAGAAAATTTCCAGAAATTCCTCTTTTTCCCAAAAACGACCAAAAAAGGAAAAACATACCTGAAAAGAAGGTATGAGTTCTTACAAACTTCCCCCATTAAAAAAATTCTTCCCTGAATTTCCCTAGCGCGGTGTAGAAGAAGAAACCCCGAATAGTTCAGGCCACTGTGCTCGTACATCTGCCTCCCTCTCCCAAGTCTTGTCCTGTACCCACCCGTGCTGCCACAACACTCGTACCAGAGGAACAGACTGGCCATGAAGAACCTTTGTATTGCGATCCACAATCTGAATAGGATGCTCTTCAAATGACACATCCACTTCGAGCTCAACATCCTCAGATTGAAAGACACGAGACAGGTCTAAAAAGTAATGTTGAAGCTGAGAAATGTGGAAGACGTCGTGCATAGCTCGGTACCTCTGAGGTAACTGCAATCGATAGGCAACCAACCCAACTCTATCCAACACCTCAAAAGTACCGACATACCTCGGTGAAAGCTTACCCTATCTTCTAATCCTCTTGTGTACCAACCTTGGTGTGACACGCAGGAAAACCTGATCCTCGACCTCGAACTCCTAAGGTCGTCTCTGATGATTAGAATAAGACTTATGTCGAGACTGTATAGTAGCCATCCTCTTCCGAGTCAACTCTATCTACTTTTTGGTATCCTAAACAAGATGAGGTCCCAACAACGCTACCTCTCCTGCCTCCAACCAATATAAGGGTGATCGACATGACCTAACGTACAAATCCTCATAAGGTTTCATTTTAATAGTCTCTTGGAAACTATTGTTGTAGGAAAACTCCTCAAGACATATATGCTTCTCCCAAGAACCTCCAAAATCCAGAATGTATGCTCGGAGCATGTCCTCAAGCACCTGAATCGTAAGCTCGGATTGGCTATCTGTCTGGGGGCGGTAAGCCGTACTCAAAAGTACCTGTGTACCCAAAGCCTTCCGAAACCCCTCCCAGACCCGAGAAGTAAAACATGAATCCCTGTCTGAAATAATGGAGTGTAGAACTCCATGTAGATGTACAATCTCTTGGATGTACATCCATCCCAGATCATCAACACTGAAGGTCTCCTTGATCAGAAAGAAATGAGCAATATTTGTGAGTCTGTCAATGAAAATAAAAACTACGTCATTCCCTCGAGGCAACCTCGGAAAACCGGTCACGAAGTCCATCGCGACATTATTACACTTCCACTCAAGAATGGGTAACTTCTGCAAAATCCCTATTGGTCGATGATGCTCTGCTTTCACATGATAACAAGTGGAACACCCCATGATGAAACCAGCAATGTCCCTCTTCATACCTGGCCACTAATACTGACAGTGTAGATCACGATACATCTTGGTGACACCTGAATGAACTACCCAAACAGAGGAATGAAAGTCCCACATCAGCTCCTCGCGTATATCTGCTGGCACCCATACGCATCCATGGAAATGCAAGATCTCATCCTCGCCTATGGTCTATCCAGGAATAGGTTCCTCTCCTGACACGCTTTCCCTTAGGACTAGGCCTTCAGAATCTGATAGCTGCCTCATTCGTACTCGATCTAGAAGAGTAGAGGTAATAGATACAGAAGAAAGAAACATCTTCCCCTAACTGTCGTGCACCTTCAAATGCATCTCAGAGAACAGAGACATAAGCTGCCACTCACTGATGGCCTCCTGAACTGCCTGTATCTGAGTCTTCCTGCTCAACACATTAGCCATTGCATTGCCTTTCCCAGACGTATAGGCAAGCTCAAAATCAAAGGAATATAGGTACTCAACCCACCTGCGCTGTCTCAAATTCAGATCACGCTGAGTGAAGATGTACTTGAGACTTTTGTGGTCGGTTAAAACCAAAAAGTGCTCTCCTAGAAGATAATGTCTCCAAAAGTGTAAGGCATGAACAACATCTACCAATTCCAGATCGTGCATCAGGTAATTCCTCTTATGTGGTCTCAACTGCCGAGACCCGTACGTAGTGACTCCATCTCCCTACATAAGCACAGCTCCCAGCTCGATACCTGACACATCACAGTAAACAGTATAGCTCTTGCCTGGCTCTGGAAAGACTAGTATCGGTTCTGAAGTCAACCTCCCTTTCAGCTCCTGAAAGGCTGACTCATAAGAATTTGACCATAAGAACTTCGTTCCCTTCTTAATCAGACCTGTCAGTAGTGATACTAAGCGTGAAAAGTCTTGTATGAAACGTCTGTAGTATCCATCCAGCCTTAGAAAACTCTGCACCTCAAAGATGTTCTTCGGCTGCTCCCAGAAAACTACAGCTCTCACATTCTCTGGGTCTACTGATACTCCTGCCTCTGAGATAACATGAACCAAGAAGTGAATCTTATCCATCCAAAAGTGGCATTTTGAGAGCTTATAATATAACTGATGATCCTTCATTGTACTCAAAACAATCTCAATATGGGTAGCATGGTCGTGTCAAGTGTGAGAGTACACCAAGACATCATCCATGAAGACCACCATGAAGGAATCCAAGCATGGATGGAACACTCGGTTTATCAGTTCCATGAAGACTAAAAGCACGTTCATGAGACCGAACGGCATAAAAAATACTCTTATAGACCATACCTACTCCTGAAGGCTGTAAGAGGTATATCAGATGGTCTAATTTGCAACTGATGATAACTGGACCTCAAGTCAATCTTCGAGAACACCTAGGATCCTCGAAGATGATCAAAGAGATCATTAATCCTAGGCAATGGATATTGGTTCTTGACCATCAACTGGTTCAACTTCCGATAGTCCACAAAAAGCCTAAGGGTATCGTCTGCCTTCTTCGCAAATAAGACAGGCGAACCCCAAGGAGATGTACTGGGTCGGATAAAACCCTATGCCTGTAACTCCTCCAACTACTTCTTGAGATCCTGCAACTCAGGTGTATCCATCCTATAAGGAGGAATGGACACTGGTGCCACTACTGGCACAAACTCAATCGAGAATTCTACCTCACGCTCTAGAGGCAAACCTAAAAATTCCTCTGGAAAGACATCTCTGAAACGATCCACCACTGGAGGAAAGTCTAAGTGTGAAGTCCCCTGGTCATCCAGATATAGACTAGAAATTTGGGCTGTAACTCCTCCCAACCCATGATGCTTCGGACCCACTCTGCTTTCCTAGACATCCCATTCACCCCTATGAAGAAAAGATCCACCTTCTGGTGATATGAAACTCACCCTATGGTGATAACAGTCAACAACTGCCTTGAATGGAACTAACTAGTCTATCCCGAGAATGACATCATAGCCTGTCATCTCTAGGACATAGAGGTCCTACATAAAGTAACATCCACCAACCTGTGGAGGGAACTCTCTGCACTGACATACACTAGCCATTCTAGTCCCCAACGAAGTGTCTAGCATCAAGATATCAGTAGAAGAAAAGATACAAAGCCCAAGGCTCTCCACGATAGAAAAAAAATATAAAGATATGGGAAGACCCTCTATCAAAAAGAGAAGAAGCTGAAACTGAGGATACTAAGATCGTACCTCGAATGGTAGAAGGTCTGAGATCCTGCTCCACTGCAAAAGTATGGCCTGCACCACAACCATGTGACCCTGACTAACCACTCTGAGCTGATCCACCCTAATGTCGCTGAATACCGGGTAACTGACTACCACGACCATGACCTCCACCTTGGCCCGAATGGCTAGAAGAACTCCAGTTCCCAAAATGGTGAGAAACTAGTGGCATTGCTCCTGAATGAGGAGTCATAGAAGAACCCCTTTCACCAGCTACTGGTGAGAAGAACTGACAAAAGTGCTGAAGTTGACCCATCTTGCCGCAAGATCAGCACTCCACTGGGTCTCTCGGGAAACATGGCCTCCTATGACCACTTCTCCCACAATGGTATCACACCACCTGGATACCGGAAGATTCATCCCACCTACTCTAATCTCCTCGTGCAGCCTCCCTGCAGAGCTTACTACTATCAGCTAGCGGAGCACTAACTCTGGATGCCGAACCACCCTGGATCGCAGCTCTAGAATCCTCCAGATTGTGCTATGTGATCAGTTCCTAGTTGACGATAGAAGATATTGAAGTCAACCTGAAGATGTTCACCTACGAACGAATGCCATGCCTTAGACCATCCTCAAACTTTCATGCAAGGAACAACTCATCAACTCCTGGAATAGGTGTGAAACACTGCAACTCTATGGAGCGAGAGGTATAATCTATAACAGTAAGAGTTCCCTGATCTAGACTCATAAAATCCCAGGCTCGATCGGCCCTCAAGGAATCCGGATAGAAGTAATTGTAAAAGATATGCCGAAATTCATCCCAATCCATATTCTGCTGGCGTCCCACCTGTGAGATCACACCCCACCACCTCTTGGTGGAGTTTCAGAGCATGTAGGTAGAGAGATTTACCCTCTTCTCTAGAGGTATCTTCAGATGCTTGAAAATCATTATCGTGGCCTCTAGCCACGACTCTACATCCCGGGGTCATCGTTCCCCTGAGAAAGTGGGAGGATGCTGCTACTGGAAGACCCGCGTCAAATCATCCATCGACGGGGCAGGAGGCGGAACTCCCTGAAAGGTTTGCATCATCCACAAAAATCCCTCCATGAATTGTGCATTAGCACCTATGTCAGGTACAACGGCTGGTGCCAAGGATGGCACAACAGGAGGATCTGCAGGTAGTCCCTGATCGGCCATGTTCGGTGTCTGATCACCATCAGGAAACTGGCGCACAACCGGAGGACTTCTCGGTGGCATGACTCTGCATGGTCAAGTGCACACCATAGATCAAGATTATAAAGGACTGAAAACAAGGAGTGTAAGAAGGGAATAGGATAAATAAAGCACTCAAGTTTTACAAAACATGACTACACAGCGTGTACAGTGCCTACATGGCGTGTTCCATGAAGTCATTTATATGGGCGTGTACTCCTGCCTAGAATGGTCGTGTAACACCATAGACACACGGTGTGTTGTCTTAAAACACGGCATGTACTTGAGTCCTCTTTCCTTACCTGAGTCCTTCTACATGGTTAAGCCACACAACTCTCCTAAGGCAAGACTACACGACGTGTACAATTTCTACACGGCGTGTACTAGACAAGCTTCACTTGGCCCGTGTTGTTAGTGACATGGCCTGAAACACGGCTCACACTACAAAGTGTGTTCTAGACGGACATAGTGTGTATGAGAAAAGATAACACTAACCCGTGTTGTTCGTGACACGGCCGGGTACCTGGGTCATACTACACATCGTGTTCAAGGAGGACACGACGTGTACGTGAAAGGGTAACACCAACCTGTGTTGTTCGTGACATGGATGGGTACCTAGATCAAACTACACAGTGTGTTTAGACGGCACACGCTGTGTATTAGACATGACTCAGCCAACCTGTGTTGTTAATGACACGGGTGGGCACGAGATCGACACTACACGGCGTGTTCACTCCATGTTTTCCCCATCCCGTGTCTCTGCCCACAAGGCCTATGACACAGTTAGATACTACATGGCATGTACATAAAGTACATAGTATGTAATTAAGAAAAACAGTTTCTTCTCGAACAGAAGAACACATGGCGTGTACTTAACACTACACGGCGTGTATTCTGTTTTTTTTTCGGATAGTAAGCCTTAAAAACTACTCTAGAACCCATAAAACACTGAAACAAGCATTGAAAGTTCCAAATTCTGATATGTGAGGGCCTGTACTCCCTGAGAATCAAAGTCTTGAATCTTATACACATTATATCATGGAAAACAAGGCAATTATCCACCAAATTCTGGTCCATGAGGGCCCATAACACCTCAAGAACCAAATTTTGGTATTCATTCAAGAAAACCTCTATGAAAAAAATACCCTATAAAATAGAAGGTATTTCTATCAAGGCAACCATCACAACATCATGCATATTTTACACATCACCTATCACAAAAACATGCAATCACTAATGCATCCAAGATGGCATGGCAAAAATGCATGACATGTGATTTCTTACAAGTGCCTATATGATGCATGAGATGACATACCCTCATTTCATTAGGTTATAATAGAAATAGAACCCCAATAACACCAACAACAATGACACAAATCATGTGAATCACTCAAGGTAAAATCAGATCAACTATAATAATTGCAAAACCAGAAAAATTGCAATTTAAACAAGGTAGATTGGCTTTTCCTTGTACATGAGTTAGCTACTCCCAGGCATAGCTTATTACCAAGTACCTGTTCCATCCTATCCCAGGCTAAAGGCTCCAAACTATAAGTTAAGAGAATAGAATCCCTTTGATACCACTTTGTAACATCCCGGTTTCGGAAGCCACCTAGAGGCGCCCTGTACCCAGTTGGTCACATGGACTCAAGTGCATTTACTCGAATGCCAGAGGCTGCCGACTAGCAGCGAGGGACTTGAGTGTGATAGTGGGGAAACTATTCACTCATTGGAAGATTACACAGCAGAAGTAAACAATACATACAATAGAAGAAGCAGTAAATATCCAACAACAATAAACAATGAAAGATTGGAATAATAAACAACTGGATCATGCATGCACACAAACACACATATATATGAAATGATGCATGATACATATGTCTAGGAAAGCAGCCAAACAAGTCACAATGCTGGAAATACAAAAAATGCTAAACCAAAGTACAAAAATAAAGATAAACATATCCTCAGCATCGCAAGCCATAGCTTGGTCTCATGCTCCCTAGATCCACAACAATCAAGTACCTGAAGTATAAAAGTGCTTTCCCTTATCTATACCTACAACAATATAATCTGTTTGGGCCAAAAAACATGACCCAAACAGGGTGTGAGACTAAATCCCAGTAGGAAACCACCCGAAGATCTATGCCTAATAGTCAGTGAATATATAGCGTGTAAAAGTACAAAAATAAGTAAACAGGAAAGTACTAAGTAGTAAACAATCCACAGTTTCAAATCAAGCAATAGTGAAACAAACATCTCAACCTCAAATAGGTAACCCTCTTGGAAGTACTCACAGCCATCCCTTCTGGTCCTACCTAAAAGGTACAATCAACCCTCTGGGTAGTACACTCGGTATAACCCCTCTGGTTCTGTATATGAATATAATAAGGCTCTTTAAGGAAGCGCTCATAATAAATCCCCTTATAGTCAAAGGTAAAGCAAGAATCTCTGAGGAAGCTCACATAGTCCATTCCCCGTATAGTCTAGGATAGTCAAGGACTCTCTGAGAAAGCTCACACAGTCAATTCCCCCTTATAGCCCCCAAGTCTAGGACTCTATGAGGAAGCTCACTCGGTCAATTCCCCTTATAGACCAGGTCGTTCATATACTCTTTGAGGAAGAACTCACCGCCAATTCCCCTTATAGTCTAAACATTCCAGGATTTAAAATCAAAGACTATCTGAGGAAGCTCACTCGGTCAATCCCATTATATTATAAAGCAATCAAGGAATCTCTGAGGAAGCTCACTCGGTCAACTCCCCTTATAGCCCCAAGTGATTATAGGCTCTCTGAGGATGCTCACTAAGCCAATCACCCTTATATCCAAAAGTTCTCAAAGACTCTCTGAGGAAGCTCACCTGTTCAATTCCCCTTATAGTCTACTACACCAGGTTCTCATGACCCTGTGTAGGTCAACAAGAATAGTAGTGTAATATGGCCAAAGTAAACCTACAAAACTACTTGGCTAACAGTCTACAACATATCAAGCATGTCAGAATATAAACTCTCCATCCTACAGTAATAGGCATGGAAAACAGACACGACATCCAAACCGGCTAAACAGGACCAAACAGTCATAAACAAAACATGCAATGGAAATACATAAAAAGAATAACAATCATCCATATTCATACCCAAATTACCTCTACACAGGCATACAATCATGGAAGGAAAACAATAGGGGTAAAACGGTAAACACGCAATACCCCGTTCAAGGGTATTTGTGGAATTTGCACATAATACTCAAAGTCTTCGAATGGAAAGGCACAAACCACCTATCTCGAGGTTAGGAGGTTTCTATACATGAAACTCGATGCTTGAATTTCCTTAGAACACCGTAGATCTAAGAAAACTTCTAAAACATTCAACCCACAATAATGTGTAAAAGAATAGAAATCATGAAACGAGGTTCCAGCAGAAGAGAGAACTCACCGATGCAATTCCAACACAACTAATGGTGTTCGATTCAGAGGAAGGACGAAGGCTCAAGGGATCATCGAAGATCTATGGCCGTATGGAATCTCTTGGATGAATGAGACCTAGATGATGTGTGTTCTGTCCGTCAGATGCAACCCTAGTGAATTTAATGAAAAAAACAAAATACACAGCGTGTACTTTTGGAGTACACAATGTGTACTTTCTATTTCTGTACTCTTCATTAGGCGGCCTCTAAGTCACTCCCACATGGCCATGTGTGTGGATAATACACGGCAAGAAAACGACTAGCGATGGCAAGGAAGTACACGACGTGTACTTAGAAAATTTCCATAAATTCTTCTTTTTCCCAAAAACGACCATAAAAGGAAAAACATGCCTGAAAAAGAAGGTATGGGTTCTTACATAATTTTTATAACATGATAATAAGTGATATAAAAGGAATAATAAACTAGAAAATGCTTCTAAATAAAGTATAAATTAACCTAATTTTATTATTTAGGAATATAATGATTACATGTGTCAAGTTAGACTCAATGTAAGAGAACATCTTAACCCAATTTTCATTCTTTGGGTTGATCTTCTACTTCATGACTATGTCATGCTATGATTACGTGAGAAATGAATTTTGATATATTGTCTTGTATTTATAATTGACTTGTGGGGATTTATAGTGAATACACATAATCGATCTATTTGATTAACAAAATGATCTATTCTTTGAGTAAAATATCGTTGTCATTGGTTTTGTTTTTCCAAGAGTATGTTTGAATGACCTATGATTGTATTACACTAAATACCCACATATATTGGATGTATTTATATTATTAACACATAATTATGTAATTGATTTATGCTTAATCTAATGATACGATCTTCGTAAGGTATTTCGTCCCAATATACATTCCATTGAGGCTTATTGGTTGTTGTGCACCCGTTCACTTTTATATGGTGTATATATTACCCTTTGACAAAATATTTCTTGAATATCATTATTTTCATGATATTATATGTTTTGATTAATATTATTATTTAATTATTTTTATTCAAGTATTTTATCATTTGGTAAGGGACTCTTTAACTAAGACAGAATGTTAAATGTCTTAAAGATTGATTCTTCTAAATATTTCTCACTAATGCCCATATCTTCAAAATGGATTTAAGGATTTATTTATATAGATATTAATGTTTTAAAATTATTGTTCCTTTAAAATTTTAGAAGTGGTATTATAAACTTTGATTCAAAAATATTCTTTTAAAAGGTTTTAAATGTTCATTTTAAATTACATTACTTATTTCATTAACATGGAATTTTTTAATTAAAATATACATCATGAATGGAATTGCTCACTTTTATGTCATAACTATGTATTGATGTTTACTTTAAAATTTCACAATTTTATTTTAAAATATTTTTTTTTTCATTTATCAGTGCATGACTGGTAAATATTAAATGTGATTTCAAATTGGAAATGTTATTTTTTTCTTTTATGCTTGTTTTATATGTTATGATTTTGTAATGGTTCATGAGAATTTCATAATTTTATGGGTAGTTTTGTGATAAAATGAGGAAGGGTGACCCCCTAATATCTCTCAACTGCATTAGGTAATGTGATGGAGGTAAATGTTAAGGTTCTACTAAGATATTTTAGTAATATACTGTGATGGGCATTCCAAATGTAACAATAATGGTTGCTCCCTATGTATTTATGAAAGATACAATGTATATCTAATATGTATTCCACAATTTACTTTTATCTTTTATGATTTATATGATGTTTTCTTTTAATAATATTATTAAATGATGTAAGCTATGTAGTTTATGTTTTATGGGTGAAAATATGATTTTGTGAAAATGTTTTCATGGGTTTTAAATATTCAATGGCTAATAGATTTTTTATTTATTTTATATTCCTTACTAATATATTTATTCGTATCCCATGTTTTGAAAAAAAATAATAGGAGATTAAGAATAATATAGTCAAGGATGGGATCATTGAAAAGTTATGTTGTTAAATCATGAAATGATACCGTGATTATTTTTAAAGTAGTTTTGTTTTATAAAAAACATGGATAGTGAGAAGTAGTGTCTACTTGTAATATTTAAGTTTCTATGTATGAGTTATGGTCTAATTATCTAAAAATATAATCCTAAAAAGATCCTAAAAGTTAATTAAATTCAATTTTTGACATATCTCTATATTAAGTAATGTTTAAGGTCTGGGCCTTATAGTTGGTTTGTCATGACCCATCCCACAGGGCCCGAATGTGACTACCCCAATCCCACCTTCCACAGGCCAGGGGTTGGTGACTAGCACCTGGAGGATTTTTCCAAACAGGGAAGACATTACCTTAGATATCAATAAATTCAATAAAAGGTAAACTGAAGCAAACAACAAATAAAAGTAAGGTATAACCACGAGAGTAAAGTACAACCATAAGAACAACTATAAACTGAAAAAAGTGATCCAAAATACAAGCCCTAGAAACTAAAAAAAAGTAAACAACTGACACATCTGCCCTGGAGCTCTACCTAGAGGGTAGTAGGTGTAAGTATGAAGTCGAAGAAGAGGATCTCGACTGCTCTCGTCGCACCATGCTCTACCAAGACACAAACCTCCAATGTCTGCCTTGGAGCATCAGTAGTCTGCACCAAATATACATGTGCAGGAGGAGACCGTGCATGGGTGAGTATAACAATACCCAATAGGATACCCCGAGACCCCTGAAGGTCTCTCAGTAATCCACAAAGGAAAACATCACAATAAATACCACAAATTTAATATCACAAGCATGATCTAAATCATAAAGCACAAGGAAAAATAGAAAGCTCATTCTTACAGTATAACTTCAAGGTTATAGGGTTAGGGATGACTAGTCGTAAGGCCATATCATTCTATCCGTAGTAATTCTAATACTAACCCGTATAGGTCACTGTATGATGACCCGTATTAGTCACTATATGCTGACCCGTTTTGTCGCTGGTGCTGACTCGTATTGGTCACTCGATGCTGACCCGTATTGGTCACTGGTGATGACCTGTATAGGTCGCTTGGTCTGACCTGTATTGGTCACAGGTGATGACCTGTCTTGGTCACTGATGCAGAGATAGAGATGATTAGTCATACAACTAGATTATCCCACTTGGGAGTTTCTGATGTTGACCCACATTGGCCACACTTCTTTCTTTATATCACAGCCAGCCACTGGATTCCTGTATGAAGCACACCTGATCTCCAAACAAATCTACTCCTCAATCCAAAAGTCTTTTTTTAACTGGTACAAAGTCCTACAAAAAATCATACCCAAGGGACCGCCCCGTCATTGGGGTCCCAACGTGATAGACAACGTGTCGATCGGAAGCCCGATCTGTGAGATATGGACACTTTTTTAAAAAGGGCCCGATTTGATTCACGTATGATCCAACCTAGGTTGCACGTCAAACTCTGTCAAAACTCTCATATAGTTTCTCTAATGAATCGCCTCATCACAAAGGTTTTTATGCCACATACTGCCCGTCGATTGGACGTACGGTCTGTTAGTTACACCCCTTTCTATGAAATGGGGGAGATCACACCTTGGTCAGGCCCAGCTCTGTAACGACCCGAATCCGGAGCCCCTCTACTGGTGCCCCATACCCGGTTCGCCACATCACCTCAAGCGCGTTTCCCCGAACGCCAGAGGCTGCCGACTAGCAGCGAGGGCCTTGGTGAGTCGGTGGGGAAACTATGCCCTCATTCGGTAAGGTATACAACAGAAAAACAACAGTCAATAGCGGAAGCAGTAACAACATACATAGCAGTAGGAACCAAACAGTGAAAGCAATGAATATATATAGCAAGGATGAAAATGATACAGCAGGTACAAGTATCTATGGAAAGCAGAAAACACAGCAACATACTAGAATACAACTAAAAACAAATGTAAAAGAAAAAAAAACTCCTCAGCATCGTGAGCCCCGACTCGGTCCCATGCTCTCCAGCTCCAGTGCAATCAAGAACCTGAAGTAGAAGGGCGCTTGCCCTTATCTATACCCACAGTAACATAGTCTACTTGGGTCCAAAAGCTTGACCTAAACAGGGTGTGAGATACAATCCCAGTAGGTAATCACCCAAATATTTGTGCCTAACAGTCAATGAATACAAGGCAAGTAATAAAACAAGAAGAAGTAAACAGGAAAGCACAAGCAGCTACAATCCACAGTTCTAACAAAATAAGAGCACAAGTAAACAACCAGTAATAAAGGAAAAAAGTAACCCTCTGGGTAGATCTCACAGCCTAACCCCTATGGTTCAACCTATAAGTACTAGCATCCCTCTAGGTGGCACACACAGTCTCACCCCTCTGGTTCAGTTAAGAAATTAGACAGACTCTCTGGGGAAGCACTCACCATCAATTCCCCCTATAGTCTCGTAATGTGCTAAAGGCTCTTTGGGGAAGCACTCAACATCTATTCCCCCTGTGGCCCACGTCGAGGAACTACAGACTCTCTGAGGAAGAACTCAACGTCAATTCCCCCTGTGGTCTCGTATCGTAATTAAAAGACACTCTCGAGAAGCCCTTTCGTCAATTCTCCCTTTGGTATACTAATCCAGGTTCTCACAATCCTGAGTGAAAGGTAATACATGCTCAGCGCGCGTGTACGTCGTCTAAGTAAACCTCAAGAACTACTTGACTATCAACTAAGGCTCAGCAGCAAAACAAGGCAACAGTCCACAATCCTACAACTAGGCATGACAACTGGCAGAACGCCAAACAGGCAGAACAAACATGGCAAAGCAACCTGAGCACAAAATAAATTATTCTAATTACAATCATAAACCTCTACTACAACAATCAAGCAAAGCAGACAAAAAAAACAAGGGTAAAACAGGAACACGCAATACCCCGTTCAAGGGTATTGGTGGAATTTGCACAAAATACTCATCAACTTTCAACAGAAAGGCACAAACCACCTACCTCGATCCTAGGAGATCGATATATGTGAACCACGACAACAGATTCCCCTTAGAACGATGTAGATCTGAGAAAACACACAAAATGCTCAACCTACGATATCTTGAAAACAAGGAGGAATCAAGAAACAAGGCTCAAGAAGAAGGAAGAACTCACCACTGCGCTTCCAACACAATCAACCATGCTTGAATCGGAGAATGGACGGTGAGGCGGGAGCTCGTTGAAGATCCAGCCATATGGTCACTCTCGGGCGGACGAAAACTGGAGAAGAAGATGAAAATTGGGGTTAGGCGCGACCCCGATCCATTTAGTGAAAAAAAAGAAAGTACACGGTGTGTACTTTTAGAGTACACAACGTGTACTGGGTCCCTTCCATACTCCGCCAAAATCAGCCTCCACGTCACCCCTACACATCGTGTGTGTGGCCTGGCATGGCCAGCACACGGCTTCGAGCCGGATCAGAGTACACGACGTGTACTCAGAAAGTACACGGTGTGTACTTTGAAAATTTCCATAAAATCCATTTTTCTTAAAAACTCCAGAAAAAAAAACATACCTGAACGAAGATCTGGGTTCTTAAAAACTTCCCACCTTAAAGAAATTCATCCCCGAATTTCCCTAATGGGTCGTATAAGAAGAATCCCCGAACAGTTACAGCCACTATGATCGTACATCGGCCTCCCTCTCCCAGGTCTCGTCTTGTACTTGCCCGTGCTGCCATAGAACTCATACCAGAGGAACAGACCGCCCATGGAGGACCTTCGTACTATGATCGACAATCCAGATAGAATGCTCCTCGAACGACGCATCCGCTTCAAGCTCGACTTCCTCAGGCTGAAAGGCGTGAGATGGGTCTGAAAAGTAACGTCGGAGCTGAGATATGTGGAAGACGTCGTGCATGGACCGATACCTCTGAGGTAGCTGCAACTGATAGGCGACCAGTCCCATTCTCCCCATGACCTCAAATGGTCCGACGTACCGTGGTGAAAGCTTACCCTGTCTCTGAATCCTCTTGTGTCCCAGCCTCGGTGCAACGCGCAGGAACAACTGATCCCCAACCTCGAACTCCAGAGGTCGTCTCCGCTGATCAGCATAAGACTTCTGTCGAGACTGTGCCATATCCATCCTCTTCCGAATCATCTTTATCTATTCTAAGGTCTCCTGAACGAGACGAGGTCCCAGCAAAGCTGCCTCTCCTGCCTCCAACCAGCATAAGGGTGATCGACATGACCTACCGTACAAAGCCTCGTATGGTGCCATCTGAATGGTCGCCTAGAAACTGTTGTTGTAGGCGAACTCCACCAGAGGAATATACTTCTCCCAGGAACCGCCAAAGTCTAGGATGAAATCTCGGAGCATATCCTCAAGCACCTGGATCGTGCGCTCAGACTGGCCATCAGTTTGGGGATGGTATGCTGTATTCAAAAGTACCTGTGTACCCAAGGCCTTCTGAAGTCCCTGCCAGAACTGAGAGGTAAAGCGTGCATCCCTGTCCGAAACAATGGAGTGTGGAACCCCATGTAGACGAATGATCTCTCAGATGTAAAGTCACCCTAGATAATCAACACTGAAGGTCTCCTTAATCGGAAAGAAGTACGCAACCTTCGTAAGCCTATCGACGACAACCCAAACAGTATCGTTCCCTCAAGGCGTCCTCGGTAACCCAGTCACGAAGTCCATTGCGACATCGTTCCACTTCCACTCCAGAATGGGCAACTGCTATAAAAGGCCTGCTGGTCGTTGATGCTCTGCCTTCACCTACTAACAAGTAGAACATCTCATGATGAAACCAGCAACATCCTTCTTCATACCTGGCCACCGGTACTGGCGATGAAGATCCCGATACATCTTGGTGATGCCAGGATGAACTGCCCAAACTGAGGAATGAAAATCCTGCATCAGCTCCTCATGTATGTCTGCTGGCACCCATACACGTCCCTGGAAATGCAATATCTCATCCTCGCCCACTGCCCATCCAGGAAGATGGTCCTCTCCTGACACAATCTCCCGCAGGACTAAGCATTCAGAGTCTGATAGCTGCCTCATCCGTACTCGATCAAGAAGTGTAGAGGTAACAACTACAGAAGATAGGAAGGTCTGCCCCTGTCTATCGTGCACCTCTAGATGCATCTCAGAGAATAGAGCCTTTAGCTTCCACTCTCTGCTGGCCTCCTGAACTGTCTGAATCTAAGTTCTCATACTCAGCGCATCTGCCACTGCGTTGCCCTTCCCTGGCGTATAGGCAAGCTCGAAATCAAAATACTGAAGGTACTCGACCCACCTGTGCTGTCTCAGGTTCAGATCCCGCTGAGTGAAAATATACTTGAGACTCTTGTGGTCAGTGAAGACCACAAAGTGCTCTCCCAGCAGATAGTGTCTCCAATAGCATAAGGCATGAAAAATAGCTGCCAACTCCAGATCATGCATAGGGTAGTTCCTCTCATGTGACCTCAACTGCCGAGACCCGTACACAATGACTCCATCCCCCTGCATAAGCACAGCTCCCATCCTGATACTTGAAGCATCACAATAAACAGTGTAGTTCTTGCCTGGATCCGGCAAGACTAGTATCGGTGCTGACGTCAACCTCCCTTTCAGCTCCTAAAAGGATGAATCATAAGAATCTGACCATAAGAACTTCGCCCCCTTCTTGGTCAGACCTGTCAAAGGTGCTGCTAGATGAGAAAAGTCCTGAATGAAGCGTCTGTAGTATCCAGCAAGTCCTAGGAAACTCCATACCTCAAATACGTTCTTCGGCTGCTCCCAGGAAACTACAGCTCTCACTTTATCTGGGTCCACTAATACTCCTGCCTCTGAGATGACGTGATCCAAGAAGTGAATCTGATCCATCCAGAAGTGACACTTCAAGAGTTTAGCATAAAGCCGATGCTCTCTCAGTGTACTCAGAACGATCTCAAGATGTGTGGCATGGTTGTGTTGAGTGTGATAGTACACCAAGATATCATCAATGAAGACCATGAAAAAGGAGTCCAAGTAAGGATGGAACACTCAGTTCATCAGTTCCATGAAGACTTCAGGTGCGTTCGTGAGACCTAACGACATGACTGTATACTCATATAGACCATACCTTCTCCTGAAGGCTGTCATAGGTATATCTGATGGTCTAACACGCAACTGATGATAACCGAACCTCGAGTCGATCTTCAAGAACACCTGGGCTCCTCGAAGCTAATCGAAAAGGTCATAAATTCTCGAAAAAGGATATCGGTTCTTGACCGTCAACTAGTTCAGCTTCCGATAATCCACACAAAGCCGAAGGGTACCGTCTGACTTCTTTGTAAACAGGACAGGTGAACCCCAAGGAGAATTACTGGGTCGGATGAAACCCTTAGCCTGTAGCTCCTCCAACTGCTTCTTGAGCTCCTACAATTCAGGTGTGGCCATCCTATAGGGAGGAATGGACACCGGCGTCGCTCCTAGCATGAGCTCAATAGATAAGTATACCTCACACTCCGAAGGAAAACCTGAAAAGTCCTTTGGAAAGACGTCCCTAAAGCGATCCACCACTGGAGGAAAATCCAAGTGTGGAGTCCCCTGATCATCCAGATAAAGACTAGCAATCTGGGCCATCACCCCTCCTAGCCCAAGATACTCGAGTCCTGCCCGACTCGCCCGAACGTCCCACTCGCCCTTATGGAGAAAAGACTCGACCTCTGGTGAAACGAAGCTCACTCTGCGACGATAACAGTCAACGACTGCCTGAAAGGGAATAAACCAATCCATGCCAAGGATGAAATTATATCCTGCCATCTCTAGGACATAGAGATCCCATAAGAAGCGATACCCTGCAACCTTGAGAGGGCACTCTCTACACTGACGTACACTATATATCCTCGTCCCCAAAGGTGTGTCTAGTGTCAACGAGTCGGCGGAAGAAAAGATGCAGAGTCCAAGACTCTCCATAATAGCAACAGAGATAAAGCTATGTGTAGCACCAGTATCGAAAAGGGATGAAGATAAAATAGAGGCTACTAAAATCGTACCTCGAACAATATAAGGGTCGGGATCCTGCTCCTGATAAGTCTGCTCCATGGTGAAGGATTGGCCTGCACCACGGCCCTGCACCCCTGGCTGACCACTCTGAGCTGAACCTCCCTGTTGGTGTTGAGGAACTGGTGGCTGACCGCCACAGCCTCGACCTCCACCTCAGCCTGAATGGCCGGAAGAACTCCAGTTCCCCGACTGGTGAGAAACTGGTGGTGCTGCTCTTGAAAGAGGAGTCATGGAAGAACCCCAGTCACCAGCTGCTGGTGAGAAGACCTGACAAAAATGCTGAAGGTGACCCATCTTGCCACAAGATTGGCACTCCACGGGGTCCCTCTGGCACTGTGGCCTTGTGTGCCCTGACCGGCCACACTGGTAGCATGTCACCTGGCTGCCTGACGATGCATCTCGCTTCCTCAGATCACTGCGTGTAGGCTCTCTACGGTGCTTCTTGCTGTCATCTAGAGGAAGACTAGCTATGGAAGCAGAACCGCCCTGGCTCGCAGCTCCAGAGTCTCTCAGATTGTGCTCCGCAATCAGTGCCTGGTTGATGATGGAAGTAATGGAAGTCAACTGGAAGATGTTCACCTGTGAGCGGATCTCCCGCCTGAGACCATCCACAAACTTCCTTGTTAGGAACACCCCACTCCCATCCCGGAGGGGTGTGAAGTGCTGCAGCTTGGTGAAATGAGCATAATACTCCATGACAGAAAGAGTACCCTTCTCTAAGCTCATGAACTCCCGGGCTCGGTCAGCCCTCAAGGTCTCCGGGTAGAAGTAGTCATAGAACACGCGCTGGAACTCCTCCCAAACCATAGCCTGCTGCTGAGCTATCTGTGAGATCACGTCCCACCACCTCTTGGCAGAGTCTCAGAGCATGTAGGTGGCGATCTTAACCCACCTCTCTGGAGGCGTCTCTAGATGCTCGAAGATAGTCAGCATGGCTTCCATCCATGACTCTGCAGCCTGAGGTCCTCCTTCCCTCGAGAACGTAGGAGGATGCTGCTGCTGAAAAACCCGCATCAAGTCTGCCATAGACATGGCAGGAGGCGGAGCTCCCTAGAAGGCCTGCATCATCCTCATGAAACCTTCCCTGAACTGCACATCTGCACCTATAACTGATATAACAGCCGGTGCCAAGGCTGACCCGACTGGAGGATCAGCAGGAAGTCCCTGATTAGACCTATCTAGCATCTGATCACTGCTCGACGAAAGATGTATGACCAGAGGATATCTCGGAGGCATAGCTCTGAAAGATAAAAAGCACACCTTAGATCAGGAAAACAAGGACAGAAAACACAAGAGTAAAAAATGGAAACAGGGGAAGAAAAAACACACAAGTTTGCAAAACATGACTACACAGTGTGTATAAAACTACACGGCATGTCTTCTTAACCCACTGACATGGGAATGTACTCCTGCCCTACCAGTCGTGTACACTTCAAACTACACGGCGTGTTGAACCCACACACGGCGTGTACTTGAAAACTGTTCCCCTTCCCGAGTCTCCTTACACGGCTAACCCACACGGTCCGACTTAACCCGAGACTACATGGCGTGTTCTTGACACACACAGCGTGTACTAGACAAGGCTTCGGCGGCCTGTGTTTGTGAAACACACGGCCTTCTACACGGATGAACCTTACACGGCGTGCTCCGAACAAACACGGCGTGCATAGGCAAGGTGACCTCGTCCCGTGTTGTTCGTGACACGGCCGGGTACCTGGACAAGACTACACGACATGTTCCGAACAAACACGGCGTGTGGAAAAGAAGGTAACGCCGTCCCGTGTTGTTCGTGACATGGCCGGGTACCTGGACAGGACTACACGATGTGTTCCCTAAGGACACAACATGTTCTACCTGAGCTTCCCCGACCCGTGTTCTTAGTGACACGGCCGAGTACACGACTCCGAACTTACACGACATGTTCCTAAAGTTACTATCACAACACTGTGTTCTACTCACATGGTTAGTGACACGGCCTGAAAACTACATGGCGTGTATCCAAAAAGTACACACTGTGTATTCTGGGTTTTTCTGGGCAGTAGCTCAGAAACTGCTCAGACTCCCAGAAACACTAAAAACAAGGGAAAGAGGTGCCAAATTCCGATCTGTGAGGGCCCATACTCCCCGCGAATCAAAGCTCGACATATCCTGTAGTCACATACAAGAAAAAACAATAGATCTCTAACATAACAATAGGGATTCTATCAAGCATCTATCACAACAGCATGCATAATCTACACAAGGCCTATCACAACAGCATGCAATCGCTAATGCACCCTAGATGGCATGGCAAGAATGCATGGCATGTGATTTCTAGAAGTGTCTACATGATGCATGAGATGACATACCCTCATCTCATCGGGTTGCGACATAAATAGAACCGAAATATCAAAACAATAACCACACAAGTCATGCGAATCACTCTAGGTGAAAACATATCAACCATAAAACTCAAAACCAGTAAACTGCAATTAACGAGGTAGTATGGCCTTTCCCTGTACACGGTTTAGCTACTCCCGAGCACAGCTTAATACCAAGTACCGAATCCATCCTATCCCTGGATAAAGTCTCCAAACAGTAAAGCAAGAGAAAAGAACTCCTCTGATACCACTTTGTAACGACCCGAATCCGGATCCCCTCCACTGGTGCCCCGTACTTGGTTCACCACATCACCTCAAGAGCATTTCCCCGAACGCCAGAGGCTACCGACTAGCAGCGAGGGCCTTGGTGAGTCGGTGGGGAAACTATGCCCTCATTTGGTAAGGTATACAGTGGAAAACAACAGTCAACAGTGGAAGCAGTAACAACATACATAGCAGCAGGAACCAAACAGTGAAAGCAATGAATATATATAGCAAGGATGAAAATGATGCATCAGGTACAAGTATCTATGGAAAGCAGCAAACACAACAACGTACTGGAATATAACTGAAAAAAATGCAAAAGAAAAACAAAATAAACTCCTCAGCATCGCGAGCCCCAGCTCGGTCCCATGCTCTCCAGCTCTAGTGCAATCAAGAACCTGAAGTAGGACGCTTGACCTTATCTATACCTGTAGAAAAATTGTCTGCTTGGGCCCAAAAGTATGGCCCAAATAGGGTGTGAGATACAATCCCAGTAGACAATCACCCAAAGATTTGTGCCTAACAGTCAATGAATACAAGGAAAGTAATAAAACAAGAAGAAGTAAACAAGAAAGCACAAGCAGCTACAATCCATAGTTCTAATAAAAGAAGAGCACAATTAAACAACCAGTAAGAAAGGAAAAAGGTAACCCTCTGGGTAGCTCTCACAACCTAACCCCTATGGTTCAACCTATAAGTACTAGCATCCCTATAGGTGGCACACAAAGTCTCACCCCTCTGGTTTAGTTAAGAAATTAGGTAGACTCTCTGGGGAATCACTCACTGTCAATTCCCCCTATAGTCTCGTAACGTGCTAAAGGATCTCTGGGGAAGCACTCAACATCTATTCCTCCTATGGCCCACGTCGAGGAACTACAGACTCTCTGAGTAAGCACTCAACGTCAATTCCCCCTATGGTCTCATATCATAATTAAAAGACACTCTGGAGAAGACCTTCCATAAATTCTCCCTTTGGTATACTACTCTAGGTTCTAACAGTCCTAATTGAAAGGTAATACATGCTCAGAACGCGTGTACTTCGTCCAAGTAAACCTCAAGAACTACTTGGCTATCAACTAAGGCTCAACAGCAAAACAAGGCAACAGTCCACAATCCTACAACTAGGCATGGCAACTGGCAGAACACCAAACAGGCAGAACAAACATGGAAAAGCAACCTGAGCACAAAATAAATTGTTCTAATTACAATAATAAACCTCTAATACAGCAATCAAGCAAAGCGGGCAAAAAAACAAGGGTAAAACAGGAACACGCAATACCCCGTTCAAGGGTATTGGTGGAATTTGCACAAAATACTCATCGACTTTCAACAGAAAGGCACAAACCACCTACCTCGATCCTAGGAGATCAATATATGTGAACCACGACGACAGATTCCCCTTAGAATGACGTAGATCTGAGAAAACTCACAAAATTATCAACCTATGATATCTTGAAAACAAGGAGGAATCAAGAAACAAGGATCAAGAAGAAGGAAGAACTCACCGCTGCGCTTCCAACGCAATCGACCGTGCTCGAATTGGAGAACGGACGGCGAGGTGGGAGCTCGTCGAAGATCCGGACGTACAGTCGCTCTCAGGTGGGCAAAAACTAGAGAAGAATATGAAAATTAGGGTTAGGCACGACCCCGGTCCGTTTAGTGAAAAAAAGAAAGTACACGGTGTGTACTTTTAGATTACACGACGTGTACTGAGTCCCTTTCGTACTCCGCCAAAATCATCCTCCACATCACCCCTACACACCGTGTGTGTGGCCCGGCACTGCCAGCACATGGCTTCGAGCTGGATCAGAGTACACGTCATGTACTCATAAAGTACATGGCGTGTACTTTGAAAATTTCCAGAAAATCCATTTTTCTTAAAAACTCCAGAAAAAAACATACCTGAATGAAGATCCGGGTTCTTACAAGCTCGGTTGGTCCTACTGGAATATGCCAAAGGGAATGCTTCACAGAAGGGGTCCCAACACCTCTGACAGTGTGTCAAATAGACACCCAGTTTGTCAGTTACAAGTGTTTCTTTATTCGGGGATCGGTTGGGTCTGAGCCCGGTCTGACTCAGTCAGGCCGACTCGACGCAACGGGTCCCAGGGTCTACCTAACCCCGCCTGGGTTCGACCCATTAAGGGCTGGCCCGATTCACTAGGTCTGGCCCATTAGGGTCTGCTCGGCTTGTTCACAGGCCTGGTTCATGGTTGGCTCGGCCCTCCAAGTGGGTCTCGGCCCACCAGCGCTGGCCTGCTAGGCCGCGGGTCCGGCCTGATGGGCTAATGGTCCGGCCCGTTCGGCCAACCCATGTCTGTCCTGGTCCACCTGAAGATAGACCCCTCCTCCCAGCTGGCCCCAGGGATACAGGGCCGTTTCGTTCGGCGGGACGCGGCGCAACGTGTGGTCCGCGATGCGGCGCGGCGCGGGGTCCGCGCCACCCCCTCTTGCTGCCACCGGCACTGGCGGGCGTCCCCCTCCTCCCGTGCGGCCAGTTCAGGTAGGCCACCTCTGGCCACCACAATGCATGATGGTGCGCTTCCTTCCCACCTCCTATGGTCGGTTGTCGCATGCCTCCTCCGTCCACCGTCACCCTCCGCCGGTATGGCGCGCTGACGGTTGTTTCCTCGGGCCATTGGACGTGCTCCTATGGTCCATTCACAGTGCCGTCTTCACCTATGGGCCTCCCGGATCACCACCGCCAGAGCATGGCCTTCATCCCTGAATTACTGTCAAATTGGGAAAATCGTCCCTGAAGAACACAACAAAAAGACAAGCGGCAAAGGGTCTGGGCCTTGTTCATATGGCCCACGCCCTCCGCATTTGAGTTATAAAATGAGGGAGGTAATTATTCATCACATTTTAATAATAATGAACATTGTTCAAATCCACCGCAACAACCTCCCACAAATTCAAGAGAGAGGAATAGAATCGAGGGAAAATCTTGAATTAAAAGACAACCTATACCTCATGATTCATTGGGGATACTATAGTCATTGGCATTCGTCATCTGTTGACCATCAGATCGATCCTATAATGGGTGTCTCTAATCCTCCATTCTGTGTCGATGGAATGTGTGGCATTACTTCATTAGGGGTTCCTCGCTTGATGAAGTCGTGTCAAAACCCCACAATAAGCTCCATTTAAATAGGAGGGAGAAATGCAAGAAATGTCCTGAGGAATTAATGAGGTTCATTAATTGACGTAATTAATGTGCTTCGTTAATTGATGTAATTAAAGTGTCTCCTTAATTATGTGAGGGTTAGTTACACAACCAAAGTGTAACTGCGTAATTAACACCCCATAATTAAGGGTTTTACCACCTCTGTGGTCCCCACCACCACCTCTCAATAGGTAGTAGGGAAAAGAAAAATAAAATAACAATTTATGTTATATTATTATTTTATTAAAAGTTGCAAAAAACTATCTTTTTCTTCCAACCAACTATGGTCAAAGTGAATCTTCCCTTAAGAGAATCATGGCATTGCAGATTCAATGGCGCTCTTGGATTTCAATTCTAAGCTCCAGTTTCAAAGATAGAAAATGCCGCCATGCGTTTACTTAACGTACCTTAATAAATTCTAAAATTCCTTTGGGGCACAATGGTCCTCAAAATCATGCACCGTAAATTTTTGAAGACTCAAAAAAATCCCAAATAATTTAAAAACATTACATGTAATTTTCTAGGTCATTAAATTCTCCCCACTTTAGGGATTTACGCCCCTGAAATCCAAATAAGGCAACATAAACAAAGAGGAGTACTGGGCACACATATGAGCCTCTCGCTCCCACGTGATCTCTTTGAGATTCTTGTGCTACCACAGAACGCACAACTTAGGTATCGACCACCCCCGAAGGATCCACTCCTATCAATCCTCTATCTCCAGTAGGTACTCCACAAAAGTTTCCTCATAGAGGGGAGACTCACAAGAATACATAGTCCCCATACTAGAACATCAGTGGTCTCCATCGCCTATCAGCATAGGACTTCCTTCGGCTCTATGCAGTCTTCATCTGCTCTCAGATGACCTGCAGCTTTTCAGTGGTGGCCCGTACCATCTCTGGTCCCATAATTTCTTGCTCTCCTGGATCCATCCAACATAAGGGTGATCTACACGATCGTCCATACAACGCCTCAAAAGGGGTCATTCCAATGGTAGAGTGATAGATGTTGTTGTACGCGAACTCCAACAAGGGTAGGTGGTCCTTCCAACTACAACCAAAATCTAGGACACATGCATAAAGCATTTCCTCCATGGTCCAGATGGTCTGCTCCATCTGACCATCTGGCTGTGGGTGAAAAGCTATGCTCAAGCGAAGCATAGTCCTGAAAGCCACCTAAAATCCTTTCCAAAACTGGGATGTGAAGTGTGTGTCATGGTATGAGACTATCATCGAAGGCACCCCATGAAGTCGCACAATCTCCTGAATGTAGAGATGTCCCAAGATCTCTACCGAACACTTCTCTCGAATAGAAAAGAAGTGGGACGACATGGTGAGTCAGTCAATGATCACCTAGATGGTATAATTCCCTTTGGACGTACGTGGTATCCCAATCACAAAGTCCATCGATATACCTTCCCACTTCCACTCTAGTATATCGAGGGGTTGGGTCAATCCTTATGGTACCTAATTCTCAACCTTCACTTGCTGGCAAGTGAGGCATCTAGAAACAAACTCCGCCACAGCTTTCTTCATCCTTGGCCACAAGTACTAATGCCAAAGGTCATAATACATCTTCATCATGCCTGGATGTACTACCAAGGGGGATACATTGAACTCTCTCAGAACCTCCTCTCGTAGCACCACTGGTATAGCTGTATATCCTTTGAAAAGGATAGTGTACTCTCGACCTTCAGAATATCCGTCGGGTGCATGGCCTAAGGATAACTAAGTACGTGTAGTCTTGTGACTGTTGTCTCTGAGTTGAACCTCCCTGAAATGTTGAAGGAGTGTAGGGAAAACTACCATCGAATGAAGGTAGACTATCTCATCTCTATCCATGTAGGATATCTGAAGCGAGGTTAACTTCTCTGAAGCCTCGTTCAATAGCTGAGAACTCGATCTCTTGCTAAGTCCATCTGCCACTACGTTCCCCTTTCTATAAGTATAGGCTATCTCAAAGTCATAGTCTTAGAGGAACTCTTGCTGACATCACTATCTCAGATTCAGATCTTTCTTTATGAAGATATATCTGTGACTCTTATGGTGTAAGTAAACAATAAACCGCTCACCCATCAAGTAGTGTCACCACATCTTTAGTGCAAAGACTACCACTACCAACTACAAGTCGTGAGTCTCATAATTATACTCATGAGGCCCTAACTGTCACGATCCATAAGAAATCACTGCATCATCCTGCATGAGGACACTACTGATTCCAGTCCCTGATGCATCCCAATAAACCACATAGTTAGTGACCTCCTCTAGAAACCTTGTGATGGGAGCACTGGTCAAGATCTGCCTCAACTTTTGAAAGATCTGATGGCATGTCTCTAACCATAGGAAGGGTTTCCCCTTCTTTTTTAAGGTAGTCACAGGTGCTGCTAATTTGGATAAATCGGGTTTGAACCACCAATTATATCCTGCTAAACCAAGGAAGCCCTACACCTCAGTAACACTCCTGAGTGGCTCCCCATAAAGTAATGCCTTGATCTTCATTGGATCAACTTCAAATCCAGCCTCCGAGATGACGTGTCCCATAAAGTGGACCTTCTGTATCTATAAATCACACTTCGAGAGATTCCCATATAACTGATGCATCCATAGTGTGTCTAGAACTAGCCTCAAGTGTACAATGTGCTATTCCTCAGACTGTGAGTATACCATGATGACGTCAATAAAGACCACCACAAAGCAATAGATGTTTGGCTGAAAGATCCTATGAACACTGATGAAGAATTGGTCATGCCAAAAGGAATCACCAAGAACTCATAATGGCCATACCAAAATTTGATGACTGTCTTCGGTATGTCCTTGTTCCATACCCTATGTTGATGATAGCCTAATATGAGGTCTATCTTCGAGAACCACTTTTCTCCTTTCAACTAATCAAACAGATCATAAATCCTCGGTAGAGGATACTTGTTCTTCATGGTCACCTGGTTTAGGTGCTGGTTGTCCACGCATAGCCACAAACATTCGTCTGCCTTCTTGGTAAAAAACATCGGGGATGTCCATGGAGAAACACTGGGACTTATGAATACCATCCTCTGTAAGTCCTCCAACTGTACCCTAATATCTTGGAGCTCTGCAAGGGCCATCTAATATGATGGTGTAGATATCAGTGATGTCCCTGGGTATAAGTCAATTCAGAATTATACCACTCTATGTAGAGGTAGTCCAAGAACATATTCTACTAAGATTTCCTCATACTTTCCCACCACCATTGGGAACTGTAGACTCGCCTTATCCACCATATCGAATGTCATGCAGGCCAGCTGATATGTAATCGGCTACACCCTTCTGAGCGAAAGCCCATCTCATGCTGCTCTATTTTCCTTCTCACCAACAAGGGAAAAACGACCTCCATCTTTGTGTGTACATCACACTGTATGTCTCAAGAAGTCAATCAGTGCGTGAACAGCTGATAACCAATCCATGCCTAGAATGATGTCCTAGGGATTCAACAACACTACTATAAGATCCCATCTGAAACTCTCTCCTCTGAGAGTAAGATCGCACTATTGGAACCAGTGTTTGACTGCTGAATCTCCTCCTATAAGAGTATACAAACAAAAAGGTCTAGCTAAAATATTAGTCGAAATCTCAGTGTCCCGAACTATGTCCGCAGTGAAGAAAAAAATTTCTAGAACCAGTGTCGATAAGCACTGCTGCTAATGTAGAAAAGATACAGATAATACCTCGTATCATCTTAGGGACATTAGGATTGTGAGTCTCTACTACATGTAGCTAGGACTATACCCATCCACATACTCCTTGATCTCATGGTGGACCTCCTGGGGGTGTGGAGGTAGTGCCAGGTGACCACGACCACCTCCCACTGCACGCCCTGCTCCCCAGCCTTGTCTGCCACCTGACTGACACTCATGATCCTACCGTAGCCACTGCCTCGGTTGCCCATCCCCCATCTTCCAATCATCTGGGCAGGGTGTCATACATTCATGAGTTCTGTGACCTTGTCTCCTGTAGAAAAAACAGATCATGCTTTGATGGTGGCTCCCTCGTCCTATCTAGCCTTGCACCTCCAACCCTGCGTCCCTGGGTCGCCCTCTGGAAGGTCCAGTATGATTGGGATTATCCGTCATCTGTCTACTAAAATCTGCATATGACTCTACTACCTATCATCTGGTAGGGGATTTCACTATTTGTGCATGCTCAGCAAGGATGATCTCCATCAGCAAAGCTCTGTCTAGCACCCCAGCCTGCATCATGATGCTGAGAGAAATTGTTGAAACTCCAATATTTCATCAGATCCCCTTATCAAAGGTCTCAGACCCAATGTAAGGGTCTCATACCATGTCAGTGGAGTATCGGGAGAGTTCAGTAAATCTTTCCGAGTGCTGAGCCACAGTTTGGCTGCCCTGTTACAGATGTAGCAGATCCAGAATACACACAGAGCATAGTGTCTCTAGAATGAACTCCACCCAGAAAAGGCTCTCAAATTCTAGGCAGGTGAGGGTTGTCTCCTCATGCACCAGGAGCATTGATCTCCACCATCTTCTAGTTGAGCCCTGAATAATTCTAGAGGCCAAAATCGCCAACTGATTAGCGGGTGTCTCTACTATGCGAAAGACCCATGAAACCACCTCAAGCCAGTCCTCTGCTACCTAGGGGTATGTCTCGCCTCAAAAAATCAGTGACCTATATCTATAGATTTCATGTAACACAATCATATGGAATGCATGGTCCACTGGTAGCATCTGCTACTCAACGGGTGGTGGTGCTACTGGTACACCACCTGAAGGTTCCATCCCTATGAGTGGTCCCTGTACTGACGTCTCATCACTCGATGGGACACTATCATGATCTCTAAATGGAATTCTGGATAGCTTTATTCATGGAGGTATCTTGTAAGAAACAGATTCACCATAGTCAATTAGCTATACCTGGTGAGATGACTTAAGAAAGATCAAGAAATATTTTTAAAACACTAGCAACCGGTGTTTTCATGTATCAAGATGGAAAACAGAATTCAGGGTCCTGGTGTATGGATACGTTGGTATTTTCACCAACACTAGACTACCTATAATTAAAACCAAACTCATGAAACTTTACACCATTTCCACATTAAAAGTAGACTCTTGGTTCTTCTGGTAGAACCATCCTCCCTTTGATACCACTTTGTCACAACCTGTCCCATGGGCCCCAGACATGACTACCCCAAGCCCGCCTTCCATAGGCCAGAGGTTTGCGACTAGCACCTGAAGATTTTTTCAAAACATGGAAGGAATTTCCTTAGAGATATATACATACTCAAAAAGGAAAACTGAAGTAAACAAACAACAAAAGTAAGGTATAACAACAAAATTAAAGTAAAACCATAAGTACATCTGTAAACTGAAAATAGTGGGCTGGAGTACAAGCCCTAGAAAAATAAAAGAAAGTAAACAGCTGACGCATCTTCCTTGGAGCTCTACCTGGAGGGTAGTAGTTGTAAGTTTGAAGTCGAAGAAGAGGATCTCGATTGCTCCTGTCGCACCAAGATCCACCAAGTCCTGAACCTCCAAAGTCTGCCTCAGAGCGTTAGTAGTCTATAATAGACACAAATGTGTGGGTAGAGCCTATGTTGGTGTGAGTATAACAATACCCAGAAGGGTACCCTGAGACCCTCAAAGGTCTCTCAATAATCTAAAAAGGAAAAATATCACTAGAAATACAACAAAGGTAATATCAAAATCATGATCTAAATCACGAATCACATGGAAAAAGAGACAGCCCACTCTTATGGTATATCTTGAAGGTTTATGGGATAGGGATTAATAGTTGTAATGCTAGATAATCCAATCTATATTAACTCTAATACTTACCCATATAGGTCATTGTATGCTGAACCGTATTAGTCTCTAGATGCTGACCTGTATTGGTTGTAAGTGTTGACCTTGGTCACTAGATATAGACCCATATTGGTCGCTAGTGATGACCCATATAGGTTACTAGTGTAGACCCATTTTGGTTGCTAGTGCTCACCCATCATGGTAACTGATGCAGAGGTAGGGATGATTAGTCGTACAGGTAGATCATCCCACTATGGAGTTTCTAATGCGGACAAGCATTGGTCGCGCTTCATCCTCATGTAGAAGCCAGCCACTAGATTCTCGCACGAAGCACACATGCTCTCCAGAATACTCTATTTCTTAAGGCATCAATCCTTTTTCAATTGGTACAAAGTCCTGCAAAAAGAATACCCATATGATAGACCAGTCATAGTGGTCCTAACATGACAGATGATGCATTAATCAGACGCTCGGTCGGTGAGATATGAGAACTTTTGTAAAAAGGGACCAGTTGGATCCATGTATGATCCAACCTAGGTCACACATCATACTCTATAAAAACTCACTTAGATTTTCTCCAATGAACCGACTTGTTACAAGGGTCCTTATCCCATAGACGGTGCATCGATCAGACGTCTGGTTTGTTAGTTATACCCCTTTTTGTGAAATGGGGGTGATCACACCTTGGTTCGGACCGGCTCAGTCGGGCCCTCCAGAATATGCCAAAGGGAATGCTTCCCAACACCACTGACGGTGTGTCAAACGGACACACGGTTCGTCAGTTACGAGCATTTATTTATTCGGTGACCGGTTGGGTCTGGACTCGGTCTGACTTGGTCAGGGTGTCCCGACACAACTGGTCCCCAGGTCTACCTGACCCTGCCCAGTTCCAGCCTGTTAAGGGTCAGCCCGATTCACTAGGTCCGGCCCATCGGGTTCGGCCCTGCTGGTTCGTAGGCCCGGGCCGTGGTTGGCATGGCTTGCCAGCTCAGGCTCGGCCCACCGGTGCTGGCCCGCTAGGCCAAGTGTCCAACCCACTAGGCCATGGGTCTGGCATGCTGGACCACATGTTCGGCCCACTGGGCTATGGGTCTGGCCTGTTCAGTTGGCCCATATCCTTCTGACCTCATGTATGCGGAACCGTTTCATTTGGCACGACGCGGCGTGGGGTGTGTTTTGCACCACCCTCCTCCCGCACGACTAGCTTGGGCCAGCTGCCTCTAGCCACCACGAAACGTGATGGTGTGCCACCTTCCCACCTCCTACAGCCGGTTTCCATGGGCCTCCTCTAGCCATCGCTATCCGCCACTGGTATGGTGCTCCGACGGTTGTTTCCACAACCCATCAAACGTTATCTAATGGTCCATTCTTGGTGCCCACTACACCTATGGGCCTCCCGGATCGCCGCTGCCATAGAGCGACCTTCTTTTTCTCATTTCTGTCAAATTGGGAAAACCTTCTCCGAAGAATGCTACAAAAAGACAAGTGATGGAGGGTATGATCCTTGTTCGTTTGGATCACACCCTCCGTGTTAGTGTTATAACCAGAGAGATGTAATTATTCATCACATTTTAATAATAATGAACCCCATTCAATTCCCCCGAAAAAACCACCCACAAATTCAAGAGAGAGGAATAGAATTGAGGGAAAATCATGAATTAAAAGACAACCCCTACCTTGTGATTTGTTGGGGATACAGTAGTCGTTGGCGTTCATCATCCATCAGCCTTTAAATTGATCCTACAATGGGTGTCGCCAATCCTCAGTTCTCCATCGGTGGAAGGTGTGGTGTCGGTTTGTCAGGGGTTTCTTGCATGATGATGTAATTCCAAAACCCCACCACAAACTCCATTTAAATAGGAGGGGGAAAGCCGAGCAATGCCTTGAAGAATTATTGAGATTCGTTAATTGACATAATTAATGTACCTCATTAATTGACGTAATTAAAGTGTCTCATTAATTATGTGTGGGATGGTTACACATCCAAAGTGTAACAGTGAAATTAACATCCCATAATTAAAGGTCTGACCACCTCCGTTGTAACAGCCCGGGATTTTATAAAAAATATTCCTTTTAATTTTATTAATGTCTTGTGTTGTACGCTACACCAAAAGGAGCTTACACAACACACATCCTTGACTTGCCTTGCATTACACACAATCACGACCTTCCTCGATAGCGTGTGTAATACGCAATACCGAGTTTCACCAAACAACGATATGCTATTAAAATATTATTAAAACTAGCCGTTATGAATAGTAATAACCACATTTTGAAATTATGTAAATCTTATTTTTTAAAATGGACTTCATTTTTGGATTCGGAGTATCGAATTTAGCCTAAGGTGAAATTTTGGTACTTTTCGGATAACTTTTATTTTCTGATGAATAGTGAAAATTACTAAATTTTAATTAAAAACAACTTTTTTAATCGAAATAATTAATAGTGATAAATTATTAATTTGAGTGGTTTTAAAGTATATTTATAATATATTTTTACAATTTAATAAAATGTTGGTCATTGGTTTTAATTTCACGTTTAAACCAGATATAATCAAGTGTCAATCTTTTGATAGATATTGTTTCTTAAAAACACGCTATTTGTTTTAATAGCGGGATTTAATTATAAAATTAATTAATGCAACTTCTATTTTATGAATTTGGTAAAATAGACTTCATTTTTGAATTCGGAATATTAAATATAGCTTAGGATGAAATTTTGGCATTGTTCTGAAAAACATCAATTTTTGATGAATAGTGAAACTACTAAGTGGTAGTTAAAAAACTGAATTTTTCATAAAACTTAATTTTACCGCTTCTGTGAATGGAATTTCAAAAATCCGAGAGACACGGTTGATGTCACTAAGTAAAATGTGGTTCAATGAGATGAAAATAATTTTTGGTGAATAGTAACTTTTTACTTTTATTTACCACGATTAAAAGTAAATAGGGTAATTAAGGGTAAGAATGATATTAATATTACCCTAACACATGTCCTAATTCTATTGGACAAGTGTATCTCGACCAAAAACAACCTTAAGTGTAAAATATTATCATTTATGCCCACTTGGATTAGATTAGAACATTTATTATTAATTTATTTAAAGAAGGGTTAAAATAGTTAAAATCAAAGTTTAATAAGTAAATCATTTTTAATATGGGGTTATACATAAGATAAATTCGACTATAAATATTCATTAGAAAGATAAAAATATTTCTTACATAATAGTATTTTATTTATAATTTTTAGACATTAAATAATTTAATTTATTTATGACACAATGATGATGCAGTAATTATCTTATTAATGAAATATTGACATAATTGATGTTATAAACACAAAAATAAATGTAATTTGAGACTTTTTATGAATAAAACTAATTTTCTAGGTTACTATGATATATTAATGTTGCTTTAATAAACTTGGTTCGAACATATAATTCTGTTATGACTTTCACAAAAATCATATATCAAATAGTGTCAAAATTGACACAAAATAGTTTTTAAATCAAATATTATATTATTAATTGTTATTTTATTCCTAAAAATCTAAGGTTCGGCCAAAGGACTTAGATAAGGATATATATATTAATAATAAACAATTTGGGGTTCTTTTGGCATGTTATAGTAAGTGTATTAACCATATAGTGTAAGAAAACCAAAAGACTCGGTAAAAGTTAAATTATTTAACTTAGAGTTAAATCTAATTGATAAGGTTAAAATAATAACCTAAACTTGTCTAAATCCTATTGGTTGATAGGATTTAGACCCATCCCCACTTTATCTTCTAAATAAGACCATTTGGAACCATTATAAACCGATTTTGACTTTAATATAAAATAATATTTTGAGATATTCCTAAGGTGCCCCTCTCCTCCCTTATAAAAGGGCACCTCCTCCCCCTCATCCTCAAACCAATTTGAGCACTCAAGCTCGGCCAACCCCTGCCATTTTCTCCTCTCCAATTCCCTAGAATAATCCAAGAGGTCCTGGTCTTCTTCAAAGACCAATCTTAGTTCCCTAAGTGGAGGATTCAAAGAGGCGTTCCAAAGAAGAGGTAATATCCATTACCGATCTTTTCAATTTATTTCTTCTTCAACTTCTTCTTCTTTAGTTGTTTCATGATAAAGTAATAACATAAGTATTACTTACATACTGATATGTTATTATAAATATTAAACAACCCTAATTTACCTTCTATCCATCCTACGGAAAAATGAAATCACCGCGCGAGCGTACGTACGGAATACCGTCTCCACGCCGTGGTGTAATCTATTTTCCACCACCACCTTACAAGGATGGGTATAATGGTGTAATGAGTAACTATTTATGATTATTATAAAGTAATATTGATACTGAAATAATATATACTCCAATACAATTCCACGATCATAGGAACGATATCATCACTCGTGCGTACGTACGGAATACCGTCTCCACGATGTGATGCGACTCGTTCTACATGATCATCATTACATAGTAATTATATAAATGAATTGAATGAATAAATATGATATATGTTACACTAATACCATTCTGGATATAAGGTATCTATAACCTTAAAAGAATAATAAGAATGTATTCGGCAAAACACGCATAAGAACAAAAGGCAATAAAGACCCGAGTAACAAGTAACAATGAAATATTACTAACAAGAAGCTAAGAATATGACCATATATGATATCATATCAATATGTATGATTCTGGAATAAGTCAATAACATTATTTAAACCATTATACAGGAGCTTCGGACACGTACAAAGCAAATCGGACCTAAGGTAAGGGAAATATCACAATCTCATTTTTATCCGAGATTGTTTATTCGTAAGTATTTACTGGGGTGTATTTTATCATCCACATCCATGTTTCATCAATATGTAATATTATTTCCATCCACCTACAATTTTTTAAATCCAATTTTACCCTTCGGTGAGTTTTTAGTAAAAGATTTGAAAGGAATATTTTGTCATTTTTCATACGAGGTACTTTTTGACTTTTCCGACAAAAGTACGAGAAGAATGTTTTTTTATACGGCATGAATGGATTTTTAAAACATTATTTCCAAGAAGCTTCCTTTACAAGTTTTCAAGTTTATTTTTAATCAACTTCTTTTAGTTTAAATTTTTATGGTATGTTTAGAAAGGAAAAATGTTTTTGAAGTAGAAAGGATATTTTCCTCAAGAATAGAGTTCAAGTATTTTATCAAAATTATTTTCCATCTAAGATAATAAAACAGTTCTGTTTTTATCCCTATTATTACATGGATTTGATTATGTTGTGATGGAAATATTTTTATGAATTCCTTTATCTTATATGAATTGTTTTATGATGTCATGTTGTTTAAGAATCCCATTTTTATTACATGGGTTACGCTATGATGTATGGTTTATGATTATGTGGCACACATAAGAAAGGATTCATTATAAGATGGGTGGGACCTATATCTCCCTCCATTGCATTGGGTAAAGATTTTATATCTCATGAGATAGACATGGCTGGAACGGTACGTTATACCGGTTCAGTGAAACAGGACTGGAACGAGGGTGACTCGGTTCAGAAAGGGACTTTGTCCACTAAGATAGTCTTGGCAATGAGTCATGACTAACAAGAAATTATTTTCCATGATTATGTGTGTATGCCACAAAGTTTCATGTTTTAAGTTATGCTTATTGGTATTTCATTTCCCCACTATGATTTATCCCATGATATGAAATTATGCTCTCTTTTGCAGGTTAAGATTTCCAAAAGTTATGTTCTTATGAATATGATGTGATTGATTCTTCTTTTTCTTACCCTTACTGAGCATTTGAGCTCACCCTTTTATGTTTTCTTTTCCCCAGGATATAAAGAAAGGTTTTAGGTAGAAAAAAAAGGGAAGATTGTTATGGGAGATATTGAAGATCTTTCACCACGATTAGAAGATTACGTTCTGAGTTTCCAAAGACACTAAACTATTATGATCCTTGTGTGTGTGTTTTTGTTATGTACTAAGTATTCCGCAAAAGTAATGTAATGTCCATGTACGTCAGGCTTCGGGTCTCTACATTTGGTATCAGAGGAAAGGTTTAGTCAACCTTTGGAAACTAGGATTCGAAAACGTTAGTGAGATCCCTAGAGATATTTCTAAGGTATGTCTAGGGATGTCCCTAAGGATAAGTATACGTATAAGATACAGTCCTAGAACTATGGTAACGATCATAGAATTTAACCTAAGAAGTTAGATATTGAGGATACTCCCCCTTTATAATTTTGTTTTCCCTAGCATGATTTTTTCCTCTCACACTATTCTTTTTGGGTTTTAGACGATGGATGGAACCCGAAGGAACCGTGTTGATCAATGCAATGGACAATGCAATGATTGTCCTCTTGAACAAACAAATGTTATGGGAGATGGAGTGCAAAATCTTATTGTTATCCTTACACAAGCTATGAATCATTCTGGACTTCCAAATGAGCAGAGAAAGGAACAGTATTCTATTGAGTCCTTCATGAGGCAACGTCCACCTTCTTTTAGTGGGACTTCCGATACACTTGTTGCTGAACAATGGATCAGTACCACTGAAAAGATATTTTTAGTTCTTCAATGTTCTGAGCATGATAAAGTCATTTTAGCAGTATATCGTTTGGAAGGTGAAGCTGATCAATGGTGGAATCTTATCAAGAATACGAGGCAAAGAGATGAAATTGAGTCCATGGAATGGGAGGAGTTCAAGAACTTGTTTTTCAGTAAGTACTTCCCTCGTATTCTCCGAACAAAGATGGAGAAAGAGTTTCTTGAACTGAAGCAAAGGGATGATGAATCTGTTGGTACCTATGAAGCAAATTTTACAAGACTTGCAAGGTACGCTTCTGGTATTATCATCCAACCTGAAAGTAAAGTTGATCGATTTTTCAGTGGCTTAAAACCAAGTCTTCGAAGGGCATTAGCTATAAGAGACTTCAGTTGCTATGAATAAATTGTGCGTTGTGCTATCAAGGTAGAAATGGAAGTTGGTGTTACATATCCATCTCATGGTTTTGACAAGAAACGAAAGATGGAGTTCAAGGAGAAATATCAGAAGAATGGTGAAAAGAAGATGAATGTTTCCTTATGCTCAAAGTGTGGAAAGAAGAATGGAGGAGATTGTCTTAAAGGGACTAGAAAATGTTTTAAGTGTGGAAAAGAAGGTCATCGAGTAGCTGAGTGTCGAAGTAATGGAAAAAGGGTTTCTAATGACGTGAACAAAGAAAACACTGCAGAAAACGCACCACCAAAACTTCAATGTTTCAAGTGCAAGGAGATGAGACATTATGCCAATAAATGCCCTAATCCAAGGGTTAGTGATGATCAACATGAGCAACCACTGAAGGCAAAGGACAAAGGGAAGTCACATGCGATCACTATTGGTGATGTTGAATATGACAACGATGTGGTGGAATGATTAAGTGTTTATGTAATGGGATTCGAAAATAATATTGTATCATGGAGTATTAGAATATTTATGTATTGGTCTAATGTGGTATTCAAAGTAATTGAGATATTTTTGGAAATAAGATGATATGCGCATAATGAAGGGAAAATGAGAAAACAAAATGTTTAACAGTATTCATGAGCTCATGATTGATATAAGGACTAAGTGATATCATGGTTTGAGTATATAGAATTTTGACGATTTTGGTATGTGGAAAGTGTTAAATTTTTACTACATTCATGTTTTCACTAAGGTATTCAAGATAATACATGATTAAGGACTTTGAATGTTTGGAATGTGACCAACAAAACATATCTTATGATATATGGGGATCGACGATGGTGTTAAATCTCTGGTAATCGTTTTCACTATGTTATGAGAGTGGACTGCAGTATTATGGATAAGCCTAAATATTGGAATGGATTATGTTGGACATAAGTTAGTATTGTTTAAGGATAGAAGTTTTTTCGATATTATTGATGAGATGTTATAGTAATATAGTTTTAGAAAAAGGACAACCTGCAGGACGGGCGACAACCCATCGCGTCGGACAAGGCTGTGGGAATCGAACCCACAACCAAAGTGCGACTGGCCTTTATTGCCTACCACTGGCCTACAGGAAGTCCCTGTTTAGTAGAAACTAGTTTTATTATATTAAGAAGTATGATATATGAAGTATAAAGTCCATTTTAGGAACCATATATGATTAATCTCACTATAGATCGACTTATGTATATAATTTTTGCTAACCTTTTGTTTGAGACAGATGAAATGACCCGTCATTCTATCACATGATCTTCTAACACTTCACGAATAACAAATTCAACTTCATTTATTAAGAGATGAAGTGGAAATTGTTAAAGGCACGAACAACAGTGAGATTGTACCAAAATAAAGTAAGTATTTATTCTAATTCTTTAACTTTAGGGAAACGATCTTAAAAACCAAAAATGTTGTCCTAGTGATCTTATACCTGATGAATCAGATGGTACCTTATATCATCACAAATCTATGGATTTGTGATTACTGGCTTTTCCCTAGCCATGTTCTCTACCACTCTCCATCAGAACATGATGGTTAGATTTCTCTTTCATATCCATATTTTCACCTATGTGGAAACTCAGTGATTAGTTTATTTGGGTAACCGTTACGTTTCATACTTTTGTTTTTAAAGATTGGTTTTGATATTCCTTTTTACGATGTGGGTTTCTATTAAAGAAACTTTCAAATAGTAAACCATTTATAATCCCGATGAATTTCGAGGGCGAAATTCATTTTAAGGGGGGTAGAATGTAACAGCTCGAGATTTTATGAAAAATATTATTTTTAATTTTATCAATGTCTTGTGTTGTACGATACACCAAAAGGAGCTTACACAACACACATCCTTGACTTGCCTTGCATTACACGCAATCGCGACCTTCCTCGATAGCGTGTGTAATACGCAATACCGAGTTTCACGAAACAACGATATGCTATTAAAATATTATTAAAACTAGCTGTTATGAATAGTAATAACCACCTTTTGAAATTCTGTAAATCTTATTTTTCAAAATGGACTTCATTTTTGGATTCGGAGTATCGAATTTAGCCTAAGGTGAAATTTTGGTACTTTTCGGATAACTTTTATTTTCTGATGAATAGTGAAAATTACTAAATTTTAATTAAAAACAACTTTTTTAATCGAAATAATTAATAGTGATAAATTATTAATTTGAGTGGTTTTAAAGTATATTTATAATATATTTTTACAATTTAATAAAATGTTGGTCATTGGTTTTAATTTCACATTTAAACCAGACATAATCAAGTGTCAATCTTTTGATAGATATTGTTTCTTAAAAACACGCTATTTGTTTTAATAGCGGGATTTAATTATAAAATTAATTAATGCAACTTCTATGTTATGAATTTGGTAAAATAGACTTCATTTTTGAATTCGGAATATGAAATATAGCTTAGGATGAAATTTTGGCATTGTTCTGAAAAACATCAATTTTTGATGAATAGTGAAACTACTAAGTGGTAGTTAAAAAACTGAATTTTTCATAAAACTTAATTTTACCGCTTCTGTGAATGGAATTTCAAAAATCCGAGAGACACGGTTGATGTCACTAAGTAAAATGTGGTTCAATGAGATGAAAATAATTTTTGGTGAATAGTAACTTTTTACTTTTATTTACCACGATTAAAAGTAAATAGGGTAATTAAGGGTAAGAATGATATTAATATTACCCTAAAACATGTCCTAATTCTATTGGACAAGTGTATCTCGACCAAAAACAACCTTAAGTGTAAAATATTATCATTTAGGCCCACTTGAATTAGATTAGGACATTTATTATTAATTTATTTAAAGAAGGGTTAAAATAGTTAAAATCAAAGTTTAATAAGTAAATCATTTTTAATATGGGGTTATACATAAGATAAATTCGACTATAAATATTCATTAGAAATATAAAAATATTTCCTACATAATGGTATTTTATTTATAATTTTTAGACATTAAATAATTTAATTTATTTATGACACAATGATGATGCAGTAATTATCTTATTAATGAAATATTGACATAATTGATGTTATAAACACCAAAATAAATGTAATTTGAGACTTTTTATGAATCCCACTAATTTTCTAGGTTAATATGATATATTAATGTTGCTTTAATAAACTTGGTTCGAACATATAATTCTGTTATGACTTTCACAAAAATCATATATCAAATAGTGTCAAAATTGACACAAAATAGTTTTTAAATCAAATATTATATTATTAATTGTTATTTTATTCCTAAAAATATAAGGTTCAGCCAAAGTACTTAGATAAGGATATATATAATAATAATAAACAATTTGGGGTTCGTTTGGCATGTTATAGTAAGTGTATTAACCATATAGTGTAAGAAAACCAAAAGACTCGGTAAAAGTTAAATTATTTAACTTAGAGTTAAATCTAATTGATAAGGTTAAAATAATAACCTAAACTTGTCTAAATCATATTGGTTGATAGTATTTCGACCCATCCCCACTTTATCTTCGAAATAAGACCATTTGGAACCATTTTAAACCGATTTTGACTTTAATATAAAATAATATTTTGAGATATTTCTAAGGTGCCCCTCTCCTCCCTTATAAAAGGGCACCTCCTCCCCCTCATCCTCACACCAATTTGAGCACTCAAGCTCGGCCAAACCCTACCATTTTCTCCTCTCCACTTCCCTAGAATAATCCAAGAGGTCCTGGTCTTCTTCAAAGACCAATCTTAGTTCCCTAAGTGGAGGATTCAAAGAGGCGTTCCAAAGAAGAGGTAATATCCATTACCGATCTTTTCAATTTATTTCTTCTTCAACTTCTTCTTCTTTAGTTGTTTCATGATAAAGTAATAACATCAGTATTACTTACATACTGATATGTTATTATAAATATGAAACAACCCTAATTCACCTTCTATCCATCCTACGGAAAAATGAAATCACCGTGCGTGCGTACGTACGGAATACCATCTCCACGCCGTGGTGTAATCTATTTTCCACCACCACCTTACAAGGATGGGTATAATGGTGTAATGAGTAAATATTTATGATTATTATAAAGTAATATTGATACTGAAATAATATATACTCCAATACAATTCCACGATCATAGGAACAATATCATCACTCGTGCGTACGTACGGAATACAGTCTCCACGATGTGATGCGACTCGTTCTACATGATCATCATTACATAGTAATTATATAAATGAATTGAATGAATAAATATGATATATGTTACACTAATAACATTCTGGATATAAGGTATATATAACCTTAAAAGAAGAATAAGAATGTATTCGGCAAAACACGCATAAGAACAAAAGGCAATAAAGACCCGAGTAACAAGTAACAATGAAATATTACTAACAAGAAGCTAAGAATATGACCATATATGATATCATATCAATATGTATGATTCTGGAATAAGTCAATAACATTATTTAAACCATTATACAGGAGCTTCGGACATGTATAAAGCAAATCGGACCTAAGGTAAGGGAAATATCACAATCTCATTTTTATCCGAGATTGTTTATTCGTAAGTATTTACTGGGGTGTATTTTATCATCCACATCCATGTTTCATCAATATGTAATATTATTTCCATCCACCTACAATTGTTTAAATCCAATTTTACCCTTAGGTGAGTTTTTAGTAAAACATTTGAAAGGAATCTTTTGTCATTTTTCGTACGAGGTACTTTTTGACTTTTCCGACAAAAGTACGAGAAGAATGTTTTTTTATACGGCATGAATGGATTTTTAAAACATTATTTCCAAGAATCTTCCTTTAAAAGTTTTCAAGTTTATTTTTAATCAACTTCTTTTAGTTTAAATTTTTATGGCATGTTAAGAAAGGAAAAATGTTTTTGAAGTAGAAAGGATATTTTCCTCAAGAATAGAGTTCAAGTATTTTATCAAAATTATTTTCCATCTAAGATAATAAAACGGTTCTGTTTTTATCCCTATTATTACATGGATTTGATTATGTTGTGATGGAAATATTTTTATGAATTCCTTTATCTTATATGAATTGTTTTATGATGTCATGTTGTTTAAGAATCCCATTTTTATTACATGGGTTACGCTATGATGTATGGTTTATGATTATGTGGCACACATAAGAAAGGATTCATTATAAGATGGGTGGGACCTATATCTCCCTCCAATGCATTGGGTAAAGATTTTATATCTCATGAGATAGACATGGCTGGAACGGTAGGTTATACCGGTTCAGTGAAACAGGACTGGAACGAGGGTGACTCGGTTCAGAAAGGGACTTTGTCCACTAAGATAGTCTTGGCAATGAGTCATGACTAACAAGAAATTATTTTCCATGATTATGTGTGTATGCCACAAAGTTTCATGTTTTAAGTTATGCTTATTGGGATTTCATTTCCCCACTATGATTTATCCCATGATATGAAATTATGCTCTCTTTTGCAGGTTAAGATTTCCAAAAGTTATGTTCTTATGAATATGATGTGATTGATTCTTCTTTTTCTTACCCTTACTGAGCATTTGAGCTCACCCTTTTATGTTTTCTTTTCCCCAGGATATAAAGAAAGGTTTTAGGTAGAAAAAAAGGGAAGATCGTTATGGGAGATATTGAAGATCTTTCACCACAATTAGAAGATTACGTTCCGAGTTTTCAAAGACACTAAACTATTACGATCCTTGTGTGTGTGTTTTTGTTATGTACTAAGTATTCCGCAAAAGTAATGTAATGTCCATGTACGTCAGGCTTCGGGTCTCTACATCCGTACTCCTCACCACCGCCTCTCTATAGGTGGTAGGAAAAATAAAAATAAAATAAAAATTATGTTATTTTATTATTTCTTTAGAAGTCAAAAAACTATCTTTATCTCCCGACCAACTACGGTCGAAGTGAAGCTTCCCTTAAGTGAATCCTGGCATTATGGATTCAATGGTGCTCTCAGATTTCAATTCTGAACATCGGTTTAAAAGTTATAAAATGTCGCCCGCGGGTTTACTGAACGTACCTTAAAAAAATCAGAAATTCATTTTGGTCACACCAGGCCTCTGAATCACGCACCGTCAATTTTAGCAGACTTGTAAAAATCCAAAATAATTTAAAATAAATTACATGGAATTTTATGGGTCTTTACATGGTATCATAGGATTGTTTTGACAACATTGGAGATTAGGATATTATCTATAGGGTTAGGTATATCACCATGGGATTATAATTTTATGGTATATTATAAGTTCAATGTCCTAGAAACACCTTTTGAGGCTTTATGATATGAAATATTAATGTGACTAAGGGTATTTTCATAGACATTCATCTTTGATGATATTATGGGTTATTATTTTTTGGGATGAAAAATACGAGGTTTGAGATAACGATTAAGGTTAAAATATGTCATGGTTTTTTTGAGGATTTTTTCTCATTTTTGGGAATGTTATAAAAATATATTGTTTTTGAAAAAAGACAACACGCAAACCATCTAAAAACCTATCATGTCAGAAAAATCTGTGGGAATCGAACTAACAACTGAAGTGAGACTATGATTTATCACCTACCACTGGATGACGTGAAGTCCATGACTTATTTTTTTTAGTTAAATAATCTTATGGATCAACAATAAGTTGATTTTTGGAACTTATGTTTTATCAAATGGATATCCTTTGTATATGAAAATGATGTGGTGATTAAGTGATAAATGTTATTTTATAAGACTTTCTATATTTAGGGAACATTATATACCCCAAGGAATATAGAATACTATGAGATTTAATTTGAGGACTAATGTTGGAATTTCATTTTAGAAAAATCTATTTTTTTTATTTTGGACATATGGTGATTTGGGTTATTTTTGGAAATGATTATCCTATCATGGAGAATATGTTATTCAATTAATTACTTTTAAGTATGATAATTTAAGAGTAGTCAATGTTATTTGGATATAAATGTTAAGATTTATCTTGGAAGACTATGTGATCAATTTTTTCAGAATTTTTCGTTTCAATCATAGTTTGGAATATTTTGAGGAATTTTAAGAATAAATATTTATTGAATGGAATTTGGTGAATATTAGGTATTTTTTTGTTGAATTTTAGAGATTTATATTAGTATTTATTTTTATAAAGGATTATTCATTTAGGGGATTATATGATCGTGTATTAACCATTTTGGTTTTGGTTAATGTTTAAAGATAAGGGAAATATATAGTTCATCTTTTTTGGATTATGTGATTCTCTAGCTGTAGATTATAGTGTTTTAGGTGTGAACAAGTCATCTTGAATACTCATCATTTTGAGAAAAGATGAGTTTGTGGTAGATATTTTTTAAAGGATGAAACTGTACTTGAAAAGTAAGTATGTTTCTTTGTGTTCTTATTCTATTTAGTAAAATAATTCCTCAACTTTGTGAAAATGATTGTAAAACAAAAACATTTTTTGTTTAATTTTCCTAATATGAAATCAATGATCGTTTAACCATCCCATATTTGTGTTTTTCTGGTTGTTAACATTCTCCTAATCATGTTTTCTATCACACACCATTAGAAAAAGATGGTTAGTTTTTCTTCCATATCCACTTTTTCTGACATTTAATCCTAGTATGTGTATACTCTGGTGACCATTTTACTTCTCTTTCTTTCTTTTAAAGTGATAGTTTTGTAGAATCTTTTTCTAATGTGGGATTTTCAGTGAACTTACCAAGAAACATTTTAAAATTGCGAGGACGCAACTTCCAAAAGGGGGTAATGATGTAACATTCTGAGTTTTAAGAATGAATCACAATGTTCAATAGCTTACATGATATGCTATATTGAGCTTAAACAAACAACGAAATATTATTTTTTAAATGTTACCATTATAACCAATCCGTTGGAATGGAAGGAATGAATAGTATCAAATAAATTATAAAAATATGGTTTAAAAAAGTTTAAATAATTATTCATTTGTTACCAAATTTATTATAAATTGAAATAAAAATGGTTATGACCCGTCCTAGTGGGGCTCGCGCCGCGACTCCCCAAGCCCACCTCCAATAGGCCAGGGGCTGGTGACTAGCACCGAGTAGGCATATTACTAACATGGGATGCATTGCCTAAGTACCTTTACACACACAAACATCTCCAAGACCACAATGATGAAATGTAAAAACCACTAGGGAACAAAATGCATGCATACAACTAAACCCAACCAATATAGTATGACGGAAAGTAAAGTATTGAAAGTAAACTGGGCCAGAATACAAGTCCACCAAAAACAAGAGTCTGAAAACTACAAAGTCCAACCTGTAAACACAAAATGGTTCTGGGACTACTGCTTATAGTCATAGGATCACCTCATCCTGTATGGAACTCAGAAAGCTCAATCATATCGTGGTCCGCCCTAGACTCAGTCAAAAGGATGCTCGTCTGCACAAGACACGGCACGTGCGAGAAAAGCCCGTGCAGGGGTGAGTATAAAAATAATCAATATAGGACCCCAAAAACCACAAAGAAATACAAAAAGGAAAGGCATAGTCATCTCTGAAAAATATTTCTACTAATCATATAGTAAGAGAAATAGAAAATAACCAGATATACTCAACACCCAAACCCATAGTCTAGGGACAAGTCACGCAACAACATACCCCCACTAGGGATTCAGTTCGAAGATTCCACGAAGAACTCATTTGGGAGAACTCACTCCACGAGTCTGAAAACTCTGATGACGTTCGTCCAAGAAGTACTGTCTGTTGGTAAAGGTCACGAGAGATAGATACACTCATTTCGGAAGAACACACTCCTGAGTGGGAAAGATCACGATACACAGATGATGATCACTTCCAGGGCCTTGGAGGATACCACGACTCATCAGGAATTCACCTTCTAGGTATAGGATTGACGCCCTATGGAAGTGGTCACATCGATACCAGACTCCACCTAGGGTCAAGAATTTATAGAGGATCTCACTTTAAGACTCTCAGAGAGATACCTGCCTCTATCTTAGAAAGTACTGCTAATGGGATCATACTCCTGTAGTAGGAAACGATACCTGATCTTCAGGGGAATTAGAAAAAGGGGCACTAACCCAAATGAAACATGTGCAAGATGTGATGGACAAGAAGATCAATCCATGTACAAAATGGTACACGGTGTGTAGAAGTACTACGCAGTGTGTCTTTTGACCCCGGGTACTACCCGTGTACAACGACCCGTGTCGCAAGGCTGGTCATGTAGGAAAGTCAGTACATGATGTGTAGTACAGATCACACATCATGTTCAAGTAACTGGGGTCATCTCCGTGTATGCAGCCGTGTTCCCATACATGACTTAATCCTGTGTCCGTGTATCACCGAGATACACATTGAGTCCCATGTAATTGCCTCTGCCATACCGCATAGGGTCTACACACCGTGTTCTGAAGCCGTGTAGTTTATCCCGTGTCTGTGTACTTCCCAAAATACACACCGAGCTTTGGGGAAGGTCCAACACACCGTGTGACTGGGGTTACACGCCGTGTGATACCTGTCTGACCCCCGAAACCCTAGCCACCGCCGTCGATACCACACGACATGTTCTTTGGAATTTCACGCCGTGTATTCTGGAATTTTCTAGAATCATGAACCTAATTACTCGTGCCTCGGTGATTCTACAATCATCAATCCAACCGTCTGATCACAATGAAACTCTAGAGTTTAGGTCGCCCGCTCATCACGAAGTCGATTTCGTAAGTTTCAGGCCTCCGATCAACCCTAAAAATGTGTTTTGATCATCCGCGTGAAGAACGGTGGAAGAATGATCATTCTCAAACCATGTAAATTCATCTACTGCCATCACCATCGTGCCTCCTCTAGGTCTCCATGAGGTTAGATCTATAATTTGAGATCGTTGAGTCTCAAAATGGATGTGAAATGATCCATTGTTCATCGCCCCATGAAGAATGCGAAGAACGCAAGAGAAAAAGAAAGGGGGAAAATAAATCAAAAAGAAAAATTAAGGAATGAACCTCCAACATAATTTGTCATGGTGTTGATATGATCTCGTTAGTAGGATCAAATGAAGCATAATCAAAACAATAATCTAACATGGATAAACTCCGTGTGATTAACCCAATAAAAACCCTCCTGCAAGAATGTAGAAATCCACAAATCAACCTGTTTGTGGGTTGATCCGTGTTCTTTGTTCAATCCAAAAATGGGGAAGAAGTTAAATCAAAATAAAAAATCCCTACCTTGATTTGGTTGAATAACGATCATCGTGTCGTGTTTGTTGTCAAGGCTCGTTGTATCCGAGATACACCGTCGTCGTCCGCCAATGGGTTCTCCTATAAAGCTTCAAGAGTCTCTATCTCAATTCACAGGGTTATGAGGCTAACCCTGTGAACTTTCCATAAGTAGGTATTTAAAAAAGGGAGGAATTTGGTTGATGCGAAAAAAAGAAACTTTTAAATAAAATAAATTATTATTATATTTTATTTCCATTAAACGTCCAAAAACTAACTCTCGTAGCTGACCACACCGATCGAAGTTAGGACCCACCTAAGGTAATGTCGCTACTCTGAACGCAACGGTGCCCTCAGATTTCTGATCTAGGCACCCATTTAAAAGATATTCCACATTTTCAGGAAAACCGCTCATGCACGCTGTTTAATGGTTTAATTTATTTCAAACATTTATTCTGGGCAATCTGGGCCTCAGAATCGCACTCCGTCGAAAGATTTGGTCTTGTAATAATTCCATATAATATTTAAAAATAATACACAGAAAATACAAGACATTAAATTATCCCCACCTTGGGGCTTTACATCCCCAAAAATCCAAAACAAAGGCTACTAAAAAAGATGTGAGTACTGGGCACAGATATGAGCCTCCCGATCCCACAAGCTCTCCTGAAGATTCCCATGCTACCACCGGACGTGCACCAAGTGAATTGATCACCCACGAAGGATCCTCTACTGCTGATCCTTGATCTCCACTGGGTACTAAGAAAATGTCACTCTATCCTTGATGTCCAGCTCACCCCAGTCAATGATGTGTGATGGGTCATGCACGTACCTCCTTAGATCTGACACATGGAAGACATCATATACCTGATGCAATTGTGGCGGTAGAGCTAGGTGGTATGCCACCTCACCAACTACGATCAGTATCTGGAAAGTTCCTATGAACCTTGGATATAGCTTGCCGCCCTGGCCAAATCTCCACAACCCTCATCGAGGTGAGACCCGAAGAAAGACGTGGTCTCCCTCCTCGAACTCGAGTGTTCTTCATCATCTATCAGCATAAGACTTATACTGGGTCTAGGTAGTCTTCATCCACTCTCAGATGATTTGTATCTTCTCAGTGGTAGCTCTCACCAACTCTGGACCCATGAGTGTTGACTCTCCAGGGTCGGTCTAAAAAAGCGGTGATCAGAAGAGTCTCCCATATAATGCCTCGAAAGGTGTCATACCAAAGGTGGAGTGGTAGCTGTTGTTGTATGAAAACTCCACCAGTGGTAGGTGGTCATCCCAACTATGACCAAAGTCCAAGATACAGGCCCACAACATATCCTCCAGAACTTGGATGGTCCTCTCTGTCTAATCATCAGTCTAGGGATTGCTCAAGCATAACTGAGTCCCAAAATACTCTTGAAATCCCTTCCATAACTAGGATGTGAAAAGGTAATCTTGATCCGAGACTATTTTTGATGGGATGCCATGAAGCTAAACTATCTCCAGCACGTAGAGGCGTCCTAATCTCTCTACATAACTATGCTCCCTGATAGCTAGGAATTGGTCTGACTGGTTTAGTCGGTCAACGATCACCTAGATGGAATCATGCCCCTTGGACATCCATGGTAAACCCATCATGAAGTTCATCGATATTCAATCCCACTTCCACTCTATAACATACAGGGGGTGAGATAATCCCACTAGAACCTAGTGCTCAGCCTTCTCCTGCTAGCATGTAAGGCATCGAAAAACAAACTCTGCTACTGCCTTCTTTATGCCTGACCACCAAAACTTCCATCAAAGATCCTGGTACATATTCTCAATTCTTAGATGTACCACCAAAGGGGACATATGAAACTCCCTCAAAAACCTCCTCCCATAACTCCACTGGAACAAAAATGCATCCTTTGAAAAGATGTATGTGCTCCCCACCTTGAGAATATCCATAAAGAGAATGTCTTGTGGATAACTAAGCACGTAAAACCTCACAGTTGACATCCCCAAGCTATGCCTCCCTAACTCTCTATAAGAGTGGAGGGGTGAAAACCATCGACTCAAGGTAAGCTATATCTTCTCTATCCCCAAAGGACAACTAAAAAGTGGCCAACTGCTCTGTCGCCTCACTCAACAGTTGCGAGATCGACCTTCTACTAATAGAATCTTCCACCTTGTTCCCCTTCCCAAGAGTATAAACGATCTCAAAATCATAGTCCTGGAGAAACTCTATCCAACGCCTCAGTCTCAGTTTCAGATCATTTGGCGATGAGATGTACTTTAGGCTTTTGTTGTCAGAGTAGATGACAAACCACTCGCATATAAGGTTGTGTTGCCAAATTTTCAATTCAAAGACTACTGCTACCAACCCGAGATCGTGGGTCACATAGTTCTTATCATGTGTCCAAAGATGGCGCGAACTATAAACAATCACTACCTGTCTCTACATTAGGACACAACCAAGCCCGGTATCTGATGAATTGCAGAAAAATACATACCTGACACCCTCCTCCAGCAATCTCAAGATCGGGGCGCTTATAAAACTCTTCCTCAACTGCTCGAAAGCCTGTTGGCACTTCTCCATCCATACGAAGGTTTGTCCCTTCCTGGTCAAGGCTGTCATCGGTGTTGATATTTGAGATAAATCAGGAATGAATCTCCGGTAATATCCTGCCAACCCAAGGAAGCTCCACACCTCCGTCATCCTCCGAAGTGGATCCCATGATAACACTGCCTCCACCTTGGCTGGGTCCATAGCTACACCATATTCTGAGATGACATGTCCCAAAAAGTGGACCTCTTGAATCCAGAACTGACACTTCGAGATATTCCCATCAATCTGGTGCTCTCAGAGTATGTCTAGAACCATATGCATGTGTCTCATATTCTCCTCCTCTAACGCTGAGTATAGAAGGATGTCATTGATGAAGACCACTACGAATAGGTCTAAGTATGGCTAGAAGATCCAGTTCATCAGTCCCATGAACACTGTAGGGGCGTTTGTCATGCTGAAAGGCATAAACAAGTACTCATAGTGACCGTAATGTCATCTGAAATATGTCTTCGATATATCCTCATCCTGTACTCGTAACTGGTGATAACCTGATCAAAGGTCAAACTTTGAGAACCACTATGCCTCTCTCAGCTGTTCGAAGAGGTTGTCGATCCTTGACAGTGGATACTTGTTCTTCACCATTACCTTATTCAGGCATCGGTAATCCACGCACATCTTTAAACTCCCATATTCCTTTTTGGAAAACAATACTGGGGTCGGCCAGGGTGAAACAATGGGTCTTACGAATATCTTTCTATGAAAATCCTCAAACTACACCCTCAGCTCACGAAGCTCTGCGAGAGCCATATGATATGATTATTAAGAAATCTATGTCGTCCCAGGGTGTAAGTCGATTCAGAAGTCAATTTCCCAGCAGGGAGGTAGTCCTGGAACATCTTCAGGAAAGACGTACTTGTACTCCGTTACTACTGATGGAAACTGGGAGATCACAACATATACTGCTCTGAGGGTAAGTCTAGACAACTCATGAGTGATCGGCTGCACCCTCCTATGAATGATCCCGTTCTGTACTGCATGGGTCTCTTTTCTATGACATAATAAAACCTCGTCCCATCACTGCGGACACACCACACTCTTTGCCTAAAATAGTAAATCTAGGAATGGACCGAAGATAACCATTCTATACTGAGAATGACATCATAAGGCCTCGACACTACCACCACGAGGTACCAACCAAAACTCTCGCCTCCAAGGGTAATATCACACTGTTTGTAAAGGTGAGTGATCATCGAGTCTCCTCCCATAGGTGTCTCTAAGAGTAAGGATCGAGTCAACGGCTCTACCAGAATCTCAAGGTTTCACAAAAGACACGTGGACATAAATAAATAACTAGAAAATGTGTCTGTAATTATAGAATCTAAGGTAGAGAAGACACAGATCGTACCTCGGATCATCCCTAGAGTCCCTAGGTCGTATGCCTCGACCAAATACAGTTGTCCCCGCCCCTATCCCCCAGCTCCCTGAGCCTGGTGCAGACCTCCTGGGGTGGTGGTGGAAATAAATCGAAGCATCTTCCACCACCTACATCTCTCCCTGCTCCTCTGCCACGTCCACCACCTGGCGGGTCTGCCTACTCCACTCACTGCCTCTGCCTCGGTGGTCCGTCCACCGCCTCATTGTCAGCATCTTTACGGGTAGTAAATTCTCTTGTGAGATGTCCCATACTATCACACGAGTAGAACCGCCTCTGCCTAGGCTGACTGGATCCATCCTGAGAGCCCTGGTTTTCTGATCCACTATCTTGGGTCCTCCTATGATGTCTCCTACATTCTGACCCCTATGCCTGACATCGGATCCCTACTGCCGAGGTCTCCGCACCTGTCTGCCTACTGCTGACTGCAGTCTGTTGTCTCTACTCCACTAAGAAGCTCTCGATCACCAAGGATTGCTCAGGAACTCCAACATAAGTTGAAATTCATAGAGGCATGACACTATCTCAGATGTCCCATCGTAGACCTCGTTCGAAGGTCTGAGCTCTAAAGTATTGATCCCTGACTATATCCATCGAGTACCTGGAGAGGATGGTGATCCTTGACGAATAGTCAGGTACCATCAAACTGCCCTATTGGAGCTGAAGAAGCTCCTAAATGCACACTGCTCTTAGAATTACCAGAGAGAACTCACCCTAAAGATTTTCTCAAACTACATCTATGAAAGAGTATCCTCATCATGAGTCTATGTGGTCAGACTCCACCAACATCCTGCCGAACCCTGAAGAAGGCTCGCCCCGAGGATCACTATCTGGTCCGCTGGTGTCCTCACTAGATGGAAAACTTTAGTCATTGCCTCATACCAGTCCTCATCCACCTGAGGGTTGGACTCGCCTTGAAACCTAAGGGGTATCTATCTCTGGAACTCATAGAGCACGCTCAACATGCTATCCCTGTCGGTCGGTACTACAGGTACCACGAGCTACTCCACTAGGGGTGGTATAGCAAGTGCTCCACCTAGTGCCATGCCTAGGAAACTGGTCCCTGTATAGAAGCCTCATCACTGATGGGGTCATCCTCATGATCATGCTACTAAATCCTAGCGGGTATGTGTCCCAAAGGCATCCTGTAAGGAAGCAAGATGTACCATGGTTAATGAGTATATCTGGATAGCTGACATAAAGGACATGGAAAACAGAACCAATTCCTATATGATGCATGTACCATTATTTTATTTCCCCGCAACTAGTGTTTTCATGTACCGTGTCGAAAATTAGCTTATCAGAGTCATGGTGTATGGATACGTCGACCGCCCACACCAACAATGAAGTCTCTAACCTGAAAGCCAAGCTCGAAACACATAACACTATTTCCCCAAACCAATATCACGAACTCTTGGTCCTAAGGTAGAACCGACCACTTTTGATACCACTCTGTCATGACCCGTCCCAGGGGGGCCTGCACTGCGACTCCCCATGCCCGCCTCCAAAAGGCCAGGGGGTGGTGACTAGCACCGAGTAGGAATATTACTAACATGGGAGGCATTTACTAAGTACCTGTACACACACACACACATCTCCAATCCCACAATGATGAAATATAAAAACCACTAGGGAATAAAATGCATGAATACAACTAAACCCAACCAACAATGTATGATGGAATGTAATGTACTGAATGTAAACTGGGCCAGAATACAAGCCCACCAAAAACAAGAGCCTAAAAACTAAAAATTCTAACCTATAAACACAAAATGGTACTGGGACTGATGCTCGTAGTTGTAGGATCACCTCGTCCTGTAGGGAACTCAGAAAGCTCGGTCCTATCCTTGTTCACCCTGGACTCTATCAAAAGGCTGCTAGTCTGCACAAAACACGACACGTGCGGGCAAAGCACGTGTTGGGGTGAGTATAACAATACATAGTAGAGGACCCCAAAAAACACAAAGCAATACATAATGTAAAGGCACAATCCGCTATGAAAAATATGTCTACTAAACATATAGCAAGAGAAATAGAAAATAACCAAATATAAACAAAATCCAAACCTGTATTCTAGGGACAAGTCACGCAACAACATACCCCCGCTAGGGATTCAGTTCAAAGATTACCCGAAGCACTCATTTTGGAGAACTCACTCCATGAGTCTGAAAACTATGATGACATCCATCCAAGAAGTACTGTATATCTGGAAAGGTCACGAGAGATAGATACACTCATTCTGGGAGAACACACTCCTGAGTGGGAAAGATCATGATACACAGATGATGATCACTGCCAGTGTAACACCCGAGACTTTTATGTTATATAAATCATCAAAGGAATCTTTTTCTACACAACACTTTCTTGGCTTGCTTTACACGCAATCGCGACCTTCCTCGATAGCTTGTGTCGTACGCAATACCGAGTTTCACTAAACAACAATATGCTATTAAAACTAGCCGTTATGAATAGTAATAACCACTTTTTGAAATTTTATAAATTTATTTTTCAAAATGGACTTCATTTTTGGACTCAGAATATCGAAATTAGCCTAGGGTGAAATTTTGGTATTTTTCTGAAAACTTTCAATTTTTGATGAATAGTGAAACCACTAAGTGGTAGGTTAAAAACTGAATTTTGCATAAAACTTAATTTTACCGCTTCTATGAATGGAATTTCAAAAATCCGACAGACACGGTTGATATCAGTAAGTAAAATGTGGTTCAATGAGATAAAAATAATTTTTTGGTGAATAGTAACTTTTTACTTTTTTTACCGCGGTTAATAGTAAATAGGGTAACTAAGGGTAAATATGATATTAATATTACCCTAACACATGTCCTAATTCTATTGGACAAGTGTAATTCGACCAAAAACAAACTTAGGAATAAAATATGACCATTTAGGCCCACTTGGATTAGATTAGGACATTTATTATTAATTTATTTAAAGAAGGGTTAAAATAGTTAAAATCAAAGTTTAATAAGTAAATCATTTTTAATATGGGGTTATACATAATATAAATTCGATTTTAAATATTCATTAGAAAGCTAAAAAGATTTCATACATGATGGTATTTTATTTGTAATTTTTAGACATCAAATAATTTAATTTATTTATGACACAAAGATGATGCAGTAATTATCTTATTAATGAAATATTGACATAATTGATAATATAAATACCAAAATAAATGTAATTTAAGACTTTTTATGAATTACACTAATTTTATAGGTTACTATGATATATTAGTGTTGATTTAATTAACTTGGTTCGAATATATAATTCTGTTATGACTTTCACAAAAATCATATATCAAATAGTGTCAAAATTGACACAAAATAGTTTTTAAATAAAATATTATATTATTAATTGTTAGTTTATTCCTAAAAATATAAGGTTCGGCCAAATGACTTAGATAAGGATATATATATTAATAATAAACAATTTTGGGTTCGTTTGGCATGTTATAGTAAGTTTATTAACCATATAGTGAAAGAAAACAAAAAGACATGGTAAAAGTTAAATTATTTAACTTAGAGTTAAATCTAATTGATAAGGTTAAAATAATACCCTAAACTTGTCTAAATATTATTGGTTGATAGTATTTAGACCCATCCCCACTTTAGCTTCGAAATAAGACCCTTTGGAACCATTATAAACCGATTTTGACTTTAATATAAAATAATATTTTGAGATATTCCTAAGGTGCCCCTCTCCTCCCTTATAAAAGGGCACCTCCTCCCCCTCCTCCTCACACCAATTTGAGCACTCAATCTCGGCCAACCCCTGCCATTTTCTCCTCTCCACTTCCCTAGAATAATCCTAGAGGTCCTGGTCTTCTTCAAAGACCAATCTTAGCTCCCTAAGTGGAGGATTCAAAGAGGCGTTCCAAAGAAGAGGTAATATCCATTACCGATCTTTTCAATTTATTTCTTCTTCAACTTCTTCTTATTTAGTTGTTTCATGATAAAGTAATAACATCAGTATTACTTACATACTGATATGTTATTATAAATATGAAACAACCCTAATTCACCTTCTATCCATCCTACGGAAAAATGAAATCACCGCGCGTGCGTACGTACGGAATACCGTCTCCACGCCGTGGTGTAATCTACTTTTCCACCATCACTTTACAAGGATGGGTATAATGGTGTAATGAGTAACTATTTATGATTATTATAAAGTAATATTGATACTGAAATAATATATATATACTCCAATACATTTCCATGATCATAGGAACGATATCATCACTCGTGCGTACGTACGGAATACCGTCTCCACGATGTGATGCGACTCGTTCTACATGATCATCATTACATAGTAATTATATAAATGAATTGAATGAATAAATATGATATATGTTACACTAATACCATTCTGGATATAAGGTATCTATAACCTTAAAATAATAATAAGAATGTATTCGGCAAAACACGCATAAGAACAAAAGGCAATAAAGACCCGAGTAACAAGTAACAATGAAATATTACTAACAAGAAGCTAAGAATATGACCATATATGATATCATATCAATATTTATGATTCTGGAATAAGTCAATAACATTATTTAAACCATTATACAGGAGCTTCGGACACGTACAAATCAAATCGGACCTAAGGTAAGGGAAAATACCACAATCTCATTTTTATCCGAGATTGTTTATTCATAAGTATTTACTGGGGTGTATTTTATCATCCACATACATGTTCCCTCAATATGTAATATTGTTTCCATCCACTTACAATAGTTTAAATCCAATTTTACCCTTAGGTGAGTTTTTAGTAAAGAATATGAAAGGAATCTTTTGTCTTTTTTCGTACGAGGTACTTTTTGACTTTTCCGACAAAAGTACGAAGAATGTTTTTTTAACTTATACGGCATGAATGGATTTTTAAAACATTGTTTCCAAGAAGCTTCCTTTACAAGTTTTCAAGTTTATTTGTAATCAACTTCTTTTATTTTAAATATGTATGACATGTTATGAAAGGAAAAATGTTTTTGAAGAATAAAGGATATTTTCCTCAAGAATGGAGTTCAAATGTTTTATCAAAATTGTTTTCCATCTAAGATAATATAGGGTTCTGTTTTTATCCCTATTATTACATTGATTTGATTATGTTGTGAGGGAATTATTTTTATTAAGTCATTTACCTTATATAGTTTGTTTTATGATGTCATGATGTTTCAAGAATCCCATTTTTGTTACATGTGTTATGCGATGATGTATGATTTATGATTATGTGGAACACATAAGAAAGGATTCATTATAAGATGGGTGGGACCTATATCTCCCTCCAATGCATTGGGTAAATATTTTATATCTCATGAGATAGACATGGCTGGAATGGTAGGTTATACCGGTTCAGTGAAACAGGACTGGAACGAGGGTGACTCGGTTCAGAAAGGGACTTTGTCTACTAAGATAGTCTTGGCAATGAGTCATGACTAACAAGAAATGATTTTCCATGATTATGTGTGCATGCCACAAAGTTTCAAGTTTCATGTTATGATTATGGGGATCTCATTTTCACTTCTATGATTTATTCCATGTTAAGATATTATGATCTCTTTTGCAGGTTATGATTTTTAAAAAGATATGATATGATTTTTATTTCCTTTATTTGCCCTTGCTGAGCATTTGAGCTCACCCTTTTATGTTTTCTTTTCCCCAGGTCAGGAAGATGGATATTAAGTAGAATATGCTAAATGGGACCCTAGATATGATGAAATAAATGAGAGACACTGTAGAATATTTATGAACCAGTTGTTTATGTTTCCCAGTTTCTAAAGACACTATACCTATACGGTCCTTTGTGGTTTTGTCATATGTTGTAATAAGTGTGCTTCAATTTTGAAGTATTAACAATGTATGTAAAGTATGGGTCGTTATAGTTGGTATCAGAGGAAAGGTATAGTCAACCTTTGGAAACTAGGATGTAAAAGCCTTAGTAAGAACCCTAAGGATAAGTCTAAGCATAGAACACAATCTTAGTGTTTTAGAAATGGCCTTGAATAACCTAGGATAATACCTTAAGCATGAAAATTTTATTCTTGAATTATGTGGTTTTCCTATTATAATTAGTGTTGCTCGCACTATTCTTCTTGGTTTTAGTCAATGGCTGGAACACGAAGGAACCATGTTAATGCGGAATGCGATGGGCAATGAAATGATTGTCCCCCTGAGCAACCAAACGATATGGGAGCTGGAATGCAAAATCTTGTAGCCATGCTCACACAACTTTCTCAAGCTATGAATCATGCAGGACTTCCAAACGAGCAAAGGAAGGAGCAACATTCTGTTGAATCCTTCATGAGGCAGCGTCCACCTTCTTTCAGTGGGTCTACTGATCCATTAGTTGCTGAACAATGGATTAGTACTACTGAAAATATATTTTCAGTTCTTCAATGTTCTGAACATGATAAAGTCATCCTAGCAGTGTATCGTTTGGAAGGAGATGCTGATCAATGGTGGAATCTTATTAAGAATACGAGGAAAAGGGATGAAATTGAGTCTATGGAATGGGACGAGTTCAAGAACTTATTTTTCAATAAGTACTTCCCTCGTATTCTCCGAACAAAGATGGAGAAAGAGTTTCTTGAACTGAAGCAAAGGGATGATGAATCTGTTGGTACTTATGAAGCAAATTTTACAAGACTTGCGAGGTACGCTTCTGGTATTATTATCCAACCTGAGAGTAAGATCGATCGATTCTTTAGTGGCTTAAAACCAAGTCTTCGAAGGGTGTTATCCATAAGGGACTTCAATAGCTACGAGGAAATCGTTCGATGTGCTCTCAAAGTTGAGATGGAGATTGGAATAACCCATCAGTCACATGGGTTTGATAAGAAGAGGAAGATGGAATTCAAAGGAAAATCTAAAGAGCACACGGAAAAGAAGATGAGCTTTTCCTTATGCTCAAAGTGTGGAAAGAAACATGGAGGGAGTTGTCTTAAAGGGACAAGTAAATGTTTTAAATGTGGAAAGGAAGGTCATCGGGCATTTGAATGCCGCGATAATGGGAAGAAGATGTCTAATGATGCAAACAAAGGAAGGGATACACAGAATGAACCTACTACACTTCAATGTTTCAAGTGCAAGGAGATTGGGCATTATGCCAATCAATGCCCAAATCCAAGGGTTGATGATGATGGTCGACGTCAACAAAATCTTAAGGCTAAAGACAAAGGAAAGTCACATGCAATTTCTATCAGCGATGTGGAGTACGATAACGAAGTGGTGAAAGGTACACTTACCATCCACTCTAAAGTAGCAAATGTTTTATTTGATTCTGGATCCACCCACTCTTTTATTTCAAAAGAATTTTCTAAGGGTATCACCGTATTACCTCAACAATTAGATGTTGAGTTAGCTGTGACAACACCTAATGGCACAACAGTCGCATCAAAAGTTTATAATTCTTCTCCGATCGAAGTTTGTGGGAAAGTGCTTCCTGCAAATCTTGTGATCCTTCCTTTAGTGGAATTTGATGTGATTCTTGGCATGGATTGGATTTCTCTACATGGAGCTCATATCAATTGCCAAAGAAGGGAAGTCACATTTCATATTCCAGATCAATCTACGATCGTATATCAATGCAAGGATGAACATAATCTTCCAGTGGAAATTTCTTCCGTCTTATGGGTATTGATTCCACTAAATGAAGGTTATTTATCTCAAATGGTTGGTGAGAAACTCACGATTAAGAATATGCCCATTGTACGGGAGTTTGATGATGTCTTTCCGGAGGAATTACCAGGTCTTCCACCAAATCGTGAAGTTGAGTTTTCAATAGAACTCGTACCGGGTGCTTTGCCTATTTCAAAGACACCTTATAGAATGGCCCCAATTGAGTTGCAGGAATTGAAGAAGCAACTCCAAGAGAATCTTGATAAGGGATTCATACGCCCTAGTGCGTCACCTTGGGGAGCACCTGTTCTATTTGTTAAGAAGAAAGATGGATCAATGAGACTCTGCATTGATTATCGAGAACTTAACAAGATCACTATCAAGAACAAATATCCTCTCCCACGCATTGATGAATTATTTGACCAACTACGCGGAGCTCAATACTTTTCCAAGATTGATCTTCGTTCAGGGTATCATCAATTAAGGGTCAAAAGGGAGGATATACCAAAGACGGCTTTCCGTACAAGGTATGGACACTATGAATTTATAGTGATGCCATTTGGTCTTACTAATGCCCCTGCTATCTTCATGGATCTAATGAATAGAGTCTTTAGAGACTATCTTGATCAATTTGTGGTAGTCTTTATAGACGATATTCTTGTCTATTCAAAGAGAAAGGAAGAGCATGAAGATCACTTGAGAATTATATTGAAGACCCTGAGAAAGGAGAAGATTTATGCCAAATTTACCAAGTGTGAATTTTGGATTCAAAAAGTTGCATTTTTGGGTCACATAATCTCAAAAGAGGAGATATCTGTGGATCCAGCAAAAACAGAGGTTATCGAAAGATGGTCAAGACCAACAACAGTAACTGAGATCCGAAGTTTTCTTGGTTTGGATGGATATTATCAACGTTTTGTAAAAGATTTTTCACGATTATCTAATCCACTCACCAAGTTGACTCAGAAAGGAGTTAAGTTTGTCTGGACAGAGGAATGTGAAGAGAATTTCAAGGAGTTAAAAAGAAGGTTATCCAGTGCACCTATGCTCACACTGCCTTGTAGTGGAGAAAGGTTTGTGATCTACAGTGATGCATCCAAGAAGGTATTGGGGTGTGTTCTTATGAAAAATGATATGGTGATAGCTTATGCCTCACGACAGTTGAAAATACACGAGCAAAATTACCCAACACATGATTTGGAGTTGGCTGCGGTAATCTTTGCATTAAAGATTTGGAGGCATTACCTTTATGGTGAAAGGTGTGATATTTATACTGATCATAAAAGTTTAAAGTATATTTTCACACAAAAGGAGTTGAATATGCGTCAAAGAAGATGGTTGGAGCTGATTAAGGATTATGACTGCTCAATCCATTACCACCCTGGGAAAGCAAACAAGGTGGCAGATGCATTAAGTCGACAAGACCATGCTAGTTTATCCATGATGAGGATAAAAAAAGATCCAATATTTATGGATTTACAAAGGATGGATCTTGGAATTATAATGGAAGGGGAAAAATATTATCTTTCTCAAATGAATGTTCAACCATCTATACATGTGAAGATTAAAGAGGCACAGAAAGAAGATGTCGAGTTACAAAAGAAGGTGAGAAATGTTCCTGAATTCAACCTTGATTGTGATGGGATAATAAAGTTCAGGAATCGGGTTTGTGTTCCTTCCATCCCCGAATTAAAGAAGGAACTGCTGGATGAGGCTCATAGTTCTTCATTCTCTATTCATCCTGGAAGCACGAAGATGTATAGGGACTTGAAAGAGTACTTCTGGTGGGATGGCATGAAAAGAGATGTTGCTGAATATGTCTCTCGATGCTTGGTTTGTCAACAAGTTAAAGCTGAGAGACAAAAGTCTAAGGGGATGTTACAACCATTACCCATACCCGAATGGAAATGGGAAAACATCACTATGGACTTTGTCACAGGACTTCCTAAAACATCCAAAGGCAATAATGCTATCTGGGTCATAGTTGATCGTCTTACAAAGTCTGCACACTTCATTCCTATTAGAGAGGATTTCTCTCTAGATCAGCTTGCCAGGATATATGTAAAGGAAGTGGTAAGATTGCATGGAGTACCACTTTCTATTATATCTGATCGGGATCTGAGATTTACCTCGAAGTTCTGGCGAAGTCTTCAGCATACTCTAGATACAGAGTTGAGTTTCAGCACTGCTTATCATCCCCAGACAGACGGTCAGTCTGAAAGAACAATTCAAACCCTAGAAGATATGTTGAGAGCTTGCTCTATGGATTTTAAAGGAGGTTGGGATCAACACCTACCTTTGGTGGAATTTTCTTATAATAATAGCTTTCACTCTAGTATTCAGATGGCTCCTTATGAAGCTCTCTATGGAAAGAAATGCAGGACTCCAACTTGCTGGGATGAAGTTGGGGAAAGAAAGCTATTAGGACCTGATCTCGTTGATGAAATGGCAGAAAAGGTCAGATCTATTCAACAACGCATAAGAGCAGCTCAGAGTCGACAGAAAAGTTATGCCGACAACCGAAGAAAATACCTAGAGTTTGAAGTGGGTGATAAAGTGTTCTTACGAATATCTCCCTGGAAGAGGGTTATGAGATTTGGAAAGAAGGGGAAGTTGAGCCCTAGATATATCGGTCCTTTTGAAATACTGGATCGTGTTGGAAAGGTAGCTTACCGATTGGCGCTTCCACCGAATCTCTCTCAAGTTCACGATGTGTTCCATGTATCTCTCCTGAGAAAGTACATACCTGATCCTTCACATGTACTCAGCTCATAAGTTGTACCGCTGGAGCAAGATCTTTCTTATGAAGAACAACCGATAGAGATTATGGATCATAGCGAAAAAGTCCTACGAAACAAGACCACTTGATTGGTGAAAGTTTTATGGAGGAACCACCAACTTGAAGAAGCTACATGGGAGCTTGAGGATATGATGAGGGAGAAGTATCCTCATCTGTTTGTTATAAAGTGACGAATTTCGAGGGCGAAATTCTTTTTAAGGGGGGTAGAATGTAACACCCGAGACTTTTATGTTATATAAATCATCAAAGGAATCTTTTTCTACACAACACTTGCTTGGCTTGCTTTACACGCAATCACGACCTTCCTCGATAGCTTGCATCGTACGCAATACCGAGTTTCACTAAACAACAATATGCTATTAAAACTAGCCGTTATGAATAGTAATAACCACTTTTTGAAATTTTATAAATTTTATTTTTCAAAATGGACTTCATTTTTGGACTCAGAATATCGAAATTATCCTAGGGTGAAATTTTGGTATTTTTCTGAAAGCTTTCAATTTTTGATGAATAGTGAAACCACTAAGTGGTAGGTTAAAAACTGAATTTTGCATAAAACTTAATTTTACCGCTTCTGTGAATGGAATTTCAAAAATCCGACAGACACGGTTGATATAAGTAAGTAAAATGTGGTTCAATGAGATAAAAATAATTTTTTGGTGAATAATAACTTTTTACTTTTTTTACCGCGGTTAATAGTAAATAGGGTAACTAAGGGTAAATATGATATTAATATTACCCTAACACATGTCCTAATTCTATTGGACAAGTGTAATTCGACCAAAAACAAACTTAGGAATAAAATATGACCATTTAGGCCCACTTGGATTAGATTAGGACATTTATTATTAATTTATTTAAAGAAGGGTTAAAATAGTTAAAATCAAAGTTTAATAAGTAAATAATTTTTAATATGGGGTTATACATAAGATAAATTCGATTTTAAATATTCATTAGAAAGCTAAAAAGATTTCCTACATTATGGTATTTTATTTGTAATTTTTAGACATCAAATAATTTAATTTATTTATGACACAATGATGATGCAATAATTATCTTATTAATGAAATATTGACATAATTGATAATATAAATACCAAAATAAATGTAATTTAAGACTTTTTATGAATTCCACTAATTTTATAGGTTACTATGATATATTAGTGTTGATTTAATCAACTTGGTTAGAACATATAATTCTGTTATGACTTTCACAAAAATCATATATCAAATAGTGTCAAAATTGACACAAAATAGTTTTTAAATCAAATATTATATTATTAATTGTTATTTTATTCTTAAAAATCTAAGGTTCGGCCAAATGACTTAGATAAGGATATATATATTAATAATAAACAATTTGGGGTTCGTTTGGCATGTTATAGTAAGTTTATTAACCATATAGTGAAAGAAAACAAAAAGACATGGTAAAAGTTAAATTATTTAACTTAGAGTTAAATCTAATTGATAAGGTTTAAATAATACCCTAAACTTGTCTAAATCTTATTGGTTGATAGGATTTCGACCCATAACCACTTTAGATTTGAAATAAGACCCTTTGGAACCATTATAAACCGATTTTGACTTTAATATAAAATAATATTTTGAGATATTCCTAAGGTGCCCCTCTCCTCCCTTATAAAAGGGCACCTCCTCCCCCTCCTCCTCACACCAATTTGAGCACTCATGCTCGGCCAACCCCTGCCATTTTCTCCTCTCCACTTCCCTAGAATAATCCTAGAGGTCCTGGTCTTCTTCAAAGACCAATCTTAGTTCCCTAAGTGGAGGATTCAAAGAGGCGTTCCAAAGAAGAGGTAATATCCATTACCGATCTTTTCAATTTCTTTCTTCTTCAACTTCTTCTTATTTAGTTGTTTCATGATAAAGTAATAACATAAGTATTACTTACATACTGATATGTTATTATAAATATGAAACAACCCTAATTCACCTTCTATCCATCCTACGGAAAAATGAAATCACCGCGCGTGCGTACGTACGGAATACCGTCTCCACGCCGTGGTGTAATCTATTTTTCCACCATCACTTTACAAGGATGGGTATAATGGTGTAATGAGTAACTATTTATGATTATTATAAAGTAATATTGATACTGAAATAATATATATATACTCCAATACAGTTCCACGATCATAGGAACGATATCATCACTCGTGCGTACGTACGGAATACCGTCTCCATGATGTGATGCGACTCGTTCTACATGATCATCATTACATAGTAATTATATAAATGAATTGAATGAATAAATATGATATATTTTACACTAATACCATTCTGGATATAAGGTATCTATAACCTTAAAAGAAGAATAAGAATGTATTCGGCAAAACACGCATAAGAACAAAAGGCAATAAAGACCCGAGTAACAAGTAACAATGAAATATTACTAACAAGAAGCTAAGAATATGACCATATATGATATCATATCAATATGTATGATTCTGGAATAAGTCAATAACATTATTTAAACCATTATACAGGAGCTTCAGACACGTACAAATCAAATCGGACCTAAGGTAAGGGAAAATACCACAATCTCATTTTTATCCGAGATTGTTTATTCGTAAGTATTTACTGGGGTGTATTTTATCATCCACATCCATGTTCCCTCAATATGTAATATTGTTTCCATCCACTTACAATAGTTTAAATCCAATTTTACCCTTAGGTGAGTTTTTAGTAAAGAATATGAAAGGAATCTTTTGTCTTTTTTCGTACGAGGTACTTTTTGACTTTTCCGAAAAAAGTACGAAGAATGTTTTTTTTAACTTATACGGCATGAATGGATTTTTAAAACATTGTTTCCAAGAAGCTTCCTTTACAAGTTTTCAAGTTTATTTGTAATCAACTTCTTTTATTTTAAAGATGTATGACATGTTATGAAAGGAAAAATGTTTTTGAAGAAGAAAGGATATTTTCCTCAAGAATGGAGTTCAAATGTTTTATCAAAATTATTTTCCATCTAAGATAATATAGGGTTCTGTTTTTATCCCTATTATTACATTTATTTGATTATGTTGTGAGGGAATTATTTTTATTAAGTCATTTACCTTATATGGTTTGTTTTATGATGTCATGATGTTTCAAGAATCCCATTTTTGTTACATGTGTTACGCGATGATGTATGATTTATGATTATGTGGCACACATAAGAAAGGATTCATTATAAGATGGGTGGGACCTATATCTCCCTCCAATGCATTGGGTAAAGATTTTATATCTCATGAGATAGACATGGCTGGAACGGTAGGTTATACCGGTTCAGTGAAACAGGACTGGAACGAGGGTGACTCGGTTCAGAAAGGGACTTTGTCCACTAAGATAGTCTTGGCAATGAGTCATGACTAACAAGAAATGATTTTCCATGATTATGTGTGTATGCCACAAAGTTTCAAGTTTCATGTTATGATTATGGGGATCTCATTTTCACTTCTATGATTTATTCCATGTTAAGATATTATGATCTCTTTTGCTGGTTATGATTTTCAAAAAGATATGATATGATTTTTATTTCCTTTATTTGCCCTTGCTGAGCATTTGAGCTCACCCTTTTATGTTTTCTTTTCCCCAGGTCAGGAAGATGTATATTAAGTAGAATATTCTAAATGGGACCCTAGATATGATGAAATAAATGGGAGACACTGTAGAAGATTTATGAACCAGTTGTTTATGTTTCCCAGTTTCTAAAGACACTATACCTATACGGTCCTTTGTGGTTTTGTCATATATTGTAATAAGTGTGCTTCAATTTTGAAGTATTAACAATGTATGTAAAGTATGGGTCGTTATAGTCAGGGCCTTGGTGGATACCGCGACTCATACAGAATTCACCTGCTAGGTAGAGGGTCGGTGCCTTGTGGAAGTGGTCATGTCGATACCTGACTCCATCTAGGGTCAAGAATGGATAGACGATCTCACTCCGGACCTCTCAGAGGAATACCTGACTCTATCTTGGAAAGTATTTCTGAAGGGATCATACTCCTATAGTAGCAAATGATACCTGACTTTCAGGGGAATGAGAAAAAGGGGAAATAACCCAAATGAAACATGTCCAAGATACGGTGGAAAATAAGATCAAGCCATGTACTGAAAATTAAACACTGTGTAGAAGTACTACATGCCGTGTCTTTTGACCCCGAGAACTACCCGTGTACAATGGTCCATGTCGCAATGTTGTTCATGTAGGAAAGTCAGTACATGACATGTAGTACATATCACACGCCGTGTCCGAGTAACTGGGGTCGGCTCCATGTACTTTGCCGTGTGCTTGTACACAGCTTTATCCCGTGTCCGTGTATCGCCTGAGATATACGCTGTGTCCCGCGTAATTGTCTCTGCCATGCCGCGTAGGGTCTACATGCTTTATTCCGAAGCTGTGTAGTTTATCCCATGTTTGTGTACTTCCCAGAATACACGTCATGATTCAGGGAAGGTCCAACACACCCTGTGACTGGGGTCACACGCCGTGTGATACCTGTATGAACCCCAAAACCCTAGCTGCCGCCACCAATACCACATGGTGTGTTCTTTGAAATTACACGCCGTGTATTTTGGAATTTTCCAGAATCGCGAACCTACTTCACCGTGCACCGGTGATGCTAAAATCATCGATCCAAACATCCGATCACAATGAAACTCTAGATTTTAGGTTTCCCACACATCACGAAGTCTATTCTGTAAGTTTCGGGACTCAAATCGACCCCAAAAAAGCATTTTGATCATCCGCACGAAGAACGGTCGAAGAACGATCATTCTTGAACTGTGTCGATTCATATGCCTCCATCATCATCGCGCCTCTGCAAGGTCTCCCTGAGGTCGGATCTCCAATTTGGGATCATTGCATCGCAAAACGGATGTGTAACAATTCACTGTTTGTTGCCCCATGAAGAACGCGAAGAACGCAAGAGAAAAAGAAAGGGGGAATATAAATCCAAAAGAAAAATAGAGGAAAGAACCTCTGCCATCATTCATCATGGTTTTGATATGCTCCTATTAGTAGGATCAAACAGTATAGAATTAAAACAATAATCTAACATGGATTAACTCCCTGAGATTAACCCAATAAAAACCCTCCCGCATGAATGTACAAATCCGCGGATCAATATATTCATGGGTTGATCTGAATTAGATGTTTAATCCAAGAACATGGAAGAATTTAAATCAAAATAGAAAACCCCTACCTCAATCTGGTTGAATAATGATCACTACGTCGTGTTCGTTGGCGAGGCTCGTCGGATCCGAGATGTGTCGTCGTCATCTGCCAACGGGTTATCCTTCAAAGCTCTAATAGTATCTCTCTCAATTTGCAGGTTTATGAGGCTAACCCTGTGAAATTTCCATAAGAATATATTTAAAAAATGGAGGAATAATGCCGTTGTGCAAAAAGGAAACTTTTAAATAAAATAAATTATTATTTTATTTTATTTCCATTAAACATCCAAAAAACTAACTCTCACAGCTGACCCGTGCCGATCAAAGTCAGTCCCCGCCTAAGGTAATGTCACTTATCTGAATGCAGTGGTGCCCTCAGATTTTTGATTTGGGCACTCGTTTAAAAGATATTCCACATTTTTAGGAAAACTGCTCGCTCGCGCCGTGAAAAGGTTTAATTTATTTCCAAAATTTATTCTGGGCACTCTGGGCCTCAGAATCGCACGCCGTCAAAAGGTCTAGTCTTGAAATAATTCCATATAATATTTAAAAATAATACACATAAAATCCAAGACATTACAAAAACAAATTGAATATAAAGGATGTGTTTTTATGGAAACCTATTTAAAATGAGAATAATTATGTTTATAAAATCATATAACTATTTATGGATATTTATTTAAAAAAAATGTTATCTATTCAATGTAATGTTTTAAAATCACCTTATATGTTTTCTAGATATGATATAAGAAAAAATACAATTATTTTGATAAAAGAAGTATTTTAAAAAAAATGCAGTTTTAACTCCTTTAGATGGTGAACCAATTTTTAATTTAGTTTTTGATAACTTTATATGTTCTATATAAAAAATAAACTAACTATTTATAATATGGGAAACAAAATTTACTTTGTATGAATTTTTTTTTCATGATAACTATCATGTTTTGATGAATTGTAAAAATACGTTAAATTTTAATTGAAAGCAACTTTTTTCCATAAAGATAATTTATATGGTTAAATAATATTATTTAATGGTTTAAAAGTATACATATAATATATTTTTAGCATTTATTAAAATTTAGTTCATTGGTATTAATTTTATATTTAATTTCAATATAAAAACATTTCAATCTTTTTCAATGTTTTTTCTTTCAAAAACCGCTTTCTGGTTTTGACAAGGAGAATTAGTTTTAAATTAATTACAAGATATTTTTTGTTTTGAATTTGGAAAAATTGATTATATATTTTTAATAATAATTTAAAGATTATATAAATAAGACCCTTTTATTTTTTGACTTTATGAATAGTAACTTCATTAACTATATTTATTTACCATGGTTAAAGGGTAAATTAGGTAAATAAGGGACAAAAATAATATTATAATAATATTAAACTACCTAAAATCGTGTCCTAATATTATAATATGAGATAACTCCAACGATGAGAATCCTTAGGACAAACATTTGGAATTTAGAAACCACTTGGGTGTGAAAATGATATTTTATAATATTTACTTTAATGAAAAGGGAAATATAACATAAACATGTATCTTTTAATAAAAAAAATTTAATATTGGGTTATATAACCGATATCTATAAATATAAATATTTATTATAAATATAAAATTATTTCATACAACATGGATGTTTATTTACCAATTTTATACATTAACTAAATAAATTTATTTATGACACAATGATGATGCATTGATTACCTTATTAGTGAAAGATTCAAATAAATGATATTATAAATATTAATGTAATTGTAATTTGAACATTTTGATTCCATACACTAATTGTTTTGAATGATTATAACATATTATCATTGATTTAATTCTTTTGGTTCAAAGGAATCAACTTGTTATGACTTTAACAAAAATCAATTTCTAAATAGTGTCAAAATTGACATAAATGATTTAAAAAAAAAATAAAATTTTATTAAATTATATAATAGTCCTAAAAATATAAGATTTGTAAAAATAACTTATATAATGATAAAAATTTCATTAATTATCCACTTGTGGTTCTCTTGTAATTTTATTATAAATATAGTAACCATATATTATGAAAAAACAAGAAGTCATGGTAAGAGTTTTTTTTTTATCTAAGGGTTAAATCCAAATAATAAGGTTAATTTTATGACCTAAACTTGTCTACAACCTATTGTTTGAGATTATTTCCACCCATAAAAATAATACCATATAATTATATATCTTTGGAGATATTATAATTCTAAAATCTATTTTTAATAAAATAACATTTCAAGAAATTCCTAAAGTGCCCCTCCTCTCTCTTATAAAAGACCACCAATTATACACACTTAGTCACACCTATCAACACCATTGGCTCGTCCAAAATCTGATAAAATAATCTCCCAAAATTTGTCCATTCTTCCTAGATTCAATACATTGGGCAGAATTATATTATAAGGTGACCTTTTTTGAATATAAAAAGGAGATACTTGAAAAAGAGGTATCTGTTTTATCAACTCTTTCAAAATTATTTTCTTCTTCTACTTCATTTTATTATTTTGTTACCATAATAAATTAATATTTAAAGTATTTTATACATGTTGAGATGTTATTATAATTATTGTATAACCTTTTACATAATTTTTTCTATCCTATGAATAACAATATCACCATATATGCGTACGTACGGCTTACCGTCTTCACGTCATGGTGTAATTTTTTATTCAACAAGACTTAATTTAGATGGGTATAATGATGAGTATAAGAGATGTAAGTAATCAATATAACATGATAATTATTATATATAATTAATATACCATCCAATTCTATACCATTTAATCATTAAGTGAATGATATAGTTGCTCGTGCGTACGTATGACCTACCGTCTCCAAAATGTGCGGCGATTCATTCTACACGATCTTTATTAAACCTTGATTATATACATGAATGTAATGAATAAATATTATATATATTATATTTATATTGACTCTGTGGTTAATTAATTTATATTTACAACATACGATTATGCATTCCATAATTTTTAAATACGATAATTTAATTTGAGGATGTGTGGAATACATCCCCCTCAAAGTGATATGACTCGCTCATTCCAAACATGGAATGTATAAAGGATAGAGTTAATGAAATTATGTAACATATATAAAATAACTATTTTACTATAATTATGATATACCGAGGTATCATTTAGTTTTCATTCCTTTAATATGACAATGAAATGAAAGTTGTGTTCTTGTGTACGTACGTACTACCGTGTCCATGAATGATATATTTAATTTCCTATCACAAATGTTGAGCCAATAAGGTTATCTTATGAATTTTCCATTCCTTATTGTATTATGTTTTGAAAATCAAAAACATTTTTTTCTTAAGTTCTGATTTTTTTCTTAAGAACAGTTTTATTTTCATAAGATCCGAACTTGTCATTCCGTTATACTTACAGATCTATCATTACATTTTTTCATTCTTTTAGACTTATAGATTCATCATACCGAATTTAGTGCAAAAGTCATTATGATTTCATGATACTGAATCCGGTGTAAAATCCATTCTGATTTATGATACCGATTCTAGTGAAAAAGTTATACCGATTTTATGACACCGATTTCAGTGCAAAAGTGATACCGATTTTATGACACCGATTCCAGTGAAAAAGTGATATCGATTTTATGATATCGATTCTGGTGCAAAAGTGATACCCATTTTATGATACCAATTCCAGTGCAAAAGTGATGCTGATTTTATGACACCGATTCCAATGCTAAAGTGATACCGATTTCATGATACCGATTCCGGTGCAAAAGTAATACCGATTTTATGATTCTGATTTCGGTACCAATGCGATACCATTTTCACAATCCGATTTACTTTTTCTTAAGAATTAGTTTTCTTTATAATGTTAGAATTGTTTAATGTATCATTCCAATATTATCATATTCCATTTTTTCTTATGAATAACACTTATCTTTAACTTAACATCGTTTCTTATGCTTGAAATGATGTCGCACAATCTGGTACAAACTAATTGTTGTATGTTTGACACATGTCAATGTCCCTCCGAAATTTAAGGAAAATATGACCGTTGGAGTGGAGCCGACCATTAGGATGTTTTGCCTAAAAGTACAAGTCCATTTGAACATAAAAAACAACGAATGTAGAGAGTGGATGAACTTGATGCATGTGAAAAACATATGAAGTTATTTCTAGAGAGAGAGGCCCATACAACTCTCAATGCTTCATGCGGATGTCATGAACAACTTGTTCAGGTGTGAAAAACTTGTTTAGACTTGATTTGTGCAGACTCCGATCATACTGATTGTGGGTTTCCAGGTTTGGAAGATTGAGGTTCCGATTTCCTTCTAAATCAAGGGCTTGCGGGGATACCAAGATAGATACTGATCTCTAGATTGAGGGCTTACCTGGGATTGGTTAAGACAGACTTTCCTAAAAGTATAAATCAATGAATCTTTATCCCAGGCTGTTAGATACCCTTCTCTTTAGGTTAAAAGAATCTTATTGTTACTTGTTTACTATTTTAAGTTGTTTTAATTCTTCTGTATTCTTAACTTTGTTAATGTTAGAAAGTATAACTTTATTATAGTTTCTATGTTTGTTACTCTGATTATATTACAGATTCTATACACTTTAAGTAGAATCTTTTCTTTAATAGGTTTTGTGAATGTCTGTTTAACTTTGTTAAACTATGTTTTCTTAAATTTAAAAGCTAACCTTAAGAAATAGTTTTTTCTTAAGGTTAAGAAAATTTCTTTAAGAAAGTTTTATATCAATTTTAAAGGTTACAAAAGAATTTTTAAATAATACAATTCACCCCTCTTGTATTTGAGAACCAATTTACATATTCGATCCTACAACCAAATGTTATGTATAATATAAATACATATATACTTGATATATAAGATATTTAAATCATTAATAATATTTTAGAGATGATTTAATTTTTACCACATGTACAATTTCCATCAAAACAAGTTCATTTTTTACTCATGTACCCAATATTTACAAAACGACCAATATAAACATAAATAATTATGTAATTTGTATAACAATTTAATAAGTGATATAAAAGGAATAATAAATTGTACAATGTTAATCATGATATTATTAATTAACCTATGTTTATTATTCAGGAAAATAATGATTGTACATGATGATTCAAACTCAAGGTAAGAGAACTTCTTAACCCAATTTCAATTAATTAGGTTGATATTCTACTTCTTGATGATATCATGCAATTATTATGTGAGAAATGAATTTAGATATATTATCTTGTATTTATACCTACCTTATGGGAATTTATAGTGAATATTCACAATCGATCCATTTAAACAAAAAAAAAAAGATCTTTGTAATGTAAATCTTAACTCAATATCCATTCATTGAGTTAAATATTCAAGTCATTGGTTTTGTTTTTCCAAGAGTATGTGTGAATGATCTCTTATTGTTTTATAGTGAATACCAACTTATATTGGGTGTATTTATATTTTTTACACATAATTATGTCATTGATTTATCCTTAATCTAATGATATGATATTTGTAATGGATTTCGTCTCAATTTACATTCAATTGAGACTTATTTTCTGTTATGCAGAAATTCACATTTATATGGTCTATATACTTTCCTAAGCCATATTATATAATGAATTTCTTTATTATCATTATATTATAAGTTTTTTTATTTAATTATTTTTATTCATGTATTTTCTCTATTGGTAAGGGACTCCTTAACTAAAATATCATTTTAAATGTTTTAAAGATTTATTATTCTAAATATTTATCATTAATTTCCATGTATTCCAAATGGTTTTAAGGATTTATTTATATAAATAATAATGTTTTTAAATTTTAATTCCTTTGAAAGTTTCAATGTGGTATGGGATAATTCGATTCAAAAATATACTGTTTAAATGTTTCAAATGTGCCTTTTAAATTGGATTTATTATTTCAATAACTTTGAATGTTTTAATTATCATATACATTATGAAAATAATTTCTCACTTTTATGTCACAAATATGTTTTGATGTTTACTTTAAAATATTTCCATTTTATATTTAAATAATTTCCTTCATTTATGAGAGTGTGGCTTGTAAATATGAAATGTGATTTTATTGTGGAAATGTTATTTTTCCTTTATGATTGTTTTATGTATCATAATTATGTTATGGATATTGGTAATTACTTAAGTATATGGGTGGTTCCATGATAAACTGAGGGCGGATGAGCCTATGATAGCCTCCATTGCATTGGGTAATGTGACAGAGGTAAACGTTAGGGTTTCTTCTAATAGATTTATGGAATATAACGTGATGGGTATTCCAAATGTAACCATAAAGGTTACACCCAATATAGCTGTGAAAGATACAATGTAAGATTGATATGGATGCCACATGTTACCATTTTGTTTTATTATTTATATGATGTTTTGTTTGAATCTTATGATTACATGATATAATCTAGGTAGTTAATGATTTATGGGTGAAAAGTATGTTTTTTTTGAAATTTTTTTCAGTGGATTTAAATATTCAAGGACTAACGGTTTTATTCATTATTTTATATTCCTTTATGAGATTTTTATGATCATCACTAGTTTTGAAATGCTTTTTTCACAGGACATACAAAATAATAGAGTCACAGATGCTATCACAGAAAAGTTATGCTGTTTAATCCTGAAATGATAACATGTATTGTTTTAATGATTTTTAGTTTTATGAAAATTATTTTATAGTGAGTAGAAAAGTCTACTTGTAATATTTAAGTTTCTATGTATGATTTATGTCCTAATTCTCAAAAAAAACATAAAAAGATCCTCAAAGTGAATTTAAATCAATTTTTGACTTATCTCAAGATTAATTAATGTTTAAGGCTAGGTCATTATACTATATATTTTTATCCATAATATAATGAGAAATAAGGTGAATGAATGATACGAGCATTATATTTAATGGATAATGTAATATTATATTCAATTTTTTGTTATTAAATTTATTTTATTTTAATTAACTTATAATTCATTGGAAATATAATTTATAGAGCATTCATAATATTTTACTATATTCATTTACATATTTTGTAAGTAATTTAATTGGAATACAATCATACATTGTTTTAAATTGCAATTTTTATAAGATTGAAGGAATATGGTTATGTGGATATGAGTAATGATAATCATCTGAATATTTATTTGATAAAATATGATTTATGTATATTAATTTATTTGTATAGATGATATTTTTAAAAAATTTGACTTAAAATAATTTTGATATGGGAATTTCATGGAGTAATTTGAGGGGGATTATTTATTTTAAATTTAAAATTTTTCTTGGTTGTGTGTCCTTAAAAACATAATATGTGGTTAAATTGTGTTTATGTATTGATAGAATCAATCCACCTTATTTTTATTACTATTAATGTTATTTTCAACTGTATATTGATTATGGGAATAGATGGGATAGTATTATATTGACTTATAAGGATAATTTTATATCATTTTTTGTTTGGATACACATAATCTATGATCATTTTATAATTATTTCAATTATTTTAAGGGGGATAAAAAATAATGGATGGTAAGTTGACTTGAAATTTTATTTAGTCACGAATTCTAGTGAAAAAATTGTTTCAATATAAATAAATTTATAAAAGGTAAAATAAAACACAAAAATAGTCTATATTATGTTATAATGTATGTGTTGGATGGAAATTTCAAAAAATCATTTCTCAAAAAAATAATTTTTAGCCACATCATGAAAGAATATTAAATAAAAAATTTCTATGTAAATAAGAATACATGGTTGAATTTTTATAGAAAAGTGATTAGTTTCAAATATTTATTCATGTGATTCTTTAAATAATATCATCATTGAAAATTTAGTGGTGTTTTTATCATGATTATGAAAAATCAAATATATTTTATTTTCATTGTAATTATTTAGAGATATATTTTTAAGGATAATAAATTGTTTAATTTTATGGGATTTTATATTCTATATTTATAGATACTATTTAAATTATGAATTTGAATGGTAAATTAGATTAATACCACCGAATTTGAATTTTTCAATTATTTATGCATGAGTGGACATTAAAGATAACACATGAGAATTTGATATTATTTTAAATGATTTAAGTGAAAATCATGTCTTATGATAAAATTGTTAGAGAATGGTAATTTTGAAGAGTTAAAGATTAATTATTTCAATTAAAAAAAATTAATATATAAATATATTATAGAATGATTATTTTATATGATTTTATGATGATTATTATAGAGGTAATTGTTATGATGTAGTGATGATTGAAGTATTGTTAGTGTTTTATACACATCAATATCAATGATTAGTCCATAATGGATAGGTCATGAAGGGGATACCTAAAAGGGAGATATTATGAGGTAATCATTATGGTTTAATAGAATTTATGGTGATGAATAAAGTGAATTTCAAATAAAAAAGGGTGTGATAATTTTTTATTGTGTTATAATAATTTAAAAATAGTGATATGTTTTGATATGAAATCTTATATCAGGGAAAGAATATTTTAGATTATACCTCATTGTTTTATGAAAATAATTTCATAATATAGGTGATATGTTAACTATTCAATGAAACTATGTGTTATTTCATGGTTTTGGGTTAGCTATAAAACTCTATAAAAAAATTCCATTCCTTTTCTAATGGAGTAATAATCAATTGAATATGGATTTGGATGGAAATATTGTAATTCATAAGGAAACAATATTTATTATAGATATAAATTGAATAGGAATCAATATAATACCTGAAATTAATATTTTTCATGATTAATTTAATGATATGTAGGGGTAGAAGATGCGAAATAAGATGTAGATGTTTTCAATATCCTAGAATACAGTACCTCTATTAACTTGAAATCCTCCCATCATTATTATGAGGGCTTGGATGAAAGAGTTTTTTGAGGGTCTTTTTTCTTCATCGTTTTCTTTTATTTTGGTTTTTGTTTTTATGGTGACATTATTATGGTCTGTCTAGCTTTTTTACTATAAGAGTTTCATTTGGAGTTATTATTTTTTTGATTGTGGTGTTTCCATTATTCTATTCATTACCTTCACCATTCCTTGATTTTTGATTCCCTATAATATATATTTTATCTTTTGGGTTTATCTTCACAATGATTAGGTTATTGAATTCTAATGTTCCAATATCATTGTTCAGTATAATGGCCATTACAGATTTTCTTTAGAATTTTTGTGTTGGTGGAATGCCTATATAAGGGATTATATGTTGTGTACTACTCATTTTACATATATAATATTGAACATGTTGATGATTTTGAAATGACATGGTTATTATTAATGGGTCAATGAGTATCCATAGTAGATATATTCTTATCATGTTCATTGAGTAATTGGGTTTGTTCTTGGGTTCAGTTTTTATCCTTATTAACAAGGTAGCATGGGACATGATGTTTATATATGGAATGATTATCAACCCAACACTAGTATGATTTTTAATGTCTTTAACTTCCATGATTTATTATTTTTGGATTTTTTAGGTTATATGATTATAGATTTCAATAACGTCTCTCTTCTTTATGCCCCATTGTATTTTTTTAATATTTTAAAATCTCTACGAATAATGGATAATTTGGATTTTGGTTTAGATATTTTTAATTATTTTTTTATCATATTTAGTGGATTATATACTCTATTAACTAATCCTTGAGATGTTATGGTTTTAAATGGTCATGAATGCGTCTGGTTTTTATTTTCATCTAGATGGTGTTTTAGTGGGTTTTGATTCCTAGGATCTGGTTGGATCATCAATGGTGTCATGAAAAGAAAATCATAATTACATATTTTTTGTTGGTGTGATGGTTAAAAATTACAATTTGGGGTGAGTTTTAGTTTTAAATTAAATATCCAATTTTAATACTCTTAAATTATTTAAATAATTTTATTTTATTATTAATGGTGAAATCAGACATTGAGGAAATTTTTATATGACCCATGTTAACAAAGATCAGAGTAACAACAATAAATATTATTTTTAAATAGAGTTTTCATAGTTGAAATAAAATGGTCTATATTTTAAACTACCATAGATAGAGTTAAAACAATGTAAATTTAAAACTAACTAAATCATAGAAAAAACATAGAAAAAAATAAAACATAAGTAAAAAAACAAAAATTATTGGTTATAAAACCAAATACTATAATAAATTATAATTATTAAAAGCCACACTTTTAGACCAATGTAGAATGTGTATATGTAATCCTGATCTAATGTAGCCATGGCATTTAACCTACTATATGTTATGCTTAATTATTTACGTAGAATAAGGGATGTTATCCTATACCAAATCCCCCATGATTATAAAAGTCTGTATAATATCATAGTAAAAATTCGACGAACCATAAATTCATGAGAATTGTCTACCTAGCCATGGAACCCCTAGATTAGGTGATCATATTTTTCACTCTCTTCTTACCCCAAAAATCCCTCAATAATGATTCATTGAAATTAGAGTAAATAAAATATTAATAAAAATATCTTTAAATGAATACCATTAGAAAATGGTAGATCATAGAAAAAAACTCTGAAATAAAATTACAACGTTCTAAATATTACATAGAAAGAATAAATTTCTAAGCATCACGATAAATAAAAAAATTCCTAATTATCTATTATTATATAATAATATTAAATTTAATTATAATTCTCAAGGTTTTTCTATTTTATATAAAAAATTGTATCAAATTGCAGTGGTCAAATTCAGAAAATAATTTAATTAGTTATAATGAAATATTTAGGAACATATTCTGGTTCTTAGTATGTTGTTTCATCTACTTATAGATAAGATCAGTGTGACAGTAGTTCTTTCTAATTTCTCTGTATGTAATTTGATGTTGGAAATTCAGATGATATAATATTAATAAATCAATTACATGCCTTGTTATTTCATAATTCTGTTACCAAAAGTTCATTATTCATAAACATATAAATGTAAATAAAAACACTAGTTAAATCATTTTCATATGAATAGTATTTCGAATTCAAAAATAATTAAATATGTGAGTTTTTGAATTAAAAACATCAAAAAAAATCATCCACTTTATGGAAAACATAAAACACATAAAAAATTTAAATAGAGAAAAATAGTTTCAAAATATTACTCCTTATGGTTTTTATGATACATAATTTTCTTCATTTGTTACTCTCCGTTATTTTGGAATTGGTACTAAACAAATATTATTAGAAAAATAAAATATATCACATGAATCTTCTATTTAATATTTTCTCCTACATTTAAATATAATTAATCAAAAATATTTTTTCTTCTAAATATTCTACCACTTTGAAATAAATATATCATAGAAACTAAAATTAGATAATAAAATAATATTTTAATAACATTTTCCAAATTAAATATTTTAAAAAAATTATTACCTATGAAATAATGAAAAAATATAATAAATAATTACAAAATCATTTAAATTTGGGAATATATCTGATAATCTATTTTAAATTCCATTGTAACTTTTACAACTCTTAAAATTTTCTTTAAAATTCCATTTCACATGGTTTATGTAATTCAATTTTTTTACATCAAATTTTCTTTGATTATGTTTTCCTGTTAATCAACATCTTCTTCTAATGTTTTTTAATGAGGAAAATTACTTTTTAAACTAGAATTATGGATCATTTCAAGAATCTAAATATAATCAACTATCAAAATATTCACTACCAGACTCCAAACATCACATTTATAATCAAAAAGCAGATAATTGTTTTCATATAATATGATACACTTTTTATAACAAGTAATAATACTTTAGTTGATAAAAAACTCAGATGAAAAAAGGTGTAATGATATTTTAGTAAACAAGATCCTGAAATTTAGGTCCATATATTTTCAATTGATATTTTTATCATCCAAATAACATTTTTTATGTAGAGTTGGTTCATAATCCCTTCATAGAACTTGACCATCCCAAAAAAATACCACATAGATTCTATTGAAAATTATATTTATAGTTTCTTTTTATCAAAAAGGTAATAGGTTATCTTTTTTTATTAATAAAAACTCCCCTTTTAAGAAGTAATGGAAAATAATTAGGAAAAAATATATCTACTCCTAAATTAACAAATAATACCAAGGAAAAAATAAAATATATATGAAATATTGTAAAAATATTGTGAAATTACCTTAAAAAAATGTTGGATGTCCTTATTTCTTAAAGGATCATTAATAAATATATTACAAAATAAATGAAAATATATTATATAATCATAATGATAAATCATCAATTTGAAAAATAGTCATGTTTAGAATAAGAATAATTATAATTTGATAATTTTTAAAATCAGATAAAATTAAAATTTAAGATTTTTTTTTTAAATTGAAAAAAAATCAAATTCATTAATTTTATGAAGGTCATAAAAAATATACTTCTAAAAATTATTCAAATAAAAAAAATTAAATTAGGGAAATATTTAAATACATTAAAACCCATAAATTTTAAATTATGATAAATTTAATAATTTTATCACATTTTTAGGAGGATTAATTAGGTTATGAAGATAGATAAACATGAAGTGGATTGATGGATCATTTAAAGTAGATCATTCAAAACATTTGTTTAATCATTTATAATTTATTAGAAGTAGGAGGTTTGGTATAAATAACATAAAGCTAATTATTTAATCCAATAAATTCAAGAAAGATAAATATTTTAACTGTGTGATCTCTTTGTAAATTGGGTCTTACATCTATGTTCTTATATCATGAGTGTTATGTTGGGTTCCATGATAATTAAATAGAACATGTGTTGTCCAAAATAATTTGAGTCTGATAAAAAAATAATCCAATGTTCTATTTGGTGTGTTGCATCCACAACACCTGATCACAAAAACTTCTAGTCTCTATATATTCTACTTCAACAATGGAATGAGCTAAAAATGATGTTTATTATAGGACAAAGAGAATAATGATTCACCTAATAAATAACATGTTCCAGATTTATATTTATTATCTAAAATAAAAACTAAAAAGAGATCAACTAGGTAATTTTTTTAATAAAAAACATTTCCAAAATAATAGGATCATTCAATTTTTAAAGAACAGTTCGGGAATCTAAAAACATGTTTCACCACTTTCGAATGAGATTTTTTTGAATTAGCTTGAAATATCACAAATAAAAAAACTAATAAACTTATATTTGGATGAATTTAGGTAGGTTATAGTAAACATTTAATCATGTATCGACAGAGTTTCTAATATACACATCTATAATCCTTTCTAGGAACAATCATGATATAAGTTTTAATTAGATTACTAATAGTTGATTCATTGTACAAATGTATTCCCAAAATTTATTTAGTATATTTATAATTAGTTAAAATATTTCATTCTGGGTTTTGAAAAATATAAAAAACCAGGGTTAAAATTATGAGTTCCTCCATCAAGATCACATCAAACTTCTTTTTCATGTGTTTAGAAAAGTTATCTCAATGATATTTATGATTTGAAATATAAATAATGTCATCAAAATATATATAAAAAATTATGTTTCAATAAATAATTATGAAAAATTATGGATAATCACTCCCTTTAAAGAAATTATATTGATGAAAATATCTTAGATTTCTTTCATATCATTATCTGGGGGTTTCCTTAAGTCCATATAATACTTTAGTAATTTTAAATAACTTTTATGAAAACTTTGTATCATCAATTTCCTGAGGCTATTTAATATAAGATTCATGAAGTACAAATAAAATTTTGGAAGATATTTCACACCCATTTAAAATAATGTGAATTTTAGATGTACTGTAATGGATAACAAGATTATGAAATAATATAATCTAGATATCAATTTAAATGTTTTTCCATAATTTATTCATTCATCTTAATAATAAAATTTAGTGATATTTTAAACAATTATTCCATTTTCATCACACTTGTTTCTAAAAATACATTTTACTCTAATTATTAGTAGATCTATAGGATATTCAACTAAGGTCAAAAAATTTCCTTGTTCAAATGATTTATCTCTACATATATATTCTTTATCCATATTTTATCCCCCAAATCATAATATTCTATTTTTCATACAAATTGTGATGTAAAATCATGATTATCACAATTATTTCTCACATAACTTCTGGTTTAAATTGGTTGGTATACATCATAAATTATATAATCAGAATGTTGATTCCTTAAGATAGAATATTTTTTTTTGTGTACATAGGTATACTGTTTTTCACCTATAAAATATTCTCCTTTTATTGTATGAAATTCCAAATAATGAAAATCTATTGGCCTATAATATAGAAGATTTACAATTTTTCATTGTAGACTATCTACTAGTAATGAAATTGAATAAATTATAAAAAAAATCATTAATATTTTTAAAACTGCAATGGTTTAAAACAAAAATAGAATATGTTTGATGAAACATTACATAAATAGTTTCCTTAATTATATTATTTATATTATTAAAAACACTATATGTATTAATATTTTTAGAATCCCAAAAAAAATTCCTTTATTAGTTATAGTCATATTTTTGTAATTGATACTCATAAGGATTACATTACATAAAAAAATGATGTAATATTATTTTGGCATTCATCCTTTCCATAATTCATAAGGGGTTTTTATTAAGAAACTACCTTTGTGATCATTATTTATATTATATTATGCATAACTCAAAGCCTCATCCTAAAAATTTTGTACAATAGAATACTCACATGGAAAATTTTCAGTAATTTTCAAATTATTTCTATTTCTACATTCAACTATGTAATTTTTTTGGTTCTTAGTAATGAAATTTTATTATTAAAATACATTTATTGCAAAAAGATTCAAAAACATAATTAACAAACTCACCACCACGATCACTCAATATAGTAACCAATAGTAGGTTATTAACATTTTTCATATAAGCATTAAAACCCATCCTTTATATTTTCATGTGAAAAACCCGTAATATAAATATAGTATAATCATCAAAATAAATATATGTATAGAATTTTCCTATAATTAATCTAGTTTATTTAAGACTAACAAGATCCATTTACATTAACTGTAAATCATCAATATTTGAGACATCAGATTTATAATAAAACTTCATTTATGTTTTTTAGGTTGTTATGGTTCATAGAATCTAGATTAATGAAACTGATGTTTTAGTAGATTCCTATCATCCCATTTCATTGAATGTTTAGTAAAATTTTGGTTGTTATAATATCTTAGTATCTTATTTTGTAACCAATATAACTCTTCATGTTCATTTAAAAAAGTTAAATTCTAATTACATAATTCTTATATGTCGATAGGGTAACCATTTTCATGACTTTTCAAATATTTAATGGTATTTTCATCATAAAATTTAGTAGTACATTTTACATTCATAAATATTAAAACATAACCATCATAAAATAACTAATTTATGCCCATAAGGTTTTTCTTATGTCATAATACATATAATTTTTTTAATAATAAATTTTATAAGAAAAAATATCATCAATTTTGATGACTTCACCATGTTCATTTTCTCCCAAAGTAGCTTATCATCCATTAAAATTATTGAAATTTGAGATTTTTGACTATTCTCCCATGAAATTTTATGAAAAAATAGACATGTACTATTTGTTTTCACTACCAGTACATAGTATATTTTCCATAAATAGATAAATTTATTTTCTTGGAATTCATACATGTTTCGGTACTGTTATGTTAGAAAATATAAATTTTAAAACCATGTATTTCAAACCTTATTATGTTGTATACCTATTAGTTATTCTGAAATAAAAGAATTATGAAAACCAAAATATTTAACATTATTTAAAGAAACAAATGATTTCTAGTTACCACTAATTTTAAATTAAGTAAAAATGGTTATATTTTTTTTACATAACAATTTTAATAAACACAAGGATAATAATAAGTAAAACCTTTTCATTTTGATGTTCTATATAATCCTATTTTATTTTATTTTATTACAATATTTATTTCTAGAAAATAAAATTATATTTATGTTTCTATAAAAAACATAAAATTTAAGTTGAAAACCCACATTCTGATTGAATTTATTAGATTTAAAGTAAAAAAAATCTGATTAATGATATTATAGTCAACTAAGAATAATATAAATTTCAATCAATAGATTTTTTTGTCAATTGATTTATCATAAGAATAGTTATTTCCTTAATCCAATTTATTTTAATGATTTGAATTTTTTTAAGTTAATTTTGAATTTCATTAATTGTCTTTAATAATATTATCTTTAAAAAAATATTTGAATTTTTCAGTTTACTTTTTTCTTAACTCATATGTAAAACATATCTAGTAATTTATATTATAGAAGGTAATGATTCATCATCTTCTGTTGAATTAGATTTTTCAACTCCATATGGTTTATATTTTATATCTTTCAAGGACGTTTAGTAATAAAATTCATTTTTATAAGTTTTAACACCCCATGCTCCCACGGTACGCTTCTTTTTGAACAATACAATATCTTGCATTGTACGCAACTTCGAGTTCTAGTACACCATGACCAATCAATGTAGCTATTTGAAAAGTAATTTTTGAATAATAATACCCACTTTTTTAAATTTTATAAATTTTATTTTAAAAAATGGTCTTCATTTTTGGATCCGGATTTTCAAAATTTTCTTTCGGTGAATTTTTTTTATTTTTCTGAAAACATTCAATTTTTGATGAATAGTGACAAAACACTGCATTATTGTTTAAAAACTAAATATTTATTTAAATAATTATTTTTAAATTAAAATTTATTTTAAAGTCAAAATAGATAAATTATACCTATATTAATCTAATGTAATTCATTGGAGTATTTTTATAGTAATATTTGATATAATAAATTTTATTGTATTTTTTTACGTGTTTTTCCACCTTCTAAGCACATTTGCAAATCTACATAAAACGTAATTTTACCACTTCTGTGAATTGAATTTCAAAAATCTGAGAGACACAGTTTACATCACTAAGTAAAATGTGGTTCAATAGGATGAAATAATTTTTGTTAAATATTAATTTTTGAATTTTATTTACCACAGTTAAAAGTAAATAGGGTAATTAAAGGTAAAATTAATGTTATAACAACCCCAAAACATTTACAAATTCTATTAGATATTTTATTTTAGTCCAAAAACAACTTTAGGATAAATAAAAATATCATTTTTTATCTATTTGTGTTACATTAGAACATTTATTATATTTTATTTAAAGAAGAGTTAAAAGTGTTAAAATTTTAATTTTAATAACTAAGACATTTTTAATATATGGTTATTTTTAAGATAAATTAGAATATATATATTCATTAGAAATATAAAAATATTTCCTACATCATTGTATTTTATTTATAATTTTTAGACATTAAATAATTAAATTTATGTATGACAAAATAATGATGCAGTAATTACATTATTAATGAAAGATTAGAACAATTGATGTTGTAAATATTAAAATAATTGTAAATTGATAATTATGATTCCTTTATCAAATTTTATAGGTTAATATTAAATTTTAGGGATAATTCAATGTATTTTTTTCGTTATAAACAAGTTTTTATGACTTTCCAAAAAATCAACTACTAAATAATGTCTAAATTGACATAAATGAGTTTTTAAAATAAATACTATTTTATTAAATGACATAATATCCTAAAAATATAATATTCAAACAAAGGACTTATATAAATTTATATATGTCATTAATCAACAAATTTAGGTTCTCTTTTATTTTTATAGTACATTTATTAACCATGTAATATAAAAATACAGGAGGACATGGTAAGTGTTAAACTATTTAACTAAGAGTTAAATCTAAAAGATAAGGACAATATATTGACCTAAACATGTCTGAAACCTATTTTATAAGAATATTTATACCCATAACCACCTTATCCTAGAAATAAATCCATTTTAAGCTATTAAAAAACAGAAAATTATTTTATAATAAAATAATACTTCAAGATCTTCGTAAAGTTCTCCTCGCCTATCTTATAAAAAGGTACTTCCCTTCTCTCAAATTCACACCTACAATGCCATTTGTCTTGGTCAAACCCTACTCAAATCTCCTCCCAAATACCCTCAAATAAACCTAGAGGCCTTACTTTTATCCTAAATCCATCTTAAGGATCCCTTTTGTTCAAATCAAAAAGTAGCACTCAAGGAAGAGGTAATTATTTCATCACCTCTTTCAATATTCTTTTCTTCTTCCACGTCGTCTTTCTTTGTTGTTTCCATACTAAAATAATAACACCAATACCTTATACATACTGAGATGTTATTATAAATATGGTACAATTATATTCATTATTCTATCCATCCTATGAATGACAATGTCACCATACATGTGTACGTACGGCTTATCGTCTCTACGTCATGGTGTAGTTAGTTATTCAACGCATCATTAATTGGATGGGTATAAAAATGAGTATAACTGATTTAAATAAAAATATAAAATTTTAATTATTATTTATATATAATATAACATCCATCTACATATTATTTCACCATCAATATAATGATATTCTTTCTTGTGCGTACGTACGACTTATCATCTCCACGACGTGATACGATTTAAATCCCCATCATAACCATTCAAGAATAATTTTCATTTCATGATTAAAAATAATGTTTATGAACTAAATATCATTATGGAAATGTATCTAATACATCCTATCCATAACAAACATGACTTATGTAACAAAATATATAAAGGAAAACGAATCAGTTAACTCCCGAACCAATGATACTACTAAAATATTATTAACAATGCTATATTAGAGGATCATATATGATATAATATTTAGGTATGTGGTTATTGTATAATTTAATAAAAATTATTTAACCATTATACATGAGGTTAACATACCCTCGACTAAGGAAAATTACAAGGTATTGGTTTATTTTTTGATCTCTTTATTATCCAAGGTTGTTTATACATAAGTATCTACTTGGACTTCTGTATCATCCACATCTGTGTTTCATAAAAATTTATTTCAATTTTTTTACTATTTCCTAGACTTTGGGTTAACCTCATTTATACCTATTTTTTGTTTTTTTATAATTTTTTTTTGAATAAAATCATTCTGTCATTTTCTAAACAAAGTACTTTATGAACTTTTCGACAAATTAATGAAAAAATGATTTTTAAAATTATATGGAAGGTGTGGCTATTTTCCACCATTATAACAACTTTGAAGATTCCCTTACAAGATTATAAGAATATTTTCAAAATAAATGTTTTATTTTATTATTAAGCATCTTTTAAATGATTTCGAAGTAAAAAAGAGATATTTCACTCAAATAGTTTTTAGATCGATTTCATCTATGTCAACATCCTTTGTTGGATTTTATGCTTGTTTGAAGTTGTTTTATTATGATACAATCTTCTATATTAAATTAAAGGTTATGTGATATGTTTGATTGTGTATTTGATATTTTTATACCATTCATGGTTTACGGTTGAAGTTTAACATTTCGAATTCTAGTTTTAATATGAATGTTTATGTTATGTTTCACCCTTTTCATATGAGGGATGGATTTGACATAGTAAGTGAAAAGTGGAGCCCGCTATAGCCCCTCGATGCATTGGTAGGTCTAATGAGACAAACTAGTGTCTTTGCACAAGGCCTTAGAAAAGTTAATATTTTTAGTCTTATCATGAGGCCTTAACTATGTGGTTATGATGTCTGACATTATGTATTACATCATTATGAAAACAGTTATTGATATTACATGTGATTATTTGACTAGAAGAATATCCATGTGAATAAGTAAATGGAATTATTTGATTTATCTTTTCCACATTATGATGAATTTTATGTTTAAAAGGATTGTGATTTAGTCTTATACATTTCCTTAAATGTTTTTGTTTATTTATGATGATTTCTGCTATATTATTATCCTTATAGTGCATCTGAGCTCACCCCATCTTTATGTTTTATTTTTCCCAGGATGGGAAGAATTATTTTATGACTGAATTGCAAGGATAGGCTAAGGGATATTTTTGTTTTCAAATAATACAAAATGGTGTTTATTTTCATTTAGTAATATAATGTAAAACTTATGAATGTATATAGTAATTCCAAGTCTACTAAACTAATATGTCATTCAAGACATGATATCTTGTGATAATGAAAATGTTATGTAATAAAGCACTGATTCTGGGTAACTAGGGTCGGGGCATTACAGTTGGTATCAGAATATGTTTAGTACCAAACATGGGAACTAGATTTAGAAAAACTATGATTAGAGAACATTAACCTAAGATAGACATTGAGGATTAGTATCGAAGAAAATCTAAAAAAATAGTAATGTAGATATTATGTGGGTTTTCCAAAAAATACATTCATGTCTGGATACTACAAGTGGGTGTGGTTATAAAAAAGATATACCTAGGAGTGAAAACTCATACAAGGAGTTTCAGACTTGACCTGGGGTATCTTGGTACACGACAACGGCCCTTACTACACACCTGGTTTGACACACTCGGGGGATATGCTTAGGATAATTCACATTTTTTTACAAACCATTATGAAGGATTTATGAGTAAATACATCCACAATGAAAACAATTTTATTATTATGGATTATAAGCATAAACATTTCTATTTGTGTTAGGTATTCTACAATTTTGGAATTATTCATTGTGATTCACAAACTAAACTAGTGTATGCCATTGTTTAAAAATGGCACCTTATGGAAGGAATTGAAATTGTATCAATGAACGTAACCCATATAGGTATTTAAATCCTACTAAAGATAATTATAGTTGGGCTGGTGATGCAACTGGTGTTTAATAGCTTATAACCATACTGGGACAAGTCACTCAGATTATGAAAAATATCCTTACCCATATGGAACACCCAGATCCACAACAAAGAGGATCAATATTAGATCTTTTCATGAGGCAGAAACCACCAATATTCAATGGGACTACAAATCCATTTTTTGGTGAGTAATTGATATATTCCTTAGAGAAAATATTTCATACTTTGGGGAGTAGTGAAAGGGAGAAAGTTGTCATGAAAGTTTATTGCCTCACAGGAGATGCAGATCAATAGTGGTCATTAATTCCAAAAACAAAGGAGGATAAAGATGTATCAATATTGAGTATAGGTAGTTTAAGGATATTTTCTTAGAAAAATACTTTCCCTGTGATTATCAAGCAGATATGGAAAGGAAATTTTTTAGTCTGAGACAAAAGGAGGATGGAGATGTCGCAAAGTATGAGGCTAACATTACAAGGTTATAAAGGCATGTTGTAGATTATATATGTAACCCAAGAAGTAAGATTGGTCATTTATTTTATGGGTTAAAACCATTTCTCTAAAGAGCATTAGTCTCATAATCCTTTTCATTATAAGAAGATATAGTCTTATGTGTTATCAAGATGGAAATGGAATTCTCTGTCTTATGACTTTAAAGTGAAGAAATAGAAGCATAGATCTGTTGAACACTCTAAAAAAGAAAATTAGGGGAAGAAGGGAAAAGTTAAATTTCCATACTCCAGTTATTGTGGGAAGAAACATCTTGGTAAATTCTTAAAGAGGAAGGAATTTTTCAACAAGTGTGGAGAAAAAGGCCACCAATCTCGTGATTGCTAGGGAAAGAAAGAGGTTATCAATGTTGAATGATACAGTTGTATAGAAATAGGGAATTATAAAAATGAATTTCATAAGAATCAAGGAAACTTACCTAATAAAATTCCAAAGGATCAAGGCTATGCTTATGCATTAACTACTGATGAGGTTGAAGTTCCTAATGACGTGGTGGTAGGTACTTTAGTTATTTACTCCAAATAATTAAATTCTTTATTTGATTTTGGATCATCACATTCTTTTATATCTTCCCAGTTTTCTAAGAAAATTAGATATTTCCATTTTTGACTTATTAAGGGAGTTGTTAGTCCAAAATCATAAGGTAAGTATCATTGCAACAACGTTTTTTCAATCAGTTACCATTATGGCATATAAATGTTCTCTATCTTCTGATCTTATTATTATACCCATGAATGAATTTGATATAATCCTCGGTATGGATTGGATTTCAGACAATGGTGTGAAAATTTATTATAAGAAAAATGAGGTTACAAATTTTGATGATGATAAGGAATACCTTATCTTTAGAAAAGAAACATCTCCATCTGATTCTCATCTAGATCCACCCCCAATAAATATAATAAATTCAATTATTATGGAGTAAGGGAGTGAAATAACTATGGGTGAGGAAAGGAATGTTCAAATATAATAGGTACCTATTGTACAAGAATATGTTGACGTGTTTTAGGAATATTTACCTGGACATCCTCCATAACAGGAAATTGAGTTTTCCTTTGAGTTAATTCCTGGTTCAAATCCCATATCGAAGACCCCTTATAGAATGGCCACATTGGAATTACTGGAACTAAATAAACAATTAGAGGAATTAAGTAATAAAGGATTTATTTGACCTAGTGTTTCCCTATGGAGCGCCCCTGTTCTTTTTGTTAAGAATAAAGATGGATCTATGAGCACTACTGGAAATATAGACAATAACAATGGTTCAAAACCGTTGGTATAGGATGGAAAACCGTTGGTATAAGATATACCAATGGTTTCCCAAACCGTAGGGAAGTAAGACGTTGGGAAATCCCTTTACTAACAGTTTAAGGAAAACCGTTGGAAAAAGGTGGTGGAAGTTTTAATTTCCCAATGGTTCCTCTAAACTGTTGGCAAAAGGATTTACCAATGGTTTAAAACCATTAGGAAATTCATATTTTTGAGCTTATACCAACGGTTCAAAACTGTTGGTATAGATTTTTACCAACGGTTTAGATAAACCGTTGGTATATATTCATATATGGTCAAAGCATACCAATGGTTCTAAATCGTTGGTATAGCTTTTTACCAATGGTTTAGATAAACCATTGGTATATATTCATATATCCTCAAAGTATACCAACGGTTCTAAACCATTGGTATTGGGTATTTTCACAAAAAACCAGTAGCCTGCATACAATTGCCTCCACTTGATACACCTACATAAAAAACATCACAAATAACAGTTAGAAATAGACTTAAAACACCACAAAAAACATTGGAAATAGCACAAAAAAACACATAAAAACATCACTCTTCCAACCATGACATGTACTAAAATTCCCCATTTCAATATTCATATGACAACAACTCTTCTAATTAACCTATTTCAATTTATTGGGTTCACACATATCAATTTTTTCTTACTCAAAAAGGTGATTATTATGATAAAAATTGGTGCATGAAGGGTATGTATGATAAAGTGAATTAACAATGTGGTTAATATTTGTGCATCATCTAGAGTGATGCATGACTTGAATTGAATGTGATGTGGGGGGATGTCCAGAGAGGGGAGGGGGTTGTCCAGGAAGAGGGGAGGGGAGATTTACAGGGAGCGAGTATGGGGGTCATGGAGAATGTGCAACAAGGATTTTTATTCAAATTATAGCATATCATCACATGCATTTGATGAGCATGAGCTAATAAGCTTACCAATTCATTCATATAGTTCAATACATACAAAAATGGAATAATCTCAAATAACATTGCATGATCAAAGAAATAAAAAAGGCATGTGAAATCAACATGCTTACATTTACATATCATCCATGACGTATAACATTTAATCAAATTGCAATAGAATTATACATAAGGCATACGAGTCTCATTTACTTGCACACAGAGTGGTACAAAGGAAAATGTTATTCATGTCCGGGGGGCTGTCCGGGGTCCAAGGAGGAGGGTGGGGGGGCTGTCCAGGGTCCAGGAAGGGGGGGTGGGGGGGGGGGGGCTGTCCAGGGCTGTCCGTTCACGTCACATTTGACTCATGGATCGTTGTCCTTAAGTTTCAACAGAATTCGAATGCGTTTGGTCAGTTTGTCGTATGTCAGTTGTTGATTTCACTTAAAATTAAGTCCATTTTTAACAAAACAGAGGCACTTTGAGTGGTGTCGGCCACACCAGGCCTCAGATTGAGTCAGGGTTGACTCGAACACATCACATATGAGACATGGATCGTTGTGCAAAAGTATCAACACAATTAGAAGCCATTTGATCAGTTTGGCGTATGTACGTAAAATATTGTCCATTTTAAACAAAATACATACACATGGAGTGATAACGGCCACAATACGCTTCAGATTGAGCCAAGGTTGACTCGTACACATCACATATAACTCAAGGATCATTTTCCTAAAGTGTCAACACAATCCGAAGGCGTTTGGTCAGTTTCTTGTATGTTAGTTGTTGATTTCACTTAAAAATAAGTCCATTTTGAACAAAAGAGAGGAAGTTTGAGTGGTACCGACCACACTGCACCTTGGATAGAGAATAAGTTGACTCGTACACATCACATTTGACCCATGGATCGTTTTCATTAAGTTTTATCATAATCCGAATGTGTTTGGTCGGTTTGCCGTATGTCAGTTGTTGATTTCACTTAAAATCAAGTCCATTTTTAACAAAACAGAGGCACTTTGAGTGGTGTCGACCACACCGGGCCTCGGATTGAGGTAGGGTTGACTCATACACATCACATATGAGTCATGGATCATTTTTCAAAAGTATCAACACAATCAGAAGCCGTTTGATTGGTTTGTCATATGTACGTAAAATATTGTCCATTATAAACAAAATACATACACTTGGAGTGATACCGGCCACACCGCACTTTGGATTGAGCTGGGATTGACTCTTAAACATCAAATATAACCCATGTATCATTTTACTAAAGTTTCAATACAAACCGAAGGCGTTTGGTTGGTTTCCCGTATGTCAGTTGTTGATTTCACTTAAAAATAAGTCCATTTTGAACAAAAGAGAGGGAGTTTGAGTGGTCTCGGCCACACCGTGCCTCAGATTGAGGCGAAGTTAACTCATACACGTCAAATTTGACCCATGTATCGTTTTACTTAAGTTTCAATAGAATTTTAATGCGTTTGGTCAGTTTGTCGTATGTCAGTTGTTGATTTCACTTAAAATTAAGTCCATTTTTAACAAAACAGAGGTACTTTGAGTGGTGTCGGCCACACCGGGCCTCAGATTGAGCCGAGGTTGACTCGTACACATCACATATGAGTAATGGATCATTGTGAAAAATTATCAAGACAATCAGAAGCCGTTTTATCGGTTTGACATATGTACGTAAAATATTGTCCATTTTAAACAAAAGGGGGATAGTTTGGGTGGTTCCGGACACACCGTGCCTCGGATTGAGGCTGGGTTGACTCGTACATGTCACATATGACCCATGGATCGTTTTCCTAAAGTTTCAACAGATTCAGAATGCATTTGGTCGGTTTTTCGTATGCCAGTTGTTGTTTTCACTTAAAATTAAAGTCATTTTGAACAAAAGAGAGACATTTTGAATGGTACCATCCACACCGTGCCTCAGATTAAAGTAGTGTTGACTCGTACATGTCACATATGACCCATGTATCTTTTTACTGTAGTATCAATAGAATACGAATGCGTTTGGTCGGTTTACCGTATGTCAGTTGTTGATTTCACTTAAAATTAAGTCCATTTTTAACAAAACAGAGGCATTTTGAGTGGTGTCGGCCACACCGAGGCTCGTATTGAGGCGGGGTTTACTCGTACATGTCAAATTTGACTCATGGATCATTTTCCTTAAGTTTCAATATAATCTGAATGTGTTTGGTCGGTTTTCCGTATGTCAGTTGTTGATTTCACTTAAAATTAAGTCTATTTTTAACAAAACAGAGGCACTTTGAGTGGTGTCGGCCACACCGGGTCTCGAATTGAGGCGGGGTTGAATCTTACACATAAAATATGAGTCATGGATCATTGTAAAAAAGTATCAACACAATCAGAATCTGTTTGATCGGTTTGGCGTATGTACGTAAAATATTGTCCATTTTAAACAAAAGAGGGACATTTTGGGTGGTTTCGGCCACACCGTGCCTTGGATTGAGGAGGGGTTGAATCATACACGTAACATATGACCCATGAATCATTTTCATAAAGTTTCAACAGATTTGGAATGCATTTGGTCGGTTTTCCGTATGCCAGTTGTTGTTTTCACTTAAAATTAAAGTCATTTTGAACAAAAAAGAGACATTTTGAATGGTACCGTCCACACCGCGCCCCAGATTGAGGCGGGGTTGACTCGTACATGTCACATATGACCCATGTATCATTTTCCTATAGTATCAATAGAATATGAATGAGTTTGGTCTATTTACCGCATGTCAGTTGTTGATTTCACTTAAAATTAAGTCCATTTTTAACAAAACAGAGGCATTTTGAGTGGTGTTGGCCACACCGAGCCTCGTATTGAGGCGGGGTTGACTCGTACACGTCACATTCGGGGGCTGTCCGGGGGGCTGTCCAGGGTCTAGGGAGGAGGGTGGGGTGGATGTCCGGGGGGCTGTCTGGGGACCGAGGAGGAGCGTCGGGGGCTGTCCGGGGTCCAGGGAGGAGGGTGAGGGGGGCTGTCTAGGGGGTGTCCGGGGGGCTGTCCGGGGACCATGGAGGAGGGTGGAGGGGCTATTCGGAGGGCTGTCTGGGGGGCACTCTGGGGACCAAAGAGGAGGGTGGGGGGATATCAGGGGGGATGTCCGGGGTCCAGGGAGGAGGATGACATGTCAGTGGGAGGGGAAGGGTCTAGTCGGGTACGCGGAGATGCTCGTCTACCTCTGGTACGAACCTCCCTCGTACCATCGGCCTAAGCACTGAAATAATGGAATAATGAAAAGTGCACATACTTATGTACCTATAAAATCTACACATATATAGCACATAGCCGCATCATGTCATAAAAAATAACACCAAGGATCAGACAAAATAGAAGCAGTCATGCAGAGTAATGACAAGTGCACATACAGATCAGAAGCAGCTAAAAAATTGTTGCATACATGCCATGTTTATTTCATAAAACAAAGTAAAAAAAGAAAAATGATGAAACTATAGAACATGGGTTGCCTCCCAGGAAGCGCTAAGTTTTACGTCTTCAGCTAGATGGATGGACACTGGTCAATCGTCTTGGTCCATCAGCTCAGAACTCCTCTGCCTCTTATAAGAACTGGTGGCCATGTCATCAAGATCACAGGGACGCTTAGTGGGATTGATCACTTCAGGAGCATATCAAGTGTGAATATGGTGTGGAAGTGAGAGAATCTAGCGCTCGTCATCAGCCAGACGCTGAGTCACCCGTTGTGCGAGCTCAGATGGAGATGGGACGTGCACATCGATGATCATGGAAGAGGCAGACACGCTAGACATTGTTGGTTAAGCTGCATCCACAAATAGATTCATTTTTATATATTATAACCTTTATAAATGTTTGTCCCATTTTTACAAATAATTAATGTGTGAAAATTGTGAAAAATAACTTATCGGATATATAAAAATGGATTTACTCATGGACATGATGCATAATATCTCAAATATTCCTCATTGGATCCCAATTTGAAATTTTAATCCATTATCAAATTTCTTATATCAATTTATTTTTATTTGGACCCTTAAGGTTGAGCACTTTGTAAAATCTAGCCAAGGGAGGATAGACTAGTGACTTGGCATACAATTGGATGCTATGTGATGAAAAACACATTATAAGCATTGTTTAGGATATTATTGAGGTGGTTTGAGGATCAAATCTATCTTTTTAGAGAAAATCCAGCATGTCCAAGTTTGGTGGTCAAAGTTTTGAAGTGTGTGGGGGGGTATTTGGTGGTTGAGGAGGGGGGTGAGGGGGATGTCCAAGGTCTAGGAGGAGGGGTGGGGGGCTGTCCAGGGTCCAGGAAGGGGGGTGGGGGGCTGTCCAGGGTCAAGGAGAAGGGGAGAAGGGGCTGTCCATGGTCCAGGAAGGAGGGGGGGGGGTGTCCAGGGTCCATCGAGGAGGGGGGCTATCCAGGATCCAGGGTGGAGGGTGGGGGGCTTCCTAGGGTCCAGGAAGGAGGGGGGACTATACAAGGTCCTGGGAGGAGGGTGGAGGGGGGTTGTCTAGGGTCCAGGAGGGGGGCTGTCCAGGTTTCAGGAAAGAGGGGGGGCAGGCTGTCCAAGTTCTAGGAGGGGGGATTGTCCAGGGTCCAAGAGGGGGGGTGTCCAGGGTCCATGAGGAGTGGGGGCTCTGTTAAAGGGAAGAAATCCCCAAATAATTCGTTGAAAATTAACTAAACTTAATCCAAAAAACATCACAATTCCAATCCATCACCCAACCAACATCCAATTCATCCTCAATATCACTAACCGTCACATTCCAAAAACAACACAACCTAGTTTATACCAAATTAAAACAGAAAACAAAAATAATAGATGAAAAACATTAAAAATAAGGTAGTAATTACAGATTTAGAGTGTAGAACTACAAAATTGTTTGATTTAAGATGGATCTATGAGTGGAATGAGTTTCTGAGTCTTTGTATAGAGAGATCCCTCATGTTTAGGTCAAATCAAAATAGAAAATAAAAAAATAGATGAAGAACATTATAAATGAGGTAGAACTTACAGATTTGAAGTGTAGAACAGAAAAATTGCTTGATTGAAGAGGATGGATGGAGTTTCAAATACTGGGTAACGAGAGAGAGTCGGGAGAGCGTTAATTTCAGGGTTGCAGTCGGGTGAACAGAGAATTGGGGGATCTGTGTATTTGGAGGAAATTTTCCCCAATGGTTTTTTAAAACCATTGGGAAAACTATGATTTACCAACAGTTCACTAAAATCATTGGTAAAGGTGGTGGAATTGGGAGATATCCCAACGGTTTTATCAAACTGTTGGAAAAAACGGGTTCTATTGGGAGATATCCCAATGGTTTGATAAAACCATTGGGAAAAAGGTGTGTACTCCACATATACCAACGGTTTTCTATAACCGTTGGCATAAAAGTGTTGGTATAGACCTCCATTCTAGTAGTGGAGGTTGTGCATCGACCATATTGAGATTAATGCTATAACAATGAAGAACAAGTACCCCCAAACTTGCATTGATGATTTATTTTTTCAAATTCATGGATCTCAATATTTTTCAACGATTGACCTTCGATTTGGATATGATCAGTTTTTCTTGAAGAATGAAGACATTCTAAAAATAGCATTTTGAACCAAGTATAGGCATTATGATTTTACAGTAATGTCTTTTGAACTGACTAATTCACCCTCTTTTTTCATGGATATAATGAATAAAGTTTTCCATGAATATCTTGATGACATAATAGTGGTATTTATAGATGATATATTGGTATACCCAAAAATCTATGATGATCATGAAAATAACTTGCACACTATTCTGAAAACTCTTTGAAAAAATGAATTATGTGGGATGTTTAGTAAGAGTGAATTATGGATTTAGGAAATTTCTTTTCGTGGCCATATTTTATCTAAATATGAAATCTCTATTGATCATTCAAAGACATGGTAAATCCAAGAATGGCCATCACCGACGAGTATAACTCAGGTACATAGTTTTATCGGTTTAGCATGTTACTATCGACGTTTCGTCTAGAATTTTTCCTGATTAGATAACTCATTAACCAAGCTTGTATGTAATGGGGATAAATTTATTTGGAAAAAAGAGTGTGAATAATGTTTTGAAAAAATGATGTGAAGATTAATCAATGATTCTATCCTAACTCTACTATTGGGGAATGATGGGTTTGTTATTTATAGTGATGCTTCAAAAAAGGGACCTAGATGTGTCCTTATGCAGATTGATATAGTTATTGCCTATGCATCACAGAAGCTAAAAATTCATGAAAAGAACTATCCCACTCATGATCTTGAGTTATCAGCTATAATCCTTGAACTTATTATATTGAGACACTATCACTATGGTGAAAAATGTGAGATATATACTGCTCACAAGAGTTTGAAGTATATTTTTTCACAGAAAGGACTCAACATGAGGCAAAGGACATGGCTCGAACTAATCAAGTAATATGATTTCACAGTACACTACCACGTGGGGAAGGCAAATAAAGTGGAAGATTATTTGAGCAGAAATGATCACGGATTTCTGAACAAGATGAGAGTTGAAAGGGATCCAATGATCATGGATATAGTAAAGTTGGATATTAGAATAATCATGGAAGGTGAAACGTTAATTTTTTTTAAATGGTTACCAAAACATCTATACTATAAAATATATAATGTTATCAGGCTGATGATGAGGAGTTTCAAAAGAAAATTAATGCTGTGAATGATGGGAGATTGATTAACTTGGTATATGAAGATGGAACTTTGAAATTTGGGAAAAGGATTTGTATTCCTGATTTACCTGATATAAAAAATGGAATTGTCTGATGATGCTCATAGCTCCAATTTCTCTATACACCCTAGTAGCACTAATATTTATAGAGATTTGAAGGAAAATTGTAGGTGGGATAACATGAAGAGGGAGATTTCTGATTATGTGTCAAGATGTATCGTTTGTCAACAGGTGAAGGCTGGAAGATAACATCCTAGAGGCATCATGTAACCTATTCCCATACCTGAGTGAAAATGGGATGATATTATGATGGAATTTTACATGGTTCTACCAAATCCTCCTAGAAGGAATGATGAAATATGGGTAATTGTTGATTATCTTACCAATTTAGCACATTTTCTAACTATAAGATAAGATTTACCACTTTAATATTTATAAATACTATAAATTAATGAAGTTGTAATACTTCATGGTGCACCCCTATCGATTGTTTCTGAACGTGTTCCCAATTTTACCTCAAGATTCAGGAAAAGTCTTTAGAAATCCCTGGATACTAAACTTCGTTTGAGGACTGCCTACCACCCTCAAACTGAGGGAAAATCAGAACGGACTATTCAAACCATATAAGGCATGTTTAGATCTTTCTTACATGACTTTCAAGGTATGTGGTATTAGTATTTACCTATGGTAGAATTTTCCTACAACAATTTCTTCAATTCAAGTATTCATATGGCACCATATGAAGCATTATATGGAAAGAGATGCCGCACACCAACTTGTTGGGATGATGTTGGTGATTGAAAACTCATAGGCCCAGAACTTGCTGAGGAATCAATAGAAAAGGTGATGATTATCAAATCCCACATCAATGAATCTCAATAAAGGAAAAAGGGATATGCCAATAATTGAAGAAAATATTTGGAATTTCAAGTAGGAGATCAAGTTTTATTGGAGGTATCTACATGAAAGAGTGTATTATGTTTCAGTAGGAAGGGTAAATTATGTCCCAAGTACATTAGAAATTTTGAAATTATGGATCGAATTGGAGTTGTAGCTTACTGTTTGGTAATGCCGCTAAGTCTCTCCAATTTTCATGATATATTCCACAGATCACTGTTGAGAAAATACATGAATGACCCAACGCATGTACTCAAATATGAAGAAATAGAAATGGAACCTGATCTATCTTATTGAAAAGAAACTATCAGGATTCTTGATTCCAGAGAACAAGTGTTGAGAAACTGGAAGACTCATCTTGTAAAAGTTCTTTGGAGAAACCATAAAATGGAAGAGGTAACGTGAGAACCTGAGAAACATATGATGAAGAAACACCCAAATCATTTTATGCAGTAGTATTCTATAAATTTCAAGGACAAAATTATTTCAATGAGGGAAGAATGTAACACCCCAAGCTTCTAAGGTACACTTCTCTTTGAATAATACAATAACTTGTGATATATGCAACTTTGAGCTCAAAGTACTCCACAACCAATCAAACTAGACATTTAAAAAGTAGTTATGAATAGTAATACCCACCTTTTGAAATTTTATAAATTTTATTTTCCAAATTGGACTTCATTTTTGGATTTGGAATATCAAAATTATCTTAGGGAGAATTTTTTGTATTTTTCTGAAAACATTCAATTTTTGATGACTAGTGAAAACATTGTGTTATTGTTTTCAAACTGACTTTTTATTTAATTAATTATTTTTAAATTAAAATTTATTTTAATGATAAAATATATACATAATACCTATAACAATCCAATTTAATTCATTGGAGTAATTTTATAATAAGATTAGATATATAAAAATTTGTTGAATTTTTTAACGTCTTTTACCCACCTTCTAGGAATATTTGCAAATCTACATAAAAAGTAATTTTAAAACTTATGTGAATTTAATTTCCAAAATCTGAGACATAGGGATGACATTAATAAGTAAAATGTGGTTCAATAGGATGAAAATAATTTTTGGTAAATAGTAACTTTTGAATTTTATTTACCAGGGTTAAGAGTAAATATGGTAATTAAAGGTAAAAATATTGTTATAATTACCTCAACACATGTCCTAATTCTATTGTATAAGTGTTTTCCCACCAAAATCAACCTTATGACATAAATAAGATTGTTTTGATTCATTTGGGTTAGATTAGGACATTAATTATATTTTATTTAAAGAAGAGTTAAAAGTATTAAAATTAAAATTTTAATAACTAAACCATTTTAAATATAGGGATATACATAAGATAAATTAGACTATAAATATTGATTAGAAAAATAATAATATTTCCTACATCATAGATTTTTTTATATAATTTTTAGATGTTAAATAATTAAATTTATTTAAGACACAATAATGATGAAGTAATTACCCTATTTATGAAAGATTAAAATACTTTATGTTATTAATATTAAAATAAATATAAATTGAAACTTTTGATACCATACACGAATTTTATAGGGGAATATGACATGTTAGGGTCTATTAAATTTTTTTTTTAAATTAATCAAGTTTTTATGACTTAAAAAAAAACAAATATTAAATAATGTCAAAATTGAAATAAATGAGTTTTTAAAACAAATACTATTTTATGAAATGATATAATATCCTAAAAATCTAAGATTCGGCCAATAGACTTAGATAAGGTTATATATGTCATTAATGAACCAATTGAGGTTCTCTTGGATTTTTATAGCATGTTTATTAACCATTTAATATATAAATACAAGAAGACATGGTAATTGTTAAACTATTTGACTAAGAGTTAAATCTAAAAGATAAGGTTAATATGGTGACCTAACATGTCTAAAACCTATTGTATGAGAATATTTATACACATACCCAACTTATCCTAAAAAAAATCCACTTGGAGCTATTATAAATCTAAAATTATTTTATAATAAAATAATATTTCATGCTATTCCTAAAGTTCCCCTCACCTCTCTTATAAAAAGGTACTTCCCTTCTCTCAAATTCACACCTCCAAAGCTATTTGAATCAGCCAAAACCTGATCAAATATCCTTCCAAATATCCTAACTTCAACCTAGAGGCCTTAATTTGATAATAAATCCAACCTATGTATCCCTTTTGTTTAAATCAAATGGAATCACCTGAAGAAGAGGTAATTATTTCATTACCTCTTTCAATGTTCTTTTATTCTTCCACTTACTATTTCTTTATTGTTTCCATACTGAAATATTAACTCCAGTACCTTCAACATACTAAGATGTTATTATAAATATGTTAGAACAATATTCATTATTCTATCCATCCTATAAATGAAAAAGTCACCATATGTGCGTATGTATGGCTTACCGTCTCCACGTCGTGGTGTAATTTGTTATTCAACGCATCCTTATTTGGATGAGTATAATAATGAGTATAACTATTTTAAATAATAAATATAACATGTTAATGATTCTGTATATATAATTTACCAGCCAACTACATATGATTTCATCATCAATAGAATTATATTGTCGCATGTGCGTACGTACGACTTACCATATCCACGAAGGGATAATATTTCATTCACCATCATAACCATTCCAGAATAATTTTCATTTGATGAGTTAAAATAAATTTTATAACCTTAATATTATTCTGGATATGTATCAAATACATCCTATCCATAACAAATATAACTTATGTAACAAAACATATAATGGAAAATGAATTAGTTAACACCTGAAACAATGATACTTCTGAAATATTGTTAACAATGGAATATTAGAGGATCATATATAATATAATATTTATGTATGTGGTTCTTTATAATTTAAAAACAATGATTTAAAAATTATACATGGGTTTAAATTACCCTTGTCTAAGGAAAATTACAAGGTAAGGGTTTATTTTACAATCTCTTTATTATCTAAGGTTATTTATTCGTAAGTATCTATTGGGACGCCATTATCATCCACATTCATGTTTCTTAAAAATGTATTTCAAAACATTTTTACTATTTAAAAAACTATGGTTAAATTTAATTTATACCCTTGTTTGAATTTTTATAAAATGTTTTTAAAGGAATCGTTCGGTCTTTTTCCAAACAAGGTACTTTACAACCTTGTTGACAAATTAAAGAAATAATGTTTTTAACTTATACGGTGGGTGTGGCTATTTTGTGCCATTACGACTACTTCAAAGCATCTCTTACAACCTTATAAGAATATTTTCAAAATAAATGTTTTCTATTATTATTAAAAGACTTTAAATTATTTCAAATTAAAAGATAAATATTTCACTCAAATAGTTTTTGGATCGATTTCATCTATGTCAACATCCTTTGTAGGATTTTTTGCTTGTTTGAAGTTGCTTTATTATGATACAATATCCTATATTTTATTTATGGTTTTGTGATATGTTTGACTGTGGATGTACTATTTTTATACCATTCATGGTTTATGGTCAATGTATTATCATTTCGTATGCTAGTTTTAATATGAATGTTTATGTTACGTTTCAACCTTTTCATATAATCAAGGCTTTGGACGTAGTAAGTGATAGGCGGAGCACGCTATAGCCTCTCAATGCATCGATTGGTCTCATGAGACAAATAAGTATCTCGTAAAAAGGCCTTGACAAAATTTATATTTTTATTCTTGGCATGAGGCTTTGACTATATGGTTATGATGTCTAACATTATGCATTCCATCATTATAAAATTAAAAATTGACATTACATGTAATTATTCAACTAGTAGAATATCCATGTTTATAATTAAATTTTATTATTTGATATATCTTTTTTCTTATTATGGTGATGTTTATGTTAAAAAGGATTATGTTTTAGTCTTATAAATTTCCTTAAATGCTTATGTTTATTTATGATGGTTTCATCTAAATTGTTATCCTTATAGAGAATCTGAGCTCACCCATTTATTATGTTTTATTTTTTCCAGGATGCAAAGAAGTATTTTAGGACTTACCTATAGAGATAGTCTAAGGGATATGTGTGTATTCAAAGGCAACAAAATGTTGTTTATTTTCATTTCAAAATGTAATTTAAAATTTATGTATGTATCTAGACCTTCCAAGGCTACTAAAATGATCGGTCTTTCAGGACATGATATCTTGTGATCATGTCAAAGATATGTAATAATGCACCAAATCTAGGTAACTAGGGTCTGAGGGTTACATAAGTAAATTTGGAATCATTCATTATATTTATGATATATTATATTGTTACCTTTTCTATGTAACATTTTTTCCTTTACTAGAATGTTTGATTAGAATTAAAAAATTTTATTTATTTTTATTCAACTATCAGCTTCTGAACACGAGTCTTGAAAGATTTAGTGATAGGAGGAATTCTCAAATTATCTATAAGGTACTTGATAGGATTTGTCAGATCATGTTTAGAATAATTTATGTTTAATTATATTTACAATTTTGTATAAATTTCCTATTGATAATCATTGGAAATCTTTCAATGAATCCTTACAAAGTCAAGCACTTAAGTCACTATTATTAATGATAGAAGAGATAACTTATTTATCAATACAGATCAACACTGACTGATGTTCTACTTTAACTAATGTTCTAATAAGTTCACCATCCATAGGATGATATGACTGTCTAGAGGCAGTTGAAGCTGTAATAGTAGGGGAGAGAGACATAAGTTGATGTAATTTTTTTAGAAATCCCTTAGATTCATCAGTTTTCTTGTTAAGTCCCACCACTAGAGCATGAATTTCACTGAATATCTTGGTGTTGATGTCTGCCACTTTTACATATATTGTAATCAGGTTTGGTTGAATTAGAGATAAAACCTTCTGTGGGATTTAATCACCCATTTCCTTAACAGGATGAGCTACATGATCTTGTCTAGATTTCACGAAATTATGAATATCATCAACCATAGATATTAGAGACTTCACCTTATCACTCAAATATTTTTTATTAATACAAACTTCTTGAATTTAATGAATCATCTTTGGTTGAATCTACCATATAATTTTCTCTAACAGTAAGGAAGCATCTCTTTCACTGAGATTAGTCCTAGGGGTAGGTTGTGACTTCATGTTCTTCTCAAGTATAGCTAACAAGGAGTTTCCAAATTCTATTAAATTGCCTTTAATCACATAAGCTAAAGATTCTTGAGTAGGACCAGTAATAGGAATCGAAAAAGGTTTAGTCTCTTATGTAGAGGTTACTTATATGGCACAAATTAGTTTTAATTGAAACACAATAGAGATATCTATGCCTTTTATTGAAGGCTCTTGGGTATTACCCACATCAAAATAACTAAGAAACCTATACCTGGTATCCAAAGTACTTTGGAAAATAGGATTGGGAACTTGAACTCTTTTTAAATTTATGTGATTCTCCCACTCAATAGATTCATCTATAATAGGATTATGAGAATTAGTCTCTTGATCCATTTACAAATTCTCAGATCAATCAGGCCCACCCATCTCTTTTCTAGCAATCTAAAAGGAACGTTCCATTATTTCCTTAGAAGATAGGATAACATTAGGTTTATCTTGTTCTTCTAACTATTCCATAGCAGTAGCATCTTTCTCAAAGATAGGTTCTACTGGTTCATCTAAATGTGCCTCAAGAATCGATTGTTCTCCCACACCAACAGCTAGTCCTCTTTCAGTAATAATTTTTCCAACAACTATCTCTTCAGTAATTACATTTTTGTGGAATAGGTAGGCCACTATCTCCATTCTCTATGATATTTCCTTCCTCAGGTGAAACATTTTCATCTTCTAATTCTTCATCTAAATTCTCAACTAATGCATCAAGTTCCAAACCTGAGTTAGATTTGTTCTTAGGGTTGAAGGATTCTCTATTGGATTGTACTTTTTAAAAAAATATTTCATTGTCCTCCACACAAGTCTTTGTCTAAGAAATACAGATAATTTTCATCCTTCTAAATGTATCATTATATATAAAAAACTCATAATCATCATTTACTTCTTCATTCGGGCAAACTAATCCCTTGGAAATGAACATTGAAAATATTAATATTGAATAATACAAGGAAGTTAATTTTGAAGTTGTCTTGATCATTTCACACATGTGAAGTATAACATACTTATACAAATTAATCTTATTCCCATTTTTCATAAGATTCATCAAGAATACATCTTGATTCTTAAGGGTAAAAAAATTTCGTTTTCTTTTACAAATAATATTTTGACCAAAAATAAATAATAGAATTGTCTCACCCTCATGATCAACTGCAATTTTCCTTCTCCTATTCTTATTTCTGATATGACTTCCAAGATCCACTTATAGGCTAAGAACATCCCTAGGAGGAGAAGGAGGACCTCTTTTGTAATCCTAAAAAATACCTTCATGAGGTATTCCTAGGAAGTAATCCCTTATCATTAAAGAAAATGTACATATTTGAACTTTTACACATGTTCTTACTACAAAGTCATCTTCAGTATTGAATGAAAACTAGACATACTGATAAAACTGAGAAACAAGATTTAGATAGAAGGGTATATTTTTTTGAACTAGTTCATCCATCCCCGTTCTTTCAATACATTCAAATAAAGTTACTCTCTTGTCATCAACAACATTGGAAATACTTATTTCTTGAGAATTACTATTCTATCATCAATTCATGTATTTGGTGGTCACTCTGGCATTACTTTCAAAGCCTTTTTCACTTTCATCTAAGATATACACTTATTAGGAGTCATTGAAGATGGATGCTTCATTATGGGCACTCAATGTGGGATCAATAAATATGAAAGTTTGAAAGAGGGATAAAAACACGAGAGAGAAGGGTTTCAGTGTTAAGATATGAGATCTCGAGTGAAGAGAATAGTGGAAAATATCAGGTTTTCATCATTTAGGGATTTGAAACATCGCAAACACAAATTATCAAATAAAAACTATAAAATAATAGATACAATGATACAGAAAGGAAATTCCAAAAAATAGAAATCTAAGTCATTATGGTGTGGCTAGAATTGGTCGTCACAGTATCAACATTATGAAGTGACTCTAAATGGTGTGACCGTATCATTGAGAAAACAATTGTGAGACCGTCACTAAGAGTTAAAAATTGTGATACCGTATTTGTGAGACTGTAACATTGATACTATAAACCATTAACATAGGAATTATCATACCTAACTCTTGTATTATGTAATTTAACCTCTCAAGATTTAATGGTTTAGGGAATATATCAGCAAGATGATGTTCAGTGCCAATGAATTCCAAAGTGATATCACCTTTTTGATAATGATCTCTCAAAAAGTGACAACTTACTTTAATTTTTTTAGTCCTGGAATGTGAAAATGGATTCTTTGAAATGTTAATAGCACTTGTATTGTCACAATTTATTGGTACATGACTGAATTGATATTAAAAGTCTAGTAATGTGTGTTTCACCCCCAAAATTTGTGCACAACAACTACCAGAAACTATGTATTACTCTTTGGTAGTAGATAATGCAACATAATTTTGTTTCATACTACCCCATGATACTAGGGACATTACTAAAAGTGATATATTCTAGAGGTTCTTTTACTATCTATCTTATAATTACCAAAAGCAGCAGCTGAATAGATAATTAAAGAAAATGATTTTTATCTAGGATAGAACCGTCCTAAATTGGTTGTATGTTTGATGTATTTGAAATTCCTTTTAACAACATTTAAATGCGACTCTTTGGGATTTATAGGAAACATGCACACATTCACACATACAAACACTAAATATAATATCAGACCAACTAGTAGTTACGTAGAGTAGACATCCAATCAATACTCTATAATTTGTTTGATCAATAGATTTTCAATTTTCACCAATATCCAACTTATAGATATTACTAATTGGAGTATCACAACTGTTAGTGATATACAAACTAAAACGTTTTATAAGAACCTTAGTATATCTTCTTTGATTTAAAATAATACATTCCTTATTTTGAAAAATTTAAAATCCATGAAATAATTTTAGTTAACCCATTAAACACATCTCAAATTCATTTTGCATCATATTTCAAGAACTAATTAACAATTTTTTTAAAGATCCAAAAACAATATCATCTACATAGATTTGAGTAACTAAATCATCCTTAGAAATTCGTTTTATAAAAAGAGTAGGATCAAAAATACATTTTTTAAAACCTTTGAAAATAAGAAAATTAATTCATCTATCATACTATGATCTTAGAGCTTACATTAAACCATAGAAATCTTTTGTTTACTTAAAAACATGATTGGGAATGTGAAATTTTTTAAATATAGGGGGTTATTCAACAATAACATCATCAACTATATAACCATCTCAGAATTAAAATTTGAAATCCATTTAATAATGTTTGAAATTTAGATATATTCCATATGCAAGAAATATTATAATAGATTCAAGTTGAGCTACAGGTGCAATGGTTTCTTTATATTCAATTTCTTCTTTTTGAATGTAACCTTGTTTAACCAGACTATCCTTGTTTCTATGTATGTTACCATCATCATCTACTTTGTTTCTGAACACCCATTTAGTGCCTATGGTTAAGGTTTCTTTGGGTATATTCCCAAGATCCCAAACATTATTCCTTTAAAACTAATTTAGCTCCTCCTACATGTCCATCACCCAATATTTATAATTGATAGAATCAATGATGAATTTAGGTTCATGTTGTGAAAAGAAAACTTAATGTTCAACCTGATTTCTAAGAGAATCTCTAGTCTGTATTCCTTTATCTAAATATCCAACAATAGTATCTAAAGAATTGTTCTTAAGAGTTCTAATTGATCTAGAAAAAGGACTAGTAATTTTAGGTTCTTTAATAGGTTCAGGTTCATTATGGCTAGAATCTAGATAATTTCTAAAACATGAAGTTTTAATAGATTCCTTTATAATATGTTCAGAAGATTTATCAACAATGTCCAGATTTGAAAAATCATCCTCAATATTCTCTAGGGAGGTATTAGGTTCATTTTGATCTGTTTCATCAAATTTCACATGCACAAATTCATCCACACATTTGGTTATTTTGTTAAAGACTCTATTTGTTGTACTAGATATTGAATATCCTAGAAAAATTGCTTCATCACTTTTGGATGAAAACTTATCAAGACTATCCTTAGTATTGAGAATTTAGACCTTACAACCAAATACTTTTAAGTAATTAACCATGGGTTTTCTATTGTTCCACTACACATACAGATTTCTTTTAAAAATTGGTCTAATTAAGACTCTATTGTTAATTTAGATGTTATATTAACATCTTCGTCCCAAAAAATTAGGTAAGTCATACTCACTATTCATGGTTCAAGCAATTTCTTGTAAAGTTCTATTTCAACATTCTACAACTCCATTTTGTTGAGGTTTCATATGGGTAGAGAAGTTTTGACTATAGCCATTTTTTGAGCAGAAGGATTCAAACTCATGGTTTCAAACACATGGTCATGGTCACTTCTTAGATATTTTATCATATGTCTACTAATATTTTATATAGTACAATAATAATTGGTAAAATGAGGGAAATTTTTACTTTTGCGATCCAAGAAGAAGGTCTATGTATACCGAGAATAGTCATCTATAAGAACATAAACATTGTTCTTCCCATTTAATCTACAAAATATAAATGATCCAAAAAAATCCATGTGAACTAACTTGAGAGGTTGAAAAATTGAAACTTATTTATTTGGTTAGAAAAAAATTTGTGTTGTTTACCCTTTTACAAGGATTATAAACATTTTCATTTGGAAACTCATGTTTGGGTAGTTCCTTGACTAATCCTTCTCTAATAAGGTTTCAAAGGGAGTGTATATCGTAATGTCCTAATATTTGATTCCAAATACAAGAATCTTTGTGAATTACTATTAAGCGTTAATCATTATGAGAAACAAATGAATCTAGATTAATAGCATAAAAATTTTCATTTCTAAAATCAAAAAATATTAGTTCATTCTTAGAGTTAAAAAATATTAAAATAATCGTTTTAAAATTTTACACGAAACCCCTCATCACATAGTTTTGAAATACTAACTAGATTATATTTTAATCCCTAAATAAAATGTCCTTTAGAAATTAAAACTGAGTTAGAGTTAGCACTATGGCCTAATTCAATTATTTTTCCTTTATAATTGTCACCAAATGTGACATGACCACCATCAATCTTTACTAAATTTTATAAGAAATTATTAATCTCTTATCATGTGTCTTGAACATCCACTGTCCATGTACCATATGCTTTTATAGGAGCTCTTCAAATAGATTTCCAACAAAATAATCATAGAAAAATAGATTTTGGTACTAAGATTTGTTTGGGTCAAGTAATATTAGTAATCAGTGCTTTAAGAACCCACATATGCTTTATGGGTTTCTTATAAGAATTATATAACATATCTAAAAGATATACATTATTTGGTCCAGAAAAATTAATAGTAGAAAAATATTTTCCAAAATTGAAACTAGTAGCCGAATTTTAACTTTTAAATAGAAAAACGGATTTCCCAGATTTAGTTACAAACTTTTTTTTGGGGAGATTTATTTTCTAAGGTTGGTATCCTATACTAGTAGTGTATCTAGAGTAAATTTGTTTTCCAAGCATCTATGCATGAGTACTTTTTCTATTTCTAAATTTCTCTAGGTCACATTTCATTTTTTATTAGATAACTTAAGTTCATTGTTCTCTTTGAGCAGTTGAACATTTTTGTCTTTCAATATATCAAGTTCAAATTTAATAGTAGTAGTTATGGCATGTTTTTTCTTAAATGATTTGTATTTATATTCTAGATCATTACATGAACCTTCAATAATATTACAATATAAAAATAATTCTATATTTTTCATAGTTTCATAATAACTATCATCTCTATAATATTATGAATATTATATAGGAGACTATTGGGTTACCTTAGATGTGTTTGTCATAAAACACATATTGGCTATGTCATACTTCTCATCATTGAAAACTATGAGTCACTTGATCTACCCTCACAAGCACTCAAAGTTTGCATCATGAACATTTATTAATTTCTATCTTTTCCCTCATACCTTTTATTTTATTTTAGCATAGGATAATCATCCTTTAAATGTCCCCTTTCTCTTACATTAAAAACAAACTATTACATCATATTTATCACTTATTTTCCAATCCTTATTTTAGTTTCCCTTGTGATCATATCTTCCATTGATGTTAGGCTTTCTAAAAAATTTCTTTCTTCTATAAATCATCTAAAATCTTCTAGATAATAGATCCATTTCTTCAACACTCTCTAGTGAGGACTATTCACTACTGGAACATTCTCCAAGGGCTTGTAATTTCTTCTTTTCCTTATGTTTAGATGTAGTAGACATAAATACCATAGATTTACTTTTGGGTTCATCCTCACCTTATGTGTTGACTTTTAATTATTACTTATACATCATCAACATTACTATAATATCCTTGATTGGAAGTTTACTAATCATACAATATTATCTATTTGAGATATAATTCCATCTCCTTCTATCTTGTAATCATCTGAGTATTCTTATAATTTTCTCCTTGGCTATAATATCTCTTCCCAGAGATATCGTTGTACTCACAATTTCATTAAAACTGAGATACTTGTCAGAAATTGTCTCATCATGATTAAATTTAAAGTTATCATATTTAATATTATATGTATCAAGTCTCATTTCTTTAACAGTAGAAGACCATTAAATAGAAACAAACAATGTATACCAAAATTCATGGGTTGTATTACATGCATATTTTTTTTAAAACCTTCATCTCCTAAAAATAGTATAACGTATTCAAGGAATTATAAATATTATTATAAGTATCCTTATTTGGGTCATCCAAAGAGTGCCTATCCATAGAAGGAATCTTGTATTCATCTGTAATGGAAGACCAAATCTCAAAACCCATACTTTCTAAGTGCATTTTCATTTTAATTTTCGATTGTTCATAATTTGTTCCATTAATGAATGGAGGTCTATTCGTAATAGAAAATTCCCATCTATTATCTATAAAAAATAAATAGTCTTTTAAATAACTATAAATTTATAACTAACATAAATTTTGAGTTCATTAAAGCATAACTAAAATCAAAGTTGAAAAATACTTTAAACTAATTGATAATTTAATATTTTTAACATGAGGATTTTAAAAACTCTTCTGATACAAAATGTTGGTTTGAGTAGGATGCTCAAGATGGGGGTAAATTGAGTTCCTATAAATTTTTTTTTGAAAATGTTTATTTAAAATATTCCCCCAATTTAAAATAAAATGGGATAGTTAGTCAAGGTAATAAAATTATAATAGTTTTAATGTTAAAATATCTTCTCAAAAGATTGATTAATTCTCAGTAATGTCAATATGATATATTTATGTAACTTTTGAAACTATTTTAATAAGGAAAAATTGTTATAACTACTATCCAAGACAAAATATCATTGCAAAATTTATTTTTCCAAAAAATGAATTAAAAAATATAAATACTAAATTGAAAAACATTACAGATAAAACAAGTGGTTCAGTCTCAAGCTGAGACCTAATCCATTCCACTTGGTGATCACCTTGAACTGAGTAGTTTATATTAATAAAATTGATCCACACCCTGAATTGAGGTTAAAAATAGTACAAAATACTATCTATATCACAAGACATCTTTTGTTGTTCAACGATGAAAAACTAACAATCAGGTCAAATAGGAAATCTTCCACTATTCTATGTGGAAAAAAATTATAGAAATATATTTGAGTAATGGAATACTGTATCCTACAGTTTAATGTAAGTGAAAGTGTGTGTTTTAATACAGATACACACACTGCTCAAAAAGTAATAAAATAGTACACAACAGAGAAAAGATGATGATAAAGGTTTAGAAATGCTCTGATTTCTGTTCAATGCAGCTTTGAAATTTTAGGATGTAGAATATTTGAATTTTGAGTCATATTTTAAAAAATAGAGTATCGTGGATCTCATGTTCTAGTTTCTAGTTTGATGATATGTTCTTTGCAGATCTCTTTATTCTTAGAGTAGATGTTGCGATAATGTTATAGGTTCTAATCCACAGCAGTTCAGCCACTAGGAATTGAGAGTTTTTCATGTTAATTCTATGGAATGCATTCAAATTCTTGAACTCTCCCCATGATCTAGTTCCACACATTTATTTTTTATTTCAGGTGTATATGTTGGATTTGACATGAAGCATGATTTCTACACCAAATACCACATTCGGTTTGGTGACATGTGTACAAAAGATCATTAATTATGTCAGTTTCATTAAATGAATCAAATATGACTATTATATATTACTTTAAAATTTTATTTAAAATTACAGAAAAATAGTAATGTATTGATTGGTGTCACAATTTTTCATGAAACTGTGTCACTTGGAAATAGTGTCCTCTTCTTTACATTTGAGCTATGAGGCAGTCATGGTGAGATAGTCATGGTTCCATAGTTGCACTAAGATCTAGAACCGATAACATATATATAGTGTCAGTATCACAATTTCTCAGGTAATAGTGTCTAGTCCATTCTCAAAATACTAAACAATGTATTCTTATAATTTCATGGAAACAGTAGCAAGGAACCGGTGACACAGGCTTTATGAAATCTGGAATTTGTTTTGGTGTCAGAATTATGATGTCTGGATTATACTGTCTGATTCATAATGTCTAGTTACGATGTCAGATTTATGTTGTCTGGGTTACGATATTAGGTACATTTAAAAAATCCAAAATTAGTGATATACTTATTGTTTCTCAAACATAGCCAAATATTTGTAAACATTTTTTAGAAGTAATACTCACAGAATTGATTAGACATAAGAATTAGTGTAATAAAACATAATGAAACATGATTAAACATAGTTTACAAGGTTCAATCATGATTTATGAGATTCTAAATCTAGATCCTATGAGAGTTTATACCATGAGTAGTAAACATTAAACCATAAGAAAACCAAAAATATCCACAAATGAGTTGTGATATGTTAAACATGATACATGATTTTTGAGCATTAAAATACGATTAACATGATTTGTGAGCATTAAAACACGATGATTCCAATAATATCCCCCTTTTGGATGATAAAAAATCATGTCATTTATTATCTATATATTTTAATAATTCATTTTCTTATTTCTCCCCCATTTAGGAGTATCAAAAACGACAAAAAGATAAATAAATTATATAATAAAAGATGTTAATTTTGAAAATAAACGACAATTGTGAACATTTTATTGGATATAAATATAGAGATCATTACATGCATAATGAAAAATACAGTACATCCCTATAAAAATACATCATTAACCTCTCATCAGAGCTAGAAGCCTTATATTTTCCCTTAGAAGAAACATCAGGAGGATCCATATGAGCATATGTAGAAGTGGTATAAGGGATTTATCCAATTATTAGAGAACAAAGGGTCAATCCTTCAAAGACAGAGGGTGATAGAGTTAGTTTTGTTGAAGATTTGGGAAAGGGTTTTTCACTAATAACATGTATGATCTGGCTTAGATCATGAGATATAGACATGGTAGTAGGAGAAAAGGTAGTGGAGTGAGAACCAGTCTGCAAAGGGAAAGCTGTGGGATCCAAAATTGCAGTGCTTTTCACATGGAGATAAGGATTAAAAAACTTAATGAAGTCAGTAATGATATCACCTCCATACTTTATAGCCTTCTCATATTCATCTTTATTTTTGAGAAACTTGTCCAACTGAGGAGTGAAGTTGTTCAGCTTTTGAACTTGAGTCTAGAAAGTTTGAGAGATAGAATGAATTTTCATATTCTATAAAAGGTACTTGAAGTGACTTTTTATATCATCCTTAGAATAAATTCTATTAATGTAGAAGTCCATATTCTTAAAAATTTATTCTTGAGCATCATTGGATGCATTTGAATGAATCCTTAACCAGTCAAGCACTCAACCACTATTCATAATGATAGTAGAGAAACCTTCCTTATCAATACCACTCAACACTGACTGAAGTTATTCTTTAACAATTGTTTAGATCATTTCACAATCTATAGGCTGAGATGATGATCCAGAGGTAGTTGAAGATGTAACATCAGTGTTGAGAGAATTAAGTTGATTTAAAACTTTTTGTAGACATCTTTATATTCATCAGTCAGCTTATTAAGTCCCACCACTAGTGCACGAATTTCAATGACTATATTGGTGTTTCTCTCAGCCACTTTTTCATATATTGTACCCAGGTTTGGTTGAATCAGAGATACATCCTTCTTTGGGAGTTAACCACTAAATTCATAAATTATATGATCTACACGAGCATGTCCAGATTGCTTAACTTTTAACATATCTTTAACCATGGATTTTAGAGACTTCACCTCATCACTCAACTACTTGTTATCAATCCAGACTTCCTGAATTTCATGAAGAATCTTCGATTAAAATTTCCATATAATTTTCTCTAATATCATAGCAACATCTCATTCATTGATATTAGTCATAGGGGTAGGATGAGACTTCATGATCTTCTCAAATCCATCTAACTAGGTGTTTCAAATTTCTTTTTATTCATCTTTACTCACATATACCGAATAATCTTGAGTAAGATCAAGAATAGGAACTGAAGCAGTTTTAGACTGCTTAGAATAGGTTACTTATATGGAAGAAATTGGTTTCAATTGAACCAAAGTGGAAAGATTAATGTCTTTTATTGAATCCTATTGGGAATTGTTCACATCAAAATAACTAGGAAACCTGTACCAGGTTTCCACAAAAAAAATTCAACCAAATTGGGAACTTAAACACTTTCTAAACTGGGGTGTTGCTCCCCCTCAATAGGTGAATTTAGTATTGGATTAAGAGATTCAGTATCTTATTCCATTTGCACATTCTCATCTCTATCAAGCTCACCCATCTCTTTTCAAGAAATCTAAAGGCATGTGGTATTATTTCCTCAGTTGATAGGATAAATTCAGGTTCAACTTGTTCTTCTGACTTTTCCACAGCAGTAGCCTCTTTCTCAACTACATGTTCTATAGGTTCCTCTAAATGTTTCCCAGGAACAACTTTGTTTTCACACCCGTAGCTGTTCCACATTCATCAACAGTTCTTTAAGTAACTATCTCTTTTGAAATTACTTTTTGTGGAACATGTAGGACACTATATTCATTGTAAATGATAGTTCCTTCCTCAGGTTCATCTTCTGAAACTTCTAATTCTTCATCTAACTATTCATCATATTCATATGGTTCCAAACCAGGGATAGATTTGTTCTTAGTTCTTGAAGTATTCTATATTGGATTTAATTTTTCATAAAACCATTCATTATCATCCACCCAAGACTTTTTCCAAGGATTATAGATAATTTTCATCATTTTGATTATATCAATAAATATACAAAACACATAATCCTCAATTACTTCTTCATTTGTACCAACTACTCCCTTGGAAATCAACACTATAGAAATTAATCTTCAATAAAACAAAGAAGTTCATTTTAAAGTTTTCTTGATCATTTCACACATTTAAAGTATTACATTCTTACATAGATTGATCCTATGCCCATTATTTATAATATGTATCAAGAATACATATAGGTATGTAAGGTTAGAAAAATATCATTTTCTTGGAAAAAAAATATTTTGAATAAATTTAAATAATAGCATTGTGTTACCATCAAGATTAGATACAATTTCTCTTCTGTTTTTCTTATTTCTAATCAGACTACTAAGAGCCTCTTCTAGGATAAAGACATCACTAAGAGGAGGAGTAACTATTTGGTAATACTCAATAATTCCTTCATTAGGTATTCCAAGGATGGCAGCCCATAACCTCAAAGAAAAGGCACATCATTTACATTTTACTCATCTTATTACTATAAAGCCATCTTCAGTATTGAACGGGGAATAGACATACTAATAAAACTAAGAAACAAGCTTTGGATAGATGGATTTATTTTCTTTTGTGAACTAGTCCAGCCATCCATGTTCTTCCACTACATCCTGAAGGTTCCGGGCGCAGTGGAAGCGCGTGGGTGGATGTGCCCACTTGGCTTTTTGTCATTAGAAATGATCAATCCAGGATCAATATGACGATAAATGCCAGTCTCCATGGATCGAATCACAGAAATAGACAAAAGAAATAGAAAGTCCCGGAACCACAAATTAGGATCGTTACAGGTTGATTATAATTAATAAAATTAATTGAAAAGAAATACCTTTTGTGATGTTCTTTCTTCATTGATGTTCTTGATCACATTCCGATGTGATCCGTCGTTGCGTCGCAGAAGCCAAGTGTAGACTTCCTCTAGCGGTGATCCACATGTGTACCTCGTATCTCGGGACGTCGCCAAAGGAGTCTCTGGGTGCTAGCATGGAGAAACCTTTTCTTGCGTTGTCTACCTTAGATCGTCTTGATCTGATAGAAGAGGATCTCTCTCGATCTTGAGATCATTATTGGAGGAAGATGTTCTTTCGACCTTGAAATAATTCTCCAGAGTTGTTGTGTGTAGGAAAAGAGTTGGGGTTGTGAGGATATTTATAATCAGGTTTGAGGTTGTAGAGTTATGACAATAAATAAACGCGTCACACATTTTATTTATTTCATTGATTCTTATTTAAAACCCCCATTTTGAATAATTAATTCCTTGACATGCAACCATGCTGATTATAATAAATATCATTTAAAATAATATTATATCCTCAAAATCCCGACTGGAAAAACTACACGGCGTGTATTAATAAATACACGACGTGTACTTGTTTTTCATTGAAAACTACACGGCGTGTACATTCAATGTACACGGCGTGTATATCTTGTTTTAATTTATTCATTTCCTTTCCATAAAGAAAACTACACGGTGTGTATTAATAAATACATGGAGTGTACTTTTTTTCCATGAAAAACTACACGGCGTGTAATCTTTAATACACGGCGTGTATATCTTGTTTTTCATTTCCTTTTTTCTCCATCATTAAAACGATTTAGACTTCCTTGAATAATTATTAAACCATGTATGAGAATAATCTTTATTCTAATTGAGATACTTGAATACACTTAGTGTGTGACCCTCTAGGCCTCTTTCTCGTTGGCATTAGGCGAGCTTGCCAAAAGTACAAGATTACTATCTAGAAATGGGTCAAGGCACCCAAGAGAAATAAGTTGACACCGCATTGACGTATCACCTCATACGAACACTTACTGTGTAATTTAATCCCTTTGTCTCGATATCTCATCAAGCAGGTTTCATGGCAGTGTCATAAACCTATATGCTTGATCCGCCGTTCTTTGACTTCCTGAAATAAACTCTTCGTTTACACCATGGACATGGAATTTAACGCGACAGTTCTATTTCAATCAAAGGGCCGAGATATCAACTTACATAAATGGAAGGGACAAATCCTTCCTCGACTTATCCATTAACAACATGTCACTCACGATGCACCCAACGTACCCTACTTCCCGCCAACTGTTTGCATGATGGTTTTTGTCATTAAATCTAAGTGCGTGAGTCATGACATGAGTCAATGATAATCTTCCAGTCTAAGGACCATTACACTCACTCATAGATAGCAATGTACGATGACACCAAGACATGTGGAGTTGCTACTGGCGGGTCTGTTCTCATAATCTCCCATCTTTGAGATTACCAAGTGCGAACTCCATGAGAGAGAGTCTCGTCTTCTTATGAGTACTCGCACATGACGGTCTATATACTATGTGTCCTATCATAGTATGTCATCCAAATGTAGAACTTTATTTAAGAATATTGTTATAGCATTTCAAGGTTCTCATCATAGCGGGGATCTTCCATGACCTTATCAATACAACAAATATTCCAGGACATTATTATATTATTGTCATGCAGAACAATGAACAATATACAATAAGTGAACATTCATGTAATCAAAGTACAAAATAGTTGGTTCTTAGGACACCAACCCTTACAAACTCCCACTTGGACTAGAGCCAACTGCCTATGACTTTTAGTCCGCTAGACCTCACTTGATGATCATGTTTTTGCTGAGTCAAGGCTTTAGTCAAGGGGTCCGCCACGTTGTCTTCCGTGGAAATGCTGCTCACTGCAACTTCACCTCTATGAGAAAAATCCCTCAAGAGATGATACTTCCGAAGTATGTGCTCTGTCCGCTGATGTGACCTTGACTCTTTTGAAAGTGCCACTGCTGCTGTATTATCACAATAGAGTGTGATAGGATCTTTACTGCTCAGTACTACATCCAGCTCTTGGACAAAGCTTCACATCCATACTGCTTCTTTAGCTGCCTCAGAAGATGCGATATATGTGGACTTCGCTGTAGAATCTGCCACCACACTTTGCTTTGAGCTCTTCCAGCTCACTGAACCTCCATTCAAACTAAATATGTATCCAGTCTGCGACTTCATGTCATCTTGATCAGTCTGGAAACTAGAATATACATGTCCTCTAATGACTAGTTCCTTATCTCCTCCATAAACCAGGAACATATCCTTAGTATGCCTCAGATACTTAAGGATAGTCTTGACTGCCATCCAATGGCGGTCTCCTGGATCAACTTGATATCTTCCTACTGCACTTAATGCGTAAGAAACATCTAGCCTCGTATATAGCATAGCATACATGACTGACCCAATCACGAATGCGTAAGGGATACTTTCCATTCTCTTTCTTTCCTCATGTGTCTTAGGACACATTTTCTTGGAAAGATGAATGCCATATGACACTGAAAACAATCCCCTCTAGGACTATTCCATACTGAATCTCTTCAGTATCTTGTCAATGTATGTACTTTGACTCAGACCCAACATTCTCTTGGATCTATCATGATGGATCTTGATCCAAAGAATATATGCTACCTCTCCCAAGTCTTTCATGGAGAAGCATTTATGCAACCATGCCTTAACTGACTATAAGATAGGTACTTCGTTTCCAATTAGTAATATGTCATCAACATATACTATTAGAAAAATGACTGCACTTCCACTAAACTTCTTGTAGACACAAGGCTCACATTCATTATTAACAAAGCCAAATTCTATTACAGCTTCATCAAAACGAATGTTCCATGACCTTGATGCTTTCTTTAATCCATAAATGGATTTCTGCAACTTGCATACCTTGTTGACATCCTTTGGAGTCACAAAGCCTTCAGGTTGTGTCATGTAGACATCTTCCTAGAGGTTCCTGTTAAGGAATGCTGTTTTGACATCCATTTTCCAAATTTCAAATTCATGGTAAGTGACAATGGCCAATAGGATTCTGATGGATTCCAGCACCGTAACCGGTGAAAAAGTTTCATCATAGTCAATTCCTTGACGCTGTCTAAAACCTTTTGCAACCAGTCATGCCTTATAGGTGCTGACTTGCCCCTCCATGTCCAGTTTCTTCTTGAATACCCATTTATTACCAATAGGCTTTACATCAACCAGAAGATCTACCAAAATCCAGACTTGGTTTTGGTACATGGAATCCATTTCAGAATTCATGGATTCTTTCCACTTGGCAACGTCTGTGCCTTCAACTGCTTCCTTGTAGGTAAGAGGATCATCATTGTCAACCAATAATGAGTCACCATCCTCGGTGACAAGAAAACCATATAGTTTTGGTTCTCTCACCTCTCTCGTGCTCCTATGTAGTTCTTATGTCTCTGGAATAGATTTTTCTTCCACGGGGCTTTGTGGAATCTGTTCTTGTACCAACTCCTGTGTATCTTGAGCCTCGACTTCATCGAAGTCTATCTTGCTCCCACTATCTCTTTTGGAGATGTGCTCCCTCTCAAGGAATATGGCATGTCTTGCCACTGTAACCTTTTTTTCTGAGGGGTTGTATAGGTAATATTCCCTTATTTCCTTGGGATATCCTATAAAGATATACTTTGTGCCTCGGGGTGAAAGTTTGTTACCTGAAGAGGCCTTAACAAATGCTTCGCTACCCCACACATGTAAATTCGATAATATGGCTTTGCATCCACTCCATAACTAGTATGGAATACCATTTATCAATTTAGTTAGTACTTGGTTTAGTATGTGAACTGCTGTTTGTAATGCATATCCCCAAAAGGATAGTGGAAGACTCGCATGACTCATCATTGATCTCTCCATGTCCAACAGGGTGCAGTTCCTCCTTTTACTTACACCGTTCCACTGTAGTGTGTAAGGAGGAGTGAGTTGAGATAGAATCCCAAACTCCCGTAAGAAATTAATGAAGTCCTGATTAAGATATTCTCCTCCTCTTTCTGAGCATAGTTTCTTAATCTTCTTACCAAGCTGTTTCTCAACTTCATTCTTGTATTCTTTGAACCGATCAAAAGAATCTGACTTATACCTCATTAAGTAGATATATCCATATCTACTAAAATCATCAGTAAAAGTTATGAAGTACGAGAACCCACCCCTTTCTTCAACTGGAAATGGTCCACACACATCTGTGTGAACTAATTCTATAAGCTCTTTAGCTCTTTCACCTTTCCCACTAAATGGGGCTTTGGTCATTTTGCCTTGTAGACACGCATGACATACACCAAGTGGTTTTAGTTTGAAAGAATCTAAATACCCATCTTGATGTAATTTTGTCAAAAGTTTCTCATTGACATGACCTAGCCGGTGATTCCAAAGTTGGGTGTTGTATGATTCATGTGAATTAACTTTGTTATCAATTTCCATTACTTGGTTTGTGTCGTCTAACACATAAAGGCTTTTATATAAATGTGCCCTACCAAAACAAATGCTATCTTTATAAAAATAGCAACATCCACTTACAAACTTGAAGATGAATCCATCAGTATCTAATCTGGATACTGAAATAATGTTTAATCTGGATACTGAAATAATGTTTTTGGTTACATAGGGTACATAATAACATCCTTTCAAAACCAAGACCATCCCCGTAGGCAATGTGAGGTGGTAGTCACCGACAGCTACAACAGCAAGTCTGGCTCTGTTGGCTGCTCGTAGATCTACCTCCCCTCGATCAATATTCCTGAATCTACTTGGTTCCTTTATTTGGATACAGATATGAGCACCACAAGTAGTATCTAATACCCAATTAGTAGAAACAGATAGATTTTATTTGATAACAAATGCACCTAAAGCTTCCCCTTGCTTCCTTGGCTGGGTGCAGTTTTTCTTCCAGTGGCCCTTCTTGCCACATGAGAAACAAACAACATCCCATTCCTTTGCCTCCCCTTTGATCTTACTTTTCTTGGAAGGCATTGAAGAAGCTTTGGGATTAAATCTCTTCACCTTCCCTTTTCTTTTATTCACCATGATGACAGAAGGCTTTTCACGCTTCATATCATTTTCCACTTGGTGAATAAGGATAAGAAGATCAGACAGAGACTTCTCAATGTTGTTCATGTTGAAGTTCACACCAAAGTTTGAGAAGCTCTGGGGGAGTGATGCGAGAATGAGATCGGTACCCAGTTCTTCAGGGAGTTTAAGCCCTAGAACCTCCAAGCGCTCAATGTAGCCAATGAGCTTGACTACATGAGGCCCAGCTGGGGCACCCTCTCCAAGCTTGCTCTGAAATAGAGCCTTGGTGATCTCAAACCTTTCCTATCTTTCTCTCTCCTGGTATAGACCACAGAGGTGCTCGAGCATGCTGTAGGCATCCATGTCTTCATGATACTTCATGAGATCACTAGACATAGATGACAACATCAAACATTGAACGTCGAGAGCGTCATTCAAATGTTGATCATAGACCAGGAAATCTTCATCACTCGCCCTTGGGGTAGGAGAATCAGGAAGCGAGGACTCCAGCACGTAAAACTTTCGTTCATGGCATAGGATAACCCGAAGGCGCCTAAACCATTCTTGAAAGTTACTGCCGGTGAGGATATTGTATTTATCCAGAATTGATCACAGATAAAAGGTGGTTGATGAGTTTGTCATATCGATTCTACAAATTAAAAGAGCAGATTTATCAGTACTTTATTGATTACATTTTATGAGAAATAATAAATAAATTAATTAATTCTCCCACTATTTTATCAAGTACCAATGGCCCTCACCATTGAACTCGGAATGTCCAGTTTCTTTGACATTCTATTGGCATGGATCCATATTCCCATTCGCATAACCCCAACAAGGGTTGGTCAAGATATTTGAAGGTATTTAGGTAGGAAGGTCTTTGCCAACTGTGAGCTTACAGTTCCTTGATCTGTTGAGTGGACTCCCCAATCCTGAAATCCTGACTTGGATTTCCTCGACTCTTGCCTCCAATATTACATCAAGTCTAGCAAGGGCTACTTCTCTTGATGCAATATGGTTAAGTCAACCCGAAACCTTTCATAAGGGGTTCCTTTATAAAAGTAAGTGTCCCAACAAGGGTTGGTCAAACACATAGTTTTATTGAGTCTTGTCCTTAATCAGGTAACGGAAGGATAAGTCCGACTTAATATGTTATTGAGGGATTTTAATCTTTTATGTGTAGTTTTGCATTATCACATGCTTGTTAATATTAAGTAATGCTTACTTAAGTAATTAACCATGTTCTGATAATGTTTACGCATAGTCTAGTTTTTATTTTATTTCATCTTTGCATGCTTGTTCATTTTATTAACTATGTGATTGCGACAACACATACATAATAAATAAACCATGCAATTTAGACAGAAATAAAATAAGATGGCATGATCATAAGATTCTATTGGTTAGCTTATATAGCGGTTTTGATAAGCTAACCCCGACCTAGGAAAAACACCTTGAACCTGGTGGTTCTTGTTTTGTAGCTCCCACCTGTCCACCTTTGTATCTTCTTGCGTCGGTTTCGCCCTGGCTTCGAGATTTGAACGTCTCCTCTCACTTGGGAGATCCACCATTACATGGGTTTACATTAAAGAAACCACGGGCACGTAGGTCCTACATTTTATTGGAAGAAGGATCGCAGGCCAACAAATTTAAATTAAACAAATTTAAATGAAACCATACACATACAAAGGGTCTTTGGTCTAGCTCATGATCATCCATAGCATGCAACGACATTTACGCAAATTTAGAATTCAAATTCTTTTAATCGTTCTTTTATTTAAGATAAGTCGCACTCAAATTCAATTAATTATGATATTATAATTAATCAATTCTTTATCTTAAATTCATTTCTGAATTTCCTTGAGATTCTTCTCATCCATATTCCTTCTACGGGTCTTTGTACATTGGAGGAAACTTGGTGAAATTCCAATACTGGAAAGTACACGGCGTGTAGTTTATAATTACACGGCTTGTATTTCTTTTCACTCTTTATCCAAAGTACACGCCGGGGGATTTGGCGTGTTTTTTTGTACTTTTGAAATTTTGGAGTACACAGTGTGTAGATAAATAATACACGGCGTGTACTTCCTTGTTACGTGGTAACCAGCCTGGCGATCCCGTGTATGCGGTTTATCCTTGTACACGGTTTCACCTGGGCCGAAACGGACTACATGACGTGTTGATCCAACATATACGACGTGTATTCCAATTTCCACACGCCGATTAGTTTTGGTCAACATGGCGTGATTAATACTTAGGTATATTCAATTCACACGACGCGGTTTGGCGGACCAGTGCCGGTTCATTGAACCTAAGTACACGGCGTGTAGTTTTAATTACACGCCGTGTAATCCCGTGTTGTACAGACAGAAAGAGAAAATCCTCCGGATGAGTTCCTCATTTTTATTTTAATCAAAATCAAAATTAAAAGGTCTTTTCTATGATGTGAATCGAGAAACGAAGGAGGAAGAACAAACCTCGTTTATTCAGATTTATAGAACGACTTATTTCGAATTGAATCAAATATAAATGCGTAAATTATCAACAAAAATTAAATAACTATAATCAACGTTGTAACCTCGCTCTGATACCATTTGAAGGTTCCAAGCGTAGCAGAAGCACGTGGGTGGATGTGCCCACTTGGCTTTTTGTCATTAGGAATGATCAATCCGAGATCAATACGACGATAAAAGCCAGTCTCCACAGATCGAATCACATAAATAGACAAAAGAAATAGAAAGTCCCAGAACCACAAAGTAGGATCCTTACAGGTTGATTATAATTAATTTAATTAATTAAAAATAAATACCTTTTTCGGTGTTATTTCTTCATTGATGTTCTTGATCACGTTCCGATGTGATCCGTAATTGCGTCGCAGAATCCAAGTGTATACTTCCTCAAGCAGTGATCCACACGTGTACCTCGTATCTCGGGACATCGCCAAAGGAGTCTCCGGGTGCTAGCGTGGAGAAACCTTTGCTTGCATTATCCACCTTAGATCGTCTTGATCTAATGGAAGAGGATATCTCTTGGTCTTGAGAGTGTTCTTGGAGGAAGAGGTTCTTTCGCCCTTTAAAGAATTCTCCAGAGTTGTTGTGTGTAGGAAAAGAGTTAGGGTTGTGAGGATATTTATAATCAGGTTTGAGGTTATAGAGTTATGAAAATAAATAAACGCGTTACGCATTTTATTTATTTCATTAACTCTTATTTAAAACCCCCATGTTGAATAATTAATTCCTTGACATGCACCCATGCTGATTATAATAAATATCATTTAAAACAATATTATATCCTTAAAATCCCGACTGGAAAAACTACATGGCGTGTATTAATAAATACATGACGTGTACTTGTTTTTCATTAAAAACTACAGGCATGTACATTCAATGTACACAGCATGTATATCTTGTTTTCATTTATTCATTTACTTTCCATAAAGAAAACTACATGGCGTGTATTAATAAATACAGGGCGTGTACTTGTTTTCCATAAAAAACTACACGGCATGTAATCTTTAATACACGACGTGTATATCTTGTTTTTAATTTCCTTTTTTCTCCATAATTAAAACGATTTAGACTTCCTTGAATAATTATTAAACCACATACGGGAATAATATTTATTCTACTTGAGATACTTGAATACACTTAGTGTGTGACCCTCTAGGCCTCTTTTTCGTTGTCATTAGACGAGCTTGCCTAAAGTCCAAGATTTTTGTCTAGAAACTGGTCAAGGCACCCAAGAGAAAGAAGTTGACACCGAATTGACATATCACCTCATACGAACGCTTAATGTGTAATTTAATCCCTTTGTCTCGATATCTCATCAAGCAGGTTTCATGGTAGTGTCATAAACCTATATGCTTGATCCGTCGTTCTTTGACTTCCTGAAATAAACTCGTCGTTTACACCATGGACCTGGAATTTAACGCGACAGTTCTATTTCAATCAAAGGGCCGAGATATCAACTTACATAAATGGAAGGGACAAATCCTTCCTCGACTTATCCATTAACAACATGTCACTCATGATGCACCCAACGTACCCTACTTCCCGCCAACTGTCTGCGTGATGGTTTTTGTCATTAAATCTAAGTGCGTGAGTCATGACACGAGTCAATGATAATCTTCTAGTCTAAGGACCATTACACACACTCGTAGATAGCAATGTACGATGACACCAAGACATGTGGAATTGCTACTGGCGGGTTTGTTCTCATAATCTCCCATCTTTGATATTACCAAGTGCGAACTCCATGAGAGAGAGTCTCGTCTTCTTACGAGTACTCACACATGACGGTCTATATACTATGTGTCCTATCATAGTATGTCATCCAAATGTAGAACTTTATTTAAGAATATTGTTATAGCATTTCAAGGTTCTCATCATAGCGGGGATCTTCCATGACCTTATCAATACAACAAATATTCCAGGACATTATTATATTATAGTCATGCAGAACAATGAACAATATACAATAAGTTAACATTCATGTAATCAAAGTACAAAATAGTTGGTTCTTAGGACACCAACCCTTACAAACTCCCACTTGGACTAGAGCCAACTGCCTATGACTTTTAGTCCGCTAGACCTCACTTGATGATCATGTTTCTGCTGAGTCAAGGCTTTAGTCAAGGGGTTCACCATGTTGTCTTCTGTGGAAATGCTGCTCACTACAACTTCACCTCTCTGAGAAAAATCTCTCAAGAGATGATACTTCTGAAGTATGTGCTTTATCCGCTGATGTGACCTTGGATCTTTTGCAAGCGCCACCGCTACAGTATTATCACAATAGAGTGTGATAGGATCTTTACTGCTCAATACTACATCCAACTCTTGGATGAAGCTTCACATCCATACTGCTTCTTTAGCTACCTCAGAAGCTGCGATATACTCGGACTCCGCTGTAGAATCTGCAACCACACTTTTCCTTGAGCTCTTCCAGCTCACTGAACCTCCATTCAAACTAAAGATGTATCCAGTCTGTGACTTCATGTCATCTTGATCAGTATGGAAACTAGCATCTATATGTCCTCTGATGACTAGTTCCTCATCTCCTCCATAAACCAAGAACATATCCTTAGTACACCTCAGATACTTAAGGATAGTCTTGACTGCCATCCAATGGAGGTCTCCTGGATCAGCTTGATATCTGCCCACCGCACTTAATACGTAAGCAACATCTAGCCTCGTACATAGTATAGCATACATGACTGACCCAATCGTGGATGCGTAAGGGATCCTTGCCATTATCTTTCTTTCCTCATGTGTCTGAGGACACATTTTCTTGGAAAGATGAATGCCATGTGACACTGAAAACAATCCCCTCTTGGACTGTTCCATACTGAATCTCTTCAGTATCTTGTCAATGTATGTACTTTGACTCAGGACCAATATTCTCTTGGATCTATCACGATGGATCTTGATCCCAAGAATATATGCTACCTCACCCAAGTATTTCATGGATAAGAATTTATGAAACCATGCCTTAACTGACTGTAAGAAAGGTACTTCGTTTCTAATTAGTAATATGTCATCAACATATACTATTAGAAAAATGACTGCACTTCCACTAAATCTCTTGTAGACACAAGGCTCACATTCATTCTTAACAAAGCCAAATTCTGTTACAGCTTCATAAAAACGAATATTCCATGACCTTGATGCTTTCTTTAATCCATAAATGGATTTATGAAACTCGCATACATTGTTGGCATCCTTTGGAGTCACAAACCCTTCAGGTTGTGTCATGTAGACATATTTATGGAGGTTCCCGTTAAGGAATGCTGTTTTGACATCCATTTTCCAAATTTCAAAATCATGGTAAGCAGCAATGTCCAATAGGATTCTGATGGATTTCAACATCGCAACCGGTGAAAAAGTTTCATCATAGTCAATTCCTTGACGCTGTCTAAAACCTTTTGCAACCAGTCATGCCTTATAGGTGCTTACTTGCCCCTCCATGTCCAGTTTCTTTTTGAATACCCATTTATTACCAATAGGCTTTACATCAACTAGAAGATCTACCAAAATCCAGACTTGGTTTTATTACATGGAATCCATTTCAGAATTCATGGATTCTTGACACTTGGCAATGTTTGTGCCTTCAACTGCTTCCTTGTAGGTAAGAGGATCATCATTTTCAACCAATAATGAGTCACTATCCTCGGTGATAAGAAAACCATATCGTTCTGGTTCTCTCACCTCTCTTGTGCTCCTACATATTTCTTGTGTCTCTGGAACATATTGTTCTTCCACGGGGATTTGTGGAATCTGTTCTTGTACTAACTTTTGTGTATCTTGAGGCTCGAATTCATCGAAGTCTATCTCGCTCCCACTATTTCTTTTGGAGATGTGCTCCCTCTCAAGGAATATGGATGTCTTGCCACTGTAACCTTTTTTTCTGAGGGGTTGTATAGGTAATATCTTCTTGTTTCCTTGGGATATCCTATAAAGATACACTTTGTGCGTCGGGGTGCAAGTTTATTACCTGAAGAGGCCTTAACAAATTCTTCGCTACCCCAGACATGTAAATTCGATAACATGGATTTTCATCCACTCCATAACTCATATGGAATACCATTTATCGATTTAGTTAGTACTTGATTTAGTATGTGCGCTGCTGTTTGTAATGAATATCCCTAAAAGGATATTGGAAGACTCGCATGACTCATCATTGATATCACCATGTCCAACAGGGTGTGGTTCCTCCTTTCACTTACACCATTCCACTGCGGTGTGTAAGGAGGAGTGAGTTGAGATAGAATCCCAAACTCCCGTAAGAAATTAATGAAGTCCTGATTAAGATATTATCCTCCTCTGTCTGATCGGAGTTTCTTAATCTTCTTACCAAGATGGTTCTCAACTTTATTCTTGTATTCTTTGAACCGATCAAAAAAATCTGACTTATACCTCATTAAGTAGATATATCCATATATACTAAAATCATCAGTAAAAGTTATGAAGTATGAGAAACCACCCCTTGCTTCAACTAGAAATGGTCCACAAACATCTGTGTGAACTAATTCTAGAAGCTCTTTAGCTCTTTCACCTTTCCCACTAAATGGGGCTTTGGTCATTTTGCCTTGTAGACACGCATGACATACACCAAGTGGTTTTAGTTCGAAAGAATCTAAATACCCATCTTGATGTAATTTTTTCAAACGTTTCTCATTGACATGACCTAGCCGGTGATGCCAAAGTTGGGTGTGGTATGAGTCATGTGAATTAACTTTGTTATCGATTTCCATTACTTGGTTTGTGTAGTCTAACATATAAATACCATTATATAAATGTTCCCTACCAAAACAAATGCTATCTTTATAAAAATAGCAACAACCACTTCCAAACTTGAAGATGAATCCATTAGTATCTAATCTGGATACTGAAATAATGTTTTTGGTTACATAGGGTACATAATAACATCCTTTCAAAACCAAGACCATCCCCATAGGCAATGTGAGGTGGTAGTCCCTGACAACTACAATAGCAAGTCTGGCTCCGTTGGCTGCTCATAGATCTACCTCCCCTCGATCAATCCTCTTAAATCTACTTGGTTCCTATATTTGGATACAGATGTGAGCACCACAAGCAGTATCTAATACCCAATTAGTAGAAACAGATAGATTGCATTTGATAACAAACGCACCTAAATCTTCCCCTTGCTTCCTTGGATGGGTGCAGTTTTTCTTCGAGTGACCCTTCTTGCCACATGCAAAACAAACAGCATCCCGTTCCTTTGCCTACCCTTTGATCTTCCTTTTCTTGGAAGGCATTGAAGAAGCTTTGGGATTAAATCTCTTCGCCTTCCCTTTCCTTTTATTCACCATGAGGATAGAAGGCTTTTCACGCTTCATGTCATTGTCCACTTGGTGAATAAGGATAAGAAGATCAGACATAGACTTATCAATGTTGTTCATGTTGAAGTTCACAACAAAGTTTGAGAAGCTCTGGGGGAGTGATGCGAGAATGAGATCGGTACTCAGTTCTTCAGGGAGTTTAAACCCTAGAACCTCCAAGCTATCAATGTAGCCAATGAGCTTGACTACATGAGGCCCAACTGGGGAACCCTCTCCAAGCTTGCTCTGAAATAGATCCTTGGTGATCTCAAACCTTTCCTGTCTTACTCTATCCTGGTATATACCACAGAGGTGCTTGAGCATGCTGTAGGTATCCATGTCTTCATGAGACTTCATGAGATCACTAGACGTAGATGAATGCATCAAACATTTAACGTCAAGAGGGTCGTTAAAAAGTTGATCATAGACCAGGAAATCTTCATCACTCACCCTTGGGGCAGGAGAATCAGGAAGCGAGGACTCCAGCACATAAAACTTTCATTCATGGCATAGGATAACCCGAAGGCGCCTAAACGATTCCTGAAAGTTACTGTCGTTGAGGATATTGTCTTTATCCAGAATTGATCGCAGAGAAAAGGTGGTTGACGAGTTTGTCATATCGATTATACAAATTAAAAGAGAAGATTTATCAGTACTTTCTTGATTACATTTTATGAGAAATAATAAATGAATTAATTAATTCTCCCACTATTTTATCAAGTACCAATGGCCCTCACCATTGAACTCGGAATGTACAGTTGCTTTGAAATTCTATTGGCATGGATCTATATTCCCCTTCTCATAACCCCAACAAGGGTTGGTCATCTATTTGAAGGTATTTAGGTAGGTAGGTCTTTTCCAACTGTGAGCTTACAGTTCCTTGATCTGTTGAGTGGACTCCCCAATCCTGAAATCCTGACTTGGATTTCCTCAACTCTTGCCTCCAATATTACATCAAGTCTAGAAAGGGCTACTCCTCTTGATGTAATATGGTTAAGTCAACCCGAAACCTTTCATAAGGGCTTCCATTATAAAAGTAAGTGTCCCAACAAGGGTTGGTCAAACACATAGTTTTATTGAGTCTTTCCCTTAATCAGGTAGTGGAAGGCTTAGTCTGACTTAATATGGTATTGAGGGATTTTAATCCTTTATGTGTAGTTTTGCATTATCACATGCTTGTTAATATTAAATGATGCTTGCTTAAGTGATTAACCATGTTCTGATAATGTTTACGCAAAGTCCAGTTTTTATTTTATTTCATCTTTTCATGCTTGTTCATTTTATTAACTATGTGATCGTGACAACACATAAATAATAAATAAACCATGCAATTTAGACAGAAATAAAATAAGATGTCATGATCATGAGCTTCTATTGGTTAGCTTATCTAGCGGTTTTGATAAGCTAACCCTGACCTAGGGAAAAAACCTTTAACCTGATGGTTCATGTTTTGTAGCTCCCACCTATCCACCTTTGTATCTTCTTGCGTCGGTTTTGCCTCGGCTTCAGGATTTGAACAGTCTCCTCTGGCTTGGGAGATCCTCCATTACATGGGTTTACATTAAAGAAACCATGGGCACGTAGGCCCTACATTTTATTGGAAGAAGGCTCGCAGGCCAACAAATTTAAATTAAATAAATTTAAATGAAACCATACACATAAAAAGTGTCTTTGGTCTAGATCATGATCATCTAGAGCATGCAAGGACATTTACGCAAATTTATAATTCAAATTCTTTTAATCGTTCTTTCATTTAAGATAAGTCGCGCTCGAATTCAATTAATTATGATCTTATAATTAATCAATTCTTTATCTTAAATTCATTTCTGAATTTCCTTGAGATTCTTCTCATCCATATTCCTTGTACGAGTCTTTTTACATTGGAGTAAACTTGTTGAAATTTTATTTCTGGAAAGTACACGGCGTGTAGTTTATAATTAAATGGCATGTATTTCTTTTCACTCTTTATCCAAAGTACATGCTGGGGGCTTTGGCATGTTTTTCTGTACTTTGGAAATTTTGGAGTACACGACATGTATATAAATCATACATGGCGTGTACTTCCTTGTTACGCGGTAACCAACCTGGCGATCCCGTGTACACGGTTTATCCTTGTACACGGTTTCACCTAGGTGGGAACGGACTACACGACGTGTTGCTCCAACATACATGCCGTGTATTCCGATTTACATGCACCGATCAGTTCTGGTCAACATGGCATGATTAATACTTAGGCATATTCAATTCACACAGTGTGGTTTGGCGGACCAGTGCCGATTCGTTGAACCTAAGTACACGACGTGTAGTTTTAATTACACGCCGTGTAATCCCGTGTTGTACAGAGAGAAAGAAAAACTCCTCCGGATGAGTTCATCATTTTTATTTTAATCAAAATTAAAATTAAAAGGTCATTTCTGTGATGTGAATCGAGAAACGGAGGAAGAACAAACCTCGTTTATTCATATTTATAGAACGATTTATTTCGAATTGAATCAAATATAAATGCGTAAATTATCAACGAACATTAAATAACCATAATCAACGTTGTAACCTCACTATAATACCATTTGAAGGTTCCGGGCATAGCGGAAGCACGTGGGTGGATGTTCCCACTTGGATTTTTGTCATTAGAAATGATCAATTCGGGATCAATACGATGATAAATGCCAGTCTCCACGGATTGAATCACAGAAATAGACAAAAGAAATAGAAATTCCCGGAACCACAAAGTAGGATCGTTACAGGTTGATTATAATTAATTTAATTAATTGAAAAGAAATACCTTTTTCAGTGTTCTTTATTCGTTTATGTTCTTGATCATGTTCCGATGTGATCCGTTTTTGCGTCGTAGAATCCAAGTGTAGACTTCCTCTAGTGGTGATCCACATGTGTACCTCATATCTCGGGACGTCGCCAAAGGAGTCTCTGGGTGATAGTGTGGAGAAAACTTTGCTTGCGTTGTCTGCCTTAGATCGTCTTGATCCGATGGAAGAGGATCTCTCTCGGTCTTGAGAGCGTTCTTGGAGGAAGAGTTTCTTTTGGCCTTGAAAGAATTCTCCAGAGTTGTTGTGTGTAGGAAAAGAGTTGGGGTTGTGAGGATATTTATAATCAGGTTTGAGGTTGTAGAGTTATGATAATATATAAATGTGTTACGCGTTTTATTTATTTCATTGACTCTTATTTAAAACCCCCATGTCAAATAATTAATTCCTTGACATGCACCCACGCTGATTATAATAAATATCATTTAAAATAATATTATATCCTCAAAATCCCGACTGGAAAAACTACACGGTGTGTATTAATAAATACACGAGGTGTACTTGTTTTTCATTGAAAACTACAGGTGTGTACATTAAATGTACACGGCGTGTATATCTTGTTTTCATTTATTCATTTCCTTTCCATAAAGAAAACTACACGGCGTGTATTAATAAATACACGGCGTGTACTTGTTTTCCATGAAAAACTACACAGTGTGTAATCTTTAATACACGGCGTGTATATCTTGTTTTTCATTTCCTTTTTTCTCCATCATTAAAACGATTTAGACTTCCTTGAATAATTATTAAACCATGTACGAGAATAATCTTTATTCTACTTGAGATACTTGAATACACTTAGTGTGTGACCCTCTAGGCCTCTTTCTCGTTGGAATTAGGCGAGCTTGCCTAAAGTCCAATATTACTGTCTAGCAACGGGTCAAGGAACCCAAGAGAAAAAAGTTGATGCCGCATTGACGTATCACCTCATACGAACACTTACTGTGTAATTTAATCCCTTTGTCTCGATATCTCATCAAGCAAGTTTCATGGCAGTGTCATAAACCTATATGCTTGATCCATCGTTCTTTGACTTCCTGAAATAAACTCGTCGTTTACACCATGGCCATGGAATTTAATGTGACAGTTCTATTTCAATCAAAGGTACGAGATATCAACTTCCATAAATGGAAGGGACAAATCCTTCCTCGACTTATCCATTAACAACATGTCACTCATGATGCACCTAACGTACCCTACTTCCCGCCAACTGTCTGCATGACGGTTTTCGTCAGTAAATCTCAGTGCGCGAGTCATGACATGAGTTAATGATAATCTTCCAGTCTAAGGACCATTACACATGATCGTAGATAGCAATGTATGATGACACCAAGACAAGCGGAATTGCTACTGGCGGGTCTGTTCTCATAATCTACCATCTTGGAGATTACCAAGTGCGAACTCCATGAGAGAGAGTCTCGTCTTCTTACGAGTACTCGCACATGATGATCTGTATACTATGTGTCCTATCATAGTATGTCATCCAACCGTAGAAATTTATTTAAGAATATTTTTATAGCATTTCATGGTTCTCATCATAGCGGGGATCTTCCATGACCTTATCAATGCAACAAATATTCCATGACATTATTATATTATAGTCATGCAGAACGATGAATAATATATATTAAGTGAACATTCATGTAATCAAAGTACAAAACAATTGGTTCTCAGGACACCAACCCTTACACATCCATAACAAGTGACTTACTTATCAACAACCACTTCAGATAGACTTTGTTCTCTAGCGCTACTGTTCTATCAGCAAGGGTTGGATTCAGTGGTTCCTCATACATTACATTCAGATCCATTGTCACTTTCTTTTAAGATCTATGATTATCAGGAATCAATAAAGATAGATGATTCATTCTAGGAATTCAACATGGGCTCATGAAATATGAAAGGTTAGAATAGGGATAACTACATGAGAGAGATATAGAAGGGTTTTATTTTTAAGATTTGAGATCTCTATATAAGGGAAGAGTGGAAAATATAGGGTTTTATCATTTAGGGATTTGAAATGTTGAAAACAAAAACACGTGTCAATATAATTATAAAATAATCAATACATCGATATAGGAAAGGAAATAAAAAAAAATTTAAATCTGAGTCATTACGGTGAGACCAGAACAGGTCGTCATAGAGTCATTATTATAGTGTGACTCCAAATAGTGTGACTGTATCATTGAGATAGTATGTGTGATACCATAACTAATAGATAGTATCTATGAGAATTTAAGTGCGAGAAAGTAACTTTGAGAATGTAAAACTTTCACATATGACTTATAGTCCCTAATTCATGTATGACATAATTTATCCTTTTATAATTTAATGGTTTAGTGAATATATCAGCAAGATAATGTTTAGTGCCAATGATTTCCAAAGTGATATCACTTTTTTGATAATGATCTCTCAAAAATTGATGTCTTACATCAATATTTTTATTCCTAGAATGGGAAACATGATTCTTTTAAATGTTAATAGCACTTGTAATGTCACAATTTATAGGTACATGTCGGAATTAATATCGGTAGTCTAGTAATGTGTGTTTCAACCACAAAATTTGTGAAAAAAACTACCAGAAGCTATATATTTAGCTTCGATAATAGATAATGCAAATGAATTTTGTTTCTTACTAAACCATGATAATAGATACATTATTAAAAGGTGACCTATTCAAGAGGTTGTATTCTTAACAAACATACAACCACCAAACTTATCATCTGAAGAGCTAACTAAATCAAATTATAGTCCTTTATGATAGAAGCTTCCTAAATTGGTTGTATGTTTGAGGTATTTTAAAATTGATTTAAAAGAATTTAAATGAGACACTTTGGGATTTGTTTGAAAATGTACACACAAGAAAACACTAAACATAATTTCAGGATGACTAGAAGCTATGTAGAGTAAACTTATAATCATTCCTTGATAAGTGGTTTGATCAATGTATTTTCAATTTTCAAAAAGAACCGACTAACTTTTAGTACTCATTGGTGTATCAATACATTTAGTTCTATCCATGCCAAAATGTTTTATAAGATCATTAGTATATCTAATTTATTTAAAATAATACCTCACTTATTTTAGAAAATTTGAAATCCAAGAGAGAATTTTAGTTCACCCATTAAAATCATTTCAAATTCAATTTTCATCATCTTTGAAAAACTAATACACAAATAGTTTTTTGAAGATCTAAAAATAATATCATCTAAATATATTTAAAGAACTAAAAAATCCTTATAAATTTGTTTTCAAAAAAGTGTATGATCAGTTATAACTTTTGGAAAACCTTTGTAAATAAGAAAATTATTTAATATATCATACCAAGCTCTTAGAGATTTATTTAAAACATATATTGATTTAGTTGACTTAAAAACATTATTTGGAAAGTGAGGGTTTGTAAAACTATGTGTTTGTTAAACAAAAACATCCTCCACTATATAACTATTTAGGAATTCACTTTTGACATCCATTTGATAAATTTTAAAATTTATATGTGCTTCATATGCGAGAAAGATTCTAATAGAATTAATTCTAGATACTAGTGCAAAAGTTTCTACATTTTCAATTCCTTCATCTTGACTATAACCCTATGAAAATAATCTTGCTTTATTTCTAACAGTGTTACCTGCATCATCTACATTGTTCCTAAAAACCCATTTAGTACCTATGACCAAGGTGTCTTTGGGTCTATCCACAATTTTCCAAACATTATTCCTTTCAAACTAATTTACCTCCTCTTACACAACCATCACACAAAATTCATCATTAATAGCAACATTGATTTTTTTAGGTTCATATAGTGACAAGAAAGCTTGATGTTATACCTGATTTGGAGGAGAATATCTAGTATTTGTTCTTTTATATAAATCTCCAACAACATCATATAAAGGATGGTTCTTAAGAGATCTAATAGCTCTAGAAATAGAATGTCTAGTAATTTCAGGTTCTTCAATAGGATCAGGTCCATTATGGCATGAATCTGGAGAATTTATTGAACTGGAAGTTTTAATAGATTCCTTTATAATATGGTCATAAGATTGATCAGAAATTTCTAGATTTGACAAATCATCCTCAAGATTATCTAGGGAGGTCTTAGGTTCATGTGGATCTATTTTTTCAAATTTTACATGCACAAATTCTTCCACAGATTTGGTTCTTTTTATAAGACTCTATATGATTTAATAGAGATTGAATATCCTCGAAATATTCCCTCATCACTTTTGGATGAAAACATATCAATATTATCCTCAGTATAAAGAATATATACCTTGAATTCAAAGATGTTTATGTAATTAACCTTGGGTTTTTAATTATTCCACAATTCATTGAGAGTTATTTTAATAATTGGTTTAATTAAGACTATTGATAATGTAGCATGTTGTAAAAACATCTTATGCACACAAATAAATAGTCAAGTCATACTCACTATGCATGGTTCTATCAATTTCATGTAAAGTTCAATTTATTCTTTCTAAAACTCCACTTTTTTGATGTGTCTGAGGGGTAGATAAGTTATGACTATAGACATTTTGTGAGAAGAAGGATTCAAACTCTTGGTTTTCAAACTCACAAAAATGGTCAATTTTTAGAGATTTTATCATATGTCCACTAATATTTTCTACAGTCCTAACATACTTGGTAAAATGAGAGAATGATTTAATTTTGTGATCCAAGAAGAAGGTCCAAGTATACCGAGAATAGTCATCTAAAATAACTTAAACATAGTACTAAACATTTAATATAGAAACTCTAGATGATCCAAAAAAATACATGTGAACCATCTCGAGAGGTTGAGAGGATGAATCTCTATTCTTTGGGTTGAAAGATATTTTTTGATGATTAACCTTTCAGCAAGGATTATAGGACTTGTCAATTGGTAACTCGAGTTTGGGTAGGTCCTTGACTAAACATTTTATATTAAGCTTTCCAAGTGAGTGTATATTGAATTTTCCTAGTATTATATTCCAAATCCAAGAATCTATGTAAAATACACTTATTAATGACACATTTTTAGAAACTAAAGAATATAGATTATAAGGATAAACATTTTCATTTCTAAAAGCAGAAAATAATAGTTCATTCTTAGAGTTAAAACATTGCAAGCATCATTTTCAAATTTAACATTAAATCCATCATCACATATTTGTGAAATTCTAAGAAGATTTTATATTAATCCATCAAAAAAATGTACTTTAGAAATTTAAACTGAGTTAGAGTTACCAATATGGACTAAGCCAATTATTTTTCCATTAGCGTTGTCACCAAATGTGACATGCCCAACATCAATATTTATTAAATTTTTGATGTATGAGTAATCTCTTGTCATGTGTCTTGAACATCCACTGTCCATGTGCCATAAGATTTTATTGGAGCTCTTCAGACATAATTCCTACAAAATGATCAAACAAAAGTAAATTTTGGTATATATATTTTTTGGGGTCTAGTAAGAGTAGTAATCGGTTCTTTTGGATCCCACATATGCTTCATGGGTTTCTGATAAAAATTTTGTAACAAATTTGAATGATATACTTTATTTGGTCAAGAAAAATTATAGGTTGTAAAAGATAGTCAAAAAATGGACTAGCCGCAAATTTTTTACTTTTAGGTAGAAAAATAGATTTTCCAGATTTAGTTACAAACTTTTATTTGGTTATATTTTTTTTAACAGGTTAGTATCCTATACCAGTATCTAGGTGAATTTTTTTTAACAAGAATATGTGTAAGAGTATTTTTTCCATTTGTAAATTTCTCTATGACCTTTTTCAATTGATTATTAGATAACTTAGGTTCAATGTTCTCTTTGAGCAATTGAATATTGTTCCCTTTCTCTAGAAAAAGTTAATATTTAACAGTAGTAGTTAAGGAATGATGTTTCTTTAAAGATTTGTTTTTATCTTATAGATCATTACATATTTCTTCAAGAATATTAAAATATTAAAATAATTATTTATATATCATATTTTTATATTTTCATTCATCTCCATAATAATAGGATTTTTTTACAAGAGACTCTTGGGTTACCTTAGATGTTTTTGTTATAAAACACATATAGGATTTTTTAGGCTTCTCATCACACTACCACAAAACTGGGCAAGGTCAGCGCCACCCCTTTATCAGTGCTAACAAAAAAGCACTGATAAAAGTACCCCTTTATCAGTGATTTTTTTTAGCAGTGATAAAGGTACCCCCTTTATCAGCGCTTTTTTTAGTGATGATAAAGGGACCCCCTTTATCAGTGCTTTTTTAGCAGCGCTGATAAAGAGGGGGCCTTTATCAGTGCTTTTTTTAAAAGCACTGATAAAGGGTTTGACTTCAAAAAAAAATTTAATTAAAAATAATATATTAATATATAAATATATCAATATAGTTATATTGATATAAATATAATATATAATTTCTAAATATATTTTAGATAATTATAAATATACATTTACACTTAATATACTTAATATATAAGATATTTAGTGAAAATGGCTTATAAAAAAATTAAAAAAAATATTTTTAATTAATAATTTGCTAATTATTATGGAGTAATAGTCATTTAATAACAATTTGAAGACTAAAAAAATAAAAAATTGAAAAAAAGATCCAAAATATGTTGAAAACGCAACTCAAACTTCAAACGGCCATAAATTTTGATCAGGGTGTTCGTTTGAGCTCTAACACATATATTTTTCCCTTTTTGGAGCACTAATAAAGGGGACCCCCCCTTTATCTTCTCTGGCATTAACAGCGCTTTTCTAGCGCTGTTAAAGGCCATTTTTAGCGCTAATAAAAGCCGTATTTGTAGTAGTGTCATGTGAAGACTCTGAGTCACTTTATTTATCCTCAAAAGCACTACAAGTTTCCTTGATGGTTGTTTTATACTTTATATCTTTTCCCTAACACCTTTTCTAATATTTTAGCTTAGGACAATCAACTTTTACATGTCCCTTTCTCTTACATTCATAACATACAATTTCTTTTGATTTGTCACTTATTTTCCAATCCTTCTTCCAGTTTACCTTATGATCATATATTATTTTGAAGTTAAGATTTCTGAAAATTTTCATTCTTCTATAATACTTCTTAAAATGTCTATCTAATTGATCCATTTCTTCATCATTTTCTGGTGAGGATAGTTCCATGTTGGAACTTTCTACAAGGGCTTGTAATTTCTTCTCTTCCTTCTGTTTAGAGGTAGTAGTCTAGAATGCCATTGATTTTATTTTGGGTTCATCCTCCTATTTTTTGTTGGAATTTAATTATTACTCATACAAATTAAAATTTCCTATAAACTCTTTGAATAGTATCTTGATAATAATAAAATATTTTATAATTGATATACAAGTCCCTCTCCATCTATCTACAAAGCATCTGAGTATTCTCATAATATGCTCCTTGGCTGTAACATCTCTTCCTAGAGAGATCATTTTATTCACAATTTCATTAAACTTGCAATACATGTCAGAAATAGGATCATAAGACATCATTTTAAAGTTATAATATTTAATAGTATATATTTTAAATCTCATTTCCTTAACACTATATGTTCATTCATGTTAAATAGACAATGTATCCCAAATTTCATGGGCTGTTTTACATGAAAAAATTATGTTAAACTCTTCGTCTCATAAAGAATAGTACAAGGCATTCATGGATTTACAATTATTTCTATAATAAGTTGTATTTGGGTCATCCCAAGTGTGTCTATCATTATCAAGAATCTTATATTCATCAATAATGGAAGACCAAATCTCAAAACCCATACTTTCTATGTCCATTTTCATTTTAATTTTGAAAACTGTATAATTTAATCCATTAAAGAATTGAGGTGTGTTGGTAGCAGAGCCTTCAAATATATTATCCATGATAATGAAACATGTTTTTAAGGAACTAGAAATATAAAACTAATAGAATTTTTGAGATCTTTAAAACAAAAATAAAATCATAGTTGAAAAATATTTTAAACAGATTGATAATTTAAACTTTTGAACACATGGATTTTAGAAACTCCCATGATACCAAATGTTGGTTAGAGTAGGACACTTAATAGGGGGTGAGTTGAGTTCCTATAGAAATTTCAATTAAAAGTTTATTTAAAAGATTCCCCCAATTTAATATTAAATAGGTTAGTTAATCAAGGTAATAAAATTATTATAGTTTGACTATTCAAATAACTTCTCAAAAAAAATTTAATGCTCACTAATATCAATAATATATATTGATATAACTTTTGAAACTATTCTAATAAGGAAAAATAGTTATAACTACTATCTAAACTAACTATCAAAGTAAAATTTATTTTTATGAAAAATGAATTAAAAAAGAGAAAAACTAAATTGAAAAAAACTGTGAATAAAATAAGCGGTTCAGTATCAAGATGAGACCTAATCCACTCCACTTAGCGATCACCTACCACCAAGAAGATTATATTAATATTCTTGATCCACACCTTGGATCAGGATTAATAATAGTACATCGAACTATCCAAGCCATAAGACCTCTTCCACTATTCGACTTGGGAAAACTAATAATCTGATCACATATGACCTCTTCCACTATTCTATGAGGGAGACCAAAGTGTATAATTATATTTGAGTGAGGATATATTATATCCTCCTATTTAATGTAATAAAAAGTGTGTGTTTTTATACAGACACACACACTACTTGAAAAGTAGTAAAATAGGACACAATAGAGAAATGATGATGAAAAAGGGTTAGAAATGCTTTGAGTGTTGTTCTATGAAGCTTTGGAATTTTCATATGTAGCAGATTTGAATTTCTAGTCCTCTTATAAAAATAGAGTATCGTGGATCTTGTGTTTTGGTTTCCAGTTCTATGAGATGTGATTTGTAGAACTTGTTCATATTATACTTGATGTTGTGAGAATGTTTTAGGTTCTGATCCATAATAGTTATTCCACCAGGAATCAAGTTTTCTTCATGTGTATTTTATGGAATGCATTAAACTTCTTAAACTCTCCCCATGCTCCAGTTCCATGCAATTCTTTTTATTTCAGGTGCATGTGTTGGATTTTACAGGAAGCATGATTTCTACTCCTCTTTCCTTATACTATCAAGTGACATGTCTACAAAATAACATTAATTATTTCAGTGTCATTAAATGAATCAAATATGACTGTCAGATATAAATTTTAAATTTAATTGAAAATGGTAGAAAAATGGTAATGTATGGAACACTGTCACAATTTGTCTTGAAATGGTGTCACATGGAAACAATGTCTTCTCCTTTCCCTTTGAGCGGTGAAGCATTCAGAGTGAGAAAATAATGGTTCCATAGTTGCACTGAGATATGGAAGCAGTAGAATAGATGTAGTGTCAAGATCACATTGTCTCATGTAACAGAGCCTAGTCCTTTGTCAAAATTGTGAATGGTGTCTTGTTATGATGTCTTTGAAACGATATCAAGGAACCAATGTCACATGCTTTATGAAATATGGAACTAGTTATATTGTCAAAATCATAGTGTCTGGATTTCGGTTTCTGAGTCACGATGTCTAGGTTATGGTGTTAGAGTTACGGTGTCTGGGTTACGGTGTCAGGGACTTTGCCAAAATCTAAAATTGGTGGCTGACTTAAAGTTTCTCAGACATAACCAAATATATGTAAATTATCTTAAGAATTAATACTCACAAAATTTATTAGACTTAAGTGTTAGCATAATAAAACATAATAGAAAAATATCAAATATAGTATATAAGATTCAAACATGATATATGAGTTTCTATATCAGGAACTTGTGAGAGTTTATAACATTATTTGTAAACATTAAACCATAAGGAAACCAACAGTCTCCAAACATGATTTGTGATATGTAAAATGTGGTAAATGAATTGTGATAAATAAAACATGATTAGCATGATCTGTGAGAATTAAAACATGAGGATTCCAACACCTATTTTATAAATAATTTTATAAAGAATAAAAACAATGGATGTACTATGATATTTACAAGGATAACCTCACAAAATGTCAACACTTTGATGAAAATAGTTAAAAATAAAATTGTAAAGATCTGAATCACACTGAACAATAATAAAATAAAATGTATAAATATAAAAAATAAATTTGTAAATTTTGTTTTATGACATTATATTATTTCAATATACTTATGATGATCATGGTTAATCCTTATTTGTAGGAAATGTTGCAAAAAACTCCAATGGTTGAATTCTAAAAAACATAGGATCTATTGAAATGAAATCAGTAGAATCTTATTCATATGATTAGCATGATTCTTAATCCACAGATAAATTTTATTATCACCACTATAGTTCTTTATAAATTCAATTTAAGTAATATGAAATTGGTATATTAGTTCATAATAACTTCTTCAATAAGTTATAATTATAGTATTTCATAAATTATTTTCCAATATTTTATTCATAAAAAAAGGGAAATAAAACATAAACATGAGTTAGATCATTTTCTATGATGTGTATTATGATTTACTAAATGAATAAATAAGATGTATAAGGAATTAATGTTCTCTCCGACACCTATTTGACAATTTTAGATGAAAAAATTATATAATACACAATAATTAATTACCTAAAACCATGACGGTTCATGTTATTAATGATTATAATCATAATAAATTCATTTCATGTATGTTTTTCAATATATCCAAAAATGTTTCCTCTTATAGAACACATTAATGGAATTTCTTGCTTAATACATTTCATCATTAAATTTGGAAAAATGTAATGAAAAAAGGGTGATATCATATTCTTAGTATGGGAAAACATGGGAGATAGATGTTTATGATCTTATAAATGGATAAAATAATAATATATCTATGAGAGAATGATAATAAATTATGAATTTCTTACCCAATCATTCAAAGATCATAAATCATGAGTTAGTGCTTAAAGCATTATAATTTTATAAGATATTATCCACAAGAGTGTGGAATCATCATTAATTAATATTTATTCATGAGACAATTCAATAATAATAACAACATGTCATTTGAATTTTTACATAATTATAAGCATTTAAAACTATTTCAATAGTCATGTAACACTATAAAAACCATCATAACATAGCAGAAAAAGTCCCATAATTGATTGGGTTCACCACATAACCTCTTTTCATTCATGGAATGGGTTAACTCCCTAGCCTATTTCATATTATCTCATGATATACTGGTGACAACTAGGTCATGGTGATAGAACATGCACCTCGCCTTTATCATAGTCATTAGGCCCTACTCCGCCATGTACCACCAGTTGCCCCGCACTAGCGTGGTCCCCACCCTGTAGCCCACCCACGTGCTCGAACGGATCATCTGACTAATGATAGTTCCCATAGGCCAATACATGTCCTTTCTAGTATGCTTTTTTCCTCACTCTCACACAACCTTGGAAGATTCTGAGAAGTTCACACATCCTAATCACTACTCCAGGTAAAGTACCCTTAACTATGGAGTTATAATCAGGTAGGCTCCTGAAAAGGAATGTACACCACATTGAAATGAGTCATATAATTTAGTTATTTAACCCTTTATCATTAATGGGGTGCCACATTCACCCCCAATTAGAGCACAATGTCCTCATTGTGGGACCTAAATCTCAAACCCAGGCATTGCACTACACTTAAGGTTGGGTACCACCTTTGATAAAAAATGTGACAACTGGGTCCTGGTGGCAACACAAGAACCCCAAATTTATCATGGTCATCAGAACCTGGCCCACCAAGTACCAAAAGTTTCCCCACAGACACATCGTCCCCTCCCTAGGGCCCACCCACGTGCCCGAATTGGTCATTTGACTAATGATAGTCCCCACATTCCAACACATGTCCTTTCCAATATGATTTTGTCCTCACTCACACTATAGCGACCCTACCTTTTCTTAAATTACAATTACATAATTATAAAGATAAAAGATAATAGTATTGAACCATGAGGATCCATAGGATTAGTTTCTTGGGCAAACTAGGACAAAACATAACATTTACTACATCAAACATAAACATTTATTTAATTCATTCTTCTCCGAATTCTTATTATCCCTTGAAAACTCCTTAGTACACATAATAACCTGAGGATATAAATAAAAAAGGGGTGACCTAAAAGTCCTGTAAGAGGATATGTAAGAATAATATATAATAGGGTGAGCATAATCATAACATCATCATCAAAAATAACGAGAGGAATCATTAGGTAAGGCATGGAATGTTGTAATTCATAAAAATGAAACATCATGTTTTAGTGGTCATCTACCAAAAATAGTTTTGAACAATGATATAATAATGTTCACACATCACTACACTTTAACTCATGATATTTATCACTTTAACCAATGCATTAGAGCACTGTGTAATTATGGACAAACCCATCACATTCAAACGTTCATATTGCGTTATATAATTCTGGACGCACCCGTCAAATCATAAAATTTTCATTATCATGCATTCCAAATAGAAAATATATCAATAATTAACATAATTAATCATGTAAATAAATGGGTTTCAACTCATAATAACACATTCATAAACTTTGGGTTCCCAAAATAAAGAGGGAATAGCATACTTGATTCCAGAACCATCAATATTGAGTGAGAAGTAAAAGGTGTGTTCTTGAAAGAAGAGTTCTTTTGGAAATTTTTTTTCTTGACATAAACACAAAGTGAAAACATGTGTATCTTAGAAAGGGTAACATAATTATGAAAAAATTATTTTTAAGGAGTAACTATATCTAAAATGGAGTGGAGGAGGGAGAACCCGAAGAATGAATGTTAGGTTTGAGAATTTCCCCTTACCTTGTATCTGAACACTTTATTCACATTAATGTCATCTATAACCACATTATATTCATTAATTAAAAATTTTATAACCTTTTATACATTAATAAGATTAATTAATGGTTTTTAAATTCATTTATTGGCTTTTTTATGAGTTAAATAATTTAAATCCATTGTTCTGGAGTGTTCTTTTTCTTAGTTTTCATGAAAGGTTCACTGGTACACATAAATGGAAGTTTGTGTAGAAATTGGACTAACATCCATAACTGATATGAAATGTGATTAATTATATTCCCCAATTTTAAATGTTCTTTTAATTAACTATGTTATATACCATGTGGTTGATTCATTATTTAAGAATTTATTGACGATCGCTTGGGTTAATTCGGGTAGTTTTTCGACCCCAACAAACTTTTTTGTTTAATGATTTAGTAATATGTATATAATATAGTTATATAACATTAAATAGGATATAATATATATAAAATATTCTATTTTAACCATAAAAATGGTTTCACGACCAAATCTAAAAGTGGTAAATGAAAAATTAAAACAAGTTGTTCTTGAAGGTGATACATTAACACCTCACGAACAATGTTTTCCTTTATAAAATAAAAAAGAAGAGGTGAAGGGGGTTGGATGATATAATATCCCATTATTATCATAAAATTATATTATATTTTTTATACTGGAGTTACCATACCATGTGGATGAGGATAGGAGGGGAAATTTTTAAAAAAGTACTTGAAATTGAAAGGAAATTAATGGAAAAGAGAGAGTGGAATTACCTATTAAATCCCCTTTAAGGAACTTTGGATTGGTCATTTGATGATACCAAAAGCTCTTGGACGTGGGATAGGGGATATGGAAGATGTTTGGGTAGAGTTTATACAAGGCTTGAATCCTCATACATGTGAGGAAATGAGGGTGTGAAGGGTGGTGTTTGTAGTAGAGGGGAGAGGGGTTTTCACAATATAATATTCATTAATTTATTATTTCTCCACAAGAAAAGTAATAGTGATAATTACATGACCATTAATAGTAATAAGTTCATGTGAGTTCAATATAAATTTTTTTATAACATTATAAAATCATACATGACTCTATAATTAATGTATTTAGCTTATTTTTTTAAATTATAGTATTTCACTATTCATTAAAAATTCATGAATTTCAAAAAAAATCCAAAAATTCACCCTTACCATTTTTCAATGTGTAGAATAAAAAAATAAACTCCATTTTTTAAAAAATAATTTCCTAAATATTAATAATTTAATTTTCAATTAAAATAATGATTTACATGGAAAATACGGATTTAGAAATTAAAACTGATTTCATAATGATTTCAAAAATTATAGAGGGTATAATAAAATTACCATAAAACCAGAAGACATAGAATTGAAAATTTATGAAAATTTTTTAGGAAAATAAATTTTATCTTTAATTAATTGATTAATTATAATTAATTATTAATGACTTACAAAAAATACAAATGTTATTACTATGGTCATATTGTCACTTATAAAATTCCAAAAATTATTTAATATTTCATGGGTAAGGTTACTATTATTTGGGAAAATTTAATATTCATAAGGGTCATATTACTATTCAAAAGGGTATGTTAATATTCATATGGGTAGGATACTAATCACCAAAAGTTATTCTTGTTCTATCGGACTCCAAAAATCTTACTTATCGCAACAGTGTATGTCATATTTTCAAAATTCAAAACAGAGAGGTGAGAAATTAAAATTTAATGGTCACATAGTAGTTCATTTAAGAATGATGTGTCATTGTGTTCCCTAATGTGTTTTATTATGACATTTATACAAGAAGGGTGAAATTAAATTGATAAATGTTTGGGTCGTTACATTCTTCCCCCATTTTGAAATTTCTCCCTCGAAATTTCATTTCACACAAACATGTGAGGGTACTTCTTTCATCGCATCCTATGGTTCCCAAGTTACTTCTTAGAAATTATGGTTACTCCAAAACACTTTGAAAAGGTGGGTTGTCTTTTTCAATAGAACCTTATCTCTCTGGTCTATAATCGTTACTAGATTCTTCTCATAGAAGAGATAATCATCCATTTTCACCACCTATGAGTTTAGTATAAGTGAGAGATCTGCTATGTACTTCCTCAGGAGTGATATGTGAAACACACCCTGAACTTGGGACACATTCGGTTGAAGTAAAAAATGATAGGCCACGACTTCTATGTGGTCAAGGATATCAAAGGGGACACTGTACCTTGAGATTAACTTCTCATTATTTCCAAAATGCATGACTCTCTTCCATGGTAATATTCGAAGGAAGAAATTATCTCTAAAATTGATCTCCAAGTCCCTTTGACGGTTGTCAACATAACTATTTTACTGACTCTAAGCATCTATGATATGTTTTGGGATGACTTGAACCTTCTCTGTCATCTATTTCACAAGATCAGGTCCTATAAGCTTTCTTTCTCCAACTTTATTCCAATAGGTTGGAGTTCTACATCTCTTTCCATACAAATAATCATAAAAATCCATATGAATACTTGAGAGGAAGATATTATTATAAGAGAACTCAACCAATGGGAGATGCTGACCTCATCCACCTTTAAATTTTAATGAGAAGGCTCTTATAATGTCTTCAAGCATCTGAATAGTCCTTTCAGATAGTCCATCAGTTTATGGGTGATAGGCCATGATGAAATTTAATTCAGTCCTCAAACTGTGTTGAATAATTCTCCAGAATTTAGATGTGAACCTTGTATAATGATTAGAGTCAATCAATATCAGAACACCATGCATTCTCACCACTTACTTTACATATATTTTTGAAAGTCTTTTAAGTGAGATATCTTCTCAAATAGAAATAAAATTGGAAATCTTTGTGAGTCGGTCAAACACAACCCATGTCGCTTTATTTCCCTTGGATGTCTTCAAGAGACCTGTGAAAAAGTACATAATGACATTCTCCCATTTACAAATGGGTATAAGAAAATGTTTCATTATCCCTTTTGACTTTTGTCTCTCTACTTTAACGTGCTGACATACCCAGAACCTTGAGATATATTTTGCAATCTTCTTCTTCATGTTATCCCACTAGAAGTGTTCGTAGAGATCTCAGTACATCTTGGTTATACTAGGATGGATAGAAAATGTTCATCTATGTGCATTGTCTAATAGATCCTTCTTTATCCATGGTGATAAAGGCACACAAATCCATTTTCTAAACTAAAATCACACCATCATCATCGATATGGAACTCTTGCACCTTCCCTTCCTTTACTTTATTCAACTTCTTTTGTAACTACAAATCGTTCCTTTATGCCTTCTTAATCATATCTTGGATTGATGATTTCATAATAATTTGGGAATGGTATGATTTATCCCCTTACCTTATGATTTTAAAATCCATCCATTTCATATCTATGAAGTTATGGTATTTCTCAATCCACATAATGGATAGAGTAGAAGGTTCTTTTCTACTTTGAGAATTAGCTACCATGTTTTCCTTGCCAAGATGATTTTGAATAGATAAATCATAATCATTTATTAACTCTAACCATATAATTTTACACATGTTGAGCTCCTTTTATGTGAATATATACTTTAGGCTCTTGTGATCAGTATATATGTCATAATTCTCACAAAAAATGTAGTGCTACTAGATTTTCATGGAAAAAATCACAGATTCCATCTCTAGATCATGAGTCAGTTAGTTTTGATCATGGATCTTCAACTCCCGTGAGGCATAAACTATAACATTATCATTTTTCATGACCACAAAACCCAGGCCTTTATTTGGAGCATCACTATATATCAAAAAACAATTCTCCAATTTTTAGTAATGTGAGTACAAATGAAGTGATCAACCTTCTCTTTAGCTCCTTGAAGCTTCCCTCACATTCTTCTGTCCAGAAATATTTTACCTCTTTCCTTGTTAACATAGTTAGCAGGCTTGATAATCATGGGAAATTTCTTATCAAATATAGGTAGTACCTAGATAATCCATGAAAACTATGGATTTCTGTGAAACTAGAGGGTTGTGACATTCCTCCATCACCACTATTTTTTAAGGGTCCATATAAATTCCCTCACTTGTGATCACATGTCCCATGAACATGACTTGGTTCATCCTAATGAATAAATAACTAATTAATTTATATAATTTACACTTAAAGAATAACTTATGGGATCTTTATGTAAATCTTCTAGTGTGAATATTTGTACTTAGTCTCATACAATAGGTTTTCTCTAGGGGTATCTAATCCAAATTCCTAAATTTATCTAAACCTTTCCTCTAATACCTACTTTAGGGATGATTCCTTTTCTAAAATTGCTATTACATCATTATAAAGGTAGAAACATAATATTATTACACCACGAGAATCCAGAGGTTTAGTGTCATGGGGAAACTAGGACCAAACATAACATTTAAAACATAAAACATAAACATTTATTTAATTAATTCTTCTCCAGCTTCTTATTTTCCTTTGAAACCTCCTAAGTACACATAATAATCTGAGTACATACATAAAAAGGGGGTGATCTAAAATCCCAATAAGAGGATATATAATAATAATATAGCATGGGGTGATCATAATCATAACATCATTAATAAAAATCATGAGAAGAATCATTAGATAAATGAATTGAATTTAGAAATGCATAAAAATGAAAAATCATGTCTTAGTGGTCATTTACCACAAATTTTTGTGAAACAATACAACATCATGTTCACACATCATTTTACTTTAACTCATAATATTAATCACTTTACCCAATGCATTGGAGCACTGTATAATTCCGAGTGCACCCGTCACATCATAACATTTTCATTATAATGATTTCCAAATAGAACATATATCAATCATAACCATAAATAACCATGAAAAGTAATGGGTTTAAACTATTAAGATCACATTAATAATCTTTGGGTTCCCAAATGAAAGAGGTAATTATATTCTTGATATAAGAACCATCTACCTTGAGTGAGAAGTAAAAGGAATGTTCTTGAAAGAAGAGTTATTTTAGAAAACATTTTCTTGAAATTAACTTTAGTAAAAGAAATTTATATCCCAAAAAAGGTAATATAATTATGAAAATAATTATTTTTAAGGTGTAACCATATTGAAAATTGAGTGAAGGAGGGAGAACCTGAATAAATAATTTTGGGTTCGAGAATTTCCTCTTACATTGTATCCGAACAATTTCATCACTTTAATGTCATGTATAGCCACATTATATTCATTAATTAACAATTATATAACCCTTTATACATTAAAATGTTTTATTAAGGTTTTATTAGGTTCATTTATGTGATTTTGGATGGCTTATATAATTTAAATCCATTATTTTGGAGTGTTCTTTTTCTTAGCTTCATGAACGATTCACTTGTACACATAAATGGTAGTTTGTGTAGTGCATGGATAAAAATACAGAACTAATATTAAATGATATTAATGATATTTTAGGAATTTAAATTGTCTTTTAATTAATTATTTTATTTACCATGTGGATGAATCATTAGTTAAGAATTTAGTGATTATTGTTTGGGTTAATTCGGTCGGTTTTTCGACCACAACGAACTTGTCTTGTTTAATTATTTAGTAATATGTACATAATATAGTTACAGAAAATTAAATAGGATAAAATAAATATAACATAATCTGGTTTGACCATCAAAATGGTTTTGTTACCATATCTGAAAGTGGTAATGGAAAATGAAAACATGTTGTTCTTGAAGCTGATAAATCAACACCTCACGAACAAAATTTTCCTTTCTAAAATAAAAGAAGTAGAGAAGGGTGTTGGATGATATATTATCATATTAGTATCCTAACATTACATTATATGAATGATACTAGAGTTACCATATCATGTTTATGTGGATAGGTGGAAATATATTAAGAAAATCACCTGAAATTGAAAGGAAATTAAAGGAAGAGAGAGAGAGAGAGAGGAATTGCCCTTGAATCCTCCATAAGGCCCCTTGGATTGGTCTTTTGTTGAGACTAGAAGCTCTTGGAAATCAGGTAGGGGCTTGGGAATATTTTGGGGTAGAGTTTATACAAGTATTTAATATTTATAGGTGTGAGGAAATGAGGGTTTTAAGGGTGGAATTTATAGTTGAGAAAAGAGGGGTTTTCTTAATATTATATTCATTAATTTATTATTTCTTCACAAGATGAGTAATAATGATGATTCCATTACAAAGAATAGTAATAAGTTCATGTTTTTAGAGACCCAATCTTGACATACATGGAAATTACATTACGTTTTCATAATACCCAATACATAACAAAAACAGACACCAAAGGACCGTAATAGTTTAGTGTCTTTCGAAACTTGGAACATAATCTTCTAATCATGGTGAAAGATCTTCAACATCTCCCATAAAGATCTTCCCCTTTTTTTTCTTACCTAAAAACTTTATTTATATCCTGGGGAAAAGAAAACATAAAAAATGTGAGCTCAAATGCTCAGTAAGGGTAAACATAGAGAACATAAAACAATCCGTTAATATTTGAATGCAAAAACTTGAACATAAAATCTAAACATCAAAATCTTGAGCAAAGACATAAATCTTGGAAGTACGTGAGGCATATATCATAAAGGAAAATCAATCATGATAAAATAGAATGGGAAAAAAACATGTAATTGTGGAAAACCATTAAGCACATGATATGATTTCCATAGTAGCCAAGGCATTGCCGCCAAGACCATCTTAGTGGACAAAGTCCCTTTCTGAATCGAGTTCACTCCTCATTCCAGTCCTGTATCACTGAACCGAATTAACTTACCATTCTAGCCATGTCTATCTAATGAGATATAAATCTTTACCCAATGCATTGGAGGGAGATATAGGTCTCACCCATCTCATAATGAAATCATTCTTTTGTGTGCCACAAAATAAACATACCTTATTCATAATAACCCAACGAATAAAATGGGTTTCATAAACATCATCCCATCATAACATAATCCATATAAAAGAAATGGATATAATTTCATCATAAGAAAAATAAAAACATGTAAATAATATAGAAGTTATACTTGAAACATAAACATACTAAATAATGTCATCTTTGATGGAAAAATAGTTTTGATAAAACACTAGAAATGAATTCTTGAGGAAAATATCCTTTCTTCTTCAAAATCATTTTCTTTTCTCAAAATGCCATGAAATTTTAAAAGAAAAGGATTTTGTTGAAAATAATAATGAAATATTGTAGAGGAATATTCATTAAAATTTGGTGTTATTAAACCGTAAAAATCCGTTCATACTGTATAAGTTAAAAAAAATATTCTTCTTGTACTTTGGCTGGAAAAAGTCAAAAAGTACCTCGTACTAAAAAAACGACAAAAGATTCCGTTCATATCTTTTACTAAAAACTCACAAATGGGAAAAATTGGATTTAAAAAATTGTATGAGGATATAAATAATATTACATATTGAGGAAATATGGATGTGGATGATAAATATACCCCATTAAATTCAGATGCATAAACAATCTCGGATAAAAATGAGATTGTGAGATTTTCCCTTACCTTATGTCCGACATGCTTCGTATGTATCCGAACCTCCTGTATAATGATTTAAATAATGTCATTGAATTATTACAGAATCATATTCATTGTTATGATATCATATATGGTTCACTTATTACTTTATATTACCCGTTCTTTTGTAAATTCCATGTTAAAGCAGCGTTTTGGGTAAAATTGTTTCATTTATCATACGTGTTTCGATTTGTAATTATTAATATGATTACTTAGATCATGATTACTTAATTACAGAATATAAAACATGATTTATATATAATATATATTCATAATATACATATATATAATAGATCGATAAATGGAAAGAAATATACCGTTCATGGAGACGGTAGGCCGTACATACGCATGAATGCTGTTTTTCGTTTCCTTATTAAATTGAATGGAATTAAGTAGATGACACACACACACACACACACATATATATATAAATAAATCCAGTAGAATTATTATGTAATATATGTCATGATTACTCATTATATATACTTTATAATCATTCTTGAATTGTTAACATGGAAAATGAATCTCATCGCGTCGTGGAGACGGTAATCCGTACGTACGCACGAGCGATGATATCGTTCCCATATTTATTGAATGGAATTGGAGTGGATGATATAATATCTTAGAATCATTATGATGTTATAATAATAATATATAGTTATTCTTTACACCATTATACCCATCCAAGTAAGGTGGTGGTGGAAAAACAGATTACACCACGGCGTGGAGACGGTATTCCGTACGTACGCACGTGCGGTGATTTCATTTTCTGTAGGATGAATAGAAGGTGAAATAGGGTTGTTTCATATTTATAATAAAATATCAGTATATTAGTGATACTGATGTTATTAATTTATGATGAAACAAATAAATAAGAAGAAGTTGAAGAATAAAGAAACTTGAAAGAATCGGTAGAAGAGATTTCCTCTTATTCGACGCACCTCTTTTAAACTTCTTCTTAAGGAACTAGAGTAGGTCTTTTGAGAAGACCAGAACCTCTATGATATAACTAGGGAGGTTGAGAAGAGTAATTTTCAGGGTTTGGCCGAGATTCAAGGCTCAAAAGGGTGTGAAGAGAAGAGGGAAGGGGTGCCCTTTTTATAAGGGAGGAGAGGGGCACCTTAGGAAAACTTAAAATATTATTTTATAATAAAGTCATATTCGGTTTTTAATAGCTCCAAATTGATTTATTTAGAATATAAGGTGGTTATGGGTATAAATAATCTCAACCAATAGGTTTTAGACAAGTTTAGGTTACTATTTTATCGTTATCATTTAGATTTAACTCTAAGTTAAATAATTTAACTTTTACCGTGCCTTTTTGTTTTCTTACACTATATGGTTAATAAACTTACTATAACAAGCCAAACGAACCCCAAGTGGTTCATTATTAATATATATATCCTTATATAAGTCATTTGGATGAACCTTAGATTTTTAGGAATAAAATAAAAATTAATAATATAATATTTGTTTTAAAAACTATTTTATGTCAATTTTGACATTATTTGGTACTTGATTTTTGTGAAAATCATAATAGCATGATTAGTTCAAAAAAAGTTAATTAAATCAATAATAACATGTCATATTAACCTATAAAATTAGTGTAATTCATATAAAGTCTAAAATTACATTTATTTGGGTATTTATAACATCAATTATGTTAATATTTCATTAATAAGGTAATTACTGCATCATCATTGTGTCATAAATAAATTAAATTATTTAATGTCTAAAAATTATAAATAAAATAAAATTATATATTAAATATTTTTAGATTTATAATGAATATTTATAGTCGAATTTATCTTATTTATAACCCTATATTAAAAATGTTTTAGTTATTAATCTTTGATTTTAACTATTTTAATTCTTCTTTAAATAAAATAATAATAAATGTCCTAATCTAATCCAAGTGGACCTAAAGGGTAATATTTTATTCCTAAGGTTGTTTTTGGTCGAATTACACTTATCCAATAGAATTAGGACATGTGTTAGGGTAATAATAATATCATTTTTACCCTTAATTACCCTATTTACTTTAAATCGTGGTAAATAAAAGTAAAAAGTTACTATTCACCAAAAATTATTTTTATCTTATTGAACCACATTTTACTCCTTGATATTAACCGTGTATCTCAGATTTTCGAAATTCCACTCACAAAAGCGGTAAAATTAAGTTTTATGTAAATTTTCAAACTCTCCTAGGAGGTGGGTAAAAGACGGTGAAAAGTTCAATAAAATTTTTATATGTTTAAAATTATTATAAAATGACTCCAATTAATTAAATTGAACTTATATAGGTATTATGTATCAATTTTGGCCTAAAATAAATTTAAATAAAATAAATTATTATTTATATAAAAAGTCGGTTTTTAAATAGTAACCCAGTGTTTTCATTCTTCATCAAAAATTGAAAGTTTTCAGAAAAATACAAAAAATTCACCCTAGGCTAATTTCGATATTCCAAATCCAAAAATGAAGTCCATTTTGAAAAATAAATTTTCAAAAAGTGGATATTACTATTCATAACGGCTAGTTTATATAGTATTTTAATAAAATATCGTTGTTTAGTGAAACTCGGTATTGCGTACAACACACACTATCGTGGAAGGTCGCAATTGTGTGTAATGCAAGCCAAGTCAGGGATGCGTGTAGTGCAAGCTCCTTTTGGTGTAGCGTACAACACAAGACATAAATGAAATTAAAAAGAATATTTTTCATAAAATCTCAGGGTATTACAATGTGAGTTCAATCCAATCAGGCTTACATCATAATAACATCATACATGACTCTATAATTATTGTATTTATCTTATTTTGTAAATTATAGTAGTTAACTATTCATAAAAAATTCATTTATTTCAGAAAAAAACCAAAAAATATCCCTTACCATTTTTCAATGTGTAGAATCAAAATATGAACTCGATTTTTAAAAAATATAATTATTTAAATACGATTAATTTATTTTTTAATTAAAACCATAATTTACATGAAAAATATGGATTTTATAATTAAAAATAATTTCATAATACATTCAAAAATTACATAAGGTCTTATAAAATTATCTAAATACCAGAAGATATAGAATTATTAATTTATGAAAACATTTTTGGAAAATAAATTTTCATTAAAATTAATTATTTAAATATAATTAATTATTTATTACTTATAAAAATACCAAAACATTTACTATGGTCATATTGTAACTTATAAGATGTCTTAATTTTATTTAATCATTAATGGGTAAGGTTACTATTATTTTGGACAAATTACTATTCATAATGGTCAAGTAACAATTTATAAGGGTAGGCTACTATCTATAAAGGTATGTTACTATTCAACAATATTTAACTTTTCCCTATAGGACTCCAAACATTTTACTGATCACAACCGTGTATATCAGATTTTAGAAATTCAAAACACAATAGTGACAAATTTAAGTTTAATTTTTACATAGCAGATCATTTAAGAATGTTGTGAAATTTTGATTCCTAATGTGATTGATTATGAAATTTCTACTAGAAGATATAAATTGTATTGATAAAAGTTTGGGTCTTTACACACACACACCCTGGGAAGAATCCCAAAAGGTCACTCATTATAATCACTACTCCAGGCCAAACACACATAATTGTATAGTTCTAATCATGTGGAATCCTAAAAAGGAAGGTGCACCTAGTTGACATGATTCATATCATTTAGTTATTTAACCCATTATCATTCGGGGGTGTTAAAATATCAATCACTTACCAATTAATTAGATTGATTTAATAGACCCCCAATCATATAATAAAAACCATACATATGTGTTCCAGAAAAATATAAAAAATATTTACCATTTGATCCTAGCAATAATTATCCCACATGAATGAAACATATTTCCTTAAATCATCCTTAAAACATCATTATAATTGGTAATCTAGTTTAATAACCTACATAGAATCATAAAATCATATCCATTGTGAATCATAAGAAACATGAAAGGATTTCCAAATAGATGAGAATTATGTTTAAAAGATCATTTTAACCTTTCATTAAAGCATGAAAAAAAAATATCATTTTCATTTGATAATATTTTAAATACAAATTATTTGAATATTGAGAAAAAAAATTTCAATGAAAATTTTCATGTAATTTTTTAAATTTAATATCAAATCAATGAAATGTAATGATGGTGGAACATATATGTGTGTAATAAACATTAAAACAAAGATATGTCTAAAACATATTATTAAAAGTCAAAATTAACCTCTTCATTAAACATAGAAAAAATAATTTTTAATACATTGACAATAAATTAAAATATGATTGAATATTTATTTAAATATTCTTTGGATCATAGAAAGAAACATTCTTACATCAATTTTAATGATCATTAATATTGAATAAAAAACCCACCCACCAAAGAGGAAACATGGTCGGGTTTTCTAATAACATTTATTAAATAATTTTAAGTAATAAAGTGAAATATACCAAATAAAAAATAGAAAAATAGATAAATTAGTAGAGTAGATGAAAAAAATTTGTTTTTTAAGAGATAACTGATATATAATTCCTATAAAAGAGATTTAATCATAAACAATGTTGCTTAAAAATAACATTTTTATATAAACACTTACCTCTGGGCCTGGCATTCTTTGTATGTTCAATTAACTATCTCTATAATAAATTTATTTTTATTATAAATATATTATATGAATTTATTCATACTTTTATTTCAATATAAAATTATTTTATAATTTCCAATTAACCTTTTATTTATAATTCTTCATTAAAATCCACATTCTTGGGTTAACAATTCCATTTCCCAAGCATGTTCTTGTTCAATGATTCCAATCCATGAAATTTTTTCATGGTTTATAATCACCCAAAATATAAATAATGTTATAAATATCATATTTTTTAATGATATACACTCTTATAACCATCCATATAAGGTGGTAGTGAGAAATGAATTACATCACTAAATAGAGATGGTAGTGAGTCCGTGTGCATGAATAATGTTTTCATTTTCCAAGGAATGGAAAAATATAAATAATAATAAATCTTAATCAAATTTAAATATTATTATAAGTTCCCTATATATTTACTAAATACATATGTATGAATATCTATTTCTGGTGGAGATTAAAACTGAATGGTAACACTTCATGAAGGTAGTGGTCCACAGGTTTGTATGAATGACATTATCACTTCGCATATGATAGAAAAGAGGTATAAAATGGTTGTACAATTAATATAAAAAATTTAATTATTTTTATTATAATATTTTAATAATTTTAGTATGCTTATATATGCTTTTTTTGGTTTCTAATGAATAATGATACTTTATATATATCAGCAAAGACAATTACGTATTCTTTTAGAACCGTTCATTAGATTACACCATAAGACATTGGAGGTTGATATTTTTGGAATACTTGAATCTCTAGAAAATGGTTAAAGGGGTTAGGAAGATATTTCAGTAGCTATTTTATGATTCATATTGATTAAATGAATTCAATTATTGTATTTAGTATGCTCCCAATTATACATGAGGGGTATGGAAAAAATATAAATTGATAAAACATTAAAATATATTAAATTAATATTTATGTGAAAGTGAACCTTAATATAACCATATGTGATTATAAGATAAGTAGAGGTTAAAATAAACATAACCAATAATATTTAGTGATTATTTATATATATATATTATATTTTCTTGCTATGTTTAACCCCATCATTAATCCTTTCAACCCTTGTCATAGTGATAATATTTATTAGGGTTAGTATTCATTATGACCAAAATTAAATTTAGAAAACTAAAAAATTAAAGCTACTTGGTAAAAATATATGATTTTTTTTCATATTCAATTTCAAAAAGTAAAAACATTAATTTACAAATAGTCCCTTAAAACAAAACATGATTGATATGTTGATAAATTTATTTTTAACCATTACACAAAATTTTCTATAATAAATTTCCTTGTAAAAAAATTAAATGAATTTAAATACATTTGATTGAATATATTATCAACACATTCAATTAATATAATTCATCATTTGTCATTAATTTAATTTATCATTACAAAAAAAATTCTGTATAAAATAATTTTTCATAAAAACATCTCTGATTATCATTAAATCCTTCTATTTACAATTATAACCAAATGATAACTAATGAATTCATTTTAAAAATTTATAATCTTAGCTTATTTATATTTTAAATACATTAAATTAATTTTTTTATAAAACATATATAACAAAAACTATGATCATAAAAAATACATTTTAAAACAATTATTTATGATGATTAATATTTCCATATTGAATTAGTAATTATTTTGGACAATCATGTTTCATTAAAATAATATACAATTTTCTCCATTCTATAAGTATTATAATTATTCACATAATTTTAGGATATCATGCATCATAATCTATCACATCTATGTATTTAATAATGATAAATATCTTATAAAATCATTGAGTGTTATATTCTACCATATTATAATATTTTTCCCTAAAAAATATATTAATCTCATATAAATGACTATGGATACATCTTATTCACTACATACTTAGGTTCCCATGTCAATTCCTTATATTTATGATTCATATATAGAACCATATCCATGTTAGGGGTACTATTTTAAAGAAATTTATCTCTATGATCAATGATTTCTATCAGGTTTTCATCATAAGAATGATTATACTCTAGTATTAGGCCTTTGGTCTTTGTACATGTGATGTTATAGGTATGTAATTTCTCAAAATATATACATGGAATACATTGCGAACTTTGGAAAGGTTTTTATGAAGCACCTATTGATAATATAATTAACTAATATGATCCATAATCTCATATAGACCATTATATTTAGGAAATAACTTTCCCTTTATTCCAAATCTTCTAAAATTATTCTAATTAAATATTTAAAGTAATTACTTGTCACCTTTTTTAAATTATAAATCTAACTAATTTTTATTAAGTATAATTTTATTATCATCTTTGAGTTTATGTAATGTTTTGTTGAATTTTAATCACCTTCTCTACCATTTCCTATTTCATCTTAGGTCCCATGAGATTTTATTCCCCAAAATCATCTCATTATTCTAGAGTGATCTAGTTATTTATAACGATGGATTCATAGGGTTCCATATGAATTCTTGATTGAAATCTATTTTTTTAGAAAATTTAGCTAAGGGAAGGTGTTTATCCAAATATACTTTGAATTATATAGGTAATTCTCTCAACATATCATATAATATTTGACTTGTGTTCTTATATTTACCATCTTTGTGAAGATTATATGCATTACTAAATCTCAAATCTATATTCAAATCTTCCAAAAGAGTTATCTATAACATTTATGTAAACCTCAACTATTGATCAAATATTATTGTGAGTGGTAATCCATGAAATTATAGAACTAATTTGATATATATCATGGTGAGCTGATCAAGAGGGAAAATTTATCAAAGATAAATGAAATGCACTAATTTTTTATGGTGATAGACTATAACCCAAATATAATTTTCCCCTTTATATGTCTTGTGATCACATGATGTAATATATAATTATGTTTTTCTATTTATACTATTTTTTTGGTAATGGTTGTAAGACCCACCATATATTTATAGATCTCAAACACAACATTATGACATACTAATCATCAAGACATAAACATAAAAATATATCTCTTCATGTTTTCCTATCATATTTTATCGTTAAGATATTTACACACTTTGTACATCTAGGGAAAATAGAGAAGGAAGAAATGTGATATTCATACAACATCTCTTTTCTTTAATTTTAATATTTAAGGAACACATAAATAGTTTTGTAATTTGACCATTCTATTATAATCATTATTAAACTCGAGAAAAATTCTTATATTCTTTTATAGCTCCACATATTTTTATTTATCCTATATAAATTTCACATGAATAGATGGTTGAACATTCATCTGATAAGGGTAATATATTTATCATTTCATTATGATTTCATGTTCCATCCAATGAAAATCCAATATTATTAGATCGCTTTCAATCTTTATCATAGAAAATCTATCTTGGTTATTCCGACTCAAATCAAAACCACCCTATTTCCCATCAATATGTTGTAATATATTAACAAATCATAATCATTAATCAGTTCCAACCATCTCCTTTGGAGTATATTGAACTCCTTATATTTTAATATATAATCTAATATTTTATGATCAGAATATATGTCACACATTTCACTATAAATATAATGACATTCCCTATACACATGTTCCTAAGACAAGTGGAAAAATTAATTCCTTTAAAAATCATCTTTGATATAGAGTGAGATAAACCTATATTTATTTAACAACATTTCTATAGGATAAACATTAAAATTAATAAAAAATCTAAAAATACAATGAATTTAATGTTTAGTCTCTTTGATTATCCACAACATAATAATATTATTTTATAAAACCTTTAAAAAATTTCTCCACATTCAAAACATAAAAGATCCACTTTTAAACATATCCTATGTTAAAATCATCACTACTACTTAGATAAAGATAAAATAAGTATGTGATGAAGTAAAAATCTTTGTAAGGTAATAATTATAATAATTTTATCAAGGGTTGGATAATAATAATATAAAAAAAACATGGTTAGGGGATAAATATATTATTAAAAAGTATATATATCTATATAATTTTTTTATAAGTCATGATAGAAGGAAATGTTATCTAAAATCAACAAACATATACCAAGGAAAAGTTTATATAAGGATAAAATATTAATCAAGAGTCATGGAGAATAATCATAGGCATATGAAAATATGAAATTTCATGGAATAATAGTATAATAAAGAATCATTTTACATACATAAGAATAAAAAATATAGTGAACAAGGATTTATACATAACATTCACAAAATAAATTTTGAACAAAGAAACTTGGATCATATGAATAGAAAAAAATTTATCAAACATTCCATACACCCATTCACATATAAATCTTGTAAACAATGTATCTAATGTCCCATTCTCACAATAAACCTATTAGTAAATCCAACCACATCTTATTCACAAAAAAACTAATAAAAAAATATTTTCACATCACATTCCAAAAAATTAATTGAGAAAAATAATTCTCACATTAAATTAAAATAAAAAATTGTGAAAAATGTTTCCCAAAAATCATTCACACTTTAAAATTGTGAGTAAAGCTTCTCATATCTCATTTAAACTATATTCCTATTAACAAATTTTTCCAGATCTCATTCAAACTAAAATTTTGGGAACAAATATTCTCTCATCTCATTCACAAAACATTTCATCATATCATGTGATATGGATCCATAACCAATACATTGGTGGGTGATTTATGACCCCACACATAACCATCTATACATATGAATACCACATAAAATCAAATCATTAAACATATCAAAAATTACCCATCAAACAAAAATTTGTTTCATAACTTTTTCAAATTATATTACATCCAAAATCATAATCATGGGATACTAAAAAAATTATCACCCAAAATGAATATTTAAATATAGAAAATATAGGTTTAAATATAAACCATATCTTCATCGGTTAATAATCTGTTAAAAATTTATAAAATAAAAAAAATATATTTAAAAATTATTACATGATATCTATTAAAAACACTTGATTGTGAAGTCACTTTATAAAAAAATCCTCTAAATAAAAATATAAATATTTCAAAAAAATAATTCAAATCACATTAAAACTAAGATAAATGTAAAATAAATAAACCTATATTTAAATGTAATGTATAATGGTAGAATATAATCTCAGTAAATAAAATCCTTTTAAATATCTTAAAACGACTATATTTAAACCCACATCATTGAGATTATATTAAAATCATTGTATTAAAATGAATTATTTAAAATAAAATTACTATCTAACATAATAACATTTTGAGTTACCAATACGTAAAGGAGCTCATTGGTGGAATGTAAAAACATGAATTTGGTAGAAATTTTCATAAAAATGGATTTTTTTTTGTAAAAAAAATCATTTTCACAAAATAATGGTTCAACTAAGGAAGAAGAATTTCATGTGAAAATCGTTTCCCTATAATATAATGTGAGAATAAAACATTACATCAATGTATGTTATAGTTAGTAAATCATTAAATATAATTTTCAAGGAGGAGTGATTACGACCCATGTTAAATATTTGATTCATAAAAAACACTAATAATTTGACAATCATTTTACTCAAAACATCTATAAATAGAGAATGATTTAAATTTAACTTCAATTACAACAATTAAATTTTATTTAATGATATAAAATTTCCATTAAGCATTATATACAATACATAAAATAAATTAGGTTCATTATAAAAAATAGTTCTCAATGATAGGAATTTGATATTAAAACTCTTATGACTAAGGAAATTTTTTAATAAAAACACATTGAATGATTAGGATAATAAAGATGAAGTCAAAATAATATGAATTTAGATAATTCATGATAATATATATTAATAATAGGTATTATAATAACCGTTTATGTGGAATTAGGTATATAATAGATAATTTATCTCAATAGATTAATGTTTTTGGTTAAACACTTACAATTTATTCCTTCTTACACGATCCTTATATACCCTCTTATAAAATTAAAATTACTATATGAATATATTATCTTAGAAATTTAGTATAAATATAATTCCATTTTTATAAATTTTTAGCCATATATTACTAACATATTAAACTATTATAGTTTATTTTCATTATTAGGTGTTAGAAAACTTAGTTTCTTAATTCATATAATCTTCACGAAGATGGGATAAATTCTTAATAAAACGTTTCAAGTTCATAATTACCAAATAATTAAATATATTATAGTCATTATTTTATAATGATTACATAATTCCCATTTTCTATTGTTTGAATACATGATTACATCTTATGAAAATGGAAATCATGATGAAATAGTTTTTGACATGTCTAACAATTGAAATGTGATATATTAATATATATTTTAAATATTAACCACTCATTTAATTTAAAATTATAGAATAATTAATAAATCATTATTATATGGAATTACTGCTATATGACATCCTATAATAATTTAGGAAATATTCACTAAAACAACATTTATATTGGTGGTAAATCCTACCCAAACAGAATCATTTTAAAATGTCTTCATGAGTATGTGAATGGCATTAAATAATTATAATTTAAAATACTTAGAATCTAAATCATTTAATAACTATCATATATCATCAGTAAATTCATTCATAGAACCATCCAACATGGATGGTAATGAGAATAAAAAAATTTTGTTCTAGGAGGAAATAATCATCACGTACACACTATTAATGATATCATTTCTCAAAAAATGGATGGAAAGAACATATATGGTAAATGATTATTTCATAACTGTATTTTTTGGCATATATTTTTTTTTTCATAAAAATCACCTTTGAAACCATCCTTTAAAGGTGTTGATCATAAGAGAAAACATTAAGTTATGGAAGTGTTTTTATATAAGTATGCATGATCTATGGTAATTTATTTCCTTATGAGAGGGAAATTATTGAATATTTATTTTTGAACTAATATAATGAAAACTTAATATATTAATAATACTGATTTTATTATATTAACAAGGTTATATAAGGTTTTGATAAACAAAATTAAGAGGGAAACACTAAAAAAAGTTGATACTCACATTAGGGGGGAATGAATTTTCACTATTAATTCCACATTGATGTGAATTTCTTATTATGACTCTCGATATTAAATTATAGAAAGTATGGTTTTCTTTCAGAAGAAACAATAGTGTAATAGACATTGATTTATTCAAGAATGCGACAAAAACCTAAATTCCATAATATTATAATTTTAATTAGATAAAATGGATGTAATTTTTTAAATAATAATATTAAAATTATATTACAATATAATTTTTAGATTTTTATAAAATGATAAATTTTTCAGTGAATAGTTTAAAAATAAAAAAATGTATAGAAATTTATTTTAAAATAAATAAATTAAAAAATAATATTTTTTGATTAAATGATTTTAAAATTTAATTAAATTATTTTTATTGAATAATATAAACTAAATTTCATTAGAATCAAAATTATTCTCACTTTTGGTATCAAAAAATTTTTATACATAAAATTTCACTTTCAGGATAATAGTTTTTCATTGATTTTTGAAAATGTATATTATCTTTAATTTATAAAACATATAGGATTATAATCATGTAAAATAATTTACATTTTAAAAATAATAGTAATAATTAAAATTATATAATAATTTTAACTTAAATGTTATTCATAATAAATAGTACACTCGGTAAATATTTATCATCTTAGTTTTGGGTAAAATGGGTTAATAGGGTTAAAAGTAAAGGGATAATGATTCAAGATAAAAACACATTAAGAAACATAATTTTATGGTTTCATTAAGACCTTAATCTTAACATATTCAAATATATTTCCTTATGGATCCATTTTTATCGAGTAAGTGAATGATATATTTTAATCTTTTTATAAAATCCTATTGTGTCACCCCCCTCACTTATAAAAGGACACCACATATACTCTCTTCATCACACATAAATAGTGTCTTAGTTCATCCATTAATTTGATGAATAATTTCCTAACATCCATACCCATGTACTAGAGTTACTTGTTTATTATAATACCAACCTAAGATGGATTTAGTCATAAACCAAAGGAGGTTTTATGAAAAATATGTACAGTTATTAACTAAGTGTTTTAATTTTTTTCCTATTAAACTACCATATAATATTATATAAACATGATAATTTAATAAAATATTAAAATTAGTTATAAAAAAAATCTATTATTCTTATGCAACAACCCTTATTCATCTCCTTTCCAACCTTGGAAAAATGAAAATCATGCTCATGCATACGTACGATCTGCCGTGTTCATATAGCGGTATACTTCATTATTCATAACCATTTTAATTGGATAGTTATAAAGAAAAAACAATTAAATATATATAATATTTAAGAAATAGTGATTATTTTTTTAATATTATATGCCATTTACCTTCATAACCTTCCACCCATTAAATAATTATAATATAACCCAAGTGTATGTATCGATTACCACCTCCACAAAGTGATGTGATTCATTTTTAGTGTCATTTAAATGATAATTATAAATATGGTTATAATTAATATATTATATATTTATATAATTATTAACATTATATGTATTATAGAACACTTATCTAGATTCATGGACCAAAACTATTAAACCGAAACATGCCTTAAGAATGAAACAATTATTACATGGAAACTACAATTTTATTAACTAATTATTAATAAAAAGATATTGAAATGTTATAAGTGGGCCACATATGATATTGTAATTATTAATATTGTTATTTTATAAAGTATAATAAATTTAAATTTATTATATTGGAGGTTAAAATCACTTACGATACAAGTCAGACCTCATGTAAGGTTTTATATCACAATATCATCCTTATTTAGAAGGGTATATATTTATGTTTATATTATAGGATTTATATGATATTTTATATCTTAAAAAAATATTTTAATATCCTATTTATATTTAATTTTTTTTATGTATTTCACCATTTTACATTCTTTGACACTCAAAATAACCATATTAATGCTGTTGTGGAAAACTAGTTTTCTTTTCTTATTTGGTGAGGAAAATTTTTCTTCCACATCCATATATTCTTTAAAATGTTTTCGAGAATGTGTTTAATTTTCTAAAATGAATTAAGAATTTCATTTTTATTCTTTAAAAAAATATATATTATGTTTTAAAATTAATCTTCTTTTCATTTTCTGAATGATGGACTTTTTACCGAATGTGTGAATGAAATCATTGTTATAATGTGCACTACAGGAATGGATTTTCATGACAACACATACATTATTTTCCATGAAAAATTCCTTATATATTTTCTTGTTTATTTTCAAATAATATTTTCTTCTAATATATTGAAAATTTTATATTTTAGTTTTAGTTATTTTAAAATAAAATGATTACTTTCTTCAAGAAATTTTACAATGATCATTTTAAAAGTACCCTAATCTATGCCAACATATTTTTATAAACAATATTCATTACTAGGTATGTACACTAATGTTATAATCCTTCTTATTTATTGGGATGAACTATGACCATGTTTTTGTTTTAATTAATTATGTAAAATATTTACATTTTTTGTTCAATTTTTCGAATATATATCTTTATATTGACTATGTATTGAATTTTTATTCACACCCTTCATATAATGAATTCCTTAGACTTACTATGTGACTATAGAGAAAATTATATCCCCTTGATTAAATGGTGTGCCACATAATACATACTATTTTGGGTATTTGGAATAGTCTTTACCAATTTAAGGATGATTACTGGGAATAAGGCATTGATGGTAAGATTATGAAGTCCAAATTATGTATTATATAATTCCATAAATATTTAATGTTATCAATGTGATTATTTATATAAGTCCCCATCAATAAACATTACTTAATCTTGAGTTAAATTAATAATTTGACTTTATTTTACATTGATGATCTTTTCAATTTTAGATCTTTAGATAATTAGGCTATAACTCATACATAAAAACTCAATATTACAAAGTAGACACTTCCAATCACTATCCATTATTTCACTAAATAAAAATATATAAAATAAAAAATGATTTATTTTCATGATAAAAATATTCTTGACTACATCATTTCTCTTACCCATCCTTATTCCACAAGAAAGAAATTTAAAAACTCGGGAAGAGCATAAAAACCTAATTAAGGGATACACAAAGAAGGAAACATTCTAGTCTTGAAAAAACATGAAAACCATGAATACTTTATCATAATGTATTATATTTTACCTTTATGAAGTAGTAAATACTCATAACTTAAAATAATCTCATTCATTATCATTTCTTAATCCAAAATATTTCCAAAAAACAAAATAAAGAAACATATAATATATAGAGGTATCTTGGGACATAAACATGCTTAAATAGAATAACCGTATGATCGAATTACACACATATCACAAATTGGAATAGCCATACGCCCGACATACGCACATATCAATAAATGGAATCGTCATACTACGGACTTCAATACCCATTTCATTGTAGGTAATAACACAAGCACCCATCCATAGTTTATCACAGAACCACCCATCGTTGGTTTCTCACATAACCACCCTTCTTTTGATTATCACATAACCACACATCTTTGGATTATCACGTAGCCACCCATCATTGGTATATCACATAACCACCCATCAAATGTCCAAGTACCATTATATAATCATAACACATAAAATATTTCATTTTTCATCATTTAACTCATAAAATTTTATTTTCAATCACAAGAAGTCATTTCAAGATATTGAAAGGTTCATTCTATTTCCAAAACCATTTGAAACATTTAATACAATGAATTTTGAATCAAATTTATCTTATACCAAATTCATAATTTTGAAGGAATTTTAAATTTGAAATCATTCATCTCCAAATAAATTAAAAAATCATTTTTGAAAAATGGACATGAAATATTGGGTTTCAGAATAACAAATCATTCAAACATTTAAAACCATGTTTTAGTTAAAGTGTAGCTTACCACTAGAGAAAAACAAGAATAAAAATAACTAAGGGATAAAATTAAATAAAAAATTAATTATCATGATAATATACTAATTCATGATATAACATGTCAAAAGGATTGTATAAACACCTTATAGGATAATAAAGATTCAAAATATCATGATATGCATCAATGAAAGGATATTGAGACGTATTCCCTTACAATGATCGTATCATTTGATTAAGCATATATCAATGAAATAATTATGTGTAAAAAATATAAATAAACAAAATATTAGTGTATATTTAGTGTAAAATAATCAAAGGACATTAAAAAAAATTCTTGGATAAACAAAACCAATGACATGTATATTTAACTCAATCAATGGAAATCATTTTAAGATTTCCCTTACCTTGAGTCTGACTCATCACCTACAATAGTTATGTTCATAAATAGTTAACATTGGTAAATTTATACTTTCTTGATAAAAATTTTCATGTCTATTATTCCTTTTAAATCACTTATTACCATGTTATAAATATTATATAATTATTTAACTTCATATCAGACATTTTGTCGATATTTGGTACATGAGTTGAAAATGAACTTTTTTTATATAAATTGTCCATGTGGTCAAAATTACATCATATAAAGAATATTATTCATTATTTAAATATCATATATATCTAGTGTATATGTTTTAAGAATAATACATAATATTTGGTGATAAGAAATGAAATCCACCATTCATAGAGACGGTCAACTGTACATAATCATAAACGCTACTTTCATTAATTTGTCATAGTAAAAGAATAATAACTAAATGATATAATTTTATATTATAATAATAATATTATATTAATTTAATATATGTCTTATATTTTTAATAAAACCATCCTTTTTACATTCCATGTATAGAGGGAAGGAGTCACATCGCTTTGAGGTGGCGGTAGTGCATACTTCCTCAAACGAAATTATTGTATTTACACATCATCAAAATCAAAAAGATATTTTCTAAATAAAAATTACAGAAGAATAGAGACAATATAAATATAATATATAGAATATTTAAAATATTTCAAATTATAATGGCCACCATAAGAGTGGGTAGGGGAAAATTGAACTATCATCGTTTCGTAAGGAATTAGTTCATTGTAAACATAATCAATTTGTTCATTATAGATTAATTGGAGGTTTGTGTCAGTGTATATTGAAAACATAGTACAAAATATCCTTGTATATATAGGAAATTTTTTTAATCATATAATAAAAAGAGTTTAGGATAAATATAATGGAAATTAAACTCAAATTCATGAGAGAAGGTGTTACCTCTTAATCAGGTAACTTCCTTTGGTTTATACCAAAAATATTCCATGGGATGATTTTCTCCCTAAGGAAGGATTCTAGGATGAGGGGAGGGATTATAGTATTATTTTATAATAGGTTTTATCTGAAACAAATGCTTCTCTATGTGTGAGTATTAGATAAGAGAGGGTACCTTTTTATAAGATAAGGGAGGGGCACCCTTGGAAAGTACTAAAATTTTAAATTAATATAAATTATTTTTTAATCCTAAAGGCTCCAACATGTGATATGTTTAACATTAGATGATAATTGTTCTAAATAAACTCATATAATAATTTTTATACATTTATTTATTTTATTTCAAACCATCTCTTTTTGGATTACCCTTAAGTATTCTATTTTAATTTTAATTGTGGTAATAACATTATAATTATCAGGAGGCTATTAATTTCACTCATATGGGGTAAATTTCCAATTATTGAAAACTTATTGAAATTTTAGACCTTATCATAGTAAATTTTTGATTTTAAAAGTTTTTTAGGATTTTTAAGAAATTTAATAAATTACCATTTTTATAAAAAATCAATTATGTCAATTTTCACACTATCCATTTTATAGAATTTAATTAAAATAAAAACATAGAGATAACATTGAACTAAATAATTTAATTTTATTATAATATATCATATTCACAAAAAAATATTTTATGGAATAAATTATGTAAAATAATATTTATTTTAATATTTATAATATCATTTATTTATTTCATTTATTAATAAATCAATCACCACATCATCATTACGTCATAATTAAGTTTAAATACTTAATGTATAAAAATTATAAATAAAATACAATGATGTATGAAATATTTTTTGCATTCTAATTACTATTTATAAATGAAGATATCAATTATAAAACCAAAACTAAAATTATTTTAGTAAGAAGATATATGTTTATAACATATTTTCTTTTACTTTAAATTAAAAGTTAAGTGTCATAATCACACCCAGGTGGCTTCCAAAGTCCAATTTTTTTTTCACAAGGGGTTTCTTGTCCAGCAACAACTCATTCAATAGGATTAGGATACATGTTAGGGTATTTTTACAATATTATAATATTATTTTTACCCTTATTTATTGGATTTACCCTTTAAGTGTGGTCAATAAAAACAATTACTAAAGTTATTATTTGTCATCTCAAAAAATAAAGTGGACATATTTAAATAATTTTGAACATTTTATTCCAAATATGGAATCCAATTTTTTCTATTTTAATGCACATAATTCTTAGTAATTTACTTAAAATTAATTTCTGTTGTCAAAACGAGAAAATGGGTTTTTAAAGTAAAAACTATCAAAACATTGACTTGTGTTTATATCAAATTTCAATATAAAATTAACTCAAATTACAAAAATATTACTAAATTAAAAATAATAATCTAAATATACATTAAAAATAGTTAAAAGGATAATCTAAATATATAAATAAGTTAGATGAAAAAAGCAGTTTTGAATTAAAATGCAGTATTTTTCACTATGCATTTAAAATATAAATTTTATTTGAAAATTACAAAAATTCCAAAAAAGTAAATCTTGATATCCAAATTAAAAATAATAAGTTTATTTTTTTTAAATAGAACATATTAATGTTGAAAAAATTTTATTTAAAAATGGTTCTCCATCAAAAGGCGGTAAAAATGAATATTTTGAAAAAATACTTCTTTTATTAATAAATTTAATTTGTTCTCATATCATATGTAGAAGACATATAAGATTAATTTTAAATATTATTTTTAATATATTACATACATATTTTATTAATAAAATACATTAAATGTGGTTTTTATTATTTTAAAACTCACAAATTTTTATATAAATTGTTTTTCAGAAATACACTTCTTTTTAATTAAAAAGGGTTTTATTTTAATTTATAAATAATTTTTCACAAAATAATTAATTATATACATGGGTAAAAAATATTTTCATAAATAAATTAATTCTATCCATACACCACATTTTAATAGCGAGGTTACAAGGTATCGTAATACTATTTAGTTGTTTTCTTAAGTTCGATGTGGCCTATCATGTACGCTATTGAATATAGTGTTTCTTTCTTAAAAGTAGGGATGTTACTTCCTCCCCCCAACATTTGATAAATTTCATCCTAGAAATTTGAATTTGGGGTCGTTAAGTAGATCATGAATTTTTAAAATACCATTATTTCAATCTCAAATCAGATAATGGGTTCATAAAACCACCACATTAAAAGAAAGAAAGAGAAGAACAAAGGTCACATGAGATAACAAATACTTAGATTCCATATAGTAAGACATGGATATGGATGAAAAAATAACTCTCATATAATAATAGAGATTTATAGAGAATATTATCATAGAAATTGAACCCCTATAATATAATAAATATGTGATGTGAAAATGTATAATGATAAAAGTAAGCGTATAATGTTTTTTCTTCAAGATCGTTTTCATAGAGTGGAAGAATTATTTTACTATCTATAATAAGATTATATGTAAATATACTTAATTGAAAAGTAGTGTTTCAACATATAGTCAATTTCCACCACAAAATCATATTTTCTCCAATCGATGAATATTCAAGATGACTTTGTCAAAATTGAAGCAAAATAATCAACTTCTAGAGAGTCACATAATCTAGAAAAGATGAAATATATATTCCTCCCATATTTAGTCATTAAACAATAACAAAATGGTTAGTATAAGAGACATTAATTCCCAAAACGAATAAACAAATTTATGAAGAAAAAATACTTTTAATCTCCACAATTCAATAGTAATAACCAAGGTTCAACATAGACCATTAACAAACAACTATCCATAAAATTCTACAAAATAATCCAAACAAAAATTGAAACCCAAAATTTAGAAGGATTTGACCACATAATTATCAAAGATAAATCTTAAAATTTATCTTAAAATTTATCTCAAAATAACATCAACCACTCTTATAGTCCCACACTGAAATGTAATTAACCTAGTCACCTATTCTCCATAATAGGTTAATCATTTCCATAAATAACCTAATTCCCATCTGTCCTCAATTAAAATCATAGATTCTTCGAAAATATAATTCCACCATTACTCCTCAAATAAAATCCCATATTATTCTATTTTCCTTAGGCCTATAGGGTTCCCAAAATAGTTAATAACTTCCAAAATAACATGTATAACTCAATACCCATATCATTTTATAATATAAAGGATCTCCATTTGATAAAAATTCAATTTACAAAATCAACTTCATCTTATTCCATAAACCATGTTATCAAAAAAGAAGAAATTCTTACTACACGGGGACCTTAAATAAGCTAGTGGTAGGAGATTTAACCTTGTATCCCTTTGGTTCTGGGTTCCATTCATGGGACCTTGACAAATGTTATGGGTTGTCACCCATCTTGAAGTTTTTATTTTTTTTAAAAACTATATACATTTATATACATTTATCGTTATATTTGGGTATTTTATCTCATTTCTGGATATTTTATCTCATTTCAAAAACTATATACATTTGAAAAAATGCACATGAAATAATAGGTTTTATAAGAATAAATCATTAAAACATTTATAATGATGTTTTATTTAATGAGTCCCTTAGCACTAGAGAAAAACATGAATAAAAACATTAAGGAAGAACATAAAATAGAACAATAAATATCATTATAATATAATAATTCATGATATAACATGTCAAAATGGTTTTATACACACCTTATATGACAATAAAGGTGGAAAACATCAAGATATGCCTCAATGTAAGTAGATTAAGATGCAGTCCCTTACAAAGATCATATCATTAGATTAAGGATAAATCAATGAAATAATTTTGTATGACAAATATAAATACAGAAAATATAAGTGTACATTCAATGTAAAATAATCAGAGGTCATTCAAAAATTTTCATGTAAAAAAACAAATGACATGGATATTTAACATAATTAATGGAAATTGAGTTAACATTTCCTATACCTTGATCCTGAATCGTCAAGTACAATTGTTACATTCCAGAATAATAAAATTAGGTTAATTTATACTTTATTGAGAAACATTTCCAAGTTTATTATTTCTTTTATATCACTTATTAACATTTTATAAAAATTTTAGAATTATTTATGTTCATATTGGATGTTTTGTCGATATTCAGTACTTGAGTAAAAAATGAACATGTTTTGAAGTAAACTGTCCTTGTGGTCAAAATTATATAATCTCCAAAATAGTATTAATGATTTGAATATCATATATATTCAGTATATCTATGTTTAGAATAATCTATAATATGTGGAGATAATAAATGGGATGCATCGTTAATGGAGATAGTAGGTTGTACGTACACATGAATGCTACATTCATTTCATCGTCGTATTAAAAAATTTAAATGATATAAATGTATATTATAATACCAGTAATATATTAATTTCAAATATGTCTCATGGTATTAAAAAAACCATCATGTATGCATTCCATGTATAACAGGAACGAGTCATGTCGCTTTGAGGGGGCTGTAGTCCACACATTCTCAAAAACAATTATCGTATTTACAAAACATAGAGATCATAAAGGTGTCTTCTAAATAAAAATTGTAGAAGAGTAGAGAAAATATAAATATAATATATATCATATGTAAAATAGTTTTATTTATAATGTCTATCATGATAGGTGGTAGGTGAAAATTGAGCAATCATAATTTCACGAGACAATAGTTTTTCATACACAGAAACAGTATATTTGTTACACATTAAATGGAGGTGTGTCTATGTGTAGATAAAAAAAGAATAAAAACAACCTATAATATTTATTATACTAATTTTTTATGTTATAATATAAAAATAATATTTTAGGGAGTGGATAATGGAAATGAAACAAAAAATCATGAGAGAAGGTGTTACCTCTTAATCAGGTAACATCCTTTGGTTTATACCAAAATTCTTCATTTGGAGGGTTTCTACCATAATAGAGGATTCTAGGTTAAAGGGGGTATTATAGGAAGTTTTTTGATTAGGTATTGGACAAACCAAAGGGTTTTTGAATTGTGAGTATTAGAGAAGAGTGAGTACCTTTTTATAGGAGAGGGTAGGGGAAACCTTGGAAAGTATTAAAATATTAAACAAATATAAAATAATTTTCTTAATAAAAATGGATTAGACGTGATATATGTATATTATAAGATGATTGTAGGTCGAAATCCTCTCATTCAATAATTTTTAGACATATATGGAGTTTATTTTAAACCATATATTTTCGGTTTACCCTAAATTATTCTTTTTTAATTTTAATTATGGTAATAACATTTAAATTATTAAGAGGCTATTAATTTCACTTATATTGGGTAAATTTCCCATAATTTGACCCTTAATAAAAATTTAGACTATATCATAGTCATATTGTGATTTTAAAATATATTTATTATTTTTAAATAATTCAATAATTTTCTAATTTTATAAAACAACTATTATGTCAATTTTTACATGATTTATTTAATTGAATTTAAATAAAATACAAACAGAAATAAAACATTGAAAAAATCATTTAATATTCATATAACATGTAATAGTAACAAAGTGAAATCTTGTATGACATAAATTATGTAAAATTATATTTATTTTAATATTTATAATATCATTTATTCGATTTCATCATTAATAAATCAATCACAAAATCAACATTGTTTCATATTTGAATTTAAGTATTTAATATCTAAAAATTATAAATAAACCACCATGATGTAGGAAATATATATATAGTTAAAATTACTATTTTTAGTGGAAGATATCTTTTATAAAATCCTACATTAAAATTTTTTTATTAGGAAGATATATATTTATAACATATTTTCCTTTATATTAAAAGATATAAGTGTCATAATCACACTCAAATTTCTTTTAAAGACCCGATTTTCATCCCAAGGGTTGTCTTGGATAGAAATTTCTCATAAAATAGGATTAATACACATCTTAGGGTAGTTTTATATTATTATATTATTATTTTTACTCTTATTTACCTGATTTACCCTTTAACTGTGGTAAGTAAAAATAATTTCTAAAGGTACTATTCATAATGTCCAAAAACAAAGGGACCAATATAAATTATCTGAAACATATGATTCCAATTATGGAATCCAGTTTTCTAAATTCTATATAAGTAACTTGTAGCATGTAATTTAAAATTAATTTCAATTGTCAAAATGAGAAAACATGTTTTTTAAAGGTAAAAACCATCAAAATATTAACAAGTCTTTATATCAAATTTCAATGTAAATTTACCTCCAATGACCAAAATTGGATTAAATTATTAAAATATAATATAAATATAATTTTAAACTAATTAAAATGAATATATAAATATATAAATATGTTAGATAAAAAATAATCTTGGAATTAAAATGTAGTATTTTTCAGTATCCATTAAAAAATGAATTTTATCAAAAAATACAAAAATTCAAAAAAAAGTAAATTTTGATTTTAAAATTCCAAAGAATAAATTTATTTTTTCAAACAAAATGCATAAAAGTGGAAAAATGTGATTTAAAAATGGTTCTCCATCAAATGGTGGTAAAACTGTATATTTTTTAAAAATATTTCTTTTTTTAAATCTAATTTATTCTCATATCATGTATAGAAAACATATAAGATGAATTTTAAATAATAAATTTATTATTTTAAATATATATTTAATTAATTAAAATCATCAATTTTGATTTTTTTTATTTTATAAACTCATATTTTCATATAAATATTTTTTCTAAAAAATAGTTTTTTTAATTAAAAAAGGTTTTATTTTCATTTATATATAATTGTTTATAAAAGAAATAAGTATATACATGTGTAAAAAATATTTTCATAAATAAATTAATATTTTTTATCCCTCCCATTTTAAATGCTAGGTTATAAGGTATCATATTAATATTATGTTTTTTTCTTATGTTTGATGTGGTGCATCATGTACGCTACTAAACATAGTGTTTATTTCTTAAAACTTGGAATGTTATAATTTTTGTTTTGATGTTATGCATATATTTTTCATCTTTTTATGATATTATTTATATAATTTTTTTAATATATTATATCTATTTCATATTACATGGGATTTATTTATTTTATGATATATTATATTTTACACTTTCCCTTTCCAAGAATCCAAGAACAACCTTTGTTATACTTTAATTTTCACAATATACTCAAAAAGTGATATGAATGAATTCACGGATTTACTAGAAAAAATAATAATGTTCCCAGAAGAAATTTTATGTTTTATTTAATGATTTGAAATTTAATGTGAGATTCATATATGTACTTAGTATCCCAAGACTACTAAACTATTCGATCATTCAGGATATGGTCCCTTGTATTCTATGCCAATATACAAAAACAACCACCAACTGCAGGTTACTAGAGTAGAGTTGTTACAATAATTATATTTAATGATTACCAAAATATTTTTATAATGGTAATGGGTTCTTGGAGGAGTAACATTGATATAGTTTAAAGGAGAAATTTGTTGGTAAGGTGATTCTTTATGTTGTGGGCATGCTATCATATAATAAGTGAATTACAGGTAGTTTTTGAAGTAACCATTACATTTATAATAATATAACATTAAAATTAAAATTTTAATTGATATAGAATATATTAAATTTATATGATTTGTTTTTTGGGTCAATATTACCCTTATATACTAATTTTGGTGGAAACTTAGAGTGTTTTTAGGATTTTTCTTTTAACTTATCAACTTTTTAACATTTAACGAAATTTACCTTCAGTTATGTAATTAATTTGTTAATCATAGTAACTAATATTAATAAAAAGAATTATTAATATATAATTTCCCAAATATAAACACTTTAATTTAAATTTTTTGAATAAGATAACCAAAAAATGTTTTGAAGTGTTTGAATTTTTAATTTTAAAATAAACACTCAAAAATTCTAGAATTTTTTTTAGATAATGTGAGTTTTAATATTTAAATATATATGTAAAAGATAAGATTATAAAATAAAAAAATTTATGATATAAAATGATTTATTATTAAAAAATTAGGTGCCTTTGAATTAAATAAAAAACTAAATTTCATCACCAAAACACTTAATTACATGAAAAGACCAAAAATAAAATTTTATTAAATTATTTTATAAATTTACTTCTAAAATGATAGAAATGTGATTTATAAGTGAAAATAATATTTCAACATTTATAAATTTATTCCTTCAAAATATAGTTTATTACTTAAATGGGTTTTTAATATTCTAGAATACCCTTACATAATGATAAAATCATAAAACATATAAACTTTGCAAAAACTATATTTTTTATTTAAAATAAACCATTTACAAAATCAACACAAAAATTTATAATAAAAAAGTATATTAGGAATTGAGAAAATTATTTTATCAAAGTAATATTCTAAAAAATGAAATATTATATCTTAAAATAAAATAAAAAATATAATGAAAATTACATTTATTGAAAATAACCATTTCTAAATATTAAATCATAATAATTTTTTATAATATGATGGTTAAAAAATTAATGTGATTCTTTATTAGTAATTATTATAGATTTATTAATAATGTTATCTTAATATGATGTGTTTTTTTGTTTATTGTTTCATGTAATACTTATTATCATACATAACATCAATTTTACATGGTCTATAGTTTTTTTTGTCATCACATTCTACCCCCTTAAATTAATTGGGTTGTTATTATTTTAGTAATTAACCACTAATAAAAGTATATAATAGTGTCTAAATGATATATATGTCTGATGATGTAATTTCAATATAGATATAAAATTTCAAACTTAGGAAACATGTATCTTTCATTATAATAGTTATACAATTCATATCGTTTCTTTCGATAACTATTTGGTTAGAGAGTTTATCATAATTTTTGTAAGTAAAAAGTTATATAATGTGTTTTTTATGGTTTTTATTATCACATTTTCATTGATATAGTACTATGGGTTAATATGAAATGTTTTTCCCAAAATTCATATATATTTTTCTTTAAGTGGAGGGGATAAATACATCACTAAAATCATGTTAAATATATATAATAGAAGGTTCATAATATTTTTACCATGAAAATTTATAATAACATAAATGTTGAATTATGTAATCATACAACTATATGGGATTTTAGATAATAAAATCAAAACGGTTTTGATTTATTTCTCCTATAATTCATCATATGAATCAAATTATACTTAAATATCTATTACTCTATATTTAAGGGTATGTGTACCATAAATATCATGATACATTTTAGTTTTTTTATTTTATATGAATTCTATTATACTCACAATCTAAGAGTTTAGTGTTTCTCATTTTTCTATTTATTCCATATATTTTTGGAATTTACATGATTAATGTCTATGTTCCTCACACATAAGTCATTAAAATTTTAGTGATACCTAACAATGAACTATATTTCATTAAATCCTGTTAACCAATCTCAACACTTTTCCATGAAAATTCACCTCATGGTGATCTCTGTTACTAAAATAAAAGCATTTCTAGTTCCATTGAGACAACACTAATGGTGATTCCATAAAGAGTCTTGATATGTTTCCAATTGAATATTTTTTTCTTTAAAAACATTGTTACCTACACATCTATGAGACTCAATATTATATTCTTTAATGTATTTTTAAAATCAACTAAGTAATTTTTTTAATAATAAATCTAGAAAGCTAGTTTGGGATAATCACAATGTTTATCTATCTATATCATAACCATTTTGGTTTCCCAATGATACAATCACTACATATTCATTATAATCTATTTTATCTATATTCCTTTAGGCATAATCCATTACTAAAAATGGAGTTTATCGTGATTTTTTGACATTTACATGAAAATAAAATTATATAAATTTCAACCAAAAAAATGTGTTAAACATTTAAACCCTCCTATTATCATTAATTTCAACATAAATTACTCTTCAATCATTTAGTTTTATTTAGGGGGTTCTCTCAAATTTCATAAAATAATTTTATAACTTAGTAAATCAATCAAAATGGCTTGAAAATAGAATATGATTTTCCAAATAATATATGTTACAACACAACATTTTATTATACAATTTTCCATTATTGAAATTAATTACTTAATTTTATTCTTTTTACAAAACACTGAGTTCAAACATACCTCATTATACTATTGAAAAATTATTATTTAACATGACATTTATCATCTAGTTAGTGAATTTTTAGATTTTAATTGAATTAAAAAAATTATAATATATATATATATATAAAGATTACACTCAATGAAAATTTATTAATTTATTCCTAACAAATGTACCACTTAATTTTTATTGAATTATTTTTATTCTTTAAAATATAATTTATCTTGAGAAATGGTTTTTATTTATTTTTGCGAGTGAATATTATAATTAATATCTCAAACATTATTAACTTTTAATAGACAAAATGAGATATAACTTTTGAAATACAACATATCAAAATTATTATAGTATTAAATTTTGGGATTATTCTAAAAATATTGATTTTCTATTGAAGAGTAAGGAGTAATGATTTTTAATTAGAACTGTATTTTTTATTCAAACATTTATAAAGCCCAATTTTAAAAAAAATAAAAGTAAAATTATTTCTAATATAATATATATAAATATAATTTTGTTCTTTGGAACAACATATGTCGTTTACGTTAGTATAGGATAATGAATAATTAAAACATATTTTTCAAAAAAAATATTTTTTTTTATATTTTTCATTATTATCTCAAATAAATTTATGCCACTTATAAAAAATGAATCTAGAAAAATGGACTATATATTTTGAATTAAGAGTTACAATTTTGGAAAATAGATCCCTTTTATCTTTTTGTTAATTAAAAAACTAACCATAATAACTTTTGTTTCAAGTGAAAGGGTAAAATGGGTCGATTAGTGATAAAACTATTGTGATATGGCTTAAAATTCATTCAAAAACGTTCTTTTATTTTATTATATGAGATTATTATTACCATATTCATCCAAAATTTAAAAATATGACAAATTATTCTGATTTAGCATTCATTTTTTACTTTTATTATAATTAAGTTAAAGATACAGTCAAAAATGTTTCTTTATTTATTTTAATATCTCTAATATTTTTTTCTTGGCTTGAAAAAAAAATATTTTCATATAAATGTTTGTTTTAAATGTTAATTTTTTTATCATGGACATTTATTTATACTTTTCAGTGTAAATTCATTCGCAACACTAACAAAGTGTTGGTATAAGGAGTATAATAATAATTTAAATGATTTTAAAAACTCAAAAATAGATTTTTTAAAAGTTTTTAGTGTCCCAAAAACATAATAGTTAAATATAACTTACTAGAGATTTTTAATGGTTTATATTCTAATTTATTTTCCATCTTTTTTTTTTCAAATTCAAATTAATCAAATTGTTCCAAAAATTATATTAATTATATTTTATAATAAATAATTTTTATTAAATGATATAAAAATAAAAAACATTATTCATCCATGTTAATGGGTTAGGGATGGAAATATCAATTATGATCCATTTATGAGTCAATTTTACTTTTATAGTAACATTATTCACTATAAATGTGTATAAAAATTCTGTATTATAGTAATTTTCAAAAGGGTTTAAAGGGGTTAAAACTATGATATATGTATAAAAACATAACCAAAATGAGTTAAAATTTTATTTAATGAGATTATTTCAACAAATACTGATATTAACATATAATTCCATCATTTTGGAACCCTTTTTTAAATAAAAAATTAATATATACTAATTTTATACTATAAGTAAATCTAGAGTTTCCCTCCCAAACAAACAAAAGGATACCTCCCCGCTTTCTCTATTCGCATTTTTTTAGCCTCCTAGATCATACAACTTGTAATGACATAAAATTTTATAAATGAAATTTCTTCTATTGGAATGAATAAAAGCATCATTTAGTAATGTAGTTATAGAAATTGCATGCACTTATTTTGTTATTTTGGATTATTTTATCCTAAAGGATTTAAAATACCATTAAGAAACTTAACTATTGATAATATATCCATTGTATAGCTATCATATGATAAAAATACATATATATTTATGATAATTTCCACTGATATAGACGAAATAAGTGATGTCTTGTAAGTACCCAGACTTTTATTAATAAAAATTCCTATTGATCCAATTAAATGTCTTATTATGTAAAAGGGGTATATAACATATTCAATTATTTGGATTTATGTTTTTGGATTTCAAAATAACATTGAGAGTTGTTACCGTTGCTAATATAGTCATTGAATAGTGATCACATTATTAATATAAATATAGGGCTTTAACGAATCCAATTTACTCAGATAAAGGAAGTGATGGACCCATCTAGTAGAAATTCTATAAACGAATCCCATTTTTTAGAGCACTGAAAGGAGCTGGAATCACTGGGAATCACTCTTGGACAAGACCAAGCTAATCTTCAACATGTTAAGCTCGAACAAAACCATATATGGGAAAATAGGAAATTGATAGATATTACCACTCGAGCGATGTGATCCGAGCCACTGCAAGAGTCTGTCACCATCAAACACCTTACCCATATGTCATATGCGGGTGTTATAAGGGGTTTTGTAACAATACCTTATCACTATTATTATGTTCATTATTTCTGTATAGAATAAAGAATATACATTAATTTTCGTATTATTACTTTATAAATAGTTTTTAAATCACAAATAATATTTTTATTTATTATTCAATTAAGAAATCTATTTTGATAAATTAATGGATCTTTAAATTAAATAATATTTTAATAAAATATTATTACTAAATTATATTTTATTAAATATAAATGATCATATAATTTTTCTAAATACAATTATGATTTTTATTAAGGTTTGAAATTCATTTTTGTCAAAAACCCATGAATTTTCCATAAATGTCATTTTTTATTTTAAAAGTAAAAATTCACATATTTAGAAAATTACTTAGTTAAAATGAATATTATTTTTGGAATCAAAATTTCGAAATTATACAATGGTGAATTTTTCATAATTTTCTGAGACGGTTGAATGTTTGGGTTAAAATTAAATACTGTTTAATTATATAATGTGTTTTATGACATCATAATGACCCATTAGTGATGTAATAAGATACAATAAATGGTTTTTTTGGTTAATATATGTTTTAAAATTAAAATAATGTGATTTTAGGTTTGTTTTATTTATTTCACAAAGCTTTAGTGGACCCTCCAAGTCTTATAAAACATTTTAGCATTTAAAAATTATTTCTTTAAGAGTGTGACTCACCTCCACATAAGCAATCCTAATATTTAAAGAAGTTTGGAAATTGGAATTATAAAATATTGTTTTCCACTCCCATTTGGAAAACACCATGGGAAAAAACCATGTGATGTTTTTTAGTTTTGATTAGTATAATTTGTAGGGTCCAAACCTAAATAATAAAGAATTCGCTCTCTTTTCCAATATAAACCCACAAAATATCCGAATTTCTCTACACTAAAAGCATTTTAAGCCTCAAAAACCATAGCCCTCCTCTCTCTATAATTTTACCAAGGCTTCCTAGGCTCCCAAGAATCCTATCTCATTCCCCCGAAGCCTTTGAGATCACACTTCAAAATAAGGGATTTCTTTTTTTCTCATTTTTTGTGCAAGTTTCTTTATATTAAAATACCCTTTTATGTTCAATTAAAAATTTTAGGGTATGATTTATCACCTTTACCATACTTCCCTCCATATGTTTAAATAATGATATAACCCTTTATATCTCATTAATTCCTCCCATGTACACCCGTTACCATTCCAAAATTTCATAAGGGATGTCTTTCTCATCTTATACGTTTTAGAAATTATTTTATATTATGCATCTATATTCCATTAAATTTATTGCTACATGTATCTATATGAAACCATTTCTTCCCATTTAATTTATATACAATGAGATACCCATTTCTCTCTTATAAACCATTTTTACAAATTCTTATGGGACATTGTTATGCTGCCAAAATTGCACTGCGATTTACCTATCCAAAGTCATTCTATAGTGAATACCATTCCCAATTCTCCATCAAGGGAATTAACCATTATGAACATTTACTTATTGAATACATGGTTTCATGTTTGAATTACACATTCCTTTATCATGGAATAAATTGTGATGTTTAATGAATCCATGTTGTATGATCTATGTGGCACACTTATGTATAAAATGAAATGATTAAGAAGGGTATGCCCTAATAGCACCCCAATGATGGTAAAGATTAGTATCATTATACATCAAATTTAATAAAGTTTTAATCATGATAATTTATGTTCAATGAGGTTTTACTCATTCTCCATGTGCAATGGGATTTGGATTATTCTAATATCATGTTAAATGTTGTTGCCACATGTCCATGTTATGATAATCATGCTATATCATGCATTTATGTTCATGTATCTCTTATGCTCCATTGTTATGCCTATTTACTAAAATTTACTATATAATTAATTTTATGTCTCTTTTACTTCCTTACTAGGATTTATATCTCATAATTTTCTTATGCATGTTCTCAGGTTGTCCCGTACAACACTAAGTACGAAGGAATGTTGTGGTCATGTAAAAGAAGTTTTCAATAAAGATATTGTGTTTTATGTTTAAGTTATTATGTAATGTTATTAATCCCCAAATACAAAATACCTATAGATATTCTATGTTGTATAAATTTAGGATTTTATCTAATAAATTATGTTTAAGTGTGAAATAAAGAGAAGGTTGGTTATAGTTGGTATTAGAGGATAAGTTTAGTTATTTTGGGATTAGGATTAGAAAACCCTAGTGAAATACTTTGGGATAAGACTAAGTATAATAAAAACATCCCTATTTTTTTTGACTATTTAGTAAGTTTTTTATCAGGAAAATACATCCATGTTTAGATATAAAAAGGTAGAGGCAGCTCTGGCATAGATGTATCTAAGGGTAAAACCCAAAAAAACTACTTTTAGCTAGAATCGAATGGGAACTGGTGTTCGATAATGGGCCTTGTTGCACTCTTGGTTGTGACACTCATAGGGTATATTCTTTGGTAAATTCATAAGTTTAGTATGAACAATTATTAAGGGAATTAAAAAAATTCCCCTCAGAATATATGTTAGGAAGTAAATAACATATAATATAGATTGAATCCTATAAATTAATAAGTTAAGGATATAAAAGTAATTTATAAGTTATCCCTTTTAGTATTTGGATTCCCGTTTATGTGTTACCAATGGCATTCCTTTTATTCTATCCAATTTTTGGTAATATGAGGACTCATGCTAACAACTAATGTGAAGATCAATGTTAGGGTTGTTCTAATGAGATGGGAAATTCGATGAGAGTAGGAATCACAAACTTTGTCATGATACTCTATCAGTTAACTCAAGTTTTGAAAAGAAACATGGGTCAAGAGGATTTCTCAACCCCAACCCCCCAAGAAAGAACAAGTCATAATTGAGAGATTCATGAGATAATGGCCTCCTAATTTTAATAGATCATCAGATCCCTCAATCGCTGAATAATGGATCAACTCGGTTGAAAAGATCTTCTCCGTCCTTTAATGTTCCTAAAAAGAGAAGGTTCTTGTAGTTTCTTGTCATATGGAGGGTGAATCTGATCATTGGTGGACATTGATAAAAAATACAAAGCATAGTGAGGATATTTATGTGTTGGAATGGAAGGATTTCCAGAAAATGTTTTTCAATAAATATTTTTCATCACACCTTCCAAATAAAGATGGAAAGGGACTTCCATGCCCTCAAGAAAAAACATGATGAATCCATTGGAGCATAATAGGAAAACATCACAAGGAATTCACGATATTCCTCTAGCTCTGTTGTTACCCCCGAATAAAAGGTTGAACGCTTATTTGGCGGGCTGAAACCTAGCTTACAGAAAGACTTAACAATCCTTGACTTCAAGAGCAATGAGGAAATTGTCTGATGTTCCATCAAAGTTGAAATGGATATAGAAGAATCTCAGGGGTATCATGGGGATAAGAAGTGTAAGGTGTACTTTAATTATGGCAGTCTGATGGATAAATCCAACATTTATAGGAAAATATAGCAGCACACTTTCCAAAGGTGTAGAAAGAAACACCCTAGAAATTGCTTGAAAGGGATGAGGAAATGATTTAGGTGTGGAAAAGAAGAAAACCTGGCTATTAACTACCGACAAGAGAATCCCGCGGTTGTGGCAGAGAAGAGGAATTCTTATTTTGACCCTCAACACATTGTTCATTGCTTCTATTGCAATGAACCAAGGCACTTTCCAAACCAGTTACCTAAGACAAGGGTTTTCAGAGGCAACCAAAATATTTAAAGGCATCAAGGTTGAGATTTTTCCATCACTACCTCCGAAGTGAACTCCAAAAACGAAGTGGTGACATATATTCTAGTTATTCTTTAAAGAATGGATAACACACATTTTGATTCTAGTTCTATGCATTTTTTTATATCCCACAAGTTTAGTAGAACAATACCAACACCACCACAAATCATGGAAGTAAAGATGTTAGTGAGAATAAAAAACGGGGACATCATTTCATCCCATGAATATATATCCTCCCATGTCGTAATTTGTGGATTTAACTTCCCAGTGAACCTCTCCATACTCCCTATGGCGGAATATAATGAAATTCATGTCATGGATTGGCTTTCCTTATTTATATCCAATATGAATTTCTGTGATAGGGAAATCACTATCCATATGGCGCATCGACCCACGATTCTATACAAGTGCAAGGAGGAGGTTGAATCTTATTTATAACAATCATCTCAAGAGTGGATATTACTGCCCTATGAGCATGTGTATCTTTCATAGATTATTGAGTCTTTGGAAGCAACCATCCTTGAAGAGAATCCTATTGTGATGGAATTCACTGAAGTGTTTCCTTGGAAAATCCCCAGTCTTCCTCCTAAAAGAGATGTTTATTTCTCAATTGATCGTATACCTAGAGAGTTTCCAATATGCAAGACTCTGTATAGAATGGATTTTGTGGAGTATGAGTATATGAAGAAAAAACTATAGGATAATTCAGATAAAGGGTTTATACACCCAAGTGCTTCACCATGGGGTGCTCCAGTCCTCTTTGTCAAGAAGAAGGATGGGTCAATGTGCCTATTAATTGATTATCGTGATCTCAAAAAAATCACAATAATGAACAAGTATCCTTTGCCTCGAATTTATGACTTGTTCGATCAACTACCTGGAGCACAATACCTCTCCATGGTGGATTTGCGGTCGAGAAATTACCGAGTAAGGGTGAAGAAGGAGGACATCCCCAAGACTGCATTTTGTACATGATTTGGGTACTATAAATTTATAGTAATGCCTTTTGGAATCACTAATTCTCTAGAAATATTCATGGACATGATGAATAGAGTCTTTAGAGATAAACTTGGAAATTTTTTGGTAGTCTTTATATAATATATTATAATATACTCCCAAACCAAGGAGAAGCATGTGGAGCATCCAAGCACTGTACTAGAGACCTTGTAAAAGGATAAGCTCTATGAAAAGTACAACAAGTGTGAGTTCTAGTTGAAGGATGTCTCAATCTGGGGTTATATCATCACAAGAAATGGGATATCTATGGATCCCTATAAGGCTATTGAAATATAGGGATGGTCGAGGCCAACATCGGTGACAAATATCTATAGCTTGTTAGAGTTCGCTAGATATTATTGTCGATTTGTGATAAATTTCTCACGATTTTAAAACCCTCATACCAAGCTAAATCGGAAGGGAGTCATGTTTTCTTAGAGTGATGAATGCGATGAAAGATTCAAGGAGTTGAAAAGGAGTATTATCCCTATGCCCATGCTCACATTACCTAGAATTGGATTTTTTTTGTATTTAGTGATGCTTAAAAGAAGATCATGGGTTGTGTGTTGATTAGAAATGAAAATGTCATTACTTATGATTCTAGGTAATTGAAAGTTCATAAGAAAAACTATCCAACACATGATCTGAAGTTGGCTGTAAAATTATTTACTTTAAAAATTTGGCAACAATACCTCTTTGGGGAGAAGTGTGAAATATACATGGATCAAGAAAGCCTCAAGTATATATTCACAAAAAAAGAGATTAATATGCACCAACAAAGATGGTTAGAGCTGATCAAAGGCTATGAATTCTCAATCCATTACCAACCTAGGAAAGTGAACAAGGTGGTGGATGATCTAAGTAAAAATGACCAAGAGATTCTATCATTGATGAGAATTGAAAAGGATTCAAACATCATAGATTAGATGAATATGGACATGAGAATCATAAAGAGTGGAATATCATCAATCTATTCACAAATGGATTATCAACCGTATCTTTTGGAAATGTTATAGGATGCTCAAAAGGAAGATGTGGGAATTCAAAAGAAAGTGGAAACTATTATAAAAGGTAAATCCTCAATGTTTAATGTTAATTAAGAATTAATTATGATATTTGGTTCAAGACTACGTGTTCTATAAAATAAGGAGTTAAAGAAGGAACTTTTGGAAGATGCACATAGTTTGAATTTCTCCATTCACCTAGGAAACAAAAATGTGTATTGAGATATCTGATAAAATTATTGGTGGGATAACATGAAGAAGGATATCATTGAGTATACATCAAAGTGACTAGTAGGTTAGCAAGTAAATGATGAGAGGCATAAGTATAAGGGGATGATGCAACTATTACACATATTAGCATGGAAATGGGCGAAAATCACCATGGAATTTTTCACCAAACATCTAAAGATATCCAAAGGAAACAATGCTATCTAGGTTATTGTGGATCATCTTATAAAGACTACATACATCCTTGAAATTCAGGAGGATTTCTCTTTGAATCAACTAGCATGAGTATTTAGTAGAGACGGGGTAAAGCTTCATGGATTACCACTATCTATTGTATCTGGTAAAGATCCAAAATTCACCTCTATGTTTTGGAAGAATCTTCAACAAGCTATGGATATTGAGCTAAACTACAACACGAAATATCATCCTCAAACTGATGTCCAATCTGAGAAGACTATCCAAACACTTGAGGACATGTTTAGAGCATTACTAGTGGACTTAAAAGGAGAATGGTATCGACATCTTCCTCTAGTTGTGTTCTCTTAAAAAAACAGTTTTCACTCAAGCATGAAAATGGCTCCTTATGAATCCATGTATGGGAAGAGGTTCAAAACACCAGCATGTTGGGATGGAGTTAAGGAGAGAAAACTCCTAGGTCCATAATTGGTCGAAGAAATGGTGGAGAAGGTTAAGACCATCCTGCAACATATTTAAGATGCTCAGAGATGAAAAAAGGGCTATGCAGATAATTGCCGATGAGAACTAGATTTTGATATCAAAGACATAGTAGTACTATTCATATCACTATTGAAGAGAGTTATATGATTTGGGAAGAAGGGAAAGCTAATTACAAGGCACATTGGCCATTTTGAGATCCTCGATCGCATTGGAGCAATGGAATAATGACAAGAACTCCCATAGAACTTATCTAATGTACATTATGTGTTCCATGTATCAATATTGAGGAAATACATACCTGAACCATCTAATATACTCAATCCAGAGATGGTATCATTGTAGAATGACCTCCCCCTATAAAGGGAATCCTGTGAAGATCTTAGAGCATAGGGAAAAAGTTCTACAAAATAAGACAATGCCCCTCATCAAGGTGTTGTGGAGAAACCACATGTTTAAAGAGGAAACATGGGAATTGAAGGAAGTGATGAAGTAGAGTTACCCACATATGTTTTAGTGTGGGAAAGGGAAATTTAGAGGGAAAAATTTCTTAAGGGGGAAGATTTTAATGACCCAAACTTTTATTAATAAAAATTACTCTTGATCCAATTAAATGTATTATTATGTAATATTGTTATATAAAATATGCACTTCATTGGTTTTATGTTTTTTGATTTCAAATTACCATTGAGAGTTTTTACCAATGCTAATATAGCCATTGAATAGTGATCACATGATAAGTATAAATATAGGGCTTTAATGAATCCAATTTACATAGGAAAAGGAAGCGATGACCTCATCCAACAGAATTGCTTTATACAAATCCCATTTGTCAAAGCTAGAAATGGATCTTATGTCACTGGGCTTCAATACTGACCAAGACCAATCCTAGCTTTATCATGTTAATCTCGAACGAAACTGCCTATGCAAGATATGGAAGTTAATAGAGATTTCCACCTGAGCGATGTTATTTGAGCCACCCCAAGAGTCTGCCACCATCGAACACCTTACCCTTAGGTCATATGCGGGTTTTATAAAAGGTTATTTAACAAGAACTTATCACTATGACAATGTTCATTTTTTTGTATAGAATAAAGAATATATATTCTTTTTAGTATTGCTACTTTATAAATAGTTTTTAAAGAACAAATAATATTTTTAGTTATTATTCAATTATGAAATTTATTTTGATGAATTAATGTATTTTAAAATTAAATAATTTTTTAATAAGATATTATTACTAAATTAATTTATATTAAATTTAAATGATTTTATAATTTTTATGAATACAATTGTTATTTTTATTATGGTTTGAAATACGTTCTTGTCCAAACCCGTGATTTTTTTATAAATGTCAGATTTTATTTTAAAAGTAAAAATTCCCATATTTATAAATTTATTTAGATAAAATGAATATTAATTTTGGAATCAGGATGTCAAAATTATCAAATGATCAATTTTTCATAATTTTCGGAGACGGTTGAATTTTTTGGTAAAAATTAAATACCATTTAATTAGATAATGTGTTTTATGACATCATAATTACCCATTATTTATGTAATAAAATACTAAAAATCAGTTGTTCATAAAATATATGTTTTACCATTAAAATATGGTAATTTTAGGTTTGTTTTATTTATTTTACAAAGCTTTAGTGGACCCTCCAAAAATTATAAAATATTTTAGTATTTTAAAATGATTTCCTTAAGAGTGTAACTCACCTACACATAGAAAATCCTAATATTTTAAGAATTTCGGACATTTTACATATAAAATATTGTTTTCCACTCCTCATTATAAAAAAACATTAGCAAAAACCATTATATGGTTGGTTTTTTTGATTAGTTTAATGTGTATGATTCAAAATCTAAATAATAAATAATTCTCTCTCTTTTCCTATATAAAACCACCCAAGATCCCACTTCCACTTCACTATAAGAATTTTAAGCATGACCAACCCCTGAAATACTCTCTCTATAATACTCATAAGGTGCCTTGAGTCCTCTATAAGCCTCTATCAAGCCTCTCCCAAGCCTTTGGGATTATAACTCAAAGTAAGGGATTTCTTTTTTTCTCATTTTTGTCTATTTTACTTTATGTTTCTATACGCTTGTATTTTCAATTAAAAATGTTAGGGTATAATTTATCACCTCCATCATACTAAAATCTTCATGTTTGAATGATGATATACCCCTTTATCTCTCATTAATACTGCCTTTATACTCCTGTTACCATGCCAAAATTTCATAAGGGATTTCTCTCTCCTAATTTATATTCAATCAATTCATTTATATTATGCATATAAATTCCATTACATATTCTGGTACATGTATCTATACGACCCCATTATTGTCTATTTATTGTAAATATGATTATATACCCCTTTATCTCTCATCAAAATTTTTTTTGAACTCTTATACCACACCATTATATTGCCGAAATTGCACCGTGATTTTCCAAGCCAAAGTTATTGTGTAGTGAATACCATGCCCATTTCTCCATCAAGGGTATTAATCTTTATGAACATTTAATTATTGAATATATAGTTTCATGTAATAATTACACATTCTTTTACCATGGAATAAATGTTGATATTTAATGATTCCATGTTGTATGATCTATGTGGAACACTTATGCATGAAATGAAATAATTACGAAGGGTGCACCCTAATAGAATTCCAATGGATTGGGTAAAGATTAATATCATGATAAATAAAGTGAAATTAGGTTTTTCTCATGCTAATTCAAGTGCAATGAGGTTTTACTCATTCTCTATGTGCAATGGGCCTTGGCTCATTATAATATCATGTTAAATTATGTTGCCACATTTTATTGTTATGAAAAACATGTTATATCATGACTTTATGTTCATGTTTCTATTATGCTCCATTATTAAGCCTATATCCTAACATTTACTTTATTCTTCATGTTATTCCTTATTTACTCCCTTACTGGGATTTATAACTCACCATTTTCTTATGCCTGTCCTCAGGTTATCCCATGCAATGCAAGTACAAAGGAATGTTGTGGTCATGTAAAAGAAGTTATCAATAAATATGTTGTGTTTAATGTTTATGTTGTTATGTAATGTTACTATGCACCAAATAAACTAAACCACTCGATCTTATATGTTGTATCAAGTGAATATTTTATGTAATAAATTATGTTTAAGTGTGAAATAAAGAGTAGGGTTGTTATATGTCATCCATTAGTAGGATTATACACTATGAAGCTCATTAATCTGAGATTATGAGGGGGATTGAATATCAGATATTTTAGCTTGACCAATATAATTTTGAGATTAAAAAACTTATTCATGATTGAAAATTTTTAAGAAATAAGTTCAATTTCATCAAGATCGTGACATAATAAATGTTCATCGAACCACCCCAAAAAAATTACTTCATCACACACCTTTCCCTTTGGGAACTCCTTGATGCAATAATGAGTTATGTTTCTCAAACATAAGACAATGAATATGTAAATTTTATTTTCTATAAAATAGTGGTAATATTTATTAATTGTTTATTTTACAATATAATTTATTAAATAATGATTTTGATAAAAATTATACTTCAATACGATAACGGTTTAATTTTATTTTTGGCTAATAAAATAATCAATTAAGACATTACTTTTGATGAATTATTGAATTTTAAAAATAAAATATATTTTATTAAAATAAAATTATTGAATTATATTTATTAATTATTTTTGGTAATATAATTTTATGATGTCACAAATAATTTTTATAGGGGTCAGAAAACTACAGTTGACAAAAAATAGTAATTTTCAATAAAAGGTTATATTGATTTTTTTTACATTTGGTGATTTATTTGAGTAAAAAAATAATAATTTAGCCTTAATCATGTCAAAATTAACCAACAATTTTTTTTTCATTATTTTATGAGTTAATCAATTTTCAGGTAATAGTTAAATACAATATAAATATTCTATATGTGTTATGAAATCATAATGACCAAAAGTGGATGTAAGGTACTACATAAATGATTACATGAAGAAATATATATTTACCATTTTAAAAATAATTTTATTTTATTATGTTTTTATATCCATTTGGAATCCTTCAAAACTTATTTTATATATTTTGGTTTTAAAATCAATTCAACATAATCATGACTAACCTACACCTGACCATGGGAAATGTTTTAATTTGTTTGGATCATGGCCTTAAAGATAATTAAAATATATCCTTATTAGATGAAACATTCCTCAAAACCAAGGTTTGTTTTGTGGTTTTGATTAAATTATTATATTGAGTCCAAATCCTACGTTTAGGAAATAATAATAAACCCCCCTCTCATTTCCAATATAAACCCACACATGATCCCATCAATATTAACTCAAAATACTTTATGAATGACCTTACTATGTACATTCTTCTATATATCCCTCCCATTGTTCCCCATGCTCTCTATAACCTCATTCCAAGATTTTGGAACACCCTATCATGTTAAAGGATCCCCTCCACATCCTCATTATTTAAGAACAATATATTTTTTATGAATTTTTTATAATTGATAAATTTGGGACATGTTTTCCCACATCCCTTATAATTTAATTATTTATTTCATAATTATGAGATCCCTTTCCCTCTCAATAAATTATTTTATGAAACATTATATACTATCATTTTTCATGAAAATTTTACTTCGATTTTTCATGAAAAATGATTATGATGTGAATTATCATATCCATTTATACTCAAGGGAAGAAAGATATATGAACCTATAATTATTTTATTGGGTAATTCCATTTATGTAACCCAAACTATTCAATAATTTTTTAATATAGTTGAAATACATTCTTATGTTATAACAATTATATGCCACACTTATGAATGTACATTATATGATTTTGAAAGTTCCCCCATATATAGCTCTAATTAATTGGTTAATTTTTTAATCTATTGATATTACATGAATGGTTAATGGGACGTTATCCAAATAACACTATGTTATGATGACATGGTGTTTTATCTTTAATTTTTCATATGATACTATTTTTTTTATGTTGTTTTCACATTTCCATGTTTCCTTTTTTTATAACATGTTTTATCATTCCATGTTAGTCATGATTATTATTTCCACTTATTACGTTACATTTTAATTACCCCTAGATCACATTCATTTCATTAAAATGTTTTATATTTTATGTATTCCTTTGTAGGGATTTATATCTCACCCATTTCTTATGTATATCCCCAGGTTTTCACTCATAGTTCTAAAACCTACGGAATATTTAAAGCATGTTAAGTAATTTTTCAATATTGTTGTTGTACCCATGTATCAATATAAGGTTATATATACTGAATCCCCAAATAAACTAGCCTTTTTGATCTTCTGGGTTTTATTAAGTGCGATTTTATATATTAAATATTATTATAAAATTTATTAAAGACATGTATTTTCATAATTTTTATCAGAGGTAAGGTCAAGTTATTTTTTAGATTAAAATTAGAAAACTCTAGTGAACTCCATATTTATAAGAAAAATAATAGAAAAAACCCTAAATTTTGGGGAAGTATATGTTAATATGATTCAAATATTATACATTTTCATTTGGATACTACATGTAGATCATGATCTGGAATAATTGTACCTATAGATAAAAATATACCAAAATATTAAGGGGAATTTACAAGCTTGTTATGAACAATTATTAAAGGAAAAAACTATTCCAAAATATTAAATGTTTGAAAAAATATCATGGATAACTTATAATGAAGCCTAAAAATTCATAGGTTATGTAATATATGTTATTTGTGAGTTATCCCATTAATATTCATAGTCTCTGTTTTATGTTATTAATAATTTAAAAATAATCATCCCTAAAATTCCCTTTATTCTATTTAATGGCAGTAAATAGGAAAAACTGAACAAATACCTAATGTGATATGAAATGTGATTATTTCCAAAATTATATTCCTAAAATAATAAGATATTAGGTATGAAATAATGGGATTAATTCAAAATAGCTATCAAAAATAATATTTAAATATTAGTATAAATTTGAATTTCCAAAATTATTGAAGAAGTGGAGGATTAAATATCAAGTAATTTTATCAAATAAAAGTGATGTGAGAATGAAAACACAATTTTCATTGTGGAAAAAATGGGGAAAAAGACATTAGTGGAAATGTCACAAAATAACTTGGAGATAATTTATATTGGAAAAAATATTCAATATATTAGAAAATTTCCATGGAAAAATGAATAACGTGATGGGGGAAATAAAGCTCAATATATGGTACCATTTATAGTTTTATGTCAAAAATGTAGAGAAGTTGGTAATTATCCATGAAAATGATATATTCTAAGGGATAACAGGCATGATGGCCACAAAAAATCTCTTAAACAAGGGGTCAAGGAAATTTTTATGCTCAGATAGAAAATGTTAACTGAAGAATATATAACCAATACTCTGGAGTATTCTATATAATGGTGTATTCTAATTCATTCAATATTAGAATGTCATTTATGTTTTCCATGAAAAATAAATCACCATGTGAAATAATTTGATATCATTGAATAAAAAATATTTTATTATTGTAACACATTTTGAATTTTTTGGTAATTCCCTTTTCGAAAATATTATCAGTCTACCTTTAGTTTAATTTGTCAATATCCTAGTTATGGAATCTTTTTCCTTTTATAAATCCAACATAAATTTCTGGGATATGTAATTAACCCTCTATATCATGAATCACCCTTTGATTCTATACAGGTGTAGTGAGGAGGTTAAATCTTATTTGGTAACATCACCTTAGGAGTGGATATTATTTCTCTATGAGAAAGAATAACTAACTCAAATGATTGAGTGTAAGAAAAATATCACCCTTTAAAATATTCCTATTTTATAGGAATATGTTGGTGTTTTTTAGAATAATTTCTATGTTTCCATCTTAAACAACTAGTTGAGTTATCAATTAACCTTATACTGAGACCAAGTATCATTCATTAGGCATGTCATCACCAAAAAAGTGATGTATGTGGATCCTTAAATAATGAGATGATTAAAGGGTGGACTACAAAAAATTATATGATAGATATCTGTAGTTTCCATGGATTATATGGGTACTATCATTGATTTTTGAGTAACTTCTCATGATTGACAAGCCACATAACATTGATAACGCATAATGGATTCATGTTTGTTTGGAATGAAGTATTTGATGAATTTTTATAAAGAGATGATGAGAAGGATAATCATTGAACTATTTATCACATTACACACTAGTGAAGAAGGATTTGTGATCTAAAATGATGCATACAAAATGGAATTTAGTTTTTTACTCTTGTAAAATAACAATATAATAGTCTATTACTCTTACAAACTAATAATACATGAGAAAAACAATCCAACACATGAACCCAAATTAACTGATATGATCTATGAATTAAAAATTTAGTGGAATTATCTCTATGGCGAGAAGTGTGATATATCTATGGACCATAAAATCCTCATGTATATATTCAAAAAATAAAATATTAATATTCCTTAATAGAGGAGGTTGGATTTGATCAAAGATTATGATTATTCTATACATTACCATCCTGGGAAGGAAGAAAAAGTGGTAGATTCTCTGAGTATAAAGGATCTCATTACTCTATCAGTGATAAAGATTTCAGGTGATCCAATACTCATGGAGATGAAAATTATGTATATTGGAATATTAAATGGATCCTAATCCAACCATGCTAAAATAACCTCATAACCATCCCTTCTCAAGATGATCATGGAAGCTTAGAAAGAAGAAATGATTCTTGAGAACATGATAGAAAATATTATAGAATTCAACATTCCTAAATATGGAGTTATATGGTTGGTAAACTAAATATGTGTCCCATAGAATCCAGAACTGAAGAGGAAAATTATGGATGATGAGAATATCTGATCCTTTATTATTCATCTAGGATTCACTAAGATATATATATTTTTGAAGCAAAATTTATGGTGGCATAACATTGAGGGAAATATTGTAGAGGGTTTATCTAGATGCTTGAACTTCCATCAAGTCAAGTTGAAATAAAAAATTCTAAAGGTACTATAAAACAATTTATTATACCTGTACTGAAATGGGAAAACATTACCATGGATTTTTTATAGGACTCTACAGGTAACCTAAGGTAAAAACATCATATTGGTGGTAGTCTATTAACATACCATTTTAGCACATTTCATTTCTAATAAAAAATATTTTCATATTAACTAACTCACCATGATATACATTAGATAAGTTTTAAGAACTATCAATATCTATTTTATTTTAACAACATTTGAGCTTTAACTAAGGGTTTTGGAGAATCCATCAGTAATAATTAAATATGGAAATGATCTTCAAAACATCCTTTCACCCTCACGTGGATGATTATTCTGAAAGGAACATTCAAACTATATGTGATATATTGACATCTTAATCAATGGATTTACAAGTATTTTGGTATCAACACCTCCCTTTAGTGCAGTAATCATATAAAAATAGTTTCCATTACATCATTATAATGGAACATATGATTCTTGTTATGGGAATCTATGTTATACTTTGACATGTTAGGATGAATTTCGAAAGAGGATGCTGATGGGACTAGATCTAATCCAAGATATGACATCAAAGGTTCCAACCATTCAACGTTTTATGAAATCAGTATAATAAAGATAGAAAATATTTATAGATAATCATGAACCAGACCTAGAGTTTGAGGTTGGTGATAAAGTGTTCTTTCATATATCTACATGGAAGAAATCAATTATGTTTTTAATTAAGGTAAAGCTTAGTCCCAATTTAATCTTCCACCATTAGATCCTTTATTAAAAGGTAGAGGTGGCCTATCTACTGAAACTACCACTTAACATATCTCATGTATATGATGTCTTCCATGTATCCACAATTAGAAAGTATATACCAGACCCCTCACATCTAATAAATCCACATGTTGTACCATTGGAATATGATCTTTTATATGAGGAGAAAATGATGAAGATCTTAGATCATATAGATAATGTTCTATGAAATAAGACAACTTTCTGGATCACAGTGTTATTGAGGAACAATTAGTTTGAGGAAGAGACCTAAGAACTATAAGAGGTTGTGAAATAAAAGTAACAACACCAGTATTGTTGTACAAAATTAAAAATTTTATGGAAAAATTTCTAAATGGGGGAATAATGTAATAACCCAAACATTTATGAATGAAATTCATTCTCTTCGAATAAATAATTCAACAATACATTATGAAGTTATATAAAATAGAAGAAATACATTGGTTATTTGGAATATTATATCCTATGAGATTTAAAACACTATTAATTAACACAACTGTTGATATTTTATTCATATTATAGTTATTAGATGATTAATATAAAAATATATATAATTATGAAAAATCCCATGAATATAGGGGAAAGAAGTGATGGCATAAACCAATAGGATCCTAACCTATTAAGATCCTTTATCATAGATTCCAAGAGATATAGAATCATTGGGATTTTACCTTGACCATGTCCAATCTGAGATTCAACAAATAAATCATGAGTTAAATCATTTTTTAGATACGTTCAATCTCATCAAGATCATTGCTAAAACCATGTTAGTTGAACCACCCCATGAAAATATCTTCATCACACGCCTTAACCATAGGGAGTTCACTAGTGTAATAAAGGGTTATGTATATCAACCTTAATAATGTGATGATTTTCAATTTATTTTATAATAAATATTTATTATATTTATTCCTTATTTATTTTACTTTATAAATTATGAAATAATTAGTTTTATAAAAAATCATTTTAATATGAGAAAACTTGAATTATATTTTTGGGTAATAAGAAATTATAATTAAGAAATTTATTTTTAATAATTCATTAATTCTAAAAATAAATAAAATTTTAATAAAATAGTATTTTTAAATTATATTTATTATATATTGTAGATAATATAATTTTACAAAGTCAAAGGAAATTATTTGCGTCAGGAAACTATTATTCTCAAAAAACATGTATTCTTCAATAAAAATATTTTTTGATTTAAATAATAAGATTATAAAATTTATATATTTATTTGGATAAAATAATTATTATTTTTGTATTAATCACTTCAAAATTAACCAATAGGGAATTTTTTATAATTTTATAAGGAGGATAATTTTCGGTTAAAATTTTAATATGGAATATATTATGACATAATAATGACCCTAATATGATGTAATGGATTCCATAAAAGGTATAAAAACCCTAATAATTATCTACCCTTTAAAATAATGTGTTTCTTGGTTATTTATTTAATTTTATAAATCCATTATGAATCCTTCAGTACCTTTAAACTAAATTAATTATTTAAAATCAATTTTTTTATGATCATAAATCACTTACACATCACCAAGCGTAATATTTTAGTGATATTGGTACATGGATTTAGACAATAAATAATAACCCCCTTATTTAGTAGAAATATTGGGAAAATCCATTGGAAGGATTAGTGTTTTTAGTACTTTATTGTATAGAGTCCAAAACAGATGTTTAGGAAATAATAAAAAATTCCCCACTCTTTTACTATATATACCTACACAATCTCCCATTTCTATTCACTAAAAACCCATGGACCATGAATTTACTCATCCCATTACACTATATATACCACTCAATGTAACTTATTACATTAATAAGAAACACCCAAGAATTTAGAAACACCCTCTCAAGGTAAGTAATCATCTCATTCTCCTCTTTATTCAACGACCTAATTTATTTTACACCTTTTTATTTCCATTTACTAAAGTACGGATTTGTTTTTACACATCCCTCATACATTATTTTTTTTTGTAAAAATGTTGAGATACCAATTTATCTCTCATTAATAGAATTTATGAATCCTTATGTGTAGCCATTGTGTTGGCCCAATTTCCTAAGGATTTTTCATGCAAAAATATTTTGATGTTAATTATCATCCCCATTTACACTCAGGGGCTTTAACCTATAAGTAAAAATACATCATTTATTGGGGAAATAAAAGCATATAACCCACAATACACAATCTTGTGGTTGATATAGATTAATTTTTTTCATTTGTTATATGTTTTTTGTGGCACACTAATGCATGTGCATGACATTATTATGGTATGTGTGACTAGATAAAGCTCCAATGACTTGGGTAATGTTTACATCTCATGACATTCCTTGAAAGGTGAATGATATGTTATCAAAATTACACTGTGTTATGATGTCTTATTAGTTGACATTGATCTGTTCTTATAATTCTATATTTTACATTGTTTCCACATTTCAATGTTTTTGTTATGATAAATTTTCATATCATTCCTCATTGTTCATTATTATGATTCTCACCTCTTATGTTACATAGTTATGACTCATGTCCCACATTTATTACATTACCACATCTTTTGCCTTGTTTATTATCTTTATTAGATTTATAGAGCTCCCTTTTCTTTTGTATGTCCCAAGTTTTACATGTGTAGTTTTAAGAGATATGGAATATAGAATAATGTTAATTTTGTTTTTAGTATTTTTGTCGTACCCATGTATCAGGTTGATGTTCTATATACCTCATTCCCAGAGACACTGTTCTTCTCAATCTTCTAGGTTTAATTAAGTGTTATTTTATGTGATAAATCATGAAAAAAATTTATTATGGAAAAACATTGTCATACATGCCCTTCCATAATATCATACTAGATTACATTATCAAATCATATATCCTATTTTATTTCTCATATGAAATTCATTTATGTTTTATGGTGGAATACAAATAATGCTTCTCAATGAAGAGGTATCACACTTAATCAGTTATTTTAAATTTTATTTCATATTATAACTTATATAAATATATGGTATCCATTAAAAAAATAATTAAATTAGTTTCTTAAGTACATTTAATTTTTTTATGAATATGTAACAACCATTATCATAATAATGCATCGTAACTAGGTTATGTATTGTATCGTAACCATATGAATCCTAATAAAATGAATCATAACCCTATGCATCATAACCGTATGCATCATAACCATATTCATCATAACCATATGCAATGTAACCAATCATTTTAACCTAGTTAATTATTGTATTCATATTAATCATTGTAACCAGGTTATACATCATAATCACATTGTGAATTATAACCATGTTATGTATCATAACCACGTTGTGAATCGTAACCACTATATGCATCATAGTCATGTTAAGATTTGTAACTATATCTTAACCATGATATGCCTTGTAATAATGATAAGCATCGTAGCCATGTTATTTATCGTACTCATGTAATGCATTGAATTCAGGTATTATTCAAACACCACATACATGTTTCATCTTACTCATTGTTTAATACTTCTGTACATATTGTTTTCTAACTAAAACGATATCATTGAGTTGGTTATATTTAAATCAAAACAATGTTGTTTATTCTGTTTGTATTGACTATTGCACTTCCAGGTGTCTAAGTCACTCTGAATATTTCTGATAAATATGACTGTTGGAACCTGAATCCTATAAATAAGAGTTCATTCAAATTAGAATAGAAAACTTTTGGATCTTACAAGTTTGAGAGAGATATGTTGTGACTTCTCTCTTTCTTTGGAAAAAATCCTTGATGATACAATAAGTGAATGGATTGTTCTATGTTTTTGTATTTCTATAAGTGCATTATTTATTCTATGAGAATCTGATCACTGTGATAACGATCAAGGGATTACAGGGATAACAATACGTGATTCCGATCATCATATTAAGGGATTTAAAGCATTTCAAAGAATGAGGTGTTGATTACCTTCTTAATCGAGGGCTTCCAAGGATAGTAACACAGTCATGTTGATCATCGTATCGAGGGATTACCAAGGTGGTGGTAAGAAATACTGTTTATCCTAGGTGAAAGGATACCCTACTCTTTGGGATAAAATAATTATAATACCATTACATTTCCCTTTAATTTTTTAATATAAATGGAATCATTTTTCTTCTTCTTTATATACATATTCTTTTCTATTTTAGTTGTTTCAATTATGATTCATTCATTACATATTTTATTAAGATATTCTATATATTGTATGGTTTGATCAATTACATTATTAATATAATGATCATTTTATTCAATTAAAATGAAAAGGTTTTTTCATTACATGTGGTATTATAACATATCAAATCCATTGGATTCAATGTAAAGACCCGGAAATTCCGTGGAATTTTTTTCTTAAATAAATGAGAATTTTACGTATAGCATCCCACCTTTTTATCACATAAACTTTCATTACATTTTACAAAACCAAGGATCTTTAAGGTTTAGTGTCTTGGAAACCAGGAACATAAAACATGAAAACATAAAACATTCTTCTTAAACACTTGAAAGGCTTCTCCTCATGTTCATCCTAGTTTCATTACTGCATCTCATAACCTGGGGACATACATCAAATGAAAGGGTGAGCAAAAGTCCCATTAAGGGAAACAAGGGAAGCATTTAACATGTGAACTTGAGATACATCAACTATGTCATGAAAAATAACTTTAAGGCATGAGAAAGAAATCATGTGGCATATCATAATAAAAATAAAATTTTTCATAACTTTAAGATGTGGCTACATAATTTAACATAGACAATCATGAACATATCACCAAGGTCCATCCCCAAGGTGTCATTTGAAAATTACCAAGGTTATTCACCAAGGTATCGTGAAAATTGTAATCTCTAGTGGTTACATCATTACCCAATGCATTGGAGCGCTATCAGGGCGCACCCTTAAATTTGAATTTATTATCATGTGAGCCACATATGTAATCATCAAACATTTCATAAATAACCCATATAGCAAAAAATAAATGGGTTTCATTTCATAATCATAACGTTTTAAAAACTACTTTAAAGACATGCTCTTTACGTCACTTTAAACCCACTGAAAGGGAAAGCGGGTTTCATGTATGTAAATCCCAGAATTTAAAATAGAACATTTTGGTATATATGTGAATACCCCTATAGAAATAAGAGCTTTGAGTATTCACTTTATAACATAAAATAATTTTTAGAAAAGAGAGAGGCATTTTGAGACGAAAATTCTGCAGCATAATGGCTATGTTACAGGGTTTTAGAAAACATTGAAAAGAGAGGGGACATGGGTCAAACATTCATAAATGACCCATAAAACAGTAGAGGGACAGAATATAAGGGATTTAAGAACATGGTAATTAAATTTGAAAATATACCATATGAAATGAAGAACATGAAAGGAAGACAAAAAAATAAGATTTCTCTTATTAAAATTCGGCAGCCTAACGACGTCACATAAACTTCAACCAAAAATGAATAGATGAGATCAAATAGGGTCTCTCATAATATGAACATAAAAGATCAGTATGATATATATATAGATCATACCCAATCATAATAAAAAGTAACTTGAAAGACATGACATGAAAATAGATCTTGAAAACGATAAGGGTGAAAGAATCCCTTAAAAATCCGGCAGCCTAACAGCGCCACTTAAAACTTCAAAATACTGAATTGAAGAGATAAAATGGGGTCTCTCATAATATGATCATAAAATATCAGTATGATAAATATATATATCATACCCCAACATAACAAAAAGGAACTTTAAAGACTTGACATGAAAGTAGAACTTTGAAAAGTGAGAAGGGTGAAAGAATCCCTTAAAAATTCGGCAGCCTAACGGCGTCACTTAAACTTCAGAAAACAATGAATTGACAATATCAAATAGGGTCTCTCATAATATGAACATAAAATATCAGTATTATAGATATAGAGATAATAACCCTACATAATAAAAAGGAACATGAAAGACTTGACATGAAAATAGATCTTCAAAACGAGAAGGGTGAAAAAACCACTTAAAAATTCGGCAGCCTAATGGCGTCACTTAAAACATCAAAATACTGAATTTAAGAGATAAAATGGGGTCTCTCATCATATGATAATAAAATATCAGTATGATAGATATAGAGATCATACCCCAACATAATAAAAAGGAACTTTAAAGACTTGACGAGAAAATAGAACTTGAAAATGAGAATGGTGAAAGAATCTCTTAAAAATTCGGCAGCCTAACGGTGCCACTTAAACATTCTTAAAATGAATCGATGAGATAAAGAGGGGGTCTCTCATAATATGAAAATGAAAATGGAAGTAAGATTAATATATAATAACATCCACCAACATAAGAACATGGAGCATAAAAGAAATGACATAAAAGAGATTACTTGAAAAGAAAGAGAGAGGTCGGGTCCCTTACCTTAAAACGTAACTCTTAAAACTCAAAGGTTGGGACCTTGAGGGCTTGGGGAAACCTTGGGAGGACTCCTTGGGAGGTAAGGAGACCCGAAATTAGTTGGGGGAGAGTTGGGAGTGAAAACTAAAGGAGTAAAGGGTGGGTATTTATAGGGAAAGTGAGGGGACAAGGCATTAATGGCCAAGGGACACCTCAAAAGTGGTTTTCTCAAAAGCATGGGCCCTCCCATGGTACTTCCCATGGAGTTATGCCACATGGGTACCCCCAAACAATAATTCATCCTCTTTAGTCGAACATCCCTTAAAATATCTCATGAAATCATCATGACACAGTTATGATGTCATTAAACATACCGAAACCCTAAAACTGTATTTTTATTATTCATTGAAAATTCAACTTTCTCAGAAAAATCCCAAAATTTCACATTAACAAAATATGAATGCTCTGATTTCAAAAATGAACTCAATTTTATAAAAATAATTTTCTAAATACTTTTAATTTTATTTTTAAATAAATACACTATTCACCGAAAATTCATTTTTTTCAGAAAAATCCCCAAAAATTACCATAACATAATATCGATGCTCTGAGTTCAAAAATAAAGTCCATTTTATAAAAATAATTTTCTAATTATTTTTAATTAAATTTTTAATTAAAAAACACTATTCACCTGAAAAAACTAATACTTGACTAATAATTTATGAAACCGTTATTTACCCATTTTATTGAATCTCATTACTTAATCAAGGTGTCTAAATTATATTAAAACTTTCTTTAAGTGAGATTACTAATCCATTTGGACACATTACTAATCCTAATCATAAAATCACTATTCATAATTTACTATTCATCAAAAATCAAGTTGATCTTATTAGACTCTAAATTTCTTACTGAACATAATTGTAGAAGACCATTTTTTGAAAATAATTACACATTTTTAATTATTTAAGGTTTACATAAACATTTTTTTAAAATATCCTTTCTCTAAAATTCACCAAAAATATGCATACTATATTTATCCGGACATTTGAAAATTCATAAACATGATCATAGGAAGAAATCCCAATTTTTATTTAAAACAAAAGATTACACAAGGCAGTTATGGTCTCCTTACATAGCCCCTTATCACACCAGAATAGGACCTAAGTGTAAGGTGTGCTAAGGTGAGAGAATTCGAGGGAGGCTCAGCCAACATCTCACGAGTAGTAATTTCTATCAGTTTGAACTTCTCGCGAAGGCGATTCCATTCTAGCATTACACGATGAAGTTCGGCTTGGGTTTGGTCTAGAGCAAAGCCCAGTGGTGCTACCTCCTTCCCCAGTTCTGTTAGATGGGCTTCGATCGGTCCAAGACTACTGGGTGAGGACATCAAATCTTCTTTCTATAATAATTAACCAAGAATACTTATATTTAGAGACAATAATCAAAATGTTTAGTTTCCAGTGGTCATATTGACCAATGGTCATATAACAGTCAAAACACAACGGTATCATTTTAATTATACCCATGTTATCAAATGAAAATTTTTTGTTGAGTATAAAAATAAAATAACACATAAAATTAGGAAAGAAGATTTATTCAAAACTTCGGGTCGTTTCAATCTTCCCCCCCTTAAGAAATTGCGTCCTCTCAATTTTTTAAAAATTGGGTTTTGAAATTTCATTGAATGTCCCACATCGGAAAATGAGCCAGTAAAACTATTACTTTAAAAGAAATAAAGGGAAGTAAAAAGGTCACCCGAGTTAACCCACACTAGGATTCCATGTAGGAAAACATGGACATGGAGGAGAAAACAAAGGGTCAAGTTCTGAGGGAGAGTGATAGAAAACATGATTAGGAGAAAGTTAACCATAAGAAAATCCCAAACTTATGATGTGTGTAAACGGTCTTTGATTACCTAGTAGGAAACATAAACCAACAACGTTTTCATTTTACGTTCATTTTCATAATTTTGAGGAATTCATTTACTACATAAAACAAAAACATAAGAAAATATACCTAACTTCATGTAGAGTTTCATCCTTTAATAAGTTTCTACCAAAACTAATATTTTCTCCAAATGATGAGAATTCAAAACTACTTGGTCTCATCAAAACACAAGAATCATCTTCTAGAGAATCACATAATCCACAAAAGATTGACTATCTATTTATTCTATCTTTAAACATTATTACAAAAACAGAAAGGGTAAGGTAAAACAACTCTTCAAAAAAAGAAAGAATCCCATAGGAATGGAAACTACTTTTAAATCTTCAAAGTTCCATGGTACTACCCAGTGTTCATCATAGACCATTCCAATAATAACGGTCCTTAAGACTCCTCAAAATAAACCAAACTAAGATTGAAACCCAAATACATGAAGGATTTGATAACATAGTCTTCCAAAATAAACTTCATTGTTCATCTCCAAACAACATCAACCACTCCTAACATCTTATAACAAAAGTAGCTAACCTAAACATATTTTACCCAAGATAGGTTAATCATTCCCATAAGTAACCTAAATTACTATAAGTCCACCTTAAATTCATCGATTCTTCAAAATATAAGTCTACCTTACTCCTCAATGAAAATACCGTAGTAATATATTTACCTCGATCATATAGGATCCCCAAAATAGTGAACGTCTTCCAAAATAATAATCATCTTTTAATACCCTAATCATCTCTGTCATATTAATACGACAATCATCACGTTTCCTATCACATTGGTTGTTGGGACATGTTCTTCCATTTCCCACCATTAACTAAGAATATAAAGTATAATTAGGGGATTAAATACTTAGCTAATAATCATGAAAAGGAACTTAAAGCATATAAGGATAACTTATAGAAGAAAAGTATACCCTAAATTGTGATCCCCTAGGTTACCATATAGGTTATCCATGATCATATATTCTTATGTGAATCTTTATTTTATTTTATCTTTGTTCCTTTAACAATGGTTTATACTAAGCTTATGAATTTACCAAAGCATATCCCCCGGGAGTGTCGTAACCAAGAGTGCAGCAAGGCCCGTTGTCGTGTACCAGTTCCCGTTTGAGTCTAGCTCAAAGCGGTGTTTTCGGGTTTTACCCCTATGTACATCTATGCTAGAGCCACCTCTACCTGCTCGTATCCAGACATGGATGTATTTACTTGGCAACCCATTACTCAATACTCACCAAAATACCAGGAAGATTTCCTATATATAAGCTTTTCTATAGGCTTCTTCCTAAAGTTTTCATATCCTAATTTCCAAAAATAACTAAACCATCCTTTGATACCAACTATAGCATCCCACCTTTTTATCACATAAACTTTCATTACATTTTAAAAAACCGAGGATCTTTAAGGTTCAGTGTCTTGGAAACCAGGAACATAAAACATGAAAACATAAAACATTCTTCTTAAACACTTGAAAGGCTTATCCTCATGTTCATCCTAGTTTCATTTCTGCATCTCATAACCTGGGGACATACATCAAATGAAAGGGTGAGCAGAAGGCCCATTAAGGGAAACAAGGGAAGCATTTAACATGTGAACTTGAGATACATCAACTATGTCATGAAAAAGAACTTTAAGGCATGAGAAAGAAATCATGTGGCATATCATAATAAAAATAACATTTTTCATAACTTTAAGATTTGGCTACATCATTTAACATATACAATCATGAACATATCACCAAGGTCCATCCCCAAGGTGTCATTTGAAAATTACCAAGGTTATTCACCAAGGTATCGTGAAAATTGTAATCTCTAGTGGTTACATCATTACCCAATGCATTGGAGCGCTATCAGGGCGCACCCTTAAATTTTAATTTATTATCATGTGATCCACATATGTCATCATCAAAAATTGCACAAATAACCCATATAGAATAAAATAAATGGGTTTAATTTCATAATCATAACGTTTTAAAAACTACTTTAAAGACATGCTCTTTACGTCACTTTAAACCCACGGATAGGGAAAGCGGGTTTCATGTATGTAAATCACATATTTTAAAATAGAACATTTTGGTATATATGTGAATAACCCTGTAGAAATAAGATCTTTGAGTATTCACTTTATAACATAAAATAATTTTGAGAAAAGAGAGAGGCATTTTGAGACGAAAATTCTGCAGCATAACGCCTATGTTACAGGGTTTTAGAAAACATGGAAAAGAGAGGGGACATGGGTCAAACATTCATAAATGACCCATAAAATAGTATAGGGACAGAATATAAGGGATTTAAGAATATGGTAATGAAATTTGAAAATACACCATATGAAATGAATAACATTAAAGGAAGACAAAAAAGTAAGATTTCTCTTATTAAAATTCGGCATCCTAACGACGTCACATAAACTTCAACCAAAAATGATGAGATCAAATAGGGTCTCTAATCATATGAACATAAAATATCAGTCTGATAGATATATATATCATACCCCAACATAATAAAAAGTAACTTGAAAGACATGACATGAAAATAGATCTTGAAAACGAGATGGGTGAAAGAATCCCTTAAAAATTCGGCAGCCTAACAACGCCACTTAAAACTTCAAAATACTGAATTGAAGAGATAAAATGGGGTCTCTCATCATATGATCATAAAATATCAGTATGATAAATATAGAGATCATACCCCAACATAACAAAAAGTAACTTGAAAGACTTGACATGAAAGTAGAACTTTGAAAAGTGAGAAGGGTGAAAGAATCCCTTAAAAATTCGGCAGCCTAACGACGTCACTTAAACTTCAGAAAAAAATGAATTGACAAGATCAAATAGGGTCTCTCATCATATGAACATAAAAGATCAGTATGATAGATATAGAGATCATACCCCAACATAATAAAAAGGAACATGAAAGACTTGACATGAAAATAGATCTTCAAAACGAGAAGGGTGAAAGAACCACTTAAAAATTCGGCAGCCTAACGACGTCACTTAAAACTTAAAAATACTGAATTTAAGAGATAAAATGGGGTCTCTAATCATATGATAATAAAATATCAGTATGATAGATATAGAGATCATACCCCAACATAATAAAAAGGAACTTTAAAGACTTGACAAGAAAATAGAACTTGAAAATGAGAATGGTGAAAGAATCTCTTAAAAATTCGGCAGCCTAACGGCGCCACTTAAACATTCTTAAAATAAATCGATGAGAGAAAGAGGGGGTCTCTCATAATATGAAAATGAAAATGGAAGTAAGATGAATATATAATAACATCCTCCAACATAAGAACATGGAGCATAAAAGAAATGACATAAAAGAGATTACTTGAAAAGAAAGAGAGAGGTCGGATCCCTTACCTTAAAACGTAACTCTTAAAACTCAAAGGTTGGGACCTTGAGGGCTTGGGGGAACCTTGGGAGGACTCCTTGGGAGGTAAGGAGACCAGAACTTAGTTGGGGGAGAGTTGGCAGTGAAAACTAAAGGAGGAAAGGGTGGTTATTTATAGGGAAAGTGAGGGGACAAGGCATTAATGGCCAAGGGACACCTCAAAAGTGGTTTTCTCAAAAGCATGGGCCCTCCCATGGTACTTCCCATAGAGTTAGGCCACATGGGGACCCCCAAACAATAATTCATCCTCTTTAATCGAAAATCCCTTAAAATATCTCATGACATCATCATGACACAGTTATGATGTCATTAAACATACCGAAACCCTAAAACTGTATTTTTACTATTCATTGAAAATTCAACTTTCTCAGAAAAATACCAAAATTTCACATTAACAAAATATGAATGATCTCATTACAAAAATGAACTCCATTTTATAAAAATAATTTTCTAAATATTTTTAATTTTATTTTTAAATAAATACACTATTCACCGAAAATTCATTTTTTTCAGAAAAATCCCCAAAAATTACCATAACATAATATCGATGCTCTGAGTTCAAAAATAAAGTCCATTTTATAAAAATAATTTTCTAATTATTTTTAATTAAATTTTTAATTAAAAAACACTATTCACCTGAAAAAACTAATACTTGACTAATAATTTATGAAACCGTTATTTACCCATTTTATTGAATCTCATTACTTAATCAAGGTGTCTAAATTATATTAAAACTTTCTTTAAGTGAGATTACTAATCCATTTGGACACATTACTAATCCTAATCATAAAATCACTATTCATAATTTACTATTCATCAAAAATCAAGTTGATCTTAATAGACTCTAAATTTCTTACTGACCATAATTGTAGAAGACCATTTTTTGAAAATAATTACACATTTTTAATTATTTAAGGTTTACATAAACATATTTTTAAAATATCCTTTCTCTAAAATTCACCAAAAATATGCATACTATATTTATCTGGACATTTGAAAATTCATAAACATCATCATAGGAAGAAATCCCAATTTTTATTTAAAACAAAAGATTACACAAGGCAGTTACGGTCTCCTTACATAGCCCCTTATCACACCAGCATAGGACCTAAGTGTAAGGTGTGCTAAGGTGAGAGAATCCGAGGGAGGATCGACCAACATCGCATGAGTAGTAATTTATATCAGTTTGAATTTCTCGCGAAGGCGATTCCATTCTAGCTTCACACGATGAAGTTCGGCTTGGGTTTGGTCTAGAGCAAAGCCCAGTGGTGCTACCTCCTTCCCAGGTTCTGTTAGATGGGCTTCGATCGGTCCAAGACTACTGGGTGAGGACATTGAATCTTCTTTCCATAATAATTAACCAAGATTACTTATATTTAGAGACAATAATCAAAACGTTTAGTTTCCAGCGGTCATATTGATCAATGGTCATATAACAGTGAAAACCCAACGGTCTCATTTTAATTATACCCATGTTATCAAATGAAAATTTTTTGTTGAGTATAAAAATAAAATAACACGTAAAATTAGGAAAGAAGATTTATTCAAAATTTCGGGTCGTTACAATCTTCCCCCCTTAAGAAATTATGTCCTCGCAATTTTTTAAAAATTGGGTTTTGAAATTTCATTGAATGTCCCACATCGGAAAAGGAGTCAGTAAAACTATTACTTTAAAAGAAATAAAGGGAAGTACAAAGGTCACCCGAGTTAACCCACACTAGGATTCCATGTAGGAAAACATGGACATGGAGGAGAAAACAAAGGGTCAAGTTCTGAGGGAGAGTGATAGAAAACATGATTAGGAGAAAGTTAACCATAAGAAAATCCCAAACTTATGATGTGTGTAAACGGTCTTTGATTACCTAGTAGGAAACATAAACCAATAACGTTTTCGTTTTACGTTCATTTTCATAATTTTAAGGAATTCATTTACTACATAGAACAAAAACATAAGAAAATATACCTACCTTCATGTAGAGTTTCATCCTTTAATAAGTTTCTACCAAAACTAATATTTTCTCCAAATGATGAGCATTCAAAACTACTTGGTCTCATCAAAACACAAGAATCATCTTCTAGAGAATCACATAATCCACAAAAGATTTACTATCTATTTATTCTATCTTTAAACATTATCCCAAAAACAGAAAGGGTAAGGTAAAACAACTCTTCAGAAAAAGAAAGAATCCCATAGGAATAGAAACTACTTTTAAATCTTCAAAGTTCCATGGTACTACCCAAAGTTCATCATAGACCATTCCATAAATAACGGTCCTTAAGATTCCTCAAAATAAACCAAACTAAAATTGAAACCCAAATACAAGAAGGATTTGATAACATAGTCTTCCAAAATAAACTTCATTGTTCATCTCCAAACAACATCAACCACTCCTAACATCTTATAACAAAAGTAGCTAACCTAAACATATTTTACCCAAGATAGGTTAATCATTCCCATAAGTAACCTAAATTACTATAAGTCCACCTTAAATTCATCGATTCTTCAAAATATAAGTCAACCTTACTCCTCAATGAAAATACCATAGTAATATATTTACCTCGATCATATAGGATCCCCAAAATAGTGAAAGTCTTCCAAAATAATAATCATCTTTTAATACCCTAATCATATCTGTCATATTAATACGACAATCATCACATTTCCTATCACATTGGTTGTTGGGACATGTTCTTCCATTTCCCACCATTAACTAAGAATATAAAGTATAATTAGGGGCTTAAATACTTAGCTAATAATCATGAAAAGGAACTTAAAGCATATAAGGATAACTTTTAGAAGAAAAAGTATACCCTAACTTGTGATCCCCTAGGTTCCCATCTAGGTTATCCATGATCATATATTCTTATGTGAATCTTTATTTTATTTTATCTTTGTTCCTTTAACAAAGGTTTATACTAAGCTTATGAATTTACCAAAGCATATCCCCCAGGAGTGTCGTAACCAATAGTGCAGCAAGGCCCGTTGTTGTGTACCAGTTCCCGTTTGAGTCTAGCTCAAAGCGGTGTTTTCGGGTTTTACCCCTATGTACATCTGTGCTAGAGCCACCTCTACCTGCTCGTATCCAGACAGAGATGTATTTACTTGGCAACCCATTACTCAATACTCACCAAAATACCAGGAAGATTTCCAATATATAAGATTTTCTATAGGCTTCTTCCTAAAGTTTTCATATCCTAATTTCCACAAATAACTAAACCATACTTTGATACCAACTATAGCATCCCACCTTTTTATCACATAAACTTTCATTACATTTTACAAAACCGAGGATCTTTAAGGTTTAGTGTCTTGCAAACGAGGAACATAAAACATGAAAACATAAAAAATTCTTCTTAAACACTTGAAAGGCTTCTCCTCATGTTCATCCCAGTTTCATTACTGCATCTCATAACCTGGGGACATACATCAAATGAAAGGGTGAGTAGAAGGCCCAGTAAGGGAAACAAGGGAAGCATTTAACATGTGAACTTGAGATACATCAACTATGTCATGAAAAAGAACTTTAAGGCATGAGAAAGAAATCATGTGGAATATCATAATAAAAATAACATTTTTCATAACTTTAAGATGTGGCTACATCATTTAACATAGACAATCATGAACATATCACCAAGGTCCATCCCCAAGGTGTCATTTGAAAATTACCAAGGTTATTCACCAAGGTATCGTGAAAATTGTAATCTCTAGTGGTTACATTATTACCCAATGCATTGGAGCGCTATCAGGGCGCACCCTTAAATTTGAATTTATTATCATGTGACCCACATATGTCATCATCAAAAATTTCATAAATAACCCATATAACATAAAATAAATGGGTTTCATTTTATAATCATAACATTTTAAAAACTACTTTAAAGACATGCTCTTTACGTCACTTTAAACCCACAGAAAGGGAAAGCGGGTTTCATGTATGTAAATCCCAGAATTTAAAATAGAACATTTTGGTATATATGTGAATACCCCTGTATAAATAAGAGCTTTGAGTATTCAATTTATAACATAAAAAAATTTTGAGAAAAGAGATAGGCATTTTGAGACGAAAATTCTGCAGCATAACGGCTATGTTATAGGGTTTTAGAAAACATTGAAAAGAGAGGGGACATGGGTCAAACATTCATAAATGACCCATAAAACAGTAGAGGAACAGAATATAAGGGATTTAAGAACATGGAAATGAAATTTGAAAATATAACATATGAAATGAAGAACATGAAAGGAAGACAAAAAAAATAAGATTTCTCTTATTAAAATTCGGCAGCCTAACGACGTCACATAAACTTCAACCAAAAATGAATTGATGAGATCAAATAGGGTCTCTCATCATATGAACATAAAAGATCAGTATGATAGATATATAGATCATACCCCAACATAATAAAAAGGAACTTGAAATACATGACATGAAAATAGATCTTGAAAACGAGAAGGGTGAAAGAATCCCTTAAAAATTCGGCAGCCTAACAACGCCACTTAAAACTTCAAAATACTGAATTGAAGAGATAAAATGAGGTATCTCATCATATGATCAAAAAATATCAGTATGATAAATATAGAGATAATACCCCAACATAAGAAAAAGGAACTTGAAAGACTTGACATGAAAGTAGCACTTTGAAAAGTGAGAAGGGTGAAAGAATCCCTTAAAAATTCGGCAGCCAAACAGCGTAACTTAAACTTCAGAAAAAATGAATTGACAAGATCAAATAGGGTCTCTCATCATATGAACATAAAAGATCAGTATGATAGATATAGAGATCATACACCAACATAATAAAAAGGAACATGAAATACTTGACATGAAAATAGATCTTGAAAACGAGAAGGGTGAAAGAACCACTTAAAAATTCGGCAGCCTAACGGCGTCACTTAAAACTTCAAAATACTGAATTTAAGAGATCAAATGGGGTCTCTCATCATATTATCATAAAATATCAGTATTATAGGTATAGAGATAATACCCCAACATAATAAAAAGTAACTTTAAAGACTTGACAAGAAAATAGAACTTGAAAATGAGAATGGTGAAAGAATATCTTAAAAATTCGGCAGCCTAACGGCGCCACTTAAACATTCTTAAAATGAATCGATGAGAGAAAGAGGGGGTCTCTCATAATATGAACATGAAAATGGAAGTAAGATGAATATAGAAGAACATCCTCCAACATAAGAACATGGAGCATAAATGAAATGACATAAAAGAGATTACTTGAAAAGAAAGAGAGAGGTTGGATCCCTTACCTTAAAACGTAACTCTTAAAACTCAAAGGTTGAGACCTTGAGGACTTGGGGGCACCTTGGGAGGACTCCTTGGGAGGTAAGGAGACCAGAACTTCATTGGGGGAGAGTTGGGAGTGAAAACTAAAGGAGGAAAGGGTGGGTATTTATAGGGAAAGTGAGGGGACAAGGCATTAATGGCCAAGGGACACCTCAAAAGTGGTTTTCTCAAAAGCATGGGCCCTCCCATGGTACTTCCCATGGAGTTAGGCCACATGGGGACCCACAAAAAATAATTCATCCTCTTTAGTCGAAAATCCCTTAAAATATCTCATGACATCATCATGACACAGTTATGATGTCATTAAACATACCGAAACCCTAAAACTGTATTTTTACTATTCATTGAAAATTCAACTTTCTCAGAAAAATCCCAAAATTTTACATTAACCTAATATGAATGATCTCATTTCAAAAATGAACTCCATTTTATAAAAATAATTTTCTAAATATTTTTAATTTTATTTTTAAATAAATACACTATTCACCGAAAATTCATTTTTTTTTTCAGAAAAATCCCCAAAAATTACCATAACATAATATCGATGCTCTAAGTTCAAAAATAAAGTCCATTTTATAAAAATAATTTTCTAATAATTTTTAATTAAATTTTTAATTAAAATACACTATTCACCTGAAAAAACTAATACTTGACTAATAATTTATGAAACCGTTATTTACCCATTTTATTGAATCTCATTACTTAATCAAGGTGTCTAAATTATATTAAAACTTTTTTTAAGTGAGATTACTAATCCATTTGGACACATTACTAATCCTAATCATAAAATCACTATTCATAATTTACTATTCATCAAAAATCAAGTTGATCTTGTTAGACTCTAAATTTCTTACTGAACATAATTGTAGAAGACCATTTTTTGGAAATAATTACACATTTTTAATTATTTAATGTTTACATAAACATTTTTTTAAAATATCCTTTCTCTAAAATTCACCAAAAATATGCATACTATATTTATCCGGACATTTGAAAAGTCATAAACATCATCATAGGAAGAAATCCCAATTTTTATTTAAAACAAAAGATTACACAAGGCAGTTACGATCTCCTTACATAGCCCCTTATCACACCAGCATAGGACCTAAGTGTAAGGTGTGATAAGGTGAGAGAATCCGAGGGAGGCTCGGCCAACATCGCACGAGTAGTAATTTCTATCAGTTTGAACTTCTCGCAAAGGGGATTCCGTTCTAGCTTCACACAATGAAGTTCGGCTTGGGTTTGGTCCAGAGCAAAGCCCAGTGGTGCTACCTCCTTCCCAAGTTCTGTTAGATGGGCTTCGATCGGTCCAAGACTACTGGGTGAGGACATCGAATCTTCTTTCTATAATAATTAACCAAGATTACTTATATTTAGAGATAATAATCAAAACGTTTAGTTTCCAGCGGTCATATTGACCAATGGTCATATAACAGTCAAAACCCAACGGTCTCATTTTTATTATACCCATGTTATAAAATGAAAAAGTTTTGTTGAGTATAAAAATAAAATAACACATAAAATTAGGAAAGAAGATTTATTCAAAATTTCGGGTCGTTACATTACGAGTTCGCGAAATTTTACAGCGCTTGATTCCGAGGCCCGGTGTGCCTAGAATCAATTTCTAAAGTTTTGTTCGAGTACGTTCAGTAATCGTACGAACGAGTTTTTATAACTTTTGAACTGTTACTCGGAATTGAAATCTGAGGGAACCGTTGAAATCTTAGAGCCGATATTTTCTTAAGAAGTCTTTCACCTCGACGACAGTTGGTCAAGAATAAAAGTTAGTTTTTGGATTTTTATAAAATAATAATAAAATAAAGTGTGCAACAACTTTATTTTATTTGAGTCAGCTTTGGGTGTGTGGAGGTTAAAACCTCCAAGAGGAGGTTAGAGGTTGGGGCCACCACACCTTAACCTCCCATGAGAGGTTATGGTGGTGGGGCCCACCCGAACTCAACATCCCATGGGAGGATAAATGATTTGGGGACCACCCAACTTTTAACCCCTTGATACTCTTCATTAAGTGGGGAGAATCCTTGAACTCCACACTTAATGGTGACACCACCCTTGGAGCCTCTCCACCTTCCCTTTTAATTAAATGGACCCAAACCCTTTAATTAAATGGATCCAACCCCTTTAATTAATGTGCCAACCTCTCGTGGATTAATTGGAGGAGCCAACATAATTAATTCACCATTTTGAAATTTGTGCGAACGATTAAAATCATAGACAAACAATTATTTTGGGCACTTTCTTTTGATAGGTCTTGGGAGAAAAGAGAGTTCTCTCCAACGAAGAACCCTCTCCAACAAAGAACGCTCTTCCGGTAAAGAACGCTCTCTTGATGAAGAACGATGATGAGGGACGCCTTCCACTATGAAGAACGACCTCCTCCGATCTTATTCCTCGAACTCCTTCGACGTGGGACGTGTTCATATACCATGGATTGATGACCATCTTTCCGTGACGTCAACGAATGATGACCGACGAATCAAAGGTAGGGGTTTAGTTTCTTTTAAGCGTCATGTTCTTCCTTTCTTTTAAAAACTAAGAATGATGATGTTCATCTTTTACGGGTGGAATATTGTGCTTCGTTCTTGAGAACCAATTGTTACCACCCTAAACACGGAGGGTGCGGGCCAAACCAACGTGACCCGACTCCTTCGCGGATCTTATTTTTATTGAATTTCGGCTTGGAGATAAAGCAAGAAGCAACGAAGGCGGCAACGATGAAGGCTTCCCTACCCGCGGCCTCCGCAAATCGAGCCGCCCCCGCGGCGCACCGGTGCTCCCGGCCGAACACCGCTGGCCGAGCGGCGCCTGACCCGCCTACCCGCGGCCTCCCAAAGCCCTGCCCGGTGCACGCCCCGACCGAACCCACGGCCAGCCCGGCCCCGCCGACACCCTGCCTGGTGCTCCCGCGCGCTGCCGACGCCCCCGCGCGCTGCCCGCGCCCCGCGCGCGCAACCCCGTGCCCCCGTGCGCTGCCTGCGCCCCCGTGTGCTGCCCCGTACACTTCCTGTGCTCTCGGCGCCCTGTGGCGCCCTACTCGATGCCCCCGGTGCCCTACTGCGCCCTGCCCGGCGCCCCCAGCACCATGCTTGGCCCTGCCCAGCGCCCCCAGTGCCCTGCTACGCCCTACCCGGCGCCCCCGGTGCCCTGACGTGGCCTACCTGGCATCCCTAGCGCCCTACCATGGCCTGCTTGGCCCCTGCCACAGCCTTGCCGGTGCCCCCGCGCCCTGCCCGACGTCCCCGCGCCCTGCCCGGTGCCCCTGCGGCGTCCCAGCTACCTCACGGCCACTTGGCTGAGCTGGTTCCCCACCCCCCTCACGGTGCCCTGGCCAAACCACCCCAGCCACACCCTTTGGGCTGAGCCATGTCAAGCCGTGCCCCTCACGGCACTGGCCAAACTGGCCCTGGCCTTTGGGCCGAGTCGCCTACGTGGCGACCTCCGGGCCGAACTGTCCTTGCAGTCTGCTGGGCCGGGCCCAACGGACCGAGCCGAACTTAACGGGCTAACCCACCCAATGGACCAGGTCAGACCCATACCAGGTCAGCCTAGTCAGTGTTAGGCTGAGTCAGTTCGACCGGGTCAGACCCGAACCAGGCCCATTACCGCCCCTTTACTTTCTTTGGCCATATCTTTGGCACCGGATGTCCGTTTGACGAACCATCAACGACGCTGATATTCATGGAGCGTAGCCTTCCCTTTGAGTATATCCCACTGGAGTTGGGGGTATAGTTGAGTTACGGTCAGGTTGGATCATACACGAATCCAACCAGGCCCCCAGGACTAAAAGGCTAATAACTAACAGACCGAGAGTCTGATTAACGCGTTTTCTGTTGCATTGAGGCCCCTATGATGTGGCAGACCTTTGAGATACTTCTTCATGGAACTTTGTGATAGTTTGATTATTTCCCAGTAGCTCATGTAGCAGATCCTTCCAGTGACGAGCAGACAGAGTGCAGAGACCTAGTAGCTGGTAGACCTAACGACTGTTTGACCGATTCGAATCAGAGTGATTTGACTAGCCTAGTGGGGAGCACCTGGTAGTTGGCAGTAGAACCATGGTGGAGGAGCTCCTGGTAGTTGGTGACAGACCCGTGGTACTCAATAGGAGGAGTACCTCTGCAAGCTATTAGGGGGAGCGCCTGGTAGTTGGCGACAGACCCATAGTGGAGGAGCACCTGGTAGTTGGCAGCAGACCCACGGTACTCGACAGGAGGAGTACCTCAACAGTCCAAGGTTAGTGAGAAGCGCCTTAATTTCGTGACAGACCCACTGTACTCAATAGAGGAGGAGTTCTCCACCAGCCGTGGTTTTGATAATGAAAATCCTGGTTTGAGCTGAGTTAATGACTTTTGTGTTTTTCTCATGATTGAGATGGGTTACTAGATAACTTAGGTATATGTATAGGCATATAACTAAGTAATAGTTATCCGTTGAATTCATACTTTTTGGTTTATCCTTGTTGGATTTTGTGAGACCTTGAGGGTCTCGGGGTCCCTACTGAGTATCGTTATACTCACCCATTCACGGGCTATGCCCGCACCTCGTTATGTTGGTTGCATATGACAGAAAACGCTAACTGAGGCAGAGAGTAGCGGGACTGGATGGTACCCGGAGGTGGACCACTCGGCGTGATGGTACACAGAGCAGACAGACAGACGTAGAGTGCTGAGGAGGCCATCTGTACCTACCCTTCAGGTAGGAAACCCCAGAGGATGACCTCATAGCTGCTTTACTTTTCTTCAGTTGTACTTGCTTTCAGTTGTACTTGTACTTTCCTGTTGGGCTTGTATTTCCAGCCCCTTTTACTTTCCATAACTTCTTTTGTATACAGTTTTACTTAGTGTTTTGCTTCCATTTGTGTACTCTGATGTGTTTGTTTACAGTTATAAAGGCAATGCCTTCCCAGTTTAAGGATTTACGCCTTCAGTACTAGTCGCCAGCCCCTATTCTATGGAAGGCAGGCTTGGGGTAGTCACGATACGGGCCCAGGGGGATGGGTTGTGACATTCATGACCTATTTAGTCATTTTTATTAGTTGTAAATTGTATTATTTTAAGACCTCTTAAACTAAGTTAATTCTTAAAATTTTAAATACTTTTTTTAAACCTACAATTCTCCCCCATCTTGTATTGTGCCTTCTCATGCACATTTATATCTATATTATGATCCAATGTACCTTATTTTCAAAGATTATAATATATCATAAATTATGATTAAAACTATAAAAATTAGGAATTTACACATCAATTTTTTCACTTCATGAAATTTCATTCTTAAATAAATTAAATTTTATAAATAATAGAATCTAAATTTTAAAAACATGTAAATAAAAATAAAACCATATATATAATATTTTATTATTTAATTTAAAATTTAAAACGTTAAATAATTATAACTTCTTATATTAATAGTGTGATGTTTTTGTAGATAAATTATACCAATTTAAGAAATAATTCTCTTTATTGTGATTCATCGCTGAAATCTATATTGATAATAAGAATGAAAAAATGTAAAAATATTTAAATCCATGGAATAGACATTTAAAAGTTTAATTATATAATACAAATTATATTCATAATATATGGAATTTATTATATGGGGTTGTTTTTGTTACATAACAATTTTAATTTATTATATATTCTCTTGTAAGGTAATGTAATCATTAAATTATTATGGTTTTCATTATGAATAATATCCATGACACTAAAACGTTATACGTAGGTATTTATATGATAATTTAATTGTTCATATTTATAAGATGATTTTAGAAAAAAAATATATTAAATTTTAAATCACCATGTCTAAATTAGGTAATGATGAATTTTTGGTAAATTTTTATGAATTTTTATTTTTAGATGAATATTTTAATATAGTATATGTATGTGAAACACTATTAAAGTTAATTATGATATAAAAATGATTTAATAACTTGGTTTAATCATTTTAATGACATAATATATGTATTATTATTTAAATAAATGATTTAAAAAAAATTAATTCAACTAACGAATCATAATATGAATTTTTAATACAGAAAACATATTTTATTTTATTAAAAAACTATTTTCCATATCTTTAAAGTTTATTAAAATGACATTATTTAGTTTGGGGTAGTTTTAAAATTTAGTAAAATAATATTTTTTTTAACATAATATAATTTTTATAATTCAAACATTTATTATGGAAAACATTTTTGAAATGTTTAATTAAGTATATTTTAATATAATGATTTGAAACTCCTCACCATCAATTACATGTTTATTCTCCATGTTTCCCTATAAATAGAACCCTATTCACCCCATTATCATTTGTTCAAATATTACTAGGAATTATTAATTCTCGTAATATCTCTTTATTATCTTTTAATGAGGCCTATAAGGTTTTATTGGGATTCAATTTTATGTTCTAAGTGATATCTGAATAATTACATGGTTCTATATCTTTAATTTTATATATGAAATTCATTCATAGTGATTCTTTACATGATCAAATACTTAATCATAATTTTTTATTATGACTATGTATTACATATATTCCAATAAATATAAAAACATGTGTTAATATAAATAATTGTAAAAACCTAGTTCAATCTCAATCATTATATCTTTATATAGAGGAAAGTTATGTAGTTGGTATAAAAATGTAATTTTAGGTAATTATGGGTCACACAAACATTATGGATTTATATAAAAATATAGATTATCCTATTAATTAATAACGGATTTTTTCTTTATGGTGTTTCTATTGATTCTTATTCTATGTTAATCCATTCAATTGATACCATAATAAATCATGATACAAAAGTTTTGTAACCAGTTTTCTTATTCCAATATTCTTGTTAAGTCATTTTTTAACCTTCAGTCTATTACAAAATCCACCAATTATATATATTGGATAAAGGGAATCTGCATCACTGCCTTATGCCTACATTATTATAATACCACTAAAGTTATAATCCAACTATAATAAAAACATTTCTTTCAATACCTTTTCTTATGAAATCATTATTACTTATTAAAACCTTGTTAATTTATGAGTTATAGTTTTTCTATAAGCCGTTCAATGTGAATAAAATTTGCTTCATTACATTTTTTAAGGGGATTAACCTAGATGACCATATAATTCTAATGATTAGGGAATCCCTATATTTAAAATATCTTCATAATTGTGGGTTAAATATAATTATTGATATCATGTTATGAATGATTCATTTTATCATGAATGAATTTAAGTTATTACCTTGTTTTTTAGAAAAGTGTCCAGAGTTATAAAACCACTAATGTATTGGGTAATATTTCATCTCCAAAAATACTATATATTGGGAACAATTATGATATTGTGACATTTTAAATTTTCTTCTTATAATAGGTATTATGACCACATGTTTATGATTTCCAATTATTAATCATTATTTATTACATTATTTTACAGGTTCTATAGTAGTATCTTTTCATGATGATGCATTATCTTCCATGATGATATCTATTTTGGAACTATGATATTTTAGATTTCATAATTAAATATCATTATCTATATTGATTCCTTATATTATATGTTGATACTTCTATTATTTATATATATCCTACTTATTCAAGATATATTCCCAAGATATAATATGCTTTAACCCATGTTCAATGGTATATTCTTCCTTGATACACTAACTTGTCTTTATGATACCCTTACTGAATGCTTAAGATCAAACTTTTCTTATGTTTCCCATTTACATATTAAATTATACATATTATAAGCAATATAGGGAATAAATATAATATATGTCATGGAATTATCAACAATTTTTTTAAATAAATGTTATTTTATTTCATTTCATCTCATACTGGGTCTTAACAAACCAAATGAATCTCAGTATTCCAATATTAATTAATTATAAATTATATATTCCATTTAACTCATAGAAATTAAAAAAATAATCATGAAATAAAAAATATATATCACAATATATAATTAATCTTAACATAAACATAATAATTCATTATTTATCAAAAAAATCCTCTGAAACTATACAATATGCCAATGATACTTTAATGGGACAAATATCAAGTTAAAAATTGTAAACACTATTTTTGGATCAACAAATAACATGATTCAAAGGGATAGATTAAATAGTTATCATTATCAACAATTTAATTAAACATAATCATTTATTTAGGTTTCCCACGACATAAACCCAATTAGAAAAACCTAAAAATAAAAAAAAACTAATTTCTTAGTTATTTAATATCAACCATAAAACAACAATTCACCTATGTCTTACGAAATTTTATCCAAATAAAAATATTTTAATTTTAATACAAACATCACTAAATATAAAAATGATAAAAAGGATTTAATCCCCCCACCTTGAGGTAAAAATCAATTTCATAAAATATAGGAATATAATATTTTACCTCCTCATAGTAGTTTTAATATGCTCGAAAAAAGCAATAAATATTAATTTATTAAAATTAAAATTAGATCTATAAAATGAAAACTAAATCAAATAAAAACCCTATATAACCACCCCTCTTGATCACATAAAATATCAAGCATGAATAGTTGAATAATTAGTTAATGGTAGAAAAAATTAGGTGGAATGGTTAATTAGAGGAGAGAGGTTAAAGGGAGAGAAATATTGTCAATGGTGAGGGCATCAAACCCCCACAGAAAAAAATTCATTATTCTAATTTTAATTTAAAAAATATATAGATGCATCCAATTTTTTAGAAATAATTGATAATAAAATCAAAATTAACAAATTAAAATGATGAGTGGGAGATACCATATGTCCTCTATAAAAATAGAAACAAATGAAATATTTTTCATTAGAAAATAAAATGTAATCAATTTCACTAATTTGAATATTAATCATAATAAATCAATAATTTTCCCCTTAATTCTATATATATTTTATTTTACGTTCCCAATAAATAAATTATAAATAATTAAAAAAAGTCACCAATTCTAATTTATTATATAATTTTATTAAATATTTAATTATTACTATTTTATAACGATATTTTGAAAAAAATCATATACTATTAAATAAATAAATGAATTCAATTAAAATATATGATTATGTAATAATATTTAAAAAATTAAATAATTAATTAATCACATATTAATTTAACATGTATTATTAAATATTTTATTTATCTAAAGATAAATGATAATTGTAATAATATCAAATAGGAAAACATTTTATTAATCATTCAATAAATCAATTATAGACTATATTATAAATTATATTGATAAAGTTAATCTAAAATACCCAAATCTATTAATGAATATAGAGAAAACATAAGAGGAAAATCTCTCACTTTAGTTAATGAATGGTAAAGGGTAAGGGAAAGTTCTAGGCCAAATCCAGTAAAAAGATTTCTAGAGGATCTAAATAATTTTTAAATTTCTAAGAAGGAAAAGGATATCATAAAAATTGATTGCATTTAAAAAAAAGGGATAGGGAAGATGGATTTTCCTACTCACTTAAAGTAGTTGGGGATTTTTTTATAGGAGTGAGGATTCTATCATGGGTTATAATGTTATAATGATAAAATTTATTACTTTTTTCTTATGTATTTGATATAATCTAGTTTCTTATATTTTTTTATCATTAAAAATTTTATATAATTAACAATATTTAAAATATAAAATTTTACAAAAAAATTACCATTCATAATAAATAAAATATTAAGTTACACCCTTGAATATATAGGTATTGTTTTATTAGATATTAGAGACATATTATATATTTTTGACATGTAACTCTAAAAAATTATTAATAATGCATCATAATATTCCTATGAACATATCATAAACACCACATTACATGAGAACCCTTGGAGATAGACATCAAAAAAATAAAGAGTGTGATCTACTAGCATAGTGAGGTACATATATATGTAGAGATGATTTAAAATTAATTATAGTAAGTTTATGATATCAAAATCATAGTATAAATATGCAACATATCCCATTAATATGAAAAAAACATAATAGTTCGACATAACATAAGTCAATTATCAAAACTAATACACTATTCTAATGTAGAATAGGATCAGTACTCAATACACATAAATAGTATCTCATATGATATAAACATTTCCCAATGAAATGGGGGATATGTAATTTCAAGTTCACTCATCACATCATAATATTTCCATACATAAGTGTTATATATAGATGAAAGGGATGTAAATCATAATATATCAAAATAAATTCCTTATATAGTTAATCCTTGAAAAGGAAACATGTTTCAAAATAATAATATGTGTAATACTATTAGCATAAATAAAATAAAATATTATGGAAAGTCATATATATACCCATATAATAATGGAAAATGTAAAATAGATGTTCAAAGTGTGATATATTCAAATAATAAATAAATATATACAAAAAATTGTCAAATTACTGAGAAAAATAGTATATAATAAAGAAATTAAGATTATGTAATGAAAAATCCCCATTACCTAAAATTCTAACTTACTTATACATAATTTAAATCCTTGTATAAAAAATTTTATTAATAAATTGATAATTTCATAAAAATATATATTTATTTCAATTATTATTAATCATTTATATTTTTTATTATTTATTTATAACATACTTTTCACAACATATGTATTTAGGTATTATTAATCCTTATATTTCCATGATTTATTCGATATTATGGTATTTTTAATTTTCATTGTAAAATATATTTTAAATTATAAAATTTCAAAGTAATTTTTTCATTATTGTCTTACAAGATAGAAAGTTAAAATTTTATTTGAGTATAGCAAGTTTAATTTCAAAAAATGTATTCATCCGTTCATTCATTTGTGGTGGTTTTGCATATTTATACTCATGTAATTTATATCATTAAATCATTTTAAATATAACATAAATAAATTATTAATGTTACATTTAACCATGAATAAATTGATTATTTTTATCCACAAATGGGGTGATATTTATATAAAATCAACATCCATGTAGGTGGTTAAAATGACAATTTGATAGACATGGATGTAGAGAAACAAAATTAAAGATAATTGAGACTTTTATATTTCTATTTATAATTTAAAAAGTTTAATAAAATTTATGTGATTTAATCCTAATGAATATTTAAATTTATAAAATTTATTAATTTTTAAAAATAATATAATGATTTTTACCACTTTTTCATAGTTGATCTTTCTCATAATTCTACTATGTTTTGTTTTTTTGGGATTTAATATTACTAAAACCACACTAAGGATATTAGTTATACTATAAGAAGGAATTTATTCATATTATAATGTGATAAAATATTTTTTCAGTGGTAATTTATGATTAATGAAAGTTGGTATTTATATGCATGCTTAATAATATTTTCTTTAAAAATGATAAATTATTATTTCATTCTCTTAAGTATATATCTTCAATATAGGGTTCTCCATTATAGTTTTTTTGTTTATATATCAAGTCATGCTATCATATTGGGATGAGTATTATTCATGCACATATATAAGTAGATTTAATGTGTTGTATTTTATTTCAATATATTGATCATATTTAATTTCTCTCACAAACTATTTATTATTTCTCATGTTGAATATTTTTGGAATCCATATTAAAAAAGTACCACCAATTTTATAAAATCAAAAAACTAAATATATAAAATTAAATTAATGAATAAAAATACAAGTTCATAAAAATTATGTTTATAGTGTAGGACATACTTCTAATCCATTGAATAAAATTAATTATTTTTATATAAAACTATTTTATTATTATTTAAAGTTATTAATTATTATTTATATATAACCACTATTTTTTTAATGTTAAGTATATATTTATAATATTTGAAAAATTTACTTTTAAAAATTACATTATAATAATATAATAATGGTACTCAAATATTATATCACCATTGGTCATATAACTAGCAATCATATAATGAAAAAATTATCCACTTACCTTTTCTTATATTACCAAAAGTACATTTCCCAAAATCATTCATATCAATTATTTATTTGTCTCCCTATATTTTTTCATTATTAAAAAAATAGATTTCATTGATAATATTTATCTTTCTTTATAAAATTATTCTCTTTGCCATGATACTTATTTGTTTCTATGACCCAATGTATGTTTAGCTTCAATTAGGGATTATTTTTATATTTTATTTAATTTTTATCTTTATATGTTAAGATAACTATTTTAATTTTTTATTAATATTATTTTAAAATAATACCATTATTTTTTATTTTATTATATTTTTTCTATGATGGTGCATGGATACCTGGCATAACTTTTAGTTTTATTTTATCTTATTCTAATTCATAATTTTATTTAATAATAAAATGAAAACAAAAAGTATTGTTATATATGATCATTATATAAGATTTTCTGAAATGAGATGTAAACCTTAACATTGGTAAGGAAATAATATTTGTTTCATTATCAATGAAGACATATCATATAACTCTACCAAGTGTATACATGTTATAGTTGTAATTATGTTATAATGGTGCATCAATAGATATCAATTTTATTTATATATCATTTTCATACATGAATGTTATCATGATGTTATTAAAGAATAATAATTTTTCAATATTTAAAAATGAAAAATTTTATTGAAGATGTCACATATTAAATAAATTTTAATAAATAGGTTAAAAATATATCACTTTAATATAGTTTAGCTTTGGAATTATCACCAAAATCATATAAAAAATAATTTCATGAAAAATAAAATGGAATGGTTGAATAAACACAATTAATTAGAAAAAATTTGGTGCTTGCCAACATTTTCTATTATAAAAAATGAATAAATAATTTTTTGTTGTAAAGGAGAACGAATTGATGATTATTGATTCATATTGATTTAAATCTATATAACAAATGATTATTTCATCTTATGGTGTATATCAATACATTATATGCTTTTTTGATGAATTATATGAATATGTTTATGTGTTTTCTATGAGACAAAAACTATAATACTTTGAAATGTTCAAGTAATTATATAATAAACTCAAAATCAATGTGGAATAAATATTAGAATAATTTAATCATGTTATGGTAGGAAATATTTAATTAAAAAAAATTATGACTATCCTAGAGAGTGGAATATTTTCTCATTTAAATCTTTATATAACACCAGTTTTTATTGTGTATCAAAGAGGGGAAATCATACTTAATGTAATTTGGTTTTAACTATGATGATTATTGTTGACCTACATTTTTCTTTCAGAGTTTATAATATTAAAATCAACATTTTCAATAAACCATGTTCTTAATAATATTTTGAGAAAGGAGACATATGATAATAGATTACAAAATGTTTCATTTTATATTTTATGAATTTTTAGTTTAGTAAATATTACATGAGATGTATAAAATTAGGTGGCCAAATACCTGAATATGTTAAGTTGATTTTCTTTTTTGTTTTAAATATATGATAGATAATTATATTTATTACATAACTAATAAAAATGATTATTTCTTCCTCAGGTAAATTTCAATAAAAGGACTTAAATTTTAGAATAATTGTTCATGGGAACCAAACCAGTTGAATTTCATGACCCAAAATATAAAATTGATCTTAAAATTGAACCTCGTGATCCCCTTAAGTTATTGAAATGGTAGAAACTGTAAATTATGATACAAAAGGACTAAAAAGATCTTATAGGATTCCTTATGATCATAATAGACATTTTTTCATATGGGAAGTGATCATGATGTAAAATTTATGAATGATGAAATAATAACCAAGATGAAATATTAAATTTTGAATCTAAAAAATGGAGATATCATATAAAATTTTAGAAAAAAATCCATACACACTATGTAACAACGACAAATCCTCACTCCTGAATCAAATACTAAAATCATAAATAATAAATTTATAAATTTGATATTGATAATTATGACAGTAATTTCTCCATCCAAAACATGTAACATCAAAAGAAAATATTGGATTATTTGAGTAGCCAAGTAATATTTTGGATTAGAGTTTTAGAAAATTCCTGAAACTCTTAACAACCCAGGTTCATAGAAAAGTGGATCTTAATGATCAACATTATATCCCACAATACCCATCTTTTCATATTCACTGTTGAAGGTTTCAGGCGCAGCGAAAGCGTGTTAGTGGGTTTTCCCAACTTTAATTTTAATGTTAAACAACGTTCAATCCGAGATCTTTCATGATTTAAAATGCCGAATCTTCGGAATAGAATGAAGAACGAAAAAGAAAAGAAGAGTCCCGGAACCCTTGAGATAAGATCATCATATGTTGGTTATAATTAATTTAATTAATTAATAAGAATTACCTCGATGGAATTCTTTCTTCGTTGGAGTCTCCAGTCACGATCCTGTGATCCATCATTGCGTCGTAGAATCCAAGTACATGATTCCTCTAACGGTGATCCACACATGCTCCACGTATCTTTGGATGTCTCCTAAGGGATCTCCGGGTGCTAACGCGGAAGAGCCTTCGCTTGCGATGTCCGCCTTCAACCACCGTGATCTGGTGGAGGATCTCACTCTCGTAACTTGAAAGCATTCTTGGTGGAAAAGGAATTATCTCTTGGCTTGAGAGTATTTCCCAGTCCGTTGTGCACAACAATGGCTCTAACTCCATGAGAATAGTGTAATTAGGATTATAATACTTAGAATAATAAAATGAATTAATTACCCGAAAGCATTTAATCATTTCATTTAATTCTTAGTAATACCCCATGTCTTAATAATGACAGTTAACCATCATTATTACTTCACATGTTCCTAACACATTATATTTAATATCATTCAATTAAATAAACAAAATTTTCTCACAAATCCCGAAAAACAAACTACACGGCGTGTATATAAATATACATGGCGTGTACTTTTATTTTTCATTTTATTTATTTCCTCCACCTCATTTATTAGACCTTGAGTAATGGCTATTTATTTCTTAAATAAATGTAACTGCATTACTTTCTAATAAGTATATATATATATTATTTCACCCACAATATATCCTCTCGAATAACCAGTGTCGAAATAAATACGATCAGGAATCCTTAAATAATTATTAAACCACAGTCAGGAATGATCTTTATTTAACTTGTTAAATTAATATTTAACTGAGATACATGGACACACTTAGTGTGTGACCCTCTAGGCCTCTTTCTCAGTGGCATTAGGCGGAGCCTGCCTAAAGTCCAAGGTTATCATCTAGCAACATGCCAAGTCACCCATAGAGAAAGAAGTTAACGCCGCAATGACGTGTCACCTCCTATGAATGCTTACCGTGTAATATAATCCCTTTGTCTCGATATCTCCAATCAAGCGGGTTGCATGCTAGTTCCATCAACCCATGTGCTCGATCATTCTTTCTTTGACTTTCCGAAATTGAACTTTCCCATTCCTTACCATTTCCATGGATTTATTTAGGCTATATCAATTCCATCAAAGGGCCTGAGATATCTACTTCCGTTATGGAATAGAAGGGACAAATCATTTCTCGCATTATCTATTAATGCAATATTACTCGTGACGCACCCAACGTATCCTACCTCACTGCGAATAGTGTGTCATCACAATTTTCATCAATACATCGAAGTGCATGAGTTGTAATACCCATTAATAACAATCTTAAAGTCTAATGACCAATACACACGTCCGTAGATAGGAACATCCAATGACACTATGAAATGTATATTTCCTACTGTCGAGTCTCGTTCTCATAATATCCTCCTGGATATTACTAAGGGAGAACACCATGAGAAGGTGCCACAAAGTTTTATAAGTCCTCACCCCTAATGACCTGTATTATTTGTGTCCCTTAAATAATATCATCTGTCCATAGAACATATATTCAAGAATAGTGTTATGGCACTTCTGGGTTCTCATCATAGCAGGGATCCTCTATGACCCATTAATGCAACAGCTGTCCTTAGGACATTATCACATGCATTATCACGCAGACGAACAATCAAGATATGATAAGGATTTTATTAATGAATAAAGTACAAAGTAGTTGGTTTTAGACCACCAACTCCAACAGACTCCCACTTGGACTAGATCCAACTGCTAACAACCTTTAACCCGCTAGCTCTCACATGATATTCATGCTTTCATTGAGATAGGCCTTTAGTCATGGGGTCCGCCACGTTCTCTTCCGTGGAAACTCTACTCACTACAACTTCACCCCTTTGATAGAAATCTCTCAAGAGGTGATACTTCCGGAGTATGTGCTTTGTCTGTTGATGTGACCTTGGTTATTTTACAAGAGCCACTGCTGTAGTATTATCACAATACAATGTAATGGGATATTTACTGCTAGGCACCACATCATGCTCCTGGACAAAGTTCTGAATCCAGATGGATTCCTTGGCTACATCAGAATCCGCTATATACTCAGACTCCACTGTAGAATCAGCGACAACTGGCTGCTTTGAACTCTTCCAGCTCACAGCTCCTCCATTGAGACAGAAAACATATCCAGATTGCGACTTCAGATCATTCTGATTTGTCTGAAAACCAGCATCAACATAACCTCTAATGACAAGCTCCTCATCTCCTCCATACACCAGGAACATATCCTTAGTTCTTCTCAGATACTTAAGGATAGTCTTAATAGCAGTCCAATGCTGTTCTCCTAGTTCTGCTTGATAACTGCCTACCATGATCAGTGCATAGGCAACATCAAGCCTGGTACATAACATGGCATACATGATGGATCCTATAGCAAAAGCGTATGAGATCTTACTCATTCTATCTTTCCCTTATTGTGTCTGAGGACACATTTTCTTAGAAAGATGTAGGCCATGTGACACTGGAACCAATCCCCTCTTGGATTGTTCCATACTAAATCTCTTTAGTATCTGGTCAATGTATGTACCCTGACTTAGTCCAAGCAACCTCTTGAATCTATCACGAATGATCTTGATCCCTAGAATGTAGGCTACTTCTCCCAAGTCCTTCATGGAGAAAAACTTGTTCAACCAGTCCTTAACTGACTGTAAGACTGATACATTGTTTCCGATAATTAATATGTCGTCAACATATACTATTAGGATAACGATCGCATTCCCATTAATCTGCTTATAAACACATGGCTCACATTCATTCTTAATGAAACCAAATTCTGTTATGGCTTCATCAAATCGAATGTTCCATGACCTGGATGCTTTATTTAATCCATAAATAGATTTCTGCAACTTGCAAACCCGTTTGGCTTCACCTGGTGTCACAAACCCTTCTGGTTGTGTCATATAGATATCTTCTTGAAGGTTCTCATTAAGGAATGCTGTTTTGATATCCATTTTCCAAATATCGTAGTCATGGTAACATGATATAGAAAGTATGATTCTTATGGATTTAAACATGGAAACTGGCGAGAAGGTTTCATCATAGTCAATTCCTTGATGTTGTCTGAATCCTTTAGCCACTATCCTTACTTTATAGGTGCTAACTTGACCTTCCATGTCCAGTTTTCTCTTTAATACCCATTTTCATCCAATAGACTTTACATCAACTGGCTCATTGACCAGAACCTAGACTTGGTTCTGATACATGGAATCCATCTCAAAATTCATAGCTTCTAGCCATCTTGCAGCTTCTGAGCTTTCTACTGCTTCCTTGTAGGAGAGAGGTTCATTATTGTCCAACAATAATGATTCACCATCCTCGGTGACTAGGAAACCAAATCTCTCTGGTTCCCTTACCTCTCTTGTGCTCCTACGCAATACTTGTGTTTCTGGAACCTCTTCCACAGGGACTTGTGGAACTTGTTCCTGTACCAAATCCTATTTATCTTGAGCATAAACTTCTTCGAAGTCAATATTGTTCCCACTATCCTTCTTGAGTATGTGCTCCCTCTCAAGAAAGATGGCTTGTCTGGCGACAATCACTTTCTTGTCTGAAGGGTTATATAGGTAATATCCTTTCGTTTCCTTGGGATATCCTATAAAGATACACCTCGTGCCCTGGGGTGATAGTTTGTTTCCTGAGAATGCCTTAAAAAATGCCTCACATCCCCATACACATGTGTGCGAAAAAGTGGGTTTCCTTCCATTCCATAACTCGGATGGAATTCCATTTGCCTCCTTAGTTGGTACTCGATTTAATGTGTATGCTGCAGTTTGTAATGCATATCCCCAAAAGGATAATGGAAGATCCACATGACTCATCATCGACCTCACAATGTCCAACAAGGTGCAGTTCCTCCCTTCACTAACACTATTCCATTGTGGTGTATAAGAAGGAGTGAACTGAGATAGAATCCTAGACTCCTGTATAAGATCGATGAACTCTTGGTTCAGATATTCTCCACCTCGATCCGATTGAAGTTTCTTTATCTTCTTACCAAGATGGTTGTCTACTTCATTCTTGAATTCCTTAAATTTCTCTAAGGACTCTGACTTATACCTCATTAATTAGACATTTCCATATCTACTCAAATCATCGGTAAAATTAATGAAGTAAGAATATCCACCTCTAGATTCTACTGGAAATAGTCCACACACATCTGTGTGTACCAATCCTAGAAGATCTGTGGCCCTTTCACCTTGTCCAACAAAAGGTGGCTTGGTCATTTTTCCTTGTAAACAAGAGTGACATCTATCAAGTGGTTTTAGCTCAGTAGAGTCTAAATAGCCATCTTGACAGAGCTTTTTCAAGCACTTCTCGTTCACATGACCAAGGCGGTGATGCCATAACTGGGTGATGTATGAGTCATGTGAGTTTGTTTCGTTATTTATTGCCAACACTTAGTTTTCGTAATTTAATACATACAAACCATTATTCAAATGTGACATACTATAACATACTTTGTTCATATAAAAGAGGCAACCCTTATTTCAGAACATGAAAACAAATCCATCCATATCCAAACAAGACACAGAAATTTTGTTCTTGGTAACACTAGGCACAAAATAACAGTTATGTAAAACCAAAATCATCCCAGTCGGAAATGAGAGGTGGTAGTCGCCAATAGCCAACACAACCAGCCTTGCACCATTGGCAGCTCAAAGATCCACCTCTCCTTTGGCGATCTTTCTAAATCTACTTGGATCCTACATTTGAATATAGATGTGAGCCCCAAAAGCTGTATCTAATACCCAATGTGTAGAAATAGAAATATTGCACTCGATAATGAACGCACCTTTAGCATCCCCATGCTTCTGGGTGCAATTCCTCTTCCAGTGGCCCTGCTTGCCACATGCAAAACACACCGCCTACTATTCCTTGCCCTGCCTCTGGATCTTCCTCTTCTTGGAGGGACGGTTCTTGGGGGATTCAGACCGTTTATAAGTCTTTGTCCCCTTTGCCTTGTACTTCCTTTTCTTGTTCACCATAAGGACTATGGGTTTATCATGCCCCATGTCCTTGTCTACCTGGAGAATCAGGGTTAGAAGCTTCAACATAATCTTCTCATTTCCACTCATGTTATAGTTGACAATGAAGCTAGATAAGGTCTTGGGTAGTGATGATAGGATGAGATCTGTACGCAACTCATCTGGGAATTTAATCCCTAAGACGTCCAGGCATTCAATGTAGCCAATGCTTGACTACATGAGGCCCAGTTGGCACAGACTCTCTAAGTTTCATGGTAAACAAAGCATTGAAGATCTCATACCTCTCCTGTCTCACCTTCTCTTGATAGAGATATTTAAGGTGAGACATCATGCTATACACGTCCATGTTTTCATGTTGCTTCAAGAGCTCATTAGACATGTCCGACAGCCCGAAACACTAGAAATCTATGTCATCATCCATGTGTTTCATATAGAGAGATAATTCATCATCACTAGACTCTTTCCCAGGCACAACTGGAATAGGCTCTTCCAACACATGCAATTTCCTTTTGTGGAGAAGGACGACGCGTAAACACCTCTGCCACTCTTGGAAATTGGTGCCGGTGAGAAGGTTTTCTTTTTCAATTATGGTTCAAAATGATATGTTTGAAGTCATTTTCTTTCCATTTATACAAATTATGATGAGCAATGGTTTATTACTTTATTAAAAAAATTGAGACAAATAAATAAGTTAGTCTCCCAGTATTTTATCGAAATACAATAGCCCTCACCATTGACTTCGAAATATTCTGTTGCCTGAATATTCTAGTGGAAAGGATCCATATTTCCCTTCGCATTACCCCAACTAGGGTTGGTCAAGAAACTTGAAGGGTTTTAGGTAGGTATTCTAAATGCCAACTGCATTAACTCGCAGCTCCTTGATCTGCTGAGTGGACTCCCCAATCCTGAAATCCTTTTATTTTTGGATTTCTTCAACCTTTGCCTCTTGGTCACACCAAGTCCTGCTGTGGCAGTCAACCCTTGATGCAAACCAAGTCAAGTCAACCCAAAACCTCGAATTAGAATTCCCCGATAATTGAAAGCACCCCAACTAGGGTTGGTCAAGCATTTTGAACTATGGTTCGATTCTAATCAAGATTATGGAAGGCTATGACGACTTAATATTTATTTTGAGGGATTTTATCCTTATACGTAAATTTCCATTTTATTATCTTTGATTACATGCTTGTTAATATTAAGTGGGACATACTTAAGTGATTAACCATGTCTAAGATAATATTTACGTATAAGCCGGTTTTATTTTAGTTCCATCTTGCATGCTCATTTAATTCATTAATTGTGTGATCATGACAACACACCCACAATAAATAAACCATGAAACTGACAGAAATAAAATAAATGGTATGATCATGAGTTTTTCTATTGGTTATTTTATCTAGCGGTTGATAAACTAACCCAAGACCTAGGGGATAAACACCTTGAACCTTTTGGGTTCATGTTTATAGCTTTCCACCTGTCCACCTTTGTATCTCCTTAGATTGGTTTCACCTTGGCTCCTAACTTGAGCTACCTCCACTAGCTTGGGAGCTCCATCCATTACATATGCATTTATCTCACACGTAGGTGAGGGGTAAAAAGGGGTTTTTATATGAAATAATCCTTGGGCGCGCAAACCCTACATATTAATGAGGAGATGGATCACATGCCAACAAATTTAATTTAAATAAATAAATTAAAAGAAACCATTCACATACAAAGGTCTCGGTCTAGATCATGATCATCCATACATGCAATGATATTTACGCATAAATAAAACTAGCATTCAATTCTTTAATCGTTCTTGTTTAAGATAAATCATGATTGAATTAATTAATTCTCTTTAATTAATCAATCCTTTTATCTTAAAACCTTTTTCTGAATTTCCTTGAGATTCTCATCCATCATAATTTTAAACAAAATTTATTTAAAATTATCCTTATATGTAACTTGTACCTTGGAGGAAACCCGGTGAATTTCCGTTCATTACGCAGATGTTAAATTAAACACATATATATAAAACACCTATCACGTGTTGTGCCTCAGCTTTACGCCTGCACCATGGTACACGTATTAAGGGTTTGTATAATATAATAATAAATTTTAATAAATCTGCGTAATTTAGGTGAGTACACGACGTGTAGTTCTGACTACACGACGTGTACTTTTCTTCACCGTCCATCCTAAGTACACGCCCGGGGAAAGGGCGTGTTAATGTACTTTGGAAATTTTCGGAATACACGGTGTGTTCTGTGGGACACACGTCGTGTAGTTTCTGTTTTACATGGTTTCCAGCCGGGCAAGCTGTGTACGGGGTACACAACCCAACCCTAACCCGAAGGGTCTACATGCTGTGTTCATTGGACCACACGATGTGTAATCTGGAAACCGTGTGCCACCTATTTCTGGTCAACACATGGTGTCTTAAATTCTTAGAAAGAATCCAATACACGACCTGATTTGGCAGATCATTCAATGCATTGAACCTAGACTACACGACATGTACTTCCAAATACAAGCCGTGTATTCTAGTGTTATACGACTAGAAATATTTGGCTCTTCCGGATGAGTTCCTCTATTTTATTTTAATCAAAATTAAAAGAAAAAATTTGTTTCTGTGAGGTGAACGAGAAATGAGGGAGGATGAACAGATCTCAAGATTCAGATTTTCAGAATGATTAAATATGAATTGAAATAACTAAATTATTAAATGAGTAAATCACCAACGAAAAAAAGATAAATAATTATAATCAATGATATGACCTCTCTGATACCACTTGAAGGTTTTGGGCATAGCGGAAGTGCGTTGGTGGGTTTGCCCAACTTGAATTTTAATGTTAAACAATGTTCAATCCGAGATCCTTCATGATTTAAAACACCAAATCTTCAGAATAGAACGAAGAACGAAAAAGAAAAGAAGAGTCCCAGAACCCTTGTGATAGGATCATCATATGTTGGTTATAATTAATTTAATTAATTCATAAGAATTACCTCAATGGAATTCTTTCTTCGTTGGAGTCTCCAGTCACGATCCTGTGATCTGTCGTTGCGTCGTAGTATCCAAGTACAAGATTCCTCTAGCCGTGATCCACACATGCTCCACGTATCTCTGGATGTCGCCGAAGGGATATTTGGGTGCTAGCGCGGAAGAGCCTACGCTTGCGATGTCCGCCTTCAACCGCCTTGATCCGGTGAAGGATCTCACTCTCGTAACTTGAAAGCGTTCTTGGTGGAAAAGGGATTCTCTCTTGACTTGAGAGTATTTCCCAATCCGTTGTGCACAACAATGGCTCTAACTCCATGAGAATAATGTAATTAGGATTATAATACTTAGAATAATAAAATAAATTAATTGCCCAAAAGAATTTAATCATTTCATTTAATTCTTAGTAATACCCCATTTCTTAATAATGACAGTTGAACATCATTATTACTTGACATGTTCCCAACACATTACATTTAATATCATTTAATTAAATAAACAATATTTTCTCACAAATCCCGAAAAACAAACTACACGGCGTGTATATAAATATACACGGCGTGTACTTTTATTTTTCATTTTATTTATTTCCTCCACCTTATTTATTAGACCTTGAGTAATGGATATTTATTTCTTAAATAAATGTAACTGCATTACTCTATAATAAATATATATATATATATATATTATTTCGCCCACAATATATCCTCTTGAATAACCAGTGTCGAAATAAATGCGATCAGACATCCTTAAATAATTATTAAACCACAGTCGGGAATAATCTTTATTTAACTTGTTAAATTAATATTTAACTAAGATACATGGACACACTTAGTGTGTGACCCTCTAGGCCTCTTTCTCAGTGGCATTAGGCGGATCCTGCCTAAAGTCCAAGATTAGCATCTAGAAACACACCAAGGCACCCATAGAGAAAGAAGTTAACACCATAATGACTTGTCACCTCCTACGAATGCTTACTGTGTAATATAATCCCTTTGTGTCGATATCTCCAATCAAGCAGGTTGCATGCTAGTGCCATCAACCCATGTGCTCAATCAATCTTTCTTTGACTTTCCGAAATTGAACTTTCCCATTACTTACCATGGCCATGGATTTATTTAGGCTATATCAATTCCATCAAAGGGCCTGAGATATCTACTTCCGTTATGGAACAGAAGGGACAAATCCTTTCTCGCATTCTCTATTAATGCATTATTACTCGTGACACACCCAACGTATCCTACCTCACTGCGAACAGTGTGTTGTCATAGTTTTCATCAATACATCTAAGTGTGTGAGTTTTAATACCCATTAATAATAATCTTAAAGTATAATGACCAATACATACGTCTGTAGATAGGAACATCCAATGACACTATGAAATGTGGATTTCCTACTGGCGGGTCTCATTCTCATAATATCCTCCTGGATATTACCAAGGGCGCACACCATGAGAAGGTGCCTCAAAGTTTTATGAGTCCTCACCCATAATGACCTGTATTATTTGTGTCCCTCAAATAATATCATCCAGCCATAGAACATATATTCAAGAACAGTGTTATGGCACTTCCGGGTTCTCATCATAGTAGGGATCCACTATGACCCATTAATACAACAACTGTCCTTAGGACATTATCACATGCATTGTCACGCAGAAGAACAATCAAGATGTGATAAGGATTTTATTAATGAATAAAGTACAAATTAGTTGGTTCTAGACCACCAACTCCAACATATGTTATGTCTTCAACATCTCCCATAAAATTTATCACTTGTTAAACCATTCTAATAATAAATAATTTATCATTATTCATCTTGATATGAGGGAATAGAAATATAATAAGGTCTAGATCAAATAAATTATAAGGGTAAACATAATAATTAAAAATTGAATGTAATCGAAGGGAATAATATGAGAAAAATGTTTGAGCATAACATAAAAGTACTCATACCAATTAATAATTTGATCATAAATCATGAAAAATGACCTAGATCATTATAATAACATAAGATACATAATAATTAATAATAATTAGCCATGTCATGCTAATTTTTTCAGTAGAAACATTATAACACGTTTAAATCATAAAAAATATTTTGGTATCTTGGGACAATATCATATCACTCTTATAACTAGGATAACCTTCACTATTACACTTAAAATGACCTTCATTATTGAAATTAGAATAATTATATTAGTATATTCTAATAATATCATAGAATAAACCTAATTAGTTAATAGAATCACATATTTTGAATAACCATCATAGTATATTCCAATATTCTATTAGGATAAATCTAATTAGTTATATTTTTCATTTACCCTATGCATTGGAGAGATATAACAGGCTCATCCCCCCATTTTTTATATTGAAACCACCTTTAATCATAATTAATATCCAATAATAATTACATGAATAAAGTATAAATAGATTTCAGTTTATCACACAAATAAAAAATGTATAGATTATTCATTTCATAACTTGATAATACTATAGAAAAAAATTGATACCATGAAAATATCATTGAAAAAAATTATAGAAATAATGAGGATAGAATCAATTCATAACATTAGTAGTGGATCATAAGTATCAACAAGAGTTTTTGATGTTGATGAATGTAAATACCATTAAAATTTCATAAAATTCATTCTTTTGGAAAATACATGATTCAATTGTAAAATTACTTTCTAAAACTGAAAAATCACAATATATTGTGAAATTTATTTTTGACTGAAATTAATCCTAAAAATTATAAATGAATCATATAAAAAAGAATCATGATAGTGGGATTTTTTTTCATATTTTAAACATGAAAAATAAACAATATTTTCAGACATTTTGTAAAAGGATTCTATATGGGCCCATTGGGAAAATGTTAGTAAATTTCCTTTTTATAACATTTTTTAAAGTATAAATATCATTTAAAACAGATTCTATAAAACATTTATTTATATAAAATAATATTTTTAAATCATTTTAGAAAACATTGATAAGGAAGAAAAATATTCATGGTGCAATAGAATATTTAAGGTTTGTATCATTTGTAAATAACTTATATACCATTTTATTAATAAAAAATGGAGGAAATGGAATATAAACATGTAAAACAAATTGATAAATAGAGTAGAAAATATAGATGTGATTAAATAAAATAATATCAGGCTATTTCCTCCAAAAGAAACCATGAACATAATCATTGTTAAAAATAAATGATATTGTAATAAAAAAAACTTATCCACATTGGTAACATCTCACTCGTAAGCCCCATAAAAGAATAAATTCAAATAAAAAATTAAATATCATGATCATAAAGTTATTATAGATATAAAATCTCAAAGAGAATGTATATTCACTTCCTAAAATTAGATAGTTATAAATTATAAACATATATACCAGTGAAAGTTATTTTTAGATGAAATACCCTTATAAAGATCATATCGTTGAATTGATATTTAGTAATTTGGGAGATTATTTTTCAAAATTATATATATTGAAAAAAATGAGAAAATAGATAATAAAAAATTTAAAAATTAATTCACACATAATCATGGAATAATAAATTCAAATTCAATATTTTTAACCCAATTAAAGAAAATAGAGTTATGATCCCCTTTAACACTTGTTAATATTCAAGTCTCATCCACATGAATGAAATAATTCAATTTACAGCATAAAATATCACGAAGTATAAAGGATTCATTATATTACATGAAAAAGGGTAGAATACACACCTTATAAAAATATATTAGTTATAAAGCAATAAAATTTTCCTCAATGAAAGAAATTGAGATAAGATCCCATACCTTGAGTCCAGGATTTCCAAGTATACTATTAAACTCTGTTGTTGTAAACTCAATTAAATTTTTTAATTTTTTAATAATAGTTTATTTTTTAATAAATTATCCTTGAACTATATATTTATTTAACCTTAATGAAATAATTAATTATATAATCAATTATGTCCACATTATGTGTTTTGAGGACGTTCGGTTGATAAGTTAAAAATAAATTTTGTAGTTTGAATAAGTTTAAAGTGGACAATATTCCATCATCATAATAATAATAATCAATAAATATTTATCATTTTTATATGTAAATTATACTTTTAACTCTAATCATGAAATATATTTATTAAAAAATAACTATGTTACATTCATCGATATGGTAGGTCCTACAAACGCATGACTAACATTTCAATTTTTCAATGATCATTATGGAAATAAGATGAGTGTTATTTTATATTTATAGAATTAAAATTATATCATAAACATTATATTATTTAATTAATATACATACATATATATCATCCATGTGATGTGGTGATGAAAGACAAATCACACCACTTCGTGGAGGTGGTAGTCCACACATACGTACGTACAACATTATCATCTTTCAGTGAAGGGAAAATTTATAATTTAAAAGATATATTTTAATTTAAAATGATAAATATGTCATAAATATCATTTATAAAGATTAATATCATCATTATAACTTGTTTTTAGAGGTAGTGATGGAAAATAAACTAAATCATTCCGCGAGGTGGTAGTCTGTCGTACACATTAATGAAGAATTCCTTTTCGATTTCATGGAAGATGGAGATTGATATAGGATCATCCATTAAAATAATAACACATATTTTGTTTTTATTATATATCAAATTTAATGAATAATTAAAGGTTGTGAAAGATGAAATAATACTAAAATAAACAGTTAAAAATAATACCTCTTCATTGAAAAGTCTCTTATGATTATCATCGTAAGCCCTCTATGGTTGGTATTTTTCCTCAACCGAGACTAATATAATTAGGGGAGGAATTATATGAATGGACAAGGGTAGATATATTTTGAGAAAAATTGGTTTTGGAGTGTGAAGTCAAGGGATAATGATATTTTCTTTTATAAGATATGGGGCGCTATTATAATTTCAAAAAATATTAAATTAATATAAATTATTTTTCAATTTAAAATAATAAAAAACTAATTTATTTCTAATATTTTATTATTATAAATAAAAATATTCCAGTAAAATAAAAATTATACATTTTTATCATATTATTACCCATATATTTTTATTTCAACAACTCTTTAACCCCTTTCATACATACCATGACAATAAATATTGTTATATATAGTGGGTCAATATAGTTAATATAAATTAAAAAAAGGACCCTAAAAGGAAGATGGTTTATATAATAAATATATACCAAATATCTTGGTTGAATATAATATTTTTAGTAATTTTATATCATTTAATAAAATTTTATTTATTCTAATATATAAATAATGTTAATTTTTAAAACTATTCATTGCATTGTTTTTAATAACATTAAAGATATAAGTAATTTTTAAAAAAATATCCAAAAAATTTAATTTTAATCTATAAAATTATTTTATTACATTAATTATATCAAATTAAATTACTTTGAATATTTTTAAATTCATTTTTGTTAATTTTCCATTAATCGAATAACTACATCATCAATATTCTAAAAGAATATAATGTAATTATTTATTCAATAAAAATTAAATATATATTCTCAAAATGAATATAAATAATTGAAATTTTTAATGAAAAATTATATCCAAACATATCCTCTAGTGAAAACTATGTTATAAATATAATGGTTAATAAAACAAGAGTGTGACATTTTTTAAATTTCATTAAATAACATATTATAAAGTTATAATCCAATTTAAATGAAAAAATGTCTATATAGCTGAAACAGTTGATGGGTATTGATGAAATGGATTCATCAAATAAAAGTAATTCATGTTTTAGTTTCATTTTCCAGTCCTTGTCATATTGTTTTTTCCCATAATTACTTGATTTACCCTTTACCATGTTAACAAAAATTACAATAGTAACTATTCATATTGACCAAAAATAAAAATGAACTATTTAAAAAATTTAGGCCAAATTATTCAAAATATGTAATAAATTTTTCAAAATTAAAAAATAGGTTTTAGAATATAATTTAAAATCAAATTGGTAAAAATATATGGAAAACATTTTTTAAGGAAAAAATCCATCTTAAATATAAAATATCTTTATAATAAATTCATATATAAATTTTATTGAAAGATCATAATTGAATTAATTTAAATAATAATAAACTAATCATATTCTTAAATAGACTAAAAATATAATTTTACATTGTTTTTACCTCAAAAGAACCTAGTTTTCATTAGAAATTGTTTTTTTCAATATTTAGGTAAAAAACCATTCAAGAAAATTCAAAACTTTACTAAAAGATAATTCTAATATGATTATTTAAAAAATAATATTTATTTTATGAAATATTATTTATAAATTTTACATAAATTAATTAGATAATTTTCTAAAAAAATCAATAAAAACCCATTTTGAAGAAAATATATCTATGCATCATAAAATGGATTTCCCAAAAATCGAGTGCTTATTTTCTAAAAATTATTTCTTAAATTTGTATTGATAATAAACTTTATATTTATATATTTTAGAAATTTATTTAATCATATTCATACCTAAAAATTTAATGGATAGGTTATAACTATCACAATTATATAATAATATTTTTCTTTTACTTTACACTTGGTGTCACATATTTTATATGCTACCAGGCATAGTCTTATTTTAAAAAAATATCAAGATATCACATTCTCCCTACTTAAATAAATTATATTCTTAAAATATTAACTCAATATCAAAACTAAGGGGTTGAATTTTCAAATATATTTTCAAAAATCCAACATTATAAAAATGGTTAATAAAACTTCCACTTGAAGAGAGAGAAAATTAAATTATAAAGGTCATCTCAAATAACAAATAACCAGATTTCCATGTTGGAAAAGATTAGTGGGAGGTAAAAACATGGACATGAAAGAAAAAAACCTAGTTCCTATGTATTGATAAATAGTTATATATAATATGTTTATGAGAAAGTTAATGATCACAAAATAATAAATATGTGATTGGTTAAAAGGCCATTAAATTCTCATTAAGAAAAGTTAATGGATATTGTTTTATTTTAAATACAATTTTCTTATATTTTAAGACTTAATTTATAATATATACTAAAATCACAAGGAAATTTACTTATATATCATGTATAATTTCATCCTTTAGTAAATATCCACCAGAGGCACATTTTTTCTTCAAATAATGAGTATTTTAGACGATTTTTTTATTCTTGAAGCACCTAAATCATATTATATATTTCCATAAAAGGATAATACTACATTTCAAATGAATTTATATATAAACCAAAACCAAAATTGTTAGTAAAATCTATGATAATTCTCAATAATGAAAAAACCTTCATATGATGAAATAATACATTAATTTTCAAAACTGATCAATAATTTATAAATTTCAAACTAAATCAATCCATAAATAACTACTCTTAAAATTAATTATCATATTATTAACTAATCATGATATATAAAAATCATAAGGATTTTTTAAAACTATTATAAAAGATAAATTTAGAATTTATTTCCAAATAATATTAGTTACTCAAAAAGTAATATACATAAAATAGTATATAACCTAATCATAAAATATCCAAAAATCACCACAAAACAAAATTAATATAGTATATATTTCTAAAGGATAAGTCATTAATTACTCCTCAATTAAAACATCATTTTAAACTTAAGGATTTTATATACCTCAACTGAGTAAAATGTTGCCCAAAAATTATTCAACACCTTAAAATTAAACCACATGAAACTTCAAAAGGTGTGTATAAAACATTGAATTTAAGATCGACATCAAACATATAAACATGTGATGGTATCTATAACTCTTAAGATAACCTCGTATGAAAACATCCTATTCTCACTAGTTATCTAAAACCTACTCTGATTTCAGCTGTAATAGTCAGGAACCCACTCTATAGGATTTGAGTATAAAAACATAAACATTACATTTCTAGGATTGGTTATAAAAAATTTGAGACATGTTTTTTCATCCAAAAAATATAAAATATAAAGGTAATATTTGATCACATACATACAAAATGACAATTTTGAATTATATTTTCATAAAATTAAGAAAAAATCCTATGAAATTGAGTTAAAAAACCAATTCATAAAGATCAACATCATCTCCCAATATACCAAGATTTTTATAATCCATGTTAATTCTTCAACATATCCCATAAAATTCAACAGATTTGAAGTATTTATAATGACAAATCATATAAAATCATTCATCATAATTTGGGGAAAATTAAACAATATAAGGGTAAGAACAAGTTATTAGTAAGTGTAAACGTAAGCATTAACAATTGAATGTCCAAAATGAGAGTAAGATGAGAAAAAATGTGTAGTAATATAAAAATAAATATCATAAAAATCAATACATAGATCAGTAATCATGAAACCTAGCATAAAGTGTTAAAATAAGTAAATAGTAATAATAATAATTAATAATGAACCATTTTTTTCTAATATTTTTTAAATTAAACATTAAAACCCATAACAATAGGGAAAATTTTCTATCACTCTTAAAACTATGATATCCTTGATGGTTACACATAGAATGACCATCATGATTCAAATTATAATAACTATAATAGTATATTCCCATAATATCTTAGGAGAAACCTAACCAGTTAATTCTATCATATATTTTGATTAACCATTATAGTATATTACCATAATCTATTATGAGAAACATAATCGGTTATCTCTATTCTATGCATTTGTGAGCTATAACGAGCTCAACCTCCTTCCATTTATAATATAACCACTTATCATCATAAATAATTTCCATAAATTACAACATGTATAATGTTTTTAGAGATTTTATTTTATTATTAAACTCATAGAAACACTCATTATTACTTTAATAATTTGATTAACCAATGGAAAAGAAATGATTTCCATAAAAATATATTTGAAAAAATCATAATCAATCTAGATAACTGATGAGGATGGTATCATTTACAAATATCCCTAAAATATCATAAGTATCATAAAGAATATTTGTACTTGATTAATGTAAATATCATTAAAAGGTCTTAAAAATTCTTGAGAAAAATACACTTTTCACTTGGAAATTTTATTTTCAAAAATAAAAATTCATAAAATATGGTAAAAATAAATTTCATTGAAAATAAAATTGAAAAATTATAATGTAATCATCAAAGGAGAAAGTGGTTTTGATGGTGGTAAAATCCATTCATTTTATAAACAATAAAAATAAATATACCTTTTAAACAGTCTGTAAAATCATTCTAAAGTAACCAATTTGGAAATTTTTTAGAAATTTCATTTTTTAAAATTTTGTAATAGAATTAAAAATATCATATAAAATATATGTGATAAATAATTTATTTTTAGAAAATGATTTTTTTTAAACATTTTAGAAAATATAGATATGGAAGAGAAATGTTCTTGTTTTAAAAAAGATACATGATTGGTTTTATTTGAAAACAACATTCATGAAATTTCATTAATAAATGGGGGAAGAAATAGAAATTAAGGATTTAAACCACATTCTTAATCAAATGATAATAATATATATTTGTTTCATTAAAATAATATCATATTAATTCCTCTATAAATAACCTTCAACATTAACAATCCATAAAATAAAAGGGATTGTAACATCAAGCCTTTTCATCTTTGGTAACTTTTCACTAGTAAATCTCATGAAAGAATAAAATCCAATTAGACATAAAATATCATGAAAGTAAATAAATTCATGATATAACATGTAAAATGGGTAGTATATACACCTCATAAAATAATATAGGTTCATATTATAAACATATGTCCCCAATAAATAGAATTTGAGATGAATTACCCTTACGAAGGTCATATCATTTAATTGAGAATTAAAAATTTGAGAGATTAAGTTTAAAAACTATGAATCCAATTTTTTTTAAATATTTAATAAAAAAATTTAGAAATTTATTCATGCATAAAAGGGGTATTAAAATTTAAACGATGTAGATTTATAACCTAGTTAATGGAAATTTAGTTAAGATTCCCTTTACTACTTGTAAATTTTCAAGTAAAATAACCTTTGAAAATTTATTTAATTTATAACATAAAATACCTTAAATTATAGAGGATTATTTATATAACTTTTAAAGAAGTATTATTTAAACCATATAAAATAAATTATCTGGAGAACAAGAAAAATGTCTTAATGATAGGAAGTTTAGATGAGATCTCTTACCTCAAGTATGAACTTTCCATGTATATCATTTAACTCATGTATAATAAAATAATAAAAATTATTTTACTTTTTAAAAATATTTTATAGGTTTAATACCTTATATTTGGACCATACATTTCATTTATATTAATTAAAAAGTATATTACTTAATCTTTTATGAGCACATCATATGTTTTGATGATGATTGGTTCATAAGGTCAAGATGACTTCCATATGATTAATGTGGTCATAGTAGTCATTATGACCTCATAAATAAAATAATAATCACGGAATAATTATAATTTTTATAAAATTTTACACTTTTAGTACTAATCGTGAAATATGGTTGTGAACAATTAACTACATCACATTTATGGAGATGGCAGATATATGTATGCATGAGTAACATTTTATTTTTTTAATGACCTTTATGGAAATAATGTATATGTTATTTTTTCATTATATTAAGATAATTATATCATTAATATATTATTAATTATTTAAATTTACTTATATATCATCCATGTTATGTGATGATGAAAAATGAATCACATTTATTTATGGAGGTTATAGTCCACACATATGAACGAACAATATTGTCATCTTTCATTAAATGGAAATGTATGAAATTAAAAGATATATTATCATTTAAGAATGATTAATATTTGATTAATTTAATATATAATCATTAATTACATCATTATAACCAATCTTGAGATATGGTTATAGAAGTCAAATTACATCAGTCCGCGAGACGATATTATGCCATACACCAGAATGATGAATTCCTTTCCCATATGATGGAGTATATAGATGTATATAAGTTACAAAAATAATATAATAACATCCAATTTTATGGAATATACTGATTATATTGTATAATCAATGTAAAATAAGATTATATGAAGGTGGATGAAGAAATATAAACAAAACATGTGGTTAAAAACTACACATATTCTTTGGAATTACTCCTTTTATTAACACCATAATCCATCTATGGATGGAATTATAACTAACAGAAGACCTATATAATGTGGTTATTTATTCAAGTAACGTATTTTGGATGATTTTTTATGAAAAAATGGGGTTTTTAATCTGAATTAATGGTAATAAGAGATTGTTTTTTATAAGAGAGGGGATGTGAACTCTTTGAATTTCTCAAAATATTAAATTTATATAAATTAATTTTCAATTCAAAATGGAACCAAACTAATTTATTTAAAATATAGTTTTAATGAGGATATAAATTCTCTAAAAAAATAAAATTTATACAAGTTTTTATCACAATTTTATCCTTATCTTTTACCCCATGTTAACCACTCTCACTCTTATAGTGACAATAAATATTTTTACTTTTTTGATGGTCAAAATAGTTACTCTAAATTGAAGAAAGGTATATAAATGGACCGTGGTTGATATTATAAATAATATAGTAATCACCTTTCAAAATATATTCTTTTAGGAATGTTATGTAATTTAGTTAATTATTATTTATTATAATATACCATTAATGTCTATTTTCCAACTATTCATTTCATTGATTTTAATAACATCAACACAACACATAAAATTAGAAAAATTATATATAATACATAAATAAAATTTCATTTTGTTTTATAAAATTCATGTAACACATTATATATCAAAAAATATATTACATTTAGTGTTTTTAATATCATTTATTTTATTTTCCCATTATTTTAATAATTACAATGTCATATTTGTATAAGAATTAAAGGAATTTATTTCTTAACTTGAAATAAAAAATGAACTATCATGATGGAGATAAATAATTTAAAATTCCTAAAAATATTTATAATCAAACATTCCTTCTTGATATACCTATATTAGAATATTATATTTATTGAAAACATTAGTGGGAGGATTTTTATTTTTTATAAAACAAAATATTATCAAGGTTATAATCAAATAAAAATGAAAAAATATATATAACCAAATCATGGATGTGTTTGGATGAAATGGAATCATAATAAGAAAACATTTTCAAGTTTTAGAGTCATTTTATAGTCCTTGTCCTATTATTTGTAACCCTTAATTACATGATTTACCATTTACAGTGGTAACAAACATTACTATGGTTACTATTCATATTGATAAAAAATAAAATGAACCTACATAAAAAATTTGAACCACATGATACAAAATATGGAATAAATATTTGAAAATTAAATACAAAAAATTATAAGAATTTAATTTAAAATAAATCTTGTACAACACGATGAAAAATTAGTTTTCATAAAAATTCCCTTTTAAAATATAAAATGTTTGTGTACTAAATTCTATTATAGAATTCATTTCACAACCCATAATCAGAAAATTTTAAATAAAAATTAACTAATTAAAAATTTCAACTAGTTATAAATAGAAATTTACATTGTAAAATCTTGAAAAATAATATTATTCAATGAAAATAATTATTTTTCAATATTTAGTGGAAGATAAAACTTTTTTAAAAAATATCATATTTTTCCCATAATCTAATTTTTATATTATAATTTCAAAAAACATATATATAATTTATAAAATATTATTTCTCAAATCTACATAAATTAATTATATCATTTCACCACAAAAATCAATAGATACCATTTTTGAAGAAAACATATATTTGATGAATAAATGGTTGTAGTAAAAATTGAGGGGATATTTTCTATAAATTAGTAAATAAATTTATACATATTTGAAAAATTATATTTATATATATATAAATTTAGTATATCATATTCATACCCACCAATTCAACCTCAAGGTTATAATAGTCACATTTAAATAATAATATTTTGTGGTTCGTTTATGCTATGTGTTTTTTCTTTTTCATGATATTGAAAAGGAAAAATATAAAACATTTTCAGTAAAACATAATAAGTAAAACTCATTTTTTAAATGTTTTCATAAATTAAAACTATATTTTTGGTAAATATTTAATCCAAAAAGTATAGTATTTTATATAAACTTATAAATATATCTATTGTATTGACTATTATGAAACTTTTCTCCATTAAAAATAATATAGTAAATAATATTATATTTGTTATTCATAAAATATATTCTTATATGAATATTGATATCAAAATATATTTTCTTAATGGAAATTTATTTTATGGTTTCTATATAATATGATATGATTTTTATTAAATAATTACTATTTGAGTCATATAAAAAATTCAATATCCCATTTTTGAATTAAAAAAAGTAACATGCAGTTAGGATCTTTTTATTGATTAAGAAATGAATATTTTTTTTATTAAAATGTTGTTAGATTTTATAAATAAATTTTTTTTTACTGGGAGTGAATTATTCCAACCAGGGATGTATATATATTTCTTTTTTTGTTAATGAATATCACATTCTTTTCTAATATCATAGAAAATATTGATTAGGAAAATTTTCTCAATGAAATAAATATGAATATATATATATAGATATATATATTCATAATTATCTATATAAATAGATCTAGAAATATTCTTAACCAAAGTGAATAAATATAAATTAGTATGATTCATAAATGGTATTCAATATAAATTTTCTAATGGAAATTCATTGCAATGTTACAAGGAAGTAGTACTATAAATTGTCAGTATACCTAAGTTAATAAATAAATAGATAAAATAAATATAATTATTTAGACATTAGATATAAATTGGGGTAAAATATATCATATCAATGTTAAGAAAATTTAATGTACTTGAGAAGGACTGGGATTTATTTATTTATTTAAAAACGAGATTATGATCTATCTATAAAGGGTTATATTATGATATATCTATCCAGGGATATAGTTATACTAGTTTCTATAAGGATAAATTATATTTCCCAAATATATATATATAATGGTTATGGAACCCCATAAAAATTCACATTGAAGGTAAAAACATGTGATTGTCCTAACATATGATCCTTGTTACTTAGAACATATGTGAGTTTCATTACTATGTGTGGAATACATGGAAATATTTTATTATGTTTTATTTATCATTTTTATATTTTATTAATGTATTGTGTCATATTATATTATATTTTTTCATTATTATATTTTTTTGGTAATGGTTTTCAATAAATTTACTTGATTACTTGCATATGCATGCACCTTTTATACACCCAATGAGTAGGGTATAGTGTCAAAATAAATTTACTGAGTTTTAGAAATCATTTATATATTTATTCATTTTTTTATGGTGAAATATGAGCATATAGATCACATTAATCCTGCTATAGAGAAACAATGTTGGTAGTGAAGGATACAGGGCATTGATATAATGGTCAAGGTGTAAATTGAGCCTTTTTATTCTATTTTATTGATTTATTTATTATTTTCAATATATGTTCCTATTTATACATATATTTCAATCTCACATGGTCTCACATTACACTATGTTATTTCATCTGTAATTTTTTTTTCATGTTTATGTTAAATCAATCATATACAAGTGGTTTGTAAATTTAAGATTGAGTATTAGATTTGTAAAAGAATCTTTAATATATATATATATATATATATATATATATTATAACACCCATATATTTCAATTTTTTACTTTAAATTATTTTTATGTTTGATACTTATTGATACATACATCATTAAAATAAAATTAACCTTGATGATTTTATTTATATAAAATGTTATAATAAAATATTAAAACAAGTACATTATGAGATTGCAAGAACAAACAATATGAAAAATGTACAAGTGGAGTAAACATATATATATATATATATACAAAAAAATAAAATATTTATCATCATGTTTCTCTATGAAGATTATGACCCCAACTAAAATTATGGAAACAAGGTAAGTGGTTAGGAATATATTAGATACTATTAGAGGGAAGTAAATGAATAAATTTTATTAAATAATGCAAGGATATATATGGGATTGTAATATATTAATTATATATATAGTCATGAGATATATGACTCTAACGTAAATTTTAGTATAATTAGAAAATAATTATTGTATTAAAAATTAAAAATAATATAATTCTCATTAGGTATATAATAATTAATTTATATGAAGTATATTAAGAGCACTTCATGTTTTTAAAGGGAAATTTCAAAAAAAATATCCATTCTCATAAATTTTATAAACCAATTATTTTTTAAAATGATATAAATTTAATTTGATAAAATTATTTCATTTTTTCTTTCTTCATGTAAAATATATCATAGGGGGGATTTTTGGGATTTTTAAAAAAAGATTTACTTTTGAGTGAATGGTGAAAATTATTATTTTTTATAAAATTTTCAATTCATGTAATTTAAAAGACACATTCTATTTCATATTTCTTTTAATGTAAAATAATATCTAATTAATTTTTTTATAGGATTAGGGTCAATCCCCCTTTTATTAAACAAAAAGGAAGACCCTCTTTTAGAAATGGGAAAGAGGAAAACCATTACAAGAAGGGAAACAAGCCTTAAGTTTATAGGTATTAACATTACATTTTAACTTGGTATAAGTTCATTTTTATGATTAAAATGAAATTCAATAAAAACTATTTCCCTTGTGTTTTATACACTTAAATTAAAATTAATTTATTCCATTTCTAGTAAATAAATAAAAAAAGTATTATATATTCTTAATCAGTAGGTTCAGATTTTTAAATGCGATTAATTTCAATTTTAAGTCATTATATTAAAATTAACTTTGGTAAAAATGGTGTCACTATAGTATGGGTAACACATGGTTAAAAATATTTGATAAGAACAATAAATATCCCTAACACTTGTATTTATTTTAATTTATGAGTTATTTTTACCATAACCTTAAAATATTAAAAAAACTAGTAGTTTCTTTCAATATTCCATTGATTATAATATTTAAATTATTTTATTTAAAGGTTAATTAAAAAATATCACTGTCAATATTTTAATTTCTCAAATTTGTTTTCATTGAGATAAAAATAAGTTATCATAATTTAAAAATGGTGATTTTTTATGGATAAATTAATTTTGTGATGGTTATTTTTTTTAAAAAATAGAGATGGTATAATGATCATAAAAACTTATGTAACATTGATATGGTTCTTGTGATAGTCGTAGAAAATCAAAGTAAATAATTTTTAAAAAATAAAATTAATTTTCTTCGATGAATTATGATAATAAATTAATTTTTTAGGTAATTATAAAGTATAATTAATTTTAAATGTATTTATATTTTATTTCCATTTCTTTGTTGATGACTTTAGAGTCAAATTAAATGAATATTCCCAAACATGACTTTAATTGTGTCTTATAATATACAATATTTTATTAAATGATTTAAAAATAAACATCATTTATATAAATATGAATATTAAAATGGGTAATGATCTAAAATTTCATCCATTTACCAATTTGGTGCCAATTTACACCTTATAATTAAATTTATATCCCTTAAATATTAAAAAATGTGTCACTATGGTTATGGTTAAAAAGGATTAACAATATAGGTAAATAAAAAGGGAATGTATAAAATGAAATTTAAACATGTTAAATTTTTATTTTTTGAGGGAATTTTAACCTTGTAATATCCTAACTTACTAATTATGTCCATTTTTTTCCACATTACATTATTATTATTTTATTTTAAATTTAAATTTCCTACTTATAATTGTGTCACTTCGCACTATTATAAATGGGCACCCTATATTTTCTATTTCCCATGCCTTTTGAAAACATTATACTGTACAATACCAATCCAAATATCTCCCCAATATCTCTTCCCGTGTTTTAAAGGTCCTCACCCACAAAAATAACTACCTAATAAGGCTTAATGTGTAATATAATAATATTTTTATAAAGAATATGTATAATTTATAACAAAGTGTTTCATGGTTACATCTTCATATAACTCCTAAAAACATTTTTTAACCATATTTAAATATTAAAAATGTATCTTAATTATAATGTTACTATGATTATTTTATATACCTTTTCTATATCCTTTTTTATCTAATGGAAATTGAAACCAACACTCGTGTGTATGTTTAAGCTACCATCTCCATGAAGTGATGTGGTTTGTTTTTCATCATCGGACCATATATCATTTTAAAATTATTTAGAAAATTAATATATATTATATTTATGATATAATTATTATTTTTTAAAGATAATATATTATTTAACTTCTTACCCTATCTATTTACTAGAAATTGATAACATCGCTTGTCTAAACATGTGGAATACCACCTTTAAGAAATGATATGCTTCTTATTTCATCTCTTCCTAACATGGATGGTCATGAGGATATAAATAATGTATAAAATTTATAGTTATAAAAAAATAATGGTTTTTTAAAATTAATATATTATATACTTTACATTTTTTCTCTCATTAGAAAAAATAAAATATCATTTATGGGTACGTGTAGACAACTGTCATCCTGAAATGGAAAGCTTCATTTTCCCTAACCACATAAAATTGTTGGTTTTTGATGTGTATATAATTGATAAGTATAAAAATTATAATTTTTTTTTGTGATTATGTAAATAATGTAATGATAACCCATTTTTCCAAGGTTAATGAAACACAGTTATTTTGAGGTTATAAACAATACATTTTCAAAACATCCAACATGAACATAAATATTTTAGTAACTAAATAAAACATGGAAACAATTCAAATAAAGGGAATAATGGAAAAAATATAAATATAAATTTTTATAAATAATTATAGAAACTAATGTGATTTTATTACTCAGTAGGGTAGGAATATGAATGAAATGAGTTATGGATTTAAATAATGGATTTTTCATTTAAAATATTGTTCTAAATGTTTTAAACTCTTTCCCCATCATATAAATTTTTTATTAAAATGTCACGACCCATCCCTTGGGGCCCATGCCATGACTACCCCAAGCCTGCCTTCCATAGGCCAGGGGCTGGAGACTAGCACCAAAGGCATAAATCCCTAAAACTGGGAAGACATTGATTTTATAAAGAGTAATCACACACAATAGGGTACAAGATGGAAGTAAAACACTAAGTAAAACTGTATACAAAAGAGTACTAAAAGTAAAGGGGCTGGAATACAAGCCCAACAGGAAAGTACAAGTACAACTGAAAAACAAGTAAAACTGAAAAACAAGTACAACTGAAGAAAATTGAAGCAACTACTGGGTCGTCCACTGGAAATTCCTACTTGAAGGGTAGGTACAAATAGCCTCCTCAGTACTCCATGTTCTTCAGCCTCCTCCGTGTACCGAATCGTCGTAAGCTCCACCTCTCGGTACCGTCCAGTCTTGCTAGTCTCAGCCTCAGTCAGCGCTGTCCATCGTCTACATCCAACACAATGAGGTTTGGGCATAGCCTGTGCAGGGGTGTGTATAATGATACTTATTAGGGATCCCGAGAACCTCAAGGTCTCAGAAAATCCAACAATGATAAACCACAAAGAATGAAATCAACTGATAACCCTACTTAGGTATATTCCCATACATATACCTAAGTTATCAAGTAATCCATCTCAATCATGAGGTAAACATAAAAGTTACTGACTTAGATCAACCGGGATTTTATTCACATTATCGAAACCACGACTACTGGAGAACTCCTCCTATGTCAAGTACAATGGGTAAACTGTGACCCCAAGTCACTTCCCACTAACCTTGGATTGCTGAGGTACTCCTCCTGTCGAGTACCGTGGGTCTGCTGCGTCACCAAGGCACTCCCCACAGTGGGTCTGCCACGTCACCAAGGCCCTCCCCCTCATAGCCTGCTGAGGTAATCCATCGGTCGAGTACCATGGGTCTTCCACAACACCAAGTTGCTTCCCACTCTGCGCTCCCCGCTGGGCTAGTAGAGTCACTCCAAGTCAAAACGGCCAGCAATCGTCAGGTCTCAACCAGCTACTAGGTCTCCACACTACGCACGCTCGTCTCCGGGAGGATTCGCTCCATGAGCTACTGATCGATACTCCAACTGTCACGAAGTACCATGAAAAATTATCTCAATGGTCCGCCACATTATAGGGGACTCAACATAACAGACGACGCGTCAATCGGACGCCCGGTCTGTGAGTTATTAGCCTTTTAGTCTCAGGGGCCCGGTTGGATTCGTGCATGATCCAACCAGACCACATCTCAACTATACCCTAAACTCCAGTGGGGTATATTCAAAGGGACCGTCACGCTCCAAGAATACCAGCGCCCCTGTCCATTCGTCAAACGATCATCCAGTGTCAAAGATATGGCCAAAGAAAGTAAAGGGTCGATATTGGACCCGGGTCCGGTCCGACCCGGTCTGGGCCGACCCGGTCTGGGTCAACCCAGTTAGACCTATTGGGTCTGGCCCAGCCCATTGGGCAGACAGACCTATTAGGTCCGGCCCGGCCCACTGGGCCCCGCCCAGCAGGCCGCATGGGCGGTTCAGCCCGGGCTCGGGGCCGGTTCGGCATGGAGCGCCACGAGGGTGCGGCCCAGCGCGACTCGGTCCGGTGGGCATAGTCGGGCTAGTTTGGCCAGGGCGCCAAGAGAGGGGCTGCGGGACTGCTCGGGAGGCTGGCATGGCTAGGGCGCTGGTTCGGTCGCGTGGTGGCTCAAGTGGCCGGGCGGTTGGGAGGCGGCCGGCAGGCGGGCCAGCGGGTGGACGAGCAAGCCAACATGCAGCCGGGTAGGACAACAGGCGTGCCACAGGTGACTGGGTGGTGGCTCGGCCAGCACGGGCCAGCGGGTTCGGCCGGGGTGCATGGGAGGCCGGCAGCGGCCAGGAGCCCGGTGGCATGAGCCGACAGTGGTGCAGCTGGGGGGGGGGGGGGGTTGGCTGATTCTGCCGGCGGATGGCGCGGCCAGGGCAGCTTGGCTGGAGGGCCGCGGTTCGGCCCAGAGCACCGGAGTGCCGTGGGGGCGACACAGTTCGCAGAGGCAGCGGGTAGCACTACTTTTGTCATTGCCACCTTTGTCATTTCGTCACCTCATCGCCATGCCAAAGTTCATCACAAACAAGAACAACGGAGGGGTCGTGCCATGTTGGTTTAGCCCGAACCACCCACATTTAGGGTGGTAACAATTGGCTCATCAAGAAGTATGATGAACAACAATTATTTTACAATCTCCGCATCGATTTCTTTCTAACTGAAGATGAGAATAAGAAAAGGAATAATACACAAATAAACCCCCTAACTTTGATCGTTGTTTGATGATGAAGTCATGGAAAGTATATGAAGAAGATTGTTGTTCATCGCATCCTCCGCACACTTCCAATCCCATGTTGTGTTGGCTGTGGAAGACGCTCCATGTCGGTAGGTGTCCGGGGAAGAAGTCCGAATAGGATCGTTGCCGGCGTTCTTCGTTGGAAGAACACATTCTTCATTCTTCATTCTTCGTTCTTTGTTGGGAGATGGGGTTCTTCGTTGGAGAATTCTAATCCTCCCAAGCTCTCCTCTCCCTGATATTCCACCAAATGAGAAATGCCAACCAAAAATAATAATAGATTGAGTTATCTATTATTTTGTTGGAACAAAATTCAAAATGGCGAATTAATTAACTTGGATACCCCCTAAATTAATTCATGAGTGTTGGCACAAATTAATTTAATGAGAAGGATTCGCATAATTTAATTAGGGGAGTTGAAACCAATAAATAAGGGTGAGTTTGGAGAGACTCTCCCTCATTAATGAGGGGAGTTGAGAGGTTTTCCTCTCTCTCCATTAATAGGGGAGTCTAGTCTCGTGTGGTCCCACCGTCATAACCTCTCACGGGAGGTTATGTTCCTATGGGACCCACCACCATAAACTCTCATGGGAGGTTAAGGTGTGGTGGTCCCACCTCCAACTTCCATGAGGAGGTTTTAACCAAAAAACACCCACATGGCGGCTCAAATAAAAATAAAGTAAAGCTCACTTTATTTATTATTTTCCACAAAAACCCAAAAACTAACTTTTATTCTCGACCCACTGCCGTCAAAGTGAAAGTCTCCTTAAGTGAATACCGGAGCTGTGAGTTCAATGGTGTCCTCATATTTAAATTCCAAGCACTGGTTCAAAAGTTATAAAAACCCTCTTGTACGTTTACTGAACGTACCCAAACAAAACTTCAGAAATTGATTCTGGGCACACCGGGCCTCGGAATCACATGCCGTCAGTTTTCACGAACTCGTAAAATTCACATGTATTTAAGAAGAAAAAAAATTTCATAGAATTTCCGGGTCCTTAAATTATCCCCACCTCAGGGCTTTACATCCCCATAAGCTACAACTCGAACTAAGAGAACAAGTGGGGGTACTGAGCACACATTTGAGCCTCCCGCTCCCATGTGCTCTCCTGGAGGCTCCCGTGCTGCCTGCGAATGCACACCCAAGGTATGGACTATCCACGTCGGACCTGATCTTGTCGATCCTCAATCTCCACTGGAACCTCTGTGAAAGTCGCCCCATCGTCGATGTCCAGCTCTCCATGGTCGATGATTTGAGAAGGGTCATGCACGTACCTCCTCAGTTGGGATACATGGAAAACGTCATACACCCGGTGAAACTAAGGTGGAAGAGCTAAGCGGTATGCCACCTCACCAACTCTACTGAGGACCTGGAAAAGTTCGATGAACCTTATAGATAACTTGTCACCTTATCCAAATCTCCACAAACCTCGTCGAGGTGAGACCCGTAGAAAGACATGGTCACCATCCTCGAACTCTAGAGGTCTCTATCTCCTATCAGCATACGACTTTTTTCTGCTCTGTGCAGTCTTCATTTGCTCCTATATGATCTACACCTTCTCCGTGGTAGCCCGTACCATCTCTGTTCCCACTAGTGCTGACTCCCCAGGGTCAGTCCAGCACAAGGGTGATCTACAAGGTCACCCGTATAATTCCTCAAAAGGTGCCATCCCTATGGTGGAGTGATAGCTGTTGTTGTATGAAAACTACACTAAAGGTAAGTGATCCTCCTAGATGAAACCGAAGTTGAGGACACTAGCACACAACATGTCCTCGAGGGTTTTAATGGTCCGCTCAGTCTGGCCATCTGTCTGAGGATGGAAGGCAGTGCTCAGATGAAGCTGCGTCCCGAAAGCCTCCTACAACCCCTTACATAGCCAAGAAGTAAACCACACGTCATGATTAGAGATAATAGATAAAGGTAATCCATGTAGCTGCACAATCTCCTACACATAGAGGCTTCCCAAGATCTCTAATGAACCCTGCTCTCTGATCGGTAAGAAGTGGGCCGACTTGGTGAGTCGATCAACGATCACCCAAATTGAGTCATGACCCATGGATGTACGTGAAAGTCCTATCACGAAGTCCATGTATATCCCATCCCACTTCCACTCTGGGACATCTAAAGGTTACACCAAGCCTACTGGTACCTGGTGCTCTGCCTTCACTTGCTGACAAGTGAGGCATCGAGAGACAAACTCCGCTACTGCATTATTCATACCTGGCCACCAGTGCTATCGTCGAAGGTCCTAATACATCTTCGCCACTCCTGGATGTACAGCTAGAGGTTATGTTTGGAACGCTCTCAACACTTACTCATGAAGTGACATTGGTACCATAGTACGTCCTCTAAAGAGGATGATGTGGTCCCCACCTTTAGAAAATCCATCAGGTGCCTGCCCTGTGGATATCTAAGCACATCGTGTCTCGTAGTCAACGTCCCCATGTTGGGCCTCCCTGAATCAATGAAGAAGTGGGGGAGTGACTAAAAGTGACTGAAGGAAATATGCTCCATCTCGGTCCACAAAGGATATCTACAAAGCGGCCAGTTGCTCTATCGCCTCACCTAGCAGCTGTATACCAGATCTCCTGTTGAGTGCATCTGCTACAACGTTCCCCTTTCCAGGAGTATAGACTATCTCGAAGTCATAGTCCTTGAGGAACTCAAGCCATCACCACTATCTCAGGTTTAATTCCTTCTAAGAGAAGATATACCTGAGACTCTTGTGATCAGAGTACACGGTAAAAATTTTTCCCATCAGATAGTGCCGCCACATCTTCAAGGAGAAGACCACTACTGCTAACTCCAGGTCATGGGTAGTGTAGTTCTGCTCGTGCTGTCTCAGCTGCCAAGAACCATACAGGATCACTGCTCGCTCCTACATCAGGACACACCCAAGTCCGATCCCTAATGTGTCACAGTAGACTACGTACCCTATGCCTTCCTCTGGAAGCCTCAAAATGGGGGCACTAGTCAGCCTTTGCCTCAACCCCTGAAAGCTCTTCTAGCATCTCTCCGACCACACGAAGGGTTTCCCCTTCTTCGTCAAGGATGATAGTGGTGCTGTAACTCTGGAGAAGTCTGGAACAAACCTCTGGTAGTAACCAGCCAATCCCAGAAAACTCCGTACCTACATCACACTTCTGGGTGGATCCCAAGCAAGTACCGCCTCAATCTTTGTTGGATCCACTACAAATCCAGCCTTTGAGATGACGTGTCCCAAGAAGTGAACCTCTCAGATTCAAAACAGGCACTTTGAGAGCTTACTATAAAGATGGTTCTCTCAGAGTGTGTCCAGTACTACCTGAAAATGGTAGGCATGCTCCTCCTCAGTAGTCGATTAGATCAGAATGTCGTCGATGAAGACTAAGACAAAGAGATCGAGGTATGACTAGAAGATCCTATTTATGAGTCCCATGAACACTGATGGAGCATTGGTTATACCGAATGGCGTAACCAAGAACTTGTAGTGGTCGTACCGACATCTAGAAGTCGTCTTCTACACATCCACATCTTGAACTCTAAGCTGGTGATAGCCTGATCTTAGGTCTATCTTCAAAAATACCGTTCTCCCTTCAGCTGATCAAAGAGGACGTCAATCCTCGAGAGTGGGTACTTGTTATTCACGGTCACCTAGTTTAGGGGAAGGTAGTCGACACAAAGCCTCAAGCTCCCATCCGCCTTCTTGGTGAACAGAATCGCGGCTGCCTAGAGAGAAACACTGGGCCAGATGAATCCCTTCTCCTGCAAGTCCTCTAGCTATACCCGCAGCCTGCGAAGCTCCGCAGGAGCCATCCGATACACTGGTGTAGATATCGGCACCGTCCCAGGGTATATTTCAATGTAGAAGTCCACCTCTCTACAAGGAGGTAGTCCTGGAACATCCTCAGGGAAAACATCTATATACTGGTCCACCACAACAGGATAGCTCGGACTCTCCACATCAACTGCTCTAAGGGTAAGGCAGGCCAACCGATGAGTGATCGGCTACACCATCCTCCGAGTAAGTCCGTCCTGTGCTGTAAAGGCTCCCTTCTCTCCAGTGAAGGTAAACCTGGTCCCATCCGTGCGGACACACTACACTTTGTGCCTAATACAGTCGATCTGAGCATGGATTGTAGATAACTAGTCCATACCCATGATGACGTCGTAAGGCCTCGATGCCACTACTAGGAGATCCCACCCAGAGATATCGCCTCTTAGAGTAAGCTCACACTTCCGGAACAAGTGCGTAATCACAGATTATGATCCCGTAGGAGTCTCTAGCCGTAAGGATCAAGACAACGACTCCGTCAGAATCTCTGAGCTTTAAACGAGGGTAGTGGTAATGAAAGAGTGACTGGAACCTGCGTCTATAAGAAATGCATCTATGGTGGAGTAGACACAAATCATACCTCGAATCATCTCTAGAGTGCCATGATCGTATGCCTCAACTTCTTGGAGCTAAGCTCTCCCCTGTCCACCTACTCCCTACGGTCGGGGTAGATCTCCTGGTGGTGGTGGCGGTTACACCTCGAAACGTCGTCCACCGCTAACTACACGGCTAGATCCTCTGCCATGTCTGCCGGCTCCCTGAATACTGACTTGATCGAATATCTGCCTCTGCATGGGCAGTCCTTCGACCATATGCTGATCATCCGAATGGTGGGTCGGACAGTCACGAGCCATGTGACCCTACCCACCGCATGAGAAACACTGCCCACTCCTGGCATGTATGTCTCTGCTCTGGGTACCCCGCACAACCGATCCCGAGTCATGCGGTCATCCACCTATAGGTCTGGTCCTCTTGGACCTCTGCAACATCTGTCTACTGCCAGATGAAGAAGACTCCGCTACATGTCGACTAGTGGTGGGTCTCGCTGCTGGAGACTGGTTAGCAAGGAAACTCTCCACTAAGTGGGTTCTCTCTAGCACCCCTGCCTGCGTCGGGATGCTGAGTGTGATAACTAAAGCTCTGATCTCTCACCTGAGCCCCTGCTTGAAGGTCCGAGCCCTGAAGAATGGGTATCATACCATATCTGTGGAGTATCATGAGAGGTCAATGAACCTCACTGAGTACTGTACCACCGTCATGCTACCCTGCTGCAGATGAAGTAACTCCTATATGTGCACTGCGTGAAGAGTCCCTGAGACAAACTCTTCCCGAAACAGGCTCTCAAATTCTACCCAGAGAAGTGTCATCTCGTCATGAACCTGGATCATCAATCTCCACCATCTTCCCACTACTTCCTATAGAAGGCTGGTATAAAGTATCACCATGAGGTCTGCTGGTGTCCCTACCAGTCGGAAAACTCTCACCACAGCCTCCAGCCAATTCTCAACCGCCTGTGGGTCCATATCTTCCCTGAACCTAGGTGGCATCTAGCACTGGAACTCGTTCAACACGTTCAAGCGGCATACATCATCTGCTGCTGGGGCTGGTGGCATTGATGGCCCAACGGGAAGTGGTACCGCTGGTGCCTCCGCTGGAAAAAGGGCCCTACACTGAGGCCTCATCGCTCGATGGGCTATCTGCGCGTACAACTCTTGGGGCACTAGCTAGTCGTCTATGGGGAGGCATCCTGAAAGAAACAGATGCGACACAGTCATAGATTATACTTAGTGAGCTGACCTGGTCGAGCTAACTTAAAGAAAACTTTTGAAAACACACACACAAATAGTGTTTTCGCGCTCTGAGTCAGAAATTAGTAGACAGGGTCCTGGTGTATGGATATGTCAGCTGCCTCACCTACACTGGACTCCCTAAATTGAAAACCACACTCAGTACCTTTAACTCCATTGCTTCATAGAAAAGAAAGATCAGAGTCCAAAGTTTTGCGGTAGAACCGACTCTTCTGATACCAAATTGTCATGACCTATCCCCTAAGGCCCATGCCATGACTACCCCAAGCTCGCCTCCCATAGGCCAGGGGCTGGCGACTAGCAGGAAAGACATAAATCCCAAAAAATAGGAAGGCATTGCCTTTATAAAGAGTATACACACACAACAGGGTACAAGCTGGAAGAAAAACACTAAGTAAATCTGTATACAAAAGAGTACTGAAAGTAAAGGGGCCGGAATACAATCCCAACAGGAAAGTACAAGTATAACTGAAAAACAAGTACAACTGAAGAAAAGTGAACCAGCTACTAGGTCGTCCACTGGGAATTCCTACCTGAAGGGTCGGTACAGATAGCCTCCTTAGTACTCCACATCCGTCAGCCTACTCCATGTACCGACTCATCATAAGATCCACATATGGGTACCATCCAGTACTGCTAGTCTCATCCTCAGTCAGCGTTGTCCGTTGTTTGCATCCAACACAACAAGGTGTTTGCATATACCGTGCATGGGTGAGTATAATGATACTTATTAGGGACCCCGAGACCCTTAAGGTCTCACAAAATCCAAAAAGGATAAACCACAAAGAATTAAATCAACAGATAACCCCACTTAGGTATATTCCCATACATATACCTAAGTTATCAAGTAATCCATCTCAATCATGAGGTAAACACAAAAGTTACTGACTCAGCTCAACTAGGATTTTATTCACATTATCGAAACCACGACTGGTGGAGAACTCTTAATCTATCAAGTACAGTGGGCCTACCGTGACACAAAGGTGCTTCCCACTATCCTTGGACTACTGAGGTACTCCTCCTGTCGAGTACCGTGGGTCTACTGCATCACCAAGGCGCTCCCCACCGTGGGTCTTCCACATCACCAAGGTGCTCCCCCTCGTAGCCTGCTGAGGTACTCCTCCTGTTGAGTACCATGGGTCTTCCGCGACACCAAGGCGCTCCCCACTATGGGTATACCACGAAACCATGGTGCTCCCCGTTGGTCTAGTAGAGTCACTCCGAGTGAAAACAGTCACCAGTCGTTAGGTCTCAGCCAGCTACTAGGTCTCCGCACTACGCACGCTCATCTCCGGGAGGATCCACACCATGAGCTACTAGTTAATACTCCAACTATCACGAAGTACCACGAAGAATTATCTCAATGTTCCACCACGTCATAGAGGTCTCAACGCAACAGACGGTACGTCAATCAGATGCCCGATATGTGAATTATTAGCCTTTTAGTCCCGGGGGCCCGGTTGGATTCGTGCACGATCCAACCTGACTTCATCTCAACTATACCCTGAACTCCATTGGGGTATACTCAAAGGGATAATAACTCTATAAGAATACTAGTGCCGCCGATGTTTCGTCAAATGGTCATCCAGTACCAAAGATATGGCCAACGAAACTAAAGGGTCGGTATTGGGCCCGGGTCCGGTCTGACCCGGTCGGACTGACCCAGTCCCACCCAGTTTGGGCCGACCCAGTCTGGGTCGACCCAGTCATACCTGTTGGGTCTGGCCCGACCCATTGGGTGGGCCAGCCTGTTAGGTTCAGCCCGGCCCAGCAGGCCGTGTGGGCGGTTCGGCTCGGGCTCGGGGTCGGTTTGGCCCGGAGCGCAGTGAGGGTGCGGCCCAGGGCGACTCGACATGGTGTGCGCAGCCGGGCCGGTTCGGCTAGGGCGCTGTGAGGGGGGAAACATGCCAGATCAGGATGGCGGAGTGCAAAGAACATTGGTTCGGTCTGGTGGTGGCTCGGGCGACCGGGTATGCCGGCAGGCAGCCGGGCAGGCTAAGAGGTGGGCCAACGGGCGGCCGGGCAGGCCAGTAGGTGGTCGGGCAGGCCGAAAGGTGGTCCGGAGGGAGGACGGGTGGCGGCTCGGCCATCATGGGCCAGCGGGTTCTGTCGGGGCGCATGGGAGGCCGGTGGCGGCCGAGAGTCGGGCGGTGCGGGCTGACGATGGTGCGGACGGGGTGGCTCGACCGATTCGGCGGGTAGACGGTGCGGCCAGTGCAGCTCTGTCAAAGGGCCGTGGTTTGGCCCGATGCACCGGAGCACTGCAGGGGCGACGCGGTTTTTGGAGGCCATGGGTATGATGACTTTTTTTTTCACCGCCTTTGTCATTCCGTCGCCTCATCGCCATGCCGACGTTCATCACAAACAAAAACGGCGGAGGGGTCAGACCTTATTGGTTTGACCCACACCCTCCGCGTTTAGGGTGGTAACAATTGGCTCATCAAGAAGTATGATGAACAACAATTATTTTACAATCTTCGCATTGATTTCTTTCCAACCGAAGATGAGAATAAGAAAAGGAATAATACACAAATAAACCCCTAACTTTGATCGTTGTTTGATGATGAAGTCACGGAAAGTAGATGAAGAAGATCGATGTTTGTCACATCCTCCGCACACTACCAATATCAAGTTGCGTCGGCTGTGGAAGACGCTCCACGTCGGTAGGTGTCCGGGGAAGAAGTTCGAAGAGGATCGTTTCTGATGTTCTTCGTTGGAAGAACACGTTCTTCTTTCTTCGTTATTTTTTCTTCATTCTTTATTGGGAGATGGGGTTATTTGTTGGAGAATTCTAATCCTCCCAAGCTCTCCTCTCCCTAATATTCCACCAAATGAGAAATTCCAACTAAAAATAATAATAGATTGAGTTATCTATTATTTTTTTGGCAAACAATTCAAAATGGTGAATTAATTAACTTGGATCCCCCCTTAATTAATTCATGAGTATTGGCACAAATTAATTTAATGAGGAGGATTGGTACAATCTAATTAGGGGAGTTGGCACCAATAAAGGAGGGTGAGTGTGGAGAGACTCTCCCTCATTAATGAGGGGAGTTGATTGGTTTTCCTCTCCCACCATTAATAGGGGAGTTTAGTCCTGTGTGGTCCCCACGTCATAACCTCTCCTGGGAGGTTATGTTCGGGTGGGCCCCACCACCATAACCTATCATGGGAGGTTAAGGTGTGGTGGTCCCACCTCCAACTTCCATGAGGAGGTTTTAACCAACAAACATCCACATGGTGGCTAAAATAAAAATAAAGTTAAGCTCACTTTATTTATTATTTTCCACGAAAACCCAAAAACTAACTTTTATTCTTGACCCAATGTCGTCGAAGTGAAAGTCTCCTTAAGCGAATACCGGTGCTGCGAGTTCAACGGTGTCCTCGAATTTCAATTTTCAGCACCGGTTCAAAAGTTATAAAAACCCGCTCATATGTTTACTGAACGTAACTGAAAAAAACTTCAGAAATTGATTCTGGGAACACCGGGCCTCAGAATCATGCGCTGTCAGTTTTCGCGGACTCATAAAATTCCCATGTATTTAAGAAAAAAAAATTCCACAGAATTTCCTGGTCTTTACATAAAATATTTAATAATATTATTATTTACACATAAATGACTATTAAATTTCATTTTCAACTATATTTCACTTTCATTACAATGTTCTAAAAATAATTTTCTTAACATTTTATATACATTTCATTTTTTAATCATTTTACCAAAGTGAAAATGATTTTTTTTTAAATTTATACGAAATGAAAAAAATTTCTTACCCTAATTATTTTTTAAATTTTTCATTAATATTCTTATATAATTTTTATTTTTATAAAAAGTTAATTCAATTTGGTATTTTTTGATAATTTTCTAGTTTTATTAGTTTTTAAATAAAATGGTTAATTCTACCTATGATTATATGAAAATGGAATTTGTATGATTAATAATGTTTTTTTTCAATTTAGACGAGTTTATGAAAAAAATTATGAAAAACTCTAATATTATAATTTTTTGTTCATTATATATTACTTGATCATTATAGATGATGGAGAGTGATCATGGTGTGAATTATGATGTTGGGTAATCCAAATATATCTCTCCAATTCACTTGGCAGATAGTAGTCTTCAAAGGTGAAAATTTTTAGAGATAATAAAGATGGTTAATGATATGGAATTACAATGATTCAATTTTTTCTAACAATAGATAAACACAAGTGAACATGGGATATGAATATGATACTTAAATATATCCATTTTATGATTGATAAATTTTATTAAATAAATATTTTTTATTTCTTATGGTAATGAACTTTTAAAACTTTTAAAGGTGATTTTTTTTTGTTTTTAAAGGATTTTTTTTCATGATTTATTCGTTATTTTTCTATCATTTATAATGTGTTTTCAAATTTTTTCTCTGATTAATTTTTTATTTTCTCATGTAAATATGTTTTTTATGTTGTAAGATACTTTTTGTGAAAATTTAATACATTATAATGGGTTTTAATGTTTTTTAATAAACTAATGGGATAATATTATTTTTATATCACTTATTGAGATTTTTTTTCTCATACCATGTTTAAAAAATATATAATATATGTGTGAATAGAAAATATAGTAAGATCAATATTTTTTATATGGTGACTCATTTTAAAATATGGAGAATTATTTTGAATGAATTAGGAGTTAGAATTTTATAATACTTTTTTTGAGAAATATGGACATCATGTTTCTCTGATCCCTATGTAATGTAATTTTTTATGAATTCTCTAAAACTCAAATAAAAAATTATTTTTGAAATGTAATAATGTGAAATACTTATTATTAATCATGTAATTATGGGTTGAAAATGTTATGGTTGTTATATATATATATATATCTATGTGTGTGTGTGTGTTTTTGTTTTTGTGTGTATATTCTATATAACTAATATGTATCATTATTAGACAAATGTTTGTTTTATTTTACATATAAAATAAAAAAATGAGTACTGAGGAATTAAATAAATACAAAAAAATAAACAAAAAATATTTATTTTATTATTTATTAAAGAAAATTACAAATAAAATATATATATTTATCACAATGTCAAGAATAAATTTAGAAGATAAATAAAAATAAACATCATTACTATAAGTGATCATTCTCTTATCCCAATGTCTCCAATGAATATCGTGACTATATGAATCATGGTATATTGAATAAATAACTTAGTTTGTTAAATCTACGTTTTAAATTGTGAAATTAATCATGATAATTAAAGTGTGATTTTAATAGTTTAATAAAGAGAGTTTTCATGAATATAAATCAGAAAAATAACTTTTTAGATACTAAGATACTTGATGGGAATCTTATTATTAAAACAATAATATAAATTATTTATGTATATTGAAGGTAACAATTGTGTAGAAATTTTAAATACTTTATAATAATTTTATATAATATATTTTTTATTTATAAATTTAAATTAGGAATCTATAATTTGTCACATAACTATTTTATTTATATTATGAAATATAAATAATCTATTCTGGTGGATCTTACATGTTTTTAAATAACATAATATTTTATTTAATCATTAGGTTTATCATTCATAATGTTGTATTTAAAAAAAATTTACATATATACATTCAATATGTAGATTATATTTAATAATGAGGTTTTTAAAATTTTCTTAAATTATAAAATACAGAAGTGAATTGTAAAATGTGATAAAATGTGGTATATGGTTTAATAATACTAATTAATTAGAAAAGAAAAATTTAATGATCTAATAAATCCGTATTTTTTTCTCAAATTAAATTATTCTTTTTTCTGTCATAATTAGAGTAACTAATGAATGTTTTTGGCGTAAATTATATCTAATGAACATTTATCCAAAAATAGCATCTCTTATGCCATTAATTAATACCTATACACCCTATTATATTTAAAAAAAATACATTTATATTTATTATTCCTCTCAATGAATCATTCTTATTACAATATATCTAATTTGGTTGAATTTATCGGTCCCAAAGGATTGGTTCTAAAGACTATAAGTGAATGAATATAAAGGTTTCTCCCTCTCTATCTCTTTCCATATATACTTTTATATGAATCTTTATTAAATTTAGATTTTCTTAATTTAATATTTTATTTTGGTATTATAATAATTTTATTAATTTTTAAATGATCTTATATTAATCATAATTTTATATTTCATCTATTTAATCATATTTTAGTTGTTATAGAAATTTTAAAATATTTTTCCCTTTATTATAGTAAATTTATTTTATACTATCATTTCTTAAATCCTTATATTTGGAATTCATATTTGAAATTTTGGATATTAAATTTTTACAGGCCCCTTATTAAAAAATAGTTTTAAATATGTCTAGTTTATCCTTTAATAGGGCCTTTTAGAATACTCATTATATTGGAAAAGGTTAAATTTTATTTTCCTAGTTTAATATCCTAGGAGTTATGATTTTAGAATTTTGGTATCCCCAAAGAAAATTGGATATATATATATATAAGCACACATAAATTTCATAGCCTTGTTTCTATATGTATTTATTCATAACATCTATAGCGTTCGACAATTACAAGTAACATAAAAATAGGCACCCAATCAAAGTGTTATATTTAAATTCCACATTAATAACACTTTTATGAAATCATTTAAAACTTCATAAATTCATAGGCTTCACTCATATTAAGTACTTGTAATTATTAAAAAATATTAAAAAACTCAATGAATGTATTAATTTATGTATTCATAGCATCCTTTCATAGATAAATCACTATATTGAAAATCATATCCCTTAATTATGGGTTAACATTTATGATTGATCACATTATAAATATTTAATCTTATATACACAAGTTTTTATACATCAAAAGTATTTAATTATGTTAATGGGAATTTTATGATTCTGTTAAACTAATAATTATATACCCCCATAATTTATAATAAATTATTCCATAATTAGGGATTCTATATATGGGTACTAATAGATACTGTTAACCATTATGATAACATTGATTTTTGGGTTTCCTTATCATAAGATAAATTATGAGAGCATGGTGTGGAAGGTACCATTTTTAATATTATGTTTTATTAGATATCCTTGAACAAATTTTTTATTGATATAATATAATGTATTTCTTTTTTTATTATCCTTTAAATTATTATCCACTTCTTTTACACTTTTTATGCTTTAATTCATGTTATATGGAAGAAGTTTTTTTAAATAGGCCCAAAAATTCCAGGTCATCTACTTATTGTACATTAAGAAATAGATATTTTCAAATTGATTTAAGGGATAATTGTTAAAGAAGATGGTATTTTTTGGTTCTAGGGAAAATAAATTCTTGGATTAACCTTTGTTATATCATGTTTTCTATGGCCTCATCGTGGTTTGTATCCTTTATTGTAGTGAATATTTCATGGTTAAGGTAATATAATTAAAGATTAATATTGTTATTTTTAGTAGAAAATTATATCATACTTTTCCTCTATATAATATCATTATATAACAATAGTGTTTTATGTTTTGGTTTTATGAAATAATATGGAAATGTGTACTCCCAAAATAGAAAGAAAACATGTCACAATTCTTCATCATGGTTGAAAAGATTCAGTTTAGGGAGAAACCATGTTGGTTCTATATCATGGTTTGAATATTTTCCTTATTATAGATATATTAAAATACTCTCATTTAGAAACACAAATTTTGGAGATATTTGAGGATTTTAAGTGTTTTAGTCATCATGGTTTTTTAGAACCACTGACTAATCTAAACCATGAAATAGTTTATCGAACAATGTTATAGATTGGTTTACTCGAATTTAAATAAATATTTTAAATCCACCTTTTTCTTTCATTCTTTCCTATTATATCCTTTTAAAACATACATATTTAATAACTCTCTTCTGACTCTCACAATGTCATTATTTTAAATATATTTTTTATATGTGAATTTTGTATTAGTGTTCCATACTATTTGTGCTGAAAAAGTGATGTTTTTTATGTTTTTTACTATTTTTAATGGTTTAAAAATTAGGTTCCCTAATTAAAATAACAATGAATATAAACTATGTCAGTCAAATTTAGAATTCTAGAATCTCATGCTTGGCTTCTTCATAGTTTTTCTAACCATGTATCTAAACTTTGTATCTATTTAAAGCATTAAAAAATTTAATTTCATCAATTATTTTTAAATATGGAAAAGAATTGTTTTTCCCACATTTCTAAATCATATTTGGATTTCCTCTCATTAAACATCCCTTTATTATTACTCAACATTAATGATTCTACACCATTTTTCTTTTATTATTTAATGTATGTCACTCTAAATCATCACTTTATTTCTTATTTTATATTTTTCTCAATGTTCCTACTCTCATGATAATATGGTAGTCAATGGTTTCTCCTTGGATGAATTTAAATTCCTATTTTTTCTAATTTCAAGGATTTTATCATATTCTAATAACTATCCATCATCTCATTGAGTAGAGTAGTACTATTTATCTTTAGATTCATTAATTATAAGTAATAGTTTCTATAAAATTCAATTTTCTTAAAAAATAAATAATGGATGATTATTTGAAATTATTTTTCGTCAATATAAATTTTTATTTTTTATATGATTTTATTATATTTATTTATTAATTATTAAATTAGAAAAACATTTTATTCAAAGGGTTTTACCTATCCTTAAGTGTTTTAAATTATACTCATGTAATGTTTTTAACACTAGTTGGTTGATAAAATATCTAAAATATTTTTAAAATGAAATCATCAAAATATTTTGGGGAATTATTTGTATTAACTTATAAAGAAAATATTTCATGATTTTATTACTATATTAAAGTTAAAAAGGATCATTTTTCACTGAATAAATTTATTTCCTTGAATTTTCATTAAACTCATAAATTTTTCCCTTTGAGGTTATTTATATGAAATATGGAATTATTTACTTGTATTTAGAATAAATTTTGGTGTTTATTATCATGGAGTGATATTTATTTCAATGGTGTTTGTATGATATTTTTTCTTTCTCAGCTAAAAAATGATGTTGATTGATACGTTCAATGAGATCATAAGTATGAATAATGGAGTAGGTAAAAGGTTAATATTCTCAAGATAAATATGTATATAATTTTTTTAAGAGGTAAATATGGATATAAATATGGGTTTGTTTTTCAAAGAAGGATATACCATTGGAATATATTAGAACTCATCTCTTTAATAGGATAATCATAATTCTTCTATTCGATTGGTTAGGGAATAAAATCACTTGGTTTGTCCTTATCTATAAAAGTTGGATCCTATATTGTATCTGGTAGATTTAAATTCATAAATATCATTTTAATAACTATCACCCTTAATATTATATTAGTTATCAATGTAATAAAATTTTCTTGAGGAATATTGACCAGAACCTTACCGGCTTCTTGTGGGATATAAACTTAAAAGCTCGATGCCATCATGCTAGTTAGAGATAGTTCTTCAGACTAATTGATGAAAGTGGTATTTACGTAAGGGGTTAATATGATTCCATTATTTTCATGAAATAAATGTTTTCCCATTAGGTTATTATAGTTCAGTACATATGGTATTGATTTTCAATAAAAAAAATATTACATGGAATTCGATATAGTTTTTAACATGAACTCTTAAATTCCCTTTCTCTAGCATAATATTCCGGGTTTGTTGTGCATCCTAGTATAAAACTCCCAATTGATCCTTGGAAGGGGGTCTGTTGTAATGACCCAAAAATTTGTAAATGATATTAATTTTTTGAATAAATAAATATTATATTAGTTAATGTAGTTATAGAAAACACATGCACTAGTATAGACATTTTAGAAAATTATAAAAAATAAACATTCAAATCTAAAAGGTCATTAATTTTCTAAACTATTAATAATATAGTCATTATATAGTGACTATTATGATTATTATATATTATGGATTATATTAAATTTAAATTGACACATATTGAAGAAGATATGGCCTTTCCAAGTAGGATCGTATCCTATAAATCCAATTTATTATAGCTTCATAAGGTTATGGTCTAAAGACATGGAATTACAAAATTAATAAATTGAATATTTAAAAAAATTCTTTTTTATTTCATGTAAATTTTAATGTTTATGGATTTAAATAATTAGTACATAACTCATACATAATAAACCCATTGATAACAATTTGGAAACATCCTCTTAGTATTTATTTCTACAAAATATAAAATATTTAGAATTAAATCAATGTTCTTTCCTGAAAAATAATTATGATATTCCGCATTAATTATTCTTTTTTCCACTCATCCTTAAACCCTCTAAAAATATTTAAAACAATGTTATGTGAAAAAATTCTCATTAAGAGATATAAAAAATAAAACAGTCTAGTACATTTTTAAACCCCAAGATCATAAAAGAGACTCTTTCTTTAACATGACAATATTTGATCTAAAATTATATTTTACTTACACAATAAATCATATTTACTACCCAAGGTTTTTAATAAAAAATTTTATAATAAAAAATAAAAGAAAATTGATAATCATGAGTGATTACTAGAGAATATGAGAACCCATGAAAAAAATTCTAAAAAACCTTTTTAACCTTATAGAGAATGATCATTCCATTAGAATAAAAGATAACTTGATAATATTTTAAATAATTTTTTTCCATTAATATCATTTTAATGACTAGAAATTTAATGTAGGTTCCATTCTAAATAATCTTCATATAACCCTTACAAGGACCCTTATCATTTGAATAACTGTTATGGTTAACTTCCAATATAATTCCTCGATGATCATAATCATTACCCATTGCATTTGACATATATATTGGGATCACTTATCATTATTAAAAATATAATAGAACTATATCATGAATAAAACCTTTTAATCATGTATGTTTTCATCATGAGTATCTTTAAAAACACTTTTTATCCTATATATAAAACACTTTTGTGTATTAGAATACACTTTTCTTTTAAAAAATAATTTCAAAACATGAATACTTAAAATAAATGGAAGAAGGGACTTTCCTATTATAAAATGCGGAATATTATAATAGAATAAAAGTATGAAATAATTATTATGGTGGTTATAAAAATCATTGACACTATATATATCAAAAATTGAAAATTACTTTTTTCCCTTTTGTCAAGATTGTCAAAATGTTCAGTATAAAATTTGTAAACATATTCCTTTTTAAAGACATTGAAATAAATTATAAAGTGATATAAAATTACATTTATAATTAATTTAATTAAGTAATAATAAATCCATAAAATATTTAAAAAAAATTACATGGGATAAAAATATTTTGAAAAATAGTTCATCAAAAACATTTAAAACGAGTTGTAAAGGTAAAGTATCCTTTTCCTTGAGTCTGACTCATCATTGAATTTATTTATCATCATAATTAGTAAAATAATGTTAAATATTTAATTTTTTATTAATATTTTTTAGGTTTATTATTTTTTTTATTAATTATTATGTTATATTTATTTAATTAATCAATTATGTTTACATCAGATATTTTGACAACATTTGGCTCATATGCCCAAAAAATATTTGTGGGTTGAAAATGGTTAAAGTGATAATTATTCCATAATTTTTATAATAATAATTATAAAATAAATATAATTTTTATGTATATAGTAAAATTTAAAATCCAACCATGAAATAAAGCTATGAAAAATGAACTACATTAAAATCATGGAGATGGTAGGTCGTACATATGCACGAGTAACATTTCTGTTTTTCAATGAACATGATCGTAAAATTTAATTATTATTTCAACTTTTAAGAATGATTATTCTATAACAAGTATTATATCCTTTCTGGAAATACACTTATATCTAGAATCCATGGGATGTGGTTATGAAAAATGAATCACAATTCTTTGTGGCGGTGGTAATCCACACGTATGCCTGAATGATAGTATCATTTTTTAACGATTGGAACAGAAATAAAATAGATGATATAATATCCTTATATAATGGTAATTATTTCATTAATATCTTTTATATACATTAAATCCATTATTACTACCATTTTTTTAAGTGGCTATGGAAAAAAATATCATTAGTTCGAAATGAAGTAGTCTTCCATACACACAAATGATAGTTTCATTTCCCATTTGATTGAAGATTATATATGTATAGGTTATTAAATTAACTTAAAAAATATCAGTATATATAGGATACTGTTTCTATTTTTTCATAATGTTTTAATAATATTTTATTAGTGTTTAAGTATAAATAAAACTACAATATTCCGTTTCATGTTATACCTCTCATTTGACAACCTTCTATTCCTTAAATCTTAAACTGTTTAAAGTTGATATTGTACCAAAAATAAGACCAATATAATGTATTGAGGGGTTTTATGAATGGATTTTTTATGTTATTAGTTGAACTAAATTTATATTTAAGTATGTATTGGAGTCAAGAGGGGGTTCCCTTCTGTAATTGAGGGGAGGGTAATTCTTGGAATTTCAAAATGTATTAAATTAATATAAAATAATAATAATGGAAAAAATTGATGAAAATTGATATAATTAGAATATAATATGATTATAACTATATTTAATATCATAGAATAAAATATTTACATGTTTATGTGATGTTCCCATAATTACATCTTTGTTTTAATAACTTTTAACCATTTTGAAAATTACCATGATATCAATGTTTTTAACTATTTAGTGGATAAGAAGGTTAATAAAAATGAAAAGGTGATCCATAAATGGATCACGATGGATATTTAAAACTATATATCATACAATATTCAAATATATTATTTTTATTAAATATATATCATTTAATAAAATACTTTTTATTATAAAATATCATTTATCTCATTTTTAGAAATACATGTAATATTATAATATAATATGTTTCAAACTCATTTTAAATGGTTACAAAATGAAATGTCTCTGAATATAAAGAGGAAATGGTATTTATATTTATACTATAAAACTTATAAAGTTTTAAATATAATTTTAAAACATACAATTTGGTTCAACCCTTGGGTGAACCAATTTTAACCATAACCATCACAATGACTTTTCAATATTAAAATATAATAATCATACTTATTAGGTGAAAATTGGATCATAAATTGAAAAGGGTTGAAATTTTAGAAAATGTATCAACATAATTATCGAAATTTTTAAAGAAATCTTATTTTTAAATAATTTAATAAACTAATATTTAACATAAAATAATATTTAACCAAAAATATTATTTAATATAAAATATCATTAATGACATTTTAACACTATTCATTTAATTTTTCTCCAAAGACATCAATATATTAATAGAGTTAAAATATAATCATTTAGAATATATCTCATATTATATATTGATCTATTAAATTCAAGGTACACTATAATTCATATATATATTTCACTTAGAGTTTATAATATCATTTACTTTGTTTTTCAACAGCTTACACAAGCACTGTGTTAGTATTTCATAATCATTTAAGGTAATAATTTAATCACAAATAATTAAAAATAAATTAACATGATATTAAAAAAATAAGTTAACATTTAGATAAAATTAAAAAAACAAAATTTTTTATCTATTTCATAGAGAATTAAAAATATTTACTGTAAGAGAGTGATATTTTGACTTTATCCATTACATAAAATGTTATAATTGAAAAAATTAAACCTAAAAGAAAAATAATATATTTTTTACTTTTTTTATGATTAAGGATGAGAAAAACATATAAAAATTAATTTTGGTATGTTTCTGAATAAATTTGAACCCTTATCACATTATTTTTAGCCCTAATTGACTCGTTTTACTTTAATTATGTTACTAAAATATTAAAATAGTTAATATTTATATTAAGAAGAAACTTTGTTGGCCTTATTAAATAATATTAATTATGCAGATTCCATATATGTAATCCATCTTATTCTATTTATTTCACATAATTTGAAGAATTTAATTTTAAATTAAACCTATAAAATGTTTTGTAGAAGGGGTTTCTTTTTAAATGTCGTTTAAGTATAAATATTATTTTATAATAAATTAATTTATAAAAATCATTCAAAAGACAAAAAACGTATTTTTTAATAAAAAATGTAAAATTAAATATTAAAACTAATATAAAATATAATTTAACTTCATAAATACTTGGTAAGAAAATACGGTTTCCCATAAAGTTCATTATTTTCACTATTCATTGAAATCATATATATCATAAATTTTTATAAAATACATCCCAATCTAATTTTTTCATTATAAATTAAAAAATGAAATTATTTTCTATCAAATATAATTTCTAAATTTTTTATAAAATAATTATAATATTCACTCACAGAAACAAATTAAAAGTGATTTTCGAAGAAAACACATTTTTGATGAATAAAATTACTTTAATGAAAAATGGAGTGCATATTTCATAATAATTAATCAATAAGTTTGTATTTTTTACGAAATTTATATAAATTTAATAATTCAGTTAATATTATTCATATTTAACAATTTAACCGCTAGTTTATAACTATAACATTAAAATAATAATATCTAATGTTTTATTTAATATCAGTGTTTCATGTTTTATATGATTTTGAATTTAGTGTTTCTATATTCTCAATATATTAATTTGTCCCCCCTAATAAATTTCACCTTCACAATTTCAACTCATATTAGGTAATCAAGGGTTTGACATTTGAAAATATCATTTATGAAATCTCAGATCATAGAAATGGTTAACATAACTTCCTTTTGAAAAGAGGTAAAATAAAATATTAAAGCCAAATTTTAAAACACAACATATGTTTCCAATTAAGATGACATTAGTGGGAAGTTAAAATATGGAAATAGAGAAATAATTAAGCTCCATATAATTTTGTAGTGTAAAATATATCATTGATCACAAAAATTTGAATGTTCATGAGAAATTTAATGATAACAAAATCATAAATCAAAGAGATGTGAAAACATCCATCGATTCATAAAAAATGAAGTTAATAGGATAACATTTTTGTTTCAAAATCCTTTTCCTATTGTTGAGGAATTATATTACCATCTATATAAGGAACATAAGGAAATATAATAGCTTGATTAGTGGAATTTCATTTTTAATTAATTTACAATACAATCAAATCTTATGCTTGAAATGATGAATATTGAAGATGAATTTTTCATACCTAAAGAAATGAAATCAACTTTTAATTGATAATGTAGTCCAAAAAAGGATAATAATATATTTTTCTTATACAAGGACATTAAATAAAAAATAATTAGCTCATGTTATGCTAATTTGGAAAATGAATAAACCACCATATGATGAAATAAAACATTTATCTCTAAAGCCTCAATAATGACACCCAATGTTAAACATAGATCATTCAATAAATAACTAAAAATAAAATTATTCAAAACATTCTTTACCGTGTTTGAAACCCAAAAATAAAAAGGATTTGATCACATATTTTTCTAATATTAATTTATCATTTAAACTTAATCAACATTGGTCACCCATAAAGTCATATATTAATAAATAACAATTTACTAACCATATAATATTCAAAATTTGCTAATCATTTTCATATTTAACCTAAATCCCTATATGTATATTTTGAAATTTTATATTCTTACAAAATATAATTGAATATTTATTCCTCAAATAAAATCCCATATTTTCAAAAATAATTAAATTTACATAAATCATATAAGTTTACAAAAATATTTAAATTACCCTAAAATAATATTAATCACTTAATCACCGAATCAATTTTAAATTTGATGGTTATCTATTTGATAAATCTTATGTTCCCCATATGTAATAACCCTTTTATCTGAATTAACCATAATTATCTCCACATCAAAGATCACCTTAGCACTAAAGCTGTCAAAAACTTTAAACTTATGCTCACAAAATGTAAAATAATGATTCCTCAAATAAATTTTTATTACAATATTTTTTTTACCAAAATACTCTTAATATCCTCAAAATACCAGAACATAAAATCCCAAAAGGGGTTTTTATTATATTGAAATTATGATCAACCTTAAACATATAAACCCATGATGGTATCCATAACTCTTAAATATACCTCATCTTAAAAGATCCTAATATCCAATTTCATCTAAACCATGTATACAATACTAATTGTAAGGAACAAACCTTATACAATCTGTAAATTGAATATTAAAAAAATTATTTCATTTTGAGGATCATTTTAGTTTTAGAGTTTTAATGAATTATTTCTCAACACTTTCATAATAAACCCATAGACAACAAGTTATAAACTTCCTCTTAGTATCTATTTTCCAAAAATACAATACTTATAAATAAAAAAATTTATATCATGAAAAAAATTATGATTTTTTATATAAATAATTTTTTATTCCTAATGATCCTTAAAGTCTATAAAATAAATTCATAAATGTGATATCATAATTAAAATCGTAGTAAGGAACATAAAAAATATACATGTTAGTCTATTTTAAAACCATGATATCATAAATGATATTTTACCTTTAACACAATAAACGTTGAGATAAAATAATCAATTACTAAAACATGAAATCTTATTTACTACCTTAATTATTTCATAAAACACTTAATATAAAATATAATAGAATAATCATAATATTGAGTGTTTCTTATAAATCATGAGAACCCATGAAAAACGTTTCATACAAAAACATAACTTTTTACCCTAAGAAGAAATAATCCTTCACTTAAAATAAATGACCATTAGATTACATTTTAAAATAAAATAGTTTCCATGAAAACTGATTTTCAAGAATATAAAATTCATGTATTTTTTTAGGACAACGTCTTTATAAAACTCGTACAAGAAGACTTACAATTGGAAAAACCATTATGTCCAACTTCCAACATAATTCTTCATAGAAAATAATCATTAATTGATGAATTAGAGGGCTATATCAATCCCACCCATCATCGTAATCAATTTAAATGGACTATTAAACGAATAAAATAGTTTAATATTGGTCATTTCTATCAAAAATACCTTAAAAACTCTTTTTATTCCATATATAAAACACTTTTGGATATAAAAATTTGCTTCTCATTTAAAAAAACATTCTAAAAACAAAAAATCCCATAAAAAAGGGAAGGAATGTTTTCCATTAATAAAAACATATATTCTTATAAAATATTCCAATTATCAAATAATGGTTTAATCATATAGATAATACATTGATTCCGTATATGTTAAAATATAAAATTCATTTTTTCCTTTTATAAAGAAATAAAAAACATTCCATAAAATATTTAAAATGACTTATTTTGGAAATCTTTTAAATAATGAAAAAGTGATATAAAATGTACTTTATAATTCAATTTATCTCATATAAATATATCCATGAAATAATATTAGAAATATTTACATGTAAAAATATTTATAAAATAGGTCTTCTAAATTATTTTAAATGATTTGTTATGGTAAAGTATCCCTTACTTCGAGTCCAACTCATTAATTATATGTGTTAGCTTCATGGATAATAATATTATGTTAATTATTTAAATTCTTAATGAAATTTTCATATGTATTATTCCTTTTATTTTAATTATTACTATATTAAATTTAATTACTTAGTCAATTAAGTTCACATTATATGTTTGGATGTCATCCAGATCATATGTTCAAAATTAATTCAGTTTGATGACTACTTCCATAGAGGTATTTATAAAATAATATCCAAAGGAATCATAATGAAAGAATTATCATTTTTATTCATCAATTATCCTTTTAAAAATAACTATGAAATATTATTTTGAAAAATTAATAATGTTATAGTCAAGTAACCAATAGGTTGTATGTATGGAATAGTTTTGATTCCATTTTTCAATGAACAACATATAAAGAATGTAAGTATTAATTTATCTTTAGATAAATATTAGTAAATAATAAATTTTATATATTTTATTTAAATAAACTAATATATAGATCCCATGTGATGTGGTTTTGAAAAATGCATCCCATCTCTTCATGGTGGTGGTAATCAACACATAAGCATTAATGACGTTATCATTTGTCAATCCATTGAATGGGGATAAAAAATTACATATTATAATTAAATAATGATAATTATTTCTAAAATAAAATATAAATATATATCCATTAAATCAATCAATATAACCAATCATGATAGGTGGCGATGGAAAATAAATTTCATCCATTCGTGAGGCGGTAGTCTATCAAACACATGAATGACAGTTTCATTTCCCATTTTATTGAAGAAGATATGGATATAGGTTATTAAATTAACCTAAAAACTCCAAATAGTTTGTAATATGTTTTTTTAACATTTCACCATATTTGATATTAATTTTAATGATGTATATTATGAAATAAATCTAAAACATTTAGTTAAAATATATTCATCTTTTTCGGATAACCTCATTTTCATTCAACCTTAATCCCTATATGGTTGGTATAATTTCCAAAATAAGACCAATTTAATTTTTGGAGGTATGTGATAATGTTATTTGGGTATTTTTCAGTGGATCCAAATTCCTTTAGATGTTTCTATAGGAAAGGAGATTTTATTCCCTTTTATATATGTGGGGAGGCGCATTCTTGGAATTTAATACAATATTAAATTAATATAAATTTACATTCCTGAAAAAATGGATCCAAATTGAAATAATTATTATATAAGATTAGTATTAATCTATATATTCAGACAAAATAAAAAATTAATGATTTCATGTGCTTTTTTGACCGTCATCACTTTATTTTAACCCTCATTAACCCTTGGGAAATTATTGTGGTTTCAATGTTTTTTACTCTTTAATGGTGATGATATTTACTATAAAAGTAAAATATACCCATAAATTGACCATGGTTGATATTTTAAACCGTATTTAATTACATTGGAAGAATATTGGATTTATTTTAATTATAAATCATGTCATAAAATATTGTTTATTATAAAGTGTCATTGATTTCTTTTTTTTTCGAAATATATGAAATATAATAATATAACATGTGTCATTATCATATAAAATGGTTCAAAAAATGAAATATATTATTAGATAGAGAGAATGGTCTAAATATAATACTTAAATCAGAAATATATATTTTTAGATATCATTGTAAAACATATCATTTAGTATAACCTTTTTGTATTCCAACTTTAACCTTAATCGTGGTAATGAAATTTCAATGTTAAATAGAAACGATTTTACATATAACGTTAAAATTATCACATAAATAAACATGGGATGAAATTTTAGACCATTTACAATCCTTATTTTTTACTTTCATGGTTTTTTATATTTTAAAAGAAATTAATAAATTTTAATTTGACTTAAAATATCATTGATGTCATTTTTTAAAATATTAATTTAATTTGATTTTAAATTCAACAATATAGTAATGGAATTAAAATATAATAGCTTAAAAATAACAAATAATTTATATTGACCTATAAAATTCATGATACACTATAACTCAAATAAATATTACTTTTATAGTTTTTAATATCATTTACATTATTTTTATACTTCTTTCACAAGAATTGTGATTATGTTGCGTAAGAATTTAATAAAATTATTTCATCATAAAATATTAAAAATAATTAAAAATTATAAAAACATAATATAACATTAAAAACCCTTTTAGAATAAATAAATATCACCTTTTTAATTTCCCAAAATATTAAAAATATTTAAGGAAATAAAGTAAAAATTTTAACATTATCCTTTACCTAAAATATTATAAATGTGAAAATAAAATGTAATAATAAAAAATTATATTTTGGGTTTAAATATTATTATAGACTAAATATAATCATCCAATAAAATTAAGAAATGTTTTTTTAATAAACTTTATGGCATGTTATATTATTTTTATCCCTAATTAATCCATTTTACCTTTTCTTTGATAGCAAAAATTTAATATGTTTACTATTAATATTATGAAATGTAATGTTAAAATTATTAACTAATGTTAATTAATTTTACTTGAAATATTAAATATATTTTATCAAAATCAATTCATTAATGTGTTAAAATTAATATTAGAATTAAACCCCCAAAACACAAATAAATTTGATTTTCTAAAAAATGCCTCTTAGGTATAAAAATGTTTTTATGCCAAATTCATGCATAAAATTACTTAAAAAGACTAAATTTGGAGTTACATTACTAAATATGATCGAATTATATTTTAAATATAATATAAAATATAATTTTAATTCGTAAATACTTGAAAAGTAAATACTGTTTCTAATAAAAAATAGTATCTTTTATATTCATTGAAAAATTTAACATTCTAGAAAATTATGAAAATAAATTCATCCTAATATAATTTTTACATGATATATTCAAAAATTATATATTTTTATCATATAAAATTTATAAAATTTCTAGAAATTAATTATAATATTCACTCACAAAAATTTATAAAACCCGTTTTGGAAGAAAACATATTTTCCATGCATCAAATGACGATTTTAAAAAAAATTATTGATTATTTCCATTGAATTTATGAATAATTTTATATTGATTCGTAACATTAGGTATATTCAATAATTTTATTAATCCTATACATACCTTCTAATTCAATTTATAGTCTATAACTATATCATTTAGATAATAAAATTTCATGGTTCGTTTAAGCTCGGTGTTGTATGTTGTGTACCATATCCAACATAGTGTTATTTTAAAATAATAGGATATTAAATATAAAATCTCTTGTAATTCCACATAACCAACCCTAAAATTAGATTCAATAATTAAACCTCATTGGAATCCATTTGTGAGAGAAGTTAAATCTTATCAAGATCACATACAAAACCATGTTCACATAACCACCCCAAGAAAGTTCCACCATCGCACACCTTTCCCTTAGTGTGTACGCTAGTGTAATATGGGGTTATGAATATATATCATACTATAATGAATTTTTATATTTTATTTTAAATGTGTTGTTAATTATATTTAACCATTTTTATTATTAATTTATAAAATATTATATAATGGGATGGAAAAGGTTAACTTTTTATATGAACAGAACATAATTATATTTTTTGTAATATAGTTTCTTTTAAGACTCTGTTTTGATATATTTTATATTTTTTAAATTAATTTTATTTTAATAAAAAAAAAATTTAAATATTTTTTATTTAAATATGAATGATAATAAAATTTAATTAATTCTATTTTAATTTTTATAATAGTCAAAAAAATTATTGTTATAGAAACTAGTATTTATAAGTAAATAATAATTTATATTCAGATATACAAATTGTCATATTTTTAATACTATTTGGGTAAAATAAATATAGTTTTATAAATCATCATGTCTAAATTTCACTATTTTTAATTTTACATAATTCTTTGAGGCAGTCAAATTTTGGGGTAAAAATTAAATACAGAATGACTATATACTCTATATTATGACATAATAATAGCACATACTGATGTAATAACTACTATAAATGTAATCCATGAAACAAATATTTATTTTAACTTTAATATAATTTTTTAAAGTTATTTTTTTATTTCTATAAACCCTTAATGAATCCTCAAAAACAAATATTATATTATTACTTTTTAAAATAATTTATTTTTATTATCATGATTGACTTCTAAATCACTAATGGCCTTATTTTAATTTTTTTAGTTCATGAAATTATAATATATTTCAAACCACCCCTATTTGGAAGAAACTATGGGAATGACACGTTTGATAGTTTTTGGTTTTCATTATTTTATCATATAGAGTCTAAAACCTATGTTTATAAATTGTCAAAGAATTCCCCTGCCTTTTACTTAAAATACCCACCAAACATTCAATCCTCTTCACTGAAAACCCATTAATCATTATTTTACTCTCCCAATCTCCCTTTAAAACCATCACATGGGGTTCCCAATCTCTTTATAATCCTCTCTAAATATTTTAGAATTTTCCTCTCAAGGTAAGGGGATTCCCTCATCCTCTTTATTCAAGAATATTTATTGATTTATGCCTTTTGATTTCCAATTTTAGTGTTTTATTATGTTTTTATACATACCATTACATTACTTATGATACCCATTTAATGGGAGTCCATGTTTCAATCTATTTAAAACCTTCCATGAACTTTTATTTACACCCATAATGCTTTCAAAATTATCCCATGATTTTCCATTCCAAACATTATTTATAAATACCCATCCCCATTTCCAATCAAAATTATTCAACTATATATACCTATAATTCAATTATTTGAGACTACTTTATGTTAACTACTATCATTAAGTTTGGGATTAAAATTTATGAAAGATATCTATATGTTTTATGATCTATATAGTGCAGAGATGCATGTACATGATATGGATTTGATGGGTGGGATCAAAATTATAGAGCCCTCCAATTCATTTGGTTAGATTTTTAGACTCATGAGAATTCATTTATGGTGAATTGTATGTTATACTATGCACAATGTGTTTTTTTATCAATGGTTTTCCTTGACTTATTCTTATCATTCCTTGTTTTATATTTTTTCCACATTCCTCTACTTTCTTGATGTTAACATCTTATATCATTTGTCGATGTGTAATTTTATGTTTCTCACCCTATTTATGTCACCTCGATATACCTCTTGACTCACATGTATTACTTTTATCATGTTATTATTTATTGTTCCCCTATTAGAAAGTATGACACACCCATTATTATTTATGTCCCTAGGTTATCCTGGGTGTTATTAAAAGATCATGGGAACTTAAGGAAATGTTATGGTTTTTTTAAATAATGACAATGAATCCTTGATTCTTATTATTATTTCATCTATCTAATTACCCAAATAAACTAATACTTATGATATTTTTTATTGTATCAAGTGTATCATAATTAATAAATATGAAATTAATGTGTGTAAAAGATAGGGGTTTTCATAGTTAGTATTAGAGAAAATGCTAGTTATTTTTAGTGATTATGGTTATAAAAAATTTTTGAAAGACTTAATGATAAGAATATACCTATGAGAACAAAAATATATTACATTAAACTATACTGTAAGTGGATTCCATGAAAAAAAATATCTATAGGGATAATATAAGGGGGTGTGGTTCTAGCACGATTATACCTAGAGGAAATAACCCTAATAAGGAAATATTAGGTATTAGAATAATCATCACCTAGTTCCTAAATAAGATGCCTTGATTCACACCTAACTTCACACACCTAGGGGATATTCTATTGTAAATTCACAAGCTCATTACAAACCCTTATGATGGGAAAATTGATCATAAAATTTTATGATAAGAAATTGACCATTGATAACATAGATTGAAACCTAGAAATTTATTGATGAAGGAATATATGTCATTAACATGTTATACTCTCAATGTTCATATCTTCAATTTTATATGTTTAATAGTATTGATATTTTCATCCCTAGTTTTATTTTGGATGAATTAAATAGTTAGAACCATAATAAAATAGTGAAAGTGGGCTCATAATCCATTCATCAACTTCATATATCATTGGTTTCAATGGTTCTAAGTATAATTTCATATCACAAAATATTAAGAGAACTATTAAAACACTACCCACAAATATATTAGTGGGGATATTAATGAAAATGGAAAATGGGGAATTATTATAGCCTAAGTATATAACTCCTCCATTCTCAATATCTTCAATTTGAACTTCCATTTTCATCTTGTGACAATACATTAAGAGGAATTAAATTTATTTCATAGTATGTATTGTATTTAAATATATATATATATCCAAAATTAATTGTAAAATTAAAGAATTAACCCTTAATATCATGATTTTCCCTCTTAATCTATACAAATTCAAGGAAGGGGATGAATAACATTTGGAATCATCATCTCATGCATGGATATTATTTAATTATGACCAATTTTATCTTGATGAAATGATTAAGAATAAGAAAAGGTTAATCCTCAATAACATTACCATGTTAAGGTAATATAAATATGTGTTTCATATATTATTTTTATAGTCTTCCTCCAATCCATGAGGTAGTTTTATCATTTGGTATTATAAACGAAGATTTTCTAATATCCAAGACTTCATATAGAATAGACACTATTGAACTTGGAGAGATGAGGAAAAAATAATAAATGAATTTGGAAATATTATGTATACTCTATTGTGCTTTACCATGGGGTGAAGTAATCATATTCATTAAGAAGAAGGATGGGTCAATGTGATTATGCATTTATTATAAATAGTTAAACAATACCATTATAAATAACTTTTACCAGGAAAGTCTGAACCAGGCGAAAGCCTGATCCCACAAATTTATTGAAGGAAAAGTGCAAGTAAAGACAAAACAAAAAATAAACGTTACATTACATCAAAACTATACGCATCCCTTTCCCCATCATCAGATAACTCATCACCAGGATCAGCTGACTCCCACTCAGAAGACTCATACTTCCGCATCATCTCAAGATACATGTTTTTCTTTCTAAGCATTTCTGTAGACATTTTATCCTTGATTGGCCATTTCCCATTGGGCCCTTTATCTATCTTAGGGGGCCCTTCCCTTTACTTTCCACTGTTCCCATTTGCAAAGACATTTCCTTGGGTCCCAACATTCTTGTATGCTGACCTTGTCCCTATTGGTTTGGGAAGGTCCGAATAGTCCCTCCGTGGTTTCCTCCTGCTTTGAGATTTTTCTTCCACTTCCTTGCTCAGGGTCTCATGATTTCTATTCTTAACAGCATCACTGTAGGATGTTTTGTGATTGCGGAGCTCTACTTCACAATCAGATCTATCCCCCCACTTCTTTTTATGGGACATAGGAGGGCTAACACTACCATCATTCCCAGCCTCCAGTTGAGGTGTCTTGATTGGGTCATCAGCACAGGGGCTTTTGAATTCATCTTTCATTCTGTCTAGAGTACCATGGTCATCTTTCTCTATAATTTCCTCTACCACTTGAAGCTCCTTTGTCTCATTTGCTCCAACATCAACCAGCACTGCAAATCTGTTTGTAGAACAATTTAACAGTTCAAGATGATTTACCTGCAACAGGACATCAGGTGTGTTTTTCTGTTCAGACACTGGTTCCACAGATTCAGTGGTATCCTGCATCAGAGCAAACCCCCTTCCAGTGTACTGAGAGCCAGTATTCGATCTCTCCACTTCATGATTTTCCTTGGATCTAGATTTTGTAGCTCCTTCTATATTTAACTTTTGTAAATATGGATCTTCTATCACATTCATAGATGTGGTACACTCATTCAAAGTTGAGTCTCCAAGCCGGATCACAGCCCGACCAGTGTTGTCCAGTTGAATTTCCCTAGCATCATCCACTGGAACCTGACTGAATCCAGCATTCAGAGAGTTTCCATTCATCAAATCACCTGCTAACACTCCCTGCTCCATAATAGCAGCAATAGACAGATCATTAGAGGGGTGAACTTCATCATCCTGGTTTGCACCTGGAGCAGGATCAGCCACCTTACAAATAACTTTTATCTTCTTCCATATATTGATGAGTTTCTTGACCAGGTATGTAAATCCCTAAAATATATAAGGTTGATTTTTAGTTGGTATATTATTATGTAATGTTTTAAATGAGGATAGATATAATGCTATTTTTTCACAAGGTACATGCAATACAAGTACATAGTGATTTTATTTTGACCCACTAATTCTCCATAAATCTTTACAGACTTATTGAATAGATTTTTTAAGTATCACCTTAACAAATATGTGGTAGTCTTTATAACTGATTTCCTTGTCTACTATAAAATCATGGAGGATCATGATAAGATTTTTGTTTTTTTACTTATGACCTTAAATAAGGAAAATTTAAATGTGAAGTATAGTGAAAGTGAGTTTTGGATGGTGAAATTTTAATTTATGGTTTATGTTACCATGGGAAATGTAATATTTTTGGATCCATCAAATATTGTTGTAATTGAGTGATGGCCTGGAACAATATCAGTGATGAATATCTGTATTTTACATGGATTAGATATGTACTATAGTATATTTTTGATAATCTTATTGTGGATGTGAAGCCCCCAAACCAAGATAACTAATAAGGGATTGATTTTTTTCTAGACTGATGAATGTGAAAAGAGATTTAAATAGTTGAAGAAGAGTCTAAAAAATCAATTTTACTCACATTACCTATAAGTATATATGGTTGTGTTAACTACAGTGATATGTCTAAAAATTCCTTGGGATTTGGGCTCGGGAAATATGACCAATTGATAGAATATGCCTGACATCATGAAAAGATCCATGATAAGAACTACGCAACACATGATCTATAATTAGATGCAATTATCTTCACATTTATGATTTTTTGACATTGTATTCATAAGGTGAATTGTTAAATAAATATTGATTATTAAAATCCACATGTATATTTTCAAAAAAATATATTTACCAATGAATGTAGTTAGAGATAATCAAATATTACGATTATTAATTCCATTACCATCTTGGGAGGGTGAACAATGTATCAGATACTCAAAGTATAAATGACACTATAACCCTATACAAGATAATAATTGAAAGGGATCCAATATTCTTAGATAGGAAATAGATAAACATGGGGATAAAAAAAGATATTTATCCTATATTCCTATATAAATTCTCAACCATCCATTCTTTAGAGTATTAAGAAGGACTTAAAAGATAGTAAAGAGAAATAGATAAAGGTAGAAAATATTATGGAGTTAAAAATTGATAAATGTTGATTTATAATGTTTTAAACATGGATATATGTCCAAAAAAATAAATTATAGGTTAATATCTTTATGACTTCTATAACTCATCATTATCTATTCATCTTGGAAGCACTAAGACGCATAGACATCTGAAGAAAAAAAATTGTGTGGGGTAACATGAAGACATTAATTTCACAATTTTTATCATAATGATTGGTATGATAATAAGTGAAGGATAAATTACAGAATCCTGAGGATATGATGTAACTATTTTTCATATCAAAATGGAAATTGGAATACAAAACCATGGATTTGGTCATAAGACTCTATATGACATTTAAAAGAAATAACATCATCTTGGTGGTAATCGATCACCATAAAAATTTAGTGCATCTCATTGTTATAAAGGTATATTTCAATATTGAAAATCTCTCCATGATATACATAAGGGGAATTGTAAGAAAATATGGATTTCCACTCCCCATTGTATCTAAACTATATCTAAAGTTTAGAATATGTTTCAGGAGAAGCCTTCAATAAATATTGGATACAGTGTAAAGTCTCAGTGATGATTATCACCATCAAATGGATATTTATAATGAGAAAATCATAAATACTATATAGGATATATTTATATCATGATAAATGGTTTTCTAAGAATATTGGTGTCTGCACCTTACCCTAGTGTAGTTCTCATATTACAACATTTTCTATTATTTCATTCAAATTGAACCTTATAAATCACTATATGGGATACGGTTTTAGAAACCAACATGATTGGTAATATTTGGAGTGGGAAACCTTATGGGTCCTGATATTATCTAAGAGATTATAGATAAGGATAAAACCATTCAATAACATATGAAAACCATACAATGTCAACAAAAAATATAGGTAAGCATTAATTAAATAGAAATAGAGTTTGAGGGAAGAGATAAGGTTATACTTTATATATCATCATGAAATAATTTCATGAGATTTTGGGAATAAGGGAACATATAGTCCAATATACATTGAACATGTTGAGATCCTTTATCACATCACTTTTTTGGCTTGTTGAATACCACTCCCACTTAACCTATTCCAAGGACATAATTTTTTCTATGTATCCCCCTAGTGGAAGTAAATTTCATACCCTTACATACACTTAATATGGAGGTTATAACATTTAAGAAATGTCTTTCATATGATGATTAGCTAGTGAAGATATTATATTATAGATTCAAATTTCTATGAAAAAATATATTTCACTTTTTTAATGCTTTGTGGAGGAACAACATGATTGAGGATGTAAATAGGAATTCATAGATGAGGTGAAATATAAGTAACCTCACCTATTTCATTGTATGAAAGGAAATTTTTAGGGTCAATTTTTTAAAGGGGGGAATGTAATGACCAAAACATATATAAATTAAATTCCCATTTTTGTTAATAAATTAATTATTTAGTAATGTACTTATACAAAACACATTTACTACATTAGTTATTTTATACAATTATACAATTTAACTGGTTGGATTTAAAATACTGTTAAGAATATGATCCATTTATAATATTTTAGTTGTATAATAACTATTATGATTAGTTTATATTAATTTTTATGGTAAATTATAATTTATAGAGATTGAAGAAGTGATGGACAAAGCCAATAGGACCCTACCCTAAGAGTCCCATTTATCGAATCTTCTGAGGGATATTACATCACTAGGATTTCCAATTGAATAATCCAAAGAAGATATTCATTAAATAATGTTTTTTGAAACTTTTTATGGTATATGTTCAATGATATTGAGATCTCAACCAAAACCATGTTCATCGAACCCCAAAAAAACTGCAACTATCGCACACCACCTTACACATTAAGTTTCTACTAGTGTAATGAGGGGTTATGTATCTGATCCCTAGTTGTATAGATATTTATATTCTATTTAAAATAATAGTGATCCATTTTTATTATTACATTATAAATGATTATATAATTAGTTTGATAAATAGTATATTTATATATGAAGAAATCCAAATTTTTTTTTTCAATATTTAGTTTCAATTAAGACACACATTGATAAATTCAATATTTTTTTAAATAAAATTCATCTTATTAAATTTTTATTATTAAATAATATTTATTTTAATAAAAATGATAAAATAATTTCATTCCAATATTATTTTTATAAGGGTTATAAGGTTGTTATTGTTCTAAAAAAAATAGTATTTTACAATAAATAAGTATATTTAATTAAAAGTTAAAATTATTATATATATAAAATTATTTTGGTAAAATAAATATTAATTTTGAAATCAGAACATTGAAATTATACAATGGTTATTTTTCCTAATTTTTTGAGTCATCCTAATTTTTTCTAAACATTAAAATGATATAAATATATTGTATGTATTATGGCATCAAAATAGCCCAAAATTTATTTAATAAATTATATAAATGTAATCCATGTCCAAATTTATATTTACCCTTTTAAATAATGTTTTTAAGGTTATTTTAATAATTTTATAACCACTTAACTATTCCTCTAAAACATATACTATATTTTAATGTTTTAAAATCAATTCATTATGAACATAAATCACTTCAAATTCATCAATGATATTGTTTTAAAATTTTAGGTTCATGGACTTATAAAATTTTAAAAATCATTCCAATTTGGAATAAACGATTGGAAAATACATGGAATAGATTTTGTTTTTTAGTTTTTTACCATAACATATGTGTATAAATTAATATAGAATTTCCCTCTATGTTTCTATAAATACCCTCCCAACCCACCACTCCTCTTCACTAAAAAAACATTTATCATTATTTACTCTCCCTATTTATTTATAAATCCATATAAAGTTGTTATTGGTCTCTTAAAAATCTCCTTATAAGCTTTTAGAGTAACCCTCTCAATGTAAGGGAATTCTCTCCTCCTCCTCTTTATTCAAGCACTTTCTTTGAGTTATGCCCTTTTATTTACAAATTTCATGTTGGAATATGTTTTCACATGTCCATTTATTATTATAATTATTCCAAAGTAATTATAAATAAAACATCAATCTCATTACATCCTTATATAAATTTTTTTAGATGCATGTTCTTCTACTGCAATTATCCTATAATTTTTAATGCCAATTTTTTTGTTTATATCCATCCTAATTTCTACCATGGTTTATTCACCTAGATTCACCAATTCATCATTTAATGGGGACTCCCATGTATATAACCCACACTCCTTAATCATGGTATTAAAATTTATGAATGATATCCTGATTTTTTATGATCTATGTGGCATAAAAATGTGTGTACATAATTTCAATATAATAGGTGGGTGCTAAATTATGTAGCCCTATATTGAACTGGGTAATTTTTTATCTCATAACATACCATGTATAATGCATGGGATGTTATCCAAGTAACAATAAGTTATTTTTTCTTATAATTATCCCTAAATTATGCTTATGATGACATTTTTTATGTTTTTCCTCATTCTTATATCGCCCTAATGTTATCAACTTATATAATTCATAAATGTGAATGTTTTTTATTCTCACCCCTTTTATAAAACCTTGATATTATACTTGAATAAAATAATTACTTTCATCATGTTATGTTATGATTATTCCCTTACTAGTAATTATATCTCACCCCTTTCTTATAGATGTTTCCCAGTTATTATGTGTTGTATTAAAAGATATGAAGAACATATGGACATGTTAGGTTGCTTGTAAATATTTCCATTCAATCTATGACTCAATTTATGATGTTAAATATCTAATTACTAAATTAAACTAGGAATTTTATTAATTTTCAAATTTAAAAAGTGAGTCATTATGTAATAAATTGATAATTAAGGTTTATTAATGATCGAGGTTGTCATATGTTTGTTCTTCTACAAGGAAAATCAGGTAGGTTTGCTATAATACATTCTTGGATATCCCACTGTGGACTTAATCCTTACTATATCAAAGATTTTTACTCATTCTTTAATGTTAACCAAATAGATTTACTAAACAATATTTTGTTAACATACAGAATATGACCAATGATCTCCCCCACGGTGTCTATTAATTTTAATAATACAGACTACTTAAAACCTATTCATATTCATATGGGATCAAACCCATGAGAGAAGGAACTTTATGGATACCATGTTTGATTATAAATAAATTTTCTGATATATGGATCATGCTTTAAAGAACTGTTGATAGAAATTATGATCTCATTGAAAGGAATCTCCCTCATTTCTAAGTGCTTTTATTGGACAATCGCATATACAGAGTCTGTAGATCAATTTTTTCTAGAATTTCCATGGTTACAATTCATTTTGGATTTATTCAACTAAAATATATAAATATCCCCCAACTTTTTATATTTTGATCCTGTTAATTCTATCTATTTTCATTATGTTTACATTTCTACCATAAAATTTCACCATTATAGATTTTTTTAACGTTTAACACTAGAGGATCTTGGAAACTCATAATAGCATCAGGCACCATACTACTCTCATTAATACTAACTACCTATTATGGAATCACCTTACATCAATCAATCACCCAGATTTAGGGATTCATGTTCTAGAATCATATTCCCTTATAAATAACCTTATAGTTGTTTTCCATTTCACCTCCATAACCACAATAAATGCGGGCATTGAAATTAGATCTATTGGAAACCCCTATAAATGGATATAGGTTAAAAATTGATGGATTATATATCAGTTTCATCATTAATATTTGAAGTATCATATTTAACTTCTAGGGATCAATTATTATGGATTTGTGTGCCTTCTATGTTATTTTTAACCCTCTCATGGATGAGGTATATACAATATTGACCAAACTCGCCCATTGAAAGGATTTCACCTTCCCTTTAGAAATCATATAAATAGATTAGATGTTAAATTTAAAATTAAATGATATCTCTTCCTAGACACATTGGTTGGATTTATATATAAAAATTATTTACAAGAGTTTAATAGGTCAATACACAACTATATTATACAATAGGCATGTACAAAACATGGAAGAAAATTAACATTACTTGAAGGGATACCTAGTAAAAACATTAAATATTTTCAACTCTTTAAAACGTCATATATGAATCTCAAAAAAATATATATTATTGGGTTGCACTCTTTTACACCTCTATGATACCCTATCCATGGAATTCCTCAAATTTTTCTAGTAAAAATTTGTGATTGATATTTATTTTTATTATGAGTTTTTTTCTTCAACCCACCATTTGAAAACTTTTTTAGAACATATAGGTTGTTGAGTGAGAATTATAATTATGTGAATTATACTAGCTTAGTATTACACTCTATATATTATCCACTAATTGGGATAATTGCACTCTAACATGGGGGGTTACCTTCCAATATGTCTAATGATAGTAGATCAGGTCTTAGTGTCATAGGATTCCATCATATTCTATCATATGGTTAAAATATTAAAGATCCAAGATTCTTTCCATAGGAACATAGAAATTATCCCATTATTATTATGGTAACTTATCTATTCATTAATTTTTATGTTCTTTTATACACTTATTTTTCATATTAAAAAAAGTATTTGTAATGTATTCATATGTTTTCAATTTTAAAATTATTTCAAGATGGTTAATCAATAATTACATTCAAACTACCAAGGAAGGATTTTTTTATGGAATTAAATGTTATAGTATTCTTTGGAAATTTATAGAAAACAATTAGCACATGAATTGAAGTAGATAAATGGAATATAGTTTGGGCATTGATAAATTAAGTGATAAATTATTATGGTGATTAATGTATATGATAAGTGAAAAATGATGTTGTAAAAGAATAATTAATAAGAATGATGTGTTGTGTTTGAAATGGTTAGTGGATAATTTGTAAATAAATAACTGTTGAATTAATAAGATTAATGGGATTGAATATGTTGTTAAAAATGATTTTATAATATTTTAAATTACTAATGAATATGGGAAATAATTTTGAAATAATAATTAACTAAATTAAAAGTATAAGAATCTAGAAATTTATTTTTCATTTGAATTGTGTGATGTTTTATTGACTTTTATTATATAATTAGTGGTTATAGTAGTTATGTGATGGTGAAAGTATGATGATAAGCTAGTTGTATATGTTTTTTGAAAGGATGTGATCATTAGGATCGGATTATGTGTTTCTAGATATCATTATATGATTTTTAATTTATTACATACTACTATCAAAATAATGTAATATGACTAATTCTTATATGAGGAATTGGTTAATGTGTAAATGCCCAATATCAAGGATATGGTAGAATCAGATACATAACTACACCACCTGCTCTCTCTTCCTTTAGAATTTAGTTTTGGTTATGTGGTACTGATAATGGTTGTGATATATGGTTGTGGTATGAGGCTATGGTAGGTTTAATTGGTATGAATTTTTGGTATGATGTTGTGATATGTGGACATGGGATGTTATAGAAGTGTTATGATGTATATCATTTGCATGTGATGGAGACTAGACCAATGAGGAAGTGGGTTCTAGGTATATATTTTTCTTTATTTTCCTAACATGATATATTATTATATTATTTATGGATTTAGAGAGTGAAAATATGGTGATATAGATTTGTAGATGACCAAGGATTTGTTTTTATATATTCATTAAAGCTCTATTATGATTATTTTTCATTGAAACTATAGTTTTTGGGGAGGAACCTACAATTTAAATATGTAATCCTACCATTATTTTTATATATTATTTTTATATATTTTTATGATAATGTTGGAGAATAGGCTAGAACTTATTTTCTTTATGAATCATTTGCTATCTAGAGTATGTTTTAGGAGTCTATCATTATTTTTTAAATTAATACTAATGTAATTTTAGAACTAAATTTTGATATATTATGTTTTTTTATATAAAATTATATGCACTATTTTATTATTGATAGGATTTTAGGTTTGTTTTATCTATGGAGTTTGTGGTGATTGGTGGTTCTCTTTATTTTTCCTAGATTCAAAGTGTTTAATACCTCCAGGTTTTAACATTATATGTCATCAGTTCTCTCTACCAACCAATGGAATATTAGACATAAATTTAAAGAGTTACTCAATGATTCATTAATGTAATTGGAGATATTATATTGGATGTGGTTCATGAAATTATTCACACACTATCATGATTAAATTATGGTATTATTATAATTTTGATATCACCCAATTTTCATGTAAAATCCTATAGAAATTGTTAATGTTTGGAATTTTGTAATTTATATTGACAATGCATACACCTAGAAGATTCTATAAATAATTAATTTAAAAAAATTATATTTTGTAATTATCATGGTTCCCAAATCTATTAAACATAGGATTATAAGAATTGGATATATAAAAAGATTTAAAGTTATGAAATATATTTTATATTATATAATTAATGTTATATTATTATGAACATGGATCTATATTATCTCAATTTAGAAACCAAGTATAATACTTTTCATGGGATTTACCTAACAAAAAAATTTTTCATTTCATTTTTTTATTAATGGAATACTGTATTGGTTTAATTTTAAATAATATTTAAATGTTCCCCCTATTTAATTAGTTCTTTCAATATTAACTTTGATCCAATAATTAAATCTTGTGTTTTGGGTTGTATTTATTGGAAAATAAAAAATATATAAGACTCTTATTATCATTAAATAAAAATTAAAAAAATTTAATTTTGATTAATTATTTGAAACTAGTTGAAATAGATATTAGGAAAAAATCTTTTCATAATCCAAGGTTTTTTTGGTCAAAATTTTTTATATATTTAATTTTTGTAAAGAATTTATGTGGTTCGTATTATTTGTAGAAGAGAAGAATAAGTAATCTTAATATGAAATTTGGTCATCTAGAATCAATACCATGATTTCCAAAGTGTGGTAAATTATATTTATTTCTTATGATCTGCACTCAAGATGAAATTTAAAGGTAGATTTCATGGTTTATAAGACTTTTAATTTTTTCTATACTTCACTATTATAGGAGTAACCATGCTATTTTGATATGAATTTTATCAATTGTATGTGAAACAATTAGTGTGTTTCATTCTTATATGGAAGATGTAATTTCATTTTTAGACAATGTAAAGGAAACAGTTAAGAAATGAAGAGGAGGTTTCGTGGCCCCATTAATCATCATTGAAGAGGTTTTAGAGTTTATGAATGAACCATGAAACCCATTATTTTAGTAATGGAAATTTTATTCTTCATAAAAATCCAATGTATGAAACATATATCTTCAATAAATTTTTAAATGGGGTATTCTTTATTCATTGTATGATTTTATGTTGACCAAAATACATCATGTTGTACTGAATATTTAAACAATATGGTTTTTCGTAATATTATATAAAGCAATGATTCTCTATATTCATTTGATATATAAAAATTAATGAGTTTAATGGTTCATCCCATTAAATTTTAATAATGATATTAAATTAATTTTCACCATAATTATAGAAGAAAATAAGATGAAAGTATCAAGGACAAGTCAAATGAAATATATAAATATAATAAAGATATTTACATAAGAAAATGAACATATTTAGTGAGGTATAAAATATAAATTAATATATTATATTAATAAAAGATAAAAAAGTTACTGTAAATTATAAAATGGAGAATGTAGTTTCACTTTTATAAAATTAGATTTATCAAATCATGAAAGAACAAATATGGTGATTCTAATTATAACTTTGTACTGTCTAGGTTTAGTTATATCCCTAAAAGGGGGAAGGTGTCGATAAATGATTTTTTATAATTTATTCTGTTAACTCAAACATTGTGACAGATTAAAGTTTTGATACTCTCAATTTATAATGGCTCACTTTTCCTATATGCAACCAGATGATTGAATAAAAAATAAAATAAATAATTACAAGGTTTTTTCCAAATAAGGGTACCTACTCCATACAAGGTTTTTTTCAAGTTATGATACCTATATTTTCACTATTAAACATGTGTGAGTACAATCATAAGATATATCCCAAAAATCATTGAAATAGTTGAGTATAATAGTGGTATATCTTATTAAAATACCTATTCATATCATAAAGGGTTTTTTATATTAGAAATATCCAGTGTAATCTATCTCTTAACAATGTTCACCCATATCCCAATGGGTTCGTTATAATGTCCCCCATCAGTTCATCAAAGGTTCGTTCCAATGAACCCACCAACAGTTCTCCAATAAATATTCATTCTCTTATAGTTCAATTATAGAACTTTTGTTGAATTAATCTACTCCAAAAATAGTCTCAATTAAATCCTATGATATTGTAATATCATAGGGTAAGAGATCCTCTAGTTACTCACTTTTTCATGGGATTTGATGCAGAAGTGGTGGCATTATCTTCCTTCTATTCTCATTATCCTTATTTGATATATATGTACTAGGAATCCTCTTAAATTTTCCTTAAAGTGCAGGCTCTTATTCCTAGATTTCTTCATCCTCCTTAACTTCAATGCACAATGATTTACTTTATGGAAATAATGTTTGTATTATCAATATATATCTTCATTTTCTCTTGATATTTTAAATTCATAGAATTTCATGAATATATTTTTTGTAATAAAATATGGAAACTTGATGTTTATTGGTGGAAGATGATCATTTCATTCAAAATGGTAGTTATTTTTTAATATTAATTCCTAAAAAAATTCATTCAAATCATGATATATATATAAATATCACAATTCTATGAGAAATAGGAATATTTTTTTCATTAAAAAATTTACAAAATCTATAAAAAAAATTAATTATCATCTACATTTACATGGAATCATGGGGTGTATCTTTGAATGGAATTTCACTCTCTTATGACACTCTTCTCATCACATATATTATGATTCATCTCTCTCACATCTCACATTAACTCAAAAACTCCACCATTTTCTAAATATGATGTTTATTTCAATAATCTATAGATCTTTCATTATAGGATTTTTTATGTATATAGTGTTATATGATATGGGGATATTATATGTTATGATTCCCATATTTTAGTAATTCATGAACTATTATAATATTTTGAATTTTTTCATAAGACTTACATTGTCTAGTCAGTCCATTCCATTTTCTAAACATTAAAATTTATATTTATATTTCTTAATACATAGAAAGAATTAGGATTTTTGCAAAATTATTACTCTATTTAGTGAGAGTCCTCGCTTTTCCTAAATATTTCAATCAGATAAGACTTATTCTCAAATAGATAAATACATATGAAATATATTCTAAATTTTAAAAACATTTAAAAAAATAATATGATGTGATCTTAGAGGGATTATGAGAACTAAATTTATTATGCGGTCTCAGACAATGTATTACAAAAATTCAATGTCTTAAGAAATTCCATCAAAGTTTTGTAAAGATTCAATAGTCATATTAAAACATCAGTACATAACATTTTATCATCATTATCAAAAAATTATTCAAATTAGTTCAAATATTGTTTAATCATATTCCTTTTAAAATGCATTAAATAAACTCAAAAAATTATCCAAAGGATCACCTTCACCTAATAAAACAATTGAAAAAATTAGTTCTCTATGGGTGGTATCTGCAACTTCCAACCAACTTTTTCTTCTATTAGTTATATATCCAATGATATTTTAATATAAAACATCTCCAAAATCACTTTGAAACTATTTTAGTCCACGGATTCATCATCCATAATAACATTAAATAGAATCATTTTAAGTAAAATCATAAATAGTATTATGTAAATATTTCTTTTTTAGAACCTATCCAGTAAGATATTCCAAGATATAAGTAGTAAAAATTCTTTTTATATACTCTTTAAAGGAATTACCTCTATATTTTTAGGATCTTACACTTCTCCCAATCACAAAAAATTAAATTTTATTCACACATATATAATGAAAATAAATGAAACTTTAGTTTCATTAATCTATTTGGGTTCTTTAATCACTACTTTGGATTTGTTTTCAATACCAATTTCAATTCAACTATCAATGTTTTTCTTCTCTTATTATAGTATGAAATATAAAAGTTTAATAAAAGAAATATATCACTCATCTATTCATTATTATTTTGATAAAATAGTTTCCTTACATCTCACTTACTAATGATACAAAAGTACTCAACTCTAAGTCTATGTGTGCCAAGATCAATGTAGAAATAAATGATTTATTAAATATAATATAAATATTGTACATAATAGTATAGAATGGGACACCAAATCTAATTTATTTTAATTCAGTTTTTTTAAAAAAAATTCTTAATTTTTTTGAAATTCACTTCACTTTAACAATATATAGTAAGAATACTCAATTGTAATGACATTAATCACCTTCTCTCTCATCTAATTTTTGCATATAAAATTAGAAATTATTTTTTCTACATAGTATTTAGAAAGTTTAAAAATGATATCTCAATAATCAATAATATCTATAAATTAAAAATTCATAATAAATCATACATATCTGGTATCCTTCCTCTACTTATTATCCCCCACCTTAAGGGATACATCCAACATATCATCATCATGGTAGTTAATGTTTTCCAATATGGAAAAAATATTCATGTAAATCAACTGCTACATCACACATCCAACTCCCCCTTAATTCATCTCATTAAATACCATATAAATAGGTAAAAAAATAGATAATGTAATAGTGGAGGTGGAATTCATAGTTCCTTATTTAAATTAGTAAGAATAATAATTTCATCTCAACCAATATTCTCCTCTCTTTCCAACATCAATACATAAAGATAATTCAATACATCCTTTTCAAAAAAATTATCATGGGTCCCCATATACAACACAATCATCTTCTTCCTTTCACCTATTTACTTTTTGGGTATTGTTTATTATTATGAGACATAAAAATATGTTGTTATTTCAAATATTACTCTTTATTATTTAGTTTTTTATCTAAAGCTATTAGAATTTTCACAAATTTGTCTGAGTTATGTCTTGGATACTCATCATTCCTATAAAACATCATATGATATCATTAATTATTAACTTTTGATATCTTTACATGATTATCATCTTGTTATTTTGAATTATCATTTCAATAAAAATACTATAATAATTTCTTCCATTTAATTTTTGATACGATATAAGTTTACTACAGTCTTTATATATCCATTATCTTCATTGATATTTCTTAATTTAAATTTTCTATAGTGTTTATTGTTGATTTTTTTGATGAAATATTCATAATAAAGACCTTTTTGATCAAATATATTCTAAATTTATTCTTGAAAATCAATTTTTTTTGTTTGGAATATTTTTTGATCTTTCACTTATAAAATCATAACTCTTAATAATGTTCCTCATTATCAAATGAATTATTCTCTTCTTTCTAGAATTTATCCTCTTCATTCATTATAACTCCATAAAACTAAAATGTTATACCAATATATATATTCCTAGTGCAAAAATGTTCTACCACACTAATAATATCCTCTAATGTTATGTATTTAATAACTTTTTTTGGTCATTTGGGGAAAACATGCATGTTATTTTGACCCATTCCACCCTTTTTATTCCATTTTATAGAAAATACTCTTCTAAACTCATCTTAAACTCCCATTGATATAAATTTTATGGTTTCTAGACATTCACCAATAAAATATATTCTAGTTTTGATAGTATAATCTATAAAATAAAAGACAAAATATGTTTAACCTTGATTTATTAAAAAAACAACGCCTTATTATTTATACTAGTTTTTACATATTTATTAATTGATTTATACTAAACATTCATAGTTCTCCCATAATCTTATCTCATTATTTTTTATTGTATTTTCATTTTTAATACATCTATCCTATGTCTCATTTAACTATTCATCTTTTTCTTCCATTTTTACACTATGAAATTTCAATATCTTATACTATTTTATAAATTTCCCCTTGGAAATATTGATCGTATCCATAATAGCATCAACCTTATCGTATTTATCTCCATGTTATTATTAAGAAGCTTGATTCTTTTCTTCATGTGGGTATTTTTCATAGGATATGCAGTAAACTACAATTTTATCCTATACTCATTATATATTTATTCTCCATCCCCATCAATTCTAGAAGTGAATTAATGATTTTCTATATGAGACATAAAGTATTGATTTTTATTGGTACTTATAAATTATGATTCACTTCATGTTAATGGGCCTTCATCTTCTTCCCCACTCATAAGATTTATTCTACACATTCTTCGATGCTTATTCTTATATCTAATGTCAACCTTTATTGTTCTCCTTGTGATTAATTTAGAGGATCATATTTCATCCTCATCACAATTTGAATCTTCATATATCCTCTCTATGTAGAACATTTTTAAATAATTAATTCCACCACATGTAAATAATTTTAGATGATTTATACCTTTGTATTTTCCTCTTTATATTTTTAATTTTTTTGAAATAAGTGACATGATTCTCATATGGTTTTCAATTTTTTCTCTATTACTTTATGAATTAGAGATAAATTCATCCATATTTTCATTGATACAATAATATCTAATGGATTTTAATTCAATATATCACTTAGATTTCTGTTTTATAACCAATTCCTTCCTCATTTCTTAATTATGTAGTGTGTTATAATGCTTATCAAGGGATAGGTCTTCATTCCCTTCCAGAGATGATATTTTTTAATCAAACTTATCAGGGAAATTTTTTAATAGCTTCATGATAACATTTGAATCTTCAATTTTATCTATAATGATCTTAATATGATTTTTTGGGAAAACATTTTCAAGGTAACTTTACTGTGTTTTTTTCATTGATTGTTTTTGTTAAGAATGTAGGTTAATAAAGTATGTTGTAGATATCCAATTTTATTATCAATTATGTATGTTGAAAAAAATAATTAATATGGAAGTGGAGAAGCACTGTAAATGGTATTTAATTCTTTTTTTGAACTGTTTCATCATTTCCCAATGTTTTTTTAATTTTTGGGTCTGAAATTTGGGTGAACAAAAAATTGGTTTTCAAAAAAGAAGGATTGTCACATAAATGTAAAAGTTGTGTGAAATGGTGAAGTTGATTATGAAATTTTTGCACAAGTGAATATTCTAGGATGACACATAAAAATATTTAAAAGTCTAGTGCTTTTTTAATTTTATGAAACTTTATTAAATTTGGAGCAGCGCAACAATGGTAGAGTTGAGTAATCCCATGAAATAAAGTGGTTTTTTGCGCAATGGTAGTGACTTTTTTACTAAAGGAATATTCAAATCATTAAAGTTCATTACAAAATTAAATTTTAATGGAAAGTAAAAGGATTTCATTTCAATTTCATGAATGGTTGGCTTTATATATAAATACACAGATACCCCCTCGTTTTAGAATCTCAACACATGGAGAATATATGATATTTGAATCACATATGATTTGTGTAAAGAAAATTATTATGAAATGAAAAATCAAAACAATAACATGAATCTAGTAAATGAATTGTGTCTATAAGTCCATGTGTATTTAACCTCCAATTATCATTGGCTTGAGAGTACAACGAGTCATTACCAGGCCTTAAGAGACATCCCCAAGATGCCAAAGGTTGGAAATAAATGCCAAAGGGTTTCAAATATAAGTGGGGGATGATTTAACCATTAAGAAATAAAAAAATAACCCAACCAACCATAAAAAACATTAACTATACATTTCATCAAAAAAATAAAGAAAAATCAACAACTTCATGTATCTTAGAACCTTATCAAAGTATAAAATAGCATAAGAAAAACCAAGTATCAAAGTACTCAATGGATAAACGACACAAGAATCTCAAAAGATCCCAAGACTCCATGCTCCATAAGCTCTAAGATCCAAAATCTCCAATCATTCCAAACATCACGAGGTGATTCTAAAAATGTGGGAAACATTACCTTTTCCCCTGTCCCAGAAGATAACATCTTTAAAAGCACAAAAGTGCCCAAGCAAGGGTGAGCATAAAACTCAGCAGGTTTTACCCAATGACTTCCCTAATCATGCCAATAATATAGAAGAGTTAGAAACATTTACAATGAATAGTTTATATAAAACATTTTCTAAAAATAGTTTGAAACAAGATATAAACAAATTTCCCAAAACCATTTATAACCAAAAACATACAAGTGTAATCAAAACCAATTTTCCTGAAAATTATTTTTATAGAAAAATAACTAAAGAAGCTTTAAAACCATTTCACAATATCCCTTTTTATCATACCTAATCATCTCACAACCCATGAAACCAACTATAAATGCTACACTATGATAGTTCCATACTCATGAGCAGTTTCTCATCGATCTACCAAGTCGTTATAATGTAATTGTTTCCCATGTTCCATTAACCCTTTGGCACTAAGCACAAGGTCATATGTCAACCAAGCCCTATATATGAAAAAAGAACATTATATCCCGTGTTCCATTTAGCCTTTGGCATTGAGAAAAAGGTCATATTTCATCCACGCACCAGAAATGTAATATGAACTCACACCAATCTGCCCAAGGATCATGCCAAACACCTTTTCAATAAAAACACCCTTTTATTGAAAAAAATTATTTCAAAGTCATTTCAATATCACACCATTTCAATAAAATATCATTTTATTGAAAAAGAAAATTTCATCAATCCATTTCACAATTCTAGGGAATCGATAATTTAAAATCATCATTTTAAATTCAAGAGGATAAATCACTTTGCACAACAATTCACCAAGATTTCACAGTTTTATTAAAATCATAAATCATCACTAGAGAAGATTTATCCCATGATTTTCACAATAAATCCCATTCAGATAAACCAATTTGAAACTAATACAATCAATTCTAGAAATTGGAGTTGAGATAGAATCCTTTTACCTCAATGGTTTTGACAAAACCCACAACGAACAAAGAAAAAACAGCAAAACTGGGTCAATTCTCCAAGAATCTTCATTAGATCTCTTCTCATTGAAAGATCAAGACCAAATATCATCATATTTGGAATCCAAACACAAATATCTACCCATAAAGAGTGTAGATCTAAGAAACTAAGAGAAGAGAAGAAGTAGATCTAAGTAGATCTATGAAACCGATCAAGAATGAAGAATAACGATCACAAACCTCAAGAATCCCACTTCGATTCACCACGGTAATCAATCAGATCTCCTCAGATGTGATGAGAGAACCTTATTTGGTCGAAGTAGAAGCAAAATCCCATGTTATGGCCTTGTAAGAAAAAAAATGAGCCACTTAGAGGCAAAACATGTGAGGTCAACTTTTGTAGGATCTCACTTAAGTGGCCGCACAGTTAGTTCACATGGTTAGACAAACCGTGCATGAACCGTGCATTATCCAGTGCCTTAGAAGACCCTTGCACGGTCTCCCAAACCATTCTCCAACCATGTGGGAGCCACTACCTTAAAAGTTCCTACTATTCATGTTTTGGCCATAGGGTAAGAAAAATTGTGCGCCACCTGTGTGACTTCCATGTTACCCCAAAAACACGTCCAAAGCTCTCCAAATCTCCCAAACATCACCTTTAAACATTATAATAATGAAAAAATTAAGTAATGGTTACATAACAGAAACTGGGGTACTAAATTCTCCCCACCAGTGGAATTTACATAAAAAAAAGATGAAAACCCTTAACCAACTGAAAGAGTCATGGCCACTACTCTTTCATTTCCTTCTCACATTCCCAATTATCTTACAGAATCAGACCATGCTGCCATAAAACCCATAATAGACCAATTATTCTTCCATGCAAGAAATTCTTTTTCCTATCCAAAATCTGTATCGAGATATGTATCAATGAAGAATCCGAATCTAGGACAATGTGATCCCATCAGATCACATGGTTAGGTTCAGGATGATACTCTTTCAACTAAGATACATTGAACACATTATGCACTGAAATGAACTATGGTGGTAATTCCAACCAATATGCCACCTCCCTAACTTGTTCCAGTATCTTTATAGGTCCAATGTATCTAAGAGATAAATTGCCCTACTTCCTGAAATAATGATGTCCAAGCCTTGGAGATATCCTCATGAAGAAATGATCACCCACAACGAATGACAATAGTCTTCAATGGTGATCCGTATAATATTTTTGATGAATCTGAGCCATCTCCATCTTTTTTATGATCAACTAGATCTTTTCTATTATTTCATGGACAAGTCTAATTCCAACTAGTGAAGTTTCACCTATTTCCACCCAGTATAGTATAGAATGATAAGGATGCCCATACAATTATTCAAATGGAGCCATGTGTATCGAGACCTGATAGATGTTATTGTATGAGAAATCCACCAAGGTTACATTCTCCTCATATGAGCCACCAAAATCTATTACAAAAACCCACAAAATGTCTTCCAACATTTTTATCATCTGCTTAGATTTCCCATCCATTTGGGGATGATACACTATTCTCATAGTCAACTGAGTACCAAGATCTTGCTATATGTATTTTCAGAAACATTATGTGAACATCAAATCTCTATCTGAGACTATTGAAACTGGTATTCCATGCCTCTTTACCACTTCTTTGATGTAGATTTTTGACATATCCTCCACTGTATGGGTTTCAATAATAGGGAAGAAAATGGACGACTTGGTATGCCGATCCAATATCACACATAAGGAATCGTGTTTCCAAACCATTCGTGGAATACCTATAAAAAATCCATAACAATCTGCTGCCATTTCCACACTAGTATAGGTAAATACAACAATATTCATGCTGGTATTAGATGCTCTTCTTTAACCTGCTGACATGTTAAACATCACGAGACGAACTCAGACACCTTTCTTTTCATGCTGCTCCACCAAAAAATTTCCTTTAACGCCTTATAAATCTTCATGTGTACTTGGATGTACATCCTATCTTGAATGGTGGTATGCATGAAGGAGTTGTTCCTGACTAGCCAAAGGTACAACTACATGATCTTTAAAGCACAAAACTGAACTCCCATAAAGTTTCCAGCCCTCAATAGTCTCCCCACCATTGAGTTTTAAACTCATAACCAGACATTCTTCATCAGATGTTTGTGCCTCTTTGATGATTTTTACCAAATCATGAACAAGCATAGTTGAAAAGAAAACTATAACACCAACTCGGTCTTCACATTCCACGTGCATGTCGTCTAGGACCGACATCAACTACCATTCATTTGAAGATTCTTTTTTTAACTGAGTATATGAATTTCTACTCAATGCATCTTCCACTGAATTCCATTTTACTTTTGTATACATTAATTCAAAGTCAATCATCTAGAGATAATCCATCCATATCCTTTGTCTCAGTTTCAAATCTCACTTTGAGAAAACAAATTCAAACTTTTGTGGTCCATAAACACAATGAATTTCTCACCAAATAGAAAATGTCTCCATGTATTCAAAGCATGGATGACTGTAGCTAACACCTAATCGGGTGTTGGGTAGTTATTCTTGTGTAGGCATAACTGCCTTGAACTATAAGTAACCACATAGTCTCCTTGCATGAGAAAATATCCCAACCCTGATCCCAAAGCATCATAGTACACCACATACCCCTTTCCTGATTTTGGAAAAATCAAGATTGTTGTTTATGGGATCCAAACTTTTAACTCCTGGAAAGACTTCTGAAATTACTCTGTCCATAGGAATGGAGCATTCTTCTTTGTTAGAGATATCATTGGTGAAGATAGTCATGAGAAATCACATAGAAAGAATTGGAAGTAACCATATAGACCAAGAAAACATCACATCATGAATACTTTCTTCAAAGTTTTCCATGAGATAATAGATTTTATCTTTTAAAGATAAAAAAACCTTTTTTAGAAATAAAATGGCCAAGAAAACGTACTTCCTATATCCAAAAATCACACATTGATAATTTGGAATAAAAATGGTGATCTCTCAAGATTTGTAAGACTGTTTCTAGGTTCTCCTCATGGTCTACCTGTGTCTTTGAATACACCAAGATGTCTTCCACAAAAACAGAAACAAAAGAATCCATATATCACTAAAATATCAAATTCATCAAATCCATGAATATCAATAGTAAATTGTTTAGACCAAAAGTCATGACAATATATTCATATTGGCTATATCGGCTTCCGAAAGTTATCTTTGAAATATCCTATTTCTGAACTCGCAATTGGTGATATCCAGATCGCAAGTCAATTTTTGAGAACCACTGAGATCCCTTTAATTGATTGAAGAAATCATCAATGCATGGAAGTAGATATCTATTCTTTATTGTAACATGGTTAAGATTATGATAATAAATACATATTCGAACAATTCCATATGATTTATTCATGAACAAAACCGATGATGCCCACATAGATGTAATTGGAAAAATGAAACCCTTTCTTTCCAGTTCCTCCAGAATCACTTTCAATTCACTTAACTCTGATGGTTCCATCCTATAAGATGAAAGGGAATTAGTACTATTCCTTTTAAAGAGATCAATAGTAAACTCCACTTTCCTTAGAGGTGATAAATCTGAGAAGTTCTTGGGGAAGACATCTTGAAATTGATCCACATCTGCTGGAAAACTACTTTCCTTGATCTCTTATATTTATGCTAAATTCAATGCTACCGACTAATAATAGATCGTTCCCACCATTGTTGTCAACATGATATTTACCCCTTTTTTACCATCGTCTCTCCTCTGAAAAGATGCTCGATGCCGTCCTCAGTTGTGAAACTAACTGTCCTCCTATAACAGTATATGTGAGCCTTGAATGTTTTCAATTTATCCATACCTAGGATTACATCATAAACATCCATGTCCAACATTGAAAAGTCCCATTTTAGTTCAGCTCCATCAATAGTTATAGCACATGCTCTACACGCAAAGGCTTGACATTCTTTTTCACCAAGATGAGTTTTTAGTTTTAAGACAGAAGACATCATTTCAAACTTTAAACATAGCATGTCAACCACATGAGAAGAAATGAAGGAATGAGATGCCCCAAAATTTAATAGCACTTGCACAAGGGTAGAATTGAAAAGAATCATACCTCTCACCGTAGATGGTCCAGCCTGATCATCAATAATCATCTGCACATATTCATATAATTTCTACATCGCTGCATTGTTCTCCTTGTTTCCTTGCTGAGATTTCCCTAGTCGAGGAGTCATGGTATTTCTAGAATCACCATGGATAGCTCTGCTCTGTTGATGAGACTGATTCTGCAATCCTCATCCTATCGAAGAATTTGATGCTTACGATGCCTTAGAAGTGTCTCAAGCACCTGACCTTACAGCCCTGAGACAATATCAGTAAATTTTACCAATCTTTTTGTATTTATGGCATGCTCTAGGTTATTCCATGCACTCTTTATTTATGTTGTCAAGAGAATAACACTGAAAGAAACCATATTTTCTCTGGGGTCATGGATCACTGATCCCACCATCTGATTCTGATTTCTACTTCCACCTTGGAAACCGGTGTCCCTTTTTCCATTGTTCCCAATGGTTGAATTCCCACAAATCTATATAGGTATCATCATTCCTCCTCCTATCGATCCTAAGATATCACGTTCATCCACAATTTCTCTGTTCAGTATCTTTGTATAATATGTAATATAGAGCACCACAATCGTCAATCGAATGTCATGCCTTAGCTGTGATTCAAAGATGTGTGCCTTCAAAGACCCACTTGCCTCAACATCAGGGGAAAACAGACTAAATTCATGAATTTAGCTGCATACTCTATGAAATAAAGGCAGTCCTATTTTAGGCTGAAGAAGTCCATCATTTTTTATCTTGAACATTTGAGGATAGAATTTCTTGTTGAACAATTCCTCAAAACACCCCCATGTAAGGCCTTCATCCAATTTAGCAAACACCGCTAAATCCCACCACTGGGGTGAAATATCCTTGATCATATATGTCACCAATGTGACCTTGATCTCTCATTGTGTGCTGATGAAATTGAAGATATGATTCATCCTACTTAGCCACACCTCCACCTTCTCGGGTTCAGCATCACCCTGGATGTTCGGTGGATTCTGCTTCATGAACTAGATGGTAAGATCCACATGCCATGGTTCATTCCTCAGGTTCCCTGTATCCACAGCTTGAAAAGAATGTAAAATACTCTAAACCAGCTCTTGGTTCACCCGTGGTTTAGATTCAACCACATTCTCCATAACTTCTTCAGGTTTGTTTCAATGATGCCTATCGGGTTCCATTTTCTAAACCAACAACAAAATCTGTCAATATCACTCTCTCGCAACTGATGCATTAACATTTCAAATTCTATCACGTCATCTATCATAACATTTTTTTTCCAAAAACAACATTTTTCTATGTTCAACCATTTTTTAAAATCAACTATTGGTTTTGAAAATCAAACAATTTTCAACATACACCAATTATCCTATTTTCAAAATATTTCATTTGAAAACCAATCATGAATTTTTAGAAAATTTACATTTTTTCACAAATTCACAAATCATTCCTTACAATGAGATATGAAATCCTAGTGGGAATTTATTACATCTATAATGAATGTCATACTCATCTCATTGGATAAACCCATGACAATGATATTTCCAGTATTCTAGAAGTGTATCCAAAACACTTATGTACCCAGCAACCTGGTAACTTGAAGTTCAGCATAAAAAAATTAGCTATGTCCTTTTATGTTATACATTTGATGTTCTGAAAATTATACTCCTATATAAGATTCCAACCCAAGGAAAAGATGAAAAATAATTCCAACTCCAAGACCAAGAACACTGATGATTTGTACCAAAAGGGTAGGACCAAACTGATACCGTTTGTAATGACCCGCCAATTCTCATTGGCTTGAGAGTACAATGAGTCATGAACAGGCCTTAAGAGACATTCCCAAGATGCCAAAGAATGCCAAAGGGTTTCAAATAGAAGTAGTGGACAATTTACCCTTTAATAAATTAACCAAAAACCCAACGAATCATAAAAAACATTCAATATATGATGCATGTGAAAAATAAAGACAACTCAACAACTTCATGTATCTCATAACCATATCAAAGTATGAAATAATAGAAGAATAACCAAGTATCAAAGTACACAGTGGATAAAAGACACAAGACTCTCAAAATATCACAGGACTCAATGATCTACAAGATCGATTCTCCATAATCTCCAAATAGCCCAAACATCATGAGGTGATGCTAAAAACATGGGAAACGTTACCTTTGCCCCTGTCCCAAAAGATAGCATCTACAAAAGTACCAAAGTGCCAAAGCAGGGGTAAGTATAAAACTTAGCTGGTTTTCCCCAATGACTTCCCTACTCATGCCACTAGAAAAGAAGAGTAAGCAACATTTATAATAAATAGTTTATATACAAAAATTTCTCAGAACAGTTTATAACAAGATATAATAAAATTTACCAAAACCATTTATAACCAAAAACATACAAGTGTAATCGAAACCAATTTTCCAGTTAGTTATTTTTCAAGAAAAAATAACTAAAAAATCTTTAAACCATTTCATAATATCCACTTTTTGGCATACCCAACCATCCTAAAATCCATGAAACCAACCATGAATCCTATGCTATGACAGTTTCATACTCATGAGAGGTTTCTCATCGATCTACCAAGTCATCACAAGGTAATTGATTCCCATGTGCCATTAACCCTTTTGCATCGAGCACAATGCCATATTTCCACTAAGCCCCATATATGCAATATGAAATTTATATCCCGTGTTCCATTTATCCTTTGTCACTGAGAACAAGGTCATATTTCAACCAAGACCCAAAAATTCAATATGAACTCACAACAATATGACAAATGATAATGCCAAAAACCATTTTGATAAAAACACCATTTTTATTTAACAAAATTCCATAAATGTCATTTAGATAACCAACCATTTCAATATAACATCCATTTTATTAATTTTTTTTCATCAATCCATTTAACCATTCCAGTTATTCAATAATTTTCAATAATAATTTCAAATTCAAGAGGCTAAATAACATTGCACAACAATTCACCAAGATTTCATAATTTCACTAAAACCATAAATCATCTCTAGAGAAGATTTACCCCATTATTTTCAGAATAAATCCAATTCAAATAAACCAATTTGAAACTATGCCAATCAATTTTAGAAAGAGGAGTCGAGAGAGAAGCCTCATACCACAAAGGTTTTTATGAAAACCATAGCAAACAAAGAATGAATAAGAAAACTGGGTCGATTCCCTAAGAATCTACCTTAGATCTCTTCTCCTAGAAATATAAACACCAAATATCATCATATTTGGCATCCACACACATAGATCTACCCATAACAGGCGTATATTTAAGAAACCAAGAGAAGAGAAGAAGCAGATCTAAGTGGATCTAAGAAACCAAATAATAATGAAGAAGAATGATCATATACCTCAAGAATCCGACTTTGGTTCACCAAGGGAAACCTTCAGATCACCTCTGGAATGATGGTATAACCTTCATTGGCCTAAGGAGAAAAAAAATCCCGAGTTATGGTTACCTAGGAGGGAAAATGAGCCACATAGAGGAAAAAACATGTAAAGTTAACTTTTTTAGGATCTCACTTAAGTGCCCGCACAGTTAGTTCGCACAGTTAGACAAACCATGTGCTAACCGTGCATAATCCACTGCCTCGTCAGACCCCCATAAGACCTCCTCACATAGTCTTTTGAACTGTTCTCCTATCGTGTGGGATCCACTACCTCAAAAGTTCCTACTACACATGGTTTTCCCACATGGTTAGACAAACAGTGCGTCTCCCGTGCGACTTCCAAGTTACCCCAAAACACCTCCAAAGTTCTCCCAACTCTCCCAACCATCACCCTTAAACTTTATAACAATTAAAATCATTATGTAAGGGTTACATACTAGAAATCGGGGTACTATACCATGTGAGTTATGAAACAATCCAAAAATTTCATGAACTGTGTTAATTTCATGAAGAATTGAATAGTTTTAACAACTTGAGATTATGTGAGATATATTTTTATAAAAATTATAAGATTTCTTTGATGTCTTGTGTTACATGCAACACCGAATTTTCTTACAATACTAAAAATACCGAGTTTCTAGGATACATAATTTATTTTTCATAATTATTTAAGAAATAAAATTATAACCTATTTGTTATAATGGAGGGTATGGATATGTTTAATTGAATTATTAATTTTGGGTTTACACATGTAAAACCCTATTGAAATTAAAAGGAATTTTTTAAAAAAACTATTTAAATGAAAAAGTGTGTTTTATATTAATAAACTGATATAATCACTATTTTGGTACTATATTAATGATATATATATATATATATATATATATAATATTCTATATAATGTTTAACATACATCCAATGTGTTTTATAAACATTATATAAAAATATAATTCCAGTTTTATGCTTAAAAATTGGATTTTTCTAAGAAATAGTTTTTCCACATTTTGATAAAGCACTTGTTTTAAAGAAAGTTATTGAAATTTTTTATATTATATTATAAAAAAGAGTCTTATTAATTGAATTTAGGATATCAAAATTTACTTTGGTTGATTTATTTTACTTTTCTAAACAGTTTCATGTTTTGATAAATAGTGAAAATACTGAATTTTAATTGAGAACATTTTTTTCCTATAAAATAATTTGTAGTGATAAATTTTATTTTTGATGGGTTTTAAAGAATAATTAGATAAATTTTATATCATTTAATCCAAAATTTTCCATAAAAATCAATTTCACATTGGATTTTAATATAAAAAACTTCAATCATTTGAATATTTTTACTTTAAAAACATGTTTTCTCATTCCATTAATGGGATTAATTTTAAATTATTTTCAGTAAGCTCTATGTATCTATGTTTAAAAAATAATACCATAATTTAAATAATAAGTTCCATATTTAGTAATTAGGCCCATTATATTTTTGGAAAATATGAATAGTAACTTTAGAAAATTTTCATACCTCACTTAATGGTAAATCAAGTAATTAAGGGTAAAATAATATTGTAATTATTAAAACAATACCCCAACACTTGACCAAATATTATTTGATGAATTAATTTCAAACACTATCACTTAAGGTTATAAAGGGAACTATTTAATGGATACATGTCCATGAAAATGATATATATATATATATATATATTAATAAAATCAAAGAGAGTGACAAAATGTAATACTATTACTTTTAATATGAAGAATATTTTTTATATGGGGATAAAAAGAAGATATTCTAAACTATATATATTATTATAAAATATAAAAGGTTAATATAAATCATAAAAATTGATTTTTAATTTTTATTTAAGAATTAATTATCATAAATAATTATTAAATGATGACGTAGTAATTATTCAATTAATGAAAAACTAAATTAAGTTATATTTGAAATACTAAAATAATTATAATTATATAAGGATATCCACATATATTTTAGGTCAGTATGTAGTTTTATGGGTGTAATAAATGAATTGTTTCGAGATTATATTGTTCTATTGATTTTATTAAAATCAATGTAATGAATAGTGTCAAAATTGATACTAATGATATTTTATAAAAATAATATTTTATAAAATTGTTTAAAAATAATTAATATCATAAATAAAAACAAATATGAAAAATTATGGTTTAAAATATCATAAATTAACCATTTATGGTCCAATTGACACATTATATGTAAAATTTACCACATTTTAACAATGAAATATTTGTTTCCATAGTTAAAATCAAAATTGACTAACTAAGGGTTAATCAAAATGATAAGGTTTAAAATAGAACCAAAACATGTCTAAAAAAAATTATTTGATGATATTACAACCTTATCATATATTATATTCTAATAAATTTCCTTTTTGTGGTATTTCCATTGATATTGAATTTATTATAAAATAATCTTTTGTTAAATTACAAAAGTGCCCCTCCTCTCTCTTATAAAAGGGAACCTCTTCTTCTCCTTTAGTCAGACTTCATAACCTATTTTGTTTAAATAATATATATAAAAATATCATCCGAACTTCCATTATTTAATCATAGAAGCATTAATTTGGTCATAAATCCAACTGATATTGTCCTTTGGTGCAAACCAAAAGGAGATATCTGAAGAAGATGTAACATTCATCGAAGAACATTTTAGTTTTATTTATTATGTGAATCCCCTAAATTATATTTATTTAATTTTTATATAAAAAAATATGTATCCTAAATATAAATAAATGTTTTTATATTAAATTTTTATCCTACACTCACATTCACTTCCATAAAATGGGATGCACAATCATCTTTTGTGGATACGACAGACTAACGCCTTGCGAACTAATGTCATTTGTTATTCCATTTTGACATTTCAAGGTTTTAAGTAATGATATAATTTATGTTTCTATATGATATATTTTAAATTTATGATGTATTTATAATTTTATAATTATTATATAATACATAGCTTGATTCTTTCAATTTTTTGGAAAGATGATAACATCATTTGTGGACGTGTGCACTACCACCTCCTCAAAGCGATGTGATTCATTCACATTTTTCATGGAATTTATTATGGATAGGCTTAGTGAACATATATGATATATAAGAAATAATAATTCTAATATAATGATAACATATATAGAGACATATATTACATTTACATTCTCTCTTCTAATATGTAATGAAAATAGAAACAATGTTCATGTGTGCGTATGACTTATAGTCTCCATGAATGGTCTATTTAATTTTTTATTTCTATTATATATATATGTGTGTATATATATATAAATTAATATATAATGAATATATCTGATATTTATGTCCATGTTATAATTATAGATATTATGAAATCATTATCTAAGTATGAGTACCAAGAATAACTAATCAAAATATGTACGAGAAACTAAGTCTTTATTACCCAAAACATAACTTAAATATGGAATTTATAATACATTAGTAATATAATATCATTAATAAATAATATAAGGTATTAAATATATTGAATATATATATTTTTTGATTTAAAATAAATATATATTTATTATATAGGTTTCTTAAAAGTGTAAGAAGGAAGTCAATAATTAAAAAAGCTGATTTCTATCATACTATTATTTCTGCGAGACATATGCCAAATTCACCACCCAATTCATTTTTATGGTGTATATTATTACCATGAATATAATATATTAAATTATTATTTAATTTATGGGTATATAAATATCTTTTATATGACATCTATGTGAAGGGGTTTACAGTTCAAAAGTTAGAAAATAGGTGATGGAATTTAGTCTCAATTTTCCTTCTTCGAGACACATGTTATGTTATGTGCCTATATTATTTTATAATATGTTCATACTTACCTATAACATGTTGTATCATGAATATACTTATTTTATGATATTATAAGTTTCATGAAATGTTATATTTCTTTGATCAAAAATTATTTTTTCTTTCAGAATAATATTTTCTAAAAAAATTAAATGTGTTTTAAATGATCTTATATTAATTTTCAAAGAAAAGGATTTAAATGATGTTTAAATTGGTTTTAAAATATTTCTTTATAAGTTTAAAAGGTTACTTTCAGTGAAAAATTATTTCTAAATGTAATATTATGTAAAAAAAATCAACGTGGAAAGGATATTTTCCTTAAGAATTAATTCAAATGAACTTTAAAAACCATTTTCAATTTAAGAGAACATTATTCAAAGATAGGTTAGCTTTACTAGGGTTATTATTAAATGGTACTATAATGATTCATCATATTGTTAGTTTATGTTTATTATGAATGATTTATGTTCTTACAGATCAAATATTTATGGTTTTCATTATTTGATGGGTGGGATATATATCTCCATCCAATGCCTTGGGTAATAATAAATGATATATGGTCTTAAAGGGTATGCAGGAGGTTATCCAAATACCTCAAAAAAATTTACATGGGATATTATCCTAATCTCGTTACTATATTGTACAAAGAAAATTCATACTAATACTGAAACTAAAAAGTACATAGGATTTCATCCCAATACTAAAGTATGTACAAGGGTTAATAGCCCAATTCTAATAGAATATGAATTTATTGGTAAGTATCATTAACATAAGATATTATAAGATTATGTGTATGTAAAAAATTCAATTTTTTATTTCACTTTTATAATCTCTTGGATAGTTTTATTTGGTTATCGTATAATTCCTATTTTATGAACATCAAATATTTATTACATAACTCTTGTATATGGTCTTTAACATGTAGGGTATGATATTTAATTGTTTTATTTTTTATAATACACCTATGTTCATGTTATATTAATTTATCTCCCTTATTTACACTCATTGATAATATTAGATCACATTTTCCTTTCAATCATTAATATAAGATAAAAATAAATTCATTATGTATGATATAAAAATAAGGGTTCTTGTTATAAAAAAATATGTGGGAGAAGATGTACATTTTTTATGAACTAGTTTTTTATCAATCAATGTTTCCAAATACTCAAATCTAATATCATATTTTGGAATTTATTTTTTATTTTATAAAATTTTCCAAAAAATGATGTATTTTCTATATCTAAAAATCTTAGGTCATTATAGTTGGTATCATTAAAAAAGTTTATTCAAACTTTGGAAAATCGGATGAGAGAACATTAGTGAGATCCCTAGGGATATTTCTAATAATACATTTAGGGTTTTCACTAAGTATAATCCTAAGGTTTCATATATTTACAAGTAAGTGTCATGTTTTAGGAATCCTATAAGAAATTTTTAATGATTACGTGTCTTTATTCTATGATTAGTGTTTCTCACATTATTTTTCTTGTATTAGTAAATAGTGTGAACATGAAGGTACATGGTTAAAATTGAATGTTTCATATGAGAAAATTATAGGCATTATTAAAATCAATATCCAAAGTCAGAATCTCATATAGAGAATTAGGATGGTGGAAAGAGTATTGGTTATACTGTTGAGGATAAAGAGACCACAAATGATATATTGATGATATGGGATGTTATAACATTATTTTTTACATTAAATATAAAAATATAGATTAGATTTATGTTTAGGAACATTAATAAATGATTTATATTTCATATTAAAGGAATTAATAAGATAATGAATCCTTATTAATGGTTCTAGAATAAATATGGATGATTTAAGTGTATAGGTTTGGTAATTAAAAGATTATGATATATGAATCATGAAATATATAAGTATTTTTAATATTATTTTTCCAATAATAATTGAAAAATATATATTGAATGTTTCTATAGACTAATAAAACAATTGAATGGAAAGGTGATATTTATGGGAAACAAAAGATTAAGGGATAGATAACCCGTTATATGTTCCTAATGTTTAGATAATTTTGTTTGGATAAAGATATACTCCATATGAATAATTATATTGGAAGGTACAAATTACCTTGTATGTGATTAAGGATTTGATGTAAAATTAGTTTATGCTATCATGGATTGATTCTAGGACTTTTGTAGTTGGGAAATATATCCAATAATCATTGGAATAAGAAAGATTTCATGATTTCAATAAGTATTTAGGGTAATTACAATTTTTTAAGAGAATACATGATGAAGGTATTCACATGTTTGGTATCTGACTAACAATATATAATTGATGATAAAAATGAGATCAATACTATGATATTCTAGATTAATTTAGTTACCTTATTTCTAATGTTTTGGACTTTCATGTTTTTGAAGGGGAAAAAGGTTAAACATTTATGGAATGGTTTATGTTAAATATTTCATCAGGTTTTAGAGATTAAAGTATTATCTCTCAATATAATGATTTATGAATATTGGATAACTTCTTTTAATAATTTTTTTGTGAACAATATATATGGAATGAACTATAATTCTATTTATGGATCTCATGATCTATTAATGCCTTTGGAATGAAAAATTCACCTTTATTTATTAGAATATGAGTTAAAGTGTAAATTGATGAAGTCATAATATAGGGTGAGTTTGTCCTAAAATCATGTTAGCATATATTCTCCTAAAATTTCATCAAGTTTAGGGAAAATGTTCTTATAATAAAATATTGTCATGTTATCATATTTTTCTATGATATCAATGACCTTTTTCAAGCCACTTTGGTTTACGGTGTTGCAGTAGGTAACTTTTTCCTAACCATGTTCTCTTTTACTCAACATTAGAACATTAAAGTTATACGTCTCTTCATTGTACAGGTTATCACTTCCCACCTATGTTCTCCTATGTGGAAACCAAGATGAGTTACTTTGGATAACTTTTATGTTTTCAACATTCCATTTTAAAATAGAGTATTATTATTCATTTTTATAATGTGGGTTTCTATGAAAGGATCATTCAAGTATTAAACCATTGATAATCTAGAATAATATCAATGGAAAAATTAATTTGGTGGGTTAGAATGTTAACCCCCTAGATTTTGTGAAATATATTTTTAAAAAATTAATTTGATTTCCTTGTTTTCTTATGTTACACAGAACACCATTTTAACTTGAGTTACTTGCAACACTGAGTTTCTACAAACCATAATTTATTTATTATAATTATTTAAACAAGAAAACTATTAACTATTTTTTATAATACAAGGTATGAATAGGATTAACTGAATTATGAATGTATGGTTTACACTTGTAAATCCTTCTGAAATTAAGATGAAATATTTTTCTGAAAAACATTGTAAATGCACAGATGTGTGTTTTATAACAATAAAATAAAAAATCACACTTTTTTTACTATATTAAGGATATATATATAATATTAAATATAATTTTTAACAATAATTATTTGTGTTTTATAATCATTATATAAAAAAAATCAAATTTTATGTTTAAAAACTGTATTTCTATAAAAAAATAGTTTTGTCATCTTTTGATGGAACTCTTTTTTTAAATATATTTTGACAATATTATAAATTATACATGAAAAAATAAACTTTTTATTTTAACATGGTATATAAAATTTTATTTTGATGGAATTTTTCCTTATTTTCTGATAAGTTTTATATTTGGATGAAGTGTTAAAAATAATGAATTTCAATTGAAAACATATTTTTCTTCTAAAAAAGTAATACTATTAAATTTTATTTTTAATTATTTTTAAAGATTAATTAGATTAATTTTATATAATTTAATTCAATTTAGGTAATAGTAACAACTTTTACATTATATTTGGGTATAAAATCATTTCAATCTTTTGAACGTTTTCACTTTAAAAACAAGTTTTCTCATTCCATCAATAGGATTAATTTTTAATTAATTTTATCTAATTATTTTTTTAATATTTATAAATGGATTCCATATTTTTTATTAGAATTTAATAATTTTTTAAATTGGTCCCTTTTATTTGGGGTCAATATGAATAGTAACTTGGGTAATTTTGATTACCATTATTATTGGTAAATCGGGAATTAAGGGTAACAATAATATTATAAATTTTAGAAATCTACCTTAACACTTTCCCAAATGTTATTGGATGAATTTAATTATACCATTATCACATATGGTTCAAAATTTACTTATGTAATGGATAGTTTTCCAGGAAAATGACATATATTTTATTAAAATTAAAGAGTGTGAAAAATATAACAATCCCACTTTTAATAAGTATAATATTTATAATATGGGGATTCAAAGAATATATGATCAAATATATATATATATATAATTATGAAATATAAATGTTTTATATATATCATGTATATTTATTTTTAAATTTTAGTGATGAAATAATTATCATAAATAATTATCAAATGATAATGTAGTAATTATTAAATTAATTAAAAACTAAATTAATTGATATTAAAAACATTAAAAAAGATTTAATTATAATAGTTGATCCAAGAACATTATTGAGGAGTACTAAATATTAGGATTGTATTAAATTAATTTTTCTTGGTTAGCTTTTTTTATTGATTTTCATAATGTCAAAGTAATGAAGAGTTTCAAAATTTATAACTATGATATTTTAGGAAAAAATATATTTTATTAAATTATTTAAAATTAATAATAATATAATTAAATGTGTAAAGGGGATGAAATATGGTGAAAAAGATCATATTTTTATCATTTATGGTCCAATTGACACTTTATATATAAAAATTACAACATTTTAATAATGAAATATTTATCACCATATTTAAAATTAATTTTATTAACTAAGTGTAATGTATCAGAAATTCCATGTAATTTTTATTATTTATATGGAATTATTCTATGACCATGCGCTTAGACGACATTTGAATCTGAGGCCCAGAGATCCCAGAATGGAATTTTGAACTTTTTCTATGGTGCGTTCAATAAACAAGGGAGTGGGTTTTTCTATCTTTTGAATCGATGCTTGGATCGAAAATATGAGGACAATATTGAATTTAGGATGCCTGGATTCTCTTATAATGGACTTAACATCAGCCAAAAAGGGCCGAATAGAAAATTTTATTTTCAAAATTTTCGAGAAAATTAATAAAATAACTTTAAAAGGTTATTTTATATTCTTTTTCATCTGTTGAGCGACGGGCGAGGACGCTACGGTGCGACAATGAGGCGGAAATGAGGCACATTAGTGAGGCTCATTAATGGCCCATATCATGCAATGTAATGATACAATAAAGAAAGTATAATAGTGATGTTTTTTCGTAAATGAAACAGCGTAATGATGTGAAATCACAGAGTAATAGAAATGCTACAACATGATTTCTTTTTTATTTTCAAATGCATTGGTGGATGGAGAATTTAAACATGGTGGATTATCTAAAGAAACTCTAGAAAATTTCTCTCCAATAAAGAATGACAAATACAAATATATCTTAATCATCTTCGACGCACCACAAAGAATGGTGCTGGAAGTAACAATGTCGACATCTTGAATCCTCAAGGATGAACTCTTTAGCATCGAACATCATTGAGGTAGGGGATTGATTTTTATTTCAAAGTTCCTCCCCACTCTTCTTTTTCTAGAAACAAGAAACATGGATCAACCCATGAACAAGTTGATCTGTGATTCATATGTTTATGTAGTAGGGTTACTTTTCATGGAGATTTATTATTCAGGATTTAAACATTGCATGAAATGATTGTACATCAATTCTTAAACTAACCCCTTAATATAAAACTCTAACAGGTAGGGCCTAGGCAAACAAAAACAAGGCCCGAGCACCTAAGATCATGAATTCTTGGTGGCTTCATTCTCAAATTGGTGGAAATTTTATTTCAGGGCTTGAGCAGGGATGGCGGTGACCCAAGAGGCTCGTAGGTGTAGACGGATCAGATAAGAGACAACCATAGAAACTCTGGTAGCCTGTGGAAGATGTTTCTGAACTGGAACCACCATTTTGGTGGCACTGGAGAGTGAAGATAGTGTTTGGCCCATGCCGGTTTCATGAATGGGGTGGTTCCAACCGGTGCTGCGGAGGTGGATGGCCCACACCAGCAGTGCTAGAGGGCGTTGGCATGCCCGTCGGCTTGCCGTAGCCAACCAGTCACGACAACGAGAGTCGCCGAACCAGGTGGATGCTGTGTGGAGAGGGTGGCCCGCATATGGGCCACCCAAGCACTGGCATTCATGGTCTTTGACTACAGTAGGTGACAGGGCCCTGCATCCATAGTGCGAGTGGAGGTCAGACGCGGCTGGTTGCCGTATCCCTGCTGGACAACGCACCACCTGTCCGCCCCATGGCGGACCGGGCTTGGGCTTGAGGGTTGAGCCCCAATCCCATTAGGCCAGGATGAACCAACACCCAATTAACCAAACCCACACAAGAAGACCAGTCCCACACACTTAGGGTCGAGCCGGACTAGATCGGGTCGCTGGATGACCCAGTGGGATGGACCCTCGGCCAAACTGGGTTGGCTCCAACAAGGCCTTTTGGGCCTCGCCCACTGGCTAGACTGGACCAGACCAACACCAACCTGAACCAAGTCAAGTCAAGTCCATCTAAATGAACCGGGGTATGTGGGACCCATGGGTCGTGTTGGTCGGGTCGATCCGACCGGGTCGGACAGGGCCCCATTGCAACGGGCCCCCTGTTTATTAAAATGCATGTATCTGGAAAACCACAAGTCTGATTGATGATCCGATTGCGGATTTATGACCCTCGTGAAGAAGTGAATCACTTGGAATGATTTGTGGTTAACTTAATGGATGTTGAGATGTGATTAATGGATTGAGGAGTGGTTCTCCCAAGCATGCTACGTACGGAACTCTACGGTTGGCTGCGACCTGAAGACTGCTGACTATCGACACTACGCGACTCGATGACAACCCAACAGGAAGTAAAAATACATGAACTAGTATCCCAATGGTGAGGAGTTTCTCTATGTGACCTGAAAGATCCACAATACTTGATAGGATGTGTATCTCAGTATGGCCAAGGTGGAAGCAGATCTGTGTGACCCAGCACGACCACAGTGGGGAGAAACTCTGTATAAAACAACATACCCACGATACTCGTCAGGTATGACTACCAAATCAGTCCAAGGTTAGTGGTAAGTGTCTTCTATGAGACCTGGTAAGACCACTGTACTCGATAGAGGAGGAGTTGTCCAACAACTGAGGTGTTCGATGATATGGCAGATGATATTATAACCAAAACCCTAGAATATACATGGTGTGAGCTGTCTTGTGCTTTGTGCTTTACTTTTCAGATTTTTGTGTGGTCATTCCATTTTGGGGTGGTGGGAGTCCCTACTATGTTTCATGTTACTCACCCTTGTATGGGCCCCACCCATGCATGTCGTGTCCCGTGCAGACGATCGACACTGCGATAGAGACCTTGGTGGACCGTGACCTAGTAGAGCCTAGTGAGACTAGACCGATAGATTATTTGATGGTGGGCTTGGTTTCCTAGGACCAGGTGGGGCCCAGTTGGACCACATAGACATGACATACTACTTAAACATCCAATAGATTCACTACTCTTACAATCAGGTGGGGTTTTGAAGGACCCCGGAACACCCTGAGAGGGGAGGGGTGAATCAGGATGTCAACTTTTTCTTTTTGAACTTGTGGATATTATTCCCATTTTGGTTGGAACTTGTTAAATATGTAATATAAATGAAATTAGGGAGTTGAAACAACACTTTTAATTGGTTCACCGTAAAGGGATACATCCAAGGACCATACACCGACAATGTATCAGTCATACCTTAATCCACTAATCTTCACTAGTTTAAGGATTACAAGGTTTTTTCACAGTCACTCTATGCTAGGAACACTGCCTTTACAAAGGTTTAGGGATTGATAACTGCATCCCTTAAACCACTTCCCTTGACTCCCCCTATCTCACTACCTTGAGATAAGTCAAACTTAGTTTATTTACTTGAAGGTCTCTTCAATAGATTTTCATTGAGTATTTGTATCTATTCAGAATGAGACACTACTTGTATCAAAGATCAGAATTGATGCACTTGAAAGCATTGAACCACTGAACCAGATATTCAGAACATGAAAACAGGTTTCAATGATGATTGCGCGCAATACCTACCTTTTGCATGCAAGATCTCACTTTTGCACGCAATCTATATTTTTCATGCAGAAAATATTTCATGAAACAACCCCCTTTACATGAAACATTCACTTTTATGTGTAGCCTCATCTTTTACACACAGTTGAAAATTTTTCATGCAACTAAAATTTTTTCATGCATCTTGAAGTTTTACGTGTAGCATCTAGTTTTACGTGCTGCCTGCAGTTGTGCGTGCAACCTCTAGTTTTTCGTAAAGCTTCCACTTTTATGTGAAAATCCCTTTACGCACAACTTTTACATGCATCAGAACTCAGATCTTATCTATGTCTTCTGCCAAACCGAATGAGGGGAGTCACCTCTTATTTATAGGCATCACTGACCCCGTGCACAAACCCCATTGTGGCACACAATAATCTCATTCTTCGTGCAATCCTTTTTCTTGTAGGAACCATTTTTTGCGCACATCTCCATATTTTCCACACAGCTCATTAATTTTCCATTTTTCAGCGTTCTGATCCTGAAACCCCTTTTGTGAGAGTAAACCAACCTTTTTTCACTATTGTGCACAAAACCATTTTAGCGCGGAATCCATGTTTATTTCGCACACTAATCCAATATTTTGTGTAGATCATGACTTTTCCATTTTTTAGTGATCTGATCCCAAAACATGCCTTGTGAGAAAGATTCCAAAACACCTACCCTTTTTCACCCATGTTCCTTTTCCAAACACACATTTTTCCATTTCCCGATTTTCAAGCCCAAAAATATGGAAAACACTAAGAAATGATGCCACCTTCAAAACTATTGTCTTCTTGAATTTTATGATCACATTAATAGAAAATATTATGAAATTCCAATGAGGATTGAAAAAAAACACAAACTATACTCCAATTCATGCAAACAATGGTTGTGGTTCCAATAGGTTTTTCATGGATGGCCATCAGATCTCCTTTTTGTACATTGTTGTTTTAGTTATTTTGATGGGTTCGTATTTTGGCCTATATTATTTCAGATGTGCTTTTTACTCAGTCTTGTTTTAATATACTTTTTTTCCAATTTCAGTGTGTTGGGATGTGGTTGGGCATGTGTGTGAGTACAAGTACTCAGACAAATTCCTCTCACTTCTAGGATGAAGCCTTCGGTGCTAGTCGCTTGCCCCTCGCCTTTAGGAGGTGGGCTTGGGGTAATCATGGCATGGGCCCTGGGGGATGGGTTGTGAGAAAGTGGTATCATAGGATTATTGGTACTACCAAAAATACAAGGTGTCTATGTTTTGTTTCTGGTCAATAGTGTCAGGTGTTGTGAGTCCAAATATCATATTCAGGGAGTCTAGTGTTGGTGTGGTGGCCAACACATCCATACACCATGACCTTCAATTCTTATTTTTGGCTGATTACATGAAAACCTTGGTTTCATAAGTGTATCCTTGTGTTATTTCCAATAAAATTAAACTCACCACATATAAACTTCAGACCGTGGTACATCTTGATCTATTTTAGGATTCCTCCATGTGGATGACCAGTTAGGATCCTGATACAAGGTCATAAGGATACCCTCCTAGTGATGAGGTGTCTATTCAAGGACCAATTCTAGCGATAGCCTCACAATGAGGTTCACCAGTTCTACAACCACCTTATGGTCAACATCTTCTGCCAGTATTTCTAGAAATGAACGTTCATAAACACAGTTCCATGTATGAGTTTTAGAGACCGAGACCTCCTATGTTCAAGGGAGAGACATATCCTCAGGTTGCTAAATACTGTCTTGCGGTTGTGACGTGGGTCTTCCACTTAGTGAGGACACCACCTTACCAGATAGTTATCTTGGCAGTGAGCCCTATAGGGATCGGTATGGAGATAGTGGAGTTTTACCACCGAGACACACAACAAGGTAACCCCTACTTGGATAGACTTTGAGCGGCATTTCTGGGAGGAGTTTTTTCCCACAGACTTGCACTTTGTGCACATTCATGTGCTACTTCACCTTCATCAGGGTATAATTATGGTACATGAGTATTCAATGAGGTTCATCGAGCTATCTTGGTACTCCACAAATATAGTTAGAGACCCTTTCTTTAGGGCTCGAACCCTTGAGTAGGGACTCATATTGGAGATTAGGGCATTAGTGTTGTCTCTCAGAATACCTACCCAGCTCGGGGTTCTAGAGAAATCCCTTCTTATAGAGAGCTTCGTGGAAGAGTAGGCACCGACAGCTAGAGTCTCCAGTAGACCACAGTTGGTAGAGTCTTCAGTAAGTAGAAGATAACAGACACGTGATCCAAAGTAGTCCAGGTCTTTTAGAGGCCAAACCCATGACTCAGGGTTGGTGGTGTAGGGATCCCAGTCCAGGGGAAGCTAGCAGGGAGCTAGAAAGTTCTTCACATGCGGTGGGCATGGACACATGGCACGAGACTACCCAACTCACCATACATATGACCTAAAGATGGTCAAGGGAACTCTGAGGTAGAGGCATAGGTTCGAGCGATGATGTCCACAGGGGCGGCAGATGTAAAAGGGGAGCAGAACGAGCAGTTGGCGGTGGGTGACAGTTTGAGGTGTTAATGCCACCACCCACAGTTGGTCCACCCATACCTCAGGGAGGAGGTGGGAAAGGATGATCTCAACTCTAGGTAGCAGAGGCTTATGACCACTGCACTCTAGATATGATCTGAGGTATGATCTATGTATTCTCTACCTTAGCTTATATTCTTATAGACATAGGTTCTTTTCATTCTTTCAATTCCACGGCTCTTGTTCGGAGTTTGGAGATTCTGGTGGACCCTTTGGCTCAATCCTTATGTCTAGAGACTCCTACGGGATATGATTCAACATTTACACCCTGGTTCCAATAGTGTGATCTTAGTCTAGGAGGCGAGAGCTTTGGATGGGATCTCCTAGTAGTGGAATCGAGGCCTTTTAGTGTCATCTTGGGTATGAAATGGTTATCCAAATTCAATGCTCAAATTGATTATTTTAGGCATACAGTGTGGTGTGTCTGTTGAGATGGGACCGAGATTTCCTTCACCAACGAGAAGGAAACCCTTAGAGCACATGACAGACTTTCTCAGAGGAGGGTTCAACTGATCAATCACCATTTGTCTAGCCTCACCATCGCTGTAGTGGATGAGAGTGGTAGGAGCTTTCCTATAGCGGTGGAAGAGTATGGGGATTTTTTTATGAGGATGTTCTGAGACTACCTCCTCATTGTAAAGACCCGTAAAATTCAAGGGAATTTTTTTTCTTAATTTTCTTTGGAATTTTACAAGAGCGCGGTTTCTGACGGCACCTGATTCCGAGGCCCGGAGTGCCCGGAATCATTTTCCGAAGTTTGGCTCGGGTACGTTCAGTGAACGAACGAGTGGGTTTTCCTAACTTTTGATCCGGTGCTCGGAATTGAAATCCGAGGGCACCGATGAACTCGCAGTGCCGATATTTGCTTAAGGAGACCTTATCTGAAGTTGTGTTTGCCTAGGAGGAGATGTTTAATTTTCTGGATGAAATGAAGAGTAAAATAAATTTGTTATACAATATTTATTTTATATCTTTAATGTGGTTATAATCTTTTGTTGGAAGTTGGGTGGTTTAACCACCTAAGAGAGGATTAAGGTGAGGAGGGGCCCACCCGAGCCCCACCTTTTCAAATTCCCTAACTCCCCTCTCTCCCTCTTAAAGGCTTGTCAACTTAACTTTTAATTAATTATACAACTCATGTATAATTAATAAGTGAGTTTAATTTTGAGTTTTTGAAATTCAAACTCTTGAATTTCAAAGGTTGGGTTGTGTTAATAAATTAATTGTAAGCTTAATTTATTTTTGGGTTAGTTCCTTGGTTACTTGAGAAGATTGGGAGAATCGTTGAAGGACTTGAAGATCTTCTTCGTCTAAGACGAAGAACGTGAAGAACGGTTCTTCTCCGACAAAGAACATCGATCCCACGACCTTCGAGACTCGGCGTCCCGGATTCTTCCGTCTTCATCTTTCTCCTCGACAAGGGAGAAGTCGCCGACCATGGTGATCATCGCCAACGACAACGTACCTCCCTTCTTTGTCATAGCGACAAGTGAAGAGACGTCTTTTTCTCCTCGGACGCACCCCGACGTCCACAGAATCTACGTCCGAAGCCGCGACGCCTTTCTCCGCGATAACCGACGTACGACATAAATTTTCAAGGTAGGGGTTGTTGTTATTTGTTTGTTTATTTATCCTTGTTTGTGGTTCTATCATGACTAATGTGCGGATTTTAAATATGTGTTATTGTTTAACGTGAGGGGGCCGGACCGCATGAACACGGCCGAACCCCCTCCTTCGTTCTTGATGTTTTATATTGCGGATGAAACAAGGTGGCGTGGTGCCGTCGCACCACGCGGTTATTCGCCCGATTATATTGCGCGGCGCCGTGGAAGGATCATCAAGAACGCGACGCCGTCACGCCGCGTCGAAGGGAAACAAAGGCGCGGCGGAGGGGCGCGGTGTCGTCGCACCGCGCCGGACGACGAACACCGCAGCCGGTTCTGGGCCGCGGCGGGACGAGAAGACCGGCGGTCGGGCCGCCGGCGTCGGGAGCCGGAATGGGGACCGGTTTTCCAGTCCCGTTGGAGAAAAACCGGCCGGCCAGCTGGCCGGCCGGATGGACAAAAATCCGGGGGAATTTAATTCCCCCGGCAGCTGAAAAGCCCCCCCCATTTATTTGGGGGGCGGTTTCCTTGAGGGGGGCAGGCGGCCCCCCGGTTTCCGAACAAGAAGGGCCCCCACGAGGGGGGGGGGCGTTTAAAAAAAAGGGGGCGCGGATGATTGTCGCGCCGCCAATCCAAGAAGCGGGGGGCCTTGCACCCCCCCCCCCCCCCCCCCCCCCCGCGCGCTGCCTCCGTGCGGCGCCAGGCCGCCGCGCCGCCAGGCTGCCGCGCCGCCGCGCCGCCAGGCCGCCGCGCCGCTGCGCCGCCGGCCGGACGGGCCGGGTCGGACCCGGTTCGGGCCGACCCAGGGGGGGTCGGGCCGGGTCGGCCCGGACCCGGACCCCCATTTTCGAGACGGTTTCGGTCTTTTGGCCATAACTTGAGCCACGGACCTCCGAATGACGAACCGTCTACGGAAACGCGATCCTTGGATCGAGACGGTCGTTTCGGTATATCACACTCAAAGTTTCGGAACACTTTGAGTTCGGCCGAGTTGGTTCGTTCACGAAACCAACCGGGCCTTCGGAGCGGAAACACTCATATCTTGAGCTACGGACGTCCGATTGACGTGCTGTCAGTTTTGTTGTGTTCCTCTTAGTGAGACGGTTCTTTTGGCATACTCCGCCCGAGGTTTGGACGCAGGTGGAGTACGGTCGGGTTGGTTTTTCCTTAAAAACCAACCGGGCCCCGGGGACGAAAATGCCAATAACTCTCAGACCGGGCGTCCGATCGACGCGCCGTCTGTTGCGTTGAGTTCCTGTTGACGATACGGAACTTTTGGATACATCAACTCTGGACTTTGTGACAGTTGATGTATCAGCCTCTCGGCTCGTGGAGCGGATCCTCCGAACGAGCTTGCTGTGTGCGGGAACCCTAGTGCTGGCTGCGACTGTTACTGTGACTACTACTGCTACTACTGCTACTGTGACTGCGACGACGACAGTACAGAGATCCTGTGTGGATTCGACGACGACGACTTCAGCACTCAGCGATCCTACGTGGATCAGTGCTACAGGTCCTGTGTGGGCCCGATCCTGTGTGGGTCCGATCCTGTGTGGGTCTTTACGCTCAGCGGGCCTGTGTGAACAAGCGCCTACAGGTCCTACGTGGGCCCGATCCTGTGTGGGTCTTTTGCGGGGGTTAGTTACCTATCGATCCTTCATGGGTCCGACGACTTAGATGGATCAGAGATCATCTTTTTCGTCTTTTGAAGAAGTATACCTGTGTGAGCTGAATCCTGTTGCTTTCCTGTGTGGATTGTGTTGTGCTATCCTGTGTGGATTACGTTTTGCTTTCCTGTGTGGAATACGTTTACTTTCCTGTGTGGACTGAGTTGTACTTGGGCTCGGAGGTTGGAGCGTATTTGTATTTGATGACTTAGGTATATGTATGGGCATATACCTAAGCAGTGTCGATTGTTACTTCGTGATTGTACCTTTCTTCGTGGTTTATCCTTTGTGGATTTGAGAGACCTTCAGGGGTCTCGGGGTCCCTACTGAGTAGCTTATACTCACCCCTGCACGGGCTTTGCCCGCACTTCGTTGTGTTGGTTGCAGACGACGGACAGCGTTGATCTTAGCTGAGGCTTGCAGAGCAGGACGGTACCTGGAGGTGGACCACTGGACGGGACGTGCTCGGAGCGGACGGCGGGACCCGTGGAGCAGTGAAGCTATCTGTACCCACCCTTCAGGTGGGATTTCCAGTGGACAGCTTGGTGTAGCGGCTTTTACTTTTCAGTTGCTGTTTTCCCTTTCGAGTTGTACTTTACTTTCAGTTTGGGTTTGTATACTGGCCCATTTACTTTTCCGCACTTTCAGTTGTACTTTGCTTTTACTTAGTGTTTACTCTCCGCTTGCTTACTCTGTGGTGTTTGTTTACTTTACAAAGGCAATGCCTTCCCTTTTTACCGGGATTTACGCCTTGGTGCTAGTCGCCAGCCCCTGGCCTATGGAAGGCGGGCTTGGGGTAGTCACGGCACGGACCCCGAGGGTGGGTCGTGACAAATTAGTATCAAAGGAGTTCGGTTCTACCGCGAACTCTGATCTTTTCTATGTGAAGCAATAATGTTTAGCGTATTGAGTGTGGTTATCAGTCCAGGGAGTCCAGTGTTGGTGCGGCAGCCGACGTATCCGTACACCAGGACCCTGACTTCTGATTTCCGACTTAATGCACGAAAACATTGATTGTGTGTGTGTTTCACGTTTTCTTTATGATTACTTATATCAGCTCACCAGGTATACTGTTCTGACCGTGGCGCATCTATTTCCTTTTCAGGATGGCCCCACGACGGCAGCCAGCAAGGGTTCCGAGAGTCGAGCGTGACGACAGCCCACCGAGCGACGAGGCCTCGGTGCAGGGCCCTTTGTCAGCAGTGGCACCGGCGGTAGCACTACCCGCCGAGCCCCCGATGCTTCCAGCGCCAGCCGCTGACGATGCACGTCGCCTCAGCGCACTGCATGAGTTTCAGCGCCAGCGACCGCCCAGGTTTCACGGGGAGACGGATCCCCAGGCAGCAGAGGACTGGCTGGAGGCAGTGGTACGAGTGTTTAGGCTAGTGAGGACACCAGCAGACCTCATGGTGATCCTCGCTGCGAGCCTACTACACGCAGCAGCAGAACGATGGTGGAGCTTGATGCTCCAGGTGCACGATGAGGCATCTCTTCTTTGGACGGACTTTGAGAGCCTCTTCCGCTCGGAGTTCGTCCCAGCCACCCTTCGTGCGGTGCGTATTCAGGAGCTTCTTCAGCTGCGGCAGGGTAGCATGACGGTCGCTCAGTACTCGGCGAGATTTACCGATCTCTCGCGCTACTCGACCGACATGGTACGGGACCCATTCTTCCGGGCCCGGACCTTCGAGCAGGGTTTGAGACACGAGATTAGGGCATCGCTGATCTCCCTCAGCATACCGACTCAGACAGGAGTACTTGAGCGGGCCCTTCTGATCGAGAGCTTCCTTGCTGAGTCTACACCAGCACAGCGACCCACCGCAGGGCGGCACGTCGCAGAGTCATCTGCAGCAGGCATTCGACGGATGACTCAGGGGTCCAGACAGACCAGACCCTCAGGCAGACGACCTCAGGACACTGACTCAGCAGTGCGGGGCACACAGCGCGGAGCCGGTCTTTCGAGAGGCAGACAGTGCTACTCGTGCGGCGGGCAGGGCCACATGGCTCGTGACTGCCCGACCCGCCGTGCCGAGGAGCATCAGTCGGTTGAGGGACCACCGAGGCAGAGGCAGAGGGTCGACCGTGGCGGTCCGCAGGGAGGAGGCAGACGAGGCAGAGGAGCTGGCCGAGCAGCAGGTGGTGGGCGACGCTTTGAGGCTCTGCCACCACCACCACCAGGAGGTCCACCCCGACCACAGGGAGCTGGCGGGCAGAGACAGGCACAGCTCCAGGCAGTAGAGGCCTACGACCACGGCGCACCCGAGATGATTTGAGGTACTATCTGTGTCTATTCCACCCCTGCTGCAGTTCTTATAGACACAGGAGCGAGTCACTCTTTCATAGCCGCTGCCCTTGTTCGGAGCTCGGAGATTCCGACAGAGTCGTTGGCTCGATCTTTACGGCTAGAGACTCCTACGGGAGCAGACTCGACGATTACGCACTGGTGTCGGTAGTGTGAGCTTACTCTAGGAGGCGAGAGCTTCGGCTGGGATCTTCTTGTATCAGCGTCGAGGCCTTACGACGTCATCTTGGGCATGGATTGGCTATCTACGGTCCATGCACAGATTGACTGTTTTAGGCACAAGGTGCGATGTGTACGCACCGACGGGAGCAGGTTCACCTTCACCGGTGAGAAGGGAGCCTTAGCAGCACAGGATGGACTTCCGCGGAGGAGAGGACAGCTGACCTAAACCGTCGTTGAAGTCGGTCAAAGTTTAAAATTTATATTCCTACTAACTACTGTATATGTGGCAAGCAGGGTCGAACCCACAGGGAAGGCTATTTTGGCCAATACTTTCTAAAAAAAAACTCGGTAAGCTCCACTGTTGTCAGCAGTGGAGTAGTTTTCTTATCTTTTTTTATATCTTTTAATTTTTTAATGTTTTTATAAACTGCAACGTAAAACTACAATTCCCTTGAAAAACTCATGCTACCTACACTAAAACAGAATACAACTGAAAGAAAAATGCAATGAAGAAAATAAGATGCTAATAAAAGACAACAGTAAAGAATGCTCGGGGTTCATTCTAGTCTACTGGTTTAAATTGTTTTTCCTTTTCATGTAAAAGTACTGCTTCGTACCACTGAAAAGAGACAACTTACTTCCCTCTCCAGGAGTTAAGTTGTGGAAATTGTTCAACTTAGAGTTCGCCACTCCAAGAAGTTCAACTTTAGACAAATGAATTAAAAAGAACAGCAATACAAACTCGCCGTAAGTACTGAAGTTTTCATTACAAGCTGATTATTTAAAAGATGATTCCATAATCAAACTCGCCGAATGATTACAGAGTTCAGAAAATTTAAGTGCATGTGGTACGGAGCAGAAAAGTGTAATTAGAATTAATCTTGCCGATCAATTCTAATCACAGAAGAATGAATTAACGAGAAGGATGAAATTGATTACCAGTAGAACTAAAACTCTCCCCGAACTAAAATTTATCTAACTATACTATTCATTATTTCAGCAGTATTAGGAAACATTACAGAAACAGAGTATAAAAAGTTTAAATCATGAGGGAGAAGGAACTCCCTAAAATTGCTCTGCTCCTAAGTTCCTGGACTGCTCTGCTCAGCATCCTCCCCTGATCGTCTCCATCAATCCATGTGTTGCTCCTGGAATCAGAATGGAAGAGTGTTCCAAAAACGCTACTTGTTCTGCTTAAGTACTCTCTGTCATCCACTGCACGTCACCGCATGATTCCACCGACTTCGTGTTTTTCTCACGAGCGCACCGCACAGGTGCGTTTTTTTCACGACCGACACGTCGCACAATCTTTTCTCATGTAACTAACTTCGGTAAAGTTAGTTGTAAGTACCTGGACATGTTTAAGTCCTTTGAATGAACCTGCACAAATAAATAAATAAATAAAAAGGGTAAATAAAAAAAAGACCCAAAGAAAGAAAACGTGGTTATTTTTAAAGTCGAGTGTTATATTACTCTTTGAAAGTTAGTCATAAGTTAATTGTTAGTTATTATTTACTTTTATAAAATTATCCAATAAATAATACTATGGTAAAACATAATTTATTAAAAATTTATTAATTTAATTAAGTTTATAAAATATTTACTAAGCTATTAATTTTATCCATTTTTAAACTAAGTTATTAAATATAAGAGCATAGATAAATAAATAAATAAATAAATATTTTAAGATTGTTTCATTAATTTTATTATTAGAATTAAAGAAATTAAATTGTTAGGTTAATTAATTAAATAGTTAATTTTAATTGAGTAATTAAAATTATTACTTAAGTTATACTTAAATTGAAAAGTATGTTTTATTGTTATTTATAATTATTATTAATTAAATTATACAGTTAATAGTAAATTAATTTATTATAAACATTTATTCTTATTTAAGTTTAATATTTTAGTTAATGATTTATCTATTTATTAACATTATAGTTATTTTAATTCATGACTTTTTTTTGAACTAAATTCTATTCATTTGATTTAATTAAAGTTAAAACTTTAACTTTATTTTTTTTAGTTTTTGTTTTATGTTACTTTTATTATTTTATTTTGTATTTTTTTTAAGCTTCTTCCTCCCCCAATTCCCACGCTGCGCAACAGGAAGGGGGAAGGGTTTTCGCCATCTTCAAAGCATCAGCTTCCTGCTACTCCTCCAACATCGCGGCATCTTCAGCTCCTTAGCACCGGCACATCCCGGCTCCACTAGCAGGTGTGGCTCCCTCTTCACACAGTGGCGTCGGTCTCGTCTCTGGCGCGACCCTCGTCATGAGTCTCTTTCGTGCAACACCATCCTCGGATCTAGTAGGTTCCAGTGTCTTCAGGTAGTGGCGTCTCATGGTGGCAGCGGATAACGGTTTCAGAAAAGTGCAGCATCCTCCTCAAGCTGGCAACAGTAGGTGTGATGGATCCCTCCTCTTCTGCTCAACAATCCCTTGGCTCGAGTGCGACACTGGCATCAACTCCAGCAGCGGACTACAACGGCTCCACCACTTCAGCATGAACCCCCTCATCTGCAAGTGGCACTATAATTTAGATCAACTCAATGAGTGGATCAGCGTAGAGAAATGGTGAAGCACAAGGGAGCAGGGAGCACTATCGGTGAGAGAGGATTTGTAGTTTACCGGTGTTGCAAGGAGGAGGTGTTGTTAGGGGTTATGAGTATAGGCTAGGAGCATCGGTGTATTAGTGAGAAACAGGGGATTTTGCATCGGTGAGAAAAGAGATACCGATGCAGATCGGTAGTAGAAGAATGAGGCAATCGGTGAGAATGAAGGGCAGGAGGTGTATCGGTGAGAAATACCTCACCGATAGAGGAATGGAATGTATATCGGTAGGGTAAAAGCTACATCGGTGATAAAAATGAAAAGGTTGTATTGGAAGGTAAAGAGTATCGGTGAGAAAAAGTGAAGCGTATCGGTGAGGATTAGAAACAAAGCAGCTGCTACCATTAAGAATGGGTATCGGTAGCTGAAGCTACCGATGGAGAAAAATAAAATATCGGTGAGGTAATAAAAAGGACAGGGAGGGCCGCAGCTACCGATAAAACTAAATGAAGGTCACCAATAGATAAAAATGACACCGTTAGATAAAAAGAAGCTACCGATAAAAATAAAATCAGCGGTAAAATTTCCTAACAGTGAAACTTTAAAAATTAAAACATAAGTTATTTTTTAAAGAAGGATTGAAAATAATTAATTAAAAAGATAACTAAACATAATTAATTTAAAGCATAATTTTTATTAAACTTTTAACTTATTTAAATAATTAATTAGCAACACCAAAATTATAAGATGAATAAATTTTTGAACTAACTTAATAAAATACTTAAAATTAAAAATAACTAAATAAATTTATTAAAAAATAGCAGCAGATAACAACACCGATCACCTAAATAAATCACTGAAAGCTCTTAAATTACCTCACCAGTAGACTAAGACAATTATTAAATGGATTAAAAATTAATCTGCATACATAAAATAATAAAGTTAATGTTTAAAAACTATTAATTAATTAATTAATTAACTAATTGAACTAATAAAATTAAGGGAGAACCAATTTAATTAATTTAAAAGAAACATATTATTTACTTAAATGACTAGCAGGTGATTAAACACATAAAATAATAAAATTAACCTATTTTAACATAACTTAATTGAAAGAATAATTAATAAAATAAAGTCTAAATTAATTAATCAGAATTATGTTAATTAAATAATTGTTTAAATAGAACACTGTTGTTAATAAAATTGAAGCGCTTACTGATAGAAGTGAGTATCGGTGACAATGGTCACCGATAGAGGCAGAGTCACCGATAGAGAAAAAGTATCGGTGACAATGGTCACCGATAAACAGCACCGGTAACCTGCCTACCGGTAGAGAAGAAAGACCCCTGCTATCGGTAGCTTAGCTACCGATAGTCTGGAAAGCCGTGAAAAATTGTATATAACTTTAAAAATTAAAAGTAAATTAATTAGAAAACTCAATGATTAAACATAATGATAAATTAAATAAAATAAACAAATAAAGATTTAACTAAACAAATTGAAAATTAATTACATTAAAAATAAAGAAGGTATAAATTAACTATTTATTGTTCAAAAACTAAATAAAATGTTATAAAAAGTGAATAATTGACAAATTTATTTATAAAAATACAAAAGTGCATTTATTTATTAAAAAGTGTTAAATTAATTAAATAAATTGTATAAAATGTAATAAAAAGATGTGGCAAACTGGGTAAAAAATAAGGCCACATCAACAGCCCATTACTCATCAGTTAGCTAGCCTCATCCTTGGAGCAGCTGACGTGCGGAGTCCTGGTTTTCCTGCAGTGGTGGATCAGTTTGCGGACGTTTTTCCCGAAGACGTTCCAGGGCTACCTCCTCGCAGAGAGGTAGACTTTTATATTGACTTGTACCCCGGGACATCCCCGATATCCACTCCAGCATATCGGATGGCCCCCGCTGAGCTTCGAGAGCTACGGGTACAGTTGGAGGACTTGCAGGGCAAGGGGTTCATCCGACCCAGTGTTTCACCCTGGGCTTCCCCGATTTTGTTCACCAAGAAGGCGGACGGGAGCTTGCGTCTTTGTGTTGACTATCGTCGCTTGAACTAGGTGACAGTAAGGAACAAGTATCCGCTACCGAGGATTGATGACCTCTTTGATCAGCTCAAGGGAGCACGGTGGTTCTCGAAGATAGACCTCAGGTCAGGCTATCATCAGCTCAGAGTCAGAGACGAGGATGTGGAGAAGACGGCCTTCAGATGTCGGTATGGCCACTATGAGTTCTTGGTTATGCCTTTCGGTGTAACCAATGCTCCAGCAGTGTTCATGGCTCTCATGAACAGGATCTTTCAGCCATACCTCGATCGGTTTGTCGTGGTCTTCATCGACGACATTCTGATTTACTCTACGACAGAGGAGGAGCATGCCTATCACTTGCGAGTTGTACTAGACACACTCCGAGAGCACCAGCTTTATGGTAAGATCTCGAAGTGCCAGTTCTGGATACGTGAGGTCCACTTCTTGGGACACGTTATCTCTGAGGCGGGAGTTGTAGTGGATCCCGCGAAGATTGAGGCTGTGTTAGCTTGGGAGCCACCCAGGAGCGTGACTGAGGTTCAGAGTTTCTTGGGACTAGCTGGATACTATCGGAGATTCGTGCCAGACTTCTCTAGAGTTGCGGCATCACTCACAGATTTGACGAAGAAGGGGAAACCCTTCGTGTGGTCAGACAGATATCAGCAGAGCTTCCAGGAGCTGAGACAGAGATTGACTAGCGCACCTATCTTGAGGTTGCCCGAGGAGGGAGTAGGGTACGTAGTCTACTGTGATGCATCAGGGACCGGACTCGGATGTGTTCTGATGCAGGAGCGGGCAGTGATCGCCTATGGATCACGTCAGTTGAGGCCGCATGAGCAGAACTACGCTACCCATGACCTGGAGTTAGCAGCAGTGGTCTTCGCTCTGAAGACATGGCAACACTACCTGATGGGCGAGCGCTTTACAGTCTTTTCCAGTCATCAGAGTCTCAGGTATATCTTCTCGCAGAAGGACCTGAACCTGAGACAAAGACGATGGCTCGAGTTCCTCCAGGACTATGACTTTGAGATAGTCTATACTCCTGGGAAGGGGAACGTAGTAGCCGATGCCCTTAGCAGGAGGACGGGCATTCAGCTACTTGAGGAGGCGACGGAGCAGCTAGCCTCTTTGCAGATATCCTTTGTTGATAGAGATGGATCATCCTTCCTTCAGTCTCTCACAGTCACTCCTCCACTACTGCAGCAAGTCAGGGAGGCACAACGTGGGGACGCTGACTGTGAGACACGGCGTGCACAGATATCCTCGGGACAGGCACCTGATGGTTTCCCCCTTGGAGTAGAGCACGACATCCTTTTTAGAGGACGTACCATGGTACCAGTCGCTTTGCGAGAGGAAGTGCTGAGAGAGTTTCACACTTCTCCTTTGGCGGTACATCCTGGAGTGACAAAGATGTACCAGGACCTCAGACGACAACACTGGTGGTCGGGCATGAAGAAGGCAGTAGCAGAGTTCGTTTCTCGATGCCTCACCTGCCAGCAGGTGAAGGCAGAGCATCAGGTACCAGCAGGCTTGGTACAACCCTTGGAGGTTCCGGAGTGGAAGTGGGACGGCATATCTATGGACTTCGTGACTGGACTTCCACGCACTTCCAGAGGTCACGACTCCATCTGGGTGATTGTTGACCGACTCACCAAGTCGGCACACTTCTTACCCATCAGAGAGAAGGGCTCAGTAGAGAGCTTGGGACGTCTCTACGTTTAGGATATTGTGCGGTTCCACGGTGTGCCATCATCTATCGTCTCCGATCGAGATGCTCGCTTTACTTCCCGGCTTTGGAAGGGGTTACAGGAGGCATTCGGGACGCAGCTACGTCTGAGAACAGCCTTTCACCCTCAGACGAATGGTCAGACGGAGAGGACCATTCAGACTCTCGAGGACATGCTCCGCGCATGTTTCCTCGACTTTGGTCGTAGCTGGGAGGACCACCTACCCTTGGTGGAGTTCGCGTACAACAACAGCTACCACTCCACCATCGGGATGGCACCGTACGAGGCATTGTACGGCCGACCTTGTAGATCTCCTTTGTGCTGGACAGACCCAGGAGAGTCAGCACTGGTGGGACCGGAGATGGTCCAGGCCACGACAGAGAAGGTCCAGGTCATCCAGGAGCGGATGAGGACAGCTCAGAGCCGGCAGAAGTCATATGCTGACAGGAGGCAGAGGCCACTGGAGTTCGAGGATGGCGACCACGTCTTCTTGCGGGTCTCGCCTCGATGTGGTATTCAGAGATTTGGCCGAGGCGGAAAGTTATCTCCACGCTTCATCGGACCCTTCCAGGTCCTCAGCAGGGTTGGCGAGGTGGCTTATCGCCTGGCTCTGCCACCTCAGTTGCACCGGGTGCACGACGTCTACCACGTATCCCAGCTGAGGAGATACGTGCACGACCCAACGCACATTATTGACCATGGGGATCTTGACGTTGACGATGGGGCGACTTTTACGGAGGTCCCGGTGGAGATAGAGGATCGACAGGAGCGGGTACTGCGTGGGCGATCGATTCCTCTTGTGCGCATCAGATGGCAGGACGGGAATCTCCAGGAGAGCACATGGGAGCGGGAGGCTCAAATGCGTGCTCAGTACCCTCATTTGTTTCCCTAGTTTTTGATGTATCTTTACGGGGACGTAAATCCCTGAGGTGGGAGTAATGTAAAGACCCGTAAAATTCAAGGGAATTTTTTTTCTTAATTTTCTTTGGAATTTTACAAGAGCACGGTTTCTGACGGCACCTTATTCCGAGGCCCGGAGTGCCCGGAATCATTTTCCGAAGTTTGGCTCGGGTACGTTCAGTGAACGAACGAGCGGGTTTTCCTAACTTTTGATCCGGTGCTCGGAATTGAAATCCGAGGGCACCGATGAACTCGCAGCGCCGATATTCGCTTAAGGAGACCTTATCTGAAGTTGCGTTTGCCTAGGAGGAGATGTTTAATTTTCTGGATGAAATGAAGAGTAAAATAAATTTGTTATACAATATTTATTTTATATATTTAATGTGGTTATAATCTTTTGTTGGAAGTTGGGTGGTTTAACCACCTAAGAGAGGATTAAGGTGAGGAGGGGCCCACCCGAGCCCCACCTTTTCAAATTCCCTAACTCCCCTCTCTCCCTCTTAAAGGCTTGTCAACTTAACTTTTAATTAATTATACAACTCATGTATAATTAATAAGTGAGTTTAATTTTGAGTTTTTGAAATTCAAACTCTTGAATTTCAAAGGTTGGGTTGTGTTAATAAATTAAGTGTAAGCTTAATTTATTTTTGGGTTAGTTCCTTGGTTACTTGAGAGGATTGGGAGAATCGTTGAGGGACTTGAAGATCTTCTTCGTCTTAGACGAAGAACGTGAAGAACGGTTCTTCTCCGACAAAGAACATCGATCCCACGACCTTCGAGACTCGGCGTCCCGGATTCTTCCGTCTTCATATTTCTCCTCGACAAGGGAGAAGTCGCCGACCGTGGTGATCATCGCCAACGACAACGTACCTCCCTTCTTTGTCATAGCGACAAGTGAAGAGACGTCGTTTTCTCCTCGGACGCACCCCGACGTCCACGGAATCTACGTCCGAAGCCACGACGCCTTTCTCCGCGATAACCGACGTACGACGTAAATTTTCAAGGTAGGGGTTGTTGTTATTTGTTTGTTTATTTATCCTTGTTCATGGTTCTAGCATGACTAATGTACGGATTTTAAATATGTGTTATTGTTTAACGTGAGGGGGCCGGACCGCATGAACACGGCCGAACCCCCTCCTTCGTTCTTGATGTTTTATATTGCGGATGAAACAAGGTGGCGTGGTGCCGTCGCACCACGCGGTTATTTGCCCGATTATATTGCGCGGCGCCGTCGCGCCGCGCCGTGGAAGGATCATCAAGAACGCGACGCCGTCGCGCCGCGTCGAAGGGAAACAAAGGCGCGGCGGAGGGGCGCGGTGTTGTCGCACCGCGCCGGACGATGAACACCGCGGCCGGTTCCAGGCCGCGGCGGGACGAGAAGACCGGTGGCCGGGCCGCCGGCGTCGGGATCCGGAATGGGGACCGGTTTACTGGTCCCGTTGGAGAAAAACCGGCCGGCCAGCTGGCCGGCCGGATGGACAAAAATCCGGGGGAATTTAATTCCCCCGGCAGCTCAAAAGCCCCCCCCCATTTATTTGGGGGGGGTGGTTTCCTTGAGGGGGGCAGGCGGCCCCCCGGTTTCCGAACAAGAAGGCCCCCCACGAGGGGGGGGCTGTTTAAAAAAAAAGGGGCGCGGCTGATTGCCGTGCCGCCAATCCAAGAAGTGGGGGGCCTTGCCCCCCCCCCCCCCCCCGCGCGCTGCCTCCGTGCGGCGCCAGGCCGCCGCGCCGCCGGCCGGCCGGGCCGGGTCGGACCCGGTTCGGGCCGACCCGGGGGGGGGGGGGGGGGGGGGTCGGGCCGGGTCGGCCCGGACCCGGACCCCCATTTTCGAGACGGTTTCGTTCTTTTGGCCATAACTTGATCCATGGACCTCCGAATGATGAACCGTCTGCGGCAACGCGATCCTTGGATCGAGTCGGTCGTTTCGGTATATCACACTCAAAGTTTCGAAACACTTTGAGTTCGGCCAGGTTGGTTCGTTCACGAAACCAACCGGGCCTTCGGAGCGGAAACACTCATATCTTGAGCTACGGACGTCCGATTGACGTGCCGTCAGTTTTGTTGTGTTCCTCTTAGTGAGACGGTTCTTTTGGCATAATCCACCCGAGGTTTGGATGCAGGTGGAGTACGGTCGGGTTAGTTTTTCCTTAAAAACCAACCGGGCCCCGGGGACGAAAATGCCAATAACTCTCAGACCGGGCGTCCGATCGACACGCCGTCTGTTGCGTTGAGTTCCTGTTGACGATACGGAACTTTTGGATACATCAACTCTGGAATTTGTGACAGTTGATGTATCAGCCTCTCGGCTCGTGGAGCGGATCCTCCGAACGAGCTTGCTGTGTGCGGGAACCCTAGTGCTGGCTGCGACTGTTACTGTGACTACTACTGCTACTACTGCTACTGTGACTGCGACGACGACAGTACATAGATCCTGTGTGGATTCGACGACGACGACTTCAGCACTCAGCGATCCTACGTGGATCAGTGCTACAGGTCCTGTGTGGGCCCGATCCTGTGTGGGTCCGATCCTGTGTGGCTCTTTGCGCTCAGCGGTCCGGTGTGAACCAGCGCCTACAGGTCCTACGTGGGCCCGATCCTGTGTGGGTCTTTTGCGGGGGTTAGTTACCTATCGATCCTTCGTGGGTCCGACGACTTAGATGGATCAGAGATCATCTTTTTCGTCTTTTGAAGAAGTATACCTGTGTGAGATGAATCCTGTTTCTTTCCTGTGTGGATTGTGTTGTGCTATCCTGTGTGGATTACGTTTTGCTTTCCTGTGTGGAATACATTTACTTTCCTGTGTGGACTGAGTTGTACTTGGGCTCGGAGGTTGGAGCGTATTTGTATTTGATGACTTAGGTATATGTATGGGCATATACCTAAGCAGTGTCGATTGTTACTTCGTGATTGTACCTTTCTTCGTGGTTTATCCTTTGTGGATTTGAGAGACCTTCAGGGGTCTCGGGGTCCCTACTGAGTAGCTTATACTCACCCCTGCACGGGCTTTGCCCGCACTACATTGTGTTGGTTGCAGACGACGGACATCGTTGATCTTAGCTGAGGCTTGCAGAGCAGGACGGTACCTGGAGGTGGACCACTGGACGGGACGTGCTCGGAGCGGACGACGGGACCCGTGGAGCAGTGGAGCTATCTGTACCCACCCTTCAGGTGGGATTTCCAGTGGACAGCTCGGTGTAGCGGCTTTTACTTTTCAGTTGCGGTTTTCCCTTTCGAGTTGTACTTTACTTTCAGTTTGGGTTTGTATACTGGCCCATTTACTTTTCCGCACTTTCAGTTGTACTCTGCTTTTACTTAGTGTTTACTTTCCGCTTGCTTACTCTGTAGTGTTTGTTTACTTTACAAAGGCAATGCCTTCCCTTTTTACCGAGATTTACGCCTTGGTGCTAGTCGCCAGCCCCTGGCCTATGGAAGGCGGGCTTGGGGTAGTCACGGCACGGACCCCGAGGGCGGGTCGTGACACTCATAGATAGATAGATTTTTACATCGACCTGTACCCTGGGATGGCACCGATATCCACACCGGCCTATCATATGGCTCCCGTAGAGCTTCTCGAGTAGAGCGTATAGTTAGAAGACTTGCTTAATAAGGGGTTTGTAATGCCCAATGTTTCACCATGCCTAACCCTGGTGCTTTTTTCCAAGAAGGCATATGGGAGTTTGAGGTTGTGTGTGGAATTTCGGCAAATGAAATAGGTGATAGTGATGAACAAGTATCCACTACTAAGAATCGATGACCTCTTAGACTAGCTGAAGGGGGAAAAGTGGTTCTCAAAGATAGATCTCAGATCAGGCTATCACCAGCTTCAGGTATAGGATGAAGATGTACCAATGATAGACTTCAAGTGATGGTACAACCACTATGAGTTCTTAGTGATTCCTTTAAGCCTAAACCACACCCTAGTATTGTTCATGGGCCTCATGAACTGGATCTTCCCGCCATACCTTTACCGGTTCGTATTGGACTTCATTTAGGACATCTTGGTGTACTTAGCGTCAGAGGAGGAGCATACTACACACTGGTGGATAGTCCTCGATACAATCCAAGAGCACCATCTTTATGATAATCTCTCAAAGTTTCATTTTTGGATTTGGTAAGTCCACTTTCTTGGACGTGGCATCTCAGAGGATGGAGTTGTAGTGGATCTAGGGAAGATAGAGGCAGTGCATGCTTGGGATCCACCAAAGAGCGTGACAGAGGTGGGGAGCTTCTTGGGCTTGGCTGGTAACTATAAGAGGTTCATTCCCAAATTCTAAATAATAAAATCACCCTTATAGTCTATAACATGAAAGGGACACCCCTTTATATTGACGGAGAAATGTCAGAATAGTTTCCAAGAGCAGAGGTGGATACTGACTAGTGCCCCCATCTAAAGACTTCTATAGGAGGGTGTTGGGTCTGTAGTTTACTACGATGCATTAGGGACTAGACTGGGTTGTGTACTAATGCAGGAGAAAGTATTTATAACCTTTGGCTCATTCTAGTTAAGGCAGCATGAGAAAAACTACACAACCCACGACTTGGAGTTAGCAGCAATGGTATTTTCCATGATGTTGTGGTGGCACAACTTGATGGGTAAGCAGTTTACAGTTTACTCCGAACACAAGAGTCATAGATATATCTTCTCTTAGAAGGACCTGAACATCAGACAGTGGTGATGTCCAGAGTTTCTCTAGGACAATGACATTGAGATAGTCTATACTCATAGGAAGGGTAACATGGTGGCATACACACTTAGCAGGGGGACTGGTTTGCATCTGTTGAGTGAGGAAACATAGAATTTATCGATGATGCAGATATCATTCTTGGATGATGGTATAGCCTCTTACCTTTGGTCGATGAATGTTACTCCCCCACTATTACAGTAATTCAAGGAGACACAATTAGTGGATATTAACTACGAGGCCCAACGTGCTTAGTTATCCTCTGGATGGGCTCCTGATGGATTTTTGATAAGTGGGGAGCACACCATCCTTTTTAGAGGGAACACTGTAGTACTAGTGGAATTACAGGAAGAGGTGTTGAGGGAGTTCCATACATCCCCTTTGGCAGTACATCCCAGAATGGAAAAGATGTACCAGGATGTCAGTACTGGTGGCTGGGGATGAAGAGATTAATGGCTGAGGTCGTTTCACGATGCCTCACTTATCATAAAGGGAAGTCCGAGCATCCGGTTCCAGCAAGATTGACCCATCCACGTGAGGTACCAGAGTGGAAGTGGGATGATATCTCTATGGACATTATGATGGGGTTACCACGTATGAACAAATGCTATGATTATATTTGGGTGATTGTTGACCAGATCACCAAGTCGGATCACTTTCTACCCATATGGGAGTAGGGACTGGTGGAAGACATAGGATGCTTATATGTCTTGGAGAGAGTGGGTTCCTTTGATGATGTTCTCAGATCATGATGCTCACTTTACATCCCGATTGTGGAAGGGATTACATGAGGCATTCTGGATGTAGATACTTTTGAGTACTTTTTTTCATCCCCAGAGGGATGGTCAGACATAGCAGACCATACAGACCTTGGAGGACATGTTTCGGGCTTGTGTACTTGACTCTGGTCATATTAGGGAGGACTACCTGCAACTGGTGGAGTTTACGTACAAAAAATCTACCACTCCACCATTATCATGGAACCATTCAAGGACTTGTACGAGTGACCTTGAAGATCACCCATATGAGGGTCAAACCCAGAGGAGCCAGCACTCATGGGTCCAGAGTTTTTATGAGCTACCAACAAGAAGATGCAGATCATCCAGGAGTGAATGAGGAATTCATAGAGTAGTAAAAAACCTCATCCCAATAGGAGAGATAGACCCATGGAGTTTGAGGAGGAGGTCCATGTCTTCTTTTAGGTCTCACCCTGATGAGGGTTACAAAGATTTTGTCGGGCTGCAAGAAATCTATGAGGTTCATAAGACCCTTTAAATTCCCGAGTCGAGTTCAAAAGGTAGCATACTGCCTAGCCTTTCTCTCTATAGATGCACCAGGTGTGTGATGTTTCTCACATGTCACAGTTGAGGAGGTACGTGCATGACCCATCTCACATCATCGAAGGGAGAGAGTTGGACATTGACGATGGGTGACATTTGAGGATTTCCTGGTAGAGATAGAGGATCTACAAGAGTGGGTCCTAAATGGGTGGTTGATTCCCCTAGTGCAAGTTTGGTGGAAGCACGAGAATATTTAGGAAGGAACATGGGAGCAGGAGGATCTGATCCATGCTCATTACCCCCATCAGTTTGATTAGTTTTTGTTTTGGCATTCAAGGATGTATATCCCTAAGGTGGGGTGAATGTGATATCTTAGAAATTATGTGTAATATTTTCATATTTATATGGATTTATTTTGAGACAGTGCGCTGAGAAATGACGTGAATTAGAGTCCCAGAGATCTCAGAATATAATTTTGATCTTTTTTAAGGTACATTAAGGAAACATGCGAGCATGTTTTTCTTACATTCAAACTGGTGCTCAGATCCAAAATCTAAGGATTCCATTGAATTCAAGACGTCATGATTCACCTAGAATGGACTTAACATTTTCTGGCAAAGGATGAATGGAAAATATTATTTTTGGACATTTGAGAAAAATAATAAAATAACATAAAAAGTTATTTTATATTCTTAATGATCTGTTGAGCGATGGGCGGCGATGTTGCATTTCAGTGACGAGACAGAAACAAGGTTCATCAATGAGGCTCATTAATTGCCTATATCACACAACGTAATGATGAAATAAAGGAAGTGTAACATCGTAAAGACACAACATCAAAATATAACAAAAATGTTGCGATGTTATTTGATTTTTATTGTCTAACGTGTTGGTGGATGGAGAATTTAATCTTGGATGACTCTCTGACAAAAATATAGTGAATATCCTCTACAATGAATAAATATGGTCACCGATAGATTTTCATTGTCTTTTATGCGACATGAATAATGGAGCTGGAAGTGATGATGTTGACATCTTGAATCCTCTAGGTTGAAAGCTTTAGCATCGAATGTCAAAAAGTTAGGGGTTTGATTTTTATTTCAAATTTCTTCCCCAATCTTCATTATCTATAAACGATGAACATGGATCAACCCATGAAAAAGTTGATCTACCATTAGTTCATTAATGCGGGAGGGTGAATTTTCTTGGGGAATTATTATTTGAGATTCAATCCTTGGATGAAATGATTGAACTTAAATCCCCGAACATCCCCCTTGATTTAAACCTCTAACATAAAGGGCCTAGGATGACAAAAACAAGGCTTGAGCACCTCTGCTCATGATTTATTGTTGGAAGCATTATCTATTTGGTGGAAATATGATTCTGGGGATGGATCGGGGATAGAGGATAGCCAAGAGGCCAATATGCGCATACGGATCAAAAAATAGTCCAATGGGGAAACTCTGGTGGCCCATGAAAGGGGTCGTAGGCGTGGAACCACTGGCGTGGCGGCAGAGACGATTGGAAATGGTTGGCCCACGCTGGCCTCATAAAGGGGGAAACACCAAATGGTACTACAACAAAAATGGAGGGGCCTGGCCCTTATTAGTCATGTTGGAGGATGGTGGCGTGCCCTGTGGCACATCGTGACCAACCCGCCACGGTGGTCGGAGTCACAGTGCCAGGTGGGCACCATGTGGGGTGGGTGACCCATGTCCAGGATTTCCAGGTGCATGTAGCTGTGGTGATTGACTGTGGAAGGAGATATGTCACCACATCCATAGGGCCATCAGAGGCTGGACACAGCCGGTTGCCGCCTCCTGGTGGGGCGGCGCACCACTGATCCACCCCTACCAGACCGGGCTAGGGATGGAGGACCCTTCCAAGACTAGTGGGTAGATATTTTGGAATGATTTTTGGTATATTTCATGGATTTTGAGATGCGATGAATGGATTTAGGAGTAGTTATCCCTAGAGATCTATGTATGAAACCTTGTGGTTGGATGATACCTGAAGACTGTTGACTATCAACTCTGTGAGACTTGACGACCGCCCAGTGGGAAGCCGCATTGTGTGAACCGGAGTTCCCACAATTGAGAGTGTCTTTGTGTAACCTTCCAGACCCACGATACTCATTAGGATAAGTATATCAGTATGACCAAGGTCGGAAGTGGATCTATGCGACCCTACAGGCCCACGGTGGGGAGCGACTCTATGTTAACCAGCATAACAATGGTACTAATTAGGGATGAGTACCACAGTATTCCAAGGTTATTAGGAAGAAAATTATGCGTGACTCGACAAGTCCACTGTACTTGATAGAGTAGGATTTATCCTGTAGCTATGGTGTTCGATGATATGACTAATTATGTTTCTATCACCACCCAAAAATATACCTGGTGTTAGCTATCTTGTGCTTCGAGCATTACTTTGAATATTATTGTGTGGTCTTTACTTTTTGGGGGTCCCTTTTGAGTTTTGTGTTAATAACCCCTGCATTGTCCTTGACCAAGCATGACATGTCCTATTCATATAATCGACACTTCGATAGAGACCTTGGTGAACTGAGAACCAGTGTAACCAAGTGATACAGGACCAATCAACGCATCAATGGTGGAATTGGGGGCCTAGGACCATGTGGGGCCCAATTGGACAAGTTGTATAGAATATACTACTTTGGATTCTAGTAGCTTCACTACTCTTACAATCTGGTGGGGTTTTTGCAGATGACTATCAGAGCTACTTTTTGTACTTTTTTGTTTCAGTTATTTTTGTTGGGTTTGTATTTCGCCCACTTGTTTTCAGTTGTAATTTGTAATTAGTCTTGTTTCAATATACTTGTTTTTTCCAATTTCTATGTGTTGGGACATGTTTGGGTGTGTTTATACATACCTTTACTCAAGAAAATATCTCCCACTTGCAGGTTGATGCCTTCAGTGATAGTCTCTAGCCACTAGCCTTCAAGAGGTGGGCTTGGGTTATTCACAGCATGGGCCATGGGGGATGGGTAGTGAAACTAAGGGTTAACCAAAATTATTTGGTTTAAAATAATACCAAGTCATGTTTAGAATATACTTTTTTATGATATTAAAAAATTATCTTATCTTATATTCAAATAAATGGACTTTTGGGGGTATTTTCAATGACATGGAATTTATTATACATTAATCTTCTGAGAAATTCCAAAGTGCCCCTCCTCTCTATTGTAAAAGAGAACACCTTCATATTTTTTATTAACACATCATAACCTATTTGTTTCATCAAAAAATATATTAAAGTATAATTCCAAAATCAATATCCTCATCCAATAATCATTCTTTTGTGTATAAATCCAACCAAGGAACTCCTTTCGTGCAAACCAAAAGGTGATACCTGAAGAAGAGGTAACTTTCATGAACAATATTTTTTTTTTACTTCATCCTTAATCCCCCATAAATTATATTAATTTAATTTTTATATAATATAATATGTATCCTAAATATTTTTATATGTTGTTATTATAATTTTTATAATGAAACTCATACACACTTCTATCAAATGGGATACACAATCATCATTCGTGCATACGTCGGACTACGTCTCACAAACCAATGTCATTTGTTATTCAATTTAAACCATTAATGGTTGGGTATAATGATGGAATTTATAATTTTACATGATTTATATCATATATATTATGTATTTATTTTAATTAAATTATTATATAACACATAATTTCATGATCATTATTTTGTAGTAATATGATAACTTCATTTGAGGACATGTGGACCACTGCCTCCTCAAGGTGATGCCATTCGTTCAAACATTACATGGAATGTACAAATTATGGGTTTAGTGGAAATATATGATTCATATTAAATAATAATTCTATATTAATTATAATATATATATATATATTTCATCTACATTATTTCTTTCCTTATGAAAAGAAAATAAAAAAATATCCATTTGTATGTATGACCTACCCTCTCCATGAAAGGTGTGTTTAATATTGTTTTAAAATATTTTATATATTACCATCAATAAATATATCATGAATATATATTATATTTATATAATATTTATCCTTAATTATTTTTTGAAATCTTGATCTAAGTATGGGTACCAAGAATAACATGTCAAAACATATATGAGAAACAAATTGGTTATTACGTGAAACATATCTTAAACATTGAATTGTTAATAAGAATGTAATATAAATTCATAAGTAAATCATATATGGTATTATATATATGAATAAGGTTTTTTGTAATATGTATGGTATACTTTTATTTATTATACTGTAGGTTTTAATGTGTACGAAGGAAGTCAAGACTTAAGGCAATGGGATTTCTAGTCTCACTTTTATTTCTGCAAGACTTATGCCATATTCACCACTTGTTTCTTTTGTGTGGATTATGTACTTTTCATGAATTTAATATATGATAATATTAATTAAATTTATGGTTATTTACATATCCATTAGATTATATCACTTTCAAGGGGTTTACGGTTCAAAATTTACCAAATTAGTGTGGAAGTTTTGTCTCAATTTTGCTTCTTTGAGGCACTTGTTATGTTATGAGCATATATTATTTTTTGAGGTGTATATAATTCCATTTAAAATATTTTATCATGAATCTAATTTTATTAATTATATAATAATTTTCATCTAACTTTACTCTCCCTTCATTCATAAATCAATATTCTTTCAAAACAATGATTTCTAAAAATGATTTAAATGTGTTTTAAATGATCTTATATTAATTTTCAAGGGAAATAAATTAAAATATTTTTAAAGTGATTTTCAAAGATTCCTTTATATGTTTTAATTTTTATATTCAATGAAAAATATTTTTTAAACTTTTTCTTATTAAAAAAAGTGTTTCTCAATGTGAAAAGGTTATTTTCCTCAAAAATTATTTCAAATGATATTTTGTAATCATTTTCCATTTAATAAAACATTGTTTTATGTTACTTATGATTTACTAGGTTTATGATTAATGGATACTATACTTATTAATCCTATGTTTTTTTATGTTTATGATGAATGATTTATATTCTTTTGGAACACATATGTATGGTTTTCATTATATTATAGGTGTGACCTATATATACCTCCAATTAATTGGGTAATGATAAACTTTATATGAGATCAATGAGTACACGGAACATCATCCTAAGCCCAAAAAAATAGGGTACATTAGATTTCTTTCTAATCCTACAACAATTGGGTACACGGGAGGTCATCATATGTCCGAAATAGAAAAGTACATGGAAGGTCATCAAAATCCTGATGTAGGTACATGGTTTATTAGCCCAAGACAAACATATTTTGAATGTATTGGAAGGTTTCATTGAAATAATATATTCTAAGCTTATTTTTGTGCCTAAAATTTTGATGACTCATATTTTATCTAGTTTTATTTTTATAATTTAAATTAGTAATTCTGATACCAACTGCTAAGACAACGTGTCATTCCGAGGCCCGAAGTTCCCAAAACAATTCATTGAAAATGATTAGTTTTTAATAAATCATGTGGGATTTTTTATTTAAAACTTGAATAACATCTAAATTATTTTCCTGATAAAAAATATGAGGGAATCATTATGTTCAGAACATCTAATTTACCTTAGGTGGGGCAGTACATTGACTAGCGCGGGTTGACCTTGAATGTTTGTTTTGGGACATAAACATCATTGAAATATTATAATAGAAAATATTTTTATTAATCACATTAGTGTTTTTAATTTAATAGGATCTTGGAAAGAAATTACAGGTACACCACAAACCTATAATTCCTCTGAGTCATAGAAAAGAACCTCCAGAGAAAGAATTGGAAAATGATGGTGGATCGACACAAACTCAGGTTTGATAGATCAAGGATCTACGAATAACGAGTATGAAACAACTTTCTTCATCAACAGTCATTAAAAATCGAGTTAGGGTTTGCATTTTTATTTGATTCCTCCCCATTCATTATCCCTAAGACTAATGTGAATCAATCGATGAACGGATTTATTCACATGTTGCATGTATTTTGGGTTGGGTTAACTCTTGTGGGGTTAATTTGATTAAATATTGTTATGCTTCGTGATTATTATTATGGAATCCACTGAGCATGAAATAAACAAAAGGTTGAGTTTTGTTCCAGGGGTTGTTCCATTTTTTTATCCCCATATGTTATTCACATTCATGGTGTTCTTCATGATTTTATGAGTGGATGGTTGTTGCACCTTTGATTCATGGAGAAATAATATAAGACTGAAGATCCAACACCACAATGAAACTATGGAGGTGCAATGAAAAAGGCGTGGTGAAACTCGGCCACCACCGAGGGTGAGGATAGAAAACTGAGAGTAATTGGATGAAACCACCTATGAGTAAATCCATCATGCACTGCATGTGTTCCTTTTCACAAATAAAGGAAAACCTAGTCCCATAACCATGGACACACCAAACTATACACCTAAAATAGTTAATCTAATCATAGAATACAGATAACTAGTTCATACCAAGAATGATTCTATAAGGCCTTGACACCGCTACCATGAGATCCCAACCGAAACTCTCACCTCCAAGAGTAAGGTCACACTACTATCACTAGTTTTTTATCATATAATCCCCTCCAATTAGAGTTTCTAATTATAACGGTCAAGTGAATGGTTTAATAGGAATCTATGATCCCTAAACAAGGTATGTGGAAAGGAAAAATTATTGGCACCTGTATCTATCAAAACTATAGAAAGGGTGTAAATAACACAAATCATACCTCTAATCATCCCTGGAGTCTCAGGGTTATAATCTTCCATCGCCTGAAGATGGCATCATCCCTTTACACTAGCTCCATAAGACTTGTGTGAAACAGGTGGGGGTGGTGGTAATAATAGGCCGAACCTCCTCCCACCTCCTACTTCCCGCCTGCTTCTTTTCCTTGTCCACTACCCTATGGACCACCCTGCTCTTATCTCTGCCTCTACCTTAGTGGTCACTCAACCATCCCCCGATCAACTATACATTGTGTTATGAACTATTATACCATTTTCCCCTAACCGAATCATACAAAAAATCATCTATCTATGGTCTAACTCGATCCCCCCTATGATCCCTACACCACTAACAAAATGTCTTGGGGGTCATCTCCTGAAGTGCCTAACCCACTTGGGTCACTGTTATTGTCATAATCTACCTACTATAGAAGTCTCATCCAATTGGTTCCTACCAGTGGCTCCCACTAGTGGTGTCTGGTCTGTAAGAAATACCTCCACTAGTAGAGCTTTTTCGAGTACCCTAGTATAGGTTGGAATGATAAAGTATATCATGGATTCTATGATCTCTTGGAATAATCCCTAATCGAAGGTCAGATCCTTAAAGAACGGTTCTTGCACCATATCAATGGAGTATAGAGAAAGATCAATAAACCTCAAAGATTACTCCTCCACAGTCTAATTTCTCTTATATAGATGTAGGATCTCCTGTATATGTACTGATAAAAAAATAGCTAGAAATATCACCTCTATGAAGAACTCAAATTCTTTCCAAGAGAGAGTCACATCATCGTGTGTCTAGGTCACTATGCTCCACCATCACCCCATAGAGACCTGGAGAAAAATCACTCCAAGGATTTACATCTGGTCGGTAGGTGTCCTTAAAAGGGGGAAGACATTTGTAACTTCCTCTAGCCAATCCTTAGATACCTAGTGTTCTTTCTCAACCAAAACCCTAGGAGTTTGTTTCCTCTAGAACTCATACAACACACTTAGCCTGTGTGGATCCTCAAATGGTAGTGCTGGTAGTAACTTCTACTCGACGGGTGGTGGTATCACTGGTAGACTACTCAGAGGTGATATCTCTGGTACATACCCTGGTACCAATTCCTTATCACTGTGAATATCATTCTCATGATCATCAATGGATTCATTGCGGACTATCTGTGTGGAATCATCCTAAAATAGAAAAAGATGTGCCACAATCAATAGAGTATACTTGGTGAGCTAACTCAAGAAGGGCATGGGAACACACCCAAATCTTATAATGTTCATATTCAATTATTTTCCCTACAACCAGTGTTTTCATGTACAAATTTCCAAAGAAGGTTCCTAGAGTCTTAGTGTATACATTGGATGTTGCACCAAAACTAGAGTCATGGGATTGATAGTTGAACTCGATACACTTAACATTATTTCTTCAAACCAATCTCATATAACCTCGATCCTAAAGTAGGAATGAACTCTATGATACCACAAAAAATACAAATGCAGCTGATAATATAGGGGGTCCTTCCCATTGAATACCCACAACCCTATCGATACAGGCCACTAGGTGGAGGACTAACTCTGTAATGCCCCGACCCTAGTTACCCAGAGTCGGTGCATTATTACATAACATTGGCATGATCACAAGAAATATCAAATCTCGAAAGACCGATTGGTTTAGTAGCCTTGGAAACACTAGATATATTCATAAGTTTTACATTACATCATAAAATGAAAAACTACTACAACAACATAATATTTCCACAATCCACACTATTAACCCCTCATAAAATCCCTGCAGGTCATTCATAACTTACTTCTTCACATCCTGGGAAAAATAAAACATAGAAAAGGGGTGAGCTCAAATGCCCAGTAAGGATAACAATATAGCGGAAACTTTCATAAATAAGAATAAACATTTAAGGCAATGTATAACTAAAACAAAAGCCTTTTAAATATTAACTTTCAACATGGTATGGCATAAATAAAATGAAATAATGCCATTTACTTATTCACATGGATATTCTACTAATCGAATAATCACATGCAAAAATCAATAACCACTTTCATAATGTTGGAATGCATAATGCCAGACTATCATAACCACATAGCCAAGGCCTCGTGCCAAGACTACAAATAAGATTTTGTCAAGGCCTTGTGCCAAGACACTAGTTTGTCTCATGATACCTACCGATGCATTTTTTTTAGAAGATACTTACGTTTAAAATTGCTCAAATATACTTCAGTGCTTTTCTGAAAATATTATGCAAGCTTATGAAAACAAAATAACTAATTCTGAGACTACTCGACTAATTACAGGCCATGATGGGTCCACTCCCAATCCCTTCCTATCTACCAAACTCGAGAGTCAGGTTTTCTGAAAGCATTTTTAAGCTTGCATTAAATACGTATACATTTGCACTGGGTTTTCATGTATTTGAGAGAAATATCTCTTTTTTGAAATCATTTAAAAATCACATATTTATAAAATAAAACATTTACTTTGAAAATATTCTTATAAGCTTGTAATGGAAGCTTTGACGATTTTATAACATCGGAAAATAACAGCACCCGCCGTATAAGTTAAAAAAAACATTCTTACCTTAATTCTGTCGAAAAGGTTAAAAAGGACCTTGTTTTAAAAACGAAGGAAACATTCCTCTTATAAAAAGTCAAACAAGGGTATAAATGACTTTAACCCATATTCTTGTAAATAATAAAAATGTTTTGAAATACATTTTGAAGAAACATGGATGTGGATGATAAAGAGATCCCAGTAGATTATTACGTATAAACAACCTCGGATAATGAAGAGATTGTGAAATAACCCATACCAATTTGGTAACTTATGAAACATACAACCCATGAAAGAGGTATCATACAATGAATATGTAAATACACATAAATTAGAGTGTATTACAAAAAGAATATAATTATGGGCAGTACATACACCACACAAAAGGTGATGGTGGCAATATGGCATGAATCTCACGGAAATAAGGAGTGAGATGAAAACCCCTTACCACGTTGTAATCAACTGAGTCGTATGACCAAAAGTTAATAACCACCAAATGATTTACAGAATAACATGAATATAAAGAGAATAATGATAATATATATCAAATGGTAGTACACAATATACCACTTTCAATAAATTAGTGGCGAATAATGGAAATCTCACGGAATTGAAAGTGAGATAAGAAAATCCCTTACCTTGTACTTTTCCTTGGTTGGGGTAGGTTAACCTCCTGTATAATGGTGAAATAGTTGTTATTAAATTATACAAGAATCATATATAATAATATGATATCATATATGATCTTTTAACATTGATTTGTTAATAATATCTTAGAATTATCGTCGTTTCGGGAGTTAACTTACTCATTTTATTTTATATGTTTTGTTACATAAGCCATGGTTGTTGTATCTTATTCATATCCAGAATAATATCTAGTCCTTAAACATCATTTTTAAATCATCAAATGATAATTATACTTGAATGGATACGATGGAGAATGAATCTCATCGCGTTCGTGGAGACGGTAGTCCGTACGTACGCACGAGCGACAATATCATTATTTTGATATTAAAATAATATATAAATGGATGGTATATCATATATACAGAATCATTAACATGTTATATTTATTATTTACATGAGTTACACATCATTATTATACCCATCCAAATAATATTATATTGAATAACAATTACACCACGACGTGGAGACGGTAGTCCGTACGTACGCACGTATGGTGACATGTTATTCAAAGGGTGGATAAAATAATGAATATGGTTGTACCATATTTATAATAACATCATAGAATATAAATGATACTGGAGTTATTATTTTATAATGGTAACAACAAAGGAAGAAGAAGTGGAAGAAGAAATGAACTTGGAAAAGGGTGGTGAAATCATTACCTCTTCTTCGGGTTCTTCCTTTTGATTTGATAAAAAGGGCTCCTTAGGTTGGCTTTCTGATCAAACTAAGGCCCCTAGGTTGTATTGAGGGAAGTTGGGAGAGTATTTGGGCAGAGTTTGGCCGAACCAAAAGGCTTTTAGGGTGTGAAGAAATGAGAAGGAGGAGTGCCCTTTTATAAGAGGGGTGAGGGGCACCTTTGGAAAGGCTAGAAATATTAATTTATAATAAATTAATATTCGGTTTCTAATGGCTCAAAAGCTTATTATTCAAAGGTTAAGGTGGGGATAGGTATAAAACCACTCAACCAATAGAATTTAGACAGGTTTGGGTACTTATATTAACCTTATCTTTAAGTATTAACTCTAAGTTAATTAGTTTCACTTTTACAATGTCTCTTTGTATTTTTATATAATATGGTTAATAAACTTACTATATACATCCAAGAGACCCCAAGTGGTACATTAATGATGAACCTATTATGATATAAGTCTCTTTTCCGAACATTAGATTTTTAGGAATTTAATATCAATTAATAATATAATATTTGTTTTAAGAACTCTTTTATGTCAATTTTGACACTATTCAATAGTTGATTTTTGTGAAACTCATAACAGATTTATTACTTCGAACAAAGTCAATTAAATCAATCCTAATATATCATATTATCCTAGAAAATTAGTTTAATTCATTAAAAATTTCATATTATATTTATTTGGGTATTTATAATATCAATTATTTTAATTTTTCACTATTATAGTAATTACTGCATCATCATTGTGTCATAAATAAAATAAATTATTTAATGTCTAAAAATTATAAATAAATTATCATTATGTAGGAAATCTTTTTAGATTTCTAATGAATATTTATAATCTAAAATCCAACATATATAACCCTATGTAACAATTGTTTTTCTAAAAGATATATGCTTGTGTCATTTTTGTATTCATTTTAACTTAATTAAAATAAAGTGTCATTATCACTTACAAGTGGATCCATGGGGTCCCAAAATAGACCCAAAGATTCCCATGGTCGACCATGTATCAACCAATAGGGTTAAGACATGTTTTAGGGTAATTTAGTATTATTATAATATTATTTTTTAACCCTTATTTACCGGATTTACCCTTAACCATGGTAAATAAAATATTTACCGCAGTAATTATTCAAAATGTCTAAAAATAAAAGTTACCTATTTACACAATTTGAACATCCTGATTCCAAATATGGAATCCATTTTCCTAAATTCAAAACATAGAAGTGGCAGAAATTAATTTAAAATTAATTCCCGCTGTCAAAACAAAATGCGTGTTTTTAAGAGATAATAACTATCAAAAGATTGACACTCGTTTATGTTCGGTTTAATTGTAAAATTATGTCCAATGACCAACATTATATTAAATGGTAAAAATATATTCTAAATATACTTTAAAACCACTCAAATTCATAATTTATCACTATTAATTATTTTGATTAAAAAAGTTGTTTTTAATTAAAATTTAGTAATTTTCACTATTCATCAAAATATGAAAGTTATCCGAAATGTACCAAAATTTCACCTTAGGCTAAATTCGATATTCCGAATCCAAAAATGAAGTCCATTTTGAAATATAAAATATATATAATTTCAAAAAGTAGGTATTACTATTCATAACGGCTAGTTTGATTGGTTATGGTGTGTTAGAACTCGGTGTTGCGTACAACACACGCTATCACATTATTCAAAGAGAAGCGTACCGTAGAAGCTTGGGGTGTTACATTCTCCCCTCCTTCAAATAATTGCGTCCTCGCAATTTCTAGGGTATTACTGCAAAAAAAGACTCGGGTGGTTCTTCATCATAAGTTCCTCGGGTTCTCACGTTTCCTCTTCCATCTTATGGTTTCTCCACAAAACTTTTACCAGACGCGTCGTCCGGTTTCTCAGCACTTGTTCTCTCGTATCAAGAATTTTGATGGGCTCTTCGCAATAAGACAGATCGGGTTCCAGTTCTAATTCCTCATAGGTGAGTACATGCGTCGGATCAGGCATGTATTTCCTCAATAGAGATACGTGGAACACATCGTGAACTTTGGAGAGACTTGGCGGCATTGCCAATCGGTAAGCTACAACCCCAATTCGTTCTAGAATTTCGAAAGGTCCGATGTACCTGGGACTCAATTTACCTTTCTTACCAAAACGTATGACTCCCTTCCACGGAGATACCTTCAGAAAAATATGATCACCGACTTGAAATTCCAAATCCTTCCTTCGATTATTGGCATAGCTCTTCTGCCTACTTTGAGCTGCTTTGATGTGATTTTGGATTACTTTCACCTTTTCCACCATTTCCTCCACCAGTTCTGGGCCTACAAGTTTTCTTTCACCAACGTCATCCCAACAGGTTGGTGTACGACATCTCTTTCCGTATAACGCTTCATATGGTGCCATCTGAATACTCGAATGGAAGCTATTGTTATAGGAAAATTCTACCAAAGGTAAATATTGATCCCATATACCCTGAAAGTCAAGTGAGCAAGATCTCAACATGTCTTCTAAGGTTTGAATAGTCCATTCTGATTGTCCTTCTGTCTGAGGGTGGTAAGCAGTGCTCAAATGAAGTTCAGTATCCAGGGATTTCTGAAGACTTTTCCAGAATCTTGAAGTAAAACGGGGATCACGATCAGAAACAATCGATAGGGGTACTCCATGAAGTCTCACAACTTCATTAATATATATTCTTGCTAGACGTTCCAGGGGTAGATCTTCTCTTATAGCAAGAAAATGTGCTGACTTGGTAAGACGATCAACAATCACCCATATTGCATCATTCCTTCTAGGAGTCTTTGGTAGCCCCATGACAAAGTCCATCGTAATATTGTCCCATTTCCACTCCGGTATGGGAAGAGGTTGCATGACTCCTCCAGGCTATTTCCTTCCAGCTTTCACTTGTTGAAAAACCATACATCTTGACAGAAAATCAGCAATCTCCCTCTTCATGTTGTCCCACCAAAAATCTTCCTTCAAATCTCTATACATTTTGGTGCTCCCAGGGTGTATAGAGAAATTGGAACTATGAGCATCATCCAGCAATTCCCTTTTTAGATCAGGTATATTGGGAACACAAAGTCTCTTCCCGAATTTCAAAATTCCATCTTCATACACAAAGTCTCTCAATCTCCCATCATTCACAGCTTTAATCTTCTTTTGGAATTCTTCATCATCGGTCTGAGAACTCTTAATACTTTCTAGTAAAGATGGTTTGGCAACCATTTGAAAAAGCATTGATGTTTCACCTTCCCTGGTTATTCCCATGTCCATCTTCACTAGATCCATGAAAATTGGATCCCTTTCAATTCTCATATTGTTCAAAACTCCATGGTCTTTTCTACTCAAAGCATCTGCCACCTTGTTTGCCTTCCCTGGGTGGTAGTGTATCGTACAATCATAATCCTTGAGTAATTCAAGCCATCTCCTTTGCCTCATGTTGAGTTCTTTTTGTGAGAAAATATACTTCAAACTCTTGTGATCAGTATAAATCTCACATTTTTCACCATAGAGGTAGTGCCTCCATATCTTCAAAGCAAAGATCACTGCTGCTAACTCGAGATCATGAGTAGGATAGTTTTTTTCATGAATTTTCAACTGTCGTGATGCATAGGCAATAACTCTATCATTCTGCATAAAGACACAACCAAGTCCTTTCTTCGATGCATCACTATAAATAACGAACCCATCATTCCCCGATGGTAGAGTCAATATAAGAGCATTGACTAATCTTCTCTTCAGTTCTTCGAAACATTCTTCACACTCTTTTGTCCAAACAAATTTAACCCCTTTACGTGTGAGCTTCGTTAATGGGTTAGCCAATCGGCACCAGTTGCATCACCAGCCCCACTATAATTATCTTGAGCAGGAGGGAAATCCCTACATGGAGTGCGTGCATTGATACGGTTTCCATTTCTTCCACTAGGCGCCATTTCTAAACAATGGCATAAACTAGATCAGTTTATGAATCAAAATACATAATCCCATACTTATAAAACACTTAACATAAATTGAACTATTTATGGATATAATCCATAATCATAAGAATGTTTTCTTTGAGGAAGTATATACTCATAATCCCTTCAAAATGATTTGTAAAGAAAATGAGAGTTATCCTAAGCATATCCCCTGGGAGTGTCGTAACCAAGAGTGCAGCAAGGCCCGTTGTCGTGCACCAGTTCCCGTTCGAGTCTAGCTCAAAGCGGTGTTTTTGGGTTTTACCCCTAGGTACATCTGTGCCAGAGCCGCCTCTACCTGCTCGTATCCAGACAGGGATGTATTGCTTGGAAAACTCACAAAATCTCTACAATACCAAAATTCTAGGAAGTTATTCTATACTAATCCTCAAAGTTCACCTTAAGTCTACGTGCTCTAATCAGAGTTTATCTAAATCTAGCTTCCAAGGTTTGTACTAAACTTCCTCTGATACCAACTGTAACGCCCCGACCCTAGTTACCCAGAGTCGGTGCATTATTACATAACATTGGCATGATCATAAGAAAGATAAAATCTCGAAAGACCGATTGGTTTAGTAGCCTTGGAAACACTAGATATATTCATAAGTTTTACATTACATCATAAAATGAAAAACTACTACAACAACATAATATTTCCACAATCCACACTATTAACCCCTCATAAAATCCCTGCAGGTCATTCATAACTTACTTCTTCACATCCTGGGAAAAATAAAATATAGAAAAGGGGTGAGCTCAAATGCCCAGTAAGGATAACAATATAGCGGAAACTTTCATAAATAAGAATAAACATTTAAGGCAATGTATAACTAAAACAAAAGCCTTTTAAATATTAACTTTCAACATGGTATGGCATAAATAAAATGAAATAATGCCATTTACTTATTCACATGGATATTCTACTAATCGAATAATCACATGCAAAAATCAATAACCACTTTCATAATGTTGGAATGCATAATGCCAGACTATCATAACCACATAGCCAAGGCCTCGTGCCAAGACTACAAATAAGATTTTGTCAAGGCCTTGTGCCAAGACACTAGTTTGTCTCATGAGACCTACCGATGCATTTTTTTTAGAAGATACTTACGTTTAAAATTGCTCAAATATACTTCAGTGCTTTTCTGAAAATATTATGCAAGCTTATGAAAACAAAATAACTAATTCTGAGACTACTCGACTAATTACAGGCCATGATGGGTCCACTCCCAATCCCTTCCTGTCTACCAAACTCGAGAGTCAGGTTTTCTGAAAGCATTTTTAAGCTTGCATTAAATACGTATACATTTGCACTGGGTTTTCATGTATTTGAGAGAAATATCTCTTTTTTGAAATCATTTAAAAATCACATATTTATAAAATAAAACATTTACTTTGAAAATATTCTTATAAGCTTGTAATGGAAGCTTTGACGATTTTATAACAGCGGAAAATAACAGCACCCGCCGTATAAGTTAAAAAAAACATTCTTACCTTAATTCTGTCGAAAAGGTTAAAAAGGACCTTGTTTTAAAAACGACGGAAACATTCCTCTTATAAAAAGTCAAACAAGGGTATAAATGACTTTAACCCATATTCTTGTAAATAATAAAAATGTTTTGAAATACATTTTGAAGAAACATGGATGTGGATGATAAAGAGATCCCAGTAGATTATTACGTATAAACAACCTCGGATAATGAAGAGATTGTGAAATAACCCATACCAATTTGGTAACTTATGAAACATACAACCCATGAAAGAGGTATCATAAAATGAATATGTAAATACACATAAATTAGAGTGTATTACAAAAAGAATATAATTATGGGCAGTACATACACCACACAAAAGGTGATGGTGGCAATATGGCATGAATCTCACGGAAATAAGGAGTGAGATGAAAACCCCTTACCACGTTGTAATCAACTGAGTCGTATGACCAAAAGTTAATAACCACCAAATGATTTATAGAATAACATGAATATAAAGAGAATAATGATAATATATATCAAATGGTAGTACACAATATACCACTTTCAATAAATTAGTGGCGAATAATGGAAATCTCACGGAATTGAAAGTGAGATAAGAAAATCCCTTACCTTGTACTTTTCCTTGGTTGGGGTAGGTTAACCTCCTGTATAATGGTGAAATAGTTGTTATTAAATTATACAATAATCATATATAATAATATGATATCATATATGATCTTTTAACATTGATTTGTTAATAATATCTTAGAATTATCGTCGTTTCGGGAGTTAACTTACTCATTTTCTTTTATATGTTTTGTTACATAAGCCATGGTTGTTGTATCTTATTCATATCCAGAATGATATCTAGTCCTTAAACATCATTTTTAAATCATCAAATGATAATTATACTTGAATGGATACGATGGAGAATGAATCTCATCGTGTTCGTGGAGACGGTAGTCCGTACGTACGCACGAGCGACAATATCATTCTTTTGATATTAAAATAATATATAAATGGATGGTATATCATATATACAGAATCATTAACATGTTATATTTATTATTTACATGAGTTACACATCATTATTATACCCATCCAAATAATATTATATTGAATAACAATTACACCACGACGTGGAGACGGTAGTCCGTACGTACGCACGTATGGTGACATGTTATTCAAAGGGTGGATAAAATACTGAATATGGTTGTACCATATTTATAATAACATCATAGAATATAAATGATACTGGAGTTATTATTTTAGAATGGTAACAACAAAGGAAGAAGAAGTGGAAGAAGAAATGAACTTGGAAAAGGGTGGTGAAATCATTACCTCTTCTTCAGGTTCTTCCTTTTGATTTGATCAAAAGGGCTCCTTAGGTTGGCTTTCTGATCAAACTAAGGCCCCTAGGTTGTAGTGAGGGAAGTTGGGAGAGTATTTGGGCAGATTTTGGCCGAACAAAAAGGCTTTTAGGGTGTGAAGAAATGAGAAGGAGGAGTTCCCTTTTATAAGAGGGGTGAGGGGCACCTTTGGAAAGGCTAGAAATATTAATTTATAATAAATTCATATTCGGTTTCTAATGGCTCCAAAGCTTATTATTCAAAGGTTAAGGTGGGGATAGGTCGAAAACCACTCAACCAATAGAATTTAGACAGGTTTGGGTACTTATATTAACCTTATCTTTAAGTATTAACTCTAAGTTAATTAGTTTCACTTTTACAATGTCTCTTTGTATTTTTATATAATATGGTTAATAAACTTACTATATACATCCAAGCGACCCCCAAGTGGTAAATTAATGATGAACCTATCATGATATAAGTCTCTTGTCTGAACCTTAGATTTTTAGGAATTTAATATCAATTAATAATATAATATTTGTTTTAAGAACTCTTTTATGTCAATTTTGACACTATTCAATAGTTGATTTTTGTGAAACTCATAACAGATTTATTACTTCAAAAAAAGTCAATTAAATCAATCCTAATATATCATATTATCCTAGAAAATTAGTTTAATTCATTAAAAATTTCATATTATATTTATTTGGGTATTTATAATATCAATTATTTTATTTTTTCACTATTATAGTAATTACTGCATCATCATTGTGTCATAAATAAAATAAATTATTTAATGTCTAAAAATTATAAATAAATTATCATTATGTAGGAAATCTTTTTATCTTTCTAATGGATATTTATAATCTAAAATAAAACATATATAACCTTATGTAACAATTGTTTTTCTAAAAGATATATGCTTGTGTCATTTTTGTATTCATTTTAACTTAATTAAAATAAAGTGTCATTATCACTTACAAGTGGATCCATGGGGTCCCCAAATAGACCCAAAGATTCCCATGGTCTACCATGTATCAACCAATAGGGTTAAGACACGTTTTAGGGTAATTTAGTATTATTATAATATTATTTTTTAACCCTTATTTACCGGATTTACCCTTAACCATGGTAAATAAAATATTTACCGCAGTAATTATTCAAAATGTCTAAAAATAAAAGTTACATATTTACACAATTTGAACATCCTGATTACAAATATGGAATCCATTTTCCTAAATTCAAAACACAGGAGTGGCAGAAATTAATTTAAAATTAATTCCCGTTGTCAAAACAAAAAGCGTGTTTTTAAGAGATAATAACTATCAAAAGATTGACACTCGTTTATGTTCGGTTTAATTGTAAAATTATGTCCAATGACCAACATTATATTAAATGGTAAAAATATATTCTAAATATACTTTAAAACCACTCAAATTCATAATTTGTCACTATTAATTATTTTGATTAAAAAAGTTGTTTTTAATTAAAATTTAGTAATTTTCACTATTCATCAAAATATGAAAGTTATCCGAAATGTACCAAAATTTCACCTTAGGCTAAATTCGATATTCCGAATCCAAAAATGAAGTCCATTTTGAAATATAAAATATATATAATTTCAAAAAGTAGGTATTACTATTCATAACGACTAGTTTGATTGGTTATGGTGTGTTAGAACTCGGTGTTGCGTACAACACACGCTATCACATTATTCAAAGAGAAGCATACCGTAGAAGCTTGGGGTGTTACAAACTCCCTGCACTCGGAGTCCACATCAATTCCAACCCAACATCATCAAGGGTGATATAGGATCTCAATAGTCCCAAGTAGGGATATCGTAACTCTATATTGAACTCTTCCTCTAGAGGGGACTATTATACAGTGATATATACATAATATTTTACTGAACGCTCAAGGAAATAACCAAGGGAAAATATCCACGAAAAATTGTCCAAGATAAAATCCCACCAAGACAAATCAAAAGAAAAACCTATTAGAAAGGTTATCAGTGCTACATATGGAACATGAAACAGACCTTCTGATAGAATATTATGACCATTTTAGTGAAAAAGTTTGACTTGGGTCCGGTTTGGGTCTGACCCGAACTGGCTCAACCCAAACCCAACAGGGCCAGCCCACTGGGTTGCTGGGTCACAACCTTCTAGACTAATGGGCCCATCCTTCTAGGACGTAGGAGTGGTCCAGTTCATCTAGCCCAGCCTACACATGTGTCATGGACCCCATCTCCCACACATGACCGAACCAACCATCTACTAACGGTCGATACTATACAATCATGTTCATCACAGACGACCTCCGCATCTTCCATCTCCCCCATAGCCTGTTCCACTATGGGATCCATATAGAACCTCAATTGTGTAAGTGTCCCCCCTTTATTTCCCCAGACACTGCCCACATCATCGCTCCACCCATGGCCTCCCTCATGGTTCCTCCTGACCGCATTCTGCCTATGTCGTTGATCACCTCACCAGTGGGCCTCCATTCGTCTCACGATCCACCTGGACAAGCCCCGCTGAGTTGTGTCCTACCTTCACCAGTGTTGGAGCACCTAGACCGATCAGAGCAGCTACTCTAGGCACCACCGTGTGCCACTTCCTTGTACTTCTGAAATCCGCTTCCCCTATCGAGTTGCATTATTCCTTCATCAAAACACCTTAGTGGTTTCATTGGGGAATCAGATCTTTAGTATTGGGTAATTTCACCAGCAATCAAATGTGAAAAAATCATCCACTCATAAAGTCATGAAGAATTATAAGAACATGAAGACCATCAGGGGATAAAACATGTATGGAACAACCCCTAGAATGAAACTCGGTATTTTTTTTCATTACAGCCTTGGCTCACTCTGTAAAAGTAATCATGAATCATAACAATCTTTAATCTATCCACACCGATAAGAAAACCTCCCAAGAATAAAACCAACGCAAAATACACATGACCTGTGAATCAATATTTTCAACGATTGATTCATATACATCAGAGAGATAATGAATGGGGAGGAATAGATTAAAAACGCACATCATAACTCGAGTTGGAATGACCATTGATGAATTGAGATATTCATTCATCACCATTCATCGATCCTTGATCTGTCGAACCCAAGGTAGGGTCGATCAACCTTCATTTTCCAATATTCTCACCAAATGTTCTTTTCTCTGACGTATATAAATTCTAGGTTTGTGGTAAACCCTAATTTACTCACAAAGAGCCAATTAAATGAAAACAATATTTTTTTGCATTATTTTTCTTTATTAAAATATTTTAATGACATTTACATCCAAAAACCAATATTCATGGTTAACCCTCTATGGTTTATGATTGGTCCCTCCTAAGGTAAATTTGTTTTTCTGAACACAACAGTAGCGATAGATTTCAACTCCAGGAATTTCTTTAGAAATTATTCTAGTTTTAAATAAAATTTTCCCTTGTGCTTTATTAAAACTGAACATTTTTAAATGAATTGTTTCAGGAACTCTAGTCCTTAGAATCACATGCCATCTTAGCACTTGGTCTTTTAATTTTCCCAATTAATGTATAAAAATAATACTTGATAAAATCCAATTCATTATAAAAATTTCATGTTTTATGTCATTTTTATACTCTCTTAGCTCATGTTCTTTTCGTATCATACGATTCATGTCTTATGAACTACCTATATTTATGAAATGACTATTTTGTTTTATCTTTGACATGTAGGGTGTGATCATCAAATGCTATATATTTTTTCTCATACCCCTATGTTCTTTTTATTCTTATGCATCTCTCTTATTTACCATTACTATGCATCTCATATCACCCTTTCTTATGATTATTTTCCCAATGAGAAAAATAAATAAATTAATTATGATATTTCAAAAATAGTATCATTTATGAAGTAATAGGTGGGAGAAGATGTTGTTTTATTATGAACCAGTTGTCTGGGATTCCAAGTTTCCAAATGCACTAATGTAACAACCGAGACTTTTATGTTATATAAATCATCAAAGGAATCTTTTTCTACACAACACTTGCTTGACTTGCTTTACACGAAATCACGGCCTTCCTCGATAGCTTGCGTCGTACGCAATACCGAGTTTCACTAAACAACGATATGTTATTAAAATATTATTAAAACTATGCGTTATGAATAGTAATAACCACTTTTTGAAATTTTATAAATTTTATTTTTCAAAATGGACTTAATTTTTGGATTCGGAATATCGAAATTAGCCTAGGGTGAAATTTTGGTATTTTTTCTGAAAACTTTCAATTTTTGATGAATAGTGAAACCACTAAGTGGTAGTTAAAAAACTGATTTTTTCATAAAACTTAATTTTACCGCTTCTGTGAGTGGAATTTCGAAAATCCGAGAGACACGGTTAATATCAAGGACTAAAATGTGGTTCAATGAGATGAAAATAATTTTTGGTGAATAGTAACTTTTTACTTTTTTTTACAACGGTTAAAAGTAAATAGGGTAATTAAGGGTAAAGATGATATTATTATTACCCTAACACATGTTCTAATTCTATTGGACAAGTGTAATTCGACCAAAAACAAACTTAGGAATAAAATATGACCATTTAGGCCCACTTGGATTAGATTAGGACATTTATTATTAATTTATTTAAAGAAGGGTTAAAATAGTTAAAATCAAAGTTTAATAAGTAAATAATTTTGAATATGGGGTTATACATAAGATAAATTTGACTATAAATAATAATTATAAAGATAAAAAGATTTCCTAAATAATGGAATTTTATTTTTAATTTTTAGACATTAAATAATTTAATTTATTTATGACACAAAGATGATCCAGTAATTATCTTATTAATGAAATATTGACATAATTAATGTTATAAACACAACAATAAATGTAATTTGAGACTTTTTATGAATTCCACTAATTTGATAGGTTAATATGACATGTTAGTATTGATTTAATTAACTTGTTTTGAACTAAAAATTCTGTTATGATTTTCACAAAAATCAATTACTAAATAGTGTCAAAATTGACATAAAATAGTTTTTTAAAACAAATATTATATTAGTAATTGTTATTTTATTCCTAAAAATCTAAGGTTCGGCCAAATGACTTAGATAAAGTTATATATATTAATAATAAACAACTTGGGGTTCGTTTGGCTGATTATAGTAATTTTATTAACCTTATAGTATAAGAACACAAGGAGACACAGTAAAAGTAAACTTATTTAACTTAATGTTAAATCTAAATGATAAGGTTAAAATAGGAACCTAAACTTGTCTAAATTCTATTGGATGAGAGTCTTTTGACCCATCCCCACCTTATCTTCGAAATATATTAATTTGGAGCTATTTAAAACTGAACTTGACTTTATAATAAAATAATATTTTTAGTTTTCCCAAAGGTGCCCCTCTCCTCCCTTATAAAAGGGCACCTCCTCCCCCTCTTCCTCACACCACTTTGAGCCTTCAAGCTCGGCCAAACCCTGCCAATTCCTCCTATCCACTTCCCTAGAGACATCCTAGAGGTACTGGTATTCTTCAAAGACCAATTTTAGTGCCCTAAAAGAAGGTCTCAAAGAAGCACTTCAAAGAAGAGGTAATGTCCGTTGCCGATTCTTTCATCTTTATTTCTTCTTCCACTTCTTCTTCTTTAGTTGTTTCATTATGAAGTAATAACATCAGCATCAATCATATACTGATATGTTATTATAAGTATGAAACAACCCTATTTCACCATCTATCCATCCTACGGAAAAAGAAATCACCGCATGTGCGTACGTACAGAATACCGTCTCCACGCCGTGGTGTAATCTATTTTCCACCACCACCTTACTTGGATGGGTATAATGGTGTAAATAATGACTATATATGACTATAATAAAGTGATAATGATTCTTAAATAGTATACATACACTCCAATACAATTCCACGACCATAGGAATGATATCATCACTCATGCGTACGTACGGAATACCGTCTCCACGATGTGATGCGACTCGTTCTACATGATCTTCATTTAATAATGATTATATAAATTAATTGAATGAATGAATATGATATATATTACGCTAATACCATTATGCAAATGAGGTATCTAAAACCTAAATATAATAATAAGAATTTATTCGACAAAACACGCATAAGAACAAAAAGTTATAAACACCCGAATAACAAGTAGCAATGAAATATTACTACTAAGAAGCTAAGAAAATGACCATATATGATATCATAAAAATAATTATGATTCTGGAATAAGTCAATAACATTATTTAAATCATTATACAGGAGGTTCGGACACTTACGAAGCAAAACGGACCTAAGGTAAGGGAAATGTCACAATCTCATTTTTATCCGAGATTGTTTATACTTTGGTATTTACTGGGGTGTATTTTATCATCCACATCCATGTTTCCCAAATATGTAATATTTATATCCTTCTACAATATTTTATATCAAATTTTACCCTTCGGTGAGTTTTTAGTAAAAGATATTAAAGGAATCTTTTGTCGTTCTTCGTAGGAGGTATTTTTTGACTTTTCCGACAAAAGTACGAGAAGAATGTTTTCTTAACTTATACGGAATGAATAGATTTTTAAAACATTATTTCCAAGAAGCTTCCTTTACAAGTTTTCATGTTTATTTTTAATCAACTTATCTTAGTTTATAATTGTATGACATGTTAAGAAAGAAAATGTGTTTTTGAAGTAGAAATGATATTTTCCTCAAGAATGGAGTTCAAGTGTTTTATCAAAATTATTTTCCATATAAGATAATATAGGGTTCTGTTTATATCCCTATTATTACATGGATTTGATTATGTTGTGATGGAAATATTTTTATGAATTCCTTTATCTTATATGAATTGTTTTATGATGTCATGTTGTTTAAGAATCCCATTTTTACTACATGGGTTATGTAATGATGTATGATTTATGATTTTGTGGCACACAAAAGAATGGTATCATTATGAGATGGGTGGGACCTATATCTCCCTCCAATGCATTGGGTAAAGATTTTATATCTCATGAGATAGACATGGCTGGAACGGTAGGTTATACTAGTTTAGTGAAACAGGACTGAAACGAGGAGTGAACTCGGTTCAGAAATGGAATTTGTCCACTAAGATAGTCTTGACAATGAGCCTTGACTAATAAAAAATGATTCTCTATGATTATGTGTGTATGCCACAAAGTTTCATGTTTTAAGTTATGATTATTGTGATTACATTTCACTGCCATGATTTATCCCATGTTATGAAATTATGATCTCTATTGCAGGTTAAGATTTCCAAAAGTTATGTGCTTATGTATATGATGTGATTGATATTTATTTTGTTTACCCTTACTAAGCATTTGAGCTCACCCTTTTGTATGTTTTCTTTCCCCAGGTCAGGAAGAAGGTTATTAAGTAAGATATGCCAAAAGGGACTATAGATATGATGAAATAAATGGGAGACAATGTAGACACTTTATGAACCAGTTGTTTATGTTTCCCAGTTTCTAAAGACACTATACCTATACGGTCCTTTCATGGTTTTGTTATATGTTGTAATAAGTATGCTTCAATTTTGAAGTATTAACAATGTATGTAAAGTATGGGTCGTTATAGTTGGTATCAGAGGAAATGTATAGTCAACCTTTGGAAACTAGGATGCGAAAGCCTTAGTAAGAACCCTAAGGATAAGTCTAAGCATAGAACACAATATTAGTGTTTTATAAATGGCCATGAATAACCTAGGATAAGACCTTAAGTGTGAAATTTTATTCTTGATTATCTGGTTTTCCTATTATAATTAGTGTTGCTCACACTATTCTTGTTGGTTTTAGTCAATGGCTGGAACCCGAAGGAACCGTGTTAATGCGAAATGCGACGGGCAATGCAAAGATTGTCCCCCTGAGCAACCAAACGTTATGGGAGCTGGAATGCAAAATCTTGTAGCCATGCTCACACAAATTTCTCAAGCTATGAATCATGCAGGACTTCCAAACGAGCAAAGGAAGGAGCAACATTCTGTTGAATCCTTCATGAGGCAGCATCCACCTTATTTCAGCGGGTCTACTGATCCATTAGTTGCTGAACAATGGATTAGTACTACTGAAAATATATTTTCAGTTCTTCAATGTTCTGAACATGATAAAGTCATCCTTTCAGTGTATCGTTTGGAAGGAGATGCTGATCAATGGTGGAATCTTATTAAGAATACGAGGCAAAGGGATGAAATTGAGTCCATGGAATGGGAAGAGTTCAAGAACTTATTTTTCAATAAGTACTTCCCTCGTATTATCGGAACAAAGATGGAGAAAAAGTTTCTTGAACAGAAGCAAAAGGATGATGAATCTGTTGGTACCTATGAAGCAAATTTTAAAAGACTTGCAAGGTATGCTTCTGGTATTATTATCCAGCCTAAGAGTAAGATCGATCGATTCTTTAGTGGCTTAAAACCAAGTCTTCAAAGGGCGTTAGCCATAAGGGACTTCAATAGCTATGAGGAAATCGTTCGATGTTCTCTCAAAGTCGAGATGGAGATTGAAGTAACCCATCAGTCATATGGGTTTGATAAGAAGAGGAAAATGGAATTCAAAGGAAAATCTAAAGAGCACACTGAAAAGAAGATGATCTTTCCCTTATGCTCAAAGTGTTGAAAGAAACATGGAGGGAGTTGTCTTAAAGGGACAAGTAAATGTTTCAAATGTGGAAAGGAAGGTCATCGGGCATTTGAATGCCGCGATGATGGGAAGAAGATGTCTAATGATGCAAACAAAGGAAGGGATACACAGAATAAAACTCCTACACTTCAATGTTTCAAGTGAAAGGAGATGGGAAATTATGCCAATAAGTGCCCTAATCCAAGGGTTAATGATGATGGTCGACGTCAACAAACTCTTAAGGCTAAAGACAAAGGAAAGTCACATGAAATTTCTATCAGCGATGTGGAGTACGATAACGATGTGGTGAAAGGTACACTTACCATCCACTCTAAAGTAGCAAATGTTTTATTTGATTCTAGATCCACCCACTCTTTTATTTCTGAAGAATTTTCTAAGGGTATCACTGTATTACCTCAACAATTAGATGTTGAGTTAGCTGTGACAACACCTAATGGCACAAAAGTTGCATCAAAAGTTTATAACTCTTCTCCGATCGAAGTTTGTGGGAAAGTGCTTCCTGCAAATCTTGTGATCCTTCCTATAGTGGAATTTGATGTGATTCTTGGCATGGATTGGATTTCTTTATATGGATCTCATATCAATTGACAAATAAGGGAAGTCACATTTCATATTCTAGATCAATCTATGATCGTCTATCAATGCAAGGATGAACATAACCTTCCAGTGGAAATTTCATCCATCTTATGGGTCTTGATTCCCCTAAATGAAGGTTATTTATCTCAAATGGTTGGTGATAAACTCACGATTAAGAATATTCCCATTGTACGGGAGTTTGATGATGTCTTTCCGGAGGAATTACCGGGACTTCCACCAAATCGTGAAGTTGAGTTATCAATAGAACTTGTACCGGGTGCTTTGCCTATTTCAAAAACACCTTATAGAATGACCCCAATTGAGTTGCAGGAATTGAAGAAGCAACTCCAAGAGAATATTGATAAGGGATTCATATGCCCTAGTGCATCACCTTGGGGAGCACCTGTTCTATTTGTTAAGAAGAAAGATGGATCAATGAGACTCTGCATTGATTATCGAGAACTTAACAAGATCACTATCAAGAACAAATATCCTCTCCCACACATTGATGACTTATTTGACCAACTACGAGGAGCTCAATACTTTTCCAAGATTGATCTTCGTTCAGGGTATCATCAATTAAGGGTCAAAAGGGAGGATATACCAAAGACGACTTTCCGTACAAGGTATGGACACTATGAATTTATAGTGATGCCATTTGGTCTTACTAATGCCCCTGTTATCTTCATGGATCTGATGAATAGAGTCTTTATAGAATATCTTGATCAATTTGTGGTAGTCTTTATAGACGATATTATTGTCTATTCAAAGAGCAAGGAAGAACATAAAGATCACTTGAGAATTATATTGAAGACCCTGAGAAAGGAGAAGCTTTATGCCAAATTTACCAAGTGTGAATTTTGGCTTCAAAAAGTTGCATTTTTGGGTCACATAATCTCAAAAGAGGGGATATCTGTGGATCCAGCAAAAACAGAGGTTATCGAAAGATGGTCGAGACTAACAACAGTAACTGAGATCTGAAGTTTTCTTGGTTTGGCTGGATATTATCGACGTTTTGTGAAAGATTTTTCACGATTATCTAATCCACTCACCAAGTTGACTCGGAAAGAAGTTAAGTTTGTCTGGACGGAAGAATGTGAAGAGAATTTCAAGGAGTTGAAAAGAAGGTTATCCAGTGCACCTGTGCTCACACTGCCTTGTAGTGGAGAAAGGTTTGTGATCTATAGTGATGCATCCAAGAAGGTATTGGGGTGTGTTCTTATGCAAAATGATATGGTGATAGATCATGCCTCACGACAGTTGAAAATCCATGAGAAAAATTACCCAACACATGATTTGGAGTTAGCTGCGGTAATCCTTGCATTAAAGATTTGGAGGCATTACCTTTATGGTGAAAGGTGTGATATTTATACTGATCATAAAAGTTTAAAGTATATTTTCACACAAAAGGAGCTGAATATGCGTCAAAGAAGATGGTTGGAGCTGATTAAGGATTACGACTGCTCAATCCATTACCACCCTGGGAAAGAAAACAAGGTGGAAGATGCATTAAGTCAACAAGACCATGCTAGTTTATCCATGATGAGGATCACAAAATATCCAATATTTATGGATTTACAAAGGATGGATCTTGGAATTATAATGAAAGGGGAAAAATCGTATCTTTATCAAATGAATGTTCAACCATCTATACATGTGAATATTAATGAGGCATAGAAAGAAGATTTCGAGTTACAAAAGAAGGTGAGAAACGTTCCTGAATTCAACCTTGATTGTGATGGGATAATAAAGTTCAGGAATCGGGTTTGTGTTCCTCCCATACCCGAATTAAAGAAGGAGCTGCTGGATGAGGCTCATATTTCTTCATTATCTATTCATCCTGGAAGCACGAAGATGTGTAGGGACCTGAAAGAGTACTTCTGGTGGGATGGCATGAAAAGAGATGTTGCTGAATTTGTCTCTAGATGTTTGGTTTGTCAACAAGTTAAAGCTGAGAGACAGAAGTCTAAGGGGATGTTACAACCATTACCCATACCCGAATGGAAATGGGAAAACATCACTATGGACTTTGTCACATGACTTCCTAAAACATCTAAAGGCAATAATTCTATCTGGGTCATAGTTGATCGTCTTACAAAGTCTGCACACTTCATTGCTATTAGAGAGGATTTCTCTCTGGATCAGCTTGCCAAGATATATGTAAAGGAAGTGGTAAGATTGCATGGAGTACCACTTTCTATTATATCCGATCGGGATCCAAGATTTACCTCGAAGTTCTGGCGAAGTCTTCAGCATACTCTGGATACAGAGTTGAGTTTCAGCACTGCTTATCATCCTCAGACAAACGGTCAGTCTGAGAGAACAATTCAAACCCTATAAGATATATTGAGAGCTTGCTCTATGGATTTCAAAGGTGGTTGGGATCAACACCTACCTTTGGTGGAATTTTCTTATAATAATAGCTTTCACTCCAGTATTCAGATGGCTCCTTATGAAGCTCTCTATGGAAAGAAATGCAGGACTCCAACTTGCTGGGATGAAGTTGGGGAAAGAAAGCTATTAGGACCTGATCTCGTTGATGAAATGGCAAAAAAGGTCAGATCTATTCAACAACACATAAGAGCAGCTCAGAGTCGACAGAAAAGTTATGCCGACAACCGAAGAAAAGACCTAGAGTTTGAAGTGGGTGATAAAGTGTTCTTACGAATATCTCCCTAGAAGAGGGTTATGAGATTTGGGAAGAAGGGGAAGTTGAGCCCTAGATATATCGGTCCTTTCGAAATACTGGATCGTGTTGGGAAGGTAGCTTACCGATTGGCGCTTCCATCGAATCTCTCTCAAGTTCACGATATGTTCCATGTATCTCTCCTGAGAAAGTACATACCCGATCCTTCACATGTACTCAGCTCAGAAGTTGTACCGCTGGAGCAAGATCTTTCTTATGAAGAACAACCGATAGAGATTCTAGATTATAGTGAAAAAGTCCTACAAAACAAGACCACTCGATTGGTGAAAGTTTTATGGAGGAACCACCAATTAGAAGAAGCTACATGGGAGCTTGAGGATATGATGAGGGAGAGGTATCCTCATCTGTTTGTTAAAAAGTGACGAATTTCGAGGGCAAAATTCATTTTAAGGGGGGTAGAATGTAACAACCGAGACTTTTATGTTATATAAATCATCAAAGGAATCTTTTTCTACACAACAATTTTTTGGGTTGCTTTACACGAAATCACGACCTTCCTCGATAGCTTGCGTCGTACGCAATACCGAGTTTCACTAAACAACGATATGTTATTAAAATATTATTAAAACTAGCCGTTATGAATAGTAAGAACCACTTTTTGAAATTTTATAAATTTTATTTTTCAAAATGGACTTCATTTTTGGATTCGGAATATCGAAATTAGCCTAGGGTGAAATTTTGGTATTTTTGTGAAAACTTTCAATTTTTGATGAATAGTGAAACCACTAAGTGGTAGTTAAAAAACTGAATTTTTCATAAAACTTAATTTTACCGCTTCTGTGAGTGGAATTTCGAAAATCCGAGAGACACGGTTAATATTAAGGACTAAAATGTGGTTCAATGAGATGAAAATAATTTTTGGTGAATAGTAACTTTTTACTTTTTTTTACCACGGTTAAAAGTAAATAGGGTAATTAAGGGTAAAGATGATATTATTATTACCCTAACACATGTCCTAATTCTATTGGATAAGTTTAATTCGACCAAAAACAAACTTAGGAATAAAATATGACCATTTAGGCCCACTTGGATTAGATTAGGACATTTATTATTAATTTATTTAAAGAAGGGTTAAAATAGTTAAAATCAAAGTTTAATAAGTAAATAATTTTTAATATGGGTTTATACATAAGATAAATTAGACTATAAATATTCATTAGAAATATAAAAAGATTTCCTACATAATGGTATTTTATTTGTTATTTTTAGACATTAAATAATTTAATTTATTTATGACACAAAGATGATGCAGTAATTATCTTATTAATGAAATATTGACATAATTAATGTTATAAACACAAAAATAAATGTAATTTGAGACTTTTTATGAATTACACTAATTTTATAGGTTAATATGACATGTTATTAGTGATTTAATTAACTTGGTTTGAACTAATAATTCTGTTATGAGTTTCACAAAAATCAATTACTAAATAGTGTCAAAATTGACATAAAATAGTTTTTTAAAACAAATATTATATTAGTAATTTTTATTTTATTCCTAAAAATATAAGGTTCGGCCAAATGACTTATATAAAGTTATATATATTAATAATAAACAACTTGGGGTTCGTTTGGCTGCTTATAGTAAGTTTCTTAACCTTATAGTATAAGAACACAAGAAGACACGGTAAAAGTAAACTTATTTAACTTAATGTTAAATCTAAATGATAAGGTTAAAATAGGAACCTAAACTTGTCTAAATTCTATTGGATGAGAGGATTTCGACCCATCCCCACCTTAGCTTCTAAATAAATCAATTTGGAGCTATGTAAAACCGAACTTGACTTTATAATAAAATAATATTTTTAGTTTTCCCAAAGGTGCCCCTCTCCTCCCTTATAAAAGGGCACCTCCTCTCCCTCTTCCTCACACAACTTTGAGCCTTCAAGATCGGCCAACCCCTGCCAATTCCTCCTCTCCACTTCCCTAGAGACATATAAGAGGCCCTGGTCTTCTTCAAAGACCAATTTTAGTGCCCTAAAAGAAGGTCTCAAAGAAGCACTTCAAAGAAGAGGTAATGTCCATTACCGATTCTTTCATCTTTATTTCTTCTTCCACTTCTTCTTCTTTAGTTGTTTCATTATGAAGTAATAACATCAGTATCAATCATATACTGATATGTTATTATAAGTATGAAAAACCCTATTTCACCATCTATCCATCCTACGGAAAAAGAAATCACCGCGCGTGCGTACGTACGGAATACCGTCTCCACGCCATGGTTTAATCTATTTTCCACCACCACCTTACTTTTATGGGTATAATGGTGTAAATAATGACTATATATTACTATTATAAAGTTATACTGATTATAAAATAGTATACATACACTCCAATACAATTCCACGATCATAGGAACGATATCATCACTCATGCGTACGTACAGAATACCATCTCCACGATGTGATGCGACTCGTTCTACATGTTCTTCATTTCATAATGATTATATAAATGAATTGAATGAATGAATATGATATATATTACACCAATACCATTCTGGAAATGAGGTATCTATAACCTAAATATAATAATAATAATTTATTCGACAAAACACGCATAAGAACAAAAAGTTATAAACACCCGAATAACAAGTAGCAATGAAATATTACTAGTAAGAAGCTAAGAAAATGACCATATATGATATCATAAAAATAAGTATGACTCTGGAATAAGTCAATAAAATTATTTAAATCATTATACAGGAGTTTTGGACACTTACGAAGCAAAACAGACCTAAGGTAAGGGAAATGTCACAATCTCATTTTTATCCGAGATTGTTTATACTTTGGTATTTACTGGGGTGTATTTTATCATACACATCCATGTTTCCCCAATATGTAATATTTATATCCTTCTACAATAGTTTATATCAAATTTTACCCTTCGGTGAGTTTTTAGTAAAAGATATGAAAGGAATCTTTTGTCATTTTTCGTACGAGGTATTTTTTGACTTTTCCGACAAAAGTACGAGAAGAATGTTTTTTTTAACTTATACGGCATGAATAGATTTTTAAAACATTATTTCCAAGAAGCTTCCTTTACAAGTTTTCATGTTAATTTTTAATCAAATTCTCTTAGTTTAGAATTGTTTGACATGTTAAGAAAGGAAAAGTGTTTTTGAAGTAGAAAGGATATTTTCCTCAAGAATGGAGTTCAAGTGTTTTATCAAAATTATTTTCTATCTAAGATAATATAGGGTTCTGTTTATATCCCTATTATTACATGGATTTGATTATGTTGTGATGGAAATATTTTTATGAATTCATTTATCTTATATGAATTGTTTTATGATGTCATGTTGTTTAAGAATCCCATTTTTACTACATGGGTTATGTAATGATGTATGATTTATGATTTTGTGGCACACATAAGAATTGTATCATTATGAGATGGGTGGGACCTATATCTCCCTCCAATGCATTGGGTAAAGATTTTATATCTCATGAGATATACATGGCTAGAACGGTAGGTTATACCGGTTCAGTGAAAAAGGACTGAAATGAGGAGTGAACTCGGTTCAGAAATGGACTTTGTCCACTAAGATAGTCTTGGCAATGAGCCTTGACTAATAAAAAATGATTCTCTATGATTATGTGTGTATGCCACAAAGTTTCATGTTTTATGTTATGATTATTGTGATTGCATTTCACTGCCATGATTTATCCCATGTTATGAAATTATGATCTCTTTTGCAGGTTAATATTTCCAAAAGTTATGTGCTTATGTATATGATGTGATTGATATTTCTTTTGTTTACCCTTACTGAGAATTTGAGCTCACCATTTTGTATGTTTTCTTTCCCTAGGTCAGGAAGAAGGTTATTAAGTAAGATATTCCAAAAGGGACTATAGATATGATGAAATAAATGGGAGACAGTGTAGATGCTTTATGAACCAGTTGTTTATGTTTCCCAGTTTCTAAAGACACTATACCTATACGGTCCTTTCGTGGTTTTGTTATTTTTTGTAATAAGTATGCTTCAATTTTGAAGTATTAACAATGTATGTAAAGTATGGGTCATTATAACTAAACTAATATGGTGTTTGGGCATATATTTGTGTACTGTATGAAATGTTATTTACAAACTATATAATATATATGTATGAAAATCCTAGTCCTTTATAATAATTGTGAAAATGTTAAATATTTGTGAAGAAACATAAATGTTCCATGAAATTTGTTAGAGTTTCACGCAAGTTAAGAAATGGTTGCATAAAATCCAAAGTGTTGTGAACCTATAAGTATTTTCGAAGAATTTTTTTGATAAATAGTTATTCATCATTTGTATGAAAGAACTTAATAATTTAATAGATGATTTATAATTTTTTTTGTTCATTTTATCAAAAATAAGAATATGTTGAAGGAGCAGTGGGAGAAATTTAGTTGAATGATTAGTGATATTTCAAATTGTGATAGATTTTCAACCAGGAGGGACAATGAATCTAGTATAAAAATTTTTATTGTGGTTTGAATTAGTTGATTAGTAAATAGGAAAATTTTCTACATATACTCTTTATATATATTCTAGTGTGGGTAAACCAAGTAAAATTATTGTGTCTCCAATATGATTTCATATTTCATCATACATTATTATAGTAAAAGGGTAGTTGAGTGTTTTATTTATTTGTGAAATGAGCTCTAAATGGGTATTTGTTTTATTCTATCTTACCCTGATTCCCACCACATGGATATTTAACCTAGTTAGGATATCTTATTTAACTTATTAGGGTTATTATATTGATTACCTCATTATATCGGATGAAGTGGTCATCCTTAGTCTCAACATTATCATCTGTTTAGACATCTTCAAACTTATCCCTCTATATTTTTAAATTTGATTATTTAAATATGAAAATTCTTTCAAAAATATTTGCAACCTTACCCATGTATCTCTGGTCATCTTATGTCCCATAAAATCCTTGTACACTTTATCAAACAAAGATGATAGAATATCATTTAATGATTTTCCAACCACTTTAGATTTATTTTTCAAGTATATATCATTAGATAATCACTTCAATTTTGGGTGAAAAATAATGTTACCACATCATTAACATAAGATATCTTGCAATAGAAGATGGTGGATTATTGTATTCTTTCACCCATGATGGTATTGGGAAGATAGAGCTACATTTGGATAGTTATGCTTCTGATCAAATCACTAGATGTTTGATCATTGATCCAACAATATTTATCATGCAGATCAGTCTAGTGAAAAAAATAAAGCTCTAAAACTCCCCCTGACAAGTATACCAGGAGTAAGAAGTCATTGTACCTTACCTACTGCACAAAGTTAGCATCACACTCAAGTAAAACTCGCAAAAATAAATAGAAACTGAATTAAAATAAATGGAAATATCTAAACAAATAAAATAAATCAAGATATAAAAACACTTTGGATGAGTTTTCCTATGTTACTAAGAGAAATCATTACATCTTTCTTATATTATTATATTTTTAATATTGAACTCATCTAACAAATTTAGTCTCTAAAAATAATTATATATTATCGAAAAAATATAAGCACTATATTTAATAAGATATACTATTAATATCCATGATACACTATTTTTATCATTCCCCACTTCCCATTATAGAAAATATTATATAGTTATTCATGTAACACCACTATCACATCTTCTTAAAAGAGCCTCCATATGGAATATCAATGGTGATCACTAGTAAATTCATTAACTTAAACTAATTTCTTCAGTAATTATATCTAGAAAATTCATTCCATGGTCTTATATAAACTTTCAATACCTTTTGTGACTTTTTAAAAAGATGTGAATTTTTCGTGAACCTAATTCCACATAGATAAATTGAGGTGAACGTTTCCTGCACACCAAGTACATCTACCATCCATTAATTTTTTTTATAAAATTAAATCAAATGAATAATCCTCTAGTAACATTAAATACAACATCAAATCCTGAGAATATCCCACCTGAATAATAATATCAGGGAAACACCTATGGAAACACTCTAGAAAAGATTCATTTCTTCTTTCATGGTATGTTGTGTTCCACCAATTCACCTTCAATTCACCCAAGACCCATTGAGGCAAGATGATACCTCAAAATTTATTGAACTAATGTTTTAGTGAGCATGTCCACCATATATGGGTTACTTACTATCTTTTCGTGAACTAACACTTTCTACTCTAGCATGTTTCTTATGTCAATGTGCACAATCCTTCTATGTAAAACTATATTTCAATCTTGGTGAATCATAGATTGATTATCAAAAAATAATATTCCTTCTTCTAAACTTCTTCTGATATCCTTTAACAATTTCATTGACTTACCCATATCCTTTAAATCTACTATAGTATCAACATACTCTACTTCATTTTTATATAATGTAATAATATTTATTATTCATTGAATCCAAATTAATTTTTTCCTTCCATAGGTAAACATGAAAAATTTCATGCTCTTATGGGTATTTGATTCCCCATTTAATTCCAAATCATGAAATCCTTTTTGTGGATATTCTTCCCTAAAGCATAACAATATAACTTCATTTCCTTTCAAAGATGAAATGATTCACTTTTCAAATTCCTAGTTTTCCCTAATAGGGTTAAACATAAAATGACATTAAAATAACACTAAAAATTCTATTTCTAGATGAGTAAAATAATAGTGTATATTAATCTTGTAATAGAAAAATCATATGTCACACTCTCTATGTACCGACTTTATTCTTACACAACTTCTGTTTATTCCATGGATAGTTTTTAGTGTTCTTAAAGTGGCATAGTGAATCACTTATTCAAATTTTTGGGTGATTTACTTAAGATAAAAATACATTTCCTTGATTTATAAAATATGTTTCCGTGAAAATATTAAATATAAACTAAAATCTACATCATGTATATTTCAACTTCCAAATCAGCATGATGGAGATATATCTTAACATACATCTATTCAAGATACATATATTCTTATTATATTTGGATCATTATTATCTGGATAGTTGAATTTTCAATTACCAGTGAAAATATTTCTATGAAATAAAACCCCCCTTCTTTTGAAATCCATTTTCCACCAATCATGTTTTGTAACACTTATTTCTATTGGCATTATTTTTCCAAATAAAACCCCACTTATATTATAATTCCTTTTTTTAATTTCAGGTAACTCTATGAACTCTCAAGTTCCATTATTTTTTTAATGAATAAATCACTTTATCCATAATTTAATTCAATATTTTATAATCATTATGTGGTTACACTTCATCTAGACATTCTGTTTATCTATCATCTCTTAATAGTAGAAAATTAATATTATCCCCAAACTTATTATCTATTCTTCTAATTATAGTTAATCTAATCAACTAAATTGTTGAAGCCAATATTCATAGAAGGAATGTATCAGAAGGATAGCGAGAAAATGAAGGTACCTGGGAGGGGAAGAGAAGATTCCAGGACCCGGGAAGTAGCTGCGAGCAAGATTTAGAGGGTACGCGCAAGCGGCCCCTGGTGTGAAAAATCTTGCACACCCAAAATGATGTCAAGGGAGGGCTTCCAAACATATCCCATTTTTGCACCCCATGCTTTGTCAAGCATGCAGTTGCATACAACTCCCCTTTTCACACCAAATTCTCCGTCAAGGGAGAGCTTCCGTGCAGTGCCCCGTTTGCGCGCCCAATACGCCGTCGAGCGCACGGTTTCACGCATCACCCCTTTGCGTGCCCAATTAGACGTCCATCGCGCATTTGCGCACCACATAACTTTTTGTGCCGCCCCTAAGGACTTCAAATATAAAACAAAACGTACCCCCCGCCCTTCGGGGATGGTAAGAGAAAACAAAATGACGCTCTGCTACGTGAAAAATACCTCTTCTATGAGTGCGTAAAAAACACCATGGCCATCAGGTATTGGATTTTGCGCGACAGTTCCCCCAATGGTCCTCCTTTGGGTGGGACCTCTTGGTCATGATCCTCGTTAACTTTCATTCTTTTAAATCCATTTGTGGGCAAGAGACCCCGTTTCTATGCAACTTGCCTCTGCATCGGACCTCTCTTGCACACATCCCCTTCCTTATTGCACACAACCCTTCCATCTTGTGTGAAACCCTTCCAAATCACACACAAACCTACCATCTTGCACGAATCCATAATGTCTTGCATGAAATCCTTTCATCTTTCACATAGACCTTCCTTATTGCACGCATCCCAACTATTTTGTGTGAAATAGTTCCTTCTTCGGTGAATACCTTCCATCTTGTGCCTAGCCTATTCACTTGTGCACGCTCCATGTGTCATCCTACCCTCAAGGAACCATGTTTGATCCCCTCTTATGCACACTACACCTGCGTCACGGGCTCTATTTCCATGTGTCTCTTTATGTTTTCATGAAGTGATTTCAAATTCCCTTGGGCGGTGCCTCACATTACATTGCTTCACCTCATGCTTCTTTGCATAGGCACGCTAACAGCTATTGCTTCTTCACATAGCCATGATAACGTGGAACCCTCAAAGGATTACTCCATAACAACCCCTCACCACAACATTGTTGATTCATTCCCTTCCCCAAGGGGTGGGATGTATTAGTTATGTAAGTCCTAGGGGTGTGGAGTGAACCCACCGTATCCAAGCTGCATGATTTTAAACTGCCAAGCACTATCGTCCTTTGCACATGATGTAAAACTATGGCCTAGCCTCATGCATTATACGTGGGGTGATTCATTCGGGACATTCTCTATGCCCACTAGTCTCCATGGGAGTGAGATCATTATTCACATGGAATAGGATCCTCTTTATCAGAGTGGAATCAGTCTGCAGAGAAAGGGAAACCACCTTGGTGTAAGTCCCCTTGATTTTCTTGTAGGAGGCAGCATCACTGCTCCTCCTCTCTTCCTCGGTGCCAAATACCTTTGGTCTTTGTCACCACCTGGGCCTCCATGCTAGAGTAATTCCTAATATCCATCCCCCCAGACTGCTAACCATGTGTATTCCCCTACTTCCCCTTCAGGCTTCAGACCACACGTAAGCACCTGTTTCCACTTTGGGCCACTAACCACATGTAATCCCCCATTCCACTTCCCACGGACGCACCTTCAACGATGTGATCATAAGGCCTTTGCTACCTCTTGTTTCTCACACCGAGCATGTCTCATAGGAGATTAGAGTAAGCATTGACTATGAAATCCTCTCTGGGAATCCTAGAGTGTAAGCCCCAAACCCCATCTGGAACTACGTGGAATTTGATCCTTTCCAAGGCAAGGTATGTAGGAAGCCACCCTGAGGCTCATGTCCACCATCCATTGGTTCTGACCCCCTTCACATCGGTTCCCACTTATCTTGAACTATGTAGACTTTTATCCTTTCCAAGGAAAGGTATGTAGGAAGCCTCCCTGAGGTTCAAGCACACTATCCATTGGTCCTGACCATCTTTACGTCAGTTCACCACACTCACCTAAACTATGTGGTCTTTGATCCTTGCCAAGACAAGTTACGTAGGAAGGCTCCCTGAGGTTCATACCCACCATCCATTGGTTCTGAACCCCTTCACGTCTATTCCCACTCCTCCTGAACTACGTGGACTTTGATCCTTACCATGGGAAGGTATGTAGGAAGCCTCCCTAAGGATCAATCCCACCATCCATTGGTCTCGACCATATTCATGTCGGTTCACCTTCCTCACCTAAACTACATGGACTTTGATCTTTTCCAAGGTAAGGTACATAGGAAGCCTCCCTGAGGTTCAAGCCCACCATTAATTGGTTCCAAACCCCTTCACGTCAGTTCCCACTCCACCTAAACTATGTAGAATTTGATCCTTTCCAATTAAAGGTACATAGGAAGCCTCCATAAGGTTCAAGAACACCATCCATTGGTCCCGAACATCTTCATGTCGGTTCATCACACTGACCTAAACTACGTGGACTTTGATACTTTACAAAGCAAGGTATCTAATAATCCTACCAGAGGTTCAAGGCCAACACCCATTGGTCCCGACCACTTCACGCCGGTCCACCTTGGTCCTGCATGACGTTAAATTGTATTCCCCCTTTTCGTCCTACGAGATGTTAAATAGTACCCATTCAAACTATGTGGGATTTGATCCTTGTCTCCTAGACAAGATGAATAGAAATCCTCCTTGAGGTTCAACCCCATCCAGTGGTAAGACGTTGTGACCCCCATCCAGATGTAAGCAATTGTCAGCCCCATTTGAGAGTAAGCAGTTGAAGTCCCCCATCGATGGTAACTCGTCTTCAGATGAACTACGTGGACTTTGATTCCCTATCACAGGGATATGTGGGAAGCCTCACCGATGTTAAAGACTATCGGTCATGTCTCATCTTGATCTCTCCCTCGATCCCATGTGTTTTGGGAAGGTCATAACCCAACATGGAGATTCTATCTCCTCCAGATCTCATCCATGCGTCCATTCTCACGGGTCACCTCCTCAGGTGTCCCATCATCTTGAACTACATGGAATTTGATTCCCTACCATGGGGATATGTAAGAGGTCTCCTCGAGGCTCAATCCCAACATCACTGTCAACCTCTAGTGGACTCCATCTCATTCTCCATCCACTCCACTTAACCATCCATTATCTATCCTGATTATTACCCTAGCCGCCACATCCTGGTTGGATCATGCCACCTCATTCCCCATTCCCTTTAACAACACTCGGGTATCTATCCATGCATTAGACCCATTATCAGTGTTCCCTCCAGGGGTTGCACCCATCTGATACACTCTAGTCAGTTTTCTGTTCAGTCTGATCAGTCTCTGCTAGATGTTAAACTCACAGCATACCCTATGTTAAACATGGGAAGCTAAGGAAAACCACAAATACAATCCTATGGAATATAATTACCCACATTTGACACTATATGCCTCGGGATTCTCCACCCTTGAGAAGCCCTATAATAAGGAAAAGAAACCCAGACGCGCTAGTTTTATAGTGTCCAGACATGCTAGTGATATCCAATGTGACTACTTATTTGACTAAAGGTTGTTGCCCTGACCAGAACCCTTGGAATGTTTAGACAGAATCAGTGTAATTAACCGGCCTCCATGAGGAAATGGCACTAGGAAGAGTTTCACAAAAAACGTCTTAGTCTATAAGGGAAACCCGGACAAGGTGAAGAGTTCTGAGGAGGAATCCACGAAAGGAAGAACTGGAATCCCCTCATCTCGTTTCGATCAAGGAGGAAACATCCCTAAACTAGGAATGGATGTCACCCGCCTTTGGAAAGAGGGAATGTGGGGAAACAGCTGCGCGCCCTCTACAGATGGATGCGCACGTCCTAACAAAAGAGTCATAAATATAAATGTTGAACCTGACGTGAATTTATTCTCCTCAATGTGGAGATTAGCAGTGTTTGAGTCTTTAGTGGATTAGTGTTTCACCAGATCTAGTTATCCAGCATCGGGTCCCACCAAGTAAATAGCGGGCCTGGCGTAAAACTCACCAGAAGTTGGGGAAGTAAAAATATTGGACATCTCGGTCTACGACAATGTTAGCTTGGATCTTTCTTACTAGAAAAGGGAGAATTAATGGTACTGGGGCACTAGACATTGATTTATTTGTTTTTACAATAATGGCTTAATCTCCCTACTTTTTAGGAACCAAACTGCTGCACTCGGAACACGATCGCCACCCGCCCACCAATGCAGCGGTGGGAAAAATGCCAACACAACAATCTTGTGTGGATCAACCACTTCTGTGACGGCCCCCACACCAAGAGTTTCTGGGAATCCACACCCTATCTCCCCTTCTAAATTCCTACAAAAAAGGGTGATAAGAAACCTCGTACGCCAATATGAGGAGGAGGGGGTTATCCTGGCTCGGGATATGGCTTTCTAGGATTTGGAGGCATCTATGCCTCTTCGCCACCATTGCCCCTAAGGGTTGTGCAGGGAGACACTACTCCCCTCCCCGAAATCTAATCGTTTCGGGAGAATCTCCCCAGAATGTCTCGATGACTCTCTCCCTTATGCCGATGAGGTAGGGGATGTCTAGGCCAGCCCGGACGAGATCCCGTTCCAAGGGCCCCCAAGGAGGGCCCCCACTAGGCCATGCCAGCACCGCCACCAAGTCCCATGGGCTGAAGAGAAGGTAAGCAATGAACTTGCACCACCAGCCCCTGTCCGACTGACCTGATGCCAATGTCAGGCATAGGTCGAGGAGGACGCCTGCCAATGGGCATTGACGTCAGCAACTACTGTGTCCTGGTCCACCGCCAACATGTACCATCATCCCCCTGTGCACACTGAGTAGGGGTACCTATATACCCGGCCCAGATTGAGGCCCTAACAGCCCCACAGACAAGCTGGGTCGACTCTCTCAGCCACCAGTGTAGGGAGAACCCATCACAGACCAACTCATGTCAATGACACCCAGTATTGAGGTTCTCTCCATATCACCACCATGGACAACACAGATCATCCCTGATTCAAAGATCGAAATGGAGGTCTGCCCCGTGCTACCTTCAATCTGAACGAGGGTCCTCCCCACAACAGTGACACTCAGTACGGAAGCCTCTCCCACACTTATTACATGGGGTATGGGGTTGTTCCTCTCACCATGGACAACCAATATAGAGATGCTATGCATCCGGTCAATCTACAGTATGTGGGGTTTCCCCATGTCCTTGCAGAAGCTATCGACGGTCCTCCTCGCCTCAGTAATAAAGGAAGTGAAGGTCATCTTCGCTTCACCAGCACCCAACATAGGGGTCTTACCCGTGTTCGGATTGACCAGTATAAGGAACCTCCTCACGCTAACGATGCCTGGGGAAGCAAGCATTGAGGTCCTACATGTGCTCATATCTGCTCCAGTGGAGGTCCTACCAGCTCCAGCATTTCCCACGGAGATCCTACCCACTCCAACACTTCACATGGAGGTCCTCCCGATGTACCCTTTCATATCTATCCATGTGCTCATTGCACCCTGGCTTACTTAGGCTGAAATCCTCTCCTACCCAGCCCTAGTACGGCTGAAGTTCCTCCTTGTGCTGGAATCTACCCTATCCTAAAGAACCATTCCGGGGTAGGAGGGTAGGTCATTATCTCTATAAAAATAATGCTAAGAAGATTCAGACTGAGATCAAACTATTTTTCTTCTCATATTCCAAATCATAATACGAATCAGCGATAGAACCCTCGCCTATATACTCCAAGTCAAGGGTCGGGGTAGAAACAAGCCGAATCAGCCTAATACTTCCAAAATGAAAGGTCCATCATATTCTTGCCTCCGTCTGCAGGTTATCTAGGAGGACAAAAATTTGTAAAATCTGTAGGTTACATCCATGAAATCACCACCATCACTAGAAGCACTCTCTACCTCTACTAGAGATCACAGAGAGCTATTCTAGGGACCAATGGCAGATGAGAAGCAACGTAACCCATTGCCAACAGCCATAGTACCTGCACTAGAAACTATAGTAATCATTCCTTCTTACTGCAATGTCGTGGCTAAGTCACTATACTCTTTGGAGGATAGTCCGAGATGTGGCAATTTTTCAGCTCGCTCTATGTATTCTTTACAGGCTAACCTATCGTCCCAGCAGTCTACTTCGGTACCACTACCAATTCCACCACTACCTTCGGTTGATGAGTGGGGAAATGAAGGTCCAAACCCTAAATATGAGCCCAGGAGATCATGGGATATCCTCACTGTAGACCACTTCCCTAAGATGTTTTGTCCGGTTGCAGCATTGAAATTTTTTGCACCAGAATCCCTCACCTAAGAAGAAGTAGAGTGTTTCTGCCAGACCCACTGGGTGACTCATTTCAAACTTCTTCATCAGCAAGTGGATTACCATAAGATCCAAGAACATTTTAAGGACATCAGAAAACAATGTCATCTAGATTATTTGGCCGCACTCCCTATGGCCAAGGGCCCTAAGTCACCAGGTCATTGTGGGGCCTGACAGTAATGGTGCGTTCAAAGTTTCAGGGTAGTCAACAGAATCATCAAAGAGGATTCTACCCATGTACAGATCCATGGCTGGGGGTAGTATGCTTCCCTCCTATTTAGTCTTATCTGGCGTTAGCTTGATTTACTGGGCAATGTAGAGGATATTCCTCTAGTAAGGGTCGCATTTAACATGGCTGACCTGCCAGAGGGTGAGAATGAGCTAGAGCTTCATGGAGACGACCTACACCATGAGGGAGTTTCACACATCTTAGATCTATCAGGAAGGATTAATCATCAATAGATAAATCTAATAGGTCTTCCCCAACCCACCGAGGCACTAGTCCTCAGCCGGAATCCAAACAAGGGCAAGGAACTACTCGGAGCCGTCAAACTCTCCAACCCGTCTAGCTTAATGTAGAATGTGTAAGATGACCCTGAAAAAAGCCGTGTTGTGACAGAAACTCTCTAAACAGAAGAAGGTGGTAGAAGACCTATATATTGAATGTTCTTTAGAGAAATGGAAAGACTATGGTAATCCTCAGCCAGGGCAGTAGGGGAAGGCACAACATCCCCTTGGAAAACTCCCCCAGGTGACCCTAACCATCCTGCCCATGTAGACATGGTTGAGGTTGGGACTTATGACAAAATGGAACTGTATATTTCTCCAAAACCTTCTAAACGGTGTAAAAATCCTCAGAACTTAGCTTAGGTTCCCCCACCTTCCCGCCAGGTCATTCCACTAGCCACTCCATGAGTCGTTGGGCCTGTTTATTATGTTGGAGAACCCGAAAATGCACTAGTAGTCATGGATCCCTTTCAAGATAGGGACCCCCACCCAGATTATCCAATGGAGGCACTCATTTCTTGTCTCGAGGCATTAGAGACATAAAATGTGGCAATTCTACCTGATGACAAGCCATATTCGGTGTGGGTGAATGATATTCCAGCACCCTTGGGTTTTGGGAATCCCACATTTTACCCTATTAACAGGACGGGGGACCCGCCACAATACATGTCCCACTTCATCTCAAGGTTTGGACCCATGTTGATTACTCCAACACAGTAGGAATCTACCAAGATCTGTTGTTTCGTACAAACATTGGAAGTGCATGCATTTGTCTAGTACAACCAACTCCCAATCGAATCACTAGCCAGCTGGGAAGACCTCCATAGGAAATTTCTCTACCAGTTCATTTCAACCACTTAGATGACAAGTATCGCAGACCTCTTCAAGCACAAGCAGAGGATTGATGATCATGTTTTAGACTTTGTCACCTGATGGAAAGGGCTCACATACTCTATTGACCTGCCATTGACTCTGGGTAATTTGTTGACGATTTTCTTAAGGAATGTAAATATGGAACTGGTCCCCTCTATGATCATCCAGAACTACCCCGGGGTATTCTAAGACTTCTTTGATAAGGCCCAGTTCCTAGAGGAAGCCTTGTATCATGCTAAGTAGGCACATCCATTTCCTCCTACAATCCCCACGAGAAGGGCCGCTAGGGATTATCCTGCTACAGTGACTTAAATATTTGCCCCCAGAACACTAGACTTGTTACCAGTGGAGTCGCCTCCACATCCTCACAGAGGACCTCCACCTCAGGCACAACCTCTGGCCCAACAACACCCACCTCAAAATCAGCAGGTGCCCCCGCGCAATGCGCTACCACCACCTAGGAGAGATAACAAAGATCCACCTCCTTGGCTGGATCCTCCCACCCCTCTTCTAGGTCATGCTCCAAGGTCCCCCTTCATGGAAGGGAGGAACCAAACCTACTCATTTAGTGAGTCACAATCCCTGGTTATTTCCGAAGTGCCCTAGAGTAGGGGATTGTACTTTTCCCTGAGTGCAGGAGGCCAGAAGCGGAAAACCTCACAAATTGCCCTGATTACTACCCCTACCACCGAATCCTAGGACATTCCCTCAAATGGTTCTATATGTTCAAAGAATGGATATAAGGACAAGTGGATAACAACATAGTCCAATTGGGCCTAGCTCTAGCACATGTGGTATGCGTCTTCGTGAGGTTAGATAGTGGCAGCGACAACAAAGGTGAGTGACATCAGGTTTCTATCCATGGGTCCCAGAAGTATGATGACTGGATGGCTCATAAAATAGTCACATGTTCCCATGGTGTTATCTGTGCATTCCTGAATTGTCCAGAGCCTTAAAAATATACAACAAATACTTTTGCATCATCACCTCAACCGTCCTCCTCCCAGAAATTCAAACACTGGAGGCGTAAGGGAAATCAAAGTCCCCCGCCAATGCCATCATCATCCTGTACTCTCAGTGAATTCATGCCCTCAAAGATGGAAGTTCCTCCCATAATTCATCCAGTAGTGGATAACTCTTTGAGTGATGATCAAGGGTATACCGTGGTTAGTACCGTAGAGCTGGTAAATCCCTACACGATTCCTGATGATGGGGAGCGCCAAGCGAATCCTCCCAACATCCCCAGTCATTGTCAGCATTGACGGAGCCATGAAAATATGGACCATCGGAGTGACTCAGTCTGTTCTTCCATCTAGGATTTTCATGTGTCCAAAACCAAGTAGTATGCCCAATGTAGAGCTCAGTATACGCAACCTTCTCATCTGGTGGCATCAGGACCGCCTTCACCACCATTCGTGTTGTTGGAACAGGCAGAGCCACCTCGACCACATCGTGACCTATCATGCTTTTCCACAGGTCGGTCTCAGTCATATGGAAATCATCCAGTAGTCACTCCACAGGCTTGGACTAGTGAGCAGTAGGATATTCCAAGCACCAGTCAGCCTCCAGCCCAGCCGGTAGAGCCAACGATACCTCCAGTCATAAAGTGACCTTCAGTAAGCATAAGTTCATGATTGGCATGGAAGTATGATGTTTTCAAACATCTTTCCAGCATTCCAGCAAATCTCTCCATCCTAGAGGACCATCTCCTATCATTAGATATGCATGGGTCCCTCACCGAGGCTTTAAGAAGCCCCCTCTAGTTTGAGATGAAGGTAGAAGCCGCAGAATCCTTTCATGCTGAGGCGGTCGAGAATGATGAATAACAGGCCATCATCTCATTCTATATAGATGAAGAAGGCTCTCCTATACAGGGGCACATTCTCCCACTATACATCACCGGCCAGTTCAATGACGTGGAGGTTTGTCACTATCTTGTTGACACGGGCTCTGGGATCAACCTAATCTCGACTCGGACACTACAAAATCATGAATGAATGAGGATGATCAGATTCCCTCTGAGATAATAATCCAAGGTTATGAAAGGAAAGAGAAGACATCGGTCTATAAGATCTATTTGAAGACCCAATTCGGTGGTCTAATTGCAAGCACTGAGTTTATGGTTGTCTCATAGGACACTTCCTACAATGCATTGATGGGAAGGCCATGACTTCACCTGTATATGGCAGTTCCCTCATCATATCACATGTGCCTCAAGTACTCCCTCAAAGGTCGAGTGGGTGTGCTTCAAGGTGATGTATCCTCCTTTTCCTCTAGTGAAACTGATATCTAGATGCCGAATAATAAAAGGGCAGGGGCAAGAAGATTCAGACTAATGAGGTCGAGCATGCTATGGTTGTGACTGACCCATGGGCAGATCTGGATGATGCATATGTCTTTCCAGTCCATCAATTGGAGGCTACAATGCTAGACATGGGGAAATGGTTCATTGTTTCTGAAAAAATGTGGGAGGACATTCTCAAGTCTATAAGATGCCAGAAGATCAACTCATACTCCTACACAAACTAGGCTCAGGTGATCCCGGAGCCTCCTACTCCCATAAGGTATCAGGATGTTCGCCCCATGGCAATGACAATACATCATACTTGCTTGTTTCGCTAGGCGTAATTAATCATATCAAGCCAACACACCACTATTTCTTTGATATCATCAAGTATGGACCCATGGTCCCAAGACCTGATGGGATTGGATCAACAGCCGTTATCACTATGGTTACAGAAGCACAGGGGTGCCCTGCAGTATTTTCCCCTACCGCCCAGGCTGGTACCAGCTTCCAATCAGGAGATTCCAACTCAGAAGAAGCTCCTCCCACCGAGGATCCTCCCTTCAAAAGTGAAGAAGAGGATTTAGAGGATGCTCCTCCTACCTTTGTAGAGTGAATCTCTACCACGGTTGATGACTTGGTACAGGTGAACCTCGACAACGAGGAAAACTAGAAACCCACATTGATCAGGGCCTCTATCCACCTCGAGGAGAAAAAAAGGTACATAGGATTACTTAAAAAACACCATGATGTATTTTCCTAGAGTTATGACGAGATTCCAAGACTAGAACCTTAGGTAGTCATCCACCGCCTCAGTCTCCCAGAAAATCATTACAGGTTCAAGCAAACTCCCAGAAAGATGCACCCTTCTCACGGTGCCATGGTTGAGGCAGAAGTTGATAATATCATCAGAGCCAATTTTGTTAAGGAGGGCCAGTACCCCAAGTGACTGGACAACATTGTTTTAGTAAGGAAAAAGAACATATAGATAAGATTCTGCATCGACTTATGAGATCTCAACTGTCACTGGCCGAAGGATGATTTTCCCATTCCTGTGACGGAATTATAGATCGATCTTACAGCTGGTTTCCAAGCCCTCTCCTTCATGGATGGGTACTCTGGGTATAACCGGATCCTAATGGACCATGAGTATAAGGATTATATAGCCTTTAGGTCCCCATAAGGTACTTTATATTACCAAGTCATGCCCTTCGATTTAAGGAATGTAGGTGCCACCTATCATCGGGATATACATTTCATATTTAAGTCGATCCTCGAGACGTTGGTAGAGTGTTATGTGGATGACCTGGTGGTAAAATCTTGACAGTGTCAGGACCATCTCAAAGACCTTGAGAAAGGGTTTGGATTCCTTTGTTCTCATCACCTGAAGATGAACCCATTAGAGTGTGACTTCGGGGTCACCTCTGGAAATTTTCTTGTCTTCGTTGTCAGATATAGGGGCATTGAGATCAACCCAAAGAAGATCAAGGCCATTATCTAGATGTCTCCTTCGAGCAACATTTAGGAGCTTTGAGGCTTCCAAGGCCACTTAGCCTACATAAACTGATTTATCATGAATTTGTCCGACATGTGTAATCCTTTTTCTCAGCTCATGAATAAAGGAACCATCTATGAGTGGGACGGAGAATTCCGAACTAATTTTAAGGAAATCAAGCAGTATATGCTCCAGCCTCTGGTCTTAATGCCACCCATCTCTGGAAAGATAATGGTCCATTATGTGACCGCCCTGGAGAGATATCTCGACACCCTTCTCATCCAAAAGAATAATGAGGGAATGGATAATAGCCTCTACTACCTTAGTCACATGCTCCTCGATACAGAGTACAAATACTCCCCTATCGAGAAGAGATTCCTTTCACTGGAATTCGTAGTACATAAATTGCAGAATTACCTCCAACATTTTGAGGTACAGTTGGTGCCCCAGGTAGATCTCCCGAATTACATCCTAAACCGCCCCATGTTGACAGGCCATCTAGCTTTGTGGGTAGTGATCCTTCAATAGTTCGACATCAGGTTTGTCCCTTAGAATGATATCAAAGAGAAAGTGTGGGAAGACTTCCTTGCTTCCCATCCAACTCTTGCAGACCAGTCCCTGGACCTCGATTTCCCTGATGAAGTGATTCTATTAGTGTACCAATCCATGTTGTGCTACAAAATTCACTTCGATGGTACTTCTCACATCCCCACCGACAAAAGGCTCAATTACCCCAGGCTCAATAGAGTTGGCCTGGGTATCATCTTCATTACCCTGGCACAATAAATTCTACCATACTCATTCCTATTGTCAGAAGGCTACACCATCAGTGAGGCAGAGTATCAGACTCACATCACTGGCCTCGAGATGGCCCTCGATATTGATGTGCCCCATTTTCATGTAAAAGGGGACTTCGAAATGGTTATCAAGCAGGCCAACGACGACTATGTCATAAAAAAGCCAGAGATCATGCCATTGTTGGAATTCACCCTCCAACTAATGGCCCAATTCCTATCTCGTCCAAAAATTACTCATGTCCCTCGATCTCAGAATGGTCGAGACGATGCCCTGGTTGGCCTCGATGCATCACTAACAGAGCCTGAATAGGATGATATGATTATCCACTTGGAACATCGAAGAGTCATTTCTCCTGTCACTCTAGGTGATGAAGATATCCTGCAGGTATTCCACCTTACCGTCGACGCCTCCATGTCAGGACCCCCAGGTCCTCTAGATGCAGTTATTTAAGTGACTCCTGACTGGAGAACCTCCTTTGTCGAGTACCGTCAAAATGGTAATCTCCCAGTAGATCAGGCCAAGCGTGAGTGAATCCAATGCCGTGCGCTACAGTTTACAGTCCAGGATGGTCCAAGTCCTGAGAAGATCCTCTACAAGAGTATGTTTGATGGGGTTCTCCTTCGTTGCAATTAAGGAGTCAATATTTTACAAGTCATGAAGGAGGTTCATGCCAGTTCTTGTAGGGCTCATCAAACTAGGCCAAAACTATCTCACAAAATTCAGAGACTGGGGTACTTTTGTCCCTATATGATGCACGACTGCATCATGTTCTCCAAAAGGTTCCATGCGTACCATATTCATGCTAATTTCATGCATCATCTGCCATAGACTCTCCACTCCACCAAGTAATATTGGCCATTTGCCGTAAGGGGACTCGATGTTGTGGGACCATATCCACCAGCGATAGCTCGCTAGTGCATATTCATCCCCACTCCTACAGATTTCTTCTCCAAGTGGGAAGAGGTTGTTCCAATAAAGGAGGTCAAGGCATGTTCCATTGTTGACTTTGTAATCTCCAACATCATTAACTGATTTGGAGTCCCTCATGCCAGCCTCACCGATAACAACAAGAACTTATGAGTAGCTGAGCTAAAGAAATTGTATGCTAAGTACAATATCTATTCTAACCATACCTCCCACTATCATGAGTAATAAAATGGATAGATTTAGGCGTTCAACATAACACTCTCTAACATTCTGCATAAAATGGCTTTCCAGAATAAGAAGAGTTGGCCGGATAAGCTCCCCAATTTCCTCTGGGCATACCGGACGATGACTCATAATTCCACCCAGGTGACCCCATATTTCCTGGTGTACGGAACAGAGGCTATCCTACCCATAGAGATTCAATTTCACTCATTACACACAACTGTCTATGATTAGAAAGTGCCAGATAAAGCGGCAAAAATTTTTCTGGATGATTTAGAAGCACTTGACAAGAACAGGCTTCATGCCCTGCACAACCTGGAAAGGCATCAGAACAAGATATCTAGATCTTTCAACCCAAGAGTTTTCCTCCATTCTTTCTTGGAAGGCGACTTTGTATTGGCCCTAAATACACCAATGATTCCCAGCATGAAACCACCCAAGTTGGATCCCAAATAGGAAGGACCATACATTGTTCACTAGGTTTACTCCAATGCAACATACTCCCTGGTTACCATGGATGGTGAGTGTATAACTCCTCCAACCAATGACAAGTTCCTCAAGAAATACTTTACATGAGACGTATGGTCTATCATAACCTTAAATTGTATGGTCCTGAATGACCTCAAAGTGCTTGTCCTACATGACCCTAAACTGCATTAGGGTTCATCCATGACCATAAACATCCCAGTCCTACATGAATTTAAATTGTGCTCTGTCCTGAAAGACGTTAAACCACATTTTTAAGAACTATGTATGGCTTGATTTACACCCTCATGTGATACATAGGAACTCTTTGACGCTTCATCTTGAGTCATGCCCCAACTTCCTCTTTGACTATCCCCTCCTCTACATAGTTCTTTTGGAGGATCCCACATGGTTTCGTATAGGATTCTTTGGCCCCACTCATGTCAGGGTTATGATGATTGCATGTTGTTCCCTCCCTCATTCTTCTAATCCTGTCACATCCTTACCACATGAAGTTAAACTACAAGGCCCTTTCAGAACTACGTATGACTTGATTCCCATCCTCATGGGATATGTGGGATCACCCAGACATTTCATTCGTAGGCCCAGCCCCAAACTTTGGGACCTCCCATTGGGATGAAACACATGGTGTGGTGCAAGATTTTTCCCTCATTCATGTCTAGTTCATCATGACCATACCATGTATCCCTATCCCCTAAAGATCTCTAGCTCTTCTACTGTCTAGCTTTATTTGAAATTGCACGGGCACATTTATGCTCCACACACCCCATCATTTGGGTTCCCATTATCTTCCACATCCTAAAGGGCCCTCGAATGATATGGATACTTAGCCTAATGGATCTCCTACCATTTCGGGCCAACACCCTAAAGGATTTTGGACAAAAAATTGATACGAGTCCCGAATTGCGAATATGGTCAGTGATCGACACTCATTTGTTGTTCCCATTTCAGGTTACACGATATAGATGATGTCTTTCGAATCTTGTCAAAAACCATCCTTTATCATTGTTACCACCCCCATATGTCCCAAATAATGAGTGTAGTGGTTTATTATGCTCTACCATCTCTCCAAACCTCGGTCTACCTCGAGAAAAAGTGTAAGTCCAGCTAGTTGTCCCTTATGTGATGGGGAGAGCCTAATCCTACTTCTTGTTTCCTGCACCGATCATTTCTACCGTGGGACAAGGAGCTATGATAAGGCAATACCCGCATGATTGGCCATATGGCTACAGCTGGATGAGATGCCCAACCTTAGGTCCCTCAGACTTTTCAGCCCCCCTGGTCCAAGTTCTCATTTAGGATTGTGTGGTGTGGTTTGGACTCACGTCCTTATTTACATCAGGATATTATGCCATGCCACACATATTCTCTTGATACACTCATTCATTTATCACCATTTCTATGAGTTTAGGCCCCACCATGATTCGCGAGCACCATCATTTGGGTTTCCATAATATTCTATATCCAAAAGGACCCCTAAATGGCTTGGATTCTAGGCCTAAGGGATCTCCTACCATTACAGGCTAACATACTCAAGGATTGGGAGCGAGAAATTGATATAAGTTCCGTGTTGAAAATATGTTCAATGGTTGATGCTCAATTGTTTGTCCCGAACTCCAGTCACACAAGGGTGGATACTGTGTTGTGAACCTGGTCAACAATTTTCCTCTATCATTGTTGCCACTTTGTGGTCTTCCATAGGAACGATGATTCTCCTTCACTTTCCCATGCATATAAAATTAAACTAGGCAGATGTGGTCCGATATTTAAGACCTTAAATTAATGTCACCATCATCCTCAATGTAAGACATTAAACTACAAGATGGTCATGACATTCTATATGTGGCCCATCCTCAGGTCCCATGACCTTTTTGGGCCCCAGACCCAAGTTCCCACTTATGATTGTATGGTGTGGTATGGTATTATTTCCTCATTCACGTCGGGTTACTTATTGTGATGTACATGTCCCTCATTGGGGTATCTTTCACTTATTTGCATCCCTGTTGTAGGATGACAAACTGCACGTAACCCTTCTACCAGAACTACATATGACTTTATTCTCGTCCTCAAGGGATGCGTAGGACTACCCGAATGTCTAGTCTTTGGGTCCAGCCCCACCTCTTAGTGACCTCCTGATCATCTTGGCCCCATGGTGTGCTTTCTTTTAGGAGATGAGTATATGGTGTGGTATGGCCTTATTTACCCATTCACGTTGGGTTTGTAACAACCATTCTGCATACCTCTCTCTCCAGAGTGCCCCTCTCTCCCTTTCCCTAGACGTGTCTCTTCGAGTCGGCTGCCCTAAAGTTGGGTCCCTCGGTCCTCTTCGGTGATCCACCAATGGGACCCTGAGTACTATAGTCTAGAGCCTAGAGTGTCGGATTCTACCTGGAAATGCATTCAACCATTTTTTGGGCTTCGTATTCCCCTTCATCTGGGTTCCCATTATCTTTCACATCCAAAGGGACCCCCAAATGGCATGGATGTAAGGCCTAAGGGCTCTCCTACCATTACAGACCAACATCCTTGAGGGTTTCATGCATCAAATTGATACCAGTCCCATGTATCAAATATGTTCAGTGGTCAACACTCATTTTTTGTTCCCATTTCAGGTCACACGATATGGATATTGTGTTTCGAACACGGTGAACAGTTATCCTCCATCGTCACACCAACCACTTTCAAACCTTGTGAGTCTCACTCACAAGGGCTTAGGGATCAAATTGAGGTCTGCACTTACTTGGAAGGATTCCTCTTCTCCATGGTTTGAGATCTAAGACCTTAAACTAATATCTATTCAAGAACTACATACGGCTTGATTCCCATTCCCATGGGATACATAGGAATGCCCAAACATCTCTTCTTTTGGTCATGCTCGAGTTCCACTAGTTTATCTATTTTTTTTCATAACTACATATGGATTGATTCCCATCCTCCTTGGATATGTAGAACTGCCTGAATGTCTAGTCTTCGCGTCCATCCCCGCCTCTTAGAGACCTCTCGATCATTGTGGCCCCTTGGCCTGCTTACATTCAAGAGAGGTGTATATGGTGTGGTATGAGATTATGTCCCCATTCACGTTGGGTTTGTAAAAAAATGCTGCACACCTCTCTCTCTAGAGTGACCCTTGCTCCCTTTTTCTATTCATGTCTCTTCGAGTCGGCTGACCTTAAGTTGGATCCCTCGACCCTCTTCGGTGAATCAATAATGGGCCCATGAGTACTCTGGTCTAGACCCTGGAGTGTTGGATTGTCTTAGACAAGCTTTCACCCATTATTCAAGCTTTGTGTTCCCCTTCATTTGGGCTCCCATAATCTTTTACATCTAAAGGGACCCCCAAATGCCTTGGATGATAGGCCTAAGATCTCTCCTACCATTATGGGCCAACATCCTCAAGTGATTTAGACAAAAAATTGATACATGTCCCGCATTGCGAATATGATCAGTAGTCAACGCTCATTTTTTGTTCCCATTTCAGGTCACACGATATGGATACTATGTTTTAAACATGGTCAATAGTTATCCTCCATCATCACACTATCCCCTTTAAATCCATAAATTTCGGTTACACAATTAACATCATTTTCCACCCCATTGTGTCCAATTAGAATTTCAACCCTCTCAGTACTATCCCTCAGTGCACATTTGCACGTTAGGAGGACGAATCCATAGAAAGACATCCTTCAGAGCTCCACACTAACTTTCCATTGGTGTGTATTCCATGTATTAAAAAAAACCTCTTCCTCCCCTATTTCCCACACAGAGTCCGACTCACATGGTCTTAGGGATCAGATTGAGGTCTGTGCTTAGTTGAAAGTATTCCCCTTCTCCCTGGTCCAAGATATAAGACCTTAAACTAATATCTCTTCAAGAAATACGTACAGATTGATTCCCATTCCCATGGGATATGTAGGAATGCCCAGACATCTCTTCATTGGGTCTAACTCAAGTTACACAAATTTATCTATTATGTTCTGCCTTTTAGGCCCCTGCCCTTATAGGACCACGTGATGTGGCGTGTGTGGGATTATACCTTCATTCACATCGGGGCTTACAATCTTCACATCACATACTCCCCTTCAAGGAGCTAGTCCCTTCAACCTCCTTCCCCATATTCTCTAACCTTTTTTGGCCCCCTCGGCCCGAGGTTTCTTCCTTAGAATTGTGTGCGGTGTGCTATGGGATTATTTCCTCATTCATATTGGGTATGATTTATCACACCATGAACATTCCATTTATGTCTAAGCCATATGACTTTAAACTACATTTACTAGTCCCACATGACATTAAACTGTTGTGTCTATACTGCATGAAGTTAAAATGCATGGTTAGACCCATCACATGACCCTAAACTATGACATTATCATCCTGGTCGCACGATGAAAAATGACACTACATCATGGTATCCTCATTCGAGGGGACATCATGTTTGGTATTGGTCACAAACCATACCATTTGTCAATTCTTGCACATGGCTTGATTATTGTGGTGATTCCTGGACTTTCTATCTTAGGTCCATCGCTTCACAAAAAAACAACACTCATTCATCCTAAAGGGAAAATAAGATCTATCAAATGCCGCTTCTTTTGGTGAAAGGGACAGACCCACACAACCTTATTATCTATAGAACTGGTATCTTACCATGTCATCTCAAGAACTACGTACGTCTTTATTCCCATTCTCATGGGATATGTAGGAACTCCCAGACATATTGTCCTCAGGTACAACCCCATGAATCTGAAATCCTTTCCTCTCTCTTTCAGCCCCTAGGCCCAACCCCTTTTGGGAACATGTGGTGTGGCGAGTACCTCATAGGTTCTCATTCACTTCAGGTTTTGAAATATACATACCGTGTGCCCCCTATGTCTTTTCCCAACCTGGTTCAAGTTCTATAACCCTAAACTAAGATCTACCTATGGGAACTACACGTCATGTTTGGCCACTTCACCACCCTGTGCACAGTCCATTAAATTAATCCCCCCTTAATGGCCCATCCTGCGACCATTAAGTTGGAAGCACGCAACCTCAAGACCCTTGTTCTTGGAGGGGGACTCGACACCCTCTATCTGATACGTCTTGTCATCATACTCAGATGCGTTGTGGATGTGCTTGAACTATGGAATTTTCACAGGTACATTCCCTCATTCCATGTCCAATCTTTGTGAGACTTTTATTTGGATCCTCATCCTCTTCCACGTCTGAAGGGACCCCCTTTACTGTCACGAACCAGGCCGGGTCGTCATCCGACCCGACGCCCAACCCGGTCCGCGGCAAGACCCGAAGGGCGTTCCCGATCCCCACGGGCTGGCACAAGTGCCTGGGTATCAAAACTAACACATGGGAACGATTTTACCCAAAATAAAAGACAGAAAAACAACTAACTAGATAAATAAACTGAAATTATAAATAGGCAACAAAACATGCCTTTAAACTATGAACAAGTTTAAAGTCTACAACTTGATGCAATAACTAAAAAGAAAAGACGACAGCAGAAACTAAAGCTTATGCTCAAACCTCCCGGCAGAAGAGAGGCCACATCAACACCATTCTGCATGAGAAGACCAACCACAACATGGACCACCATCACTGAGCACGACGCACAACCTGGAATACACAGAAACAAGGTCTACATACACCCAAATGTGTATGTAGGGTGTGAGGCAAAAGCCCAATAGGACATCACCCAATAGAAAGGTTCCATGCCACAACATCAAAAAGGCAATTTAATGTGTCTATTAAAAAGTTTAATTTAAAAATTCTTTTAAAGAAAACATTTACAAGCTAAATGATAAAAGAAAAACATTAAAAAGAACTCATTTAACAAACACGATTTTTAAAGGGGAAAAGAAATGTTCAATATGGGAACACACACACATACTCACACACACACACACCCATACTCACACACACAAACACACATACTCACACACACACACACACATACTCACACACACACACACATACTCAAGTGGTCTTCCATATGCCGACGTAAGGCACCACGCCAAAGATGGTAGAGCACTACGGGTAAATCCCCTAAGGTTCATCTAGCTCGAGTGGGACCCTAGAAACCTCGTGTCTCGGTGAAACGTGGCTTAGAAGGCCAAGACCCTCAGAAAACGTGGCTTAGAAGGCCACGACCCTCAGAACACGTGGCTTAGAAGGCCACGACCCTCAGATATCATGTTTAGTTAGTGTTGCAATCGTCAATCCAGCTAAGTGAAACAGGGACGACACCCATCCGGTTCACTAGCGTACTAGTTCTAGTCTGCCCACCTAGATACCCAGGGTTTTCCCTTGTGCTCAAACATGTTTCACATTCAAATCACACTCCACTTTCACATTTCGCAAACCAAGAATGACATTACACAAAAGGTCACCGCTTCATACCAAAACACCATTTCCAAGACACACGCACACCAAGGACATGTCTCATTTTATAAAAATACACCACTTTAAAAATGGAAGCGCATTCAACTCCTTCAAAATACCCTTTTTACATCATATAAATGTACCAAAGAGACATTTGATCTATTAATGAAACCGTTTCAGGAAAAACCAAAAAAAGACATTACACCAAAGCCCACTTGATTTTATATTGAGACATCACTTTACAACTTGATACACGGGGTAACCATATCAAGACTTGTTTTCCATTATTAAAACAATTTTTGCATTTCAATTTCAAAAGTACACAACAAGTCAAACACACCAAATGTGATTCATATACTTTGAAAATGTCTATTTAAATACACAAACATCTAAAGCGACTTGAAAACACCTTTCGCACCTACCAAACATCCCTCAAAACCTTTCAACCATGTTTGAAATCCCAAATACCACTCAAATAAACAATCGCTCAGTTTGCAAAACATATTACATGTATACCATAAAACCTCACTGCAAAACACAAAAATCTTCACATAAAAAGAACATTCTAGAATCAATTGAACACTCAACTTTTCTAAAACCTCATTTCACCATTTGCACAATTTATTAGACACCTTTAAAATTTACCACAACAAGGTCGAAAAAAAAACATTTCAAAAGAGAGCGCAATTTTCTTCAGGTACGCATGTCAAACAAATTTATAAAACGCATTTTGTGCCACTTACAAAACACAACCATTCATTTATACAACAACACATATAAATAATAAAAGCATACTACTTAGGAAATCCAATTTTCATCAAACAAGAATGCCAAAGAATTATAAACATAGATCGCACTGTGAAATTATATCATGGAACATATTAAGTATATCTAAACAAACAAATTAAATTATCTAGATGATGCAAAGGCATGGAACCACCTACCTCAACGTAGAAACCCGAGAATTGATGTGAAACCTTCAAATTCTAGCGCGAAACATCAATCGCGCTCCGTTTGCACCACAAGGAACCTCGCGCAAACTCAATTTCATGAATTCGAATTAAACACATCAAGTTAAGACCACAAAACCGAACCTCATATCTGCTGGAAAATAAAAACTAAAATAGAAAACTTGCAGAAAGAAAGAAATAATAGTAATAGTAATAAATGAAAAATTATGACAATAATAAAACTAAAGGGAGGATATGGTTCGGCTAAGGGGAAAAATGGGCAGAAAGTCCGACCGTCGGAACAGGTTCGGCCGGCGAGGGAAAAGCAGGAGGCAAGGGGGTGCGGGGAGTCCGTGGTGTGATCCGAGAGGGGGAGGACGCTGGACTGGGGAAATAGGGAGGCGGTGCAAAACCGGAGAGAAAGGGGAGAGATAGGTCACGCAAGGGGAAAGCCGGGGTGTGCGGGGTTCACCGGTGCAGCCACCGGGGTGCGTCGGGGTTCACCGGAGCAGGGGGCGCAACCCGGTCGTCGGACGGGAGGACTGCCGGGAAGGTGGGGTGCGGCGCTAGCAGGGTGGACGGAGGAGGAAGGAGTGCGGCAGGGGGCGCCGGCTGGGCAGAGGGCGGATCTGGTGAAGGGGGGGGGGTGTTCGTCGGATCGGGCAGGGGCGGCGGCCAGCTGGGAGGGTGACGGCGCGGCGGCCGGCTGGGAGGGAGACGACGCGGCGGCCGGATGGTAGGGCGACGGCGCGGCGGCCGGCTGGTAGGGCGACGGTGCGGGCTGAAGCAAGAGTGGGGGGCGGCGGCGCACCAGGGGGGAAAGGGGTGACGGGAGAGAGTTTGAGGGGAGAGACCCGAAACCCTAAATGGTTAAAAAAACAATAAATAAAATAAAAACAAATAAGCAAACAAAATAAAAGAAATGAAAAGGAAAAAAAAAGTAATAAATAAAATAGTAATAATATAAATAATAAGGTGGAAAAAGAATGAGGATAAAATACTAAGACTCATTTGATAACCCTAAAATAAAATAAAGAATTATGTTAGCTAAGATAATAATAACAATAATAATAAAATTAACGAAACAATAATAATTGTAATAAACTAAAATAGAAATAATAATAATAATCTCAAATGACATTATTATGAATATTATTATTAAAACAAATGTTAATTCATTTTATTTCATTAATTAAACATTAGCAAGGTGTGCGGTGAACCAGACGAGGTCACGCGGTGTCCCAGGCAAGGCCGCGCAACCTCAACCGCGCTGCGCTGGACCCAATCAAAGTCAAAACACATGTTTTTTAATTAACTTAGAAATTTTATGTCGTGCCTTGACCCGAACCACCAGATGCCCCGAAAAATTATTAAAAAGATAAATTTTTAAAAAAAGACGGGTGTGACAATTCTCCCCACCATAAAGCTTTCCGTCCCCGGAAAGCCACAACTAAGGCTGAGACCAAAAGTAAGAAACGACACCCCTTAAGGTTTAAATAAGATCTCTATGAGAACGAGAGAAAGGAGGAAAACACATCGTGCTCAGAGGAGGTGACTAAAAAGACAGCCTCAAGAAAATCGTAAAAGACCTTCTCATATGCATCGACCGCCCCAAAGAGGTGAAACAACTCGAGTTAATTAATCAAGGAAAGGAACTCTCGCACTCACGAGAACCAACTTCACAACATGAAACAACTCAAACACTATTAGATCGAAACCACACCATCTGGCTAGAAAGAACAAATAAGGTCAACCCACGTCCCCAGAACGTTCTTACCACTTATCACCAAACCATATTTAAAGCAGAAGCTATAGATCAACATGGGGAAGCTCGAGGGGCTCCCCACCATTAATGAAAATTCCAGCACTGATTCATTCTAGATACATCTATGTGAGACCCAATGTGGGTCTCCCCACCATTAATAACCTACCAACGCCCAAGGTGAGAATAGAAAACCAACATGGGGAGGTCCGGGCAGACTCCCCACCATTAAGGAAAGGCCAACACCGATTTATTCCAGAGACCATTGTGTGAGATACATCGTGGGTCTCGCCGCCATTAGAACTAATCAAATGATACAGAACTTTAGATATTTTCTGACGGGGACCAAACACCCCACCACAAGGGGCGGGGAGGGTGGGGCCCAACCACTAGGCGTCAAAACCAGGGCCGAGCACAACCAACATCTCAAAGTTTCCTGGATGAACACCATTCAGATTTGAGACTGAGTTACCCAACAGACTCTCATAAGGACCACTAAAGCGACTGCATCCAGTGGAACACAACCCCCAAGACTTTAAGGCACTCGACGAACACGCTTGCACGTGGTTGCGAAAACCTTATGCAACCAGACGACTCATTCAGAGCGGAACAACCATAGAAAACAATTTACGTTACTTTCACTCTCGAAACTGATGACAGAAATCAGGTTGGGGTCTCGTACAGTCCCAGGGTTCCTGACCACGCGCCAGCTTCACTCCGAGGCCTATGGCTGGAGCACTGATGTTTGAAGCATCCCCTGCCTCGCTGTCAGGTATTGAAGACTCCCGTGCGAAGCTTCTCCTTTTGGTGTCATACGCAACCTCACTGCAACTGAGACGGCACCAGCAACACAACAAATTACAGCATCTGACTGATCATACGCGGAACATTCCCCAACACCAGAGTTGAAATGGTGCATGTGCATCACCCTTTGTCACACTAAATGAGAACACGACACCACGAATCGTCACTGGACATGATCATTTCTGTCGAGAGAGACATTATACTGAGAAAGACTTTAAATTGTGCCTTGAACAACACGTGATTCCTGCAAACGACCATAGCAGCCTCATATGACCGGGTCTGCCAAACTAGTAGTCTAACATGAACCTTTTCTTAAACGAGGCAAACCAAAAACCAGAGGTCATTTAGAATGGTCGGCTACACCGACGACTTAGGGTTGCTTCCAAACCACCGTTGACTATAAAAGAGGTCTCACGCTGCAAGACGTCACCGAAAACGACCCTTACAACCGATGAAAAATACTACAAAACCCTTCAAGACTCTGGTCAACACTGAAAGTTTGGAACCGCCTTCACCCTTCCCCGCCGGATTTCCTTTCGCCATTCCAGGGGGAAACCTTTAAACATGACGACATCAAACCTCATACCCAATGACTCGGTCAACTCAAATGACCAAAACTACCTTCAACTCCCCTCGCATCTGTCGTCCCGCTGTGAGAGGATCCGCTTAGTTGCAAAAAGGAGACGTGAGTTCAATTATAGAATCCAAGAAGAGATTCCTCTGATCAACTGGAGGGTCAACCAATGGCGAATTGCCCGTGGCCACACTTTAATCACATGTAAAAACTTTATGGGGCGTAAACTAGTTGAGAAAGAAAACCATGAACCCAACCAAACTAGTCCGATAGCCAAAACATACCACAAGCGAACACTAGGTGTGCAGGGGAAACAACTACAAGGGCTTCCCGATGTACTCTTCAAAGGAATTTACTAACCACACGCTTGCATACCAACTTACAAATAAGAATTCAAACTTAGGACACAACCATTCCGAAAAGAAATCCTCGGCTCAAAACGCCTCACATCCAACATTTTCAAAACACAAGGACACGCCACACAAACACTGTTAACTAAAAACACCAAATTTCTTACCTTTAACAAAACATTTTGAAAATAAGTAAACCCAGTGGATTGTACAAACACCAATGGCGTCCCATGAGCCTCGCACATGCATGTTCCCGTGCCGCACCGACACCCAACACATGTCATCCAGGCACTCATCCTCTCGGGCCATTAACCATTTCCCTTTTCGTACACACTCATGCATGTGGTTGCCCATGAGAGCGCCAAGGATCAAAACCAAATCTTTCCATTTTTATTTCAAAACCAAAACATTCAACCCACACCTTTCAAACTTCATACATCAATTTCTTTTTAAAGCGTTTCATTTGAAAACATTTTCCATGACCAAAACATTTTTACTTAAAAACCAATTTCCCATGAATCCAAAACAAGGGGACGAGAAATGACGCAATAGAAACTTGTGTCAGCGGGTGACTGGAACGTATGGTTGGCGGCCATACGCCAGTCACGCCACTGCCACAGAGGGTATTCTAGGACAGCGTCCCTAGCTCCGCATGGCTTGCCAGACCCTGCGAGCTCACTAGGACAACTGACCTAACCCCTTTTCTTTTCCCTTGGACAAGATTTTCCGCAAGGACCAAAACTCAGACAACCCTCGACATACGCTGGTAACTTGAGTCCCACCACGAGGTGTGCTGGCCAGGCACATTACTCGTAGCCAGGACGTCGAGTCCCGACAACCGTAACTCTAGTCCACCGTGACTCTATCCCAAAAGAAAACGACCCAAGAGAGCAAACCTTGCCCTCTGATACCATTTTGTCACGAACCAGGCCGGGTCGTCATCCGACCCGGCACCCAACCCGGTCCGCGGCAAGACCCGAAGGGCGTTCCCGATCCCCACGGGCTGGCACAAGTGCCCGGGTATCAAAACTAACACATGGGAACGATTTTACCCAAAATAAAAGACAGAAAAACAACTAACCAGATAAATAAACTGAAATTATAAATAGACAACAAAACATGCCTTTAAACTATGAACAAGTTTAAAGTCTACAACTTGATGCAATAACTAAAAAGAAAAGACGACAGCAGAAACTAAAGCTTATGCTCAAACCTCCCGGCAGAAGAGAGGCCACATCAACACCATTCTGCATGAGAAGACCAACCACAACATGGACCACCATCACTGAGCACGACGCACAACCTGGAATACACAGAAACAAGGTCTACATACACCCAAAGGTGTATGTAGGGTGTGAGCCAAAAGACCAATAGGACGTCACCCAATAGAAAGGTTCCATGCCACAACATCAAAAAGGCAATTTAATGTGTCTATTCAAAAGTTTAATTTAAAAATTCTTTTAAAGAAAACATTTACAAGCTAAATGATAAAAGAAAAACATTAAAAAGAACTCATTTAACAAACACGATTTTTAAAGGGGAAAAGAAATGTTCAATATGGGAACACACACACATACTCACACACACACACACCCATACTCACACACACACACACACATACTCACACACACACACACACATACTCACACACACACACACATACTCAAGTGGTCTTCCATATGCCGACGGAAGGCACCACGCCAAAGATGGTAGAGCACTACGGGTAAATCCCCTAAGGTTCATCTAGCTCGAGTGGGACCCTAGAAACCTCGTGTCTCGGTGAAACGTGGCTTAGAAGGCCACGACCCTCAGAAAACGTGGCTTAGAAGGCCACGACCCTCAGAACACGTGGCTTAGAAGGCCACGACCCTCAGATATCATGTTTAGTTAGTGTTGCAATTGTCAATCCAGCTAAGTGAAACAGGGACGACACCCATCCGGTTCACTAGCGCACTAGTTCTAGTCTGCCCACCTAGATACCCAGGGTTTTCCCTTGTGCTCAAACATGTTTCACATTCAAATCACACTCCACTTTCACATTTTGCAAACCAAGCATGACATTACACAAAAGGTCACCGCTTCATACCAAAACACCATTTCCAAGACACACGCACACCAAGGACATGTCTCATTTTATAAAAATACACCACTTTAAAAATGGACGCGCATTCAACTCCTTCAAAATACCCTTTTTACGTCATATAAATGTACCAAAGAGCCATTTGATCTATTAATGAAACCGTTTCAGGAAAAACCAAAAAAAGACATTACACCAAAGACCACTTGATTTTATATTGAGACATCACTTTACAACTTGATACACGGGGTAACCATATCAAGACTTGTTTTCCATTATTAAAACAATTTTTGCATTTCAATTTCAAAAGTACACAACAAGTCAAACACACCAAATGTGATTCATATACTTTGAAAATGTCTATTTAAATACACAAACATCTAAAGCGACTTGAAAACACCTTTCGCACCTACCAAAAATCCCTCAAAACCTTTCAACCATGTTTGAAATCCCAAATACCGCTCAAATAAACAATCGCTCAGTTCGCAAAACATATTACATGTATACCATAAAACCTCACTGCAAAACACACAAATCTTCACATAAAAAGAACATTCTAGAATCAATTGAACACTCAACTTTTCTAAAACCTCATTTTCACCATTTGCACAATTTATTAGACACCTTTAAAATTTACCACAACAAGGTCGAAAAAAAAACATTTCAAAAGAGAGCGCAATTTTCTTCAGGTACGCATGTCAAACAAATTTATAAAACGCATTTTGTGCCACTTACAAAACACAACCATTCATTTATACAACAACACATATAAATAATAAAAGCATACTACTTAGGAAATCCAATTTTCATCAAACAAGAATGCCAAAGAATTATAAACATAGATCGCACCGTGAAATTATATCATGGAACATATTAAGTATAACTAAACAAACAAATTAAATTATCTAGATGATGAAAAGGCATGGAACCACCTACCTCGACGTAGAAACCCAAGAATTGATGTGAAACCTTCAAATTCTAGCGCGAAACATCAATCGCGCTCCGTTTGCACCACAAGGAACCTCGCGCAAACTCAATTTCATGAATTCGAATTAAACACATCAAGTTAAGACCACAAAACCGAACCTCATATCTGCTGGAAAATAAAAACTAAAACAGAAAACTTGCAGAAAGAAAGAAATAATAGTAATAGTAATAAATGAAAAATCATGATAATAATAAAACTAAAGGGAGGATATGGTTCGGCTAAGGGGAAAAATGGCCAGAAAGTCCGACCGTCGGAACAGGTTCGGCCGGCGAGGGAAAAGCAGGAGGCAAGGCGGTGCGGGGAGTCCGTGGTGCGATCCGAGAGGGGGAGGCCGCTGGACTGGGGAAATAGGGAGGCAGTGCAAAACCGGAGAGAAGGGGGAGAGATAGGTCACGCAAGGGGAAAGCCGGGGTGTGCGGGGTTCACCGGTGCAGCCACCGGGGTGCGTCGGGGTTCACCGGAGCAGGGGGCGCAACCCGGTCGTCGGACGGGAGGACTGCCGGGAAGGTGGCGTGCGGCGCTAGCAGGGTGGACGGAGGAGGAAGGAGTGCAGCAGGGGGCGCCGGCTGGGCAGAGGGCGGATCTGGTGAAGGGGGGGGGGGTGTTCGTCAGATCTGGCAGGGGCGGCGGCCAGCTGGGAGGGTGACGGCGCGGCGGCCGGCTGGGAGGGCGACGGCGCGGCGACCGGCTGGTAGGGCGACGGCGCGACAGCCGGCTGGTAGGGCGACGGTGCGGCGGCCGGCTGGTAGGGCGACGGCGCGGGCTGAAGCAAGAGTGGGGGGCGGCGGCGCACCAGGGGGGAAAGGGGTGACGGGAGAGAGTTTGAGGGGAGAGACCCGAAACCCTAAATGGTTAAAAAAAACAATAAAAAAAATAAAAAAAATAAGCAAACAAAATAAAAGAAATGAAAAGGAAAAAAAAAGTAATAAATAAAATAGTAATAATATAAATAATAAGGTGGAAAAAGAATGAGGATAAAATACTAAGACTCATTTGATAACCCTAAAATAAAATAAAGAATTATGTTAGAAAAGATTATAATAACAATAATAATAAAATTAACGAAACAATAATAATTGTAATAAACTAAAATAGAAATAATAATAATAATCTCAAATGAAATTATTATGAATATTATTATTAAAACAAACGTTAATTCATTTTATTTCATTAATTAAACATTAGCAAGGTGTGCGGTGAACCATACGGGGTCACGCAGTGTCCCAGGCAAGGCCGCGCAGCCTCAACCGCGCTGCGCTGGACCCAATCAAAGTCAAAACACATGTTTTTTAATTAACTTAGAAATTTTATGTCGGGCCTTGACCCGAACCACCAGATTCCCCAAAAAATTATTAAAAAGATAAATTTAAAAAAAAGACGGGTGTGACATTTACAGCCAGGTCCCAAGCCACATTGGTTTACCTACTAACTTGGGACAACGTACCTGACGTCCTCGGACGACATTTGTGACAACTCCAGTGTTTCGAACATGGTCAGTGGCCAACCCTCATTTGTCTATCCCTATTCCAGAAAAACACAAAAAAAATACTATGTTTCAAACTTGGTCAACATTTATCCCCTATCTTCATGCCACCATCATTGTGGTCTATATCTTGAGCATCATGATTCACACATTTCCAGTTCCTTATGTCCAAGTGGAATTCCAACATAATCGGCTCACCCCTTCACGCATCTAGGTGTACTATATAGGTGGGTCAACATCATTAGGAAATCATTCACCTAGTGTCCCATCACCCCTGACATGTTTCTTCATGTTCTAGGGAAGTCCCATCACTACTCCTTGTTTCCCAAATCAAACATGACTCATGTGGGCTTAGTAGTTATGGATGGACATGTACTAGCACAACCATGACACACATTCCTTTCTTTGTCCCATATGATGTTAAACTACACTATTAGCACTAAATTTGGATTGATTCCCATCCTCATGGGATATGTTGAATTGTCTAGACAACTCGTCTTGGGCCCAACCTAGTTTTCACATTCAGTCCCTTGAACTAGGGATTCTTCTGAGAGAGTGTGGTGTGGCATGGAATCTTATGGTCCTCGTTCATGTCGGGGTATGTACTGTGCCACACATTTCCTTACTGGGTAGCCATTTCTTCAATGAATGAAATTAAACTACGGTTATTACCTAAACACGTTCAGGATTCCCTATGTTAATCAAGGGATGTGTCAGCATCATCTCCAGAGAGGATTCTCCCTACCAGTGTTGGTATCTGACCACGACATGATTTAAGAACTACATATGGATTGATTCTCATCTTTATGGGATACATAGATATGCCTAGGAATTTCTTCTTAGGCCCAGCCCCATGTTCATTAACCCATCTGGCCCCTCAGCACTGATCTTGGTCCAGGAAATATAACCTTTAAACTATGTACACCATCCTCACTATATGACATAAAACTACATGTCATTCCAGGTCCTTACCAGAGATTTCATGTTCAGAAGTAGTTATGATCCCTGATTAGACCGATGCACCCACATAATGTGCCTTCACCATAGTGGCGTAATTTCAAGAGTGCAGGACTCTATTAGAACAACCCATCACTCCATATTCCATGATTTTCATGCCCATTATTCATACCCTCATCCTATTTCACATATAAAAGAACCCCCTAATAGTATGGATGCTCGACCTATGGATCACCTACTATACTGGGCCAACATTTTTCAAGACTAATGGATGAAATTTCGAGTCAAGCCTTGTGTTTTGAATATGGTCTACGACCGACCCTCATTTGTTATTCCCATTTCAGGATAACACAATAATGATACTGTGTTTCAAACATGGCCAACAGTTATTCTTCATTGTCACACCATCCCTACAAAGTTATGAATTTTGTGTATCATGATTCACACCTTCCAATCCCTTATATTTGGATTAATTTCAAACACCTCTAGCGGTATCCCGCTTCTACACTATAGCACATTGGGAAGATGACACATAGATTGTTCTGAGATCCCCATACTCTAATTGGGACTATTTCTTTTATTCCTGGAAATCCAGATTGGTTGTTTGAACCTCGGATGCCTAAAACTTGGTTGGCACTCTTATATTCACACGAAGTAATAGTTCCAGCATCCCTTGTCTCTCACATAGGGTATGAACAATGTGATCTTAGGAATGGATCACTATTTATTTTAGGATTATGGTCAAAGCTCATTAAAATAAACAAGAAAATAGTTCATTCATGCATACAATTCAGAGCTGGAAGTTATAAAGAAGGATGTGTTTAGGGGGATTGCCAAAACAGGGCCCTTAAGGATCGACATTTGGGATGGACTATTCCAATGCTGCCACCTTCCGACTTGTGGCATCCAGTATCAATTCTCATCCCATGATATCCTACTATTTGATAGTAGCAGCGAGGTGCAACTTATTATCCCTGGCCTATTCCCATGATTGTTTAGTCTGGAGCTCAATAATTTTGTGATTTGCTTGCATTATCTACTCCAGAGCATCCGCGATCTGGGCCTTAAATCGCTTAATGAGCTCAAATTGGTTTGAAATGAGTTCCTCCGTTTCCTTCTATTGTTCCTCATGGTGTTGAACTTCATGCTCCTTCTCTAGGAAGGATTAATTATTCTTTGAATCCTCCTGGTGTTGGGAAATGTCTGAATGTTGGAAATCCTCCTGTATCCTCTCTGCCATGTAATCATGGATCATTACGTGAGAATGGAGAGCATCTACCCCTCCAGTGTAGAGAAAGCTTACCCAACTGCAGAGTGACCCCATCCGGATTATCCATTCTACCTGTGGATAGATGAGAAAGCATCTGATGCACTTCTATGCCTTGCGCTATGTCATATGGCTCTCCTCAGTAGAATCTGAGTCAGAATTGTTGATTTATTCGGGGTCCACATGCCTATATTCAAGGAAAGCATCAAGGAGTTCAATGATAGGGTCTTATTCAGAAACTCCCTCCTCGTCAGTGGCTTCACTCTCGTCATGCTGAAGCTCCATCCTGGCAACATTACCACCTATCATTATAATCTTTTTCTCATCAAGTACTATGGTAGGGCCACCAAAAATGGTTTCTTCTGTAAAGGCTGATGTAGTCGCTGGTAGGACTCCTGCAGATGTCCCAGACTTGATTGTTTGTTGTACCTCCGACCTTGCAATGACTGAATCAGGCTTCAGTATCTTGATTATCTAAATTCCCCAGAAAATAGGAGAACCAATGAAAAAGGACTTATGGGAGCCAATTGCGGCAGTATCCAATGCTTGTGTCATGGCAGGGGCCGCCGCCATAGGGGATCCTTCTGTGATTTTCAACTCAATCACCGGTGTCGGCTCCTCTTGAACAATGGGGATGTAGGGGGACTCTCCTTCTAGCTCATTGTTTACAACTCCATCCCTAATTATCACCCACTATGATTGGTCCTGAGGACAGGCTCCAGAGAATGCTCCCCGGCCGCCATAGGCACACCTTCATACCCTATGGGGAAGGCTTCCTGGGAACCCTCAACCATGTTTTCTTAAACTTAATATAATTTGGTTCATGGATCGAGATTGTGAAAATATAAAGGACAGTGGATATAAGGTTTAAACTTACCTCGAGCTGCTCTGCCAGTTCTGCGTTGGAACCTATGATTTCGCCGCTCTCCCGTGATCTCTGCTAGTGAGAGGGAGCTTCTGAAGGCCCCTCACCACCAAGACCTTAAATTTGGTCCTCCTACTCTTCTTCACCTCCACCTTCTTCCCATTATTCATCATCATCATCATCATCATCTTCTTCTTCTCCCTCTTCCTCTATACTTTCATCCTTGGGTGGCCACATTTCTGGGTCATCTTCCTAACCAAGCATCACTACCACCAGGAGATGCGGTTCTTCATACTGCCCACACTGGTATGCGTACATATCCATGGATTTCAGGTATGCATGCCGACGATTAATGTTTTCTCTATCCCTTATCTATATGTGTCCTATGTATGGAAAATCAAGACCGGTGTGTACCAACTGCCACCACAATTATTCAATAGACATAGACTGCCACAATTTTCTCCAGGAAGACCACAAAGAGGGGAAGATAGCGTCAGAAAATGGCTTCAAAAGGTACCTGAGTTGTGTTGCCTAAATTCTCTGGCTAGCCCACGAGGCCGCATACGGGACCACCTTTCTCCGAAAGGGGGTGGCACATTCTCGGCTTGCGTTTCTCCAGTCAATGAAGTGTCGGCTTTTCCCATGCTAGCCACCTAGCCCATTCTTTTCCTCACCTCTCCCATGAAACCTCATCTACCTCCATACTCTTCGGGCACCTCACTGGCCACCTTAATTTGTCAGATGCGCTTCTAAAGAATCTCCTTGGGGTATTTTTTTTGTCGAGTGTTCATCATACTCTATTGAAAGGCTTGTACTGATGTTGGTGGGGGGAAGAGTGGTGAATTTTCCCAAGCTGGATGTCGTGAACATAATCCACAGTTGGCGTAGAATAAAAGGATGTAATTCTTTAAGAACCTTTGTATATACTTTCTTTGGCATCCGTTGAATTCACCTGAACTTCCTGGAAAACCTGGTCGGCACGTACGGTTTGCAAAAGATTTTACTATCAATTCGGGAAACTAGTACGCCACTCAGATGCTCTAAAGGTACTCCATCTTCTCTAATGCCCCCCCTCCTATCATCTACCTTCTGAATTACTGAGTATTGGAATGGGTGAAAGTCAAAGTGGGTGTGAAAGCTAATCTTGAGCTTGATCACCTTGTCTCTGAGCGTTAGGAGGTGAATTCCCAAAATGTTCAAGAGAGATGGCTGCATACCGTTACCAGGGGTGAATGGAATTCGGGAAGTCATACTCGCCATAGTGGGCCGCAATCCAGCCATGAAGAATTTGGAAAGTCCCACATATCTTCTTGGGCATACATCCCCTTGAGATATTACTCAGAATGTTGTACATCTTGGCCAACACCGGCACTCCTAGGCTGTCCTTGTTCTTCAATGCCATGATCCTGACCATCACTAGCATCGCTGGGCGGACCCTCATCCTTGTGTACCTCACTGAAAAAAAACACCCACTCAAGAATGCGACATTAAACCCGACATATCTCACATTCGTGTCTCGACCTTAATTAATGAGAAATCCCCACAACCGATACTCTCATGTCTCTATAACCCTCTAGTATGATCCTGCTTTCACTCTCTAAGATGTGTTTGAGCATTTTTTACCTCAGCCTAGCATCTTCACAGTCGTGTCCTGCACTAGGAAAAGGCTAAAACACCCTGAATATGGTTTGTCCTTTAGGATATATTTTATTTTTATCTCCTCCTTAGCCAGCTCCAGCAGGTGCCATGACAGGATTGGGGTGTGTGTCCTATCCCCCCAAACATTCTTCATTGGAAGGAACTCATCCTACTGGTACCCCTCCAAGGGGATTACCCTGATATAATGGATATCTCACAGACTGATGCCCACCTCCCCATGGTGGTGGTGTAAGGTGTTGGTATCAGGGGACCAAAGACTGAATAGCTCTGCTACCAAGTCCTACTATCAGTAGAAATGAAATTGGGACATCCAGATGGCCTCAAAAATCCCGATGGACTGCAGATTCGGCCCAAATTCCTCGCATGTTTGATGTACACAGTATGTCCATTCCCATTCATTGGTGAAGTTTCCCCCAGATATAAAATACCATTCCTTCCATCCCTTTATCTCGTCAGTAATGCTGCTTTTGAAAGTACATGCATAAATAGCGGGAGATTCCTCGGGAATTGGATCACTTCCCAAAACCGTCCTGGTCTTCAGATTTAGGACATAGATGGATTTGTTATGCGTTTCCCTAGAAGGATGGATGTAGTTTGTAATATGGAATTGTGGAATAATATCTTCATACATCACCCACGACCGCGGTGTATCCATCTTGAAACTGGGCATTAGCTCCTCTTACAGAAGGATGAAGTTCCATAGTGGCATGATATCGCTCAGAACATAGTATTTTTGAGCTTGATTAAGAATTCCAAAAATCATCTGGTTATCAGATAGAACCCTCCTCGCACAAAGAATCAAAGGGTTTGTGATCATCTGAGTACTTCTCGCAGCAGCGTCAGCCTCCCTCTCAGCATCAGTCTGTTGAGCGGCCATTTTGGAAATCCTAAGGGGTTAGCACGAATGAATGAAGTTTGGGGTGAATTTTTTTTGGAGGAGTGCAGGAATGTTGATCTGCACAAAAAATGTGGGATAACACGCAAAACCCAGGGTCGGCTGTTGAAACTTACGCACTGATCGAGAATGTTTTTCACACGAGAGAAAATCACCTTTCATGTGGAAAAAAGTTAAAAGTAGGGGCCTGGGGGAGGGGGGGGGGGCTCAAAAAATTTATAGGCATGGACTCACCTTCTGCACACACAGAACCGGTTAGTGCATGCAAAATACGTTTTTTGCGCACACCAAACAACCACTTCTCTGTTTTTCGACGTGCCCTCAGCATCTGACCTTCAGGTTCCCATTCAGCATTGATTCTGAGGGGGGGGGGGGATTTTTTGATGATGAAATTTGGAGAAGTCCATCATCGGGAGGATAAAAAACCAACAAAGGAACTTGGGAGGGGAAGAGAAGATTATGGTACTAGGGAGGCAGCTTCACGAAAGATTTCGACAGTGCGCGCTAGAGGCCCCCGACACACAAAATATTGCATGCCCAACACGAAATCAAGGGAGAGCATCTGCACAGCTCCCGTTTGCGTGCCCCATGAAGTGTCAAGTGCATGGTTGCACACATCACCCATTTGCGCATTAAATTCACCGTCAAGGATGACCTTCCGCACATCACCTCTTTTGTGCGCCCAATGCGCCGTCGAGCATGAAGTTGTGCATAGTGCCCCTTTGCACACCCAATCTGACGTCCACTGTGTGTTTGAGCACCATGTCCCTTTAAATGCCACCCTTGTGGACTTCTTCTATAAAAAGAAACGTACCCCCGCCCGTCGGGGATGGGAAGAGATGACGAAACGATGCTCTGCTGCAAAAAAATACCTCTTCCATGACCGCGCGAAAAACACCATGGCCTTCAGGTATTGGATTTTGTGAGATAGGTCCCCTAAGGGACCTCCTTCAGGTGGTCCCTCTTGGGAATGATCCTCATTAATTTCCTTTCTCCCAAAGCCTTTTTCATGCAAGAGACCTCATTTTCGCAGAAGTTTCTTCTGCATCAGACCTCCCTTGCATGAATCCCCTTCCTTATTGCACGAAACCCTTCCATATTTCCCATAGACCTTCCATATTTCATGCATCCCTACTCTGTTTCACACAACCCTCCCATATTGCATGCAGAACTTCCATCTTTTGCCAAGCCTATTCACTTGCACGCGCTCCATGTGTCGTCCTCCCCTCAAGGGACCATGCGTGAGCCCCTCTTATGCACACTACACATGCATCACATGCTCTCTTTCTGTGTGGCTCTTAAAGTTTGCATGAAGTGATTTAAAAGTCCCTTGGGTGGTGCCTCACATTGCGTTACTTCACCTCATGCTTCTTCACATAGGCACACTAATGGTTGTTGCTTCTTCGTACAACCACACTAACATAGAACCTCAAAGGATCACTCCATAACACCCAGTCTCCATGGAATTTCTGAGGCCTTCCCTTCCCCAAGGGGAGGGAGGTATCCATTATGTATGTCCTAGGGGTGCATAGAGAACCCGCCTCATCTGAGCTGTCAGACGTAAAACTACCAAGAATCATCGTCCTCAGCACATGATGTTAAACTGTGGCCTCACCCCATGCATTATAAGCGAGGTGCATCATCTCAGACATTATCTATGCACATTGGTCTCCACGAGAGTGAGATCATTCCTCACATTGAATGAGATTTTCTTTATTAGAGCAGTATTTATCTATGGAGAAAGGTAAACCACCTTGGTGTAAGACCCGAATCTTTTCTTGTAGGAGGTAGCATCCCCACTCCTCCTCTATTCCTCGAGGCTTAATACCTTTGGGATTTCTCACCACCTAGGCCTCCATCTTGAATTAAGTCCCAATATCCATCACCTCGGGCTGATAACCATGCATAAGCCCCTGATTTCCCTTGGGGCTGCGGACCATGGGTAAGCCCCTATTTCCTATTTGGGACACTAACCACGTGTAAACCCCCATTCCCCTTCCCCCAAATGCACCTTCCACGACGTGATCCTCAGGACTTTTCTACCTCTTTTTTCTCACACCGAGCATGACTCACGTGGGCTTAGAGTAACCATTAAATATAACATCCTCTCTGATAAGCCTAGAGTGTAAGCCCCAAACCCCATACTGAACTATGTGGACATTGATCCTTACCAAGGAAAGGTATGTAGGAAGCCTCCCTGAGGTTCAAGCCCACCATCCATTGGTTCTGACCCCTTCACATCGGTTCCCACTCCACCTGAACTACGTGGAATTTGATCCTTTCCAAGGAAGGATTTGTAGGAATCCTCCCTGAGGTTTAAGGCCACCGTCAAATGGTCATGACCATCTTCATGCCGGTTCACCACAATCACCCGAACTAAATGGGATTTTATCCTGGCGAAGGAAAGGTATGTAGAAATCCTCCCTGAGGTTCAAGCCCACCATCAATTGGTTCTGACCACCTTCATGTCAGTTCCCACTCAACCTAAACTACATGGACTTTGATCCTTGCCAAGGCAAGGTACATAGGAATCCTCTATGAGGTTCAAGCCCACCATCCATTGGTTTCGACCCTCTTCATGTTAGTTCGCCACACTCACCAGAACTACGTGGACTTTGATCCTTGCCCTGGAAAGGTACATAGGAAGCCTTCCTGAGGTTCAAGCCAGCCATCCATTGGTTTCGACCCCCTTCACATCAATTCCCACTCCACCTGAACTACGTGGACCTTGATCCTTGACAAAGAAAAGGTATGTAGGAACCCTTTCTAAGGTTCAATCCCACCATCCATTGGTCCCGACTATCTTCACTTCGGTTTACCACACTCACCTGAACTATGTGGACTTTGATCCTTGCCAAGGCAAGGTATGTAGGAAGCCTCCCTGAGGTTCAATCCCAACACCCATTGGTCCCGACCACTTCACACCAGTCCACCTTGGTACTACATGACGTTAAACGGTACACCCTCTTTTCTTCCCGCAAGATGTTAAACTATACTCGTTCGAACTACATGGGCTTTTATCCTTGTCTCCTAGACAAGGTACATAGGAAGCCTCCCTAAGGTTCAACCCCATCCATTGGAAAGCCATTGCAACCCCCATCTAGCAGTAAGCCGTTGTCAGCCCCATTTTTTAGTAATCCATTGAAGTCCACAATCGATGGTAAGCCATCTTTAGATGAACTATGTGGACTTTGACTCCCGGTCACGAGGATATGTAGGAAGCATCCCTGAGGATTATGCCCATCACTCATGTATCATCCTGATCTCTCCCTCGAGCACATGTGTTTCAAGAAGGTCATAACTCAACTTGGAGGTTCTATCTCCTCCAAATCCCATCCATGCGTCCATTCTCATGGGTCGCCTCCTCAGGTGTCCCATCATCCTGAACTACATGGACATTGATTCCCTACCATGGGGATGCGTAGGAGGTCTCTTAGAGGCTTAATCCTAACATCATCATTCCCCTCAAGTCGACTCCATCTCATTCTCCATACACCCCACTTAACCATCCATGATCTATCCCGATTCTTACCCGAGCCACCACATCCCGGTGGGATCACGCCAACTCATTCCCCATTCCCTTTAACAACAATCGAGTATCTAACCACGCATTAGCCCCAACATCAGTGTTCCCTCTAGGGGTTTCACCCAGCTAATCCAATCTAGTCAGTGTTCTGATTAGTATGATATGTCTTTTATATATGTTAAACTTGAGGAATACCCTATGTTAAACATGGGAAGTAGAAGAAAAACTCAGATACATGCCTATGGAATATAATTCCTTGCATTCGACATGGGATTCCTTAGGATTATGCGCCGTCGAGAAGCCCTATAATAAGGGGAAGAAATGCAGACACATTAGTATTCCAACATCCAGACACGCTAGTGATGTCTAACATGACTACAACCCCAACTGAATGTTGCTGCCCTGACCAGACCCCTTGGAATTTCTCGATAGAAGCCGTTTAATAAACCAGAGTCTATGAAGAAATGGCACTGGGAAGAGTTTCATGAACAAATTCTTAGTCTATAAGGGAGAATCAGACTAGGTGATGAGTTCCAAGGAGGAATCCATGGATAGAGGAACCAAAATCCCATCATCCCATTTTGAACAAGGTGAAAACATCCTTGAACTAGGGACAGATGCTGATCACCTTTGGAAAGCAGGAATACGGGGCAACAACTGCGTGCCCTCCACAGACGAACGCACGTGCCCTGACGAAAGTTTCAGAAACATAAATTTTCTATTCAAAACTACTTAAATTTTCCTTTTCTTTATGTAAACTATATTTAAATACACCCAATGAATCTTTCTCCACCCTTGAATATTTTTAAATATCAAATAAATACCTCACTTTGGGTATTTTGGATCTTTAAACAATCTCATATGAGTTCTCTAATAGTTTCAATCTTACAGTGTCTTTACATAGATCAACCAATAATTTGATATTTGATTTAACACCATCAGTTTCTTTCTATCAAAAGTTTTCATCCTTCTATAGAATCTTCTCATTAAAGATAACATATTTACTTTTGATTAACTGTCGAATATCATCATCCTAAAGTCAATATCGAATTTTTTTTCTCTGTATCCAATGAAGAAACAGATTTTCGATTTAACATTGAGCGTATCATGATATATAGAATAAAAAATATACTACACTAAGATTATGAAGACATTAATATAAATAATTTATTTTCATACAATGAATCCTTTAAAAGTTCCTATCCAATTTTCAATGTTGGACATATATTACCCAGAATGGCCCGAAGGCCTTCTTTTTTAATTGATTTTTGATTACCCCCCTTTCAAGTGATGATGTGGAACACTTACAAGGACCTTAGTATTAAAGATTACATGTCCCATTGGCCCTAGGAATTTTATAGACTATAATTGGAACTCCTCCTCCCAGCTTCTTCATCGGGATATCAGCTCTCCACCTTTCACATGGCTGTTCGGCTAAGATTCTCATGAAAGAACTGGATGGTACTGATGTAAATGACATAACCTCTCTTTATGAAAAATCATCTTAGTTTCTACTCTGTTTAATTATCTTTCTCTCATCCCATATGGAGTCTGCTCCTTTTAGAGTCTATCTGACCATTAAGCACAACTTTCTGGTGGCCCGAAGGCTTTGTGGTGACTCTAAGGCCTTGAGGTGGCCTGGAGGACTTGAGGTGGCCTGAAAGCCTTACTTTCTTGAAGGCCTTGGGTGCCCCAAAGGCCTTAAAGGACCCGGGGCTCAAACTGATGGCCTGAAATCCCAAACAGATGAATAGTTTTTCCTGCTACAGTACCGAACAGTACCTAGTATAGTGCCATTACAATAAATTGGAAATATGTCTCCACACGGTTGTGAACTTGGGTCTCTGGGATGCACTTTCCAAGTCCTCACCAACTGGGTTAAGGCTCTTGTGCATTTTGGAATCATATTGAGGAGATATACTGCTATGTTGAGTTCTTATACACAAATCCTCTATGTAATTTCTGATTAAAACCCCATGTTTTGAGATTTATTTATTAAATTACTATTCATATCCTTAAATGTTTCACTCTATTACTATTTTATGTTCACCTTATTATAATGATTTATACCATTCTTCTTTTTGAAATTTTGGATGTTATTTCTAATGTATTCAACTCATTTATTTGTAAGAAGATAAATTTAATATTAGAGTAAATTACTTTTACACTCAATCTTTATATTTAATTAAAATATTAATTACATTAGACATATTCTTTTTAATGTAATTCCAAAAATTACAAGTATCATCATCAGTAAAGGTTAAAAAGTATAGATATCAACAATAAGACTAAATAGGTTAATGTCCCAAAATTCATAACTGAACTAATTGTAGTTTCTATTCATTGGGATTCCATCAAACATAGTATTAATTGACCCTGATTTTTCCCAATACGAACCTTTAAAATATCCATATGGTCATTTATCATAGATCACATATTCCTTTTACCATTATAAAATATTCTCACTATGGTGACCAAATATGCAATAGAATATCTATAGGCCCTTAAATGATATACTTTTAGCTATTGAATGTTTTTCTAAAATTATAGTTAAGTAAGGAGTTATATGTTTTACACCTCATGTTACCACTATGGATCCCTAGGTAACTTCATTTACACTATTGAAAAATGTGTTACTATAACCTTCCAAATCAGGAAATCCAATAGAAATAAATCATTTCTATATACCAAGCATTAATATATCATATATAAGCTTAAAAAATCCTCTATTATTTATTAAAATTTTGACATATCCTTTCACCATAACTTATTGGGATTCGTTATCTGCTTGATGAAGTTTCCCAAACTACACAAATACATAATTCTCCATCTATATTTGATTATCACTTGAATGAAATGATGATCTAGAGTTAATCACATAAGATTCTAATGGTTTATTACCACTGATCTATAGTTGGATTCTACTTTCTATTAGACTAGTAGAATTTCAAATACCAGAATTTGATGTTCATATGGTATTTTCCTTAATAATGTTATAGTTTTTTACACTAATTTTCATCCCACAACTCCTGTATATAGGTCCTAGCCTAACTGAATTTCTTTAAATTCTCTCTCAAAACTTATATTATTATTATTTATTGAGATAGACTTGTTTCCATTGATGAGACATTTATCTTTCGACATTGTTGATTGAATTATTATATTTTTCTTGAACTCATATCTACCTAAGCTTGAAATTCATTATCTTGTTCTTTATATCTTAAAACACCAAGTCTGTTTTTCTACTAAAGCTAATAAATTTTTTGAAATTTTAATTCCAACTATCTGGAAGTGAATTCAACATAATTTGAGCTTATAAATCATCTATAAATGATACCTTCTAAAAAATTATCTACATATATATCATGTTAAATTTATTACCATGATTTTTTATTTGACTTTCTTATAATAACCATAATATGAACAACAGCTAGAACATTCCATCCTTATTTAGCGTCATTATATTTTCATACAATTATCTAAATTCTTTATTATCTTTTTTTAGTTTTATTTTACCAAAAGATAAAAGAAAGAATTGATTCCCAAATATATCCTCATCTGTTCTAATGTTTTCCTATCCATCCATTCCCATTCAATTGTCCACATTTTTATAAATATTCACCTATGAACATAATATCTCGGTTCTTTTAAATCAGATGGTACTCCTACATAAATATCTAAAATCAATAATCCATTACAATTAATTTACCTATCCTTATACTGTCATCATTTTATTGCATAAGTTGTATGGATATTAATTTATCCATGAAAATGAAAAAGTATCGATTCATTGTAGAATAAAACAGATGTTACCTATATATGTTAAACTATACCTTAAGATATGATACAACTTTTTTGGAAGAGGTAAACTATGATCAACCACCTATGATTATAATAATACCACGAGAATTTAGATCATTGATCCACTAGAAGTTTTCCAATATATTATAATAGTGGAAAAGATGATACTCTAGAACATAACCACCCCTTATAATGTGGGTACTAGAAGTAGGATGCCATTTCACCCAACCAACTATAAAAAATTAAACTCAAACTAAAGTAAAAATCCCAAAAAATCAGTCAAATTGAATTGAAGTTAGTGGAATTACATGAATAATGTAAATGAAACATGAGATTAACATGTTTTATATGTGTTTTCCAAAATGAAAAAGAGTAATTTTTATAGGTTTAATTAATTATTATATGTATAATATTACATTAGACTGACAATTTTGTTGTGCAAGTGTTGTTTTCAACAATACATAATATTTTTATTAAAAAGGGGGAGATTGTTGGGAACAGTAATCTATCTCTCTATGATAATTTTGATGCTCAAAAATACCATTAATTGTTTTCTAATGATTTTATTTTAAGTGTATTTTAGGAATTTATTATTCATTATATTTTTATTACTGGAAGAAATATTTGTGTTCTTGAACAATGAGAATTCATTGCTAAAGTATTCACTTTAGCGTGTTCTAGAAACATTGTTCATGCTCTATATATTCAGAAATTGCTTAAGCATGTTATGGAATCACTGTTCATACCCTACATGGAGAAGCATAATGTAAGGATTGAATGCAGCGTAAGGATGGAATGCATAGCATAAGAATTAATTTCTTTTTGGAATTTGGGTCCATGTAAGGCCTTGTGCCCTTTGGTTTTCTTTTTGTTCTCATTTGGTTCTTGTAATGGGTTTCTCCTTTTCCCTGTCTTCAAAAGGAGTCTTTCTTTGTTCAATAAAGGGGGTTCTCCCCTCACTTTCTCAAAAAAAAAACCATACATTTTTAGAAAAGTATGGAAGAAGAACCCTATGTTAGGATGGAACCCTATGTTTGGGATATTGGAAAAGTATGGAAGAAGAACTGTACATAAGTTTTAAACGTTACGTTTGTTTCTCACAAGTATGGTTCATCAACCTTACTTTTGTAAAAAACCTTACATTTCATCAAAATGTATCGATCATGTACCTTTCATTTGGAAGCTTATAAAAGTATGGATCATTTATCATACATTTGAATGTTGGAATAAAAAGTATGGATGATAAACCCTACATTTTTTATTGACCCTACGTTTGTATTCAACCTTATGTTTGAAGGATGTGTCATAAAACCTTATGTTTGTGATCTATATTACCTTAAGAAGATGCATGATATATAGTTCAACCTTACGTTTGGCATTAGAGAATTAAATATGATATTATTATGCAACAGTCTACAAGCGAATTATTAGGCTGATTTCAAGCTGGATTAAAAGCTGATTTTAAATAACATCTTTGACTGATTCAAAGATGTTTGTCTATGATTCAAAGGATCAATTTAAAAGGATATTTTCATGATAAATTTTCAAGGGAGTTACGAATACTCTATTATTTCTAATTTTTTTAATATCGCGAGTCAGAAGGCGACTTTTGTGGATCTGACTTTGCAGAGAAAGTGATTGATATATTTATGCTATTTTGAAATTCAATATATACAACGTACAAGGTTAAAAACAAGAACACAAGAGTAGATACTCTTACGATATACAAGATCTGCTTCCCGACAACGTTGATACAATTGAGATAATCGAGACTTATAGATCTTCTGTTATGAATAGCGATAAAACTATGTTTATTGAAGAAGAAAAGACATGAACCTAGATTCACTCATTCGACATCGAAGATCTATTGTTAATTTACTACTACTGAATTTGTGATTTATTTTTCTATATCTACTACAACTAAATCGACTCAGAATGACTCTTACTTGAAGATCATTATTTCTGAAGATGATGATCCATCTACTATCAATTGAATTCTGTTGCAATTGTGAAGAACAATGGGAAAGTATTTTCAAAGAACAAATAGTTCTTTTTATCTTGAGTGACCAGATTCTCATACTAATCTATGTAGGTTCTGCTATTAAACCAAAAGACTCTATTTTTTCTTAGATTGTAAAGGTGTCAACTTCTTGTACTCAATTGTGGAATGGTCTGTTGATAAGAGGACCATATTGTGAAAATCACCAAGCTCATGGAGTAGAGTGTTGGTGCAGTGGACTAGGGTCCTTCTGTTCCCTGAACCACTATACATCCTGTGTCCCAACTATTTTAATTTTTGCTGAATTAATCTATTTGATTAAAGATAAAGGACAAAAAATGATCTTACAAAGAATTTATAAAAGACACAATTCACCCCCCTCTTGTGTATATTTGGTATAACCCGATCCAACAATTGGTATAAGAGGAGGATATTTCTGATAAATCCTTAACAAGATATAAGTGATTAAGGATTATACATAGAGCAAGATGATTGATACAAGAGAAGGAATGTCTATGGTGAGAGCACCGTACTTCAATGAAGAAAATTATGGATGCTGGAAGTCAAGAATGATAATTTATCTAAAAAACCTTGGATATAGAGTATATTCAAAGATTCTAACTCCATATAAAATACCTGAAAATCCTGAAACATGGAGTATAGCTACTAAAGAAGAATATGATATGAACTTGAAGGTAATGAATACAATTATATGTGGTCAAGGACCTGATGAATTCAACAATGTATCTCAATGTCCGACAACATATGAGATGTGGAAAACTATTTCTGTTGCTTATGAAGGAACTGATAATGTCAGGAAAATGAGATATGCTACCACTAAGCTTAAATTTGATACATTCAGAATGTTTGAAGGTGAAAGAATTACTTAAATGAATAGAATATTGATAGAAATTGTCAAAAATAAAACTTCTTTGGGAGAACCAATCAAACAAGAATATCAAGCTTTAAAAGTAATGAGAGTACTGCCTACTAAATGGAATAGAATCTCTGCTGCAATCAGACAGTCAACACCTGAAAAAGACTTAACCATGAGAGATATGATTGGAACACTTATGATGTATGAATATGAGATGTAAGATGAACCAAATTAGCATAAGATTTTTATCAATAAATATAACACTTAATTAAAAGTTTCATCACAATGTAAAAGCATAAAGATAAAAAAAGGTAGTAAAGGTGAAATCAAAAAGTTCTGATTCATCAAATTCTAATGTTGAACTAGCTCAGCTAGCCAGAAAGTTTAGTAAATTCTACAGAAATAAGAAAGGCTTCAGAAAAACTTTCAAAAAAGATAAAAAGGAAGTCAGATGTTATGAGTGCAAGAAAATGGGGAACATCAGACCCGACTGTCCTCAATTAAAAGAAGAGAAGAAGAAGAAGTTCTTCAAAAGGAATGATTATGTGTAAAAATACAAGAAAGCAATGAAAGCTACATGGAGTGTGTCTGAAGAATCCAACAACTCTTCAGAATCAGACTCAGAGAAGGAAGAAGTAAATTTGAAAGCCAAAATGTGCTTTATGATAGAAACAGATGAGGTACAATCATACTACACTTCTGATTCTAATGCTGACTCTAGTTTTGAAACAAGTTATTCTAATGAAAAACTTGCAGCCTACTACAGCATGCTTGAAGAAAAATATGATTCTCTTTTTAAGAAGAATAAGTATTTAAAGAACATTAACAAGGCTATTTGAAATAAAAGAGATAAAATACTGAAAAAACTTGAGTAGTTAACTGATAAGTATAATTCAAATAACACTAACTATACAGTTATGAATCAAAGGTAAAAACACTGAAAAATTAAGTAGAAATCTATAAAAATGCAACCCTTATTTTTAACAAAGGAGAAAACTCTTTGAATGAAATTATTGGGAAAACTATCATTAAGAAAGAAAGATTTTGAATTGGTAGTAAAGGTGAAAAACCTAAGCTATACAAGAATTATTTTGTTCCAAGCACAAAAATATTAAATTGTAGTTACTGTGGGACAAGGAGACATATTTATAAAAACTATTTCTTAAGAAAACCTCAAATAAGTGTCATTAAGATAGATTTTGTATCAAATAATTTATTTGATTATACTGAATTAAAAAAATCTATGCAAGTCTGGATTCCTAGATCATTACTGGCTAACACTCCTGGACCCAACATAATATGGGTACCAAAGAAATTTATTTAAATGCCTTTGCAGGAAGCAGGTCACAGAATAAAAAAGGCCATATGATATATGGATAGTGGTTACTCAAGGCATATGAGCGGAAGCTCATCGAATTTCACTACACTAACTCAAAAAGATGGTGGACTAATCACTTTACGTGACAATGCCAAAGGCAAGATAATTGGCATTAGAACAGATGGAGTTCTAGAAGCTGTCTCAATCAATAAAGTAATTTATGTATAAGGATTTAAACACAATCTTATAAGTATCTCTCAACTCTGTGATGATGGTTTTGTTGTTGATTTCTCTAAAAATTTCTATTCTATTTTCAAAACTAAACTGCTTAAATTAAGATCACCTTGAACTGATAATGTGTATACCCAGGATTTAAATTTCTTGTGTAAACAACAAGTAATCTGCTCAACTGCTAAGATAAATGAATCTTGGATCTGGCATAGAAGACCTGGACATTGTAATATATATGATTTATATAATTTATCCAATAAATAATTAGTTTCTGATTTTCCTAGTCTCAAGTTTCAAAGTGATAGATTTTGTGATGCATGTCAACTTGGCAAGCAGCACAAATCATCCTTCAAATCTGTTAACAAAATTGCTACATCGAAACCTCTAGAACTTATCCATATGGATTTGTTTGGACCTTCAAGACTAGAAATATTGTCTAGTAAATTTTATGTATATGTTTTAGTTGATGGGTATTCTATATTTACATGGATTTTCTTTTTAAAATTTAAAAATTAAGCTTTTACATGATTTGAAAGTTTTTTGAAAAGTTGTTCAAAATGAAAAAGGTTTTAAATTAATTTCATTACGAAGTGATCATGGTGGATAATTTGAGAATATGGAATTCAATTACTTTTGCTCAAATATGGGTATTAAACACACCTTCTCTGCACCAAGAACACCTTAACAAAATGAAAGTTGAAAGAAGAAATAAGACTATTCAAGAAATGTCTAGGACTATGCTAAATAAATACAGTATTTCTAATTATTTTTGGGCAGAAGCTGTAAGTACAGCCTGATATATAATGAATATATTTTTAATTAGACCAATTTTTAAAAAGACACCCTATGAACTATGGAATAAAATAAAACCTAAAGTAAATTACTTCAATGTTTTTGGATACAAGGTTTACAGCTTAAACACCATGGACAATCTTGGTAAGTTTGATCCAAAATCTGATGAATGCATTTTCTTAGGATATTCTGCTTCTTCCAAAGCTTATACAGTTTTTAATAAAAAATCAAGGATTGTTGAAGAATCAGTTCATGTGAAATTTGATGAATCTGATCCCTTTGAGAAAAGGACAGATCAAATAGATGAACTTGATTCTAATGATAACATGAGTCTTGAGGACCTGAAATATGATTTTGAAAAAGATATAAATAAAATTCAGTCCAGTCCAGAAGAACATGACACTGAAGAACCTATTAGTGTATTACCTAGATAGTCAAGGACCCTATAGAATCACCCTTTAGAAACTATAATAGGAGACTTATAAACAGGAATAAAAGATAGAAGTAACACAAGAAATCTTGTTGAGTTTTCTACCTTTCTATCCCAATTAGAACCCAAGTCTATAGAATAAGCATTAGATGATGAAAGTTGGATGATAAAAATGCAAGAAGAACTAAAGCAGTTCAAAAGAAATGATGTCTGGAAATTAGTTGAAAGACCACAGAATTATCCAGTTATAGGAACGAAATGGGTCTTTATAAATAAACAAAATGATTAAGGAATAATAACTAAGAATAAATCAAGACTAGTAGATAACAGATATAATTAGAAAGAAGGTATATATTATGATGAGACCTTTGCACCTGTATCTAGATTAGAAGCCATTAGAATCCTTTTTTCCTATTCATCTCATATGAACCTTAAATTATTTCAGATGGATGTTAAGTCTGCCTTTTTAAATGGTTATTTAATGGAATAATTTTATGATGGGAAACCTCCTGGTTTTATAAATTCACAAAAACCAGATTCTATTTTTAAATATTCTAAAGCGATTTATGGACTTAACGAAGCACCTAGAGCTTGGTATGAAATATTAAGCTATTTTCTTAGGAAAATTGATTTTACTGTTGGAATGACAGATCCAACACTATTTAAGAAAACTGTAAATTATAATATTTTAGTGGTTCAAATTTATGTTGATGATGTAATTTTCAGATCAAATAATAAATCTATTTTTCATGAGTTTTCAAATCTAATTCAAAAGAATTTTAAATGAGTATGATGGGAGAGTTAAATTTATTTTTAGGACTTCAAATTTATCAAAAAGATTTTGGAAATGTTTTAAATCAAAGAAAATATATTACTGATTTACTTAAGAAATTTGGACTTGAAAACAACAGGACATATACATATCTTATGTGTACTAATATAAAACTTGATTTGGAGGAAACTGGGAAATCATTTGACAACAAATTATATAGAGGTATGATTGGTAGTTTATAATATCTTACTGCTAGCAGGCCAGATATAATGTATTCAGTGTGCCTTTGTGAAAGATTTCAATCAAATCTAAAGAATCCCATTTAACTTTTGTTAAAATAATTTTTAGATATTTAAAAGGAACTATTTTTCAATATCTTTTTTATCAAAAAACGTCTGATTTTAATTTAATTTCATATTCTGATGCATACTTTGGGAGTTGTAAATTAGATAGGAAAATAACTTCAGGTACTTGTCACTTTTTAGGAAAATCCTTAGTATAATGGTCAAGTAAGAAACAACATTCAGTTTCCCTATCAATAGATGAGGCAGAATATGTGTCTGTGGGAAGTTGTTATGCACAAGTGTTGTGAATGAAAAACACTCTTATGGACTTTGGACTAAATTGTAATAATACACCTATTTTATGTGATAATAAAAGTGAAATTAATATATCAAAAAATCCTTTTAATCATTCGAGGACTAAGGATATTGATATCAGACATCATTTTCTAAAATACCATGTTCTTAAAAAGGATATATTCATTGAATTTGTAAGTACTGAAATTTAATTAGCTGATATATTTACTAAACCGCTTCCCACTACAAGGTTTGATTTTATTAAGGGAGATCTAGGTTTATTTAATTTTAAATAAAGTTTTATTTTATTCATTTAATTATTCTATTTCTATTTTATTTTTTAATACTGTTTAAAATAAATTAGTTATTTGTTTTTCAAACAGAATAATTTTTTATTTTTATTTGATTTATATTTATATGTGTGTGTATAATTTTATTTGTTTTTAAAATTTATGTAATTATTATTGATGACATGGGAATCAAGGCTATCAGAGCCCTTTCAAATTCTAAATCATTTCATTTCTACCAAAAACCCTTTCGAGCCCACAAAGCATTACTCCTCTTTGTCAATCCAAACCTAAACCTTCGAAACTGTAATCCATTTTTGAACCTTTATAGATTTACGACAGAAATGGAAAAGACCAAGAGAACTAATGAGGCTAAGACCAGTACTGCCAAGAGGTAGTGCTCTGATGGAAGGAAAATTTTGCAAGGAAAGGTCATATATCTGGAATGGTTATATCAGAAGAACCTATTGTTGTAGCAGGCTCTTGATTTTAAAAACCTCAAACAGACTTTTAATGGCGAGAAAACTAAGTTTTTATATAAGGTGGATCTTCATTATTTCTTCAAATCTGTTCAGTTTAGTCTGGGGGAAGATGAATATTCCATGATAGTGAAAATAGAAGAAAAAGATTTTTAAATCTCATCTATAGAAATTGCTCAGATTCTAAACTACCCTCATGAGGGATTTTATCATTTCGATTTGAAAAATATTGGTGATATTATACAGAAATATGAGGATATTATGTCATTTCTGTTTGGATCAAAAAATATTAGGAAAATGTTTGTAAAGGACTTATAACTGGACCAGAAGATATTGGTTAAGTTTGTGAAAACTGGGATTGCACCCAGGATGTATAAAATGGAAAAGATTCATTATCTATATATCTATTTAATGTATTTTCTGATGAGTGATATCAAATTAAACTTTCCAAGATACATGGTGGGGTATCTCAGTTACTGTTTCCAACCAGATGTAAGAATGAGTTTTTATCCTTTGGGAAGATTTATCTCAAAAATTCTATTTGAGACAGATATGATAAGATTAGTGGATGCTCAGGTGAGATGCCACCTTAGTAATATCTTCAATTCTGGTACTTTGAAAAAAAATGGATATTTCGGGAGCACTATCAAAGGCAAACTGCTGCCTGTTGGAGCTGAAGAGGATGAAGAAAGTGCTCAAGCCCAACTAACAAAATAAAAAGGAGTAGCTGAATCTAGAACAAGTGAAGTATCACAGAGGATACGATTTGAAGTAGTTGATCCATCAACAGATGTGGAATGTCAAAACAAACTTTAGAGGTCAATACATCGAGTGACTCAAGCTGATGAATAGACTACTCAAGCACTTTCAGATGAAACCGAACCTATTCTAAGCTATAGATTCATTAGAGACATTGTAGTAAAAGACACTTCTCAACCAATAGATTCTCATATCGAGATGACTCCTCAAGTTAAAAAAGGAGCAGAGGCTCAAGAAGAGGTAATAGTTGTGGATGATGGTGAAACTATTGTAGAGGCTGAAGTAGAAACTGAAACTGAAAAAGAAAAGGATTGAGTGCCTAGTGAAGTAAAAGTGGCCAATCATTATATAATTTAAGAGGAAATTGTTTTAGAAAACCCAGTGGAAGAAATGGATGTAAATTATGCTCATAAGAAGAAACCTCCATCAAATGTTTAAATTTAGGATGAAAATGTTTCTGAAGTACATACAGAGGTGTTGAATGAGGATTTTTCTGTGGAAGAGTCTGGGAAAGTCTCTAAAGAAAATTTAGTGAAAAAATCTGCTGAGGAAGAAGATAAGGAGAAATCTGATGCAGAGTCATTACCTATAGTGTTGTTGTATCAAGTTCAAGATGAGGATGAGAATCAAGCACGTGGTGCCTCTAATTCAGTGAATAAAGATATAGAAGAGCTGTGCAGTAAGTTGTGAAATTTGGAATCTAAAAATACTGCTCTGAGGAGAGCCTTAGAGAGAGAACAGTTGAAATTTCAGAACCTGAAAGCTAGTTCAGTTTCAATATAGGAAGTTAAAGTTTTTAATAAGGAAATGTTAAATGAAGTTGAAATGTTGAAATAAGAGATGGTTATGAAGACATATTTAATGGAATTTATAACTTTCATGGAGAAAAAATTTGCATCTTTCATACCAAGTGAGGCCAGTACATCAGGTACATCACCAGATTTAATCAGAAGATTTCAGGCTATCACAGCAGCAATAAGCAATATAAATGACAGATTATAGGACCTTTAATGAAATAATTACCCTTTGTCCGTGCTATTAGATAATCAAAAGTTTTTACTTGACCATTTGACCTCAAGTGAACCAAGTATTAGAACTGTACTGACTCAGTTCACAGTGAAATTGACTCTGTTTATGGAAAAGAAAGAAAGGCTCCATGAGGTTTTCATATTAAATATGATAGAAGATATTCATATGACTCAAGAGAATAGAGATCTTATTATCATAATAGGATATGGAATGATGAGAAGGTTTAGGGAGCAGTTGACAGAAATCAAGGCTGTAGTTCAGAGGAGATAGACCTTATCTCATACCCTTACCACACCTTGCTTAATGTGTTCATCATGATTGTCACTGTTATATATTTTCAATGAAATTTTGTTTCATTCTATATTTGTGTGTTTCTATTAGTTTTACTATCTTTGTTTAGATATGCCAGTAATCTAGATTCACTTATTGACAAACAGTTGATAATAGAATTTATTTAAGTTTAGTGCTACATTAAAATGTGTTTTATTCCATATTCTATCATTCTTTTTGATATCACAAAAAGGGGGAAAATTTTGGATAAACAAAAAAAATTTATTTTAACAACATTTTATTTTAACTATTTCACATTGTACTTTAATTGTTCTAAATATTTATTTTAAATTATTTGGAGAATTTTTTTTAACTCTTTTTATTTGGGGAGAAATTTGGATGAAAAATTTTATTTATTTTATTTTTTATTTTTCACTTTAGAAAAAGGGGGAGAAATTTATTTTTATGATTATAGACAACAAAAGGTTTATTTATTTTTGAAATAATATTGTTAAAATTAAATATTGTTTTATCTAATAAAAATTATAAACTATATGTAATTAATTTTGGAAGTTAATTTCATTTATTATTTTATGGGTTTTTGTGATCATCAAAAAGGGGGATATTATTGAGCAAGTGTTGTTTTCAACAATACATAATATTTTTATTAAAAAGGGGGAGATTTTTGAGAATAATAATCTATCTCATTATGATGATTTTGATGCTCACAAATACCCTTAATTATTTTCTAATGATTTTATTTTAAATGTATTTCAATAATTTATTATTCATTATATTTTTATTACTGTAAAAAATATTTATGTTTTTGAAAAATGAGAATTAATTGCTAAAGTATTCACATTAGCATGTTCTGGAAACACTGTTCATGCTCTACATATTCAGGAATTTCTTAAGGGTGTTATGGAAACACAGTTCATACCCTACATGGAGAAGTGTAGCGTAAGTATGGAATGTAGTGTATACTTTATGGGATATCATAAAAGTGTGGTTAAACAACCATGCGTTATCAAAAAAGTATGGAAGAAGAACCATATATTTGGAAGGAACCCTACATTTGGTATATTTGAAAAGTATGGAAGAAGAATAATACGTAAGTTTTAAATGTTACATTTGTTTCTCAAAAGTATGGTTCATCAACCTTACTTTTGTGAACAAAATTATGTTTCATAAAAAAGTATGGATCATGTACCTTTAATTTGGAAGCTTATAAAAGTATGGATCATTTATCATACATTTGAATGTTGGAAAGAAAAGTATGGATGATCAAACCTACGTTTTTAATCAACCCTACATTTGTATTCAACCTTATGTTTGAAGGATGCATCATCAAACCTTACGTTTGTGATCTACCTTACGTTTAGAAGATGCATGATATACAGTTCAAACTTATGTTTAGCGTCGGAGAATTAAAGATGATATTATTATGCAATGGTCTAAAAGCGAATTATTAGGCTGATTTCAAGCCGGATTAAAAGCTGATTTTAAAGCATGTATTTTAATGATTCAAAGGATCAATTTAAAAGGATATTTTCATGCTGAATTTTTAGGGGAGTTACGACTGCTCTGTTATTTTTAATTTTTTGAATATCGCGAGTCAGAAGGTGACTTTAGGGGATCTTACTTTGCAGAGAAAGTGCTCGATATATTTGTGTTGTTTTTAAATTCAATATTTACAACATACAAGGTCAAAAACAAGAACACGAAAGCATATAATATTATGATATACACGATATTATGCACGACAATGTTGATACAATTGAGATAATTGAGACTTATAGATCTGCTATTACGAAGAGCGAAAAAACTTTGTTTATTAAAGAAGAAAAAACAGGATAAAAGATTCACTCATTGGACATCGAAGATCTATTGAGAATCTACTGCTGATGAAGTTGCAAATTATTTTTCTATATCTACTACAGCCAGATCGACTCAGAACGACTCTTACTTGAAGATCATTATTTCTGAAGACAAAGATCCATCTATTATAAATTTCATTTGGTTTCAATTGTGACGAACAATGGGAAATTACTTTAAAATAACGAATACTTATTTTAATCTTGAGTTTCTAGCTTCTCGTACTAAGCTGTGTAGGTTTTTTGATTGAACTATAAGGCTCTGTTTTTCCTTAGATTATAAAGGTTTCAATTGCTTGTACTCATTTATAGAATGGTCTATTGATTAGGGGACTTGATAGTGAAAATCACCAAGCTCGTGGAGTAGAGCATTGGTGGAGTGGACTAGGGGTCTTCTATTCCCCGAACCACTATACATCGTGTGTCCCTGGTATTTTAATTTCCACTACATTAATCTATTTGATTAAAATTAAAGGACAAAACATGATCTTGTGAAGAATTTGTAAAAGACACAATTCACCCCCCTCCCGTTTATATTAGATATAAACCAATTCAAAAAAGTTCAGTATGCAATATTAATTATATATGATTAAAAAAATTAAATACTTCATGTAACAATATAAATGATTCATATCACTAATGCACTTTTTGTATCAATCCCCACAACCCTTTATAGAAATGTTCAGCTAGTTGTCTAGGTAACACTATGATCCCACATTCATGAAAGATCCTCCATATGGAATTTCACTAATGATCACTAGTAAATTCATTAATCCCAACCAATTGATTTTGTAATTATATATATAAATATCAATCTATAGTATTCAATGAACCTTATGGAACTTTTATAACTTCAATGGAAAATATTTTCATCAACCCACATCCACCTGGAGTGATTGATACTATTTCAACCTACACATAGATTATAGATACCATACTCTAACCAATTTTTAGTAAATCTAAATTAGGGTAATGAACATCTGGAAACATGAAACTAGAATTCCCATCTGAACAAAAAAAATTTCCCATCAAATATTGGAATAATTCTATTATTAGATGAATTCATGTTTATCATCTTTGAATTTAATAGTGTTATATATTTTACTGGGAAGATTGTTATAAATTATACTACATGAATTCACAATGTTTTTTTATTTCATTTATGGGGGTATGGGGTGAATTAGTGATACTATTTTTATATTTTCTTACTTCAAATCAACCACCTTGATAGATTAAAGTACCAATCTGGTATCTTGATATTGTTTCACACATTATTTTTTGAAACTAAATGAAAACATAGAAAATCACATGATTATTTACAATGTTTGGTTCTCATGTGGGTACCTACTCATTTCTAGTTTTGAGTCATGTTCTACAACAAATATAACCACTTGTAAATATGATTGAGTACATCCACAAGATAAATCCTAAAAATCATAAACACATGTAATTATAGTGGAGGGATATCACTTGAAATTCCCTAGCCAACTCATCATAGGTTCTTTATACTAGATTCTTCAAATGTGACATATCTTCTTAAAAAATTATACTTTTACACATAGTTTCATTATAATATCTCCTGCCTATTATTCAAAAATATTACAATAAAAAACAAAAAACTAGTCTTCATCTTCTTTTACCTTCTAGTGCGGTGCCCATGTCTACCATGGTTCTTAAATCAATTTATTCTAGTAGGCTTCTCACTTGTATCATGTGATATTGGAATATCATACTATATGGATTTCTCCCACTTACCACTTTTTTATATGCATTAGACTGGTATAAATAGTATCATCCTCTCTATTAAATCACCATCTATGATATTGATGTATCATAGTATTCCTTATCTTTATTCTTAGATATATATATGATTCTTCTTGGGTGTCATATACCTCTTTATCTTTGATAAATTGATATTTTCTTGGTAGTTCTAGTATTATGTTCTTATAATATCACTTCTTCTTCTCTTTCAATTTTATATTTACTAAATATTGAGAATATTATTTCTATAATAAAATATGATAACCCTTTTATTCATGGTGGTATAATATTTTCTCAATAAAAATGATAGATATTTTATAGTTTTAATTCTCACATAATGTCATTTGAATCCCTATCAATATATTTCTTCAAATTTCCATGAGACTTGGGTTATTTAAATCTTCAAACATTCTAAAAAATTCACTTCATTTTTCAATTTTTCAAAATCTTCAACGCATAATATACTGGCTCATATCACAATGTGTCATTATCCCATTAACCCCATTTCATCACATATATTAACATAATATTAAATCAATGACATCTTCATTGAGTAATATATATGTTTATTTCCACATGTAGAATACCTTAAAACATTGTATTTTTTAATCATATCATGTTCTAAGATATAGAAATATCATATTCTATAATTCTAATATTTTAAAACATCATATATTTTTAAACACATATTATTTACACAATAAGTCTTATGTTATAAAATGATTCCATTTTACATTTCCAAACATTCTTATCACAATTGATATTTTATAATACTTTATAATTATTAAATTTTCATATAATATGTATTACAATTTGTAAATGGTTTCCTCCATTTACCAAAATCCCTCAATATGATAAATCTTATTCTAATATAGATAAAATAATAGGAAAACACAATAAAATTCTTGAAAAATTATAATATAATGTATTAATTGAAAACTGAAGGCTTTGGTGATCTAAAATCCGAAAATGATCTTCAATAGATCTATATGTGATATTAGAAAAATTATTACACATTATTAAATTACTAAAAAATTCAAATAATTATTACAAAGCTTTAAGAGTCTTATGTAAACATCAACACATAACAATATTTTCAATATTTTCTATGGAATTATTCAAATCAGTTTATAAGATCACTAATCTATGGATGTTTTCTCTATCTTTAATCTGGATTTATGTTCCTTTAATAAAATCTCTCAAGATATTTTTATTACAATATTCATAAAACCCAGTTTAAAACTATTTTGGTCTATGAATTCATCTATTATTACCACTAGAGATTAATTTATATTAAATTAACTCATAAATAATATGATTTTTAAGTTTATTCTCTATAACCTATCAAGCCAAATATTCCTAGATAATATTAGAATAAATTCCTTTCCTATTTATACATAGAGACCACCAACATTTTTTGGTCTATATCATATCAGACAATATTAATATAACTTTACATTTCTTTATATAACTATATTGATAAAAAAATTCATCTCAATTATTCCATTTAGGGGGTTAAACCATTATATTAAAGGTGTTGTATTTGTTATTTTTCTAAGAAAAATTATTGTAATAGTAATAGCCTATATTTTATTATGTTTTATCTCATGTCAAGGATTATGAAATTATAGTGATAATAATTCTTCTCTAAACGATTGTAATTATGCATTGATTAGGGATTCATGTGAGACAATAAGATATTCTTTCTTACTAATTAGACAATCCTCTATATTTTAGGTGAACCAATTAATCCACCTATGATTTTTTTTGTAATTTCATTACATTTGTGTACATGATTGTTTTATATATCAATGTATTCTAAATAATTATAAAATAAAGATACAAAAAAGGAAATGGAATCAATTTAATTTATATACCCTAATTCACCTCTCTCCCCTATGGTATTCCTTTTATAGACCTAAAAACTAGTATAATAGCTTTAGGATTTTTCATTTAGTGGGTTTTTATCTCATCATTTAAAACATGATGTCGATAATAAATCAAGAAAGGTTTTTGATATTTAATTGAATAAATTATCAGTTGGGATAGAATCAGATGTAGTGTTATATCCAATATCTATGCGAAAATATTTAAATCAGTATCATTAATGGAATAAAATCTAATGATATAAAAATAGTATTTAACTATGATAAGTACCAAAAATATTTTTAAGTGGATATTAATGGTTAAAAACTTTAAAGAAATCATTTTCTAGCATAGTTTATAAGGAATTTAAAAATATAATGTTCTCAAATAGGTAATAAATATTATTAAACATGTATTATATTTAATTAAAAGTCAATCAGGTGAAACATAAATTTATTTAATGTAAATTTTATTATATAAATATAATTTCTAGGGAATATTTTGATATATTCATTAAGTGGGTGATTGATATTTTTTGAGACATGTGTGTCCTGGGTGAGGTTATTATACATGTGGACATTATTCAAGAGAATCGTAGGAATACTCCATCTTTATATTCGTCCAATGGTTTCCATCATATAATTAGGGGACATAAAAATTATATCCCTTAATAAAATTCAAAGAACAATTTTAAAATGGGATATTAAAATGATTTAAGATCCACCTATGATGGAAAATAAAATAAATTATATGGAATTAAAATATTTGAAAAAAAAAACTAAATTGGAGATAATATAAAAGATAAAAAATAAAAATAATAATGGAATTCATTTATCCTAATTTAAAAATTACCAAGGTAAATTCAATGGAAAAATATATTTTCATATTTTTATGTTAAAATATTTATTATCTCTCTATAAAGTCACCAACAATATTTCAAGAGAAATTTTAGGTAGAAAATGATTCAAAAAATGAAATGTTTAGGATAACTAGAGAAACGTTTATAAGGCTAAATATAAAAACCTAAAATTTATATATTTTGAATATGAAACATATTATGTGTCATAAATTGAATATATTCATGACGATGAAGTTAGAAATATAACAATGATCACTTTTTCTATTGATGCAAAGATAAAGAAGTTTATTAAGAAGACAATTATAGATACAAAGGAGTAGGTAATTTCAACGATAATATCAATGTATCCATGGATTAGATTTATATCAAACTAATTTATTCTAAAAATTAAAATAATGTTATTAAATATCAAAAATATTATATGTAATAATAAGAAGAATAGATTGATGGATTAAAGTAGGATACTGAATATCTTAAATCTATAAAATATATGATCAATGATTTTTTTTGAATGAATTATAACATTTAATAATAAACAAGAATTATTGATGTATTTTCTTTAATAATAACATAATACAGAAATGCCTCTTTGGATCTTGATTCTATTATGGATGAATCTAGGAAAAAATAGGGGATCATTTGAAATCCTCAAATAGTGCAAGGAATTATATTCAGTAAAACTAAAACTTTATATTTATTTCTTATGATATGGAGAAATAAAATAAAAATCTTGAAGGATAATTGATAAGTATTTATGAAATTAAAGAACACAACCTAATAAAAAATCTATCTTTGGTAATTATGGAGGAAAAAATATTAATTACAAGGAAAAAAATGAATCAGTTTACCAAGGAAGATGATTGAATTAAGTGTTTCCCAAAATATTATATTACCAAAAAATATGATCATACACAATACACCTCATTTTTTGAATTTTTTCTATGTAATTTTACTCATTTTTCAAATATATGTTCCATTATGAAGGTGGTAGAGTTGTGTATATATATTTAAGACTACACATTAAGGTTTCTAATAATATTCATTATTAATGGAAATTTTTCCATGTTACTATTTAATTTTTTCAAGATATAACCATAACATAATATTCTGTTCTCTTATAATTCATTTATCCATGAGAATAAGTTGTTAAATTTATTAAATATTTCATTAAATTCAATCAAAGTATAATTTTATTAAATTATTAGTTTTTTATCTTATAGAGATACAATATTATATCTTAAGAATCTATATAAGGAAAATGTGGTTGATTATTTTCTAAATATGAATAATGGTGTGGGAATATGAATAATTGATAGTGGAGGTTATTTTTTTATTAGTAGTTGAATTTTATAAATAATATAAATCATAAAAATGATGGTACTATATGTTATTTTAATGAATGGTATCTACAAATTAAATGTTCTAAGATAGCTAATAATGGTGGAAAAGATATTTAAAAAGTTAATATATTGTTTTTGTATGCATTAAAACAAAATATCTTATGTGTCACTTTACCTCATGATTCCAAACATATAGCTTAGTTGAACAAAAAATATACATAATCCCATAAATATATGGATTTGTTTTTATGAAGGGAAGAGTAATGATAAAAAATCATTATTAGATAAATGAAGAAGTTGAAAAACAAATCCTTTCAAAATTGGTTGAAAATAGATTATGGAATCAAATATAATATAATATAAATAAAAAATAGATGAATTAATATATAAATTATAATGATTTTAATTACATACACTTAATTAATAGAAAACATCATTACATCAGTTTTTTATTTTGATAATAAAATATTGGTGAGAAAACATTTAATTATAATAATAAGATATCAATGAAATTAATAAAACTGGTCCATGTTTATGTTTGTAGACCAATCAAATAAAAATATTATAGAGTTCACTAGTATTAAATTTTAGTCGTTATTACTATAAGATAATTGGTATGGTAACTTTGATATATCCCAAATCAATAGTTCTTGATTGCATCAGGATATATAAAAGGATAGTCAAGAATATGTGTGACCATTGTATTATCACATCAAAAAATGTTAAAAGATATAAATAATCAAATCAAAAGGTCCATGAATATCTCTAAAAATAAAATATTATATAAATACATGTTTTTTTGACCCACCAATAAAAAGTGGTTTTTGAAACATGAAACTAATTAATCAAAAAAATTGTTAAAAAATATATGTAAAGGTACTTTTAGTATCATTATAAAATTATGATATAATTGATATTGTTTACAATAAATATGAGAAATTTTTTTATACTTGGTGATAGAAGACTTCATATAATATGATGTTCAAAGAAAATAAAATCCCTACGTACTTATGTATCTTTGAATGTAATTTTTATATATTAATGAAATAAATCTTGAGGATCAAGCTCGAGAGAGAATGGGATGAAATTATATTTATATGTAAATCATTTGAATTCTGAGATTATAAATATTTTTATAAAAATAAATAAAAGATAATTTAAAGGTGGTTTGTCATTTTTGTTGAGAATAAATCAGAAAATCACTCAAGATATAAGAAATCTTGAATAAAGAGATGATGAACATTATTCCCCAATAAATTTAGGAACCAAAGGATTTTATTGTGGTTTGTATTTTATGAATATATTTATGTTTATTAATATTTATAGCCAAAAAGTATTTACAAATAAATAATTCAATCTACTATTAATGATAAAGCATATTTTTGGAAAAGATAATATCAGTACAAGAAAGTATAATGTATATTTCATAGAAAATAAAATTAATGTATCATTTTGAGAAAATGTTTTTTAAAAATAAATGGAGGAAGAAATTAGTTTCATTGTGATGAATAAAAAGTTTAAACAAATTTATAATATTTAGACATGTAATCGTACTCTAAGGCCAGTGGAAAAAAATATCATTGAAAAAAAATGAATTTTTAAAAATAATTAAAAAAATGTTATGGTGTGATCAAGATTAATGAAATGTTATTTTTAAGTAGTATTCTTATATTAATTGGGTTGATATTAGTGAAAATTTTCCCCCTATATAAATGATATAACTAATAAAATTGTTATAATCTATTAATTAGGCTACCCGAACATAGATTATATAAATATTACATAATTTTAGATTAATATGTAACACATCTCAAAAAATAAACACACATGAATTAAAATGTTTTAAGGTCATTAAATACTAGATACATAAAAACATATGAACTAATAATATTCAAAATTTGCCAAAAACATTTTTCTTCAATGGTACTGATATAGACTTATCATACATAATATCATTATTCATTACTAGGGGAATTGAAACATAAAAAAGGGGTGAGCTCAAATTATCAGTAAAGGTAAACATGGGGTATATCAATAAAAGATCCCAAGTTATCATAAAATGTGTATAAGGGTATAATAACATGATCATAAATTATAAAAATTATACCCAATTAGCCATAGATTATAATTCATGAGTCATGTATAATGTATTTATCATAAAAAATAACTGATCCATAAGAATATGGAAACAAAATTAATCAATCGTGATCCTTGAGAACCAAACATATGTATAAAAATTTATTATAAGAGTGTGTAAAAATAGTGTTTAATAGAAATGTGTATTGGAAAAAAATCAATGCAACACACTAAGACATTCATCACATAATAGTCTTAGGTTAACCAACTATGTGCCTTCTTGGGCATGGACGAACAACTTGAGTACCACATTGGGCTTGCAATAACCCCCCATGTACCTTTTGAGATCAAGATATATAAATCATTACCCAATGAATTTGAGGTATATAATTTAACTACCCATCATTAAATGATAAATCATAATAAAAAATTCCATAGGATCATAAGAGAATTTATCATTTCTTCATAACATAATTAACCGATGGAAAATAAATGGTATTCAAGATGAATTACTTAAAAATTTATCAAAATAAATCTATAAAATTATGGTGTATGGTTTCATTAGTTAATATCTCTATTGAATCATAATTAGTATTAATATATATTAACATATATAAAAAACATTTCTAGAACCCTTTTAACGATTCTTTGAAAACAATAATAAATCGTTTTTTATAATTTTCTAACCAAACTAAAAAAATTATAAAAAAATTCTAATATGGTTTTCTCTAAAAACCCATTTAAAATTTTATAGGAATCATGATATTAAAGAATGGTCATTATGGAATGAAAAAAGTTATTAGGGGATAAATGTTAAAAACATATTTTTCTCCTGTTATAAAGAATGTTGATATTGACCATTATGGTAAATGTTAAAAGATTATTTTTTTCAATCCTTTTGAAAAAGTAAAATATAGATTAAAGGAACTTTAAAAATAATTAATATATAAATAATAAGATTCATAAAATAGGAAAAAGAACATGCCCATGGTAAAAAAATATTATCAACTTAAAAAAGAAGAGATAAGGTTTTATTTTCTATTCAGATTCGTTTTTAGTTGATTTTTTAACTAAAGGTAGAATAAATGATATTAAGGAATGTAAAACCCTAGTAAAAAATAGAGGATATGAAAATAGATTTGGGGAATTTAATCATGAACAACAAATATTTAATTTGAAATTAAAACAGAAACCCTTACCCTAGACTTCCACTTAGTTCACCACACTACAACCTTATAAATAAAAATTTTAAATGTAGTATACATATATACTATAATCATATTTAATTTTCAATAACTATATACCATTTATGTAATTTCCATGTCTGGAGGCTACTTGACTAGTAATCTAGCATGGTTTTCAATAAAGACCTAGGCACACCTTCTCAAACACTAGAGGCTACCGACCTATTGTGGGGTTATAATGACATACCATTGGGAGGCTATACCACATATATCATAGCGTGAAATAGAATAAAGAATAAAAATAATATTATTAAATATCATAAACTAATGAACAAGTAATAAATATAAACATGATATATAATAAATTAATTGAAATATTCAGTTGAACAACCATACCAAATAATAGTCAATCACCCACTAGGTCGGGAAGATATACATATCAGTATAAAATAAATAATAGAAATTTTATCCATGAATACACTAGTTATAACCATAATCTAGCCTCTAAACACATTAGAGTTTCCTCACTCGATCAAGATATCATATGCCTCATCCCAAACCTAGGCCTATTATAACCTTATGAGAGCTGCTCAGGTACCCATGTATAATGTTAGCACAAGCAGGTTATGAGTAAAAAAATAATGGAACCTATACTGTGGTACTGTAACAACGGGTATACATTGTGAAATGTACATGTCAAATTATCAATATAAAAAAAATTATGTTGAATAATATATAAAATATACCGACATTACTTTCTTCGACCCAATTCCAGAATATCTATGATCAAATCTCATGGACGGTGCCAACCCATATACCAATAATAAAATTATTGATCCTTAGGTATGTGATCCCGATCGAATATATCTCCTTCGTATAAGTTCAAGGTGTCTATAAATATGTCATGATATCATTCCAACCATACAAATCCAAGATCCAGGTGTAACCTAGGCATCTCTCACATTCAGGATCAATGACCAAAAAATCATAATGAATGGCTCAACATCCATATCCCATGAATTTTATCCATGTCTCTAAAATATATTTTATATGAATTAAGGATTATTCTTGGGTAACTTGGAAAATCAATAAATAAAAATCATTCTCTAGGTTACCATGTCCAATGGATAGATCCTAGTCATCTTGGGAATCCAAATCAAGAACAAGTTATATCATCAAACTCAACTAGATGGATCCAATGGATAAACTAGGAATCCCATAATAATCATAATCTCTGTAAAATAATCCTCCAAACATATGTTGTTGGATATTATTTAGGTTATTCATAATAAGGACCTATGGTATCCAGAGCATCCCATATTCACCCAAGGTCAAATCCCGGTATCCCGAACATTCTATGGTGTGATTTTGGATGATGTTTCTCGAATGAAGTTGTGGATGGATCCTTAATTTTATGTTGGTGGATTTGAGATCTGAAAATCAAGCTTCAATGTTCCTCCATATATCCAGCGATGGTCTTTGGTGTGGACGACTAGGATTTCACTGTTGTATTTGTTTTTTTGGGCCATGGCCATTTGGAATTGATTTTTTGAGTTTTTTTATTAAACTATGTATTTCGAGCTTTTGTCTCTTGAACCTATGGCTGTTTGATGCTGGGCTTCGGGCATGTAATTGGTTACCCTCTCCTAGTTAAAAATGGCTCTTTTCCTTTCTTTTAATAAATAGGGCTTCACCCTAAGCTTTCTGAGTAAAGTGAATTTAACTCATTCATTTTCCATTAATTTTAAAATTATTTTTAAATTAAATAAATAATTAGATTAATGGGGAATCATATAATGTGGTGATGCCACATAACAAGTTCCACAAAATCAAAAAATAATGTCGGATATCTAGTATTAAGATCACATTCATTAATTATAGAGAAATTCCATATATCTCTAAGTGTCGGTATCAGATTTCAAGGCCTGTCTAATCCCATATAGCCTCTTCCAATCTCACACCACGATAAAATCCACTAAATAAATCTTTGAAATATTGGACGATTAATTTGAAAATATAAAATTAACTTCAAAATTTATCTTAAAAGAGGAATAACCACATAAATGATCCCTGAAAACCACATCACACTATAAATGCAACAAAAAATATGCCAACTACTTTTATAATTCCCCAACCTCGCATTAGGAAAGATAAAAAACATGTAGTATAATTTCAATTACTAAATTATTTAAAATTCAGAAGAAAACCTAATAAAATACCTATTGGACAGAAACCATGATAAATTACCTTTATTCCAAGTTTTGATGGTATCTCTTGACACCTTTATCATAATTATAATGAAATCACCAACCAATTAATTCAATTCCACCATGCTCCAGTGGAATCTGGTCAAACCCTAAAGGTACGAAACTAAAATTATAGAATAATGGATGGAAAGAAGAAAGGTGGGAACCATAAAAGGAGTCTCAACCAAAACCTGAATAAATCACACCAAAACTCACAAAAATATGTGGAGAAACTAAGGTGGATGAGTGGATGGGTTTAGATAGCCTATGTATGTATAATATGAAGAAAAATTGAGGATTCAACATTTTATTTTCTAAATAGTAAAATGATATAAATAGACCTTTAATGAGATTCTTTATTTTTTCATATGGTTTTCTAAAACATAAACCAACTGTGAATTCTTCAGTTTCCATGATATAACCCTTTTCCCAGTTTATCTATATTGTTTAAAAACATATGTGTCCACAGTGAAAAACACATTTGAATCATTATCATGGTTTTTCTTAATTTTTTCAAAAAATTGTGCACCAAACCTCCATCTCTAAATAAGAAACACTATTATATATGAAACACCCATGATTTTGCCCTAATAATGCTCTAACCATGCATGCAATTTTTTCTTAATATTTAAAAAATTAAAAAAAATTCCTTGAGCTTTAGGGTTCCACACAGTTTACTCTAAAATGTTTGCCTCAAACCATTCCTTGGGAAAACCTCTTAAAATAATAAAACTTTATCCCAAATCCTAAGTCACAAGATTAGGAACCTAAACTACATTATGAGCCTCATTCTATGTATTAAAACATCACTTTAAGATTTTCCAACTCTTGGAATTCAATTTATAAAAATTATTAAAAAAATTCCCATCCACTAATTCAAAAAAATAAAATTCTTTCTGGAGTATTTAATATGTATAGACATGCAATCTTATAATCTCCCCACCATAACACTTTACATCCCTAAGAAGTATCAATGGTTATCTATCCACATATCTTTCCTGTATCATTTGTCCATTCTCTATTAACTGGTCACATCCAAACTCAAATCTATAAAGGATGTTATAATGTGCATCATTAAATATCAAGTTACTTATGACCCTATACTACCCATATTATTTTTATGTCCCCATGGGGGCAGAGGGATTGAATAGAAATCTCTGTCTCTTTTCAGAAATTATTTTATTTCATTTCATCCACTATCTCTAGTTAAAGCATCAATCCACTCTTCCTATGCATCTTAACCTCACCTAGAATGATTTTTTAAATCAAAGTCATAGAACACAAGTATTTACAATGTTTGATATAAATACCTACACCTTTCCATATTGTTTATTCCCTCCAAAATGGATTCTTCACTATATAATATGGTTATTAGATATAGTAACTAGCCACAACCTCCAATTGTAAGATAGTAATAACACTCCTCCCAAATATAATCTAACTTCTGTAGTTGTTTATACCAGCCATCTATAACCTTCTCTATTAGATAGTTGGATCCAATATAGATTGGTCCCTTAATATTCCTCTGTGATCTAGCTAAATCAAGATTCATCATGCCTAAATTAAGAGCCTCTAATTTTTTTTTGGTCTTCTTCAAATTTATATGATCTCCTATGTACGATCAATTTACTTAGTGAAATAATTCTCTGTAAATTATCCCATTATCTAATGATTTCATGCCATCAATTACATGTGTGAAAGATATTCATAGAACATATTCTTTATTATTTTACACATGATAAAACATTAACAATAATATGAGACACATAACATGATATGCATACCACCAATGGTATTTTTTGAGAAATTATTTCTTAATGTATCTCAAACCTCTATAAAATAAAATTTATATCAAAAAGTAATGTTCACATGATATTCAACTTTGCATAGGGACTTCATATTAATGAACTGGATGAATCTTCTACTTCCTAATGAAATATAATTGTGGATTGTGTACACTCTTCTTTCATAAAGTGATAAGGTTTTTCAATGTTGCAGTATTTCATGTGGAATGGATCACACAGGTTTCTTTTTAATTCTCATGAATGGATAAAATTATTGCTTTAATTTCCTGGAGATTTATTTATCTAAAATATACAAATAGTAGTGACCCCAACTCTTGAAAGAGACCTTGTTTTTATATATATGGTTATCACCATTTCCCCATAATTTTTATACTTGAGTCAAGAATTATAGATGATATCCATTTCTCATTGAATATAAAAACTCCCAATATATTCATGTCTTGGTGTTGATATGAAATTCACATGATCACTCTATATAATCACTTTTTTGATGATCTCCTTCATTTTAATATCTCATTTAAATATCTGAAAGACATAGGTATTAATCCCATTTTTAACACTGTATCTTAAAACAATAGATCCTATATTATTTCTTTGATAGAATGATTAAACTTTCAAATGGATAAGTGAATACCCACATCATCATTATAATATGAGACACCTTCTCAAACTCATATGTAGCAATTGACAACATAAAATCCCCACATAGATTAAATGTCCATGTGAACTAGTTCATCTGTGGGGATACCTTCCTTTAATTGTGTGTACAAGAATGACTATCTAAATTTATTCATAGAATATGATATGCGGTAACCATTATGAACATTTATATGTGGCACTTATCTAAAAATGGCTATGTAATTTTTTCCAAATAAATTAGCTTCGTGAATATCATTTACAATGGCCTTGTTATTCTAGAATATCTATGACTCATCTCTTCTTAATTTGAGATGACCACCACATAATGTATCATATTATAACTGATACTTATCATTTGGATCATAATAATTCATTATGTCTATGATTTATTATCATAGATCAAGGTTTGTTCTTCTTTAACTCATCAATGATAGTTGCATGTGTCTGAGGATTTTGGACACAAAATGATTCATGTACAAAGTATATGTTAATAACATCCATTATTTTAAAATATAAGAATAATTTACATGATTATATTTATAACTTGAATCAAAAATCACGACTTTTTTGATCTTCACAACTCATAAATATGGGATTGACCATGTGCTAAAGAACCCTCAATAGCAGGATAAAGATGATGGATATTAAATAGATCTAATTAAACATATTGAATGGTCTCTATTTTATATATTTTCTTAGAATAGGAAAAGTGTAAGTATGCCTCTATCACCCCACATCAAACTCACTCATGGTTGATTGATACATAATAAATAACAGTATACTGATGACTGATCATTCTAAAGAAGTGGCAGATTGGAACCCACAATCCACCACACACTGCCTCATCAATCGTGCTTACATGAAAGGTCCAAAAAACACCTTGGACCAATCATTATCTTATAGTCCTATTCATTGGACCACTTAGCTACCAAGTGGGCTGGATAGCTGACTCCCTTTCTTGTGGTTGAGCCCAGATCCGATGATTCCTTGGTAAAGTTGTCTTGTTGGATTGTTTAGCTGACCTATTTTTTTGTGAATCACTAATATTAACAATTAGCCAAAAATAATTCATGTAAACAATAATTCTAGAAGTTTCCATCCTCAACCCTTATTCATTTATTTATGGACTGAATTAATATCTCTTTCAAATTAATATTTTCTAGTTCATATTTAATTTGTTGTCAGCATTGTGCAAACACTATAGTACATGTCTTTTTATTTTAAGAATAGTTCAAGCAACAAAAACTATTAACATAGACAATTACTATAATATGACATCCAATGATATCAAGTGAGAGGATAATAAATCTCTAACAATCACCACATCATCAACCAACACATATTGAATTATTGAAAATAAATGCAATCTGGGATCCTCAATCTCCCCCTAAGTATTCTGTTCAATAGAATCACCACCTAATCCACCAACACATATTGACGTATTAAAAAAATAATTCCTGGTCTAAAAAATCCCCCTAATTTTCTTTTCAATAACAACACCTACCATAGAAATCAATATGTGGTGAAAACAGTATCCCCTTATTTAAAGTTACATTAAAAGGATATTTGGGGTCTTCCCATATCATCATTATTCAAAATCATGTTATTCTCTGTTAAATGACTGTTTCTAGAACACTTATAAGAGAGGGAAGTTATCACATGGTTCACATAGAAAATATACATTAGTTAATCAACACTAATTAAACATGGGATATCCCAATATATAAAATAAAATAGATACAACCAAATATGTATAAGATGTACATCAAATACCATTCATGTAAAACCAAGATTAAAAAGTATCAATTCTCATTTAATGGGATTGTAATTAATCTAATTTATAGTTAAAATACAAAATATGACACACAGTTTAACAAACACGTCATAAATTTTGGGTGTAAAATATATATCTCCCATTTGAATCAATTTATCTTCAATGCTCCCCCTCAAAGGATGCATCTATCTCCTTCAATTACCTTCATATCTATACAAAACCATATAAATATAAGGGAATAAAGAGGGAACTTATCATTTCTCATAAAGAAAATTTAGTCTAAATGAATCATGTTAATATGATCATATTATTAATCTTTTTAGGTTTAACATGATAATTTTATTCTTTATTGTTATTTTTGAATGTTTTGATTTATTTTTCCACATAAATTGAAACATAGGATGAATATATATTCCTATCTTCAGTATTAGAGGAATTTATTTGTACTCTCCATTTCATCTTCATTCTCTATTATTGGGCTAGTAGAATTTTCATACAATGTTTTTATTCATGGGTAGTTTTTTCACACCTTTCATACTTTAGACTTTTCAAATAATCATTTACGGATTACTTCTCCTCAACTCTAACTTCTTAAACATTCATCATATTCTTTAATTTTTCATTTTAAATATTTTAATCATTTTTTATTTGTTAATACCTTTCTAGTTAGTAAGGATAGATAAATAATCATTCCTTTATAAATTTATTAGATTATTTGAGCTACTCACATAATTAACTGGTGATTGTAGCTTCCTTCAATATCTAATGTCTATTTATATTTTCATTATAAAGAATTTAGTATTGTGATCAAACTATGAATTTCTCATATTTTTTACCTTATTGACCATATCTAACATAAAATTCATTACATATTCAAAATTATTTTATTTTGATAGTTTATATTAATTTCTTTTCATGGAGTTATATTTATAATAATATAATAATTATAATTAAACACTCTAGAACACTAGTTGTTGTCATTAAACCAAGATCTTCTATTCTAATTGTAGTTATTCTATGAATATTTTAGTTGCTTTAATTTTATATAATGTGGGTTTATTTATTATAAGGAACCCTTCTATGTAAATTAGACAACTCATATTTTTTATTTTTTTTGTTTTTCCTATTTGTCCATCCACATTCAGTTTTCTCTTTCAGTGATGCACTATCAAAAATAAAAAATGTACATTGAGATTAAGTATGTATAGAATCAAACTTTTTATTTAGAACATATTTATTAGTAGATTTAGAATATGAAACCTTAATCTCAACATAATTTTGAAGTATTCTTTCATCATCATAAACTCATTTTGAGTTGAAACCCATATTTATTATGTATCAAAAAATTATTCCACTTTATCAATATGTCTTTCTTCAAGATCATTCACCATATTTTGAAGTCCATATAACTTCTACATGTTTTATTTGTTTTATTAAATGAATTAACATTCATTCATGTTGAGATATTATCTTCTAGAGGAATATTCTTTATAATCAATTATTTTCATTTCTAAATAAACTACAATTGTCATTTAATCACTTATCTCATTAAGATGTGTCTATTCTTTTGTTGAAAAGATCTTAATTATACATTATCAATTTTATTTTACACTTATAATGTTTAATTTTACTATCAAGAGAATAATTTTTATAAATTAGGTAATTATAGAATAAAATATTATAATTAATTATATATTTATATTCATTATAAAAATATTAAGTAATTTTTAGACAAAAAAGGAAACACTTTTAACTAAACTCTATTATTATACAGTTTTTATTTAAAAGAATAATTTATAATTTTTATATTTTGAATTAAAATTAATTAAAATTAATTTTTTAAATCATCATATAAAAATTATCTTTTTTCTGACATTTTTGGATTTTTTAAAAAATATTTACTTTTTAGTGAATAGTGGAAAACACTAACTTTTGTAAAAAAAGTCACTTGTTTTCAATAAATTAAGTAATTTAAAACTAAAATTATTTTTTTAATAAAATTTCATGTAACATAATTATTATTTAGTTATATTTAATCCACAAAATTACATTCTAATGAAATTTATATTGTTTTTTAGTAAAATTTTATTTTTGGGTTTGAAAACATGGTATTCAGAAAACAGTTTTAAAGTTCAAGATGGTTCTCCATTTTAATTAATTAAAATAATACATAATGAGAAAATTTTTAGGTTAATTTTATATATTATATATCAATATGAATTAACTGGCAATCATAAAATGGTTATTATTGGTCTTAGAGTTAATACAAAATTATCTTTTACCTAAAAAATACACTTCTTGGAAAACTGCTTTCTTGTCAAATCTACAGTTTTAATTTTAAATTTAATTTTAAAAATAATGGGAATTATATTTGGTTAAATATATTTAATATTTTTAATGATCATAATATATATTATCTTATATGGTTAACCTAATTTTTGATCATAATGAAAAGTAAAAATTATAAAAATTAACTTTCATGATTTTGGTGAAAACGGGTTTACTTAGTGTTAAACATAATAGAGAGGAGTTAAAATTCCATAAAAACTTTTCTAAAATCAATTTTATAACCATATTTCAACCATAAAAATACTAATTCTCAATAACTATCTATTTATTATCCTTTAGGCATATTAAAAATTATGGTACACATTTTTTATTTTGAAAAATTACAAGTGTTCCAATCACATCACTTATAAAAGGCCACCCCATCTACTCATTTATTCACACATTAAAATACATTTTCCTCTGCCAATACCCACCCAAATATCTGAATAATTTCTATCCCCATTACATAGATCCCATGTTTTATCATATATCTTACCTAATAAGTCTTTTAGTGCTAACATAAGAAGGTTCTCTGAAGAAGATGTATTGTGCAAAACCTTGAATTTTTTTATTTATTCTTCCACCTCCATAAAATATTAATAAAATATTAAAATTAAATAAAAATAGTACATACCATATTAATCGACGTTATCAAGTTAATTTAATAATATAAATCCATCACTATTTCCATCAAATGGGATAAAATATCATTATTTTGGTGTATGACCGACTACTGCCTCGTAAACCCATGTCATTATGTTTCCAAAGTCATCTCTCACAACTAGTGATGATTATGTATTTAAAGTAAATATATGTAATTTTTAATATATCTATAATTTTGGAGTTATTATGTAACATATACCTTCTCAATTTCAATTCTATGAGGAATATAATCATATTACTCATGTGTATGGAGAACTACTGCCTCAGGAATTGATGTGATCTATTTTTTCAAAAATTATTTATATAAAAGGTACTAAGGATGATTTTAATGAATATATGAGATATAAAAAAATATTCTTATATTCATAAAATATTTATCATTCTAAAATTATAATATAAAATTTTATTTCTTACACTGAAAATTGGTAACTTCGCTTGCTCGTACATGGGGATTACATAATCCATGAAGTGATGTGACCCTTTTACAATCACATAAATCACATGAATGATATATATAATTATATTTAAATAAATAATATGTTATTTTTTATATTATCATCAGTATACATAGATAAAATAATATATAACATCTTTACGTAATGATCATTGAGAAATGGAAATGTTACTCATGCGTACGTACATCTGACTTTCACCATGATCATAACATAGTTAATTTTTCATAACCATCATTCATGATTTGTTTTAAAAAATATAATTGATTTATAAATATAATAATTATGTAATTATTATTATTCTATATATTTTTAAAAATAACCTCTTTGACTATAGTCAATATAGCGTAGGAATTTTTGACATATAAGACAAATACCATCAAAACTTCTAAAGTGGACTTTATTTATTAAATAATTTCCTATAACAAGGTAATAAGTTAAATAAAAGGAATAATAGAAATAAAAATTTTATTAACAACAGAAATAATTAATATAATTATTTTTTTAGTAATAGAAATAACAATCATAATGAATCAAACTCTAGGTAATGGACTTCATCTCAATTTCTTTTAATTGAGGACTTTTTTATGTAATGCACCTATATTGTTTTATGGGGTGTATATAAAACCCCTTTCATATTTTATATCATGAATTTATCTATTCTCCTAATATCTAATGTATTTTTTTTAATAATATTCTTTTAGTGGTATTATGTTCTAAATGTTTCCAAAGGGATCAAGTACTTTAAAAAAACCCTTAATAGTTTCCATTAAAACTCTTTTTTTCTTCCATGTCCATGTTTATAAAATTGTTTTATTAATGTAATTATATGGACATGTGTATGATATTGGTTTTTTGTATGTTTGTTCCTATTTAATATTTGGTTTGAATCCCTTAAACATTGATAGTTAAATGTTTATTAGGTGTATAAATAAGATTGAGGATTTTTTAGGGTTTTGGGACACGAAAGGAAATAGAAATAGGCTAATCTGTTCATATTTTATGGTTAGCACACAATTCGTGAAAACTATGTGAGGGGGAAATCCAACCCATTTGACCTTGGATATAAGAATTTTTCAAGGTTTCCACAAGTTTTTTTCAAACAATTCCGAATTCTCAAGTAACAGTGCAACTTGGACCCCTCTTAGATAGAGGTTGGCACATGGTTAGTGTAATGTTTTTCAAACCATGAGGCTAAATTGTGTGCCCTTTAAAAAGTGTGACGTTACCATTTCCCCCCTCTTGATTTTAATAATCCCACCTAATTTCTTCCTATGGATCTTAGCTTGTGGATTCAAGGGGTTCTTGTAAATGGATCTATGGTTATGGTTATAAAACCATTATTCTATAGATTTGAGGGAGGTTGTTTACATGTTTTATCTGCATAATTTATTATTTATTTTTACATGTTAACTGTGATATTTCATTTCCCCATTATGTTTTTTGTATGTATTTAATAATATTTCATAAATTTCTTAGTAAATATTTATTTATTTTATTTATTCTTCATTTAGTATATTTTGAGATTTATTAGACAGATTTAGGACCATCCACATGGTGCACCAACATTCCTATACATGGAAAATTCAAATGTTAAACACAGAGTTTCCTTGTGTGGGAATAGAGCCTTTGATAAGTATGTTGACATGACTAGTTATATTAAAAATATTCACTGAGAGATATTGTGTCTAGTTTTTAGTAATGTCATAAGGTATTCTTGGGGAAAATGTTGAAAAATGGTGAAATTGATTAATGTGAATGTGTCTAACGACATGTTAATTTTTAATGGGAATGCACAAGTGGATTAAGGAATATTAAATGATTAATTTGTTAAGTAGAATAATATATTGGAATTGTTGAATATGCTAATTGGGTTAAGGTATAAAAAGGTAAATGGGTTAAATGTTATATGTGTTATAAATAGAAAATGTGTTAAAGGGTTATGGGTTGATATTGAGTTATATGTTAATTAATATGAATTGTGAATGTGATAGGTATGGATTTTGTTTGGTTTGTGATATGGTAGATGAGGTAAATGAATAAATAAGAATGTCTATATGGATTGGTTGTTTGGGGGTATTTTAATTGAGGATCTTTGTCTATGGGTCATGTCAGACTAAGGCTCTTAACCCTACCCCTTAATGCATGTGTTATGGAAGAGGACCAAGACTCAATTCACCCATAGGTATCATTTAATCAGACTAACTGGACCGTGGCTCTAAGGTAATTGTTATGTATTGTTATTGAAATGTTTATTCCTATTGAGATATGTAACTTAACTTATTCCATTATGCATGATAATTGGTCATCCGAGGTCATTTTATGAATAATGTAAATTCCAAACCCATGGAACATGTGATAAAAATGAATTCAGTAATTAAGACTGTATAAGTAAAGAAAATGTTGATGATGAAAGAAATGGTTTAAGTGAATATTTATAACTAATGAAAACTATGTTTTATTTTTGTAAACATATTCTTTTATTTCTCACTTTCATGAACTATCTATTTTGACTAGATATTCAGTAGACACCATTGGAGGAACCTATTGAATTATACTCACATCCTGATCAGGTCTTCATTGTGTACCTAAGTATATTTCATTGTTGGAGGTCAGGAAAAGTGAAAGGGACATATTCTTGGGAGTTTATTTGGGATTTTTATGTTCATGGATGAGGATTCATACTTGTATTTAGGACATATTTTGGGGATTCACTATTTTACTTTATTTTCAGTTTTCTTCAATTTTAGCAGGGTTATCATGACATGAAATAGTTATTGTTGGTAGTGGTTTGTACCTTGTTTGGGAAATTTTTAGTAATTTATGATTCAAGATTATTTTTTGTTTTTTCTTTATTTTATATGTTATCTGATGTGGCTTACTTTGGAAATGAGGGTATAGTATCCCCACGACATATCTTAGACCCTCACTGCTAGTCGGAAGCCTCTAGCATATGAGGAGGCATGCTTGAGGTTATGTGACGACTAGGATAGGGGCACCGACATATTGGATCCTAGCTTGGGGAAATTACAAAGTGATTAAATATAGGTTCTTTTCTTTGGAATATTATTTTGGAATGGTATACAAGAGATTAAAAAGTGTTGAGTTGGGGAAATGAGTTCATTTATGGGAGTAGTTAACCCATTTATGAGGGAGAACCCAAGTACCGAGTGAGATAATTATTGTTCATGATGTGTGTTGTTACAGTTGAATAATATATCACCATTGGGTGATTCGCTTATTGTTTGATGTGACTGTATTATGATATTTCTCTCATGGCCAAAACGGCATGAGATTGTGAATTCATGAATCACTGTAGGATCCTAGGGATAGAAGTGACATGCATCATGATAGGAACACATGGGATGGGTGTTTGGGACATAAAGAGTATAATTATTTTCACTTCCTTGACAATTTGAAGAAAATGGTGTTTAAAAAAGATGATGAAAAAAGGGGTTAAATAGGAATAATGTTAAAAAATGTTTATGAATTATGTTAAATTAATGGTTTTAAGTAAGTTAAAATGTTGTTTATAACAAGTTATAAAGGGGAAAAGTTCATAAAGGAGAAATATTTACGTTGTGAGTACATAAATGGTTTTCAAAAGGGGTCTGATGAAATAATTGTAACTATGTTTATTGGTTTCATTAAGGTTAATCATGTCCCATATAAGGTTGGTTCGGGGTAGTTCTCTATAGGCGATTTAGTTCATTGGGGAAGTGAGTGTGAAATGGGTTGTGTATGGATAGTAGAGAGACTTATTTTGTTTAAACTGTGGAAGATTTATGTTATGTGTTCTAAGAATTATGTTTGACATTATATAGAAATTCCATTGAGAAGACATGTTACAGTTGGGTGACAATAGGATATTGCTGACAATCATCCACCCGTAGAATAGAAATAAAATCCATTGGTCCAAGATAATTTAAGAGAGGAATTGTTCCATGATAAATTCACTTGTTTTTTCCAAATGATTGAAAGGGACCCATGGTGGGTCAAGCTGAGAATGTTTGATCTAGATATAGAATTTCAGTTGTAGAACCTTCAAACATTTTCTAGAGATGTTAGAACCGAGGCTACAGAGTTCTTGATAGAATGCATCTAGAAGATTTTGGACCACTTGGAATATCCTGCATATAAGAGAGTCAAGTTAAAATCATATATGTTATTGGGACCAGAAAAATGATGGTGGAATATTTTGGTTCAAACTCAGTAGGAAAATGGCATGTTATGGAAATATTTCCAAGAAAAGTTTCTGTAGAATTTCTATATTGATACCTTGAAATAGAATTAGTCTATAGATTTAATAAGGTTAACCCTTTAACTATTTTAGGGATGGATTATGTGGTTTTTTTACAGTCGTGAATTACTTTATTCCATAATTAGAAGTGGATGAGTCTACTATGACAGAATAATTTTAGGATTGACTTAGACACGAGATAAAATCTCAGGTGAATATATTCTGTTTAAAAATTATTATAAAATTTGGGGATTATGCCATTATTTCATAATGGAACGTAGTGGAAGCTTCACGTAGTGGGTATGTGTCTACCATTATACGGACCAGTGCTGAAACGTCCAACGGAAGGAAGAAACATTTTGGGAATATCCCTCAGGGTGGTAGTGTGAAGTGTTGTTAGATGAGAAGATCCTCCTCTCTGGGTGTTGACCATGTGTTTTTCTATCAGTGTGGCAGAACACGACACATGCGTGGTCAGTTACCTTTACCACTGGTTGAGTGACGAGTGTGCAGTATAATGGGAATGTGTAATGGATCTCTAAAAACCCATAATAACTGGCCATAGATAGAAGGTCAAGGTCAATGCTAAGTGCATGTTGGGGGTCTGTTACCCCATATCAGGCAGGTTGTTGGTGTTATACATGGTATATCAATAAAGGTGGTATATGGGATACACTAGGGCGAGAGAATCCATATTAAAAGGTGGTGTAGTACCAAAAAATTAGATTGGGTCCTAGAGTAAAGGGTAAAGTCAGTTTCATATAGTTCAGTATACATGTGGAGGCGGCGAGGCTAGACCATCAATAGTTCAAGGTATGATCTATGTATCTTCTACACTTCTTAGTGATTTATTTGATATAGGATCTTTTCATTCTTTTCTATATAATATTTTTTTGATTGTGTTGGTCCTATCATTGAATAATGTGCGTGGGGTTATATCGATTGATACATTTTTAGGGGTGTAAGGTTAAAATATCAGTCAATGTAAGGTGTGTTCTCTTGAAATTTTTGGGTGCCATTTTCTGGGGGATAAGTTCATTCATGATATGTTAGGTTATGATTTGATTCTGGGCATGCCTTTTCTAGTTTTGTATCAATCCCATATTGAATATTACAAACATAGGGTAATATTCAAATCTCTTTATGGATATACATGTTTCCATCCTGGTGAATGGTATGTCCCGACAATCCATGTAGGGCTAGTATTCCAGTAGTTGGGTGAAATCAATTCCCAAGTGTCTTATCTTATAATTAATGATATAAGAGTTTATTTGATGGTCTTTCCTCTTGTGGTGGATCTGTTTTAGAATGTGTTTCCAGAGGAATTCATGGGGCTTCCACATAAGAGGAATGTTGAGTTCACGATAGAGTTTCTACTGAGAGTAAAACCAGTTTCCATTATTCCATATAGAATTGCACTAGAAAAAATGTAGGAGCTTAAATCATAGTAGGAAGAGTTGGATAATAATTTTCTTATTCATCTGAGTACATCACCGTGGGGATCTCCAGATTTGTTTTCCAAGAAGGCTGACAGATCGTTGTGGTTTTTTTTATTATAGAAAGCTGAATCAGATGACGATTAATAACTGATACACTCTTCCTTGAATCAATGATCACATTGATTAGTTATGGGTTGCATCAGTGTTCTCCATGATTGATCTAAATTTATGGTTCCATCATCTATGGGTGAGACCTTCCGATGTTACATGGCATGACTTTATGAGAAGGTATGGGTTGTAGGGGTTTTTATTGCTATTCGGGTTGACCAATGCATCAGTTGTGTTTATAGCCCTAATGAGTTGAATATTTCACACATATCTAGATCAGTTTGTAGTTATCTTTTTCAATTACACCTTGGCATACTCTAAGACTCATGGTGATCATTCTAAAAAACATAACATCATCCCAATTACATTAATAAATCATATAAAATACACCGAGAAAATAAAATGGAATTTATGGATCGACATGGTGCATTTCATGGGTCCCATCATCTCTAAGGAAGGTGTTCTAGTGGACTTAGAGAAAGTGTGGGTCATTTATTCTTGGGAAAATCCCTTGACTATTTCTGGTGTTTGGAGTTTTCTTGGTTTGGATGGCTATTAATGAAGTTTCATCAAAGAATTTTCCTATTTTGGAGCTCCAATATTCGACTTGACCAAGAAGGTAATTATGTTGGAATGGTATAGGGAATGTGATAATGTTTTCTATGATTTAAAGAACTTGTTGACTACAACACTGATACTAATATTACCCAAGCCTATAGAGAGGTATACCATGTTTTGTTATGTGTTTGGTGTGTTACAAGTAGCAGTGTTGATGCGGGATGATCTATTTGTGACATATGGGTCAGGATAGTTGAGTAATCAAGAATAAAATTACCTAACATATGATCTTTAAGTGGTTGTATTAGTTTTCTCATTGATGTGTTGGTAGAACTAATTGTTGGGAGAATTTTTTATGATGTATAATAATCATAAAATACATAAGTATATATTTTCATTGTGTTATTTTAATCTTCAGCAGTGATGAGGGGTTGAGTACATAGAGTATTGTGATTTTGAGTTTGTTTACACACTGGGAAAAGGGAATTGTGTTTCAGATGCGTTGATCCCAAACACCATGAATTAGGATGTTCAAGAATCTAGTTCTTAGTGGAGGATGATGGTTTAGTTCGTTGAGATACATATATAGGAGTGACATGTCCATGGACATGTATCCCCTGAATCCTTTGTAGTTTTGTCCACACTTCTAAGCCAGATCAAGGATAAGAAACATGGTTATTTGGGAATTTTTTCTTTAAGGGAAAATATTAAAGGTGATAGATTATTTCTAGTTGGACTATTGGTGAGGATTGGATATTTTATGTTTGGGATTATGTTGTTGTGCCAACTTGTATAGGAGAATATTTATTGCATAAGTTTTATGCATCAAAGATGGAAGTGTATCCTGGTTGGATTAAAATTTATCATGACCTTCATAGAAAGTATTGGTGGATATGGATGATGAAATATGTTATTGTTTCCTGGCATGATTCCATACCTGTCAGCGGGTGATGGATGAGCATCAGTGGTCAGGAGGTTTGTTATCGCTATGAGCCATTATGGAATGGAAGGGGGATCATGGGATGATGGATTTCATTGAAGGTCTTCTGAGGACACCTAGGAATAAGGATGCAATATGGGTAGTAGTGTATTAGTTGACTAAAGTGCCTTATAACTTTCTAGTCCGAGAGACATTCACCATGGATCAGTTCAGTGAGTTTTACGTTCAAGAGGTAGTTCAGATCTATAGGGTACCAAAGAATATCGTTTTGGATCATGATTTTCATTTTACATCATGATTTTGGAAGGGACTATAGAAGATTCTTGTTACTTTGGTTTTTATGAGTATGCACTTCCATCGGTAGATAGACAGGTAGTTAGAGAATACCATTCATACACTGGAGGACATGCTGAGAGCATGTGTCCTAGATTTTTAGGGATTGTGGGGAAAAACATGTTGCCTATTGGGTTTTACTACAATAATAGTTTCCATGTAACAATTTATGTGGATCCATTTTAGTCACTGAATGGTTGATCATATAGATCTATGTTGTGTTGAAGAGAGGTTGTGGAATCATAGGTGTTGGGACCGAGACTGATGTAAGAGATGTTGGAACAAATTATATTTATTTAGAAACATGTGGAAATGGCTCAGAGTAGGAAAAAATCATATGCATATTGGCATCATATACCTCTTGAGTTTATAGTGTTTAATTGCGTGTTTCTTCAGGTGTCTCCGAGGTTGGATCCCAGTTAGATTCTGAAATAGGGTATGTTAGCATCCAAGTATGTGGAGCCATTTGAGATAATGGGGAGGATCAGACTAGTTTCATACCGATAGGCTATTCCATAGAGGTATATTGGTATGAAAATTTTCATTTGTGTCACATATTTGACATTATCACCCTGGCCCATCTCATGTGATTGATGTTGAGGATTTTGATTATGAGGTTGATGCATTCTTTAAGGAGTATCCGATTCTAATTTTTCATCATAGTGAGAAAGTCATTTAAGGTTAAGTTGTGCCTTTGGTTTGAGTTTTTTGGTAGCATGGTAATTTTTATGAAGAATATTAGGAGACATAGTCTAAAATGTGATCTCAGTGGCCAAATATTTTTTCCTTCGGATGCTCGATGATGGTTGTAAGTGTAGCATATGGATAATTAGTTATAAGGTGGGGAGGTTGTAAGATCCCATTTTTGTGGAGGTATGTTATTATTAAATTTTTTTAATCCCTTAAATATAGATAATAATATTTTTACTGGGTACATGAGAAATCCCAGGGGTTCATGACACAAATGAAAAGGGAATTGGTCCAATTCGTACATGTTGCACAGTTATCATGCAATTAGTGCAAACTATGTGAGGGGGAAATCAAATTCGTTTGACCTTATTTAGAGGAATTTCCCATGGTTGGTACATGGTTTTTCAAACCATGTATAATTCCTAGGAAACCATGTTACATAGACCCCTCCTAGACAGTGACAGGTGCACATTTGGTGCACAGTTTTTCAATTTGCGAGGCCAAACCATGTTCCCTTTAAAAGGTGGGAATTCATAGTTATTAGACCTTGGGATTTTAAGTATCTAACTCAATTTCATCCCATATTTATTCTTTTTCAACCCTAGTGATGAATTATTTCAATCAATTCGTCCCCATGATCATTCTCCTTTGATTCTTGTTCGTTTGGAGTGTTTTTGGGGGCAGATTGAAGCTCCGTGTAAGTGTAATTATCCTCTCACTTATCTATTTTAGATTAGGGATTGTGGTTTTGTTCTTATTACACTAAATCCCTAAACCTTTCTTGTTTACATAAGATCGTATTTTGTGGCTTCAAGGGCTGTTTGAATCTAGATCTAAGGCTATGGTTAAGAGAGCATTCATCTACTGATTCAAGGTAGGTGGTCTAAAAGTTATATCCCATGGTTTTATTGTTGATTTTTCATGTATGTTGTGATATTTATTTTCCTTTTACATGTGCTTGATAAATTTAATAAGATTTTGGGAAGTGGTTGGATATATAGTGATTTAGACAGCACATTCTCCCTATGGGATGTTTTGAGATTTATTAGAATGGTTTAGGGCCACCCATGGGGTGCTTCAACATTTCTGAAGATTGAAAATTATAATGTCAAGCATAGAGTTTATTTGTGTTGGAATTGAGCCCATGGTAAATATGTTGACATATTTTTTATATTGTAAAAAGGTTATAATAATGGTTGTGTCTAGTTGTTAATAATGGTAAAAGGTATTGTTGGGAATAACATGGAAAAAGGGTTAAATGTATTAATGTGAATCTTTCAAACATCATGTGAATTTGTAATGGGAATTAATAAGTTGATTAGTGCATATGAAATTATTAATGTGTTAAATGGATTAATATATGACCATTTTTTAATATTCCAATTGTGTTATTTTTTTAAAATGGTAATGGGTTAAATGTTCTATGTGATATAAATGGAAAATTTGTTTATGGGTTATGGCTTGATATTGATTATATGTGAATGAATATGAATTGTGAATGTTATATGTATCAATTATGTTTGGTTTGTGATATGGATTATATTTTAAAAGGATAAATTAGCATGAACACATGGATTTGTTTTTGTGGGGTATTGGACATAAGGATCTACACACATGGGTTAGGTTAGACTTAAGATCTAAGCCCCACCACAAAATACATGGGTTAGGGAAGGGGACTGGGGCTCTATGCATCTAATGGTTGCGTATTATGAGAATACCTAGACCAAGGTAAATGTGATGTATTTTTATTTAAAGGCTTGTTCCTAGTGAGATATGTAACTTGAATTATTCCCTTAGGCATGATAATTTACCATCCTAGTACGTTATTTAAAATATGTAAATGCCTAACCAATGGAACATGAGTTGAAAGTAAATTTAGTAATGAATATGGTATAATTGAGGAAAATATGGATGATGATAGAAATAGTTTAAGTAAATATTGATAAATAATGGAAACCAACATATATTTTTTTTCTACCTCATCTTCAATTTCATACTTTTATGCACTATCTATTAATTGTGGGAATTTTGTAAACACCTTGGGTGGTGACATAATAATTTATACTTTCACCCTATTCGGGAAGTATAACAACCCATACATTACATACATTTTTAATACTTCAGAAATGATGTATATTTATTTCAACATATAAAAAAACCATGACAAGACCGTATAAGTATAGTGTCTTTAGAAACTGGGAAACGTAAACAACTGGTTTATAAAGCATCTATGTTGTCTCATGTTTATTTGATCATATCTAGACACCTTTTTGGCATATCATATTTAATACCCTTCTTCCTGACCTGGTGAAAAAAAAACATACATGTGTGAGCCCAAATGCTCAGTAAGGGTAAACAAATTAAATTTCAATCATATAATATTCTTAAGATCATAATGTCTGAAAATCTTATCCTGCATAAGAGGTCATAATATCATGTCATGGGATAAATCATAGAACTACAATGTAATCCCAAAATATTTAACATATGACATAAAAATTTGTGGCATACACACATAATCATAAAAAATCATTTCATATTAGACAAGTCTCATCGCCAAGACCATCATAGCGGACAAAGTCCATTATTGAACCAAGTTCACTCATCGTTCCAGCCCTGTAATACTGAACCAAATTTACTTGTTGTTCCAACCATGTCTATGTCATGAGATACAAATCATTACCCAATGCATTGTAGGGAGATATAGGTCCCACCCATCTTATAATCAAACCATTCTTATGTGTTCCACTAAATCATAAATCATACATCATAGCATAACCCATGTAATAGAATGAGATTCTTAAATGTCATGGCATCATAACATAATCTATATAAGATAAAATGACTACATAAAAATAATTCCATCATAAGATAATCAAATAAATATAATAATAGTGATATAAACATAACCCTATATCATCTTAGATGGAAAATAATTTTGATAAAACAATTGAACTTAGTTCTTGAGGAAAATACCCTTTCTTCTTCAAAAACATTTTCTATTCTCAACATCTCATGAAATAAAAAAGTTAATTGAAAATAAACTTGAAAACATGTAAATAAATCTTCATGGAAATAATGTTCTATGAAATCATAAAAATCCATTCATGCCGTATAAGTTAAAAAAACGTTCTTCTCGTACTTTGGTTGGAAAAGTCAAAAAGTATCTCGTACTAAATACAACAAAAGATTCCTTTCATATCATTTACTAAAAATTCACCAATAGGTAAAATTGGATTTAAAATTTTTTAGGAGGATAATATTACATATTGAGGAAACATGGGTGTGGATGATAAATATGCCCCAGTAAATACTGAAGTATAAACAATCTCAGATAAAAATGAGATTGTGAGATTTTCCCTTACCTTAGGTCCGATATGCTTTGTACGTATCCAAACCTCCTGTATAATTATTTAAATAATTTCATTGAATTATTCCAGAATAATATCCATTTTTATGATATCATATATGGTTATATTATTATTTTTTTATTAGTAACATTTCATTGTTACTCGTTATTCGGGTGTTAACTGCTTTATATTCTTTTGCATGTTTTATCAAATAAATTCTTATTCCTCTTTATAGGTTATAGATATATAATTAACAGAATGGTATTAGTATTATATATATCATATTTTTTTATTCAATTCATTTATATAATCATTCTTCAATTAAGATCATGTAGAATGAATCACATCACATTATAGAGACGGTAGGCCGTACGTACACCCGAGCGTTGATATCATTCCCAGGATTGTGTAATTGTATTTAAGTGTGTGGTGTATAATATTTCATAATAAATATCACTTTTAAATAATCATATATATTAATTTCTTCCATCATTATACCCTTCCGAGAATGTTGGTGATGAAAAGGATTAAACCACGGCGTGGAGACAGTATTCCGTACGTACGCACACGTGATGATTTTATTTTTCATAGGATGGATAGAAGATGAAATAGGGATGTCTAATATTTAGAATAACATATAAGTATATGATTTATACTGATGTTATTTCATTATAATTAAACAACCAAAGAATAGGAAGTGGAAGAAGAAATAAATTTGAAATGATCGATAGAAGATATTACCTCTTCCTCGTAGTGCCTCCTTTAAAATTCCTCTTAGGGAACTAGAGTTGGTCTTTTGGGAAGACCAGAACCTCTATAATGTAACTAGAGAGGTTTATAAGAGTAATTTTTAGGGTTTGTACGAGCTTGAAGGCTCAAAATTTAGTGAATAGGAGAGGTAAGGGGGTGACCTTTTATAAGAGAGGAGAAGGGCACTTTTGGAAACCTAAAAAATAATAATTTATAATAAAATCAAACCCCACATAAAAACATAAAAAATGAATCAAATTCAAAGATGAGATGAGATAGGGTTGTAATCGAATAAACCAATAAAATTTAGACATGTTTTGATTTTATTTTAAACATTATCATTTTGATTTATCCTTATTTAATCTATTTAATTTTATTTTTTGTAATAATGTTATAAATTTTAAATGCTTATAAATACTTACTTATGTGTTGTTAATTGTACATAATTGGATACTTTATGACATTTTAGAACATATAAATTTTAATTTATAATTTTTAAATATATTTTTGATTTTTAAACAATTTAATAATATGTTATTTTCATAAAATATCAATAGTGTCAATTTTGACACAATTCATTTATTTGAATTTAAATATAATCCAAATAGATTATAGAATCAAAAAAAATATTTCATAGATTACTAACATGTCATATTAATTTAGTAAATTTGTGTAGAACATTAATTAGTACATATAATATTTATTTTAATATTTTTAAAACCATTTATTTGATATTTTCGTAATAAAATAATTACTACAACATTTTTGAATAATTATTTAATTTACTTATTTTTTGCATAAAAATAAAAAATAAAATAATAAGATGAAGATAAATCTAATATATTTCATAATAATACTTTTATTAGATTTTATCTTTTAAAACATGTAACTTTTAAAATGTTATGTTTATTAAATTATGATGGTGACAAATTTGACATCATTTAAAATAAAATAATATAAATGTCATAATCTGTTTGATAGGGATCTAAATGGTCCACAAGTCTAAACTTGGATGATTATGGTGTATAGATACTCGACCAATAAGTTTTGGTCAAGTTTTTGGGCCTTTTGATGGGTATTATTGTTTTAATAAAAACTATATTATTGATTTTTCACTAAATAAATAATTTCTGCATCATTAATGTACAATCTATTAAGGTAATTATATATTTCTTAAAAATTACAAATAAATTACCATGATAAATAAAAACATTTTATCCTTCAAGTGAGTATTTATAATCTAATTTATATTTCTTTTAACCTTATATTAAAAATAATTTAATTATTAATGTTGGAGTGAGAAATATTTCACATTCCTTTAAATAAAATAAATTAAAGGTTTTAATCTCATCCAATGGGTTCCAATAGATAAACTTTCAACCCAAATATATTTTAGGAAGAGATATAATCATAAAATTATATTAATACAAGTTTTAGGTAGATTTTATAATATTATTTTTACCCTTAATTACCTGATTTACCTCTAACTATGGTAAATAAAATTTACCATAGTTACTATTCATAATGGCTAAAAATAAAACTAGCCAATTAACATAATTTTGAATCACTAATTCCAAATATGAAATCCATTTTTCCAAATTCAGAACATAGGATTTGCATTAATTAATTTAAAATTAATCTCGTTGTTGTGAAAATGGGTTTTAAAAATTATAACATTGAAAATGAATGAAATGTTTATACCTATGAATTCAATGTAAAATTAATGATAATGAAATACATTATATTAAATAGTAAAAATATATTCTATTTATACTTTAATACCATTCAATATTATAATTTAACCATATAAATTATATCGATGAAAAAAGTTGTTTTTGAATTAAAATTTAGCGCATTTTTACTATTTATCAAATTATGAAGTTTATCAGAAAAATATCATAATTTTAACCAAAGTAAATTTTTATATCCTGCATCCAAAGTAAAGTTTTACATTGTAATATTAAAATTATTAATGTGCCTAAATCTAAAATTAAAAAGGGTTTTCCATTAAAAGGCAGAAATACATTCTTTTAATGTCTATTTGATGAATATCAAAAATATTATTTTAATTATATAACATACATATCTTATTAAATTCATTCACTAAAATAACTAATATGAAATATAATTGATTTACATTTATCATGGATTTTTAAAAGTTAGTTATATTTATTCCTGATAACATAACAGCTAGGTCATAATGGAAATTTTATATTAAGGGCATCTCACAGTTTGTTTAAACTAACGATTGCGTGCAAAAAAAGCTAATGAAGAATAAAAATTATTTAAATATTTCATAAAACACCTGGCCATTACATTCTATCCCCCTTAAACTGAATTTCTCCCTCAAAATTCATCACTTGGAAATAATCATATGAGGACACCTCTCCATCATCATATCCTTAAGTTCCCATGTAGCATCATCTAATTGGTGGTTCCTCTATAAATCTTTAACCAATCGAGTTGTCTTGTTTCATAGAATTCTTTCACTATGATCCACAATCTCCAATGGTTGTTCTTCAAAAGGAATATCTTTCTCTAGCGGTACAACTTCTAATCTTAGTACATGTGAAGGATCAGGAATGTACTTTATCAGGAGGGATAAATGGAACACATCATGAACTTGAGAGAGATTTAGTAGAAGCGCCAATCGGTAAGCTAACTTCCCAACACGATCCAGAATCTCAAAAGGACTGATATACCTAGGGATCTATTTTCCCTTCTTTCCAAATCTCATTACTCTTTTCCAAGGATATATTCGTAAGAACACCTTATCCCCCGCTACAAACTCTAGGTCTTTTCTTCAGTTGTTAACATAACTTTTTTGTCGAATCTGAGATACTCTTATATGTTGTTGAATAAATCTGACATTTTCTACCATTTCATCAATAGGATTAGGTCCTAATAGCTTTCCTTCCCCAACTTCATCCCAGAATGTTGGGGTTCTGCACTTCTTTCTATAGAGGGATTCATAAGGAGCCATCTGAATATTGGAGTGAAAGATATTGTTGTAAGAAAATTCCACCAATGGTAGGTGTCGATCCCAACAACCTTTTAAATATATAGATAAAGCTCTCAACATGTATTCTAGAGTTTGAATTATCCTTTCAGACTGACCATCTGTCTAAGGATGATAATAAGTGATGAAACTCAACTCTTTATCCAGAGCATACTGAAGACTTCTCTAAAACATTGAGGTAAACCTCAGATCCTGATCAGATATAATTGAAAGTGGTACTCCTTGCAATATTAAAACTTATTTTACATATATCCCGGAAATCTGATCAAGAGAGAAATCCTCTATAATAGCAATAAAGTGTGCTGACTTCCTAAGACGATCAACTATAACCCAGATAACATTATTTACTTTGGATGTTTTGGGAAGTCCGATGACAAATTCCATAGTGATGTTTTCCCATTTCCATTCTAGTATGGGCAATGGTTTCAACATCCCCTTAGACTTCTGTCTTTCAGCCTTAACATGTGAAAAAACCAACCATCGAGAGACATATTCAACAACATCTCTTTTCATGCCATCCCACCAGATGTACTCTTTCAGGCCCCTATACATCTTCGTGCTTCTGGGGTGAACAGAGAATGAAGAACCATGAGCCTCATCCAATATTTCCTTTATTAATTCCGGTATGGGAGGAACACAAACTTGATTCCTAAACCTTATTATTTCATCACAATCAATGTTGAATTCAAGAACACTTCCCACATTATTTTGTAAATCTACATCTTCCTTCTGTGCCTCTTTAATCTTCACATGTATAGATGGTTGAACATTCATTTGAGAAAGATATGATTTTTCCACTTCCGTTATAATTTCAAGATCCATCCTTTGAAAATACATAAATATTGGATATTTCATGATCCTCAACATGGATAAGATGGCATGGTCTTATCGGAATAATGCATCTGCCACCTTGTTTGCTTTCCTAGGGTGGTAATGTATGGATCAGTTGTAATCTTTAATCAACTACAACCATATTCTTTGGTGCATATTCAGCTCCTTTTGTGTGAAAATATACTTTAAACTTTTATGATCAGTATAAATATAAAACCTTTCACTATAAAGATAATGCCTCTATATTTTTAATAAGAATATTACCGCGACTAACTCCAAATCATGATTTGGGTAATTTTCCCATGTATTTTCAACTGTCGTGAGGCATAAGCTATCACCATATCATTTTGCATGAGAAAACACACCAATCCCTTCTGGGATGCATCAATGTAGATAAAAAACCTTTCTCCACTACAAGGCAGTGTGAGCACAGGTGCCCTAGATAACCTTCTTTTTAACTCCTTGAAATTCTCTTCACACTCCTCCGTCCAAACAAACAGAACTCCTTTTTGATTCAACCTAGTGAGTGGTTGGATAATTGTGAAAAATATTTCACAAAACTTCAATAATATCCATCCAAACCAAGAAAACTTCAGATCTCATTTACTATTGTTGGTATCGTCCATATTTCGATAACCTCTTTTTTTTTTCTGGATCTACAGATATCCCCTCTCTTGAGATTATGTGACCCAAGAATGAATATTTTTTAAGCCAAAATTCACACTTTGTAAATTTGGTATAATGATTCTCCTTTCTCAGGGTCTTCAAAACAATTCTTAAGTGATATTCATGTTCTTCCTTTCACTTTGAATAGACAAGAATATCATCTATAAAGACTACCACAAACTAGTCAATATTGTCTCTAAAGACTCTATTCATTAGATCCATTAAGATAGTAGAAGAATTTGTAAGACCAAATGGTGTCACTATAAATTCATAGTTTCCATACCTTGTATGGAAAGCCGTATTTGGTATATCCTCCTTTTTGACCCTTATTTTGTAATACCCTGAACAAAGATCAATCTTAGAAAAGTATTGAGATCCATGTAGTTGGTCAAATAAGTCATCAATACATGTGAGAGGATATTTTTTCCTGATAGTGATCCTGTTAAGTTATCGATAATCAATGCAGGGTCTCATTGATCCATCTTTCTTCTTAACAAACAGAACAGGTGCTCCCCAAGGTGATGCACTAGGGCGTATGAATCCATTATCAAGATTCTATTGGAGTTGATTCTTCAATTCTTTCAACTCAGTTGGGGCCATTCTATAATATGTATTTGGAATGGGCATAGCACCCGATATGAGTTCTATTGAAAATTCAACTTCACGATTGTTGGAAGACCTAGAAATTCTTCTGGAAAGACATCATCAAACTCCCATATAATGGGAATATTCTTAATCGTGAGTTTATCGCCAACCATTTGAGATAAATATCCTATATTTATTGGAATCAGGACCCATAAGATGGAAGAAATTTCCATTTGAAGGTTATATTCATCCTTGCATCGATAAATGATCATAGATTGATCTCGAATAAGAAACATGACTTACATTATTTGGAAATTGATATGAGCTCTATATAAGGAAATTCAATCCATGCCAAGAATCACATCAAATTCCACTATAGGAAGGATCAAAAGATTTACAAGAAGCACTTTCCCACAAACATAAATTGGAGAAGAATTATAAACTTTTGATGCAACCGTCGTGCCATTAGGAGTTGCCACAGCTAACTCAAAATCTAATTGTTGAGGTAGTACAATGATATCCATTGAAAAATTTTCATAAATAAAAGATTGGGTGGATCCAGAATCAAATAGAAAATTTTATACTTTAGAGTGGATGGTAAGTTTTCCTTTCACCACTTCGTTATCATACTCCACATTGTCGATAGAAATTTCATGTGAATTTTCTTTTTCTTTGGCCTTAAGAGTTTGTTGATGTCGATCATCATCAATAACCTTTGGATTATGCCATTGATTGGCATAATGCTCCATTTCATTGCACTTGTAACATTTAAGTGTAGGAGGTGCATTATGAGTAGTCTTTTCTCTGTTCACATCATTAGACATCTTTTTCCCATCACTGCGGAAATCAATTTCCCGATGACATTCTTTTCCACATTTAAAACATTTACTTGTCCCTTTAAGACAATTCCATCCATGATTCATTCCAAACTTTGAGCATAAGGGAAAATTCATCTTCTTTTCAGTGTGGTGTTTAGATTTTCCTTTGAATTCCATTTTCCTCTTCTTATCAAAACCATATGACCGATGGGTTAATCCAATCTCCATCTCAAACTTGAGAGCACATCAAATAATTTCCTCATAGCTACTGAAGTCCATTATGGATAACACCCTTCAGAGACTTGGTTTTAAGACACTAAAGAATCGATCGATCTTACTCTCAGGTTGGGCAATAATTCCAGAAATGTACCATGCAAGTCTTGTAAAATTTTCTTCGTAAGTACCAATGGATTCATCATCCTTTTTCTTTAGATCAAGAAACTCCTTCTCTATCTTTGTTCGAAGAATACGAGGGAAGTAATTATTGAAAAATATGTTCTTGAACTCTTCCCATTACATGGACTCAATTTCATCTCTTTTCCTCGTATTCTTGATAAGATTCCACCATTGATCATCTTCACCTTCCAAACGATACACTGCTAAGATGAATTTATCATGTTCAAAACATTGTAGAACTGAAAATATCTTTTCAGTGGTACTGATCCATTGTTCAGCCACTAATGGATCAAAAGATCCACTGAATGAAGGTGGATGCTACCTCATGAAGGATTCAACAGAATGTTGCTCCTTCCATTGCCCATTTGGAAGTCCAGCATGACTCATATCTTGAGAATGTTGTGTGAGCAGGGCTATAATATTTTTTATTCCAGCTCCCATAACGTTGGGTTGCTCAGGGGTACAATCATTTCGTTGCCCGTTGCATTCAGTATTAACACGGTTCCTTCGATTTCCATCCATTGACTAAAACCAAGAAGCATAGTGTGAGAAGCACTAATTATAATAGGAAAACCACATAATCAAGAATAAAATTTCACACTTTAGTTATTATAATAGGTTATTCATGGCCATGTCTAAAACACTAGGATTGTGTCCTATTATTAGACATATTCATAGGGTTCTTACTAAGGCGTTCACATCCATGTTTGCAAAGGTTTACTATACCTTTCCTCTGATACCAACTATAAAAAACCATACATTACATACATTTTTAATACTTCAGAATTTAAGTATTTTTATTTAAATATTTTACTAAACGACGATAGGACCGTATAGGTATAGTGTGTTTAAAAACTGGGAAATGTAAACAAGTGGTTCATAAAGCATCTACGTTGTCTACCATTTATTTGATCATATCTAGACTCCTTTTTGGCATATCATATTTAATACCCTTCTTTCTAACCTGGGGAAAAGAAACATAAAAAAGGGTGAGCTCAAATTCTCAGTAAAGGTAAGCAAATGAAATGTCAATCATATCATATTCTTAGGATCATAACTTTTGAAAATATTATCCTCCATAAGAGGTCATAATATCATGTCATGGGATAAATCATATAACTACAATGTAATCCAAAAAATCAAAACATAAGACATGAAACTATGTGGCATACACACATATGTATAGAAAATCATTTCATATTAGTAAAGTCTCATCACCAAGACCATCATAGTGGACAAAGTCCATTACTAAACCGAGTTCACTCCTTGTTCCAACCCTGTAATACTGAACCAGATTTACTTTCCATTCCAACCATGTCTATATCATGAGATACAAATCTTTACCCAATTTATTGGAGGGATATATAGGTCCCACCCATCTCATAATGAAACTATTCTTATTTGTTCCACAAAATCATAAAGCATACATCATAGCATAACCCATGTAATAAAATGAGATTCTTAAACGTCACACAATCATAACATAATACAAGTCAGATAAAAGGAATTCATAAAAATAATTCCATCATAACATAATCAAATAAATGTAAAAATAGGGATAAAAACATAACTCTATATTATCTTAGATGGAAAATAATTTTGATAAAACACTTGAACTTAGTTCTTGAGAAAACTATCCTTTCTTTTTCAAAAACATTTTCTGTTCTCAAAATGTCATGAAATAAAAGAAGTTAATTGAAAATAAACTTGAAAACTTGTAAAGGAATATTCATGGGAATAATGTTCTATAAAATCATAAAAATACATTCATTCCGTATAAGTTAAAAAAACATTCTTCTCGTACTTTGGCCGGAAAAGTCAAAAAATATCTCGTACTGAAAACGAAAAAATATTCCTTTCATATATTTTACTAAAAATTAATCAATAGGTAAAATTAGATTTAAACAATTGGAGGAGGATAATATTACATAATGATGAAACATTTATGTGGATGATAAATATGCCCCAGTAAATACTGAAGTATAAATAATCTCGGATAAAAATGAGATTGCGAGATTTTCCCTTACCTTAGGTATGATATTCTTTGTAGGTATCCGAACCTCTTGTATAATGACTTAAATAATTTCAATGACTTATTACAGAATCATAGTCATTTTTATGATATCATATATGGTCATATTCGTATCTGTTTATTAGTAACATTTCATTGTTACTCATTATTCGGGTGTTAACTTCTTTATATTCTCATGCATGTTTTGTCAAATAAATTATTATTCCTATTTCTAGGTTATAGATATATAATTTATAGAATGGTATTAGTATTATATATATCATATTTATTCATTAAATTCATTTATATAATCATTCTTCAATGAAGATCATGTAGAATGAATCACGTCACATCGTGGAGACGGTAGGCCGTACATACGCACGAGCGATGATATCATTCCCATGATTATGAAATTGTATTGAATTATCGGGTGTATAACATCTCAGAGTCATTATAACTTTAAAATAATCATATATTGCAATTTCTTCCATCATTATACCCATCCAAGTATGCTGGTGATGAAAAAGATTACACCACGGCGTGGAGACGGTAGGTGATTTCATTTTTCGTAGGATGGATAGAAAGTGAAATAGGGTTGTTTCATATTTATAATAACATATCAGTATATTATTGATTCTGATGTTATTACTTTATAATGAAACAACTAAAGAAGAGGAAGTAGAAGAATAAATAAATTTGAAAGACTCGGTAGAAGATATTACCTCTTCCTCGAAGTGCCTCCTTTAAACTTCCTCTTAGGGCACTAGAGTTGGTCGTTTGGGAAGACCAGAACCTCTCTAATGTAACTAGAGAGGTTTAGAAGAGGAATTTTCAGGGTTTTTCCGAGCTTGAAGGCTCAAAATTGAGTGAGTAGGAGAGGGAAGGGGGTACCCTTTTATAAAAGAGGAGAAGGACACTTTTGGAAACCTAAAAAATATTAATTTATAATAACATCAAAACCCACTTAAAAACATACATAATGACTCAAATTCGAAGATGAGATGATATAGGGTTGTAGTATCATCAACCAATAAAATTTTCACATGTTTTGATTTTATTTTAAACCTTATCATTTTGATTTATCCTTATTTAATCTATATAAGTTTATTTCTGGTAAAGATGTTATAAATTTTAAATGGTTATAAATACTAACTTATGTGTTGTTAATTTTAAATAATTGGATACTTTAAGACTTGGTAGACCATAAAAATTTTATTTTTTAATTTTTAAATATTTTTGTGATTTTTAAACAATTTAATAATATGTTATTTTCATAAAATATCAATAGTATCAATTTTGACACAATTCATTTATTGGAATTTAAATAAAATACAAACAGATGATAGATTCGAACCAAAATATTTAATAGATTCCTAACATGTCATATAAATCCATAAAATTCGTGGAGCACATTAATTAGTGCCTATAATATTTATTTTAATATTTTTAAAACCATTTATTTGATATTTCTCTTAATAAAATAATTACTACAACATTTTTGTATAATTATTTAATATACTTATTTGTTGCATAAAAATTAAAAATAAAATACTAATAAGAAGATAAATCTAATAGATTTCATAGTAATACATTTAGTCGATTTTATATTCTAAACACCTAACTTTTAAAATGTTATGTTTATTAAATTATGAAGGTGACAACTTTTACATAATTTAAAATAAAATAATTAAAATGTCATAATATATTTTATAAGGTTCCAAAGGGTCCAAAAGTAGAAACATGGATGATTATGGTTTAGATATACTCTACCAATAAGTTTTGGTAAAGTGTTTGGGCCTTTTGATGGGTATTATTTTTATAAATAAAAACTATATTATTGATTTTTCACTAAATAAATAATTTCTGCATCATTAATGTATAAGCTATTAAAGTAGTTATATATTTTATAAAAATTAAAAATAAATTAGCATGATAAAGAAAAAAAATTATATTTCAAATGAGTATTTATAATTGAATTTATATTCCGTTTAACCTTATTTTAAAAATAATTTAATTATTAAAGTTTGAGTGAGACATATTTCACTTTCCTTTAAATAAAATAAATTAATGGTCTTAATCTCATCCAAGTGGGTTCCAATAGATAAAATTTCAACCCAAGAATATTTTTGGACAAAATATAATCATTAAATTATATTTAGACAAGTGTTAGGGTAATTTTATAATATTATTTTTACCCTTAATTACCCGATTTACCTTTAACTATGGTAAATAAAATTTACTGTAGTTACTATTCATAATTGGCAAAAATAAAAATAGCCTTTTAATATAATTTGGAACTAATAATTCCAAATATTAAATCCATTTTTTCAAATTAAAAACATAGTAGTTTTAGTAATTAATTTAAAATTAATCTCGTTGTTGAGAAAACGGGTTTTAAAATTTAAAACATTGAAAAAGATTGAAATGTTTTTACCTATGAATTCAATGTAAAATTAATGCTAATGACATAAATTATATTAAATGGTAAAAATATATTCTAGTTATACTTTAATACCATCAAATATTATAATTTAACCATATAAATTATATCCATGAAAAAAGTTGTTTTTAAATAAAATTTATCGTATTTTTACTATTCATCAAATTATGAAGTTTATTAGAAAAATATTAGAATTTTAACCAACATAAACTTTTATATCCCGCTTTCAAAGAAAAGGTTTACATTGTAATATTAAAATTATTAATGTGCCTAAATCTAAAATTAAAAAGGGTTTTCCTTTAAAAGGCGGAAATATATTCTTTTAATGTCTATTTGATGAATATCAAAAATATTATTTTAATTATATAACATACATATATTATTAATTTCTTTCACTCAAATAACTAATATGACATATAATTTATTTAAATTTATCATATATTTTTAAAAGTTAATTATATTTATTCCCTCTAACTTGACGGCTAGGTTATAATGGAAATTTTATATTAAGGGCATCTCACAGTTTGTTTAAACTAACAATTACATGAAAATAAAGCTACTGAAGAATAAAAATTATTTAAATATTTCATAAAACACCTTGGAATTACAGGAATCCATTGGGTACATGATAAGATTTCATGGTTGTTGGTTAGTAAAAGGGAAATGGACTTATGATATGGAGTTTATTTGGGCATGGGATGTGCATAAAAGAGGATTTAAACATAGTCAAGACCTATTTTTGGGATTCTGATATGTGTCTTTATTTTTGTGATTTCATCACTTTTAGCATGGTTAGCGTGACATGAAATATTTTTTATCGGTTTAGGTTTTTACCTTGTTTCTAAAATGGATATTAATGCATGATTGTGGTTTATTGTTAATATTTTCCTTTATTTTCATATGTTATCTTCAATTTCTTACTTTGGTAAAGTGGTTATAGTCTCCCAAAAAAATCTATTAGACCCTCTATTCTAGTCATCAAGCTCTAGAAAATAGGGAGGCATGCTTGAGGTCAAGGGAGAACCTGGATCGGGGTACTGTATTACTGGATCCTTGGTTGAGGATGTTACAACTTGAGATTTTTATAAATAAAATTTTTCCTTCTTTTAATGTTTTTTTAAATAATCTTTGTACATATTTTTTTACATTCTATTCAAATGAAAAAATAATTCTTTATTTTAATATGTACAATGACAACAACATTTTCCCAACACTATAACCATTATATGTAGTTTTTATTCTATAACATGATTTCATATTATCGTTAAATAAAATTAGTATTTCCCTTTTTCTTAGTATTTTGATATTGAAGTAGGGTTTTAAAAGATATGGGTTTTTGGGTATCCAAAAGAGTTTTTAATAAGTGTTTAAAATATTTTTTATAGTGTTATGTGATAAAAATGAAATCTTTCATGATTTATGATTATGTTATGGTTCTGGGGAAAAGATTATGATTATGGTTGGTTACGTTATAATCCAAGGACTCAAGGTTACATTATAAAACAATGATGTCTTATTCCATTATAAACCGATGACTAGTGGTTCCATTATAAAATAAGGACCAGTTATTACGCTATTGACCAAGGATGGTAGGTTCCATGATAAACTAAGGATGGGTGGTTCTATGATATCCCTCCCATTAATTGGGTACTTTGGAGATGGATGTTGGATATATCAGTTATTCCATTTGTAAGAGTTAAGTGAATGATGATTTAAAAAGTCACATATATTATTTTTATGTACTTAATATGGGATTTAAATGATTTTTTTGGGAAAAAATTATGTATACTTTCATGTGAAAAATATTTGTTTAATTTTAATTATTGAACTTGTTGTTAAATTTAAAAAATTTATGGGTTTTAATATTTTTCATTTGAATAAATAACATCTCTATTTTATATCCCTTACTGAGATTTTTTTTCGTCATCTAGTGTTTAACAATGATTTCATAGGTTTTAAGGATAGGTTAGGAAAATTAATAGTTCAATTTTACATTTGAGAAGTTTTTTTATGAAAATAATTTATTTTTTCTTTTAAAATAATTATATATTGTTAAAAATGGATACTAATTAAAAGATCCAACTTTTAATATTTATGGTTGTTCAATTTATGAGTTATTACCAAATTCTATAAAACTATAAACATGAAACTATCCTTAAATATAACAAAATGAATATGTTACATAAAACTTAAGATTATGTAATGTTTAAGGCTAAATCTACCAAATATTCTAGATTATTTTTAAGAAAAATTATAGTTCAATTATATCTTAACCTTATACAACTTCAAATGTGTTTTTATCTACTTTCACTTTTCTTATTAACCACATATTTTTTCTTGAAGGACATTCATCTTCAATTCCATTACCTGTTGATGAATATTCATCAATTTTCATGCTTATCATATTTCATCAAATTTCATATGATGAAATTTTATTTTTCTTCACACAGTCACCTTTTCGATATTTCATAGATTTTATCTTGAAGAAGTATTATTCATCATCAGTCTCAAAGACATAATCATTCTTCATTAGATATAAATATGAAGAATTTATACCTCCATGATAGTTTAATCAAAATACTAGATTCTTCCCATTTCCTCTTATGGATATTTTATAAATCTATATATGTAAGAACATAATTATATTATTGTCCTCTTCAGCTTCCTCATCTGTAGAATAACTTTATTTTCTAACTTCTTCAACTCTATATTTAACATTTATCATGAACTAAGAATCCATTTCATATTTTTAATTCTTCTTTAATTTTAGTATTTTTCAAATTTCATGTGTTATGATAATTTTATGAAGTTCATTCAGTGATATGTTATCTCAGTCATCCATTTCCTAAAACTTTGGATAAAATATATCTTAAAAGTTTTCCATCTACTTCTTCATAATGGTTTAGTCCCTCGAGTTTCCACAAAACATCTTATGCTAATGAGAATCTCACTTACTGTTGTAAAGTATTCATCAAAACTTTTGTAATCACCCATTTTTATATCTTAAAATTGGATTATCTAGATATAAAACATAGATTCTTTGACTTTATGATATATTTCATGACTAATTCTTAGTCTATCTGAGATTTCATTGGATGTTAGGAGGCCCATAAATTTAGTGTATACCATTTCTCATAAATCTATCAATATTTAATTTTGATCCTTTCCATCTATCTCTATGTTTCTCTTATCTGCAAATTTCATATGGGGAATCTCATTGTATAGTGTAAATACCATTGTAACTACATCTCTCACTTCTACCCCAAGTGATAAGAGATACGATACCATCCTATTACTCCATCAATAATAGTTCTCAACATTGAAAATGGGAACACCATTTTTATTTTTTATGTTCATTTTTTCCATCCACATTAGTTTTTTGGATATTTCTTATGTGACATCCATTTGATACCACTTGTAGGGCATGGATCAATGTGAGATAACTACAGTGAGAGGGTGTGAATAATTGATCCCTGTTTCATTTAAAAAAATTTCTATTAAAATTCAACCTCATTATTGTCTTCTAAAATCCTAGACTAACTCTTTTAATGTCTCTCTACCTCACCTCAAATGATATTATAAATCAATGATAGAGAACATAAGTATTTTCAAGGTTGGGTAAAGAAACTTACACCTTTCCATGTTGTTTATTTCCCCCAAAATGGATTCTCTTTTATATCAATAGGTTATTACAATATGTAATAGCTTATACCCATGAATTAAAATATTGTTATATCCCCCCCAAATTCTATCCAATTTCATCAGTTTGTTATAGGCACTAATTGTAACCTTGTTCTGCAGATGATAGTATCCAATATAGTATGATCTCTTGATCTTCCTCCATAATCTTATAAAGTCTAACATTATCATGTCAAATTCAAGAACCTTTTTAACTTTTTGGTATTTATAAAATATATATGATCAAATATGTAAGAGAATTTTCCTCAATGAAATAATTATCAGGATATTATACATTCACATGATGAAGTCCTATCCTAAATTATATTTTCGTATGAGAGGAACACAACTTCTTATTGATTATTTTATACATGATAAAAATTGTGTGATAATATTGGTCACATAACATGATATTAATTACTTCAAGGTTATTTGTGTGTGATATTTTTTCCTATAGTATCTCAAACCTATGTCCAATACAATGAATATCAATAAGTAATGTGAAAAATATATTCACCTATTCATATATACTCCATGTGAATCAATGGGATGGACCTTCTACATCCTCATGAAAGAAAAGTATGGCTCATAGATACATCTTCTTTATTTTCATAACAAGCATATTATGTGGTTATATTCTCTATGTGAAATAGATCACATAGTTTTACTTATTCTTTACAAGAATGGATCCCTTGAGAATTTTATTTTATAGTAGATTAATCTCCTCAAATATATGAATCGTAGCAACCCCAAATCTCAAAAAAACCTCTATTTTTATATCTATGGGGTTTCACTTCTTCTCCTCTATTTTTCAGTAAGATTTAAGGATTACTAATGATATTATTATCTCATTAAATACAAAACACACACATTATCCTTATGTGATATAGTGAATATGAAATTTGTGTAACCACTTAGCATGATAACTTTCCACGATCTTTTTCATCTTAATATATAATTTAATTATCCTAAATACTCAGTTATTACCCCTATTATTCACACTATATCTAAAAAACAAGAGAACTAATTTTATCACTTTTAAAAATACACTTAAATTTTCAAAGGGATATTGGAGTCCTCACATTAGAATTTTACTATGTAAAACCTTCAAAAAAATCATATGTAGAAGTCGAAAAAATAAAATATCTATGTATAATAAATGAATATGTAAAATCATTCAGTTATGTGGTTCACTTCCATACTAGTATGTAGAAAAAACAGATAATGGAATATTTCCACCAAATTATCTATGTGGTTTGTTTCATGAAATTAGATTTGTAGAATTCATATAAAACTAGCTATATCATTATTCTAGTAGTAATAAGCTACTTAAATATCATTTATAGTGGCCTCATTATTCTATAATACTCATAACTCATCCCTTCTATATTAGATATTCCCATAACACAATACCACATATTATCACCTATTGATTTTATTTTGATCATACCTATGCTTTACATCTAGAATTTATGATTAGTGACCAGGTCTATGTTTCTATAGTACATCCATGATAGTTTTTCATGTTCATAGATTTTGGACATATCATAATGCATATACTGAGTATATGATGATTTCATTCATCATTTATACTTGGTAGAAATCTTGACATGATGATAGGTGTAGCTCTGATCAAACCACAAGCCTTGTTGTGATCTTCAAATACAATAAACAGAGGATTGACCATGCACTGAAAAAACTAGAGTGAGGGATAATGTTGATGGTGATTAGACAACCTTCATTTTATGCATATCTTTTTAGTGGATGAATAGTTCCTATATTCTTGTACCAACCCTCATAAATATTTATCATAGTCGAGAAACAATTAATAAATTATTTTTTTGTCTATAACCCATTATTCCAAAGTCATGGTGAATTAGCACTTGAGACACACCACACAACCCTCACGGGCCACACCAACATGTGTTGGCCCCCTATCACTATGGCCCAAGAGCACTCATACAGCCTATACACCATCCCAATGAGTTTCCATAAATACTTCCTAACTGACTCCCATGTATTTGGTTGATCCCAGCTCCCACAATATCTTTGTAGAGTTAGTTATTAGTCTTGCATGGAGGGACTAGTTTTTTGGAAATCACTCATATTAACAATTATCCAAAAACAATACCAATATATTGGAATTAATGAAGCATAACTCATTAAACATTATGCATGAATTTATAGACTCATTTAATTCCATTATCAAATTATTATTTTCATGATTTTACATAATTTTTTTAAATATTATGTAAACTCTTTATCACATATATTCTTCTTTTAATAACATATATAATAATCTCCATATTTAACAATGATAATTTATCTAGAAAGATATCAAATTCCCTCAAGTAAGTCCATAAAAATTCTCCCAGAATATCCATTTCATCAACCAACCCATATTTAATGATTAAAAATAAATAAAACCATGGATAAACAATATCCCCCTTTTTATTTTATTCAATGAAATAAAATCTTCAACCACCAACAAATATTGACTTATTTATAACAAATGTAACATGAGATCAATACATCTAAGCCACAAGTCAATGCCCATAATCATTTCTAAACACTGAGACGAAACTATATCAAGACCATCCATCCTAATACAAGTGAATTTCATCATCATGTTATCCATTAATTCTATGGTTCTCCCCACCATAGGTCTTATCTCATAAGGATAAAATTACCCTATTTTAGTGCATTTACACTTTAATTCCCCATTATAACTCTATACCCAAATTTAAAAAAATCTTATAGAATGGTTTCTAACTCAATACACTCAATCATATACAGAAACACCAGTCAGAAATTTATAGTACCCTTAATTATCATGTTCCAATAAAAATGCTCAAACCACCGTCACCCAAGAACAAAAAGAGCGTGCTTTATTTTCATCTAAATTCCATAGAAAATGAATGAAAAATAAGTCATATATAAAATTATATACATGATGTGGTTTCCAAATCACTACAATTGATATCACTAAAAATTACTGGTGAAACCTCCTCTATCCAATCCTTCCTAGAAATGCTCGAACCCCTCTATTTACACATCACAAAATTACTTTATCACATTTCCATTATGTACAAAGGAAACCTATTTTCATCTATGAAATATCATCTAAGATCAAGATCTAATTTTGGATATGTTCCATAGTAAAACCATCCACCATCCTTTTCTACCATCTTTCTATACCATAAGCACTGATGCACCATAGAACTGGTTTATTTTTAGAGCCCCCTTTATTAAATATGGTAATTATGAAATCCTTATTAAACCCCATGTCATAAATATTTTAGGCATCGCATTATAACACCTAAATAATAATCTCACACCCATCCAATCATTGATTTAATATTTAAATGGGAACTATGGGGAAAAAGTTGGTACCATTCCCATCATGTCCTAAATACTATGTATATAACCTTGTACAACCTGATCTATCTCCTGACTTACACTTATATTAGTTTTTCATCCCCCAAATGTGTTGATCATCCTCCATGGAATGTAAACTCATAAAACCATGATTCCCCTTGGAACTCCTCTCTAAAATCAGTCACTTTTCTGATTTCAGGATCCTTTGCAAGACCACATGCTTGTTGGTGTCATCCAAAAACACAGACACCTACCCATTCTCACACAATATTCTAAAACATATCTATGGCTGATTGATTTAGGAACCCAAATAGTCCATACATTTATTTTTAAAATCAACAAATCGACCCTCCAAGATCCTTATATTCTAAATTTCAAGCACTCAAGGTTCTTTTCTCGGAAAAACCCATAAGGAATAAATATGACTATTCCATACCCAGTAGCACATCCGATTCATCAATCCCAAAAAATATCAACCACATTTTTTGAAAAACTCTAAAGTGAACATGACTTGAAATAACCTATATCATGAATTACCCTAATAGATCATGACCCATTGACTTGAAAAATATTTTATTCGCATATAAGGGCCTCTCAAAGTCATACTCATAGGAAACTCCATGCAGAACCCATATCAACCCATGGAATTAACATGCCAAAGAATACAAAACAAGGTTATCTTGTAATAAAAGTTCAGAACCCCATGCAAGGTTATCAGCTAACCCAAACACTAAATTCCACCAAGAATCCACACACCATACTAATCCCTAGATAATCATGACTCGCAAGTCAAGGTATAAGAATTAATACAATTAAATCATCCTAGATTATTTGTATTTAGTGAATCACATTCACCATATTTGAATATGAATATTTTCATTCCAATATATAATGGGAAACACCATATAAGTTATTACCAATAATTTATGTAATCAAATATAAATAACCTACTAGGGCCTCCTATATTTCACACTGAGGTACTAAACCATTGTTGTCATCACCATCTATCATCTCAAAATATGACCCACATAGCCCACAATCAGAAATAGATAACCTATGTATAGGATCAGCTGAGTATATTACCACTAATTACTTATATGTTTAAATACCATAGTATTATTTATTGTGACATTAAATAGTTTATCCTTTGTATTTATGGGAAACAATCACCCCACTTGTCCAATATCATGTAGATCTCATTTTCTTGATATGATGCATGAAACTCCCCTTGCCTATACATGTTAATATCTAGAAATTCCATTAACTAGACTCTTACAAATTGATAAGATCCATGATCCATAATATATAAATCATAAACCTCAAACATCATGTGTATCTCATTAGGTGAAAATCACAACAACCTTTATCATACAAGAAACAAAAATTTGTCCCATATCCAAGGTAAACTATAATTTCATTAGAAAAGGTATTCATTAAACCCTAATCTAGGTTAAAACAAAAATCATGACACATTACTATGTCTCCTATATAAAATCTTTAGAAAATGAAAGTAATAATAAAACTAGATATGATACAAATTTTAAACATCATTGTTTGGATTCTACTCAATTAGTGCCCCCTCCTAGTTAACCACAAGACCTAATTCACACCTCCTCTTTTTTTAGAGGATGTAAAATAGTTATATAGGTATAAAGAGGTAACATGGGGAGGATATACCCCCCAATATCAAAGTTCACAGTAGAATATAGAATAAAAAAATATCATCCATCATGATAATATAAATTATAGTAAATAATTATAAACATGACATATAATAAATTATATACAATTAGGGCACAAACATCTATTCCATATAAAATATGAACACCAATTAGGTTGGAAACAAATTCATACCAATAAAAAAATAAATAAAATATAATGGATCTATGAAAAAATTCAACCTCACCTCACCCTGATCTCTAAACATATTTGAGTTATCCCAGTTGATAATTTTATCCAAGGCCTTATCCAAACCTATTCCTTTAATAATCATGCGCGGGTAGCTCATATAACCAAGTTAAATGGGTGATCCTATATGATGTGGGTATAAAAATAAGTAGGGTGACACCATGTTCATGTATTATCCATTATATGTAGTGATATTTTCATGTATTATTCCCATCCTAAGTAAATAAACAATTAAACTATAGATAAAATAAAACAATAATACCAACTTCAACTTGATTCAAGATTTTTTCTTGGAACATTGCATGGACTATGAAAACCCAAATACAAGCCATACAATTATTGATATATAGGAATAGGACCATAGTATATGGCTATTTTTAGGGTGTATCTAAGAACATCACAATATCATGTTGAACTTATAAATAATAGATCTTAGTATAACCCAGCAATCCCTCAAACTCATGCCGAATTTCAAATAACTCACGATGAATTTATCTAGAGTAAGATCCCATAAATCAAAGGAATATCTCCAAAGTATGGTATAAATAATTACTTGAGGTTGATTCCTTGATATCCAGGGAAATCATATAATGAAAATAATCCATAAATTCACTATTCTAATTGGATATATCCTAATCATCTTTTGAATCCTAATCCAGAATAATTAATATAATCAGGCTTGACTGGTCAGATCATAGGGTTAAATTACAAATATCATATTAATAATAATCACAAAAAAATAATACCCCAAGAATATACAGTGGAATCCAATAAAAAATAAGAATCCTTCGTCCCATAGCATCCAATGCATCCCTATAGACTTGAGGTAAAATCTCATTGTCCCAAGAATTCATCATATGGATCGGGAGTTGGATCCTAGGATACATGTCGAGCATGCATAGTGACATCATCTCATCCTTGTTGTATCAAAAAATACTACATTAGTCACAAATTTATATCATAGTAAGAACTGATTCGCATCCATATCAAACCATCACTTTACAATCGCCCCATAGGCCAAGTCCAAGGAATTATGTCTGGGAAAAAATATTGTATCAAAAATAAAATTTGAAGGAAATATAAAAGCAAGGGTTTGAAAAAATTGCTAACCCATTGTCATCATCATAAACCCTTTGGGATTACAAGTTTTATGTGAATTCTAATGTGACACCTCCTACCATATCTACCTAAAAAAACACACCCTCTTAGGATATTTCAATTACCGGAGAACCCACTGGGGTTCCCTAAGTCATGACATATAAAAGGCACCAAAGCACGGGAACTTGTTCTTGATCTAGGTCTTGGGTTAATAATGGATTCATAGATTAATTTGATATCATTAAGCATCATAATCTTGATATATTAGCACCACTTACTATATAGGATTTTTTACATTGACAACACTAAAAAGATGGCTTTTTAGACATCTTGGTCCTCAAGGTCTAATTAAGTCTTTCCCCTCAACTTAACCAATTTATTCCTCACCTCTATCTTGGAGCTATCCCAATCCATTATTCATGATCTAATTGTCTTATTCAGTTTATCCCCGTCTCTCAAGAGGTATGGAACCCACCCTGTATCTTAATATTCCCATATTCTCCAATCAATAGAAGATGAAAAATGTTATGACACAAGGTTTTTTGATCCCCCTGCTCATTATTTTTATGGGAGAGATTTAATTAAACATGTTGTATTTTTAACTCAATCATTTTATTTTAAATTGATAATCAATTTAATTAAATAAATTGTTATAAAAAAGTGGAAACTCTTAATTTGGTGTTGTAACATCCCATGTTTTTAAAATGAGACAATATGCCTGATAGTGTACATAATACGCCACATCGAACTTAAGAAAAAAACTAAAATTTTTATGTTATCTTATAACCTTGCTATTAATAGGGCACGAATGAAAAGTATTTTCAGATTAATGAAAAACATTATATACATGTATATAATTAATTCTTTTGTGAACAATTATTTATAAATGAAAATAATATTCTTTTTAATTAAAAGGAAGTATTTTTAAGAAGAACTATTTAAATGAAAATAATTGAGTTTATAAATCACTATTTATGGATTTTATTAATGAAATATATATAAAATATATTCAATTTAATGTTTAAAATTTATCTTATATGTTTTCAAAACATTATATAAGAAAAAAAATTCAATTTTCATATAAAAGAAGTATTTTTCCAAAAATATAGTTTTACCACCTTTTGATGGAGAACCCATTTTAAATCCAGTTTTTGAATATTTTATTCAATATATTTGAAAAAATAAAATTATTAATTGTAATAGGGACATAAAAATTTACTTTTGTTGAAATTTAGGTATTTTTCTGATAAAATTCAAATTTTAATGAATAGTGAAATATATTGTACTTTATTTCAAAACTACCTTTTGATGTAATTTATTTTTATATTTAGATTATCATTTTAATTAGTTTTAAAGTTTATTTTGATTATTTTTTTATCATTTAATATAATTTGGGTTATTTTATGTAATTTAACATTTAAATTAGAAATCAACACACGTCAATCTTTTAATGTTTTTTACTTTTAAAAAAATTTGTTTTCTCATTTTGAAAATGAGGACTATTTTTTAATTAATTACTATAAATTATTTGTTTTAAATTTTTAAAAATGGATTCCATATTGAGAATAATTAGGTACAAATTATGTAAATAATTCCCTTTTATTTTTTGGATATTATGAATAGTAACTTTGGTAATAAATTTTATTACCAAGGTTAATGGTAATTCGAGTAATTGAAGGTAAAAATAATATTATAATAACATAAAACTATCCTAACACCAGTCCTAATTTAATTTAATTAGTTAATCACAACCATTACCATCCTTGGCTCTATTTTAGGACCAGTTGGAGCCACTTGGATGTAATTATGACACTTATAAGCATTTTATTTAAAATAAAGACTAAGATATCATAATAATGTCTCTCATAACTAAAACAATTTTAATATGGGGTTATAAAAGTGACATCTTCAACTATAAATTTTAATTAGAAAGATAAAGAGATTACCCATATCATTTAAATTTATTTATAATTATTATGAAATAAATAATTAATTTAAATGGTGATACAAAGATTATATAGTAATTTCTTAATTAATGATAGAATCAAATACATGATATTATAAATATTAAAATAAATATTAAATGAGATAATTTATGCCATAAAAAATTCTGTATTTATTTGACTTGTTTTGGATGATTTAAAAGTGTTTGTTTAAACATATCTTACTGTTATGATTTTTGATAAAAGTCAACTAATGAATAGTGTTAAAATTGACACTTGGTATTTTAAATTATAAAATTTTTATTCAATGATATTAAATTCATAAAAATATAGTATTCTTCCAAATGGTTAGTATAAGTCCCAATATTTTATAAATGACACTTCTATAGGTCTTTTAACATGTTATGGAAGTTACATTAACCCACAAAATATAAAAAACATAATATCACAATAAGATTAAAAATGGTAAAATAAGGGTTAAACCAAAAAGATAGGGATTATTAAATATTAAAAACTTGTCTAATTTTAATTGGATGATGGGGATTCGACCCAAAATCATCTTATATTGGAAATATGTTATTATGGTACCATTTGGAACCAAAATAGAATTTATATTATTTTAATATTTGATAGATTTACCAAGGGTGCCTTTCCCATCTCCTATAAAAAGGTACCCACTCTTCTCTAATACTCAAACATCAAGAACCATTTATTTTTGTCAAAACCCGTCCCTCGGTGCCCGTGTCGTGACTACCCCAATCCCACCTTCCATAGGCCAGGTGCTAGCGACTAGCACCAAAGGCGTAAATCCCTAAAACTGGGAAGGCATTGCCTTTATAAAGTGTAAACACACACAACAGAGCACACAAGTGGATATGAAACGCTAAGAAAATTGTATAACCAAAAGGGATTGCTGAAAGTAAAGGGGCCGGAATACAAGCCCAATAGGAAAGTACAAGTACAACTGAAAAACAAGTACAATAGAAGAAAGATAAAACAGCTGATAGATCATCCTCCAGAATTCCTACCTGAAGGGTAGGTATAGATAGCCTCATTAGTACTCCACGCCCGTCAGTCTCCTCCATGTACCGACTCATCGTAAGGTCCACCTCCGAGTATCATCTAGTCCTGCTACTCTCAGCCTCAGTCAGTACTGTCCGTCATCTACAGCCAACACAACGAGGTGTGGGCATGGCCCATGCATGGGTGAGTATAACGATACTTACTATGGACCCCGAGACCCTCAAGGTCTCACAAAATCCAATAAGGATAAACCACAAAGTATGAATTAAATAGATAAGCCCACTTAGGTATATGCCCATACATATACCTAAGTTATCCAGTAATAAATCTCAATCATGAGGTAAAAACAAAAGTTACTGACTCAGCTCAAACCAGGATTCTATTCTAGGGGTAGTATCAAGAAACATTTCCAAGCACAAATTTGAACACCTTGGAAGCTGGAGAACTCCTCCTATATCGAGTACAGTTGGTCTGCCATGTCACACAGAGGTTCTTCCTACTAACCTTGGACTGTTGAGGTACTCCTCCTGTTGAGTACCGTGGGTCTTCCGTGCTCACACAGAGGCGCTCCCGACCCTGGGTCTACTACGTCATACAGAGGCGCTCCCCCTCTTAGCCAGCTAAGGTACTCCTCCTGTTGAGTACCATGGGTCTTCCGCGCTCACACATAGGCGCTCCCCACCATGGGTCTTCCGCGACACCAAGGCGCTCCCCACTGGGCTAATCGAATCACTCCGAGTCAAATCAGTTGGTAGTCGTGCGGTCTCAGCTAGCTAGTAGGTCTCCACACTATGCTTTATCGTCTCCGGGAGGATCTGCTCCACGAACTGCAGGTCGATATACCAACTATCACGAATTCCCACGTAGAAGTATCTCAATGTTCCACCTCATCATAGGGGTCTCAACGCAACAAACGACACGTCGATCGGATGCCCAGTCTGTGAGTTATTAGCCTTTTAGTCTCGGGGGCCCGGTTGGATTCATGCACAATACAACCAAACCATATCTCAACTATACTCTGATCTCCAGTGGGGTATACTCAAAGGGACCATCGTGCTCCAAGAATACCAGCGCCGCTGATGGTTCGTCAAACGGATGTCCGGTGCCAAAGATATGGCCAAAAGTAAGTAAAGGGTTGGTAGTGGGCCCGGGTCCGATCCAACTCGGTTGGACCCACCCAGCCCAACCTGGTCTAGGCCGAACCAGTCTGGGTCAACCCGGTCAGACCTATTGGGTCTGGCCCGACCCGCTTGCCCCATCCCAGTAGGCCGCATGGGTGGTTCAGCCCGGAGCGTTGCGAGGGCGCGACCCGACGTGGCTCGACACGGAGGGCACGACCAGGTCGGTTTGGCCAGGGCACCGTGAGGGGGGCAGTGGGCCGACCCGGGAGGCCGGTGTGGCTAGGGCGCCGGTTCAATCGGGTGGCGACCGGGCAGGATGGCAGGTGGCCGTGCTGGCCAGAAGGCGGGCCATCGAGCGGCCTGGCAGGCCGGTAGGCGGCCGGGCAGGGCACTAGGCGGGCCAGCGGGTGGCCGTCCAGGCCGGTAGGTGGCTGGGTAGGGCATCGGGAGGGCAGGCGAGCGGCCGGGCAGGGAGCCGGGTGGGCTGGCGGGTGGCATGGCAGGGCGCCCGCCGGGCAGGCGGCCGGTAGGGCAGGGCGCGACCAGGCGGGCCGGCGGCCGTGAGCTAGGTGGCATGGGCCGGAGACGGTGCGGCCAGGGTGGCATGGCCGGAGGGCTGTGGTTCGGCCCACAACACCGGAGCCCCGCGAGGGCGGTGTGGTTTGTGGAGGCCACGGGTAGCATGACCTTTGTCGTCGCCACCTTCGTCGTTCCGTCACCTCATCACCATGCTGAAGATCGTCACAAACAAGAACAATGGAGGGGTCGATCCATGTTGGTTTGGCCCGCATCCTCCGCATTTAGGGTGGTATCAATTGGATCATCAAAAAGTAAGAGGATGAACCACAACTCACCCGCAAACAATTCCTTTCCAACCGTTGAAGAATATTCAAGGAAAGCATCAACATGTAAAAACCCCCTACCTTTGTTCATCATTCATCGTTCGTTGACAGAGTCACCAAAAGTAGACAAAGAAGATCATCATTCGTCACTTCCACTGTAAGCTTCCAATCCCAAGCTGCATCGGCTTGTTGACGATGATGCGGAGGGTAGGTCGGTTGAAGACATCCCGCATCAGTAGAAGCTCCGAGGAAGAAGTCGAAGAAGGCCGGCGTTATTCGTTCTTCATTGGGAGAGTTCTTCTATCTTCTCCCAAGTTTCCAGGAAGATGCCAAAGAAAAAAATAATAGATAGGTTTATCTATTATTTTGTTGGCATAGAATTCAAAAAGGTGAAATAAATTAATTGGCTTGACCTCATTAATGTAGAGGATTGGCACAAGTTAATTAGGGGAGTTGAAATAATAAAGTAGGGAGGGTGTGGAGAAAATATCCCTCATTAATGGGGGGAGTTTATAGGTTTTCTGCTCCCGACATTAATAGAGGAGTTTAGCCCCGAGTGGTCCCCACGTCATAAGCTCTCGCAGGAGGTTAGGTTCGGGTGGGCCCCACCGCCATAACCTCTCATGGGAGGTTAAGGTGTTGCGGTCCCACCTCCAACCTCCCTGAGGATATTTTAACCGTCAAATAAAAATAAAGCCACACACTTTATTTTTATTTAATTAAATCTCAAAAAACCCCAAAAACTAACTTTTATTCTCAACCCACTTCCGTCGAAGTGAAAGTCTTCTTATGAGAATACCGGCACTGTGAGTTCAACAATGTCCTCAAATTTCAATTCTGGGCACCGGATAAAAAGTTATAAAAAACCGTTCGTATGTTTACTGAACATACCCGAAAAGAACATCAAAAATTTATTTCGGGAACACCAGGCCTCAGAATCATGCACCGTCAGTTTTTGCGGACTTGTAAAATTCTGATGTATTTTCTAAAAAAAATCCACAGAATTTCCAGGTCTTTACAAAATTTTCCAAGCTCTACCCAAACCACTTACTAGAATCCCTCCCCCATTATTTTTTCTTTATCTTAGGCAGAATGCCCTTCTTAAAGGTGTTAATTCATTCTTCAAAGGTGATCAACTAAAAATGAGGAATATAAAAATTGTACGTGATCAGTCAAACTCAATGTAAGGGAATTCATCTCAATATCCATTCATTGAGGCTTTTATTAATAATGTGAACATCATTTATTTTATAATTTGTATATGTATGCACTAAAATATTTAATATCCATATTTTATTTATACTAATGTTATTCAATGTTTTGGTAAATGTATTAATTCATGGAGATTATGATTTAAATGTTCAATGTTATATGGGACACCTTGAACATTTAATGATTAAATTATCATTTATTTTCCTCATGAAGTTAATTTATATGTTTCTTATTGGATTTAAATTAAATTAAATTTGTTATATATTTTGAATTTATTTCAAAGCTCTTAAAAAAGGAATATTTTTACATTTTTTATATGGAATGTTTTGACAAAATGACAAAATATATTTACTATTTTACATATATGGAGACAAAGAATTTTCCACTATGATAACCGTTATTTGATATTTGGCTTCCTCAATAAGCCTTAATATATTTTAAAAGGAAATGAAATCCCCTATTCCCTTTTTTGGGTATATTGGTTTTGAAAATGATTTCCTAAATGAAAATGGTTTTTTTATACAAATATGTTTTATGTGACTAGAAGTGTTTTTCAAAAGGGTTATGTAATGAATGTGTTTTATTCATGAATTGGTATATTAGAATTATATAAAATTTGTGATCCAAATATAGCTTATACAAAGGGTTGATCTCCAATATAGCTCATAGGTGAGCCCGATATAATTTATATAAAGGGTTTATCTCCCATATAACTCACGATTGAGCCTCACATAGCTTATAAGAATTTTTTATCACCATTATAGATCATGGGTGAGCATGTTATATATTATAAAAAGGGATTATCCATATTATAGATCATGGGTGAGCCCAATATAGCTTATAAGAAGGGTGATACCCATTATGGATCTCTAATTCATTGGGTAATTAGAATATTGGTTGTCAACAATTTGGTTATTTCAATAAAAATGGGTTTGGAATGAGTTTTATGTATATTATTCTATAATTCACCTAAATGAGTTAGAATTACTTGCCATGGGTTTTAATGTACATGTTTGAGAAAAACTTATGAGTGTTATTAATGTGGAAATGTTTTGTTTCATTCGCATAAGGAATATTAAATGGGTTACAATGTTTTCATTATAATCAGGATTTTCTTTCTATTTATGTCCCATAATGAGCTTTTGTGCTCAAAAACAGGTTTTAAAATGCATTCCAACGGTCTTAATATTTATAAGGAAACTGAATATTCCATGATGAAAGTATTGAAGATGTGTATGGAATATGTGTCTTGAAAATAAATCACATTTCATTTAAAAAGGGTTTCCATTGGAGAAAAAAATGGATACTGAGTATATGTGTCCACTTTTAATGTATGAATTTACTATGTAAGGGTTTTTCCTAATTATCAAAAAATCTAGGCCTAAACTATATTTTGGAATGAAATAAAATAAATTATAGTAAAAATTTTCTATAATAAGTTATATTTAAGGATGAGTCCTTACAGTTGGTATCAAAGTATAGTTTAGACAACATTGGAGATTAGGATGTATTCTTATGAGATATGGATATCATAATGTGTTTCTTTTTTTAAGTATGATCCTATTTTTAATTTCCTAGAAACCATTTAAAGGATTATTTTATGAAATTTCAGGGTGATAAACGGTATTTTTGGAGACATTTATTTTTGAGGTAGTTATAGGTTATTAATTTTTGCGATGAAAAATGAAAGGTATTGAATAAACACTAATTTCCAAAAATGTTATCTTTACTTTTGAGTATTTTATTTCTTTTTGGTAATTTTATATGAATTATACAGTTTTTGGAAAAGGATACCACACAGATCGTGTTACAACCCATCGTGTCGAACAAGGCTCCAAGAATCAAACCTACAAAAAAGTGTGAAAGGGATTTATTGCCTACTATTAGAATATGTGAAGTCCCTGGTTAGTATTAATTCATTATTTTTAGTTAAATGATTTTATAAAATAAGAATAATTTTATTTTAGGAACTTTTTTTTATTCAAATGTTTATCCTTGGAATTTAAAAATGATTTGATGATTAAGTGATAAATTTTATTTTGGAAGACGATCAATATTTTTTGGAACATTATATGATTAAGGTAAATAGAATAAAATAATATTTTAATTGAAGAGTAAGGGTTTATCTATATTATCAAAGAATATATGATTTTAATTGTGGACTTATGGGAATTAGGTTATTAATGGAAATGATTTACCTATCATGGAGAACTTGTTATTAGGTTAATTACTTTTTGGTATGAGACATTAAGAGTGATTGAGGTTATTTGGAGATAAATGTTAAAATTTATCTTGGAAGACTATGGGATAAAATACTTATAAATTTTGGGTTTCAATCATAGTTCGGATTATTATGAGGAATTTTAAGGTCAATTATATTGTTGAATGGTCTATGTTGATCTTTTGGAATTACTGTTTAATTTTTGAGATTAAAGGTATTACATCTCCTTATAAAGGATTATTATTTTTTGGGGAATTATCTTATCTTGTACTAACCATTTTGGATTTGGTTAATTTTTATAGGTATAATGAATGTATAGTTAATATTTTATGGATTATGTGATTTTCTATAAGTTTATTCTAGTGCTTTAGGTGTAAAAAATCATCTTAAATACTCATTGTTTGGAGAAAAAGATGAGTTTGCGGTGAAATTTGATTAAAGGATAAAACTCTACTTCACAAATAAGTATATTTACAAATTTCTTTATTCTAAATAGTAAAAAAATTCCCCATATTTATGAAAATTATATTAAAAAAATCATTTTCCTTTTACATTTCCTACTATGAAATCAAAAACCATTTAACCCATCATAATTTTTTAGTTTTATGATTGTTAACTTTCTACAGATCTTGTTTTCTATCCCTCTCCATTATAAAATGATGGTTATTTTTTTCTTCCATATCTATGTTTTCCTACCTTGAATACTAGTATGTGTTATCTCAGGTGACCATCTTATTGTCCTTTCTTTATTTTAAAGTGAATGTTTTATTAATCATTTTTTCAATGTGGGAATGCAATAAAGGTATTTTGAAGATTCATACCTTAGTTACTAACTGAGAATTAAAATTTAAAGGAGGCAATTTAAAAATGTGGGGGGAATTTAACATCCCGAGTTTTAAAAGGAGACAATATGTTCGATAGCGTACATAATACGCCACATCGAACATAAGCAAACATCTAAATATTATTATGTTACCTTATAACCATGATGTTAAAATAGAGGCAATGAAATGTATTAATTTATTTATGAAAATATTTTTTACATATGTATATATTTAATTATTTCTTTAATAATTATTTATAAATGAAAATAAAACCCTTTTTAGTTAAAAGGAAATGTTTTTCTAAAAACTACTTATATGAAAATATGTGAGTTTATAAATCAATATTTATGGATTCTATTAATTAAATATATATACTATATATATTCAATGTATTTTTTAAAATTCATCTTATAATGTTTCTAGACATGATATAAGAACAAATTCCATTTTTCAGAAAAAAGAAGTATTTTTATAAAAATATAATTTTACCACCTTTTTATTGAGAACCAATTTTAAATCCAATTTTTAAAACTTTTATAAATTATATTTGAACAAATAAAATTATTCATTTTAATAGGAACATAAACATTTTCTTTGGTTTAAATTTTGGTATTTTTCTGATAAAATTCATATTTTAATGAATAGTGGAAAATACTATAATTTTATTTAAAACTACCTTTTTCATCTAATTTATTTATATAGTTTTATTATAATTTTAATTGGTTTTAATGTATATTTAGATTTTTTTATCATTTAATATAAGTTTTTCATTTGAAGTAATTTCACATTGAAATTAGATATAAATGCACGTTAATCTTTTAATGAATCTTACTTTTAAAAACATGTCTTCTCATTTTAACAATGGGGATTATTTTTTAATTAATTACTATAACTTCTATGTTTTTAATTTGAAAAAATGGATTCTATATTTATAATCATTATTTCCAAATTATTTAAATAGGTCCTTTTTTTCATACATTATGAATAGTAACTTTAGCAATAAAGTTTATTACAATGGTTAAAGGTAAATCGGGTAATTAATGATTAAAATAATATTATAATAATATAAAAATTCCATAACACTTATTATAATTTTATTGGATGAGTGTATCCAAACCATGAACATACTAGGGTCTATTTTAGAACCAAATTTGATCCACTTTTATGTGATTATGAAACTTATAAACATTTTATATAAAAAAAGATTTCTTTATCATGTCTCTCATAACATATACAATTTAAATTTGGGGTTATAATAGTGATCTCTTAATAAATTAAATTTTTTTAATATGGGGTTATAATAATTATCTATTTAACTATAAATAGTAATTTTAATGATAAAAATATAACCCACATCATGGTAATTTATTTATAATTTTTAGGAAATATATAGTTAAATTTAATAGGGACACATTGCTGATGTAGCAATTTCTTAATTAATGAAAGAATCAAATAAATGATATTATAAATATTAAAATAAGTATTATATGACATAATTTATGCCATAAAAAATTTTATGATCATATTTGACCTATTTTTGATGATATAATGGATTTTTTTTGAACTTGTCCTGCTGTTATGATATTTCTTAAAAGTTCACTAATGAATAGTGTCAAAATTAACACTATTGGAATTTTAAAATACAAAATACATTATTAAATTATATTAAATTATTTAAATTATAAGATATATAAAAATGGTTATAATAAGTCCTAATATGACATAATAGGAACTTTTTTGAGTCGTTTGACATGCTATGGTAATTAAATTTACCCACAAAGTGTAAATAACATAATATCATTGTAGTATATAAAAGGGTAAAATAAGGGTTAAACCAAAAATATAAGGATTAAAAAATATTCAAAACACATCTAATTTTAATTGGATGATGGTTATTTTGGACAGATTCATCTTATATTCTATGTGAATGATTTTGGGACCATTGGGAACCGAAATTGAATTTAGATTAATTGAATATTTTAAGAGTTTCCAAGGGTGCCCCTCCCCTCACCTATAAAAAGAAACCCACTCTTCTCTAACACTCACACTTCAAGAACCATTTTGTTCAGTCAGGATCAACCCAAATCCCATCCTATAATCCCTTGACACATTCTTTAGGCCTTACCTTAGGCAAAACACCATTCATTGAGATGTTATGGAATTCTTAAAAGGTGATCAACCAAAGAAGAGGAATATAAAGATTGTACATGATGAGTTGGACTCAAGGAAATAGACTTCATCTCAATCCCCTTTCATTGAATAATTTCATGATAATATGCTCCTTTATTCATTTATAGGGTGTATATACAACCACTAAAACATTTCATATATATATTTTATCTATACTAATGTTATTTAATGTTTTGGAAAATTTATTAATTCATGTAGATTAATACTTAAATGTTCAAAGTGGTGTGGTGTAAATACCCGGAATTTCCATGTAATTTTTTTTAATTATATGGGAATTTTATGAGTCTGCAAAAATTGACGGCATATGATTCTGAGTCCTGGTGTGCCCAGAATGAATTTCTGAACTTTTTTTCGGGTACATTCACTAAATGTGCAAGCGGGTTTTTGTACCGTTTGAATAGGTGCTCAGAATTGAAATCCGAGGACACTGTTGAACTCAAAAAGCTGATATTCTCTTAAGGATACCTTCACCTCGACCGAAGTAGGTTGCTGGTGGAAGTTAGTTTTTCACTCTTTCATGGGAGAAGAAAAATAAAAATTATTTAACATTTTTTTTATTTTTCTTTGGAAACCTCTTTGTTAGAGTTATGAAGGTGGGGACTACCTGAACTAGGAAACCCCCAATTTATATCCATGGTGGTGGGGACCACCCAAACCTCTCTTAATGGGGGTAAAACCTCTCAACACCCCAATTAATTTAATGTGTCAACGTAAATTAATTGTTAGATTTATTAATTATTTTATGTTGGCTCCTCACTTGATTGTTGGGAAAATGATGGAAAGGGAGAGGAGCTGTAAGGGAGAAATTTTGGAGGATCAAACTCTCTAACGAAGAACACCTCCCAATAAAGAACACCTCCCAATGAAGAATGCCTCTCCAACTATAAATGAGGAACCGACTCCGAGATCGGATCAGAAGCCCCTTGCGGAAGCAATGAGCGCCGAATCTTTAACGACTTTGTCTTCTTCCTCGTACCTCCTCCTACGGAACCTTCAAGTTAGGTTTTGTTGTATGAATAACCCCTTACCCTTTTTTGACATTCTTCTTCATTCAAGAATTTTTGAGCTTCTTGCTACTGCCCTAACTTGGAAAGTGTAGGCCAAAATAACTTGGCCCGACCTCTCCGCAACCTTTGTGGTTTTGTCGTGTTCTTCACAGTGGAGGAGGATGGAAACTGGTGCCGGAGATTAGCACCAGTGGGACTCGGAAACGATGGTTGGAACCTCGACCGGCCGTGAAGACGGAGGTGGAACAACTGTGCTGCCAGAGAAGAGACGTGGCCCGTCGGCCGTAGTGGATCAAGGGCGGCGGCCAGCACTCCGGCCTGCCACGTGAAGGGGATGGCGGCGTGCGTCCGTGCCGCCTAACAGAGCAAGACCCACGACACGAGGCCACGACGACGAAGGAGGGAGGCCAGCTAAACCGGCCACCGATGAAGGAGCTACAAACGATCATGCTTCCCTGAGGGGGGGGGGGGGCGTCCAGCTTCCCGCGACATGCCGCCTTACTGCGAGCCGCCACACCACAGGCAGCCTGCACAGCCGGCCGCCGCACTGCGAGCCGCCGCACCGCGGGCCGTGACGGTGGGCCGGGCCGGACCCAGCGAGCCAGGTCCAACCCAGGGCCAGACCCGGGTTGAGTAGGGTCAACAATAATTGGGTCGGGTAGGCCCAGGCTGGGTCGGGCCGAGTCGGTCCGACCGGGTCATACCGGACTCGGAACGACTTCGACCCTTTTTGCTCTTTTGGCCATATCTTGAGCTTCAGGCATTCATTTGACGAACCATCTACAGCACCAGAAACCTAGGATCGAGATGTTCTTTTTGGTATACCCCACTTGAGTTTTTTCTAAAGTTGGGGTATGACTAGGTTGGATCAGACATGAATCAAACCGGGCCCTCGGGACTAAAAGGCTAATAACTTACAGACCGAGTGTCTGATTGACGCACCATCAGTTATGTTGAGACCCCTATCATGTGGTGGTCCTTTGGGATACTTCTTCATGGTAATTTATGGTAGTTGGAGTATCAACCTGTGGCTTAATATGCGTACCCTCTTGAAATAAAGTGAGATTAGGGCAGGAAGTTTGTAGCTGGATGTAACATGATAAAGGGATCCTATGTGGGTCTATGATTTGGGATACTTTGTGGTTCTGTGTTCGATATTATCACTTGGATACACTCTAGGAATCCATGTGGGACTACTCTAGGATCCTACATGGGTCTATTGTACTAGGATCCTTGGTGGGTCTGATGATATACTAGGATCCTATGTGGGTATGATTATTTAAGATCCTATGTGGGTCTGATGATTTAGGATCCTACATGGGTCTGCCTCTTAATAGAGTAAGATTATTTAGTAGTTACATCTAATCATCTTTAATACCGTACTTAAGTTATACCTGTTGTGAGCTGAGTCTTTAGCTTTGTGGTATTCTTTTGTGTGGCGTACCTGTGTGGTACTTACCTTCGTGGTGATACATTTTTGGTATTCTACTATGTGGAGTACCTATGTTTTTATTACCTACGTGGTAATACCGTTGTGGTATTCTTCTATGTGGCGTACCAGTGCGGTACTTACCTTCGTGGTAATCTTTCCTTCTTGGAACAATTGTACTTTGGCTAAGGAGTTGGGCCTTGTGTTTCCTCATGAATGGGATGGGTAATATTTGATGACATAGGTATATGTATAGGAATATACCTAAGCAGGGTTGTCACTAGTTTACATGCATAGTGGTTTATCCTTTGTGGATTTTTTGATACCTTGAGGGTCTCAGGGTCCCTACTGAGTATCTTTATACTCACCCCTACATATGCTATGCCCACACCTTATTGTGTTTGGTGCAGATGTCAGAAAATGCTGACTGAGGACGAGGGTATCAGGACTTGAGGTAGCTCGGAGGTGAACCATAGACAAGGTGTTCTGTAGATACGACATTTCAAGAGCTTTACCTACCCTTCAGGTAGGATCCTTGGCGAGTGTTCACCGGAGCTGTTCAATTTTCTTGTACTTCCAAGTTTTCTTGTACTTTCCAGTTGGGCTTGTATTTTTGACCCTTTTTACTTACAGTACACAATCTATTTTACAATAAATTTTACTTGTGTTTGTATCTTGCATTTTCTTGGTTGTGTTTGATTACAGGATATAAAAGAAATTCCTTCCTGATATTAGGGTATATGCCTTTCGGTGCTAGTCTCCAGCCCCTAGCCTATGGATGGTGGGCTTGGGGTAGTCACAACACAGGCCCTTGGGGATAGGTCATGAAAAATTGGTATCAAAGGAGATTGTTCTACCATAGAACATTGGAATATGATATTTTTAATGGTAATAGTGTTAAGTGTAGTGAGTGTGGTTATCAGTTTAGGGAATCCAGTGTTGGTGCGGTGGCTGGTGTATCCATACACTATAACCTTGACTTCTAATTTCCAACTCAGTGCAAGAAAACACTAATTGCAAGTGTGTTTTTAAAAGGTTTTATTTGTGATATTTTTGAGTCATGTCACCAGGTATAACTTATTGACCATGGAGCACCTGTTTATTTTCAGGAAGCCTCCACACAGACATCCAGCTAGGGTTCCAGGTATAGCATGCGATGATAGCCCACCGAGCGATGAGGCCTCGGTGCAGGGCCCTCATTCAGTATAGGCACTAGCGGAGGCACCAGTGGTACCATTACCCATTGGGACACCGATGCCACCAGCCCCAACAGCAGAGGTTTCATGCCTCTTGAGCACGTTGCACGAGTTCTAGAACTACAAGCCACCGAGGTTCTGGGGCGAGAAAGACCCACAGGCGGATGAGGATTGGCTGGAGGCCGTGGTGAGAGTCTTTTGACTGGTAGGGACACCAGCTGATCTCATCGTGATCCTTGCTACCAGTCTTCTATACGAATAAGTAGGTAGATGGTGGATCTTGATTCCCTAGGCTCACTACGAGGTGACACTTCTATGGGCAGACTTTGAGAGCCTATTTCGGGTAGAGTTTGTCCCAGTGACCCTTCGTGCGGTGCGCATACATGACTTTCTTCATCTACAGTTGGGAAGCATGATAGTGGCTCAGTACTCATCGAGGTTCAACGACCTCTCATGTACTCCACTGATATGGTGCAGGACCCATTCTTTAGGGCCCAGACCATCGAGCAAGACTCCATAGGGAGATCAGGGCTTTGATGATTTCTCTCAGCATCCCAACGCAGGCGGGGGTGTTATAACGAGCCCACTTAGTTGAGAGTTTTCTTACAGAGCAGTCACCAGTAGAGAGACCCACCACCAGGCATCACGTAGTAGAGTCTTCTGCAGCTCGCAGTAGACCGATGTCACAGAGGTCCAAGAGGACCAGACCGACAGGTGGACGACCGCAGGATTTAAGGTCAATTGTGTGGGGCACTGAAGATAGAGATCGTCATGCGAGGAGCAGACAGTGTTACACATGCAGCGGGCAGGGTCACATGGCTCGTGACTGTACGACCCTCCATACAGATGATCAGAAGATGGTCGATGGACTGCCCAGGCATACATAGAGGGTCGACCACGGAGGTCTGTAGGGAGTAGGCAGATGTGGTAGAGGAGCTGTCCGTGCAGCTGGAGGTGGTCAATGATTTGAGATGTTACCGCCACCACCACCAGGTTTTCCACCTAGACCATAGGGAGTAGGTGGAAAGGGGTAAGCTCAACTCCAGGCAGGTGAGGCCTATGATCAAGTGCTCTGGAGATGATACGAGGTACGATCTGTGTCTACTCCACCATAGCTGCAGTACTTATAAACACAGGTTCCAGTCATTCTTTTATTGCCACTGCCCTTGTTTGGAGCTTGGATATTCCTTTGGAGCTGTTGGCTTGATCCTTATAGCTAGAGACTCATACAGGGGAGGATTTGATGATTACACATTGGTACCGGTAGTATGATCTTACTCTAAGAGGTGAGAGCTTCAGCTAGGATCTCTTAGTAGTGGCATCGAGGCCTTATGACGTCATCTTGGGTGTGGACTGGTTATCTACAGTCCATGCTCAGATTGGCTATATTAGGCAAAAAGTGTGGTGTATCCGCATGGATGAAACTAGGTTTACCATCACTGGCGAGAAGGGAGCCTTTGCAGCGCAAGATGGACTTACCTAGAGGAGGGTGCATCCAATCACTAATGAGTTGTCTAACCTTACCCTTGGAGTGGTGGATGTGGAGAGTCTGAGTTATCCTATAGTGGTGGACCAGTATGAAAATGTCTTCCCTGATGATGTTTCGGGTCTACCTCCATGCAGAGAGGTGGACTTTTACATTGCCTTATACCCCGGGACGACACTGATATTTACACCAGCATATCGGATGGCTCCCGCACAGCTTCATGAGCTGCGGGTACAGCTAGAGTACTTGAAGGGGAAGGGGTTCATCTGGCATAGTGTTTCCCATTGGGAAACCCCAATTTTGTATTCCAAGAAGGAATATGGGAGCTTGAGACTTTGTGCTGACTATCGGTGGCTGGACCAGGTGATCGTGAAGAACAAGTACCCACTCTTGAGGATTTATGACCTCTTTGATTAGTTGAAGGGAGCATAGTTGTTATCGAAGATAGACCTCAGATCAGGCTATCATCAGATCAGATTACGGGAAGAGGATGTGCATAAGATGACTTTCAGATGTCGGTATGACCATTATGAGTCTTTGGTCATTCCTTTCAACATTACCAATTCTCTATCAGTGTTAATGGGACTCATGAATAGGATCTTTCATCCATACCTTGATCGCTTTGTAGTAGTCTTCATCGACAACATGATGATCTACTTGGATATAGAGGAGGAGCATGCCTATCATTGGCATATAGTTCTGGATGCACTCTGAGAGCACCTGCATTATGGTAAGCTCTCTAAGTACCAGTTCTGGATCCGATAGGTTCACTTCTTGGGACACGTCATCTTGGAGGCTAGAGTTGCAGTGGATCCAGCGAAGATTGCGACGATACTTTCTTGGGAGTCACCTAGAAGTGTGACTGAGGTACAAAGTTTCCTGGGTTTGGCCGGATACTACCGGAGTTTTTTTCTAGATTTCTCCAGAGTTGCAGCACCTTTATCAGCGTTAATGAAGAAGGGGAAACCCTTAGTGTGGTTGGATAGATACCCGTAGAGTTTTCAGGATCTGAGGCATAAGCTGACTAGTGACTCCATATTGAGACTTCTAGAGGTGGGCGTTGGGTATATAGTCTACTGTGATGCATCAAGGACTGTACATGGATGTGTCCTGATGTAGGAGCAAGTAGTGATCACGTATGGTTATCTACAACTAAGAAAACATGAGCAGAACTATGCTACCCATGACCTGGAGTTGGTAGTAGTGGTTTTCTCCTTGAAGATGTGGTGACATTACTTGATGTAAGAACATTTTACAGTCTATTATGATCACAAGAGTCAATAATATATTCTCTCAAAAGGACCTGAACCTAAGGCAACGACATTGGCTTGAGTTCCTCCAGAACTATGAATTCGAGATAGTCTATACTCCTAAGAAGGGGAACGTTGTAGCAGGTGCACTCAGTAAGAGATCTGGTATATAGATGCTAAGTGAGGGGAAGGAGCAGCTGACTGCTTTACAGATATCCTTTGTAGAATGGGATGAAGTAGCTTTTCTTTAGTCTCTTATAGTAACTCCCCCACTTCTTCATCGAATTAGGGAGGCACACCATGGGGACACTGACTGCGAGGCTCGATGTGCTCAGTTATCCACAGGAAAATCACTTGATGGATTTTCTAAAGGTGGGGAGCAAGTCATCCTCTTCAAAGGATGTACCATGGTACCAGTGTCACTTCGGGAGGAAGTGTTGAGGGAGTTACATAAAACCCTTCTAGAGGTACATCCAAGAGTGGCAAAGATGTACCGGGATCTTTGATGACAACACCAGTGGCCAGGAATGATGGAATCAATAGCAGAGTTTGTCTCTCGGTGCCTCACTTGTCAACAAGTGAAGGCATAGAATCATGTACCAACAGGCTTAGTTCCTCCTTTAGAGGTCCCAGAGTGGAAGTGGGAAGAGATATCCATGGACTTAAAGACATTACTTCCATGTAAATCTATGGGTCATGATTCTATCTGGGTGATCGTCGACCAACTCACCATGTCGGCCCACTTCCTACTGATTAGAGAGCAAGGTTCAGTAGAGATCTTGGGATGCTCTATGTGTAGGAGATTTTGCAGCTACATGGATTATCCTTGATGATGGTCTCCGTTCATGATGCATGTTTTACATCCCAGCTATGGAAGGGGTTGAAAGAGGCATTTAGGACATAACTTCGTTTGAAAACCGCCTTCCATCCTCAGACGAATGGACAGACTGAGAAGACCATTCATACACTCGAGGACATGATACGTGCTTGTATCCTCTACTTCAGTTATATCTAGGAGGATCAATTTCCCTTGTTGGAGTTCACATACAATAATATCTATCACTCCCCCATTGGGATGGCACCATTCGAGGGATTTTATGATCGACCTTACAGACCGCCTCTATGCTGGACTGACCTAGGGGAGTCCACACTCATGGGACCAGATATGGTATGAGATACCATGGAGAAGGTGCAGATCATCTAGGAGTGGATGATGACTGCACAGAGCAGGCATAAGTCTTATTCCGATAGGAGATAGAGACATCTAGAGTTCGAGGATGGTGACCACTTCTTTCTACGGGTCTTTCCCCGATGAGGTTTGTAGAGATTTGGCCAGGGTGCAAAGTTACCTCTGAGGTTCATCGCACCCTTTCAGGTCCTTAGCAGAGTTTTCAAGGTGGATAACCACTTAGATCTTCCCCCCCAGTTGCACTGGGTGCACGACATCTTCCACGAATCCTAGCTGATAAGATACATGCACGACCCTTCTCACATCATCAACCACAGTGAGCTGGACATTGAAGATAGGGCGATGTTTGTGGAGGTTCCAGTAGAGATTGAGGATCGACCAGAGTGGGTCCTTCGTGGGAGGTAGATACCTTTAGTGTGTGTACGTTGGCATCACGAGAACCTCCAAGAGAGCACATGGGAGCAGGAGGCCCAGATTAGTGCTCAGTAGCCCCACCTGTTTTCCTAGTTTGTGTTTTGGATTTCTGGGAAACAAAGCCCTGAGTTGGGAGAATGTAAAGACCCAAAATTTCCGTGTAATTTTTTTAATTATATGGGAATTTTATGAGTCCACGAAAATTGACGGCGCATGATTCTAAGGACCGGTGTTTCCAGAAGGAATTTCTGAACTTTTTTTGGGTACGTTTAGTAAACGTGCAAGCGGGTTTTTGTAACTTTTGAACCGGTGCTCAGAATTGAAATTTTAGGACACCATTGAACTCACTGCCCCAGTATTTTCTTAAGGAGAACTTCATCTCGACCGCAGTAGGTCGAGGGTGGAAGTTAGTTTTTCACTCTTTCGTGGGAGAAGAAAAATAAAAAATATTTAACATTTTTTTATTTTTCTTTTGAAACCTCTTTGTTAGAATTTTGGAGATGGGGACCACCCGAACTAGGAAACCCCCAATTTAAGTCCATGGTGGTGGGGAACACCTAATACCCTCTTAATAGGGTGAAAACCTCTCAACTCACCAATTAATTAAATGTGTCAATGTAAATTAATTGTTATAATTATTAATTATTTTATTTGGCTCCTCACTTGATTGTTGGGAAATTGTTGGAAAGGGAGAGGAATTGTAAGGGATAGATTTTGGAGGATCATACTCTCCAACAAAGAACACCTCCCAATAAATAAAACCTCCCAAAAAAGAATGCCTCTCCAAACAAGGATGAGGAACTGACCCTGATCCCGGATCCGAAGCGCCTTGCGGAAGCAATGGGTGCCTACTCTTCAACGACTTCGTCTTCTTCCTCGCGCCTCCTCCTACGGATCCTTCAAGGTAGGGTTTGTTTTATGAATTCCCCATTACCTATTCTTGACATTATTCATGATTTAAGAATTGTTGAGGCACTTGATACTGCCGTAACGTGTAGGGTATGGGCCAAACGAACATGGCCCAACCTCTCCGCAACCTTTGTGGTTTTGTCATGTTTTTCGCGGTGGAGGAGGATGGAGACTGGTGCTGGATATTGGCACTGGTGGGACTCAGAAACGACGACCATCACCTCGAATGGCCATGAAGATGACGGTGGTGCAACCACACCACCAATGAAGAGTCATAGACCATCGACCGCGGTAGAGAAAGGGTGGTGACCGACACTCTATCCGGCCAGGTGAAGGGGATGACGGCGCGCGTTCGTGCTTCCTGGTGGACCAAGAGCCACGACATGAGGCCACAACGACAAAGGAGGGAGGCAGGCTGAACCAGCCACTAGTGAAGGCACGGTGCATGACTGCGCCACACGGAAGAGGGGGAGGGTCGTCCAGCCAGCTGTGGCAGGCTGCCGCACCGCGAGCCAAGCGGGTGGCGCTGGTGGGCCCGGCCAGACCCAGCAGGCCTGGCGGACCTAGGGCCAGACTATAGTTGGGCCAGGTCAACTTGAACCGGGTCGGGTCGGCCTAGGCTGGGTCGGCCCGACCGTGTCGGACCAGACCCGGACAGACATCGACCCTTTTCACTCTTTCGACCATATCTTGAGCTTTAGGCATCTGTTTGATGAACCGTCTATGGAACCAAAAACCATGGACCGATATGGTTCTATTGGTACACCCCATTTGAGTTTTTGGTAATGTTGGGGTATTGATAGGTTGGATTGGACACGAGTCCAACCAGGCCCTTGGGACTAAAAGGCCAATAACTTATAGACCGGGCGTCCGATTGACGCACCATATGTTATGTTGAGACCCCTATCATGTGGAAGTACTTTGAAAAACTTCTTTATGGGACTTTGTGGTAGTTGGAGTATCAACCTATGGATTGAGGAGTGGACCCTCCCGAAATCAAGCGAGATTAGTGCTGAAACCCTGTAGCTGGCTGTAACATGAGAAAGGGATCCTTTGTGGGTCTATGCTTTGGGATCCTTTGTGGGTTTGTGTTTGAGAGTGTCACTTGGATCCGCTCTAGGAATCCATGTGGGACTACTCTATGATCCTACATGGGTCTATTGTACTAGGATCCTATGTGGGTCTAATGATGTTCGAGGATCTTATGTGGGTCTGATGATTTAGGATCCTATGTGGGTATGATTATTTAGGATCCTACACGGGTCTGCCTCTTAGCAGAGTAAGATGATTTATTAGTTACATCTAATAATATTTATTACCGTACTTATGTTATACCTGGTGTGAGCTGAGTCTTTACCTTTGTGGTATTCTTCTATGTGGCGTACCTGTGTGGCACTTACCTTCGTGGTGATACCTTTGTGGTATTATACTATGTGGCGTACCTGTGTGGTACTTACTTGCATGGTGATACCTTTGTGGTATTCTTCTGTGTGGCATACTTATGTGGTACTTACCTTCATTGTAATCTTTCCTTCGTGGAACAATTGTACTTTGGCTAAGTAGTTGGGCCTTGTGTTTCCTCATGAATGAGATGGGTGATATTGGATGACATAGGTATATGTATGGGAATATACCTAAGTAGGTTTTTCACTTGTTTAAGTGATTAGTTGTTTATCCTTTGTGGATTTTGTGTGACCTTGAGGGTCTCGGGGTCCCTACTGAGTATCATTATACTCACCCTACACGGGCTATGCCCGCACCTAGTTGTGTTTGGTGTAGAAGATGGATAACGCTGACTAAGGACGAGGGTACCAGGACTGGAGGTAGCTCGGAGGTGGACCATATACATGGTGTACTGTATAGACGACTGTTCAAGAGCTGTAATTACCCTTCAGGTAGGATCCTTGGTGGGTGTTCACCATAGCTGTTCAATTTTCTTATACTTTCCAGTTTTCTTGTACTTTCCAGTTGGGAATATATTTTGGCCCCTTTTTACTTACAGTACACACTCCTTTTTACTATATGGTTGACTTGTGTTCGTATCTTGCTATGTTCTTGTTTGTGTGTGATTACATGATATAAATGCAATGCCTTCTCGATATTAGGGAATACACCTTTCGGTGCTAGTTGTCAGCCCCTAGCCTATGGAAGGTGGGCTTGGGGTAGTCACGACACGGGCCTTGGGGGACGGGTCGTGACATGTGGGACACCTTGAATGTTTAATGATTTTATTATCAAATATTTTCTTCAAAAATTGATTTACATGTTTATTATATGGATATAAATTATAGAAAAATTTTAATTTTGTTTAATTTAATTCAATGGTCATAAAAAATGAATGTTTTTACGTGTTTTTTTACAGAACATTTTGAAACAACAACAAAATAGTTATCTTATTTTAGGTATATGGTGAAAATGAATTCTCCATTATCATAACTGTTATTTGATATTAGGATTCCTCTAAAAGCCTTAATGTTGCTTTAATGTAAATTAAATCTCATATTCCTTTTTTTGGGTATATTGGTTTTGAAAATTATTTCTTAAATGAAAATGGTATTTTTATTCAAAAATGGTTTTATGGGATTTGAATAATTTTTCAAAAGGGTTATGTGATGAATGCATTTTATTCATAAAATGGTACTTGAGAATTATTTAAAATGGGTGAGCCCGATACAGCTTATACGAAGGTTTGATCCCCGTTATAGCTCACAGATGAGCCCAAAATAGATTATACGAAGGGTAGATCCCCATTATAACTTATGGGTGATCTTGAAATAGCTTATACAAAGGGTTGAGACTAATTATAACTCACGGGTGGGACATTTATATCTTATAAGGAGTGATGGGCCCCATTATAGCTCATGGGTGAGCTCGATATAGCTTATAAAATGGGTGATCCCCATTATAGATCTCCAATTCATTGGGTAATAATAATTTTTTAAGTTGAGTATTTGGTTATCCCTATTGAAAGGTAGATTGAATGGGTTTTATGTATATGATTCTCTAAGACACCTTAAGGAGTTATAATTACATGCCATTGGTTTTAATGTTTTTCATTAAAAAACCATTATGAGTTTTATTCATGTTAAATTTTTTTTCATTAACTCAAGGAACATTAAATGGATAAGCATTTTTTCACTAGACTAATGATTTTCTTCCTTTTTATGTCCCTTACTGAGATTTTATATGCATCACAAGTTTTAAAATGTTTTTACATGTCTTAATATTATTAAGGATAAATAATATTTCATTGTTAATTTATTTAATATGCCTCTTGAAAAGAAATCATGTTATATTTTAAAATGGGTACCTTTATAGAAAAAATGGATACTGAGTATAAGTGTCCACTTGTAATGTATGAGTTTACTATGTAAGAGTTTCTTCAAATTCTCTAAATCTTTAAACACAAAAGATCCTTCAATCTGAATTCTAGTTAAAAAAACTAGAATAAAATAGGTTTGATATCAGGTCCCTATAGGTGATCCCATTAAAATATTCCACATAATAAAAATAATAACACCATAAGGATGGTATCTGGACCACCCACGTCAATTTTGAAACATTCACATTTATTTATAAGTTCCAGAACTAGATTTCATGTTCTATCCAAGTGCATCTATCTGTATAAAATATCCCACCGCAATCCAATCCCTAATATGAATATATGAAACCTAATATTATTAATTAGAATAATTAAATATAACTTCTCAATTTAATTGAAAATGGGTACAACCACTGAAAATATCATCAGTGGACTTGCCACATAATAAGTGAAACCAAATTCATCCCAATGATTGGTGATCTAACCTAACCTTATACTAAGAAAAATCTATAAAACATTGTATAATTTCAATAACTAAATTAATTAAAGTTTAGGAAAACCCAAACAAAATTTCAAATAGTGACCAACTTTTTAAAATTTCCATGAAATTGAGTGAAGATGAGATCATGGGACTCCTTCATTATAATCACAATGAAACCCCCAACCATAAAATTTCATTCAACTAATATTTTGTGGAATTAGATTCATACCCAAAAATTGAGGCATAAAAAATTGGATAATAATGGAAGGATGAAATATAGGAAGGAAACAAAGAAGAAGAATCACCCATAACCCAATGAAATATCACTTAGAATAACCCAGACTTGAGGAGGAACCATGGTGGAAGAGGGGAGACTATTTGAAAGACCTTGAATTTATTATAGGAGAAGAAAATTCAACTTTATTCTTTTATTTTCATAGTGTTAAAATGGTAAAAATACATCTATCATTATTTGTATAGTTTTTTCATACTTTTTTCCAAATAATGTTTCAACCGTGTAGCCTTCACTATCTAAGGAAGCATACTTCATGTGATTGGCCCACACTATTTTATAAACTATGCATTGGAAATAAAAAAAACATCTATAGTATTTTATACCATTTTTCTTCAACCATGTGAAAATATTTTTCCAATCCTTGAACCACAATAATGTTGTAGTTTTTCAATTCAACCCTATAAGGTTTCTCCTTAACCATTCATGAAAACCATACATAATATATAAAAAACTAAAAATGACATGATATTCATGGTTTTATACAATTTTCTCTAAACAATGTACCCAAAACACTACATAGGAAAAACCTTTTACAAAAACTATATCTCAATTGTGAACCCTGTGATACTGGCTTAAACACCCGTGATACATTCAAAGCCAATTACATATCTAAAATCATTAATTTATGATGTCATGACTCTCAAATTTCCATTCCAAAACCATATTAAATATTTATCACATTTACAAATAACAAAAATTAAGTTCCTTCAATAATTTTCATCCTATAGAGACATGTGATCTTGCAATTTACTTGTAATTTCTCATTACTCATTTATTAATAATTCTTAGTTAAAATATGTATTTAAGTATTAACTATACTTATTTCTATTATTGTTTCAGTTTTAAGGTTTAATTATTTGTATATTAGTAGTGTTTCAAGAATATTATTCATCTCTTAAATAACATGTTTATTTTTTAGTTACACTTTTAGAACCATAAATGTAAAGTGGTGATAGAAAATGGGATACCTCTTTCATGGAAATGGTTTCCTGCACGTACAATTGAGAAACATTTCCATTTTATTACTGATGGGGTGAAATGAAATTAAAAAAAATTCTAGTTTTAAATAATACAAATTATGTCCTAAATATCATATATATTTAGTAAATATATCATATTACATTCCATGAGAAGCAGTGATGAAAAATGAAATACATCACTTCGTGGAGGCGGTAGTATGCACGTATGAATGAGCGTCATTTTCATTTTATATTATATATAATAGAGTATTTAAATGATTTTTCCATAAAAATAATAACCATACGATATACAAATTATACTAATTTTTCTATATTGAGGTGATGATAGAATATTTTGTGGTGGTTAAGAATGAAAGATACTAAAAAGATATTGATTAATTTGATGACCACTTCTTTTGGATCCCTCCTTTGTATATATTCTAAAACCATACTTTGTAAAAATTTCGGTTAGAAAAAAATCTATAGGAGATGGGGATGATATTTTTAAATAGATTTGAGTATAAACCATTTTACATACAACGCCCAAAGTTTCATAATAATTGAGGAGAGGAGGTACCCTTTTATAAGTTAGAGAAGTTTCATCCTTTTAAATATTAATAACTTTTAAATATACTATATGTAATTCACAAAGAAAAGTGGCACAAAAAGAAAGAAAAATAAAATATAGGAAAATCTACGGTAAAAATAAACTAATACAAAAAAAATTAAAAAAAAATTATATTAGTTCCCATATCACTTAGTTTAATCATTTACCACATTTATCATTAACCACAACAACCATATTTTTACATAGGTGCCTTATTTTTTAGATAGAAATGATATTTTTAATATTAAAAAAACTTATAAATTATGATTACAAATATTGAAACCATTTTTTCATATTAAATCTCTAAGCGTTGTAGAAATTAATTATAATATTTGCGTAAAAAATTCATAAAAATAATTTATTATAAAAAATGTTTTTTATCCCAAAAATGCTTTTATTCTCATTATTTGTCTAGTTAAATCCATTATATAAATGTTGATTTATTTTATTTAATATATTATCATCAAATTTCATCAAAATAATTCATCATTAGTGATTAATGTAATTTATTTTGGTAAAAATACATTGCACAAAAAACATTATTTTTTAAAAAATATTTATTTTACGATAAAATGATGATATCTTTATTTCTAAACAATTTATAATAAGTGTAAAAATGGTCATAAATTTTAAAACATATAAAAAATCCTATTCCACAATTTTAATATCCCTAACATGATAAATTATCATTTAAAAAGAATATATAAATTTAAAATAATGATTCTAAACAAAACATTTTATTTTAGAAAGTAGTTATTAAACTAGAATATATAAAAATTATGTTACCAATCCATAGAATTAATTAATTAATTTTATAATTTCATCAATAAATTTTATTAATATAATTATTAAGAAGTATCAAATTTAATAGAAATTTAAAATTTAACAACTCAATTCGAACATATTTTTTAGAATTTATAATATATTTTTAAGTGAATTATACCTCTTATTTTTTAAAAAAAATTATCTAATCAATTTTATAATTTATTTCATTATTCATTGATGTTTTTTGTTTTTTTCATCACAATATATGACACATGTTGAATTTATTTGATAATAAATATATTCTTAAATAAGAAGGTGTTACATTCTATCCCCTTTAAAAAGAAAATTTCCCTTGAAATATTTTTACTATGATGAAAAAATTAACGATTCTTATACCACGTTGCATCGACAGGTTTTCAAGTAGCCTCGCAAAACATACTATTACTCTAATTTTTTTACTAAGTTGGTGGTTTTATTTCATATATATTGATCACTTAGATCCATATTCTTTACCAGTTGTTCCTTGTATGATAGATCATCATCCAACTATACAACCTATTAGTTTAGTACATGTGAAGGATCATGTATGTATTTCATAAAAAGAAATACACAGAACACGTCATGGATTTGGGAGCGGTTCGATTGAATCACCAAGTAATAAACTACTATCTTGATATAAATAATAATCTCATAAGGAATAGTATATATAGGGATATAATTCCCCTCACTTATAAATCTAGTCACTGTCTAATGAGTAAATATTCTTAAGAATACCATATTACAAAATTTTAACTCTATATCTCACTAAAAATAATCAGCATAAATTTTATATTGACTCAAGGTTACTTTAATATTCAACTAAATAGATATTATATTATCTACAATTTCCTTAACTATCACATGCAACAATATATTTTGTTATCTAACAGTATCTTAACATGTTGATTTTTTTCACATCTTTCCAATGAGGGATTCATAAGGATCCTTCTTCCTAAACATGACAAATATATATTGTAAGATAAATAACCTGGAGGATGTTTTTTATCTCAACCTTATTTTATGAAAAAGGGTTAGGATTTTAGAAAATTATCAATTTTCAAGAGAGTTATTTTTTATACGGAATTAGTCAAAGGTGTATGGAACATAATGAAATTCATATCTGTATCCAAATCATGTTTATGAATTTTCCATGAAATTTTGGTAATCATTGGATCTTGATTAGACATAATTGAGAGTTGTACTCTATTAAATCTCATGAATTACTTAATGTAAATCCCAAAAATTTTGACATGAAAGAAATATTATTTGATAGTATTGAAATAATATAACATTATATGGAAATTGACTACATCTCAACTGGAATTATGTGGTCTAGAAATAATTTAGAGTCATAAAAAGTTCCATGGTGTTGTTTTCCCATTTCCGTATAGTTATAAGTAATTTGTTCATCATCCCTATAGACTTATAAGATTAAGCCTTAACATATTAAAATACTTAGCACCAATATACATACTATATAATATTCTTATTCATGTTATCAAATTATATATTATCTTTGAGATCTATATAAATCATTTTTATTCCTTAATAGATAGATAATGAGGATCTATGTTATTCAACCAATATATACTTCTTTAATTATAGTTTTGAAGGTACACTTTTGTTGGTCTTGGAATTTATCATTTCATCATAGTATGTGTATAATTCTAAGACATTCCTTACATTCTATTTTATCTCCATATCTTCCATTTGTACCATTTTAATCATCATATGGAAAGATGGTTGAATGGTAATATGAGAAATTTAAGATTTACCCCCTCCCTGTATCCTTATTATTTTAAGTTCAATCATATAAAAATTCATGATTATTGGATATTTTCCAATCCTCATCCAAGATAAGGTATATTGGTCCTTCCAACTCAGAGAACCATCCCCTTATTTTCTTATGAAGGGTGGTAATGTATTGAGCATTCATATTCATTAATAAAAATTAGTAATATCTTTTAGTGAATATTTAACAACTCCTATGTTAATATATACATAAAAATTTTAATTTTATATTATATATCACAGCATTCACAATTAATAAAATGAAACATTATTTTTTATGAAAACATTACAACTTCCAGTTCCAAATCATGAGTATGGTAATTTACAAGAATCATAAATTGGTATGAATAATATAAAAACTACCATGTCATTTTTCATGATAACAGGTCCTAATAATCACTTTTATGCATCTATGTATATCAAAACCCTTTCTCTACTGCAGGGTGGTGTAATCAGTGGTTCACAGACTAACCTTCTCTTCAGTTTCATAAAATTATCTTTACATTAATATATCCAAAGGAACATTTCTCTATTACAAGATAAATTTGATAATGGATTTGATATCCATAAAATATTTCTAACAAATCATTGTTAATATAATGAAAATCCAATAAAACTACTGATTTTAGCCACATTGATTAGTCTGTAACATTATTCAATAACCTCTTTCTTTGAAAATTCCACAAATATCACATGTCTTGTAATTACATCACCTAATATTTATACTATATATAGACAAAATTAAAATTATATTCTTTTTTCATACCTTTTATCCTCTATAAATTTCATCAATATACTCCCCAAATGATCTTCATGATCTTCCTTACAGTTCAAATATTTGAGAATATCATCTATAAATACTACAAAAACTGATCAAGGTAATATCTAAAGACACTATTAATTGTATCAATGAAGATAATAGGGGTATTGGTATGTATGGATATAATAAAAATAAATTTATGGTGTCCATACCTCATATGTATTGTTGTATTGGGTATATCCTCTCTTTTGATCCATAATTGATGATATCTAGATTGAAGTTAAATAAATTTAAATTATTTATCTCTATGTAGTCGATTAAAAAACATCAATATAGCATGGAGGATACTTTTTCATGATATTAATCTTGATAAGTTCCCAATAATAATTCCAAATACACAATGAAACATCATTATTTTTAATAAAAATAATTGTTACACCACATGGTGATGCACTGAGGCATATTTAATCCCTTTTATAGATTCTCTTGCTGTTTCTTCTTCAATTCCTAGATCTCAATTTGGGTAATTCAATATAAATTCTTTTAGATTATTTTATCCCTAGGTATGAGTTTTATTGAAAACCCAACATCTTTATTTGGGTTTAGAATAGGAAACACTTAATTAAATATGTTGGTATATTTAACACTAAGAGTAATATTTTTAATGTTAAGTTTCTACCTAACCATATGACCTAGATACCCATCAATAGTAGATATTAAGACCCATTCAATATAATTAATATCCATTGGATGTTCAAAATCATCCTTATATTGATAAATGATCATATGTTGATTTGGGATATCAAATATAACTTCTCTTCAACAAAACTTTATACAGTATTTATATAGAAAGAGCCAATACATGCCCAAAATCACATCAAATCCAACTATAGGTAGAATACTAAGACTTATATGAAGCACATTTGATGAAAAAATATTAAGTAGGAGTTATATACTTTTTATGAAATCATCATACCATTACAATTTTTCACTGATCGCTCATGAAATAATCATTGAGAGGGTGATACGATACCCATACAAAATTCCCCAGATAACAAATAGTGGGTAAAAACATATAGAAATATTACAATTAAAGTTCATAAATACATAATAAGAACAACATTATCCATTACATTAAGTTTCTCATCATTTAAATATCCCAAAATGGTTAGAGTTATTATAATATATTAATAATTGGGGTGATAATTCATATGAAAATCAAAATCTATCTTAATATGTTATATATTATAAGAACTTATTTCAACACATTATCTTCTAGGTTTATCCAATATAAATATTAAAATATATTATTTAAATTTTACTCTATTATTATTAATGATATAATCCATAAATATAACTAAACCATACTTTGAAACCAACTGATATTAATGGATCACAATAAACATAAATATTTCATTATTTTAGATTATTATTTAATACAAATAACTATAATAAATTCCTTATAAAAGTAATATTTTAGTGTTTTCAGAGACTAGATAAAAAACATACTTATTTATGGACAATATTTAAAATTTCCTAAAACCATTCTACTCATATGGTACCTTTATATACTTATAAAATTTTCTATCCTTCTTCACAACATAGGGAATGAAAACATTAAAAAAGGGTGACACCAAATGCTCTATAAGGGTAAAAATGGGAGGTATCAATTTAATATTATAAGTGAGCATAAAATTGATATATTGGTATAAGAACATGATCATAACTCATGGAAATCATACCAAATAATTCATAGATCATAACTAATGAGTAATGGAAAAATGTTTTGGAATATCAAAATATATGTTCCATAAGAGTACATAAACATCATTAATTAATCACAATCCAAGAGAACATAACATGAGAATAAGAATTTAGAATAATATTATTTCATAAAAATGTGGCATAAACAAAATCATATAAATATTATGTCAAGGATACCTATTGATACATTCATCACATAATATGATTAGGTTAACCATGCATGTACTATCTTGGGATTGGGTTCAATGATCATAAACCCTCTAATGCTTGGTCTAATTGATCATTTACACTTTGTGATCATGAGATATATAGTTACCCAATTTATTGAAGAGATATAACAAACCCACCAAAAATATAATTATAAACTTTATATATGTATTCTTTAAGAGCATAAGGTAGTCCATCACACTTTCATAGCCTAATTATCCTATTGAAAAAATGAGTTTCAATAATATTTCTCTAAAAGATCATCAAAATCCATCTAGAGAGATATGTTTTATGGTATCATTGGTTTATATCCCCATTTAATAATAATAATCATTAAAGGATGTCTACAAGGGTAGGAAAGAATTATAATATCTTTAAAAATATGATTTAAAAACAATAAAACATCATTTATTATTATTTTTTTTTAAAATAAAAAATACCATAAAAATGGGAATATGGTTTTCTTTGAAACCCCATGGAAACTTGTAAAGGATGTTAGATAGTGAATAATGGACATGATGGTGGAACATGATGGATACTTGTTTAATGTTCAAAAACATTATTTTCCCTTTTTTATAATGAAATCCAAAATTGATCCATTTTGTAAATAATAAAAAGATTTCATTTTAAAAACCACATAAAAAGGTGAAAAAATTGAAAATTAAAATTAAAAACATTTATTTATATAATAAAACGTTTTCTAAATAAGATAAAGAACATATACTTAGAAAGAAAATATTATCAAGCTTAAAAATAGATATGGTTAGATTATATTAGAATAATACTCATTATTTGATTTTTAAACCAAATGAGTATGAAATTATAAGAATACATGTAAAACCCAATAATAAATTGAGGAGAAAAAATGAATGGGTTTTAATAGAGATAGAACAAACAAATTTTCCAATGTAAATTTAAATAAGAACAATCATAATGGAATGTAATATTGGAACTCAACCCTTTTCATTAGTCTTCCTCTTAGTTGAAATAAATCTATATTACTAGATAATAAATTAAACTTCATTATAAATCTATTTTAAAAACATAGTTATATTTATATTACTATATTCCATTTTATAGAATCCCCTGATCAGTTTCCCCCTCATGTAGCTAAAACGTGTTGCTAATGACACCTCAATCTCGTCTCCTCATATGCCAGAGACTGGTAACTACCATTGGAGGTGTGATAATTATAGTGGAAGGTGATATACCCTAGATAAAAAGATACTACATATTTTATTAAATAATAATTAAATTTAAATGGGTATAAATAATGGAAACAAAACACTACTTCCAAAAAACCAAACATTAAAAGCCAACTGAATAATACATTAAATAATAAAAGAATAACGTAATGGTATAATGAAATGTTGATAAATGTCATAGAATAAGTAATCAAAATAAATCACTATCAGACTCAAATAAAGACTCAAAATTCCCCAATCCTGATCCCCATATTGGTCCTATCACCAAACCCTATCCAATTCGGTAAGAAACAATCAACAACAATTTCCCCTTCCCTAATCCAATACTGCAAGCATATAATCTACCTGGAAACCAAATGACAGCCTGAATAAGGTATGAGTATAACTTAGTAGGTCAACACCACTATGTATAAACATAACAAGTCTGATAATGTGTGCTTATAATATTGCAATAAACAAGTTTATTAATTAAACAATTAAATTAATACAACATCAACATATTTTGACATCAAGCCAAAATATGTTTGAGCATGTCTCACGATTATGTCAACCATAACCATATAACAATGTTAAAACATAACCTTCATTGACAAAATGATAGAATATCTCTGAAAATGTATCATAATCGTGTCAATCATAACCATATATCCATGTTAAATATCAAAAAAATATGGTTCAAACATGCAATATAAGAAATTGTTCCTTTAATCTGGTTGGAGACCGGTATATAAGCATTTCAACATGTATGAAGTCCAAGAATGGTATATAATCATTTAATAATGTTTCACTGGGCACATAACTCTATATAATCATTAAATAATATATTAGGGACAAGACCATTATATAAGAATTATAGCATGATTCATTTGGAATAGTCCTTTATATGATAATTGTAGCAAAAATCGACCATCATAGCCTATTATATAAGCATTATAGGATAAATCATTGGAAATATCCACAAGGATATCCCAATATCACATCATAATTCTCAATGGTAGATTGGGAAAATTACTATTTATATTTTTATTACACATTTCATATGTCATTTTTTTAATCAATAACATGCCAGTCATTTCACTAAACAAGCTAAACAAAGGTGAATCTATAACAAAAAATTCACGCAAAACTCATATCATGTTAAACACACATTAATATAGTAGACAAATCATTTATAATCATGATTTTTACCACCCCAACGGTATTCATAATCTTGGTCAACAACAATTGGATCCAAAGGGATTCCAAGGAATAATAATTTTAATTATTTAATTAATTTAGGTGCACGATATGTTGGTACAATTTCAATATGGAACATATTTTCTAATTAAACAGAAAATAGAGTTAGGGTTAGACCCTATATCTTAAACTGTTGATCAATGAAACACCAACAATGGGTAACAACAATGAGAAAGAAGGTACAAAAGATTAGGTGATAAAACCTAGATAAAATTAGATCAAGATTAACACCAAACCCAAATGGGGTCCAATGAAAGCCACTGCCCTAATGGAGAATAATAGATGAGTAAAGGGAAATTAAGTCCAAAGACTTACCAGAGATTGATTGCACAAACAGGATGTTGGAAATGTATGATGGCTCTCCAAAATCACCTAAGATACTCCTTCAGTTCAAAAGGAGTTAGGGAGTAGTGGATGGAATGAAAAACTTAACTGCACAAAACCATTAAAAGGGTTTCATGGGATATGACACTACATGTAACTATTTTACAAGTTCTCTATTTTTTAGAGGGATACATTGAAAAACCTGTCACCTTGGGTTAATATTTATCTAGATTGAATATTATATGGTGTGAATGGTTTTCATGATGTGTAACCATTTCACACCCTGTGCAGGTTTAGGACATGTGTCTAGAGTAAGGTACACACTGCGTAACATGTACATGGCCTGTAAATATTATATGGATAGCTTTTCAGCCCATTTTCTAAAAAAAGGACATGAACCACTTCTAAATCCTCCAAAATCAAGGAAATCCTTTAGAAACCATTATACAAATTAATACATGGACTCTATTAATTCAAAATAATCCCATAACTTTAGATAATTTTCTCAAAAAATGCTCTTTCTCTCTGAAAAAGACTAAGCCACCAAGGCTAAAAGACAAATGTAAACAAAAAAAACATTAATAAAAAAAACTCAAAGAGGTATATACCTAGAAAAAGATTTTATCTTAAAACCCTCCCACCATGTAACATCATGTCCCTGACATGCTCGAAGCATCATTATAGGGTTTCATTGAACAATTCTAGCCACTATGCTAACATATCCAGCTCCCCCTCCTAGTTCTCCTCCTGAACTTGACCATGTTTCCACTACACTCTAACCAAATTTATTATCCTACCCCATATATACATCTCACTATTTTTCAAAATATGTATTGGATTCTCCTCAAATGATGAATCAACACTAATCTTATTATCCATAACATCTACTACATGAATAGGGTTAAGATAAAAATCTCCAATGTAGAGACATATAAAACATGTTGTTCATGGAAATTTAGTGTTATTAAAGGGTTACTAAGTATGCCACTAGACTAACCCTATCCACAATCTCAAATGGCCTAATAAATCTAGGGGTTATCTTTCCTTGTTTCCCAATACATATTTTCCCAAATCTAGGAGATGCCCAAAGGAAAAAAACTATGACCAACCTAGAACTCCACAGGTAATCTCAAATGGCCAAGTTAGGATTTATTCTTTCTCTTTATAATCACCATCCACCTTCTTCTCAACAAAACTTCTCAGATGTATCTTAAATCAGATTTTTCCCAAAAAGAACTGAATCACCTACATCCAACCAATAAATAGGTGAACAAAATGACATTCCATACAAGGCCTCAAAAGGTGCCATCTAGATTTAATCCTGATAGATATTATTATATAAAAACTCCATGAGTTCTATATGTTGCAACCATAAAACACTAAAATCATAAACATATGATAGTAACATGTCCTATAAAATCTGAATTGTCCACTCATATTGACCATCATTATAATCATGATAGGATGTACTTAAATGAACCTGTGATTCCAGAGCCTTATGAATTCCCTTCCATAATCATGATATGAAATGAGGACCACTTTCTATATTCCTCAGAACACCATGTAGTTGAACTACCTATCACATGTAAAGACTACCCATTTCATCAACAATAAGTTATCTCAGATAAGAAATTAGTGGGATACATTGTAATTGGATACAAAATCATCCACACATCATTATTATTATGAGTTTCCCTAGGTAATACAACAACAAAATCCATAGTGACATCATCCCATTTCCACTAAGTAATGGGAAAAGTCTACAAAATCCTAGTTGGCCTCTGATGATCAAATTTCAACTTTTGAACAATGAAGCATCTCTCTATAAATCTAAATAATTTTTTCATCATTCCTGACCACTAGTTATGTCTATTTATATCATGATAAATATTATTAAATGAGGATGAACCACCCATCTAGAATCATGAAACTATATCATCATCTCATCGTTAAAGCCTATAGGAACCCATAATTAACCATTAAAAATAAGAGAATTTCCACTACTAAGAGACCATCTAGATGGTTTACCCCCACTATAAAATAAATATCTCATAACTATTTCCACTAGATTAGATATCTTCTTAGTCATTATCCTTCTTAAAAGTGTGGGTACAAAATATTTTGAAGTTAGAGATATATGTCTCTAAGACACCTGAAAATCAAGATTCATGTACGTAAAGAGTGACATCATCTATCACTAATTGAAGTACTCATATATTACTTCTATCTATGTCTTGAATCTAAATGCATCAATAATGACATGTGTTATTTTTGGTGTATAATCCAACTCAAATTCAAGATACTGATGATACTCAACCCACCTCCTCTGTCGATGGTTTTGGCCATACTGAGAAAAGATGTTACTAAGGATTTTGTGGTCCATGTATGAATTTCCCAAATATGATCAGTGTGATCACTACAAGGGGGAGTGAATCAATTATCCATTTTTAAATTTCATTACAAAGGAACATCCTTTTTATACTATTAAAAATATATGACTTCACTATAAAACAAACACATAAGAAGAACCATAAGAACACATGTTTTATGGGCCTCACTACTCAATAAGAGTAAGTAGTCCTTGGAAGGGTATGGAAATTATCATAAACACACTACCATAAGAAATAAATCTTTTATGTGTGGTTATATTAATTAGGATATACCCTTACAAATGCGATATACTTTAATCAATTAATAATGCATGTGCTTCTTGCACAATTAAATGATGTAACATATATTTTCACAATTACTATAGAATCTTCACCAATAGAATTTAGTAAGCTATAATTTTGTTGATTTAATTTCTTCACACTTATTATTCAATCAATTCAATTTTATTTCATTCACTTTATTAACTAAAAGTGTTTATGAACTTTCTTTACACTTATAACTTCAAGAACCCATTCTACCGTAAGTACATATTTATAGTTATTTTTTATTTTCACTTCAAATTATGTTTTGGATTTGATGAAAAAGTTATTCACATGGTCATGTGGTTAATGATCACATCCAAATTATCTAATATCCTTGTATTCATGCACAAATGCATTAAAATACCAAGATTCCTTCCTCCTTTATCAACACACACACTATCAACACACACACACACACTATTTGTTTCATTAATTTATGTTCTATACAAGTGTGTTATACATGAGTATCATTTATTATGAAATTCAATTATGAAAGGTTATATAAACCAAACTATCCACTTTTTTATCAAATATTTTCACAATAACATGAATAGGTTTTGTATATCTCCCTATAAATTCTTCTTCTTCATGAAGATAGTTTAAGTGTACACTATCTTGTGGATATCACAACCAAGTCACATGAAACCAGAGGGATTCTACAATATCCAAACTTCATGAACACCAGTGTTACACTTTTTTTGTTGTCTCTTTTTATTTTATGGAAAAAATTATTCATGAAATAATTCAAGAGTGCATTCCACTAGGTAAATTATCATGTTATCCATACTTCTCCTTCATGAACGAATTCTTCTTGGAGGGATTCAATTCATGAAAGAAGTGTATTTATAGTGATATTTTTATTTGGAAATAATATAATATCAAAAAAATATGAATCTCCTTTTATTTATGGTTATTCTCCTTTTATAGATGATGAGTATCACCTCATTAACCCACCTTATATCTTACTTTCAGTTCACGATGATATCCAGGATAATGTGCCATGTCGAAGTGTATTTATCACACCAGATTAATTAAGTTAAATGTTAGTATATGTTGAAAACTGGGGTCTTTTATTCTATGAGCTCATGATTCTAATTTTTTATATGATACTTTAATGCATGTGATAATTTCATGCTTCCCATTTTTAGGAGATCAATCTCTATTATGGGTGAAATTCCTCCTGTAAAAAAAGTTTTCAGTTGGGATAATGTTATTTCATATTTCTATTTATTCAAAAAAATACATAATGTAATTGCAGTAATGATATCAGGATGAACATATTATTCTCAATCCATTGGTATCACCATATAAAATATCTACTTTCTCGATCAATGGTGGTTTAGTGGGAACCCTGGTGAACTGGTCAACATCAAGGGACTAGGAAGATGATGATCAATGAGATCAATCAGATGGCCCTAGAAAGCTCAATTAGATTTACCCTATTATATGGACCATTTTAATTACTTGGGAATAATGCCTATTACTACCACATCCCGCATTAAGCCTTTATTGTTCTGGGAAAGGTATATTAATCAACCGCTATGATAGACAGGCTATAATTCTCTTCTCCCTCTTGTTACATCCTTTTACCATTATCCCTACTACCTTGTGTCCCCACATGATTCTGTTGCAACTCCTACACCTTGTACAAGCGAGTTTTTTGTCATCTACATGGCCAAGCCTCGTCCACCTTTGATATACCTAATTCTATCTTCCAAGGGTCATGGTTGACCCTATGGATCCCTTATGTTCTCTCAGTTGGGGGTGGCATTGGCTGCCATGCGTTTCTCTATTTTTTTGGTTAAGGCCATCATGTATAAATACAAAAAATGTATGTAATATTAATATGTACGTTCCATCCTCAATTATAATTTGAATCTAACTTTAAAATATTTTTTTATTATTCACTTCATGTAAATGAAATTTATTACGCACGACCTTCATCATGATAAATTATTCTTCACATCATGAAATATGAAATTCATATTTCATTTTCATCTTATATCTTCTAAATATTCATGTAAAAAATGTTTCATCCTTTGACACATTTATTGAAAAATTAAAATCAAAAAAATAAGTTTTCATATTTTTTAAAATGATTTATGTACTAGAAAAGATAAATAAATATTATTGATCAACAAAATACAAATAATTAAGAATATTAAATACAGTTCCAACAAAATTGCTCCCAATAGTGTCTCCTTTGTATTTCTTTTTTCAAACAAGGAACATAAATAACTGAAAATTTAAAATGCATCCAATTGATTATTTGTCCCCAAATTATATGCCTATGTGAGTTATGAAATAATAATTATTGAACCATAGTTCCATTTTATCCATAAGAATTTATTTAAACCCCTGTTTTCATACACCTCCAAAAAAACCTTTATTTTACACTTCTAAAAAACAACTTCATCATGTATAAATGAATTTTCTTTCCACCACTTCAAAAAAAAAATTAAAATAGATCACACATGGTGAAATCAAAACAAACCCCTTTTACGAACTCCCAATAAATACATGATTTCCTTGTTTAGGTAAAACATATATTAATGGATATATTTATGTTACATTTTTCTCCCACTTGACATCACTATAGGAATACATGGTGAAGAGTGGGACAAAACACATACCATATTCTTGATGTGGGTGATATTTCAAACCCATGTTCAACCTCATCTTATTAAATTCAACCTTTGATAATGCCTTGGTGAAAATATCTGCAACTTGATTCATTGTAGAAATGAATTCCAACATCAGTTCATTCCTCTACACATGATCTTTGATGAAGTGATATTTGATATGGATATTATTGAAATGATAATATTGAACTATATTTTTAGTGAAATTTATAGAACTTTGATAATAAAATCTTAAGATAAGGGGAAACTTCAAATAAAAAACAGATCATCCAACTATGTCTTCATCCACATAAGTTGTGTTACAACTTGAGTGGTAGAAACATAATCATCTTTTTTTAATAAGATTCATTGAGTTTTTTTATGTGTATTCCAACTAACACCTCATTCAATTAAGAAAAAAACTCCACTAGATGTGTATTTTCTATCATCTACATTTCCTTCCTAATATGCATCTATATATAAAAATAAATCAATCTTTTATATGATGTCATATTTCAACCCAAAGTAAATTATTCCTTTGATATATCTGAGAATTATTTTTCCATCCATGAGATGATATTTTTTTAAAATGTTGATACCTTGAAAAACATGTAACATTATACAATATATATATTCAAGAAGTTATGAGATATAATTGGATTCTAATCAAAATTTTAAACTCTTTAAGTTCTACCTCCTTTTCTTCCCCATCTTTTGAAAAAAATACCACTAAAATTGGTGGAGAAATGGATTTGAATATTTTATACGAAAATTATTTTTATTTTATTTATCATACTTCTCTTGATATATAGGAATATATTTATTCTTTTATAATATTTGTAAGCCTATAAAATATTTTATATCTCCTTCCATGGACATCTCAATAATATTCTTCATGTCCTCAAAAAACTTTTTAGACGTTTATTAATCATTTCCAGAAAATATGATATCATCAATGTAAACTGTAACATCCCCAACCCAGTTAAAACTATCTGGTGACCTAATCCGAGTAGTCATATGACCTCAGGGAAAATTACTCATAAGCCAAAGGATGCTAACTATCCTCATGGATTTGTATAGAAACATTAGTGAGACTATACCCTATTATCAGAGTAAAGCGACAATAGAAATAATATAAACATATATAATAATAAATAGGAAAAAAAATAAATAGATGACATGGTAAAATTCCAACAAGTAACCAAGTAGCACAAGCTATAATAACATGATGGATAAACCAAAAATCAGGTAGTTATATAATCATAAACTGAAACCAATACTAATAAAGGGCCTTGAATATGGAACCATGACCCAACTTGGTCTTGACCTCCCATGCTCCAACCCGTCCTCCCATGCACAACCAAATACTAGGTCCCTATCCAGAACTTGTTTTAGAAAACAAGTATCATCTGCTCGGAAACCCAAGTGTCATGGTGGACCGATTAGGATTTGAGCACAAATAATTTGGCCACCACTAACGTTGTCTAAAGTAATAAATAGTCTGAAAAATACTATATGTTTTAAACAAGTGAAATAAATAAATATTGAAATAAGAAGAGATCATGTATCACAATATATAAAAACACAAGGTATCCATTTTAGTCATTGTGTTTTCTAGGGTCAACCAATTGACTAGACTAACTTTGGTTACACAAGGTTTCTAAAAAAGAGCATATGGGTTTATATAATTTAATAATTAGGAAAAATCATCAATAATAATTTACTAACAATCCCTAGAACATCATTCTGATAACTGGGCCATGTCCATGTGTTTGGGAAGCATAGATCCTCGGTCTGAAATCCCAACCCACACCATGTCCACTTGTTGGGATGCATAGAGCATCAGTCGGACAATCCTAACCAAGTGTTTCATAAAACATACCTTGTTGAATTAGTCTATAGGTAATCCCATAATATGCAACTGTTAGGGGTGTATATCTTTATTTATCTCTCTAACTTGTGCATTACCTGGGGTGGGGATTAAAGCTTTAGTTTAGCCCAACCCATGGGTCTATATCCCCATTCTAATAACCCACAACTACCATCAAGCCATGTGTGTAGTCTTCATTATCCTTAAAAAGATTATCGACCACAATTCATATCTATTAAACACATTTATCATTTCCAAACATAACCATTTAACAAATTGATCATTAAAAACATAACCCATCACACATACACCATTATTCAAAACACCCATTTATGCTATGACATTAACTAATCCCATTTATCATTAGTTCATTCATAACCATGAAAATTTCTAACTTAATTGTTATGGGTTCTATCTCACTAACACTTTCATCACTTCGATTACTATGGTCCCATTAGAAAACATCATGTAAATCAACGCTATTAAAAATTTTCATTGAAATCACCTTGAAACCAACCTTTAAAATACAGGTCATACTATTTAAAAATATAAAACATGCCCCCCAAGGAATTCCTTTCCATTTTTACCATTCAAAAAAATCATTATGCATTTTCACAAGTAAGGGACCATACCCCCATTTCAAATCATCAATCAAAATTATTTAATAAAATCCATTTTTAAATCATTTCAGTTGAACACCACCTTTCAAAACATTCCACACTTTTAAAATTAACCTTTTCATTGAAAATATTGGTTAGTTTGAATCCCTAAAACCTATCCATTAAAACCATTTTTAAAAAGACCTTTGGGTACTTTACAAATATAACTAATAATAAAATAAATTTTCCTTTTTATCTAAGATCACATAGCTAATTACAATTTTCAACCCATCACTCTCACATTTTTTTAACTCAATATTTCCTAAATTATATTACGGATTCAAGGCTTCAACACACCCCATGGGTTTCCCTAGAATTTGTCTCACATCATCAATGGACCCAATGTAGTCTCTGAAGGGATTTCCATATCAATACATGATCGAAATCACTTTCCATAAACCACGAAAAAGAAATGCAAAAAGGTGACACATTAGCACAATCACATACAGATGTGATTCATTAAGACTATGCTCAAGAGAATAAAGATTTCCAACCTCATACTCAGATGTGATTGATATCCCAAACACATTCCTCGATTTGAACTAAAGAAAAGTTAAAATCCCAAACATAGGATCTGCTGAAAAAGTGAGGGTTCTAGGGCTACAGATAAATATGAGAGTTTCTACATTTCCTAATACAAAAAATATAGAAAAGAGGAGTGTTATAAACCCATGGATCTTCGATTCTCACTCAAAACCATCCAAATTCCTAAGAATAAAATGATAAAACACCTTTTAAGCCTTGTATGGTTTTGTTATACCCATGTTTTTAGGCCAAATGGGGTGAAAAATTGGTGAATGATGAAATATGATCTGGAGGGAAAGTAAAAAATTCTAACTTTTTAAAGGCCAAACTGTTTGGCCACTTAGTTTTCCAAACTAGGAACTAATCATGCAGTTACCTCTGTCCAATATGGGGCAAGCCATATGTTTTCCTTAGGGAACTGACATAGTTCAACAAACTGTGAGGTATCCCTGCGCTACCCACTTCCTAAAAGTGTCTCCAAGCAGCACAATTTTCTAGTTAGGTGTATAGTTTCCTCTAACCATGAACCAACCATGTGATTCATTTTTTATGACCTATTTTCCTCTCATTTCATGTCCCAAGCCCCATAGGGAACCCTAGAAAATCCTCCTACACCCTATAATCACTTCATTAGAAAACAAAATGGAATTCTAACCAAAATTTAAACCAGGAAGTACCTTCACTAAAGGATGGGATCATACAACCTACCCACCTTATAATGGATAATCCACAAGACATACTTCTAAACCATTCACATCCTCTAAGACCAATGGTTTGGACATTGGTCCCACCTACGAACTTTTGTTTCCCAAACATTCTCCCAAACACATCCTTGTCACCACCACACTCAAACTAAGGAAACAATCCTTCCTCAAAGAAACATTCCCTTCCATACTCCACAACTAAGAGTTGACATTCCTCAAGGATGAAACTTCCTAAAATCATTATTACCAATGTCAAAACATGGAAATTATCTGTGTAATATCACTAAACCACTACACTAAAGGATACCAACAAGGCATTACATTACCCAGGGAGGGACATCTCAAACACCATCGGTCCGATCATCTCCACGTTTCATGGTCCAAAACACTTGACAACATCATACTTCGCTTCCAAAAGAATATAAGTGGACCAAGATCAATGTCACTGATGGGATACATATATTTTTACCACACATCTCGACCTACCCTAGTCTACAACTCATGGCCCAATGTCCTTACCCCATTTCCAAACATCCATAGTACACCAAAGAATAACCTTTATCTCATGGAACTTGACCCATCAAAACCCAAGATAACTCCTGCCACCAAAACCGCTTACCCAATATAGTTCCTACTCATATCTGTCTAACTCGTACTACCAATCACATCATCGACTAAGAAAATCTTGCTATAGTTCTCTGCCCAATATTCTTTATCCCTCCACCACTATCATCAGGTTTCAGGAACTACTATCACTAATAAGGGGAACAATAGAGACTCAACTCAACTTTTTCAACATAACTGATTCATTTTCCATCTCACAAAACCCAAACATCCACGGAATTCCACCTAACACTGGTTCCCAACCTTTACATCAAGACCATCGGGATTAACCGCACCTTCATCATCCTTACCTTAACCAAGGACAACAAGGTCCTTCCTCAGACCCATTATCACATCAGATCACACTTAATATATCAACATTAACTGAAGGTTTCTTACGGACCACCACATCCATTTCCTTTCACCCAACTGAGTAAAAGAATCCTAGTCGACTCACTCCATCTTCTCCCAACATCCACCATTGGCATGTCATCCTCTACTAGGACATAATTCCATCTTACATATGAAATATCACGTAATCTTTACACACCTACCAAAGTCCATTCTCGACCCCTGATGGAACCTCACAACTATAACATCAGTTTCTCCATAAATTATTCTCAATTCTACAGCACCCACCAATGCACCTCTAATGAAGACAATCAGATCTCCTATAAAACCAAGCCATGTCCAATGTCGACACTTAGCTTTTATTAACACAACAATGATGCCAGCATTTCCTTCCCCAAGGAATACCAACATACCCTTAAAAGCTTCACATTGGCATCTCAATGCCACCATATCCACTACATGGTCTTCTCTGCTCATCCACAAATGACTGACCACTCCCCACCTTAGGACTATTGTTCATACCACCTTTATCAAGACTTTCTAACCACCGTCTCTCATCATTTGAACCTATGTTAAACCTCATCTCATACATGGTTGTCCATCCTTTTCTGAATAATGAAACTAACATCAACCGCTACCCGTTATTGACTTCTACAAATGGTTCCTATGGTATCTATCGACACTTGGATCATCATTAGGTCCTTTCTCGGAACTGTTATATGGTGTTTTCCCCACCACACGACTCCACATGTACCGCCTTAGGAATGTATACTATAATATGTCCCATACCCAACTAAAACATATTCATCTCTCTAGGCGTAAATTCATGGCCATCTCAACGTATCTAGGATGATGTCAAGGTATTGGACATGATCATATCAATCTTAAGGTATGCCAAGAATTCATCAACCACCACCACCACAACTACCCATCACTAATGTCACCTCCCACTAAGAGGATACCTTAACCCATAGTAATCCATCGGTTTCCCTACATTCCAATATCTCACCCACATTCAATCACCACAACCCCAAAGGGGACATCCAGCCAAAACTCACTACCACTTCACCACCTCTCGAAAAGTATTCAAATCCCAACATTTCCCTTGGAAGAACATCTATTACCAACTCAAGTTATTATTGCCTGACCCTAGGGATTTACATTGAACAAATGAACCACTACATCAAACCACAACCCAATTGCTTTGCACATAACCCATACTTCCAACATTGATTACACATAAATATAATAAAAATTTATTCAAATCCACCTAATCATTAATCTTAATGGAATCAAATATTTCCAAAGAAATCGCACATATAGATTTCCTAAAAGACATCAAGGTCTTGCAATCTCCTATAAGCACACTAAACCTGATTCTAAATCACATGGATCAAAAATCACCATTGCTATACCCAAATCCTATTCACTCAACTGAACATGCCTCCTAGCCCGTTGGTCTCACTGGAATCTAGGCATTCTCAAAATTATCATCCAACCAGTAAAACATCATACAAGAATACCCACCTATGTGAACACCACCACTCAAGGTATCACTTCTATGCCAGAAGCATCCATCCATCCCATGGTCACCCCAGTGTTTATAATCAAATATTAACATTTATTCTCACATTAAACATCATCTGGATCATAGGGATGGGCTCTTGATGATATTGTATCTTTCTAATCCAACCTTACAACCAACCATAAGAATTAAAACACCTTCAGAGAAAGGAAAAATGTCATAACCAAACACTTTTCTAAGATATGAAGACATCAACCAAGCATCGGTCCCATTTTGAAGAAACCACTCATGATTTATATCTCAAGAAACCTATAACATTGGGTTAGCCTTATTTTAGGTTACTATCGATTTCCTAAATTGGAAACTTGTATCCACCAACAAGTCTTATTCCCATAACCCTTTACTTTTAGGACTACAACTCTAGGCTAAACCCACCCTAGGGAGCACACATTGCATTCCACAACCAAGGACCCAAATTTTGGCATGTATCATATGCACACAAAGATACTAACAACCCAGAAGACCTCTCTCACTGGTCATCATCAAAGTTCATAGGGTACTAAATCCCTAAACTAGAGTCACATTGTGAAAAGGTCATTGGTTCTCTCCCCCAATTCCATACACATCAAACCTCAACCAAATCGCTACTCACGGTGATACTCTTTCCCCATTCTAGAAAAAATGTGTCTAACTCTTCCCACCAGACCTTTACTCTAGGTCTAACTCCAAGAATATGCACACACATACATCATAACCATAATACAAACACCTGCTTTAGGGTCCAAAATACAACTGGATCAATAACAACCCATGAGGGTTACTGTATCCACATTACTAAATTCAAAATCATACCCTACGTTCACATCCATACCATAGGCACAATAATAACATGCCCTTTTTTCATATGTCATGCCCCCAAAAAATCCAATAACCCAAAACTAAGGTCTCAAACTCAGGTACTCCCACTACCCAAAAAACCCATACACAGGGTTTGATCGAAACAATCAGGTTACACATTCCAATACCCCTATAAGTTTCATCAAGTTTCACCTCACACCATAATTAAACATAAAATTAAAACCAATGGTTTCTCATTTTAAAATAGTCTATTTTCAAAACCCCAAGCATTTACACTTAAAAAAAACTTTTTATTAACCCATATATTAAAAAATATAAGGATGATTCAAATTTAAATTTCAAAAAAAAGACTTTATAAATAAATTAAAAGAAAAAAACAATAGAAATAATTTACCAGAAAAAACGTACACTACCATCACATGAATCCCAATGTACTATCAAGAAAATGAAACATGAAAATGACCTACCAATCCTATGTTCCTGGAATGATACATGAACTCACACACACTATATCTTCATATTGGGATAAGAGATAAACCTCATAAATCTATTACATCACATCCAAGAGAATCACTTGAGGTGGAAATAACAATCAACCATAAAATAACAAAACCGAATTTCAATTCCTACCCCCAAAACTTGGATTTTCCATCGTATATGGGGCTACAGATACATAAGAATGAGCACATTACCAGGACCAAAAAAATCCAAGACTTTTATGTACTATGTCCAAAATAGAAATACAAAATACCTACTATAATACCACTTTCTAATGTCCCTCACCTAGTGGGACCTATATGATACCCTTAGCTAGGTCATCACATGACCTCAGGCACACCTCCATGAATGCTAGAGGCTACTGACTAGCAGCACATGTGTGTGGAGAAACATTGGGGACATTATACATGATTATAAAATTAATTCTATAGTATAAATAACATTAAATGATATAATAATCATCATGAATAAATAAATATATAGAACACAATAATTCCAACAAGTAACCAAGTAGAACCTTCTATAATAACATTATGGATACACCACATATCAGGTTGTCATAAAATCATAAAATAAAACCCAAACTACTCAAGGAACCTGAACACAAACCCAATTACCAACCCAATACGGACCTCCAAGGATCCAACATGTCTTCCCATGCACAACCAAACACCAAGACCCTATGATAAACCTATATTACAAAACAAGTAGCATCTACACGGGTACCCAAGTACCATGGACACCTGAGCCGAGTGTGATTATAACTCAATAGGACACTACAAATGATGTCTAAATAAATAACCAGTCTGTACAAAAGAATTTGTAGGTAAACAATTGAAATAAATATAAATGGAAAGAATAATGGTTCATAACTCACTATATAGAAAAAATAATGAAACCATTTTATACATTATGTTTTCTTGGGTCAACCAATCAACTGGACTAACTATTGTCACACCGGGGCATAAAATGTAGTGTAATGGTTTATATACAAGAATCATAAGGGGAATCCATCAATAATAATTTAGCAACAAATATGATAGCCTCAGTCTAGTAATAGGGGCATTTAATTGTGTTTGGGATGTATAGAACCTTGATCTGACATCCAAACCCACACCATTCCCACTTGTTGGGAATCATGAAACCTCAGTCCAAAAATCCCAATGAAAATATTTGTAACACTTTCCTTGGAGAGTCAGTATTTTGGTGGTCTCATCATATAAAACTATTAGGGGTATAGATAATTAGTCCTCTCCCTAACCCATGCATTACCAGGGTTGGGGTTTACATCCTCTGTCTAACCTAGCCCATGGGCATAGATCCTCAATCTAATACCCCTATACAACCATCAAGCTAGATGCACATGATTCTGTATCCATAACACATTTATCAACCAAAATTCATAACCAATAAAAAAATTTATCATTTAAAAACATAACCATTTAACACATTTATCATTTACAACATAACCCATCACATATATACAATTATTCCAAACACCCCCTTATGTTATGTCATCAAATAATTACATTCATCATTTAGTTAATTCATAACCATCATAACATGCGAACCTAATTATTATAGTTTCATCTCACTAACCCTTACTTCCATTTAATTTCTATAGTCCCATTAGACCTTTTTAAACTACATCATGGAAATCAAAAAATTAAATATAGTCATTGAAATCACCTATACACCAACCTTTAAAACATGGTTCTTCCTATTTTAAATAATAAAACATGCCCCAAGGATTTAATTCCCATTTAAACAATTCAAAATAATCATTATGCATTTTCACAAGGAAGGGTCCATATCCCCATTTCAAATCATCATTAGAAATCATTTAATAAAACCCATTTTTATATCATTTGAGGTAAACACCTCCTTTCAAAACATGCTTCACATTCAACATCAATTTTTTCATTGAAAGACATGATCAGGTCAAAACAACAAAACACATCCTCTAATTTTTTTTTAAAATCCCCTTTACTACATAAAAAAATATAACATATAATAAAATCAATTTACATTTTTGACCATGCTCACATACCCAATTTCAATTTACAACCCATCACTATAACATTTACTTTATCTCAATGCTACCTAAATTATTTTACTGATTCACATGTTTGGAACATCCCCTGGGTTTCCCTAGGTTTGGTCTCACATTATCAACCAACCCAATGGTGTTTATTAATGGTTTTAAATTTCAATCAAAGTTCCAAATCACTTTCAATAAATAAATATGATGAAGGGAAACAAAATAACACCTTAGCACAACCACATACACATGTAAAACATTAAGACTATGGGTGAAAGGTTAAAGAACACCTACCTCACTCTCATAGATGATTACTATCCCAAATATATCCCTTGATTCAAACTCAATCACCATTTTAAGAACCAACATAGGATCTACTAGAAAAGTTAGGGTTTTAGGGATTTAGAAGAAGATGCGAGTTTTGATATTCCTTAATACATTAAATAGAGGAAATATGATTTTTAGACTCACCTGGATCTTTGATTCCCACCCAAATGACTCCAAAATCATAAGAATCAAAGGACAAACACAACTTGTAATCCTTGGAGGGTTTGGATTTTCACCAATTTTATAGGAGTTGAAATGGTGTGAGGAATAGGGGAACAACGAAATATGATTGGGGGGAAAATCAGAAATTCCCACTTTTTAAAGGCCACACGGGTTTCCAAACCATATCACAACCTTGTGGCTCCCTCTGTCTAAGAGGGTCCAAGATGAATTGTTTCCTAGGGGCACCCTAACATTTGGAAAAATCATATGGTAACCACGATCCATATGCCACCTGATAGTGTCTCCAAGACAAATGGTTTTTTCATCCAAGCATATGATTTTTTCTAACTGGGAACCAACCATGAATTTCATGTTATTTGGCCTATTTTCCCCTATAATCTTATCCTAATCCCCCTTGGACACCCCCAAAACTATTTATACAACCCATAATCACATCATGAGAAAAAAAATGGATGGAAAAACAAAATATGAACAAATAATTACCTTCACGAAAGGTCAGGATCTTACATAAATTATCAGAATGAGAGATATCTCTTGATTTTTTTGTTATATAGATATTTCTTTCAACCATTCCTTTCGGTATGTTCATCTTTCTTAAGAAAGTATAAAATTTAGAATACCAAGGTCTTGTAGATTTATTTAATCCATACAAATACTTCTTCAACATGAAAATATAACATTCACCATTTCTAATCATAAATCCACCCAGTCATTCAATATAAACTACTTCATCGAGCTGTCCATTGAGAAAAGATGTCTTGAAATCCATTTAGATTATTTTATAACTTCATTGAGATTCAATGGAAAAAAAGATTATGATATTTTATAATCTTTATATAAAATAAATGTTCTCATCAAAATCAACTCCTTTAAATTTTGAGTAGCCTTTTCAAACATTTCATGCCTTCTTTCTTATCATGTCACCTTTTTAACTCAACTTGTTTCAGAATACCCAAATTTTACCAATCACATTTTTATTGTTGGTTTTAGTAAAATATACCCTGTATCATTCTTCTCAATCTTATTAAGATCTTAATAATAGTATTATCACAATCTTGATGTTCAAAAGCTTCATTCGTATTTTTTGTCTCAACTTTTCAATATAAAGAGTTATGTTAAACTAACCTTGAATATCTTATTGTTTGAAACAATTATCGTTGATCGCCAATGGAATTTTGAAAATCCTCAAATTTACATAGACTAGGATGAGATGAAAAAATTTGTTCCTCATTACTTGATACCTATGAGTTAGAATTATCATTTTCAGTAGTATAAAAAATATTACAATCATTAATATTCATTTCACATTGCTTAACTGCAACCATTTCACCTTTATTTTCTACCACATCAGTATATATATGTGAAATATTCTTGTTATCTTGTTCAAGAACTTTTACATCTATAAAATCAATAGTCCTTGTTTCATTATTATAACACATGTATCCACTACCATTAGGATGGTATCCAAGAATGATTCCATTAATACCACTTTGTTCGATCTTCCCAAGATTCTCACCCTTTAATTCTATAATGCATGGACATTCGAGAACCCTTATGTGTTTAAAACGTGTTTTTCCATTATAAAACATATCTTAAGGAGTCATATCAGAATAAGGACTATAAAAACATAGATTAGGTACATTTTCTTATGTTCTAATAGCTTTAATCCAAAAATATTGAGAAGTATCATTCTAAATCAACATTGTTCAGAACATCTCCACCAAACATATATTTTTTATTTCCAATTTTTTTTTTCTATTGTGGTGTTTGTTTTTCACTAAAATCATTATTAATTCCATGTTTTCCATGATATTATATAAATTATCCACTTTTATATTCACCACCCATATCAATTCAAATCTTCTTCACATAGTATCCACATTCCTTTTCTACACTTATCTTATTTCTCTAAAACAATTTTGAGAGCCTCTTATTTATGATTTAAGAAAATAACACATGTAATATGAGTAAAGTAATCAATAAAATAAATAAATTACTTTTATTAATTTTTCAACTACTTACTCATTGGCCTATACATGTTAGAGTCAATCAGTTCAAAGGGAATAGTTGAACGTATCTCAACATTCTTATAAACTGTGTTGTAATCATTCCATTATGGAATATGAGACAACACCGATCCTTTCTTCTTTTCATGTTAGTAATTTCATGAATACTTTTTAAATTTGTTAGCTTTCTCATATTCCTCTAACACATATTTCCTAACCTTTTATTCCATAGATTATTTTATTCCATCACGCTCAGATAGCATGAACTTCTTTCATCACTGACTTAGAACAAGTTTCCTTTGGTTCTTTATACTATTATAAAAACTTTCCCATATTCATTTATCTTGAAAATAAAACCATATTTTCTGAAAAAAAAACTTTTTTACCTTTATCATAGTATTTTGAAACACTCAAAAAATAAGGTTTCATCACATTAACAAACAAGGCTCTTTCAGATATTTGATATTCTTCCCTAATCATAAAATAACTAATTCCTTTGATTATAAGTGACTAATCATTGAAAAAAGTTATTATCCCTTGTTTATAATCCTTTACATTAATTAGAAAAATCATTTCTCCTATCATATACAAAGAACACCCACTATCCAGAATCCTAGTTCATTTTCCATTTTTAGCATTGAGAGTAATTTCAACAACTATGTTTTTTTCTTCTTTTCCTTAATTCTCATGTGATTTTGGAGATTCATTTTATAACATTTTTTTGTTGGTATTATAGATAGAATTTTTTTTAATATGTATAGTTTGTTTACATCTTTCAAAAAAAATCCATGGGTTGGAATCTATTTTAAATCTTCTAATTAACTTTCTTAGGTTGTCTCCTTTAATTAGATTAACTCCCCCCATCATTGCATAAATATTATTCTAGGGTATTTGTAATGTTAATGATTAAACCAAGACATATATGATGCATTCCAAAACACTCCATTATTTTCGTAGTAACCATATAAAATTTGTTTCTATTTTTACCTTTCATACTATCTAGAGTTGTGTACCTTTTTTATAAACCTTATTACTTATTACATTGTAACTTTATTACACACCAAAGGATTTGTCATAACCTAAAATTACCATATTCATTTTATATTTATTTTCATCCAAAATAACATTTATAATATCTTTTTAATTAGAAATTAAAATCATATAAGCTTATGGTATTTCATATCTAGTTGTTATATAAACATGCATTATTTTCATAGACTTATATTTCTTCCAATGACTTATATATTTAATAGGTGTATTATTATTTAAACATTCCAAAAATTCTTTAACTGAGTCTTTTATGTTTATAATTTCTTATTCATATTTAAAATTTTTCAATTTTTAAAGCTATAACTCCTCCTCCTTTTGTTTCAAATTTTATTCAATCAAGATGTTAAAATTATTCTTTTCATCAAACAAAATTTTGAAACTATCAATATCTCTTTTAAACTTGTAATTTTCATCAAGAATATATTACTCATTGTTTTCTAATATATTTCCCCTTTTTACCTTAATATTCTCCCTTTCAAGTCTTATTATTTTTGCAAGACATTCCCCCAAATATCTTTTTAGAAAAAAAAATCCAATGGAGTATCTTATTCTTATTATCTAGTTCATTCATCACTAATGAATTTTTCACCATTAAAATTTTAAAATAGACGTTTTTTAGCAGCATTATCACTAATTTTATCCACTTATTCTTCTATTTTATCATCTTTATCACACATAGACAGATAATTTCTTTTTTTTGTATTTGTCGAAATTATTATTCATTTTCTTAAAATAGGACCCAGATTTTTATGCCTATTTCTTGAAAGATACTATTGATTTACATTAATCTTCATCACTTTCATCATGATCCATTCATTGAGGATAGTTTTCTTAAAAATTTATCATAAATCCCCAACCAAAACACTTTATATGTAACATTACTTTATACTTTCTTGTACCACTTTGTCAATTTTTAGAAACAAAATAATTACTTTAATCAAAATATTTACTAACCTCCTCTTCAGTTTCAGAGTTACTAGCTTCCTACATGAGATCTTTCTTATAAATTTCATTCCTGGTATCTTCAAAAAAAAAATTTATATCAACCTTTACTTTTTTCTTCATCACCTTTTATCTTGTAGTCTCATATGTGGGGAGAGAGGTGAGAATATCATTCAGAGATAGATTCTCATGATCTCTATCTTCTATGGACAAAACATTAGCATCAAGTTTATTATAAAGAATTTGATGAATCTTTTCAAAAATAGTTAAATCATACAACTTCTCTCTAAGACATCTTATGGTGCTCACATTTTCGTTTACCCTTATATAGAAGTCACCCATAGATTCATTATCACCCATATTGATATATTCATATAGAAAACTCAGTATTTGTAACATATCTTTCTTAACCTTTTTATTTCATTCAATTTTTTTCCTTCAATTTATCCTACATACTTTTGGCTATTTAAATTCTTTTTAATATAATAAATTCAATTTCAAAGAGTGAGGAAATATATAATCTCCTGTTCAATCATAATTAACCAAATTTTTCGTATCAGAAATAATAAATGGAACACCTATAGTATAAGGAAGAAAACCATATTTAACAACATGGATAACTTCATAAACAATGAAAATTAGGTAAGTAAATATTCTAGCATTCTTTTTATGATTGTTACTCCCAACAATGAAGGGAATCCCCTTACTATTTATAATGTTATGAATATCCATATTCTTTTTCTGTTCCAACAAAATTCATTAAATAGTCTTTAAAGGTAACCTTATTCTAATATAAATTGAAATTAAAAAATTATAGTAGTTAGATCACTAATAGGGGGATGGGTGAATTAGTGATAACATTTAAAATTTATTTCAAGAGAAGAAACCATTGCCTCCTATTAATGAGATATGAATTATCTAGAAATCAAACACACAATTATAATCATAGGAGCACATGTATTTTCACAGTTTACTACTCAATAAGAGTTGGTAGTCCTTGGCATGGCATATAAATGTTCCTTACCACAATTCCATTAGAAATAAATCATTTATATGTGGTTTCATCAAGTAGTATATACCCTTACACTAGAAATTCACTTTAATCAATTAACAATGAATGTGCTCCTTACATAAGTAAATGATGTAACATAACTTTTGGAATAACTTTGGAATCATCATTAATAGAATTCAGTTAGTTGTAATTGTACTACTTTCCATTCTTGAAACTTGTTATTCAAAAAATTCCTTTTTTCTTCTTTCACTATCTTGATTAGTAGTGGTAAAGATCTTTTTGTACACATATAACTTCAAGAATCAAATGTTTTAGATTTATTTATTTGTCTTTCTTATTTAATGTGCACTTAATATTATTTTTTGGGTTTTCCCAAAAGGTTATCCACATGTTAATGTGGTTAATGATCACATTAAAAATCTCTAATCTCTAAGTATGTATGCAAATCCCATACTTCCTTACTTTTTTCTTTGTGAAAACACTATCCACTCACACATGAAATTTTTTCTTTATTTTGAGTTCTTTGAATGTGTGTTAGGCACGAGTATCATGTATTATGGATGTCCTTAATGCAAGGTAATGTGAACAAGACTTTCCTCTATCAGTTTCTCAATGTTTTTAATGATAATGCAAACAAGTGTTATATACCTGCGTGTAAATTATAATTATTATCTGTGAAGATAGTTCAAGTATACACTATCTAGTAGATGTATCAACCAATTTGAGTATACCATAAGGCTAAAAAATATCAGGACTTCATGAACACCATGGAGAAATGTTTTTTTTCTTTACATTTTTCTTCACAGAACACCACTATTCAAGAATAAATTAAAGTGTTTTATTCACTAGTTGAACACTCACTAGATCCATCATTCTCATTTGTGAATGATGATAATGAGGAGGGATTCACTTCATGAAATTAGTGGATTCATGGAGCTTTATTTATTTATAAATGATATCCTCTCAAAAAACTCTACAACACCCTCAATCAAGGTTTCTAATCCATTTATATATGATTATGATCACATCATTAAGGCACTTCATATCTAATTTTCATTCCTCATAGAGATCTTGAATAATATTTTGCGTCGATGCAAATTTATCAATCTTGAGTCATTCAAGGAAATTTAAATGTACAATTAAAATAGTTTCATTTTGTTCTATGATCTCACTATTATCCTTTGTGGTGAGATCCTTTCATGCATTAGATCATATCATGCTCTTCATTTGTGAATTCAGGAGCTCTCCCATGGTTGAAAGGACTCCTAAAAGTAACATTTATAGTTTAGACCTAGTGATTTGAACCTCTGAGTATATCATTTGCATGAAAAATTTAATTTCATGCATGATATTTGGAAGAGAGTACGAGCCTCAATCCCTTATCATCACTATATAAAATTGATGGTTCCTCGATCGGTGGTGGTTCATAATGAAATTTGACTCACTATCTCATCATTGAGGGCTATGAAAGAAAAATATTGATGAGATCTATCGAACATATTTGAAAATATCAATCATATAAACCCTATTATATGTTTCATTTTAATAATGTGTGAATAGTGTCATCAACCACATTGACCCACATCGAAACATCCATAGTTCAGGGTGTGGTATGTTAATCTACTACTATGTTGGGTCATCCATATTTCTCATATCCTTCATAGTACTACCCCATAACATTCTTCATGCCTACATTTCCCCCCATCATGGTGGTGTCACCACTCCTTCACTTTATACATGTGTGTTTATGGGCTTATACAAGGCCCATCTTATACCACCTTCAGGCTGGATTGGGCTACCATCTCGTGGGAAAGGTTGACCACATGGGTCCAGCATGTTCCCTTGATTAAGGTTGGCCATGGCTATAAAGGATTTGGTCATTTTTTTGGTAATGAAAACAATGTATACTCAAAATAATCTATGTAATAAAAATAAATACAATCTTCTACAATAATAATTCCAATCCAAATTCCCAGTCTTTTTTTCTTACTTGCATCATTAAAATAAAGATTATTTTGTTTGTCCTTTATCATGAACAATTCTTCTTCACATAATGAAATATGAAATTAATATTTCATGGTATTCATAAATCTGAAAAAATTGTTCTAAATAATGTTTCATCATTTAACACATGTCTTTAACACTTAAGATCATTAGAAAAAATCTTCATAGTTTTTAAAGGGATTTATGTACTCGAAAAATTTAACAAATTATTGTTGATCATAAAAATACAACACCTTGATAATCTTCAAAATAGTTCCAATAAAATTGGTCCTAGTAGTGTATACCACAATACTCTCTATCATAATATAATACCTCTAGCATCTTAGGGCATGTACTACTTCCACTTACTCCAAATTGTGAGTATTTTAATTCCTCTCATGCGGTCTCAGTTGTCTAAAGCTATAAGAAATTACTCAATCCTCCTCCATCAGAACTAATCTAAGACCCAATTTGTATGTATCATAATTCAGAGTATATTCCTTACCTATAACAAGAAAATTAATTAAATTTGTTGTGGTTAGCCTACATTTTATCTCCTGAAAATCTTTATTGTAATAATCCGACCAAAAAAACATCCCCCCTTTCTTGGTCATCCCTGAAAACGATGCTGGAAGATGGGATGAGTACTAGATAAATCACTAATAATGACCTAAAAAACCCCTAAATTTCCTAATGTTGATGAAATTATTTGGTTGCTCCCATGATACCACATCTGTAACTTTCCCCAGGTCCACTATCACTCTTTCTGCTGAGATGACATCTCCCAATAAGTGTACTTTATCAATCTAGAAACTACATTTGGTTAGCTTGGCATAAATGATATACTATGTCAATTTACACAAGATGATGTCAAGATGTTGAGCATGATCATTTGGTGACCAGAATTACACTTATAATTAATTGAAAACCCATCATAAAGGGGTCTTAAAAAGGTTGAAAGATCATATTCATCAATTCTATGAATTCCACAGGTCCTTTGGTCAAACCAAATGGAATGACAATGAAATCATAAAAGTCATACCTTTTCCTAAAAGAATTTTTAGGTATGTACAATGGTCTCACCCTCAACTAATATTATCCAAATATCAAATTGATCTTATATAATATCTTAAAATATATTAGCTAGTATATTAGATCATTGATGTGTAGAATAGGACACCTATTCTTGACCATCATCTGGTTCAATATCTGATATTCTAAAAATAAGAACAAATTACCATCATCCTTTTTAGATAAGAGAATTAGAGAACCCTATGGATATACACTAGGACATATGAATTCTTTAGCATCCCAATATTATATCTCAACATTAAACTCCCTAATATCTTCTGGTGTCATTCTATATGGTAGGATTGAAACTGGATCTGCTCCTGGAATCAACTCGATCGTAAACTCAACCTATAATTCCAGAGGTAGGTCATAGAACTCATCAAGAAAAACATATGTAAAATTTCCTACCATTAGAGGAAAAGAATCCTAATTCATTCCAAAATTATATAGAGAAATACTATATATTTGAGCTATGTGATAATCTAATATGTACTCAATTGGTCTTGTATGAGCAGCTTGATGATCTCACTCACCTTGGTGATAATAGCTCCCTCCTACTAGAGATTGAAAAGTTTCTCTCCTTGATAAATAGTTAATATTATCCTAGTATATAACTAACCAATCCATATAAATAATCAAATTAAAACCTAATATTTTGTTCACAAACAGTTCTAAATAGGAATGGTAACCACCAACCTCTATAGAAATTTCATTTCAATGTTTGAAATTTTCTAACTAAACTCCAAACATTGTGTCAATCCTAAAATCATCATACAAGATTTACACATCCAATACCAAACTATTTAAAACTTATTTGATAAAAAGGAATGTGATTCTCTTGTATCACAAAAACATAATAATGGGTAGATGATACAAGAATTGTGCCTCTGATGGTAGAAGGTCCTTCCTCCAGAATATTCGGAGTAGTATGCATAATATGAAACTGATTAGCCCCTCTATCTTGAGCTCCATCCTAACTCCCTTGATCTATTCCCTATACCTAGTAATATCATTCCTTCACTAGGGTTCCACATCCCCTACCTTGACTTGAATGTCTTGTGGAACTCCATCTACCTATCAATTGAAGAATAGTTGAGTCCTTCCTAGACACTCATACCTATCATTATCCTATTACATTTATATTTTATTGTATTCCCCTACAAGGCCTCTATTGGTGGCCCATTATTCTGCAAACATGAAATTTTGAAGTAGGTTATGAACTATGAGGTCATGTTTGGCCCATATTTACACACTGATATCACTGCAACAGAACATGGTCCTCTAATTTCATACCACTACCATAATCGCTCTTCCCACATTTTCCTTGGTGATAAATACTACATTAATAGTTATTTATACTATAGGAAGTGTTTCCAAACCACCTTACTGAGACATCTTGGTTGCTACTTGGTGCTACTCTCAGATACCCTTTCGTGTAGAGTTCCTAATTCATCACATCTGAAAAACTAATTAGATGGAACATGTTCTCTAGTGAATTGATCACATTGAAAAGACAATCCTAAAAAAATTTCACCGTGTAGATATCATCAGAAACTTATGATGAATAAAAAATACAATTTAGTTAAACATACTGTGTAGTCCAACAATAACATTCACTCTTGTTTATGGTGAATTAACTCATGATCCTTCTCATCCATCAATATATCTAGATAGAAATGGATCTAGAATATTGTCTCAAAAATCTTTTTGAGATAGATCCTCATGATACCCTTATTTCTCCATAATATACCAACAATTCTTGGTAGGTCTAATAAGCATATATGCAGAAAAAATCACCCTAATAATTATATATATCTCATTATGATTAAATATTTTCTAGACATACTTGATCTAGTACTTGGATACATATGGTCCTCCCTCCCTAGTGAATGCAGGAAGAACCTAAAGCTGTAACTCTTCATTAGTTTAGACATCAATGGAATGGTGAGAATAATATCTCTTTCCATGGATCACATGAACCTTTGTAAGCTATTACAAATATGAAAATATATATAATCATTCGAAACTATAGGATTCTTCCTTCTAACTGGGTTAGGAGTGTGATTATTTTCACTCCCCTAATTCTCAAATCTATGATGATGAGGGTGCATTTGACTATAAGAAAAACAAACTTCTTAGAACATTTTCTATAACAAAATGGTCAACCTCAACAGGTGACTACAATAGGGAACCACTATTCCGGGTCACTCTAATCATGGATAGAAAGTTTTCTATCATGAAATAATAGTTCATCTTCTTTGATTTATCATTTATAATAGGTATCTTATATCATAGATCAAATAGGCTAGTATTTGTCATATGTAATAAATATGTCCCTATCATGAGAAAGGCATGTAAATATATATACCTATGTATCTATCATGTTGCGGGAATACTCATCTGACATATTACAAGTAAATGATTATAAATCTCAAGAAAAAATTACATTCAAAATAATAACCTCACATAATATATGAATCAATAATACTGAAATAAAATCAACTGTAATAGGAAAAATCATAAACATCAATCCATCCATGGGAACTCTAATTTTCCTCTTTGCATTGGTTCGTAACATCCATGGATAAGATAATTACCAAGTCCCAACACAACCTAGTATCCTTTATACATTCACCAAATAGTAAATAAATATAAAATAAACCTAGTGAGCTCTGATAACACTTTATAATAACCCCTGATCTAGAACTCTATCACATGGATGAAACAGTTTACTTATAGGACCTCAAGCTCACCTCCCCATAATCAAGAGGACTCTGACTAGTATGAGGGGTGGAATAAGTATAGTGGGGAGATTATAAAACATGGATACATAGTTACTACATATTAGATTAAATAGTAAATAAATATTAATGTGCGGAACATAATGGAAACAAAAAAATACAGTGGAGAAAACAAACATTAAAATCCAACTATATAATTCAATAAATAATAAATTAATAATGTAATAACAAGATAGAATGTAAATAAATGTCATTATAGTAGTAATAAAAATAACAGAATAGCTACCTCATATAATGACTCAAAAGTACCAGGTCTTGAGCCCCATGTCAATATCATATCCAAACATCTTCCCATCTAGATAGCAATAATCAATAGTTGGGTCCCCTTCCCTTTTCCAAACATGCATCCATGTAATCTTTATGAGTACCAAATAGAATCCTAAATAGGGTGTCATTATATTTATGTAGGTTGACACCACTATATTCAAATATAAAAAAACTGATAATAAGTGTATGAAATGTTGTAATAAACATGTGTTTTAATTAAATAATTAAAATAGTACCACATTAACCTGGTTCATCACAATGTTGTAATATCTATGAGCATGTCTTATGACCATGTCAACCACAACCTTATAAAAATGGTAAAACATACACTTCTTGGAAACCATGATATAATATCTATGAGCATGTATCATGACCATGTAAACCATAAAAATATATCCATTTTAAAAATCACACAAAACTAAGTCATAACTACTATATAATTATTTCATAATGTCATCTGGACTGTGCCTGGTATATAAGAATTTTATCATGAATCTAATCCAATCATGGTATATAATCATTTAAGAATGGTTCACTAAGAATATTATATAATATAAACCTTGAAGCATCAATCATGGCCATGATCAGTACATAATCATTAAAAAATCATCAATGGGCATATCCAACTATATGAGAATTATAGTATAAATCACTAGGCATATCCTGATGTATAAGCATTGCATTATAAATCACTAGGAATAATAGAAAGGATATCAAAATATCACATCACATGTATCAATTTTTATTTATGAAAATAATTATTTATATTTCAATTACACATTTCATTTATCATTTTTCATATACCAGTAACATGCCAGTCATTTCAATAATAAAGACAGACCAAGGTAAATATATATCAATCAATCAACCAAAACTCACCTCATGATAAACACACTTTAAGCTACTAGTATTGTAATTTATAATCTATGTTTTCTTATTCCAATCGTAACAAAAATCCATGTTATCAATAATTATATCCAAATGGAATCTGAGAAATAATCCAATTTTTTTTAATTAGTTTAGTTTTTTTTGTTTTAGTGAAATTGTAATATTGCACATACCATTAAATTGAACCATTCATAGGGTTAAGTATTTACCCCTACATTAAAATAGAATCAAATAACCATCAAAAATGGATAATTCCAAACAAAATGAAGCCACATAAAATCATCAGATGAAACCTATATTAAATCAGATCAATATTAAAACCAAACCCAAACACGACCCAACTAATTATACCCCCTAATAGAGAAAAATGGAAGAGGAAGGGGAAATAATTCAAATAATTACCAGCAATCAATTAGAAAAATGGGATGTCCATAAAAAAGGATGGAACTACAAAATTTGTTTGGAGACACCTTAGGGTTTATAAGAGGAAGTCTTCAGCAAATGGAAAAAAAATCTACACGACACCTTTAAAACTCTTAATCAAAATATTATACATCATGTAGCTTTATTACACATTTTTTATTTCTTTTTAGAGGGATAAAATGGAAAAATTTCATATATGGATAATATTGATCTCCACATAATATATTAAAAAATTGATCAATATATGGTTGAGGATAATTTTTCTTAATACTGATCTTGTTAAGATGTAAATAATCAATGATAAGATGCATTAACCCAAGATAATTTTTAACAAAAAGAACTATCTCACCATATGGTGATTCATTAGGGAGTATGAACCCCTTTTATAGATTCTCCTATAGTTTCTTATTTAGTTACTATAATTTAATTGGGTAGATTCTATAAAGAGTTTTTGAAATTTGTGTAGAACTTGGTATTAGTTCTATTAGAAATTTCACTTTAGGATTTGGGGTAAGACTAGGAAGCTCTTCAGAATTTTTTTTTGCATATTCATAGACAATAAAAATATCTTCAATATTTAGTTTCTCCCAAACCATTGGAGATTGATTCCCTTGACGAGTATGTATTAAAACCTACATAATGTATGTAATTTCAATTTGATTTATATATTCATCCTTATACTGATATATGATTTTTGTTCGATTTGGGATATCGAATGTGACTTTTATTATTTGGAAGATAATTTTAGATCAATGTTTGACAAACTAATCCATGTCAAAAATCACATAAAATATAACTATATAAATAATATTAAGACTTATAGGAAGCTCATTATAGATAAAACTAAATTAGTGAAAGTTATATACATAAGATACAATCATCATACCATTAATAATTTTTCCAGATATCTCAATAGATATTCATTTATGTGGTGATGTGATTCCATAATAAAATTCTTTTTATATAAAATAATGGGTAAAACATTATAAAAATATTAAATTAAAATTAAATGAATTCATAATAAGTATAAATTTCCCTATTTTATTCTATTTTTAATCATTAACATAAACCAAACAAGTTACTATGAGAATAAATTAATAACAACTAGTTTGAATAATTATATGATAAGGAAAATAATTCCAAAGATGATCCAAATTATAACACCTTCATTTAACCCTTTAAATTCGAGGGTAATCCTATGTCACTTTTAAAATAGGTTTTTTAGGTTCTACAAACATTTTCTTAAAAATATTATCGCTAACAATAACTAAAGCATTGTCACAAACCAAATATGGTCGCCGCTAAAATCGACACCAAACCCAGCCCGTGACAAGGCCTCAAGGGAGTTCCTGATCCCCACAAGCTGGAACAAGTGCCCGGGTATCATATAATGATAATTGGGAACGATTTACCCGATTTTATAAACATTAAACAACAAAAAAACTCAATAAAACAAATCTGGATTTTTCAACTAAAACCATCTTTTAAAAAATTTCAGAACTAAATTACATAAGTTAGAAATAAGTTTAAATACCATTACAAAGTTAAAAAAACTAATAAGGACAACCCAAGAACCCTTATTGAAAGGGGCACCACCCTTACACTATCTCTACAAGACTTCACTACCAAGGACCTGCCAGAAAACTGAACCACTGGAACTAAAAACTGTACCCAACCTGTGACAACAAAAATAACCAAGTCTACTTACACCCAAGGGTGTAAGTAGGGTGTGATCCATAGCCCAATAGGATACCGCCACTAATAGATTCCATGTGATAAACATTTAATGGTGAAAATCATGAAAGTTTTCAAAGACATGAGATGCTAGTTAAAATTTCTAAAAGATGCAACATTAAATAAAAACAGTTTTCAGGTGGGCTAATTTAAAGAATAAAAACATTTAAAATAAATACCATAGCTACTGAATTTTACATCCTCTCATACCGTATACTAACGGTAAGAACAAAGTATCAAGTGAGCACAAGCAATGGGAAATGACCCCTAGGCACTAGCTAGCTGTGGGTCCTAGGTACCTCGTATCTCGGTGAGAGTAACCATCACAAATATCCATTCTAGTGCACGAGCCACTAGTAGGGAACATACCCATAACCTAGTGGTCCCCAATAATCATCATCATAGTTTAGTTAGAGTTGTAAGCGTCAATCTTGCTAAGTGAAACTAAGGACAAACCTCACAGATTCACTAGCATACTAGTACACGTCCACCCACCTAGATACCCGGGTTTTCCCTTTGTGCTCAAACAAGTTAAACAAGTAAAGATATATACTTTTCACATGAAAATATAATTTTCATATCAAAAATTCACCAAACAACCCACATGTAAACCACACAATTCACAAAAGTACACTTTTCATTCAAATTGATTTTGAAATCTGACTCATACAAAAATAGCCCACAACACTCTTCACATTACATGGAAACTTCCACAAATCCTTTAAAACATTTTTATAAACCATTATAAGACATTCTAACTCACATTACAGCCCACTCAAATAACATATAATACCACTTTCATCAACAAAATTCAATTTTCACAACACACTCACACAAAACAGCCCACAACCATGTTTTGCAGCTCTCTTTCCATTTTATAAAACATTTCATCACTTTATAAAACATTCTAAAAAAAATATTTGAAATCTTAAATAACCACCATACCTTTCAAAAACCCATATTAGGTGAACACACCCCCCAAACAGTACATATACACTCTTTTATCCACTTTTTTTTAACCAAAAAAACATTCACAATTTTCAAAAAAAAAAAACAACTCAAGGGGTGTAACTATGACTTGCACACAAAACCCATTTCAAAAACTCTATTTAAGACCAAAACCATTCCAATTCCTATCAAAAATAGAATTGGAAGTCCTAGATACATTTATAAAAACACATTCAAGTGTTATAAATTAACCTTGAATAATACCACAAAAGATACAAATAAAAACACACATTTTCCTAAAATGACCTCAAGAAGTATAACAATGTTTTACACATCAAACCTATTCAAACCCCTTCTTTTTAGAACCACATGAAACTAGTAAATTCCCAAACCAGAATTGGCAGGACAAACAAGATTTAATGAACCAATTTCATAAGTTATAAACCACACCCAAATAAAACCCCATGAGTTACACATGAAAACACCCAATTTCATGTTAAAAAGCAACTATAAAATTTAACACATAACCAAATAAATCATAAACAGTTTTCACACCACACCCAACATATGAGGAATATGAAAAATGATTAAATACAGCAAGCTAACTCATCACTAATTGTTTACACATGGAACCACCTACCTTTTGAGTCAAAACCCTTGAATCTTGGTGCGAAACCTCAACCGCACCTCCGCCGCACCACAAGGATGTGAAAACAAACCCAAAACCATAATATTTCACCAACAATACCCCAAATCAAACCCTAGGTATGAACCCTAACATTTGTACACTCTATAAATTTATGAAAGTGTGAGGAAACCCTAAAGAGAAGGAATGAATTGAAGAGAGAAACACATACCCAAAATAATCATGAAGAAAATGACTCAAAATACACCAGCATCTTAATTTTAAAACATCCAACCATTCATGGGATGTTCGAAAACAGATTATTAGATCTTTTAGGAAATGGAGTGGGGAAAAAAGTGTAAAAATAGAAGAAGTTATTAAAGGATCAATTTACCTCTCCAAATCTGGATGATTTCTGAAATCCAGTGAAGTTTCGACCAGTTTTGTGATTCTATCGATCTCCAAATTGTGTGATAGGTAATGGGGTCGTGCCTTAGGTAAGTTGGCTCAGGTGAGAGTTGGAAGAACCAAAAAAACGCAAATAGTGAAGGAGATATTAAATAATTAAAATTTATTTTTAATGCAGAAAATGGGCTTTCGGGCAGGCCAAATTCCTTACTTAAAAACCCATATCCACCCTGATTATGGATTTATAAATGGTCCAAATTAATATGGTGGTGTTAATAGGTCAGGGTATGACAATTAGGAATTGTAATGGATGAAAAATGTTGAAAAATTAAGGAGTTATAAAGGAATCAAAATTTATTTTTAAATCTGGAATTGGGCTCACAGTTTGGCCCAATTCATAAAAACTCCCCCATTCATCCATATATGCTTGGGAAACCCTCAAAAAAATTCATGAATGGAAATTAAATGGAATTTAAATTTAAAATAAGTCATGTATGTGAAAATTATCCACACCATGAAAACTTTCCGCCAAAATCGACACCAAACCCAGCCCGTGACAAGGCCCGAAGGGCGTTCCCGATCCCCTCGGGCTAGCACAAATGCCCGAGTATCATATAATGATAATTGGGAACGATTTTCCCGATTTTATAAACATTAAACAATAAAAAAACTCAATAAAAAAAATCTGTATTTTTCAACTAAAACCATCTTTTACAAAATTTCAGAACTAAATTACATAAGATAAAACTACATTTTTAAGACCATTACAAAGGTAAAAAACAAATAAGGACAGCCCAAGAACCCTTATGGCAAAGGGAACCACCCTTATGCTATCTCCACAAGACTTCACTACCAAGGACCTGCCAGAAACCCGAACCACTGGAACTAAAAACTGTACCCAACCTACAACAAAAAAAAACCAAGTCTACTTACACCCAAGGGTGTAAGTAGGGTGTGAGCCAAAGCCCAATAGGATACCACCACTAATAGATTCCATGTGATAAACATTTAATGGCGAAAAGCATGCAAGTTTTCAAAGACATGAGATGCTAGTTAAAATTTCTAAAAGATGCAACATTAAATAAAAACAGTTTTCAGGTGGGATAATTTAAAGAATAAAAACATTTAAAATAAATACAATAGCTACTGAATTTTCCAGCCTCTCATACCGTATACCGATGGTAAGAACAAAGTATCCAGTGAGCACAAGCAATGGGAAATAACCCCTAGGTACTAGCTAGCTCTAGGTCCTAGGTACCTCGTATCTCAGTGAGAGTAACCATCGCAAATATACATTCTAGTGCACGAGCCACTAGTAGGGAACATACCCATAACCTAGTGGTCCCAAATAATCATCATCATAGTTTAGTTATAGTTGTAAGCGTCAATCTTGCTAAGTGAAACTGAGGCCAAACCTCACAGATTCACTAGCATACTAGTACATGTCCACCCACCTAGATAACCGGGTTTTCCCTTTGTGCTCAAACAAGTTCAACAAATCAAGATATATAATTTACACAAGAAAATATCATTTCCATATCAAAAATTCACCAAATATCCCACATGTATACCACACAATTCACAAAAGTACACTTTTCATTCAAATTGATTTTGAAATCTGACTCATACAAAAATAGCCCACAACACTCTTCACATTACATGGACACTTCCACAAATCCTTTAAACCATTTTTATAAACCATTCCAAGACATTATAACTAACATAATAGCCCACTCAAATAACATATAATACCACTTTCATCAACAAAATTCAATTTTCACAACACACTCACACAAAACAGCCCACAACCATGTTTTTCAGCTCTCTTCCCATTTTCTAAAACATTTCAGCACTTTATAAAACATTCTAAAAAAATATTTGAAATATTAAATAACCACCATAACTTTCAAAAACCCATATTAGGTTATCACACCCCCCAAACAGTACATATACATTCTTTTATCTACTTTGTTTAACCAAACAAAACATTCACAATTTTCAAAAAAAACAACTCAAGGGGTGTAACTATGTCTTGCACATAAAACCCATTTCAAAACCCCCATTTAAGACCAAAACCATACCAATTCCTATCAAAAATAGAATTGGAAGTCCTAGATACATTTTTAAAAACACATTCAAGTGTTATAAAATAACCTTGAATAATACCACAAAAGATACAAATGAAAACACACATTTTCCTAAAATGACCTCAAGAAGTATAACAATGTTTTACACATCAAACCTATTCAAAACCCTTATTTTTAGAACCAAATGAAACTAGTAAATTTACAAACAAGAATTGGCAGGACAAACAAGATTTAATGAACCAATTTCAAAAGTTATAACCCACACCCAAATAAAACCCCATGAGTTACACATGAAAACACCCAATTTCATGTTAAAAAGCGACTATAAAATTTAACACATAACCAAATCAATCATAAATAGTTTTCGCACCACACCCAACATACGAGGAATATGAAAAATGGTTAAATACAGAAAGATAACTCATCACTAATTGTTTACACATGGAACCACCTACCTTTTGAGTCAAAACCCTTGAATCTTGGTGCGAAACCTCAAACGCACCTCCGCCGCACCACAAGGATGTGAAAACAAACCCTAAACCATAATATTTCACCAACAATACCCCAAATCAAACCCTAGGTATGAACCCTAACATCTGGACACTCTATAAATTTATGAAAGTGTGAGGAAACCCTAAAGAGAATGAAGGAATTGAAGAGAGAAACACATACCCAAAATAATCTTGAAGAAAACGACTCAAAATCCACCAGCATCTGAATTTTAAAACATCCAACCATTCATGAGATGATCGAAAATATATTAGTAGATCTTTTAGGAACTGGAATGGGGCAAAAAGAGTAAAAATAGAAGAAGTTATTAAAGGATCAATTCACCTCTCCAAATCTGGACGATTTCTGAAATCCAGTGAAGTTTTGACCAGTTTTGTGATTCTATCGATCTCCAAATTGTGTGAGGAGGGAATGGGGTCGTGACTTAGGTAAGTGGGCTCGGGTGAGAGTTGGAATCACTGAAACAACACAAATAGTGAAGGAGATATTAAAGAATTACAATTTATTTTTAATGCAGAAAATGGGCTTTCGGGCAGGCACAATCCCTTACCTAAAAACCCATATCCACCATGATTATGGATTTATAAATGGTCCAAATTAATATGGTGGTGTTAATAGGCCAGGGGATGACAATTAGGAATTAGAATGGATGAAAAATGTTGAAAAATGAAGGAGTTATAAAGGAATCAAAATTTATTTCTAAATCTGGAATTGGGCTCACGGTTTGGCCCAATTCATAAAAACTCCCCCATTCCTCCATATAAGCTTGGGAAACCCTCAAAACAAAGCATGAATGGAAATTAAATGGAATTTAAATTTAAAATAAGTCATTTGTGTGATAATTCTCCCCACCAAGAAAACTTTCCGCCAAAATCGACACCAAACCCAGCCCGTGACAAGGCCCAAAGGGCGTTCCCGATCCCCACAGGCTAGCACAAGTGCCCAGGTATCATATAATGATAATTGGGAACGATTTACCCGATTTTATAAACATTAAACAACAAAAAAACTCAATAAAACAAATTTGGATTTTTCAACTAAAACCATCTTTTACAAAATTTCAGAACTAAATTACATAAGATAAAACTACCTTTAAAGACCATTACAAAGGTAAAAAAACAAATAAGGACAGCCCAAGAACCCTTATGGCAAGGGGCACCACCCTTATGCTATCTCCACAAGACTTCACTACCAAGGACCTGCCAGAAACCCGAACCACTGGAACTAAAAACTGTACCCAACCTGCGACAAAAAAAATAACCAAGTCTACTTACACCCAAGGGTGTAAGTAGGGTGTGAGCCAAAGCCCAATAGGATACCACCACTAATAGATTCCATGTGATAAACATTTAATGGAGAAAAGCATGCAAGTTTTCAAAGACATGAGATGCTAGTTAAAATTTCTAAAAGATGCAACATTAAATAAAAACAGTTTTCAGGTGGGCTAATTTAAAAAATAAAAACATTTAAAATAAATACCATAGCTACTGAATTTTCTAGACTCTCATAACATATACCGATGGTAAGAACAAAGTATCCAGTGAGCACAAGCAATGGGAAATGACCCCTAGTCACTAGCTAGCTGTGGGTCCTAGGTACCTCGTATCTCGGTGAGAGTAACCATCGCAAATATCCATTCTAGTGCAAGAGCCACTAGTAGGGAACATACCCATAATCTAGTGGTCCCAAATAATCATCATCATAGTTTAGTTAGAGTTGTAAGCATCAATCTTGCTAAGTGAAACTGAGGCCAAACCTCACAGATTCACTAGCATACTAGTACACGTCCACCCACCTAGATAACTAGGTTTTCCCTTTGTGCTCAAACAAGTTGAACAAATCAAGATATATACTTTGCACAAGAAAATATAATTTCTATATCAAAAATTAACCAAACAGCCCACATGTATACCACACAATTCACAAAAGTACACTTTTCATTCAAATTGATTTTGAAATCCGACTCATACAAAAATAGCCCACAACAATCTTCACATTACATGGACACTTCCACAAATCCTTTAAACCATTTTTATAAACCATTACAGGACATTCTAACTCACATAACATCCCACTCAAATAACATATAATACCACTTTCATCAACAAAATTCAATTTTCACAACACACTCACACAAAATAGCCCACAACCATGTTTTGCAGCTCTCTTCCCATTTTCTAAAACATTTCAGCACTTTATAAAACATTCTATAAAAAATATCTGAAATCTTAAATAACCACCATACCTTTCAAAAACCCATATTAGGTGATCACACCCCCCAAAAAGTACATATACACTCTTTTATCCACTTTGTTTAACCAAACAAAACATTCACAATTTAAAAAAAAACAACTCAAGGGGTGTAACTATGTCTTGCACACAAAACCCATTTCAAAACCCCCATTTAAGACCAAAACCATACCAATTCCTATCAAAAATAGAATTGGCAGTCCTAGATACATTTATAAAAACACATTCAAGTGTTATAAAATAACCTTGAATAATACCACAAAAGATACAAATGAAAACAGACATTTTCCTAAAATGACCTCAAGAAGTATAACAATGTTTTACACATCAAACCTATTAAAAACCCTTCTTTTTAGAACCACATGACACTAGTAAATTACCAAAACAGAATTGACAGGCCAAACAATATTTAATGAACCAATTTCATAAGTTATAAACCACACCCAAATAAAACACCCTGAGTTACCCATGAAAACACCCAATTTCATGTTAAAAAGCGACTATAAAATTTAACACATAACCAAATCAATCATAAACAGTTTTCGCACCACACCCAACATATGAGGAATATAAAAAATGGTTAAATACAACAAGATAACTCATCACTAATTGTTTACACATGTAACCACCTTCCTTTTTGAGTTAAAACCCTTGAATCTTGGTGCGAAACCTCAACCGCACCTCCGCCACACCACAAGGATGTGAAAAAAAACCCTAAAACATAATATTTCACCAAAAATTCCCTAAATCAAACCCTAGGTATGAAACCTAACATCTGTATGCTCTATAAATTTATGAAAGTGGGAGGAAACCCTAAAGAGAAGGAAGGAATTGAAGAGAGAAACACATACCCAAAATAATCTTGAAGAAAGCGACTCAAAATCCACCAGCATATGAATTTTAAAACATCCAAACATTCATGGGATGTTCGAACAAAGATTAGGAGATCTTTTAGGAACTGGAATGGGGCAAAAAGAGTAAAAATATAAGAAGTTATTAAAGGATCAATTTACCTCTCCAAATCTGGACGATTTCTGAAATCCAGTGAAGTTTCGACCCATTTTTCAATTCTATCGATCTCCAAATTGTACGAGGGGGGAATGGGGTAGCGCCTTAGGTATGTGGGCTCAGGTGAGAGTTGGAATCACCTAAACAATGCAAATAGTGAAAGAGATATTAAAGAATTACAATTTATTTTTAATGCAGAAAATGAGCTTTCGGGCAGGCCCAATCCCTTACCTAAAAACCCATATCCACCATGATTATGGATTTATAAATGGTCCAAATTAATATGGTGGTGTTAATAGGCCATGGGATGACAATTAGAAATTTTAATGGATGAAAAATGTTGAAAAATGAAGGAGTTATAAAGGAATCAAAATTTATTTTTAAATCTGGAATTGGGCTCACGGTTTGGCCCAATTCATAAAAACTCCCCCATTCCTCCATAAATGTTTGGGAAACCCTCAAAACAAAGCATGAATGGAAATTAAATGGAATTTAAATTTAAAATAAGTCATGTATGTGACAATTATCCCCACCATGAAAACTTTCCGCCAAAATCGACACCAAACCCAGCCCGTGAAAAGGCCCGAAGGGCGTTCCCGATCCCCACGGGCTAGCACAAGTGCCCGGGTATCATATAATGATAATTGGGAATGATTTAACCAATTTTATAAACATTAAACAACAAAAAAACTCAATAAAAAAAATCTGGATTTTTCAACTAAAACCATCTTTTAGAAAATTTCAGAACTAAATTATATAAGTTAAAACTACGTTTAAAGACCATTACAAAGGTAAAAAAACAAATAAGGACAGCCTAAGAACCCTTATGGAAAGGGGCACCACCCTTATACTATCTCCACAAGACTTCACTACCAAGGACCTTCCAGAAACCCGAACCACTAGAGCTAAAAACTGTTCGCAACCTGCGATAACAAAAATAACCACGTCTACTTACACCCAAGGGTGTAAGTAGGGTGTGAGAAAAAGCCCAATAGGATACCACCACTAATAGATTCCATGTGATAAACATTTAATGGAGAAAAGCATGCAAGTTTTCAAAGACATGAGATCTATTTAAAATTTCTAAAAGATGCAACATTAAATAAAAACAGTTTTCAGGTGGGCTAATTTAAAGAATAAAAACATTTAAAATAAATACCATAGCTACTGAATTTTCCAGCCTCTCATACCGTATACCGACGGTAAGAACAAAGTATCCAGTGAGCACAAGCAATGGGAAATGACCCCTAGGCACTAGCTAGCTATGGGTCCCAGGTACCTCGTATCTCGGTGAGAGTAACCATCGCAAATATCCATTCTAGTGCACGAGCCACTAGTAGGGAACATACCCATAACCTAGTGGTTCCAAATAATCATCATCATAGTTTAGTTAGAGTTATAAGCGTCAATCTTACTAAGTGAAATTGATGCCAAACCTCACAGATTCACTAGCATACTAGTACACGTCCACCCACCTAGATAACTAGGTTTTTCCTTTGTGCTCAAACAAGTTCAACAAGTCAAGATATATACTTTGAACATGAAAATATCATTTCCATATCAAAAATTCACCAAACAGCCCACATGTATACCACACAATTCCACAAAAGTACAATTTTCATTCAAATTGATTTTGAAATCCGACTCATACAAAAATAGCCCACAACACTCTTCACATTACATGGACACTTCCACAAATCCTTTAAACCATTTTTATAAAACATTCCAAGACATTCTAACTCACATAACAACCCACTCACATAAAATATATTACCACTTTCATCAACAAAATTCAATTTTCACAACAGACTCACACAAAACATCCGACAACCATGTTTTGCAGCTCTCTTCCCATTTTCTAAAACATTTCATCACTTTATAAAACATTCTAAAAAAATATTTGAAATCTTAAATAACCACCATACCTTTCAAAAACCCATATTAGGTGATCACACCCCCAAAATAGTACATATACACTCTTTTATCAACTTTGTTTAACCAAAAAAAAACATTCACAATTTTCAAAAAAAAACAACTCAAGGGGTGTAACTATGTCTTGCACACAAAACCCATTTAAAAACCCCCATTTAAGACCAAAACCATACCAATTCCTATCAAAAATAAAATTGGCAGTCCTAGATACATTTATAAAAACACATTCAAGTGTTATAAAATAACCATGAATAATACCACAAAATATACAAATGAAAACACACATTTTCCTAAAATGACCTCAAGAAGTATAACAATGTTTTACACATCAAACCTATTCAAAACCCTTCTTTTTAGAACCAAATGACACTAGTAAATTACCAAACCATAATTGACATTCCAAACAAGATTTAATGAACCAATTTCATAAGTTATAAACCACACCCAAATAAAACCCCATGAGTTACACATGAAAACACCCAATTTCATGTTAAAAAGCGACTATAAAATTTAACAAATAATCAAATCAATCATAAACAGTTTTTGTACCACACCCAACATATGAGGAATATGAAAAATGGTTAAATACAGCAAGCTAACTCATCACTAATTGTTTACACATGGAACCACCTACCTTTTGAGTCAAAACCCTTGAATCTTGGTGCGAAACCTCAACCACACCTCCGCCGCACCGCAAGGATGTGAAAACAAACCCTAAACCATAATATTTCACCAAAAATACCCCAAATCAAACCCTAGGTATGAACCCTAACATCTGGACACTCTATAAATTTATGAAAGTGGGAGGAAACCCTAAAGAGAACGAAGGAATTAAAGAGAGAAACACATACCCAAAATAATCTTGAAGAAAAAGACTCAAAATCCACCAGCATATGAATTTGAAAACATCCAACCATTCATGGGATGGTTAAAAAAGGATTATGAGATCTTTTAGGAACTGTAATGGGTCAAAAGGAGTAAAAATAGAAGAAGTTATTAAAGGATCAATTTACCTCTCCAAATGTGGACGATTTCTGAAATTCAGTGAAGTTTTGACCGGTTTTGCGATTCTATCGAGCTACAAATTGTGGGAGGAGGTAATTGGGTCACGCCTTAGGTAAGTCGTCTTGGGTGAGAGTTGTAATCACCGAAAAAACGCAAATACTGAAGGAGATATTAAATAATTACCATTTATTTTTAATGCAGAAAATGGGCTTTCGGGCAGGCCAAATCCCTTACGTAAAAACCCATATCCACTATGATTATGGATTTATAAATGGTCCAAATTAATATGGTGGTGTTAATAGGTCAGGGTATGACAATTAGGAATTGGAATGGATGAAAAATGTTGAAAAATGAAGGAGAGGAATCAAAATTTATTTTTAAATCTGGAATTGGGCTCACGGTTTGGCCCAATTCATAAAACTCCCCTATTCCTCCATAAATGCTTGGGAAACCCTCAAAACAAAGCATGAATTGAAATTAAATGGAATTTAACTTTAAAATAAGTCATGTATGTGACAATCATGTTTTTTTCCACTATGGTATAAATACTTGGCATAAAAATAATTATATAAATAATATTTTAAGGCTTCCCACTATGATATTTATTACATGATAGGCCATTCTTAGGCATGAGCCAACCACCCATGTACCCCCGTGGGCTTGGGATAACCACCTATTTACCCTTTGAATACAAAATATATAAAATATTACCCAATTAATTAGAGATATATAATAGACTAACCCATCAAATAATGACAAACAATACATCTGTATTCCTTAAGAACATAAGATCATCCATTATTCCTTCATTAGACAATTAACTTATTAAAAATAAATGGGTTTCATGAATATTTCATTAAAAACATCATAATAAATCATAATAAATAAGGTGTATGGTATTATTGTAAAATATTCCCAAGGTATCAAAATGATCATTACAGGGTGTTAGCATAGCTGGAAAACGTTTTTATAATATTAATAGAGATATGATTCAAAAATTAGAAGAAATCACATATTCTTTTTTGTATCTTTTAAAAAATAAATATTCCCTGAAAAATTTAAATAAATTATTCTTTGAAAAACTATTTATACACATATATAAATCATTATAATTAATAATGGTAATGAATATTGGAATAGATGGTTAATTAATAAATTCTAAAAACATTATTTACCATGTTTTATAATGAAAGTCAAAATTGTCCCATATAATAAATGTTAAAATGATTAATTTCAAAAAAAATTAAAAATTAATGATATTTTAATAAGACCACTAAAAATAATTTATTTATATAAAATTACATTTTTGAAACAATATAAATAACATAGACTTGGAAGAAAAATATTGCCAACTTAAGAGAAAAGATAAGGTAAACTTCTCTTACAAGGTTTCTTTTAAGTTGATTTTTCAGCTAAAGGGTTAACACATGACAAGAATAAAAGTTACTCCCAATAATAATAATATGATAAAAAAAATGGTGTTTAATATATATATATATATATATATTATACAACTTCCCCAATATAAATTTAAACTTGAACAACCCAGATTAAAAGTTAGATTGCAACATAAACCCTTATATCTGTTTTTTACTTAGTTGAACACACTACTACCTCCTAATAGTAAATATAAATTTATTACACATATATATTATAATCATGTATATATTTATATTACTATATTACCTTTTATAATGATTTATTATTACCCATTTATAAATAATTATTAGTTCAAATAAATATTTGGGTGTAAACTGGTATTCTGTCCTTATAGGTTTTTGTTATATGGTACCCATACTTGATAAATATTTAGGGATAGAACATATTAATATAATAATAGAAATAATATTTATTTATTAGATATAGTTTTATAACCATCAATTTAATGAGGTGATTAAAAATGGGATAGATCGTTCATGGAGTATGTAGTATTCACGTATATAAGAGTGACATGTATTTTTTCCAACAGATAGTTAAAAAGAAATTATTTTTTTTTATAGATATATAATTAATTCATAAATTTTAAATATATTAATTAAATATATCAATAAAACTATTCATGATATATGGTTGTGAAAAATTAAATACATTGCTTCATGTCAGTGATTGGATAGATATAAGCATCAACAACATTTTCATTTTCCATTGGATGGAAATAAGGTAAATATTTATTATTCCATGAATAAAGTAATGTTTAATTATACTAATTATTATGATTAAATTATGTTATTATGGTTATAAAATATTTATAGGAGGTGGAAGAAGAAATAAAATTAAAACAACATGGTTAAGCTAATGATCACTTCTTTGGGAATCCTCCATTAGATATCTCCTTAATCCTTATTGGGGTAGTCTATTAGGGTTACTAGAACTACATTGACATAGGGAGGATACCTGGGATGTTGGTTTATTATAACATGGTTAAGGAGTTAAGGGGATAATTTTATTATTCAAGTTAAAAGAGGATGATCTCTTTTATACGTGAGAGGATTGGAGACCTTTTAAATATTTAGAACGTTAAAATATAATAAATTTCATTCTCAATGTAAAGTTCCAAAAAAGGGAAAATTTTAAAATATAGATAAACGAGATCATAAATATGGTAATAAAACCAAATTTAGATATGTTTTAGTGATATATTTGGCCGTATATCTTATTTTCAATTTTTTTAAAATTTATCGCAAACCACAGTGACTATATTTTTACATAGTAAATTATTTTTATTGACACATTTTTTTTGAAATTATTAAAAAATTATACATCCTGATTCAAAATATGAAAACCATTTTATCACATTCAATTTATAATTGTTTCATAAATTATTTCTAAAATGTTTTCCCTAAACTTCTAAAACCCATTTTTTTAGAAACGATATCCTTAAGTTAAAAATGAATTTATTCTCATTACTTAAATAATATAAATAATTATCAAAATTTAAAATTCTTTGTTTTAATATATTTTCTACACATTTAATTAAAATAATTAATAAATATTAATTAAAGTTATTTATTCAGATTCAAATGTGTTCTGCATATAAATACAATTTTTAAATATATATTTTTTATTACATTAAAATGATATTTTCATTATTTATAACCAATTAATAATCAATGTATGCATTATTATTAATTTTTCTTCATGTTTGAAAAATATTATTCCAAAATTTTACTACTTAAAGGAGAAAATTTACCTTTTAAATAAAACAATTATAAATAAAAAACTATTAAACAAAGAATCATCGTTTAGTGAATAATTATTGAATTGGTATTTAATATCATTACAAACATTATGTTTATATTATTGATATTTTTTATTATTTCATAAATAATTTTTTTTGATATCATTCATCAAAATTATTAAATTTAACAAAAAATCAAAATTTAAAAAAAAATTGAAACAGTTTCCATACGATCAATGGTATTTTTTGAGTGAATTAAACACATTTTGATTTTATATAAAAAATTAATTTTTAATTTTTATAATTTTTTCTTAATTTACTAAAGTTCAGTCTTTCATGCATCATAACTTATCAAAGTCATTAAATTTATTTAAGGTAAAATATATTCTAAAATAATAGGGTGATAAAATTATTGTCCAATTTTTTCTCATGATCATTCAAATATATTTAAAGCCATATTTTTTCTATAATTATTTGTAAGAAGATGTGTGCCTAAAAACATGATGGTTTCAAGATTAAAAATGTTAGGAGAATTGTTTTAAAATTAGATAATAAATTGTATGGATTAAAAAATATATATGAACATGGAATTAAAAGTTAGATCTATTCTTTAAGACTATTAGATTTAAATGGGGGGGGGGAATTGATCCCAACCTCTATATGAAGATGATATAAGAGGACTAATTTATGGTTCAAGTTTAAGTTGAATAAGTTATATTTGGTTTGTTGGGGAAAAAGGTTTTAAATATATTTTTTCTATAATAATGAATAAATTTGAGATATATATATATATAAGATTAGTTAACTCAAATTTTTTGACTCATTGTTTATTAAAAAAAATGTTTGAATGTTTTTTTATAAAATTTAATATGTTAATGAGGTATTGAAATATTTATAGATATAAGATACTCATAAAACATCAATGGAAATTTTATCATGAATGAAATTGATGAAAGATGGATATAGAAAGTCAATAAAAACCATGGAATACTAAAAAAAATTGAATTTATATTCTACTTGATTATAATATTATTAGATATTTTATTTTCTACATACCAAGAATTAGGGCACACAATTATGATAAAATAAAGCCACATTTTATTAAAGACATGGATATTTTGATCGAAAAAGAGAATTATTAATTTATTATTATTCTATGATTCCAAAAATTATAAAATATCAATTGTTTTTTTAATATATATTTGTATAGTTTAGATAATGATAAAAAATAAATGTTTTTAGTTGTTTTATATAAAATAAAAATGGTTATTTTTGAAAGAACATAATAAAGTGTTAATATTTTTGGGAAAATATAAGGATAAATACATAATATCTTCAAATTAGTGTACCCAATTGATTTGGGTGAAGAAACAATGTTATTATGTTTAATAATGGGTTTTCTACCAATATCAATTATTTGTACTGATAGTATTGTAATTTATCTATGATAAATATAATCAAAAACATAAGTAAATAACTCCTTGAGATAAATTACTATTTTATCAATAAAAATGAGGATCATAGAGTCATAAAATTATAGGTATTATGTTGTTCTAAAATTTATTTCCACTTAAAGTGACGGAGAAACCCCCTTTCTCTTCAATATACTGATTTCAATAATAGTTTTTGGCATGTATAGTTTTTCTTGAAAGAACTAATTATCTAAACTTATATAGTTTTTATTATATTTTCAAAATGAGTGAAAAGTAAAAACTATTTACATAACAATGGGACAAAATGAAAGGGAAATTTTTGTTTAGAGGGTGAGATTACGGATTTATCATTCATTGGATTCCACATATTCAATAGGTGATTTTGTTGTATATAGATTGAAAGTATAAGAAAATGGTTTTCTAACAACTAGTTAAGAATAGTTCTGAGGTGGTTATATTCGTTATCATTAGGTGTACCTAATGGTTTTCAAGTCCATTTTATAGGACCACTGACCAATATTTAATGGGTAATATATACTAATAACAACATAAAATTTTAAATAGGATTTAATGAACTATATAAAACTTTTCTGGGCTTAATTAGAATGAAATCAACATATATGAGTTGGCATATAGGTCAGAGATAATTATTTAATTTAAAAGTTATTTTAATTTAATGTACAAATTTTTATTTAAAAATATATACTTTTAATTATGTGATGAATATATATATATATATATGATAACTGTTATGTTTTTTTGTTATAATATCCCTTCCCAACAAGTTTTATTTTTATTTTTATTCTTGATTAAAAATATATTCTATTCCTTCGATCAATGAAATTAAAATGTAGATTGGATCAGACTCAATTTTTATATCCTATATTAAAAAATTTCATAAATGGGATAATAATTTTTGGGCATGTTCCATGTGAGCTAGGGTCACTCTGCCTCATTCCATCCCATTATACATCCTTATATGTCATGTAGTAAGATATTAAAAAAATTATGACTATTTCTCAAAATGATTTAGTACTCACAAGGTCTTAGTGTAAAGGAATGATATTTTATATCCAATTTCCTCTAAAATCATTAATTTATTATAATCACTATATCAATTCATGGTAATGTTTAAAAAAGAAAGAATGTTTTTATGGTTTTTCCAACAAACCTAAAGGGTATGATTTTTAAAAAAAAGTTTATGTTTTTGATATGGGTTATATTTTTAAGAAAAATAAAACAAATAGAATACTTTTTTATAATTTGTTTTAGTGAAGGTGGTGCCTTGGTCAAAGAAAAAATCCCTTATTGTTATAAAAATGAAAAATTATTACATGACTCTAAAAGATGAAATTTTTTACAGTCCTTATCATAAAAAGGAAGCAAATAAATAGGGAGATCATCTAACCAGGTAATTTCATGTTTGACCCACATATTAGCAAGACCATCTGTAACCTTGTTCGCTTCACAAAAGTCATGAGTGACAATATAGCTAATATCCATAAGGTGTTGAGGATTTTCCATTCAACTGGTTATAAGTGGTCTCACAAGGTGAAATACACCATTCCTTAGATCTTCCACGATGGTAGATGAATCACTTTCAATCCATATATTTCTCTAACTATGTTGTATCAATAATCAATAAGTTATATTTCGTATCTTTTAGTAAACTTGTAAAAAGAATTCCATGATTCCTTTTGTAATTTTTGGGATTTTAAGTTAAAAAATTCAACACATCATGGTGATATGAAAATGACATGGTTTAGTTAAAAATGGAACAAATATGTGAATTATTATGTTCAATAGACATGAAAACAATATTATAGCCAATCGGTCATTTCATCCAGTTTTTAATAATGATATTCAAAGATGTTTATATATAATTAAAGGTGAAAATAATTTTAAATGATCAAGGATGATTCAAAAGAATGATATAGAGATAATTTATAACTCTATATACTAGAAGGGATTGAAAGAGAGGGTAATAGTATTGAAAGAGTAAGATATTATCTATGAGTGATAAATAGGGTTTTTTATATTATCTAGGGTTGAAATGATTTGTGTTATATTTTAATGTGTATTTATCCAATCATGAAGGATAAAATAAAAAATGTTTATCATTTTTCCTTGATATTGAATGTATTATCTTTATTATCCAATTTTGATATATTATGGTAATGTAAGTGTTAATATTTATTTTTTAGGATCAATCATTTGGTGATAGTTTTGAACCTTGGAAGACAGTGAGTCTCCTATAAATATTTTTAATTGATTATTAATTATTTATTTGGGTTATATAATGATTTTTTCTTTATTTCCTCTTGAATTATCCATCACAATAGATGTAAATAATCTAATTCACATATAATATATGAAATTTCATTACCTATATATGAAATTATATTTTAAGAGATCAACATGTTATAACTAATCAAAATAAAAAATACATAAAAAATAATGAATTTGAAAAGATTCAATTCATATACTAAAATTCCCCCACCCAAATAGAGTATTAATCTTGGGGGACTAAAACTTATTTTCAGACCTAATAATTTATCAATGTTCAATTGAGTTGTGTGAAACTGGATTTGGAATATGGTTACATTCTAAATTAGGTTTTAATAGAAAATTTAATCAATAATTATAGGTCAAATTTATGCATTAGAGGGAGAATAATGAGTAAACTAACCTCATAAAACTATAAAAAGAAGTAATGGTTTTCATTTTATTATTCTTTTGGTTCATTCATTTTTCTATATTCAATTTCAAGAATGATAATTTTTAAGTTATTAATATTGATGTGACATAAAATTGAAAAAAATGAATTTTTATTTTTGAATAAAGTATTTAATTTTTTTATTTAAAAAATAAGACGATTTTATATATTAATTTAAATGGGGGTGAATTAAAATTACAATAAATGATTGATTTGGTGGGAGTGTTCATGTTCGTGAGTGTGGGTTAGGATTTTAATTACCTGAGACTTCAATAGAAATGATTCATTAATAAATATGGTCATAGAATGTTTCACATGAAAAACCAAAATAAATTAAAAATGTGATATGTTAAAATAAAATTTTATTATTGTAACATTGATTTTAATTTAGAGAGGATAAAATGAAGTAACCATATTATGAAATCAGTAATGGAAAAAAATTAATCTGAGTTGTAAAATTCTCTCTTATAAATCCCATTTATCTAAGATTATAAAGGTGGGATCATTACTATGTTATTTTCTAGATTGAGAAATAGTTGAACATGAACTATTTTATTATAATAAAACTCATTTATGAAATAAATTCAGGCTCGAGGAAATTTTTACAATTTATATACCAATGGATTCACAACCCTAGAATTCCAAAAGAGGTTATGTAATTCTTAGGTCTTATGTAGAGACCATAAGGGGTTATATATGTTGAAATTAGGACTATATCAAGATTTAATAATATATATATATATATATATCAATAATTTTTTAAGTATTCTAAAGGTATTTTTTTAAAATCACATTATGGTAAAAAAAATTAGCTTCCCAATAATTGGTTTTTTATTTCAAGTAATTTTGTTTTTAATGATTAAATAATAATAATATGTATTGATAATTTAAATAATAAGTTAATACATGATTAATTTTTAATTTATAGAAAAAATTATTGGTTAATATACCCAAAGAAAATTTTCTATAAAATCATCTTATTATGATATTTTATGTTTTTAATTTAAAAAAATTATGAATTTTAAAATGTGAATTTAAAAAATTAACTTTAATTTTGGATTTATTTTGGAAATATTATATACTAATAAATATTTCATATTTTTCTAGTAATAAATATTTCCAGGTGAATATAGAAAAATATTGTTTTTACAAATAACTTGAATTTATTATAATGTTTGTATACAAGTATGAATTAGAAATTCATGAAATTTTTTTTAACACCAAATATTTATTTTATAAGATAATTTATAATTTTATAATTTTTCTAATTAATTTTCAAACCATAATTTTTTATTTTAGATATTAAGATATATTCTTATTCAAAAAATTGTTTTTAACACAATATACATTTAGTATTTTGAAATTAAAATATATCATTTGTTGAAATTTAATTTTATTAAATAGATAATAAAATATTTAATAACTATTTAAAAATTATATAAAATTAACCCAATTATTTTTATTCATAAAAGATAAATTACTAAGGAAATAATTAGTTACCTTGGTAAGAATAAATTTCGTTTAAATGTGTTTATCCTTGTGTAAAAGGCTAAAACATGTTAAAAACTTGTTTTATAAGGTATTTTTTAAGGTCTCTCTCAACATTATATCGTACCCAATCAATTAATTTCTAATTTTGGAGCAATGTTACTTGTTTAAAAAGTGATCCCTTTATATTAATTTGAAATATTTACAAAATTTCCAATCTAACCACTTAAAAAATGGGCCTCTCAACACCCCTTCAATACCTATATAAAATTTTGGTTTAATCATTAAAAAAACCTAAATTTAGACCAATATCATCATATTTAACTCTCATAAAATTCAATTCATAGGATATTTTCTGAATCCCTTCCTTTATATGGAATCCTTGAAGAGAAACTCAAATATTTCAACATAAAATCAATCCCTTCACAAACATTTTTACCTTTTATATTTTAATTTAAAATTTATTTTTCATAATATTATATAAAAATAAATTATTTATTGTATAATGAATATGTTTATATATTTTTTTATAAACATTAACCAACTTGCTAATTTTTCTTATTTAAAACTAAATCGATATTCGTGTGTTTTGCGGACTACCCCCTCTATAGTTCAACATTTTACATTTTCATTCACCACTATAAAAGGATGGTAGTAATAGAAAATTTAATATATATTTATTATATTTAAGAGATATTTTATATTATTAAATTATAAACATTATTACTCCTCCACTCTATCATTTGGAAAATGAAACCATCATCCTTGCTTATGTGCGGACTACCGCCTCCATGGAACAATGTATTATCTTTTTCATGACCTCCTTTAATAGATGGATATATGTATGGGATTAAAGGATGAGTATTATTTTTATGATATCATTAAGTTTTTTGATAATAAAAATTATAGAACAAATTAATGGTGTGATCAAAAAAAGATTATCATTAATTCAGTCATTCCAAACAAGCGTACAAATAGGAAAATGATATCTTGTTTCTAATTGTAGACTATATATATTATCTTTATAAATTTTTAAATTTATTATATATCCCACTAATAAATAGTAAATAAGATCATTATTAACATGTTAGAATTATATTATAACTAAAAATCCTCATAATCATCCATTAATCATGGTAGGTTCATGTTTGGGTCGGTTTAACCACTTACTTGAATAGTACTATGAATATATATCATGGATTTATATAAAAACTTATTTATAATTATAAATTGAAAAAAATATTTAAATATTGTTCTTCTATGTTTTATTAGTGTTAAATAATCATTTTACTCATTATTTAGGAAGTCCCCCTTCATTCATTATGAATCACTAAAATGTTCTCATCGTCAATTTCATCTTCATAGACCCTAACCAAAACTACTATAAAGTGAAATTATATATATATATATATATATATTCTATCATGGAACATATATTCAATTAATTTTTATTATTTAAGAATAGTGGGCCTTGTAAATAATTGATACCAACATCATTTTAAGTAACTAGTTTAAAGAGATAATGATTTAGTACAAATGGGGTTAGAACAGGTAAAAACTAAATAATATATATTAATAAAAATAATATAAGTTAGGATAATAAATTTTAATTACCATGGGTATCTATTTAAAGAAATTAATTTAATTATTTATGATTTTAGGTGAATGTAATGAATTAATCAAGACTGAGGTAAGGATTTTCATCTCAAATTCCTTTCTTTGAGACTTGTTTGGTATCATTCACCTAATATCATTTAAGTTGTTTCTATATTAACTTTTTGAGATATCATATCATGATATATAATTTAATAATTATATTTTAATTCCAATTATATTCACTCTCTTTCAACGAGTGTGGATTAAATTGTTACACAATAGCATGGGTTCTTTGTTTCAAAATTGAATTCTATGATATTTATTTATGTTATGAACCATTAATTCCATTTAATTGTGTATTAATTACCCATGGATATGTATTTATCATATTTTTTTATTCAAGGGAAATTATAATCAATATAAGTTCCTTTTTATCAAATTTATTTTGAATCAATTGTAAGTCTTTTTTTGTAACTCCATTTCCATACATTGAGTTGCTATTATTTTTCTTATACTTATTTAACATAAGTTGGAAACATTATACCATTTTATTATATTTTTTGGTATTTTATTTTTTCACAATAAAAATACATGAAACCCATTTTTTAAATATTTCTTACTTGAGGTAGTACATTTCTTGTAATGGATATTGATATATCAAGTATCATTTCCTTTAGTTATATTGTTCCTTTATAAACATCTTTCTTCCTCGATTGAGATCATTATCCCTAATACTTTATTTTATGGTAATTTATTTACCTTTATATGAAAAGAATACATTTTGATAAAAATGTATTTTAATTTTAAAAAATTCTTATAATGTGATTTCGGAACAATGGTATTTTGAAAAAAATAAAAAGGATTCTTAATTTCACATTCATAAGTTTGTTTTTCCTATACTCATTTATCTAAGATAAATATTATGTATTATCAAGGATAAATTATTGGATATTTTTTTTAAAGGTAATGGATTTAAAATAAATCATATCACCTTTTCAAAATATACATTTAAAAGTGACATATATGTTTGAATTTAACATCAATGTTAAAAATATTTTCTAAAATATGTTTTATATTTTCTCTTTGATTTCACTTATATTTTTCTAAATTATTTACTCTAATTGGGTTTATTTTTTAGAATTTATTCTATAATATATATATTTATCATTTGGGGGATTCAAATCAAGTTATCAAATACTTTGATTTGATATCCCTTATTTTTTGATATCATTCAAAACATTTTTTGTGATACTGTTTTCTATTTATATAAACACCCTTATATGTTTCCATTATTTCATTGAGGATTTGTTATTTTTTTAACAATAAAATTTTCTTATATATATTTATTATGATCATGTATTCTATTATTAAATTAGTTTTGTACGTATTACCCTTTATGGTGACAAAATCTCACTTCACAAAATCCATATTAGAGGATGTTCCCCATGAATTGATGATTATTTGTTAGATGGGGGTTTTAAAATTCATGATTATTCTTAACTACTGAAATTAATTTATTATGTATTTATATTTTATGTTTTTCATTACATAGATATCCATGTATTTATTCAACTAGATGTCCCTTAGGAGATATTATGAAATGTCTTATTGAGTCTTAATCTGAATGCATTGGATTTAATCAAGTGATAATTTGGGGTTGAAATTATAAATCCCCTTGATGCATCAACATGCCCCATGAGAAAAAATAACTTGGATTTCAGTGCATAACTATCACCATATTAGAATAGTGTATTAGAAAAAGGCTTTGATATTATGTTAGTGATGTCTTATATTTATCATTCAATCAGTATGAGATTTGTAATTAATATTTTCTATGTTTTCATTTATTTTCATGAATATATAATTCTTCTAATTTCAGATGATTATGGAATTATTCATAATATTTATTTATGCTATATTGTTTATATAATGCTTCTGTTTTTGATAATAATTATTATATGTTTCCCTTATTGATTTTTTATCTTATTGTTTTATTATATTTTAATTTCCCATGTAATAGAGGAAATTATTGCACATGATATGCCTAAACTGATTTTTTTTTGAGAATTTGTGGGAGATGTTAATAAATTATTATAGATTAATAAGTTTCTTATATAATGAAAAAATGTCCAATATTTGAGAAATACATGGGAATTATTAGTTTTTGATATTTCATATTTCTATTAACCAATGTACCTAAAAGGTATTTATAATGTATGTAATGAAAAAAATTAGGTCATGTAATTGTTGGATAGTTATGTATGGCAATGTACAGTTGGTTTCAAAACCTGTATGTAATGTATGTGTTTAGGGTGTTAGATCTTAAAGTGTGTGACTATAGAATCACATTTTGTATCAAAGTTGATCATAGATAACATTATTTATTATGATGTTGTTGAGTATATTTTAAGTTTCAATAAGAAAATGATTATTATAATTTCAAATGTATAGATCTCCATATCGAATAAGTATATGACTTAATGTTAAGGAAATAACACACAAATAATTTGGGGATTAAGGTTATAGAAAATTAGTAAAAACCATATAGATGATACCAAATATAGGATGATGTCCTAAAATATAGGTAATATCTTGAGTGGGTGATTTTCCTAGAAATAAATACATGTCAAGAAACTAGAAATAGGTTTTGGTTGTGGAACAAATGCACCAAAGGGTAACCACCCTTAAAAGGGTTGGTTAAGAATTAAATCTATCATTGTTGTAATGCAAAATGAGTGGTCCTAAGTCTATACACATGTCAATATACTCATGAGGGATATTATTTGGATGATCATACACTTTTTAGGAGAAACTATAAAGGATTGATTCCAAAGCTAATTTAAAGTATGAGGTTAATATGAATAAGATAACTTAACATAAATCAAAGTAAATTGAACAAATATATTAATGGAAGAAAGGAATGTTTCATTATTGATCAAATATTATGATTGGTTTTTCATATTCATATGACAATTTAATATAATTTAATTGATATCCATATTGGTTATCGGTTTTTATTTAAAATAAAATCATGAAAATGAATTAGAGGAAGTTATATATATGAAAACAACTAGGTTTTAAAATCGAATAAGGGAGAATACTTAAATGGTTGATAATTTTATTATATTCATATTATCTTGTAAAATTTGTGTTTTTTATCTTACCATAGGTGATGAGTTTCATTTATTAATATAAATAAAATCATGAAACTCAGAACTATTATCTTTAGTTAGTGATATTTATCGATGATATTCTAGTATATTCTAATGATATTGGTATTATGTGAATCATCTAAGGATTATTTTTTACGGATTCATATTTAAAGGGTTAAAAACTTATATAAAGTGGTTATAAGAACCATGAAAATATTTTTTATTATAAGGTCATATTTTTGGGGATAACTATTTGAGAACACATGATTAAGTGAACAGAATTTTTTTGACTAAAATATTGATGGTATTGATGTAATAAAGGGTAAATTGATTTTGTGAAAAGTGATTTAGATAGTATTTATATACTTGGTAATGATTATTAATTTTATATTAAAGGTATACATTATATTTTTTTTTAATTTTATTACATTTTTTTGAGAATGTTATATGTCGACTAGTTTTTGATTATATTATATAGAGATTAATATATTATAAATTTTAAGATAGAGTAATTTTTTTAATATTAATATATGATTTAATTTTTTTTTATTATCTTAAATTTTGAAATGGTTTTGTGAAATGTATGTTATGAAGAATTTATGATTAGGATATAGACATAATAGGGTAAAGTAATGTATAAATGATTAATGTTGTTTGATGAAAGATAAGAAACATGATATATCCTAAGGGATTATGGTAGATTTAATATATGGGTTATACCTGAAATGTTTGATATGTTAAGATTACCCTCACCTTCTTTTATCAGTGAGTAATAATTAAAATTACAAGAAAAAAATTTATTTATGGGGGTAGAATGTAACGACTAAATATTTCATTATATGTTATCATTAAATAAACATTTTAGTAGAATATTTCAAATGGAAATCCAAACTAAAAAAATAGGATAAGTTGAAATGAGATGAAACTATTATAATATTGTAATTAAATTTACAAGAATAAATAGAAGTATCCATATTATAAAATCTATAAAGGAATGAAATGGAAATGAGTGGAGGATGTGTCCCTTATGAATCCCATTTATACAATCATCTGAAAGAAGTAGATTTTATATGGTTTTATATAGGATAAGAACAATACAAACTCAAAAAATTTCATTATGGGTGAAATCATATATGAGAGAAACCCCAGCTCATGGAAATTTTTACAAGATTTAAGCAAGTGGAATTCTCACCCTTGACTTTCATAAGAAAGTATATGCAGTCTAGGTCTGATTTAGAGATAATAAGGGATATTTAAGTACAAATTATGATTATATCATAATGTTAAAAAATATTTATATTAATAGATATATCATGAATTTTTATACTTTTAAAAGTTCATTTTTTACTAAATTCAATTTATGATTAACAATGTATTTTCTAGAAATTTTAATTTTTTTTCAAGAAACTATGTTTATTATGATTTAATAGAAAAAAATATATTTATTATATAAATAATAAGGTAACACAAGATTAATTAGTGATTTATAAGAAAAATAATTCTCAATATACCAAAAGTCATTATAATATAAAAATAGTTTTTCATTATATTTTATGTATTTAATTAAAATAAAATTTATAAATTATCGAATTGGAATTTGAATGAGATTAAATAATTTTTTGTATTTATCATGGATATATTATATTAATATGAATATTTATAAATTTTTAAAAAATATTTATTTTTTAGGCGAATAGTCCAAAATAGTATTTTTAAAAATAACATAACTTTTATGAAATTATTATTACATATATATGAATATTAAATTCATAAAATATTTTTGTTGTATAAAATTTGTATTTTATAATTGAATTTATAATTTTATAAATTTTGGATTTAATGTGCACACCCATATTTGAAATTTTGGAACTTAGGTTATATTTTTTTTTTGAAAATTGTTTTTAATACAATATATATTCATAATTTTTTTGTTAACATACATGGATTTTAAATATTCAGTATTTGTAAATTGATTTAAAATTTGGGATCATTTGGACCAATTTTTGTAAATATTACTCCCTTATGTTTAGTCATAAATGGATAAATTACTAAGGAAAAAACTAGTTATCACGGTAAGAGTAAATTTGGATTAAAAGTGTTTAACCTAGTAATAAGAGATTAAAAATGTTAATAAAATGTATTATAATTTTTTTTATGTCTCTATAATCCTTGTCTTTAAAAATCCATTTTTTCTTATTTTGGATCCATATGACATGTTTATCATGTTCTCCCTTCATATAATGTTTCAATATTTAAAAAAATGACATTCTCACCACTTATAAAATAGCGTCTCACCACCCCTTCAATATATCTCTAAAAATTTAGTTTCCTCATGAAACTATTCCCAAATTAATTTCCCTATAATCTAATTTAAATCACACAATATTTTGGTAATAATGTATTCACTTATGTCCTTCCCTTATATAAAATCCTCTAAGAAAAACCTGAAATTCTCAATGTATGTTCAACCATTTCACTAACATCTTTTCCTTTCATCTTTCCATTTCAAATTTATTTTTTCCAATATTATATTATATATTTACTATTTTTTTATACCCAATTTTTTTATATTGTGGGACTAATCAGTAACCAACTCTACCCTTTTGTTTAAGAAATATAAAACAACATCTTTGTGTTGTGCGAACTACTGCCACCATGACTCAAAGTGTTTCATTTTCCTTCACTACATTAAAAGGATGGTACTAACATATAATTTAACACACACACACACAAACAAAAACACACACATATATATATATATATGTATGAAATTTATCACAAGTTTTATATTCTTAAATGATAATCCTTAGTATTCATTTTACCCAATCTGTGGAAAATAAAATCATCACATATGCATACATACTGACTACTGCATTCATTGAATGTGTATTCTATTTTTCATTACCGCTTTTCATGGATTGAAAAAATTATGGAATTAAAAGATAAATATGAATTCTTGAAATCATTAAATTTATGGTATGATAAATTGTGGAACCTAATTATTATAGGATTAGAAAATGATTATAATTAATTCAACCATTTAAACATAGAGTACTAGGAGGAAAATATCTATTATTTATAAGTAACGAATTTATATAAATTATTTTACCTTTATAGATCCTTATAATTATGATATATAACACAAATAAACATAAAATAAGAGCATTATGTTTATGATATATTGATATTATATCTAAACCACCACATAATCATCCATTTATCCTAAAAGGTTCCCATTTTGGTCAGTTTAAACACATACTTGAACAATACTATTCATTTATATCAAGGATTGATATGAAAACATATTTACTGGTATAATTTGATATAAATATATAAATTATATTTTTTTGTTGGTATGATTATATCAACATTTAAATAAGTAATTAAGGAATCATCCTCTGTTAATTATGAATCACCAAAACATACAAGTCTCCAATTTCATCCTCATGGATTGTAACCAAAACTATCATAAAATAAAATTATAGATTTATATAATATATTATAAAATAAATTATATTATGTTATATGACCTAAGAGTGATGATATTTTGAAAAATAATATATGCCAACAATATTTTTAAAATCTATTTCAAAATAATAAATATTAATTATAATCGATATTGAAAATATGTAATGAATAACTAATATATATGTATATAATGACTATATATTAATATAAATAGTTAAATTTAAGAATAATGGTATTGGTTATGTATTTAATGAACTTAGTATATGTTTTCAGGACGTATGGTGCATGTAACGAATCAATCCGGACTAAGGTAAGCGTTTTCATGTCAAATTCCTCTCTTTGAGACACGTTTGATATTATACCCCTAATCTAAACTGTAGGGTGTATATAATTACTATTTGAGATATAATATCATGAACACTTTTTTAATCGTTGTATTAAATGTTTATTTACAAGACCTATCATTCATGGTTTTTTGATTAAAATGATACTCAAGGTGTAGGAGTTTGTTGTCTCAAACATTAATTTCTTGAGAATTATTTATGTTATGAAAGATGTGTTCTTTTTAATGGTGTATTCACTACCTATTGATATATTTTATCATATATTTCTATTTTTCTTTGGATATAGTATAAAATATTAGTTCTCTTAAATAAAATATCCTTTGACTCTATTATTACACCATTTGTAAGGCTTTTTGGTAACTTAATTTTCATTGATTATCTTGTACTTATTTCACATAAGTTGGGTAGATTATAACCATTAATTATAATATGATTTATTTTTTTTATTCATTTTCCCACCAGGTAAAACACTTTTTCAGATATATTTCATACTCAAATGGGTGTACTACTCATGAAGGATATTGATAACTCAAGTATACTTTCCTAGAGGTATATTTGTTTTTCATGAAATTATTTCATGAATTATTGGTTTCTTCTACCCTAATACATTATTATATGGTAATTACTTTACATATATGAGGAAATGATATATTCTTATCAAAATTAATGTTTTGTTACTATTCATATAATGTGAGTATAAACAAGTGTATTTTGAAAAAAAATAAAATGGGGTTTTCCTTTACCTTTCATATTTTTTTATTACTATACTCATTTATTCGAGATAAAATATCTGTTTTATCAATTAATTATTTTTGGATATTATTTTTGAAATTAAATTATTTAAAAATGTTTAATATCAACATTTAATATGTAATAATTTAAAGTTGCATGTAAATTTTTAATTAATGTCAATGTTAAAAATATTTTCTAAAATTACTTTTATGTTTTCACTTCTATTTACCTTATCATTTTCAAAAATATTTATACTAATAGGGTTTTTGTTTCATGATTTATCTTATTATATATATATTTATCATTTCTGAGGATGGTCCCATTGTATCAAAAAATTTGATTCACACCCCATATTAGTTTAGTTTATTGGCATGATACCTTAAATACATGTTTTCTGGAGGTAAGAATTATGAATTATATTAGTATGATAGAAGTAGTAATTTTTAACTATTTTTTTATTTATCATTATAGACATTGAATGCACTCAATTTCAGTTGATTATGGAATTATTCAGAATATTTATTCTTACCATGTAACACCCATTGATTTTAAAATAAGAACATCATGTTTGATAGTGTATGTTACATGAAAAAAATATTAGAAAAGAATATAATATCCCAATAATTTATGACATATTTACATTAAAATAAATTCAATCTCTTGGATAACTTTCGATGCACGCAACATCTGTTTTAAAGGAAACATAACTTTATATTAAAATGCTATTCTTTAAACCTTACAATTATAACATAGTCATTATGATTGTGGGTATGAATAAGAATATCTAAATTATTGAAATTAATTTTTTAACACATGTATAAAATAAATTAAATGGTTATATATTTATTATAAATAAATTAAAACCCATTTTTATGTGAAACAAATGTTTTTTTGAAAAACTATATTTTTTTCAACGACAGATTTGTCACGCATTGTATGCATCATTTAAAATTAGTTTTTTATAAATTTTAGAATATTATTTTGAAAAAATAAACTTCATTTTTGGAATAATAATATCAAAAATTTTGTAGGGTAAATGTTTGTTATTTTGTTTAAAAGGATTCATTTATTGATAAATAGTGAAAAATACTGAATTTTAATTGGAAACTGTATTTTTTTAAACTATTTTTAATGTTAATTTATTTTCTAAAATAGTTCTGATGTAGAAAAAATGTTAAGTTATATGTCTAATGATCCAATTATGCCAATTTAATCTTTTTCAAATTGAATTTTGATATAAGAACATTTTAAAATTTTCAGCATTTTCTCTTTAAAAAATCACATTTTGATATTCCCTGTGGGATTAATTTTAAATTAGAATTCTCCACTTATACAAATGGAATTTTTTAAAAAATTATTATATATTTATAATGATAATAATTTATATTATCCAATATGTTTAATTTAATTTTTTACCAAAATAAATAGTGAAAGGAGTAAAAATTATTTCTAGCAGGTAAGGTAAAAATGGTTTTACCATGGGGTTAAATTAAGAATATAAAGGTCAAAATGACCTAAAAACTTGTAAAATTATTTTTTATGTAAATTTTTTCACATTAAACTATCCAAAATTCTATCCGAATTTTATTTTTATGCCTTTTTATGATAATTACTTTATCATTTTGGATTCTTTTGGGAAATTTATAAAAGGGTTTCCTTTCCCCACTTATAAAATGGAACCCCCACCACTCAAGTATTTAAATCACTGTTTCCCTTTGTATCAACCAATATCTGAACAAATCTCTCCAAGAAATATTATACAAATTCTAGAGTAGTTTTTTCTCAGAAAAGACTAACCCTAATGTCCTTAATAGGAGGTTAAAATGATATTTCACTTAAATAAGGTAATTATCTTAATGAAGATCTTTATTTTTCTTTCTTCATTTTTGACATTAAATTATTTCAAAAAACATCCAATATAATAACACCAGTATATCCAATATAATATTATTTTATTATTTTTATTTAATAGTATTTATCTTTATCCACTTCCATCAAATGGAAAATGAAATCATTAACCATATGTACGGCAGATTACCACTTCGTATACCAATGCAGTTCATTTTCAATCACCACCATTAAAAATATGGATGTAATGATATATTTACAAAATTTATATTATATTTATGATATTTTTATACTTATTTAATTTTAATACCAAATATACATTTTTATGTTTTATTTCATTTCAAATACGATAGCGTCAATCATGTGTACAGCGGACCACCAGCTCACGAAGCAATGTGATTAATTTTTGACTTACCCGTCACATGGAATGTAATAAGGATAAAATTAATTAAAATATGAGAGATATATGATATGATATTTATTACTTAAAATTAATATATCATGTAATTTCTTACCCTTTAATTCGTTAAGGTAATGATATTGTTTCTCGTGTGTATGTACGACCTGTCGTCTCCATAAAGCGATGCGATTCATTTTCAATATCCTTCATAAATAAATTTTTATAAAAATTTATATAGTGAGTAAAAATTATATTTATAATAAAAATATCATTATGTATATGGTGCTACTATATCAAATTTACAATAACCACAACTTTACTGAAGAAACACACAAGATAAGACATGGCAATTAACACCAAAAATAATGAAATAAGAACTATTACAAAAAAGTGAGTAGTAAAATTATATAATAGGATCATATATGGTATGATATATATGAGTATGGTTATTTAATATATTTAAAATAAAATAATATTTATTATATATGAGTTTTTTAAATACAAGAATGAAGTCGATTATAGTGTAAGGGTTTCTCCTCTGACTTTTACTTTCAAGAGACATATGCTATATTCGCCATGTATTTATTTTATATAGTGTATATAATTAAAAAAATTTATTTTATATGATGATTTCATTTATCTTCATGGTTTTTAAATTTTTAATTAATGTTAATTCATTCATGGGGATTTTGATACAAAATTTACCAAAATGGTAAGGGTTTATGTCATAATATCATCATTATTAGAGATTATTAATGTTTATATCTCCCTTAATAGAATTATTTGATATTTATTTTAATATCTGATACTATTACATGTAAATCCTTCTTTTATTTTTAATTTAACATCTCTTTTTTGGGGCTTTTCCTTTATCTTTAAACCATGATGGTCAAGTCTCGTTCATAGATGAATAGATTTATTGGTGGAAATGACTTAAAATTAATTGGTGAATATTTTTTTTAATTAATGGAGTCCTATTATAAACATGTTATATAGTATTTCAAAGGTTTTTTTATAAGTTTGGAAGAATTCAGATGTGTTTAATGTTCTATTGTGGAATCTAGGTTTAAATATATCTGAATGTCATTTATGCTCCATTTAAATTCATTACACAACATGTAAATATCATCAAGAAGAATTCATGGAAGAGATAAATGACATAAATAGGTTTATGGAATGAACTTATTACACAACCTGAATCTACATTACATGACTCTAAATTTTTGAGAAGGGTGAAATTCACCCATGACGACACAATTTTTCCATAAATCATGAATATAAAATATCCAACGTGAAAGGGGGTTACATGCCATGTATTTCTTAGGATTGTCTATTATAAAGCCTTTATCACTTATGTTTTCATTAATCACATGTGAATATTCTCCTCTATCATATCCTTGGTTATTTACTGGTGATCTTGGAGTGCCTTAATCCATTCAAGGCATCCTAATCAAGGGATCGATCCCCGATGAGTTGTTTTTCTTAGGTCCACCTCCCTATTTTCTTTCTCTCTATTTTATTATTGTAGCCTATTGAATATCAAGGAATCAGGTGATGATATGGGTATTTTGTAGTCTATGTTTCTATTAAGATCTTATGTTCCTTTTTTCTCATAGGAATTACTTTTTGGAAGTGCTATATTGATCACCGGTTAAGGTTGTGTTGTCTGAAAACGTATCCCTTTGGCATGATTTAATTATCCCCAGTATGTGTAATATGTTTGATCAAACCGAAAAGCAACATGTGTAGTCAAATAAGTTGGATAACCGAAAAAAATATCATCATCCTTTTTAGAACATTTATTAGAAACCTTTTGGGTCTATAATCCTGAATGCTATAACCTATGGCCACACTATTAGTGTTCCCACTGTGGTCCTTATTTAGAATTGGTCAATTTGATGTTAGTGACTTGTAATAAAATTAGATAAATTGTTTGATTACTGGTTTAATATTATGTATTGGAATATCATCCATATTTCTTTTTTTATATTATAATCACTTCAGTTAAATTGGGTTAATTTATATGTTAATGACCATAGGGTTAAATGATAAATGGAACAGGTTTGATGTAATTATGATGATAATTGGGAAACTAAAATAAGGAATTATAACTATCTGAAAAAATGACAATTTGATAGATTTATAATGCGTGTTTATGTAATTTTGATTGATTGCACATCATTATTTATTTATGTGAAAGTAATGTGATTAATTCCTGATGGCATGATTCTTTGGGGAACGTTTAGTTTTTTGGGAGATGAATCAGGATTTATGTTGACTCTGTAGGGAATGGTGCATGTTTCTATATAGCCTTAGTTCTAGGAACCTAGTTACATGATTCCCTATGGAAGATAACATTAATATATAATATGTTTTCAGTAAATATACATATTTAACTAATTCCCAAATGTGATATTTTGGATGCCTAAGGTTTTGGTTCTAGATAACCTGTGGGTAGATTCCATTTGTGTACTTGAGTTTTGTGTGATTCATCATTAGTGGGATAATCTTCCACAAGTTGGGTGATTTGTCTTGATAGAGGTTGATCCACCATTAATTAGAGTTCCCCAAAAAGGTAAAAAGAAGGTTTGGTGGGTCTCATGTGTTAACCCATTACCTGATGGTCAGAAAGTTTATTTCATGTGCAGTATTTATTTATTAAATTAATTACATATTTTTTTATATGTGAAATGAACTATGTTTCTATGGATAGATTATTTTATACATGGTGGTTTCAACGTACTGAGTTTTAATCACACCCTATAAAGTATGTCATTTGGTACCTGTAATGATTTCATGGATGAAGGTTTGGATAATATAAATGGATATTGTTTTTGAATTATCCCTTATAAGATAGAAGGGAGCATGTAAAAAGGACATATATAGGTTTCAAAACTAGGGTTTTGGGGTTTTATTTTGTTATATTTAGTATTTTATTTATATGAATTCCATATTTCCATTTAGTTACATTTATCTTATCATTACATGAGTTATTATTATTGGTTTATTGGTTCCATATTTTAATTCCTAGATTCAGATTTCATTGTTTCTTATATTTCCTATTACATTGATATTTATTTATCCAATTTGATTCCATTGTATTTTAAATCTGAACTGGGGGTATAGTCTCCCCATTATACTTATAACACCACTGCTTCTAGTTGTCAGCCTCTGGAATTTTTGGAGGTGCTCTTGTGTTTATGTAAACAATCTGATTTTTCCATACGAGAGAGTGTTGGATCGAGGTAAATTACAAAGTGGTATCAAAGTTACTAAGGTTTTTTTTTGCTACTTCACTGTTTAGGAAAGTTAAAAAGGAATTTATGATGCTTCAGTAAAGGGTAATGAGATTGTTCATGGGAGTATATAACCATTGTATGAAGGGTAAATATGGGTTCCCTTGGATGGTATTGTTGTTCATGATATTCTCTGGTTAAGATTGATATTATTTCACCGTGGGTGATTCACGTATTTTTTGATGTCAGTTTTCATGAGATTTATATATGTGTCCTAGTATGGAATTATAAGAGTATTAATGCATCATAGTAGGTACATAGAAATATATTGACATGAATTGTTTATTATAGGAACATATTTATTTAATGTTATATATTTTCATATATAAACAATTAAAATTGATTCTTGTTATATAAGATGATAAGGGGAATAAATAAACTATAATGTTTTTCCAATTTATTAGTAATCCATGATTAGAGATACCATGGGCTTGTGTTTCTCTATTGTTGTCAGATGTTGAGCTTGGCATTGTTTCTATTTAGTCTTCTAATGAGTGTGTGTGCGTTGTAGAGAAAATTTCTCCTCATTACCTATGAATTCATCATTAGGAGAGAGGAAATAAGTATTCTCCAAATGCTTCTAAACTAAATCTTCCTATAGATCTAGATAATCAGACAGATTATCTTCTATAAGATGTATTCCAAAGGGTTTTGTAATCCATGGAAAGTGAGACTATTCACACTATTCCTTCAATGTCTGAGATGACAATATATTTTTGGTTAAAGCATCCATCTATGTTCACTGGGGAGTGAGGCCCCCAAGAGGCTATGTTCTGGATCAATTTAGTCCATAAGATTATCCAAAACCTTGATTTACCCAGATATAAAAGGGTTATTCTTGAAGAATATATGTTTCATAAACCTTCCAATCATTGGTGAGATATTCTAGATAAATTTGGACAACAAGAGGAGTTGTACTAGAAGTACAACAAGAGGATGTTTCTAAGCCACTTCTATCCTAAAATGATAGGGAATGAGAAGGATTGTGTCCTTATGCAACTAACCCAGGAGATATTTTCAATGATGTACTATGTTGGATTCATTTTTGACATGTGGTGAATTTCTCCATCCTTATAAGCTGGTGAGATCTTTATTGCAAGAAGATTTTATGATGGTTTTAACTATCCTCTAAATCCATATTTTTAGTATTTTAGAAACACTTTTATTGGTTATGTGCGAACGCTCACAAAATATTAGATCATATTAAACAACATAAAATCAAAAATAAATATTCAATTGAAAAATCTATAATCACTTCATAATCCCTATATATGTTGTGAATTAGGTGCTCATCATGGAAAGGAATCTAAGAGAGGACCTAAGTAGTGGCTAGATATTTTCTTTAGGGAGATCCCATAACTCTTATTATAGTGGAAAGAAACACTGTCATGAGATTTATTACTAGGGTAATGGTTGTAATAGAAATCAAGGGAGTGAATTTCCACCTCAGTACCATTGTTCAGTTTAGCACTTTCATTATGGCAGGCTGGTCCATAAGCGCCCACATTTTCTTTACCCCACACTGGAGTGCCATGTTTACGGCGGGTTGGGACATATTTAAAAGTCTTTTGGGAACATTTTATAGTAGATAAGTGGAAGTGGCCAGGATAGAAATCTGAGTCTATAAAGGGATTAACTACCCCTTAGTTGACTGGTATTTAGAGTTCCATTGATTATTCAGGCTGTGGCAGAGGATGTGGTACCCTAGAGTAGAAGTGGCAGTACCACTCATACGTAAGAGTATATAAAACATAGATTATATCCCAGGGTGGAGGGAGATCTAGCTACATTCTATACAGTCTTATCCAACCAATTTTTATAGGAATTTTTATTGTTAGAAGTATGATTCATGTGTCATTTACCATATCTTGTGTGTTTTTTGATACATTATAATTGAATTACATTATTTATACTGCTTTTAAAAATGGTTTTTGTTTGGTTGTAAGGATAATATATGGGGTCATAACAATTGACACCCATTTAGGAGTAAATTCAGAGGGCATCAAATATATAAAGGAGTGTTCTCTTAAAATTTGTAGATTTTTATTCCTTTGGTAACATTTTATGTAGGAAATTTAAGTATTATTTTTGATTCTTAGAAAGTATTTTTTTAGCACTATACCAATATCATATCAAATATTATCAAAGGATACTTACCATTCTATATCCATATGGGGGGTTTCTATAATCACCAGGGTGAGTGGGATCTTCAAGCTTCTCCTACAGAACCAATTCAGTGTATATTAGATTATCTCATAGATCAAGTATCAATATTTGTTATAGATGATGGAGGAATATATTAGGATACATTTTCTCTATTGTTAGACAACTTTCAAGTTGTTTTTCCTTAAGATTCCCCCATCTTACCACCTAAGTTGTAACACCCCAAGATTTTATAGTGTGTTATTTCTTAAAAATAATTCAATAACTTGAACTACACGCAATACCGAGTTCAATCACACCATGACATACAAAAAAAATCCATTCAAAAGAGGTTATGAACAGTATTATCTAAATTTTAAACTTTATATAATCCTTATAATTTTAGAATCCATATTATGAGTTTCTTAGATATAATGCAAGAACAAATTCATTTTCAGTATTGCACTTTTATCAACTTTTAATAGTGAACCCTTTTTAAATACAATATTTTAAACTTTTTGACTAAATGGGGACATCAAAAATTTAAAATGAAACATCCCAATCTTCCACGGTACGCTTTCTTTGAATAATACAGTAGCGTGTGTTGTACGCAACCTCGAGTTCTAACACACACCACAACTAATTAAACTAGCCGTTGTGAATAGTAATAACTACTTTTTGAAATCATATATATTTTATATTTCAAAATGGACTTCATTTTTGGATTCGGAATATCGAAATTAGCCTAGGGTGAAATTTTGGTACTTTTCGGATAACTTTTATATTTTGATGAATAGTAAAAATTACTAAATTTTAATTAAAAACAACTTTTTTAATCAAAATAATTAATATTGATAAATTATGAATTTGAGTGGTTTTAAAGTATATTTAGAATATATTTTTACCATTCAATTTAATGTTTGTCATTGGACATAATTTTACAATTAAACCGAACATAAACAAGTGTCAATCTTTTGATAGTTATTATCTCTTAAAAACACGCTTTTTGTTTTGACAGCGGGAATTAATTTTAAAGTAATTTCTGACACTTCTGTGTATTGAATTTAGAAAAATTGATTCCATATTTGGAATCAGGATGTTCAAATTGTGTAAATAGGTAACTTTTATTTTTAGACATTTTGAATAATTACTGTGGTAAATATTTTATTTACCATGGTTAAGGGTAAATCCGATAAATAAGGGTTAAAAAATAATATTATAATAATACCAAATTACCCTAAAACGTGTCCTAACCTTATTGGTGGACACATACCCGACCATGAGAATCCTTGGGTCAATTTGGGGACCCCTTGGAGTCGCTTTTATGTGGTAGGGACACTTTATATTAATAAAGTTAAAATAAAAATAAAAATGGCATAAGCTTACATCTTTTAGAAGAACAATTTTTACATAGAGTTATACATGTTGGATTTTAGATTATAAATATTCATCAGAAAGCTAAAAAGATTTCCTACATAATGATATTTTATTTATAATTTTTAGACATTAAATAAGTTATTTTATGTATGACACAATGATGATGCGGTAATTACTATAATAGTGAAAAATGAAAATAATTGATATTATAAATACCAAAAAAAATAAAATATGAAACTTTTAATGCATTAAACTAATTTTATAGGATAATATGATATATTAGGATTTATTTAATTGACTTTTTTCGAAGTAATCAACCTGTTATGAGTTTCACAAAAATCAACTATTGAATAGTGTCAAAATTGACATAAAAGAGTTTTTAAAACAAATATTATATTATTAATTGATATTAAAGTCCTAAAAATCTAAGGTTCGGCCAAGAGACTTATATCAGGATAGTTTCATCATTAATGGACCACTTGGGGGTCGCTTGGATGTATATAGTAAGTTTATTAACCATATTATATAAAAATACAAAGAGACATTGTAAAAGTGAAACTAATTAACTTAGAGTTAATACTTAAAGATAAGGTTAATATAAGTACCCAAACCTGTCTAAATTCTATTTGTTGAGTGGTTTTAGACCTATCCCCACCTTATCCTTTGAATAGTCAACTTTGGAGCCATTAGAAACCGAATATGAATTTATTATAAATTAATATTTCTAGCTTTTCCAAAGGTGCCCCTCACCCCTCTTATAAAAGGGCACTCCTCCTTCTCATTTCTTCACACCTCTAAAGCCTTTTGTCTCGGCCAAACTCTGCCCAAATACTCTCCCAACATCCCTCACTACAACCTAGAGGCCTTAGTTTGATCAGAAAGCCAACCTAAGGAGCCCTTTTGATCAAATCAAAAGGAAGAACCCGAAGAAGAGGTAATGATTTCACCACCCTTTTTTAAGTTCCTTTCTTCTTCCACTTCCTCTTTCTTTGTTCTTACCATTCTAAAATAATAACTCCAGTATCTTACATATACTGTGATGTTATTATAAATATGGTACAACCATATTCAGTATTCTATCCACCCTTTGAATAACATGTCACCATACGTGCGTACGTACGGCTTACCGTCTCCACGTCGTGGTGTAATTGTTATTCAATATAATATTATTTGGATGGGTATAATAATGATGTGTAACTCATGTAAATAATAAATATAACATGTTAATGATTCTGTATATATGATATACCATCCATTTATATATTATTTTAATATCAAAAGAATGATATTGTCGCTCGTGCGTACGTACGGACTACCGTCTCCACGAACGCGATGAGATTCATTCTCCATCGTATCCATTCAAGTATAATTATCATTTGATGATTTAAAAATTATGTTTAAGGACTAGATATCATTCTGGATATGAATAAGATACAACAACCATGGCTTATGTAACAAAACATATAAAAGAAAATGAGTAAGTTAACTCCCGAAACAACGATAATTCTAAGATATTATTAACAAATCAATATTAAAAGATCATATATGATATCATATTAATGTATATTATTCTTGTATAATTTAATAACAATTATTTCACCATTATACAGGAGGTTAACCTACCCCAACCAAGGAAAAGTACAAGGTAAGGGTTATTTCACAATCTCTTCATTATCCGAGGTTGTTTATACGTAATAATCTACTGGGATTTCTTTATCATCCACATCCATGTTTCTTCGAAATGTATTTCAAAACATATTTATTATTTACAAGAATATGGGTTAAAGTCATTTATACCCTTGTTTGACTTTTTATAAGAGGTTTATAAAGGAATCTTTCCATCGTTTTCAAAACAAGGTCATTTTTAACCTTTTCGACAGAATTAAGGTAAGAATGTTTTTTTAACTTATACGGCAAGTGCGGTTATTTTCTGCCGTTATAAAATCTTCAAAGATTTCCTTAAAATCTTATAAGATTATTTTCAATGTAAAGGTTTTATTTTATAATTATGTGACTTTTAAATTATTTCAAAAAAAAGAGATATTTCTCTCAAAAATATGAAAATCCAGTGCAAATGTATACATATTTAATGCAAGCTTAAAAATGTTTTCAGAAAACCTGACTCTCGAGTTTGGTAGACAGGAAGGGATTGGGAGTGGACCCATCATGGCCTGTAATTAGTCGAGAAGTCTCAGAATTAGTTATTTTGTTTTCAGAAGCTTGCATAATATTTTCAGAAAAGCACTGAAGTATATTTGAGCAATTTTAAACGTAAGTATCTTCTAAAAAATGCATCGGTAGGTCTCATGAGACAAACTAGTGTCTTGGCACAAGGCCTTGACAAAATCTTATTTGTAGTCTTGGCACGAGGCCTTGGCTATGTGGTTATGATAGTCTGGCATTATGCATTCCAACATTATGAAAGTGGTTATTGATTTTTTCATGTGATTATTCGATTAGTAGAATATCCATGTGAATAAGTAAATGGCATTATTTCATTTTACTTTTGCCATACTATGTTGAAGTTAAAGTTTAAAAGGCTTTTGTTTTAGTAATTCATTGCCTTAAATGTTTATTCTTATTTATGAAAGTTTCCGCTATATTGTTATCCTTACTGGGAATTTGAGCTCACCCCTTTTCTATGTTTTATTTTTCCCAGGATGTGAAGAAGTAAGTTATGAATGACCTGCAGGGATTTTATGAGGGGTTTATAGTGTGGACTGTGGAAACATTATGTTGTTGTAGTAGTTTTTCATTTTATGATGTAATGTAAAACTTATGAATATATCTAGTGTTTCCAAGGCTACTAAACCAATCGGTCTTTCGAGATTTGATCTTTCTTGTGATCATGCCAATGTTACGAAGTAATGCACCGACTCTAGGCAATTGGGGTCGGGGCGTTACAGTTGGTATCAGAGGAAGTTTAGTACAAACCTTGGAAACTAGATTTAAATAAACTCTGATTAGAGCACGTAGACCTAAGATGAACTTTGAGGATTAGTATAGAATAACTTCCTAGAATTTTGGTATTGTAGAGATTTTGTGAGTTTTCCGAGCAATACATCCCTGTCTGGATACGAGAAGGTAGAGGCGGCTCTGGCACAGATGTACCTAGGGGTAAAACCCGAAAACACCGCTTTGAGCTAGACTCGAACGGGAACTGGTGCACGACAACGGGCCTTGCTGCACTCTTGGTTACGACACTCCCGGGGGATATGCTTAGGATAATTCTCATTTTCTTTACAAACCATTATGAAGGGTTTATGAGTATATACTTTCTCAAAGAAAACATTTTTAGGATTATGGATTATATCCATAAATAGTTCAATTTATGTTAAGTGTTTTATAAGTATGGGATTATGTATTTTGATTCATAAACTGATCTAGTGTATTCCATTGTTTAGAAATGGCGCCCAGTAGAAGGAATGAGAACTCCAGAAATGCACATGATCCAAAGAGGAGGAAGGATCATATCTTTCATGGTCTTAAGCTAGAATTTATAAGAGAAATAGTCTCCCATGTATTATCATCATATGAAGAAATAATATCATGTGTTGATAAGATAAGTAAAGAGTTTACTGAGTCCTATGGCTTTGAAGGGAAGCAAGAGAAGAAAAGGATGGAAGAGAGAAAGATGGATAAAGGGAAGAGGGAAAAGAAGAATTTTCCCATATGTGGTAACTGTGGAAAGAAACACCCTGGGACTTGCCTGAAAGGAATGGGAGTTTGTTATAAGTGTGGAGGAAAAGGGCACAAAGTACGTGACTGCAAGGGTAAGAAAATGGTTTCAAATGTACAATGCTTCGTTTGCAAGGAGTTTGGACACTACGCGAACCTATGTCCCAGTCATCAGACTATGCCGCAAATGATGTTATTGGATAATAATCAAGTTATGATACTACCACAGATGAATAGGAATGATTAGAGTTCTTATGTTGATTATGTCAATTGAGTGTTGTATCAACAATGTACTTGTTATAATAATTATGGAGTATATAAGGATTGTACTGCAGTACTATTTCATTAAGGACTTGAGATTGTGTGGAAAAAAGAAAAGTGACTCAATAGCAGGATAGATTTTTGGAAAATATATGGTTGAGAGAATGATAAACCATAATATAGTTCTGATACTGAGGTAGTGATTTTGGAATAATATGTGATTGTTTTGGATAAATTATATTGGATATTCTTGACTACCTTAGAACTGATTAATGATTTGTATATTCCATCATTATTGGGGTTTAAAACATTTTTGGATTAATGAAGTATATCCAGCATTCTATATGGAATAAGGGAGCATGAATGTAATCAATAAGGAATATGGTAATACATGATGAAGGTATTCATATGCTATTACGGGGTAAAAAGGATCTATTTTATGTTTACCTTCCTTAAGAATGTTGGACTGTGAGTTTGGACAGAAGTATTTTGGATAGTTCTAGTTTGGATTATTTTGGATTTCCATAAAAGGACAACCCGGAGGTCGGACGACAACTCGTCGCGTCCGGCAAGGCTGCGAGACTTGAACCCACAACCGAAGGGAGACAATGGTGTATCACCTACCACTATCCCACGAGATGTCCTGGATTAAATAAAGTAGTTTTTTAAAAGATCTGGTAGATGAATTATAAATTCGTTTATTTTGGAACCCTCTATGAATAGTATAAATAGAATTTTTTTTTACGAGTGAATGATGAGTTTTTGGTAGAAATTTATTAATGGATAAAACTCTAATTATAAACTAAGTATATCTCCTTATGATCTTAGCCAATCTCATAAATAAATTCCTCATCATTAATAAAAGGAACTTAGAACAAAAATGTTGTCCTAGATGGTACCTTAAATCATCACTAATTTATGGCTTTGGGATTGTTGGCCTTTTCATAGCCATGTTCTCTACCACTCTCCATCAGATAATTGATGGCTAGATTTTTCTTCCATATCCATATTTTCTTACATGGAACCCTAGTATGTGTTATTTTCGGTAATCTTCATACTTTCCACTCTTTATTTAAAATAGAGGCCTCATTAATTAATTTTTCGATGTGGGATTTCAACTAAGATATTTTGAAACGTCAAAAATGTGTTATCCCAATACCCTATGTTTTGTTGAACCGATGGTATTTCAAATCATCATAGATTGATGATTTTAAGGACCTAAATTTTATACTTGTTTGTGATTGATGACCTCAATCACTACCTATAAATATTTACGTTTTTTCCTCCAATTATATGTCTCTAATTGCCACCAATGTTCTCCTAATCGAGATCATAATTTGGTGGTTACCCTTTCATTTCTCTTTTCCTCATATTAAGACTAAATTTTAGTAACCCAATTTCCAATGTGGGTTTTCCCACAAAGATATTTTCTATTTTCAACCTTTTATTTTCGAAGAACAATTTCAAATTGCGAGGACACAATTTATTGAAGGAGGGGAGAATGTAACACCCCAAGATTTTATAGTGTGTTATTTATTAAAAATAATTCAATAACTTGAACTACACGCAATACCGAGTTCAATCACACCATGACATACAAAAAAAATCCATTCAAAAGAGGTTATGAATAGTATTATCTAAATTTTAAACTTTATATAATCCTTATAATTTTAGAATCCATATTATGAGTTTCTTAGATATAATGCAAGAACAAATTCATTTTCAGTATTGCACTTTTATCAACTTTTAATAGTGAACCCTTTTTAAATACAATATTTTAAACTTTTTGACTAAATGGGGACATCAAAAATTTAAAATGAAACATCCCAATCTTCCACGGTACGCTTTCTTTGAATAATACAGTAGCGTGTGTTGTACGCAACCTCGAGTTCTAACACACACCACAACTAATTAAACTAGCCGTTGTGAATAGTAATACCTACTTTTTGAAATCATATATATTTTATATTTCAAAATGGACTTTATTTTTGGATTCGGAATATCGAAATTAGCCTAGGGTGAAATTTTGGTACTTTTCGGATAACTTTTATATTTTGATGAATAGTGAAAATTACTAAATTTTAATTAAAAACAACTTTTTTAATCAAAATAATTAATATTGATAAATTATGAATTTGAGTGGTTTTAAAGTATATTTAGAATATATTTTTACCATTCAATTTAATTTTTGTCATTGGACATAATTTTACAATTAAACCGAACATAAACAAGTGTCAATCTTTTGATAGTTATTATCTCTTAAAAACACGCTTTTTGTTTTGACAGCGGGAATTAATTTTAAAGTAATTTCTGCCACTTCTGTGTATTGAATTTAGAAAAATTGATTCCATATTTGGAATCAGGATGTTCAAATTGTGTAAATAGTTAACTTTTATTTTTTATACATTTTGAATAATTATTGTGGTAAATATTTTATTTACCATGGTTAAGGGTAAATCCGGTAAATAAGGGTTAAAAAATAATATTATAATAATACAAAATTACCCTAAAACGTGTCCTAACCTTATTGGTGGACACATACCCGACCATGAGCATCCTTGGGTCAATTTGGGGACCCCTTGGAGTCGCTTGTATGTGGTAGGGACACTTTATATTAATAAAGTTAAAATAAAAATAAAAATGGCATAAGCTTACATCTTTTAGAAGAACAATTTTTACATAGGGTTATACATGTTGGATTTTAGATTATAAATATTCATTAGAAATATAAAAATATTTCCTACATAATGATATTTTATTTATAATTTTTAGACATTAAATAAGTTAGTTTATTTATGACACAATGATGATGCGGTAATTACTATAATAGTGAAAAATGAAAATAATTGATATTATAAATACCAAAAAAAATATAATATGAAACTTTTAATGCATTAAACTAATTTTCTAGGATAATATGATATATTAGGATTGATTTAATTGACTTTTTTCGAAGTAATCAACCTGTTATGAGTTTCACAAAAATCAACTATTGAATAGTGTCAAAATTGACATAAAAGAGTTTTTAAAACAAATATTATATTATTAATTGATATTAAAGTCCTAAAAATCTAAGTTTCGGCCAAGAGACTTATATCAGGATAGGTTCATCATTAATGGACCACTTGGGGGTCGCTTGGATGTATATAGTAAGTTTATTAACCATATTATATAAAAATACAAAGAGACATTGTAAAAGTGAAACTAATTAACTTAGAGTTAATACTTAAAGATAAGGTTAATATAAGTACCCAAACCTGTCTAAATTCTATTGGTTGAGTGGTTTTCGACCTATCCCCACCTTATCCTTTGAATAGTCAACTTTGGAGCCATTAGAAACCGAATATGAATTTATTATAATTTAATATTTCTAGCTTTTCCAAAGGTTCCCTTCACCCCTCTTATAAAAGGGCACTCCTACTTCTCATTTCTTCACACCTCTAAAGCCTTTTGGCTCGGCCAAACTCTGCCCAAATACTCTCCCAACATCCCTCAATACAACCTAGAGGCCTTAGTTTGATCAGAAAGCCAACCTAAGGAGCCCTTTTGATCAAATCAAAAGGAAGAACCCGAAGAAGAGGTAATGATTTCACCACCCTTTTTTAAGTTCCTTTCTTCTTCCACTTCCTCTTTATTTGTTCTTACCATTATAAAATAATAAATCCAGTATCTTACATATACTGTGATTTTATTATAAATATGGTACAACCATATTCAGTATTCTATCCACCCTTTGAATAACATGTCACCATACGTGCGTACGTACGGCTTACCGTCTCCACGTCGTGGTGTAATTGTTATTCAATATAATATTATTTGGATGGGTATAATAATGATGTGTAACTCATGTAAATAATAAATATAACATGTTAATGATTCTGTATATATGATATACCATCCATTTATATATTATTTTAATATCAAAAGAATGATATTGTCGCTCGTGCGTACGTACGGACTACCGTCTCCACGAACGCGATGAGATTCATTCTCCATCGTATCCATTCAAGTATAAGTATCATTTGATGATTTAAAAATTATGTTTAAGGACTAGATATCATTCTGGATATGAATAAGATACAACAACCATGGCTTATGTAACAAAACATATAAAAGAAAATGAGTAAGTTAACTCCCGAAACAACGATAATTCTAAGATATTATTAACAAATCAATATTAAAAGATCATATATGATATCATATTAATGTATATGATTCTTGTATAATTTAATAACAATTATTTCACCATTATACAGGAGGTTAACCTACCCCAACCAAGGAAAAGTACAAGGTAAGGGTTATTTCACAATCTCTTCATTATCCGAGGTTGTTTATACGTAATAATCTACTGGGATTTCTTTATCATCCACATCCATGTTTCTTCGAAATGTATTTCAAAACATATTTATTATTTACAAGAATATGGGTTAATGTCATTTATACCCTTGTTTGACTTTTTATAAGAGGTTTATAAAGGAATCTTTCCGTCGTTTTCAAAACAAGGTCATTTTTAACCTTTTCGACAGAATTAAGGTAAGAATGTTTTTTTAACTTATACAGCAAGTGCGGTTATTTTCTGCCGTTATAAAATCTTCAAAGCCTTCCTTACAATCTTATAAGATTATTTTCAATGTAAAGGTTTTATTTTATAATTATGTGACTTTTAAATTATTTCAAAAAAAAGAGATATTTCTCTCAAAAATATGAAAATCTAGTGCAAATGTATACATATTTAATGCAAGCTTAAAAATGTTTTCAGAAAACCTGACTCTCGAGTTTGGTAGACAGGAAGGGATTGGGAGTGGACCCATCATGGCCTGTAATTAGTCGAGTAGTCTCAGAATTAGTTATTTTGTTTTCAGAAGCTTGCATAATATTTTCAGAAAAGCACTGAAGTATATTTGAGCAATTTTAAACGTAAGTATCTTCTAAAAAATGCATCGGTAGGTCTCATGAGACAAACTAGTGTCTTGGCACAAGGCCTTGACAAAATCTTATTTGTAGTCTTGGCACGAGGCCTTGGCTATGTGGTTATGATAGTCTGGCATTATGCATTCCAACATTATGAAAGTGGTTATTGATTTTTGCATGTGATTATTCGATTAGTAGAATATCCATGTGAATAAGTAAATGGCATTATTTCATTTTACTTTTTCCATACTATGTTGAAGTTAAAGTTTAAAAGGATTTTGTTTTAGTAATTAATTGCCTTAAATGTTTATTCTTATTTATGAAAGTTTCCGCTATATTGTTATCCTTACTGGGCATTTGAGCTCACCCCTTTTCTATGTTTTATTTTTCCCAGGATGTGAAGAAGTAAGTTATGAATGACCTGCAGGGATTTTATGAGGGGTTTATAGTGTGGACTGTGGAAACATTATGTTGTTGTAGTAGTTTTTCATTTTATGATGTAATGTAAAACTTATGAATATATCTAGTGTTTCCAAGGCTACTAAACCAATCGGTCTTTCGAGATTTGATCTTTCTTGTGATCATGCCAATGTTATGTAATAATGCACCGACTCTAGGCAACTGGGGTCGGGGCGTTACATAAGTGGGAGATATAGTTCACGATTGAGATAGTTTCAGAAGTTAATCCAGTTTTAATTCCGTCATATAGGATATTACCAATAAAGATTTATGAGTTTAAGGTTTAGTTGAAAGATCATGAAACCAAGGGTTTTATACATATTAGTACATCACCTTGGGGTTTTTCAGTTATTTTTTCCAAGAAGAGTTATGGTAATTTTCCCTTATGCGTGTATTATCGTGGAATAAACCAACTAACATCTATGAAATGGTATCCCCTTTCATTAATTGATGATATATTTGATCAAATGAGATGTTCCAAGATCATCTCCAAGATCAAATTGTGATTAGGTTTCCACTAGTTGTGGGTGAGACCATTAGACATACCCTAAACTTCTTTTATGAGCAGGTATGCCTTATATGAGTTCTTAGTGATTGAATTTGGTTTGGAGAACACATCAACGATATTTATGGACTTGATTAATCAGATCATTTATCCTTTTATTGATTGGTTTATGATAGTTTTTTTTGATGACATATTTGTATACTCCCAATTAGTAGATGATCATTTCCAACATATTAACATCATCCTATGTACACTAAGGATGCTTTGGATTTACTCTAAGATATAAAAATATAGTTTTTGAATTGATATAGATAACTTATTGGGTCATGTTATCTCACTGTTTATAGTGTCAGTGAACCAAGAGGAGGTTTCAATCATGGTATCATTGGAGCAACCCATGAATATAGTTGATATTCTAAGTTTTCTTGGTATATCAGGTTATTATAAATGCTTTTTTTAGGAATTATATCATATGGTAGCACTAATATCTAGGATGAATAGGAAAGTGGTAATGTTTTTTGGTAAGATGCATGTGGGAGAGATTTTTAGGTTCTAAAAGGTAGGCAAACCACAGCACTGATACTCACCTTTCGTATTCTAGGTAATTCATATACTATGTATTGTGATGAATCCAAGGTTGGAATCAGATTAATTCTAATGTAGGAGGATATTATAGTAACTTATTAATCTAGAAAGTGGATACCACATGAGAGTAACATTCATACTCACAATATAGAGTTAACAGAAGTGGTACATGACCTGAGATTCTGGAGACACTATCTTTTGGGAAAGAAGGATGGGGTGTACACAATCCAAAAATTCATCATGTATATATTTCCTCAACAAGACCTAATCTTTTAGAAGAATAGGTGGGATGAGTATTTTTAGTCTTTTGTATTTGATCCAATCTACACACTTGTTAAGGGTAATTTTTTTTTCCAAAAAATTTATCAAAAAAGAAATTAGATGAACTGTGTGAATCATACAACAAGTTGTGGTAGATATCACACTTTGTATATATTAATGTTGATGTTCAGGATTCTTAGAGAAGAGTAGATCTGAATTTCAATTTTTTTTACCATTTCTTATTGATCGAATCAAGATTGATTAGTAATCTGCTCATGAGATATTTTCTCCGTGGAATATCATATATGGTGGGGATACACTGACCAAATGATCTTTAGGAGGCTATGGTGTTCTTCTATTTCATGGGTGAGTATGGGTTCCAATGAGTTTACATGAGTAGATGATGATAGAATTTCATGATTCTATATGGATGTTACATCCTAATTTAACAAAGTTGCATCATGATATTCATAGAATGTACTGGTGTCTAGGAATAACGAAGGATATAGCAGGATTTTTGGGATGATTTTTTTACCTTATTTCATGTAAAGGTCAAGCATCAAAGACCTACTTGGGTATTTCAGTCTTTCCCCATTCAAAACTAGAAATGGAATGATGTAACTGTGGATTTTTTGAAAATATTTTCAAAAACCCTTACTATAACACTGTAGTATGGATGATTTTGGATCGAATAACAAAGTTAGAACAATTATTTCATATCAATAATACCTTCACCATTGATGATTTGGATAGTATTTATGTGCTTGAAATTTTTTAGTTTCATGGTGTTATGAGGATTATCATTTCTGATATAGATCATTTTTTCATGTAATAGTTTGGAAAGGTTCTTCAGAAGGCTCTAGGATCATAGATTCATTTTATTAGGTCCAATAACAACCCTTATCTTCATTACATACATAAAAATGATTTATTATATAAACTCTTCACTTGATACAACATGCAAGATCGATATTTATAGTGTCTTTGGGGCTTAGGAACATTAAATAACAAATTAAAACATGAAATAAAACATCTTTATTGAAAACGTCCTTTACATGACCACTACATTTCCTCGTACATAGCATTGCATTGGATAACCTGAGGACATGCATAAAAAAGGGTGAGCTATAAATCTCAGTAAGGGAATAAACATGGAATAAAATGAGGAATACAATACATTTTAGAAAATAGGAATATCAATAGATCAAAAGAGAAACATGAACATAAAGGAATTATAAATCATGATAATCATAACATGTAGATGTGGAAACAACATTTAACATGATATTAGCATGAGCCAAGGCTCATTGCACATGAAGCATGAGTAAACCCTCATGGAACATGAAGCATGAGTAAACCCTTGTTGCACTTGAATTACCATTAGTCAACACTCAATTCAAATGATGTATGATGATACTATACTTTACCCAATTCATTGGAGCACTATTAGGGTGCACCCTTCTTAATCATTTAATTTCATTTATAAGTGTGCCACATGGATCATAAAACATAGATTCATTAAACATAATCATTTATTCCAAGATAACGGAGTATTGAATTCATACATTAAACTCTTTAAACAATAAGTAAATGTGCATAAAGTTGAATACCATGGATAGAGAAATGGACATGGTATTCACTACACAATAACTTTGGCTAAGAAAATTGCGGTGCAATTTCAGAAGCGTAATAGTTTGACATAAGAACTCATAAAAATGGTTCAAGAGAGAGAAAGGGGTGTCTCATAATATGTACATTAAATTAACTATAAGGGGGTCATATTGATACATTTCCCAACAATTGTAAAGGAATTTAGATTTATTATACAAAATAATTACTTGAATGTAAATGACAAGAGAGAAATTCCTTACAAAATTTCGGCATGGTAATGGGTATAAATGGAAGGAATCAATGAGAGAGAAATGGGTATCTCATCATTCAAAAATAAAGAGGACCATATATGGGAGGTGATAAATCATTCCCTAATATTTATAATTGAAAATAAAAGGGAATAAAAATATTAAGAAACTTGGTTAAAAAGAGAAAGGTAGGAATCCCTTACTTGGAAATGTGATCCCAATGGCTTGGGAGAGGCTTGATAGAGGCTTCTTGGTAGCTTCAGAAGCCTTGGGAGGATTTTAGAGAGAGGTGGAAGAGGTTTGGAATAATAAAAAGGCTTTGAGTCAAGAGTAAATGAGAGCTTGGGTGGGTTTATATAAGAAAAGAGAGGGAATTATTTATTTTTTAGGGTTGGGACACCACACACTAAACTAATCAAAAACACAAACCAGACCACAATTTTTGCCCATGGTTTTTTCCAAAGGGGATTTCAAAATAATATTTTATAAGTCCAATGGCCAAACTTCATAAAATAAAAGGGTTGATTATGTGGAGGTGAGTCACACTCTTAAGGAAAACAATTTAAAAAGACAAAATGTTTTATAAGCCTTGAAGGGTCCACTAAGGCTTTGTAAAATAAGTAAAACAAACCCAAAATCACATTATTTTAATGAAAAAACATATATTTTTCTAACCTAATGTTTATATTATTTTATTACATCACTATTGGGTCATTATGATGTCATAAAACACATTATATATTTAAACAATATTTTATTTTTACCCAAAAATTTGACCCTCTAACAAAATTATGAAAAATTAACCATTAGATAATTTAGGCTTCTTGATTCCAAAAATAATATTCATTTTATATAAATAATTTTCTAAATATTTTAATTTTTTCTTTTAAAATAAAAACTGAAATTTATCGAAAATTCATGGGTTTTGACAAAACTATCCTTCAAACCCTAATAAAAATTACAATTACATTCATAAAATTATACGATCATTTATATTTTATAAAAAGTAATTTAATAATAATATTAATAATTTAATAAAATATTATTTAACTCAAAAATCTATTAATTCATCCCAATAAATTTCTTAGTTGAATATTAACTAAAAATACTATTTGCGCTTTAAAAACTATTTACAAAGTAACAATAATAAAATGAATGTATATTCATTATTTTATACAAAAAATAATGCACATATTCATATTTTTATGGTCTTGTTACCTAACCCCTTATAATACCCACATAAAACCTTAGGGTAAGGTGTGCGATGGTTACATACTCTTGGTGTGGTTCGAATAACATCTCTCGGGTGGTAATCTCTATCAACTTCCACTTCTCCCATAGGTGGTTCTGTTCAAGCTTCACGTGTTTAAGCTCTTATTGGGCTTGGAAGCCCAATGACTCCACCTCTTTTCTGAGCTCTGACAAATAGGCTTTGTACAGGGAAAGTCTACTGGATGAGGCCATCGCTTCCATTGTCTGAGTAAATTGGATTTGTTAAATCCCAATATTAATATTTACCATGTTATCACTATTCAATGGATATATTAGAAATGTTCATAATTCATAAAGGTTTTTTAAAATCCAAAAACATAGAACCAAATAAGTGAAAACATTTTACATATCCATAAGAAGACATTTAAATAGACCAAGAGGAATTTTCATTAATGAATTTTTGGTTCCTTACAATCTTCCCCCTTAAGAAATTTCACCCTCAAAATTTCCTTTTCCCCACACTAAAATAGATGTGGGTAACTATTCTTCATCACTTCATCTGATTCCCATGTTGCTTATTCAAACTTTTGGTTTTTCCACTACACCTTGATGAGGGCCATTGTCATATTTCGTAGAACTATTTCTCTTCGATCTAAGATATTCAATGGTTTCTCCTCATAAGAAAGATCATCCTCTAGATGTACTACCTTTGAAGAGATTACATGTGAAGGATCTGGTATGTTATTAATTAAGAGAGATACCTGAAAGACATCATGTACTTTGGCCATGGTAGGTGTATGTTCTAGTCGATATTCCATAGCCCCGACACGATCAAGAATCTCGAAGGGGTTGATGTACCTAGGACTTAACTTCCCCTTATTTTTAAACCTCATGACCTTCTTCCATGGAGATATGCATAAAAACACCATGTATCCAAATTTAAACTCAAGGTCTCATCGACGGTTATCCGCATAACTCTTCTGTCGACTTTGGGCTGCCTTGATACACTACTGAATAGTTTTCACCATCTCCACCATTTCTTCGACCACTTCAGGTCGTATAATCTTACGCTCACTGACTTCATCCCAACATGTTGGTGTTTTTCACCTCTTCCCATACAGGTCTACATAAGGTGTCATTCAGATGATCGAGTGGAAACTATTATTATATGATAACTAAACCAGAGGAAGATGTTAATCCCATCCTCCTTTAAAGTCCATTGAACATGATCTAAACATATCTTCCGGTGTATGAATTTTTCTCTCATATTGGCCATCAGTTTGAAAATGATAGTCCATACTGAAGTTTAGTTCAATATATAGAGAATGTTGAAGATTCTACCCAAACATATTGGTGAATCTTGGATCTCGACTAGATACAATAGATAGAGGTACTCCATGAAGCCTTACCACTTCCGTGATATATATCCATGCTAGTTGACCCAATGAGAAATCCTCACAAATTTCAATAAAGTGTGCATACTTTTTAAGGCAATCCACAAAAACCTAGATTGCATTTTTTCCTTTGGATGTTTTTGGAAGTCTAGTGACAATGTCCATTGTCATTTTCTCCCATTTCCATGTTGGTATGGGTAATAGTTGCATCACCCCTTAGACTTCTGTCTCTCAAACTTCACTTGATGATATACAAGGAACTTTGATGTATATTTAGCGATATCATTTTTCATATTATCCCACTAATAATTATCTTGGAGGTCTCAAAACATCATTGTGTTTCCTGGGTGAATAGAGAAATTCGAACTATGTGCATCTTTCAAAACTTTCTTCTTCATCTCCGGACTTGATGGAACCTATAGTCTTTTACTAAATCACAAAATTCCTTCTTTATTAACATTTAACTCTAAGGATTTACCTTTTCTAATAGATTCCACATTCATCTGAATTCCCACATCATCCTTTTGATCATCCTTTAACCATTCCAAATGAGAAGGTTGAGCAATAATTTGTGAAAAGATTGATGATGTACCCTTATTTATGATTCTCATGTCCATATTCATAAAATCTAAGAAGATTGGATCCTTCCCAATTCTCATAAATGATATAATTGCTAGGTCTTTTCTACTTAGAGAATCTGCCACTTTTTTCGCTTTCCCAGGGTGGTAATGGATTAAGCAGTCATAGTCTTTGATTAGCTCTAACCATCTTTGTTGGTGCATGTTCAACTCTTGCTGTGTGAATATGTACTTGAGGATTTTATGGTCCGTATATATTTCACACTTCTCCCCAAAGAGATAATGCCACCAAAATTTAAAAGTGATGATCACCACAGCCAACTCCAGATCATGTGTTGGATAATTCTGCTCATTAACATTCAATTGACGTAAAGCATAGGTAATGACTTTTTCATTTTGCATCAACACACAGCCCATGCCCTTTATTGATACATCACTAAATACCACAAAAAGTTCTCCAATTGTTGGTAAAGTGATCATGGGAACTGTAAAAATACTCTTTTTAAACTCCTTGAAGCTTTCTTTGCATTCATCACTCCAAGAAAATGTCAATCCCTTCTGAGATTTCATGGTATGAGGTTTGGAAAATCCTGAGAAATTTCTCACAAATCGTCAATAATATCTAGCTAACACCAAATATCTATGGATAATAGTTACCGATGTTGCCCTCGACCATCCCTCTATTAGAGCTGTCTTGGAGGGATCCACAGATATCCCATTTCTTATGATGATATGGCCCAAGAATGAGACCTCCTTTAATCAAAAATCACTCTTGTTGTACTTTTCATAGAGATTCTCCTTTCACAAGGTCTCTAGTATAGTTCTAATATACTCTTCATGATCCTCCTTAGTTTTGGAGTATTTTATAATATCATCTATAAAGAATAAAACAAATTTTTTGAGATAATCTATAAAGACTTTATTCATTAAGTCCATGAAAATTGTGTGAGCATTAGTGATTCTGAAAGGCATTAATATGAATTCATAGTGCTCGTATCTTGTATGAAAAGCAGTCTTGGGGAAATATTTATTATTCACCCTTACTTGATAATATCCCAACCGCAAATCCACCTTTGAGAAGTATTGTGCTCCATGTATCTTATTAAACAATTCATCAAATTGTGAGAGAGGATACTTCTTCTTTATCGTGACTTTGTTAAGCTCATGAAAATCTATGCTAAGGTGCATTGACCCATCCATCTTCTTGATGAAGTGGACTGGTGCACCCCATGGTGAAGCATGTGGGTGTATAATCCCTTTATCTAGATTCTCATGTAGTTACTTCTTCAGCTCCTCAAGATCCACAGCAGTCATTCTATACGGAGTCTTGGATATTGGCAATTCCCTAGGTATAAGATCAATTGAGAAGTCAATATATCTTATAGGAGGAAGACCAGACAATTCCTCAGGAAACACTTCAGCGAATTACCTCACAATAGGAATGTATTCAAGGATGGTTTCCTTCTTAGACTCAATCATATGATCCAGATATGTGTGCTCATAGGGAAGTAATAACCACATTTGATATAATGAAGCTAAAGAAGATTCATCTTCCTCCTTGCACTTGTACAGAATCAGTGGTCGATTTTCCACATGGAGAGTGATTTCCCTCTCACAGAAATTTATGTTGGCTCTATATAGGTAAATCCAATCCATGCCTTGAATTGTATGAAATCAAACCTGAGGAAGTATGAAGAGGTTCATCGGGAAGTTCAATCCAAAAATTATGAAAGAGGAGGAGTTATATTCATGGGATGCAATGACTGCGTCATTTTCCGTACGCACTAACATATTTATATCCATGATTTTTGGTGGTGTTGGGATTGTTCTACTAAGATTTTTGGAAGTAAAAGAATGCGTAGAACTATGGAAAATAACCCTACGTTTAACTTTTTTATTCTGGTTCTACTCATTTAGTTTATCCACAAAAAACTTAGGGAAGATAAATATAAAACACATAAAGGGGAATCCAAAGACAAAAAGAGATAACTTATAACTTAAATTTATTTCCTTAACTTATGAATCTATAGTATTCAATATATGTTATCCGTGATCTAATTTCTAACATATATTCTTAGGGGCAATTTTTTAAATTCACATAATATTGGTATATACTAAGCTTGTGAATTTACCAAAGCATATCCCCTGGGAGTATCGTAACCAAGAGTGCAGCAAGGCCCGTTTTCATCTAATAGGATACCCCGGGTCAAGCCCGAAACTCCTTATCAGGGTTTTCACCCCTAGGTATATATGTTCCAGAGCTGCCTCTACCTGCTCATATCTAGACAGGGATGTATTTTCTTGATAAACCACTTACTCAATACCCACCAAAAATTAGATATGTTTTTAATGTACTTAGTATTGTCTCTAAGGATTCACTAGGGTTTTCTAATCCAAATCATAAAAATAACTAAAACTATCCTCTGATACCAACTATAACAACCCTGCTCTTTATTACATACTTAAACATGATTTATTACATAAAATATTCACTTGATAAAACATGGAATATCGAGAGGTCTAGTTGCTTTGGGGATTAGGAACATTATATAACATCTTAAAACATTAAACACAAAATCTCTATTGAAATATTCCTTTACATGACCACTACATTCCCTCGTACTTATCATTGCATGGGATAACCTAAGGACATGCATAAATAAGGGTGAGCGATAAAGCCCAGTAAGGGAATAAACATGGAATAACACAAGATATACAATACATGTTAGACAATATGAATATAAATGGATAATAAGAGAAACATGAACCTAAAGGAATGATAAATCATGATAATCATAACATTAAGATGTGGCAACAACATTTATCATGATATTAGCATGAGTCAAGGATCATTGCATATGAAGCATGAGTAAAACCTCATTCCACATGAATCATGAGTAAAACCTCATTGTACTTGAATTAGTAAGAGTCAAAACTCATTGCACATGACTTATCATCATGATACTATACTTTACCCAATGCATTTCAACACTATTCGGGTGCACCCATCTTAATAATTTCATTTAATGCAAAAGAGTGACACATGGATCATAAAACATGGATTCATTAAACATAATCATTTATTCCACAATAAAGGAGTGTGAAATTCATACATGAAAATAATTAAAAAATATTTATATTTTAATAAATCTGAATAACAGTGATATAGAAATGGGTATAGTATTCACTACACAATGTCATTGGCTTGGAAAATCATGGTGCAATTTCAGTAGCATAATGTTGTGACATAAGATCTCATAAAAATGGTTTATGAGAGAGAAATGGGTGTCTCATAATATGTACATGAAATTTACAGTAAGGGGGTAAAATATGAACATGTCCCAACAATTATAAAGGAATTTAGATTTATGATACCAAATAATTACTTGAATGTAAATGAGGAGAGAGAAATTCCTTACAGAATTTTGGCATGGTAACAGGTATAAATGGAAGGCATAGATGAGAGATAAAGGGGTCTCTCATAATTCAAAAATAAAGAGTATAGTATAGGGGAAGTGAAAAATCATACCCCAACATTTATAATTGAAAATAAAAAGGTATAACAATATTAATAAACTTGGATAAAAAGAGAAAGGTATGAATCCCTTACTTGGAAGTGTGATTACAAAGGCTTGGGAGAGGGTTGAGAGAGGATTCTTGGGAGCTTGGGGTGCCTTGGGAGGATTCTAGAGAAAGGAGGGAGGAGGTTGTACGAACTCAAAAGTCTTTTAGTGAAGAGGAACTGGGAGATTGGGTGGGTTTATATAGGAAAGGAGAGGGAATTATTTATTATTTAGGTTTGGGACACCACATATTAAACTAATCAAAACCAAAAACCAGCCCATGGTTTCTGCCAATGGGTTTTTCCAAAGGGGAGTGGAAAACAATATTTTATAAGGACAATGGCCTAAATTCTTAAAATAATAGGGTTGCTTATGTATAGGTGAGTCACACTCTCAAGGAAAACAATTTAAAAAGATAATATGTTTTATAAGCCTTGAAAGGTCCAATAAATCTTTGTAAAATAAATCAAACAAACACAAAATAAAATTATTTTAATGGTAAAACATATATTGGCCGAAAATTAGTTTTATAGTATTTTATTAAATCACTATTGGGTCATTATGATGCCATAAAACACATTATATATTTGAACGGTATTTAATTTTTACCCAAAAATTTGATTGTCTCAAGAAATTATGAAAACTTCACCATTGGATAATTTCAAAATCTTGATTCCAAAAATAATATTCGTTTTATATAAATAATTTTCTAAACATGTGAATTGTAAATTTTAAAATAAAAATTGACATTTATTGAAAATTCAAGGGTTTTGACAAAAATAGCTTTCAAACCTTAATAAAAATTACAATTTCATTAATAAAATTATAAGATCATTTATATTTAATAAAATCTAATTTAATAATAACATTATTATTTTATTAAAATATTATTAAATTCAAAAATCCATTAATTCAACAAAATATATTTCTTAGTTGAATATTATCTAAAAATACTATTTGTACTTTAAAAACTATTTACAAAGTAATAATAATAAAATAAATGTATGTTCATTATTATATACAAAAATAATGAACATATTCATAGTGATAAGGTCTTGTTACATAACACCTTATAACCCCCGCATAGGACCTTAGGGTAAGGTGCATGATGGTGACAAACTCTTGGTGTGGGTGGGATAACATTGTTGGGGTGGTAATCTCTATCAACTTCCACTTATCCCATAGGCGGTTTCATTCAAGCTTCACATGTTGAAGCTCGTATTGGGCTTGGTTAAGAGTGAAGCCCAATGACACCACATCCTTTCCGAGCTCTGACAAATGGGATTTGTATGGGGAAATTCTACTGGATGAGGACATCGCTTCCTTTTTTTGAGTGAATTGGATTTGTTAACCCCCTATATTATACTAATCGTGTGATCACTTTTCAATGGCTATATTATCAATGATCACAATTATTAATGGTATTTTAAATTCCAACACATAAAACCAAATAACTGCATAAATTTTACATAGCCATAACAAGACATTTAATTAAACCAAGAGGAATTTTCATTAATGAATTTTTGGGTTGTTACAGGTCCGATCATCCTTAGATTGATAGTCAATATGAGCGGACTATTCAGATTCTAGAGGATATGTTATAATATTGTTTTTGGATTTTAGTGGTTCATGGGAGAATCATATGGAACTCATGGAGATTTCACATAATCAGATCATATAAAAATCAATCCAAAAAAATGATGATTTTTGTGGAATCTCATGTCGTTTGCCTATTTTTTGTATGAGGTAGGTGAGTTAGTGAATATCGGGCCTAGTCTCATGTAAGAGACATCATGGTAGGACTAGTTGATCAGGAGGTGGTTGGTGACTGCATAGAATGGGAAAATAACAGACAATGACCATCGAAGATAACCTTTGGATTTTGATGTTGGTAATCATGTATTTCTTTAGGTGTCACCTAGGTTAGGAAACAACAATATCAAGAAACAGGTAAAGCTAGTGCGAAGTTTTTTCAGGTTGTTTGAGATAACATAAAGGTTTAGACTAGTGGCATACTGATTTTCCCTTCCATAGTGATGCAGTTCCAATCATGATGTTTTTATGTCTATATGATTTAGAGATATCATTTTGACACTTCTCACATGATCTACATTGAGGATTTCATGATTGTTGTAGAGGAATCATTTAAGGAGATTATCATATAGTTTGTGGACCATTGTAAGAGGTATCTCTGATATGAAACAACAACTAGGGTTTCATTGCAGTGGTAGGATGGGTGTGTTCAGGAGGATACTGATGAGAGGGAATATGATATACAAGAATAATGTCCAGTATTGTTCACCAAGACCACATAGTGATACTTGGTGAAGCTCAGGATGAACTATTCTATTGTGTGGGAGTTTATAAGATCATGTCTTCTTCATTGTATGTCCCTCATAAATTCTTCATTTACCCTATTTTGTTTTGGTTATTCACTATTATTTAGAACCCAGTCGTCAAGTGTTGTATGGAGATGGAGATATTTATTGGGTTAAATGACCGAAAGGATGGGGATGTATGTTTGTTTAAAATAATGGTGTCCTTGTATAAACATGGTAAATGGGATAAAAAATATTTTCTATAATTTCATAAAACATTGGAGGTTGTTTGGGATTTTTTCATAAACTAGGTTTAAATTTTTATGAAGGGAATTTACAATCCATGTAAATTAATTATGCGATGTGTAAATATTTTCTGTAAAAAAGCATGAAAGGTATATAGAACATTGACATGTTCATGATTAGAAATTGTTAAATTTCATTAATCTACATCAAATAACATGTAATGTTCAAGAATGGTAAAATTCACTTGAGGAGTCTTCAATTTCAGCTTAACTCATGAATAGAAAATATACTAAGTGAAATATTGTTACACTCCATGTATTTCTCAATATGGGAAGTTTTAAATCCTTGATAACTTATTATTTTATTCCCCCCTGAGCACTCATGAATCCTTGATCACTTACAACCTTTCCACTCTTAAACCCGGAGTAATTTCTATGTGATTTTGGAGTTACTTCTTCTCTTCTGGATGTCCCATTCAGGCGATCAATCCCTGATGATTTGTCTTTAGTAATTTTTCCTCCCTATCTTTTTTTTATCTCCTTTGTAGTGGTGTAACCTTTTGACCATAATGGAATAAAGTGTTGATATAGGTATTCTTTTATCTTGGATTTTTTTGTGATATTCTTCACCTTAATTCTTATTGGAATTACATATTGTAAGTTCTATCTTGATTACTCGTTAATGTTTGGTGGTCTAAAAACATACCCTTTATTCCAGATGTAGTTATCCCTAGTATGTGTAATATGTATGATCACATCATCATGTTATGCACATGACCAAATAATTGGATAAACCCTAAAAAATTATAATCTTTTTTATTATACCATCAATTGGATCTCATTAGGTTCATAGGAATGGAAACTAAGACATGTGGCCAAGCGATTGGTGCTCCATCCATAGACCTTGATGAGAATTGGTCAATTTGACGTTGGATCCCTATAAAAATTTGGATAAATTTATTTATTTTTGGTTTAATATTATTAATTTTAATAACATGTAAATTATGTGTTTTTTTAATTAGAATCACCTTAGAAAATTTTATTTACTGATATGGTAATCACCTTATGGTAAAATGATAAATGAAAAAGGTTTTATGTAATTATGATCACAATTGGGAACCTGAATTAATGAATTATATTTAGATGAATATTTGATAGTTTTATAAATTTATCATTGTGTCTTAGGATTATATATGTATAATGTGTGTGTTTTTCCTTGTGATTTCATTCATATCTTTTGTGTTTATATGAAATAAATGTGATTGATTCTTGAGGGTGGAATTATTTATGGCATGTTGTGTTTTTCAGGATACATTTCATGATTTATATTGATGCTTGAGGGAATGATGCATGTTTCTGTATCACCTAAGGGATAGGTGTATCGGTACTTGATGACCTAGGGTATAGTATATGATTATATAACATATCTGAGAAATAGACACACATTTACTAAATTCTTGAGGGAGATACTCTTGGTGCCTGAGGGCGAGGTTTTGGATAGCCAACAGGAAGACGCCATTTTTGGACATGATGTTTGTGTGATTCATCCTTGGTTGGAGAATGTTACACTTTTTGGGTGATCCATCATAATGCAAGAGGATCGACCCTTATTTAGAGATACCAAGAAAGGTACCGAAGTTGGTTTGGATAGTCTCAGGTGCTAACAAATAAATTGAGTGTGGGTAGGATTATTTCAAGTGAGGTATTAATTTATTAAATTAATATCATCGTTTCCACCATATTGTATGCACTATATTTATGAGAATTCATTTTTTAGATATGGTGGGTTCTAAATACTATGTTTCACTCACACCTTGGATGGATCACCATTTTATAACCTAACAAATTCCATGGATGCTGTTTGGAAAAGGGAAAGGGTCCATATTTTGGAATTATGGTTTGGTGGATGGCTTGGAACATGGAGATAAGAACGACATGATTTTTGGGTCTATGGTTATGGATTTTTTTTATTTTGTTTAGTTGTTTATTTTTCTAAATTTTAGCTTTTCATTTATTTACATTCAACCTATCATTACATGATTTTTTATTATTGGTTTATTTGTTCTTATTTTTACTTCCCAGTTGCATGTTCAACAATTTACACTATTTATTATTACATTTATGTTTATTTATATGGTTTATTTCTAGTGTATTATATCTTTTAACCAGGGATTATTTTCTCCCCACTATACATATCACACCCGTACTACTAGTCATAAACCTTTTTCGTATGGGGAGGTGTGCTTATGGTCCCATAACTAACCTAATTTGGACAAGTGAGAGAGTGTCATAACAAGGTACATTACATTTATACCCTTTAAATCAACCTATTTTTCCTATATTTATTCATGAAATTTTGAATAAACAGTTCAATATTTCAACTCTTTGGTACATAAAGTGGATGAGAATTTTTTTTTAGGAAAATAAAAAATTGTTCCTCTCTTTGGTTGAAAATCATTTTTTATTAAAAACCAAATATACTAAAAATGTTTTCAAAAATGTTTTTAACATTTTCAAAGTGAGTTTTTAAATACAATTTTTACCTATTTTGAAATTTGAATTTTTTTTGAAAGGAATCTTCATGTAATTTTCCAAACAAGTTTCATTTGAATTTTATTGAAAATTTGAAAGGAATATTTGTTTTAACATATACGACATGAATGAAAATTTTAAATATCATGAACAATTAATGTTTTCAAAATTATTTCAAATATTTCAAGGTTATTTTAAATGAAAAATATTTTCAAAAATATTTGAGAGTTTTTTAATGTAGGATTTTTAAAATGAAAGTTTATTTTCCTCAAAAATATTTTCAAAGATATTTGGTGTTATTTTTATTCATCCAAAACATCATTTTTTTATTGTAATTATGATCCAATAAGAATATTTTATATTAATAGTATTCTTATTCTTTCTTTGGATGGATTATGATCTTTTTGATTCGGGATGTACCAGTTTGATACAACTCATATTACACTAGATGGTTTATGATTATGTTTATTGATTATGGTATGTATTTACATATCATATGTTAGTTTAAATAACAATTTTTAGGTGATTTATGTTTCAACCCTTTCATATGAAGAATTAATTAGACTTGTTAAGGGATGTGTGTGACCACTATAGCCCCTTTAGTCATTAGTAAATCTCACGAGACAAACTAGATTGAGTTTTGTCTGAGGCCTTTACAATTTATGTAGATATTTTGGCATAAGGTATTAGAAGTACTAGATGTCTTAGAATAAGGCCTCAATGATATGTTTTAGATATCTAGAAATTTTTTAATCCATAATTATGAATTTAGTTATAGATATTCAATGTGATTATTTTATTAGTTATAATATGTATGGTTAAGTTTCAATCTCATGTGATTATTTATATGGAATTATTTGATCATAATCTACTACTCCCATATTATGCTCATGTTATTTATTAAATGTCTTGTGTTTTAGTTTTTTTACATTTTCATATTGATTTCCCCTTATATATTCATAACATTAGTTATACACTTACCCTTACTAATAATTTTATATCTCCCCTTTCTTATGTTTTATTATCTTCAGGATACCTAGACCTATTTTTTGATGGATATGTAGGGATGCACTAAGAGGAATAATAGTGTTTTAAAGAAAATACATTGTGTAATCTAGGTCTTCAATTGTAATAATTATTTCATGTTTGTATATTTTGTATAAATAATACTAAACAATTCAGTACATTAAGATGTGATGCCTTGTATATTATTCCAATTTTAAAATGAAGAAACCAACTTTAGGATAATGGGTTCGAGGCACTATATTTGGTATCAGAGGAATCTTAGTATTATGATTGGAAATTAGATTTAGGAAAACATATATTCAGGAATATAACCCTGTAATTGAATTTGTGGATTACTATAGAAGAACATTCTAATGTTTGTGTAAGAAAGAGATTATGTGATTTCACTAGAAAGTTAATTCATGTCTCTATACTATAGGTGTACATTGTTTTGGAATATATGTAACTAGGGGTAATAACTCTGAATAGGGTGCATTGTTCTTGACCCGATCATCACCTAGTGCATGAAAATTGACCTTACTACACTCATGGTTTGACACCCTGATGGATATTATTCGAATAATACTAATATTATTTACAAAATATTATGAAGGATTTGGAAATAAATATATTCCCAAAGAAACAAGTTTTATGATATGAGAGTATATGTGCATAAAATTTTTAATTTACATTTAGTATTTCAATAGTTTTGATATTATTCATTATGTTTCATAATGATAGGATCTAATATAGTGTATTACATAATTAAAAAATTGTTCTTAGAATATATAATGGGAACCGCAATAGTTTACATAATCCAAAGAGAAATAATGATCATTTATTTAATAAATTTAAGCTCATATTTCTAAGGGAACTAACCATACAAACATATTCATTATATGAAAACATATTATTAGGTGCTAACAAGATAGAGAAATAATTCTATAAGTATTATGGTTTCAAAGGGAGGGAATAGAATATGATGATAGCTGAGAAAAAGAAGGATAATTCGTGGAAGGGAGAGATGTATTTTCAAACATGTGATTATTATGGAAGGAAACACCATGGTACATGATTAAAATGAAAAATAGTTTTCATCAAGTGTGAATAAAAAGGAAACCATGCTCGTGATTGCAAGGGAAATAAGGAATAATCCAATATTAAATGACTGAATAGTAAGGATATGGGGAACTATGAAAATTAATGTCCCATTAATAAAGGTAATATATCTAAAAATAAGCTAAGATATCATGGTTAATATTATACTATTATGATAGACAAAGTGGAATAATTACATTTCTTATGTTTGTAGTCAAGAATTATTTAATTTGAGTATTTTATCAATAATAACCTAGTGATAATAATTATGAAATGTATAATGATTATACTACATTAACATTTTATTAAGGATTTGAAAGCATATGTTGAACGATACCAATGAACATGAAAAATGAATAAGTGTAAAGTTTCACTTCTTAAAAAACACAGGATATGTTCAAGATGTTGAGATAATGATATTGGGGGGAAGAGATGATTGATATTGATAACTTAAATTGGATAGTAATGACTACCTTATAACTAATTAATTATTAGTTGATAAGTGGTTTATGATATCATTGATGGAGTTAACAACATTTTTGGATTTAAGGAATATATCCCATAATATATTTTTTATTTTAAGTAATAAAGATGAATGAATTTATTTAATAAGGTTTTATGGTAATTTAGGTTATTACCATGTTTCAATAACATACACGATGAATGTATTCATATATTTGGTATGTAATGATTTAGAGTTACTTCATGTTATTTAGAAGATTAATGATAAGTTAATTTCATTAATTTAGAGAGATTCTTTCTAAATTTTTGGATATTAATCTCTTGGGAGGGTATTAATATTAACCATTGATGTAATTTTTTATGTTTAAATTTGGATATGTTTCTAAATATTAATTTATTACTTCACCATATTATTATTTTTGTATATTTGAGAATATGTTCTAATTGTTTTTTATATTAAAAACTATATATTAAAGGAATGGCTTGTGAGGACCCTGACTCCAGAAACCCAGGAGTCGGTGACTTCTGAACATGATGTGTGTCTTGAAATAAAAACATGCATTAAAAAACACACATCATGTCCCATACAGAGGAACGAGTGCGGGTCGGGTTCTGGGAAACCAACAACTTCTGAAACGATTCATCTTTTAAAAGCTGTTACCTACAAATTTTAAATCAAAACATAGGGTGAGCTTTGAAATACCCAGTAAGGGGTTGTAAAAATAAAAAGAAAGTGTAACTTTTTAAAACATTCTTGTAAAATTATCCGTAAAATGTTCTCTTGAGGAAAACTGTAACACATAACATAAAAGTACTCAATCACGATTTTCAAGGAATACATGAAAAGATTATGACATTTATCAAAGGAGTAATAATGGTCTTCATAAAAAAAATAGTATTACATGTGATAATTAAGTATAAAATTAAATAGTTAAGAGTAATGCATAATCAGAGTTGCGCATAAAGGAAACAACTTCAATTTCATTTGCCGATTACTATCTTACTAAGTGATAAACACAAATCATGCTCCAAACTTATACTAGTAAAAAAGAAGAATATTACAAAAACATAAAGGCAATGTTCGTGAAGTAATAGGCATGTTATCTTGAAAAGAACTTGTAACATAACTTGAATTATGTGGCATCAAAATTTAACTTAGACAATCATTTCCATATCACCAAGGTCCATCCCCAAGGTGCCATTAAAAATTACCAAGGTCCATCCCCAAGGTATCGTTAAACTGGTCATCTCTAGAGATTATGTCTTTACCCAATGCATTAGAGCGCTATCAGGGTGCATCCTTAATTTGTATTTATTATCATGTGATCCACATCATTCATGATTTACTTAAACCGTTTGTATATTCCAGATGTCCCATACCACCTTGAATAACTAATTCATTTTCATATTACCCAAGGTGTCCCATACCACTTTGTGTAATCTAATTTCTTAGTTCATTATCATGATATATCATAAGAATGTATTAAGTACAAAAATAAAAAAAATGAAAAGAACCATTAAACATTTTTCAAATACATGATAATATAGTTAATATTATATATATGTCCATAACTAATCAAAGGCACACATAGTTTAGTGAACATTATTTACACATAAGCTAATTACTAAATCACATAAAATGATGATATAATAAATTATGAAACTTTAAAAATTACTATCTCCTAGAAAGGAAATTCTTTTAAGAAAATAATTTCCATTAGTTATGGTGGTAAACAGGCCATTGAACTTGTAAATAAATTAAACCATATCCTGATTAACTAGTAACATTCACCAAAGTAGGATCATTGTATAGTGAGTCAATAATTGAGCACAACATGATAACATGATCCCATAAATCATAAATCTTCTAATATATTTTAACCAAGCTAAAAATACACAATTTATCATAAAATACATCATGGGTACTGTCAAATAAACCTCTTTAACAAAACATGACCATTAGTGTATATATAACAAATATTGTCTTAGAAAACACCAAAAAAATTATTATTATTTAAAGGATGGTATTAAAGAGATCATAATTTGGTTTGTTATGGATTACATATAAATATATAGGTATATATATATGTATATACAAGGTTATAAAAAAGGGGGTTTTCATGGTAAAAATAGGTTCAAACAACCTTCATAAATATATATGACACCTGATATAACATACTAGATCAATTTGGAAATCCTAAAATATGCTTGGTTTGGGTTATAAATACTTTTATATACATAAACAAAACTGTATATTTCAAATATTCATATATGTATAGTTTTTTTTAAAATAAAACCTAAAAAATCATAACTTAACGAACCCGAATGTCCTATCATTAAAAGATACATAGGTTGATCCAAATCTAAAAAAACATAATCGATGTAAAATTATATATAAAATGGTATATACACGTTATACATACATATAGGTTTTAGGTTCTGTAAAACTGTATTGTTTTTTTTAAAAAAAAGAAGGTCCTCACATGTGTACCCAACTGAAAACACGATGGAAAATCACCTTGAAGACCATACAAACCGAGGGGTTCGTATCATGTATATATACATATATAAATTGTATATACCCAGGGTGAAAAAAAACTAAGCATGAAAGAACCCTTACCTTGATTTGAGGAGAGAGCTCGGACCAAGGTAACCTTGATGTGTTGCTGGGGGTCCGAGGGAGAGAAATAGGAGGAGGAGTTGTCGGGGTTTCATGAGGCAAGAGGGGGGTTTAAGTAAAGGCTCCGTTGCAATAAGTGACTCGACCCCAAGGGTAGTCCATCTTAGAGAAGACTAGTTAACAGTTCCCTAGGAGGGGGTGTGCGGGGGTCAATAGGAGCAGCGCAATAGGAGAAGGATGAGGCCTCCTCGATATGCAGGCCTACTGGTGCGGGAACCCGACGCGAGGAAGAAGTTGACGCGGAAAGGACGACTCAGAAAGGAATGGATGACTTTGATTAAAATTGTAGAGATCAGACGGTTGGAGGAAGCATAGGAATTGGGTTGATCGATTTATAAGAAATCGAGGACTGCGATTAGATATCGGGAGAGACCGGACGGTCATGGAAATATGCAGGGGCGATCGTGCGGCTAATGGGTCGGACAGATGAGATTGAAGTGGAAATCGATCGAATGGTTCTGATCACGCGGAACACGTCCCACATCGAATCGAACTGAAGGGGAAGCGTGGTCTATAACTCAAAACGTGCTTCGTTCATAGCAATAACACAAACACACACACTGGGGCCTTATACACGAGCCCCATGCAGGCCTTGGCCCAACCCAACACAACGCGCGCCGCGGGCCTTATACATGGGCCCGCGTGCGACTGGATGGAGCTATGCGGACCTGGTTGACACCTCTACACCGCACGGGATCCGATGGTTGGTACCTTGGGTCCCTAGGGGCTCAGTCTCGGCCTTGAGGGCTTGTCCCCAAGGGATGCCCTCGGCTTGGCCGAGTCCCAACCTAAATTTTTATAAAAATTTTATTTAAATATACAAAATAAATAGTACAAGTATACTTAGTTTCATAATAGTGTGAAATATGAATATTGGTAAAAATTGAATTTTTATACAATGAAATAAATAGTTTCAACTTAAAATTTTCAAATCTAAAATCCCTTTCTAGGCTTTGTAGAATACTTTACATTTTCATATAAACCTTTTTTAAAAGATATATATATTTCATAATTAACATACAAAACCTTTATAAATAACCCTAAAGAAAATCAAAAATTCAATTTTATAATATACTATACTATTTGATTTATAAAAATCCTTTTTTTAAAAGACTAATAGTTTTTCCCCAATTAAAAATACATAGTTTTAGAGATACAATAAGATATAATTATTACAGATACCCTTTAAACATAACTTTCATAACATTTTAAAATATTAAGTTTCCAACCATATAGGTATCCATCGGGATTTTGTAAAAAAAACAAATAGATTTATTTTCAAGAATATTCTTTTTATTTTAAAACTATGATTTTTTTTGAAAAAAAACATCTAGACATATTAAAATATTTAAAATATCATAAGTTTATAAGAGCATTACAAAAACCAAGTTTTTATATAATGATAAACATTATCAATAGATACCCAAAGGTTATTTTGAAAACCCCAATGGTTATATATATATATATAACGGTCATAATTTATTAAATGACCATTATAAAAACAGGGGGGTTAGGGTGTTTCACAAATTCAAAACACTTGACCCTAGGTGGATGGCTCTCCTCATTCCACTGGTGTTGAGTACGTGTGTTGTGGTTCTGGCTATTATGTTTTTCACACTGACGGACCCAGAAGATGAATATTATCCGATTACTCGAGTTGTGATTCTTAGCAGTCTTGTTGTGGCCATGTTAAGTCTTGCAAATGGTGTTCTTGGTTAGTTTGGGTCTTTGTAGGAATGTAACATTTTAATGTATACTAGTTCCCTTTATTCCCCTTGTTTTTCATGTATTTAGTTTCAATCCCTTTATTGGTACCAAAAACAAACCATGTAAAACAAGAAACGTCATTAAAAAACATAACATTGTTCACTCAAAAAAGTTCATAAATCCTGGGGCATCACATTACCCCCCCCCCCCTTAAAAGAATTGCATCCTTGCAATTCCTTTCATACAAACTCACTAAGAGGAAACTCCCAGTTAATTGTACCATATTCCCCATCATGGGAAATCATCAGGTGTGCTCAGCGGAAGGCCCACATTGACGCTCAAATCCTCAAGTTCTCTGATCTAGATACACTTAGGGCAGAAGGGGTTGAAATCATGTGCTGAACACTTGGTCTTCCAGAGGGAGGTTCAAACAATACAGATTTTGGAAATGTCCATATGGACCAACATACGGAGAACTCGTCGAATTATGTCCCATTCAAGAATATCTAAATCATAGACATTGTTGTACAAGAAAACGCTGAGGAGTTGGTACATATAGGTTGCACAAACATTTCCCTCTAAGGAACCCTCTTGAAATTTTACTCGGGCCGTGTAGTTCTGGCCTAGGGTGAAACACAGGAAAATCCCTTCATGGTACTTCCCCCTTCGCTCACGCTCGGCCAATTGTGCTAAGCCTATGCAGTATAAGATAAAGGCTTTCCCATGATAGGTGCGGAGAATCACCAGACCGTTTGTCACTTCAAACAACTGTATGCATGTTCCTCATAGGTTTGCTAAGGGATGATACTCGTCTTCACATGTTTTGATCGCAATGATCACCAATATATCGGTAAGAAGAGATAGCATGTGAGTCTGTCATTCCATATGAAAATTTAATATGGGAGTTCAATCACTTGAAAACCATTAAAAGGTATAAACAAGACTAAGATAGAAAGGTAAAGGCAATATATCAATAAATATAAGTTTATTATCACACATCAGTGCTTGAGTTTCCCCTAATGATTTACTACATGAACTCCACACAAAGAGGCAAAACTCCTTATGTCCTCAAACCAAACACATGCTGAGCATTCACGGTTAAACTCATGGGGGAACCTGTGACGTCTTCTGAGTTTAGGATGAGGGGTATGAAGTTGGGAGACATCATAATACACTTGTTCTCTACAAGAGAGTCGGGTGGACTCATCTTCTAACATTCCGAAGTTCAACAACTCTCCCCAGAAGCCATAGTTCAAGATTTGACCAAGGTAGGCTGCTCAGAGGTCACCGACAACAGCAGCCTCTTGAAAAGCGTCGAGGGTCATAAAGCCAAAATCCCCACCTGCCGTGAACACCTGGAAAAGTTCCTCATGTTACCTTCCCTGAAGTACATAGGAGGGAAACTAGGTCATCATCATGAGGAGGTAATCCATTCCCAACCCCCGGTGTAGCTGGAGTGCCCGAGGTGAGTTGGACACATCGTAAAGGTGTTTTCATGTCATGCGGATACAGGCGAAGTTTAGAAAATTCTCTCGGATAGCTAAAGATAGAATGGTCTCTATGGACTCAGTGGGGAGAGACAAAAGTTTAGTACCTTCATTTTCTATCTGAAAATTAAGAAAACTCATCTTTTAGTAATACTGAAGTATATTTTTCCTTGTTTCCGTTCTGGTTTTCCAGAGTTATCCAAACCAAACCTCTGATACCAACTGTGAGGACCCTGACTCCAGAAACCCAGAAGTCGGTGCCTTCTGAACATGATGTGTGTATTGAAATAAAAACATGCATTAAAAAAACACATCATGTCCCATACAGAGGAATGAGTGAGGCTTGGGTTCTAGGAAACCTGCAACTTCTAAAACGATTCATCTTTTAAAAGCTGTTACCTGAAAATTTTAAATCAAAACGTAGGATGAGCTTTGAAATACTCATTAAGGGGTTTTAAAAATAAAAAGACAGTGTAACTTTTGAAAACACTCTTTTAAAATTATCTGTAAAACGTTATCTTGAGGAAAACTATAACACATAACATAAAAGTACTAAATCATGATTTTCAATGAATACATGAAACGATTATGACATTTCTCAAAGGAGTAATAATGGTCTTCATAAAAAAATAGTACGACATGTGATACTTAATTATAAAATTAAACAGTTAAGATTAATGCATAATCAGAGTTGCGCATAAAGGAAACAACTTCAATTTCATTTTTTGGTTACTATCTTACTAAGTGATAAACACAAATCATGCTCCAAACTTATACTAGTAAAAAAAGAAGATTTTTACAAAAACATAAAGGTAATGGTCGTGAAGGAATAAGAATATTATCTTGAAAATAACTTGTAACATAACTTGAATTATGTAGCATCAACATTTAACTTAGACAATCATTTCTGTATCACCAAGGTCCATCCCCAAGGTGTCATTAACAATTACTAAGGTCCATCCCCAAGGTATCGTTAAACTGGTCATCTCTAGAGATTAATTCTTTACCCAATGCATTGGAGCGCTATCAGGGTGTACCCTTAATTTTTATTTATTATCATGTGAGCCACATCATTCATGCTTTACTTAAACGGTTTGTATATTCAAAATGTTCTATACCACCTTGAATAACTCATTAATTTTCATATTACCCGAGGTGTCCCATACCACTTTGGGTAATCTAATTTTATTAGTTCATTATTGTGATATATCATAATCATGTATTAAGTAAAAAAATAAAAAAAATGAAAAGAACCATTACACATTTTTCAAATACATGATAAGACATATAATATTGTATATATGTCCATAACTAATCAAAGACACACATAGTTTAGTGAACATTCTTTTCACATAAGCTACTTACTATAGCACATCAAATGATGATATAATAAATTATGAACCATTAAAAATTACTATCTCTTGGAAATTAAATGCTTTTAATAAAATACATTCCATAAGTTATGGTGGTAAACAGGCCATTGAACTTGTAAATAAATTAAACCATAACCTGATTAACTAGTAACATTCACCAAAGTAGGATCATTGTATAGTCAGTCAATAATTGAGAACAACACGATAACATGATCCCATAAATCCTAAATCTTCTAATATATTTTAACCAAGCTAAAAATACACACTTTATTATAAAATACATCATGGGTATTGTCAAATAAATTTCTTTAACAAAACATGCCCATTAGGGTATATATAACACATATTGTCTTAGCAAACACCAAAAAAAATTATTATTATTTAAAGGTGGGTATTAAAAAGATCATAATTTGGTTTTTTATGGATTACATATTAATATATAGGTATATATATATATATATATATGTATGTATATACAAGGTTACAAAAAGGGGGTTTTCATGGTAAAAATAGGTTCAAACAACCTTCATAAATATATATGATACCTGATATAACATACTAGATCATTTTGGAAATCTCAAAATAGCTTGGGTTTGGGTTATAAATACTTTTATATACATATAAAAAACTTTATATTTTAAATATTCATATATGTATAGGTTTTGTAAAATAAATCCGAATAAAAAAAATCAAAACTTAACGAACCCGAATGTCCTGTCTTTAAAATAGACATAGGTTGATCCAAATATAAAAAAAAATCGATGTAAAATTATATATAAAACGGTATATACACGTTATACATACATATTGGTTTTAGGTTTTGTAAAACTGTATTGTTTTTTATTTAAAAAGAAGGTCCTCACATGTGTACCCTACTGAAAACTTGATAAAAATCCCCTTGAAGACCATAAAAACTGAGGGGTTCGTATCATATATATATACATATATAAACTATATATACTAGGGGTGAAAAATGAAAAATAAGTATGAAATCACCCTTACCTTTCTTTGAGGAGGGAGCTCAGACCAAGGTAAGCTTTCTGGGTTGCTGGGGGTCCGAGGGAGAGAAAGACGAGGAGGAGCCACCGGTGTTTCATGAGACAAGAGGGGGGTTTAAGTAGAGGCTCCGGTGCAATAAGTGACTCGACCCCAAGGGTAGGCTGGTGTAGAGAAGATGGGATAACAGTTCCCTTGGAGGGGGTGTGCAGGGGTCAAGAGGAGCAGTGCAAAAGGAGAATGCTGAGGCATCCTCGGTATGCAAGCTTACTGGTGCGGGACCCCGACGCGAGGAAGAAGGTGACATGGAAAGGACAACGCAAAAAGTAACGGATGACCCAGATTAAAATTAGAGAGATCAGACAGTTGGAGGAAGCACAAGAATTGTGTTGATTGGTTTAAAAGAAATCGAGGGCCGGGATTAGATCTCGAGAGAGATCGGACGGTCACGGAAATACGCAGGGGCGATCGCACGGCTAAAGGTTCGGATGGACGAGATTGAAGCGGAAATCAATCGAATGGTTCTGATCACGTGGAACGTGTCACACATCAAAACGAACCGAAGGGGAAGCATGGTTTATAACCCATAACACGCTGCCTTCGGATCAATAACACGAACACACACACCGGGGCCTTATACACGGGTCCCATGTGGGCCTTGGACCAAACCTATGCAACGTGTGCCGTAGGCCTTATACACAGGCTCGCGTGTGACTGGACGGAGCTATGCGGACCTGGTTGACACCTCTACACCGCTTGAGATCCGATGGTCGGTACCTCGGGTCCCTAGGGGATCGGTCTCGGCCTTGAGGGCTTGTCCCCAAGGGATGCCCTCGGCTTGGCCGGGTCCCAACCTAAATTTTTATAAAAAATTTATTTAGATACACAAAATAAATATTACAAGTATACTTAGTTTCAAAATAGTGTGAAATATGAATATTGGTAAAAATTGAATTTTTATACAATGAAATAAATAGTTTCAACTTAAAATTTTCAAATCTAAAATCCCTTTCTAGGCTATGTAGAATACATTAAATTTTCATATAACTCCTTTTTAAAAGAGATATATATATTTCATAATTAACATACCAAACTTTTACCAATAACCCTAAATAAAATCAAAAATCCAATTTTATAATATACTATACTATTTGATTTATAAAATTCTTTTCTTAAAAGACCAATAGTTTTTCCCCAATTCAAAATACATAGTTTTAGAGATCCAATAAGATATAATTATTACGGATACCCTTTAAACATAACTTTCATAACATTTTAAAATATTAAGTTTCCAACCATATAGTTATCCATCAAGATTTTGTAAAAAAAACAAATAGATTTATTTTCAAGAATATTTTTTTATTTTAAAGCTATGATTTTTTTTTTGAAAAAATAACATCTAGACATATTAAAATATTTGAAATATCATAAATTTATAATAGCATTACAAAAACCAAGATTTTATATAATGATAAACTTTATCAATGGAAACCCAAAGGTTATTTCGAAAAACCCAACGGTTATATATATATATAACGATCATAATTTCTTAAAGGACCATTATAAAAATGGGGGGGGGGGGGTTAGGGTGCTTCACAAATTCAAAACACTTGACCCTAGGTTTACGGATCTCCTCATTCCACTGGTGTTGAGTACGTGTGCTGTGGTTCTGGCTATTATGTTTTTCACACTGACGGACCCAGAAGATGAATACTATCTGATTACTCGAGTTGTGATTCTTAGCAATCTTGTTGTGGACATGTTAAGTCTTTCACATGGTGTTCTTGGTTAGTTTGGGTATTTGTAGGAATGTAACATTTTAATGTATAATAGTTATCTTTATTCCCCTTGTTTTTCATCTATTTAGTTTCGATACATTTATTGGTACCAAAAACAAACCATGTAAAACAAGAAACATCATTATAAAACATAACAATGTTCACTCAGACAAGTTCATAAATCCTAGGGCGTCACATGACTTATCATTTTTTTGTGTATCATGTGATTTTATTGGTTCTTTAGACATAAAAAATTAATATAAATTTATTAGAGTGATAGTTGAAGTTAAAATTAATCAAGGAATAATTAAAGGATTACATTGTTCTTATGAAATGGAATAAAATTAATTATGTATATCCACTCAAGAAAATTTATCAACTTTAGTAAATGGATATTGAAATAAAATATCTGGTTACAACCCTAATTTATGATGATATCAATGAAACTTTTCACACCTATTTGGTTTATGGCATTATAGTTGTATATTTTTACAATATGTTTAACTTTCTAACGATCAATGACCTTTTTAAATTTCCATCAATATTGGGGCTTTTTTCTTTTTTCCATGTCTAAATCTTTACTTCCCATAAATTTTCTCCAACTTAGAAACATAATTATCTTTTATTTCATATGACATTAATATTTCATTTCTATAATATTATGTGTATTTTTTATTAACCCTTTTTGTGATGTAGGATTTCAATAATGATATTTTCAAATGAAAAAACAATGATTACTGAGATCGTGACTAAATTGTGAGGATACAATTTATTTAATCTAGGTGGAATGTAACACCTAAAGATTTTAAAATGGGGATATCATGTTTGATATAATATGAGACAAGAGACAAAAATATTAGAGTAGAATATAACACCCTGATCCATTAAGATATGTTCCATTAAAATAAATTAAATCTCTTTAACATATTTTGATGCAAGAAACACCAAGTTTAAAAGAAACACAAAACTCTATTAAAATATTATTCTTTAAACAGAAAAACTATAACCCAGCTATTAAGTAGGTGGGTATTAATATGACTACATAAATTATGGGAATTATATGTTCTACACATGTATAAAAGAAATCTGATGGTTATCTATTTATTATGAATATAATAAATATCATTTGAAAGTGAAAGAAATGTTTTCTAAAGAACTATATTTATCTGAATAGTAGATTAGTCATTCATTGAATTCATAATTAAAAATTAATTCATAAAAACATTATAATATTGATTCAAAAAAATAAACTTAATTTATTAAATCATAATATCAAAATTATATAATTGTTAAAGTTTTTATTTTTTCTAAAAAATTTCAATTTTTGATGAATAGTGATAAATACTGAATATTAATTGGAAACTATCTTATCATTTAAATTATTTATAAAGTTAAATTATATCTTAAAATTATATTAAAGTAAAATTATTTAAATTATATATCTATTAATAAAATTTAGGTATTTTTAATAATTTTCATATTGAATATTGATACAAAAACATTGTAAACATTTTAATATTTCCTTTTTGAAAAATTATTTTCTCATCTCATCTATTGGATAAATTTAAAATTATATTCTTTCACATATTTGAATGGAATATATAAAAATGGGTTTAATATTTGGATCAGAATAAATTACATTATCTAATAATTTTAACTTAATTTTTGACAAAAATTAATAGTGAAAATAGTAAAAATTATTTACCATAGTTAAGTTAAAAATAGTGTTTTATTATAGGATTAAACTAAGTATTAAAGGGTTAAAATGACATATAAAAATGTAAAGGTATTATATTATAGACTTATATCAACATTATATGATCAAAACATTGATCCTACTGTTATTTGTATTCTCTTTTTGTGTGAATGACTTCATCATTTTGGATTCTTTTTGGGAAATTTCCAAGTAATTTCAAAAAGTGTTCCCTTTCCTCACTTATAAAAGGGAACCCCCACCTCCCATAACTATTTCTCACCCATAAATACCTTTTTATAAATGAATCCCTATTAAATTATTTTTTGAAAGTCCTTAAAACATTCTATATCTACTGGTCCTACCAAAAAACTATCCCTATGGTCCTTAAGAGGATATCCATAAGAGGTCACTCTGAGAAAAGGTAATTATCTTAAAAAATATCTTTTATATTATTTATTATTTTTACACATTAAAGTATGTCTTAAAACATAAAATATTATAACATCAGTATCTCTTATATACATATATGTTATTATGTTTATGGAATAATATTTATCAATCTCCACTTCAATCCAATGGGATACGAAATCATTTATCTTTTGTACAGATGACTACCACCTCACGAATCGGTGTAGTTTTTATTTCTGTAACCACCATTAAAGGCTAGATATAATGATGGATTTAACACATTTGTATTATATTTATGAAATTTTTATACATATTTAATTTTAAAATCTCATATACCTCTTTATATTCCATGAAGTTTCAAATATGATAATGTAACTCATGTGTACCATGAACTACTACCTCATGAAGTAATGTGATTCCTTTTTTAGATAACATTTACATGTTATTTAATATATATAAAATTAATAAATTTATTTTTATATATATTAGATGATATTGATATTGTAAAATTAATATATCACTCAATTCCTTACCTTTTCACTTGTTAATGGAATGATGTCTTCCCTCGTTCTTACGTATGATTTTCTATATCCACAAAACAATGTGATTCATTTTCAATGTACAACATTGAAAAAATGTTTCTAAAATGTATATAATAAGAAAATATGATATCTATAACAATAATATCATTCTTTATATGATAGAACTATATCCTATACACAATAACTAAAACTTTCATGATAAAAAATGTATAAGAAAACAAGGGAAATTAAGACCCAAAACTATGAAAATAATGAAATATAATTAACAAAAGGTTTGTAAAATTTTTAAATAAGATCATATATGGTGTGATATATATGATTATATTTACTTAATAGATATATAATCAACTTATTTTTATTATATATGAGGTTTGGACACATAACAACGAAGTCAAACCTTAGGTAAGGGTTTCTCATCTCACTTTTAGTTCTGTGAGACATATGCCATATTCAGCACTGATTTATTTTGGGTGGTGTATAAATTTATCCTTTTTTATTTTATATCAAACATTATTTTATCTTGATGGTATTTATAGTTTCATTGAATTTTATTTCTTTCACAGGCATTGTGATTCAAAATTTACCAAAGTCATAAGGGTTTATTTTACAATCTCATTATTATTCAAGATTGTTTATGTTTACATATACCTTAGAGGAATTTTTTGATATTTATATCATTAAAACATTATAATTTATCCTCATCCAGTTATTCAATAACTTTTTATGAAATCAAAACATTTTACCACTCTTTGGTACTTAAAATGTTTGAGATAATGTTCATAATAAAATCCTTCATTATTTCTCTATTTTGTCAGAAATCCTCTTTCACAAAATCCCATTTTTTGTAAAAATGAATTCAAAAATATTTTAAACCATTTTGAAGTGATTTATTAAAACATTTTTAACTATTATAATTTTTTTACAATATTTTTAAATGATTATTAATATCTTTTTCGAAAAATTCCTTTTTTAATTTTATTGAGAATATGAAAGAAATATTTGTTTTAATTTTTAAAAAATTAATGGAATTTTCCATCATCATGACCAATAAATTTTTTAAAAGTTATCTTAAAATATTTGATGTTTATTTTAAAAGAAAATTATTTTCAAAATGATTTGTGAATTTCTTTTAAAATGTGTATTTCAAAATGAAAGGGTTATTTTCCTGAAAAATGTTTTTAAGAAACGTTTTTATTATTTATATTCATCAATAAAATCAACCATTCAATATACTTATGATCCAATAGAGATATTTTATTTTAATATTATCTTAATTCTTTTTTTTAGATGGGTTATGATCAGTTTTATTGGGTATTTATAGGTTGATACCATTCATATTAATTTGGATGGTTTGTGATTATGTTTTTCCATAGGGGAAAGTATTTAAATTTCATAGGATAGTTTAAATATGATTTTTATATGAATTATGATTCACCCTATTCAGAATAGAAATTAATTAGGCTTAATAAAGTTATGGATGGGGCCTAATACAGCCTGTCGATGCATTATTGGGTCTCCTGAGACAAACTAAATAGGGTTTTGGAAGATTTATTGCCCATTTATATAGATTTATTTGAAAAATTCCTCAGTGGTATTATGAGTCTTAGAACAAAGTCCTGATAGTATGTTTCAGATATCCAAAATTATGTCTTCTAATATTATGAATTTAGTTATTGATATTCCATGTGATTATACAATTAGTTAGAATATCTATGGTTAAGATTCATGCTCATGTGATTATTTATATGGAATTATTTGATCATCATTTATTATTTATATATTATACTAATTTTATAGATTAAATGGAATTTGTTTCAATTTTTTACCTTTCCATTTTGACTATGCCTTATTTATTTATAGATTTCATTGTATTCTTACCCTTATTTTGGCCATGAGCTCAAACCATTCATATGGTTTATTATCCCTGTGATATCATGAAGTGTTTCATGATTGATGTGTTGGGATACAATAAGGGGAATAATGGTAAACTAAAATAAATCCCATTGTTTATGTTATGTTTTCATTCATAATAAGAATTTCAATTATGTATCTAGTTTACCAAGATTATATAAAAATTCAGTCAATTGAGATGTGATTCTTTTTATCTTATGATGATATAATAAAGCATGAACTTTCTCTAATATAGTGGAGTGTGGGTGCTACATGCCATATTATTAATGGCATGATCATTTTTTGAAAATAGTAGTTATATGTATCACTTATTGAATAATTTATATCATACCTTAAATATGTTTCTATTCCCCAGGTTATGAAGAAATTTATTACACGTGATATTCCTAACATGATAGCTTGTAAGCATAATTTAAGAAATATATTAATGAATTATTATGTATTGAGTAGTTTCATATTTAGTGAAAATAATTTCCAATCATTGATAAATATATAAATTTTATCGGTTTTTGTTTTTTCCTATTTATTTAATGATCTAAACCTAAAAGTATTATAAATTTTTGTATTGATTTATTTTAGTCATATAATTATGAGATAGTTATGTCATGGAATCTATAGTTGTTATTGAAGACAGTTTGTAATTTATGTGTTTAAATAACCATATCTAAGATTCCAGGTCTGTGGAATCATAGTGATAAGATGAAATACAATTTTATTTCAAATGGAATTGAAGAAGATATCGTAAATGAAGGTGTGGTTGTATGTTTTGGTAGATATAAGGTTTATAGGTTTCACATTAGTAATAAAATGTTTAGGGAACAAATTAAGTATAAGGAAAGGGTGGAAATGAGAGATTTTTTAAGTGCTATTTTCTTATAGTTTTGTTGGGGAGTGAGAAATAAGGAAATGTTGAATGTTAAGAGTGGAAGGTTATTAAAGGAAGTGGTATTTTCCTTTCAGTGTTACTTTATTATGGAAGGTTTTGAAGGATGTATTACCCAAATCCTAATATATATATGATTGATATTTTCTTATATCATATAGTATGATATAGGGATATCATATTTGATGTATTCCATTATTCCAGGACATTTAAAGTATCATGTTTTGGTTATATCATTTACTATGACATAAGTCCTATCATATTCAATTCCTTGGTATAATATTTTATATGATTAAATAAGAAAACTAAATGGTTTGATTCTTACATCTCTTCCATTGACTATTAATAATAATATGTTTCATAAGAATAAACTCATGGAGGATCATTACATTCATATGTTCAATGAATAACTATTCAAAGTCAATTACATGTGTGTTATAATGCATGTGTAAATATTTTCAATGTTTCAGGAGTTTTCTTAAGCCTTATATAAGGGGAAGTACCCTTTTGATTGGTGTGATACTCTTTCTTGCTTACCAAGATGATTTTATTTCTTCGCATAGCTCTATTTATCCCACTTATACCTACTGAGGAACTACATTTCTATAATAAAAAGAGAAATCCTTTTCAAGAATCATGTTATTTAGTATGGTTTATGCATACTCCATGGAGGAGGGATGTGTTTTTGGTAAACTCTTTGAGGATATTTTTCATGTATACAATGAAAATGGTGGAAAAAAATTATTTAGTGAAATGTACTTGAATAATTATTTATTGTATAGTTCATGCAAGGTTTCATGTTTCTCACATATATATCTTATATTTTTGTTTCTAATTCATTTCCACTATATTATTTGTGTGTTAAATTATCCCTTGAAACCTCAATGTGGTATCAAAGCATTACTTTATTGAATAAATCATGAAATTAATTTTAAATTTTATAATAGCACATTACTGAAAAAACAGACATGTGTTTCATCATTATGATATATTTTATATCATAATAGATAACTTCATGGAATTGGGGGTGATGACATTTTATATTATAACACTTTTTTTTAATTAGAATGAGGCTAGTATGGATTAATCGCAATCAAACCATTGAAGTAAATGATTATTCTTATGTTAATGATATCACATTGGATTTATTCATATGAAGATTAATCCTACACAAAAACTCTATGTGAGATTAGTTTTACTTAATCTTATTAATGATAGCTAATTCCTTGAAATTATTCCTACACAATGCTAGTAATAATTATATTCAACTATTCTATTCATAACCTCTGATTTCTTAGCACTGTTGGATTAATCCAAATTAGGTATTTATATCATAGTTTTGGAATCCATTTGTATAAAATGTGTGGGTAAATCATATATGAGGTTATACTACAAAGGATTAATCTCGCTTGGTAGGATGGTCATAGGGTATGATGACCTGGCATATGGTATCCACTAAGTAAATCCTTTACAAAACAATTTTGTAAGATTCACTTTATATGAGTAGGTTTTCATATCTTATTTTATGAAAGATTACACAACACACCTATCATACATGGTTGTAATTTTATATGAATTAGATTATATAATTAAAAATTATATACATATGATAATTTAGTTTTTTTAATTTTAAACTATTAATTGATTTAAAAATTTTATAATTTTTTTTAAATTATTGAAAAATGTTTTTTGGGATATTTATTAATTTATAAATATGTTTATTTAATAAATACTTATTAAATTTTCATAATTAATTATTCTAAATTTTATAAAAAATTTATTAAATAAATATTCAAAATATGAAATTTTAATATTAAAATAACTTTTACAACTATATGGTATGCCTTATAATTTATAAATAAAGAGTCGCTTTTGAAATTATAATAGTAATTTATAAAGTGTTTATAAATTAAATATTATGGAAAAATATAAAACTATCTATATTTAAAATTTTATTTATTTATTATATTTAATTTGGACCGTTCAAAATAAAGGCCTTATTTGAAGTAATTATTCAATACACGTGAAAATCATTTTTGATGATTGATGTGATCGAGCTTTAAATAATTATAAATATGTGGAATTTCTATTATGTAAATTATTATGTAATAAAATTTAAATATAAAATTTCTTCATTTCAGGGAATATCATATATTTTAGCTAAATTACAAATTATATAATAATATTAAAGAGTTTAAATTGATAATAAATTTAAATTGTTTATTCATTTACTTATGGAATGTCTATAATTAATTTCTAAATTATAAAGTATTTATTTTTATCTTTATTTATAGATTGTTCCTAAATGTTTATCTCATGTTTATATATTTTAATTATTTGTTTATTTACTTTATTACCTTGTTTATTAATTATAGAATTAAAAAAATTATATTTTCAATATACATGTATGATTTAGTTTAAATTGTCAAAATATTTTTCATATTTTCATCAAAAGAGTGACATTCTAGGTGTGATAAATTATTCTATTTTATATGTTGTATTGTACTCTGTTAATATACTGAATTATGAAGTAAATTATGATTTTTACATAGCATGAATAGGATTCATGTACCTTCTTTATGGGATATATTTAGATGTGTAGAGATATAGTTAGATTTTAATTATAGTTAGTTATAGAAGCTATAAGTTCTTTAATGTGTTACACATCAATATTATTTACTCATATTGATTTTAAAAAAGGTATAGGATTCCAAAAATAAATCATTTGAAGTATGTATACATTTAAATGGTATAACATGAGATTAGATGGTGAGATTAAATCCCTTCTAAATACTAAGTGGTAGATTCTTCCCAAAGCATTAATTTTTAATACCTAAATCATCCAACCAGGAAGGTCATTCTAATGTTGGGTGCCCTTAGATTATCTTATGTAAGGTAACAGAGTTTTGAGTTTCCCTAAAAGGATTATGTTCCCATTATTGGCATTATATTTTGGTTACACTTTACCCGTAGACCTAAACTGGATTAGGATACCAATAAAATTGATTTTAGTTTAGCAATATGATGGGTTGGATAAAGTGTTATCCAATCATCTATATAAGATTTTTATGTGACATGATTTGGATGAGGCTCTTCCAAAACAACTCTGTGGTGGGTGAAATGATAATGAGGCTCAAATATTTTTTCAATGTGGATCTTTGCCAATAAATGGATATGATTAGTTGAAAAATGAAAAGTTATTTTAGTGGGAGAATATTTAATAAAATACATTATAAATGTTTATAAAACATGATAATCATATGATAAATATTTTATTATATATTAAAAAACCATCATCATCAAGCATAACATTGATATTAATTCTTTAAAAGGTAGAAAGTCAACATAATAAAATCCTAAGGATAATAAATTTTAATAAAATTTTAAGTAAGAAAAATTCTATATGTTATAGAAACCCCTTCCTAAGTGACCAACCATTGATATTGTAAAAGATAGGGAATTTAGGTGGTTATAAGAATCATTGATGAATTTACCTATTGTTTGAAAGTAATTATATGTTATATAACATTTTTAATTTTATTCACCACTCATATACTCAAAAGTAGCGGGTATATTAATGGCTTATAGATACTAGAGGTCCCCTTAATAATTATTCTTTTTAATAAATTAATTCTAATTTTATAATTTGAAATGTTCCAACAATGTTAATGAGTTCATGAAATTTTTACCCTATTTTCTCAAAGTGTCTAGAAAAGATGAGTTGGTAATGGGATTTCATGGTTATAATATGTTATGGAAATTAAAAGTGGGTACCTTTTTAAACTATATAAAGAAATATAATTTAGAGAGTTGAGTAATGATTCAATTAGTGTATATAAAAGGTTATTTAAAATATAGAGTAATCATAAAGGTCGTATGTTATTTCTATAATATATGATTGTTTAAGAGGAATGAGTTAATCCCACTTTCTATGTGTTTTATTTTTTGAAATGGTTTTCAATGATCACGATGTTTTTACAAAGCACAATTTCAATATATTGGTGAATAAGATAAAGTAAAGAAGAATATTTTTAATGAATATGTGATCCCATGTATTTTGAAATCTTATATTCAATTAATGTATGTGGAAGTCACTTTTTACAAGTTTTTCTAAAAATGATTTTCATTTCTTATAGGAAAATGAAAACTCTTCCCCTTATAGACACATTGAAGGAAAAAAGATGTATGAATATTTGAATCTACATAGATAATTTATAATTATGAAAGTATTATCTCTCTATGATTATATTTGAAGATAAATATAAGAAGAGAATTATCTAAAAGGAATGTATTTTTTATTGGAAATTCCTATACTTTTGTGATACTATTATTATTTTACAAGGAAATTTGAAGGAGTTGAGTAAAAAATCATATCCAAATCAAGGATAGATGAATACATTATTATTTATGATATCCAATATATACTACTTGTCCATGTATAATCATGATATATCCAACTTGAATAGGCATAGTTGAGGTAGATCCCCTATGAAAGGTGGAACTAAAGTAGGAGTAATATACAAGTGTGGGGATATAGTGATCCACCAGTATGAATTGGTACCTAAGTTATTTTAAATAACACCCATGTAGTGAAGTTATTTAATAATAAGAGGAATTTAAAAGGTTTTTTTGAAGTGGTATAATTTAAATGTGGATACTATTCATAAATTTAAAATTATGGACACACAGAGAGCTGTAAATTGAATGACATCATTCATACATCGTCTTCATACTCAAGCCACCTAATGTTTCTACATGTGAGATTTTCATGTTGATAAAATTATTTTTTAATGTTATGACCATTATAGATATGTGATCCCCCCATGCATGAAATTGAGAATCAGATTCCATGATTAGATATGGTTTTCTTATAAATATGATTGACATATGATTCAATCTGAAGTAGATCATTAGAAGAAGAGTGACATGAATTTGTTATTATAATATGAGAATAAAGAACATGGTGGTATGTTATTGTATTTTCATATGTGAATATACTATAAGAAACCTATGAGGTGAACCATAATATATTTCCCTTCATACAATAAGGAGTTTAAATATCTAGATTGATGTAAGGATAATTCATGTAAGGGGATTCATGAATGGAGACCCATAAAAGGATGAGTGAGAAGTTAGTAAGGATGATTATAAAAATTTTATAGGTATAACAACCATACATTTTATTACATATCTATTTTTAATCATCATTCTTCAGTTTTATAAGGGTTATTATATAAATATTCATATGCCTTATTTTCCATTACTATAAAATTTATTCCAGCCTTATGTGTAAGCATCATTTTCCTAGGTCCTAAAGGTAATTAATATTAATATGGATAAATGGGATCTTGGATAGATAATAGATATTTATTTAAGAGTGGTATTATAAAATATATAATTCTTGTGTGAGAGGTGTATGCTTTCTATTAATATATATCTTTGTTAGAGTTATTAGATTCTACTTATTGTGATTAATTGTATTTTGTGTATGAGTGAATTAGAGAGAATGTATAAGTAATAAAACACACATAGAATGATGATGATGAATTAGGAGATACTTTGTGATATGTTCCTCATATTTTAATAAATTATAATTTTTTAATCCTAATTCAGCAAAATTTGGGAAAAAATAGATCTATCGAGAGACATTCGGTACAATTAAATGAGATATTTTCCTAGTTCATGTATTTATCATTAAGAAATTATTTCACTATTTATATATTTTGAATAATGAAAAGGAAATAATCTATTTTAGACTCTAGGTATTTTAAATGTAAATGATATTTTAAGAAGATCAAGAATAAAAGAGGAGAATGAAGGAAATAAATGTTGTGATTATTTTTTATAAATATATTTCATTACGTCAAAACAAATTAGGGATAATATCGTATATTACATTCCAAAATTATAAAGTTGTGAGTATCCATGAATACACAGAGAGTTCCTTTTCTCTTTGTGTTTAGTGAAAAAATAGAAGTTGAAAGGAAGGAAAACCCAGTGTAGTCATATCGTGCTGAAGAAAAAGAACAAAAATAATATGAACAAGTATGATAGGTAGTTTTTTATATTATTTCATATAGAATATAAATTTGTTGTGGATAAAGTAAGAGAATTTTAAAATATGTGGTAACAATACATGACATTCTACTATGAAGTGGAAGAAATTTTGTGCATCTACATCAATTAATATAGAAGAATAGGGGGTGTTTCTTGTACGCTTTTATTTAATTAAGATAATAATAAGATGAATACCTAAGAAAAACTCTAATATAAAGTAATATTTTATTAGTGGAGGACTTTATTGTTATTATCTACACTTATTTTGAAACTATAAAGAGGAATCATAATGAACCAATGGGATGTTAAAGCACTAATAAAAGATATCAAAACATTATTTCAAAATACAAACCTAACTCACTTTAATATTATACGTTTATTACTATTGGGTTGTATGTTCATTGTTTTCCCCTTTTTTACAAAGATTTGAAACTATTATTATTTATTGAACCTTATAAATAATTCTCCACCTTGTGTGTTTGTGTGTTCAAATATGTTATATGAATAAGTGTGGGAGATAATAGATAATGTGAGAAATATTCAACTTTTAGTGACAAATGTAAAAGGAAAGTGTGATTAAAAGGTTAAAATTTCATAAAATATCACTAATGTGAATTCTCCTCCACCCACTAATGTTTAATATATATCTAATAGATTATTTTAATCAGAATTAAAACTGATTCTACCTTATATTGGATTCCCAATTTTTTGAAATTGTTTTGTTTTGAAGAGTAAAGTCTCATATTTAATTTATAATGAAGTTTTTTTTTGTTAAAAAACTTATATTTTAGTTCATAAATCTATCGCTACCAAGGCTATTATGAATAAGAAAATGAAATATAAGATATAGTTGAAGAAATAATTATTATCATATTGAGTGGAAGAATTTTTAGTTTCTCCTTTCCATGAAAACCCATGAAGGTGGATCTTTCATGGATGGAGAATTGGTTGTAGTCCCATATACTACTAAGGTAATGGAAATACTTTCTACCTCATTGGAATTATAAAAATTAGGTGATATTTTGATATATAAATGTTATTGTAAGGATATTTCATGAGAATAAGTAAGAATCAATGATAGTAATCACTTGTATAATGATTCATGTGATACATAACTTGATGTATTGAGAGATATTTCACGTAGTTTTCTAAAAAAACAGTCTCATTTATTTTTGTCATTTTTGAATGTATAATGGTAGAGATCAGTTGACTTGAAGGGGAAAATGATAAAACAGAGAAAAAATTAACAAAAAATGTATTTTATTGTATAAATATAGCTAAAAAAATGGTTCTATTAGAATAATAAATATGGATATTTAATTGATATTCTGTAAATACAAGACTAAATAAATTAAAGAAGTTCAATAAAATGATTAGATTATGATATCTTCTAAAGGGAAGTACCATGAATCTAAAGAAATTTATAAAATCATTACTTATGTTAAGAATAAATAATTTGAGGTTAAATACAAAATGATTATGGATCTTGGAACATTATTCTAAGAGAATAAAAAAATCATTTTGAATAAACTAAAATAATTAAGATAGAAGGTGAAGATAAAATAAGGGTGATTTGGATCAGATGAATTTTCCTACTTTTAAAAATTGTATGCTTTATATTACATAATAAAATATAAAAACCAATACAGCTAGGTCATCACAAGAAGATTATAGAGAATATGATATTCCCATATAGTGTTCATATGGGTAATAAAATTATAAAAATCTTATATTATGTTGAATGGATACATTGATATCATTTTATAATCAAACTTTAATGAGAAACAAAATAGAAGGTGATATCCATTTCAAATTATATTTCTCAAGCTAAATATGTTTCAATAAATAGTGAATGTTTCAAATTAAAACATTTATTCTATATCTGAGGAGAAATGAGTAAATTCATACTACTATCAAAAAAGTGTATAGAATATGGTTTTGGAGTGATGGATCCCCAAAATATGACTAAGTTGTGTAGGATAGATCCTAATGAAAAGATTCTTTTGAAACTAAAAATTACGCACTGCAAGTAGTATATGAATAAATAATAAGATTTATAGGGAATTTTTTTTATTGTAACAAATTTGGGAATTGGGAATTAAATTTTCGTTATAATCCATCATCTCTGGTTGTAAAAAAATGAATCCAATTTGAAAGGGAGAAAAAATGAGAAGAAGAAACATCCATATATTAGAAAAAAAAATTTATAACTCCAATATATTTTTTAAAACATATAGATATATGTGATGTTGTAAATGTTTGATGTCACAAGGATGGTTCATGACTATATCAACATACATAAAAATTAAATTTCAACATAAGACCATATAAATTAATGAAACAATGTGATATATCCATCGAAAATAAGTTAATGAAATTTGATAACAAGTGAAACCCTAAGAGAATTTCAAATAAGGTCGATGGTTAATCATTAAGAAACAAACCAAATAAGATAAAAAAGAGTGTTTCATAAAAGGAAAGTGTTTCATATATTATGGATAAATAATACATAAAAAATAAACATGAAAAAAGTCATTGATTTGTGTATTTTTGGAATAAATCAAAATCATAATGGGAAATTAGTTTGAAAAATCACAAAAGGATTTTTTCTGCTAAATTAAATATCAAGAAACCATTTTGGAATTTCAAGATGGATACCAATTTACCAAAATATTTTTTATGAATTTCTACATAAGATTTGGAAGTGGAATGAAATGTGGAAGAATCATAAGAAAATATAATTCTAATGGAAAAGAGAAGGTTCCACATGAATGTCCATGATTTCAAGGGAATTTTTGAATAAATGATACCCCAAGAAGAGAAGAATAATTTTACAGGTGATGTAATAATTCTAGAAATAATTATAATGGTGGTTTAACCAAACTTTTCGAAAAATAAGAAGCCTTATGAAGATAATGGAAACATTGGGTGTAAAGGTTGTTAACAATATAAGCACCCTTCACAATGAAGTTGAAGCTGAAAAGAGAACCATGCTTCCAAAAGTAAAATCAAATTAAAAAACCAGATGTGTAAACATGAATATTGAAAATAGTGGAGTAAATTGGTTTAGAAAATCATCTCAAACATAATATTATCTTATAAAATAAAAAATTCCCCCTTATTCCATTATTTTTTTCTTTTATTTTTATTTAAAATGATGTGAATTTAATTTTAAGAAAGTTATGTGATGGAGAAACTAAAGAGTGTATTTTTTCAAAATAGGATATATAAATGAAGAATCCACCATCCCAGCTTTATTGCTTAAATTTTATTCTAAATAAATATTGAAAAAAGAATCATCTTTGATGAAGTTAAGGTATGCTGTCAAAAATGTATAGTTGTATGAAAAGATCCATTTTAGTTTATTCTATATTTGGGAAATCTTGTAATATATTCATGGAAGAGATTTATATTTATAAAGGTTTCGAATATAGTCTTCATGATAGAGAGAAAAGTAAATAATATATGAAAAATATACTATAATTATCCATATCTAAAAAATATTTGTTTTATAGAATTTTCATGAAATGGTTTTCATAAAAAATGTATGATTTCTTAATCTCTCGCCTTTTGTAACAAAAAAAGATCCTGAAATTAAGGAAGGTTTTATAAAATAATGACCATGTAGGAAATATAGTAGAATATTCCAGGATGATTTTTGAAATTAAGACCTTCCTATTATAATTTAATGATTTTTACCATTGTGTTAAAGTCAATGAAAGAAATTCTAGTTGATATAATCCATGCGAAATTTTGTATAATATTTGTTATATCAATTATAACTATAAATTACCTCAAACTAAAATTATTGCATAGATTCCAAAAAACAAGATGAATATCTTATTTAATTTGGTATCGTATTATTTTTAATGGACACAATTGATGCCTAAATAAATCCATATTTTTTATGCACAAAGAATTGATCACATCGACTTCGAGTGGAATGATTGATGGTACATTTCGTAACATCAAAATTATAGCATCCACTAATCCAATTTGTATTTCTTTTCAATAAGGGGTATGTAGTAAAATGAAATTAATGATTAATTTGAAGGGGGGAGAATAAATGGATGGAGATAATGTGTGTATTGACTTATAATCTAAATGTGTTTCTAATAAATAAATAGGGGTGATTATTGACCCCACATTGTATTTTGTAGTAGTGAAAAATTCTATTGAAGAAGAAGAAAAGATATCAGGTATTGTGTAATATTATTTTAAGTGAATGAAAGTGGAATTAATATTTTGGAACATATTTTGAGTTTTATCAACATTTATTATATGATAAGGGAATATCATATCTTTGGTGATATATTGATGTAAAAATACGATTGAACATTTGAATCCACATAGAGAATTTATAATAATCAATGTCATTCGATCTATAATGAAGTTTTATGTTAAAAAGAGGAAGATAAGTTTTTATGGTTTTTATTTGTTTTTATTGTAAATTTATACACTGAAATATATCCATTATTTTTGGAAATGTAATTTTTAAGTATTTGACTAAAAAAGGTGTGTCCTTATCATGTCCAATCAAATACCTGAGTATCTACGATATCCTAAAGATACTACCTATTAATGATTGAAGGTTATCCATCTAGTTAGAAGAGTTAGGGTGAGGTTAAAGCCTCTACACAGGGAAATTTGGAGTAGTAAGAAGTCACATTTGTGGGGTGACATGGGGACATTCATGTATATGGAGTTACCTAAGGGGTTTTAGATCCTATCCATAGATCATATTTATTTTTTAAATATTTTCATTTCAAAGGAATTTTTTATTTTGAAAATTTAAAATGTGGCTATTGTTCATCTATTTAAAAATACAGAAACATGTTTGTTATAATAATAATTACTTTTTTCAGGAATCATCTTTAACCTTATGCCACAACAGGTTTCTATATATAGTATTTTCATTTTAATCCCATTTTGTTTTCATGTTGATCCCATGTTGGATATGTGATCCTGCATATTATATCACAAGAAACTCATTCCAATATTAAATATTTTTGTGTTATAAATATTATTGATAGATGAGACAATGTTAAAAATGTCACTGGAGGAAGAGTGACATGAAATTGTCTCCATAATGCAATAATGAGAATTTTAGTGGTTTTTTATATGAAGTTCATATTTGAATTAATAATAATAATCATGGTAAGTACAATTGAATATGTTTATATTCCAAGTAAAATTAGTTGTTAAGGTTCAAGATCAATTTAAAGAGAATTCATGTTAGGAGATTAATGAAAAGAGGGCCATGTTGATTTTACAAAAAAGATAGTAATGATGAATTTAGGAAATATGTAAGAGTGATTCAACTAAATATGGGATGGTCGTTGTCAGGATAATTCAATCCCTATACATAATAATCATTTTCAAGGTATACAATCTTTATTTAATACATATGTGTAATCATCATTTTCCAATTTCATAAGGGATATTCCATCTATACAAGTAAGTATCATTTAGATGACTTGTAAAGATAATCAATCATTATAAGGACAAATGGAAGCTCATGAGGATGATTGATATCACATTAATAGTGTGATCAAAACATGTATGTATCTAGTGTGAGTAATGTATGAGTGTTTTATGTATGTTTTTTATATGATTCATCATATTATACAATGTATGAGTCACTTGATATTGCATATGAGAGTTCTAAGTGGAATATGTGAATCAACCAACACTAATATAATGATGTTGATAAATAAAATAATACTTGGTTATATGTTATACATTTTTTTAAAGAATTTTTATTCGGTTAATTATGATCCCAATAAAATTTTGAAAAAATATATCTATAGATAGACTTTTACATCAAAGGAAGGATCTTTACGAGGGGTTTTTGGATTTTTCATGCATACATGGATTTTAGTTTAAATATGTGTAGTTTTTGGAAGAAGTATAAGTAAAGAATATTCCCATGTATTCATGGATTCTAAAAGTTAATTAGATTTTGGGAACACCAAGAATAGAAGAATATGAAGGAAATTGATTTTGCTATTATTATTTTTAAATATATATTTTTTAGGATAAATAAAAATTTAGGATAATAAATCATACTGCATTCTAAAATTTTAAATTTCTAAGAATAAAAAAATTTATAGAGTGTTCTAGTGTAGTTTATATGAATTGGATAAGAAGAAAAAGATAGTGAGGAATAACCAGTGTAATCTTATCTCACTAAAGAGATCATATTGTGAAGAATTAGATTAAATAGAGGGAGTTCAATGTATCTTAGTTTTCATGGAAAATGAAGTCTCCTATAGTCATTGTAATTGAAAAATAAAAGAGTAACATGAATCACACAACTTTTTTCTATGTTATCAAATAATATTTTCATGAAATATTATACATACAGAAGAATATGAAAGTGTTTCTTACAATTTTTTGTAAAATTAAAATAATAAGAATAAGAATAACTAAGAAGTAGACCGATAAAAAGTTAGATATGGTTAGTAAAGGAATTTATTTTATTATATTCACTAATTATGAAACAATTTTGAGGTAGTATAAATAACCAATATAATTAAGAATCGTGATTGAGTGACATAAAATAATACTTTAAAGGATAGGCGCATATAATTTTATGATTTCAAGTTTATTACTTGTGGTTCATGTGATTGTGAGTTTTTCTCATCCATGCCAAGGATTTGTTACTTTTATAACGTATTAAACCTTGTAAAAACATTTTCTTCTTTTTTTGTGTGTGTGTTTGGATGTGTTTCATGAAAAAACATGGGTGAGAATAGATATTGTGGGCACCATTCACCTAACTGTGATTGCGGCAGAATAAAAATATCATTAGAAGGATTAAATTGGATAAAAGGTCACCAATATTGATTCCCCCCACCACCTCTCTCTATGTTTTGAATACATCACTAATTAGTATTTTTATTGGAAAGGGTTTGTGAAACTCCATGGAATGTACATGTTAAGTATAAGTGTTATAGAAATTAATTCTTTAATTTTTTAGGGTGTTTGATACCAAATGGATAATTTGTAAATATTATAAAAATAAAATATTTGAAAATCAAGGGTATAACTAATTAATCATAAATTTTTCATTAATATTATGAATCAAAGATTTTCCTCCTCAATGATTTTAATGTTAAGGAAACTACCAAGCTCAAAATTACTCTAAATAAAGGATGTGTATAATTTTATAATTTCAATTATATGATAAGAGAAGTTATTTAATAAAAAATGTTGTTATGAATAATATGAGATGATGCATTCCACACAGAATATTTATAGTTCATCAGATTGTAAAAAATGTTTCATAAGAAGATATAGATATTAATAATTTTATCAGGCATAAAATTATTTTTCGAAATGTTGGTTAAAATAGGAGAAAGTGAAATTCTACCACCATAAATGGAATATTTTAAATAATAATCTTATATTCAGAAAAATAGCTAAATACCATATATGATATGAATGAAATAATTTATTTGTTTAATATTCCCACTTAAAGAAATAAGTTGTGTTTCCTAAAAAAACTGATTTGGTATTTATTAACATGATATTCTAGAGATAATTATGAATATGAGGATCATGGGAGTGTTTTGAACTTATAAATATTCAGAGATTACAAATAAAGGATAATTCCAATCAGACAATAAATTAAAATATCACCTTAATGGAAAACATTTGATTAAAATATCCCCAAAATTGATTATGGTGAAATTATTAAGATGTCTATGTAGACAATAGAAGTTGTTAAAAATGTAATACTTGATGTTGTGAAGTAAAAGAGTTTGAATATATTCAAGGAACTTAACATTAGTAGGAGGTTTTTATTAGGTATTAATATAGAGATGTGAAATTAATTACATAGAGATATAATAAGTTTATAAATCCTCTATAAGTGAAGTAAGAAAAGGGATGATCGATAATTCTGTTATATATGATATGTTTTAATTGAACTTATGTATGGTTTTTTTATGTATTATTATAGGATTTTTAGAGTATGAAATTGCATCATGTTATACCAAATTTAATCTCCACTTTATTTTTCTTTCACATTGTCTACATACATATATATATTGATGTAATTTTTCAAAAGTGAAATGATAATTTAACTCTCAATGTATGATTTTGAGTTATCCATAACTGATTCTAATCATAAAATAATATAGTTTTTGATTAAATGTTATGGTTATCATGAGTATGATTCATGTGACATGATATTGAATATACCCATGAGGAATAATATGAGTTTTTTGTGTTGGATGAAGAATGAAATATACCACATAGAGATTCATACACTATTTCTTTTGTATACATGGTGTGCATGGTTTATATTTAGAGTCCCCAATACCATATGTTTATGGGATACCTAGAAGGAAAACCTTTTTACATTGATTCAATTAATTTAAAAGCCTTAAGGCTTAGCTAATCATGGATTGTTTGGATATGTTACTGATCATTTAATATATTATAGATCAACTAAGATGGTATTTTTCCTCTCATATGATGGGTATGATGTTTTTTCCCATGACTAAGATAGGTTAAGGAAGTGAATTTTTATACCTAGATGGATCATATGAGGTGTATATCTACCATATGAGGTGTACATAATAGGCTCATTCATAAAGATGAATGACATGTGATATATTCATCAACATCTTCAGTATATACACAGAGAATCACAAATATATGAGTAGGATTTATGAGATTAATATACATCATGTCTTAGGTTCACCTGATGTATTGGTAAAGTTATAATATGAAAATGCATGATTGTATATGATACAGATAGTGGACATGGGTATTAAAATACATATATTTGATTTGTATCACATGAGATCACTTTGTATATTGAGTATCACTGATGATTTTCTTCAAAATTATCTTTCACAGTAAAATTAACAATGGATTATGGGATCATGGTTTTGGTTAACTAAAAAGGGATTGAGTTTGACTTAGATAAATACTATAATGCGATTTAGAGTTTTATGTTTTATATGGGAATTTATAAGGTATTACATATGACTTGATACACAATGAGGCTAATTATATCTTCCCAAAAGTGTATTTGAAATATCTAAAAGGGATTTGGATATTTATTCAAAAGTTATTGTATATTATATTATATAAAGTGAAATGTAATTATGTTTTGTAGAATTTAGTGAAAGTAAGATATTATTTGAGATATTCCCTAAATCCTAGTATGTAATTGATACATATTATCCTTTATCAAAGGGTTAAATATAAGGATATCCAATTTATAAATTTCCATTCATATATGAAAATTAAAAAACCATTGCTCGGGTATATCATTTACAATGATATAAGTGATATCATATTCAAAAACATGGCCTACTTTTTTATAATATCGGAGTACAACATTAAATATATTATTGATCAGATCACTTCAACTATATATCATTAACAATACATTTAATATAATAAAATAAATGGTGGATTTTTTTATTAATATAATGAATTCATAACTTGATAAAGTCATTTCCTCATGTGTTTTTTAACACATAAGTAAATGTGTGAGAAGGATCATGAATTGTCTTTAGACTGATATAAGAGGGGAAGTTCCCTTTTAATTTTTTTGATACTCTGGCATATTTACCATCTCGTTTTTTTCATGTGTTAAGATCTTTTTATTCCACCATTTCCAAGTTAGGCATTAGCATTCCATAGTAAGAAGATAAATCCCACTCTGGAATTGACTGATATTATACAACTTATAGATACACCAAGAAATAGGGTTGTATTTTGGATTACTCCTTAATGAACATTAGTAAGAATATGATAAATAAGGAAGATAAAACTTTAATAGTGAATGGTACATGAAAATATTTTTATTTTACAACTCATACATGTTTTCTGGTTTCACATACGAAGATCTAGTTTTTGGGATTTATATTTTTTTACAATTCATAGTTTAAGTGTTAAAATATCCCTTCAATCATTATAGATTGTTACATGAACATCATTCATAGTACCCCTCTTGGGTCGGTAGCAAATTTGAGTGTGAACCTCAAAGAAGAGTACTTGTAGGCCATGACATAGTGACTTTCACTAAGGGTATTAAACACACCCATGGGAGGTGTTACCCTCATAGTTTACCATGAAATCAGGAAATAAACTAATAATAAATATACTATAAAAATAAAACCTATCCTATGATACATGTAATTTATTACATAAATTACTGTATTAAAATGAATACCCAAAATAAGACACTCCTATAGAAATGATTCCATGAACACTAGCCAAATACATGTTATAATCTAGTAAAATTCATCTTTTTCAACAACTCCCTCCTATAAATTTGAAAAATAGATATAGGGATAACCATCCAAGTATAACAAGTATGATCCTCTCTAAAACCTCTCATGAAAATATAGATTATACATACTAATGCCTCAATGATTAAATGGTGAAACCAACTCCTTACCTATACCAATTCATGTATTAACTATCCAAACTATGTCTCACTCACCCAAAACCACATACAAGTATATTGAGATAATATCAATTAAATATATGTGAAGGGACACTGCGTCCACTTCCCCACTAAACTAGTCACCCTCAATCCTCAAAATCATATGCCATGGTTCTCTCATTACCTACATATCCGCACAACCACATAACCATATAATCATATCACAATCATATTTAAATAACCACATGCATATCCACATCATCAAACATCCACATATCACATATAAACAAAGAATATAATTATGAAGAAAATAAATCTCATTCCCTTCTTCTCCTGTAGATATCACCATCATGCATCTATATCATAAAAAAAATATTTTATATTATAACCAGATTCCATATATAAGATCATAGTTTATATTAGAGTTATTGAACATTTAGTTTCAAGTTTAATTACTTTTTTTATATTTATGGAGATTAATAATGAGTTTATGATGTAAATTATTATGTTTGGGACTTGTTCATAGCCCAAAGACTTTAGTTTTAGTGGAAACAGTTGGGACACACAATTAAAAGAAATAGCATTGCCCAGTCAACATAGTTTGAACAACCCAGGTGGGGATTTTCAACTCATATTATAGGGATTCATAGTTTTAATTAATCATGTATTTAGGACACATGGACATATAGGTATGGTAAATTGGATTCCCATAGGATGCACATGGTATTTCTAACTGTGCACTGTAGGTTTTACAATGGGTGTCTTGGGATAAAACTAGGAGCATGAATGGAACACGCTTTTGGAAACCATATATCCAAACCATGGAACTTTTAGGCTTTGTGTAAAATGATTTTTTCCATGTTCCATTTTATGAACTCACCCCTCCTAATTCCTTCTTTTCCATAAAACAACATCCCCTCTCTTTATCCATTTTGATCTCTCTCAATGATAAAGATAAGATATGAATCTATTCCTCTGTTCAGACTCAAATTCCAGATTTATTTTTCACGTTGGTTAGAAACATGTATTATTTCTATTCCTTTAGTTACTTTCATCTTTATTCATCCAATTTAGAGAGTTATTTTGGTGCAAGATCATATGACTTATTTTTAAGGTAGTTTGTTTATTTTTCTATTTTCTTCTGATCTGGACCATACCAAGGGTCGATACTAGATGAGTGATCTACTATAGGCATAAAGAAGGTGGTATAGTATCCATATTTCATCTATTGTTGATTTATTATATGCATCATGATTCTACACACCATGTTTTCTATGTGTTTCCTTAAAAATACACATAAACCTTGTTTAAATTTTTATCCTTTATAGAAATACCTTGTATACCCTTATTCTTGTTGGGATTAGTCCCCATATACTATTTCCACCCCATGAGGTGTGCCTATGGAATTTTACTTGATATTATAATTTTTATGTGACCAAACCCTACTATATATGGTTTTGTCTTGACCACAAAATGTAATGTATGAAGGAGTTAAATTTAAAGTGAGTGAAATTACCACATCTGGTGGTTAAATAGAGGCAATGGTTACACCCTTGTTAATGTGGAACATTAATACATTATAAAGAATATTTGACTCTTTATAATTGTGATACTCAGGCATGGAATCCATTATAATTATGAAAATTTGGTATGATGTCATGTATAATTGTTATACTCGATAATGGATTCCCTTTTAATTTTAATACTCAGTTGCAATGTCCATTTTACATATGATACTTAGGATTTTGAATTCCATATACTTTTTATACTTGGGAATGAAATCCCTTATACTTGGGTTACACAGTAAGGGAGTCCCTTATACTTGTGATAATTGGGAATAGAATCCCTTATTCGTATGATATGTGGTAATGTATTTCATTCTATCTTATAATACTCAATTAAGGCATCTCCTCCTACTTTATGACACTCTAGTGACTAGAAATGAACACTTGAGTTAAGACTTGGGCTCTAGATATCAATAATTATGTAAATATATGGCTATAAACATCACTATTTATATAGAAATTTTTTATATAAACCTCCATATTCACTTATACATATATTTTCTTGATGAAATCTGTTTAGGCATTTTCTCAACATGGGTTGAAGTAGGTAGTGTCATCTTGGTGTCCTTCAAGAACTTGATTTGACCATTAATAAATTATAATACATCTTTACCAATATTATAAATACACACTACTAATATTTTATTCCCTAACTGGATACTTCTATATGTTTTTGGAGATGGCCTACTGAGTATATCTCACATCATGTTTGGGACTCCACTTGGTACCCAAAAAAATCATGGATATAGGCTGGGATAAGGTAAAGTGCCCAGTTTTCGATGCATGATTGATTTTTTAATGGGTTTGAGGGAGAAAAGGACCATGATATGGCTTTTTATTCTATCTATAGATAATATTTTGTTCTTTTCATTATTTTGATAAACCTTTATATTTGGGTTCTTGCGGCTAGATTTTCTTATTTCTTTTTTAGAGGCAGGACATTAAATCCTTTTTATATGGTACTAAATATTTTTATTGATAAATGATTATTTTATCTGGATGATTTACCTTTTACTATTAGTTTATATAATTATTCAATTCATTATTCATTTATTACACCACTGTGATAATTTTATTATGAGGGTATAGCCTCTTTAATGTGCCACCATAGACCCTCAATGCTAGTCGGTAGCCTCTAGAATACAAGGCATTGTGCATGAAGCCATGTGACCAACTAGCTGGAGGAACCACATAGTGGGTTCTGTGTAGGTATGTCACAAAGTGGTATCAGAGGTTTAATTTTTTCCATATTTTGTTTGGATGGCATAAAGAAGACTATAACGTGTTGGGATTTGTAAATGAGATCGTTCTTGGGAGTAGCAAACCCATGTATTGAGAAAATCCAAATTACCAAGGATGGTAGTTGTTGTTTTGGATTCATCTTATTAAATTTGTTTTGATTCTACCATTGGGGGATGAAATATATGTGTGATTTATATTATTATTATTATTATTACTATTGGGGATTCAATTTTACCCTTTTCCTGGTATGGAATGGGAGTGTTGGATAAAGCCAAATTGTAATCACATAGATATTAACTTGTCTTAAATTATTTCATACCATTATGTTCATTTCATTAGTTATATTTCCTATGATTGGTATGAGTACCTTAAATGGTATAAATATAATTTTTCTCATGCTTATTTCATGATAATCATAACCATATTTAGTTACCTAAACTATCAGCATAAAACTAATTGTTTTTTTCTACATATATTGATGTTGACACCTTAATTAGTCTATTATGTCATTTTTATTCATGGACCATTGGTCACATGGGATGGAAAATGTTTATGTATAGGATTAAATAGATTCCATATTTCAATTTGTTAATTGTATAGGACTTTATAAATTGTAAGTGGTGGTATCTAAAATTTAACCTTTATGATGTTTCTATCTAATTAAAATATGAAGATTTTTTTTCAAATTCTAGAATGAAATAGTCATCCTTAAATATGGATTCTAATTTCAAATTAAGTGGTGTTTCATATATAACATGAAATTGAATCTCTATATAAAAGGGCCCCTAAATTATAGAAGAGAAAATGAACCTAACCTAACCTTAGTTGTTGGTGGTAGGCAGTATCTCTTGCATTTTTATATCTGTATTTCAACCAAACCTAGATTTTGTAGCAATAAGAGGTGTGTGAATTTTATATAGAAGGTCTTGGTGCCTATTGTTTTCTTATACATGAGGCATATATCATTATAAAATCATATCTAAGTCTTGTTTGTAGAATTTTTTGATCTATTCCACCATGAATCCATCAAGTCGTATGACATTAGGGTGTTGAAGACCCCAATCTGGAGGTGGTGCTACCTGAACCACTAGTGTAACCTATAGTAGTGACACCTATGGCTCATCATATCACACATGATCTGGGAAATAATACTATGTTTTGAGTGGGATTCATGAGACATATGAAAAATATGAAGGTAACACTACAACTTTCCCTTAATATGGAAGAGTTAACAATATAATTTCAGTAGTATCATTCACCCATGTTTTTGGGGGATGACAGTCCTTAGGATACAAATTCATTGTAGGAGACCATGATAACTCTCTTCGAGAAACTGGACACACTTCATGAGATGAGAGTGTGTCTCTCTAGGTATATACTTCGAGATTATTCAATGTAATGGTGGCATGTTATTACCTGGGTTTATCAGCATCAGGGTTTGGCCTATGATAGTTTTCTGATAGTCTTTTATGACTATTTCCTTCCTCAAATTCCAGTATTGAGAGTTTATACATCTGTAGAAGGGTATTATGTTCATGATTGACTATTATTATCATTTCATAGAGCTAAAATACTTTTATTTGACTCTTGTTGGTGACACATTGGAGAAAATGAGGAATTTTAAGGATGGGATCATATACACCTTCTGATCTTAGGTAAATTTCCTTTAGTTGACCATCATTTTAGTAATAGTAAATCAGACCCTCATCACCAAGCACAAACTAAGGGAAGATGAAGGTGTGTACTAGGATAGATTAGAACTGAGACAAGGAAGTGGTTTGACTAGTGTCTAGAAACCATTCTTTGAGACTGCACATAGGATTAGTAGCTGTCAGATGAAACCCACTAACAATTGTGTTGTTTTTCACTAATGTGGGAAGATAGGGAATAAGAGGCCCCAATGTTCTAGATACCCTATTGAGTGTCGAGGTTGTGGTGGTATACGTCATCCTCAATGTTTTTAGGACCTTTCTATCTATACCTAGTCAGATAGGACCCCTAATATATCTTCCTTTAAGAGTGGGATCTTTAACTCTTCATCAAGTAAGTATCTATGTTACTACTATCCATCACAATAGAAGAGGTTGTCATGGACGATGTTTCTAGGCTTCAGATGTACAATGCCAATAGGGTGGAATTACACAGGGTGGTTAGGTTGTATCTCAAGGTCATAGAAAATGCCATATATATATAGTGTAGCCTTTCCAAGAGGATCATATTTTCATCTTATCTTCCATTAGAGGTACTATTCTAGTAGACTCTACATTAGTGTTTTCCTTATTAAACATGTGTGATTCAAATTTTTTCCTATATATTTCTATTATTGATAGTATTAGTGTTGAAATATGGTACTTTTAATGGGTAATGATAGTAAATACTCTTTTGGGTATTCATTTTGATAGTGTACACATGTGTATGGAGTGCTCCCATGAGGTAGGAAATAATAATTTCGTATGGGTCCTCTTCTTACTCAAGATGATGGGATTTTATTTCATTCTCTTGATATACATTTTGGTCCCCTTACATTCCAATATAAACTATTATCACCATATTTTATGATTTATATCACATGTTGGTGATAATTTTCTTCAGAAGGATGAATGTGATGTATAGGCAAGATGAGATGGACTAGAGCTTCGGGGACAGAGCAGAATGATAGGCCATATTTCTAGACACTTTCTAGATTATTACGTTGTACATCAAGATGATTTCACTTTGATATTTGATTAATTTAGAGACATCATTCCAGAAAAATTTTCTAGACTACCTCCAAACAGAGATGATTAGTTTACTATCAAGCTTGTTCCAAGAGAATCACTGATATACATTCGTCCTTACAGGATGGCTATGACTTAGTTAAAGGACCTCAAGAGGCATCTTAAGGATGTAGAGGCCAAGGGTTTTCTACAACCCAACATGTCAATATGGGTTTCACCTATAATTTTCAACAAGAAGGAAGATTTCACCCTTATACTTTAGATAGATTTTTTCAATTGAACTAACTTAGGGTTTAGAACCAGTTTCCACTTCCCTGTATCATTTTCCTCTTCAACCAAGTCTAATGAGCTCAATTTTTCTCCAATATTGATTATAGGGTAGGATGTCATCATGTATGAGTTATACCTTCATATATACTTCATAATAATTTTAATATTAGGTATATTAATTTAGAGTACCAATTTATGTCTTTTGGTCTTATGAATGTACCTTCTATTTTCATTGATTTGATTAATGAGTTTTTTCACCCATCTATGAATTTATCTATGATAGTTTTTGAGGTTGATATGATGGTGTAGTTCCATAATTTACATGACCATCTCAATCATCTTAAGATCATATTAAATTCAATAAGAGAGCACTAACCATATACTAAACTTGCTAACTACTACTTCTGGATTCACAAGGTTCACTTTTTTTCACGTTTTTTAGAGACATGTGTATCAGTTAAAACAAAGAATGTGAGCATCGTTGTTTCCTAGTATCAGCCCAAGAAAATCATTTAAATATGTATTTTCTTGGGTCTACATGGGTATTATAAGAATTTTATGCAGTAATTTTCATGAATTGAATCACCTCTTACCGGTTTGACTAAAAAGGGTGTGATGTTTAAGTGGTCTGAAGCATGTGAGATGGCCATTAAGGATCTAAAATGATGAATGCCTTCATTATAAGACATGATTATTCCAGAGTGAAGTAGATTTTATAATTTTTTTTGTGTTTTATTAGGCGTTTGGATAGGATTATTTTTTATGCAAGATAATCCATTAGTTGTATGTAGGTCTAGTTAGTTGATGACTCTGATGAGTAATTACCTAACACACGATCTTGAGCTAGCAGTTGTCATTCATGTCGTATTTTTTTTATACATTACTTGATAGGAGAGAGTTTTATAATTCTTATAGACCCCAAAATCCACAAATATATCTTTACAAAGTGTGAAAATAACCTTAGATAGATAATATGGTTTAAATACATTTATTCATTTGACTTTTAGCTTGTCTAAATGCCTGGTAATGGAAATGCAATTGTTGAGGCTTTGAGGAGAAAGACTTAGAAAAAATCTATTTTGGAATCTAGCAATGAATGAAAGTTGGTGGATCTTATTTATGGGAATAATATATAGGTTTATGAGATTCATTTTTATCCTTTACTTGTGACTATATCAGTAAACTCAACAATTATGGATTTATATAAGAGGATGTCATTTTCTAATCATAAAGGCTTGGTCCCAAGGGCGATCATTTATTGTGGAGATAAATAAATGGTTTAGTCAATCGATGGAGATGAGATCCTCCTTGCTCATGGATGTGTTTTAGTGCCTATAGGCATGTGGGAGGAACTAATGTGAGAATATCTTGATTCTTAGTGGAAATTATAACAAGATATTTATAATATATACTGAGGCATGTGCCTTAAGAATTGGTGGTTGGGGATGAATGGTAAGATCCTAGGTTTTATCATGATGTGTTCCACTTTTTAGCAAGTGAAGGTGGATCACCAGCATCCTTCTAGCTTGCTACATCCATTAACAATCTCATAATAGAAATTGTATGATGTCACTATGGATTTTTTAACCAGTTTTCTGAGGTATCCTTGAGAAAATTACATGGTTTGGGTAGTCATGGATAAGATAATGACGGTCACCCACTATCTTCGTATTAGGGAGACATTATCAATGGATTATCAGGGGAAAGAATATTTCCATGAGATTATACACCTACATGGGGTCCCCTGTACCATAATTTTTTATAGGGACTCTTGTCTTATGTTGAAGTTAAATTACGGGTTATAAAAGGCTTCCAGGATATAGGTTTTTCTGAGAACAACCTTTCAACCACAAACTAAGGCCCAATACAGGTATTAGAGAACATTATCCAAGCATGAATCCTTGATTTCAGAGGTTCTTGGGGAAAAACATATATCTCTTGATGACTTTTCTTGTAATAATATCTTCAAATGTACTATAAATATGGATCATTATGAGGCCATATATGGTACGTCATTCCGTTCAACCCTATATTGGTTAGAGGTAGAATAGGCATCATATAAGGACTATATCACATTTAGGATAATTCAATGCAAATACAACTTATCATGAAACATATGGTTACTGCTTAGTCTAGAAAGAAATATTATGATGATTTTCATAAAAGACCTCTTGAGTTCAAGGTCAGAGATCATGTTTTATTGTGTGTGTCACCTAGACTATCACATGGATGTATTAAGATCTAGGGCAAGAAATCACCTCATTATATTAGTCCTTTTTAGATTCTATAGAGAGTCAGGCTGATTTTCAGTTATTTGAAGTTACCTAAGTGGTACTAAACAGTGCCTGATGTATTCCATATATCATAGATTTACTGATATCATGCTGACCCATCTCATACTTTTGATCCTGAGGATGTTTAATTAGAGGTTAATGATTATTTTGAGGAGTATCCACTTTGTATAATTTATTAGAGCATAAAGTCTCTCTAAGGAAGGTATGTCCCATAAGTACAAGTGCTATTGAATCGTGTCCATGTATAATATGAGACTTGGAATAAAGAGGCTGACCTATGTGGTCAAAAATCAATTTTATTCCTAAATTAAGTTTTACCACCATTGGAATGGAATATCAGGGAAGAGTTTGTTTAATGGGGGAAGACTGTAAGATCATGAATTTTCATCAAGATATTAAAACCTTCAGTTTTTTGTTTAAATCGTTACATTTATCTTGATATATATTTTTAATAAGTTTATGGAGGAAAAGAGGATTTTCATGGATTTTTTGACCATGAATCCCTTGGTTTTGGAGGAAACATCTAGGATGCATAGTTAGGAGAAACTATGTTTCACAATCTGTATGGTTAGAAAAAATTGATTGGGGGGGGGGGGTTCTGGGAATAGAGGAGGGGCGCATGGTTTGACATGACCATTAATCCTAGCCATAATAAACTAAGGTATGCGATAGAGGTTTCTCATAGTCTATGCATTGTTTGTCTAACTGTGCATTGTAAGCCATGTGTCAGGTGTCTTGGTGTATATATGGGAGCACGGTTGGTGCCTGGTTTGGCCAACCATGTGGCCTTAAAATGTGACATTTAAAATTTTGTATAAATGATGTTTTTTTCTCATGTTAATTTTTAATAACTCACACATCTTTATTTCTTATTTTCCAGTGGAAAAAAAATCTCTCCGCCTCCCTTTTAGTCTCTCCTAGTCTTAAATCTAAAATTTTAATCCATTCTTCTATTAGGACACTAATTCATTATGTTTATATCATTTTGGTTAGCCTGATGTTTTCAATCCTTTCCTTTATATCATTTTTCAATACTTTTCATTTTTATGTAGTTATTTTAGTGTATGCTCGTTTTCCCTATTTTTATGGTGTTTGTTGTTTTCTTTATTTTCTTCTGATTTGGACCAAATGTAGGGCAGATACTGTACATGCTCTCTACTATAGGAATAAGGTAGGTGTTCTAGTATTTATTCCTCATGTGTTTTTCTTTTTATTACATGTCATGATGCCACATTCCATATTTCACTTATGTTCCCTTAAAAATACACATAGACATTGTTTAATTTATTATTCCTGATGAAATGACCTAGTTTCTCCTTATAATTGTTTGGATAGGTACCCATCAACTATTTCCAACACATAAGGTTTGCCTATGGAATTTCCCTTGGTATTATAATTTCAATGTAAGAAAACCATCTTATGTATAGTTTTGGATAGACTCTTAAACATAATGTATAAAATAAATTAAATAGAAAGTTAGTGGTATGACCACATCACGTGTTTCAATACAGGAAATGGTTACACCATAATAAATGGAACACTAATAAATTATAAACCCAATTTGACTCTTTATACTTGTGATACTCAAGCATGGTGTCCCTTATAATTGTGATACATGGGAATGGTGTCCCATATACTTGTGATACTTGAGAATGGACACCCTTATACTTGTGATACTAATCCCTAGAATCCCTTATACTTTTGATACCTGGGAATGGGGTCCATTATACCTTTTATACCTGGTCATATAACCCCTTATGGATTATAAAACAGGGTCATGGAATACCCTACCACTTTTTGAGTCTATAGTGATTATACATGGATTCATGAGCTATGCCTCGAGTCCTAGGTTGCACTACATATATAAATATATAGATTCAAATGTCACTACATATAAAGAGAATATATATATACATTCTTTCATATACACTTATACATATATGTTTATGATTAAATTTTTTCATAATCTTTCCCGAAATGGGATGAAGCAGGTTGTGTCAGTCTAGTGTCCTTCATAAACCAGAGCCAAACCTTTAGATATTACATTACAACATTAGAATTATTTTTTTGTTCCCTTCTCATTTATATTCTCTGACTAGATACTTCTAGAAACCATTAGCAGTATCCTACTTCATATATCTCACAACCTATTCAGTCTGTAGTTTAGTACTAGGATAGACTTCTTGGATACAGGTAGGGATAAAGGAAACTTCCTAGTTGTTGATGCTTGATTGATTTTATCATGTGAGAGGAGTATAGGACCGATCTATGGCTCGTGAGGCTATCAGAAAAAGTATTATCATCTTTTTAATTATTTTTATATAACTATATGTATGTGTTATTACTTCCTTATTTTCTTGTTCCTTTTTGTTTAAATTCATGACATTGCATCATTTATATATGGTACTGGATATTTGAATTGATGAATATTTATTTTATATGGATGATTTAAATTATAATGTTTTTTGATATTATGATTCCTATATTTATTAATTTATTTGACCATTTTGATACTCTAATTATGAGGGTATAGTCTCCCTACTGTACTGTTATAGACTCTATATTCTAGTTGGCAACCTTTGGTGAATAGGGAGGTGTGCTTGAGGCCATGTGACTAACCAGATCGAGACACCACTTAGTGAATTCTAGGTTGGGATGTCATGCCATAACACCCTATATTATATCTTAATGATAGAGTGGGGGAGGGGGATCAATACACTATCTATATCAACACTATACTTGATGTCTATAAAAACACTCGAAAAACAAAACACTTATATTTACATCAATTAGATTACCTAACATGGTTGGTGGTGCATAAGGAATAAAATAAAACTAAAATGGATATATATATATATATATATATATATATATTTATATCATATAGGACCAACTTAAGGGTTTTATATAATATATCGAAAACCATTTCTATCACACATCAGCATCACTTCTACCTCTAAAACAACTCAAAATGATTCAATAATCACCACATAACAACCACATAATATCCACACAACTTTCTATCATTGTATCTTTCTCCCATTTCATACTCATCACTTATTTTTCATTTTATATTTAGTAATAACTTTTTAATTTAGAATCATTTTATAGTCATTATCCGATATTAATTTCTAGAAACTATTAAATATAAAAAAAATATCCATTTTAGTATTGTTATGTCCATTACCATATTTCATTTATCCACCTTGTAGAGACCCGAAGCTTGATGTACATGGACATTACATTACTTTTTCGAAATACTTAATACATAAAAAAAACAGACACACAAGGATCGTAATAGTTTAGTGTCTTTGGAAACTTGGAATAAAATCCTCTAATCGTGGTGAAAGATCTTCAACATCTCCCAATAAAGGTGTTCCCCTTTTTTTAATACCTAAAACCTTTATTTATATCCTGGGGAAAAGAAAACATGAAAGGGGTGAGCTCAAATTCTCAGTAAGGGTAAACATAGAGAACATGAAACAATCCATAAACATTTGAATGCAAAAACTTGAACATAAAATCTAAACATCAAAATCTTGAGCAAAGACATGAATCTTGGAAGTACGCAAGGCATATATCATAAGGGAACATCAATCATTATAAAATAGCATGGGAATAAAACATGTAATTGTGGAAAACATTAAGCACATGATATGATTTCCATAGTAGCCAAGGAATTGCTGCCAAGACCATCTTAGTGGACAAAGTCCCTTTCTGAATCGAGTTCACTCCTTGTTCCAGTCCTGTATTACTGAACCGGTTTAACTTTCCATTCCAACCATTTCTATCTCATGAGATATAAATCTTTACCCAATGCATTAGAGGGAGATATAGGTCCCACCCATCTCATAATGAAATCATTCTTACTTGTGCCACAAAATAAACATACATCATTCATAATTACCCAATAAATAAAATGGGTTTCATAAACATCATCCCATCATCACATAATCCATATAAAAGAAATGGATATAATTTCATAATAGGAAAACTTAAACCATGTAAATCATAGAGACATGATACTTGAAACATACACATGTAAAATAATGTCATCTTAGATTAAAATGGTTTTGATAAAACACTTGAAATGAATTCTTGAGGAAAATATCCTTTTTTCTTCAAAATCATTTTCTTTTCACAAAATGTCATGAAATTTTAGAGGAAAAGGTTTTTGTTGAAAATAGTCATGAAATATTTTTGAGGAATATTCATGAAAATAAGGCTTTATAAAACCATAAAAATCTGTTCACGCCGTATAAGTTAAAAATAACATTCTCCTCGTACTTTTATCGGAAAAGTCAAAAAAGTACATCGTAACGTAAACAAAAGAAAGATTCCTTACATACCATGTAGTAAAAGTCAAAAATGTGTAAAAATGACTTTAGACATACATAAAAACACTTTTATAAAACATGGAAATGGATGATAGAAATAACCCCAGTAAATACTTACGAATAAACAATCTCGGATAAAAACGAGATTGGAAAAGTTATCTCTTACCTTAGGTCCGATATGCTTCATATGGATCCGAAACTCCTGTATAATGATTTAAATAATGTCATTGACTTATTAAATAATCATATTCATTGTTATTATATCATATATGTTTCACCTATGACTTTATATTACCCATTCTTTTGTAAATTCCATGTTAAAGCAGCGTTTTGGGTAAAATCATTTCACTTATCGTATGTGTTTCGACTTGTCGTTATTGATATTATTACTTATATCCTGATTTACATAATTCCAGAGTGTAAAAAATGATTTATATATAATATGTATTCATTATATACATATATATTATAGATCTATAAAAATAAAGGAAATACACTGTTCATGGAGACGGTAGGACGTACGTACGCATGAACGCTATTTTCGTTTCCTTATTGAATTGAATGAAATTAAATAGATGACATACATATATATATACATAAATTAAGAAGCATTATTATGTCATATATTTCATTATTATTCATTATATATACTTTATAATCATTCTTGAATGATTAATCGTGGAAAATGAATCTCATCGCGTTCGTGGAGACGGTAGTCCGTACGTACGCACGAGTGATGATATCATTCCCATGATCATGGAATTGTATTAAAGTGTATGTATAATATTACATAATAAATATCACTTTAAAATAATCATATATATTCATTACTTTCACCATTATACCAATCCAAGTAAGGTGGTGGTGGAAAATAGATTACACCAGGGCGTGGAGACGGTATTTCGTACGTACGCACGCACAATGATTTTGTTTTTCATAGGATGGATAGATGGTTAAATATGGTTTTTTAATACTTATAATAAAATATCAGTATATGACTGATACTGATTTTATTACTTCATAATTAAACAACTAAATAATAATAAGTGGAAGAAGAAATAATGTTGAAAGAATCGGTAACGGACATTACCTCTTCTTTGAATTGCCTCTTTGATACCTCTTATTAGGGCACTAATATTGGTATTTGAAGAAGACCAGGACCTCTAGGATGTTTCTTGGGAAGTGTAGAAGATAATTTGGAAGGGTTTTGCCGATCTTGAAGGCTCAAAGTGGTGTGAGGAAGAGAGGGAGGAGGTTCCCTTTTATAAGGGAGGAGAGGGGCACCTTTAGAAATATAAGAAATATTAGTTTATATTAAATCCCAACCCCACATAAAAATTTCCAAAATGACTATTATCCTAATATTAGATTATATAGGGTTGTAATATCATCAAAAAATAAAATTTAGACATGTTAGGAATTTATTTTAAGCATTATCAACTTGATTTATCCTTATTTAATCAATTTTATTTTATTTGTGGTAATAACATTCTAAATTTCAAATTATAACAAATAATTACTTATTTGTTGTTAATTGTCCATAATTGGATACTTTATAACATTTTAGACCATATAAATTTAAATTTATAATTTTTAAATATTTTTGTGATTTTTAAACAATTTTATAATATGTTATTTTTATAACATAACAATAGTGTCAATTTTGACACTATTCATTTATTTTAATCTAAATAAAATATATACAGAAGATATGTTCGAACTAAAAGCTTTAATCGATTCATTAAAGGTTATATGTATCTAGAAAATTAGTGGAGAACATTAAATAGTTCATATATTATTTATTTTATTATTTTTAAAACCATTTATTTGGTTTATCTCTTAATAAAATAATTACTACAACATTTTTGAATAATTATTTAATATACTTATTTGTTGCATAAAAATTAAAAATAAAATACTATGATAAATATAAATCTATTAAATTTCACAATAATACTTTTACTCGAATTTATCATCTTAAAATCTCAATATTTAAATTTTTATATTTATTAAATTATGAAGGTGACAACTTTGGAATCATTTAAAATAAAATAATATAAGTGTCATAATCGCCTTAATAATGATCCAAATGGTCCAAAATTCGGCCAGTGGATGATTAGGGTTTATATATACAATAATAATAAGTTTTTTGTAGATTATTGGGCCTTTTGATATGTATTCCTATTTCAATAAAAACTATATTATTGATTTTTCACTAAATAAATAATTTCTGCATCATTAATGTATAAGATAATAAGGTAATTAAATAACTCTAAAAAATTACAAATATATTACCATGACAAAGAAAAACATTTTATCTTTCAAATGAGTATTTATAAACGAATTTATATTCTGTATAAACTTATATTAAAAATACTTTAATTATTAAAGTTGAGTGAGACATATTTCACTTTCCTTTAAATAAAATAAACTAAAGGTCTTAATCACATCCAAGTGGGTTATAATGGATTCCAATTCGATCCAAATATGAATTAGGACAAATTATAATCATCCATTTGTATTAACACAAGTATTAGGATAATTTTATAATATTATATTTACCCTTAATTACCCAATTTACCTTTTACTATGGTAAATAAAATTTACCGTTGTTACTATTCATAAAGCCCAAAAATAAAAAGTAGTATATTAATATAATTTGGACCCACTTATTCCAAATATGGAATCCATTTTTCCAAATTCAATACATAGAAGTTGCAGAAATTAAATTAAAATTAATCTCGTTGTCGAAAGAAAACGGGTTTTTGTTTAAAACATTGCAAAAGATTGGATTTATTTAACCTACGAATTCAATGTAAAATCACGGATAATGACATAAATTATATTAAATGTTAAAAATATATTCTATTTATACTTTTAAACCATTCAATATTATAATTTAATCACATAAGTTATTACGATGAAAAAAGTTGTTTTTAATTAAAATATTGCATGTTTTTACTATTCATTGAAATATGAAAGTTATCAGAATAATATGAAACATTTATCCAAGGTAAAATTTTATATCCTGATTCCAAATAATAATTTTATTTTGTAAAATTTAACTTATAAACATGTCAAAAACTATATTTAAAGTGGGTGCGCCATCAAAAGGCGACAAAACTGCATTTTTTGAAAAATACTTATTTTACCCGAAAAATTTATTTTGTTCTTATACCATGTTCTAGAAAATTTGTAAGATGAATAATAATGTTATAAAATTCAAAATTTACTTAATAATATTCATAACGGCTAGTTCATAATAATATTATAATAATATATCGTTGTTTAGTAAAACATGGTATTGCGTACAACACACGCTATCGAGGAAGGTTGCGATTGCGTGTAATGCAAGACAAGTTAGGGTTGTGTGTTGTGCAAGAATCCTTTATTATTTCGTATAACAGAATCCAACCATATTTCATTTATACATTGAATATATATATATATATACACTCAATGTTGCGTAGAATGACTATTATAAAATGAACTTGAAATTGTGTGTAACACAATCTAAGAATAGTATTGTGTATACTTCAAGCTAATACAGTGTGGCGTATTGCACAAGATAATCTTGTTGTAGCATAAAACACATGACATCAAATAAATTAAAAAGAATACTTATCATAAAATATCGGGTTGTTACACACCTCTTCAATTATTATTTACAATACAACATTTACCCATCAAAACCCATCCCACTTTTGTTAAAAATTAATTCCATTATTGATTCATTTATTCAAACACAATTTATATTATAATATCCCTTACCAATTATCTTTTTCCTTAGTTCCAACAACATTAAATTTTTTTGGGTAAATATGAAACAACTACACGTCTACCTCTCTACATCACTATATCAACAACCACACTATAAAAATTCAATGATCCGAACATCAATTCCACCACTTTAACAATATCATCCAATATATTCTACATCAGACACATCAACAAACCATACTAAGATTTCTTACATAAATAATTAAAATATTAATTCTAGTAGTAAACAACATCAAAAATTATAATTTATTTATGTTAATATATTCAAAACTTCATGCATAATCAATATAAATATTAATTATATATTTCTATATTCACTTATATCAAAGAATTTAAGCAACTTAACCAATTTTGATATGACAAATCTGGTCGACAGAAACAATAAATGAGTATCATAACAACATATTATCAATCAACTAAAGTAATAATACATATATAATAACATAAAACCCAAATAAAAAATTGGATTCACTTATCCTATTTCAATTAATAAAATATATTTAATTAATTTTATAAGAATAATTGCAACTACATACCAATTAAAAGAATAGATATGATAATTCCATATCTAACTCACAATGATAATTAGAGAGATTTTAAATCACCTAACATGATTTAAAATTTAATAATCACTACACTAGTAGAAGAAGAGAATGACAATCAAACACTAGTATGATCCCAAGATAAATTCTCAATGACATATTATACATCAATATCTATAAAAATATTTAACAAAAAATAACAAAATCAAAGTCAAGTTCTCTTTCTAGTCCTTGTAATAATAAATAATGAGGAAGGAATATACAAGAAGATAATAAAATAAATGGGAAAAGAAAATAATAGCACCTCAATTCAAAAATTATCAAACATGTCAATATAATGAATAAAATATATAAAGAGAAAATAAAAGAGCACAAAAAATGATCCAAACGAGACTAGTTTTTGGGGAAAGAATAATGGAATATAAATAATTTTAGATGATCCATGAATTTATAATAGAACTCAAGAGATTAAAATCATGATATAACACAAGGAATAGTAGTGAAACATAGGTATCATTCAAGAATCATGGGATGATATACAAATTGGAGAGTTAAAACCATTTAAAATCAATACAAATAATGAAATTCAAGGTGAAATGGAGAACATCAAACCTCAATGATTAAAAAATCAGTAATCATGATTTAATCCTTGGAATCCTTTTCATGAACATGATATCTTCCAATCATATCCATGTTGTAATATAAATTACCATGGAATATCCATATTAACTAGATTGTAACAAAGATATCATTGTCAAAGACTTCGTAATGAAATACAACCATAAACAACATAATAATAAGTATCAAGGTGAATAGAACCTCCCATGCACAATAGTGGCATGCTAAAATCTCATCACATAGGATTTATTGTGCAATATTAATCCTCACAATACAACACCATAAACCATAGTTCAAATAATCCTTACCTTCTCCTCTAACTTTAGTAAAGAAATACTCATTACATAATTCATTAGTTTAGGGTGTGATTCATTCTTCCAGATGAAATTTTACTTAAGTTCCTTATCTACTCCCACCATCCTTTTCCAATTTCATCTATAAAATAAACAAAACCCAAAAACCACAAAATATAGGACCATGAGAAATTCAGGAAACTTGAGGAATCTTTCCTTATAATATTCTCATTATTTCTTCAACATAATTGATCTTATACAAACCTTTTAGGTTGTTTTTCTTAGTAAAATTGATTTTTTTGGCAGTTATTTCATCACTGAATATTTATTTTTTTCATGATTTGTATTGATTTCAGATTATTTTTAATATCATATTTTCCTTTAATTGATATTTATATAAATTTTATTATGGTACAAAATTTATTTTTATTTTATTAAGAGTTGGGCCATGATATATTTAACCCATTAAGGGGAATAATCCCAAAACTCTGATGTTGTTTATCAATTTAATGGTATTGTCTTGAAAATACCTCAATGATTGATCTAAATTGGTATGATACCATGAAAAATTAATGTTTTTTTATCACTGTAATTATTATAAGGTGACTTGGGGAGATAGAATATGATTGATGATGATAAGAAATAGTTAGGGTCAAATAATTATCAGTAGAATGAGACACCCTATATTTGACCAATATTTCCCAAATAGACTATACCATATAATTTACCGAGTTTATGAAACAAACAATTATACAAGTTTTTTATTAATTGCGAACTCATACATGTCACCGATATAATGGTTTTTGAATTGTATTTGAAGCCATACAATAAAATATATAAATTTATGTATACATATTATACATTTATAATTGTGTATATAGTGTTTCATATTGGCAATTTCTTTATATTCCAAAATTAGTGTCGGTAAAATGAGCCAATAATTGGTTTTGGTAGGTTGTTTTTATTTTTTGGTACATACTCATATTCAATCCTTTATGTCTTCATGGTTAAAAATATTTGGGTTTTTATGTTGTATATTATAGGATTATTGAACTAATTTCTTTAAATAAAGGAAATTTTATTTAATAAGTTAAAAAAGGTGAATTTTAACTTTTCGATCAATGGGGTCTAAAACTCATCTAAAAATAAAATTGTATCTTAATGTAAAGTGGATATGGGATAATACTGATATTTTTTCATAATGATTATTAGGGTTATCTTAAATAAAATATAATATATTTTTTAAAGAATAGTAAAGAAGTTTTCATTCTCATATAGATGATATCGTGTTGTGTTTTATGTAAAATTTATATAAGGTCATCGAATTCATGAGAGATATACTTTTTCAGAAATGGTGTCATAGAGTGTTTCTGTATTTTATATTTCATCTATTGTTTCATTTACCATATAGTTTTTCATGTTGGTTTTAAATAAAAATAAATGTTCTTGAACAATATATAGTGGTGCACGGTTAGAAAAAGGTAGGTAGAAATCATGCTCCAACAACTGAAAATTATGCATGTCTTGATAATGGGACTAGAGAGCTTGCAAGGTTTTGTTCTCTTCAATCTGATAGCCTCTTGAAAACTATGCATCCCAAAAAATTTAGCTGGAGTGCCCACATGATTAGGCTCATGGTTTATAAAACCATGCAACTTAAAGCATGTGGCCTTCACCTATTAGGATATAAGTGATCACATGGTTGGTGCAAGTTTTGGCAGACCGTGTATCCAAACCATGTGTCCTGCCAACTTTTGAAAAAAAAATATTTTCCTAAAAATACCCCCCATTTAAATCATTTCACCCATTCAGGTACTCTAGTCCATGTTGTTCCACCCTTCTCTTACAACTTATTCTTTAATTTACATATTGGTGGGTTTTGCTTGGTTCTTCAAGTAATATTGATGTAAGTCCCTCCTCTTCTTCTTTATTGATCTATTATTCCTTCATTATTAGGTTTTATTATATCATAAATATTTAGTGACCAAAATATGATAAATATAATTTCATGTCTTAGGTTTTGATCTTTTTGGTGTGTTATTGATTTCTTAGGGTCCCCACTCATCTTGGATTTTGGTTTCTGACTAGATTTTGGTGGTTTGAAGAAGAAATATAGGAGGAAAAATGTTGTGCTGTTATTTTATGATTTAAATATTATTTCTTTTATTTCTAAATTTGTACTAGAATTAAATTTGTGTGAAAATGGTTGATTTTAATGTATTTGATGTGTATAAGGATTTTTAAATAGTTTATCCCCTGTGAAAAATGGATGGAAATGGTATGCTTTGATATATGATCACTAGTATTTTTTAAAAATAGGATTTCCATGGACTGATAATTATGGTGAATCACATGGTATTCTTGAGTTCCTAGGTAGAAAGACTAGGAACATTACGCTAGGAATGAACTTCAATACCAAGAAGGATTATTTTGAAACACTATCAAAACTCTAATGATAGGGATTAGTTGGATCGAGCAAGGGAATAGGGCTTTATGTCTAGGATTGATCATTGAGAGTATGAGGATCCTAGGACCCCAAAATCCCTATCTAATTAGGCATGTATCATGGTTTGTATGATATTTTTTTACATGTTTCCATTTGTTTTTTGTGTCTTCTGTCTTCCGTTCAATATTAAATCATGATTTAAAATTAATTGATTTTTTCATTAAAAACTTGTAACACCCCATGTTTTTCTAAAGATAAATATAAATTCATGGAACTTTTCTTTAAATAGATAATTTTAGTTATCCTTTAAAACATAACTTTTCTACTTCTATATTCTGAATTTCAAGAAACTGTCATCTACAATTATGTTCAGTATGTTATTTGGAGTCTATTGGAACCAATTTGTTTTTTTGGAGAATAGTAACATACCCTTAGTAATAGTAATATGACCTCATGAATAGTAAATAATAATATTATTTTATTTTCTCAAGGAAATTGGATAATGGTACCTTAATTAATTTTCCAATGTCACATAAAACTAATTGCACTTCAATATTGTTATTTTTAGAATTAACTGTGACCTTATTTAAAAAATAAATTTATAATATTTAGAAAATTATTTTTGAAAAATGGATTTCACTTTTGAAATCTACACATTGAAAAATGGTAAGGGTGATTTTTTGGGATTTTTCTGAAATTCTAGAATTTTTGATGAATAGTGAAATACGATAAAATATCGTATAATCAAATTATCAGTAAAATTCATTATTTATGACATAAAAAGTGATTCAAGGCTACTTGGTTCGAACTAATATGATATTATTACTATTTAGGGCCACTTTAATTGATAGTATTCATAGTCTTGATAAAAATATTATAATAATGATTAAAATAATCTAAAATACCTCCCCCCCTCCACTATAAATACCACCATCACTCCCCTCTTCCTCCCACACCTATCAAGCCTTGAGAATTGTCTAATTTATTCCAAATTCCCTCCCCAATATCTTCCCCACGTCCTAGAGCTTCTGGTCTCACCAAAAGACCAAAATCAAAGCCCTTAATGAGGATCTCAAGGAGAAAAGATCAAGAGGTAAACATCCTCTTTTATTCTCTTTCTTTTCTTTCATTTTATGTTATTATCTTCCATTCCCATTGTCTTGTGTTGGGATATTTAATTAAATATTCCCCCCTTACTTTAAATATCTTGTATGAATGATGAGATATTCCATTCCTCTCATCAATCTTGTTTTTATGAAGTTTTAAGAGATGTTGTTAGGCTGCCGAATTTTCGTGAGAAATTTCTCAAGATTTTCTTTTATTTCATGATTACTTTTTATTCTTTCCTCACTACCTCTTATCCAAGAGGCATGAAATCTACATAATCATGTATATTCATGATGTTCTCATGTTTATGGAAATTCCTCATCAGTATTCTTCTCCTCTTCCACTTATTTAAAGAATAATAAACATTATCCATTTGTGTCGAATTACCAGCATCGTGGACGATGTATTTTAAATTTCCATTAATTCTTTCTAGTATGGTCATTAAACCATTTATATGGTTGAACCAGGTTATAATATATGTTTTATGACTCATATATGGTTATATAATTATTTTTTACTCATGGTTCTAATTTAAAAAACAAAATGAGGTTGTTATTATCAAAGAACAACTAAAATGATCTAAACGAACATCATTAATGTTTTAACTTATAAGTTATTCTCATATAAAGAATAAAAGTGATAAATGGTATAAATTATGGTACTTCAAATATTTAAATACTACTCCATTTCAATTCTGGAGTTTCACTTCCAATCAACAAGAACGATTCATCATGAACTGATCGTGAAAATCATGAAAGAATTCACCCAAAATAATGCAAAGAACAAAATACTAACAATTAAGGGGTGAAATGAGGTTATAAAATGACCATATAAGATGTTATAAACAAAAAAATGTTTCTATAAAAATACTAATAACACTCTTTTAACCATTATACAGGAGGATTAAACAAGTTCGAATTAATACAAGCCTAAGGTAAGGGAATTCTTAACCCGATTTCCATTCTTTGGGTTAACATTCTACTTAGTCATTTATGTGGTATTTAAATTGTTTGTGTGATTAATTATGATTATAATATGTTTAAAAATGTGTATTTACAGATTATATACGTATTACAACCACTCTATTAAGTCTCACTTCAAGTATATGATGTTTATGAGGGACTTTTCTTCTAAAATCCTCTTTTAAAATTCTGTTTTTACAAAATTAAAAAGCAATGTTTTTATGCTATTATTAATGTTTCATGATTATGTTTTGGTTCTTGGGAATTGTTTATGATGAATTGTGAGACCTATATTTCCCTCCAATTCATTGGGTATGAGTAATTTGGAGGTCGGCCGTATGGTTACTCCAAGTGTAACTGCGATGGTTACACAAAGTAAGGTAGCCGTGAGGGTTACAAATTTTAAGGTAGCCATGATGGTTACAAGATTATGTAAGTAATGCCCCAAGATAACTCTATGATTATATTTATGTTCTCATGTTTGTGTGGATCTTGCGTAAATCTCATGTTACATGAAGTAAGTATTTATGGGTGAAAATCATGTCTTTTGAAAATGTTTTCATGCATTATGAGTATTCATGGACTAATGTGATTTTTCCTTCTTTTCTATCCCTTACTGAGCTTTTGTGCTCATACCAAGTTTTTAAATGATTTTTCACAGGTTAATAGATGTGTAATACAAGGAAGGAAGACGTGTTAAACGTTGAAGAATTTTCAAGGAGTCTTGTTTTAAATTTTAATGTTTTATATTTTGAGAAAAATGGAAACTGTTCTTATGGTATCCACTATGTATCAATGTGTAATGTTATGAATGTTTTGTACCAATTATATAAAGCTATAAACTTGAAAAGATCCTCAATGTAAAAGGAAGTTTTTTCTTGACTAATTTCAAGATTATGTATGTAATAAGGTTGAGTCCTTATAGTTGGTATCAGAGGATGGTTTAGATAACTTTAGGGGTTAGGGTGATATAATACCATAAATGATTTTCACTCTATGTTTAATTTGTTATAGAATTTAAATATTACCATGTTGCTTCATCTAAGAAGTGTTTGTTCAGAATGGTTGTCCACAAAAGGAACATGGATGCTGAAGAGGAGAGGCACCAACAGAATGACATCCTTCCTGATCTACAGCCCGGAATGGTTGGGATTGGAACTGAGCAGTTTGTGATAGTAATGGGTCAGCTAACTCAGGAAATAAATGGTGGTGGCATCCATGCAAGATAACCACTAGAGGTACCACAACGGAACATGATAGTGGTGGAACATTTTATGAGAGAACAACCTCCTGCATTCAATGGATCTTCTGACCTAGTGGCAGCTGAAGGATGGATCAAAGCCCTTGAAAAGATATTTGATATTATGGGATGTTCAGACAATCATGAGGTAAGTCTTTCCATTTATCGTTTTGAAGGGGAAGATGATCAGTGGTGGTCAATGGTAAGGAATATCAGGGGTAGAGAGGATTTTGATGCCTTAGAGTGGGATGAATTTAAAAGTCTTTTCCTTGAAAAATATTTTCTTAAGGTGGTGCGACATAGAATGGAGAAGCAATTCCTGGAATTGAAAGAGAAAGTGGAAGATTTAGTGGTTTTGTATGAAGCGAACTTCACCCTACTGGAAAGGTATGCTCCAAATATTATTCTGGATCTTGATAGAAAAATCAACCGCTTTTACTCCAGATTGAAGCCAAGGTAGCGAAGGGCGTTGGCCTCCTGTGAATTAAAAAGTTATGAGAAACTTGTCCGATGGGCTGAGAGGGTAGAGATGGAGTTTTCTCATGATCATGTGCATTTTGGAAACAAAGAGAAGAAGAGGTCTAGTTGGAAAGGAATGGGCAAGAATCAACCAATGAAATCTGATGGTAAGAAAATACAATTTCCAGTTTGTGAAAAGTACGGAAAGAAGCACCCTGGGGAATGTCTTAGCAAAATTGGGAAGTGTTTTAAATGTGGTAAGTTTGGACATATGGCCCGAGATTGCAATAAAAATTATCCAAAGACTAATACTGATAAGAAAACTGTAAAGTATTTTAAATGTGGTGAGATGGGTCACTATGAAAATGTATTCTCAAAGAGAGATCTGAATGATGCAAATAAGCCAGATTACAAGCAGAAAGGTGTAGTGAGATCCTTTGCGACCACATCAGTAGACATCGGGCCATCCAATGAAGTTGTATAATGTACTTTGTTTGTTCAATCAGATTTTTCTAAAGTTTTGTTTGATACGGGGTCTACACATTCCTTCATCTCTGAGAAATTTTCTGGTAAATTGGAAATATCACCTCAACAAATGAGACCTGAACTTGTTGTTAAAACACTAGGGGGAAATGTTATAGAAAAGAAGAATTATAAAAAACTTTCTATTGTGGTCTGTGGAAATAGTTTACCTACAAACCTTGTTGTTTTACCATTAGTCGAGTTTTATGTTATTCTGGGGATGGAATAGCTTTTTGATTATCATGCTAAGATTGACTATAGAGCTAAAGAAGTTGTTTTTCAGAAAGAGTTTCAGTTTGTATACAAGAATGAACCCATAAAATTGGTAACATATCAAGAAGCTGAGAAATTATTGAAAGATGGAAATTAAAGTTTTCTTTCTCATATTGTTGAAAACAAGGGAACTATTCAAATTAATGATGTGCCAATGGTAAATGAATACCTTGATGTTTTTCCTGATGAGTTACCCAGTGTCATACCTGATCAAGAAGTCGTATTCACAATTGACTTAGTTCCTGATGCTAAGCCAATTTCAAAACCCCCATATCATATGGCTCTAGTAGAACTTCTTGAATTGAAAAATCAGTTGCAAGTTTTGCTTATAAAAGGCTTCATTCGTCTCAGCACCTCACCATGGGGAGGCCCTGTTTTGTTTATTAAAAATAAAGATGGTTCCATGAGACTTTTCATTGATTGTAGATCTTTGAATAACATCTGTGTTAAAAACAAGTATCCTTTGCCTCATATTGATGACTTGTTTGATCAGCTCTAGGGAGCTCAGTACTTTTCCATGATTGACTTAAGATCCGGATACCATCAGCTGAAGGTGAAGGAGGATGACATCCCGAAAACATCCTTTCGTACTAGATATGGGCATTATGAATTTGTTGTTATGCCGTTTGGGTTAACCAATTCACCTACTGTATTCATTAATATTATGAATAGAGTATTTCATGAGTTCTTGGATAAGTTTGTGGTTGTATTTATTGATGACATTCTGGTTTTTTCTAAAAATAAAGAGGAGCATGAAAAACATCTAAGGGTTGTTTTACAAACTTTAAAAGAACAGAAACTATATGGAAAATTCAGCAAGTGTGATTTTTGGTTGCAACAGATTTATTTTCTTGGTCACATTGTAAATAAGGATGGAATAATAGTTGATCCTGCCAAAACAAAAGTAGTTGATGAATGGCCAAGACTCACAAATGTTACAGAGATTCGTAGTTTTCTAGGCTTAGCAAGGTATACCGACGGTTTGTCAAGAACTTTGCACAATTATCTAGCCTGATAACTAAGTTAACACAGAAAGGGGTTAAATTTATTTGGATAGAGGAATGTGATGTTTGCTTTCAGGAAATGAAGAAGAGATTGGTGAATGCTCCAGTTTTGGCCTTAACTTCCCGGAAGGGTGAGTTTGTCATCTACAATGATGCTTCTTTGAAGGGACTTGGTTGTGTTTTGATGCAGAATGATCAGGTAAGTTTCTATGCTTCGAGAAAACATAAACCTCATGATCTAAATTATCCCACACATGATTTGGAATTGGAAACTGTGGTTTTTTCTTTGAAAATATGGAAGCATCATCTATACGGAATCAAATTCCAAATATATATTGACCATAAAAGTCTAAATTATATATTCACTAAGAATTAATTAAACATGAGGCAGAGAAGATGGGTAGAACTGATAAAGGATTATGACTACATGATAAATTACCATCCTGGAAAAGCAAACAAAGTAGCGGATTCCTTAAGTTGGAAACATCATGCATCATTAACCATGCTATGTTTTGAAAATGATCCCTTGATTAATGATTTGATAAATTTTGTCTTAGAAGTTGTTGGTGCAGGGAATATATCTATTTTGTTTCAGGTTTAAATGCAGTCTTCGTTGTCAGACAGAATTATGAAAGCGCAGAGGTAAGACCGTGAGCTACAGAAAAAGTTAGAATTGGTTAAAATGGCTAAGTTTCTAGAATTTAATCTTGATAAAGATTGTGTTTTAAGATTTGGAAAAAGGTTGTGTGTGCATTTTGATTCCCAGTTTAAGAAAGAATTGTTGTGTGAATCTCATATTTCTCCATTTTCTAGTTCATCCTGGAAGTGCTAAGATGTACAGAGACCTCAGGGAGTATTATTGGTGGAATGGGATGAAAATAGATATTGCGGATTTTACAATGAAATGTTTGACATGTTAGCGGGTTAAAGCAATGTGGTAGTTACTGAACGGGATTCTTCAGCCTTTTCCAGTTCCAGAGTGGAAATGGGAGAATATATCCATGAACTTTTTGGTGGGACTACCAAAGAATTCTCAAGGTAACAATAAGATTTGGGTTATTGTTGATCGGCTGACAAAGTTTGCACATTTTCTTTCTATTCGAGATATAATGACTTTGGATCAGCTTTCTCGATTGTACCTTAAGTAGATTGTCAGGTTACATGGAGTTCCTCTTTCCATTGTGTCTGACCGAGATCCCAGGTTCACTTCTAACTTTTGGAAAAGACTTCAGAAGTCGTTGGTCATAGAGTTAAATTTCATTACAGCTTTTTATCCTCAATCAGATGGGCAGTCAGAATGAACGATTCAGAATTTGGAGGATATACTTCGGTCTTGTTAAATGGACTATCAGGGAAGTTGGGATTAGCATCTTTCTTTAGTTGAGTTTTCTTATAATAATAGTTTTCATTCCTGTTTTCAGATGGCACCTTTTGAGGCCTTATATGGGAAGCGGTGTCGGACTCCAGTGTTTTGGGATGCAGTTGGTGGAAGAAAGTTGATGGGGCCAGAATTAGTTGAATAAGTGGATGAGAAAGTGAGGATGATCCAGCAAAACACGAGGACACCTCAGAGCAGGCAGAAACGTTATGCAGATAAACGAAGGAAAGACTTCTCTTTCATGGTAGGTGACCATATTTTCCTTAAAGTATCTCTTTGGAAAAGTGTGATGCGTTTCAGTAAAAAAGGAAAGCTAAGTCCATGGTTCATCAATACTTTTTAAATCTTGGAGAAAGTTGGAATAGTTGCATACCACATATCTTTGCCTCCGAGCTTGTTTCAGGTACACAATGTTTTGCATGTTTCGATGTTGAGAAATTATGTGCCAAATTCATCACATGTCTTGAACCCATAAGCGGTTCAGTTGGAAGAGAACCTTTCTTATGAAGAGAAACCAGTTCAGATTATTGATAGAAGGGAACAGGTATTTCGGAACAAGGTAATCCACCAGGTAAAGGTTTTGTGGAGAAACCACATTGTTGAAGAAGCAACATGGGAGTCTGAAAATGCTATGAGGGAAAAATACCCTCAGTTGTTTAATAAGTAAATAAAATTGCGAGGATGCAATTTCAATAAGGTGGGGATAATGTAACACCCCAAGTTTTTCTAAAGATAAATATAAATTCATGGAACTTTTCTTTAAATAGATAATTTTAAGTAGCCTTTAAAACATAACTTTTCTACTTCTATATTCTGAATTTCAAGAAACTGTCATCTACAATGGTGTTCAGTATGTTATTTAGAGTCTATTGGAACCAACTTGTTTTTTGGTGAATAGTAACATACCCATATGAATAGTAATATGAATAGTAATATGACCTCATGAATAGTAAATAATAATAATATTTTATTTTCTCAAGGCAATAAGATAATGGTATCTTAATTAATTTTCCAATGTCACATAAAAATAATTACACTTCAATGTTGTTATTTTTAGAATTAACTGTGAACTTATTTAAAAATTAAATTAATAATATTTAGAAAATTATTTTTGAAAAATGGATTTCACTTTTGAATTCTACACATTGAAAAATGGTAAGGGTGAATTTTTGGGATTTTTTGAAATTCTAGAATTTTTTATGAATAGTGAAATACGATAAAATACCGTATAATCAAATTAGAAGTAAAATTCACTATTTATGACATAACAAGTGATGCAAGGCTACTTGGTTAGAACTCACATGATATTATTACTATTTAGGGCCACTTGCATTGATAGTATTCATAGTCTTGATAAAAATATTATAATAATGATTTAAATAATCTAAAATACCTCCCCTCCTCCACTATAAATACCACCCTCACTCCCCTCTTCCTACCACACCTCTCAAGCCTTGAGCATTGTCTAATTTCTTCCAAATTCCCTCACCAATCTTCTTATCCACTTCCTAGAGCTTCTGGTCTCACCAAAAGACCAAAATCAAAGCCCTTAAGGAGGATCTCAAGGAGAAAAGATCAAGAGGTAAACATCCTCTTTTATTTTCTTTCTTTTCTTTCATTTTATGTTATTCTCTTTCATTCCCTTTGTCTTGTGTTGAGATATTTCATTAAATAATCCCCCTTACTGTCCATATATTGTTTTAATGATGATATATTCCATTCCTCTCATCAATCTTGTTTTTATGAAGTTTTAAGAGACGTCGTTAGGCTGCCAAATTTTCGTGAGAAATTTCTCAAGATTTTCTTTTATTTCATGATTCCTTTTTCTTCTTTCCACACTCCCTCTTATCTAAGAGGAATGAAATCTCCAGAATAATGTATATTCATGATTTTATCATGTTTATGGAAATTCTTCATCAGTATTCTTCTCATCTTCCACTTATTTAAAGAATAAAAAAACATTGTCCATTTGTGTCGAATTACCGGCATCGTGGATGATGTATTTTCAATTTCCATTAATTCTTTCTAGTCTGGTCATGAAATCATTTATATGTTTGAAACAGGTTATAATATATGTTTTATGACTCATATATGGTTCTGGAATTCTTTTGTACTCATGGTTCTAATTTAAAAGGCAAAATGAGGTTGTTATTATCAAAGAACCACTGAAATGATCTAAACGAACATCATTAATGTTTTAACTTATAAGTCATTATCATATAAAGAATAAAAGTGATAAATGGTATAAATTATGGTACTGGAATTATGTAAATACTACTCCATTCCAATTCTGGAGTTTCACTTCCAATCAACAAGAACGATTCATCATGAACCGATCGTGAGAATCATAAAAGAATTCATCCAAAATAATGCAGGGAACAAAATACTAACAATTAAGGGGTGAAATGAGGTTATAAAATGACCATATAAGATGTTATAAACAGGAAAAGTTTTCTATAAAAATACTAATAACACTCTTTTAACCATTATACAGGAGGTTTAAACAAGTTTGAAGTAAGACAAGCCTAAGGTAAGGGAATTCTTAACCTGATTCCCATTCTTTGGGTTAACATTCTACTTCCTCATTTATGTGGTATTTAAATTGTTTGTGTGATGACTTATGATTATAATATGTTTAAAAATGTGTATTTACAGAGTATATACATATTACACCCACTCTATTAAGTCTCACATCAAGTATATGATGTTTATGAGGGACTTTTCTTCTAATATCCTCTTTTAAAATTTTGTTTTTACAAAATTCAAAAGAAATGTTTTTATGCTATTATTCATGTTGTATGATTATGTTTTGGTTATTGGGAATTGTTTATTATGAATGGTGACACCTATATTTCCCTCCAATTCATTGGGTATGAGTAAGTTGGAGGTCGGCCGTATGGTTACTCCAAGTGTAACTACAATGGTTACACAAAGTAAGGTAGCCGTGAGGGTTACAAATTTTAAGGTAGCCAAGATGGTTACAAGATTATGTAAGTAACTCCCCAAGATACCTCTATGATTATATTTATGTTCTAATTTTTGTGTGGATCTTGTGTAAATCTCATGTTACACGAAGTAAGTATTTATGGGTGAAAATCATGTCTTTTGAAAATGTTTTCATGCGTTATGAGTATTCATGGACTAATGTGATTTTTCCTTCTTTTCCATCACTTAATGAGATTTTGTGCTCATACCAAGTTTTTAAATGATTTTTCACAGGATAATGGATGTGTAATACAAGTAAGTAAGACATGTTAAACGTTGTAGAATTGTCATGGAGTCTTGTTTTAAGTTTTAATGTTTTATATTTTGAGAAAAATGGAAATTGTTTTTATGGTATCCACTATGTATCAATGTGTAATGTTATGAATGTTTTGTACCAATTCTCTAAAGCTCTAAACTTGAAATGATACTCAGTGTAAAAGGAAGGGTTTTGTTGACTAAATTCATGATTATGTATGTAATAAGGTCGGGTCTTTATAAAACTAGCATGATTATTTTTCTTCTAATCTCTATTCATGGATCCTATAGTGGGATTTTACTATGCAAGTCATATCACACCCAACATACATTGATGTTTTATGTAGATATTGTTTTTTATAGAGGTAATGGAATGGAATCCTATTGAGGTAGAAATACGTTCTCTTGTTAGTGGAATTTTGTTGGAAATTATTGATGATGGTGATATTGTGGGAATCGACCCTCGTGCCACTAAATTCTTCAGTTAGTTTAGTTGGTTCCATCCACTTTTTCATTTTTATTTTTCCTATGAATGTAAACATTAACTTGAACTTATATATGATTATGTTGTTTTTCCTTGTTATTGATGTTGGTTATGATGTTCATGAAATTATTTTATTGATAATATTGGATATGGATGTTAATCATTATGATTTTGGGAAAGTCATTCCCAATAGAGTTATTCAATGACCAGGAATATGTAACCAACATGTGGGGATCTAGAATGCTCTTCAACCCATGCCACGGGCTGGGACAGGTGTTAGGTTGGATGGAAGCTTGAACTAGTTTGTTAAAAAGATGTATCAGAGCCTGGGTATTTTCCTTTATTTGGGTCTTATTATTTTGGAAAGTCTTGATTGATTTGATCTAGGATTATTGAGGCATTATGTTTAATTTTTAGGTGGGGTTTCTAGCCATCACACCTCATAATAGGCCTTAGGATACTATTTGATGTTTCGGACTTGGTTTACTCCTCCTTCATGTGTAATTAAAAGTATAAAGACTAGTCACGTGGACTACGGTATGGTGGAGTATCTTGAATTATCATTGATAGAGCTATTATGGTATTATTTTTATCTTTTAAGGGTTTTATTATATTTATTTGATTCTCTGTGGCCTGATATTTTGATGACTTTTCTCTTTTTTCATTATTTTTTATTGCATCATTCTCTCTCAAAGACCTCTTGTGGGGCCATGGGAGGAGTATGGAGATAGTTCTGCATCACTATTTTATCAGAAATTAATTGTGGTACTGGTTTTATCTCTCTTATCTCTACATCAGGGAGTGGGTATATTCCTTCTCCTATTAAGAAATTCAAACCTAGACCAAAAAAGGATCGACATTAGTATTTTCTTAAGCATATACCCCCATCATTTTAGGGAAGTAAATATCCCCAAGAAGATGAATATTGGGTGGAGGTTATTGAGGGAATTTTCATGTTCGTTGTGGATACAGGTAGTGTTAAGAAAATGTGTGAAGTTTTTATATTAGAAGGACCAAGATTTTGTGGTGGGAGTTAGTGGTTCAGGAAGAAAAGCTTGAGTAGATGCGATGGAAGTACTTTAAACCTATTTTTAAGGAGAATTTCTTCCACGATACATTGAATTACACTAATTATTTAGGGTTTTTGGACTTCCATTAGAGATAGAATTCAGTATTGGTTTATTTCAACTGCTTCCCATATATTGTTCTCTTTTCACCTAAGATAGTTTCCATTGCAAATATGAAATTCTGAGGGTTTGAAATGGGTTTGAGACTACACATTCAATCTCAAGTATTCTTGTTTATATTTAAGACCATTTTTGAAGAGTTTTCTCATGTCTTTATGGTGGAGATAGACAAGGTGGGCATGTCATGTTTATCTAGGATACTTCTTTCATTGGGCCAAACTAGGATTTGTAATGCCCTGACCCTAGTTACCCAGAGTCAATGAATTAATACATAACATTAGCATGATCACGAGGGATCAAAACCTGAAAGACCAATCAGTTTAGTATCCTTGAAAGTACTAGATACAAACATAAGTTTTACATTACATTATGAATGAAAAACACAATATTTTGTCTCCTTTGAACACATTCATCTCCCTTATAGAATCCCTATTGGTTAGTCAAAATATAGTTCTTTGCATCCTGGGAAGAATAAAACATAGAAAGTGGTGAGCTTAGGTGCTTAGCAAGGATAACAATATAGTGGAAACCATCATAAATTAGTATAAACATTTAAGGGAATGTATAAGACTAAAAAAAATCCTTTTAAACATAAATTTCAGCAGAATATGGAAAAGATAAATCAAATAATTCCATTTACTTATTAACATGGATATTCTACAAGTCGAATTATCACATGTAATATCAATATCTAATTTCATAATGATTGAATGCATAACGTAGGACATCATAACGACATAGTCAAGCCTCGTGACAAGACGACAAATAATATTTTTTCAAGGACTTATTCCAAGATACTAGTTTGTCTCATGAGACATACCGATGCATCGAGAAGCTATAGCAGGCTCCACCCGTCACATACTAAGTCCAGTACATTCCTCATATGAAAAGGTTGAAACGTAACATAAACATTCATATTAAAACTAGCATATGAAATATTAATACATTAACCATAAACTATGAATATTAATAAATAACACATCCATAGCGAAACATATCACCAAACCATCAATATAATAAGGATGATTGTATAATAATAAATCAACTTCAAACAAGTGTAAAATATGTCAACAGATGTTGACATAAATGAAATCAAAACTATTTGAGGGAAATATATCTTTATATTTTGAAATCATTTAAAAGTTAATTAATTATAAAAGAAAACATTTATTTTGAAAATATTATAATATTCTTGTAAGGGAATCTTTAAATGTGCTATAATGGTGGAAAATATCCACACTCTCCATATTCGTTAAAAAACATTCTTACCTTAGTTCGTCAAAAATGTCAAAAAGTACCTTATTTGGAAAGCGATGGAAATATTACATTCAAACCATTATATAAAAATTAAAAAAAGTTATAAATTAATTTAACCCATATTCTAGTAAATTAGTAAAGAAAAATTGAAGTATATTTTTAAGAAACACAGATGTGGATGATAAAGAGGTCCCAGTAGATGCTCACATATAAAGAACCTTGAATAATAAAGAGATTGTAAAATTAACACTTAGATACTTCTTTTACTGGTTTGAGGGTATGTTAAACTCATGTATAATATTTAAATAATTGTTATTAAATTATACAAGAACCACATACATAAATATGATATCATTTATAATCTTCTAATATTTCTTTGTTAATAATATTTTAGTAGTATCATTGATTCGTGTGTTAACTGATTTGTTTTTCATTATATGTTTGATTACATAAGTAATTTTTGATATGGATATGATTTATTTGATTCATATAAATAAATATATTAAGTTCTTAAACATTATTTTTAATAATAAAATGTAAATTATTCTTGAATGGTTATGATGGGGACTGAATCTCATCGCCTTCGTCGAGGCGGCAATCCGTAGGTACGCACAAGAGAAAATATCATTCTATTGATGGTAAAATTTTATGTAATTGGTTGTTATATCATATATATAGAAATGTTATATTTATTATTTACATCAATTATAGTCGTTATTATACCCATCCAAATTTTGACGTGTTGAATAACAAACTACACCATGACGTAGAGACGGTAAGCCGTACGTACGCATGTATGCTGACTTTGTCAATCATAGGATTGATAGAATAATGAATATGGTTATAAAATATTTATAATAACATCATAGTATGTATAAGGTACTAGATTTATTATTTTGGTATGGAAATAACAAAGAAAGCGGAAGTGGATGAAGAAATGAACTTTGAAAGAGGTGATCAAATTATTACCTCTTCTTTCTGGTGCTTCCCTTTTATTTGATAAAAAGGGCTCCTTAAGTGGGATTTCTGATCAAATTAAGTTCTCTAGGTTTATTTGAGGGTAGTTTGGAATATAATTGAGAAGGTTTTGGTCGAGACAAATGTCTTTGGAGGTGTGATTTTGAGAGAAGGAGATGTACACTTTTATAAGAGAATAGGGTGTCACTTTTGGAAAATCTTGAAATATTAATTTATTATACTATAATATTAGGTTTATAATGGCTCCTAAAGGATTTATTTCGAGACTAAGATGGATATTAGTCTAAAACATCTCAACAAATATGTTTTATATAGGTTTAGTTCACCATATTAACCTTATTTTTTAGATTTAACTATTAGTTAAATAGTTTAACTTTTACAATGTCTTCTTGTATTTTTATATTACATGGTTAATAAAATTACAATAAAATGCCAGGATAACCTCAAGTTGTTTATTAATGACATATATATCATTATTTATGTCCTTTTTCAGAACCACATATTTTTAAGAATATTATATAATTTAATAATATAGTATTTTCTTTATAAACTCATTTATTTCAATTTTGAAACTATTTAGTATTTGGTTTTTTTGAAAGTAATAAAAATTTTATTACTTTGAAAAAAATACATTAAATCAATACTAACAAGTAATATTAACCTATAAAATTCTTGGAATGCATCATAAGTCTCAATTTAAATTTATTGTTATATTTATAATATCAATTATTTGAATCTTTCATTAAACAGGTTGTTAATACATCATCATTGTGTCATAAATAAATTTAATTATTTAATGCCTAAAAATTATAAATAAAATAAAATTATGTATGAAATATGTTTAGCTTTATAATTAATATTTATAGTAAAATTTATCTTATGTATAACACTATATTAAAATTATTTTAGTTATTGAAATTTGAATTTAACACTTTTAAATCTTTATTAAATTAAATATAATAAATGTCTAAATTTAATACAAGTGGATAAAATAGGATCATATTTTATTCCTAAGGTTGATTTTGGTCGAAATAAACTTATTCAATAGAATTAGTACATGTTTTAGGGTAATTATAATTTCATTTTAACCTTTAATTACCCTATTTACTTTTAACTGTGGTAAATAAAATCTAAAAGTTACCATTCACCAAAAAATATTTTCATCCTATTATAACCAAATTTTACTTACTAATGTTAGCTGTGTCTCTGTGATTTTTAAATTCTATTTATAGAAGTGGTAAAATTACATTTTATGCAAATTTTCTAATGTGCCAAGAAGGTGGGTAAAAGATGTTAAAAAGTTCAATAAAATTTTATACATCTAATATTATTTTAAAATCACTCCAATGAATTACATTGAAATAATATAGGTGTTATATATCTATTTTGAGTTAAAATAAATTTAAATAAAATACTTAATTATTTAAATATAAATTAGGTTTTAAACAATAACGTCATGTTTTTTACTATTCATCAAAAATTAAAAGTTTTAAAAAAATAACAAAAAATCACCCTAAGCTAATTTTGATATTCTAAATCCAAAAATGAAGTCCATTTTGAAAAATAAAATTTATAAAATTTAAAAAAGTGTTTATTACTATTCTTAATGGCTAGTTTGATTTGTTTTGGTGTGCTAGAACTCGATGTTGCAAATAGTGCAAGTTATTATATTATTCAAAGAGAAATGTACCATGGAAGAATAGAGTGTTACATTATTCCCTCCTTCAAATAATTTCATCCTCAAAATTTCTAGAATATTGTTGCATAAAAAGATTCAGGTGGTTCTTCATTATATGTTCCTCGGGTTCCCACGTTGCCTCTTCCATCTTATGGTTTCTCCATATAACTTTTACCAGACGAGTTATCCGGTTTCCCAACACTCATTCTCTGGTATCAAGAATCTTGATAGGCTCTTTAAAGTAAGACAAATCAGGATCCTGTTCTATTTCTTTATATGTGAGTACATGTGTTGGGTCAGACATGTATTTTCTCAATAGTGATACGTGGAACACATCATGAACTTTTTAGATACTTAGAGGCATTTCCAAATGGTAAGCTGTAACTCTAATTCGTTATAGAATTATAAAAGGACTGATTTACCTAGGAATTAATTTACCATTCTTACCGAATCATATAACAACCTTCCATGGAGACACCTTAAAAAAACATGATCTCCTACTTGAAATTCCAAATCCTTCCTTCAGTTATCAGCATATTTCTTTTTCCTACTTTGAGCTGGTTTGATGTGGGTTTGGATAATCTTCACATTTTCCATTATTTCCCCAAAAGGTTCGGGGCCTATGAGTTTTCTTTCACCAACATCATCCTAACAAGTTGGTTTGCAACATCTCTTTTCATATAACGCTTCATATGGTGCCATCTGAATAATTCAATGAAAGCTATTGTTATAGGAAAATTTCTCCAGAGGTAAATATTGATCTCACATACCTTGAAAGTCAAGTGAGCAAGATCTCAACATGTATTATATGGTTTGAATCGTCTATTCTGATTGTCCATCCGTTTGAGGGCGGTTGGCAGTGCTCAAACAAAGTTCAGTATCCAGGACCTTCTGAATTCTTTTCCAGAATCTTGATGTAAAATGGGGATCATGATCAGAAACAATCGATAGGGGTACTCCATGATGTCTTACAAATTCATTAATTTATAGTCTTTATAAACTTTTAATTGGTGAATCTTCTATTATAGCAAAAAGATGTTCTGACTTGGTAATATGATCAACAATGAATCATATTTCATCGTTACTTATAGGATTCTTTGGTAGCCCCATGACAAAGTCCCTCATAATATTATCCCGTTTCTGCTCAGGTATGGGAAGAGGTTTCATGACTCTTCTAGGATATTGTCTTCCAGCCTTCACATGTTGACGAACCATATATCTTGACACATAATCAGTAATCTCCCTCTTTATGTTGTCCCACAAAAAATGTTTATTCAAATCTCTATACATATTAGTTCTACTATGGTGTGTATAGAAATTGGAGCTATGATCATCATCCAAAAATTCTCTTTTTAGATCGAGTATGTTAGGAACATAAATTCTCTTCCCAATTTTCAACATTCCATCTTCATATACTAAGTCAATCAATCTCCAATAATTCATAGATTTAATTTTATTTTGAAACACTACATCATCAGTCTGAGAACTTTTTATCCTTTCTAGTAAAGATGGTTTCACAACCATTTTAAAAATTATGTATGTTTAACCTTACATGATTATTACCATATATATCCTTACTAGATCCATGTACATAGGATCCATTTCAACTCTCATCTTGTTCGAAACTCCATGGTCCTTTCTGCTCAAAGCATCTTCCACCTTATTTACCTTCCCCGGGTGGTAGTGTATAGTAGAAGCATAATCCTAGAGTAGTTCAAGACATATTCTTTGCCTCATGTTGAGTTCTTTATGTGATAAAATATACTTCAAACTCTTGTGATCCTTATATATCTCACATTTTTCACCATAGAGATAGTGTCTCCATATCATCAAAGTAAAGATTAAAACTGCTAACTCAAGATCATGAGTGGGATATTTTTCTTCATGATTTTTTTGTTTTTGTGATACATAGGAAATGACTATTATTTTGCATAAGGAAAAAACCAATTCCTTTATTTTAAGAATCACTATAAATAAAAAACCCATAATTACCTTATGATAGAGTCAAGATAGGAGCATTGCCTAATATTATCTTCAGTTATTCAAAACATTCTTCACACACTTTTTTCCATTAAAAGTTAACCTCTTTACGTGTGATCTTGGTTAATGGGTTACCCAATAAGGAAAAATTATGGAAGAAACGCCTGTAATAACCAGATAAACCAATAAAACAACATGCCTCAATTATACTTGTTGGTGCTGGCCATTCTTGGATTGTATTGGTCTTTGAAGGATTGATAGATATTCTATCTATAGAGACAATATGGCCATGAAAATAAATTTTTCAATGCAAGAATTCACACCTGCTAAACATCACATATAATTCATTTCTTATGAGGGTTTTTAGAATAGTGCTCTTGTGATTTTGATTATCTACATAGCTTTTTGAGTATACCAGGATATCATCAATAAATACCATTAAAAATTCATCATGATATTCTTGGAAAAATATATTCATTAGATCCATGAAAATAGAGGGTGTATTAGTTATTTCAAAAGGAATTACTGTAAACTCGTAATGCCTGTACCTGGTTTGAAATGTTGTTTTCATAATTTCTTCATTCATCACACACAACTGGTGATATCCAGATCGAAGGTCAATCTTGGAAAAATATTGAGCTCCATGAAGTTGATTGAATAAATCATCAATGTGAGGTAGGGGATACATCTTCTTTATTATTATAGCATTGATCTCCTTATAGTAAATGCACAACCTCATAGATCCATCTTTCTTCTTAACAAAAAGAATAGGGTCTCCCTATAGAAAAACACAGGGGTGAATAAATCCTTTATTACTCAACTTCTCTAGTTGTTCCTTTAGTTCCACTAATTCCACAGTGGCCATTCTATAAGGGGTCTTCAATATGGGCCTTGAACCAGAAATTTATTTAGTGTAAAACTTAATTTCTCATTCTAGAGGTTTCCCAGGTAAATCCTTTGGAAACACATCAACATACTCTTGAACAGTAGGTATATCCTCTATTTGAACATTCCTCTCCCCACCCATAGTTATTTCACTCTCTTCCTCAATAGTAATTGAATTTATTAGAGCTGCTAGGGGTGGATCTATATGAGAATTAGATGGTTATGTTTCTACTCTAAAGATAAGGTACTCCTTATCATAATCAAAAATTGTAAACTCCTTTTTCTTACAATAAATTTTCGCATCATGGTCTGAAATCCAATATATACCGAGGATTATATCAAATTCAATCATGGGTATGATGATGAGATCAGTAAATAAAGAACATTTATATACCCTAATGGGAAATTATTCCCAAAACATTATTGCAATGATACTGCGCTTAAGAGTTTTGACTGACAACACCCTCGTTAAATAAAATTGGAAATATCTAATTTTATTTTCAAACTCGGAAGATATGAAACAATGAGATGATCCATAATAAAATAAAGCATTGGATAAACTTTAGGAAACCATTAAATTACCTACCACCACATCATCTAGAGCTTCAACCTCAGTATTAGTGATCGCATGACCTTGGTCTTTCTCCCTTGTCCTTTTCTAAGGTAATTTTCCTTAGTGCTTAGGAAATTCATTTTTCTAATGCCCCATTTATATACAATTACAACATTCAACATTGAAAACCACTTTCTTTCCCTTGAAATAACGAGTTTGGTGGAATTTTCACCACACCTGTAACAAACTCTCATTCCCTTCAAGCATGTACCAGGGTTTTTTTTTTCCACATTTACTATAGGATAGAAATTCAACTTTTCCCTTCTTCCCCTTATTTCTATTTCCAGATTTTTTCACATATATCTTCTTTCTTGATTTTCTTTAAAGTAATAAGACTTAGAGAATTCATTTTCTATATTGATAGCACATGAGACAATATCTCCGTACAATGAGAATGGTTGCTATACTAATGATCGACAGAGAAATGGTTTTAACCCATAAAAGAATAAATCAATATTACTCCTTGGGATATGTGTAACACCCCGAGATTTCATGAAAAATATTATTTTAATTTCATTAATGTCTTGTGTTGTATTCTACACCAAGATTACCTTGCGCTATACACAACACCGTATTAGCTTGCAGTATACGCAACACTATTCTTGGACCGTGTTACACACAATTTTGATAATAGTTATTCTACGCAACATTGAGTATATATATATATATATATATATATATATATATATATATATATATATATTAAATGTATAAATGAAATATGGTTGGATTCTGTTATACGAAACAACGAAGGATTCTTTCACAACACGCAACCCTGACTTGGCTTGCATTACACGCAATCGCGACCTTCCTCGATAGCGTGTGTTGTACGCAATACCGGGTTTTAATAAACAATGTTATATTATTATAATATTGTCATGAACAAGCCGTTATGAATAGTATTAACTAAATTTTGAATTTTATAACATTATTATTCATCTTTAACATTTCTAGAACATGGAATAAGAACAAAATAAATTTTTCGGGTAAAATAAGTATTTTTCAAAAAATGCAGTTTTACCGCCTTTTGATGGCGCACCCACTTTAAATATAGTTTTTGACATGTTTATATGTTCAATTTGACAAAATAATATTCTTCTTTTGAATCAGGATATAAAAATTTACATTTGATAAAGTTTTGATATTTTTCCGATAACTTTCATATTTTAATGAATAGTAAAAACACGCTATATTTTAATTAAAAACAACTTTTTTCATCGTAATATATTATGTGGTTAAATTATAATATTGAATGGTTTTAAAGTATAAATAGAATATATTTTTACCATTTAATATAATGTAAGTCATTAGTCTTGATTTTACATTGAATTCGTAGGTTAAATAAATTCAATCTTTTGCAATGTTTTAAAGAAAAACCCGTTTTCTCTCGACAACGGGATTAATTTTAATTTAATTTCTGCATCTTTTGTGTATTGAATTTGGAAAAATGGATTCCATATTTTGGAATCAGTGGGTCCAAATTATGTTAATAAGCTACTTTTTATTTTTGGGAATTATGAATAGTAACTACGGTAAATTTTATTTACCATAGTTAAAGGTAAATCGGGTAATTAAGGGTAAATATAATATTTTAAAATTACCCTAACAAATGTAAAAATCCTATTGGATGACTAAAAGTCGACCCATATCACCTAAGGGTCGGATTAGAATCATTTAATGGACATTTTTCCTTGAAAATAACTTAATTATTATTAAAACCAAAGAAAGTGACAACATGTCACTCTCTTAAATCTTATAAGTATATTAAAATTAATTTAGTGATAAACTTCATGAAACTTAGAACATTAATAGTCTCAAGAAATCTAATGAACTTATCTACATCATATAAATTTATTTATAATTTTTAGGGATTAAATAATTATCATTAATTATGAAACAATAGTGATGCAGAAATTGTTTATCTAGTGAAAAATCAAGAATATTGTTTTTATTAAACTAATAGTGACCATAAAATGCACAAATACCTAACCAAAACTTATTGGCCATGTAAATGTAAACCATAATCATCCAATGGTCGAATATTTGACCATTTGGAGCCTTATAAAAGCGATTATGACACTTATATTATTTTATTTTAAATGATGCCAAAGTTGTCACCTTCATAATTTAATAAATATAACAATTTAAATATTGTGATTTTAAGATGATAAATTCGAGTAAAAGTATTATTGTGAAATTTAATAGATTTATTTTTATCATAGGATTTTATATTTAATTTTTATGCAACAAATACGTATATTAAATAATTATACAAAAATGTTGTAGTATTTATTTTATTAAGAGATAAACCAAATAAATGGTTTCAAAAATAATAAAATAAATATTATATGAACTATTTAATGTGATAAAATAATTTTTAAGATACATATGACATTTTATGAATCTATTAAAACTTTTAGTTCGAACATATCTTCTGTATTTATTTTATTTAAATTCAAATAAATGAATAGTGTCAAAATTGACACTATTGTTATTTTATAAAAAAAACATATTATAAAATTGATTAAAAATCACAAAATATTTCAAAATTATAAATTTAAATTTATATGATATGAAATGGTATTAAGAATCCAATTATGGACAATTCACAACAAATAAGTAATTATTTGTTATAATTTAAAAATTAGAATGTTATTACCACAAATAAAATTAAATTGATTAAATAAGGATAAATCATGTTGATAATGTTTAAAATAAATTCCTAACATGTCTAAATTCTATTGGTTGATTATATTACAACCTTATCTTATCTAATATTCGAATATGAGTCATTTTGGGAGGTTTTTATGTGGAGTTAGATTTATTATAAGTTAATATTTTTAAGAATTCCAAAGGTGCCCCTCTCCTCCCTTATAAAAGGGCACCTCCTTTCCCTCCTCCTCACACCAATTTGAGCACTCAAGCTCGGCCAACCCCTGCCAAAATCTCTTCTCCACTTCCCTATAATAATCCTAGAGGTTCTGGTCTTCTTTAAAGACCAATCTTAGTTCCCTAAGTGGAGGATTCAAAGAGGCATTCCAAAGAAGAGGTAATATCCATTACCGATCTTTTCAATTTCTTTCTTCTTCAACTTCTTCTTCTTTAGTTGTTTCATTATAAAGTAATAACATCAGTATTACTTACATACTGATATTTTATTATAAATATGAAACAACACTAATTCACCTTCTATCTGTCCTACGGAAAAATAAAATCACCGCGCGTGCGTACGTATGGAATACCGTCTCCACGCCGTGGTGTAACCTATTTTCCGCCACCACCTTAATTGGATGGGTATAATGGTGTAATGAGTAACTATATATGATTATTATAAAGTAATATTGATATTAAAATATTATACATACACTTCAACACAATTCCACGATCATAGGAATGATATCATCACTCGTGCGTACGTACGGAATACCGTCTCCACGATGTGATGCGACTCGTTCTACATGATCATCATTACATAGTAATTATATAAATGAATTGAATGAATAAATATGATATATGTTACACTAATACCATTCTGGATATAAGGTATCTATAACCTTAAAATAATAATAAGAATGTATTCGGCAAAACACGCATAAGAACAAAAGGCAATAAAGACCCGAGTAACAAGTAACAATGAAATATTACTAACAAGAAGCTAAGAATATGACCATATATGATATAATATCAATATGTATGATTCTGGAATAAGTCAATAACATTATTTAAACCATTATACAGGAGCTTAGGACACGTACAAAGCAAATCGGACCAAAGGTAAGGGAAATATCACAATCTCATTTTTATCCGAGATTGTTTATTCGTAAGTATTTACTGGGGTGTATTTTATCATCCACATCCATGTTTCATCAATATGTAATATTATTTCCATCCACCTAAAATTGTTTAAATCCATTTTTACCCTTCGGTGAGTTTTTAGTAATATGTATGAAAGGAATCTTTTGTCGTTTTTCATACGAGGTACTTTTTGACTTTTCCGACAAAAGTACGAAGAATGTTTTTTTAACTTATACGGCATGAATGGATTTTTAAAACATTATTTCCAAGAAGCTTCCTTTACAAGTTTTCAAGTTTATTTTTAATCAACTTCTTTTATTTTAAAGTCGTATGACATGTTATGAAAGGAAAAATGTTTTTAAAGTAGAAAGGATATTTTCCTCAAGAATGGAGTTCAAGTATATTATCAAAATTATTTTCCATCTAAGATAATAAAAGGGTTCTGTTTTTATCCCTATTATTACATGGATTTGATTATGTTGTGATGGAAACATTTTTATGAATTCCTTTATCTTATATGAATTTTTTTATGATGTCATGTTGTTTAAGAATCCCATTTTTATTACATGGGTTACGCTATGATGTATGGTTTATGATTATGTGGCACACATAAGAAAGGATTCATTATAAGATGGGTGGGACCTATATCTCCCTCCAATGCATTGGGTAAAGATTTTATATCTCATGAGATAGACATGGCTGGATTGGTAGGTTATACCAGTTCAGTGAAACAGGACTGAAACGAGGGTTACTCGATTCAGAAAGGGACTTTGTCCACTAAGATAGTCTTGACAATGAGTCTTGACTAACAAGAAATGATTCTCTATGATTATGTGTGAATGCCACAAAGTTTCATGTTTTATGTTATGATTATTGTGATTACATTTCACTGCCATGATTTACCCCATGTTATGAAATTATGATCTCTTTTGCAGGTTAATATTTCAAATAGTTATGTGCTTATGTATATGATGTGATTGATATTTCTTTTGTTTACCCTTACTGAGCATTTGAGCTCACCCTTTTATGTTTTCTTTTCCCCAGGATATAAAGAAAGGTTTTAGGTAAGAAAAAAAAAGGGGAAGATATTTATGGGAGATATTGAAGATCTTTCACCACGATTAGAATATTACGTTCCGAGTTTCCAAAGACACTAAACTATTACGATCCTTGTGTGTGTGTGTTTTTTTGTACTAAGTATTCCGCAAAAGTAATGTAATGTTCATGTACGTCAAGATTCGGGTCTCTACAGTTGGTATCAGAGGAAAGGTTTAGTCAACCTTTGGAAACTAGGATGCGAAAATGTTAGTGAGATCCCTAGAGATATTTCTAAGGTATGTCTAGGGATGCCCCTAAGGATAAGTATACGTATAGGATATAGTCCTAGAACTATGGTAACGATATTAGATTAAACCAAAGATGTTAGATATTTAATTTAATCCCCCTTTATTATGATTTTTTCCTCTCACACTATTCTTTTTGGGTTTTAGAAAATGGATGGAAACAAGGTGATTCACGATAATGGAGGATATGATGGAAAATGGAATGATATTCTTCATGAGCAACCAAATGAAATGGTATTTGGAAGTCCAAACATCATTATTATGCCGAATCAGCAATCTCATAATATGATCAATAAAGAAAAATTTGGTAAGTTTCCTGACTCAGCTAATAAGAGAAAGATGGAGTTTCATGATCATGTGGGAAGAGGCATCAAGGAGAATGTTTCAAAAGAACTGGAAGATGCTTTGGGTGTGGAAAAGAAGGACACAAAGCTAGTAAGTGCAAAGGAAAAGGTTCAGTTAACACCAGGGATGAGGATAATGGTATTGCTACGACATCAACAATGGTTATATGTTTTAAATGTGGAATGTACGGGCATTATGCAAACCAATGCCCTAAGGGAAAGTCTCATGAAGATAATCAGTATGGTCTTATGGGAAGTATTTATATTGATGATGATGAAGAGACTACAAATGATATGTGAGATGAAATAATTGTTGAAGCTCGGTCAATGGTTTAAGAATGTAGTGGAATGATTACATGTTTATCATGTGTAATGTTGTATAAGAAATCTCATGGTACTATGGAATAAAGAGACATCTAAGGATTGTTACACTGTTGTATTTCCTTGAGTTATGAAAGTGTATGATTAATGGTACCACTATCCATGAAAGGTTATTCAGATATTTTTGGAATTTAGATGATATGCGCATAATGAAGGAATAATAAGATAATGAGGTGTTTGATTGTATTCATGAGCTCATGACTAATATAAGGAGAAGGTTATATCATGGTTTGAGTATAGAGAATTTTTGGATTGTGGTATGTGGAAAGAGTTAACTTTTAACTGCATTCATGTTTTCACTAAGGTTGAATGGGTATTCAAGAGAATACATGATTAAGGCCTTTGAATGTTTGGAATGTGACCAACAAGACATATCTTATGATATATGGGGATTAACGACAGTATTAAATCTCTGGTAATCGTTTTCACTATATTATGAGAGTGGACTGTAGTATTATGTATAAGCCTAAAGATTAGAATGGATTATGTTGGACATAAGTTAGTATTGTTTAAGGATAGAAGATTTTCGATATTATTGATGGGATGTTATAGTAATGTAGTTTTAGAAAAAGGACAACCTGCAGGACGGACGACATCCCATCGCGTCGGACAAGGCTGTGGAAATCAAACCCACAACCGAAGTACGACTGGCCTTTATCGCCTACCACTGGCCTACAGGAAGTCCCTGTTTAGTAGAAACTAGTTTTATTATATTAAGTAGTATGATATATGATCTATAAGTCCATTTTAGGAACCATATATGATTAATCTCACTAAAGAATGACTTATGTATATTTAATAACTTTTGCTAACCTTTTGTTTGAGACAAATGGAATGACCTGTCATACTAACACTTCACGAATAACAAATTCAACTTCATTTATTTAAGAGATGAAGTGGAAATTGTTCAAGGCACGAACAACAGTGAGATTATACCAAAATAAAGTAAATATTTATTCTAATTCAAATTCTTCAACTTTAGGGAAACGATCTTGAAAACCAAAACTGTTGTCCTAGTGCTATTATATATGGTTAATCAGATGGTACCTTAGATCATCACAAATTTATGGATTTATGATTGCTAGCTTTTCCATAGCCATGTTCTCTACCACTCTCCATCAGAACATGATGGTTAGATTTCTCTTCCATATCCATATTTTCACCTATGTGGATACCCAGTGATTAGTTAACTTGGGTAACCATTACGTTTTATACTTTAGTTTTTAAAGATAAGTTTTGGTATTCCTTTTTACGATGTGGGTTTCTATCAAAGAAACTTTCTAATAGTAAACCATTTATAACCCCGACGAATTTCGAGGGAGAAATTCATTTTAAGGGGGGAAGAATGTAACACCCCGAGATTTCAGGAAAAATATTATTTTAATTTCATTAATTTCTTGTGTTGTATTCTACACCAAGATTACCTTGCGCTATACACAACACCGTATTAGCTTGCAGTATACGCAACACTATTCTTGGACCGTGTTACACACAATTTTGATAATAGTTATTCTACGCAACATTGAGTATATATATATATATATATATATATATATATATTAAATGTATAAATTAAATATGGTTGGATTCTGTTATATGAAACAACGAAGGATTCTTTCACAACACGCAACCCTGACTTGGCTTGCATTACACGCAATCGCGACCTTCCTCGATAGCGTGTGTTGTACGCAATACCGGATTTTAATAAACAATGTTATATTATTATAATATTGTCATGAACTAGCCGTTATGAATAGTATTAAATAAATTTTGAATTTTATAACATTATTATTCATCTTTCACATTTCTAGAACATGGTATAAGAACAAAATAAATTTTTCGGGTAAAATAAGTATTTTTCAAAAAATGCAGTTTTACCGCCTTTTGATGGCGCACCCACTTTAAATATAGTTTTTGAAATGTTTATATGTTCAATTTAACAAAATAATATTCTTCTTTTGAATCAGGATATAAAAATTTACATTTGATAAAGTTTTGATATTTTTCCGATAACTTTCATATTTTAATGAATAGTAAAAACACACTATATTTTAATTAAAAACAACTTTTTTCATCGTAATATCTTATGTGGTTAAATTATAATATTGAATGGTTTTAAAGTATAAATAGAATATATTTTTACCATTTAATATAATGTAAGTCATTAGTCTTGATTTTACATTGAATTCGTAGGTAAAATAAATTCAATCTTTTGCAATGTTTTAAAGAAAAACCCGTTTTCTCTCGACAACGGGATTAATTTTAATTTAATTTCTGCATATTTTGTGTATTGAATTTGGAAAATGGATTCCTTATTTGGAATTAGTGGGTCCAAATTATGTTAATAAGCTACTTTTTATTTTTGGGAATTATAAACAGTAACTACTGTAAATTTTATTTACCATAGTTAAAGGTAAATCGGGTAATTAAGGGTAAATATAATATTTTAAAATTACCCTAACAAATGTAAAAATCCTATTGGATGACTAAAAGTCTACCCATATCACCTAAGGGTCGGATTAGAATCATTTAATGGACATTTGTCCTTGAAAATAACTTAATTATTATTAAAACCAAAGAAAGTGACAACATGTCACTCTCTTAAATCTTATAAGTATATTAATTTTAATTTAGTGATAAACTTTATGAAACTTTGAACATGAATAGTCTCAAGAAATCTAATGAAATTATCTACATCATATAAATTTATTTATAATTTTTAGGGATTAAATAATTATCATTAATTATGAAACAATAGTGATGCAGAAATTGTTTATCTAGTGAAAAATCAAGAATATTGTTTTTATTAAACTAATAGTGACCATAAAATGCACACATACCTAACCAAAACTTATTGTCCATGTAAATGTAAACCATAATCATCCAATGGTAGAATATTGGACCATTTGAAGCCTTATAAAAGCGATTATGACACTTATATTATTTTATTTTAAATGATGCCAAAGTTGTCACCTTCATAATTTAATAAATATAACAATTTAAATATTATGATTTTAAGATGATAAATTCGAGTAAAAGTATTATTATGAAATTTAATAGATTTATTTTCATCATAGGATTTTATATTTAATTTTTATGCAACAAATAAGTATATTAAATAATTATACAAAAATGTTGTAGTATTTATTTTATTAAGAGATAAACCAAATAAATGGTTTCAAAAATAATAAAATAAATATTATATGAACTATTTAATGTGATCCAATAATTTTTAAGATACATATGACATTTTATGAATCTATTAAAACTTTTAGTTCGAACATATCTTCTGTATTTATTTTATTTAAATTCAAATAAATGAATAGTGTCAAAATTGACACTATTGTTATTTTATAAAAAAAACATATTATAAAATTGATTAAAAATCACAAAATATTTCAAAATTATAAATTTAAATTTATATGATCTAAAATGTTATTAATAATCCAATTATGGACAATTCACAACAAATAAGTAATTATTTGTTATAATTTATAAATTAGAATGTTATTACCACAAATAAAATTAAATTGATTAAATAAGGATAAATCATGTTGATAATGTTTAAAATAAATTCCTAACATGTCTAAATTCTATTGGTTGATGATATTACAACCTTATCGTATCTAATATTCGAATATGAGTCATTTTTGAAGGTTTTTATGTGGGGTTAGATTTATTATAAGTTAATATTTTTAAGAATTCCAAAGGTGCCCCTCTCCTCCCTTATAAAAGGGCACCTCCTTTCCCTCCTCCTCACACCAATTTGAGCACTCAAGCTCGGCCAAACCCTGCCAAAATCTCTTCTCCACTTCCCTATAATAATCCTAGAGGTTCTGGTCTTCTTTAAAGACCAATCTTAGTTCCCTAAGTGGAGGATTCAAAGAGGCGTTCCAAAGAAGAGGTAATATCCATTACCGATCTTTTCAATATCTTTCTTCTTCAACTTCTTCTTATTTAGTTGTTTCATGATAAAGTAATAACATCAGTATTACTTACATACTGATATGTTATTATAAATATGAAACAACCCTAATTCACCTTCTATCCATCCTACGGAAAAATGAAATCACCGCGCGTGCGTACGTACGGAATACCGTCTCCACGCCGTGGTGTAACCTATTTTCCTCCACCACCTTAATTGGTTGGGTATAATGGTGTAATGAGTAACTATATATGATTATTATAAAGTAATATTGATACTGAAATATTATACATACACTTCAACACAATTCCACGATCATAGGAATGATATCATCACTCGTGCGTACGTACGGAATACCGTCTCCACGATGTGATGCGACTCGTTCTACATGATCATCATTACATAGTAATTATATAAATGAATTGAATGAATAAATATGATATATGTTACACTAATACCATTCTTGATATAAGGTATCTATAACCTTAAAAGAAGAATAAGAATGTATTCGGCAAAACACGCATAAGAACAAAAGGCAATAAAGACCCGAGTAACAAGTAACAATGAAATATTACTAACAAGAAGCTAAGAATATGACCATATATGATATCATATCAATATTTATGATTCTGGAATAAGTCAATAACATTATTTAAACCATTATACAGGAGCTTCGGACACGTACAAAGCAAATCGGACCTAAGGTAAGGGAAATATCACAATCTCATTTTTATCCGAGATTGTTTATTCGTAAGTATTTACTGGGGTGTATTTTATCATCCACATCCATGTTTCATCAATATGTAATATTATTTCCATCCACCTACAATTGTTTAAATCGATTTTTACCCTTCGGTGAGTTATTAGTAATATGTATGAAAGGAATCTTTTGTTGTTTTTCGTACGAGGTACTTTTTGACTTTTCCGACAAAAGTACGAAGAATTTTTTTTAACTTATACGGAATGAATGGATTTTTAAAACATTATTTACAAGAAGCTTCCTTTACAAGTTTTCAAGTTTATTTTTAATCAACTTCTTTTATTTTTAAAGTCGTATGACATGTTATGAAAGGAAAAATGTTTTTAAAGTAGAAAGGATATTTTCCTCAAGAATGGAGTTCAAGTATTTTATCAAAATTATTTTCCATCTAAGATAATAAAAGGGTTCTGTTTTTATCCCTATTATTACATGGATTTGATTATGTTTTGATGGAAACATTTTTATGAATTCCTTTATCTTATATGAATTTTTTTATGATGTCGTGTTGTTTAAGAATCCCATTTTTATTACATGGGTTACGCTATGATGTATGGTTTATGATTATGTGGCACACATAAGAAAGGATTCATTATAAGATGGGTGGGACCTATATCTACATCCAATGCATTGGGTAAAGATTTTATATCTCATGAGATAGACATGGTGGGAATGGTAGGTTATACCGGTTCAGTGAAACAGGACTGAAACGAGGGTTACTCGATTCAGAAAGGGACTTTGTCCACTAAGATAGTCTTGGCAATGAGTCTTAACTAACAAGAAATGATTCTCTATGATTATGTGTGAATGCCACAAAGTTTCATGTTTTATGTTATGATTATTGTGATTACATTTCACTGCCATGATTTACCCCATGTTATGAAATTATGATCTCTTTTGCAGGTTAAGATTTCCAATAGTTATGTGCTTATGTATATGATGTGATTGATATTTCTTTTGTTTACCCTTACTGAGCATTTGAGCTCACCCTTTTATGTTTTCTTTTCCCCAGGATATAAAGAAAGGTTTTAGGTAAGAAAAAAAAGGGGAAGATCTTTATGGGAGATATTGAAGATCTTTCACCACGATTAGAAGATTACGTTCCGAGTTTCCAAAGACACTAAACTATTACGATCCTTGTGTGTGTGTTTTATTTGTACTAAGTATTCCGCAAAAGTAATGTAATGTTCATGTACGTCAAGATTCGGGTCTCTACAATATGTATATAATCTGTTGCATGCCTTTATAACCTTGTAAAGTTAGCCTCATAATTTGCAATATTCTCATCCTCCTTTTGTCTCAGACTCAGAAATTGTCTTTCCATATTCACTCGTTAGTCACAAGGAAATTATTTTTCTATGAAAAGCTCATTAAAATCCCTTCATTACATATTTGATACTTCTTCATCCTCTTTTGTGTTTTAATTAATGACCACTATTGATCTGCACCTCCCATGAGGTGATAAACTTCTATGACAACTTTTTCTCTTTTTATACTCCCCAAAGTTTGAAATATTTTCTCTATGGAACTTATCCATTACTTAGATACAAATGGATTTATATTCCAATTTAATTTTGGTGGTTGTTCCCTCATGAAGATATCTAAAATTTATCCTCCAGGTTATTGATCAGGGTACTTCATATGGGTAAGGTTATTATTCATAACCTTTGTGAGTTGTCCCAGTATGGTAATAAGTTGTTCAACACCAGTTGAATCACTAGCTCCACTATAATTATCTTGAGTATGAGGGAAATACCTACATGGATTATGTGTGTTGATATGATTTCCATTCATTCCACTAGGTGCCATTTCTAAACAATGGCATAAAGTAGATTAGTTTATGAATCACAATACACAATTACAAACTTGTAAAATAACTAACATAACTTGAATAGTTTATGCATCTAATCATAAATTTTTTTTTTCTTTGAGGAATTATTTACTAATAAATCCTTCATAATGGTCTGTAAATAAAATTTGAATTATCCCAAGCATATCCCACTGGGAGTGTTGAAACCAATGGTGAAGAAAGACCCATTGTCGTGTACCAGGATACCCTGAGTCAAGCTCGAAACTCCTTGTCAGAGTTTTCACTCCTAGGTACATCTGTTCTAGAGCCGCCTCTACCTGCTCTTATCCAGACAAGGATGTATCTTTTGGAAAATACATAAAATCTCTGCATTACCAAAATTATAGGAAGTTATTCTATACTAATCCTTAAATTATATCTTAGGGTAATGTTCTATAATAAGAAAATTTCTAAATATAGATTACATGGTTCATACTAATATTCCTATGATACCAACTATAATGCCCCGAAGCTATTTACTAAGAGTTGGTGCATTATTACATAACATTGGCATGATCACAAGGGATCAAATCCTGAAAGACCGATCAGTTTAGTAGCCTTGAAAGTACTAGATAAAAACATAAGTTTTAAATTAAATTATGATATAAAAAACAACAAAATTGTGTCTTCTTTGAACACATTCATCTCCATCATACTATCCCTGAAGGTCAGTCATAATATAAATCTTCACATACTAGGGAAAATAAAACATAGAAAGAGGTGAGATCAGGTGTTTATTAAGGATAACAATATAGTGGAAAATTTAACAAATAAGCATTAATATTTAAGGCAATGTATAAGTCTAAAACCCAATCCTTGTAAACATCAAAATCATCATAATATGGAAAATATAAATCAAATAATTCCATTTACTTATTCACATGGATATTCTAATAGTCTAATAATCACATGTAATAGAAATAGCCAATTTCATAATGATAAAATGCATAATGCCAGACATCTTAACCACATAGTCAAGGCCTCGTGCCAAGACTAAAAATATGATTTTGTCAATGCCTTGTGCCAATACACTAGTTTGTCTCATAAGACCTACTGATTCATCAAGGATCTATAGTGAGCTCCACCCGTCACTTACTAAGTATAATGCATTCCTCACATGAAAAGGTTGAAACATAACATAATCATTCATATTAAAACTAGAATAAGAAATGTTAATACTCTAACCATAAACCAATAATGGTATAAAATAACACATAAATAGTCAAACATATCACAAAACCTTCAATACAATATGGAAGATTGTATCATAATAAATCAACTTCAAACAAGTGTAAAATTCATCAAATGATGTTTCCATAGATGAAATTATAACTGTTTGAGAGAAATATCTCATTCTATTTTGAAATCATTTAAAAGTCACATAATTATAAAAGAAAACATTTATTTTTAAAATATTCTTATAATATTGTAAGGGAATATTTGAAGGTGTTATAATGGAAGAAAATAGCCGCACCCACTGTATAAGTTAAAAAAATATTACCTTAATTTTTTAAAAAGGTCATAAAGTACCTTATTTGGAAAACGATTCAAATTTTACTTTCAAAACATTAAATAAAAATTCAAACAAGATATAAATGACATTAAACCAAATTCTAGTAAATAGTAAAAATGTTTTGAAATACATTTTCAAGAAACATGTATGTGGATGATAAAGAGGTCCCAGTAGATACTCACATATAAAAAACCGTAGATAGTAAAGAGATTGTAAAATTAACCCTTACCTTGTACTTTTACTTAGTCAACGGTACATTAACCTCACATATAACAGTAAAATCATTGTTATTAAATTATAAAAGAACCACATACATAAATATGATATCATATATGATCTTCTAATATTTCATTGTTAAAAATAATTTAGTAGTATCATTGTTTCGGGTGTTAACTGATTTGTTTTCCTTTATATGTTTTTTATGAATTTAATTATTTATATGGATAGGATGTATCTAATTAATATCCAGATTAATATTATGTTCTTAACCATTATGTTTAATCATAAAATGAAAAATATTCTTGAATAATTACGATGGGGAAGGAATCTCATCAAGCTCGTGGAGACAGTAATCTGTACGTACACACGAGCGAAAATACCATTCTATTGATGGTGAAATTGTATGTAATTGGATGGTATATCATATATAAAGAATAATTAACATGTTATATTTATTATTTACATCAATTATACTCATTATTATACCCATACAAATGATGAAGTGCTGAATAACAAACTACAGCATGACGTGGAGATGGTAATCCGTGCGTACGCACGTATGGGGACTTTGTCATTCATAGGATGGATATAATAATTAATATGGTTTTAATATATTTATAAAAACATCAAATTATCTAGAAGGTAATGTATTTATTATTTTGGTATGGAAACAACAAAAGAAAGAGGAGGTGGAAGAAAAAAATAACTTTGAAAGATGTGATGAAATTATTACCTCTTCTTCGGGTGCTTCCATTTTATTTGATAAAAAGGGCTAATTAGGTTGGATTTATGATCCATGTAAGGAATATAGGTTGAATTTAGGGTTGTTGGGAAGATATTTGAGTAGGTTTTGGCTGATCCAAATGGCTTCAGTGGTGTGATTTTGAGAGAAGAGGAAGCACTCTTTTATAAGAGAGGTGAGGGTCACTTTAAGAAAAACATGAAATATTAATTTATTATACAGTCATATTCGGTTTATAATGGCTCAAAAAGGATTAAATTAGAGTATAATGTGGGTATGGGTCTAAAAACTCCCAACCAATATCTTTTAGATTGGTTTAGGTCACCATATTAACCTTATCTTTTATATTTAACTCGTAGTTAAATAGTTTAACTTTTACAATGTCTTCTTATATTTTTATTTTACATGGTTGATAAACATAATATAAAATTAAAATAGAACCCAAAGTGGTTAATTAATGAAATATATATCATTATTTAAGTACTTTGGCTGAACCTCATAATTTTAGGAATATTATATCATTTAATAATATTGTATTTTTTAAGAAAACTCATTTATGTCAATTTTGACACTATTTAGTATTTGGTTTTGGTGAAAGTCAAAAAAAACTTTATTACTTGTAAAAAAATACATTAAATCAATCCAAACATGTCATTTTAACCTATAAATATCTTTTAATGCATCATAAGTATCTATTTTAATTTATTTTTATATTTATCATATCAATTATTGTAAGCATTCATTAATAAGGTAATTACTACATCATCATTGTGTCATAAATAAATTTAATTATTTAATGTATAAAAATTAAAAATAAATTACCATTATGTAGGAAACTGTTTTAACTTTATAATTCATATTTATAGTCTAATTTATCTTATTTATAACCCAATATTAAAAATGTTTTAGATATTAAAATTTCAATTTAACACTTTTAACTCTTCTTTAAATAAAATATAATAAATGTCCTAATCTAATAAAAGTCAATCAAAGAGGAACATATTTTATTACTAAGGATTATTTTGGTCTAAATACACTTATCCAATAGAATTAGTACATGTGTTAGGGTAATTATAATTTCATGTTTACCTTTAATTACCCAATTTACTTTTAACCGTGGTAAATAAAATCCAAATGTTACTAATCACAAAAAAATTATTTTCATCCTATTGAACGACATTTACTTACTGATGTCAACTGTGTCTCTTAGATATTTGAAATTCAATTCATAGAATAGGTCAAATTATGTTTTATGCAAATTTACTAATGTGCCAAAAAGGTGGGTAAAAGACATTAAAAATTTAAATAAACTTTTATACATCCAATCTTATTATAAAACGAATCCAATGAATTAAAATGAACTAATATAGGTATTATGTATCTTTTTTGAATTAAAAAAATTAAATAAAAACATAATTATTTAAATAAAAAGTTGGTTTTAAATAATAACGCAATGTTTTTCACTATTCATCCAAAATTGAAAGTTCTCAAAAAAATACAAACAATTCACCCTAAGATAATGTTGATATTCCAAATCCAAAAATGAAGTCCATTTTGAAAAATAAAATATTTAAAATTTTAAAATGTGGATATTACTATTCATAACAGCCAGTTTGATTGGTCTTGGTGTGCTAGAACTTGAAGTTGCGTATAGTGAAAGTTATTGTATTATTCAAAGAGAAACATAATGTGGATGCTTGGGGTGTTACATGATTGGATCATCTAATAATAATAGGAAGTGTGAATTCCAATGGAAGAAGGGGTGGTATCTTCAAATATGAACCTAAAACTACCTATTCAAAAGATAAAGGTGGTGGATTTATCATGTGCCATTAGTTTGGGAACTTTGGGCACATATAGTCTATTTGTTTAGTTCTACACAAAATCTATAATCAGTGTGGATGCTTCGGTCACTTGTAGCGGTTTTGTAAGGTACTTCTTATTGCGGTATAGTATATAGGACTCCTAGATGAAGCATAACTCAATTTTATACATCCATGTTAATGAGGTCTCATTCTAGTTGATGTGGTGTAAATCCATATCTTCCTTTGGGTAGATTTATATTAAGGTAGAGTTGTAGGTCAATAGTAAACTGAAAGCATAGATGGAGAAGAATCACCTTCATATTGTGGATCAGGAACAAATAGAATATGAAGCATGTCCCACAATAGTTTGGGGTACTATTATTATTGAATCATATATTATTGATGCTTAGTTAAATATAGGTTCTTATTATTTGTTTGTTTTTTCATGCCTTGGGTATTTTTTGAAACTCTTTACTGAGCTTATGTCATTTTTCATGGAGTCAGTTATGCCTCTTAATAGAAGAAATGAGTAGGGTTTCAAATTTCTATCTTGTTTTGTCTCATTTTCATATTTTTAATTGAGGTGGTATTTCCTTATCCAAAATATAAAACCCTTATATGTGATACTAGGTGTGGATCAGATGATTACAGTCAAGGATCGTATAGATTCCTATCATCGATGAGTGATTTTCAAAACCCATAATGGGAGTACTCAGGTTTCCTAGGGATAATTGGATGTGAAGTCATAGTGAGTTGTACCTCTGATTCCAGAGCTAAGAAATAATGCATGATATTTATCTTCCCTCTTACTAAAGGATTATGGTGAAGTCTTGGAGAAAGGTATTCCTTATTTGGTAAGTGCATTTTATGTGGTTTTTATAATTTATTTCATATCTTCTCCTCCGAAACATGATTTAGAGTTCATCATCAATTTATCATCATGGACACAGATAATACATATCTCCTCATATTTTATATGCCCCACCTATTTAATATAGCTTAAGATATGGATGGATGGTTTGGAATCCAAAGGGTTCATTCACCGGAGAATCTCTACTTGGGTTGCTCTAGTCCTTTTTACTAAAAAGGCCAATGGGTCTCTCTGATTTTTTATCTACTATTTGATGTTTAATCAGGACACCATAAATATAAAATACACATATCCCAATATTGATAATATCATTACCCATCTCAAAGGATAAAGGTGGTTTTTAATGATCGTCCTTCATTTAGGGTATCACCAAGTTCAGGTTGGATAAGAAGACATTCCCAATAATACTTCTCAAATTTGGTATGACTATTTAAATAATTTGGTAATGTATCCATGGTTTTAATGTATCTTATGAATTATTTATTTCATAGATACCTTGACTCATTTTTCATAGTGTTTTTATGGGACATCCAAGTCTACTAGAGTTTGGAAGAGGATCAAAAGAATTATTTTAGGATTATTCTGGGACAACTTTGAGACAACTATTTTCATGTTAAGCTCTTGAAATATATTTTCTAGATATGGGAAGTTAATTTTCATATCCATGTGATCTATGAACATGAGGTATTATATGATCCATAAAATTTAAAAGTAGTGAATTAATGGGAATTGTTGATGAATTAATTTAATATCAAGAGCATTCTAGTCCTGGTAGGTTATTACCATTGGTTCATTAGAAGTTTCAATTGGATTTTTTCACCTATGACATCCCTATATTATAAACATGTGAAGTTATCTTGGAGCCCATAGTGTCAAGAATATTTTTAAGAGATTTAGTGGTGGTTTACCACCACCCCTATTTTGATATCACCAAAGGTTGGACAAGGTTACATGTTCTGCTGTGATGCTTCAGGTATTGGTTTGGTTTACATGTTTATGTAGAGTGACCATGTGGTGGTGTAAGGATATCTCTAACTCCAACCATAGAAAATTATTTACCCAATCCATCACCTGACCTTGATTTAATAATGAATGCACTTAAATCATTGAATCACTATCTTTTTAGTGAAATGTTTACAGTTTACTCGAACCAAAAAAATCATGATCTTTATCTTCCCCCAGAAGTATTTGAATTTGAGGTAGTAGTGATTGATCGCACCATGATCCACTCTTTTCTTTTACCCTTACACCACTATATTAACATGATTTTGTATTGAAATTTCTAAATATAATAAAATTTTTCACTTCATTATTGATTTATTAATCAAGTTTTTATTACTGTTAAAATGGGTAATTCTACTTATTTAGATGATTTCATTGTATGGGGAGGTTATTTGGAGGATCGAGAATGAAGTTAAGCAAAGTGGCCGAACTGTGTAGAAGCTAAAGAACCCATGTGGACTAAAAAACATACTATAAATAATACTTGAATACAATTGGGTTTAAATTTTGTGGAATGATTTATAATTATGTTGGCTACAAATATTCCAAAGACACTCAATCACAATTATTTCATTAAGGGGCCCATGTGAACCGATCTATCTAGGAAAATGAATATGAATGAAGTCAAAAGTTTTTTTCTACACTTCATCCTTATTTAGATATTTATACCCCAAAATGATACCAAATTTTCAAAATAGATATTAAATAGTAGGGGTAGAATATTTTTAGTTTTATCCAAACCATGATAAAACTAAATAGATTCTTAAAGCCATGGTCCAGGTGGTTTTACAAAATCTATGTGACTAAAACAAAATTTCACTTTTCCTATAAATAGGAACCTTAGGAACCTCATCTATAAGTTCTAGCAGGAAGAAATAATCTATAATTTTGGATACCCAAAGGAGTCTCATATTCATCTTGTAATCTCCAAAGTCAAAAATCTTAATAGGGGGATCAAGGATAACGAATGAGATCCACCTGAGCCTCCTCCTCTTCTAAATGGTGAGATATACAATGGGCGATAATTTTGAATGAGAAACAAATACCTGGTAGGGAGTTCCCAAAATTTTTATTCTATTATTTTTATGTGATTTATGTGTCAATCATTTCAATTACTTTATAAAATAACATTATTCTCTTCTTAATGAATTTATTTGGTTTAATTAAGTGAAACATTTTTCATTTAAAAGCTGATTAGGTTGATATTTAAGTAGAATATTGGGTTTCTCTAATTGTACATGATTAGAATCAACTTTCTCTCACACATATAGAATATTTTAGTATTCTTTCAAATCCCTTCTTATATATTTAATATCCAAGCCTTGATAATACAATTTTTTTCAAGGGGTGGTTCTTTGTGCATAATTTTAAGAGGGAAGAGGAAAGTTGAGATCTCGACAACCCTTAATCGAAAAATTCCATTAAACCATGTGAAATTTTTAGAACATTGAACTATCCATGATATTTAGTGAACATGAAATGACCTAATTCTCTCAAAATCATAAAACGAAAACCATTATTAATCAGATATTTAATTAAGTCATATTATTTTTACAATAGTTTTCAAAACCACCCCCTTTTTTAGTAATTTTTATAAAAAATACACACATTAAAATCCAATTACACTTGATATATGATCTAGGGTCATACCTATAATATAAAATAATCTTTAAATCATAATAAATTTTATATGTAATGACAATGTGTTTAGTGATGGATCATACAAATTAAAGTGTTAAACTTTGATATTATTTATAACTTAAGTATCTGAAATTTGGTTGTTCATCCATTGAGCTAGAATTTTCCAACTTAATCTTTAAAGGAGTCTAGTGGTGAAATGGGTTTGATGGGGCCATTCACTCGGATATAGTTATAGTCTGAGTAATATAGTGGATGTATTTACTTTATTAGTTTACAAGAGACCCCTTCCCTTATAGAAGTGATTTTCTTTCAGAAACTGAAGGAGAGTTCCAATGATCTACCTAGTTTCTAAATGGTGGGGAGTTTCCTAGGGAATTTATGTTGACTTCTAGAGGAATTATCTTCTTCAATGGTTTCTTGGTAGTGTCATTTAATTTTAGGAACATGGTGATGTAATACTCTCAACATTCTTAGTGGTAAATTCACCCTGGATCCACTAAAAAAATTTATGATATACAACTCTAGTTCAGGTGACCATGTATGAGTCATGATATAGTGGACTTTAAATCTTGATTATATATATATCATATTTCAAAGATGATAAGTAGAAGTACCCAATCATTCTTTTTCCTCTTTCCATCCCTACATAGAGGTGGAACAAGTTAACCATATATTTCATTATCAAGTTTCCCCATACACCCCAGGGAAGCAATGTGAGTTCAGTGGTTATCGATCATTTAACCAAATCCATTAACTTTATTCTGATCAAGGATGAATCTAAATTTGAATATCCAGGAAGGTTTTATGTTGAGGAGATCATAAGTCTCTAAGGTATGTTTTTTACAATTATTTGTGATAGGGACCCCTATTTTACCTCTCGGTTTTGGGAAGACTTCAAAAGGAATTACGTCATACATTAGGCTAAGCATGGAATACCATCCTCAAATAGATACTCATCAAAAATGAGAATATCATTCACTTGAATATGTGATATGTGCATACATGTTAGAATTTGGTGTCACATAGAATAAATATCTTGAATTAGAATAATTTTATTATAATAATGGTTACCAATCATTGATTATTATGGCTCATTATGAATCATGTAATGGTTATCCATGTTGGTATCCTCTATACTAGATAGAAGTGTGTGAAACATCTTTAGTGGGAGAGACAATCATAAAGGATACAAATAGAAAGATTCAATTGATTAGATTGTGTTTTATGAAAAATTAGACTCCATCTAAGTCATATGATGATCATCAATGAAAAGATTTGGAATTCTTGGTGGGTGATTGTGCATTTCAAAATGTGAAACATTGCTTGGGTCATTCCCATCTTCAAAAGTAGGGGAAGCTTACGCTAAGGTATTTTGGATCCTTTCAAGATCATCGAGAGAATTGGTAAGTCCATGTATCCATTGGAATTGTATTGTTGATTAATATTTATTAATAAAGTATTCCACATATCTTAATTAAATAAATATAATCCAAATCATTCTCATGTGTTGATCTAGGAAGAACTTGAGTTTGAACCAGATCTTTTAGTGACCAAGAGACTAGTTTAGATTGTTTATTCCTAGGTGATACTGGATTAGGGAAATCCATTTTTATAGATCATGTCCTTTGGTGACTTGATAATGAAGATCAAGAGACGTGGAAATGGAAGTCTTGGGTAGAGGATTATTACCCTATATTTTTCTCTGATCAGGCTATGTATTGACTTTCTAAGGGTAGAGAGAATCTTGTTTGGGATAATTTTCACACCCAAGATAATTCTTTCAAGTATTTTTCATCTATTTTTGTATATTTTTTTACATATATATTTTATGGGTTATTTTCAATAAATATGATTTTTATAGGGATAGAGTATGGTGAATAGTTAGGGAATTGTTTTTAGAAACTATAAAACTATATTTTGAACTGTGTGTGTCTTGATAGAGGTATTAGGGAGAATTTATGGTTAGGAACACGGGCATGCACCAACCTCCTAAAAACCATGGGGCCTAGAAGGTGGAACTAGAGTTCTATATGGTTAGGCACATTGTTTTTGAAAACATGTGACCCAAACCATGTGGCCTTAATCTATAGGGATATAATATCTTGTACTTATGATGCATACTATGGAAGAATGTGTAACTAAATTGTGTGTCTTTCCCAGTTTTGGAAAAAATTATTTTTCCAAAAAAACCCCTTCTCGATTTTGACCCATTACACCACCTCATTTCACAAACACATCTTATCTATCTTTAGTAATACCACCCCTCTTATCCAATTTTTTCTTGGATTTCAATATTGGGGTTTTTTGGCATGGTTCTTCAAGTAGTCTCCTTTTATTTACCTTCTCTTCTTCCTTCCTGATATGTTCATCCTTTATTTTTTGGTTTTCTTCACTCAAGTGGAATTAGTGACCTAAAATGGGATAAATGTAATTAATCGAACAGGTTTTTGATATTTTTAGTGATTTCTTGATTCTATAGGGTCACTACTCATCTTTGTGGGTTATTTCCAATCGTATTTTGGTTATTTCAATAAGAAAGGTATATATTTCCATGTTTTTCTATTATTTTATCATTTAAATGTGCTTGATTATATTTCTAAATGTGTTCTAAAATATTTTATGTGTGAAAATGGGTAATTTCATTGGTGTTTGTGTCTATAAATATTTTTAAATCATTTATTCCCTATGGAAAATGGTCGAAAATAAAATTCTTCTCTATGTGCACTAGTAGAAAAAACGTTTAACACGTCAGCATTTTTCACATCAGTTCTATATAACCGACTTGCAAAGCTGTAATGATCGATATATCACGTCGGTTATTTTATAGCTGACTTGATATATCAATCAGGATCCATATTTTACATCGTTTATTTTATAACCGATGTAAAATATACGAAGATTAGCTTTTTGACGTCGGTTATTGTATAACCGACGTTAAAATCGAATCTGGTGTGCTTTATCACATCAGTTATAAAATAACCAATGTGATAAAGGAAAGCTCGAAACTTTATCACATCAGTTATTTTATAACCGACATGATAAAGGAAAGCTCAACACTTTACCACGTCAGTTATAAAAAACTGACGTGATAAAGCCAATCTCGGTAATTTATCAAGTCGGTAGAAAGCGACATATATCACGTCGGTTATGAAATAATAGATATGATAAATAGTTATTTATGTTAGTTATTAAATAAATGAAGTTATAGAAATTAAAAAAATAGTTTATCATGGAGGTTATTAAATAACCAATGTGATAAATCTTTTAAATGATTTATCGCACCTCATATTCAGTCATTCTGTGTTTTCTTCGATGGGGTGACCTGTGACTCTTCTCTCTCGCGTGGAAAACCTAGAATCGATTCATCGAATTTATGCCCTCCAGCCTTGTTTTTCCAACAACATTATTCATATTTATTATTATCAGATCTATCAGGTCGACTCACAACACTCAATTAATCCTCACACGACTCCTTTTCAGTTTTTTTCTGCAATGCCCTAAACTAATTTGTTGAGATGTTATTTTTCTTATTTCTTGCAATCATGGTTAGTTTCATAGTGTTCATCTATACCATGATAAATTATTTTATTTTAAAATAAACCTATGGAAGTGATTTCATGCAAGTTTACAATTTTTTGTGTTCTATCATGTGTGTGTGTGCGTACAAGGGGTTTCCAAGGGGGTGGGGGGCTGTGCAAGTGGGTGGGGGTGTCCAGGGGGTTGGATGGGTTGTCCAGTTAGTTTGGGCTGTCAAAGGGGGTGGGGGTGGTGTCCATGGGGGTGAGGGGGCTATCCAAGGGGGTTTGGGGTGTCCAAGGGGGTGCAGGGGATGTCAAAGGGGTGGGGGTGGTGTCTAAGGGGTGGGGGGCAGTCTAGGGGTGTGGGGGTGTCCAGGGGGTTGGGTGGGGGTTTCTAGGTGGTTCAAAGGGGGTGGGGGTGGGGTACAGGGGGTGTGGGGGCTATACAAGGGGGTTGGGGGTGTCCAAGGGGGTGCAGGGGATGTCAAAGGGGGTGGGGTGGGGTCCAGGGGGTGGGGTGGGGTCCAGGGGGTGGGGGCAGTCCACGGGCATGGGGGTGTCTAGGGGGTTGGGTGGGCTGTCTAGTTGGGCGGGGGTGTCCAAGGGGTGTCAAAGGGGGTGTGGTGTGGTGTCCAGGGGGTTCAGGGGATGTCCAAGTGGGTTAGGGGTGTCCAAGGGGGTGCGAGGGATGTCAAAGGGGGTGGGGGTGGTGTCCAGGGGGTGTCTAGTGGGTTCAGGGGGACTGTCCTGAGGGTTGGGGGGGTGTCCAGGGGAGTTTCCAAGTGGTTAGGTGGTGGGGGTGGTGTCTAGGAAGGGTGGTGGTGTCCAAGGGGGTGAGGGGGTGTCTAGAGGTGTGGGGGGCTGTCCATGGGGTGGGGGTGTCCAGAGTGGTGGGGGCTGTCCAAGGGAGTGGGGGTGGTGTCCAAGGGTGTGGGGAATAAGTGTCAGTTGGGATTGACTATTTTATCATGGTTTGTGAGATTATGGCATGATTATTGTATTGTTTCATTGATATTAGGCTATAATTTATTAGTGTTGTTTAAAGGGATGGGGGTGGTGTCCTAGGTGACGGGGGTGGTGTCCAAGGGGGTTGGTACAATCTATGTTTGAGGTTTCCACTATGATTTTTAGGGATTCAGGAATTATGAAAAGATGAGGGGTGTTGCAATATGATTCTATTTGGTTATATATATTTTGACCAGTCATTTACTATGAGAGAATTATGGGTTATGGGGGAGACCATGTCATGGTTTTCAAAGATGCGTAGTTATCCTGACCCCATTGTGTCGTGATGATAGGCTTTACACTGTGATTTTCTCCATCCAAGTTCTTATTCTAAATTTGATTTGATTCTCAGGTTTACTCCATTTTCTCCAATTTTCTATCAACCATTGAAGGCCCCATGGTTTTCTTGGATTCCATGGAATTTCCTTAAATAAGTTACTTATTCCATGTTCTTCTTCCTTTATTATTTGTTTCTTTTTTTATTCTTCGTCCACTTCTTATTCCCCTTCATTACTTCTATTATTAGTGATGTTTGGTCATTTTTAAATTGATGGTTTAATATTAATAAATGTGTTCTAGGGTTATTAGGAGGGGTGGGGTTGTCCGGGGGGGGCTTTCTAGAGGGGTAGGGGCTATCCAAGGGGTGCGGGTCTGTCCTGAGGGGTGGGGGGCTATCCAAGGGGGTGGTGGTGTCCAGGGGGTGTCCAAGGGGGTGGGGGTGGTGTCTAGGGGTGTAGAAAGGGGTAGGGGGTGGGGGTTGTGTCTAGGATTGGTGGGGGTGTCCAAGGGGGTGGGGGTGTCTAGAGGGGTGGGGGCTGTCTAGGGGGGGCTGTCCAGAGGGGTGGGGGGGCTATCCAAGGGGGTGGTGGTGTCCAAGGGGTGTCCAAGGAGGTGGGGGGTGGTGTCCAGGGGGTGGGGGGCTATCAAAGGGGGTGGTGGTGTCCAGGGGGTGTCCAAGGGGGTGGGGTGTAGGGGTGGTGTCCAAGGGGGTGGGTGTGGTGTCCAAGGTGGTGGGGGTGTTGTCCAAGGCGGTAGGGGTGTCCAGAGGGTGGGGGCAGTGTCCAAGGGGGTGGGGGTGATGTCCAAGGGTGGGGGTGGTGTCCAGGGGTGGGGGGATATCTAGAGGGGTGGGGGGGTGTCCAAGGGTTTCAAATCATTAAGATCTATGTAATTTTCTGTAGTGAATGTATACATATTTTAATACTTATACTTCATATTTCCTTTTTACGAAAGGGTGAATTTGGTATCCAATTGCACTAGTATGTATTCTTTGTGAACCTTAAGAAGAAAGGATCCAAAATGAATTTAAAACTATTATATCTAACTATATTTTCTTTTTAAAATCATATTCAAGCATATTTTTTTTAAATACACATAGATTTTTTTTATATTTCAAAATTTTTTACATTAAAATTTTGATGTTTTTCATATAAACATATATTTTTCTTATCTTAAAAAGATGTATAATTGTGATATTTGTTATAGGTAATAATGAGTCAAAGTTGGATTACGGTACATCGAATGAGCAATGAATATGAGGAAGGTGTTGATGCCTTTTTGGAATTTTCTAAATGAAATGTTCTAAGTAGTGACATTTCTTTCTGTCCATGCATGAAATGTTTGAATATGAAGAAGTTAAAAAGTAGAGAGATAAAAGATCATCTGATTTGTCATGATTTTAATCCGAGTTACAGCCCTTGGATTTGGCATGGTGAAACTGGACGGAATGTCACTGATGATGATGATTCTCAAGATGGTGACTCTGATGGAATTGAAGAAATGATTCACAATGTTGCAGGAGAACAAATTGAGATAGAACCGAAATTTGCGCGTCTATATGGTGATGCTGAAAAACAATTATATCCTGATTGTATAGATTTTATGGTTTTTTCAGCAGTGTTAAGATTGATTAACTTGAAGGAGAAACATGGATGGAGTGACATAAGTTTTATAGAGCTGCTATAATTGATGAAAGACATTCTTCAAAAAGATAACAATTTTCCATATTCACGTTATAAGGCCATGAAAATATTATGCCTGATGGGATTGGGATACAAGAAAATGCATGCCTGTCCGAATTACTGTATGATATATAAGAAGGAATTTGAATTTCTATCAGAGTATCCTAAAAGTGGGACATCATGGTATAAGGTGAAAGAAAAATCACAGACTAATGTAGAGATTACAAAGATCCCTTCAAAGTTATTTTGGTATCTTCCTATAATTCATCGTTTCAAACATTTATTTTCTAATTCAAATGATGAAAAAAGGTGAAGATGAAATGTTGATGAGTGGTTATGTGATGGAAAAATACTCCATGTAGCTGATTGTCCATAATGGAAGAAAATTGATGAGAAGTATCCTACATTTGGAAATGAAATTAGAAATCTCAGACTAGGGTTGTGCACAGATGAAATTAATCCATACTGAACCCTTAGTAACACACATAGTTCATGGCCTGTTTTATTGGTAATTTACAACCTCTCTCCTAAAGTTTTTATGAAGCGCAAATATGTCATGTTGAGTAAAATGATCTCTAGTTCGAAGAATTCTGGATGTGATATTGATGTTTTCTTGTCACCGTTTATTGATGATTTGAAACTTTTATTGGAGGATGGTATTAGGGTGTATTATTCTTATAAAATGGAATATTTTCAACCGCATGTAGTGATTTTTTTCACTATAAATAACTTCCAATCATATGAAAATTTGTCTGGATACAGTGTTAAAGGGCATAAATCATGTCCAATTTGCGAACAACAGACATCATATTGTCAATTTCATCATGGGAGGAAAAAAGTGTACATGGGTCATCAAAAGTTTTTGCCTATGGATCACTCTTATAGAAGACTAAAAAAGGAATTCAATGGCTCACAAGAATTTGATATTTCTCTAAAACCTTTATCCCCTGATCTGTATTTTGAGAGGGTGAATAACCTTGATGTGACATTGGGAAAGACACAGAAATCTGGTAATGATAGAAATATTTGGAAGAAAAGTTCAATATTTTTTTGAGCTACCATATTGGGGATATCATGAAGTTAAACATAATATTGAGGTCATACACGTGGAGAATAATATCTATGATAGTTTTATTGGAACATTGTTAGATATTAAAAGAAAGAGAAAAGTTAGGTTGAATGCATTATTAGACTTACTATCAATGGGAATACATTTGGAGTTAGCTCCCACTCCAAATGGAAGATGAAAATTTCTTCCCCCGGCTTGTCATACATTATCAAAGAGGGTGAAAATTAACTTTTTTCAATGTCTTCATGATATATAAGTGCCTCAAGGTTATTCTTAAAATGTAAAATTTTTTGTCTCATTTAAGGACTTGAAGTTGATAGGTATGACATCTCATGATTGTCACGTCATGATGCAAGAAATTCTACTAGTTTCATTGTGTGGAATATTTCCCATCCATGTTAGAAAGACTATAATGAAGTTGTGTAATTTTTTCAATTCAATTTGTAATAAGGTGATTGATGTGAATGCTTTGAAAATTTTGGAAAAGGATGAAATTTGTATACTTTGTCAATTGGAAATGTATTTTCCTATATATTTTTTTGATATAATGGTGCATTTAATGATTCTTCTGGTTCAAGAAATAAAGCTTTGTGGACCTGTATATCTTCATTGGATGTATAATTTTGAAAGATAATGAAAATATTGAAGGGGAATGTTAAGAATCCATATCGACCTGAAGCCTCCATTATTGAAAAGTATATTTCTGAGGAGGTTGCAGAGTTTTGTACGAGCTACTTGGATAAGTTGCAACACATAGGGTTGCCTCTATCTCGCCATGAACGAGTTAATAATGAGAGAAAATGGATTCATGGCTTGAAAGTCAAATCGTTGTCAGCTGAACAGATGAAGAAGTTAGAATCATAAATCTTGAATAACATAGTTGATGCTCAATCGTATATCACATTACATATTAATGAGTTGAAAAAATGTCATCCAAAGAAGAAAGAAATGTGGATTTTGAATGAGAACAACAAATTTTTTTTTTGTCATGGTTTAAAAAGACCTTTCTTGGTAGATCAGATGTATCATAGAAATTAAAATGGATATTGGGTGGTCCATGTTTAAATGCGATAACATGGTCCGATTATAACATTAATGGATATAAATTTCATACGAATGCTCAGGACAACAAAAGTGCAGTTTAGAATAGTGGTGTATTGGTGTTTGTAGAAGAAATGCATTTTTCAAGTGCTAATGACAAAAACCCAATTTCTGCATCAAGTGCATATTATGGAGTGATTGAATACATATGGGAGGTGGATTACTTTAAAATTAATGTTCTCGTTTTTAACTGTAAATGGTTTATCGGTAACAACAGTGCCAGACACGATGAATTTTGAATGACAGTTGTTAATATGAATAGATTGGAAGAAATAACTGATTCTTTTATAATGGAAACACGTGAAAAATAGATTTTCTAAGTAGTAGATCAATCAGATATGCAGTGGGCTGTTGTTTTACAAGGTAAAAAACAATATGTTAGTGAGGATGAACTTGATGAAGATGAAGATTTATGTGATATCACTACTTTCATGGAAATATTAATAGAACATAATGATGAGCATGTTGAAGACATGGTTTGTGCCATAAGGAATGATCACGATGAAGGAATTTGGGAAAACAATCCATTTATACATTCCTAAAATTATAGGTCACATTTGTTTATTTCTTGTTTACATTTATTATTTTCATAAAATGGTAGATATTGTATGTTTTTTCTTTATTAATGTATTAAAACAAAACAAGTATAAGTTTTTGTTTTTTTAATTTTGTTTATTTTACTTTATCATGTTTACCATTACATTAATTATATATCTATTCTTTTTGTTCAATGACAATTAATTTACTATGTATACCATGTTTACCATGTTTACCTAGTTTACCATGTTTTTATTTTGTTTAGTTTACTTTATCATGTGTAACATTACAGAAATTATATATCTATTATTTTTGTTCAGTGAAAATTAATTTACAATGATTATCATGTTTAGAAGGTTTACCATGTTTACCATGTTTGCCATCTTTACCATGTTTACCATCTTTACTATTGTTTAACATGCTTACCATATTAACCATTTTTACTATTACATAACTTAGTACAATTCTCTATTTTTTGATTACAGTAGTATTAAAATATTTGAATTTGTATATTTGTGAACTAATGTTTGTTTTTTTAATTTGAAGGATAATGAAATATCAATAAATTGATTGACCACATGATTCTGTAGATGAGCATATTGGTCATACCTCTGGGGAGGAACATTCACATTCTTCTCTTAATGTTCCCCAATCTTCCTCATGTGCTCCCATTACAACAAAGAGTTCAAGAGTTGGTAAACATGGGTGCACACATTTACCAAAATTATCACTTGCCCATACGCAGGATCAGAGGATACTCGTTGATTTTGATGAGGATGATATTCCTAGAGGTCCAAATGCAAAAGATTTTAAGAGTTTTTTATCAACTCAGGGTAAGAGAAAAGTAGGAATTTTGTATGATGACTGGAGATGTGTGGACAAAGCGATAATCTCTCAGTTGTGGGAGAAGATTTTGGTAAGATCTATTTCTATTGTTTTCCTATTATTTAAATGTTTCTAGTATATATAATATGTTTAACCTCTTTTTTATTAGAATAAATTTTATATTTCTGACACTGGAGGGGTCAGGAAGAAATGCTTATCGATGGATGCCCGGAGATGAGGGGATTTCAAATCAACCCTCACATTTGATTTCATTTTTTTTCATAGGAGTCATGACAATCCATGTCATATATATCTTTTCATAGATGAGGACACATAGAGACAATTTTTTGAAAGTAGACGAATTAATTCATTTTTGGTAAGGGAAATGTAAACTTTTAAAATATTTCTTATATAAATTATCTTATTACTATTTCGTTAATGATTTCTTATTCTTAATTTACAGAAAACAAGGAAATCTCATCAAGAGATCTAATCTAAAAATGTATACCCTCATAGTTTATCTCAGAGAGGGTATACATTATTGGAAGAACAAATGATAGAGGAAAAATTACAAAAACTAAGAGCTGAGTCTTTAAGCTCTGGAGAGGTGGCCCCTCCATCCCCTCTATATAGACATGAAAAATGTAAGAGAGCTCGGATGGGCAAAAAAGGGAAATATATTTCGGAAGATTTGTGAATTGTAGCAGAGAGGATTGTAATATATCTTTTATTTATTTAAGTTAAATATTTTCCTCATATAATTTAAATCAATATAGAAATGTTCAATTAATTAATACCAGATTCTCTTGAGCAGCAGAGCTTACAGGGGGTATTTACAGCTGGTGGGAGGAAAGATATTTTATCTATTGTATTTGGAAAGACCGAACATCCTGGTCATGTATGAGGATATCTGGTAGGTGTATCAGTAATAAAAGTGTTGCCACGTTCTTAAACTACTTATGTTGAGGGTGTTTATAAAAAAATAGAATCCTTGGAGGCTGAAGTTCATAATATTAATGCGACGATGGAGGAAAATATTAGAGCGTCGGTACAGTCTATGTTTGCAGACATGCAAAGACAATTTCAGACTGCAGCTCCCACTACTCCACCTCCCTCTGCAGACCCCATTATTTATCCTCCACCTCTGCCATAAGCTCCCACTCCCCAACATCCCCCTATAGAACCCATTATTTATCCTCTACCTCCACCAGTAGCTCCCACTCCCCCACCTCATCCCACAGACCCCATTTTTTATTCTACTCCTCTGCCGCAGCTTCCTACTTATTGCGAGTTGTATGTTGATGATCCTCAACATCATATAGTTGCATATGGGTTGGTATATTGTATTGGAGATACAGTTCATCATCAACAATTAGAGGTAGAGAATCAGAGGGTCACTGTACAGGATATTATAGATAGATCAGCTCGAGTACCATTACCTACAGATGAGGTGACAATAGTTGGACATAATATCAACCATTTTTTAATTTGGACATCTAGACTTCTTTGACTCATTACCATAGAGGTATGAATGTTATATCTTCTTTTTTTTATTAAAGTTGTTTTATCATTTGAAAACTAAGATATTTTTATATTTATTTTTACAGGAATAATTCAAAGGTAAAGAAATACTGTATAGACAACAACAAAGACAAATGGCTATGACATTAGATACAGATTCTAGTAGTTTTTGACAGATTGTCAAGATATTCAAATTTGTTGGTGGATAATTATGAGTTTCCAATGGAAGATCATGTTTGTGGACGTGAAATAACTATGGGGATTATGAAAGCTGATATCATGGATCTTGTTACTAGAGATAAGTTGGGCATCAATGTGGTGAAAATGTTTTCCATGTAAGTCTTAACACCTTTTCCCTGCGTTATATTTATTAAAAATGTATACTTACGTTTGTTTTGTTTTAGGTATATTTATAAAATTTGTGAGAAGAATGAGTGGAAATATGTATATGGGTTCATGGACCCACATTAGATTTCCCTGGAATTATGTGCATTGGATGAGGAACAAAGAATGATTTATATTGATGAAAGACTTCAACATAATATAGCCACACAATTTTGGATGATTCATTTTTGTGAGAGGTCTGAAACACTTATCTCTCAAATAGTTCATTATCTTTTAACATAAAAAACTACTAAAATTAAATTTTATTTTATTAGTGATCATTGGATGTTAGGGGTTTTTTTCCCAAGGGACAAGACACTTTATTGGATATGATTTGTCCATGGTGATGTGCAGGAAAGTTTCAAGAAAATGTTAGAAAAGTAAGTTTCAATTTATCAATAGTTTTATATATTATAATTAATTTTAAATTTATCCTATTCGTAATACTTTATAACAGGGGATGGGTCTACATTCAAAAAAACACAAAGAAAAGGAGTACGAAGATCAAATATGTAAATGTAAAGGTAAATATCCATTTATAATTTGTACTTTTTGATTTATTACATAAAAATAATATATTGAATTTAAAATCATTCAAACAAAATTGTTATGAACAACAAGGCGTCATCGAATGAGGATATTATATGTTAAGATTTATGTATGAAATAATAACAACTAGGACAGTTGTGAACTTTGACCTGGTAAGATTTCCTTTTAAAAATTTCCATAATATTTCATTTGATTTATTCATTATACACGTTAACTACTATCCTTATAATTTGTATCTATTTGATGACCCTCAAACTTATAGTGCTCAAGATGTCAAACACTTACAAGTGGAATGGTCAAATTATTTTATTGGTTTTATTTGTTTGTAGTGTAAAATGTAATTTTGAATATTTTAATTGTAATTGTTTATTTGGTAGTCATTTAGGTTGGATTTAGTTTTTTTAAGTTGACATTGTATGTTTTGAATGTTATATACGTGAATGTTTAATTTTTCTCTACTTCTTGTTTTGGTCTACTTATGATGGTTTTTCTGGTATGGATTCTGGTCTACGGGAGGGGTTCCAAGGGTGTGGGGCTGTTCAATGTGGTGGGGGGGGGGGGGTATCCAGGGGTGTGGGAGGGATGTCCGGTGGAGTGAGGGGTATCCTGGGTATCCTGGGTGTCCATGGGAGTGTGGGGGGGGGGGTGGGCTGTCCATGTGGGTGGGAGCATTTCCAGGTGGGTGGAAGGGCTGTCCAGGGGAGTGGGGGGTTGTCCAGGGGGTGTCCAGGGGTGTGGGGGTGTCATGTGGTGTGAGGGGGGTTTCCAAGGATGTGGGAGGGATGTCCAGTGGGGGGGTGGGAAATCCAGTGAGGGGGGGGGGGTCTAGGGTGTCTATGGGGATGGGCTGGGGGAGGGGGGCAGTTCAGGGGTGTGGGAGAGGAGGCACCGCTATCCCACGGGGGCTGAACACCGCTGGAAGGTACTCATCACTCCCACATGTGATGCATTTTGAGAGCTCAAGATTTGCATGTGGGAGTGATGAGTACCTTACAATGGTGTTCCCCCAGAGGGATGGCGGCGCCTCCACTCCCAACACCTGCTGTCCAGGGGCTGTTCGGGGGGGGTCTGGTCTGGTTTTGGTCGGGTTTTGGTCTGGGGGTGTCCAGTGAGGTGGGGGTGTACAGGGGTGTGTTGGGGGCTATCCAGTGAGGTGGGAGGGTGTCCAAGAGGGTGGGAGGGATGTCTAGCCGAGTGGGGGGGATGTCCAGGGGTGTCCTGGGTGTGGGGGTAGTCCTAGGGGTGGGGGCAGTCCAGGGGTGTGGGGGGGGGGTGTCCAGAAGTGTGGGGGTTGTCCAGGTGTGTGGGGGGTTGTCCAAGGGGTGGGGGGTAGTCCGGGGGTGTGGGGAAGGGGGGGTGTCCAGGAGGGTGGGGGTAGTCCCGGGGGTGGGGGTAGTCCAGGGGTGTGGGGGGGGGGGGGGAGTGTCCAGGAGGGTGGGGGTTGTCCAGAGGTGTGGGGAGATGTCCAGGGGTGGGGGGTAGTCCAGGGGTGTGGGGGTGTCCAGGCGGGTGGGGGGAAGTCCCAGGGGTGGGGGGGCAATCCAGGGGCGTGGGAGAGAGGGTGCCGCCATCCCTCGGGGGGATGAACATCACTGGAAGGTAATCATCACTCACACATGGGAATCATTTTGAGATCTCAAGCTTCGCATGTGGGAGTGATGAGTACCTTCCAGCAGTGTTCCCCCCGAGGGATGGTGGTGCCTCCTCTTCCAACACCATCTGTCTAGGGGCTGTCTAGGGGGTGGGGGCATTCCAGGGGTGGGGGATGTCCACGGGTGTGGTGTGGGATGTCCAGTGGGGTGCGGGGGGGGGGGGGGGGGGGGGTTCTGGTCTGGTTTTGGTTAGGTTTTTGTCTGGGGGTGTCCACTGAGGTGGGGTGGGGGTGTCTAGGGGTGTGGTGGGGGCTGTCCAGTGAGGCGGGAGGGTGTCCAGGAGGGTGGGAGGGATGTCTAGGCGAGTGGGGGGGATGTCTAGGGGGTGTCCAGGGGTGTGGGGGGATGCCCTCGGGGTTGGGGCCATTCTAGGGGTGTGTGTGTGGGGGGGGGGTGTCCAGGAGGGTGGGGGGGTTGTCTAGGTGTGTGGGGGGCTGTGCAGGGGGTGGGGGATGTCCAGGGGTTTTGGGGGGTGTCCAGGAGGGTGGGGGAAGTCTCGGGGGTGGGGGCAGTCCAGGGGTGTGGGGGTGGAGGGGGGTTCTAGGTGGATGGGGGTTGTACAGGGGTGTGGGGGTGTAGTCCAGGGGTGTCCAGGAGGGTGGGGGCAGTCCCGGTGGGGGTGGGGCTGTCCAGGGGTATGGGAGAGGAGGTGATGCCATCCCTCGGGGAGTTGAACACCGCTGGAAGGTACTCATAACTCCCACATGTGAAACATTTTGAGATCTCAAGCATCGCATGTGGGAGTGATGAGTACCTTCCAGTGGTGTGCTCCCCGAGGGATAGTGGAACCTCCTCTCCCAACACCAGTTGTCCAGGGGGTGGGGGGTAGTCTAGGTGTGTGTGTGGGGGGGGTTATCCGGGTGTTTGGTAGGGGTTTTCTAGTGTGGTGGGGTGGGGGGGGGGGGGGGTTCTGGTATGTTTTTGGTCGGGTTTTGGTCTGGGGGTGTCCAGTGAGGTGGGGGGAGGGGGTGTACATGGGTGTAGTGGGGGCTGTCCAGTGAGGTGGGAGGGTGGGAGGGAGGGTGGGAGGGATGTCTAGGAGAGTGGGGGATGTTCAGGGGGTGTCCAGGGGTGTGAGGGGTAGTCCTGAGGGCGGGGGGGCAGTATAGGGGTGTGGGGGTGTCCAGGAGGGTGGGGGGGTTGTCAGGGGGGGTTGTAAATGGGGGGGGGGGGGGGGTTGTCCAGGGGTGGGGGGCTATCCTGGGGGTGGGGGCAGTCCAAGGGTGTGGGGGGATGTCCAGGGGGTGTACAAGAGGGTGGGGGTAGTCTCGGGGGATGGGGGGGGCAGTCCAGGGGTGTGTGTGTGTGGGGGGGGGTTCAGGGGTGGGATGGGCTGTCTAGGGGGTGGGGCAGTTCAGGGGTGTGGGGGGTGTCCAGGAGGGTGGGGGTAGTCTTGGGGGTGGGGGCAGTCCAGGTGTGTGTGGGGGGGGTGTCCAGGAGGGTGGGGGTTGTCCAGGGGTGTGGGGGGCTGTACAGGGGGTGGGGCCAGTCCATGGGTGTGGGGGGTGTCCAGGGGTGTGGGGGGGGGGGTGTCCAGGAGGGTGGGGGGTAGTCTCGGGGGTGGGGGCAGTCCAGTGGTGTGTGTGGGGGGGGGGGTATGTCCAAGAGATGGGGGTTGTCCATGGGTGTGGGGGATGTCCAGGGGCAGTCTAGGGGTGGGGGGGGGGTTGTACAGGAGGGTGGGGGTGGGGGGGTTGTCCAGGAGGGTGGGGGGGTTGTCTAGGGGTGTTGGGGGATGTCCAGGGGGTGGGGGCTGTCCAGGGGTGTGGGGGGGGGGGGTCTATGAGTGTGGTGGGGGTTGTCTAGTAGGGTGATGGGGTTCTGGTCTGTTTTTGATAAATTTTTGGCCAGTTTCAGGGGTGTGGGAGGGCTGTCCAGGGGTGTGGGAGTGCTTTCTATGGGGTAGGGGGTATACAAGCGGGTGGGTGGGTTGTCTAGGGGTGTGGGGGGGTGTCCAGGGGGTGGTGGGGATGTCCAGGGGTGTGGGGGATGTCCAAGGGGTGGGGGGTTGTCCAGGGGTGTGTGGGTGTCTAGGGGTGTGGTGGGAGGAGGGGGTTCTGGTCTGTTTTTGGTATGCTTTTCCTCCGTTTCAGGTGATTTGGATGGGCATAGAAGTGGTTCAGGTTTATTTAAAAAATAATAATTGTTTTTTACGTCGGTTATTTCATAACCAATGAAAAAAATGCATTTGTATTTTATATAACATTGGTTATTTAGAAACCGATGTAATAACTTCATGGGAAATGGTTTTTACGTTGGTTATTTCATAACCGACATAATAATGTGAAATGGATAGTATTTTGTGTCGGTTATTTTATAACTAATGTCGTAGATATGTTTTTACGTCGGTTATTATATAACCAACGTTGAAAACCACTTGGCAGACAAGTTTATCACGTCAGTTAAAAAAATAACTGATGTGATAAACGCTTCAGAAGAGTGCTTTATGACGTCAGTTATATAATAACTGATGTGAAAGTATTTATATCACGTTGGTTACTAAGTAACTGACGTGAAAAATGCATTGGTATTTTTTACAACATCAGTTATTTGGAAACCAATGTAATAACTTCATGGGAAATGGTTTTTACATCGGTTATGAAATAACCGATGTAATAAATTGAAATGGATAGTCTTTTATGTCGGTTATAAAATATCCAACGTCGTAGATATGTTTTTACGTCAGTTATTATATAACCGATGTTGAAAACCACTTGGTAGACAGGTTTATCATGTCGATTATAAAAATAACCGACGTGATAAATGCTTCAGAAGAGTGCTTTATGACGTCGATTATATAATAACCGACGTGAAAGGGTTTATATCACGTCAGTTATTAAATAACCGACGTAATAAATCACTCCTCTGAAGCATTTTCCAGGTCATCTTTTTTATCATCTGACGTGGAAAACTCTTTGGATTTGTGTTTTTTACGTCAGTTGTAAAATAACCGACATAAAAAACTCTGTTTATAACATCTCATGTAATAACGTCGGCCAAAATTCGACGTTAAAAATAAAAAATAACCACCGTAAAAAATGTTTTCTTCACTAGTGGTGATTACTTGGTTTGTGAAAAATAGTATTTTCATGGTTTGATAAATGGGGTGAAGAAAATGGGAATCATGGGTACCTAGGTTGGTAGACTATGATATGTACACAACAAATGACCCAACCTACCTTGTAGGATTGTGTTAGTAAAATAACTAAACAACAGTGTTGGGGATTTTGTGGATAGAGTAGGAGAAAATATATTCATGTTTCGGATCGATCATCGAGAGTATGTAGATCCTAGGTTCCCACAAAACCTAGCTACTTAGGGATTTCTCTTTTCACTTCTGTTATATTTTTATAGGATTTAATTTTTTTCATCTATTATATTCCATTCAAAGGTAAGGAATGTTTTAAAATTAAATGATTTATTTATTTCAAAAATATAATGTTTAATTTTCTTATAATTGATATAAATTAAAAATATCATGGGACCCAATTGGGAAAGTTAGCTCACAGACTATATAGACCTCATGGGTATATGTACACCCTATTTTTTCTGACATAGGTAGTGGAAAGGCCTTCTATGGATGTCATGATGGGTTCTCTTATTAATGTAATTTTTTTTAAGGTTTTGATATTGGTGACATGGTGGGTGTCGGGCCCCATGCTATATAGAAGATTGAGTTTATTTAGTTAGTTCCCTCACATTTTTATTTATATTATTTTTTTGGTTGTGAATGTTAACCTTAAATTGAACATGTATGTGCTTCTCATATTTATCCTCATTATGGATGTTGGTTATGTTGTTGATGTAACTGTTGTATTGATATTATTGGATATATATTTTTTATCATTTTACCTGTGGTAAAATCATTAGAAAAGGATTTATACAATTCTCGAGAACTTTTTTCCAACCCATGGGGATCGGGAAATCCCTTCCGGTCATGCTATAGTCTCGTTCGGGCATCAAGTTAGATTGAATACCAGACTTTTTTATGACAAATGGGATCCTTCTATCAAGATTTAGTGATTGTTTATTTTGTTTATTCAGTATTGATCACTATATTTGAGAATAACTTGTGTATTTGAACTAGTGTGAACTTAGAACTCAAGAAGTGAAGTCTCATTATGGTGTAATTGTCTAATGGTTCTTCATTGGTAGAGTTGGGTATTATTATAGATATGTTTTCCTAATAATGTGGATCAAGGTTTATGGTAGTATACTTCTCTTGAATTAGTATTTTGGTATGTTTGGATATATTTTGTGTGTATTGGATATATAACTCTCTAAACTTATTATTTGGGTGAATGAATCGATGTGGTAAGTCTCTAGTTAAGAAATAAAATCGTGTTAGACTATAAACCATTGATTTAATTTTTAACATATTTTATGAGTTTTCATAGAGATTTTTTATAGTTTTATATAATATGGTTGAACAAGTCAAATAAATTGCATAATTTTCACTTTTATTGTAACGCCTTAGATTTAAAAAAAAATTGAATTTTCTATTCTTAAAAGAGAACGAAGTTGGTAAAATGAGGATAAATTTGAAATTTTTTTTAAATGGGAATGAATCATCATTATAAAATACATAATGATTATAAAGTTCTAAAATTATAACATTCTTCCCCAAAATGACTGATCAACTAAAATGAGACACCACATGGCCTTGAGTGATCTCATTAATCATAAAAGTAAGGTAACTAACATCAAGGGTATAACGTATACCTTATGAGTGATTTAACCTATAATGAATCATTATAAATTAAATAAATAACCATTGAAGTAATAAACCTCTATAATGGAAACTGATAGAAAATCCAACAATAGAACTCTAAATGTCCCAAATTTTCTAAATTTTTCATATAAAATCAACAAGTTCAATCGCTAACCTGATTAAATGTATTATAAAGAAATATATTATAAATAAATAAAAAATTAATATATAAATCATCTCACTAAATAAGATCCAAAACCCCTAGAAACCATCATAATGAACCTAGTCACTATCTCTCATCTACACTGGGTCATTTCCCATACATTCATGAAGATTTGTGATATATGCATGTTTACTAGAAGTGAACGTATAGGGTGTGGGAGATAAATATCAAAAGGGTTCCACCAAATACCCAAAACATATATTGAATAAAAACATGTTTATATATATACATATCATGAAATTTCATATTATAAATTTTATAATTACAAAAAAATACACATCAAATATGTTAAAATTCTTACCAAGCCACCTTAAAAACCTATTTTACCTGATTCACCCAATGTTATTGAAAACCTCATGCCTCTATCAAATCATCCCATATTCAAACATATGTAATAATTAGTAACTAATCTAAGAACATTTATAAAATGTATATTATAAAAAATTATAAATTTTATAAAGAAATAGCATATCTTTTATCAGTGTCAAACTTGTGACTTTTACAAACACGTGTCAGGGTTCTCATCATGGCCATAATCATATATTTTCCTATAATATATCCAAACACTTGGAATAAATAATTTTTTTAAGAAAAATTCTCATTTTCCCTTATAACAAAAACCAGAGCATAAAGAATTTAAGACATCTATTTAATTTCCAAAAAATTATCAACATATAATATCATCTCAATAAAATGAAGTCATTAAAAATATCTTTTAGAATTCATTTTAATCCAATTCCAGCACAAAGAGTTTTTTCCCATATAAAATTTCATTTAAAAGCCTCATTGATTTATTAAAATTTATAACACACAGTTATAAATCAATCATGATTCAATAACACAAAAAAATTATAAATTAATATTTATTTCAATTATGCATAGTATGTTCTTAACACATTAAATAATCATTTAATATTCTATTCATATGCTAGAATATAAATTCACCATTTTTCTAATTTTAATTAAAGGTATACTCATCATCTAATCAATTACATCTCATTTATAGTTTTAAATAACATATAAATTACTCAATTTAATCACATAAATCCATATAAATTATATCAAAATTGTTTTATACAAATTCCATTTCCTACAGACACGTCATAGTTAAATTTACACCTCATTTTAAGATAATAAAAAACAAGTAGTCAACTAAAATTAAAGATATGTTCAAGATTACCTAGTTGATTATAAAAAAATAAAAAAAGGAATATAACAACAATTCTTCCTCTATTTAAAAATGTAATTAATCAACACAAACAATATAAATTTATCAAATAAAACAAATAAATCCATACAAAAAGGCAAAGAAATTATAATTAATTCAATAACCATATAATTAAGATTCTAGCACACTTGACAGATGAAAATCCTGACAAGTAAGAAAGGATATATCACCAAAAAAGATATGAAAATATTGAGGTGTTTTAAAGAACATGATATAAAATTAAAATTAATAAGCCCCTAAAAAAATATAAAATGTCCCAAATCTTGACATGAAAATAGAAATAATGCTACTCATTAAAAATGAGATTGGTTTAGCCTATCCAAATCAAAGTAGCCTCTCTAGAATTATTAGTGGCTCACCAATAACCTCTAAATGGCATCCAAAGTTAAATAATATCTTTATATGGTTTAATGAAATCCTATTGATCCCCATCAGGTTCCCAAAGTCCTTAGCTACATTCCATTAAATATAATTACTTTAAAAAACCACAAGTCTCTCCACTTCTTTTCTACTAACTTCAAAATCAAAATAAAACATATAAAACCACCCATAAACACCGTAATTAAATCTAAAATGTACACAAAATAATTATATTTTCTATATAAATGGATTAAGGGATAGTGTTTACATAGATTTTGGAGTAACAAGTGATGTTTGGATAAAATAGAGAATTTAATAATGGTTTTAGGATTATTCATGATAAGGGTACATAGTTTTCAAATTTCTGAAACACACAGTAAAGAATATGGTAATTATGCATGGTTTATTGATGACTAATTTATTCATCCATACAATTGATAAATTCATTAAATACTTAAATTATTTTTTCATTTTTCATTCTTATTACCTCATTTTCATATAATTATATTCCCCATGTGACTTGGAACTCTCTTATATCACTATACCTTTAACCTAGTTCCATGGAAACTCATTTGTTTTTAGTTTCTAAATAATATCAAGGGTGGGGTCATCTATTTTTTCATATCAACTATTCTTCTTAATGATACCATTTTTTTTAGTAATATAATTTTTTAAGGATTTTAAAGTAAAATGTCTTGCCAAATAATGTTTATGCCCTCTCAAATCAAATGTATTTTTATCCTCGGTGATTGGGGAGGTTGATACAAGGTGAACGCAGCACTTTGAAAGGTTTATTAGAGTTAAGTAACCACTAAGTCAATATTTATCCAATATATATTATTTTTTGATTTTCCAAAAAATATATGTTGATGAAAATTGGGGATTTTGTTAATGTATGATATTTTTGCTATTTTATTGAAGAGATTCATAGAAAATAAATTACAAAATGATAATGTTTATGAATCATGAACATTTATTATGTTTTTTGATAATTTTTATGTATATAATTTTATGATACTTACTTTAGTTTATATTGGTTTTCAAATTGTTATAATTATGGTATTATAGAGACTTTTTAAGAGAATAATTCTGAAAATGACTATCAATAACTAGAGTAGTCATATAATATTTAGTTTAATAATTATTTATATTGTGACTAAATTGGTTGGAGTGATGAGTGGTCAATGAGATTTGTTATCATTGTTATTGTTATACATATTTATCATAATATTATTTATTTGCTTATAATTATTACTATTGTTATTTATATTATTGTATTTGTCTATAAAGTTGGTTCATGAAAGGTTATGGACAAATTTGGTTTGGGAGATGATAAAATATGGATTTTACAAATTGATTTACACATGATAATATTATTTTTTTAATTTTGTGTCATGGGGAAAATTAGTTTTAATGTATTGAAATTGTTTGATGATTTTAGAGAGGATTTAAATATTTCTTCAATGGTTTGAGTCAGAAGTAGTGCTTCTTTACTTTTTTATTATTCTAGTTTTGGAAATAATAATCACTCACTTAAAACACTATTTACTAAATTTTTATATCCGAAGAATTTTAGTATGTTTTTGTAGAAAACATTAATTTCTACCTTACATTGAAATGTTCTAATATATTAAAAATATAAAATTTACATTACTCAATAAGTTACATTGGAATAAACATGCATTTGATTATCAGAATGAATTTTGTTCAACCCATTGGTTAGTATTTTTTTCCAACCTAACTGAAAAAAGTAATAACCATCAGAATAATCTTGACACCGATATATCATATTGATCATCATTCCATTCATCATATTGATAATCATTTAATAATTCTATCAGACTAACTGATGATTATAATCAGAAGTAAATAATAATTATTTTTATCAAAGGAATAGTTTTAGCATTGTAATGGTTATAAAAGAAAATAACACTTCAAATTTAGTTTTGACAAAGAATTATGAGATATTAAGATCAAGTTTTATAAGGCCATTGAAACAAACTCAGAAATATGATTGTTGGATCTTTCATTTTAAATAATTAGTTATTTGAAGTGTTTTTGGATATCCAAATCCAAAAATCAATTCATCTAAAGTTTTCTTTGCATGAACATCTTGTTCCAGAGTCTTTGTAATACTTTAGAGATTTTGATATTCTAAGGAATCATTCTCGATATTGTTTCCTTAAGAACATATTTTATTTTTTATTCACATACGATCATTATTATGATCAAGGGATTTTGGGAATATGAAGATATTGAATCTAATCCATCAAATCAAGAGATTAATAGGCTAAGAATATAGAAATAGATCATCTTATTGATTGATTATGAGGATAATAAGATATAGATTATTCTTGTCTTCATATCAAGTGATTTCATTGTAAGGAATTTCAAAATTTATAGTAATTGTAAAACTATGGATATCTTAAGTCAGGTTATTGAATAACATTACAACTGAGGTTAAAAGATTTTATTCTTTTCATATTGCATTTAAGTCATTCTTACTTTTACTAGCTTTTTATTTCTTTTTTTACAAGTCTATTATCTTATTCATATACTAAAATGATAGTCTTCATACATTTCTTTCTATAGTATTTATTTTATCTATGTAACTATGAATATAATAATAACATACTTTGGTTTAATTAGAAAAATTGTGATTCTAATTATCTTACTCTAATATTCATATGATTTTGGAGTCCTATTGTTTACATTAAGAGTTGTTTTCATTGATTAGTTTACAATTTTCAAACTAAAATTCACCCCCTTCTTGTAAGCATAGTCATCCAAGATACTCTTACGATCCTATAATTAGTATCAAAGATGGTTTATGAAACTTATATATTTACAGAGATTTTAATTTCTTTACTTACTATAAATTTTCAAAGTTTTTTTATAAATTTTTTTTATATAAACATTGTTACATTGATGTGTATTTTTAGAAAAGAGTTTCCATTATTTTAAGATGGCATGTATGACTATTTGATCTCTTGATAATATAAATCCTAGTCGCTCAACTATATTTTATGGGAATAACTATGAGTATTGGAGATATAGAATTAAATATTTTATAATAAACATTAGAGTTGATAACTTCTTAATTCTTACTGTAAAATACAAGATTCCTGAAAAGGAATTTTATGCTTTTACAAATTCAAAAAAATTATTATATTTGTAAAACTTCAAAGCCAAAAATACTTTACTATGTTATATGATGAGGAATATCTATATTTACATATCATCGTGTGAAGATTCAAATAGTGTTTGGATTAAATTAGAAAGGACAAATTTTGGTACCTCCAATGTTATGGAGACAAGAAAAGCTATGCAGAGAGCTGATTAATAAGCCTTTGATTTCCAACATAGAGATTCAGTTTCAATGATTCACCAAAGGTTTATAAAAATTAAAAATAGTTTATAGTATCTTATTGAAAACGTTTTTTTATTTTGAAATTTTGGTTTTAAAGATCATTGATATAATTCTTAATGAGAGAGAATAAAAAAGAATAGTTATGGATGATACATTAATGATTAATAATATAACTCTTGATGATCTTATTAGTCCTCTAATGAAGTGTGAGGGAATAATTAAAAGAGATATTTAGATGGATAAAAATGGTGGTGTATCCTTTTCTACAAAATCTATTGTATCAACTAAAGTTCAATCACCTGATAAAGTTTTAAATCTTCAAGAATGAATAATTTTTTTGTTATGTAGAATTATAGTACATCCGAATATTTTGAAAACTATTTGTATAATATTAATATAATTATGAACAAGATTTTTGGAAATAAATATTTTCAATATCGATATAAGAATGGTTCTAAGGATGATGAGGACTAGAAGGATTCTAAGGCCACTTGTTATGAATGTAATAAATCTAGATATATCCGACCCGATTTTCCACAGCTAAAAAGAATAGATAGGAATGATAATTTCATTCTAAAATTTAATTAAATACTATAAGTCTAAAGGAAATAATGTTTTGAAAGATTACAACAGTTAGAGTTCCAGTGGTGGATATTTTTAAGAAAATTCCTCTAATAATGAACATTTTGTACAAATGAACATTGGTTTTTTTTAAAATTTACCCATGATAAAAAAATGTATTATGGAAAAGAAACATATAGATGAATACCTTGAAGTTTTATATTTAATTTCCCATTAACCTAAAAGTGATAATGGAAAAAATTCCACATCTTCTGGTGGAGAATCCTTCTTATCAAGTGAATACAATACTTCTCTAAGGTATGCTGATTTTTTTCAATTTTCAAAACTATTAGAGAATGAAAATTTAAAGATTTGTAAAAAACATGATAATTCTAAACAATAACTTGCTGAAGAAGATTCAAGAATAACCCATGTGACCGATGAAATATATTATATTTCTAAAGATACTAATAAAAGTAATTTTTAAAAAATAATTTATTTCAAAATATTTTTAAAATGTTTTTTCTAATTTTTTTTCTAGAAACTAAAATTTTGAAATTTAGTTCTAAAACTATTACCAATAAGGTTAAGAATTTAGTTGTAAAACCTAAATATGAAATTCCTAGATTAACTAAACATTCATCCATGTTTTACACCAGTAAGTAAAACTTTGATAAAATGTATTAGAAAATAAATAAATCTATAGATAATACTGGAATGGATTTTACCAATAAAAACATGTTTTTAGTAATAATTACCATGTTCTTAAAGGTTCATCTTTTTCAACTAAATTAATAAGTTGTGGCCAATGGAAAAAATATATTCTTTTAACAGTGTATAATCTATTTGTTTTCATAAGTATTTATTTTCAAAACAAATTTGGTTACCCAAAATACTATTTTATGATAATACTAGACCAAAGACGATATGGGTTGCAAAAAAATAATCATTTTGTTTTTAAGAAAATAAATAAAGTAACAACAACAAAAACATTTTTTAACACCCCCAAGCTTCCACGACATGCTTCACTTTGAATAATTCAAAAGCTTATGTTGTACGTGACTTCGTGTTCTTACACACCACGACTAACCAAACTAGCTGTTATGAATAGTAATACCCACTTTTTGAAATTTAATATTTTTTTTAAATGGACTTTATTTTTGGATTCATAATTTCAAAATTAGATTTGGTTGAATTTTTGGCATTTTTCTGAAAACATTAAATTTTTGATGAATAGTGAAAAACACTACGTTATTGTTTAAAAACAACTTTCTGTTTAAATAATTAATTATTTTATTTAAATTTATTTTAGGTAAAAATAGATACATAATACCTAAATATGTTCAATTTAATTCATTGGAGCCATTTTATAATAATATTAGATATATAAAATTTTATTGAACTTTTTACTGTCTTTTACCCACCTTCTAGGCACGTTAGAAAATTTGCATAAAATGTAATTTTACCACTTCTATGAATTGAATTTCAAAAATAAAAGACACACGATTTATATTAGTATGTAAAATGTTGTTCAATATGAGGAAAATTATTTTTGGTTAATAGTAACTTTTGACTTTCATTACCACAGTTTAAAGTAAATAGGGTAATTAAAGGTAAAAATTATATTATTATTACCCTAAACGTGTACTAATTATATTGGAAAATTGTATTTCAACCAAAATCAACCATAGGAATAAAATATGATCCTTTTGGGCCACTTGTATTAGATTAGGACATTTATTATTATTTTATTTCATGAAGAGTTAAAAGTGTTAAATTCAATGTTTAATAACTAAACAATTTATAATATAAGGTTATAAATAAGATAAATTCAATTATTAAAAATCTAAAAATATTTCCTACATAATCGTATTTTATTTATAATTTTTAGACATTAAATAATTAAATTTATTTATGACACAGTGATTATGCAGTAATTACCTTATTATTGAAAGATTAAAAAAATTGATTTTATAAATATCTAAATAAATATAAATTTAGACTTTTGATGAATTCAATGAGTTTTATAGGATAATATGACATTTTAGGGTTTATTAAATGAATTTTTTTCTAAGTAATAAAGTTTATAGGACTTTAACAAAAATCAAATATTAAATAGTGTAAAAATTGACATAAATGAGTTTTTAAAACAAATACTATATTATTAATTGGTATAATATTCATTAAAATATATGATTTGGAAAAAGGAATTTTATAAGGTTATATATATAAATAATGAACAACTTGATGTTATATTGGAATTTTATAGTAAGATTATTGACCATATAATATAATAATACAAGAATAAATGGTAAAAGTAAAACTATTTAACTATGAGTTAAATATAAAATATAAGGTTAATATGGAAACCTAAAGTTGTCTAAAACCTATTGGTTGAGAGGTTTTATACCCATACCCACCTTATCCTCAAAATAAATCATTTTGGCATCATTATAAACCGAATATGACTGTATAATAAAATAATATTTCATGCTATTCCAAAAGTCACTCTCACCTCTCTTATAAAAAGGTACTTCCCCTTCTCTCAAAATCACACCTCCAAAGCCATTTGGATCTAAAAAACCCAGACCAAATATCCTACCAACAAAACTCCCTTTGTTGAAGAGGCTATAATTTGATCATAAATACAACCTAAGGATCCCTTTTGAACAAATCATAAGGAAACACTCGAAAAAGAGTTAATAATTTCATAAACTTTTTCAAAGTTATTTTATTCTTCCACTTTCTCTTTCTTTGTTGTTTCCATACCAAAATAATAACTCCAATACCTTATATATACTATGATTTTATTAAAAATATAGTACAACCATATTAATTATTCTATCCATCCTATGAAGGAGATGTCGCTATACATGCATACGCACAACTTATCATCTCCACGTCGTGGGGTAGTTTGTTATTCTAACACTTCATTATTTGTATGGGTATAATAATGAGTATAGATGATTTAAGTAATGAATAAAACATGTTAATTATTCTTTATATATGATATTCAATCAAATTTCATACAATTTTACCATCAATAGAATGATATTGTCGCTCGTGTGTACGTACAGATTAACGTCTCCACAAACGCGATAAAATTCATTCTCCATCATAACCATTCAAGAATAATTTTTCATTTTATGATTAAAAATAATTCTTAAGAACTTAATATCTTTCTATATATGAATAAAATACATCTTATACATAACAAACATGGCTTACTTAACCAATCATATAATAGAAAACAAATCAGTTAACACCCAAAATGATTATACTACTGAAATATTATTAACAAAGACATATTAGAAGATCATATATGATATAATATTTATGTATGTGGTTATTTTATAATTTAATAAAAAAAAATTAACTATTATACAAAATATTAACATAACCTCGATCCAGAAAAAGTACAAGGTGAGGGTTAATTCTACAATATCTTCATTATCTAAGGTTATTTATTTGTGAGTATCTACTAGGACCACTTTATCATCCACATCTGTGTTTCTTAAAAATATATTTCGATAAAAAATTACTATTTTCAAAACTATGGGTTAAAGTAATTTATACCCTTTTTTGACATTTTATAGAATGATTATAAAGGAATCTTTCTGTTGTTTTCTAAACAAGTTCCTTTTACGGCCTTTTCGACAAAATTAAAGAACAAATGTTTTTTTAAATTATATGACGAGTGCAATTATTTTATGCTATTATAACATCTTCAAAGCTTACCTTAAAAGCTTATAATAATATTCTCAAAATAAATTTTTTCTTTTATAATTATTTGACTGTTAAAGGATTTCAAAATAGAAAGAGTTCTTTCACTCAAATTTTTTTTATTTCATCTATGTCAACATCCCTTGATGGATTTTACACTTATTTGAAGTTGATTTATTATGATACAATATTCCATATTATATTGAAGGTTTTTTGATATTTTTTACTATGGATGTATTATTTTTATACCATTCATGGTTTACGGATAATGTGTTGACATTTCTTATGCTAGTTTTAATATGAATGATTAAGTTATGTTTCACCCATTTCATATATGGAATGAATTGGACTTAGTAAGTGATGGGTGGTGTCCGCTATAGCTCCTCAATGCATCGGTAGGTCTCATGAGACAAACTAGTGTCTTGGAACAAATCCTTGAAAAAAATCATTATTTTTAGTCTGGGCATGAGGCCTTCACTATTTTGTTATGATGTCCTGCATTATTCATTCCATCATTATAAAATTGGAAATTGATATTTCATGTGATTATTTGACTAGTAGAATATCCATGTGATTATATTAATGGCATTATTTGATTTATATTTCCCATATTATGTTAAAGTTTACATTTAAAAGTTTTATGTTTTAGTCTGATACATTGCCTTAAATTTTTATGATTATTTATAAAAGTTTCCGCTATATAAATTATCCTTACTGAGCATCTAAGATCACCCCTTTCTATGTTTTATTTTTCCCAGGATGTGAAAAATTATTTTATGGTGGACCCGTAGGGATGGTATAAGGGATATAATTGTGTTCATAGGGGAAAAATGTTGTTGTTTTTATCACATGATTTAATGTAAAACTTATGTTTGTATCTTGTACTTGCATGTCTACTAAACTAATAAGCCTTTTGGGACTTGATCCCTTGTGATTATTCCAATGTTATGTAATAATGTACTGAATTTGGGTTACTAGGGTCGGGGCATTATAGTTGGTATCATAGGATGTTTAGTACAAACCATGGAAGCTAGATTTAGAAAAACTATAATTAGAGAACATTACCATAAGATAGACTTTGAGGATTAGTATATAAGAACTTCATATAGTTTTGGTAATGTAGAGATTTTGTGAGTTTTCCAAGAACAACATCCCTGTTTGGATATAAGCAGGTAGAGGGGGCTCTGGCATATATGTACCAAGGAGTGAAAACTCTGACAAGGAGTTTCAGGAATGACCCGGGGTATCCTAGTACATGACAACATGCCTTGCAGCACTTTTGGTTACAACACTCCTAGGGGATAAGCTTAGGATAATTCACATTTTCTTTATAAAACATTATGAAGGATTTATGATTATATACCTCCTCATATAAAACATTTTTATGATTATAGATTATATCCATAAACTATTCAATTTGGGATAAGTGTTTTACAAGTTTGGAATTATGTATTGTGATTCATAATGTAATCTAGTGTATTACATTGTTTATAAATGGTGACTAGTGAAGGAATGGAAATTCTATCAATGCAGGTAATCCATGTTGGGATTTCCATCCTACCCAAGATAATTACAGTGGAGCTGGTGATGCAACTGTGCTGATCAGCTTATCACAATACTGGGAAACTCACTCAGGTTATGAATAATAAGCTTACCCGTATGGAGGAGCCTAATCCACCATGTGGAGGATCAAATTTTGACCGCTTTATGAGGCAACAACCACAAATATTTATTGGGACTACATGTCCATTTGTATCTGAACAACAGATAAGTTATTTAGAGAAAATATTTCATTCTTTGGGGAGTAGCAAAAGGGAAAAAGTTTTTATGGCAGTTTATCACCTCACGGGAGATGTAGATCAATGGTGGTCATTAATTCAATACACAAAGGAAGATAAAGTATAAAATATGAAATAGAGGGAGTTTAAAGATATTTTCTTAGAAAAATACTTTCCTCGTGACCATCGAGCGGATATGGAAAGGTAATTTCTAAGTCTGAGGCAAAAGGAGGATGAGAATGTCGCAAAGTATGAGGCTAAAATTACAATGTTAGCAAGTCATACAATATATTATATACGTAACCCAAGGAGTAAGATTGGTCGATTCTTAGATGGTTCAAAACCATTTCAATGTAGAGCATTAGTCTCACAATCCTTATCATCATACAATGATATTGTATTATGTGCTATCAAGATAGAAAAATAATTCTCAAAGTCTTATGACTTTGAAGATAAGAATGAAAAGATGAGATCTGTTGAACACTCTAAAAATGGAATTAATGGGAATAAGAGAAAAGTTAAATATCCATCCTACAGTAAATGTGGGAAGAAACTCCCCAGTACTTTCCTAAAGTTAATGGGTGTCAATTACAAGTGTGGTGAAAAAGGCCACCAAGCTTGTGATTGTAAGGGAAAATAAGTGGTTGTCAATTTTGAATGATAAAATTGTGGAGAAATGGGGCATTATGAAAATGAATGTCCTAAGTGCCAAGAAAACTTACCTCAAAAAAGGAAAAGGGAGAAATGAAAAGCTTATGGGATTACTACTGTTGAGGTTGAAGCTCTGAAAGATGTGGTGGAAGGTAATTTAATGGTTTCCTCAAGTTTATCCAATGATTTATTAGATTCTGGAACATCGCATTGTTTCATATCTTCCCAGTTTTCTTAGAAAAATAAAATTTTTCAATTTTATTTAACAAGGGAGTTTTCAATCAAAACTCAAAAGGGATGTCTCATTGCAACATTGTTTTGTGAATCAGTTCGCATTAGGGAATATAAATGTTCTTTATCTATTGATCTCATCATCAAAACCATGATTTAATTTGATATAATCCTCAAAATATATTGGCTTTCAGACCATGATATGAAAATTTATTGTAAGAAGAATGAGATTACAATTTTCAATGATGATAAGGGGTACCTTATCCTTAGGGAATAAATGTCACAACCTTATTCTTATCTAGATCCACCCCAAGTATCTCTACTAAATTCAATTATTAGGGAGGAAGAGAATGAAATAACTATAGGTGAGGAAAAGAATGTTCAGATATAGGATTTACCTATTGTACAAGAATATATTGATGTGTTTCCAGAGGATTTACTTGGAAATCCTCCAGAATGAGAAAATGAGTTTTCTATTGATTTAATTACTTATTCAAGGCCCATATCAAAGACCCCTTATAGAATGGCCATTGTGGAATTAGTGGAACTAAAGAAACAACTAGAGGAATTTAGTAATTAGGGATTCACTCACCCCAATGTTTCTCCACGGGGAGCCCCTATTCTTTTTTTTAAGAAAAAGATATATCTATGAGGTTGTGCATTAACTACAGGGAGATCAATGCTATAACAATAAAGAAAAAGTATCCCCTACCTCACGTTGATGATTTATTCCACCAACATCATGGATATAAATATTTTTCAAAGATTAACCTTCGATCTGGATATCCTCTGTTGTGTGTGAAGAATGAAGACTTTCCAAAAACCGCATTTTGAACCAGGTATGGTCATTACAGGTTTACAGTAATGACTTTTGGACTGACTAATGCACCCTCTATTTTCATAAATCTAATGAATATATTTTTCAAAGAATATCTTGATGACTTTATTGTGGTATTTATTGATGATATCTATGTTTACTCAAAAAGATACAAAGATCATGAAAATCAGTTGTTCACTATTCTGAAAACCCTTAGAAAAAATGATTTATATGGGAAGTTTAAGAAATGTGAATTCTATATTTAGGAGATTTCTTTTCTTGCACATATTTTCTCTAAGGATATAATCTTTTTTTATCATTCAAAGACCAATAAAATCCATGAATAGCCATCACTGATAAGTATAACTAAGGTACACAGTTTTATTGGTCAATCAGGTTTTTATCAGAACTTCATCTATAATTTTTCCAGATTGTCTAACCCATTAACCAAGCTCACACGTAAAGGTGTTAAGTTTGTTTGGACAAAAGAGTGTGAAGAATGTTTTGAATAACTAAAGAGAAGATTAGTCAATTATCTTATCTTGACTCTTCCATCGAGGAATGATGGCTTTGTTATTTATTGTGATGCTTCAAAGAAAGGACTTGGTTGTGTCCTTATATAGAATGATAGAGTTATTTCATATGCATCTGAAGAGATAAAAATTCATGAACAAAACTATCCCACTCATTAACTTGAGTTTGCAGCTGTAATGTTTTCTTTGATGATTTGGAGACACTATCTCTATGTTGAAAAATGTGAGATATATACCGATTACAAGATCTTGAAGTATATTATCTCACAAAAAGAACTCAACATGAGGAAAATTATATGTCTTAAGCTACTCAAGGATTATTATTGCACTATATACTACCACCCAGGGAAGGAAAATAAGGCGGAAGATGCTCTGAGTAGAAAAAATCATGGAGTTTTGAACAAGATAAGAGTTTAAAGAGATCCTATGTTCACAGATATAGTAATGATTGATATGGGAATAATCATAGAAGGTGAAATGTCATTACTTTTTCAAATGGTTGTTAAACGATCTTTACTAGAAAGGAAAAAAAGTTCTTAGACTGATGATGAGGAGTTTCAAAAGAAAATTAAAGCTATAAACGATGGGATATTGATTAACTTCATATATAAAGATGGAATTTTGAAATTTGGGAAGAGGCTTTTTGTTCCTCACAAAATTATCTAAAAAGGGGAATTGTTGGATGATTCTCATAACTCTAATTTATCTATACACCCTAGTAGCATTAAGATGTATATTTATTTGAAGGAAAATTTTTGGTGGGAAAACATGAAGAGAGAGATTTTTTATTATGTGTGAAGATGTATGGTTTGTCAACAAGTGAAAGTTGGAAGACAACATCCTAGAGGAGTGATGCAACCTCTTCCCATATCTGAGTGGACATGGGATGATATTACGACAGAAATTATCATGAGACTACCAAATACTCTTTGAAGGAATGATGTAATATGGGTCATTGTTGATCGTCTTACCAAGTCAGCACATTTTCTTTCTATAATAGAAGATTTACCACTTGAACTTCTAGAAATATTATATATTAATGAAGGTGTAAGACTTCATGGAGTACCCCTATCGATTGTTTCTGATCGTGTTCCCTGTTTTACATCAAGATTCTGGAAAAGTCTTCTGAAGGCCATGCATGCTAAACTTTTTTTGAGCACTGCCTACCAACCTCAAACTGATTGACAATCAGAACACACTACTCAATCCTTAGAAGACATGATGAGATATTTATCACTTGACTTTAAAGGTATGTGGGATCAATATTTACCTATCGTAGAATTTTCATATAACAATAGCTTCCATTAAAGTATTCAGATGGCACCATATGAAGTGAAATATGGAAGGAGATGGTGCACACCAACTTGTTGGGTTGATGTTGGTGAAAGAAAACTCGTAGGCCCAGAAATTTTTGAGGAAACAATGGAAAAGGTGAAGGTTATCCAAGCCCACATCAAAGAAGCTCAAAGTAGGCAAAAGATCTATACCGATAACCGAAGGAAGGATTTAGAATTTCAAGTTTGAGATCATGTTTTCTTGAAGGTATCTACATGGAAGTGTGTTATAAGTTTCAGTAAGAAAGGTAAATTATGTCCCAGGTACATTGGACCTTTCGAAATTCTTGAAAATATTAGTGTTGTAGCTTATCGTTTGGCAATGCCTCCAAGTCTCTTCAAAGTTCATGATGTGTTTCACATATCACTATTGAGAAAATACATTTTGACCTGACACATGTACTCACCTATGAAGAAATAGAATTGGAACCCGACCTATCTTATTGCAAAGATCCTATCAGGATTCTTAATACCAGAGAACAAGTGTTGAGAAACCAGACGACTCATCTATTAAAATTTCTATAGAGAAATAAAAAGATGGAAGAGGCAACATGGGAAAATGAGGAACTTATGATGAAGAACCAACCAAATGTTTTTGTATTGTAGTATTCTAGAAATTTTGAGAATGAAATTATTTGAAGGATGGAAGAATGTAACGCCCCAAGCTTCCATGGTATGCTTCTCTTTGAATAATACAATAGCTTGAGTTGTACACAACTTCGAGTTCTAACATACCACGACCTACCAAATAAGCCATTATCAATAGTAATACCCACTTTTTAAAATTTTATATTTTTTTTCAAAATGGACTTAATTTTTTTATTTGTAATATCAAAATTAACTTAGAGTGAATTTTTTTTATGTTTCTGAAAACTTTCAATTTTTGATGAAGAGTGAAAAACACCACGTTATTTTTTAAAATAGACTTTTTATTTAAAAAATTAATTATTTTATTTAAATTTATTTTAGGTTAAAATAGATACATAATACCGATATATGTTCAATTTAATTCATTGGTGTCATTTTATATTAATATTTGATATATAATATTTTATTGAACTTTTTACCGTCTTTTACCCACTTTCTAGGCACGTTAGAAAATTTGAATAAAACATAATTTTATTGCTTAATAAATTGAATTTCAAAAATACAAGATAAATGGTTGATATCAGTAAGTAAAATGTAGTTCAATAAGATGAAAATAATTTTCAGTGAATAGTAACTTTTGTCTTTTATTTACCACGGTTAAAAGTAAATAGGGTAATTAAAGGTAAAAATGATATTATTATTTCCCTCACACATGTATTGATTCTATTAGCTAAGTTTATTTTGACCAAAATCAACCTTAGGAATAAAATATGATCCTTTTGGTCCACATGGATTAGATTAGGACATTTATTATTATTTTATTTGAAGAAGAGTTAAAGGTTATAATTTCAAATTATAATAACTAAACCATTTTTAATATAGGGTTATACATAAGATAAATTAGACTATAAATATTTTTTAGAAAGCTAAAATTATTCCCTATATAATGGTATTTTATTTAAATTTTTTGGACGTAAAATAATTAAATTTATATATCACACAATGATGATACAGTAATTACCTTATTATTGAAAGATTAAAAAATATATATTATAAATATCCAAATAAATGTAAATTTAGACTTTTGATGAATTCTGAGAATCTTATAGGTTAATATGACATTTTAAGGTTCATTAAATTAATTATTTTAAAATTAATCAAGTTTATAAGACTTTATCAAAAATCAAACACGAAGTAGTTTTAAAATTGACATAAATGAGTTTTTAAAACAAATACTATATTATTAATTGATATAATATTCATAAAATATATTGTTCAGAAAAAGGACTTTAATAAAGTTTTATATATAAATAATGAACCTATTGGGGTTCTCTTGGAATTTTATAGTAAGATTATTAATCATATAATATAATACTAAAAGAATACATGGTAAAAGTTAAACAATTTAACTAAGAGTTAAATCTAAATGATATGGTTAATATAGTGACCTAACCCTATAAAAAACCCATTAGTTGAGATATTGTCAACCCCTCCCTACATTATCCTCGAAATAAATCATTTTGGATCCATTATAAACCGAATATTATTGTATAATAACATAATATTTCACACTTATCCTAAAGTGACCCTCAGCTCTCTTATAAAATGATACTTCCCCTTCTCTCAAAATATCACCTCCAAATCAATTTGTATTGGCCTAAAACTACCTAAATATCATCCCAACTAACATCCCTTAGATATAGAGGCCATAAATTTATCATAAATTCAACCTATGGAGCCATTTTGATCAAATCAAATAGAAATACTCTAAGAAGAGGTAATAATTTCACCACCTTTTTCAAAGTTATTTTCTTCTACCACTTCCTCTTTAATTTTTGTTTCTATACCAAAATAATAACTATAGTACCTTATATATATTTTGATGTTATTATAAATATGTTACAACCGTATTCATTTTTCTATCCATCATATGAATGACATTTCACCATACGTGTATACGTACGACTTATCATCTCCACATCGTGGTGTAGTTTGTTATTCAAACACATCATTATTCGGATAGGTATAATAATGAGTATAACTGATATAAATAAAAAAATAACATTTGTATGATTCTTTATATATGATATACCATCCAATTACATACTATTTCCCCATCAATAGAATAATATTTTCGCTCATGCGTACGTACGGATTACCGTCTCCACAAACGCAATGAAATTTATTCTCCATCATAAACATCCAAGAATAATTTTCATTTTTGTGATTAAAAATAATGTTTAAGAACTTATTATCATTCTAGATATTAATAAAATACATCCTATCCATAACAAACCTGACTTACGTAACCAATCATAGAAAGGAAAACGAATCAGTTAACACCCAAAACCATGATAGTACTGAAACATTATTAACAAATAAATATTAGAAGATCATATATGATATCATATTTATGTGTTTTGTTCTTGTATAATTTAATAACAATGATTTAAATATTATAATATAGGTTAAAATAACCTTTATTAAGGAAAATTTCAATGTAAGGGTTAATTCTACAATATCTTCATCATCCAAGGTTGTTTATACATGAGTATATACTGGGATATGTTTATCATCCACATATGTGTTTCTTAAAAATAAATTTTAAAACATTTCTACTATTTCCAACACTATGGGTTAAAGTGATTTATACCCTTGTTTTACTTTTTATGGAATGTTTCTAATGGAATCTTTCCATCGTTTTCCAAATAAGATCCTTTACGACCTTTTTGACAAAATTAAGGAAATAATGTTTTTAACTTATACGGTGAGAGTGGATATTTTCCACTGTTATAACATCTTCAAAGATTCCCTTAAATATATATAATAATATTTTAAAGTTAAATTTTTTATTTTATAATTATGTGACTTTTAAATGATTTCAAAATAGAAAGTGATATTTCTCTCAAATAGTTTCTATTTTATCGATGTCAACATCCTTTGATGGATTTTACACTTATTTGAATTTGATTTATTATGATACAATCTTCTAAATTGTATTGATGTTTTTGTGATATGTTTGACTTTGGATGTGTTATTTTCATACCATTCATGGTTTATGGATAAAGTATTTAGATTTCATATGCTAGTTTTAATAAGAATGTTTATGTTATGTTTCAACGTTCTTATATAAGGAATGCATTGGGCTTGGTAAGTGATGGGTGGAGCCTGCTATAGCTCCTTGATGCATCAGTAGGTCTCATGAGACAAACTAGTGTCTTGGAACAAGGCCTTGAAAAAATCTTTATTTGTATTCTTGGCATGAGGCCTTGACTATGTTGTTATGTTGTCCAAAATTATGCATTCTATCATTAAGAAATTGGCTATTAAGATTTAATGTAATTATTAAACTAGTAGAATATCCATGTGAATAAGTCAATGGAATTATTTGATTTATATTTTCTATATTATAATTAAGTTTAAGTTTAAAATGATTATGTTTTAGTCTTATACATTTCCTTAAATGTTTATTATTATTTGTGAAAGTATCTACTATATTGTTATCCTTACTGAGCATCTGAGCTCACCCCTTTCTATGTTTTATTTTTCCCAAGATGTGAAAAAGTATTTTATGGTTGACCTATAGAGATAGGTTAAGGGATATAAGTGTGTTGAAAGGGGATAAAATGTTGTTGTTGTTTTTATATCATGATGTAATGTAAAAATTATATTTGTATCTAGTACTTCCAAGGCTACTAAACTAATTGGTCATTCTGGACTTGATCCCTTGTGATCATACCAATGTTATGTAATAACACACCGACTCTAGGTAATGAGGGTCAGGGAATTACACATCTGGTAAATGTAAAGTGTTTCTTCAAAGAACATGAATACAAACAAATATTTCCTTAATAAGATAATAATGATGATTGGTGGAATTAGTATTCAAAGATAATTCTCAAAGAGGGATTATAGGAATAAGTAACATTTCACTTCTTAGAAAATATCTTATTTCAAATGTCTTATTTCTTATAGGTTTTAAGCACAACCTTATAATAATAATAATAATAATAATAAAATTATGTGATAAAGGATACCTTGTGAAATTTATGAATGATAAATTTAATGTACATAGTTCTAAGGTTGAATTTATTCTTTCTTCTAATTGGAAATAGAATTTTCACACACTTAACTTAGATGACCTTAGGAGCCTAGACTTACCTTCTATTAATTTAATAGAAGATAAATATTTATTATCTAATATAAGGATAAGATGTTTTAACTTCAGAAATATATCTAATTTGACTATTAAAGGAATTGTTAAGGACCTACAGGAACATAGGTTTGATACTTAAAAATTATGTGACCCTTGTCAATATAGGAAGCAACATAAGTCAGGTTTTAGATCTATTAGTTAAGTATCAACTTATGATGATATATAGTTAGTTCACAAGGATTTATTTGGTCCTTCAAAAAATGGAATTATTGGTGTAAAATTCTATATATGTGTCTTATTTGATGATTACAATAGATATACTTGGGTTTATTTTCTTACAAATAAGTATGAAGCCTTTAGTTATTTTCAAACTTTAGTATCTAGGGTTAAAAATGATAAAAACCTATCCTGGATAACTCTTCATAGTTATCATGGTGGAGAATTTGTAAATTCGGATTTAGAATATTTTTTTAGTAAGTATTGAACATCAGTTTTCATCACCTATATTATTCCAGAAAAATTGTGTAGTTGAAAGAAGAAATATAATTCTTAAAGAAATTTCTAAAACTATGATGATTGAATACTCAATTGCTAATACTTTTTGGGATAAATCAGTCTGTATTTTCTGCTATACTATAAATCGAGTTTTAATTATAAATTTTATTAATAAAACTTTATTGAGTTGTGGATAAGAAGAAAATAAATTTCTTACTCAAAGTATTTGGACCCAAAGTATTCATTATGAATACTAAAGATAATTTGAATATTTTTTCACACAAATTAAATAAATGAATATTTTTAGTTTATTACCATACTTCAAAAGGTTTTATAGTTTTCAATAAAATTTCTTGTACTTTTAATGAAATAATACAAGTTATGTTTTATGAATCTGACCCATTTGTTTTCAGAAACCCCTAAACTACGTCATCAAATTTTATTTCTAAAACTGATTTTCAAACTTTGATATAATGTTCTTCTCATAAGGAAATCAATCAAGAATTTGTTTTCAAATTTATTCCTTAGTAATATTTTCTTTTTATTATTTCAAAATAGACTTTTGAAATTACAATTAATTAGTTATTTCTTAACAATAATCCTACGGAATGTGTCATTTGTTATGTAAATCAACCATTTAGGACTAGCCATTCCTTAAGAAATGAAATATAACATCTATCTTTCTTTTCTAAATTTGAACCTAATACTCCTGATAAGGTTTTAGGTGATAAATATTGAAATAAAGAAATGTATGATGAAATTAATCATTTTGAAAATAATTTGTTTATTTTTAATTTAGTTTAACGGCCTATATAAACTTGTATAATTTAATTAAAATGGGTTTTTGGAATAAATTTTATAAAAAGGTAATAATAGTCATAAAAAAATATATACATTTTTCCACTAGTTATAATAAACAAGAGGGAATATATTATGAAAAAAATTATGATCTGGTAGTAAGAATTGAATTTTTTCAAATACTTTAATCCTTTTAAGAATTATTTAATTTGAAACTATTTCAACCGGTTGGAAAGGATAATTTTATTTATAAATATTTTCAAGATAAATTTTATGTTAAAAACCCAGTTTGTTTTGAAAATAAAAAATATCCAACATATGTTTTTAAACATACTTAAATACTATATAGACTTAAAAAATTTCATATAGCTTGGAATGATATGTAAACTTTATTTTTTAAAATAATTTTTTAATATATTTTTAGATATGGATATTTTTTAAAATGATGTAAATAAAAATTTTATGATTGTAAAAATTTAGGTTTGTGGAATTATAGCTGGTTTAGCACAATAATATCTAATAGATTCATTTTTACATCTTATGAGTTATAAGTTTGGAATGAGTATGGGGGGTGGGTTTTCATATTTTCTTGGTTTTCAAATATCTGCAAAAATATCTCAACGTATGTACATAAAATATATTCTAAAGAAATTTAGATATGAAAATAATAAAAGTATTTGTACTCTAATTGGTACTTCAAATACTTTAGGTCTTGATGAGGCTGAGAAATAAGTTGATCAATATATTTTTAATGGTATGATTGGAAATTTACATTACTTAACAACTACTTGTTAAGAATTAATGTTTTTAGTATTCTTAGGTGCAAGATATCAATCCAATGATGAATGATATCATCTTAATGATGTAAAATGAATTTTTTGATATCTTATGGGAACTATGGATTTAGGTTAATTCCATTTTTCTGTAAATGTTTTTCAACTAAAAAGTTTTCAAAATTTTGACTTTGGTGGATATAGAATGTCTTGAAAAAGTACATACAAAACATGTCATTTCTTAGGAGACTATTTAGTATCTAGGAAACATAAGAAACAAAACTCAATAGAACTATCCATTAGTGAAGATGAATATATAACAGTTGGATGTTTTTGTGTTTAATTACTGTGGACTAAAAACACACTCACAGACTATGGAATGAGTTTTACTAAAACTCAAAAACATTGTGATAATACAAGTTCCATAGATTTCAGTAAAAACAAATTGAATCAATATCATTATAAATACATATATATAAGAAATAATTTCTTTTAGGATCACAAACTCAAAGTAGATATAATTTTACAAATCATCAGAATGAAAAAACAACATTACAGATATTTTAAAAAACCTTTAGTTTTGATAGATTTTTATATATTAAAAAGAAGCAAGGAATAATCAATGTTAAGTGATTATTAATATCTACTTCTTGTTGTATCATCTCTTTAAATTAATATACTCTTTTTTAAAGGGGGGTTATATATGTTTTTTTTCAATAATTGTTTATTTTTTTCTATAATCTTTTGGTTTTTTAATTTTTAATTTTTTTCTAAAAAGTTTTTATCATAATGGGTATTTTAAACTCAAACTTTTCTAAATTTTCAAATTCATAATTCTAAAAAAAAAAAATTAAGACGTGGAAATTATTATAAAAATTTCCTGATTCACAATTTTTTACAAACATTATTGGATTTTTAAAACTATCATAATCTATTTATTTTGCAAAAACAAAGTAAAATAGGTTAATCATACCGATGAAAATTTCTAATCTAAAAGTTAATCTTATATTATTTTAGTTTATTCAATATTTCATTACTTATTTTATAATTATTTTGTTATATTTTCTTATTTTTAATAACAAACATTTATTTATTTCAAAAAAATTGAAAATGTTTTGTCTAATCAGAAGAAATCTCTGTTCGATAATTTTTTTAAAACGTTGAGAGTTGAAATGTAGTTCAAAAACATTATTTTATTATATCATAGAAATTAGATGAGAAATTGATTCGATATCAACGATTGGTTTCATTATAGAAGGTGAACTATCACCCCTATTGCCTATATAATGGTGGGTCACCCTATTGTCCCACATCATTTGCTCATATTTTTTGCTCTCAAGATGCTATATTCTTTAAAGTTATAAGTCTAATACTTTTACATTACATCAGATCACTGTACTTAGTTCTTTTTAGGACGGAAAAAAAGAACACTATTCCAAGTGGTATACTTTCAGGGAAATATTAATTGAAATATCATTATTTGATAAGTTTTATTCACCTATCTAAAGGATTATATTGTTTCAATTATGGGAATATTTTTTTTAGAGAAACCAATGAAATATTTAGATCTTTATTATCTTTAGGTACTTTTAGAGTTTTATGCTTCAGTTAAATTCACTAAAATGGATAGTACAAGTAAATTTTCCTTTACCGGGTTTGGGAAAAGGTACAAACTTTCTTATAAAATAGTATGAAGCCTTGTTATTATTCCATATAATGGAGAATATTACTTACATTCTCACAACATACCAAATAGACTTTTAACTTTTGACAAGAATAAAGATAAATATTCTTTTTTTCTTTCAGTGTGAATTTTATAAAAGTTTCTCACTTGAAATTGAACAAAAGAGTAATTTCATTTTGGATTCAAGGATATATTATCCCAAGGAATGGTGATATGGATAAAAAAATTTGTTTAATGTTTTTATTCTTAAATATTTAACCAATAAGAAGAAAATTTATTTGGTGATGTATATCTTTATTATAGTGTTGAATATAATATGGATTCTATAAAGTTAAAGATAAATTTGTTCCATGTTTTTATTAAAATGATGATATTAATGTTTATGGAGTTGTTTAAAGTTTAAAATAAATCATATCCAATCAAGGAAAAAATTTCTTTCATAAGTGAAGATATAATATCAAGGATAAAATTGGTGTTTACTTCTAAAAAAATATTTTTTTTAGAAACGGTTAAAAGAGAAGTCTATAAATATGAACCATAAAAGAAAATGGATGATGTTAAAAAGAAGATAAAGGATTTAACATCTCCTCCTTACCAACAAAATATTTTTTTTTATAATTATGATTTTAACAAGTTCACGACTCATAAATCTCTGAAGAAACCATTGGATTCAAATTTTGGTATTGATCCTAATGAAGTTAAGAAATTAAAATTTAAATTTTTTGAACATATTGAAGAATATAAGAAAATAATAAAGTAAACAAAGATGTTTCAAGAAGATAATTTTTTTCAAAATCCTATTTAAAGATGTTGAGAAGTTTTTTCAAAATCCATTCCTTTTGATTTATAACACTAATCAAGTCATTTTAGAAGATGGCATAATTATCAAGGAAACATATGTTGTTTCTATCAATATCCCTTCAATAGCTGATAAGGGAAAGGAAATGTTACTATATGAAGAATCTATTCCAATTATACCTAGGAAAGAATCAATGAATCAATTGGTAAATGAGATTTGAGAACATCTAGAATGTTTGAGGAAAAGATTAAGAGGGAATTTGAAGAATAGTTTTTTGAAGAAGAAGTCGAAGAAGAATTATTAATAAAAGAATAAGAAGAAGAATAGTAAGATTAAAAATAATAAGAAAATTTTGACGATGAAGAAACCCATATAGATAAAGAATCAAATGAGAAGGATTCATTAAAATCGTCTTCATCTTCCTCTACACCTTTACCTTCATTGTATCATAAATATGGTGACTCAGAGATTTATTAAGAATCATCATCATCAAAAATGAGTGAAAATACATCCTTTAAAGAAGGATAACCATATCAATTTTCTGATACTAGTGATTATGATAATAAAAAATTAAATAAATTTATTTATGTTAAGAATGTTTTATATGAAAAAAATGATCCATAGAAAGTTTTAAATAAAGATAAAAATAAAGGGATAGAAGTTGATGTCTGAACCAGTGAACCAAAACCTATACAGATTGAGCCAGATAAATTAGACTCAAAAGATATAATTGATCAACAAGGTTTAATTATATTTTCCATGTATTCAAGTTGTTAGATGATACAATTCTATAATTCCATAATCTTGAAAAATTATTCAAAATAATTCAAAGTATCCTCACTGAAAAATCAAATTCAATAAAAGTATTAATAGAATTTTTTATTTGGATTAATCTACAATATAATAATTTTCAATAAAATGCAAGTACTCAAAAAAGATCATGTAATCAGATGGTGAAATGGACCAATAAAATGAATACTTACATTCATTAGCATGATGACCAGCTTATGGAAGTAAAATAACTCTTATTTTATATATTTGAATCCTAAGACAAATTACCATCAGATATTGATGATTGAGTAAAGTTTGTTAAATATTTCAGATACACTAGGGATTATTGGATAGATGAAATGAATATATTGAAAGAAAAGGTTCATATTCAATAATTGGACAATAGTAGACTGAGATATTTTGAATATTAGAACATCATGATGAAGAAAGAGGTTAAAAATTTTAAAACTAAAGCATAGAATATTGATTTATTGGAAAAAAAAGTCACAAATATGGAAAAGGATTGTCATGAGTATATATTATGAACAAAATCATGATGAATATTATGAATAAATATCAATATTTCCACTTTTACACTTAATGTATTTTTCAAAACATTTTAATGATGGATTATTATTAATTACATTTCAACCAAATTGTTTTTGGTTGAATTATTTCCAATTTCAATTAGTTATATATTGTTTTATATTTACATGGATTATTAGTTAATTAAATATTGTTTTGTATGTTAATTTTATAAAATTTTAGGAAACATTATATTGTTTTCTATTCCTTTTTGAAAATCATATAGGGGGAGAATGTTTCATTAAGGCGGATAATGTTTTTTAGGGATAATTTATTTCAAAAGGATAGATATTATCCTTTGGGGAGAAGTATTCCAATTGGGGAGAGTTATTATTTAAATATTTATTCTAATACATTTGTTTGTATTAGAAAAGTTTTAAAAACTCATGGGAAGTTTGGGTGTAAAGAATAAATTCTATGTTCTTAAATGAACAAAGAACATTAGGTTTTTAAATATATTTTTCATTTAAGTTTTTTTGGTTTTCTATTTCCAAAACATGGGTTATTATTGACTTAAATGTATTAATTTCTAAATTTTAAATTCCTATAGTTTTTTAAATTACAAACACTCTCTTAAAAATATTACTACATTTTTATATCCCTATAGTTTTATTATGTTTTTTAGGAAGAATTTATTTATAAAATACATAGATTTTTTCTAATTTATTAAGAATATATAATTTATATTACTCAATACGATACATCAAACTAAATTTGAGTCTGATTATCAGATTAAATTTGTTTCAGACCAATGGTTAGACTTTTATTATGTATACCTGAATAACAAAAGTAATGACCATTGGACTAATCTTGGTAAAGATAGATTATAATAACATCTATTTAGTTCACCACATTAATAATAAATTATAAATCTTATCAGTCTAATTGAATATTATAATAATATGTAAATAATAATTATTTCTATCATAAGAAATACTTTTATAATTTAATGGTGCTAAAAAACTTCAAACATTCAGTTATTCCAGAGCATTGTGATATATCAAGTGCCATATATCCAATACAATTGAAAAAAACTCATAAATATTATAGTTACATATTTTCCTATAAATAGAGTGTAATATGAATAGTTGGTAGTTGATCACTTTCACAACTCAATCTATCTAATGTTTTCTCCATGTAAACATCTCATTCCAAAGAAATTGTAATAATTTAGAGAGTGGATGTTTTGTGGAATCCTTTTAAGGGTTTCTTCTATTAGAGAATATTTTCTTTTATAATCATGTATGATCATTATTAATATTGATATCTTCTAAATATAGGAATATGATGAATCTAATCCATTGGATCTAGTGATTCAAAGGCATGGAAGAAAGATGTTGATAATTATATCAAGGGATTTAAATGATTGGACGATAGATATTATTTCTATCATCATGTTGAGGTATTTTCTTGTAAGGGAAATAAGCATTAAATATGTTTAAAACCTTGTATACCTTTAGTCAACATTATTAAATACCTTTACTCTTATGATTATGATGGTGTATTTTTTTCATATATCTTGTACGTCATTCTTACTTTTACTAGTTGTTGTATTTCTTTATTTACATATTTTTTATGTTGTCCTTTAATAAAAAGTTAGTCTTTTTATTTATATTTCTATATTTTTTTCATTTATCAGTTTGATTATGAATAAGATAATAACATACATTGACTTAATTGGAACAATTATGATTCTGATTCTCTTACTTTGATCATCATAGGAATTCTGATTCCAATTATTTACTTTAATAGGTTTTCTATTTTCATTATTTTAAATTTTTGAAATTATAATTAACCCCCCTAAGAATACACTTATAATATACTCTTAAGATCCTTTACAATAAATATATAAATAAAAATTCTTTCAAATAATATTTTTAATTATACAACATAACTTAAATATAATGGGATCTGTTGATTTAAAATTTAAAATTTATATTAAATTTAAAAATAAAAGTTACTTGAGAGTGTTGGGTAGTAATGATAGGTTTCTGACCTTTATTTGGATGTTGGAAAACTTTAAAAATATGAGGGAATTGGTTTTAATCCATATGGGTGATTGGTTGGTCTTTTCATTGAGGAACAGACAATTTTTTAGTAAAACATATTTTTTGGAACACTTTGGATAAGTTAACCATATAATATTTGTTTTACATCATTCTAGGGGTGAGAACTAGTCTAATATGGTTTTTATAGATGTGGGTAGTAATTAGGGGATTCTGAGATAGAAATTATGGAAGTGGGGTGTTAACAAATGATTTTTTGAAAAATATAAATATAAGATAAATTTATCAATTATCCATAGTGGTTAGTAAGATATATATGGTGGAAAAAATTTGGATAGTATCAAGTTGATACTTTAAGCACAATTAGTTTTTCAGTTATGAAAATATATATTCCCATACAATAGTCACTCATATTTAGATGCACAATTAGCTAATTTTCCACCATAACATTATTTGTTTATATTTTAATGTTTTATGATCTCTAAACTCTTATATATAGGTTACATGATTACATGGTAATTAAATATGATTTTTATAAATATTTCCTGAACTTATGATTTTTTAAGCTTTAAAAGATTATATGATTCATTGGTCATGTTTTTTAATGAAACAAGATAGTTTTCAATTATAGACATGTTGTATTTATTATGAGATAAAATTAGAATTAAAATCTTTTTAATCAAGTTGTTTATTTCAATGAGAGTTTAAAGAAACTATCTTATATATAAATGCTTTAAACCTTATGATAGAGAATATTAACTTCAGTTTCATATGTTAGGTGATTTATTCTTCATTAAAATGACAATTTGAGCTCCTGTGATTATAAATAAGTTTTTCAATCATTTTATTTCTTTAGTTATGATATGAATTTGTAGAAGCTATTAATTATGGGATTATGTAAGATCATTTAATTTTTATTTATTCATTCATGTGTTCATTGAGGGTGTATATTTTATTTTTTCTTATTGGGTGGTTGAACATTGTTTATTTATAATCTCAATAGTGGATAATGAAATTATGTTGTATGAACACTACACTATGATTTAATGTGAGTCCCACTAGATTAGAGATGTTTATAAACTCCTAGAAAAATTTTAAATTGTAATATAGATTATAGATAATGTTATTTTCCAAGTAGATTCACAAAGGTAATTCCATAATTATAAAATCATTTATTATACTAGTAAAGAATGGAGATATCACTCTACATAAATTGGGGTAATTCCCCCCATCAAAGAAAATAATATCACATTGGGGAGAAAGAGAATTGACATTGTTTAGTGATAGTCTCAATATTATAGTTTAATTTCATTTATCATTTGATACTGGGGTCCTTATTTGGAATATTTTTAGAATTATGTATCATTATTTTGATGGATGAGGCATATTTAATTTCTTATTAAGGTTTTTTTAATTGGTTTGAAGCTGAAAATTTTTGATAGTTTTACCCTCTTTGGCTCTCAATTTTTTATTTTTTATTATTATGATCTTGATTATTTTTATTTTTTTAGTAATAATATAATTAATATCCCTAATTAGTATAATAAACCTTGGGAAGGGAGGGCGTATTTTATTTTTAAAAACATTAGTAATAAGGGGGTTAGAATGGGTTAGATAAATAAAAGGTATGTCTACTAGAATAATTTGATCATGAATAATAGTTAGAGGATATTTTTGTGTGAATATATATTTATTTTGTTATTTTTTATTACATACTTAAATTTTAATTATTCTATTATATTTTTGGGATTAGTATGAGTGTAATAATTCATAAACACTTTCATGTGAATCCATATTTATCACACTCATCATTGGGATTTGAGGGGATAAGTGAAATTTCTAAGTCGTTCATACTCAATATCTACCAGTATACATGGAATGATTTTTTATTTTTGTATGGGAAAAAATTGTTTAATTTTTAATTTATATGGAACTATGTTGTTGGTTTATGTGTTACTTAGTGAGACATTTTGATGTCATCTAGGATCATTATAGTTATTGGGTTGGTTCTTGTTTCTTGTACCTTAGTGAGTAATTTGTTACTGATTGGTGGATAATTAGGGTTCTAATCATTTGATTTGGGTAGCATAGAGATAAAAAAAAGTTGGGTTGTTTATTTTAATTAGTGTATTGTGTTTATTATCAATTTGTCTCATGCATTTATTCATTCCCATATAGTTTTATTTTATTCTATTAGTATTCTAAGATTACATGATTAAGTGTGGATCTATATGTTTTTCTTATTATGGTTTTCAATTTTGGTCATGTTCGATATATGAATGGGTCGTTTTAGAAGAATCCAACATGAATCATTATTAATTAGTCATTGATTGTCTTTTCTACCTCTATATTTTTAGTAAATACCTCAATTGTAATTGTAAATATTTTGTTTATGTGATGGCATGTCTAAGGTTTGTGGTGAGATTAAACAAGATCGATAATCTCTTATATAATCTAATTACATTTAGTCTCAAAATGAATCAATATATTAAAATAACTATTCAATATTTTATACTTACCACCATAAGTATATTTTTTCTGGTGACATGATCCTAAAGAGTTTTTTTTCATGGTGGTGATATGATAAGACGATACTAAAAAACATTCATAAAACCCCTAGAGGAAGTTACATAGATGGTTAAACTTCTTACTTTCTTATTAGTTTATTTTAACTTATTTCACATTCTATATCATGATTATCATAATTCACATTATCATATAATTTTTGTTTATATTCAACTGTAATTTTATTAATTTATAGTAATATAGTTATTTAAATTTATAAAATATGGTGAAGCATTTTCATTATGAGTGAACCATTTGAAGATTTTTCTTTCTAAGAATACTCAATTATTATGTATCTCTATGATAAATTAATTAGAGTTGATATTTAGATTATATTAATTGGACACATAGATATTCTAATATATTAGATACTAATAATGTTACAAGAAGTAAATTTTTTTAAACAAATGCACAATAGAAATAATGACTTGTAAAAAGATTGAAATAAAATGTTATAAAGTTATAAACAAAAACAAGTAGAAACATTATAAATGAAATACAAACACTTTAACATTCATTTTAATGTAATTAAATTTCCTTGACATAAGGTATCCATAATTTTAACTAAACTATAAGGTATGTATTTCTTTATGAATAAATCCCTCAATCAAAAATATAACAATAGGAATTGTCATCCTAGACTTAGAATATCTCAAAAAAATTAAATTGAATTAGAATTGTTCTTAAATGTGGAATCCGTTGATCTAAACACACGTCTAACTAAATGAATACAAATGAAAAAAATTATATGGAATTTACAATCCTCAGTAAAAATTCCTTATAACAAAAAATCTCTAAATATTTACAATGAGTAAGTAATAAGATGTTACAATATAATAATCTTCATACAATTTGAGTATAAAAATAAATTTAACCCCACCTCTATGAATGCACCTCTACTTATAGGCAAAGATCTTATGTTAATATTTTTTTATTCTCAAATTTGCTTTCAATGGCCTTGAATGAGATCTGTCTTGATAGATCAACATGATCTATACATATTTTTCTAATTATTTTTTATCATCATAACAATGAGAAAAAATTATTCCATTAAATTGAAATAATTCTAATCATTAGATTATAATCTTTATTATTTTGATGGAATAATTTGTTTTATAATGGATTGAAAATATGTTAGTCTGTTGTCTCAGACTTAGTCAGTATGATAGACTAAACTCAATCTATTCTATGTAATAAACTAAGTTATTCTAATAGACCATACATCATTAGTCTGATGAACCAGACTTTATTAGTAAGATAAATGAAACTTGGTCAGTTTGTTAAACTAGAATTCTTATGTCTAATAGACTAAACATTTCATTTCCATCCAAATATAAATTTCATATGTGTCTGATTATAAATGTTGTCAACATCCAACAAGAACAAAAAAATTTCTACAAAAATAATATAAAATATTAGGAAAGAATTTTTTTAAAACATGGAATTTAAGAAAGTGCATTGTGATTTTAAAAATTAAGGACAGAATGTGTAGAAATTAGTACTTTTAAATCAATAATATCATCCTTTTTTAAAATCACAAAACATAACACTTAAATAGAAAAACAAATTACTCTTAAAAACATACCATCCCTTTATATGTTTAAGAACTTCATTCTATTCTTACACATTAAAATAATTCTCCCCTTTGATTCTTATCTCCCATTATATTTTGTAACCCCCTTTTAGTTCTAAAATCAATATTTAAAAAAAATTAAAACACTGGTAAGATAAGTAATTATTTAAAATAAATTATCACCAATGAATTCTACACCTTTTTGATTTCTAAAAATAATTATAGAGGTAATAGGATTCCCTGAAATATGAGAAAATAAAAAATATAAACAGATTTAGTTTAAATAAACATTGATCCAAGAAAAATGAAATGAAATTCAACCAACTATGATTATAAAAAAACTCAAAAAATAGTGAATGAGTCATTTAAATAAATATTCAAGAAAATTTTTTATTTTTACAACATTAATAGTTTAGAGAAGAAATAACCATTATATATTTTTGAAATTTATTTACAATGACTTTCATCTTTCTAAAGTCATCTTGATTATTCTTCAATTCTATTGTCTAGGATTCCAAATTATAAATATTTTATTCAATAACATCACACTATTTAATCTCTTGAATTATTATGATAACTTATTCTTCAATAAATTTAATTTTTATTTTCTCAACATTAAACATCAAAACAATTTTTTTGGTAAAAAAAATTCTTTTTTTACTTATAATAATTCTTGGTCTTGATATTTCAAATAATTTTGTAAATAATCAAAAATATTTGACATCTTAGAATCATCTTAAGTAAAATTTTCAAATGAATCGGGAATATTCAAATATTACTTCTAAATAATTTCAATTTTCTCATCATCAAATTTTAATTAACATTATGTTTTTTTTTCATCTAACAATATTTTTTAACCTGCTTATTTCTTCCTTAAAATCACCTATAAACAATTTTAGATCAGATTTATTTTATACAATTGTTTATACTAGCTATTTTAAAGTATTAGAGTCTTCTAAAACATTCCTCCTCATTTAAATATTCTTTAAATTAAATTCAATACTGAGAAAATATAGAATAGAATCAACAATATTTTTTAACAATTCATTCCAATATCTAAATCTCCTTCCAACCCTTTGATCAGATTCACTATCTAGTTAATAAATTGAGTCTAATGAAACATCAAAAATATATCATTGAGAAGTATCAACATATACTTGATCTTATCGTTAATAACATCCAATAATAAAACAACATCAACATTCTTATCAAACTCACCCTTGTCTGAAAGCCTCATGTAAGCATCATTCTTTTATACTTCATTCTCATAAATTTGTTATTTTTTAGAAAATTACAACTTATTGGCCTTTTAAGAAAGATAGGTAAATGTGGAGTTATCATAAAAACTCTCTTGTAATTATTCTTCTATTTATTATGATTCTTTTTACTATTTTTTTAATTATTTTTATAAATATCATTCCATTATCTCATCACGTCTTAAATATTCTTTCTAAGATTTCTTTACATGTTGTTGAACTTGTGATTTAACATGATACAATAAATATTATTCAACTTCATTTACATTAATATTAGCTTTATCATTAATAAAAGGAATAGTATAAGTTCCAAAACATTTATCTTCTAAATAGAAATATTTAATAGGAACCAACTGATTAGAAAATGATAGAATAACTAGTTGAACAATAGCTAAATGAGAAATAAACAATGGTTCAACATAATTTTTTCTATTCTTTTTATCATAATATCTATGATGTAAGATTCATAAAATCTATTATTTTTTTCCTTATTATTATCATATATTATTAAAGATTCGTGAGTCTTCTCATTCAAAGTTAAGGTCTCTTCCTTATCAACACCAACATTGGATTCCCAAACTTATTTTCCGATTTATATTTAATTAAAACCTTATAAACCTCGTCATAAATTGTGTTTTCTTTCTTTTTTGGTATTTTCGGAGAAGAACAAAATTTTATTTTATTTTTTGAACCTTCAACTTCAACTGACTAAATTTTTCATCATATGTAGATTTTTCTATTTTTTCACCAAACTATTTCACCTTAAGCACAAAAACCAACTTCATTGTTGAAATAATTTCTTCTTTGATTAAATAAACCTTCTCTATAACTACCACAAAAAAATTATTCATTCTCATCAAACCATGAAATTTACTAACATTTCCTTAATAAAAAAGGGAAATAAAAATTCATCAACTTCTTATAACTTTAATTGACCACATCAATTGACAAAAAGAATAAGGTTACTTAATTAAACTTCCTCATATTCACCCATAATTATAAAAACAAATATTTATAAAAATGTCAAGGTATATTTATACCCTTTTATTGGGATAAGATACTCCTATATTCAAATATTTATAAATATTTCATTCAGTGTTAAATGAAAATCATTCTTTATCTTTTTATAAGAAGGAAATAAAGAAGTCTCACCCTTAGAAATTTCAAAACTACCAAACTTGTGGGTAACTCGATACACTTCTCATTCTAATGGATCCTCTAATAAATCTTTTTCCTATTAAATATTAATTTTATTTCATTTATTAACAATTTTTTTACAAATAATATCCATTTTATCTTCAATAATAAAATCCACATAAGAATAAAAATATTTCACTATCATTAGATAGTGAAGATCAAAATCATCTTTTCTAATATTCACCTTTTACCATCCATTAAATATTTTAACTTCTTTTAGTGATTAATTTTTATTATCAAAACATGAATTTTAAATAAAAAATTACTTCACAAATTCTCTATTTTCAATTTATTTTTCAAAATTCATTTTAAAAATTCTGATGAGGATTGCTGATTAGATAAGAAAAACTGATTGGATGAATGTTAAACAATTGGATGCCTTATAGATTTAATGGTTGACAATCGATATTAGTATGAAAGATTGGTGTAGTAAGTGTGACCCACACTTGTATTTATAAGATCATAGTTGACCCTTTGACTTCTAGAAATATAATGGCTCAAGATAAAACTCATATTTGATCTGATGGTTGATATTTATCATAAATATAATAAATATAAATTCTCAACTGTTAATGGTTTTTAAGAAAACTATCATCATAAAAACTTATTTTAAAAAAATAAATACATCATGATTTGTAAAAAATTGATTTTTTTAAAATAAAGTATATGTAGACATCACAATATGTCAGTATTAAAGGATAATAAAAACTAAATATTTATAAATACTTCTTAGGGTAAAATTGAAACCTTTTATGGGAATGTTATTCTGATAATGGTTTTTATTTATTTTATAAAATAAATTTTAATTAATAATGTTATAAATAAAATTTTTTATTGATGGTATAAAATTTTGGAAACAAATATTTAAAAAATACCAATGTTTTTATAAAAAATAATGATTCTATAAAAACCAATATTTTATGAAAATAAGAAAAAAAAAATGAAATATGTACTCCCCTTTTGATAAAGAATAAATTCTTTCAAGGTGGTGGATAAAAAATAAGTATATATTAATGATAATTTATTATTGAAAATTCTTATATTCTATTTAATATATTAAAATCTATTGGAATTAAGGGGTTTAGATAATATATCCGAAATTTATTATTATGTTCTGAAGAATTATAAAATGATATTTTCTTTTTATGTGTGGTTTTGAAGGAAATGGTGTGTTATATATATGTTATTTTATCATGAGTGATGTTTTATTTTTTTACTTAAAGATATGGAATATATATTATCACAATTTTTTTTAAAACCAAATTAAAATTTAGTGAGTGTGTCTTTCATATGAAACCCTTAATCACAAAATCTTCTAGTTATCACATGTTTTTCTTCATTAGTGGAACGTTCTATATAATTCTAACTCTTACATGACCATAAAACTAGTTATTATCCTAAGAAATTATTATAACTATATGTAATTTTTATATACATTTTACAACTAAAATAATCATCATCTAAAAAACTTTCAAGTTCAGAATAATTTCCTCATAAATAAAAAATCCAAGTTCGATAGTTCCCTTAAGATAACAAAAAATTCATTTTAGTTATTTTAAATGGGATTATATTGGATTATATTTATATCCTAAACATAATAATATAGAAAATAATAAATCAATTTGACTTGATCTTAATTAGTGTAAACTAACTATCATTCCTCCATATATATTTTGATTAACTTGTTTCCAAAATTTCTCAATATATAAAGTATTTTATATTCTTATATTAGTAATTATACTTTTGTTGTTTTCATATCAAAATGTATTAGGAATATATTTTATATACTTATGTTTTCATATAAAATTTCATTCCAGATTTTTTGAAATTTGAAAACTAGGAATGAAAGTAAGTTATCCCATATTGCTCATCTCAAAATCAGATTTTATAAGAATAGTAAAGGAATCTGTAAGAGATTTTTGGGTTGATCAAAATATAATGTCATCAATAAAAAGTTTAATAATTATCATTTTTTATAATACTTATTAATAATAATTTTTGGATCCACAGTTCCTTTAAAAGATATTTTTAACAAAAATCTAGTTAATCTATCATATCATGGTTATGAGCTTATTTAAGTCCATAAATTGCCTTAGTTTTTCTAAAAGAAAAGTTTGGTGTTTTTTTTAATTTTTAAACTTGGGTTCATATACATAAACACCCCATCCGTTATGAAAATTATAGTCAACATCCATTTGAAAAATATTGATATTAAGAAATGTTATGCTTGAAGAATACAAATATCTTCAATTCTATCTACAAGAACCTAAGTTTATTCATAGACTATAACATTTTTTTTAATTATAATAATATACGGCCCCATACTTAAACATTACTTAATCATGAATTAAATGAATAATTCACATAGAGAATATTTTTAGGTTTATAGTTTTAGAGAATTAGGTCATAACTATTACATCTCAAAAGATTACATAGTAGACACTTCTACTAAGTTTCCATAAAATAAAAAAAACACTTAAAAAGAAACATGTCTAGTTCCATGTTTTAGATATAATTTCTTTCCTTGACCTCATCCTTGACCCTATTCATCTTTAAGTCCTGTGGAAAAAAATTCAAAAACTTGGGATGAGCATAAAAATCCCAGTAAAGGATACACAAAGAAGGAAAACTGTTAATTTTTTAAAATAACAAGTAAACCATGAATACTTTACCAAAGTAATAATTTTCACCTTTATGAAGTAGTAAAAACTCTTCACTGACTAAAAGACCATTAATTACCCTTTTGTAACCAAAAGATTACCATAAAACCCGTATAAAGAACACATAACATATAAAGGTAACTTGGGACATAAACATACTTAAATGGAATAACCATACGGTCGACTTCCACACATACATAATGGAATAGCCATACGGCTGACTTCCATACATACTTAATGGAATAGCCATACGACCGACTTCCATACCCAATGCATTGGAGGTTATAATGTAACCACCCGTCCTAGTATTCACGACACCACCCGTCATATGGTTTATCACATAACCACCCGAAAAATGTCCAAGTACCATTACAAAATCATAACCCATAAAACAATTCTAATTGAAAGAAAACATTTCAATACTTCAATCACAATATATCACTTAAATATATTGACTTAACAAATCCATTATCAAAACCATTTTCAATACCAAAATACATAAAACTGTATATGGTATTTATTTACTTTAAAAAAATATTACGGCTTGTTGAGGAAGCCAATGATCAAATAATACTCATGGTGGCAGAAATGTCATTGTCACCGCGTACGTTAAAAGAAACATACTTTTTGTTGTTTAGTAAAATTATTCGTATAAAAAAGATTCCTTTTGAATGAAATTAAAAGTCAAAGGGGTTTATACACCGTATAAAATAAAGCCTTGTATTTGAACAAAATATGCCTCAATGAAAGGAGATTGAGACGAAGTCCCTTCCAAATACGGTATCCTTATATTAAGGATAAATCAATTACATAATTATGTGTGACAAATGAATACACCAAATATAAGTGGATATTAAGTGTAAAAAAATCAGAGTTCATTCACACATATTCATAGAACGACATATTTCAAGGAGTACAAGTTTATCCCAAAGAATCAAAATTAGGTTAAGAAGTTCCCTTGCAAAAATTCGACAGCCTAACGGTGTCACTTCAAAATTCAGAAAATGATTAGATGAGAGATAAAAAGGGGTATCTCATCACTTGGACATAACATTTATAGAAACAAAGATATATAAGAACAGATCCCATCATAATAATATTAAAAGACCTAAAAAAGAAGTCTTTTAAAATGTGTAGGGTGAATGGTTCCCTTACCGAATTCGGTAACTTCCAAAACGTACACCCCATGAAATAAGGGTCATACAATGAAGATGTAACTACACATAAATGAGATTATATTATAAAAATAGTAAAATAATGGGTAGTACATATACCAAAAAAAAAAGAAATAGTGGAAAATGTAGCATGAATCCCACTGGAATAAAAAGTGAGATGAAAATCCCCTTATGAAAATTTGGCAGCCTAACGGCGCCACATAAAACTTCAAAAATGGATTGATGAGATCAAATAGGGTATCCCATAATATTAACATAAAATTTACAGAAATAGGAATATAAAATAACATCCCCCAACATAAGAAATATGAGCTTAAAATAAATGACATAAAAGAGAGTACTTAAAAAAGAAAGAGAGAGGTCGGATCCCTTACGAAAATTCGGCAGCCTAACGGCGCCACTCAAAACATCAAAATGGATTGATGAGAGAAAATAGGGTCTCTCATCATATTAACATAAAAAGTACAGAAAGATTAACATATAATAACATTCCAATCATAAGAGAGATGAGCTTAAAAGGAATGACATAAAAGAGTGTACTTAAAAAGAAAGAGATAGGTAGGATCCCTTACCTCGTATCCGACTTGACTCGATCGTTCTTTATTCTCCTGAATAATAAAATTGAGTTAATTTATACTTGATTAAGAACCTTTTTCAAGTTCATTATTACTTTTATATCACTTATTACCATGTCATGAAAACTATGTAATTATTTAAGTTAATAACGGTCGTTTTAACGATCATTGCTACTTGAGTCAAAAATAAACTCTTTATAATTACAAGTTTGTTCATGGGGTAAAATATCCATTATATCCAGAATTATATTCATTGTTTATATATCATATATATAATATATATCCATAATATACATTCATTTATAATATTACATAACATTTAGAGGTAAGAAATGAAATGCACCGTTCATGGAGATGGTAAGTCGTATGTACACATGAACGCTACTTCCATTTCTATATCATATTTAATGGAATTAAAACATAATGATAAATAATAGTATTATAATTACAGTATGGTATCATATATAATATAATTAAATCTATCCTTTATACGTACCACATATGGTATTAACGAATCAAATAACTTTGAGGGGGTGGTAGTCCGCACTTCCTAAAATAAAGATATCAATTTACCCATAATGGAAACCATAAAGGTATGCCATAAATGAAAAATACAGAATATTAAGGAAAAAATAAACATATTATATATCATATATAAATATGGTGACATATTAATGGACACCTTTGAAGGTGTTAAAAGAATATTGAACAATCATCGTTACATGAGGCAGAAAATTCACCATCCACAGAAATAGTATGTTCTTTAACCATTAGATGTAGGTGTGTGTAAGTTTATCTAGAATAATTCTTATAAAAACATCCTAGTATATGTAATATACTGGTTTTATTACAAAATAAATTAATAAAAATAGTTTAGGGGGTTGGAGAAACAAAATAAAACAAAAGAGCACAAGTGAAGACGTTACCTTAAAATCGGGTAACTCCCTTTGGTTTGAACCAAAATGGTTTCTTGAAGAGATTTCTGCCTAAGGTAAGGCTTATAGGATGAGGATAGGGATGTGGAGAGACAAAATTATCAGATCTTGGCCGAGACAAAGGCTTGAGAGGTGTGGGTAAGGAGGTAGAGGTGGAGGCCTTTTATAAGAGGAGAGGAGGGCCACTCTTGGAAAGTCAAGAAAGGTTACATTATTTTCAAATGCGTTTCAGATTTTAAAGGTCCCAAATTAATATATTTTTAGGATAAGGTGATAAGGGTTATAAATCCACCCATAAAATAGGTTTTTGACATGTATAGGTCTTAGATTTTACATTATCTTTTCATTTTATTTAAATCGTTAAAAAATGAGGTAATCACTACATCATCATGATTTCATAAATAATTTAATTTATTTAATGTCTAAAAATTATAAAAAATACTATAATGTAGGAAATATTTTTATATTTCCAATGAATATTTATAGTCAAAAATCTGACTTGTATAACCCCGTGTAAAAATTGTTTTATTAAAACAATACATGTTTGTGTCATTTTTACTTTTACTTTAAATAAAAGGAATTAATGTCATTATCTTACCCAAGTGCCTTCATGGGGTCCCAAAAATAAACCCATGGGTTGTATTTGTCGGCCATGACTCATACAATAGGGTTAGGACAAGTTTCAAGAAATTTTTATTTTATTATAATATCATTTTTACCTTAAATCACACAAATTACCTTTAATCGCGATTAATAAAATTTAAAAGTTACTTTTCATCAAAAATTATTTTCATCCCATTGAACCACATTTTAATTAACAATGAAAATAATTTATATTGTATTTTTTAAATTCAAATCATAGAAGTGGTAATGTTCCATTTAAACGAAAAATCAGTTTTTGTAACTACCACTTTGTGGTTTCACTATTCATCAAAAATTAAGGTTTTTCAGAAAAATACCAAAAATTCACCCTAAGATATATTTGATATTCCGAATTCAAAAATGATGTATATTTTACCAAATTCATAACATAGAAGTTTCATTAATTAATTTTATAATTAAATCCCACTGTCAAATCAAATAAAGTGTTTTTAAGAAATAATATCTATCAAAAGATCGACACTCGTTTATGTCCAATCTCAAAATGATATTAATTCAAATGACCACCATTGGTTTAAATGGTAAAAATATATTCTAATTTCTATTTAAAACCAATTAAAAAGATAATCTAACTATATAAATAAATTATATTAAAAAGTGGTTTTGAATTAAAATACAACACTTTTCACTATTCATTTGAAAATGAACATTATCAGAAAAATACCAAAAAATTACACAAAGTAAATTTTGATGTCCTAATTCAAAAGAAGAATTCTATTTTGTAAAATAACACATATAAAATTGTCAAAAGTATATTTAAAAAGGGTTTTCCATCAAAAGGTGGTTAATCAACCTTTTAAAGAATATTAGAAGATTTATGCTTAAAATTTGGATTATTTTCATTTTTAATCCTCTAACATTTATTATAAAAAGTAAAAATATTTGACAAACATATATAATAATTTTGTAGCTAGTTCTGTTCATTACCGTCATTACAACGGTTAGGTGTTAACTACCATTTAAAATAAAATTATTTTATTATTAGTGTGCAGCGTAAGATTTCAAAGGAACTTGTTGTTGCGTATTGGGTAAGCCATCAAGCATAGTGTTCCCTTTAAAGTAATATTAATATTTTATTCAAAAATATGGATAAATATAAAAATTTCATATTCTTTATTTACCTGGGGTGTTACATCCTTCCCCCCTTTTTGGAATTGTGTCCTCGCAATTTTAAAATTGGGCTCAGAAACTTCATTGAAAGCCCCACATCGAAAAAGGAGTAAATTAAACTATGACTTTAAAAGAAAGCAAGGGGAAGTAAAAAAGGTCACATTATTTAAACCTTACTAGTATTCCATGTATGAAAACATTGATATGGAAGAAAAAAAAAAGGGTCATGTTCTGAGGGAGTGTGATAGAAAACATGTTTAGGAGAAAGTTAACCACCAGAAAATCACAAACTTGTGATGGGTTAAATGGTATTGGATTCCCCAGTAGGAAAAGTTAAGGGACAACATTTTTTTTAGTTACTCTTCATTGAGGAATTTATTTTTGAGCTTAACTAAAACATAAGGAAACATACTTACTTGTCATGTTGACTTTCAACTTTTACTAGATTTCTTACACGAAATCATATTTTCTCAAAAAGATGAGTATTTAGGATGAGTTGTTTACATTAAGAGAGCTATAATCAACTTCTAGAGAATCACCTAATCCACAAAAGATAACTGTATACTTCCCATGTCTTTATACCTTAACCAAAACTAAAACCAAAAAGGTTAGTATGAGATCAGATAATACCCAAAAAGGATAATCCTTTATAAAAAGGAAATCTATTCTTAATCTCCAAAATTTGTCCAACAAGACCCAAAGTTCAAAGAAGACTAAAATTAAACCAAACTAAGATTGAAACCCAAATATTTTAAAGATTTAATCACATAGTCTTCCATGTTAAATCGTAACATTTATCTCCAAGCAACATCAGTTTCTCTTAAAGTCTCGTATTGAAAAGTAATTAACCTAATCACATATCCTCCATGATAGGTTAATAATTTCCATAGATAACCCAAAATCAACTTACTCTTAATTCATAAAATCATCTAGCTAAAAAGAATTAGTCAAAATAACAAGGGACTTCACGTAGTCCAGTGGTAGGTGATAAATACTAGTCGCACTTTGGTTGTGGGTTCGATTCCCGCAGTTTTGTCCGACGCGACAGGTTGTCACATGGTCTGTGTGTTTTCCTTTATCCAAACTATATAATTCTCAAATAATTCCCCAAAAATAGATAAAATCATCAAAAATAACCATAACATAATTTAACCTCAATTTTATCTCATGCCTTTTAATTTCCATCATAACATATAGTAACCCATAATTACCTCAAAAGGATCATATAATCCCAAATGGTTCTTCATAACTATGTCCACAAAAGAACAAATAACTATTACTTGAATAAAAATTGTCATATATCAAACATCAGGGTTACACATACTATAAAAAAGTCTTCTAATGTAACCCCATCATCAAAAGAGACTTAATACTCTTAAGAATTTCACCATAACTCTTGAAGCCCTTATATGTTGACTTCTTACTCATTCAACATTCTTCATGATCCATTAACAATTCCTTTCCAACTTATTCTGAAATACTTCTTTCCTAAAAACAAAATCATGAATCATATCCTATGATTCAAAAATAGGAAAAAAAAGAAAAGAAATAATCCATACCTTTGATTGGTCATTGTAAGTTTCTTCATCCTCAATCAGAATGGAATTAGGTATTGGTAAACAAATATTTTTATGATCTTGGTGATCCCATTCCCAAAACTTCTTCATAGGACATGTGCTTGTATAATGACCATGCACACCACATTTAAAACATTCAATTGATCCCTCAGAAAGAACATCTTTCCCTTTCCTCAAGTAAACTGGATGCTTCATTTTTCCATGGAAGGTTCTTGCTTTATGACCTTCATTTCCACATCTATAGCATATTTTTGTACCTTTAAACATTTTCCTAGGTGTTTCTTTCCACATCTTTGACACATAGGTTTTTGAACACACTTACCTTTACGATTATTACCTGTAGTTCCATAGGGATTTGTTTCTCGCATATATGATGCCTTATAGAAATCACCAAGGTTTAGGTGGTCAATCATGACTCCAGATAGTTGGTTGAGGATAAACATAAGATTTCTCATTGCAGCTCCAATATCATTCAGTTGCTCGCTCAGAAAACTGTCACAGTTTCCTTCACATCCGTGGTTACTTTGGTACCTGCTAGATCCAGCCATTTACTAAAACCAAAAAGGTCAGTGTGAGTATATCAACAAAACCATATTGTACTGATGAGGAAGATAAACACTAAGATACAATTACTCATTCACTTTATCTAAAACTAGGACTCTTTTTGAAATCCTAACCATTATGATAATGTCACTTATGCTTAGAGAATACCCTAATCTCTAAAGTTATCTAAACTGACCTCTGATACCAACTATAAGGCCCCGACCTTAAACATTACTTAATCATGAATTCAATGAATAATTCACGTAGAGAATTTTTTCAGGTTTATAGTTTTAGAGAATTAGGTCATAACTATTACATCTCAAAAGATTACATAGTAGACACTTCTACTAAGTTTCCATAAAATAAAAAAACACTTAAAAAGAAACATGTATAGTTCCAGGTTTTAGATAGAATGTATTTACTTGATCCCATCCTTGACCCTATTCGTCTTTAAGTCATGTGAAAAACATTTCAAAAACTTGGTATGAGAATAAAAAGCTCAGAAAAGGATACACAAAGAAGGAAATTTGTTAGTATTTAAAAACAACAAGTAAACCATGAATACTTTACCAAAGTAATACTTTTCACCTTTATGAAGTAGTAAAAACTCTTCACTGACTAGAAGAACATTAATTACCCTTTTGTAACAAAAATATTACCATAAAACCCATATAAAGAACACATACCATATAAAGGTAACTTGGGACATAAACATACTTAAATGGAATAACCATACAGTCGACTTCCACACATACTTAATGGAATAGCCATACGGCCGACTTCCATACATACTTAATGGAATATCCATCCGGCCGACTTCCATACCCAATGCATTGGAGGTTATAACATAACCACCCATCTTGGTATTCACGGCACCACCCGTCATATGGTTTATCACGTAACCACCCAAAAAATGTCCAAGTACCATTACAAAATCATAACGCATAAAACAATTATAAATGAAAGAAAAACATTTCCATATTTCAATCACAATATATCACTTAAATATATTGAATTAACAAATCCATTATCAAAACCATTTTAAATACCAAAATAAATAAAATATTATATGGTATTTATTTACTTTTAAATAATATTATGTCTTGTTGAGGAAGCCAAAGATCAAATAATACTCGCGGCGGCGGAAAAGTCGTTGTCACCGTGTACGTTAAAAGAAACATACTTTTTGTCATTTAGTAAAATGATTCGTATAAAAAAATATTCCTTTTGAATGAAAGTAAAAGTCAAAGGGGTTTATAAACCGTAAAAATAATTCCTTGTATTAGAACAAAATTTGCCTCAGTGAAAGGAGATTGGGATGAAGTTCCTTACAAAGACGGTATCCTTAGATTAAGGATAAATTAATTACATAATTATGTGTGACAAACAAATACACCAAATATAAGTGGATATTAAGTGTAAAACAATCAGATTTCATTAACACATATTCTTAGAACGACATATTTCAAGGAGTACAAGTTTATCCCAAAGAATCAAAATTGGGTTAAGAAGTTCTCTTGCAAAAATTCGACAGCCTAACGACGTCACTTCAAAATTCAGAAAATGAGTTGATGAGAGATAAAAAGGGGGTATCTCATCACATGGACATAAAATTTATAGAAACAAAAATATATAATAACATATCCCATCATAATAAGATTAAAATACCTAAAAAATAAGTCTTTTAAAATGAGGAGGGTGAAAGGTTCCCTTACCGAATTGGGTAACTTCCGAAACGTACACCCCATTAAGGAAGGGTCATACAATGAAGATGTAACTACCCATAAATGAGATTATATTATACAAATAGTAAAATAATGGGCAGTACATATACCAAACAAAAGGAAATAGTGGCCAATGTAGCATGAATCCCACGGGAATAAAAAGTGAGATGAAAACCCCCTTATGAAAATTCGGCAGCCTAACGGCGCCACATAAAACTTAAAAAATGGATTGATGAGATAAAATAGGGTATCCCATCATATTAACATAAAATTTAAAGCAAGATTAATATAAAAGAACATCCCCCAACATAAGAAATATGAGCTTAAAAGAAATGACATAAAAGAGAGTACTTAAAAAATAAAGAGAGAGGTCGGATCCCTTACGAAAATTCGGCAGCCTAACAACGCCACTCAAAACTTCCAAAATGGATTGATGAGAGAAAATAGGGTCTCTCATCATATTAAAATAAAAATTAAAGTAACAGTAATATAAAAGAACATCCCAATCATAAGAGCTATGTGCTTAAAAGGAATGACATAAAAGAGTGTACTTAAAAAGAAAGAGATAGGTAGGATCCCTTACCTCGTATCCGACTTGACTTGATCGTTCTTTAATCTCCTGAATAATAAACATGAGTTAATTTCTAATTGCTTAAGAACCTTTATCAAGTTCATTATTAGTTTTATATCACTTATTACGATGTCATAAACACTATGTAATTATTTAAGTTAATAACGGTCATTTTAACGATCATTACTACTTGAGTCAAAAATAAAGTCTTTATAATTACAAGTTTGTTCATGGGGTAAAATATCCATTATATACAGAATTATATTCATTATGTAGATATCATATATATAATATATATCCATTATATACATGCATTTATAATATTACATAACATTTAGAGGTAAGAAATGGAATGCACCGTTCATGGAGACGGTAAGCCGTACGTACGAATGAACGCTACTTCCATTTCTATTTCATATTTAATGGAATTAAAACATAATGATAAATAATAGTATTATAATTCCAGTATGGTATAATATATAATATCATTAAATCTATCCTTTATACGTACCACATATGGTATTAAAGAATCAAATCACTTTGAGGGGGCGGTAGTCCGCACATCCTAAAATGAAGATATCGCATTTACCCATAATAGAAACCATAAAGGTATGACATAAATGAAAAAAACAGAATATTAAGGAAAAAATAAACATATTATATATCATATATAAATATTGTGACATCTTAATGTCCACCTTTGAAGGTGTTAAAAGAATATTGAACAATCATCGTTTCGTGAGGTAGAAATTCACCATCCACAGAAAGAGTATGTTCTTTAACCATTAGATGTAGGTGTGTGTAAGTGTATCTCAAATACTTATTATAAAAACATCCTAGTATATGGAAGATACTGGTTTTTTTACAAAATAAATGAATAAAAAGTGTTTAGGGGGTTGGAGAAGCAAAATAAAACAAAAGAGCACAAGTGAAGACATTACCTTAAAATCAGGTAACTCCCTTTGGTTTGAACCAAAAGAGTTTATTGAAGAGATTTCTGCCTAAGTTAAGTCTTCTAGGATGTGGAGAGGGATGTGGAGAGAGAAAATGATCAGAGGTTTGCCGATCCAAAGGATTGAGAGGTGTGGGTAAGGAGGTAGAGGTGGGGGCCGTTTATAAGAGGAGAGCAGGGCCACTCTTGGAAAGTCAAGAAAGGTTACATTATTTTCAAATGACTTTCGGATTTTAAATTTCCCACATTGATATATTTCAAGGATAAGGTGATAAGGGTTCTAAATCCACCCATACAATAGGTTTTTGAAATGTTTAGGTCTTAGAGTTTACATTATCGTTTCATTTTATTTAAATCGTTAAAAAATGAGGTAATCGCTCCATCATCATGATGTCATAAATAATTTAATTTATTTAATGTATAAAAATTATAAAACAAATACAATGATGTAGGAAATCTTTTTAGATTTCCAATTACTATTTATAGTCAAAAATATGACTTTTATAACCCCATGTAAAAATGGTTTTATTAAAACAATACATTTTTGTGTCATTTTTACTTTTACATTAAATAAAAGGCATTAATGTCATTATCTTACCCAAGTGGCTCCATGGGGTCCCAAAAATCGACCCATGGATTTTCTTGGTCGGCCTTTACTCATCCAATAAGGTTAGGACAAGTGTAAAGATATTTTAATTATATTATAACATCATTTTTACCTTAAATCACACTAATTACCTTTAATCGCGATTAATAAAACTTAAAAGTTACTTTTCATCAAAAATTATTTTCATCCCATTGAACCACATTTTAATTAATAATGATAATAATTTATATTGGATTTTTTAAATTCAAATCACAGAAGTGGTAAAGTTCCATTTAAATGAAAAATCATTTTTTGTAACTACCACTTTGTGGTTTCAATATTCATCAAAAATTAAGGTTTTTCAGAAAAATTGTAACACCCCAAGATTTCATAGTGTGTTATTTCTTCAAAATAATTCAATAACTTGCACTACACGCAACACCGAGTTCAATCACACCATGACTTACAAAAAAAAGCCATTCAAAAGAGGTTATGAATAGTATTATCTAAATTTTAAACTTTATATAATCCTTATAATTTTAGAATCCATATTATGAGTTTCTTAGATATAATGCAAGAACAAATTCATTTTCAGTATTGCACTTTTATCAACTTTTATTAGTGAACCCTTTTTTAAATAAAATATTTTAAACTTTTTGACTAAATGGGGACATCAAAAAATTTAAAATGAAACATCCCAAGCTTCCACGGTACGCTTTCCTTTGAATAATACAGTAGCGTGTGTTGTACGCAACTTCGAGTTTTAACACACACCACAACCGATCAAACTAGCCGTTATGAATAGTAATACCTACTTTTTGAAATTTTATATATTTTATATTTCAAAATTGACTTCATTTTTGGATTCATAGTGTTGAATTTACCCTAAGGTGAAATTTTGGTACTTTTCGGATAACTTTCATATTTTGATGAATAGTGAAAATTACTAAATTGTAATTAAAAACAACTTTTTTCATCAAAATAATTAATAGTGATAAATTATGAATTTGAGTGGTTTTAAAGTATATTTAGAATATATTTTTACCATTTAATATAATTTTGGTCATTGTACATAATTTTACAATTAAACCGAACATAAACAAGTGTCAATCTTTTGATAGTTATTATCACTTAAAAACACGTTTTTTGTATTGACAGCGGGAATTAATTTTAAATTAATTTCTGCCACTTCTGTGTTTTGAATTTATAAAAATGGATTCCATATTTGGAATCAGGATGTCCAAATTGTGTAAATAGGTAACTTTTATTTTTAGACATTTTGAATAATTACTGTGGTAAATATTTTATTTGCCATGGTTAAGGGTAAATCTGGTAAATAAGGGTTAAAAAAAATATTATAATAATACTAAATTACCCTAAAACGTGTCCTAGCCTTAGTTTTTGATACATGTTCGACCATAGGCATCTTTGGGTCGATTTGGGGACCCCATGGTGCCACTTGTAGGTGATAGGGACACTTTATTTTAATTAAGTTAAAATGAATACAAAAATAACACAAGCATATATCTTTTAGAAAAACAATTATTACATAGGGTTATATATGTTGGATTTTAGATTATAAATATTAATTAGAAAGATAAAAAGATTTCCTACATAATTTTATTTTATTTATAATTTTTAGACATTAAATAATTTATTTTATTTATGACACAATGATGATGCAGTAATTACTAAAATAGTGAAAAATTAAACAAATTGATATTATAAATACCCAAATAAATATAATATGAAACTTTTAATGAATTAAAATAATTTTCTAAGATAATATGATATATTAGGATTGATGTAATTTACTTTTTTCGAATTAATCAATCTGTTATGAGTTTCAAAAAAATCAACTATTGAATAGTGTCAAAATTGACATAAAAGAGTTCTTAAAACAAATATTATATTATTAATTGATATTAAATTCCTAAAAATCTAAGGTTCGTCCAAGAGACTTATATAATGATAGTTGCATCATTAATGGACCACTTGGGGGTCGCTTGGAAGTATATAGTAAGTTTATTAACCATATTATATAAAAATACAAAGAGACATTGTAAAAGTGAAACTAATTAACTTAGAGTTAATACTTAAAGATAATTTTAATATAAGTACCCAAACCTGTCTAAATTATATTGGTTGAGTTGTTTTAGACCCATCCCCACCTTAACCTTTGAATAGTTAACTTTGGAGCCATTGGAAACCGAATATGAATTTATTATAAACTAATATTTCTAGCTTTTCCAAAGGTGCCCCTTCCCCCTCTTATAAAAGGGAACTCCTCCTTCTCATTTCTTCACACCATCAAGGCCTTTTGGTTCGGCCAAACTCTTCCCAAATACTCTACCACATTCCCTCACTACAACCGATAGGCCTTAGTTTGATTAGAAATCCAACCTAAGGAGCCCTTTTGATCAAATCAAAAGGAAGAACCCGAAGAAGAGGTAATGTTTTCACCACCCATTTTCAGGTTCCTTTCTTCTTCCACTTCTTCTTTATTTGTTCTTACCATTATAAAATAATAACTCTAGTATCTCACATATACTGTGATGTCATTATAAATATGGTACAACCATATTCAGTATTCTATCCACCCTTTGAATAACATGTCACCATACGTTCGTACGTACGGCTTACCGTCTCCATGTCGTGGTGTAATTGTTATTCAATATATTATTATTTGGATGGGTATAATAATGATGTTTAACTCATGTAAATAATAAATATAACATGTTAATGATTCTTTATATATGATATAACATCCATTTATATATTATTTTAATATCAAAAGAATGATATTGTCGCTCGTGCGTACGTACGGACTACCGTCTCCACGAATGCGATGAGATTCATTCTCCATCGTATCCATTCAAGTATAATTATCTTTTGATGATTTAAAAAATGATGTTTAAGGACATGATATCATTCTGGATATGAATAATATACAACCTATCCTTTACAAACATGTCTTACGTAACAAAACATATAAAAGAAAACAAGTAAGTAAACACCCGAAACAACGATAATACTAACATATTATTATCAAATCAATATTAAAAGATCATATTTGATATAATATTAATGTATATGATTCTTGTATAATTTAATAACAATTATTTCACCATTATACAGGAGGTTAACCTACCCCAACCAAGGAAAAGTACAAGGTAAGGGGTTTTCATCTCACTCCTTATTCCCGTGAGATTCATGCCATATTGCCACCAGCACCTTTTCTGTGGTGTATGTACTGCCCATAATTATATTCTTTGTGTAATACACTCTAACTTATGTGTATTTACATATTCATTGTATGATACCTCTTTCATGTGTTGTATGTTTCATAATTTACCAAATTGGTAAGGGTTATTTCGCAATCTCTTCATTATCCCAGGTTGTTTATACGTAATAATCTACTGGGATATCTTTATCATCCACATCCATGTTTCTTAAAAATGAATTTCAAAACATTTTTACTATTTACTAGAATATGGGTTAAAGTCATATATACCCTTGTTTGACTTTTTATAAGAGGTTTATAAAGTAATCTTTCCGTCGTTTTCCAAACAAGGTGCTTTTTAACCTTTTCGACAAAATTAAGGTAAGAATGTTTTTTTTAACTTATACGGAGGGTGTGGCTATTTCCGCCATTATAAAATCGTCGAAGCTTCCATTACAAGATAATAAGAATATTTTCAAAAAAAATGTTTTATTTCATAAATATAAGACTCTTAAATGATTTCAAAATAGAAAGAGATATTTTTCTAAAATAGTCTTTATTTCATCTATGTCAACATCCTTTGATGGATTTTAAGCTTATTTGAAGTTGATTTATTATGATACAAAACATCCATATTTTATTGAAGGTTTGTGATATTTTTGACTGTGGATAAGTTATTCTTATTTCACTCATGGTTTTTGTTTAGAGTATTGACATTTCATAAGTTATTTGTAATCCAAATTTTTATTTTATATTTCAACCTTTCATTCAGATGAATGTGTTAGACAAGTATGTTCCGGGTTGGGGACCGGTAAAAGTGAGCCCTCCGGTTTGGTCTCCGGTTATTAGAGGAACTCCGGTTTGGTCTCCGGTTATTAGAGGAACTCCGGGTTGGTGTCCGGTTATTAGAGGCACTCCGGGTTGGTTTCCGGTTATTAGAGGCACTCCGGGTTGGGTTCCGGTTATAATTAGCCCCAAGGTCTTGGGACGAGGCCTTGACAAAGAAATTAAAGTTCATCATTATGAATTCCATCATTATGAAAGTGGTTATTGATTTTGCATGTGATTATTCGATTAGTAGAATATCCATGTGAATAAGTAAATGGCATTATTTCATTTTATTCATGCCATACTATATTGAAAGTTCAAGTTTGAAAGGCTTTTGTTTTAGTTATACAATGCCTTAAATGTTTATTCTTATTTATGAAAGTTTCTACTATATTTTTATCCTTACTGGGAATTTGAGCTCACCCCTTTTCTATGTTTTGATTTTTCCCATGAAGTGAAGAAGTAAATTATGAATGACCTGCAGGGATATTATGTGGGGATATGAGTGTGGATTATGGAGACAATATGTTGTTGTAGTAGTTTTTCATTTTATGATGTAATGTAAGAAATATGAATATATCTAGTGTTTCCAAGGCTACTAAACCAATCGGTCTTTCGAGATTTGATCTATCTTGTGATCATGCCAATGTTATGTAATAATGCACCGACTCTGGGTAACATGGGTCATGGCGTTACAGTTGGTATCAGAGGAAGTTTAGTACAAACCTTGGAAGCTAGATTTAGATAAACTCTGATTAGAGCACGTAGACCTAATATGAACTTTGAGGATTAGTATAGAAGAACTTCCTAGAATTTTGGTATTGTAGAGATTTTGTGAGTTTTTCGAGCAATACATCCCTGTCTGGATACGAGCAGGTAGAGGCGGCTCTGGCACAGATGTACCTAGTGGTAAAACCCGAAAACACCGCTTTGAGCTAGACTCGAACGGGAACTGGTGCACGACAACATGCCTTGCTGCACTCTTGGTTACGACACTCCCGGGGGATATGCTTAGGATAACTCTCATTTTCTTTACAAACCATTATGAAGGGTTTAGGAGTATATAAATCCTCAATGAAAACATTTTTATGATTATGGATTATATCCATAAACTATTTAATTTATGTTATGTGTTTTACAAGTTTGGGATTAGGTATTGTTATTCATAAACTAATCTAATGTATGCCATTATTTAGAAATGGCGCCCAGTAGAAGGAATGAGAACTCTAGCAATGCACATGATACAAAGAGAAAGAAGGATCATATATTTTATGGTCTTAAGCCAGAATTTACAAGAGAAATAGTCTCGCATGTATTATCATCATATGAAGAAATAATATCATGTGTTGATAAGATAAGTAAAGAGTTTACTGAGTCCTATGGCTTTGAAGGGAAGCAAGAGAAGAAAAGGATGGAAGAGAGAAAGATGGATAAAGGGAAGAAGGAAAAGAAGAATTTTCCCATATGTGGTAATAGTGGAAAGAAACACCCTGGAACTTGCCTGAAAGGAATGAGAGTTTGTTATAAGTGTGGAGGAAAAGGGCACAAAGTACGTGACTGCAAGGGTAAGAAAATGGTTTTAAATGTACAATGCTTCATTTTCAAGGAGTTTGGACACTACGCGAACCTATGTCCCAGTCATCAGACTATGCCGCAAATGATGCTATTGGATAATAATCAAGTTATGATACTACCACAGATGAAGAGGAATGATTAGAGTTCTTATGTTGATTATGTCAATTGAGTGTTGTATCAACAATGTACTTGTTATAATAATTATGGAGTATATAAGGATTGTACTGCAGTACTATTTCATTAAGGACTTGAGATTGTGTGGAACAAAGAAAAGTGACTAAATAGCGGGATAAATTTTTGGAAAATATATGGTTGAGAGAATGATAAACCATAATATATTTCTGATACCGAGGTAGTGATTTTGTAATAATACATGATTGGTTTGGATAAATTATATTGGATATTCATGACTACCTTGGAACTGATTAATGATTTGTATATTCCATCATTCTTGGGGTTTAAAACATTTTTGGATTGATGAAGTATATCCAGCATTCTATATGGAATAAGGGAGAATGAATGTAATCAATAAGGAATACGGTAATTCAGGATGTTTCAGTGTATTAAAAGAATACATGATGACGGTATTCATATGCTATTATGGGGTAAAAAGGATCTACATTATGTTTACCTTCCTTATAAATGTTGGACTGTGAGTTTGGACAGAAGTATTTTGGATAGTTATAGTTTGGATTATTTTGGATTGCCATAAAAGGACAACCCAGAGGTCGGGCGGCAACCCGTCGCGTCCGGCAAGGCTGCGAGACATGAACCCACAACTGAAGGGCGACAAGGGTGTATCACCTACCACTGGCCCACGAGATGTCCTGGATTAAATAATGTAGTTTTTTTTAAAAGATCTGGTAGATGAATTATAAATTCATTATTTTGGAACCCTGTATGAATAGTATAAAAAGAAAAAAAAATTACATTCTATTATCTTTTAGAGTGAAAGATGAGTTTGTGGTAGAAATTTATTAATGGATAAATCTCTAATTATAAAGTAAGTATATCTCCTTATGATCTTAGCCAATCTCATAAATAAATTCCTCAACATTAATAAAAGGAACTTAGAACAAAAATGTTGTCCTAGATGGTACCTTAAATCATCACTAATTTATGGCTTTGGGATTTTTGGCCTTTTCATAGCCATGTTCTCTACCACTCTCCATCAGATAATTGATGGTTAGATTTCTCTTCCATATCCATATTTTCTTACATGGAACCCTAGTATGTGTTATTTTCGGTAATCTTAATTCTTTCGACTCTTTATTTTAAATAGAGGCCTCATTAATTCATTTTTCGATGTGGGATTTCAACTAAGATATTTTGAAACGTCAAAAATGTGTTATCCTAATACCCTATGTTTTGTTGAACCGATGGTATTTTAAATCATAATAGATTGATGAGTTTAAGGACCTTAATTTCATACTTGTTTGTGATTGATGACCTCAATCACTACCTATAAATATTTACGTTTTCCTCCAATTATATGTCTCTAATTGCCACCAATGTTCTCCTAATCAAGATCATAATTTGGTGGTGACCCTTTCATTTCTCTTTTCCTCATATTAAGACTAAATTTTAGTAACCCAATTTCCGATGTGGGTTTTCCCACAAATATATTTTCTATTTTCAACCTTTTATTTTCGAAGAACAATTTCAAATTGCGAGGATGCAATTTATTGAAGGAGGGGAGAATGTAACACCCCAAGATTTCATAGTGTGTTATTTCTTCAAAATAATTCAATAACTTGCACTACACGCAACACCGAGTTCAATCACACCATGACTTACAAAAAAAAAGCCATTCAAAAGAGGTTATGAATAGTATTATCTAAATTTTAAACTTTATATAATCCTTATAATTTTAGAATCCATATTATGAGTTTCTTAGATATAATGCAAGAACAAATTCATTTTCAGTATTGCACTTTTATCAACTTTTAATAGTGAACCCTTTTTTAAATACAATATTTTAAACTTTTTGACTAAATGGGGACATCAAAAAATTTAAAATTAAACATCCCAAGCTTCCACGGTACGCTTTCCTTTGAATAATACAGTAGCGTGTGTTGTACGCAACTTCGAGTTTTAACACACACCACAACCGATCAAACTGGCCGTTATGAATAGTAATACCTACTTTTTGAAATTATATATATTTTATATTTCAAAATTGACTTCATTTTTGGATTCTTAGTGTCGAATTTACCCTAAGGTGAAATTTTGGTACTTTTCGGATAACTTTCATATTTTGATGAATAGTGAAAATTACTAAATTTTAATTAAAAATAACTTTTTTAATCAAAATAATTAATAGTTATAAATTATGAAATTGAGTGGTTTTAAAGTATATTTAGAATATATTTTTACCATTTAATATAATTTTGGTCATTGGACATAATTTTACAATTAAACCGAACATAAACAAGTGTCAATCTTTTGATAGTTATTATCACTTAAAAACACGCTTTTTGTTTTGACAGCGGGAATTAATTTTAAATTAATTTCTGCCACTTCTATGTTTTGAATTTAGAAAAATGGATTCCATATTTGGAATCAGGATGTCCAAATTGTGTAAATAGGTAACTTTTATTTTTAGACATTTTGAATAATTACTGTGGTAAATATTTTATTTACCATGGTTAAGGGTAAATCTGGTAAATAAGGGTTAAAAAATAATATTATAATAATACTAAATTACCCTAAAACGTGTCCTAGCCTTATTGGTTGATACATGTTCTACCATAGACATCTTTGGGTCGATTTGGGGACCCCATGGTGCCACTTGTAGGTGATAGGAACACTTTAGTTTAATTAAGTTAAAATGAATACAAAAATAACACAAGCATATATCTTTTAGAAAAACAATTATTACATAGGGTTATATATGTTGGATTTTAGATTATAAATATTCATTAGAAAGATAAAAATATTTCCTACATAATTATATTTTATTTATAATTTTTAGACATTAAATAATTTATTTTATTTATGACACAATGATGATGCAGTAATTACTAAAATAGTGAAACATTAAACAAATTGATATTATAAATACCCAAATAAATATAATATGAAACTTTTAATGAATTAAACTAATTTTATAAGATAATATGATATATTAGGATTGATTTAATTTACTTTGTTCGAAGTATTCAATCTGTTATGAGTTTCAAAAAAATCAACTATTGAATAGTGTCAAAATTGACATAAAAGAGTTCTTAAAACAAATATTATATTATTAATTTATATTAAATTCCTAAAAATCTAAGGTTCGTCCAAGAGGCTTATATAATGATATGGTCATCATTAATGAACCACTTGGGGGTTTCTTGGATATATATAGTAATTTTATTAACCATATTATATAAAAATACAAAGAGACATTGTAAAAGTGAAACTAATTAACTTAGAGTTAATACTTAAAGATAAGGTTAATATAAGTACCCAAACCTGTCTAAATTCTATTGGTTGAGTTTTTTTAGACCCATCCCCACATTAACCTTTGAATAGTCAACTTTGGAGCCATTGGAAACCGAATATGAATTTATTATAAACTAATATTTCTAGCTTTTCCAAAGGTGCCCCTCACCCCTCTTATAAAAGGGCACTCCTCCTTCTCATTTCTTCACACCTTCAAGGCCTTTTGGTTCGGCCAAACTCTGCCCAAATACTCTCCCACCTTCCCTCAATACAACCTAGAGGCCTTAGTTTGATCAGAAAGCCAACCTAAGGAGCCCTTTTGATCAAATCAAAAGGAAGAACCCGAAGAAGAGGTAATGTTTTCACCACCCCTTTTCAAGTTCCTTTCTTCTTCCACTTCTTCTTTATTTGTTCTTACCATTCTAAAATAATAACTCCAGTATCTCACATATATTGTGATGTCATTATAAATATGGTACAACCATATTCAGTATTCTATCCACCCTTTGAATAACATGTCACCATACGTGCGTACGTACGGCTTACCGTCTCCACGTCGTGGTGTAATTGTTATTAAATATATTATTATTTGGATGGGTATAATAATGATGTTTAACTCATGTAAATGATAAATATAACATGTTAATGATTCTGTATATATGATATAACATCTATTTATATATTATTTTAATATCAAAAGAATGATATTGTCCCTCGTGCGTACGTACGGACTACCGTCTCCACGAATGCGATGAGATTCATTCTCCATCGTATCCATTCAAGTATTATTATCATTTGATGATTTAAAAAATGATGTTTAAGGACATGATATCATTCTGGATATGAATAATATACAACCTATCCTTTACAAACATGTCTTACGTAACAAAACATATAAAATAAAACAAGTAAGTAAACACCCGAAACAACGATAATACTAAGATATTATTATCAAATCAATATTAAAAGATCATATATGATATAATATTAATGTATATGATTCTTGTATAATTTAATAACAATTATTTCACCATTATATAGGAGGTTAACCTACCCCAACCAAGGAAAAGTACAAGGTAAGGGGTTTTCATCTCACTCCTTATTCCCGTGAGATTCATGTCATATTGCCACCATCACCTTTTGTGTGGTGTATGTACTGCCCATAATTATATTCTTTGTGTAATACACTCTAATTTATGTGTATTTACATATTCATTGTATGATACCTCTTTCATGGGTTGTATGTTTCATAAGTAACCAAATTGGTAAGGGTTATTTCGCAATCTCTTCATTATCCGAGGTTGTTTATACGTAATAATCTACTGGGATCTCTTTATCATCCACATCCATGTTTCTTAAAAATGAATTTCAAAACATTTTTACTATTTACTAGAATATGGGTTAAAGTCATATATACCCTTGTTTGGATTTTTATAAGAGGTTTATAATGGAATCTTTCCGTCGTTTTCCAAACAAGGTGCTTTTTAACCTTTTCGACAAAACTAAGGTAAGAATGTTTTTTTAACTTATACGGCGGGTGTGGCTATTTTCTGCCGTTATAAAATCGTCGAAGCTTCCCTTACAAGATAATAAGAATATTTTCAAAAAAAATGCTTTATTTCATAAATATAAGACTCTTAAATGATTTCAAAATAGAAAGAGATATTTTTCTAAAATAGTCTTTATTTCATCTATGTCAACATCCTTTGATGGATTTTAAGCTTATTTGAAGTTGATTTATTATGATACAAAACATCCATATTTTATTGAAGGTTTGTGATATTTTTGACTGTGGATAAGTTATTCTTATGTCACTCATGGTTTTTGTTTAGAGTATTGACATTTCATAAGTTATTTGTAATCCGAATGTTTATGTTATATTTCAACCTTTCATTCAGATGAATGTGTTAGACAAGTATGTTCCGGGTTGGGGCCGGTAAAAGTGAGCCCTCCGGTTTGGTCTCCGGTTATTAGAGGAACTCCGTTTTGGTCTCCAGTTATTAGAGGAACTCCGGGTTGGTGTCCGGTTATTAGAGGCACTCCGGGTTGGTGTCCGGTTATTAGAGGCACTCCGGGTTGGGTTCCGGTTACAGTTAGCCCCAAGGTCTTGGGACGAGGCCTTGACAAAGAAATTAAAGTTCAGCATTATGCATTCCATCATTATGAAAGTGGTTATTGATTTTTCATGTGATTATTCGATTAGTAGAATATCCATGTGAATAAGTAATTGGCATTATTTCATTTTATTCATGCCATACTATATTGAAAGTTCAAGTTTGAAAGGATTTTGTTTTAGTTATACAATGACTTAAATGTTTATTCTTATTTATGAAAGTTTCTGCTATATTATTATCCTTAATGGGAATTTGAGCTCACCCCTTTTCTATGTTTTAATTTTTCCCAGGAAGTGAAGAAGTAAATTATGAATGACCTGCAGGGATATTATGTGGGGATATGAGTGTGGATTATGGAGACAATATGTTGATGTAGTAGTTTTTCATTTTATGATGTAATGTAAGAAATATGAATATATCTAGTGCTTCCAAGGCTACTAAACCAATCGGTCTTTCGAGATTTGATCTTTCTTGTGATCATTCCAATGTTATGTAATAATGCACCGACTCTGGGTAACTTGGGTCGGGGCGTTACAAAAATACAAAAAATTCAGCCTAATCTATATTTGATATTACGAATTAAAAAATGATGTCTATTTTACCAAAATAATAACATAGAAGTTTCATTAATTAATTTTATAATTAAATCCAGTTTTCAAATAAAATAGTGTGTTTTTAAGAAACAACATCTATCAAAAGATTGACACCCGTTTATGTCCAATCTCAAAGTGATATTAATTCCAATGACCACCAATGGATTAAATGGTAAAAATATATCTTAATTTAACTTTAAAACCAATTAAAAAATAATCTAACTATATAAGTAAATTAGATTAAAAAGAGGGTTTGAATTAAAATACAACACTTTTAACTATTCATTAGAAAATGAACATTATCAGAAAAATACCAAAAATTTACACAGAGTAAATTTTGATGTCCTAATTCTAAAGAAGAATTTTATTTTGTCAAATAAAACATATAAAATTGTCAAATGTATATTTAAAAATGGTTTTCCATCAAAAGGCGGTTAATCAACCTTTTAAAGAATATTAGAAGATTTGTGCTTAAAAATTGGATTCATTTGCATTTTTAATCCTCTAACATTTATTGTAAAAACTAAAAATATTTGACAAACATATATAATAATTTTTTAGTTAGTTCTGTTCATTCCTGTCATTACAACGGCTAGGTGTTAACTACCATTTAAAATAAAATTATTTTATTATTAGAGTGCAATGTAAGATTTCAAAGGAACTCGTTGTTGCGTATTGGCTAAGACATCAAGAATAGAATTCCCTTTAATGTAATATTAATATTTTATTCACAAATATGGATAAATATAAAAATGTAATATTCTTTATTTACATGGGGTGTTACAAATAATTTGCAAAAATTATATATTTATTTCTGACTATAATTTCATTTTCATCACCTTGATTTTAAAAAATCCATTTTTCACCAATAATAGGTGAATCATTAGGACATTAAACTAAAGTCCAAATTTGATTCCTTTTAAATTCATTGAGCTCAACATGCATATATTTTAACCAATATTCATCACATAAAGCATAATATAGTGTCTTAGGATAAAATTGAGATAAAAATTCGCAATATTAAATTTTATTACTTAAGTAACTTCTATTTATAATATTTTGATCTATATCACAAATGTTATAATCAATAAGATGATTCCTAATGATCAAATTATTCATTTGGTTTATAAAACCTTATTATTCTAAAACATTTGAAATTATTGTTAATATAAAACATCATAAAAAGTTTCTTCCATTTTTCTCACTTAATAAGAATATTCCAACATCGGATGAAAATAAAGTGTTGAAATAACATACAAATATGTGAATAGAGTTTGTTAGAAAAAAGTTTCTATTTCATCAGATTTAACATGTATTATTTCCTCACAAGTACATGTGTTTTTATTAAATAATTTAAAATCCTTACTATTTTCATAATAACCAAAAAATATTCCATCATCAGAGTTTATTGTAAATTTATATAGATTATCTTTAGTATTCATAATAAATAATTAGAATCCAAAATCATTAAAGTTGTAAAGTTTTATTTTCCTTCCAATACACTACTCATAAGTTGTTTTATTAAGAAAAGTTTCTTTAAATACTTGATTTATAGTATATAATGTAGTATTAACTTCTTCATACCAAAAAAATTAGCAATTGATTATTCACTAAACATAGTCCTTTTAATTTCTTAAATAATTCTCTTTCTACTTCAACTAAACAATTTTTATATAAATTTGGAGGTGATAAAAAGTGATGAATTTTACCTTTTTACTATAATAATTTTCAAAATAATAATTTACAAACTCTCCATCATGATTACAATGAATATTTTTTTTAATTATATATGTTTATTTATTTTAATATAGGATACAAGTTTATAAAAAAATGGCTTCTATTTTTTCTATAAAATAGACCCATATAAATCTCATGGGATCATCAAATAAAACATATACATAGTATTTTCCACCAATACTTCTGGTTTTAATAAAAAATAAATAGATCCATGTGCATTAACTGTAAGTAATTGTGCATTAAAACAATAATAATAGATTTAAAAATTCACTTATGTTTCTTTTTAAACTAAAAGGACCACAAACATTAGAATAATCAAACTGAACCTCTAGTATATCTTTAAATATTCCTTTATAAGAGAGTTTATCTAATGTTATAACATTAAAATTTCTTAATATTTTATGCCATTACTAAAATTTATCCTCCATTGCATTAAGATAAGGTAGATCTTGGCCCCTAAGGTATTCTATGTTATGTATATATACATTTCCATGCTTATTGGATAAAAGAATAAATTTATCTTCTAAGCTATTAATGGTACATTTAACATTTGTAAAAGATCACAGGATATCCCTAAAAACATAATTAAATTAGGATAATAATTTTTTTCTTGAGACCAATAAAAATAAAACATTTGAAATTAAATCATTTCTAAGAAGAACAATGTTACATATTCAAATAATTTCCCATTGAGCATTATCACCTAAGGTATCATGTTTACCTTTAATTATAATATTATTATTTATGAAATCTTTATTCCCAATAATATTTTTATAAAATCCATTATCCATGTACTATATATTTATTTTGGAACACTTTTTATCTTCTTGAAGTTAAGAATATTAGATTTTTGAAACACTAATCTACTTGGGAACAACAATATTACATAATAATATTTAAATAAATGACATATGTCCAAGTTTAATATTTCTCTAAGTTTCTAATAATTTTAAAAAAATAATATTTCTGAAATCCAAATTATTGGAATCTATTTAAGAAACCTATATTATTGATATTTCATCCACTTTGATATTTCATAAAGAATGTGCAACTTTTTGGATCCAAAAAGTTGTTTTGAAAATTTGGTCATTTATTAGTAAAACCCAGTCTAGATACATCAATATGAGGTTGTAATAATCTATACATTTTATAAAAATATTCATTACTCATTTTATATTTTCATAGTTAACTTTTAAGTCATGAAATTTGAGAATTTAGTTTCATGGCTAAATTTTTACCCTCATCCAATGTTGTGCTAGAATTAACTTTTTCTAAATCTTCCAAAAAATTTATTTTTCATGATATTTAATTTATTTAACTGTTTTAAAATATTTAAAATTTCATTATTAATAATCAATATTATTTAATTTTAATTATAAATTCCTATCTCAATAGAATCATGTTTTTTATAAGCATTTTAATTTTGGTTTTCTAAAAGTTGATCAAATCTAGAAACTTCTTCAAATCTAGGAAAATTATTCTTATCTATAAATGAAGTTGATTCATCATATGAAGATATATAATTATACTCAATTTAACTATTAGGATAATTATCATTCAAAGTAACATTATTCAAGGTTTTAGTAGATACCTTAGTAATAAAATGATTTTTATTCTTTTCAATTTAAGTGGAGAAACTTGTATACTTAAATTATTTACTTTCATTATATAATGAATTATTTGAAGAAAAATCACCTCCATTTACACATCAAGTGTATGAAGATTTCAAACTTTTCTTATTCTTATGTCTATAGATCTCACTAGAATTAATATCAAAATTTATATCCTTATTATATGTTCTATTAATCCTAGAAAAATATGGCCTTATATGACCATGTTTTTTACACTCATTACATAACATTTTAGAAAAATAATTCTACCCACTTTTATCCTTAAAATAATTATTATACTTATATATAAAATATTTATTCCTGGTAATCATGTTATTTCTGTTAACAAGTTTAGAAAACCCATTCCCTAACTATTTAGAAGAATTTATCTCTATTTCAACTTGACCTTTCTTTTTTATTTGAATGCTTAGAAGCATTCTCTACAGATATCGCATTATTAAAATCAACTTAAGTGGAAGAAAAAGATACTATGTTTTTCTTTTTTTTCTGAAATATCTTTTTAATCTTCCATTTATACTATATAAGAGAAGAAAAAATATAATCTGAATTCAACTTAGTAACCTTTTTTATATCATCAAGAGCTTTTTGCATCGACTTCCACTCTCTGGAAATAATATAAATAATATTTTCAACTAAAATATCATATTAAATATATTTATCTCCCATATAATATAAATTATTAATAATTTTTATAAATCCTTGATGCATCATAGAAATTGATTCTCCTGGTAATAAATTAAAATCATGATAATCATCTCTAAGAATTTTTCTTATAGTTTCTATAACTATAGAAGTACTAAAATGATTAATCTCCAAAAAAGCCAAATACTATTTATGTCCTCACAAGATAAAATATGATTGTATAAATTCATTATTATACATCAGGCTTATGTATTCCTTATATTATAATTTATTTGATATTCAAGATTAATTGATTTGTAAAGGTAAAAATTAATTTCTTAGGTTTCTTATAATACTCTGTATACATAAAAATTTTATTTAATAAATTATTAATTACAATGGTTTTCATAAGATCTCTATAATATTCATAATCATCCCCATAAAAAAGACGTGGTCTGGTAGGATTAATTTTCATAAGAGTTTAAAATTTTCCATATTTATAAAAAAATTAAATATACTCTTCCTATAAAATACATGTTAGTGTAAAAAAATTAGTCAAAACATATAAAAAATATTATAATATTTTTTAAATAATTAAAAACATTCATAAAATAAAAAAATAGTTAAAATTAAAACGTTAATAAGTAGAACCTTCTCTAATACCAATTTTAGGATCACATAGTATATTAATATATATAAGAGGGAGTGAATAATAGTTTATAATAATTAAAATTAATAAAAACCTTTACCACATTATTATGATTTACAGAACACATATTTCATAAATTCTTCAAATTTTATTTTTCAGAAACTCATATCATCCAAGATATCATAGTTTAGTAACATTACATGAAGTGAAAATTTAAAAACAATTGCCTCACACAAATATATACTTGAAAAAAAAACAAAAAAACTTCCTAAATATCTAAATTAAAAATAGAAAAAAAATATAAAGGAAACAAGAATACATTAAACTTCAAGGTAAAGGTATTAAATAACCTTAAATTAATATATCAAGAGTTATAATTAAACTATAAAGTATATCTTTATTCAAGAAGAAATCTATTGATCATAATGACCAGAATAATATTTATTATTCTATTATTAAAATCCCTCAATATGCTTGATCAAGATAAATTGTCTTCTTATCCCTCAAAACCCTTGATCTAAAACCAAATAATACTTGAACATTAAAAATTAAATATATTCTCATGAATTTAAATTTCTCACTCAGATTCCTTAGAATAAAAACACTCTGATGTTTTACTAGTCATTAGTAACAATATTTTACAATAGAGTAATATTTATATGGGTTGAGTCACAAAAGCATCTTCTCCCACCTCCATGAATTCACCTCTATTTATAGGCACAACCCCAGTGGTGATATTTCATGATTCTTGGAGTTAGTTGAAATTGAATTGGATGATCTATATATTAACATCTAATCATGTTATTTATGTCTTCAAGTGATTTTGTTTTATCTGCATCATCATAATGTTGATAAAATATTCCATCTAGAAGAAATTTTTTAATAATTAGGTTATAAACATTATTCTTTCAGTTAAATATTTTTTTGACTAATGGTTCAAAAAAAAATTATTTATATGTCATGTTATTATTTAGTTTTATTGAATAAACTCATTTATCCAGGTGAATTATACTCAATCAGTCTGATGGACTAGACTTCATCAGTATAATGGAGTAAATATAGTGAGCCTGATGAACCAGACTTCATTAGTCCGATGTACTAAACTAAATAAACCTAATTAACTATAATTCATCTTTATTAAGGACTAAAAAATGAATTTCCATAAAAATATGAAGTTTTTTCTGGTAAAATTATAAATGTTTTTAATTCCTGATAGAATTGAATATTTTCAATAAAAACACTATAAAATAATGGGATATAAAAAGTTAGTAAAATATTGTATTTAATAAATTATGTTGTGATTTTAAAAACCAATTATAGAAGTGTATAATTTAGTAATTTTTACTCAACACTACATTAACATCTTCCACCCATCAATAATTAACATCTAGATAATCATAAAATATATGCTTCTAGGAATGAATGAATATTAAGATATTTATCATCAAAATTTCTTGAAGATTTATTAACTTTATATAAATATAACATTAATTTACCTATATAATATAATGATAAATCATATAAGTGATACTATATAGGTCAAAATACAACCTATGTAGTCAACCATGGTTTAATTCTTTTGAATAGAAATAGTATAAGGTTCTTTAACAGCCTAAAATTGATGTCACCCCGTGTGTTTGGGTCCTTTTATTAATGTTCCATCTTATCCACCATCCCATATCTCTTGTAACTACCAACCCAAATAGTTTATTTTTTTTCATCCCTTCATGGTGTAATTTAAAGATAATGAAAAACTCTAGTCTATATGATAGCCACCCCACCAAACCACTTTCAACTTCCATGAAGTTCTCTAACTCCTTAGTGATCTATATCACCACATTGACATGGATCTCTCATTGAACCAGTACAAAGGGAATCCCAAAGAGAAACTATAGTTTTTCTTCATTCACCAAAATCATTAATTATCCAGGAAACAAGATATAATTCATTCATTAATGTTCTTAAGATTTTAATACCTCAACAGAATGCCTTGTAATTCAATAAGTTCTATAATTATCCATGTTCATTCATTTGGGAAATAATTATCTATAATATTATAAACATGTAAAGATATAGAATTTTTTATGATATCAATGAATATAAAAAATATTATGTGAAAAAATAAGGAACCAAATTTACATATATTTAATAATGGATATCATTTTGTTGAAGTAAATGTATTTAGAATTTTTATTTCTAATGATTTAATCCATATTAAATTGAAATTAAGTAACAACTTAGAATGGTAAATAAACCCTAAAAAATTCTCTAATATATATAAGAAGTAATAATACATTTAAAAAATTATGATCATTTAGAAACCAATAGTAACATATATAAATTAATATTATTTTTTGAAAGAGTTAAACCTCTTTTCCCCAAAGTATTGAGAAAATAAGATTGTGTGTGTTTTGAAAAGAAATTATATTTCATTTTTCACTCAAGAAAATAACATAAAATATTTACAAATTTGGAGAGAAAAACAATATTTATATATATTATCTATCTAAGAATTTTCATATTCTAAAAATATAGGAAAATTCATAGAAAAACTATAATTTATATTTTTATTTTATAAAAAAAATATTTTAGTACAATTTTTTTAAAAAAATCTATATTATTTTTTGAAAACTTAAAACATTAAAAAAATAAATATAAAACCCAAAATTATATTTTCAACCACTTATATCTAGGAATATATTAAATTTAAACTATTCATTTCTGTTTTTCACCAAAAATTGAAACTTATTTCAATTAAATTTAAATTTCAAATTTTTAGTTGCTAGGAATCAAATATAGATCTAAAAATGTTCAAAAAATATATCATCATAAAATAATGATAGGTGAATAATAAATTAAAAGGAAACAAAATTATGGGAAAATAGTTTTTCATTATTCAGAGACCATTTCCATATGTTTGGAAAGAACACTAATTACGTTATAAGGTAAATTTCATCAATTATTTTAAACTATTTTTAATATGAATAACAATGAAAAAAAGTCCAAATGGTTTTTGAAAGGAAATTTGTAAAAACAAGAAAATAACAAGATTAAAATAACAATATCAATATTAATTTACAAAAAATAATATTAAAAACTATAAATATTCTTTTTTATGAATATTATAAAGAATAAAGAAAAATAAAAATAAAAATATTATCCATAATATGGAATATGGGTGACATAAAATTTTTATATGCTTTCCTTATTCATCAAAAAAGTGACCTCAACCCTCAATATGTAAACAAGACAATCTAAAGAATATTTCCTTTTCAATATCTCAAGGATGTGGCTTACTGATTGTGGTTCACATTTGGGTAAAATATGGGAAAAAATATTTAGACCATTATTAAGTCTATCCATTACCCTTAACTATATAGGAAACATCAAGAAAAAATAATACTTCTATTAAATATTTAATAAACAAAATCAAATTACATTCATAAAAAAACAACATCTTTGTAGGTTTAAGAGGTAAAAATATTAGGCTTGAAGTACCATTCATATTAAACATGGATGGAACACTTTATTTATAAATATAGATATATGACACATAACTCCAAGTAGATATCAAAAAACAATCAAACATGAGGTAAAAGGATGATAGGATAGATCTGAGAAATACCAATATTCTTAAAAAATTAATCTACATGAAATGGGGGAATATGATAGGCATTGTCAAAACTCATATCATAAATATATAAATACTCAAACAAAAATGATTAACCTAAGAACTCATTATCATCATAGAAACTCTAATATTCATTTCAATAAAATTTAATGAATTATTAATATAAAAATATTAGAACAAAAATGAGAAGATAATTTTTCAAAAAAAAATAGTATTTTCAGGAAAATAAAAAATCTTGGTTAGTTAAACATTATTTTATAACATAATTTTAAACACATATTTACAAAATGATTCTATTTTATAAAAACACACAAAACATTATCAAATTGAATGTGGGAACATTGCAATATTCTTAGTAGTTGAGTAAATGCCTGGTATGAGTTATTTTATAAATTTTTTGGATTTTCATATGTTTTTATTTTATTATATTTTAATTTTAATGTATATATATATATATATATATATATTAATAATAATAAAAATTCAAATTTAATACATTATTAAGTCAAGGAAGAGTATATCATATAAACTATAGTGGATCATTTTTCCTGTGTAAGGGTTTATTTGATAGTACTTATTGAAAATTTCTTATAATAGTTATAATTTTTGATGAGTGATTCATTATAAGTGTTTAAAAATTTCATATGGAAAATTTTTCCTTTATATAAATTATTCAAGTGATATTTCAAATAATTTAAGTGGATGTGTTTTATTAGAGAAACTAAATTCCACTTATTTTTTAAACATTGTCATCAAAAGTGATAAATATTCTATGAAAATTTAACATGTGTTTTTAAATTGACTGAAGCATTACTCTCCCTCATGGGACCCCTATTTGAGGTATTTTCTTTATATATAAGGTTAAAGAATAAAAAATAAATTTACCATAGTTTCTCCTAAGGAAAATATGATATATAAATATAATATTAACAATATATACAATAATATGAACAAACCTTTAAGTGAATCATCTCATAGTCAGTTTTGAAACCAATAATCCCTTAAAATAAAAGTTTTGGTGTTTATTATTTATAAATTTTTTTATATAATTTGATGTAATATAATGAATTCAAGACAAAATTAAAGAATATTAAATAATATTTTTCACACTCACAATCCTAAAAACCAAAATTCTATCGTAATTCATCATTAATAAGTCAATAAATAAGAATATGTTTTTTATTCACAATAGTAGAAACCATAATTTCATCATGAATATACATTAAAAATCAATAAACTAAGAAATTAATTATAAAGAATTTTTTGTGAAGAAACAATTCTTTTCGATAAATATATTTACATCAAATGTTTCAGACCCATGAATTACAAACATATTATGTGGCTTCAAAAAAAGTAGTCACATCCCTTGTCATTAAAACAATTGTTTCCCTAAAAACACAAGTAAATCCACTATTGGATAAAACCATATCTTCTCTTTCCTAGAATGAAATAACTTTAAATGGGTGGAATAAAAAGTACTATTTTTTTGAAAATAAATAGTTATTTCAATGAATGTACTAGGATAGGGATAATCATTGTATCTTTTATTAAAAGTTAGATATAAATTAAAACCATTAGTCACAAAAAACCCCTAAAAACAAAAGTATCTAACTAGTTCATAGCCAATATAGAAAACTATATCGTACACCTAACCATATGAATCTTTTTAACTAAATTATGTGTTCACTTACTTATATGAATGGGGTTAATCATAGAACAATTATAATACTCATTACTAATATAAATTTTATCCCCGTCATTGGGATGGATTTTTCAACTTCTTTTTTCAAAAAAATAATCAGGATATGAAGGGGTTTACTATAATTGAAGTTTTATGATGATTCTCACCCCCTTATGATGAACATTATTATATATTTTATAAAAAAATTGTTTCAATTGAATATATAAGTAAATATACATCAATATGCACTTTTAAACTTATAAACCCTCAAAAAATTTATCATTACTTATATGTGTAACAAAAATGGAAACATAATGTTTTCTTAAGTAACTCATCAACCAAACCCCCTAGATATGAACTAATCATGTTTAGTTTCTACCTAAATTAATGTTTCTTTATCATTTAAATAATCATAATTCTATCAATGATCAATATATACATACATACATAGATCCAAATACATTTTCATACCATTAGTTAATAATTTTATGTGTCTTAGATCAACTGGATCATTATAATATGAAACATATGTTAAATATATGTCTCTCTAGTAAATTATTTAATCCTTACAAATTTAAATGGCCAAATCACAAATCATCCCTTATGAACCTATTTTATATAATTATCAATGAGTTCTTTCTTCATACACAAATTAGTATATTTAGTGGAAATTGATGTTAAAATTGTATTAAACAAGCTAAATATAGATGGACCTGAATCTTTAGAGTTTTTATTAAACCATTTGGAACTTTATTGATTTTATCCTCATTCTAAACCCATCGGTCTAACATGTAATCCATAAATCCTAATCCATATACTATCTACCCAACACACAAAACTATACTAACTATTTTTCAAAATAATCAATACACGATAAAAGTAATGGAGGAATACTTCCCCTAGAAGAGACCTCAAACCAAAATGAATAATCCATAAAACATCTAAAATATATCAAAAAATTACACTATTATAATCTAGGAATCTCAAAATTTCATTTAGAAAAAAATATAATACATTGTTTTACATAGGATGAGAATTAAACAAAATCATCATGACCTTACCCATTAAAAAATAAAAAAATAGTAAAGAAGTAAATAAAAACACCAACCCTAAACATTTATATTTCTAATGATTGCCAGAAAATCATCATAAAGTCAAACATATATTGCATGAATTGGGATCCTAAGATAGAATGGGTTTTCTCTTAATATTTAAAACTATTGATCCCAAAATATTAGGATACATATAATTCTATAAAAGAACACCACTTTTTTCCCAAAATAAATGAACCACATTCCCTAATTGAAACTATACGACTATTAGATGTTATTTAGGTATATGAAAACTATTTTATATAAAAGGGTTTGATATAATATAAGGAGAAACTTTTATAGATTAACACCTGATGGTTTATATGGAAATGTTGGATTATAAGATGTTAATTCATGAATTCTAGAAGATAAGAAGACCTAATGAACCTGATCAAACGATGTATCTAGAAGAATGCAATCAGATGTTAACCCTAAAATATTTTGATGGGAGTGGTGTGGGAAGAACAGAGTACATTAATTACTATAAATATGAAATAGTAAGATTATTTATTCTGAAATATTCTAAAAAACATTTACATCAAATGGATTTCATAATAGTAACTTGTGTGAAATATGATATTAAACTCATAAGGGTTTCAAAAATGCACAAAATGTACCAGTAGTGGGGGTTGAGGTAATGGAATTACTCAACCAAATGAATTGTTTTTCACCTATATTTGATCAAGTGGAGTTCTCTCGGTGAAGATAATGAGGTTTAAACTACCAAATGTTCTATAAGGACTCTAATATTTAGTGTATTGAAATATCCTGTTATTTATATAGTGATCTATTATAATTATATTATTTTAAATTAATAAAAATTGAATTAGTGTTCCCCGTGTAAAATAGGACTCCGATCTAAACATTGTAAAATTATATTATTATTTTTTCATGTATTATTTAGATCATTTTCCTTTGATATTTTTTTTTGTTTATTCTGTTAATTTGGGAATTTTTGTATTGTGATTTATGTGTATTCATATTTTTTATGTTTTAGAAACTATATCATAAGTTAAAATGGTTATTTTTTCTACTTAATAAGTTATAGTGGAAATTTTTTTGTGTTTGTATGAGAATATCTTTGTGAAACCAAAAATTGGTATCAAATATTCATCTAGAGTTATGTTTGATCAGATCATAATGATATTTTTTGAGAGTTCTATTATGTATCATCATTCTACCATTTTCCTTATAGGATAGTATTTTAGTAAGTAGTTCTCAAACCTAGAGAGATGAATTGGAATTTGGTGGGTTTTCATTAATTTCCACATAAATGGAATTGGATGAGGTTAAGGACTAGGTAGAGAAATTAGAAATAATATATTATGGATTCTAGAGATTTTAGATAGAGGTTTGACTACTATACAAATACTATGATCTTCAGTTGATGGGTACCAAGATGAAAATTATGAAGAAGGAATAATGTGAGGGGTGTATAAGAAATAAGGGGATTGATTCAGATTTCATTAACAAAAAACATGGAATATATTATCCAAAAAAGTGAAAAAATAACATAAAATGTGAATTATATCACTGATATATATAAGAATCCATTTCCAATAAATAAGGTTTTCTTTTAAAAAAGTTTTTTTACCATTAGGATGAATAAGGGTAAACCAATGAAATACCATATAAATGACTTAAACATGATCTAAAGTCAATAAGATTAGATGAATTTGAAATTTTAGATTCAAATTTAGATCCATTGTTTCATTCATCACCCATTAATTCTTAGGATGTGATGATTATTTCAGTGAGTAACTTAATTAGAATTACTAACCTAGTGCTTGCAGAATATGGGGACCTAATTAGGACTAAAGAACTTTATTTGAAGGATATTTATCAATATTCTAGAAAATAAAATAGTTAAAGATGAAAAAAATGTTCCAAAAAAATTAAATGTTAGAGATAAATTAAAGGAAGAATAATTATAAGCAAGACTAACTCAGTGAAAGGTGGTCCCATGTGTTGTCATTGTGGTAGCAATGATCACCTATGGAAATATTGAAATTAGAAAAGAGTGAATTGATTAAGATACACTTCTTGAAAGTTGATCTATGAATCTTATATCAAAAGATAATAGTGTTCTGTTATTGAGTGACTCTAGTTCACTTTACACTTTGATTATATATTCAAAAGATTCATTTCACTCAACATCCAAGAGAGGAAGTATGAAGAATTATATTTTTAGAATATACTCTAAGTTTTATCTTATGAATTATAAATCTCTTTAGATTGAATTAATTGTTACGATATCTATTAATAAATGGAACAGAAGTATATTAGTATTTAAGGGTGAGTGGAATATACCAAGATTAATAAATAAATTAATTATTATTGCGTAGTTAGAGGATAATGGTTTTTATAAAACATTCAAAGATAATGAGTGAAAAATTATACATGGTTCCATTATTGCAACCAAAGGACTGAAGGATGAACCTTATACCACACAGATGCATAAAAATTTGAAATTTAAGTCAAATAATTCATTTTCAAAAAGTTTTGGATTGATATTATAGGTTACTTGAGTGAGAAAAGGATGAATATCCTCACCAATAAAGGTATATTATAGATCAGAATCATAGAGTATGGTGGATTTGAATTTTTATCCTTAAATAGAACAAAAAATGTTCTTATAAAAATAATATAAAACACCAAATAACCATAAGTTATATTTTGTTCATACAGGTTCATGGGTACTAACTTCGGTTCACTCTCACAAAGGCCCAATGTTTTATGTAACCTTCATCGATGATACAACATAGAAAGTGTGGATGTGTTTTCTCAATCAAAAGTCTGAGGTGTTTGGAAATTATTCGATTGTAGATGCATGCTAGAAAAGGAGAAATGTTTTATGTTTAAGTGCATAAAATCTGAAAATGGTTGGGATTACAAAATTAGAGGGTTCTTGGTGTTATTTTAGTGGAAGTTAATATTGTTTTAGAAGATCATACCATGTTTTTTTTTAAAAAACGGATTCACAAATATAATGAATCACACATTGATTAAAAAGGAAATTAGTAAGATAATTCCAGAGGGATTACCCAATTTGTTTTGGGTGGATTTAGTTAATTTTTTGGTATACGTGATCAATAAATGTCCCTCTTATCCATTGGGGTAGGAACTACAATATGTCTATTGGTTTGGAAGGAATATTTATTTCACCCATAACAAATACATTTTCTCACTCACCTATGCTAATATTAGTGGAAATGAGAGAAAAAATATTTATGTCTGTCATAGATCATGTTAATTTATTGGGTATTATGGTGAAACTATTGGTTTCTGATTCTAAGATAACAATCTTAAAAAGGTTTTCAGAATACAAAATGTTTTATACAATAAAGAGGTCATATGGAAGAATCATAACATAGCATAGAATGATAATGGGAGAAAATTCTAATCAATGGATGAAGTTAAATTGAATGGAAGTATGGAAGTAGTGGTTGTTAATGAGAATAATATATTTACTTCAATACAAAAAACACTATACTTTCCATGTAAAATATTTATATTATAAAATAATAACATTATGTTTCATAGTATATACGCCATGGAAAAACCGAGTTTAAACAAACTATAAAATATTATTATTCAAATATGACCATTATAACCAAGGAATTAAATAGGTAGTTATGAATTGGAATAAAAATATTATGAAAAATATATAAAGATCATACTAAATAATAATTTATTATTTATTTATTACTAAATAAGTACTCAATTTTTATTAATGTTGTTTCATTCTTCAAAAAAAATTATTTATTTTTTTGATAAAATAATATGAATAATTTATAATCTTTAAGAAATTATATTTTATAAAAAGGATATTATTTCTGAAATAAAAATTTAAAAATTATCATAGGATTAATTTTAGTAATTTTTTGAAAAGATTGATTTTCAAATATATTATTAGAAATAGTAATTTTTATTGAAAACACCCTATTATTTTCAAGTATTTAAAAAGTAAAAGTATATTTTCTATTATTTTTAATCATTAATTAGTTCAATTTTATAAAAAATAATCCAATAAACATTATTTCAATCTTCCTTATACTTTAATTTGTTTTAAAAACATTTTTACCCTTAAAAAAGCATTATTTTGGAAAACTATTTTTTGGCCTGTTTTGCTGAATTTATTTTGAATTAAATTCTTCCCCTTATGTGAATTGAATTTGATAGTATATATTTAATTTTTTTAATTATAATAATTAATATATATTAATATGGTTAACTTAATTTTTATCATAATTAATAGTAAAAAATTAAAAAAATTCCACTATATAGTTATGGTTAAATAGACTTACCAAGGGTTAAACGAATAAGATAAGGGTTAGAATTTCCTAAAAAATATATTTAGGCCATTTTATTATATTTATTTTATTAAATATATATATAAGGATAAATATAATTTTTTTAAATAAATTAAATTTAATTTGGGAACCTAGGCTTGACTTTTGAGAAGATAAGTTATATTTTATTCCAATTAAAAACCATTTTTCAGTCTTTAAATTTAATGGAATGAATGGTTTATTAAATTAGGTTTTTTACAATAATCTAAAAACAATAATTTTTTATTATTTAACAAAAAAACATTTTAAAAATTGTTACTCTATTTCATGTTAAAATTATTTTTTCCCTTAAATTGAATGTTTTCTTAACAGCTATTTTTCATGTGTTTAGTGTTCTTATATTTGTATTAATTTCTTTCAACTTTATAAAATGTTCCATTTAAAATGTATTAAAAAATTAAAACATCATCTAAAAATGTAGTTAGAATTCCCATTTTATTTTTTTCTATATATTTATGTTATCATATTAAAAAGTTAAGTTAACACAATTAAGAATTAAATGAGTTTAAAGTAGTTTAATTAGAAGATGGGGATTAAAATTTATACATAACATGTATACATTTAAATTTTAGATTTTGATTTGATGATATGAAACCTAATATTCTAATTTGATTTCCTTTTCTTCCACTTTACATGATTATGATATATACATTATTTAATATTTAAATAAACTCCAAGTGTGTCATTCCCCTCACTAATAAAATAAAACCTCCTCACCTTAATTCATAAACCCTTTTTAGAACTCTATATCAGAAAATACCTACCCATATGCATTCATGTAATCACTCGTAAATTTATAGAGGTTTTTTATCATAAAAACTACCTAATAAGTATTTAGGTATAAACTCAAAGAGGCTTTCCAAAGAAGAGACGTTGTTCTTAACTTATAATTTTTATTTTATTTCTTCTAATATCTATATATAATATTATTAGACTATAATAAAATATATTAGTTATTATATTAAATAAACGGATATGTTATTATATTAATGTAATAACCTATATCTATCTCTTCTTCAATCAAATGGGAAATGAAACAATCATTCTTGTGTACGGAGGACAACCACCTCATGAACTGATGTAATTCATTTTCCATAACCTCCACTCAAGGCTAGTAAAAATGATGGATTTGATTTTTATATATGATATTCATGAAATATAAATAATTTTAGGAAGATAATATATCATTTAAATTTTTACTTTTCCATCCATTGAAAATTGATAATGTTGTTCGTGCATATGTTTGGATTACCACCTCCACAAAATCATGTGTTTCATTTTTCATGACCACTACACATAAATTAAATATATAAGTTTATTTAATGAAATAATATTATATTTTTTATATAATAATTATTCTATAAATAAAAATAATAATACTTACCTTATTTCCATCGGGATCTTTGAAAATTGAAAATGGTGTTCTAACATATGTACAACATTTCATCTCCTTGATTGTAATGAAATTCAATTTTGATAACCATCATTCATGATTGGATATAAACATATAACTAATTTATATAAATTATAATTATTTCATTATTATTATTTTTATATATGATGGGAAAATATCCAAATTTACCATATCCATCCTTCTAAATTCATTTTTGACCTAAGAGTCGAATATTGTCAAAACGAATTATGTGGATTTAATTGATTAAGTAATTGAAAATAACATTATAATAGATTAAATAAATTGAGTATTAAACATCAAAATAGTATTGACTAAGTACATAATTAACTTATGTTAATTATTTAGCAAGATAAATGACATACATTATGAGTCAAACCCAAGGAAAGGGACACTTTTCCTTAAAATAGAAATTTTAAATATTTTAAATATTAGTTTTATAAATAAATTCTTATTTTCCCATATTATTAAAATAGTTTTATTGATGTACTTATATCATCATTAATTAATTAAAATTGAAATTTTGGATTAATTTCTTATTTCTTTTAATTTTTTTCAAAAGAAATTTTTTTAAGTATTTTTTATAGAGCTTTTTAACTTTCATTATAAAAGGAAAATGAGAATGATTTCTTTTAATTTCTATAGAATATATAATTTATTAAAACTATTTTTTCAATTTTTTTATATCTATATTAAATTAAAAAAATTATTTTTTTAAATAAAAACCCTCATTCCCTATGTTTGGTGTATTTTCAAAAACGGTATTAAAATGAATGGATATTTTTATACACAAATATGTTTTTATTATCAATGAATGTAATAGTTTTGTGGTTTTAATGATAAAAATGAATGTTATAATTTGTTATGATTAAGTTATAGATCTTGAGATTTTTTTATGAATATTGGTGAGACTGATATATCTCTCAAATACATTTTTGAAAGGGGTGGAGTTAAACAGTTAGGTTTCTCCTAATAAATTATTAGAATTCACCGGTTAAGTTATTCTATTTGTAAGAGTGATTATAAGGGTAATATAAATATTATTCCCCTGGTTACCTACATAAATTTTATATTCTTATTAATTTTTTCTCATGGAAATATTTTTATTTTACTATGTAGGCTATTGATCTTATATTTTATAGTAATTATTATTCATTTTTGGGTAAAAATATATGTTTTTAAGGAAGGTTTTTAAAGGATTATGTTATTTTATAAAAAAGCCACATGATTTTGAATTTTACATTATCTTTTCTTATAAAATGTTTTATGAAAAACTTTGGCCATTAAATATAATTTCATGTGTAATTAAATGAATATTTGAGCTTAAAGTTAGGTATGTTAGGTCAGTCTTTTTTTATGATATCAGGGTTTTAAAATAGACTAAAAGGTCTCTAATAAATTTTTATTTCCCTTGTGATGGTTTAGTGGTCATCCCCCATTTTTAAATGATTTTATATTCTCTAAGGATGAGTATGAAAAAATAAGTGATCTAGTTGAATGTCATTAATATTTTTCATTAAAAAAATGCGTTTCATTATAAAATTTTTATATTGTAAAAAAATGGATACTGAGTTGAATTATACAATGTGTAACAAATGGTTTTTTTATTTATGATTTATAACCTAATTATCTAAAATTATAAACCAAAAATAACCTTGAAATGAAATAAAGTGAAACCATTTTGGTAAATAATCTAAGTATGGGTTGTTTAAGGTACGAGACCTTATATTACAAATTTTAAAATATATGAGATTCAAGTTCTGATGATGTTTCCATGGATATATGTACCAAAAATATCTTGGACTATAAAATATAGGGGTAATGTGTAGAACTCATATGTCACTTTTTTGTATTATTTTATATTATATTAGGGTATTTTAAATTTTTAGGATTTTTGGACTCAAATTCTTTAATTTTAAGGGATTTTAATTTTTCATATGGTTACCACACGGTTAGGAGAAACCATGAGTGGAATGTATAAATAGTACGATAGTTTTTAGTATCGGTTTTTTCATATATGAAACATGGTTCATCAAACTATCCTTGGTCTGTAGGTAACCATATGTCTTAGATTAGTCTGTGGAGGTGACCCATAAGGATAGGGCATGGTTAGAGGAGATTATTTGGACAGACTTTGTGATTCTTAAAGTTTCCTTATAGTGGTATTTGTACAATTGAGTTATTTATATACCAAATTTTTTTAAATTTGTTTAAAATGATTACTATTTTAAAAATTAATTTTTATTACATGATAATTGGAAAATATTTTGAGAAAATATAGATGTCGGATAATGGATTTTTTTTTGAGTTTCATAAAAATATCACCCCATATTTCCAAAAATTAATCCATCTATGATTTTTTTTTCTTATATTATATATATAAATTTTATTCTATAATATATTAATTTATATTAATGTTTGAAGTCATATTTTTATTTAGAATTTTAATTCAGTTTTTTATATAACAATTTTTATAATAAAAATAAATAATGAAATATATATTATTTTTAATAATACTTTATAATCATCACAAATTATTTTATTATGTCTTGATATTATAGTTTTTATAAAATAAAAATGTACATTGATATTGGCTTGCAATTATGAAAGATAATTCTTGTTACACTGAAACCCATTTTCTCATTTATGTATTTAGAAACTATATTCCACTTAATTAAAATATTAATTTCAAATAATTCTGAGAATAATTTTATGTTAATATAATTTATAACAATCATTCTATAGTAACATGGATCCACACATATCTCATAAAGAAATTGGACTTTATAAAGGTGGAGTTTTTAAATTTTAACCATAAAATACTCAGTTATGAGATACATAAGTATTTTTAAATTTCAAATATATATAATTATTTTAAAGTAAAAGAAATAATTTTTGGACTCAAAAAATGTAAAATATCTCTAGTAAATGTTTTGGATTTTTTTTAAAAAAAGTTATTTTTTAAAAAAGTGAATCTTACAGTTTTATAGGTACCTTGATTTTTATAACATCATAATAGAATAATAATTTCATAAATGTGTGTGAAATAATTTCTTTAAAAATCCATTTAAGGGGTATGATAATATATTTAAAAATATTAATTTAAATTTATAAATTTATACTTCTAATTTGAGAACCTTAATTAGATTATTCTTTAATAAAATATGTAAATAATATGCATTAAATTAGGTCATTGAAAGATAAATTTCAGTTTAATCTGGATTACATATTATACCAAGAATAATTTTATCATTAATTATCTAGAAAATTATTTGGAATTAATTTCATATGTAAAGATGCCAACCCTAATAGCCTAGAGCCTCTGTCTATTTATTAAAACTTTCCGAGATACAAGCAATTACATCGAAAATGATTGAATAGTTAAGAATTCTTCAGAAAATTGATACACAAGTGATTACTATATCAGATTATAACACACAAATAACAATATATTTTTTTGATAATATCATTATCCCATCCAGAATATTTATGCATATCTATCATTGTAGACTTATTGGATTCCTTGGAAAGGAAAAAAAATTATAATGAGATAAAATACTCAGTAATAATTAAATAAAACAATAAATATCATGAATTAATAAGAATAATCATCATGTAAATTTAAAAACTAAACACACTTTAAATTTATATAATTTAATATCATCATTAGATAATGAATAATCTATATAGAAAGGTAAATACTGAAAATACATATCATTTAATCAATAAACTGAGAATGAAATGTATAAAGATATAATATCATATAAAAAATATAATGGATAATACGAACTAAATTATTAATTAATGAAATTATTTATTATTGTATTTCATCATTTTAGGCATGATGATGCCTCTACTTTCAAGACTTTTTACAAGACAACTTAAAATTAATGTGAACATATAAAATAAAAACCCATTTAACTAAGGTTGGATGACTAATTAATCTCTTGATACTACCAATTCATTGAGGTTATATCTATAACAATTCCCCACACATATTATCTTTTCCAAATCAATTCTCATATATCGAATAATTGATTTAATTCAGGAAAAATATGCATTGTTATCAAATCTCCTTATTGATTAAGGAATATAGATTTGTCAATATTTCACCAGATAATCAAAATAACATTCAATGTAGATCACCATAGCTATAAAATATATAATGTTTTATGGAATGAGTATATAAATGATATATAATATAGATATTTATGGGAAATTTAATTTCCAATAATGATAGGAAATTTAATATTTCTGTTAAAAGTTAATGATTATAGAAAATAATCAAGAAAAAGAACATCAATAATTTTCCATTTCAAACTAATCATATAATATCTAGAGAAATAACAAGAACAGTATAAAAAAATATCCCCACTGAATCATTGGTATAATAAAGGGTTGATGTTTTTGATTTATATAAATACCCTCAAAATTTAATTAAAACATTCCTAAGGAAAATACCTTATTGCTCTGAAAATATTTTTAATACTAAAAGTTCACAAAATACTTTAAAATAAATTTTCATTGAAAATAAACATTCAAACTTATAAAAAATCTTTAAAACATTGAGTGGTCATGATAGTGTGAAATTCCATACATTCCATACATGTTAAAATAAATATTCCATCTACATTTTTAGTAAATCCAAAATGGGACTTATTTAGAAACAAATAATGAATCATTTCAAAAAAAAATTAAACAGTTAAACATGTAAAAAAATAATTAATAAATATTTTTTATAATATTTATTAAATTTTCTAAATCATTTTTTGGAACCATTGATTTTGATGAAAAAGTAATTTTAACTAAGGAGACAAATAATGTCAGATTTTCTTAAATTCATTTTCTAAATAAATTTAGTTACCAGAGTGTGAAAAAATTTTAATATTACTTGAAAAAATCATTAATAAATAGATAATAATAAAATAAATGGTTTTATTATCCAATGATAAAATAATTTCTTTTAGTGTAAATTCAATAATAAACAGTCTAGATTAAAATGAGATTGGGAAATAAACTCTTACAAAGATCAAAATGTAGAAGAGAGAATTAACCAATGAATAAATTATTTTTATCAAATGTAAATAAAACTAAAACAAGTGTAAATAAAACATATTATATTCAAAATTATTTACACACATAATTTTAGAATGTTAAAGACAATGAATAAGTAATATAAAACAATGAAAGAATATTGAGTCATGCAATTAACTACCACTTGGTAACTTTTAAGTCAAATCCCCTTGGATGAAATAATTCAAATTGAAAATTATAAATCCTTGAATAATCATGATATTAAATTTCAATTTTTAATTATATACACCATATAAAATAATTTAGGGGCGTAACATTTCAATATGCCTTAATGAATTGAAATTGAGATGATATCTCTTACCTTATGCTTCCTTTGGGTTGAACATTCTTTATCATCCTAAATAATGGTTCTATGAATTTTATTAATTTATACTATAACTATATTCATATTTATGATAAAAAATATTATTCTCTTAGAACATTTTACCACCTTTTGTTTAATAATACTTCATTACATTCAATGTTTTGGGTGTTAATTATCTTGTTTTCTCATGATTGTTTTTTTTGAAAGATTTTGTTCTTGTGTAAAAGATATAGATAAATCATATCCAAAATTATATTAATATTATAAATTTTAAATTTAAACATTATATACATTTTTATAATCTTTCTTGAATGTTTTACCTGGAAAATGAATCGTATTGCTTTGTGGAGATGGTAGGTCGTACACAAGCACAAGTGATTATATCATTCCCCTAAAGAGTCAAACGGTAAGGAATTTAATGATATATTAATTTTACATATTAATATCATGTCATATATATCACATATACTCATTATATTTATCTTTATTTCCTTATATTAAAATTTTAAGTGAAACGCGAGTCACTCTACTTAATGAGGCAGTAGTCTGTAGTACACCTGAGCGATATTATCATATTTTTAAAGGCTAAAAAATTAATAAGGTTTATTTGTTATTATAATTATATAACTATAATAATATCATAAATTATATATATATATTAAATTAATAATTATATAAAATTGTGAGATGTTTTGATGGAAAATGAATTACAACATTTCATGAAGTTGTAGTCTGATGTACACATGATCGATAATTTCATTTCCCATCTCTGAAAGGTGGAGATGGAAAATATTATACTATAAAAACAATAACATATAATTTTATTTTAGATATTATTTTTTATATTTTATTTATTATTGAATAATTCATCATGTAAAGATAATAAATAAAACAAAAGTGTTTCGTTAAGACAATTACCTTCTCTTAGAGGAACCTCATTTAGATCTCCTCCTAAAGACACTAGGGTTCAAATTTTGGGAATACCATCATTTATATAATTTGTATAAGGATTTTTTTATATATTTTGGTTGTCTTTGGTTAAGAAAATTGTATTTAAATGTGGGAATAATTGAAGGGAGGTAGAGGACCTTTAAAAGTTGGTGGGATTACCTACATGGAATTTATTAAAAGAATAAAGTGAACCCACATTTTTGACAGAAAAAAGGATCAAAATTTTCCATTATTAATAATTTTATGTTATAAATACTAAATATTACCAACAAATTGGTGTTTTATAATTTTTAGGTCATTATAACCCATTTTTTCTTAGTTTTACCCACAATAAACCAGTTTTTTTCTTTGACTATTGTAATTAATTTTTACTAATTTTATTATTCATAATGGTAAAAAAATTATTTTAACATATTATATAATATAAATTATTTTGATTTTAAATATAGAATCAATTTTCCAAATTATATTCATATAATTTCCATAATTCTATAAAAAATTAAACCCGCAAACATGTTAAAAAATGGTTTTTCCAAAGAAAAACATTCAAAAGTTTAAAAAAATTATAATAGAATTCAATATGAAATTTATACCAATGAACTAAATTAGTTAAATTATAATATAATTGAACTAATTTTACATTTAACCATATTTAAAATATAACATAACTTTATAAATAATTTAAACAGAAAGGCAGTTTTATTAAAAAACAGTAGTTTTTACTATTCATTAAAATATTAATCTTTTTAGAAAATTATCAAATTTTTACCCAAAAATAATTTTTAAATATAGATTTAAAAAATGAATATTATTTTTTCAAATAAATTTTATAAAGTTGATAAAATTTATTTTTAAATTATGTGCGCAAAGTGTGACTAAACTATCTTTTAGAGAGAGAAAATAATGTTTTTCAAAAAAACTATTTCTTTTAACTAATTATTATTTTATTTATAATCAATATATATCCATTGAATTTATTTTATATGTGTGTAAACTTAATATATTTTATAATTTTTTATTACTATTCATACTTGTCAACTTAATGACTAGGTTATAATGGTCACATTTTAAATAGCAATATTTTAATAAAGTATTGTGTTTCATTTTAACATGTTGTTTCATGAATCATAATCTATTGAAGAGATTGAATATATTGAAAATTGATTATATCATAAAGTATTGGGGTGTACAAATATCATCTAAGTTTATTGATGTGTGTCATATATACTACTGAATATGATGTAACTGCTTTAAAACCACAGGGTGTTACATTCTCTTAACCTTCAGTAAATTGAATTTTAACAATTTGATCCAGCACATGTAGTTGAAGGGTTTGAAATTTAAGAATTCATTGGTTGAAAATCACATCATAAAATGGTTGATAAAATTTCCTCTTAAAATATAGAAATATAAATATGAAAGGTTATATGAAAATATGCATAACTAAGTTTTCAAGTGGGATAATATAGGTGGGAGGTGAAGATACATAAATGGAAGAAAATCGTATATAGTTTTATAGAGTGATAAATATAATTGATCATAAGAATGTGAATGATCAATGGAAATTTAAGTTCCTCAAAACTATAATTATGTGATGTTTTAAAAGACCATTGTTTCTTAAAATATGAATTTAATAGGAAAACTTTTTTTATTCAAGATCGTTTTCGTAAAGTTGATGAATAATTTTACTATCTATTAATATAAAGAAATATATATAATTTATATTTTTCAATTTAAAGAGTATAGTTTTATCTTCTAGTTGTTCATTGATCAATTTACACATAATCACTTGCCCCAATAAATGAATTCCATTAACATAATCAAATATCCAAATATGGAAGATGTAATTTTTATTATTTCATCATTTTAAAAGAATATTTTAAGGTGGTATAAGTAGAAATAATATGAAAAAACATGACTAATAAATATATCTTTTTTCAGATAACCTCTTATGGTTTCAACAAAATCATTCATATATTGGTATTATGATAAAAAAGGGACTATAAGACATGGTAAGGGGTACGTAAGGAATGGATTTATGGAGGGATTTGCTGAAAAACCTGTTTTTGAAGTGTGAAAAAGAGGGGATGAGGTACCCTTTTATAAGATAGTGGAGGTGAACTCTTGATATTTCAAAAAAATTTCAATTAATATAAATTAATTATCTAGTTCAAATGGATTCGATTAGATAATATCGAAATCTAAGAGGTGTCTAAATCCAAATACTCTTATACAATAGAAATGTTATACGTATATATGATTTTTTCACCCTTATCATTTTGTTTTATCCTATGTCTACCCTTTTTAAAAATTAACATGGTATTAAAGATATTAATCATTAGTGGTCAATAAATTTACCATTAATAGAAAATTGGACCATAAATGGATCATATTTGAAATTTTAAATCATATCCAAATAACTTGGATGAACATAATATTTTTTTTAATTTAAAATCATTTAATAAAATATAATTTATTATAAAATAACACTAATGTAAAATTTTGAACTATTCATTTAATTTGAATTTAAAAACTACAAGAAAACAATATAATTAAAATATAAGGCATTCAAACCTCTATAATATTTCATCTTTTTCCAAAAAAATTGTAACATAATAATTCATTCAAATCATATTACTATTAATATTTTAAAATAATTTCTTTTATTTTTCCATTAATTTAATAAATACTATATCATTATTTCCTTGGAATTTAATGTAATTATTTAATCATGAAAATTTAGAAATAATTTACCAGAATATATAAAAACCATTTATCCTCAAAAAAAAATATTTATAACCAAATAGACCTTCATTAAAACCTTATGTAAACAATTTAAAGATAATAAAACTAAGAGAATGACATTTTTTACTTTCCATTACATAAAATATTATAAAGTTAAAAATCATGGACATATTGGAAAGAAGTTAATATATTAAAATTATGGATTATTATGGATGAAATATACTAAAATAATAAAATTAAGGAATGTTTTAGGGTTACTTTCTAGTCTTTATCATAGTTTTTACCCTTAGTTAACCTGTTTCTCCTTTATCGCTGTAATAATATTTGCATTGATTAGTATTCGTAGTGAATGAAATTTAAAGTAACATATTTAAAAAATTTGACATCATGATTAAAAATATTTAATTATCTTTTTATGATTTAATTAAAATAAGTTCCAAAATTTAATTTAAAATTAATCCTATAAGATCCAATGAAAAATAGTTTTTCAAACAAAATCGGTTTTAAAGTAAAAGAATATTTTCATACTAAATTCTATTATACTATTATTTCTGAAGAATATAATTGGATTTCTTTAATAAAAAATAACTAATTAAATTATAAAACTAATCCAAAATATAATTTCAATTTATAAATACATTATAAGAAAATATTGTTCTCAATAAGAAATCAATATTTTTCTCAATTCAATGAAATAACAAACAGTTATGAATGATATCAAAAATTCACTCTAAGATAAATTTGAAATGATTATTTACAAAAATGATACCATTTTTATAAAATAAAATATCCAAATTATTAATAAATTCTTTATAGTATCCACTTATAAAAAGTAATAAAAAGTGTTTTTTAAGAAAACATATATTTGAATCATAATATTACATTACTAAATATTTAGTGATTATTTACTAAGAATTTATGAGTAAATTATTAGTTTATATAACCATTATAAATATTTAATAAATAATTTAATCTTATTTATACAAAAAAAATTAATGTCTAGGTTATAATAGTAATTTTAAAATAATAATATTTCATGATTCATTTAGGCTTAGTGTTGTCATATATTCCATCGAACATAGTTTTTTTAAGATATCATACTGATAAATTATTATTTTCAGAGACTTACCTTAATAAGAATCAATATGGGGGAGGGGTGAATTGAGTATTTTTGAAATTTTCCTCACTTATAAAAATATCCCTCTCTTATTTATAACTAACATCAATTATGTTATCTAATAAAACAAGAATTAAAATTAAAAGAATAAAAATAAATAGGCACACATAGATTTATTATGGATTAGTAAATATAAGTCCCCTAATCCACTCCACTGCCACTCTTCTCCATGTGTTTAATGATTTTAAAAAAACTAGTCATTTTACTAAGGACTACTTGACTTTTTCCTAGGGACTTCATGATTGAGTTCAAGTAGTTGACACTTGTTGAAAGAACATGATATTTCAATCGGGAAATATAAATCCATTATAAGAAATATCATTAAAATTTTCTTTTACTGGTAACCATTAAAATTAATGATAAAAACTGAAATAGTTTATGGACTTCATCTGACAACTATAAGATAAAACAGATAGAAAATGGAAGATCTTCAATGGAAATAATTTGAAGAGTAAGATGCTCAAGGATATTCTTATACTCATAGAAAATATTGTTGATAATCACAAATAAAAATTAAAAAATTATTCTTTTTGCTTTACATCGATAAATATAGTGTCATTATTGAAAATTTGAGAAAACAATTCATTCCAATTTTCTTGTTCAATGAACTTTTTGTGGATAATTCTATTTTTTTAAAAGTATAGGGCTAAAGCTTCATTTTATAATTAAAGAAAATAAAATACCTATTTTGTTTGAGTAGACAGAGACCCATTACATAGCCCGAAGTCCTGGGGGACTGAAATACCAAATACATGGCTCGAAAGCCCATTATTTGACCTAAAGGGCCCTTTAGTGAATATTATTGTTATAGTACCCAGACTGTTATAGGACCTGATTCAATACTACTCTTTTTAAATAAATGTACTTCCTCTTATTTAAACATACTACACATGATCCATAGAAAATAGGGATTCCTGACATGTCTCTATACTTGAAATTACTCAGCAATAACAGAGAAAAATAAAATTTATCATCATTAACTTATATCTCGGTAAATGGATGTTATTATATTCAATTTTTTTATTAAATAAGAAATTGAGAATTTAAAGATTGTATAGAAACATTTACGACATCAATTGTGTGACTCAATGGTAATATATACCAAATTGAAACAAAATTTATCCATTATTTATAATTGAATATATATATCTAAATTGAAGAATTGAAACCACATAACAGATTTTAATTCATGTTGCCAAATTGCATCATGTAGGAATTTCATTCATATAGCAGAATCTGATGTAGCTAATTCAAATGGCATAGGAGATTCAACCACATAAGATATTTATTTAATCTATTTTTCAAAAAACATATTTATTTGTTTAATTACTCATGTAGGTGTATTATCACGTATCTAATTACTCCACATACTCTTTTTCGTAGATTATTTTCTTTTCATAGGTGATTCCCCACGTAGGAATTCTTTTCAAAGTTAGAAATTTTAAGGTCGGTAATTTCACAAATTTATCATTTTAGGTAGATATTTTCTTCTCATAAGTGATTGCTTGAATTATCCATTTTCACTATGTATCCAAAACATTCACGTAACCAATTTTCCAAACATTGGAAGTTTTCATCCAAATCATTCTAAATCATTACTTAAAGAAATTAATTGTTTAATTCATAAGAATACAATAATACATGATTAATAAAATTAGAAAAAAATATCATCAATAAATTATAACGAATATTTGAGATCATAAAAACCTAAAGGTCAAGGAATATGTTGGATAACCATTAGTAGTATAACAATCACTCCCTTTTTGAAGATAAAAAAATCCATAAAAACTAATAATACACATTATACATATTGATTAGGTATTAAATATGGAAATTTATAAAGGATTAATATAAATTAAATGGAATCGTGTAAAAATATAGTTGTTCCCCATTATTAGTTACTTATTTTATTTTTGAAAGGTAGAACTTATCCCCCTATTTTAAAAGACTTCTCCCCCTTATTATGTTTAAGAGTTTTTTAAAATAACATTTCTCCCCCTTTTGTGTCATTAAAATAGAAGGGAAGAAGAGATAAAAACATGTTAATGTAGCACTTAGAGTTAAGAATTATTTATGTGTTGTGAGAAAAGTTAATATAAAATTATACAAATGTTAGATTCATTAAATAAATAAAGGACTTAAATGACATGAAATAAAAAAATCACTAAAAATACATTATAAAGAAAGAAATAATGAAATGTTTCATTAATTACTTTCAAATCCAAACATACATCCCCAAAATGCAATTACAAGATATTAGTTAAAGATCCAATTTTTGTTTTGGAGGGGTTTTTTTGAGGTTATATTGGGTTTAGAGGTCGAAGAAGGTTAGAAGGTAGATGGCGTTAGTTGGGATTGTACTGAAGGATCATAAAAACCATCTATCATTTATCTAGTTTTTTAAGAAGTACTGGTTGTATCAAGACCAAGAGGTATTCTTCTCCTCATCTGATGCACAAATTCATCACACTTTTGGATTCTCTAAAATAAATGAGACTTTTAAAATTCTTGAATAAAAATAGATACTTGATTTTTCATTTAATAAAAAAATTCTATTCTATTCCTAATAAATGTCATGATGTGTTCAACTTTACCAGAAGATAAACCTGAATATTCACTAAACATTGGATTGAAAATCAGTGGAAAAATGTCTTCATATGATATACTAGAAGGAATATATGCAAGAACCCTTTTCAAAAATTTATTTCTAAGTTTTTTAATATATATTAACATACCCATTAGAGACTTTACGTTTTTATCCATGATATTTACTTTCACTGACAAATTTGGAAGAAAATATTTATGATCCTTGAAATAAGACATAAAAAACACAAGCACTAAGAGTAGTTTGGGATTCAACAGGGCTTAAAATCACATGAGGTTTGTATACAATGAACCCCATGAATGTAATCGGAAATGATTTAACTGAATATTATATATTATTTTGTCAATTTATATAGTTCCACAATATTTGAATCTATTAACATCCTGTATTTAAATAATTTTATTTTTTGTATCGATGAGTTAAAAGATTCATGAGATTTTAACTCTTTATTTATTTGACACGTAAAAATTTTCGTCTACCAAACTCCAAGTGATTTCTCAAGATGAAAAAATAGTTCATTCATGAAAATGTCTAGTCTAACAGTATTCTTATTAATTGATTCTTGGGTTTTATTAAAATTACCATAAATATTCTTTTTCATTACATCTAATAACACTATAGAAATAATATCAGCTTGAAGATGCTGAAAATTGAACTTAACTTAGACATTATATGACTAACTCTATTTATAAAAGTCAAAAGGAATTAGTGATTCTATGGTAGGAGTATTAGAGGGATCTAAATTATTAATAAAATTGAACTAACTTAACTCAAAACCCTTCAAAGTATACAATGTCTCATTCACTTAATCTCAAAAATATTTTATTTCCTCAAGAAAATCATGATACAAACCTGATTGCATTGACGAAAAATCCTAAGACATGTCTTTTTTAGATGAAACCAAGGAACAAATCTAACTAAACTCAACCTTCATAGGAAAGACATCTTTCAATCCACTTATCGCAGATTTCATTTTTCATGTTCCTTAAAACTTACACTAGAAATAATTTTAGGAACAAGTGGATATATTTGGAGGCTATTGATTATTTCTAATTGAGAAGCCTCTATTCCAACTAACATATTAATGATTTATTTAGAGATAGAGGAATGTTCTATGATCACACATTTTTAAGAAACTTAATACATTATTAAATCAATATAATTTTCTCTCTGATTTTCATGCAACATCATTACCTCTTTAGAAAAAACATCCATTTCCCAGATTTCTAAGAACATACTAATAAAAGGTGATACTTCATGATATGTTCAAGGTAATTAAGGTACTAATAGTGTATAGGAAATATTTTCATACTTCATAACCACATTAGCATCTCCTCTTCAATCTACCATGTATCCAAGCATGATTACATCATTTACTTTATACACTTACACTAACTTTGGACATCTCTTAAAATCATATATTATAGGATCAGTTTGAGTTATCCTATTTTTGGAAAAATTATTATTTTTCTCAATAATTTTCTATATATTTTAACTTTAAATATCTGATATAATAGCTTCACTAGCATATTGGCTGTAAAAAAACTACATTCTCTTTAATATGGATGGCCTCAAAAACTATATTATTTATAATTGGAACTGGATACTCTGTTATTCTATATGTTGTCTCCTATACTCCCTTAGTAGAAACTATCTTGATAAGTGATTCATAACTAGGTAGTGAGGTCTGAGATGACTCCCCCTAGTTCATAATATTTTGACCAACATGATTCAAAGATTTTGAAGAAAAATCCCAAAAATATCCATCATTCTTCAATAGAACTGATGATATAGTATTAATTTTATCAAATTTCACCACATAACCTTCATTTAAATATAATAATATCTTCTTCAAAAAAAAATTAATCTACTATAAGGATAATAGTTCAAATTTTCTTTTCATTCAAAGAAATGATGCAAGGATATCACCATGTACCATGACTAAATAAAAATTACATTATTAATCAAGACATAAATCAAATACATATCTTGAAAAAAAACATTCCCCATTTCTCCAAATCATTATGTTGTACCAATCCACACAAACTTAAATAAGATTTTCCATCTAGCTGGAAGCTCTTTAACTAGATTCTTTTCAAGAACAGAGGTTCCAAAAAAATTGAACACGTATGTTGGACCTCCATAGCTTTTTACAACAAGAGTTTTAATGGAAGAAAACCCCTCCTCGTGGGGAAAATGAAATATTTAATACATATCAATAGAGTAAACTACCAATATCTTTCCATTAACATTCAATGTGACTAAATCCTCTATTTGATTGAATTAAAACTTGAACTTCGTCAAAAAATCATTAAATTATTCCTAAAAAATAAAACCCATCTTATTTTCATCAAACACAAAATACCAACCTTAAAACTGAAGAAAATTATTTAAAAATATTTTAGTTATCTTCAACCACCCCATTTCTGTGGATTTTCCCATAAGAACTCTTCTTCTACATCCCTTGAATTTCTTAAATGAACCAAAATTTCTATCATCAATATGAATTAACTTTACCATTTCAAATAGTTAATTTTAATTTCAAAGAGGGATCATGGTGGTTACATATGTTAATGGGATAAGGGTTGAGAGTCAATTTTGTAACCATTCATATAGATATATCCTAATGTGATTACATACCAGATTTTGGTTTAGGGTTACTTTCAAATCATAAATAAAAAACAAAACACAGAGAAAGAAAAAAATATTTTATTTATATATTCTAAATTTATGTAAACTGATAATTAAAATAATAGTAATTTTCATATAAAATTATACTAAATAAAATAACTGAACATTCAATTTTGAATTTCAACAACAATAAAGTGTGTAAACTTATTTACATCAGAATATATTAAAACAAATTAAAGATATTTAAAACAAATAAACCCAATTATATTTTAAAAAATCAAAATGCAAACACAAAAGGGGATTAGTAAAAATATCAGTTAAATAATTCTATATAGAGATAAAATAAAGTGTAATATCACCTTTTTGAGCATGATATATTAGATAATAAAGGCTTAAGTGTTAATGCTTAATTCTTGAATTATTTATCAAATTCATAGAAATGTTGATATAACTAGTGTTATTACATCTAATTGAGACTCAATTTTAATTTAATCTAACTTCCATTAGGGTGTGATTCATCTACATTACTGGTGAACAAAAACTAATAACATTAATATATTCCTCTTCTATTATATATAATACAATAGATGGTTTCTTCTTACTAAACTAGAATAATAGGGATTTACCTAAAAAATTGAATTTTCCTAAAGTACTCTTCCTATCTAGTCTATAACCACCATACTCAAAATCAGAATATATTATTAAAATAAAATCAAAAGTTTTTTAAAAGGAAATATATTTTGTTCATAATAAATATATTAAAATAATTTTAGCATCTCTTAAATGTGATTCTTTAGGATAATATTGAAATTAAGTACAAAGACATATTGAAGAAATAATATCTAGTAAAATACTAGTCCAAAACAATAAACACTTCATTATTCCTACAAAAATATTATTTCTTATTGGTTTTTTAGATTAATCCATGTCATGTTTTTAGTTAAAACTTAATGGTGTATTATAGGATCTCATATTTTACATGGCACACCCCTCTTTGAGTTTTGTATTAAACATATTTTTTGTGGGGTTTTCCTTTGTCTTTAAACCTTATTAGTTGAGTCACGTTCGGAGATGTTGAGCATTGTTAGGTAAAAGGACCAAATGTTTTGGGATGTATGTTTGTTTAAATTAATGTAGTCGGGGTATAAACATGTTAAATTGGATTATGATAATTTTTTTCAGTTTATATGGATTCAATGGTGGTTTGGGATATTCTAAGGATTTTGGGAATAAAACTACCTACAAGAAATTTACATGCTATGTATATGTTTTACACGATGTGTAGTTGTCTCCTATAAGTTATTATGAAATTTTTATAGTTGTTGAAATGGTTTATAGAATAAATTATATTATACACTATGAATCAACATTACATGAAATGTAATTTTTGAGAAATATTTAATTCACCCGAGGAAATGGTAATCTAGGTGTAACTCTTAAATAGAAAATACATGATGTAAAAGGTTTTTACACATCGTATATTAATCCAAATCAGTTCTTTTAAGGTAACACATCACTTATTTTTTTCATTCATCCACTACCACCCTTCCTCTCTCATTCCTAGGAAATATCTAGAAACTTTTGGAGCACCTTCCTCCATTTCAAACGTCATTTTCAAGAAACTGATCTCCAGTTTATTTTTATGATCTTTTACACCTTTATTCTTATTGGTGTTTCCCATTGTAATCATTATTTATCACCAAATTAAGGTAGGTGTTCTGAAACCTAACCCTATCATATATTTAATTTTTAATTATGGGAAATACTCTGATTCCGCTAACACAACATAAATATTAATAAATTGAATGATGAATGATGATAGATCATGGATTGGATTATTCTTTAGATCCATTTAGATTCAATGTTGTTGTGACATGGCTTCTAATTACCTATTGGGGGTTGAACCCTTGAATAATATTGAATTAGATAATGAATTAAAGTGTGTTTAGAATGACTAGAGATTGTAGAAGACTGCTTGATATAGAATCACTTCGATAATAACTTATGAGATATTTATATGACTGTTGATAGTTTGATATATAAAAGAAGTGTAATGGAATGATAAATGGAAAACATTCATAATTAACCGTTGAGGCATCTGGTGTGATATTTTGATATCATTGCTATTATTAATTAATAATATTATTGTTGTAATTATTATATAGAGGTCTTGGCCAAATTTTATGTTATAATGCATCTATATAAGGATATTTATGGTGATGCTGAATTGCTTATACAGTGGTCTTGGTCTAGCTTGATACTAAATTGCTTATATATAAGGGCATGTCTGATGAAGTTAAAATGATTATATAGTTGGCTTGGCCTAGTTTGATGTTGTAATGATTATATATTGGGCCATTCTTGGTGAAGTTCAAATTATTATATAGTAGGATTAGATGAGTTGATGCTAAAATTATTACATATAAGGATTTTCTAAGAGGATGAAATGCTTACAAATAGGTATATTCTATGTTATGTGATTATACAATGGTTTGTGGTTATGGTTGGCATGGTTGTGATAAATTATCAGAGATATTATTGAATGGTTCTGAATAAGGTTGATTATTGTATTATATTAAGTTGATTAATTAATACACATGTGTATCCCTTCATTTCATGTACTTATTATAGGACTAGATTTTTTATACATACTAGTGTCAAAAAAATATGTTTTAATCACACCCTATTCAGGTCATCATTTTTTACCTGAGTAGATTACATGGATGAGGGTTTGGATAAGGGAAACCAACCATTTTTCTGATTTTTTTTCTTGCTAGATGGGATAGTGTTGGGAGAAGGGACCAAAATGTGGTTTAGGAACTGGGTATTTTGAGATTAGTTATATCATATTATAATTTTATTTTTATTGTTTTTAGTTTTATATTTAGATACACATCAGCTTGTCATTTCGTGGTTTGTTATTGTTGGTTTATTGGCATCTATTATAAATCTCAGTTGTATGTTGTATTATTTATCTTATTTTAGTCACTCTTATGTTTATTAATTTTGACTATTTATCTATGTTATAACCCTTTACCAGGGGTACATTATCCCTAATATATTTATCACACCACTACTACTAGTCGGCACCCATGGTGTTTGGGGAGGAATTCTTGAGGTCCTATAACCAACCAGATTAGGACACATGGGAGAGTAAAATATCTAGGATTGTTAAAAGGTGTTATCAGAGTATCACATGTTATTAGTTTTATTGATTTTAAATATTGGGAATTTAGAAAGGAGACATGTATGTTTCAAGATGTGGTAATGAGTATGTTCATGGGATTATTTAACCCATGTATGGGGAAAATCAAAGTACTCAGGGATGGGATAGATTTTCTCAAAGTTCTGTTGTTACAATTGTCATTATTTTACCTAGGGAGATTCTCATGTTGTTTGATGTTATTGTTTCTTGATATTTCTACTCTTGGATTGGTATGTCATGATATAATTATGAATTCATCATGATAGACACGTAGGGATATATATTCACATGAAATGTCCATGATAAGGACATATTTATTGTATGTGATGTATTTTCATGTATGAACTATGAAATGAGATACATATTATATATGATAAATGAAAATAAAAAAAACTATTATGTCATGATAAAACACTTATAAGACTTGTTTAGAGACACCATGAACCATTGGTTTTCTTTTTTAATCAGTAGTTGTGGATGACCTTGTTTTTATCCTGTGTTCTAAGGAGTGTGTTAGTCAAGAAGAGAAAATCACTCATCATCATATTTGAGTTGAGTGTCAGGTGAGTGTAAATCAACATAATCATAATAATACAATGTCAGAGCTTCCTATGGATCATTAATATCATATGAATGTTTATCTTCACTCCAACTTACTTTGGGTCACATGATCCATGGAAAGGGAGAATAGTCACATCGTGCTTTCAATTTCTGGGTTAAAAATAGTGTTTCAACTACAGAATATTCATATGTTAACTTGGGAGGGATGCCCCTATCCAGCCAAGTTATAGATTTATTCAGCCTATAATAAGTTTAGAAACATTTCTTATTCTTTAATTAAGATGGTTAATATTACTACATACATGCTTCCTTGACCTTACAAGTGTTTATGGGATATTCTAGAGTAAGCTAAGAAATAAGAGGAGTTCTATTGGAAGTAATTTGAGGCAATGATCTCAGTCCACATATATCCAAAGACATTAAGGGGTGAGAAGGATCATAAGTTGATGAATCAAACCTAGGAGGTAATGTTAGTGATGGAAAATTCAAGATGCTTCACCGACCAATAGTGCTTTATACTATCTTTAGTTACTGATGAGATATCCGGGGTGAGGTGTTTTTATGATGGGATTTTCTACAATATCATGTCAAAGGTGAATGTTTTCCACTTGAGTATATTTTAATATGTGATGAACCAGGCACTCATCATGGAAGGAATATGAATGAATTCCCAGAGTAGTGGCCAATCTATTTCCGTAGAGAAAACTAGTAGATCTTTTTTTGGTGGAAAAAAGCACATCTATAATAGTTATCACCAAGGAAACAATAGGTAGAATAGTTAGTGAAGAAGTAATACATCTTATGACCATGTTTTGTTGCATTAATATAAGTGTTGAATGTTGGACTACAATTGTCATCAATGTTCATACCCTATATTGCAGTGTCATGTTTGTAGGAGGCTGGGTCATCTTCATAATTTTTATAGGAACATATCACAGCAGAGTAGTGGTGGGTGATCAGGATTGGTACCTGAGTTTGAGAAGGACATTTCTACCATTCATAAGATGTGTATCTAGAGTTCCATATGATGTTAAGGTTGAGATAGAGGACATGGTACCACAATACAGTTGATTCAGTACCAGTTATAAGGAATATCTTTAGGGATTGAGACTAGAGCCTATAGTGGAGGGGATGTTCAGTTGCACTTTTTTAAGACTACTACAGCTAGTGTGGATGCATAGCCTTCTACCATCAGAGGTGTGATTCTTAAATAATCTACCATTTATTTCTTTTTTATACAGAATTAGTTTATTCCGTTTTATCTACACTTTTTCACTCAGTTTGGGATTTGTTTTGAAAATCTGTGATGGTTTTCCAACCATTAATACATTTTTAGGAGTTTAGTCAGAGAATATCAAATGTTGTAAGTCACATTCAATAGAAATTATTGGTTACTGTTTCATTTAGAAAATATTTATGCTAGAAATGAAAGGTTTCAATTTGACTCTTTGTATGTATTGGATAGTTCTATACCAGGATCACATAGACTATAATAAGAGGATAGTTTCCTTTATATATCTAGAAAGAAACATCTATTCATGCCAGGGTGAGTGGGATCGTCAAGCTGTTTGTGACAGACCAATTTAGGGTAGATTGGATTGTCTCATGGCTCAGATTTCAAGTATTGTTCTAGATAATGGTGGAATACAACAACATACTTTCTCCCTAGTATTAATGAATTTTCAGGATGTCTTTTATGATGAGTTCTATATATTATCGCCCAAGTGAGTGATCAAGTTAATGATCGAGTTGGTGTTGTGACTAGATCCAGTTTATATTCTACCTTATATAATGGAACCAACAGTGCTTTAGTAGTTGAAAGTTGTATTGGATGATCTAGAAGCTAAAGGATTCATACAGCCTTGTATATCTCTATGGGGTTCTCTAGTTCTTTTTTACAATAAGTATAACAAGACATTTCTCTTATGTGTGGACTTTCAGAAATTGATCCAAACAAAAATCAAGAATAGGTCTCTCATTCCATGTATTAATGATATCATGGACTAACTGAGAGGTTCTAAGATCTTATACAAGATTTATTTAATATTAGGATACCGCCAGTTTAGGGTAATACCCTTTGACATACCTCATACTGCTTTTTAGAGCATGTGTGGATCTTATGAGTTCGTATTAATTCCTATTGGTATGAAAAACACAATGGAAGTATTCATTTCCTTCATGAATGTGATATTTCATCCTTTTCTAGACTAGTTTTCGGTGGTTTTGTTGATGAAAACATAGTGTACTCCCATTCAGTGGATGATCATTACCAATATCCTGACATCATCTTGAGTACATTGTGAGAGCATTGAATTTATGACTAGCTAAACAAATATTGTTTCTAGATTGATAATGTAAATTTCATGGGACATTTCTTCTGAGAGTAGAAGTGTTAGTGGACCCAAAAAAATTTATAGTCATGGTATCTTGGAAGTGACCCAAGAATTTATTTGATATTTGATGTTTTCAAGGTATAATTTTTTATTATCAGTTATTTATTTAGGACTTCTCTTATTTGGAAGCACCTATGTCTGAGATGAACTAAAAAAGAGTGAATTTTGTTTCTTCAGAAGCATGTAAGAGATATTTTTGGGATCTGAAGTGATAGATGACCTGAACACCTATCTGCACTTTAGATGTGCTAGGTACAGAATATAACATGTATAGTGATGTATCGAGAGTTGAACATGGAGTAATTATAATATAATAGGATCGAGTGGTTTCTTATGGATCAAGATAACTGATAACACATAAGAGTAATTTTCCTACTCATGATCTATTGTTATCTACAATAGTACGTGCCCTAAGAATATGGATACATCATATTATAGGCAATAGGTTTGTGGTGCATATAGACCACAAGAGACTCATGTATATATTTTCTCAGTAGGACATGAACCTTCAATAGAGAATGTGGATTGATTATCTATAGTAATTTGATTTTGAGTTGTATTATACAACTCGAAAGGGAAACATCATTATTGATTCCTTGAGCTGGATGAAACTAACATAGGAAGTCTAGGAGTCTTGTGATGAGTAGAGGATGAAAAACAGTTGTCATACATGCATTTATATGTCTAGGGTTCCCAAGAAGGAGTATCTTTAACATATACATCAATTGAACTCAGGATTTTGGACTAGATAAAGAAATATTAGTAAACTTATCTAGAGGAAAAAGTAATTAGACACATCTTATATGGTGGGGAGACACCATTAGGATGGTATCTTAGAAATTATTTTTTTCTTATTTTACATTTCTGAGTGTGGTTTCCTACAAGCTTTCATGAGGATCCGATAAGATTTTTTCATGAAACTATATGGGAGGTACATCATGGTTTTGAAAAAATGTATCAAAATCTCCATAGACAGTACTAATTTTTAAGAATGAAGAAATATATAGTAGGCTTTATGGTGAGATGTTTCACCTGTCAGTAGGTGGAAGATGAGCATCAGAGGCCTGCTAGGATTTTAAAGCCTCTACCCATTCCATAGTGGAAATGATATGATGTAAATATTTATTTTTGGTATAGTATTACCTAGGAAAACCTATATTAATGGTGAAGTTTGTGTGATCATGGATCAACTGATGAAGGTAGACTAAGTATTTCCCATTAAAGAGGCCCTTACAATTGGTGATCTCGATAGTCTATATGTTTGTGATATAGTTTAGTTGCATGGTGTTCTAATGAGAATCATTTCTGATAGAGATCATCATTTCAAATCATGGTTCTATAAGGGTATTCAGAAGATTCTAGGATCAAAAATTATTTTTCATAAATTCTATCATTCTCTGACTAATGGTTAATCAGAGCAGACCATTCAGGTTCTAGGGGATATGTTATGGTCTTGTGTGTTGGATTTTAGTGGTTTTTGGGAGTATAATATGTCACCCGTGGATATTTCTTATAATAAAATCTTCAAGAAATAGGCCAAAATGGAACCTTTCAAGCCCTTGTATGGAAGTATGTTCTATTCAACTCTTTGTTGGTTGGAGGTAGGTGAGTTATGACATATTGGGACTAATATCATGTAGGAGACATTTGAGTTGGTTCATCTAGTCCCGAGGTGGTTAGTGACCACACATAGCAGTTCGAAATCATATTTTGACCATCATAGATGATATATAGAGTTTGAGTATGTTTATCATGTTTTCCTACGAGTGTCTCCTAGTTTGGGGAACACCCTATTAAAATGTTGGGAAAGATAGCACCTAGGTTTTTTCATGTTGTTTTAGATAGTGGAATGGGTTGGTCTAGTGGCATAAAAATTATCTGTTGCACAATATTATAGTTCCATACAGTACATGTTTCACATGTCACATAATAAAAGATATCATCTTGTCCCTTTTTATGTCATAGATGTTGAGGATGATGAGAATTGTGTAGAATATTTATTTGAGGAGAATCCAATACATATTGTGGACTATATTGAGAAGTATCATTGGGGTAGGACTATACTTCAAGATTTAGTATTGTGTATGCATGGGTATGTTTAGAAGGAGACCTAGTAGAGGGAGTATAATATGTGAGTATAGTGGCTAGAATTGTTTTTCAAGACCTCTTAGTGATTCTTGGAGCATCTTAGAGGTGATATTTTATATGGTGGGGAGGTTATAAGATCCCTTATTTTACCAGGTATGTCCCTATATGAGTTTTTCATTAATCCTCATTTTGTGGGGTTTTCATTGTATTTAAACCATTTTGGTTGAGTGTAATTTGGATATGAAGAACCTTGTTGGTGAAAATAACCTAATGTTAAAGGATGTATGTTTGTTTTAATTAATGGAGTCCGGGTATAAATTGTTTAAATGGAATTATGAGGGTTTCTGTGAGTTTAGAAGGTTTTTTATCTAGTTTGGGATCTTCTGAGAATTTTGGGATTAAAACTACATGTACCACATTTAAATTCCATTAATATATATTACAAAGCATGTAACTATCCCTGGAAAGATTTTGTAAAAGGTTTACAGACTGTGAACTAGTTCATGACGTGAACTAGTTCTTGATGTGATCTAGATTACACAATTTTAATCAACATTACATGATGTGTGAATTTTGAGAATGGGTTAATTCACCTAAGGTGATGTGAATTTTAGTGTAACTCATAAATATAAAATACATTTCATAAAAGGTGGTTACATGTTGTGTATTTCTTATGATCAGTGATTTTAAGTGCACAATATACTTAGATTTTTCATTCATCCACTGTAGCACTTCCTCTCTAAATCCTAGAATATTTCTAAGTGATTTGGGAGTTCCTTACTTCATTTTAGAGATATAATTTCCTGAATTCAATCTATGGTTCCTTTTTGAGGTCTTTTATACCTTTTTTCTTGTTCATCTTACAGGTTGGAAGCATATTTTTATCATCATATTATGGTAGGTGTTATAAAAAATAACCCTACGTTCTGTTTAATTGTCAAGTATGTGATATAATATTATTACAATGACACAGTATGCACATTAATAAATTTAATGATGAATGAATATAGATCGTGGATTTAATTATTACTTGTATCCCTTTGGATTCAATGCTGTTGTGACCTTTCATGGGGTTACCCACTGGGTGGGTGAACCCTAAACTAATACTAAATTGGCTAATGGATTATAGTTTTTTCAGTATGATAAGATATTTTAGGTAATTACTTGATATAGAATTACTTTAGTAATAGCTTATGGGATATTGATATGAATATTTGTAATTATATATATATAAAAGAATGTTATATTCAAAGATAAATGAAATTTTCATAATTAACCATTGAGTATTTCAATGTTATATTTTGATATCCTTGCTATTATGACTTGTTCTATTTCATGCTATAATGTTTATATATGGGGATTGGCCTAGTTTAATACTATCATGATTATATATTGGGCAGTGATTAATGATATAAAAATGATTATATATTAGTATTAACCCAGTGTGATGATGTGATTCTTATATATACGGATATTATCGATTATGCTAAAATGATTGTATAGTAGGATTGGCCCAGTTTTATGTTGTAATTCTTATATATAGGTCTATTATGGGTGAAAATAAATTTTTTATATAGATATATTGAACTAATTGATGCTTAAATTATTACATATAGGGATTTTACAGAGGATAAAATTCTAGTAAAGCTGGATTTTTTCAATTTTGTGATTATTCCATGGTTTAGAGTTATGGTTGGCTAGGTTGTGCTATATGCTTAAAGATAATATGTTAATCCTCCAGTTCGAGTAAATTATTTTATTATATTATATTGATTAATTAATAGAAATTTTTATTGATTTATTAAATGCACTTAATATCAAATCAGTTTTCTTTAGACATGGTGGTGTCGACCTACTGTGTTTTACTAACACCCTATTTTGGAATATGATTGGTACCTGAGTAGATTACATGTGTAATGACCCGAACATTTACGAATAAAATTACCTTTTTTAATGTCTTATAGATATAGAAAACAAATGAACTCTTTTTATTATTATTATTGGGATTAAATGACCATTAAGTATCATTACCATTGATAATATAGCCTTTCAACAGTGATCACATGATTGATAAAAATATAAGGTTTTTAAAACAATATCCTTTAAGGACAAGAAAATGAGAGGATGGTACCATCTAGTAGACTCATGACATAAGAAGATAATTTTTTAGAGCTCATTAAGGAGGTAGTTTCACTGGGGTTCTCTCTTAACCAAGCCCAATACAATCTTTAACACATTAAGCTTGAATGGAATTTCCTACAGGAGAAGTTCAAGTTAATAGAGATTACCACCCAGGCGATGTAGTCTGAGCCACCCCAAGAGTCTGACACCATTGCACACCTTAACCTTAGGTATTATGTAGGTGCTATAAGGGTTATGTAATAAGGTATTAGTTACTTATTTTGTATTACATTTTTATAAATAAAAGTCTTATTCCATCAATTCCTTTATGAGATTAGTCTTTCTTAAAAAGAAAATGATGAATTTGATAAATTGATTCTTCAGGTTAAAATGGTACTCTTGAGTAATATATACACTCATATTAAACTACGGTTTTTATTAATAATATTTTAAAAACAAATCTTATAAATTATTATTATATCAGCTCATAATCTGTAAATGATTAGGTTGTTAGTTTGATAAGAGTTACATTTTTTATACTCTAAATCAAAAAGTGTATTTTTAAAGAATTTATTTTAATGAATTATTTAATTTTTTAAATAAATAATATTATAATAAAAAATTATTATCAAATTAATTTTATTAATAATAAATTACTATATAATTTTTATGAATTCAAATGTAATTTTTATTAAGGTTTGAAAACTGTTTTTGTCAAAACCCGTGAATTTTCAATAAATATAGGTTTTCACTTTCAAAGTAAAAAATAACATATTTAGAAAATTATTTATATAAAATTAATATTATAATTGGAATCATTATTTTGAAATTATTCAATAGTGAATTTTTCATAATTTTCTGAGATATTCAATTTTTTGGGTAAAAATTAAATACCGTGTAAATAAAATATGTGTTTTATGACATCATAATGACTACAAAATGATGTAAAAATACTATAATGGGTATTATAATCCCAATATATGTTTTCCCATTAAAATAATCTGATTTTAGATTTATTTATCTTATTTTATAATGCCTTAGTGAATCCTCCAAAGTGTATGATATATTTTATGATTTTAATTTCATTTCAATGAGGGTGTGACACACCTCCATATAAGCAAGGAAAATATTTTAATATGTTAGTAAATTGGCCTTATAAAATATATTTTTCCACTATTCTTTGTAAAAAACCATGGGAAAACTCCATGGTAAGGTTTTTGTATTTTAATATTTAATTATATAGATTCCAAAACCTAATTTTGTGAAATATTAAAGAATTCCCCTCACATTTCCTATATAAACCCAACCAAGATTCTACTTCTCTTCACCCAAAATCCTTGGATAACGTCCTTACTCTTCCCTCCACTCTATATTATCCTCCCAATGTTCCCCAATCTCACATGAATCCCATCTTCAAGATTTTGAAGTCACACACTCAAGTAAGGATCCTCACTTTCCTTCCTTTCTCATTTTTATCAAAGATTATTTATATTGTTAAACCATTTTATTTTCAATTAAAAGTGATGGGGTATGTTTTCTCACTTCCCCATACTTCTCTTATTATTTTTTTATAATGGTATTCCTTATTCTCTCTCATTAAACCCTCTCATGTGCACCTGTTACTATGCCAAAATTTCGTTACAGTTATTCCATTTCTCCTCTTTCTTCAAGTTTCTATATTATGTTATGCATTTAATTTACAAATTACTTATTTTGGGACATGAATTTATATTAAAAACATACATTCCATATAATTTATATATTATTAAAAACTCGGTTCTCTCTTATCAACCATTTTTTATGAATTCTTATGTCATGCCATTATGCTGCTGAAATTGCACCATGATTTTCCATGCCAAAATCTTTGTGTAGTGAATACCACGACTATTTATCTATCAAGGGTATTAAATTTTTTGAAAATATACTTATTTAATGATAATTACATATATTTATTCCATATTCCTTGATTTTGTAATAACTTATGATGTTAAATGATTCCATGTTACTCGATCTATGTTGGACACTTATGCCTGAAATGAAATGTTTATGAAGGGTGTTCCCTGATAGATCTATAATGAAATGGGTAATGTTTAGTATCATTACACTCCATGTAAAATTTGAGTATACTCATGATAATTCATGTGTGATGAGGTTTTATCCATGATAATACATGTGTAATAATCCTTGGATCATGCTAATATCATGTTGTATGTTGTTGCAACATTTCCATGTCATGATAATCATGCTACATCATGTCATTATGTTCATGTTTCTCTTATGCTCAATTGATATACTTATTTCATAACATGTATTGTATTATTCTTGTAATTCCTTGTTTACTCCTTTAAGGGGATTTATATCTCACCCCTATCTTATGTATGTCCTCAGGTTATCCCATGTCGTGTTAAGTAAGAACTAATGAGTTGGTTATGTCAAAAAAGTTTGAAATAAATATATTGAATTTAATATTTAAATTTGTTATGTAATGTTCATAATTTACCAAGTCACTATACCTCTAAATCCATGGAGTTTTCTTAAGTGCTAGTTTATGTAATAAATCATGTTTAAGTGTTTAATAAAGATCAGGGTTATTATAGTTGGTATAAAAGGATAGGTTTAGTTATCTTTGGGATTAGAATTAGAAAATTGTAATGAAAGATTTATGGATAAGGCTAAGTATAAGAAAAACATCCCTAAATTTTAGTGAGTAGCGATTGATTTCATTATCAATAAAATACATCCCTATCTATATAAATATATAGAGAGGTGGATCTAGAATAGATGCATCTAAGGGTAAAACCCAAAAAAAATACTTTGATCTAGACTCGAACATGAACTAGTGCACAACAACAGGTCATACTGCATTCTTGGTTTGATACTTCTGGGGAATATGATTTTTTAAATTCTTAATCTTAGTATGAACCAATATTAATGGAACAAAAAATCATTCCCCTAATAATATATGTTGGGAAGTAGATCATGGATAACCTAGACTGAAACATAGAAATTCATATGTTAAGGAAATAATTTTAAATTATATGTTATCCCTTTTTGTCATTGGATTCCCCTTTATTTGTTTAATAATTTAAAATACTTACTTCTAAATTTTCCTTTTATTCTAGACAATGGATGGTAATATAAGAAATCTAGTTAACAACCGATGCAAAGAGAAATATGATTACTGCCTGAATGAGATTCCCTTTCAGATGGGTGCTCAAGTAGGACATATCATGATTTCACCAAACCAACTATCAAAAATCATGATTAAAAAATGGATCTTTTTTGAATGGACAAAAAATCAAGAGAAAGAAGAAATCTCAATATAGTTCATATAATAAAGGTGATAATGTAAAAAAGTCCCAATTTCCTTCGTGCAGTAAGTTTGGATATAAGCCCCAGGGAAAATGTCATAAAGGGAATAGGAGATGTTTTATATGTATAATGGAAGAGAAAAAAGTATAAAATTTCCATATAAAAGTGGATAATGTGATGAATGGAAACAAAATTCCATATAATCCATCATATACAATTCTATGCTATAAATGTGAATAATTCGGGCATTACCCAAGACAATTCTCTATTGCAAGGGCTGAGAAGCCTGATGAGCATAAACAATCTCCATGATCAAGGGAGCTCAAAAATTTCTATATCGAATACTTTATGGTAGTGCATATAATAATGTATTTAAATTCATGTTCTATTAGTATATCTTTTATATTTTATATCAACATTGAGTACCCACTAAAATGAGATTAAATCACTGGGTAAAAACTTCAATAAGTGTTGTATCACATGTGGAAGTTTTGTGGGAATTTTATTCTTGAAATTTTTATAACTCTCCCTTTGATGGGATTTGAGGATAAATGACAAATTCATTTTCTAAACATCAATTAAGTTGAAAATTAATGATCAAAACTATCCCACTCATGATCTGGAGTTGGCACTTGTGATATTTGCATTGAAAATATGGCATCATTATCTCTTTGGGGAAAAGTGTTAAATATATATAGATCACAAAATCATCAAATATATATTTCACATAGAATGAGTTGAACATGCACCAATGAATATTGTTAGAGCTCATTAAGGATTATGACAGCTCAATCCATCACCACTTTGGGAAAGTGAAAAGGTTGGATTATGTTCTAAGTAGAAAGGACCCAGCGATTCAATCATTGATGAGAATTAAAAGAGATCCAATCTTCTTATATTTGATGAAAATGGACATGAAAATCATAAATAAGGGAACATCATCAATCCTTTCAGAAATGATTGCTCAAATGTCTCTTTTGGAGAGGATAAAGGATTCTCAAAAAATGATGTGGGAATTCAAAAAAAGTGGAAACTATCAAAAAAGGGAAATCCTCAGAGTTCAATGTTAATGAGGAAGGAATAGTGAGATTTTGGTCAAAACTATGTGTTCCATCAAATCTGAAGTTAAATAAATAACTTTTGGATGATTCACATAGTTTTAATTTCTCTAATCACCTAGGAAACACAAGATGTATCAGGATATTTAAGAGAATTATTGGTGGTATAACATCAAGAAGGGTATTTTTGTGTATACATTAAAGTGTTTGGTATGTCTGCAAGTTAAGGATAAGTGGTTGAAGTCTAAGAGGATGATGCAATTGTTACCCATACCGTCATGGAAATTGTAGAACATCACCATGGACTTTGTCACCAGACTTCTGAAGACATCCAAATGAAACAATGATATCTTGGTTGTTATGGATCATCTTACTAGGACTACACTGTTTATTTGGATTTTTGAGGAGTTATCATTGAATCAACTTTCACGGATATACATTAGAGAAGTGGTAAGGTTTCATGGTGTACCTCTATATATTATATTTGATTAAGATCCAATATTCACCTTTATGTCTTAGAAGACTCTCCAACATGATCTAAATACTAATTTTAACATAAGTATGGCTTATCATCCTCAAATTGATGGAAAATATGAACGGAATATCAATATGCTTAAGGACCTGTTGATATATTTCTTAATAGACATCAACGAAAGATGATACCAACATATTTATTTGGTGGAGTTCTCTTACAACAAAAGTTTCTACTAAAGAATCCAAATGGATCCTTATGAATACCTTTATAGGAAGTGGTTCAGAACACTAGAATGTTGGGATGAAGTTGGGGAGAAAAAACTTCTAGGTCTAGAAATGGTCAAATAAATGGTGGAGAAGGTTGAGACCATCCAACAACACATCAAAGCTACTCAGAGTCAACAAAAGAGCTATGTTGAAAACCATCGACGAGACCTAGAGTTTCATTTTGAAGATATTATTTTCCTTTAAATATCTCCATGGAAGAGATTAATGATATTTTGGAAGAAGGGAAGGCTTAGTCCAAGGTACATCGGCCCTTTTGAGATCCTTGATTGCATCGGAGTAGTGGAATATCAACTAGCACACCCACCAAACATGTCTCAAGTACATGATGTATTCCATGTATCATCCTTGAGGAAGTACATCCCTGACCGATTTCATGTACTCAATCCATAGGTGGTATCATTGGATAATGACCTTTCATATGAGGAAAAGTCTATAGAGATCTTAGATCAAAGAGAAAACGTTCTACAAAATAAGATGATGCCCCTCATAAAGATGTTGTGGAAAAACCACAAGTTTGTAGAAGCAATGTGGGAAGCAAAGTAAGTGATTAATATGAGTTACCCTCATCTATTTTAGTGTCGTAAAAGAAATTTTCAAGGTTGGAATTTCTTATGGGGGAAATATTGTAATGACCCGAACATTTATAAATAAAATTTCCTTTATTTTAATGTCTTATGGATATGGAAAAATCATGCACATATTTTATTATTATTATTGGGTTTAAATCACCATTAAGTATCATTAAAATTGTTAATATTTACATTGAATAGTGATCACATGATTGATATAGATATTAGGTTTTGTTTAAAAATTCCTTCGACACATGAAATGAGATGATGACCTCATCCAGTAGACTCAGGCCATATGAAGCTCATTTTTTAGAGCCCGGAAAGGATTCCACATCACTGGGCTTCTCTCTTGACCAATCCCAAGATAAGATTCAACAAATTAATCTTGAAGGTAATCTTCTATGAGTTAAGTTCATGTTAATAGAGATTGCCACCCACACGATGTTGTCTGAGACACCCCAAGAGTCTATCACCATCACCCACATTACCCTTAGGTCTTATGTGACTCTAATAAGGGTTATATAATAAGGTATTATAACTTATTTTGTAATACCTTTTTATAAATAAAAGTATTATTCCATCAATTCCATTATGAGAATATTATTTTTAAAAAAATAAAATGATGATTTTGATAAATTTATTCTTCAAGTAAAAAATGGTTCTTTTGAAAAATATATACATTATTATATTAAACTATGGTTTTTATTAATAATATTATAAAAAATATTATTAATGATTATTGTATAATTTCTTTATTTATAAATTATTTCATAATCAGTTTGATAAGAGTTAATTTTTTATACGATAAACCAGAAAGTGTATTTTTAAAGAAATTATTTTAAGGAATTAATTAATTTTTAAAGTAATAAATATTTTAATAAAATATTATTATCAAATTAATTTTATGAATAATAAATGAGTATAGAATTTTTATAAAGTCAAATGTAATTTTTATTAATGTTAGAAAACTATTTTTCTCAAAACCCATGAATTTTAAATAAATGTTAGTTTTCACTTTAATAGTGAAAATTCAAATATTTAGAAAATTATTTATATAAAATGAATATTTTTTGGAATTATAACATTAAAATTATTCAATGGTGAATTTTTCATAATTTTCAGAGAGACTCAAATTATCTGGTAAAATTTAAATTCTGTATAAATAAAATATGCATTTTTTGAAATAATAAAAACACAAAAATGATGTAATAAATTCTATAATTGGTATTATCTACCCAATATATGTTTTAACATTAAAATAATTTTATTATATATTTATTTCACTTATTTTATAATGAATTTTTGAATCCTCTAAAGTGTATAACATATTTAATGATTTTAAATTAATTCCTTTGAGGGTGTGACTCACCTCCACATAAGTAAGTCTAATATTTTAATATGTTTGATCATTGGCCTTGAAAAATAATGTTTTCCAATCCTATTTGGAAAAAACCATGGGCAAAAACCATGGTATGGTTTTTGGTTTTTAATATTTAATTATACAGATTCCAAAACATATGTTTGTGAAATATTAAAGAATTCCCCTCACATTCCCTATATAAACCCACCTGAGCTCCCACTTCTCTTCAACTAATAACCTTATAGAACGTCCCTACTCGACCCTCCACTCTCTATAATTCTCCCAAGGTTTCCCAAGCTCTCAATAATCCCCACTTCATGATTTTTAAGTTATACACTCAAGTAAGGGATCCTCACTTTCCTTTCTCATTTTTATCCAAGTTTCTTTATATTCTTAAACCCTTTTTATTTTCAATTAATAATGATAGGGTATGTTTTATAAACTCCCAAATAATTACATTATTATGTTTCTATGATTTGAGTCCTCTTTTGCTCTCATTAAACATCCCACGTACACATGTTACCATGCCAAAATTTCGTAAGAGTTAATCCATTTCTTCTCTTTCTTTAAGATTCTCTATTATGTTATTCCTTCTAATTCGATATTCCTCATGTTGGGAAATGTATTTATATTACCCTATTACATTCCATTTCATTTATATATTATGATATACCCATTTACCTTTTATCAACAATTTTTATGAATTGTTATTCCACATCGTTAGGCTGCCAAAATAGCACAGTGATTTTCCATGTCAAAATCATCATGTAGTGAATACCATGCCCATTTATCTAGAAAGAATATTCAAATTTATTCACATATACAAGTTTAATGGTACTTAAATTTATTTATTCCACATTCCTTGATTTTGTAATATCTTATGGTGTGGAATCATTCCATGTTATACAGTCTATGTTTCACACTTATGCATGAAATGAAATGTTTATGAAGGGTGCGCCCAAATAGTGCTCCAATGCATTGGGTATTGTTTAGTATCATGATACACCATGTGAAATGAGGGTTTACTAATGATTAATCATTTTAAATGAGGGTTTACTCATTCTAATCCATGTTCAATGATCCTTGGATTATGTTAATATCATATTGTGCGTTGTTTCCACATTTTTATGTTATGATAATCATGACACATCTTGCAGTTATGTTCATGTTTCTCTTATACTACATTTATATGATTATTTACTAACATGTATTGTATTATTAATTTCAATCATTTTTTACTCTCTTACTAGGATTTATTGATCACCTATTTAATATTTATGTCCTTAGGTTATACCATGTAGGGTTTAGTACGAAGGAATGAGTTTTTCATGTCAAAGAAGTTTGAAATAAAGATGTTGTATTTCATGTTTTCAGTTGTTATGTAATGTTCCAAATTTCCCAAGGCACTAGATCTCTCGATCCTTGGATTTTACTTAAGAGAAAGTTTATATAATAAATCATGTTTCAGTGTGTTGTAAATAACATTTTTGTTATAACATGGATATATGTTTGGACAATGGAAAGGGACCTTGTTGTTAATTGTTTCTTTATGGATGGATCAAAGTTTGGATATGAGACCGATATTGGGTTTATGATTGGGTATTTTGAGAGTATTTTTGTTAGATGATTTTTTTATTTTCAGTATTTTCAGTTTTATATTTATATACATTTCTACCTTCCATTACATGGTTTCTTGTTATTGTTTTATTGGTATCCCCCTTACAACCCAGTTTTATGTTTTACTATATCCTATATTTCTTTTAATATAATGTTTATTATAATAAATTATTTCTCTATATTCTAACTCTTTAACATTGGTATAGTCTCCCCACTATATTTATCGCACCCCTCCTACAAGTCGGAAGACTATGTCATGCAGTTATGTGGGATTGAGGTCCCGCAACCAACCTAATTTGGTCACATGAGAGAGTTCCATATCAATGGATGTTAGATGTATTATGTACTTTACCACATTCAATTCAAAAAAGAATTAAGTCAAGTATCCATTTTCTTTGATTTATCACATTTACAAATCCTTTTTGAAAATTTTTAAATCCAATAAAATAATTTAACACACCCATCATGGTAATTTCAAATTATTTTTTAATTAGTTTTAAAATATTATTACACAATTTTTTTATAGAACCAAAATTTACATCATCAACATATATGTGTACTAAAAAGATATTTTAATATAGTGTTTTCTTAAATAAATTAGGATATTCCTTACCTACATAATACCCATTTTATAATTTAAAATAACTTAAACACTCATGTTAATCATAGAATTACTGTTTAATAACATAAAGTTCTTTGGTAATCTTAAAAAGTGAATTTGGAAAATGGTTATTTTCAAAACCAAGAGGTTGTTCCACAAAAACTTCTTCCATTATAAAACCATTTAGAAAAGTAAATTCTAAATCCCTCTAATATAATTTAAAATTCATATATAATTCATAGTTTAAAACAATCCTAATGGATTCTAGTCCATCTTCTAGGGAGGATATCTCCTCATAGTCTATATCTTCTTCCTGGTTATTTCCTTTGGCTACTAATCAAGCTTTATTTATAGTTATCACACAATGATCATATTTATTAATTATAAAAAACCCATGTTTTTTTATAAAAGGATACTCATAGGGTTTATCAACTAATTCACATACCTTATTCCTCTTGAACTGGTTTAATTCCTCTTGTATAGCTATAACCTAACTTTCATCTACTAAGTATTTTTCAAAAGAATTAGGTTCTAACTGAGTTTAAAAGGTAGAAAACTCTTAAATATTTACTATACACATTATAGTTATAATTAATTAGTCTAAACTATCTATAATAATTTCTAATGGATGGTTCTTAAGGGTACTAGGTTGTCAAGGAAGAACACTTTCAGCTTCACTGATATCCATCCTTTTTAAGATTTGGTTTTGGAAAATCAAGTTCAAATTCTTCATCCTATTTATTATCAAAAAGAGGTTGAAAGATCATGTTTAAAAAAATCACTTAGTTCATAAATTTGAGTTTATTTGTGATAAAAAGGATAAAATTCATCAAATTTAGTATGCTTTTATTCTTCAACCATCTTTTATAATTTATTGAAAACTCTATATGCTTTTCTAGTAGTGGGATATCCTATAATGATTCATTCATCAGATTTTAGATCCAAATTACCAATATTATCTACGTTATTTAAAATAAGAACAATAAATCCAAAAACCTTAAAGCATCTAACTATTGGATTTCTATTATTTCATAACTCATGGACTGTTCACTTTAAAATAGTTATAATTAGAACGATGTTTATGACATAGCAAGTTGTATTCACATATTAAACCAAAAAATGAGTAGGTATGTTATATTAACATAACATAGTCCTATTAATTTCATTCAAATTTTTATTTCATATTCCATAAAAACCATTTTTTAATGTGTCCTATAAGTAGAAATTGTTTTATTGATACCATGTTTTGAACAATAGGCCTTGAAATCATGGTTTTCAAATTCTTTTCCATGGTCACTTCTTAAATAAATAATTTTGGTATCTTTATCTATTTCAATAATTCTACAAAAAAACATATAAAAATATATAAAAAATAACTTTTAACACTTAACAAGAAATCCCAAAGAATTTAGAATAATCATAAAGAAAATTATTTCCCCCTTTTGATTTCAACTCCAGATAGCCCAAAAAAATACATATGAATAAGTTCTTCAGGTGTAGAAGTAGAAACATATTTAATTGGATTAAAAGATGAACTGTGTTTCTTTCCCCTTTTGAATGGGTCACATAACTTTTTGTTATCCAATTTATGTAGAGATAAATATGAAACTAAATTACGTTTGGACATTTTTATGAAAGAATAATCATTAAAATTTCCCAATATTCTAGTCCATGTCCATGATACATTTGTTAAATTATTTAGAAAATTCATATTTTTCCTATAAAAGAACTAATATATATATTATAAATATTCATTGCTCATAATGACTTAGATTTAAAAATTTTATCTTTAAAAATAGAGCATTCATTATTTGATAAATCAACACAAAAACCTTCATCAAAAAGTTGAGAGATACTTATCAAATTATGTTTTAAACCTTCAATATATAGAAATTGTTTGATAAGGATAGAGTTAATATTTCCAACTAATCCAACACCCATTATATTTTCTTTATCATTATCACCAAAAGTGACATGTCATCAATATATCATTGATAATGTGTGAAAAATGGGCCCCAGGGATAGTACAAACACCCCCAACTTAACACGATCATCGGGTCCCATCCTTCCAGGTACCACCAGTTGCCCCACAGACACATGGTCCCCACCGTAGGGCCCACCCACGTGCCCGAACAGGTCATCTCACTAATAAAAGTCCCTATATTCCAACACATGTCCTTTCTAGTGTGCTTTGTCCTCACTCACACACACCTTGAGAAACATCCTAGAAGGTCACCCACCATGATCACTACTCCAGACCAAACATGATTAACTGTGGAGTTCTAATAAGGTAGGCTCCTGAAAAAAAAAGGTGCAACTTGTTTACATGAGTCATATCATTTAGTCATTTAACCCTTTATCATTTGGGGGTGTTATAATCACCCCTCCCCCTAGAGCACAACATTGTTGTTGGGGGCCCTACATCTCAACCCAGGCAGTGCACCGCACATAAGGCTGGGTACCACCTTTGAAACCAAATGTGACAACTAGGCCGGAGTGATAGAACAGACACCCTGCCTTAACACGGCCGTCAGGTCTCAACCCACTAGGTGCCACCAGTTTCCCCGCAGGCATGTGGTCCCCACCCTAGGGCCCACCCAAGTACCTGAACGTGTCATCTTTCTAATGATAGTCCCCACTAGCCAACACATGTCCTTTCTAGTGTGCTTTTTCCTCACTCACACACACCATGAGAAAATTCCTAGAATGCTGCCCATCCTGATCACTACTTCCGGAAAAACACGCTTAACTATGCAGTTCTAATTAGGTAGGCTCATAAAAAGTAAGGTGCACCTTGTTGATATGATTCATATCATTTATCTATTTAACCCTTTATCTTTCAGGGGTGTTATATAATGAGTGAAAATTAGAGAAATGTCAACTCATATACCTCGAGCATCCATGGTCCATATACCACATTTCATGGGTTCTCTTAGACCTATTTATTAAAAAATAAAAATTAAACATGAAATTATTTTGTTACAATGTTTTCTTGGGCCCAGAAAGGTTAGACATTAAGGATATAGGAACCCAAATCTATTTAGGATATCCAAAACATTTAGTACTAAATCCTGAAAAAAGATTAACTAAAAAGTAATTTTTAACTCCACCGAACAATTGGTTTTTCAAATTGAAATCATTTTCACTATCTATCAGCTCACCATAATTAAAAAAAGTTATTTTTATATATTTCTATTTTTGTAACTAGGTAAATAAAATTATTGTAAAAAAAGTTTTTTCACTTGAATTACTATTCTAAATCTATTTTTATGAGTATTATTTTTAACATTAATTTGATTTAAATAATTTTTAACTTTTTAAATATAGTAGAAGTATATTCAAAATATTGACCTTATTTTTGTAATTTTCTATTTTTATATCCATGTTTAATACATGATGCAGTATATTTTTCCATCTTTTCTTTTAATATTAAAAATATTTTATTCAATTACCTGTTTTCTTTAAGAAAGAAAATTTTGAAATTTTAAGGTATTTTTGTTCTTTTTAAAGATTCATACTTAAATTATAAATGATAAAATACTCATCTAATTTATCAAATGATAAATTTGAATTTTATAGTTTTGTTTCATGTATTTAAGAGTACCCAAAAAATACCTCATTAGTTTTTTTCCATAAAAAATATTTTGGATTTATGATTAGAATGATCAAATTTTGATTATGAGGATGAAACATAATTATAATCCCTTAAAAATCCATTTTCCTTCATAGTTTTCTTATATTTATTCTTATAACAAAATTACATAAAGTATTTCTTTTCAAAAAAATTATCATCTTAATGTTACATACAATAAATCATGATATGTACAAGATTCTTTCACACATAACATCTTAGTTCGCTAGAATTTACATATGACTCATTATATTTTTTGAAATGTTTCGTGAAACATATTCTCTATTTATAAACATTTTTTAATTTTTTGGAAACTTGAGCAAGATCACTATCTGAATAAAAACTACATGAATAAATTCCATTATATGACTCACCCATTTAAACTTATTTTCACTTATTATCGTAATTTTAATTTGAAACTTTTAATACAACATTCTTCTACTTACTTATCCTATGTTCTCCAGATTCACCTTCTATCTCTTCCTTATACATCTTTGGAGTGCTGATAAAATCTTATAGTTTAAATTTTTTGACTTATTTTGAAATTTTGATAGTAGTGGAAATAAAAATCCTCCTTGGTGGTTATGTTCTGAGAACATTTAGAGATTCATCTGGTTCACTAATAAGTTTCCCTAAATAAATAACATTATTTATAATTTATGTAAGTATTTCATTCAGTTGTGTGATACTATCACCATCCATCATTCTAAAAGTGTCAGAATTTAGTTTGGTATAATTATATCTAATAGGTTGCATGTTATCCATTCCTTAATAAGAAATTAAAATTTTAGTCCACATTAATATTATGTTTTACATTGAAAAATCCCTATTAAACTCATCTATTATAAATCAACAAAATATAGAATTCCTAGATTTAGAATTCAAATCATTGTTTTATTCAGTTTCTACATCCCAAAATTCTTATTATGTATTTTCATTTTATACAGATTCATGGATTTGAGATAAAGTCTAGGGACATTTATTTTTAAATGTATGATCATTCATGCCTTCCAACAACCATAATTCTCAATATTAAAATATGATTCTCTAACCATAGAAATTATTTATATGTTATCCATCATTATATCCATTGTTGAATAGATATTTATATTTATACTTTTTCACTACTAAAAAATCAAGAATCACACCTTTTGATACCAAATATTATAAGAGATTGTCCATAATAAGAGTCAATTGAGGGGTGAATTGAGTTCATTTTAAATTTTATTAACGTAGAAAAATATCTCACTCTTGTTAATGACTGAATTCTGTTTTGTTCTCTAAAAAAACATGAAGCACAAATAATATCCTAAAAATAAATATACACAAATATATTTATAGTGGTTCTGGGAATATAATTCCCTTATTCCACAATGCCACCACTCTTCTCCATGAGTGTGGTGATTTTCATTAGACCAATCCTTTTTCTTAGAGACTTTGAGTCCTATTTTTAGGTATTGAAATATCTTGTGAAAGAATTAGACACTTGGTACAATAAAATAATATTTCAACCATTATCAAGAAAGTATTCATAAAAAACATACTTCAATGGCACTTTTACCAAGAACCTTTACAATCAAAGAAAAAAAATTAAATAGTTTGTAGACTTTAGCTCATATTTTCACGATAGAAATGATAGAAAAAAGAATTACCTCAAGTATAATTAATCTTACAAGTAAGTATATTATAGATAGTATTCTATATATAGTAAATATTATCAATAAGCACATTTTATAAGTTGAAACTTCTTATTTTTAATTTATATATAGAAAAAAATATCCATTTTAAAGATTTGAGAGAATAATTCTCTATAACTTTCTGATTCACTTCACTTTTCATGCATAATTATTTATTAAAACAAAACTTCTTTTAAAAATCTTGGTAAAATACACACACATAATCATATTTAAACATGCCACACATGATCTATAGAAAAAAGGTATTGATGACATGTATTTCAGCAAGAAATTAAATGGAAAGAGTAGAGAAAAATAAAATATTTCATCCTTTTCTTTTATCTTGTTACGTGGATATTATTCTATACCATTTTTATTTAAATAGGAAATTTTGCATTTAAGTATTTTATAGTAGTTTTTAAAACATCACTTTATTGATTAAACTTTAATAAATACCAACTTGATGCCTAATGTAGCCAATTTTTAGAACATAATCTACATATAATAATTGCTAAACTGAAACCACATAGCCAATTTTACATAATGTATCCAAATTGAATCATGTAGGCATTTCATTCAAGTAGCAGAATCCAATATAGCTGATTGAAATGGCATATCTTATTCCACCACATAGGAGATTCAAATAATTTATTTCTTTACAAAATCAATTTACATGTCTGAATACTCAAGTATTTGATTTCTTACATTTCCATTTTATTAACATAATAATTTTATATCATCAATATTCTTAATGTAGGTGATTCATGAGGTAGGAATTCTTGAAAATGTAGGAAATTTACATATAGGTAATTTTATGATGTAAACATATTGATGTTTCTGTTTTCTTCACATAAGAGATTGATTGACATAACCATTTTTACCATATATCAAAAACTTTCATAAAACCAATTTTCCTGACATAAATAGTTTTCATATAAAAACATCTAGAATAATTTAGGAAATTAACATACAAATTCATAATAATACAATAAAACATGATAAACACACTTAGAAAAAAATTCATCATTAATTTATGAAGGGTATTTGATATTACTAAATCCTAAAGTGTATGGAATATATTGGATAGACATTAGTAATCCAAAAATTATCCCCCCACCCTATAATAAATTTATTCCTCATAATTTCAACATGATATCAGTAATCAAATTTTTTTCAACTAAAAATATATTTTATGAAATCCCACATTGTAAAATGGGTTAATAACACTTTCACTTTAAAATAGGGGAAGATAAATATGATGGTCATATGGAATAACATAGAACCATGTTTCCAAATAGGAAAACATTAGAGGTACGTGAAAAAATAGACATGGAAGAAAATAATAATATCCAAATAAGGATGGATATTGGCCAATATTACTAATCACAAGAATTTGAATGATCATGATAATGTCAATGACCAAAAGACCATATACCAAAGAGGTGTAAAAAATACCATAAATTCATCATAAATAAAGGATACGAGATAAAAAAATAAAGAGGTTTTTTTTGGAGTTGATTAATTACTTTTCCATATAAATGAATAATATAAAGAAATAAACTTAATTTATGTGTATAATTTCATTTATTAATAAATTTCTAACACAGTCTTATCTTTTGTTTCAAATGATGAGTATTAAGGATGATTATTTTTTCCTGAAGCACTAAATCCAACAACAAATATATCAAATAATTTAACCAAAGTATAAATATATATTTCACCTATAATTAGACATTAACCAAAAAAATGGTCATCACAAGGTTATATAATTCCAAAGATAAATAATACTTCATATGATGAAATATAACATTAATCAAAAAACCTCAAAAATAACTCCCAAAGTCCAAAATAGATCATTTTATAAATAACCAATCATAAAATTATAAAAAATATTATATACAAAGAATGAAACATAAAATTAATAATTATTCAGTCACATTTTCTTCTTAGATTAATTTAACATTTGTCTCCCATTAACATTAGTCACTCATAATTTTATATGCCCAAAAATATATATGACCTAATAATTTAATCTTTAGTATATGTTAATAATTTTTATAAATAACCCAAATCTCTCTAAAACACATTAAAATAATATATTCTTCCAAAATATAATTCCAAATTTTTTCCTCAAATAAAATCCAATAATGCTCGGTTTTCCTTAATCATATAAGGTTCTCAAAATAAGGAACTTAATATTCAAATCACAAAATCACTTCTCAATCCAATGATTATCTCTATGATAAAACATATGTTCTAAAATTGAACATAATATTTACCTATCATATCATTAAAATTAAAATAAAATTCATACTAACCAAGAAACCATAAATGATTGTTGTAGGCATTGCACCCTTTTTTCCCATTGATTGTCATTTCCATCCCCACAACCTTACCGGTTGTGATAGGTTATACTTTTTACTAAAAATATATTAATATAATTCCTATAGGATTACTAAAAATATTATTAACATCCATGAAAATATTATTAATTAATAATTCACTTTTTATCATAAAATGTTTTCTGTACTCCTCATTTTTTCACAAAATCAAAAATTCTTAACTAACTATCATTAAGAAAAAATTAAGTCAAATATTTATTTATCCCATTATAATATGTCTATAAATGAGTGTCTCCAAACAATTAACACACGTACGCTACACAAATATTCAAAGGTATCGATTACATCTAACATATGTTTTCAAATTTTTAAAATAAAATAGAATATTTCATAATTTTCATAATATTTATTATATATCATAATATCATTGATAAAAGTATCCTTAATTATTATTTTTTCTTGAATATATAATTAAGATTTTTCATCTTATTCAATGATATAAAATATATCCCTATTATTCTTCAATAGAAAATAAATCATGATTTTTACTTATAAAATAAGAAAATAATTCTTACCTTAAATATTATAATTAGGTTATTTTTTTAAACCATTTATATCTCATTTATCATCCACCATAAAGTCTATATCTCTAAAAAAGAAAAATTCAAATACTTATTGGAATTTCCATTACTACATGGGATGGATGAGTTGAGATTTTGAAATAATATAAAATAAATATCATGATTTCAAAAAAAATAGAAAAATAAAAAGGTATTGGATAGATCAAATAGTTTCATGTTGGTGATTTGGATGTTATAAAATATTTTGAAATCATTTGAACAATATTTTTCCATGATAGTGATGATTAAATCATCTATAAGGGATATTAAAAATTTTGTGACATCCTTTTCCTTTTGTATTGATAAAAATTATTTATTCTATATAAATTAACCTCATAAAAATATGGAATGAATTATTACATGTTAAAATTAAAAAAGTCTTTATAAAGACGATTCCCATAGAAATTCCTAAATAAATGAACCCTAAAATCCTCAAAAATAACTATAATAACTTCAACATAAAATAATGTCATAATGTCATAATTTTCTCTTTAATTTTCACTTATATCCCCAAAAAAGTAACATAATTATTCTAAAATTTTCATTCATGTTAATCCTAATGGTTACATATAACTCAACCCAATAAAACATATCCTAAAATATCATTAATCACCTTAAAATCTCATCACCTAAAACCATGAAAAAAATTCTAAGCCTTTGAACTTATGATTAACCTTATACTTGTTAAAAAATTATGGTAACCATAAATATTGAGTTAATATCACATAAAAATATTATAATCTCCAAACATATCTAAACCATGCTCTTATACCAACTATAAGGACTCGTCCTTAAAAATACATATTTTTGTTTCTTTAGACAAAAATTTATATTCTTTCCTTTCCAAAAATATTTTAGGTTTTTAAATTTTAGATAATTTGGTCATAAATCATAAATAAAAAAACCAAAAAAAATTAAAAATTGGACACTTCTATTCAGTTTCATTTTTTCCAAAAAACTTAAAAAGGTATGTATTATTTTCATGAAAAATATCCATTGCTTTCAACATTAATTCTTCATTGTTCTTAACTATTATTAAACCCTGGGAAAACCATTCTGAAATGGATTATTAACATAAAATTATCATTAAGTGACATAAAAAAGAATAAAGAAACTAGTTAGTTTATTTTAAAGGCATGAGATCAGAAATGAAATCTTTCTTTAACATAATAAACCTTAAGATCAAAAAATCTCATATTTACAAATGAAAATTTTTTTTGCCCAAATTTTTTTATAATATAATTTATAAGAATGATTAACTACAGAATAATTTTCATGTGGGTATCTTAAAAATCGTGATAACCTGTGAAAAAAATTCTTAAAATACTATCGTTTTAACCTAAAAGGTAATAATTAATACATTAGACAAATTATTGTTATTTTACCTTTTTAAATGAATCGATTTCTCTAAAAAATAATTATAAAGAATAGAAAAGTCATTTAGGTTCCATGAAAAATCATCTTCATTGAACCCTTATTGAACCCTTACAATTGGAATAATGATACATTCGACTTTGAACATAATTTTCCAGAAAACATTATCATTACCAAATGCATTGGAGAGTTATGATGGGGATCATCCATAATATAATATGTATCAAAATCATCGATTAATCATGAGATATTATAGGGATCAACACATCATATAACCAATATTGGGATCACCAATTATCATAGGTAATTTCCAATTACCATATCATGAATAAATTTTTTCAATCATTCACATTTTCATCACAAACCCCATTAAAAACACTTTTGAAGCTATAAGTAAAACCTTTCAGATATCAAAATTACCATTCCATTGGAAAAACAAATTTTCAAAACTAAAATTCCAAAAAACAATGATAAATAGTGTTTTTCATTGAATAAAACATGAAATTTTTTAAAGGAATCAAGAAATAAAATAATTTTTATGGTGGTAGGAAAATTCATTATTGTCTTATACATTAAAATTAAATATTTATTTTGTATTTGGTAAAGAAATTCACAAATATTCTATAAAATATTATAATTTTAAACCTTTGAAATAATGTCAAAATGAAAAAAAATATAATTTATAATTATTTTATTTTCATAAAAATACTTCCCTAAAACAAATTTAAGAATATGGACATGGAAGAAAAATAGTTATATGGGAGACTTTAAAAGGATGGTTTTATAAGAAAGTCCCATACCTTGAGTATAAATAATCATGTATGGTATTTATTTTCCTAAATAAAAGGATTATTTTATTTATTTATTTATTAAAACCTTTTTAAATTTAATTATTATTTTATTTTATTTAATATCATATCATATTCAATTACTTAATCAATTAAATTCACATTATTCATTTTGATAATGTGTCACGACCCATTCCCTGGGGCCCACATCGTGACTACCCCAAACCCGCCTTCTATAGGCCAGGGGCTGGCGACTAGCACTAAAGACGTAATTCCCTAGAACTTGGAAGGCATTGCCTTTATAAAACATAAACACACACAACCAGAGAACAAGAGGAAGAAAACACTAAGTAAAGAAGTATAACAAGTGTGATGAAAATACAAAGGGGCCAGAAATATAAGCCCAACAGAAAGGTGAAACTACAACTGAAAGTAAAGTACAACTGAAAAGACAAACATCTGAATGGTGAACAACTCCTAGATCGTCTTTTGGGTTCCAACCTGATGGGTAGGTACAGATGTCGTCCTCAGCACTCCGCATCTATCGGTCCGCTCCGTGTGCCATCACACCGAGTGTCCACCTCCAGGTACCATCTAGTCCTCGTACACTCTGCCTCGGTCAGCACTGTCCGTCGTCAACATCCAACAGAACGAGGTGCGGGCATAGCCCGTGCAGGGGTGAGTATAACGATTCTCAGTAGGGACCTCGAGACCCTAAAAGACTCACTAAATATAACAAGGATAAACCAAAAAGAAATATCTCAATATATAACCTTTAATTTGGTATTTGCCCATACATATACCTATGTTATCAAGTAACCCATCTCAACCATGAGGAAAACACAAAGTTCATTGACTCAGCTCAAACCAGGATTTTCATTATCGAAACCACAACTGCTGGAGAACTCCACCTATGTCGAGTACAGTGGCCTTGTCATGACTCTGAGGCGCTACTCACTAACCTTAGACTACTGAGGTACTCCTCCTGTCAAGTACCGCGGGTCTGCTGCCAAATACCAAGCGCTCCGTCCACGGTGGGTTTACTGCCAAATACTGGGTGCTCCCCCTAATATCCTATAGTGGTACTCCTCCTATAGAGTACTGTGGGTTTGTTGAAAACTACCAGGAGCTCCATCCACCATGGGTCTGCCACCATATACCGGGTGCTCCGTCCATAGGGCTAATCGAATCACTCTGAGTCGAATCGGTCAAGCAGTCGTTAGGTCTATAACTACTAGGTCTCTGCACTTTGTATGCTCGTCTCAGAGAGGGTCTTCTCCACAAGCTACTGGTCGATACTTCCAAGTGTCACGTAATCTCATGTGGAATTATCTCAACATACCTCCTCGTCATATGGGTCTCAACGCAATAGATGGCACGTCAATCGGATGCCCGGTCTGTGAGTTATTAGCTTTTCCATTCCAGGGGTCCGGTTGGTTTCTAAGCTAAACCAAACCGACCGTACTCCAATTGCGTCCAAACCTCAAGTGGAGTATTCCAAAATAACTGTCTCATCATAAGGAATCCAGCGTAATTGATGACACATCAATCGGACGTCTGGTCCTTAAGTTATAAGCATTTTATTATCGAGGGCCCGGTCAGATTCATGTTCGATCCAACCCAGTCTTACTTCAAATGAAACCGGTTAACCAAACCGGTCACACCATTGCGATCCATACTGAAAAACAAACGAGATAGACTACCCATTGGTCCAGAACGGATAGCCGGTGGAAAAGTTTCATTTCACCGCAACACGCGCGAACCGAACCTCGTGGGGCCCACGCCTTGACCTCTACTTAAATATCCAAAATTGGTCTTGAAACATTCTTCTTAATTCCAGGGTCGCAATGTCGTAGACGGTTCATCATTCTAACACCGTATGAGAGAGATATGTCAGATACAAGATCTCGTAATAATAATATTATTATTATCATTGGGTGTTTTGTTGACCCGAGCCACGAACCAGAATTTAGTATAAAACATTAGACTTGAATCGACCATCTTAAATACAGGATTACATCTCCACTGATGGCAAGCCAATCGGATGTCGCATGCATGAGTTATGGCGGGTCGAAGATTTAATAATAATATTAAATCTATTATTTTCTGAGCGCTTCGGGTACTCGATCCAAAAACCCAAAAAAGACATCCAATATTGGACTCGGAATATCTGTCTCGGAATCTAGGTTGCACTACCGTAGATGGTTCATGAAACCGAGGTCGCACGAATAAGTTATGGCCAAAAAAATGTTTTATCAACAAAATTAATAATAACAATATTTTATTATTATTATTAATTGTTTATTTAATTCATATTTCCAACTCTAAAATCAATCACGATTTGGCCCCTTCAAGCGCGTTGGAATTTATCAACAAATCCCTCATTTACAATTTATTTCTCTTTTAAATTTTAATCCCTTTCAAATTTATTCTCTCTCTAATCTACCACATTATTCCACATTCCCTTCTCCTCCAAATTTCACGCGGCCCTCTCGAACCGGGAACACTGTGCCTCCGCCTCGCACACGGCCTGCTTCCGGCCTGCCACACTGCTACGCCTCCAGTTCACTGCACCTTCGTTCTAACCCCAAAAATTATGACAATCTGAGATTCTTGATCCTCAGATCAAGATCTCCCTGTCCGTATGTCGCGCTCAACAAAACATTGAGTTTCCAGCTCGCTTAATTATTTGACGATGAAGAACACACAAAGAATGCACTGACCATGAATAAGAAAGGATCTCGGTTTAAGTGTGGATCGATATCTGTGTTAGTTTGGCCATTGTTTTTGAGAATCAAGAACATGGGGGATTGACAATTAAATATTTATCATGCTTCAAGAATCTCAAATTCAGGATAAACAAGAATAAAATTAATTCAATCAATTGTTTGTCGATCCGCGAATTAATTTATTTAATTCTCATTCTTCATGAAAAATTAAACCAGGGTAAGGAATCCACAAAAATAAATCACACAAATATATGCTCAAGCTCGAGGGTATAAACCACATAAATGAGTAATATACAATATTCCCCAAACTCTCAAAGACGTTACACGTCGTCGATCCGCTGAAGACGAACGTCGCGGAAGATGGCATCGCGAAGAATGGTGTTACGGAGAATAAAAATGAAGGTGTGTCATCATTCTTCGTGGAACCAACGTCGCAGAGAAGAGGATTTCATTCTTCATTGGAGGCTTTCTTCGTCAAATAGAAGAACACTTTCTTTATCTATATCTCTAGAGCTTTCCCAGGTTTTCTCCAACACCACAATTGCCCAACTAAAATAATTTCTCTTCCTATTATTTTATTCTCATGACAATTGATTTAAGAATCAAACACTATAATTAATTAATTGGAGAATCCCCTTAATTAATTATAATGTGTTGGAAATTTAATTGGGAGGAAGGTGGAGAGGTTAACACACTTAATAAAGAGAATGGTTGTCACAATAAATGCAAGGGAGTTTAAGGGGGTGTTCAAGGGAGATGAAAGGTTGGAAAATCATATGGGCCCCACCTCCTAAATATCCACACAAGGGTAGTAAGGTGGTTGTGGGTCCCGCCCGTAACTCCCCTTTGTAGTATTTAACCACCATATATATAAATAAAAATGTTCTAACGATTTTATTTATTTAATTCTAAATCCCCAATTATTAATTCTCATCCTGCTTAAAACACAACTGCGGTAAAGGTTCCCTTAAGAAATTACTGGCGCTGCGATTTCATCGGTGCCCTCAGATTTCAATTTCGAGCACCAGTTCAAAAGATAGGAAAACCCACTCGTTCGTTCACTGAACGTACCCAAGATAAGCTTCAGAAATTGATTTTGGGCACACTGGGCCTCGGAATCAAGTGACGTTAGAAGCCACAGACTCGTAAAATTCCAAATTATTTAAGAAAAAAATTCCTTGAAATTTCTGGGTCTTTACATTACTCCCACCTTAGGGATTTACGTCCCTGTAAAGCTTCAACACACAATAGAGAAAACAAAAGAGGTACTGAGCACGCATCTGAGCCTTTCGCTCCCATGTGCTCTCCTAGAGGTTTCTGTGCTGCTAGAGATTGCGCACCAGAGGAATCAACCGTCCTCATAGGACATGCTCCTGTCGATACTCAATCTCTACTGGATCCTCTTTGAAAGTCTCCCCTTCATCAATTTCCAGCTCCCAGTGGTCGATGATGACAGATAGGTCATGCACACATCTCCTTAACTGAGATACGTGGATGACGTTGTGCACCTGGTGAAACTAAGGTGGAAAGGCCAGATGAACTTCAGAGATAACCTTACGCCTCGACCACATCTCCGTAGACCTCATCGAGGTGAGACTCGTATAAAGACGTGGTTTCCATCCTCGAACTCCACTGGTCTCCGTCTCCTATCAGTATAGGACTTCTATCTGCTCTGTGCAGTCTTCATCCACTCCTGGATGATCTACACCTTCTCCATCGTAGCCTGAACCATATATGGTTGTACACATGCTGATTCCAACACTATCCACAAGGGATATCTGAAACGCGGCCAACTGCTGTCTCGCCACTTTTAATAGTTGAATGCCCGATCTCCTACTAAGAGCATCTGCTACAACGTTCCCCTCCCCAGGAGTATAAACTATCTCGAAGTCATAGTCCTAGAGGAATTTAATCCATCACCATTGTCTCAGGTTCATGTCCTTTTGAGAGAAGATACACCTGATACCATTGAGTTTGAGTGAACCATAAACCATTCGCTCAACGAACAATGGGTGAGTCTAGCCAATTGTAAGAACTCACCTCCACCCTTCTCCGTCTACGTTCTATAAGAGCTGCTGAGATTTCTCCTCTGCCGAAAAGAGAAATCTGGTCCCATCCCCTAGATGAACCACGTTCTTTGCCTAATATAATCAATCCTGACATGAACGGTAAAATTCATTTCTTGAATGACATCGTAAGGGCTCGATGCTACTACTAAGAGATCCAACTGTTACTCTTGCCTCCAAGGGTTGAGTCACATTGTCGGCATCAGTGTGTGGTTACTAGGTCTCCTCTAGTAGGCATCTCGCAAGTGAGGGTCAAGTCAACAGTTTTAACCGGTACCTCTTAGTATCAACCACACAAAAAGGATAGGAAAGTAAATGTCACAAAGATAAGTCTCTTTTTTTACTGCAGCTCGAAGTACAAAGACACATAACAACCTCAAACAACAACAACATGGAAACTAGAAGCACCAATAACAAAGTCCTCCATTCCTAGAACTAGTCTCTCTCCTGTCCACTTGCTTCTGGAGCTCCATATTCGTATGACTTAACTGCCTAAAGTTGTACTCTCCCATATCCACCTGTTCCCTGTGGTCGGGATGGACCTCCTGGTGGTGGTGGCGGCGACACCTCGAAGTGTCGTACACCATCGACTGTACAGACAGCTCTTCTGCCCCAATCTGGTAGGTTCCTCTATTGCCTACTGCTCATCTGCTGGATAGGTCAGGTAGTCTCGAGCCAAGTGACCCTGCTTGCCACATGCATAGCACTTCTTGCTCCTCATATGGTTGGCTCTGTTTCGTGTGCCTCACACAACCGAACTTGTACCCCGAGGTCGCCCACCTGTTGGCCTAGTATTCTTGGACTTATGTGTCCTCTGTCTATTTCTAGCTGCAGAAGACTCCTCTACGGTCAGAAAACCTGTGGAAAGGGTAGTATCTCTTGAGCATGCTCAGAGTGTAGAGTTGCTAGTATAAACTCCACCCTGAAAAAAGTCTCGAAGTTTCCCCAGGTGATGGTCATCTCATCGCAAAACTGGAGCATATGGTTCCACCACCTCTCAGCTGCTCCTTGAAAGAGACTAACAGCTAGGTACACCATCAAGTCAGCGGGTGTCCCAACTGTGTGGAAAGCTCGTGCTACAAAATCCATCCAGTACCCAGCCATTTGAATATCTGACTCGCCTTGAAACCTTGGAGGCCTTTGTCGCTGGAACTCATGCATCACGCTTAGGGGGTGTGCAATCCCCACTGGTGTCTCAACTGGAAGAGGGACCTGTACTGAGGCCTCGCTGCTCGGTGGGCTATCATCGCGATCTCCACTCGGGACCCACACAGACTGACTGGGTGAAGACATCCTGAAAGAAACAGATGTGACATAGTCAAAAGACTATACCTGGTGGGCTGACCTGGTTTGAGATGACTTAAAGAAAACTTTTGGAAACACACACACAATCAGTGTTTTCATGCACTGAGTCGGAAATCAGAAGTCAGGGTCCTGGTGTATGGATACGTCGGTCGCTGCACCAACACTGGACTCCCTGAACTGAAAACCACACTCAGTATGCTTAACACTATTGCTTCATTGAAAACAAAATATCAGAGTCCTAAGTTATGCGGTAGAACATCCCTCTGATACCAATTTGTCATGACTCGTTCCCTAGGGCTCGCATCGTGACTACCCTAAGCCCTCCTTCCATAGGCCAGGGGCTGGCGACTAGCACCAAAGGCGTAATTCCCTAGAACTGGGAATTCATTGCCTTTATAAAATATAAACACACACAACCGTAGAACAAGCAGAAGCAAACACTAATTAAAGTAGTATAACAAGTGTGCTGAAAATATAAATGGGCTAGAAATACAAGACCAAAAAAAGGTACAACTACAACTGAAAGTAAAGTACAACTAAAAAGAAAAACAGCAGAATGGTGAAGCAGCTCCGAGATAGTCTTCCGGGTTCCTACCTAAAAGGTAGGTACAAATTTCCTCCTCAAAACTCCGCATCTATCGGTCCACTCCGTGTGCTATCACGCCGAGTTTCCACCTCTGGGTACTGTCCAGTCCTCATACACTCTACCTCGGTCAGCGATGTCTGCCGTCTGCATCCAACACAACAAGGTGCAGGCATAGCCCGTGTAGGGGTGAGTATAACGATACTCAATAGGGACCCCGAGACCCTCAAGGTCTCACTAAATTCAACAAGATAAACAACAAATATTGATCTCAATAGATAACCTTTACTTAGGTATATTCCCATACATATACCTATGTTATCAAGTAACCCATCTCAATCATGAGGAAAACATAAAGGTCGTTGAATCAACTCAAACCAGGATTTTCATTATCAAAACCACAACTACTGGAGAACTCCCCCTCTATCGAGTGTAGTGGCCTTGTCATGACTCTGAGGTGCTACTCACTAACCTTAGACTGCTGAGGTACTCCTCCTGTCGATTACCACGGGTCTGCTGCAAAATACCAGGTGCTCCATCTGCTATGGGTCGGCCGCCAAATATCTGGTGCTCCCCCTAATAGCCTATGGGGGTACTCCTCCTGTTGAGTACCGCGGGTCTTCTGCCGACTACCAGACACTCCATCTGTCGTGGTTCTGCCTCCAAATACCAGGTGCTCCGTCCACTGGGCTAATCGAATCACTCTGAGTCAAATCGGTCAAGCAGTCGTCAGGTCTACAACTATTAGGTCTCTGCACTCTGTACGCTCGTCTCAGGGAGGGTCCGCTCCACGAGCTACTGGTCGATACTTCCAAGTGTCACTTAATCTCACATGGAAGTATCTCAAATGACCGCCTCGTTATAGGGGTCTCTACGCAATAGATGGCGCGTCAATCGGGTGCCCGGTCTGTGAGTTATTAGCATTTCCGTTCCAGGGCCCCAGTTGGTTTCTAAGCTAAACCAACCCGATCATACTCCAACTGTATCCAAAACTCAAGTGGAGTATTCCAAAAGAACCATCTCATCATAATGAATCCAATGTAATTGACGGCACGTCAATCGGACGTCCAGTATTTAAGTAATAAGCATTTTATTACCGAGGGTCCGATCATATTCATGTTCATTCCAACCTGGTCATACTTCAAATGACACCGGTTAACCAAACCGGTCACACCATTGCAATCCATACTGAAAAACACACGAGATAGACTACCCATTGGTCCAAAACGGATAGCCGGTGAAAATGTTACATTTCACCGCAACACGCACGAACCGGGCCTCATGGGGCCCGCACCTCAACCTCGACTTAAATATCCAAAATTGGTCTTGAAACATTCATCATAATTCTAGGGTCACAACATTGCAGGCGATTCGTCATTCCGACACCGTGTGAGAGAGATATGTCAGATACAGGATCCCGTAATAATAATATTGTTATTATCATTGGGTGTTTTGTGGACCCGAGCCACAAACCAGAATTTAGTATCAAACATTAGACTTGAATAGACCGTATTAAATATAGGATTACATATCCACTGACGGCAAGCCAATCGGATGTCGCACGCATGAGTTATGGCAGGTTGAAGATTTAATAATAATATTAAATCTATTATTTTCTGAGTGCTTCGGGTACCCGATCCAAAAACCTGAAAAATACATCCAATATAGGACTCGGAATTTCCGTCTCTGAACTTGGGTCGCACTTCCATAGACGGTTCATGAAACCGAGGTCGCACAAATAAGTTACGGTTGAAAAAATGTTTTATCTACAAAATTAATAATAACAATATTTTTTATTATTATTAATTGTTTATTTAATTCATATTTCCAACTCTAAAATCAATCTCGCTTTAGCCCCTTCTAGCACTCTGGAATTTATCAACAAATCCCTCATTTACCATTTATTTCTCTTTTAAATTTTAATCCCTTTCAAATTTATTCTCTCTTCAATCTGCCACATTATTCCACGTTCCGTTCTCCTCCAAATTTCACATGGCCCTCATGAACCGGGAACGCTGCGCCTCCGCCTCGCACACGGCCCGATTCCGGCCTACCGCGCTGCTACGCCCCCGGTCCTCTGCACCTTTGTTCTAACCCCAACAATTATGATGATCGCAGATTCTTGATCCTCAAATCGAGATCTCCGCATCCGTATGTTGCGCTCAACGAAACATCGAGTTTCCAGCACGCTTAATTATTTGACGATGAAGAACATGCGAAGAATGCGCGGACCATGAATAAGAAAGGATCTCAGTTTAAGTGCGGATCGATATCCATGTTAGTTTGTCCATTGTTTTTGAGAATCAAGAACATGGGGTATTGGCAATTAAATATTTATCAAGCTTCAAGAATCTCAAATTCAGGATAAACAAGAAGAAAATTAATTCAATTAATTGTTTATCGATCCACGAATTAATTGATTTAATTTGCATTCTTCATGAGAAATTAAGCTGGGGTAAGGAATCCACAAAGATAAATCCTACAAATATACTCTCAAGATTGAGGTTATAAACCAAATAAATGAGTAATATACAATATTCCCCTACCTCGCAAAGACGTCGCACATCGTCGATCCACAGAAGACGAACGTCGCGGTTGATGGAATCGCAAAGAACTACATCGCGGAGAAGAGAAATGAAGGCACGTAGTCGTTCTTCGTGGAACCCGTGTCACGGAGAAGAGGGTGTTGTTCTTCGTTGGAGGCATTCTTCGTTGAATAGAAGAACACTTTCTTTATCTATATCTCTAAAGCTTTCCTAGGTTTTCTCCAACACCACAATTGCCCAACTAAAATAATAGCACTTCCTATTATTTTATTATCGCAACAATTGATTTAAGAATCAAACATTATAATTAATTAATTGGAGAATCCCCTTAATTAATTATAATGTGTTGGCAATTTAATTGGGAGGAAGGTGGAGAGTTTAACACACTTAATAAAGAGAATGGTTGTCACAGTAAATGCAAGGGAGTTTAAGGGGGGTTTCAAGGGACATGAATGGTTGGTGCTCGTGTGGGCCCCACCTCCCAAATATCCACACAAGTGTAGTTATGTGGATGTGGGTCCCACCCTTAACTCCCCTTTGTTGGATTTAACCACCATAGATATAAATAAAATTATTCTAACGATTTTATTTATTTAATTCTAAATCCCCAATTATTAATTCTCAACCTGCTTAAAACGCAACTACGGTAAAGGTTCCCTTAAGCAATTATCGGCGCTGCAAGTTCATCGGTGCCCTTGGATTTCAATTCCGAGCACCGGTTCAAAAGATATAAAAACCCGCTCGTTCGTTCACTGAATATACCCGTGCTAAACTTCAAAAATTGATTCCGGGCACACCGGGCCTCAGAATCAAGTTCTGTCAGAAGCCAAAGACTTGTAATATTCTAAAGTATTTAAGAAAAAAAAAATTCCTTGAAATTTCTGGTTCTTTACATAATGTTTGGCTCATATGTCAAAAATGGATTTGTTAGGTAGACTAAGGTCATTATTCCATTATATCCATAATAATAATCCTAAAATAATTATAATTTTTTAAATCAATTATAATTTTAAAAATAACCATGAATCATGGTTATAAAAATTGAACTATGCCACAATCAGGGAGATGGTAGTCTATACATACTCATGTGTAACATTTCCAATTTTCGATGGTAATTCTGGAAAGATGGTAAGTATTATTTTGACATAATAGAATGATAATTATATCATTAATACTATATTATTTATTTAAATATACTTTTATATATATTCCATGTTATGTGGTGATCAAAAATGAATCAATCGCTTTGTGAAGGTGGTAGTCCACACTTACGCACAAACACCGTTGTCATTTTTTAGTGAATGGAAAGGTATGAAAGTAAATAATATATTATATTTTTCATAATGATAAATAAGTCATGAATATAATATATATACATAAAATATATCATTATAACCATCCATAATTGATTTTTATGGAAAACGAATTACAATGGTTCGTGAGTAAACTTTACACACGAACAACGTTTTCATTTACCATTTGATGAAAGAGGAGATGAATGTAGGTCATCCCATTAACATAATAATATATAAGTATATATAATATTTTTTGGTTTTATTTAATAATGTTTAAAGAATATTTTTATTTAGTATATGAAGAAATAAAACAGAAGGGCGTGATTAAGAACTATACCTCTTCTTCAGATAACCTCTAAAGGTTTTCACTAAGAGATTTTATAGATTAGATTTCTGATAAAACCAAAGCCTATAGGACGTGATTAGGTATGTTTATAAGTTATTTTTTTAATTAAAATATGAAAAAAATTATTTTTAATCATGAATAAAATAGGATGGGAGGTGACCTTTATAAGAAAGGGGAGGGGTGCTATTAAAATTTGTTAAAGTAATGAATTAATATAAATTAATTTATATTTGAAATGGATCCAAATTGAGTAGATTAAGATATAATATTTGGATAAGTATAAATTCTCTTATCAAATAAAAAATAGACAATCTTAATTTATTATTTTATCCTTAACCTTCTCTTTTAACATTTGTTTACCCTTTTGACAATTCTCACAATATTAATGATTCTACTCTTTACTAATCACGAAAGTTACTATAAATGTATAATTCAAATGTAAATGGATATTTTGTGATATTTTAAATAATATTAGAATAAATTTATTTAAATAATAATTTTTTTGTGTGTTTTAACTCATTTAATAAAATATTATATAAAATAAAATAAAATTCAATTCAATTATGTAATTATTCATTTGATTTGACTATTAAAACTACAATACAATTATTTTATTCTTATATAAGGAATTAAAACCTCTATAAAAATTAATTTTTATATTAAAAAATCATGTAACAATATAATTCATTCAAAACATAATACTTTTACTTTTTTAAAATGATTTTATTTATTTTTCTATTAATTGAATAAATACTGTATCAATGTTATGTGGGAATTTAAGGTAATTATTTTATCACTAAAATTTATAAATAAATTAACATGATTAATAAAAATAATTCGTATTTATAATTTATATTTTTAACTTAACATACATTCTTTTTATCCATATGTGAAAATTTTTAATGTAATAAAACAAAGAGAATTTAATTTTTTGACTTTTCTTTACATGAAATATTATAAATGTAAAAATCATGAATAAATGGAAAAAATGTAATAAATTATAATTTTGAATTATTATGGGAAAAATAAACTCATAAAGTAAAATTTTTTCATATTTTAGGGTGACATTATTGTCATTATCACATTATTTTTACCTTTAATTAAGCCATTTTACATTTATCATTGTAACAAAATGTATTATGATTACTATTTTAAATGACTGAAAATAAATTGATAATATTTATAAAATTTGGACCATATGATTCCAAATATGGAGTCCATTTTTCAATATATAATTCACATAATTTCTAGAATTTAATTTTAAATTAACCCCACAAAATACGATGTGAAACAATTTTTCAGAAAATACCTTTTTAAGTACAAAAATGTTTTTATATGAAATTAAAGTATATAATTCATTAAAAGGGACTATAATTATATTATGATTAATCAAAATGAACTAATGAAATTTTAAAACTAATCAGATAATGAATTTTACTTTAAAAATAATTTAATAGAAAATACAGGTTTGAATACAGAATAATATTTTTCACTATTCTTCAAAAAATAAATCTTTTTAGAAAAATAAAAAAATAACTCTAATATAATTTTGAAATGAAGATTTAAAAAATTAAAACCTTTTTAAAAAAATTTAAAAATCGTTATATTATCCATTCATAAGAATAAAAAAGAATATTTTTTAATGAAAACATATTTTTAAAGCATAAAATGACTGTATTAATTGTTGAGTGATTATTTACAAAGAATTAATCAGTATATTTATATTTAGTACTGAAATTATATTTATATTTTAAAATGTTTAATTATATTCATAACCACCAATTTAACATCTACATCATAACAATCATATTTAAATAATGATGTTTCATGGTTCATTTAGACTCAATGTTGCATGTTTTATACGCTATCAAAAAGAGTTTTTATTTTTCTCTAATCTCAAGGTGTTATAAAATCAATGTGATATATACCATGAAAAATCATAAATGCATCTCTTTTAAATTTGGAATAATCATTTCCACATCCAGAGAAACACACAAACACACACACTCAATCTTGGTTTTTCACATTGATGGTGGTACTTCATGATCATGCTTCTTCCCACATTGACAATGGTACATCACAACCATAATCCATCCCCAATAACACATGCCAACCAAATTAAATCAAATTAAATTACAAATAATATCATATAAAACACCTCTTTCTTTTGAAGCATTTCTTCAAACATCTTTCTTACATAAAAACCATTTCATAAATTTTAAACAATCATTTTAAAATTATAATAAAAAATGATTTCCCAATATCCATTTGATTTTTCATATTTACTGTTCATGATCCCAAAATGGTTTCCTTAAAGAAGTCATACAATTGGTCTATATAAAATCCAAGAAAAAAAATTAAAAAAATCCAATCCTTTATCTTCTCAGTCATGTGGAGATGAGAGAGAAACCACATACCTCTCAACAAATGATGGAAACAAAAAACAACATTAAAAACGTCAAGGTCCTGGTTCACCAAACCTTCCCCTCAAAAAATCTATTCGATATCATCAAGATTGAAAATATGGAATATATATTTATTTAGGTTTCACTTTATATAATGATATATGTGAGATAAAACTAAATCATCTAGAGATAGAGAGAGGAAATAATGGGTTACCAATGAATCTGGATCTAGAACAAAATTTGATTATCCAAAATATACCTATGAATCAAATATAATTCATAAGGGAGTCTAGGTAGGAAGTGGAGTTATGAATTTAGAAGAATATGGGGAAACTTTGCGTATAAATGTCTTCAAAATGGTTAAAATCTAACTATTGAATCATTAAATGCATGAAACACCCCATAATATTAAAGGGTTAGAAGGATAAATGTTTTTACACATGTAAAAAAAGTGAACCATTATTTTGGGGAAGCTATAATGTTAGAAATCCACAATTAATTGTGCTTTTCATGGATTAGTGGTTAGGATGGGTGACCTTCTAGGAAGTTTCTTAGGCTATGTGTGAGTAAGGATAAAGAACATTTTAATAACATGTGTTGGACTATGGGGACAATCTTATGTCTGGAGATCCATTTAGGCATGTGGTTGGGCCCAATATAGGGGACCACATTTCTATGGGGAAACTAGTGATGTATGGTGGGATAGCACCTGATGTCCATGTTAAGGCATGGTTTCTATAGTGTCAGTAGGGCCTAGTTTCTATATTACTATCAGAGAAGGAACCCAACTAGTAGTGTGGTGGGCATGCCCAGGTTAATATTTAAGGTCCACAATGATAATTTTGGGCTATAAAGTGGGGAGGGGGTAATGAAACTCTCTAAAATGTTAAACAGTTAAAATGATAAATGTCAATACCCCTATAAACAAGGTTCACCTTTATTTTTTGGAGCCTACTAGATTAGTACTCTATAGTTAAGTGTTTTTGGAATAGAATACTGGCCATGATTGGTGATCATTGGGTAGGTTTCTAAGGTTGTTTGTGAATGAGAAAAAATAACGCTAAATGAACATGTCTTGGCCTATGGGGACATTTATTATTCTGTTGATCCATTCAGGTACATGGGTGTGCCCCATGTAGGGGACCATGAGTTTATGGGGAAACTAATCATACCTGGTGGGATAGGACATAATGGACATGTTAAAGCGAGGTGCATGTGCTATCAGTGGGGACTAGTTGTTACACTTCAAATCGCATGGTTAAGTTATATGGTTTGCTAAACCATGTTCATGTTACTACCTCCCAAATAGAGAGATGCATGGTTATTCCACATAGTTTGGAAAACTTTGTTCCAACCATTCTTTTCCCTCTATTACCATTTTCATTAATTCTTATGTGTATTCCCATGGTTTTTCCAAACCATGTTCTAATTTCTCTCCTTCCTAGTGACTCACTTGCTCACTTACATTTCTTCTTAGAGATAGTTCACAGTTTCTACTAACCATATTCAAACCATTCACTTCATAAAAGACTTCTCAAATAGTAAAAAACTCTCTAGAAGCTCCAGAAACATTACTCAATAATTATATAATCTCAAAAAAAGGGTTTAGTACAAAAAATAAAAGGCTTATATTCTCCCAACCATTGGTATTTACTTCATCAGAAAGATATTTACCAGTGTCGTTTTGGGAGAGTTTGGTCCACTGTTCTATAATTTTATTTTCACATTCCCACATCTTTTATTGAATATATCCATGCTTCAAAAAAACCATAACAAAAATGATTATTTTACCTTGTAAGAACTTTTCTGTAAAGACACGTAAAATTCAAGGAAATTTTTTTCTTAATTTTCTTTAGAATTTTAAAAGAGCGCGGTTTCAGACGGCACCTGATTCCGAGGTCCGGAGTACCCGGAATTAATTTCCGAAGTTTGGCTCGGGTACGTTCAGTGAACGAACGAGCGGGAATTCCTAACTTTTGATCCGGTGCTCGGAATTGAAATCCGAGGGCACCGATGAACTCGCAACGCCGATATTCGCTTAAAGAGACCTTTTCGGGAGTTGCGTTTGTTGTGGGTTGAAAGTTAAGTTTTGGGGTTTTCAGTTGAGCTAAATAAAATTTGTGTAAGACAAATTTTATTTTTAGTTTGTTAAAATCCTACCAAAGGGGGTTGGAAGTGGGACCCACACCCACTTAACCTCCCTTGGGAGGATTAAGTTTGGTGGGGTCCACACGAACCCCTAGACTTTTCAAGTTCCCTTAACCCCCTCTTAATTGACTTAAGTTACTTATTTAATTGTGGGAGTTAAACCCCCTTTTTGAATTTCAAACTTTTGAAATTCTTTTGTGTTTGTAATAATAAAATAAGAAGTTGTCTTATTTTATTATGGGTTGATTGTTTGTCTCCTTGAGAGCTTTTGGAGAGCTTCTTCTTCATCTTCAAGCTCTGACGAAGAACGAAGAACGCTCAAACTCCGACGAAGAACGACGCCTCTCTTCTTCGTCCTCGGTGTCAACGAGAGGGAACGCCGCTTCCTCCTCGGATTCCCTTCGTCGACATAAGAGGTTTCTCCATCGACATATCACATCAGACGTATCTCTTCGTCAACGGAATTGACGAACGACTACCGCGACGCCCGATCTCCGCGACGTCGACTTCCGCGGACTTAGTCAAATCCTCGAACTTTTACCCGAGGTAGGGGTTGTTGATTTCATTTTGGTTTCCTTATTCCTTTTCTTGCTCGTGGATCGCATGTCTACGTGAGGCATTTAAATATTTTATATAAGTGTTATTGTTAACGCGAGGGGGGTCGGACCGCACGAACACGGCCGAACCCCCCCCCCCTCCATCGTTCTTGTTTAATTCTTGCGGTGGAAGCAAAGTGGCATGGTGCCGTCGCACCACGCGGATTACCGTACGTTTATTTTTTTTTTACGCGGCGCCGTCGCGCCACGCCGGGGTAGAAACTTCAAGAACGTGACGCCGTCGCGCCGCGTTGAAAATAATCAAAGCACGGCGAAGGGGCGCGGTGCCGTCGCACCGCGCCGGATGACAAACGTCGCGGCCGGTTCCGGGCCGCGGCGGGACGAGGAGACCGCGGCCGGTTCCGGGCCGCGGCGGAAGAGAAGACCGGCGGCCGGGCCGCCGGCGTCGGAAGCCGAAGGGGGGACCGGAAATTTCCGGTCCCGTTGGAGAAAACCGGCCGGCCAGCTGGCCGGCCGGAAATCATTAAAACCGGGGAAATTAATTCCCCGGCCGTTTTAATAAAAACCCCCCTCTTAAAGAGGGGGGCGGTTCTTGAAGGAGGGGGGCAGCCGGCCCCCCCGGTTCTCTTGAATAAACCGGCCCCCACGTGGGGGCGGTTTCAATCAAGGGCGCGGCAATTGCCGCGCCGTTTTTCCAGGAACCGCGGGGCTTAGCCCCGCGTGCCGCCACCTCGCGGCGACTGGCCGCCGCCCGCCGCCGCCGCGCCGCCCCGGGGGGGGGGGGGGGGGGGTCGGGCCGGGTCGGCCCGGACCCGGACCCCCCGTTTCGAACCAGATTCGGTTTTTGGCCCATAACTTGAGCCTCGGACCTCCGAATGACGAACCGTCTGCGGCAACGCGATCCTTGGATCGAGATGGTCGTTTCGGTATATCGCACTCAAAGTTTCGTTTTACTTTGAGTTCGGCCGGGTTGGTTCGTTCACGAAACCAACCGGGCCTTCGGAGCGGAAACGCTCATATCTTGAGCTACGAACGTCCGATTGACGCGCCGTCAGTCGCGTTGAGTTCCTGTTGACGATACGGAACTTTTGGATACATAAACTCTGGTCTTTGTGATAGTTGATGTATCAGCCTCTCGGCTCGTGGAGCGGACCCTCCGAACGAGCTTGCTATGTGCGGGAACCCTAGTGCTGGCTGCGACTGCTACTACTACTACTGCTACTGTGACTGCGACGACGACAGTACAAAGATCCTGTGTGGTTTCGACGACGACGACTACAGCACTCAGCGATCCTACGTGGAACAGTGCAACCGAACCTGTGTGAGCTGAATCTTCTTTTTACCTTGAGCGGTGGAGCACTTGGGTGTAGCGGCGGACCCGTGGTACTTGACAGAGGTGGTGCGCTTGGATGCAGCAGCAGACCCTTGGCGGTGGAGCGCTTGGTTGTAGCGGCGGACCCGCGATACTCTACGGAGTGTGTGCGCTTAGTTGTAGCGACAGACCCGCGACGGTGGAGACGTGCGTGCGGAGTACGGAGACCGTGTAGATAACTGAGGCCTGACGACTGCTTGACCGACTCGACTTGGAGTGAGTCGACTAGCCCAGTGGACGGAGCGCCCAGTAGTTGGCAGCAGACCCACGGCGGACGGAGCGCCTAGTAGTTGGCGGCAAACCCGCGGTACTCGACAGGAGGAGTACCTCAGTAGGCTATCTGGGTGAGCGCCCGGTATTTGGCAGCAGACCCTCAGCGGACGGAGCGCCCGGTAGTTGGCAGCAGACCCGCGGTACTCGACAGGAGGAGTACTTCAGCAGTCTTAGGTTAGTGAGCAGTACCTCGGAGTCGTGACAGGACCACTGTACACTTCAGAGTTGGGGCTCTTCAACTTTTACGGTTTCGATAACGAAAATCCTGGTTTGAGCTGAGTCAATGATCTTTGTGATTCCTCATGATTGAGATGGGTCACTTGATAACTTAGGTATATGTATGGGCATATACCTGGGTAATGGTTATCCGTTGATTTCATAAACTTGTTATAATCTGTGTGGATTTACTTTTTACTCTTCTTTGTGGATTGGGTTGTTCTTGGGCTCGGTGTTGGAGCCGAACGGAAATTGATGACTTAGGTATATGTATGGGCATATACCTAAGCAGTGTCAGTTGTTACTTTGTGATTGTTACTTTTCTTCGTGGTTTATCCTTTGTGGATTTGAGAGACCTTCAGGGGTCTCGGGGTCCCTACTGAGTAGCTTATACTCACCCCTGCACGGGCTTTGCCCGCACTACGTTGTGTTGGTTGCAGACGACGGACAGCGTTGACCTTAGTTGAGGCTTGCAGAGCGGAACGGTACCCGGAGGTGGACCACTGGGCGGGACGTGCACGGAGCGGACGGCGGGACCCGTGGAGCAGAGGAGCTATCTGTACCCACCCTTCAGGTGGGATTTCCAGTGGACAACTCGGAGTAGCAGCTTTTACTTTTCAGTTGCTGTTTTTCCCTTTTCGAGTTGTACTTTACTTTCAGTTTGGGTTTGTATTCTGGCCCATTTACCTTTCCGCACTTTCAGTCGTACTCTACTTTGTTTAGTATTTACTTTCCGCTTGTTTACTCTATGGTGTGTGTTTACTTTTCAAAGGCAATGCCTTCCCTTTTTATCGGGATTTACGCCTTGGTGCTAGTCGCCAGCCCCTGGCCTATGGAAGGCGGGCTTGGGGTAGTCACGGCACGGACCCCGAGGGCGGGTCGTGACAAATTGGTATCAGAGGAGTTCAGTTCTACCGCGAACTCTGATCTTTTCTATGTGAAGCAATAATGTTTAGCGTATTGAGTATGGTTATCAGTCCAGGGAGTCCAGTGTTGGTGCGGCGGCCGACGTATCCGTACACCAGGACCCTGACTTCTGATTTCCGACTTAATGCACGAAAACATTGATTGCGTGTGTGTTTCAAAGTTTTCTTTGTGATTTCTTTGTGTCAGCTCACCAGGTTTACTGTTTGACCGTGGCGCACCTGTCTCCTTTCAGGATGGCCCCACGACGGCAGCCAGCTAGGGTTCCGAGAGTCGAGCGAGACGACAGCCCACCGAGCGATGAGGACTCGGGGCAGGGCCCTTTTCCAGTAGTGGCACCGACGGTAGCTTTACCCGCCGAGCCCCCGATGCTTCCAGCAGCAGCCGCTGACGATGCACGTCGCCTCAGCGCACTGCATGAGTTTCAGCGCCAGCGACCGCCCAGGTTTCGCGGGGAGACGGATCCCCAGGCAGCAGAGGACTGGCTGGAGGCAGTGGTTCGAGTGTTTAGGCTAGTGAGGACACCAGCAGACCTCATGGTGATCCTCGCTGCGAGCCTACTACACGCAGCAGCAGGACGATGGTGGAGCTTGATGCTCCAGGTGCACGATGAGGCATCTCTTCTTTGGAAGGACTTTGAGAGCCTCTTCCGCTCGGAGTTCGTCCCAGCCACCCTTCGTGCGGTGCGTATCCAGGAGCTTCTACAGCTGCGGCAGGGCAGCATGACGGTCGCTCAGTACTCGGCGAGATTTACCGATCTCTCGCGCTACTCGACAGACATGGTACGAGACCCCTTCTTCCGGGCCCGGACCTTCGAGCAGGGTTTGAGACACGAGATCAGGGCATCGCTGATCTCCCTCAGCATACCGACTCAGACAGGAGTACTGGAGCGGGCACTTCTGATCGAGATTTTCCTTGCTGAGTCTACACCAGCACAGCAACTCACCGCAGGGCGGCACGTGGCAGAGTCATCTGCAGCAGGTAGCCGACGGATGACTCAGGGTTCCAGGCAGACCAGACCTACCGGTGGCCGACTGCACGACTCAAGCTCAGTTGTACGGGGAAGTCGGGGTGGAGTCAGAGCCAGGCGTGCCGAGAGTGGGCAGTGTTACTCCTGTGGCGGGATTGGTCACATGGCTCGTGACTGTCCGACCCGCCATGTTGATGATCAGCAGTTAAGTGAAGAACCTCCCAGGCAGAGACAGAGGTTCGACCGTGGCGGTCCGCAGGGAGGAGGCGGACGAGGCAGAGGAGCTGGATGAGCAGCCGGTGGTTGGCGACGCTTTGAGGCTCTTCCACCACCACCACCAGGAGGTCCACCCCGACCGCAGGGGAGAGCTCTGCTTCAGGCAGCCGAGGCCTTCGATCATGGAACTCTGGGAGCCGATGGACAGGAGCAGAACTAGTGGATAACATCCTTTGTACTTATGGTTCCTTGTTGCTTTTGTGTAGCGTCTTGTATTATGAGCTGCAATAATAAAAGACGCATACCTTTGTGATATTTTCGTTCCTGTCCTCTTTCGTGATGTTACTAAGAGGTTCCGGTTTTGGCTGTTGACTTGACCCTCACTTGTGAGACATCTACTGGAGGAGACCTAGTTACCACACACTGATGCCGACAGTGTGACTCAACCCTTGGAGGCGAGAGTAACGGTTGAATCTCTTAGTAGTAGCGTCGAGGCCTTACGACGTCATCCTTGGTATGGATTAGTATCATCCATGTTAGGATTGACTGTTTTAGGCAAAGAATGTGGTTCATCCAGGGGATGAGACCAGATTTCTCTTTTCGGCAAAGAAGAAATCTTGCAGCTCTTGTGGGACCTGTGATGATCCAGGCCACGACAGAGAAGGTCCAGGTCATCCAGGAGCGGATGAGGACAGCTCAGAGCCGGCAGAAGTCATACGCTGACAGGAGGCGGAGGCCACTGGAGTTCGAGGATGGCGACCACGTCTTCTTGCGGGTCTCACCTCGACAGGGTATTCGGAGATTTGGCTGAGGCGGCAAGTTATCTCCGCGCTTCATTGGACCCTTCCAGATTCTCAGCAGGATTGGTAAGGTGGCTTATCGCCTGGCTCTACCACCTCTGTTGCACCGGGTGCACGACGTCTTCCACGTATCCCAGCTGAGGAGATACGTGCACGACCCGACGCACATCATTGATCATGGAGAGCTTGACGTTGACGATGGGGCGACTTTTACGGAGGTCCCGGTGGAGATAGATTATCGACAGGAGCGGGTCCTGCGTGGGCGATCGATTCCTCTCATGCACATCGGTTGGCAGCACGGGAATCTCCAGGAGAGCACATGGGAGCGGGAGGCTCAGATGCGTGCTCAGTACCCTCTTTTGTTTCCCTATTTTTTGATGTAGCTTTACGGGGACGTAAATCCCTGATGTGGGAGTAATTTAAAGACCCGTAAAATTCAAGGAAATTTTTTTCTTAATTTTCTTTAGAATTTTACAAGAGCGCGGTTTCAGACGGCACCTGATTCCGAGGTCCGGAGTACCCGGAATTAATTTCCAAAGTTTGGCTCGGGTACGTTCAGTGAACGAACGAGCGGGAATTCCTAACTTTTGATCCGGTGCTCGGAATTGAAATCCGAGGGCACCGATGAACTCGCAACGCCGATATTTGCTTAAAGAGACCTTTTCGGGAGTTGCGTTTCTTGCGGGTTGAAAGTTAAGTTTTGGGGTTTTCAGTTGAGCTAAATAAAATTTGTGTAAGACAAATTTTATTTTTAGTTTGTTAAAATCCTACCAAAGGGGGTTGGAAGTGGGACTCACACCCACTTAACCTCCCTTGGGAGGATTAAGTGTGGTGGGGTCCACACGAACCCCTAGACTTTTCAAGTTCCCTTAACCCCCTCTTAATTGACTTAAGTTACTTATTTAATTGTGGGAGTTAAACCCCCTTTTTGAATTTCAAACTTTTGAAATTCTTTTGTGTTTTGTAATAATAAAATAAGAAGTTGTCTTATTTTATTATGGGTTGATTGTTTGTCTCCTTGAGAGCTTTTGGAGAGCTTCTTCTTCATCTTCAAGCTCTGACGAAGAACGAAGAACGCTCAAACTCCGACGAAGAACGACGCCTCTCTTCTTCGTCCTCGGTGTCAACGAGAGGGAACGCCGCTTCCTCCTCGGATTCCCTTCGTCGACATAAGAGGTTTCTCCATCGACATATCACATCAGACGTATCTCTTCGTCAACGGAATTGACGAACGACTACCGCGACGCCCGATCTCCGCGACGTCGACTTCCGCGGACTTAGTCAAATCCTCGAACTTTTACCTGAGGTAGGGGTTGTTGATTTCATTTTGGTTTCCTTATTCCTTTTGTTGCTCGTGGATCGCATGTCTACGTGAGGCATTTAAATATTTTATATAAGTGTTATTGTTAACGCGAGGGGGGCCGGACCGCACGAACACGGTCGAACCCCCCCCCCCCCCCCTCCATCGTTCTTGTTTAATTCTTGCGGTGGAAGCAAAGTGGCGTGGTGCCGTCGCACCACGCGGATTACCGTACGTTTATTTTTTTTTTACGCGGCACCGTCGCGCCACGCCGGGGTAGAAACTTCAAGAACGCGACGCCATCACGCCGCGTTGAAAAGAATCAAAGCACGGCGAAGGGGCGCGGTGCCGTCGCACCGTGCCGGATGACGAACGCCGCGGCCGGTTCCGGGCCGCGGCGGGACGAGGAGACCGCGGCCGGTTCCGGGCCGCGGCGGAAGAGAAGACCGGCGGCCGGGCCGCCGGCGTCGGAAGCCGAAGGGGGGACCGGAAATTTCCGGTCCCGTTGGAGAAAACCGGCCGGCCAGCTGGCCGGCCGGAAATCATTAAAACCGGGGAAATTAATTCCCCGGCCGTTTTAATAAAAACCCCCCTCTTAAAGAGGGGGGCGGTTCTTGAAGGAGGGGGGCAGCCGGCCCCCCCCGGTTCTCTTGAATAAACCGGCCCCCACGTGGGGGCGGTTTCAATCAAGGGCGCGGCAATTGCCGCGCCGTTTTTCCAGGAACCGCGGGGCTTAGCCCCGCGTGCCGCCACCTCGCGGCGACTGGCCGCCGCGGCCCCCGCGGCCTCCGCGCCGCCGCGCCGCCAGGCCGCCGCGCCGCCGCCGCCTGCCGCCGCCGGCCGCCGCGCCGCCGCCGCGCCGCCCCGGGGGGGGGGGGGGGGGGGGGGGGGGGTCGGGCCGGGTCGGCCCGGACCCGGACCCCCCGTTTCGAACCAGATTCGGTTTTTGGCCCATAACTTGAGCCTCGGACTTCCGAATGACGAACCGTCTGCGGCAACGCGATCCTTGGATCGAGACGGTCGTTTCGGTATATCGCACTCAAAGTTTCGGTTTACTTTGAGTTCGGCCGGGTTGGTTCGTTCACGAAACCAACCGGGCCTTCGGAGCGGAAACGCTCATATCTTGAGCTACGAACGTCCGATTGACGCGCCGTCAGTCGCGTTGAGTTCCTGTTGACGATACGAAACTTTTGGATACATCAACTCTGGTCTTTGTGATAGTTGATGTATCAGCCTCTCGGCTCGTGGAGCGGACCCTCCGAACGAGCTTGCTATGTGCGGGAACCCTAGTGCTGGCTGCGACTGCTACTACTACTACTGCTATTGTGACTGCGATGACGATAGTACAAAGATCTTGTGTGGTTTCGACGACGACGACTACAGCACTCAGCGATCCTACGTGGAACAGTGCAACCGAACCTGTGTGAGCTGAATCTTCTTTTTACCTTGAGCGGTGGAGCACTTGGGTGTAGCAGCGGACCCGTGGTACTTGACAGAGGTGGTGCGCTTGGATGCAGCAGCAGACCCTTGGCGGTGGAGCGCTTGGTTGTAGCGGCGGACCCGCGATACTCTACGGAGTGTGTCCGCTTAGTTAAAGCGACAGACCCGCGACGGTGGAGACGTGCGTGCGGAGTACGGAGACCGTGTAGATAACTGAGGCCTGACGACTGCTTGACCGACTCGACTTGGAGTGAGTCGACTAGCCCAGTGGACGGAGCGCCTAGTAGTTGGCAGCAGACCCACGGCGGACGGAGCGCCTAGTAGTTGGCGGCAAACCCGCGGTACTCGACAGGAGGAGTACCTCAGTAGGCTATCTGGGTGAGCGCCCGGTATTTGGCAGCAGACCCTCAGCGGACGGAGCGCCCGGTAGTTGGCAGCAGACTCGCGGTACTCGACAGGAGGAGTACTTCAGCAGTCTTAGGTTAGTGAGCAGTACCTCGGAGTCGTGACAGGACCACTGTACACTTCAGAGTTGGGGCTCTTCAACTTTTACGGTTTCGATAACGAAAATACTGGTTTGAGCTGAGTCAATGATCTTTGTGATTCCTCATGATTGAGATGGTTCACTTGATAACTTAGGTATATGTATGGGCATATACCTGGGTAATGGTTATCCGTTGATTTCATAAACTTGTTATAATCTGTGTGGATTTACTGTTTACTCTTCTTTGTGGATTGGGTTGTTCTTGGGCTCGGTGTTGGAGCCGAACGGAAATTGATGACTTAGGTATATGTATGGGAATATACCTAAGCAGTGTCAGTTGTTACTTCGTGATTGTTACTTTTCTTCGTGGTTTATCCTTTGTGGATTTGAGAGACCTTCAGGGGTCTCGGGGTCCCTACTGAGTAGCTTATACTCACCCCTGCACGGGCTTTGCCCGCACTACATTGTGTTGGTTGCAGACGACGGACAGCGTTGACCTTAGTTGAGGCTTGCAGAGCGGAACGGTACCCGGAGGTGGACCACTGGGCGGGACGTGCACGGAGCGGACGGCGGGACCCGTGGAGCAGAGGAGCTATATGTACCCACCCTTCAGGTGGGATTTCCAGTGGACAACTCGGAGTAGCAGCTTTTACTTTTCAGTTGTTGTTTTTCCCTTTTCGAGTTGTACTTTACTTTCAGTTTGGGTTTGTATTCTGGCCCATTTACCTTTCCGCACTTTCAGTCGTACTCTGCTTTGTTTAGTATTTACTTTCCGCTTGTTTACTCTATGGTGTGTGTTTACTTTTCAAAGGCAATGCCTTCCCTTTTTACCGGGATTTACGCCTTGGTGCTAGTCGCCAACCCCTGGCCTATGGAAGGCGGGCTTGGGGTAGTCACGGCACGGACCCCGAGGGCGGGTCGTGACATTTTCATTCCTATCCAAAATCTTTATCAGTACCTGAATCAAAATTGAATTTTGATTAAGGTCAAAATTATCCCATCATGTGACTTGATCTGTGTTTGGATAATACTTCTTCAATTGAGATATATGAAAAACAATTCACAGAAAACTAAACCTTTACAGGAAAGTAAATTGATAATCCACATCTCTAACTCATTCAAGAATCAAAAATTATATAATGTACTGATAAGAAACGTTCCTTTCATACCAAAATGATAATCCCTATTTTAGGAGATATTATCGAGAAAACATGATCACCCGCATCAAATGATAATGGTCGATGATGATGATCCCCATAAAATATATGAAGACTTTTCTCTATCAACATTATCATTCAAATAATATAAATATTCTCTATATCACAAACACAAGTCTTTTTTAGATAAGTGACATCTCACATTCTTCTACCCAAAATGTGGATAAAATAAGGAAAAATATTAAAAGATATAAAAGGATCCATTTGTATCAAGTCTTTGTTACTATTGTTGTTGGAAAACTCCACTAATGGTGTATATTCCTTCCATAAGAGAAAAAAATACCTTACACGAGATCTAATCATGTCTTCTAACAATTGTATTGTTTTCTCAGATTATGTATCTATTTGAGGATGATAAGTTGTTCTCATGGTTACCTATGTTCTATGGAATTTATTCAATGATTTCCAAAAATGATATGAAAACCTAGAATCTTAGTAAAAGACAATTGAAATTGGAATTCTATGTATATTTTTAATCTCCCAATTGTTGAGTTTGGAAAATTATTTCATCATATTGGATTCATGAATAGGAATGAAGTGAGATAACATTATGAGATGATCCATAATCCCCCTTATGTCATTGTGTTTCCAAACCATTCATGGTAGTCCTATGACAAAATCTATAGATATCTACTCCCATTTCTACATAGGAATCAATAAATAATGAAATATACTAGTTGGGCATTGGGGATCCACCAAGACCTACTAAAAAATGAGGTTTCTTAGAAAAAACATCAAAACCTTTCTCTTCATTCCAACCCACCAAAAATATCCTCTCAATGTATTATACATTTTTTTAATAATTTTATGAACATCCCATTTAAAGTTGTGTAAGGAACTAAGAAGTTATTATTGATAAGATATGGTAGCCACAATCAAATATCTAAAACATATCATAGATCTCTAATCTAGAATCCATCCATTAATGGTCTCCCTACCATTAAGATTTAACCTCATAGACATACATTTTGGATAATATTTTTGAACATCCCCAACCATAAAAACCCAATAAGGAACAAAATTGACTCAAAAAAACAACAGAAATAATGTACTCAGTATAATCTATATGTATATTAGTTAGTACTTACATTTACTAACATTGATCTAAAGCTTTATGATCTAAATTTTTCACATGACTTCCTACTCAAAGTATCAACTATGAAATTCAATTTACCATTTGTATACATCAATTCAAATTCAAATATCTGAAGATATTCCATCCATCATAATTGGATTAAGTTCAAATATCTTTGTCAGAAGATATGCTTAATGATTTTAAACATGGAAAATTTCCCACAAAAAAGATAACTACTCCATGAAATCAAATCATGGACTTTATAACAAAATTACAAATCATGTGTTGGGTAGATGTTACCATTCACCCCTAACTGTAAAGATCTATAATCTACAATATAATCATTTTAAAAGAGAAAATGTCCTATCCTAGATACAAATGTATCACAATAGGCCACATATTCATTTCCTAAATATGTAAATATAATGATATGTGAAGATATAAGACAAAACATAAACTATTGGAATAATTTTTGACACTCATTTCATTATCCAAAAGGTGTAACTTTCCTTGTTAAAGCTGGAATTAGTGAGGGAAGTCATAAAAATAATGAAAAAAGCATCTATAGTATCATGAAAATCTAAGGAAACTGCATATCTAAAAATAATTTCTTTATTTGTTTTCGGGAGAAAAAATCTTATATCATGTTAGGATCAATAAAACAACACATTTAGTGATTACATGACTAAGAAAACATAATCATGTATCCAAAAATAAAACATTGAAATCTATGAATAAAGGCTATGTTCCCACAAGAAACTCAATACTATAGTCAATTGTTGCTCATGGTTCACCTTAGTCCGAGAATACACTAAAACATCATTGATTGACACTGCAAAAAATATATATTCAAGTTACCTATGCAATAATTTATTAATCAATTCCATAAACACTTTTAGTGTATTCATAAATCTAAATGGAACCACCATATACTTGTAGTGTTCTTACTAACTTTGAAAAGATGTTTTCAAAATATACTTCTTCTCAAGTTGTAGTTAATGATATCTTTATCCTAAATAAATTTTAGAGAACCATTTGGAATCCCTCAAAACTAATAACGAACACCTTGAGTCATACCGGGCACATCGCGTATCTGTTTGAGGTGAAGTTGATTATTACACATAAAAAATGAATTATGGATCGTTTTCCTAAAGTATCAAAACAATACAAATGTTTTTGTTTGGTATTGAGTATGTTAGTTGTTTTTTTCACTAAAATTAATGTCAATTTTGAATAAAAATATGCACTTGGAGTCATACTGGTCACATTGTGCATTGGATTGAGATGAGGCTAATTCATACACATCTCAAATGACTTATGGATATTTTTCCTTAAGTATCAAAACAATATGAATCTGTTTACTCATTTTTTGAGTATGTCACTTATGTTTTTTACTAAAATGACACTTTAAACTAGAAAAACTCACTTTAGTCATACGGTTTTCATCGTGTGTGGGTTTGACATGAGACTGATTTATACATGTTAAAAATTAATTATGAATAATTTTCCTAAATTACCAAGAAAAAAACAAGAATATTTTTTTAGTTTTCAATGTGTAACACTTTTTTGTATTAAAATTTCAATTTTAAACTGATAACAGACACTTTTGACATTATCCTTCCTCGATGACCAAGATGTATCAATGATGATTTTACTCCAATAGTTCTCTCATACACCTACTGACTTTGGTGGTTTATTACACACATATTCATTCAAACATTCAAGTTATTTTATATATATGTTTGATGATTGGTATTTTTACAGATGTTGCATCAATAACACTAGTTGATAAATTGAAGCTTCTAACACATAATGATCTTATAAAGGGTTTACTACCATCTATAAAATCACTTAAACAAGTGGTGAAAAAAAATCATTTCAATAATCCACCTGAAACACTTGCACAATGCTTCTTATCTTAAGTGACAAGTGTTGTGTAAATTTTTCAACAATTTTTCTCAAACACAATCTTGGAATGATCCTCATTATACTTCATTGCCCAAAAATTTTATTATTTTGAAGTCAGCGCTTCATATCCTCCTCTGTCTCAATCTCCATCATCCCCACCACCTCCATGTCATTCTCTGACTCTGAATCTACCTCCACCTTTTCCCCTGCCTCCTCCTCCACCTCTGCCTTTTCCTCTACCTCCACTATTTCCCAAAAATTTTATTGTTTGTAGTTCAATCCTTTTAAACAAATTTATTTTCTCCATTATACTTCTCCTTGATAAAGAGATCAAAAATAATATATCAGTATTCTAAAACTAATTCTTCTCACCCCAAATATATTTATAAGGTCATAAATCATACTAGATCACAAATATAGTAGGAAAACACCAAAATTATTTCCAATATAAATTTTGGAAACAAGTACGCTTCCCACTTGTATCTAAACAGATTTATTTCTTCTTTTGAGTATATAGGTTGTTAAAAATCCTAATAGTACTGAGAAAATATAGACAAACAAATTATTATGAAATATATTTAATTAAATTGCAATTACCTTTAGAAATTACCTATTTGGGGATGCTGGTCTTTTCATGATTTATGATCTCTTTTATAAATTTTCAAACATAATATCTACAATTGATGTCATTATCTTATTTTGGACATTATGGAAACATGACCAAAATAATTAAATTGTTTTTAAATGTGTTGATAGTTAAATATTTCTATATATACCATAATTTTTTTTTCTATTTGTAGTAATACAAATGCTTTATCTCTTTAGATACCAACTTCATTCCATGATTTATCCTAGATTTAGTGATTTCCCTATCATAAAAAAATCTTATTAAAACACATGATTAAATGTATAATTTAATGATTTTCTATAAAATCCTAATTAAATTATATTAAAAATTCATAATACACATCATGGGTGGTAGGATGGTTAGATATCCATTCATTGGATCCAAAAAAATTAATATTCAAGGTGTCCATATTGACTGTGATCAGCATCTAGAGCATCCTAAAAAAACAAAAAAAAATTAAGTCTTGAAAAAATTAAAAATATATTTTATATGATTAGATTATAGAGTTTTACCTTTGCATTGTAGGCATAAAAATGAGTCTGTTGTATGATACTTTTTTATTAAACACTTTGATTAAATTATCTTTTTTCTTCTTAATTTATCCATCATCCAATGTTAGTTCTCCTGTAGAAATGATACAGGTATTAATGAATCCAAATCGTGCTTCGTACAATCTTCCCTTTATATAGTTTTAATATAAATTCCTGTAGAAAATATAAATAGTTATTAACTTTAATAAACATATTATCTCAATATTTGGATAGATGTATTATGAAAATGTACCTTATGTATTTATTCACAATTAAGACGCTCATCCATTCATGATTGAGAATATCATTTAGAGTCTTGAGACCAATTTTTATGCCAAGTAATTTCCATATATTTCTTCTTCATATTCAATGTAAGATGGAGTTTTATATTTTAATTTGGTCTCTTTATGATGTTTTATTAATAATAAATTTTTATCTGGAACTAACGGGGAGAAGGTACTCTCAGAAGGTCATTTTTTTTCTTGGTCGATTCACCAGATTTTCTTGATTCAACTATATGTTTCCCCAGAGCTTTATCCATCTGTAATATCAAACCTCACTTTAGAAATTTTATCATTACCATTACAGGTTTTTCATATGAAAAAATTTATTAAATAAATAGCTCAGGTATATTTATAAGATTAGACATCTATGTTATCAAATCTCTAATTGCATCATTGACCATTGTAATATCTGGACCATCAAGTGGAATAGAACACTCAGTAGTCAACTCATGAGATACCTCAATCTCCACTCTTATGTGATATTTTGGTAGTTATTGATAGTGTATATTGTCTCCCTATATATTATACATTTTACCCATCGCAACATGGCGGTTCGTGGGTGTTGAGAAATACAAATCACATACAACTGTACCCTAAAGAATTTTAGAAATATAAATTTATCAAAAGTTATTTCATTCAATTTTAGAAGAAATATTAATCAAAAAATTTATTATCATGGGAAAGGTATGAAGTTATGGAGAATGAATAGCCTCAAAGCTAGTGAGATTATTTAGTTCATGTACAGATCATTTCCCCACCTCTAGTTCACTTTAATTGTTTCTCATACATTGGTCTGCCAAACTAGACCAAACAATAATGAATTGCAGTGAGTCTATTTGTATCTATAATCATCTCACAATATTATATATTTCTTCATGTGTTTTTATCTTCTTTAAATATGTTTTAGGGGAAACTTCAAAACCTAATCCTTTAACACAACCATATTATTCTGGCCACTTCAAAGCTATTGAAAGTATCTTTTCTTCTAGTATGGTCATTATCGATTCTTGTTTCTAAACCATATAAAAAATATGAACATAAATAGATATTTTTATTTAATATTTTTATAAAGAATAAAAATTTAAAATTATTCCATACTTACACATGTTTCTCATACTATTTTTGTGTTTTCATCAACTAATTTGCCCTCCTTATTTACACGGGCCTCCTTCTATAGAATGTGACTTGGGATGGAAGTGGGTTAATATTTTGATTTATAAATATAAATATAATCAAAGAAACATATTTTGTTTTTATATCACATAATAATAATTTTATTGTTGATTTAAAATACATACAAATTTCTTCTCTAATTAAGCGTACCCCATTCTTGCTTTGCGATAGGGGTACGTTGGTTTTGATGCACATTCTTTATTTTTAGAACTCTCTTTTTGTGTCATAAATTAACAATTTTGAATCAATTTAGATAAAATAAATAATTTCAAATAATATATTATCAATTAAAATTCACCAGAATTGATTTCTCATTATGATGATTGATGAAATAGGTCCATGTTTCAGCTTTATAATGTGTGTATAACTAACCGGTGGGTGAGGCTTTACTTTTCCCTCTGTATCCCTAAGATGTAACTCTGTAAGAAGAGACTATAAGCCTCTATGGTCTTTTATAGCATCCATTAAGAAAAGTTTCTTATAGAAATATTCTAAAATAAATGAACTATATAAGGGATAATAAAAATTCAATCAATATTTCATTATATAATTTTTTTTGTAAGTAGAGAAATTATATCGTAAAATTATCATTATATATTTACAAAGTATTTCTTTCATTATAGGTTGGATGTGGTGTCATGAATCAATATCAATTGGAACATTCATCCTCATTATGACCCTAAGATAACTAATGAACATTAACTTGATTGGGGTTAATAGGTTGGTCGCGTTGATTCCAACCAACCTCTAATTTTATACTATGAATTATTGCCTTTATAATTTTATTCACCATTATGATTCTGCGTCATTGTTGTGTTTTTTCACCAACATGTTGTTGGTCACCGAATAATTCTGCAGTTTCATCATCAATATCCTATTCTTTCTCAAGATTGGTAACATCATCATGTTCAGAAGACATTGTTTTCATGAGTTTTCAAACATTTAATTTGTCTTGAATAACAAAAATACAATACACTCAATGCATAAAAGTCCAAATTTGAATTAATCTTGCATAAAAAATATTACTATCTTGAAAATAGATATAATAATTCAATAATCCAGTACAACTAACCTTCACTACCTTTATTTAATCTGTCCTCAGGTTCTTGATTTCCTTCCATCTCTTATATCCATCTTCCGATGTGTTTTTTATGTTCTCTCCCACTAGTTTTTCAAATGATACTTCCAATAAAACCATGAAAAAAGTATTTAACTACTCCTAACTTCTGGTATAGTGTGGTCATCATCCTTTTCCTTACCTCAATATTTTTTAGCAATCTTATCACTTATATCCTATGATATTGGAATATAATAGGGTAGGTTCTTCTCCTACTTCTCTATTTTTCACGGGATTAGATGAAAAATAGTAGTATCAACATCTTTCTCTTATTAATCTTCTTCTATTATATATATGTATCATAGGACTCCTCTATATTCTTCCTCGACATATTAGTTATTATTCTTAGATATCATCGGTCTCCTTTAGTTCAATACATAGGGACTTTCTTGGTAGCAAAAATATTTTATTCTCAGTATATCTCTTCTTCTTCTCCTACTATTTTATAATCAATAAATATCATGAATATTGTTTCCATAATAAAATATATAAAATAATTGATCCTTAGTGGTAGGAAATCTTCTCATCCAAACTAATAGATATTTTCCAGTTTGAATTCTCCTAAAATATCAATCAAATCCTAGTTAATATATTTATTTAAACTCCTATGATACTCTAGATATTTTCAACTTCAAACACTCTTCAAAATATACATCATTTTTAATTCTTTTCCATATCTACATAGTATTATGCAGTGGATCCTATCATAGTGAAAATTCTCCTATAATAATATTATCATCACATAATCAATATTCTACTTATTCCTCATCTTAGATTATATCAAAAATTCTTTCATTGAGTAACTGTGATGTTTATTTCCATAATTAATTGATCTTACATCATCATGTTTTTTAGAATATAATGTGCTATAATATGGGAATATTTTATTATATGAATCCCATATTTTGGAACTTCATAAATTGTTGTAATTTTATGATTTTTATCATAAGTATTATTTAGTACAATGATTCTATTTTCCTTTCCAAATTTTACATCTTTTAACTAATATTTCATAAGACTCAGTGAGTCTTATGTTTTCAATAAAAAAATTATTCTTCTCATTGGGAATCCTCTATTTTCTAAAATCTAGAAATCTGATAAGTTTTATACCTAGACAGTTAAACTTATAGGATATATCTAATAAAGACTTATGAAATTTAAAACAAGGTCTTACATTATCATAAAATTATTACATGATTTCAAATTCTAACACTATTTCAAATAGAGTCTTATGTGATTTCAGTAAAAGTATTATGAAATCTCAAAGCCTTATGAAATCTCACTAAAGTGTTTCAAAGATTCAAGATTATTACAAAAACTTCAGGTAATAGCCATTATCTTAGCTAAGTATATAATTATTTAAATCAGTTTAAAGATTCTTTAATCTATCTCAGTTCCTTCTCAAATTATTCAAATCAATTCAAAATATCATCCAAACTGTCTCATTTTCCTGATACAAAATTCTATAATCTCAATACTCTATGGATAGTTTTTTTAACTTCCAACTATATTTATCTTCATTTAATAAAAACTATAAATCTATTTAGGAATATAGTTTCTCTAAACTCACTTGAATATTATAGTATTCTATGTATTCATCTTCTATTATCATTAGAAATTGATGCATTTCAAATAAACTCAGTAATTATATCATGTAAGGGTTTCCTTACAAGAACCTACCTAGACATATATTTCATGATAGTAGTAGAAAAACTTCCTTTTCTTATCTATATATAATTATCACCTCTATTTATTTTTCTCTTCCATGTCACCCAATCTCAGCGCATATTAACTTTAATTCACTCAACTATATTGAAAAAAATACAATTTCATCTCCATTAATCCATTTAGGTGACTCAAGATTTATGTTAAAGGTGTTGTATTTCCTATATTGTTTAGGGAAATTATTATAATGTTAGTATCCTATCTTCTATGTGGGGTGATATCATAGTGAGTCATGTGAACTTTATATATAGTGAGCCTTCTCTAAACTGTATTAATCAAGTAATAATTAGTGATTCACCTAAGAAAATGAGTGATTCATTCTCATTCATTAGACAATCCTATATATTGGAGGTGAACCAAGTAATCCATATGTTTTTTTTTCTATTTCATTAATTTCATATAAAAGGAGATTTTGAGATATCCATATATTCTAAATAATCATAAGAACAAGATATATTAAGTGGTAATGAAATAAATTTAATTTTTATACACTAATTCACCTCCATCCCCTAGTATTTTCAACTTGTGGGCCTAAAAACCAATATCATAACTTTAGTATGTTTTTTATTTGGATTATTATCTCAAAGTGTAGAGAATGGTGTATATAAGAAATCAAAATGGTTTTCTGATATTTTATGGAATAAATTTTTAATTGTCAAAGAATCGTATGTGTCGCTACTTTCAATATCATGTCATGGAGATTTATTTAATGTTTATTTATCAAATCAAATTTGATGATGTAACTATATTATTTCTCTATGATAAATACCAAAAATATTTTAAATTGGATTCTAAAGGTTAAACACTTTGAAAAAGTAATTATCTAACATGGTGTATAATAAATTTATAGAAAGAAAATTTTCAAAATTAATATAAGAAAAATTATTAAACATGTATTAGATTGATTTATAAGTCAATTAGGTGAAACTTCGAGTTAATTAAAATAAATTTGACTATATAAATATAATTTACATAGAATCTATTGATTCATTCTTTAACTGATTGGTTGATATTGTAGAAACATGTGTATCCTAGGTGAGGTTATTGTACATGTGAACATTATCAAGAAAATCCTATAAATACTCCATACTTTAGTTAAAAATTTTTCATTATGTAATAAGGTTTCATAAAAATTGTATCCCTTAATGATCTTTAAATAACACTTTTAAAATATTATATGAGGATGAATTAAGATCTTTATATAGTAGAAAAGTAAATGAATTTTATAGATTTTAAGGATTTGAGAAATTAATAAATTGGAAATGATCTTGAGGATGAAAAAGTAATTGAAATGATGGAGTTAATATACTATAATATAAAAATAAGGAAAGGTAGATTTAGAGGAAAATTTATATTCACGTGTTTTTGATGTGAAAAGATTTATCATCTCACTACTAAGTTCCCAAAAAAGTTTCAAGAAGAAGAGTATGTGGGATAGGCTTCAAAAAAACTCACAATACTAATGATAATTGGAGAAACATTTATAAACCTAAAATATTATATGTTACATTTATATCCTATACTGATGAAAATTTTTATTTGTTAAAAAAATAAATTCATGATTATAAATATAGTAAAATGATATAACGGCCATTGTTTTCTATCAATCTAAATATTAACAAGTTAATTAAGTTGACAATGATGGGTAAAAAGGAGTAGTAAAATTGAAGGTAGAACTCATAGTATCCATAGAATAGATTTATGTCAAAATAATTTGTTCTAAAAAGGAAAATAACATTTTCATAGATTTAAAATAGTACATCTAATAACAGGAAGAAAATATTGATAGAATAAAGGAGGATATAGAATCACTCAAATCAATAAAATGTGAAGATCAAGAAAAATTTCTTGGGTTAAATATTAAAGTTGAATAATAAAACTATAATTTTTAATATATTTTATACTAATATAAAGGAATATAGAAATAAATTTGATTATCTTGAATCTAAAGTGGCTGATTCTAAGAAAAAACTTGAGGAACATTTAAAATCCTCAAAAAATATTGGAATTTTCTTCAATAAGACTCTATATTGGGTGTATATTTGATGAGAAAAAAAATAAAAGAAGAATCCTAGAGGATGTTTGATAACTTATTAAGAAACAAAATACCACAAGTTGATATAAAAATTATCTTGGGTTATGATGGTAGAAAAAAAGATTAATTCCAAGGAGAAAATGAAAGTAGTTCACCAAGAAAGATGATTGGACTGGGTGTTTCCCCAAAAATAATATTAGGAAAAAAATATGATAGTATATAATACACCTCATGTTATTTTTAAGTTATATGGAATTTTACACATTTGGTAGATATAGATTATAATATAAAGGGAAGTAAAATTATAGATATATATTTAAGACTACAAAATAAGGTTTCTGATGGTATTCCTTATCAATATAAATTTGTATTTTAAGTTAATTTTTTTACAATATATGGTCATATGTTAATATATTGTTATCTTAGAAGGATTAGATAATCACTCATGTAAATTATTAATTCACCTTATTAAATGTTTAATTAAATTGAATCAAAGTATAATTTACTATCAAAAGATTAGTTTTATCTATTATAGAAATATTGTATTGAACCAACCTAGGTCGACCTGACATGTCACCTGATCTGGATCACCACAAGTCCTCAAGTGTGACTCCATAAATTATGAAGGCTGAAGACTAGTGTTGAGGATCTAAAATATGCCATGGGGAGATGATACTCTCTAATAAGATTTCAATAATAGTGAAAAATAACTAAACTCATATATAGGGATAAACTTTAGAGTACGCATAATAAAAAAATAAAATAGAAGCATGATATAATAAATTAAATAAAATATATATTCATATAGAGTCAAATCATAAAACAAATGGTCTCCCACTGAACTGACCACATATATAAAATAAACAAACTAAAAATAAATTCAATAGGCTCTAGTACCAACACTAAGCCAAACCGCATACCCAATATCCACAACACTCGAGATGCACCAATCCATTCCTGATACTTCATATGAGAAACTCTCTATGATCAAGAAACACTGGTCTTTAGACCCATATATCATGAAACCTATGATCTAACCAAAAAATAAGACATTAGGTCTGCACAAACACTAGGGTGCACGTACAGGTGGTGAGAAATAAATCTCAGTAGGTCATCCCAGATGGTGGACCTATAATCTGCTTTCATAATAAGTTTATGCACATTTTATATGCCCATACTATCTGAAAACTAAAATGGTTGTAATAAAAAACTGTTGCATAAAAATAAATGTAAAAATTAAAAAAAACACGGGTTCTAGTCCAACACTGGAGGTAAATATACCCATGATCTAGCCCCCTATAGAGGATTTATAGTGCAAGGCTCACCCATCCACACAAAAATTGGTGTATCCACCATATATACACTAGATTTCCAAGATGTCTAAACATAACAAGCATGAATTTAATACCCTTGTACATAACCATATGCATCAATATGAAAAATCACATATATCTTTCTCTAGGACTCCAATAGAATGACTTGAACTGGTGACAGGAACATCTAGTTTGATATAACTAGAGAATTTATCAATCTCAAAGGTCTTGAAGAATGAATCGGGAACCATCTATATACCCAAAAATAGGTGGGATCCATAAATAAAATTTGGAGTGAAAAAAATCCATGGGTATGGGAAAGAAACAACATCCATATCAGAAAAAACCTACTACATAAGTGCCTCGACACCTCATGAGCCTGAAGCCACTCTAGCCAAGGCACAAACTCACATAAAGGGGGGTTGCACTCATCTAAATCACCCATTATCCCACTAATCCCATTTAACCAAAACTATCCAGTGGAGAAGAGAACCATATCAAAACATAGGTTCAACTCTTGATCCAAAATTTAATGAACCAGCCCAGGTTACCCTCAAACCTAACACCCAACCTAATCTACCACATACCTAAAGGGAATCCTTGATCCCTATAGGTTGGAAATAAGCACTCAGGAATCAAAAAACAACCAGCGGGAATGATTTCACTTGACCTGAAGTAAAAAACATTTAATATATATATATAGTGGATATAAATTTCATAATAGAAGAAAGGAAAAATATATTCCCTAAAACTGAAAGAATATAATTGAAATGATATAACTCAAGCCATAAAAACAACCCAAATTACAAGTACAATAGTAAAGTAAAACTAAAACAAAAACTAACTACTCTATATGATAGTGAGGGAAAACTCCAACTATCTCACCTCTAGATACCCACACTCAGCTGACAAAAACCTCTCCACCTCACTGTGGATCCTTTCCTTTAACTACATCAAAAGACATAACCTAGTCTACATACTGCCAAAGGGGTGTATAGGGTGTGTTCTAAATAGGTTTAGTAGGTTACCACCAAGGTTTTCTATAACAAGTCTCTATATAAAAATATGAACATTATCAACTTTAAAGGAAGAAAAGATTTATAAATAGTTAAATAGTTCTTATATCGAAATCATGGTAAAATATTCCCCTTTTTCCACAGTTCTAAATAATTGAGGTAATGTAGTTTCAAGTCATATCACATATATCAAAGTAGGTAATCAACTCCAAAAAAATATAAAGAAAAGCATAGGTAACATCACACCATGCATCACTACATGTCATCATATCTAGATCACTCATACCCAAATAGATGCAATCATACACATCAAGTCCCTAGACATATGCATCTATCCTAGAGAGTAGAGGAACACCCCAGAAAGTGAACCTCCCAATAGCTGATACTAGGTTCCTATAATAACAGGCCTATGGAGAAAAGTAATTCCTCATGAGTGAACCCCTCGATGGTATCAAAAGATGAGGCTTGTTACTACACCTTCCACTTAAGTACTCAAGGCTTCCCATGTGATACATTTTCCAAATAATTTCATAAAAACCGTTCCTTGAAAAACATTTCATAAATTTATTTCGTAATGAATCAGAAAAACCTTTTCTTTTACCAAAACAAGGGGAAGACCATATTTTATCAAAAACACATTTATACACACAAATCAATCATGACAAATCATTTATAAAACAATTTATAAAACCATAGAAATAAATTTCATCCAACATAGGCTAGAGATATAACCACCTACCTCAATCTTGTGTCGCACACACCCACAATGAGATCCAACAAAACAGAAAGAACACAAAGATAACCATGGAGGCCCTTGAATTTATTCCCACATCATAGAATCAATATAACAAGAAAAAGGTCATTGAAGAAGGTAAAATGGAATATACCTTAAATAACTTTCACACTTCACCACAACCAACACAATGGTTATCCTCTATTAGAAGATAGGATAATGGATCTAGAAGAAATCAACCATAAAATCACCACAAGGTTGATAGATCCAAAAATATTGCACCATGACACTACCCTGACCAATGGAAATGAAGAAGAAAAAAGACCACTTTCCAGTGAGAAGCAACCTGACCTCTACAGAGATTGAACATTGAATAGAGGAACTCATAAGGAGTGGAGATTACCCAAATCACACCTATAATCACTTAGGGTTAGGGAGATTCTATTATATAACAAATGGTATGGATTAATAGCATGAAACATCATTAAAAATTAATAGCTAAAAAGTATTTATGGTGTAAATTATGGATTTATGGTGTAAGACCCCTATAAAACATGTATGCTGAAAAACGCATCACCTTGTGTTAAAAATCATGGCCGATGATTTTATGGAAAAAAATTATGTCTTATGACGTAAGAGTAATGTATGGTATAAAATGGAATTTTCTAGAATGCAATATTCTTGTGCCATGAATCATTTTCATGAATTTTGACTAGAAACACATTTACACTGTAAACTACACATTTATGATGTAAGCCATTCCTATAGAAAATTCCTAGCCCAGATTCTACAATAACTCCAAAAATAACTTTTTAATCCCTCAGAACCAAAAGAACACTCTTAAACAGCAAAATAAAATAACTTAAAATCTTGTTTTTTAAAATCTCACCACCATAAGACTTTTCATTCCTAGGAAGTCATGTGAAAGATGTGTTCTCCAAAAAGAGGTGATTCCATTTATTCCTCATTGACATTTCACACTCCCAAGTCTCGTGAGTATCAGATATGTTTCACTATAACACCCATACCAATGGGATAGACTTCCCATGCAAGACATTCACTTAATAATCAGTGATCTCTACTGGATTCTCTAAAATTGAAACATATAGATCTAACTCAATCTTATCCCAACTCAAAACATTAGGGGGATCATTATGGTACTTCCTGAGATGATATATATAGAAAACACCATGAATACTTGTCAAATGAGCATTTAATTACGACCGATAAGAAACCTACCCTAGCTGATTAGTGAACTCAAATGGTCCAACATATCTCAGATCCAACTTTCCTTATTTTTCAAAATGATGGTGACCCAACCAAGGAGAAACCATCAACAAAACCTAGTCACCAATGGAAAACTACAAAGTATAACATCAATGATCCACATATGATTTCTTATGAATCTAATCCATAACCAGATGTCAGTTTATATCCTAAATCATCACCTACATATCCTAAATGAGACTTGGTCCCACAAGAGAGGCATTTCCCATAGCTTCCCAACAAAGTGGTCATCTACATGGGTGACCATAGAAAGTATCAAAGGGTGTCATTCTTATCAATGACTAATAAATATTTTTATAACCAAACTCAACCATTCTTAGATTGATATCCCATTATCCACTAAAATTCAAGACATAGGCAGAGAGAATATCCTTGTGAATATGAATAGTATGCTCTGTATGACCATCTTTCTATGGATGGTAAGTTTTTCTCAACCTTACTTGATTCCCCCTTGCCTTTTGGAGACTCCTATAGAATATAGTGGTAAACCTAGGATCCCTCTCTAAAAAAATAGAAGAGGGAACCCTATGTAACCTCAAAACCTCTTACACATATAGAATACTGAGATCTTCAACTTTATTGGTTTGCCTAATTGGAATGAAATGAGATTATTTTTTCAGCCAATCAATCACCACCCAAATAGTATTATTCCCTTAGGGAGTTTATGGTAATACAAAAAAAATACCATGGACACCTCATATAATTTCCAAAACTAATACTGGAAGAGGTTAGATAAAACCATAAGGTTTTGGATACTCTAAGTTTATCTATTGGAAGATGTAACAATGGTACACTTAATATGCAATGTCATGAATTATACTCAGACACCAGAACCACCATCTCATGTCATAATAAATATTTAAATTTCCTAAATGAATTGCACACAAAGGAATATGATATTCAAAAAAACTAAGCTTCTCACATATTTTTGGATGAAAAAATGATCCCAAGAGAATAGAATATCATATGAATTGAGAGACAAACCAAAAATAGTATCCCTACCATAAAGGGTTTCTTAAATTAATCAGAACTCATCATCCTATTTCTGAACCTAGAGAATAGACTCAAAGAGAGATGATGATACCTGAAAATTGGTTATAACCATACATGAAACATTCTCTTGGGAATCCATATGAAATTGAGTGAAGAGTCCGATAAGGTCACACTCTTGATTTGATTCCAAAATATCCTATGATGTCACTTTCCTACTAAGAGCATTTACAGTAACATTCCCCTTCCCTGGGGTGTAGGTGATGTCAAATTAAAACATATGAAGTTATTTCTCCCACCATATCTATCTAAGATTCAATTATTTATAAGAAAATATATATCTTGTAATCTTATAGTTAGAAAAGACTACGATTCTATCCTAAAAAGATAGTGTTTCCAAAATTTAAGCACATTCATTACTCTAGTAAGCTCCAAATAGTTAGTTGGGTAATTTTTCTTATGAGTCCAAAGATGATTATATCCATAGGATACAACATGATCATCTTGAATATGTATGAAACCCAGAATAGCACTAAAATAATTACAGTATATTATGTACCCCTTACCAATCTCAGGTAAGATCAGAATAGGGGATGATGTCAAATTACATTTCAGTTCACTGAAAGAAGACTGAAATTATTCATCCCATGTGAACTTCACCTATTTTATGGTAAGATCTATCCAAGGTGACATCAACTTCAAAAAATACTCGACGAATTGTCAATAGTATCTTGCAAGACCAAGGAATCTCTGAATCTCAAAGATGTTCTCTTCTCTTCCCATGAAAATACATCTTTCACCTTCTCAAGATCAAATGATAATCCATTCTTAGAAATCATGTGTCCCAATAACTTCACTTCTTAGATCTAGAAACTGTATTTTGAAATATTTCCATACAAATGGTGACTTTTTAGGATTTCCAATACCAAACTTAGGTGGTTCTCATGATTATGACCAGATCTTGAATAAACCAAAATATCATCCATGAATACTACCACAAAAGTGTTGAGATTCTAATAGAATATTTGGTCTATCAAATCCATAAAAACTAATGGAGTGTTTGTTAGACCAAAAGGCATCACAAGATATTTATAATGGTCATATCTTCTCCTAAAATATGAATTTGTAATATCAGACTCCCAAACTCTAATCTAATGATAACCCATCCAAATATCATTCTTCAAAAACCACTTTTACCCTTTAAAATAATCAAAAAAATCATCCACACAGGGTAAAGGATTCTTATTCTCAAATATCACCTAGTTCAACTTCTAATAGTCCATGAAAAAATGATGTGAACCACTTACATTTTAGAAAAAGAGCACTGGGGACTCCCAAGTTGAAACACTAGATAAAAAAATCCATTCACCATCCAATCATATAACTAAATCTTGATCTCTTTTAGATCTTATAGGTTCATATGATAAGAGGGTCTTGAGATTGGGTGTGTGCCCAGCACCAGGTCAAACAAGAACACCACCTCCCAATCTGGTGGAAGATTGGAGAATCAAATTGGGAAAACATCAGTAAAATCCATGAAATCCAAAGGAATATTTCTAAAAAATAAATTTCATCGAGCTTAATTAAAATGGCATAAAACAAACTCTTGAGCTCTTGGTGGAAAGGTCTTGGATGACCAGACCTCAGATCCCACTCTCCCTGAAACTCCTGAGAACTCCCATCGACAATAAAGAACGAGACACATCGATGATAACAATCAACCTCAACGTGATGGCTAATAATCCAATTCATCATGGTTATGATGTTAAATATATCCATATTGAGAATGATTAAATCCCAAAATAACTCCGCATCATCTATCAATAGAGAAAAAAACAACACTAAAACCCCTATTATTTCCTCTTCCCAAGATGTGTCTCTAACTCCATAACAAATGACATGAGCTTCGTTGGAAGTTTAAAAATATCAAAAAAATGGGTAGAAATAAATGAGTGGGAGGTACCATTATAAAATAAAGTAATTCCATAGAATATGTAATAAAGATACCTCTCACTATTGTTAGACCCACATCAACCTCCATCCAAAACTTATCAACCACATAAAGGTGCTTCACTCATAAGGCTTGTGGTTGGGGACCTATAGACTTTTAATTATATGAATGCACCATAATAGAATTTAGAGCTAATGATCCTTGACTATAGCAAGGAATATACATAGCCTAAAATAATCTCTGAAAATTTTTCTAGAGGCTACAACCATTACACATCTTTTCAGGTGCATAATAAGAACATCAAGTGTGCCCAAAATTTCTGCAATGATAGTAAGTTGAGGGAACACTGCTAGCAATAACTGGTGGTGGATAGGGGGCCTGCTATTGAAAACCACCTCCACCACCCCTGAGGTGATTATTCCACTTACTCTTATTTTCCTATGTTCTAATGAAGTTTCCAATAAGTGTAAGAAAAGTGAAGGAATGTCCCATCTTACCTATCATATCCATCTCTGCCATCATATCCATGTATACTATCTTTTCATATATATAAATTTTCATAATGAATAACTATGATCTTATATCTGATATCAAACCAGGTAGATACTTCTAAGCCTATATCTGGTCATTCTACACCACCTATGAATTAAAACAAACTAGATATGTAAAACAATTGGTGTACGGTAACATCAATTTCTCTCCTTGCTACAAAGAGAGTAACTCTAGGTACTTTTCCATCATCATAGAAACTATATTTAACTTCTATAAGAATAGATTATTCAAACTCTCTAGTCCAATCCCGCATTCCTATCTTCTTACACCATGGAATTACACCATCACTTTTTGGGACCCTCATGTCTAAATTCTGCTCACTTCACTTTGATATTCTCATGTGTGCCCAAGAAGTTGAAGATCTGATCAATATTGTCCAACTTTTTCTTTGCCTCTTGGGTCTCATTCATACCCTTAAAGGATGGTGTTTTCTCATGTGATAACTTATAAGATTGATCCATTTCTCCCCTAGCTTATGATTTCACCACAAAAACTATGTTTTGGACTTGCAGTACATTTTGGTACATAGCACAAACTTCTAGCATGATAGTATCTATAATATTTTTAACCATATTCAGATTCCCTTGAGTATCATCCACTGGACCCTCCTATAGAACTCATAGAAGACATCTCAGAGTCAAATAACTATATATACAAAGCATAAGAAATGACCATATGGGACAAAAATATCAGTTAAAACCATAAATTCGTAATAAAAAACTGAGATCAAGATCAAAAACTCAATATAGGAGACACACATCCTAACATCACATGGTAACTTGATTCTCTTCATGAAAAGATCTATCCAGACACTCACCATAACCTACCACCCAAGTTCTGAAAATATTATCTTCAGTCTACCAAACATCTAAAGACAAGGAATCTTGAGGAAAAACCACCTCTGATATAAATTTGTAAAGAACTATCCTAGGTTACCCTCAAACTTAGTACCCAACCCGATCTTCCACATACACGAAGGGAATCCCCAATCTCCATTGGATAGTGACTAGAACCCGAGCATCTAACATCAACCATATAGAATTATTTCTCACAACATGAAGTATACAACATGAAATATATATATATATATATACACACACACACAAAGTAGTGAGAAATATCATAATAGAAAATAATAAAAATATATGCCATATCACTAAAAGAAGACAATAGAAATGATACAACTCAAGCAGTTAAAATAACCCAAAGTACAAGTCCAGTAGTAAAGGACATTTAAAGTAGAAATTTTCTACTCGATGTGATAGAATGGGAAAACTCCTACCATCTCAGCACCAGCAACACAAACTCAGTTGATAGAAACCTCAACACCTCACTATGGTTTCTTGTCTTTCCCTAAATCAAAATACATAACCAAGTATGTACTCTTCTAAAGGGGTGTGCAGTGTGTGAGCTAAATAGGCTTCGTAGGATCACATCCAGATGTCCCATAATGAGTCTCTATGTAACAATCCAAACATGCTCAACTTAAAAAAAAACAAGGCATGATAATCATTTAAACAGTTTTTATATCAAAAATATGGTAAAACATTCCCCTTTTCCATAGTTCCAAATAATCCAATTAAAATAGTTTCAAATATAATCACGTATATCAAATAAGGTAATCAAATCCAAATAATACAAACTAAAATCACAGGTAACATTGTGCCAAGGATCACTAAAGGTTAGTTTATCTAGAACACTCATTCCCAAACATAGACAATCATGCACATCAAGTCCCTAGACATATACATAAAGTCGAAGAGAAGAGGAACACCCCATAAAGTTAATTTCTCAATAGTGTCTAATAATTCCTGAGAAAAATAGGCTTAGGGATTAGAGTAACACCCCATAGGTGAACCCCTTGAAGGCATCAATGGATTAGGAAATTACTAAACATTCCACCTAAGTACCCAAGGATTCCCATGTGCTACATTTTTGAAATCATTTCATAAAACCCATTCTTTGAAAACCATTCCCTAAGTCCATTTCACAATGCTTTCAAAATAACTTTTCTTTTACCAAAACAAGGGGAAATAATATTTTATCAAAAACACATTTACACTCACAAATAAATTATTCCAATTCCTTTATAAATCAATTTATAAAACTAGAGAAATATATTTCATCAAAAATTATCTATAGACAAAACCACCTACCACAAACTCAGGTCACAAACACCTTCAATGGGATCCACCAACATGGAAAGAACACAAAGATAACTATGGAGGATCTATAATTGATTCCCACATCATACAATCAATAAAACAAGAAAAATGTTTGGTGAATAAGATAAAATGATACATAACTCAAAGAACCCGCATGTTGAACCACAACCAACACAAGGGTAATCCTTTGGGAGAAGATCACACAATAGATCTAGAAGGAATAAACCATAATTCCACCATAGGATCGAAAGATCCAAAAATGTAGTGCCACTATGTTATCATGACCAATGGAAATGAAGAAGTAGAAAGGAACCATTCTAGGTAGAACAAACATGACCACTATAGAGATCAAACATTGAACAGAGGAACTTAGAAGGAGTGGAGATCACCCAAAACACATGTGGAATCACCTATAGTTAGGGAGAGTCTATTGAAAAATAAATGAGAGGTATTACCAGTGTGCAGTTCAATTAAAACCTACTATTCTAAAGGATTTTTGATTTAAACCATGGTTTTATGTTTTACAACCCCCATGAAACATTTGTGTTGAAAAACATATCACCTCAGATTAAAAATCTTGGTTGATGTTTTTACAGCGTAAAAGTAAGTCTTATAATGTAAAATAAATTTACAATGTAAAAGGGAATTTTATAGATTGCATGATTCTTGTGTCATAAATCATTTTCATAGATTTTTATCTGTGAAACATTTACACCATAAACTACACACTTACAATGTATGTTGGTACTATAGAAAATACCCAACCTAGATTCTATAGTAACTCCCAAAACAAATTTTAATCCCTCTAAACCCAAAAAATAACTCTTAAACATTGAAATCACATACCATAAAATACATGGTGTTACACAAGATATCTCAAGGGTCTCCTCCTAAAACTAAATTCATGAGTAGAATCTACCTCAAACAACACAGCCAAAGGCCAACAGAACATGGGACGATCCAAATCTTAAAATCACTATCCAAATAGTTAAACTAGAAGTTCCAATCAACTATTGGAAAAAAAAGGTAAGGGTAATCTATCTTATCCCCTTGGATCTTAGTATCCAACAAAACAGAAACCATGGGCTCTCAACAATGCACCTCTATACCAAACCAAAACTCGGGGCTCCTATAGTCCCTGAGGTCACATCACAAAGTGATGTACAACTAGAGAATCCCCTGCTGTACCAAAGATCTCATTCCATGCCCATCCAAATATCCTCAAATGGAACAAATTACATATATAGAGTAAATACTACAAGGAGTTCCTCTAGATCATCCAAAATCATAGGACATGCCCAGTTCAGAAACATCCCAAATGGCCTTCAGTGGCCTCTAACTGAACCTTGATAAAGAACATTCCCAAAGAGAATCCACAAAAAGCATACCAACTAAGGAATCCACAATGTCCCTCTTGACCACCTCAAAAGAAAGACCCCATAAGGGACCCTCTACAAAAGGTAAACCTTAGAAAAATTTCCATGCAAGAAAACCCCAGTCATCCTTCCCAAAACACATCCCATCCATGGGTACTAAATCTCCCATAAGGAAATCCTAAAGAGTCCCTTAGTCTCATATCAATAGATCAATGGTTCTCAAATGTGAATTATATTCTATAGAATCAACCCATACCAAAGGATATAATACTTCTAATACTCATGTACAGGATCCAAACCTCAACCGATCTAACCTTTAGAAACTGGTCTTGACATATAGGGATAAACCAAGATCTCCTCAGAGATACTACTCAATAATTCCTTCTAGGATTCATCTGAAAGAACCTCAAATAAAACCATTTTAAAACCCACAATCTCAATCCAACTAAAAATCTCACAACCCTCACCCAATCTTCATAGCTCACAACCCAAATCACTAGAGGATTATAAATCCAAACCATGAATAAATCCTCCTTCAAATACTTTCCCATCCAAAACACTATTCAAATGGCCTCTAAACATTTAAAGGATTCTACCATTGTGATATATGTAAAAAAACTTAGAATAGAATACTCAAAAGTTCAATTCTAATACCAGGGAAAAAATAAGCAAAACAAACCAACTTAGAAATGCACATAGTGTGTACTTGGGGTACATAGCATGTAACCCCAAAGTTCCCCCTGGCCATGTTCCTCAAGCCACTCAGCAGGTAATTCTCCAATTTACATTGTGTGAATACCCTATACACGACATGTACCCTAACATGGGTACCTATTTTTGTACCTCATCCCCCACTCAGCGAATACCCCTACCGAGTACACGGCGTGTTCCCTTAGTACACGATGTGTACTCCCGTATGGGGTACTTGGCCATGTATTCTATTTGGTCATGTGAACCTACATGGAATGAATCCCACATGGGGTCTTTTTATATACCCTACATAGCCACGTACCCCTACATGAGGTTTCATGCCAAGAACTCGGTCATTCCCCAAGATGTCCACTACACAGAGTGTACTCCCAAGTGCATCACACTAAGTGAAATCACACAACTATAAAAATTAAATCCGATAGCATAAATCTCATTCTCTGAAATATTATTCTTCTTATCAGAAAAAGTGTTTTCAAAACACTAGTACAATATCCATCACAAGTTCTAACACATTCCTAGACCACTTGTCTACAAACTCCACAAATTATAAAACCAAACAACTTTGATACCATTTTGTAACAAACCATTATGGGTCAACCTAACATGTCACCCAATATGGATCTTCATAAGGCCTCAAACACACCTCCCCAAATTTCATAGTCTTCCAAATAGTAGTGAGGGCCTAAAAGGTATTGTGGGTAGACTATACCCTCTGGTTATAGAGAAATAATAGTAGAAATAACCAAAGCCATGCTTAGGGATAAACAGCAGAGTATGCATACTAAAAACAACTAAAATAGAATAATGTTATAATAAATTAAATATAGTATATAATCATATAGACTCAAATAATACAATATAAGGTCACCCACTATGCTAACAATATATACAAAACAAAAAAACTAAAAATAAATACAACAGGTTCTACTACCAACACCGAGCCAAACCACATACCCAGTCTCCCAGATGGTTGAACTGTACTAGCCTGATCCTAAGACTCCACATGAGTGGATTCACTCAATTAAGAAACAATAGGTCGCATCCTCATCCATCTCACAACCTATACTTCAAATTGAAATTAGGCATCATGTTTGAATGCACACTAAGGTACACATACAGGGGATAAGAAATAAATATCTATAGGAAATTCCCAATGATATACCTAAAATCTACTATCATAACAATTAAATTCACATGTGATATTTCTATCCTAGATTAAAAATAAAATATCTTTCATAAAAAAGAAACTATATAAAAATAATTAGTTAAAAAAATAAGAAAACATCCAATTGTGGGTTCTAGTTAGACGCTCGAGGAAAATATACCCCTGATTTGGCCCTAGCTAGAGGATTTATATTACATGATTCACCCATCCACATGATAACACACATGTATACTATTTCTACATAGGATATCTAAGATGTGTAAATGTAACATGAACAAATGTCAGACCTGATCATATCCCAATTCACTATTTTCTTTCACCATTAAACCAATGTATTAAACTTATTTTGTATTGAAAAATAAAATTTTAATAACAAATTTTAATTCAGTATTGATTAAATAATTTTGTTATTTTCACTATTAAAAAAGGGGAAACTCACTTTATTTTGATGATTTTATTGAAGGTGGAGGTGATTCAAAGATCCCATGATGATGCGGATAGAAAATGGGCCAAACTACAAGGAATCCCATGAACACATGTCCATTTTTTTGCATGATTCAAGAAATCATAGCAACCAAATGGGATAAAATTTTCCAATCTGATCCATATCTCCATTGTATAAAACTCTAATGAATTAACCCAATCCCAATTAGTCCATTAAGAGTCTCATCCTAACTGATCTATCTAATAAAATGAATCTACACGAGGATAAAACATTGCATCTGTACTTTATAAATATCTATTATTATAAACAATATATTGCAACTAAATTTGAAATGGAGATATAAAATGTGTATAAAAAACTTTTTAGTTTTTTAATAAGTGATTTAAGACTGTATGACTGACTAGAATAATATAAAAATGATTCTTGAAATTAGGGTGCCTAAAACCACCTCTCACTTTGCCTATAAATTGGCATATTGGGCACCCCATTTGGAAGTTCTACCCTGAGACAATGCGATACCATTTTGGAGTCCCAAAGGATTCATCTCATCATTAATAAAAGTTATGGAGGATATGGTAGGTGTTACTTCAACATCTTCTTATTCCTCCCCTCCCATGGATTTCTAAACCCCTTGTGATCACTCGGGGAGGAATGTAATGTAATCCCAAGATTCATATTTGTATTATTTTGAATTATATTTTTAATTCTAGGTTATAAGTTGTTTTTAATAATCCTATATTCTTATATAATTTATTTATCTAATGGAACGTTATACTCAAACTCAAATGATCATGTTTGGGGGTACTCTTTCATGTGATGTTTCACACATCATTCATCCCTTTTTCTTCCCCATTTCAATTGTGGTGTTTGTGTGGTTCATATTGGTAAATTAAACTCACATAAACATTGAAATGTCCATGTACTTTAATTTCATGGTAATACATGGAAATAACATACAAACCTAGACAGAACATTGAGTTCTTCGTGTGTTGCATTGGTGAGTTTCAGTTATGAAGTCGAACACAAATCACCCAATCATCAGCGGTATCCAATGAATCATTGTGTGTTTTTGACTGAATCATAGGAGGTATCCTAGTTTAAACTTAGTAACATTATGTTTATAGGTGTTAAAAACTAGTGATTAAAGTATCATAATCCTATCTCTTGAAGCGATGAAGGATGAGCATCATGAGATTCCTCAAGTTGATCACGTATAATCGAATATGTCAATTTATGCTTTCTAATATCGCTTTTATTTATAAACTTCCATATTAAATAAAATAAATAAATTTCATATAATCCCATTCCATTTTTTTTATAATCAAAAAATTATTTTTAAATTAATGATCTAAGGCTCCATCAAGAGATGACCTAGGGTTCCTCTTATACTACAGAAATTCTAGTAAAAACTAAATAAATAATTTGACATGCTTGACAACGTGATCAAATTTTGGTTCCATTTTTAGGGATACAATATCATTTTTTCATTTTAATCTTTAATTTACTTATTACTACTTTCTATATCCACCCCCCCCCCCATTTTATTGTTTTTTTTGTTTTTTTGTTTTTTTTTTGGTTTTTGTTTTTGTTTCTTTTTGTGTGTTCTTTCTCTACCACTCTCTTATTATTCTTCTCTCTCTCTCTATAATTATGTGGTATAACATTATCTTTTATTTTCTCCATTCAACATTATTAAGTTATTTTGTTTTATCCATATTCAATCATAAAAATGAAAAAAAAATACATAAAAAAATTCACAACTTATTTGCATGACCCAATCAGAAAAAGAAAAAGTACTTGAATTTTACCCAAAAATTGAAAAGTCACTTCACTCAGAAATCAAGGAATCTATAGTAGGTCAATCAAGTAACACTGAGGAAACCCTTGTGGAACCTCAATTGGTACTACACTAATCAAAAATTAAACCCAATCAAGCCTAAGAAAACATGGATACAAATAATATAACCTTGAAAGAACTGACCACCCCATATCTAGAGTACCAACCTATGTACATCCAATATACTGAGTAAGCAGCCAACTTTGAGCTGATATCAGGACTCATCCACCTAATTCCTAAATTCCATGGTCTTTCCAGAGATTACCCTCACAAACATATCAAGAAGTTTCCTATAGTGTGCTTCACAATAAAACCCCAAAATGTATATGAGGATCTCATTAAGTTTAGGGCCTTCACTTTATACCTTGATGGTGTAGCCAAAGACTAGATATACTATATACCTACCATTATCGGGGAATGGAATGACCTTAAATGACTCTTTCTATATAATTTCTTCCCTTCCTCCAAAATTGCATAAATTAGAAAAGAAATATATGGAATTAGGCAATCACAAGGAGAGAACCTTCATGAATATTGGGAGAGATTCAAAAGACTCTTCTCAAGTTTCCCCCACAACCAAATTAGTGAAAAATTTATAATTTAATAATTATGTGAGGGACTTGTCCCCATGGATCATGGAATGATAGATGTTGCAGCTGGTGGTACCCTAGTTGATAAAACTCCTTCTGTCAATCATGACTTAATAGCTAACATGGCTCAAAATGCACAATAACTTAGTACATGAGCAATTGCACCAACCCAAGGAGTTCATGAGGTAAGTCATTCATCCCTATAATAAAAAGTAGATAATAAATTTGATGAGATGAAAACCCTTATAAAGTAATTACCTCAATCATAATGTAACTCACGCTCTTCTTCTATTGCATTACATTGTGGTATTTATTCTGATAACACTCATTTTCTAACCAGTGCCCACAACTTCAGGATTCATCTGAGTCTTGTGAAATAGTATTACTAGGGTGTCCTTTTCAGTAAGCACCACCCTTCAATTAAGAACAATTTAGGCCAAATCCAAACCCCAGGTGGAAATCACAATCATAGTATGAACAAAGAGGCGACCCAAGGTACCCTAAGAAGAATTGGTATCAACAAGTCCAAGGTATGTAATATTCTTTTCCCTAAACTTCTCAGAACAATCCTCCTCCTCCTCCCAAATATAAACCAATCCTTGAGGACATGGTGAAGAAAATGGCATCCCAAAATCTCTAGTTTCAATAGACTACACAATTGTCTATTCAAGACCTATGAACTCAAGTGGGAAAATTGGAAAACACCATAAGTGAGATAAAGATGCATGGTTCTGGACAACTACCATCCCAACTTGCTGCTAATCCAAAAAAAAAGTTAATGTTTGTGAAATAACACTTTGCAGTGGTAAATAAGTTTATTATTCCAATGATTCTACCGAAAAGGTATGTCCCCCTCTTGAAAACTCTATTTCACTACCCTTAAAATAATATAATGTTGAAAACTAAAAAAAAATCAAAACAAATTATCATTTAGGATTCCACTAAACAACCCATTCCTCTTACTTTACCCCAAATACTCTCTAAATATAAGAAAAAAATTTATATTTTGATTGATAAAGAGATAATGGATGTAACATCCCCAAATGATAAAGGGTTAAATGACTAAATGATATGACTCATGTCAACAAGGTGCACCTTTCTTTTCGGGAGCCTACCTGGTTAGAACTCCACAGTTAAGCGTGCTTGGCCTGGAGTAGTGATCAGGATGGGTTACCTTCTGGGAAGTTTCCCAGGATGTGTGTGAGTGAGGACAAAGCACACTGGAAAGGACAAGTGTTGGCCTGTGGGGACTATCATTAGTCAGATGACCCGTTCAGGCATGTGGGTGGACCCTGGGGTGGGCCCCACATGTCTGTGGGGCAACTGGTGGTACCTGGTGGGTCAGGACCCGACGACCATGTTAAGGCGGGGTGCCTGTGCTGTTACTGGGGCCCAGTTGTTACAATGGATACATTTAAAAAGGTAAAAGTTAACATTACTTTATGGGATATAGTAAAATAGATTCCTCATTATGCCAAATTTCTTAAAGAACTTTGCACCCATAGACAAAGGATGAAGGGGAATGAGAGATTCAACCTGGTAAGGAATGTCTCGGACTTGATTCAACTAGAAATTCTATCCAAGTGTAAGGATCTGGGAACTTTCACGATACCTTTCACCATAGATAATAGATTCATTTTAGATTCTATTCTAGATTTAGGAGCTTCGATTAATATAATTCCATACTCTGTGTAAACTTCTCTACAGGTTGAAGAGATTCAAATGATAGGAATCATAGTTCAAATTTCCAACTAGATAATAGCACACCCATCATGAGTGGTCGACAATTCCTTGTAAAAGTGAAGAATCTCATCTTCCCCAATGACTTATACATTCTTGAGATGGAGAATACCCAAACCCAAGGACATTATTCTCTCATACTTGGGAGTTAATTCCTTAAAACAGCAAGGATGATCATCAATGTTCATAAAGGTATGTTTTCAATGGAGTTAAATGGTGAAAAGGTAAGTTTTAACATCTATGAGGCTATGAAACACCCCATTGAAGAGCACCCCACTCTTCATATCTATTATATGGAAGTTTCCCAGGATGTGTGTGAGTGAGGACAAAGCACACTGGAAAGGACAAGTGTTGGCCTGTGGGGACTATCATTAGTCAGATGACCCATTCAGGCATGTGGGTGGACCCTGGGGTGGGCCCCACATGTCTGCGGGGTAACTGGTGGTACCTGGTGGGTCAGGACCTGACGGCCATGTTAAGGCGGGGTGCCTGTGCTGTTACCGGGGCCCAGTTGTTACAATGGATACATTTAAAAAGGTACAAGTTAACATTACTTTATGGGATATAGTAAAATATATTCCTCATTATGCCAAATTTCTTAAAGAACTTTGCACCCATAGACAAAGGATGAAGGGGAATGAGAGATTCAACCTAGTAAGGAATATCTCGGACTTGATTCAACTAGAAATTCTATCCAAGTGTAAGGATCTAGGAACTTTCACAATAACTTTCACCATAGATAATAGATTCATTTTAGATTCTATTCTAGATTTAGGAGCTTCAATTAATATAATTCTTTACTCTGTGTAAACTTCTCTGCAGGTTGGAGAGATTCAAATGATAGGAATCATAGTTCAAATTTCCAACTAGATAACAGCACACCCATCATGAGTGGTCGACAATTCCTTGTAAAAGTGAAGAATCTCATCTTCCCCATTGACTTATACATTCTTGAGATAGAGGATACCCAAACCCAAGGACATTATTCTCTCATACTTGGGAGTTAATTCCTTAAAACAGCAAGGATGATCATCAATGTTCATAAAGGTATGTTGTCAATGGAGTTAAATGGTGAAAAGGTAAGTTTTAACATCCATGAGGCTATGAAACACCCCATTGAAGAGCACCCCACTCTTCATATCTATTATATGGAAGTAATGTAAAATGACACACACACACACAATTCTCTCCTCAACCCATACCCTGATTCATTTTCTTTTTTCTTCACCCCTGGATGATTTGAGTTTTGATTCATGTTTTGAGTGTTGTGTGGGTTCTAAAAAGTGTAAATTTTTTCTTTTAATTGATGAGTGTGTTAATTATGAGGTACTCATGACCGTCGATGATTCTGTAAATATAATTTAAATAGATTCTCTATCTTTTGAGAATAAACATGAGAAGATAGATAGTTGCATGGACCTAACTCCCCCTAAATCCCCTCCCTCAATCCAAACCCCATTGGTGTTGGAATTAAAACCACTTCCATATAATTTAAAATATGCCCATATTGAGGGTATTAACCAATTTATCATAATTATTACCAATAACCTCTCACTACAGCGGGAATCAAAACTACTTGACCTCTTAAGAGAGTGTAAAAAGGTGATAATATGGACTTTAGAAGATATTCGTGAGATTATCCTATCTATTTGTATACACTGTATACTTCTGGATGATGATGCTAAGATTGTAAGGAAGGATCAATGTCAGTTTAATCACACTCTCTTTGAAGTGGTAAAATTGGAATTTAGTAAGTTACTTGTTTTTGGGATCATTTATCCTATATCTAATAGTAAATGGGTTAGCCTAGTTCAAACTGTACCTAAAAAAACTGCAATAATAGTAGTGTCTAATGAAAGGAATTAATTGGTTCAGAAACATATGTAAAATAGTTGGTGAGTCTGTATTGACTACTGTTGACTGAATCAATCCATGATAAAGGACCACTTTCCTATACCTTTAATTTACCAGATGTTAGAAATATTGTCTAGTAAGTCCCATTATTATTTCCTTGATGGATATTCAGGTTATTTTCAAATCCATATAGCCCCTAAGGATCAAGAAAAGACAACATTTACCTATCCATTTGGCACATTTTCATACAGAAGTATGCCTTTTTTTCTTTGTAATGATCCTGGTACTTTTTCGCATTGTATGTTTAGTATATTTTTAGAGTACCTTGATAATTGCATGTAAGTTTTTATAGATTATTTTATAGTTTATGTTACTTCCTTTGATGACTGTTTGGATCACCTAGGTTATATCCTCCACCATTTCATTGAAAAATAACTCGTATTAAATTATTAGAAATGTTATTTTATGGTTGATAGGGGGATAGTTCTTGAGAATGTTATTTAAAAATATGTAATTCAAGTGGATAAATCAAAAATTGAATTAATTTCAACCCTTAAAAATCCAAATTGTGTTCGTGGGGTGAGATATTTATTGGTTCATGCTAGTTTTTACCATTGATTCATTAATGACTTTAGTAAGATCACACTTCCCCTATCTCAGCTGTTTCAAAAGGGTTCTAAATTTTTTTTTGATAAAAATTGTGTGGATTCTTTTAATTCACTAAAAAGGAGTCTCACATCACCTCTCATCATCCAACCACTAAGGTGTGATCTCCCATTTGAACTTATGTGTGATGCCTCTAACTTTTTAGTTGGGGTAGTTTTATCAAAAAGGTTTGAGAAGGCTCCTCATGTCATTGTGCATGCCTCATGTACCCTTGACCCTACCTAGTAAAACTACACAACCATTGAAAAAGAACTTATTTCTATTGTGTTATCCTCATAAAAATTTCATTCATATATTATTAGGTCAAAAATCATTGTCTTTTCTGATCATGTTTCCCTTCGTTTCCTCCTAAATAAACCTGAAGCAAAGACCCACCACATTCGGTGGATCCTCCTCCTCTAGAAGTTTGACCTTGAGATTAGAGATAAGATATGACTGTAAAATGTGGCAGCTGACCACATTAGTAGGATTTACCCACCACTAGACTATCATGTTGACTCACCCCTCCCCATTGAATAATCTGTCCCTCATGATAACCTTTGTGATATTGTGGACCTTACCCATGGTATGTGGACATTGAATTTTATAACAACATCTAGGGTCCCCACTGATATTAGAACTTCAAAATTCTAGAGACTTGAGTATGATTATCAATGGTAAATTTGAGATGACCCATATCTATGGAGAATTTGTAGTCACCAAGTTGTCTGTCAGTGTATCTAACCATGAGTTCACCTCTGTTTTGAATTTTTTCCACACTTTGGATTGTGAGGGTCACTTTGGATCTCAATGTATAGCTCGAAAAGTCCTTGACTTTGTACTTTATTGGAAAACATTGTATATATATTCCCATCATTTTTTTAAGTCATGTAATCAATGTCAATTCATCGAGAATATCTCCAAGATAAATGAAATTCCCCAACAACCCATGTTATTTTGTGAGATCTTCGATGCATGGGGCATTGACTTCATGGGTCATTTTCCAAAATCATTTGGATTTGTGTATATCATATTTACTATGAAATATATCTCTAAATTTGGGGAAGAAAAGGCTACCAGGACCAATGAATCTCTAGTGGTAGTTGATTTTGTGAGGTCCCGTATTTTCAGTAGGTTTGGTTTACCCAGATTTATCATTAGTGATCAGGGTTCACATTTTTGAAATCATAACATGAAAAAGTTTCTTCATAAGTATGGGGTTTTTAATAAAGTATCTACATAATATCACTCTCAAACTAACATAAAAACATAAATATCAAATCAAGAAGTTAAGCGAATCTTGGAAAAAATGGTATAACCTAATAGGAAAGATTAGATTTTGTGTTTGGATGATTCACTTTGGGCATACCGTACAACTTTTAAAACAAAAATAAGAATTTCACCATATAGTATTGTGTTTTGAAAGGATTTTATCATCCTAGAATAGGTAGATCACCATGAATATTGGGAAGTTAAACAATGTAATATGAATCTCTCAGATGCAGGTGAGCATAGGAAGTTGTAGATTCAGGACTTGGAAGAAATTCAATGTGAAGCATATGAGAACTCTTGAATATATAAAGAGAATAAAAAGGATATCCATGATGGGATAATTCATTAGTGGAAGTTTCATATCAGTGATAAGGATCTCATGTATAATTTTAGGCTAAAGTTCCACCCAGTTAAGCTTTGTTCCCGATGTCTTGATCCTTATATTGTTACTGATGTTTACCCTTTTTATGTTATACAGGTTTTACATGAGAAGAGTGGACAGAGGTTTTCTGTCAATGGGTAGAGGCTTAAACACTTCTATGAGTATCTTCCAAAGCATCTCATGTAGTAAATCCAACTGATAAATGCCACATATTACACCACTTAGTAGGATGTCCCTTCTCCCTGCCTTTATTTACTTTTCTATTTATTTAAAATACTTTAATTGTAGAAACTATAATTTTTAGGTGTGGGGGAGGGTGACATGTCATAGTTAGGAAAAAAAACAAAAAAAATTGTTTTTTCATTTTTTATTTATTTTTCTTTATTTTTTTAGATAAAAGTTGATCTTTAAAAGAATAACCAAAATCATTTTTCATGCTTGAGTCGATTTTGTGGAAATTTTCATTATTTTTGGAAAAATGTTTTTCAAATGAATGTTGATGTGGAATATTTTTCTAGAATTTTTATTTTCAAATAATTATTAGGTGTTTAATGGATTTTTTAATTCCATTCCACATTATCACTAACCAATATTTTAATCCCTAGCCTGATAGAAATTATAAGCCCTTTATTGAATATTCTTCCTTTTAATCACATTCTTGAGAGTCTCAGGTCATGTAGAGAAACTAGAACTTTACTTGATTATGTTTGAAGCCATAACATTCAATTATACTACATTCATGATAGAGGCAATCATTTATTGAAAATCCATTTGTACAATTAACCTCTATTTTCATCCACCTTGACATTTTACCCTTATTAAGCCTTAGAGACCATGAAATTCCTATTAGGTAGCCACATTACAAGATAATTTATCCCTAACTACCCATATCTTATATATATTATTATTTTATTTTCATAAAGTGTGGGTAAGAGGGGGTTTCCATGGGAATTCTAGGGAGAGAATCGTTGTTATGGGTTGATATAAAGGGTGCCTACATTTTCCTTGGTTAGTGTGTTCACAAGACATATTGCATTATTGGTTTACAAATTTTTCCCTCTTTATCTCCACAAAAATTGTACATTAAAAAAATATAGTTCTGTATATGTGAAAAAAACAGAACAAAAGAAAAAAATGGAGAAAAGAGGATGCTTACTCATTATTATTCACTACTTGGTTGTGACCCACACAAATGGACAATAGAGATAGTGAGTTGGAGTTGATAAACATTATGAGGGGTTGAGTGTGTACATTCATTGTGAACACTTGATGAATTTTTCATGTTTTTTACATAAGATATTACACACTCCTCTTCTGCCTCAGATTTTTAAACATTAAATCCTACCAACCCTTGATCCTCAGAACAAGATGTTGGAAGTACTATTGAGTTGCACACTAGTTTATGATGGTAGAGAACTAAGAATCTTGGAAATCATATGGTAAGATCACATGAACTATAGGAAAAGAGAATAAATCCACTTTGATATGTTCCTTTAATGAAGAGGTAAAATATCTAGGTGAGGTAGATTGCGACATGTTTCATGGGTGAATATAAGAAGTTGAACAAATTCGAATGTGAGAGAAGAAAAATGATAGGAAAATTGATTCCATAAATGATACATGATGAAATTAATTTCAAAAGAATCTTGTATATTTTCATACCTTTTATTTAGGAATGGTACATGATTAGGATATTATACTTTTCCTAGGAGTGAAAATGTTTAGGTGTGGGGATGTGATCCTATCACAATTCACTATTTTATTTCACCTTTATACCAATGTATTAAAGTGGTTTTGTATTTAAAATTAAAATTATAATAAAAAATTTAAATTCATGATTTATTAAATATTGTTTTTATATTCACTAAAAAGGTGAATTTCACTTGTTTTGATTATTTTATTGAAGGTGGAGGTGATTCGGAGAGCCCACGATGATGTGGAAGGAAAATAGGCCAAACTGCATGGAAGCCCATGAACACATGTTCACTGTTTTGCATGATCCGATAAATACATGAATCTAAATGTTATGAAATTTTGTGATCTGATCCATATATCCTTGGGATACAACTTTCATGAATTAACCTAAGCCCAATTAGTCCATTAAGAGTCCCATACAAACTGGTCTATCCAATAAAATGAATTTTCACGGGGTTAAAACTTTTCCTACGTATTTTAGAAATATCTCTTATTATAAAAAATATATGTCCTCCAAATTTTACATGTAAATATAAAAGGGTTATATAAATAAATTTTTATTTTTTTCAAAAGTTATTTAAGACTATATTACTGTAAAAAACCATGTACCAATCGGATTCTTGAAAACAGGGTGCCCAAAACCACCTCCCACTTTACCTATAAATTGGAACCTTGGGCACCCCATTTAAAAGTTTAACCAGGAGGCAAGGTGCTACCATTTTGGAGTCCCAAATGATTTCTCTCATCATCCCTAGAATTTTTTGAGGCTATGTGAGGTGTTACTTAAACATATTCTTCTTCCTCCCCTACCATGGATTTCTAAACCCCTTATGATCACCCGGGGAGGAATGTGATGTAATCCTGAGATTCATAGTTGTATCATTTTGAATGATATTTTTAATTATAGGTTCTATGTTATTTTTATTAATCCTATATTCTTATTTAATTGAGTTATATACTAGTAAATTATACTCAAACTCATATGATCATGTTTGGTGGTACCCTTTCATGTGATGTTTCACACATCGTTCATCCCTTTTTTTCCTCTTTCAATTGTGGTGTTTGTGTGGTTCATATTGGTCAATTGAACTCAAATAAACATTTCCATTTCCATGTAATTTAATTTAATAATAACACATGGATATAACATACAAACCTTCACAGTTCATTGAGTTCTTTGTGTGTTGCCTCAGTGAGTTTTGATTATGAAGTCAAACACAAATCACCCAATCATCGGTAGTATTCGATGAATCATTGTGTGTTTTAGAATGAACCCTAGGAGGTATCCTAGTTTAAACTCAGTAAAATTATGATTCTAGGTGTTACAAAATAGGGATTAAATTATCATAACCCTATCTCTTGAAGTGATGAAGGATGAGAATCATGAGATTCCCCTGGTTGATCACGCTTAATAGAATTTGTCAGTTTCTTATTTCTTATATCGCTTTCTTTTATAAGATTCCATATTAAATCAACAAAAACCAAATTTCATAGAATATCATTCCCATTTTTTATAATCAAAACATTTATTTTTAAATTAATTATCTAAGGCTCCATCGAGAGATGACCTAAGGTTCCTGTTATACTACATAAATTCTAGTAAAAACTAAACAACTAATTTGACGTGCTTGACAATGCGATCAGGACCCCATGGTGTACCCATAGGCATCCACATGAAAAATTGAATCTATCATGATCTAGGACTCCAATAGAATTATTTGAACTATAAATAGAAACATCAATGTTGACACAACTAGATAACCTTGCAGTCGCGAAGGTCCTTCAGAATGAATAGGGAACCAACTATGGACCCAACAATAGGTGAGATATATACATAAACCTAAAAGTACATATCATCCATGGGGTTGGGAGAACAACATAATCCATGGAGTAAAAAACTAACTTCATTAGTTCCTCTAAACCTCATGATAACAAAGCCACTATAGCTAGGTAACACGCTCAACAAGAGGGGGTTTCACTCATCCAGATCACTCATTATCTCCCTAATACCATATAACCAAAAGGATCCAATAGAGGAGAGAACCAGATAAAAAATAAAGTCTAGAACCTGATCCAATATATCCCAAGGGTATCCTCCTCAAACCAAATTCATGAACCAAAACATCTTGAAACATCATGGCCAAAGGCCAACTAAATGTTTGATGATCCAACTCTCAAACCCACCATCTAGACATCTGAACTAGAAGTGTTGATCAAATCTCAGACAATAGATCATGAGGCCTCTCTCTCTCCCCTCCAAATATTATTATCCAAAAAAATGGCCACCACATGATCTCAACAACCCACTTCAAGGCCAAACCAACACATGGAGAACCCAGGGTCCCAGGGGTCACAGCATAAAGCGATATTTAACTAGGAACTCCCCTACTGCACCCAAGATCTTGGGATCCTCAAACAACCCAAAGGCCACAATAATAGTTGGATACCCTATGATGGGTTACTATATCTACTCCAAAATAATGGGACATGCCTAGTGAAGAAACATCCAAAACGTACCTCAGTAGCCTCTAATTGATCCTTGATCAACAACACATCCCTAGGGAATCCAAAAGAAAAGAACTCCAACTAGATAATTCACAATGTTCCTCATGACAACCTCAAAATATATAACCTATAAGGGATCATCATCATAAGGTAAACCTTGGGAAAACTCCAAAATAATAAAACTTTAGCTGGCATTATTAGAAAAAAAACCATCCATGGGTACCAATCACCCAAAAGGGAATACTCAAGAGTCCATCATAATCATCTCAATAGATAAATAGTTCTCAACTAAGACCTCCATCTCACGACATCAACCTGTCACAAAGGCTCCAATAGATTTGATCCTCAATAATTGTATCCAAACCTCAACTTCTCTAACCTCAAGAAACTGGTCTCAACATGAAGGGACAAACCAAGATCTCCTTGGATATACTACTTGATCTCACCTTTCGAGATTCAATTGAGATAACCTTAAACAAAACCATCCTAGTATCCACAATCCTAATACAACTAACAAACTCACATACCTCACATAGGCCTCCCATATCAAAACCCAACCCACTCGAGGATTCTAAATCCAAAACTTGAAGAAATACTCCTATAAATTATCTCCCATCCAAAACTCCATCCAGATGGCCTCTAAGAACTAAAAGGATTATACCATCATAATATAAGTGTAAAAAAACTCATAATGGACTAATCATAAGTCTAATTCTGGCACCAGGGTAAAAATAGAAAAAATAAACCACGGTAGAAAAAGTACATGGAATATACTTGGGGTACACAACATGTAACCCCAAATATCCCCCATGGTCAAGTTACTCGGGCCATTCAACATTTACGTTTCCAAAGTACATTTCATGTATTCCCTATACATTGAATGTACCCAAACATGGTTACCTTCCCCTATACCCAATCTCCCACTCAACATGTACCCCTCCAAAGTACATGGAATGGTCCCCTAGTATACTGTATGTACTCCCACACAAGGTACATATCCATGTAAAACACATTGCATGGAAATTTGTTCTATCTATCTATGTACACCTACATTGTGTACATCTAACATGGGGTCTGGCTATATACCCTACATGGATTTGTAACCCCACATGGGGTATCTAATTGAGAACTCAGGAACACACCCAAAAGAACACTTCACAGTGTGTACACACAATTACATAACATTTAGAACCTAAAAATAAAATTCCCTAAAAATTAAGAACACTCAGTATGTGTTCTCTGAACTATATGTCGCGTATATAGGTTTTCATGAGCAAAAAATCCCCAAAAAATCCTGAAACGCCTATTTCCACCCCAAACTCCACGAATCGACCACCTATGGGGGGGGGGGAAGAAACCCATTTAAAGCTTAAAAACTTTAAAACAACTATGATACAAGTATTTATAGCAAAAAATTAAAAACAGTACTACCTCAGGGTGAAAATTTATGATGCTTCACATCGGATCCACACCACGCACCAGCCGATCCTTGATCTACCTTTGGATGATCTCCCTAAGCGGTTCCAACTCCTTCCTCTCTGTATTCTCTCCCTATCCCTCTCTCACCTGAATACCCCAAAGGGTGGATACCCCATGGAAGTTCATCATAATTCAAATATTAAAGGAGATAAAAAAAGAAAAAATAATAAAAATAATAAAAAATAAAAAAGAAAAAGAAAAGAAAATGGGCTCAGGACCAGACCCAGTTCCCTACACAGGGTTATGTATCACCTTAGAAACCCCCCCCCCCATTCTAGACTCATCCTAAGAGATAGAATCTTAATCCAACACTCTGTTTAAAATATATGACTGAACAAATGCAAATGAATAAATTAGTATTTAATTAATTAAATATAAAACATTCCATGAAAATTTGAATGGTTTGGATTTCCACTAAACTCTTGTCCAATGGTAAATACCCTATTTTAGTACCAATAGAGAATTTTGGAAAAATTATCCATCATAATCTTATAGAATAATTTACCATTTTCCCATAAAACACTTCTAGGGAAAAAAGGATCAAATTTCCCCTGATTTTCACAACCCATGATAATGTTAGGCATCACAAAGATGATATCTTATCCTATGAATATTTAGAATATAAATTTGATTAAATATTATCTGAAAGTGATTAATGTAAATGGTATATGAATAATTGAGAGTGGGTGTTATTTTCATTATTATAGGAAAATTTTATTTTCTAAAGAAAATAAATATTTAAAAAGAAGGCACTCTATGTTTTGGAAATGACTAATCTCTTAAATTTAAAGTCTCTAAGATAGATATAATTAGTGTAAAAGATGAAAAAAATATAATGGTTTTTATATGGAATGATTCAAAAATAATATTTTAAGTTTTAGTTATCATTTTGAGTCTAAACATATAGTTCAATTGACCCACAAAATTTTCATAATCAAGGGAAGAGATGGATTTGTTGTTTTGAATGGGTGACTAATGAGATGAAATTTTTATTATATTAATGAAGAATAGGAATATTGTTTCTATCAAAATATGATAAAAATAGATTATGTAATAAATTATTTCTATATATAAACCAACAATCTATAAATGAATTTTCATATTATTAAATTTAAAAATACATACCTAGAATTAATATAGATCATGATCACACTTGTGGTATATTTCAAGAATGATATGTTGGTAAGAAGGAATATAATTCTAAAAATAATATATCAAAGAACTTATTGAAACTTATCCATGTTCTATGTATAGACCTATCATCATAAAAGATTATGGAGTTCACTAGTATTATATTTTATTTATTATGACTACGATAAAATTGATTTGTAACTTTGATATATCACAAATAGGTGGTTCTTGATTGAATCAATATATATAATAGGATAATCAATAATATGTGTGATAAAAATATTATCACATCAAGATGTGATAATTAATCAGAATTATAAAATCAAAAGGTAGAAGAATATCTCAAAATATGGAATATTATAGAAATACTTGGTTTTGAGAACAACCCAAAAAATTGGTTTTTGAAAGATGAAATTATGTAATCAAAAACATTCTTAGAAAAATATTGATTGAAATATTAATTCACTAAAATTATATAAGTATGCCATCATTGATATTATTTACATTAAATATTGGAATTTTTTATCCTTGGTAAAGAGAAGACTGCATATTATATGTGGTTCAAATAAAATATAACCCTTATGTACTTATATATCTTTAAAAGTAGTTGTTATATCTAAAATAAAGAAAGCATAAGTAGAAAGTTATAGAGAGAAAGAGATAAAATTATATTTCTAGGTAATTAATTTTAAATCATCACTTATAAATATTTTAATAAAAATATTAGAAATATAATTGAAAGGTAGGAAGTCATTATACTTGATAATGAATAATAAAATCACTCAATTTATAAAAAATCTTGAATAAGGTGATGATAAATATTATTCTCTGATAAATTTTAAAAACAAAATAAGTTGATTATATTACAACTTATGCTTTAATCAACCCAAAATTATGATTTTAATAGAAAGGATTTAATTTTATTACATTAACAAGATCTTTTAGGTTTATAGTTTTATATGATTTTGAAAAATTCATACATATCAAAACCTTATAAAATAAAGTGGACACTTCTAGTCAATATCTATTTTTTCACTAAATAAGATTCTTAAATTTAAACTCTTATTTCATTAAAAACTCAATCAATTATTATATATGAATCCTTATAGAAGAAAGATAAAAATTTCTATAGTTCCTTCCCATCCTCAGTCCCTATTAAAAATATATAAGAAATTAGGATGAGGACAAAAATATCATTAAGTAATATAAAAGTAAATAAACCTATTAGTCCATTTTAAAAATCATGAAATCCCATAATAAATTTTTCCCTATTTACATAATAAACATTGAGCTAAAATATTAATTTTCTGAATAATGAAGAAAGATTTATTTCCCAAAAAAAAATTAATATATATCATAATAAATATTAAAGGAAAAATAATATTCATGTAAGTTTCCTAAAAAACATTGGTACTCATGAAAACATTTTCAAGAAAAACATACTTTTCATCCTTAAAAGGGGAAATAAACTTTTCTTTTAACATAATCTCATTATATTTCCATATGAAATCAAAATTCTTCCATGAAAACTAATTTCAAGGCATAGAATAGTTATTTAGGTTCCTTGAGACTGTTGGGCATTTTTTATCTCAACAATACTTAATAAATTATGATGATTTTGATGGTCACAAATACCCTTATTTGTTTTCTAATAAAGTTTTCTTGAATGAGTTTTCAGAAATTTATATCTGAGTTAAAGTAATTTAACGTTACTCTAGAAAATTAAAGAAAATCATATGGTATCAACCCTACATTATGATGTAAAATTGAAATGCTTGCATATGGTATTAACCCTATATTATGCTAAACAGTTTTCATTTGGATCGGCATCCTTATGTTTGGAGAATCATTAAATATATAGATTAGCAACCCTACATTGTAAGTTGGTATTAATATTAATTAACCCTAAATTTGGGAATTTTAATGTATGGTTAATCTATGCTATGTTTGGGATATTATGCTAAAAAGGTGGACATATGGATTATTATCCCTATGCTACTTTTGTTCCCTAAGTTACGTGAAAATGAAAGTATGGTTAAGAAAGCATATGTTGGTAAGAACCCTATGATATGTGAAGGAACCCTACTCTATGCGAAGGAACCCTATGATATATTAAGTAACCCTAAACTACATGAAGAAACTCTACGCTATGTGAAATAACCCTACTCTATGCAATTATACCCTATGTTGTGTTTATAACGGCTAAGTTTTTAAGCCGTGTTTTTAATCCGAGATTGCTACAACAATCGAGTTAGAATTAAATACCAATTAAATGATAGTTATTATTGTTTCAAAGAACCATATTCATCATAAAAAATCACTCAGGTTTCTAATGGAAGTTATGAATCCCCTAGTCAATTGGAATTCTAATTTTCACAATCAATCAGACCATTCTTTTTGGATCTAGAATTCTAAAGTAATATATCTACTCTATATATATATTTAGAGTATCTCTTCAAATATATGTATGTGATAAGAAATTCACATATGTGAATATATTATTGAAATTTTATTTTATATTGTTGTTGAAATAAAGGATCGATTCTCAAAGAGGCTACACTTTGGAGATATACATGTTCAATCTTTTACTAATGTAACATTACTATTGTTGTTTAGCTTATATCTTATTGAAGATAATTTTGAAAAAAGGATCACTTAAAACTATTTAATTCTTGAAGATATTATTTCTTAAAGAAGAATATCATTCATCTATCAATTGTTGCTACTAAAACTGTGAAGAATAGCCCAAATCAACAAATCAAACTCTTTTGATTTATTAGAGTTTCAATTGCTTGTACTCAGTTGTGGTGGATTTTCAGATTCTTGACCTAAGCTATGGATAACTAGTTCTTTGTTATAGAAATAGAAGTCTTTGTTATTAGTCTTATTGTAAAGGTTTCAACTACCCACACTCAGTTTTGAATTCATGGTCTTATGATAAGAGGACGATTCTAGTGAAATGTACCAATATCGCAAATAGAGTGATTTGGTATAGTGGACTAGGGGATCATTTCACCCTGAACCACTATAAAAAATTGTGTTCTTTATTTCTATTTATTTGATTCATATTCTTTTTTTACTAAAGTAAACACTTCTTATCTTCATAAATCACAGTGGATTTCGAAATCCATAATTGTGAAAGATTTTTGAAAAGACACAATTCAAACTCCCCATCTTATGTTACTTTATATATTATTACCTATCAATTAGTATAAAAGGGTGAGATTTTTGGATAAATTTATAGAAAGCTAAAAGTATAAGGTTTATACAAATATGAAAATTTTGATCTTAGAGAAAGAATGTCCATGGTACGTGCTTCATATTTTAATGGTGAATATTATGGATGCTGGAAATCTCGAATGATTATCTATCTAAATATTCTTGGATTCAAAGTCTACTCAAAAATCATTACTCCTTATAAGATTCCGAAGAAACCAAAAAATTAGACTTCTAAAATAGAATAAAACTATGATATCAATTCTAAAGAAATGAATGTTGTCATTTTTGTTCTTAGACTATATGAATTTAATCGTGTATCGCAATTTCCAACTATGAGATGTGTAAAACTATTGCAATTGCTTATGAAGGAACAAATAATGTGAGACATTTGAGATATGCTACAACTAATATAAAATTTTACACATTTATTATGTTTGATGGTGAAAGCATTAGATAGATGAATGGAAGGCTTACAAAAATTATCAACAATATAACTGTCTTGGGTGAACCCATCAAACAATTTGATCATGTTTTGAAAGTATTGAGATTAATAACTTTTAAATGGAATGAAATATCTGCTGAAATTCACCAATCATCACCTGTAAAAGATATGAAAATGATAAAACTAATTAGAACACTGATGGTGTATGAATAATAAATGAAGGTTTAAGATTAAGATCATAAGATTATAGTAAAAAAAGAAAATACTTCTCTGAAGGTGACATCTCATAAGAATAGAAAAAGATCAAATTATGAAGTCAAAGAAAAGAAAAATTCAAATTCCTCAGATTCTGAAATGGAATTGGATCAACTAGCTAGAAAGTTCATCAAGTTTCATAATAAGAGAAAAGGATTCATAAAATCCTTCAGGAAGTATGACAAAGAACCAAGAGAATTTTGATTCTATGAATGTAAGAAATTGATTTATATCATACCTGATTGTCCTTAACTGAAAGATGAAAGAAAAAGTCTAGAAAAGAGATATCAGAAAAATGATGATTATGAGAACAAAATAAAAGGATCAATGAAAGCTACATGGAGTATATCTGAAGACTCCATCATCCCTTAAAATTTTGATACATAAAAATAAAAATCTAATCTAAAATCCAATATGTTCTTTATAGATGAATATGAAAAGTTACAAACTTATTACTCTTCTGATTCTAATTATGGTAGTTTCTCAAATGATAAATCGGTATCCTATTATTCTATGTTAGAAGAAAAATATGATTCTTTTTGAAATAAACATAAATATTTGAAGAAAAAAAATTATAATGTTTTTTTAGGTGAAATAGATACCATGCTAAAACAACATCAAGAGATACTTGAAAAATTCAATTCCTCAACATCAAACAGTATCAATCATGAAAATAAAATCAAAGAACTACAGGATGAATTTGAATCCTATAAAAGTGTTTCATTTATTTTTACTAAAGGAGAAAATATTTTAAATGAAATTCATGGAAATAATTTCATTAAAAGAGAAATTTTTGGAATATGAAGTAATGGTGAGAAATAAAAATTGTATAAAAATTATTTTGTTCCCAAATATAAAAATTCTACATGTTATCACTATGGAACAAAAGGCCATGTCACTAGTGATTTCTATTTTAAAAATCCTAAAATTAGATGTATTAAAGGAGACTTTATTTCTAAAAGTTTATCTAAAGAAAGAAATATAAATTATGTAAAAAATAAATTAGATCTGGATTCCCAGATCATTTCTTACTAACACTACTGGACCCAAGAAGATATAGGAAACAAGTCACAAAAAAGAAAAACCATATAGTATACGAACAATGTTTGTTTCATTCATATGAGTATAGACTCAAAAAAATTTCATACATTGACTTAAATGAATAGAGTATTAGTCACTTTTGGTGACAATTCCAAAGGAAAAATTATTGGAGTTGGAACTATTGGAGATCCAAAGAATATCTCAATCAACAAAGTATTGTATGTGTAAGGGTTAAAGCACAACCTAATAAGTATCTCTAAAATATGTGAGGATGGATTTTATGCTGATTGTTTTAACAATTCATGATTTGTGTTTAAATATAAGTTTCTTAAATTTAGAGCACATAGAACTGATAATGTTTATACCAAGGATTTAAATTCCTTGTGTAAACAAAAAATGAATTGTTTAACTACTAAGAAAAATGAATCATGGATTTGGAATAGAAGACTTGGAAACTATGATATATATTCTTTACCTAAATTATCTAAGAAATAGTAAGTTTCTAATTTTCCTACTCTTAATTTTGACAATGATAGATTATGTGATGCATGCCAAATTGACAAGAAACACAAATATTATTTCAAATATATTAACAAAATTACTACATCTAAACCTTTAGAACTTATCCATATGGACTTGTTTGGACCATAAAGAGTAGAAAGTTTGGCTGGTAAATTATATTTTTAGGTTTTAGTAGATAATTATTCTAGATTTACATGGGTTTATTTTCTAAAAATCAAAAGTGAAGTTTTCACTATTTTTGAATGTTTTTGTAAAATTGTTCCAAATGAAACGGGTTTTAAAATATTTTCATAGATAAGTGATCATGGTGGAGAATTTTAGAATCAATAAATAAATTCTTTTTTATAAAATCTGGGTATTAAACACACATTCTCTACACCAAAAACACCTCAAAAAAATGGAATTTTTGAAAGTAGAAATATAACTATTCAAGAAATGGAAATGGCTATGCTAAATGAATACAGTATTCTTATCTATCTTTGGGAAGAAGATATAAGCATAGCCTGATATATCATGAATAGAGTTTTAATAATCCCTATTTTAAAAATTACACACTATGAACTTTGAAATAATAGAAAACCTAAAGTAAAGTACTTTAAAGTTTTTGGGTGTGAGGTTTATATCTTGAACACTAAGTACAATCTTGGTATGTTCAATCCAAAAGCTGATGAAGGAATATTTTTTTGGATATTCTACTACCTCTAAATCTTGTAAAGTGTTTATTAAAAAGCCAATGATTTTTTAAGAATCAGTTCATGTGAATTTTTATGAAAATAACCCTTTTATTATAGATAAAGATCAAACTGATGAAGTCACCGACTCTTTTGACAACATGAGACTTGAAACCCCTAAAAATGATTTTGAAAATGATGTTAATAAAATTCAGTCCAGTTCATAAGAATTTGATACTGAAGATCCTAAAACTGTATTTTCTAGAAAGTCTATAACTTTAATGAACCATCTTCTAGAAATTGTAATAGGATACCTAGACACAAGAATTAGAACTAGAATAAATGTAGGAAACCTAGTAGAATTTTATACCTTTCAATCTCAGTTAGAACCTAAGACTATTGAATAAGCCCTAGAAGATGAGAGTTAGATACTAGGAATGCAAGAAGAACTAAACTAATTCAAAAGTAATGAAGTTTGGTAACTAGTATAAAGAGCAACCAATTATCCAGTTATAGGAACTAATTGGGTCTTTAGAAATAAACCAGAAGATCAAGGGATCATAACCAAAAATAAATCTAGATTAATAGCTAAGGGATATAATCAGAAATAAGGTATAGGTTATAATGATACTTTTTCCAATATATCTAGACTAGAAGCCATTATAATCCTTTTATCTTATGCATCTCATGTGAATTTTAAATTATATTAGATGGATGTTAAGTCTTCCTTTCTAAATGGTTATTTAATGGAGGAAGTTTATGTTGAACAAACCCCTGGTTTTGAAAATCCTCAAAAACCAAATTTTGTTTTTAAACTTACTAAATCTCTCTATACCCTTAAAAAGTACCTAGATCTTGGTATGAAATATTGAGTTCTTTTATTTTGAAAAATGGATTTATTGTTGGATTTTAAGATCCAACACTTTTTAAAAAAAGAGTTTGTTATAATATTTTATTAGTTCAAATCTATGTTAATGATGTTATTTATGGTTCAACTAATAAAAATCTTTGTAATGTTTTTTCAAAATTAATACAAAAAGAATTTTAAATGAGTATTATCAGAGAACTAAATTTATTTTTAGGATTTCAAATTTATCAAAAAATTTATAGAAATTTTTTAAATCAAAGTAAATATATTATTGATTTACTAAAAAATATTAGACTTGAAAATAGCAAGACATATAAAACTCCCATGTGTACCAATATAAAACTTGATTTGGATGAATCTAGAAAACTAATATATAAAAAGTTATATAGAGGTATGATTGGAAGTTTGTTATATATTACTACTAACAGACCATACATTATGTTTTATGTATGTTTATGTGCAAGATTTCAATCAAATCCAAAATTGTCTCATCTTACTACTGTTAAAAGAATTTTTATATATTTAAAAGGAACTATTTTTAAATCTCTTCTTTACCCCAAAACTTATAAATTTAATTTAATTTCATATTCAGATGCTGATTTTGGAGGTTGTAGATTAGATAAAAAATGTACCTTAGGACCCTGACACTTTTTAGGAAAATATTTTGTTTCCTTGTCAAGTAAGAAACAATACTCAATTTCTCTATCAACCACTGAGGCAGAATATATGTCTTCTATTAGTTGTTGTTCACAATTATTGTTGAAGAAAAACACCCTACTATAATTTGGAATAAATTTTAATAGTATACCTATTTTATGTGATAATACAAGTTTAATAAATATTTCAAAAACTCTTATAAGTCATTATATGACTAAGAAATTTGATATAAGTCATCATTTTATAAGAGATCATGTCCTTAAAAAGGATATATCTTTAGAATTTTTTAATACTGAATATCAATTAGATAATATTTTTAATAAACCATTTCCCAGTGCTAGTTTTGATTTTATTAAGGGGGTTAGAATTATTTAATTTTAAATGAATGATTTATTCAATTTATTTTATTTAAATCTCTATGTTTATATTTTAATAATTTTATATGGTGTATATAAACTTTTATAATTCTTTATTTTCTTTTATTATGTGTTAAATGTATTTTAAAAGAATTTTGATTTATTTTTCTTTTCAAAATTAAAAATTAATGAGTACATTCTCAATCAGTGTAAATAAAACCATTCACCTTATCTCACTCTCTTTTTCCTCTCCTATATATCCCTTCAGTTTATAGAGTATCTCTCTCACACTTTCGATTATCATTTGTATAAACCCTATACCTTTAATCCCTTGAATCTATGAACCTTTAGAGATAGAAACATCTTGAAGATCTAAATATGCAGATTTAGATGCAGCTACTTATGCTTCAGGGAAATCTCACAAACTACTTTAAGTAAAGGTAATCAATTTTGATTATTTATATTCTACAAATATTTCTCTCAAAAAAATGATATTTCAAGGTCTGTTTTATGCTTTTGGAGAAGATAACATGCCTATGGTATATGAAATTGAAGTAATGGGGTTTTTTATAAATGCTTTGTTTAGTCATGGATTCGATTAATCTACAATTGTCTCTAAGATTAACGATTCTGAATTTTCTATCTCTTCTGCTGAAATGGATGAGTTGCTCCGCTGTCCCCATTAGGGGAGTTTTAGTTTGATTTAAGGAATATAGTTAATGTAAAACATTTTTTAGAGGACGTTATTTTTTCATTGTTTAGAACAAGAATAATTAAGAAATTAATGACAAAAGAGATTACTCCTAACTATAGAGTAATGATGAAATTTATTCAATATAGTGTTTTGAAAAGGGTTGTAAAGCTAGTGAAAGTACTTTATCCTGATATGTATATCATACTTCGGTTCTTGAAACACATCAAGTTCAATTTCAGTCAGTTTATGATAAGTTATCTAAAACACTGTGGCCACAAGGATGCTAAGATGGGGTATTATCCCTACAGAAGGATTATTTCCTTTTTTCTTTAAAGAAAAGAAAAAATTGTTAATATGATTTTTGGTAAAACATATCATCACAAAAATGTTTTAAATTATGGGATTGTTAAGAAGTTAGGCTTTGTATGGATAAATTATTGCAACAGTCTTTATCCTGTTGGTGAAGAACAATAATAAAGGCTTGTGATATCTACTCAGGGGGAACAAAGGATGATTCCTTCAATAGGATCGGTTAGATAGACACCTGATGAAGAGGTAAAATTTTGTATAGAAGAAAGTTTTGTTCAAATAAGAAGTATTTTAGTCAATATTATAGAGATTATAGATGAAGATATTGTTAGAGCTGAGCGTGAGGATCAAGTAGAAGAGAATGTTGATAAAGAGGCTCAAAGTCAAGAACGTCATGAGGAAGATACTCCTAATCTAACAACTCAATATCTTATTGTCCTTGATTCTGATGTTATGGGAGGATCTATCTTAATAGACATATCATAAGGAAATGGTGAGCCGATTTTGTCTTTGTTAGGAGTTTGACAAGCTAGATCTCAATCTCCTAAATCTTATGATTCTTATACTGAAGTCTTGGTTATAAAGGTAATTCTATTAGAGGCTCAAAATTTGTTTCTTAGATAACAATTGGAAGCTAAGAAAAATAATTTTGAAAAATTCAAAATTACTACAGTGTTGACATTAGATTTTGAGGCTCAAAAGATCTATCTCACACAATTCAAGGAAAATATTATTTATGTTAGAGATATTCAAGAGTTTATCAGAAAATTGTCTAGGGAATTCAATTTATTGAGAGATGAATATATCATGAAGATATATTTTTATGATCTTAATCTAATGACAAGGAGAAAATTTTAATCTCTCAAGGAAAGAAATCAACAATAAATCTCCTCTCAATAGACACCTCCAGACTTGGCCAGAAGTTTTGAAGCAATTTCTTTAGTGCTAGCTGATTTCAATGATATGTTTCACACTCTTCAGTGTGATAGTATTCCTTTAGGTGTTCTATTAGATAATAAAATATATTTTTTAATCAACTTTATTCAAATTAATTATGGTTGGGATTAGTGATTAATCAAGTTAAGGATAATATGACTTCATTCATTAATTTATAGGAAGTTTTGAATGAATTTATGAAGGTTAATATGGTTGAAAATTTTAATATTGGTAATGATTCAGATAAGATACTTCAGAAGTGGTTAGAAGTCTTCAAAAATCATATCCAGAGCTTTATTTTGAAGCTCATTAATATTAATAGTGTTTTTAAAGCCATTCCTCATCCTGATGGACCTTATGAACCTATCGATTATGATCAAAGTCCTTTATTTTGAAGAACCCTCTTTGATTGTGGATTGTACTCTATTATATTTTCAAAACATTTTAATTCATTTTAAATTTAATTTCATTTATTCTTATTTAGGTTTATTATCTATTATTTAAGTTAAATAATTAACTGTCAATCCTAAATTTATTTTTCTTATCACTTTTTATAAAATATTCATTTATAGTTCAGTTCTACATTAACTATGATTTATATAATTTATTCTTTAAAGCCATCTTTTTTATATCACAAAAAGGGGGATAATATTTAAGTAAGGGGTGAATATTTTTAAGAAAATCCATAGATAATTTCCATGAAGACTATGGTGTGATGGAGGGAATATTTTAAAACCACAACATTTCATTTGAGAAAATATTTAATTTACAAGTATATATTTTCTTTATCAAAATAATACTGTGAAATCAAAATATCAAAATATTTTCTATATCTATTTTTATTTTTACAAATCTTATATTTTCTTTAAATTTTATTATGGATTATGTTATAGGTTTTGTGATCATCAATAAGGGGGAGATTGTTGGGAATGTATTGTCTCAACAATACTCAATAAATTATGATGATTTTGATGTACATAAATACCCTTGTTTTTTTTCTAATAAATTTTTCTTGAATGGGTTTTTAGGAATTTATATCCGAGTTAAATTAATTTAACATTGTACTGGAAAAGTGAAACACTTGCGTATGGTATCAGACCTATGTTACACTAGAAAAGTGAAATGCTTGCATATGGTATTAACCCTACATTACACTAAATAGTTTTTGTTTGGATATTCATCCTTACGTTCAGAGAATCATCAAATGTATGTGTCATCAACCCTACATTGGAAGTTGAGATTACTATTCATTAACCCTACATTCGGGAATTTGAACGTATGGTTAATCAATGCTATGTTTGAGATATTATGTTAAAAAGGTGAATATATGGATTATCATCCCTGCGCTACTTTTTCCCCTATGTTATGTGAAAATAAAAGTATGGTTAAGAAATCACACATTGGTAGGAACCCTACGCTACACAAAGTAACCATATGCTACGTAGTTCAACCCTACGTTGTGTTTACAACAGTGAAGTTTTTTATCCATGTTTTTAATATGATATTGCTACAATGATCGAGTCATAATGGAAGACCTATTCAAGGATCTTTATGATTATTTCAAAACACATATTCATTGTAAAAATCACTCATTTTCCTAAGGTAAGTTACAACTCACCTGGTCAATTGGAATTTGAATTTCCATGATCAATCATGTTATTCTTTTGGATCTAGAATACTGAATCAAGTTATGTGTTCTTTATATTTATTTAGAGTATGTCTTCAAATATATGTGTGTGATAATCAATTCACATATGTGAATGTATTATTTAAATTATCTTTTACAATGATTTTGTAATAAATGATTGATTCTGAAAGAAGTTATACTCTGGAGATATACATGTTCAATCTTTTACTACTGTAAGATTACTAATGCTATTTAGTTTCTATATTATTGAAGATCATTTTGAAACAAGGATAACTTTAGACTATTTTATTCCTGAATATATTCTTTTCTTAATAATAATATCCATCATCTATCAGTTTCTACTACTACAACTGTGAAGAACAACACAAATCAACAAATCAAACTCTTTTGATTTATTGAAGTTTTCATTGCTCATACTCAATTGTGGTGGAGTATCATCTTCTCAACCTAAGTTTTGGATAATTGGTTCTCTGTTATATAACAAAAATTCTTTGTTATTAGTCTTATGGTAAAGGTTTTAACTACCTACACTCAATTGTGAATTCATGGTCTTGTTATAAGAGGACCATTCTAGTGAAATTTACCAAGCTCGCAGAGAGAGTGATTGGTAGAGTGGACTAGGGGATATTTTTTCTCTGAACCACTATAAAAAGTTCTTTTCTTTATTTATATTTATCCACTACATATTATTTTCATACATAAGTAAACATTTCTTATCTTCATAAATCATAAAGGGTGTTAAAATCTAGAATTGTGAAAGATTTTTGAAAAGACACAATTCACCCCCTCTTGTGTTACATTGTATATTCAAACTAAAATAGACATCATCTTGATATCACTATTACATGAACTATTACAGATGGAATAATCTACTTGGTTAATTTAAATATATATTCTTTAGAGAAAAAAATCATCAGCCAATGAATTAGAGATCTATATCAGTCTCACCTGTCATCATGAGAAATGTCCAAAGACCAAAACCTATACAAAATTCATATAATATTAAATTTCCATAATAAAATAAAAAAATTATTTTGTTTAACATATATTAAAAATCACTTTTAGGATTCATGTAAAAATATGGATAAATTCTATTTTCCTTTAAAATCTCTTAAAACTAAAAATTCTAGAAGAATGGGTAATAAAATATTCTTTTAAGAACCATGAAAACTTATAGATAAAGATTCTTAAATTATAATAGTTATGATTTTGGTAAATTTATATCATTCCATATACATTAAAAAAATCCTTCACGCTTTTGTAAATATGACAAAAATAACACAATTGGAAAACATTATAAATAATTATTTTAAAAACCTGGTAAAGAATGTCAAACATTGTTTAAAATAAATTTGAACATATATTTTTGTATATTAAAAACATATCTAAAAAATTTTAAAGAACATTTATATCGATGGAATAATAAAAGAAAATATTTAAAACTTTTAAAATAAGGTTTAAAAGAAAAATATTTTACCTCGAGTCTGGTTAGCCATATATGTACTTTAAATCCTATATAATGAACTTATATTAATTATTTACTTGATTAAGAATTTTTTTTAGGTTTATTACATTATTATTATACCTTTTATTTCTTTTCTTACCATGTATTATATATTTTCTAAATCATTTAATTTCATGTTGGACATTTTGAGGACGTTCATTTCATAATCCAAAAACAAATTTGGTAGGTTGACCATGGTCAAAGGTGGACTTGAAAAATGAATTACATCACTTCATGAAGTTGGTATTACACATATACACATGAGTTATGTTATCATTTCCCGATATATGGAAGGGTAAAAAGGTAAGTAATATCTTTTCTTTACATAATTATAATTATTTCATGAATATCATATATATATTCATTATGAGGTGGTGATAAAAAATAAAACTCGTCACTTTGTGTAGGTGGTAATCCACACATATGCACGAATGATGTTTTCATTTCCCATATGATGGAAAATAAGCTAAAAGGGGTTTTTTTATAAACATAATAACATTTTAGTATATTTAATTTACTAATGTTATCATATTAGCATGTTTATAGAATATTTAAAGGAGTTGTGAGGAGAAATAAACATGAAAACAGTCATTGTTTCTTCAAAAATATGTGGGTGGATTTTTTATAGTGGTCTGATTGTGGGGCATTTAATGTTCTCCATAATCATTCGTGTTTGGCTTTCCATTTTTTCATCTTTTATAGAAACTCCCAACAATTCCTATATCTATAACTGGATATGGACCTTATTTCTAAAGGCATGTGTTTAGTTGGTGTTTCAAACTCAATGATTCTTAGGAACTCACATTGGTCGAGAGGATGGGAGCTCAGGATCATCACACCCTTTAAGGGGAATTGTTTCCTACTATATGAATCTCTTATAGATTTAAGATATGTTCAAGAATCTCTTCCTAATCCCGATACAAGACTAGTTACCCTAAGAAACAATCATAGGTTAAGTCTCTTTATATGAAAATAGATGGAGGAGTCTTGTTGGTGAATCCATATGTATGTATCCAAGGTTCTTCATCCACTTCCCTTTGGTGGGTAGATGCTTATATATTGAATCCATATAAGCATGAACTCTGGAGTTTGTTTGTTATACAGGGTGGAAATTAATATCTCAAGGATGGGATTAATCCATTATGAGGCATCCTACATATCCTTGTTTATAATAGGAATAAAAACCCGCATAGTTATTTAAACCCATGAATTTTAACATTGTACAAAAATGACATATAGTTGGTCACTTGGTCACCTGGTATTTGAGATCTAACCTCGAGAAGGCATCCTATGTATCATGGTTATAGCAGGAATAAGATTTATTGTAGTTCATTCACACCCTTAAGGATTTCCCCAACATAGATACCCTTTTATGTTGGGTAATTATATCATACCATTGATCGGGGCTTACACACTGAGGTTCCCGTGGCTGGTGTATATTCATGATTCCAATTATGTGCTCATTGAAACTCCCCAATCCCATGTGATCTATTCTCGATGTGAGAAACAAGGTATAGGTAGTGATCAGCCTCGTTGCATATGGATGTAGGGCTTACATGCTAGGATATCCCTTTGGATGATTAATATAGAGCTCATACATTTAGAAGGAATCTTATATATCATAGTTATGAAAAGAATCAGATTAATCATAGTTTAGTGATTTCTCCATTCATTGGTGGATGAGAAAATATTATTAGACCATGGGAGAGATTGGGTCCTGATGGTTGGAATGTTGGAGGCATGGTGGGACTTACATCGAAGTGGATTTTCATTTGAGTTTAGGATCAGTCCTTAGGAAGTCATCCAACATATCTTGGTTATGGAATAAAATAGATTCCCCTTGGTTTAATTGATCGAAGCTTACACACTGACATTTCCCTTATATATGGGACATATCATATTATCATGTTGATTAGGGATTACACACTAAGGTTTACCATGTATGTGGGACATATCATATTATGTCGCTAATAGAATCTTGCACACTAGGTTTACCTTATCCTAATAGAGTCATTTGACGTGAATGATATGATCATTGTGGATTCCTAAGCACATGTGAGCTATGATCAGTGTGAGAAACAAGGGGTGGAAAATAATCAATCTCATTTCTTGTCGATATAGGACTTATGTTCTAGTACTACCCTTTAGAGGTTTGATATAGAGCTCAATCCTTAGTAAGAAATCCTACACATCCTAGTCATAGGAGGAATCAAATTAATCGTAGTTCAATTGGTTGGGGCTTACACACTAATGTTACCCTTGTATGTGGGACATATCATATTATATCGTTGATCAAGGCTTACACAATGATGTTTCCTTTTTATATGGGACATATCATATTATGTTTCTAATCAGGGCTTACACACTAAGGTTTCTCTTATCCTGATAGATTCTTCTGATGTGAATGATATTATCATTGAGACTCTCTAAGCCCATGTTATCTATGATCGATGTGAGAAACAAGGGATGGAAAGAAATCAGTCTCATTGCTTGTGGATGTGGGACTTATGTGCTGGTACTTCCCTTTAGAGGTTTGATATGGATATCGAGCCTTAGGAATGTGTCCTATGTATCTTGATTATAGTAGGAATCATAGTCATAATAGTTCAATTGGTCGAGGCTTACACACTGACGTTTCCCATTATAGAGGCTAGATAAGGTTATCAATTCCTGGGATACCTGCTTGGATTGGTCGACTTGTTTTCCTAACATATATTGATTATCTTCCTAAAATTCCTTGATTTTATTCTTAACATGTCATAGGATGTCTTCCTAACATTTCAAAATAAAATTTTATAATTCAGTTGGCTTATTTGAGGGACACCACATAATTTGGATGACATGCTTGAAGGTCATTGCATGAAGAAGTCCAACTTATCTGGAGTACATCATGATACCTGGATGGTTTTCCCTAGAGTCCATCACATGATCTCGACCAACTTATTTAGAGGGAATCATATGATCTAGCTAACTTGCCCTGGTGTCATCGTGAAAGCTGACTAACAAACTTGGAGGGTGTCATGAGAGTCAATGCAGCATGTATGGAGGGTGATGCATGTCCTAGATGACTTGTTTAAGTGTCATAATGAAAGTCGGTTGACATGTTTGGGGGAATCACAAGAGTCACCTAACATTCCCATAGGGTGTCATGAGATTTATATGGCTTGTCTACAGAATTTCGTGAGAGCCAATTGACATATATGTTGCTACCACGAGACTTATCTGACATGCATTGGTGTCGTCATATGATCTGGCTGGAATGTCTAGAGGACATCATGAGGTATGGATGGAAATCCTGGAGGGTTTTTCAAGATTTGGGTGGCATGCCTAGGGGCACCATGTGACTTTCTCTAACATGTCTAGGGGACTTCACATGATCAAAATAGTGTATCAAAGGAGCATTGTGTGATCTGGGAAACATGTCTTGGTGCTTCCGCATGACCTAGGTGGTTCATGTGAAGTGTATGAGAATTAGCATATATGTTATTTGTATAAGTCTCCCATATTTTTAATCTTCATTCCATTATTTTATTGTATATGCCTTGGATTTTTTTATTGTTAGCTTGTTTTTAGTCTCACGTGATCTAGCAGGTATACAATATTTTCTTCACATGTCCTATCATAAGTCCTTCGTGTGATCTCTAAGTGATCACGTGAAGTTCCTATGAATGCCACATAATCATTCTAATTTTTCTCTAGATCTTAACTGATGGAAAAATTTCCCAGTCACAAGATCAACCACTCCAATAAATCGGCTATGATGCCTAGGTTCACCAGTGTGAGGTTTCAAGGAAAATTCCGTGCATTTTTTATGATGGGTGGTGGATTTATAATACCTTACACCCCAATTATTTACTTCTTTTCATGGTGTATATCGTGAAAATCTAGGATGGAGTCAGTGGAGGTATTTTTTGTATCTTCAGCTGACATTTCTAAGGACTTTCATGAGATCAGGATGCCTATTGAAAGTAATTTTCATGATATTTGATGTATTTTCTAGTATATTCCATGAGACATGGATGTCTTTCCAGGGGACCTTTTCTGGATAAAACTATCTTTTCAAGGGGCCTTCTGAGTCTATACGGGTGAGTCGTATGAGTTTTATGACTGTAATAGGATCCCATCATCTCCCATTTATTTCACTCTTTATTTCACAAGGTCTTTTGTGTTTTTGTGAGTTTTATTGAGTTATGTTAAAGAAAATCATTCTCTTTATTGGTGATGTATTGACCAAAAAAAATTTCATGTAGAGATGTGTGGTCATTTCATGGAAAATACCATCTATTTTTCCTTGGAGCTATAGAGGGGGTACAATTATGCCTGAACATGTCCAAATACCTTCACATGATGAGTGTGACATGTCTATAGGCTCTTTCATAGTGAGGTGGACATGTAACTAGGGGATTTCGGTGTCTTTTAAATCACCTGGTTAACATAGCATGATTTTTACAACTGTAAGAGGATCCTTTCTTTCCCATTTTTATTTCCTTTTCTTATTTTATAAAGGTTGGGGATCTTGTGAGTTTGTATGAGTGTTTTAAAACACAATAACTATACCTATCGGTGATTTTTCATGTGACCAATAAAAGTTCATGTGGATATGTGAAATAATTATAATGGAAAACCCTTCTGTTTTCCTTAGATCCAAAGGGGTAGAACATAACTTCTTGGACATGTCTGAATCCTTTCATGTGAAGAAGGTGATATGTCTATGGGATCATGTGAAATATATTATGAACCTCTTGAGCATGTCGTGTGATTTTATGACCATGATAGGATCCCACCTTTTGATATTTTCCTCTTATTTTCCAAATATTTTTTGATAGATTGTCAATCACTTGCCGCCTGACAATTCACATGACTTGGGGGTGCTTTTTTGGCTGCCACCACATGATCAGAAATTCTCTAGGGAAACTTCACAATAACATAAGGACTTTTCAAATGGGATCTATGAGATCCTCTATAGGTTATTCCTTGTGCATGGCTCCTTCACATGACCTTCGAAGGTCTTATGATCACACATCTCTTATAGGTTCATGTGATCCACATGATCTTGGCCACCTTCTTCTTCCTTTTCTTTGTGGATAAAATAATAACCATATTCAGTTATTTCTTCCTTTTTGAATTTTTCTATTCTCATTTGGTGGTGTTTAAAAAATTCCCCCCTCAAGAGTGATTTTTTCAAGGAAAAGGGCTTAGTTCTGAGGAAAGTAAATTCCTACATGAGAATTTAGCACTATCTCCAATCAATGTTCTGGATAATGCATGGTCTATCAGGTGACATTTGGTATTATGTAGAGTGATCTATAGTTTCTAAATATAGTTTACCTAGTTATAATAGATTTATTTTTTCTAAGTAAATATTTTGGGCCTCAAAATCTTTGTATATTTTTCAATCTTTTCAATGAAATTATATTTGTGTTATAATTTAGGGTATTTTAGCTCAAACCTTTAATCATTTTAGTTAGGATCTTTTAGCTCAAGAATTTTATCGATGTATTTTAGGTTCTTTTATCTCAGACCTTATATCACTTTATTTTAGGGTCTTTTAGATTAGACCATATATCAATGTAGTTTAGGTTCTTTTATCTTGGACCTTCTATCATTGTAGTTTAGGGTCTTTTTGGTGGGACCTTCTATCGCTATAGTTTAGGGTGCTTTAACTCATACCTTAGGATTCCATTTATTTTACAGTATTACTTCTAGGAATTGATCAATTATAATGTAATATAGTGAATTCATTCCAATAATAACTCAAAACATTCTACGATGTTGAGTTATTCCATGGTGTTGTTAAGGCTCGTGAGGATTAGAGCTCCTTTCCTGCAAGGAGTGGATACCTCTAGTTGGTAGGTCAAATACCTTATGCATCAGTAGAATTGTCAAACTGAGGTGTCTTCACTCTTTTCCAAGGTTCATGGAAGATTTATGGGGGTAATATTGGTTGAGGGTGAAATACTAGGGAAGCTATTCCCACCTGGATAGTTAGAATTTGGGTGATATAATTCATAAACCAAAATTTTGAGTCGATGAATATGGGATGGGGTAGACATGATAGGGATTCACCATAACACCTTGAGGTTCTAGGTTCCACCATAGTGTTTCCAAGGATCACAATGTTTGGAGTTCCTTTCCTATAAGGAGGATATTCCTTTAGTTGGTAGTTCAAATCCCTTACAAATCGATATTATGGTCAAGAAAAGATGATATACTCTCATTCCTTAGGGACCTAAAAGATTTATGAAGACTCAAATGTTTATATGATGGTGTTTGGTATAGTATAAAGTTATCTAGGAAGGGTTTTGGAACCCTAGGGAAGTTCAGATATTAACTATGAAGCTCAATCCCTATGCCTCGTGGTTTCAAATCATGAGTTTTGGGCCATAAAAGGTTAGATAATGGAGTGTCACATTCCTTCTTTGATAAAGGGTACAACACATGATGATGTAACCTTGGGTATATTGAATCAACATGGATAGTCTAGTATAGGGATTTTAAATCATGGTCCAAAGTGCTTAACTTAGGAGGATGATCTGGGACAATCATACCAAGAATGGCCTAGAACACACTGAGGTGTTGAGTTCTACCATGGTGATGTCAGGTCTCACAAAGATCATAAAAACCCTTTTTTTAGAGTGATGCATTTGGTTGATGACCATAGGTGAAAATTCATGATCCATATGCATACATGCATGGTCAAACAATGGGTCCCTTGAATCCAAGTATCCTTTTCCAAGGGATATTGAAGGTTTATAGTGACTCAAATATTGAAGTGTGATTTGTGGAGAGTGTAAAATCCAAGAAGGGTTCAAGAACCCTAGAAGTTGTTTCACCACTTGTCGAACATATTCTCACAATAAAGAGATGTAAAAAATCATTAATATAACTTTTTTTGAACTAGGGGGTCTAGGGAACATTTCTTTGATTTTACTAGGGATATAGAGTAGGACCTATGATCATTATTCCTTATTTATTTATTCCCTAATTTTTTCCAAAAATATGAATATGAAGAGTTTAGATAGTGAAGACTTCTCAAGCCTCCCTTTGTAGGTTTTCAACCTAATAAGTTTTGTGTCTCTTTCACTCGTAGTTAAAGTTCTTTCAATTTAGACCATTATGGGATAGATTTTAAGGTCATAAAGCTTTGACCCAAGTGTAGGCAGTTTAAAGTCATGACACACATGGACCTAATATGGGGGATGATACACAAGATCCAAATTAGGATACCCAGGGTCAAGAGCACTCCAATATCCTTATGTGCTGGAGATAAAGATGTTTTAAGTCGCTAATTGAGGATTTAAAATCATGAGAAATGATATGGGATAATAATACCTTGGATATCCCAGAAAACACTAAGTTTCTAAGTTCTGATTTGGTGACGTTAGGGATCACAGGGATCAGAAATCCATTTTTATAGAGTGACTCAATTAGTTGAAGACCATTGTTGCATATGTAGAATCCATGGGTATACATGAATATTCAAAAAAAGGGTACATTGAAGCTAGGTATCCTTTTATAAGGGCCATATAATGATTTCAGAAACTTGAGGTGCTCGAGACATGAAGTGTGATTTATGAATTGAGGTGATTAAAAGATGGTGGAATAAACCCATATTTTGGATGGCTGGAGTTATTCTCTTATGGTCCTCTGATGAGGGATGATAATAAATGATGGTCTATATAGTTTAATGTTGTTTATAAGGGATTTAATTTATTATGTTCAGTTTAATATAATGTGGTAAGACTTGCAGTTTAACATCATGTGGTAAGGATGTATTTGTTGTACAATTTCAATTTCATGCAACCAAGACATTTTCCTTACAGTTTAATCATCATGCAGTAAGGAAATGGGAACCAGTGTGAAAAAGTATGCAATATTTATTATATGCACAAGAATTATACATGTAGATATGACACATACATAAGAAAAATGGTCTTTTATAGATCATACCTTATGCAGTTGGGGTAAAAAAAATTGGGTTTCTGTAGTTGGACCCAAGATTGGAGATTTGGGCATCACTGTGTATCCTATGATGATGGGAATCAATCCACATGTATTTCTTGAGGAAACGTGTAGTTTAAAAACATATGGAAAGGTTTTATGCTTCTCGATGTAAAAAAAAGGGGTATTGAGGCTAGAACCATGGATGGAAATCTGGGTTTCACTATATATCCTATAGTAATAGGAATAAAGCCACATTAAGTTCTTAAAACAAGATATTCATGCGCAAGTCTGAACTATATGCAAGGAGGGTGCATTTTTATTCTTTTTTTAACTAGACTTAGGGTCAGAGATTTGAGAATCACTACGTATCATATGATGTCAGGAATCAAGTCACGTGTAATTATAGAATTGAGGTATGGTAGAAGATCAATCACCAATAATGGTGGTCCTCTTGGGTGAGGTCCATAGGAATGTATAATTTTATGTCATGAAATGTACATCAACCATATAGTTTAACATCATGTGGCGAGGACTCATGGTATTCCTTTTAATTTATTTAATTCAGTACCAAGATGAACCTTTCATAAGATATTATGCCTTGTTCATTCGGGGAAGCCTTTACGAATATACCTAATATCACATGATCTATGCTCGGTGTGAGAAATGAGAAATGGAAAGGGTTCCTATCACCATGCAGAGGTAATTTAAGGATAAGGAAAATTAATTTTATATTATGTGGTGGTTATAAAAATATATAGGATCAAGCTGTCCCAATATATATTATTGAAATGAGAATCAAGAAATAGATATATCTAGAAACTTGATTATTTTAATTTCATGTAGTAAGTACATCAGTTGTACTGTTTAACATCTTACGATGAGGATGAGGGTTACCTGATGTGAAAGGAAAGTTACATTGTGGATTTATACAATTTTAAGTCATGTAGTAATGACATATATTATGAAGTTTAATTTTACGCAGTAAGGATGAGGATCACCTGATGTGAAAGAAAATTATTATTTTGACTGGGCCTAAGACTAGAGGTTTGGGAATCACTGCCTATCCTGTGATGGAAGAAATAAATCCATACATAGTTCTTAGATGAATATATTACCTATGTATATCTAACTCTCACATGGTAAGGGGGCATATCATCCTTCCTTCGCACAGATCTATCTTGTGTGTGGTGAGTTGTTAGTGATATGGTGCTTCGCGTGTAGTTCAACATCATACAGTGAGGTCATATTCTATGCAATTTAATGTCATACAGTAAGGACCTGTTACGTACAGTTTAACATCATGTGGTTAAGATATGATATGATGTGCAGTTTGAAGTCTTACTCCTAGTAATTGATACTTTGTGCAGTTTAATGTCTTTCTACTAGGATGTGAGAGGTTGTGCAATTTAATGTCTTGGTACCAAGATGTGAGATGTTGTGTAGTTTAACATCTTGCTACCAATACTTGAGGTGGTATATAGTTTATCATCTTACTTCCAGGACAAGGGTTTCTTAATGATATCTATAAAATTTATTTCTTCAAAAACCTCGCATTGGCGGGGGTTGGGACACATTCCCCATCCATTTTATCCAGTGAGTAAGCTTAGTTGTGATAAACCTTATGTATGATGTAAGGCCCTTCTCATTTAGGTTCCAAATTCAAAGGATTCCTTCCAAGTTTCATTGGGATCCTGAGAATCAATACTAGTTCTCCTTAAAGGAATGCATGGAGGAAAACCTTCTTATTAAAGGCTCGTGCAATCCAATTCTAATGGACTTTAAGGTTGTGCAATGTACACAACATGTTCTCATCAAGTTGTTCTAGCTTATTAAGTTTCTTTTTTGATTACTTTTCATTCAAGAGTTCTCCAAAAATGGATATTCGGTGCAAAGTAATTTGTACCTATATGGGTAACACTACCTCATTTCCATAAACCAGTGATTGTGGTGTTTCTTGTATAGCAGTACATGTGGTGGTATGGTGAGATAATAAAACATAAAGGATTTTGTTTGGCCAGGACTACTTATCCTTGTTCACCATATTTAGGAATATATTTTACATAGTATTATTGAAGGCCTCTATCTTTACATTTACTTATGTATGATAGTGATATGAGTGATTGGACTCGATATTATACTCCCGGTATAATTTCTTCAACTCCTAAGAATACAAGTTGGTGTCATTGTCTATCAATATTGTGTGGGGGACCCCAAACTTAGTGATAATATAGAAATTTATAAAGTTTATGATATTCTTCATCCTAAATTCCATGAGGGGTATTTCCTCAGCCCAATTGAAGAAGAATTCGGTAACAATAAGGATGTACTTGAATTTCTTAGTTGTGGCTGGGGGATAAGGCCCCACAACATTCATTCCCCAAATAAAAAATGGATAGGAATATTTAGTTTCATGTAGAAATTTTGGGGGCTGATGGATGAAGTATGAAAGGATCTGTCATGCATGAAATTTGCTAGTGAATTCCACATAGTCATGTATCATTGTTTTCTAGTAATAACTCAACCTACTGATTTTCTGGGAGATCCCAGTCCTAGACTGATGAGAATCATAGTAATGTGCATATACTTCTTCCATGACGGCATGAATCTCTTTTTTTACTATGAATCTCAGGAGGATTTTTTCAAATCCTCTCTTTTATAGGGATTTTTGCTCATTTGTGTCATCCTTTAAAGTAAATTTCACTACATGACACCAAATTTATTCCCTTTGGACATAGTCTATTGGGAGAGTTCCATTTCAGAGATAACTAATTATGGGATTCATCCATCCAGGGGTGGATATCAATTCATCATGTTCTGGTGTGGTATTAATATGATTTATTTCTTCTATATCATACACAATGATCGATGAGACCATTCTTTGGTGCATGATACGGAATATTGCTTCCTCTTGATCAGGGTCATCCAAGACTGTGGATGTATTAGCCAATGCATCAGTGTGAGAATTTTGTGATCATAGAACATGATTCAATATAGAATCAAAAGGAAATTATGTTATTATTCCCTTGATATAGCTAGTGAGAGGGTTTAATTATTCCTTTTTAATGGTATATTCTCCATTGATCTACTTTATCACTAGTTTTGAATCTCTTATGATATTCAGGTAGGCTATCTACAGTTGTATGGCTAGTTCCAAGCTAGCAATGAGTACTTGGTATTCTACCTTATTATTTATGCAGCCTTTAGATAGTGATAAAGAGTAAGAAAATTTTTGTATGGAGAAACAAATACAATATCTAATAAAACCAAATTTAGCTTCGTATTTTCCATCATTTTTCTAATAATACTTCATGAGGCTCCATAAAAATGCATCTCCCATGTCCGAGGAGTGTCATAGGTTTTGAAAACTTCCTCATCTAAGAGTTTAGTGTCTACTGGTGTACTTTGTAGGGTGGTATATTCCATGAGAAAATCATCAAGTGCTTTCCCTTTTACTTACTTTTGTGACACAAACTAGATGTCATATTAGTGTAAAATGACCACCCATTGGTCTAGACACCTAGTTAGCATAAGGAAAGCACTGATCTATTTAGAGGATTAATATGAGAGACCAAATGGTCTTCATGTTGCTACAATTAATGCCACATCTTATGCACTAAAAATATGTGTGTGAGGTAGTTCTTCTTAACATCTAAGTGTCGGGTCTCAGTACTTAGCATTGTTTAGTTTAGGTAATAGAGACTATTCTCAATCCCTTTATCATTATTTTGTGCGAGGAGGGAACTAAGTGAGCATTCCATGGAGGCTAAATATAATATGGGTGTCTTTCCATACAATTTTGGAATCAGTACCAGTGGGTGTAGTAGATACTTCTTGAGTCTTTAAAAGATATTTTTGGTAGTCCTAATCCCATCAATAGGCAATTCCCTTAGTGAAAGTGAGAGATTTTCCAGCCAATTTGGCTATGAATTGTCGAATGTAGTAGAGGTTCCCTTGGATTACACTAAGTTCTATGAGATTTATAAGGGGTGACATTTCTATGATATCACTTGTCTTCTCTAGTTCGACCACAATGGCACGTTGGCATGCCACAAAGACAAGGAACTTCCCTAATGTTACCCCAAAATAGTATTTCAACAGATTCATCTTCCAAATGTGCTTTCATATCTTGTCAAAGAGTGTTTAAATATCTACAAAGTGATCTAATCACTTTTGGTATTTGAAAACTAGGTTATCAACATAACATTTATCTATCCTTCCTATTAATGGCTTAAAGATATGATGTATGGAGCATTGATAAGTGATGTCAGCATTCATTAAGACAAAGGGAATGACCTGATGGAAAATGGTCCCTTGGGGGACTCTGAAGGTAGTGGATTATCCTTCTTTAGGGGTTATATTTATCTAATTGTACCCTTAATACCCATCCATGAAAGAAATATCTTATAATCAAATAGTTTCATCAATCAAGAGTTTGATGATCAGTAATGGGAATTCTCCCTTAGGGAAATGATGATTAAGGTACCTAAAATCGATGCAGACCCTAATCTACCCATTCTTTTTCTTTAAGGGGAAAATATTGTAAATTCATCATGGGTATTTCACTTCTTGGAAAAAGTTGGATTTGATCAATTTGATAACTTCTACCTCCATATTGGTGACATGAGATGGGTGGATCCTCCAGGCTATCTTCTTAAAGCCTTGATGATCATAGGGTAAGACAATATGGTGCATAGAAACATCTTTATGTAGTCTATAAGTTTATGTATAGTTCCAATTGAACACATTTTATTATTTATTTAGAAATGAAATGTACATATCTTGATCATCAAGGGGTATGGCGGTGTTAATCAGTGTAGGTTGTAGGTCTTATTCTGTTACCAAATTTACCTACCTGAGATCATCGATGGTGGTGAATAAACCTTCCTCGAATGTGGGATGGGAGTTCCTAAGGTCATCCACTTCTTATTAAACCTCTGAGTCTATGGAGGAGTTCTCAAAAAGAGATAGAAATATGGGGGAATCTCGGTCACTTTTGAGGTGAGAGAGGCTATGATAAGAGACATTATCATACTCTACTTCCATAGACATTTCATAGAGATGTTGAAACTAATTTTTTTCTTACACTATAACTAGGGAAATGAGGGTATTGGACCTCTTGTACCAGGTTTATTACATTAACCAAATTTATTAGGAGCACATAGTAATTGTCAAGAATACTCTAGGGATTTTTAAGGGTGTTCCCCAATTCATTAAGGGTTGTAACCTATATATCATCATCCAACATTGGTTGTTTACCTACCCTTTTGTAGAAACCTACTTCAGTATATGTGGCTTCACAAGTCTCAAAGGGAGAACTATCACCATGTAGTATATTGACCTTTCCATCGATGTGGTATTTTAGTCATTGATGGAATTTTGAAGGCAACGCCATGTGACTATGAATCCAGGGCCTTTATAGAAGTAAGTTGTAAGCGGTGTCTTTCTGGATGACTAAAAACTCAGTGTTAGATGTGAGATACCAAAACTAATATTTGATTTTGATCTTCCTGAGAGGTCTTTTCTCAAGATTATCATACCCATGAATGGTCAGGTTTTTGGGAGACAAATCACCTTATATATATCCCAAACATTGGAGGTTTCAAATCAGGATGAGATTGATCATGGAGCCATTACCAATTAGTTCCCTTCAGATATTAAAATTATCAAGTCTTCTCAAAACATATAGGGGTTTGATGTGTCCCTGTATGACCTCTTCCTGGTCAGGATTTGTAAATGAGATAGAGACATAGAATTATGATAATATGGTCTCCATTAAATAGACCTCAGTTGTACTGACTTTTTTCTTAAATTCCTATGGACTTTAGAGGACTTTAACAAGTTCCTCTCTGAGTTATTTTGAAATATAGAGTGCATCAAAGATAGAGAGCATGGCTGGGAAAACTGTCAGTTGTTTCATAATGTCTTAATTTTGTGACAGAGGTTAGCACTTCCAGAGGTGGGGTTGCTTATTGACATGTGGCTCAGGAGCTAAGTCATTTGAGGTGTATGGGCCTAGTCCTTGTGTATAGGTTGAAGTATAATCTGTTTCCAGTGTAACGGGTTATATCAACCTTCCCCATTGCCTGGGATGATTAGGTAATCAAACCCCCTCTAGGTGGCCATGAAATACAACTGAGTTTGGATGAACAATAGAGTGTTTTGGTACACCTACATGTCTTTTTATATTTCAATAAAGTTTTCCCATGGGTATCAGCTGTATATGTCCTCTCTGTGGGGACATGATCAAAATATTGGGTCTGACCACTCCTGTGTTGTCCTCTATATCATCAATTCCCGTGAATGTGGCCTACGGTTTCCCAGTTTTGTGTGAGGAAGATATTAATCATTATATAAGGGTTATTCCAAGTGTATCATGTTGAGAGAACCAAACTAATCTCTTCATCCAATGAGGGTTTTTTTATTAGGCAATGCCTGTGTTTTGGATTTTGCGGGGAATAAATCTTCAAGGGTCTGAGCTTGCATTAGAGAAGAATGTGACTCTTCCTATTCTATCTATTTCTGCATTTGGTGGTCACTCACACTTTTGGGAGACATATTCAATTTAACCTTCTTGGGTGGTGGATCTATTTTTGGTTTTCATAACTACACTCTTAGGGTGTAATGTGCTCAACCAATTATTTTTTGAGTCATATAGTTGTTGAAATTTTTTACATTCCTGGTCAAAAATTTCTACCAATCACCATCTTATTCTAATTGGGAAATGGTTATGTAGGCCACCTACCCTGAGAAGTTATCCAACACCACCTATCTTGAATTTACCATGCCTTGAAGGAAGTATTTGAAGATGAAGTAGTCATGGATATTATGTCCCAGCATTCTAAGGAAAGGGAAGTAATTAGGATGGTCAATGAGGTTGACCTCATTGGGCTTCTTGGGTTGAGTTATCTTGATCAGGTTATTGTCCATGGATTCTAATGAATAACTCGTAACTTTTTCATTCTAGAAGGATTAGGCTTTATTCATCTGTTCCTCAAATCACAGGCAACCCTAATTTCTCGGTTCTTATGGATGAGGGATATTTTTTGGATGTTTCCACTCAATAGAAGTCTCTAAGTGGTTCAGGACCTGTTTAGGTTTATAAATGGGAATTGTTGCTGGTTTGAGAGTAATATCAGCATTTTCTACCTTGCTGAGCCTTTTCCCCTATACTAAAGCCATGATTCGAGATTTTTCTTAGGTTCATGGAATGGAATCATCCATATGTTGTTTCATTTCTGTGAACACATAGAACCCACCTAGATAGTTCATTGGGATCAGAAGTGTCTGCCACTCATCCTAGATATTTTTAGCATAGAGTTCCAGGAATTGTTTCTATGAGAGAGTCATTTTGAGAAAATAGGTTATACCCTTCCATCTATCTATAAATCTAAACACCCTATCATTTTCATGTTAATTGTAGTTTGTTAGGTCGAAAATTTTCATTTTCCTTAGGGTAGAGCTGGGCTGGTAAATGAATTTACAATGAAGGTCTTCCCATCCTACAATGGATCTTACTAGAAGTATATTATACCAAACAATGGCTAGACCTATCAAATTTTGTATGAAATACCTGATCTTTATTTCCTCCTTCTGGTCTCAAGGTCCCGTCATCGTCACACATTGGGATATGATGTGTGTGAGATTTTGTTCATAATCTCCCACACTGTGAAAGGTGGAGAAGGTAAGATTGAAAAATTTTGGTAGAGGAAAATTTTTATCCAACCATTCAAGATATGGATTTCTCTCAGATTGTATAGGTGTGTGTATTCCTTCCATGGATTCCATTAGAGTGGCCAGGGACTCGATGGCATTGACCAGTTCTGGATGAATTGATTTTTGAGCCCCCTCACATCTACAAGGAGTGGGTGAGGCTTGGCATGGTGGGATTGTATTCATCTCTTACTGATTTTCAACTCATGCATAGACTGAGTGATTACCCTAGTGAGGGAGAGGTTATCACCATAATGGATGGAAGTCATGATCATTTTTGAATTCTTTATTTATGTAGACTGTATGATTGGATCCAGAGCTAATCCGACACTCAGATTCCACTTTTTCAGGTGGATTGTCTATGGGAGGAATAATATTCATCTCTTCCAGAAGATAATACCCATAGGGAATATTTTCTCATATTATCTCCTTATTTAGTTTTTTTAGAGTTTGTATCTCATTATCATACTATAAAAATTGTTCCTCCATGGAAGGAACCTCAACTATTCTATGTGGTGATTGGGATGTAGCCACACCTTTACCTTTATCTTTGTTAGTGTTCTACTAGAGAGGTGGTAACTCAATATTCAAAGGTTCCAGATTTTGGAGCCTTATTTGGTTTCAGGTGCATGCAGACTCGGTTTTTGCATCCAAATCATCATCCTATTGGGGTATTTTTCCATGTTTCATCCCTCTACATTTGTGTCTTGATCTACCATAATTTTTTTGTAGAAAGTGACAATATGTATAGAGGAATATTTAGAAATGGTGGTTTTAACATTAATTTCAACACAGTATGATGATTTTGCACTGCCTACATTAGTTTAATTCCTCAAACCCTTGGATATATTGGGTTATTTTATCTTGTGACCCCAGTGGGGTCTGATTTCCATCATCGTATGATCCTTCCATCTCATACAATGAGTAATGTGTTGGAACCATGGTCGTTCTATGATGGAAATGGAGTATAGTTTGTGTTTTTTGTCAATCCTCATTAAAAGTTCAGAATGTTATCCAGGAAAGGGATCATACAGTTCAAGTGGACAACAGTATTGAAGGTGGCATTGTTTCCCAGTGTTTTCCAAATTTTTGGACCTGAAAATTGGAAAATAGAGAAATTTTTGTTTGGAAAAGGAAGTTGTGTGCAAGTTTAAAGGGTGTTTATAAAGTTTTGTGCAAGGCCTAATTTGGTATCAAAATTTCAAAATATGGAAAAGGAAAAAAAGTGTGTACAACTCTTAAATTTGTTAAAGAGCACTTTCATGGGTGCCCTCAAATGATTAATGTGATTTTGGGGTACTTAGGTGCAGCAGAGTGGCTGACCAAGGTCGTCTCTCAAAGAAGGAAGTGAATTTAACAACTTATTAAAGGTATTCTAAAAATAAAATAGAATAGAATTAAAACACTAGTTTAAAGGATGGGGGTTTTTTATAGTTTATAAATCTATAATAATTTTGCTGGAAGAACATTTTTTTTTAGTTTTAAAATTAAGTTTGATTAAAAAGACACAATAAGAAGATGTGTTTTTTTTTTGAAAATATTTTAAAAGGCGTAATTGATCTAACTCTACCTATTAATTTACTTATTAATAATTATCATTTAAATAAATATCCACTTAATTATGATCCCCTAATTTGTTAACCCTCGAACCCTACAAGAGTTAACTTAACCACAAAGATGGAATTACATAAACCCTAGGCTAGCTTCGGAGCATGCTATCGTAGCACCCTGCTTTGATTGATGTTATAAGGATAGATTATGGTCAGTGGTAAATTAAGGCACATAACCACTATAGAAATTAGGATTAATTGAGTTTAGGGATTGTATTTAAACTCTACAAATTGATCCTGTATGGTCTTGTATTACTGATTAAGATCGCGCTCTCACAATTCACACAAATCCCGACCTCGCGTGTTTTTGTGTTAATTGTTCAATTGCTTGCTTAGTTTATTACAAATTAAAAACTCAATTAATGGATCATGTTTAGTGAATTAAATTAGATCATTTATTCAAAATAAATTAATGAAGAAGGTGAGAGATAGATCGATTACTAAAAAGAACTACTCTTCTATAGGCAGTGTAGTCATCGTAGAAGCGAATTGCATTTACAACGGTTTAGAATGGGTATAACCAAATCACAATTCTACTACAGAGTTCCAGACCAAAGAAGAATATTAATGAAGAATAAAAATTAACAAAACAGAGGAAAACAGAAGAAATTAAAGAAGAACTAAGAAGTTTATTTAAAGAGCAAAAACATTACAACAAAGAGGAGGAAGAGAAGAGCAATTTGGAGGAGATCCTAGCTTGAAAGATTCCCTCCTCCAATGGTGAATTTAAATGGAAAGGAACCACTTCACATCTACTCCAAATCCTATAAGGCACGTCCCAACCCCACCAAATGAGAAAAACACCAATTTATACAGTGGTGGGGAGGCTAGGTTCAAAGTGGTTTCAAGTGTGAATGGGGAATCTCAGCCAAATATTTTATGCCAAATTTCACCGCCCATTTGACCACCAAAAAGCGTGAATTGGACGGCCTTCCAGAAGGATAATATGTGAGTATATTTTTCCTATATCTCCTATAAAAATATGGGCTCAATAAAATATTATATAAAGGAGTTATGGCTGAAATACAGAAGCTTCTCCATTCTGGCGTGTCCAGCCCACCTTTGACTTTATGGCCCAATTACTCTATTCAAATGCATTTTTTTGATATAGTGTCCTGAATGAAAGTTGTATAAAAAAATTAATGAACCTAGTTAAAAAATATTATTTACAAATAATTCAAATAAAAACATTTATGATCCAAATACTACAGTGATTTTGAAAGGGTAAAACTAGAATTTTCATCAAATAATCAAATGAATGATCTAATCCCAAATACTTTCTAATTGTACATATTTAACACAATGTGAGGTAATTATATCATTTATTATCAATAAAATATTTAGTAACATATTATTTTATCAACTCCCCCACACTTACCCTTTTGCACTCCTGGGAAAAACCTCATATCAAGTAAACATCAATATCCAATCAAAACAAATTTTAAAACACATATAATTGGGATCCATCAATTATAATCCAAGAATAAAAAGATACCATGCCTAATAAAAAACCTTATTTCAAGTTCTCTATTAATATCATTCAATATATTTCCACTTCATTTATCCTCCCATGCACAAAACACTTATCTCGCTTGAATTTTCTCTCATCACTCAAATATCATTTTTTTTTTTGCAATGTCTTTCTCATCCAAACTCATACAAGGGTCACCATAGGCTTGATAAATTCCTAAATCGCCACACAATGTGATTTAAGGACATATTTTTATCATGAGGACTTTTTAGGGTTGTTCTGTGGCTTTCGGTTGGTAGGATTTAGATGTGAAAAACTCTGAGGCTGAATGAGGAGAGCTTGACTCTTTTTTAGGAAAAATTGCATTAATCTAATTTTCACTTAAATATGGTCTTCTCCTCAATCCTCATAGTATCAATTCAGATCAATAATCATGAAAAATCATGGAAATTTTACACCATTCATCATTTCAGCATCAAAAATTTCAATCTTCTCAAACAAAATTTTCTTGAAACCTCTAGATAGGCACAGCTTCACTTGTCATGAAAGCTCCAGAAAAGGCACAGCTTTCAATATAATGACTTTCTTCAGTAGCAAACATATCTCTTTAGAATTTAATTTTCCACCCAAAGTATCACAGAATGTGGTAGCACAACACAAGATAGATTCCCCCACACTTAAGCTCAACTAGATTATGCAATTTCACTTCAAGAGTTGGTTAGATAGGGAAAATTGGATTATAATGTGGCTAACCTAACAGGTTGTGCATGGATTCTAAGGGATACAAGGATTAAATGTTCAAGGCATTCCATTATAAAAAAAGGATTCTTTGAAATATAGGATTTAATACCAAACAAATTCCTCAATCATTTAAACATAAGTACCTCAAACCCTCAAGTTTTGACAGGAATAGATCAAATTCTGGTTAAATCAAGCATGGTTTGGTTCTCTCAAGAAGTGAGGTGAATGTAAAGAATATGAAAATAATGGTTCAGAAGCCTCACAGGAAAGTGATATCAAATATAAAGACAGTGAGATGTGGCATGTAATTCAAAATTCAGTGTACTTTTCATGAAATTACTAAATATTTGAACTTGAAACAAAGTCATTTCAGCATTCATTTAAGCTTGGTTTCAAGGGATAAATTGTTTCACTCATTGATATGCATTTAAAAATTGTGATGAGAATAATTTCATCTCAAAAATTTCAAAAACACAAATAAAATTGAAAAATAAACACACAAAATTTGAAAAAACACACAATTTTTTTTGTTTTTTTTTAAATCAGGAAAACAATTGAAATTACTAAACTAAAAGGTTCCCTCCCCCACACTTAAAATATTGCATTGTACTCAATGTGAACCCATGAGATGATATATGCACATGAAATGCAGAATTTTTAAATAGGACAAATAATATAAAAGTGAAAGGGTTAGGAACAGCCTGATGTGATCAAGTGATGATGGGGTCATGCAGTGTGATAAAATCCACTGCATTAGTAGGAAGTCCCCCAATGTATCTCTTCAAACATTTCCCATTGACTGTAAAGCTCCTTCTTTTGTCCTCTTGTGTGATCTCCACTACACCATAAGGAAAAACATTAGACACAATATAAGGACCTAACCATCTGGAACGCAACTTACCAGGCATCAGCTTCAGTCGTGAACTATAGAGAAGGACTTTCTCTCCAACATGAAACTCCTTTTGTTGGATCATTCTATCATGAGCTTCTTTTGATTTTTCCTTATATAGCCTTGAGTTCTCATATGAAGACAATCGAATCTCCTCAAGCTCTTGAATTTGCAGCTTCCTTTGGATTCCAGCTTGGGCCAAATCCATGTTGCATTTCTTTATATCCCAATAAGCCCGATGCTCAACTTCTACTGGGAGATGACATGCTTTCCCAAAAAAATCTGAAATGGGGACATACCAATGGGTGTCTTGTATGTTTTCCTATAAGCCCACAATGCATCATCCAAGTGCTTGCTCTAATCCTTCCTATTTGGCTGCACAGTTTTCTCCAAAATTTGTTTCAACTCACGATTTGAAACATCAGCTTGGCCATTTGTTTGGGGGTGGTATGGTGTTGATGTTTTATGTGTCACCCCATACTTCCGAAGAAGGGAAGTAAGATTCCAATTGCAGAAATGTGTCCCTTGGTCACTGATCATAGCCTTTGGTACTCCAAACCTGTAAAAAATATGTGCCTTTACAAAATCCACAACAACATGAGAATCATCAGTTCTGGTGGCCTTGGCCTCCACCCATTTGGTCACATAATCAACAGAAACAAAAATATACAAGAAACCATATGAACTTGGAAAAGGACCCATAAAATCAATTCCCCACACATCAAAAATATCACAGAATAGTATAGGTTGTTGGGGCATCTCATGTATCCTAGAAATATTCCCAGTGTGTTGGAAACGAGAGAATGACTTACAAAACACATGGGCATCATGGAATAAACTAGGCCAATATAATCCAGAGTCCAAAACTTTCCTAGTTGTTCGTTGGGGTCCAAAGTTTCCATCACATGCAAGTGTATGACAAAATTTCAAAACAGACTCAAACTCATGATCAGGAAAACACCTCCTAATAACTTAGTCACTACACATGCGCCATAAGTATGGATCATCCCAAACATAAAATCTTGACTCACTCTTTAATTTTTGGACTTGATGTTTATTTAAATTTGCAGGGATTTCAGAGGCAAAAAGGTAGTTAACTAAATCTGCATACCAAGGATGTGTACCTAAGATGGAATAAAGATGCTCATCGGGGAAAGTTTCTAGAAGTGGTACCTGGTCCAAGGTGTCATCCTCTAGTGTGTGATTAAGCCTACTCATGTGGTCCACCAGCAAGTTTTCTGACCCCTTTTTGTCCTTTATCTCAATATCAAATTCTTAAAGAAGGAGCATCCATTAGATCAGCCTGGGCTTTGCATCTGGCTTCTTCAAGAGGTACCTCAGAGCTGCATGGTCAGAAAAAACAACTACTTTAGAGACCAATAAAAATGAATGGAATTTATCTAAAGAAAATATAATAGAAAGAAACTCCTTTTACATGGTTGTGTAGTTTGATTGGGTTGAATCCAGTGTCCTTGATGCATAGGCGATCACATGTGAACGTCCCTCCACCCTCTGAGATAAGACAGCTCCAACTGCGAAGTTGGATGCATCACACATAAGCTCAAAATGAATCTCCCACCATGGGGGATGTATGATCGGTGGAGTGGTTAGACACTTCTTTAGCTCATCAAAGGAAGTCATGCAAGAATCATCAAACACAAAATCAGAATCCTTTTGGAGTAATCATTACATAGGAAGAGCAATCTTACTAAAATCTTTTATGAAGCGCTGATAAAATCCTGCATGCCCTAGGAAAGATCTAACATCACACACACATGAAGGATATGGTAAGGATGAAATAATGTCTATCTTAGATCTATCAACCTCTATCCCATGTTTTGACACTACATGCCCTAATACAATTCCATGCTCTACCATGAAATGAAAATTTTCAAAGTTCAGGACCAGATTCTTCTCAATACAACAATTCAATACATTTCCCAAACTATTTAGACATTCATAAAATTAGGATCCATACACTGTAAAATCATCCATAAATACCTCCATGCAGGTCTCAATAAAATCAGAAAAAAAATACTCACCATGCATCTCTGGAAGGTACCTGGGGCGTTGCAAAGTCCAAATGGCATCCTCCGGTAGGAAAATGTGCCAAAGGGACAGGTGAATGTAGTCTTCTCTTGATCCTCTTGAGCTATAGGAACCTAAAAATATCCAGAAAATCCATCCAAGAAACAATAGTGTGTTTTCCAAGCTAGTCTCTCAAGCATTTGATCAATAAATGGGAGGGGGAAATGGTCCTTGCGAGTGGACTGATTTAGTTTCCTATAATCAATACACACACGCCAACTGTTTTGCACCCTCATTGGAACTAACTCATCTTTCTCATTTTTAACAACAGTAACACCACTCTTATTAGGCACAACCTGAATAGGACTTACCCACTGAGAATCTGAAATTGGAAAGATTATACCTGCCTCAAGCAATTTCTCAACTTCTTTTTTAACGACTTCTAGGAGTGTGGGATTGAGTCTCCTTTGTGGCTGTTTCACCGGTTTAGCCCCATCCTCCAAGGGAATCCTATGCATGAAAATGGAGGTGATAATACCTGATATGTCAGCCAAGGTCCACCCAATCGCCCTGATGTTCTCCCTCAAAATATTCAAAATATTTTCTTCATGTTCAAAAGGGATATTGTTAGCAATGATAACAGGTAATATATCACCACTCAGCAGGTATGCATATTTAAGATTTGGGGGCAATGGCTTGAGTTCCAATGTAGGGGGGTGATGTATGGATGGAGAAATTGATGCAACAGATATATCTGCACAATGAACATCAGTATCAGAATAGACATCATCAAAATCAGAGAACAAAGCATCAAATCCATCAGCATAATCAACATCCATGTCATAATCAGAGTGAACATTATCAAAATCAGAATATGAATCCACATCAAAATCAAATCCAAGAGAGGATTGTGTATCAGCAACATGTGTAGAAGTGCTCTTAGACATCAAACTCAAACCAATACTCATAATCTCCCTAAGAATAGGATAATAAAATTCCATGGAGTTTTTATTTGGTGGTTCAAAATGGGAGATAACAAATGAATAATGGTCCTCTGAGGGGTACTTCATGGATTCCATGACATTAAATACCATAACTTTATCTCCAAACTCCATGGAAAGTGTACCCTCATTGACATTTATGATAGTTTTTGTAGTTTTGAGGAAGGGCCTACCTAAGATAATGGGGGCATGAGAACTTACCTGATCATCCTACATGTTAAGCACATAGAAGTCTGCTGGAAAGATCATGTCTCTTACCCGGACAAGTACATCCTCAAGGACTCCCGCTGTATATGTCATAGCTCTATTCGCCAACTGCACCACTACTCTCGTCGGATTCAACTCACCGACCTGTAAATAAGAGAATACAGAGTGAGGCATCACATTTATGGAAGCTCCCAAATCACAAAGTGTGTTAGAAAAATGAAACTCCCCTATGGTTCATGGGATGGTGAATATCCCTGGATCCTTGCACTTTGTTGGCATTGCTAGAGTTGGTTTAATGAGTGCTGAGACATTCCTTCCAAGTTTGATCCTCTCATTTCCCTTGATCCCTCTTCGATTAGTACAAAGTTCTTTTAAGAATTTCACATACCTTGGAATTTTCTTAATGGATTCAAGTAGAGGAATATTGATCTCCACACGCTTGAATGTGTCCAAAACCTCATTTTTCATTGCTTCTTCAAACATCTTCTTGGTTTGAACAGCCCTTTTTGAAAAAGGAAGGGGTTTAGGAGGAACATCATCAATATTTTTCTTACCTTTATCTTTCTCCTTGGATTTCTCATCAGTTGGTATGGAATGCGGCTTCTCTGGAGTTGAGGTGAATCCCGGTGGAATGGTAGGTACTGATGTATCATTCATTTGCTTCCCACTTCTCAATTTGATGGAACTAACATTCCCATTTGGATTTGGAGTGGGTTGGGAAGGTAGATTTCTAGAATTCTTACTTACAAGTTCATGGAGGGCGGTGGCAATCTAGCTCATTTGAGTCTTCAACTCCCTCAGCTCAGAACCTTGAATCTTCAGCTCATTCTGTTGATTAAGAACAATTTTCTTCAAAAGGTCATCAGTGTTAGAATCTACCTTGGGTGGGGGATTCGCTTGTTGTTGTCTTGTTGATGCTTGAGATTCAAATCTCCTTTGGGGTTGTTGGAAACCCTGCTGGTAAGGTGGAGGCTGCTGGAAGTTTTGTTGAAAGGGTGCCCTTTGTTGTTTTCCAGAGCCATACCTCATGTATGATTGATCCTTCCAAACTTGGTTTTATGTTGGATCAAACTTCTTTTGGGGATATGGTTGTTGTTGTTGTTGCTGATATGGTCTCCCAGGAAACACTGCTGCACAATCTTCTGTTTCTTGGAGTTCTGGGAAACAGTCAGTTGGGTGGCTTGTCTCAGTGAAAATTCCACAAGGCCTTGAAGGAGGGGGTAGAGATTTCTTTTGTGCCAAAGAAATTTTCCTCACCATAGTTGTCAATTCTTCTAACTTGGTATCAATCAAATTACTCTCAAGAGAAGAAGGACTTACCTGATGTACTCCCCTGAAATGTAGTGTACCTATATCGCCAAATTGTTGGGAGTTTTGGGCCATTTTGTCGATAAACGCATGTGCAGCTACTCGTGTCTTGTCTAACAATGATCCTCCAGCCGTAGCATCTACCATGATTCTCTCCATAGGTGTGATTCCATTCATAGAAGTATTGGATGAGTAGTTTCTCACTGATTTGGTGATGTGGGCATCTTGTACACAACTTCTTGAATTGCTCCCAGTACTCATACATTGACTCCCCTCGGGCTTGTTTGATCCCTGATATCTCCTTTAGAATGGATGTTTTCCTTGATGCTGGAAAAAATCTTTGCAAGAAAAGATGTTTCAAATCATTCCAACATGTTACATCTTCAGGTTTCAAATAATACATCCAATCTTTTGCAACTCCATCAAGTGAGAATGGGAATGCTCTTAATTTTATTTGATCTTCAGAAAAATTTCTTGGTTTTAAGGTTGAGCAAACCACATTAAATTCCTTAAGGTGTTTGTTGGGATCCTCACCAGATAATCCATGAAACTTTGGAAGAAGGTGAATTAATCCAGATTTCAATTCAAGGTCTGATTCGAGGTTCGGGTATGCAATACAATTTGGTTGATAGTTAATATCTGGTGCAGCCAATTATCGAATGGTTCTATTAAGTTCATTTCCATTATTTTCAGCCATTGGTTCTTGTTTTAATTTGGACTTATAAGTGTTTCCAATTTCAAAATTCCTATAGTGGAAGAATACCCCAGTTGGTTAAATTTCGACACTTCCCGTAGACTAAGAATGACGGATTTGCGCCCTAAGGTTGTGTTCAATCTTAGGGTCAAGATCTAAGAGATCCTCGGGATTAGATCGTGTCATAAATCAAAGAAATAGAAAAATTAATTGAATAAAAGTGGACCATAATAAAATGATAAGAAGTTTGATTTGATGGTCTTAAAAAAAGAAAAGGATGAAAAAAATGAAAACTTGAGAAAGGGGAAAGATGAGAGAGAGAGGTGAAGAAAATAATAAAATGAAAAATAAAAGAAATACCTCTAAATGGTTGAATAAATTACTTCCCTCCCCGGAAACGGCTCCAATTTAAAAGAGCACTGTCGTGGGTGCCCTCAAATGATTAATGTGATTTTGGGGTACTTAGGTGCAGCATAGTGGCTGACCAAGGTCGTCTCTCAAAGGAGGAAGTGAATTTAACAACTTATTAAAGGTATTCTAAAAATAAAATAGAATAGAATTAAAACACTAGTTTAAAGGATGGGGGTTGTTTATAGTTTATAAATCTAGAAGAAGTTTTCTGGAAGAAGATTGTATTTTTTTTGTTTTTTGTTTTAAAATGAAGTTTGATTAAAAAGACACAACAAGAAGATGTGTTTTTTTTTTTGAAAATATTTTAAAAGGTGTAATCGATCTAACTCTACCTCTTCATTTAATTATTAATAATTATCATTTAAATAAATATCCACTTAATTATGATCCCCTAATTTGTTAACCCTCGAACCCTACAAGAGTTAACTTAACCACAAAGATGGAATTACTTAAACCCTAGGCTAGCTTCAGAACATGCTATTGTAGCACCCTGCTTTGATTGATGTTCTAAGGATAGCTTATGGTCAGTGGTAAATTAAGGCACATAACCACTCTGGAAATGAGTATTAATTGAGTTTAGGGATTGTATTTGAACTCTACAAATTGATCTCGTGTGGTCTTGTATTACCGATTAAGATCGCGCTCTCACAATTCACACAAATCCCGACCTCGCGTGTTTTGTGTTAATTGTTCAATTGCTTGTTTAGTTCCTTAAAATTTAAAAACTCAATTAATAGATCATGTTTATTGAATTAAAATAGATCATTTATTCAAAATAAATGAATGAAGAAGGTGAGAGGTATATCGATTACTAAAAAGAACCACTCTTCCATGGGCGGTGTAGTCATCGTAGAAGCGAATTGCATTTGAAATGGTTTAGAATGGGTATAACCCAATCACGCTTCTACTATTGAGTTCCATCCAAAAGAGGAATATTAATGAATAATAAAAATGAACAAAACAGAGGAAAATAAAAGAAAATAAATAGGAACTAATAAGTTTATTGAAAGAGCAAAAACATTACAACAAAGAGGAGGAAGAGAAGAGCAATTTGGAGGATATCCTAGCTTGAAAGCTTCCCTCCTCCAATGGTGAATTGAAATGGCAAGGAACCACTTAACCTATGCTCACAATCCTATAAGGAACTTCTCAAACCCACCAAATGAGAAAAACACAAATTTATAGAGTGGTGGGGAGGCTAGGTTCAAAGTGGTTTCAAGTGTGAATGGGGAATCTCGGCCAAATATTTTATGCCCACTTTCACTGCCCATTTGACCACAAAACGCATGCATTGTATGGCCTTACAGAAGGATAATATGTGCGTATGTGGGTCATATATCTCCTCTAAAAATATGGGCTCAATAAAATCCCAAATGAAGGATTTATGGCCAAAATACAGAAGCTTCTCCATTCTGGCGTGTCCAGCCCACCTTTGACTTTATGGCCCAATTACTCCATCCAAATGCATTTTTTTGATCTAGTGTCCTGAATGAAAGTTTTATAAAATAAATTAAATAACATATTTACAAAATATTATGTACAAATAATTCAAATAAAAATATTTATGATCGAAATACTACAGTGATTTTGAAAGGGTAAAACTGGAATTTTCATCAAATAATCAAATGAATGATCTAATCCCAAATACTTTCTAATTGTACATATTTAACACAATGTGAGGAAATTATATCATTTATTATCAATAAAATATTATTATATCAATGTGTGTGAAAGATGAGGTTTCACGGAAGAATCTTACGCGCCCAATGCGACGTCAAAAGGGGTTTTTCATGCTTAGGAAGAGTATTGTGTGCACCGACAAATATTTTTCAAAAACTTTCATGTAGGGTCATCATGACCTATAAATAGGTGGCTACCCCCATGGAAGACTTAATCATTTTCCAACTAAAATCTGATCGCTCTATCGTGCAAAATAATTAAATAGAGTTGATCATGCACGCAAGGTGTTCCTTTAGTCTAAAAATACTAAGTAAACCCTTTGGTGTACTTGTGTGAAATATAAGGGTTGAATGGAAAGTAGGTGTTGTGTGAAATTCATCTTGCTCTATAAATACCAAATCTTGTGTACAAGTACACTTATTTCATGTAGGTTTAGTGTTAAGCTTCATATAGGATTTTGATTATCCAGTTTGTGTGATTAGTACTTTCAAGTGCATCAATTCAGGACTTCGATGAAAGAAGTGTCTCATGTTGAACAGAGACAAATACTTCAATGCAAAACTATTGAAGTGACCTTTAAGTCAATAAACTAAGTTTGAATTCTCTCAAGGTAGTGAGCTATGGGGAGTTGAGGGAATTGATTCAAGGGATATAGTGAGCTATCCCTGAACCTTTGTAAAGGTAGTGTACCTGGAATAGAGTGATTGTGACCAAATCTTGTAATACTCAAACTAGTAAAGATTAGTGGATTTAGGTACGACTGACACACTGTCGGTGTATGCTCTTTGGACGTATACCTTTGCGGTGAAACAAGTGTTGTGTCATCTCCATGATTTCATTTGTTTGATAGATTTAACAAGTTCCTACCAACTTGGGAATAATATCCATAACTTTAAAAAGAAAATGTTGACACCCTGATTCACCCCTCCCATATTAGGGTGTTCCAAGGTTCTTTAAGTGGTATCATAGGTAGTTTGATGATGTTTGATCTATCTTATACCATCATGGATAATTCATCCAATGTTAGGGGAGTCCCCCTCTTTGATGGAATTAATTTTTAGATTTAGAAGAACATAATGAGATATCATCTAATATCCCTTGGAATGGAAGTCTTATTTTCCACTGTGCAAGGTATACAAGTTACTAATCCAACAGGGCTGGCTATGACTGATGCAGAAAGAAAAATTCTTAATGTAGATTCTAAAGCGTAGAATTCTCTAACCGCAGCCCTTTCTGATCAGATCTATCTAAAGGTGATGAGTTTCACCTTAGAAAAGTTCATATGGGATAAACATGATAATATTTATGAAGAAGATATCAAAGTTACGAAGCTTAAACCACAAGTCTTTCACAATAGGTTTGATGATCTGAAGATGCATCCTGATGAGAATGTAGACTCCTTCTTCAATCAAATTACTGGAGTTTTTTGGAGCAATTTGGGGTCTAGGTGAATAAATCAAAGACATTGAAATTGTAAAGAAAATATTGATAATACTTCCACCCCTTTACAATGAAAAGGTGTCAGCCCTTGAGGAAATTGATCTTTCCAAACTTTCTCTAGATGTTCTACTGAGCAGCCTAGTGGCATATGAAATGAGAGTCAAACCAGAAGATGCTATGACTCAAGTGAGTAAGGAAATTGTGTTCAAATCCATGAAAAAAATGAAAATTTTAAAATATAGTAGTGGTGAAGATGATGAGGAAGAAGAAATTCTTTCTCTCATTTCCAAGAAGTTCTAGAAGTTAAATGGGAAATTCAATGGGAAGTTACCTCTAGCTTGCTTTCATTGTGGCAAACTTGGGCACATTACCTCTTAGTGCTTAAGAAAGATTGATGATGAAGATAGCAAAGCTGAAAACATTGAGAAGCCTCAGAAATGGTTTTTCAAAAAGGTAGACTTCAAATCTAGAAAAAAAGTACCGAAGAATATATTTTTTTTTTGTGAAGAGGAAGATGATGATAATGAATTCTATGAAGAATAAGAACCATAATTTAAAACTGGAAACCATGGTTGCATGATGGCCACTGTTGAAAAATCAAAAGATAATGGTGGAGACAATCAATTGAAAACTAGTTCCAATCCCGAGTTTCAACTTAAGGATGTTGTTATTAATCTTAATATTAAATGTAAGAGTTGTAATAAGGAGAAATCAATTGTAGAAGAATCATCTTAATATATTGATCATCTTGAAGATGAAATTTAACTAATGGAAGAATTTGTGAAAGTATAATCTAAAATCCTTGAAAGAAAGGATGATGTAGTGGATATGAAGCTGAGAATTGAAGAGTAGAAAAAGGTCATCAATGACCTCACCACCAGACTGGAAGAAAAATACAAGACTGCTGATGGTCTTGAGGAAGAAGTTGTTTTTATTAGGATTAAACTTTAGAGTGAATAAATTTCAAAATAATCAAAAAAGAAAATATAGTTTGGAATGTTATCATATGTTGAGCTATTAGAGAGAGAAAAATGTGGATATAAATAGAGTTGAAAAGATTTTGAATGATCAAATACCCGCTTACATGGGAAATAGTGGAATTGATTGTGAGGATGAATTGTCAAATGCTGCAAATAAGGGTGACCAAAATAAAGGAAATCTGAAAGTGGGTCATGTAGAAAAGTCACCTAATGTGTTGAAAAATAAACCCCTAATTCAATCTGAAAGAAGAACATAAGACTATCCTTGAGCCTCCAGGAATAATAGGTACTCAAACTATTATCCCACGGAAGAAGGAATGAGGATAAACATAAGTGAGAATACATTTCCTCTCATTAAGTGTCAGTTATGTGGATATTTGGTCTATACCATGTCTTATTGCAAAGAGGTAAAAATTTATTTGAATGTAGAAGATATGGGATTTAATCAAAGGAGAACAAATTCATGTCCTAATTATTTTAGAAGAAATAATTTCTATGGATATTTCTTTCTTTGTTCTAACTTTGGTCATAAGGTCATTGATTGCAGGCTGAGGAGGGACATGAACACCTCATACTAGAGTATAAGACAAGTCAAAGCTCATCAACAAGAAAGTGTTTCTCTTACAAACATGTTTTCTCCTCTTGAAGAAGATTTGAACGATGAATAACCCATGTATAGAGAATACATAATTGAAAGTCCATCAGTGTTCTACACTCAATCCAATGTCTCATGGAAAGAAAAGAATAAAATTGAGAAATCCAACATTTTAGAGGTATCTCTCAAAGATACAAAAAGCAATAGCACCTATATTCTGGATAGAAGTTGTTAAACTCATATGATAGATAATGCAATCCTGTTAATGGATGTTAAGAGGAGGGTTGATGGAATAGTACAGTTTGTTAATGATGGAGCTCTAAAAATCAGAGGTAGTGGAAGTATTGAACTAGCTAATGGAGAGATAAAGAAAACTTAAGTCCTTTATGTTGATGGCCTACATCATAATCTCCTTAGCATGAGTCAACTCTATGACTCAGGACTTATAGTTATTTTTAATCAAAAAGGTTTCACTATCAAGGGATGCAGAATAGAAGGAAAACTATATAAGGTTGATAATAAAGAAAACATTTTCTACATGATTATTGAGGGAGAAAATAACCTGTGGCATTAGAGATTGGGGCACATCAATCAACAAGACATAGAGAAAATATCAAAACTGAACATTTTCATAGACATTCCCAACCTGAAGAATAAACGTGAAAATTCTTGTGATGCTTGCATTCGAGGGAAGCTGGTCTACAGTTCATATCATCCAAAGAATAAAAGGGTGTCTCATCTTCTTGATCTCATTCATACAGACGTATGTGGACCAATAAATGTTATCAGGACTCATAGAGAAAGGTACTTCATCCTTTTCATAAATGATTACAGTATAATGGAATGTGTAATGGTTATACACAGGAAACAAAAATTGCTTGACTGCATGAAAACATATCAGAGAATCACCAAGAATGATACTGGACGAAAAATCAAAGTGATAATATTAGAAAATAGAGGGGAATACATGTCCATTGAATTTTAAAATTACCTGGAGAATCATGGGATATCACATGAGGTATATTCTATGAGAAATCTATAGAAAAATATGTAAAGACCCATAAAATTCAAGGGAAATTTTTTCTTAATTTTCTTTAGAATTTTACAAGAGCGCGGTTTTTGACGGCACCTTATTCCGAGGCCCGGTGTGCCTGGAATCATTTTCCGAAGTTTGGCTCGGGTACGTTCAGTGAATGAACGAGCGAGAATTTCTAACTTTTGAACCAGTGCCCGGAATCGAATTCCAAGGGCACCGATGAACTCGCAGCGCCGATATTCGCTTAAGGAGACCTTTTCCGAGGTTGCGTTTTATGCGGGTTGAGAGTTAGTTTTGGGGGAATTAAAATGAAGTTAAATAAAATATGGAAACACATTTTATTTTTAACCAAGTTGGTTATATCCTCCCAAAGGGAGTTAGAGGTGGGACCCACATCCACTTAACCACCCTTGAGAGGATTAAGTGTGTTGGGGCCCACACGAAGCCTAAATCCTCAACACCCCCTTAAAACTCCCATATAACTCCTATCTTATTAATTTGATAACTTGTTTAATTAATGAGGTGAGTTAAGTGTGGTTTAATTGAATTTCAATCTTTTGAAATTCTTGCCAACACTTTGCATTTAATTAATTAAACCAACTTAATTAATTATTTTGAATGTTTTATTTCTTTTGAAATCATTTTTCCAACATTAAAATGAGAGATTCCATTCTTCTCTTTGGGGTTGGCATAAACTTTGTGGGGAGAACTAAGGAGAGGAGAAGAACTTTTAGAAGACCTTCAACCTCTCGAAGAAGAACGATCCACGTCTCCAAAGAACGTGAAGCAACACCTTCTACCTTCTTCAACCGGAGCAAGGAAGGGAAGCACCGCCGCCCACAAAGTATTCTGAGAGTGTCGACTCGACTCGACTCGAGTTCACCGAGCGCTTCTTCCACCAACGTTGACGGAACGACGCCGTTTCCGTGACTCTCATCTTCTGTGGGTCGTTGACGAACATCGATCTTAAAGTAGAGGTAGGGGATTGTTGTTGTTTATTTAATTATTTTCATTCTTGATTCTAGAATGTCGAACTTCGAGGATAAACGAATAAATGTTATCGTTTAACGAGAGGGGGGCCGGACCGCACAAACACGGCCGAACCCCCCTCCTATGTTCATATTTGTTTCCTTGCGGATGGAACGGGATGGCGTGGTGTCGTCGCACCACGCGGGAATCGCACGGCAATTATTGTGCGGCGCCGTCGTGCCGCGCCGTAGAATGAAATTCAAGAACGCGACGCCGTCGCGCCGCGTCAAAAGAAATCGAAGGCGTCGCGGCCGGAGCGGGGCCGCGGCGGAGGGGCGCGGTGCGATGGCACCGCGCCGGATGACGAAGGTCGTGGCCGGTTCTGGGCCGCGGCGGAACAGGATGACCGGCGGCCAGCCGTGCCGCCGGTGTCAGAAGCCGGAAGGGGATCGGCCTTGCCGGCCCCGTTGAGGAAGAACCGGCCGGCCAGGTCGGGCCTGCCGGAAGGGAGAAGAACCGGGGGAAATTAATTCCCCCGGTCAACAAAACGGCCCCCCATAATGAGGGGGGACCACGGCTTCACAAGGGGGGGCAAGCACCCCCCGTTTTCCAACAGCTCGGCCTTCGGCCGAGCTGGCAGCGCGCCCAGCGCACTGCGCCGGACTGGCGCGCCTGGCCGGTCTGCCAGGCCAGGCCACGCCGCGCCGCGCCGCGCCGTGCTGGGCCGGGCCGTGTCGGGGCGGGTCGACCCTGTCCGGGGCGGGTCGACCCGGTTCGGCCAACCGGGGGGTCTCGGGCCGGGACAGCCCGGGCCCGAAACCCCCGTTACCGAGCAGTTTGGATTCAAATGCCCATAACTCGGGCTACGGACCTCCAAACGACGCTTCGTCAGCAGTGATGCGATCCTTGGATCGAGACAGTCGTTTTGGTATATCGCACTCAAGGTTTCGGAATACTTTGAGTTCGGCAGGGTTGGTTCGTACACGAAACCAACCGGGCCCTCGGAGCGGAAACGCTCATATCTCAAGCTACGGACGTCCGAATGACGTGCCGTCAGCTCTATTGAGTTCCTCTTAGTGAACGGATCTTTTGGCATACTCCTCCCGATGTTTGGATGCAGGTGGAGTACGTTCGGGTTGGTTTTGCCTTAAAAACCAACCAGGCCCCTGAAACGGAAAAGCCAATAACTCTCAGACCGGGAGTCCGATTGACGCGCCGTCTGTTGCGTTGAGTTCCTGTTGAAGATACGGAACTTTTGGATACATCAACTCTAGAATTTGTGACAGTTGATGTATCAGCCTCTCAGCTCGTGGAGCGGACCCTCCCGAACGAGCTTGCAGTGTGTGGGAACCCTAAAGCTGGCTGCGACTGCTAATGTGACTGCAACGACGACTGTGCAGAGATCCTTAGTGGATTCGACGACGGCGACTACAGCACTCAGCGATCCTGTGTGGATCAGTGCTACCGATCCTGTGTGGGTCCGATCCTGTGTGGGTCAGCGCTCAGCGGTCCTGTGTGAACCAGCGCCTACAGATCCTGTGTGGGTCCAATCCTGTGTGGGTCTTTGCAGGGGTTAGTACCTATCGATCCTTTGTGGGTCTGACGACTTAGATGGATCAGTGATCATCTCTATCGTCTTTCGAAGAAGTATACCTGTGTGAGATGAATCCTGTTGCTTTCCTGTGTGGATTGTGTTGTGCTATCCTGTGTGGATTTAGTTTTGCTTTCCTGTGTGGAATACGTATACTTTCCTGTGTGGACTGAGTTGTACTTGGTCTCGGAGGTTGGAGCTTATTGGAATTGATGACTTAGGTATATGTATGGGCATATACCTAAGCAGTGTCGGTTATTACTTCGTGTTTGTATCTTCCTTTTGTGGTTTATCCTTTGAAGATTTTGGGAGACCTTCGGGGGTCTCGGGGTCCCTACTGAGTAGCTTATACTCACCCCTGCACAGGCTATGCCCGCACTACGTTGTGTTGGTTGCAGACGATGGACAGCGTTGATCATGGTTGAGGCTTGCAGAGCAGGACGGTACCTGGAGGTGGACCACAGGGCGGGACATGCTCGGAGCGGACTGCGGGACCTGAGGAGCAGTGGAGCTATCTGTACCCACCCTTCAGGTAGGATTTCCAGTGGACAGCTCGTTGTAGCGGCTTTTACTTTACAGTTGTTGTTTTCTCTTTCGAGTTGTACTTTACTTTTAGTTTGGGTTTGTATACTGGCCCATTTACTTTTCCTCACTTTCAGTTGTACTCTGTTCTTACTTAGTGTTTACTTTTCCTCTTACTTACTCTATGGTGCTTGTTTACTTTACAAAGGCAATGCCTTCCCTTTTTACCGGGATTTACGCCTTGGTGCTAGTCGCCAGCCCCTGGCCTATGGAAGGCGGGCTTGGGGTAGTCACGACACGGGCCCCAAGGACGGGTCGTGACAAAATATATTTTTCGATCGTAGTAATTGATAGGTGAATAACATGGAAATAACTATGTTGATTGAGAGTCGTATTCCTTGACATTACTAGAAAAATTCCATTAAATCTGCAATGTATATTCAAAATCGAACAGGGCTTTATATGGGTGAGATGAAGACACCATATGAATTGTGGCATGGAAGGAAACCCTCTTTGAAATAATTTCTTGTTTTTGGAAGTAAATGCTTCATCAGAAACAAAGAAGGAAATCAAGGAAAGTATGGTGACAATACAGATGAAGGAATTTTCCTTGGATACTCAATGAACAGTAAAGCCTATAAGTGTTTCAACAAGATCTTAGGAAGGATTGTGGAAAGCAGCGATGTTAAGATCATTGAATAGAAAACCAAAAATGCTTCAAGGATTTTATATGATGATGTGATAGAAAATTAGGAAGAAATTGAATGTGGAGTAAATGAAAATACATAAATAGAGGAAGGTGTACAAAACACTCAAGAGTCACATCATGATATTGACTCGAAAGAAGAATCTGAAGAGGAAAACTTGGCTAGAGAGAATGTAGTTAAATCTCAAAGGAGGAATTAAACAGAAGAAATTGATCAATATAACATTATTGGGGATCATACTGCACCCACACAAACAAGAAGAATGAGGAATAACACACAAAATGAATTTCTATTAGTTGTGGAACCATCCTCATTTGAAGAAGCTATAAAGGATGAATCATGGGTGAAAGCCATGAATAAAGAGTTAGATTAGATTGACAAGAATCATAAGTGGGATCTAGTAAAGATACCCAAATGTCACAATGTTATTGGTACAAAGTGTATTTTCAAGAACAATTTTGATAAACATGGAAGTGTTATCAGAAACAAGGCACAACTGGTATGTAAAGGATATTCACAGATTGAAGGTGTTGAGGTTGAAGAAACCTTTGTTCTAGTGGCTAGACTGGAGTCAATCAGTTTTTTTCTTTCCATGTAAATCCAAAGAGGATATAAATTATATCAAATAGATGTCAAGATAGTATTCTTGAATGGTTTTCTTGAATAAGAATTCTACATCCAACAACCAGTGGGTTTTCTTCTTGGTACTGATGAAACAAAGGTTTGTAAACTAAATAAGGCCCTCTGTGGTTTAAATAAGGCACCACGAGCATGGTATTCCTGGCTGGATTCTTATCTCTATAATATGGAATTCAAAAGAGGAGGAGTAGATAACAATCTCTATCTGAATAATTCTCCAAAAGATCAATTCATGGTTTTAGTTTACGCTGATGACATTATATTTGGTTGCAGCAGACAAAAATAAGTGGATGAATTTTCAAATAACATGAATAATAATTTGAGATGTATATTATTGGGGAGCTCACATATTTCTTGGAGTTTTAGGTGACTCAAAAGAAGTATTATACTTTCATTTCTCAGGAAAAGTATGTAAGAGAGTTTCTAAATAGATTTAATATGCATAACTCCAAACCAATTTCAACTCCAATTGCAGTTGGAACCAAACTTGGAAAGCATGATGATGGGACCTCTGTAGATCATATAGAAAAATTATTGGAATCTTACTATACCTAACAGCAACATGGCCTGATATTTTCTTTGCAACTTGCTTAGCGGACCAATTTCAGAGTAATCTGAAAGAATAACATATGACAGTAGTAAAAAAGAATCATGAGGAACATTCAAGGTACTCATAATTATGGGTTATACTTTTCTACAGGAAGGGATAGTGAATTATCAATGTTTTCTGATGCTTACTGGGCTTTAGATGTAGTGGACAGAAAGTCCATCAGTGGTGAAGCATTCTATATTGGGTAGAAATGTGTTGTCTGGTTGAGAAAGAAACAATAAAGTACTTCTCTTAGTACTATTGAAGCTGAGTATATCTCCACTACAAAGGCATGAACTCAACTACTATGGATGAAGAAACAACTGATAGATATTATTGATGGAGTGAAACAAACAATGGTGATTTACTATGATAACAAAAGCACAATTGATATTACAAAGAATCATGTTGAGCATTCTTGTAAAAAACATATTGAAATCATATATCACTTTATCAAGGAAAAAAGTTAAAAAATGCATGATTAAAATGGATCATGTGGGAACTGATGAAAAAGTGACTAATATCCTAACCAAGCCCCTATCAGTAGCTGTGTTTGAGAAACATCAGTTGAACCTCGGCGTTTAGACACCTCCCAGTGCATAAGGGGGTTATGAAATTACCCTCTCCCTATTTATGTTAACTTTTTTTAATTTGTTTGTGGATATGATGTGGTTTTATGGTAGAGATACTATCCATGGGTGTTTTAATTTTTACAATGAACAAATACCAATCTATGGGTTTTTTGTCAATGGGGGAGAAGGAATAAATTCAGTACATGTGATGGACATGTAATGTTTCTATGAAATGATGACAATTAGGTGATAATATGAGAAGGAATACATTAGACATGTAATTATTTTGTGACACGATGATAATTCAGTGTTAGGATGAGAAGAAATATATTCAGGGCATGTAATGCTTCTGTGACATAGTAAGAGAATAGCTTGGTCATATGTAATTATTTTTTGACACCTTAAGATAATATCTTGGGTGTCTCTAAGAATTTCAAAACACGGGAACCCAATTCAATCTTCCCCTCTTATTTTATACACTAATCATTGCTCATGAAGACTTAGAGTTTTGGCTGAGTTGATTCTTACATTTTAGGTTTTTCTTGTGGTTGGTGCTCTATTGAATTTATCTAGAGATTTCCAACAAACCCAAAGGGGGATATTATTGGAACCATGGACATTATATGCTGGAAATGGAGTATGGTCTGTGATTGTTTTCAATCCTCATTAGAAGTTCATAATTTTTTCCAGGAAATGGATCATACAGTTCAAGCAGACAACAATATTAAAGGTGGCTTCGTTTCCCATTTTTTGCCAAATTTTTGGGCCTAAAAATCAGAAAATGGAGAAATGTGTGTTTGTAAAAGGGAGTTGTGCACAAGTTTAAAGGGTGCTTATAAAGTTGTGTGCAAGGCCTAATTTGGTATCATAATGTCAAAATATGGAAAAGGCAAAAAGTGCATGAAAGTCTTAAATGTGCGTGAAAGATGAGGTTCCGCGAAAGAATCTTACATGCCCAATGCGACGTCAAAAGGGGTTTTGCGTGCTTAGGAAGAATCTTGTGTGCACCGAAAAAGACGCATCCAAAACTTGTGTGTAGGGTTATCATGAACTATAAATAGGTGGCTATCCCCATGGAATACTTAATCATTTTTCAACAAAAATTTGGTCGCTATGTCGTGCGAAAGATTTTCAAGAAAAATAATTGAGCAGAGTTGATCTTACGTGCAAGGTGTTCCTTTAGTCTAAAAAGACCAAGTGAACCCTTCGGTGTAGTTATGTGAAAGATAATGGTTCTGCAAAAAGTAGGTGTTTCATGAAAGTCATCTTGTGTGACAAATCCCAAATCTTGCACACAAGTGCAGTTATTGTGTGCAGGTGTGGGGTTAAGCTTCAGACAGGATTTTGATTATCTGGTTTGTATGATTAGTGATTTCAAGTGCATCAATTCAGGACTTCGATTCAAGAAGTGTCTCATGTTTAATAGAGACAAAGACTTCAATGAAAAACTATTAAGTGACCTTCAAGTTGATAAATTGGGTTTGAATTATCTCAAGGAAATGAGCTAGGGGGAGTTGAGGGAAGTGATCTGAGGGACGCAGTGAGCTATCCCTGAACCTTTGTAAAGGTAGTGTATCTGGCATAGAGTGACTATGACCAAATATTTTAATCCTAAAACTAGTAAATATTAGTGGATTTAGGTATGACTAACACACTATCAGCATATGCTCCTTGGGCATATCCCTTTGCGGTGAACCAAGTAAAAGTGTTGTGTCATCTTCATGCTTTCATTTTTTTGACAGATTTAACAAGTTCCTACCAACATGGGAACAAGATTCACAACTTTAAAAATAAAAAGTTGACACCCTGATTCACCCATCCCCTCTCAGGGTGTTATGGGGTCCTTCATAATGACCCTAAGGGAGATTATGATCGTGATTGTTGAACGGGACCCAAATAGAAGAGGTTTGTCTTATAGTGGTAGGGATGAATGGGATAGCGACTATCAATATTTACCTCTATAAGACTAATTCTCTTTGTGGTAATTATGATTATGATGATAAATATTCCCCCAACTCTATGGGATAGGGGTTTTCTGGGGAAACAATTGGAATTGATTGATCCTGTTTTTTAGGATCTGATGCTTCCAACTAATGATTTGATGATTCCTAGGATGGGATTTGAGATATAAATGCCCCTAGCTCAGTAGTCTAGGGTTGATCTGGAATAATTGTTGATTTACCCAGGACCCTATAAGAGGATTATGAACTTGGTGATGGATATTGATATATAAATACCTCCAACCCAATGGTTTATGGTTTTTTTGTAGTTATTGATGATATTTATTGAATCCTATCAGGAATTGATGATCCGATAGGTGGAGGTGATGGTAGATATTCCCCCGACCCAGTGATCTAGCTCCACTCCTAGACAACTAATATGGTAGCTGCTATTATGGCTTGTTTTATGTGGTGTATTTGTGCTCACATAGGTGTTGGGTGCATTGGAATCCCATGACGAGATTCAGTTTCTACAGGATGTTGTCGGGTTGATTACAACCTTGGATTCTATGTTTAAAATGCATTCCTATTTCTTTGAGGGGACCAGTTCAAAGACTCATTGGATATCCTCTTCCTCTATTCATGATGTCTAGGAACTGTTGATGTGGCGGAATTTTGTTGTATTGACCAACTGGCCCAAGTGTTACATGGTCCCATAATTTCATTGAATTTTATGACATTATAAGAATTTGTATCAAAGGGATTATCTTGTTACATGGGTGTGGTGAAGTGTGATTCTCTATAATTTCCCCATCCTTGAACACAGATACATGATTTGTCTTCAGATATCAATTGTCGAAGGGTTGTGATGTAATGGTGGCAATCATTTTACAGATTTACATTGTTCTTTTTTGGTTTTGGATCTCGATCCATGGAGATAGTAGCCAGGTTTAGATGAAAATAGAGTATCTTGATGGTATGAAGGTGACCCTCATGTCCTAGATAATGAGTATCTCTAGTTTTTAGTCACTGATGAGTAGGCCACATATTTTGGCATAGATAAGGCATACACTCATTTTCTAGATAATTTGTGATCTCATAGTCAGAAGTGGAAAGAGGCTAGAACATGATGGGGAGGTTTTTTCCAACTAAATCTATTCATATATCAATTTCATCTTCCTCTTCATCATACTTACATGAATTCATCTATACATACCATATAAGATGCTTCTTGGGGTCACCTACTGACTAGAGTATAGTGCTGGTGGAATTTTATGGGGAATTATATACAGTTGACCCCGATGTTTCAAGCACCTCTCTATAAAAAGGCATCTATGTTTTGAAACCCTCTCTATACAGAGTTTTCTAGGGAAGAGGAGGACTTAATTTTCCATGGAATATATCATCGTGAAGAGTTTGACCATAGTGGATATCAGGAGTAGAGTCTATGTGATCTATCTCCACACTACCGTGAGAAGGACTATCATGATAATGATTTCCTTCTGCTTCAGTTGAAGAGTTGATGGACCCTTATGGTTTTGAAAATGTGTCTTGAAAAACCTCAAGGACATTGGAATTGAGTAGATTAGGGATATAAACCTCGTTCTTCGTCATGGCTAGAATATACTGACCTACCTTCTAGAATTGTGTAGGGATATGAGAATGTTGCATTATGGTTACTAGAATTTTTTTATAATTGTCTGGTACTATGGGAATATAATCCTATTATTAAGAATATTCTAGAATATTCCAATAATATTATTCATTATTGATAGGAATATGATCCTATCCCAGGTCATGTGTCATTCTCACTTGGTGAGACTTAGTCAAAACGGGAGTATAAGCATGATCCTAAGTATTTGGGATATACTAATGGTCTTTTTTGGTAGAGATATGGGTATTCCATGAGGATATCATTTGGTGATCATCAGTTGGAATAGAAATATGATCTCAGTCCTAATATGAATCCCCCACTATAATATATCGATGAACCTATGTAATGTGAGAAGAAATATGAGCCTCCTCTTGTATTGCCTCAAAAATATGTTGGTGAATTTGTTTTTTAGTGGAAGAAGGAATATGCACCTAGATTTCATGATCTGTTGGAATATTCCAAGTAGATTCATTGATAAGAATATGAGTCTTTCCTAAGGCATGTGTTATTATCACTTGGTGAGACACAACCAGAATGGGGATATAAGCCCAATCCTGGGACTTTGGAGTATGTATTTGGTCTTTTTAATAAGAATATGAGTATGTCCTGAGGCATGTTCCCCTCTCACTTGATGATTCTCAGCTAGAAAGGGGATATGATTCTGATCCTAGGAATTTAGAATATGTCACTAGAATATTTTGACAGGCATGTTCCCGTATCCCGATTCATGTTCCGCTCTCACTTGGTGATCCCCAGTTGGAATAAGAATATGATCCTAGTCTGATACCTTATACTTTATCGGAGTATTCTAATAATACTCCAAGATAGAATCAAGAATGTATACTTTCTCCAAATAAATAACTTGTTCATGATGATCGGAGTGTTGATCTATCCTAGCTGTAGGGATAGTAATATGTTCTTGTTCCTATATTTATACTAGTTGAAGAATATACTGATGGAGTTATTTAGTAGTTTTTAATACGTAATATCATTTTAGAAAAGTGTACAAAGAGAAATAATCCTTCACATTATCTGTCTCCACTATATATCGGTAGATATCTTCTATCGAGGTAGGGATATGATACCACTTTTTTCCTCCTTGTTCCACCAGAGTATGTTGATAGACTTCATGCATGCGGGTAGGGATATGTGCCTCCCCCATTCCTGCTATAATAATATTCACATGGACTTGTTATGAGTGAGAAGGGATATGAGTCTACTCACTAGTTATTACCTAAATATTCTAGTAGACATCGTCAATGGAAGTGGGTATATGAGCCCACTCATGGTTATCCATAAACTTCCTTGCCCAATGTGTCTTCCTTATTTCCCATGAATGGGTATCACATGTGGGAGTGTTCCAAGTGGTACCTTTAGCAGTCGAGTAATGGGTACTAGTGGGATGGTGCTGGCGATAGCGGTTGATAGGAACCCTCCTCGGCGACCCCTGAATTGGAAGGGATCCATAGTTTCCCCCTAGTCCACCTTCATTAGATAATGAAGATGGTGATTTTCATGCTCTAGTGATAAGCTCCCGAAGTGGTTGGTTGTGGAAATGAGGTCCAATGGATTTACTGTATCTTTATTTGGATGATGAGTACTAGTCAGTTCTATTACTTGAAGACCCTTGCGGGTAGTCTCGGTAGTTGGGATCGTACCATGTTGATGGTATTCCCAAACTATTTCTTTTTCTACCCTATGTTGAATATTTTAGGGGGGTGAGATCATCCTAAGCCCTAAAAGGGTTGTGGTGGTAGCTGATTTTCTAGAACAGTCACTGAATGATGACATTATCTCATATCGGGTTTCTCTTGATGAGAGAATTATCTACAGTCATGTAGACAACAAGGATCAAGGTAACTATTTAATGAAATATCATAGGCATGATGTGTGCTTAATCAGATATGCATGGTTAACACAATTTTCCTTTTATTCCTAATCTATCCATTCTTCTCGCATGGACTTTTCAAAGCGAGGATGGAATTATTTCAAGGGAACACTACCTCCAAAGGATCATTCATAAGATCTATGTCATGGCCAACCGATCATCTTTCTATTTGAGAGTTTCACATCATGTCCACCATTCTTATTTTCATTGGAAATGAAAACAAAATAGCCTAATGGATAATAACCCAATAATTTTTTTATTTAAGAGAATCATGTTGGGTTAACCATTTTTGTTTCCTCAAAAAGATTTGGGTGGATTTTGTATGATGGTATACTTGTGGGGGGTTCAATGTTTTTCATAGTCATTCATGTTGGGATCACTATTTGTTAATATTTCATAGAAACTCCCAGTGGTTCCCATATCTATAACTATGTATGGAATTGTTTTCCAAAGGTAGGTGGTCAGTTGGGGTTTCAGGCCCAATGACACTTAGGAACTCACATTGGTCAAGATGATGGGAGGTCAGTCTCATCATATCCTTTTGGGAGAAATTTTTTCCTACTCTAAGACTCTCTTATATATTTAATATATGTTCAAGAATCTCTTCCTAATCCCAATATGGGTCTAACTACCCTAACAAAATGATCATAGGTTAAGTCTATTTACATGAAAATAAGGGGGGTCTTGTTGTTGAATCCATATGTATGTATTCAAGGTTCTTCATCTATTTCCCTTTGTTGGTTATCTTTTTATATGTTAAAGATGTATAACCAGGCATTCTGAAGTTTTTTATCCATAAAGGAAATTAAAATCTGGAGGATGGGGTTGATCCATTATGAGGCGTCCTACGTATCTTGATTTATAATAGGAATCAAAACCCTCATAGTTCATTAAAACCATGTAGTTTAGAATCATATGGAAAGGACATATATATGGGCACTTGGGAACATGGTATTTGAGCTTGAACATTAAGGAGGCATCCTACATATCATATTTATAGTAGGAATCAGAGTTATCGTGATTTGCTCATTCCCTTGATACTTTACCCAAGGTAGATACCCTTGTATGTTGGTTAATTATATCACGCCACTGATCAGGGCTTACACACTGAGGTTTCCCTGGCTAGTAGATATTCAATATTCAAATGATTTGATCATTGAAACTCCCTAATCCCACATGATCTATGATCAGTGTGTGAAACAAAAGATATAAATTGATTATCCTCATTACATATGGATGTGGGGATTATATGATGGGATATCCCATTGGATGCTTAATATAAATATCAGACCTTTGGTAGGAGTCCTATTTATTATATTTATATAAGTAATCAGATTCATCATAGTTCAGTGATTTCTCCATCCATTGGTGGATGAGAAAATATGATCATCACATGGGAGACATTGGGTCTTAAAGATTAGAATGTTGAAGACCTGACGGGTCTTACATCAAAGTGTATGCCCATTTGAGTTTGGAATCGGGAATTAGGAATGCATCCTACGTATCTTGGTTATGGTAGGAATCGGAGTTCTCATAGTTCAATTAGTCTAGGTTTACACACTAGCATTTCTCATGTATGCAGGGCATATCATATTATTCCACTGATCAAAGCTTACACATAGAGTTTTCTCTTGTATGTGGGACATATCATATTATATCACTAATTAGGTTGTACATACTAATGTTTCCCATGTCCTGGTAGAGGATTACAACACAAATTATATGAACATTTTGGATCCCTAATCCCACATGATCTATGCTCGGTGTGATAAACAATGGATGGTAAATAATAAGTTTCATTGCTTGTGGATGCAGGACTTATGTGCTGGTACTTCCCTTTGAAGGTTTGGTATAGAGATTGATCATTAGGAAAGCATCCTATGTATCCTAGTTATATCAAGAATCAAAGTCATCATAGTTCAATTGGTTGGGGATTACAAAATGATATTTCCATTATATAGGGGACATATCATATTATTCCACTAATCAGAGCTTATAAACTGAGTTTTATCTTGTATTTGGGACATATCATATTATGTCACTGATTGGGGCTTACACATTGAGGTTGAACTTGTCTTGATAGAGGATTTTTATGTGAATTATATGACCATTATGGCTTCCTAATCCCATGTGAGCTATGTTTGGTGTGAGAAACAAATAATAGAAAATAATCAGTCTCGTTTCTTGTGTATGTGGGACTTATGTGTTGTTACTTCCCTTTGGAGGTTTAATATAGAGCTTGAGCCTTAGTAATTAATCCTATGTATCTTGGTATAGTAGGAATCAGAGTCATTTTAGTTCAATTGGTTGGGGATTACACACTGATGTTTCCCTTTATGGAGGTTGGACAAGGTTATCAAGTCCTCAGATGCCTGCTTGGCCCGGTCTACTTATTTGCCTCATATACAATGATTTTCTACATGAAATTCCATGATTGTATGCTTGATATGTCGGAGGATATATTCCTAAAATTTCCAAAGACAATCGCATGACACAATTGACTTGTCCGAGGGACATCGCATAATCTGAATGGTATGTGTAAAGGTTATCGCATGAACAACGCTGACTTGTTTGGGGAACATCGCAAGACCTGGCTGGTTTTTCCTTGAATCCATCACATGATCTTGGCTGAATTATTTATAGGGAGTCATATAATCTAGTTTAATTTACTTGATATCATTGTAAAAGCTGGATGACACGCTTGGAGGGTGTCGCGAGAGTCAATACGTCATGTTTGTAGGGTGCTACATGTCCTGGCTGACTTATCTGGGTGTCATTACAAAAATTGGCTGACATGTCCAGGGGACGTTTCAAGAGCCAGATAACATACGTGGAGGGAATCATGAATTTTGGATGGCATGTCTTTAGGATTTCATGGGAGCCAATTTACATACCCTAGTGCTATCATGAGACTTATCTAGCATATACTAGTGTCGCTATATGATCTGGGTAACATGTCTAGAGGACATCAAGAGGTATGGATGGTAATCCCGAAGAGTTTCATGAGACCTGGGTGGAATGAACGAGGGCACCATGTCACTTTATCTGAAATTTCTAGGGGACTTTGTATGATCCAAACAGTATATTAAAGGATCATCACATGATCTGGGTGACATTTCCTAGTGTTTCATCAAGACCAGGGTGGTTCATGTGAAACATATGAGAATCATTATATATGTTCTTCACATAATTCTCCCATATTTTTAGTCTTTTCTCCATCCTTTTATTGCATATGTAACACCCCAATCTTCCACTGTACGTTTCTCTTAAAATAATACAATAACTTACGTTGTACGCAACTTCAAGTTCTAGCACACCATGACCAATCAAACTAGCTGTTATGAATAGTAATACCCACTTTTTAAAATTTTATAAATTTTATTTTTTAAAATGGACTTCATTTTTGGATTAGGAATATCAGAATTATCTTAGGGTGAATTTTTCGTATTTTTTTGAAAACTTTCAATTTTTAATGAACAGTGAAAAAGCACTACGTTATGGTTTAAAACATATTTTTTATTTAAATAATTATTTATTTTATTTTAATTTATTTTAATTAAAAATAGATACATAATACCTATATTATTTCAATGTAATTCATTGGAGTCATTTTATAATAAGATTAGATGTATAAAATTTTATTGAACTTTTTAACGTCTTTCACCAACCTTCTAGGCACATTAGTAAATTTGCATAAAACGTAATTCTACCGCTTCTGTGAATTGAATTTAAAAAATCTGAGAGACACGGTTGACATCAGTAAGTAAAATTTGGTTCAATAGGATGAAAATAATTTTTGGTGAATAGTAACTTTTGGATTTTATTTACCACGATTAAAAGTAAATAGGGTAATTAAAGGTAAAAATGAAATTATAATTACCATAACATGTGTCCTAATTCTATTGGATAAGTTTATTTTGACCAAAATCATCCTTAGGAATAAAATATTAACCTCTTTGATCCACTTGTATTAGATTAGGACATTTATTATATTTTATTTAAAGAAGAGTTAAAACTGTTAAATTCAAATTTTAATAACAAAAACATTTTTAATATAGGGTTATACATAAGATAAATTCTACTATAAATATTCATTAGAAATATAAAAATATTTCCTATATAATGGTATTTTATTTATAATTTTTATACATTAAATAATTAAATTTATTTACAACACAATAATGATGCAGTAATTACTTTATTAATGAAGGATTAAAATAATTGATATTATAAATATAAAAATAAATGTAAATTGAGATTTAGGATGCATTCCACAAATTTTATAGGTTAATATGACATGTTAGGATTGATTTAATGTATTTTTTAGAAGTAATCAAGTTTTTTTACTTTCAAAAAACCCAAATACTAAATAGTGTCAAAATTGACATAAATGAGTTTTTAAAACAAATACTATATTATTAAATGATATAATATCTATAAAAATAAAAGGTTCAGCCAAAGGACTTAAATAATAATATATATATCATTAATTAACCACTTGGGGTTCTATTGTAATTTTATAGTAAGTTTATTAACCATGTAATATAAAAATAAAAGAAGACATTGTAAAAGTTAAACTATTTAACTAAGAGTTAAATCTAAAAGATAAGGTTATAATGGTGACCTAAACCTATATAAAACCTATTTTTTGAGAGGTTTTAGACCTAGACCCACCTTATCCTCGAAATAAATCCTTTTGGAGCCATTATAAACCGAATATGATTGTATAATAAATTAATATTTCAAGTTTTTCCTAAAGAGACCCTCACCTCTCTTATAAAAGGGTACTTCCCCTTATCTCAAAGTCACACCTCCAAAGGCATTTTTCTCAGCCAAACCCTACTCAATTATCTTACCAAATACCCTAACTTAAACCTAGAGGCCTTACTTTGATCATAAATCCAACATAAGGATCCCTTTTGATCAAATCAAAAGGAAGCACCCGAAGAAGAGGCAATAATTTTATCACCTCTTTCAAAGTTCTTTTCTTCTTCCACTTCCTCTTAATTAGTTGTTTCCATAACAAAATAATAAATCCAGTACCTTCTACATACTATTATGTTATTATAAATATGATACAATCATATTCATTATTCTATCCATCCTTTGAATGACAAATTCACCATACGTGCGTATGTACGGCTTACCGTCTCCATGTCATGGTGTAGTTTGTTATTCAACACTTCATCATTTAGATGGGTATAATAATGAGTATAATTGATGTAAATAATAAATATAACTTGTTAATTATTCTATATATATGATATACCATCCAATTACATATGATTTCATCGTCAATAGAATGGTATTATCGCTCATGCGTACGTATGGATTACCGTCTCTACAAACGTGGTGAGATTCATTCCCCATCATAACCATTCAAGAATAATTTTCATTTTATGAATAAAAATACTTTTTAAGAACTTAATATCACTATTGTAAATATGATCTATACCAACGTTTTTGGTAAAACCATTGGTATAGTTCACTAATTTGGACCTATACCAACTGTTTGGACAAAACCGTTGGTATAGGTCACTTATATGGACTTATACCAACGATTTTGGACAAACCGTTGGTATAAGGGGGACCTATACCAATGGTTTTGGAAAAACCATTGGTATAGGTCCATTATAGAGAGCCTATACCAATGGTTTGGCCAAACTGTTGGTATAGGTCCCCCCTATACCAACGGTTTGGCCAAAACTGTTGGTATAGGTCCCAAAATTAATGAACCTATACCAACGATTCTAAAAACCGTTCATATAGGTCTATACCAACGGTTTTGAGAACCGTTGGTATAGGTACAAGTATTTTTAATGGAATATTATTACATGGGACATTAAATAAATAAAAAATTAAAATATTATTATAATACATATATATATTTATGAAATTATGTTCACAAAAGTAAGTTAGGTTAGTGGTTAGGTCATTTAATCCCAAACGGGAGGTTCTAGGATCAAAACCAACCGAATGATTATTTTTTGAATTACATATACCAATGGTCTTATGGAACCGTTGGTATAGATTTTTATATTACTTATACCAGTGGTTTTTAAAACCATTGGTATAGACCAATCCCCACGGCTTACTTGGAAACGGTTCTCCAAACTGTTAGTATAGGCTATACCAACGGTTTGGAGGCCTATACCAATGGTTCCAAACTGTTGGTATAGATTATTTTTTTAGTAGTGTATCATTCTAGATATGAATCAAATATATCCTATCCATAACTAATATGATTTACATAGAAAAACATATAAAGGAAAACTAATCAATTAACACCTAAAACAATGATACTACTGAAATATTATTAACAAAAAAATATTATAAGATCATATATAATATCATATTTATGTATATGGTTCTTGTATAATTTAATAACAATGATTTAACTATTATATAGGAGGTTAATGTACCCTCTATTGGAACCATGGCTATTCTATGCATGAATTGGAGTATGGTTTTTGTTTGTTGTCAATCCTCAGTGGAAGTTCAAAATGTGTGCCAGAAAAGTGATCATACAGTTCAAGAAGACAACAGTATTGAAGGTGGTGTCATTTCCCAGTGTTTTCTAAATTTTTGGGCCTTAAAATCAGAAAATTAAGACATGGATTGTTGTTAAAAGCTGGTGCGTGCAAATAGGAAGTGGTGCGTGAAAAATAAGGGTTGTGCGCGAAATACTTGATATGGGTGCGAAAAACAGTGTGGTGCGAGAAATAGTGGATTGAGGTTTTTTGCGCAAATAGTGTTTTGGAATCAGAACATTGAAAAATGGAAAGATCATGGGTTGCGGGAAAAATCTGGGGATGTGCACGAAAAACGATACTGGCGCGAAAGATTACACGCCAGATGAGAAGTTTTTCATGCCATAGAGGGTTTTTCATGCGGGGGTCTCAGATTCCTATAAATAAGAGGTGACCCCCCTCATTCTGTATGGTTAAAGACTTAGAGAAGGTCTGAGGTCTGAAGCGCGTAAAAGGATCGGGTAAAGGGGATTGCACGAAATAGTCTGGTTTGCGTGAAAAATTCTGGGATGCACGAAAAAGGAAGAGTTGCGCGTAAAAATTGGGGCGGCGTGTAAAAGTCTCAGTTGCGCGAAAAAGGGTGTTGTTGCGTAAAATAATTTTCCGCACAAAAAAGGAAATTTTGCATGCAATATTAAGGTCTTGCGTGAAAAGGGTAGGTGTTGTGCGCAATTGTCAGTAAAACTTGTTTATGCATTCTGGTTATCCGGTTCAGTGGTTCAGTGCGTACAAGTACATCATTTCCAGACTTTGATGCAAGCAGAGTCTTGTGATAAGCGGAGAAAAATACTTCAATGAAAATATATTTAAGAGACCTTCACATCTACAAACTTATTGTGACTTCACCAAAGGTAGTGAGCCAGGGGGAGTCAACAGGAGTGACCCGAGGGACACAGTGGGATATCCCTAAACAGTTGTAAAGGCAGTGAGCCTGGGACAGAGTGACTGTTCCCGAACCTTTGTAATCCACAACTAGTGAAGAATAGTGGAATTCGGTACTACCGACAACTTGTCGGTGTATGCTCCTTAGACGTAACCCTTAGCGGTGAACCAAGTAAAAATTGCGGTGACATGTCTTTGCATGTGAATGTTTCATTGCTGATCATATCCATCATACAGATTTAACTAGTTACTAACAACATGGGTACAAGATCCTTGTTTTTAAAAGAAAAAGTTGACACCCTGATTCACCCCTCCCCTCTCAGGTTGTCCTGGGGTCCAACACCTGCAACTAAGGAAAAGTACAAGGTAATGGTTAATTTTACAATCTCTTTATTATCCGAGGTTGTTTATAAGTGAGTATCTAGTGGGACCTCTTTATCATCAACATATGTATTTCTTAAAAATTTATTTCAAAACATTTTTAATATTTACTCGACTATGGTTTAAATTAATTTATACCTTGTTTGACTTTTTATAAAATGGTTTGAAAGGAATATTTTTGTCACTTTCCAAATAAGGTACTCTATGACCTTTTTGAAAAATTAAGGTAAGAATGTTTTTTTCTTATACGGTGGCTGCAGCTATTTTCCACCATTATAACACCTTCGAAGCTTCTCTTACAATTTTATAATAATATGTTCAAAATAAATGTTTTATTTTATAATTAAGTTACTTTTAAACGATTTCAAAGTAGAAAGAGATATTTCTCTCAAATATTTTTGATTTCATTTATTTCAACATCCTTTGTGATAGATTTTACACTTTTTTGAAGTTTAATTATTATGATAAAATCTTCCATATTGTATTAAAGGTTTTGTGATATGTTTGACTGTGGATGTGTTATTTTATATCATTCATGGTTTATGGTTAAATTATTAACATTTCGTAAGGTAGTTTTAATACGAATGTTTATGTTATGTTCCAAACTTTTCATATGAGGAATGAATTGGACTTAGTAAGTGAAGGTTGGAGCCCACTATAGCTTCTTGATGCATCGTTAGGTCTCATGAGACAAACTAGTGTCTTGGCACAAGGCCTTGACAAAATCTTATTTGTAGTCTTGGCACGAGGCCTTGACTATGTGGTTATGATGTCCAGCATTATGCATTCCATCATTATAAAATTGGCTATTGATATTACATGTGATTATTCTACTAGTATAATATCCATGTGAATAAGTAAATGGAATTATTTGATTTATCTTTTTCATGTTATGCTGAAGTTTAGGTTTAAAAGGATTGTGTTTTAGTCTTATACATTTCCTTCAATGTTTATACTTATTTATGAAAGTTTATTCTATATTTTTATCCTTACTGGGAACCTGAGCTCACCCCTTTATGTGTTTTATTTTTCCCAGGATGTGAAGAATTATATTATGACTAACCTGAAGGGATAGTCTAAGGGAAATTAATTTTTTCAAAAGAGACACAATGTTGTTGTTTTCAATTTCATAATGTAATGTAAAACTTATGTTGGTATCTAGTACTTCCAAGTCTACTAAATTGATACATCTTTCGGGATTTGATCCCTTGTGATCATGATAATTTTATGTAATAATGAACCAACTCTAGGTAACTAGGTTTGGGGCGTTACAGTTAGTATCAAAGTAAGTTTAGTACAAACCTTGGAAACTAGATTTAGAAAAACTCTGATTAGAGTACATTACCCTGAGATAGCCTTTGAGTATTAGTATATAAGAACTTCCTCGAATTTTGGTAATGTATATATTTTGTTTATTTTCTGAGAAATGCATCCCTATCTGGATACGAGCAGGTAGAGGTGGCTCTGGCACAGATGTACCTAGGAGTAAAAACTCTAACAAGGAGTTTTGGGCTTGACTCAAGGTATTCTGGTACATGACAACGGGCCTTGATTCACTCTTGGTTATGACACTCCTAGGGGATATTCTTAGGATAATTTATATTTTATTTAAAAATCATTATGAAGGAATTATGAGTCAATAATTTCTTAAAGAAAACATTTATTTTATGATTATATGCATAAACTGTTCAATTTATGTTAGGTATTTTACTAGTTTGGAATTATGTATTATAATTCATAAACTAATCTAGTGTATGACATTGTTTAGAAATAGAACCTAGTGGAAGGAATGGAAACCATATCAACACATGTAATCCATGTAGGGATTTCCCTCCTACTCAAGATAATTATAGTGGAGCTGGTGATGCAACTAGTATTGAACAACTTATTACCATACTGGGACAACTCACTTAGGTTATGAATAATAACCTTACCCGTATGGAGCACCCTGATCCACAACGTGGAGGATCAATGTTAGGCCGCTTCATGAGGCAACAACCACCAACATTAAATGGGACTACAAATCCATTTGTAGCTGAACAATGGATAAGTTCCTTAGAGAAAATATTTCATGCTTTGGGGAGTAGTGAAAGGGAAAAAGTTTTCATGGTAGTTTATCACCTCATGAGAGATGCAGATCAAGGGTGGTCATTAATTCAAAACACAAAGGAGGATGAAGAAGTATCAATTATGGAATATAGGGAGTTTCAAGAGCTTTTCTTATAAAAATACTTTTCTCGTGACCATCAAGCGGATATGGAAAGACAATTTTTGATTCTGAGGAAAAAGGAGGATGAGAATTTCACAAAGTATGAGACTAACTTTGCAAGGTTATCAAGGTATGTAATAGATTATATACGTAACCCAAGGAGTAATATTGATCAATTATTTTATGGGTTAAAACCATTTCTCTGTTGAGCATTAGTCTCACAATCATTATCATCGTACTAAGATATTGTCTCGTGTGCTATCAAGACAGAAAATTAATTCTCTAAGTCTTACGACTTTAAAGAAAAGTAAGAGAATAATAGATCTATTGAACACTTTGGAAATGGAAATAAGGGGAAGAAGGGAACAGTTGAATTTCTATCCTGTAGTAAATGTGGGAGGAAACACCTTGGTACTTTCCTGAAGGGAATGGGAGTTTGTTACAAGTGTGGTAAAAATGGCCACCAAGCTCGTGATTTCAAGGGAAAGAAAGAGGTTGTCAATGTTGAATGTAACAATTGTAGAGAAATAGGTAATTATGCAAATGAATGTCCTAAGTTCCAAGGAAACTTACCTCAGAAAAGGCCAAGGGAGAAAGACCAAGATTATGTGATCACTAATATTAAGGTTGAAGCTCCGAATAATGTGTTGACAGGTAATTTAATGGTTTCCTCAAGTTTAGCCAATGCTTTATTTGATTCTGGATCATCACATTGTTTCATATCTTCCCAGTTTTCTAAGAAAATTAGATATTTCCAATTTGATTTAACAAGGGATTTGTCAATCAAAACTTCTAAGGGAAGTATCATTGTAACAAAATTTTGTGAATCAGTTCTCATTAAGGAATATAAACGTGCTTTATCTACTGATCTCAATGTCATACCCATGATTGAATTTGATATAATCCTCAGTATGGATTGGATTTTGGACCATGATGTGAAAATTTATTGTAAGAAAAAGGAGGTTACAATTTTCAATGATGATAAGTAGTACCTTATCTTTAGAGCAAAAACGTCACCATATGATTCTCATCTAGATCCACCCCCATTAGCTCTACTAAATTCAATTATTATGGAGGAAGATATTGAAATAACTATGGGTGGGGAAAGTAATGTTCAAATAGAGTACGTACCTATTGTGCAAGAATATGTTGATGTGTTTCTAGAGGATTTACAAGGACATCCTCCAGAATGAGAAATTGAGTTTTCCATTGATTTAATTCTTGGTTTAAGGCCCATATCAAATACCCCTTATAGAATGGAAAATGTGGAATTAGTGTAACTAAAGAAAAAACTAGAGTAATTGAGTAATAAAGGATTTATTCTCCCTAGTGTTTCTCTATGGGGAGCCCATGTTCTTTTTGTTAAGAAGAAAGATGGATCTATGAGGTTGTGCATTGACTATAGAGAGATCAATGCTATAACAATAAATAACAAGTATCCCCTACCTCAAATTGATGATTTATTCGATCAAATTCATGGAGATCAATATTTTTTAAAGATTGACCTTCGATCTGGATATCATAAGTTGTGTGTGAAGAAGGAATACATTCCAAAAACAACATTTCAAACCAGGTACGAGCATTACGAGTTTACAATAATGCCTTTTGGACTGACTAATGCACCCTTTTCTTCATGGATCTAATGAATAGAGTTTTCAAGGAATATCTTAAAGACTTTGTATTGGTATTTATTGATGGTATCTTGGTATACTCAAAAATCTACAAAGATCATGAAAATTACTTACGCACTTTTCTAAAAACCCTTATAAGAAATAAATTACATGGGAAGTTTAGCAGGTGTGAATTTTGGATTTAGGAAATTTCTTTTCTTGGCCATATTGTCTCTAAGGATGAAATCTCTATCAATCCTTCAAAGACCAAGGAAATCAAATAATGGCCAATATTGACAATTATAACTGAGTTATGTAGTTTTATTAGTTTAGCAGATTATTATCGGCATTTCATCCATAATTTTTCCTGATTGGCTAACCCATTAACCAAGCTCACACGTAAAGGGGTTAAATTTGTTTGGACAAAAGAGTGTGAATAATGTTTTGAATAACTAAATAGAAGATTATTCAATGCTTCTATCTTGACTCTACCATTGGGGACTGATGGGTTTTTTATTTATAGTGATTCTTAAAAGAAAGGACTTAGTGGTGTCCTTATTAAGAATGATAGAGATATTGCCTATGCATCATGGCAGCTAAAAATACATCCCACTCATGATCTTGAGTTAGAAATTGTAATATTTTCTTTGAAGATATAGAGACACTATCTCTATGGTGAAAAATGTGAGATATATACCAATCACAATAGTTTAAAGTATATTTTCTCACAGAAAGAACTCAAAATGAGGCAAAGATGAAGGATTGAACTACTCAAGGATTATGATTTCACTATACACTACCACCCATGGAAGGAAAATAAGGTGGAAGATGCTTTGAGATGAAAGGATCGTGGAGTTTTGAACAAGATGAGATTTGAAAGGGATCCTATGTTCATGGATCTAGTAAAGATGGATATGGGAATAATCATGGAAGGTGAAACATCAATACTTTTTCAAATGGTTTCCAAACCATCTTTACTAGAAAGGATAAAAAAATTTCTCAGAATAATGATGAGGAGTTTCAAAAGAAAATTAAAGGTGTGAATGATTGGAGACTGATTGACTTCATATATGAAGATTGAATTTTGAAATTTGGGAAGAGTCTTTGTGTTCCAGACATACCCAGTCTAAAAGGGGAATTGTTGGATGATGCTCATAGCTCTAATTTCTCTATATACCCTGGTAGCACTAAGATGTATAGATATTTGAAGGAACATTTTTGGTGGGACAACATGAAGAGAGAGATTGCTGATTATGTGTCAAGATGTATGGTTTGTAAATAGGTGAAGGCTGGAAGACAACATCCTAGAGGATTCATGCAACCTCTTCCCATACCTGAGTGGAAATGGGATGATATTACGATGGACTTTCTCATGGGGCTACCAAAGACTCCTAGAAGTAATGATGCAATATGGGTCATTGTTGATCGTCTTACCAAGTTAGCACATTTTCTTGCTATAAGAGAAGATTTACCACTTGAACGTTTAGTTAGACTATATATTAATGAAGTTGTAAGACTTTATAGAGTACCCCTATAGATTGTTTCTGATCATGATCCCCATTTTACATCAAGAATTTAGAAAAAGTCTTCAGAAGGCCCTGGATACTGAACTTCGGTTGAGCACTGCCTACCACCCTCAAACTGATGTATGGACTATTCAAACCTTAGAAGACATATTGTGATCTTCCTCACTTTACTTTCAAGGTATGTGGGATCAATATTTACCTCTGGTATAATTTTCTTATAATAATATCTTCCATTCAAGTATTCATATGGCACCATATGAAGTGTTATATGTAAAGAGATGTCACACACCAACTTGTTGGGATGATGTTGGAGAAAGAAAACTCATAGGCCCAGAACTTGTTGAGGAATCAATGGAAAAGGTGAAGACTATCTAAACCCACATCAAATCAGCTCAAAGTATGCAAAAGAGCTATGCTGATAACCGAAAGAAGGATTTGGAATTTCAAGTAGGAGATCATGTTTTCTTAAAGGTATCTCCATGGAAGGGTGTTATACGATTTGGTAAGAAGGGTAAATTAAGTCCTAGGTACATCGGACCTTTCAAAATTCTAGAACTAATTGGAGTTTTAGCTTACCGTTTGGAAATTTCTATAAGTCTCTCCAAAGTTCATGATGTGTTCAACGTATCACTGTTGAGAAAATACATGCCTGGCCTAGCTCATGTACTCACCTATGAAGAAATAGAACTGGAACTCTATCTGTCTTATTGTCAAGAGCCTATCAATATTCTTGATACCAGAGAACAAGTGTTGAGAAACTAGATGACTCATCTGGTAAAAGTTCTATGGAGAAACCATAAGATGGAAGAGGAAATGTGGGAACCCAAGGAACTTATGATGAAGAACCACCTAAATCTTTTTATGCACTCGTATTCTAGAAATTTCAAGGTTGAAATTATTTGAAGGAGAAAAGAATGTAACACCCCAAGCTTCCATGGTACATTTCTCTTTGAATAATATAATAACTTGCGTTGTACGCAACTTTGAGTTTTAGCACACCACGACCAATCAAACTAGCCGTTATGAATAGTAATACCCACTTTTTAAAATTTTATAAATTTTATAAATTTTATAAATTTTATTTTTCCAAATGGACTTCATTTTTGGATTCAGAATATCAAAATTATCTTAGGTTGAATTTTTAGGTTTTTTCTAAAAACTTTCAATTTTTGATGAATAGTGAAAAACACTGCGTTATTATTTAAGACCTAATTTTTATTTAAATAATTATTTATTTTATTTAAATTTATTTTAAGTAAAAATAGATACATAATACCTATATTATTTCAATTTAATTCATTGGATCCATTTTATAATAAGATTAGATGAATAAAATTTTATTGAACTTTTTAATGTCTTTTACCCACCTTCTAGGCACGTTAGAAAATTTGCATAAGACATAATTTTACCGCTTCTGTGAATTGAATTTTAAAAATATGAGATACACAGTTGACATCAGTAAGTAAAATTTTGTTCAATAGGATGAAAATAATTTTTGGTGAATAGTAACTTTTGAATTTTATTTACCATGGTTAAAAGTAAATAGGGTAATTAAAGGTAAAAATAAAATTATAATTACCCTAAAACATGTCCTAATTTTCTTGGATAAGTGTATTTCGACAAAAATCAACCTTAGGAATAAAATATTATCCTCTTTGATCCACTTGTATTTTATTAAGACATTTTTTATATTTTATTTAAAGAAGAGTTAAAAGTTTTAAATTCAAATTTCAATAACTAAAACATTTTTAATATAGAGTTATACATAAGATAAATTAAACTATAAATAATAATTATAAATATAAAAATATTTCATACATAATGGTATTTTATTTATAATTTTTATATATTAAATAATTATATTTATTTATGACTCAATGATAATGCAGTAATTACCTTATTAATGAAATATTAAAATAATTGATATTATAAATATAACAATAAATGTAAATTGAGACTTCTAATGCATTACACAAATTTTCTAGGTTAATATGATATGTTAGAATTTATTTAATGTATTTTTTTCAAAGTAATCAAGTTTTTTTGACTTTTACAAAAAACAAATACTAAATAGTGTCAAAATTGACATAAATGAGTTTTTTTTTAAAGTAATATATTATTAAATGATATAATATTCCTAAAAATCTAAGGTTCAGAAAAAGGACTTAAATAATTATATGTATGTCATTAATTAACCACTTGGGCTTCGCTTGTCATTTTATAGTAAGTTTATTAACCTTGTAATATAAAAATACCAGAAGACATTGTAAAAGTTAAACTATTTAACAAAGAGTTAAATCTAAAAGATAAGGTTAATATGGTGACCTAAACCTGTCTAAAACCTATTTTTTGATAGGTTTTAAACCTAGTCCCACCTTATCCTAGAAATAAATCTTTTTAGAGCCATTATAAACTGAATATGATTGTATAAAAAATTAATATTTCAAGATTTTCCTAAAGTGACCCTCGCATCTCTTATAAAAGGTTACTTTCCCTTCTCTCAAAATAACACCTCCAAATACATTTGGATCATCCAAACCCTACTCAAATATCTTCCCAACTACCCTCACCTTAACATAGAGTCCTTAATTTGATCATAAATCCATCCTAAATAGCCCTTTTTATCAAATCAATATGAAGCACCCGAAAAAGAGGTAATAATTTCATCACCTCTTTTAAAGTTATTTTCTTCTTCCACTTCCTCTTTATTTTTTGTTTCCATACCAAAATAATAACTCTTGTACCTTCTATATATTTTTATGTTATTATAAATATGGTACAACCATATTCATTATTCTATCTATCCTATGAATGATAAATTCACCATACGTGTGTACGTACGGCTTACCGTCTCCACGTCGTGGAGTAGTTTGTTATTCAACACTTCATCATTTGGATGGGTATAATAATGACTATAATTGATGTAAATAATAAATATAACTTTTTAATTATTATTTATATATTATATACCATCCAATTACATACTATTTCACCATCAATAGAATGGTATTGTCGCTCATGTGTACGAACGGATTACCGTCTTCATGAATGCGTTGAGATTCATTCCCCATTGTAACCATTCAAGAATAATTTTTATTTTATGAATAAAAATAATGTTTAAGAACTTAATATCATTCTGGATATGAATTAAATACATCCTATTCATAACAAGCATGACTTACGTAGAAAAAATATATAAAGGAAAATGAATCAGTTAACACCTGAAACAATGATACTACTGAAATATTATTAACAAAACAATATTATAAGATTATATATAATATCATATTTATGTATGTGATTATTGTATAATTTAATAACAATGATTTAACTATTATACAGAAGGTTAACATACCCTTGACCAACGAAAATTACAAGGTAAGGGTTAATTTTAAAATCTCTTTACTATCTGAGGTTGTTTATACATGAGTATCAACTGGGACCTCTTCATCATTCACATCTGTGTTTCTTAAAAATGTATTTCAAAAAAATTATTATTTACTAGACTATGGGTTAAAGTAATTTATAACTTATTTTAATTTTTATAAAATGGTTTGAAATGAATCTTTTTGTCACTTTCCAAATAAGGTACTTTATGACCTTATCGAAAAATTATAGTAAGAATGTTTTTTTTAACTTATACAGCGGGTGAGACTATTTTCCACCGTTATAACACATTCGAAGATTCCCTTAAAATATTATAAGAATACTTTCAAAATAAATTTTTTCTTTTATAATTAAGTGACTTTTAAACTATTTTAAAATATAAAGAGATATTTCTCTTAAATAGTTTTGATTTCATCTATGTCAACATCCTTTGATGGATTTTACACTTGTTTGAAGTTGATTTATTATAATATAATCTTTCATATTGTATTGAAGGCTTTGTGATATGCTTGATTGTGGTTGTTTTATTTTATACCATTCATGGTTTATGGTTAAAGTATTAAAACTTCGTATGCTAGTTTTAATACGAATGTTTATGTTATGTTTCAACCTATTCATATGAGGAATGCATTGGACTTAGTAAGTGATGGATGGAGCCTGCTATAGCTCCTCGATGCATCAGTAGGTCTCATGAGACAAACATGTGTCTTGGAATAAGGCCATGAAAAAATCTTATTTTTATTCTTGGCACGAGTCCTTGACTATGTGGTTATGATGTCTAGCATTATGCATTCCATAATTATGAAGTTGGCTATTGATATTACATGTGATTATTCGACTAGTATAATATCCATGTGAATAAGTAAATTGAATTATTTGATTTATCTTTGCAATATTATGTTGAAGTTTATGTTTAAAAGGCTTGTGTTTTAGTATTATACATTGCCTTAAATGTTTATGATTATTTATGAAAGTTTTCGCTATATTGTTATCCTTATTGAGCACCTGAAATCACCCCTTTATATGTTTATTTTTTCCAAGATGTAAATAAGTATATTATAACTGATCTTCAGGGATAGTCTAAGGGAAATTAATGTTTTAAAAGGAGATACAATGTTGTTGTTTCATTTCATAATGTAGTGTAAAACTTATGTTTGTATCTAGTACTTCTAAGGCTACTAAACTAGTCGGTCTTTCAGAATTTGATCCCTTGTGATCATTCCAATGTTATGTAATAATGCACTAACTCTGGGTAACTAGGGTTGGGGAATTACAATATATGCCTTATATTTGTTCAGTGTTATCTTGTTTTAAGTCTCGCATGATCTAGAATTTATGTGGTATATTCTTCACATGACCTACTAGAAGTCCTTCGCATGATCTATGAGTGATCACACAAAGTACCTATGCATGCTGTATGATTTCTCCGATTGTTCTCCAGATCTTACCTAATGGAAAACTTTCTCGGTTATGAGATAAGTTACTCCTAGAAATCTGTTATGATTCATGGGTGCACTGATGCAGGGTTCCTTGAAAAACCATGTATTTTTCATGATAGGGTGGGGGATTTATAGGCCTTTCCACCCCAATTATTCACCACTTTGTGCGACACGTGTTGCGCAAATTTAGGTTGGATTTGATTAAGGGATTTTTCAAATTGTCAAGATAACATTTCTAAGAACTTATATGAGATCCAGATTCTAGCTAATAGGATTTTGTGTGATCTTTGATTCCTTGTACAAGATATTGAGAGAGACAAAGATGGATTTTTGGGGGGGACTTTGTGATATCAAACCAGATTGTCAAGGGGTCTTACGAGACCGTACTAGAGAATCCTATGAGCTTTACAGCTACAAGAGGCTCCCATAATCTTCTTTTTATTTCCCTCTTTATTTCAAAAGGAATTTTTGGTTTTTCAAAGTTTTCTTGAGTGTTCTTGAATACAATCATTCTTCCTATTAGTGATGCGCCGCATGACCAAAAAAAGGGTCCTAAGGAAATGCACCATCATTTCATAGAAAATTCCATCTATTTGTCCTTAGAGATGGAGAGGGATTGTAAGTCCACCCGAACATGTTTTAATCCCTTCACATGAAAAGGGTGGAATGTCTGTAGGCTCTTGTGAAGCTAGGTGGACATGTCTCCAGGGTCTTACAGTGTCTTTCGAATTGCTTAGAGCACATCGCATAATTTTTACAACTACAAGAGGCTCCCATATTTCCCCTTTTTAGTTCCTTTTCTTATTTTAAAAAGGTTTGGGATCTCATGAGGTTTTATGGGTGTTTTCAAATATAATCACTCTACCTATTGGTCATGTGTCGCATGACCAATAAAAGGTATAGTGGAGATGTATGATCATTATCAAGGATAAACCATTCTATTTTCCTTGGAGCCAAAGGGGGGCATAGTACTATTTGGACATGTCTGAAGCCTTTTGAATAATAAAATTTATATTTCTGTGGTATTTTTCATAGAATCTTGTGAACCTCTCAGGAACTTAATGTTATTTTTATGACCATGAGTGGCTCCCACATTTGAATATTTTCCTCCTATTTCCCAAATATTTTTCAATGGATTTTCAAGCACCTACTGCTTGACAATTCATGTGACCTGGGGGTTCTTTTTTGGATGTCACTTCATGATCAGTGAGTTCCTAGGATGACTTCACAAGAGAAGAAGGACTTTGAAAAGGGGGTCCATGAGATCCATCACAGGTTATTCACTATGCAAGGCTCCTTCATGTGACCTTCAAAGGTCTCATGACACACATCTCTTAGAGGCTCACACAATCTGTGTGATCTTGGTAAGCTTATTCATAATTTTCTTTTTTGATAAAATAATACCCAAATTCAAGTATTTATTCCTTTATGATTTTTCTAATGCGCATTTTTAAATCTTCAATGCTCGATTAAGAGTTATCCCTCATCTTTGGAAAACCTCCTTTAGATTACACCTTAATCCTTATAGGTTGGTCTTTTAGTGAAACAGGGACCTCTAAGACATGGGGAGGTATTTTGGGAAGGTATTTGGTAAGTTATTGGTAGATATAAATGGCTCAAATTCTATGAATAATATAGGATAATGGGTTCCCCTTTATAAGTGAGGGGATTGTAACTCTTGTAATTTTACAAAGTTTTAAACTAATATAAAGACTTAATCATGGGAAAGTGGCCCTAAATCTATAAAATTTCATATATAAGATGATAAGGAAAAAAATATCCTCTAATAAGATTTAATATGATATTTTTTTTCCTTAAAACGTATCTTTAACCATTTTTAACTCATTTTCCCTTTACCGTGATAAAAAAATTACAATGATTACTACTCATTATAACCAAAAATGAAATTGAACTCATTTATAAATTTTAAACTCATGATTAAAAATATTAAATACCTTTTTCAATATTAAATTTATATAATTTGAATAAATTTCATTTAATATAAGTTCATAAAATATAATGAAAAATAGTTTTTGTTAATGTGCTTTTTAGCCTAAAAATAAATTTGTACCAAAATCAGGCATAAAGTTTACTAATATGTAATAAATTGGATTAATTTTAGTTGAATTAGACAAATTTTTATTTAAAATCAATAACAAATATAAGAGGACTTTTTAAATACTTGAAAAGAAATGATAGTTTTTATAACAATCAGTATTTTTCACTATTCACCCAAAAATCAATCTTTTCATAAAAATAAAAAAATAATTATAATATATACTTTATATACCAATATAAAAAATTAATGCCATTTTATAAAATTTATAAATTTAAATTTTAAATAAAACCATACAATATATATATATAAAAAATTAGTTAGAATGAAACTATTTCTTTTTCAATTTGAAAAATCATATAAAATTGTTGTTAAGAATATGAATCCATAAAATCTAATCATGGATATTAATAAGACATAAAAATGATTTATAATTAAGAATACTTGGGTTTTCACAAATTATGATATATATTTTTATGATAATGTATATGGTTATTAAGATCTAGTGCCTAATAATACTGATAAATCAATAAGGTAATCTATAATTTATGAGAATAACATAGTTTCATACAATAAAAAATTAGTCTAAACAGGAATAATTAATAATTCATATAAAATTACATTAATGTAACCCATTTAACTAAGTAATTTTTAAGAGATAATTAAGAAAGAAATTTGGTTCAAAGTGATGAATGAATAGATTGATCAAATTTAGAATAATTGGATATGGAATCTTATTCTAAGGCTAATTTATTCACGCTCAAATTTACCCAAGATATGAAGGTAGAACGGTCCTTGTAGTCTAGATTGGGTTGTCAAATCCACTGAGACCTAAGAAGATACCTAAGACACACAACCTATGAGGTGGATTTTTGGCTATGAAGTGGCCAACTTGTTTCTAATTTTGGATGGTTTTAAAGAAAAATAATAAACCTAAGTGAATTCAATTAAATGAAAATGGGTTGATTTTAAGATTATGCTAGAGGTGGATTGAATGTATTCTACTTCTTTAGAAAATTTTGGTTTAATTAATTCTTGATGAATCCATTCTTCAAAATAACACTACCTTCATAATTTTTGGGTTTTATGTAACTAAACTCAATTACTAATCCCCTACAAACTTATAGAACCAAATTCATGATGTCTCCAAGGTATATGGTCATTTTAGTAATTGGATTTAGCTTCCTCAAACACAGTGAAGATGAAGAGTGGAAATAACCGAAGAATGGAAGTCTTAAATTAGTTAACCAATTAACAACAATTAGTTCATAAAATAACATTCAATCCAACCTTTGAATCTTCTTAATATCAAACCATTAAAGGGTTAGCCCTCCATTGATGGTATACTCTCAATGGTGGGTGGAAGATGTCTTACAAGAATTATATTGAAGAAATTAAAATCGCGGAAATAACGAGCACTCCTCCGTGTGTGTGAATGAAATTAACACCTATGTGTGAACTAATTCATCAAAACAAAGAGATATCATTGTGCTTTGTTATTATAAAGTTTTAATGAAATAAATGGGAAGAATAGAAGAGAAATATGTTGATTAAGAATAAAGAAGTACAAAAAGGAAACTTACATGGAATTTGAAATGCGATTACAAACACAAAGTGGCAGCATAACATTACAATTAAACCAAACACCCAAGATTATCAACTCCTCCAACACCAATGCCTTAAATAGACATTTTTTAAGCGTTGGATCGATCCTAAAATAGTCCAAGTCTTCTCAATTAATTGTGGTAGGCCATAGGTGGTGGAAATATTGTGGAAAGAAGACTTTCCACCCTTGACCCGAAAAGGAATCCAGCTTGCATGCACCGAACAGACGCGATTAAAAGACCTTATAGATGGCCGAATCAGAGTAGGCCATAGAAGAAGAAAATTGATCCCCAGATGTCTCCTAACCTCCTATAAAATTTGGGCGATTTGGATTTGTAGATTCAGAGATATGATTAGATTAGTGGGCTGTTTTTCTGGGATGCAGAATCTGGCCCAGAATTTTATTTCTAACTTGGGCCGCCTAAATGACCACCATGGAGGCCGAATTAGCATTGTCTCATGAAGAGTTATTTTTTACTATACATGTCTTATAGAATACCACGAAATTTGGCATTCATTGGGCCTGTATAGTGGGCCCCACAGTCTCATTAGTGGGCTGGTGTCCAATCTGACTTCTCCAGAATTGTTTTCTTTCATCACAAAATATCCCCATCTTATTCCATGAATTATCCATTGATCCATGAATGAAACATGTTCATATTGAAGGTTATATCAATTTCCCAAAATATAAAATTTAAAAATGGATAATTAAATTCCTTAAAATCAGATGAATCATTGGGTACTTTAAATGATGTTCAAAAATGTACCACATAATAGTGCATTTTAAGAAGGTCTTACAATCATAATGTGAAATGATGTTCAAAGTGTAAAATGAACTAAAATGGTGTTTATGAATATTAAATAACGTGAATATTATATATATTAACAATGAATATTAGCCTCATTTAGTGGTCAATCACACCCCTCAACTTGAGTTTTTCTAGTCCCGAGCAAAATATATCTCAACAATATGAAATTCGAATTCCCTTTTCCAAAAACATTTTAATACACAATGATCACCAGAAACCCTTATACCAAACAATCATGAAACCCATCAAAATATTTTAAGACAAGATAGTTTCATAAGCAGATCCCAATCCCAATCTCATTCCTTTGTTCAAATTCATTGTCATATTTCATCCAATATCAATTAAGTATGAGGATGTGTTGTGCATCACAATAGACATGGGGGTTCATCTTTATTCAAGGGGGAAATGACGGAAGCGCTAGGTGGAATCACATTTCAATATTAATATGAGTATTCAATTTTTTTATTGTATTATTTTTTTTTTGTTTTTTTTTTGTTTTTTTTTTTACAATTTTACCATGGTAATTGAAATTGCACTCAAAAGAGTCAACCCCTATAGTGAGACTTTGCCGATGACTCCCAGGATCAAAGACCGTAGGGCACCAAGTGAAGCCCACATACTCTGGAATCATCTTGAGTTAACTCAGTCAAAAACAAATTCAAATTACCAAAAATAGAGATAAAATTACTAACTCTGGGCCAGACAACTATGGAGTCGCGATCCCCAAGTGTCGAAAGCCACGCATTAGGTCATTTCATTACTCTACGCGCAAATTTATCATTTTTTAAAAAAAAATTGAATACTCATATTAAACTAAAATGATCAACAAACCTATTCTATTTATTTAGGGGACCCCATGAACTCAAACTAATACCCCACTATCCAAAGGACGTGCATTGTGATCTTTTTTTATTTGGATGAAAATATAAACAATGAAATATCACATTGGACAGCCACACTTTCCAAAATCTATGCTCATGAAATTATACAAGGATTAAAATCAGAATCAGGGCATGCTAAATTATTTTATATTAAGTTTCAAAGTGTGCAATGTGTATTACCATGTTCAAAGTTAAAGGAATTTTTCCTTCCATTTACACTTTTTTTTCAAATCATTCATTTTTTTTAACACAAAAGCATTTTTTATTTTATCCCCCCCCAACTTAAAATAACATTGTCCCCAGTGTTTAAAAAAAAGAAAATTTAGAAGGGGGTAGAGGTAGATAATGAAAGTTCAAAAAGGAAATTGAAAATGAGGATCATGGAATGAATTCACCTGGTGGTTGAAGTTGAAATTCTTGCTGCTTTATTTTAATCCTTTGATATCCATGTCACTTGCAGAGTTCCCTAGTAGAAAAAGGAAAAAAAACAAAACAATATATATATATATATTTATATAATAAGGAAATTAAAATATAAGTATATATATAAAAATTATAGAATAAGGAAGCACAAAAAGTTGTAGGTTAGTGGTAAGCGCGTGCCCCTGTCTCCTTTCGGTCCTGGGTTCGAATCCCCACGGCTTTGCCGATTGTGATGGGGTTTGAACCATGACCCACGACGTGTCCCTTTTTATTATTATTATTATATTTTTATATATTTTTTTGTATTTTTATTTTAATCCTACAAACACATTAAAATAAAAAAAACTAATGATACATTGTCTTCGTCTTAAATTTCTGGGTAAGGCATTACTCAAGGATCACACCACGTGACATGGATGAATATGGTGCTCCCCTTTCATACACATCCATACTCATAATAGAAGAACAGGTCAACAATCTATTTTTTTATTTTTAAATATCAAAATGATTAATTAATCCTATTTAAAATATAAATTTGATTAAAACAAAAAAAATGATTGGAAACTTGAAAACCATGGGTTTCCTCCCATGCAGTGCTTTGTTTAACGTCGTTATCCCGACATGAATCCTAAATCTATCAATTTTTTCCTGGTTCATAGGTTGGCTCAGTTAACTCAACCTCTATTTCTTGTTTATTGAATGATTCAATGAATTTTTTTAACCTTTTACCATTGACCTTGAAAATGTAACCACTTGTGAGATCTTGAATCTCTACTGCCCCATGGGGGTACACATGATGCACTATGAAAGGACATGACCATCTAGACCTTAACTTTCCTGGGTGTAAATGAAGTTTTGAACTATAAAAGAGCACAAGTTTTCCCGATTCAAAATGTTTGACCTTGATATTCCTAGATTGGTAGGCTTGAACTCTAGCTTTATTGATCTTTTAATTTTCATAAGCCTCCATCCTTAGTTCCTCCAGTTCATTGAGATCTAATTTCCTTTATGTTCTGGCCAATAAGAGGTCATAATCCATTTTCTTAATTGCCCAAAAGGCCTTATGCTCAATTTCAACAGGTAAATGGAATGATTTTCCATAAACCAACCTATATGGTGACATTCCTAGGATGGTTTTGAATGCTGTATGATATGCCCAAAGAGCATCTAAGAGTTTCTCAGACCAATCTTTCCTAAAGGGGTTGACAGTTTTTTCAATAATTTTCTTAATCTCCCTATTTGCTAACTCAGCTTGACCATTGGTTTGAGGATAGTATGCAGTGGAAAATTTATGAGAAATACCATACTTAGACATGAGTGAAGAGAATGGGCGATTGTAGAAATGAGTTCCATGATCACTAATGATAGCCCTAGGAATTCCAAATCTAGAGAAGATGTTTTCCTTGAGAAATATAATCACAGTTTGATGATCATTGGATTTTGTAGGAATGGCCTCAACCCATTTAGAGACATAATCGATATATAATAGAATGTAAAGATATCCCCTAGATTTTGGGAAGGGACCCATGAAATCAATTCCCCAACAGTAAAAGATTTCAACCACTAAGATGGGAGTGAGTGGCATTTGATTATTTTTTGTGATGGACACTATGTTTTGACACCTAGGACATCTTTGAAAAAATGTGTAGGATTCCCTTGAGAGGGTAGGCCATAAGAGACCACATTGAAGAATCTTAGAAGATGTTTTCTTAGAGGAAAATTGACCTCCACATGCCTCACTATGACAGAATTTAAGGATGGACTCTTGTTCAGATTCTGGAACACACCTACTAATGACTTGGTCAGGGCAGAACTTATAGAGTTATGGATCATCAAACACATAGTGTCTAACATCATGAAGTAATTTCCTTCTAGCTTGAGTCCCTAAGAATTTTGGAATGACTCTTATCACTAAGAAATTGGCTATGTCGGCATACCAAGGACAGTCACTCACAGAGTATAGGTTTTCATCAGGAAATGAATCAGACACAAAAATGTGATTTGAGTTGTCTTTGAATTCCATCCTAGATAGGTGATCAGCTAAAACATTTTCAACACCTTTTTTATCTTTTATTGTGAGGTCAAATTCTTGTAAGAGAAGGACCCACCTAATTAGTCTAGCCTTAGTATCTTGTTTTTGGAAGAGGTATTTTAGTGCAGAATGGTTAGTGAACACAGTGATGGGGGATCCTAAGAGGTAGGACCTAAACTTCTCTAAAGAAAACACAATAGAAAGTAACTCCTTTTCAGTAGTGGTGTAGTTTATTTGGGCATAATTTAAGTATTTTATTGCATAATCAATGACATAAGGATTTTTATCATAATGTTTTCCTAACACAGCTCATACAGCAAATTCATTGGCATCACACATAAGTTCAAAAGGAAGGTTCCAATTTGGAGATTTCATGATGGGGGGAGAGGTGAGAGAGGATTTGAGGGTTGAGAATGAACCCTCACAGCTTTTTGTCCAAACAAATGGAGCATCTTTTACTATCAGAGCACAAAGGGGACGGGAGATTGAACTAAAGTCCTTGATGAATCTTATATAGAAACCAGCATGTCCTAAGAAATACCTCACTTCCTTGACAGTTTTGGGTGATGGAAGGTGACGAATGATGTCAACCTTGGATTTATCAACTTCAATCCCCCTACCTAAGACCAGATGGCCTAGAACTAGTCCCTCTTTAACCATGAAATGGCATTTTTCCCAGTTTAGGACCAGATTTTTTTCTTCACATCTTGACAAGACTCTCTCTACATTCCATATACATCCCTCAAAAGTATCCCTAAACACAGAGAAGTCATCCATGAAGACCTCTAGAAAATCCCCTACCATGTCTGAGAAGATTCCCATCATGCACCGCTGGAAGGTTCTAGGAGCATTGCATAAACCATAGGGCATGCGTTTGAAGGCAAAGGTACCAAATGGACATGTGAATGTAGTCTTCCCTTGGTCCTCTAGGGAGACCTCAATTTGATTATACCCCGAGTACCCATCTAAGAAACAGTAGAAGGTATGACCTGCCACTCTCTCAAGGACTTGGTCAATGAATGGTAAGGGGAAATGTTCCTTCTTGGTGAATGAGTTTAGCTTCCTATAGTCAATGCAGACTCTCTAACCACTACTCACCCTTGTTGGAAGAATCTCTCCATTCTCACTGGTTATCACTGTTATTCCAACTTTTTTTGGAACCACTTGGATTGGGATCACCCATTCACTCTCAGCTATGGGATATATGATACCAGCTTTTAACAATTTTATAAGTTCGTTCCTTACTACCTCCATGAGATTAGGATTGAGTCGCTGTTGAGGTTGACGACATGGATTTGAATCAGATCCCATAACAATCCTATGAGTCTCGATAAATGGGCTAATCCCAGGAATATCAGAAAGGGTCCAACCAATGTCTTTATTATGCTTCCTAAGGACATTTAGAAGCATCCTTTCATGATTGGATTCAAGAGAAGAAGAAATGAAAATAGGAAGTTTTTTATTGTCCCCTAGGAAAGCATACTTGAGTTTAGCAGGAAGTTCCTTCAATTCACAATCAGGTTGGTTCATAATTTCAGCAGAAGATTGGGACATTGGATCACGTTCAATTTCTTTTTTTAGAGTTTCAGATAAGATTGATTCCCCACATGTAGAAGTTTTATCTACTAGATTGGATTGATCAGATTTAGGGAAGTAAGTTTGATTGGTCTCCATGAAATTGGTTTCCTGAAAGGTTTCACTGATTGTTGGACCTAATACTTCATCATAAGAACAATTTGAAAATTATTCAAGCCAAGGAGATAAACTTCCTTCATGTGAACAAATGAAATCAATCTCATTCTAACTTAAACATTCATCAAATATTCCTTGATGTTCTATGTATTCATTATCAATGCTTCCTATCATGTTTACTTCATGAATGTCCTCGTCATTCCCTATTTGTGAGCTTTCATTATAGATGTTCAAGTCTAGACTCATGTTCCCAAAGGTGATGGTCATGTTCCCATTTCGAACTCGGATAATAGAGTTAATTGTTGCATGGAAAGGACGACCAAGGATGATTGGGGTTTGTTCCTTATTTCCTAAGTTTGGATGGTTGTCAAGGACAATGAAATCAGCAGGGTAGATGAAGTTTTCAACCTTTACCAGAACATCCTTTAAAATACCCTTTGGAACCCTAATGCTACGATTAGTAAGTTGAAGTGTGACAGATGTGGGTTGGAGTTCTTCTAGTCCTAACTGGCAGTACACAGCAAAAGGGATGATATTGACACTAGCACCTAGGTCACACAAGGCCTTGACAACTTTTCTCTCTCCTAGTTTAACATTGATGTAAGGGAAACCTGGGTCTTTCAACTTAGGAGGAATGGTCCCTTGAATGGTGGTACTCGCATTAGTATCCAAAAGGACTTTGTTTTTATGTGAAAAATTTCTTTTAAAAGTGCACATGTCCTTAAGGTACTTTGAGTAGGAAGGTATGGTTTGGATGGCATCGAGAAGGGGAATATTAAACTTGACTTGTGAGAAGATTTCCCTCAATGTTTCACTCAGTTCAGGCTTGGGTTTCCCCCTCATGCATTGAGGAAATGGTTCAGGTTGTGGGGTTGTTTGTTGAAGAGTTGTTTCTTTCACATTGTTATCAGTTTCCTCAGTTTTATCTTATGGTTCATTTGAATTTTCATCCAAGTTTTAATCTTCAGGTGCGTTCTAATAATTTGTTCAGGTTTCTCAATTGATTTCCCACTTCTTAAAATATTCACAGCCTTTAGTTTTTCATGATTTGTTTGAGCACAACTTGACTCTCCCCTTGAAGTTGAGGATGGAACCGCCTGAGTTGGAATGGGTGCCTTTCCAGTTTTGATGGTTTGAAGTTCTTGTTTTAGGGAAGATACTTCTGAGTTCATCCTCTCCATTTTTTTTCACAGTTGTTCTAGTAGGCTTTGTGGAACAGTTTGGGTTGGTGCTTGAGAAGATTGGTTTATCCCAGGGGGATATTTTAGAGGTGGTATGGTCTGTTGAAAATGGACTGGTGGCTTTTGGTATTGGATAGGTTGGGTTTGGAACTGGTTATGGGATTGTTAGTTCTAATGGGGGTAAGGATTTTGTCCCTGTGGTTGGCTAGGTTGTTGGTTATCTTTCCAGCAGAATCCTGGGTGGTCGTTATACCTTGGTTTGAAGGTGTTTTGGTATTGAGGTTTTTGAAAGTTCAAAGCATTTACTTCCGATGGGGGTCCTCCTAAAAGAACATCCTTGATGGATGTAATGGTTGGGAAATTTTCTATCTTATGTTCATGTTTGTCACAAATTGTGCAAACAAGGTCAACAGTTTGGATTTCATGGACTTTCCTAAGGTCTATCTCTTCAACCTTCCTAGAGAGTGCTGTAAGTTTAGCCCTAAGGCTTTCCTCTTATCTAAGTGTATGAATTCCAGTAGTTATTTGTGGATTTTCAGAATAAGGTGAAGTTCCCCATGTTTGGTTTTGTTCAGAAAGGATTTCTAGATACTCATACGCATCATTTGGGGATTTGTTTTTAAATGTTCCATTACACATCATGTCAATGAATTGTTTGTTCCTCGGACCCAACCCTTCATAGAAAATTATCACTTGTTCAAGAATAGAAAAACCATGGTGTGGAACCATGTTTATAGTGTCTTTGAACCTCTCCCATGTTTCATAGAATGACTCTCCCTATTTTTCAAAAAAAGTTTTGGATACTCTTTTTAAGTGAAATTGTTTTGTGGTGGGGAAAGTATTTCTTGTAGAATTCTCTTTGTAGTTGGTCCCAAGAGTTGATGGATGATGGTCTCAAATTGTTTAGCCAATTTTTAGCTAAATCCTTTAACAAAAAAGGAAATAGCCTCATCTTAGATGATTCTAGTTGATGTGGGTGACACATGGTTTCTATAATGTCATTGAACTCCTTAATGTGAAGGTAGGGCATCTCAGACTCCATCCCGTGGAAGGTTGGAAGGTGGTTTAGAACATGTGGTTTAAAGATGTAATTGGCATCTCCTAAGTAATTTTGTCTAATGCATGAGGGGGAATTGGTCCAAGATGGAGTGAGTTAGTCATTCATGGTTTGATCAATTTCATTCCCCAAGTTTGGGGCTTCCTCATTTGGGTTTCCATTTTGGTTCCCACTCGGGTTTATGAGTTGGTTTCTTTGAAGACCTTCCATTGAAATGGGATCAATTTTTGACTCGGGGGTGTTTGGAAGATTAGGATCTAATGTAAAGAGTTACCTTGGTGTACTTGACTCCCCAACCCCAGGATTATCCACCCTAACTAGACGGTTTGATTGATCGCGGGTGTAGGCGGACATGCGCCAAAAGAAAAACAAACGAGAAAGGGACAAGATAAGAGAATTTGGATGAGAAAAGAAGAAATGGGGGAGAATAGAATGGGTGTTTAGATGACTTACTTGTTTCCCTGACAACGGCTCTAAAATTTGATTCACTCTCAAATTTACCCAAGATATTAAGGTAGAACGGTCCTTGTAGTCTAGATTGGGTTGTCTAATCCACTAAGACCTAAGAAGATACCTAAGACACACAACCTATGAGGTGGCTTTTTGGAAATGAAGTGGACAAATTGGTTATGATTTTGGATGGTTTTAAAGAACAATAATAAACCTAATTGAATTCAATTAAATGAAAATGGGTTGATCTTAAGATTCTGCTAGGGGTGGATTGAATGTATTCTACTTCTTTAGACAATTTTGGTTTAATTAATTCTTGATGAATCCATTCTTCAAAATAACACTACCTTCATCATTTTCTGGTTTTATGTAACTAAACTCAATTACTAATCTCCTACACACTTAGAGAACCAAATTATTTATGTCTCCAAGGTATATGGTCATTTTAGTAATTGGATTTAGCTTCCACAAACACAGTGATGATGAAGAGTGGAAATAACTGAAGAATGGAAGTCTTAAATTAGTTAACCAATTAACAATAATTCGTTCATAAAATAACATTCAATCCAGCCTTTTAATATTCCTAAGATCAACCCATTAAAGGGTTATCCCACCATTGATGGTATACTCTCAATGGTGGGCAGAAGATGGCTTACAAGAATTAGATTGAAGAAATTAAAACCGCGGAAATAATGAGCACTCCTCCGTGTGTGTGAATGAAATTCACACCTATGTGTGAACTAATTCAGTACAACAAATAGATATCATTGTGCTTTGTGATTATAAAGTTTTAATGAAATAAATGGGAAGAATAGAAGAGAAAGATGTTGATTAAGAACAAATAAGTACAAAAAGGAAACTTACATGGAATTTGAAATGCGATTACAAACACAAAGTGGCAGCATAACATTACAATTAAACCAAACACCCAAGATTCTCAACTCCTCAAACACCACTGCCTTAAATAGGAATTTTTTAAGCCTTGTGTCAAGAATAAAATAGTCCAAGTCTTCTCAATTAATTGTGTTAGACCATAGTTGGTGGAAAGTTTGTGGAAAGAAGACTTTCCACCCTTGACCCGAAAAGGCTTCCAGCTTGCATGCATCGAACAAACGCAATTAAAAGGCCTTATAGATGGCCAAATCAGAGTGATCCATAGAGGAATAAAATGGATACCCGGATGACTCCTAACCTCCTATAAAATTTGGGCCCATTTGGATTTGTATATTCGAAGATATTATTAGATTAGTGGGCTGTTTTTCTGGGCCACAGAATCTGGTCCATAATTTTATCTCTAACTTGTTCCGCCTAAATGGCCACCATGGAGGCCGAATTATCATTGGTTACTAAAGATTGATTTGTTACTATACATGTCTTCTATCATACCACGATAGTTTGGATTCATTGGGCATGTATAGTGGGCCTCACAGTCTCATCAGTGGGATGGTATCCAGTCTGACTTCTCCAGAAGTGTTTCCTTTCATCACAAAATATCCCCATATTCTTCCATGAATTCACCATTGATACCTGAATGAAACATGTTAATATTGAAGTGTATATCAATTTACAAAAATATCAAATTGAAAAATGGATAATTAAATTCCTTAAAATCAGATGAATCATTGGGTACTTTAAATGATGTTCAAAAATGTACCACATAATAGTGCATTTTAAGAAGGTATTACAATCATAATGTGAAATGATGTTCAAAGTGTAAAATTCACTAAAATGGTGTTTATGAATATTAAAGAACGTGAATATTATATATATTAACAATGAATATTAGCCTTATTTAGTGGCTAATCACTAATGGATAAAAATATCATTGGAACTAAATAGTTTTTTCGAAACAATTTTAATAAATATGATGATGTTATCTACAATAAAGAAAGGTTAATTTTCAAGTAGCATTCTCAAATTAAAGGTATGAATATTGATGAAATGTTTTCCCTTGTTTAAAGGTTATAAGTAATAATATTATTATAATCTATTATTATCCAAAGTTAGTTCATTATCATTCAAATAGATTTGAAACCATATTTTCTCAATAATTTTTTTGAAGAGGAATTGTGCATTAAGAAACGTGAGGGTTTTAAGATATAAAATGATTGGAGCATGATTTTAGAGTTAAATAATGAATTCTATGGATTAAAAAAAATATCCAAGGAAATAGTATTAAAATTTGGATCTATTCTTTAAGTATATTATATTTCAATGTAGAGGGTTTTATCAAAAACTCTATATGAATAAGATATAATAGGATAGGTTGATGGTGCTAGTTTATGTTGAATACATCATATTTGGTGGGTATAGGAATAAAATCTTAAAGATTGTTTTAAGATAGTGAATATTGAATTTTAGATATATATGGTTGGTTAACTCATATGTTTATTTCACAGAGTATTCAAAAACCATTGGATTTCTACTCTTCTTGACTACAATCGAATCAAATAATATATTTTCTACTTGTTACCCATAAATTTATCAAAGTTTCCTAAAAGAAAGTCACTTTTTATTGGTGAATAGATACTTTGATACATAATGGGAATAAAGGATTGTGTATCATTCTATTATTCCAAAAAGTATAAAATATTCATAAATTTTACAAACATGAATTTTGATAGTTTATTGGAATATCAAAAATACACATCTGAGGGTGTTTTATATCTAGGAATAAAGTTTTTTTAAGAAATAAGAAATATTTTATATAATTAAGAACGTATGATTTTGAAAACATGGTAGCTGAAAAACCATGTACCCAATTGATTTGGGTAAAGAAACAAGTGGAGGATGTTGGATAAGGGTGTTTTAATATATCACAATTATGTTTGATGATAGTTATGTAAATTATACAAGAAAAATATAGTGAAGCACTTAAGTAAAAAACATCTTGATATCAAGTAACATTTCATTAATTAAAATTTGGATAAATAAGCCATGAAATTATAGTGATTATGTTCTTATACCATCTCCTTCCACTTAAAGGGGTGGAGAAATCCCCTCTCTCTTAACTATAATTATTTCAATAATATTTTTTTACATGTGTAGGTAGACATGAAATCATAAATTCTCTAACCTTATTTTATTTTTGGTTATGTTTTCAAAAGTTAAGATAAGTGTAAAATATTTACTCAAAGAAAGTAAGAAATGTAAAGGGGGTTATAATTTATAGGGGGTGAGTATGGATTTATCATTTAGTGGAAATAAAATATTCATGGGGAATTTTATTGTATATAGACTGTAAGTATGGATAAAAGGTGTTCAAAAAACTAGTATGGAATAGCTTTGAGGTTTTAATAGTTGGAATCATTAGGGGTACATAACAGGCCTCAAGGATATGGTTCAGGCCCACCAACCCACATTTAAGGGGTGATCTAGAAAAAAACTAGCTCAAATTTTGTATAGGATTAAATGTAAAAGAGAAAAAACCATTTGGCCCTAAGAACACTGACCTCAACATTTATGAGTCGGCACATGGGTCAGTACTAATTTTTTTATTTTAAAGTTATTTAAATTTAATTTAATAATTTTTATAATAAAAAATATATTTTTATGAATGTGGTGAATATGTGTGTTTGTGTGTGAATTAATTTTTATATGATAATTATAATGTGTTTAATATTTAATATTAGTTAATAATAAGTGTTTTTTATTTTATTTTAAAAAATATATTAATTATAAATATAGGTTATCCCATAGATCATTCCACTAAAAATGTAGACAGGATCAGACTCAATTTTCAAGGACCATATTAAATACAAACCTAAATGGACATAGCATTTTTAATACTGTTTTCTACAATCTTATCCCACTCTAACCCATTACATCCCATTATACACCCCTAAGTATCATCTATTGAGCTATTGAAATTATTTTTTATTCTTGTTTCTCATAATTATATGTTACACACTTGGGATTAGAGTAAATTAATGTTATTTTATCACTAATTTTCCCTAAAATAAATGTTTTATCATAATCACTATGTAAATTCATGTTGAGTCTTAATATAAGGACCCTGCCTTATTACATACATAATCTTTAATTTAGTCAAGAAAAAAATTATTTTTACATTGAGGATATTTTCAAGTTTATATATTTAGATAAATAGGACATAATACCTTCATAACATTACACATTGTTATAGAGTGGATACCATAAAAACAGTTTCCATTTTTTCAAAATATAAAACATTAAAACTTAAAACATGATTCCTTGTAAATTATTCAAAATTTAACATGGCTTACTTATTTTTCTTACACATCCACTAACCTGTGAAAAATCATTTTAAACTTGGTATGAGTACAAAAACTCAGTAAGGGGTACAAAAAGAAGGAAAGACCACATTAGTCCATGAATACTTGTAACATATGAAATCATTTTTATAAGACATCTTTATCACCAGTGTATATATACTTACTTTGTGAAACATGATATTTCAAAAATACATAAGAACATAAGTAGAACCATAAAGGTGACTTGGGGCATTACTTACATAATCTTGTAACCCTCTCGGCTACCTTATAATTTGTAACCCTCACGGCTACCTTACTATTTGTGTAACCATCACAGTTACACTTGGAGTAACCATACGGAAAACCTCAAACTTACACATACCCAATGTATTGTATGGAAATATAGGTCTCACCCTTCATCATAAACAATGAACAAGAACCAGAACATAATCATACAACATGAATAATTTCATAAAAACATTGATTTTGAATTTTTTAAAATATATTTTTAAAAGATGATTTTAAAAGGAAAGCCGCTTATAAATATCATACAACTAAAGAGAGACTTAATATAGTTGATGGAATACATATATAAACTGTAAATAGACATAATTCAACATAATATAATCAAAACCCATCACACAATCAATTTTAATACCACATAAATAACAGAGTAGAAGGTTAACCCAAAGAATAGAAATCGGGTTAAGAATTCACTTACCTCAGGCTTGTCTTACTTCAAACTTGTTTAAACTTTATGTATAATGGTTAAAAGAGTGTTATTATTATTTTAAGGAAACATTTTCATGTTTATAACATCTTATATGATCATTTCATAACATCATTTCACCCTTAATTGTTAGTATTTTTCTCCTTGAACTGTTTTTGGGTGAGTTCTTTACATGATTTCCAAGATTGGTTCATGATGGATGTTCTTGTTGATTGGAATTGAAACTATAGAATTGGAATGGAGTAGTATTTACATATTTATAGTACCATAAATTATATCATTTATCATTTTTTGAATTCTTACATGAGGATGATTCATAAGTTAAAACATTAATGATGTTCGTTTAGAACATTTTAGTTGTTCTTTGATAATAACGACCTCGTTTTGTTTTATAAATTAAAACCTTGTGTACAAAAGAATTAAAGAAAATGGATGAAAAATAATACATATATTATAACCTGGTTATACCTTAAAAATGGTTTCATGATCAGACTTTAAGGATTAAAAAAATGAAATCACATCTTCCACGATGTCGGTAATTCGACACATCATGCACAATGTTTTTAATTCCTTGAATAAGTGGGAGAGGAGCAGAAGAATGATGATGAATTTTCTATGAACATGAGAACATCAATAATATAAAATAATCTGGATGTTTCATTCCTCTTGGTTAAAAGGAGGTGAGTAAATAAAAATAAAATAAAGGAATATTGAAATAAAAGAAAACTTGAGAAATTTCTCATGGAAATTTGGCAGCATAACGTTGTCTCTTAAAATTTAATAAAAATAGTTTGATGAGAGAAAGGGGATATATAATCAATATTACATAATATGAATAGTAATGGGGGATATGGAATGAAATATCCCAACATAATTCAAAGTTAAAGGAAGAGAATAACATAAAATGAAAGAAAAGAAAGAAAAATAAAAGAGGATGTTTACCTCTTGATCTCTTCTCCTTGAGATCCTTCTTAAGGACTTAGGTTTTGGTATTCCGGTGATACCAGAAGATCTAGGACGTGGGGAGGAGACTTGGGAGGAGTATTGGGCAGAAATTAGGCATGGATAAAGACTTTAGAGGTGTGGTAAGAAGAGGGGAGTGAGGGTGGTATTTATAGTGGAGGAGAGGGGGTATTTTTCATTATTTTAATCATTATTACAATATTTCTGCCCAAGATCATTAATAGTATTAGTTCATGTGACCTAAAATAGTAATAATATCATGTGAGTTCAAAAAATGTGGCCTTGAATCACTTATGATGTCATAAATAGTGTATTTTACTAATAATTTAATTATACGGTATTTTATCGTATTTCACTATTCATCAAAAATTCAAGAATTTCAGAAAAATCCTAAAAATTTACCCTAACCATTTTTAATCATGTAGAATTCAAAAATGAAGTCCATTTTTTAAAAATAATTTTCTAAATATTATTAATTTAATTTTTAAATAAAATCATACTTAATTCAAAAACTAACAATTCTAATTCTATAACTACTTCTATATCACGATGAAAAATTAACGAAGATGTTATTATCTTAAAGCCTTAATAAAATAAAATAATAATAAAATTTACTATTCATTAGGGTCATATTACTATTCATATTACATTTTATAAGGGTATGTTACTATTCAACAAAAAAAACAAGTTGGTTTCATCAGACTCCGAATAACTTACTGAACACAATTGTAGATGAGAGTTTCTTGAAATTCAAAAAATAGAAGTGGAAAATTATGTTTAAATAATAGTTATAAATATATACTTAAAACAAATTTCCATGAATTTCTATTCATTTTTAGAAAAAATTGGTGTGTTATAGTATCCCCACCTTCTGGAAATTGCGTCCTCCCAATTTTATTTACTTATTAAACAACTGAGGGTACTTTTCCCTCATAGCATTTTCAGACTCCCATGTTGCTTATTCAACCATGTGGTTTCTCCAAAAAAACATTTACCTGGTGTATTAACTTATTCCACAATACCTATTCCCTTCAATCAAGAATCTGAACTAGTCACTCTTCATAAGAAAGCTTCTCTTCCAGCTGAACTGCTTCTGGGCTCAAGATATGTGACAAATCTGGAACATACTTTCTCAACATCAAAACATTAAAAACATTGTGTACCTGAGACAAACTTGGAGGAAAAGATACGTAGTATGCCACTGTTCCAACTTTCTCCAAGATTTCAAAAGGACCGATGAACCATGGACTTATCTTCTATTTCTTATCGAAACGCATCACACTTTTCCAATGAGATATTTTAAGGAAAATATGGTCACCTACCTCGAAAGAGAATTCTTTCCTTCTATTATTTGCGTAACTTTTTTGACTGCTCTGAGCTATCCTCATGTGCTGCTGGATCATCCTCACTTTCTCAGCCACTTCTTCTACTAATTCTGGCTTTATTAACTTTCTTTCACCAACTTCATCCCAAAACACTAGAGTCTGACACTGCTTCCCATACAAAGCCTCAAAAGGTTCCATCTGAATACTGGAATGAAAAATTTTATTATAAGAAAACTCAACTAAATAAATATATTGATCCTAATATCCCTGTTATTCCATTGAACAATCTCAAAGCATATACTCCAAAGTTTAAATCGTTCGTTCTGACTTCCCATCAGATTGAGGATTAAAAGTTGTACTGAAATTTAATTCTGTGCCCAATGACTTCTGAAGTCCCTTCCAAAAGTTAGAAGTGAACCTGGGATCCAGATCAAATATCATGGAAATAGGAACTCCATGTAACCTGAAAATCTCTTTGTGGTACAGTCGATAAAGCTAATCCAAAGACATTGTATCTCGAATACAAAGAAAATGTGCAGATTTTGTCAGTCGATCAACAATAACCCAAATCACATTGTTACTTCAAGAAGTATTTGGTAGTCCCACCCCAAATTACATGGATACATTCTCCCATTTCCACTCTGGCACTGGAAAAGGTTGAAGCATCCCCTTTGGTAATTGTCTCTCTTATTTAACCTGTTGACATGTCAAACATTTCATGGTAAAATCAACAATATCTCTTTTCATTCCATCCCACCAATAATACTCCAGAAGGTTTCTATACATCTTAGTACTGCCAAGATGAACTGAAAATAGCGAACTATGAGCTTCACACAACAAATATTTATTCAAATGAGAATCGCTAGGTACGCATAACCTTTTTCCAAATCTTAAAACACAATCTTTATCAAGGTTAAATTATAGAAACTTACCCACTTTAACCAATTCTACCTTTTTCTATAGCTCAAGGTCTTCCTTCTGCGCTCGCCTAATTCTGTCTGACAACAACATCTACACTAAAACTTGAAACAAAACAGAGGTATTTTCTGCACCAACAAATTCTAATCCAAAATTCATTAAATCATTAATCAAGGGATCGTGTTTCAAATGTAGCATGGTTAATGAGCATGATGTTTCAGACTCAAGGCATCTGCCACTTTGTTTACTTTTCTAGGATGGTAATGATCGTGAAATCATAATCCTTTATCAGTTCAAGCCATCTTCTTTGCCTCATGTTTAATTCCTTTTGAGTGAATATATACTTCAGACTTTTATGGTCAGTATATATTTGACATTTGGCTCTTTATAAATGATGCCTCCAAATTTTCAAAGAAAAAACCATAGCTGCCAATTCCAAATCATGTGTGGGATAATTTATCTCATGAGGTTTAAGTTGTCTCGAAGCATAGGCAATTACCTGATCATTCTGCATCAAAACACAACTAAGACTCTTCAAAGAAGCATCACTATAGATGAAAAACTCACCATTCTAGGAAGGTAAGGCCAAAACTAGAGCATTCACCAATCTCTTCATCAGTTCCTGAAAACAAACATCACATTTTTCTATCCAAAAAAATTTAACTCCTTTCCATGTTAACTTAGTTATTAGTCTAGATAACCGTGAAAAGTTCTTAACAAACCGTCGGTAATAACTTGTAAACCTAAGAAAACTAAATATCTATGTAACATTTGTGGTTCTTGGCCATTCATCAACTACTTTTGTTTTAGAAGGATCAACTGTTATTCCATCCTTATTTACAATGTGCCCAAGAAAAGAAATTTGTTCCAACTAAAAATGACACTTGCTGAATTTTCCATACAGTTTCTTTTCTTTTAAGGATTGTAAAACAACCCTTATATATTTTTCATGGTCCTATTTATTTTTATAAAATACCAAAATGTCATCAATAAATACAACCACAAACTTATCCAATAACTCATTAAATACTCTATTCATAAGATTCATAAATACAGCAGGTGCATTTTTTAACCCAAATGGCATAACAACAAATTCATAATGCCCATATCTAGTATGAAACGCTATTTTTGGGATTTCATCCTTCTTCACCTTCAACTAATGGTATCTGGATCTCAAATCAATCTTGTAAAAGTACTAATCTCCTTGGAGATGATCAAACAAGTCATCAATATGAGTAAAAGGATTATTTTTTTTAATAGTGATGTTATTCAAAGCTCTATAATCAATGAAAAGTCTCATGGAACCATCTTTATTTTTAACAAAAAAATAGGGGCTCCCTATGGTGAAGTGATAGGACGAATGAAGCCTTTATCAAGAAAATCCTACAGCTGATTTTTCAATTCAAGAAGTTCTATTCGAGCCATATGATATGGGGGTTTAGAAATTGGATTACCATCAGGAACTAAGTCAATTGTGAATTTGACTTCCTGATTAGGTATGAAACCAGGTAACTCATCATAAAAAACATCAAGGTATTCATTTACCACTGGCACATCATTAATCTGAATAGTTCCCTTATTTTCAACAATATGAGCAAGATAAATTTCATTTCCATCTTTCAATAGTTTCTCAGCTTCTTGATATGTTATCAATTGTATGGGTTCGTTCTTGTATACAAACAGAAACTCTTTCTGAAAAACAACTTCTTTAGCTCTACATTCAATATTTTCATGATAAAAAGAAATTCAATCCATTCCCAGAATAACATCAAACTTGACTAAGGGTAAAACAACAAGGTTTTTAGGTAAATTATTTCCACATACCACAATAGAAAGATTCTTATAATTCCTCTTTTTTATAATATTTCCCCTTGGTGTTTTAACAACAAGTTTGGGTCTCATTTGTTGAGGTGATATTTCCAATTTACCAGAAAATTTTTCAGAGATGAAGGAATGTGTAGACCCTGCATCAAACAAAACTTTAGAAAAATTTGAGTGAATAAAAAAAGTACCTGATACAAATTCATTGGATGGCCCGACATCTTCTGATGTATTCAAAAAGTATCTTGCTACACCTTTCTTCTTGTATTCTGGATTCTTTGCATCATTTGGATCTCTCTTTGGGAAGGTATTTGCATAATGACCCATCTCACCACATTTAAAACACTTTATAGTTTTATTATTAGGATTAGTATTTGGATCATTTTAATTAAAATCTCGAGCTATATGTACAAACTTACCACATTTAAAACACTTCCCAATTTCTCTAAGACATTCCACAGGGTGTTTCTTTCCACACTTTTTACAAACTAAAAATTATATTTTCTTACCATCATATTTATTTGGTTGATTCTTACACATCGCTTTTCATCTATACCTCTTCTTCTCCTTATTTCCAAAATGCACATAATCATCAGCAAACTCCATCTCTACCTTCTCAGCACATCGTACAAGTTTCTCATAACTTTTGAGTTCACAGGAGGACAACGCCCTTAGATACCTTGGATTTAGTCCTAAGTAAAAGCGGTTGATTTTTTTATCAAGATCCAGAATAAGATTTTGAGTAAACCTCACCAGTAATGTGAATTTTTCTTCATACACAGCCACTGAATCCTCCTCCTTTTGCTTCAAATCAAGGAATTTCTTCTCCATCCTAAGTCACACCACCTTAGGAAAATATTTTTCAAGGAAAAGACTTTTAAATCCATCCTACTCTAAGGTATCAAAATCCTCTCTACCCTTGATATTCCTTACCATTGACCACCACTAATCATCTTCACCTTCAAAATGATAAATGAAAAAACTTACCTTTTGATTGTCTGAACATCCCATAACATCAAATATCTTTTCAAGGGATTTGATCCATCCTTCATCTGCTACTGGGTCAGAATATCCATTGAAAGCAGGAGGTTGTTGACTCGTAAAATGTTCCACTATTGTCATGTTCAGTTGTGGTAACTCTATTTTTTTCTTGCATGGATGCCACCACTATTTATTGCTTGTGTTAGATGATCCATTACTGTCACAAACTGCTCGATTCCAAACCCTACCATTCCGGGCTGTAGATCCGGAAGGATGCCATTCTGTTGGTGCCTCTCCTCTTCAACATCCTTGTACCTTCTATGGACAACCATTATGAAAAAACATATCTTAGATGAAGCAACATTGTAATATTTAAATTCTAAAACATTTCAAATTAAACATAGAGTAAAAATCATTTACAGTATTCTTTTAACATCATCCTAAAACCTAAATTTATCTAAACCATCCTCTGATACCAACTATAAGGACCCAGCCTTATTACATAAATAATCTTGAATTTAGTTAAGAAAATAGTTCCTTTTAAATTTAGGATCTTTTAAAGTTTATAGATTTAGATAATTGGGACATAATACATTTATAAAATTACACATTGTTACAGAGTGGATACCATAAAAACAATTTCCATTTTTTTCAAAATATAAAACATTAAAACTTAAAACATGATTCCTTTTCAATTCTTCAAAATTTAACATGGCTTCATTATTTGTCTTATACATCCACTAACCTATGAAAAATAATTATAAACTTGGTATGAGCACAAAAACTCAGTAAGGGGTATAAAAAGAATGAAAGAACACATTAGTCCATGAATACTTGTAACGTATGAAATCATTTTTATAAGACATACTTATCACCTGTGTATATATACTTAATTTTTAAAACATGAGATTTAAACAATAAATAAGAAGATAAGTATAACCATAAAGTTATCTTGGGGAATTACTTACATAATCTTATAACCCTCTCGACTACCTTATAATTTATAACCCTCACGGCTACCTTTCTATTTGTGTAACCATCACAGTTACACTTGGAATAACCATACGGCCGACCTCCAAATTACACATACCCAATGCATTGGAGGTAAATATATATCCCACCCTTCATCATAAAAAATTCCCAAGAACCAGAAAATAATCATAAAGTATGAATAATTTCATAAAAACATTTCTTTTTAATTTTTTAAAATATATTTGTAAAAGAGGATTTTAAAAGGAAAGCCCCTTATAAATATCATACAACTGAAGAGAGAATTAATAGAGTTGATGGAATATGTTTATAAACTTTAAATAGACATAATTCAATATAATATAATATAATATAAACTCATCACACAATCAATTTTAATACCACATAAATAATGTAATAGAAGGTTAACCCAAAGAATGAAAATCTGGTTAAGAATTCTCTTACCTCGGGCTTGTCTTACTTCAAACTTCTTTAAACTTCCTGTATACTGGTTAAAAGAGTGTTATTAGTATTTTACATAAATATTTTCATGTATATAACATCTTATATGATCTTTTCATAACATAATTTTACCCTTTAATTGTTAGTATTTTTCCCCTTGCACTGTTTTTGGGTGAGTTCTTTACATGATTTCCAAGATTGGTTCATGATGTATGTTCTTATCGATTGGAAGTAAAACTCCAGAATTGGAATGTATTAGTATTTAAATATTTCTAGTACAATAAATTATACCATTTATAATTTTTTTAATTCTTACATAAGGATGATTCATAAGTTAAAACATTAATGATGTTCGTTTAGATCATTTTAGTTGTTCTTTGATAATAAAGACCTCATTTTGTTTTATAAATTAAAACCTTGTGTAAAAAAGAATTCCAGAACCATGGATGAGATATAATACATATATTATAACCTGGTTATACCATAAAAATAGTTTCATGATCATACTTTAAGGATTTAAATAAAAAAATAAATCACATTGTCCATGATGTCGGTAATTCGACACATCATGGACAATGTTTTTAATTCCTTAAATAAGTGGGAGAGGAGTAGAAGAATTATGATTAATTTTCCATGAACATGAGAACATCCAGAATATAAAAGATTCTGGATATTTCATTCCTCTTGGTTAAAAGGAGGTTATTAAAGAAGAATAAAATAAATTAATCTTGAAATAAAAGAAAACTTGAGAAATTTCTCATGAAAATTCGGCAGCCTAACGGTGTCTCTTAAAATTTCATAAAAATATTTTGATGAGAGAAAGGGGATTTCTCATCACTATTACATAATATGGACAGTAAGGGGGGATATGTAATTAAATATACCAACATAAGTCAAAGGTAATGGAAGATAATAACATAAAATGAAAGAAAAGAAAGAAAAATAAAAGTGGATGTTTACCTCTTGATCTCTTCTCCTTGAGATCCTTCTTAAGGATTTTGGTTTTAGTCTTTTGGTGAGACCAATAGATATAGTACATGGGGAAGATCCTTGGGAGGAGTATTGGGTAGAACTTAGGCATTGATCAAGTCTTGAGATGTGTGAGAAGAAGAGGGGAGTGAGGGTGGTATTTATAGTGGAGGAGAGGGGGTATTTTTCGTTATTTTAATCATTATTATAATATTTTTGCCCAAGATTATGAATATTCTTAGTTCATGTGACCTAAAATAGTAATAATGGAATGTGAGTTCAAACTAAGTGGCATTTCATCACTTATGGTGTCATAAATAGTGTATTTTACTGATAATTTAATTATACGGTATTTTATTGTATTTCACTATTCATCAAAAATTCAAGAATTTCAGAAAAAATCCAAAAAATTAACCTAAACCATTTTTTGATGTGTATAATTAAAAACTGAAGTCCATTTTTTGAAAATAATTTTCTAAATATTATTAATTTAATTTTTAAATAAAAGTAGACTTAATTCAAAAAATAACAATTCTAATTCTATAACTACTTCTATATCACGATGAAAAATTAACCATGATGTTATTATATTAAATCCTTAAGAAAATAAAATAATGACAAAATTTACTATTCATTAGTGTCATATTACTATTCATATTAATATTCATAAGGGTGTGTTACTATTCACAAAAAAACAAGTTGGTTTCATCAGACTCCAAATAACTTACTGAACACAATTATAGATGACAGTTTCTTGAAATTCAAAACATAGAAGTGGAAAAATTATGTTTAAAGGATATTTATAAATATCTACTTAAAATAAAGTTCCATGCATTTCTATTTATTTTTAGAAAAACTTGGGGTGTTACACTTAAAAAACTAAAAAAATTATGGTTTTTCCAACAAACCAAAAAGATAAGAATTTTTTAGCCTAAAATTTAATCTATGATATGGTTTGTGTTTGTATGAAAAATACTAAAATAGAGTATTTTTATTATCATTGAATTAATATATAGAATTTTAAACGTGATTGAAAATGTAAAAGATGGTGAAAATGAGATTGGGAAAAATCATTTTGTAGAGGATGTCATGGTTTGTATGTTATATGAATTTTTCATATGGAATTTATTTTGAAGATCATGCATGGTTCAAGTCATTTACAAAATAGGATAATAGGAAATTATTATATAAAACAAGAATTTTTTTAATCACTTTTTCATTTTATATAGCATGGTAAATGATGACGACTCATTTTAAACAATTATTAAAAGGAAATTTGATGGTATATTATATGGTTGAGAATACTTAGAATTATTTTATTTAATGATCAAGGAGGAATAACCATGTCATTTGGATAAGAGTTTCAGCCAAAAATAGTGACATAATATTTATGTACTATGTTCACATAGAGGGTATAATGTCATTTCACAAAATTCATGTTAATATTAAGTAAAATAAATGGTTAAGAAGTAAATAATAAATCTTGTGTTCTCAATGGCCATATTCTTGGTGGTTTTTGAGTTAAATATCCAAGTAGGAATCAAGTTTTTTCATTAATCAAAATTTTATTTTTCTTAAATTCCCAAAGAATGAAATATATATCTTTTAGCTATTTTTAAAGAATAAGTTCATGATTAATTGTGTGATTTCTTGAATTTTAATTAAAAAAAATACACCAAATCATGGTGAAATGTAAATGACATGGTTTATCCAAAAATTTAACAAATATGTAATTTCTTATGTTTGATAGATATGAAAATCTTGGTGTAATTAATGGGTCATTCCATGTTGTTTTCAATGATGTTATTAATTGGTGTTTTTATATAATTAAAATTGGAAATAATATTATATTACCAATTATTATTCAAAGGAAATATATAGATAAAATAAATATATTTATATAATAAAACAGGGTGAAATAGATAGTTATAATAAAGAATGAGAGAGATTTTATTTACAAGAGATAAAGAGAGTTTTTTGATATTATTTAAGAGATAAATGATTTGTATAGTAGTGTAAAGTAGATTTATCCAATCATGAATTCTAGAAAAGATAGAGTTTATTATTTTACCATTATATTAAACATGTTTTATTTCTTATCTTGTTGGGAGAATTTATTGTAATGGAAATGTTCCCATTTTTTGTTAATATTATCCTCGTTATGAGAGTTGGGAACCTACAGAGACAAAAAGTATTCTCTAAATATTTATAATTGAGTATTAATTAGTTATTTGGGTTATATGATGAGTGATTCATTCTTTTCTCTTGTATTATTCTTCACAATGGAGATAAATCAACTAATTCACATGTAATTTGTGTTCTTTAATTACTTAAATATGAAAGTGTAGTTTGGGAGGTCCACATGTTCTAACTAATAAAAAATTAAAAAAATTATTAAAAAGGAATGAAATTGAAAATATTAAATATATATAATCAAATTTACCCCCCCCCCCTAAGTATTATTATTATTGGCCTAATGCTTATTCATTATCCTTTCAAATTGTTTGGGATGCAATTGAGATGTGTGACACCTGATTTGGTTTCTATGGTGGTTATAGATTAAGTTATTACAGTCAAGTTAGGGAAAAATTATTGGTTAGATATATTAATTGGAGGAAAAATAATTTGTAAAGGAACATTATAAAACTCTAACCAATAAAGTAACATTATATGTATGAATTATAGGGAAAATAATGAGTAAAGTAACATTATAAAACTCTAACAAGAGGTATTGATTTTCATTTTATTTTATTTTTTGTTAGTTTTTCAATATTATTTCTCAAGGATGATAAGTTCAAAGTTAAAAATTATTAATATTCTTGGTTTTTAAAATAAAAAACAATTGATTTTTTATTTTTGAGAAAAATATTTAATATATTATTTAATTAAAAAATAAATTAACTGTATATATTAACTTAAATTAGGGAGACTTAAAATTATAATTTATGTTTTATTTGGTAGGTTTGTGGGTTTAGATTAGTGTGGTATGGTATAATATGGAATATAATAGTGATTTTAATGGAGTTGAATAAGTTTTTTAAAAAATAAAGGTGTGTATGGGTGGTTTAGGAGATAGAAAGTTTGGAGGTTATATGTGGGTAATAAAAATGTTTAGCTAAAAAAATCAAAGGAGAGGGAAAGGGTGGATATGTGATATTTTTATTTATAAGGGTCATCTTCTTGTGGATGTGTAGGGGGGTGAGAAATAAGGGAATATGGAAAACTATAAGTGTAAATTTCTTAAATGAAGAGGTATTTTCCTTTTAGTGGTACTTTTGTATGGAAGGTTTTGAAGGAGATATACCCTAAATCCTAGTATATATGTGATAGATATTTTCTTATATCATACAGTATGATATAGGGATATCATATGTGATGATTTCCATTAATTCATGACACGTTAAATATCATGGTTTGGGTATATTATTTACTATGATATAAGTGTTGACACATTCATTGTCTTATCCCACTATTTTATATGAAGTAAAAAAATAAATGGTTTAATATTTAGATCTATTAAATTATATATAATTAACAATAATTTTTATAATATGAAATTCATGGAGAATATTTGAATTCATATGATGAATATATAACTGGCCTAATTCATTTATTCATGCTTTATATTGTATGATTAATTTTATGCAATGTATTGGGAGTTGTATTGAGCCTTATATAAAGGGGTATTTCCCTTTTGATGGGTTTGATACTTTTTCATGTGTATTTGTCTAATTATATTCCAACCTAAATCACTTTTTCTTCCACCTTTACCTATTGAGGAACTATCTTTTATGGTGAGAAGAGAAATCATGCTCAAACATCAAGTGATTCTGAATAGTCCATGGATACATCACAGAGGTGGGATGTCTTTTGGTTGTATCTTTGGTGATATTTATCAATTATACAATAAATATGGTATTAGAAACTTATATGGTGATAGTTATATGCACATTTCTTCATTTTATACTTATTGAATGGTTTCAAGTTTCATGCATGGAGATCCTTGTTTTGGTTTTATAATTCATTTCCACTGCTTAGTTTAAGTGTTAAATAATCCCTTTAAACCTTATAGTGGTATAAAATAATTGCCACATTGAATAAATCATAAAATCAAGTTTAAAATAAATATTGTAATATTATTGGAAAAAATGTTAATGTGTCATCATTATGATATATTTTATATCATAATAGATGAAATCCTAGCACTGGTGGTGATATTATTTCATATTATAGTCCATGGTTTAATCTGATGCAGGCCAATATGGATTAATATTATAAAAACCATTAAAGTGACTATTTATTCTTATATGAATTAAAATTTATTAGATTTATTCCAATAAATATTAATCCTATTTAGACACACTATGTGAGATTAATTTTACTTAATCTTACACAATATAGTCAAATGTCAAGAAACTTTTCCTACATAGCACTAGTTTTATTGCTACATAGGGAATGTTATCATAAAATTTGATTTCATAGCACAAGTGAATTAATCCTACATAGGTACTTATATCAAAGGTTGTGACATCCATGTGTATGATATGTATGGGTTAATTCTATATGAGGTTGCGCTACACAATATTAATCTCACACAACATGTATATCATAGGTTACAATGATTAAGCAAATGGTATGTTCTGAGTTAATCCTACACAGTTCATGTGTGCTAGTTTCACTTTATATGAGCTGATTTTTCTAACATATTATATGAAAGATAGTTTCACTCACCTATCATTCATGGATTTCATTTTATAAAACTTTATTTATATCATTAAAATGATATACTAAGGGAAAAAATATTTTTTTCAAAATTTTAGCTATGAATTGATTTAAATAATTTATAAATTGTTTATAAATTATGGAAAATGTATTTTGGGATATTTAGTAATCTATAAAGTTGTTTATAAATTAGTTAACTATAATATGTTTATACTTAAATATTTAAAAGTTGATGATAAATTTATTAAATAAATATTCATAATATTAAATGTTAGTATTGAAATAATTTTTTCCAATTATATGGAATTACATATAATTTATAAATAAAGTGTCTATTCAGAAATTATAAGGGTAATTTATAAAGTTTCTATTAATTAAAAAATTATGCTTAATATAAAAAAATTATATTTAAATTATTAATTGTTCATAATATTTATTTTTCATTGTTAAAATTAGAATCTTATTTAAATAAATTATTTTAAATACATAAAAATGAGTTTTTCTAATTGATATGATCAAGGTTTAAATAATGATAAATATGTTATAATTATATTTTGTAAATTATTGCATGATACAATTAAAATATAAAATTTTTTCACTTTATGTAATATCATATATTTAAGGTAAATGTTATATTATATAATAATATGAAAGAGTTCATATTGAGAATAAATATAAAATGTTTATATTTATTTAATTATGGAATATCTATAATGAATTGATAAATTATAAAGTGTTTATTTTTATCTTTATTTATGAATTGTTCAGAAATATTTATCTCATGTTTAAATTTTGTAATTGTTTATTTTTTAGTTTATTCTCTTATTTATTATTCATATATTTTAATTTTTTATATTATGAATATATATATATATATTATTTAGTTTAAATAGTTAAAATACTTCTAAATTTCCATACATGAATCTAAGGAGTTATATGCTAGGTATGATAAATGATTTAGTTTTCTACTTTGGCTTGTACTAAATTAAGAATATAAATTAGAAATTTGATTATGATTTATACATAACATGAAAGGATTTCATGTACCTTATATATGGGATGCATTTTGATTCATATAAATATAGTAGGATTTTAATTTGGGTTAGTAACACAAGCTATGAGTTGTGTAAAAACTTACACATCAATATTATTTGATCATATTAATTTGGTGGAAGGGATAGAATTACAAACTAAATCATGATAAGATAGTGATATTAAATCCCATTTAAATACTAAGTGTTTTATTCCTTCCAAAGTGTCACTTTTCAAGACCTCTACCATCCAACTAGGTAGGTCATTCTAAACCTGGGTTCCGTAGGATTATCTTATGTAAGGTAAGAAAGTAATGGGTGACCCTAATAGAATTAGGTTCCTTTTATAAGAATTTACTTTGAGTAACACTTAACCAAGAAACCCTAATAGTATTAGGTTACAAGTGGAATGGAGTTTATTTTATCTATATGATAGATTGTATAAAGTTTCATCCACTAAACTATCCAAGATTCATATATGATAAGACTGGGATGATGCGCTACCTAAATAGCTAAGTGATAAGATAAATACTAAAGTGACCCAAATCTTAATGAAATATGGATCTCATACTATTAATAGATATGATGAGTTTAAAAAGGGTAAATCATTTTAGTGAGAGTACATTTAATAAAAGACATTATTATATATTTATAAAAAATGATACTCATTTGATAAAATATTATATTGTATATTAATAGCATCATCACCATCAACCTTAACTTTTATATTAATCCTTGAAAAATGAGAATCTCAATATAAGAAACTCCCAAGGCTAGTAACTTAAGAAAGGTTCTTAATTAAGATAAATTATATGTGTTAGAGAAACAACTTCCTGAGTAAAGACCATTGAATTTTTTCAATGCTTTTAATCTATATTCTTATGAGAATCATAGATATATTTACTAAAGGTTTCAATGGAATTAGATGAAAATTAACCTAAGTAAATTTATTCTCGATTCATATACTCAATATGAGTGGGTATGTTAATGACTTGGAGAGACTAGGTGATTAGTCACTGAAAGTGGCTAATATTCATTGTTAATATCTTAATATTAATGTGTTTAAAAGTTCATAAACATCAATTTTAGTCCAATTCAGAAATTGAACTTCATTTCCCATCATTGTGCAATTCATGCTTAAAATGTCAATTTGGGACCACTCAATAATTTGCTTTTGGAAATTACAATATTCATTATTTGAATTTTAAATTTTGGGATATGATTTATCACTTTGTTTGGAACATTTTATCTTTTAGGTCCGATGGATGAATCCCAAAGGAAGATGGAGAATTTTGCGCCTGAAGGAAGAAACATGCTAGAAAAAGCATAATGGGCCTAAGGCCCATCAAACAAATGTGGGGCCCAGAAACCGAGCCCAATGAAGATCAAATTTATACAGTAGAAAGATAAAAATATGAGGATCATTTTATTCAACTGTGGTCGGAGCTAATTCTGATGTTTTCATGATGATAAAAGGATCTGAAGTTGAGATTTAAATGGTGGACTCGTCATTAATGCACAGAAATTCATCCCACCATTTCGACCATAACTTTCAAACGGCTGAGCCAAATGTCCTAAAATTTTGAGAGAATATATAAGACACATGGAAGAAGATATTTTATATTTATGAAACCTCCGGATTCGGCCATATGAAGTGTCAAACTCACACGTCAAAATGGAGGACGAATCTGGACAGTTTTCCGGGTCAACTTTGAAACGTCAATTTCCTTTTGATTCTTCACCCTCCTTTTGACTCTCTTAATTGTTGGGGGTGGACATAAGGCTCCTAATATTCCTATATAAGGAGCTGGTGGTGAAGGGAATAATCATCTAACATTTTCCTTTGAATCCAAGTTTTTTCTTTCAATTGTAATTTCCCGCTTTCGTTTTGTAATGGCATCGTCAATTTCTCTAATGTAAGTTTTTCATTCACGTTTAGTATTTTAATAAAATTTCTTATTCTTCACTTTTAATTTTTCTTTTTTTACACGTTGATACCGTTGAATCTTAGTGTGAATTTATTCGCACCTGCACTTGTGAATTCATCACACAACGGTGGAGTGTTCATTTTGATTAATGTTTTTTTTCTTTCTTCTTCAATCCCGATTCTTTAAGTCAATTACCCGCTTCCATTGATAGAATAACATCAATGGAGGGCTAAACTTTTATGGGTTGATCCTAGGGAGTTGCATGAGTTTGATTGAATGTTATTTGATGTTCTTAAATTCTTAAATTCGTTCTTTATTTTAAGAGTTCCATTCTTTGATTTATCTTCTTCTTTGTCTTCACTGAATTTAACGATGACACATTTTGAGTGCTAGTACGATCCAATTCCTCGGAGTGCTCATTTAATTGATCCTCTAAGTGAATTGGTGATTAGCCTTGAAATTTTGTAAGGATTAAATCGGAGAATGATATTGAAGAATTATTTCATTTAATGGATACCTCTTGAACCGATGAACAGAAAATCAAATGAAAAACAAATACATCCAATAAAGCCCAAGAGACAACCTAGGATCGACTCACCTTAATTAGTTGATTTAATTCAAGTAATTTTATTGGTTTTGTTATTTAAATTAAATAAATATTTCTTCAAATAAATCAACACCAAAGTTGTCCACTTCATAGCCAATCCATCAACAAATCACAATGTCTCAAGGTTTCTTCTTCGGTCCATGTGGATTTGATCCCTACTTGTACTTCAACGAATGCTTTTACCAGTAGGGTAAATTTGGGCGCAACCAAATTTTAGTGCCATTTCCGGGGACCAAGTAAGTTCCTTGGACCAAAAAATACTCTTTTCTCACCCCAAATTCTCTATTCTCACCCTAATTTCTCTTCTCTTTTCCCCTTTCTATTTCTGTGTGTCCAAAAAAACCCCAAATCTAATTTTCAATCAATTCCAATGGATTATCCTCCAAAATACCCCTTCATAAATCAATGCTGTAATCAAGTCGGAAATCAATATTGGGAAACACCTCACATAGGGAATTTCACTGACCAATCCTTAATTGAATACACCACACCAGATGAGATGTACAATCAATGGGATGCTGAATGTTTACAAGATCAATTTACATACCTATCAAGAATGATTGAAAAGATAAATAATGAGGAAGTACATGATGTACAAACATATATCAACCCTAATCCTGAAAAAATTCTTGAACAATTGTGTGAACAAATGGATAAAATGAATTCAGAAGTTTCATCTTTCAGATTAGAACTACAAAGCTTTAATACTTTTGAGGAACCCGTTCCCACTCAAGATGTTCTTTCCTCATCATTGATAGATGAATCTTTTATCCCAAAAACCTCCCATGAATTGAAAAAAGAACTAACCTTTGGATATGGGATAACTGAAAAAGATCAAAGAAATGTTGAAGGGTATTTAAATCAGGATGAAATTAATTCACAAGGGGAGAATTTGTCTTCATGGATTGAGTGTTCGGAATATTTCTCTAATAACAATTTTTTAGAATCACCGATCATTGAACCGTTGGGAGATATAAAGAATATTGTGTCTATACCCACTCATGAAATTCAAATGGAAAATTTTTTGGATGAATCATCTTTTCAAAAGGAACCAATTCTTTCAAATGTTTTTAAAGAAGAAACAATTTTTGATTCAAATTATCATTCTTCTTTAGGAAAATTCAATCAAACTGAACTCGATGTTTTAATACTTCCTTCCCTACTCAATAATCCCTCTATTTATGATAACCAAGACCATTCAATTATCATCAATTTTCATCAAGAATCTCACCATGTAGGAATGAACCTTGAAATCATAGGAAATAATCCGGATAAAACACGATCAACCATTTTAGATATTCCTTGGATTTTACCAATCATTGTGGAAAATAGGATTTTACATGAAACAAATTTCAAAAAAATAATCAATCTCAATCTTATTGAAGTGGAAAAAGATGGGTTAATTAAAATGCTGAAAGTTGGAATTGGATAAGTTGGGGGGTAAAAGTCGAGCCAACGACGTTAAACAAAAGCGATGCATGGGAGGCAACCCATGGTTTTCATGTTTCTAATCATTTTGAAGCATTTTATTTTTCATATAATAAATTACCATAGACTGTTGACTTGTTCTTCTTTTATGAGTAAGGATGGGTATGAAAGGGGAGCGCCATATTCATCTGTGTCACGTGGTGTGATCTCTGAGTAATACCTTACCCAGAAAATATAAATAAGACAATGTATCATCAGTTTATTTTGTTTTGTTTTATTTTTATGTTTTTATAGGTTTAAAAAAAATAAAAGGACATGTCATAAGCCATAAGGAAAATCCATTCACCACCATCCAAGCCACTAAGACTCGAACCCAGGACTGAAGGGAGACATTGGAATGCACTATCATCATCAACCACCAGGTGACTTCATTCCATGATTTTCATTTTAAATTTCTTCTCCTACCCCCTTCTAACTTTTCTTTTCTTTAAACACTGGGGACAGTGTTATTCTATGTTGGGGAGGGATAAAAAAGGATTTTTTTTTGAATAAAAACATGCATGAAAAGAAAAATTCCATTAACCTTGAACATGATAGCACACATTGAAAAATCTAAAATTGGATATCAAATAAATTTTTCATGCCTTGATTCTGATTTTAATGCAAGTTTAAGTTCATGAGCATAGTTTTTGGAAAGTGCAGTTGTCCGATGTGATTTTTCAAAGTTTACATTTTCATCCTCTTAATAAAAATGCCACAATACACGTCTACTGGATCATGGGTGTAAATTTGAGTTCTTGGGTCCCTTTCATTATAGCATAGGGTTCTGGGGTCACTTTTAGTTTAATTTGAGTATCCAAAAAAAAACAAAAAAAAACAAACAAAAAACTGAAAAAAATAATAATGACCACATAGAGCAATGTTTTGTCCAAATGCGTGGCGTCCGGCACTTGGGGATCGTGACTCCATAGTTGTCTTGCCCAGAGTTAGTCTTTTCATATCTATTGTGGTTAAAAAAAATCAAAAAATAATCAAAAAATAAAAATAAAAAAAAATGGATACTCATCTTAAGGTTTAATGTGATTCCCACCTAGCGCTTCCATTTTTTCCCCTTGAACAATAAAATGGGCCCCATATCTTTTATGATGCACAACACTTTATCATGCTTAATTGGAATTGGATGAAATGTGGCGATGAATTTGAACAAAGGAATGGGCTTGGGCTTGGGATATGCTTATGGACCTAGCTTGTTTTAAATTATTTTGATGGGTTTTCATAATTTTTTTTGGTATTAGATATTTGAGTGAGTAATGTGTATTTAAATGTTTTTGGAAAATGGGATTTGGATTTCATATTTTTAATTTATTTTGCTCGGGACTAGCAAAACTCAAGTTGGGGGGTGTGATTAGTCACTGAAAGTGGCTAATATTCATTGTTAATATCTTAATATTAATGTGTTTAAAAGTTCATAAACATCAATTTTAGTCCAATTCAGAAATTGAACTTCATTTCCCATCATTGTGCAATTCATGCTTAAAATGTCAATTTGGGACCACTCAATAATTTGCTTGTGGAAATTACAATATTCATTATTTGAATTTTAAATTTTGGGATATGATTTATCACTTTGTTTGGAACATTTTATCTTTTAGGTCTGATGGATGAATCCCAAATTAAGATGGAGAATTTTGCGCCTGAAGGAAGAAACATGCTGGAAAAAGCATAATGGGCCTAAGGCCCATCAAACAAATGTGGGGCCCAGAAACCAAGCCCAATGAAGCTCAAATTTATACAGTAGAAAGATAAAAATATGAGGATCATTTTATTCAACTGTGGCCGGAGCTAATTCTGATTTTTTCATGATGATAAAGGGATCTGAAGTTGAGATTTAAATGGTGGACTCGTCATTAATGCACAGAAATTCGTCCCACCATTTCGACCATAACTTTCAAACGGCTGAGCCAAATGTACTAAAATATTGAGAGAATATATAAGACACATGGAGGAATATATTTTATATTTATGAAACCTCCGGATTCGGCCATATGAAGTGTCAAACTCACACGTCAAAATGGAGGACGAATCTGGACAGTTTTCCGGGTCAACTTTGAAACGTCAATTTCCTTTTGATTCTTCACCCTCCTTTTGACTCTCTTAATTGTTGGGGGGTGAATTTATTGTTGGGGGTGGACATAAGGCTCCTAATATTCCTATATAAGGAGCTGGTGGTGAAGGGAATAATCATCTAACATTTTCCTTTGAATCCAAGTTTTTTCTTTCAATTGTAATTTCCCGCTTTCGTTTTGTAATGGCATCGTCAATTTCTCTAATGTAAGTTTTTCATTCACGTTTAGTATTTTAATAAAATTTCTTCTTCTTCACTTTTAATTTTTCTTTTTTTACACGTTGATACCGTTGAATCTTAGTGTGAATTTATTTGCACCCGCACTTGTGAATTCATCACACAACGGTGGAGTGTTCATTTTGATTAATGTTTTTTTTCTTTCTTCTTCAATCCCGATTCTTTTAGTCAATTACCCGCTTCCATTGATAGAATAACATCAATGGAGGGATAAACTTTTATGGGTTGATCCTAGGTAGTTGCATGAGTTTGATTGAATGTTATTTGATGTTCTTAAATTCTTAAATTCGTTCTTTATTTTAAGAGTTCCATTCTTTGATTTATCTTCTTCTTTGTCTTCACCGAATTTAACGATGACACATTTTGAGTGCTAGTACGATCCAATTCCTCAGAGTGCTCATTTAATTGATCCTCTAAGTGAATTGGTGATTAGCCTTGAAATTTTGTAAGGATTAAATCGGAGAATGATATTGAAGAATTATTTCATTTAATGGATACCTCTTGAACCGATGAACAGAAAATCAAATGAAAAGCAAATACATCCAATAAAGCCCAAGAGACAACCTAGGATCGACTCACCTTAATTAGTTGTTTTAATTCAAGTAATTTTATTGGTTTTGTTATTTAAATTAAATAAATATTTCTTCAAATAAATCAACACCAAAGTTGTCCACTTCATAGCCAATCCATCAATAAATCATAATGTCTCAAGGTTTCTTCTTCGGTCCCTGTGGATTCGATCCCTACTTGTACTTCAACAAACGCTTTTACCAGTAGGGTAAATTTGGGCGCAACCACTAGGCGTTTCATTAAAGCTAATTACAATTAAAAAATCATATTATTTTCATCAATAGAAATGTTCCAATAGTGTGAATGAGTTCAATAAATATTTACCTTGTTTTTTTTGAAGTGTTGATAAAAGATGATTTGGGAATGTGTTGTCCAGGTTTTTGTGTTTTATTGAAAGAAAAAGTGGGTAAATGTTCAAAAAGAATAAGAAAAGTTAGTTGGAGAGTCTAAATTTTTTTATTATAGAATCAAGTCAAGTTCATTTTAAACCTAAATTTATTAGGAAGGAAGAGTATTTTTTTATATGATAGCATTTTCTAAGAATTTTTTATTGATCCCACTTTGTATGTGTTTGTATTTTTGTCAATAGTTTTCAATCATCTTTATTTTTATATAAATCTTGATTTTAATATGTTATTGAAGAAGATTAAGTAAATAAGAATTTTTTTTAATAATAGGAGATACCAAGTATTGTGTCATCATATATTAAATTAATGAAAGTGGAAAGTGAATTTTTGAAGTTGTTTTGAATTTGATTGAAATGTCTTATAGGATAAGGGAACATCTATAATTTTGAGATAAATTAAATGAAAAAATGTTTGAATATGTGAATATCCATATAGAATTCATAACTATCAAATTATTATCTCTCTATGATGAAGTTTGAAGTTAAAAAGTTGAATAAAATTTGTTAGAAGGTTGGTATTTGTTTTTACTAGAAATTCATTCACTTTTATGTATATGTTATTATTGTAAAAGGAATTGTGAAGGATTTTATGGTAGAAAATTTGACTGTATCTAGGCCAAATAACCCAAGTGGTTTATTAAATTTTGAATTTTGATAATGTATAATTTTTTTAGTAAGTTATGAAGATAAAAATTCAATGTGTTCTTATTGTGATGATTGTAGAGTTTTTTAAAATTCCCAAGAAATGTCCCAATTTCATTAGGACAATGCACATTGTTTACAACATTTGAATAATATATTTTGACAATGTTTATCAATAATTGTTAGATTTGAGTAGGTATAGAGAAGTGAATATAGATCATATTTTTATGATCTTGAATGATTGTTCATCATATGAACTGATGATTTGAGATGTTTAAAAATGGAATTGAAGAATTATGTTTAGTTATATTTTAGAATTATCATATGGCATGGAATTATATTTTGGATAATTTTTTTATCATTTATTAAAAGATATTGTCCAACCAAGAACAAGTTGAGGAACCATCTTGATCTCGAACACGTGGGAGGATACCTCTACCACATGGAAGAGCTAGCACATAGATATCATGAATGGAGGAAGGAAGGTGTGCACAGGATGTTCAAGGAGTATGAAAAGACTACACCATGGGGAGACAACATGGTGGAGGATATTGATATGGGTTAGTTCCAACTATATTTGAGAGTGGGCCTTAGTGTGTGCTTTCGGTCAACTGATTGAGTGCTTTGTATTATTAATGATATGTAAGGTGAAAATATTTATAATGTGGGAACAAACTATAAGGAATATTGTTCATCTGTTTAAGAAGATTCCTAAATATCATGGGTTATCTAATCTATTTAATCTAAGTCTTATGATCGAGATAAACCTCATCATCTACCTTGATACTCATAAGATAAGTGTTTTATGTCGATATTTCTTGATGTCACAACATCTTATGATTGATCCATGTATTATAGTTCTATTTTATCTATTTTTAGATTCAAACATGATCGATGCATGCATGAAACTTTGTTTTCATGAATGAACTAAATCTGATCCAAGACAGTGTGAAGGAATATATGTTTTTTGATATGATGATTGTGTTTTTCATTGTCACATGTGTTCTATGGAGGTTCATACATAAGACAAGGTCAGTTCACATATATGTTTAGGTAGTGGAGATAGGTTGGTGTAGCTTATCTATAAATACCCATCGTGCTTTTCATTTAGAGGATAAACTAAATAGGTATCGAGAGATAGATCTAAGATCTAAAATATAGCCTTGAATGAGATCTAATTTCACATAAATATTTCATGTGAGTTTGTGTTAATATTTTTGAAGCCTTAAAACCTATATTATGTATGTGAAGTTATGAAAACTCATTTTTGTTAAAGTTATACACCCATGATGATTCTATTCATGTGATGTTATGCAAGATTATGTTGCACCATTTACATTGTTTTGTAAAAAAAATATATTACCTATGAGCTTGAGGTTACATGAATGAAGAAGTTAGATAGTCCTGCATATACTATTTCATGAAGAATTTTATAAGGAAACCATGTATTTTATTACTCAAACTACATAGATTATACATAACGTGAAATTTGTAGTAATTTTTGTGTGTTAAGTGGAAATATTCTACAAATATAGTAAGAATTTGAAAAATAGGAGAATAATCCATCCATGTGATGATATACATGAATGAAGGAAGTGAGTTTAAAGATTTTTCTTTCAAAAATAAGAAGTTTGGTGAAACTACATGAAATAATAATTTCATACACATATAAGAATAGTGATTGGAAATTTTTTGAATTCTAAAATATTAAAAATTTATAATTTTATTCATGTGATATAAAATATATGCATGAGATATGAAGTGAGTAGTTAAAAAGAATAAGAATATCAGTGTAAGGTCCCGATTTTTCTTAAAGAATGTTTTTAGTTAAGTGTTGGCTTAGATCTCACCTTTGTGGATAATTAAGTGTTTCCCAAGTTCAGGTGGGAGCTCAGGGGTTCCCGAGGGCTTAGGGCATGATGAGAAGAGTAATCAGGCCAAGCAGTGCAAGGAACATGGTCTATGCACAGTTAGGGGAAACCATGCGGGAAAACCGTGTGGACCAGACATCCTTGGATAGTAGCCTTCGCACGATCTGCACATGGTTAGGAAAAACCGTGTGAGATCTCTAGGAAACCGTGTGATCTAGCCTCTCGCGGATAGTATATGTTGCATGGTTTTTGCATGGTTTTCAAACTGTGTGATTAAACTGTGTGGCCCATAAAAGTTAGAAAAATTACAAGAATGTCACCCCGTGATTTTAGGACCCAACTTGGGTTTTTCCTCCTCCTTCTCCCTTTCAACCCTAGGAATGAACCAACGGAACCAAGAGCTCCCAAGTATTGATCTCCTTTGATTCTTGACCATTTTGAGTGTCGTTGTAAGCGAATAAAAGATCTGGATGAGTCTAATATCCTCCTCCACACTCTTTTCCGGTTTAGGTCTTGTCTTTTGTGCGATATCCATCCAAAGCCCTCAACCCTTTTCTTTTTCAGTGAGATCTAGGTTGAGGATTCAAAGTTATGTTGTATTGGGATATAAGGACTTGATTGGGAGGGCGTTCATCAATAGATCTGAGGTAGGTGGTCTATAAGTTATATCCCATAGTTCTGCCCTAGATTTGTGCATGTGTGTTGGGGTTTTTTCCTTCTCAAGTTGTGTATCAGTTATATTGGCTATGAATTGGTAAATTGGGTGTCTAAATGATTTATTAAAACCCTTGTGATCCCTTTGGGATGCATGGAGTAGGATGTGACCATTTTATGACCACCCATGGGGTGTGCCGGAAAACCCGGACCTAGAGTGTGGTGGGGTTAAGTGGAGGGTTTCCAATTATTAATGTGGAACCCATGTAGAATATGTTTTAATGGTTTATTAAGTCATAAATGTAATTATGAATAATATGCCTAGGTAAATAATGGAATAATACATTGTTGTAATGATTTGAAAATGGGTAATTGGGTGAAAGAGATTATGTTGATTATTTAATGAACTTGGTTAGAAATGCCTAAGGGAATTAGTGCATATTGAATGGTGAACTTGTAATGGTGTAATGGAATGGTAATAGGGAATATGTTAACGATATGTGACAAGAAAATTTATGGAATTATGGAAAGGGATAATACAAGATGATTAGGTGGTGCACCTAAATGACTGAATGCAATAAAGTGGTTATGTTATGTGATATGAGAATTGTACTTGAAATGCATGAGTGGGTGAATTCTTGTGAAATGATAAATGGTATAAATTATTCAATTTATGTTCATTAACAAAATTTTCTTATTACATAGGGGTTGTTGAATAGACCTAATGGGTTAAGGCACAGGAATGGGAATTTGGGTAATTTGATATGAATTGTAATTGGGAAGTGTGTCGATGGGTTATGGAATAGTATTGTTTCCCATGTTGTTTTCTATGCATTTTGAATGATTATTTACAATGGAATTTGTTATAATATTTTGTTTTATGGTATGGATGTAGTGATTGATAAATAATCATGTGCACATGGCTTGATAGAGTGGGGTATTGACTAGTGGTTATACGCCCACGGGTCGAGTTAGACTGAGGCTCTAAACTCCACCCCAAAATGAACAGGTTAGGGAAGGGGACAGAGGCTCTATTCCCCTAATGGTTTCATTACAACCGGACTGAGGCTTCGATTTGAGGTTAATGTATTGATGTCATTCCACTCGAACTAAGGCTTTGAGGTGAGGAAATGTGTTGACGTGATATGTATATCCCTGGTGAGTTAGGAACTTGACTTGTTTTCCCAATGATTTGTGATTAATTTCCCTAGACCCTTATCTATAGGATAATTATGCCTAACCAATGGAACATGTGATCAATGTGGCTTATGTAATGATGATGGTATAAGAAATGTATTTGGGATAAATTCTAGTAATGAATTTAAATGAACCATATTAACTTATGGCACCCAAACTGTTCCTTGTTTACTTACCATTTATTTTGTACTTGCAAGCACTATATGTTAGAGTGGATATGTTGTAGAAATTGTTAGTAGTGGCCTACTAAGTTTTGTACTCACACCCTTCTCAGGCCGCTGTTGGGTACCCGAGCAGATCTCTTGGTTGCATGTCAGGAAGAGGGAAAGGGCCCTACTCTAGGATGTTGAGTTGGGATCGGGATGTACATGGATAAGGATCCGGACTTAGAGTCGGGACCTGCTTGGAGTTTTGGCCATCTATTTTATTTTGGGTTTCTTTCACTTTTCACTACTAGTATGGCATGACATTTTTGTATTTTATTTGTGGTTTTACCCCATCTGGGAAACATTTGGTTATGTGTGTTTATAGGTTGTTTCATATTTTTATTGTTATTTTTATTTTGATCTATTATGGCTTACTATGTTGAAGAGGGTATAGTCTCCACATGTGTCTTATTAGACCCTTACTATTATTCAGTAACCTCTGACGTACAGGGATGCGCTCTTGAGGTCATGTGATGACCCGGTATGGAGCACCAGTTTAGTGGCTTCCAGGTTGGGGATATTACAAAGTGGTATCATAGGAGTTCTTTTCTCTTCTTACTATTTGTTTATGGTAGACAGGAGATTAGGGTGTGTTGGTCCTTGGTAATTAGTTCATGCTTGGGATTAGTTAACCCATGTATGAGGGAAAATCCAAGTCACCCTAGGTGGGAATTGTTGTTCTTGATGTGTGTTGTTACAGTTGGATGATATTTCACCATTGGTTGATGCAAATGTTGTATGATTTTACTGATTTATGATATTTTTCTCATTGTCAAAATGACATACGGTTGTGCATTCATGCATCATTTTAGGCACCTAAGGATATAGGTGGCATGAATCATTATAGGCACACACACGGGATGGGTGTGTGGGATTAGAAAGTATAATTCATTTTACTTCATTAATAAATATGAAGAAAATGATGCTTAATAATGGTAATGTAAGTGGGTGAATGAAAATAATTCAAATGAATAGTTATGGAATATCATGTATAAAGACATTTTGTAACCAGGTTAAAATTTTGGGTTGTGATAAGTTGTAAAGGTTTTTTTAGTGTCTAAAATAAAAAGGGTTGCATAATGATGGTAAAATTGTTAATGAATTTTTTCCAATGAAAGGTGTAAATGATTTAAAATGATTATTGTAACATGTTTTGAATGAGAAATGTGCCTGAGAGGAAAGGGGCATGCTTTAAAATAAAAATTGGTTTGAAGATGTGATGATGGAATACTTGTGATTAAGTAAATTTTTCACCCCCATGTTGACCATGACCCATGGTATGTATGGTAGAGGGTGGTGTTCGAAGTGTGATGATGAATGTTGGGATAGAGTATGAAGAATGGGTTGTTTAAGGTTGATAGTGTGAGACCTTTTCCATCTATGGTTAAATACTACTGGACATTCTTCAAAGCGTTGGGTGAACGATAAGTTAAAAATGATAGTGGTTGAGTTCAAAGGTGGGTATCCTTTGTGTTGTCAGTTTGACCCTTGTGTGTGTAGGTTGGGGCAGTGAGAATTCCCTAGTTGATACTTTGGGCTTAGATTGTGAGGCCTTTCCAATTATCATATGACCTAGGTGGTGTGTTTAGGGAACCCTTGGTAGGGTTGTGGCCTTTGGGTTGTGAGGTGTTGTTCAGAGATGTGAGTGAGGGAACTCTCATGGTTCATAATCGTATAGAGTACATGCTGGACCCTAAGTATGGTGCATGGGTCTTGGTGACCTTGTTATTATATACCTTGCGAGTTATATCTCGAATCCCAGAGATGATTTTTCTCCCATATTTCCAATGAATGTGTACACCTTTGGTGTGGAACCTAGAGTAGATGGTAGTTTGGTACGCTAAGCATAGCATGTAGGTTTGGCCTTGAAAGCTAAGTGGGAAGGTTGATGGATGGTTGTGCCACTCGAGTTGTTGTTATGCGTTGATAACACCATGAGATCAAAGGTGACCTCGTGGGAGGTTAGCCCGACAATGTAGGTACCTCGAAATGTGAGCATGGAAGATGCTCTAGAGGTGGTGTCAATGCATATCGAGTACCAATGAGTTTAGTAAATGGTGTATTTGTGCCCTGGCTCTTTTATAAGGGAACCCTAGTGTTTGTGATAGGATGTATGGTTGTTTTAATTTTTGCATCATATGGATTCATGAATCACCTATTTGGATGATGATTAACAGAGTCTTGAAGTTATTTTAAGTAGAAAAGGCAAGGGTAGCTAGAGTGTGGTTATATACTTTCGCTTGATGGTGACACCTTGGTGAGAGTGGTCACGTATCTGAACTTGTTAGTAAGAATGGGTTGGTTGATTGGTGAGATGCAGAGGCCACCTCAGAGCTAATGATACTAGATAACCAATAGACATGGTTAGGCAAGTAATTTGGCGGTGGGTTAAACTCAAGTTAAGGTTGTTTTGTGATATCATTAGTTTTATTGGTGCGAGAGACTATTGTGCTTCAGTTGTTAGTCGTTAGGGGTGCATCTGAAGTACTCGAGCAGTGTGGTGGAAATAGTTCCACATGAAACATTGGTTTACGACTATTTGATGATTTGTTCATGGAACGATGGTTAAACTTGGGTGGCAATCACACCTGAATGTTGGGGTTGAGTGTTGATGTGATGTGTTCGATAGGGAGGCCTGAAATCCTTGGAAGGTCATGGTGTCCCATATTTCAACATCAGAAATGGATAAGTTGGTGGTGGTGTTCTTTAACAACTTCTTAGCATACCTCAGCTAGTAACGAGCATGACCAATATCTTGATATCATCCCAAGTACTTTGAGAAGCTCTGGTTCACGCCAAGGGACATGAAGTGTTTGTTTGGATGAGGTACATCATGAAGTCTACATTCATGGAAACATTATATGTGGAGCCTGATGAGGAGATGTGCACCCTTTATGGTTTTGGTTGAGGTCCTCATGATGGACCGAATGACGACAAAAGTCATGGGTTCCATCCAAATAAGCCAGGAACGGGCACTGGTTGATGTTCATTTTCTTTTTTTGAGAAAAGTTTGGATGTACATATCTAAGTTTGGGGTCTAGTTTGTGATTGGGTATAAGACACGATGGTTGGAATCCCTCATAGTGAGCTATGGTAGTGACACTCCTAAGGTGGAGAGTGGTATGGCAGTCATGGGTGTGGAGAGGAGAACATTGAGTCGATGTAGTGGCACTGGGATTCCAATGAGGAACCTATAAGGTGATTGTTAGGTCATTCAAGGAGGGAATGTGGGACTTGGATGTGATGACTAATGATCCATGTGTTGGCTTGAGCTCAGGGTGGTTCCAAGTGAAGCTTGTGAGGTCTGTGATGAGTCATATGAGGGTGTGGTTGGATATGACAATAGGTTATGGCAAGAGAAGTTGGGGTCATATAACTCCAATTAAGATTGGGTTTAGACTCAGGTAATTTTCCCTTATGCGGTTTTGGAATGTCGTTAAGTTGAGTGAACCTTGGCCATGTGATGTGGTGACATTCCAAGGGTGAATCTGATGACGGACTGGAGGGCGGTAGTGTCATGATGATGGAATTATACTGTAATTTAAGAAATTACTTTAGTGGGTATGTGGGATGATAATGATAAGCTTAAAGTCAGTAATCACTTTGGGGATGTGTGAAAGGAGTAGCGTACCATCAGTGGAAGGTGGGTGTTCTGGGACAAGCCAGTCGGGTGTGGTCTGACCTGAGATGGTAAACTTGAATGGGTGTGGTGAGAGTGACCCAACTCCAGGTTCATGTTGTGGTGGAAAGTGCCTTTTTGAAATGAATTTGTACCTAAGAGATGTCATGTTGATCTTAGTAGTTGAATGGATAGTGTGGTAATTTTAAGGGTTCGACGGTGCGACTGGATGTCAATGTGGGGTAATGCTCCTATGGATGCTTGGAGCGGTGAGTTGGAACCTTTTAGGTGATGGTAATGTTGAGTATAGTTCTGGTGGTCCTTAGTTGATGTAGGAGGTTCCAAGTAACTGGAAATGGTGGAGAAAACCATACTAGATAAATGGTTGGTTGGTGACGTGATCAGAGTTTTGGGTTGGAAGGACTTGAGTGGTCACAGTTTGGGTAAGTTTGCCCTAGAAGAGAGCCTTATCATGAGTTTAGTTAGTCGGGTACCCAGAGGTGTAGATTTGTGTTTGGTTGTATGGTCGTGGGATGAGATCTTCAGTAAAGGTTCTAGTAAGGATTGTGTGTTTTTTATTCCAGGTGATATCAGGTCTGTCACCGTTAGAGTTGGGTGAACTGGAAAATAACGCCAAGTGATTTGGGTCATGAGCCATATGGAGGATCGGTCTGATGAGGTTTTGATTGGTCCCTCTATGATTATGTAATGTTATGTGTTAAGTTCCATGTGTTTTGGGTTAGGTTTTGTCACCTAAGTTCCCCCAATAAGTTCTCATGGTGAGAATGGTTGAAGTGCATGAATCCTTGAGGAGTGTTCAACTCGTGTTGTGGTTGTAGTGAGGAGGCTTGTGGGGAAAGTCTATTCCCCTGATCCATGTTCAGTGGCCTTGTGATGTGAAACTAGAAACTTGGAAAATGGATGAATAGGCAGGCATAGTGGAATGACCTTTAGTTATGGGATCCTAGTGATGCTGGGAAGAGCTGCTTGAGGATGAGCCATTATAAGGTTAAGAGGTTGTAAGGTCCTGGTTTTTCTTAAAGAATGTTTTCGGTTAAGTGTTGGCTTGGATCTCTCCTTTGCAGCAAGATAATTGTTTCCCAAGTTCATATGGGATCTTTGGGGTACCCAGGGGATTGGGTCATGATGAGAAGAGAAATTAGGCCAAGTAGTTCAAGTAGCATGGTCTTTGCATGGTTAGGGGAAACCGTGCGGGAAAACTGTGTGGACCATCCATCCTCAGATAGTATCCTTCACATGATATGCACATGGTTAGGGAAAACAATGTGTGATCTCTAGGAAACTATATGGGATGGCCTCTCGTGGACATTATTTGTCGCACAATTTGCGCACGGTTTGGAAAACCGTACGGGTAAACCTTGTGGCCCAGAAAAGTTGAAAAAATTACAAAAATGCCACCATATGATTTTAATACCCAACTCATGTTTTTCCTCCTCATTCTCTCTTGAAACCCTATTAATGAACCAAAGGGACCAATATATCTCAATGATCTATCTTCTTTGATTCTTGACTGTTTGGAGTTCCATTGGAAGCGAATCGAAGATCCGGGTGAGTCTAATCTCCTCATCCTCTCTCTTTTCCAGTTTAGGTCTTATCTTTTGTGTGATATCCATCCAAATCCCTCAACACTTTTATTTTTCAATGATATTTGGGTTAAGGCTTCAAAGGTTTTTTGTATTGGGATCTAAGGAATTGATTGTGAGGGAGTTCATCAATGGATCCGAGGTAGGTGGTCTACAAGTTATATCACATAGTTTTTCCTAGATTTGTGCATGTGTGTTGGGATTTTTCCTTTATCATGTTGTGAATTGGTTATCTTGGGTATGAATTGGTAAATTGGGTGTTTAAATTATTTATTTAAACACTCATGATTCCCATGGGATGCATGGAGAAGGACATGACCATTTTATGGCCACCCATGGGGTGTGTTGGAAAACCCGGACCTAGAATGTTGTGGGGTTAAGTGGAGGGTTTCCAATTATTAATGAGGAACCCATGTAGAATATGTTTTAACAGTTTATTAAGTCAAAATGGAATGATGTATAATATTCCTAGGATAATAATGGCATAATACATTTTTGTAATGATATGAAAATGGGTAATTGGGTGAAAGATATTATGTTGATTATTTAATGAACTTGGTTAGAAATGCCTAAGGGAATTAGTGCGTATTGAATGGTGAACTTGTAATGGGGTAATGGAATGGGAATGGGGAATATGTTAATGAGATTTAACAAGAGAAATTTTGGAATTGTGGAAAGGGTTAATACAATAGGATTAGGTGGTGCACCTAAATGACTGAATGCAATAAAGTGGTTGTGTTATGTGATATGAGAATTATACTTGAAATGCATGAGTGGGTGAATGCTTGTAAAGTGATAAATGGGCTAAATGGGTTAATGTATTTTCATTGAAGAAATTGGATAATGGAATATGGTTTTTTGAATACACCTAATGGTTTAAGTCATGGGAATGGGAATTTGGATAAATTGATATGAATTGTAATTAGGAAGTGTGTCGATGGGTTATGGCATAGTATTGTTTCCCATGTTGTTTTTTTTACAATGTGAATAATGATTTACAATGGAATTGGTTATGTTATATTTTGTTATGGTATGGATTTGGTGATTTATAAATAATTATGTGCACAAGGCTTGGTAGAGTGGGGTATTGACTTGAGGTTCTATGACCACGGGTCGAGTTAGACTAAGGCTCTAAACTCCACCCCAAAATGAACGGGTTAGAGAAGGGGACAGAGGCTCTATTTCCCTAATGGTTGAATTCCACCTAGACTGAGGATTCTAGGTGAGGTTAATTTATTGATTTCATTCCACTTGTACTAAGGCTTCGAGGTGAGGAGATGTGTTGATGTAATATGTGTATCCCTAGTGACTTAGGGACTTGACTTTTTTCCCCTATGCTTTGTGATTGATTTCCCTAAACCCTTGTGTAGAGGATAATTATGCCTAACTAATTGTGAATGTGATCAATGTGGATTATGTAATGATGATGGTATAAGAAATTGATTTGGGATAAATTCTAGTAATGAATTTAAATGAACCCTGTTAACTTAAGGCACCAAAACTGTTCCTTGTTTACTTACCATTTATTTTTTACTTCCATACACTATTTATTAGACTAGATATTTTGTAAAAACTGTTGGTGGTGGCCTACTGATTTTTGTACTCACACCCTACCTGGGCCACCATTGGGTACCCGAGAAGATCTCTTGGTTGTAGGTCAGGACGAGGGAAAGGGTCCTACTCTAGGATGTTGAGTTGGGATCGGGATGTACATGGAGAAGGATCCAGATTTAGAGTCGGGAATTGCTTGGAGTTTTGGCTTTCTATTTTATTTTGGGTTTCTTTCACTTTGAACTACTATTATGGTATGACATTATTGTATCTGATTTGTGTTGTTACCCCATCTGGGAAATGTTTGGTTATGCATGTTTATAGGTTGTTTCATATTGTTTTTGTTATTTTTATTGTGATCTATTGTGGCTTACTCTAGTGAAGAGGGTATAGTCTCCCCATGTGGATTATTAGACCCTTGTCGCCAGTCGGCAAACTCTGGCATATGGGGAGGCACGCTTAAGTTCATGTGATGACCTAGCACAGAGAACTGGTTTAGTGTCTTTCGGGTCGGGGATGTTAGAATCAATGTAATAGTATGAAGAAAGTTTTGTAGTTAGATTTATAAATCAGATCAGAGAAGATTTAAAGTCGTGTTTCTATAAGAGATGGCGAGATATCAGAAGCTGACAATTTCTGATAATTGATGGTGGGGAAGTTTGGTAGTTATTTTAAATAATAATTTACTATGTGTACTTTAAAAAGAACAAGAAAAATGTGCACACTATATCAATAGGAAAAAGCTATTGAATAATTATTCAAAGGATCTTGGTAAAACCATTGAAGAAATAGTGTGATGCCAGTATAAACAACCAAAATAATTTTAAGATATATCTTCAATTGGTGAGAGTTGGTATAAATAACACTCATGGGATTCCAGTCTAAATATCTCTTCGGGAGATGGACCACTATAATCACTAGAGATCAGGAATTATGGGAGTTTTTTTGTCATGAATTTTAGTGGATTTTATGAATTTTTAATCAATTTACTTTACTAGTAGATAATTTGTGTATCAGATCATCCCAAACAAATAAATGACATAGTCACCCATATTGGGGGTGAACCTTGTAAAAATACCATGTGATGTGACTTATTTACTTTCTATCTTGTATGTGGTGTGATTTTGTCTGGTAACATGGAAGATCAATTCACCTTAATGAGTTCATAGGTTTGAATTTTAAAATGGGGTAAAAAATAAATGAAAATAAATTGATAAAACTTGTGTAAACTAATTCACCCACCCTCCCCCCCCCACCCACCACACACACACACTCTCTCTCTCAGTGTAACAGTATGATCCAATGGGAACTTAAATTAGTATGAGATCAAAGTTCCACCTTTGATTGGATCCACCTTACTATCCCAACTATTTATATTAGACATATATAAAGTGAATATTTTAATTTTAAGAAGTATCAGAGTTGCCTCATATGGAAAATTCATATCATATCTCTATATTTTCCAACAAGGAAGTTTCTAAAAAATCCTTAAAATATATATATAAGAGAGAGGCAAGAAATTTTAGAAATATTTTTAAGAATAAATAGGATATACTAAAAACTATATATAATTAGGGTGGTAATTTAGCATCAGTATCTATTAAATCTTTTGATAATAATCCTTTCTGATGATCTTGGTTCAAGAAATGGTGAAGTAGAGTTTATTTAATCACTCAGTGATTTTTATTTATGAATAAAATATTATCTAAAGAAATTTCTTATCAAGGTTTTCACTTACATATTTACATTTATCAAGGGACTATATGATGAAAAATCATAGTTTTAATTAGAAGGTGATGATCTAAAAAATAATTGGAAAAAAATTCAAATATGAAAACTTATCACAAAAATTATTTAAGCAAAAGAATAAATTGTATTACTTTTCAATGAATATCTCTCCCAAGTTGAAGAAGAGTTACAAAGAAATGTTTGTCAGAAAGTGGTAACTGAAAAATTTCTTACTAAGATGATCCATGTGCTTGAATAATCTCATAAATCTACAATAAATTCTAATAATTCTCAGTTATAAATAAAATTCAAGGAAGAGACATTAATGGTATGAAATAAAATATTTTATCTCATTGAATATGAATTAAAATAGGCTATTTGGGAGAAGGGTGTGATTGAGATAGTTTATATAGAATTCATCCATGCACTGTAAAACTACATAAAACCAATTTTAATGTTAAATAATATCATCTAGATGTTAAATTAAAGATAATTAAAGAGTTGTATAATTATTTACTAGAGTAAAATCAAATACATGAAGCTAAAATTCATAAAATTAAGTGTCAATAGAAATAATAATTGAAATAAATTCAATATAAGAAGATTACTCTCAACCTGAAGTGTCTTAAATTGGAATTCAAATTGAAAAATTAGGAATTAACATGATATGAGACTTCCTAGGCTACTAAGATCATAAGTATTGATAAGAATATTTCTGAAAAGAGTCTTACTTTATCAAGTACTCATTCTAGTGGAAATAAGAGCATAATATTATCTAAATATAAATATACTTTAAGCTCATTTAAATAGGAAAACCTTGTCCTAGATTTTTTTGTTTATATTAATATTGTTTCATCTTCTAGTAAAGGTTTTAAAAGGAATTATGGTCAAACATGGGTGAACAAGTCTAGTGGAAAACACACTATATCATTGAGTGTGGATGTTAAAAGTATTATGAATTCTTGTTCCCCGTAGAAAACTAAAATGAAGAACCACATTATCCAAAAACAACAGGATGTCAAAGATATCCAGATTGTACCACAAAAGAAGAAATCAAGATTTTTTTTTGGTATTATTATAAGTTTGGGAATCATGCCATTAATTGTTGGCTTAATTTTTCAATGCAAGATAATTATATAAGGCTATTATTAATGGGGTTAATATTTTATGTGAAGATAAATCCTATAGAACTAAATCAAAATACACATTTGGAGAATAATTTGTCTATCAAGAATATATTTTGGTGTCTTTAAGAATTTTGTGATTATTGTAATAAATGTGGTAAAAATTATGATGAGTGTTGGTATATACCAACCATGAACTATGAATATGTTTATGAGAATAAAAAACTACAATAAATGAAGAAATAAAGAAAAAAAATCAAAAAAGTATGCCATGGGGACTAAGAAGAATAATGCAGTCAAGAAAACTATGAAGTGAGTTACACCCAAGAATGATAAAATATATTTCACACCAAAGAAAAGGTTATTCTACTGTGGTATAAGATTTATTATCATGGGACTTTTCAAATAGAACATAAACACTAGTTTTAGTGAAATAAATATAAATCAGAAAAGGGAATCAATATCAAAAATAAATAAAAGGATCGGTGTGGTGTAAGTCATTCAAGATGAAAAATTAAAATCTCATGAGAGTTTGTCTAAAAAATATAACCTTATGACTATTGGAGATTTGTGTGGGAAGGTTTAGAATGTATGGTCATATTACTGATAAATACATGAAATGGTTTCCTAGACAAAAATAATTATTAAAGAACAAAGGGAAAGCACTGGGGACTTATTGTGATAAAAATTCTACTATGAAGAAGGATTATAAACACAAGAAGAAGACTGAGTATGTACTAAAATAATGATTAGTAATATGGCCAGAGTAGTTGTAATTGGATATGAAGTTGGAGTAGAAACAAAATAATTAAAGTGAATTGATTTCTAATATGAATAAGTTTATTCCATCTAAGATGAAAGATGGAGAGATCAAGAAGTCAATGCTACCCTTAAATAATAAAATCTAGAAAATCAAATAAAGAGAAAGCATGAAGAGTTTTAATAAATCTATATCTAAATCAAAACGATTTTTTGGGTTAAGAAATAAATATCAACTATGCTTATCTAACTAAAAAACATTCAAGTACCACTACATTCCCATATATATTTTGTGTTTCTTTCTTCTATGTAGAGAATTGAAGGTGAGGTATGTATTCAAGGGGAGACCTGAAGAAATGAATGTTGTGGAAAATTATACAATATCCAAGAAGATATCTATCATGGAGTATTTAATTTTCATTGGTGTTAAAATTGTTCTTGAAGTTCATTCTTGAAGAAATTCAACCATAATGAAGATGGTGGAAAAAGTTAATCTCTATAGGGGGAGTGAAGCTAAAAACCCACCAAATTTAAATATCTCAATTGATATCACATGAATATTTTAAGTTCTGATAATGGATATATCTAATAGTATAAAATTTTAAAATTTTATAAATTTAAGCTTTCCATTGAAGATTATGTTCTCTTATCTTTATGTGAAAAATAATTTTAAATCGGAAGAGGATAAACTGATTATTTGATGAAAAATGTAAAATGGATTGATAAATGGGAAGTAAATTCTTGAACTTGAATGTTTTTAATCTATTTTGTGAGATGAATGTAGGATATTAATTGAAAAATTTAACATCTCATTACCCACTTTTAGGTATTTCTATTCTCACTTTTCATATCCCTCTATTTGGGTGCATTTTAGGACTCTTAAGGATAGATATCATTTTACTAGGAAAAATAACCTAATTTTTTGGGATGTATATTTGTTTGAATTAATGGTGTCTAGGCATAAAAAATTTAAAGGCTTTGTGGGGTTCTCCTCGAGTTCAGAGAACACCAGAGTTGGTTTGGGTTTTTTAGGAGAAACTAGTCTTTTCATTGTCTGTAAGAGAAATACACATTGTGTAAAGTGTTTATACACTTTTTTTTAGTCACTAGTTAGATTTCATGAGCTAGGTTCATAGTGTGAAAAACTTACACACCCTAAAAAATGATTACAGATCGTGAAATGGTTTTACATTCCATGTAAATTGTTCACATTGTGTAATGGGTTCTTGTAAGATATCATGAACTGGTACAGGGTGTGAGAAGTTTACATTCCATGAATATATTACATGTCATGTAATGGTAAAATAGATATTTTTAACCCGACACAATAGGTTTTTTGGTGAATTTATGTTTCATGTATTACATGATGTGAAAAGGGATTGTACATCTTGTAATACTCGCAGGCTGTATTTTAAGGGTGTTGCGCAAAATATTTGCTTTTCATTCAGCCATAACCCACTTCTCTCTTGACCTAGGAGCTCTCTTAGGTGATTTTGGAGACCCCATATACTTCTAAATCATTTTATTCAACAATTAATTATCATTGATGTTGGGGTGAATTTCTTTGAGTGATTAATCATTTTGTTTCTTCATTATCGTTGATCGTGGTAGAAGAGTTGGATTTCATTATCGGATCTGTTGATTTGTGATGATAATATTAATGATCCTTTCAACATCAACTATAATATATTCTTTTGGGGTCTAATCCTTTTTTGGTTTCGTTGTGGCAGGAGATATTTCTTTGAGTTTTTTTATGATCTACCCTTTCCACCATATTCTTTATTTTAGGATGTGATTCTAAGACTTGGGAATGAATCTCGGGGCCTCTTTAGTTTTATTTTCATTATTCCTTGTTGGTGGGTTTTAATTATGAGTGTGTGCAACCCAAGTTTTAGGTAGGTGGTTTTGTCTCTATCCTATGTTTTATGAACCAAATTTATATTTTTTTGATAAATCATTTTATAAATGAAAAAACAAGATTGATTGATGGATTTTGTGTGTGGGATGGTTTTTATCCAATGAAAGAGAAAAGTAAAATAATAATGGAAAACACACATTTTTTTCTTTAAAGTATAAAAACATGTGTGTGCACTATTGTTCATATATAAATAGAGGAATTTTTTTCTTGCATGCTATTGTGTAGGTAAGATAATAAGAATAATAATACCTAAGAAGCACACCAACATTAAGTCAGATATTATTACTAAATTACTTTATTATTATTATCTACACTTATTATGAAACTATCATTAGGGGGTATAAATACCCAACGGTATACTAAATAACTATCTGGAGACATGAAAACATGAGTTTCAAGGATAGAACCTACTCACTATAAGCTTAAAGGTTTATTACTAGTGGGTTGTGTGATTGTGGGTTTTTCCCATTCATGACAAATATTAACTACTCTTATTGAGGACCCAGTTGGTTTTTTATACTCTATCACTCTTAATAAAATTAGGGTCATAATGGAGAATGTGAGAATCATTTTCCTAATATTTATAGAGTGTAATAAACCAATTGGTTACTCTATAAGGTCCGAAGGGAATTCCCTATCCCCATGGGATGAAAACTAGTGTGAGGTAATCACAACACATACCTCAGGAAAGATTTATCCCTTATACATAAATATAAATAAGCAGTGAAAAAGAAAATTATAAACCAACCAAGTAGGAGATAATAAAAACTAAACAAAAAAACAAATATACAATTTAATCCATAAAATCATACAATTAAATAATATATAAATAAATAAAAATAATAAAATACATTAGGTCAAGCTACCAATAAAAAACTAAAATCTAAAATAGAATCATGACCGCTCTCATGATCCTCCATGTAACCCATGGTCACCACCCAAGCAAAACATCTCCCTCAGGAATCCCATGTAGGAAGGAATCAAACTATAATGAACTTGGACTTATAAAAATATAGGTGTGAGCTAAACAGCCTAGTAGGTCTCCACCCATCAAATCAAATCAGTTGCTTTCGTATTACATCCTAAGAAGACTATTCTAAAATATAGTATAAAAATACACATTTTCATAATCCTTTATAAAAAGAAAATAGAAACACATCAAAGAAGTGTAAAAACTTTATTTTATTATTTCTTTTTAAATGAAAATAATCACTTTGAAAATGATTTTCCTCAGAAAACACCTCCTGTTCAAACAACTATTTTAAAGTCCCACTTCAAAACCATTTCATAACACCTTTTTAAAATGAAAATTTTAAAACTCAAAGTGGTTTCCAACGTTCAAATATTTTTTATAAAAACATCATTGAAAACTAAATTCTAATTAAAAGTAGGAATTATGGCATAAAACCACATTTTAAAAACTCACACATATTGAAGTTCCAAAAAAACAAAAAAAATCCCATTTTCTATTAAAATACTCCCAAGATCTTTGGAAAACAACTTTTCACATTTTAATATCACACATTCCAAAATCATCTTAAAAACAGTTTGAAATCACATTAAATTTTACATTTACCAAACTTATTTATAAAACCTTTCACTAACCCATTTTCAAAATATTTTAAAAGTAAAAAATAACATAGAGAAAGATGAAAACATATAAGCAGGCACCACCATGTCAAAGTTACACAACAAGGGTAAATAAGAAACAAGTACATGGGTGCCAAACAATAATCTAATAAGCAAAGGATACAATCAAAACAAAAATATAAATACACTAAAATTATCTTAAATAGGATCCTAGTGTCATGGGAATCATCCTAATACTCAAGTTACCATGTCCAAACTGATGACACAATCCCTAGACTGACACTACTGATCCTATCCACCTCTCTTGTAGTTCTTCTAGACTATCTAGAAATAAAACCTCCCAAGATCTTACTAATACCATGGGATAATAAAAATGTTTCTATCTCACATAGACCATTATCCTATCAACCTAACCAATGGGTCATAGTAGGGAAACATTCCTTGGTCACCATATTACTATATTTTGGATTTCACTTATCTATACCTCTACTTAATCATCAAGGAATTTACATGACAGGTCAAATGGAGGTGAGAACAATCAATCATCACATGAATCAAATATAAAACATTTTAAATAACTCATACCTCACCTCTTTACACCCTCAAAAATATAAACCCAATGACATAAAAACATAAAAAGCATATAAAGATGCATCAATATAGGACATCCCCTCATGGGATCACAAGCCACCATAGGCATCACAAGAATCACATGAGACTAAATAGGGTTACACACCTTTTAAGGAAATCCATTTCTTATAAAATTTTAAATGGGCCTTTTCCCAAAGAATGCTTGAAATGTCAATCCAAACTCAAATAATTCTTAACTCAACTCAATCAACTCTTGGAACTAAATTTCATTAAATCATTTTGAAACAAAAATGAGAACTCACACTTCCCTTAAAAACCTTTGAAATCAACAAAGGTTTAAAAAAGATTTCAAATACCATACAAAAGGTTTAACACACTCTCTTTAAAATGAAACAAACCATTTTGAATTATTTAAAAAGATTTAAACACCTCAAATACTTAATTTGAAAATCAATTGGTGAAAATAACACTTTTAAAAACTGAAAACTAGTACTCCTCACCTATTTTAAAAACAAATACATCCTTTAAAATCTATTTAGGCATTTTAACAAATAGTTGGTAGGGAATCCCATTCCATGCCAAGGGTAAAAACTAATTTAAGTCCACTTTGGACCCTTATGGGTCATATATCTAGGAATATCTTTAATAAAGAAATATTTTAAAATTAATAAACATCCATTAGAATGTAATATAATGTGACAGCAAATATTTACCTACCTTAGTTCAATTAAAAATAAGGAATAAGTCATTTATTATGATATCTAACACTCCAACAATCAAATACATGCCCTCTACAACCCCTATATGAGAAACACCCCAAGATTCGGACCAATCCCAACCTTATTATTGACCCACATGATTGTTATGGTTCATGGAATGAGTGGAATAAAAGTAAAAGAGGATATATAAGAGAGGAAGAGGTTTAGAGGGACTTACCATGGAAGAAATCAATTGATACCAAAGAGGAGACCACTAAAACTAGATGGAAGAAAAGGGGAAGAGAATCACCCTAGGATCTTGGTCCCTTTGAATAATATGGAGGAATAAATGAGGGCTAGAGGGTTAAAATAAATCATTGGAATTTTTATAATTTTATATTTTAATGAATCTAATCAGGTCACATGTTTTGGTTTCATGTTTTATCAAATAATTCACTAATCATGTGAATGCAACTATTAGATCAAAACCCACATGCACAGTTTACCAGAGACTTTGTAAGTTTAGAAAAATTGAGCCCAACTATTCCAAATGAAACTATTAAAATTCATATCTGATTCACACACTTGTCGTACAGTTTACCAACCCATGCACAAGTCATGTTCCCTCACCCTTACATACCAAAGTTCATGTATGGTTTCCCTTGGTAATTTTACTCTAGGATCTAACCCAAGAATTTCCCTTGCAATCCAAACCATGCGTGTTCAAAATTAATTTCACATAAGGGTTACTTTTTTCATAGTTTACCCTAAACTATATGCAATAAAAAAACTCCAAATTTACCAAATTTCATGCTAAAGCTTCTTAAAAACATAAAATAGATCTCAATCACATAAAATAGAATAAAATTTACACCAAATTTATATAATGGTTGTCACACATTGGGAAAATAAAAGAGTGGATTAAAAATTTTAAATTGGATAAAAGGTCACCAACACTGATTCACCCCCCCCCCCCAATATTGAATATATCCATAACTAGTCCCTTCAATATAAAAGCTCAGTCCAACTTTGATTGGATTATCTATTTTTTAAGTTTTTCTCTTTTGAATATTTAAATTTATTTATGAATTTTTAATAAAGTATAGTTTTGGTGAGTACATATCTATTTTAGATCACAAATCTATCTATAATAAGACCATTATAAACCAGAAAAAGAAATAAAATAGAAGTTTGAAGAATCAAACCCTCTTATATCAAGAGGAATATGTTTTAGTTTCCACATGTCATAATAATAAAGAAGATGGATCTATTTTGGAAGGATAAGAAGTGGTAGTCCCATCTACTACCAAGTTAATAGACTCCCAATGAGCGCCACTAAGTTCCTAGTGGCCTTATCTATAAGCCACAAAATCTAATTCCTTTTAAAAACTCTAAATCAATCCTCTTATTTTCCTCTAACATCCAAATCCAAATAAAAAACATTTAAATAAATTCATAAACACCAGAATTAAATCCAAAACATTTAGAGTAGTTATAAATATGGTTGAAGGGACAATGTTTTCATATATTGGGGAGTAATAAGTGATATTTGAATAAAATAGAGAAAGGAAATAGGGGTTTGGTATTGTATAAGATTAGGGTGTATGGTTTCTAAACTTTGAAGGATTCTCTAAAGGATATATTAACTATGAATGGTATGATAATTATTAACTTAGCTATCTATAAAATCTATATTTTCATTAAAACCCCTCTTTATTTTTCAATTATCTTACCTATCATCTCATTTTCTTCTTATTTTATTACACATGTGACTTTAATCTCTATTATATCACTATCCTTTTGACCTAGATCCATGGGAACTCATTTCTTGGTGGTTTACATAGAGAATCAAAGGTAAAGTCATCTATTTTTTCTTATATTTTCTTCTTCTTCATTATTCCTTATTATGGTGTTGAGTAATATAATTTTTTAGGGATTTGAAAGCAAGGGTCTCACCACAGAATGTTTAATCCTTCTCAAATCATAGATATTTGATCAATAGTGATCGATGAGCTTGGTATAAGTTGAGTATGTCTTGTTGAAAGGTTTATCAATGTCAAATATTCTCTAAGTGAGTATTATTTCATTGTATAGTATTTTATTGATTTTTTATAAAATATATGTTGATGAAAATGGGGTTTTTTTATTTAAGTTGGCATATTTTGGTGATATTATAGTAGAGATGCATATAAAATGAATTAATAAATGATAATAGGTAATCATATTTAACTTCTATGATGGTTTTTTATAATGAAAATGGGTATGATTGTCTAATAATTCTTTTATATTACTTTGTTAAATAATTATAATTATGGTGTTCTAGTGTAATATCTTAATTTTTTAAAGACAATAAAAATATTAATTGATAATAATTCATGATTATTTTTATGTGAAAATATAATTTTTCAATAAAAATCATTTAATAGATGATTTAAAAGGCTTTACATAAGGTTAAAATACCAGTTAATTCATTGGAATATTCTATAGAATATTTTTAGAGTTAGGAGTTGAAATAGCATGACTTTCTGGGGCCCATATATCCTTGGAACTAAAAGAATAAAAATATTAAATATATTATATTATAGGCACATGATTTTTTTCAAAAAAATAAAATATCTCTCAAATGGTGTCTCCTATGAGAAATATGATACCACCATTAGGTCTAGGATGAAGGGTTTACTCTAGGTGTGACATAACATTTGTGTGTGTCGGGTGTTTAGTGAAATCGCATTCTACTATAACTTATTTAATATTATTTATTAAAATAATTGAATATATCTCAAATGATGTGTCATATGAGAAATCTAGGACCACCATTAAGTCCAAGATGCAGGGTTTACCCTAGGTGTAGCATAAAATTCATGTGCATCATGTGTTTGGTCAAATTGAACATGAGGATAATTTTTTTATTATTTTATTATATTATTATTATTTTAGATTATTAAAATTCGTTTTTTACCTTTCCAACAACTTCCTCTCTTATTAAAACCCCGTTTTTCACATTGGTTCATCCAAAAATCATGGATTTTAACTCATTTTGATGGATTCAAATTGGAAACACCTTAATGTGGTAAAAATAATGACTTTACCATCAAATTCAGATAAAAGGAAAGATTAAATTGGGTGTTATGATTCTGGACAAAGGAATACATGTTTTAGGGTTCTAAATAGTTGAACCAATTAGTGTTATTCAATATTCATTTTCCATTGAGTTCTAGGGATCCCGAAACATCTTTCATGTGTTTGATAAAGGCTTTGTCAATTGGTTTTCCTCCCTTACATGTGACCCGTTCTTCATAGCACAATTCTTCTTTTCCCCCAATCAATGTTCAAGGTTGAAGAAATGTGTTTTTTTATATTTCTTTATTTATTTTATTTTAATTATTTATTCCATTTTCTTTTTTCTAATTTATTTAAAATGATCATTTTTAATTAAAAAAAATAGGTAACACTAAAATTATCAAAGGATAATTCCAAAAATAATCAAGGATAAATTGCATGAATTTTTTCAAATGATAAAAATGTTGAATTATACAAAGATAATTAGACTAAATTAATAAAGTATAAGCTATAAAAAAATTATCAAATTATTATTATTATGAAATTATAAAAAAAATATAAGAATGATAGAATGATAATTTCATATAATTATACAAATATAATTATAAAATGATAATCACATCGAATGTTCAAGAGATGATTTATTAAAATTATCAAATGATAATTATAGGTTTTATAAAAAGATGATTTTATCAAATTATCAAAGAATAATTCATGAAAAATTATCAAAATATAAAATATTGAATTATAAAATGATAATTTATAAATAAAATTGTCACAAAATAATATTGATAGGATATTTTATAAAAAAAGTATCATAAGATAATTTTTAATGGATAATTTATGAAAATTTATCAAGGGATAATTATAAAAAGATAATTTATAATAAATTAAAAAAATATTATCGAGGAGAATATTATGAGCGCATGCATTATCCTAAATGATAATTTAGAAATTATCTAGGAGAGAGAGAGAGAGTATTATTTCATGTGATATTTTATTTATTTTTGAATTAAAATAGATGGTTTTGGTTATAGGAACCCTTAATGAACCTCAAACATTGATTTGTCGACGATTGTGATAATAAGGTTGTGAGGATGTGTTCTTCACTGTTGAGGTTTTCACTCCAACTATCGAACCAAAAATGGTGGTTTATCCTTCTCATTGACATTGATGAATTTGAGTTATGAAGTTCCTTACCTTATTGGGCACTTGTGTACACATGTTTCTATAATGATTATTTATGTTGTCCTTTATTTACATTATTTTTTATTGTGATCTCATGTGGGTGTGTGTGTAGTTGTGATATCTATTTTGATATATTCTTTCCATAAGTGATATTTGTGAATATCTAAGTCATGTTTTATGTGTTCACATGTAGTTATGTTGTTACTATATACTCATGATGATGTGATATGCCTCCCTTTTATGTATATTGTGTGATATAAGTCACCATTACATTGGGCGTTGTATTGGTACTTGAGATAGGTGAACCATACTATGGTTTACATATCTTGGTGGGGTGTATGTGTGTGTCTTGCAGTGAAAAAGGAAATGGACCTAAGTATGGAGTACAGGGCATGACACCCTGGAGTCCTAACCTAAGGCAGTGTGTTAGGAGCATGATGGTTTAGTGCCCTGACTTGAGGGACATGATGGCCCGGTGTCCTGACTCGTGGTAATGTGGGAATGTGACAGATTACATGCATGACCCATGACATGAGTCTAAATTCTAATCCATGATATGGTATGTTACTTGATGCATTACCATTTCCGATAGATGGATTCTAAGTATACTATTGGTTCATTATCTTATTGAAACTCATATATGGATTCTGAGCACTGCATTTTGGTCTATTTAGAGATGGATTTCAATCACCATATATTGGTCTATGCCCCTTGAGACATTACATGATTATATTTTTGACATGGAGTTGATGCAGGTACGGTTGGGGGTTTGGTGGAAACTTGGTTAGCACACTACCACTCAATTTTGGATTGTATGTTTATTCTTACCGATTTTAATATTATTATGGCATACACCTGTTATACTTGAGAACACTGGGTAAGTATGCATTGGTGGTGTCATATTAAGTCTTGTACACTTATCCTACTTGGGTATTTTGATGCACTTTTAGATTTCATGAGAGCCTCAGTGAAGGGAAAGGGCCCTATGGTAGATGGATGAGAAGTGGTTCATGGAGCTGGCGGTGGATGAGGATGAGATCCAGTGGACTTGTAATCTTTCTTTTATCTGCTTTAAATACTCTGAACAGGCTTACCAGACTGGGATCTGGTTATTTATGTTATGTATGTCATCTTTATTTTTCCTAATTTACTCTGATTATTTATTCATTCTTCTATTCTTATGATTTATTATCCTACTCAATGACATGATATAGAGGGTATAGTCTCCCCACTATAGAACTTTGACCCTCACTGCTAGTCGGTGCCCTCTTGCATATGGGGAGGTGTGCATGAGGTCATGTGGCCATCTGAATCGGACCCAGTGGTTTAGGTTGGTATGTTATAAAATGGTATCAAAGCATCAGGATTCATTAAATTTTTCTTCTTTTTTCCTTAGGATGGGATGGATTAGATAGAAGATAGGATGGTTGTGATTTAGGTAGGGGAGTTATGATAGTGCCTGGTCAGCACTGCATAGTGTACCTCTAAGTTTCCATAGAGTGGGAAATTTATTTTTTTCTATTACCATTGATTAAATTCACCTTGGGTGATGCACATGATGTTGATATGTGATTTATGAGATTTATGGTTCATTCATGCATCCTAACTAGCCACGTAGGTTCACATGCCATGTATATTACTATTGTTGTGCTTCATAATAGTTCATCAATTAAATTACTTGATTTGTGTTATCTATTCAGGATATTTTTCCCTTGTGTGATATATCTATGTTTACATGTTGTTATGATATATATTTATTGGCTTTAATTAGTTGAACTACACATGTTGTTGTGTTAGTATATATATGATGACTATGACTAATGTGTACGGATAGAAACCAAGGTTAGTTCTAGGAGGGTATACCTTGGGATATGGGTATACTTCTAGGAAAATCTTTTGTGATCCCAAAGACTTTTTAGGACATTCATATTCCTAATGTTCCTTCTATTGTAGAAGATTCCACCTCACAGATGTTTGGTGGGACCTCCATCTAAGCAAGCTTCTCCTGAGTAATTCCCTACACCAGCTTCAGTGGTGTGGGAATTGGTTTTGTACCAACCTCCACCAAGATCCATGGTTGAATACTCTAAGGATTTATAGCTCCAACATCCTCCAAAATTCTAGGGAATCGATGGACCATAGGATACTGAGGATTTTTTGGATATCATAGAGGGTAAATTTGATCTCATAGAGACCCAATCATATAGGAAGGTGAATCAAGTAGCCTTTATGATACAGGGACCCAACAAGCATTGGTGAGGATTTATAGGGGAGGATGGACAATGTGAGTGTATCACCTGGGAATCCTTCAAGGACCTATTTTTTATATTATTTTCTTGAAATGATAAAGATTGATCGAGTATAAGAGTTCATGGAGCTGCATTAGGGCTTCATGACAGTATCAGTATACTCTGCATAATTTACCAAGATCATCCATTTAGCACCACTTATGACTAGTAATGAGGCCCAAAAGGCTAGGAAGTTTGAAATTGAACTTCAACCTAACCTTAGACAATAGTTATGGAGCTTCGACCTAGATTCATACCTAAAGGTTCTGAGAAAGGACCTGAAAATAGATAAAATTCTAGAGGATAGATGAGCAGCTGGTATTTTCCTTCCTTTAACTGGCCAGACAAGTGGAACACCCACTTCTACTCTAAGTACCACTTCCAATGACAGGAAGAGGAAGGCCAACAACATGCAGCAGATAAGTGGAATGAAAGTACAGCTTAGTTCATTCTCTTAGGTTCTTTCTAGAGGTGACTCGCGGTGCTTTAACTTTGGGATGATCAAACACTGTAGTCATTTAATCCCAACACCTAAGATAAAGTTCCAACGGTGTAGAAATACAGGACATATCTAGAAGTTTTTTCACAAATCCCTAATATTGGGTCTTCATAGGGTTGTAGGATGGGCGCAGTCCTCGAACTAGGGATCCAATCATGATTCAAAGTAGAGGATGCAGATTTATCATATGATAGAGTCTTAGTAATAGGGTTATAGAGTTTATGTAGGACGTGTCTGTGAGATAGATCAGATTTCAAAAGATGGTGTGGAGGGACCATCCACCATTTTTTGTATGGTTTTGATCACCTCCACTTTATCTACTTTTTTACTTGATATCAGTTCTTCCCATTCTTTCATATTATCACAATTATTTTTTGGACTTTAATTACAAGTTAATTTATCCTCTAATTTAGTCTCCCATAATACACCATTGTTCACAGTAGTAGATCATCAACACTGATACCCAGATTTTCCATTGTATGTCTCTAACTATGGACATCTATGGGAATTTATGATTATCTAGATGAATTCTTTCGATGTGATTCTTGACATGGGATAGTTGAAAAATTTCTGAGCTCGCATTTTTACTATCATAGATGGGTGTCTTTTACCCTAATAAATGGAAATAATTTCAGGATGATTGTAGAGTGGGAACTAGGAGAAACCAAAGTTGGACCAGACTTGGGTCATATTGAGATGATCATATCATAGATGGTAGGCATGAAACTTTCAGCAAGATTAGTGGTAGCCCCTCATCTTTTCTATTAGTTGTGGATCTCTATCAAGATTTCTTTCCAGATGACTTCATAAGACTCCCTCCTGATGGAGGAGTTGACTTTGAGTTAGATAACACACTAGGTGTGCAACCCATTTTGATACCATCATATCGTATAGCTTAAATTAAGCTGAAGGATCTCAAGGTACTACTAGAACATTTAGATAGTAAGGGTTTTATTAGACCTAGTACTTCACCATGGGGTGAACCTATTTTGTTCACCAATAAGGTGGATGTTAGTATTAGGTTATGCATTGATTACCAAAAGTTGAACTAGGTGATGGTGAATAAATAATATCTTCTACCAAGGATTGATGATCTTTTAAATTATCTACAGTGATCCTAGTGGTTCTCTAAGATTGATCTTCAATCAGGCTATCACCAGTTGTGATTTAGAGGGGAGAAAAATATAAAGATAACATTTCATAGTGGATATGGACTGTATGAGAACTTGGTAATGTCGTTCGGGCTAACGAATGCATTGGAAATGTTCATGGCCCTCATGAACAAGATCTTCCATCCATACTTAAACTCATTTTTTATAGTTTTCATCGATGATATCCTCATCCACTCACTGAAACTAGACTAACATGTTAAGAACATAGAGATAGTCATGATTATGCTTCAAGTAAATAGTCTTTATAACAATCCATTTAAGTGTGACTTTTTTATTTGAGAGGTGAAGTTTATAGTACATGTGATGTATGAGACCGGTATATCAATAGACCTATATAAAGGTGAGGCGGTCATTGTTTCTGATGCTTTCGTCAAGACTGCAGTACCATCCCTCCACCAGGAGGCTAGCACACTATGTTCTCTATTTCCCCACATTCCCACATTCCAAAGGGGGGAAGTTTTCATCAATTTTATTAGTGATTTATTCTCCTTGATCTAAATTATATGATGAGATTTTTTCTTATCCTTCCATGGATTCCTCCTTGGATATTGTTAACTAGTCTAGGTCTCCCTCATATATTTAAGTCATTTTCATGAAACTCATTCCCAAAATCATCTCGAGGTGGACACTGATTAACTATGTTGTTTTTTTCTTGATAGGGAAGAAACCATAAGTCAGGATGAGTAGTCTTGTTGAGCATATATAGGAATGTTTGGACATTGGGTATATTGGGAACCTGTAAAGTCTTCCTCTTTTGGAGAGCATCTCATTTGGAGGAATCTTAGGTGTGGAACCCAAGGTATCATGTGTTGTTCATGAGGTAATTGATGTCGAGGGCATAAGTATTTTGAGTATTTTTACCTCAGGTGACCTATAATTATTTAATAGGGTATGGATTCTAGATCAGGGTGTGATTTTAACAACTTATAGATATAGGAATAGGTTTAATATCTTTTAGGGACAGATAAAGTCATGAGATTAATGTCCTATGGGGATAGATGGTGGAGTGTGTCCCTAATAGGGAATATTTTATATTGGATTATGGAGTGTTTCCCCCCAAGGGGGGTAATTTCACAATAGAATGATGTTAGGATTGAACCTCGAGGAGGTATCCTATGTACCCTATTTAAGAGACAAGGATCAAATCCCTCATAGTTTGATTCATCAGTTTAAGGTCGTGTGATAGGACCGGTCCATGTAGTTTAATGTCATTTGGTAAATATGATCATGTTTTAGAAGGAGTGTTAATGAGGGATGGTGTGGGGATTATTCATGGAATCTTCCTATTATGAGTGTATCATCCCTTGGTGGGGATGAATGGTGTGGGGATTACACATGGAAACTACCCTAATGTTGGGGTTTCATCCCATAAAGGTGGAGGATATGGAATCCCATGATGATCATACATGGGGAACCCTATGTTCACCACACAAGGAAAGCTACAGTTTTACATCATGTGTTGAGGACTTTGTCTTGTAGTTTAATGTCATACGACAAGGACATGGAGCTAGGAAGTTTTATTTCATACAGCTCAGGCGTGGTCAGGCTTACTCCTCGAGGGGGGCCATGTCAAGGAAGGAAAAATATTCATCATAAGGAATCCCCACTAAGATAGGTGCACAATTTCCCTCAAATATTCCACCTATAGAGCTTATGTGACCATCGCTCATGATCCTCCGGGTGGGTAATGGCATTGGAACTACCGTGGAGGAGTAGAAATCAGGAGGCCTGATGTTAGGGAATCTATGATTAGAATATATAGGCATTATGGTACCTATGATTAGGTTAAATAGGTAGGGTAATGGATACACTATAAGAATAGGGAACATCAGTTCATGGACCAAGAATTTGTTGCATGAAACTTTATTTTATTGCATGGAAAAGTTACGTGAGCAAAGGGATATAGCATAAGGACAACATATAGATTAAAAAGGCATAGTTGTGGACAATATTTGGAGTTTCATTCAAGATTTAGAGTTGTGTTCAAGATTCAGAGATTTGTGTAGGCCATGGTTGCATGAATTAATCTTCACTTGCACAAACTTGATTAGCCTTGTGAGGTGTTGTGTGAGGACTACTCAATCGTAGGCTAAGTCATGTTTGATCCCACAAGAGGTCTATTGAATAAGTTATCTACCTTTTAGGGTTCATGATCTCTAGTGTTTCATTATATTATATAATAGAAGTATTTTCATGCACAGTAGCATCACTAAATCTTTTAAATAGCCTTACCAGGTGGGGGTAAGGTTTTATTTATAGTCGAAATCATTGGCTAATGGAACCCAACTTCACTATGAACAGAACGGGGTTGAACACTTCTCAGTCCTTTGCTGTTAGGGGTTGGTCGTGAAACCTATGTTGTTTTATGTCATATTGATCATGCAACTAAATAGTTTCATTATGGTTTTCATTCAAAATTATTATTTTTCACACACATGACTTGGGTTCTTGGGACTTGATTGTGCAACATGTGCAAGTCATCAGTGCATTTTGTGCGCAATTGATTGGTTGCGCAACTAAAATTATTCTATGCAAACCTACCTTTTTCATGCATGTCCCTTGGGAGGTATTTTGAACTCAGGGTATATATGAAACTTAGTTTCACCTTTGGTGTGAAAGTCCTTTTCATGTGGAACCACCTCTTTTCATGCAGCCTTTGAAATTTTCACACAACATGCTCCGCAGCCCCGGAATTTTCTTTTAGAGAAATTCATGTCTTTGGTTCATCCAAAACTATCCTTTTAGGGTGAAGAACATTTTTTTCCAACAATAAATCCCCCCCCCCCTCATAATTTAAGCTGACCGGGGACTAAAAGGTCAAATTCTGAAGGAAAAACTGAAGAGTGGGGCTCATTTTCATGCTTTTTCGCAACTTCTATTTCATGTCACGCAACTATGTTTTTTACTTCATGAAAGTCTATGGTCTAAGACTATAAATAGGGGGAGGGTCCCTTTGTATAGTACCCTAACTTACATGAATGATAAGTAGTCTCTCGTATGCAGATTTCAACCCTTTGTGTGAAATCCTTATCTTTATCTGTGAATTTCATGAAACTCACTTTCATAGAACAACTTGTGTGACTTGGATGAACTTTTGTGAAAAACTTCCCAAATTTGTGTGATGTGGAAAACCTTGCATGAAAAGGACTAAGAAATGCATGATTTATCCTTAGAGATCGCTAATATTTAGGAAATATATGATAAACTAAACTAAATAGAGATCTACTATGTTATCACCGCTTGGAGGGATGAGATTGTAAGGAACCCAAAAATACCTTGGGAAAGAAGGGTAATCTATGATAACAAGGTGATCCTAGGATTATTGTACAAATACTAGAGAGTTTATTTACTGATAAACCACCTTCCAATATAAAAATTTGGGTTGATGAATGAAGTTTCTATTCCAACCATTAAAGTGAACACATCGTGATTCTGGTTCATTCATCATGATGAGATTTCCTACTAGAATATAATTGCCCTGGATCAACCTACTTAGAAGAATGAGGAAACTTCCATATACATGCTGAGTGGATGGAAGATAATGGCCATTGGGGAGTATCTAGATAATGAGTAATTCTCAGTTCATTATAAAAACATCTTCCAGACTAGCATCCCGGACAATGGCATAGGCTGGTACAATGATTGAGATTTTTAGGCTGGAGATAACTTCACTAATGAGTGGGCCTGGTAATATTGGGTACGATTCACCTGCTAGGATTATGGGGATGAGATGCACCATATCATATTGTATTAGGTAGTTTTTACATCCTAGTTTCACATATATCACCAATATGAACTACTGCCAGAGCTCCTCAGTTGGTGGTCCCTAGACACCAACACCTTAAACCTCCATCATAGGGAGGTGGAGATCAGCCTATGGAAGTTTCATAACATTGGACCCATCCCACTGATTGGGTTTCAATATGATGAGTTTCTTTCAATGAAGAATTATTAGGGTGGTAGGGAGAAAACCCCACTTCTAGTATAGCACCTTATAGACGCATTGACCAGAGTGATGAAGCATCATCCCCCCATCCACCGATACATCTTGTTCAAGACATGGTTGGGGATGTTTCTATTTAAGGATACAACCATGAAAATGCCAATGCGGAAAAATAATTTTATGGTTTTGAAGTAGAGGATGAAGTTAGGATCATACTGAATGATCTTGGAGGAGGGTAATTATCATTAGTGGGTCTATAGTATGACAAAGGAATGGTATTAGGCTGTCTTCTACGCTACATTTCTTACCACCTTCCTCAGCGGATTCCTACTTCAAATGAGGGATGCATGTATGGTCCATCATCCAGTGAAACTCATGATGGAAACAATCATGGAATTTGGAAACCAAGTAAACCTAGGGGTACCAGTGTTGGCCTAGATCTACATCTATTTGGTTCATGTGTTAACTGTGAGCATGCCCAGGTAGATCTGTAGCCCATTCCAATTCTTTCATAGGTGGATTGTGGCATACTTTGGAGGATATGAGTTTCCAAAAAACATAACTCTACCAAATATTATTATGAATCCCTCACTAATCAACATTTTTTGGGTTTATATGGTGTTTCTCAGTGAATTCTAGGTCACGGTTGGCATCATCAACTTCATAAACTCTAACTTCCACCCATTCCCAACTCCTTTTGGCGAGATAGTGGACAACCTAGAGGGGATTCTTGAGTAGTGGGAATACCTTCAGAGCCTCGTAAGTGGATTACTGGTGTCTAGGATAGACAGAAACACTTATTGAGAGTTTTATACTTTGTCTCGGTTTGTTCAGTAGTTTGGATGCATCTAGTAGCTAACAAAGAGAGTTTACATGGGGTTCTATGAAGAGATGCATCCATGTATACTTCTTTAGTTATGGTGGATGTTCACGGGTGAAGTCATAGGGGATTTAATCATGTTGTCACTAAAAAATATTGATATCATACTCTATCATACTTATAATGGAAATTGGGTTGTGGAATATGCATCGATGCGTAAGGGTAATCATGTCGAGAAGTGAGGTGCAGGAGTAGAATAACAGCAGGAAAGCTAATCTTCAAGGGGTTATCCAAGCATCGGTGGATATAGATGAGTTTGTTGCTAGGTCAGTTCAAGGAATTATTTCACCCCACCTCTATGAGGGGAGGGCCTCCCTCAGAAGCGGTCGCTGGAGTTGGCATAGAGCTCTCAATCTAGGATGAGCTGGTACAAGGAGACCCATGTAAATAAGTTACAGTACCTACTATATACAATCTTTGATTCTTCCTTCCCCATGCTCTGGGAAGCCTAGGGGGTGTTGTGTATCATCCTTATGGTGGGTAAACTATGGATAAAGATAACCTGGTAAGGGATCAAACTGCTATAGGTAGGGTTCACTAGGATCACTATCAAGGTGCACTTCTATGAGTATTTTATATACATGAAAGCCATAGATTATTTTTCAAACCAACATAGGGCTCTTGATCTTCCCTATGGACTGGTACGAGTGATTTTCAGTGGTGTGCTAAATCCTGAGGTGACAACATATGCCAAATAATTAGTGCAGGAAGCATCAGCTGGTGGCAATACGCAAGGATTCAGTGAAAAAGAATCCTGGGGGTTGGCTTCTAGTCAGGAGAGTACCTAGAATAGTTGTTAGGTCACCCATAAATATGAATACCTAACTAAGATTCAGCTTACCAAGGAAAGAATAGTTTTTTAATTCACCTATCTCTTCCATCCCTTCCCCTTTTTTTAAAGTCTCTAACTAGTATTTGCCTCATACAGAAAAAAAGTTGAGTGTGAATAAGGGGTCCCTATCATAGGGTAAGAGGGTGATCCATTGGGAACTTGTGGGTATTCCCTAGAACCCATTCTAGGGGCTACTGAAAATAGAGTAACCAGTGATGAGGTCATAGGGGAAGTTTCAAATCCCCCAATTATCCCAGTCATCTATAGAGGACCATGCCCTATCATCCCATAGGCAGCGTCTGCCACTGGTGAGGCAGATTGCTCAGGGTGACTTGTTATTAAAATCCATCTACCTTAGGGTAATATTAAATATCAATAAACCTGACCCTTTTCAAAATTTCATGTAGCTATTTGATTCTATCTCATAAACATGTTTTTTCCTTATGAAGATTCCTCCCAACTAGTGATGGGGCCCGGTGTTAGCCTTCGAAGTTTTGACTGGCATCGAGGGGTCTCTTGTGGTGGAACTCCTAGTTAAAACCCTAAGACCAAGTATTTCTCAAACTCTTTCCCTCTATAAGTATTTTACCCTTACATAATCCATATTTTCCCAACTCATCATCACTGTTCAAACTAACTAAAATGATTTTGTTTCAAAAAATACTTGAGAGGGTGCACTCCTAACAAGCGGACATGGAAGGGGGATATGGGGAACCTCCCTCAATGGTCATTCCAACTCTTGGGGATTTAGTTATTCAATATGGTTTGTACTTGGTCCTGGGAGGTCATCTTATTGTGGTTGTGTGAGACATGTATGGAGGGGTGAAGCACTAGGATAGTGGAGGAGGTTCTATCAAAAAGGGGTTAGATGAAGATGGACCCCCTCTTAACATGGATCCTGACCCATCTGATAGGATATATAAGGAAAACCATGACACTTATTTCCTTTAGTACATCCTAGAATATGAGAATGCGCCACCCGAGCATCATAAAGACTCTAGGTTTGATTCCATTAAAGAGAACTGCATTATCTGGTGAAGGGAATGGTGGAGCATTTGACACGTCATTGTACACACTTAGGAGTTATACCTAGTGAGCTAGATGGGGTCAGTTTTCTATTGGATTCACAACCTAGGCACCAGAGGGGTGGACTTTGGCACTCTCTACACATTGGTTTGTGATTTCCTTACTGATAGGGTGTTTGCAGAGAGTCAATAATTTTATATCACCTAGAACAAGGACAAATTTAATGGAAATAGAAAGATCCAGGAGGCTAATCAAGAACTTCAACATCTAGAGGATCAGGTGAATGAATGTGTAGCCTTAATAAATGTCTGAGCAGAGATCATAAATTAGTTGAAGGCCCAGATAGTGGTGGATTAGGCTTAAGAAAAGGAGATGATATCTCAGATAGTTAAGTACCAAGATAAGTAGGATTGGGTGTGGATCAGGGCTAATGAGCTTCACCCCATGGTTGAGGAAGAAGCAGAGCTTGTGAGGCTACAGTAGGTCTTGATGGCCATGCGCCAAAGTATGGTTGGACAGGAGCACTTGATCATTGGGGTGGATCCGTAGGGGGGATTTTTTTTAGACATGAGATAGGATCTAGTGTGTGTATGACCATTGGAAACTCCTAAAGTCATTTTTTAAATTCTTCATATGCATGGACAAGATTCTTTTATCACATTTTACAATCAAACTTCAATCACACTCATGAGACAACCAACGACCAATCCCTAAGCTCACATGATTCGTACTCGATGTGAGAAACAAAGGAAGACCATGTGATTTCTCATTTACATGATAATGTCAGACAATATTTGAACACTCGGGTTATGTATTTTTTGATTGGACACTGGGATTGTTCGGGATGATAGGGGATATGGCTAGAGTATGGGATTCTCTAGACAGTTGAATTTTTTTTCCAACATGCACTAGAGCATGAATGGGGTAACACTAGGGGGATTTAATTCTACCTGAACACATGGGAGTGAAGAGAGTGAATTGAGACACCCAATATTTGGACCATTAAATGGGTGATGTGAAAATAGAGGATAACTACTAACCATGTTCAAAAAATATCATCCATTTTTATTTTTTCGAGGATGGGGGAAAGAAAATGAGGGTTAATTGTTGGCCATGTTCAAAACACAGGACCTATCTAAAAATTTCATCTGAATTATTTTAGGGTGTGTGCCTAGGATGGTAGGTGAGCCAGTGTGGCATGGGACCATGCCATCAATGGGTACCTATTAAGGCATGGAGGAGGATGGGGATCCAAATCAAGGGAGATGTGAAGCATGGAGATGAAGTGATGGAATGTTCCAATGCAGTCCAACACTCTCAGAAATACACCACCGTGAATTTGAGCACATGGGTGGGCATATCAATCTAGAAAAATTCCATACTCATATTCCTAGAGGGGAATCATCTCATATGTCAAGAGATGGTCAAAGAACATGAATAATATGGTAGGTAACTGGCATTGAAGGAGAAAAGGGATTTTTAGACAAGGGCCTTAAGATTCCTTTCAGCATAACATTAAGTAATGAGAATTATAGACACACAGTTTAATTTAATATGATGAGGACAATGTATTTCATAGTTAAACATCATATGGTGAGGATGATACATCACATAGTTTAAATTTGTGTGATTAGTAAATCAATTCATACAGTTTAATATCTTGTGACCAGGACTTTGGGCTCTTAGTTTAAGGTCATAGAGGTCAGACCAATTAAAAATAGTTTAAGGTCATAATGCTTGAAATGTAGGGTTTCGTATCTCAAATAGGATATGTTTGGTATAAGGGTGAGGTAACCTGATATGAAAGAAGGATCCTATGAGGATCTTCCACATAGAATATTCTAGAGACTTCTTGCATGTTGTTTACGGTCATGATGATTGGACCTGAGATCCTATTTTAAGGTTATAGAGTTCAGACCAATTGAAAATATTTTAAGTTAATAATGCTTGGACTATGGTTTTGGGTCTTGAATGAACTTGTTTATCACTAAAGAGAGGTCACTTGACATGAAAGGAGGGGCCTGGGAGGCCACCTAATGCTGTAAAAAATGTCCCTAGTACAACTAGAACATAGTTTTAGGTCATGATTCTTGGACCATGGGATCTTAGTTTAAGTTCATAGAGTTCATACCAATAGGGAGCTCATGCATCTCAACCTTACTTGAATAGGACATCCTCCTAACTCTTAAACCTGTGTGATCCATGCTTAGTGAGAGAAACAAGGATCAATATGGAGTTCTCGTTGATTTTAGAAGAGAACACAATGTGGGGTGAAAGTGATCGAAAAATACCATGAAGAAGATTGAAACTTTCAAAACCTATATAGTAAAACGAGGATGACCAATGAGTAGGGAACAATTGTTGACCATGTTCAAAACATAGGTTCTATACTAGCATCAGTTTAGGATGGGGATAAAAAATGCGGGATCAACTATTGACCGAGTTCAAAATGCGGGAGCCTCTATTTATTACCAAAGATACTTCAAGGCATGAGCCTATGATGGTAGGTGAGACAATGTGGAATAGGACTATTACTATTAGATATCCCATTTATATTAGGAGGAGGATGATTATCAAAATTATAGAAATTGAAAAGTGTGGAAGTGGATATGGGGAATGTATTGAAGAGAATATTGAGTGCCCCGGGAGTTATTCCACCACATGCTTGAATGCACTAGATGATCATGATGGTATATGAACATGCTGAGAGTTAGGAATCAAGACTAGAGGGGAAATACCCCAAAATGATTCAATGGTAAGGATGGTCCTAAGATGAGATATTCATGTGTTACTACATATCCCATGAGGATCAGAATCAAGCCACATGTAGTTCTAGAGCACAACATGGTAGGATAAAAACACCAGAGGAGTGAAATACTCTCTGTAGAGGATATAAAATCATATTATATTAGGATATAAGGCATCCTAATTTTGTATAAGGTAATTTTTTTTATCATGCCATACTTTTTTATGAGGCATCCCAATTCCATATGGGGTAATATTTTTTTATAATCTCATACGTATCATATGATGCATCCTGGTTTCATATGGGGTAAGGTTTATTTATAATTTTTTTTAACATCCCATACTTGTCATATGAGGTATCCTGGTTTCATATGGGGTAAGATCACAAATTAACATTACGCACTGAGGATTTTTTTTCTTTTCAGTTTAAAGTCATACAACTTAAACTATGGTTGGTGTTATTTTAAAGTCATAGATCCTAGACTATGGGGTAGTTTATAGTTTAAGGTCATGTAGTTTTTACCAACATGGGGCATGGTTTTCCTATGAGGTATTACATGGAATGAAAGAGTGGTAACCCAATGTTAAAGGAGGGAAAAGGGATCCTCTACCACAAAAAAAACTCAACAAACATTACCTCAGGTCGACATCATGTTGTTGGGGAAGCAAAGGACCCCCTAATGAGGTGACTAAGGGGGATGGTCCCAAGATAAAATATTTGGGTGTCACTACATATATCATGATGATATTAATCAAACCACAAGTAGTTTTAGAAAGTGGTGGGGTAGGAGACCATTGTCGGTAGGGGATACCCCTCCAAATACTGAATCATATCATGTTAGGATATGAGGCATCCTAAATTTATACAGGGTAAGGCTATAGTTTAACATCATGTGATGAGGAAACTGGTAGAGCTTATGTAAGGAGTTTTCTATTATTTTCTTCCTTGTGTCAGATTATGAGGGAATCTTGGACCGCTTATTGGTAAAGAAAAATGAATGGGGCTTATACCTAAAGATGGGTCCCAGGGGAATTTTGGGACGATAGCATCATGGGTAATGGATGTTTTTGTGGTAATTTGTAGCATGGAATAGATACTAAAGGTCTGGGCATCACTACGTATCCCATGAGTATGGGAATCACCCCACACATAGTTTTGGAAAGAGGTGAAGGCATAGGCTTACTAAAACACTATGGATGAACAAAACCATGTGAATGAGGGGATAATTCACATATTTTAGGGTCATAATGCTAAGACTTGGGATTCTAGTTTAAGGGCATAGATCTTGGCTCATAGGTTATTATTTTACAGTCATATATTTTTAACTAAATTTAAGTTCCTCATGGATGTCTAGGTGGTTCCAAAAAGTTAAACCTTTTGTGAAAGGAGACAAGAAGGATCTATGCCACACAAAGAAATCCTAAAGATAATCACACATAGTTTAAGGTTGTAAGGATTGGACCAGGGTGATGTGTAAAACATTTTAAAATCATTATACTTGGACTATTGGAAAACATTTTAAAGTCATGATGCTTATACTATTGGAAAATATTTTAAAGTCATGATGCTTGGACTAAGGTGGATGTCTTCTTCAAGGTTATTTACATGGAACTAAAGAGGTAGAACCCAATTTGAATTGAGGGAATTAAATCCCACATATCACATAAATACCTTGAGATGAAATGCACATAGTTTATTATCATAATTCTTACACCATAAATGGGTCTGAGGGGGTAAAGGGTTGATAAATTCATGGTTGGTCCCAAAGAAGAGGGGTCTAGGCATCACTATGTATCCCAAGGGAATGGTAATCAAGACACATATAGTTCTAGGATACAATTTGGTATGATAACAATGTTAAAATAAGGAGAAACCCCATCTAATAAGGGAATTGAGTCATCCCACAGTTGTCATGGGGAATATAGTGCTTATGACATGGGGTAAATCTAAAAAAATTCATCGTGTGCTGGGTGTATTTTTTAGTTATCCCACACTTATCGTATGATGAATCTCATGTTCATTTCATAGGGTAATATTGTATTTTAATGTCATGCGCTAAGTACATTGGTGTTTTCATTTTAAATTCATATAACTTGGACTATGGTTTATTCTAGTTTAAATTCATGGAGCTCAGAATATAGAGGATTAAAATAGTTTTAGGTCATAATTATTAGACCATGACTCCTAGTTTAAGTTTGTAGATCTCAAACCATGGTTACTACATTTTAATTTCAAATATCTTTGACCATTTGCAAACATTTTAAGGACATTATACCTAGAACAAGTTGATTCTTTTACTTTTAGGTCATAGAGATCGGACCCTCAACATCACATGAAATACTTCTTGAGAAACATAGCATTGGTAGGAGGTGTTATATGATCTCTTTCCATGGGTATCAAATAGTATTCTCCATTATAATAGACCTTATAGATTATTTAAGGTCCTTCCCACTTGGGATTAAACTTTTCTAGCTTTTTTCTGGGTATCATCAGTGTTCTGAGAGCCAATACCATGTCACCCTGGAGGAAGAAGAAGAGGCAAATCTTCTTGTTGAACACTCTCATTATCCTATTTTGGTGCCTCTACAAGTTGTGAAAGGCCTACAACCTATTTTCCTAGAGGGATTATAACTCATATAGGTGGACTTATATCAATATGGAAGGCATCTGTTGATCATAGAAAGATATTTCGAGCAACATAAATTTAACATCAATGAAAAAAACCACTTTTGTTCCCATATTAATGAGTATGGGTTCACCTGGATGGAATTCTGAGTCATTTTATGATAGGCCCAAATGGTGTTGGGGATATTTTCAAGACAGATCTTTTAGTTATCACCCACAATTTTTTATAGTATGTTAGAGAGAGTCATGTTGAATTCCTCAATCTACCCATTTTCCTATGCATGGTAGTGAGAAGTATGGTTGGACTAGATGTTGTACTTAGCTTGCAATTTCTTCAAATAAATGTCTTGGAAGTTGGTGCCATTATCTGTGAGAATGGAATAAGGAACTCAAAATTTTTGGATGATGAGGGAACTCATGAAATCAGTCATGGATCAGGTTTTAACTTCCTTGAGGGAAACTTCTTCTTCCCATTTGGAAAAAAAATTGGTTGTGGTCAAAATGAACATAATTTATCGAGTTATTTCTGGCAGGTGTGGCCCCCAACATCGAGTCCCCATACGAAGAATGACCAAGAGTACTTAGTGGTGTGGAGAAGATATAATGGTTGATGCATAAAGTTTTCATATATCTTAAATACATGGAACCTCTTGGAAAACTCAATGCAATTGTGGATCATGGAGGGATAGAAGTAGCCCAACCTCCAAATTTGGTGGGAGAGATTCAATCCTGCTTAATGGGTGACACTGGACCTAGTATGGACATCTTTCATAACTTGAGGTATCTCATCTTCTTGAATTAAGTAGAGGATAATTCAATCAAACCCATGCCTTTATAGGGTTTTCTCTAGGTTATGCCCACTTTGGAGGGTAATTTGTGTTGTGTGGCGATGAATTTTCTCATGATTGGCATGGTTTGGAGGGGAATGCCATGCTAGAGATACTCGATGAAGGATGTTTTATAATATTGATTTTACTCTACTATAGGAGGAACTGAGGGCCCTGGAATATAAGTAATGGTAGCCATAAAATATACCTATTAGTCTCCATCATGTAAAGTGAAGGGGTATATGATCCTCAAGTGCACCACATGAATGACTAGTTCATCCCAGTCAGGTTTTGTGAGAGACGTTCCCAAACTTTACAACAAATTAGATCACCATTATGTAACCAAGTTCATGAGTCTACCTTGGATGAGTAGGAAACTAGGTCATCAACTGATGAGTATGCCCTTACAGGGGAACTAGATCTTTCTTTCTGAGGACATAGTCACCCTTAATATGCTTGATGACTAACTCAGAGTCTCCCTTCACATCAAAACATGGGATATCAATCTCAAGGTCTAACTGAAGACCAGTAATGAGGGCTTTATATTATTACTTATTCTTGATGCATCCTTCTAACAATAGGAAAGAGTGTGGAAAGACATCTTGTTCTAGGGTGATGAATATGATCCCCAAACCTACCCTTTTGAGCTTGAGGTTGTTGAGCCTTCTACTAGTCAGGCTCCAGGAGGCACCATCAAAATACATCTGTCAATATAAAACAACATGGTTCACTGAGAGAATAGATTCATTTGAGAAATAAATATCTAGAGGTATTTCTTCAAGGGATGGATGTGCGACCAGGAAATATTACAATGCATATCCTTTGATATCCTTCTACAGAATGAACCTAATTTTGAACTACTAGAGGATCACTACCTAGTGTTACAATTATCCCTTCAATATTGTATGATTGAGAATATACTTTAGTAGGTCCACTCGGGACTCTATCTATATCTCAAGATGCTATAAATAGTGTCACAAATTCTACACTATAAAAATCATCATGAGGAAACTCTTCTCGATGTGGTAGTATCTGGTCTACATGTTGAGGAGAATAAGATTGAGATAGTATAGGTTTTTTTATCTTACCTCATTGTTTTTATGGGATAGAAGGGAACTAAGGGACCATTACAAGGTGGTCATGTAAAGGTCTAATGTATTTCTTGGAATAAGTGGAATCAGAATCAGAGGATGTAGTAGGTACTGCTTGATATCCACAAAGGAAGTCATTCACTCCTCATACCACTGGTAAATAGTGCCTTTATTCATGAGTTGTGATAATGGATTACACTTTTCAGGTATATTTTTTAAAAAATTGGAATATATAGGATAAGTGTAATTGGAGGCCTTGAAACTTCTATAGATTAATTAGGGGAGTTATTTTATTGATGGACTTGATCTTCTCTGGGTTACTCTTAGTGACTTCATATCTTATTATGAAGATAAGAAACTTCCTAGAGGTAACCTCAAATTCACACTTTAAGGGGTTCATATTAAAGCAAAGGGAGTAGATTAATTTGAACACTTTCTCAATATCCTTGAGATGGTCCCAATGCTGTAAATATCTAACCACCAGATCATCCACATATAATTCTACCAATATCCCTAGAATCGTTTTGAATATGTGGTGCATGGCCCACTGATAAGTGGATTTTTCATTTTTCAAGTCGAAGGGCATCACCTGATAGCATAAAGTCCCTTTTGGTTCCCTAATGGTGGTGGAATCCTCATCCTCAAGACCATACGGATCTGATTGTACACAAAATATCTATCTATGAAGGAGAGGGACTTTAACCTAGAAGTAGCATCAATAAATATATTTGTCACTAGAAATGGAAAATCATCCTTCAAACAATGGAATTTGACATCCCCAAAGTTGATAAAAATTTTGATCTACCCATTCTTCTTCTTAACTGGGATGATATTGGATAGATATATGGGGTATTGGACTTCCCTGATGAATTTCTTTTTGATAATATTTTCAACTTTGGACTTGACCATAGAATTGTGAGAAGGGTGTGTTTTTTTGGGAGACTTCTTGAACCTATAATGACCTACTAGGAGGAAAAGATGATGAATGGTGACCTAAGGTTATACCCCTATAATTTCTTCATAGATATAGGCAAAGACATCATGGTACTATTTTAAGAAGTCCACATATTGTTGTTGCTCCTCTAGAGACATGGCTACGTTGATCAGTGTCAGCCTTGGATCTTCCTTGGTACCAAGGTTCACTTGAGTTAATTTATCAAAAATGGTGTAAAAACCCTCTTCAAATATTGTAGGGTCATCTTAAAATTTCTCTTAATTTTCTGATATGGGAGAATTAAATAAAGGAGGTGGATCTTTTAGGCCAATTGATCTAGGGGGAGCACTCATGCTAGCTCTGGCGGACACAGAATTCTCACTGATGGGTTCCATCTTGGCTGAAACTATGGTGAAATAAGCTTTCAATCCATTTCCATACGGACTCTAATCATGAGGTCCGTTATTGATGTCAAAACAATGGTGGAAAGTTTGATTCTTTTGAGTCAACCCCACTCTGTGGAGCATGCAGGAATGTTGTGGATTGTTGGTCATAGGGAAAACTTATTGGTACTTCACATGATTAGGGGATTTTGGTATCATTCGGGCATATCTGGTGTATGAGTGTGAGGTAATATATGGGAGATCCTTTTTATTGGAGACACTGTAACCCTTTTTCTTAGAGACAATGAAACATCCTCCTAGGTTTGGCATCATAGGCTCTAAACGGTGAATCGGGAGAATGAATCCGACATTCATGTTTTCCCATGGACTGACTGTAGTGGCCTTCATATCATTAGGAGCATTGATGCACTCAACCCCGTCAGTGTGAATTTTTTCCCCTATATTTTTTAGTATTTATAATCCAGGAAGTGGGCTTCACATGATTCAATGGGGGATGCATCACCGTGGATTACCCCTACTCGACCATTGAGGGGGTACTTGAGGCACTGATGATATGAGGAGGGGACCACTGCATGAAAATGAAGCTAGGGTCTACCCAACAGCATTTTTTAGGTGGTATCCTACAAGAATACCATGAATTCGGTGCTTGATATCAAGACGCCAAACTGGGTCTTCATCCAAAAGTTTCCACATGTTTTCTTCTCACTCTTATCATAACCTTGAATCATTATTTTGGAGGGATTCATACCTTATTTTTCTAGTACCAACTTATGGAGCATCTGGGTTAAGATAAGGTTGATCCCAGAACCATTATCCACTAGGAAGTAGCTTAATTACACACCATTTAACTGGATTGTGATGTACAATGGGTGTATGTTCCCTTGTATGATGATTCCATCATCTTCCCTATAAAATGAGATGATGGCTCAACATTCCTCTTTCTCGACCTCTTCTTTATAGTATGTCTCATTAGTATCTACCATAGTTTCAAAATGGAGAGGGATTCTCAAGGATTCTACAAGGTCCTCACTCATTTCCTTTTATAAGAGGAGATCCTTGAGGATATAAATACTCATGGGTATGTAATTTTCTATTCCAAGGGCATAACTTTTATTGAAAAGGGTCATTCCTTGGAAAAAATGAAGTGCACATCATGGGATGAACCACTAGGGTCTGACTATTGCCAGAAATATTCTATTGTTGACTTTCCACTCTTCCCTGAAGAACTATTGGCTAACTTTCAGTCATCTAATTTCTGGATCTGTCTGGAAACAGGTGATCATGGTATGGTCATGGTTTAACTGTACATTCAACTAACATAGTTAGTTGTGGTGGCATACTCGATAGAGCATATTGGGATGATTTTTCTTGATGAACTATATGAAAGGCTTGTTTCTTGGTCTCAGTGGCATGAACATCCTGGTTTGAGGCACTATACTAAGTATTCTAGAGTCTTGTGTGTCTTATACCTCTCATTTGATGATGTCATCCAGAGGCACTCAAGGGGTTTTCATGGAATTCATCATTATTAAAAATCATGAAGCATTATACTATCTTAATGGAATTCATATAGGAATACTTCGACTCTCATTATTGGGTTATTCCAAGGTTGGGCAGACCCTGGTTGTATCTCCTAACTTAGTAGGCATAAATTTTCTGAGAGTGTGGTATGGATTCATCATTGGAGGGGGAATCTAATTTCCCTTTTGTTATCAGTTCATATTCTTCTGAGACTTGGAAGGATTAAACATATATGTGGAGTAAATGACCAAAGTAGTCGTGGAAACTAAAGGAGGTTCTAGATTTCTCAAGTGATCATGGATGACACCATGAGTGTGAGTGACTACCTTGCGATCCAACCAAACATCATATTTCTATGCCCCATGGCTGGGAACCTGCTTCCATTCACTAGATTCTTTATTTTCACTATTAGGTTTAGTGGATACATGTGTCACCTATGTTGGAACATCATCTAACTTGACTAATATATGATCCACTTGGTCCTAAAGCTAATTTTTAAAAAAAACATTCATTTATGGTTTTTTAAGGATATTTTGGTATAGGAAATGATCATTATGGCTAGTAATTCTAACCTCCTAGGGTCTCTTGCACTCTAGAAATTTTAAGATTCCCTTCTCCAGGGCATAGATGAAATATCCTAGGACCTGTGAATCCTTTAAGAAGTGGTTCTTATTTCTTTTGTCTGAGAAATTCACCCTAATATAATGGAATTGATGAGGTATGAAGCCACATTCTCTCATTAAGGTGGTTGTGTTTGGTAAGGTGGTTCTTGGATGTTTTTTGAATAGAGAGGTTTCACTAGTAGGTTTGTGCTCAATGAGGCTCTTCTAACAATGAATCTAGCAAGTGCATTGGCTCAGGAACCTCTGCATACACAATGGAGGTGATATATTCCTTCTCATATCTTCTTGTGAGAGATAGAAGGAGTAATGGGCACAACTATTGTCTATTATGCTGCAAGGATTCTTTCAGAAACTAGGCCTTTTCATAGAATTTCTAAAATCCTCTTGGGTAGTTCAGGGAGATGAGGGTAGGGACCATATCATTCTTTACATTCTCCATGTATGTCTTTATCATATGTTCCTAGGATATTGGCATGTTGAATGAGTACATGAGTCCATTACACCAGGCGATGAAGCTTGGAACTCACTCAGCAGGCCTCTACATGCATTTTAAGAGGTCACAGATGCCCGTCTTGCACGTGGTGGAGATGAACTGGTAGAGGAACTATCTCCAAAGTTCCTCCTAACCATCAATGGACTCTACAGTCAACTAGATGTACCAGATAAATGCAATCCCTTCTAATTTATGGATGAAGCATCGGAACTTGGCAACCTCCTATTGTTCTAGAGTTCCCAACATTGGGCCAAACCTTGAAGAAAAGTGGGCCAGGTGCTGTAATGGATCACTCATTATATTAAATGGGGTAAATATAGGATTACTAAAATCTTGGGGTGCTCATACATTTTTTACCCACACCAAGTATGAATTTTTATCAGGCGGGAATTCCACCTATCATGTTTCTAGGACATAAAGGTGAGAGGTGAAAGCAGTTATCATGTCATCTTGGCAAGGTTATCTGGTCACTTATGTGTTGATAGTCTCATTAAATCAAGGAGAATCATTTCCTTGATCTCAAGGTGGATAATCACACTACTCAGTTAGGGTCGGCAACTCGTTCCTTGGTCATTTTTCATATCCCTTAGCTCCTAACCTAACTAGATATATGATTCCACCAAGCTCGAACTGGGATGTTTAGATGAGGAGAACTAAGTGTCCCACTGAAGGAGTGATAGGTTCCCTTAAGAAATTTTTATAATCTAGTCACCACTCAATAATGAGGTCAATGATAAACCTTTTTTATTCTTCAAGATGCTGGATTAAGGTAGCTATCGTGTGTTCCAGTTCTACTTTTGGTACAACCTCAAATAGGTCAAAAGGTTCGGCATGTCCCTTACCCTTATCGATATACCAATGAACATTTAGAAACATATCATTGGGGGGGGGAATCTGAGGCCCAATGATTTTCTCTTCTACTAGTGAGGACACCTTCTGAAGGTTCTATCTAATACTACATCTCCCCCTGATGTGGGTCTTCCTTTTCATGCCCTATGTTGGTGTCCATGTTCCTCTTATCCTCTGGTGGGTCGGTGATGACCATATTGACCATGGAGGTAGACATAGGGGGTCTATCACTATCAAATTATGGTCCATAATGAATATCCTATTATTTTTATAGAATAGGGATGAAATGGATGGCAGCATACTACCCCTAACCCCTGATCTATACATGTGGACACACCTCTTAAATGATCTAGTGGAGAAATATGAGGATATTAACATATTTATGATGGAGGGTTTGGTAGTATCCATAAAAATTAGGGTGTTGGGATACTAGGAGCACTATAATCTTAATATTCCTTCATTACTAGTTAATGGCATCAAGATGCTCTTGCCTCCCGGGGTAGGTCAGATATCAATCACAAAGGTGGTGAAACATCTCTTGGATAATTTGGAACAAAAAAAATACCTAGAACTCTATGAGGTACTCTGAGATGAAAAATTATAGATCATACAATGGCCATAATAGAAATTATATCTAATTAGAAGCTAGAACCTCTCACGGTCCCTCTTGCTCGAAGGAAGGTTCCTAATCTTGGTCAACCCAATCCCCGATTGGTGCAGGCCGAGATAAGGGTGGAAATATTAATATAGAGCTACTTTTTGTTTTCTCTACTAGAAGAGGGAGTTCTGCATGGGTAAAATGGTTAATTCATGTTGGAACATCTCTTGGATATGATTACAGCTTTAAGAACATGTCCATATAGGATGGGTTGTTCGCCACTACATCATGTGAGAGGGAGGAAACACCCATATGTGCCTCAGCGGAGTGCTCACCATCATCTGAAGGAGTCAACCCAAAACTTGATATCTCTCCATCTTCTTGTGTGTAGTTAGAGAATATGGAAACTAGTAGTGATGGGATGGTTTCACTGTGAACCCCTAGAAGGAGGTCATCTCATCTTCCACCTACATGTACCTATGAAGGGACCTTGGGACCTTGTGAACCTCATATCTCAGGATCATGAATATCATTTTTAGGCTTATTCCCTAGACTCTAGCAGTTGGGGTAAAGTTTTAATCATTGATTCATCTATCATTTTATACTCTGAGAGGTCAATCATGACATTACGCTTCCTAGGGTTTCACCTTCGATGGTGGGTGTTCTCCCTCCTGCCCTGGGATAGTTCTTCGGGGTAGGGAATGTTTTCAGCATGGGGAGAATCTCCATACTGGTTAGTTATAGAGTGTGTATGTCCACCTATTTATTTAACAGTGTCATGGGGAGGACCTCTATGTTGATATATGTGATCATGGGGAGGACCTCGGTGTTGGTTAGTGATGGAGCAGGGGGGTCTCCACTTTGATTAGTATGAGCAAGGGGAGGACCTTTGTGTTGATTAGTGGGATCATGGGGAGAAACTTCATGTTGTTTGATGGTGGAGTAAGGAGGACCTCCACTTCATTTTATGAGAACACAGGTAGGACCTCTGTGATGGTTGATAGTGGTGTGGGGAGGACCTATTCACTCATTCTCTTAGTCACGGGTTAGATCATGATGGATTTTGGTGGTGTCTATGATTGAGTGAGCCAACCCAGACTATCTAAGATGCATTTAGGGCCTCAATTCAATATGGTAAAATATGGATATATGTTCACCTATTGCATGGATATTTTGGGATATGCTAGTGGTGGTAGGGTCCACATGAGATTTAGGAGATTCCCCTTGTCAAGAAATTTCCTAATCCTACCTTTGGTGTCAGTTTTGGGTGCTCTAGACAAGGGTCAGCAGAGTAGGGATTAAATCAATCTGTTTATTAGCCTATGGGACCGGTTAGTTCTGGTGTTGATGAGGCTTGGTGGGAGGCCACCTAGGCAGCTCTTGAGCAGTATTCTTTGCAAGCGTGGCTCGAATGGACCCTAACTCCTTGGAATAGGGGAGTGGGATGATAGAGTACTCTAGGGAGAGGCTACCAAAGAGGTTTTATATAAAAACAGTGGGTTTTTTCCTTGTGAGGCCCTCAGGGGTGATGATTTCATTGATACATCAATGCTTTGAGGTTTTATTAGGCTATATCCCTAGTGGTAATGGCCCCCTCTTGCACATACCAGTGCACCAGGGTGTCAATCACCCTCCTATAGATGATCTCATATAGTGAAATGGGTCGTGGGCACCCAAAACTTGAAGGTGAGGTGAAAGTCATGGTAGGGGTGTAGTTGTGTGGGATTTCCACATTAACATTTACCCTTCCTTAAAACCTATAAGAGATAAGTTTTTGGCTTCCTATAACTTGAGTTTTGTAAGACATCTGGATTTAACTATCATTATAGGTATAGGTAAATCAATGCCTAATGCCCCAACGTTATCCAATCTTCTTGAAATGAAGGAGGAATCCATGTTAATGATGTCATGGACCTAGGATTCCCAATGTTAACTACCCCTATTCATAGGTGAGTTTCATGTTGGGCCTAACATTTTCTTGGTGGGACCTAGTACTAAATATCTAGATTCGGTGACATGAAAATCCATTGATTCCCTAAACTCTACTATTCCCCATGGTTGAGGAGAAGAGTTTCATGTTGGTTTCACTATTTCTATTTCTAAAGGTTTCATCGGGGTTGTAGTATCGTCCCTCCACTAGGTGGATAGTGCGTTGCGTTCATTATTTCCCAGTATTCCCACTTTACAAAGGTGAAAAGTTTTCAACATTATCATCAAAAATCTCTAATCCTTAATTGAAATTGGGTGATGAGATTTTGTCTCATCCTTCCTTGGATTCCTACTTGGATATCATTGCTGAGTCTGGGTCTCCCACATAGATATAAGTCATGTTTGTGAAACTCTTTCTTAGTGCCATCTCATGGTAGACACCAGTTAATTACACTACTTATGTCTCTACAAGATAGTAACATTCAGTTAAGATGAGTATTCACATTTTGAACTTCTGGGCATGTCTAGAAATTGGTTATATTATGAACTTGTAAAGTCTTACTCTTATGGAATGCATCTCATTTGTGAGGAATCTTAGGTGTGGAACCGAAGGAATCCCATGTCATCCGTGAGGTAATTGATACTGAGGGAGTAATTATTCTATATATTTTTACCTTAGGCATCCTATGTTTATTTCATGGGGTAGGGATTCTGGATCAGAGCATGATTTTAACAACTTGTGGAGACAGGTGTTGGTTTAATGTCTTGAGGGGACAGATTAAGTCACGAGCTTAACATACTATAGGAAAATATGGTGGAGTGTGTCCCTATAAGGGAATATTTGACACTTGATGATGGATCGTGTCTCCCCAGGGGGGGATAATTTCACACTAGGATGATTTTGGGACTAAACCTTGAGGAAGAATCCTGTATACCTTGTTTAAGAGATAGGGATCAAAGTTCATGTAGATCAATGCTGCAATTTAAGGTCATGTGAAAGGTTTGGTTCATACAGTTTAACGTCATGTGGTAAGGATACTCGTGTCGTGGAAGGAGCATCGATGAGGGATGGTGTGGGGATTACATGTGGAATTTTCCTGTTGCGGGTGTATCATCCCCTGGTGGGGATGGATGGTGGGGGGATTATGGATAGAAGCTACCCTGGTGATGGTGTTTCATCTCATGAAGGTGGTTCAGGTTTCATCCCATGATGTTATTACATGGGGCATCATGTGTTCATTACACGAGGTAAGGATATAGTTTTATAACATGTGATGAGGAGGTTTTCATTCAGTTCAACATCATACGACTAGGATGTGGAGCTCGGTAGTTTTATGTCATGTAGTTGTGACATGGATGGGATCACTCCTTCATGGGTACCATGTTAAGTTAGGAAGAATATTCATCATAAGGAATCCCCACTGAGTGAGGTGCATAGTTTCCCTCAAAGATGTCACCTCTAGGACTTATGTGACCACTTCTCATGTGCCTTTGGGTGGGGTATGTCATTGGAACTACCATGGAGGAGAAAAAATCATAAGGCCCAATGTTATGGTACCTATTATTAGGATCTATAGGAATTAGGGTACCTATTCTTAGGAGAAACATGTTGGGTAATGGATACACTAGAAGCATAGGAAACATCGGTTCTGGGAATAGGAAGTTGTTGCATGAAACATTATTGTATTGTGCACAAGAGTTGTGCGAGCAAGGGGATCTAGAACAAGGATGAAATATGTATTATAAATTCATAGTTTCTAGTAATATTTTCAGTTGCATACAAGATTTGGAGTTGTGTATGGGCCAGGGTTGCACAAAGTAAGATTCATTTGTGTGAACATGTAACACCCCAATAATTTACAAATAGATTTATTATAGAATGCATGAAACATTGAGTCTCTACAAAACACCACTTTGTTTTAACCAAGTCATGTAAACATAATTTTTTCACCTATATGATTTTAATTTTAAAAAATTGACATACACAGTTGCGTTTAGTAAGATATTTAGAATCTTATAAGACAAAATTATTTTTTGGTGAATAGTAACATACCCTTATGAATAGTGACATACACTTATGAATATTAATGAATAGTAAATCATATAAAAAATATAAACTTCACCCATGAATGTATAAATACAATTTAGACATCTTAAAAGTGAAAAAAATAATCATAGTATAAGTATTGGTATTTTTGTATGACATAAATATTAAAATTACAATTTTCTGATAAATTTAATAATTTAAATGGAAATTTATTTTCATAAAATTTAATCACAAATTTTTACTTTATTTTCTTATGATTATAATATAATTTTATAGGACCTTGATTAATTTCTCAAGATCTTATAAAATGAGTTATAGTTTTAAAGTGGGTTTTTTGGAATAAATTATGATTTTATTCAAAAATTAAATTAAAAATATTTAGAAAATTATTTTCAAAAAATAGAGTTAATTTTTGTATTATACACGTCGAAAAATGGTAAGGGTGAATTTTTATGATTTTTCTAAAATTCTTGAATTTTTGATGAATAGTGAAATACGGTAAAATACCGTATATTCAAATTATCAGTTAAATACACTATTTATGACATTGTAAGTGATGTAGGGCTACTTGGTTAAAACTCACATGCACTTATTACTATTATGGGTCACATGAAACAACACTATTGGTTGACTTGATGGAAATAATAAAATAATGAATAAAATATTCAAAATTTACCACTCTCCTCCACTATAACCCCCCCCCCCCCATCACTCCCTCTTCTCTTCACTCCTATAAGCCTTGAATCTCCTCAAAGATCTGCCCAAATACCCTTCCCTATTCACTCCCCATATCCAATAATCTCGTGTTCTTTCCAAAACACCAAAACCCCTTCCCTTAAGGAGGTTCTCAAGGAGGTTATTTCAAGAGGTAAAGCACCCTTGTTTTTCATTTAGTTTCATTTAAATTTATCTTATTTTGTTATTGTCTCCTCACCACCTCTATCCAAATGACCATGATAACTTTATTATCATATATATACTTAAATTATATCATGTGAATGGAATAACCATCATCAATATTCTTAATCCATCCCTTTTATTTTTAAAAACGAAATCAACGTCCATGAGGTTCCAATTTATAACCTTCATGAACGACGAAGTTTCGTTCTTCAATTTCTACTTCATTACTAGTGATGAAATCATTTTCATGGTTGAAACAGAATATAATATTTTTATTATAACCTAATTAATATTCAGTAACTATTATATGTACATATTATTAATTTTTATGACAAAACTAGTTCATAATATTCCAAATACCACAAAATAATCAAAGTGGTTATCATCTAAGGATTCATCCTCATTCCATTTAACCAAATGATATAAATGACCATTAACACTTCTTAATGTCCATAAATAATATTTAATTTTAATTTTGTAGATTTACATCCATTCCACATGAACTCCATTACTTAAGAACAAGTGAACCGATTATGAAAATCAAGAAAATGAACACTCCAGAACAACAGAATTCGATATTATAACTTATCAATAAGAACATAAATAAACTAAATAGAATTATGATAAACTAAATACATGTATAATAGGTTCTGAATTAAGTTATTAATGATTATAATTTCATATTCCAGGACCTTAAGTTCAAGATAGGAACACATTTGGACTTAAGGTAAGGGTTTCTTCATCTCACTTCCATTTTTGTGAGATTTTCCATATTCACTACTAATACTTGTCGTAAGGGTTTTCCACCCGAACTTCCATTTTCATTCGGGTTAATTTCATTGTCTAATTACCTATATGAAATTATTATGTATTATTATGTACTCATAATAAATTCTATGTGAGTGTTTTATATATGTTTACTAGCCAGAATACTTCCTTATTTTATGGGGAGTTACACATTTTAAAAAAAACTTTCAAATTTATTTCTGAAATACAAACCCGATTAAAGGGATCTTTTTGAATTCTTACCTGTTTTTAAGTGTACACCAAAATATATTTTAATCTACCATTATTTTTATAAAAAACTCATTTTATCATAAAAATGATCTTGGATCTTTTCTGTATTTAATAGAACAAATGTGTTTTCTGCTTTAAAATTCTTTTTAATACTTTCCTTAAAATGCTCTAAAATGATTTGGTTCTAAATAATCTTAAGAACTATTTTTACATGATTTCACTTCAGTGGGATATAATTTATTCCTAAAATATAGTTTCAATGTCCTAGTATTTTATTTTCTAGGATATTCATGTTTATAAACTGATTTCATGGAAAATACAAAGGATTTTCTAAAAGAGCTCTTCTTTCCAAAGTAAAAAATAATTTTTTAATATCACTTTATCTTTTATGAGATATATTCCTTGTTCACCATTTACTTCTTACTTGTGGTTTATGTACTTCCATTTGGTATATCATATCAAGAGTCTTATTATTCTCATTATATTCTAAGGGATTATGATTTTAATGTTTCAAGGTGGTATGGGACACTTTGGAATGTTTAAGGATTATTTCCTCAAGGATTTTTCAATGGTCTCATTTATAAGTATCTTTATATATGTCAACATCCATTATTTAATCTTATACATCATTTAATTTTATCTAATATTATATCATCTACCATATTTAATTGAATGTTTTATGGTTAGTTTGACTGTGGATGTGCTATCTTAAAACTATTCACCAATTTACTCTGAATGGTTAGTGTTTACACTTAATGATTGGGGAAAGTTATTTATATTTCATATGTTATTTTCAATATGAATTTTTATGTTTTTCATGTTAACCCTATTCATATGAGTAATGCATTGGACCTAGTAAGTGTCGATTGGGTCCCTCTATAGCCCCTCAGTGGATTGGTAGGTCTCATGAGACAAACTACGGTCTTGGCACAAGGCCTTGACAAAATGATTATTTATGGTCTTGGCACGAGGCCTTGATGGTATGTTTATGTTGTCCCACATTATGCATTCCCTCATTATGAAAGTAGTATTGTTGGTTCATGTGGTTATTCGACTAGTAGAATACCCATGATTATGTTTTATTATGGAATTACTTACTCAGTTCTTATTCCTGCCATAATGTGTTCATGTTTTTGTTAAAGGCATATGTTTTTAGTTATTCAACTTGCCTAATGTTTATATATATCTTCCACTGTATTTCTTACCCTTACTGAGAATTTTATCGCACCCCTTTCATTTTTTTTCTTTCCCCAGGTTATGAAGAAGAGATCATTTATTGAGTTTTCAAGGATGAAGTTTATTAGATTTTTTTATGTATCCTATTTTGTTTCCTTTCAAAATGTAAAATGGGTCCCATGTATATATCTAGTTTCTTCAAAACTACTAAACTGATTAGTCCTTATGAATTTGATTCCTTATAATCATTCTAATGTAATCAAATAAGGAATCGGCTCCAGGAAACTGGGGTCCGGTCCTTACAGTTGGTATCAAATAAAGTTTAGTAGAAAACTTGGACACTAGATTTTGAAAACTTTGATTAGGGAACAAATCCCTAAGATATTATTTGAGTATAAACATATAATAACATCCCAGAATCATGGTAAGAAATAGATTATGTGGATATTTCTAGAAAATAAATCCCTATATTGATACAAACAGGTAGAGGTGGCTCTGGTATAGATGTACCTAGGAGTGAAAAGTCTGACAAGGAGTTTCAGGCTTGACCCAGGGTATCCTAGTACACGAAAATGGGCCTTTATACACTCTTGGTATTGAAACTACTGAGGGATATTCTTAGGATAATTCGCATTTTATTTACCCACCGTTATGAAGGATTTATTCCCCCAAAGTAACCAAAGTATATGGTTCTAGCATTTATGATGGATAAATTTTTGCTATGTGTTATACCATGTTTAGAGTCATAGAGAGTTCATAATGTTACTACCTGATATATAATATGGAATTGATTAGAAATGGTTCCTAGTAGAAGGAATGAGAAATTCACCAATGCACATGATGCAAAGAGTAAGAAGGATCATATCTCTAATGGTATTAAGCCATCTTTTCAAAGGAAGATTGTCTCCAAAGTATTTTCATCATATGATGAAATAATATAATATGTTAAAAAGGTATGTAAATACTTCTCTGAGTCATATGGATTTAAAGGGAAGTAAAAGAATAATAGGATGGCAGAGAGATACAGGGATAAAGGGAACAAGGGAAAGAAGTGTTTTCCCACATGTGATAAATGTGGAAAGAATCACCCTGGTAAATGATTGAAGGGAATGGGTGTTTGCTATAAGTGTGGAGAAAAAGGACACCAAGTTCATGATTTTAAGGGTAATAAAATGGTTTCCAATGTACAATGCTTCAACTGCAAGGAGATGAGACACTATGAGAATAAATGTCCCAATCATCAAAGGAATATACCAAAATGATGATTTTGGATAATGATCAAGTTATGATGCTACCCCAGATGAAGTAGAATGATTAATATTCCTAGTCAAGAATCATGTCATTTAAATATTTTTTCAGTATTATACTGGTTTTAAGAATTATGAGATTTATAAGTATTGTACTGTAGTACTATTTCATTAAGGATTTTAGGTCATATGGTGAATGGTACAAAGGAAAATTGATTCAGTAGAGAGTTAAATTTTTTAGAAAACACATGATTGAGGGAAAGACCGCCCTTAATATATATATCTCATGTTGAGATAATGATGAAGAAATGATTGATTCAGATAAGTATTGACTACCTTGGAACTGATTATTGACTTTTCATAAGTGATTTATGCTATCATCGATGGAGTTTACAGCAATTTTGGATTTAAGGAATATATCCAATAACATGTATCTTACTTAAAGAATACTTAGGAATTCATGTTTCTGATATGGTTTTTATGGTAATTAAAGTTATTACCATATTTCAAGAGGATACATGATGATGTTATTCACATGTTTGGAATGTGAATTTTAGAGCTGCTTCTTGTTGATTAAGGTTTAATGATATATTCATCTTGGAAATTTAGAGGCCTTCATTATAATGTGTTGAATCATTATATTTTGTAATTTTTAACCATTTACGAAATGGTTTAAGTTGATAATTGTATGGGTTTTAGAGTTTAATGTTTCTACATGATGGTTTTGTTATTCTTCATTGACCATATTTTCCAATTAGAATGCATTATTTTTTTTAGTAATCAATGATTTTCCCTTTCCTCTTATTAATAGAATATTTTAACTATATTCATGATGTGGTTTTCCCACAAGGAAATTTCCATGTATTAACCATTAACTTTTGAAGTTCAATTTCAAATTTTGAGGACGAAATTTTTGTAATGAGGGAATAATTTAACACCCCAAGAATATAAAAATAGATTTATTATAGAATGCATGAAACACTGAGTCTCTACAAAACACCACTTTTTTATAACCAAGTCAAGTAAACATAATTTTTCCACCTCTGTGATTTGAATTTTGAAAAATTTACATACACAATTGCGTCCAGTAAGATATTTATAATCTGATAAGACAAACTTAATTTTTGGTGAATAGTAACATACCCTTATGAATAGTGACATACCCTTATGAATATAAATGAATAGTAATGAATATTAAATAATATAAAAAAATATAAACTTCACCCATGAATGTATAAATACAATTTAGACATCTTAAAAGTGAAAAAAATCATAGTATAAGTATTGGTATTTTTGTATGACATAAATATTTAAATTACAATTTTATGATTAATTTAATAATTTAAAATGGAAATTTATTTTCATAAAATGTAATAAAAAAATTTAATTTATTTTCTTATGATTATAAGATAATTTTACAGGACCCTGATTAATTTCTCATGGTCTTATAAAATGAGTTATAGTTATAAATTGGTTTTTTTGGAATAAATTATGATTTTATTTAAAAATTAAATTAAAAATATTTAGAAACTTATTTTCAAAAAATGGAGTTAATTTTTGGATTCTACATGTCGAAAAATGGTAGGGGTGAATTTTTAGGATTTTTCTGAAATTCTTGAATTTTTGATGAATAGTGAAATACGATAAAATATCATATATTCAAATTATCAGTTAAATACACTATTTATGACATCATAAGTGATTTAAGTCCACTTGGTTCGAACTCACATGCACTTATTACTATTAGGGGTCACATGAAACAATACTATTGGTTTTCTTGATGGAAATAATAAAATAATGAATAAAATATTCAAAATTTACACCTCTCCTCCACTATAACCCCTCCCCCCCCTCACTCCCTCTTCTATTCACTCCTATAAGACTTGAATATCCTCAAAGATCTGCCAAATTACCCTTCCCTAATCACTCCCCACATCCAATAATATCATGGTCTTTCCAAAATACCAGAACCCCTTCCCTTAAGGAGGTTCTCAAGGAGGTTATTTCAAGAGGTAAAGCACCCTTGTTTTTCATTTAGTTTCATTTCAATTTATCTTGTTTTTCTATCATCTCCTCACCTCATATATCCAAATTACCCTAATAAATCCATTATAATATATATACTAGAATTATATCATGTGAATGGAATAACCATCATCAATATTCTTACTCCCTCCCTTTTATTTTTATAAATGAAATCAACGTCCATGAGGTTCCAATTTATAGCCTTTGTGGACGAAGAAGTTTCGTTATTCAATATATCCTTAATTACTGGTCATGAAACCATTTTTATGGTTTAAACAGACTATAATATATGTATTATAACCTAATTAATATTCAGTAACCATTATATGTACATATTATTAATTTTTATAACAAAACTAGTTCATAATATTCCAAATACTGCCAAATAATCGAAGTGGTTTTCATCTAATGATTCATACTAATTCCATTTAAAAAAATGATAGAAATGACCATTAACACTTCTCTATGTTCATAAATAATATTTAATTTCAAATCATGAGATTTAAATCCATTCCACATGAACCCCATTACTTAAGAACAAGTGAACCGATTATGAAAATCAAGAAAATGAACACTCTGGAACAACGGAATTCGATATTATAACTTATAAATAAAGACATGAATGAACTAAACATAATTATTATAAACTAAATACATTTATAATAGGTTATTAATTAATTTATTAATGATTATAATTTCATATTCTAGGACCTTAATTTCAAGAGCGTAACACATTCAGAGTTAAGGTAAGGGTTTCTCCATCTCACTTCCATTTTTGTGAGATTTTCCATATTCACTACTAATACTTGTGTATTGTGTATATATACTGACCATTTATGTAACATATCATGAATATCTTTATATTAATGGTATTAAATTTATCATTTTAATATTATTAATTTTGGGTCATATGAATCGTTTGATTACAAAGTGGTAAGGGTTTTCCACCCGAACTTCCATTTTCATTCGGGTTACTTTCATTGTCTAATTACCTCTATGAAATTATTATGTATTATTATTTAATCCTCATAAATTCTGTTTTAGTGTTTTATATATGTTTACCAACCATAATACTTCCTTATTTTATGGGTATTTACACGTTTTAAAAGGAACTTTCAAAATTATTTCTGAAATACAAACCCGATTCAAGGGATCTTTTCTAATTCTTACCTGTTTTCAAGTGTAAACCAGAATCTATTTTAAGACACCATTATTTGTATAAAAACACTCATTTTATCATTAAAAATTATATTGGATATTCTCTGGATTTAATATAACAAACGTGTCTTTCCACTTTAAAATTATCTTTAATACTTTCCTTAAAATGCTCTAAAATGATTTTGTTCTAAAGAATCTTAAGATCTATTTTTACATGATTTCACTTCAGTGGGACATAATTTATGCATAAAATATAATTTCAATGTCTTATTATTTTATTTTCTGGGATATTCATGTTTAAAAACTTATTTCATGGAAAATACAAAGGATTTTCCAAAAGAACTCTTCTTTCCAAAGTAAAAAAGAATTTTTCTAATCTCACTTTGTCTTTTATGAGATATATTCCTTTTTCACCACTTACTTATTAATTGTGGTGTATGTACTTCCATTTTTTATATCATATCAAGAGTCTCCTTATTCTCATGATATTTTAAGGTATTATGATTTGAATGTTTCAAGGTGGTATGGGACACTTTGTAATGTTTTAGGATTATTTCCTTAAGGATTTTTCAATGGTCTCATTTATAAGTATCTTCATCTATGTCAAAATCCTTTTTTGAATCTTGTAAATCATTTAGGTTTATCTCATATGATATAATCTACCATATTTAATTGAATGGTTTATGGTTAGTTTGTAGATGTTTTATCTTAAAACTATTCACCAATTTACTCTGAATGGTTAGTGTTTACTCTTAATGACTGGGGGAAGTTATTTACATTTCATATGTTAGTTTAAATATGAATTTTCATGTTGTTTATGTTCACCCCATTCATATGAGGAATTCATTGGACTTATTAAGTGTCGGGTGGGGACCTCTATAGCCCCTCGGTGCAGCGGTAGGTCTCATGAGACAAACTACGGTCTTGGCACAAGGCCTTGACAAAATGATTATTTATGGTCTTAGAATAAGGCCTTGATGTTATGGTTATGTTGTCCCGCATTATGCATTCCCTCATTATGAAAATATTATTGTTGGTTAATGTGGTTATTATGGTAGTAGAATACCTGTGATTATGTTTTATTTTGGTATTACTTACTCAACTCTTATTCCTACCATAATGTGTTCAAGTTTTTGTTAAAGGAATATGTTTTTAGTTATTCAACTTGCCTAATGTTTATATATATCTTTTGTTGTATTTATTACCCTTACTGAGCATTTGATATCAACCCTTTCATTTTTTTTCCTCCCTTCTTTTAATAAATAATCCTCCCCCTTAATCATATCTCCCACTTGGGAAATATTTCTCCCCCTTTGGGATTAGAAAAAAGAAGGGAGGTATAAGATAAGGATGTAAGGAATGTATCAGAGAACAGAAAAGATGGGGAATCAAAGTTAAAAGATAAGAGATAAAGTTGGTTATCAAATAGAAATTAGAAAATACAAGTATGGACCAGAGGTAAAAACAAAAGTTTAAAAGTAAAGGAGAAATAAATTAAGTAGGCATCATAGGTAAAACCTGAGACAAAGAGATTGAAAAATAGGTATATATTAAGGAGTCAAAAGTACATAAGGATTACAAAAACATTATACAAGGGACAAATTATTCCTATAGAATTTATCTAGACCCACTCATTACACTTCTTGAATGCCCACTTTGAATTTTCCTTTGGGATCTAAGGTAGACTCGGGCTGGGTAGCTTCGGTTGAAGGCTTGGGAACTCCAGAAATGAACACTGGAGGTTGAGCAATTGAAACTGTTCCTGGCCTGTAGTGGGTACTCCTATGAGTAATCATTGGTGTCAAGCTTCTGATAGCTTGAGCTGGGGTCATATGAAAAGTAGAAGCAGTAGATCCAGATGTAGGTAAAGCTGGAGGTACAATCACTGGCTAAGCATCAACATGCAAAAAGGGCAGCAAGAGATTTCTGAAATCCATGATAATCCCTCCTACTCTCTCTATAGAATAAATGAAGTCATCATTGTTTTCCAAGAATTTTTCCAAAGCTGGAGTCAGCTCCTTAATCTTACTCACTTTCTCTCTGAAGGCTTGAGTCATAGGAGGTAATTTCAAATTTTCTAACAAAAGTTTGAAGTGATTTTTCAACTGATGTTTAGTGTAGACCCTTTGGAAATAGTAATCCACCTTGTCCTTTACTTATTTTTGAGAAGAAGTGGCCTCCCTCATAAAATCCTAAACAATTTTTCTTATATCCCTAGTGGTAGTCACCACCTGGGTCAAGGAAGCAGAGTCTACAGAGCCACTGGTGGAAGACTTTCCAAGCTCTTCTCTCATCACAGCTCTAATCTGATCAACATCTAAAGAAGGCCTGGGAGCACTCATAGGTACAACAGTAAATGCTACTATTTCCATAAAAGATTTTTTTAGCCCACTAATGAGATTTTTCACAACAAGGTTCTGGGTTCCGACATGCTGCTTTATGTAATTCTTAAATTCCTCAAAAACTGATACCATCTGGCCAACTATACTTTTCACAAATGCCAAATCCTTGTCTGCTTGAGATTTATAACTCATATAAGACTCCAAAGAGACAACTTATTTCTTTAGAGATTCAACATCCTCTACCAAGCTTGAAACTTGACTCTGGAAGGTCTTAACTTCATCCAAAATACTAGATATAGATTTAGTCATAACAGATTGAATGGTTGATATTAAAGAGGTTTCTATTATTCCCATTTCTTCCACAAAACAGGTCTTGAGATCAGACTTCAACTGGTCTAGGTCATCTTTTCTTACTAAATCCTCAGGTAAAGTCTCAGAAAGGATATTATAACTGACATGTGGTATTCTGATGGGTGTCTCATCTTCAGAATCAAGATAGTCCAACCCAAAAACTACAAAACCTAGGTCTTCTTCCCAGTCTTCAATCTCATGATCTACTGATACAGTACCATGTCTGGTGGGATGTTCCCCCTCAATTTGTGCATTCTATTGTACATGTACATCAATAGCAGCCTCAGTAGGTAGGTCTTCCTCAGAAGAATAATCCACAACCATCTCCATTTCAATAATAGGAGGCTCATCAGGAATAGTTGCAGGTTCTGTCATCTCAACCAAAACAACCTCTTCAGGCATAGTAGAACTCCCAATTACTGGACTCAAACTCAAAGTACTCTCATCTGAGCTATCAGAATCAGATTTTCTTCTAGGTAGAGTAGTTTTAGGAATAGCCTCTTCATAATAAATACTCTGAATTGTAGGGCTAGGAGGTAGGTTAGGGTATCCTCCTTCCACTGAAGTCTCTTCGTCCTCATCATCAACAGCATCCTCAGCATCACTATAAGTAGGTTCATTTTCATCACGTCCTAGACCTGGATCCCTCTCATCCTTAGGCCTAGAAGGATGGTCCACATGATTAAATTTATCATACAATTTACCATCATCATTCACCCATTGTTTCTTACAAGGGTTCCAGATTACTTTCATATACTTGCAGATAGTCTTATTAATGCATAAATTGTCTTTAACAACAACAGTTTCATCCCCAAATTTAGAAATACCTTTGACTTTTACATAATGGAAATCAGCTTATCAAAGAACAAAGTATTTGTCTTTGATTTAGGTATGGTCATATCTTTTATCTGAATCATCCACAATCTACATAGGTTGACCTTCACTCCATGCCTAAACAAGTACATCAAATATATATCCTGGAACTTTTGGGTTGCGAAATCCCCTCTCTGAGGACTAATCACATGTTGAATGAACTTAAACAACAATCTGTTTTCTCCTTCCATTTCAACAGCAATCACTTTTCTAGGTGATCCATTCCCAGTTAACTCAAGAAAAGTAGCCTCATACTCAAAATGGTCTCTAGCTGTAGGTACTGATTTAGATGAAAACCCATACTCTCCTTTATGAGGTATTTTCAGACTTTCATCCCATTTAGCAGATGAAAAAGATATCTCCTTATCATTTACCATAGAAATCATCATGTTCTCATATTCATTCATTTCAAATCTAACAAACTCATAAAATTCCTTAACTAGTTTTGGGTAATACAACCCATTGTTGTTTGCAAAACAATTTATCCATCCTTTCTCTTCTAAAACCCTCAAAATCAGAGACTTTCTTAACATCAACCACTCAACACAAAGCTCCTTCTCAATCACTATTTACCTCTTCGATAAATGCGTATTCTCATACTTTATCTTATCTTTACTAGTACCACTACTACTTATAGTGTCTCCAGAACCGACTTTTTGTTGCTTTGCTCTTGGCTCATTACCTTCATCAATTATCGGTCGCTTAACTCGGGCCATTTCCAAATCGAGAAACTTAGGGCTCGCAAGATTTCAGAGTCTTGGGTAGGTGAGGACTTGGAAGGATGGAGTTCGTGGTGGATTGAATGTGATTTATACTTGACTTATATCATTTAGGAATCGAAACATAATAATAAAAAATATATATTAAAATGATAAAGTGTCTCAGCTTAAAACACAAAAATTTAAAACAGCACGATATATTGGTAATAATTCTACCAGTGAGGATTATAATGGTAAGTACTACCAATGAGGTATCCTAACGGTGAGGTTTCTATAACGGTGAGGTGTGTCTAATGGTGAGGTTTATCTAATGGTGAGGTTTCTCTAACGGTGAGGTTTATCTAACTGTGAGGTTTATCTAACGGTGAGGATTATCTAACGGTGAGGTTTATCTAACGGTGAGGTTTGTCTAACGGTGAGGTTTATGGGTATTTGATCATTCCTAATTCATGTCTAATGTAACTTAATCTCTCTTAACTTAAAGGATTTATAAATATATCAATTAGTTGATGTTCAGTGCCTATAAATTCAAGAGTTATATCACCCTTTTGATAGTGATCTCTTAGAAATTTGTGCCTTACATCATTTTGCTTAGTTCTAGAGTGATATACAGGGTTATTAGATATATTGATTGCACTAGTGTTATCACAATTAATAGAAACATGTCTAAAATCATATCCATAGTACAACAAAGTGTATTTGATCCACAAAATCTATGCACAGCAACTACCAGCAGCTATATATTCTGCTTCAGCAGTAGACAATGCAACTGAATTCTGTTTCTTACTACACCAAGATACTAAGAATTTCCCCAATAAATTACATGTTCTAGATCTGCTTTTTCTATCTAACTTGAAACCAACAAAGTCAGCATCTGAATAACTTATTAAATCAAAATATTGTCCTTTTGGGTAAAATAAACCCAAATTAGTAGTATGTTTAAGATATTTGAAAATCCTTTTTATAGCAAGTAAGTGTGATTATTTTGGATTAGCTTGAAATCATGCACACATACATACACTAAACATAATATTAGGTCAACTAGCAGTAAGTTAAAGTAAGCTTCCAATAATACCTCTGTAATTAGTTTGATCTACTAGTTTCCCAGATTCATCAATATCCAACTTACAAGTGGTACTCATAGGTGTATCACTTCCCTTATTACTATCCATCCCAAAATGTTTTAATAAATACTTTGTGTATTTACTTTGGTTTAGAATAATACCACACCTATTTTGAAAATTTTGAAATCCAAGAAAATATTTGAGTTCTCCCATTAATCTCATTTCAAATTCATTTTTCATAACCTTTGAAAAATTAGTACATAAAGAATTTTTAGAATATCCAAAAATAATATCATCAACATATATTTGTACTATCAAAACATCTTTGGAAATCTTTTTGATAAAAAGAGTGGGATTAGAAATTCCTTTAGCAAAACCTTTTAAAATAAGAAAATTAGTAATTCTATCATACCTAGCTCTTGGAGCTTGTTTTAAACCATATAAATCTTTATAAAGTTTAAAAACGTGATTTTGAAAATGAAGATTTTTAAATCTAGGTGGTTGTTCAACAAAAACAACTTCAATTATATAACCATTTAGAAAATCACTTTTAACATCCATTTGATATAAGTTGAAATTAAGATGAGATGCATAAGAAAGTAAGATCCTAATGCCTTCTAATCTAGCTACAGGTGAAAAGGTTTCTTCATAATAAATTCCTTCTTCTTGAATGTAACCTTGTGCAACTAACCTAGCTTTATTTCTAATGATGTTTCCAGATTCATCAACCTTATTTCTAAACACCCATTTTGTGCCTATGGTCAAAGTGTACTTAAGTCTTTCTACTAATTCCCAGAATTTGTTTCTTTCAAATTGATTTAACTCTTCTTGCATAGTCATTACCCAAAATTCATCATTGATAGCATCATTGATATTTTTAGGTTCTTACTATGAAAAAAAGGCTTGATGTTCAACCTGGTTTCTTAGAGAAGCTCTAGTCTATGTCCCTCTATCAAGATTACCTACAACAGAATATAAAGGATGATTCTTTAGAATCCTAGTTGATCTATTAAAGGTAGGACTAGAGATTTTAGGTTCTTCTCTAGGTTCGGGTTCACCAGCAGCAGATTTTGAAATATTTCCAGAACTAGTTGTATTTACAACAGGTTCACTGATTTTATCATTATAGTTCATAATAGACAAATCTTCTTCAAGATTTTCAATAGAAGGTTTAGGTTCATGTGGATCAGTTTCATCAAATTTGATGTGAACATATTCTTCCACGCATTTGGTTCTTTTATTAAAAACTATATAGGATTTTCTAGTTAAATAATAACCAAGAAAAATTTCTTCATAACTTTTAGATGAAAATTTATCCAGATTATCTTTAGTATTCAGAATAAAAACTTTACAACCAAAAACATTAAAATAACTAACTTTAGGTTTTCTATTATTCCATAATTCATAAGGGGTATTCTTAAGTAATGGTCTAATCAAAACTCTATTTATAATGTAACAATATGTATTTACATATTCAGCCCAAAAATAAACTGGTAAATCATATTCATTAAGCATAGTTCATGCAATTTACTAAAGAAATCTATTTCTTCTTTCTACTACACCATTCTGTTGAGGCGTCCTAGGGGAATAGAAGTTGTGATTGTAACCATTTTGTGAGCAGTATGATTCAAATTCATGATTTTCAAACTCACGACCATGATCACTTCTCAAGGTTTTTATCTTAAGTCCACTAAGGTTTTCTATAGACTTGGAGTATTTAATAAATTAAGAGAAAGCTTCACTTTTGTGAGCTAGAAAATATACCCAAGTATATCTAGAAAATTCATCTACAAGGAAATAGACATAGTGCTTCCCATTTAAACTAGAAACTATGGATGGTCCAAACAAATCCATGTGAACCAACTCAAGATGTTGAGAAGTTTAAACTTATTTATTTGATTTAAAAGAAACTTTATGTTGCTTTCTCTTTTGACATGGATTAAAAACTTTGTCAGCTGGAAATTTAAGTTTAGGTATGTCTCTAACTAATTTCTTCCTAGTTAGTTTTCTAAGTGAGTGTATATTGAAGTGTCCTAATATTCTGTCCCAAAGCCAAGATTCTTTATGAAAAGAATTTAAACAGGTAATATTTTGTTTAGCTAAATAATTCAAATATACAGCATAAACATTTTCATTTCTTAATGCAGTAAATACCAAAACACTTTTAGAATAAAAAACATTACATGAATCATTTTCAAACTTAACATTAAATCCATCATCACACAACTGAGAAATGCTTAACAGATTATACTTTAGTCCATCAACAAATAAAACTTTAGAAATTAAAATTGAATCAGTGTTACCAATCTAGCCTAAGTCGATGATCTTTCCTTTTGATTTATCCCCAAAGGTGACATATCCTCCATTGACTTTGACTAAGCTTTTAAAACATGAAAATTCTCATGTCATATGTCTTGAACATCCACTATCCAATTGCCATGTCTTCCTACAGGAACTTTTTAAGCAGGTTTCCTACAACACAATTTTAGATAGAAAATGATTTTGGTACCCAGATTTTCTTAGGTCCAGACAGGTTAGTAAGCAGAACTTTTGGTACCCAGATTTGTGTAATGGGTTTCATATAATCAATATATTTAAAAGATTTTTAAAGATAAACTTTGTTTGATCTATAACTATGTGAGTAGCTAGTTTAGACATAAGAATTTCCAGAACTAGAACTAGCAGCATACTGTCTAGATTTAGGGATAAATCTATTCTTTTTAATCTGTCTCTATCCAGGATAATAGCCTAAACAAGTAGTATACTTTGGTGATACTTGTTTTCCTAGAATTTGTGTAAGAGTGTCCTTTCCATTAGTAAATTTTTCTAAATCTTTCCTGAGTTTCTCATTAGACAATTTCAGTTCAATATTCTCTTTGAGTAGTTGAGCATTCTTTTCTTTTCTACTTCGAGTGAAGATTTGACAGTGCTAGTTAAAGTATGTTATTTCCATAAGGATTTATACTTGTCTTTCAGTTAATTGAAGGTATCATCTAGCATGTTACAGTATTCAAATAATTCTTCACTAGACATGTTTTCAGAATCAGAATCAGAATCATCTCCATAATAATAAGAGTTTAAAGCAGAAGTATCCAATGTTACCTCATATGTGTTTGTCATGAAACACATATTAGCTTTTTGGGATTTTGGGATTTTTCATCTTGAGTGGAATCAGAATCACTTGAACTGTCTTCTGAAGCACTCCAGGTTGCTTTCATAGCTTTCTTATATTTTTTGTCCTTGTACTCATATTTCTTCTTGTACTTTAACTTTGGACAGTCATCTTTCACATGTCCTTTCCTCTTGCATTCATAGAAGATTATGTCATCACTTTTGTCAGTCCTTTTCCAATCCTTCTTCCAATGACCTTTATTGTCATACTTTCCCTTGTAATTTGATTTTCTGACAAACTTATTTTTTCTATAGAAATTCTTAAATAATTTGTCTATCTAATCTATTTCAGCATCACTGTCAGATGCACTCTCTTCACTACTTGAACTATAACTTGCATCTTGAATTTTCTCTTTGTCCTTGATTTTTGAAGCAGAGGTCTTAAAGGATACTGATTTATTTCTTGGTTCATCATCTTCTTCTTTATTTACCTTCAGCTCTTCTTCATACATCATCAACTTACCAATCAGCTCTTTAATAGGTAGTGAACTTATGTCACACGATTCTCTTATTGAAACTGATGTGCCTCTCCATATTTCTGGCAGACATCTGAGTATTCTTGTGATTTTCTCTTTTGTTGGAATAGATTTTCCCAGTGAGCCCATAGTGTTAACAATTTCATTGAACCTGAGATACATGTCAGAAATAGATTCATCAGGAATCATTTTAAAATTATCATATTTAATAGTGTAAGTGTTTAATCTCATCTCTTTCACATTGGTTGTTCCTTCATGATAAACAGCCAAGGTATCCCAAATTTCATAAGCAGTCTTACAAGTAGATATTCGATTAAATTCTTCATCTCCTAAACCACAATACATGGAATTCATTGATTTAAAATTATTATTGTAAGCAGCTTTTGTAGGTTCATCCCAATCAGTTCTAAAAGTTTCTGGAATCTTATACTGATTCTCTATAGTAGTCCAGATGTCAAATCTCATACTTTCTAAATGAATTTTCATTTTTATTTTCCATTGGTCAAAATTAACACCATTGAATAAAGGTGTCCTATTGGTATCTGCACCTTCTAATCTATTATCCATAATTATATTTTATAAAATGTGTTTAAAGAGATAAAAATTAAGAAATAACAGAAATTTAAGATCTTTAAGATAAAACTAGAATCACAGTTAAAAAAACATAGTGTTTTGAAAAAAAATTAACCAACCCTCTGATACCAAATGTTATCAGAGATGAATACTCAAGAAGGGGGTGAATTGAGTTCCTATTAAAAATTTCTAATTTAAAATATTTCTATTAAAATCCCCCAATTTAATTAACAATCTAAACTGTAGTGAATTTGTAATACAGTAAAGGTTCAGTTAGGTTCTCAAGAGATTGATTGGTTCTCAGTTAATCTAATCTGAATATTAGATTAGATTTTGAAACTAACCTACTGGTTTATAATAAATACAAACACTTGCTATTTTAACTATCAGAGTAACTTTAAAATAGATTTATATTTAAAGTACTTATCAGCGTAATATTCAAAATAGTTTTAACTCAAATAAAAATGCACAGCAGTTTTAACCAAGAGGTTCAGTCTCAAGCTGAGACTTAGTCCTCTCAAAAAGTTTTATATAAACTTTGATCCACACCCTAGATCGGGGTTTTACAATAGTGCATCGTCTGTTCAGGTCCTCATACCTCTACCACAGTTCTACATGGAAAAACTAAACAACAGAACATAGGCTATCCAGGTCACACTTGACCTCTACCACTATCCATAGTGGGATACAAGAGTGTAAGGGAAAGATTGAGTGAGGATTTATAAATCCTCCAGTTCACCACAGGAGACAGTGTGTGCTTAAAATATAGAGCACACACACTGCTCAAAATGTAAATAAATGAAACACAATAGATCTAAACAAATAGATAGGAGTTTAGAATGCTCTGTGTGTTTTCAGTGAAGCTCTGGACTCCTTGGATTGATCAGAATTTTCTCTAAGTCCTTCTCTATTTGTTGTCAAAAAGTTTTATTTTTTCTTTTACTTACAAGTCCACCTTGATCAGTTTGATTAGCTTGAGTGTAGGTGTAGTCGTTTAAGCTCTTAACTCCTTGAATGTTCAGGTTCTATAGGTTCATCATGTGTTCTTCCTTCTTCTTCTATGTATGTATTTCCTCGTGTATATCCAGAAATTTGTTTCGCATGTGCATTTAAAGACTGGTTCTCCAGTAGCTCAAGGTTCCCTTTTATATTCCTTGAGATCCGACAATAGGAATGATTTGTATGAGTTACGGTTCCTAAAATTCCAACAACTATTATTAATTAATAGCAGATGCATTAAATTTTCCAAATATGACCGTTGCTTATAATAAAAAAAGTTAAATAAATGACACAGTGTCGGGTGTCTGGTGGTCTCTATAATGGTATTTGTATGTAGCGGTAGCTCCTTCTAGCGGTAGCACCAAGTACCGGTGACTATATGTAGAAGTGACTTCCTTTAGCGGTAGCTCTCAGTAGTGGTAGACTTATGTACCAGTGACCCATACCGGTGAGCTTGTAACGGTAGACTTCATAACAATGGTTGTCACTCTGTATCGGTTGACTTGTGTATACCGGTAGACTTACTCTATTAGTAGCTCAGGTGTAACGGTAACTGTCTACATACCAGTGACCTTTATGTATCGGTAGCTCATCTGCATATTGGTGACCTTTCTATATCGGTAGCTCATCTGAATACCGGTGACCTTTTTGTATCAGTATCTCATCAGCATACTGGTGACCTTTCTGTATCAGTAGATATTTGTCTATTTATGCAAACTATCCACAGATTAAGTTAGGATAAAACATTACAAAGTAAATGAACATTTGATTAACTGAATGTTCTTGAATGAAAGATATATTATTTGAACATATTCAACAGTATTTATATTTTTAAATCAAGCACTTAAATAGTAACTAAAGTAATGAAAATTTTAATCAATAAACATCATTTGGGATTATCAAAACATAATTAATCATAATTTAGATTATCAAAATAGGTGATTCCAACACTTTCAAAATGTAAAATGGGTCTCATGTGTGTATCTAGTTTCTTCAAGACTATTAAATTGATCGTTCCTTCGGGATTTTATTTCTTTTAATCATGCCATTGTAATCAAATAAGTAACTGACTCCAAGAAACTAGGGTCAGGTCCTTATAGAACCTAACTAGCCTCATGAGGTGTTGCACAAGGACTATTCGACCATAGGCTAAGCCATGTTTGTGCCCAAAGGAGGTCTATCGAGCAAGTTTTCTACCTTTGAGGTTCCATGATCATTGGTGTTGTGTGCTTTCATGGAAGATAGGTATTTATGTGTATGGCAGCATTGATTCATCTTCTAGAGAGCCTCCCTGGGTGGGGTTAAGGTTCTATTTAAAGCTAAAATCATCAACTTATGGCATGTAACTTCATTGTGCATGGAACAAGGTTGTGTACTTATTAGTACTTTTCCATTGGGGACTGGTCATGAAACCTCAACTATTCAACATTGCCTTTATTATGCAACTTTATAGTTGTGTGATGGTTTACATGTAAAGCTCTTCTTTTGTATGAACATGCCTTAGGTGTAGGGTACTTGACTGTGCAACATGTGTGATTCATTGGAACCTTCCACATACAAATTCTTGGTTGTGAAACCGAAATTATTTCGTCAAAACCTCATTTTTTTGTATGCACATGCCTTGGGAGGAATTTCATACTTGTGGTATCTGTATAACTTAATATCACCTTTGGCATGCAAGTCCATTTCACACGGAATCACCTCTTTGCTCATAGCCTTTTAAATTTTCACACAATATTCTTCTCATCCCCAAAATTTTCTTTCGGGGTGGTTTATATATTCAATTAATCCAAAACTATCCTTTTAATATGTGGGGAATGTTTTCATTACCAACAGTCATGTCTTGTACATGTCCTTAGAATGTGTTTCATAATAATAGTTTTTTGGTTTTGGTAGGATATTACTGATGGTTTATCCAGGACTTCTCCTAACTATCAGAACCCGTCACAGTGCTAACAAAGAAGGGAGTGAAGTTATAGTGTTCGGACCAATGTGAAGAGTCATTTATTAAGCTAAATAGAAGGTTGATGAAATCTATAGTTCTAACACTACTTGAGGCTGTGATAGGTTATGCAGTGTATTGTGATGCATCTAGAATTATTCTAAGATAAGTACCGATGTAGAGATATAAATTAGTAGTTATGGGTCTGATCAGCTATAAACCCATGAATGGAACTACCCTACACATGATCTTGAAATTACAGTCGTGGGACAAGCACTAAAGTGTTGGTGACACTAACTGTTAAAAGAGATATTTTTTATTTACACGGACCATAAAAGCCTTTGAAATATCTTCACACATAGGGACTTGAACCTGAGGTATAGGCACTAGGTTTAGTATCTATGTAAATTTAATTTTGAGATAATGTATGAACCTGGGAAAGGTGATGTCATTATAGATTCTCTTAGTTGTAAGGCATGGTGTAAGAAGAAGTTTGGTGAGTGAAATTAAGAGGAGTAGTGTAATTTGATGAACTTATTGGATAACTAGATGGTGGATGATTTAGAGGATCAGGTATCTATAACTTTTCCCCTTTACTGATTATTTATTCTCTAGTGGACCGGGTGAAGACTAGTCAGGAGTCAAACCCAGAGTGTGTTATGATGAGGTATAATCTAGCTGGGGGTGACTTGATACCCAGATGGAAAATGGGTGACAATGATCTGATCATGGTACCTAGGAGAGTGGTAGTCTTATATTCCATAAGAGAGGAGCTGGTGAGAGATTTCCATACCTCTAGATAGTCAGTACATCCCGGTGTGACCAAGATGTATTAAGACTTTAGGTGGTAGTTTTGGTGGCCAGGGGTGAAGAGATACATTGCTGGTTTTGTCTCCTAATGCCTGACCTGTCAGAGGGCGAAGGTTGAGCACCAGTGTCCTAGTGGGTTGTTATATCCACTTATAATACCTATGTGGAAGTGTTAGGATTTCAAAATGGAATTTGTGATGGGGTTACCCAGGACCCCGAGGAGTCATGATGCAGTCTGGGTGATTGTCAATTGGCTAATAAAGTCTTCTCACTTTTTACCGATCAAAGAGAATCACTTATTAGAGGATCTAGGAAAGAACTATATCTGATAGATCGTAATCCTACATGTATTTACCTTGATCATTTCTTTGGATAAATATTCACATTCTATGTCACGATTTTGGTAGGGCTTGCAGAAATCCCTAGAGACTCATCTGATATTGAGCACAACATACCATCCTTATAATGACAGATATTCTAAGAGAACTATATGAATATTGGAGGATATTCTTCAAACTTACATTCTAGACTTTGTTGGAGAATGGGATGATCACCTAGACTTGATTGATTTCACATACAATAATAGTTATCTAGATTCGATTCTGATGGAACATTATGGGTCTTTTTATGGGAATATATGTATCTCACCACTCTATTGGAATGATGTGGGTTAGGCAATGGTTGTTGGCCCCATCATGGTTCAGGAGACCTTCAAGAGAGTATAGAAGATATGAAATATGTTGATTACCACTCATAGTAGACATATATCTTATGCCAACCATTGGAGGAGACCCTTGGAGTTTGTTGTGGGAGATCATGTTTTCTTGAGAATGACTCCTTGGTTAGGTCACAGATGTCTGGGGAAGTAGGGAAAGAAAGAACCTCATTTTTTTGGACCCTTTGAGATCACTGAGTAGATAGGATCAGTGGAATATCGTCTAGACCTCCCTTTTCACTATTGAGGTATGCATGATGTGTTCCATGTTTCATAGCTTCAAAGTTACATACCCAACCCTACGCATGTTTTTTATTGTGATTACATTGAGATAGAGACCAATTCATATTATGAAGATCATTCGTTTGGGTCATAGATCAAAGTGATAAGTTGTTGTGTGGAAAGATGGTACCACTAGTCCAAATTCAGTAGCATCATGTGTTTTAATAGTGGGTTCTCTACACCCAACTTGAATAGTACTTTTGATTTCCATTGAATGTATATAGTTTGATATATACATGTGTTTATACTTAACATAATAGTTTTGATATTTCTTTATCCACTATTTATATGGTAATTTCCTTAGATTACGTGTCATATCAAAAGGTTATAATAGCTCCCAACTATAATGAGAACCTTAAGATACTATGATAGTAATCTTAAATATATGTCATGTGGTCTAGATACATCATATTGATGGGACACATATGATGTATGACTATTAGTTTTTAGGGGATTATAAGCATTGAGACATCTTCTCATGAAGTTCTCACTTGGGGATCTTAAGTATATGAGATCATGAGTATAGACCCGCCAATAAGAACACCACATGTTTTGGGTATCATTGGTTTTCCAATCTATGAACATGTGTATTGGTCTCTAGACTTGAGATCATTATTAATGTTTACTATTTTATCGCATACTTTAATGCAAGGAAAAAACTATGATAATGAATTCATGGTGAGGTAGCTTGTGTTGGGTTCATCATTGGTGGTATGGCATTGGTTGAATGATCAATATATAATTTGTTACTTCCGAGTTGAGTAAGAGATATCTCATGGGTCCAGGTTGACTGGGATGGTAGTACCTTCATTAAATTAATGTTCATGGTACAAGAACTTAAGTTCATATAGTAAGGTAATGAAATATATAAAGTAACAAAAGGATGATGATACAAGTATGCATCATTTTTTATGAGATATCGTGAGACAAAGAGATTATATTACACAGAATGTGTTCGTAGGAGGTAGTCGTAGCTATGAAATTCCTTATCTCCTTTGGGTCCATGATGGGTTGCTAGACTCTGCTCTTGGTATGTGGGTTGGACTCATTGCTATTGAGATAAGTACCTAGAGGGTCATACACTAAGTGTATTCACAAGTTCCACCTATTCTAATGAATAAGAGTTTAGGATGAAGTGGGTCCCACATACGAGGGTCGATGAACATATGAGTATGAACGATCGCAAGTAAAACTAATCCAATTATATTATTCAAGTTTAGAATAATTAATATTGAATTTATTTCTCAAGGTATTCACAAGTTATTTGATCATAAAATTGAATGTGAGAAAATATAATTTTTCAAACAATCATAAGATGTTCAAGGTTTGTTAAATTAATTGTGGATCTTACAGGTTGAGTAAATGGTTCTTATTTTATCAAATAATATTTTATAGTGCTATAAGTGAGTGATAAAATATTTGTGACATTTTTGACAAGTTTATTAAGCCATAAATGTTTACAAAGGTCTAAAATGAAGGTTATTACTTTCCAGGGACCAAAGTAAAATTTTGGAAAGTATAACCTAGGTATAAAAGCACATTTTAGCCTCTTGAATAGTGATCACCAACATTTGGAAAAATTTAGTGAGATAGGATCTACTCTCCTCACTCTCAAGTTCTTATATAGATAATATGAAGTAAGAATAAGGTCGGATTGATCATGCTTTCTTGACCGAGTCCACATTTTTCAGATGATCAAAGGGACATCGTAAAGCTCTTCTATTTCCCATGATATCTCCTGATAAATGTAGATATATGAAATAGTAATTGTGGATCATGTGTGGAATATCTATAGGACTCTTAGATTTGTGCCTTTCAATCACAACACATCAATGGTGAGTGAATCAAACTAGAGACTTCAATTGAACAAGGTGTCATTTTCACTTTCATTTGATTTTATTTTTTGTTATTAAATTGAATTACATGTGATCCTTTTAAAAATAAGAGAAAGGAGTTTTGTGGATTAATTTTTTTAACATATATCCAAACCCAACAATTTTAAATTGTGTGTTTTTTCAGGATTCTTTTGTGCCCCGGGTTCCTTCGATTGATATCTGAGCAAACTATAATTATTTAAGTTGAAAATTTTTAAATTTCAATTAAATTTTCTATGATTTAAAAATAAGGTTTTTATATGGTCCCAACTCAACTGATGGCACATCGATCTGAGTTTACATCACCAATATATATTCGATCAAAGATCGATGGGTTTTGCATAAAACTTGCTACAAAAAATTAAAGTTTTATTTTTTGCTTCACTTTAATGGATACCAGTGTGATGGATTTTTTCCTAGATCATGATGAGAGTACGTTTCATGTTATATGGATACACTGGAATATTGTTGGGGTAGTCTGTTGGCAATACCCACTTACCATTAAATATTTTTGTAATTAAAAGGATAAAGCTTCCCTTGGAATCTCATTTAAATATTCCCTTGGAAGCTTGTTTAATCATAAGGATAAAGATTCCCTTAGAATATAGTTTAAATCTTCCCTTGGAATCATGTTTAATTAAAAGGAAAAATATTCCCTTGGAAGTTTATTCAAAGCTTTACATATAAGCTTATTTAAAATATAAAAAAGGACAAAGCTTTCTTTAGAAGCTTCCTATCATTTTATATTATTATATATATATGTCTTTTAAAAGGATTCCCCTTCTCAATTCAAACCAATTCATTTTGGGTCTGATCGTCTTGACCCATTTAACCCATCACTAGTCCTAAATTAATTTTTGAGGATATTATTTAGGTCCAAAAATACCCAAAAAAATTATAAATTAAATTTAATTGTATGGGATTTAATAAAATTATTCTGGGTGTTGTAGGAAATATCAATAATTAATTAGAATTGTTTTAATGGAAGTTAACACATTAAAAATACCATTGAGTTTAATTTTAGAAAATTTAATTTTTTTTATGCAATATAATTGCATGTTAACTCATCGTGATTCAAGAATAACCTGTGCATGTTTGGTTTATTATTTATTTAATTTAATTATTTCAATTAATTTTTATAAAATGTAATAATTATTTTATTTTAATGGTCTGAACATTATCCCTCTATATTTAATTTGTATAAGTGACTATGTGTCCAAATTTAAGTGATAAATTTTAATTTTACACCCTGAGTTCCCCTCGCATGTGTGTGAGTATACATTATAAAGATCAGAGGAGTTTGTGGTGAGGCGGTTTGAGTTCAGAGCTAGCGTAGACCAAAAAAGTGAAGTGAATAGGAGTTGTGGGTGTTACAATTCAAGTTAGGTGTTGACTTAAGGAATTTTCCTAGGGTATTGGTTAATACACTCTTCGCTCAATGGATTAACCAATAGTTAATGGCTTATGATCACATCATTATTTATTTATTTTATCATGTGCATGGTTTATTATTTTGTGAATGTGTATTTATTATGTGTGATCACATAGTATAATAATAAACAAGCATGTAAAGATAAAAATAATATGTGTGGTGAATTTTTTAAATTTAAAATCATTGTTAAGTTATGAGTGTGATCACATAGAAAAAGTATATTAAATATAAAATTATTTCATTTGCTAAGATTAACTTACCAAATCCATCCAAGAAAATATTAATTCATTAAATTCCTTCCATCACTCAAATTTGTACAAAGATGAGTGTTTGGGATGCTCATCAAACAATGTTGAGGGTGCCTCTTACTATTAGGGAGTTCTTATGGGAGTGGTGGGTCAACTTAACTAATGTTGGTAGAAAATAAGTATCCAGAGTTAGATATTTTCAAATTTAGAGGAAAATCATTGAACAATGAAAAATAATTATTAGCAAGAGATGGGACACCACTCAACAGATCAAGGAGTCATGAGTTGATGTGGTTGGATAGATTAGTGCCTACCTTGGAATCTCCGAGTAGTGGTGTATCCAAATAATTTTAAATATTATGAGGGGTTTTAAGGATCCTTTCCACTATAATACTCAAGTGATTGGGTGTTCTGAATCTAGTATTTGAGTGTTTCTAGGATTTGATAAAATAATGGGAAACATTTAAAATTAATAATTTGAAATTTTCAACTAGTAATCAAGATAAAAGTACAAATATAATATATTTTATTTTTGAAGAAAAATGAAAAGTAATACCCTAAGTACACTATAATAATATTGGATAAATAAAAGTTCCAAACTATCATGAGTTTCCAAAGAGTAGTACATGTTCTTGAACAAAGTAATATGACATTTGAAATTAAAGGTTTTGGTGTCCCCAATACCTGTTAAACCACCTCAGGAAGTGAGGGTCTAAAAATTCTTTTTGAAGACTCGTGTATGCAACATATTATGGTTATGTCATAATTCTATCATCAAAATTTTATGTGAGTTATGGATACAACATTGGTACATGGATGATTTTACATGTTGTCTAATCTCTGATAAGCTTTTGAGGAGAAAGTGAAGTGAGATATGAATGGATGATGATTACACTAGATATGTAAATTGAAAGATGGACCATGATATTTTAATGCATCCCTTTCTCATATCATTTTCACCCATTTAATACAATTTAGTTTAGGATTATAAAACAAATATTTAATGGATAAATATTCTTCATTGCCTTTTGGGTAATGTTCGTCAAGAAAATAAGAACTTAAAGAAAGTTTAATCTTTAATTATTATAGAGAACAAGATGAAAGAAAAGGAGAAAATTACAATGGAAAGTGTTACACAAAAGGCACCTTCACAGTATCCTTAAAATAAAAATAGGTATTAAATAGGATTTTATTCACTTCTCATATCGTTAAATAATTCTATGGAAGATAAATGAAATGTATTGAATTGAAGAAGCAAGAATTCGCTTCTTCTTCAGGTATATTCATCATCATTTTTTATATTTCTGACATAATTATTGGGTATTAAATACAATATTCCTATCACATATGTGTATTAAAAATACAATAACCAATTAAGTAAATAAACATTACTATAATTAAGGTGTGTTCTCTAATTATTTGAGACAAGGTGGTTTCTAAGATAGTGGTGAGAAGCACAAAACTTATAATTTTTAATTAAATGGTTCTAGTTGAACTTTCACATTTCCTTTGGACAAAATTAAAAATTATTCTAGTTCTGGAATAAATGATTTTTGTTTTATTTATCAAAAAATAGTTCTATAATTTTAAAATCATTGTCAATACTTGATGAATATAAAATGTAAGACTTATATACCTAGTTTTGGAAAGATAATACTTTTTCAAGAAAAACTAAATAGTTATCAAAGATATACCCAGTATGGTTTATACTCTTTAGAGTTAAGGATCTTATGTACTATCAACACACTTATGTACTTAGTTTTGGACAAAAAAAACCTTCAGAAATAAAGGTGATCTACAAATCTTTCAGAATTAGTTCAACTAGAGAGTGTGAACTATTACAAGGGTAAGCTAGTGGTAAGTATACTTAATAAGATTCATTTAAGTATTTAAGTAATGTGAAAGTGAAGTATGGTATATTCATGGTTAGAATATTTGAGATAATTTGGGCTGGTGTGCCAAGGAATATCTTGACGAAGCATTCATCGATAAATATAATGTAATGTGGAGTAATTCCTAAACACACATAACCTTATCTACATAAAATCTATGATGCTAATAAAAAGTATTTATGATGATTATTACATATTAACATAAATCATGGAGCAATTATAAAACACATATTTCCTTATACACATTAGATTCATGATGTAAGTAAAAGGAGAATCAATGTTAAAACTCATGCTTTGCAGATACTTCCATTTTTCGAGACATGATTTGCAAATAGAGACATTATCCCATAACCATGTGAAAACTATAATGAAAAATGGATATCATATGATTTTTAGTGTAATATAAATCCATTATCATAATAACATATGTTTATATGTAAATATTTTTTTAGGATATAAAAAAACTTGTATCAAGAAAAAACACAATGTTCATATATAGTAATCATCCTAAAGTTTTCTAAGGATATTAGATAAATCCATATGATATAAAAGATAAAGTCAAGTTATATACTATATTTCTATAAAAGGATTCACATATCTATTTGAGATAGTGGGAGAAATATTGAATTATGTTTAGTCAATGCTAGATATGCACAAATAAATTGACATAGGAATAAGTTCCACAAGACCTTGTGGAAGTGGAATTTTCCAGAGACACATACTGTATAGGAAGGATAAAACCATGGTGATGGTGTTATATTCACTGTGGTTGGTGATACATTATTCATTGAGAATAATAATTCTTAAAATTAAGTATTATATGGCAATTGGATAAATTTGACAAGATCAATTAAAATTTAATTATGGATTCCATGTATCAAAGTATAGGAGGATTATTATTTTGAATACAGTGGTGGGTATTCAGGTAAGACTATAAATGGATGGTGCAACCATGGTACCAATATGGCTTGATTGTTACTACCAATAAATTACTCCCAAATCTATTATAATTTTACTTATATTATCTAATTTCAATGATCATTAAATTGATCACTGTATGTCAATACCACCAATAATGGAAGATGTATATACGATGCATACAAAAAGGTATGGTGACATCTTAGAATGAAATTAAGGTGTGTAAGTTACTAAAATACAGTTAAGGATTAAAGTAATTAGATCATAGAATATTAATTTGTAATGAATATTTTCCATGTGCCTACCAGAGGTTAGTGGGAGAGACATTGTTTTCCAAGTAAAATATGTTTGATAACATATAAAAAATAGTTGTTGGTCTTACATTTAGTTAAGACTGAGATGATAGTAACTCTCTAAATATTTAATGAAAGTAGAAACCAGAGTTATAGGGAATGAGATCTTATAAGTTAGATCTAATGGTTTCTTTGACCTATTAAATAGTACACATACTGATAAGGTATTGATACAATACGAGTTGGAAAAATTTGAGAGAGAATTTTTACCAGTTTCACGTGGCATAAATCCCTCCAAGAATATATTCATAGGTATAGTAGGAGGTAAGTAGAATTCCATAAGCACCACTAATGGATTTATCACATATTCCATGATATGTACAAGATGTGATATTTACAACATATACTTTATAGTAGGAAAATATCAATTATATCCAGGAGAAATACAAGGGAAGCAATCATAACTATCTGATTGAACTTGATTAGGTACAAAAGATATGTACCTGTTATGTGGAGATAAAGGGATTCTAGTTATAAGGGGACAGAAACTAGTCTTCCCATAAGGTTGGTATGATCTAATATTTCATTTAGGCTAAGGTAATGAGTAAAAAAAGTTCATTCAATCTAGGGGTATCCATATCTACAAATACTTAAGTTCAATGCAGCTTATGAGGTAGTTAAATAAGTAGTTTAAAATATTCAATGATTTGTTCTAGTTCTTTGAATCACACCTAGTAAGTAAATTTGTACCATTATGATAATTCTATTGCAAGTACTAGATAATATGTCAAGTTTATATAGTAAAAAAAAGGGATATACTTGGGGATATCATCTCTTGATAAGTATTACTCAAAAAGATAAATTCATATATAGAATAATATCCATGAATTGGAAGCATAGTAGGCCCATGACTAAAGCCATGACTCAGTAGAAACATGATCTTATCATATGAGAGCTAACAAGAATGGTTAGCATGTTTTATCTAGTGAAAGTGGGAGTGTTGTAATAGTGGTTGACCTAGACCCAACTTGAATAGTATTTTTTATTACCATTACATGTATACAGTTTGATATTACATGTTTTTATTCTTACCATAATAGTATTCATATTTTTTCATCCACTATTTACATGGTAATTTCCTTAGATTACATTTCATATCAAAAGGTTATAGTAGTTCCAAGCTATAATGATAACCTCAAGATACTACAATAGTAATTTTAAATATATTTCTTATGGTCTAGATACATCACGCGTATGGGACACATATGGTTTCTGACTATCAGGTGTTGGGGGCTCATAAGTATTGATACTTCTTCTCATAAAGTTTTCACTAGGTGATCTCTAGTAGATGAGATCATGAGGATAGACGCTCCAATGGGAACACCACGTGTTTCAGGTGTCATTGGTTAATCCTATCTATGAACATGTGTATTGGTATCTATACATGAGATCGTTATCAATGTGTACCATTTGATTACATACTTTAATGTAAGGAAAAAAACATGACAATGAATCCATGGCAAGGTAGATTGTATTGGGTGTGTCATTGGTGGTATAGAATTGGTTGGATGATCAAGATAGAATTTGTTGCTTCTAAGTTGAGTAAGAGATATCTCACGGATCCATGTTGACCAGGATGGTAGTACCTTCATTAAATCCATGGTCATGGTACAAGAAGGTAAGTCCATAAAGTAAGATCACAAAATATATAAAGCAACAAAAGGATGATGATGCAATTATGTATCCTTATTTATGATATATCACGAGACAAAGATATTATATTACACATAACATGTTCATAAAAGGTATTCATAGCTATAACATTCCTTATCTCCTTGGGGGACATGATGAGTGGATAGACTCCACTATTGTTCTATGGTTTGGACTCGCTATTATCGAGATAAGGACCTATAGGGTTTCACACTAAGTGTATCCACAAGTTCTAACTATTATAATTAATAAGAGTTTAAGAAGAAGTGGGACCCATGTGTGGGGTCCAGTGAATTTCCAAGTATGAATTATCACAAGTAAAACTAATTCAATTATATTATTCAAGTTTATAATAATGATGATTGAATTTATTTCTAAAGGTATTCACAAGTTGTTTGATCATAAAAGTGAATATGAGAAAATATAATCTTTCAAACAAACATAAGATGTCCAAGGTTTGTTAAATTATTTAGGGAGCATACAGGTTGATTTAAAGATTATTATTTTATAATGTAATATTTTATAATGTTATAAGTGTGTGATAAAATATTTTTGACATTTATGAAAAGTTTATTAACTCATACATGTGCGCAAAGTTCTAAAATAATGTTTATTACTTTTCAAGGGATAAAGTGAAATTTTGGAAAGTGTAACTTATGTATAAAAGATAATTTTAGCCTCCTTAAAAGTGAGCTCCACCATTTGGATGAATTTAGTGAGATAGGATCTCTTATCCTCACTCTCAAGTTCTTAGAGAGATAATCTGAAGGAAAAATAAGGTCATATTGATCATGCTTTCTCGATTGAGTTCGCATTCTTTAGGTGGTCAAAGGGACATCATAAACCTCTTTTATTTCCTGCTCTATCACATGGGAAACATAGATCAATGATCTAGGAATTTTAGATAATGTTTGGAATATATATAGGGTTCTTATCTTGACACCTTTCAGCCGTGACATGCCAATGGTGAGCGAATTAACTTGGAAACTTCAATCAAACAAGTTGTTGTTTACACTTTCATTTGATTTTATTTTTCATGATTAAATTGAATTACATGTGATCCTTTTAGAAATATGGGCAAGGGGTTTTGTGGATTCAGGGTTTTTTACGTGAATCCAAACCCAAAAAAATTACATATTTTTTCACACTTCTACTATGCCCTAGGTTCCTTCAGCGTGAACTAATGTAAGAGGAGATGTGGGAGCATGATTTTGATATTTGAGATCAGTGGTCTGACTTTTTTGATAAAGATCACTAGAGATATTATCGAGGATGAAAATTCATTAGAGTTGGAGAATTGTAATATCTTAATTTTTTAAAGATATTAAAAACTTTCATTGATAATAATTTATGATTATTTCTATGTTAAAATGTAAATTTTCAATAAAAAAACATTTAATAAATGATTTAAAGGGATTTAAATATGGGTAAAATCCTAGCTAACTCCTTGTAATATTCTGTGTAATATTTTCAGAGTTAGGCATAGAGATAGCATGGGTTTCTAGGGCCTATAAAGCCTCAGTGATTAAAGAATAAAAATATTAAATAAATTATACTAAACACACATTATTTTTTCAAAAAAATAAAATACGTCTTAAATGGTGTCTCATATGAGAAATATGAGACCATTATTAGGTCTGGGATGAGAGGTTTACCCTAGGAACAACATAAAATTTGTGTGTGTTGGGTGTTCGTTGAAATCGCATGTGAGAATAACTTGTTTAATTTTTTTACTATATTATTTTTCTAAAAATAATTGAATATCTCTCAAACGGCGTGTCATATGAGAAATTTGAGACCACTGTTAGGTTTGGGATGTAGGTTTTACCCTAGGTGCGATATAACATCTCTGTGTATCGGGTGTTTGGTAAAATCACACGTGAGGATAATTTTTTTTATTATTTTATTATATTATTATTATTTTAATTTATTAAAATTATTTTTTCCCTTTTCATTGTCTTCCTCTATACTACAAACCCCATTTCTCATTCTAGATCATCCAAAAATTATGGATTTTAACTCGTTTTGATGGATTCAAGTTGAAAACACATTAATGTGGTGAAAATAATGATTCCAACATCAAATTTGGATGAAAATAAATATTAAATTGCGTGTTGTGATTTTTACTAAAGTAATAAGTGGTTTAGGGTTATAAATAGTAAAATCAATTATTGTTATTTATTTTTGGTTTTCCATTGAATTCTAGGGATCCCAAAACACCTTACACATGTTTGATAAAGGCTATGTCGATCAGTATGCCTCCCTTTCACTATACGGTTCTTGTTTTCCCCCAGGCACTGCTCAAGGTTGAAGAAAGGTATTTTTTATTTATTTATTTATTTTATTTTAATTATTTATTCCATTTTATTTTTCCTAAATTCTGGAAAATTAATGTTTTTAATTAAAAAAATAGGTAAAACCAAAATTATCCTGGGATAATTCCAAAAATTATCAAGGATAAATTTCATGAAATTTTTCAAAAGATAAAAATGTTGAATTATCCAAAGATAATGAGATCAAATTATCAAGGGACAATATATAAAAAAATTATCAAATGATAATTCTTACAAAATTATCAAAAAAATAATTATAAGAACTATATAATGATAATTTCATAGGATTATCTGAAGATAATCATAAAATGATAATCACATCGAATGTTCAAGGGATAATTTATTAAAACTATAAAATGATAATTATAGGGATTATAAAAAGAAAATTATATTGAATTATCAAAGTATAATTCATGAAAAAATATCAAAATATAAAATATTGAATTATCAAAGGATAATTTATAAAGGAAATTGTCACAATATAATCTCAAAATATTGTTTTATAAAAAAATTATCATAAGATAATTTTGAATGGATAATTTATAAAAAATTATTAGGATATAATTATAAAATGATAATTTATAATAAATTATCAAAAAATAATTATTCTCAAGGTTAATATTACAAGTGCATGTGTTGGTCTAAAATGATAATTTAAAAATTTTCAAGGAGAGAGAGAGAGTATTATCACATGTGATATTTCATTTCTTTTTGAAATAAAATAGATGATTTTAGTTATAGGAACCCTTGAAGAACCTCAAAAAATTTCATGTCAATGATTATGATAATAAGGCCTCAAGGAGGTGTTCTTGACTTTTGATGTTTTCACACAAAGTGGTTTATCCTTGTTGTTGACATTGATGACTTTGTGGTTGTAAGTTCCTTACCTTATTGAGATCTCATTTACAAATTTTTCTATGATGATTATTTATGTTTTTATTTCTTTACACTATGCTTGATTGTGATTGAATGTGGGCATGTGTGTAGTTATGATATCTGTTATGATATATTTTTTCCATGAGTGATATTTGTGTAGCTAGATGCCATGTTTTATGTGTTCACATGTTGTTATGTTTCTACTATATACTCATGATGATGTGATACACATGCCTTGTATGTTTACTCTATGATATATGTTACCATTGACTTGGAGGATGTGTTGGTAATTGATATAGGTAGACCTTCATGTGGTTTACATACCTTGTTGAGGTGTGTGTACGTCTTGTGATGATGACGATGATGGACTTGAGCACAGAGTATGGGAAATTATAGCCTCGAGGTCTAACCTGAGGTAGCGCATTAGGGGAATAATGGTCTGGTGACCTCACTAGAGGGACATAAAGTCCTGGTGGCATAACCCAAGGTGTCATGAGAACATGAAGGATTATGAGCATGACCCATGAAATGAGTCTAGATCCCAAGCCATGAACCGGTCTGTGACTTAATTCCTTACCATTGTTTAGAGATGGATTCTCAATGTATTATTAGTCCATACTATTACTAACACTTTGACATGGATTACAAGAACCATGCATTGGTCCATTTAGAGATATATTTCCATGCAATGGTCCATGCTTCTTGAGACATTCCATGATTATCTTTCCATCATGGAGTCAAAGTAGGTATGATCGAGGGTTTGGTGGAGGATTGGTTAGCACACTACCATTCAGTTTTGGATTGTGTGTTTATGATTACCTATTTTATTATTATTATTTCATACACTTATTATAATTGGGAACATCGGGTAAGTATGCATTAGTTGTGTCCTATTGAGTCTTGTACTCACACCCTACTCAGGAATTTTGATGTGCTTGTAGAAATCATGAGAGACTCTGCAAAGGGAAAGGTCTTTATGGTAGATGGCTGAGTAGTGGAGCATAGATATGGAAGTGGATGAGGATGAGATCTAGTGTAACCACATTATTTCTTTTATCTCCTTTACATTCTATATTTATGGTTACCATAATAAGATCTAGTTATTTATGTTTTGTATTTCATATTTAGTTTTTTACATTTACTTTGATTATTTATTCATTCTCAAGTTATTATTATTTATTATATTTCTCAATGACATGATACGGAGGGAATAGTCACGCCACTATTGGACTAATACCCTATATTTATAGTGACCCTATCCTTTTACACATATTATTACATTATTTTAAGCATAACTAGCCATCAAATAAAAACCAAGGATCATAAATTCTAGTATCTTTGAAAGATTAGATACATGATTAGAAATCATGATACCAAAATAAAAACATATTTTATTTAATATATATAAAGATATCATAAATTATTTTTATCTCTTACATCTTCATAGGATAACTTGGGGAATACATGAACAAAAGGGATGTGTGAAAAAAACCCAGTAAGTGAATAAACATAGGAATAAATCGTAGCTCATGGATTAGAAGGCATAACATAATGACACAAAAAGGCATAGAACATGAATAAATATAAAGAAGCATAACATGTAGGACATTTAATCATGTAATCATGTCATAAAAGGTGTGTGGTGGCAACATAGAATATTACATAAGAATGAGTCAAGGAAAACTACCAAGACCATTGCACATGGTGAACAGAGTCCCATAAAGGAATCGGGTTCACTCTCTGTCCCAACATGACGTCTCATGATACTAAACATTACCCAATGCATTGGAGAACTATTTGAGTTCACCCATCATATTTTTTTCATGAATATGTATTCCACATGAAGAATCAAACATAATGTATAAACATAAGGGTTTCCCATGGAAATAAATGGGTATCATAATCATGTCATAAGTCATAAATAATGGGTGTACCATAATAATGTCCATGAAAGAATGTATTTAAAGGATAAATGGGAATTAATAAGGTAAATTAGGCATATATCATCATAAATTATGTCCAAATTAAGTGAAAACATGTAAAAAGAGTGGGCTGGTCTCTCAGCTGGATCCGGGCTTGCTTCTAGTATTCTTCTAGTGTGGCTTAAGGCTAGATCTCAGTGATTTGAAGGGGGGAGTCCTTCAGTCTTAGATGTTGTGAGTTCTTACAAGCATTTAATTTGGTTATAGTTGTGAATGTGTTCTCTGGATCTGGTTTCGGTAGTCCTCATTTGATGTCACTGGTCTTTCTCATTCTTGTCATCGTGAGTCTTGCTCTGGAACCCTATGAGGGTGTATCTGAGGTTCTGATCGGAGTATATCCATGCCCAGAGAGGCATTTCTGTTTCAGGAAGACCTAGTTTACCTCATTGGTGGCGGTCCCTAGGAGTGGGGTTGGGCCATACAATCCTAAGTGATAATGGATTGAACTCATGTTCTTTGGATTATCTTCTGAGCTTTTGTGGCTGTGGTGGTGGGGTGGATACCGACAAGGTTGGTTCTGGATGATCGATTATTGTATTTTTTTTCTGGTTTTGTATTCTCATAATGGTGAATAGGTTTATGAGGTATGTTGGTACGGTGATGCACCAAGACTTGACCACACGGATTGGGCCCCATAAGAGGTTCCAAAGCTATCTATTCATAATTGTAAATCTTTATGGATTTGTATGTTGAGAGGGTATGTCATTTTTCATCAGATCGGGCATGTGCTTTGACACAGGACACTTGCTTGTTGTTCATCCCTGCACTGGTGGAGAGCTTTTTTACGATTATTTTCTAGGGAGGGGTATATCCATGTTGTTAGTTTGTTTTGTCTCCATAAACCTTCGGGTTGTGATTTTTTCTAATTCAATGATGTCGGTTTGGGTTTCCACCCTTCTTCCCTTAAAAGGGGGGTCTTGCTTTAAATAAAAAAATTGAAGGCCTCCGGGCCGTTGGATGTTAAAGCGGACAACGGCATAATTTTTTGTATAAAACTAGAAATTAACTAAGATAATATTTCATTATAAAAATATTTATTTTATAAAAATATTGGTGGATTAAAATATATTATCGAGTGTACATGAAAATGGGTAAGAAATTTGGAAGTTCCCTTTAATCGGGCTTGCTTATCAGGAGAAATTAAAAAAGGGAACCTTATAAAACATGTATTTCCCCATAAAAGAAATAAGAATTGAGCTAGGTGCATATGTTTGGAATATAAAAACAGAACATAGGAGGAGTATATAAGAATAATTAAGAATTTCATTGGGGTAAAGAGAGATAAATCATAACCGGAAGGAAAAAAATGGAGGTTAGAGAGAATCTCTTACCTTATGTTCAAAAGTGGTCTTCACTTGCACTTAATGTCCTGGATAACAAAATTAGATTCATTAATAATTTAATTTATAACCTCTTAAACATTTATTTTACTTATTATAATTTTATTAAGTTCATTTATGACCTTTTTTATGTGTTATAATATTCAATTTCATCATTTTGGAGTGTTCCCTTCCTTGGTTTTTGTGATTGGTTCACTTGTATACATGTATAGAAGTTCATGTAAAATGGGAATAATTCTCAAAAATTAAAATTATATGTTATTAATGAACTTAAAAAATTTTAAATGATATTTTATATCATTTGGTTATATGGTATGAGGATAATTCATTAGATAAAACATTAATGGAAATGATTTAACTTATTTTGGTGGTTTTCACGACCATCACAAACTTATATTATTTTATTTAATATCAAGTTTATATATTGGTTATAGAACATTATATAACTTAAAATATTTATAATATAATATTATTTAACCATAATAATGGTTTTATGACCATCCTTGAAGGCGTTAATTGAAAATTAAAGTGCATCATCCATAATGGCAGTAAATCAACATATCACATATCATGTTTACATTTTTACAATAAAAGGGGAAGATAAGGGAATTGATGGTTGATATACCATTAACATAATAAAATTTCAATATATATATGTTACTGGAGTTATCATTTCACTTTGTATGGGGGTGAGGTAAGTATAAGAAAATAAAATAAATTGAAAGAGAGGGAGGGAAGGTTTTACCTCTTGAGTGTCTTCTCCTTGAGAACCTCCTTAAGGGACTTGGAAATAGTTTTTTGGTGAGACCAGAAAGACCAAAATGTGGGGAAGAGGTTTGGGAGTGTAATTTGGTAGAAATTATCAAGTTCCAAGTCTTATAAGGTGTGAGGTGAATAGGTAGTGATGATTTGTATTTATAGTGGGAGGAGAGGGGTGTTTTTTATTATTTTATTCATTAGTTTATTATTTTGGCTCACGACTATCAATAGTATTGATTATTCTTACTAAATATAGTAAAAAAAGCATGCAAGTTCGAGATAGTGGCCACTCACATTATTAATTTCTCAACCATGACTCAAAAATTCATATATTTGGCTAAAATGTTAAATACTGTAAATTATCGTATTTCACTATTCACCAAAAAATTGACTATTTTATAAAAATCCCAAAAATTAACCCTAACTATTTTTTGATTTTTATAATTCAAAAATGGACTCTATTTTAAGAAAATAATTTTCTAAATTTGATAAATTTAATTTTTAATTAAAATCATCATTTATTCAAAAAATATCAATTTTAAAATTATGACTAATTTTATGACACTTTGAAAAAATAATTAAAGTATTATAAAATTATCTTATAATTATAAGACAAAAAAATATTAATTTATGAACCTATTTTGTGAAAATAAATTTTCTTTAAAATCATTATATTAATTATAAAATTGTAAATAAACATTTACACTTTACAAAAATACCAATAATTAATTTATCATTTTTAAAACATTTATTTACTTATACCAAGATATAAATATATCATACTTTCATTTATAAAATACATAAATTTTATTTATACTTTCATAGGTGAGGTTACTATTCTATTGGTCAGTTTACTATTCTTAATGGTCACATTACTATTCCAATGGTCAAGTTATTATTTCATCGGTAAAGGTTTCTTAATTTCTAAAAATACCTATTATTTCATTCATTATTCATTTATAAAGTTTTTATTTTTTTTCTCTATGTGATTTTATGTGATTTATACTATATGACATAATTATATTAAGGTAATTTCCATTGATAAAATTTTGGGTCGTTACACACTGCTAGTCGACACCCTCTTGCATATGAGAAGGTGCAAATGAGGTCAAGTGGCATTTTAGCTCGGACCTAGTGGTTGGGGTCAAGATGTTATAGCTAGGGTCCTATTAAGAAAAATAGTCCAAAATGGCTAAAAAAACCTGAGTGATCGTATAAAATTTGGTTAACTGATTAATTATATGGTGATTTTATTGGTTGGGGTGATGAGTGGTCAATGAGCTATGTTATCATTATTGTTTTTATATATGTTTCTCGTGTTATTATTGTTCTTGTTGCAATTATTATTATTATTATTTTTGTTATTATAGTCATCGTATATATTTAAATATTCCTGAATACTTAGACAAATTCCATATACATTTGATATAAGAGTATCATGAATTCTCTCATTAATATCTTAATTTTAAAATATTTTGATCTGTATGAATATACAGTAATATAATGTGGTTTTGGATCCTTTATTCTTGACTATATTTCTTTTCTCCATAGATTTTTCCATTTTTTAACTTCCATATGACTTGGAACTCCCCATTTTTTCCTCGTAATATATAGAAACTTATAAACCATATCTTTATTTTCATCAATAATATATGCATCTCCTTCCTCATTTTCATGAGATCGCATGCATGTCACAATCTTGATTCCAGCTCTTTTAATAACACATGCTTATGGTGTGATATCTTCATTGTTATTTGACATACTCGCTATGGTATGGGACTCATGCAAATCTTTCATGGAATTCCGTTTTTCAGTGTGAACTGAAGCTTCATGGAACAACTTAGCAAGAATCACATTACTATGATAGTCTTCCCAAAAATCCCAGTTTGTGTGAATCATCTGAATTATCACCTATCTAAACTCTATATTCTTAGTATGATCTCTATATAGTTGAAAATAAACTCTATGCAGATCTCTATTATCTATATACATTTTATGCATGCATGAAATTCATCCTTTGTTTTTTTTTCTTTTTTGTTTTCCTGTGTATTCTTCCTTATGTAGCTGATAGAGGGAATGGTCTATTTCACTTCACACAGTCAATTATATTACCATGGAAGTTCATGTGTTCAATCTCCATTCATGCAGTCGATCATCTTACTATGTAAATTCTTATGGCCAACTTCCCTTTATGTGGTCCATCATCTTATGGTGGATGCTTTTATAATCGATTGTCTACAATGCAGGAAATACAAAGGGATCTCATAGTTGATCCCATCCCACGATCAAACTCCTAGAGTGTGGCTCAGTTCCTGTCATGTGAATAACCAATAGGAACCCTAGCTAGTGAGAGGTTGAATATGATGCTATCATACTTTGAATGACAATGTTTTAAAATGTGCATAGGCTTTAATGAAGGATGAGCAGTGTCTATTTAAAGAAGAATCGCACATCAATTTTAACTATTCTCATGCTACGCTTAATAATAAAAGTGTTTTCAATGGCTACAAAATAAATTCCCTTGGGTGTTTGTGCCCACTCATGGCCTCCCACACCGAAGCACACATGAGAGGTGAGCACCTTCTTGACTTTAAGAATTCCGACCAACATGCTCTTCCTAGGCTCTATACATGTTCTGACTACTTCCCCCTATGCAAGATCCTCCTCTCCAGTTGTGTAAGTGACCTAGCTAAGACTTACCATAATTTTTTGATCAACTCTATAAAAATTCCATATCAAAATCTAAATAACCTATCATTTCTTATACATATAACCTTAATCAAAATTCTAATTTCTTCCAATACATCTACTAATACACATACTGACATTATTATTTACAATGAGACTTATTGAAAAAAAATACAACCATTAAGAATAGGTTCTTCAATATCCCCCCTTTTATTTCCAATACCTTTAAATAATTTTAAGTCAATATGTGTGATTTGACCTCTTTTCTTTCACATCCTTATTGATAAAAAATATGAAGGTGTTTTTAGGGGAAGTAACTCACTTATCTCAAAACAACTTCTCTTTCCACTTATTATTTTTTTAATCTACTTGAAATAATTGAAATAGGATTGAAAGAGGATTTTAACCACATGTTCACTTAGATAAGAGCCTTAAGTTACATAATTCTAAGTCTACTTAAGAAAACCTGATCTAAAAAAAGTGAGCAACCAAGGTATTCAAATTTTTCCATTTAATGATCATACATGTGATACCTTTTCCAAAAATCTCTTTTGTGGGATGAATACATGGATTTATCAATAAAAATATATATACCTTGTACACACTTTAACAAACATATAAGAAGGATCAAGTAAAAGATATATAACTCCCCCTTTGGCACTTTTTTTCATGAACCAAAACTCCCCATTTTTCACCTTTTTTTATATAAAAAATTCAATATAGGAGAGGATGATTGGAATACCTCATTAACCAAATACACTAGGTATTTTCTAGATTTTAGATTCACTTAAATAATATTTTATTTGACAACCTACTCCTTTATAATAACTCCCCCATTAAGAGGGAACCCATTCCTTCATCATGGTTAATTGCCTTCAAATGTCAAGGTTATCATTGAATAAGTACTCACTCCATGATAGTTGATCACCTCATGTCATTCATAGGTTGTTAAAACACTATTCAGGATAAAACAAATGGTTAATATCAATTGTTTTAAGAACTATTGTGGAATTTTTTCAACCTGATTTCATGTACTTTATTCAACACACAGATTAGATATTCAAACATAACTTGTAAGGTTTTGATATTCAAAATTATACTTGAGTCTTCTCTCGATGTTTACATTTATTCCATTGATAAAAAAATCAATTCCTCTCCCTTTATTTCTAGTATTTGATTTTGTGACCAATAATAAGAGAGGATAACCTTATAAATTTTTAAGGAAATTACCTCAAGAACTTTCTATAAATCTAATTTGTATTTAAATAATTAATTATGGAAGATTTTTAATATCTTTCTCACTTGTCTCCCTCTCTAGGAGACACTCCAACTCACCTTTATCAATATTAGTCTCTTCCATGGATTAATTTTAAGATGTTTCATGTTGAGTGGATACCAAGATGGAACTCTTCAATATTTCATCAAGTTTCAAATAGTGATTCAAGTTCCCTTTTTTTATTTTTTTCTATTTTTTACATCACTCACACCTACATGCCATACATTTAATTTCATATATTAAATAGTAAAAAAAATATAATATAAAATTAAGGGAATAAGGATGAACACTTTTTTCCTTAATGTGAGTAGTAAGGTTGAGAGGGTTTTATCAACCAAATCACTCATTTCACTTCAACCTCTATGCTTTCATTATTGATCTTGAATTTTTTATTTTCTTTGGGTGTCATGGGATTATTCCTCTTTACTTATTCTCTCTTGTGTGGTTTAGACCTATTATCCTTTTCCAATAAATCACTTTCATTCATAGGTGTTTTACCCTTTTCTTTAATCCTTTTCAACATTTATTTTTGGTATGGAAGCATAGTCATACAATTTTTTTCATTGTGACCAGATTTATTACACCATCCACACATATTTCTAGGAACTCTTAGATTTTCATTTGTTGAAAACCTATCATGAAATTAAAAAACCTATATATGGAATTTATTCTTTTTTTTTACTAAAACTTTATTATACCTCTTACAATCTTATAGACTTTTCCAAATCAGTTGATCGAATAATAAAAAGGACTTTTGGAACTGAATTGGCCTGTTTTGAATCTCTACATGGTTTCTTGAGAGCATTTTTCACAGAACTAGTCCCTTTATGATTTTTTTTAGACTAATTTACTATTTATTTGTTTCTTACTTCCAATATATGCATCCATAGATTTTTTTTCAATAATGGCCCATGGTGCCTCCCTTTTTCCCATAATATAATCACCTCACGTTTGGTTTTACATCCTTGGAAACTTCCTTCTTAGAATCCTTGGGAATGGTTTTTCCAAATCTTCTCTATTTTTGAACACCATCTTTTACAGGATATTCTCCCAAGGCAGGTTTTTCTTCTCTTCTTACATGCTTTGTTTTTTGTTGCGGTATTCTATTATAATTAACATATGATTTGTGAAGTGTCAGAACATACCATAACTCATCATAATTTTGAACATATATATTAAAAAATTTACAAAATCTTTCTAAACTACCAAATCTAAATTTGATAAAAAAAATTACTCCCTTTTGTGAATTATGCATTTGTACAACGGGTTATCTTCTTGATTTAAGTATACTCCCCCTAAATTATGGCCTTATTTAAACTTTATCAGTTGATATATTGTGTAAATAATATAATTTCATGTTCCCAAACCTATAATAGTACTAGAATCAACCAAAAACCCTTGGTTTTATCCTTTGGAGTGCATGTTATCTAGAATTTTAAGAACTTAAACCTTGTTGTTTTTTAGCCTCTCTTAGGGGATCACCTCTTTTGTAAATTCTTCCATACACGTTTTAAATGGTGGTATACTTCTCATCACTTATAATCATATATTTTTTAATATAATTTGTTTTAAAACCAACATTATTTAGAAAAAACATATTCGCCATAATGAATAGATTTTGACTTTGATAATAAATTTTTCAAAGAGCTAGAAGTGAATGATTTTTCAAATGGTATCATATTCTCTTTTCCACTATGGTGAGACTCTTTTAGTAAAAGATACAATTATAGTTTGATTAGTTTCTGGATCTTTCCATTTTATCCCAAGATCAAGACATTTCATGTTGAGAGAATATTTCTCCTCAACTGATCTCATATTTTCATCCCATTTTCTCTTAAACTTATAAATATTATCATCATGCATATTTATTGATTATTATAAATATTAATTTATCTATTTAATTATTTTTTCTTTGACCACAATCTTAGAATATTTTATATTCATGGATGTTTTATGAAAAAAAATCAATGTATGGATTACTTTTTCAAGAATAAACTTTTTCATTTTATTCTCACAAAAATGAATTTTTAATTATTCTTAAATTAGGGAAATCATTTTATTGAAAAGTTCCATGGATTATTCTTTAGCTTCAACAAGGTTTATGATATTGTTTCACATTTTCAATTTATTTCCTAGTGTATTCTCTATTTTTCATCTTGATTTTCTAATTGTGCTTTATTTTCAAGATATTCATTAATAAATACAAATATATAAGTGATAACCTCAAGAGGGAAATTCTTCATATACCTTTCAATTTGGGAGTAGAAGTCTTCAAGTATTTTCATAGACTCATATTCTATAGATTCTTTATATCTTGAGCTTCCTTATTCAAGAGGATCACTTTCAAAAAATCTGATAGATGAGGATCTTTCACTTTGATTAGTTGTAAGTAGTGGTTGATCCTTATTTTTCCTTGAGATTTTTCTCAATTTATTTTAATCCATATTCTTTCTATTTTTTAGAGTCTTGGAATAAACCTTAATGTATTCATTAATATGTTTGGAGACTAAGTCTCCCACCTAAGGCACTTCTGAATCAACTTCCAATATGCACTTCATATTGATATTTTAAAAAAAATTGGAAAAAAAATTGACCCAATCAGAGGAATACTGATGCTTTAATACCACTTGTAGAGTCCAGATGGATTATACAGGGACACTGAGGGGCTTATTAAATGTACCTAGCTTTTACTATGTTTTCCTTTTATTTCTAAGTAACTCCTCTTACACTCAAACCTCTACCTCGATTAATATGTATGGATCAATTAATTTTATTTCAACCTTCACCCATGTATACAATGAAAAATAACACATGATATTTATAAGGTCTGGCCTTGATGTGAGAGCCTACTCCTTACCATGTTCAACTGTTGTCAAGTGCATGGATTTTATTATCAATAATAATTGTAATGATTTCAAGTTCAGTTTAGTTCACACAGAAGTTTCAAGGAAGGTATCATTCACTTCCCTGATATGGAATTGTTTATATTGGGGCCACTAGTTATTTAATGGAATTTTTTAGACAGGTACTACCTATTTCTTCAAGACTCCTCCACAAACTAGTGAATAGGTCTTTAGCTTAAAAATGATGATTAGAAAATACACATTCAGGTCAGCCATTTTCTCCACTAAGACTCACTATGATATTTGAACATGGTGGTTCCTAATCTTCAAGAGTCTCAATGTTAAGAAATAATCAAAAAATAAAACATTGATATCTTCTCTTCAATCTTCTTCTTTATCTTATTCTGTAATATAATAATATTATAGGACAGATCATTTCTTCTTCTTTGTCCCTTTTTCGACGGATGATTCTTATTTTTTTAAAGGATCTTCTATTCTTCCTATAGATTTAAATTTTACAAAATATTTAGCATCATATAATTTGAGTGCACTCTCTCTCTTTTTCTCTCAAAGTTCAACTTATAATGGTTTTAATAAGAATAGTTGCATCAAACCCTTTTTTTCATTCTCTTCCTTATTCTCATATTTATATTCATTTTAAATAATTAACATGTTTCTTCTAGTATCCATAAATCATGGTAATTAATAACTCTCTAAAATATACATATTTAATTATTTAAAATATTTGGTCCTTTTAAATCTACCCAAGTTTTCTTTTTTATTCTCCAAAATTCCTAGAATAGATCTTTATGATATTTAAAATATCATGGCCTTCAAACCAAATCTTCATCTATACTTAAATATTCTTGAATACTTATAGGACTTCCATATTCATGTGACATAAGAGTATCATGAATTCTATCTTTAATTTCCTGATTTTAAATTATTTTGATCCGCATAAATATACAGTAACACCTCGGGTTTGTGGATCTTTTATTACCTTCCATATTTATTTTCTCCACATATGTTAACATTTTTTAACTTCTATATGAATCAAAACTCCCCTTTTTTATTCCTCACAATATATAGAAACTTCTTGACCATATCTCTATTTTATTCTATAATGTATGTATTTTCTTCCACATTTTCATGAGATCACATGCATGTTATGATATAAATTGAAGATATTTTAATATCATGCACTTATGGTATGATATCTTCATTTTGATATTCTATAATCCCTATGGTGTGTGAATATCATAACCCAACCCACTGGGGCCTTCCTGGATGGTAGTAAGCTAAGAATGACACCCCAAGCCTACCTCCAAAAGTTAGAGGTTGGAAACTAGTGCTGAGTAGGCATATCACACACATGGGAGGCATTAGCCTAAAGTAATTATACACATGAACACATCTCCACATGAAAATATAATAAAAAAAATTAAATAATTGACACTATAAATGCCTTCATAACATCTAATCCCCCATCAGAGTATGATAAAAGAGTATAGAAATGCAAAAGGTTTAAAACACAATCCCACCAATACTGACAAGGAGTCTGACCTGATAATAAAAAGAAACTCTATATTTTACCATAGTTTGTCTATCCCAATTAACCTACACCTACTTATGGTCTACCTAGAACCCCATTAAAAAGCCTCTTGTTTTCATAAGACATGATACATGTGGGAAAATCCCATGCAAGGGTGAGTATAAACATATCCAGTGGGACACCCTAAAATCACCAAACACAAAGAATCAAAAAGGAAGTGATCTCAAAATCACAAAAGAAATGGGAATAAAGAAGATAACCCAGATATTCTCAAGAAAGGATCCAAGTCTCAAGTTTAGGTTAGTCCTCACTGCTAGCCTAAGGATTCTTCTCAAGACTCCAAGGTAACACTCATCTAGGAGAACTCACTCATTGGTCTCACTATATCGATGGAACTCATCCAATAGGTCTTACTCATCGCGACTTTCAATGTTAAAGTACCAACCAAAACACGTAACATGTTAATAAACTGATATAGGATCACACCCAGGTCTAATGGGGGATACCTGGCCCTAATTGTAATAACCAACTAGGATGGGGATAGCATGCCTTATAAGTTGGATACAGAATACTTGAACCTACCTATGGAAAAATGAGAAAAAGGATCATGCTCTAAGACTTGGAGAGGGATACCTTAACTCTATGAAGGACTAAAACATGGAGGATATCACTCATCCAATTCTTAAGAAGAGATACCACACCATACCATCATGGGGATGGATCAAGGGAACATATCCATTCTGAAACAGTTTGAGGGAATACACCCATGTTATCACTGAAGCTGGACTAAGGGAAAAAAGGTCTCTAACCTTCACTAGAATGAGTACGCAGTGAAGGGTTGTTAGTGAGGATCACTGCAAATTAGATCGTGGTTTCTCTCCACCCTAGTGGGCAGGCTATGCCCTAGCATCGATGGCGGCTTCGATGGCCCTTCCTCCTCTGGGGGAGGGGCCTCAACCTCAGGCACACAATGACCATCACCAGGGTTTCCAGGGTAGGGGTAGAGACTCCTTTATGTTTTCTCAAAATGAAACCCTCTCATTCTTCCCGAACATCAAATTCTCTCTGAACATCCCTGGGATCCTTCATAGCTAACCAGTTGTTCTGATTTCTCTATAGGAATTCATAAATCTTATTCGCTACTCTCTACGGTTTTGGTGGTGAAGTTTGTTTGGTGCCAGCCTCCTGTGGAGATGTTTGACATGTATGTGAATAAGGAATGGGGTTTAAGTCAATTTGTGTTTTTTGGGCTCCTGGGGCCGAGGGAGATTCTTATATATTTTTCCAACGAGGAAGATATGGTGCGGGCTTGGTCCAGATCTGAAATATCTATATGCAGATTTCATTTCCATATTCTTTGTTGGTCGTTTGATCTACACATGAATCATGACCCGTCTAATTTGGTAATTTGGATTCAACTTCCTGTTATCCCCTTTCCCTTACAGAATCCATCTCTTCTTAGTTCAATTGGAAATTCCATCGGTCGCTTCCTATGCGCAGATCGAAGGACATCCACCCTGAAGCATCTGATTGTGGTGTGCATATGTGTTGAAATGGAACTCTCTCAGCCCCCACCAGACATGGTTTGGATTGTGATTAAGGTATAATATAGGTATGCATAACCCATTTTTTATGAATCATGGAAAAAGTTATTCTCTTCCTATTATAGGCAGGGCCACTGCCACCTTGATTTCCAAAAAAGGGCTATAGGTGTTTGCTTGGTTGAACTTCCTACTACATCTGAAGGGCCTTTAGCTCTGGATGTGACTGGTGAATCATGATACATTCAAGATTCTGATTTATTCAGGACCAAGAAGGGGTGCATGGATGTCTCAAGAGGTACAGGACTCCCCTTCCCACCCCCCCTACTGAGGTGACCTAGGGTGTCCAGGAACATGGAGATTCTGAACCTTCGGGTGAGGAGATACACTGGAAGGTCCTTCCCCCTATGGAGGTTCCTATAGGTTTGGGGATGGGGTGTTCTTCAGGAATAGTGAAGAAAGAAACCCCTCAAGAATCAGGGCCATTGGTTTCAGAAGTTTTTGATCGGATGAGAAGGGATTTGGGTGTTAGTCCTTTGTCAAGTGGACCAAAGGTGGTAGTGCAGGAGTGTGAGGTTGGTCTTGGGGATTTACCCCACCTGGATGAATATTCATCCAGGCATCTTACCCCCTCTAGTATTACCTTTGAATCAGGTGCAGTTTTAGTTAGGCAGTTGATCCCCTCCACTTTCATGGAAGTCCCTACTCCAGCTGCTGGCAGACATCTTCAAAATGTGGGTTGGTAAGATACAAACAATCAACCATAGTAGATGGGCTGCCGATTTGAGAAACCTAGAGGTTCAGAGTTACCCGAGAAGGTCTTACAGTCTGGTTCATCCTATGCTGATGCGGTGAATTTTGGCGGTATGGTTATCCATTCTCTTAATAGTTTCACATTGTTGGAAGGTGAAGAGTGTCATGTGGTTGAGTAAGGGGATGTAGAGGAGGTTTTCTATGAGGAGATCATTACCTCATGTTTGGAGGGTTCTCAGGATGATAGATATTCTAACTCGGATTCCCCTATCGAGCCAAAGGAAGTGAAACTTGTAGAGGAATATATCAGATTCTCTTCAAAGAAAGGTAAAAACACCCTCATAGACTCAGAAGGGTTCATAAAGCACTCTCTTAGTTAGAAAAAGAAAAAATACTGCCATTATTACCTATCCCTCCTATCACTATACCCTCAATCAAAGGGAAGATCCCTCAAAAGGTTCCCAAGTAGGCGGTGACAAAGCTTGAACCCCCTGCAGGGAAATCACATACCACTGATATGGAGAATGCAAGAAAGGAGAAGATTGTACCAAATATCCATCAATACAGGAAAGAATTGATGGAATGTGATGAATGGTAATCAATTCTTGATTGCAATGAAGCTTTCTTAGACAAGATCTTAGAGGTAATAACTATTCAAGTAGAGTTTGATAGGCTGGTAGGGAGGCGGTTCTAGGCTACCCTTTCTAAAGAAAAGGGTGCATGGGCCCATAAAAAACTTGGAATTTTGGCACGTGGATTTAATGGGTATAAGATTATGGTGGAAGATCTTATAAAAACTTGGGACAAGATGGTTTACACCTTTGAAAACCTCCTCAATGATGATTGGGATGAGAAGGATCCCGGCCTCCAATAGACTCTTCTCAGAGGTAAGGTATCCAAAAGGATCAAACTACAACTCATTGATTCAACTATTTCATATCATGTTGATTGACTGTCTACCTGTGTACTGGATTGGTTTCTCACTTTTCCCGAAAAGTGTTTTTCATAATTAAAAACATATATTTTGAGGAATGGGTACACAATGTGTATGGAGGGTATACGGTGTGTCTCTCTCTAATCCCAGGCTAACCCATGTCCTGCCAACTCACAGGGCATGTTCTTCTCAATACATAGCTTGTTATAATTACACAGTATGTAGAAGTTAGGCTGGTTACTTGGACATGTGTCATCTTCTCATGATCATGTACTCTCTGAAGTACATGGTTGTGCCCCAACACACACGACATGTGGGGTCACATGGATTCCTAGGATTATACTCCCTATACAGACCAAGTTGTATGGATAAGGATCACATAGTATGTGGGTCCCCTACATAGTGTATGATATTCAATTATTCATGTAAACCCTATTCGATGCACATAAAGGGTTACATGGCATGTGTTTCTCCAAACTACATGTCGTGTGGTTGGGAAAAATCCAGAAACTTTGTCTCATTAACTTATCTCTGCTCCTAAAACTATTGCCTCCACTTCCAATGTAATTCTCAGCCATAACACCCGAAATCGCAATGAACAAACCTGTATAATCATCGGTGGACAGATTCTAGCCACCCTTTTCTTAAAAAAAATTGGCATTGCACCTCTATAAATACTTTCTCAATCTGACTCATTGAACCATTGTCGCACTGTGCACCACCTGCATACTAAGAATTGTTTCATCATAATTCATCTATTTTCCATCAATATTACATCATCATCATGAAAACTCCATTACATCTCTAAATCTGACACCAAACCCATATAATTAATTTATAAAAATAATAAATAATCATGTTTTGAAATGGGTTCCAAGATATAGTCAAATCATTGACCAATCGAAAACTGGTGATGAATGTAGAAAAGAGGGAGAAAAATATGAAACACAAAATAGAGAAATGGAAATTGGACATTTTTTGGTTTACCTTTTATTCATTGATGGAGAATGGTCGATCATAATCAAATATACAATTCCAAAAATAACCAAGAATGGATGTCATGGAAAATGATGATTTCAGATTAGTTTTTTGGGGATTAATCCTTAATTATGTCATAATCAAGAATGGGAAAAGATCATAAAACAAAATCCCTACCTCAATATAATATCAATCATTGATGAAGAATGATTTTGTGCCTTTTTCATTGGCAAGATCCAAGAACTCTATCAATGACAACAAAACCCATGGTATTCTGATCATCAATCCATGATTCCAATATTTTCCACCAATGCTCTCCTCATGATTCCAATATTTTCCACCAATTCTCTCCTCTATAACCCTCTTTTCCAATCTCTAGGGTTATGCATCTAACCCTAGAGAGCATCTATGGTAGATATTAAATAGAGGAGGATTAGTTTTTAGGTAATTAATAGAAAATAAATTATTTAATTTATTTATTCATCTATTATTTATCCCACAACTACACTTAAACAAAATTCATGACTCACACAAAAGTTATTTCACACCTAGAGTAAAACTCACGTTTTATATTTAATGGTGGTCTTAGTTTTTTCATTAGAGACATTGTTAATGATATATTCTATTATTTATGAAAAAAACTATGTAAGCATGATATATTATACTTAATATTTTTAATATATCAATATCGAACCTCCACAGGGATTGGAATTCCACACCAAATTTGTTCCTTACTCTAAAAATATTATTTAAAATATTCCAAAGAATCATATAGTAGAAAACAGATTCATTGCATTCTCCCCAACTTTGGTGTTTTTTATCCCGAAAAGAAAAACCTACCCAAAGAGATGAGGGTACTAAGATCACATTTAGTTCTCCCACTCTTAGGTTCTCTCCTAAAGATTCCCATGATACTAATAAAAATTTACTAAGGGAATAAATCTCTAAAAAATATCTTCTCCTACCGATCCTTGATGGATACCGAGTACTCTTAAAGGGTAACTCCATCCACAATGTCTAAATCACGCTAGTTATTAACATGAAATAGATCATGCACATATCTCCTAAACTAAAACACATGGAAAATTTCATGCACCTAGTCTAACTACAGTGGTAAGGCTGAGAAGTATACCACCTCGGCAACCCTGCACAATATCTAGAAAATTTCAATGAATCTCAAAGATATATTGTAACCTCAGCTAAATCTCTATAGTTATATTCAATATGAGATCTTAAGGAACACATAGACTCCCTCATATAACTCCAAATACCTTATTTATCAGTCTATATATGACTTTTGACAGCTCGGGGAAGTCCCCATCCACTCTTGTATGATCTGCATCTTCTCTTTTATTTCTTGCATGAACTCTGGGCCCATAAGTGTTGTCTCTCCTAGCTTTGTATATCACATCAGTGACCTGTAGGATCTCTTATACAATGCCTTTAATGGTTCCATGTGAATGGTGTAATAGTAACTATTTTTATACACAAACTCCACCAAGGGTGGGTGATCCTCCTAGCTACAGAAAAAATCCAACACTCAAGTCTATAGAATGTCCTCTAGAACCTGAATGGTCTTCTCTATATGGTTGTCTATCTGAGGGTGGAACATCATTTTCATCTATAACTATGTCCCAAAAGACTCATGTAATCCTCTCCACAATTGAGATGTGAAGAAATCATCATGGTCTAAAAAAAATTTCAAGGGAACTCCAAGAATTCATACTATCTTCTACATGTACAGGCATCCTAAACTCTCTACTAAACTCTATTCTTGGATGTTTAGGAAGTGGACCAACTTTGAGATTAAATCTATGATCACCCAGATAGCGTCATGACCACTTGATGATCATATAAGTCTTATCACAAAATCCATAGAGATACCATACCACTTCCACTTTGGCACCTCAAAGGATAAACTCGGTGGTACTTAATGCTTATACTTCACCTTCTAGAAAGTGAGGTATTGAGATATTAACTTAGCTACACTCTTCTTTATCCTTGGACACCAAAACCGATGCTGAAGGTATTGGTACATCTTCACCACTCCTATATGTACCGCTAAGGGAGATATATGAAACTCCCATAGAACCTCTTCTTGTAGTGTTTTCAGTACCATCATTTATCCTCATAAAATGATGATGTTATATCCACCTTCATAAAATTCATTATAAGCATGTATCGTGGATATCTGGTCATGAAATACCTCACAATAGATATCTAAAAATTGGACTTCCCTAACATGCAAGAGAAGTTTTGGGGTCACAACCATCAACTGGTGATATGTTTCTCCACCCTCATTCATGAGGTTCAACTACAAAGAGTCTAACTTCTCTGTTAACTCACTCAAAAACTATGAATGGGATTTCCTATTGAGAGCATTTATCACCATGTTCCCTTTATCAGGAGTATAGACTATATCAAAATCATAGTCCTGTAGAAACTCCATCCATCACTTCTATCCCAGGTTAAGATATTTTTATAAGAAGATATACCTAAGACTCTTATGGTTAGAATAGATGATGAATCACCCTCCTGTAAGATAATATCACTAATACATTATGGAGAAAACTACTGTTTCCCAATCCAAATTATGGGTTATGTAATTATGCTCATTAGGTCTCAGTTTTCAAGACCCATAAGAAATCACAACCTACCTTTTCATCAGAACAAATCCAATCCTAGAACTGGAGGCATCATAGAACATAATGTTCTAAAAACTCACCTTTGGAAGTCTCAATATAGAGGCACTCATCAACCAATGATATAGATCCTTAAAATCCTACTAACACTTCTTTATCCACATGAAAGGATTACTATTTTAGGTCAAGGAATACATAGGTATCATGGTCCTAGAGAAATCAGGTATAAATATCCAATAATAGTATACTAACCTAAGGAAGCTCTACACCTCGGTCACACTCTTGTATGGATCATAATCTATCACTACCTTGATCTTTGTCGGGTCTACTTATACTCCCTCCTCTATGATAACATTTCCCATAAAGTGGACCTCTTGATTCTATAATTGACACTTTGAGAGTTTCCCATAAATTTAGTTCTCCCATAGTATGTCTAGTACCATCATCAAATTTCTTGTATGCTCCTCCTCTGACGCTGAGTACATGAGGATTTCATCATTGAAGACCACCATGAACCGATCTAAGAAGGGATAAAATATTTGGTTCATGAGTCCCATGAACATAGCTAGGGTATTCATCACACTGAAGGGAATAACCAAGTACTCATAGTGATTTTAGTATCACTAAAATGTCATCTTTGGTATATCTTCCTCTCAAGCTTGATACTGGTGATAACTTAATCTAATGTAAATATTCGAGAATCACCTCTCCCCTTCCAACTAGTCAAAGAGGTTTTCAATTCTCAGAAGTGGATACTTATTCTTGATAGTCACATAATTCAAGAAATGATCATCCATGCATAACATTATTCTCTCATCCACCTTCTTGACAAATAACACTTAGGGATTTCTAGGGGGACACACTGGGTCTAATGAAGCCCTTCCTCTATAGATCCTATAACTTCACCTTCATATCTTGTATATCTATGAGGACCATCTAATATGATGGTGAAAATATTAGGGTATTCCAAAGGTGTAGGTCTGTGAAAATTTTGATATCTGGATGGGGAGGTAATCCTGGAACAACCTCAGGGAATACATCCTCATACTTCTCCACCATTGTAGGAAAGTGAAGGGTTGTACTATCCAACTAATGAGAAATTACTTTTATCCTCCTATGTATGATCCCATACTACTCTACATGGTATTATTTCTCACTAATGAAGGAAAATTTCATCACATCATCTCAGATTCATTGTATCCTCTACTTGAAATAGTCAATTTTCATATGGACTTCAAAGAGCTAGTCCATACCTAACATGACATCATAAGTCCTCATCGCAGCTATGAAGAGTTATATACAAAACTTTATCCTCCAAGAGTCATATCATGCTATTATTAAAAAAAATTATTGCCAAATCTTCCCTGTTAGGAGTCTTTAATCGCAAATGTTGATCTAAAGGCTCCATTGGAATATCCAGGACTTGAAAAGGGGATGCATAAAGGAAAGAGTGGTATGTGCCTGTGTTTATCAAAATAGTGGCTAAAGTAAAGAAGACATGGATCATACCTTATATCATACCTGGATCCTTTAGGTTTTATGCCTCAACTTCTTGTAGGTGTCCATGTCCCTAGACACCACCTCCCTAAGCCTAGAATAAACCACCTAGGGGTGGTAGCGATGGAAATAGATAATAACATCAGCCACTTCCTATATCCATCCTAGATCCTATTCCACGATCACCACCCTACAAACCTCCCTTATCAAGTCATTGTATATACCTTGGTGGACAATTTATCTTATACATTTCTATAGGATGGAGAATTAGGAAATCTGATGTGATATAACCTCACCCATCATAGGAATAGCACCGCCTCTCCCTCAACTGGCTGGAACTTCCCTAAGATCCCTAAGCGGCTGACACTCTGTCCTAATATTGCCTCCAAAACTACCTCACATATCTAGATCCCTAAGTATAACATAGACTTTCAACTACTAAGATCTTATATCTAGGGTATCCAATACCATAACCAATGGTAGGCAACTACTCTTCCAATAATCTCTCCACAACCAAGGCATGCTTTAGCACCTGGTGTAATAAGGGATGTAAAGAGATACAACTCCGTCTCAGATATCTTGGTGAAGGGAATTCTCAAAGGTCCATTATCAAAATTATATATCATGAACCATATCCATAGAATACTATTATAGGTTGGTGAACCTTAATGCATACTCTCTGACTATCATGATGCCCTGATAGAGCTTCTGAAGCTCCTAGATATGCACTGCCTACAACATCACTGGATAAAGTCCTCTTTAAAGAGGTACTCGAACTATGCACAGGTGAGATTCACCTCATCATGCATCTGCATCATCAAGATCTATCATTGTCTAGATGGTCTATGGATAAAGTTTAATTCTATGACCACCATCTGGTTGGCAGGGGTCCTAATAAGGCATAAAACTTTCTCTACTTCCTTGAGATAGTTCTCTACGAACTTGGCGTCTGGATTTCCCCAAAACCTTGGTAGTAAATACCTCTTTAACTCATAAATCATGATCACCCTACACACATCATCTTCTAGTACTTCCAAGACAATTAGCTTCTTGATGGTTGGTAGTACTTTCAGTAATCCACCCAGAGGAATTGCCTCCTGCATAGGTCCTTGGACTGAGGCCTCATCTCTAAGTGAATCGTCATAAATATTATTGTAGAATCCTAGTTAGCATTCATAATATAGCTAACTATAAATAGTAAAAACAAACCATGGTCAAGATATCATATCTGGGGATTCAACTCAAGAAGGACATGGAAACCACAAGACAACCTGCTTTGATACCACTATGTTGTGACCTAACCCATCAGGGCTCGCCTGGCTGGCAGTAAGCCAAGAGAGACACCCCAATGCCACCTCCAATAGTCCAAGGGTTAGCAACTAGTTCTGAGTAGGCATATCACACACATGGGAGGCCTTATCCTAAAATACATTTACACACACACATCACTGCACACTGGTATAATACAAAAAGGTAAGAAACTTATATTGTAAATGCATACATAACATATAGTCTCACATAAAAGTATGAAAAAAGAGTATGAAAATATAAAATGTCCCAAATATAATCCCACCAATACTAACAAGGAGTATGGCCTATTAACAAAAGGGGGTTGCTACCAAAAAGAAATTCTAGGTTTGTAATATCTCATTACTTTTTTTAGGTAATCCTAGACACTTATTTTGATCATGATTCAGTTGGGTCCTATCTCGGGTTGTTTTGGGTGAAATTTAGAAAATTTTGGAGGTTTTCTAGGATGTCCACGGTTCACACATGGTTTGACCAAACCATGCCCCCTAGTGAAAATCATGCAACCCTAGACAGTGAAGGTTTTCATAGTTGGCGCACAGTTTGAAAAACTATGTGCCCAACTAGGATAAACTATGAACCTTGGACAGTGAGTTCGGAGGGGGATCATGGTTAGGGATTTCAGTTTTTCTAACCGTGTGTCCCTCTCTAGGAAACCATTCACGCGGGATTAATTTATTCCAAAAATTTATTTTAAAATCCCAAACCCCCTAATTTAACCCCTGGTTGAACCCCACATGACCTAACTCGAATTAATTTTCTTAGGAGGCTCTCAAGAATCAATTTTGGCTCCTCAAAACCCCTTCTCTTGGCAGATCAAAGTGTGTTTGATCACATTTAATCTCCTCTAGTAAGTGGATCTTCTGTTGTGATCTTTCTTATGGTCTCTCATTCCTTCCTCCTTAGAGTTTGATGGATCATCACGTGTTGTATGGTTCTAAAATCCATTTTATGGGATCTTCATTCTAGGTTTTATTTCTTGATCTCCTACACCTTCTCTCTTCATTGGTGAATCCTATTGTGGGTGTCAATTCTTGAATTTGATGGTTCTATTTGATATTTTCCATATAATTGATACCATGATTTTATTGACTTGTTTGAAATGGATTTCAATTGATTTATAAAACCTTGATTTGAAGTGATTTAATTATATAATTTAAAATTACATGGATTTTGGGAAAAAAACCCCAATTCTAATGGAATCGGAATTTAGGGTGTGTTTTGAGAAATGATGGAATTGATGAAATGATTTAAGAATTGATTTTAGAAAATGGATTAAATGGAAATGATGAAAAACTATAATTGGTTCTGTATTTAAAAGGAATGAAATGATGAAAAACTCATGGTTTGGTTTTGAAAATTAATTAACATATTGAAACTAAAAATTGGAAAATTGAATTTTGAAAGATGAGTTTATTTGAAATGAGATGAGTTTCCCTTTTTTATTGATTGATTGATCACATGTGAGCCTAGGTAGTTAGTGGGTTATTTGGGACAATCATTCTAGGATGATGATTCCCTGTCAATGGATTAATGGTGAAAACTTTAACAAAAACCTAGTTCAGTATATCTTCTCTCTAATGGGATGTTGATGAGTCCTATTAAACTTGAGCCTGAGAGACATGCTTACACATACTTAGTCATGATCAATGATATAAGAAGTGTGAGGATCCTATAGCCAAAAACTAACGTACCATAGGTCAGATGACCATGGGGGTTTTTGTGATTGTTTTGATTATATATTACATAGATTATAGAATTTTTTTTCATGCTAAATGATTTTATATAAAATTTTTATTTAAGTAATGTTTGAAGTTTTTCAATCCTTTAAAAAAATCATGTTTTGTTTTAAATATAAAAATTATATAATATTTTATGTCCTGTTTTATTTAAATTGAAAGAATTATTTGGTTTATTATTATGGAATATATTATGGAAAACTTGTTGAAACCCTTCTGGGATTTATAGCTCACACCCTACCTTTTCCTTCAGGTTTTTATAGATTTTCTTATGTCAGGTCCAAGCAAAGGGAAAGCACCACTTAGAGGTGGTGGATGTTCTTGATCCTTTGGAACTTGGGTTGTTTTTTCATCTTGGGATTTTTTTTATTTCTACTAATTACTTTGATGATGTACTATTCTGGGTTTTAATATACCTATTTGGTTTCTGGTACTTTCTCTTTTTGGATTGTTGAGCATACTGACTTGTAATCTTTTATCTTTTAATGTTTTGTGGTAAATTTTTTCCCTCTTATCTTATATGATGCCAGGTGCTAGTCGCCAACCCATGGGGATCGAGAATGCCCTTAGAGCTATGTTAGTTTTGTCTTGGGTATCAGGGTACCAGGGTATCCGGGTTGGTTCGTGAAAAATTAGTATCAGAGGGACAGGTTAATCATATTTCTTTGATGTCAATATGCATTTTGGGTTATCTTGTTAGGAATTAAGAGGTAGTTATGATCGAGTGCATGGACAGATCTCATCATAACAATCATTAAGTCTCCATGGGTGGTATGGGAAAATAATCTTGAAGAATAATTTGATCTAATTCTAGTATTTTCCATACTATTTATTTGGATATATTGAAATCCAAATATCGATATCTTATCTGATGTGACTAATTTTTTCATTTCTGTTGTTTGAGTTATTGATTTGAGTAACCCTTTAATGTATTCAATGTTGTTTGTTGATGTTGTGTAGCACCATGCCTCTGAGAAGACTTTTGAATAGTCCCTAGGAGGAAGATTATGGTGAACCAGAGAGATTGGATCCTCCCATGGACTAGAATCATGTTGATATTATTGTGAATTTTATCCAAGCTCTAGGAGGGGCACCTACACCTATTCTCGTTTAGGATCCCATTATGGGACCTCAAAGGGATGAATCTCGAAATCATTCCTAGGAGTTACTTCACAAAAAGTCACCAGTGTTACAAGGATCTAATGATCCTCAATAGAAGGAGGATTGGTTGAGGAATATAGAGACTCTATTTGATTTCTTAGGAATTCATGATTTTATTAAGATGAAATGTTCCACATTAAAGCTAGAGAGACCTAGCAGTTGATGGTGGGATTCAATGATCATGGATAAGAATCATGAGGGTTTATAATGTAAATACTTTGAGGTTTTATTTTCATTGATTGGTTGTATCCATAGTATATTGTGCTAGCTAATGCTATGGAGATTTTCAAACTCAAATAAGCTTATAGGATCATGAAAGATTATACGAAACACTTTGTTGATCTTGTGCAGTTTAAACTTGAGATTATATCAAATTAAAATATGAAGACCTAAAAGTTTGAGATGGGTCTTCAACCTGATATTTTTTATCAGGTTTTCTTGTTAAATCTCACTTATTATGATGACATGCTGGATAGGGATTTGATGGTTGAGCTTGACCTAGCTGGAAAGTCTGAGTTGATAGGAGTTCCTTTTTCTCCCAGTGGAAATTCTGTGAGTTCCTTTATGGGAAAGAGAAATCATGATGAATATCATGGTGAATCATGATAGCATTCATCCTCTAAATCTCTTTTGGTTCCTAGTATAGTCCCATTGACTTGCTTCCAGTGTGGCAATCCTGGTCATTTAAAACAGGTTTACACTGAGGCACCCAAGATCTAAAGATCCTATGAATACTCAGGTCACTTGAAAAAAATTCTTTTATATATTTTCTACCCCACATAGTTTCATGGTCTCATCAACACCTAAAAGTACTATGGTGCAATTATATTCTTCATAAACAAATGGGTTCCATCCATAAGCATTCGGAAAAAAGATTCTTCATGTAGTGGAAGAGTCTTCAGAGGAAGCAGATATGGGTCCAGTGACCATGAGAGGTACCATCACTATAGCTTCATCTTTAGTGATTTATTTATTTAATATCGGTGCATCTCATTCATTTATATCAACTTGTATTGTAGACTTACTAAATATTCCTATAAATCTTTTGTCTTATGTGATGGATATTACTATACCCCTTGAAACGAAGAGAGAGTAGGGTCTCCATTGTCCTGCTTGTATCTTCTCTTTATCATAGATCAAGATTACCTGGGATTTTATGATTCTTAACATGAAAAATCTTGATGTCATTTTCAGTATGGATTGGATTATTTCTAATAAGGCCTGAATTTACTGTTATCTTTGATGAGTCTCCTTTACTATGCCCGATAGGGTGTTTCATATCTTTCAAGGAGAATGGAACCAGAGTTCAAGTATATATGGACCTTATTATTCAAGGTTGGGGAAAGTAATATCAGTGCTTTATTTTAATCTGTAGTAGTAATCCTTGAGCAATGATCTTCCTCTTGTTTTTTTTCAATTTTCCCAACATGTTTCCTTCTGATTTCTCTAGTTTTTCACCAGTAAGAGAGGTATAGTTTTCTATTTATTTATTGCATGTTACTTAATTGATATATATATCTTATTACCATATGGAACCAACTAAAATGAAAGAGTTAAAAACTTAGTTATATGGTCTATTAAATAAATGATTTATACACCCGAGTGTATCACCTTGGGTGAAGCTTGTTCTATTTGCTAAGAAAGATGATAGAACACTTCGGATATGTGTTGATTACCAAAAACTAAACCGATTTAAGGTAAAGAAAAAGTATTCATTTCCATGGATTGATGATCTGTTTGACCAGTTTAAAGGGGTGAAATGATTCTTGGAGATCAATCTTTGATCTGGTTATCACCAGTTGAGAATAAAAGAATATGGCATTCTGAAAACCACCTTCTAGAGTAGGTATGACCATTATGAGTATCTTTACATGCCATTTGGTCTAACCAATGCTCCTACAGTCTTTATAGATTTGATGAATAGGATATTCCATGGGTATCTTGATACGTTCATGGTGGTCTTTTTGGTTGACATCCTGGTTTACTCTCAATCTGAGTAGGATCATGCATATCATCTGAGAGTTGTTCTATAATTGTTGATAAATCACTAACTCTATTCCAAGATATCAAAATGTTATTTATGGATTCAGGAAGTGAAGTTCTTGGGACACATAATCTCATAACATGGTATCTCAGTTGAGCCTAAAAAGGTGAAAGTTGTTATAACATGTTAGCAACCTCAAAAAAATTCAAGATTCAGAGTTTCTTAGGTCTAGTGGGGTATTATCATAATTTTGTAAATTATTTCTCAAATTTGGCTTCTCTAATGACCACTCTTACTCAGAAGGGGTAAAGTTCATTTGGGATGAAAAATTTCAGAGTTCTTTTGTTGAGCTGAAACATCTTTTGACTTCTGTGCTGGTGTTGACTCTTATAGAGGCTGGGTGGGGCAATGTTGTCTTTTGTGATGCATCAAGTTTGGGATTGGGTTGTGTTCTTGTGTAGGGTGATAATTTGGTAGTCTTTTGTTATTGGCATATTATTCCACATGAGAATAATTATCCAACCCATGAACTTGAACTCGCAGTCGTGATGCATGCACTTAAGAGTTGGTGGCATTGCCTTTTTGTAGAAAGGTTTACCGTGTATTCCGGCCATAAGAGATTGAGTTATATATTATCTCAAAAGGATTTTAATCTCCACCATAGGTATTGGTTAGAGTACCTATTTTCCTTTGATTTCAACATTGTCTATACCCTGGGGAAAGGGAATGTCATTGCTGATGCTTTGAGCATGAAACTTCTGACCTAGGTCATGAAAGAATCATATGAAGAGTGGAATTTGATGGCTATTTTTTGAATATCTCAATTTAGGGGTCCAATAGTAAGAGTCCAAGTTTGTATTGGAAAGTGTTAAGTTAACCTATGGTCTTCTCGAGATGATTCAGGAACAGCATCCTAGTGATGAATTCTATAGCATCAGGGACTCTCTTTATGGTGGGGAGATCGTTGTTGAGTGATAGTTCTCCACAGAGGTTGTCCTATGTTTTCAAAATTGTTTTTTGTTCCTTTTTCCATGATAAAATCTATAATGGGGATTTCTATAATTCCCAATGGGCAGTGCACCCAGTAACCACAATATGTTCTATGATATGCGGTGATGATTCTAGTGGTCAGGTATGAGACAGGGCATCTCTCACTTTGTTTCATGTTATTATACTTTCCAACATGTCAAAGTCAAGCACTAGAAAGCTTTGGGTTTTATCCATACCTTTACAGTGCTAACTTGGAATTGGGATGAGATTTATATGGAATTTTTATTTGGGTTTCTATGCATCCATAGAAAGAAGAATGTGATATGGGTTGCAATCAATTGGCTGACCAAATCGGATCACTTTATACCCATTCATGATATGACCTAAGTTGAGGAGTTGGGAAATATATAGGTGAAAGTGATTTTTCATTTTCATGGAGTTCCATATATTATAGTCTCTGATATAGATCACCATTTTACCTCTCATTTTTGGAAAGTTCTTCAGGAGATTATGGGATCTCAAGTTCGTTTGAGTATGGCATACCATTTGGAGATGGGTGGCCATATAGAGAGGGATATACAGATTCTTGAGTATATTCTATGTGTCTACATTCCTGAATTTAATAGAGCTTGGGATGTTTATTTGGGACTCATTGAGTTCTTTTATAACAATAGTTACCAGTTTGTGATCAGAATGGATCCTTTTGAGGCCTTGTATGTTAGGTCATGTAAATATTTGTTATGTTGGTCAGAGATCGGTGAAACCTCCTTGGTTGGACTATGTTTGGTCTAAGAGATGATAGTGAAGATTTAAATGATTATTTAGATAATTTTAATGACACGGAGCCAGTATAAATCCTATATTGATCATCATCATAGACTGTTGGAGTTCTTTGTTAGTGACTGGGTGTTCTTGGGAGTTTCACCTCAGTTGGGTCACCGGTATCTTAGGAGGCAAGGAAATCTTGTTCCTTTTTATGTGGGAACTTTTGAAGTTTTTTAGAAAGTGGGGGAACCTTATTACCATTTATAACTTCTACCACAATTGACATTGATACATAATGTGTTCCATGTACCACAGCTTCAAAAATATCTTTCCAACCCATCTCATGTCTTGAGTTGGGAGGATCTTGACATTGAGCCTGATTTATCTGTTACTGAGCATCCAGTCAGGATAGTTGATTCATAGAAAAAGGTACTTCATGGGAGGATTATACCTTTGGTCCATGTGTTATAGAAACATGGTTCTGATTCTCATGAAACTTTGGAGTGTCAGGCACTGATGAGTGAGCAGTGACCTCATATTTTTTATATGGAAACTTATTGATAGTCATTCTAGGGACAAGAAGTTTTTATGTTGGGGAGGTTTTAACATCTCGTTACTTGTTTTTAGGTACTCCTCAACCCTTATTTGGATCATGCTTAGGTTGAGGGTTGTCTTGGGTTCTTTTGGGTAAAATTTGGAAAAATAATTAGGTTTTCTAGGCTATGTACAGTTAGTGCATGGTTTGACCAAACCATCCCCCCCCCCAATGCAAATCATTAAACCATGGAAAGTAAGGGATTTCATGGTTGGTGCACAGTTTGACAAACCGTTCATGAACCTAGGAGAAACAATTTGACTTAAATAGTGATTCTAGATGGGGTGCATGGTTAGGGCACAAGATTTTTCTAACCATTTGGCCCTCTCTAGTAAACTGTGTGCACAGGATTAATTTATTCCAAAATTTTATTTTGAACTCCTAAACCCTAGCATTTTAACCCTAGATAGACCCAAACTCAACCTAACTATAATTCCTTGTCTTAAGAGGCTCTCAAGAAGTGGTTTTGGCTCCTAAAACCCCTTCTCTTAGAATATATAAGTGTGGTTGATCATGTTTAATCTCCTATGGTAAGTGGATCTTCTCTCATGATTTTTCTTCTATCTCTTATTCCTCCCTCCTTATAGTTTGATGGATCACCACATGTTGGATGGATCTAAACTATGTTTAATGGGATCTTGATTTTAGGTTTGATTTCTTGATCTTTGGCACCTTCGTTCTTTGTTGGCGAATCCTACTGCAAGTGTCTATTTTTTATCTTTGATTAAAGGTAGGTGGTATCATTTGATATTTTTCATATAATTGATACCTTGATTTTATTTACTTGTTTTAAATAGATTTAAATTTATTTATAAAACCTTGATTTGAATTTATTTGATTATGGAATTTGAAATGGAGTGGATTTTGGGGGGAAAACCCCAATTCTAATGGAATTGGAATTTGGGGTGTGTTTTGAGAAATGATAGGATTGATGAAATGATTTGATAATTGATTTTAGAAATTTTATTAAATTAAAATGATGAAAACATGTGATTGGTTTTGTATTGAAAATGCGTGAAATGATTAAAAACTCATTTTTTAGTTTTGAAGTTGAATTGGCATATTGAAACTAAAAATTGGTAAATTGAATTGTGGATGGTCATTTGATTTGAAATGAGATTATTTTACCTTTTCTATTGATTTACTAATCACATGTGATCCTGGGTAGTTAGTGGGTTATTTGGGGCAAGCATGTTAGGATGGTGATTCCCTAGCAATGTATTGATGATGACAGCTCTAACAAAAACCTATTTTGACTTATCTTATCCCCAATGGGATGTTAATGAGTCATATTCAGCTTGAGCTTAAGGAACGTGTGTACACATACTTAGTTTTGATCAATGATATGAGAAGTGTTGGGATCCTATAGACAAAAAATAACGTACTGCATAGCATATGACCATGGTGCTTGTTATGATTGTTTTGATTATATATTTCATTGATTATGGAACTATTTTATTCATGAAAAATGAATTATATAAATTCTTTTATGTAAAATGTTTATTTAGTCCATGTTTTAATGTTTTCCATCCTTTGAAAAGAAGCATGTTTTGTTTTAAATATTAAAATGATATAATATTCCAAGCCATGTTTTATTTAAATTGAAAGCATGATTTGGTTTATTATTATGGAATATGTTATGGAACACTTGGTGAGATCCTACTAGGCTTTATATCTCAAACCCTACCTTTTCCTTCAGGCATTTTTATATTTTCTTATTCCAGGTCTGAGCAAAGGTAAAGCACTACTTGGAGGTGGTGGATGTTCTTGATCCTTTGGACCTTGGGTTGTTGTTGTGTCTTGGAATGTTTTTTTATATGCTAAGTACTTTGATGATGTATTTTTTTGAGTATTTTTTATTCCTGTTTGGTTTTTGGTACTTTCTTTATTTGGAATATTGAGTATACTGACTTGTAATCTTTTATCTTCTGTTGTTTTGTGGTAAATTTATTCCCTCTTTTATCTTGTATGATACTGGGTGCTAGTCACCAAACCATGGGGATCATGAATTCCCTTAGGATTATGTCAGTGTCGGATTGGGTATCAGGGTACCAGGGTATCCAGGATGGTTCGTGATAGGGTTCCTCTATGGTCCATCTAGCCCAACTATACTCCACCTACTCCCAGTCCACCTAGAACTCCATTAAAAGGCATGTCGTCTACATGATACATGACATGTGCGGGCAGAGCTCATGCAAGGGTTAGTATAAACATACCTAGTATGACACCCCAAAATCACCAAACACAAAGCATCAAAGAAAGATTTATCTCTAAATCACAAAATAAAGGGGGATAAACAAAATATCCTATATATTCTCAAGAAAGGATCCAAATCTCAAGGTGTGGTCAGTCCTCACTACCAGCCTAGGGATTCTACTTGAGGCTCCAAGGTAACACTCATCTAGGATAACTCACTCATCAGTCTCAATATACTAATGTCACTCATCTATTAGGTATTAATCATCATGGTTTTCCATGTTGAAGCACTAATAGGAACACATAAGATGTCGATACACAGATAGGGGATCACACTCAGGTCCAATGGGAGATACCTAACCCTAACTGGAATAACCAACTAGGAAGGGGATTGCATTCCTTGGAAGTCAGATACAGAATTCTTGATCCTACCTAAGGAAGAATGATATAGAGGATCACACCCCAGGCCTCATAGAGGGACACCTAACTCTATCTAGGACTAACCTTCAGAGGGGATCTCTCATCCTATGCTTGGGATGGGATATCTCACCATACCCTCATGGGTATGGATCAAGGGAATTTATCCATATTGAAATGGTCCAATGGAATACACCCATGCTATCACCAAATCTGGACCAAGGGAAACAAGGGCTCTAACCTTCCCAGGAAGGAGTGCACAATGTGTACTGGGGGTGCACAGTGTGTCACTCTCTAAGCCTAGGATTACTCGTGTCCTACCATCTCACAATACATGTTCTTCTCAATAGAAATCATGTTGTGATGACACACGGCGTTTAGAGGTTAGGCTAGGTACTCAATCATACGTCGTTTTCTCATTCCCATGCACTCTCTAAAGTACATAGGGTGTACCCTGACACACACAGCATGTGGGGTCACATGGATTCCTGGGTATGTACTCATTGTACACACTGAGTTGTTCGGAAAAGGATCACATGGCGTGTGATATTTAATTATTCACGTAAACCCTAGCTATCACACAGAAAGTACTACACTTAGTGTGTTATTCCGAACTACACGCTATGTAGTCAAGAAAAATATCGAAAATATAGATTGTTCAAGCATATTCTCTCTTGGTGCCATCACCTCCTCTTCAGCCGCAATTCTCAGCCATAAATCCTATAATCACATTAAACATCCCTACATAATCTCTAGTTTTTCTTAGAAATCACCCATCATTACACCTCTAGAAATACCTGCTCGATTAAGCTTGTGGAACCACCGTCACACTGCATGCCGCCCACATGCCAAGAACCGCATCACCAAAATCCATCGATCCACCATAGATCTTCCATCATCATCATCACACCTTCATCACATCTCTAAATCTGACACTAACCCCACATAAACAATCTGTAGAAACAATGAACAATCATGCTACAAAATAGGTTTCAAGATATAGTCGAATCACCGACCAATCGAACGTTGGTGATGAATGCAGAACGGAGGGAGAAAATGAAAAAACACTAAATTGAGAAACAAACATTGGTCATTGTTCAGTTTGGACTTTGTTTTTTTATGGAGAATGATTGATCATAATCAAATACACAATTCCAAACAAAACCAAGAATGGATGGCATGGTGAACATAAATTTTGGATCAGTTTGTTCGAGACTAATTTGTAATCATGTTGTTATCAAGAAAGGGGAAAGAAATCATAAAAAAATATCTATCTCAATATCGGATCAATCACTGATAAAGAATGATTTTATGTCGTTTTCATTAGTGAGATCTAAGAACTCCATTGATGATGACAAACCTTGCAGTATTCTGATCATCGATCCATGGTCTCATTGTCATCTTCCAAAGCTCTCTTCCATGTCCCCTCCTCCAATCTCTAGGATTATGCAACTAACCCTAGAGAGGAGCTATAATATGGCTTAAATAGTGGAGGATTAGGTTTCAGGAAATTAGTAGACAATAAATTATTTAATTAATTTATTTGTTTTTTATTTTGTCTACAACTGCACTTAAACGAAATATATGACGCACACAAAAGTTATTTTGCATCTAAGGTAAAACCCTTTATTCCAAATTTAATGGTGGTCTCAGTTTCCCATTTGAGACATTGTTCAGGAGATACTTCATTATTTCTAAAACATTGTGTGCATGTAATATATTATACTTAATATTTTTAATATATAAATATAGAGCCTCCATAAGGACCAAAACTCCACGATGACTTCATGCCTTACTTTGAAAATATTATTTAAAATATTCCAAAGTATCATATAGTAAAAACGGATTTGTTACAGGAACTCATGAAAAGATTTTTTGGGATTCCTTTTTGCATCTTGAACTGAAGCTTTATGTCACAACTCATCAAGCCAAACACACCCTTACCAACCAAACATGCCATAACCAAACACATTTCTAAGTGACAACAATACAACCAAACCAATCCCATAACAATACCGAATTAGAATACTAAGTGGAAGACTATAATGAAAAACACGAAGACTCCAAGAATAAGCTTCATAGATCCACACCAAGCTCCAAGATCCAAAACCACAAGACCACCCAAGCATCACGATGAATCGCTAAGGAAATGAGATACTTTACATTTACCTATGTCCCAGAATACAACATCTGCAAAAGTACCCAAGTTCCAAAGCAAGGGGTGAGTAATAATACTCAGTAGGCTTTTCCCAAATGACTTCTCTACTCATGTCACTAGGATAGAACAAGTTGTCACAATTATATAAAAAATATAAAACCAAATAATAATGCAATAAGTTTCAGCAATCCAAACACACCCTTACCAACTATTTTACCCAAATCAACACAATACAAGGAAAGAAACCAAACATGTCATTAACTGTTCTCCTAACATATATTGGCACAACCTGATTCCCTTGTGTGGTTGCATGCATATTCCAATCATATTCATAAGTTCCATACCCCAAACTCAGTGTACCCTTGACAGTGGAGCTTCACATCCAAGCCTATCCACCCCCTTTTTCTTTCCCTTTTATAGTGGTACTTCACGCCCACTTATCCTTGATGGTGGTCCTTCATTCCCACTATCCATCCTCTTTTTATAGTGGTCCTTCCTGCCCACTGTCCATCCATTTCCACCCATGCTTACCCCAAAATCCAACAGCCTTACCAACAACGTTTACCAAAATCACAACAACATTAAAATCAACAATTACCAAGATCATATCAACCAACACAGGCCAAGCCATACTAGCCAAAAATTTCCCAAACCAAAAAACCCTTTAAGCCAATCACAATTCCAACAACATGCCAAAACCACTTCAATTTATTAAAAACACCCTAAATCCATTATCCATTCCAAACCATACTTCAATAAAACAACATTTTTATTGAAAACCATTTTTCATAAACCATTTTCCATAAATCAACCAAGCCGCTGATTTTAAAATCATCATTTTAAAATCCAACAACAAAACACATTTCACAAAAATAACCCATTATCCCCAAAATCCACAAATCATCACAAAATGGGTTTCAATCAATCTTTACACATAAAATTCATGGTCAATTTCAAGAAAAACTAATTAATTGAAATTAATCCTTCTAGTTCTAACAAAATGGTGTCAAGAGTGAAGTCACCTTACCTTTAGGGTTTGGTGAAATCGACCCACCACACAACTGTACACCAAATTTGGGTGAAACTTCCATAAAATCACCTTAGATCCATTTCCCTAAAACCAACAAGCCCAAATCTCACCATTATTGGAAACAACAACCCTAGATCCACCCGCAATAGAATTAGATTTAAGAAATCGGGAGAGAGAGAGAAGAGTAGATCTAAGAAAAACCACAAAACTACCAAAAGATGAGACTTATCAAGGGATAATAGCCTTCAAAGAACCTTTAAAACCCTTTAAATCGCTTCCAAAATGAGTGGGAGAGCCTTTCTAAACCCTGAGAAGAAGAAATACCAAGTGGGGTCCGAGTGGGAGGAGAAATAAGTGTTTTAGGTCAAATCCTGAGACCCCCCCCTGTTTTTTTTAACCCACTTTTTAATCCATACATGGTTTAACCGCATGGTTTAGAAAACCATGAGCTAACTGTGTGTTTGCTACTACCTCAAGAGGGACCCCGCACGGTTATCCCGCACGGTTAGACAAGTCATGTGTCAACCGTGTAAAATCTCACTGTCTCAAGATGTATAGTTTACCTGGGTGGCCGCATGGTTTGGAAAACCATGCCCAAACCATGCATCCTAACCATGCACCAACCCATATCTCAGTACCTTCTTGTGCATGGTTTCCTGGATAAGTTGTATGGTTTTCAGAAATCATTCTCAAATCGTACACCCTTAGAAAAGCCTCAAAACCTTTCCAAAACCCTTCCAAACTCTCTCAATCATTACCCAACCACTTTATACACATAAAAAGGCATAAACAAGGGTTACATACCTCAAACTGGTGATGCTACATTCTCCCCACCATTGACCTTTATGTCCTTAGAAAGTAGTAAACCATCACTTTTCCGAAAGAGATCGGGTCATTGCTCAGCAATTTCTTTTTCTCGTTCCCAAGTCTCCTCTAGAATCTGACCATGTTTCCACAAAACCCACACTAGACCGATGCCTTTCCCATGAAAGACTTTCTCTTGCCTATCCACAATCTGTACTGGCACATGTACCAATGAAGTATCTAGCTCCAGCTCAACATGATCTCATCAAATCACATGGGCAGAATCTGACTTATACTTCTTCAACTGAGATACATGAAATAAATTATGCACCACACTGAACCATGGTGGAAAATCCAACTAATATGTCACCTCTCCAACCCACTTAAGTATCTCAAAAGTACCAATATATCTTGTTGATAACTTATCCTCTTTCCAAAACGATGATGTCCAAAACTATGAATTATAGATTCTTTGTTTGTGACTTCTCACAATTAACTTGTCCCATGATAGCTCTAACAAGGAAGAATGTTCCATTTTAATCGAATGAGCAATTCTATAAGTCTTTTGAAGATCTTAAGAGCCAACTTACATCACCACCAATCTTGGTTTTTTCAAAACTAGGGAAAGGGTGTGTGGTGTATTGTGATGCATCGAGATCAGGGTTGGGGTGTGTTCTCATGCAAGGGGATCATGTGGTTGCATATGGCTCATAGCAGTTGAGGCTTCATGAGAAAAAACACCCAACACATGATTTGAATTTAGCGAATGTGGTGCATGCTTTGAAATCATGGATTCATTATCTCTTTAGTGATAAATTCATGGTGTTTACTGATCATAAGAGTCTGAAGCATATTTTCTCACATATAGATTTGAATTTTAGGTAAAGGATGTGGATGGAGTATCTCTAGATGTTTGACTTTGACTTGATGTACACACCGAGTAAGGGAAATTTGGTGGCAGATGCATTAAGAATAAATTCATATATTCAAGTGGAAAAAAAAGCTTCTGATCAGTGGTAGTTGATATCAATCATAGCTGACATGCATTTGGAATGTGAATATTGAGGTGATATAGCAGTTTTCTTTCTGGTTTTGTTGGTTTTTGATTTGGTTGGGATGTTAGAGAGGCACAGTTGTTTGATTCATAGTGTGTGGCTATGAGGTCAAAACTCAATGGTAGGGAGACCATTGAGGTCTGGGAACTGGATGGGAATTCAGTGTTGTTCTTTTGGAATCTAATGGTTGTACCAGTGGCTTTTTGGGAGAAAATTTTTAGTGCTTACCATCATTCGAGATGGGTGGTTCACCCCAAAATTTAGAAAATGTATAAATCATTGAAATCCCAATTCTAGTGGGTGGTTATGAAAATAAAAGTGGTTGAGTTTGTATCGAGATGCTTGAATTTTCAGCAAGTCAAGGCAGAGAATCAGTGTCCAATGGGTATGTTATAGTCTTTACCTATGTATGTGTGGAAATAGGAGCAGATAGTGATGGATTTTGTCACGGGTCTCCCAAGAATAGTTTGTAAGCATGATGTCATATGAGTGATAGTGGATCGGCTCACAAAGTCGACCCATTTCATCCCTATTTGTGAATCTCATACGGTGGAGGATCTATCTAAAATCTATATCTGTGAGGTGGTAAAGAGGCATGGTGTACCGATTTCGATTTTATCATATAGAGATCTGAGGTTCACATATTGTTTCTAGAAATCCCAACTGTAAGCCCTTGGAAATCAGTTGATGATGAGTACGACGTATCATCCTCAGATGGATGGATAATCCAAAAGGATGATACAAATGTTGGAAGAAATGTTTCGAGCTTGTGTGATGGATTTTGGTGGCTCTTGGTAGGAGAACTTGTCGTTGGTGGAGTTCTCATACAATAACATCAATATTTCATACATATGGATATGTTTGAAGCATTGTATGGGAATATTTTCCGTTCTTCACTTTCTTAGGTGGAAACAGGTGAGACTTCGATAGTGGGGTTGAGCCTTGTCCAAGAGATTATGAAGAAGATTATGTTGATCAGGAAGAAAATGGAGATGTCTCAGAGTCATCAAAAATCATATGCAGGTCAACATTGATGATTGTTGTTGTTTGAGGTGGGTAATCATGTGTTTTTGAGAATATCTCTTAGGATTGTACATCGTCATTTTGGAAATCAGGGAAAGTTATCTCCGAGATACGTTGGGCTTTTTGAGATACTTGAGCGGGTTGGAGAGGTGGCATATCGGTTGGCTTTTACACCACGGTTTAGTGTGGTGAAAAATATATTTCATGTATCTCTGTTGAAGAAGTATCAGTCGAATACTGACCATGTGATTCAATGGAATCATGTTGAGCTAAGGTTGGATGATTCGTTGGTTCATGTGCCAGTGCGGATTGTTGATTGGCAAGAGAAATTTTTGCATGGTAAAAGCATCGGTCTAGTGTGGGTTTTGTGAAAATATAGTCATATTCAAGAGGAGACTTGGGAATGGGAAAAAATGGTTGAGTAACGACCTGAGCTCTTTCAGGAAAACAATGGTTTACTACTTTTCAAGGACGGGAAGGCTAATGGTGGAGAGAATTCATAACCCCCATTTTGAGGTATTTAACCCTTTTTTATGCCTTTTTTATGTGTATAAATTGGTTGGGTAATGTTTGGGAGAGTTTGTAAGGTTTTTGGAAAGGTTTTGAGGGTTTTATAAGGGTGCACGGTTTGAGCATGATTTTTGGAAACCGCGTAGCTTCTCTAGGAAACCACGCACATAGAGGCAGTGAGCTATGGGTTGGTGTGCAGTTTGGACATGGTTTTCCAAACCATTTGGCCACCCAGGTAAATTGTGCATCTTAAGATAGTGGGTTTCCACATGGTCAGTGCACTATTTTTCTAACTGTGTGGGCCAACCGTACGAGGTCCCTCTTGAGGTAGTAGCAGGCGCACGGTTAGCGCACAGTTTTCCAAATTGTGAAGCGAAACTATGTGCGGGTTAAATAGTGAGTTTTTTAAAAATGAGGGGGCTTGGTATTTTCCCTAAAACACTCATTTCTCCTCCCACTCGAACCCCACTTGGGATTTCTTCTTCTCAGGGGTTACGGAGGCTCTCTCACTCATTTTGGAAGTGATTCGAAGGGTTTTCAAGGTTATTTGAAGGCGATCCTCCTTTGGTAAGTCTTCTCTCTTAGTAGTTTTGTGGTTTTTCTTAGATCTACTCTCCTCTCTCTCCTGATTTCTTAGATATACTTCTATTGTGGGTAGATCTAGGGTTGTTGCCAATAATGGTGAGATTTGGGCTTGTTGGTGTTAGGGAAAATGATCTAATGCAATTTTGTGGAAGTTTCACCCGGATTTGATGTGTGGTTGTGCGGTGGGTCGATTTCACTAAACCCTAAAGGTAGGTGGCTTCACTCTTGAATCCTTTTTTCTAGAAATATAAGGATTAATTTCAAATTAATTGTTTTTTCTTGAAATTGATTATGGATGTGATGTGTGAATCTTGGTTGAAACCCATTTTGTGATGATTTGTGGATTTTTGGGGGAAATGGATTATTGTTGTGAAATGTTCTTTGTTGTTGGGTTTTAAAATGTTGATTTTAAAATCGGTTGCTTGGTTTGGTTTATGGAAATGGTTTTCAAAAATGGTTTTCAATAAAAATGTTGTTTTATTGAGGTCTGGTTTGGCATGATAATGGCTTAAGGGTGTTTTCAATAAATGGATAATTTATTAAAGTGGTTTTGGCATGTTGTTGGAATTTTTGTTTTGCTTAAGGGATTGTTTGGTTTGGAAATTGTTGGGTAGTATGGATTGGCATGTGTTTATTGATATTATTTTGGAAATTTTTGATTGGAATGTTATTATGGTTTTGGGTAAATGTTATTGGCTTGATCGTCGGCTTAAGTGGTCAAGCATGTGTTGGAAGGGATGGCTAGTGGCGTGAAGTACCACTATAAAAAGGGATGGATAGTGGCATGAAGTACCACTATAAAAAGGGTTGGGAAGTGGCGTGAAGTACCGCTGTAAAAGTGGACGGGTTTAGATGTGAAGTTTCGCCATCATGGTAACACCGTGCTCATTTGTGTGTGTGGAACTTGTGAATATGGTTGGAATATGTAAGCGGACACACAATGTGAAATGGGTTGTGCCAATATGTGTTGGGAAAATGGTTAATGAAGTGTTTGGTTGCTTTCCTTGGTACTGTGATGATTTGGATAAAATGGTTTGGTAAGGGTGTTTTTGGTTTGCTGGAAACTATTACATTGTTTGTTAGTATTATATAAATTGTTTTATATAAATGTGCTAACTGGTTTTATCCTATAAGCATGTGTAGGGAAATCATTTGGGGATAACCTACTCAAATTGACCCATCGCACAACCACATATGTCACGAACCAACCCAAGTCAACCCTGAACCGGTCACCTGAGTTGATATGTGGCATGGCCCGAAGGGTATTCTCGATCCCCATAGGTTGGCAACTAGTGTCGGGCATCAATAGAGTATACAAAGGGAATGATTTCACCTAAGAATAAATAAACTAAATAGCAGAAAGATGAACAGATCAATTCAATATAAATAAAACTGAACTGAACATCTCATATGAAAAATATGAAAATACAATCGAACCATGAAACAAGACCAAACAACCGCACAATCTCCATGTGACCCTGCAGGTCACTCTCCAACACAAAGATCAAACATCACCCAAGGCGATCGAACTCAAGCTAAAACCTACACCAAAGGCTAAAAACAGAAAAGAAGTATAGGCGTGAGTATTAAAACTCAGTAGGATAGTTCGATAATCTATTCTCAATGCACTTTAAAATAAAAGAAACATCAGCTTCAAGTTTTAAAAACAATTTATAAAAGTAATCTTTTTTACATTTTTACTTGAAAACAAACTACGATCCATTTCCCCACATCATTTCAAAACCAGGTTCATTTCCAATAGTGAGACGTTAACATTTCAAGGGGAAAGTGATGCTTTCATTTTAAAAAGGCACAAGAGAGTGTAAAACACTTTTAATTTAAAACATTATTTATCAACCTTTGGAAACCAACACATCACTTTCCAAGAAAACACGACACAAGAGAGCACTATAGCAGCCACAAAAAAGAGGGCAATGGAAATAAACATATAAGTGTAACCAAGTATCTCAATCATCACTACAAGCAAATATGTGCTAATAGACATGGATGAACCTAGGAGATCGTGAATAATCCAAAACATACTAATACATGAGACTCATACTGAGTAGCATGTCATGCATGATGAAATCAAAACGCCCTAACACTCCCAACCACCCTAACTCAAAACATACCGAGGGGAAAATCTCATAGAAATAAACCCAATATATCCACCTACTATGGGCCACCAGCTAGTACATAATCTAGCCAGTGCAGCAATCGTTATTAGAAAATTATCTCACTATGTCAAGTTCTCATGTCTCGTGTATAAAGTGAGACAAAAGATGTTAGACGAGCATCCAATCACAAACATATAATAATAATAATCCAACAAGAGGTCTCACCCCAAGTCACTCCAAGGACTGATCTCATGCCATAGAACAAATAGAACACAAGGATTCCATACTGTGGATCTACAATAATGGATCCTAAGGATTCCATAGTGAGGAAATCTCATCCATTAAATGTAGAAAAGGCATGAGAATCATCCAATAGAGGTTTTCATAATAAACACTTTCACCATTTTCACAAAGTTGTCAAACGGGACTTTAAGCATTTTTCACAAACCAAGTTTCATCAAAGATACAAATCCACCTTTCATAAATGGTGTAAACACACCATTTCCCATTTCAAAATAATTTACAAACCCTTTTAAAACATTTACATCACCCTTTCAAGCCAATACCATTTTCATAAAAATGTCAATCGGGCCACTAACCTACAATACGTGCCAAATCACCATAAAAGCCAATACACATTCCTTTATAAAAACCAAAACCACTTGGGAAACCTATGCAAGGAACCCAATACATCATTTCGCATGACACCAACATCTTTACAAATCCAAAACATGCCTTTTATATCAAAAATCACTCATAAAATCCAATCTGGCATTTAATCAAACACTTGGTGTGCGCAATACAACAAAACAACACTATTTATCATAAAACAAGGTATAACCCACCACTTTGCACACCAAACAATTAATCCAAGGGTCATACATCAATATTTATTAATCAAAGGAAGTGCGAGAAGCATGAAACGAATGAATATTAAATTAAAAATTCAAGTGCAAAGGGAAACCTACCTCGAATCTATGGTGCATCAACAACGCACATCCAAAATCACTCCACAAAGGTTGCTAGATCCAAGATCTACCAAGAGAAACCCTAAAAGAACAAAACCCCCAACATAAATCTAAAGAAACATAAACCCTAGGTCAACATGACCATGGGGAAAGAGAATCTCAAGAAGAAATGGAAGGAAGAGGAAGAGGGAGAAGAAAGGAGGGCATTTACCTTGAAGATCTAGCCTAACCCTTGAAGAAAACCACTTGGGATCACCCTAGAAGGAGGTGGGAGGCGTGAGGAAGAGGGGAGAGACCTCCTAGGGTCGAATGAGCTGAGTGGGGAAGGAAGAGGGTGATTTGGGTTAAAATCTCGAAAGGGGTAATTTAGGGTTTTCAAGAATTTTAAGTTTTGGGCAACTCACACGGTTTGTCTGCACGGTTTATCAAACCGTGCAGTAGCCACTGCCCGTGAAGAGATCGACCGCACGGGCAACCCGTACAGTTTAACCAACCGTGCGCAGGCTGTGCGGTAGGTTCTGCTCGAACCCACCACCTACCACACAGGTACCTCGGTTTGGTCGCACGGTTTACCAAACTGTGCATCGACCATGCAGTAGGTTCTGTCTGAGGCCTGCACTTGCCGCACGATTTACCAAACTATGCGTCGACCGTGCTCGGGTCATTGCCAAGCCAAAATTTCCAGGTTTTCTCCAAAAATATTCAAACGAACTGAAGGTCAACCACGGAGTGAAAACTAGAAAAAGAAACGCTTAAAAATTGAACTCATGTCACACTCGAAACCCGAGAGAAGGACCAAGATTCCCAATGAACTGGAACATAAGACAAGACTTGAAAACCCAGGTGTGACACCACACCATCTCTTCCACCATCCCTATGTCTAACTAGGCGGGTGAAATCGACCCACCGCACACCAAATTCGAGTGAAACTTCCACAAAATCACCATAGATCCCTTTCCCTAACACCAACAAACCCAAATCCCACCATTATTGGCAATAACAACCCTAGATCTACTCGCAAGGGAAGTAGATCTAAGAAACCGGGAGAAAGAGGAGAGTAGATCTAAGAAAAACCATAAAACTGCTAAGAGAGGATCGCCTTCAAAGCACCTTGAAAACCCTTCGAATCGCTTCCAAAATGAGTGGGAGAGCATCCCCAACCCCTGAGAAGAATAAATCCCAAGTGGGGTTTGAGTGGGAGGAGAAATGAGTGTTTTAGGGAAAATCCAGAGCCCCCTTGTTTTTTTAAAAAACCCACTTTTTAACCTGTGCACGGTTTAGCCACACGGTTTGGAAAACTGTGTGCTAACCGTGCGCCTGTTACTACCTCAAGAGGGGCCTCGCACAGTTGACCCACACAGTTAGACAAACCATGTGTCAACCATGCAGAAGCCCACTGTCTCAAGATGCACAGTTTACCTGGGTGGTCGCACGGTTTGGCAAACTGTGCCCAAACTGTGAACCCTAAATGTGTGCCAACCCATAGCCCACCGCCTCCATGTACACGGTTTCCTGAAGAAGCTGCACTATTTCCACAAACCGTGCTCAAACTGTACACCCTTAGAAAACCCTGAAACCATTTCCAAAACCCTTTCAAATTCTCCCAAACATTACTCAACCACTTTATACACATAAAAAGGCATAAATAATGACTGCATACATCAAACCGGGGGGTGTTACATCCTCCCCACCATTGGTCTTTTCGTCCTCAAAAAGTAGTAAACCATCGATTTCTTGAAAGAGCTCAGGTCATTGCTCGACTATTTTTTTCCCGTTCCCAAGTCTCCTCCTGAATCTGACCATGTTGTCACAAAATCCACACTAAACCAATGATTTTCTCACGCAAGACTTTCTCTTGCCTATCCACAATATGCACTGGCACATGCACCAACGAATCATCTGGCTCTAGCTCAACATGATCTCATCGAATCACATGGTTAGGATCCAGCTGATACTTCTTCAACTGAGATACAAGAAATACATTATGCACCGCACTGAACCGTGGTGGCAAAACCAACTGATATGTCACCTCTTCAACCCGCTCAAGTATCTCAAAAGGCCCAAGGTGTCCTCAAACCCCCAAGGTCCCGATCCTCAAGTTTTAGGAACACTCTTCAAGATAAGGGAAATCTCAACTTCTATTTTCATTTTAAGTTTCTTTTTTTATGTGGTATGTCTTTCAAATTGTCATACTATGTTCTTTTGTCCATTTTATTCTCTCTTTAATGTATTAAGAGACTTTTATGAATGAGAGACCTTTGTTCCCACTTTTTTTAATATTTTCTAAAATCATGTTTCATACTCGTTATGATGCCGAAGTTTCTTCTCAAAATTTCTCTTTTTTCTCAAGAAACCCAAACCTCTTTTTTCCAGAGGTATTCACCTAGATGTCAAAATGATCTATTTTATTCCGAGATTTACATATATGAAACTCATCTTCCTTTTTCATGGGTTAATAATGACATAAAGATCTTGTCTTCAAGTACTTTTTTTAAAATGTGATTTTGATATGAAACTCGTTTCAATTGTTCTTTACGGGTTATTTCTGAAATGTTTTATTATGATTTATGTGTCTCATATTAATTAAAACATATGAAGGATGCGCTCCGATAGATAAGAAATCCCACCTAGTTAGATAAAACATTTCAGAACCACACACCAAATGACTCAACGTTATGGTGTGTGGTGGATCAATTTCACCGAACCCTAAATCATCTTACATAGTAAGATGCACGATCTGGTAATTGCTCGCCATAACCGTGTTTTTTCCTCTGCTCTTTTGATCACTAACATCTTGGAAGATGGGTTATAGACTTTCTTAAAATATTTCTTGACATCGGATGGCTGTGACCTTTAAGAGGGAATGTGATTCATGGATAAGCACAAAATCTCCATCTTTCAAACATGAACTCCGCTCAAATCTCATGAAACTTTGTCAACTGTCCATCTGGAATACATTGACAAATCATATAAGAGATACTACAGAGCAGTCGGCCGTGGTTTGATTCTTTTGAACCGCAATGGTATGGGCTTCTTCAACATCCTAACACTGATGCCATCCCATGTGTCAGCCTCCGTTTCCTGCTGCACCATCTCTTCCACCATCCCCATGTCTCCTGCAACTACAGACCCGAACACCGTGTATTGGTTTCTCCATTCGTGGTGGTCCGCCAGACTGATGAAGAACTCCGGGCCATGGGAGACCCACCCCACCGACCCCCTTTCAATCCCCGGGCACTTCTCTGACTCCTTTGGGATCTCTGTCACCACACCGGCTTGGAGAACTCCTTGAACCAGCGCAAAGGGCGGCCCGAACGGAGCCTGCAGTTTTTTTTTTTTTTTCATTCACCAGAATCGTATATAATTTTTCCCCAAAGTAGACAGAAAATAAGATTGTGTGTTTTGAAAAACATTTTCTGTTTTCATTTTTCACACTAAAATATGCTTAAAAAAAATTGAAAAGGGAAGAGAAAATGAATGTGTATATAAATTATCAATCCAAGCATTTTCATTTTCTCCAAAACAAGAAAAAAATGTTTTTTCACTGAAAATCTACACCTTCCGCTTTCATTTTCTAAAAAAAAGTTTTCCAGTACCATCATCCTAAAAACTTTCTGACATATTTTTGAAAATTGAAAACATAAAATGTTTTCCAAAATCAAACCTAACATTATATTTTCAACCATATAGTTTTAAGCTATTCATTACAGTTATCACAAAAAAAGGGCTACTTATTACAATTAAATTGAAATTTCCAATTTTTCAATAGCTTTGAAGGGAGTATAGATCTGAAACTATTAAAAAAATATGTTATCATCACATCAAATCATGACATCGAAACAACAAATTTAAGGGAAATAAACTGGTTTTGCATTATTCAGAGACCCTTTTCATATGTTTGGAAAGGGCAAACCATGTTCAAAAGGTCTCTGAACAGAAATTTTAAAATTATTTGAAACAACAAGTAGATTAGATTAACACAATCAAGATTAATTTCTGAATATTATAACTGGAAACCAGAAACATTCTGGTTCAGGAATATTAGGCAGAACAAGGAAAAAGAAAAAGAAAAACAGAAACCATAATATGAAATGTGGGTGAGCTTACATTTTTTATGTGCTTGCCTTCTTCATCCCAAGAACCACCACGGCCCTCCGCGCGGTAAAAATGACAATCTAAACAATGTTTCGATGTCAACACCTCAAGGATGTAGCTTACAGAATGTGGAGCACGGTCCGGTAAAAGCTGGCAAAAAAGACAGACCGTTATTAAGTCTAGCCATTGTTCTTCACATTCTGTGGGAAACATCAACATAACAATACCGTGTGTCATAGATCCTATCTTTAGTACATTCATACGCAAAAAACTGCATCTTTGCAGATTTAAACAGTAGAAAGAGTAGGCCCAAAAAATTGTTCAGTTAAATGAGGAACACTTTATTTATAGATAGATATGAGACACAGGACTCAAGATAGATACAACATACCAAATTCAAACTTGAAGAAAAAGGATGATAGGATAGACCAGGCCAATACCCCTATCCTAAATATCAAATTCAAAATGGAGGAAAAGGGGGGATAGAATAATCACTACTACAAATACGGCTTTTATCAGCGCTAGAAATGACCTTTATCAGCGCTAGAAAAAGCGCTGATAAAACCAGCGAAGATAAGGGGGGTCCCCTTTATCAGCGCTAAAACAAAGCGCTGATAAAAGGGTCATTTATCAGCGCTTTGTTTTAGCGCTTGATAAAAGACCCCTATATTAGCGCTTCTTTTATCAGCGCTTTCGTTTTAGCGCTGATAAAAGGTAAAAACAATTTAAAAAAATTAAAAAAATTGAAAAAAAAATTGAAAAAAATTTAAAAAATTTAAAAAATACTGTCAATCGGGGGGGCTTTTATAGCGCTTGAGCCCCCCATTTTAGAGCGTTTTTTTGTCCTTGTACAGCGCCCCACGCACCCCTTTCACCCCTTTAACAGCGCTTGCTCCAATATTCCCCCATGCGCGCGCGCCCCTGCCTCCACCAGGATTTGAACTCGAGACCTCCCACCTGCGCGCCTAAGCCTTTACCACTACTCTATTTTGATTTGTCTTCCAATTCGTGATATATCTCTCTCTCTCTATATATATATATATATATATATTTAGTTATATTTATTCGTATAGTAATATATATTTATATTAATATATATATATAGTTATATTAACATATATATAGTTATATTAATATATATATATATATATATTTAGTTATATTTATCTGTATAGTAATATATATTTATATTAATATATATATATATAGTTATATTAACATATATATAGTTATATTAATATATATATGTATATAGTTATATTAATATATATATTTATAGTAATACTAATATATATATATATGTAGTTATATTAATATATATATAGTTATTAGATTAATATATATATAGCTAGATTAATATATATATATAGTTAGATTAATATATAGGTATATAAATATTCATATATTTGTATTTTAAATAAAATGGATGTTAGTTATTATTTAAATAAAGCTAATATATTTTATATGTAAATATATTTTATTATTTATATTTATAATTAAAATTTTAGGTGTGAATATATAAAAAATATGTACATATTGTTATATATTTGATTATAAATCGCAGTGCATTATAAAAAATGATGAAATTTCAAAACATAATATCAATATGAATGTAATACCTTGAAATAAATTCAGTCCCCACCAAAAAAAGTCAATAATACCCGCTTAAACGAGCCTGAAAATCCACAAAATGTTAAAAAATCGGGGTACCCCGACAAAAAACTCAGTTTTGGAGGTCTTATGGGCCTCTTTTGGCCTCGAAAATCCCTTGACTAGGGTCCCCCCCGGTCACAGCGACGTAGAGCTCGTCGCAGGCTTCGATTTGATATGTGATAGAGCTCAAACGGACACCCGGATCAAAAGTTATGGTCGTTTGAAGTTTGAGTTGCGTTTTCAACATATTTTGGATCTTTTTTTAATTTTTTTAATTTTTTTAGTCTTCAAAATATTATTAAATGACTATTACTACATAATAATTAGCAAATTATTAATTAAAAATATTTTTTTTAATTTTTTAAGAAGCCATTTTCACTAAAAATCTTATATATTAAGTATATAAAAATGAAATGATAGTTTCTGGGCCGGTCGCAAGGTCGAGTCTCCAAGCCGGTTTATTTGCATGTTTTCTTTGTACGTGCGTGTGCTGCCATTGGCAGCTGTAACACCCCCTTTTAAAAATGAAATGATAGTTTTTTAGAAAAAAAAAAATGTTTTATGTTTTCAGGAAAATGAAAACGCTTGGATAGTTAAACCACACATTTTCTAACATAATTTGTAATACATATTTAGAAAATGATTGTGTTTTCTAAAACCAAACACAACTCCAGCTACTAGCATGGGGGCACATAGCAACATTTGCAGTGGTCAACTGGATGCATGGTATAAGTGCTTGTCTAAATGCAAGGGATTGCCTTAAGTCTAAATGCAAGGGATTGCCTTAAGTTTTCATTTTATTAACTTTTACTATTAATAAAAGAAAAAAAAACGCACGCATTTAATACATGCTCATGTCAGAGAGAAGCATATCAAAGTCAGAGAGAAGCATATCAAATAAACTGCTGTGGATCATTTGTCCGGTGTACGGGTCCGTTTGACAGTGCTTATTGAAAACTGCTTATAGTTATGATGAGTGCTTCCATACAAATGTTTCCAGATTGCTACTTATAGTGTTTTTCTATCACTTATTTAAGTGATTTTTTTCTAGAATTTAAGTGGATGTGTTTTTTCAGAGAAACAGAACACCGCTTATTTTTTCAAACTGCTCATCACAAGTGACAAGTGTTATAAGCAGTTTTCAACAAGTGCTGCCAAAGAGACCCAAGGGCTGCTACTCCTCCTGACACCCCTATTTGAGGTATTTTCTTAATATCAGGTTAAAAGATAAAAAATAACATCACTAAAGTAACTCCTAAGAAAAATATGACATAGAAAATATAAACCACCTGACCTATAAGAAGCACAAACCTTTATGCGAATCATCCCATACCCAGTTTCCAAACCAACAATCCCCTACAAGAAAAATGAAGGCATCAGATATTTATAAAACACGTAATGTAATTTGATGTGTTACAATGAATAAGAAGATTGTTTCACACTCACAATAGTAGAAACCCTAATTCTATCATGACTAGACATTAATAAGGAATAAACCAAGCATGTAATTAAAAAAATATTTTTGAAAAGCAAGAACACTTGCTAGTAAATCTGCTTGCATCAAAAGTTAAGGCCCCGTGCATTCCAAACATATAGTGGGGCTTAAAAAAAATAGTCGCATCTATAATCATTCAATAATTTTTTCGCCCATCGCCCAAGAACACAGAAGCTGATTCCAAGCCAATTGGCCGATTTCCCTTAAAATATGTCTTCTTCCATGCCTCTCACCCCCCGCTTCTTATTTATAACGGATATCCCCTCCCCTCTACATCGGCCCATCACTCGTCACCCCTTGAAAACAATTAGTCCTCATGACAGGAAAAAGATGGTCTTGCTATGCAGTCGAGCCAAGCGATCTCTCAGATACTCCTCCCTGCTTGTGTGCTTTGAGTAGAACCAAGCAGCACCGCTGCCATAGGACCGAGGTGTTGTGGTCCACCAGCATGTCCTCTTTCTGCCTAGGCATGTCAGGCGATCTCCCAGATGCTCCGCACGTCTGTATGGGTCAGCAACTCTCCATGCAACTTTCAGAAAAATGTAGTTGACTAGAACGACAACTAGGATTTCCCGAGTGCGGCTTGAGCCTCTTGTGTCGTCATCCAAGCTTCCACCATCAATGTCAATCTTGACAATGCCACTCTGTCGCCCTGCTTCGCCTGTGTAGTAGCAAACGTCGCATAATGTCCATCAAGCAGCGTCGGCGTCAAGGCAGGCAAAGTCATCTAATCGCGAAGTGCGTCCCCCGTGATCGTTGTGGATTGGGCATTAACCCTCCCAGGTTCCCCATCAGTCAGCATCGGTGGGGATGAAGTGCGCACCTCCATTTGTTGTTGCAGCCTTGTTTAGTCGTGTGAATTGCAGTCGTCAAAAACAGACAACTGTTGCGTTGCAGTCATCGCAAACGGGAGTGAAGGTCGTCGCTCCTCATGAGGCGGCATCTATGTCAGACGATGCAGACAAGTTGCACAAGACGTTTGGAACTGAGTCTACTCCTGCAGTGTCATGAAGAGCATAGCGTTGATCCGCAGTAGGCGTTGCTCCACCCCATTGAGCAACGTCGACATCGATTTGTTTTTGTAGATCTTTTTTTCCCTCCAACAACAGAAAAGTTCTTCACTCTTTTTTTAGGTTTTGTTTTTTTTCTTTTTTTTATTCCATTTGTTTTTTTTTTTTTTTTGCTTTTGTTTTGCCTCCAAAAGAAAGTCGGTCACCGTAATTTGGCAGTGTGTGGTGCTGAGGACAGCACCTGACGAAGCACGCCTCTGCAGGAGGCGATCTGTCAGGGCGCGCCTGACGCTAAATGCAAGGTGGTCGGACGCACCTCCTTCGAGCATCGCACCATCAATGCACGCCTCCTCCGATCAGGAGGAAGTCTAGAAAGAAGATCTGGCAGTGTGCCTACTCCTCTAGACGGAATTCGGCTGAGCGCAGCATAAGTGGAAAACTGCTACGTCGTCGCGGGAATTGTAGGACGCGATCTGGCCAAACACGTCACCGCAGAACACGAGTCAGCAAGGTGTGCTACTACTGAGAGAAACCCTGACAGTGCACGCATGGGTCAATGAAGAGGAGAAACCACAGGGCGCAACTCCTCAAAACAGGGAACAACATTGTGCGTCGTTGGACCGTGCGCGCCTCCTCAAACCGAACACTGACGAGTAGTGTTGCGTCTGGTCGCGATGAAGCCGGGGAAAAGAAAATGATGAAAAACAGCAGGGCGCTTTGAGCGACGAGGCGGCAGCAGCAGGACGGACAAAATGATAAGAAACTAGAGCACTGATCGTAATTATAAAGGAACCAAAGAAATGTAGCAGCGGAGAGGGAAGAAGATATAGAAGACACTTCGGGAGTGATCCCGCCCAAGTCTGGCTGAAAAATCCCCCCTTCCCCCATAGCAATCTAACAATATTCCCCACCCCTTTCCACCAATGACACAACTAATGACACAACTGCCCTTGCTTGGGTTCCTATCAAGGTCACTTCCAATACAATGAAATGACTCGATATACAAAAGGTCTCCCCATCATTAAGATGGCTTCTACCACTCCTCAATACAAAACAATAATCATGATATGAAAGGGTTTACTAGAATTGCAAGCTTATTATGATTTTTTTCCTCCCTTGTGATGAACATTATTCTATCTTTTCTGAAAAATTCCCTTTTCCTTGAATATTAATGACAGCTCTGTAAAAATCTCCCTTCGGACTCAGAACCCCTGAAAAAAAATTCTAGCGCTGCCCAACCGCTTATCAAAAATGGAAACCTAACGTTTGCTTGAGCAACTGATCAACCAAACTCCCTTCAGACAAACCAACCAGGTTTGGTTGCTGCCTAAAGTAGTGCTTGTCAATCAGTCAAATAATCATCTTTCTCTCAATCATCAATAGGAATATACATACATAGAGCCAAACATCGTTTCTTACAATCAGTCAATAGTTTTATGTGTCTTCGATAGATTGAATCATTCTCAGATGGATGCAACATAGGTCAGACGTATGTTTCTCCAGTAAATCGCTTAATCCTTCCACATTTAAACAACCAAATCACAAATCAAACATTAGAAACCTCTCCAGTTGAATTATAGATATTGTCAGTGTGCATGCCTGAATTTAGACATTGGGTGTACAACGGATGTTGAAAGAGTAGTCAGCTACTCGAACAGAGAGGGCAACCAAATCTTAGGAATTGTGACTGGCCCATTTGGCGCTAGACAGATATGATCCTCATTCTAAACCCATGGGTCTAACCCTGAAACCATAAATCCTGAACTGCAGTCTTTCTATCCTACACACACTGGCACACTAAAGACCGATCATAAACATCGAAACGTGCCAAAAGGCATGGAGGAACTCTGCCCCTAATTGAGGCCTAAAACCAAAACGAATAAGCCCTAAAAAAACATCTACAGTCCATCAAAAAATGTGGCACTTAAAATTGGGGCAGCTCAAAACTCCCTTGGGAAACAAAAACATATAATACATGTTTCCACTCATGACGGACATCAAACAATAAGACCGAGTCCTTACCAAGTACAAAATACAAATAATAGTAAAACATGAAATTTATACATAAACCCTCAACGTAGGCATTTCATATGATGACCAGAAAATCATCACAAAGTCAACAGATATTATTTGAATTGGGATCTTGAGATAGAATGTGTTTTCGCTTCTCATTTATAACTATTGAGCCCAAAAGATTGGGATTTATCCAAGTCGACAAAAGAACACCCCTACATCGTCCGAAATCTTGGAACCACATTCACCAATTGAAACCTCACGGCTGTTAGGTTTCAGACGTGTGTGTGAAAACCATTTTCCGGCCAAAGGGTTAATCTAACGGAAGGAGAAACTCCAGACGACTAGCTTCTGATGGTTTGGATGACAATTGTGGAGTGGCAGCTACGAAGTCCGGAAGTTCGGATGTTAAGTAGGCTAGATGAGCCTGATCGAAAGGTGTAGCCAAAAGATGACAATCGGATGTTATCCCTCAACTTAGTCTGATGGGAGCAGTGTGGGAAGCGCAAAAGACTTATGTCAAAGTGACTCTGGAATACGTAATAATCTTTCTTCTAAAGGATTCTCTTAGCGGTTTTGCGGCCACAAAATTACGTATGAGTAACTTGCATGGAACGTAAGAGTAAACACGCGAAAGTTTCAAAAGCGTGCAAAGTGTACCGATAGTGGGGGTTGAGGCGGTAGAAGTCTTTGACTCAACGGAGGGTTTTCCATGAAGATCGAATCAAGTGGATTTCTCCCCACAAAGATCAGGAGGCTGTGACTACCGAATGCACCTGCTGGACTCCATTTAGTAGAATGAAATCAGTTGTGATTTGTACAGTGATAATCATCTTATGTTTCTTTAATCAAAAATAAAGCAATGTTCCCCCATGGAGTAGGACTCACATCCAAACCACATAAAATTATATTGTTCTTTTGTCTTACATTCTTTCAATCGTTGTCTTCCGACAATTCTTGCCTGTGTTCGTTTGGAGCGTTTGTGCATTTGTGCGTTGTGGTGCGGTGATTTAGATGCATTCATCTTCTAAGTTTCAAACACTGTAGTGAGGGCTCACATTGGTTCCTTGTTTCCGCTCAGTAAGTTCTTGTGGATATCTTTCGATGGTTGTATCGGAAGATAGTCATCAAATGGTATCACAGTTTTGGTTGAAGTTGCGAACAATCACACCCTGGTGAAGGTGTTTCAGAGCTCGGTTCAGCAGCATCATTCTGTCATTTTCCTTATAAGATGGTTTTTCAATAAGCAGTTCCCGATCCCTCTTACGTGTTTCGGAATTTAGTGGAAGTTCTTTAATTTCCAGAGAAATGGCATTGGATGAGGGTAAAGTCCGAGTGGAGAAGTTTGACAACACGGATTTTCGAATAGGTTTAAACTTTAGCTTCGTAGGGTCGGCGACTAGGTTTGAGTGTGACGAGCAGAGCGTGCCTCGGGGTTCGGTACTCCCCTGGTTGTGGGTTGATGACAGGGCACAAGTCCGACACAGGGTTTTAGAGTTCGGTACCCCCCCACATTCATGGGGTGCGGGCCCTTTGTAGTTCAGGCGTGGATTCGGTACTCCCTTGCACCTAGTTCAGGCATAGAGTCGGTACTCCCTTGCACCCAACAAGGCGCGGGTCCTCCAAAGGGTCAATAGAGTTGGTACTCCCCCGATTGATCTTCCGTCAATCATCAAGGCGCGGGTTCTATATTCATGGAGTTGAGAACTCCCTCGTTCGACAACATTATTCGACAAGGATTGGGTCCTCCATCAAGGGTTTGATACTCCCTCGACCAACACTTAACTTCACAAGGCGTGGGTCCTCCACCACAAGCGATGAGATAATGTAGGTTTGGTTTAGCTGGTCAGCTTGGATTCTTGGGTTGCTCAGAGTGACGGGTTTTCTTGAGAAATTGGGTTATTGGCAAAGTTGTCAAATACGTGCGACACAATAAGGCGCAAAGGCTGTTTGGGGGGTGCGACATGAGGCGAACGTCGCTCGAAACTAAGACGCATCACATGATATAATTAAATATACAGTCTTCAAGGATATTTTAAAGTAAAAAAGGCTTAAATTTAATCAAAATAATACGAATTAAATTACATACTGATAATTTTAACCGAACCATCAGCCAATAATCTATCCTTGGGAACCTAAACATCAAAATCATTTGAAGTTTATCATTAATGAAAGTCAGGGAGAAGGGGGTCTACTGGGGTGATGCTTTGACCATAGGGTTAAGTTGGGCAACAATTATTTATTATTATTATTAAACGTTGCTCGACTCCCAAAAAATATATATACGACACCTTGACAAAGGAGCCCCACCACACTTTTGACTAAGAAGCCCAACCTCACTTTCTATGTGGCAATATTTATTGTTATTAACTAGATAATAATGTTATCTCACTGATGTTTCTTTTGACTAAGGAGCCCCAACCCACTTTTTGTCGCAGGAAGCCCGGATTTTTTAAGGGGCGCGCCACATTGGCGCCTTAGCGCCTGCAAGAATGGCACACACCTTCAGTGTGCCTCAGCTAGGTCGTTGTGCCTCGCCAGTGGCAAGGCGTTCCAAGTGCACCTCGCGGCGCATCTTGCCAAGGCACGCACCTCAACGCGCCTTTGAAAACACTGTTGATGAGTGGGACTTGGTGTCCCCGATTCTTTGACACCATATTAGGGTTTGTCTTTGTGTGTTCTTCTTCTCTGAGTGGGTTATCTTTTACCTTTGTGGTTTCAAGCTGACTTGGGCCTTTATTCATTAGTGGTTTTTCAGGGCATCTTACTAGGCAAGCTTATACTCACTCCCGCGTGAGCGTTTCACCCGTGTGTGGTGTGTCTTATGCAGACAACGGTCATTTCAGTGATGACTTTGGGGGACACAATATTGGTGGAGCAAGAGCTTAGTGGTACCCGGAGGTGATGGTAGCAGACGACGTTCATGTTTGGAGTTAGTTCATTATAAAGATCCCTTGTCTCAATTCCTTTAGGTTGGTTTTTCACTAGGTTTGTTGGGCATGTATTTTGCTCATTTTTACCTTTTGGATTATGTACCTGTTTTCCCATTTGGATCTTAGCATTTGTCGCATACATTATATATTGAAGTCTATTTTATTGTCTAACATGCATTATTATATCCTATGTGAATAAGTGTGTTTGTGTACAGGTGCATTAGGCTAAGGTCTCTCATCATGTGTGATATGTCTACTCGATGCTAGTCATCAACCCCTACCATATTAGTGGCGGGCTTGGGGTGGTACACTCGGCCTACCATCGACCCAAGTGGGTTGGGTCATGTCGTTTTGGACGAGGAATTTTATATGGAGCAATCTCTCGGATTTATTACTTAAGAGGAGTCTTCCATGATTTGTCATGATTTAGACATTTTTGTATGGTTGTGACAAGTTTTGGGGTTTTTAAAAGTTTAAAGGATCATTCCGTCTTCTATCATCAACCAGCTCTCAGCAACATTTAGTTCGTTATTTGTGCGGATGATATTGTGATCAAAGACAATGACACAACAGAGATCGCCCGACTCGAGTCTGTCCTTTACCACGATTTACATATGAAGGACATGGGCTCTATGAAATACTTTATGGGATTGCATTCTCTTGATGCTCAAAAGGAATTTTCTTATGTAAGTGAAAGTATGCCTTGGATTAGCTACAGGAAACTTGGTTTCCCCATGCAGACGTTGTTGACAACCCTCTTGAGACAAATAAAAAATTGGTTTATGCATGAAGTGAGGCGTTCCTCTCACCTAACAAGTATCGTCATCATGTCGGCAAGTTGAACTAACTCACAATGACTAGACCAAATATTGTTTGTACTATAAGCAAAGTGAGTTAGTTAATGGACCATCCTACAAGACTATAATGAGTGAGTTCATAAACCTTCATAAAAGACTACTGTGGAATGCAGTGTTTCGCATTATTGGATGTGTAAAAAAGGAATTAGGTGTGAAATAGTAGTTCATGTACACACCGATGTGGAGGCATTATTATCCTCCCAAAGGTCCACTTCTGGATATGTTATTTTTGTTTGTGGTAATTTCATTTCCTATTGAAATGAGAAACAAGTCATCATATCTCGCTCGAGTACTGAGTTGGAGTTATGAGTTGGGACGCACATGACAATAGAAATCCTATGGGGGCAACATCCCCTCCATGAGATCGGTCATCTCATCCAAAAACCAACACACATATAGTGCAGAAATTAGACGAATATTAAGAGTGCTAAAAATCATGTTTTCCATGAACGGGATTGATTATCACTTCATTCAAAAAAGTTATGAGAAGAAGAACATCACTTCATACGAACTACAAAGCAACAATGAGACATGTTCAAAGGTGTTCCGGGAAAACAGGTAAAATTTTTGTATAATAAGCTGAACATGTTAAATACATATGTGGGTGCGACAAAGTTTATTTTATCTCCTTATCCCATGAGTTTAAATTTTATATCCCGAGTCTAACTTGAGTCGTGTATCTCTTTATTTCTCTCTATAAAAAAACGGTTTCAACATCATTCAAAGGGTACGGATTTCTAAAATCACAATTTCAACAAAAATAATGTAAATAATAATGTTATCTCAATGAAAGATATGATTATTTTTAACAAAGCAACATCATTTTACTAAAAGAACAAAAAACAATGTTTTTTAAAGGTCACCGACTAGCTAAACCCCTAAACATATATACATATAATTGTGATTGTGCCTACCACTTCTTTCCCAAATATAAGCCCCGAAGTCCAAGAAACGTGATCTCCTGCTTCTCGTCGAACTGGTCCCAAACTATCCTTTTGTTTCTTCAACCAACACTAAAGAATAAATAGAGACAAGAATCATGGGTGAGACAAAAATCATGAGTGAGACATGAATATGAAGAATTAAATATTTTGAACCAAGAACGTGGCACATATGATATTAAATACAACACCAACACAAAATAAATTGAAATATAAAAACCAAAAATAGAAGTATATGCCAGCAACAGTATATGGAAGATGGGTATTAATATTTATTGTTCCAAACTCATATTATAATCCAATTGAGCAATTATAGGTGCTCAAGAGGTGCAATGTATCACTTATTTGTCAAGAATGGAACATATAGTAGGTCTAAAGCAAAACCAAAACAAGAAGAAGAAATTCGAAAAGAAGCGCACAGAGGTTTACATTATTCAGTCAAGGAGAATGGCATCCACAAATAGAGAGCGATAAATATTTACTATAAAACAGAACTATTACAAGGTTGCAACGAGAATAAAATTTAGCATATTTAAAAAAAAATGTCAATGGAATACAGCATAAACACGATTTACACAAACAAGCCCTGTTCCTTGTTGCATGTGGACCAAAACTCGTTTCAACGAATCATATGGCCTAAACATCAAAAACCAAAAACAGTCGTGTGATTTGTTGCCCCAACAAAACACCAATAAATCACTTGGCCTCGGGATAAATCAGACAACCAAGTCAAGTGATTCACTACCCATAACGAACAAATTTAGGCAATTTCATAGGTAAAATTAAAACTTAAACATAAACTTGTCACTCATATCATTCCTTAAAAGCCACAACCCTCATCAATCAACATCATCTATGAAAACTTGAGCTTTCATCTTTCATTGTGTCTAAGTATTGATATTGCGCTTCAACTAATAAGTCACGTATCATGAAGGTGTCGTTTATATAGGCTCTTACACATGTTACAGTTATTCTTTTTAATAATAATAAAAATAATAATATGATTTAAGTGTGTTGTAACTGTGTTTCTGGGATGCAAATATGAGTCGATGTTGTTATTTATCATTTACAAATATATAAATTCCATGATATGTTTGAGTCTCCATCTGTGCATGTGGATGAAAATAGTGTCAAGATTGCATAGCAATCAACAAGGAGAATTCTATGTGCAATGAAAATTCACTTTTTTGGTGGAAATTCATGAAAAGTCGCGTAAAAAGATACAGATACATACTAAATCAAGGTTATGGCCCGGCCATGCATGTAGATATCAGTGTTGATATGTGCGCCTAGATCAAAACAGGGTGCCAACATCACATTGTAATGAACAAAGAAAAGGCTATATGCGCTAACAATTGAGCTATGTACACCTGGATCAGAGTGGAGTGCCAGTATTATAGTCAGTTTTATGCACCTAGATCAAAATAGTGTCAATATTGCAAAGTGATAAATAAGCACAGAGATGTACGCACCAACAACTAACTTGCATTTTACAAATACGTAAAAAAAAGGTGACTTGTCAAGCGGAAAAAATAGATACCTCGCCGAAATGGGATCCACAGGCTTTTTTATTCCCACAAAATACCCAGGAATCACAAGCGCATGGGGCATCCTCGTCCCTGCACATAGCTCTGCACGCCCTGCAGCACTCCTTTGAAGAATTAACCCTAAAATCGGAACCCCACTTTACAACATCGCCCCAGAGCTCCAAATGTTCAATCCCGCTGCAACAACTTTCCCCTTCTTCCAATACCCGGCCAACATCTCGATCAGGATCAAGAGCCGGAACACTGACCCCGGGCCTGAAGGCCACTGAGAAGCACACGTAGACCACGAGACAAGAGATTGTGGCCATTAAGATGACCGTGGAGATGAACCAACAGCCGATTTCTGAGTCTTTCGGTTTGCGACCCATTCGAAATCGAGGCGTGAATTGGAAAATACGTAAATGGTTTCTGCGAATAATTCCAGAAAACTAGATTCTGTGAAAAGGTGGTGAGCGGTGGATGAGTCTCGAAATCATTTTTCCCCGCCACGAGACAAAGGAGATAAGATGTCACACTCCGTCCATCAAAGCAGCGGAAACATGTGCAGTCAGCTCCGCGTCGTTGAGACGACGCACGCGACCCCTGAAAAGGCCAGAGCTTTGGACCACCATGATGGAAACATGATTTTTGATCGTTTACGATCGCGGCAGCATGTGTCCTCGTTAAAAAATCAATCACGGTTTCTTTTAAAAAACAATATTAATTTTTTTAATAATAATACAACTACCCTTTACAAAGAGTGATCATAATTCAATCAGTTTGCACCGCACAAAGTTTAAAAAATGAAAACATAAGAGTATATCCCAAATGTACACCCAAACCCCACCACATCCAAACCATTAGCACTAATACTAGGTGTGCAAATAATATTCATAGATGACATCACACTCCTTCACACACAAAATAAACAATCAATCTTATATTCATTAAAATTGGTAGTAAATCGTTCACCACGTGAAAAGCTTCTTGCAGAGTCTTTAAAAAACACATATTACAACGGTTCGGAAAAGTCATTAAAAAAACATAACAAATCAATCATTCAACTATCTTAAATCCATCATCATCAAAATTGAATCTATTTTTATAACGTCTTTGTTTTTGTCATGTAAAACTTTGGAATATATCTAGTAGTATTTTTTGATTCGGGTACTGAAACGACATGAGATTTCTGAATATATCCTTGATATCACGCGCTCACGATTTTTCATAAAAAACAAAATAACTCTCAAATAGGATATTGGATCGAAAATCTGAGACCACTGTTTAATATGGGACGTGAATATTACCTTATGTGTGACATAATCTTTGTCGGCGTCAGGTGTTTTGTAAAAATGTTATTGTGAGCGCAAATAATAAATTAATTTATCTATTAATTTATCTTATTATGTGTTGACGCATCAACCTAGAAACCCTCTATAAATACCCTGGTTATAGTGAGGCCTTCATGGACGATCAACAACAAATCGTGTTTTGGCGATCGGTGCACTGATGGAGATTGTGGATCTCGCCAATGACGACAACACGGACCAGTTTTTCGCCAACAATCGATCCAATCTCGAGGTAGGACATTTATATTTTTATAGATTCACCCTGTTTGTTTATCTTGTGTCGAACGCGGATCAATTCCACTAACAGTAACTAATTCACGCATTGAGGGTGCAGTCGAGGTGTGGCGACGGACGGTGATCTGGGGTGGATCGGATTAGACCGGTGGTTCCCATTTTTCCTGGTTGACGGGTGATGGCAGCGTGGTGCGGCTCAACGGGAGTAATGCAAAACGGGTTTGCAGCTCACAGGTTTCACGGATATGGGGCAGATGTAAGGCGAGGTGGGCCTAAAAAAATTGACTGTTAGGATCGCGGGGCAATGTGGGTGGAGCCCACGCGGGTGCAGGTCAAGGTTGGTTGAGCCCGCGTGGGTGCGAGCTTACCCGCGAGCCTAATCTTTAAAAAAATATTTTTACAATATATGATTCTTTAATATTTTAGTTTTTGAAATAAAAAATCATTATTAAACCCTTACATAAGATTTCTCACCGTAACGGTCATACTAATTCACTATTCAGTCACATGTGAATTTTAAATAGATCTATATTTATTGTTTTAATATGATATTATAATATTTATATAGTAATTATCAACCATAATCACATGGTGTGTCATTGTACCTCTCAAAAAAATGAAAGACATATCCCTTGCACATGATTTCAATTTTAAAAGAATTATTATAATTATAATATTTTGTGGATCAAGTTATTATTGTTATTATTTAAATTTATTTTGTTATTAATAAAATAGGAAATGACATTTTGGGCACTTTAATCGTCTCCTTTGAAACCAGTCATTACCTGAAGAGTCGTCGTTCATTCACAAGTCCAACTGTTCGCATAACCACGCAACAAATATCATCGTTCATAATTCATCACCGACCACTAATCTACTTTGCATCGCAATAGTTCGCCACCAGATCATCGTCGTCGCATGCCACCATTAACCCATCAAAAAATGCTTCATCACATCCCTTAAAACTCCAGCTATAGTTGATCAATACTTCTCATCGCAACTACCATTAAGAATAACAAAAAATACAATAATTAAATGATTGTAAATAGTATATTTTAAAAAAAAATGCGGGCAAGCTCACAGGCTACCCGTGGGCTTATGTGGGGTGGGGCTTGTAAGAACCTGGTTTTTGCTATAAAAGACTTTGAAATTTTCTTGATGTTATTCCAGAGCAGCGCCTTCAGACGGCGTACGATTCCAAGCCCCGGTGTGGCCAGAATTAAATTTTAAGTGTGTTCGCACTGAACACGCCAAATAAATGAAATAAATTCTAAACGATAACTCGGATTGGAAAACCGAGGGCACCGTTGAGTCCGGAACGTGCTGTTTACCCTAGAAGGGGTGCAACTTTCGCGGGCGCGAGCCCTCTATGGGAAACGCCACGAGGGGCGTTTTCGTAATTAAGTGGTCTTGGACGTTAGATTTTATATCTTTTGAACAGAGTCTCGGATTAAAATTATGAGACCACTGTTGTGCTCGGGAGGTGGTGTTTACCCTAGGTGCGACCTAATTTTTACTGCGTTTGAGGTTTCGGACGCGGATTTAAATTGAGTTGAGTTTTTAATTAATTAAAGGTTTAATTAATTTTCTTTATTTAATATCTTCTTCTTCCCCCCCCCACTGGGGAAACCCTTCTCATTCCTCTCCCAATCAACTCCACTCCTCCCATGCTCTCTTCCTCCACCTCCTCCTCCTCCCTTTGGCGGACGACGACGGAACTTGGAATATTGGCAAGCGCATTCTTCATCAACGATGATCGATCCAAATTCAGGCAGGATTCGTCAATTTGTGGTTTTCGTCCCTTTGATTTAAAAGATTGATCATTGATTTTTTATCTGGCATTGATCCGTGATTATCATTCTTCGCACGATCTCATAGCTTATTAATTATTGTTATAACCATTAATCTTAGTTCATCGTTTTAACGGCAATAAACCGATGTTCGTTTCGCAAAATTGTCAATTGTGATTTGATTCTTCGTCCTTCGTATGTTCATCATCGACTGTTCTTTTGACCGGCGGATCGGTAAAATACCTGATAATAAATTGTTGCGGAATCAATCCTTGATGAAATGAACCTTTTATGCGAACATAGATTTGGGTTTCGTGCGCAGTCTAGCAAAGCGGAGGTGTGATGCTCAGATGGTGATTCTTGAGCTGATCGAGTGGTCAGGATATGACCACCGTTGACAGATCGAATGGTCGACATGAGATAGATGGCCGATGTCACTTTGGTTGTCGCCGTAGGAGCAGTGCGCAACGCGGGTGTTGATAGCGTGTTTTGCGGTGGTAATCGGGTGATCTTCAGATGAAGCCATTTGCAGCATGGTTGGAGGTGATTTGGGGTAGGAGATGACTAATGAGAATTGGTTATATTATTATAAATGATAATAATTTTTATCAATTTAAAATAAAAGGAATTAAAGAGGGGTGATTATTGAAGACCTTGGATGACTTGAGGTCTTTGATTATCATATATATATATATATATATACATATATATATATATTCTAATAATAAAAATCAACTTTTGTTTGAGAGTAGGCCTTAGGCGCATGGGGAGTTGTGTGGTGAGAGGAGAGAATAATATAAGGGAAAAGATAAGGGAGATTGGTGAGAGAGTAGAAAAAAAAGAATAAAAAAAAAATAGAAAAGAAAGGGAGAAGGAAATAGTGGGGCGTGACCTTTAGGGGAATGGGGGAGGAGTGACCCACCTTTTTTTTATGTCTTTATGATTAAAATAATAATATAAAATATTATTATTGTTTTTCTTGGAAAATTATCTTATCGATTATATCTTTTAACTGAGGCATCCGTTTGACACGTCGTTTGCGGCAGCGTGATTCTGACCTTGAGACGGTCTTTTTGAGTCCAATATCGGATACTTGATTCAGGGCCGAGGCGTGGGCCTCATGGGCCGTCGTTCGAGCGGGTTGCCACTTTTTATAACTTTTTCATCAGACGTCCGTTCGGGGCGAATGAGTAGTCGATTCAGGGAGTTTTTCCGAGGGCGTTGCGATGGGGCAACCCGCCCACTTTAATTCAGCACGGTGGTGTGGGCCCCACGAGAGTCGTTTTGGGCGTTGACGGTGAATTTCAGCTACTTCACTGGGTGTCCGTTTAGGACGAGAGAATAGTCGATCTTGTGTGCTTTTCCAAAAGGATCGCAATGGTGTGATCCGTTTGTAGCGCTTCGGGGTCGTGATGTGGGTCCCACATAGCATCGCTCGTGTGCTGTGCGACGAAATGCATCTTCTTCACCGGGTATCTGTTCCAAGCGAGCGAGCAGTCAATTTGACATGTTTTTCCGAGGGGATCGCAATGACGCGATGCGCCCGACTGTTTTCAGGACCGAGACGCGGGCCCACGAGACGTCGTTCGGGCGTAAAGCGGTGTTGGGTAACTTTTCCGTCGGATATCCGTTTGGGGCGAGTAAATAGTCTATTTCGCGTGTTTTTCCATAAGGATTACAACAGTATGATCCGTTTGGATGTGCTAGGGCTGTTGAAGAGGCGAGTTGGAGAATTGATGTTTTTACCCTTCAAAATAACTTTGGGTGTCGTGTGCTCGATAACCTTTGGGCTAGAGGTGTGGTATACTCTGGGAGTATACGGGGATGCATGGGGGTACATACTGCAGTTTGTACCTGAGAATGAGAGTGTGCATGGCCTAGAGATAAAATAGGGCCACACTTTGTGTGGGCCCCATGCGTGTCGTGTTCCACTTTACATACCTTCGACCTCTCTCGACTCTTTCTTCTGAACTCGGATTTTGGCATGCGAGCAGCCTATCCTGAGTGTTTTACTGTGTAGTACATGATGATGCCCTCCGTAGTGGCTTTTGAGTTTCAGTGTGAGATTTTCTAGGCGTGACGCCTAGTTGAGGCAGCATCCGTTGGCTGCGGTGGCGTGTTTTCCGCGAGGTACCATCCATTAGGGATGGCCAGAGCAGTTCTGGGTTTACCCTCCAGCGGGGTTGGACAGTGAGTTTCTCATCGACCTCTTAGGGTTTACCCTCCAGCAGAGACTGGGCAGTGACTTACCCGATGACTCCTTAGGATTTACCCTCCAGCAGAGACTAGGCAGTGGGTTACCCGACGACCCCTTAGGGTTTACCCTCCAGCAGAGACTGGGCAGTGGGTTACCCGACGACCCCTTAGGGTTTACCCTCTAGCGGAGACTGGGCAGTGGGTTACCCGACGACTTCTTAGGGTTTACCCTCCAATAGAGACTGGGCAGTGGGTTACCCAACGACCTCTTAGGGGTTACCCTCCAGCGGGGCTAGACAGTGGATTACCTGACGACTTCTTTCAGACTCAGTCCTTTCTATTAGGCTAGTCTGTGGCTTTTCTCCGTGACTACCGGAGTGGAACCCTTGGTTGTACGGGTCAGTGATGTAACAACTTTGATTTTGAGAAGACCTCTCGACTGTGTGACAGTGACAAGGTGTGGTTTGACTTTCTCCAGAACTCTCAAGTACGAGGGGCGCTTTCCCCACCAAGACGCGTCCTTGAGACGCGACCTAAAACCGTGCGGGCGAGTCAGTGCCGCCCAAAGCGGATAGTGTCAAGGTGCAGTGATTTGAGCCCCCTGGCTTGTAGTTCGGGGCAGACGTGCAGGATGCTGGGCATCAATGGTGGTTACTTCTGGGACTGTTGGCTACTCATTTTCTTGGGCTGAGCTACGAGATGAAGATCCCCTTACGATCTTGTTCGGGTTTCTTGATTGAGCATATGGATATGTATATACCTTGTTCCAGTACCCACTCCTTGGGTCTGGTTACTCTCCTTCCAGGAGAGGCGAAGACGCGCGAGATATGCCACGTGCTTTCCGTGTCTAGCTTCTCGTGGTTGGACGAGTCTACTCTCCTGCTATAGGTAGTGAAGACTCGACGAGAATTTCATCTTCTCACCGCTTCTAGCTCCTTATGTTTGGACGAGTCTACTTCCTTCCTCTTGTTGGGTTGAGCTGTACTCTTTACTGCACTCTCGATTGTACTCTTTTACTTTTCCCTGTTCGATCTACTGTTCACATCTTCAGTACCTCCTTTGTTGCTCCCTCGAGCCTTCAGGGCATCCTACTGAGTATTTTTATACTCACCCCTGCTTGGGCTTTTCCCGCACTTGGTGTGCCTTTGCAGACAACAGACAGGTTGATCGTGACATCAGCGGAGCTTAGGAGTTCGGGAGCTTGGACCGCGTACGGTGGTCGTAGTCGGGTTCCAGGAGTGGGACTCTCCCAGATGTTTACTTTTGTTTACCTGTTGCCGGGTTGTGACACTTTTCTGGCTGGACGCGTGTTTTGCCCCTTTTATTTTTCGTTTACCTTCAGCTCTTAATTTGTATTGTTTAGAGGTCGATGAACTTTTTGTGGTCTGTTTATAGCAGTTGTCACTTTACTTTACTTTTCTTTCTTTTTACTCTGCACTTCTGCATTGAGTGGGCTGCGTGTGTGTGTACAGGTACTCTGGCAAAGGTCTCCCCGAGTTGTTTAGCTTTTGGCGCTTGTCGCCAGCCCCTGGTCCATGGAGGCGGGCTTGGGGTAGTTACGGCTCGAGCCAGACATGGTCGGGTCGTGACATGGCTGGTTTGAATTTTTTTGTTAGCATTGTATACAGATTTTTGCGGACAAACCTGCATGGGTTCAAACCTGTGCAGGCTTGGCCCACCCCGCTCCGGTCCTCCCGTTTCACATTACTATTTTCCGAGCAGATCGAAGCCCGAATTCCATCCATTGGCGACGACGAGGTTCGATCGAGGCCTGATGTCACAACCCAATTCACCGGGATCTGACTTGTGACTTCCCCCAAGCCCGCTTCCAATAGGTCAGGGGTTGACGACCAACGTTGGGTAGGCAAATCCCACAAATGGGAGGCATTAACCCAATCTACCTATACACATACACACATCTCCAAGTCCACACAATGTTGAAATGTAAAACTATTGAAAACAATGCATGCATACATTTATGATTTCACAAACAGAGTACGACAGTAAAATACCAAAAGTGAAAAAATGGCCCAAATACAAGCCCAACCAAAAACTGAAGAGAGTCCAACCTGCTCTAAGGGTGAGGACTACGATCAAAAGCAAGCACCCAGAAAACACCTCGGTCTGTCGAGCTCAAGCTATGCTCCACCCGCCCCTTGTCCTCTCATGACACCGTCTAATGGGTCGTTTGCATAAGACGCGATACGTGTGGGCAAAACCCATATAGGAGTGAATATAACAATACCCAGCAGGACACCCTGAAAACACTAAACACAAAGCATCAAGAATAGTCACCTCACAACAGTAATACAACACTGACCATAAATAAGAGAAACCCATATATACTCGGGAAGGATACCGTGACACCAGGCGGTCACAACAAACTGTCAGCAACAAGGATTATGTTTGAAGCAATGCTTGTTATGAGAGAATCCATCCCACAAGCCATGCTATCATCAGAGACACTCATCCAAGAGGTCAAGATCATTGGGACCCACCCAAGAATGCTCACTGGTAAAGACCCTAATACTCAGATATGGGGTTACGCCCAGGACCGTTGGTGGACACCACAGACCCAATCCGGATCAACCCGCTATGTAGGGGATTGTATGCCAATGATACTGTGAACCCTATCAATAAAACCAACTAAATGGAGGATCAACGTCTTATCAATGAGGTCATGCCGATTCCACAAACCCCACCTAGGGTGTAAAGATGATAGAGGATCGCACTCCCGTCCCATGAAGGGACACCATGAACTCTATCTGTAACTCATCCTCTAGAGGGGATCACATGTAAAGACCCATAAATTCCACACACACACACACACACATATATATATATATATATATATATATTAATTATTTGTTATTATTATGAGTCTGTGAAAATTTACGGCATGTGATTCTGAGCCCCGGTGTGCCCGAAACGGAATTTTGTACTTTTTTTATGGGACGTTCAGTAAACGTGCGAACAAGAATTTCTAACTTTTGAACTGGTGCTCGGAATTGAAATCTGAGGGCACCGTTGATTTCACAGCACTGAGATTCGCTTAAGGGAGGCTTAACTTCGACCATAGTAGGTCGAGAGAAAAAGTCAGTTTCACAGACTTTTTGAAAGAATAATAAAATAACATAATATGTTATTTTATTTTTCTACCACCTCTTGAGTGACGGTGGTGGGGACCACGGATGTGGTCGGGCATTTAATGAGGGACATTAAATGCCTGGTTACACATTGATTGTGTAACCACCCCTTGTTTAATTAATGTGGTTCATTAATTACACCAATTAATGAACCTTTAATTAAAAAGAGGATTAACTTCTTAACTAATCCTTTGGATTTTAAAAAAATGTTGGCAAAGGGAGAGGGCGACGAGATATTATGGGAGAACTCCGACGAAGCGCCAATGATCAACCCTTCCAACGAAGAACAAAGGCTTGAACGACATCGTTGGGGAAATCGATCCAGGATCGATGAACGCTGGCGACTCCAACGAACGTGGATTCTTCTCCCACAACCGTGACATCTCCTATGATTCTGAGGTAGAAGTTTTTGTTTAAATTCAAGTGAATTTGTTTCAATATACCATTCTTAAAAAAACACGCCGAACACGGATTGACCAAAAATGAGTTAATCCATGATTTGTACGAAACTACGAGTGGATAATGTGAGAATTTTTGAATGGGGATTTAATTTATCTTTTGATGATTTGATTACCACACCCTTGTTAAATTGCTAACACAGAGGGCACAGACCAACCGAACAAGACCCAAACCCTTTGCCACTTTTGGATTTGTCGCGTTCTTCATGGGTGAAATTTGAACTCAACGACAACTTGATTCCAGGAGCCACGCAGTGACAACAGCATCCCGGGAGGCCCATAGGTGCGATCAGTAGAAAAAATGGACCACCAGTGTTCAACCGATGGCCCCAGAAGCCTCCCTGATGCGGCACCGACGCGGCGGCGTTGACGACCGGCGGCGGCAGGCGGCGAGGGGTGGCCGGCGGGCTGACCGCGTTGGCAGCAGGCGGCGCGCCATTGCGCGCCGCAAAGGGAGGTCACGAATTCGAGCTGCGGCGGAGGGAAGACCCGCACCCCATGGGTCCTGCTGACAGAGGGGGGCAGCGCCACATGGTGCCGCCATTGCAAACCGAACAGAAAAATTGTCCGTTCGGGAGGGGAGCCGACCCCCGCGCCAGCTGGCGACTCCCACCCAACCGGCAGGCCGGGCTAGTCCGCAGCCCAGCGGGGCGAGCCCACCTCGGCCCAACCCACTTGGGCCGGACCGGGTTGGGCCGATCGGGTTAGGCCGATTGGGTCAGACTGGAGCCGGGCCCTTTTTGGCCTAGTTTCGCTGAAAAAGTTGTATCTCACAAACTAGACGTCCGTTTGATGAACCGTATGCTGTGATGGAATCCTTGGAACGAGAAAATCCTTTTGAGATACTCTACCTAAGTTTTGGAGAAAGTTGGAGCATGTCCGGGTTGGATCGTACCTGAATCCATCCGGGCCCTCGACACTAAAATGCATATAACTTACAGATCGAACGTCCGATTGATGTGTCGTCTATTGCGTTGGAACCCTTATGACATGACGGTTCATCAGGTTACTTCTTCATGGGACTTCTCAATAGTTGAGGTATGACCAATGGATTGAGGAGATGATCCTCCCGATATCATGCGTGCATTGTGCGGGAATCCAATGGCTGACTGAGATGTGAAGAATGAATAACGATCCTGTGTGGATCAACACCAAGTGATCATGAGTGGATCATCACCGAGCGATCCTGTGTGGATCAACATCGAGAGATCCTATGTGGATCAACACCGAACGATCCTATGTGGGTCAGCAGTAGAGCCTCATGACATAATAAGATGATCTAGCTTTATGACTAAACATCTGTACTTTTGTACTTAAGTTAAACCTGGTGTGAGCTATATTTTTCTTTGTGCTTTGTGATTGAGATCATGATTTGTGGTTTTTCCTTTGTGGAATTCTAAGAGACCTTCGGGGGTCTCTGGGTTCCTACTGGGTATTGTTATACTCACCTCTGCATGGGCTTCGCCCGCACCTTGTTGTGTGTTGTGCATACAACGAACAACTTTAACTAAGTCTCAAGGAGCCAGGACTCGACGATGTATGGAGGTAACCAGTTGGCGTGGAGAGCCGCAGTGATGAGCCACACTTACCCTTCAGGTAGGATCCTTGGAAGATGACCTCAGGAGCTGTTTTCCCTTTTTGCTATATTTCTATTTTAGTTGGGTTTGTATTCTGGACCCTTTACTTCAATACTTAATTTTACACTCTGTAGTGGTTTTTAGTTGTGGTTGCACCTTTCTTCTTCCATTGTGTCTTACTTGTGTGTAGTGTACCCTGTCTGTGTGTGTACAGGTTTTGAGGTAATGCCTTCCAATTTTAGGGAAATTCCTTTTCGGTGCTAGTCGCCAACCCCTGGCCTATGGAAGGAGGGCTTGAGGTAGTCACAACATGGGCCCTAGGGGACAGGCCGTGTCATCACAATCCTGAGATGTGGACGTAATACCACATTGTACCCTCGAAGGAAAAGGACCAAGAGAACACACTCAACCAAGACTAGTCCAGACTAAAGAAACAAAGGGATACAAACACCCTCAAAGGGGGTATATAACATACACTAGGAGTACATGGTGTGTCCAGTGAACCCTCGTCTTGCCCATGTGGTAACTCCTCAAACGACATGTAAATCTCCATATACACAACATGTAGGAATAGTACACATCATGTTGAGATTGCCTGACACCTTTCCTGTGCCGTCTTCCCATGCCTGTGTACCTCTAGCTGTGCTCGTGTACCACCCCGTGTACACATGGTCGTGCTTATGTATACCTGTTCATCTCTGTGTACTTGTTCTGCCAGTGTCTATGTATCCCCTGAGATATACACTGAGCTGCCAACATGTGTCACATGGCGTGTGATCTTTTCCTCCTTCGTGGAAATCCTAGCACCACACAAAGGTTCCCACATGGCGTGTGTTCCCAGAGAACATTCCGTATAACGCGAGATCTCACAGAACCTGCGCCTGTTTCACGCATCGCCCATATCTTCCGCCTCCACCATCAATCATGCCCAAGAACTTCAGATATAGGGTTGATCAGCCTTTCTGTTGGCCGTTTGTTGGATTTTGACCACCAAAACGGATCGAGAATTATCATTTATCGTCCGTATCATCGTGCACCACTAGGAAAAATAAAATCCCACCAGTCTAGTCTCATTCCACCTCAAATCATCCTTCATTGTCATCGATCCTCAAATCACAACCTCCATCGCAAGCCGTACCCATGGTATTGATCCATTTCACTGAATAATGATTTCACAACGATCAAATATCAGGTAATCATTGAACCATAGAGCAAAGGAAACAACCACGATGAATGCACGAAGAAACGAGGGAGAAAACCATAAGCTACAAGATATGAGGAACAAACCTTAACCTTTGTTCATTCGACCTCGATCTATTGTTGTAGAAATAGACAGACTAAGAGAAGATAAACACAATGAAAAATAAAATAAATCCATCAATTTAAATCTTTCGTCAATACGTGAATCAATTCTTGTTCGTAGAATTGATCTACTTTTGATTGGGATTAAAGAACGAGATGTAAATCACAAATCAACATCTTACCCAAACTTTGAATCGATTGTTGATGAAGAATGGTTCTGTGTTTCCATTGTTGATGAGATCCACAAAATTCTTTGGCACAATGATCCTCGATCTAACCCCAATCCATTATTGTTTACCAAGATCTCCTCCAACTCTTTCTCTAATGGATCCCCTGGATTTGCAGGGTTATGCGGCTAACCCTGTAAATTGGCCATAACAGCGTCTAAGTAGAGGATTCCAGTCACTACGTCAAATAAAATAAATAAATAAATTTATTTATCTTATTAATTTCTCACCCACGATGACTTTTTTCACAAACACCCCACACCGACAAAGGTTATATCATGACTAGGGTAAGACCTGCATTCTAAACTCAACGATGCCCTCAAATTTCTGATCCGAGCCCACGTTAGGGAGTTATTCCACTTTTTAAGGAAAACTACACATGCATGGTATTTAATATATTTAATATATTTCAAAAAATTATTCTGGACACACCGGGCCTGAGAATCACGTGCTGTCATAGCACTTGATCTTGAAAATATTTCATATAATATCCAAAATCAATACATGGAAAATATGAGTCATTACATTCTATCTACCTTGGAACTTTACATCTCATAAATCTAAAACAGAAAGGCTATATAAAAATATGAGGGCATTGGGCTCATATCTGGGTCTCCCATTCCCAAGCGCTCTCCTAAAGATTCTTGTGCTTCCATCAGACATGAACTAGGGGAATCAATTTCCAATGAAGGATCCTCTCATGCTGATCCTATATCTCCACTAGGTACTCAAAAAAGGTAGATTTATCCTCGATGTTTAGCTCGCCCCTATCAATAACATGCGATGGTTCATGCATGTACCATCTCAGCCATGACACGTGGAAGACATCGTGTACCCAGTCCTATTGCGGTGATAGAGCTAAGCGATACCCACCTCACTAATTCCGCACAATATCTAGGAAGGGCCAATGAATCTTGAATATAACTTACCGCCTCGACCAAATCTCCACAATCCATATCAAGGTAAGACCTTTAGGAACATAGTCTCTCTCTTAGAACTCTAGATGTCTCTATCGTCGGTCCACATAAGACTTCTGATAGCTCTGTGAATTCCTCATCCACTACTGGACAATCTATACCTTCTCTATGGTAGCTCACACCAACTCTGGGACCATGAGTGCCAAATCACCTGGATCATTCCAACAAAGTGGCCTCAAATGATGCCATACCAATGGTATAATTTTAGATGTTTTTGTATGTAAACTCCACCAAGGATAGGTGATCCTCTCAACTGTAGCCAAAATCTAACATGTAAGCCTGCAACATGAACTCTAAGACTTGAATGGTCTGCTCAATCTGGCCATCAGTCTGGGGGTGAAATGCTGTGCTCAAGCGCAACTAAGTCCCAAAGGCCTCCTACAATCCTCTACATAGTTAGTATGTGAAACGAGCATCATGGTATGAAATGATCATCGAGGTGACTCCATGGAGTCAGAATATCTCCTCTATATAGATGTGTACCAAGCTCTATACTAAAATCTACTCTCAAATAGCTATGAAGTGGTACGACTTGGTGATTCGGTCTATGATCACTCATATGGCATTGTGTCCCCTAGACATATGTGGTAACCTCATCCCGAAGCCCACACTACCACAAAATAGGGCAAGGGAAGCGCTTCCCTTTATCAGCGCTAAATAGAAAGCGCTGATAAAGGTATCTCTTTATCAGCGCTAAAAAAGCGCTGATAAATGAACGTTTTATCAGAGCTTTTATTTTAGCACTGATAAAACATACCTTTATCAGCGCTTTTAACGAGCGCTGATAAAGGTTCTGTCGGTTTTTATTTAATAACCCTAACAGGCCATCCTCGCTTGCACGCGGTCAAGCTCTCGTAGAAGATGAACCATGCCCCTCGCCGCCGCACCCTCGTCCTCCTCGTCCTCCTCCTTCCTCCTCCTCGTCCTCCTCCTTCTCTGCCACCGCCGCCGCCTTTGCCCCCGCCCCCTCTACCACGACCGCCGCTACCTCTGCCGCCTCCACCCCCGCTGCCGCGACCGCCACCGCCTCTTCCGTCGCCGCCGCCTCTGCCGCCTCTGCCGCCTCTGCCGCCGCCGCCGCCTCTGCCGTCGCCACTGCCTTGTCGCCACCGCTGCCTCCGCCTCCGCCGCTGCCTCCGCCGCCGCCGCTACCATTATTGATATTCATTTTCAGGTAAATTTTTTTTCTACCGCTTGAATTGAACGTGTGAAATCCTGATTTAAGGTGTTATTGCAAGAGTCAATGGATTATTGATATTATTGAGTTCTTTATTTAATCCTTGCACCTCAATAAACACCTATTGAATCTTGTTTCATGGGTTAGATGTTCTTGAACTCTTTTATGGACACCCCTTGAGTGTGCCAAGTAAAATTATCCCTTTAATGTCAAATTATTAACTTCCCTGAACACCTATTTAGCTTATGTCAAAGCTTTTAAATGAGGTTTCCCTTGATAAAAGGGTATATAAATGGAATTGAAGACACATTATAGGTTTTTGTCCTAGATTCTTAATGGAATTTACCATTTAGGAAATTTCCATATTGATTATGGCCCATTTTGAAGACCCTTTGAGCCTTATTAGCGAATTTTCCATTCTTGGTAAAATTGAATGTGTAATAATAATGAGGAGTGAATTTTACATGATGGATTTATTTTAATTTAATGAATTAATTAAATGAATTGAAATGATCTATAATGGGTTGAAAGGGAACACCATCTACTGCATGTTATATAGAATGATAATTGTGTATTTCATTTCGTTGAATGAAATTGTACATGGATAATGGGACATATGAGATGTTTTTCTTCATGTTTTGTAATATAAATATGAATGTGAATAATGCATTACTTATACAAATGGTCCTAATTAAATTGATGGATGGGAGGTAATTCCCCATTATAGTTAAAATTAAAATACACCTTTATAGAGGATAACATAAGATGGTAAGGTAATTGTTGAGAATATAGGAAAATCACACTTCCTTACATCGGGTGTTGAGTATAACATATCACACCACAAATACTAATAGGATGTTGGGCTTTTTTCACCACACCAATTTCTTAGAGTTATCACATGATGGATTAATCCCCATCCTGAGTTCCATCTAGTTTACATTATCCTATGCTTGATCACTATTATGGTTGGATTTCTTTTCTTGAGGTATGTGATCCTTCTGATTCCTATTTGGATTTGTTTGCACCTATGGTTTGAATAAAAATTAGTGATCAGATAGTGATTTCTATCAATAAATTTAAATTTATTTACATGCATTGTCTTTTGGGGTTTGTGGGATGTGGTAAATGGTGTACTCAGTTTTAGATTATTTTATTCTCATGGGTTTCCCCTATTTAATGTTTTCTTTTCAGTTGGAAATCTCCTCTGCTGTGTGCCTCTCTTCTGCCACGTACGCACCTCTTCTGTGTGCTTAACGACACCTTCGCAGTGAGTTTTCTCTTATTACTCATTGGTTTCCTCTTGTTCGCATGTTATTACTGTTTGATATTGATGGTTATAATGTGAAATGTACGGGCTAAATGCCCCACTGAAAATCATGGCCGTTGGTGGTCCTTGTTTGCGCACTAAATGAATTGAATGTTGGTTGGTTCTTGTTGAACATTGGAATATATAAATTGGTAATATACGTATACTTGAATTATGAATGAACACCCCAGGATGATAAAACTTCTGTGATAACCCCTGAATTAACAAACAAAATTGAATAAGGGATGCTTTATAAAATCTAAAATTTTGATTGTTTGGTTTGTATGGTGTTGCGATTGAGGTGTCATGCTTATAAAAGATTCGTCCACCTAATGTGGCTTTCTAGGGGCATGCAACAATAGAGCCTTTGTAGGGGAACATGAATGGAACCATAGATTGGGAAGGACTCAAACACTCCTATGATAATAGGTATCTAGAGTCCCATTGGATGTTTTAGTCAAGAGAGGGGATGTTGTACCACCATGTCGGGATGACATTATAAGGAAGAGTATATAACATAGGGAGTCTGGCTCTAGCCTAGGGTTTAGGGGCTGGTCATATGCATGTTATGTAGTCTACTATGGATATTGTGGATTCTTGATCATCTACTGTCAATGGTACAATTCCTATATCATCTACCCTTTATTTTATTTTTTATAAAAGATAATCACATTCCTTTTTTTCACTCTTTTTGTAAATGTTTTAGGCTTGGAGGTGTAAAGCTTGGATAGTGTTATCACCATCGACACACTATTGGTATTATAGTCCAAGAATATAACATGTTGTAAGGAATGATCTCTAGATATTGGTGGTTATCATTTATTTTGTGAACCACCCATGCTTTATATGATAATATTTTATTTTAGTTTTGTTATGGATTAGTTTGTTTTATAACAATCCAAAATCATTTGTTACCAGATGAGAGTTACCTTTTTATCTCCAAAATAGACAGATTTATTTTCACTTGGATGAGAGGAATCTTCTATCTGGTCATGTAGAACCAATTCAATCTATATTGTATTTTCTCATGGCTCAAATAGTCAGGCATATTGTAGATGTTTCTAGAATGCTGTAGGATTATTTTTCCCCAATGGTAATACATTTTTAGGATGTTTTCACTGATGAGGTATAAAATTTACTTCTTAATAAAGAGATAAACTTTACAATCTAGTTAGTTTTGGGAGAAAATTCAGTTTCTATCACAATTTCTAAAATAACACCAAAAGAGCATCAGTTGTTTGAATTACAATTTGATGATATAGAATATAATGGTTTCATATGGCATAGTACTTTACCATGGGGTTTTATAGTTCTCTAAAATAGACGGTTGATTGGTATTTATTCTTTTGTTGGACTATTGGAGATTGAACCTGATGAGAGTCATGAATATGTATCCTCATCCACACATTGATAGTCACATTGATCATCTATGAGGTTCTATGATCTTCTCCAAGATAGATTTGACATTAGGATACCATTAGATGAGTTGGACATCGATGGACCTACCATGGACTGCTTTTAGGAGTAGTTATGTCCTGTATGAATTTTTAGCGATGATATTTGGTTTAACTAATGCATTGGTTGTATTAATGGACTTGATGAATAAGATATTTCATCCTTTTCTGGATCAGTTTTAGTAGTTTTTTTCAATTAAATATTAGTGTACTCCCAACCCATAGTTGATCTTGACCAACATCTTATCATCACCTTGAGTACATTGAGATAGCATCATATTTATTACTATTTTCTCCTATTACTCATTGGTTTCCTCTTGTTCGCATGTTATTACTATTTGATATTGATGGTTATAATGTGAAATGTATGGGCTAAATGCCTTGCTGAAAATCATGGTCGTTGGTTGTCCTTGTTTGCACACTAAATGAATTGAATGTTGGTTGGTTCTTGTTGAACATTGGAATATATAAATTGGTAATATACGTATACTTGACTTATGAATGAACACCCCATGATGACATGTGTTTTACTTCACTCACACCATGTATAGATACCATAGAGACTTGATGTGTATAGACTATACACCCCTAGTGGTCATGTAAGGACTACACACCGTGTATTCCACAAAAATGTGATGCATAGCTGGTGAGGTGACTCAATATGTATCTAAAGTACACGCCTTTAGCTCAAGTTGTTCTAAATGTCATGTATTTTCAAAGGCATCATTCAGTATTTGTAAGACTAACTTCGAATAAATTTGACATTTTTCATATTAAATCAGGTATCTTATACATACACAATGTTCACCCTACTGGACACACCATGTATATGGATTTCACATGTGTTTAAAGGCATTTTTACCATGATTTGTTTTTATAAAACCCAAACAATGCTACCTGATTAATTAAAACATAATATTAGGCAAGTTCTTGAGATCGAACCCATAAAGACGATGAATATGAATAAAGAATGAATGAATGCCAATCGGTTGACAAAAGAGTATGAAGATGGCATGAAAGAGTTTGTCAAGTTTGCAGAAGATCATGCATGTGACCCTTCTCAAATCCTTTGTCTGTGTTTATGCTATTGTTATTCAAGACAAATTAGTCCAGAGGAGTTGGAAGAACACCTGATCTGTCACGGAATAGATTGAAGTTATACATGTTGGAATAAACACGGGAAAAAAACCAATGTAGGTAGTGACTCAGAGAACAAGACATTTTATAGATCATCTGATACGATTAGAAGCGTGAACAGTGAAGATGATCATATGGAGGGTGTGATTACAGATGTGAACGATGATGAAGATCATATTGAGGAAATGACAAGGACAGTTGAAGATGAACTTCGTGATTGCCCAAAATTGTTTGAGAAGTTAAAGAGTTGTGAAAAAATTCCATTGTATGCTGGTTGCACTAAATATATAGTATTGTCAGCCGTATTGAAGCTATATAATTTGAAAGCAGGCAACGGGTGGAGTGACGCCAGTTTTACAGAACTACTTGCTCTCCTGAATGACATGCTCATAGAAGATAATGAACTCCCAAGACGAACATACGATGCCAAACGAATGCTACGATCGATGGGTATGATCTCTGAAAGAATACATGCTTGCCCGAATGATTGTATATTGTTTCGCAAGGACTAAAAATCACTTAAAGAATTCCCAAAGTGTGGTGCTTCCCGATACAAGAAAGATGATTCTAGTCCTATGAAAGTTTTATGGTACTTTCCAATCATTCCTAGGTTTAGATGCCTATATGAAAGTGAGGAGACTACAGGACAATTGACATAGCATGCAGATACAATAATTAAAGATGGGAAACTACGTCACCCGGCAGACTCTCCTCAGTGGAAGAGAATTGATCACGAGTATCCTGAATTTGGGAACGAGCTGAGAAACCTTCGTCTGACGTTATCTATAGATGGGGTGAATCCTTTTGGTTTTCAAAGCAGCAGTCACAGTACATGGCCGGTTATGTTGGTAAATTATAACTTACCACTGTGGTTATGCATGAAATGAAAATACATCATGTTATCTATGCTTATATCAGGACCAAAAAAATCAGGTAATGATATTGATGTTTATTTGGCCCCATTGATCGAGGATTTGAAAATATTGTGGGATTCAGGTGTTACGCTGTATGATGCTTACAAAAATGAACAATTCACTTTGAAAGCCATGTTGTACAGGATGATAAATGACTTTCCTGCTTATGTAAATTTGTCAGGATATAGCATTAAAGGAACTCAAGGGTGTCCCGTTTGCGAACAAGGTACACAGTCAATTAGGTTGAAACATTCATCGAAAACCGTGTTTCTAGGACATCACAGATTTCTACCCCGACGACATAAGTACCAATCTTGGACGACATAATTCGACGGAAGTTTAGAGGAATGTACAACACCGTCTCCACTAACAGGTGATCAATTATTTGAGAAAGTAAAATATTTGGACACTACTTTTGGTAAACCGTTTTCAAAAAACCTTATGAAAACTGGTTGAAAAAAGAGATCAGTTTTTTTTGAATTACCATACTGGAATTGTTTGTATGTCAGACATTTTCTTGATGTTATGCATGTTGAAAAAAATGTATGTGATAGTGTCATAGGCACGTTGCTAAATGAACCCGGTAAAACAAAGGATGAAATTAAGGCTAGATTGGACATGGTTGAGATGGGAATACGAGAAGAGTTGGCACCAGTGAAGGGTGAAAAATGAACATTTCTTCCTCCTGCTGCTTACACTCTTTCCAGGCAGGAGAGATATCAGTTTTGAAACTTCTTGAATGACGTAAATATTCTAGAGGGATATTCATCAAATATCAAGAACATCGTGTCAATGGGAGATTTAAAATTAAAGGGTCTGAAATCACATGACTGCCATGTTTTGATGCAAGATCTAATTCCTATAGCTTTACGTTGAATTTTTCCCAAGAATGTTCTCCATACATTAACGAAGCTCCATTTCTTCTTCAAAGCTATATGCAACAAAGTTATAGACCCGACGAAATTTCCAACTATGGAAAGAGAAATTGCCGTCATATTATGTGAATTGGAAATGTTCTTCCCGCTGACATTTTTCGATATGATGGTTCATTTGATGGTTCATTTGGTGAGAGAGATTCGACTATGTGGTCCTATACATTATAGATGGATGTACCCCATTGAACGGTATATGAAGATTTTGAAAGGGTATATCAAAAACTGAAGTCGTCCAGAGGGTTGTATTGCGGAGGAATATATTGTTGAGGAAGATATTGCATTTTGTATCGAATACCTGTTTGGTGTGGAAATCGTTGGCCTACCGAAATATCATCACACTGAGCGGCTTGAGGGTGAAGGAATTTCTGGAAGATAGGTTGTCACAATCAATATTACAGATCGGGAGCAGGCCCACATTTACATTTTGCATAACAGTTTCGACATTGAACCATATGTTCAAACCCACAAAGAAATTCTTAGGCGTTTGAATCCTTCTAGGGCTGAAAATGGGTATCAGATACACATAATCGATAGTTTATAGGATGGTTTCAAGACCATATTTTTAAGCAGTTAGATGAAAATACAGACTCAATTTCAGAACAACTTCAATGGCTGGACGGAAGAGCAAGTGTGTACGTATTATCTTACAAAGCTTATGCAGTTAACGGTTATACATTCTATACTAACGAGCATGATGAATATAGTACCATGCAGAATAGTGGGTTTACACTTGTGGCTGAGGTGATTCATGTTTCTGGTGCTAAGGATAAAAATCCAATTTATGCGAATATGTCATACTTTGACATCATCAAACAAATACGGGAGTTGGATTATACGAAATTCAAAGTGACGATTTTTCAATTCAAGTGGGTTGATAACAGGAGTGATGTTAAAATAGATGAATTAGGATTCGTGAAAGTTGATTTTAGTAAGGAAGGGGAGAAAGACGAACCATTTATAATGGCATCACAGATAGTACAAGTATTTTATGTTCCAGACGCCGCAAACCGAAATTGGTCAATTGTTCTGTTATCGACCAAAACAAATGAAGGGTCAGATGAAAGTTCAACGAAGGTTGACCCTTTTATAGGTACTTCACAATCATTTCACAGCGGTCCCAATGTAGACAACGTTTTGTATGTTAGAGGAGACCACAATGAAGGAATTTACATAGTCGATAGAGGAGTCAAATCTCTTCAGCCTTTAAAGAAAAAAAAGAGAGTACAATAATCAGGTTATTTGTTTATTGTAACATACATTGTGTTACGTTATGTTATTATCTGTTCGCTACTGTTTTTATGTAATCTAAATTAAATATTAAACCACTTCTGTAGATAATGACTTCTGCACCTGCTGATGCGCCCAATCCCGAGGCACAAAAGGTCTCTCAACCAGCAGCCGGTGGTCCCACTGCAGAGAAACAACAGGTTTCTCAACCAGATGCTGGTGGTCCCAGTGTAGAGCAACAACAGGTTTCTCAACTTGTTGTTGCTGGTCCCAGGGCTGAGGTACAACAGGTTTCTCAACCTGTTGCTGCTGGTCCCATTGCTGATGCTAGTGCTCCGAGGGAAGATATTGATGCTACTTATGAGGAAATGGTAGGAAATGAAACCCTAAAAGTGTAAAAAAAAAACAAGAGCGTCGTAGTTTGACAGTGTTAGCCAAAATCATTAAGGCAAAAGAAAAAGGCATCAAATTTGAGGTGGGATGGAATAAGCGAGGCCAACATGTTAACCCCAATAGAGCCATCTTTAATAGCTACATTGGAATCGTCCCTCAGCAACGCGTGCCGATTGATGTACAATCGTGGAACCATGTTGTCACTGGGCTGAAGACACTAATGTGGGAAGAGATTACGGTAAAATTATGATATCATTTTTTTAATTTATTAAAATAAAATAAAATACCAAAACATTGACTTACTCTTCATCATCCATTGTAGAGTGCATTTATAGTAGATTCCCCACACAAGGAATATGTATTAAGAGTTGTAGGAAGGATTCATATAGGTTTCTGCACAATTTTAACAAAATATCATCTTAAAGATGCAGAAGGGAAAATCAAGACACACCCACCTTCTCTTTACGCACACTTGATATCCCAAGGAGTGTGGGATGCGTTTAGCAACCATCGTGGGGAGCATACTTTTCAGGTACATTGTGTGGGGTAATACGTTGTTTGACGTTTGCTTGTATTCATCACTCTGATTGACAGTTTTTCATTTATGAAACAGCTACTGAGTGATGAAAATAAAAAACACGCAATAGAACCAACGTACCCTTACCGTAAAGCAAGGACATGGTACGCTGAACTTGAGAAAAAATTGGTATGTCTTTTAAATCTACCCTACTACTAGTATGTGACATTAAACAACACCATAACTATGTTTCTCTGTTTATATGCAGATTGATAAATCAAAATTGAAAGCCATATCCATACCACACCATGTGCTATGAAAGGAGGCTCGTTTAAATAAAGAGGGGATATTGATAGATGAAAACACACAAAAAGTGTGGGAAACATGTGTAAGTATGACATAATATAAATTTGATTTGGTTTAAATCGCTATTACATTACAATAACTACTTATTTTTCTATATTTTCTATCTGAAATAGTCACAAGAATCAACAATAACCACACCAGATGCAAACATACTTTCAGAAGCCTTGAAGAAGCCAGAAAAGTATGGCCGCGTCAGAGGTGCGGGTTTTGGGTTGACACCCCGAACATATTTTCAAAAACAAAAACAAACGGGGGAGAAAAATGAAAAAATGGAAAAGATGCAAGAACAATTATCTATTTTTCAAGAAGAATTACAATACTAAAGAGAGATGATATAAAAATTTATGGGGGAGAGGCGAACAGAAGAAACAACTCAACAACAACCCATGCATGACGATCTCGCCCCACCCCCACCAGCTTTGAGGCGAGCCATTACCCTAAAAAACCTGACTTAAATGAGGTAATCAATGTTTTAATAATTGTTTCTGTGAAATTTGATTTACATAAACACTGATACCTTTCCTCTACTAATATTCCACAGGGTGAAAATGACTGTGATTTATATTTATCAACTCCCACCTATCGTCTTGTAGCGAGGGCTACGATGTTCAATACGCAAAACGACATGCTACACAACAGAAAAATTCTAAAAGATCATCTTAGAGTGTCAATTAACGTAGCTAATGAGCCAAGTGTCAAGCTACCTGTTCCAAATGACGATGACGACATTCATACGGTTGAACAAGATGTTGGAACATTCATCGCATGGCCGACAGTTCTTGTAAAAAACATGTCGACAAAAAGTTATTCATTTCCAATTTATTTTTCAAGATGGAACTTTAACATTTAATGAAAAAAGGTCTGAACCAATGAATTTTATTACAGAATGACAAAGACTGTGGGGTGAAACAAAATATTATCTCAAAACTATCTCAAGGATCAACCAACCGATTGAAACGGTCTACTGAGATTACCTTCACCCCGCCCGTTCTATATCCACAGTTAATATCATTGCAGGCTCATGTGGATACAAATTTGAAAGACGACAGTACTCAAATAGTTGATTTCGAAAAAGATATGCATGGAGAGGAAATATCAGATTTCATTAGTGCTGAAAATGTAAATGAACTCCTCAAGTATGAATGGCTAGGCGCCTCAGTTGTAAATGTATACATGAGGTAAGTTTTCATGATTTTATTTTACAAAAGTTGATATACTCTGATAATTTTGACTAAATACATTTTATATTTGTCGCAGACGTATATATGAAAAACAATTGAAGGGATTTCCCCATGAAAAAAATTTGGACTCGTTATTCCTCACAAAACCTCTTCAAAAGACGAAATAGATTCTGATAAAGAGGCTACAATAATGTCATCCCTGCTCAAATCGTTTGAAAAAAAAAATTACGGATAACTGAATCTTTTTAATACCAACGATGTAGGGATAAAACTCTACAATTTAATCATATCAACTATATTTTCATTTCTTTCTTTACTTATTCCTTTTTGTATTTTTAGGGAGCATTGGATGCTGATTGCAGTCAATTTGGATACTCCAAAGATTTATTTTCTGGATTCAATGCATGGATATCCAACAAACCAACCACGCATGATGGTGTTTGTTAATTTGTAATACACTAGATCCAACATTTTAAAACTAAACATCTAGTTATATAATTTATGTTATCTTTTAATGAGGATTCTGTTATGATAGGGCGGTGCATCAATATCGTCTAATGCATGGATGAATCCAAGGCATAAGGATGAACATGCCTACAAGATCTACAACTGGAAAAGTATCCGGGTATATATAATAACTTTTCACTATCCAAACACATACCAAACAAATTACTTATTGTTGTCGATGTTTTTGTAGTGTCCAAAACAAACAAACGGAAAGGATTGTGGTTATTATGTTTGTAAATTTATGAAAGAGATCGTATTTCATCAACAAAATAGCATCCCTGATGAGGTATTTTCGAAAATAATTACGAGTTCATTTAAAATATTTATTAATCCTTTGTGTATTTATATTTTTTCAGTACTACCATGACTGTCACAAAAACTCATATTCAGAAGATGATATACATGTGTTTAGAAACGAATGGGCAACATACCTGATGGAAGATTGTACAAAAATAGGATGAAGGTGAATTCCTACTACTTATGTTATCTATATATGATCATTGATTATCCTCCAACCTTCTTTGGTGAATTGAGAATGCTCCGATGTATTGAAATCTTAATTTATTACTCAATGTTTTCTATCCCCGGATTCATATTATTGATCTTTGAACAAATCAATATTGAAGTAAGGCATGATGGTGTGCAGTGTGTATGGGGTGAATGACGAAACCACCGAGGATCAACAAAATCCATTTTCTGTATCTCGTTTGTTTGAACTTGTATCTGAGCACATGTGTTTTTGTTTGACTTGCACAATTATTTCTAGGTAGATGCATGAGATAATCGGTATCGTTGAGGGATTTTTTGGAACCAAAATATTTTTCCCAGGATAATTCAAGTAAGGGAAATGCTGGTTGAGATGAAATCCAAGCTCAAACGACCAGTACATCATCAAAAGAATCAACCCTGTGATGCACCATCATGTATAATCTGGTCCTCATGATGTTTTGAGGTGTTTATGGAAGGTATGGGGAGTCTGATGAGCCCCATGGACACCATAAATAATGTTTACAGATAGCTCCACATGTTTTTTGTGCCTCATGCCTCTTTACAAGGATCACACCATTCACATGGTCCATCTTATCACATATGTCCCATTCACCTCATTTTTACTCTTGGAAGAACCTGAGAATATGACAATTCATAAGCCCCACAAAACCCATACTCATCCAACCAAGAGTATTCCTAGTGTGAAGGGAAGATAACCATGGGTAATACCCACAACATACCTCTTTTAAATATATGGGTTTTGATCCTTGTATTCTAAATAGGGTACATAAGAAGCCTCCATGAGGTTAAATCCCAACCAATGGTAAACCATGGTGTACCCCCTCACTGGGGTACACCTTTGCTTATTTTCCCTCTTGTATTTCCCTTAGTGGCATCCAGATAAGTCTTCAAAATGAGAAACCTTACCTTTATGGGATGCACCACACTTGGGTCAGACCTCATTGGGTGTTTTGATCCATCTATCAGGTAAACATTCCAGGTGCTCCCTTCTAGAGATGTACCTACCTGATCCACCTTTATAAGTGTTTTGATCCACCCAGGTCTTACATCTTTGTAAGACATTAAATCATGACCCTCTATACTTGTGGGATGTTAAACTCATGGAATACCACAAGTTAAACATGGGTTTCCATTAATATATTCAATATTAATGTTTACTCAGTCCTTATTAAGGTATTGTGGAGGTGTGGTTTTATGTTTTCCAGCAGATTTCGGAAGATTCCAAGATTTATGTAGGTGATTCCATGCTTTTACATTATATAATTATTTTATTATGCTGTATTTGCTTGCTAAGTGTACTATATGAAATGTTTGTGTGGTTAAAAATGTGTTATCAAAGGAATTTGGGGTGTGTATAGACTTGAAAGTTATTTTTAAAATGAATGCAGTTGTATTTCTTGTGGATTTTCATGCTTAAGTCCTTTAAATGTGTTTGAAGAAATGAGAAAGTGGTGTGATGGGTGTTTTCAAATGGATTTAACGTGTTTTTGAATTTTAAAGAGGGTTTTCTTATGAGATGTAGAGAGTCTATATATGTGTATTTACATTGAATGAAAGTACATGAGAATGTGTTGATATATATGATGCGTATAATGTAAATTGAGCACAATTTCCATAAAAGGCATTTTATTTATGATGTGCAGGGGATAGGTTGAGAGGGCAGGGGTGGTTTTCTGGGGGAGGGGGAAGGGGGAAAAGTGGTAGGGGGAAGGGGTAGGGGGTGTGCTGGGTTCTTTTGAAATATATAGGGGGTGGACAGGGGGGTGTGCAATGGGAAGGGGGGAAGTCTAGTGGGCAGGGGTGTGCTGGGGAATGGGGCAGGGGGTGTTCAGGGGGCAGGGAGTGTGCAGGGGTAGGGGGTGTGCTCGAGGGTGGGCAGTGTGTAGGGGGTGTGCTGGGGAAGGGGGCAGGGGTGCTTCTTTTTTATGGAATGGGGGGATATATAGCCATGGTATTAAACCGCAGCTATAGGTATATAGCCAAGGTTTAATGTCATTCCAAAAGGCCCATCATTGGTATCCAATAGCATCATGATGCTGTGGAATGGAGACCAAAATCCCTAATAGTTGAAACCAAAGTTAGGGGAAGAAGGAGAAGAATATAGAGGAGGATAATAGGGTTGAAGATATTCCACCACTCTTTTAATGTAACTGATAATATTTGATTTATCTCAAAAGTAAGGGAGATATCCCATTGGGGAAGGGAGAAGGAGGAGAGTGCGTGTAAAGGATTTTGTTGAGTGGAATGAGGGATATACGAGGGTAACCCGCTTTAATGGTTGATAGTGAAAATTTGTTAATTCCGCTCATTAATTAGGTGAATTATTAGGCCTAAGGGTAAAATAAATCATTTTCCAACAATGTGGGAATCAATATACACACACTTCTAATCCGTATAGTTTCATTGAGTGGCTTACAATCCATTATTCAACCATATAGAGATACTTCCCCAAAAAATCATACCTTACACAAGTTCATCACATTATTTGACAAACTATTAACCATCAATGTGAGACCATAATAACCTTAGAACCAAACTATAGGTTTATCTATTCCCCCTTGAATCATTAAATATCCCATGTTCTACTAAACATTGGTCCATTTGATTATTATAGATGATTAGCCCTAACCATGCTCTAATTTTGTTAATTGGTTATTTTATGTTTTGTGCCTCACTAGTATAATTCCATTTAGCAACCCCATTCTTTATTTCATTATTGTATTACTAACATAATATTTGTTTTATCATGTAGGTGAAATATTTTTCCTTCTTTATTCAGAAACCACCGCCATGGACGAAATTTTTTTAGAGCGGATGGATGCAAAAAGGATGGAACATCATTGTTTTTTAACTATTTGTTGGATAAATGTAATTGTAACCAAATTTAACATTGTTTGAAATGTATATAAAAGTGTTTTGTTTTGTATTCATGATTTCAAGTAAATGTATGTATCATTTTTGTTCTTCTGTGCTTTGTGTGTGGGTGTTGTTTGTGCTGTGTGTAGGTGTTGTTTGTGCTCTGTGCAGGTGTTGTAATGTGTGCAGGTGCTGGGCAGGTTCTGTGCAGGTTCTGGTTTTGCACAGGATCTTTGGCCTTTATCAGTGCTAGTTAAGCGCTGATAAATGGATAATATATCAATGCTATTTTGAGAGCTGATAAAGGTAGTTTTTATCAGCGCTCAAAATAGTGCTAATATATTATACATTTATCAGCGCTGAAAATAGCACTGATAAATACTACCTTTATCAGCGCTTTCTTAGCGCTGATAAAGGGGACCCCCCCTTTATCTTCGCCGAGATTAACAACGCTTTTTAGCGCTGTTAAAGACAGTTTTTAGCGCTATTATAAGCCATATTTGTAGTAGTGCCATGTATACTTTATCCCACTTCTACTCTGACAACTCAAGGGGTTGAGCTAAACCCATTGGAACCTGATGCTCAACCTCCACTTACTAACAAGTGAGGAATCAAGAAACAAACTCTATAACATAACTCTTCATGCTTGGACACAAAACCTAACATCATAGGTCTTGATACATATTTGTCACACCAGGATATATCACCAAAGGGGATGTATGAAACCCCCACATCACCTCCACCCACAATGTCAAAGGTACCACCATCCATCCTCTGAAAAGGATAGTGTGCTTACCACCTTTAAAATATCAATTAGGAGCATGTCCAATGGATATCTGAGTATGTAAGGTATCACAGTCAGTATTTCTATACTGAGCATCCCTAACATACTATAAAAGCATAGGGGTAACAACCATGACTATATATATGAAGCACCATCCTTGTCCATGAATGAAAACTGCAATGATGCTAACTGCTTTGAAACTTCGGCTAATAACTGAGAACAAGATATCCTGCTGAGAGCGTCTGACACCACGTTCCCCTTCCCAGAAGTATAGAAAATTTTGAAGTCATAATTCTAGAGGAACTCTAGCCATTGCCTCTATCTCAAGTTGAGATCCTTCTAAGAGAAGATATAATTGAGACTCTTGTGGACAAAGTATATGATAAACTACTCAGACATCAGGTAGTTTCACCACATCTTTAGTGATAATAATACTACTAATAATTAAATATCATGGGTCACATAATTATATTCATGTGGTCTCAATTAACATGAACCATAGATGATCATCACCTATCTCTAAATCAGAACACAACCAAGCCTGATCCTTGATGCATCATAGAATACTATATACTCAATACCCTCCTCTGATAATCTCAAGATGAGAGTGTTAGTAAACCTCTACCTAAAATTTTGAAAGCATTACTAGCATCTTTCTGTCCACACGAAAGGATATGCCTCTTTTGGGTCAAAGCTATCAAGGGTGCTTCCACTCTAGAGAAATCAGGTAAAAACCTCTGATAGTACCCTATAAACCCAAGGAAACTACGCACCTCGGTAACAATCTTGGGTAGCTCACAATAAATCACTGCCTAAAACTTTATCAAGTCCATTACTACTCCTTCCTCTAAGATGACGTGTCCCAGGAAGTGGACCTCTCAAATCCAAAACTGACACTTTGAGAGATTCCCATAAATCTGGTGCTCTTAAAGTGTGTCCAGGACCATCCTTAAATGTATCATATGCTCCTTATCAATCACTGAGTATAGTAGGATATCATTGATGAAGACCACCATGAACCATTCTAATAAAGGTTAAAAGATCCAGTTAATGAATCCCATGAACACTGTTGGAGAGTTCTTCATGTCGAAGGAAATCACCAAATACTCATAGTGATAGTAGTGATATATGGATGTTGTCTTTGGTATATCCTCATCTCATACTCGCAGCTAGTGATAACATGATCCATGGTCAATCTTTGAGAACCATCACATCCCTCTCAAATTATCAAAGAGGTTGTCAATCCTTGATAGCATATACTTATTCTTCATGGTCACCTAGTTCAAGCACCGGTAATCCACACATAATCTCAATCTCCCATCCTCCTTCTTGGTGAACAACATTGGGGTTGTCCAGGGGGAAACACTGGGTCTCATAAACCTTTTCTATTACAATTACTCCAACCTTACCCCCAACTCATAGAGCTCCATGAGATCCATCCGATATGCTAGGGTGGATATCGGGGTCATCTCGGGTGAAAGTCAATGCATAAGTCTAGGTCTTGGTGGGGAGGTAAGCCTAACACGTCCTTAGTAAAGATGTACTCGTATTCTACCACCACCGTAGGGAACTGGTAGCCCATATAATCCACTACCACTACACCAAATTTATATTTTAGTATTAGTTTAATAAACCATCACTAAAAAAATTATGAGAATTTAATGGTTGTTTTTTAAAAGTTGTTGCTAAATTTTATCCATTTATTTAAAAAATATGCTTTCTCACCCGAGTCCCCCCACTTCTCCCCCAAGAACCCCTACTCTCCCTAGATCACCCCCTACCCTAAGCCCTCACCACCATGATATTTACACCCTTTCCATATTTTCCCCTTGTTTCCCCCCTTGTTGGTGCTAGCCATCGTCGGTGCTCCGTTTCCCCCTAAGTCCCCAAGCCTGAGTTGTCATCTGTGGTTCGTTTTCCTCTAAGCCCCCTCACCCTCACCCTCACTAGCATTATCATTTCTCTTGAGCCCCACTGGCCCTCGTCTTCACTAGTTATATGGTTTCCCCTGAGCCTCCCTCTCCCTCTCCCTCGCCCTCTCCCTCGCCCTCTCCACCCGCGGGTCTTCTCCCACGAGCCATCCCCGCCAGAAGGTATCTGGTATAAATTCTTAAGTTGGGTTTTCACAGTAGCTAGGGTATGATATAATTTGAGGGTTTTATTATTTATGGTGTGAATAATACCCCTTTTTACTTAATATACTTTTATTTAAAGTATTTGTACTATTTCAATTGGTTTAGGGTATGTGATTCCATTCATTTATATTTTTGACCGAACTATCAATGCACGGACACTTTAAATTGACTTCTCTTAGATATAACACTTCTTTAAACTATATGTATTGATTTATATAGGAGTTTCACTTTTCTATTTTAGAAATTAGTGTATTTTTAACAGGGTTTTCCATATATGATATGTATAATTAATTCTTTAAAAAGGGTTATTATAATTTTAATGGATTTTGTAAAGAAATAATATATTTTATTGTATCATAATTAGAACCATAATTGATTATATGAATTATTATAGATTTTAAGATAATTATCTCAAGGGTTTACATTATATTTTATTTATTTATCCATGTTTGTCTTGAAGTAATGGTGATATTATTTTATTCCACCCTTTATATGTTCCACTTTTATCATATATATAATTTTTGAATCATATGATTTGAGATTGTGATATATTGATATGAAACTTTTTGTTTCTATAAATGGTTGTACATGTGTGACATGATAGTCTTATAAATATTTCGTTTTATCTTTAGATGTTTAGAATTAGAAAAATTCATGGGAAGCCTTGGGTATCTAAGTGGGAGTTCTAAGTACAAGTGTTATAATAGTTTGATTTCATTCTACTCGCACCCGCAGTTATGATTTCACTCTAGCTATTAGCATTCGCTCTCAATGAGGCCAAGGAAGTGTATATTGGGGTGTGCTGATAGGATTTCATCATACCCTAGAGAGATGGTTATATGTGAGTTAAGTACTAGATTGTCTCATTAAGACCGTGAGAGTTATCCACTGATGTTTAATGGTTATTTTTTTTATTCTTTGATCGATTTGTTTCACCTTGTAAAAATTATCTTTATTTTGAAAATGAATAGTAAATGGATTGCTTATTTTCTTTAATCTCTCTTAAAAATATAAATGTATTTTCTTATTTTTTTTCAAACTATCATATATGGTTTATCATATCATTGAAAAGTGGGTTCTTGACACCAGTTGACTTCCTTTAAAGAGGGATGTCTTACCTTCAAAAGTGATTTTATGAAAATAGTTAGATTTATAAATTGGTTTTCAATGTGCAATTTGATAAATGATTTTCAAAGAACATTTGAAATGTTGTTTTCTTAATGATTGTATGATTTTCTATTTCTTTTATTTTACACAATAACATCTATGATTGATTTTCTTTTTTTACTTTGAACTTTTTAGTACTTATATGGATATTCATATAACTACTTGGGTTATGTTTTTTTTCACTTCCATTTATCTCTTTTCCTATTTAGTAATACTTATGTGTTTTATTTTTTTTAATAAAGTGTAGCTACACTGTGATATATATGGATAAAAGCTGGATCACATTACCGAGGAACACACCTCAGTATGCTAAGTGTTTGGAATAATTTTTAGATTTTTCAATTTTCAATCGATCTGTTGATGGGAAAATAATATTTTCATGTACTAAATGTAAATTTAGAAGATGGTTGAAGAGACATGAAGTTTTTGAACAATTTATATTAAAGCAATTCCCTACTCAAATTTGTGTTGGATTTGTCATGAAAAATCAAACGTTACAGAAAGTTTGAGCACTAATGTCAATCAACAAAATGAGCTCCCAACTTTTTCAAAAATGGAGAATGAAATAAAAAACCTTATAAATGATGCTTTTAGAATTTCAATAAAACAACATCAACATCAAAACATATCAGAACAACCAATTGAGGGTGATACAAATAGAAACTTGACAATTGATATTTTTAGGACTATAGGACAACCAGATCAAGATTATAACATATAATTGGATCCTTATCTTGATTATGTGGAGTCTAATGTAAGAGAGAACTCCACTAATTAGATAAATTCATTTCATTATTTAGTTGATGAGGGAAATCAAGAGCTGTATAGTAGATGTTTGAAATATTCAAAAATTTATTTTTTTCTAAAGTTGTATCATATAAAATGCCTATGTAGAATTAAAAATAAGGATATGTACATGATATTGGAATTATTGCAGGATGAATTTCCTGAAGCTAAGATCCCTAAGTATTTTTTATGATATGAAAAAAGTTGTTAAAAAACTTGGTATGAATTCTATAAAAATACATGCTTGTCCCAATGATTGTATGTTTTATTAGGGAGAAAATTCAAGCATACATGATTGAGAAAAATATTCTTATTATAGATTTAAATTCAATGGGTGATGTTGGAAGTCTGAATCAATATACTACTATGAAGAAGAAAAATAACATTCCTATAAAGGTTTTTCATTACTTCCCTTTGAATCATTGATTGTAAATATTATTCATGTCATTAAAAATAGTTGAGTACATGAAGTGGAATTCTATAGATAATAACAATGATTGGTTAATGCGACATCCAAGAGATTCATAATCATAGAATACATTTGATTCGTTACATCTATATTTCTCATTCGATCCTAGGAATGTACGATTGGAATTGGCTACCGATGGATTCGTCCCATTTGGGACTTTGAGCACTAGTTATAGCATTTGTTTGATTTTTTTGATCCCTTATAATCTACCTTTGTGGATGTGTATGCAATAAACATATTTTATCATTTAGATGATTATTCATGGAAAATAAATGTATGGAAATGATATTGATGTATACCTATATCCTCTAATTTATAATAATTATGGAGAAATGATATTGAGATATATGATTCATCTTCTATAATAATGTTCAAAATGCACACTGATCTAATGTAGACCATTAGTGACTTCCCTGGACTTGGAAACTTATCTAGTTAGAAAACTTACATGGGTTTGGATTTTCCTATTTTTAACTTTGATTTTGATCCCTACTGACTAAGTTACAGTAAAAAATGGTTCTTGTTGTAACATCGAATATTTCTCAATACATATCATAGATTTCAGTTGAAAAAGTCAAAATTCAAGTTTTCTATTGATCGTAGACCACCTCCAAAGTTTTTGACAGGTTCTAAAATAGTGTCAAAACTTGGAAATGTTGGAACATAATTTGGGAAGGTGAATCATTCGAATGATAGTGGGAAAAAAGTTCAAAGTTCAACATTAGGTGAAATTGGAATGCAATAATGGAAGAAAAAAAGTATATTCTTCAAACTTTCATATTAGGAATTTAATTTGTTATAGCATAATCTTGATGTTATGTATATTGAGAATAATTTTTGTGACAATTTGATCTTCACATTGCTTAATGAGCATGAAAATTTGAAGGACTATCTCAATGATCAGAAGGAATTACAAACAATGAACATAAAACACGATCTCTAGCCAGATGAGAATAGAAAACATGCTTTAATAATTTGTGCAATGAAAAATAGGGATAAAGACACATTCCTTCAAATTTTAAAGCATGTGAAGGTATCTGATGGGTATTAAAGTAACATATCAAGGTGTATCAACTTAAATCATTATAGGTTACATGAATTAAAAAGCCATGATTCATATATTTTGTTACAATAGTTACTACCATTGGCATTATATACATTATTACCTGAAAATGTTACTGTAGCCGCACTCCAATTTTTCACATTATTCATACAAATATGTGAGAAAACTCTATAACTAGTTGATCTTGAAAACCTTTAGGAGAGATTTTTATTGACACTTTTTTCAATGGAGATGATCTTTACTTCATCATTTTTTACTATCATGATGCATTTAACTATGCATTTGTTTGAGGAAACTAAATTAGGAGCCCCCTTACATTATCGATAGATGTATCCAATTGAGATGTACTTTATTTATATGTTTTTAATATTAAGTAAACAATTCTTGGTGATTCATTAAATACATAATTCTGTTTTATTTATTTTATTTCATAGATATCTTGGCCATTTTAAATCATACGTGAAAAATATAGCTCAATATGAAGGATCTATTTCTGAAGGCTATTTAGCAGAGGAGCATCTTACCTTTTGTTTTAGATATATGGATGATATTGAGACAAGATTCAATCAAGTTAGACATGTTTATGACACATCAACTCAATCTAAACTATATGGGAAATCAAAAATCTTTCCTACTATTGGCCAATCAATTGGGAGGATCTCAAATGTTACACTGACAAAAATGGAATTATTATAGGCACATAGATATGTACTGCTGAATAGTGAAACTACAGATCTATTTATTGAAGATATCATGATAAAAAAAAATATGTATGAGAGGCTGAATACTAAATGATAAAGATATAACAAAATCTATTAATAAAGATCTTGTAGAATGGTTTTCACATCGTGAAAGTTTATAAATATTGAAATTAATACGAATATTAGAATGAAACATATTTTGTAAATATAATAATGTATATTAAAAATTTTAGATCATGAATACTGATACTTGGGTTGAGTTGTCAAAAGATTTAAAGTTTTTGTCTCAAGGTACTCTAAACAGGCTAGAATATTTGATGCTTACAATGTTAATGGATTTAAATTTCGTACAGTCGATCGTGAAGAGGGTTTGAAAACATAGAATAATGGTATATTTATAGTTTTTGAATTGGTATACTATGGAAAATTGACTGATATTATCAAATTAAACCACCAAACCATTTTTTAGTTGTTTTATTCAAATTCAAATGGGTTGATATTACCAAGGGTATTAAAATACATTCCTTTCAATTTACTTATGTGAACTTATCTCACTTTATAGATGTTGGTGACCGTGAATTACATGATCTGTATATCTTCTCATCATAAGAGAAAATAGAACATTATGTGGAAGATGTTGTGGGTAGAGTATAGTTGTTCACATAAAAAAGTAGACTTGTATGATATGAGTGATGAAGTGAAATATTTTTCATCTAACATTGAATCCCATCAATAGAAGGAAAAAAACTTATTTTTTCATAATGACATTGAAAATATTAGTCTTTCAAGGGTGGATGAAGTAAATTAAGTAATAATGGAGTAGTACAATGACATGATTAAAGGAAAAAATGATTATATGTGCATTCATCCATTAATTTATCAACCACTTATGTTTTATGTGTAGTCATTCATTATCATAGATATGTATATTTTGTTTATCAGTACTGTGCATCTTCTATCATTTCTATTTTTTTCTGCATGATTTTTTTGAAATATATATTCTAAAGTTAATTTTATTTGATTAAATAATAGGAATGCCAAGGAAGAAGCATTTCACTGATCCCATTCGACTCATGATTAACATTCCATCAACCAAATTGATAGATTATGATTCATCAGTCTTCCTCCCTACAATATCTAAGATACTCTCCATCTTCCCCTATTTAGTGCCTCTCACACCCTCCATTCCCTCAAAATATCACACACCATCCTTCTCCGTCCCATCAGAATCTGAGACAGTGCCTCCCCATTCAGCAGGTTTAGCAGTGAGGGAATATGTCATCACTTCTATTTATTCATGAGGATATTGGAGGGTGACAGTTATAGGTACAAATTTTAATGTGAATAAAGTTATTATACTTTTTTATACTACTAATTGTTTTTTCATAAAAGATGAAAACAATGCTATTATAGATGGAAATATGAACAATTATAATGTCTGGAATTTAAACGAAATGCATATAGTTGTCCCATTTGACTATTATGAGGTCCCCACGGGTGATTCCATAGGATTATTTGGCCAGATTCTAGGCCGGATAGAGGCAGAACCATTTACCCTTCCCATTACCTATACTGATTGGAGGCATGTGCCTCAATCTTGAAAAAAATTAGGTCTTTGATTCCCAGATAAAGTTAATTTTAATACATTATGGTGTAATTGAATGTCATTATGTTATTAAATTCTAATATTTTAAAAATTAATTTCTTTGTATAAATGTCATTCAACTTTACCGCTACAGATCTTATCACACAAAAGTGGACATTGAAAAATTTGGGTAAGAAATAGAAGGATTTAAAATATAGATTATGGAATGAATTCAATAATGCTTTGTTGACCACTCGATAACTGTATGATAAGGCACTCGAAGGGGTACCTAAAGAGAAATGAAAGGTTTTTATTGATATCCATTTTCATGAGAAGAACATGGTATTGAAATATATATTATTATATTAATATAATTTTACATATATACATGTTTATGAAAAGGATATGACATTGCATATATTACTATTAAATTACATATTATTTATTTTAGGATGTTTCAAGAAAAAATGCATAATTTCGAGCTAAAAAAATCACCCCCACACTTCCGGGTCAATTTTTTTCCATAAATAGATCTACTCTGGTAATATTTTCATTATTTTAAATATTTATAAGATAACATTATATATTTTTCACGACCCGTCCCCTAGGGCCAGTGCCGTGACTACCCCAAGCCCACTTTCCATAGGCCACGCGCTGGTGACTAGCACTGAAAGGCATATTCCCTAAAACGGAAAGGCATTGCCTTTAAACCTGTACAAACACATGGTCTGAGAACACAACAAGAAGAAACTGTGAAGTAAACTACTGTAGTAAATGAGTGTTGAAAGTAAAAAAGGGCCGAAATACAAGTCCAATTATAAAAGTACAAGTACGACTGAAAGTACAATATAACTGAAAGAAAAAGAAAAATAGCTACTGGGTCATCCTCTGAGGTTCCTACTTGAAGGGTAGGTATAGATCGCCTCCTTAACACTCCTCATACACCCGTTACCTCCACATACCACCAGGTTCTGGATACCTCAAACCTTAGCCCAACTGCTTGTCGTCTGCACAAGACACAACAAGGTGCGGGTGAAGCCCGTGCAGGGGTGAGTATAATGATACTCACTAGGGACCCCGAGACCCTGTAGGTCTCCTAGAATTACACAAAGAAAAACCACAGGGTAACACCACGAAGGTAAAGTACCACACAGGTAAAGTACCAAATAACATAACCTCAGTCACAATCACAAAGTAAATACATATCACACTAAGATTTATTCTAGGGGTAGTAACAAGTAACATCCCTAGTCACATCGTCGAACACCTTGGCTACTGGAGAACTCCTCCTCTATTGAGTATAGTGGGCCTGCAGTGTTACACAGAGGCGCTTTCCACTAACCTTGAAATACTGAGGTACTCCTCTCCATCATGTAATGTGGGTCTTTTGGGTCACACATAGCCATCCCTCCCCACCGTGGTATGCTAAGGTACTCCTCCCCATCACGTACCGCGACCGCTCCCCACCGTGGCATGCTGAGGTACTCGTACCGTGGGTCTGCTGGGTCACACAGAGCCGTCCCTCCCCACCGTGGTCTGCTAAGGTACTCCTCCCCATCATGTACTATGACTGATCCCCACCATGTCCTACTGAGTCATTCCTCCCTATCACATATCACGACCTTTGAGTCCCTCCGAGTCTAAAAGTTAGCAGTCATTAGGTCTCAGCCAGTCGCAGGGTTCCATACATAGTGTGCTTGGGAGAACCTCTCCCTAATCCATCAGTCATATCTCAACCAGAAAAAAATCTCACAAATAAGTAACCCAATGATACACCATGTCATAAGGGTTCCAACGCAATAGACGACGCGTCAGTCAGACGCCCGATCTATGCTTTATTGGCATTTTAGTGCCGAGGGACCGGTTGGATTCAGGTGCAATCCAACCCGGCCATACTCCAAGTTTCTCTGAAACTCTAATGGATCAAGTCAAAAGTACCATCTCGCTCCAAGGGTCTCAACTCCGTAGACAGTTCGTCAAACATGTGTCTGGTTCTCAAGATACAGTCCTTTGAGTGTTTCTGGGCCCAGACCGACCCGACCTGACCCAGTATGGGTTGGGCCGAGGTGGTCTCGGACCGATGGGCCGATGTTTGGTCTGGCCCACAAGAGGGGTGGCCTGCAAGGGTGGCCCGACCAGAATAGGGTGGCCCGCAAGGGGCGGCCCGACCCGTGTGGGGCGGTGGCCCAGTCCGGGGGCGGTGGCTGCCCGGTCTGAGGGCGGCGGCCCGCTTCGAGGGCGGTGACCCGAGGTGAGGGTAGGGGCCCGACTCTAGGGTGATGACCCGTTCTGAGGGCGGCGACCCGGTGCAAGGGTGGCGGCCCGGTGCGAGGGCGACGACCCGGTGCGAGGGCGGCGGCCCGGTGCGAGGGCGGCGGCCTAGTGCGAGGGCGACGGCCCGATCCGAGGGCGGAAGCCTGGTTTGGTCCAACGCGAGGGGTGTAACCCCCCAGTCTCCCAGATTCTCGAACAACCTAGAGGTCATTTGGTTTGCAAGGCGGTGACACTGCGTGGGTGCCACTCAGTCACCGCGGAACCCGTTGGAGGTGAGTTCGGCCTTCGTCGCAGCTTTGGCCGCGACTTCCATTCGCTGGCGGCTCGACAGTCGCGCCGCCTCCCTTCTTGTAGCCATCCGTCATGCCGACCGCTTCCTCCGTTCACCACAGCTGACAAGCCACGACCCTCCTCTTGCGGCGTGCGTTGACGTTCTCGCGATCTTCCATGGAGGCGCAAGGATAACAAGATATCAGAGGGTTCAGGTCGGGTTCATTAGGCCCGCACCCTCCGTGTTAGCTCATATTATGGAGGATATTAAGGGGTTGAATAATCAATTGAATTAAACAATAAGATAAACCCCACAAATATACCCCGTAACAACCTCCCGCAAAGACGAATGAATCGCGGGTCAACCCGTTAGTATGTTAACCCGTGTTCTTCATATTATTCAAGAACAGGGAAGAGGAAATCATTTAAAAGGCATAAATGAATAAACCACCTACCTCAAAACATCAGAGGAACTTCCGTTCTTAAAGGTGGATCGTGTTCTTCATTCTCACGACCGGTTCCCAAAGACACCACTCGCACGTCGCCCTTAGGTTCAGTGTCGCCCGTCACCTCCCGCTGGGTCGACTTCATCTTCTAAGGGTCTGGTGTCGTGGTGTTCCTTCAACACTTTTCTACTTGGTGAAGCTCTCTGATACCCCTTAACTAGCTCCATATATATAGGAGAGGGGTAGGGTAAGTAACGACGTGGGGAAATAATGTGTCTCATTAGTTATAAATCTTCCTAATTTCCCCCAACGTCGTCATTACCTAAGGTTGGAAGGTCAAACCATTTAATGGATTGACACACCGCCTACCCAACCCTTTAATTGGTCTGTTGGAGGTTATGAAATAAAATAACAAAATTATTTTATTTCATTTATTTTAAAAGTCACAAAACTTAACTTTTTCTCCAGACCTACTGCGGTCAAAGTAAAGCCCCCCTTAAGAGAATCCTAGTGTTGCAGATTCAACGGTGCCCTCTGATTTTTAATCTGAGCAACAATTCAAAAGTTATAAAATGTCACTCACACATTTACTGAATGTACCCAAAAAATGTTCAGAAAATTATTAACAGTTACCCTCGACCCACACTAGTCGAGGTTAGGCTCTTCCTAAGTGAAACACGCCCCAAAAAACCCAACCGTACTCTCAGATTTCCAATTTGAGTTACCGTTTAAAAGTTATGTATTTTAAAATAAAATAATTATCACTTAATTATTTTATTTACGGCTAAAAACTAACTTTCACTAGTGGCCCGCACCGGCCAATATTAGTATCTTTCTAAAGAGAGCATACTCTCACAAGTTTAGCGGTGGTCTCGAATTTTTAATCCGAGTTACCATTCGTGAGTTATAAGCATTTGAAAATTAAAATAATTTTATTTAATAATTTTATTTACGGTTATTACATTTTCAGGTTTTCTCATAGGAGGCCCTCACAATCTAAACTTAAGTCGCGCCTAAGATAAACCCGCCATCCTAAGTTCAATGGTTCCCTCATATTTCTAATTCGGGAAACCATTTAAAAGTTATTCCACTTTTTCAGGAAAACTGCTTACGATCGCTATTTAAAGTTTAACAAAACTTCGACGGATCATTTTGGGCACTCCGGGCCTCAGAATCATGTGCCGTCAGATTTTGTGGTCTCAAAATAATTCCATATAATTAAAAAAAATTATACAGAAATTTTGAGACATTAGATTCTCCCCATCTTAGGGATTTTTGTCCCTGAAATCCAAAACACAGACTAAAGAAACAAATGGGGGTAATGAGTATGAATATGAGCCTCCCACTCCCATGTTCTCTCTTGGAGGTTCCCGTGCTTCCAGCGAATTCACACCATAGGTATCGACTGCCCACGAAGGACTCACTCCTTTCGATCCTCAAACTCCACTGGGAACTTTATAAAAGTCACCCCATCGTCAAAGTACAACTCTCCCTAGTTGATAACGTGCGATGGATCATGCACACATCTCTTCAGCTGTAACACATGGAAAATATTATGCACCCGATACATCTGTGGGGAAAGAGATAGATGGTACACCACCTCACCCAATCTGCTGAGAATCTAGAAAGGTCCGATGAACCTTGGAGATAACTTGCTGCCCCAGCCAAATCTCTAAAAACCTCATTGAGGTGAGACCTGTAGGAATACATGGTCTCCCTCCTCCTGTCGGCATAAGACTTCTTCCGGCTCTGAGCAGTTTTCACTTGCTAACAAGTGAGACATCGTGATAAAAACTTTGCCACTGCTTCCTTCATCCCGGGCCATCAGTACTGACACCGGAGGTCCTGGTACATCTTCGTCACTCCAGGATGTACCATTAAAGGGGATGTATGGATCTCCCTAAACACCTCCTTCCGAAGCATCACTAGTACCATGGTGCATCCTCTGAAGAGGATGAAATGCTCCCCACCTTTAGAAAATACTTCAGGAGACCATCCTGAGGATATCTAAGCACGTCAGGCCTCACAGTCAACGTCCCAAGCTATGCCTCCCCAAATTTTCTAAAGAATTGGGGGAGTGACATTCATATATTAGAGGTAGCTACTCCATCTTTATCTATGAAGGATATCTGCAGCACGACTAGATTCTCTGACGCCTCACTCAGTAGTTGTAGACCAGACCTCCTACTGAGTGCGTATGCTACCATGTCCACCTTCTCATGAGTATAGACTATCTCAAGGTCATAGTCCTAGATGAAATCTAGCCATCGTCAACATCTCAGGTTCAGGCCCTTCTGTGAGAAGATACACCTGAGACTCTTGTGATCAGAGTAAACAGTAAACTGTGCACCCATCAAGTAGTGCCACCACATCTTCAGCGCAAAGACCACTACTACTAACTCCAGGTCATGGGTAGAGTAGTTCTACTTTTCAGTCTCTATCTCAGCTTCTAAAAGCTCTTCTGATGCTTTTCTATCCACAGGAAAGGATCCCCCTTTTTCGTCAAAGCTGAAAAGGGTGCTGCTACCCTGGATAAGTCGAGTACAAATCTCCGGTAGTACCTATCCAAAGCAGACGTCCCCATCCCTTTGGGTAGGTAATCCTAGAAATATCTTTTTAAAAGATGTCCCCATGATATTCCACTCCTGTTTGGAACTGAAAACTCAAAACTCCTACTGCCACGAGGGTAAGTCTAGCTGACTCAAGAGTGATCGGCTACACCCTCCTATGCATGAGTTTATCCTGTGCTGCCTAAGTTTCCTTTTTCACCGACCAAGGAAAACCCCATTCCCATGTTGTAGATAAACCACAACCTTTTTTCCTAATATAGTAAATCTGAGTATGAACTGTGGATGCCCAGTCCATACCCAAACTAACATCGTAAGGCCTAGATGCTGCCACCAAGAGGTTCTAAAAAAAACTCTTGCCTCAAGGGGAAGATCAAACTGTCGGTATAAGTGTGATTATCGAGTCTCCTCCAAAAGGTATCTCCATACGTGAGGGTCAAGTCAACGGTTTGATCGGAAACTCTAGGTCTTGGACAAGATTCATGGAAGGAAGGAATGATTGGTACCTATGTCTATTGATACAATAGCTAGTAGTAGACACAGACCATACCTCTAATCATTCCTGGAGTCCTTGGGTCACACTCCTTGATTGCATGCAGCTACTCCCTTCCCCCGTCATCTAGCTCCCTGAGCCTGGTAGGGACCACATTGAGGTGGTGGTTGTAACATGTCGAAATGTATACCACCTCATGATGCTCTCCTAGCTCCACTTCCACATCTGCCGCCCTACTGATTAATCTGTCCCTAACAATTCCTCTTCCTAAAACATTTTACACACCCAAGTCTCTGAGACTGGCTTCAGTTTCCTTCTTTCATACTGCTAACATTCACTGGTTGTATTCGCTCAACTAAATAACATTCAACCACAAAGGTTCTCTCTAGCACCCTAACATAAGTAGGAATGCATAGAGGATTAGTACTGGCTTGGATGTACCTAAACAGACCTCACTCAGAGGTCCGATCCCTAAAGCACTGATTGTACTGTATTCATTGAGTACCTATGATGGTCAGTATACCTCGATGAATACTCAGCTACCGACATGTCGTCCTGCCAAAGCTGTAGAATCTCTAGAGAAATATCATCCCTCAGCTCTTTATGGAAAGAGACCCACTTCTATGAGGAAGGTTCTCAAGCTTATCCACAGAAAAAGTCACCTATTTGCAATATTAGGGTAATATAAACCCTGTCATCGTCCTGCTGAGCCACATAGAAGGCTCTCTACCAGGACTGACATTTAATCGAATGGTGCCCTAACTAGATGAAATCTCATCCACCTCCTCAAGACAGTCCTTAGCCACATGTGGGTCGGTCTCACACTATTAGAAATAGCACCTATACCCACGGTTTTAAACCATGGGTATAGCCCTTGAAACCGTGTGTATAGGATATACCCACGGTTTCAAGAACCGCCGGCTGCAGTTCCGTCGCAATAGGGCTATACCCACGATTTTCATAGAACCGTGGGTATAGATGAAGAAAAATTCACATTACCCATGGTTTAACAAACCGTAGGTATAGACATCTATACCCACAGTTTGAAAACTGTGGGTATAGTGATTTAAATCTCGCCATATGTACCCACGGTTTGCAAACCGTGGGTATAGTGATTTAAATCTCGCCATATGTACCCACGGTTTGCAAACCAGGGGTATACTGAATTAAAATCCCAGAATGTACCCACGGTTTGGAAAACTGTGGGTATAGACTTGTTCCCCAGGCAGATGCAACTCCACCTCCCTACCGTTCTGAACCTACAGACATATCAATCCTTCCATTCAAACATATCAGAAATAAAAAATAATATGAAAATACATACTCTGGTATATCAATCCCAACATGAAAATACAATGGAAATTAGAGGACCTCGTCAAAGCATCTTGACTAAAAAACAGAGGAAGACTCACATTCTTACCAAACACCGTACTGCTGTATGTGCACCTGTGCAAGCTTGCTGCTGGAGTATCCCACTAAACTGGTGAACTTCCTTTCACCAAAAATAACATTCATATCTTCAGAGTTGACAAATCCAACTGATGTATCTATTGAAAGGAAGAGAGAAAATTATCTCAAACCCATAATTGTGGTGCAAAGAAAGCAGTAATGAAATGAAACACGGTCAAAAATAAGCTAATAAATCATGTAGATGTAACGAGTAAATGAGCAAAGCACTGAGACTAGACATGCTCATAAAGTTTTGCACTTTCAATTTAAGAAGTAATATGTAAAAGACAATGAATTGTTTAGACAAAAGAAATTACAACAGAATTCATGTTAACAATTCAACTTGGATAAGCTCTAATAAGAGATGGAAAGAGAAAAACTGTAAGTAATGCTGGAGCCAAATGATTCACTTGCATATGTTGCTCGTATCCATCCTCTGAAAACTTCTGTTGTTCTAATTATAATAAAATATTATCTCATGTTGAGTTATTTGTGTAAGATTCCTCAACCCTATCACAACCTGAACCACTTTATGTCTAACCCAAACCTATTTAACTCATGTCATGTCCAGATATAATGTCAAGTTAAAAATTGTCACCTCCAATTGAGGCAAACAAAAAATAATTTTAAAAAATCTAATACAGAAATATGATGCCCCCATCAAACAGTATTGGCCTCCTACAATGAACATTAAAAACCTATGATCAAAGAACATGAAGGAATAATAAGTCATTTACCATTGTAATTCCCAAAGCCTTAAGATCCCCATCACCCATGTGTAACAGGGCTGCCATGTCAACCTAGAAAACATGAAAACATGAAAACATGAAAACATTAAAACCGAAAAGAAAGAATGTGTAGACATGAGTTGAATTCAAAAGCTAAAATAAATAACCCCAACTTATGGTTAAAAATTAATAATGAAAATATCAACAACGTATTAATGCGCTTATGTTAGTTTATTTCTCCGACCAAGAGAACTAGATTAAACTAGGCAGAATCAATAGACTTGACCATAGAGAAGTTCGTGATTTTAGAACGATCTTGCAGCCAATTTATTCGACTCGTTCATGAATGAAAGAGGTAGACATATCTTGTTAAACATCCTTTGAAATTGATATCTCACTTCTATGTTTATTAATTGTCTTTAAATATAATTTAAATTCTTGTTTTAAAATTCTATTTGAACTGATTTTTGCTTACAAATCACCAGGTTAACAATTAAGTAATGTCAGGATCTTGCAGATCACTTGTGTTCCTTGTGGGATTGACCTTGGACTATCGTTTTTCTACACCTTAGTAGTATAGTGAAGGATCAATTATATTCATAAATTCTAAACTTGATAGTCAATTGAAAGTAAAGACATCGGTCGGCGAGTCAAGTAACTTCACCCGTTTCAATTATAGAAATACCATTTTATCCTTCAATCAATACTTGTACATCTCTTCCAGTTTCAAAATCATAGGTCTCATATGGGTACACAAACATGTACATGAAAATGAAGGCATTATTCTAGAAGTTCCATAGAATCATCATGTGCTTTATTTAGTGTTTTAACATATTCATTCTAGAGTGACTGGGACAAGACCATTTTATTCTATCACCAGGCCTAGTAAACCAGGAGCTTTCAAGAGGAACCTGACCCATTTCAAAGATAGTTCTCTAATTTAAATTTTTTGATGGTTAAATACATGATCCTCCCCCTCCCCCCCTGCCCAGCCCCTCCCCATCCCTCCCCACTACCCAGCCCTCACCCTCCCCCCCTGCCCAGCCCTCACCCTTCCCAGCCCTCCCCATCCCTCCCCACTGTCTAGCCCCTCCCCACCCCTCCCCACTGCCTAGCCCTCACCCTCCCCCCAGCCCAGCCCTCACCCTGCCCAGCCCTCCCCATCCCTCCCCACTGCCCAGCCCCTCCCCATCCCTCCCCACTGCCCAGCCCCTCCCCATCCCTCCCCACTGCCCAGCCCTCCCCCTCCCCCCTGCCCAGCCCTCACCCTGCCCAGCCCTCCCCCTCCCCCCTGTCCAGCCCTCCACCTGCCTAGCCCTCCCCCTCCCCCTGCCCAGCCCCTCCCCCTCCCTCCCCACTGCCCAGCCCTCCCCCCTGCCCATCCCTCCCCCTGCCCAGCCCTCACCCTCCCCCCTACCCAGCCCTCCCCCTCCCCCCTACCCAGCCCTCCACCTGCCCAGCCCTCCCCCGCCCCCCTGCCCGCCCCCCTCCCTCCCCACTGCCCATCCCTCCCCCTGCACATCCCTCCCACTACACAGCCCCCTCCCCCTCCCCCTCCCCCTCCCCCCTGCCCAGCCCTTTCCCTACCCAGCTCCCCTCCCCCCCCTACCCAGCCCCTCCCCCTCCCTCCCCACTGCCCAACCCTCCCCCTGAATCTCCCTGCATGAAATATGTAGATGCATGACATGTTTTATTTGGATGCAGACCCAACCAGGTAAGGTACTGCAACTGTTAGAAAACATCCTAAAATTTTGATAAGGTAGTACAACTCACTGTATTACAGAACAGATTATATTAGAAAACAAATCTAAAATCAGATGTCCAACTAAATATGTTCCCTTAAGGTATGTTTATTTAAGGTAATACAACTCACTGTAATACAAAACAGATTATAACATAAGAAATACTAGTCAAACTCATGAAGAATGTGATTATCACCGTATCATTTACTGCTTGAGTTGTAAACAATATAAACTTCCATACATCCTATCCTGTTGAAGAGTTAGTTGGGAAAAAAATACTTTCATCAATCCTCACTGAGACATAAATGATACACATCTCTTAAGTTTCTTTTCCATGCTTGTAAATCGAAGGCATTCATTCCATCAGCCCATGCACATTCACCAATATTTAGGTTCATCGCTATGCTGGGATGAGAACAATCAAAGTATGTCTAGAAACTCTTAGACATGCCCCACAAAAATCAATATACAGTGGAGTCAATAGTGAAAACATATCACCTACATTCATATGTTGGATGAAAGGGAGGTTAAATCAATGATTTTATGACCAATAAACTATATTCATATAGTGTGTAAATGAAAATGAAAAATGATGCATGGTACAGAGGTTAATTCCACAATTTTAGGAAAACATACCTGTTGTAGAGATCTGGCACTTATTAGTGCAGGATTACCTTGATCTCTTCATGTGCAGAGTGAGTCACTTGCAATATAAAAATAAAAATAATAAATATTCATCTTAAAAGATGAAGTGTGTAATAACGTATGAAAAAGTATTATGCGAAGGGAAATACTGAAAATTGTCTAGGAGATTATTTCAACGATATTATGAGAACATACCTATTGCAGGGTGAGCAACACATCGGTCAAGATTCGATTGAAGTGGATGCTCTGGGTGGTTTTGTTAACATCTACCTCACCCATGCACTTGCTTTGTGTTTCCAGCGCACCCTTCAAGAACACTTTTAGCTTCCAGAATGTTGATTCACTCTGCATCCCACATACCAATTATGGCCGGAAACAGAGAGGAAACAGAGCATTTGTGCTGCAATGAATAGTCAGAAATGTCAGGTTTAATGATAGCAACCAGAAGTGTTTACCTTCAACTGGAAGACAGTGCCCCATTGATGATTGTTCAGAAGGTGCTGAAGAAAGGTGATGTCCTGGGAGTGGCCGATCCTCTAATGCGCCATGGTAATCAACTAAATCAGCTGTAAATTCATTTCTGAGAGCACTTGAAGTCCTACTGCATCATATTTTGAAAATATGAGTCTGGGGTTAAATTGGATATTTGAGGATGCAGTTGAGTAAAAAGAAAACTTGTCATGATATAAAAAATAGTGTGGTAAAACCATACCTTTAGCGACGGTGGATAAGTCGACACTATGTCCAGCTCCTCCCCCAGCCCCTCCCCCTCCCCACCTCCCCCTCCCCCTCCTTCCCCACTGCCCAGCCCTCCCCCTCCCTCCCCACTGCCCAGCCCCCCCTGCCCAGCCCCTCCCCACTGCCCAACCCCCTGCCCAACCCCTCCCCCTCCCTCCCCACTGCCCAACCCCCCCTGCCCAGCCCCTCCCCCTCCCTCCCCACTGCCCAGCCCCTCCCCCTCCCCACCTGACCAGCCCCACCCCATCCCTCCCCACTGCCCAACCCCCCTGCCTAGCCCCTCCCCCTCCCTCCCCACTACCCAGCCCCCCTGCCCAGCCCCTCCCCACCTGCCCAGCCCCCCCTCCCTCCCCACTACCCAGCCCCCCTGCCCATCCCCTCCCCCCTGCCCAGCCCCTCCCCCTCCCTCCCCACTGCCCAACCCCTCCCCCTCCCCACCTGCCCAGCCCCCCCTCCCTCCCCACTAAACAGGCTTTTTCTTTTGTGTTTGGAGTCTTCCTAAAACACACAAAACCACATTAAAAAATTAGAGAAAGGAAAGTTGAAAACCACAAACAGCATATGAAACATCTAAATCAGTTAGTCAGCTCCGAATATTCATATAACTGGCAGATCACATACCAATCAGTGCCTTTACGTTTAAAGAAAAAGATCATAAGAAACTAAACCTTCTCAACGCCTTCAATAGATGAGGTCTTCTTCTTCAAAGTGGAGGACATGGTCATACTCGCCTGATGAACATCCTCTGCATGTCGAGTATATGAAAAAGAGATTACGTGAATGCAGCCCCCTCCCCTCCCATCCCTCCACTGCACCCCCCTCCCAACCTTCCCCTCCCAGCCCCCCCCCCAACCCTCCACTGCAGCCCCCCATCCCAAGCCTCCCCTCCACTGCTAAGGCCAAGATTAGATGGAGAGATAATAATTAACACACCAAACCATAAAAACAAAAATGGAATGTGAATATTACCTAAATAATTGTCAAATAACACCCCCGATGAAAACATAATCCAAAATTCATTTCATTGCATAAAGAAATTCACATACAAGCAGTCCACCAATACAAAAAAAAAAAAATTAAAACTCCAACACAAGTCTCTCTGCTAAGTCAAAAATGGAGGGGATTAATATCCCCCCCATCACCATCATCATCATCCCCATGTACAACATCATCATCATCAGTAGCAACATCATCAGCATCATCATCACCTGCATCATCATCATCATCATCATCATTATCATCATCATCAGCAATCTCATCACCAACAACAACATCAACAACATCCTCGCCAGCTCTATCTCCACCACCTTCATCTCCACTAGTACCCTCATGGGAATCACCTGAGGCATTATGTAAAGAGCGCATTGATGCTATACATGAATCAAAAGTGGCAGCAACCTCTGGTGGTAGTGACTGACTCAACATTGACATAACTTTCATGAAATGTTCATTCATTGTCTTCTTGAACCAGCATGTTATCTCTCTCGGAATGATGCACATATGGAAACCGATCAAATATCAAATTCTCCATGTCACTTCGTTCATTTTGTTTATGAACAGTCAAAGATTGACTCGTCTCTCCATGGTGAAACCAAACATTATAATTAGCTTGAAATCCAAATTTCATTAAATGGTAACTAACTTCTTCTCATCTTAAACATGGTCTTCTAACACAATTATAGCAGGGAAACTATATACATCCTCCATCTTATGCATTGTTAAATGAAAAATCTAAAAAATTCTCCAAATTACTTTGAAACTCGGTTGAAATCCGATCGGTACGATACATCCATCTTCTATCCATTCTATAACAAGAAAAAAAATTATCATTCAATCAACAATGTAAATCATATTTAAAAAATTAATTACAATCAATTTTATTATTAAATTAATCAATGCATATTAGTAGCTAGCAAAACATATTTAATGATAAGAGGAGTCCATGATTGAATAAGTAGAAATAATAAGAATGATCAGGATAAACCATCTTTCCATATTTATTTTCCATGTAAATCTAGAAAGGATCATATTGGATATCATTGTAAATACTAAACCTGGATAAGAAATCCTAGATCTATTTCCTTTATAAGGATAATAAATAATATCTAGAAATAATAATAATAACAACAAACAAATGATAAATTATATTTAAATCTCAAGGACTGATTAAATTATATGTAAATGGTTTGGTTGCTTGGCTTAAAAAATCATGCTCTAAACCGTTACATGTTGTTCAATTCACCTTTAAATATAACATTGAAATATTACGTTAATACATAGTAAAAAACTTTAATTTTTTAAAAAAATATTTAACTAATTGTTTTTTATAATTTATGGAACATACATTATCAAGATTTGAAGATGATTTCCATGTGTTACTGGTCATAAAATTTAGTATGTTAATTATGAATAATTCCATGATTGGTTTAAGAATTATGTATGTACTCATATAATTATGTTAAAAATAAATTATAAATGGTATTTTCAGATAAACCACTATATATGATCATAATGTGTCTTATATATTCTAGCATGCTTAAACAATTAATTGAGCATGATTTTCCAAATGCATTCAACTAAAATTTTATTGTACCACTCAATAAAATAATGAATTATTTATTTTGAAATACAAATGAATGTTAATTTCTCATTATTTAGGTTGTTCAAAATAGGTCAATACAATACAATAATATTTTGGAGTTTGTTTCAGCTTGGTGTTTAGTGAAAAGTAAGATATCAAAGAGAAAAAAATTTAGACATAGAAAAAAATATTGGTGTGTTACAATGAATATTAAATTATTCCTCCCTATGTGTTGTGATCATTATTGGTTTTTAAATATATTCTCTTAGGATGGTATGAGATTGGTCTTCCTGGTTTCGCATCAGATGGTTTGCAACAGGTCATGACTACATGGAATAGCCCCAAGAGATGATTTAGATCTTTCAGTTCATCTATGCAGAGTTTTTTGGATTTGGTCATTTGAGAGGGTATGGTGTCAGCCATCGGATCGAGACTGTGCTTTGACATAGGACACTTGCTTTTTGAATCACTTTGCAATGGTGGAGAGCTTCATCACATTCAAATGTTGGGGAGGGGCAGTTTTTATGTTGTCAATCTGGTTTTATTTTCCTTGACCCTTAGGGAATTATTTGTCCCAATTCATGATGTCTTTGGGTTTTCCCATTCATCCCTTAAAATTAAGTCTTATCTTAATAAAAATTTGAAGGCCTTCATGCCATTGGAGGAGGTATGAGCTCGGTCAAGTGTCTTTCGAGTCATCTATTTATCGAACATTTTTTCCACACATAGTTAGTTTTTCTTGATAGTGACTCTCTTATTCTGGTATGGGTAAAGGTTAAATATTCCACCTATGTTGGGGCTTTCTCTAATATCATCTATCTATAATCAAATATGCTCTTCAGAATGTCATTGAAGACAAATCAGCCTTAAACGGTGTGGACCAATCTTCTATAAAAAGAATAATAGACATGATGGTCTGTGAGGTTGACCTCATTCGGTTTCTTAGGTTTTTGTATATTGATTATGTTATTTTCCATGTATGTAAGGAAATAATTGTAAAACTTCTCATTTAATAAGTAATACACTTTGTCCATCCGTTCCTCAAGTCATGGGTGACCCAGATCACTTTTTTCTTCTATTCAAGGGAGAATTTTTTGTTAATGCTGCTCAATGGGAGGTGTCATGTGATTTAGGGCCTTCATAGGTGCTTGAATTGGAACTACTACTGTTTTTAGGGTAAGAGAAGCATTATCTACCTTACTAGTCCTTTTTCCCTATGTCATGGGTGTCAGCCAAGATTTGGCCTAGGTTTTTTAAATGGAATCTTCTAAGAGTTGTGTTGTCTCTGAAAACTCATAGAATCTTCCTAGATAATTCATCAAGATAAAAGGTGTTCGTAGCTCATCCTAAATATTCCCATAACAAATTTCCATCCATTTCTTTTTTGATAAAGGTATTCTAAGTGAATATGTTAAACTTTTCCATCTAGCGATGAAGTAAGAAACTCTATCACTTTCACATTGTTTGCAATCTGTGAGGTCAAAAATCATTATTTTCATTAACATGGAGTTTAAATGATCTAGGAATTGATAACAAATAAATTTAAATTCCACAATGGATCCTACCGAAAGGTTGTTTTACTAAAATAAGGTTGGTCCTACCAAATTACATACAAAAACATCTCAGTTTTGTTTCCTCCTACTGATCTTAGGGGCTCATCATAAAGTCTCTTTAGGACATGAAGTGTGTGAGATGTAATTTTGGATCTCCCAAAAAATCAAGGCTTTAGAATATAGTATTGTAAAAATTGGATAGGGTAAAGGTTTTATCCACACATTCGGGATATAACTTATTTTTGGGTTTTATGGGGGTGTTCCTCCCTTCAATGGATTCCATTTTTGAATCCAATGATTCAGTGGTGTTGAGGAGTTCTTGAGGTATTATTGTCTAGGCCACCTTCTAACTACAGGTATTGGGAAAGTATTGATGAGGTGGCCCCACCTTCATATCTCATTGATTCTCAATCTATGCTAAGACTGAATGATCGCTCTAATGGGGAAGATGTTGTCACCATAATAGAGGAAAGTCGTAATCATTCAAAACTTCTTCATTTATGTAAATCAATTTCTTGGATCTATACCCAACCTAACATTAAAATTACACTGTTTAATGCATATTATCCCTCTCCTGATGTATGTGATGAGAGTGTTTTGTCTCTTTTTGAAGACGATAGCCAGCAGAAATATTGTCCCTGATAGTTCCTCATCGATATATCTGAGATTCTATATCACATTCTCTTATTGTGCTAGTAGTTCCTCTATATAGGTAATTTCAGTTCCCCTAGGTAGTGATTGGTATGTATCCACACATTTCCCTTTATCCTAGGCAGAGTTCCATCAAGGAGAGGGAAATTCCTCATTCGTAGGTGCCATGTTCTACATATTTCTCTAATTACGTGTATGTGTAGCCTTAGTTTGTTCATCCACATCACCTACCCCTAAATGAACAGTTTCCACATCATTCCCCTATATTTTTAAATCTTTGTTTACATCAATTTTTATATTAATTATGATGATGTTCACTAAGGTGTATCAAGTAGTGGGATTTACCCCATCACTCTCCACGCAAAAGGGAAATTATCCACTGTTTAATCCTCCTTTGAGGGTTGCATTAGGGTCATTTATCTGACCCCTGGTCATATTAGTCCATTTTGTATTATGAAACTTATGGTTTTTAACTTCCTTTATCGTAAATTCCCCCTACCTTGGTCTATGAATAGTGACCATAAGGGAATTTCCAATCATACTTGTCAAGTAGACCCAAAATGAAAGAGGTGTATCTCATAGTGAGAGGAATGATTGGGATGTTGACCATTGATAATTATCTTCAAAACTAGAGAAGATTAATTCCTTTAGGGGTGATAATAATGATAAAAATTACCCTGGACCTATGGAATGGGAATGATTTGGGGCTGTTGTTGGAACTTTTTGATCCCATTTTTGAGGATATAAGGAATCCAATCAAGAATTTTATGGATCCTAAGATGGAAATTGAGATATAAATTCCCCCATACCTAGATGTCGGTGTTGATATAGAGCCACCACTGATTTCTCTAGGACATAAGGAATCCAATCAAGGATTTTATAACATAAGATGAGTGAATTGTTGTGTCATTTCACACATATTACTACATCATGTATGGATCAAAAAATTTCTGATCTATCATTATCTATAACCCCATTTTTAGATCTTCCATCTCCCATGAAATTAAATCTTATAAGAGAATATTTTCTTATTCCACACCTACCTATTGATTGAGAACCATTTACAACTTCACATTCCACATATAGAGTACCACACCAGTATCTCCATCCTATAACTAACATACATTTTCATATATTTTAATTTTTATCATTAATTATAATATATTTATTTGTCTTGTTATTAATTTATGAAGATATGTATTCGGACATGAGGACTGTTAGCATACATAATATATATAAGTTGATATTTATGATAACCCCAACTCTATCATAAATAATTCCCAATTTTACTAATCTATAGATATCTATGTGACACTTAAATCAACCAGTATCTACAAATTCAAATCCTAGAGGTTAATCATTACACATGGTAACACCTATAATCAACAAAAAATCATCGATATCCTCCCATAACATTAATGGAGCATCACAAGTAAAATTACCTTGTTTAAGAGATGTCGAGGTGGAGGCGAAGGCCAGGAGGTCCAGGTCGGGAGCTGGGATGCAGAGCCGGGATGCGGAGCCGGGAGGCGGAGCCGGGAGGTGGAGCCGGGAGGTGGAGCCGGTATGCGGAGCCAGGAGGCAAAGCCGGGACGCGGAGCCGGGACGCGGAGCCGGGAGGCGGAGCCGGGAGGTGGAGCCGGGACGCGGAGCCGGGATGCGGAGCCGGGAGGCGGAGGCTGGGGAGGGGAGTCGGAGAGGGGAGGAGAGGGCCGGGAGGTGGTGGTCAGGGAGGGGAGGACAAGGCCGGGAGTAAGGGTTGGGGAGGTAGGGTTGAATGGGGGGAGCGCTGAGTGAGGAGGAGCTCGATACTTCGGGCAGGATGATGTTTTAATACCCACTGTTTTAATAAAACCGTGGGTAAAGATAAATAAAAACAACCTATTCCCACAGTTTATAAAACCGTAGGAATATATGTGTGGGGATAAACCCCATTCCCAGTAGTGTCACCTCGAAACCTGAGGGGTATCTAATGCTGAAACATGTGTAAGGTACTAAGCCTACATGTTTCCTCTACCAGTACCACTGGTTGTAACTGCCGACCAACGAGCAATGATATAGCTGACACACTACCCGAAGGTACTATCTTGGACAACAGTCCATGTACCAAAGCCTCATCACTATGCATACCATACTCATGGTCACTCACTGGAAAAGACTATAAGATAAGATCACCATATGCTCTACTGGTGTCTCAACTAGGATGAAAACTCAAGCCACAACCTCCATCCAATCCTCAGCCGCCTGCGGGTCCGTATCACCTCAGAACCTCAGAGGCCTCTGCCACTGAAACTTGTGCAATGCGCTCAGTCGGCGTGTACCCTCTACTGGTGAGCTGGTGGAAACGGCTGCCTAATGGGTAGTGGTGCTGCTGGTACACCACCCAAAGGTGCTAATGCTGTAAGAGGGCCCTACACCGAGGCCTCATCGCTCGGTGGGATGTTGTCGCATACTCTCTTGAGAATCCTAGCTGGTTGTCTAAGCGATGGAATCCTGATAAGGAATAGGTGCGCCATGGTCATTAAGTTATACCTGGTGATATGAATCCAAATAAATCAAAAGAGAAAGATTTTCAAAAACACACGCAATCAGTGTTTTTGTACACTAAGTCGGAAATCAGAATTCAGGGTCCTGGTGTATGGATACGTCGGTCGCTGCACCAACACTGGATTCCTCAAACTAAAAACTATACTCATAACACTTAACACTATTTCCACACAAAAAAGATCATAGTCCTAGTTCTTTGGTAGAGCTGAACTCCTCTGATACCACTTGTCATGACCCGTCCCCCGGGGCCCGTGCCGTGACTACCCCAAGCCCGATTTCCATAGGATAGGGGATTGTGACTAGCATCAAAAGGCATATTCCCTAAAATAGAAAGGCATTGACTTTAAACCTGTACAAATACACGGTCCAAGAACACAAAAAGAATCAACTGTGAAGTAAACTGTTGTAGTAAAAGAGTGCTGAAAGTAAAAAGGGGCCAGAATACAAGCCCAAATGTTAAAGTATAAGTATGGGTGAAAGTACAATATAACTAAAAGAAAAAGGGAAACAACTACTAGGTCATCCTCCGAGGTTCCTACCTAAAGTTTAGGTACAGATCGCCTCCTCATCACTCCTCGTCCGTCCGTCTCCTCCGCGTACCACCAGGTCCTGGCTCCCTCAAACCTCAGCCCAGCTGCTCATCGTCTGCACAAGACACAACATGGTGTGGGGGAAGCCCGTGTAGGGGTGGGTTTAATGATACTCAGTAGGGACCCCAAGACCCCAAAGGTCTCCTAGAATTCCACAAAGAAAAATCACAGGGTAACACCACGAAGGTAAAGTACCACATAGGTAAAGTACCACATAACATAACCTCAATCACAAGAACAAAGTAAATACATCTCACACTAGGATTTATTCTAGGGGCAGTAACAAGTAACATCCTCAGTAACATCATCGAACACCTCAGCTGTTGGAGAACTCATCCTCTATCGAGTACAGTGGGCCTACCGCGTCACATAGAGGCACTTCCCACTAACCTTGAACTACTGAGGTACTCCTCCCCATCGCATACCATGGGTCTTCCAGGTCATACAGAGTAGTCCCTCCCCACTGTGGTTTTCTAAGGTACTCCTACCCATCGCGTACTGCGGCCGCTCCCCACCCTGGCCTGCTGAGGTACTCGTACAGTGGGTCTGCCGAGTCACACAGAGCCATCCTTCCCCACAGTGGTCTGCTAAGGTACTCCTCCCCATCGCATACCACAACCTCTCCCCACCATGGACTACTGAGGTACTCCTTCCTATCACGTACCGTGGATGTCGAGTCCCTCCGAGTCTAAAAGTTAGCAGTCATTAGGTCTCAGCCAGTCACAGGGTTTCGTACGTAGTACGCTTGGGAGAACCGCACCCCAAGCCATCAGTCATATCTCAACCAGCACGAAGTCTCATAAAGAAGTAACCCGATTATCTGTTATGTCATAAGGGTTCCAACGCAATAGACGACGTGTCAGTCAAACACACGGTCTGTGCGTTATTGTCATTTCAGTGCTGAGGGTCCGGTTGGATTCGGGTGCGATCCAACCTAGCTGTACTCCAAGTTTCTCTAAAACTCTAATGGAGTAATTCAAAAGGAACGTCTCACTCCAAGGGTCCCAATTCCATAGACGGTTCATCAAATGAGCGTTCGATTCTCAAGATAAGGTCCTTTGAGTGTTTCTGGGCCCGGTGGGCCCCGTGTCCAGTCCGACCTGGTCGGACCCACCTAGTCAGACCGACCCGACTCGACCCGGTCTGGGTTGGGCCGAGGTGGTCTCGGACCACTAGGAAGATGTTTGGTCCGACCCGAAAGATGGGCGGCCTGCAAGGGTGGCCGGACCAGTATAGGGTGGCCCGCAAGGGGCAGCTCGACCCGTGTGGGAAGACGGCCCGCTAGGGCGGCGACTCGGTCCAGGGGAAGCGACCCTCTGGGGCGGCATCTCGGTCCGGGGGTGGTGTCCTGCTTCGAGGGTGGTGGCCCGGTGCGAGGGCGGCGATCCGAATCGAGGGCAGTGACCCAGGTCAAGGGCGACAACCTGGCTCAAGGGCGGCAACCCGATGCGAGGACGGAAGCCCGGTGTGAGGGCGGAGGCCCGGTCCGAGGGCAGCAGCCTAGTCCGAGGACGAAAGCCCGGTCCGAGGGCGGCGGCCCGCTCTGAGGGCGGCGTCCTGGTTTAGATCGACGCGGGGGGTGTAACCCCCGGTCTCCCGGATTTCCGAACAGCTCAGAGGACATTCGGTTTGCGAGGCGGCGCCGCCACGTGGGTGCCGTTCGGTCACCGCGAAACCCGTCGGAGGCGGGTTCTGCCTCCTCCGTGGCTTCGATCATGGATTCTGTTCGCCAGCGGTGTGGTGGTCATGCCGCCTCCCTTCCCACGGTCAGCCGTCGTGTCGGCCGCCTCCTCCGTTCATCACGGTTGATGAGCCGCGACCCTCCTCTTGCGGTGTGCGTCGACACCCTTGCGGTCTTCCATGGAGGTGAAAGGATAACAATATAGCGAAGGGTTCATGCTGGGTTCATTAGGCCCACACCCTCCGCATTAGCTAATATTATGGAGGATATTAAGGGGTTGAATAATCAATTGAATTAAACAACAAGATAAACCCCACAAAGATACCCCACAACAACCTCCCGTAAAGATGAATGAATCGCAGGTCAACCCATTAGTCAGTTGACCAACATTCTTCATATTATTCAAGAACGGGGAGTAGGAAATCATTTAAAAAGAATAAAATAATAAACCACATACCTTTAAATGTCAGAGGAACGCCTATGCTTAAAGGTCGATCGTGTTCTTCATTCCCGCGACCAGTTCCCAAAGACGCCAATCGCACGTCGCCCTTTGGTTCGGTGTCGTCCGTCACCTCCCGATGGGTTGGCTTTCTATTCTAAGGGTCTGGCATCGTGGTTTTCCATCAACACTTCGTTTCTTAGTGAATCTATCTGATACCCCTTCCCTAGCTCCATATATATAGGAGATGGGGAGAGTAAGTAACATCGTGAGGAAATAATGGGGCTCATCAGTTAGGAAGCTTCCTAATGTTACCCAACGTCGTCATTACCTAAGGTTTTCAGGTCAATTCATTTAATGGTTTGACACACCGCCGACCCCACCCTTTAATTTTCCATTTGGAGGTTATGAAATAAAATAACAAAATTATTTTATTTCATTTCTTTTAAAAGTTGCAAAACTTAACTTTTTTCTTCAAAGATAATGCTATCAAAGTAAAGCCTCTCTTAAGTGAATCCCGGAGTTGTGGATTCAACAGTGCCCTCATATTTTTAATACAATTAACTATTCAAAATTTAGAAAACTTTTCTCACGCGTTTACTGAACATACCCAAAAAAAGTTCAGAAAATTATTAACAGTGACCATTGACCCACGCCGGTCAAGGTTAGACTCTTCCTAAGTGAAATAGGCCCCAACGAACCCAACAGTACTCTTGGATTTACAATCCGAGTTACTGTTTAAATTTTATGGATTTTAAAATAAAATAATTGTCACTTAATTATTTTATTTATAGCCAAAAACTAACTTTCACTGGTGGCCCGCGTCAACCAATGTTAGTATCTCCCTAAAGAGATCATACCCTCATGAGTTCAGCGGTGGTATCAGATTTTTAATCCAAGTTACCGTTCGTGAGTTATAAGCATTTAAAAATTAAAATAATTTTATTTAATAATTTTATTTACGGTTATTCCATTTTGGGTTTTCTCACAGGATGCCCGCACCGACTAAACTTAAGTCGTGCCTAGGATAAACATGCCATCCTGAGCACAACGGTGCCCTCATATTTTTGATATGGGAAACTGTTTAAGAGTTATTCTACTTTTTTAGGAAAACTGCTTACACATGCTATTTAAAGTTTAAAAAAACTTCGACAGATCATTCCGGGCACTCCGGGCCTTGGAATCATGCGCTGTCAGATTTCACAGTCTCGAAATAATTCTATATAATTAAAAAAAATTATATGTAAATTCAGGGACATTAAAATATTTCATATATTAAATTGTTGATTTATCTTTTTTTTTAATGCAATCAAAGAATTTAGGGCACCAAGTCTCTGAAATAGAACTTTGGTTGGATGTTCATACAAAATCTAATGGGAGTTATGTTAGTGACCTTGACAAAGAAGTTGGGGTATGAATTCCTTTTTCATTTTAATAACTTATTTTCAATTGTCACTATGTTAATATGTATTGCTTCAAATATGGATGATATTTGATTTATAGGTAAAAATAAAAATAACTATTGGATTCCAATATCACACAGTACTTCTTAGTCTCCCAAGATGATCCTGGTGATCAAGTCCATTGGAAGGAGCATCCCGGTCACTGGTGAGGGATGAGTTTGGGACCATTAGCATTAGAGGTCTTTGGCAGACCACTGGGGATTATAGTAGCATATACCCCTAGTTGTAATTACTCCCTACCCTGATATTATCATAGGGAGTTTGTTGCAATACAAAGCACAATTCAGGAATAGGGGGAACACATAAATATGCAAGATACAAAGGTCATTGCTCTATAGAAAGTGTTGATTGAATTTTATTAGAAGACAAATGGATCTGTCCTTGATGATATTGTCTCGATGGATGGTAGTGAGCAAGTAAATCAAAAAACTTCAAAATCATTTAGTACACAAACTTTTATTGGTTTTATATGTAAATTTAAATATACAACAATATTTAATTTTTAACATAATTGTAATGCAGGTTCCGATATCAGCAAGTGGAGACATAGACGAAGAGGGTGTCGATCAAAGTTAATTAAGTAGTGATTAATATTTACTTTGGATTTAGAGATGATGTGTAACTAAAATTATGGCAGACTAACACTAATATGGTGATTCAGTAACCATGTTGTAGTTTCTGGTAGGGATATATATACTTCCCTTAAATTTCATGAAAATCTATATGCTTGATTTATTTGATATGTTTCATTTTGAAGTTTGTCTTATGATTTGTTTTCCTTGAATATTATTTATATGATGAATCATGACACCCCATGCCACTCTTATATTAAATATGATATAATTACTGGTATTTTAATTTTTTGTAATTTTTGGAATTTAAATTTTATTTTTAAGAAGAATTTTTATAATGAAAGGTTTCTATATGGCCATGTGTAGTTGTGCATAAAACCTTATGTTTTGGGAAAAAAATGTAGATGAATCTTACGTATGGTATTTTCCTATGGAATAAGGTTAGTGCACTACCATGTGAGTTTGAGTAGTAACCGTACAAAAATACATACACATGAGGATTTTAGTTCTATTTGGTGTAGTGTCCCATTGAAGAAACACATCTCTATATCTCCAAAATTATGATATGATAATTCATTGAGTTCAGGAAACCCTCTAAATGAATATATGGAAAATTTATTCCAAAAGAAAATATACACTGAGTTTCCTCTATGTGAACCATGGAAACAAAGTACATTTCTACCACTACATCCAACCTAGTCTCAACCTTTCAAGAGTCCACCTCCATCAAGAAAAAATTATTTCTATTAATCTAATCATATTTTGATGATTTTATCTATAGCGATTGAAGAAATAAAAATATTTATCACTAACATTTCAAAGAATCATGTTCTATAGAAATGGGATATCAATCTCAGGTTTTAACATGGTAGTGGTTAACTTATTCAAGAATTTATTGATAATAGAGAAATAAATGCCAAACTTCTAGACTTCAAGAGTATCTTTAGATGATACTACACCCAAAAAACTATTTCACTCTATAAATCTAATTCAATGTTCCTAGTTAGTCTCTCCAAATTATAGTTAAATACATCCATATTTCTTTTTATAACTCCACCTTTCTTTGTGATCTATTATCTTATGGACCAATATTATAGTGCAATTCATTCACCATAATTCTTCTTTATTAAGGTATGTTTAAGTATAATGGATCCTATAATATTATCATATATTTTAAAGTTTTGATTCCTTTTATTAACTCATTATGGATCTTGAACGCTTATCACTGCTTATGAAGAACGCTCTTGTAACCATTATGTTCTGAAAAAAATCATATAACAACCAAGTATCTATATTATTCCTTCCACCCATTCTTATGAACCCACAAAAAATATTCCATAAACACCATATTATTGGAATCTACATGTTTTAAATTCCATTACTCCATATAGAAGTATAAACTAGAGCTATAAACTTATCAATAATCAACAACAACCATAAATCCACCACCGTGAATCTCAGGTCATTTCAAAAAACTTCATCTATTCCCTATTTGATCTTTTATGACCACCTCATACTCATTATTTCATTACACATCTTGATATAACCACTGCTATAATAATCATGAGGTTTTAAGATCATGCCACAATATCCCCTTTCAAATATTGAGTGATAAGAACCCCAGTGTCACTTATCTTGACTCAAAATAGGATAGATAACACATAGTAGAAATGATAACCACCCCCAAATCATCCATGGAATTTATAAAATATTTGGAAACTTATCCATCTAAGAATAAAACTTTTGGTCTTATGATGTTCTATCACAATCTCTCTTTCTCAAGGGAACTAACTAAATTGCATCGATTTGAGAAACTAAAACATCAGTTAACTTCATCATTGAAACCTCCTTCAAGGAAATACATTAATAAAACTCATTAAACTATATGGAATAATCCATCTATTCTTTATATGTTGTATTTTAGTTTTTCTAACCACATATATGGCTCATTCTTCCATCTAACTGCACATTAAAACACTCTAAGAGTTGTAACACTAGAATGATCCAAGATCTGCAAAATTCACCATTATAACATCAATTTATGCCTAACACATGCAAAATTATCCTATAGAAATATAACTCCCAATGAATCTAGACAATGTAAATAAGAAGATTCTATCTTCTAAAATTATTTTATAGTCTTCCAACCAATATCTAAATGATACTTTGATGAACAAAAAATAGTACCAGATTCATAATGGACATGGAAATTCTTTTAGAAATCCCATACTAATTCATAAAGTTTACATATTCCTAGTGATTTTTTTGAAAACATAGTAATCCACCTAACAAGAGAAAACTAGTGGTATTCAAACCAAGTCCCAACATTCGAAAATAAAAAACATGTCCCAAAACATAATCCTTCTAGGTGGAATTTCAATATCATGGATAAAAATTAGATACCACCATTGTCTTATGATAACCTTCTCCCAAATCCTTGATTAACTTCTTAGTAGAAACTCTAATACTTTTCTATAACACCAATTATAATAACCAAGTTGTGATACCACTTTTTAGGGATCACATAGAATGTTCGATCAATGGAAGAACACCACCAAAAACTCAACATATGGAAAACTATTCTAGAAAATTTTTAGATAGAATATCCCAAATAGTTCAAAATTATAAACTAGGTAGTTTAGGCTCCCCAACTATTATGTAGATATGCTCTCTTCACATATGGTTTTAGTCCTCCTCATAGACTTCCGTACAGATGGTGAATAACAGTAAATAAGAAGACTGATAAAAAAATAAATTATAAAAAAGTACAAACACAGTGCATAAGTATTACATTAATTGGGATTGAATACTATATCAATGGGATAATGACAAAACATATTCAAATTTAAGGAGAAAATTTGGGTTTTAGGTAAAAAATACCTTCCAGTCTCCCTATTCAGACTAACGAAAAATATCTCACCAACACGTTCTTACAACCATTGAAATCTTATGCTTCCCCTATTCATGTATCCTTACTTATAGATTTTAAACATTTCCTTTATATATGGTTCCTATAGAATGTGAATTCAACTATATTAACCACTAAATTGGATCCAACTCATCCCATTTCTTCTCAGATCTATATTAGATTTGGAAGGTAGGATGATTTTTTCCCATTCTTTATCCTTCTTCCTTACCCCTCCTCTTGATTTTTTATTCCTCTATAAACCTGAATAGCAGTGATGGTTGAATTTAGGGTATGAGAGGATATTATTTTAGGGAAATGGTTGAATAAGTCTTGTAGAGGTCATTTAATTAAGAGGTTGTGCTTCCACCATTGAGGGTGAGTGGTTTCTGGTTGATTGAGGTAGGTATTTTTGTGAAAATCATTTCTTAATGAGTTTCTAAAGATTCCTATCATTTTCATGATATTATCTTTGGGATTACCATTGTTTACTATGTTTTCATCACCTTGTACTCATCTTAGATTTGTGGAACTACTTATTTATTATTGTTTATTAGTATTATGATTTATTTACATGATTGTCCCTATTTGTTTATTTACATTCTTTATTTTATGGATTGGTTTATACTTTAATTTTTTTATGAAAATTGAATATGTGAATTATTTTGAAATATAAAAATTGTTTTGATTTTGTATTTCATAAATTTGTATGTCCACATTTTAATTGTTTTATAGTGTAATTTTATAATGTGGTGGATCCACTCCTTGGTTGGTAAACATGTTATTTTTATTTAATGGTTCCAATGTAATGATTGATTTATTCACATGGGATTGAAATACTGGGTTTCAAGATGAATAATTATTATTTTTCTAATTATTATTGTTATAATTATGTTATTATTACTGTTATGATTAATTTATTATGTATATTTTCATATCTATATTTTTTGTTTGGCTGTTCTAGAGCTACATATTCTACAACTATTTTTTTAAAAAGCGATATATGGCGAGGGTTTAAACTGTCACTATACAAGGTTGATTTTTTTAGCAGTGGCTTCTCCTCCCAAAAAATGGTGAGTGGATAGCGACGGTTTAAACCACCACTATTTCTTCAGCATTTTTTGTGAGGGTAAAACACCACTAAAACCAAAAAAATACCACTGAATAAAAATTTTATAATAGTTCTTAGAAACTTTTTCTAAATGGAAAAGACTGACACGAGTTGGATGTCAATGACAACTTTAGTAGTAGTTTTTGGAAACCATTGTAGAACCATATGGAGGCGGTTTAAACCACCACGAAATAAAATAACCACTACTATTAGTAGATTTTATTATAGTGCGCTCCAAGAGTCATGATAACTAATTGATGATTAATTGGTTGCACTCTCCTATTTCTGAGCTCATACTACTCCCCCAAGGTTTCCTATTTAACCACAGAGGAAAAAATTATCCCACCACTATGGACACACTACATCCTCCACCTAAAATAGTCGACCTGGTCATGAAATATGGATAGCCAATCCATGCCTAAGATGATGTCATAAGGACACATCACTCATACAAAGAGATCTCATACAAAACTCCCACATCCAAGCATCAAATATCACTTCTGGTATAAGTGCACAATCAATCAGTCATCTCCTATTGGAGTCTCTAATAGTATGGGTCAATCCAAAGGCTCAACCAAAATCTCTAAGCCTCAAACCAGAGAAGTGGAAAGAAAGGAATGAATCACACTTATGTCTATCAATATTGTAGCTAAAGTAGAAAGGTACATATCATACCTCATATCATCCCTAGAGCCTCAGGGTCATAATCCTCCATATCCTGTAGCTGGCCTTGTCCCTGAACACCAGCTCCCTTAGCCTGATGTGGACTATCTGGGTGGTGGTGGTGGTAATAGATTGAAACTCCTACCACCTCATGTTGTTCTATTGGAACCTCAACCATGTTCACTACCCTACAAACCACCCTACTCCTACCTCTGCCTCTGCCTCAGTGGTCCATCAATTGAGTCTCGATCAGCTGTAAAACAGGTCAGACAATCTCAATCCAGATGTCTCTAACTATCATAGGAGAAACACCACCTCTTCCTCAGCTAATTCGAGCCATCCTGAAAGCCATGTTCCGCTGACCCTATGTCTCGAGATAGTCTCATGAAGAATATGACATAATTGGATCCCTACAACTATCATCAGCTACTTTCTTCCAAGGTCTCATCTCTTGGGTTCCCACTACTATCACCCACTATAGGAACCTACTCATCTTAGAATCTCTCCACCATTAAGGCCTGATCAAGTACCCCAACATAGGTGGTAATGTAGAGGGATACTTCTGAAGCCCCAATATCCCATCATAAGCCCTACTCAAAGGTTTTTTTCAATATAATGGATCTTGAACCACATCAATGGAGTATCACGAGAGATCAATAAACCTCGCTAAATACTCTACCATGGTTAAACTACACTACTGCAGATGAAGAAGCTCCTAGATGCACACTAATTTAAATGTGGCTAGATAAAACTCCTCCCTAAATAGATTCTTGAAATTTGACTAGGAGAGAGATATCTCATCATGTGAATGAGTCACTAAAATCCACCATCAACCGGTAGATCCATGAAGAAGACTCCATAAGAGGAATTCCATTTGATCTGTAGGAATCCTCATAAGGAGGGAAACATGAGTGACTAACTATAGCTAGTACTCAGCCACCTGGGGGTCTGGATCACCCCAAAATCTAGGAGGTCGCTACCTCTAAAACACATGCATCACAATCAGCCTGCATACATCCTCAACTGGCACTGATAGTGCCAACTACTGTTCAACAGGTGGTGAAATAGCTGGTAAACCACTTGAAGGTGTTATCTTCACTATATGTCCCTATACTAAAGCCTCTTCACTTGGCGAATCATCCTCATGATCACACAGTGGAATTCTAGCTGGCTTCCTTCACAATGGCATCTTGAAATAAACAAGATGCACCACAATCAAAGAGTATATCTAGGGAGCTAACCCAATAAGGACATGGAAACCACAAACCATTCCTATATGATGCCTGTACTCATTTTTTTCCTACAAAAAATGTCCACATGTACCAATTATAAATGAAGATAATCAGAGTCTTGGTTTATGGATACGTCGGTTGCCACACCAACACCAGAGAATCTTACCTAAAAGCCAAACTCAAAACACTTTAAATTATTGCCCCAAACCAATATCACAAACTTTGATCTTAAGGTAGAAAAGACTGATATAATACCACTCTGTCATGAATCAACCCACCAGGGTCTAACCTGTGACTACCCCAAGCCCAGCTCTAATAGGCTAGGGGATGGTGACCAGTGCCAAAGTAGGCATATCCCACAAATGGGAGGCACTAGTCTAATGCAATTATACACAAGAACACATCTCCAAGCCCACACAACACTAAAATTTAACACAATTGAAAATAATTCAAGCATACATCTATGATCCCATAGGAAGAGTATGACAGTAAAGAACTGAAAGTGAAAAGGGGGAAAAATACAAGTCCAACCAAAAACTGAAGTGTGTCCAACCTAATCCAAGGGCGAGGACTATGATCAAAATCAAGCACCCAAAAACACCTTGGTCTATCAAGATCAAGCTATGATCCACCTACTCCATATCCTCCAAGGACACCATCAAATGGGTCTTCGTCTGAATAAGATATGATACGTGCGAGTAGAGCCCATGAAGGGGTGATTATAACAATACCCAGTAAGACACCCTAAAAACACTAAACATGAAGTATTAAGAATATCCATCTCATAATAATAATACAGTTCTGAATAGAAATAAGAGAAACCCAAATATAATCAAGAAGGGAACTGAACCATCAAACGGTCATAACCAACTACCAACCATAGGATTTTGCTTGAAACAATGATCATTCTAGGAGAATCCATCCCATGAGCCATGCCATCACCGAATACACCCATCTAAGAGGTCAAGATCATTGGAAATTAGCCAAGAATACTCAATGGTCTCTAAATACCCTGATACTCAGATAGGGGGTCATACCCAGGACTGCTGGGGGACACCACAAACTCGATCTAGATCAAATCACTATGTAGGGTATTTTATACCAATGATGCTGTGAACCCTACCAATATGACCTTCTATATGGAGAATCAATGCCCTACTCAAGGAGGTCACACCGATTCCAAAAACCCTTCCTAGGGTGTAAAGATGATAGACCATCACATTCCACTATCACAGAGGGAAACCACATACTCTATCTCAAACTCATCCTCCAGTGGGGATCATAATCCTAAGATGTGGATGTATGGTCTTTCCCAAATTTACCCAAGATTTTAGGGTTAATAGGTCACTTGTAGTGTAGCTTGGGATGTCAAATCCTCAGAGATCTAAGAAGAAACCTATAGACACGTACATTATATGGATTGTTTTGGCTATGAAGTTGCCAAATTTGAGTTGAAATTTTATGGGTTTTAAGATATAACTAACAATCTTAAGTGAATTAAATTTTAAAGAATGAGTTGATCCTAGTTTATCGCTTGGGTGTGGATTGGATGAAATTCCTTTTTTAACAGTTTCAACTTCTTATATTCGAGATGGGTTTATTCAAGAAGATCAAATAACTTCATTACTTACTGGTTTAATACCAATAAAACATAATACTAATCACCTATACACTTGGAAGATAAAATTTATGAGCACTCCAGGGTAAAGGTTTGTATTATCACTTGAAGTATGTGGCCTTAAAATTCAACAAGGACAAAAAAGTTTTAAAATCATCAAATAAAAATATCAATTAAAAGAAGTGATTAGACATTAATGGGGTGATAAATAACATCCAATACATCCCCTTGATACTCCCTTGGATCAACCCATAAGTGGGTTATCCCTCCATTGATTCTATGGTTTCAATGGAAGTGGGAAGTAGACTCATGAGAGAGGAATTGAAGAAGTAAGAAAACAATAAAAAGAAAATGATCACTTCACCGTTGTGTGAATAATTTCACAAGGTTTGGTGTGAATAAATTCACACCTTAAGGAAATAGTATCAAAGTGATATGGAGAATAACATAATAATAGGAAAATAAGAACTTTATTAATAAACTAAGATGAATTAAAACAACTTACAATTGGGGAAGAACATTATAAAGGAAAAGTGGCAGCATAACATTACAATGAAAGAAAGAATCCAAGATCCTAAAATCCTCTACAAATACTGCATTAAATAGGAATTTAAAGAGGCTTGGGTCGATCTCCCAATATTACAAAGCTTCCCAATTGAGTATGGAAGGCATAAGGTGGTGGAAAGTAAGGGAGATGAGACTTTTCCACCCTTGACCCGAAGTTGAAGCCAGCTTCCCTCCACCAAAAAGATGCGCATATATGACCTTCTAGATAGCCAAATTGGAGTGGTAAATATAATAAGAAAATGGATCCCCGGATGTCTACTAACCTCCTATAAAATTTAAGCCCAAAATAATTTGTGATTTTTGAGATATGATTAAAATGGTGGGATGTTTTTCTGGGCCGTAGAATCTGGCCCATAATTTTATATCCAAATTGGGATGCCTCAATAACCACCATGGATGCTGAATTAGCACTGACTAATGCATAATGATTTGTTAATATATTTTTATTCTATAATCCCACTAAATTTGGGATTAATTGGGCTTGTATTGTGGGCCCCACATTCTTATCAGTGGGATGGCGTTCAATCTGCCTTCTCCAGAATTGTTTCCTTTCATCGCTAAATATCCCCATCATCCTTTATGAATACTCCATTGATCCATAAATGAGAAATGTTCATATTAAAGTTTATATCAATTTATAAAAATATAAATTAAAATATGGATAATTATATTCCTTAAAATCAGATGAATCATTGGGCCTAAATTGGTGTACATTAGGCATGAAGTGCACAAATGATGAGAATGGATGTTCAAAATTAAAATCCACTAACTCAGGCCCATAAGATAAAAAATGAAAATTTAATACCATTAAAATTTAATTAACATATGTGTTTTTATTAGTTAATCACACCCCCAACTTGAGATTTTCTAGTCCCGAGAAAAATGTATCTCAACAAAATGAAATCCGAATTCCCTTTTCCAAAAATTTTTTAATACACATTGATCACCAAGAACCCTTATACTAAAAAATAATGAAAACCATCAAAATATTTTAATACAAGATAGTTTCATAAGTAGATCCCAATCCCAACCCCATTCCTTTGTTTAAATTCATCTCCATATTTCATCCAATATCAATTAAGAGTGATGGTGCATTAGATATGGAGGTTCATATTTATTCAAGGGGGAAATGATGGAAGTGATAGGTGGAATAAAATTTCAATATTAAGATGAGTATTCAATTTTTTTTTGTACTTTTTTGTATTTTTTTTCAATTTTTCCATGGTAATTGAAATTTCACTCAAAAGAGTCAACGCCTGTAGCGAGACTTTACTGATGACTCCCAGGCTCAAAGACCTTAGGGAACCAAGTGAAGCCCACATACTTGGGAATCATCTCGAGTTAACTCAGTAAAAAACAAAGTCAAATTACCATAAATAGAGATATAATTACTAACTCTGGGCTAGAAAACTAGAGTCACGATCCCTAAGTGCCAAAAGCCACGCATTAGGTCATTTCATTGCTCTACACACACATTTATTGTTTTTTTAATACTCATATTAAAACTAAAATGATCACCAAACCTATGATATTTATTTGGGGGATCCCATGAACTCAAACTAATACCCCACTATCCAAAGGACGTGCGTTGTGATTCTTTTTTATTTGGATGAAAATATAAACAATGAAATATCACATTAGATAGCCAAACTTTCCAAAATATATGCTCATGAAATATACATGGATTAAAATCAGAATTAGGGAATGCTAAATTATTTGATATTCAGTTTCAAAGTGTGCAATGTGTATTATCATGTTTAAAGCTAAATGAATTTTTCCTTCCATTAAGGCACACTTTTTTTTTTCAAATCATTCATTTTTTTGACACAAAATCAATTTTTTTTAAACAAAATCAAAATTTTTATTTCATCTCCTCCTAAACTTAAAATAAAACTATCCCCAGTGTTTGAAGAAAAGAGAATTTAGAAGGGGGTAGAGGCAGAGAAGGGGAGTTCAAAAAGGAAATTGAAAACAAGGATCATGGAATGAAGTCACCTGGTGGTTGAATTTGAAATTCTCACTACTCCCTTTTAATTCCTTGGTCTCCATGTCACTCTGATAATTCCCTAGTGGAAGAAAAAAAAAAAAAAAAAAAAAAAAACAATATATATATATATATATTTATTCATATAATAAAAAAAGTAAAATATAAGTATATATACAAAAATTATAGAATAAGGAAGCACTATAAGCCGTAGGTCAGTGGTTAGCACGCACCCCTGTCTCCCTTCGATCCCGGGTTTGAGTCCCCGTGGCTTTACTAGTTGTGACGGGGTTTGCCCCATGACCTACGATGTGGCCTTTCAATTTTATTATTATTATTATATTTTTTTATTTTAACCTAAAAACACATAAAAAATAAAATAAACTGATGATACATTGTCTTATTTTTAAATTTCTGGGTAAGGTATTACTCAAGGATCACACCATGTAACACAGATGAATATAAAGCTCCCCTTTCATACCCATCTATACTCATAATAGAAGAACAGGTCAACTGTCTATTTTTTTCAAATATCAAAAGGATTCATTAATCCTATTTAAAATATAAAGTTGATTAAAACAACAAAATTATTGGAAACTTGAAAACCATGGGTTGCCTCCCATGCAACACTTTGTTTAATGTCGCTAGATTGACTTGAACCCTTAATTATTTAAGTATTTTCCTCATCTAAGTTTGGTTTACACAAGTTTTTATCAACTTCATTTTTTTGGAATGGTTCAATGAATGGTTTGACTCTATGACCATTAACTTTAAAGGTTTGACCATTGGCGAGATCTTGAATTTCTATAGCCCCATGGGGGTACACCTTATGCACTATGTATGAACCTGACCATCTAGACCTCAACTTTCCTGGGTGTAAATGAAGTTTAGAACTATAAAAAAGAATAGGTTTACCTGGTACAATGTGTTTTTTTTAAGATTTCAAGATTGGTAGGCTTGTACTTTATCTTTATTGATCCTTGAATTTTTATAAGCCTCCATCCTAAGTTCCTAAAGTTCATTGAGATCTAATTTCATTTTTGTTTTGGCCAATGAGAGGTCATAATTCATTTTCTTAATTGCCCAAAAAGCCTTATGTTCAATCTCCACTGGAAAATGAAATGCTTTACCATAAACCAAACTATATGGGGATATTCCTAAAATGGTTTTATATGTGGTTAGATAGACCCAAAGAGCATCTAAGATTTTTCTCGAACAATATTTCCTAGATTTATTAACAATTTTCTCAAGAATTTGTTTGATTTCTTGATTGGCTAACTCATCTTGACCATTGGTCTGTGGGTTATAAGCAGTGGAAACTTTGTGAGAAATTCCATACTTTTCCATGAGTGCTGAGAAAGGGAGATTTCAGAAATGAGTTCCACAATCACTAATGATAGCCCTATGAATTCCAAATCTAGAGAGGATGTTTTCCTTGAGAAATCTAATCACAGTTTGATGGTCATTGTATTTTGTAGGAATGGTCTAAACCCATTTGGAGACATAATCAACAGCTAAAAGGATGTACATATATCCCCCAGAGTTTGGGAAGGGACCCATGAAATCGATTCCCCAACAGTCAAAGATTTCAATTACTAAGATGGGAGTGAGTGAAATTTGATTTCTTTTGGTGATGGACCCTACTTTTTGTCACTTATTATAGCTTTGAAAAAATTTGTAGGAGTCCCTTGAGAGGGTGGGCCAGAGGAGACCACACTGAAGAACCTTAGCAGAAGTTTTCATAGAAGAAAAGTGACATCTACATGCCTCACTATGATAGAATTTAAGGATGGACTCTTGTTCAGATTCTGGGACACAACTCCTAATGACTTGGTCCAAGTAGAACTTATAGAGGTATGGATCATCAAACACATAGTGCCTAACATCAAAAATAAATTTACTTCGATCTTGAGTCCCTAAGAATTTTGGAATGACTCATTTAACTAAGAAGTTGGCTATATCGACATACCAAGGGCAGTCACTCATAGAGTATAGGTGTTCATCAGGGAATGAATTAGACACATAAAGGTGATTTGAGTTTTCTTTTAATTCCATACTAGAGAGGCGATCAACTACAAAATTTTCAACACCATTTTTGTCCTTGATTGTGAGGTCAAATTCTTGTAATAGAAGGACCCACCTAATCATTCTAGCCTTGGAATCTTGTTTTTTGAAGAGTTATTTCAATGTAGAATGGTCAGTGAACATAGTGATGGGGGATACTAAGAGGTAGGACCTAAACTTATCTAAGTAAAACACAATAGCAAGTAACTCCTTTTCAGTGGCAGTGTAGTTGATTTGGGCATCATTTAAGGATTTTCTTACATATGCAATGACATAAGGATTTTTATCACAACGTTGTCCTAACACATCCCCTACAGAAAATTCGCTGGCATCACACATAAGTTAAAAAGGAAGGTTCCAATTTTTAGATTTCATAATGGGAGGATAGGTGAGAGAGGATTTGAGGGTTGAGAATGAACCCTCACAACTTTCTGTACAAACAAATGGAGCATCCTTTACTAGGAGAGCACAAAGGGGGAAGGAGATTGAACTAAAGTCCTTGATGAATCTTATATAGAAACCAACATTTACTAGGAAATACCTCACTTCCTTAATAGTTCTGGGTGATGTAAGGTGATGAATGATTTCAACCTTTGCTTTATCAACTTCAATCCCCCTACCCGAGACCAGATGACCTAGAACTAGTGCCTCTTTAACCATGAAATGGATTTTTTTTCTAATTTAGGACTATATTCTTTTATTCACATCTTGAAAAGACTCTCTCCACATTCCTCATACATCCCTCAAATTTATCCCCAAACATAGATAAGTCATCTCTGAAGACCTCAAGAAAATCCCCTACCATTTCCGAGAATATTCCCATCATGCACTGCTGGAAGGTTCCAGGGGCATTGCATAACCCGAAGGGAATGAGTTTGAAAGCAAAGGTGCCGAATGGACATGTGAATGTAGTATTACCTTGATCCTCTAGGGATAACTCAATTTGATTATACCATGAGTACCCATATAAAAAACAGTAGAGGGTGTGACCTACGACTCTCTCAAGGACTTGGTCAATGAATGGTAAGGGGAAATAGTCCTTCTTGGTAAATGAGTTTAGCTTCCTATAGTCAATGCAGGCTCTCCAGCCACTAATCACCCTTTTTGGAAGAATCTCTCCATCCTTATTGGTTATCACTGTGATTCCTGCCTTCTTGGGAACCACTTGGATTGGGATCACCCACTCACTCTCAGCTATGGGATAGATGATACCAGATTTTAACAATTTCAGAAGTTCCTTCCTTACTACCTCCATGAGATTAGGATTAAGTCTCCGTTGAGGTTGATGAAATGGCTTTGAATCAAATTCTAGAACAATCCTATGAGTCCCGATTAGTGGGCTAATCCCAGGAATATCAGAAAATGTCCAACCAATGGATTTCTTATGTTTCCTAAGGACATCTAGAAGCATCCTCTCATGATTGGATTCAAGAGAAGAATAAATGACAATAGCATGTGTTTGATTTTCCCCTAGGAAGGAATACTTGAGTGTAGCTAGAAGTTCCTTAAATTCAATATCAGGTTAGTTCAGAATTTTAGCAAAAGATTGGGACATTGGATCAAGATCAATTTTGTTTCCTAGAGTTTTAGATAGGATTGATTTCCCACATATAGAAGTTTCAGCTACTAGATTGGCTTGATCAGATTTAGGTAAGGAAGTTGGAGTGGTCTCCATGAAAGTGGTTTCCTTAAAAGTTTCATTGATTGTTGGGCCTAAGACTTCATCATAATAGTAATTTGAAAATGATTCAATCCAAGGAGATAAACTTTCTTCATGTGAACAAAGGAAATAAATCTCATCTTGACTTAAAAATCCATCAAATATCCCTTGATGTTTTATGGATTCATTATCAATGCTTCCTATCATGTTTACTTCATGAATTTTCTCATCATCCCCTATTTGTGAGCTTGAATTATATATTTTCAAGTCTAGACTCATGTTTCCAAAGGTGATGGTCATGTTACCGTTTTGAACTCAGATAAAAGAGTTGATTGTTGCAAGGAAAGGACGACCAAGTATGATTGGGGTTTGTTCCTTATTTCCTAAGTTTGGATGGTTGTCAAGGATAATGAAGTCAGTAGGGTAGATGAAGTTTTCAACCTTTACCAGAACGTCCTTTAAAATCCCCTTTGGAACCCTAATGCTACGATCAACAAGTTGAAGTGTGACAGATGTGGGTTAGAGCACTTCTAGGCTTAATCGGCGGTACACAACATAGGAGATGAGATTGACACTAGCACCTAGGTCACACAAGGCCTTAAAAACTTTGCTCTCTCCTAGTTTAACATTGATTTAAGGGAAACCCGGGTCTTTCAACTTAGGAGGAATGATCCCTTGAATGGTGGTACTCACATTAGCAGCCAAAATGACTTGGTTTTTATGTGAACATTTTCTTTTAAAAGTGCACAATTCCTTAAGTTACTTTAAGTAGGTAGGTATGTTTTGGATTTCATCGAGAAGGGGAATGTTCAACTTGACTTGTGAGAATATTTCCATCAATGTTTCACTCAATTCAGGCTTGGTTTTCCCCCTCACGCGTTGAGGAAATGGTGCAGGTTGTGGGGTTGTTTGTTGAAGAGTTGTTTCTTTCACATTGTTATCAGTTTCCTCAGTTTGATCTTGTAGTTCATTTGAATTTTCATTAGAGTTTGAAGCTTCACATGGTTTCTGAATTATTTGTTTTGGTTTCTCAATAAATTTCCCACTTCTTAAAACAGTCACAACCTTTAGTTGTTCATGAGTTTTTTGAGTTCAACTTGACTATCCCCTTAAATTTGAGGATGGTACCACCTAAGTAGTCATGTATTCCTTTCTAGTTTTTATGGTTTTAATTTCTTATTTAAGGGAATAGACTTCTGATTTCATCCGTTCCATTTGTTTGCATAGTTGTTCTAGTAGGCTTTGTGGGAAAGTTTGGGTTGGTGCTTGAGAAGATTGGTTTATCCTAGGGGGATATTTTCGAGGTGGGATGGTTTGTTGAAAATGGACTGGTGGCTGTTAGTATTGGATAGGTTGGGTTTGGAACTGGTTATGGGTTTGGTAGTTCTGATGGGGGTAAGGATTTTGTCCCTGTGGTTGGCTAGGTTGTTGGTTATCTTTCTAGTGGAAGCCTGGATGGTCATTATACCTTGGGTTGAAGTTGTTTTAGTATTGAGGATTTTGAAAGTTCAAAGCATTTACTTTCGCTAGGGGTCCTCCTAAAAGAACATCCTTGATGGATGGAATGGTTGGGCAGTTTTCTGTCTTATGGTCATGTTTTTCACAAATTGTGCAAAAAGGTTCCACAGTTTGGATTTTATAGACTTTCCTAAGGTCTATCTCTTCAACATTCCTAGAGAGTGCTGCGAGTTTAGTCCTAAGGCTTTCCTCTTATCTAGGTGTATGAATTCTAGTAGTTCTTTGTGGCTTTTCATAATAAGGTGAAGTTCCCCATGTTTGGTTTTATTCAGCAAGGCTTTCCAGATACTCGTAAGCATCATTTGGGGCTTTGTTTTTAAAAGTTCTATTACACATCATGTAAATGAATTGTTTGTTCCCTGGACCCAAAACTTCATAGAAAATTCTCACTTGTTTAGGTATAGAAAAACCATGATGTGGAACCATGTTTAGGGTGTCTTTGAACCTCTCCCATGTTTCATAGAACGACTCTCCCTCTTTTTCTAAAAAGTTTTGGATGATCTTTTTAAGTGCAATTGTTTTGTGGTGGGTAAAGTATTTTTTGTATAATTATCTTTGTAATTGGTCCCAAGAGTTGATGGATGATGGTATCAAAATTTTTATCCAATTTTAGCTCTATCCTTTAAATAAAAAGGAAATAAGACCATCTTAGCTGATGCTAGTTGATGTGAGAGACACATGGTTTCAACAATGTCATTGAGCTCCTTAACGTGAAGGTAGGGCATCTCAGACTCCATTACATGAAATGTGGGAATGTGGTTTAGGACATGGGGTTTAAAGATATAGTTGGCATCTTCTAGGGAATTGTGTATAATGCATGATGGGGCATTGGTCCAGGCAGGTGTGAGGTAGTCATTCATGGTTTGATCGACTGCATTTCCTAAGTTTGGGGCTACCTCATTTGGATTTCCATTTTGGTTCCCACCCGGGTTTATGAGTTGGTTTCTTTGAAGACATTCCATTGAAATGGGATCAATTTTTGACTCTGGAGTATTAGGAAGATTAGTATCTAATTTAAGGAGTTCCCTTGGTGTATTGGACTCCCCAAAACCAGGACTATCTACCCTAACTAGACGGTTTGATTGGTCACGAGTGTAGGTGGACATGCGCCAAAGAAAAAAATGAGAAAGGGAAAAGATAAGATAATTTGGATGAGAATAGAAGAAATGGGGGAGAATAGAATGGGTTTTTAATATGAATTACTTGGGTCCCCGACAACGGTGCCAAAATTTGGTCTTACCCAAATTTACCCAAGATTTTAGGGTTAAGCGGTCGCTTGTAGTGTAGCTTGGGTTGTCGAATTCTCAGAGACCTAAGAAGAAACCTATAGACATGTACATTATATGGATTGTTTTTTCTATGAAGTTTCCAACTTTGAGTTGAAATTTGATGGGTTTTAAGATATAACTAATAGGATTAAGTGAATTCAATTTTAAATAATGAGTTGATCCTAGGTTATCTCTTGGGGCTGGATTGGATGAAATTTCTTTTTTAACAGTTTCAACTTCTTATATTCGAGATGGGCTTATTCAATAAGATCAAAAAACTTCATAACTTACTATTTTAATACCAACATAACAGAATACTAATCACCTATACACTTGGAGGATCAAATTTATGAGCACTCCAAGGTAAAGGTTCCTATTATCACTTGAAGTGTGTGGCCTTAAAATTCAACAAGGACAAAGAAGTTTTAAAATCATCAAATAAAAATCTCAATTAAAAGAAATTATTAGACATTAATGGGGTGATAAATAATATCCAATCCAGCCCATTTATACTCCCTTGGATCAAACCATAAGTGGGTTAACCCTCCATTGATTCTATGGTTTCAATGGAAGCGGGAAGCAGACTCATGAGAGAGGAATTGAAGAATTAAGAAAACAATAAAAAGAAAATGATCACTCCACCGTTGTGTGAATAATTTCACAAGGTTTGGTGTGAATAAATTAACACATTGAGGCAATGATATAAAATTGAGATGGAGAATAATATAATAATAGTAAAAGAAGAAATTTATTAAGAAACTAAGATGAATTAAAACAATTTACAATTGAAGAAGAACATTACAAAGGAAAAGCGACAGCATAACATTACAATGAAAGAAAGCATCCAAGATCCTAAAATACTCTACCACCACTACCTTAAATAAGAATTTTAAGAGTCTTAGGTCTATCCCCAAATAGTAAAAATCATCCCACTTGAGTATGGTAGGCCTAGGGTGGTGGAAAGTAAGGGAGAGGAGACTTTTCCACCCTTGACCCGAAGTTGCATCCAACTTGCCTCCACCGAACAAATGAACATATATGACCTTCTATATGGAAGAATTGTAGTGGGACATAGAAGAAGAAAATAAATAACTGGATTTATACTAATCTCCTATAAAATTTCAACCCAAAATAATTTGTGGTTTTTGAGTTATGCTTAAAATAGTGGGCTATTTTTCTGGGCTGCAGAATTTGGCCCATAATTTTATCTCCAAATTAGGCCGCCTTAATAACAACCATGGAGGCTGAATTAGTACTGAATCATGAAGAATGATTTGTTTCTTCTACAATCCCATGAAATTTGGGATTCATTGGGACTATATTGTGGTACCCACATTCTCATCAGTGGGATGACATCCAATCTACCTTCTCGAGAATTCTTTCCTTTCATCGCCAAATATCCCCATCATCCCTTATGAATCCTCCATTGATACCTGAATGAGAAATGTTCATATTTAAGTTTATATCAATTTCTAAAAATATAAAATTAAAATATAGATAATTAAATTCCTTAAAAACAGATGAATCGTTGGGACTAAATTGGTGTACATCAGGCATGAAATGCACAAATGATGAGAATGGATGTTCAAAATTAAAATTCACTAATTCAGCCCCATAATATAAAAAATGAACATTTAATACCATTAAAATGTAATTAAAATATTTGTTTTATTTGATAATCAAATTAATACCACACTATACCCTCAATGGAAAAGACCAAGGGAACACATTCAGCCATGACTGGTTCATACTGAAGAAACAAAGGGCTATAAGCACCTTCAAAGGGGGTACACGATATATACTGGTGGTATATAGTGTGTCCAATCAACCCCCATCCCGACCATGTGTTAACGCCTCACATGTTATATAAATCTTCATATACACAACATGTAATAATAGCACACAGTGTGTAGATATCACCCGACACCTTGCCCATGCCATTTTATTTTGCCCGTGTACCACCCTGTGTACACCTGGCTATGCCCATGTACACATGTCCGTGTCTATGTACTTGTCCTTCCCATGTCCATGTATCCCCCAAGATACACATTGATCCACCAAAATGTGTCACATGGTGTGTGATCTTTTTATCTTTTTCGAAAACCCTAGCACCAAACAAAGGGTCCTACATGATGTGTGTTCCCAAAGAACATGTCGTATAATGTGGGATTTCACAAAACCCATGCCTGGTTCATGCATTGCCTGGATCTTACACATATTCAATAAATCACATGCAAGAACTTTGGATCTGGGGTTAGATAGCCTTTATCTTGATCACTCACTGGATTCCATCCACCAAAATGGATCAGGAATCAACCTACACCATCTGTATCATCGTGCACCGCTTAGAAAAATGAAATCCCACCAATTTGGTCCCGTTCCTCCTCAAATCATCCCCTATTTTCATCAATCTTCGAATTTCAACATCCATCACAAGTTTTACCCATAGTATTTATCTGTTACGTCAAATAATGGTTGTGCAATGATCAAATATTGGGTAATCATTGAACCAAGGGCCAAAATAAATACCCATGATGAACATAAAAAGAAGCAGGGGAGAAAACCATAAGTCACAAGATGTGAGGAATGAACCTTGACCTTTGTTTGTTTAGACTATATATGTCGTTATATAAATATATATACAAACAAGAGATAAACACAATGAACAATAAAATAAATCAATCAATTTAAATCTACCATTGATACATGAATCAATTTTTGTTCATAGAATTGATCCGCATTCGACCAAGATTAAGGAAAGGGATGAAAATTATGAATCAACATACTATCTGGAGTTTGGATCAATCATTGATGAATAAAGATTATATGTTTCCATCATTAAAAAGATCCATGAACTCCGTTGGTGCAACGATTCTCAATCTAGCCTCGATCTGTTGTCATTCCCCAAGATCTCCTCCAATGCTTTCTATAATGGTTCCTCTAGATTTGTAGGGTTATGTGGATAGCCCTAAAATTTGGTCATAACAACGTATAAGTATAGTATTCAAGTCACTATTTCAAATGAAATTAATTAATTAATTAATTTTATTAATTCTACCCCCGTAATGACTTTTTCACAAACACCTCACATCAACAAAAGTTATGTCTCACCTAGGGTAAAACCTAAATTCTGAACTCAACAGTGCCCTCAGATTTTTGATTTGGGCTCATGTTTGAGAGTTATTCCATTTTTTAGTAAAACAGCATGCGCATGGTATTTAATATATTTAATATATTTCAAATATTTATTCTGGGAACATTGGGCCTTAGAATCGTATTTTGTCTCAACGTATGGTATCAAAAATATTCCATATAATATCTAAAAATAATACATGTAAAATCCGAGTCATTACATTCTAACCACCTTAGAAATTTATGTCCTAATAAGACAAAACAGAAAGGCTATACAAAAATATGAGGGTAATGGGATTGCATTTGGGTCTCCCACTCCCAGGTGCTCTTCTGAAGATTCTCATGATTCCATCAGATATTCACTAGGGGAATCAATCACCCACAAAAGATCCACTCATATTGATCCTCAATATCCACTAGGTACTTAGTAAAGGTAACTCCATCTTTGATGTTCAGTTCACCCTAGTCTATAACATGCGATGGGTCATACACGTACCTCATCAGCTGCGATATGTGGAAAATTTCATATACCTGATCCAACTATGATGATATATCTAAGAGGTACACCACCTTGCCAACTCTACATAGTATCTGGAGAGGGCTAATGAATATCAGAGACAACTTTTCACATCGACCAAATCTCTGCAATTGACATTGAGGTGAGACCCAGAACACATGGTCTCCCTCCTTGAACTCCACAGGTCTCCATTGTTGGTCCACATAAGAATTTTAATAGATTTGTGCAGTACTCATCCTCTCCTTGATGATATACACCTTCTCTATAGTAGCTCTCACCAACTCTGGGCCCATGAGTGTCGACTCACCTGGATCAGTCTAACAAAGTGGTGATCTATAGGGTTTCCAATACAAGGCCTCAAACAGTGTCATACTAATGGTGGAATGGTAGCTGGTGTTGTGTAAAAACTCCACTAAGGGTAGGTGATCCTATTAACTACAAAAAAAATCAAACATGCAAGCCCACAACATGCCCTCCAAGACTTGAATGCTCTGCTCAGTTTGGCCGTCAGTCTAGGAGTGAAACATCATGCTCAAGCACAACTAAGCCTCAAAATAATCCTATAATCCTCTTCATAACTGGGATGTGAAGTGATAATAATGGTATGAAATGATCATAGATGGAACTCCATGGATTCACACTATCTCCCACACATAGAGGCGTACTAAGATCTCTACTAAACTCTGCTCTAGAATAGCTAGGAAGTAGCCCGACTTAGTGATTAGGTCTAATATAACCTAGATGGAATTATGCCCCCTAGAAATATGTGGTAACCTTGTCACTAAGTCCATGGATTCCCTATCCCACTTCCACTCTGGCACCTAAAGGGTTTGAGCTAAATCCATCGAAAACTAGTGTTCAACCTTCACTCTCTAAAAACTGAGGCATCAAGAGAAAAAATCACTACCACAAAAACAGTTTTTCCCAGTGCCCCACCTTTATCAGCGCTAACGAAAAAGCGCTGACAAAGGGGGGGGGGGCTTTATCAGCACTTTTTTTAGCACTGATAAAGGGACCCCCTTTATCAGCGCTTGTTTAGTAGCGCTGATAAAGGGGGGGCCTTTATCAGCGCTTTTTTTAAAAGCGCTGATAAAGGGTCGAATTGAAAAAAAATATATTAAAAAATATATATTAATATATAAATATAGTTATATTGATATAAATATAATATATAATTTTTAAATATATTTTAGATAAGTATAAATGTACATTTACACTTAATATACTTAATATATAAGATATTTAGTGAAAATGGATTCGTAAAAAATTAAAAAAATATTTTTAATTAATAATTTGCTAATTATTATGGAGTAATAGTCATTTAATAACAATTTGAAGACTAAAAAATTAAAAAAATTAAAAAAAATCCAAAATAAGTTGAAAACGCAACTCAAACTTCAAACGACCATAACTTTTGATCCGGGTGTCCGTTTGAGCTCTACCACATATCAAATCGAAGCCTGCGACGAGCTCTACATCACTATAACAAAGAGAGACCCTAGTAAAAGTATTTTCGAGGCCAAAAGAGGCCCAAAAGGCCTCCAAAACCGAGTTTTTAGTCAGGGTACCCTGATTTTTTAACATTTTTTGGATTTTCAGCCTTGTTTAAGGGGGTATTATTGGCTTTTTTTTTGGTGGGGACTGAATTTATTCCAAGATATTAAATTCATATTGATATTATGTATTTGAAATTTTATCATTTTTTATAATGCACTGCTATTTATAATCAAATATATAACTATATGTACATATTTTTTATATATTCACACCTAAAAATTAAATTTTTAAAATAAATAATTAAACATATTTATATATAAAATATATTAGCTCTATCTAAATAATAAAAAATATCCATTTTATTTAAAATAACAATATATGAATATTTATATAACTACTATATATTAATATAACTATATATATATATTAATCTAGCTATATATATATTAATATAACTACATATATATTAATATTACTATATATATATATTAATATCACTATAAATATATATATTCATATAACTATATATATATATATATTAATATAAATATATATTACTATACGAATAAATATAACTAAATATATATATATAAATAGAGATATATATTAATATAACTATATATAGATATATTAATATAACTATATATATATATATTAATATAAATATATATTACTATACGAATAAATATAACTATATATATATATAAATAGATATATATTAATATAACTATAACTATATATATATTAATATCACTATATATATATATATTAATATAACTATATATATATATTAATATAACTATATATATATATTAATATAACTATATATATATTAATATAACTATATATATATATTAATATAACTATATATATATTAATATAACTATATATATATATTAATATAAATATATATTACTATACGAATAAATATAACTCTATATATATATATATATATATATATATATATAGAGAGAGATATCATGAAATAGCAAACAAATCAAAATAAAGTAGTGGTAAGGGCTTAGGCGCGCAGGGGGGAGGTCTCGAGTTCAAAACCTGCTGGAGGTAGAGGCGCGCGCATGGGGGTGGATGTGGGGGGATAGCGCTGATAAAGGGTGGAGGGGGTGCGTGCAGGCACTGGAGGGGATAAAAAGCGCTGTTAAAAGGGGGATCAAGTGCTATAAAATCCCCCCCGATTGGCATGATTTTTTTTGTAATTTTTTGTAATTTTTTTGTAATTTTTGTAATTTTTTCATTTTTTTCATTTTTTTTAACTTTTATCAGTGCTAAAACGAAAGCGCTGATTAAGGAAGCGCTGATATAGGAACCCTTTATCAGCGCTAAAAAAATCACTGATAAAAGGGTACTTTTATCAGCACTTTTTTTAGCGCTGATAAAAGACCCCTTTTATCAGCGCTTTTTTTAGCGCTGATAAAATGGGTCTTTATCAACGCCTTTTTTGAGCGCTGATAAAGGGGACCCCCCCTTTATCTTCGCCGGCTTTAACAGTGCTAAAAGCGCTGTTAAAGGCCCTTTTTAGCGCTGATAAAGGGCGTATTTGTAGTAGTGAATCCACAACAAAAATCTTTATACCTGGACACCAAAACTGATTTCAGAGGTCCTGGTATATCTTTTCCACAACAGGATGTATTTCCAAAGGGGATTTATGAAACTCCCGCATCACCTCCTCCTACAACGCCAAAGGTAACATCATTTGTTCATTGAAAAGGAGAGTATGTTCCCACCTTTATAATATCCATCCAGAGCATTTCTAGTGGATATCTGAGTATGTAAGGTCTTAAAGTTAGTATCTAAACATAGAGAATCCATCAAACACTATAAAAGTGTAGAAGTCACAACCATCTACTGTAGATATGAATAACTATCCTTGTCCATGAAGGAAAAATACAATGAGGCTAAATGATATGATGCCTCAACCAACAACTGAGAACAAGATCTCATAATGAGAGCATCTTCCACCATGTTTGCCTTCCTAGGAGTATAGAAAATCTTGAATTCATAGTTCTAGAGGAACTCTAGCCATTACCTCTATCTCAAGTTGAGATCCTTCTGAGATAATATATACTTAAGACTGTTGTAGTCATAGTAGATGATAAACTGCTCACCCATCAGGTAGTGTTACCACATCTTTAGTGTGAAGACTACCATTATTAAATCAATATCATGGGTCACATAGTTCTTCTCATGTGGTCTCAACTGATGTGAACTATAGGCAATCATAACCTATATCTACATTATAACACAACCAAACTTTATCCCTGATTCATCATAGAACACTACATACTCAATACCCTCCATTTTAAATCTCAAGATGGGAGCATTCATAAACCTCGACCTCAAATCACGAAAGCACTATTGGAAACTTTCCATCCACATGAAAGCCTACCTATTTCAAGTCAAAGTTTTTGAGAGTTATTCCACTCTAGAGAAATTGGGTACAAACTTTCAATGGTACCCTTCTAACTTAAAGAAACTCTGCACTTTGGTATCACTCTTGGATGGCTCCCAAGCAAGCACTGCCTCAACTTTTTCTGAGTTCACTATTACTCCTACCTCTAATATGACGTGTACAAAGAAGTAGACCTCTCAAATATAAAATTTACACTCAGATATTTTCCCATAATTATGGTACTCTCAGAGTGTGTCTAGGACCATCCTCAAATGTCTCACGTGATCCTCCCGGGATGCTAAGTACACTAGGATGTTGTTGACGAATACCACCATGAACCAATCTAACAAAGGTTGAAAGATCTGATTCATGAGTCCCATGAACACTTATGGGTCATTATTCACACCTAAGGGAATCACCAAGTACTCATAGTTACCTTAATGACATTTGAATGTTTTTGGTATATCCTCACCCCATACTCGCAACTAGTGATAACTTGATTTGAATTCAATCTTAGAGAACCATTGCAGCACTATCAAATGATAGAATAGGTATTCGATCCTCAATAGTTTATACTTATTCTTCATGGTCACCTGGTTCAAGAATTAGTAATCCAAACATAACCTCAAGCTACCGTCCACCAATAACACTGGGGCTACCCAGGGGGAAACACCGAGTCTCACAAATCCCTTCTCCTGTAAGTCCTCCAACTACACCCTCAGCTCATAAAGCTCTGTAATAGCCATCTGATATACTAGTGAAGATATCAGGTTCATACCAAGGTTCAAGTAAATAAAAAATTCTAGCTCTTGGTGGGGAGGTAAGCCTGAAACATCCTCATGAAAGACATCCTCATACTCCACCACCATAACAGAGAACTGGTAGCCCATAGAATCCACTACTTTAAGAGTCATGCTATCCAACTGGAAAGTAATCAGTTTCAATCTCCTATGCTTGAGCTCATCCTGCTCCACCAAGGTTTCATTTTCACCCACAAAGGAAAACCTTGTCCCATCACTGTGGAAACACAACATCCTCCACCTAAAATATTCAATCCAGGCATGAACCATTGATAGTTAGTCTATACCAAAGATGACATCATAAGACCTCATCACTATTATAAAGAGATCCCATACAAAAATCTCACCTATAATTATTATATCACACTATCGACATAAGTGTTCAATTACCGATTCACCACATGTCAGAGTCTCTAATCATAAGGTTCAATCCAAAGGCTCAACCAGAATCTCTAAGTCTAGAAATAGAGAAGTGGAAATAAAGGAATGACTCGAACCTATGTCTATCAATACTGCAGTTAAGGTAGAAAATACATAGATCATACCTCATATCATCCCTTGAGTCTTTGGGTTATAGGACTCCATAGACTCCATCTAGCCTCGTCTCTAACCACCGGCTCCCTTAGCCTGGAATAGACCACCTAGAGGGGGAGATGGTAATAGGTCAAACTTTCAACCACCTCCTACTGCTCTGATGTCCCCTCAACCCTATACTCTACCCTAAAAACCACCCTGATACTACCTCTATCTCTACCTCATAAATCCATAAACCATCTCTCGATCAGTTATATGATGGGTTGGAAAATATCAAGCTAGATTTACCTGACTATCACATGAGAAAAACTACCTCTCCCTCAGCTAATTAGATCCATCCTGAGAGCCATATGCCATTGACCCTATGTCCTGGGATTATATCCTAAATAATTTGAAACATTTGGATCCTTATGACTATTTTAGGCTACTTTATGTTGAGATCTCAGCTCCTAGGTTCCCACTACCATCACCCATTGTCGGCACCTGCACATCCAAGAAGCTCTCCACCACTAGGGGCCCGCTCAAGCATCACAACATGGTTGGGAATGTAGAGGGATACCACTAGAGCCCTAATATCTCAGTGTAAACCATTCTCAAAGTTATATTCTCTGAATAACAGATCCTAAACCATATCCATGGAATATCATGAGATATTATTAAACCTCACCAAATACAATTCCATGGTCAAACTTTTCTATTGTAGATGTAGAAGCTTCTGGATGCGCACTAATTTCAATATGGATGGATAAAACTCCTCCCCAAAGAGATGCTCAAAGTCTGACCAGGAGAGATATATCTCATCACGTGATTGAGTCACTAAACTCCACCATCTCCTATAATATACTTGAAGAAGAATTGATACGATGACCTCCATATGATATGCAGGTTTCCTCAAAAGGCATAAAATGTGAGTGACTGCCTCTAGACAATCCTCATCTACTTGGGGGGTCTGGATTTCCCTAAAACCTAGGAGTTCGCTACCTTTTAAACTCATGCAGTGTACTCAGCCTATGTTCATCCTCAATTGGAACTTCCAGCATTAGCTACTGCTCAATGGGCGTGGTATAGATGGTAAACCACTTGGAGGTTATATCTTTGGTATAGTCCCCTTTACCAAAGCCTTTTCACTCAGCAAATCATCCTTGTAACCACACTATGGAATCTTGGATGGCTGTATTCATAGAGGCATCATAAAATAAACAATATATATCATGGTCAAAGAGTATATCCAAGGATCTAATTAAATAAGTACATGAAAACCAAAAACCATTCCTATATGATTCATGTACCAATTTTTTCCCTACAACAAATGTCTACATGTACAAATTCGAAAGGTAGGTCATCAGAGTCCTAGTGTATAGATATGTCATCCACCACTCAAACACTAAAGTCCTTGGAATGAAAGTTAAAATCAAAACACTTAACATTATTTCCCTAAATAAATCTCAAAAAATTTAGTCTTAAGGTAGAACTGACTACCCTAATACCACTCTGTCATGACCTGACCCACTGGGTTCTGACTCGTGACTATCCCAAACCCACCTCCAATAGGCCAGGGGCTAGAGACCAGTGATGAGTAGTAATATCCTAGAAATGTAAGGCATTATCCTAATATACCTACACACACACACACACATCTAAGCCTACACAATGTTGAAATGTAAAACAACTAAAAAAATGAATTCATATATCTATAATCCCACAAACAGAGTATGAAAATAAAGTACTAAAAGTGAAAAGGGTCCAAATACAAGCCCAACAAAAAACTGAAGAGAGTCCAACCTGCTCCAAGGGTGAGTACTATGATCAAAAGAAAACACAAGTAAAAAACTTTGATCTGTAGAGATCAGGATATGCTCCAATCACTCCCTTTCCTCCCAAGACGCCTTCAAATGGGACATCATCTGCATAATAAACAACACATGTGGGAAGATCCCATACCGAGGTGAGTATAAAGATACCTAGCAGGACACCCTAAAAATACTAAAAAATAAGCATCAAGAATAGTTAGCTCATAATAGTAATACAATACTGAATAGAAACAAGAGAAACCCAAATATACTCATGAAGGACACCACACCACCAGGTGGTCACAACCAACTACCAATGATTGATTTCTTCTTAAATTAATGCTTATTCTGGGAGAATATACCCCATGATCCATGCTATCATCGAAGAAACTCATCTAAGAGATCGAGATCATTGGTCCCTAACCAATAATTCTCACTGGTCTATGAATACCCTGATACTCCGATAGAGGGTCATGCCCAAGACTACTAGGGGACACCAAAAACCCAATCTGGATCAACCTACTATGTAGGGGGTTGTATTCCAATGATACCATAAACCCTAAAAATATATCTTACTAGATGTAGGATCAACTACCTACTCAAAGAGGTCAAAAAAATTCCAAAAACCCCACCTAGGGTATAAATATTATAGAGGATCACACTCCAATCTCACAGAGGGAGACCATAAACTCTATATGAGACTTATCCTCTAGAGGGGATCACAATCCTGGGATGTGGATGTAATAATGAACTAAACCTTTGAGGAAAAAGGAGAAAGGGAACACACTCAACCAAGACTAGTCCATAATAAATAAAAAAAGGGCTACAAACACCCTCAAAGGGGGTACATAGTGTGTCCATCCACCCCCTACCCTTCCTGTGTGGTAATGCCTCACATGGTATGTAAATATCTAGATACACAATGTGTAAGAATAGTATACAAAATATAGAGATTTACTGACACCTTTCTTGTGCCATTGTCTTGTGCCCATGTACCTCTGTCCTTGCCTGTGTACCACCCCATGTACACCTAGTTGTGTCTATATACACCTGACCATGTTCATGTACTTTAGCTTCTCATGTCTGTGTATCCCCTGAGATATACACTAAGCTGCCAACACATGTCACATGACATGTGATATTTGTATCCTCCATGGAAACCCTAGTACCACACAAAGGGTCCCACATTGAATATGTTCTCGAAGAACACACCATGTAATGTGGGATTTCATAGAACCCATGCCTGGTTCACGTGTCGCCTAGATCTACCACCCCCACCATCAATCATGACCAAGAACTTTAGATATGGGGTTAACCGACATTACTATTGGCTACTCATCGGATTTTGGACACCAAAATGTATTGGAATCATCCTCCATCATCTGTATCATCATGCACTTCTTTGGAAAACGAAATCACATCAGTTCAGTCTCATTCCTCCTTAAATCATCCTTTGTCATGATCAATACTCCAATTGAAACCTCTATCACAATCCGTACCTACGGTATTGAAACATTACACTAAAGAATGTTCATTCAATGATAATATACCAAGAAAACATCAATACACATGCCAAATGAAATACCCATGATGAACGTGCGAAGAAATGGGGGAGAAAACAATAAGCCACAATATGTGAGGAACAAACCTTGACCTTTGTTTGTTCAGCCTCGATCCATTATCATAGAAATAGATATATGAAGAGGAGATAAACATAATGAATAATAAAATAAATCCATTAATTTAAATCTCCCATCGATACGTGAATCAATTCTTGTTCAAAGAATTTATCCACATTTGACCAGGATTAAAGAATAGGATAGAAACCACAAATCAACATCCTACCTAGAGTTTGGATCGATTGTTGATGAAAAATAGCTCTGCATTTCCATTGTTGAAGAGATCCATGAACTCCTTTTGCGCAATGATCCTCAATCTAGTCCCGATCTATTATCATTCACCAAGATCTCCTCTAATTATTTATCTAACAGATCCTCTCAATTTGCAGGGTTATGTGGCTAACCCTTCAAATTGGTCATAACAATGTATAAGTAGAGAAGTCTAGTCAATGCATCAAATAAAATAAATAAATAAATAAATTTATTTTATTAATTCCATTCATATAATTAATTTTTCACAAACACCTCACACCGACAAAGGTTATGTTGTTCATAGGGTAAAACCAGTGTTTTGAAATCAATAATGCCCTTATATTTCTTATCCAAGCCCCCTTTTAAGAGTTATTCCACTTTTTCATGAAAACTACATGTAAGTGGTATCTAAAATATTTAATATATTTTAAACATTTATTTCTGGAACACTGGGCCTCAAAATCACACACCATATCAGCACCTGGTCTCGAAAATATTCCATATAATATCCAAAAATAATACATGAAAAAACAAACTCCTTAAACCCAATCTGAGATACGTGGGCGTGATCAGCAATGGAATCAGGATACCGTGTGAAGAACCATAGGTTTTTTAAAAATACTGCATTACATGATGTGTAATTAGAAGATACACACCGTGTGGGGATTTGACTATGGTGCTAGGGTTTCTGATGAGAAGAAAAAATCACATGCCATGTGACATGTGTAATACACTTTGTGAATTGAACTAATGACTCATCGTGTACCCACAGGTACACAGGTATGACCAGAGTAAACAGGTTGAGGCATGTACTCAGACACAACTGAGTACATGGGCATGAGCACAACCTGAAGTACACGGGTACAACTAGGTGTACATGGGCATGACCTAGTGTACCTATACACACTGTGTACCACTATGGGACACATCATGTAATTTTAGGAACATGTTGTGTGATACTGTAAGACATAAACCGGCCCTAGGGAATCAAGACACACCATGTACTCCCTAGTACATGTTGTGTACTTCCTCCAGGGAGGTCTGAGGCCTCTGTTCTTTTTAGTATGGACCTATTTCCTTAGGGTGAATTCCCTCGGTCCATCCATATGAGAGTATAGTGTGACATTACATCCTGAACATAGGATTGTGATCCCCTATAAGGGATTAGTCTCAAATAGAGTTATAGGAATCCCCCCAGAGGCTTGGGGTGGGATCCACTATCGTTTTATGCCCTAAGTTGGGTTCTAGGAATTGATGAGACCAATATACATGGGCATTGATCCCCTACTTAGTGGGTTAATCCAAATTGGGTTGTCAGTATACCCCATGGCCATGGGCGTGATCCTCCATCTGTGTATAAATATATTTAGACTTCTAGTGTGTATTTCCTCATGGAGAGACCCTATGGGCACACCATATTAGATATACGTCATCAATGCTATCAGACTCGTGAAGTGAGTTCTCCCAGGTGAGTATTGCTATGAAATATCAAGCAGAATCTTAGGCTGGAAATCCATTTCTGACCTTACCTTAAGACTCAGTGTCTACTATGAGTATATCCAGATGTGTATTTATGTATGTCTTATATTTTTGATTGACATGTTAAGATGACCCGTGTCATCATGGGTTGTGAAAATTTTGGTAAATTTAAACATTTTTGTTCATGGGAGTGTTCAAGGGAAAAATAATAATCTTTCCTATGATATGATCTTGGATAATTTTTTGACCACTCTGTTGGTCTTATAATAGGTTTTTTATCCTAGGACATGAGTTTGGTGAAAAATCGAACCATTCTAATTTTCATGAAATATTTAATATTTAATTAATTAAATATTAATTTATTCACACATGTTAATTTGGTTTTATATTTTAAATGGAGTTTCAGATTTATATTCTATTTCCACCATTTATTCTAGAATGGGGGGTTTTTCTAAGTGAGATATAACCTTGCGTCAGGCATTGGGGTTGGGCCCATGCCCTTTTTCCTTTTTCTTTTTTACTTTTTACCTTTTTATTTCTTTTTTATTTTATTTTTATTATCATGTATGATCATGGGGGGATTCCCCTTTTGGGTCTTTAGTATAGAGAGTTATATTGAGAGAATAGAGAAAGAGGGAAAGGATGATGTGCCGCTACGGAGCTCGGGTCGCGCTAGATCGTCGCGCGACAATTGAGGATCACAGATCAGTGCTAAGCTTAAGTGGTTTATACCCAGAGGTAGGCCCATTTTACATTTTATTCCAAAAATACTTACAATTTAACTATTTTTAAATTTTAAATCCTTTCATGGGTTGTTTGGGACCTATATGGGTTTTGCGGGGAAATCAGGCGTTACAGGCTTTTTTGAGGGGGTTTTGTTTGGGAAAACCCATGTACATGGTGCGTTGTTCAGAGAACACATGTTTTTTATTCTTCCTATTTGTGAAATTCAATGTTTTTGGGACTAAATTACATGTATCTAGGGTACACTCCATGTAGTAGGATTTCGAGGGTGTGGTCAAGTACTCATCCAGACACCCCGTGCGAGGGCACTTGGCCATGCAGGGTACACGGCTAGTGCCTGTGTGGGGTGAAATCCATGTAGCTGTACATAGATAGGTAGGGTACATGGATAGGTAAATGGATGGGTACCCATGTGGGGTTACACACCATGTACTGGTGGTACACACCGCGTACTTAGGCGTGTTACACGCTGAGTGGGGATGTGGTACACGAGTAGGTACCCATGTTGGGTTACACATCATGTACCAGGAGGCACACACCATCTACTTTGGAAAATTATATGCTGAGTGGATAGATTCACATGGCCAGGGAGGACTTCTGGGGTTACAGATCATGCACCCCTAGTACACGCCACGTACTTTTACTACGTTGGTCCATTTTTCCTATTTTTCACTTTGGAGTCAAAATTGGACTTGTGAGTAGTCTATTCTGAACATTTTTCTAGGTAGATTGTAATGGTGATATCATTTTAGTGTTCAAATACCATTTAGATGGTGTTTTGGAATGTGATATTTTAGTATGAGGTTTTCCTTTAGGTTTGGTTTTAGAATCCTCTTGGGGTTTGAGTTGTGAGATACGATGCCCGAGTGAGGGTTGTGAGATCAGTGATCAGCCTGAATTGAGTGTGATATGAAAATATGTTTAAGGTTCTTTGGAAAGATTCTAGTAGTCAGAATCGAGTGGTATCTATGAGGAGATCTTGGTTTGTCTTTGTGTGTTGGGACCAGTTATTGGAGGTTAGAGTAATTGAGGTTTAACTTTTGTTTTTGAAGACTAGATCTGTTAGAGACTTTGGGATATGTTAATGCATTTGGATAGAAATTACGGTCATGTTACATTGTGTTTCTCAGACAATTCTGAGGGTCTTATGAGGATTACCTTATGGTCTAGTTTCTGATCAAGTGATTAGTGGTTGCCTTAGTTGGTTGTTGATAATACCAGTATGGCATGTTTTTTTGTCTTGTACTGAGGAACCCTTTTGAAGGTTCTCCTTCTTTTGAGGTGGTTATGAGGACATTTGTGAATACCCTTGTTGGTGTAATTTTGATTTATATTTCCCTTTGGGTGTGTTTTTGATTGAGGATCAGTTGGAGGCTACTGTTGGTCATTTGGAATGTTTCAACAGTGGGCACATCTTGTGCTTCTGGATGAGATAGAGGAACCCCTTATAGAGTGTCATGCTCTTTCTATGGACTTTAGGATGGTTGAGGTTGTTTCTACAGGCATGGACCAAGATCTTGGGTGCAAAAAGAGAGTCTTATGGCGGACTTCACTTTATTCTATGACCCTGAGGACCATGAGTGCCCGAATTTTGGTTTGACCTTGAGGCAGGTTATGGAGATCCTATGATGGCTATGTTTTTTGGATGCTAGGATCTAGGTACCATGAGAGCCCCATTATTTTTGGATGAGAGTGGATCAAAATTGTTAGTTCGACTATTTTAATGATGATTTTGAGGTTGTATTGTCCCACGTTTGGTTGGCCTTTGGCTGAGATGTTTGAGGAAGTCTCTACTCAGGACTATGGTTGAGGAGGAGACCCTTAGGATATGTTGAATCAGGTGTTAGACTTGAGTTTTTATCTTGTTCCCTCCTCCATTAACTTTCTATGGTTAGATGGGATTAGGGAGATAATGGATGATCTGGATGAGTGTAACCCCCATCTAGTTGAGTGTTAGCCCTGACTAGTGTGGCTTCGGGCTCATGAGGTGATGAGGTACTAACATAGTGAGTTTTGTGTACCGTGGATGATTTTAACTCTTAGGGACATGGATGTTGTGCACTCCTAGTCTTTATGGATCCCATGATACATTTTTTTTGGGTCCATATCCAGTGCCCGATTTATTCCATAATACCTTCATGACTAACAAGTTCTCTAGTTATGTTAACCTAGATGTTTCTTTTGTCAGTTTAGATCATGTTGTTGGATTCATAGATCCTAGTAGATGTACATTGTTTGTGTGGATACCTATGGTTATTCCCATTAGGCCTTTATTATTTTCCATTTCATTTAGACATCTTGGAGATTCTATGTAGATCTTGAGGACTCTCCAGTTTTCATGTGACTGGGTGTAACGCCCCGACCCCTCTAGACCGGAGTCGGTGCATTACTAATTACATTGAAATGATTACAAGGAATCAAATCCCGAAGGACTGAGTAGTTTAGTATCATTTAAGAAACTAGATATATACATGTAACTCATATTACATTGGTAACGTTAACAAAATACAACACATAACAAATACTAATAGACTTCATCCATGAGAACTCAATAAATGCTCTCCTCTTCATAACCTGTTGAAGGTAAACAAATGAAAGGGGTGAGCTAAAATTCTCAAGAAGGGTTACAGATATCAGAAGCATGAATCAATAATAACTGAATCATAAACAATTAGTCATAGTCAATATGGCATGGTGAGTAAATGAAGAACACACGTCTTTAATAAACTGAGAATGAAACTACATCCATAGGTTTTTTCATAGTGAAAACCTCATGGATAGTAATAACTAAAAATGATTAAAGAGAATTATTATTAATTGGATGTCATGTATCTGTCACATGATACAACAATACCATCGAAACAGTTTAAGTCCATGGGTATAAACCTGTCTGATTTTTGGAAACAAACTCGAAGGGTTTGTCGCCAACTGATTTGTCTCATGAGACTTGTCGATGCATCGAGGGCATATAGCAGGCCTCACCCACTGCTGCATATCCAAAGAATTATTTATACATAGATTTAATATAAGTACAATATTCCTTCTCAATATCTGTATATATTTGAGGATACAGATTCATCAAAGGATGTTGACATAAAAAAAGATACTTTTAAATGAGACCATTGAAAAATTCTTGAGGAAATAATCCTTAAACATTCCAAAGTGTCCCATAACACCTTGAAACATTCAAATCATAATACCTTAGAATATTATGATAATAAGGAGACTCTAGATATGATATAACAAAATACAAGAAAGAAATAAGTGGTGAATAAGGCGTATATCTCAAAAAGTTAAAGTGTGAGGAGAAAAATCCATTTTACTTTGGAAAGAAGAGTTATTTTGGTAAAACATTTGTATTTTCCATAAATATGGTTTTAAACATGTATATCCCAGAAAATAAAAGGTAAGGATATTGAGATTACATTTGAGTAATAAATGATGTCTTACTGATGTGAAATTATGTAAAAAGTGATTTTAAAGAAGCTTTAGAATTCAAACATTTTAGGGCGGTTTAAAGAATTAATTAAAGATATTTTAAAGTGAAAAGGTATGTTTTATTTCATAAAACCAGAAATTAACCAAAATATAATTTAAAATGTGTGGTTTAAAAAGATAAATATGGCTTAAAAAATATTATAGAGCGGACATCAAAATAGGTAAGAATTTTAGAAGTTCCTTGAATCAAGCTTTCATTTCAGAAGAATTTTTGAAATATTATTTTAAAAAATGTAACTTACCACAAAATAAAGAAGGATTATGATTGGTACACATATATAGGACATAAATACATAATTTATGAGGATTACATAATAATAAATAATAATTTCATTTAGGTGAATATAGAATAAGAGCAACCCGAATGAAAATGGAGGTTCGGGTAAAAAAATACTTACTACTTTGTAATCAATTGAACCCTATGCCCCAGAATTAATAGTCATAAAATGATACATTTAATATCATTACAATAAATAAATTCATGGTATTAAACATAAATGGGCAGTATACATACACCATAAATAAGTAATAGTAGTGAATATAAAATATCTCACAAAGATGAAAGTGGGATAAAGAAACCCTTACCAAGAACATATCATTAGATTGAGGATAAATCAATGACATAATTATGTGTAAAAAAAATAAAACCACACAGTAAAATTGGATATATATAATAAAACAATAATATGTCATTCAAACATATTCTGGTAAAATACAAAACCAATGACATTGATTTTAACTCAATGAATGAAAATTGAGTTAAGACATCCCTTACCTTAATTCTGAATGTGTTCTGCTCTTGAACTTAAGGTCATGGAATATGAAATTAGACTTATTAATAACTTATTTTAGAACTGGTTAGACATGTATTTAGTTTATCATAATTCTATTTAGTTTATTTATTCCCTTCTTGATAAGTTATTATATTGAATTTCATTGTTCCATAGTGTTTTTTTCTTTATTTTCATAATCGGTTCACTTGTTCATGGAGTTCATGTGGAATGGATGTAAATCTCCAAAATTGAATTCACACATTATTATAGGTGTTAGTGGTCATTTATATAATTTGGTTACATGGCATGAGGATGAATTATTATATATAATTTTAATGAAAACTGTTTCAGTTAATTTGTGGGTTTTGATTACAACGAACTCATTTTTATTTATAACTTAATACCATATGTACAAAGGGATTACAGAACCTTACATAGGGTATATTACATATATAATAATATGTTTCATCCATAACAATAATGATTTCATGACCATAATTGAGAATGATAATAGAAATCTAAATCCCATTGTCATTGAATGTGGTAAATTGACACATCTCGGATGGTGTTCTTGCTACTAGTATAAAAGTAGGTAAAAGGAAGAGATGATGATAAATTATTCCACTATCATGAAAAAATTCCAGTACATGTATGGTATTGGAGTCATTACAACATTTGGATAAGGATAGGTAATAATAGAAAAAGAGAAAAAATAAACTTGAAAGTAAAGACAAAGAATTGAGAAGATGAATTTACCTCTCGAACCAAAATTTCTTGAGAGCCTCTTTAAGGGAGATGTTTTGGTATTTTTATGAGACCAAGGATTTCTGGATGTGGGAGAGAAGTCTGGGAGGATATTTGGACAGAATTTGGAGAAGGCACAAGGCTTGAGAGGAGTGAAGATAAGAGGGAGTGATGGGGGGGTTTTATAGTGGAGGAGAGAGGAGATTTCCCAATTTTATATTCATTAATTTATTATTTCTCCACAAGATAAGGAATAGTGAGTCTTCCATGACCAAGAATAGTAATTTTATCATGTGAATCTGAATAAATTGGGCTTACATCAGTAGAATATCATACATGACTCTATAATTAGTGTATTTAGATTTTTTTGTAAATTATGGCATTTCACTATTCATAAAAAATCAAATATTTCAAAAACATCCCAAAAATTAATCCCAACCATTTTTCGACATGTAGAATCTAAAAATAAAGTAAATTTTTCAAAAATAATTTTCTAAATATGATTAATTTAATATTTATTTAAAATCGTAATTTATTCTAAAAAAACAATTTTAAAACATTTATTTACTTATTACAAAACATAGGTATATCATACTCCAACTTGAATATTATTTATAAACCCTCATAGGTAAGTTTAATATTCATTAGGGTATATCAATATTCATAAGGGTATGTTACTATTCATAAGGGTAGGTTACTATTCACCAAAAATTAAGTTTTTCTTATTGGACTCCAGATAACTTACTCATCGCAACCGTGTATGTTAGATTTTCGAAATTCACATCACAGAAGTGAAAAAATTATGTTTACTTGGATAGGTTATAAAAAAGTGGGGTTTGTAGAGACTCAGTGATCCATTAATTCTATAATAAATCTATTTGTAAATTCTTGGGGTGTTATATTATCCCCTCCTTAAAAAAATTTCATCCTCGAAATTTGAAATTGAACTTCAAAAGTTAATGGTTGATACTTAAAAATCCCCTTATAAAAACCCACATCAAAAATAGGGTTAATAAAATATACTCCTAAAAAAAGTTAATGGAGACGAGGTGGTCTCCCCAAAAAGTATGCTTTCGAATGAGGTGACATTAGTTTGAAGAAAAAGAACTGGACATGGAAGAAAAATCTAACTATGAAGTTATAATGGAACATGATAGAGGACATGTTTAGATGAATTTTTATTACCAAAAAACGATAAAATGAAAAAAAAATAAATTCATCGATATTATCAATGATAATGTTAATAGGAAAACATTTTATTTAAGACTATTTTACTTGATTCGAGGAATTATTCCACTATATAAGAGTATAAATATACATTTCTACTTATAAATTCATCCTTTTATTATAGTTTAACTATCTATACCTCATCACATAGCATGGGTTACACCATTTAGTGAAGCAATACATTAACCTCTAAAAGCTCATACAATGATCAACTTAAACCATTTCATAAATGGTAAAAAAATTCCAAAATACAATGATTCAACACATTATAATGAATTCCTCTAAATTTACAAGATGAACTTATCATTAACCCTTAATCAACAAGAAGTATCTCTAAAATTCACATTCCAAAAATGTGAATAACATCATTATGTATCCTCTTGAAATATGGTAATAACTTGAATTACCATAAAAACCACATCAGAAACATACATTCCTTTGTATTCTTTAAGTAAGATACATGTTATTGGATATATTCCTTAAATCCAAAAGTTTAGTAAACTCCATCGATGATAGAATATACCACTTCTTGAAAAGTCAATAATCAGTTACAAGGTAGTCAATACTTATCTGAATCAATAATTTCTTCATAATTATCTCAACATGAGATATATATATATTAAGGGTAGTCTTTCCCTTGATCACGCGTTTTCTAAAAAGTTTATGTTTCTACTGAATCACTTTTACTTTTTACCATTCACCATATGACCTCGAATCCTTAAATAAAATAGTGCTGTAATACAATCCTTATAAATATCATAATTATTAAAACCAGTAAAATACTGAAAAAATATTCAAATGACATGATTTTTGACTAGGAATATTAATCATTCTACTTCATCTGCGCTAGCATCATAACATGATCATTATCCAAAATCATTATTTGGGGTATATTCCTTTGACAATTGGGACATTGATTCACATAGTGTCCCATCTCCTTGAAGTTGAATCATTGTACATTGTAAACCATTTTCTTACCCTTGCAATCATGAACTTGGTGTCATTTTTCTCCACACTTATAACAAACTCCCATTCCCTTCAAGCATTTACCATGGTGATTCTTTCCACAATTTTCACATGTGGGAAAAATATTCCTTCCCTTCTTTCCTTTATCCTAGCATTTCTCTACCATCCTCTCATTCTTTTTCTTCCCTTAAAATCCATAGTACTTAGATAAGTCTTTACATACCTTGTTAACACATGATATTATTTCCTCATATGATGAGGATGCTTGGGAGAAAATCTTCCTTTGAAAAGATGGCTTAAGACCATTAGAGATATGATACTTCTTACTCTTCGCATCATGTGCATTGGTGAAGTTTTTATTCCTTCTACTAGGCACCATTTCTAATAAATTTCCATATTATATATTAGCTCATAAAATTATTAACTCTCTATAACTCTAAACATGGTATAACACATAGCATAAATTTAAGCATCGTAAATCCTAAAACCGTATTATTTTGTCACTTTGGGGCATAAATCCTTCATAATGGTGGGTAAATAAAATGTGAATTATTCTAATAATATCCTCCAGGAGTGTCAAAACAAGAGTGCAACAAGGCCCGTTGTCATGTACCGGGATACCCCAGGTCAAGCCCGAAACTCCTTGTCGGAGTTTTCACTCCTAGGTACATCTGTGCCAGAGCCACCTCTACTTGTTTGTATCCAGACAGAGATGTTTTTTTCTAGAAATATCCACATAATATATTCCTTACCAAAATTATAGGATGTTCTTATTTATTTATCCTCATTGACCATCTTAGGGATTTGTTCCCTAATCTATGTTTTCTAAATCTAGTTCCCAAGGTTTCTACTAAAATTCCTCTGATACCAACTGTAACACCCCAGCCCCTCTAGACCGAAGCCAATGCATTACTAATTACATTAGCATGATTAAAAGGAATCAAATCCTGAAGGACCTAGTAGTTTAGTAGTCTTGAAGAAACTAGATACGTACATGTAACTCATATTACATTGATAAAGGTAAAAAAATACAACACATAACAAAAACTAATAGACTTTGTCCATGAGAACTCAATAAATGGTATCCTCTTCATAACTGGTTGAAGGTAAACAAATAAAAGGGGTGAGATCAGATGATAAATAAGGGTTACAAATAGTGGAAGCATGAATCAATAATAACTGAATCATAAATGATTAGGCATAGTCAATATGGCATGGTGAGTAAATGAAGAACACACGCCTTTAATAAATTGAGAATGAAACTACATCCATAAGTTTTGTCATAGTGAAAACCTCATGGATAGTAATAACTAAAAATATGACGCCCCATTCTCCAGGCCGCTCTCGAGCTCTCATCTTGGATCGGGTTCCTCCTTCCCCTAGGGTTTCCTCCCCGACGGCCTTGGTGCTTGTTCTTCTTCTTCGATTCCTTTATCTCTCTCTCTTAATAATTCTAGTCCTACTCTCCTCGGCTCTATGAAGGCCTATCTCTAACCTCCATTCTGTGCTCTGGACTCAAGTTCCACCGCTCCGCTCCTGGTCGGATCTGGAGTGATGGGAACACCGAGGATTTGGGATAACGATTTGGCGGCCGAGGGTCCTATTGGCGTCTCTTTTTTCACCTCTTCTAGGGTTTTTAGCCCATGATTTCTTTTTAATGTTTCATCCCATATTTATTGTGATCTTCATTGGTTCTGATTACGATTCTATCCCCCTTTTATTTTTCTTCCTCGTTCATCGCTGGTTCCGATTAGGGTTCTATCCCACTTTTATTTTTCTTCCTCGATCTCGGTGGTTTTGGGTGTTCTATTTTGGTGTTGGCAGAGGGAGGACTCTATGTAGTGCCGAGGATGATAGTAGAGGAGGTGAAGTGACGATAGTATGGCCTCTGTTCTTCCTTGATCTGGCTTCTTCGATGGCCCCGTTTTGTGGAATGTGTTCTTCCCGAAGGAGTTTTGGGTGTTCATCTCATGGTGTTGGATGGTTTCGGTGGATTCCGACTGGAGTTTTTTGGTGGTTCTGTGGTTTGGAGATGGTGATGCTGGTCACACCAGTGTGGCTATTCGATGAGGTCAATTCTAAGGGTTGATTTTGGTTTTATTCTACAGTTCATGTGTCCCTGTTTTGTGGTTTACTTGGTCGGCGATGGTTCTCTGATGACGACAGTCAGTGATGTTGTGTTCGTGGTTTGGGATGGTCGGCGGCCATGGGACGACACAGATGGATGCGATGTTGACTTGACGTGGTGCAGTCGTTCGGATGGCCTTTTTGATTTTTGGATGGCTGCGTGATTTACGGGATCTTGTTGGTTTTTATGGATTTTGATTTTTGATTTTTGAATTTTCTCCCGCTGGATTGTGTGTTGTGTGTTGTTTGTTTTAACTGTTTGATGTTTTGAACAATGTGCGGTTCCCACTCTAGCTGTGAAAGTGGTTTATGAAAATAATAAAAAAATGATTTGTAGTAGTAATAAATAAAAATTATTAAAGAGAATTATTATTAATTGGACTTCATGTATCTGGAACATGTTACCACAATACCATCAAAACAGTTTAAGTCTATGGGTATAAACCCGTCTAATTTTTGGAAACAAACTCGAAGGGTTTGTCGACAACTGATTTGTCTCATGAGACCTGTCGATGCATCAAGGGGCTATAGTGGGACCCACCCACCACTTAATTTACAAAGAATTATTTATACATATATTTAATAAAAGTAAAATATGTCTTCTCAACATCTGTATATATTTGAGGATACAGATTCATCAAAGGATGTTGACATAAATAATGATACTTTTAAATGAGACCATTGAAAAATTATTGAAGAAATAATCCTTAAACATTCCAAAGTGTCCCATACCACCTTGAAACATTCAAATCATAATCCCTTATAATATCATGAGAATAAGGAGACTCTTGATATGATATAACAAAATACAAGAAAGAAATAAGTGGTGAACAAGGCATATATCTCAAAAAGTTAAAGTGTGAGGAGAAAAATCCATTTTACTTTGGAAAGAAGAGTTATTTTGGTAAAACATTTGTATTTTCCATAAATCTGGTTTTAAACATGTATATCCCAGAAAAGAAAAGGTAAGGATATTGAGATTACATTTGAGTAATAAATGATGTCTTACTGATGTGAAATTATGTAAAAAGTGATTTTAAAGAAGCTTTAGAATTCAAACATTTTAGGGCGGTTTAAAGAATTCATTAAAGACATTTTAAAGTGAAAAGGTATGTTTTATTTAATAAAACCAGAAATTAACCAAAATATAATTTAAAATGTATGGTTTAAAAAGATAAATATTACTTAAAAAATATTATAGAGCGAACATCAAAATAGGTAAGAATTTTAGAAGTTCCTTGAATCAAGCTTGCATTTCAGAAGAATTTTTGAAATATTATTTTAAAACATGTAACTTACCACAAAATAATGAAGTATTATGATTGGTACAAATATATAGGAAATACATACATAATTTATGAGGAGTACATAAGAATAAATAATAATTTCATTGAGGTGAATAGAGAATAAGAGCAACCCGAATGAAAATGAAGGTTCAGGTAAACAAAATACTTACTACTTTGTAATCAATTAAACCCTATGCCCTAAAATTAATAATTATCAAATGATAAATTTAATATCATTAAAATAAAGAAATTAATGGTATGAAACATCAATTTAAAGTATACATACGCCATACACAAGAAATAGTAGTGAATATGGAATATCTCACAAAGATGGAAGTGGGATGAAGAAACCCTTACCAAGAACGTATCATTAGATTGAGGACAAATCAATGACATAATAATGTGTGTAAAACATAAAACCACATAATAAAGGTGGATATATAGAATAAAACAATCATAGGTCATTCACACATATTCTAGTAAAATACAAAACCAATGACATTAATTTTAACTCAATGAATGGAAATTGAGTTAAGATATCCCTTACCTTAATTCTTAATGTGTTCCGCTCTTGAACTTAAGGTCCTGGAATATGAAATTAGACTTATTAATAAATTATTTCAGAACCTATTAGACATTTATTTAGTTTATCATAATTATGTTTAGTTCATTTATGTCCTTCTTGATAAGTTATTATATTGAATTTCATTGTTCCGTAGTGTTCTTTTTCTTTATTTTCATAATCAGTTCACTTGTTCTTAAGTAATGAAGTTCTTGTGGAATGGATGTAAATATCCAGAATTGAATTGGAATATTATTATAGGTGTTATTGGTCATTTATATAATTTGGTTACATGGCATGAGGATGAATTATTATATATAACTTTACTGATAACTGTTTCAGTTAATTTGTGGGTTTTGATTACAATAAACCCATTTTTCTTTATAAATTAATATCATTAGTACAAAGAGATTACAGAACCTCACATAGGATATATTACATATATAATAATATGGTTAAACCATAAAAAGAATGATTTCATGACCATAATTGAGAATGATAATAGAAATGGAAATCTCATCGTCCTTGAATGTGGTAAATTGACACATCTCGGATGGTGTTCTTGCTACTAGTATAAAAGAAGGTAAAAGGAAGATATGATGATAAATTATTCCACTATCATGAAAATATTCCAGTACATGTAAGGTACTGGAGTCATCACAACATTTGTATAAGGATTTGTAATAATAGAAAAAGAAAACAAATGACTTGAAAGGAAAGACAAAGAATTGAAAAGAGGAATTTACCTCTTGAACCAAACTTCCTTGAGAGCCTCTTTAAGGGAGAGGTTTTGGTATTTTTATGAGACCAAAGATTTTTGGACATGGTAGAGGAGGTTGGGAAGATATTTGGACAAAATTTGGATAAGGAACAAGGCTTGAGAGGAGGGAAGAGAAGAGAGAGTGATGGGGGTTTTTTATAGTGGAGGAGAGAGAGGATTTCTCATTTTTATATTCATTAATTTATTATTTCTCCACAAGACAAGGAATAGTGAGTCTTCCATGACCATGAATAGTAATTTTGTCATGTGAATCTAAATCAATTGGGCTTACATCAGCAGTACATCATACATGAATCTCTAATTAGTGCATTAAGCTTATTTTTTAAATTATGGTATTTCACTATTCATAAAAATTCAAGTATTTCAAAAAAATCCCAAAAAATCAACACAACCATTTTTTGACGTGTAGAATCCAAAAATAAAGTCTGTTTTTTAAAAATAAATTTCTAAATGTGTTTAATTTAATATTTAATTAAAATCATAATTTATTCTAAAATAACAGTTTTAAAACATTTTTTACATATTCCAAAACATAGGTATATCGTACTCCAACTTGAATATTATTTATATACTGTCATGGTTAAGGTTACTATTCATTAGGGTATATCACTATTCATAAGGGTATGTTACTATTCACAAGGGTATGTTACTATTCACCAAAAATTAAGTTTTCCTTATCAGACTACAAATAACTTACTTATCGCAACCTTGTATGTCAGATTTTTGAAAATCACATCACAGAAGTGACAAACTTATGTTTACTTGGATAGGTTATAACAAAGTGGTGTTTATAGAGACTAAATGATCCATGAATTCTATAATAAATCTATTTATAAATTCTTGGGGTGTTACACCGGGTGATCCACGTGCTATAAATTATCTGGCAGGGGCCATAGTGGGGGTAGATTTACCATAGGTGTCAGGATAGAACCCATTGGTTGGATACTTTCTTTTGTTTATTTCCCCCCTTTTGAAGTTGTTTCTTTTAGTCCAGCTGTTTTTAGTTTTTTCCTAGGTTGGGAACTACCAAAAAACTGGGTTTCCGTAGTGCCACCCTTTAAGAGCGCTAAAAAAAAGCACTGATAAATGGCACTTTTAACAGCACTAAAAAAAGCACTATTAAAAGTGACCTTTTATCAGCGCTTTTTTTAGCTCTGTTAAAGGGCCCCCCTTTATCAGCACTTTTTTTAGTAGTGCTGATAAAATGGGAACTTTATCATCACTTTTTCTTAGCACTGATAAAAGTGTATATTTCAAAAAAAATCATAAAAAATAATATATAGATATAAATATAATATATATTTTTTAAAATATGTTTTAAATAAGATAAATAAGCATTTACACTTAATATATAAGATATTTAGTGAAATTGGATTTTAAAATAATTAAAAAAATATTTTTAATTAATAAAATTCTTATCGAGGAATAGTCATTTAATATCATTTTGAAGATAAAAAAATCAAAAGATTAACAAAAGATCTAAAATAAGTTGAAAACGTAACTCTAACTTCAAACGATCATAACTTTTAATCCGGGTATCCGTTTGAGCTCTACAACATATCAAATCGAAGCTTGCGATGAGCTCAACGCGCTATTATTATCGTGTATTTTTTTCTTCCATTTTTTAAATTCTAATTTTTAAAATTTATTTCCGTTTTGATTACAAATTTTCAACATCTATTTATTTTTAAAAAATACGTTTGAAGGTAATTTACTAGTTAATTAAACTCATATTTCTTATATCATTTCTTAATTTTTTTGTGATTAAAATACATGATTATAAATTCACCGATGTGGTGTGGGATTTTTTAAAAGATATTAGAAATCATATTTTTTTAAATTTTAATTTTTTTATTAATTTAAAATAATAATTTCAGGTGTTATTTGAAAATTTTAAATACATACATCTTTTTTTGGGGGGATTTGTATTTAAAATTTCATTTGCTTAAATTTTTTGATGCTTCAACCATGAAACATGTTAATTGAAATTGTGTGTGTGAATTTTACATTAAGTGAATGATTTAATGTGTTGACATGATTTAATTTTCAATTGCATGTTTTAAATGCTGGATTTTGTTTTGTATGTTGGGCATTGTTGATTCGTGTAGCTTGTGATGATCCTTTCATGCGCACATATGTCCATGTGTGTGTGTTGTATAAATGTGTTTATTTATTTATAAACACACATAAAAATAATATTTTATAAATGCATTCAAAACAGATCTTATAAATATATACTAATATACGAATAAATATATTAATATTTAAATATAACTATATATATATATATATATATTAATATACAGATATATATATATATATTAATATACAGATATATATTAATATAACTAAATATATATATATATATATATTAATATAACTAAATATATATATATATATATAAATATAACAATATATATATATATATTAATATAAGGATATATATATATATATTAATATATATATATATATATATATATTAATATAAGTATATATATATTAATATAACTAAATTTATGTTAATATATATATATATATTAATATACATACATATATATATTAATATACGGATATATATATATTAATATACCTAAATATATATATATTAATATATCTATATATATATATTAATATAAATATATAAGTATATTTATATATATTAATATATGAGTGAATATAACTAAATATATATATAAATAAAAAGATATATTAATAAATGAAGAGAAAAACAATATGGTGGAGTGGTAAAGGCTTAAGCGCGTAGGCAACAGGTCCCGAGTTCGAATCCTGGGGGAGGTAGGTCGCATGCGTAGGTGGGGAATAATTACTAGCACTGTTTAAGGGGATGGGGGGCGCTGTTAAAGGCTGGTGCGGTGGCTGGGGTGTGCGGGCTGCGGTGGGGGTGGGGCGCTGTTGAAGGGGGGCTTCAAGCACTGTTGAAGCCCCTCCAAAATATATATTTTTTATTTTTCTTCTTCTGTTTTTTAACTTTTATCAGCGCTTTTAAAAAATCTCTGATAAAAGGGGTCCTTTAATAATTCTAAAAAAAGCACTGATAAAGGACCCCTTTTATCTGTGTTTTTTTTAGCGCTGATAAAATGGGCCTTTATCAACACTTTTCTGAGCACCGATAAAGGGACCCCCTTTATCTTCGCATCGATTAACAACATTTTTAGCACTGTTAATGACCTTTTCTAGCGTTGATAAAGGCCATATTTGTAGTAGTGGGGAATATAATGTGTGAATTCACTTGTTATGCCAGTAGATTTATAGGTTCATTATTAGGGGTGGACTACTGAGATTTATTTCTCACCCCTTGTACGTGCACCTTAGTGTGCGTGTAAAACTTATGTCTGCTCTCAAGTTGGAGCATGGGTTGTGCAGTGGATGGGGCTAAGGCCCAATGTTGCTTGATCAGGAAGAGCTACTCATGTGGAGTCTCAGGATTGTGTTAGTGTAGCTCGAGCATTATGGAGACTGGGTATGTGGTTTGGCTTAGTGTTGGTAGTGGAGATTGTTATATTTATTTTTTCATGCTTGAGAGTCTATATGACTGCATGTTTCATTCCATTTATTATAACATGATTTATTTTAGCTTATTTATTATGTGTACTGTGATGTTGATCCCTATGAATGAGTTTGATTATTTTCCACTGTTATTTCACTATGACCAGAGGGTATAGTCTCCCCATTTAACCTTATAAATCTTCAACCCTAGTTGGTAGCCTCTGGTGTTCAGGGAGGCACACTTGAGGCCTTATGGTAGGATATATTGGGTGATGTGTTAGGTTTACCTGGGCTGGTTTGGTACAAAATGGTATCAGAGGTGTTTGGTTTCATGATTTTGAGATTTGGTAGAAAAGTGGTCTAGGAATATGTCAGAACATATGATGGATATTAGACTTGTGTGTCACAAACACCTTTTTTGATAGGAATTCCAAGTTTCTAGGGCATGGGATTGTTGTTCTTAATATTCATTTTTATGGTTGAATGATTTCACCTAGCGTGATGCATTTAATATTTTGGATTTATGGTTTATTCTGGTTTTTGTCTCTTGGACCATGGTAAAGTGGTTAATGTCCACACATCATTCTAGGAACATAGGATTCATATGACATTTTCTCATCAGTGGTGTTTTGTGGTATATTTTATTTTGATTACAGGTCATGTAGATCATGTGGTGAGAGGTTTTTCAGTATTGAAGATGAAGTACCTTATATGATGGATGCATGGAGACCCATGTGGGTTGGTAATGGGATTTGAGTTCATTTTTGGTAAATTGATGGGGGCAAGGATGCCTGAGGGATATTTTTTTTGGGATCGAGTTTACCTGAGTTGGTGGTTCCACTGAAGTCCTAGGTTTGTCTTCCTTGAGAGGGAGATATTCTTTCCATGAGTTGTCTTATGAGTCATGTGGTGGGGTTTTTGTGCCTACTATCACTGATGTATTGTGTGGGAATGGTGGTTCTTCCTTGGTGGGTCCGTTGATGCCTACTATCACCATGATGTGGTTAGGTATGAGGATGCCTAGTGTTTAAGAGGTGGAGTGCTGGGAGTGCTCCCTGTCTCATGGACGACTTGAGAGGACAAGTTTGGTTCGACCCCTGGTCCTACTCATTTTTGGTTGCACCTTAGGTAGCATGGTGAGAGTGTGGTTAGGATATTGTGGTTTTGGATCGATGCCTGTGTAGAGGGTGGTCATACAGTGGATTTTGGCTTGAGGTAGATGCCTCAGTCTTAAAGGGGCATGCCGAGGGTGGTCTGGTTTACTTGAACTAACTTGTGTGAGGACCTTGGTCAATATATTTAGGCACATTATCCTAGTTTCATTAGGACTTGTCCCATTTTAGAGTGAGTTATATTGTGCACTTTAGGAATGGAGTAAGGAAGGACTTGCAGTGGGGAGTCCACCATAGGTTGTTGGAGGTTGTGAGCCTCATTTAGGCTGTTTATTGAGTATAATTGTTACATGTTTTTGTGATGGTGCTCAAGTGTGAGTAGTTTGACCCTATATATCCATTTCATTCAGTGATGGGAATATCATGTATAATGTCCTAGACCTCTATGATCCATTACTTTGTGAAAATCTAGTGTTTGAGGGTGTTCTGGGAGGTGTTAGTGACTCATTTCGAGAGTTTGCTGAAAAATCCAGTTTTTCTGTCGGTGAGTCATTTGTACTGTCGGTGTCAGCGAGTCATTTGAACTGTCGGTGAGAATTTTGTGTTGTCAGTGTTGACGAGTCATTTGTACTATCGGTGTTGGTGAGTCATTTGTACTGTCAGTGTCGGCGAATTGTTTGAACCGTCAGTGTTAGTGATTCATTTGAACTATCAGTGTGACGTTTTTGTTATCGGCGTCAGCGAGTCATTTTTACTATTGGTATTGGTGATTCATTTGTACTGTTAGTATCAGTGAGTCATTTTTACTGTCTATATCGGTGATTCGTTTATACTGTCAGTGTCAGCGAGTCATTTGAACTATCAGTGAGACATTTGTATTGTTGGCGTTGGTGAGTCAGGGCGTCGGTGAGTCAGGGCGTCAGTGAGTCATCGCATCGGTGGATCAACATCGGCATCAGTGGATCAACGTCGGTGACTCACCCATCAGCGACTCATTCTAGTTTTTTCCACTTTTCTAGCTTCACCCTCTTATGTTTTATTTGACGTAAATCAAGTTTAAATCCTTGTTTGGGTGTTTCTAAAGTCATTTCAAAGGATATTAATTATATATTTTACATTATAAAGCTCCAAGGACTTTGAAATAGTCAAACAATGTAATCTTGACTACGATCCCACACTGATGACTTTTGAAACTATTTTCCATTATGTTGATATAGGATCTGGATTTCTTTTTCTAAAGCTGAGGTCCTCTCCTCTCTTTTCTCTTAGTATTTCTAGAGCCGTCCTCTCTAGACAAGTCATGCGCCTATTCTAGATCCATTTTCTATCTAGTTTTTATTGGAATTTACTACTACTCATGTGATCCCCTGTTCAATGCTAGGAAGAGTTTTGGTCACCTGTTGTTCCAAGTAAGGATTTTTTCTTTGTCTCTCTTTTAATTGTGAATCATGCAGGGTTGGTATAATAATGCCTCCTTGTGAGAATGGCTGAATAAAAATTTAGCAAAGATAATAAGAATTAATAAATGGAGGATGGGGGAGATGTTGATGTTGTGTTATTTGTTTTAATTATTATCTTTGTTGATTGTGTGATCTATTGTGGCCATATGGATTCTGAAAATCATGACCGTTAGTGGTATTTGTATGTGCATGGGTGACGATTTATGACTGTTGTTGTTTACTTATGAATAATTGGTGTAAATATCAATCTGATTAATCACGTATACCCAGTTAAATAAAATGGACGCCCCAAGATGAAAACCCCTATGTGATCACCCCTATTTATCAAAGTGGATTTAAATAACAATGTTTACCAAATCTAAATACATCCTGTTTGATAGGTGTGGATATGTGCTGTGTTCTATTGGGTTTTATGAACTATGTGGGCTGTGTGGTGCTGCTGTTGGGAGCATAGTTGTGGGTACAGGGGTGGGTAGAGGAGTTGGTTATTTGAGTTGGTTTGGTATGTTTGTGTAGCAAGGATGTAGTTTTAGTGGTGGTTTATATGGTTTTGTGTATGAGGTGGTTCAAGAGGCGTGATGATATCTTAGTTGAGAGATTTATTGATTTTGGAATGGATGGACTTGTTGTGCAGTGGGACTGTAGGTTGGTTTTTCTTTATTGTTTTATGAATGGGTGTTAAAATGGATTTCCTTACCTTAGTCCCTACTTCCTTATTTTACTTGGTAGCATTTAGTGGATTTTATCCTTCTGAAAACAGTTGCATATATTGTGATTGTTAGTTGCCCAGGTTGGGATGGAATAAATAAATGAATAAATTAATAAATGTAGAATGATAGTTGGTTAAATGGATTGGCTGGGGTATACTTCTACTTACAGAAGTGACCGTCATTCTTGGTGATATGTGCATGTAGGGGTAGCAACAAAGGTGGTTTGTCTGGGATGTTTTTTTAAACCCATAGGTTGAGTCAAGTTCTTGTTTACTTATATGTATAACTTATATTTCCTTGTTATTTTCAATACACACCACACCCTTGTTGATCACTACATGAAGAACACCCCCATTTTATGGGGGAGGGCGTATTTCTCAACATCCTGGTGGGAGGATGGATGAATGGTTACTGACTTTCTTCCTCGCACCCCCTTCCAGGTTCTTACTGCTCGAGCGTATCTAGGTAGGCTGTAATGACTTGAGGTTTACTATTATCCCAAGATCCTTCAGTAATGTTGTGTTGTGGATAAGGGGCCCAAGTGTTAGTGGGCCAGGTTTGTTTCCCACGTGTCTTCGGGATGAGGCCCGAGTGTTTTTGGGTGAGAGGTGCGGTTGTTGTGACCCAGGTGTCTGTAGGTGGGATATGTGTGGTTTTTAGCCTAGGTGTTTGTGGGAAGTTGTGGCAGTGGGACTACATTTGGGGAAGGGCGATAGAATAAAGACATTATCCATTATAAATGAGTGGTTAACCAGTGGGAAAAGTGGTGCGGGGTACCCAAACCATCGATGTGCTCATAATTATTACTTTAATTAACTTGCTTTATTTGGTGAGAATTCCTTGATGAGGCTGGGGTGGTTAGTATTCCTTTCTAGGTGTGTTGAGTTTTTTTTGTTTTCTCATAGGGGAATTAGTATGTTTCCCCCACTTGTGCACGAGTGACTTTAGTTTCCCTACTTATTATACTTGTATTCTCACCCTATGTTATAAAACCATTTTTCGGTTTCCATGAGGACTTTGAGGACCGTGCTGGACTTTACTAGCTCGGGCGTAAAGATAGTTGTTGTGCTATTGCTTAGTGTCTTTCTTTTATTACTTTCTTTGGTGCCTTGGTTGTAATTTTGTCACAATTTATGTTTAAATTATGCAGGGGTTGGATTTTGGTTTCCTTTATATAAATATTTGGTGTTGTTTGGGATTTTTACCATATTATCTCCCAATCTTATTTTCATTAAAAAGGGTAATGCCTTCCATTTTGTGTGAGATTCTATACCCTTGGTTCTAGTCTCCACTCCGGGTCTTATTGAAGGTGGGACTCTGGGGTCGTTATATCTCCTTCATCTTGAAGAAGGAAGGGTGTGACACTTTGGTATCCCTTCCCTCATCTTGAAGAAGGTGGATCATGACAGAATGGTATTAGAGGTAATGTTTTAGAGATAGGATAAATTTATGAGTTAAGCATAATGAGTATTGCATGGGATGGTAGGGAAACGATGTTAATAAATCTTGGTGTGTGAAATAGTCCAGGGAAGACCAGCTAGGACATGGGATTTTAGCCCCCCCCTGTGATCCAGTTCAAGGACTATGAGCCTACCGAACGACCAAGTGAGGCTACACTAATTTCAGGGTAGAGATCCTAGGGAAGGTACATGCATAATAATGACTTGTGTTCTTGTGTGTCTTGGGTATTTTGGGAATTTAAAATAAATTAAGAGTTAAAATGAATTTAAAATAAAATCTACATACTACCCGAGCTTAGGATTTCCTTGTTTACCCTTTTCATCTATGGCACCCGGACGTCGCCCTTGTGTGGTGCGAGTAGTTGAGGCCCAGCCTGCTGACCTAGTTGATCAGAAGATGGTTGATCAAGAGAAGGAATATGAATTGTGGTAGAATACTCTTCGTTCTTTCCAGCGGCAGACCCTAGGGAGTATGAAGGCAACATTTCATACTTAGAGATAGAGGGATAGCTTGAGGATCTTGCGATCACCTTTACCTTGATCTATGATCCGAGGGAGTATTGGGATCCTCTAGCAGTGAGCTATATGAGGGGAGAAACATGTTAGTGGAGAATTCTCTACCTTGGGGAGAGGAAGGATATTGATGTTTTATGGGATTACTTTGAGAAGGAGTTTTGGGCAGAGTTTCTTTTCTCAATGATGAAGTACGATAAGATACAAGAGATTATCTCCCTCTAGTAGGGAAGTATGTTGGTGAGGGAATTGGGGATCAAGTTCAAGAATCTCTTACACTTTGCTTCAGACCTCTTTTTGGATGAAGATTCTCGAGTAAGGTGCTTGGAGGAGGCACTCTGACCTTCTCTTTAGTATGTAGTTACCCCCTTAACCTTACCGATATACTTAGAAGTTCAAAAGAATGCCAAAGTAGTGGAGAGGATGAAATCGTAGGAAGGTGTACTATGAGAGAGGATCCATCTGAGTTCATTGAAGGGGAAGGAATTCAGCAACAGGTCTCTAGCATTAGTACCTTCTAGGTTTCAGCTGGTAGGAAGTAGGCCTCAATAGTTCCAGTTCCGATCTCCTAGTCCTCACCCTTTCCCCATGGTCCTGAGACCGAGGTTCTTTGTTTTTGTAGTCCATGGAAATATTCAGAGCCAGTACCCAGTTTGAGATCAGTATGGAGGAGGTGGATGGGTTCAGTACCCACCTCAGTAATGGTTGTCGGACAGGCCTTTTCAGCAGCCAGGACAATAGGCTCCCATTCTACCGAGGTCAGATAGTGCAGGAGGAGGATGAACTTAGGGTGCTCCTTAGGGACCTCGATCAGGGTGTGGTTGGGGATTCATTTGATAGTAGATGGGAATAGGAGCTAGGTGTGGGAAGTTTCACGCTGCTGAGTTAGCAGTTCCAACAGGGTCAGAGGTTGTTCGAGGTATGATCAGTCTTTTTAGCACTCTTTCTTGTTCTTTGTTTGATTCAGGTACTTCACACTCCTTCACTGCACCAAGTTTGTCCCATTCTTTGGGACTAGACGTAGAGAGATTTTTCATGCCCCTGGTGTTGAGCATGCTAGTTGGAAGTTAGACTAGTTTGTTTGACGTTTACTGAAGATGTAGACTGATGTTGGGGCCACATCAGTCCAATGGGGATCTTTTTATATTACTAATGCAGTAGTATGATGTCATCTTAGGAATAACATGGGTTTTCTTTGTGCATGCTGTTATCAATTTATTCTAAAGAAGAGTCATTTTCTCAGATATGGATGACCAACGTGTAGCTTTTGTAGGTGAGCAGAGTTGTTAGGTGGGCAGTCAGTGTGTGGAGCCTATTATCTCTATGTTGGCTGAGCTGTTAGTGGAATCAGTAGATACAGAGATAGTGGGGGTTCCAGGGGTTGTCGGAGAGTTCCTGGATGTTTTCTCAGAGGAGGTTGTGGCTCTACCCCCTTGACATGATGTTTAGTTTGGAATAGACTTTTAACCCAGTGCCCATTCGATTTTAATGGCTCTCTATTGGATGACACATTTTGAGTTACGAGAGTTGCAGATTCATATTGACGACTTGATGAAGAAGGGATTTATCCATCCTAGCATGTCTCCATGGGGTGCTCTAGTTTTGTTTTCAAAGAAGGCATATGGTGGTCTAAGGCTATGCATAGACTATCAGAGTCCGAATCAGGTAACAATCAAGAACTATTACCCCCTTATGAGGATAGGTGATCTTTTTGACTAGTTGAGGGGAGAGGGTTGGTTCTATAAGATTGATTTGTGGTCTGGATATCACCAGTTGAGGGTGAAGGAGGGTGACACCCCAAATACTGCTTTCAGGTGTAGGTATGGGCACTTTGAGTTTTTGTTCATGTCATTCGGTGTAACGAACGCACCAGCTATGTTCATGGGACTCATGGAATCTATTTTCCATGAATTCCTGGACCAGTTTTTCATCATTTTCATTGATGACATCCTGATATACTCAAGGTTAGAGAAGTAGCATGCTGAACATTTGAGGACTGTCTTGGAGGTCCTTCGATGCCACCATCTCTATGGGAAGTTGTCTAAGTGAAAGTTTTGGATACGAGAGGTGCACTTCCTTGGACATGTGGTGTCTCAATAGAGGATAACAGTGGACCGATAAAAGTTCTAAGTGGTTGTTTCTTGGGAAACACCCAAGAATGTGGCAGAGGTTCGTAGTTTTCTCAGTCTAGAAGGATACTATTGGATATTCATACATTATTTTTCTCAGATATCAGGGCCGTTGATGGATCTGACCAAAAAAGGACAAGCCTTTGTGTGGAGTGAGCAGTGTGGAGAAACTTTCACCTATCTAAAGGTAAAGTTGGTCAGTGCCCTAGTGCTCAGGTTTCCAAAGGAATGGGTGATGTTCAAGGTGTTATACGATACTTCCCATTTGGGCTTGGGTTGCATGATAGTGCAGTAATGTGGAGTGATCTACTATAGGACTAGGAAGTTACTTCCCCATGAATGTAACTATGGCACCCATGATATGGATATTTTAGAGCTCATGTTTTCACTGAAGTTTTGGCAGTATTACCTCATCGGGGAGCGCTTTGTGGTCTTCACAGATCATAAGAGATTGAGGTACATATTTTCTCAATGGGACTTTAATTTGTGGATGCGAAGGTGGATGGAGTTTCTATAGGACTAATACTTTGAGATATATCACACCAAAGGTAAGGGGAATGTTGTGTCCAACACCTTGAGCAGGAAGTCGCATAGGGAAGTGGTTTGAGAATCTTCAGATGCTTGGAAGATGATGGATGAGTTGGTTGCCTTGCACCTAGATTCTGGGGTGGATAATGCTAGAGTCTATCTATTTTAAATGATAGTACATTCTTCCTTGATGTTTTAGGTGGATGAGTCTCAGTGGGGAGACTTAGAGACTGAAGTGATGCATGATGGCGTTGACTAGGGCGATGCTCCAGAAGGATTGTTAGAGGATGTCAGAATCAGATGGTCTTCTATGGGAAGTTGTTTGTCCTAGTGGTGATGTGTCAGGGAGTTCTCCATGAGTTCTATAGATCACCCCTATAGGTACACCCAGAAGTTTCTAAGATGTACCGAGGCCTAATGGAACAGTTTTGGTGGCCCGGGGCGAAGTGGGAAGTGGTAGAGTTTGTGGCAAAGTTCCTAGTGTGTCATCAAGTTAAGGTTAAGCACCATGTTCTCGGAGGTATATTGCAGCCCTTAGATGTCCCAGAGTGGAAATGGGATGACATCTCCATGGATTTCATCATCGGGATACCCAGGGTTTAGGGAGGCTATGATTCTATCTGGGTAGAGGTAGATTAGTTGATGAAATCAGCTCACTTCCTGGCAATCAAGGAGTCAAGCACAGTGGATGCCTTGTCAAGGAGGTATGTGGATGAGGTGGTGCAGATGCATGGGGTTCCAAGTTCCATCATCTTAGATTGAGATTCACGGTTTACCTCACAAGTTTGGAGGGTATTAAAACATGATTTTGGCACCCAGCTATGCCTTAACATTCCTTTCCACCCTCAGATAGATGAGAATATAGAGAGGACCATCCAGACTTTGGAGGGTATTCTTTGGGTGTGTGTTCTAGACTTTGGGGGATCGTAGGTATGACACTTTCTGCTGGTATATTTTTATTACAATAATAGTTATCACTTTACCATTGGCATGGAACCTTTTGAATCCCTGTATTGAAGGTCATGTCATTCACCCTTGTGCTGGACAGAGGATAGAGAATCAACTGTCCTTGGACTAAACGTGGTACGAAGCATAATAAAGAAGGTTTGGCTCATGCACGAGAGGATGAAGGAATCTCAGGATTGGAATAAGTTATATTCCAATCATAGGAGGAGGCTTTTTGAGTTCAAGGTTGGGGGCCATGTGTTTTTGGAGGTTTCCCATCGATGTGGGAAGCATAGGTTCGACAGAGGGAGGAAGATCTACCCCAAGTTTTTCAAACATTTCAAGGTGTTGGGATGAGTTGGTGGGGTGGTATATTAGCTGGAATTTCCACTGTGGTTGGAGAGGATCCACAACATCTTTCATGTCTCTCAGCTTTGTCAGTATCTACATGATGACTCCCATTTCATCGATTGGGGAGAGTTGGATATCGAGGATGATGTAACATTCATGGAGTGACCCGTGGAGATCTAAGACCATCAAGAGAAGGTGATTCATGGATGGAACATTCCTTTGGTTCATGTGTTGTGGAGGAATGGTTTTCTCAAGGAGAGTACTTAAGAGTGGGAGGCACATATGAATGCCTAGTACCTATAGTTATTCTAAATTTTTCTTTTTGTGTTTTAATTTTTTGCTTTGTCTTGTGATGTAATTCTTGAACCTTGTTTGATACAAGATGAATTTTTGTTCTCTGATGTGTGTGAAAAGTCCTGACATAAAGGGAAGGGAGGACCTGATCCCTAATCAAGACACATTAATGCGGATGTCATTAAACCTGTGTGGGCAAGTCAGTGTTTCCCAAAGAGGATAATATCTTAACATGGAGTAAGGATCTCCCTAATCCATGTGTCAGGACATTGTGATATTTGAGGTTTGTGTGGATGTTTAGGGTAGTAAATATTGGGGAGGTGTTCTTGGATGTTGAGGTTTTCACTCTAGCTTTCAAACAACACAGGGTGGTTTATCCTTGAGTGGTATCTTATGGGGTGGTTATTCGGACCCCTCTTTCTTCTGGGTTTGGTTTTAAATTCTTGAGGGAGAGAATAGTTTGAGAGGTATCTGATGTAATGTCCCACACCTCTATGGTCTATTCCTTTGTGAAAATCTAGTGTTTGGGAGTGTTCTGGGAGGTGTCGGTGACTCATTTCGAGAGTATGTTGAAAAATATAGTTTTTCTGTCGATGAGTCATTTATACTGTCAGTGTCGACAAGTCATTTGAACTATCAATTAGACTTTTGTTCTGTCGGTGTTAGTGAGTCATTTGTATTGTCGGTGTTGGCGAGTCATTTGTATTGTCGGTGTCGGTGAGTCATTTGAACTGCCAGTGTCGGAAAATCATTTGAACTATTGGTGATGCATTTTTTCTATCAATTTCATTGAGTCATTTGTATTGTCGGTGTTAGTGAGTCATTTGTACTATCAGTTTCAGTGAGTCATTTTTACTATCGGTATCAGTGAGTCGTTTTTACCATCGATGTTAGCGAGTCATTTGAACTATCGGTGAGATGTTTGTATTGTTTTCATCAGTGAGTTAGGGTATCAGTGAGTCATGGAATCAGTGAGTTGTTGTGTTGGTGGATCAGTGTCGACATCAGTGACTCATCATTAGTGGCTCAATATTAGTGACTCACCCATCGATGACTCATTCCAGTTTTTCCCAGTTTTTCTAGTTTTTCCCCTATTACATTTTTTTTGATGTAAATCAAGTTTAAAGAAATATTTGGGCATTTCTAAAGGCATTTAAAAGTATATTAATTATATATTTAATATAATAATGCTCTGGGGACTTAGAAATATTCGATCCATGTAATCTTGACTACGATCCCATGTTGACGACTTTTGAAACTATTTCCTATTCTGTTGATGTAGGATCTGGATTTATTTTTCTAAAGACAATGTCCTCTCCTATCATTTCTATTGGTTCACCTAGAGCCCTCCTCTTTAGATGATTCATGTGCCTGTGCTGGAGCCCTCTCCTATTTAGTTTTTCTTGGAATTTCCTGATGCTCGCGCGATCCCCTGTTCAATGCAAGGAAGAGTTTTGGTCACCAATTTTTCTAAGTAGGGATTTTCCCCCTTCATATCTCTTTTAATTTTGCGTTATGTTGGGTGGGTATAATGATGCCTCCTTACAAGAATGGATGAATCAAAATTTAACAAAGATAATAAGAATTAATAAATGGGGGACAGGGGAGATGTTGATGCTGTGTTGTTTGTTTTAATTGTTATCTTTGTTGATGATGTGATCTATTGTGATCGTATGGCTTCTTAAAATCATGGTTGTTGGTTGTATTTATCTATTCATGGGTTACACTTTATGACTATTGCTATTTCCTTGCAAATAATTGGTGTAAATATCAATATGATTAATCACGCATACCCGGTTAAATGAAATAGACAACCTAGGATGAAAACCCCTATGTGATCACCACTATTTACCAAAGTGGATTTAAAGAATAGTGTTTACCAAATCTGAATACATCTTGTTTGATAGGTGTGGCTATGTGCCGTGTTCTATTATGTTTTGTGACCTGTGTGGGTTGTGTGGTGCTTCTGTTGGGAGCACAGTTGTGGGTACAAAGGTGGGCAGATAAGTTGTTTCTATGAGTTGGTTTGGTATGTTTGTGCAACATGGCTGTAATTTTAGTGGTGGTTACTGTGGGATTTGTGTATAAGGTGGTGTAGGAGGTGTGATGTTATCTCAATTGAGATATTTATTGATTGTGTAATGGATGGACTTATTGTGTAGTGGGACTGCAGGTTGGTTGTTCTCTCTTGTTTTATGAATGAGTATTAAAATGGATTTCCATAACTTAGTCCCTAGTTCCTTGTTTTCCTTGGCAGTATTTAGTGTCTTTTATCGGTTTCACCTAGAGGTAGTAAAATTTTATGTTTTATGCTAAAAATACCTTTATTTTAAGTGTTTTTTATTTTTAAATCCTTGTATTGGTTGTTTGGGACCCCTAGTGGGCTGATTTGTGGGTTTTGTGAGGAAATTGGGCATTTCGGGCTATTTTGAGGGGTTTTCATTTAGTAAAACCAACACATGTGACATTTTTTTTGATAAAACATGTATTTTTTTCTTCATATTCAGGTAATATGAAGTTTTTGGGACAAAACTTCATGAACTGGGGGTACACGCCCTATAGTGGGCTTCCAGGGGTGTGGCTGAGTACTTAGCCAGACACCCCGTGCGGGGGTACTTGGCTATGTTGGGCATACGGACAGTGCCTGTGTGAGGTGTATGCCATGTAGTCATAGATGAGCATTCTTTTTACATGTTAAAGTACATTATTGGGCATTCATGTGGTGTTACACTCCGTGTACTGGTGATACATTCCGTGTACTCGGGCGTGTTAAACACCGAGTGGGGCTGAGGTACACAGGTAGATACCCATGCTGGGTTACACACCATGTAATAGGAGGCACACACTATGTAATTTGGAAAATTACATGTTTAGTGGATAGAGGCACATGACCAGGGAGGAAAAATGGGGTTATATGCTGTGTACCCCAAGTGTACACCATGTACTTTTCCTGCCTTGGTTCGTTTTGCCTTTTTTGGGACCCAAAGTCATAATTTGACTTATGATTAGTCAATTCTAATTTTTTTTCTACATATATAATTATTTTGGTATCCTTTTGGTGTTTATAGATTATTTGGATGATTTTTTAGATAGTGATATTTTAATAAGAGGTTTTCCTTGAGGTTTGGTTTCAAAATATTCATGGGGGTTTGGGTGTGAGCTACGAGGACCAGGTGAGGGATGTGAGATTAGTGGTTGGACTAGATTGAGTGTTCCATGGAGATCTATTTTATGTTCTTTATACATATTCCATTAGAAAAAATCAATTGGTATCTCTAAGTAGATATTGGTTTGTCCTTGCATCATGGGAGTAGTTACTCGAGGTTAGAGCAGTTGAGGTTTATCTTCTATGTTTGGAGACCAGATCTATTAGATCCTTTGGGATGGGTTAATGCCTTTGGATGTTGGTTACATTTGGGTACTTTTGTGATAATAAGATGTGCCTGAGGTAATCTTGATGATTATCTTATGGGATAGTTTCTGATCAAGTGATTAGTGGTTGTCGTAGTCGGCTGTTGAGAATGATCGTATGATATGTTTTGTTTGTCTTGTGCTGAGTAAACCTTATAGAGGGTATCATATTTTTGATGTGGTAATGAGGAACTTTTTGAATACCCTTATTAGTGGGATCGTGCTTTGTATGTCCCTTTGGATGCGCTGTTGATTGAGATTCAGTTGGAGGCTGCTAAGGTTCGTTTGGGATGTTTCAGCACTGGGCATGTCTCATGATTTTGGATGATATAAAGGAGCCCCTCATATGGTGTTATGCTCTTTTTGTGGCCTTTAAAATAGTTTAGGTTGTTTCTATGGGTGTTTCTCAAGAGCTTGGGTGCAGTATGGGAGTCCTATAGTGGACGTCACTCTATGTTGTGTCCATGGGGACTGTGAGAGCCCTGAGTTTGGTTTAACCTTGAGGTGGGGTATAGAGAGCCTATGGTGGCTATTTTGTTTTGATGTTGGGATCTAGGAGACCTTAAGAGCCCCATTCTTATTGGATGTGAGCGAATCGACACTACTAGTTCAGCTGTTTGGATGATGGGTTTAAGGTTAGATCATACCATGTTCATTTGGCCTTTTTCCATGATGTTTGAGGTAGTTTCTACTTAGTACTATGGATGAGGAAGAGTCCCTTGGGATATCTTGGATCAGGAATTGGCCCTATATTTTGATCTGGTTCTCTCCTCCACTGTATTACTGTGGTTATATGGGATTAGGGAGCTAATGGACGATATGGATGCTTGAAACCCTCATCTAGTTGAGTGTTAACCCTAACTAGTGTGGCTTCAGGCTCATGAGGTTTCAAGGCACTCATGGAGTGGGTTTTTTTCCACCATGGATGCTTTGTGATCCCAGGGCCATGGATGTTGTGCACTACCAGTTTTTATGGAGCCCATGGTACATTTTGTTTGGGTCTATAGCTAGTGCCTGATTCATTCCATAGGACCTTTGGGGATGACATGTTCTCTAGTTGTGTCAACCTAGATGTTCCTTTTGCTAGTTTAGATCATTCTGTTGGAGTCTTAGAGCCCAGTAGATGCACGTTTTTCATGTGGATGCCTATGGTTATGCCTTGGGGTATGACATTCATGCCTATTTCATTTAGACATATTGGATACCCTATATAGATTTAGAGGACATGATAGTTATCGTGTGGCTGAGTGATTCACATACTATAAATCCTCTAGTAGGGTCCAGAGTGGGGGTATATTTACCACGAGTTTCAGGCTAGAACCCATTGGTTGTATTATTTCTTGTGTTTATTTTCCCTATTTATACAGTTGTTTCTTTTATGCCAACTATTGTTAGTTTTCAGCTAGGCTGGGTATATCATGTGTTCATTCACTTGTTATTGTAGGTTCCAGGCACAGAGGAAGCGCGCTGGTTGGTTTTCCCAACTTTAATTTTAACGTTAAGCAACGTTCAATACGAGATCCATCATGATTTAAAACGCCGAATATTTGGAATATAATGAAGAACGAAAAACTTAAGAGGTAATCCCAGAACCATAGATATAGGATCATCATATGTTGGTTATAATTAATTTAATTAATTCACAAGAATTACCTTGGTGGAATTCTTTCTTTGTTGATGTCTCCAGTCACGATCCTGTGATCCGTTGTTGCGTCGTAGAATCCAAGTGTAGGATTCCTCTAGAGGTGATCCACACATGTTCCATGTATCTCCAGACGTCGCCGAAGTGATCTACAGGTGCTAGCGCGGAAGAACCTTCGCTTGCGATGTCCTCCTTCGATTGCTTTGGTCTCTTGGTATTGAGAGCGTTTTTGGAGGAATGAGTTATTTCGGTCTTGAAAGAATTCTCCAGAATTTTTGTGCATAATGATTGGTAGGAAAAGTGTTGGGGTTGTGAAGATATTTATAATCGGGTTTGAGGTTATAGAGTTATGACAATAAATAAATGTGTTACGCATTTTATTTATTTCATTAACTCTTATTGAAACCCCCATGTCAAATTATTAATTCCTTGAAATGCTCCCACACTGATTATAATTAATATCATTTAATAAAACAATATTATATCCTCAAAATACCACCTAGAAAAACTGCACTCCGTGTAATAATTAATACACGGCGTGTACTTGTTTTCTATAAAACTACACGGCGTGTATATTAAATATACACGGCGTGTACTTTTATTTTCCACTTTTCTTTATCTCCTCCTCCACATTTATTAGACCTTGAGTAATGGCTATTTATTTCTTAAATAAATGTAACTGCATTACTCGCTAATAAATATATTATTTCACCCACAATATATTCTATCGAATAACTAGTGTTGAAATAAATGCGATCAGGCATCCTTAAATTATTATTAAACCACAGTCTGGAATAATCTTTATTTAACTTGTTAAATTAATATTTAACTGAGATACATGGACACACTTAGTGTGTGACCCTCTAGGCCTCTTTCTCAGTGGCATTAGGCGGAGCCTGCCTAAAGTCCAAGGTTATCATCTAGCAACATGCCAAGGCACCCATAGAGAAAGAAGTTAATGCCTCAATGACGTGTCACCTCATACGAATGCTTACCGTGTAATATAATACCATTGTCACGATATCTCGAATCAAGCGGGTTGCATGCTAGTGTCATCAACCCATGTGCTCGATTATTCTTTCTTTGAATTTCTAGAATTGAACTCGCCCATACCTTACCATGGCCATGGATTTATTTAGGCTATATCAATTCTATCAAAGGGCCTAAGATATATACTTCCGTTATGAAACAGAAGGAAAAAATCCTTTCTCGCATTATCTATTAATGTGGTATTACTCGTGACGCACCCAATGTATCTTACCTCACTGTGAACAGTGTGTCATTATAGTTTTCATCAATACATCTAAGTGTGCGAGTTGTAATACCCATTAATAATAATCTTGAAGTCTAAGGACCAATACACACGTCCATAGATAGGAACATCCAATGAAACTATGAAATGTGGATTTCCTACTGGCGGGTCTTGTTCTCATAATATCCTCCTGGATATTACCAAGGGAGCACACCATGAGATGGTGCCTCAAAGTTTTATGAGTCCTCACCCCTAATGGCCTGCATTATTTGTGTCACTCAAATAACATCATCCGACCATAGAACATATATTCAAGAACAATGTTATGGCACTTCCGGGTTCTCATCATAGCAGGGATTCTCCATGACCCATTAATGAAACAGCTGTCCTTAGGACATTATCACATGCATTGTTACACAGAAGAACAATCAAGAAGTGATAAAGAATTTATTAATGAATAAAGTACAAAGTAGTTGGTTCTAGGCCACCAACTCCAACGGACTCCCACTTGGACTAGAGCCAACTGCTAACAAACTTTAACCCACTAGCTCTCACATGATATTCATGCTTCTACTGAGATAGGCCTTTAGTCATGGGGTCTGCCACGTTCTCTTCCGTGGACACTTTGCTCACTGCAACCTCACACCTTTGATAGAAATCCCTCAAGAGGTGATACTTCTGGAGTATATGCTTTGTCTGTTGATGTGACATTGGTTATTTCACAAGAGCCACCGCTGCAGTATTATCACAATAAAATGTAATGGGATCTTTACTGCTAGGCACCACATAAAGCTCCTGGACAATGTTCCGAATCCAGACGGCTTCCTTGGCTGCATCAGAAGCCACTATATATTCAGACTCCACTGTATAATCGGCAACAACTGGCTTCTTTGAACTCTTCCAGCTCACATCTCCTCCATTGAGACTGAAAAAATATCTAGATTGCGACTTCATATCATTCTTATCTGTTTTAAAACTAACATCAACATGCCCTCTGATGACAAGCTCTTCGTCTCCTCCATACACCAGAAACATATCCATAGTTCTTCTCAGATATTTAAGGATAGTCTTAACAGAAGTCTAATGTTGTTCTCCTGGATCTTCTTGATATATTCCTACCATGCTCAGTGCATAGGCAACATCAAGCCTGGTACATAACATGGTATACATGATGGATCCTATAGCCGAAGCGTATGGGATCTTACTCATTATATCTTTCTCTTGTTGTGTTTGAGGACACATTTTCTAAGAAAGATGTAGGCCATGTGACACTGGAACCAATCCCCTCTTGGATTGTTCTATACTAAATCTCTTTAGTATCTGGTCAATATATGTACTATGAATTAGTCCAAGTAGCCTCTTGGATCTATCATGAATGATATTGATCCCTAGAATATAGGCTGCTTCACCCAAGTCCTTCATGGAGAAACACTTGTTCAACCAGCACTTAACTGACTGTAAGACTGGTACATCATTTCCAATAAGCAATATATCATTAACATATACTACTAGGATAACGATCACATTCCCATTAAACCATTTATAAACACATGAATCACATTCTTTTTTAATGAACCCAATTTCCTTTATGGATTCATCAAATCAAATGTTCCATGACCTGGATGCTTGCTTTAATCCATAAATGGATTTTTACAACTTGAAAACCCGTTTGGCTTCACCTGGTGTCACAAACCCTTCTGTTTGTGTCATATAGACTTCTTCCTGAAGGTTCCCATTAAGTAATGCTATTTTTACATCCATCTTCCAAATCTCATAGTCATGGTAAGCTGCTATGGAAAGTATGATTCTTATGAATTTAAACATGGAAACTGGCGAGAAAGTTTCATCATAGTCAATTAATTGATGCTGTCTGAACCCTTTAGCCACTATCCTTGCTTTATAGGTGCTAAATTGACCTTCCATGTCCATATTTCTCTTGAATACCCATTTGCATCCAACAGGATTTACATCAACTGGCTCATTGAACAGAACCCAAACTTGGTTCTGATACATGGAATACATCTCAGAATTCATAGCTTCTAGCCATCTTATAGCTTCTGAGCTTTCTACTACTTCCTTATAGGAGATAGGTTCATCATTTTCCAACAATAATGATTCACCATCCTCGATGACTAGGAAACCAAATCTCTCTGGTTCCCTTACCTCTCTTGAGCTCCTACACAGTACTTGTGTTTCTGGAACCTCTTCTATGGGGACCTGTGGAACTTGTTCCTGTACCAACTCCTGTGTATCTTGAGCATCAACTTCATCGAAGTCAATCTTGCTCCAACTATCCTTCTTGAGGATGTTCTCACTCTCAAGAAAGACGACTTGTCTGGAAACAGTCACTTTCTTTTCTGAAGGGTTATATAGGTAATATCCTTTCGTTTCCTTGGGATATCCTATAAAGATACACCTCGTGCCCTGGGGTGCTAGTTTGTTGCCTGAGAAGGCCTTAAAAAATGCCTCACATCCCCATACACATGTGTGCGACAAAGTGGGTTTCCTTCCATTCCACAAGTTGGATGGAATTCCATTTTACGCCTTAGTTGGTACTCAATTTAATGTGTATGCTGTAGTTTGTAATGCATATCCTCAAAAGGATAACGAAAGATCCGCATGACTCATCATCGACCTCACTATTTATAACAAGGTTCGGTTCCTCCTTTTACTAACACCATTCCATTGTGGTGTATAAGGAGGAGTGAGCTGAGATAGAATCCCAGACTCCTATAGAATATTGATGAACTCTTGGTTCAGATATTCTCCACCTCGATCTGATCAAAGTTTCTTTATCTTCTTACCAAGATGATTCTCTACTTCATTCTTGAATTCCTTAAATTTATCTAAGGCCTCTAACTTATACCTCATTAAGTAGACATAGCCATATCTACTCAAATCACCAGTAAAAGTAATGAAGTAAGAATATCCACCTCTAGATTCTACTGGAAATGGTCCACACACATCCGTGTGTACCAATCCTAGAAGCTCTGTGTCCCTTTCACCCTATCCACCAAAAGGCAGCTTGGTCATTTTTCCTTGTAAAAAATCGTGACATCTATCAAGTGGTTTTAGCTCAATAGAGTCTAAATAGCCATCTTGGCAGAGCTTTGTCGAGCGCTTCTTGTTCACATGGCCGAGATGGTGATGCCGCAATTGGCTGATGTATGAGTCATGTGAGTTTGTTTCGTTATCGAATTCCAACACTTGGTTTTCATAATTTAATACATACAAACCATTATTTAAATGTTCCATACCATAACATAGTTGTTCTTATAAAAGAGAAAACCCTTATTTCCAAACTTGAAAATAAATCCATCCATATCCTAACAGAGATACATAAATTATGTTCTTTGTAACACTAAGCACATAATAACAGTTATGTAAAACCAAAATCATTCCAGTCGGCAATGAGAGGTGGTAACCGCCAATATCTAACACAGCTATCCTTGCACCATTGATAGCTCGAAGATCCACCTGTCCTCTGGAAATCTTTCTAAATCTACTTGGTTCCTACATTTGAATACAGATGTGAGCCCCACAAGCTGTATCTAATACCCAATGTGTAGAAATAGAAAGATTATACTCGATAACGAATGCACCTTTAGCATCCCCACACTTTTGGGAACAGTTCCTCTTTTAGTGGCCTTTCTTGACACATGCAAAACACACCGCCTCCCATTCCTTGCCCTACCTCTAGATCTTCCCCTTCTTGGAGGGATGGTGTTCAGGGGCTTCAGACCGTTTATAAGTCTTTACCCCCTTTGCCTTATCCTTCCTTTTCCTATTCACCATAAGGACTTTGGGTTTGTCACGCCCCATGTCCTTATCTACCTGGTGAATCAAGGTCAGAAGTTCCAATAGACTCTTCTCATTGTTTCTCAGGTTGTATTTTAAAATAAAGCTAGAGAAGGTCTTGGGTAGTGATGATAGGATGAGATCTGTACACAACTCATCCAGAAATTCAATCCCTAAGATGTCCAGGCATTCAATGTAGCCAATAAGCTTGACCACATGAGGCCCAGCTAGCACAGACTCTCCAAGCTTAGTTGTAAACAAAGAATTGGAGATCTCATACCTCTCCTATCTCGCCTTCTCTTGGTAGAGATCCTTAAGGTGAAACATCATGCTATACGCATCCATGTTTTCATGTTTCTTCAAGAGCTCATTGGACATGGACAATAGAATGAAACACTGGACATATGTGGCATCATCCATGTGTTTCATATAGAGAGATAATTCATCATCACTGGCCTCTTTCCCAGGCGCAACTGTAATAGGCTCTTCCAGCACATACAATTTCCTTTTGTGGCGAAGGATGACGCATAAACACCTCTGCCACTCTTGGAAATTGGTACCAGTGAGAAGGTTTTCCTTCTCGAGTATGGTTCACAATGATATGTTTGAAGTCATTTTATTATCATTTATACAAATTAAGATGAGAAAAGGTTTAGTACTTTATTACAAAATCGAGACAAATAAATAAATTAATACTTATTAGTCTCCCACTATTTTATAGAAATCCAATAGCCCTCACCATTGACTTTGGAATATTCTGTTGCCTGAATATTCTAGTGGCAAGGATCCATATTGACCTTCGCATTACCCCAACTAGTGTTGGTTAAGCAACTTGAAGGGTTTTAGGTAGGCATTCCAAATGCCAACTGCATTAACTCGCAGCTCCTTGATCCGCTGAGTGGACTCCCCAATCCTGAAATCCTTTTATTTTGGATTTCCCCAACCTTTGCCTCTTGGTCACACCAAGTCCTACTATGGAAGTCAACCCTTGATGCGAACCAAGTCAAGTCAACCCAAAACCTTGAATTAGAATTCCCCGATAATTGAAAGAACCCCAACTAGGTTTGGTCAAACACTTTGAAATATGGTTCGATTCTAACCAAGATTATGGAAGGCTATACCAACTTAATATTTCTTTTGAGGGATTTTATCATTATACATAAATTTCCAATTTATTATCTTTTATTACATGCTTGTTAATATTAAGTGGGATTTACTTAAGTGATTAACCATGTCAAAGATAATATTCACGTATAAGCCGATTTTATTTTAGTTCCATCTTGTATGCTTGTTTAATTCATTAATTGTGTGATCGTGACAACACACCCACAATAAATAAACCATGAAACTAACAGAAATAAAATAAATGGTATGATCATGAGATTTTTTATTGGTTAGTTTATCTAGCGGTTGATAAACTAACCCAATACCTAGGGGAGAAACACATTGAACCTTTTGGGTTCATGTTTACAGCTTTCCACCTGTTCACCTTTGTATCTCCTTGGATTGGTTTCAACTTGGCTCCTGACTTGAGCTGCCTACACTAGATTGGGAGCTCCATCCATTACATATGCATTTATCTCACACGCAGGTGAGGGGTAAAAAGGGGTTTTTACATAAAAGAATCCTTGGGTGCGTAGGCCCTACATATTAATGAGGAGATGGCTCAAAGGACAAGAAATTTAATTTAAATAAATAAATTAAAAGAAACCATTCACATACAAAGGTCTCGTTCTAGCTCATGAGCATCCATACATGCAATGATATTTACGCATAAATAAAACTAGCATTCAATTCTTTAATCGTTCTTGTTTAAGATAAATCACGCTCGAATCAATTAATTATCTTTAATTAATCAATCCTTTTATCTTAAACCCTTTTATGAACTTCATTGAGATTCTCATCCATCATAATTTAAAACAAATAAATTCATTTAAAATTATCCTTGTACGTAACTTGTACCTTGGAGGCAACCCGATGAAATCAAATTTATTACACAAATGTTAAATTAAACACATATATATAAAACACCAATCACGTGTTGTGCCTCAGCTTTACACCTGCACTATGGTACATGTCTCAAGGGTTTGTATAATATAATAATAAATTTTAATAAATCTACGTAATTTGGGTGAGTACACAGCGTGTATTTCCGACTACACAACATGTACTTTTTTCACCATCCATCCAAAGTATACGCCTGGGGACATGACGTGTTAATGTACTTCGGAAATTTTCGTAGTACATGGCGTGTACAGTGGGACACATGCCGTGTAGTTTCCGTGTTACACGGTTTCTAGCCGGGCAGGCCGTGTACGGGGTACACGGTCCAAACCTAACCCTAAGGGACTACATGCCATGTTCTGTTGGACCACACGACGTGTAATCCAGAAACCTTGTGCCACCGGTTCCTGGTTAACACACGGTGTCATAAATGACTTAGATAGGATCAATACATAGCCTGATTTGGCAGACCAGTTCGATGCATGAACCTAGACTACACGACATGTACTTCCGAATACACACCGTGTATTCTGGTGTTGTATGGATAGAAATGTTTGGCTCCTCTGGATGAGTTCCTCTATTTTATTTTAATCAAAATTAAAAGAAAAATTTATTTCTGTGAGGTGAACGAGAAATGAGGGAGGAGGAATAGATCTCGAGATTCATATTTCCAGAACGATTAAACTTGAATTGAAATAACTAAATTATTAAATGCGTAAAACATCAACAAAAAACTAAATAATTATAATCAACGATATGACCCCTCTGATACCACTTGTAGGTTCCGGGCGCAGCAGAAGCGCATTGGTGGGTTTTCCCAACTTTAATTTTAACGTTAAGCAATGTTTAATCCGATATCCATCATGGTTTAAAACACCGAATCTTCGGAATAGAACGAAGAACGAAAAAATTAAGAGGGAATCCCAGAACCATAGAGATAGGATCATCATATGTTGGTTATAATTAATTTAATTAATTCACAAGAATTACCTTGGTTGAATTATTTTTTCGCTGATGTCTCCAGTCACGATCCTGTGATCCATCGTTGTGTCGTAGAATCCAAGTGTATGATTCCTCTAGTGGTGATCCACACGTGTGCCACGTATCTCTGGACGTCACCGAAGGGATCTACAGGTGCTAGTGTGGAAGAACCTTCGCTTGTGATGTCCGCCTTCGATCGCCTTGGTCTCTCAGTCTTGAGAGCGTTCTTGGAGGAAGGAGTTATTTCGGTCTTGAAATAATTCTCCAGAATTATTGTGCACAACGATTAGTAGGAAAAGTGTTGGGGTTGTGAGGATATTTATAATCGTGTTTGAGGTTATAGATTTATGACAATAAATAAACGCGTTACGCATTTTATTTATTTCATTAACTCTTATTGAAACCCCCATGTCGAATTATTAATTCCTTGACATGCGCGCACAATGATTATAATTAATATCATTTAATAAAACAATATTATATCCTCAAAATCCCACCTAGAAAAACTACACGCCGTGTAATCATTAATACACGGTGTGTACTTGTTTTCCATAAAACTAAACGGCGTGTATATTAAATATACATGGTGTGTACTTTTTATTTTCCACTTTTCTTTATCTCCTCCTCCACATTTATTAGACCTTGAGTAATGGCTATTTATTTTTTAAATAAATGTAACTACATTACTCGCTAATAAATATATTATTTCACCCACAATATATTCTCTCCAATAACTAGTGTTGAAATAAATTCGATCAGGAATCCTTAAATAATTATTAAACCACAGTCGGGAATAATATTTATTTAACTTGTTAAATTAATATTTAACTGAGATACATGGACACACTTAGTGTGTAACCCTCTAGGCCTCTTTCTCAGTGGCATTAGGCGGAGCCAACCTAAAGTCCAAGGTTAGCGTCTAGCAACACGCCAAGGCACCCATAGAGAAAGAAGTTAACACCGCAATGATGTGTCACCTCATACGAATGCTTACCATGTAATATAATCCCTTTGTCATGATATCTCGAATCAAGCGGGTTGCATGCTAGTGTCATCAACCCACGTGCTCGATTATTCTTTCTTTGACTTTCCAAAATTGAACTCGACCATACCTTACCATGGCCATGGATTTATTTAGGCTATATCAATTCCATCAAAGGGAATGAGATATCTACTTCCATTATGGAACAAAAGGGACAAATCCTTTCTCGCATTATCTATTAATGTGGTATTACTCGTGATGCACCCAACGTATCCTACCTCGCTGTGAACAATGTGTCATCATAGTTTTTATCAAAACATTTAAGTGCGTGAGTTTTAATACCCATTAATAATAATCTTAAAGTCTAATGACCAATACACACGTCCGTAGATAGGAGCATCCAATGACACTATGAAATGTGGATTTCCTACTGGCAGGTCTCGTTCTCATAATATCCTCCTGGATATTACCAAGGGCGCACACCATGAGAAGGTTCCTCAAAGTTTTATGAGTCCTCACCCCTAATGGTCTATATTATTTGTGTCCCTCAAATAACATCATCCGACCATAGAACATATATTCAAGAATAGTGTTATGGCACTTCCGGGTTCTCATCATAGCAAGGATCCGCTATGACCCATTAATGCAACAGCTGTCCTTAGGACATTATCACATGCATTGTTACACATAAGAACAATCAAGATGTGATATGGAATTTATTAATGAATAAAGTAGAAAGTAGTTAGTTCTAGGCCACCAACTCCAACAGTTATGATAGAATATTTATAAGTTCATTGTTGGGGGTGGCATACTAAGATTTATTTCTCACCCCTATGCATGCATCTTGGTGTGCATGTAGACCTGATGTATGATTTCAGGTTAGAGAGCAAATTTCACAGTGGATGAGTTCTAGTTCTAGTGTTACTTGATTGAGCAGAGCCACTTGTGTGGAGTCTCAGGATTGGGATGGTGTAGCTCGACCATCATGGAGACTGATTATGTGGTTTAGATTAGTATTGTTAATGGATCTTATTATATTTATTTTCAGTTTGTATATTTTTTATGTGGTCGGTCCAACAAGAGACTAATTGTTGTATGTTTTCCATTCTTGAGAGACCGTATGATTTTATGCTACATTCCATTTATTATAACATGATTTGTTTTAGTTTATTTATTATTTTACTCTGATTTTGATCCCTATGTATGAGTTTGGTTATTTTTTACTATTATTTTACTCTAACCAGAGGTTATAGTCTCCCTACTACACATTATAGACCCTCACCACTGGTCAGTAGCCTCTAAAGTTTAGGGATCCATACTTGAGGCCTTATGGTGGTATAGATCAGGTGACATGTTAGGTCGACCTGGGCAGGTTTGTTACACATTCCCCTATGATGAACTGACTATTATCTTGATGTTTTATGCTTGGTGATTTCGGGGTGTCCTACTTTGTATTTATACACTCACCCATGCATGGGATTTACCCACACATGTCATGTCTTATGTATATTATAGGTCATTCGATAGGGTTATTGGTAGACTAAGTGAAGTCGAATCTTATATTGGATTAGAAAAACCATGGTTCATACTAGGAGTCACATTTTATAGTGTTCCCCTCAATTTAGTAGGTTAGAACTCTTTACAGTTTTGGTGGGATTATACTTTTCCATTTATGATTTCAAATACTTATTATCATACTCTGATTGTGAGACAAATGTTATACATGCATTGGTATTAGTTTTGTGGGTTTACATTTCAATATTTTATGGGCTTGGGTATGTGTGCATGCGGGCGGGTACTTTAGGATAATGCCTCCCATGTGTGTGATATGCCTACTCAGCGCTGGTCACCAACCCCTAACCTATTGGAGACAGGTTGGGGTAGTCACACTTGGCTTATTGCTGACTAGGTGGGCCCTTGTGGGTTGGGTTATGATAGAGTTGTATCTGAGGGGTTCATCCTAGGATTGGAGTTTGGAGTTTTTTTCTAGCTACGAGATTAGTTTGGATTTTATGGGACCAATGTTAAGTGTTTTGAGTTCGAATTTTAGGACATGAACTCTAGTGTTGATGCGATGGTCAACATATCCATTCATTAGGACTCTAAATACCTAATTGTTAACTTGGTACATGTAGACACTAGTGCAAGGAAAAAATTGGTACATGTATCATATAGAAATGGGTTGTGGTTTCCATGTCATTCTTGAGTCATATCCCTAGATATACTCATTGAATGTGGTACATCTTGACTATTTAAAAATGAATCCATGATGATTTCTATCTATAATTCAGTAGTAGGATCATGATCATGATCCCCTTAGCAATAAGGCTTCAATATAAGATTCATTTGCCTTATTAGGACAACTGAAGACCAAATGGCGGTCCTGGCAGCGAGTCTCCTTCATAGACCTAAAGGGAGATGGTGGAGAATATAAGTTATATCATATGATGAGGTGAATATTTCATAGATATATTTTGAGTGCCTATTCAAATATGGGTTTTCTCTAGCTACATTACAATCAATGCTCATACAAAATATTCTACATCTTCAGTAGGGTATAACGACTATGGATTAGTATTTTTTGAGGTTTACCAACCTCACGTGATACTCGATGGATATGGTATGTGATTAGTTCTTCCAGGATCAAACCTTTGAGTGAGGTATTCTCAGAGACATTCGGGCTAGTGTGATACCTCTATGCACTCCTACCGATACTGGGGTATTGGAGCATGCATTGGAGTGGAGATCTTTGTGGATGACCAGACACCAACAATGGGTGCTAGTGGTGGGAACACATGAGCTAAGACTTTGGAAGCAGGTATATGATGAAAAATGTAGGGATATATACATGAAATACAGTTTAGGAGGTTATCTTAGATTAGAGGTTCAATGATTTAGGGCTCTAAGGATAGTTCTATTTAGCCTAGGGAGTGGTGGTGTTACTCTTGTAATAGATGGGGACATCATATACAAGATTATCTGACCCCCTGTATAGATGGAAAAGAGACAATAGATGGGATACATAGGAAGAGTTAGTGGTATAAATAGGGAGTTCTGTAGGAAAAAAAACTTGGAATAGGAGTAGAGAGAGAAGTTGAAGGTGGCAGATGGTTTGACTTGTTTCCACCACCACCCCCAAGCGGTCCCTATTGGGCTTAGGGCGATGGTAGATAGGGTCAAGGACAGTTGCTTGTAGTGGAGACCTATGACCCAGAGGATATAGGGATGATTAGAGGTATAATTAGTGTCTTTTATACATTAAATTTAGTATTTATAGATATGATTTCGATCCACTTCTTTCTTACTACATCCCTAGTACAATACTTAGAGATTCCAGTTAATCCTTTGGCATAACCCTTACACTTAGAGACTCTGATCAGAGGTGACTCATTGATTACACACCTTTTCTAAAAATGTGACCTAACTTTTGGAGGTGTTATATTCTTATGTGATCTCTTTATATTATAAATGAGTTCTTACAACTTCATCTTAGGTATGTACTAGATATCCACAGTTCATACCCAGATAAACTACTTTAGGCAGAGGATACCGTGTATCCGTGGATACAGATCAAGGTTTTCCTTCATGGGTGAGGAAGAAAACTAGGTAGAGAAGTAAATGATCATATATATGAGGGTGAAACTGATTACTCACTAGTTGGATAACATGACTCTTGGAGTAGTGAATTCTATGAGATACTAGTGTCCTACAGTGGTGGCGAAGTATGATGATGTCTTTCTCGAGGATGTGTTAGGATTAACTCCCCATAAATATATAGACTTATTCATTGAATTAAAACCTAGGATAACCCCAATATCTATTCCATTATATCAGATGGATACCATAGATCTTTGAGAGATAAGGATGTAATTGGATTAATTACAGATGAAAGTCTTTGTGAGACCCTGGGTTTCCACCTAGGAAGTCCCAGTATTATTCGCCAAGAAGGAAGATGGAAGATTGAGGTCATGTGTGGATTATTGGTGCCTGAACTAGGTGACCATGAATAATATGTATCCCCTACTGAGGATTTAAGACCTCTTCAATCATTTGAGAGGGGTGTGATATTTCTCAAAGATTAACCTCAGATTAGGCTATCACTAGTTGCAAGTATGGGATGATGATGTACTGAAGACACCATTCAAATATCACTAAAGTCACTATGAGTACTCGGTGATTCCCTTATGAATAAAAAATTCCCTAGTAGTGTTCATGGGACTCATGAGCTAGATCTTTCATGCTTTATTAGTATGGTTTTTGGTAGTTTTCGTTGATGATATCCTAGTATACTCAGTGTTCGAGGAGGATCATGTGAGACACTTGAGGATGGTCCTGGATATACTATGAGAGAATTAGCTTTATGGGAAGCTCTTTAAGTGTTAGTTATGGATTTAGGAGGTCCAATTTATGAAACATTTCATATTATCTAATGGTTTAGTAGTAGACCCAGTGAAGGTTGAGGTAATATTAGCTTAGGAGACACCTAAGAGCATGACAGAGGTGCATAGCTTCCTTGGGTTGGTAGGATACTATAGAAGATTCATGCCTGACTTATCCTGGATATTGGAACCTTTGTATTCTTTGACCTAGAAGGGATTTTTTTTTGTTTTTACAGAGTGGTGTGAGAATAATTTTTAGGATTTGAGGTAGATATCCCATTTTGATATTGTCAGAGGAGGGTGTTGAGTACATATTGTTTTATGATGGCTTAGGGACTTAAAGTGGTTGTGTTCAGATTTATAGGAAGGATGTGATTAATTATGGGTTTAGGTAGTTGATACCTCATGATCAGAACTATGTGACACATGATCTAGTGTTGTCATCGATGGTTTTATCTTTGAATATATGGTGACACTATCTTATGGGTGAACAATTTATTATCTAAACTGACAATAAGATTCTCAAGTATATCTTCACTAAAAAGGATCTTAATTGAAGAAGAAGATGATGACTATATTTCCTCTTGGATTGTGAATTTGAGATAGTCTATACTCCTGGTAAGGGAAACATGGTGGAAGTTACTTTTAGTAGGATATCTTGTTATTAGTTTTTGGTCAATGTGTCAGAGCTATTAGCCTCATTACATTTGTACTTAGTGGATGAGGATGGGAAATTTTATCTATAGTCAATGGTTATTACCCCACCAATTATAATCTGTGTTAGGGAGGATCAGTATAGAGATACCAACTATGAGACCTTGCATACTCAGATATCTATTGGATGTTCTCCTAATGAATTTTATGAAGGTGGGGAGAATGTCATCCTTTTTAGAGGACGCATGATGATACCAGTGATGTTACGGTAGGAGGTTATGAGGGAGTCTCACAAACCCCCTTGGTGGTACATCCATGTGTGAAAAAGATGTACCAAGACCTTAGATATTAGTTTTTGTGGTTGGGTTTGAAGAAGGACATATCAGAGTTTTTCTCTCGATGCCTCACTTATTAGATGATAAAGGCTAAGCACCAGGGTCTAGTGGATTTATCTCAACCCCTTGAGGTGACAAAGTGGAATTAGGAAGTTATATCTATGGACTTTGTGATGGAACTTCCATGGAAATCTCGAGGGTATGATGCATTCTAGGTGATTGTAGATCGAATCACCAAGTAGACCCACTTCCTAGCTATTTGAGAGTAGAGTTCAATCAAGATATTGAGACACATTTATGTGTAGGAGATAGTATGAACCCACAAAGTTCCCTCAATGATAATTTTAGACCATGATTCTTACTTTACATCATTATTATGGAGATAATTATAGGAGGCCTTTGAGAATAATTATTATTTGAGCATGAAGTTTAACCCACAAAATGATAGACAAACTGACCAGACCATTCAATTTCTAGAGAACATGTTGTAGTATTGCATGTTGAACTTTGACTGTAGTTGGAAGGATCACCTAAACTTGGTGGAGTTTTCATACAATAAAAACTAATATTCCACCATCAATATGGAACCATTCGAGGCCTTTTACAGGCAACAATATAGGTCACCACTATGTTGGACTAATCCAGGAGTGTCATCAATTATGGGTCTAGAGTTGGTGCGAGCCGTGATAGAGAAGGTGAAAATCATCTAGGAGTAGATAAATACTATACAGAGACATAAAAAGTCTTATATAGATTGATGATGGAGGATTTTAGAGTTCTATTAGAGAGTCAAGATGTTCCTAAAGGTCTCACTTCAATGTAGATTGTGGAAATTTGGCAAAGGAAGCAAGCTGTCTTTGAGATTCATTAGCCTTTTCCAGACACTGCATAAAATCTATGAGGTAGCATACCACTTGGCTCTACCACCAAAGTTATGTTGGGTACACGATGTCTTCCACATGTCATAGTTGAGGAGGTACGTGCATGACCCATCATATGTTATTGAATAGGGTGATATGGACATCAAGGATGAACCTAAATTTGTAGAATACCTAGTAGAGATCGAGGATCGATATGAGAATTCCTCCAGGGGTGAGTGATTCCCTTGGAATGTGTCTAATGGAAGCATGAGAATATTCAAGAGAGAACTTGGGAGTGAGAGAACCAGATACAAGATCAGTACCCACATATTTTTGAGTAGTCTTTTTTATTTTTTCAATATGAAAATACCTAAGGAGGGGATAATGTAATGTCTCTATTTTTTCCATGTAAAGTTTTTTAATATATCTAGTAATATTTTCAGAATCATATGCTGATACAATGTGAGATTCAGATTCCTGGTGAGCTCAAAATTGATATTATAAAAATATTAAATATATCAATATCACGAGCACATAATTTTCCAAAAAAAGTGGAATAACTCCTAAATGGGTTATCTAATAAAAAATGTGATACCACCATTAATTTAGAACATGGGAATTACATTGAGTTCAACATAATATTTTTCATCATCTGGAATTTGTAAATTTTTTGTCTTGGGTGTAAATAAATAAATAATTTATCCTATTATGTGTTGATTCAATGACCTAGAAACCCTCTATAAATACCTTGTTATAAAAAATCCATAGGATTAGCCACATAAACCTAGTAATTATGAGAGGATCCAGTAGAGGATCTTGCATAAATGATCAACAATAGATTGCACTTTGGTGATCGGTACATCGACACAGTTTATGGATCTCACCAATGACAATAATACAGACCTGTTCTTCATCAATGATCGATCCAATCTCAAGGTAGAGAATTTGTATTTCTGTGGATTCATCCCATTTTTTTATTCTATTTTAAACACAAATCAATTCCAATAACAAGAATTGATTCACAAATCGATGATTGATTTCTAAATTGATTTATTTGATTATTTTTTGGATTAATTCATTCATTATTATAATAGAAACAGATAAATGATAACTCAAACAATGGATGATCTTCATTCCTATTTTGTGTTTCTTGGATTTCTTTTCCCGTTCTTCACATGTTCATAATGGGAATTTTTTTGTCCTATAGTTTGATGAATACCCTAAATTCAATCATTGTGTGACTATTATTTTGCACAAAAAATTAATATCATGGGTGTGGTTCATGATCGATGGTGCAATCAAGTTGTGATGATGGAGGATGATTGAGGGTGGATCAAATCAAACTAATGTTTCCTATTTTTCTTGATTGAAACATGATGATGTCATGGTCCGATGATTGTGTGGCTCAGTGAGATGTTTTCTGAGTATATATAAGCCCAAATTCTATCCATCGAAGACTAAAAGGCTCGATTGAGACCTAATATGAGATACATGGGTACAAACGATGGTGAAAATAACATAATTGGGATACCATGTGAAGAAATGAAAGATTCTGAAAAACACTACATTACATGGTGTGTAATCCAGAGATACACATTGTGCAGTGCCTTGAATATGGTGCTAGGGTTTCTGTGGAGAAGAAAGGATCACACACCGTGGGACATGTGTCACACGCGGTGTGAGCTGACCTGGTGAATCATCGTGTACCCTCAGGTGCATGGGAACGGCTAGAGTACATGGTCCCAGACGTATACTTAGACACGACCATAATACATTGGTTGAGCCATATACTCAGACATGACTGAGCACATGGGCATAACTAGGTGTACATGGGCACGACTAGGTATACACATGCATGATCTGAAGTACATGGGCATGACATGATGTACATGGGAATGAGCTAGAAAACATCTACATGACGTGAACCTCCATGAGACACACCGTGTGAGACAAAAAGACATGGGAAAACTCTGGGGATCAATAAAAATTGTGTACCCCCTAGTACATTCCATTTACTTCTTTGAGGGAGGTATGAGGCCCCTGTTCTCTTTATTATGGACTAGTTTACTTAGGATTCTTTCCTTCATTCCATCCCTATAAGGGTATAATGTGAAATTACATCCTAAACATAGGATTGTGACATCTTCTAAGGTATTAGTCTTAGATAGATTTATAGAAAACCCCTTAGAGTCCTGGAGTGGGATCCTCTATCAGCTTATACTCTAAGTGGGGTTTTAGGAATCGACATAACAAACATACATAGATGTTGATATCTTACCTAGCGGGTTAATCCTAATTGGGATTTCAGTATACACTATAGACCCATGTGTGATCCTATCCATGTATCAATCTCTTTAGACTTCCAATGTGTACTTCCTTATGGAGAGACCTGATGAGCACAAAATTATGGATAAACTCCATCAGTGCTATCAAACTCACATAACGAGTTTTCTCAGGAGAGTGTTTCCGTAAACTCTTGAGTAGAATATTAGGATGGAAATGTGGTTGTGACCTTACCTTGATACTTAGTGCCTACTATGAATATATTTGGATGTGTATTTCTGTATGTCTCATACTTCTAATTGACATTCCCCTATGATGAGATGACTATTATCTTGATGTTTTATGCTTGATGATTTTGGGGTATCCTATTGGGTATTCTTAGACTCACCCTTGCATGGTCTCTTCCCATACCTGTCATATCTTATACAGATTATAGGCCGTTCGAAGGGGTTCTTGTTGGATCAGGAGAAGATAAGGCTTAGATTGGGATAGACTGACTATGGTTTATACCAAGAGTCACATTTTACTATAATACCCTCATTCTATTAGGTTGAACTTTTTACAGTTTTGGTGTTCTTGTATTTGTACCCTTTATGCATTCCAGTACTTATTATCATACTCTGATTTTGATATAGATGTTATTCATACATTGGTATAATTTATGTGGTTTTACATTTCAATATTTTATGGGCTTAGGGATGTGTGTGTGCATACAATTACTTTAAGCTAATGCCTCCCATGTGTCTGATATGCCTACTCAGCAATGGTATCTAGCCCCCAGCCTATTGGAGGTGGGATTAGGGTAGTCACACTAGGCTTATCTCTAGCCAACCAGGCCCTAGTGGGTTGAGTCATCACAATTTTTACCACCACCTATGAATGGTGAAATCAAAAAGTCAAAAGAATACTTAATAAGTTCACTAAAGATTTAATCATGTGGGTGTATTCCCTTTGATTAACTCTAAACAAAAAAACATCATAAAACCATCTAATCCATTGAAAACTTTTCACTATGAAAAAAAAACCATTTCCATAGTTCAAAACTATGATAATAACCTCCAAAACTGACGATAGTCTATATTCATGATTTTAGAAATTATGGCTGTAGGAGCTGTTAAAGTAGGTTTATGATCATGGTTTTGATCAAACGGTGACTATATGTTCCCTATTATCTTAGTTTTCAAACTATGACCATATGTACCTACCGTCATAGTTTTTGAACTAGTATCACAATTTTGAAACCATGGCCACAGGTATCTAATAATAAAGAAAAAAGTTGGTGTCTAGTTTTGAACCCTAAAACTATATGTCATTAAAGATACCACTTAACCACTAAACCTAGACACATTTTATGTGTATATATATATCATAAATTTTAATAGAAAATTGACCTATGTTCATGGTTTTCTAAAATTGTGACTATATGTTAAGCTAGAGTTTCTATTTTATAAAATTGTGACCATGGGTCCAGCCTATTGTCATGGGTTTTTAAAATCATTACCATAGGTTAATCACAACCACCTACATTCTCACTTTGAATGTATTGTGACTGTAGGTCACTTATGGTCATAGTTTTCAAAACTGTGGATATAAAGTCGTGACCATAGGCTAGTTTTCTAGCAGTGATTGTAATGTCATTCACCTATTTACAATGAAAAATATAAGTATCCACATTGATCTTAAATTTGAATCAATAAGGATAGTGTTATATATATCTATAAAAAATCCATTTCTCTCCCCACACCACACATAAATCTACCCATAAATCCAAAAAACATCCAACCAACTTCTCCACTCCATTATCTGAGCCAAAAGAAACTAGATAATTCCTACCATGCTTTAAAATCCAAGAAATTACTATAAAAATATCAAACCTATGTGTGTCCTTAACTTATAATGATTAAAAAAAAACAATATATCATATGGAATGTAATTATTGTCCTTACCCTTTGAACTTTTACCTCTTCAAAAAATCAATAGCCTAAGTGGGACATGTAATCAACATCTTCTACCCTTTCACACCATGGACACTTTTTGTGACTCACAATAATTTGGAAAAGTGAAAGATTAGTTGGGAGAATACCATGCAACAACTTCCAACTTGACATAGTCTGTCCCCACCAAGACCCCCACCAGTGTTGGTAAAAAGATCAAGTGTGCCTCCCCAAACCTACCTCCTATAGGTACTATAAGAAAAATGGTCTCTAGAAACTTTTTTTCAATTTCACAATAGTTTAAACCACTTATAATTGATTCATAACATTTTCTTAAATTTTTGTGTTTTATTGAGTTGACTATTAATTAGTAGCAGTTTTTTAATAACAATGGTCATGTATAACTACCACAAATTCATAATTGACCATTGTAATGAATATAATAGTTTAAATTATGATATTATAATAATATTTAGTAGTGGTTTTCTCAATTATATATTTTCATATATTATCAATTCTTATAACCATCATGAAAATATTTTACAGTAGTTTATCTGTTCATAAGATTACTTAGCGGTGGTTTAATAGTAGGTAGCATTGATTAAACCATTGATAAAAAATTAACGACACTTTTTTATTTTTTAGTGGTTTAAACCATCGATAAAAACTAGGAAAATTTCATAGTTAACAAGGGGAATATGAATATGTTACTTCCTATAATAAAAAATACATATATATCCACAACATAAAAAATTCAATACTTTCAACAACCAAACAAAAAATATATATACAAAAATTATAAAAATTATATCACAAAATATTTTAAATACATAAATATGTTTGTTTTAATCAAATTTGTAAAGGATCCACATATAAGTTTGCTAACTAATATAAAACACATGAACAGAGGGATAAAATGTCAACTCTATCCTTGTAAGTTAGGTTGATTTCCCCTAAATGATCTATGTTCCCATTGCTATTTTCAAATAATATCCTTTGGTACATTAAATTACCTTGTTAAATCGAATTTTCAATATAAATGAGTTTTAATTACATATCATGCATAAAAAAATATATTTAGAAAAATTATCATAATAATATAAAAATATTAAATTAAATATAACAGATTCAATACCGCTTATATCAAGGATGAAATTTTTGGAGTAATGCTCATAGTTATGCCCTAAAATAGACATATAAAATTAATTTGACATATATTTGATAGAAATATAAAATAAAATAAACAAAAAATATTCATTTTGACTTAATTTTTATAGTGTTGATCACACAGTTACCATGAAATTTGGTAAACTATGTGAGTAAACTATGTGACCTGCTCGGTTTAGGGAATTTTGGTCATTTCAAGTTTTTTTTAATTGGGGTATCCACCTTTATCTTCCTCACTATGAAACCCACATTGTGGTCACCTTATATATGCATTCCTCTCTTTATCCTCACTTTTATTGATGTATTTGTGATGTTTTCTTGGCGATTTCTTCACCGAATCTCAAGTTAAGGGTCTTACTCTCCTTATCCTTCCTCTTTCCCTTGGTTTTACACATGTTTACCTCTTCCTATCTAATCCCATTGGCCATATAAGCCTATTATCATGACTAGGGTTGTTATAAATTTGGTTTTTTGGTTTATAGGGGTTGTGAGACTTCCCTTGTAACCTATTCCAGTGATATCCATTGAAGGTGACATGGTTACGCTGGTTGAGGTAACTGTTTCAATCTCATTCCTCTTTATTTTAGAGAACCTTGAATTATTGGTATTTTAAAATATATTTTGAACTAGAATAATTAAGTATATGTTATCTAGATTTATTTTGTCAAAGTTTTTCTATGTTTTCTTTTTGTTTTCCTTTGGCATAATGGGTGAATTTTATAGTTTGATGGAACTTATTTTTTAGATGGTGTTTTATAAATTCTAAGTGTTTAATAAAATGATAATTATGGTTTTATTCAATAGAAATGATTTTTAAAGGTGTTTGGGTAAAATTTTATTTATAAAATGGGATATTTTTATGGTTTAAAGGCTTTGTATGCTTACAAAAAAGTTTGCTTGATTTATTAAATTGTTTAATGAAGCCATTGGTTATTTGAGAATGATAGTGCCTTGATATTTTTTATGCATTTATTATGAATTACTTGGTTTTCAAATATGGTTTTAAATAGGGATTTAGAAAGGTATGGTTATTAGTTTCAAATACAAAGGCCTATTTAGCACCTTATAGAATAATATTTGGTTTATTTTTGGTTAATACCTTATTGAACCCCATTGTTATCTATTATTGATGTTTATGAGTATTGATGGTTGAATGAATAATGATTCATGTTTATACTTGGGGATATTTATTAAAGGGGTTTTTATAGGTGGTAAGTAAACTGTTATTGAATTATGTCACCTTGGACTATGCGTTTTTCATGTGATCCATATATGTTTTGATAGTATCCCACCTCCTTTATCTATACCATGGAGAACCCTAGTCTAATAAGTGGAAAATAAAGGAACAAATTCTTTACTAGTTGAGTGTTTGTGCTGTCTAGTGGACCATAGTTTAGATTTTTCTAGCTTTGTATGTGCCCCTAATAAGGATAGTTGGGAGTGATTCAGGTGGTGAGTGTAGGACCGTAACACCTATAGGAAGTTGGTTCCACATATGCACATAGATTATTTTCTCATTGGTCCATATAGAACTGCCTCATGATATATATTGTATATTATTTTATCCTTATTTTTTAATGATATTACAAATTTATTCATGATTTTAAGTTTTTTTAATCACTGTTTTTTTATTAAAAACTATCAATTTCCAATCAATGTTCATATTTTAATCATAAACATATTCTAAGAGTACTGTTCGAATTCATTCAATTCCACCATAATTTATTACTTTGATCATATCATTCAATATAATGATCCAAATTATGTGATTTTTACTTTTTTGTATTTATGATTCAAATTACAATAAATCATTAAACTCGATCTTGGTTTAGTTTGTCCATTTGAAGGGCTATATGAACCATACATGAAGGACCAATGAATCTACCAGAGAAACTAGACCAGTTGTGATGTTCTATTTTTTGGGCTCAAAATTTGGTGATACTCCACTAGAAGTCGAGGGACATTCCATTATAATTGGGATAAAAATTTAATGTCCCAATTTATCCTTAATGGATCCCAATTCATGTATGAAAGTACATTCTACAATTATGTTTGGGATTGAAGAATAACTCACCATTTCTGAATTTTCTACCAATAAACTCAACCAATTAAGATGATATTTTTTGGGTATAAATTAAAGAGTTAGGTTAAATACTTTTTAGAACATTTTGTTTCAAAATAAAGGCATATTCCTGACCTAAAACCCATTCATAATTATGATATGTAAAAAATTCAAGATAATTCTAGACAACTACACATGGTTTAGACAAAAAACCACATATTTAGATTCAAAAGTCCAATAGCCTCCAAATTTGGAGGTGTAGATCTTTAGGCTAGATTTACTAATAAGAGGGGAGGGGTGAATAAGTGGTTTATCTTTATGAATTATCTTTCAATAAAATTCAATCTCTTGAACTTGTTAAGGTTCTTGATCTACTCAGTGATAACTCTCAATATCACTTCACGTGCAGTGATAGTAATAGAAAGAGTAGCACACAATATTTTACAATGTTTGGCATAAAGACATAGTCCTTTCCACGTTGGTTATTCTCTCTAACATGGATTCTCAATTATGATCTTCACTATCAATAAAGTGATTACAATTTCTTTTAGATCTAACTGAAATAATTTTTCTCCAACTCCAACTGAGAGAATTTTTTTTATTTAGGCTCCAACCAAAACACTATTTTCTTTGACTCCAACTGAGATAATCCATTTGATTCTAGCTCTAACCAAAAGGATTTTCACTCAGGCTCCAATTGAGAGACTTAGTTTGCTTCTGGATCTAACCAGAAGGCTTCACCCTTCTTTAAGGATTAATCCACTACAGGTTGATCTATTGATCTTCCTTCATAAGGTTTCTGGATTAACTTGCTCATATAAAATTCTTGGGACGATTCTTCCATCTTCTAAAATAATTACCACACAAGATTTGTGCAATAGATTTACACAAAATCTTATTCTATTTTTGATACAAAAATGTATCAATTTCTTAAAATGATCTTACAAATTTTATATTATTTTTTCTCATCACCCGCATGAACATATTTATTCAAAAATATTTGGTGCATAGGGTATTAATAAATAAATGATTTAAATTCCATATTTTAAATCCTAAATTAAATGAGTTAAGAATTAAACACATTTAATTTTCTTCTTCAATTAATAATACCTGAATGAATGTGGGTATTCTTCATTTCTCATTTTTGAATACCCCATTATTTGTGTCATTTATTTTATGATCATTTAAAATACCTAAATTAAACTTTTTTGGGCATTTACTTTTTCATTTAACCTCATTTAAATACCTATGATGGGTATTCCATATTCTGTAAATGTATACCCAAGGGGTATATTGTACTGTATGCACAAAATCTATCCAAGGGATTCTCTTTATCTTACGCATCTTTGTTTAATTCGTGGATCATCTAGCCTTTACGCATGAAGGATTACTATTTATGAATACCCAAAAGACATGGGTATTCATTTCTTCTTCATGTGGTTCATAGCCATAACTCACCCTGCATGCATAGATTCATGCAATATAAAATACCTAAGAGACTCAAATTCTCTTCTTCTCTATACATTATGTAAATACCATAACTCACTGTCCACACCTCATTAAAACACCTAAATTAATAGGTTCTCTATTCTTCATGCGGAGTATTAATTTTTAATACCAATGGATCCACATCACACAACCTCTTCATTTCTCCATCATTCGATGCATATTAGTGTAACTATATGCATTTTTGATCATACATGTGCTTAAATCTCATTATTTACATTATCCAGGCAGACCAAATTCATTCGGTGATATTACCATATAAGCTTATCTATTCATTTATGGAAATTCATGAAAAAAATATGTAACAAGTGATTTATACTTTCTTGGATATCGGGAGATCACTGAATCTTAGACCAGGGGATAAAATATTGAACTAGATTAATGCCATGATCTACGTGGCTTGATCATAGTGGAAGAACCATACTACAAACACCATAGAACATGGGAGGAAGAAAACAATTTCTTAGGATGATCAGACGATCTAGATCAACATGATCAGATGGACATTCTTATACATGTATATTTTTAGTAGAGGAATAGTACCCCACATCATCTAATATTACATAAATCTCATCAATAGTTGAAGCACTGGTTTATTTTATAGTCTAGAAAAGTCACATACTTGAAACATTTTTAAGTTTCCAGTAGGTGGATTAGAAATCTTATAAATTATTTTTGTATCAAATTTTTTTAATACTTTTTTTTATTTTTGACTACTTGTTATATGTTTAATCAATGTTTAAAATTTCATTCATATTGGTCTTATATTTTATATTTTATAGGTTAGCAAAGTCACGTACCTGAATAAAAGATAAATTATGTTGAAACATTTTGTTTTATTTATATATATATAACCAAAACAACATAATAATAAAACATTAAAATTCAAAATATATAAAAAAACTAATTAAAATAGAAATTTTTTTATTCTTTTAGAGAAAATGAGGCATCGACGATTCCACCTTTAATATGTTTTTTTTAAAAATTAACCTATTCCATTTTTTTTTTCAGAAAACGTATAAAAAAAATATATGAAAACCCATGGATTTTAGGTCCCACCATTTTTATTAGGACAGTCCGTGAAAGAATCCATTCTCATTGGAACTCTTGTATTGTTCTCACACACCCTTGTTTTGGGCGGTTCCGATTGGATCCACATCTACGGGGTTGCTGGATGGGACATCAGTCTTGTATTTTCTAGCGTCTACCATTTTTGAGTCTTCATATATTCTCAAGTGGACCCTGGTTGTGTGATTTGTCTTGGATAATCCCCTATTACCACCCCATACCGACTCTCCCTACCGCCATGCCACCACACATGGTGGCCCCGCCACTACCACTTTGTGCTCTCTTCTATGGGACTTATACACAGTCCTACACCTTCTCAACCACTTACTTAGCTGGATAAGGTAGATCTTTATACCCACCTCACCAGTGTCTACATTTGGATTCCTTAGGATAACTGTCATTTTTAGCCACTATTTTTAATATAACCCCCACTCAAAGTTTTAGTCAAAAATTTTACCAAACCATTATCATATCTTCTCGACTTCTCTTCATAAAAAACATCATAAAAAATATATAATTACATTTTTTTCATGGCCTTAAATTAAATCATCTTCAATTCTTCTTCATGAAATTACTCTTTTCATGGAGTTAACTTGATGTGTATAATGTGATAAATACTTAGCACATGTGTTTAAACATTGAAGATTAGTTCAATAATCATTAGAGTTATATCATCAACATATTGAATGATTGACAAAAAATGCAACATGGGCTCAATAATCCCCCCTTTGTATTTTTTTTGTCAATATCTCTTCACATATTCAAAAAGGTAACATGTGTGCTCAATATTTTCTACCCCTTTGAAAATAAAAAGTTACGGACAAGTGGGGGTCTTCTCAACTCATCTTTCTTCTCAAAAACATATTCACATATTTTAAAAGAAAGGGATGATATTACATGATACTTATCACATCCATTAGCTAATAAAGTCTAAGTCTATGTGGGATAAACCATTGTAGAAAACAAGAGTGAAATAACCATGGTTGTAAAATGCGTTCATAACACATACTCACATATGATATCAAGCTCATAAATTCTCAAATAGGGGTTGAAAATAATCAGATTTACCAATGAAATGAAAAATCCTCAACCTTCAAGTTTGAAATCTGTCCAGATTTAGTAATATGTTAGGTTATTATTAATGTTTTCCCCCTTAATTTATGCACTCAATTCTTTAATTTCCAGGATGTTAGTAGAATCCACGAAGTGCAATCTCTTCAAGTTGTCCAAAAGTGAAATCCTCAAACATCTCCTTGAATTCCCTACATTTTTAGTTCAAAACACATGAAATAATAGGGAATAAAGAGAGACCTCTTGGTTTCTCAAAAATAAAATTCATATTGAGATATTCCTCTCAATTTGGACCATTTTTTTCTTACAAAATCAAAATGAGAATATTTATTTAGACTCTCCATTTTGTTTTGAGTCTCATTAATTTGACTATCATCTTTATTCCCTTCTTATTCCCTATGTTGAATAAAATTTTCAACCTCAGTCTTCTAAATATTAAAGTTTCCAATTGTGGATAAATTCTCATAATTTTTTGATTAATTTTATAGGAATACTTTCTTTTCATTAGATTTATCAAGTTTCTCAACCTCCTTTAATTATTTAGCAAATTTCAATTGGTTTGGCCAAACAACTAGGCAATCTTTCCAGTCATTCTCAGCCTTCTCAAACTTTTTACATGATTTTACACTAGTTTTCTTTTGAAACCTATTCCCTTTCAAAACATAGGTAACCTATCCTTACCATATTTTCATGCACACATCATCCTTGTGACCTTCTAAATTACATCTACCACAAACTTCTTTCAGAGTATGAAATTTGTTTTGTTTGAATAGTTTTGGTACAAATTTGTTCACATTAATTTTCTATGATATTTTTACTCAAATGTTTATTAAAACTCCCCCATAATTCTTTCATGATTCCTGGTAAATACATTTTGAACTAAAAATAATAGGCTTTGTGACTATTCTTACCTTAACACCAACAAAATTCTTGAAGCTTTATTCTCCCAAATTGGTTACAAATAAATCTAAATATGTGTTATTACTATATTATTTCAAAATGAGCCTCTCTTTTCTTAGGGGGGAGGGGGTTGTGGTCTTCTTGGAAAATTTTCTCAATTTTAACTTTTATAGCTACACTATTAGAAGTAACATATCCATCAAAATGATTAAGTGCACTTTTACCTTTCTTCTCTCCATATTGAGAAGTTTCTCCCTTGATCTCAATATATTTATTGAAATCTTATATGAAATTATTCAACTCATGTTGAACCATGAAACATATAGATTGTGTTTCAAAAAACTCTTGTTCTCTAGAAGTAAAATTCACTTCAAGATCACAAATCATCTTATCTGGTTTGAAAATTTTTAATTTGTGCATCTTGATATCACTGAAAAAAGATACTTATTTCTTGATCAAATTCTATTTTTCTTAATCAATAGGAACTATTTATTATTTATTAGTTTTAAAAATTAATTTCTTATTTTCTTTCTCAAGCTTCTTCATTTATTTATTGAAATATTTAACCTGTCCCATGCAGAATTCTAATTATTTTTTCAGCTTCCACTCAGGTTTTGTTCTTTCCTATTCATCATTACTAATACTTGATGCATCAATTATTCTTTTTGTATGGGAAAAGAAATTAACTTCATTATATGAAGAATCACTTGATGAAGAATCTTTCTTTTTTATTTCTCATAAGATTTATCTTCTTGCTGCTGTAGTGTTTCTTCTTCTTCTTATTTAATTTATGAGATCTTTAATCATCTAATTATAATCATGATTATGATTATTCAACCTTATTATTTGAAAAATTATTGAAAAAATAACCAGAGTTACCATAGTTGAAGCATTTAGGTGGATTCCTATTCTCTCCCATAAACTTTACTTTCCTAAACCCATTTTATATAATGGAAACAATTTGATTGAAATCATCATCATCATCACTATTTGAATCTTCATATTCTCTAACCTCATCTTCTATAACCTTTCTATTTATAATGGCTTTAAAGGACATTTCAATTTTTTATTTCTTCTTGAAAGCCAAAATTCTTATCATCTCATATGTTATGATAATTCTGTGTAGTTTATTAAGTGAAAAATCATCTATTTTTTCTAGGTATGATATTTTTGAATCAAAATGATTTGGAAAATTACTCATCAATTTTTTGACAATGATAGAGGCATTAGACTTGTCACTAAATCCAATAATATTTATAAATATATCATTTAATTAGTGAAATAGTTATAAATATTTTCTTCATTAATCATTTTGATATTCTCAAACTTACTCCTCTAAACTTGTAGCTTGGCTTCCTCAAATTTGATGTTGCCTCCATAACTGCTTTTCAGTTTTCCCATATCTACTTGGCTATCTATAGACCCATGAAATTTTTGTAGACCTTCTATAATATATACATCAAGATGGAATTTTGATCCTTTTCATCTAATTTCAAATTTATATTATCATCTTGTGTCATAAAATCATCAACAATGGGTGAAAAATCCATTGTTACAACATATATCACTTATAATCCAAGTGAAAAAGGTAAGGGTTATATCTTATTCTTCCAGATTTGATAATTCTCCCCATTAAAGGTGGGAACACCTCGACTATTAAAAAAATAAATATTCTCTATATGTTAGACTAATTCTTAGATCTTTATAGGGAACCTTATCTAATACCACTTGTAGAGCCCCAAACCAGATTAACCACTGAGAGGGGAGGGGTGAATAAAAATGGGTTATCTTCATGAATTCTCTTTATTTTAAATTCAAACTCTTAAACTTGTTAAGGTTCTTGATACACTCATTGATAACTCTAAATATCACTTTGTGTGAAGTGATAGTAATATAAAGGTAAACACATAGTATTTTAAAAGTTTTGGTTTAAATTTATACTCCTTTCCATGTTGGTTATTACCCCCAACATGGATTATCCATTATGATATTCACTATCTAACAAGTTATTAAAATTAATTTAAGCTCCAACTAAAAGTATTCTACTTCAACTCCAACTAAGAGAATCTATTTGCTTTTGGATCCAACTAAAATACTTTTTGTTATGAATCCAACTAAGAGACTCTGTTTTCTTATGGATCCAACCAAAATACTTTTTAATCCATCTTCAACTTAGAAAATCTATTTTCTTCTAGATCTAACCAGAAGGATTCACTTTTCTTCAAGGATTAATCCACTTTAGGTTGATTTTTGGATATTCCTATATGAGGTTGCTGGATTAACTTGATCGTGTACAATGATCGGGATGATTATTAATTTTTCTAAAGTCTTGACCTCACAATATGTGTAAAATATATGCACAAAAATTCATATTCTCTTTTTGATACAAAGATGCACCGAGTTCTCTAAATGATCTTACAAAATATATATTATTTTTTCCCATCATCTGCATACACATATTTATACAAAAATATTTGGTGCGTAGAATCTCAATAAATCAATGATTTAAATTACATAATTTAAATCCTCAATTAAATGTTGTAATAATTAAACACATTTAATTTCCTTCTTTAATTAATAACACCCTAATGAATTTGGGTATTATTCATTTATCATTTTTTAATACCACATTATTTATGGGTATTATTTTATGATCATTTAAAATACTTGAATGAATTTTTTTGGGTATTTAATTTTTCATGTAACCTCATTTAAATACCCATGATGGGTATTACATCTTTAGGCAATGTATAACCAATGGGTATACTGTACTGCATGGACAACATCTATCTGAGGGATTCTCTTCATCTAATGCAACTTTGTTTAAGTCACAAATCATCTATCCTTTATACATGAAGGCTTCTTGTTTATGAAAACCCGAAAGATATGGACATTCATTTATTTTTCACATGGTTCACAACCGCAACTCACCTTGTATGAATAGATTCCTGCAATATAAAACACCTGAGAGACTTAGATTCTATTATTATCCACAGAGTATGTAAATACCACACCTCACTATCTGAACCTCATGAAAAAACCTAAAGGATCGAGTTCTTTGTTCTTTATGTGGAGTATTCATTTTGAATACCTATGTCTCCACATCATGCGGTGCATGAATTTTTGATCATACATGTGCTTAAATCTCAGTATTTACATTCTTCAGGAAGACCAACTTTATCTGGAGATATTACCATACAAGGTTATCTATCCATTCCTATAAATGCATGAAAAACCTATTTAAAAAGTTATTCAGACTCACCTAGATATTAAGAGATCAATACGGCTTAGACCAAGGGATAAAATCTCAAACTATATTAATACCATGATATTTGTGGATCGATCATAGTGGAAGAACCATTATTGGGATGACCAGATGGTTTATACCATCATGATCATATGGATACACTTATATGTATATCATTTTAGTGGATACATAGTTCCCCGCCTCATGTTGTCCCACATCGATATCATCAACGGTTGAGGTGATAGTTTATTACTCATCACATGACATCGAATCACTAGAAGTGAGTACTGGGGTCCACTCCCGAACCTTGCTGGCACTACCCCATACTAGATCTACCTGCCACTGTTCTCCCCACATGGTGGCCCCACTGCTACCTCCTCTTTCTCTCTTCTGCAGGTCTTATACACAGGCCCAAACCTTCTCAATCACCTAATTAGTTGGCCAAGGTAGATCCTTATACCCACCTCAGTAGTGGATTCACCTGGATCTCTTAGGATGGATGGTAGGGTTGGCCCCTATTTTTAATATAATCCCGATTCAAAGTGTTAGCCAAAATTTCTACCAAACCATTCTCATATATTCTCAACTTCTCTTCACAAAAAAATGAAAAATATATAATTAAATTTTTTATGGAATTAAATTAAATCATATTCAATTATTATTCACATAATTACCCTTTTCATGGACTTCACTTAATATATCCAATGTGAAAAATCCTTAGCTCATGTGTTTAAACATTAAAGATCAGTTCAAAAATCATTAGAGTTACATCATCCACATATTGACTGATTGACAACAAATACAACATGGGATCAATATGAGGTTGTAATATATACATCCATATCTATACATTTGAATAATAATATTTCTTTATATTATTTTATCTTTAGGGTAAAATGATCGACCTAAAATAAAGTGTATTTTTGGAAGGTAAACAGTCCACCACATTGGGCTATAAATACATCCCCCTATTCTACTTGTAAGAGGTTGGCACTTCAGCACTCAAGGAAGAGAATTGGTATGACCATAGCCTTATTAAAGTCATTTTAGGACCTTCTAAACTCAAGTTTCTACTTGATATACCTCTCATAAAATCTTTATTTTCATGTACTATAATTGTTTTTAAATTTAATCATGTATGTTTGATTATAATTTCATTTGAAGTTTAATGCATGTATCATCATCAAATTATATTATTCTCATCCACTATCTATTGTGTAATATTAATGGTATTAAAATAATTTGAATTAAGTTGAAAACCCTTCCCTACTTCACACTTTCTCATTCAATCCAAAGTTCATGTTTAACTCTCTTCACTATTCGCGTGTGTGTTCGGCACACAACTCTTTTCTTACCTCATTCATTTTCTTATTATTTTAACTCATCATCATAAACACCATAAACCATATTAATAACCATTTAAATGGATTATTAAATAATCTATTGGGGTGAGTCATAATTTTAGGATATTAAGTGATTGAGATATTTCACTCCTTTAACATTATTTAAATTAATATTATGTATATCAAACAAAACATAAAAAAAACAAGAAAATGGAAAAAGTGGGTTGTGTCTTGGGTATGTCAAAAAACACTCTTCTTCAAACTGTAATCTTATTATAACTATTACAATTAGTTTTATGATGATCTCAAATAAGGGTTGGGAGATTATTTTGATATTTTTTCCAAGTGAAACTTCTGAAAAAAATAAAAAAAAACAAAATAAGAAGAAGAAGAAGAAAAGAACACTTGCATCATGTTTACTTAAGCCATTAGGATAAGTTTTGCGTTTTTTACATATTTCATCTTTTCCCACTCTTCTAATTTTCTCTATCTCTTATATTTATTGAAAAATTCTTACCCTTTTAAATATTTTTTTCCATTTCCATCAATGTCCCATTTCATAAAATGTTCATTTATTTTTCCATGTTGGTGTTTCCTCCCTTTTTACTATCTTTTAGACATCATATTCCTAACATCACATAGCCACTGAAACCATCCAAAAATACCTATTGATTCTTATTCACTTTATAATAGGGAGTGAAAGCTGATTTCTCTTATAAAATCTAATATTTTCATTTTTGATTGGTGAATAAGTGAACCTCATCAATAACTTGACATCATTGTGAGAGGTGTGATATTTGTGTGATCAAATTTTATATTTATACTTTTTAGTATGAAAAATTATTTTTTTACACATTATTGTGGTAAAAATTTGTGGTGTAATTCATTATGGATGAGTTAAATACTCTAGACCCCCCTAAATTGTAGAAAACAAAATTTAATATTTGTTGGTGAGTGAAAATGATTTTTTTGTGTGTTTGTGTTTTGTGTGCCTGAGGGAATTAAATATATTAAGTGTGGGGTAGTTTATATTACATATTAATTCAAGATTTTATGTTTTTAACATGAATTATTTTTCACTAAAAATGATTAATTTCTAGTCAATGTTCATATTTTTATCATAAACATATTTGAAGAGCATTGTTCTAATTCACTCAATTAAACTAAAATTTACTATTTTAATTATATAATTAAAAATACTAATAAAAATTATGTGATTATTTATTTTTAGTATTTCTAACTGAAATTAAAACAAATCATTAAACTAGATCTTGGTCTAGTTTAGCCATTTGAAGGTCCTTATGGACCACATAAGAGGGCCCAAGAAACCTGCTAAAGAAACTGGACTAACTGTGATGTTCTACTTTCTGGTATCAATATAAAAGTAATTTTTTTATACTCCACTATAAGTCTAGGTACATTCCATTACAACTTTTATAACAATTTCAAGTCCCATTTCATCCTTAGTGAGACCAAATTAATTCATGAAATTCCAATAAACAATTCTGCCTGGGATTGAAGAATAACTCACAATTATTGAATTTTCTACCAATAAAATCACCCAATTAAGATGATATTTTTTGGGTATAAATTCAAGATATATGAACATAAATTTTTACAATATATTGATTCTAAATGAAGTAATTTTCCTTACCTAAAGCCAATTCAAATTTAGTCCACAGAAATATTCAGGGTAATTATGGACATCAACACATGGTTTAGGAAAACAACATATATTTAGATTAAAAATTAAAATGGCCACCAAATTTGGATGCTGTAATTTAAACATTCATATATACAAATTTTAAGAAGAATATTTATCTATATTATTCTATATTCATGGTCAAATTATCAATCTAGCTTGAATGGCAATTTTGGAAGGCAAAGAGTCCACCACATTAGGCTATAAATACATCCCCCTATTCTCCTTGCAAGAGGTTAGCACTTCAGCACTCAAGGAGGAGTATTTAAATGAATATATACTTTAAAAATTACTAGGAGTAAATTATAAACTCAATTTTATACTTTATATACCTCTCCTACACTCTTTCATTTCATGCACTTCAATTGTTTTCAATTATAATCATGTAAGTTTTATTGTAATTTCATTTTAATTTTAATGAAAATATAATCATCATATTCTATTATTATTATCCATAATATATTGTGTAATATTTATGGTCTTAAAATAATTTTAATCAAGTTGAAAACCCTTCCCTACTTCACTTTATCATCCAATCCAAAGTGCATGCTTAACTCTTTTCACTGTTCGTGTGTGTGTTTGACGCACAACTCTTTTATTAACTTATTCATTTTATTTTTATTTTAACTCATCATCATAAAAATAAAAAACTATATTACTAACTATATTAATTTATGAGTAAATCATAAATTGGGGTGAGTCATAATTTAGTGATTTTAAGTGATTGATATCTTTTAATCCATTAACATTCTTTAAATTAATATTATGTATGTCAAATATGATGTGTTACTTAACAAGAATGTGAGTTATTTATTTATTGCATTTATTCTATTATGGTCGATCCTTGATGGTTTTAACTCATGTCATTATTGTTATTCTTTCATGACTTTCATGGAATTACATTATTTTATGGTTTACCTTGATCTTTATTTATACCTGAATGGTGTTTGAAGGTTTTAAAGGAAAGGGATAGATTATTTTCCAATGTGTACTTAAAATGGTAAATGAAAGGTTTATGTTGGGTTTTAAAGGAAACCATTTAAAAAGGGTGTGATAATTTTTGTTTTTTTTTCAAATCGTGAAAATGAAATGAAGACCTATTTGTTTCTATTTATTTCTATACCAGTGCACTTGATTTCTTTTATAAAAGGAATGAAATAGAATATTGGTGGAATCCTACTATTTATTGGATTACACCCTATATACTCATATTGGTGGGTAATTAGTCTTCATGTCTCATGTAAGTTTTCAAGTCTCTAATTTTGATATTTGGTTTACACCACTCTCCTTTGGGAAGTGGATGGATGTTGGTTCATAGTGGTGACTTGAGAGTTACATGGTTATGGGGTGGTTGGTATCATGGGGTTTTTTAATTGGTTTGGGTCATGTTATATATTTTTTTCTTCAGGTATCTTCTTTATTTCTTTGGTTTCTTATTATGGATTTAAAATATTTTTATAAAATGGTTTAATAAAATTGGAAATGTTTTGGTAAAATCTTTTGGTTATCATTTATAGTTATTCTGTGTTTGTATATTTTCCATTTTTTGAACTGGTTATTTAATTTTAATGAGTATCCATTATGAAGAGACCTCATGATAGGTTCCTAGTTAGAACCCATTATTTATTTTTTTATTATAAAGTGTGAAACCATTCCCAATGATCTTGGTCTGATACCCTCGACACTTTTCATCAAACTGTAGTGATTGAGAATGTGCTTTAGGCCTTGTAGAAGAGCGTTCTAAGTGATAAGTCAGGTCAACCTGATCCAGTTTATTAAAAAATGGTATCTAATACATATTATTATTTAGGTATTTATGGTAAATCAGATATAGGACCATCATAGCTTGAGAGGTGGGTGCAGGGGAGTTCCTAGAAAGCTCTTCTTCGCACTAAACCTCAAGTATCCATGGATGTTTAGGAGTTTTATTTTGAATTTCAGTTTTATAATTGATGATTATTAAGATATTTTAATATGGTATGATACTACTTTGAGTTATAGAGAGGTATTGAGAGTTATTTTAGGAGATTTCTAGTTTTGGGGTGAAATTGGAGGGAGTCCAGGAAGTGTATGATTAAGGTGAATGATTTTTCAAACCATGTGAAGGCCATGAAAAAAAATTCTGGGTGAATTTAGTGATTCTCTCCAAGCTATACATAGCGTTAAGACCTTGAAATTTCATTGTCTTTATTCCTTTGGTACTCTTTAGTTATATTATTAATTATGATGCTTGTTTTTGAATAATTAAGTGTAATTTTATGGATTGTAAAGGATATTTCACCAAGTTTTAAAGAAATGTTTTGTGAGTTGGGATTTAAAATGCCTGAAAAATCATATTTTGGATGTTTTGGGTTGCTTTTGGGAGAATTTTTTTAATTTCATTTATATTTATTTTAGTAAAATAAACTAATTTGGGTTGACTTAATTTTAAAATGTTTTAGGTATGTTCTATGAAACATTTTCAAAGATTTTAAAGTAAAACTATGAAGGGAATTTTATAATACTGAATTATTGGATTTATTATCATGTATCCCGTGTATTTATATTTAGGATATTTTGATTAAATGTTTTTTTGGTTATATTTTAAAATACAACCCCTAAAAAGGAATTGATAGGTCAAGGAGGGAATACTTGGAGTAGTCATCCTAATGAATCAGGAGTTGTCTTTCCAGTCTTTGACTGTGCCCAGATTCTTGATGGAGTGGTAGGGACATGTTTATATCAACTTGTGGATCATGCATTAGGGTTTATGAATTGGAATCCTCTAGCCTTATGCAGTGATTAGGTCCCTCAATATGGGATAAAGTGGCTAAGTAATGTCGAAGGTATCTTCGACTCCTTAGAATTTTCTAAGGTCTAGAGGGTCAAGAACAATACTTTATTGTTCAAGGGATTAGGTTTGTAATGGTGGAAGAACATAATTATTTATCAAATACTTGAAGGGATATCTTGGGAGTATTTAAAAATTATTTTGATCCAGTGGAATTACTCATAGGATGTGAAAGTGTTATCGATGTTAAAGTTCTAAATCATTCATCAAGGTGACCAATTAGTGAAAAAGTACACCAAACATTTTTACAGACTAATGCTCTTCTCTCCTGAGTAAGTTATAAACAATTCAAAGATGATTTAGTTATTTGAAAGAGGACTTCATCTTGACATCAGTTCAGTGGCAATTCTTCTTTTCCACATATATAGAAGTGGTTGGAAAATCTATCATCATTGAAGTAATTTTCATGAGGTAGTCTATAGAGATTGATGATTCAAACCTATTTCATTCCTCTAGGAGTGGGTTAGTCATTGAAGATAATAGGATAAAAGGGCCTATGCAGGTTGGTAGTTACCATGTGAAATTTCCTTCTCAACCTGATGTCACCGCTTTAGTGAAAAGGAAGTTTTTAGTATCATTTTATTGTGGAAATCCTAATAACCCTAATCCCTCATGTCCAACAACCCCAAAAACCTATCATATATGTGGCCACATTAGTTACCTTCAAATATTTTACAAACTGAGAAGGTGTTAGAAAAATAAGTTTCAGACCTAGCTTAAATCTGATCAGTAGTCTGTTTTATTTCTTTCACTGGTGGAGTTGGAAGTTGGATAGTATATTTAGAGGGTATCCTATTTTGTATTTTTCTTTTTATAGTACCTTTTCCACATAATGTGTATACACCATTTATTTTTTTATGTAATGTAGGAAATATTTTTTAGTTTAACATTATCATATTTTATATATTCTTTTCATGTTTTGTTTTGTTTTGGATATTTTTTTGGGATTTGGATTTGATGAAATCTAATAGTATTTCTCATTACCTTGTATCTTCATGTGTGGATGAATTGTGATGAATATATGTATGATCTTTTCCTTTCTTCTTTTATTAGGAGATTTATGAATAGTGGGGATACCTATAACAGGCCTCTGTGAATTTTATTTGTTCTTATGGAGTTATATTTTAGGTTAATTTTAGTTAGTATTTGTCATTGATTTTAGCTCTTATGACCTTGGATTTTATGAATGTTTTGGTTATTTTTTTTCATTGGTTCCACTTGGGATTTGATAGGTGCTTGTACATTGTGGTATGTATGTTGATATTACTAAATTTAAAGAAGATCAGAGGAATGATCATCCTAATTTCTCATCTTGTTTTTCTCCTTTTATTTTATTTGGTGAGAAGTCTACCTTTTAGGTTTTTTAGCATGTTATCAGTTGGTGAGTTTCAAACCATAATATGATACATAAGAGAAATCTATACATATTCTAATTTGAATATTTAAAATTTGGGTAGGTGATTGGGTACTTGTTATAGGTAAGGTGTTTTGTTATTCCCATTATACTAAGTTTTGGCGAATTTATAGGGTCATAAAGTGTCCATGTGGGGAGGATTGTGACACCATCAATGTCACTTCCCCATATCATGAGGTTAACCTATCCCTTGATTTATGAGCATTTTGGGGTGAAATTTTAGGAATTTTGAAGCTTTTTAGGGAACATGTCTTGTTGTATGATTTCTGTTTAGAGTAAACTATGTGACCTCTATAGTATTTTGATAGTGGTGATCATACAATTAATGCACGGTTTGAAAAACCATGTGAGTAAACTATGAAGCTTGCTCAGTTTTGGGAATTTTGGATTTTTAAAGTTATTTTTAATTGGGGGATCTTCCTTTGTATTCTCAACCATGAACCCCACATCCTAGGAGTCTTCTCCAGCCATTCCTCTCCCTATCCTCACCTTACTTGGTGGATTTCTGATGGTTTCTTGGTGATTTCTTTACCAAATTTCAAGGCAAGGGTCTTAATCTCCTTCTCCTTCCAATTTATCTTTTTTTCTTCGTGTTTTCATCTTCATCTCCAACCCCAATATCCATATATGAAAATTATCATGACTATGGATGTTCTAAATTAGATTTTTTGGTTTCTATGGGTTGTGACACTTACTTTGTAACCTATCTATTCCTATAATATTCATCGAAATAGACATCGTTACTCCAGTTGGGGTTGGAGTTTCTATCTCATTCCTCTTTATTTGAGAGAACATTGAATGATTAGTATGATAAACTTACTTTTGAACTATAATAATGAATTTAATGTTATCTATATGTTTTTTAATGGTTTTCCATGTTTTCTTTTGGTTTTACTTTAATAAAATATTAATGATGGTTTTATTCAAGATAAATGGTTTGTTAAAGGTGTTTAGGAAAAATTTGATTTATAATGTGGGATGTTTCATGGTTTAAAGGATTTTCATGTTTTTTAAAAGGGTTATGTGTATAGAGACCCAAAATTTAGTATCCTAGATCTAGTGCATACTTTATTACAATGGAATAAGATATAAGATATCTCATCCCTAAGGACTGATCAATTTAGTAGTCTTGAAGAACTGGATATGTATATGATTCTCATATTACATTGGAAATTTAAAATACATAGAATAAGAAACATTCTCACATCCTTGATATTATTCATAACATCATTCTTCATATATTGGGGAAAGGAGAATGAATAAAGGTTTAACTCATATACTCAATAAGGGTTATTTATTATAAAAGCTATCATGAGTAAATAAGGAATAATCAATATAGTAAGGTAAATAATTGAAAAATACATGTCATTTAATCAATAAATTGAGCATTAAAATATATCCATGGATAATATCAATATATAAATATCATGGACAATAAAAACAAATTCTAAATGAAGTAAATGCTTAATATTAGATGTAATGGTATTAAACTTCATGATATATTTACCATCAAATCATTATGTCAAGACAGTTTAATTAATAGGTAGGCATACACCAAAAATATATTTAAAAAGGATTTCCATATAGTTTGTCTCATGATACCTGTCAATGCATCAATGAGACATCAATAACTAAGCCCCACCTATCAATGAATTTCTAATGCATTTCTCATATATTGAATGATCAATTTAATTAAAAAATAACATGCCTTATCAATAAATTTCTATATTGATTAAGGAATACAAAATATTATTATTTCCCTAGTAAATCAAACAACTTTCAAAGTAAAACAGTATATGTAGAAGTTTTATATAGTTTAGACAATAATCACATCCATACTAAAAATAATAGGAATATTTAGGTGAAATGTAATTTCCAATGATCATAAGAAAGTGAATGTTTTATGAGAAAGTTAATAAATACAAAATTAAAAAAGGAGATAAAATATTCCAATTTGTTTATCACAAATATAGGTTTTGTAATAAAGTAACGTCCTTTGAAAAAATAAAGAAAATGGAAGTGAAATATTAAAATAATATTTTATTAAATATTTTTATTTATAAAACCATTGAAATTTTTTAGAATAAACTAAATAGTGTAAAGCATTTATGGTAGCAGTAAAATTTGTTAATGCTGTATACATTAAAGAAAACATTTGTTTTGAATCAGTGATATATTTTTATTTTAAGTTTCCTTCTTTCTAAAACAACCTTTGCCTCCCATTAAAGATTTAGCACTTTCTCTGAAAACAAAACAATCACACATCCATAGGAACACAAGAATTTACATGGTTCACTACTCAACAAGAGTAGCTACATCCTTGGTATGTTTGAAAAAAAATAGAATACCACACAATCCACTATAAAACAATACTTTTTGTGTGGATACAATGAGTAGTATATGCCATTACACTCATGTAGAACTATGTTCAATACAAAATTTCATGTACTTTAAGTAGAACAAAATGATATAATAAATTTTTTTATAATAATTTAAGAAACATGTTGTTGTGTTGACTTGTCAACTTTCACAAATATAATCTTCAAAAAACAAATTATTTACTTTCTTACCCAGTAGTAAGTACAAACTTATTCTAGAATTTGTAATGATACTCAGTTCAATTACCCAGTCCAAAAACTGTTCCAGAATACTATTGAAATAATTCTAAACTTCTTCTATATGAGTCTGAAAATCCCAGTCTGATTTCTCCGTCCGATCTAGAATTTCTGATTACAATATCATCTCTTCTCCTTTTCTTATTATATTTGGAAAACTTCCTTAGTAATTCTTAATCCAAAAACTTTTTCTCTCTATAAAATTTCAGCTCTATGCCTTCTCTCTTAAATAGTACATCTATGTCAGAAAGTAAAAAATACTTTCACTATATATAGATGATCCAAATAAGGTTTATGCGGGATTCTAAAAACTTTTACTGCTCAATAAAAATTTCCAAAAAATAAATTTTCCTTACATTTAAGACACATATTTGACTTCTTCAATTCTTCTAAACTCTTATTATTTCTTATTTAACCTTCTTGAATCTTCTCACATATTCATCTCACTTGATATTTTCTTAAAAATATTCAGTCTGATTCCGATTGTCACTTTGATTTCCTTATTACAATGAAGTAATATGCTCAGCAAAAAAATTATTCATTACGTTGCTATGAACCAATTTAAAAGCAAACAAACACATGTCTTCTCATTACGATAATTAGAACCAACTAATTTTTTTCCCAATTTGATTCTTTATACCAACTGATAAAACAAATTCTTTGAAAGCATTCTTCCATAAAAATTGTTTCTATTTATTTATAATTCAATTTATTTTATCTTTCCATAAACATAGTGTAAACTTCTAAAAATTCCAACACTTATCAACATTAATTTTAAACTTATTTGACAAAAAAATTATCTAAACTCTTCAAACTACAGGTTACCCTTGACAATACAATACACTTCAAAAAAAAAAATCCTCTTCTTATTTTCTTCAGATTGATAATCCTACATTAGATTATGTTATCGGTGTTAGTGCTGGATTGATTGATCTCTGATTCACTATGATGGATTGGTGACAGTGTCAGTATGATGGCTCTTAAACCTATTTTTAAGGTAATAAAAATTATTTTCCTCTTGACCCAATTGAAAAACAACCAAAAATAAATCTTAATGAAAATATTTGACTATATTTTTGATTGATCTTTGATATGATTTTACATTGGTTTCAACAACTTCATCTTCTTCATTAGTCCCAACATCCCCCAATAAAAACAATTCTGCCTTTGATGATCAATGGAACACCACATTCAATGGACCAGATCCCGTAGTTTCGACTTCAAAAACTTATTTCCTTTTATGATTATGATACATATCAACTTATTTCTATGAAGATTTGTTTCTTTTGGCTTTTAGGTATGACTGAAAGATAACATCTTCATTTGTCATGTTATGAACAAAATATTACGACCTTCAAACCATTATGCATCTGGTGATCTCACACCGATTTATTGAGGCCAAAAAGCTTTGTCTTCACAAACTTTATTCTTTCACAAAATTCATCTTGTATCGTGACTTCCTCATGACTTTGAATATGTTTAGGATCATCATAGCATCATATGACTAATAATGAAAGTATTTTAACTTCTCATCCTTCCAGTACTTATTTCTTTCCAACCCTCAATATGACTGGCAGCACAGACTCTCCCCCTTTCTTTTATAAGTATAACATAACAAGTTTTAAGATAAATTATGATTTATGACAAATACAAGATCATATGAGAATCATCATATTTACATAAGATCCATTCAGACTCTAAAAAAACTTCTCATTAAGATCTTACTTTCATAATGGACCCAAGGAAAGTCTGTTGAACCTTTTCTCCTGGAAAATAATCATTTTAATATGATAGGATTTCTTAAGAATTTTGAGTCTGATTGAATAATTAATAAGTTGAGTCTGATTGTCTGCAAATACAAAGTGAATTTATTTCTTTCTTTTTTGAAAAAAGGCAAAACTTGTAAAACAAACAACTTATAACTTCTAAAAACAACTTCCCACCAACTTGGTCCCAACAATCTCTCCCTTTAGATTTTTTTGTCAACCAAGATTTATAAATCACCGAATTTTGTAACCTCAAGCTATATATTACTTATAAATAATTCTAAGCCTACGTGAATAAAATCAATGTAGGAAACAATAATTATTGATAGGAAATCTATAATGTCCAAAATTAGTGACTCGTGAACCATCTTCAACTTCTCTTCATATCCTTCTTCAATTCTTACACTTTCCTAAAAAATAAAGTTTCCTATAACTACTCTAAAAAATAGTTAGAATAATTCACACACTTGTATGCTGATATCAAAGATTACCCACAACCCCCTATATACAAGCTTCCTTAAAAGGATTAACATATTTCAATGGATAGATTTATGAAACAATTATACCCCTTGACAACACTATGAAATGACTATATGAGAGAGGAGACAAAAACACATATATATACCTTAATGAAAAAGAGGTTGGATGCCCATGTTAAAACTCAGTTTTTTAAAAGGTTCATTCGATAAAGGTTTTTTGAAAATGTCAATAACTTGTTCTAATGTAGGAACATACTCCAACTTAAATTCGTTCTTCTCCACATTATATTTGATGAAATCATATTAGATATCAATATTTTTTGAATTATAATGTTGTACCAAATTTCTTTTAAGGATTATTTCACTTTTATTATCATAACCTAGGAGAAAGGATAACTTTAATTTAACAAGTAAGTTTTCAAAATGAGTCTTCATCCATATAAGTTGGGTAATAGATTGACTGGTAGAAACATACTCAACTTCTTCCATGCTAAGAGTTACTGAATTTTTTTTATTTGTATGCCAACTAACACAAATTTTACCCAGAAAGAAAACTACACTAGATGTGGATCTTCTACCATAAACATTTCCTTCACAATAAACATCTAAATACCTAAACAAGTGAATACTTTCTGAGACATCATATAATGGCTCAGACCTATTTGGTCCATTTATTGTGAAAATATGGTGTTTGAGGTGTTTCAGGAGGTATCCCCAACACTTTTTCAATTTTCCAGTTCGGTGAACAGTTCCAAAAGTAGACAGTTGTGAACAGTGAAATGGTAACCTTCTATGAATAGTTCCATTAATGAACAGTTCTATCAGTAACCTCTAATGGTAACCTCTATTTTCTTTTCCAAATTTCCAATTTTGTGAACAATTCCATCGGTGAACAGTTCTATCAGTAACCTCTAATAGTAACCTCTCTTTCCTTTTCCAAATTTCTAATTTTGTAAAAAATTCCATCGGTGAACAGTTCTATCGGTAACCTCTAATGGTAACCTCTCTTTCCTTTTCCAAATTTTCAATTCTATGAACAGTTCCATTGGTGACCAGTTCTATTGGTAACCTCTAACGGTAACCTCTCTTTCCTTTGCCAAAATTTCCAATTCTGCGAACAGTTCCATCGGTGAACAGTTCTATCAGTAACCTCTAATGGTAACCTCTCTTTCCTTTTCCAAATTTCCAATTCTGTGAACAGTTCCATCAGTGAACAGTTCTATTAGTAACCTCTAATGGTAACCTCTATCAGTAACCTCTAACAGTAATCTCTATTTCCTTTTCCAAATTTTGAGTTCTGTGAACAGTGTTTCCAGAATAGTGAGGTTCTAACAGCAACCTCTATTTCCTTTTCCAAATTTCGAGTTCATGAACAGTGTTTCCAGAACAGTGAGTTTCTAATAGCAACCTCTATTTCCTTTTCCAAATTTTGAGTTCATGAACAATGTTTCCAGAACAGCGAGGTTCTAATAGCAACCTATATTTCCTTTGCCAAATTTTGAGTTCATGAACAGTGTTTCCAGAACAGTGAGTTTCTAATAGCAACCTCTATTTCCTTTGCCAAATTTTGAGTTCATGAACAGTGTTTCCAGAACAGTGAGGTTCTAATATCAACCTATATTTCCTTTGCCAAATTTCGAGTTCATGAACAATGTTTCTAGAACAGTGAGGTTCTAACAGCAACCTCTATTTCCTTTGCCAAATTTCGAGTTCATGAATAGTGTTTCTAGAACAGTGAGGTTCTAACATCAACCTCTATTTCCTTTTCCAAATTTCAAGTTCATGAACAGTGTTTCCAGAACAGTGAGGTTCTAACTGCAACCTCTATTTCCTTTTCCAAATTTCGAGTTCATGAACAGTGTTTCCAGAACAGTGAGTTTCTAACAGTAACCTCTATTTCCTTTTCCAAATTTTGAGTTCATGAATAATGTTTCTAGAACAGTGAGGTTCTAACAAAAACCTCTATTTCCTTTTCCAAATTTTGAGTATGTGAACAGTTTTTCCATCTTCCTACAGTCTCACCCCTTAGACATTTCCTTTGACATAAAATACATTTAAAGCCTTATTTTAAAGACTCTAAGGCCAATTCAAAGGACATAAATCCTATATTAATTATTAATAAGGCTTGGTATGTTTTTACTTGGTCAAACTGCATGGTTTAATGTGATCCACTTTTAATGGGATATCAAGCGTATCTTAAACTACCGCTCTATTAAATCTTCTAAAGGGACGGGATATCTTCCTCCAAAATTCTTCCTCTTTTCTCTCAGCTATGAGACGCTAGAACCTTTCAATCCATCTCATAGGAGTTTCATAATAAATCATTCCTCCTCGGATTAGTTCTGCTCTGTCTTGATTCCACCAAGCTGTATCGATCAATCTTTGATATAAGGTATGTTTTATCATCATTCTTTTGGGGTTCATCTTCTCTTGTTTCTCCTTTACATTATTATAACATGTAATCTACATGCTTATAATGGGGTTTTTTCTTGGGTTTTGGTTGGTGAGGTTGTACCATGGCATCCTCGGGTGGATGAAATTGTCACGAGAGGAGGATCCTGACCCTTTGGGTGGCTAAAGAACGTCAAGAACTGTTTGAGGTAGGGGACTCATTGCTTATCTTTTATTTTACGTGCAACTATATTGTTATCATGTTTTATCCCACTGGATCATAATGGAATTGACATAATAAATATTTAAACTGGATAAATAAATTGATATCGGTCGTATGTTATTGCCCTTGTTTTCTAGATAGCGTGATATCCGTGCTTGCTTCGTTTAGATGTTCGTTCTTGATAAAAATTAGTAAAGAACATAAACTGGAATTAATTGATAACTATTGGCTATGGATAAAGAGGCATGTAAATGAATCTGGTTCTTCTTGTTTTAATTTGATGTTAATTAAATTAGTGCAGTAATCATGTTTAATTATTTGTAATAGCTTATTGATTAGGTTTCCCGAATTTTGGAACCTATGAATAATAAATCTATTAATTCAAGATGGATTAAAGAACTGATTGTTTGATAATTACTTGAAGGGTTCTGAGTTACCCTCATGATTGTTAAAGGGTCAATAGCCCAATTGATGTGATGTTTGTTTTCCTGCTGCTTGTTTTGTGATGTGAGCCTGGATGGCTGTTGTTATATGTGGGGGAATAGAGACTTTTGGTTGTGGTAGAAGATGATGCCTAGAGTGGCGAGATGCATCTGTTTATGCATGTGGGTGTCGAGGAGGACACCAGGGATGATGGAATGAGATGGATGTGATTGTTGTATTCTTGCTGATTCTTATTGGTTGATGATCTGCTTTACTTTTCCCCACTGCTCAAGGAAGCTGGTCTTGCTTACCCTTCTTCCGAAAGAGGCGAAGACGTGCGGGGTATTCCACATGCTTTCTATTTTTAGCTTCTCAAGGGAGGACGGATCTACGCTCTTGGTATAGGAAGAAAAGACTCAACGGGTAGTACATCTACTCACTGTGTTGAGCCCCTTGTGTTTAATATCATAGAATGTTTTTCTAGAATGCCTGGGAATGTGGGAAAGTAATTTTTTAATGAATATTTGAATAAATGGTGTTAACCCAAGGGGTTTGAGTTTGCTGGAACATAATGATGAGGTTGTAATTTTGAATTAATAGAGGACTTTGGGTGTGATGCTAATGAAATTTAATGTGGAATTGTTCATGGTTAATTAATGTTTAAAGAATTAATTAACATAAAGTGCAACTGGTAAAAAGGGAATGAAATAATGTATTAAAGCTCTTTAAATTATTGTGTGCTTATAGGATACCTAGTCTTAGAAGTGGCAGCCTGGAGTTCGAGAGACATTGGCTGCAGTTGAGTGTAAGAATAGGTTATGCCCATAGTGTGGTTGTGAGATATAGTATATTCTATACTTTTTGTGTATCTATACGCTACTCCACCCTATTAGTAAGGGAAACTGACACCCCAGGGATTCTGAGCCCTAGGGGGTGTTTTACCCAACATTCCAGTGGGAGGATGGATGGATGCCTACCCCCTTTGGCTCCGATCTCTTCTCTTGGTAGTTACTTGTGCTCGCAGGCACATTGGTTAGTTTTTCCAATATATGTGTGTAGAGGGCTGTAATGGCTTGTGGTTATTCACACACATATATTATGAATATAGTTTTTTATGGACTACTATAGGTGTAACGTGTATAGACTGTGATGGATTAAGGATCCTTACTCGGTGTATGGGCTGTAATGGATTGAGGTATAGTACCCGACGTATGATTCATGTTATGTGAGATATGGTGGATCCCGGAAACTACTTGGTTACTTTGGTGTGTAGATGTGGTAGTTTTATTACACGAGGTTCATATTGTGGTGCTTCGCCCAGGTATCTACAGGAAAGCCTTTTTGGAGAGAGATGCTTAGGATTTACGACGTAAGGGGAAAAGTGGAAAACCAGGTGGGAAGTAGTATCGAGTTACCCTTGATATTCTTTATTATATGATATATTATTGTATTCATTACTTGGTGAGAGTATCCATGGTGAGGTTGGGAACTTATTATACCTGTTTAGGTGATGAGTTTGTTTCACTTGTCATTCAATATCATTTAGCATGCTTTCTTTACTTTTTCATGAGAGGTTTCAGGGAGGATCCTACTAAGTATACTGTTATACTCACCCTATGTATATACAAACTGTTTTTCAGGTCACTTGGAGAAGGTTGGAGATCAGGTTGGTTACTACTTGCTTGTGGTTGCGGAGCTGTTCGGGATTGTGTTTGCTATTGTTTTACTTTTTTTTGGGTAATTTCAGTTTTTCCCCTTCCAATTGTAGTACTTTTTCATGGCATTACATATGTGAACTTGGGTTTCTTTTATATTTCAGTTCTGAGTTGGAGTTGGTTGGTGTCTATCTTATCTCTCTCTTCCAAATGTGTTCTCTTAGAGGGTAATGCCACCCATTTGTGTGTTTACTATACCCTCGGTGCTAGTAGCCAAACCGGGGCCTACTAAAGGCAGGACTCATGGGTCATTATATAAGGCCCCATCCTTAAACATTACTTAATCTTGAGTTATTACAAGATTACACATTTAGGATCTTTTCAGGTTTAGAGTTTTAGAGAATTAGATCATAAATCATGCATTACATTCCACATTTAAAAAAATTGGTTACATAAAATATAGTATTCATTTTTTTCCCATCAACAGAAACATATTTAAAACAAAACATGGATTCTTTCATGACACTTCCTTGACCCTATCATCACATCATGTACTTTTCCCTTGACCTGTGAAAAACATTTTAAAAACTTGGGATGAGTATAAAAAGCTTAGTAAGGGATATAAAAGTACGAAATGAAAACATTAGTCCATGTATGAAATCATACTTTACTCATAAAACATAATCATTTTAACATACCTCATAAAATCATGAATAAATCATAGAAATCATAAGACATAAAGGTAACTTGAGGCATTCATAACATTCTTACATAGGGAGTAACCCTCATGGTTACGTTTGTAATACCCATCACAGTATATTCCCTAAATATCTTTGGAGAAACCTTAACGTTTAACTCCTTCGCGTTATTCAATGCATTGGAGAGCTATATCAGGATCAACCACCCTTATTTTATCACGGAACCACCCATCTTCATAACAATTCCCAAGAACCATAACATAATCGCGTCACATAAAACATGCATAAAGGAAACATAACATTTCCACTTTTCAATCACAAGATATCAATACAAAACATTGATATAAAAAAATTATGAAAACCACTTTCAATACCAAAATAAAAGAAAAGTAAAACATGGTATTTATTTTTTTTCATTTTTTTTAAAAAGTTATGGCTTGTAGAGGAAGCTGAAGCTCAAATAATGGTCACGACGACGGAGAAGTCGTTGTCGCCGCATACGTATGACAAAAAAAAACATTCCCTTTTTTCGTTTAGTAAACGCTTCGTATAAAAATATTCCTTTTGAATAAATGTAAAAGTCAAAGGGTTTATACACCGTATAAAATAAAGTTGTGTATAAAACATAATATGCCTCAATGAAAGGAGATTGAGACGAAGTCCCTTACCTCGGGTCCGACTTGACTCGATCATTCTTTAACGTCATGAATAATAAACTTGAGTTAATTTATACTTGATTAAGAACCTTTTTCAAGTTCATTATTCCTTTTATATCACTTATTACCATGTTATGAACACTATGTAATTATTTAAGTTAATAATGGTCGTTTTGTCAATCATTAGTACTTGAGTCAAAAATAAACTCTTTATAATTACAAGTTGTTCATGTGGTAAAATATCCATTATATCCAGAATTATATTCATAATGTAGATATAATATATATAATATATATCTAGTATATACAATCATTTACAATATTACATAACATTTAGAGGTAAGAAATGAAATGCACCGTTCATGGAGACGGTAAGCCGTACGTACGCATGAACGCTACTTTCATTTCTATTTCGTATTTTATGGAATGGAATAATAATGATATAAAGGTATATTATAATTCCATTATAATATCATTTATAATATCATTAATTACATCCTTTATACATCCCACATATGGCATTAACGAATCAAATCACTTTGAGGGGGCAGTAGTCCACACTTCCTAAAATGAAGATATCACGTATACCCATAATGGAATCCATAAAGGTATGCCATAAATGAAAAATACAGAAGATTAAGGAAAACATAAACATATTATATATCATATATAAATATAGTGACATATTAATGTCCACCTTTGAAGGTGTTATAAGAATATTGAACAATCATCGTTTCGTGAGGCATAAATTCACCATCCACGGAAACAGTATGGTCTTTAACCATTAGATGTAGGTGTGTGTAAGTGTAGCTCAAATAATTCTTATAAAAACATCCTAGTATATTTAAAATAATGGTGTTTTTACAAAAGAAATGAATAAAAAGAGTTTAGGGGGTTGGAGAAGCAAAATAAAACAAAAGAACATTAGAGAAGTCTTTACCTTTAAATCGGGTAACTCCTCTTGGTCAGAACCAAAAGGGTTTCCTAAAGAGCTTTCTACCTAAGGTAAGGCTTCTAGGATGAAGAGAGGGATGTGGAGAGATAAAGTGAGTAGAGATTTTCCGAGCCAGTGGCTTGAGAAGTGTGGGTAATGAGGTAGAGTTGTGGGCCTTTTATAAGAGGAGAGGAGGGGCACTCTTGGAAAGGTATAAAATGTTACTTTATTTTCATATGAGTTTCGGATTTTAAAGGTCCCAAATTGATTTATTTCGAGGATAAGGTGATAAGGGTTCGAAATATACTCATACAATAGGTCTTTGACAAGTGTAAGTCTTAGATTTTACATTATCTTTTCATTTTATTTAAATCGTTCATTAATGAGGTAATCGCTGCATCATCATGATGTCATAAATAATATAATTTAGTTAATGTCTAAAAATTATAAAAAAAATACTATGATGTAGGAAATATTTTTATCTTTCCAATGAATATTTATATTCCAATATATTATTTATGTATAAAAAATTAAAAATGTTTTACTCAGGTGATACATTCTTTGTTATATTTAACTTTCTTTAAAAATAAAAAGATAAAAAGTCATTATCACACAAAAGTGATTCCATGGGGTCCCCAAGTTTGGCACAAGGAATCCCATGGTCGGCCATGACACAACCAGGATCATTAGGACACATTTTGGGGTCATTTTTTTATTATTATGATATTATTTTATTATCCTTAACTACCTGATTACTAATTAATCAAGATAATTATAGATAATTACCATCGTTACTATTCATAATGTCAAAAAAAAAGAGTCTTGATTACATAATTTGGACCTTATTATTCCAAATATGTAATCCATTTTACCAAATTCCAAACACAGAAATTTCAATAATTAATTTAAAAATAATTCTCGTTGTCAAAACAAATAGCGGGTTTTTTAGAAACAATATCTATGAAAAGTTTGGCACTTGTTTATAACCAATTCCAAAGTGAAATTAATCCTAATGGCCAACATTGGATCAAATGGTAAAAATATATTATAATTACACTTTAATACCAATTAAAAAGATAATCTAACCATATAATTAAATTAGATGAGAAAGCAGTTTTGATGTAAAATGCAGTATTTTTCACTATTCATAAAAAAATGAACATTGTCAGAAAAATACCAAAAAATTATCCAATGTAAATTTAAATGTCCCAATCATAAATAATATTTTTATTTTTAAAAATATATCTTATAAAATTGTCAAAAGTTTGATTTAAAAATTTTTTGCCATCAAAAGGCAGTAAAACGATCTTATAAAAATATCAGTGTATTCCATGCTTAAGATTGGATTTATTCTAATTTTAAGCCTCTAAAACACTATCTAATTCATAAATAGACATAGATAAAAATATATATTATTCATTACTTACTTGTGATGTTACATCCTTCCCTCCTTTAGAAAATTGCGTCCCCGCAATTTATTTACTTATCGAATAAGTGGGGGTATTTATCCCTCATTGCATTTTCAAATTCCCATGTTGCCTCTTCCATCATGTGGTTTTTCCACAAAACCTTTACTTGATGAATCACCTTATTCCGCAACACTTTCTCCCTATGGTCAAGAATCTGGACCAATTGTTCCTCATAAGATAAATTCTATTCCAGCTGAACTACCTCTGGACTCAATACATGAGATGGATCTGACATGTACTTCCTTAACATTGAAACATGAAAAACATTGTGTACCTGAGATAAACTCGGAGGTAAATCCACTCGGTATGCAACTGATCCAACTCTCTCCAGAATTTCATATGGTCCAATGAACCCTGGACTCAGCTTTCCTTTCTTACCAAATCACATCACACTTTTCCATGGTGAAACTTTGAGAAAAACATGATCACCTACCTCAAAAGAGAGATCCTTCCTCCTGTTGTCTGCATAAATCTTCTGCCTACTATGAGCTATTCTCATGTGTTTCTGTATCAGCTGAACTTTTTCTACCAACTCTTCTACCAATTATGGTCCCATCAACTTCCTTTCACCTACTTCATCCCAAAAAGCTGGAGTTCGACACTTCTTCCCATATAATGCCTCAAATGGTGCCATCTGTATACTGAAATGAAAACTGTTATTATAAGAAAACTCAACCAAAGAAAGATTTTGGTCCCAACTTCCCTGATAATCCATCAAACAAGCACGTAGAATATCTTCCAAAGTCTGAATCATTCGTTCTGACTTCCCATCTGATTGAGGATGAAAAACCGTACTAAAATTTAATTCAGTACCCAACGACTTCTGAAGGCCTTTCCAAAAGTTAGAAGTGAACCTGGGATCACGGTCAGATACAATAGAGAGAGGAACTCCATGTAACCTGACTATCTATTTAAGATCCAAATGAGAAAGTTGATCTAGGGACAAAGTATCTCGTATAGCAAGGAAATAAGAAGATTTAGTCAAGCGATCAACTATAACCCAAATTGAATTATTACCTCGAGGTGTCTTCGGCAATCCCACAACGAAGTCCATGGATATATTCTCCCATTTCCACTCTGGCACTGGTAAAGGCTGAAGCATCCCTTTTGGTAACTGCCGATCTGCTTTAACCTGTTGACAAGTCAAACACTTCACAGTAAAATCAGCAATGTCTCTTTTCATTCCATCCCACCAGTAGTACTCCCGAAGATCTTTATACATCTTAGTACTGCCTGGATGAACTGAAAATGGAGAACTATGAGCTTCACATAACAACTCTCTCTTCAACTGTGAATCACACGTCACACACAATATCTTCCCAAATCTCAAAACACAATCATTATCAATGTTTAATTCAGGAAACTTACCCTTCTGAACCAGCTCTACCTTTTTCTACAACTCACTGTCTTGCTTATGTGCTTTCTTAATTCTGTCTGATAGAGAAGATTTCACTGATACCTAAAACAAAACAGAAGAACATCCTGCACCAACAACTTCTATGACAAAGTTCATCAAATCCTTAACCAAAGGATCACGTTCCAAATGCAACATCGTTAATGAAGCATTACTTTTTCGACTCAAAGCATCAGCCACTTTATTTGCTTTTCCCGGATGGTAATGAATTGTACAACCATAATCCTTGATTAATTCCAGCCATCTCCTCTGTCTCATGTTAAATTCTTTCTGAGTGAATATATACTTTAAACTTTTGTGATCGGTATATATTTCACACTTTACTGCATACAAATGATGCCTCCAAATTTTTAAAGCAAAAACAACAGCAGCTAATTCCAAATCATGTGTAGGGTAATTTACCTCATGAGTTTTCAACTGTCGTGAAGCATAACCAATTACCTGATCATTATGCATTAGGATGATACCAAGTCCTTTCAATGAAGCATCACTGTAGATAACAAACTCACTATTCCTGGAAGGTAGTGCCAAAACTGGAGCATTCACCAATCTTCTTTTCAGTTCCTGAAAACAATCATCACATTCTTTTGTCCAGATAAACTTAACACCCTTCCGAGTTAGCTTAGTAATTGGACTAGATAACCCTGAAAAATTTCTAACAAACCTTCAGTAATAGCCTGCCAAACCAAGGAAGCTATGAATCTCAGTTACATTTGTGGGTCTTAGCCATTCTTCAACAAACTTTGTTTTTGCAGGATCAACAGTTATCCCATCTTTAGAAACAATGTGACCAGGGAAAGAAATTTGTTGCAATCAAAACTCACACTTTCTGAATTTCCCATACAATTTATTTTCTTTTAAGTTTTGAAAAATAACCCTTAAATGTCTTTCATGCTCCTCTTTACTTTTAGAAAACACAAAAATATCATCAATGAAAACAACCACAAACTTATCCAAGAACTCATGGAAAATTATATTCATAAGGTCCATGAATACAGTAGGTGCATTGGTTATCCCAAAAGGAATTACTATAAATTCATAATGGCCATATCTTGTACGAAACACGATCTTCGGAATATCTGCTTCCTTTACCTTCAACTGATGGTACCTCGATCTCAGGTCAATATTTGAAAAAAACTGAGCTCCCTGGAGCTGATCAAACAAATCATTGATATGAGGCAAAGGATATTTGTTCTTAACAGTGATGTTATTCAAGGCTCTATAATCAATGAAAAGTCTCATTGAACCATCTTTCTTTTTAACAAATAAAACAGGAGCACCCCATGGTGATGTGCTAGGTCGAATGAAACCTTTCTCTAATAAATCTTGCAATTGCTCCTTCAACTCTAAAAGTTCAGTTTGAGCCATTCGATAAGGGGGTTTTGAAATTGGATTAGCATCAGGAACTAAGTCAACGGTAAATTCAACTTCCCGATCTGGTATTATTCCAGGAAACTCATCCAAAAAAACATCATGATACTCTTTTACCACCGACACATCATTAATCCGAACAATTCCCTTGTTTTCAATGATATGTGCAAGGTAACATTCATTTCCATCTTTTACAAGTTTCTCAGCCTCTTGATATGTTATCAACAGTAAGGGTTCATTCTTGTACACAAACTGAAAGTTTTTCTGAAAAGAAACTTCTTTAGCTCTACAGTCAATCTTAGCATGGTAAATAGAGAGCCAATCCATACCCAGGATAACATCAAACTCTACTAGAGGTAAAACAATAAGGTTTTCAAGTAGGTTCTTTCCATGGATAAGGATAGGAAGATTCTTATAAATTATTTTTTCCTCAACATTTCCCCCAGGTGTTTTTACCACAAGTTCAGGAGTCATTTATTGAGATGGTATTCCCATTTTACTAGAAAAGTTTTCAGAGATGAAAGAATGTGTAGACCCAGAATCAAACAAAACACTGGCATAATCTGAAAAAACAAACAAAGTACCTAATACAACTTCATTTGATGGCCCAACATCTGCTGATGTAGTTGAAAAGGATTTCACCACCCATTTCTGCTTGTAGTCTAACTGCTTCCCATCACTCGAGCTCTTTGTCAGACACTTGTTTGTATAGTGACCCATCTCATTGCACTTAAAACATTTCACTAACTATAAATCAAATTTGGTCTTACCATCACCCTGATCTTTTTCAGTGTAATCATGAGCCTTATGTCCCATCTTACCGCATCGGTAGCACTTTCCAAAATTCAGAAGACATTCCCTAGCATGCCTTTTACCACATTTATCACAAACTGGAAACTTAGTTTTCTTACCATCAGACCTTTTTGAAGAATTATTTCCTTTCTCCTGCCACCTTGATCTCTTCTTCTGCTGGTTGTTATAGAACACTTGATCATCGGAAAACTCCATTTACACCTTCTTAACACATCGAACAAGATTTTCATAACTCTTGAACTCGCGAGAAGCTAATGCCCTTCGATATTTTGGATTTAATCCTGAGTAAAAATGATTGATTTTACTATCAAGGTCTCAGATAAAATTTGGAGCATACCTTTCCAATCAAGTGAACCTTTCTTCATAGGCAGCCATTGAGTCTTCCTCTTGCCTCAATTCCAGAAATTGTTTTTCCATCCTAAGTCGAACAACCTTAGGAAAATACTTCTCAAGAAACATACCTTTGAATTCATCCCAGTCGAGAGCATCAATCTCATCAGCATCCCTGATATTTTTATCCATTGACCGCCACTGATCTGCTTCACCCTCCAAACGGTAAATAGCAAGACTAACCTTTTGATTGTATGAACACCCAATGACATCGAAAATCTTCTCCAGTGCTTTAATCCATCCTTCAGCTAGAACAGGGTCAGATGATCCTCTGAATGATGGGGGATGTTGCCTCATGAAATGTTCCACCACTGACATGTTCCTCTGCGGTTGATTTGGATGATCTCGTGCATGGATACCACCACCATTTATCGCTTGAGTCAACTGTTCCATTACTACAACAAACTATTCAGTTCCAATCCTGACCATCTCAGGATGCTGATTCGGAAGGTTATTTCCTTCTGTATGCCTTCCTAGCACTGCTTCCCTATTTCCTCTGTGGAAAACCATTCTGAAAAAACATGTATTAGATGAAGAAACATGGTAATATTCAAATGCTATATAATTTCAATTTGACCATAAAAAAAATATTTTTGGATAATCATTTAATAGAATTCAAACTCATAAAGTTATCTAAACCGACCTCTGATACCAACTATAAGGCTCCAGCCTTAAACATTACTTAATATTGAGTTATTACAAGATTAAACATTGAGGATCTTTTCAGGTTTAGAGTTTTAGAGAATTAGATCATAAATCATGCATTACATTCCACATTTAAACAAAGTGGTTACATAAAATATAGTATTCATTTTTTCCCATCAACGGAAACATATTTAAAACAAAACATGGATTCTTTTATGAAAATTCCTTGACCCTATCATTACATCATGTACCTTTCCCTTGACCTGTGAAAAACATTTCAAAAACTTGGGATGAGCTTAAAAAGCTCAGTAAGGGATATAAAATTACGAAATGAAAACATTAGTCCATGCATTAAATCATAATTTAATCATAAAACATAATCATTTTAACATACCTCATCAAATCATGAATAAATCATAGAAATCACAATACATAAAGGTAACTTGAGGCATTCATAACATTCTTACGTAGGGAGTAACCCTCATGGTTATGTTTGGAATACCCATCACAGTATATTCCCTAAATATCTTCGGAGAAACCTTAACGTTTAACTCCTTCACGTTACCCAATGCATTGGAGAGCTACATCGGGCTCACCTTCCCTTAGTTTATCACAAAACCACCCGTCTTCATAATAATTCCCAAGAACCATAACATAATCGTATCACATAAAACATGCATAAAGGAAACATAACATTTCCACTTTTCAATCACAAGATATCAATACAACACATTGATATAAAAACATTATGAAAACCATTTTCAATACCAAAATAAAAGAAAAGTAAAACATGGTATTTATTTTTTTCATTTTTTTTCAAAAATTTATGGCTTGTAGAGGAAGCTGAAGCTCAAATAATGGTCACGGCGGTGGAGAAGTCGTTGTCGCCGCATATGTATGACAAAAAAAACATTCCCTTTTGTCGTTTAGTAAACGATTCGTATAAAAATATTCCTTTTGAATAAACATAAAAGTCAAAGGGGTTTATACACCATATAAAATAAAGTTGTGTATAAAACGTAATATGCCTCAATGAAAGGATATTGAGACGAAGCCCCTTACCTCGGGTCCGACTTGACTCGATCGTTCTTTAACGTCCTAAATAATAAACTTGAGTTAATTTCTACTTGCTTAAGAACCTTTTTCAAGTTCATTATTCCTTTTATATCACTTATTACCATGTTATGAACACTATGTAATTATTTAAGTTAATAATGGTCGTTTTGTCGATCATTGGTACTTGAGTCAAAAATAAACTCTTTATAATTACAAGTTGTTCATGTGGTAAAATATCCATTATATCCAGAATTATATTCATGATGTAGATATCATATATGTCATATATATCTAGTATATACATGCATTTACAATATTACATAACATTTACAGGTAAGAAATGAAATGCACCGTTCATGGAGATGGTAAGCCATATGTACGCATGAACACTACTTTCATTTCTATTTTGTATTCTATGGAATGAAATTATAATGATATAAAGGTATATTATAATTCTAGTATAATATCATATGTAATATCATTAATTACATCCTTTATTGTATCACGGAACCACCCATCTTCATAAGTCTTCTAGGATAAATAGAGGGATGTGGAGAGATAAAATAAGCAGATCTTGGCCGAGCCAATGGCTTGAGAAGTGTGGGTAAGGAGGTAGAGGTGGGGGCCTTTTATAAGAGGAGAAGAGGGGCACTCTTGTAAAGGTATAAAATGTTACTTTATTTTCAAATGAGTTTCAGATTTTAAAGGTCCCACATTGATGTATTTAGAGGATAAGGTGATAAGGGTTCGAAATATACTCATCCAATATGTTTTTGAAAAGTGTAAGTCTAATATTTCACATTATCTTTTCATTTTATTTAAATCGTTCATTAATGAGGTAATCACTGTATCATCATGATGCCATAAATAATTTAATTTATTTAATGTATAAAAATTATAAAAAAAATACTATGATGTAGGAAATATTTTTAGCTTTCCAATGACTATTTATAGTCCAATATATCATTTATGTAGACAAAATTAATTTTTTTTACTCAGGTGATACATTCTTTGTTATATTTAACTTTCTTTAAAAATAAAAAGATAAAAAGTCATTATCACACAAAAGTGATTCCATGGGGTCCCCAAGTTTGGAACAAGGCATCCCATGGTCGGACATGACACGACTAGTAGCATTAGGACACATGTTGGGGTCATTTGTTATTGTTATGATATTATTTTATTATCCTTAACTCCCTCATTACTAATTAATCAAGATAATTAAAGATAATTACCGTCGTTACTATTCATAATGTCCAAAAACAAAATAGTCTTGATTACATAATTTGGACCTTATGATTCCAAATTTGTAATCCATTTTACCAAATTACAAACACAGAAATTTCAATAATTAATTTAAAAATAATTCCCATTGTCAAAACAAATAGCGGGTTTTTTAGAAACAATATCTATGAAAAGTTTGGAACTTGTTTATGTCCAATTCCAAAGTGAAATTAATCCTAGTGAACACCATTGGATTAAATGGTAAAAAAATATTCTAATTACACTTTAAGACCAATTAAAAAGATAATCTAACCATATAATTAAATTAGATGAAAAAGCAGTTTTGATGTAAAATGCAGTATTTTTCACTATTCATTAAAAAATGAACATTGTCAGAAAAATACCAAAAAATTATCCAATGTAAATTTAAATGTCCCAATCATAAATAATATGTTTATTTTGACAAATAGAGCTTATAAAATTGTCAAAAGTTTGATTTAAAAATGCTTTTCCATCAAAAGGGAGTAAAACAATCTTTTAAAAATATTAGTGTATTCCATGCTTAAGATTGGATTTATTCTCATTTTAAGCCTCTAAAACACTATCTAATTCATAAATAGACATAGATTAAAATAGATATTATTCATTACTTACTTTGGATGTTACACATTATCTCCCTTCTCACATTGCCGACCCAGGAGGGGTACACTTTGTGGGGAGGGGGTCATGACAGAGTGGTATTAGAGGTCAGGTTAAGGGATAGGATGGAGTTTAGAGTTAGGAACGAGTGAGTTTGCATGGGTTGGTAGGGAAACCATTTCATTCATGTTTAGAAAGTGATGTAAACACTGGAGACTGGCTGAGACATAGGCGTTTAGGGCCCCCCTATGATCTGATGTACGAACCTTTAAGTTTACAATGGCTACTGAACGAGGTGATACTAGTTGCAGGGTAGATACCTAGGAAAGGATCATACAAAAGTCTTATTTATGTCTATGTTTGAATGGGTAAAACTTGGGATAGGTTAACCTAAAATCAATGAAAGAAAACAATTAATTAATTAATGATGACTCTTCCACATTCTAGGTTTAAGAGCTCTAACGGTTTACTATTTTACAGGTATGGCTCCAGGTCGACGTCCTCGTCAGGTTTGCGTAGAAAATCTCCAGCAGGCTGTTCTAGAAGACCGCTGAAGGGTAGAGGTTGACGACGACGAAAATTGGAGGAAGAAAATCTGAGATTTTCAGTGACAGAATCTACAAAAGTATGAGGGATCATTTTCAGATGCAGTCATAGAAGATTGGTTAGAGGAGGTTGAGATAGGCTTCAGTTAGATCCATGCTTGGAAGGAGTACTGGGTGTCCTTGGTTGTGACGATGCTTCATGGAGCAGCGAGGCAGTGGTGGTTCTTGTTCCTCGGGGATTGTGAGGAGTCAGTGATCTCATGGGAGGAGTTCTGAGACAAGTTTAGAGTTGAGTTTCTTTCTTCGATTGCGAAGGAATACAGTCGCCAGGAGATTCTTACCATTCGAAAGGGGAGCTCCAGTGTTCGAGAGTTTGTAATCTGTTTTAGGAACCTTTTATGAAATGCTTCAGACCTGCTGCTAGATGAGGAGGCTAAGGAAAGGAATTTTGAGGAGGCTTTGTGTCCAGAGATCCAGTGCCAGTTCACCCCATTTATGCTGAAAACATATCTTGAGGTGTCGGTGAGGGCAAAGGTTGTCGAGAGTACTTTGACCAGGACTGGATCATCATGAGAGGGGAATCGACATGATTCCTCACGAAGCATAGCTGTAGTCTGAGGTTCCCAGTTTTCAGGGTATAAGAGTTTCCGTTTAGCCAGGGGTAGGTCCCATCCCTTCACATCTTGTTTCTCTAGAGGCAGCAACTCTCAGGACTATGACAAGGGATCAAGTTCTTGTTTTTCTTGTGTTGGTCGTGGTTATCAGTAGTAGGAGTGCCCTACATTTCAGAGTGGTCATCGTGCACCAGGTTCTACGCTCCAGGTTTCTCCGTTGAGGTAGTTCCAGCTGAGGCATTAGTAGCCGGTTGCACCAGCTTTAGATCAGCAGAGGGTAGATGGGGCTGTAAGAGGACAACCCCTTGATGCTCCCCATCCTCAGAGATCAGAGCGCGACCGTGGTGGTGGTCATCATCAGGGTCAGAGAGGCCATGGAGGAGGTCGTGGTCAGCTTCATGATCTAGTGTTTCCAGCTCCAGGAAAGCCAGATGTCGTTCGAGGTACCCTTTGCTTGTTTTCTACCTTGGTGTATGCCTTGTTTGATTTCAAAGTGACACAATCCTTCATATCACCTACCCTTGTCAATGCTTTGGGACATGAGGTAGAGAGGCTTTCAGTGCCCTTGGTGTTGACTACACCAGTTGGAGGTCGTGCTGACTTGTTTGAAGTATATAGAGATTGTGAGCTAGTGTTGGTGAAACATCGCTCTTGGGGAGATTTCCTATATTTACGAATACAACCATATGATGTCATCCTCGACATGGATTGGTTGTATTTGGTGCAGGCTATCGTGGATTGATTCAAAAATAAGGTTGTTTTAATTAGTAGTGATGGAGATCCAGTGGTGTTTTTTGGAGAGCGAGATCCTCTGATGGGTCATAGGCGTGTTCCATCCTTATCATCCATGATGGCTGAGCTGATGCTAATTTCTTCAGAGGTTCAACAGTTGGCATTTCCTAGAGTCGTAGAAGAGTACCCTAATGTCTTTCCAGAAGAGGTTGTAGCATTACCCCCTCGATGAGAGATCAAGTTTGGGATCGAACTACAACCTAGAGCATCTACTATCTCTATGTCTCTATATAAGATGGCCCCTTCTGAGTTACAAGAGCTACGTATATAGCTTGATGTTCTGTTACAGTGTGGTTTTTTTCATCCAAGTGTGTCGCCATGGGGTGCACTAGTTTTGTTCATGAAGAAGGCTGAAGACAGTTTACGGTTGTGTGTCAATTATCATCGCTTAAACAAAGTGACAATAAAGAATCACTATACTCTTCCACAGATTGATGATTTACTCGATCATCTGAAGGGTGCAAGTTGGTTCTCAAAGATTGACTTGCAGTCAGAATATCATCATATGCATGTGAAGGATGAGGATACACCGAAGATTGATTCTTTTGTTGTCATGGGAATTATGAGTTCATTGTAATGCCGTTTGGTGTGACAAATGATCCAACTGTATTCATGGGATTGATGAATGTTGTGTTCTGTGAGTTCCTGGATAAGTTCGTGGTAGTTTTCATCGATGACATCCTTTTGTACTCCACATCTGAGAAGGAGCATACAGAGCATCTACAAGCTGTTTTGGGAGTTCTTCGTCAACATCAGCTATTTGGGAAGTTGTCAAAGTGTGAGTTTTGGGCTCAAGAAGTATATTTCTTGGGGCATGTTGTGTCCCAATAGGGAGTAGCTGTGGATCCATCGAAGATAGAAGAAATTGTGTCTTGGGCAGCCCCCAAGACAGTGTCAGAGGTGTGAAGTTTCCTTGGTCTTGCAGGCTACTACAGGAGGTTTGTAACCATTTTCTTGCGAGTTGCGACTCCTCTGATAGCTTTGACTAGGAAGGATTAGGCATTCATATGTACTGATCAGTGTCAGGAAGATTTTGAGTATCTAAAGGAGAAGTTAGTAAGTGCTCTAGTTCTTTGTCTTCCAGCTGAGGGAGTTCAGTTTGATGTTTTTTACGATGCTTCGCATCTGGGGTTAGGATGTGTTCTTATGCAGTAGAGTTCAATTGTTTCTTATGGGTCTTGGAAGTTGAGTCCCCATGAACATAACTATGACACCCATGATCTTAAGTTGGCAGCCATGGTGTTTTCTCTGAAGTTGTGGAGACATAACCTCATTGATGAGTGCTTTGTGGTTTTCACCAATCATAAGAGTTTGAGGTATGTTTTCTACCAGTGTGACTTGAACTTATAACAGCATCGATGGATGGAGTTCTTACAGGAATATGACATTGAGATATCATATACACATGGAAAGGGGAATGTTGTAGCTGATGTGCTGAGTCAAAAGTCACGTAGTGATGCTGTGCATGAATCTGGTGATTCCTGGAGAGTAATGGAAGAGTTTTCAGCATTACATCTTGGTATGGGAGAAGTTGGGGGTAGAGGTTGTATTTTTCAGATGACGGTACAATCATCCCTAATGCAGAAGGTGGAAGAGTCCCAGTTGGGGGATCTTGAGGTAGAGGTTTGGAGAGACCGAGTTGTTTGTGGTGAGGCCCCTAATGGTTGGACTTAGGATGAACAACACCGAGTGTTGTATCATGGAAGGATTTTTGTTCCTTTGACGATGTGTGAGATGGTTCTCAAAGAGTTTCATAGTTTGCCTTTAGCGGTGCATCCTGGCGTGACAAAGATGTACCAAGCCTTGAGAAGCCAATTTTGGTGGCCTGGGCTGAAGCGTGTGGTTGTAGAGTTTGTGTCTCGATGTTTGGTCTTCCAGAAGGTGAAGGCTAAACACCGTGTTACTGGTGGTATGCTCCAGCCATTAGATATTCCTCAGTGGAAGTGGGAGGACATATCAACGGAATTTGTTACTGGTTTACCTCGATCTCCGGGAGGACATGATTCTATTTGTGTGGTAGTGGATCGTTTAACAAAATCGGCCCACTTCATAGTGATCAAGGAGTCAAGCTCAGTGGAAGTTTTGTCCAGGAAGTATCTAGAGAAGGTGGTGAGACTTCATGGAGTCCTTAGGACGATCATTTCTGATCGAGATCCTCATTTTACTTCCAGGGTGTGGAGAGGTCTCCAACATGCTTTCTATTCTCAACTATGCCTTAGCACTGCTTTTCATCCTCAAACGGATGGTCATACAGAGTGAACCATCCAAACTCTTGAAGACATGTTACGCTCTTGTGTTCTTGATTTTGGAGGCTCGTGGATATGGCACTTACCCTTGGTGGAGTTCGCTTACAATAATAATATTCACTCCACCATCAATATGGAACCTTTTTAAGCCTTTTATGGTTGACCAATCTGTTCTCTGTTATGCTGGACTGAGGTTAGAGAGTCAGCAATTCTCAGACCAGAACTGGCGTAGAATACAACAGAGATGGTTCAGGTGATTCGTGAGAGGATGAAGACAGCACAAGATCATCAGAAATCAAATGCTGATCAAAGGAGGAGACCATTAAAGTTTAATGTTGGGGATCATGTGTTTCTAAAGGTGAATCCCCATTGTGGTCAGCAAAGGTTTAGTCGTAGGAGTAAGCTTTCTCCCCAGTTTATTGGGCCTTTAGAGGTGTTAGCTCATGTTGGAGTTGTGGCGTATCGAGTAGCACTTCCCCCACAGATGAGTCAGATACATGATGTTTTCCATGTATCACAGCTCCATCGTTATCTTCATGATGACTCTCACATCATCGATTAGGGAGAGATCAATTTTGATGATGATTCAACCTTTGAGGAGTGACCTGTGAAGATCCAAGACCGAAAGGAGGTGTTGCGCAGACGTTATATCCCCTTGGTTCATGTCTTGTGGCGATACGGTGGCATAGAGGAGAGTACCTAGGAACGTGATTCACAGATACGTGCTCAGTACCTAGAGTTGTTTGATGTTTAACTGTTTTCATGTATCGATGTATCTTATGTGGTTATGAACCTTTCATGATTATTAGATGGCTCCCTTTGTTGTTTTTGTGGCTTGCTCTCTTTTAAGAGGTATCTCGATGGGTGGTTGTTCAGACCCTATTTCGTTTTCACTTTAGGTGGGTTTTGAATTCTTGGGGACAAGAATGTTTTGAGAGGTATTTGATGTAATGGCCCAGACCTATTTGGTCTATTTCTTGTGAAAATATGGTGTTTGAGGTGTTCCGGGAGGTATCCCCAACACTTTTCCAATTTTCAAGTTCAGTGAATAGTTCCAACAGTAGAGAGTTGTGAACAGTATAATGGTAACCTTCTGTGAATAGTTCCATCGATGAACAGTTCTATCGGTAACCTCTAATGGTAACCTCTCTTTACTTTTCCAAATTTCCAATTCTGTGAACAGGTCCATCAGTGAACAGTTCTATCGGTAACCTCTAAGGGTAACCTCTCTTTCCTTTTCCAAATTTCCAATTCTATGAATAGTTCCATCAGTGAACAGTTCCATCGGTAACCTCTAACGGTAACCTCTCTCTCCTTTTCTAAATTTCCAATTCTGTGAACAGTTCCATCAGTGAATAGTTTTATCAGTAACCTCTCTTTCCTTTTCCAAAATTTCCAATTCTCTGAACTGTTCCATCGGTGAATAGTTCTATCGATAATTTCTAATGGTAAACTCTCTTTCCTTTTCAAAATTTCCAATTCTGTGAACATTTCCATCAGTGAATAGTTCTATCGATAACCTATAATGGTAACCTCTATCGGTAACCTCTAAAGGTAACCTCTATCGGTAACCTCTATCGGTAACCTCTAACAGTAACCTATATTTCCTTTGCCAAATTTTGAGTTCTGTGAATAGTGTTTCCAGAACAGTGAGGTTCTAATAGCAACCTCTATTTCCTTTTCCAAATTTTGAGTTCATGAACAGTGTTTCCAAAACAGTGAAGTTCTAATAAAAACCTCTATTTCCTTTGCCAAATTTCGAGTTCATGAACAGTGTTTCCAAAACAGTGAGATTCTAACAACAACCACTATTTCCTTTTCCAAATTTCAAGTTCATGAACAATGTTTCTAGAACAGTGAGGTTCTAACAGCAACCTGTATTTCCTTTGCCAAATTTCAAGTTCATGAACAGTGTTTCTAGAACAGCGAGGTTCTAACAACAACCTCTATTTCCTTTTCCAAATTTCGAGTTCATGAATAGTGTTTCCAGAACAATGAGGTTCTTACAACAACCTCTATTTCCTATGCCAAATTTCAAGTTCATGAACAATGTTTCTAGAACAGTAAGGTTCTAACAGTAACCTCTATTTCCATTGCCAAATTTTGAGTTCATGAACAGTGTTTTTAGAACAGCGAGGTTCTAATAGAAACCTTTATTTCCTTTTCCATATTTTGAGTTCATGAACCGTGTTTCCAGAACAGTGAGGTTTTAACATCAACCTCTATTTCCTTTGCCAAATTTTGAGTATGTGAATAGTGTTTCTAGCTTCCTACAATCTCACCCCTTGAACGTTTCCTTTGAAGTAAAATACATTTAAAGCCTTATTTTAAAGACTCTAAGGCCGATTCAAAGGACATAAATCCTATATTAATTATTCCTAAGGATCGAGATGTTTTTACTTGGTCAAACTGTGTGGTTTAATATGATCCGCTTTTAATGGGATATCAAGAGTATCTTAAACTTCCGCTCTGTTAAATCTTCTAAAGGGATGAGATATCTTCCTCCCAAATTCTTCCTCTTTGCTCTCAGCTATAAGATTCTAGAAAATTTCAATATTTCTTATAGGAGTTTCACAATCAATTATTCCTCTTCATATTAATTTCACTCTGTCTTGATGCCACCAAGCTATATCGATCAATCTTCGATATAAGGTATGTGTTATCGTCGTTCTTTTGGGGTTCATATTCCCCTGTTTCTCCTTTCCATTATTATAGCATGTAATCTCCATGATTCTAGTGGAGTTTTTCTTGGGTTTTGGTTGGTGCGGTCATACCATGGCATCCTCAGGTGGATGCAGTTTTCGTGAGAGGAGGATCGTGACCCATTGGGTGGATAAAGAACGTCAAGAACTATTTGAGGTAGGGGATTCATTGCTTCTATTTTATTTTACATGGAATTGTATTGTTATCATGTTTTATCCCACTGGACCACAATGAAATTGACATAATAAATATTTGAACCAAATAAATAAATTGATATCAGTCGTATGTTATTTCCCCTTGTTTTCTAGATAGTGTGATATCCATGCTTTCTTCGTTTAGCTATTCGTTCTTGATAAAAATTGGTAAAGAACATAAACCAGAATTAATTGATAACTGTTGGCTATGGATAAATAGGGATGTAAATGAATCTAGTTCTTATTGTTTTAATTTTATGTTAATCAAATTGGTGCAGTAATCATGTTTAATTATTTGTGATATCTTATTGATTAGGTTTCCCGAATTTTGGAATCTATGAATAATAAATCTGTTAATTCAAGATGGATTAAAGAACTAATTGTTTGATAATTCCTTAAAGGGTTATGAGTTACCCTCTTGATTGTTAAAGGGACAATAGCCCAATTGATGTGATGTTTTTTTCCTACTACTTATACTGTGATGTGAGCCTGGATGGCTGTTGTTATATGTGGGGGAATGAAGACTTTTGGTTGTGGCAGCAGATGATGCCTAGAGTGGTGAGATGCATCGGTTTATGCATGTGGGTGTTAGGGAGGACACCAGGGATGATGGAATGGGATGGATGTGATTATTGGATGCTTGCTGATTCTTATTGGTTGATGATATGCTTTAATTTTCCCCACTACTCAAGGCAGCTGGTCTTGCTTACCCTTCTTCCTAAATAGGCGAAGACGCGTGGGGTATACCACATGCTTTCCGTGTTTAGATTCTTAAGGGAGGATGGATCTACGCTCTTTCTATAGGCGATAAAGACTCGATGGGTAGTACATCTACTCACTGTGTTGAGGCCCCTTGTGTTTAGTAGCATAGGTGATAGGTTATTTTCACTTGTTGTTCACTGTGATTTAGCATGCTTTCTTTACTTTTGCATGATAGGTTTCAGGGAGGATCCTACTGAGTATACTATTATACTCACCTTATGTATATACAAACTATTTTTAGGTCACTTGGAGCGGGTTGAAGATCAGCCTGGTTACTACTATCTTGTGGTTGCAGGAGCTGTTCGGGCTTGTGGTTGCTGTTGTTTTACTTTCTTTTGGGTACTTGTAGTTTTTCCCCTTCCAGTTGTAGTACTTTTTCATGGAATTACATATGTGCACTTGGTTTTCTTTTATATTTCAGTTCTGAGTTGGATTTAGTTGGTTTCTATCTTATCTCTCTCTTCTGCATGTGTTCTCTTAAAGGGAAATGCCTCCCATTTGTGTGTTTACTATACCCTCGATGCTAGTCGCTAACCCATGGCCTACTGAAGGTAGGAATTAGGGGACATTATCTCCCTTCTCACATTGCCGACCCAGGAGGGGTACACTGTGGGGAGGGGGTCGTGACACATCATACCTGATTACAAAATTTATTATTCCTTTGATATACCTGAGAATTATTTTTCCATCCACTAAATGTGATTATTTTGGAGCAATATTAAATATTTTACATAAGTTAATGACATAAAAAATGTTGGGTCTTGAGGTAGTAAAATATAAAAAACTTCCAAATAGTTTTTGAAATTCTTTAGAATCAACTTCCTTGTCTTATATATATTTTTTCAACTTGGTTCCCATTGAAATTGGTGTAGAAATTGGTTTTTATTTTTCCCTGAAAAAATTATTTAGAAGTCCCTTAGCATAATTTTCTTGATAAAGAAATATGTGTTTCTTATTATGAGAAATTTATAACCCAAGAAATTATTTCATTTCTCTAAACATGAACATCTCAAAAAACTTTTTCATATCTTTAGAAAATATTTCACAAGTTCTTTCATCATTCCTAACAAAGATAATCTCATAAAAACAAATAGTTACAATGATGAAAAATTCTGACTTTCTTTGATGTACTGATTTCTATCAACTCTTCCTTTCTTAAAACTCATATTTCTCAAACAAGTATCCAATTTGGAATAATATACTCTCAGTGGTTGTTTTATTCCATAAAAGTTTTTCTTTAACTTTTATAGATAGATTTAATCCTTACCAACAAAAAATCCACATGGTTATTCAATATAAACTTCCTCATTAAGATCACTGTTTAAAAATTATTATTTTTCATCCATCTGAAAAATTTTATAACTTCATTGTGAAGTAAAAGAAAGAAAGATTATAATTATTTCAAACCTTTCCACTAGAGAAAAAGTCTCATCAAAATCTATGCCTTAAATTTATGAGTAATGTTTTCATACTAATCTTTCTTTATTTCTTATCACTTCACCATCTTCATTCAACTTGTTCTAGAAAACCCATTTTATACCAATAATATTTTTTTCATTTGGTTTAGGTATGAGTTCCCACATATAATTATTTTCTATCTAATATAGATCGTTATTCATATCCCAAACCCATTCCAGATACTTAAAAGGTTCATTCACATCTTTCGGATAAACTTTTGAATACAAAGAAGTATATGTAACAATATTTTTTTATTTTTTGAAAACTTTTATGTTGATCACTAATAATGTTTTGAGCTTAAACTTTCTTGCTCATCCTGGGATGGGATTTTTGAGATTTATCTGTGTCACTGGAAATAGTTGAGTCTAATTCTTTTTCTTGAGTAGGATTAAAATTATTTTCATCCTTATCAAAATCCTTATCAAAATTTCATTCTTCATGTTCATCTTCCTTATCTGCATGCGTCTGTTTATATTTCTCAACATTCAATAACTTTTACATCAATAGAGTCAACTAATCTTCCCAAATCTTTTTTAAAACATCTCTATCATATTCTATCTAGATAATATCTAAGAAAAATTCCATATCCATCTCTCTTCTCAAACTTCCTAAGGTTTCCACATTTGTTTTTTTGATGCATGGACTCCCAAAAACTCTTAAGTGTTTCAAACTTGGAGTTTTATCATAAAAAATGTAATATGAAGTAATATATGAACATGGCCTATAGAAACATAAATTATCAATATAAACTGTAGTGATCATGTATTTCCTCTAAAAGTAATGAGAGCGACCATGTTTATGTTACACAATTATTCCCATTTCAACTAGAATTCTATTATTTATTTTAGAAACACCATTTTTTGAGGGGTTTATTGTGTACTAAACTCATGATGAATTCCATTATTATCAAGATAACTTTTCATTTTTTTATTCATCTCCATTTTCAGTTCTCAACTTCTTTACTGAATAATCACATTCATTCCTAGATTTCCTCCTAAAACTTTTAAACATTTTTAGAGAATATAACTTATGTTTTAAATACATAACACAAGTTATGTGAGAAAAGTCATCAATGAAATTCACTAAGTACTTAATTCCATGAATTTATTATTTTATCATTGGCCCATAGATATTATAATAAATAAGTTCCAGAGGTTGTTTTAGACAAATTCCATCTTTCTTATGAAAAAAGTTAGTAATCTTTCCTTTATGAAAAATAGTGCAACACCAATATATTATTCTTAACATACCAGGAATTCCACAGACACTACCTCACTTTGATAACTTGATCATGTTTCTCTGACACATCTTTCCTAGACTTTTATTCCATAACTGATTCTATTCCATCATACTCAGGTAACAAGAGTTTTAAACCTCACTAACTTGTAATAAGTTTCCTTTTGTACATTAGACTCTTGAAACTATATTTCCATATTCTTCTCTTTTCGGAAAAAAACACATATTTTCTGAAAAAAACTTTTTTTACTTTATCAAAAAGTTGTGAAACACTTATTAGACTGTGTTTAAACCCATCAACAAACAAATATTTCTTGGATTTCAACTTTTCTTCCCTAATGATGGATGATCAAACAACTTTGATTATGAGTGATTCATTATTTCCAAATGTTACTACTATTTCTTTTAGTTCTTTCACATTATTCAATAATTTTAAGTCTTCTATCATATTATAAGAACAAAAACTATCCAAGATCCAAGGTCATTCTCCTTTTTTAGCTTTGAGATTGGTTTTCACAACAAGATATTTTTCCTTCCCTTTATATTTATTGACTTCTAGCTTATGAGAATTTTTAATTTTTTTTTGTGATGGTAAGAAAATAAGAAAAACTTTTAAAAGATGTCTTGGTTGTTCACATATTTTAAAAATAGTTTCTATAGGTTAGAATCTATTTTTAACTTTCACACCAACCTTCTCAGATTTTTTAAAAACATCATTCTCAAACTTCTTCCTTTGAGGGGATTGACTCCCCTCCAAATTTTCCTTATATAATTTGTGTAATGGTAAAAATGTTGTTGGTTAAACCAAAACATATTTTCCATATGTAAAAATCTACCACAATACCAATAGTATCCATATAAAGAATATTTACCTCTGAAACTTTCAAACTGTCCAGATTTGTGCACATGTTTCTCAAAAACCTTCTTTTCTTTCTTAAGAGAACTTTGTTGACCACCAAACTTTATGTTATCAACCAAAATCTTCCTTTTCAACCCTATTTTCTTTTTATATTTATCGAAAATAGAAGTAATAGAAACTTTTTTGTACTCATAATTTTTATAAACTTCTAAATTCTTCACTTTTTCTATTTTGGCCACATATATAACTTTCCCAAATTTACTCTTCTCAAAAACAATTTCAACTTTATTCGCAAACTTTGAAGGTAAATTTTGATCCTTTTCAAGCTTACCCTTTCCAAAGTTTTCACCAAATTTAGAGATAGAATTTTTGAAACTTATAAACCTCTTTTAATCTTAAGAAATTTTTTGTTGGACAATTTTAAATTCTTCTTCTTTCATCTTAAAATTTACTTCTAGATGTTCATTACAATTATTTTATTTCTCAAGATATTTATTTAAATCATAAATCTCTTCCAACAGATTAACTTTATCATTAGTAAAATATTCTCAATTTTTTGTTGAATATTTTTAATTTTTCAACTTCTTGATTTATTTTTAAAGTATCCCAATCTTTCTTAGGCATTCTTTCAATTCTTCTTTAAGATGAAATTCTAATTGAGTTTCTTCTTCTTCAAAAATACTGCTTCTAAATTCTTGATTATTAACTATTTCAATAAAAGTATTATCAGCCTTCTTAGTATATTTTTTGGATTAAACTTCACTATCTTCTTCATCATCATCTTTAGATAAGAAACTTCTTCTTTTCAGATTTGAAGAATTTTTTATCTTTACCTTGGAATAAGTTTTATCCTTATGACCCTATTTCTTATAAAATCTTATATTCATTTTATCATCTTCATAATTATCTAAATATTTATTTCTTGAAGGACAAATATATATAAAGTTCCCAATGGATCCAAATTCAAAACATTTTAATGTAATTTTCACATTATATTTACCTATAACTATTTTAACATTTTTATAAAACAAGGATAAAAATTCATTAATATTTTTACATATCTAATTTTTAGAATCAGAATCACCAACTTCTTATTCAATAACCTTCTTAGGATTTTTCTTTTTGGTAGACTTGAAATAAATTTCATGATCAATTTTTGTTTTTTCCTTTAATAGTTTTCTCCCTTATCATTTCATAAGTAATGAGAGTGCTGTGAAAATAATCCAAAGATAATGTTTTTGGATCTATATATTCTAATAAAGAAACTTTAGCATCATACTTTTTAGGAAAAATCCTAAAGATATTTTCAATAATAATATAATTTTCCAACTCTTCACCAAGACATATGATAGTTTTAACAATGTCATTTAACTTAGTAAAAAAGTCAGTAAAATATTTAGACTCACCCATCTTGAGATCTTCATAATTTAATCTCTAGATTTGTAACTTTACTTTATTAATTTTTTTTATTGCCTTTAGAAATGTTTTCAGCTTATCAGAGATACCTTTGGCAGTGGAAACACCGTTTTCTCTTAAAAAATAACTTTCATAAATTTATAAGATTAAATCATTCATGACCCTTCCATCATTCTCAAGATTATTCTTGTTAACAGATGTAAGAGGTAATTTTTCATCAATAGAAGGAAATACATCTATTGCAACATTAAGAACATCATGCCCAAAAGATATAAGATCAGGTAACATTCTATATTTCCAGATATGAAAATTCTTACCATCAAAGACCAAAATCCTCTTACTATTCACAGAATTCAAATTCACCATCAAAAATTCTATTTTAAAACTTCAGTAAAGAGTAAATGAAGTGAACCTTGGCTCTGATACCAAATGAGATTTCCCAGTCAACATCAAGTATCACTGAGAGGAGGAGGGAGTGAATCAGTGATATATTTTTCTTTTAAGTTACCTTATTTTTGAAATAAACTTTGCCTCATATTAAAGAGTTATCACTTTTGCTGAAAACAAAACAATCACACATCCACAAAAACACAAGAATTTACAAGGTTCACTACTTAATAGGAGTATCTACATCCTTAGTATGGTTTGGAAACAAACCAACACCACACAATCCACTATAAAACAATACTATTGTGTGGATAAAATGATTAGTATATGCCCTTACACTGATTTTGAAATATGTTCAATACAAGAGTTCATGTGCTTAAAGTAACACAAAATGATGTAATACAATTTTGTGTAACAAGTTAAGAAACATGTTACTGTGCCTCTTTGTTAACTTTCAAAAATGTGATCTTCTAAACAATTCTTTATTTTCTTACATAGTAGCAGGTAAGAAATTCTTATGGACTTCATAATGATACTAATTACAATTCCCAATCTGATTACCTAGTCAGATTTCTCAGTCAGATAACTATTCCAGAATACCACTGAAATAATTTTGAACTGCTTCTGTCTGAGTTCAGAAATCCCAACCCAATTTCTTATTCTAATCCAGAAACTCTGATTAATTTTCTTTCTCTTCTCCTTTTATTTTTTTATCTAGAAAACTTATTTAAGAATACTCAATCCAAAAAATTCTTCTCTCTACCAACTTTTAGTGCTCCACTTTCTCTCTTCAACAGTACATCTATTTCAGAAAGTAAAAAAATACTTCCACTATTTATAGGTGGTCCAAATAAGGTTTAGGTGGGATTCTGAAAATTTATCCCACTCAACCAAAATTCACAAAACATAAATTTTACTTAATTTTTAGATACATATTTTACTTCATCAACACTTTTAAACTCTTCTATTTTCTTCTTGAAACTTCTCGAACCTTCTCACATCTTCATCTCAATTGATACTTTCTTAAAAATCTTTAGTTAAATTACAATTTTCACTCCGATTTCCTCATTATGATGATGAAATATGTTTAGAAGAAAATTATTCATTATGTTTCTCCAAATAAATTGAATAAAAAACAAAAACATGTCCTCTCATTACAATACTCAAAACCAATTGAAAAAACTACCCAATCTGATGCTTCATACCAACTGATAAAGCAAAATCTTTGAAATAATTCTTCCATAAACATTGTTGCTAATTTGTTAGACTTTTTTTGCTTTTATTTTTCCATAAAAAATTGTGTAAACTTATAAATATTAAAAAAACTTTTGAAAAAACTTTAGAATCGGTTTCAAACTTCTTTGGAAAACAATTTCTCTAAAATCTTCAAACATTGAGCTCATCTTGACAACACTTTTGTAACACACTTCAAACAAAAACTTCACTTCTTATTTTCTTAAAACCTTTGATCTTGCATCATAATATGTTATTAGTTTCAATGCCATATTGATTGGTCTATGCTTCACTCTGATGGATCAATGTTAGTGTTAGTCTGATGACTCTTGACCTAATCAGAAAACGTCCAAAAATTCATCTTGATTAAAATGGTTGACTACATTATTAATTGATCTATGATATGATTTTATATTAGTCTCAACAAATTCAACTTCTTAATCAGTACAAACATCCCCTAATTAAAAAAATTCTTCCTCTTATTGTTAGTGGAACACCACATCTGATGGATCAGATCCAGTAGCTTCAACTTTAGAAACATCATTCCTTTTCTGATTATGATATACATTAGATTCTTTCTTTAAATATTTGTTTCTTGTGTCTTATAGGTATGAATGAAAACTATAATATTTATTTTTCATGTTCTGAACTAAACATTATGACCTTTAACCCATTTTGTGTCTGGTGATATTACACCAATGTACTGAGAGAAGATATCATTCTCTTCACAAAATTTATTCTTTAACAAACTTCAGCTTGTATCATGACTTCCTCCTAACTTTTAATACATTTAGGATCAACATAGAATCTTATGACTTATAATGAAATTATTATAACTTCCCAACATTCCAGTACTTCTTTCTTTTTAACCCTAAATACAATTGGAAACACCATCTCCCCTCCTTTCCATCATAAGTGCAGAATCACAAGTTTTCAGATAACTTATGATTTATGATAACTCCAAGATAAAAAAAACATCATCAGATTTACATAAGATCCATTCAGAATCTAAAACAACTTCTCATTATGATATTCCTTTCATACTAGACCTGATGTGATTTTGATAAACCTTTTCTACTGGAAAATCATCTTTTCAATATGATGAACTTTATTAAGATTTTTGAGCCTAATTTCTTGATTATGATGGTGAGTCTAATTTTCAATAAATACAAAGTGAACTGATTTATTTATTCTTTGACAAAAAATGACAACACTTGTAAAACAAACAACTTCCATCCAACATGGTCCCAACATTTGTAAAAGAAAGTCGAAAATGACAATTTTGGAAAACAATAGAAATATTCATTTTAAACCTTGTAAAAAATCATGTATAACATAAAATTTACTTAATAAATAATTTGAGAAAATAAAAATTACTTTTGTAAAACATATTTGAAAAAATATGGACATTGAAGAAAAATATACCCGATTAAAAAGAGAAATAAGATCCGTATTTATTTTAAACATTTTTTGATTGATTTAAGTAAAAAATAGAGGAATTTTTGAAATAAAATATGGAAAATCCTTAAATATCCATATTATAAGAAAATATATAGATTTTATTAGGGATATATTATAATATTACTTTAATGAAAATAATATCCATCCCAAAAAATGAGATTGTAAAATAAATTGTTTCCAATTTGGTAACTTTTAAATGTTAACCGATTGAAAGAGTAAACATGAATTGAAAACTTTAATAATCATATATAAATATATATTAATGTTAAATACAAAAAAAGGTTCAGTATATAAACCATATAAAAATAAATTGGTTCAAAATACTGAACATGTCTCAATGGAGTGGAAATTGAGACGAAATCCTTACCTCAAGTTTTACTTGCCTCGTAATTGATTTTAACTTCATATATAATAAATTTAGATTTATTATAATTACATAACAAAACCATATACATATCTATAATATCATATATGATCCATTTATAACATCTTTTTATCTATTTGTTAATAATATTTTATTATTATCATTATTTTTGGTGTTAACCACTTAGTTTTTCATGAAAAATTTGGTTCAGTAGTTTTGATAATTATAATTTCATCATGGTTACAACATATATATATTTTTAATCATGATATAAATATCATATTTATTATATATATATATATATAGAGAGAGAGAGATATAGATAGAGAGTTATCTATAAAAGGTAAAGATAGAAAAATGAATTACCGTTTATGGAGATAGTAGGATGTACGTGCGCATGAAAACTGTTTTCACTTTTAAACGGATTGAAAAAAAGAATGGAAAATAAAAATTTATATTTAAATAATAATAATTATATAAATATATATCATATATATACATTAAATTTATCATTTTTACCATCCATGTAAATCATAAATGAAAAATGGATCACATCGCTTCATGGAGGTGGTAGTCCACACGTACACACGAGCGACGTTATCATTTTCCAACAGATTGGAAAGTAGGAAGGTAAATGTGATATCATAATTTCAGAGGAATAATTATTTCATAATTATTATATGTATTCATTTTTTATATCTTAAAACCATTTAAGTAAAGTGATGATGAAAAACAAATTACACCATTACATGGAGATGGTAAATCATACGTACACATGAGCGGTGTTTTCTCTTTCTATAGGATGTAAAAGAGGTGGAAAATGGCTGTAACATAATCATAATAACAATTAATTATATTTAATATACTTAATTAATTATTTTATAATAGATAAAATATATTTATAGGTGGTAGAAGAAGAAATAAAATTGAAAGTACTTAGTTAAGAGTTATCCCTCTTTGTTGAGAAACCTCCTTTGGATTACACCTTAAGACTTGAAAGGAAGGAATTCTGGGAAAAAAACTCTATTATGTGGGGATTGAAACTATGAAAGTATAATGGTGGGTAATGGATAATATATAAGGTTCATGAAGTGTGTAGAAGAGATGATATGTGATATCCATTTATAGGTGTGAGAAAGGACACACTTGGAATTATTTAAAAGATCAAATAATATATAAATTATAATCATGTAATGTGAAACCAAGGAATAAAAAATAGAATAAAAATAGGTTATAGTCTTAAAATAAACTCAAAAAATAACATTTGGGCAAGTTTTTGACACATTTTAATCCTTATCTTACAGTTAAACCACTTTAAACCAATTTTAACCGTAACCATGATAAATTAACTTTTAACCATGATAACTTAATTATAGAACCAAAAATAAAAGGGGGATTTTAAATTTTTTTGGAAATGATAATTATAAATTTTTAATCCATTTTATCATATTTAATTTCTATAGGTGGTAGAAATTACTTTTAATATAATAACACAAAGCGCATGAAAAACAATTTTTAAGAAAATACCTGATTTAAGAGTAAAAATAATTTTACCATGAAATAAAGTAATAAATTGGTTTAAAAGAATTTTATTGGTTAAATAATAAAAAAATTAAGGTTTTAAAACTTTTAGATCAAGATAACCATGACATTAAATGAAAATACTCAAAAATAGATTTTAATTTGAATAAAATATAACTTATCTTCTCAAAAATCAAGATTGGGTACACAATTTGAAAAACAATGATTTAAAATAAATTATTAAACTATTAAAATATTTTTTTTTCTATAAATAAATCATACAATAGGATAAGGTCATGTTTTATAGATATTTTAATGCCTTAACCCATTGTATTAACGTAGTTTTACTAATTTTACCCTTACCGAGGTGAAAAATATTTACCACAATTACTATTAATAATGACCAAAAATTATCTTGAAATTATTAAATAATATTAATTATTATTATTCCAAATATGAAATATATTTTATAAAATTAAATTAACATAATTTCTAGAATTTAATTTAAAATTAATCCTGTAAAATGTGACAAAATGCGGTTTTCTAGAAAAAATGTCTCCTTAAGTGTAAAAAGTTTTTACACCAAAATCAAGTATCAAAATGATTAAAATTATCTTAATAGTTTTATTAATAGTATTAATTAATTAATTTTAATTTTAATTCATTTTATAAAAAAAATTTATTTTGTAAATGCTTGAAATTAAAAGATAGTTTTTAATAAAAATCAATATTTTTTTACTATTTACTAAAAAATTAATATTTTTAGAAAAATACCAAAAATTAATCCCAATTTAATTTTGATATTATGAATCAAAAAAAGATATATATTTTTTCAAATACATTTTTTAAATGGGTAAAAATTAATTATAATATTCACGCACAAAAGGCCATAAAAACCATTTTTGAATAAAATTTATTTTTAAAACATAAAACGACTTTACTAAAAAAAGTGAGTACTAATTTTTTATACATTAATAAATATATTTTATTTATATAAAATCTTTATACATATGTAATGTCATGGAATTTTCATATTTTTTTTAATTATATGGAATTATTTCTAGACCGTGAAATTTGACAGCACGTGATTTCGAGGCCCGGAGTGCCTGAAATGATCTGTCGAAAAATGTTAATATTTAAATAGCGTGAATGAACAATTTTCCTGTAAAAGTATAATAACTCTTAAGCGGGTTCCCATATTGGAAATTCGAGGGCACCATTTCATTCAAGACGACAGGTTTACCCTAGGCGCGACTTAAGTTTAGTCGGCGCAAGCCTCCAGTGAGAAAACTCGAAAATTGAACAACTGTAAATAAAATAATTAAATAAAATTATTTTATTTTTCAAATGCTTACAACTCACGAATGTATACTCATATTAGAAATCCAAGACTACCGTTGAGCTCGTGAGGGTATGCTTTCCTTAGGTAGATACTAACATTAGCTAGCACAGACCAATAGTGGAAGTTGGTTTTTTTGGCTGTAAATAAAACAATTAAGTAACAATTATTTTATTGTTAAATTATTAACATTAAAATGGTAAATTGGATTGAAAATACAAGAGTACCATTTAATTTTTTTGGGAGTTTTCCCCTTAGAAAGATCCTAAACTTGACAGGCATGGGTCAAGGGTGAATGTTATTTATTTTTGAACTTTTTTAAGGTATATCCAGTAAATGTGTGGGCAAAGATTTATATCTTTTGAACCGGTGCTCGGATTAAAAATATTTGGGAACCATTGAATTTACAATTCCAAGGTTCTCTTAGGTGAAGCTTAACTTTGATCGGCAAGGGTCGAACAAAAAATTGAATTTTTGGACTTTACAAAAAAATAATAAAATAATTCCATGAGTTATTTTATCTATTTTTTATAACCGTTGTGTGACATGGCAGGACCGTGGAGTTAATAGGTCATTCAATGACTTGACCATTGGGTTGTGCAACCTCAACATTGGTTGTTTTAATGGAACACTAAATGTGGTTCATTAATGAACCACATTAATGTTATGCAACGTGGTTGGTTCCTCACATCTATTTAATCAAAGATTGGGCATGGTTCTTGTGCACTCATGAGAGGAAACTCTAACAAAGTGCCAACGACGACTACCTCCAATGTAGAATGGAGCTTTGATGCCTTATAGGATTCAAACAGATAGCGACGAATGCCAACAAACATGCTTCGAACGCAGTCCCGTCTTCCTCATCCGCATCGTCTACCAATGTATTCGAGGTTGGGGTTATGTGCTTAATTCCTCCCTTTTACCCATTCTTGAATATTATGGAAAACATGGATCAAACATCCTACGAGTTGATTTTCATTTCATTATTTAATGTGGGAGTATAATTAGGGGTTTATTTATGGGATTTTTTATGATTAAATAATCTTTCCCATGTTATAATGCTAACACGGAGGGTACAGGCTGAGCCGAACAAGGCCCAGGCCCTCCGCGGATATCAGGTTGGTGGCGTTATTTGTGGGTGATCGAGAAATATTGTGTCAAGGTGAAACTTTGGACCACACTATGTAGGCGGCATCCTGGGAGGCCCGTAGGTGCAGACGGGAAAGGAATCAGACCACCGGAGCTTCCCTGGTGGCCCACAGAAGCATCGTCGGTGCAACGACACTGAAAACTGGAGGAGGCGGTGATCGGCTACCGTCAGACATGAGCAACACCCAAAGGTACCATGACAGACAAAGAGGTGGCTAACCTTTGTTAGCTGTGTCGGAGTAAAAGGGCATATTGCGGAGGAAGGTCGTGGCTTTGAGCTGCATCGAAGGGCGGACCTATGGTTCACGGGTTCCGTAGGTGACCGGGTCTAGCGAGACTGGACAGGTGGTGCGGCGCCAACTGGCACCGCTTCTTTGAAGATCCAAACGGATCTCCCATTTGGAAGGGAAGAGGATCCTCTGCGCCCAGCTAGTGGGCGAGGCAGTTCCGCGGCCCGGCAGGCCGCGCCCAGCCGGGTGGACCGGGCCGAACCTGTGGCCCAGTGAGCCTAGCCCATGGCCAGCAGGCCGAGCCCATGTCCCAGTGGGCCGAGCTCGCATCCCAGTAGGCGGAACCAAGCCCAAGAGAACCAGATCGCGACTATCCCCTTCGGGTCGGTCCGACCAGGTCGGACTGGACCCAGTCCCTTTTTGGCCCAGTTACGCTTAAATAGGCATATCTCCTAAACCAGACGTCCATTTAACAAACCGTATGTGGCACTGGAACCCTTAGGATGAGGGAATATTTTTGAGATACTTCACGTGAGTTTCAAAGAAAGTTGGAGTTTGTTTGAATTGGATCGTACCTGAATCCAACCAGGACCTCAACACTAAAATGCCTATAACTTACAGACCGAGAATCTGGTTGACGCGCCATCTGTTGCATTGGAACCCTTATGACATGGTTGTTCATCAGGTTACTTATTCTTGGGACTTCATGCTAGTTGAAATACGACTAATGGTTTGAGGAGAATATCCTCCCAAAATAAAGAGTGCTTTGTGTAAGAATCCAATGGCTGGTTATGACATGAAGAATGAATAACAATCCTGTGTGGGTTAGCACCGAATGATCCTATGTGGGTCAGCACCAAGCGATCTTGTGTGGGTCAACAATGATTGATCCTGTGTGGGTTAGCACTGAGTGATTCTGTGTGGGTCAGCTGCAGAGCCTCTTGACAGAATAAAATGAACTAGCTTTACGACTAATCATCTGTACTTCTGTACTTAAGTTATACATGGTGTGAGCCGTCTTTTTCTTTGTGATTTGTGATTGAGATCATTCTTTATAGTTTTTCCTTTGTGTAATTTTGAGATAACTTCGGGGTTCTCGGGATCCCTACTGAGTATTTTTATACTCATCCCTACATAGGCTTCTCCCTCACCTTGTTGTGTCTTGTGCATATGAAAGACATATTGACTGAGTCTTGAGGAGTTAGGGCTAGACGGTGCTTGGAGATGATTGAAAAACTGTGCACGGAGGTGACCGGTTGACGTGGAGAGCCGCAATGATGAGTTGTACCTACCCTTTAGGTAGGATCCTTGGTGGATAACCTCAGGAGTTGTTTTTCCTTTTTTTTGTACTTCTATTTTAGTTGTGCTTGTATTCTGGCCCCTTTAATTTTAGTACTTACTTTTACACTCAGTAGTGGTTTTTAGTTGTGGTTGTACCATTCTTCTTCCGTTGTGTTTTACTTGTGATCATTGTGCCCTGTCTATGTGTGTACAGGTTTTGAGGAAATGCCTTCCCATTTTAGGGATATGACTTTCCAGTGCTATTCGACAACCCTTGACCTATGGAAGGTGGGATTGGGTAGTCCCGGCATGGGACTTGGGAGACAGGTCATGACAAATTGGTATCAAAGGGGTCGGTTCTACCAGAAGAACTATGAGTCTGTTTTTTCAATGGAGAAATAGTGTTAAGTGTATTGAGTTTAGATTATAGTATAGGGATTCCAGTGTTGGTGCAGTGGATGATGTGTCCATACACCATGACCCTAATTTTTTTTTTGACTCGATACACAAAAACACTAGTTTCATGTGTTTTTGAAAATGTTTTTCTATTAATCTCTTTTGAGTCAGCTCACTAGGTATAACTTATTGACCGCAGTTCATCTTGATTCTCTTTTAAGACGCCTCCATGAAGACATCCAGCCAAGATTCCAATGTGTGACCATGGGGATGGTCTATAGAGTGATGAGGCTTCAGTACAAGGACTATTGCTTGAGATGGTAACTTCGACCAGTGTCCCAGTGATAACACTGCCTGTTGGTTAGCAGTTACTATCGACACTATAGATAGAGCACAAATATAGGATCAGTAACTTATATTAGTTTTAGGGATAGATAAACCTCAGGTTCCGAGGCGAGCACAACTCACAGGTGGATAAGGATTGGCTTGAGTTGGTGATCAAGTTTTCATCTAAACAGGGAACCATTAGATCAAATGGTGTTCCTAGCAGTGATCATTCTACGTGGATTAGTAGGGAGATGACATGGTTTAGATAACCCCTATCTTATGATGAGATTACTTTTCTGTGGATAGAGCTTGAGAACCTTCCTAAGAGAAGGTATCTATTTCTATAAAAAGATAAGGGGTATGTGTTCCCAAGAGTTTCTTCAGCTTCAGCACGATGACATGTCTGTAGCTATGTATTCGTCGAGGCATACCGACCATTGTAGGTACTCGATGAATACAATACAAATAGTGCTTCAGGGCTCAGACCTCCGAGTGATATGTGTTTAAGGACATCCGAGTCATCACTATTTATCTATGCATTTCTATTTATGTTAGGGTGCTAGAGAGAACCTTTTTGGTCGAATTTTATTTGGATGAGTAGATACATCTAGTAAATGTTAGCAGTGGGAAAGCAGGAAACCAACATCAGTCTCAGAGACTTGGACATGTAAAACGTTTTGGGAAGAGTAAGTGATAGGGACAGATGAATCTACAGGGCAACAAACATGGAAGGGGAGGTATGAGAGTATAAGGAGGTGGTATACATTTCAACATGTTATAACGACCACACCAATGTGGTCCCCACCAGGCTCAGTGAGCTGGAGAACAAGGGAAGTGAGTAGCTGTATGTGGTCAAGGAGTGTGACCCAAGGGGTCTAAGAATGATTTGAGGTATGGTCTGTGTCTACTACTAGCTGCCATATTAATAGACATAGGTACCAATCATTCCTTTTTGTCACAAATCTTGTTCAAGACCTAGATTTTCCTATTAAATCATTGAATTGACCCTTACGTCTAGAGATACCTATGGGAGAAGACTTGATAATCACACTTATGCCAACAGTGTGATCTGACCCTTGAGGTAAGAGTTTCAGTTGGAACCACTTGGTGGTAGCGTCGAGCCCTTACAACGTTAGTTTGGGTATGGACTGACCATCCACAGATCATGCTCATATTGATTGTTTTAGGAAAAAATGATGTGGTATATCTACATCGTTGGAATGGGGTTTTCCTAGGTCGGCGAAAAAGGAAACCCATGCAGCATAGGAAAAACTCATGCATAGGAGGGTGCAGATGATCACTTTTGATTTGGCCAGCCTTACCCTCATGGCAGTAGGTGTTTTTAGTTTTTAGTTCCCAACAATAGTGGAAGAGTGTGGTAACATCCTTTCAAAATATGTTTCTAGGATTACCTCCCCACAGGGAGAGGGACTTCTGCATTGTCTTGTACCCAAGGATGACACCAATATCTACAACTTCATATCATATGGCTCTTGTGGAGATCCGAGATCTTATAGTGTAGCTGGGAGAACATTTTACTGTCTACTATGATAACAAGAGTCTTAGGTATATCTTCTCACAGAAGGACCTGAACCTGAGACAACGACGATGGATGGAGTTCCTATAGGACTATGAATTTGAGATAATCTACACTCCTGTGAAGGGAAACGTAGTAGCAAACACACTCAGTAGGAGGACGGGTCTACACCTGCTAAGTAAGGAAACAAAGAAGCTAGATGTGACACTAATATCCTTCGTGGATGATGATGTATTATCTTACCTCAAGTTTATGACTGTCAGTCCCCAAATCCTTCAGTGAGTTAGGGAGGCACAACTTGTGGATGGTGACTGCGGGGCCCGATGTGCTCAGATATCCTCAATAAAGGCTCCTGATAAAATTTTTATAGGTGGGGATCATGTCACCCTTTTCAGAGGACACACCTTGGTACCAGTGATGTTACGAGAGGAGGTGTTGAGGTAATTCCATACACCCCCTTTGGCAGTACATTCGGGTGTGAAAAAGATGTACCAGGACCTTTGGAATTGGTACTAGTGACCAAGGATGAAGAAATCAGCGGCAGAGTTCGTATCATGATGCCTCACTTGTCAGCAAGTAAAAAATGAGCATCAAGATCCATCACTCTTGAGCACAACTTTTTAGCCCCAGACTGATGGTCGGACGGAGTGGGCCATACAGACCTTGGAGGGAATGTTTCGTGTTTGTGTCCTAGATTTTGGTCACAATTGGGAGGATAACCTACCACCATTGAATTTCACATACAATAATAGTTATCACTCCACCACCTGAATGACACCATTTTAGGACTTGTACGATGGCCATGCAGGTCACCTATATGATAGAAAAACCCAGGGGAGTCAGCACTTATGGGTTCAGAGTTGGTATGGGCTACCATTGAGAAGGTGCAGATCATCCAGGAGAGGATGAAGACTGCACAGAGTAGGCAGAAGTCTTATACCGATAGGTGACATAGACCCTTAGAGTTCTAGGAGGGAGACCATGTCTTCCTACGGGTCTCACCCCGACGAGGATTGTTGAGATTCATCTAGGGCGACAATCTATCTCTGAGGTTCATTGAACCTTTCCAGATTCTCAGCAGAGTTGGCAAGGTGGAGTTCTACGTAGCTCTTCCCCCATATATGCACCAGGTGCATAATATTTTCCATGTGTCGTAGCTGAGAAGATGTGTGCATGATCCATCACACATTATCGACTAGGGAGAGTTGGACTTTGATGATGGGGAGACTTTTACAGAGTTCTTGGTGGAGATATAAGATCTAAATGTGTGAGTCCTTCATGGATGGTCGATCCCTCTAGTGCGAGTTCAATGGCATCACGAGAACCTCTAGAAGAGCACATGAGAGAAGGAGGGTCCGATTCATGCTCAGTACCCTCATTTGTTTGATTTTCCTTTGTTTTGGATTTCAGGGATGTAAATACCTAAGGTGGGGAGAATGTAATGTCCCAAAATTTTTATATATATTTTTTAATTCTATATAATTATTTCTAGACCGTGAAATTTGATGGCACGTGATTCTGAGGCCTAGAGTGCCCAGAATGATCCGTCAAAAAATGTTAAGCTTTAAATAGCGTGCGTGAGAAGTTTTCCTAAAAAAGTATAATAACTATTAAATGGGTGCCCAGATCAGAAATATGAGGGCACCGTTACATTTAAGATGGCGAGTTTACCCTAAGTGTGACTTAAGTTTAGTCGGCATAGGCCTCCGGTGAGAAAACCTGAAAATTGCATAACCGTAAATTAAATAATTAAATAAAATTAATTTATTTTTAAAATTATTATAATTCAAAAATGGAGTCTCAAATTAAAAATTCGAGACCACTGATAATATAGTAAGGTTATTATTTCTTTAGGAAGATACTAACATTGGGTGGCGTAGGCCAACAGTGGAAGTTAGTTTTTTGGCTGTAAATAAAATAATTAAGTAACAATTATTTTATTGTTAAATCCTTAACTTCTAAACGGTAACTTGGATTGAAAATCCAAGAGTACCGTTGTGTTCATGGGGGAGTGTTCCCCTTAGGCAGAGCCTAACCTCGACTAGCATGGGTTGAGGGTGAATGTTATTTATTTTTGAACATTTTTTAAGGTACGTTCAGTACACGTGCGGGCGGTGATTTCTATCTTTTGAACTGGTGCTCAGATTAAAAATCTGAGGGCACTGTTGAATTTGTAGTGTTGGGATTCGCTTAGGTGAATCTTAACTTCGACCAGAAAGGTTCAGAAAAAAAAGTTAATTTTTGTACTTAACAAAAAAAAACCCATGAGTTATTTTATCTCTTTTTTTGTAACCATTGAGTGACATGGCGGGACCGTAGAGTTAATAGGTCATTCAATTACTTGACCCTTGGGTCGGGTAACCTCAACATTGTTTGTTTTAATGGAACACTAAATGTGGTTCATTAATGAACTACATTAATGTTATGGAACATGGTTGGTTCCTCACATCTATTTAAACAAATATTGGGCATGATTATTATGCACTCATGAGAGGAACCTCTGATGAAGTGCCGCCGCCAGCTTCCTACAATTTAGAACAGAGATTAGACACCTTAGAGGATTCGAACCAGACAACGAATAATGCCAACGAACATGCTTCGAACATGATACCATCTTCCTCATCCGCACCATCTACCCATATATTCGAGGTAGGGGGTTATGTTTTTAATTCCTCCCTTTTCCCTCATTCTTGAATATTATGAAAAACACATATCAACCATCCTATGGGTTGATCCACATTTCGTTCTTTAATGTGGGAGGATAATGTGGGGTTTCTTTATGGAAGTTTTTATGATTAAATAATCCTTACCATATTATAATGCTAAAGTGGAGGGTGCGGGCCGAGCTGAACAAGGAACACACCCTCCGCCGATATCGAGTTGGTGGAGTTCTTCGTGGGTGACAGAAAAATATAGAGGAAAGGAAAAAATTCAGGTTGTGCAGTATAGGCACCATCCTGGGAGGCCTGTAGGCATAGATGGAAAAGGAATCTGTCCACCGGAGCTTTGCTGGTGGCCTGAGGAAGAATCGCCGGCGTGGCAGTGCCAACAACTAGAGGATGCAGAGGCTGGATACCACCGAATGAGAGAAGGTGGCAGCACCCAAAGGAGCTGCAGTGGAAAAAGGGGTGGCCGACCTTTGCTGGTTGCGTCAGAGCAGGGTGGCACGCCGCGGAGGAAGGCCACGACTTTGAGCCGCGATGGAGGGTGGACCTGCAGTCTGCGAGTTTCACAGGTGACCAGTCTAGCGGGACCGACCAGGTGGTGCGGTGCCAATTGGAGCTGCTTCTTTGAAAACCAGAATAGATCGGCCATTCGGGAGGGGATTAGACCCCCTATGCCTGACCAATGGTCCGGGCAGTTCGGCAGCCCGGCGGGCCGCGCCCATCTGGGTGGGCCGAGCTGAACCCGCGACCCAGTGGGCAGAGACCACGGCCTAACAGGCCAGACCAAGACCATGTTAATCAAATTGAGCCCGGACCAGACCCTAACCCTTTTTAGCTTAGTTACGCTTAAATGGGCATATCTATTAAAATAGACGCCCATTTGACGAACCATATGTAGCAATGGAACCCTTAGGAAGAGATTGTCCTTTTGAGATACTCTGTGTGATTTTTAGATAAAGTTGGAGTCTGGACGGGTTGGATCGTACCCGAATCCAACCGGTCCCTCAGTACTAAAATGCCTATAACTTACAGACTGGGTGTTCGGTTGACGTGTCGTCTATTGCATTAGAACCCTAATGACATAGAGGTTCTTCAAGTTACTTCTTCATTGGAATTTTTGATAGTTTAAATACAACCGATGGTTGTGCAGGAATCCAGTGGATTGTTGTGATGTGAAGAATGAATAGTGATCATGTGTGGGTCAGCACTGTGGGATCCTGTGTGGGTCAGCGCCAAGAAATCCTGTGTGGGTCAGCACCGTGTGATTCTTTGTGGGTCAGTACTAAGTGACCCTGTGTGGGTTAGGACCGAGCAATCCTGTGTGGGTCAGCACCGAGTGATCCTATGTGGGTCAACACCGAGCAATCCTATATGGGTCGGAAACTAGTGATCCTGTGTGGGTCAGCACCGAGCGATCCTGTGTGGGTCAGCACTGAGTGATCCTGTGTGGGTCAGCAGCAGAGCCTCTTTAAATAATAAGATGGACTAGCTTTATGACTAATCATCTGTACTTCTGTACTTAAGTTATACTTAGTGTGAGTTGTCTTTTTCTTTGTGCTTTGTGATTTAGATCATGCTTTGTGGTTTTTCATTTGTGGAATTCTTTGAGACCTTCAGAGGTCTCAGGGTCCCTACTCAGTATTGTTATACTCACCCATATGTGGGATTCTCCCACACCTTGTTGTGTCTTGTGCAGATGATAGACAACTTGATTGAGTCTTGAGGAGTCAGGGATAGACAGTGCTTAGAGTTGATTGATAGACGGTGCACAGAGGTGACCGATTTACGTGGAGATCCGCAGTGATGATCTGCACCTACCCTTAAGCTAGGATCCTTAGAGGATGACCACATGAGCTATTTTTTCTTTTCATTATACTTCTATTTCATATGGACTTTTATTATTTCCCCTTTACTTTCAGTACTTACTTTTACACTTTTTGGTGGTTTTTAGTTGTGGTTGTACCATTCTTCTTCTGTTGTGTTTTTCTTATGTGTAGTGTGCCCTATCTCTGTGTGTACAGGTTTTGAGGCAATGCCTTCCCATTTTAGGGATATACCTTTCCAGTGCTAGTCGTCAACCTCTGGCCTATGGAAGGCGGGCTTGGGGTAGTCATGACATAGGCCCTAGGGGATGGGTCGTGACAACATATTTTTCATAATGTGGTTATTTCTATTCACACCACCAATTTTAACAGATAGGTTATAACTATCATGTTTAAATAATAATATTTTAGAAGTATATCATATTTTTTTAAACTCAATGTTACATATAACATAAGATATAAAATAAATTAAATTTATTTGAAGACAAATATATAATAAAATCATGGCTTTACATTCTATATCCCTTATAATAACTTCTCCCTAAAAAATTCCATCACTTTAAAATAAAAAATTGAGAATAATTCTACCTCATCACATCCTCAAGGTTCCATGAAACTTTATCAAATTTATGATTTCACCACAAAACTTTGACTAGTGAGTGGTGTTATTTCATATCGCATTATATCTATGATCTAGAATATCCACCAATATTTCCTTATAAGATATATATTTCTCCTTCAGTATGACCTCTGAGTTTATTACATGTGAAGGATCAGGTATGTACACCCTTGGGAGAGATACATGGAACACATCATGAAATTGAGAGAGATTCAGTTGAAGTTCCAAGTGATATGATACTATCCAAATATGATCAATAATTTCAAAGATAATGATATATATAGAGATTAGTTTTCCCTTCTTTCCAAATATCATAACCTTATTCCAAGGAGACATTCATAGGAATACCTTATCACCAAATTCAAATTATAGATCTCACTGATGATTTCCAGTATATTCTTTTTATCATCTTTGAGACAACCTTATGAGTTGTTGAATTTATATAAACTTATCAACCATTTTATTATCTAGATCAGGTCTAAAAAAAATTATTTTTATAACTTCATCCTAATACATTAGAGTTCCACACTTCCTTCTATAGAGGGCTTCATATAGAGCCATCTAAATGCTCGAGTGAAAGCTATTGTTTTAAGAAAATTTTACCAAAGAAAGGTGTTGATAACAACCACATTTAAAATATATAGAGAAATCTCTCAATATATCTTATAGAGTTTTAATGTTCTTCTCAGACTAACCATCTATCTTAGGATGATAATTAGTATCGAAAATTAACTATATATCCATATCCTGCTGATGGATTCTCCAAAAATTTAAGGTAAACCTTGAATCCCAATTAGATATTATTGAAATTTGTACTCTATGAAATATAAAAACTTCCTTAATATATGATCGAGTAAGATTATAAAGATTTAAAAAATCTTTAATAGTGATAAAATGTGCTGATTTCATAAGGTGATCAATTATAACCCAAATGACATTGTTCCCTTTAGATGTATTGGGTGGTCCGATGATGAAATCTATAGTAATGTTTTCCCATTTCTATTATAGTATGTGTAATGACAATAAAATACCCTTTGAATTATGTCTCCCAAACTTAACTTATTAACACACCATGTATCTAGATACATACTTTGAAGTATCCATTTTCATGTTATCCCACCAGAAATACTCTTTCATATCTCTATACATCTTTAAAATTCTAGGTTGAATATAGAATGATGAACTATGAGATTTATCCAACAACTCCTTATTTAAATCCAATTTTTATGGAACATATAATTAGTTCACAAACCTTATCATTATAGCATTATCATGGTTAAACTTAGGAATATTCCTCACATTCTTCTATAATTCCACATCTTCTTTCCGTGCCTTCTTATTCCTCTCATGGATAGATGATTGGACATTCATCTAAGAAAGATAATATTTTACCTATTTTCTCAAGATTTCAAGGTATAAATTCTATAAATCCATAAATATTAGATCTATTTTAATCCTCACCCTGAAAAAACTAGTATAGTCTTTCCAAATCAGATCATCTTTTTCCTTTTTCACATTCATAGGGTGGTAATGTATCGACTAGTCATAATATTTGATCAAATACAACCATATTCTCTAAAAAATATTCAATTATTTCTATGTAAATATATATTTAAAACTTTTATGATCAATATATATATCACACCTTTCATAATATAGATAATTACTCCATATATTCAATGCAAAAATTACCGCTGTCTGCCCCAAATCACGAGTTAGATTATTTTTCTCATGAATTTTCAATTGGTGAGAGGAATAATCTATCACCATGTCATTATTCATGAGGATTCATCCTTGTCCCTTCCTTTGATGAATCACTATATATTATAAACCCTTATTCAATATATGTTAGTGTAATCACATACACTCTAACTAACATTCTATTCAGTTCTTTGAAATTCAACTCACATTCATCTATCTACAAGAACTTAACCCCATTTTGAGTCAAATTAGTGAGTGTATTAGATATTCATGATAAATATCTCATAAATCATCATTATTATCCAACTAACCCAAGAAAAATATGTATCTTGGTTACTATTGTTGGTCTAGTCCATTATTAAAATAACTTTTTCTTTGAAGAGTCCACCGATATACCCTCACTTGAGATTATATAACCCAGTAATGAATCTTTATGAATCCAAAATTCACACTTGGTAAATTTGGAATATATATTATCCTTCCTAAAAGTCATCATCACAATCCTCAAATGTTCTTCATACTATTTCTTTCTATTTCAATATATAATAATATCATCTATAAATACTACCATAAATTGATCACGGTAATCTATAAAGAATATATTCATTAAATACTTGAAGATATATTGAGAATTGGTAAGTACAAATAAAATTACTATAAATACATAATGACCATACCTCATACATACGGATAAATTGTGTATATACTCCTTCTTGACCCTTATCTAAAAATATCTTGATCTAATATTAATCTTAGAAAATATTAATCTACCCATAATTGATCAAACCGATCATCGATATATGGTATATGATACTTATTATTAATAGTGATTTTGTTAGGTTACTAATAATCAATACAAATATGCATTGATCTATCTTTATTCATAACAAAAAAAGGTGGACCCCATAGTGAAGCACTAGGTTAAATGAATCCGTTATCAATATTCTCCTAGAGTTACTTCTTCAACTCCTACAACTCAATCGAGGCGATTTTATATGGAGTGTTTGAAATAGATGTGGCACCAGGTATGAGTTATTTTGAAAAATAAACTCCTTGATTTAGGGGAATACTAGGAAACTCTTCTATAAAGACATTAACAAGCTCCCATTCAATATATATATATATATATATATATATATATATTCAATGTTTATTTTCTCCCCAAACATCTAAGAAAAATATCCCTCATTAATAGGTAGTAAAACCCATATGTTGGAAGTAATTTCCATTGGGAGTTTAGGTTCATCCTCACACCAAAATACTATCATAGTTTGATTGAAAATATCAAAATTAACTTCCCTTAATTGACAATTAATATGGTATATATACTAAGAGATCTAATCCATTCCCAAAATTACATCAAATTCAACTAGAGGAAGAATAAAAAGGTTTGTAGGAAGCCCATTCCCATAAACATATATCAGAGAGGAGCTATAAATTTGAGATGAGATCATCCCATGGTTAGGAGTTTTTAATGCCAATTCAACATCTAATCATTGAGGTTATGATGTGATACCCTTAAAAAGTTATTCAAATATAAAAGAGTGGGTAGAAACTAAAACAAATAAAACACTTTCACTTCAAGAGTGGATGATAAGTGTACCTTTCACCATATCTCTAATAACTTCAACTTCAACTTCAACTATAGTAATTCCATATTCTTGGACTTATCCCCTTATCTTATTTTTTAATAGGTTCCATTGATGCTTTGGACACTAGTTTTATGCCCTATCTATATACAATTGAATAACTGGACAATAGTGGTTTCTTTCTCTTACTTATATTCATTATCCATATGACCCTTATCTTCAAACTTATCAAAAACTCTTATGTACTTCAATCATTTCATAGGATGTTTCTTTCCACAATTTTATCATGATAGAAATTGAATCATTCCCTTCTTCTTATTTGACATGTTTTATTTTTCTCAGTGCTTAGCCGACTTGATTTCCCTTGAAGATATAATAACTTTATTTTTTTTATATCTTAATAGAACTTGATACTATATCATCATATAATGAAAAAATTTGAGAAATTATTTCCCTTAAGAGACTTGGATTAATCCCATAAAAGAAACAATCAATCTTACTTCTCACATTACATGTGTAGTCTGAAGATTACATTAATAATCTTGCATATTTAGCCTCACACTCCACCACACTTTCTTCTTCCATATTATTTAAAGTGAGTAAATTTATCTCTATTTTATATTATTGTTCTCAAGAAAAGTTTTTCTCAAATAATATCACTTTAAAATTTATCTATTCCAAGATTTCTATTTATTCAACCTCTTTACTATTTATTAACATCTCTTATCAAACAATACATTACCAGAATAAACTTTTCACTTTCATTGAATCCCAAATACAAGAATATATTTTCAAGAGAATTAATTTATTGTTCAAATACGGATGTATTAGTAGTTCCATTAAAATATAGAGGATTTTTCATATTAAGTGACCCAAAATAGGTGAATCATGTTATAGAACAACGAGTTGCTTCATACGAGAAAGGTCATTCATCATAACCCGAGTTAGCTACCCTAATATAGCCATGATTTTCTTAATTATAACACCATCTATATTATCTTGATCATCAGGTAAATCCATACATTATATATAGGTGTTGATTCCCTTTCTTTCATTAGGCACCACCAATAAATAATGACACACATAGAGTGAGCTCATAATCATCATAAATATTGATCCATAAAATAAAAATCTCTATAAGGGTAAAATTTATCAAATAATATAAGGTATTATCATAATTATTATGTTAGATATTTTTATTTAAAATCTAGTACCCAAGGGTTCTACTAAACTTTCTATGATACCAACTATAAAGACCCCAAATCTAGTTTCCCAGAGATGATGTATACTTTATTACATTAGAATAAGATACAAGGGATCTCATCCTAAAGTACTAATTGTTAGGCGGAGAAAAACGGGAAGGATGGCAAGAGGGGGGGGGGGTGAATTGCCTTTTAAAGAATAAAACAAATTAAAATCAAAGATGAAAGTGCAGCGGAAAATAAAAGAGGCAATACACAAGAATTGATAACAGAGTTCGGCCAAAAACCCGGCCTACGTCTCCGCTCCCAACTCAACCGTTGAGAGATTCCTACCGCTTGCTTTTCAATGGTTTTAGCAAGAAACCCACTAGGCTTTGAGGTAGCACTAGAACCTATTACATCTTGCTTTTGGTGGTTAAGCAAGAACCCACTTGCTTTTAATGGTTTAGCAAGAACCCACTATCCTTCTTACAGGTGAAGGATAGCTCACCTATGTCTCAAGCTATTTAAAGGAAAGCTTGGTAACCTTTTCACACCTTAATGGTGATGTGAAACCCAAAAGAAGGAGGGGATGAGAAATAGAGTGGTTTGTAGACACAAACCCAAATTAAGCTCAAAATAGATAAACAAGAAAAACCGTATTTAAGGAAGTCTTGGGCGCCTTTGATTGATTGAAGATGTTGAAGGCCGCTTCCAAGCTTCTTTGGTGGTGCTCTTGGATGTGGAATTGGATGGAGCACTTGGGGTTCCCTTGGAGGAATGCGCCGGAGGTACGCCAAATGATCAACAAGGTGTCCGTGGGCTTCCGTATAGTTCCGGTGAGTGTCCGGGGCTTCCTTGGCCTTTATTTATAGGCATGGAACCCTTGGGGAGTCTTCGGAGCCGTTGTAAAGGGCCTCGGAGCCGTTGGAGGCCAAAAGAGAGTTGACTGGTCAAAGCCAACGGCTAGTTTGACTGGGCTACTGGCTGGCCGGTATAGCTCCACCGGCTGGCCGGTGCCTTGGCAGAGGAGAAGAATTTGGTCCAGGCTCCACCGGCTGACCGGTGGAGGAGCCACCGGCTGGCCGGTGGGGAGACAATAGCTCACACTATTCATCTGGGTGCCACCGGCTGACCGGTGGAACCGGGCAGTGGGCAATGCCTCTGCCAGGTCAACCGGCTGGCCGGTGCTATCACACCGGTTGGCCGGTGGACTGCAATTCAGTCCATTTTGCCAGCTTTCTCGGGCCAATCCTTTGGCAACCTTGTGCCTATCATTCAAAAACACTTCAAACAATATTAGACAAATAATAAGGTGATTGTGATCATGAAAATCAAACAACGAGGGGAACGAGAGGTACAACAATCTCCCCCTATTTTGATGATCACAATCACCAAAACAATAAATGTAAAAACTTAAATTAAAGGCATGCTTTTAATGAATAAATTGAAAATAAATGCTAAGCATGATCAAAAGGTTTCTCCCCCAATCAATCAAGAAATTTCTCCCCCTTTGTGATTATCAAAATAGAATGGGGCATAAAACTTGATTGAGGGAAACAAGTTTGAAAAACAAGATGGAGATTTTAAACCAATGAAATTTTGAAATTTGAATTGAAAGATTTGAAAATAAAGAATTCAATAACAGTTTGAATTGAAAGTTTTGAAAAGAAAATTGAATAACAATTGAAAGTTTTGAATCAAGAATTGAAATGAAAAATTTGAATTGAATATTTTGAATCAAGAATTGAAATGAAAAATTTGAATTGAATATTTTGAATCAAGAATTTTGAAATGAAAATTTTGAAACCAAGTGTTGAAATTGAAAGTTTGAATCGAAAATTTTGAAATTGAAATCAAAAGGGCTTAAACGATCCTAACTCCCCCTAAATAAAAACAACAAATCACCGGGGAGAGGGATTTTGAAAAGAGACAATTTTAGGCCCGGAGAGACTCGCTAAGAGGGATTTTTCAATCCACACTTGCCTTGTAGCGGGTCTTCTCCTATAGAATTCATCCGAATAAAAAATCGATTTAGGCCTACCATACCAGGCGTTTTTGCAATTACATTCATATATCATGTGCCCAGGTTTTTTACAATAATTGCAAAATTTGAATTGGGAGATCCCCCTTACAAAACAGTTGGAGCATGGGAGGAGGAAGCTTGGTTGGTGTAGCCAAGTCCATTGGTGGTTCTAGATACTCGTTGAGAACCTAAGAGTTTGGACAAATTTTGTTCACCTTGGGTGAACTTGGCTAAAGATTCCCTTAGGTCTTTAATGGTTGATTCCAAAGAATCAACATTGGGGAAATTTTGGATTTTTAGGGAGAGTTCCTTCTTCTCTTTGAGAATTTGTTCTTTTTCGAAGGAAAGTTTTTTGAAATTCTTTTTCAAAGCAACGAATTTTGAAGAGAGTTCGTGAAAACCATTTTCTAATTGGTCTCGCACATGTTGGAGTTCTTCGTATGACAAATGATTAAAAGAATTAGAAGAACTAGAGGAGGAAGAAGAGGAAGAGGATGATGATACCTCATTATTTGCCATTAGGCATTTTTTACCTTGGTCGCTTGAGGAGAAGGAGGAGAATGAAGAGGTGGAGCTATCACTCCATGTTGCCTTTGAAGCCTTCTTCTTCTCCTTTTTCTTGGCCCTTTTCTTGTGGAGTGGGCAATTGGGCACGGATTTTTCATCGGGTTCTTGCTTGTTGTCGGGTTCTTGCTTTTGAGCCTTCTTAGTGCCTTCATGGGTAAGTTCTAAAAGCTTCCAAATATCATGAGAAGATGTGCAAGAAGAAATACGATTAAATAAATTACGGTCTAAGCCACAATGAAGAGCATTCATGGCTTTGCCATCAAGCTCAAAATTCTTAATATCGGCAGGGGTCCATTTAGACTCATCGGGAGAAGAGAGCGTAAAACCATGCATAACAATTCTAAAAATAGGATAGCTAATGATTTTAAGAAAAGTTGACATACGGGTTTTCCAAAAAGTATAATCGGCTCCATCAAAGAATGGAGCACGATCCAAAGAATGTCCTTCGGGGGATTGAGAGGAAGAAGCGGTAGAAGCCATCAAAAAATAGGATCTTTAATTTGAAACCGGTTAAGGAATTATTCAAAATTTCCTTTGATACCAATTGTTAGGCGGAAAAAAACGGGAAGGATGGCAAGAGGGGGGGGTGAATTGCCTTTTAAAAAATAAAACAAATTAAAATAAAAGATGAAAGTGCAGCGGAAAATAAAAGAGGCAATACACAAGAATTGATAACGGAGTTCGGCCAAAAACCCGGCCTACGTCTCCGCTCCCAACTCAACCGTTGAGAGATTCCTACCGCTTGCTTTTCAATTGTTTTAGCAAGAAACCCACTAGGCTTTGAGGTAGCACTAGAACCTATTACAGCTTGCTTTTGGTGGTTAAGCAAGAACCCACTTGCTTTTAATGGTTTAGCAAGAACCCACTATCCTTCTTACAGGTGAAGGATAGCTCACCTATGTCTCAAGCTATTTAAAGGAAAGCTTGGTAACCTTTTCACACCTTAATGGTGATGTGAAAACCAAAAGGAGGGGATGAGAAATAGAGTGGTTTGTAGACACAAACCCAAATTAATCTCAAAATAGATAAACAAGAAAAACCGTATTTAAGGAAGTCTTGGGCACCTTTGATTGATTGAAGATGTTGAAGGCCGCTTCCAAGCTTCTTTGGTGGTGCTCTTGGATGTGGAATTGGATGGAGCACTTGGGGTTCCCTTGGAGGAATGCGCCGGAGGTACGCCAAATGATCAACAAGGTGTCCGTGGGCTTCCGTATAGTTCCGGTGAGTGTCCGGGGCTTCCTTGGCCTTTATTTATAGGCATGGAACCCTTGGGGAGTCTTCAGAGCCGTTGTAAAGGGCCTCGGAGCCGTTGGAGGCCAAAAGAGAGTTGACTGGTCAAAGCCAATGGCTAGTTTGACTGGGCTACCGGCTGGCCGGTATAGCTCCACCGGCTGGCCGGTGCCTTGGCAGAGGAGAAGAATTTGGTCCAGGCTCCACCGGCTGACCGGTGGAGGAGCCACCGGCTGGCCGGTGGGGAGACAGTAGCTCACACTATTCATCTGGGTGCCACCGGCTGGCCGGTGACAGAGCCACCGGCTGACCGGTGGAACCTGGCAGTGGGCAATGCCTCTGCCAGGTCCACCGGCTGGCCGGTGCTATCACACCGGTTGGCCGGTGGACTGCAATTCAGTCCATTTTGCCAGCTTTCTCGGGCCAATCCTTTGGCAACCTTGTGCCTATCATTCAAAAACACTTCAAACAATATTAGACAAATAATAAGGTGATTGTGATCATGAAAATCAAACAACGAGGGGAACGAGAGGTACAACACTAATTAGTTTATTAGTCTTAGAGAACCATATACACACAAAATTCCCATATTACATTGGAAATATAAAATACATAGAATAAGAAACATTCTCACATCCTTGATATTATTCATAATATCTAACTTAATATCCTAGAGAGGGGAAAAAAATAAAGGGTGATCTTAGATGCCCAATAATGGTTACATACAATAGAAGCTATCATAAGTAAATAAGGCATAATCAATATGGAAAGGTAAATAACTGAAAAAAACATTATATTTAATTAATAAATTGATCATGAAAATACACCCATGGATACTATCAATACAATAATCTCATGGATAATAATAAATTAATTCTCAATAGAGGAAATTCTTAATATTAGATGTCATTATCTCAAATATCATGATATAATTACCATTAAATCCTTGTGTCAAAAAGTTTTATTTTTGAGTTGGTATACACCAAAAAACTATTTAATAAGGATAGCCAATTAATTTGTCTTATGATACCTATTGATGCATCAAGGGGTTATATATAATCGATCCCACCCTTCATTGGATATCTAATGCATTCCTCATATATTTAATGATAAATTTAATTTATAAAAAATATTCCTTATAAAAAAAATGTCTGTATTGCTTAAAGAATATGAAATATCAATATTTCCCCAATCATTCAAATAAATTTCAAAGTAAAATACCTTATGTAGAAATGGTATTCAGTTTAGGAAATAATAATATCAACGATACAAATAATATGGATATTTAAGAGAAATATAATGTCCAATGATAATAATAAAGTTAATGTTTCAAGATAAATTTAATGTACAAAAAATTAATAAGAGATAAAACAATCCCCTTAGTTTATAAAAAATATAGGTTTTATAATAAAATTATTTCCTTAAGATAAATAATAAAATGAAGAAAAATATTAAGATAAGATTTTATTAAAGAGTTTTATTTGTAAAACCATTTAAAACTTATATAATAAATTAAATATCATAAAATTCTTATAGTGGTAGGAAAATCCGTTAACATTATATTTTAAAAAGAAACACTCCATTTGATTTTTTGTAACAAAATACAAAAATAAACTTTTTATAAAAAATTAGAAAGATTCATTTTAAACCTTGTAAAAAATCAAGGATAATATATAATTTCATTAATAAAACATTTTTTTCAAATAAAAATTACTTTTGTAAAACAATTTTGAAAAATATTTATATGAAAGAAAAATATACTTGTTCAAAAAGAGAAATAAGACCAGTTTTTCTTTTAAACATTTATTTACTTGATTCAAGTTCCAAAGAGAGAAAAAGTTGAAATAAAATATGGAAATTTATTAAATATTCATATTATAATAAAATATATGATGTTTATAAAGGATATATTACAATATTCCTTCAATGAAAATAAGAGCAATCCTAAAAAATGAGATTGTAAAATAAATTCTTACCACTTTGGTAATGTTTAAATTGTAACTCCTTGAAAGAGTAAACATGAATTAAAACTTTAATCATAATTATTAAATATATATTAATGTTAAATACATAAAATTGGTAGTACAATCAACACATAAAAATAAATAGGTGTATAATACCAAATATGTCTCAAAGGATTATAAATTGAGACGAAATCCCTTACCTCAAGTTTGAATTACTGCGTAAGTGATATTAAAATCCTATATAATAATTTATATTGATTATTATTGAGTAATATAACCATAAACATATATATAATATCATATTTTATGCATTTAAAATATCTTATCATATTTTTTTTATAATATTTTATTATCATCATTATTTTAGATGTTAACTGCTTCATTTTTCATGAGAATTTTGGTTTGATAGTTCCAATTCTTATAATTTAATTATGCTTCCATAATATAAGGAATTATAATCATGATATAAATATCATATATATTTATTATATATATATATATTTAGAGTTATCTATAAAATTTTAAAATAAAAAAAAATTAATTACACCGTTCATAGAGACGGTAGGCCATACATATACATGGACGTTATTTTCCATTTTCAAAGAATGAAATGAAAGAAACATAAATAATAACCAAAATTTAAAAAATAATTATTATATCACACACACATATATATAATATACATTTAGTTTATCCTTATTACCATCCATGTAAAAAAAAGATGAAAAATAGATCACATTGTTTCGTGGAGGTGGTAGTCCACATGTACACATGAGCGACATTTTCATTTTCAAATAGATTGGAAGGAAAGAAGGTTAATATGATATTATAATTTCAGAATAATAATTATTTCATAAATATTATATATATTTATTTGTTTTTAATTTATAATCATCCATGTAAAGTGGTGATGAAAAATGAATTACACTTCTATGTGGAGATGGTAAGCCGTACATAAGAACAACCAATGTTTTCACTTTTTGTAGGATAGAAAAGAGGTCTAAAATGGTTTTATCATTATCATAATAACAATTAAGTGTATTTAGGATACTGAATTAGTTATTTTAGAATAGATACCACAAAATTATATGAATTATAAGAATAAATAAAATTAAAAGTACTTAGCTAAGAGTCATACCTCTTTATTGAGAAACCTCTTTTTACTCACACCTTAAGCCTTAAAAGGATGGTATTTTGGTAAGAAAATAAGATATAGGATGTGGTTAAGGAATATAGGAAAGTATTATGGAATTTATTGGCTGATATAGATGGCTCATTAAGTGTTGAGAAGATAGGAAAGGTGGTATCCATTTATAGGTGAGGGAAATGACATACTTGGAATTACTTAAAAGATTAAATAATATATATTTCATAATCATGTAAAGTGGAAAAAAATAACACCAAATTAAATTATAAGTTTCTATAGGGTATAAATAAACTCAAAAAATGACATTTGGTCAAGTTTTGGACACATTTTAAGCCTTATCTTCTAGTTAAACAACTTTAAACCCATTTAACCTTAACTGTGATAGTTTTACTTTTTTTTACCATGATAAATTAATTATATGATCAAAAATAATAGGGGAATTATAATTTTTTTGGAAAATTATTATTATAATTATTTAATAAATTTTATTATATTTAATTTCTATATGTGGTAGAAATTACCTTTAATATAGGAACAAAAAACGCATGAAAAACAATTTTTAGGAAAATATCTCATTTAAAAGTAAAAACCATTTTACCATGAAATAAAGTAATAAATTTGTTTCCATAAATTTTATTGGATAATAATAAATATAATAAGTTTTTTAGAATTTTTTATAAAGACAAAACAAAATTTTATTTTCCAACCATTCCATTAAATTCAAATACACAAAAATTGTTCTTAATTTGAATAAAATATAACTTATCTTCTCAAAAGTCAAGTTTGGGTAAAAAATTTAAAAACAATGTTTTAAAATAAATTATAAAACTAATTAAATATATATTTATCTTAAATGTACTCACACAATAGGATAAATTCATTTGTTATATATATTTCAAAGTTAAACCGATAGTTTTAACCTAGTTTTACCTGATTTACCCTTACCAAGGTGATAAATAATTATCACGGTTATTGTTAAAAATGATCAAAAAATAAGTTGACCTCATTAACTAATATTAATTATGATAATTAAAAATATATAATATATTTTATCAAATTAAATTCACATAGTTTGAAGAATTTAATTTAAATTTAAACTCATAAAACGCAACAAAAAGTAGTTTTCCCGAAAAAATTTCTTCTTAAATGTAAAATGTTTTTATTACAAATTCTTGAATTAAATTTATTATAATGATATTAATAGGATTATTATTAATATAAATGAAGTAATTTTACTTTTAAACCATTTTATAACAATTTTAAACTTTTTAAATTCTTGAAATGAAAAGAAAATTTTCAATAAAAATCAGTATTTTCTACTATTCACAGAAAAATTAGTTTTTTTAGAAAAATACCAAAATTTAATCCTAATTTAATTTTGACACGATGAATAAAAAATGATATCCACTTTTTTAAATAATTTTTTTAAAAATATTTAGAAATTAATTATAATATTCATGCACCAAATGTTATAAAAACCATTATTGAAGAAAACATATTTTTGAAACATAAAAGAACTTTACTAAAAAACTGAGTACTTATTTATTATACATCAATTAATGTATTTGGATTATATAAAACCTTTATAAATATTTTTCATAATGTGGTTTTTTGAAAGGTTGGGGCCGAAGCCTCATTTTATTATTAAATAAAATCAAAGACCTCTTTTTTTAACTGGGTAGAGGGAGAACCATTACATAGCCCGAAGGCCCAGTGGACTTTTAGCCCATTACATAGCCCGTAGGCCCAATTTTTTGGCCCAATTGCCATTCTGTGAATAGTAACCCGCTACTACATGGTTGTTTTGAACTTAATGATGTGTGTAATGAAAACTTTTGGTCGGAGTGGACAATCAAGAGGGGGGGTGAATTGAGTTCCAATTAAAAATTTCTATTAAAAATATTTCTATTAAAATCCCCCAAAATAAATAACAAGCTAAACTATAGTGAATTTGTAATACAATAAAGGGTCAGTTAGGTTCTCAAGATATTTATTAGTTCTCAGTTAATATAATCTAAAGATTAGATTACCTTTTGAAACTAACCTAATTATTTACAATAAATGCAAACACTTTCTAGTTAAAATATCAGAGTTACTTTAAAATAGATTTGAATTTAAAGTACTTAGCAGTGGAATATTCAATAAAGTTTAAAACAAAACAAACAAGCACAAAAGTTTTAACCAAGAGGTTCAGTCTCAAGCCCAAACTTAGTCCTCTCAAACAGTTTATATAAACTTTGATCCACACCCTGGATCAGGGTTTATAATAGTATACAGACTGTATAGGTACTAAGAACTCTACCATAGTTCTTCGTGAGAAAAACAAAACAATAACACATAGGCTGTCCAAGTCACACTTGACCTCTTCCACAATTCACAGTGGGATACAATAAGGTGTAAAAAGTTTGGTGTGAGGATTTAGTATCCTCCAGTTCAGCCCAGGAGTCAGTGTGTGTCTAAAAAGATATATGCATACACACTGCTCAAAAGTTAAATAAGAGTTCACTACAGAGAAAATAAATTGATAATGAGTTTAGAATTTCTCTGAGTGATTGTAGAGGTGATCTGGACTCATTTGAATGTTGCAGATTGTATTTGAGTCCTTTCTGGTGGGGATGTCACAAAACAGAGTGTCATTGTTCTCAGCTATAGTTATTCAGCCTTGTGCATATGATGTTCAATAGGCACATCAACTTGGATTTAGTGTTTGTTCTAGGTGAATGATCTTCTTGAAGCCCTCTGGTTTTTACAGGTGTTCTTCAAGTTATTCTTTTTGTTTCACTGTTCTTCATACACACGTACACCCTTGTCTTCTTATGTGTTTCTATTTGTGCATCTTTTTTGTGTTGTCTCATCCTCTTTTTACTGCAGATAGATCTTCCTTTTTATTCCTTGTGATCTAGAAAAAAGAATGATTGCTTTTTGACAGGTACTAGGTACTGTTCCCTGATATCCAACAACCAACATTAATTAATAGAAGGTACATTAAATTAAACAAATATGACTGTTGGAATTAATTAAGATTTAATAGAAATTCAAAAAGTTTTCAAAACTGTTAGCGAGTCATGAGATCGATAGGTCATTTGAATTTGCATCGGTATCGGTTGGTTATTTGATCAGCATTGGTTTCGGTAGGTCATTTGATCAGTATCAATGCGACCATTCTTATTGGTGCGATCGTTCGCATCAGTGCGACAATTGTCATCGGTGCGAACATTGCCATCGGTGTGACCGTTCTTATCGGTACGACTGTTCTCACCGGTGCGACCATTGTCATCAGTGCGACCGTTCTTATTGGTGTGACCGTTGTCATCGGCGAGACCGTTGTCATCGGTGCGACTATTCTTATTGGTGTGACCATTCTCATTGGTTTAACTATCGGTGACTCAAGAAAATAACTAATGGTGAGTCAAAAATATAACTAACAGTGAGTCAAAAAAATATAACTAACGGTGAGTCAAAAATATAAAAATCGCACAGAGTGTCTGTATAAACCAGAATACTTCTAGGTCAATAGTAGACCATAAACAATCATAGATAAACATATGTAGACATGATTAGACATATATAAATACATTTATAACAAATTGAATAAATGGATAATTTGACATATATAAAACCATGATTTGTGATTATTAAAATAACTATTGCACAGAGAGTTCAACAATCTCCCCCTTTTTGATAATCACAAATCTATGGCATAAAAGAAGAGAAAAAAGGATATAACATTCAGTATCCCCCCCATATGTAAAAATAATATATACACAATATTATGACATGAGAACTTAAAGATTATTTAGAGCTTATATAAAGTTCTCCCCTTGCTCATATATACACTGTTCTCCCCCTTAGATATATACTGATATGTTTCTCCCCCTTAGATATATACTTATATGTTTCTCCTCCTTTGGGATTATCAAAAAAGAAAAGGAGAAAGTATAGGATAAAGAAGAAGAAGGTTCTAGTAAAATAACATCTGAAAAAGGTACAAGAAACATATACTAGAAAAAGATACAAGGAAAAGGCACCCTATCAAAAACAACATACACGTCTATTTCCTAAGGTTCAATGGAGCTTTCTCTTTGGTAGAGGGAGGAATAGATGGGCCATAAGGTGGTTTGGTGGAGGGTTGATCCGGACGGATGGAGAGAGGAGGTAACATAGCTCAGGCTGGTAGCATAGTGGGTGATAAGGGCACTTTCTATCGAGGAGAAGATATTCCAGAAAGCAGCTATTGAATGACTGGATGCATATTGGATAGAGATTGAGAGACTGATATCTGACCAGGAGAAACACTGGATGGAATGAGAGGTTCAGCAGTGGGAAGAAAAATTTCCTTTGCTTGCACATGAAGATATTGTTTGAGTAGATTGATAAAATCCTGAATTACTTCACCACCATATTTCATGGCCTTCTCAAAGTCATATTTTTTTTTGCATGAAACTCTCCAGAGTGGGAGTAAAATCCTTCAACTGTTGGATTTGAGCCTTAAAGGCTTGAGTGACTAGAGGAAGCTTTTAATTTTTAGCCAAGACTTTAAACTGATGGTTCAACTTATGCTTGGTATAGATTTTATAAAAATAGTGATCCACTTTTTCTTTGATCTCCTTCTGAGCCTTAGTAGCATCAGCCGAATACAACTTCACCATCTTGTGATTATAATCACTATTTTATTTCATCTTTTTCAAAGAGTCCAAGTCCAGAATCTGTCCAAAAACTGCTAACTCTTCTTTGATAACATCTTTTAAGGCATTGATCTCATGACCAGTGATCTTGGTCACTTTGGAGAAGCTAGCCTGAGCAAACAATATGAGTTATCTTAGATTTCAATTTTCTTAAATCATATTTCTTCAGGTGTTCTATCAAATTTATCAAAACTTCCATCATACTAGTTATGGTTGATCTAAATTCACCTGACAGAGATATTAATCCACTACTCAAATCCTTGAAAGCTTTATTCAGAGAGGTAATATCCCTACCAATCATCTTACCGGTATTGCATAGGTCCAGATTAATAATACTTACCACTATTTGAGTTAAAGCATCCTTAGCAGCCTCAGATAGATTCACAAGAGTAGGAGCATGAGCATTAGATAATTGCTCTTTTATTGTCCCTCTAACTACGTGGAGAAACTCATCTTTAAATTTGTCAAAATCAGATTGAGAAACTGAAGGACCGGGTCGTTCTGCTATCACTTGCAGATTCTTAGAAACTGGTCCAACCTTAACTGGATGGATTAACCTTGCAATATTCACTTCTTCTTCCTCTTCCTCTGAATAATCCAAACCTAGAACCGCAAAACCTGGGTGTTCCTCCCATGTAGCTTTACAAGAGGTATACTGAGGCTTTATAAAACCAGCTTTACCAGAATTTTCATGTGAGTTTTCCCCACCTACATCAATCACTGTCTGCATTTTCCTTTCAGCCTCTGGAAAACTTCCTTGCTCATCTAATTGAGGTTGTGGATCATCTTGAATTACATTGTGGCCATCCACTGGTCAAGAAATTGCATCATCATCATCACCATTATCACCATCATCACCATCATCACCATCATCACCATCACCACCATAATCACCATTATCACCATCATCACTACTACCATGTCCATTATTGTTTACCGAAGTTTCATTGGTACTGTCTTTGCTACTAGATTCATACTGCTTAGTTTTCGATACTTCAGTGTCAGCTTCTTCTTCATCACCTAGAAGGGGTTCTGACTCAGGTAACTTAAGAGGTGGACTAGCTAGTCCAAATTCCATTCTTCTTTTCTTAGGACTTACTGTATCAGGGTCACTCCTATCATCAGGAGGTGACTCAGGTTCCCTTTCAGTATCCACATCATCATCAGCTTCAGCTTCCCCTGTTTCCTTCGTACTGGACTCCTCAATTTTCTTAGGAGCTTCTGTCTCTTCTTCATCATCAGAATAAACAACTACCTCATCAGGTTTTAAACCGGGATCTCTCACCACCTTTGGTCTCTTGGAGCGGCCATAATGATTAAAGGAGTCATACAATCTATCTTCCTCAGCAACCCATGCCTTCTTCCATGGATTCTAGTTGATTTTCATTCTTTTGAAGATATCCTTGTTGATACAAAAGCTACTACTCGATGAGATACACTCATCTCCATCTTCAACACAACCCAAAAACTTTAGCATGGCAGAGATTTTCTTAGAATAGAACAAGGTTGTAGCCTTCTTGGATGACTTTACCATCTCAGAAATATGAACAGTAATGTATCTAAACAAGTTGATCTTCTTACCATTTAGTAATAAAAATAACAAGAAAACATCTTGATACTTTACAGCAGCAAAATCAACTTTTCTGGGATAGATTTGATGTTGAATAAACTTAAACAAGATTCTACTTTCTCCATTTAACTCAGCAGATGTTATTCTTCTGGATTCAGACTTTCCAGTCAACATCTCTAGAGCAATATCATAAGAAAAATATTCAGTGTTAGGAGGAATGTTACCAGTGTAGTCCTCATATCTACCATTATGTGGTACCCCCAAACATTCATCCCATTACTTTGATGAAAAAGTTATATTCTTCCCTTTGAACACTAAAGATAATATTGAAGCTTCTACTCCATCCAATACAATATTTAAGTTTAGATAAAACTCACGCACTAGCTTTGGGTAGTATACTCAGTTATTATCACAGAACCAGTCTTTCCATCCTTGCATCTCCAACACTTTTAAAAGTACAAACTTACTGGATAACACCCATTCATAACTCACTTCCTTTTCTGTAGTGACCACCTGAGTTTCCAACTTCGGGTTCACAGACCTTTGAGTCGTGCTGCTTGATTCTCCTCCATCACGTTTCATAGGAGAGGAACCTTCAGATTCCTTGTTTTGTCTCTTTTGCTTTACCATTTGGAGGTTCAAGAGGTTTGATAGGTTGGAAAGGTTCAAAAGGTTTGGGATTCAGAAAAAGTAGAGTTCAACGAGAGATGGAAGGTCAACAGTTTTTAGGAAATTAAATAGCCGTGGGTCATAAATTTTATCATTTAGGGTCACAATAATAAATATAATATTGATTAAGCAAAACAATGTTGTTTCAATAAACACTAAAAATTTTGGATACTATAAGACTCAAACGGTAGCAAATATCGGTTTCACAGATCGGTTTCAATGATCAGTTTCAGTGATTGGTTTCACTGATCGGTTTCACTAATCGGTTTCACTGATCGGTTTCACTAATCAGTTTCAGTGATCAATTATACCTAACTCTCGTCTAATAAAGTCTAACCTTTCATAGCTTAAGGTCTTGGTGAAAATATCAGCTAATTGATGTTCAGAGTCAATAAATTCTAGAGAAATATCACCCTTTTGATAATGATCTATCAAAAAGTGATGTCTGACATCAATGTGCTTAGTCCCAGAGTGAGACACATGATTCTTGGAGATGTTAATTGCACTAGTGTTATAACAATTTATAGACGCATGTCTAAATTGATATCCATATTCCAACAAAGTGTTTTTTATCCACAAAATCTGTGCACAACAACTACTAGTAGTAATGTATTCTACTTCAGCAGTAGAAAATGCAACAGAGTTCTGTTTCTTACTACACCAAGATACCAGGGAATTTCCCAAAAGACGACATGTTCCAGATGTACTCTTCCTATCTAACTTGCAACCAACAAAGTCAGCATCTAAATAACTCATTAAGTCAAAGGATTTTCCTTTTGGATAAAACAAACATAGATTGGTAGTATGTTTAAGATATTTGAACATCCTTTTAACAGAAATTAAATGAGATTCTTTTGGATTATCTTGAAATCTTGCACACATGCATACAATAAACATGATATATGGTCAAATAGCAGTAAGGTAAAGTAAGCTTCCAATCATACCACTATAATTGGTTTGATCAACTGGTTTCCCAGTTTCATCATCATCCAACTTACAGGTTGTACTCATAGGTGTGTCACTTCTCTTATTACTATCCAAACCAAAACATTTTAAAATATCCTTTGTATATTTTCTTTGATTTAAAACAATACCATCTTTCTTTTGAAAAATTTGAAAACCAAGAAAATACTTGAGTTCTCCCATTAAACTCATTTCAAATTAATTTTTCATAATCTTTGAAAAATCAGTACATAAATAATTTTTAGAAGATCCAAAGATAATATCATCAATATAGATTTTTACAATAAAAATATATTTAGAAATTCTTTTAATAAAAAGAGTGGGATCTGCAATTCCTTTAGTAAAACCTTTAGAGATAAGAAAATTTGTTAGTCTATCATACCAAGCTCTCGGAGCCTGTTTTAAACAATATAAAGCTTTAGAAAGTTTAAAAACATGATTTTGAAAATGGGGGTTTATAAATACAGGTGGTTGTTCAAAAAAAAACATCTTCAATTATAAAACCATTTAGAAATGCACTTTTGACATCCATTTGATATAACTTTAAATTCCGATGAGATGCATAAGCAAGTAAGATCCTAATGGCTTCTAATCTAGCAACATGTGCAAAAGTTTCTTCATAGTATATTCCTTCTTATTGATTGTAACCTTGTGTAACTAATCTAGATTTGTTTCTAATGATGTTTCCAGATTCATCAAATTTATTTCTGAATACCCATTTAGTACCTATGGTCAAGGTGTCCTTAGGTCTTTCTACTAATTCTCAGACTTTGTTTCTTTCAAATTAATTTAACTCTTATTGCATAGCCATTACCCAAAATTTATCATTGATTGCATCATTGATATTTTTAGGTTCTAGCTATGAAAGAAAGGATTGATGTTCAACCTGATTTCTTAGAGAAGCTCTAGTTTGTGTTCCTCTATCCAGGTTACCTACAATTGCATCTAGAGGATGGTTATTTAGAATACTAGTTGATCTAGTAAAGGTAGGACTAGAAATTTCAGGTTCTTCTCTAGGTTTGGGTTCACCAGAAGTAGGTTCTGGAATATTTCCAGAACTGTTTGTCTTTACAACAGGTTCACTGATTTTATCATTAATATCCAGAATAGATAGATCTTCTTTAATATTTTCAAGAGAAGACTTAGGTTCATGCGGATCAATTTCATCAAACTTAACATGTACTGATTCTTCCACACATTTGGTACTTTTGTTAAAGACTCTATAAGAATTACTGGTTATAGAGTAACCTAGAAAGATTCCATCATTACTTTTAGAAGAAAACTTTTCAACATTATCCTTAGTATTAAGAATAAATACTTTGCAACCAAAAACTCTGAAGTAACTAAATTTAGGCTTCCTATTATTCCACAGTTCATAAGGGGTCTTTTTAAGAATATTTCTAATCAATACTCTATTTATAATATAACAAGCTATATTGATAGCTTCATCCCAGAAATAAATAGTTAGGTCATACTCATTAAGCATAGTTCTTGCAATTTCCTGAAGGGTTCCATTCCTTATTTCTACTAAACCATTCTGTTGAGGTGTCATAGGGGTAGAGAAATTATGATTGTAGCCATTGTGTGAGAAGTAGGATTCAAATTCATGATTTTCAAAATTACAACCATGATCACTTCTCAAGGTCTTAATCTTAATTCCACTAAGGTTCTCTGCAGACTTGTAATATTTAATAAATTAAGAGTAATATTTACTTTTGTGAGCTAAAAAGTATACCCAAGTATATCTAGAAAATTCATCTACTAGAAAAGAAACATAGTGCTTCCCATTTAAACTAGAAACTCTAGAAGGTCCAAACAAGTCTATGTGAACCAAATCTAGAGGTTGAGAAGTTGAAACTTCTTTCTTTGATTTAAAATAAATTTTATGTTGCTTTCCCTTTTGACAGGGATTACAAACTTTATCAGCTGGGAATTCAAGTTTAGGTAGGTCTCTAACTAAGTTCTTCCTAGTCAATTTTCTAAGAAAAAGTATATTGTAGTGTCCTAATTTTCCATGACAAAGCCAAGACTCTTTATGAAAATAATTTAAAAAAGTGATATTCTACTTAGCTAAAGAATTAAAATCTACAACATATACATTTTCATTTCTCAATCCAGTAAATACCAAATCATTTTTAGAATTAAAAACATTGCAAGCATCATTTTACAATTTAATATTGAAACCATCATCACACAACTGAGAAATACTTAAAAGGTTGTATTTTAATCCATCAACAAATAAAAATTTTGAAATTAATATTGAATCGGTGTTACCAATCTAGTCTAAGATGATGATTTTTCCTTTTGAATTATCACCAAAAGTGACATTTCCTCCATCGACTTTGACTAATCTCTTAAAACATGAAAAATCTCCTATCATATCTCTTGAACATCCACTATCCAAGTACCATGTTTTCCTACAAGAACTCTTCAACTAAGTCTCCTACAAAATAGGTTTAAACAGAAAATGATTTTGGTACCCAGATTTTCTTGGGTCCTGGCAGGTTAGCAAGCAAAACTTTTGGTACCCATATTTGTTTAAAGAGTTTCATATAATCAATAGACTCAACAGACTTTTAAAGATTAACTTTTTTTGATCTATAAATATGTTAATAGCTAGTTTAGACATAGGAATTTCTAGAGATGGAACTAGCAATATACTGTCCAGATTTTTGGAATAAATCTATTCTTTGTAATCTGTCTCTGTCCAGGCTGATAGCCTAAATGAGTAATATATTTTGTTGCTACTTGTTTTCCTAGAATTTGTGTAAGAGTGTTCTTTCCATTTGCGAACTTCTCTAAATATATTCCAAGTTACTCATTGGACAATTTAAATTTAGTATTCTCTTTTTATGATTTAGAATTCTTTTCCTTTTCTATACTAAGATCAGATTCAACATTACTAGTCAAGGCATAATGTTTCTTTAATGACTTTTACTTATCTTTCAGCTCATTACAAGTATATTCTAGCATGTTACAGTATTCAAATAATTATTCACTAGTCATGTTTTCAGAATCATAATCATCTTCAGAATAATAAGAGTTTGAAGCAGGAGTATCTAATGTTACCTCAGATGTGTTTGTCATGAAACACATATTAGCTTTTTGAGATTTTTCATCCTGAGTGGAATCAGAATCACTTGAATTGTCTTCTGAAGCACTCCAATTTGCTTTCATAACTTTCTTGTATTTTTCCTTGTACTCATATTTTTTCTTGTATTTTAAGTTTGGAAATTTAGCCTTCACGTGTACTTTCCTCTTGCATTCATAGTAGACTATATCATCACTTTTATCATTTCTTTTCCAATCTTTCTTCCAATGAACTTTTTTTTTCATACTTTCCCTTATAGTTTGATTTTATAAAAAACTTATTCTTCCTATAAAACTTCTTAAATCGTCTGGCTATCTGATCCATCTCAGCATCGCTGCCTGATGTAATTTCCTCACAGCTTGAGCTATCACTTTCACTTTGAAGTTTCCCTTTGTCCTTAAGTTTTGAAGTAGAGGTCTTGAAATATACAGACTTCTTCCTTGGTTCATCATCTTCTTCCTTGTTTACCTTCAGTTCCTCTTCATATATCATCAAATTTCTAATTATCTCCTTAACAGGTAGTTTTCCAAAGTCACATGATTCTCTAATTGAAACTGATGTGCCTCTCCATCTATCTAGCAGACATGTTATTATCCTCATGTTTTGTTCTTTTACAGGAACAACTTTTCCAAGTGAGCTCATTGTATTTACCATTTCGTTGAACCTGAGATACATGTCAGAAATAGATTCATCAAGATTAATTTTAAAATTATCATACTTAATAGTGTAGGTATTCAATCTCATTTCCTGAACATTGGTCATTCCCTCATGGGAAATAGCCAAGGTATCTCAAATTTCATAAGTAGTCTTGAAAGTAGATATTCGATTAAATTCTTCATCTCCTAAATCACAATATAAGGAATTAATTGATTTACAATTATTATTGTAATCAGTTTTCGTAGGTTCATACCAAGTAGTTCTTTCAGTTTCTGGAATCTTATACTGAGTCTCTATGGCAGTACAAATGTCAAATCCCATAATTTCTAAATGAATTTTCATTTTCAGTTTCCATTGGGAATAAGTAACACCATTAAAGAAAGGTGGCTTGTTGGTAGCATCACCTTCTAGTATATTATCCATAATTAGATTTTAGAAAATATATTTAAAGAGATAAAATTTAGAACTAACAGAAATTTAAGATTTTTAAGATACAACTAAAATCACAGTTGAAAAACAGAGTATTTGTAAATACTCAAGAGGGGGGTGAATTGAGTTCCAAATAAAATTTTCTGTTAAAAATATTTCTATTAAAATCCCCCAAAATAAATAACAAGCTAAACTATAGTGAATTTGTAATAAAATAAAGGTTCAGTTAGGTTCTCAAGAGATTGATTAGTTCTCATTTAATCTAATATGAAGATTAGATTACCTTTTGAAACTAACATAATTCTTTACAATAAATAAAAACACTTTCTAGTTCAACTATCAGAGTTACTTTAAAATAGATTTGAATTTAAAGTACTTAGCAGTGGAATATTCAATAAAGTTTAAAACAAAATAAACAAGCACAATAGTTTTAAACAAGATGTTCAGTCTCAAGACGAGACTTAGTCCTCTCAAATAGTTTATATAAACTTTTATCCACACCCTGGATCAGGGTTTACAATAGTACACAGACTGTCCAGGTACTAATAACTCTACCATAGTTCTTCGTGGGAAAAACAAAACAACAACACACAGGTTGTCCAGGTCACACTTGACCTTTTAAACAATTCACAGTGGGATACAATAAGGTGTAAAAAGATTGGTGTGAGGATTTATTATCCTCCAGTTCAGCCCAGGAGTCAGTGTGTGTCTAAAAAGACAGATGCACACACACTACTCAAAAGTTAAATAAGAGTTCACTATAGAGAAAATAAATGGATAATGAGTTTATAATTGCTCTGAGTGATTGCAGAGGTGATTTGGACTTGTTTGGATGTTGCAGATGGTATTTGAGTCCTTTATGGTGGGGATGACACAAAAAAGAGTATTATTGTTCTCAGCTAAAGTTATTCATCATTGTGCATATGATGTTCAGTAGGCACAACAACTTGGCATCAGTGTTTGTTTTAGGTTAATGATCTTCTTGAAACTCTCTAGTTTTCACAGGTGTTCTTCGAGTTCTTATTTTTGTTTCGTGGTTCTTCATACTCACGTACGCCCTTGTGTTCTTATGTGTTTCTGTCTATGCATCTTTTTTGTGTCATCTCATCCTCTTTTTACTACAGATAGATCTTCCTTTTTATTCCTTGAGATTTGGAAAAAAGAATGATTGCTTTTTGACAGGTACTAGGTACGGTTCCCTGACATCCAACAACCAACATTAATTAATAGAAGGTGCATTAAATTAATAAAATATGACCGTTATAATTAAATAAGAGTTAATAAAAATTAAAATAGTTTTCATGACTGTCGGTGAGTCATGAGATCGGTAGGTCATTTGAATTTGCATCGGTATCGGTAGGTCATTTGATCAGCATCAGTTTCGGTAAGTCATTTGATCACCATCAGTTTCGGTAGGTCATTTGATCATCATCGGTGCGAATGTTCTTATTAGTGTGAGCATTATCATTGGTGTGACCATTGTCATCGGTGCGACCGTTCTTATCGATGCGACCGTTCTCATCGGTGTGACTATTGTCATCGGTTCGACCATTCTTATCGGTGCGACCATTGTCATAGGTGCGACCATTGTCATCAGTGCGACCGTTCTTATTGGTGCGGCCGTTCTCATTGGTTTAAATATCAGTGACTCAAGGAAATAACTAATGGTGAGTTAAAAATATAACTAATGGTGAGTCAAAAAATGTAACTAACGGTGAGTCAAAAATATAAAAATCGCACAGAGTATCTGTATAAACCAGAATACTTCCAAGTCAATAGTAGACCATAAACAATCATAGATAAACATATGTAGACATGATTAAACATATATAAACACATTTAGAACAAATTGAATAAATGAATAAATTGACATATATAAAACAATGATTTGTGATTATTAAAATAATTATCGCACAGAGAGTTCATCAAAAACTATTAAAGAAATAAAATTTATTTAAAGAGAAATATATCATAAAATATCGGGGTATTAAAGTGTGTTTAATTTATTTAATTTTTTAATGATTCATTTTTTTATTTAAGTATTATTGTGACTCGATATTATTTGTGACTTTCTTGAGAATTACTTGGGTTTTAAAGATGGTTTTCTAGAGGGATTTCGAACAGTAAGATTATTAGTTTCAAAGAAAAAGGCCCATTTAGAACATTATGTAATGTAATTTGGTTTATTTTTTTACACCCTTATTGATCCCCATTATAATATTTTTTGATTCTTATGTGTATTGATGGTTTAATTAACAGTGGTTTATGTTTATTCTTGTGGGGAAGAAGATTTTATTGAAGGGAGTGTCATAGGTGGGAAGGACACTGTTATTGGATTATGTTATCTTGGTCTATGTTTTTGTCATGTGATTGATATATTCTTTGATAGTGGTCCTCATCTTGTTATGGAATGCAGAACCCAAGGATACTAAGTAGGAAATTAAGGGATTTATTATTTACTAGGTGAGTGTTTGTGTCAGCTAGTGTCCTATAATTGAGGTTTTTATGTCTTTAGAATGCACCCTGAATAAGGCTAGTTGAGAGCGATTCAAGTGGTGAGTGTAGGATCGCAACACCAACAGGTAGTTGGTTCCACTTGTTCATGTCAAGTATTGTCCCATTTGACCCCATTGTGTTGCCTCATGACATATATTGTATATTATTCCATCCTTGTTGATTACCAAGCATGTGAGTTGTTAATTTATTGCATTTATTCCCTTATGGTTTATCCTTGATGTTATATGGTTTTACCATGAGCCATTATTGTTATTCTTTCATAAATTTTTATGTAATTACTTTATTTAATGGTTTTAACTTTCTCTTTATTTATAATTGAAGGGTATGTAAAGGTTTTAAAGGAAATGGATTTATTTTTTACAAGGCTTATTTAAAATGAAAAATGAAAGGTTTAATTTGGGGTTTCAAAGGAAATAATTTAAAATGGGCATAATGAGTGTTGTTTGTTTTCAAAATGTAAAAATAAAATGAACAAACATTTGATTTAATTTATTTTGAAACTAGTGTAGTTGGTATCTTTTATAAAATTAATGAAATATACTCTTGGTGGAATCTTACTGGGTGTTGGTTTACATCATACATACTCAAATTGGTGGGTTTGAATTCTTGATGTATTATGCCAGTTTTCAAGTCTGAGCTTCCAAGTTTTGGTTGTCACTACTATCCTTTGGGAAGATGATTGATATTGGTTCATGGTGGTGACTTTATTTTTACATGGTGATGGTATGGTTGGTCCCTCAGGATCATTGGACCATTTTGGAAATGTTTTGGTAAAATATTTTAGTTTACATTTATTGTTATGTTGTGTTTATATGTTTTCTGTTTTGTGAACTTCTCATTTACTTTGCATGAGTATCAAATGTGTGGAGACCTCATGTCAGGTTCCTGGTTGAAACCCATTATTTATTTTTGTATTCTAGAGGACAAAACCATTCCTAAAAATATTGGTTTAATACTGTTGATTCTTGTTTCTAGCCTATGGAAATCATTAATATGATTTGGTCCTTATTATGGAGAGTTCCAAGTGATGGGTCGGGTTGAACCTGGACAATTATTTACAACACCATTAGCCATGAGGAACCATAAATCAATCATAAAGTTTAAGTACACCCATCATGATAACTGCACTAAGGTGGAGGACCTACACTCTGCCAAGGAAATGTTTTAGGTGGGGGATACCAAACCCACTAACATGGGGCTCCTGACCCATCAATGATAGTGTTAATTAGGGTATATTTGACCTTGTTACTCATGTTGGGGACCTCTTCCCCCAATGTTGGGAGCATTGATTGGGGGGGGGGGGTACTTGAACCCATGAGTCTACTTGAGTGCCTACTCATGGCCATTGATACCCCTATCATAGTGTTAGTGTTATGACAAGAAGAATCACCAAGTGTTGGTCTACTACAGTGCTATCACTAAAATAATAAGATTACCATAAATGGGATTGCACATTAACCCATTTACAGAACTGTATCCAAGAGGATGATCCAATATCATCATCATCATCTAATATATCCATTCTAGGAAATATAACCAATATCATTTACAATATAACCATATTCTGAAAGCAATTCCACAAGAATCATATCTCTAGGTCATTTGCATAATGAAGAAGTAAAATCACTATCAACATGAATGTCTAAATTTTTTTTACTATCTAGGTCAATCCTCTACAATCAATAAAACTAGTCAATATGATGATAAATTGACCCATTTTCATTCACAAGTCAATAATCCAATCATGTTTTCATATATTATTGATGGATAACCAACACCCATCATGAACCTAAAATCTATGCACACTACCCACCTAAAGTTTGCAATAAGTGAAACAAGAGAATATTTTGTCAAATATTCACATAATATCACAGTATCGAGCTCCAAAGATCACAATAAAAATCCCTCAACTCATTGATCCCATTGAATGTTCATATCTGTTGTATTTTCCAAAAAAAACATTATTGAATCATAACGTTGAGTTAAATTTTTGATCTCAGGGAACCCTCAAAAACTTACTTGGAACATCCTTCCCTAACATAACTGACTACCAAGGTAAAACACTACATGTATAAAAGTGCATTCCCTTGTCAGTAAAGGTTAATGACTAGTGTAGATAGTCTAGAATGTCACTTTGGAAACATTTTAACCTTTAATGGATCATTATAACAAAATAAATCATAGTTAGAGTAATAAAAATTTATAGTAGAAACTGATACAAAATACCAATAATGAATCTTTGAAAGAAACCACAATAATGTACACATGTCACACAACCAAGTATATAAAACTTGTGTACAAATATGTTAATGCAATAAGTCAGAAAATTCTAAAACTAATGAAGAAAAATAAACCATCTACATTAGCTACAAGCTCTTTTAAATACCATCATAATGGTATTGGTTGCCACCGTTAATCTATATCGATGCTCTATCATTTCATATATGAAAACAAGTGAAATACACACATTCATGAGATGTGAATGAAAAGAAAATGAGAGACATATTAGTAGGATGACACCAGAGATCCCAAACATCTCATGGATCTTGAAATACTCATATGTGTATTGTGAAATTTCATGCAATGAATTTAACATAAATAAAAAATAAAAATAAAATACCATCAAGTGCACACAAAGCCACATTGAAATCATGTAACACCTGGTTCCTCTAATTATAGTAGAAACTTGATGTCTCTATCAAATAAATCATAATCAAACACATGACATAGTCAGTATCATCTTTAAACACATGCATTATAAAAAATGAGTATTTATGATGAGTCATTTCTGATATAGATGATGCTTGTCACAAATAGTGGTTAGGAAATTTTTTTTACGATGAAATAATGATTTTCTCATTAATATTTTTCTCAAGACATGTATTTGTGGCATACGATGAAGTCTGTCACAAATAGTTTTGACGCTGATGCTTGTGCGATAATAGGAAGTATTGTTTATGACAAAATTGAAAATATAATGATTGTTGCCATATTATTTGTGAGGGACTTAGACAACTTATCATAATAACATGGAAACAATTTTCTTTTTTGGATGACAACTAATTTTTCAGCAGGTTTATTTATGATGTAATGTTTCCATCACAAATATTTTTCAGATAGGCAAACAAAGTTTTTAAGGTGGGTATCTTTGGTGACAAATAGTGACACCATTAAAAATAATGAATTCTATCACAAATATCCACTGTGAATATCTCAAACGACAGGTTATTTGTGACAGAGAGTCTGTACAAGTAATTTGTCACAAAAAAAACTAACTATAAATACACCCCACTATTCTTAAATTTCTCACCCTTTCAACCTCTCAATCTCTCTTCTCTCTCAAACTCTTCTGTTTTTTCAGGAAAAATATTCCTTGTTGAAAATTCAAACTTCAATTATAAGGTATCTTTTAAAAAATTTATTTTAAAATAATTATTAATTTTATTTATTAGTTTTTATTAGAGAACTTATTTATTAATTTAATTTATTATTCATTACTTATATTTTCATACCACATTACTTATTATAATTTAATGTATGTTTTGAGTTGTTTAATTTAGTAGAATTTTTAATATATACAAACACAGAACATTTTAAAATTATTCTTGATATTAAATGTTAAATTCATATTTATGTATTTAATAATAATATTATTATTATAAATTCTAATTAAAAAATGTACCAAATTATAAAAAATAATAAAAAATAGTTAATAAAAAATGAAAAATATAAAAAATGAGTAATAATTAGAAAAAAATAGTAATAATTGGTAGTGATAATAATAATAATTTTAAAGAAAGGAATAATAAACAAAAATTAATAAAATATCATAATAATTAGTAAAATAGTAATAATTAGTATAAATCAGTAAAAAATATAAAATAATTAGTAATAATTATAAAATAATATGTAATATTTAATAAGAAATTAATAAGAAATTAGTTATAATAATTAAGAAATCTTTAATAAATAGAAAAAAATTAGTAATAATTATTAAGAAATTTGTAATAATTAGTAAGAAATTATTAAAAATTAGTAAAAAATTATTATAAATTAGTAACAAATCATTATAAATCAATAGAAAATAGTAAAAATTAGTAATAATTAGCAAAACATAACAATACTTAGTAAAAAATAGTAAAAATTAGTAAGAAATAGTAATAATTAGTAAAAATAGTAATAATTAGTAAAAACAGTAATAATTAATAAAAAAGAGTAAAATTTAATAAAAATTGTAATAATTAGTAAAAATTGGTAAAAATTATAAAATAATTAGAAATAATTTTAAATCAATTAGTAATAATTAGTAAGAAGTTAGTAATAATTATAAAAATTAGTAAAAAATATTAATAATCTGTAAAAATTAGTAATAATTTATAAAAATAGTAATAATTAGTAAAAATAATAAAAAATAGTAAAAATTAGCAAAAAAGTAATAGCCAGTAAAAAAATAGCAAAAAATAGTAAAAATTATAAAATAATTAATAAAAAATAACAATAATTTGTAATATAAAACTAATAATTTGTAAAAAATGGTAATAATTAGTAAAAATAGTAATAATTAGTAAAAATTGGTAAAAAATTATAAAATAATTAGTAATAATTATAAAATAATTATTAATAATTAGTAAGAAATTAGTAATAATTATTAATAAATTTTTAATAATTAGTAAGAAATTAGTTATAATCATTAAGAAATTTATAATAGTTTGTAAGAAATTATTAGAAATTAGTAAGAAATTACTATAATTTTTTTATAATTAGTAAAAATATCTAAATGTAATAATAATTTGTAAAAAATGGTAATAAGTAGTTAAAAATAGTAATAATTAGTAAAAATAGTAATAATTAGTACAAAATAACAATAATTAGTAAAAAATAGTAATAATTAGTAAAATAGTAGTAATTTGTAAGAATTGGTAAAAAATTTAAAATAATTAGTAAAAAATTATAATAATAAGTAGAAAATTATTAATATTTTTTAAAATATAGTAATAATTAGTAAAAAATTGTAATATTTATTAAAAATTGGTAAAAATTATAAAATAATTCATAATAATTATAAAAAAAATTAACAAATATTAATAAGAGATTAGTAATAATTATTAATACATCTGTAATAATTAGTAATAAATTATTTGAAATTATTAAGTAATTAGTAAGAAATTGGAATAAATTAGTAATAATTTGTATAAATTAGTAATAATTAGTAAATATTATCAATAATTAGTAATAATTAGTAGAAATTAGTAACAATTGGTAATAGTTTGTTACATTTAGTATAAATTTGTAAAAATTAGTAGAAATTAGGGGATACAATAATTAGTAATAATTATAAATAATTGACAATAATTAGTAGAAATAATAATTAGTGTAAATTAATAAAAATTAGTAAAAATTAGTATAAATTAGAAATAAATACAGATCATTCCCACAAACTTATAATTTTATATTGGATTAATCATAACCAATATTTCTTATGAATTATAATTATTTTATTCCTTAGTCATTCCCTTCTATCAGATTAATCATAATCAATATTTCTTATGAGTTTTTTATATTTTATTTTAATATATTAAATATTATATGTGTTTTTTCTAGTCTCTAATTTTCTGATATCTATCAGATCATCCCTATGCTCTTATTCATTTTTATTAAATTAATCGTAGTGAATATTTCTTATGAACTATTTATATTTTATTCCTTAATTAATAATATTTATTTTTAATGAGTGTCAACTAGAGTTTTTTAGAAATGGAAAAATTGGGTACAACCACGAAAGTGGCACCCAATGTAACAAAGAAAATAAAAATAAACCGCTAGCTCAGGGACATGATCCCATGAACATACCCCAAACCCATCCCCACCCTTACCACCCCAACAGAGCATGAGGGGCCAACTAGTGTTAATTAGTAATAATTAGTGATAATTAGTGATAATTAGTAAAAATTTGTAAAAATTAGTAATAATAAGTGAAAATTGGTGAAAATTAGTTACAATTAGTAAGAATTGGTGCTAATTAGTAAGAATTAGCATTAATTAGTGTTAATTAATCTTACACATTTTATATATTATTCTAATTTCTATTGTTTAGAAAAATTTGGATCCTAGAGGTAGACACCAGTTTTTATTATGAGATTGTAATTAGGTGAATCATTATAAAAATCCAAATGGATCTGGTATAAATACTATCTATATTGAGGGCGTTGAAATATTTATATCATTTTCATCATAAAATCCATACTTTGTTTTTGAAGGTAAAATTAAGTATTCATGTAATAAATGTGATCCTAGGAGATTTTAAATTTTTGACAATGTTGGAGTTCATTTATCATGTTTTGGTTTTTGTAATGATCAAGTTTTTTTTGTATCGACATGGTGAATGCAATTTATAAGTAGATACCAATTTTCTGGTTCAAGATTCATCATGGTTTCAAACCTTGGTGCTTGAGGTTGTTGGATTTTCTTTTTATCTAATAGAAACTTAGAATGATTATTTTAATCCTAAATTGAAAACATATAAATTTATGTGTTGTTAAAATCTATTGAGGAGTCCTTATATCCCAGACAAAAGATAACAAAATTTAAAGATGTTACAAAATTTATGGCTATTAAATTAGATAATGGAAGCTAAAATAGTTGTTTTGATCAAATTTTTTCTTTGATTAAATCATTATCACCTAAGGGAAATACATTGATTATAAATTTCTATGAAACCAAGAAGTTGGTATATAATTTGGGTCTTAGTTATTAGAAGATCCATGAATTTTTAAATGATTTCATCATATATTATGGTGAACATGTTTCATTAGTTAATTGTACAACATATGGAAAATTAAGGTATAAAGATGTATAATAAGGAAATTAATTTTTTCCCTATTAAACAGTTGAGGTATTTTCCTCTTTGTCATGACTTAACCCACCGGGGCCCACATAGTTTGTAGTAAGCTAAGTGTGACACCCCTTTCTCACCTTCAATAGGGCAGGGGATGGTGACAAGCACTAAATAAGCATAACACTAAAATAGGAGGCCTTAGCCTAAAATACACACACACACAACCGAATCTATGAAACAATGAAGAGATTTAAAAAAATATTGAAAAATATAAAGTTAAAACCATGCATGTAACAACCTCTAGGAAAAACATTAAAGTAAAATAGCATTATATTAAATATATAAAGGGGAAAATACAAGACCAAATAGAAATGAGGTCCCAACTTGATAAAAAATGGAAAAAGGGAATACCAAAGAGAGCTTGGATCACAATACCCAAAGTTGAACACTAAACATGGCCAACTATTCCAATTACTACCATGCTCCTCTAAAATCATCACCGATCTCCCTATCGTTTTCATAAGACACAATATGTGCAGGAGAATCCCATATAGGGGTTAGTATATACATACCCAATAGGATGACCAAAAACCAAAAAGGGAGAAACATAAAATAGAATTAGTTATCTCAACCCATAAAACAAGAGGGTAAATAGAAGCCCAAAAGATATGCTCAAAGAAACCCAAGTGAGAGAGAAATGGGATCTACATCTTGATAGATAGATAAGAATGATGAGTCTGCCTATATTTAAAAAATCTCCGTATTTAATGCCCATCACCATACATAACCACACAATAATTAGAATGGAGGGCCCACACCTCACCACTTCACTCTATAACCGAGGGGGTAATGACTCTAGTTTAGGACTTTCTCCCCACTGGAGATAAAAGATAGGGGGTATCACTCTATTTATAGATGAATATCACCCTTTGTAGTATGGGGGGTACTGAATCTACCTGTGTAAAGAGTATGGGGGACTTTCTCCCTAATGTGATAGGTGGGTACCAACCCCAACCTTTCTATGATGATTAAACATTATCACTGCCATTAGCTAAGCATTATTGAAAGAATCATCCCACTCATAAAACCTCATTTCATATCTATTATGATAAACTTAAAGCCACCATCACATTATAAGTAGAAAAATTATCAGGATAAGATACTCACGGGCTAAAATATGAGTCTTGAATAAGTAGATACATAAGGTAGAAGTATCATAGAAGAGTACATGACATGTACGTAGGGTCACATGATGTATGAACACTCCTGGACGCCTATGACTTTCCTTTCCTACACATGGATTGGCTGGACATATGGATATGCATGGAATATATATGGAGTACATGATATTTCTTGGAAGCATGAGGTATGCCCATGTCATCCCGGCACATGCCTATGTACTTTTCTCATGCTTGAGTACCTTGGATGTGTTCGAGTATAGGGAAATGCCTATGTACTCTGGTTATTCCTATGCCTGTGTACCCTTGGGTTACACATCAATCCAAAAACATCGGGTCACAAAGCATATGTGTGTGTAAGGGGGGGGGGGGGGGGGGGTCCCACATGATGTGTGATATTTAACTCCACCTGAAACCCTATCTTCCATAGTAAGGGGACTATACAACATGTGTTCCTAGACTATATTTCATGTATGTTGGGATTTTCTAGAAACTAAAAAACTCTTTATGTAACTCTCCCTCACCACCACATCCACCATTTCTATCGTAAATCGCACCGAGGAACTCAGATCCAGGGCTAGTCGGGTCTAATCCATCACTAGTGGACAATTTCCAACCACCTAAACCTCATGGAGATCATCTTGTTTCACCTCGTCACCATGTTTTCTCTCCCATGAAAAAAGACCAATGAACCAAACTCTGATCCATGTTGCTAATATACACATCTTTCATCACACTATGATCCAATCATAAAACAAAAATCTATAACTTTTTCACTCATCCACTATGAATCTAGTGGTTTGATCACCTTTGAATCTAGCCTGAAAATATCAAATTGAGACCCTATGGTCCAATAGTGAAGAATGTGAAGAATAGTGGAGAAAAATCACAATAATGAAATAAGATCATCTTTTTCCAATGTGATCCTGACCAATGACCTTGAATTTTGGAAACAAAGGGGGTGTGAATCACATGTGTAATAAGGATAAAAAAATTTAGTTCAAGAATGCAAATGGAAATAGTCTCATGAAAAGAATGACAATTATCAAAAAAATAAACAGATAAGAAAATCCATACTTATCAATTTAATAAAGGGTATAAAATCATGAAATAATATTTGGTAGCTTGAGTCTAGATTGATGACTAATGAAGAATATTTTCTTTCCATTATCATTATCCAGATTCAAGAATTTTGTTTGCGAATAAAATACCTTTGTAAAATGATCATTGTTCCATGATCCATTGTAATTCATTAATGACTATCCTTCTTGTCTCCTCTCTAATGTCCCAAGGTTATGTGTCTAACCCTAGGTATTTTCCATAACAAGGATTGTAAAGAGAGTGTTTAAGGTTTTTCTGTTAAATGAATTAAATGAATTAATCATTTAATTTATTCAACACACTCGCCAATGGTTTCCCTCAACCAGAAACCTAGTGCTCTCAAACATTATGTCTCACCTAGGGTAAATAACCATGGTCTCAGATTTCTCATCTAAGTTACTAATCAATGGAAAAACCATTTACTTCAAAAAGTTTCATGTACATACTTTAATACATATTAATATTTTAATATTTTTTAATTATGGGGTCCTGTAACACCCAAACACAAAGGAGACTCTGAGGAAAAATTTGTAGATATATCTAGAAATATTAAAATAACTAAACCAATAAAACCAAAGTTGTTACATGCTTACTTCTAGATTATAACATTTATTTATGTCTCACAATACAACTATATTGATGAAATGAAATTAATTAAATATTTATATTAGTAAAATATCAAATCATCTTTGTGATGGTGATTCATGGAAACAATTTTATTAGGTTCATATATCTCTCACTTAAAAACCTCATAACATGTTGTTAGGTCTTTCTACTAATGGTTTCTTTCCTTTTTGTGCTTATAATTATAAATATTATTGTTGGTATGTCTTAATAACTCTATAAAACTTAACTTCATGGTTTTTTATGAAGGAACCATATATCTATTTGAAATTACCAATTCTAGGATATATAAAGAAGAATATTGTTGTTTATTTGAAGCCACTGATTGATGAGTTAAATTTATTATGGAGTTATTGTCTAACTAAATATTATGTAGTTTTAGAACACAATTTTATAATGAAAGATACATTAATGTGGAAAATTAGTAAATTTTTAATGTATAACATGTTATTTTAATGGGGTACACATGATCCAAAATCATGTCTATATTACATGGGTGAAAACAAAGTGTTTATCCTTGTAAATATAAGAAAACCATAATTTTTTTTTACTTTTATAAAATATTTCTTCTTATAGATCATCCTTTTTGAATGAATATAAATACTTTTAAAAAATGTAGAAATGAAAGATGTGGACCTCCAAAAATTATATTAGGTATTTAGGTAAAATCTATGGTATCTTCATTTACTCATATTACCTTTAGACCAATTATAAAAAAATAAAAAATAAGTGTCTTTGGGAGAGATCACAGTTGGATAAAGTGATTATTTTTTTTGAAATTTCCATATTGATCTAATTTGTTGGTCTTTAAATTGTTAGATTTCATTCATATTGAGAATAACTATTTTGATAACATATTTTTTACTATGTTGCACACACCTAGTAAAAATAAAGATAATGTAATGAATTGTTTGATCTTGGCCAAATTTACAGGCATTTAGAACTTGAGTTATTTGAAAATGACAGATCATATAATTTAATGAAGAAAAAATTAGATTATGAAATTTATAAATATGGTCATTTATTATATATTCAGTTGATTATAAATTTGAGGTTTCTAGATGACTATGACTCTAATTTGGATTCCTGTGTTAGAAATGGTTATATTATCGGATTTAAACGTTATGATTGTCAGGTTATTATGGAAATATTACTACCCATTAGACTTGGAGAGTTATTTAATTTTTTTTATTTGGGATGTGTTGATGGAAATATCATTTTTTGAGAAATTTGTGTATCAAAAATAGAATATGACACACTGAGTACACTATAGCATGATGTTTTTCTAATTTTATCAAAATTGGATTTTTTTCCAATGGAATTTTTTGATTTAATGGAACATTTAATATTAAATTTTATATATAAAGTAAAATGTTGAGTTCCAATATAGTTTTGATGGATGTACCCATATACGAGATGTATGAAAAAAATTGAAGAAGAAGGTACATAACAAAACATCAGTCGAATGGGTCTATTTTAGAAATGTATTTGTAAGAGGAAATTTTGAATTTATGCACTTATTATTTTTAATTTTAATATCATTAAAAATATAATTTAATGGGTTGAAATGAGGGAAATATTTATTATTTCATGAACATAAATTATAAATACTAATTATCTCAATCTTGGTTTTAGTGGTATTTATAAATGATGGATTTCAGATGATAAATGACATAGAACACATACATATGTTTTGCTCCACTATGAAGAAATGACATGATTTGTATAATAAGTGCTAATTTTACCTTTTTTTAAAAATGTTTTTAAAAGTAAAATTATATTAATTATTTAATATATTTTATGTTGATTATATAAAAAAAATCAGACAAATTACATTGAATTCTCTTAAATAATGCAGAAAATATAATTTTTCTTACTGGTTTCAAAGACCAATAAGTTAAATTATTTATAGTCAGACACATGGAATCAATTTTTTATTTTATATATATTAATAATTTTTTATTTTTATTGGTATCACAACAATAAAATAAAATTTAGTTGTATATTATGTACATTGATTAATGTACTATCCAAATTGGTTAAATTTTATAATAAGTACATGGTTAATGGATTTCGATTTCATTCAAACACATATGGTGAATAAAAAAATGAACAATGGTGTTTGATTGAAAGGTTATTGATAGAGAAAATATTTTCAATAAATTTATATTGAATTTAATTATTTTAAATCCCACCAAATTGTTACTTTATGTTAAATTTCCGCATTTTATGATATTGGTGATTTTTTGAGCTTAATAATAAAAATGGCCCATTTCGTATTTTTAACTTTTTTAAATTATTTAGGTATTTTGAACATAACATTTTCTAATCTAATAAAAATTGAAAAATTATTTCTTTTCCAGATTCTAAAAATCCATGGATTTATTTCGTCCTGCTTGACCAAAACCAGAATCGACCATATGGAAGCTCAAAAGAAGCTCACAAGTTGGACCATGAAAACTGTTAAAAGATCTTCCTATTTTTGGTGTGGGATCCATAAATCATTCATGGTGGGCCAAATTTCCATGAAATTCAATGGGTGGATGAAAAATACGTTTTGAAACATCTTTAATGAAGAATCAGATGCATTAAATGGTCGTTTTAGTGGTCATTAAAGCATTCTAATCTAGAGATTTGCGATTTGGAGAGTCTGACTGGACAAAATAAATTGTCTGAGTAAAATGAGAATAACTCTCAGAATACTTGTCCAAATACACTGAATTTTTTTGGAGAGATGTAAAAGATAAATATGAACAACATTAAATAAGGGTTAAATGTGTGAAGATGTAATTTAATGGGAATAAAATGCATCAAATTTAGGGTGAAAATTATGAATATAAAAGAATGGGAGCTCCTCCCTCTCAAAGCATCTCATTCAATCCCATTCCTTCAAGGACACCAAAGATAAGAACTTTTTAGATTTTTCTCTTTTATTTCTTTTCTTTTCCATAGATTTTTAATTCCTTATTATTCCCCATTCAGCTTTATTACCCTTACAATGGTGGGGTAAACATATTGAGTGATCAGGGAAGGGTTGGTTTTCTATTTTGTAATGTTTGAGTTCTTGGACATAATTGAATGAAATTTCTTTCTTCTTAAAAGTTGTTTTAAATTTTATATAGATTATTTTATTATCAAGTGTGATCATTCTTGAATTTTGATTCTGTTATTGATTTTTTCCTTAGTTAAATAATCATGATATCCGTCCACTTATTTTTGGTTTATATATGATGGAATAGACCAGGGATTAGTGGTGAAGTACTCAATGATCGTCAGTACATGTAAAAGGGGTAGTGAATGTTCTTTATTGTTTGGGATAAAGAAACTCGATCAGGTATTTCCTAAGTCAATTGAGGATATTCAATACAACTCTTTTTCATATGGAAGGAGAGTTGACCAAACTAAGATCTTAGTAAGGTTTTCTCTCACCATCATAATTTCACCAAGGAAGTGAGAGGTAACAATTGTGGAAACTCACTTTAATGAAATTAGAAGAAGAGGTTTGGATTGAATTGAATAAGGATAACATTATAATTGGGAAACTATCCCTGACCCAATCATCCTTTTAATATCATAGTTTTCCAATAATTTAAATTTAATTTTTATTTTCAATAATTATCTTATTGATTTATTCTAAAATACCTTATTTTTACCCTCGTTTAAAAGTGACAAAATATTTTGTGTGCAATTATATTCAGGATACTTCCTATGGTTAATCACTAGAATACACTTAGGGAATTTAATTTTTTTGGCCATGCCCAATGACAGACGTGCATCAAATTTGGCACTATTGTCGGGGAGGCAGTGCCACAATCTAATTGTAAATATTTGAATCCTTTTAAATTAAAAAAAAAAAACAAAAACAAAAATTTTCCATGTTGTTTTCATATGATTATTTCTTTAATTCATGGAACACTTACCCATAAGTGCAAGAACAAATTTCTAACTCACCATGGTCTATGAATTATAGTATTTCTTTCTTGGCTAAGTAGATTCTAGAACTCGAATCCAAATCATCAAGGAGAATGAATTCTAGGATCTCATTCAAAACCTTAAAGGGAACCTCAAATACCTAGTATTGGAGGGTTTTTCTAGAGAATTAATTGAACTCCAGAAGTATTTTTCCATAATTTTATCAAGAAATAGTTGAGGTACCAAATGAATACTCACAGGTGCATCAAAAACATGAAAACACTATTTTAGAGTATAAAAAATCTCAATTGAAGGAACTCAAAGAGGTTATAAAAGGATTACAGGGTCAAATAAGAAGGATAATTGAATATTTAATTTCTACCCAAGAGAAATCATAGCCTGATCTATATGGTGGGGATCAACAAGATTTGAATGAATTCTAGAATGGGTGTGAAGAACAACTTGACCTCCCGAATGAAGAAGATCCAGAACCATTAAAGGGAGAAACCACTAACGTGGTGGAATTTGAAGAAAAAATTGATGAGCCTGAATAATTACCTCTATCTTATACTACTCAACTCCAAGAGGTGATTTCAAATGAAGAAGAGATTGAAGTCAAACAAACTCAGAGAGATGATATTTTTTTGAACTCATTGTCTTCTAGTTTTATTAAAAATGAATTGTGTATCACTTACTATTTCTTGATATTTTCAAATTTAGACAACACTTGTATTTAATTTGAGGAAGATGATGAAAAATAAGATTCATCTAAATAGTAACATCTAGAGATCCCTGAACATTTTGAACATTTATTATAGGGTATTCAAGAAGATATCAAAGTGGCTTTTCCTGAGGAAATAAAAACACAATAAATAGACATTGAAAGGGAATAATTTGATATTGACACTTAATAATTTGATTTTGTTCAAATAGAATTAAATTCTGACTTTCCCTTTGATTTTTCTGTTGATGTAGCATACCTTCAACCACCACTGGAGAACAAAGAAGATGTTGTCTAAGTGGAAACCAAGAAAGAGGAGGACTTATTCATTATTATAACACCACTATGCATGCTGCATCTCATTAAAATGGGGGTGGATTTTTTATAATATATATATGGAGTCCTAAAAAAAATAATGAGTGGATCCTGAAAATAAGAATTTTTGTTGGTTCTTGAGAAATAAATGTCTCCCACCATCAGATTGGGGATAACCGATTAGAACTGCCCATCTAGAGGCAGTCAAAACCCAGGGCCCAATTAGGGAATTAAACCAAGATATATCCTTATATTCTCATACTATTTCTAATTTTGTTTCTTTAAATAAATATCTTATGTTTCTTTAATTATTTTGTTTGTAGGTTTTTAGAGTGCAACAATTAAGAGCTTAACTCAACGTTGCACTGCGAGTAAGTTAGGTTGTAACTCTCATTTATACTTACTTGTTTGTTGTGAATAAATAAAAAATATACTTAAATGTTAAATCCATTTGAATTAATTGAGGACACTAAATCATTTAAGTGCGGGGGAGTGTAACCTTTGTAGTTTAGGTTTTTTATTTTTAGTTTGTTTTAATTTTTTTCAAAAAAATATATTTTTAATGTGTTTTTCGAATTTTTGTGTGTTTGTTTTTTAGTTTCGATGTGTTTTTTAAATTTTTTAATTGAAATAATTATTATTTCAATTTTTGAAACCCATGTAAATGAGTGAAAAAATATATTACATGAAACTGAGTTTAAATGAATGATTAAATGACTTTGTTTCAAGTTCAAATCTTTTGGAATTTCCTGAAAAGTACTCTAATTTTTAAATCCCATACTACATATCACTGTCTTTATTTTTGAAATCACTTTCCTATGAGGCTTATTTAGCATTTTTTATCATATTATTTACATTCATCTCATTTATTGAGAGAACCAGACCATGCTTGCTTTAACTAGAATTTGATTTATTCCTGTCAAAACTTTAGGGTTTGTGGTACTTGTGTTTTAAATGATTGAGGAATTTATTTAGTTTTAAACCCCTTTTTCAAAATAATCCTTTTTATTATGGACTAAATTATACATTAATCCTTGTATCCCTTAGAATCTATGAAAATAATATTTGGTTAGCCACATTACAATTCAATTTTCCCTATCCAACCTGCTCTTGAAGTGAAATTGCATAATCTAGTTGAACTTAAGTGTGTGGGAAGATATCTTATGGTGTACTACCTAATTTGGTGATACTTTGAGTGGAAAATAAAATTTTTAAGAGCTAATGTTTCTAATGAAGATTTAATTCTGTTAAAATATGTGCATTTTCTAGAGATTACATGATAAAAGAAGTTGTGCCTTTCTGGAGCTTTCAATGTAAAAGGAAAGTTGTGCCTATCTGGAGCTTTCAAGAAAGAAAACTATGTTTGAGAAGAATTTTTTTTGGTAAAATGAAAAATGGAATGAAATTTCCTTGAGTTCTCATGATTATGGAGCTTATTTTATACAAAGGATAAGATAAAGAGACCATACTTGAGTGAAAATTAGAATATAAATTTTGTTTTAAAAAGAGCCAAGCCCTTCTTTTTCAGCCTCAAAATTTTTAACATCTAAATCCTACCAATCGGAAGACACATAAAAAAAATGAAAAGTCCTCATGAGAAAAAAATTTACTTGAATCACATTGGTTTGATAAGTAGGAATTTATTAATCCTATAGTGACTCTTTAATGAGTTTGGATGAGAAAAGCCTTGTTGAACATTTACATTTGTAAGATGAGAGAAAATTTATGTGAGGTAGGTGTTTTGTATGCATGAGATAAGAAATTAAGTAGAAATATATTAAATAATATAAAATGGAGAAATTTAAATAATTTTTTTTATGAGGAATGATATCTTTTTGTTTCTTATTGTAGATTTAGTAGATCTCATTGGTATGTGTTTTGGATTTGATTTGATTTAATTTTGATGTTCACTTGTCCAGGAGTCCAAGTGATAAGTGTGAGGGAATTTATAGAGAAAATATTTTCAATCAATTTAAATTTAATTTCATTTTTTTAAATCTCACCAAAGTGTTACTTTATGTTAAATTTCCAAATTTTATGATATTGGTGATATTTTGAGCTTAATAGTAAAAATGGCCCATTTCATATTTTTAACTGTTTAAAATTATTTATGTATTTTGGACATAACTTTTTCTAAAATAATACAGATTGAAAAATTATTTCTTTTACAGATTCTAAAAATCTAGGGATTCATTTCATCCTTCTTGACCAAAATCTGAATCGACCATATGGAAGCTCAAAAGAAGATCACAAGTTGGACAATGAAAACTGTTTATATATCTACCAACCTTTGGTTTGGGGTCCACAAATCGTTCATTGTTGGCCCAATTTCTATGAAATTCTATGGGTAGATGGAAAAGACGTTTTTGAACATCTTTAATGAAGTCTATGACGTGTGAATTGGCCATTTTTGTGGTCATTAAAGCATTATAATATGGAGGTTTTCAATTTGGATAGTCTGTATGGACATCATAAATTGTTAGAGTAAAATGGAAATAACTCTCGGAATACTTGTCCAAATATACTGAAATTTTGAGGAGAGATGGAAAAGATAATTTTGAACAACATTCAAGAATGGTGAAATGAACAAAGAGGTCATTTATTGGGGATAAAATTTATCAACGTTCGGGGGAAAAATTTAGCTATAAAATGAGGGGAGCTCCTCCATCTCAAAGCATCTCATTCCATCCCATTCCTTCGAGGACACCAAGGATGAGAACTTTTTGAATTTATATCTTTTATTTATTTTATTTTATATATATTTGTAATGCCTTATTCTTCCCCCTTCATCTTTATTATCCTTACCATGGTGGGGTTAACATTTTGAGTGATTGAGGAAGGGTTGATTTTTTATTTTGTAATTCTTGAGTTCTTGGACATAATTGAATAAAATTTATTTCTTCTTCAAAGTTGTTTTCAATTTCATATAGGGGATTTTATTATCAAGTGCAATAATTCTTGAATTTTAATTCTATTATTTATTTTTTCCTTGGTTAAATAATCATTGTCTCCCTCCACTAATTTCTAGTTTATATACGATGTAATAGACCAGGGATTAGTGGTGACGTACTCAACGATCATCAGTACATGTAAATGGGGTAGTGAATGTTCTTGATTTTTTTGGATAAACCAGACCCTATCTGGTATTTCCCAAGTCAATTGAGGATATTAAATAAAAATATTTTTCACATGGAAGGAGATTTGACTAAACTGAGATCTTGGTAACGTTTTCTCTCACCATCATAATTTCACCAAGGAAGTGAGAGGAAAAGATTATGGAAACTCACTTTAATCAAATCAGAAGAAGTGGTTTGAATTGAATTGATCAAGGATAGAATTAAAATTGGGAAAATGACCTTGACTTAATAAACCTTTTAATATAATAGTTTTTCAATAATTTGAATTTGAATTTTCCTTTCAATCATTATCTTATTGATTTATTCTAAAACACCCCATTTTTACCCTCATTTAGAAGTGAACAACTATTTTGTGTGCACACCTATTCAGGAGACTTCCTAGGATTAATCACTAGACTACACTTAGAGGATTTAAAAAAATTGTTTTTCCATGCCCTACGATAGGCGTGCGTCATTTATCATCCTAAAGAAAGTGAAGTTTAATTTTATGGCATGGTAGATAAAATAATTGAGTTATATTATCTGAGAAAAAATTATATAATAATGTTTACATTTCATTTATTTGATATTTATTGAGGGTTTCATGTTCATCCATGACATGGAATTTTTGACATTAAATATAAAAGTCTTCTTGTAGTAAATATATCATTTATGTTGGTACAAAAAGTACATCAAGTTTATTATACAAATTACTATGCTAATTTGAGATATTTAATTGACTAGTGGAGTGTAATAAAAATGAAATATCATGAAAATTAGTTTATTGAAAATAAAAGTGGTTATATTAAAGTGAAAGATATTTAAAATTTTCAAGATAAATATCCAAATATATCTTTTAATCAAAGAGATATAGATATCAATGATGAATCCCATAGGTAAGGGATAACTATGTTGATAGCATCAATGATGTTACCAATGAATTTAAAATAACAAGGGGTGATGAAATGGAAGTTCGTATGGAATTTTTTGATGCGTAAGAGGAATAATAAGACATTGAAAATAATTAATATAAATATGAAGATGAATAATGATGTATTACATTATCGTATAAAAATTCATGTATTTTTTATATTTTTTTAACTATGTCAACAATTATTTATAAGTGACATTATTTTTGTGTTTCAAATAGATATAGAAGATATGGATGAGATGTTTCATCCCCTCATGGATGTTGAGCTTCCTAATGACTATCTCGATGATCTATCATCCAACCCACATGTTGTTTCCACTATACCGTTGACTAAGAGGTGTAACAACCTAGAAATATTGATGATTCTAGGACTTTTTTCCGAGCGACATCCCTCTATTTATTTCTATCTATGATTGTAGAGGTATGTTAAATTGTGTATTTTAATTAATTTTCATTAATTTATTTATGTACTAATTGTTTTATTATATGTTTTTTTCATAGTTTTTTACATATAGTTGTTGGGAAGATGACTGCAATTTTACATAACTATTTTTCTTAGCTATGGGTGTCCTGGGACTAGGTTCACTTGATGTTCATCATCACATGCTTGATCAATGGATCATATGAAAATATTTTTTTAATTTATTTAATTATTAACTTTTTATTTTTAATTATTTGTAGGGTTTATAGTCTCCACTCAATGTTAACTTGAGAAAATTTATCTAGGAGGCATAAGAGATTTGAATGTGTGAGTGTTTTCATCAAATTTACACAATCTTAGAAAGAGCGCCGTGGATAAGGCTTCTATTATTGTTTTTAACTAGTCTTAATTCTATCATCAACCCAAATAAATCCCATACTAGGATTGGGATGGATTTTTCTCCTACCAAATGGAAGATAATTTTAAGAGGAGGTCATCTTCTGGTCGAAAAAATTTGGGGAGGCAGGAGGTTACACATAGAGTTGGGATTATTATATTTGGTATTCATATACAACATATAGTAATTTTTTTATTAATTTATATATAATTTTAATGTAAATTTTTATGCTATATTTTTATAGGATGTTGTTGAACCTGGTGTTATAGAGTTTTATGTTTACAATAGGATGTACACTGACCCTATTATAGGATAGATTACTGGTAACATACAATTTGTAATCATGGTTAGTATTTTTTTTTAAAATAATTTGAATTAATTTTTTACTATTTTAATATCCAATTTCATTTGAAGGAGACATATAAGGTTGTGACTTATCACACATGATAGAGTCAGGATGAGATTAAGGTGAGGTATCCCGTGAGTTAGGTTTTAATGAGGTAACTTAGATGTAGGCGACCATGCATGGTATTGAGAAAGGGAGGGTGATCAACATTGGTTCATGATCAATGCCTACTATTTATTATGGTGTTATTATGAGGTCATTGATTAGCTTAAATGGAGGTGGTACAAAGTGATCATAAACTACATAGTATGAGGATAGATTGTGAGTTCAGGATGATATTATACAAAGCATACATAGAGAGTAGGAAGATAAGAATCTGTAGGCAGAGTAATGACATGAGGAGAAGTGCCAACAACATGAATAGACGATAGAGTACATGCGATGACTTACTTATGGTTTAGGGATGAAGTTCTATCTAGATGAACCTTTGGATGATCCCTATCCCCCATAGTGTCTTTATGATGTTTTTATTGATAAAAATATTGTGGGTGAAATGTTTATAATTATTTATATGAATGATTTTATAAATTTGTTTTTTTAATTTTAATGGTTTTTGTGATGAACGGTTAATCCCATTGTAAAAAAATATTTACAACACACTTAACTTTATATCATAATAAATGAATTACTATAGATAGTTAAGTAAATTATTAATATAGATAAAATTTTTAATACTCATTATTTTTTCTTTTTAAGTTAAATTTCATAAATTTCATAATTTTTATGATTTTTGAGATAAATTGTGAAAATGCATTAATTTTTAAATTGTAATAGTTTTTTTATCACTTTTTTATTTCGGGAATAAATTTTTAAATAATAATCCAATTATAGAAATTCTTTTCTTATTGGATCTCTTGTCGCATGTGATTCATTTCATCCAACTGGACTAAGTGGTGAATTGACCTACATGAGGTGCAAATAAATCACCCATGCTAGAAAAAAAATTTAGATAGAATTGACAAACCTTTATTAAAAGAGACACAACTCATCCCTAAAGTGTAAAAATGAGTTTATTACAACTGTATATGAATCATAATTTATATATTTATCTCTTTATTAAATATTAAATTCAAATTTATTCATTAATATGATCTATGAGCATGTGAAACATGAGGAGTTAAAACTGTTTATTTATCTAGAAAAAAGTATTTTTTTTAAATTAAGTATATATTTTTCGCAATGTGTCTAATAGATCTTATATTTTGTGGGTTAATAGTTAATACATGTTAAAACAACATTATATAAGGTAAATCTAACTAGGACTAAATTTTAAAAACTTATGACAGATGAAAATTAGACTGTAGATTTTCCACCCCTCTTCAAAATATATTTTCATATCCACTTATTTTAAAGGGGTTTATTAGAGAGATAAAGTATAGTGATGTTCCATAGTGGTTTCTGGATATTTTTTTTGATGCATACTGGAAAGGAAGGAATGAAGAATATGGGAGCTACTCAAATTATTTGGTACTAAGTGTCAAGTGTGGATAACGGTAACCAAAGGAAACTCTCTTTTGAGTCTTAATCTTAATCTACAATCTATTTTGAATTTCTATTGAACTTATATTTTTGAATGGAAGTGGTATTTTTCTTTATTGAATATATTTTAAACTAATTTATTTTGTATGGTTGTCTAACTTATGGAGTAAAATAATTGATTCCACTTGTTAAATTTCTTCAGCGAGGTCTTACCATTGAGCATAGTGATTTCAGTTAGGTTTGATTTCTTAGAGGTATTAAATTATTTTAATCGCTTCTATAGGAGGAAAAAATCATATTGAGGTCTTGATATGATGTTCATTTAAAATTAGGTGTTCATATGGAGGCCTTTGTATGGGAATTGAAAAATTCAATTGGGAAATCATTTTAAACAAGGAAGAGGGGAGTGTTTGGGAGTTTTAATCTTGTCCAAAAATACTATTTCAATTATGATTTCACACACTTTTTGTTTTTATAAAAAGTTTTATTTTTTTGAATTTTATTTTACTTTGTTTTATACTTATTTTATGTGTTATAAATTTTAATTAAATCTACAATTTTTTCTTCTTGCAAAAACAAAGTAAAAGTGAAAGTTTTGTAACTCAAATTTCAATATACTTGAGAGAAAATATAGGGAATTATATATTTCATTTATCTAAGGGATAAATTGTTTGATTCAGGTTTCTTGATGAAAAACCTCCCATCAACTAGAATTATTAATGGGGAGGTTTCTTGAGTTGGTTTTTTAATATTATTTTTACATGGCCTGAAATTATAACCCCGACTTATTACCGTGGAATTCTGAAATTGATAAAACTTATAAATTTAGGGATATATTTGTTAGAAATACCTATATACCTAGTTTTGAATCAAACACAAACACACCTAAATAGAATTTAGTTAAACCTAAAATTTTAATGGCCGATAACAGATCATTAAAAGAATTGTATTTATCCTATGATGGTAATCAACAAAACCCTATGGAATATCTGGATTCCTCTATTCGGATTGAAATTAAATCTGGTTTTATTCACCAAATACCAAAATTTAATTTATTTTTGGGTGAATATCCACATAAAAATATTTAATAATTCAGTTATATCTACGTTAACATGAAACCTTAAGGAGTTTATGTAAACTAAATTAAATTAAGGTGATTTATTTTTTATTTATAAGTATCTAAATAATGGGTTTTTATTTAAATTTAACTTTTATTAGACATTTTAATGAATTAAATAATCTTTTTCTTGAATTTTTTTTCCATGCTTCTAGAACTGATTCTATTTAAAAAGATATATTGTGGGATAAAGAAAACTCAAGGTGAAACATTGCATGAGTATTGGGAATGATTCAAAACAATTTGTTTTAGCTGCCCCATTATCAAATCAGTGACCAAATATTGATTTGGTATTTTTATAAAGTATTATGCCATACTAATAGGATAATGATTGATAATGTTGTATGAGGATATTTATTTAAAAAAAATAGTTTACTCTAGGAATTTAATTGTAAACATGGCCTAGGGTCATCAAAAATTTGGAACAAGAGGCCTTATTCATGTGAAATCTATCCAAGAAGTCCCCACTTTTAGTTCCAAAAACAACATGATAGTAAGACAACTTAGTGATATTATAACCATGCTTAGATCAATGATTTTTTCTAACACCCAAACAACCCCACCCAAACCTGAAACAAATTTCCAGATTCAAACTCACTATGGAATTTATTCTTTTAATGAATATTTTAGTGACCAATTCCCATAAACAAAAATAGTATTTTATAATTTTAATGTAGTTTTTCCTAGAAATATATTTCTATCAAACCAAAAAATACCTTTTTAATGAAACCAAAATTTCAATCAAGGCTAGAACAACCAATATAATGAAATATTTCAACAATCTTAATAAAAAATAAGTTTCTTCCAAGTTCATTTAAGTAATTATCAACCAATATATTTCAATTAGCAAGATAGTACTCATTCTGGAAGAAAATTTCAACCTACCTGACCTACTCAAAATCTAAAGAGTAACCTTGAAGAAGAAATTAGGTAATAAGAATAATAAATAAGGAAAAAACAATAATAAGGAAGCCAATAATAAGATGTAATGATCCAATAAAAAGAAGCCTTAAATCAATAATACAACATGATGAATACCTTGATAAATCAAGTGGGTCAATTAGCCATTGATCTTAATAGAATTAGATTTAAAATGAGTAGAGGTTTATCTTCACAACCCTAAGTGAATCTATTTAATAAATGGAAATAAAATGTGAGTGCTATGAAACTTAGGAGTGGAACTCGACTGACTAACCCTAAAACCAAGATACTCAAAACTATTGTAGGACTTAAAAATGATCAAGAGAGTTTCAAACCACTTCCATATAGTGTAGAAAATATTAAAGAATAATGTTGGAAATTATTAATATTATTTTAATAAAGACATAAAGTAAAAATAATAAGCTATATTTTAAATAACTAATAAGTATTAGAAGATAATGAATGTTCCTTATGTATCTCAAACCAATTCTCAAAATAGTTAAGAACCAATAAAACAATCACTACCTTATCTTAGGGGTGAACCAATAGTGAAAAAAAGTGTTAAAAAAGAGTTAGATAAGGAGGTGTTGGAAAATTTTATGAATGTTAAATTAAACATACCTTTTATCGATGTTATGATATAGATTCTAGTATATGATAAGTTTTTTTAAAGATACGTGTTCCCATAAGAGGAAATTCAAAGGATGGGAACAAGTTAATTCAGGAAGGAATGTTCTATAAATGATTCAACATTATTTAACTATCAAATGTAAATACCCATGAACCATTAACATTAACTTAACTATATGGAAATTAAAATTCACAAATTACAGGATTTATTTAAGTGATTACATTAATGTTATTCCATATTCTGTTTACTCATCTACACAGGCTAGAGAGATAAAAATATCTAGAATTATCATTCAACTTTCCAACCAAAGTACCACCAAGCCCATTAGAGATATATAATATTTTTAGGTTTCGGTGAGAGACATGATTTTTACTATGGATTTCTATGTTATATATATAGAATATTATCATTTTAGTACCCATGAATATCTCATTCTTGGGAGAACCTTTTTAAAAACTACTAAATTAATCATTAATGTTCATAAAGGATCCCATTCACTTGAATTAAGAGGAGTTATTTTTTACTTAAATATTTTTCAGTCCATTAAATACCCAATTTAGGATAATCCCCTCCCTTAGGTGAACATTATTGATTTTTATTCTACTAAAATTGATGAGTGAAAACCATCTGATTTTGGAAATGCTGAAACTTATTTGAAAACAATTGTCGATAATCTAAAATATTATTTCAAAAAAAATCATTGAAAAGATAGAAAATAAGGAAATTTATTATGAAATAGATCTCTAGAACTTGTAAAGTGATCAACATGATTTAAAAATTTAATTTACTTTCAAATAATAATTTCACTAAACAACCACATATGTGAGTAGTGTGGTCACCAAATTGATTATCTAGATTTTTTTTTTAAAATCTGTTTGTTTAAAGAATAAAATAGGAGATGAAATTGATGTTTTTGAGTCACTTAATCGTTCTCTGGATAATAAAAATACCCACCCAAGTTAGATAAAAAACCACTATATAAGAACCTAAAATATGATTTATTAGGTGAGAATGAATAATTCCCTATCATCATTTCAAAAGAGATGTCAAGAGACTAAGATAAGTAATTTTTAGGAGTCGTTAAAACCCATAATAAATGCATTGGATAAACTCTATTTTATTTAACTATAATTAGTCCCCCAATGCTTATTCATATAATTTTGTTAGTGGAAAATGCTTAACAGGTGAGGCAAATTAAAATAATATTAAACCCAACACTTTTAGATTTTTTTAAAGAAGAAGTCACCACCTTATTGGCTAATGGAATTATTTTTACCATCTATGATAGTCAATGGGTGATCCCAATCCAAGTTATCTCCCAAAAAGGTTTCCTTGCAATCTCAAGGAATGAATTTAGTGATATTTTCCCTATTATGATTCCAAATAAATGGAGAATGTGCATTGATTATAGTAAACTAAATTTTATAAAAGGGACAAACCACATCCCATTTCTATTTCTTAATAATGTCCTTTAAAGAATAGTTGAAAAACCCAATTATTTTTTTCCTTATGAATTATTTGGTTATTTCCAAATTCATATTACATAGGATTATTAAGATAAAACCATTTTCATATTCCAATTTAGAACCTTTTCTTATAGGATAATTCTATTCAATTTATGGAATTCCCCTAGAAAATTTAAAAGGTATATGATGAGAATTTTCTATAAATTTCTAGAAACTTTTATATAATTTTTTTTGTATGAATTTACTATTTATTTTTAATCATTTAAAAGTTTTAAAATTTTATATTCTATTCTTAAAACTTTTATTAATAAGAATATTATCCTCAATTATGAAAAATTCAATTTCATGATAGATAAAGGGGGTTGTTCTTGGTTATGTTATGTTTCTAGATAGAATTAAAGTTTATAAATCTAAAATTGAGATCATTTATCCATTAAAATTCCTAAAAAAATGAGATATGTTTGATATCTTCTTGGTTATACTGATTTTTATGGGATATTTATAAATGATTTTATAAAGGATGCACTTTATTAATCAAGATTTCTCTAAAAAGACACCCAATTTATCTTTGATGATATTTGTAAAAAATCTTTTAGGGAGATGTAACAAAAACTTACAACCACTCTCATTTTTCAACTACCCAAATGAGAATTTCCCTTTGAAATCATGACTGATGTGTTTCACTTTTCTCTAGGGGCAGTTTTGATTCAAAGGATAGAAATGAAATCTCATGGGATTTCTTATGCTTTAAGAACTATAGATCAGGCTCAATAAAACTAAATAACAACTAGAATGAACTTATGGTTTCCATATTTTCTTTAGAAAAATTTAGATGTTATCTTTTGGGATATAAAAGTGACTATTTTCATGGACCATTCTATAATTAGATTTTTGATGAATAAATGTGATGAAAAACCAAGAATTTTGAGTTATATCTTATTTTTACAAGATTTTAATGTTGAAATAAAGGATAAGAAAGAAAGTGAAAACCTTGTTGATGATAATTTGAGTAGGATAAAAACTTTTTTGAATGTAAAGATTTATATTTTTTCACCAATCAAAGAAACCTTTCCAGATGAGGAGTTTTATGATTTTAAGAGTGAAAGACCATGGTTTAATGATCTTGTAGATTATTTGGTTACTAATAAATTTCCCCACTATTTTTCTATGGAAACAATTACTAAACTTGTCAGAAATTAAAATAATTATATTTGAGATGATCTATACCTATAGTATTCCATTAGTGATCAAATGATTAGGAGATGCATTCCGAATTCTAAATTTTAACTAGTCTTAAATTTTTTTCCACACTTTGAGATATGAAGAACAATTTGGGAACCAAATAAACATAAAAAATTTCTTGATTATATTTTGTATTAGGCCATATTTTTTGTATATTCTGTTAAATTTTTTAGAGCATGTAAATATTTTCAATTTCAAGGTAACATTTCCAAAAAGAATGAGATGACTCAATAACAAATTTTGATTTGTGATGTATTTTATGTATAGGTTATTGATTTTATGGGACCTCTTGACAATTTTTATGGAAATCAATACATATTTATTTCCATTGATTGTTTTTTCAATTGGATTGAGGGTATTCCCAGCAAAGTTGATATTGAAAAAATTGTATCTAAGTTTGTGAAAGGAAATCTATTTTCTAGATTTAGATTTACAAAGTTTTTGATCACTGATTAATTTACCAACTTTTTTAATAGTACATTTAAATATCTTTTGAAAAAATATGGAGTACATAATAAGGAATACACACCCTATCACCCTCAAACAAATGAAATTACTGAGTTTTTAAACAGATAAATTAAACAAATTCTGGAAAAAACTATGAATCCAAATAGAAAGGATTGGAGTTTGAGACAAGATGATGCACTCTGGGAATATAGGACTACATTTAAAACCTCAATTGGCATGTCACCATTTATATTAGTCCACGTAATGTATTTTTACTTACCATTCAAGTTAAAACAACAAATATTTTTGGGTTGTGAAAAATATAATAAGAATATATTTTTAGTTGGAAAAGAAAGAATTTTTTTTTTAAAGAGATAGAAGATATCATAAATAATGACTATTAAAGATACAATTTGTATAATTAAAGAAACACATATTTTCATTATGTAATGATTCTCAGAAAAAAATTCAAAGAAGAAGATAAAATATTGATTTTTAAATCTAGTTTGAAGCTATTCCTAAGTAAATTTCATTCCAAATGGTCTAAACCATTAATTGTTACTCATGTTTTTTTTCTTTTGGTACTATCAAGATAAAAGAACCATGAAATGGGACATAATACACAGTTAGTTGGAATAATTTTGAAATTTTAATAGTTATTATCACTTAGGAATTTTGGGAATAACTTTTAAAATACTAATCCAATTATCTAATTTTTTTATAGGAACCATTTTCTTGTGATATTAATTTTATCCAATTGGATTAAGTGCTGAATCGACTTAAATGAGACCCAAATAAATCACTCAAGTTGGAAAATATTTTTTTAGTTAGAATTTAATAACCTTCATTCAAATAGACATATATTGGACCAAAATTATTCAAATGAGGTTATTAAAACTTGAGTTGAAATATAATTAAGATCATTATATCTATATTAAATATCACATTCAAATTCTTTCTGTAAGATAATCTATGAGTGCATGCAAGATGATGAATTTGAATAGTATATTCATCCATAAAATGTATCATTAGTAACTTGGGAATATATTTTCAACACATGTTAAATGGATATAATATTTTTGAGTGAATAGATAAGAAAATTTTGAATAACATTTAAAATGGACCTCAGTGATATCCAACCTCAAACTAGGACTAAATTGAGAAAACTTTGGTTGTATAGAAATTGGACTATAGATTTTCCACCCATCTTCACTATATATTTTCATATCCAATTATTTTAAAGGGGTTGGTAAGAGAGATAAAATATAGGTATATGATGGAGAGGTTTATGAAGATGTTGTACATGCATATTGGAAAATAATGAATGGAGAATATGGGAGCTGCTCAAGTGATGGGGGGCCAAACACCAAGTGGTTGTAGACGAAAACATCTAAAGTAAACCCTCTTTTAAGTTCCAATATTCACATGTAATCTCTTTTGAATTTATATTGAAATTATATTTTTGAATAGAATCAATCATTTTTTTCTTAAATATATTTTCAAATATTTTTTTATGTTTTTCCAATATATAGAGTAAAATAATTGATTTCACTAGTTAAATTTTTTTGACGAGATATTTCCATTTAACATAGTTATTTATGGTAGGTTTGATTGATTGGAGGTTTTAAAGCAGTTTAATCACTTATATACAAGGAAAAACAATCATATTGAGGTATTAATAAGATGTCTATGAAAAATTAGTTGTTCATATGAAGGTATTTGGATGGGCATTGATAAATCCAATTGGGAAGTATTTTTAAATAAGGAAGAGGGGAGTGTCTAGGAGGTCTAATCTTGTCCAAAACTATTGTTTCAATTCTAATTTTACACCCTTTTTATTTTCAATAAAATTTATATTTTCTATTAATTTATATTAAAATTTATTTTCTTATTATTTTTTTTGTGTTAGAAATTTTAATTCAATCCACATATTTTTCTTTTTCAAAAAACAAATAAAAAGTGACTATTTTGTAACTAAAATTTCATCCTCCTTGAGAGAAAATAAAGAGATTTCTATATTTCATTTCTCTAAAGAAATTTTTTTTGATTAGAGTTTTATTAAAAAAACCCTACTATCATTTGAAAATATTGTATTCATTTTATTTTACAATGGAATTAGTTTTTGTAGTAAAAAATTATTAGCAATGACCATAAATATCTATTGTGATGAGTTTTTTTTCCAATAGATCATCATAAAAAAACCCTATTATGATTCCATTTTCCACCATAGGTCATTTCAAATTAAATACCAATGAAAATAGGTATTTGTGATAGGATTCCATAAAAAATTACCTATTACAAAAACTTAATTTTCCTACTGTGATGAAATATAAAACCCATGGAATATCTCCAAATAATGGTCAAATATATGACCTATCAAATGCATGGAATATCTCCATCATAGAAAAATGCATGGATTATCTCTATGTTAACAAAAAACGTGGATAAATATCATTACATCCTAACATAAGGTTTATTACTCATCACAAACAAACATATGGTCAGATCATATCTTAACTAAAGGATTTTCCTATGGAACATCCCAATATATAATATTAGTAAAAACAACATAAATACACCCCAATGTCATAACATAATATAAACATGTTTTCGATACATCATAAAATTAAAACACATTAATTTAATTATAATTTATGATGGAATTACACAATTAATAATTGTTAATCATTTCTGTATAATACATGATCACTTTACCCTTGTTTTTAATACATTCTAAACACATAAAACATATATAGAAGAAATTTTTATTTACCCTATGAATGTTCCCCAATACTCTCATCCAAAATCAATGAAATGAAAATAATTTATATAATTTATATCTCATTTTATATCAATTTCCATAACATAATAAAATCCTTCCCCATGTAATACCCCATTTATATTATTTGACAAAACAATTTAATTTACAATATACCAATATAACCTAATAGTGGTGTAATTAACCCCATTGAAAAAATCACCATTTAATGTTGGAAAATACATCATAATTTCCCATGTGAAATCTCAATTAAATGACCCTTTATACCAATTTAATGAAAAAGGAATCATTTAAACTTATATATTATTTTTACCACTCGAAAAACATTCCTCAAATCATTATTAATTATTTTCAGCATAAAAAACACAAGTTATAAAATATTCAAAAAAATTAAATATCATTTCACCACCAATAATATTATTCTTGAATTAATATCATTTAATCTTAAGGTATTATCATTTTATATCCAATAAACACTTATTTATAGTAGTAAAACACATGAATTTTACATGATTAAATCATAATAATTTAACTACTTTATTCTTTTAATTAATTATTATTTCCATGCCATCTACCCACCCCATAGATAAACCTGAACATCACATAAACAAAAACAATAATTAATAGTTAATTAAAATTGTATAGATGGTATAGATCATCTAACTATCATTCAATCAAAAAACCACACAAGGATTAGTTGAAAATTACTCCTTTAATGTCTAAATATCAAATATTTCCCCAAATTATACAGGAATATGAATTAGAAAAATTCAAAATTATAAACCCCGTTACCTTTAAAAGTAATCATATGTATTTTAATATACTCTATATCATGATTGCAATGAAACAAATAGATTGAAATTAAATTAATAAATGGAATAAATATTTCCAAAATAGAAGGAGGGAAACTTAGGAGAATTTGGAGGTTCCCAATTAGATTACTATTTATATAAAGCTCACATTTCCAATTTAAATAAATAATATTGATTGAAATTTTTATATTTATATAGAAAGACATATATCCTATGAATTCTTCTTTGAAACCTCCTTTAGGGCCGTGCTCATTGCCACTTACTTTATGGTAATACATATGATTGATACCTTAATAACCCTTCATATGAAATTTTTATAACAAGTGTGATTATTCCATTATTATTATTATTTTTAAACCTATTAGATGTTATGAAATATTATAATTAGTGACATTGGATTGGGGATTTATAAATCATTTCATTTGGAATAAAATATTATAATCACTCCTAAGTTATAATCCAACTACAATGATAATTTTTCTAATAATACCTTCCTTATGAAATAATTAATATTCATTAAAACCTTACTAATTCATGAGTTTAATATTACTATAAACCCTTAAATGTGAATACCCTATACCATCTAGTGTTGTGAATAAGTGTAACTCATCTACAACCCCTACACTTAGGTAGTTGGGTCTCAAATCCTTATCATGTCAATTATTTGGCCTCCTTTATGGGGGGGGGGGGTTATTTTTCAATGAAAAAAATGCATATGGGTGGTGAAGTTCACATGTGAGTGTAGAACAGAGGGGACATAATGTTATGGATGAAGAACATGGGATGGTGAGAATATGGTGATGCGGGCATGTGAGTATGGGGCGTGAACGTTACAGTGATATAGGGAATGAGGGTGAATGACATGGATGAAAAATTCTCTAGGAATAGAAAAAGTGTAGAGAAAAAAATCCTTTGGCCACCCATACTTTAGGAAAAATCATTTAGAGCCTTTGGTTCACTATCCTATGGGGTATTTAATGCAATTTGTAGTTATAACGAGTTCCCATTTAACCCATAAAAAGTGGATATCTTGAAAATGGTTAAAAAATATATTTAGAGTGGATGCCCTATAATTCATTATTGTATTGAAGGTTTTTATCCTAGAAAATAATATCAACAGATTGATTGGGGACTCACTAGATTTATAGTTTCCTCTCTTTTTTGTTGGTAAAATGTAAATATTTATCTCATGTTATGAATTATTTATATTATCATGAATATATTTAAAAGTATTACATTAATATTCTAGAAAAGTGACTATATTTATATATCCACTAATATATTGGGTAATTTTTTTATCTCCAAAGATACTATATATGGAGCACAATTATGATACCATGACATTGATATATAACCTTTTCATAAGAGGTATTATGACTATATGTCTATGATTTCTAATTACCATACATTATAGATTACTTTATTTTACATGTTCTATGATGTTATGTTATATTTCATGATGATACCTTATGTTCCATGATGATATCTTCTATTCCACAATGATATATTATATTCCATGATGAAAATTCAAGATTTATATTGATAACTTATTTTCTATGATGATAGATCCATCATTTATATAGTTCATGCTCATTAATGATCAATTCCATAGTTATATTATAATCTAATCCATGTTCTATGGAGGATTTTTACTTGATACACAATCATGTCTTTATGATTCCCTTATCGAGTGCTATAGATCACCCTTTTCTTATGTTTCCAATTTTCCCTATAAATTCAGAATATTAATAACAATTGAAGGAATACAGACTGTATAAGTTTGGGAATGTTCTAGAATATTATTTAAATAAATGTTATTCTATTTCATTTCATGTAATATATTTGATTTCCAAAGGCACTGAACTCATGATTATGAAAATTTTAAATATATTATTTAATCATATTATATATGAAATTATATAATATTATCATACCAAATTTAAATTATAGGTTTAAAGTATCACAACCTCATCATAAGTGATCATAGAAGAAAAATATTGAGGACCGCCATGTCCCAAGAAATATAATAGTAAAAATGAACAATTATAATGAATTATAATTATAAATGAGTAATATAATAATAATAATCATCCATTTACCATATTATAATAGGTATTAAACAACCAAATGAGTCTCAAAATTCCCATGTTAATTGACTATACATCATGAATTTTATTTAGTTCTTAAAAATTATAGAAATAATCATTGAATCAAGTACATATATCATGTATATATTGAATTATGACTTAAATGGAAGGATTAATTCATCATTGCACCAATATTCTCAAGTTTTAACATATGTTAATAATCCCTTAAATAAATAAATATAATGTTAAAAACTTAAGACACTTTTTAGGGACCAATCAATAATATAATTCAAATAAAGAGATTAAATAGTTATACTTATCAATAAAATAATTAAAACTCATAATTTATTTATATTTTTCAAGAGAAAGCCCCATTTGGAATAACCTAAAGAAAAATTCACTTAAATAATTTCTCAATCAATTATTCTCAACCACACAATAACCTTTCCCCTATATTTATGAATATTTTATCTGATTTACAATATTTTAATTTAATTATAAACATCTATGAATATCAAAATAAAAGAAATTATTGAGGACCCTAACCTTGATATCAAAATAAATGGAATGAAAATATACAAAGACAATATTTTAGCGCATCATAGTTGTTTTAAGAATCTAGAAAAAATATGAAATATCCTTATATTAATATGTAACTTTTATCTATAAAATTAAAGGAAAATCACATAAAAACCCAATATAAATTTACTTCTTGGTCACATAAATTAATTTACACTTGAATAAAAGAATAATTGGTTAAATATTTAAGAAATAAGGGGGAATGGTGAGTCTAATGAGATAGGTGAGAGGGAGAGAAATAGGGCCACTGGTGAGAGAGTCAAACACCTATGTGAAGAAGAATTTTACTTCCCCCCTTTTATTTTAAAAAAGAAACCATAGATCCATCAATTGTTTTAGAATTTATTAAAAATAAAAATAAAATTATAAATTGAAAAAGGTATAGGAGAATATTCCATGTGGCCTCCATGAAAACATGAAAAAATGGAATTTTTTCTAAAAATAAAACATAATAAATTTGACAACTTATAAGTTTTTATAAAAAATATGGATAAAATAAATAATAATGATAAAAAAATCAATATTTTCCCCCTCAATTACATTTATTATTTTATTTTTATTCCCTACTAAATAATTAATGAATGAAAATAATTAATCACTAATTATAATTAATTATTTAATTCTATTAAATAAATAATTTAAACCATTTAATAAACCATTTTCCAAAAAAATATTAAACTTCCATCAAATAACTAAATAATAACATATAAACTATATGTTCATGTGATTATATTTAGTAAATAACTAAATTAATTAATTAAATAATAATTTAACTTAAATAATTAAATATTTAATATACCTAAAATTAAATGATACTTGAAAGAGTTTCAAACTTGTAATTGTTTTATTGATCATTAAATCAATTCACTAATTATTATAACATAAATTATATTGATAAAGTTCTTTCTAGATTCCTCAATCTATTAAAAAATAGTGACAAAAAACTTAAAAGTCCAATCTCTAAATTTGGTACATCAATGATAAATGGTAATAGAAAGTGATTGACTATTTCCAATAAGAAGATGAATTATAAATCCAAATAATTTTTCATTTTTCTAGAAAGCAAAGGGTGGTTTAAAAAATAGTGATTCGATTAGAAAAAGTGTGGGAATTCAAAGAGTAATTTTTCTAGTCACTTAGAGGGGCTTAGGAAGTTTTTTGAGAGTGAAGCTCTTATCATGGGTACTAATATTATAAAAATAATCTTTATTTCTTATATTTATTGTGTATTAGATATAGTTGTGTGTATTATATTTTTGTGAATATGAAGAAAATGATATAACGACCTCTATTTCACATGCATCATTCTATATTATATTTTTTTAAAAATACATAATAACTCAAATATTAAATTACATGCTTAAACTAAAAGGTCTAGTTTCTTTTGATATTAGATAAATATTGCATATATTTTACACATAAATATATAAAAATTATTAATACTTCATCATAATATTCCTTCGAACCCAACACAAACATGTCATTATATATGATACCATGGGGATGGACATCAATAAAATAAAGAAAGTGTGATACTATCCTATTATGGTACAAACATATGTATATATTATTTATAATTAAGTATAGTAAGATCATGAAATGAAAATTATAGTGGAAACATGAAGCATATCATAGGAATTTGACTCAAACATAATAACTGGACATCATAGGCATAAGTCAATGCTCACTGCCAATACAATATACCATAGTGGACAGAGATTACTACTCATTCCACATACATAATATGTCCATACATTAGTTTGATATATATAATTAAAGGGATGTAAATAATTATACATATAAATCAATTCATTACATGATTAATCTATAAAAAATAAACAAGTTTCATAATAATCTTACATGGAATCGTATAAGCATAAATTAAATAAAATATTATATAAAGTCATGTAAATACCTGTAAAAAATGGAAAGTACATAAGAGATGTTCAAAGGGAGATACATTCAAAACATAAATAAATACTAATAAAGAAGAGTTATAATAATGAGAAAAATAGAAAATAAATAAGAAATTAGGATTACATGAAGAATAAGTCCCCTTACCTCAAGTCTCGACATGCTTGAAAATAATTTAACTCCTTGCATAAAAAAATTTGATTAGTTAATTACTTATTTCAGAACCATATATATATATATATATATATATCTAAATCACTATCAATCATTTATATTAATTATTATTTATTTACTAGAGACTTTTTTCCATGAATCTTTGGGAATTATTCATCTTGAGAGTTCCATGATTGTTTCGGTATTGTAGACTTAGTATATTTTCTTTGTAAAAGAGATATTAAACTCTATAATTTACAAGGTAATGATTTTATAATTATTCTATAAATTATGATGTTTAAATTCCATTTCATTATAAGAAGTTTCAATTAAAAAAAGTGTTACTTTGTTTATTCATTTGTGGTGTTTTCATGTGTATATATATATTTATATATATGTAATTTATATATTTAAATCAACTTAAATATAACTTAAATAAATTATTAATGTAATATTTAACCATAAATATGGTGACTATTTTCATCCATGAATGTGATGATAGTTCTAGAATATCATTATCCATGTAGGTGGTTAAATTGACAATGTATTGGATGTGTACAAAGAGATAAAAAATGAAAGGCAATTGAGCCTTTGATGTTTCTATTTACAATTTAAAAAGTTTTAGAAAATTTATTTTATTTTCTCATAATTATTATCTGAATTTATAAATATTATTAATTTTAAAGGAAAAAACATATTAAGTAAAGATTGTTACCACTCCTTCAAAACTGATCCTTCACATGTGGCATTCTAAAATTTGGTTTTTTGGGCTTTAATATTATTAGAACCTTCTTAGGGAGAATAATAATATTATAATAGGTAATTTGATTATATTTTTAAGTAATGATTTTCTGGGTGGTTATGAATGAGTAGCAAAAGAGGGTGTTTATAGGTGTGATGAACGATATTTTCTAAAAAATGAATAAATTATTATTTCATTTCCATAAGTGTTTCACTCCACTATTTAGTATTCCATTATATTTTTTAGTGATTATATAATGTCAAGGAAGCTATGTGGGATAAATATTATTCATGCATATATACTAGTTGATGTAATGTATTGTACTATGTTTCAGTATATTCATCATATTTTTTAAGCAAAAATTTAATGGTTTGCCTATTTACTAATTTAGACATCCTTATTTTAAAAAATACTACCCATTTTATGGAAAAAAATAAATATATGGAATTTAATTAATAAATAAAATATCACAGTTTCTAAAAAATTAATTTTTTAGGTTGAGATATATTTCTAAACCACTAAAAAAATTAATAATTATTTCATAAATCTATATTATTATTTATATGATAATGATTAAAATTTATGTATAACAATTATATTATTTTTTAATTATAAATATATATTTATAAACTTTACATAATTGTTATTTTTAATAGTTAAAATACAATTATATAATGCTAATACTCAAAGGTTATATGCCCAGTGATCACATGCCCAACAATCATATAATTATCAATTTATAAACTTACCTTTCTATATATTTCCTAAAATACATTTCCTAAAATCATTAATCTCATTCAATTATTTATCTCTTAATATTTTATATTTATTCTACAAAATATATATTTTATTAATAATATATAAATCTTTATTTATATAATGATTCTCCTAACCATGGTACTTTTGGGAAGTTATGACCCAATGGATTTTTAGCTCTTAATAATAGTATTTATTTTTATTTATTATTTCTTTTTAATTATAAAAGTTATGATAAATACTAAACTATTATTTTTATTATTCTTATTATGAAAAAAATCCTTTTTTTTTGTTTTTATTATATTTTCGTTATGATGGTGCATTAATACTGGGAATGTCACTCAGTTTGATTTTATTACAAATCATGATTTTTTTAATAATACAAGGGAAAAATGGGCTGCTATAGTTGAGAAGTATATCTGAGTCGATGAAAGGAGATATAGACTTAAACTTTGGTAATGAAGTAAGATCTGTTTCATTGTGAATAGAGACATATCATCTACCTCTACTTAGTGCATTCTTCTTAGTGTTATAATTTTATTACAAATTATCATACATAGATAGTAATTTAATTTATATATCATGTTTATATATGAAATTTTTAATGTTTATATTAATGAATAATAATTTTTCAATATTGAAATATGAGATATATTTTATGGTAGTTTTATCATATTAAATAAATTATACAAAATGGGTCAAACATATATAATTTTAATAAATTTAGTTTTGAAATTATCACCTTAAGAATATAAACAATAATTTCATGAAAAAAATACAAAGTAATGGTCTAATAGATGCACTTAATTAGAAATAATTTGGGTCATGTGAACATTTTATATTAGAAAAAATGACTAAATATCCTTTTGGTGGAAAAAGAGAAGCAGTTGAAGTTTTATTAGATTATATAGATATAGGTGTACATGGACAATGAATATTTTTGCTTAGGGTGGATATAAATACATTATAACCTTTAACATTAACTTATGTGAATATGTTTATGTGTTTATTGTGAGACACAAACTTGAATCCTTTGAAATGTTCAAATAATTAAAAAATAAGTAAAAAACCCAACCTAGAATAAATATCAAAAACACTTTAATCAAACTATGATAATGACTTATTAAGTAAAAAATTTTATAACTATCTTTTAAAGTGTGTTATATTTTCTTGAATCACTCCTCCTATAATACCAATTTTTACTAGTATATCCAAGAGGAGAAATCATACTTTATGAGACATTGGTTCAACTATGATGAGAATTGTTGGACCACCTTTAACATTTTGAGTTTATTCTCTTGAAACATCAATATTTATATTGAATAAAGTTCCTATTAAAGTTATACACAAAGTATAATATTATCTATACTATAAAATTTTTCATTTTATATTTTATAAAATTTTGGGCTTGTGAAGATTACATGAGATGTATGAATTTGAGTGTATATAAGCCCAAATATGGTAATTATATTTTTATTAGTTATTTCAAATAGATTATAGATTATTATATTTATAACCCATATAAGAAAAAAATTATTATTTCTCAAGGATGTGAATTTCTAGAAAAGAAATTCATTTTTTAGAAATACTAGTTTAGATAATTCAAACTTAGTGAATTTAATAACCAAAAAATAGCATTGATGTTGACATGGAACCAAGTTCACCCTTCAGGATATTGTAATGAACCAAATTAGGATACACCATAACTAAAATGATCTTCAAGGATTCATTATGATCATATTAGAAATTTATTTTTTCTGGAAAATGATGATGAGGTAGTGTTCATGGATTATGAACCAATATCTTACCAATATGGAATATTAAATTTTGAATCTTAAAAATGGAAAGAACATATGAAATATGGGACAAAATCAATGTACACTAACCAAATTTAGAACTTATTTGATTCACTAGAATAAGTAAAACTCATTGGATGAAAGTAGTGTTTTAGAGGAACCTTACATGTTTGGTAAAGAGTTAATCCACAAAGCATGGTTTTTTACAAAAGGTTATAAATATATTCATGGTATCGACTATGATCAAATATTTTCACCAATAATTATGTTACAATATATATATATATATATATATATTCTACTAGTTTTTATTTCCTTATATGATTATTAGATATTCATATTTATTCCAAAAATTATTTTCTTAATTAAAATCTATTTGATGGTTTATACATAATAAAACATAAATATATTTTTTTATTTATTAAATGTTTATATTGTATAAAAAATTCAATGGTCCATTTATATATTGAATAAAGTACCATAGATTTGGAATTTTTTTTGATGATGAAATCAAAGTGTTTGGTAACATTGAAATGAAGTCAAAATATGCATATACAAAATGTTTAGTGGGATTAAATTATTACTTATAGTGTCATATATAGATGGAATTATTTTTAGTGAAGACAACATTATTTTCCTATAATATTGTAAATAATGATTTATAATTTTTTTTCATTGAAATAAATAAGATAATATATATATATATATATATTGGTTATAATTTTTTATAGATATATATCAATAAATATTATTAACTTAATTCAAGATATATACATTGGTATGATTCTTAAAAGGTTTTCGATAGAGTATTTTCAAAGAAATCCATACCAATGTTATATAGAAAGTGTTTGATGAGCATCCTATCATGGGGCCATAAATAGACAAAATTTGAACCCAAATTTATGCAGTATTAGTTAGACATGGGTTTTGTTTATAGAGGAGAGTGTTTTGGGTATGTTATTATCTTATTTAACGGGTTTAATTTGTAAAAAAACGTTGAAGTGGATTGGTTTTAAACTCAATTTAATAGAAGTGGTCTTAGCTTTGATATCACCACACCTTTCCCATTAAATCATTATTCTATTTAAGATCACTTTTTCCCTCTCTAACTAAGTGAAAGATCACTTTATTATACTCACCTATAAGTTTTTGTCTTGATCATAGGGATGAAATGATAACTACATTCTCTAACATCCCCTATTCTAACGATTAGAGATATCCAATCACCCTTAGGTCAATTTGCTTCTCACAATCACAAGAAATGGGGAGAACCTAAGTGACCTATGTATGTGATCTGGTGAATAAGGGTTGATGAATTAAAACTATATAGTAATAAAGGTGAATCTAAATCATTTAATTTTTTTTAATAAATACATATAAATTGAACAAAATATATTTACTAATTAATCATAAAATTCATCAATATGGGGTGAAGGGAATCACCTCGACTCATCCACTAAGGTATTAGTGTTCCATCATTAGGGTATTATAGTAAAATAAATGAAGGAAAATAATAAATAAGTAAACAATAGATGCTTAGATATTAATTGAGAAATCATGGAAGAAACTCTCCTCTCCAAAATTGTTAGTTACCCATTTATAGAAGAATGGTTAGAGGTAATTCATGTGATTCAAATATTAATCCACACGAGAAATATATATCTATTTTACATCTCCAAAAATTTGATTATATCCAAAACATTACTAAAATTCCATGCCCAAATTTATCTCATTTTATTATTTATATGTGTAAATCATGAGGGTGTGGATTCTTCTTTATGGTAATCCTACTAATTATTCTTGTTAAAACATTTCCCACCCATGATCATGTTATGTATGCCTACCATAAGAATTGAGGCTGAAATGTTCTAATTATATATGATACTAGTATAATTTAGTTTTTTTGGATGTTGGGTGATCTCCTATGAGGAGTATGATGATTCTTTTTTTGGGTGGCATGGGACTTTAGTTCATGGGATTTAGAGAAATAGACTTGGATTTGAGAAGATGGGACTCAAAATTATGCCTGGCCATCTTGGGCCAAGCTAGAGCAAGTGGTGTGGTCAGATAATCTTTATGGGTTCTTTATAAAACATATTGTGTAATTTTAAGGTTTTGAATCCTTGTGTTTGGTATCTCTACTAACAATGGAAAATTACAGATGTATTTCAATGTTGAAAAAAGTTTTAAGATCTGCTGCAAAGTCTTATGCTCAACTCATTAATTCCTTTCACTCAGTTATAAAGACTTATGCTTAGTATGAAATTGCCTTATACTAATATGAAAAGTCTTACATTTATCCTGAAAAAGACTTAATATTAACTTTAAAGTATTACACTCACTTGTATACATCATTACTCTCGCCTAACAAAGCCTTATGTTTGTCTCCTTTTCCTAGAATATTTAAAAATCAAAACTAAATATAATCATTTTTTTATATTAAAGAAGATTGAATGAAGACATTGAAAATTTTATTAAATGCCTTTGAATAGTGAAACTATAAATTTATAAATATTAATTTATGGATTTTAATTAGTTCAATATAAATAAAATAATTAAAAATTTAGTTTTTATCCATTTAAAAATTTAGTTATATATTCTTAAAAGGTATCTGATATTTATGATTTGACTAAGATTTAAATTAATCAGGGGTTAATTAATATTAAAATAGACAATTTTTTAGAATATTTGGATCACATCACTCCTCCACACAAAAACTATTTCACTCTGAGGCAATAAAATAAATTCCATTTATTAAAAATAAAATTCATGCCTATAATTAAGTATAAAAACTAGAGAATAACAAGATCACAAATTCATAGATTATTTGAATCATCTTTAATTTATTATTTTTAATAACTACCTTACTTTAATTCTATGTAAAGATGCAGTTCTAGTTATTAAACAAATAAAATTTAAGTGGAGATAAATTTTTAACAATAATAACTTTAATTCATCCCTCTCTCTAAATTTCCTTAAATTAGAGTTAAAATTTCCACTTCATTGATACAACTCAAATAAATTTGTTATAATTTAATTTCCCCTTCTTCATTGGGGTTCAATATTCCCCTAACCTAAATGAATTTATTTTTGAAAATTAGGCACTTATTAAACTTTTTTACCAGCCGTGATTGTGTAATTAAATGTGAAAATTACTTAATGAATATAATAAAATGAAATTTATTACTCACACACCTAGTGCCTAATGTCTCAAAGATTCATTATGGGATCCTAATTTCCTATTTTACTCAAGTTTACAAGGCATTACATCAATTTCTATTGAGTTGGGTTTTTGGGGTGTTTGTTTTCTCAAATTCAAATTTACCTTGAACAAAGTTCAAAATTATAGTGACCTCATGTTAAAATTTCAATTCTATAAAGATCTTTTCATTTAAACTCATTTTCCTAGTTCTAAAACCAAATTTACATGAAATCAGTAACCAGATTCACTTAAATCTCACAATGTCAGAACTAATAAAATTCCTTCACTCTAGAATGGTATTTTTTTTCTAGGAAGAACAATATTTAGCTAAAGTTTTCCCATCTAGATACACTAAAAATATTTATACAGATTACTAAAAATATATTTAGACACTCATTGATTTATTTTATTAAAATTTAAATAAACCTATAGATAACCAAAGAAAGTTAGAAAAAGTATTTCTATCATAAGATACTTGTCCCTATCCCCCACACCAATATTAGATACAATTCCAATCAATCCTAGAATACTTTTTCAAGGTAAACCAGCTTTAATAAGTGTGTATCCAAATAATTATGAGACAAATATATAACCTATTTTTTATTTATCTAATAAAACTAGGGAGGATTTTAGAAATATATATTGGATATTTCTAAAATAATTTATAGTAATGATTCACTTATTGGCCATTCACCTTAAATGACTACTTTGAATCTTCTCCCATTATCTCAACTACACTATAAAGAAATATGTTTATCATTATATATATCCCAGTCTACTTAAAATGAAGTTTTATGAGCATGTTATTCATCCTCAAGGATAACTATAACAATTTATCCCCAATCTAAAAGCTTCTTTCTGGATGAAATTTTCATGGAAATATTTGGAATTCTACTTGTACACTGGTGAATTCTCATAATATTCAATTTTCAATTCATCAAGATCCATTATCTGCAACTTCCTCTATTCTCCAACCTTTCCAAATTATAGGTTTACCTTATTCATGGCATAATATACCTTATGTTTTAATGAAAGAATATAGTAACAGTTCTCTCTATAGATAATTATATATGGGGAAATACCTAAGGGGGGTTTGTAGGTAGTCCTCTATGCACATCATTCATCCTCCAATATCTTACTCCAATCCTTTCTCGTGGGTTTTACTGTCTTATATAAAATTTTATTTATCACTATATTATACACCTTAACTTAATAATTTGTCTTTAGGTGGTAAGTAGTTGAGGTCTTATGATGAACTCTATATCTATTCATCAGAGATTATATATTCTTATTGTAGAAGTGTGTGCCTTGGTCACTAATTCTTTCTTAGGGTTCACAAAATCTATAAAAAATAGTTGATTTTAGAAATTCCAATATTAACTTAATTATTAGTTACAATGGGTTTTTCTTCAATCCAGTTACAAATATATCCCACTACTAATAATATTTAATAGAAACCAAATTATATTGGAAATGGACCCATAAAATCTAATCCAAATACATCAAATACTTTATAAAAAATTAAAGGTTATTGGGTAATTTCATGTATTTTAGAAATTCCACCAGTAATTTGATAGTTTAGACATGATTTAAAAAAAATAAGTGAGTATTTAAAATTAAAGGCAAAAATATACCTGCTTCTAACACCATCCCATAAATTCTATGAGGCCCAAAATAGCCTCCACATAAAAGTGTATGACAAAATATAAGTAAATATTTAATTTCTTCCTTAGGGATACACATTATAATTACTTGGTCATTACAAATATTTTATAAGTAAGGATCCTCACAAACATAATACTTTGACTTAGATTTTAATTTAAAATATTTATTCTTATTAAATAATGGGGTACCTTTGATATTACTAAAAAATTTACCAAATTAGATTACCAGGGAACTTAGGTGAATTTTTATAGTTTCTCATTTGGTAAGTAATCATCTAAGTACATTTCAATGGGTGGTTATACCTCAATAGTGTGTAGTAATATACTAATGTGGTTTTCAAATATATTTTCACTACCCTTCTTGTCCTTGATCTCTAGGTTAAACTCTTATATAAGAAAAATCCATATCACTAACTTGTTTTTTATATATATTTCTTGATCAAATACCTAAGTATTTCATGATCATAAAATATAGTTACTTTATTTCCTAAAAAGTAAGATTGAAATTTTTATGAAGAAAAAATAATTGAAAAATATTCTTTTTTGTTATTATGTAATTTATTTAGTGTGTTTCTAGGGTTTTTGAAGTGTAGGATATCACTTGTGGGTTTACATCAACTTTATTGGATAACACAACTCCAAAATATTTATTTGAAGCATCACACAATATCTCAAATGGTTCATTCTATTTGGGTGAAAAAATTATGGGGGTTATGATCATGATTTCTTTAAGCTTATCAAAATATATTCTACATGAATAATAAAATATAAATTTAGTTTCCATTTTGAGTAAGTTAATTAGGGGAAAATAAATTTTACTAAAATATTTTATTAATCTTCTATAAAACTAAGCATGTGCTAAAAATGATTGAATATGTATCATAGTGGTGATGTTAGTAAATATAGAAATTAAATTAATTTTAGAGCTATCCACTTCAATACCATCCTAAAAAATTATGTGATGAAACGCATTTCATTTTTCCACTATAAAATGGTTTTTTTCTTCAAAATTTAAAACCAAGTTTTTATCATTTTATTTTCTTAAAACCCTTTCCATACATTCAAGAAAGGTTTCTAAACTTATTTTATGCTTAGTTAAATAATTCCAGAATACATCAAAGTAGTTCACAATTAGATTTAAAAATATTCTTACCATGAAACATTAAAAGGTAATTGGGTCATTTAAAATCCCAAAGGAAATCATATGATAAGAAAACATTCTAAATGGGCATGTGAATATAGTATTATCCTAGTATTTATGAGCTATTGGAACCAAAAAACACCTAAAAACCATCAAGAAAATAGTAGTGACCCTTCCAAGATAGAATCTATAATATTTTGTCTATAAATAGAATGAGTACATGTTCTTTTTGGGTAATATGGTTTAATTTTTAGTATTCAATGAAAAATATTTTGCTATTTTGAATTCTGAAAGGTAATAACTCATTGTTCTCAGTTTGTACAATTATATAGTTTTTTTTTCATTTGGATAATTTGAATGGGACCAACCCATTGGGATTCCAATATTCATTACATGATTCCAGATCCTAAAAGTATTTATAATTTTTTGTATCTTTTAAGAGGGTTGAGTTTATCCTCTTTTAGGGTTGTATTATTGGTTTAGATTCACTTTCTAGAAAAATCCTATATATATAGGTGGTAGGGATAATCCCTAGAATTTATCATAATGTACAAACTATTGATTTATTGTTTTATTTCAAAATTTCTAGAAGTTGGATCAATTTAATTAGTTTTAAATTATTTTAATTTATCATTGATAGTTTATCATTTTCCTTTAAATAATAATATTTTATATTAGATGAAAACGAATTTAATTCTAGTACATGGGGTTTCCTAATGACATTTTTAACTCATTATTATCAACCATAACATGTAAAACCAAAGTGTTAGTGGTAGTTTTGTGTAAATCATACAAATAAATTTCATCAAAGAAAATTTCATTAGCACACATAATAGTTTCCAAATTCAATTCTTTTTAAAAAATATATTCATTAGAAAAATCAGGTGTTTCTAGAGCTTATCCTAATTAAATTATGTGATGAAATATTTTAATTTATTTTTTTAAATAATAGGGAAGCTCAAAAGGTTCAATGTAAACATAGTTTACTCATCATGGGGGTAATTTCATTGAATTAAGAATATTAAAATTCACCATATTCTCTATAAAAGTCATTGAAAGTGTCCCTTAATTAACATTTATTATTGTTTTATTATTCTTAATAAATTAACCACCTAATATGATAGAGGAATTAAATTTACCTCTTTTTTCCTTCATGTTTAGAATATAGAAGTTTTAAGGGAACAAAAATCCCTATACACTTACCGAAACTTCTTTTAAAACTACAAATAGATTGGTAGTGGTATAATTATAAAACTATACAACCAATAATGTGGGTTTGGGATCTCTTATTTACATGAAAGAATAAACATAGTATGGCATCACATTAATTGATGCCCCAAATTAAATAGTGTAATATAAAAAATGACTTATCTTATAGTTTAAGGGATAGTGAATACATATAGATCTTGGGTTTCCTTAGTATTTTTAGGTTAATAAGGGAATATATATTTCTACTTGAATTTACATTTTAATTTTCTTAAAATTCCCTCTTCCTAGTGTATATTTTTTTATTAAATTTTGTATACCTTGGTATTTTTTAGATGTGTTCTTGAAAGGGGATATTGATCTATACTATTTTCAATATATCTAAAATATCTTTTTATAATGAATCTTCATTATTAATCTTGGGGGAATTTACCCTTGTAGTGAAGGGTGGTTGGGGTTTATTTGAGTCTTCCACTTTGGATTTTCCCTTATCCTTTTTATTGATTGTGTCTCCCCAATTACTTATTCTTGAGGTAACTTCTTAGGGGTAGATTCTTAAAGTTCATTGGGGTTTCTATTTCCATATTCAACTTATTTCAAGGGTTCTTCATTGTTCTTTAGTTCCTTAAAATTCCTCAATGAAGTGGAACTAAAATTTAATTTAGGGTTAGAGATTTATTGATTGAAAAGTTTATCCAAAACTTGATTTTTAAGTTCATTGATGGTAGATATGACCTTACCGTACTATCCTTATAACTCCTTTAGTACTGATTCATGAGTGCTAAGAGTAGTTTTTTGGGTAGTGTGTGACTCCAAAAATTATTTTAGTAAGTATTTTATGTAAGGTTATTGATTCTTGATTTATTATTATAAGGACAAGAAAAAATACTTTGGAAGGGTGGTGGTTGGAAAGATAGCTAAAAAATTTACAAGAATGGTTTTCTTTGTAGCTATTGGTCCCCCACTCTAAATTTAGTGTTATAATATTATATGAATCTTGGATTATTTATATGTTTATATTGGTATGGTATTTGGTACATGGAATAATAACTTTCACTTCCTTAAACTTGAGAGTAACTATCAATATAGTGGTCCTGAGAGTGACAAAGTTGATAGGCTCAAAATGGTGTAGTAAGTGTTGTTTCCTATACCTTATTCATAGATAACTTCCTCAAAATATAGGTTTTTTATTATTATTTTTTCAATTAAAGTTTAATTGGAAATTTTTACCTCATGTACTCTTCTTTTGGAAGTTCTTGTTCTAAATATTTAGGAATATGGGAGATCCTATCAGTTAGTTATCTAACTCCAGCAAGAAACTTATCTATTAGTGCTCTTCAATAGGAATCATCTAGTATTTTTTGGTCATTATCCATTAATACTTGATAAAATAATACCAGGAAATTATGGTATCTAAAAGTATGGTGTGGGTAGGAGATATGTAACTGGTTGAGTCTCTCCCATAACTTTTAGAGGGTTTCTCCACTAGCTTTATTTATTCCATAAATTTCTTTCCTCAGTAAAGAAATCCTCAAGGTAGGGAAATATTTCTTGATGAGCATATTTATAATCTCATAATAAGAGGTTACTTATCCTGGATAGAGGTTATAAAGACACTCCTTGGTCGATCCTTCAAGAGATAAGGGGAAGGACTTCAAGTTGATTTGATCCTTAGTGACTCCTCTAGATCTGGACCCATTTAAAATTTATCTAAATACTATAATATTTTTTTGAGTCTTATCCTGAAAAATCATGAAATTTAGGTAGTAAAATAATCATTCAAGTTCTAAACTCACAATATTTTTTATTTTTTTATTATTTAATATAGTTATCATTTTTGAAATTTGGTTTGAAATGTTTTCTCAATGTTTTATTTAATTGCGCGAAATTTTTATCCATGTTTTCACTTATTATAATAACCCTTAATAAATAAGTGCATGAAAAGAGATATTTTTTCAATAGGATAGTGATAAATTATCTTTCCACATGTTCATAGAGTTTTAGGGTAGTGAGTTTTACCTATATTGTTCATTCAACCTTTGGATCAAAACCAAAAAGGTGAGATGAATTAGACCTAGTCATGTGTTGAAACCATTTTTAGAAAAATAAAACAAAAAAATGGCCTCCCAATAAATGGTGATGGATTTTTGAGTGTCCTATCATGGTTCTTTAAATAAAATAAATTTAAAATCAAATAATGTAGTAGTAGTGGGACCCGGGTTGTCTTTAGAGGGGGATTGTTTTGGGTGTGTTATTATATTATTTAACGGGTTTAGTGTGTGAAAACAAGATTTAAGAGGATTGGTTTTAAATTAATTATAAAGAAAGTGGACTAACCTCAGTTATCCCGTCACGTTACCTATTAAATAATTATTCTATTTAAGATCTCTGGTTCTCTCTCTGAGTAAGTGAAAACTCACTCAATTATCTTTACCTATAATTTTGTCATTATAATAGGGATGAAATGATCACTTTATTCTATAACCTCACTTATACTAGTGATTAGAGATCTCCAATAATCCTTAGGTCTATTCATTTCTAATGATCTTAAGCAATTGATATTACCTATGTAGACTATGTGTGTAATCCAATGAAATAGGGAAGATTAATTATGTAGTAATAAAGAAATATCTTAATTATCTAAAAAAATTAAATAAATCCAATAGAAATCAATAAAATAGATTTATAAATTAATCGTTAAATTAATTAATAGTGGGGTGAAGGGAATATCCTTGGCTTATGAACTAATGTGTTAATGTGGTATCACTGGTGTATTATAATAAAAGAAATAAAGGAAAATAAGAAATCAGTAAACAACATAATCTCATCTCTTGATTGAGTAATCATGGAAGTAAATCACCTATCCCTAGTGAAAAATTCTCTATTTATAGAAGAATGATTAAAGGTACTTCATGTTATTAAAATTTTCATCCATTTCAGAAACACGTATCTCTTTTCCAATTCTAATGATTTGAGTATTTTCAAAAGCATTCCTAAAATTTCCGCACCTAGATTCCTCTCATTTTATTGTCTCCACATGTAATGCTTGAGGGTGTAGATTCTTCCAGCTGGGAATTTTCCCAATTCTTCTTTTTAAAATATCCCCTCCCAATATCAAAATCTATACAACTTCTAGGAGAATAAAGGGTGAAATCCTCCAATCCATCACTATTTAAATGAAAATTAATTTTACTCTGTGATCTCCTTTTTGGAGGAAGATGATTCTCACGATGGGAGGAATGGGCCTTTAGGGAATGGGATTCAGAGAAATAGTCTTAGGCATGAGATTTTGAGATTTAAAATTGGACCTTTATATCTTGGGTTGATATAGATAAATAGTTGTGGTTGGATGATCGACCATGGATATTCATGTAGTATCATGTGGCATCGTAAGGATTTAAAGTCTTACATTAGGTATATCTTTAAAAAATAGAAAATTATAAAAGTGTTATGATGATGGGAAAAGTCTTATAATAAATTTAAAATTCATACAATCATCCTAGAAAATCCTTACACTCAGTTGGAAATTCTTATGCTTAACCCAACAAAGCCTTATACTCAACTACAAAGTCTTATGCTCAACATGAAAAAGCCTTATGCTCAGATGAAAAGTCTTATGCTTATAATAATAAATCCTTATGATGATACCTACAAAGTGTTATGTTCATATCCTTTTCCTATAACATTTAAAAACTGAAACTAAATGTATTTTTTCCAGATTAAATAAAATTTAATGAAAACATTAAAAATCAGATTAAAGGTATTTGGACAATGAAACTCCAAATTTAAAAAAACATTTTATGGATTTTAATTATTTGAACTTGAATAAAATTATTAAAAATTTAGTTTTGAGATATTTTAAAATTTATTTCCATATTCTCAACAAGTATCAGATATGTATGATTTACCTGAGATTTAAATTGATCAAGGGGTTAATTACTATGAAAACCAGTCAAACAATTCAAAATATTTGGCTCACATAAGTGTCCTATAAAGTCTCAATGTATCTATTTTAATCGATAAAGGGATAACATTAATATAATTACTTATGATTCAGCTATATATCTGGGTTAAATACATTAGATCAATGTTAATAATATCTTTAGGCACTTGAGAAGGGTGATAATACTTTATTAATTTATATATTATATTAATATTAACCTATAAAGGGTTTTAATGATGATTGTTTCTAGAAAAATAAGTTATATTTCTTAAAAACTAGAATTTATATTATATGATAGTAATATAACCAAAAAAATATTTAAATGGAAGGTAATAACATGTGAGTGACCTTAAATATGAGCATTGTTACTTGGAAATTAAATGAGTTTTATTTCTTAATAGAAACTACATGGAAATATGTTATTATGTTTTGTATATCATTTTGTATATTTTATTATAATTTAATGAGATGTTATATTATATTTCTTATTTTATTAGTTTTATTTTGGTTAAGTTTTACACCACATTTACTTGTCCATTTTCACATACATACACCTTTTTCTACACCCGATGAGTTGGGTTTAGGGTTTTAAAAAAATCCATTGAGTTGTATTACTTATATATATATTTATTCATATATGTGATGAAGAAATATGTGCATGTAGATCATATTAATCAAGGTATAGGGAAAATGAAGGTGTCAATGGTTGTGTACATGGGGTACTACTATGGTGGTTAGAGATGAAATTGTGTCTTTTTAGGCTACTTTTTGTGTTATTTATTATTGTAAACACATGTTCATGTTTATAAATATATGTCCATCCTTAATGGCCTCCTATTACACCATATTTTTCATGTATCTTTTAGAGGTTCAAGTTCACGTGAAATCATTCATGTAGATTTGGGTTGTAAATTTTAGATTGTGAATATTATTTACATAAGAATCAGTAACATACACACACGACACTTAAATAATATGATTCATGATTGAATAAATGTTCATTTACTTTGATTTATAAAATAAAAAACTTAAGTATAGAGTAATTCCATAAATAGAAAAATATAAAAACCTAATATTTATTTTTTTATATTATTAAATATAAAAAAATATAAATGATACACATTTATCATAATTTATAGAATAAAATTAGAAAATAAATTTAAATGGATATCATAATTATAAGATATAATTATCTTGGATCATAGTCTCAAACAAATATTCAGACTATATGAAACACAATCTCTTTGAAAAATAGTATAATCCATAGAATCAACATTTTATATAGGTAAAATGATTTTGATAATGAAAGTGTGATTTTTATAGTATAATTAATTTAATTTTTAGTAATATAAATGGGAAAATATATATTTTAAGTGTATAGTACTTGATATAAATATAATCATTAAAATAAAAATATAATTGTTAGGTGACTATTAAAGGCAACCATATTATTGACATTTTAAATAATTTATAACATTTTTAAATAATATATTTTTCATATGTAAGTATTAATTATCAATCTATAATTAACATTAGACCTTTTTGTCTTAATCTGAAGAAGTTAAATACTTTATTGATTTAAAAAATTAATTTTTTTAAAACACTTGATGTTTTATATAACAATTAATTTTATTATACCTAAGGATTTAAAAAAAATTGTTTCAAATTTGGATTCAAGATGTCAAAATTAAATAAGGGTAAAGTTTTTTAAATTTTAATAAATGATAAAATACAAATGTGAATTGTTAATACTATAAAATATGGTATATGGTGTAATAATATGAATAAATTAGAAAATATAACATGAATTATTTGAGAAATACTTAGTTTTGGATCAAATATTTTTTTATATTATTTCAATCCATAAGAATAATCATTGATGTAAATTTTGGTCCTAAATTATTTTAATTAAATTTTATTCTTTTTTTATTAAAAAATATCATCCCATTTACCTATAAATTCCTACCGCTACACACCATTATATTCAAAAAAAATTTACATTTCTCTTTAATATTCCTCTCAATGAATTTATCTTATAGCCATCTTTCCAATTTAAATGAGTTCAGTGGTCCCAAAGGGTTGGTTTTAAAGATTATAAGTGAATCAATATAAAGGTATCTCTCTCTCTTCCTCCATGTATTCATTTTATAAGAATATTTTTTAAATTAAAATTTTATTATTTTATTATAGTTCTATATCCATTTTATTATATTTAAAATTATGTTATATTCATTAAAGTTTTCCATTTCCTCACTTTAAAAAAATTATATGTGTTTGTAAAATTTTAGAATAATTATTCCTTCATTATGATAAATATATTTTATATTATAAATTTTAAGTTCCTAGTTATGGTTATATCATTGAAATGGGGAGGGGGTGAATCAGTGGTGTTATTTTTATTTTATGATTTACTCCTTTTAACCCAGTCTCAGTGACTGATTAAGGTCACAATCCATAATTAAATATTTATTTTACCCTTACCCATATGCATATAGATGAAATCATAGAAAATGGAAATAATTATTTGCAATGTTTGACCTTAAATACCTACTTTTTATTGTGATTGGTTAGATTCCCTAGTCATTTATTCTCTACTATCTCCATAAGTGGTTACAACTACAAGTACCACCACAGTATTATTAACACCGAGTTATAATTTGTTTCAAATCCCAATCCACACAAGATAGTCTGTAGCTTCACACTGCCCTATTATAAAGGTTAATACAAAATTGAAAGATATCCTTCTTCTACCCTAGATTGATTCTTCACAATGTGTAAATATGATCTTTCTCTACAAACATTCTAGATCAATAAGTCTTATGTACACATTAAAGTCTATAAGTCCAAGTATTCTCCATAATACGAACATATGGCTTGCTAAAATTTCTATTCCTATATATAAACTACTTCTCATCAAAATTTTAAATTCTCAGGTATAAAAAATTCCTTCTTCTTTTTAGATGTATCCTGGATTTGAAATCCTATCCTCTATTTGATATAGTGATGTGTTAAGATTATCAACTCTTCAAAATTCCAACACATAGAATTCAAAAATTTCTATCACACATATCTTCATTATTTAAAACCTATATATCTATATTCACAAAATAATATCATTAATAAAATTAGTTTCCATAATGAAATTTTAGAAACTATTTGATTTTAAGTAGTAATAATAATATCCATTTTAAATTTGTTAACATAATCTGACTTTTTTTCTCATTAAAATTCATTTGAATTCCCAGTCAGATCTTCTTTTTGATTTTTCTGAAGACTCTAGTTGTTTCATTATTTATGTGATAAAATATTGTATCTTTATTCTCCTACAAAATATTATTCTTTTAATTATATGAAATCCACACCAAGACTTGGAATTTCCCTCACATGATGTGGAATTTATCTTGGCTTCCTTTAATCTTGGATTGAATCATGATCATTGCAACTAATCATGATATTTAATCCATGAAGATTATATAAATAAATCTTTATATTTATTCTCCTTTATACTATTTCATTCTAAAAATTATCATCATTTCTCAATGTAAAATATATTATATATATTTATATCTTATAGACTCAATATCTTGTACAAGAAATCTTCTTATTCATGGTAAATTATATTATGTGTAGATGAAATATATTGTGTGTGGCCAAATTTTATAACATGTATGATAATTGTATTATGGTAAGTTAAAATATCTTATGGGCAGATAAAATTTCTTATGACCTTTTGACATATCATATGACCTATTGAAATTTCATACGACATATGAATTTTTTTCCTTTAAAATTTTTTAGGATACTTTAAATATTAGGAATGAACTCGAAATATCATTATAAACTTCTAAAATTTATTTTGATCTATAAAAATATTAGTATTCACTAGAAATTATCTTTCACATAGTTAAAATGTCATACGTGTAGGATAAATTCCTATCATTGTTTTTCAAAATCTATCACCAGAATCAGAAATCCAGAATTACATCAAATCAATATATAACCACTTAAAATAAACTCATAACATTTTGGGAAGATCTCAAGGAATTACTAAGGATAAAAAGTCATCTAAAAGATATCAAAATCATCATTGAATAGTTCCTAGACACATTTCTATAGCATCTTCAAAAATTAACACCAATTAGATGATTTTTTCAATATTTAAGATAACCTTATGCTGATAAATCATATCATTTAATATCTTCATTTGACTAGATCTTTAAACTACGTCAGAAAATATTGTATACAACACCCTCACCACCGTTACTTGTCTTTAACTTGAATATCAATACACTTATCATCATAATCAAATGTTGTACTATCTTGAATTTATCTAAGTGTCTTGAATCTTTCTACATAATAACTTTAGGATGTAGCCTCAAAAACTCTATTTGTCATATACCATGGAAGACCCTTTGTCATATCAACATAATTTGACTTTAATTTTCAAAAATTTATTGAAAACAAATTCAAATTCTTAATTTTGGTACTATAATCTCCCCTTTTATATTTGTTAACAAATACCCCTTTATTCTTCTCAAAGTCAAAGCAACTCATCAACCCCTTATTATCTATAAATGCAATGGGAATATAAGGGATGTTTCTCACCCCATATTTCACCCTTTAAGAATTCTAAAATTTATTTCCCCCTTTTCAAATCTGAATAATAGTCTTGTGTCACTTGTGATAAGGATGACACAACATGTTTTTTTTCTAGAAAAGAGATTTTAGTTAGTCAAATATAAGTTTATTTGGGATAGCCTAGTGTATAAAACAAGTGTGATTTAACCAAGGGTTTCAATACTGTCCATAGGTTCACTTATATGTGACACCAACTCAAGTATAATTATAGGTAATATCTCAAAAAAATTAATCAAGAGATATTTATCCTCCACACATCTCAATAAACCCATCAAAATAGTTCATGTGCAAGTCATAAAACTCACAATTTCTCTCATATTTTTATCAACTGAAACTACCTCTTCATAAAATATTTAAAATGAAAAAATAGTGGTTATAAGTGTGATTATAAAATCAATTTCTCCATTTTTTTAAAACTGATATAATTTCTAGATTTACTGCATGAAAACTTCATCTCATTTTTTCTCCCCCTCAAGGGATTCACACAACTCCTCTTATTGTAGATAGTATACTTCATGAAGATAAACTTATTTTTTGTGTGTACAACAATAAACTTTCCCTATAAATTAACTAAATGTAAGCCTAAAATAAACAAAATAAAAGTGAATAATGAGGGACATTTTGGTCCCTCAAAATTAACACTGAGGATGAGAGTTTTCTCGCAACCCAAGATTATTTTTTTTTTTAAAAATCAACACTACTTCCTTTTTCAACAACCTTAATTTGTTATTTGATCATATTATTTCCATGACCTATCCCCATATACATGGTAGAATTATTTACCTTAGATATCAATGAAACTTCATTTCCTTGGGCTTGAATTATCTTTATCATCACATCTTACTGAGTTGGTATAACTATTATATAATTATTCATGCCAAGCCCTGTCTATCCACATCTCCCACTATAACTTTCTTAAACATTAAAATCAAACCTTGTGGAAAAATTCTCATCATAATTAACCTTCTTATGCGAACTCACTTTTTTTTCTTTTTCTTTAGTATCCACATGTTATTTTTCAATTTTTTTATCCATTTTTAATTGATCTAGACAAACTTCCAAGCATTATTTATTGACATGCTCATTTTTTAGGCTTCCCACATGAATTATTAGGAGAATTGGTAGTACATGACTTTGCTTTCATATCATATTAAATCTTTCCTTGTAGTCTAGTCATAAAATCATAATCTTTTCAACCTTATTGATAAAATCTTACACATATTTATTTTATACATCCAAATTTGTTTTGAGTGGATAGATTTGATGCATTTATAACACTAGATTACTTATTCTTTAAATGTGACCTCAAATGGTCAAAAACCACCCATTAGTTCTTATTTATTACCTAGAAAGAATATATTAAAAAAAAATTATTTTTGACCATACCATCCAAAACACCAACAGAAGACTCTAAAATTATATCTTTCATTTTGATGAGAAATTTATCTAGAATTTTGTTCCTATAATCAAGCTACAAACTGAGTCATTATTTACCTATGGGGTAGTGGTTTTATTGATTTAATTTATTCCTTTAATGGGGAATAGTGTCCCTTAATTATCTTCTTAGTCCCAATAGTTTCTTCCATGAATTTATCACATATACTGTTATAAATAACAGGTTTAACTAAGGATAGATTAAGTGTATATTTTTGTTCCTTGTTAAAACACCTAATTTTACTAGTTTAAGAAGATTATACTTTTACCTTAGTAGAATTTTATAAGTATTATATTATATTTATCATTTAATTTTTTGAATTATGTCATATGGACTACGTATTATCCTATTTTTCTTCCCTTGAAACCATATTCTCCTTAGGATCAGTTACCAATATCTCAAGTTTAACTACCTTCAATCTATCTACCTTATATTCATCAACAAGATCTATTTATATTCTATCATAATCCTATTTTTATTACCTCTCATTTTATTTTATTTTACATATTTATATTTTATTTATTGAGCTATCTAGTCTTCTCAAGATAAGCTTCCATCTCAAATTTTAGTTTTCAATAAAGTATTATCCTTTCATCTCTATCATCATTAGTGCTTGATGAATAAAAAAATTCTCAACATGAGTAAATAAATTAACTCCGTCATCCAATTACTTACTTAATGACTCAAATTATGATTTCTTTTTTATAAAACTAATTTTATTGTTATTAAAATTATTCTTGATATTATCAATTTTTTGATTTTTAGACTTCTCATCCTCCTTATCTGACTTAGTCTCTTCATCAGTCATTCTCAGGCTATCCTTAGAAAAGTGACTAATTCCATTACAGTTTTAGAACCAATTTGATTGAATACCCTTTCCAATTACCCTTATTAAACCCTTTTAAAACAATAGAGTTTTTTTTATTTCATCACCATCCTCATCATCGCACAAATCACTTGATTTTGTAACCACGTCTTCCCGGACTTTTCCTTTTCTTGTGGCCTCAAAAATAATCTCATCTTTTAATTTATTTTTTAAAGCCAATAACATTATCATCTCATAAGAAATGATTAAATTATATATATCTTCAAATTTATTAACTTATATATCTTCCATGTCCTGTAACATCCCAGCCTGGGAGCCACTAAAATGGTACCCTGAGCTGGTGTGCTACATGGCCTCAAGAGTTCATCCCCATATGCCAGAGTATATTTAATGGTAGTGAGGATTTGAAGGTGGTAAAATGGGAAGGTTATACCCTCTGGATAATTAATAAATTGAGTGTAAGTATAAATAATAAAAGGCATTGGAAGATGAATTAATAACTGAAAATCAATAATAAACAGATAAAAAGGCCAAAGCTAAATAATTTTACCAGACATGAACATGATATGTCATAAATATAGGTAGTCAGTCATAAAATATATACTACATACAATTGGAATAAATTGAAAAGAGTAATAAATAAAAGACTCTAACTACATAAGGCAACCTAATTACATGCTCAAAACCAACTCCTAAGCTCCCATTTCCTGTTCTAGTCTATAAATAAAAACATCAAGAAAGCAAGCATAGGTCACGATCCTGATCATGAAACCATGAGGTCTGTCTGAGTACCAAACAACATTTTGAATAGTGTGTAAGATAAACATAGTAAGCCAACACCAATGGTTTCTAATGAAATCTAGTCCATGAATATAAAATAAATTAGTGTGTAGGTATAATAAATAAATTAGTGAGTAAATAGACATTATCGAGTCAAGCTCAGGTTCCTCATGGACACCTGGCTGACAATACCTACTTTGTCTTAAGATGAAATATCTATGAATACATGTCACCATATATATTTATATATAATTATGTATGTATATTTATATATAATATATACATGATAACATATATATCTATATCTAGATACATAGTACTATATAGGACCCTATGCATAACTCAAGTGTCCATGCATAATCATGAGAGTATCATACTCAATAAGGGATATCATACCCAAAGATATCAATGGAATAATGATGTAATAAGGGATTAATAATTAATAAATAGGAATAATCCCTAATCATGTAAATAAGTGATATAGAACATCATGTCCATCAATCTCAATTAATGATGTGAGATGTCATGTTCAACATCCATATCAAGAGGGGGCGTGAAACTTCATGTCTAGAAACCCAAATGATAAAAAAAATCCATGTCCAACATCCTCAACCAAGGGGGTGTGAAGAATCATGTACAATTACCCTAAATAAGGTCCTTATGTATTAATATGACACAAGTTAATCCCACTTGTGTCATGATCCCTTAGCCTAAGTGTTCTGTAAAGAGGAACCCAACATATCTCAAGGAACAATTGACCTTTATTAATACATTATATTTATTATTTAAAAACAATACATGATAATATCTATTCCATAATCATTTCAAGATATAAAATTATACCATTTCATTTATTAACAAACAAGAAGTCCATGGGAAGCAGCCACGCCTGAACAAAAAATCGCATGATACATTTCATTATTAATCCAATTATAAAAGAAAAAGAGGTCTATATATTCATACATTATATAATACAATTCACCATGTTTTTTTATTTATTCAAGTCACTTAATAAGATAAAAATGGATTTGGGAGGATATTTAACCATCAAACAATTTGTTTAATTCATCTATGGCATTCCACTAGCTAGGGAATACTCAACACACCCATAAGGGAGGCTTGGTAATTTGAGAAACAACGGTTGATAAAAACATTTAGATTGAACCAACCTTATTTTGTGGTTTGGGTTGAGGTCTTCAACCTCCAACCATGTTAATGAGTGTAATGAACATCATAAACATGGTATGAGTGATTAATTTCAGTCACTTAACATTTTTGAAGCAATGTGTGGAAGGTCCAACATGCGACAAAAAAATTATTATATAAATGATGAAAATTTAAGGTAAAATAAACTAGACCACCTATCTCATGATTATGACACTTCACTCATCCATTGTTGGTCTTTAATTCAATCCAAAAATGATAAAAATTGAAATATTAGAAAAAATAAGATGAAATAGAGAAAATTATATCACATTGAAATAACATTAATTATAACTAAATAAATTGATAAAATAGTAAGGATGAATTATATAATCATCGAGGGGATTCTAACGTAACAGACACTAAGTGATTCTGAGATCAGATGGAGGAGAACCATGAACGTCTAAGAAATTGAGAGGAGGAGCTCAAGTGGCTTCCTGGCATGGGATAAATGAAGGAAATAATAGAAAAGGAAAATATAAATGATGGAGGAAAAAAATAAAATCACTAATTTTAAAGGGGTGCATAGTTTGTTCACATGGCTTGACAAGCTGTGTGGGCTCACTGCCTAAGTGGCACTAACCGTGTAGGCTAGGCACACAGTTTTAAAAAACCATGCATAACCCATGCAGTTACTATACAAAATTACAACACCAAGTCATATGGTTTCCCTTAGAGTGTTTCATAGTTTCATCAAACTGTGCCCCTATAAGAACATGCTTCATGGTTTGGGTTACACAATTAGTACTAACTATACGCTAAACGTGCACTCCTGTCTATTTCTCTCAAAAATAATTTTTCAGATCGCGATGCTTCTAAAACCCACACAATCAATCAAGACACTTTTTGGGACTTAAACCCAATCTAGAAACAACACATTTAAGTGTTTTAATTATCGAAATTATGTTATGAAGATCAGTTTAAGTTATGGACCATCCATCAAATGAAAAACTCAAATTCCTTTGGAAATTTTAATGGGACCGAAACACAAGATGTTACAACCTCCACAACTTAGGAATTATCATACCCAATAATCCTTTGCTAATAATTAAAACATCACTTTTAAAACCCCATGTTTTTCTAAAAATAAATGAAATACATGAAACTTTGTTTTAAGTAGACATTTATAACTATCCTTTAAACATAATTTTACTACTTTTATGTTTTGAATTTTGAAAAATGGTCATATAAAATTATTATCAGTAAGTTATTTAGAGTCTCATAAGACCAAATTAATTTTTTTGAATAATAACATACCCTTATGAATAGTAACATACCCTTAAGAATAGTAATTTACCCATAAGAATAGTAATGTACCCTTATTAATAGTAATGTACCCTTTTGAGTAGTAACTTGACCCTAACAAATAGTAATTTACCCTTCTGAATAGTAATATTACCCTTGTGAATAGTAACATAAACTTATGAATAATAACCTCACCTATGATAGTGTATATATAAGATTTAATTTAAAGTATGGAACACCCATATCTTTGAATAAGTAGATAGAAGCTTTAAAATTGTTATTTTCCGAATAAAGTATTATTTTATTTAAAAATTAATTTTATCATATCTGTAAAATTATTTTAATAAAATGGAGTTAATTTCTAGATTCTACATGTTGAAAAATTGTTGGGGTGATTTTTTGGTAATTTTCTAAATTACTTGATTTTTTGGTGAATATCGAATTTTTGGTATTTGAAAAATAAATGAATTTGTAAATCATGGAGGTGTCATCGATGATGTGGTGATGATGTAATACCATTATATCAAACTCACATGCCATTATTACTGTTTTTTTGTCATGGAATACTCACTATTTCTTGTCTTGAGGAAAAATAATAAAAAAATAATTAAAATAATGTGAAATCTCTCCCCTCCTCCACTATAAATACCACCCATTTCCCCCTCTTCCTCCCACACCTATCAAGCCTTTGGCTTTGTCTAATTTCTACAAAATTTGCTCACCAATCTCCTTCCCCACATCAAAGACCTTATGGTATCACCTAAAGGCCAAAATCAAAGGCCTTAAGGAGGATCTCAAGGAGAAGAGACCAAGTGGTAAGAAATCCTCTTCCTTTTTTATGTGTTTTCCTTTACTTTCCTTTTATTTTATTATAGTCACTTCCACTCCACTTATCCAAGAGGCATGAAAGCTATAGAAATATGTTATATTCTGGATGTTCTCATGTTCATGGAAAATTCTTCATCATTATTCCTCTCCTCTCCCACTTATTCAAGGAATAAAAACATTGTCCGTGATTTTTTGTACACATAGTTTTAATTTATAAAACAAAATGAGGTTGTTATTATCAAAGAAACCACTAAAATCATCTAAACTAACATCATTAATGTTTTAACTTATGAATCAACCTCATTTAAGAATTCAAAATTATAAATGGTATAATTTAAGGTTCTATAAATATATAACTACCATTCCATTCAAATTATGGAGTTCACTTCCAATCGATAAGAAAACCCATCATGAACCGATCATGGAAAACATGTAAAGAACGCACCCAAAACAGTACAAGGACCAAAATACTAACAATTAAAGGGGGGAATTATGTAATTAAATGATCATATAAGGTATTATAAAGATGGATATGTTTATGTAAGATATTAATAACACTCTTTTAACCATTATACAATAGGTTTAAACAAGTTTTAAGTAAGACAAACCCAAGGTAAGGGAATTCTTAACCTGATTTCCATCCTTTGGGTTAACCTTCAACGTCATTATTTATGTGGTATTAAAATTGATTTTGTGATGGGTTTTGTTTATATTATGTTTAAATATATTTAATTATAGTGTATATACGTATTCCATACACTCTATTAAGTCTCTATTTAATTATATGATTTATGTAAGGGGATTTTCTTTTAAAATCCTCTTTTAAAATTCTATTTTACAAAAATTCAAAAGCAATGTTTTCATGCTATTATTCATGTATTATGATTATGTTCTGGTTCTTGGGTATTTTTTATGATGAATTTTGGTACCTATATCTCCCTCCAATGCATTGGGTATGTGTAATTTGGAGGTCGGCCGCATGGTTACTCCAAGTGTAACTGCGATGGTTACACAAATTGTAAGGTATTCGTGAGGGTTACAAACTATAAGGTAGCCGAGAGGGTTACAAGGTTATGTAAGTAATTCCCCAAGATAACTTTATGATTATATTTATTTCCTCATGTTTTGTTTTGATCTTTTGTAAATCTTATATTTCACAAAGTAAGTATATATGGGTGAAAAGCATGTCTTTTGAAAATGTTTTCATATGTTACACGTATTCATGGACTAATGTGATCTTTACTTATTTTACATCCCTTACTGAGCTTTTTGTACTCATCCCAAGTTTTTTTTTCAAAATATTTTCACAGGTCATAAGGATTTGTAAGACAAATAAGGAATCCAAGTTAAATGTTTGAAGAATTGTCAATGATATCATGCCTTAAGCTTTATTGTTTTATATTTTGAAAAAAATGGAAACTGTTTTTATGGTATCCACTCTGTAACAATGTGTAAGGTTATGAATGTATTTTTTCCAAATTCTCTAAAGCTATAAACTTGAAAATATCCTCAATGTAAAAGGAAATGATTTCTTTCATAAAATCAAGATTATGTAATGTAATAAGGCTGAGTCCTTATAGTTGGTATGAGAGGATGGTTTAGATAACTTTAGGAGTTAGAATGATGTTAAAAGAATACGATAAATTATTTTTAATATATTATTAATTTGAAATATTATAGAATTTAAATATTACCATGTTGCTTCGTCTAAGATATGTTTGTTCAGAATGGTTGTCCTCAGAAGAAACTAGGAAGCTGAAGAGGAGAGGCACTGACAGAACGACATCCTTCCGAATTTGCAGTTTGGAATGGTAGGGAATGGAACCAAGCAGTTTGTGACCATAATAGATCAGATAACACAAGTAATAAATGGTGGTGGAATCCATGCAAAAGAACAACCTGAGGTACCACAACAGAACATGACAATAGTGGAACATTTCATGAGACAACACCCTCCTTCTTTCATTGGATCTTATGACCCATTAGCGGCTGCAGGATGGATTAAATCCATTGAAAAGATATTCTATGTTATGGGATGTTCAGATAATCGAAAGGTAAGTCTTTAAATTTATCATTTTGAAGGTGAAGCTTATTAGTGGTGCTCGATGGTAAATAATATCAGGTATAAAGAGAATATTGATGCCTTAGAGTGAGATGAATTTAAAAGTCTTTTCCTTGAAAAATATTTTCCTAAGGTGGTGCGACTTAGGATGGAGAAGAAATTCCTTGAATTAAAGAAAAAGGAGGAAGATTTAGTGGTTTTTTATGAAGAAAACTTCACCTAACTGGAAAGGTATGCTCTAAATCTTATTCTGGATCTTGATAGAAAAATAAACCACTTTTACTCAGGATTGAAGCCAAGGTATCGAAGGGTGTTGGCCTCCTGTGAATTCAAAATTTAGGAGAAACTTATATGATGTGCTGAGAGGGTAGATATGGAGTTTGCTGATGATCATGTGAATTTTAGAAATAATGAGAAGAAGAGGTCAATATTGCAAGCGATGGGTAAGAATCAACCAAAGAAATCTGATGGTAAGAAAATTCAATTTCCAGTTTGTGAAAAGTGTGGCAAGAAACACCCTGGGGAATGTCTTAGAAAAACTGGGAAGTGCTTTAAATGTGGTAAGTTTGGACATATGGCCCATGATTTTAATGAAAATGATCTTAATACTAATTCTGATAAGAAAACTATAAAGTGTTTTAAATGTGGTGATATGGGTCACTATGCAAATGCCTTCCCAAAGAGAGATCCAAATGATGTAAAGAAACCAGAATATAAATAGAAAGGTGAAATGATATCCTTTGTAACTATGTCAGTAGATGTTGGTCCATCCAACGAAGTGGTATCAGGTACTCTATTCCTTTACTCAGATTTTTCTAAATTTTTGTTTGATACGGGGTCTACACATTCCTTCATCTTTGAGATTTTTTTTTGGTAAATTAGAAATATCACATCAACAAATGAAACTGGAACTTGTTGTTTAAACACTAGGGAGAAATATTATAGAAAATATTAATTATAATAATCTTTGTATTGTGGTCTGTGGAAATAATTTACCTGCGAACCTTTTTGTTTTTCTCTTAGTCGAGTTTGATGTTATTCTGGGAATGGATTGAATTTCTGTTTATCATGCTAAGATTGACTGTATAGGTAAAGAAGTTGTTTTTTAGAAAGAGTTTCAATTTGTATAAAATAATGGATCCATACAATTGATAAAATATTAGGAAGATAAGAAACTATTTAAAGATGGATATTAATTTATCTCTCTCATATTGTTGAAAATAAGGGAACTTTTCAGATTGATGACGTGCCTGTGGTAAATAAATACCTTGATATTTTTCCTAATGAGTTACCCGGTGTCATACCTAATCGATAGGTTGAATTCAAAATTGACTTAGTTCATGATTCTAATCCAATTTCAAAACCCCCATATCGTATGGCTCAAATAGAACTTCTTGAATTGAAAAATCAGTTGTAGGATTTTCTTGATAAAGGCTTCATTCTTCCTAGGACTTCACCATGGGGTGCTCTTATTTTGTTTGTTAAAAAGAAAGATGGTTCCATGAGAATTTTCATTGATTATGGATATTTGAATAACACCACTATTAAAAATAAGTACCATTTGCCTCACATTGATGACTTGTTTGATCAGCTCCAGGGAGCTCAGTGATTTTCCAAGATTGACTTGAGATTTGGATACCATCAACTAAAGGTGAAGGAGGATGACATCCTGAAAACAAACTTTCATACTAGATATGGGCATTATGAATTTTTGTTTATGCCATTTGTGTTAACTAATTCACCTGTTGTATTCATGAATCTTATGAATAAAATATTTTATGAGTTCTTAGATAAGTTTGTGGTTATGTTTATTGATGACATTCTGGTATGTTCTAAAAATAAATAGGAGCATGGAAATAATATAAGGGTTGTTTTAAAAACCTCAAAAGAAATGAAACTATATGAAAAATTCAGTAAGTGTGATTTTTGGTTGTAATAGATTTCTTTTCTTGGGAACATTATAAATAAGGATATAATAAAAATTGATCCTGCCAAAAAAAAGTAGTTGATAAATGGATAATACCTACAAATGTTATATAGATTCATAGTTTTCTTGGATTGGCGGGTTATTAACGATGATTTGTTAAGAACTTTTCATGATTATCTATCCCAATAACTAAGTTAACATGAAAATGGGTTAAATGTTTTTGGACAGAAGAATGTGATGTTTGTTTTCAGGAACTGAAGAAGAGATTGGTGAATGCTCTAGTTTTGGCCTTGCCTTCCTAAAATGGTGTGTTTTTCATCTACAATGATGCTTCTTTGAAGGGACTTGGTTGTGTTTTGATGAAAAATGATTAGGTAATTGCTTTTGCTTCAATATAACTTAAACCTCATGAGTTAAATTATCCCAAACATGATTTGGAATTGACAGTTGTGGTTTTTTACTTTGAAAATTTTGAGGCATCATTTATACGGGAAAAAAGTCAAATATATACTGACCATAAAAGTCTGAAGTATATATTCACTCAGAGAGAATTACACATGAGGTAGAGAAGATGGATAGAACTGATAAAGGATTATGATTGCGTCATCAATTACCATACTAGAAAAGAAAAAAAAAGTGGCAGATTCCTTGAGTCAAAAACATCATGTATCATTAACCATGTTATGTTTAGAACATGGTCCCTTGATTAAGGATTTGATGAATTTTGGCTTAGAAGTTGTTGGTGCAGGGAATACATCTGTTTTGTATCAGGTTTTAGTGCAGTCTTCATTATTAGACAGAATTAAGCAAGAATAGAAGGAAGACCGTGAGCTATAGAAAAAGGTAGAATTGGTTAAAATGGGTAAGTTTTCAGAATTTAATCTTGATAAAGATTGTATTTTAATATTTGGAAAAAAGGTTTTGTGTGCCTTGTGATTCCTAGTTGAAGAAAGACTTATTGTGTGAACCTCATAGTTCTCCATTTTTAGTTCATCCTGGAAGTACTTAGATGTAGAAAGACCTTTGGAAGTATTATTGGTGGGATGGAATGAAAAGAGATATTGTTGATTTTACTATGAAATGTTTGACATGTCAATAGGTTAAAGAAGAGAAACAATTACTGAAGGGGATGCTTCAACCTTTTCCAGTGCCAGAGTGGAAATGGTAGAATGTATCCATGGACTTTATGGTGGGACTACCAAAGACTTCTCAAGGTAACAATGCAATTTGGGTTATTATTGATTGACTAAAAAAATATTCACATTTTCTTTCTATTCGAGATACAATGTATTTGTATCAACTTTCTAGACTGTACCTAAATGATATTTTCAGGTTACATGGAGTTCCTCTTTCTATTGTATATAATCGGGAGCTTAGGTTCACTTATAACTTTTGGAAGGGACTTCAGAAGTAGTTGGACACATAATTAAATTTTAATAAAGTTTTTCATCCTCAATTAGATGGGAAATCAGAGCGAATGATTAAAACTTTGGAGGATATGCTTTGAGCTTGTTCAATAGACTACCAAGGAAGTTGGGATCAACATCTTTCTTTAGCTGAGTTTTCTTATAATAACAATTTTCATTCTAGTATACAAATGACACCTTTTGAATATTTGTGTGGAAAGCGGTGTTGGAATCCAACATATTGGGATGAAGTTGGTGAAAGAAAGTTTATGGGACCATAATTAGTATAAGAAGTGGTTAATAAAGTTAAGATGATTTAGTACCACATGAGGACAGCTCATAGTAGCTAGAAAAGTTATGCAGATAATAGAAGGAAAGACTTATCTTTTGAGGTAGGTGACCATGTTTTCCTTAAAATATCTCCCTGTAAAAGTGTGAGGTGTTTCAGTACTAAAGGTGAACTAATTCTATGGTTCATTAGTCCTTTTTAAATCCTATAGAAAGTTGGAATAGTTTCATACCGAGTATCTTTGCCTCTGAGTTTGTCTCAGGTACACAATGTTTTTCATGTTTCGATGTTGAGGATGTATGTGCCAGATTTATCACATGTCTTGAGCCTAGAAGCATATCATCTAGAAGAGAACCTTTCTTATGAAGAGAAACCAGTTCAAATTCTTGATCGACGAGAACAAGTATTGCATAATAAGGCAATCTACTAGGTAAAGGTTTTGTGGAGGAACCACATGGTAGTAGAAGCAACATGGGAGTCGAAAAATGCTATGAGAGAAAGGTACCCTCACATGTTTAATAAGTAAAAAAAATTGTGAGTACACAATTTCTAGAAGGTGGGGAGAATGTAACACCCCATGGTTTTCTAAAAATAAATTAAATACATGAAACTTTGTTTTAAGTAGACATTTATAACAATCCTTTAAACATAATTTTACTCCTTTTATGTTTTGAATTTTGAAAAATGGTCATCTAAAATTGTGATCGGTAAGTTATTTAGAGTCTTATAAGACCAACTTAATTTTTTTGAATAGTATCATACCCTTATGAATAGTAACATGCCCTTAAGAATAGTAATGTAACCTTAAGAATAGTAATGTACCCTTATGAATATTAATTTACCCTTTTGAGTAGTAACTTGACCCTAATGAATAGTAATGTACCCTTATGAATAGTAACGTTACCCTTGTGAATAGTAAAATACCCTTATGAATAATAACCTCACCTATGATAGGGTATATATAATATTTAATTGAAATTATGGTACTCCCATATCTTTTAATAAGTAGATAAATGCTTTAAAATTATTATTTCCCGAATAAAGTATTATTTTATTTAAAAATTAATTTTCTCATTTTATAAAATTATTTTGTTAAAATGGAGTTCATTTATGGATTCTACATGTCGAAAAATTGTTAGGGTGAATTTTTGGTAATTTTCTGAAATACTTGATTTTTCGGTGAATAACAATTTTTTGGTATTTGACAAATAAATGAATTTCTACATCATGGAGGTGTCATCGATGATGTGGTGTAGATGTAAGCCCATTATCTCGAACTCACATGCCATTATTTCTATTTTTAGTCATGGAAGACTCACTATTTCTTGTCTTGAGGAAAAATAATATAATAATAATTAAAATAATGTGAAATCTCTCCCCTCCTCCACTATAAATAGCACCCATTTCCCACTCTTCCTCCCACACCTCTCAAACCTTGGGAATTTTATAATTTCTACCAAATTCCCTCCCCAATCTCTTTATCCACGTCCAATACTTGTTGGTATCACATAAAGGCCAAAATCAAAGGCCTTAAGGGGGATCTCAAAGAGAAGAGATCAAGAGGTAAGAAATCCTCTTCCTTTTCTTAGGTGTTTTCCTTTACTTTCCTTTTATTTTATTATAGTCACTTCCCATACTATTATCCAGGAGGAATGAAAGCACTAGAAATATGTTAAATTCTAGATGTTCTCATGTTCTTATAAAATTCATCATCATTCTTCCTCTCCTCTCCCACTTATTCAAGAAATAAAAACATTGTCCGTGATGTGTCGAATTACCAACATCGTGGATGATGTGATTTCAATTTTTCTTTAATTCCTTCTAGTCTGGTCCTAAAACCATTTTTATGGTTGAAAAATGTTATAATATATATATTATTTCTCATACATGGTTCTGTAATCCTTTTTTACACATGTTTTTAATTTATAAAACAAAATGAGGTCATTATTATCAAAGAAACCACTAAAATGATCTAAACTAACATTATTAATGTTTTAACTTATGAATCATCCTCATTTCATAATTTTAAATTATAAATGGTAAAATTGAAGGTTCTATAAATATATAACTTCCATTCCATTCCAATTCTGGAGTTCACTTCCAATCGACAAGAAAATTCATCCTGAACCGATCATGGAAAACATATAAAGAACGCACCCAAAATCTTGTAAGGAACAAAATACTAACAATTATAGGGGGGAATTATGTAATGAAATGATCATATAATGTATTATAAAGATGGATATGTTTCATTAAGATATTAAAAACACTATTTTAACCATTATACAGAAGGTTTAAACAATTTTTATGTAAGACAAACCCGAGGTAAGGGAATTCTTAACCCGATTTCAGTCCTTTGGGTTAACCTTCTACTTCGTTATTTATGTGGTGTTAAAATTTATTGTATGATGAGTTTTGTTTATATTATGTTGAATTATGTATAATTACTATGTATATACATATTCCATCCACTCTATTAATTATCTCTTTAATCATATGATTTATGTAAGGGGATTTTCTTTTAAAATCCTCTTTTAAAATTCTATTTTACAAAAATTCAAAAGAAATGTTTTTATGATATTATTCATGTTGTATTATTATGTTCTAGTTCTTGGGAATTGTTTATAATTAAGGGTGATACCTACATATCTCTATAATTCATTGGGTATGTGTAATTTTGAGGTTGGCCATATGGTCACTCCAAGTTTAACTGCGATGGTTACACAAATTGTAAGGTAGCCATGTGGGCTACAAACTATAAGGTAGGTGAGAGGGTTATAAGGTTCTGTAAGTAATGAACTAATATAACTTTATGATTATCTTTATGTCCTCATGTTTTTTTGGATATTGTGTAAATCTCATGTTTCACAAATTATGTATATATGGGTGACAATCATGTCTTTTGAAAATGTTTCTATACGTTACAAGTATTCATGGACTAATATTCTCTTTCCTTATTTTACATCCCTTACTCAACTTTTTGTGCTCATCCTGAGTTTTTTTAATTGATTTTCATAGTTCATAAGGATTTTTAAGAGAAATAAGGAAGCTAAGTTGAATTTTTGAATAATTTTTAAAGAAATAATGTCTTAAGCTTTATTGTTTTATATTTTGAAAAAAATGGAAACTGTTTTTATGGTATCCACTCTATAACAATGTGTAAGGTTATGAATGTATTTTGTCCCAATTATTTAAAGCTCTAAACTCGAGAAGATCCTCAATATAAATGGAAATTATTTCTTGTCTAAAATCAAGATTATGTAATGTAATAAGGTCGGGTCCTTATATCACTCAAACTACTTGGGTTGCGAATACTCGCTCAAATAACCACATTATATTTCCCACACCCAACATGCTTGTAAGTGATACCTTAAACACACAGTACTTAAGATGATAAAACTCAAGAAAAATATTATATTAGAAGATGAAACACTAAGAAAACACTTACATGAACCCATCTAACTTGACTTATTATTACTTAATTTTCTATTCCATCATCCATCCTATGGTTCTCACAACAATAGTTTTTTTTAATTTAGAAAAGCCAATTATAATTCATGGTACTCCCATTGTTAGAATTTCTTATAGAAACACGGACCTAGAATCACAATGATAGTTTTTGAACAATTATTAACTAGATACACCCAGTTACACATGATAAATTTGACCTTCATCCTTTTTTATCTTAAAATCATCAAATTGAAATCAACTAGGCTTAACTGGTTGTGCTAGATTTTCTATGAAAATCCCTAGTTGACTCTTGCACTGAACTTTTCTGCTCCAACAACGTGTCTGTTATAGTTCCTCACATGGAAAAATTCAACTAACCATGGAAATTAAAGTTAAACCCCCTTCAACTGACTAAGATTAAAAAAATTAAACTTTAGCTGCTGACATGTTTTTAAAAACCCAATTCTGGTTCCTTTATTCTAGGGTCCACTGAGGACATTTTGAGCATGCTCAACAAAGTACGTAACTGAATTTAGGCGATGTGTCCTGGTTGAACTATGCCCAGTTCTATAATACTTTGAAATCAAAGATCCAAAATGACCTTACAACAAATTTATCCAAGATCCCATTATCCTTCTCACATAAGGTTCCATCAGCCAAACCAAATGGTCATTTGATTAGATCGGTGTAAAACCAACGCTATCCCAATATACTCAAGACAATGTTAAGATAGTGAAGATTCTCATCTTTAAACTGGGAGTACACTAAGAAGTTATTTATGATTACTATTGATGAGCATGTATGGCTCTCCCAAGCCATGATCCATCAAAAGAGTCTATACTTGCTTTGTAAAAACCCTAATAACCATGTATCTCGACAATGCGTGACTAAGTACAACTATGATTAAACCACCTCACGACACTCTAAAAACATAATTATACTTATTCTAGTACAATTGTAAGGATAAAACCCCTAACATTTATGTTGTACATAATGTGATACACATTAGATGACCTCATCCCTCCATCAAGATTTAATTATCAAGGTTTGAGTCAATTATCTCTAGACTAACCAATTTCAAAACATATAGATTAAAAACCAACATAGTATTTAGAGGATCGATTACTTCACCATCAATACAAGGGTACCCATGGTAATTATAAAAAACCACTAAAATATTATCCCTAATCTCAATATTTTTCACGGTTATGTACTCAACCAACTACCTCACCGTCGTGCAGCCTGGAATGCACACACATGATACTAACCCATCAAAATCTTGGATCTCTTATTAATCCCAAGCCCAAATATAACATCCATACTCAGTTTAAACTCACACCAAGTTATATTAAGCATCATCTGAAGGACTAGATAACTCGAACTTACTAGCCTCATGACTTCAAAAATCCATTCTGACCATTCCCAAATGGACCTCTACGATCATGTTTTATCTACTTAGGAAGCCAAACTCTTTACAATAGACACAACTCTACCCACCATAGAAGTTTACTAGGAATTATTTTACTAAAAAAAGGAACTCATAACATGACACACACTCCCTCACCACCAAGAATGTCTCTTGGATGTGGCCAATATATTTATTCTATGTCACACCTCGACCGACAGTTTGTGATTTATTTTTATTTAATTTTGATTTTCTATTTAATTTTATTCATTTTCAAGTTTATTATTATTATTATTATTATTATTTTGTTTAAATAAATTGAATTAGAATGAGAAAATAAAATAAAAAACTCTAATATAATCCACACCCCTCTTATTCACGTGAACAACCCCCCCCCCCCTTCCCCCTTCCGGTTATGCGATGCTGACCCCCCTCCTCTTGGACCTCTGGCCGGACTCCTCCTCTCTCCACCGAGACTGCCCCCGAACTCCTTCCACAGTGCGGCCTCCCTCTGCATGACCTACCTTGGTTGCGTTTTCCAACAGGTGCGTGACCCCCCATAGTGACGTGACGCCTGAACCTGGGTCCTACTGCACTTGTTTTTCTCCCAGTTCCTTCACGGGTCATGTCCATGTCGACAAGGTATGATCTCCTCCATAAGTCTACATCTTCTCATCATACATTTCGGTTTCCCTGTTGACTGATTATTTTTTGGTCGAAAACCCTAACTTAGGGTTTAAACTATTGTGGTTTTCTTCCAATTACAGGGTGTGCAGTGCCGCACCCGAGTAATGTTGGTTCGTAATCTAGCATCTACTGCTAAAGGAGAAGCAGATTGGATCCTTTTCAGTTCATTTCCAACATCTGAGGTATTGTTTTACATCATTTTTTGGTTTCTCAGTTGTTGTGTGGAATCCTTTATGTGTTTTAAGGTTTGTTGTAACTATCTTGTAGTGCGTTGGTCGTTGATTTGTGATTTCGGTCTATCCCGGTTTTTAGCCACTATTTGAGGTGGATTTGATTTTAAAGTGGAAATTTTATATAAAACAATGTTTTTTTATATGGAAAACCAAGTTGTGTCACTGCTTATGATTTTATAAATCACGCATGTTTTTTATTAAATTATGTGTAGGATTGAAATTGTAATTTGATAAGGATTTGATATGCAGTTGATTTTTTTAAGAGCGTTCAGGTGCTCTTTGGGTTTAGAATCATTTGGGGTGTTATTGACGTTGTTTTATATGTTTTTTAATGATGTTTTTTATTTTTGTAAAAGGTTCAAACAATATTTGGAAAATGTTTTGAGGCGTGTTTGATTTTAAAGAAAGGATATGGAGTACGTTTTTAGGGTAAAGCCTTGTTGTGAATTTTAGAAATTTTTTATTGATTATTTAAATGATTTATGAAATTTTGAGTGTGATGTGATGATACTTTGGGAAGGTTTCGGTGTGATTTTGGTTTAAAAAGTGTATTTTTAGTGTGTTTTTAGTGTATTGCCTTGTGGAGTTTCGTGGAATTGTTTTATTTAGTTTCTAAATGATATATTAAATTATGAAAGTGATGAAAATTATGATTTAAAATGGTCTTAGTGTGCTTTTATCCTCAAAAGTGGAATGTGACCAGGTTTTTGTGTACAAAGCCTTGTTATGCCTCTTGAAATTGCTTTATGAAAATTTTAAATGGTTTATTTAAATTGATTAAATGGTGAAAGTCATATTTTGTCATGGTTTGGATGTACAGTTTCTTTTAAAGTTACGTTTTGATATAAATTGGGTGTGTTTTTGGTGTAAATTTTGTGGTTTTAATTTTGAAATGCTGTATAAATTGTTTTATTGTTTTATTAAATTGTATGTGTAGTGCATTGGACCTCGCTACGATGGTTTTGGGTCGTAGGTGTCGAGGTATCTTACATGTACATGCATGGGGTAAGACATATATATATATATTCCCTCTTTGTACATATTACATCATGGCACATGGAATATGTGCAATGCAGCTAGGGGTGTGTATATATATGTATAAATGCATGTGCGTGTATGCACCAAGTGTCGGTTCGAGTGGTCATTGACAAGTAGCGACATGTGTGAGGTAGGTCCCCTATGCCTATGCCTTTAATTTTAATTTCATAATTTTTTTCTTGTTTTAAAAATATGTTTTACATTTACGCTATATACACATGCTATGAAATCTGGTTGTGGTTGATTGAAATGATTAAGCCTTATTTTGGAAATTGAAATGTATTTCTACCACCATTGGTCATAAGTGACTTTTCTTGAAAATTGATTTCTTAAGTGGTTTTGAATTGGTAATGATAATTTCTAAATGTATTTGGCCTTTTGGCCGATTATTTGTAAAAAGTGTTCCCTTTATGTAATTAAGCTCGTTTGTCAGCTTAAGAATGTTTTATGAAAAAGAAAAACCTCTCTTGAGGCACACCCCCTTTGTTTTAGAAAATGATTTTTATGTTGAAGGTGTTAATATGTGTCTAATTTGATACTTATGTATTGTGTGACGTGAAAGATGGGGAATTCACTTAAGGAGGGAAAATGGTGGTGAGAGATTGAATGAGTTTTAAATAAAGAAAGTGTTATGTACGTGTATATTTTCTTGATAAAGAAAACTCACCATCACTTGAAATAGAGCACAATGAGAAACCTGGGTATCTAGGTGGGTGGACCAAGACTAGTACCCTAGATGACACGACAGGGGTTTGTCTTGGTTTCGTCTATAAGGATTGACACAAAAACATTAAATAAACATATGAATGACTAAGGGTCGTGGTTTCTAATCCACGTTTTCTGAGGGGCGTGGTTTCTAAGACACGTTTTCTGAGGTTCATGGTTTCTAAGACACGTTTCACTGAGTTATGAGGTCTCTAGGGTCCCACTTGTGCTATCTATTAATAGGGATTACCCAGGGTGCTCATTTGTGACATAATGTTTGTAATGTAATTTTTCATTTTAGTTGTTTCATACTCAATGTCTTATTTGTGAAAACCATATTTTAATCTAAATTGGTTTCCTTTAATTTTTAAATGTTAATGCATTCTTAGAACCTATTTTGAAAATGTAGTGGGAGAGAAATTATTTACTTAAAAATGCAAACTCGTTACTTGAATTTGAAAATAATGAAAAAAGTTATTTTATTACGTCATATTTTCAAACTAGAATTGTAACGACCCAAAGTTTTTCAATGGAAATTCCCTTCTTATGTTTATGTCATAAAATCACATAAAAACACAACATAATGAACTACTAAGTTATAAGTGACCTTTAAATATAAGTTTGTCACTTATGTGTTTGGAATTTCAAAAATACAGCATACACGGTTGTGTTCAAGATGTTTTTTGGAGTCCGATGAGAAAAACTTAATTTTTTGGTGAATAGTATCCTACCCTAATGAATAGTAACATACCCTTATGAATAGTGATATACCCTAATGAATAGTAACCTCACCTATGATAGTATAAAAATAATATTCAAGTTGGAAGTACAATAAACCTATGTTTTAGAACGAGTTAATTCATGGTTTAAATCTGGTTTTTGATAATAAAATATGATTTTAATTAAATATTAAAATAATCATATTTAGAAAATTATTTTTGAAAAATGGACTTTATTTTGGGATTCTACGCATCGAAAAATGGTTAGGGTGATTTTTTGATATTTTTCTAAAATACTTGAATTTTTGGTGAATAGTAAAATATGGTAATTTACCGTATATATACATTATAAGATAAATAAACTATTCCTAGCATCATGGCTGATGGAACCACCCATGGTTCGAATTCACATGACCCATTTACTATTATTGGTCATGGAATACTTACTATTCTTTGTCTTGGGAAGAAATAATAAATTAATGATTATTATATTATGAAATCCCTCCTCTCCTCCACTATAAAAACCCCCTTCACTCCCTCTTCTCTCCACTCCTCTCAAGCTCCAAGACTTCTATGAATTCTTCCAAAACCTCTCCCCAAGGTCCTCTCCCACGTCCAAAAGCTCTCAGCTTCCTCGAAATACCAAAACCTATCCCCTTAAGAGGTTCTCAAAGGAGGAAGTCTCAAGAGGTAAATTCCTCTTCCCAAATTTCTTCTTTTCTTTTAAGTTATTTTATTTTTTGTTTTCTTTCCTCACCTCCATTCACCATAATATTATGATAAATCCAGTAACATAAATTTAATTTAATGTCTTAATTATAGTGGAATATTTCATTATCTTCTCCCCTTTCCCCACCCTTTTATTTGAAAGAAATGAAAGAACCGTTTGAGATGTGCTAATTTAGCACATTCAAGGACAACGTTTTATCAATTTCTATTATTATCATTAATTATGGTCATGAAACCATTTTTGTTATGGTTGAACCAGATTATTATATATGTAATAAATCATATTTTTTGTTATGTAATCTTTTGGTATAAATGGAATCAAGTTATAAATCAAAACACATTATTTGTAATCAAACCCATCGAATAACAAAAACGGTTACCACTAAGGTTATATATGTAATAATTAAACATCACTCTAAGTAACCTAATTAAAATTAAAACCATGTAATCTCCTGGATATGAACTAAAGAATATAACTTCAATTCCAGACAACCACTTTCATCTAGCATATAATGAAAACTTGAATATAAGTGAACGGATCTTTAAAGCCAAGTAAACAAATGAGCTCAAAAAATGAAATTGAACCTGATAACTAATAAAAAAGTCTTTTAATGAACTAAAAACGGTTATAATAAATAAATTACATATATAATAGGTTCTGTACATATGAATTTTTAATCTTAATTTTTTTATTCAGGTCATTAATAACAAGTGGAGAACACCACCGGATTTAAGGTAATGGATCCTCTCTTTTCTCTCTTAATCAAGATTGTCCTCTATACTATGCCTTTATATGTGTATTAGAAAATGATGGGGTATGTTTAATAACCTCTCCCATACTTCCTTCTGGATTTATAAGTGATGAGAAACCCCATTTCTCTCTCATCAATCCCTCTTGGTCACACCCGACACCATTCCGATAAAATCGTAACGAATTCTACCCGAAACTTCTTTGTTCTTTAGGGTTGCCTTATCTTTCTTTCAAAATGGTGTTATCTTATCTATCTATGTGAGTCTTATGAATTCTGGATATTTGTAAAATATTCTTATATCAAGACCCTGTCATCACATTCTTTCAGGGATATACATTATTTTTAACGATTCCCTCCTTAGAACTTTCCGATAAGCCAACCTGTTTTAAGGGGACTTCCCAAATTTTTACCCAAATTTCAATTAAAATATATACTATGTTTTAAAACACCATTGTATTTATAAAATCAGTATTTTTATTATTAAAACCTTCTTGGTTAAATTCTGGTTTTATATAAAATAATTTCCTCTTTTCTATTTGAAAAGCTCTAGAGTGTTTTCCTTAAAACCGCACAAAAATGTTTTAATGATAATGTTTCTAAAATAAATTTTTATAGGTTGTCACTTATATTTGACACCACTTAGTATGTTATATGCCTATTTTAACCTATTAATTTCCATGTATGTTCCAATCCCTTCCTTTCATGGACACTTTCGTGATACACCCATTGAATATGTTTTATGTCATGATTATGGTACCCAATTCTTTCCATGGGTAACCATATGTTTATGTATGGTTGATTATGTATGATTATTTATGTGGAAATATTATTTATGAGGCAAGAATATTCATGAATATTTTGAGATGGGTGCACCCAAATAGCACTCCAATGCATTGGGTAAGGTTAAGTCTCATGAGATGTGATGTGAAATAGGATTAGCGGTTAACCTTGACCCGTACTAAAATGGAAAACGGGATTGGTAGTTAGCCTTGACCCGTACTAATGATAAGATTTAAGATTCTGCCACATTTATATGATTCCATGTTTATATGATCCCATTCTTATATTAAATGATTTTATAAGTTTCATGCTTTGGATATCATTATGTCATGCCTCTTAATTCATGTGCTTGAGGTGTATCCTTATCTTCATTCCCTTACTAGGCATTTTTAACTCATTCCTTTGTTCATGGGTTCCCCAGGGTACCCTATGCAGATGTAAGGGATCAAAGGAAGTTAGGAGCTCATTATGGAGATTAAATAAAGAAGTGTTTTTTAGCCCCATGTTTTATGTTATATGTACCTAGTGTTCCAAGACACTAGAATTAACGATCCTTGGCTTGTAATCTGATGGTTATTTATGCTTGAAATAATGAAATGTTTTATGTAAAAGGCTTGGGTCACTATAAGAATATTTTGGATTTCATATAAAAGTTAAGGGTATAGGGCGTTGTTGTATCTTGGATTTCCTAATGAGCATATCGGTGCTCACACCTACTTTACTTTTCATTTTAAAGTTCCTATAGTTTTGGATCGCTTCCAAAGAGAGTGTATTTTTTGTTCCATGGTGACCCATGAGGTCACTTGAGGTATGTCGCATTGCTTCATTTATTCCTTTTTCTGTTGCCAGTTTGTTTAGTTTTTTTCTTTTGTTTATATTTTTTTTCAATTTATGATTATTTATTTGTCATTGTTATGGGACAAATCGTTCCCAACTGGTTATATTGATGTCCAAAACTAGTTTCCAGCCCATGGGGATCAGGAACGCCCTTCAGGCCATGATGAAGACCGACTCAGGGGACTGGTTTAGGGTTGACCTGAGATGGTTCGTGACAAAATGGTATTAGAGGGAGGTTTAGCCCATGTACTTTGGGGATGTCTAATAGTTTGGAGTTATAAGTATCACAATCCAAGTGGTTAACTATAGGTAAGTGCTTGATCACCACCTATTCGGAATACCCCATGAATTTACAGGGTGGTCTGGGATAGTCTTGACACAAAGTCCGTGTCTGGATCCCATTTGTTTTCAAGGTCCTTAGTCCTATTTGTGTGTTTTTGGTTAGTTTTGAGATTTGGTGGTCATTATGGAGGGGTGAATGGATGTTGTTCATGGCCTATAAAGCCATACACAGACCATGAAATCGCTACTAATGTATTATTATGTGCTCACCCAGTTGGTGCACGGTCATCCAAACCATGTGACCAAACTAGGTGTAGAAGTTGTTTATTTGAGAATTTGAAATATTGATTTATGGAATGAATTGGTTGCTTTAGGACATTGTGTGAGTTTTAGTTGGTTTTGTGGTGTTTTTCTTAGGTTGAAAAATTGATGATTGGTCTTTTGAAATTGGATTTACAAAATGAAAATATTGGTTTGTTTAAAAATGTAATGAGTTATTTTGGTGATGGAAAGTGTTTTAGAAAATAATTTGAGATCTTGAATTTTTTTTAGAAATGAGAAGGTTTTATTTTGATTTGGTATTCCTATAGATTCCCACATGTGTGTATGAATGCAATTGGATGTCGATGGTTGTTGGTATGTGTGGATTGGTTCCCGAGTTGGCATAAGAATGTATGCATGTGAGGTTTCATGGAATACCAATAGTGGGTGCTCGGTTTCAAGGCTTGTTATGTTTTCCAAAAGAGTGTTTTGATTAATGATGTGCTGGGATTATTTTTTAAGAAACTTTTAAAAGGAAAGTGGGATCTAAAAAAAAGTGATTTTTAGCATTCAGATGGTTTTGAAATGGGATGGTTTTGAAAATGGCTATTTGTGGAAGTAGAGTTTAGGCTTAGTTGGTTAGGTTTCTTTGGTATTATTTCGGTTGATATTTGATTTGGTTATGGTTTGGTTTTGTGATGTATTATCCTAGGGAATAAGACTTGTTTTAGAGTTGGTGTTTCAAGGTTGAAATGATGTTTTTAGTTTGAGTTAATGATTTATGGTTAAATGTGGAGGATTGTTTTGTGATGTGCTTCAGGTTGGTTTTGTGCTTCTTGTTTAAATTATGCCACCCAGAAATGTACAAATGTCCCCATTGGGTCATTTTCAGTTGTTAGTTTTACCCAGACTTCTAGTGGAGTGGTGGGGTTATTTTTTTTTCAATGTTTCTTGTTTTCTCTGTGGTGGCTGAGGTTCGATAGAGGTTTCGGTGTAACTTGAGGAAGTTGAGTGTTTATTCAGGTCTTTAGGAACTCCAGATGTTGTGAAGGGAAATTTGTCCTGGTTTTGTTTTAATGGTCATGTTCGGGCTAGAGAAGGGTGATTTCTATCTTCTCCTTTTAAGTTGGTCTCGTAGACTGGTACAAATGACAGTCTTGTTTTTCAAGGTGGTCGTGAAGGGTTCCCTATCTAGTGTAGAGAGTGAAGTGGAGGAATATTTTCCTGGCATGGGTCTTTCATCAGTTCTTGTTTCTCATTCCTATAACCACACAATCATTTGATTCCAATGTGGTCGATTTGGGCACTAAAATCCGTTCATCATAATATTCTGAAGGCTTGTCAATAGTGTGGTTGTTTGGAGTCACCTGGGGAAGTGTGTAAGCAGTCTTTCTAGAAGATAAATCCTCGGTTGGAGGTTGTTGGTTCTTGACTGCGGTGCATCAGATTCTTCAATACATTAGAGCTCCAGCCATAGGTCTCAGAGCGAAGATTTTCATATAGTCAGGCAATTTCTAGTTGTGATGGATGTGTATCCAACCTATCCTCTATTGTCTGGGAAGAGACCGGTTAAGTTTCTGATTCATGTGGTTGTCTATTTGGGAGGGGGGATCTTGTTTTAAAGGTCATTGCGTCCTCTTTCACAAAGTTTTCATGGTTGTGTCTCATGGGTTATAAACTCTCTAATAGATACTCTTCCCCTTAAGCAATTTTGGGTTTTGGGTGTTGCCTATTGGAGATGCTTGTGTCCTGGGGAAGTGGTGAGTCTAGAGTCAGTGTTCATTTCGGGTCCCTCCTGTTTAGACCCCCTCTCCTTTGTATGAAGTCGCCCAGTGTTGGTGGGTTCATGATGTAAAATTAAATCTGCATTGTTGAAACTAAATTGAGAGTTCCTGTGTGGGTTCCATTGTATTACACAGTTTCTAATATAGTGGCGAGACCCACTATGGTTCTTGGAAATGTCTTCCCTTAAGTTGGCCAGGTGCAACTCAGAATGTTGAGGGGTCACACCAGCATCAAGGGTTTTTTTTGGTTTTCTAATTTGTTTTGATTTGGGAATTCCAGTATTCTGCTGGATTCCTAAAATGGTTGGGAGACCAACATAGAAAAATTCATAGAGATCTTAATCTTCAAGGTGTTCTTTTCAAAGAAACTCTTTACCTCTACTCCGACCGACCCCGATCAATGTAGATGATGGGTTATATAGAAAATTTTCATTTGAGATCTCAAGAATACTCTAGTGATTTCTAAGTTTGGGGTCAGGGTGTTCCAGGTTGTGGTTGTGTTTGGAAATGTGAGTCTCGTATCATTGGTTCTTTTTCCTGGTATTCCGGGTCTCGAGGTTTCCAGTCTTGGGTGGAAAATGAGTGTTCGATCCTCAATTGGTAGAGGTTTTATTTTGAGAGTCTTTGCTTCCTTATTTTGAGCTTTGAATAGCCGAGTATTTTGGGAATTTCTGGGGGCATAAAGTGTTATGGTGGGGAGAATTGTCACACCTCGACCAACAATTCACAATTTTTATTTATATATTTTTGAGTTTCTATTTAATTTTATTCATTTTAGGTTTTTATTTATTTATTATTATTATTATTATTTTGTTTAAATCAATTTTATTATAATGAAAAAATAAAATAAAAATCCCTAATGTAACCCCCAACTTGTCCTATCCACGCGACTGACCCCCCACCCTTTCCCCCTTCTGATTGCGTGACGCCAACCCCCCCTCTTCTTGGACCTCAAACCGGCCTCCTCCTCTCCCCGCTGAGACTACCGCCGGCCTCCTTCCGCAGTGTGACCTCCCTCTGCATGACCTCCCCTGGCAGCATTTTCTAGCTGGTGTGCGACCCCCCCATAGTGACCTGACATCTCACCCCAGGTCCTTCTGCACTTGTTTTTATTCTGGTTCCTTCACGAGTCATGTCCGCATCGACAAGGTAATACCTCCTCCATAAGTCTCCATCTTCGTATCACCCATTTCTGTTTCCCCGTCGCTTGATTTTCATTTGTCTAAAAACCCTAACATAGGGTTTGACCCATTGTGATTTTCTTCCTATTAAAGGGTGTGAAGTGCCTCACCTGGGTGATGTTGGTTCGTAATTTGGTATTCGATGCTAAAGGAGAAGTGGATTGGCTCCTTTTCAGTTCATTTCCAACATCCGAGGTATTTTTTTATATCATCGTTTGGTTTCCTAGTTGTTGTGTGGCATCTTTTATGTGTTTTAAGGTTCGTTGTTATTATCTTGTAGTGCGTTGGTCATTGCTTTGTGATTTTAGTCTGTCTCAGTTCTTCAGTCACTATTTGAGGTGGATTTGATTTTAAAGTGTCGATTTTATGTGAAACAATGATTTTTTATGTGGAAAACCAAGTCGTGTCACTACTTATGATTTTATAAATCACACATGTAGTTTATCAAATTATGTGTAGGATTGAAATTGTATTTTTATAAGGATTTGATATACAATTGATTTTTTTAAGAGAGTTCAGGTTCTCTTTGGGTTTAGAATCAGTTGGGGGTGTTATTGAAGTTTTTTTATAAGTTGTTTTAATGGAGTTTTTATTTGTATAAAAGGTGAAAACCATATTTGGAAAATGTTTTGAGACACGTTTGATTTTAAAGAAAGGAGATGAAGTATGTTTTTAGGGTAAAGCCTTGTTGTGAATTTTATAATTTTCTTATTAATTATTTAAATGATTTATGAATTTTTGAGTGTGATGCGAATGATACTTCAGAAGGTATCAGTGTTCATTTGTTTTAAAAAGTATAATTTTAGTGTGTTTTTGGTGTATAGCCTTGTGGAGTTTCATTGAAATGTTTTATTAAGTTTCTAAATGATATTTTAAATTATCAAAGTGATGAAAATTATGATTTGAAATGGTCTTAGTGTGATTTTGGCCTCAAAAGTGGAATGTGAGTGGGTTTTTGTGTACAAATCCTTACGATGCATCTTGAAATTGCTTTATAAAATTTTGAAATGGTTTATTTAAATTTATTAAATGGTTCAAGTCATGTTTTAGCATGGTTATGATGTAAAATCGGTTGTAAAGTTACTTTTTGATATAAATTGTGTGTGTTTTTGGTGTAAATTTTGTGGTGCTAATTTGAAGTGTTTCATAAATTGTTTTAATGTTTTATTAAATTATATGTGTAGTGAGTTAGACCTCGCTACGATGGTTTTGGTCCATAGGTGTCGAGGTATCCTATATGTACATGCATGGGGTAAGGCATATATGTATATATATATATATGCCCTATTTGTACATATTCCCTCATGGTGTGGGGAATATGTGCAATGTAGCTAGGGGTGTGTATATATATATATGTATAAATGCATGTGTGTGTATGTGCCAAGTGTCAGTTCGAGTGGTCTTCGACAAGTAGCGACATGTGTGAGATATGTCCCCTACACCTATGCCTTTAATTTGAATTTCATAATTGCTTGATTGTTTTAAAAATATGTTTTACATTTACGCTATATACAAATGCTTTGAAATATGGTTGTAGTTGCTTGAAATGATTATGCATTATTTTGGAAATTGAAATGTATTTCTACCACCATTGGTCATAAGTGAATTTTATTGAAAATTGATTTCCTAAGTGGTTTTGAATTGGTAATGAGTATTTCCAAAGTTGTTTGGCCTTTTGGCCGGTTAGTTGTAAAAGGTGTTCCCTTTATGTAATTAGGCCTATTTGTCACCTTAAGAATGTTTTATGAAAAATAAAAAACTCTCTTGAGGCACTCCCCATTGGTTTTAGAAAATTATTTTTATGTTGAATGTGTTAATATGTGTCTAATTTGATGCTTATGCATTGTGTGACGTGAAAGAGGGGGAATGCACTTAAGGAGGGAAAACAGTAGTGAGAGGTTGATTGAGTTTTAAATAAAGAAAGTGTTATGTACATGTATGTTTTCTTGATAAAGAAAACTCACCACCACTTGAAATAGAGAACAATGGGAAACCTGGGTATCTAGGTGGGTGGACCAAGACTAGTATGCTAGATGACACAACAAGGGTTCATCTCAGTTTTATCTAGCAATATTGACACAACAACACTAACTAAACATATGAATGACTGAGGGTCGTGGTTTCTAAGCCACGTTTCACCGAGTTATGAGGTATCTAGGGTCCCACTTGTGCTAGATACCTATAGGGATCACCCATGGTTCTCGTTTGCAACATAATTCTTGTGATGTGATTTTTCATTTCAGTTGTTTCATACTCGATGTCTTATTCGTGAAAACCATATTTTAATCTAAATTGGTTTCCTTTAATTTTGAAACATTAATGCATGTTTGGAACCTATTTAGAAAATGTAGTGGGGGAGAAATTATTTATTTGAAAATGAAAACTCGTTACTTGAATTTGAAAATAATGAAAACATTATTTTATTACGTCATATTTTCAAACTAGCATATTTTGGATTTCATATAAAAGGCAAGGGAATATGGAATTGTTGTATATTTTCTTTCCTACTGAGTATCTTGGTGCTCATGGCTACTTTACTTTTCATTTTCAGGTTCCTCTAGTTTTGGATCACTCCCGAAGTGAGTGTTTTTTATGTTCCATGGTGACCCACGAGGTCACTTGAGGTATGTCGCGTTGCTTCGTATATTCCTTTTTCTGCTGTCATTTTGTTTAGTTTTCTTATTTTGTTTATCTTTTTGTTCAGTTTATGATTATTTATCTATATTTGTTATGGGCCAAATCATTACCAACTGGTTATCTCGATGCTCAACACTAGTTTCCAACCCGTGGGGATCGGGAACACACTTCGGGCCATGTTACAGACTGACTCAGGGGACTGCTTTAGGGTTGACCGAGGCAGGTTCATGACATTATAAGTGATAACATGAGAAGATAGGAACCAACATATTATAATTTCACTCGAATAGGTTTTCTCTTATATGGACACATCACATTCATCTCGAGTCATGTTCACACATGTCATCAAAAGTTTTCATAAAATCCAAAAATAAAACTGATCAGTAGTGTTATCCCACTCGATACTTTTTACAACGTATCTCAAGAACCAGGATAACTTATCCTTCTTAAAGAGGCAAAATAATAAATATATATCAAGAATATTTCACACCCAAGTCACTCTACTCTAGAGATGACCCATGAAAGGATCCTTACAATACTCATGAATCTTTCCAAGAAATCATGAAACCACAAAGTTTTGAGTATTACACAACCTTTTTCTCTCAAACTGCATGTAATTTAATGAATCACTTATTAACTTAGTGGGTACCATGTGTAAAAACACATGAAAATATGATATCAAAACATTGGAATATGTGATATACATACCTAGTATGTGATAGAATACCCTTGGATGAACTCATATTCATTTTATTCATATGACTATTAATGGGATCATGAATCTCGAGTCGTGAACCATCATAAAAGAAGAAAGGTCACATGAATAAAAAAATGGATGACCATTCCCAATTCATGTCCAAACCACTTAATTGGATCATTACATGATACTCATGATTTCCAAAAAATATCAACAAGTGCACAACCACCCACCTTACCTGGGTGACATTCTTTAAACTAAGAATCCTACCCAACTCAAATAACACTCTAACGACACATTTCATCTGGAAAACTGAAAGAAAGAATTTACCAATTATATTTAACCTTAGAGGGAGCTACCTCAACTGGGATATCCCCTTACCAAATCACACGAATTGAATCTATTACCAGGTCACACTAAAAAGGTCACTAGAATTAGCAGCCTAACCTCTAATCTTATTGTAAAAGGAAAAGGTCAACTGAGACCTATGAGAAACATTAAAGTTCCCATCCAAGGTAAAAAAATTTAACCTCCCCTCATTCGAGGGTTGAAATTAAAAACACTATATTATGGTTTTAGGTTTAGGACATTTAGTCGATGCTCATTTATCACAACATTTAAAGAAGCTCATATGTATGGGATATTAAGTACCATTTTTAAAATAAACCTATACTAAGAACTTTCTTTAGATGATACCATGATGAATAATAGGCAATATATCTTATAATTTAATTTTACCCATTTAATAACCATTTATTTAATCATGAAATTATCTCAACTAGCTTAGTTAAATAAAATTTCAATTCCAAGATATAGAGGAAAACACCCTTTAGGTTGTAATTAAAATTTTAATTAATGGAATCCTCATAATAATAAAGCTCAAAAGTATAATAAAAATTATTTTATCTATTTAAGGTCGATGGTCAAGTAACATGCCACCATATATTTATACGAAACTCCATATAAGTAGATAATGACACTTTAAATAACCACCCCATTAGCATAAAATACCATGTGGGGCTAAATTCTAAGGAATTTTAATATAAATGTGACCTAATAGGGTCTTATCATTCTAACATGGGTCCATTTAAGTGAAAAACATAACATTTATATTATTAAAATTTAAAAACAACCTTAATTGGTTTATCACATGAGAAATAAGTCCCAAATGACATAATTGGGTCCATTTGTGAATTTAGGGATTTATATTATAATAAATATTCCTTAAACTACTAAAATCTAGTAATTAATTTTTGGATTCATTCATATGGGTCGTCATTCCAAAGTTAGAGAGGTATGGGATTTTATAAATTTACAATTTACAATTTGATTAAAAAGCAATAATTTTCTATAAGAATTAAAATTTCACATATGTGTGTATGTATATATATATATCATGGTTTAGTAAGATGAATTATCTTTCCAAATTTATAAAGGTAATTTCATTTACAATTCACAATTTCTATTCATGTAACTGCAACTTGGTTATCACTTTTTATATCAGAATTTAAGTAGTCCATATGTGATGGTTCAATTATACGGATCACCATTTCCAATTTATAAAGGCCCATACTTTTAATAAATTTCATTTGGAACCCATTTAATCACAATCATTAAAATTTCCATCAAAACAATGGTTTATGGATCAAATGTGTTCTAACTAGTTATTCAAATAAAATGCCATCGTCAATCTATATGGGAAACACCATTTAGGTTGAAGTAGAAACTTTCATTAACTGACCATATATCCCATCTATAACAAGGAATGTTATCACCAATCATAGAATACAAGTAAGCATTTAAATAGTCATATAATAATGGTATACAGATAAAAATGGCACATAATCAGGCAGTTAAGCATTGAAATCTACATGGCATGACATATGCATGACATTTGAATCTCTATGTGCCTATAATGATGCATGTAATAATACTTCCTTACTAAACTAAGGCAAGGGTTAAAATCCGAAAATCAGTTAGCAGTGGAAATAAACCAATCACTTGAGGTTAAATATCAATCAACTGTAATAATAATAATATAGATAATAGCTTCCCTAATAATTTGATCTTCCCCTATGCATGGGTTGGCCAAACCCAGACATGAGCTATTTACCAAGTGAAAACACTTTCCTAGTCTCCTATATACCATCCCAAAGTGGTAAAAAAAGGAAAATAATGGATATGAAACAAATTTGTAATATCCCATCAAAGAAGACACTAAAATAGTGCCACAATATGGTGCAATACATGGCCTTAAGCGTGCGTCCACATATTCCATAGGCCTCCAACTAGAAGCAAGGGTCCGAAGGTGGTATGGTGGGAATAGTATACCCTCTAGATTAGTAATAAATTTATCAAAATAATAAATAATGAAAGGTATAGGAATATGAATTAATAACTAATAACCAATAAAAAAATAGATAACTAGACCAAATACAAATAGTCCAACCATGCATGAACATGCTATGACATAAATAGATGTAGTTAAACATCTGAAAAATAATACATAAAAAAGGAATAAAATGAAAAGAGGAATAAATAAAAGACTCCACCTCCAAAAGGAGGCCTGAATACCTGCTAAAAAACTACTCCCAAGCTCCCATGTCCAGTATTAGTACATAAATTAAAATAGAAAGCAAGAAATAATTGGCCGTGATCCTAATATTCCAACCATGAGGTTTGTCTGAGTACCCGAACAAGGTGTGAGATAAACTCAGTAGGCCACTAAAAATGGTGTCTAATGAGATCCAATTCATGAATATGAAATAAACCAGTGTTTATGTATAATAAATAAAGTAGTGAATAAATAAATTCAATCGAGTCGAGCTTAGGTTCCACATGGACACTTGGTCAACCATACTTGCTCTGTCCTAGGCCAAAATATCTATGAATATGTGTAAACTTGTATATATATGTATATATATACAAGTAAGTATATATATATATACACTATATACATTATAACATATATAGAAATATATATAGATATGTAGTGCTATCTATGGCCTAAGGTGTAACTCAAGAATCCATGCATAATCATAAGAGTCTCATACTCAATAAGAGATGTCATGACCAATGATTTAAAAAAAATAATGATGTAATAAGAGATTGATACTTAATAAATGGTAATAGTCCCTAAGTATTTGAATAGGGGGTATAGATCATCATGCTCGTCAATACCAATTAATTATGTGAGACTTCATGTCCAACATCCATATCAAAAGGTGGTGTAAAAAATCTTGTCCAGTAACCCAAGTGATGCGAGAATTCATTTCCAACATCCAAAAACAAGGGGGTGTGAAGCATTATGTACAATAACCCTAAACAAGGTCCCCCAATACTAATCTATAATAAAGTAATACCACTTTCTCTATGATCCCTTAGCCTTGGCGTTTCGTAAAGAGGAAACAAACATCGCTCAAAGAACAATAGACCTTTATTAATATGTTACATTTATTATTTTAAAATGGGCAATGAGAATATTAATTACATCATCAGTTCAATCTATACAATCAGACCATTTCATTTATTAACAAATAATAAGACCATGGGGAGCATCCATGCCTTGACCCAAAACATCATGACACCTTTCATTATTAATACAATTATAAAATTATGGATGGATATATATTCATACATTCCATATTATAAATAATAATGTTAAATTATTTAGTAATTTCACTTCACAAGATAAAAAGGGATATAAGAGGAGATTTAACCATAAAAAAATTCATTTAATTTATCTAAGGCATTCTACTAGAAAGGGAATACTCAACACACCCATAGGCATGGATTGTTAATTTGAGCAACAATAGTTGATAAAAACATTAAATCAAACCAGCCTTATTTGGTGGTTCAGGTTGAGGTCCTTAAGATCTAACCACGTTCATGGATTAAGAAACATCACAAATTTGGTTTAAGTATTTAATTTAGGACACTTTCAATTTTTGAAGTATTGCACAGAAGGTCTGGAATGTGACATAATGGAAATATTATATAAATGATGAAACTTTAAAGGAAAACAACTATAACACCTAACTCATTCTTAGGAATCTTTAATCATCCATTATCAGGCTTTGATTTAATCTAGAATGAGATAAATTAGATGATTAAACAAACTCCTTGGATATAGATAAAATTAGATCATAATGAAATAAAATTCAATACAACTAAAGAAAATAAGAACGTAAGAATGAGGAATTGTAGATTCACTAAGGGGATTCTAGTGTAAAAGATAGTGAGTGATTTTGATCATGGAAAGAGGAGGACCATGGAATCCTAGTAGAGGGAGGGGAGGATCTTGAGCAGCTTCTTAGCATGGGATAAATAAGGGAAATAATGGAAAAGTAATTGATAATGGATGGAGGAGAAAAAATGTAAAATCACCCATTTTAAATGGGCACACATTTTGGATTGATGATTTTCCATACCATTCCCCTAAACTATTCAAGATTACTTCCCAAGTGGTACTAACTGTGTAGGATATTCACATGGTTTTGATAAACCATAAGTATCCCATGCCGCTCCTCTATAAAATGTCTAGACCAAGTCACATGGTTTCCCATGGAGTGATATACATTTTCATAAAATTGTGACCTTATACAAATAGGAAACATAGTTTGGGCCACAAGTTTAGTACTAACTATATTTCCTTGTCTATTTCTCTAGAAATCAAGTTATCTAATATCAACACTTCTAAAACCCATCTGATCACTCGAGACACCTATCGAGCCTTAAATATATCTATAAAAAACACATTTAAGTGTTATAATTCTTATAATTACATTCATAATCTCTGTTTAAGATTTTTCCCATCCACCAAATGAAAATTAAAAATTCCTTTATAAATTTTAACTAGTCCAAAACATGGGATGTTACAAGGATGATACTTTTGCATCCACTAATTTGTAAAGTTCCTTCTAATTTTTTTACAATGTTAGAGTCATTTAACTTCTCCCCAGATCCCCTAATGTTACTTACAATATCATTGACCTTTATTAATTAGTATTCAATTTTCTAATCATTATTTATATTTATATCTTTAAATATTCTCCTTCAAGCTTGTAGTTTAACTTCCTTGACTTTTATGTTTCCCTCTTAACCACTCTTCAATTTATCTTAGATATCTTTTCTAGTTTGAATTCCCATGAATTTTGTATAAAAGTTATTCTATAGAGACATCAATATTTTATTTTTTACTTTTAAATCATTCTCTATATTTATCTTATATGAAAGTGTCATATAATATTCCTTAATAATAGGTGGAAAGATCACTGTTACAATGTCTCAACCTTCCTGGATGAGCAATAAGAGGTAGGGTAGCATCATATTCCCCCACATGTGATAGTTCCTATCATTGATAGTTAGAAAACCCCTATTACTCACATAATTTGTATTCCCTATATGAAAAAATTCAAGTATCATTCAATTTAATACTCTGGTATTTTAAAAGAAGACCATGCTCGATAACATACAAGATACACATCACCTATCTTTAACGATTGTGAAATATTATTATTTAATATGATAGTTATAACATAGATATTGAATTGGAAAGTATGAATAAGAATAACTGAATTAGGAAATATATATAAATTTCCCACTCAATATTAATTTAGTGATTAATTATTAGGAAATAAGCAGTCACTTTTTAATGAAGTCATTTTATGCATTAAAAATACATTTTCTTCAATAATAGGTTTAATTTACTTTTATGATCAAATATTAAAATTAACTTTTACCAATTTTAGAAATTTTATTTTATAAAAATGATATAAATTTTGAAATGAACATATAAAAATTATCTTTGGATGAAATTTTGGGGTTTTTTTGAAAAGATTAAATTTTCAATGAATAGTGAAAAAAATATCAATTTTATAGAAATATGTATATTCCATAGAAGTATTTTAAAAAGTCCCATTTTTTTTCAATTTATTTTAAAGTTTAATTAGTTCCTTTTATTAAAAATAATCCAATCAATTTCACAAAAATCAAAATTATGATTAATTTTGGTTTAGAAATATTTTTATACTTAAAAATACATTTTTCAAGAAAACCCTTTTTCGTTGCATTATGAGGGTTTATTTTAAAATTAATTTCTAGAACGTATTAGGATTTAATTTTATAAATTGGTTTCCATATTTGGAATCATTATATAAAAATCTATTAAATATGTTTACTTTATTTTTAGTTAAAATGAATAGTAACCTTAGTAAAATTGGTTTCACCAAGGTAAGGGTAAAATGGGTAGAATATGGTTAAAACTATGAAATAAGGCTTCAAAATATTCGATAAAATTTTCTATATTTAATTATATGATTTTAATTATACCTAAAATTGATATATTAAAAATATTGAATTTTGATGTTAGTTTTCTTTGATAATTACATTTTGGGTTGATTGTATTAATGGTTGAGGTTATTGAAAGAGACTGGTTGTCAAAGGAGGCATGAATAGTGATAATGAATATTGGATCTCATGGAGTGTTAATGTCTAATCATCTAGAACACAAATTTCTGAACCGTTCCCATAGAGCACAAATGTCTGAACTAATCTCGTAGAGGGTGAATGTTTAAACTGATCTTGTGAGTGCGAATGTATGAACTATTCTTATTGAGTGTGAAAGTCATAAAATATATTTCATGTTAGTCATGTGAATAACCACATTATTTTTAGAATATATCACATTTATATCACATGAAGAACCTGATGACATCATAAGATTATCGAAGGATCTCATGGAGAATCATGCGAAGCACTTAAAGACACCGCATGATTATCAAATGATATAGTAGAGAGATTATGAAAAGAACATGAAGAAAAATGAACTGTAAATTATGAATATATCATTTGGTTGTTCAAAATCATATGACTGTATGATTGTCTTTGGATCTAATGATTGGATCTCGTGAAGTGTTTTGAATAAAATGTCACTAATACCACATGATTGTCATTTTATCTCATGACAGGGTCACACAAAGTGATGTAAGAAAAATGTGTTTGAAAAAAGTTTTCCTTTGTATTTTATTATGAGATCACATAATGTTCCTAAATAAAATGACAATGATCACAAAAAGAACTTGTGACATGTAGCATGTGATCATGTGGAGTGACCGCACAAAGTGCATAAGGCAGATTGGTAAGGCAGTGGAACTGATGAATAACTATTATTTTTGGAGTTAAAGTAGTGGATTTATGCTAATAAATACCCCATAACTTATCCTAAATAAATTAAGAATCTTTATTAAGTGGTTTTATATAAATAAAAATAATTTTTCATGACCTAAATAAAGTCTTGCACAGGAGTCTTACGATACGCGTGACCAGTAGAAAGTCTTGCGAAAGGATATCAAAAAGGAATATTTAAAAGTGAAGTGTGCATTGAGTAATTGTGCACATAGGAATACCTATTAATATCATGTGATCTGCATGAATTGAATAAGGTCTCAAAATTCACATGATCTAAACAAGTTCTCACTATCTGAGAGATCTAAACGAGGTATCATGATCTGTGTGAATTGAATAAGGTCTATTGAAAGGGTCTTGATAAGGGTTTTATGCATTGGGTATTGGTAGAATAATTATAGTCATAAGACTATAATGAATAACACAGAGTCTCGTGGAAGAGTCACATGATTCATGTGATCTGAAGGGTGACTAATGAAGGGGTATCATGGAGGGGACTTGAAGAGGATTCTTGTGCAAAGTTGGTTGCCATATCATTATTGAAAAAAAAACATAAATACACACATGAGTGTGAATCAATTAAAAATTAATTATCTGAAGAGTCTATTCAAGTAGCAGTATGTTCACTTTAGAGAGAGATCAACGATCTTTTAAATTGTGAATGATTTTAAACCAGGAGGGACAATGAGTCTTCTCTAAAAATTGTAATAGTAATGAGATTTAGTGGATTTTTTACATTGAAACATTGAATTTTTATTCTCCTTGGATGTATCCCAGTGAGGGTTAACTTGTACCCTATGAATATTTTAATTTCTATTTATATTGTGTAATATTAAAGGGATATAAGGTAGTTTTTTCTAACAATGAAACAAGATCTGAAGAGATAATTGTTTTAATATATCATCTACTGATTCATTCCCTCCTATTAGGGTATTTATCCAAGTGCTAATAATTAGTATCGAAGGGAAATGTTAAAATCCATGTTTCTCTCTTAGTTGTTTCAATTGAGTTTGTTAGTCATAAAGGGATTTTGATCTTCTATGGAAACAATTGACAGTTTTGGAAGAATTAGATGCGGTGATACTTTCGATCATTATATATGGATGTCTTTATAGCTATGGTGTATGTTATTTATTCTAGAATGTACAATGGTGTTTTATTAGAAGCATACTTAAGATAATTTGATGATGATGCAAAATGAATTCATGCCTTAGGAGAAGGTTTATCAAACATAATCTACATGAAGGTGATGTCATGTAAGTCAATGCATGCCATGTGGGAAAAGCTACTAAATATCTATTTAGGTGATTCAAAAGATAGAGAATAAAATTTATATTTTCTATTAAACAAATATAATTATCTGATAATGAAACCCAATGAGTCTGTATATACATTGTTTGATGGGGTAAATGTTGTCATAGAAGACATGTATGGTCTCAAATAAATTCTTAAAGATTTAAAGATCATTTAGCACATCTAGAGAATAATTCCACCTCAATTCAATCTAAAAGTTTCTATACTAGAAGATAAATATGAAAAGGATCTAACATTGTATAGATTATAGAGTACTCTTGTCATATACGAGATGAGAAATGATGATAATGATTATGTTGAAAAAAGAAAATCTAAAGAGGTTTCTTTCAAGGCCATGATGAAGCTAACTATAGAGGATGACCAGAAAGAAGAAAAGTTGAATGAAGTCATGTTATTACTTTCCTCAAAAATATGAATGAGAAAAGGAAGGTTCAAATGGAAACTTCCCCTAACATGATTTCAATGTGTAAATGTTAGACATATTGTAGAAAAGTGCCCCATGAAGTTACAAGATGATGATGAAGATGAAGTCAAAATTTTCCTGAAAAATTATTCAGCCTATATGAAAGGTAAGAAAAATGAAAATAAGAATTTCTTCAATAAAAATAATATTCTTCCACTAGAGAATGATAGTTTTGAAGAAACCAAGGTTAAAAAAAATATAAGACTCTAAGGGTCATAAAAAATATGCTATGGTGGCACTTGTGGGTAATCCCTAGTCAAGGGAAGAAAATAAAGACGATGAATGATAAGTCAAAGGAAGAGTTGACCTTCAGGTTGAATTAGAATCCTCACTTGAGAAGATAAATATTCAGGGAGATAAAAATAAATAAATCCAATAGGATGGCTCATGATTCTAAACTATATATGCCGAAACAAGTAGAATATAACTCTAATATGAAGGATGAAATTGAAATGATCATATCTAAAAAACAAGATAAATCAGTGAAAGTTGTTGAGTTTAAAATCAAGGTTGAAGAGCATACCAAGGTTATCAATGTTCTGAATAACATAATAAAAGATAAAGTAAACCATATTGATGAAAATGATGAAGAATTTTTCATCCTATTAATAAAGGTAAAGGATTAATAGAAAATCTTGACTCCTTATATGATTTTGGGATCCCAGGTTCCACAGGCGACATAAAAAGTAAAATTAGAATCTGTATGTCCAGAAAAATAGTCAAAGGAATGTCTAGAGAAGAATATGTTATATCAAAATGAAACTACTAGAATGAGATTTTATTGTAAAAAGAAAATATTAATGGTTGTTGTTAGACCACAAGTTCCCACTCTAAGGTCTTAGATTTATTTGGGTATGAATAAGAATCAGAAGATTCAGAGAACTCGAGGGAAAATATGTGGTTCAAAAATGATGCCCATGAAAACAACTTGTATTAGGTGTTATTTCTGTGGAAATATGGGTAATTTTTAAAATTTCTATTCCATAACCAAGAGGTATTTATAGGAGTAAATTCAATAGAGTATGACAAATAGAGTTCAGTATTCCAAGAATTCTTTTTATGGTCATTGTTTTTGGTGTGGAGGATTCAGACACATGATCATATCTTGTTTGTCAAAAATGTAGAGGAAGTTATTGAAGCAGACCCAAATAAATTGCATACAACACCTCAAGTGAACATCAAATGAGATAATAATTCAAAATCAATTTTCATCTTTGAAATATGAGGTTAGACCATCCAACTCAGAAGAAGATCAAGAACATCTGTCAGTATCAAATATGAAGCCAAAGTCATGGATCAAAAAGAAAAGAGATAAGTAGGTAGTGGTTTTAGAGATTACCTTAAAAGAATCAAATCAAAATAGAATATATATTATTGATAGTGGATTCACCTCCAATATGATAGGAAATAAAAATCTAATGACAGGAATTAGGTATAACAAAGATGGTGTCATAAGATTTGGAAATGACTGGTGTGGCCTTAAAATCACATGATTTTCCACATATTTTATTTAAATTTTTAATAATTTAATTAATTAATCATGCCTCTTTTAATAATTAATTTCACTTTTGTAATTTTAAAATTAAATTTATTATATAATTTATTATATAATTAATCTTGTATTTTTTAGATTTTAAAATCATTATTTTTTATCTATTTTTATCTTTATTTAGTTATCTAATTACTTTTTTTGTTTTGATTATACTTAAATTATTAATTTATATTTTGTTTTAATTAATTAAGAATCTATCCATTATTTATTTAATTAACTGAATCTTTAATTTAATTATATATCTTTTAACATTGTTTCATTTTAATTATTTAACCTTAATCAATTTTACTAATTAATTTGATCTAAAAAATTAATTTAGTTCTTTTAATTTAAATATTTTAATTAAAATTATTAATCTAAAACAAAATCATAAATTTGATCTACTTTTTATTGTATGTTAGTGATTAATTTAACTTTATTTTTTAATTTTTAGTTTTTTTTTGTTTTGAATTTGTTAATTATTCATCTATTTTAAATTTTCAATAATTTAGTTTTAAATTTGAATATTAATTTATTTAATTAATTGTTTTAGTTTTAAATTTTATTTTCTTAAAATTTTAATTGCTTTAATTTTTAATTATTTTTTTTGTTTTAGTTTTCGGTTTAACTGTGAGTCACCGACATACAGAAAATAGAAGATCCAATAGTGTCTCATAAGACACTGCCAACCTCTTGCTTCCACTAGCCAACAAACATGGGACATCGCCAACCCAATGGTGTCTTGACACACTGTCTACCCTTCTCCAAATTCAAACCACCATAGAATCATCCTTCTGCTAGACTCAAGCTTCCTTCAAACCCAGCCTGAGAAAGAATCATACCGCCAACCTCTTTTCTCTCGAAACACCACTAGACTTCACCTTCCATCACCTCCTCCCCACCCACCACTGTACAATAGTGCCTCCTAGAAACCATTGTATTTCAACAATTCAAATCTATACCTTCCACCACAATTCCTCACACTGCTGGTTTGAAAACTTATGATGGAATTGAATCACTATCAGCTCAAGATTCCACCAAATAATCAACCCATCATCGCAATCCACTCATCACCACCAAAAAATTGAATCAAACCAGATCTATAAATATCAACACACTATCATAAACTAAACCACTATAGATCCAAACCATCCCTATTGAACCCCCAAACCAATACTGAAAATATCGACCCCTCACCATCATCTTTGATATTTCGATCATCACTGACATCACTAAGATCCTGATTCGCCTCCTATACACTAATGTCGTCATGATCCAAACTCCCCTTGTGCAGATCTAAAACATGAATTGTCGTTGTGGAGGCTGAGCCACTACTATGGAGGAAGGAATGTCGAACCCACCGATAGTAGTGTCGAAGACGTTGTCTAGGTTGGTTCCATTGAAGGGTGATTGCTGGTGAATAAGACCACTAAGGAGGAGGCACCACTGTGGAGAGGGTGGCTAGGACGTCATCTCGAGGAAGGAAAACCACCTACTGGCCGCGCTTGGATGGGGGGGGGGGCAGATAATAAAATAAATAAATAAAACAAAACAAAACAAAATAATAAAACTACAATAATTAAATACTAATAATAATAGAAATAAAACTATAATTATTAATAATTAATAAGATTAATTAGTAAAATAAAATAAAATATATTAATCGAGTAAATTAATATAAAATAAATAAACTTTAACAATTTAATTTAAATCTAATAATAATAATAAATTAACCTAATAAATAAGTTAATTAATTCCAATATTTAATAAAATAAATAATTATAAAATTAATTAACTTATTAAAATAATAGGTAATAAGATTAAAAAAATCTTTATAAATATGTAAAAATATTAATATTAAATAAATAAATAATTTAATAACAATAATTAATAATTTTTTAAATAAAATAAAATAATTAAAATAAAAATAACTGTTAATTAAATTAATTATTAATAAATTAATATTAATTTCAAATAATGATTAATATAAATTAAATAACATAATGACTTATTAGTTACTTTAATCTAATAAATTTTAATAATAATAATTAACTAAATAATTATATATTTATTAATGTAATATTATTAGAATTTTGACTTTTAAATATATTTTATTTTTTTATTATGCATATGCATGTTCAAGATGGAATCACATCCAGATTCATCCTAACCACTAGAAGTAGTCTGTTAGAATAGATTTACTAGCAGGATGGAGTATGGTAGAGAAGATGCAATGTGTTCGATGACTTAGTGAAGAACGATTAAAGTCGGTGTTGGCTGTAGGTGACCAACCAATAGAAAACAAAGGATACAAATTAAGTGAATCAGTAAGATGGAAGAGGGATATTTAGGGATATCATTCATCAGAGACAATCTTTCATAGATACATTTCATCTCAGAGAAGGATTCAAATGACATTAATATAGAGACTTCTTGGAGATGAGTAAGAGCATAATAGTAGACTGAGTAAGAGAGAGACAGAGAGACAGAGAATGAAAACAACACTATTTGTAATTGTTTAAGAGGGAGATTTATTTCTCCCTCACATTCATTTTTCTCCATCAATTTCTATTAGAAATGTTAATTCTTTTTTATTATGATCTATGGCTAAAAATTTTAACTCGGGGATTTATAATCATGTTGGTTCATATTTTTCTACTTATTCACAAATTTTAATCTTCAAAATTTAGAACTGATCAGCAAGATTTGTCCAAGATCTTAATTTTAAATTGTTTCACACCTCTAGAATTTTATTTCATAACTCCAAGATCAATATACAAGATTGATCATGAATGAGTTTCTCAAATTTTAATTTCAAAACTTTTAAATATTATGGTGATTTATATTCCATTGATTCCACTACTACAAATACCCCTTTTATCAGTGCTAAAAATGGCCTTTAACAATACTAGAAAATCACTGTTAAAGCCAGCGAAGATAAAGGGGGGTCCCCTTTATCAGCGCTCCAAAAAGCGCTGATAAATGGGTCCTTTATCAGCTCTTTCTTTTTAGCACTAATAAAAGACCCAGTTTATGAGCGCTTTTTTTTAGCGCTGATAAAACTAAAAAACTTAAAAAAATTAAAAAAAATATTGTCAATCTCAGGGGGGCTTTTTACAGTGCTTGAGCCCCCCCTTTATCATCGTTTTCCTACACCTCCAGCACCTGTACGCACCGCCTACACCCTTTATCAGTGCTATAAACCACCTTTATCAGCGCTAGCCCCTTAAATTCACCCTTACGTGCGCACCCCTGCCTCCACCTAGATTTGATCTCGAGACCTCCCCCCTGCGTGCCTGAAGCCTTTTCCACTCCCCTATATTGATTTTTCTCTTATTTATGATATATCTATTTATTTATAAATATATTTAGTTATATTTATTCGTATAGTAATATATATTTATATTAATATATATATAATTATATTAATATATATATTTATATTAGTATATATATATATATTTATATTAATATATATATTTATAGTTACATTTATATATATATTTATAGTTATATTAATATATATATATATAGTTATATTAATATATATAGTTATATTAATATATAGTTATATAAATATTCATATATTGGTATTTTAAATAAAATGGATATTAGTTATTATTTAGATAAAGCTAATATATTGGAAACAACAATTTCATCTAATCCATCACAACATAGGTATGATATACTGGGAGTTGAAGGAAAATTAAAACAAAAATGGTTTTCTCGATGCACCATGATTCATGGAACCTGATGACCCTCTATCGAGCAAGCGGAACCAGTCCTATACTAATCATTGAATATAATAGTACCATGTATTTGTAAATATATATATTTATAGTTATATTAATATATATATAGTTATATTAATATATATATAGTTATATTAATATATATATAGTTATATTAATATATATATTTTTATATTAATATATAATTACATAAATATTCATATATTGGTATTTTAAATAAAATGGATATTAGTTATTATTTAGATAAATCTAATATATTTTATATGTAAATATATTTAATTATTTCTTTAAAAAATTAAATTTTTAGGTGTGAATATATAAAAAATATGTACATATAGTTATATATTTGATTATAAATAGCAGTGCATTATAAAAAATGATAAAATTTCAAAGATATAATATCAATATGAATGTAATACCTTGGAATAAATTCAGTCCCCACAAAAAAAGGCAATAATACCCCCTTAAACAAGGCTGAAAATCCACATAATGTTAAAAAATCGGGTTACCCCAACTAAAAACTCAGTTTGAGAGGCCTTCTGGGAGTTTTTTGGCCTCAAAAATACATTTACTAGGGTCCCTCAAGATCACAGGGGTGTAGATATCGTCGCAATATTAAATTTGATATGTGGTAGAGCTCAAGCGGACACCCGTATCAAAAGTTATGGCCGTTTGAAGTTCGAGTTGTGTTTTCAACATATTTTGGGTCTTTTTTTAATTTTCTGATTTTTTGGGTCTTCAAATTGTTATAAAAGGACTATTCCTCTATAATAATTAGAAAATTATTAATTAAAAATATTTTATTAATTTTTTATAATCCATTTTCACTAAATATCTTATATATTAGGTATATTAAGTGTAAATGTATATTTATACTTATCTAAATTATATTTAAAAATTATATATTACATTTATATCAATATAAATATATTTATATATTTACATATTAATATATTGTTTTTAATTATTTTTTTTGAAGTTGAACCTTTATCAGCGCTACAAAAAAAGCGTTGATAAAGGGGGTCCCTTTATGAGTGCTTTTTTGTTAGCACTGATAAAGGTTGGCGCTGGGAAAAACCGTTTTTGTGGTAGTGGTCATTTTTAACTATCATTACAGTTTGATTAATCTTAGAGTGATGATTTCCAAGATTTCATATTTCTATGGGTTTGATATCCCAGTGAGGTATATTTAACCAAAAATTCCTCGAGTTTGTGAATTCAATTTCAATTTTGTGAAGATGTTATTATTTCAACCAGTAGTGTTAGTATTTTACTGATCATTTTTCTAGAATCATATTCCTCAATCTCTGTCTTCACTACTTGATCTTAATTTCTCCAATAACAATTATTTATATACAAAAATCATTGTCTCATCATTATTATTTTAAATAAAAATAAAAAAGTAAAAAAACTAAATGAAAAAAAATATATTTTCACCCAGTGTTTCCAATAGTAGGTTTTGTTTGAAAAAATTAGGTTTCACTACCTACCCTATGTGTTTGACCATAAAAACCTCTATACAATAGTAAGAGATATAATTTTTTAAACATTGTAATTAATTTAACTATGATTGAGTCATTTTTTTAGCACCATAGTTGGAGAAGGCTTCATGCGACCATTTTTTAGAACATTAATAAATTTCAAAAAAAAAATATTTCAAAAAAAAACTTAAAACAATATGCTTCTTTAGTTGATTTTCAAAATTATATTATATGAATTTGAATGTGTGTGTTTAATTTGTTTCACTAGAAAAAAAGGAAGTGCATGAAGGTTTGAATCATGATAGTGGTTATTTTGGTGTATTTTGTTGTTATCATGGGCACACCACATGGAAGTGTGTCTATAATCAACGATAAAAAATTAATCACTTTGAAGAAAATGAACATCACTTTGAGACCAGACCTGATTTAATAGAAATATTTGACCAAATTTTTTCTGAGATACATGCTAATATGGATTATAGGCTGAACCAAAACCAATAACTTCAATTAAAAATTCCCAATAACAAGATAAAAAACTCCAAAATTTAGAAATCATATTCTTAGAGTTACAAAAAAGGTTAAAGGAATAAGAAGAAATTGAAATAAATAAAAAAGAATTTGTTTTAGAAGAAATTGAAAGACAAAGTGAAGTGGATTGTGAGGTTGAAATTATGGATGTTCAATACACTTTATTTGAAGAATATGATTCTAAAGAAGAGAAAAATAATGAAATAACCAACTCTCATAATGATAAAATCAATTCTAATGATCCATTTAAGAACCTAAATAGAGTAGAGTAAGATTTTTTTTTAATAACTAAAAAAATTGAAGAAGAATGAACTATTCTCTACATGGTTCCTAAGTTTGAAAAGGTTCACTATTATAGGAACTTTGAAAAAGTGATTTTTTAGGTTGAAGATAATCTCTAAAATGAAAACTTAAATGTTAAAAAACCTTCACCCAATTTTTTTGAAATTTTAAATAGTGAACCTGAACTTGATATTAGGTATATTTTGGGAGCAAACAAAAAGCCTGAAATCACAGTTTGGGATAATTTTAAAAATATTAATAAAAGTGATCTCAATGATTTTTAAAGTTTAAACCCAAAAATCATTAAAATTAATTTGAATGAAGTAGATAAGATAATTATTTTTAAATAAAGGTTAATTTATGATATTTCACTTCCATATTCTAAGATTAATCACTTTTCTAAAACATTGTGCACTGAAATGGAAAATAGTGTTGAATAACTTGGGGAAAAATGTTTTAATTTAAAAATTATGAAATCTGAATTTATTGAAGATGAACTGAACATTTTTCCCCTTAAAATTGAACTGGAATAGTCAAAAGTCATTGGTTTAGAGAGTAAACTTTTTGATTTTTAACTTGAATGAGAGACTGAACAAACATTAGAGGATTTAAGAAGGGTTAATTTTTTAGAAGCAACTGATGATAATTTATCTATTTTATGGTGTGGAAATTTTGGAAGAGATCTATAACATTGTGAGAATTGAATCTGTTATTAGTCAAATAAATTATATTCCCTATTGTTCACACCCTTCCTCAATTGAATCAGGTGAATTATTCCATCTAGAAACTAAGAGTATTTTAGAAAGAGAGTTACACCCGAGTTCCAATGTTTCTAAATCTTTTTAGTAGAATATTTCTACCCTTTTTGAACCTGATTGGTAGAAATATTTCACAATCACCCATTAATTTGATTTTTTAGGGTTTAATTTGAGAGATATAGTTTCAAGGATAATGTCACACATTTAAGAGCACCTTGTTTACTGATAAAACTTAAAGAGAATTCAAAATTTTTCAAATATGATTTTATTTTAGAAGTGGACAACACTACTATAAAGAATTACTTTGATGTGTATGGGATTAAAAGATTATTGGTAGAGATTTAGGGATTTCCTACTATTTCACCTGATCTTAATTGTCTTTCAAATACTAAAGTGAATTTGGGTGATGAATATACTTCTGAACTTGAATACTCCCTTGAGTAGTCCCTTAATGTTAAAGGCTGTTTCTTAGGTATTTTTACCAATTATAAGAGTCTAGTTTCTATTTTTATAAGTTTAGGTGCCTAAAAATTTCAATATTCTATTAAAAATTAATGGGATAAATACTTTTGGTTGTTCATAGATAAAAAAACACATCTTACTAGTGATTTTGGTTTATTTCTAGGGGAGTTTGGCTAGGGACTTTAAAACTAGAGTTTCATGGGAGGCAACCCTTGATTTTATCAATTTCAATAAAAAAAGTTTTGTGCTTTAAATAAAGTCTATCTGAAGACTTAAAATTTAGTTATTCATGGGATTAAACCCATGGTTTTTCTTTATTTTTAATTTTGTTCTTGATTTTTTTTGAATAAAATGATGCTTGCTCTGTCTCTTATTCAACTTCTATTGGATATGAATTTTGGTCTTCTTGGTCTGTGTATTTAGAAAAGGTTGTTTCTTGTGTCAATAAAGGAGTAAGTTTTCTTTTTTTCTCAAGTTATAAGAAGCTGCAAGATGGAGTCTCACTAGACTAAATTCCCTAAAATAATACCTTTAGTTTTTCATTACATTTGAGTTTCATTTGTTGTTTTCATATTCTTATTTTTTATTTTCAAATGAGTTAGAATTGAACAAACTAGAGGATTGAATTCAGTTAATATGGAGGAATTAATTTTGGGATTAATTTTAAGAGAAATATTCTTAAAACAATGATTTTTTATTTATGAAACCTCTTTTCTTCTCTTCTTCTTATTTTTACTGTCTTTACTACATGTGTTGGTTGCTGGAAATTTTTTATACATGTGATTTTCTGTTAAAAAATTTCTGCATTGTTTTTTTCTTTATTATAAATTCACGTACTTTGTTAAATTAAGTGTGGGGGACTTAAACACCTGGTTTTTTACTTTAAGTGAACATGGTTACCTAAGCTTGATTTTTTAAGGTGTTTAGCATACATTTTTTCTCTGCTATTGAAAATATGGTTGAATCAAATTTCTTAACTTGCATACACCCTATTCACTTGGCACTCAAATGTTTTAAATTCTACTACTTGGAACTTAATTGAAAAATTCTTTTCACTAGATTTAATTATAATACATGTGATCCTACTATAAAATATTTTTTATGGAAAATAAACTTTTATAGTTTCTCTGTAACTCATTTACATGTCATCAATCTATTGAAATGAAAATATGTTTTAAGATTTAATAGTCAGTTTTTTTGTCCACCTTTCAATTCAACTTTTGGGACAAAGTTAAGTTTTAAGTGTGTTGGAGAGGGTCTTAATTTTTTGTGTTAATATATTCTTTAATGTATTCCATAAAATTCCTCACCCCTTCAATAAAATTTCTTGTAAAAAATGTCTAAAATTTATGAATTCTTTAGGCTTTGTTTAGTACTTTAATTTAGTCTTACTTAATGAATAATACTTACTAGTTATTGAGGGTTGCTTTGAATCTGAATTTTTTAAGGATGAAAAATTACTGAGTGAAGTTGATTATTATACTTATGAATTTACAATTTATGAATTGAGAATGAGAGTGATACATGATAGATTTATGTGTAAATTATGATCATAACCCTAAGAAACTAGAGATTTAAACTTCAACCTGGGGGAATTTATTTTTAATATTAAAAAATAATCACTTTATTAAGACAATTTAAATGGTAGTCATTTAAGTCTTTTGAATCTAGAGTAAAATGGAAAATGGGAACCCATGGTGAACCTCTAAGACACTATCCAAAATGTGTGTAAGTAAACCCTTTGTACAAATTTAATAAGTGTTTATGCACAGTGCTTTACACAAGCTACATGGATGATTAAAATTCAAAAAAAAGTGCTTAGTTGTCAAAAATGACTTCATTAAGCTGAGGGGAATTTTGAATTCCAGAGGAAGAAGGGGAAAATTGGATTATATGAAAATCATTTAAGTTGTATCAATAAAATTATTTCAAAAAAATATTTATCTTTTCTTTATAACCTAGGTGAAGTTCAAAGTAGAAGGTGCCTTTTGTTAGGATTGTATTTCCACATTTTTGTACCCTATTATCAATTTTAGTTTTATGACTAGAACTTTAATTGAAGAAATTCATTAAGTGACTCATATATGAGGCATGGAACCCTCATAAATAAATGATTCTTTTCTCCCTTGATCATCTAGTGAGTATTTGAATTTAGAGAGGACTTATTTTGAACATTCATTTTTAAAAGGTTTTTTTACAGTTTTTGGTCTTCTCCTTTTAAACTGCTAGACATGCTTCATTTTTATTTTTTTTTGTAAAAAGAAATGTTTGTGTTTTTCAAAATGATAAAAATCAAGGTGTTTATTGAGGAAAATCAATGACTAAGTGTGGGGGAATCTGATGTGGCCTTAAAATCACATGATTTGCCACATATTTTATATAACTCTTTGATATTTTAATTAATTAATCATGCCTCTTTTATTAATTAATTTCAGTTTTTCAATTTTAAAATTAAACTTATTATTTAATATATTCTATAATTAATCTTGTATTTTTTAGATTTTAAAATCATTATCTGCATTTTACTCATTTTTCTCTTTATTTGATTCTCTAATTACTTTTTTATATTTTAATTCTACTTAAAATATTAATTTAATTTTTTAATTAATTAATAATTTATCCATTATTTATTTAATTAACTATAAATTTCATTTAATTATACATCTTTTAACATTGTACTATTTTAATTATTTACCCTTAATCAATTTTACTAATTAATTTGACCTAAAAATTAATTAAATCTTTTAATTTTAAATTTTTAATTCCAATTGTTAATCTAAAATCGAATCATAAATTTTATCTAATTTTTCTTTAAAGTTAGTGTTTAATTAAATTTTAAATTTTAAATTTTTAGTTTTCTATTTTGAATTTGTTAATTATTCAACTATTTTAAATTTTCTTTAATTTAGTTTTTAATTTGAGTGGTTATTTATTTAATTAAATTTTTTATTTTTAAATTTTATTTTCTTTAAAACTTAATTGTTTTAATTTTTTTTATTAATTTTTGTTTTAGTTTGCAGTTTAACTGCGAGTCACCAACATGTAGAAAAATAAAAGATCCAATGGTGTCTCATAAGACACCAACAACCTATTGCTTTCACCAGCCAATAAACATGAGACACCGCCAACCCCACAATGTCTCGACACATTGTCATCCCTCCTCTTATTTCACACCACCATAGATTCATCCTTCCACCAAGCTCAAGATTCCGTCAAACCCAGCATAAGAAAGACTCATACTGCCAACATCTTATCTCTCAACACACCACTAGACTTCACCTTCCATCACCTCCTCTCCACCCTCCACTATACAATGGTGCCTCTCAGACACCATTTGATATGATACCTTATGTGCGTGTGATATCTGTTGGTGAAAAAATGCAGAAACACAAGGGGTGAAGTGAGAGAAATTCAATAAGGAAATGCGAAGGAAAATAAAAGGGGAAGAGGGATGATCAATTAGGACCCCAAGGATACTTTCCCCTTGAAACTCTAATTATAAAGCGCCAAAAAGGTTTATTAATTCTTTGATGAGCCTTACTTTCATTCACCTGAGAACACAAGAAACCCAAGCATAATAATGCTAAAAAACACTCAAATTATAAATTCACCTTCAAAGGGTACAATGAGGTGGTTATTTATATCCAAATGGGAGAGATAAATGTCAAACAACTAGCCCAAAAAAGTCTAAAGCCTAAAAAACAATTTTTGAATTTTCTTACACAAGCTCATAGCTTTAGGGGATAAGATATCCATAAAAAAGACTTTTTGGACCCCCCAAAAGTCTTTGAAGATTCCCACCATGAATTTGGAGATAAGGGCCCCACCACTTTTGACTTTGAAGATTTCTTTCATGCATGTGGATTTAAATTTGTGGGAGCATTTGGGTAGGCCATTTAGGTTCACTTTTGGGATTTAATAAGTGTGATTAAAGGCCCATTTTCTCCTCTCATGCATTCATGTTGGGCCTCCACTTGTAGATTTAAAGTAGGGCCATGTAAAGAATATTTAATTATCCCCATTCTTCCTATTGTCATTGGGACAAACATCCCATGCAACGAGAATTGTGCATTTTATGCTTCTTCCACCATTCATGCCATGATCGCTCTCGAATCCTCGATTCATATTCCCATCATGATTCTCATCATTACCTCCATCTTTAAAAAGTTTTGTCCTAGAATTTACATATTCAAAGGGAAGAAAATTAGTAACATTAAAGGTAACAATCAAATTTTTATAACATTCAGGTAAGTTAGTCTTGTAGGAATTGTCATTGATCTTCTCTAAAACATAGAAATGACTATCACCCCAATTCATGGTATTTGACTTTATTTGTTCTGAAAATCTTCCTTGTTGCAGGTATTTCCATTCCAAACTCCCTATACCAAATAGAAATTGTTTCCAATAATTCTTTACTCGACCACCATATTCTCAAAATAAAGTCACAACACAAGAGGGAAAAAATGGTGAAGTTTTTTAGTTGCAAGGTAATCATCCTTACTAAGGAGTAAGACCACTTTATTTCTTAATAAATCTATTTTTCACCTCACTTGTTCCTAAAAATAATCTCACCTTTCGCTCAACACTCTTTCTTTTAATTATTTGATTTCCCTTATTTCTTTTTTATGTCACTCATCACTCCTTTTTCACTCTCAATTTTTTCAATCTTCTCATTTTCGTTATTTTTATCTATCTTTTCTTTTTCACTAAACTCATAACACTCTTTTTTATCACTATAATTTTTAAATTTCCCATGTCTTCTTTCACTCCTTTATTTTCTCTTTTTTGTATTCTTCCTCTATCCTCACTTGATCTTCATATGCTTGTATGGGACTGAGCAGAGTTAAAAAAATATTTCCACCACTAAAAGAAATGTAGAAATAGTTAGCATGGAAATCATATATAATACTATGATCAAAATGACATGGACTTCCAAGTAGTAACTGTTTAACATGCATTGGAGCAACATCACAAAGCAGCTTATCATGATATTTTCTTATAGAAAAAAGAAACTGTGGACTCTATTGTGACTTTCACTTCTCCACTATCATTCAACCACTACAACCTATAAGGTATTAGATGATTTGAAGTAGGAAAAATCAACTTCTCCATCAATAAGGTGTTGGCCACATTAGAACAAATTCCACTATACACGATAATACTACATACCTTCTATTTGATGTGGTATCTCATATGAAAAATGTGCTCACATAGATCCTCACCATGATCATCTTTTGGTTTAATATTTATAGCTCTTCTTTCCACAAATTCATATTTATGTATGGGTTATTCAACTTCCACATCTAAGCACTTTTCCAAAGGAGGCATTTCATCCTCACTAAAGCTCTCTCTATGGGTGTCTCTATTATGCAAAACATTTAACATCCTTTTGTTTGGGAATTGAGAGATGATATGTCCATGTACCTGGCACTTAAAACACTTAATATCATAAAATTTAGAAGGAAAATTTGTGTAACCTTTTCCTTTCAAATAAGAAGTGAAAAACTTGTTTTTGGCCACTTCTCTTTATTTTGGTACAAATTCTGAATCCCTTGGTTTTGTTTCATTCCACATAGAAGTCAATTTTGGCTATTTTCTACCATCTTTCCAAAAAATAAGGGAACTTACTTGACTCCTTATAGAATATAGTTTTTTACCTTAACCACCTTATGAATCAACTCCTCTATGTCAATGTAGGTTTTAATTTCCACCACATCTCGAATTTTTGGATGCAATCCATTGATGAACCTTTATATTGTGCCCTCTTGATCCTCCTCCAAATTGGATCAAATCATTGACATCTTCATTTCTGTGTAGTACTCCTCCACACACAGGGATCCTTGAACAATCCTTTGCAAATTCATATGTAAATATCTGTAGTAATTAATAGAAATTTACCTTTTTGCGCATTACTAGATTCATTTATTCTAGAGTTTGAATTGGCCTTTATCCGTTCCATCACTGAATCACTTGTAATTGGTCCCACCAAACACTTTCATAATCATTGAACTCAAGTGATTCAAACTATACCTTCTTCTCCTCTTGGAAATTGTGAAATCCAAACACATGTTCAACCTTCCTCTACCACTCCAAATAAAGTTTGAGGTCACTCTTCCCTTGAAAGGATGGAAGTGTCATTTTGATACTTCCCAAGTCATTTTCTCTTCTAGCACCATGTTTCCTTCACCTAAAAAATGATTTTTCAAAACCACAGTTTTCTCCCTAAACTTCATAAAATCCTTGCCTTCATTGTGACCATGAAGTAGAGGAATTTTTCAAATCATCCAACATTGCATTCAACCTTGTACATTGGTCAGTAAAATATTTCATGAATAACTTAACTTCCATATTATTTATTTCACCTTCACTCGCCATTTTTTTAAATCATCACACACTCTTTATATTTTTTTAAATATATCTAGAGGTTCCTCACACTTTCTAGCACAAAAAATTAGTTCCTAAAAGTTTTCTTAAATAGAATCAACACGACAATTAATAAGAAGAAAACAATTCATGGCAACTTTAAAAATTATAAATTTTAAAAGGGTTTGAATCAATGGAGTCCAAGAAAAACGAGACTTAATAAAGAGAAATGGGAGAAAGGGTTATGGATGAAGGTTGTATATGGATGAAAGAAAGAAGTTGGAATAGAAATATTGGATTATAAATTCACTGAATTTGTGCTAAAGGGCCAACACAATGTGTAATAAAGTTCAGCATCTTTTTTTTTGCTTTTTTTGTTTTTGTTTTGTTTTTTTTTTATTTTTTTGCAACTATTTTTTAAATAATTCAACCAAGAGAGAGTGCACAATGATTTGATGTTAGTGTGTGGATTTCAAAAATATGAAAATAAAAAATCCAATAAAAAATATTCCAAAAGGATGAGGAATGAAATTTCTGGAATTTCTGGAATTTCTATAAGACAATATTTTTTAAATGACAGCTTCAAACTTAATTGGAATTGGAGATTTTTAGATTTCATAAAAGTGAATATGTAGCAAGAATTTATTTGGATATAACACCAAATATATGTGTTGGATTTAAGTATTTCCAAATCGAGAAGAAATATGTGATTATAAACTATTAAAATGACATATTATATGTCCAGAAACTCAAAGAAAAAGCAGATGAAAAAGTGGAAGAAAGTATCATCCAGAATTGGTGATAGAAAAAAATGGAAGAAGGGGAAGAAAAAAATATATAGGAGAAATAGAAATATAAAGGAACCTGGTTTCCATTACCTACCTTTGATACCAAATGATATGATATCATATGGGCGTGCGATATCCGTTGGAAAAAAATGTGGAAACACAAGGGGTAAAGTGGGAGAAATGAAATAATGAAATTCAAAGGAAAATAAAAGGGGAAGGGGGGTGATCAATTAGGACCCCAAGGAGACTTGACCCTTGAAACTCAAATTATAAAGCACCAGAAAGGTTGATCACTCCTTTGATGAGCCTTACTTTCATTCACCTAAGAACATAAGAAACACAAGCATAATAATGCTAGAAAACACTGAAATTCGAAATTCTCCTTCAAAGGGTACAAGGAGGTGGATATTTATAGCCAAATGGGAGAGATACATGTCAAAAAACTAGCCCAAAATGTCTGAAGCCTAAAAAACGATTTTTGACCTTTTTTTACACATTCCCATAGCTTTATGGGACAAGATAACCATCAAGAAGACTTTTTTGACCCACCCCAAAGACTTTGAAGATTCCAACCATAACTTTGGAGACAAGGGCCCCACCACTTTTAACTTTGGAGATTTCTTTCATGCAAGTGGATTTAAATTCATAGGAGCATTTGGGTGGGCCATTTAGGTTCACTTTTGGGCTTTAGTAGGTGTGATTAAAGGGCCATTTTATCCTACCATGCCTGCATGTTGGGCCTCCACTTGTAGATTTAAAGTAGGGCCATGTAAAACATATTTAATTCTCCTCAATCTTCCTCTTATCATTGGGCCACAAATCCCATGAAATGGGACTTGTGCATTTTATGCTCCGTCCACCATTCATTCCATGATCTCTCTCGAATCCTCAATGCATATTCCTATCATGATTATCATAAAACTTGAATTCTAACACCACCAATATCGACCTTCCATTGCAATTCCTCACACCATCAGTTTGAAAACTTCTACTAGAATTGACTCACCGTCGGCTCAATCTTCCACCAAATAATAACCCATCATCGTAAGCCACTCACTTCCACATAAAATTGAATCAAACCAAATCTAGAATTCTCAACCCACTATCATCAACTAAACCACTCCAGATCTGAACCAACCCGATTGAAGCCACCAAAGCACCACTTCAAATCTAGACCCCTTGCCACTACCTCTGAGCTTTCGATCTACATCAATGCCACTGAGATCCTAATACACCACCCATACACTAATGTCATCCCAAGCCGAACTCCCCTTTTGTAGATTTGAAATATTATTTTCTTTTGTGGAGGTTGAGCCAATACCATGGAGGAAAGAATACCAAACCCACCAGTAGTAGTTTCGAAGCCGTCATTTAAGCTAGTGCCATCGAAGAATGATTGTTGGTGAACTAGACCACAGAGGAAGAGGCACCACTATGGAGAGGGAGGCTGAGCTGACTTCTCGAGGAAGGAATACACCCTGCGGGCGGTGCTTGGATAAGGTGGGGAAGATAAAAATAAAATAACAATAAAATGAAACAAATAAAATAAAACAAAACAAAACAAAATAATAAAAGTAAAATAATTAAATAATAATAATAATAAAACTATAATAATTAATAATTAATAATTAATAATTAATAAAATTAATTATTAAAATAAATTAAAATAGTTTAATCAAATAAATTAATATAAAATAAATAAACCTTAATAATTTAATTTAAATCTAATAATAATAAATTGAAATAATAAATAAGTTAATTAATACCAACATTTAATAAAATAAATAATTATAAAATTAATAAACTTGTTAAAATAAAAAGTAATAAACATTAAAATATATAGAAAAAAATAATTATCCTTTATAAAGATATAAAAAAATTAATATAAAATAAATAAATAATTTAATAATATTAATTAATTAAAGTTTTAAATAAAATAACATAATTAAAATAAAAATAGTAGTTAATTATAATAATCATTAATAAATTAATATTAATTTCAAATAATAATTAATATAAATTAAATAGCATAAAAACTGAATAGTTACTTTAATCCAATAAATTGTAATGATAATAATTAACTAAATAATTAAATATTTATTAAATTAATATTATAAGAATCATGACATCTAAATATATTTTATGTTTTTATTATACATATGAATGTTCAAGCTGGAATCATGTCCAAATTCATCCCAACCACTTGAAGAAGTCAGTTAGAATGTATTTACTAACTTGAAGGAGGATGACATAGAAGATGAATTGTGTTTGACAACTCAGTGAAGAACATCTTAAGTCATTGTTGGCCGTAGGTGACCAAACAGTAAAAAAAATAGAGGATACAAATTATGTGAAGCAGTAGGATGGCATGGGGAAATTCAAGGATCTCATTCATCAGATACAATCATTCATCAATTCATTCCATCTCAGAGAATGATTCATACGACATTCATCTGGAGACTTCTTGGAGATGAGTAGGAGCATAACAATAGGCCGAACATGAGAAAGATAGATAGACGAAGAATGAAAGTTGTGAGGTTTGTAATTGTTTCAAAGAGAGATTTATTTCTCCCCCACATTCATTTTTCTCTATCAATTTGTATTAGAAATATTAATTATTATTTTGGTTATGATCTTGTGTTAATCTTTAAAACTCATGGATTTATAATTCTGCTGGTTCATATTTTTATGCTTCTTCACAAATTTTAATCTTTAAGATTTGGAATTTATCAGTGAAATTAGTTCAAGATCTTAATTTTTAATTATTTCCCACCTCTAGAATTTTATTTCATAACTCCATGATCATTTATTGAGATTGATCATAAATTTATTTCTCAAATTTTAATTTATAAACTTTGGAATATTATGGTGAGTTATATTCCACTAAGTCCTTTTCAACTATCATTAAAGTTTAATGAATCTTAGAGTGGAGAACTCCAAGATTTAATATTTTTGTATGTTTGATCTCTTGGATAAGGAGATTTAACCAACCATTTTCCATGTTTTTGAATTCAATTTCATTTTTTTGAAGATGTTATTATTTCAACCAGTAGTATTAGTATTTTCATGGGAATTTTTTCTTAAATAACATTCCTCAATCTTGGTCTATAGTGATTGATCTTAATTTCTCCAATAAAAATTTTTCTATAAAAAAATAACTATCTCATCATTATTATTAAACATTAAAATAAAAAAAGTAAAAAAATTAAATGAATCAAAAATATAATTTCACCCATTATTTCGAATGATGGGGTTTGTTTTGAAAAAATAGATTGCACTACCTTCCGTATGGGTTCGACCCTACAAGCTGCTATACAATAGTAAGTAGGATTTATAAATTTTTAAACTTTGGCATCAATTTAATGATTATTTAGTTAATTATAAATGCCTAAAGATCATTAGATTAGGAAAATCTATGTTTTTGGGTAGTGACATGAGATGTGCAGATGTCCTGGTTATTGAAGGTCTCAGTCACAACTTGCTAAGTTTTAATAAAATGTTTGGCTTAGGAAATGATATAATATTTTAAAAAAAGTTTTTTATCATCAAGGGAATGATAGATCACCTTTTTTTCAAGGAAATTATGTGAAGGGGTAACTCTAATGGGTGAGTGGAGAAGAAGACATATGTTTCCCATCTATGGAAGAAGAAAACTAGTATAAGAATCTTAGTCATCTGATCCAATTATCCTCATAAAATATGGTAAAATGTAATGATATTTTAGATCTCCCTAAGTTATCATGTGATCATACTCATTTTTGTGATGATTTTCATCAAGGGAAAATTACTCAAAAGATGTATAAGAAAAAAGATCGAAGGTCAACAAAAGTTCTTGAACTGGTTCATATTGATGTATGTGGACCTATTTCACCAAGAGATATTGATTGGAAGAGTTATTATGTATTTTTCATTGATTATTTCCGTAGGATGGCATGGTTTTGAATTATCACCCATAAGTCTGAGGTGTTTAGTTTCCTAACATGTTATCAAAGGGAAGTTGAAAATATTCTAGATCAAAAGATCCAAATTTATAAACTAATAATGGAACAGAGTTAAAAAAATGAAAAGTGGAGGATTATCTCAAGAAACATGGGATAAGGCACAAATTTTTAGTACCAAGAACTTCACATCAAAATGGAGTGTTTGATAGAATAAATTTTATTATAAAAAACATGGAAAGAATGTTGATTATCAAGAAATACCTTCTCAATAAGTTTTTTAAAAGATCAATGTGGGCATTAGTCTACATTTTTAACAAATCCTTATTATGTCCAAAAGAAGAAAAGACTCCATACGAGTTATGGTATGGAAATAATTCAATATTAAAATAATTTTGAGTTTTCTAGAGTAAGTGTTTTATTCTCAATAAGGAGAAATATAGAAAGTTTGAACCCCATGGAGATGAAGGCATATTTATTGATTAGTAAGGAAAAATAAAAGCATATAAATGCTTCAATAAGTAGCTGGGAAAATTTTTAGAGAAAAATGATGTTTTTATAGTGGAAAAAGAGAAGAATATTCAACAAATCCATGAAAAATATCTGGAGGATAGTGACGAGGAAGTGATAATCTTAGGGGAAGTGAAAATATTTAAGGAATATTCAGAAGAAGATTTATATTACAAGAAGAATAAAATTGTAGATAAACTAAATATCTGAGCTGAAATTGATTGGTATAATAACATTGAGGTTCATATAGCTCTAGTATAGGAAAGGAAGATGAAGACTCTACAACATTTTTTTTATCATAGGTAGATCCAAAGTGTTTAAAATAAGATTCAATAAATGAGACTTGGTTTTAAGCAATGAATTAAGAACTTGACCAAATAAAAAAGAATAAGACATGAGAGATTGTTTCAAGTCCAATAGATAATAATGTCATTAGGGATAAATATGATTTCTATAACATGCTGAATGAAGATCTAATATTGATTATAAACAAAGTATGAATAGTGTTCAAGGGATACTTATAGTGACCTAAGCCTTTTACATATAAAATTATATGATTTTAAGCATAATTATACATTAGAGTACAAGCCAAGGATCGTTAAGTCTAGTGTCTTGGAAGACTAGGTACATATAACATAAAACATGGCGCTAAAAAAACAACTCTTTATTTAATCTTGATAAATAGATCTTAACTTCCTTTGAGCCCTTACATCTGCATATAGTACCTTGGGGAACATATGAACAAAGGGGTGAGCTGAAAATCCCAGTAAGGGAATGAACATAAGGATACATCTTAAGAACATGAGTTAGGAAGCATGGCATAAAGATGCCCAAAGCATGGAACATATGAAATTATATCGTATAAGCATGGGTTCATCATATAAATGTAGAAGAATCATAAAATATTTCTTTGGTATGGGTCAAGGCTAATCTCCAATCCTGTTTCCCATTTTAGTGCGGGTCAAGGCTAACCGCCAATCCCGTTTCACATCACATCTCATGAGACTTAACCTTACCCAATGCATTAGAGCGCTATCTGGGCACACCCATCTCAAAATTTACATGAATATTCTTTCCACATAAATAATATTTCCACATAAATAATAATACATAATCAACCATATATAAACATAAGGATACCCATGGAAAGAATTAGGTACCACAATCATGACATAAATCATAACCAATGAGCGGTATCATGAAAGTGTCCATGAAAGAAATGGATTATAACATACATGGAAGTCCATAGGGTAAAATTGTCTTATAACATGTTATGTGATGTCAAAAAGAATTAAAAACACATAAGGAATGTATTTGAGAAACATTAGCATTAAAACATTTTTGTGCGGTTTTAAGGAAAATACTATAGAGATTTTAAAATTGAAAAGAGGTAAATATTTTATATAAAATAGAAATTGAACCAAGAATTTTTTCATATTAAATATAATTATTTTATAAAGACAATGGTGTCTTAAAACATAGGATAGAGTTCACTTGAAATTGGGTAAAAATTTGAGAAGTTCCTTTAAAACGAGTGTGCTTATTGGGAAGTATCAAGGAGCGATTCACTAAAAATCACGTATATCCATGAAATATAATGAGATATGGATCATGGAACATGAGTTTAGATCATATTAACAGAATTTAGATGTTTTAAATAAAAAGAAAAGACAACTAAATTTTTTTAAAAATAAAGATAGAGCAACCTGAAGGAATAAAGGAAGTTCGGGTAGAATTAATTACGTTTTATCGGCATGGTATCAGGTGTAGCTAAGAAGGATTGATGAGAGAGAAAATGGGTTTCTCCTCACTTAGAAATAAAGAGGGAAGTATGGGGTATGTGTGTAAACATACCCCATAATTATGTATTACACATAAAATGACATAACATAGAGGACAATATTGATTAAAGGGAGAAATGGAGAGGGTCTCTTACCTTAAATCCGTTGGTGTTCTCCAATTGTTATTAAAGACACAAATAAACAAATTAGGCTTATTAATTCATAAGTACAGAACCTATTATATGTGTAATTGATTTATTATAACCCTTTTTAGTTCATTAAAGGACTTCTTGATTAGTTATAATGTTCAATTTCATTGTTCGGGCTCGTTTGTTTACTTGGTTTTAAAAGATCGGTTCACTTATATTCATGTTTGGATAAACATGAAAGATTGAAGTGGTTGCACAAAAGTGAATTTATATGATATTAGTGAACATCCAATAAATTTAATGGTTTTAAATTTAATTTGGTTACTTAGATTGAAGTCAAACTATTATATAAAATCGTAGTGACAACCGTTTTTGTTAATCGGTGGGTTTGATTACAAAGAACATGTTTTGCTTTATAATTTAATACCATTGTACTAAAGGATTAAAGAAGTAAAAATAGGATATATTACATATATAATAATCTGTTTCAACCATAACACAAATGTTTTCATGACCAGAATTAATGATAATCATATAAATTGATAAATCGTTGTCCTTGAATGAGCTAAATTAGCGCATCTCAAATGGTGCTTTCATTTCTTTCAAATAAAAGGTGGGGAAAAAAGAAAAGATAAAGAAATATACCATTATCATAAAAAATTCCAGTACATGTATGTTACTGGATTAATTATACAATTACGGTGAAGGGAGGTGAGAAAAGAAATAAAAAGAAACTAACTTAAAAGAAATGAAGGAATTGGAAAAAGGAATTTACCTCTTGAAACTTCCTCCTTTTAGAACCTCTTAAGGGGAGAGGTTTTGGTATTTTGAAGAGGATAAGATATTTTGGACGTGGGGGAGGACCTTGGGGAGAGATTTGGGCAGAATATTGGCAAGACACAAGGCTTGAGAGGAGTGAAGAGAAGAGGGAGTGAAGGGGGTTTTTATAGTGGAGAGAGGGGATTTCTCAATATAAAATTCATTAATTTATTATTTCCCCACAAGATAAGGAATAGTGAGTGTTAATTGATCAAAAATTGTAATTTTATCATGTGATCCCAAACCAATTGGTATTACATCAGTAGAACATCATTAATGGCTCAATAAATCCATTATTTAGCATTTATTGTAAATTATCGTATTTTACTATTAATCAAAATTCAAGTATTTTAGAAAAATATCAAAAATTTACCCAAACCATTTTTCGACGTGTAAAATCAAAAAAAGAAGTCCATTTTTTAAAAACAATTTTCTAAATATGATTATTTTAATATTTAATTAAAATAATAATTTATTATCAAAAACCAGTTTTAAAACATTCATTTACTCATTCTAAAATATATGTATATCATACTTTCAACTTGAATAATATGTATATATTATCATAGGTAAGGTTACTATTTATTAGGGCATATCACTATTCATAAGGGTGTGTTACTATTCATTAGGTAAGTTACTATTAACCAAAAATTACGTTTTTCTTATCAGACTCCAAATAAATTACTGATTACAACCCTGTATGTCAGATTTTAGAAATTCCAAACACAGAAGTGACGAACTTATGTTTAAAGGTCACTTAGAACTTATTAGTTAATTATGTTGTGTTTTTATATGATTTTATGACATATTTATAGGAAAGGAATTTCTATTTATAAAACATTAGGTCGTTACATTCTCCCACCTTAAGAAATTTCACCCTCAAACTTTCATCTTACATTCTAAGACAAAAAAAGGTGTGGGTACTTTTCCTTCATTGATTCCTCGAGTTCCCATGTTGTCTCTTTGTACTTATGGTTTCACCATAGTACCTTGACCAGATGAGTAGTCTTATTGCATATAACTTTGTCTCTACGATCCAAGATCTTCCCTGGCTTCTCCTCATAGAAAATATCATCCTTCAACTATACCACCTCTGAAGAGAGTACATGTGAATGGTCTAGTATGTACTTCTTTAAGAGGGATACATGAAGGATATCATGTACTATCGACATGGTAGGTGGAAGTGCCAGTTGATAGGCCACAACTCTAACTCGATAAAGGATCTCAAAGGGGCCTATGTACCTGGGACATAACTTCCCTTTATTTCTGAACCTCATGACCTTCTTCCATAGATATATGCATAGAAATACCATATCTTCTACTTTGAATTCAATGTCTCATCGATAGTTATCTTCATAACTCTTTTGTCAACTTTGGGCTACCTTGATATGTTGTTGAATGGTTTACACCTTATCTTCCATTTATTTGACCATTTCAGGTCCTAATAGCTTACGCTCACCGACTTCATCCCAACACACTAGTGTTCTACAACTTTTCCCATAAAGGGATTCATATGGTGCTATTCAGATGCTCAAGTGGAAATTTTTGTTGTAGGAGAATTCAACCAGTGGAGGATGTTGGTCCCATCCTCCTTTGAATTCCATAGAACACTCTCTCAACATGTCTTCCTGTTTCTGAATTGTTTTCTCAGATTGGCCATCAGTTTGAGGATGATAGGCTGTACTGAAGTTCAGTTTAGTGCTTAGAGCATGTTGGAGACTTTTCCAGAACTTCGAGGTGAATCTCGGATCATGATCGGATATAATAGAAAGTTGTACCTCATGAATCCTTACCAATTCTTTGATGTAAATCCGGGAAAGTTTATCTAATGAGAAGTCCCCTCAAACTGCGATAAAGTGAGATATCTTTGTAAGATGATCCACAACAACCCATATAGCATTATTCCCTCTAGATGTCCTTGGAAGTCCAGTGACAAAGTCCATGGTAATGTTCTCCCACTTCAATGCTGGTATGGGTAGTGGTTGCATTATCCCCTTAGAATTTTGTCTCTCAGCCTTCACTTGCTGACATACTAGACACTTTGATGTATATTCAGCAATCTCCCTTTTCATATTGACCCACCAAAAGTTTTCTCAGATATATTTATAGATCTTTGTGCTCCCTAGGTGGGTAGAGAAGGTCGAGCTATGTGCTTCATTCAATAGATCCTTCTTTATCTTTGGATCAGATGGTACATATAATCGTGTCCCAAATCTTACAACTCCTTTCTCATCAATTTTTAAATCAGAGGATTTCCCATTTTTAACAGATTCCACCCTTTTCTGAATTTCCACATCTTTTCTTTGAGCATCCTTTATTTTCTCTAAGATGGATGGTTGAGAAATAATTTGTGAAAGGATTGATTATGTTTCTCCCTTAATTATTCCCATGTCCATCCTTTTCAAATCTAAGAAGATCGGATCCTTTTCAATTCTCATCATTGATAAAGATGTAGGATCCTTTCTACTTTAAGCATCTGCGACCTTGTTTGCCTTACCGAGATGGTAGTGAATTTAGCAGTCATAATACTTGATAAGCTCTATCCATCTTTGATGGTGCATATTAATCTCTTTCTGTGTGAATATATATTTGAGACTCTTGTGGTCAGTATATATCTCACACTTCTCCTCATAGTGATAATGCCGCTAGATTTTTAATGCAAATATTATCTTCGCTAACTCCAGATCATGTGTGGGATAGTTTTGATCATGGATTTTCATCTTTCTTGAGGTATAGGCTATCAATTTATCATTTTTCATTAGTACACAGTGTATGAATTTCTTAGAATCATCACTATACACCACAAAGAGTTCTCCACATAAAGGGAGTGTGAGTACTAGCGCAGTGATAAGACTCTTTTTCAACTCCTTGAAACAGTATTCACATTCCTTTGTCCAGAAAAACTTTACTTACTTCCATGTTAGCTTGGTCATTGGGTTTGACAATCATGAAAAGTTCTTCACAAATTTTTGATAATACCTAGTTATACCTAAAAAGATGAGGATATATTTTACAAATGTTGTCATAGGCCACTCTTCAATTGCCATTGTCTTGGAAGGGTCCACTAATATCCCTTTGCTGATGATAGCATACCCCAAGAATGACACTTCTTCCATCCAAAACTCACATTTAATGTACTTTGCATACAACTCCCTTCACAAAGTCTTTAACACATTATTCAAATGCTTCTCATGTTCCTCCTTTCTCTTGGAGTATATCAGAATATCATCAATGAAGACTACCACAAATTTTTCGAGGTAATATCTAAAGAATCTATTCATTAAATCTATGAAAATTTCTGGAGTGTTAGTGAGTCCAAAGGGTTTCACTATGAACTCGTAGTGTCCATACCCCGTTCAAAAGGCAGTCTTGGGAATATCTTCCTTCCTCACCTTTAGTTGGTGATATCCTGACAGAAGGTACACCTTAGTGAACTAATTGGCCCCACAAAGCTGATCGAACAAATCATATATCCTTGTAAGGGGACACTTGTTCTTTATCATGATTTTATTGAGCTCACGATAATCAATGCAGAGGTTCATTGATCCATCCTTCTTCTTGACGAACAAGACTGGTGCACCCCACGGTGAAGCTCTCGAGTGTATAAAACCCTTCTCCATATTATCCTGTAACTACTTCTTCAACACTTCTAGATCTACATTGGCCATTATATAAGGAGACTTTGAGATATTCAGAGATCCAGGGAAAAATTCAATTGAGAACTCAACCTCTCAGTCAGGAGGAAGACCATGAAACTCTTCAGAAAATACATCAGTGTAATCCCTTATGATGGGCATGTCTTTAAGAAAGATTCTCTCCATTTTCTCAATCATTTGAGCTAGATATGCTTGCTCATAAGGAAACAATATCCACACTTGAGATGAAGATTCTAAAGGAGATTCATCTTCCTTTTTACACTTGTAAAGAATCAGAGGATGATTCGGGATGTTAAAAGTGACCCCCCTTTCCCGACAGTTGATGTTGGCTTTGTATAAAGATAGCCAATCCATGCCCAAGATAGCTTCAAACTCCACTAAAGGAAGTATGATGAGATTTTATGGGGGGTTCAGTCCACAAAAGTTAACTGGGGAGGAGTTATAAACCATGGATGCAATAATTTTCCCATTCTCTATTCTCACAGATAAATTTTCCTCCAAATTTTGAGGTGGTGTTTGAATAGTTCTACTAAACCTGAAAGATATTAAAGAATGCATAGAACCAGAATCAAATAGTACGTTCATTATTCTTGAATGAATAACTAGCATACCTGTCACCAGATCGTTTTCTGGATCCACCTCAAAAGTAGTGATAACATAAGCCCTTCCTTGTTGCCTTGGAGGTTGTTGTTGATTTCTTTTGACAACCCTCGGCTTAGGGAAATTTTTCACATAATGCCCATGCTTCTTTTAGCTGTAAAACTGCACTACCAGCTGAGTGTTGACTTGAACGTTCCTTTATTCTTCTATATTAGTGGGATTCTTCATATCCCAGTGGAAGTTCTTGGCCAGATGACCAAACTTTCCACATTTGAAGCAATTCTTGGTTCCCTTCAGACAGTTAATAGGATACTTCTTCCCGCAATTTTTGCAAGGGAAAAAGTCAGGCTTCTTTCCATCATGGGATTTGTTCGATTAACCACCCATGTTTTTTTTCCATTTTTCAATTCTTTTTACTGGTCCCATGAGACCACTGAGAGTCTCCAATCTCCATTTCAACCTTGAGGGAATAATGGACGATCTCCTCATAACTTTCATAGTCTCTAATTGCCAACACTTTTTGTAGAATTGGATTTAGTCCACTAAAGAAGCGATCCACCTTGCTTTCAGTGTTCATGACAAAGCCACAAATATACCTTGCAAGCCTTGTAAAGTTTGCTTCATATGACCTGATGGACTCATCTTCCTTCTGATTGAGTCTGAGGAACTCTCTTTCCATCTTGAGATGGAGGGTTCGAGGAAAATATTTGTTGAAAAACATCCTCTTGAATTCCTCTCAATACATGGAATCAATTTCCTCTTGAGACTTTATATTCTTGATCAGTGTCCACTACTGATCAGCTTCCCCATCAAAACGATTGACCTCCAGTACAACTTTCTCTTCTTCCGAGCACTAGAGGACGGATAATATCTTTTCAATAGAGTTAATCCATTGTTCCGCGAGGAGGGGATCAGAATATCCACTAAACATGGGAGGACTTTTCTGTATAAATGATTCTATGGAAACTTTCTCTTTCCTTAGAGGCGGCGGGTGTTCTTCCTGATTCATGTTATTATTCATAACTCGTGCCAGCAGAGCAAGTACTGTCATGAAGTTTTGAGCACCTGCTCCCATCATATCAGGCATATCATTAGGGTAATCTTCACATTTCCCATCACATTGGTTGTTGTAATGTGTTCTTCTATTTCCCACCATTATCTAAGAAAAAGAATGTATAATTAGAGGTCTTGAATACTTATTTATTGAGCATAAAAAGGAAAATTTCAACATAAATGGATAAACTTATAAATAAGAATTATATCCTAACTTGTGATTTATTAGGTTTAAATCTAGGTTATCCTCAATCTATTTCTTAACTTATATTCTTATGGGATTTTTTGTCCATTAATAACGGTTTGTACTAAGCTCATGAATCTACCAAAGAATATCCCCCGAGAGTGTTGTAACCAAGAGTGCAGCAATGCCCGTTGTCATGCACCAGTTCCCATTTGAGTCTATCTCAAAGCGGTATTTTTGAGTTTTACCACTAGATACATCTATTCCAGAGTCGCCTTTACCTGATCGTATCCAGATAGGGATGTATTTTCTTGATAAACCACTTACTCAATACTCACCAAAATTTAGGAATGTTTTCTAATACTTAGTCTCATCCAAAGGTTCTCATTAAGGTGCTCTATCCCTAATATCCAAAAATAAATAGACCATCCTCTGATACCAACTTTAGTGACCCAAGCCTTTTACATATAACATTACATGATTTTAAGCATAATTATACATCAGAGTACAAGCCAAGGATCATTAATTCTAGTGTCTTGGAAGACTAGGTACATATAACATAAAACATGGGGCTAAAAAAACACATCTTTATTTAATCTTCATAAAGAGATCATAACATCCTTTGATCCCTTACATATACATAGGGCAACCTAGAGAACATATGAACAAAGGGGTGAGCTAAAAATCCCAGCAAGGGAATAAACATAAGGATACATTTTAAGCACATGAGTTAGAAGGCATGACATAAAGATATCCAAAGCATCGAACATCTGAAATCATATCTTATAAGCATGAGTTCATATAAAAATGGAATCATATAAATGTGGTAGAATCATAAAACATTTATTTGGTACGGTTCAAGGCTAACTGCCAATCCTGTTTCCAATTTTAGTACGGGTCAAGGCTAACCGCCAATCCCGTTTCACATCGCATCTCATAAGACTTAACCTTACCCAATGAATTGGAGTGCTATATGAGAGCACCCATATCAACATTTACATGAATATTATTTCCACTTAAATAATCTTTACATATAAATAATCATAAATAATCAACCATACATAAACATAAAGATACCCATGGAAAGAATTAGGTACCACAATCATGACATAAATCATAACCAATGAGCGTATCATGAGGTGTCCATGAAAGAAAGGCATTAGAACATACATGGATGTTTATATGGTAAAAGAGTCTTATATCGCGGTATATGATTTCAAATAGAAGTGAAAACATATAAGGAATGTATTTGAGAAACATTAGCATTAAAACATTTTTGTGCGGTTTTAAGGAAAATACTATAGAGCTTTCAAAGTAGAAAAGCGGTCAATATTTTATATAAAACCAGAATTGAAGCAAGAAGGTTTTAAGATTAAATATACTGATTTTATAATAATAATGGTTTCATAAAATAGAGGATAGAGTGCACTTGAAATTGGGAAAAAATTCGGGAAGTTTCATTAAAATGAGTGTGCTTATTGGGAAGTATCGAGGAGTGATTCACTTAAAATCATGTATATCCCCAAAAGAGAATGAGATATGGATCTTGGAACATGAATTTGGAGCATATAAACGTAATGTATAAGTTTTACATTAAAATAAGACAACAATATTTTGGTAAAAGAAAGATAGAGAAACCTGAAGGAATAAAGGAAGTTCAGGTAGAATTCATTACAGTTTATCGGCATGGTATCAGGAGTAGCTAATAGGGCTTGATGAGAGACAAAAAGGATTTATAATCACTTAGAAATCAATAGGTAAGTATGTGTAAGGTGTGTAAACATACCCCGTCATTAGGTATTACACATAAAATGGCATAGCATAGAGGACAATATTGGTTAAAGAGAGAAATGGAGAGGATCCCTTACCTTAAATCCATTGGTGTTCTCCACTTGTTATTAAAGACCTAAAGAAAAAAATTATGCTTATTAATTCATAAGTCTAGAACCCATTATATATGTAATTTATTTATTATTCTTGATTAGTTATATGGTTCAATTTCATTGTTCGGTCTCGTTTGTTTACTTGGTTTTAAAATATCAGTTCACTTATATTCAAGTTTGGATAAACATGAAATGTGGAAGTTGTTTTCCAAAAATGAAATTATATGATATTTGTGAGCATAAATTATATTACATGGTTTTAAATTTAATTTGGTTACTTATATTTAAGTCCAACTATTATATAAAACCGTAGTGACAACCGTTTTTGTTAATCAGTGGGTTTGATTACAAAGAACATGTTTTTCATTATAGATTAATACCATTGTAAAAAAGGATTATAGAACTAAAAATAAGATATATTACATATATAATAATCTGGTTCAACCGTAACACAAATGGTTTCATGACCAGAATTAAATATAATAATAGAAATTGATAAACTATTGTCCTTGAATGGGCTAAATTAGCACATCTCAAATGGTGCTTTCATTTATTTCAAACAAAACGTGGGGGAAGGAGAGAAGATAATGAAATATACCATTTGCATGAAAACATTCTAGTACATTTATGTTACTGGATTTATCATACTATTATGGTAAAGGGATGTGAGGAAAGAAACAAAAAGAAAAGGACTTAAAGAAATGAAGGAATTGGAAAGAGGAATTTACCTCTTGGGACTTCCTCCTTTGAGAACCTATTAATGGGAGAGGTTTTGGTATTTTAAAGAGGCTGGGAGATTTTGGACGTGGGGGAGGACCTTAGGGAGAGATTTGGGGAGAATATTGGAAATGAACAAGGATTGAGATGAGTGAAGAGAAGAGGGAGTGAAGGGGGGTTTTTATAGTGGAGGAGGAAAGGGATTTCTCAATATAAAATTCATTAATTTATTATCTCCCCACAAGACAAGGAATAGTGAGTATTTTGTGACCAAAAATATTAATTTTATCATTTTATCCTAAACCAATTTGTCTTACATCAGTAGAACATCATCAATGACTCAATAAATCCATTATTTAGCATTTATTGTAAATTATTGTATTTTTCTATTCATAAAAATTCTAGTATTTCGAAAAATATCAAAAATTAACCCTAACCATTTTTTGATGTGTAGAATCCAAAAATGAAGTCCATTTTTCAAAAATAATTTTCTAAATATGATTACTTTAATATTTAATTAAAATTATAATTTATTATCAAAAACCAGTTTTAAAACATTCATTTACTCATTCTAAAATATAGGTATATCATACTTTCAACTTGAATAATATTTATATACTATCATAGGTAAGGTTATCATTCATTAGGGTATATCACTATTCATAAGGGTATGTTACTATTCATTAGGGTAGGTTACTATTCACCAAAAATTAAGTTTTTCTTATCAGACTCCAAATAACTTACTGATTACAACCGTGTATGTCAGATTTTTGAAATTCCAAACACATAAGTGACAAACTTATGTTTAAAGTTCACTTATAACTTATTAGTTCATTATGTTGTGTTTTCATGTGATTTTATGACATATTTATAAGAAAGTAATTTCCATTTATAAAACATTGGGTCATTACAATACTCCCAGATAGAGGCTATTGAGGTTGATTAAACATTTTCACCTATTCCAAGGATGAAGATAATTCAATTATTCTTGTCTATAATAGTGAAAAGTAAATTAAGATTTTCTAGATGGATGTAAAGTCAGTATTTATGAATGGGGTTCTAGAAAAAGAAGTTTATATTGAACAACTAGAGGGTTTTCTTATTCATGAAAATGAGAAAAATGTTTTTTGGTTAATAAAGGCTCTATATGGGTTGAAAAAGGCACCAAGAGCATAATATTGATGACTTGATTAGTATTTGAAGAAGCTTGATTTCCAAAGTGGTGCAGTTGATTATAATCTCTATGTAAATAATATGAGTAATCAAAGGATGATGGTGCTGGTATATGTCGATGAAATAATATTTGGTGGATGAAATGAAATGTAGTGATTTTATTCCTAAATCATGAAATGAGATTTTGAAATGTCAATAATTTATGATATAATATTTTTCCTTAGATTATAGGTAACTCAAGGAAAATATAAGACATTTATTTCTCATTAAAAATATAAAATGGTTCCAAGAATATTTGGGATGAAAAATTCTAAATAAATGAAAAACCTAGTTTCTACATGGATGAAATTGTTAAGATATGATGATGGTAAAGTAGTCAATATCACTGAATACTGATAGATCATTGACTGTATGTTATAATTAATAGTGACACAAACTAATATTGTTTTTACCACATGCCATGTGAAATAGTATCCGAGAAATCCCAAATAAAGACACTTACAGTAAAAAAATAATACTTTGGTATATTAAAGGCATGGTCGATATCTGTTTACTATATAATGAAAAATCTTAGAAAGAGTTAATGGGATTTATAGATTCATATTAGAATGGTTCAGAATATGATCAAAATTCAACATCATGTGGTGCATTATATCTTGGTGTACTATGTATTTTTTAGATAAGAAATAAAAAATATTGTATTTATTTGAGCACTGAAGAAGTTGAATATATTTCGGCCACTCAAGTTTTCATGCAGTTACTGTGGATGAAGAAGCAGCTCGATGATATGGGATTTGAAGTGAAGTCTCTAATTAGAACTCTTTATGATAATTAAAGTTATATAAATCTTATAAAAAATCTAGTCTAACACTCAAGAAAAAATAACATTGAAATAAAATATCAATTTATCAAAGAGAAAGTGAAGCATGACCTTGTGAATATAGAGTAAGTGCCTACTGAATTATAGGTTGTAGACATCCTAATGAAGGACTAACCTAGAGAAGTGTTTGAATGAAATTTACTAGCTCTTGGAGTTTATTTTACTCCCTATACTTAAATAGTGTGGATGTGTGACCCCTTCTCCCTGAGGTATGGTGTGTTTTACCCTATATAATGATATTTTTCCTTTACCATGTTGAAAACAAAAAGATGAGTGACCTTTGGATTCATTGAAAAAGGGGGAGAAAATGTCTTAATCAAGATAAGTGGATAAAATGATAGAGGGAGAATCAAAACAAGAAGAGTTTTAAATCTGATGATGGTAAAACTAGTTTATCAACAAAGAAGAATCATGAAAAGGAGTGGAATTTGGGTTCATAATGCAAGCTTTAGACATGTGAAGGTTAAAAAGAGATCTTGAAGGTTGATCTTGTTATGTCATGTGGTGTTGTGAAGGTTTTTTTTGGAATTTTAGAGAATGAAGTTATTCATCTTTGAATTTTGTGTGACATCCTAACCCGACTAACTATGAAACCAGTAGCTAGACCAGTTGCCACATGGCCTCAAGCACACCTCCTTGTACGCCAGAGGCTACTGACTAGTAGCAAAGATTTGATGGTGGTATGGGGGGTGTGGTACTACACCCACAATATCAGAGTACCATAATGGTATAATAATAAATAAACAATAAACAACAATGGAAGAAGTAATAGATTAAAAAATGGGACAATGAAAGAAAATACAATAACTGATAAATAAGTATGGCTAATGACAAATATGTATAACCATGGATGCATGCCCATGATTATGATACAAATTACAATAGGAATTTGAATACAACTAGAAAATAATAGACAATACATAATGAAAGTAAAAACCCCCAAGTGCTATCCCTATGAGCATCCTAAGCTCCGACTTAGTCCTATGATCCTAACTCCCAGGTACAACATGAAAACACTATCAGTAATCCATGGACCTATGAACATGAGGTCCTCTTAGGTAGACTAGTGTAATGGATTCCTAAGTAGGGTGTGATATATACTCATTAGGTTACCACCAATGATGTATAAATCATAATATAGTCCATGGGAATAAAGTAAAGCTTTGTGTGGGTATAACATATAAAGTAGAAAATAAATAAATAAAAGTAAAAAATCAGGATCAGGTTCCACGTGGAATCCTATCCAACCATACCTTCTTTTTCTTAAGCCATTATTCCTTTGAGTATATGTTATATATATATATATATTTATATAGATATAGAGATAGATATAAAGAGAGATATGAATACATATATATGAACTATAAGCGTAGTGATGCTTGTAGCCATATATATATATCGATATGTAGTATTATCTAGGACTTGGAGAATAACTCAGGCATCTATTATTAATACAATTATTAATAATATAATGATAATTATGGTTATTCATGCTCGAGGATCATGTGTAACTTAAAGAGAATGGCCATTCACAACACCATAATCAGTAGGAACATCATGCCCAACAACCTAAGTGATGTGAACTCCATTCCAACATCCTCAACCAAGGGGGTGTGACACACTATGGACAAAACATTACTCTAGTTCTCTTTTTCATTAATAAATATGGGATAATTTGTTTTCCCTATGATCCCTTAGCCCAAATTTTTTTAAAGAGGAAACTACCATTACTTAAGGCACATTGGATTGTTTTAATATAATACTTTCAACATTTAGAAATGGGTCATGTGATCAACCATTACCTTACTAAAATCCATTTAACACAATTAATATGGAGTGCTATCACCATAATCATACCACTCCACATCTCATTAAGAAATAATGTAAAAAGGATACAACATAATGTGCCATTTTCGTAACCAAATTTAAATATGGAAGTCCGCAAAAAAATCCAAACACAAAGAAAGTAAAAACTTAAAACATTAAAAACATCCTTTTTGGATTATAAGAAAACACACCTCAATGAGGGGTTTTATTAGAAAAATGACATTGTCCTTAAGCAATTCATTGAACTCAATTTAAGAATTACATTCAAGTAGAATAATTTAACATGCCTAAAAGAGATTCAAACACAAAATAATCATTGTATTAAAAATGTTTAAACTAACACACCCTAAGGGCTGTCTAAGAATAAGTAAGATAAGTGTAAATCAATATGAGAGAATATGTGAACCCACTTAAAAGGGGTGGTTTTTGTTTAGGTCACAACCCCCAAACATATCAAGAAAGGTCTAAACACATCACAATTAATCCTAGGGGTTTAATTTAAGGCATTAAATAATTTAGATATGAAACTCAGTAAATCTAATACGCATCAAAACAATGGTATTTTTATAATTTAATGAGACATAAAGAGAAAATATATATACCAACTACCTTATACCAATAATGCTTCACTCATCTAATATCGAGGCTTGATTTGGTCTGGTTCGAGATAAATCTAAGAAATTGAAAAACAATATGAAAATTGGTGAATTAGATCACACCAAAATAGTGCATGATACAAGAAAATAAATGGATAAAATAGGAAGGAGGATTTGTAGACTTACCGAGGGCTATACAATGCACTTAACAACACTCAAAATGGAGGCTAGATAAGGGAGATCTCCTCATACCTAGAGGAGTCGAAGGAGGAGCTGTCAGAAAGATTGTTGAGTGTGGGTGAGAAGAAAAACAAGGGATGAAGAAAAAATAAGGATGGATGGAATAATGGTAATTTCCAACCCCTATAATGAGGTGCACTGTTTTGCTGCATGGTTGGCTAAATTGTTTTCAAACCATGCTTGAGCTACTGCCTAAGGAGAGGGCTCACATAGTTCATGGGCATAGTTGGTGAAACCTTGCATAAATAATATATTTTCCATATTTCTAAAACATGTAGTAACTCGTATGACCATGTGACCTGCTGTGCATGGTTAGATTTAACTATGAGACACCCAAAACTCCTCTGGACTAGCCACACAATTTCTCCTAGGTTCTACATGGTTTCAGACAAACCGTGATCCCCTATCAGCCTTCTCCAATTTTTAGGTTTTGGGTCTAACACTCTCTAATCTTGACATAATAATCTAGGCAACTCTTAAACCTTAAAAAAAGTCTAAAAACAAGACATTTAAGTTTTCTAACTCTCAAAACTTCATTCTGAAGCACTATTTGTAAACAAACCATACACTAAACACCAAAATTAAAATTCTTTTGTAATTTCATCCATTAAAAAAACATAGGATGTTATAATCTCCCCACCTTAGAACTTATCATCCACAAGAATCATTGGAAAAACAACAAAAACAACATCTGACCTACTCAAGTCATGAAGTATAGTTCAAAAGGGCACATTGAATTTTCAAATTCCCAACTCACTTCCAAGAATTACTTTAAATGTATGTTATAGAGCTATTGAAACTCGATTCAACACTCCTTATACAAAAAGAAACATCGATATAGATATTACCTGTATCCTTCTAACCTGAGACATGATCGCATCATCATCTCTTTAACTACCTGGCCTTATAGAATTTCCCAACATATGTTCTAGAATTTAAGGGGAAATTTCTAGTCATGACAATACCACCACTAAAATTTTCGATTAGAGCATGAACTAATCATTATAATGATGTTACTGGCATGATTATTTTAAACTTGTCAACCAAAAAACATTAGTATGTAATTAAGTCCTCATTTGATTGAAATAGTTGAGGTCCGATCGACCAAGCTGGAACTAGCTATACAAGTTTCATTTAAAGGAACTACTGACACTCACATCGTACCCATCTGAAATTGATAGCATGCCTGAAACAGTTCCTCAACAACTGTACTTACCAAACCAAAGAAACAAGTTGATCCACTCTTGACTGACTATTATTGAAAATTATTTTCTTACACGAAATGCATAACACAACCCGAAACATGATTCCTACTTCAAAGGCATCGTGAGTTTACTTTGAACATGTCCATCAAAACACATTCTGACTTCCGGTGATGTCTCAAACCAAAATTATCACTTAAAGATGTTGCTCTTTGGAACAAACATGGGTGTACACCCAATACAGAACACTTAGATCATCACCCTAAAAAAATATCATTTGTACCTGATTGAAAACTAGGGTGACCTTTGATTCATTGGCTAGAGTCCAAGGAGCTCATCCAAGGAAAAACATACACTAGAGTTTTCAAATGAGATGTCAGTACAAGGCCAAGACATCCACATACTAAGAACACTGACTAAAACCAAAAATAGTCAAGTAAAAGTAAAAAAAAGTTTGTGTCCATGAGTCCATTCAAGGCGTTCTTATGTGGTAACCTTAGTGTCTCTTAGGAAAACCATGCTTCAATATGAACCACACTTTTGGTGTACAACTCTATTATATTTCACTCATTAATCCCAATGATGTCTATATTTTTCATGGTGTATAACCAAATGTCTCTCAGGGTGCCAAGATGATGTCAAGACAGGGGAGATAACCATCACTAAGAAAAGAGTACACTAACAAAACTTCTATAGTAACCAAGGTGAAGTGCCCTAAATGGTTTTTAACCAATTATATTCATCTATATCAGAAGATAAATTGAACCCCTATGACTAAAATCCTTTAAAAAACTCTACTACACCTACTGATGCACCATCATCAACCGATCACAAATACTTTACCACTCGAGGAATCCCTTGATCACTCAAGAATAAACATCAAAGTCTATCCATGGAAAAAAGTGTCTTCAAGGCTTCAAACATAGCCAACCATTCCATCATCGGGTTTCAAGTGTAGAAATATTTTGAGCTCACCATCCTCAAGGTAATTTAAGGAAACACTGACTATTTACAAATGGTTCTTATTGGTTATGTTCCTTATACTTGGAAGGAAACACATTACCTGGATTGACGTGATGCTCCCCACCTTAGGAGTGTCCTTACCATCAGATTTACTGAAAAGGGAACTCATCCTCTGACACACGCTCTATCAACCAATAAACATGGGTCCTGGATATGGCCAACATGCTTTAAAAGGCATTTAACTAAAGGGAGAGACAAACTAACAGATTATAAATACACTAGGCTAGATTCACCTTTAATGAATTCATAACACTCCTCCTAAGTTACATCTATGCATTTCATAACATCTGGTATAAAATCCAAACCAACCAGACTAGATTTTCAAAACACATAATCCTTTTTCAACATTAACCAAAGCATTGGGAGAATTATAATTCTCCTTAACACCTAGAAAACTCTACCTTGTAGATGACCTATGATTGAAGTGTAATAGCTCAAGGCTTAAACAGTTTCCACTGAACCCATCTGGTCTACTGCACCATTTATTAACTCAATGAGTACTGTATGTATCGACATATACAACACTAAGATACATTTTCACAATGGTGCATCTTTTGACACTATCCACTATATTTTTAGCCCTACAAATCCATTATATAATGGTATATAAAAAAATTATTCCTAAGTTTCATTATCCCATACTACTATTAATAAATATGACAACATACCGAGTTATCCATCACTAAAGAAGAAGAATAAAAATATGGGTCACTCAACCTACTAAGCAGCCGACCATGCCCTATACATGTCTAACCCACTAAAACTGAGCATTACTTGATTCTCACACCCATAACGAGGGTCCAAAAACCACACAATAACTTATCAAACCAGGTGTCGTTTTAGAAACTATACTACCTACATGGGACAATGACACAAAAACAACACCACACATCAAAAAAATCATCATAGGAAAAAGAAATGATTTAAAGTTCTATGAGCGCTACCTGACTTGGGCTATCCCCTTACTGAAAAATAAATCCTTGATCTTACCAAGAGTTTACACCTGAAGAGGTCACTAGGATCTACCACCTATCATTTAAATTCAAGCTAAAGGGAAAAGTACTATGGAAAATGATCACGTTTTCATTCTAAGGAAATATCAGAAAAACATTAAAACTTCACTTACATGAGGGTTTAATCTAAGAACACCACTTTAAGGTTTTAGTTTAGCTAATTAAATTAAAACATTTTTAACCTTTAACAAAAAAATATTCAACTTCCAAAATACCAAATATCAACTATAAGGAAAACTATACTTGTAACATTATTTAACTAATTCCACAAGGCATACATTCAATTTATACTAAACTTCCTTTAAACCATTAGTTATTTAACTGACATCTAGTCATAATTAGGAAATTTATCTTATGGAATCTATCTTAATCACCATTTATTTAGTCATAATAATTCTCAATTGGATTAGGTAAATAAAATTTCAATTTCAATAAATTGAGTAAAAAACCCTTTAGGTTGAAACTATAATTTTAATTAAATAATGCCTCATATAAATACACTCAAAAGAAGATAATGAGCTTTTATTAATTAAAGAGGGGACTTGTCAAGTAATATGCCACAATACACCTATATGTAAGCCCATCTAGGCGGTTATGGACACTTTAAAAAACTATCCATATGTAACATAATTATACCCCCATGGGGTTAAACACTAAGTCATAAAAAGATAAGACGATTTACGAGGGTATTATTAAACCATCCTGGGTTCATTTAAATGCAACCCCATTTTTATTTATAAAATTAATTTTTTAAACACCCTTAATGGGTTTATCTTATAAGTATAAAGAACCATGAATGATCTACTTGGGTCGAGTCAAATCTATCTCACAAGCAACATGACCCAACAGAACTACTTGGGTCTATTTGTGAATTTATAAATTTGGTCATACTGGTCATCATGCCCAAATGATAGAGTTACAAGCCTTTATAAAGGAAACCAATCCTTTTAAAATTCAAAATTTAACAGTATTCACATTTACACAATTGTTTCTATATATACAGTAATCTCATAAATATGGTTCAACTATATGGGTCAGCATTTTCCAATTTATAATGCGTCCATTCACTTTATAGATTGAAAATTGGCTCCCATTTAATTACAATATGTATGCTTCAGTCCATGAAACCAAGGGTTCATGGCTCAAACATGTCATGATTGGTTAGTTAAGGAGTCACCATCAATATATGTGGTAAAACAACATTTAGATTGATGTTGTCACTTAATAACCAATCGTATATCAAATTTATAAACATGCATTCTATCTCAAGTAGTAATACAAGGAAACAAGTAATTAACTACCTAGTTATGGTATACAGATGAATGTAACAAATAAATACAGAAGCATGGAATAAAATTCAAGGCACATATTAGGTTATATAAACAAGCATGCTAATGGAATACCTAAGAAGGTATAAAACTAAGCATGTTACTAAAATACCTAACATGGTATATAATGGGAAATCTAATAAACACACAAGGCACATCAAAAAATTTCAAATTGCCTAGCAATGAAATCTACATGGTATGACATATACATAGTAGGTGAATCTTTATTTTCCTATAACGATGCATGTAATGATACATCCTTTCCATATAGATCCAAGGGTAAAATACCAGAAATCAGTAAGTAGTGGAAATTAAACCAATAAATAAAGGTGAAATCATAATCAACTTAAAAATGAACAACAAAAACAATAATCTCATCCCTAGTCAATTGGACTTTTCCCTATATGTCAGTTGATCACTCCCATTAATGACTATTTTCCAACCGTTGAAACATTCCTAGTCTCTTTTCTACCAGCCTGAAATAGCAAGACAAAGGAAAAGAGAAGCTATAATACAACTTTTTTGTAACATCCTAACCTCACTGAATACCAATCTAATAGAAGAAATGGTCACCACATGGCTTCAAAAATGCCTCCTCATATGCCATATGCTTCCAAATAGTAATGAGGGAATGATGGTGGTATAGTGGGGAGACTATAATTTCAATATTAGAGTATCAAAATGGTATAATAATAAATAAACAATAGATAACAATGGGAGAAGTAATAAATAAAATAATAGGACAATGGAAGAAAATAAAATAACTGATAAATAAGGATGGATGATGCCAAATATATATAACCATGCATGCATCTCCATGACGATGCTACAAAGTACAACATGAATAATACAATAGGAAGTAAAATACAATTGAAAATGATAAACAATACATATAGGAAAATAAAAAATCTTCATGGGAGTCCTGACCTTTATCTTAGTCCTATGATCCTAACTCCTAGGTATAACATGGCATCACTAGCAGTAATCCATGGAACTATGAACATAAGGTCAGATTGGGTACCCCAGTTCAATAGTATCCCAATCAAGGTGTGAGATATAATCTGTAGGCCTCCACCAATGGTGTCTAAATCATAATCCAATTTATGAGAATAAATTACAACGATGTTAAAGTATAATAAATAAATTAGTAAATAAATAAATAAAAAAAAAAGTTAGGCTCAGGTTACTTAAGGAATTCTAGCTAACCATATCTACTTTGGCCTAAGACGGGATGCCTCTGAGTATATTTATGTATATATATATATATAGATGTATACATATATATTCACTATATGTTTAGTGATTCTTATATCCATATATATAGATACATAGTATTATCCAGGACCCAAGGTGTAACTCAAGCGTCCATGCTTAATACTAATAATAATAATATATTGATAAGTAAGGGTCTTCATACTTGAGGATCATGTGTTACTCAAGGAGAAGGGCCATGACCAACATCATAATCAGTATAGGATTTCATGCTAAGTATCATAAATCATAACGAGGTGGGTCATACCCAGCCTCCTAATCAAGGGGGAATGGAATATCATGCCTATCAACTAAAGTGATGTGAAATCCATTCCAATATCCTCAACCAAGGGGGTGTGACATGCTATAGACAAAAACCCTACTCAAGGTCCATTTTATCATTAAGTAATATAGGATAATCCATTTTTCTATGATCCCTTAGCACAAAATTCTGTAAAGAGGCAACCAACATTGCTCAAGATGCATTGGATACTTTTAATATAATACATTCAACATTTAGAAATAGGAAATGTTCTCAACCATGTCCTTAATAAAATATATTTAACACAATTGATAAGGAGGACTATGACAATAATCATGAAAATTCACATCTCATTAGAAAATAATGTAGAAAGGCCACAACATAACATACCATTTTCATAACCAAATTTAAAGATAGAATTATGTACAGAAAGAATTCCATAAAGTAAATAAAAAATAAATCATTAAACCCATCCTTTTTGGCTTAGAAGACAACACAACACAATGATGGGTTTTATTACAAAAAATGACATTGCCCTTAAGTAATTCATTGAACTTAATTTAAGAATTTCATTCAATCTAGATAATTTAACATTCTTAAAGAAGATTCAAGAACATAGCAACCATTATATTCAAAAATTTTAAATTAACACACCATAAGGGTGGTCTAAGAACAAGAAATATAAGTGAAATTCTCTATGAGAGAATATGTAAATCCATCCAAAAATTTAAGGTTCAGGTTGAGGTCACAACCCCTAACCATATCAAGATATGTCTAAATACATCACAAGGTAGTCTATAGGTTTAATTTAAGGAATTAAATAATTTATAAATGAAACTCAGAAATTCCGGCGCATGATACAATAGTGGTATTTTATAAAACTATGATAAATCAAAAGAAAATATATAGACCACATACCTTATACCAAGGAAATTTTACTCATCCAATATCAATTCTTGATGTGGTCTGGTTTGAGATAAATAAAAGAAATGGACAAACACCCTAAAAATAGGGTGAATTATCTCACACAAAAATAGCACATAAGATAATAAAATAAATAGAGAAAATAGGAAGGAGGTTTCGTAAACTTACTAAGGGATATCCAACACACTTGATAATGCTCAAAATGGAGGTTGGATGATGGATATCTCCTCATTCATAGAGGAGGATAAAGAGAATCTCTTGAGAGGCTTGCTATGTGTGGGTGAGAAGAAAAATAAGGGAGGAATAAAAAATAAGGATAGAGGAAAAATGGTAATTTCTAGCCTATTTAATGAGGTACATGGTTGGCCAAACCGTGCGCCAACTATTCTCGGGCTACTGCCTAAGGAGGGGGCTCACACAGTTCATGCACATAGTTTGGGAAACCATGAACAAACCATGAACTTTCCCTATTTATATAACCTTCAACAAACCACATGGCTATGTGTCCTGGTGTGAATGGTCAGAACTATCCGCATGACACACCATCCCCTCTGGAATGGCCACATAGTTTCTCCTTAGAGTCGCATGATTTTAGAAGAGTCGTGCACCCATGTCATCCTTCTCTAATTTTTAGGATTTGGGTATAATGCTTCTAAAACATTAAGAGACACACAAGTCAACTATGAAGACTTAATGAAACTCTAAAAAAAAATTTAATGTTTCAAATATCATAATTTCATTTCAAATCTCAGTTTGTAAAACAATACATCCACTAAACTCCAAAATTCAATTCCTTTGGAATTTCATCTGTTCAAAAAACATGGGATGATATAATTTTTATGATACACTTATTTCTCATGATGATAATGTTTCATTTGGGCTTAGATTATTATTTTTTAAATAATTTCTTTATCACTATCTGGGGTTGTTGAAGTAAAATAGTTTCACATGCATATCTCTTGTCAAAACTTTTGTTCTAGAATATTATATGTGTTTTCAACAAAACCTAAGGGGAATATTGTTGGAAAAAATCAATCTTGGTGGTACTTTTTTGGTTTATTATATTTTTTGAAAAGGTTTGAGGTTGTTAACGAAGGATAGTTTACAAATCCGGTGTGAAGAGTGAGTACAAATGTCTGATCTTATAGAGCTCAAATGTATGATATCACAGAGTGTGAATTTTTGAGCTGACATCATGGAGCATGAATTTATAATATAATCTCATGGAGTGTGAATGTCCAAACTAATATCAAAGATCATGAATTTGTTAATTTATCTCATAGAGTGTTAATGTTTGATCTCATGGAGTGAGAATGTATAAAATGATCTCATAAAGTGAAAATGTATGAAATGATCTCATGGAGTGGGAATGTATGAAATGATCTCACTGATCATGAAAGACAAAACTCTTCTTCTATAGAAATCATGTGAAGCACCACATGATTTTTAGAAGATCTTGCATTGAGATCTTACGAAGCAGCTGATGACATCATATGATTTTCAGAGGATCTCATGGAGAGATCATGCAAAACACTTGAAGACACCACATGCTTGTAAGATGATATTTTAGAGGGATAATGTGAAGTGCATGAAGAAAATAAAGTTTGAATTTAAATACCTATCATGAAGTCATTCAAAATCATGTTACCACACATTTTCCTTTGAATCTCGTGAAGCACTTAAAGACAATGTCACTGACACCGCATGATTGTTATTTGATATCATGATGGGGTCTCATGAAGCAATGGAATAAAGCTGAACTAGCCACATGGTTGTATTTGGATCTCATGATGAAATCATGTGAATCACCTGAATATGATGATGATTATCACATGAAGTGATTGTGCCACGCAATAAGTGATCACGCAGAGTGATCACATGAAGCGCATAAGGAATATTTCTATAGTGGTTGAACAACTTTCTAATCATTATTTGTAGAGTTAAGATAGTGTATTTATGCCTATAAATACCCTATAACTTGTCATTAAGATGTTAAGAAGTTTTCTTAAGTGGTTTTATCATAAGAAATAGTATTTCACATGACCTGAACTAAGTATGGTGCTAGAGTCTTGTGATCTGCGTAACCAGTATAAAGTCTTTTGAAAGGTTTTCATGAAGGAGTCTCCAAAAGTGAAGTGTGTGTTGGGTGTTTTAATTCATAGGAATACCTGTTGATATCATGTGATCCACGTGAAATGAACAAGGTCTCGCGATCCATGTGATCTAAACACGGTCTCTCGATCTGTGTGATCTGAACAAGGTGTCATGATTTGCATGATCTGAACAACATATCACAATCCACATGAACAAAATAAGGTCTCATGAAAGGGTCTTATGAATGGTGTTATATTTTCACTGGGAATAGGCATACTGATTAGAGTCACATGATCCACATGGATAGAATAGAGTCTCACAGTGGAGTCACACGATCTACATGATCTGAAAGGTGACTTGCAAAGGGGTATCATAGAGGGGTCTTGCTTTGGAGTATCACACGAAGGTTATTGTCATGTGATTGGTGAAATAAGAGAATAAATATGCACATGAGTGTGAATGAAATTATAATTGATTATCTGAAGAGTCTATTGGAGGATCAGTTTATTCACTTTAGAGAGAGAGAGAAATTAACTTTGAAATTGTGAATGGTTGAAAACTAGAAGGGATAGTGAGTCCAATGTGAAATTTTTAATAGGAAAAAGATTTAGTAAATTTGGTACATCGACACATTGTATTTGTATGCTCCTTGGATGTAGCCCAGTGAGTGTGAACCAAATAAAATTGATGTGTCCTTTACATGTTTTAATTTCCATTTATATTGTGCAATGGAAAATAGAGAGAAGGGAGTTTCATCTAACAATGAAAAAATATCTGAAGAGACAGTTTTTAATCTATCATACCCTGATTCACACCCCTCTTAGGGTATTTAACCAAGTTGGGCCAACAATTATGTTATTTTATGTAAAAAAATTCCAAAATGTCTCTTTATTTCTTTTAATATCTATAATATTTCATGAAAAAGATAAAAACAAGTTATGAGTTCTTATAAAAAATATTTTGAATATTAAGAAATTTATTTTTTGATGGTAATTTATTTTTAAATTTTAGTGATGAAATAATTACCTCAAATACTTACCCAATGCCAACACAATGCCTGTAGAAGTAGTAGAAAAATCATGTAAATGATTTTAAAAGCAATAACACTACTGAAAATCACACTTTTAACAACACTAGTAACATGATTCATCAGTGCTGACTCCAAAAATGAGATAAAATCCACCCTTTATCAAAACTTTTTTCTAGCACTGATAATAGGTGACTTTATTAGCACTTTTTTTCTAGTGCTGATAAAAATTGAAAAAATATATTTTTCACACCCTTTCTCAGTGCTCGAGACCCCCTTTTTCAGTGCTACAACTGACCACCCCACACCCACCCCTTACTTAGTGATTTTGAACCACTTCCTTAGTGTTAGAGAGCTGCTCACCCACCATCACATGCCTGGATTTGATCCTACGACCTCCATGTTCCAAGAGAACCTCTTTATCACTATCCTACATTATTTTATTATATATTATGATAATTATATTTATTTGAATATATTTACATACATATTTATTATTTATATATATAATTATTTTTAAATACATTTATTAAATATATTTTTGTGTGAGTGTGAATGTGTGTATGATATATATATAAACTTAAATTTATTTAAATATATTATATATTTGTATTTATTTACATATATTAGAATATAAATATAATTATATATCTATTTACTAATAAAGACACATATGTATATATAAACATTTTATATATGCATATATATATAGTCATATAGTTTTACTATAAATTCATTTATATACTATATTTTATGATAATGACATATTTATATAAAAATACATGTATATATTATGTATACACACAATATTGACACACACACATACACACATATTTACACACATAAGTAAAAATTTATATTTCTCACATAAACACACAAATATTTACATATATATGTATTTATTTATATATATTAGAATATACACATAATTATATATTTTTTTATTAATACACACATGTTTCTATATAAACATTTTCTTGTATAAGTATAAATATTCATATTAATGCATATTTATAAGGTAAATAAAATGAATAATTATTTATTTTAAATTAATGGAATAATAAATATTTATTTACATATGGTTTATATATTTAAAAATACATTTTTCTGTAAATATGTTTTTATACAATTGATATATTATATGTAAATATAGGAAAATGTGCATATATTTAATTATGAATAAAAATAAATTTTTAAAAATGATAAAATTTCAAATCCATAATATCTATATGGATGTAATCCTGTGGAATAAATTTAGTCCCCACTATAAAATTACAAGTATAATGTATTAAACTAAGATGAAATATTATTGAATATGAAAAAATTAGAGTATCATTACCAAAAAACTCAGTTTTAAAGGCCTTTTGGGTCTTTTTAACCTTAAAAAAATAGTTACCAAGGCCTCCCAGGTCAACACAACATAGATCTATTTGATGGATTTTATTTGATATGTGGTAGATCCCAAATGGTCACCCAGATCAAAATTTATTACCATTCGAAGTTCAAATAATGTTTTCAACTTATCTTACACCATTCATTAATTCATTTGATTTTATGTCATTCAATTGTTATTAAATGACTATTAATTGATAATAATTATAAAATTAATAATTAATAATATTTTTTAAATTATTATGTAAGTCATTTTCATTAAATATATTATATATTAAGTGTAAATGCGTATTTAGCCAGATCAAAATCATATTTTAAAAGATATATTATATTTATATAAATATAAATATATTTACATATCTATATATTATTTTAATAAAATATATACCATTTTATGAAATATTCCCTTTATTAGGGCTTGAAAAAAAAAATGCTGATAAAGGGACCCCTTTATCAACTATAACATCTTAGATTTTCCATGTATTATTTTTTGGATATTATATGGTTTTATTTTGAGACTAAGAACTCAGACGACGTGCAATTATGAAGACTGATGTACCCAAAATAAATGTTTGAAATATATTAAAATATTTAATATCACACACATGCATTTTTCTTAAAAAAGCATAATATCTCTTAAATGGGTGCCTGAATCAAAAATCTGAGGGTACCGTTGAGTTCAAAACAAATAATTTACCCTAGTCATGACCAAACTTTAGTCAGCGTGGTTTATTTGTAGAAAAAGATGTTGGGGATGTAAAAGGAATAAAATAATTTATAAAAAATTATTTTTGACACAATCAATTATTCCTTAAATTTATCATTATGTTGGAAATATAGGGTTAGATGTATAACCCTGGAGGCACCGAAGCACCATTGGATAGAACTCCGAGGAATTATCTTAGGTGAACGACAACAAATCAAGATCAGACCACATATCATTGGGCCAATACAATTTGTGGAACTCATCAACAATGGAAAATAAATCGTTATTTATCGATGATCGATCCAATTTGAGGTAGGGCTTATGATTTATTCATTTAATTTACCCGTTCTTGATTCCAACAACGAACACAGACTAATCCATGAACAAATTATCCTGCATATCAATCGAATTTGTGGGAAGGGTTTTGTTTATGGGTTATTGAGATTTATTTGATGTGGTTTTCTAACATGAATCCCTTGATCTTGATCATTCACCAAAAAATCATGTTCAACAATGATAAACCTTTTCTCACGTGCATTTATCACTCTATTCTTTTCATTCTTCACCATTGGAACCCCGCAGTTCCCAACTCGACATTTCTGGGTGGTTCCAAACATGAACAGACTCTCGAATTCAAGGAGAATCAATAATCGACACTAGATATATGTATATTGGGACCCAAGGAGCTCAGATATGCATCTGTTTTGTTTTTTGGGCAGTAGAGGAGGTGAAATGGATCACAGAAGAGATTAAAAGTGTAACGATGATGGTGTGTGGCGGCAGAGCACATGCAAGTGGTGGAAACCAGAGGCGTGACGACAGTGTGATGAAATGAAAATAACGGGACACATATGTGGTATATGTAGAGCTGTGGTAGACAAAGAGAGGGCCGTCCCAAAGGGTTGGGTCGGTAGGCTGGGTCAGTTCGGTGGGGAAAGTTAGTTTAGTGGGTCGAGCCAGACCTGGGTCAGATCCAGGGCAACAGGGGCGAAGCCCTATTATGGTCAACTGTGGGGCCACAATAGCTCATGCTTCCATCGGTGCACCAATCATGATGGTTGACCATGGGTGCAACGACCACATGGTCGAGTCATGTAGTAATTTGGCCAGTCATGGTTGTAGGTATACAACCCGTGGCGATAGATCTGTGGCCCCCAATAGGCCTACGAGTAGTTTCACTCAATTGAGAATTATAACACCCCGAACCCAGTTACCTAGAGTCAGTGCATTATTACATAACATTGGCATGATACAAGGAAATCATGTCCCGAAATACTGATCGGTTTAGTAGCCTTGGAAATACTAGATACATTAATAAGGTCAACATTACAACTTGAAAAGAAAAACAACACTAAATTATTCCATTAGAAACATCCAAGATTCCTAGATTATTCATACAAGTCACTCATAACTAACTTATTCCCATCCTAGGAAAAATAAAACATAGAAAGGGGTGAGCTCAGATGCTCAGTAAGGATACAAATATAGTAGAAACTTTCACAAATAAGCATAAACATTTAAGGAAATGTATAACTAAAATAAAAGACTTTTAAACTTGAAATTCAGCATAATATGGGAAAAATGAAATGAATTAATTCCATTTACTTATTCACATGGAAATTATACTAGTCTAATAATCACATGCAATATCAATAACCACTTTTATAATGATGAAATGCATAATGCCAGACTATCATAACCACATAGTCAAGGCCTTGTGCCAAGACTACAAATAAGATTTTGTCAAGGCCTTGTGCCAAGACACTAGTTTGTCTCATGAGACCTACCGATGCATCGAGGAGCTATAGAGGGATCCACCTATCACTTACTAATTCCAATGCATTCTTCATATGAAAAGTTTGACACATAACATAAACATTCGTATTAAAACTATCATATGAAATGTCAATACTTTCTCCAAAAACCATGAATGGTATAAAAATAGCACATCCACAGTCAAAAAAAACTCCTTCAATACAATGTGGAATATTTTATTGTAATATATTAACCTCAATCAAGAATAATAAAGGATATTGACATATATTAAAATAATCATCAAACTATTGAGAGAAATATCCCCTTTTTCTTGAAAACATTTAAAAGTCTCACTATTTTTTATGAAGTTGTTTAAAAATAGATTTTTGAATAAAAGTGTCCATACCACTTTGAAACTTTTAAAAGGAATTTTAATTTTAAAACTTTAATTTCCATATAAAAAATACCTTAAAACAATTTTTAAAACATGGACATTAATGAGAAAGATTTTGAATAATAAATCTTTAAAAAATTTAAAATGATATTTTAGTTAGAGTTCCTAACCAAAAGAGAGACACTTGAATACAAATAATTGAGGTATTAAAAACATTGTAATATCATGAGAATAAAGGGATTCATGATATACTATTTCAAAGTACATTACTTACACCATATAAAAGTGATTTGGTGTATAACAACAAAGAAGTCTCAATGGAATGTTAATTGAGATGAAATCTCTTATAAAGACTGTATCCTTAGGTTAAGGATAAATCAACGACATAATTATGTGTGAAAAATATAAATACACTCAATATGATTGGATATTTAGTGCAATTAAATCAGAATACATTCACACATATTCTTGTAAAAACAACACCAATGAATTGGATGCTTAACTCAACAAATGGAGATTGAGTTAAAATTTCTCTTATCAAGTTCATATCGACGACTTGAGAATTTATCAACAGAGTGATTATGTGTATCAAAAGTATATCCACAGAAAGGGGAGTGTAAATTATTAAATAAGAAAATGAATATTGATTCCACACATAATCTTGGAGTAAAATAATCAATAAAGTATGCATAAAGGCGAATGAGTGGAAATTGAAATTTCAAATTCCCTTATCGATTTGGTAACTTATGAAACATACACCCATGAAAGAAGGATCATACAATTATGGTGTAAATATCCATAAATTAAAGTATATTACATAATTAATACAATCATTGGCATTACACACACCACATTAAATAAATAAGTGGTGAACAATGGAAGTCTCACAGAATTAAAAGTGAGATAAGAAACCCTTTACATTGTACTTTTTCCTTGGTTGAGGGTAGGTTAACCTCATGTATAATGGTGAAATAATTTTTATTGAATTATAAAAGAAAAATATACATTAATATGATATCATATATGATCTTTTAACATTTATTTGTTAATAATATCATAGTATTATCGTTGTTTTGGGTGTTAACGGATTCTTTTTCCTTATATTATTTGTTATGTGAGCCATATTTGTTATGGATGGGATGTATCTTATTCATATCCAGAATGATATAAAATCCTTAAACATTACTTTTAATCATCAAATGAAAATTATTCTTGAATGGATACGATGAGGAATGAATCTCATCGCGTTCGTGGAGATGGTAGTCCGTACGTATGCACGAGTGACAATATCATTCTTTTGATATTAAAATAATATATAATTGGATGGTGTGTCATATATACAGAATAATTATCATGTTATATTTATTATTTACATGAATTAAACATCATTATTATACCCATCCAAATAATAATTAATTGAATAACAATTACCCCACGACGTGGAGATGGTAAGCCGTACGTATGCACGTATGGTGACATGTCATTGAAATGATGGATAGAATACTGAATATGGTTGTAACATATTTATAATAACATAAAAGTATATAGAAGATACTGGATTTATTATTTTATACTGTAAATAACAAAGAAATAATAAGTGGGAGAAGAAAAGAACTTGAAAGAGGGTGGTGAAATCATTACCTCTTCTTTGGGTTCTTCCTTTCGATTTGATAAAAAGGGATCCTTAGGTTACATTTTTGATCAAACTAAGGCCTCTAGGTTGAAGGGAGGATAGTTTATAGGGTATTTGGGCAGAGTTTGGCCGAACCAAAAGGATTTGAAGGTATGAATTTGAGAGAAGGGGGATTTCCCTTTTATAAGAGGGGTGAGGGGCACCTTAGAAAAAACATAAAATATTATTTTATAATAAATTCATATTCAGTTTATAATGAATCCAAAGTAACTTATTTCGAGGCTAAGGTGGGGATGGGTCTAAATCCTTTCAACCAATATATTTTATACAGGTTTGTGTCACTATATTAACCTTATCATTTATATTTAACTCTTAGTTGAATAGTTTGACATTTACCATGTCTCTTTGTATTTTTATATTATATGGTAAATAAAATTACTATAACAAGAAACGTGAACCCCAAGTGGTTAATTATTAATATATATAACCTTATATAAGTTATTTTGATGAACCTTATATTTTTAGGAATAGAATATCAATTAACAATATAATATTTATTTTAAAAACTCTTTTATGTCAATTTTGACATTATTTGTTTTTTTTTCTAAATTCATAAAAGAATTATTACTTCGAAAAAAATTCATCTAACCAACTATAATATGTAATATTAACCTATAAAATTAGTTTAATTCATAAAAAGTCTCAAATTACATTTATTTAGATATTTATAATATCAATTATTTTAATTTTTAATTAATTAGGTAATTACTACATCACCATTGTGTCATAAATAAATTAAATTATTTAATGTCTAAAAATTATAAATAAAATACCATTATGTAGGAAATATTTTAATATTTCTAATGAATATTTATAATCAAATTTATCCTATGTGTATCTTATATTAAAAATGTTTTAGTTATTAAACTTTGATTTTAACTCTTTTAACTCTTCTTTGAATTAAATAATAATAAATGTCCTAATCTAATCCAAGTGGACCAAAGTGGTTCATATTTTATTCCTAAGGTTTTTTTTGGTCGAATTATAATTATCCAATAGAATTAGGGCATGTTTTTGGGTAATAATAATATCATTTTTACCCTTAATTACCCTATTTACTTTTAACAATGGTAAATAAAAGTAAAAAGTTACTATTCAACAAAAATTATTTTTATCTTATTGAACCACATTTTACACCTTGATATTAACAGTCTCTCGGATTTTTTAAATTCCACTCATAGAAGCAGTAAAATTAAGTTTTATGTGAATTTGTAAATTCTCCTAGGAGGTGGGTAAAAGACGGTGAAATGTTCAATAAAATTTTTATATATCTAAAATTATTCTAAACTAACTCCAATGAATTGCATTGAACATATATAGGTATTATGTATCTATTTTGACCTTAGTTAAATTTAAATAAAATAAATGATTATTTAAATAAAAATTCGGTTTTAAACTATAACTCGGTGTTTTTTCACTATTCATAAAAAATTGAATGTTTTCAAAAAAATTCAAAAAATTAACCCTAAGATAATTTTGATATTCTGAATCCAAAAATGAAATCCATTTTGAAAGATAAAATTTATAAAATTTTAAAAAGAGGGCATTACTATTCATAACGGGTAGTTTGATTGGTTATGGTGCGCTTGAACTCGGTGTTTCCTGCAGTGCAAGTTATTGAATTAATTTGAAAAAATAATGTACTATGAAATCTTGGGGTGTTACAAGAATATATCCTAAATGGAGTGTCTAGTCGATGATCTATCTATGGATTTGAGACCCTAACATTGAGACATTTATTTTAGAGACAAGTGGTGAGTTTTTAATTTGGACCAGTATAGGTTGAGAGCATTCCCTTGGTGCTTTCCTCGAGGGTTAAATATGACATTACATCCATTCCACCGGATCGTAATCCCCTCTATAGGCTGTTTCTCAAATAGAGTTTGATATCCCTTCCTAATATTGGAGTACAATACTCTATCACACCTAGTGGAGTTTTGGGAATCATGTAACCCCCTTGAATAGGGCACTGATCCTCCATCTACCATGTCTTATCAGTAGGGTCCATGGAACCCCCCAATGGTTTTGGGTGTGATCCCCTATGTATAATTTTGATCTAAATTGGGTATGTGGTATCCCCTTTCAGTTCTGGGAATGATTAGTGGTGTCCCTCTGTCAGTTCTGGGTATGACCCCCTCTATGTGTATCATAGTCTTCCTTGACCAATGTGTTCTCTTTGGGTGAGGACCAAATAATATAGACCTCTTCGCTGAGTGTCTTCAATGATATCAGGAATCAAGGATGAATTCTCCTGGAATGAGAATTATTCGAGCAGAATCCTATGGCTGGATGTCGGTTATGACTAACTAATGGATTGGTGACTCTCTTGAGTATATCTAGATATTATTATTATATGTGATGTAGAAATATAACTATGTAGAGATGAATGTACTTCCTTAATTGTATTTATTTTTTGTTTCAGGGTGTACTATTAAGTATTTTTATACTCACCCCTGTATGGGATTTTCCCACACATGTCATGTCTTATGCATACATTCAACCTTTTGATGGAGTCCTAGGAAAACTAAGACCAAATGATGCTTAATGAGACCAGAAAGACCAAGGTGTGTTCTTATGGATTTCAAATAACAGTCCCAATACCTTTAATTTTAGGTTGGACTTGTGCTACATAATCTTTGTGTAGGGCATGTATTTGGCCCTGTTTACTTAACAATACTTTTACTTTTGCACTATGTTGTGGGATTTTAGTGGTATGCATATATTGTTTACTTAGTGGTTTTTATATTTCAGCATTTTTTGGATTGGATATGTGTGCGTGTGTACAGTTAATTTAGGGTAATACCTCCCATTTGTGGGATATTCCTACTCAGTGCTATTTACCATCACCTGGACCATTAGAGGCGGGCTTGGGGTAGTCATGACATGGGACCCTTTGGGATAGGTCATGATAAATTGGTATCAAATGGGTCGGTTCAACTTTAGTATTGGAAGTATGTGATATTGGTTTGGAGAAACATTGTTAAGTGTTTCAAGTTTTATTTTTAGGCCAAATACTCCGGTGTTGGTGCAGCGGCCAACATATACATACACCAGGACTCTGATTACGTGATTTTTGACTCAGTACATGAAAACAATAGTTGTAGGAAAATAAATGGTACATGAATCATATAGGGTTGGTTGTGTCTTCTTTGTCCTTCTTGATTCAGCTCCCAAAATATAATCTATTCACTGTGGTACATATTTTTTTACTTTTAGGATGCATCCATGTAGACAGATATCTAGGATTCCACCTCATGATCATGAGGATGATTCATCAGGTGATGATGCATCAGTACATGGGCCTGTTCTGGAGATAGCACATCCGAGTGGTTTAATAGCTATACCATCATTCATCGAGTAGTATATACTACCAGCACTAATATATGAGGATGCATGCAGGTTGAGTGCATTGCATGAGTTTCAGAGGTAGATACCTCTTAGGTTTCAAGGTGATCCAAACCCACAGATGGATGAGGATTTCTAAGAGGCATTCATCCATGTTTTCCACCTTGTGAGGATTCTTACTGACCATATGGAAATACTTTACATGAGTATTCTTTAGAGATGTATGGAGAGATAGTAGAGATTGGTGACTCAGTCAAATGATGAGACAACTCTCTCTCAGACATAATTTGAGCATCTCTTCAGGGAGGATATCTATCCGGCCACATTACGATTGATATGCATATAGGAGCTTCTGTATCTGCAGTGGATTAGTATGATTGTGGTGGAGTATTCATTGAACTTTATTGATCTTTTGGACTACTCCTTGGACATGGTACAACATCAGGTAATTGGTGGTATCCCTTAGCATTCTTACCTATGCTGGGGTACTTGGGTGAGCCCTTCTAGTTGAGAGTTTTAGGTAGAGAATACACTGGTAGTGTGAGCTAGTAGTTAGTACCAGGTATTTGAGACCTCAGAAACAGGTAGTCGATGGCAGTCATAGGGATCCAAGCAAGACATGTGATTTAGGGGTTGATCCTAGGACTCTGGGTCAATGGTGCATGGATCCTAGGGTGGCTCAATTATCCTAGGTATGGATGTTGTTACTCATGTGGCAGTGATGGAAATATGACATGATATTTCCTGATTCATCGTACATCTGATTGGGAGATGATTGAGGGACCGTAAATGTAGATACATAGATAAAAGAAGGGTGCTCCACAGGTTGGAGGATGTAGAAGAGAGATGAGGCTAGCTGTAGGCGATGAAGGGTCATGAACTCGGGGATCCAGGGATAATATTTGGTCTGATTCGTATCTTTTCAACCTTATCTTCAGTTTCGATAGACATAGGTTCTAGTCATTCCTTTCTTACCATGAACTTTGTCCAGGACTCGTAGATTCTAGTTAAACCATTGAGTCAACCCTTTTGGTTGGAGACTCCTACGGGAGGAAACATTATGATCAAAAAATGGCGTTGACAGTGTGAATTGACTCTTATAGATGATAGTTTCAGTTTGGATCTCTTGGTAGCATCGTCGAGTCCTTATGATGTCATTATTGATATGGAGTAGTTATCCACAATTAAATTTTAGATTGACTGTTTTAGGCACAGCGTGCGGTGTGTCCATGATGATGGAACCTGATTTTCCTTTTTTGGTGAAAAGGAAACACATGCAGCATAGAATGGACTCAAGCACATGAGGGTATAACTGATTAATCATCAGTTGGTAGCCTTACCCTTAGTGTAGCGAATGATATGAGTCCTCAGTTTTCTACAGTGGTGGAAGAGTATGAGGACTTATTTTTTAAAGATGTTACAGGATTACCTCCTCATAGGGAGATGGAATTTTTCATTGATCTACACCCTAAGATGACATCGAAATCTACACCTATATATCAGATTGCTCCCAAATAGCTTCATGAGATGGGGGTGCAATTAGAGGACTTACATAAGAATGGATTCATGAGACCTAATGTTTAACACTAGGTAGCCCCATTTTTTTCCAAGAAGGTAGATGAGAGCTTGAGGTCATGCGTGGATTACCAATTCTTAAACTAGATGACCATGAAGAACAAGTATCCACTACCGATGATCGATGACCTCTTTGATCAGCTGAAAAGGGCACAATGGTTCTCGATGATTGACCTCATATCAGGATATCACCAGCTACGAGTGTGGAATGAGGATATATCAAATTCAACCTTCATATATCATTATGGTCACTATGAGTACTTCGTGATGCCATTTGATGTAATGAATTACCCAGTAGTATTCATGGGACTCCTAAACCAGATATTTCATCCTTACTTAGACTGGTTCATGGTAGTCTTCATCGATGATATCCTAGTGTATTTGCTATCCGAGGAGGAGCACACAAAACACTTGAGGATATTCCTAGACACACTCTGAGAGAAAAACATTTATGGGAAGCTCTCAAAGAGTCTGTTCTGGATTCAAGAGGTCCATTTTCTGGGACACATCATCTCAGAGGCTAGAGTTGTAGTAGATCTATTGAAGGCTGAGGAAGTGATTTATTGGGATCCACCCAAGAGTGTTACCAAGGTGAAGAGTTTCCTTGGACTGAAAAGGTACTATTGGAGGTTTTTACATGACTTCTCCAGAGTGTTATCACCCTTTACAACTTTTAAATGAAAGGGTAATCCCTTTATGTAGACAAAAAAGTTCCAGTAATGCTTTCAGAAGATGAGGTAGAGGTTGATGAGTGCTCCCATCCAGAAGTTACAATAAGAAGGCATTGAGTACATGGTTTTATGTGATGCATCAAGGACAAGGATTGGTTTTTTATTGATGCAGAGGAAAGTGATGATTGCCTATAGTTCATTCTAGTTAAGACCACACAGGAAGAACTATGTGACCCATGATCTTAAGTTAGCATAAATAGTCTTCGTATTGAAGATGTGGTGACACTACCTGATGGGCGAGCGATTTATTATTTACTCTAATCGTCTCAAATATATCTTCTCTCAGAAGGATCTGAACTTGAAACAAATGCATTGGATATATTTCCTCAAAGAATATGACAATAATATTTTCTATACTCCTAGGAAGAGAAACATGGTGGGAGATTCTCTCAATAGGATTTCTAGTTTGAATTTTCTATAAGAGGAGTTAGATCAATTGGCATCATTACAGTTATCCTTTTTGGATGGATATGGAGAAGCTTACTTGCAGTCAATGGTTGTCACCCCTACACTCTTAAAACAAATCAAAAGGCACAACTTGGGGATACTAACTGTGAAACCATACGTACTCATGTTTTCATAAGACATACTCTTGATAGATATTCAAAAGGTGTGGAGCACATCATTCTTTTCAGAGAATGCACAATAGTACCAGTGGAATTGTGGGAGGAGGTTCTGAGGGAGTTTTATATATCCAATTTGACGGTATATCCAGGCATGGAGAAGATGTACCAAGACCCACAACATCAATTTTGGTGGCCATGGATGAAAAAAGGAGTTGTAGATTTTGTTTCTCGATTCCTTAATTATTAGAAAGTAAAGGATTTGAATTAGGTTCCTGTGGGTTTTTCTCAACCCATTAATGTTCCATACTAGTAGTCGTATGGGATATTAGTAGACTTCATGATGGGTTTACAGTGTATGTACAAGGGAAAAGATACTGTCTGTGTGATCGTTGATCAACTCACCAAGTCAGCCAACTTCCTATCTATCTAAGAGCAGAGCTCTAGAAAGATCTTGGTACACATCTACGTGTAGAATATAGTTCGAACCCATGGAGTACCATAGAAGATAGTTTATGATAATGATTCTAACTTTACATAATCTCTATGGAAGGGATTACAAGAGGGGTTTGGGACCCAAATATGCTTGAGCACAATGTTTAACCAACAAACAGATGACCAGATTGAGAGAACCATTCATGTTTTGGGGGAAATGTTACAGGCATGCATTCTAGACTCTGGCTGTAGTTGAGAGGATCACCTAACACTAGTTGAGTTTTCATACAATAACATATACCATTCCACCATTGGTATGACACCATTCACGGCTTTGTATGGGTGAACCTATAGATCACCACTTTGCTGGATGACCCAGGAGAGTCAGAAATCATGGGCCTGGAGTTGGTGCGATCTAATATAGAGAAGGTGTATATCATACATGAGTGGATGAAGACTACACAAATCTGTCAAAATACTTATTATAATAGGTGATATAGGTATTTGGAGTTCTAGGAAGGATTTCATGTGTTCCTTTGGGTTTCACCTCAATGTGGATTATAGAGATTTGGCTGGGGCAACAAGTTATCTCTGAGGTTCATCGACTGTTTCCAAAAAAAAATTAGAGTTAGTGAGGGGGAATACCACTTAGCTCTACCACCACAGTTATATTGGGTATATGACATCTTCCATGTGTTTCATCTAAGGAGGTACATGCATGACCCATTGCACGTCATCGATTGGGGTGAGCTGGACATCAAGGATGGAGCGACTTTTTCTAATTAACCAATGGAGATTTGGGATCCAAAGTAGATGATGCTTCATGGGTGATCGATTCCTTTGGTGTGTGTCTGGTGGTAGAACATGAATCTCTAAAAGAGTACATGGGAGCATGAGGCTCAGATTCATGCTCAGTACCTTCATCTATTTGAGTGGCCCTTGTTTTTGGTTTTCAGGGACATAAAGCCCCAAGGTGAGGAGAATGTAACATCTCATATTTTTTGTGTATTATTTTTTGATATTATATGGGTTTATTTTGAGACTAGATGTTGAGGAGGTGTGTTATTCTAAGGTCCAGTGTTCTCGGAATAAATTTTTGAAATATATTAAAATAATTAATATCAAACACACACATTTTTCCTAAAAAAGTGGAATAACTCTTAAATGGTTTCCCAGATCAGAAAAACAATTGAACTGTGGAGTTAAAAATAATATATTAAACCTAGGTGTGACCTAACTTTAGTCTTCTCTTGTTGTTTGTGGAAAAAAATTCCAGGGATGTTAAATGAATAAAAAATTTATTACAATTTATTTTTGAAGCAACAAATTTTCCCTTAAAATTATCCTTATGTTGGAAATCCAAGATTAACCGTATAAACCTAGAGATAATTGAGGAAAATTGGATAGAACTTTGGAGAATTATCTTAGGCTAAAGAAAACAGAACAAGATCAGATCACAGATCGTTGCACCAACATAATCTTTGGAACTCATCAACGATGAAAACATAATCGTTCTTTGTAGAGGATCAATCCAACTCGGGGTAGGGAATATGATTTATTAATTAAATTTTCCAGTTATTGATTCCTATGATGAATGCTGACTAATATACAAATATATTATCCCATGAATTGATTATATTTGAAGGATGGTTTTTGTTTGTGGGTTATTGGTATTTATTTGATGTGGTTTTTGTAACCCAAATCCCCCGATCTTGATCATTGTCCAAGAATGACCAGACAATGATGATAAACCTTTGTTCATGTGAGTTTCTCCCTTTTTTATTCATATTAGTCATAGCTGGTACCCCGTAGTTTTTGAATCAACATTTCTTGGTGGATCCAAAGATGAACAGACCTCTAGATTCTAGGCAAATCTACAACTGAGGTCGAATTTGTATAGATTGGGAGCCAAGGAGCTCAGATTTGTAAACATTTTGTTTTTAGGCATCGAAGGTGGCGTAGTGGTCTGTATAAGGGACGAAATGCATGAAGAAGGTGTGCAGCAGAAGAATGCATGTGGGCAGTAGTGACTGGTGACGCAGCGATGGCGGGATACAAAGACGATGGTGGGATACAACGATAGTGAATGCAGAGCAGTGGCAGACGCAGAGCGGGCCATGTCAGGTGGATGGACCGGGTTGTGTTCGGCCAGTCTCCTAGGTTGGTCCTGGGTTAGATCTAGGGTAACCGGGGTGGAGCTTGGCAGCGGTTGACTATGACAATCGACCGTAGGGCACGACAGTTTGGGCTGTCGCGAGTGCACCGACCATGACAGTCAACCACAACAGTCAACTGCGGGTGTAGTTACCGCATGGTTAGGCCATGTAGTTAGTAGACCAACCCAGACGGTCGACCATAGTGGTAGGTGTACCTACTGTGGTGGTTGGTATACCTACCATGGTGGTAGGTTTACAGGACAACCGGTTGACCTATTGGAAGTTTCACTCAATCAAGCATATATCCTAAATGAACCATCCAATCAATGATCCATCTATGGATTTGAGACCCAAATTTTGAGACGGTCATTTTAGAGATAAGTGGTGAGTTTTTAATTTGGCCTAGTATAGTTTGAGAGCATTCCCTTGTCCTTTACTTGAGGGTTTAACATGACATTACATCCATATTATTAGATTGTAATCCACACTAGAGGCTGAGTCTTAGATAGAATATAATATCCCTCCCCGAGACTAAAGTATGATCCTCTATCACCCATAGTGGAGTTTGTGGAATCATGTTACCCCCTTGAGCAGGGCACTGATACTCTATATAGGGGGCTGTATTGGTAAGGTTTGTGGCATCCCCCTAGTGGTTCTGAGTGTGATCCTTTACATAGTGGGTGGATCAAGATTGGGTACGTGGTATCCCCCAGTTAGTTTTGGGCATGATTCGTGGTGTCCCCTTGTTAGTTATAGGTGTGACCCCTCTATGTGTATCATATTATTCCTTGACAGATTCATTCTCTTTGGGTGGGGCCCAAATGATATAGACCTCTTCGTTGAGTGTCTTTGATGATTTCATGGCTTGAAGAGTGAGTTATCCCAGAATGAGTGTTCTTAAAGATGAATCCTATGGTTGGAAGTTGGTTATGATTACTTCATGGCATAGTATCTCTCTTGATTATATATATATATATTATTATTATATGTTTTGTAGAAATATACCTGTGTAGAGATGACTATGCTTCCTTTGTTGTATTTATTTTTGGTTTCAGGGTGTCCTACTCAGTATTGTTATAATCACCCATGTACGGGATTTTCTCTTATGTGTCATGTCTTGTGTATATGATCAACCTTTTGATAGATTCCTATGAGGAACAGGATCATATGGTTCTTAGTGAGATCAAAAAAACTGAGGTGTGTTCCTATGGCTTTTAGACAATTTCCCCAATTCCTTTACTTTCAAGCTGGACTTGTTCTACAGAATATTTTTGGTGGACTTGTATTTGGACATGTTTAATTTTTAGTACCTTTTGTATCACACTCTATTGTGGTATCTTATTGGTATGCATGCATTGTTTACATAGTGGTTTTTACATTTTAGCATTTTGTGGCATAGAGATGTGTGCGTGTGTACAAGTATTTTAGGTTAACGCCTCCTGTTTGTGGGATATGCCTACTCAGTATTAGTCACCAGCCCCTAGCCTATTGGAGGAAGGATTGGGGTAATCCTAACATGGTCCCCTCTGGAATGGGTTGTGATATCAGCCCTAATAAATACCCCCCTTAATCATCATTTTTAGTGCAGATAAATCCTAGCACTAGATAAACCCAAATTTATAATAGTGTACATGTAATATTTTTTGGGTAATTTATGTTGTTCCAAGAATTATTTAGACAAATATAATGTATTATTAATGTGTTAAAAGTTTATATTCAAATTAAATTACTATCTTGATATTTTTTAAATTCAAATTATGTGAATAGTCCTAAAAATGACTTTAATGGTATTCTATGTTAAATAATATTTTATTAAATGATTTAAAATTTATAAAAATATTATATTTGGCCAAGTGAATGGGATATGATCTATAATATTCAAAATTATCCATTTATAGGTCTATTTTTATTTTATTGTAATTTTCTTGACCCCTAAGTAGTAAATGTTTTTGATATCACGATAATTGTCAAACTGATTAACGAGGGGTTAAAACAAGTGATAAGAGTTGAAACATCACCTATTTTTTTTTACAATTTATTGAATGAGAATATTTTAACTTATAAAAATATCTATTTTAAATATATCAATTAAGTTACACTTTAATTTGATAATTAATTTATATTAATTTAATACTTTAACTAATTCTAGGGGTTCTTGTTCCCTCACTTATAAAAGGACACCACCTCTCCTATCTTCCTCACACTTGTTGAACAACATAGCATGAAAAAAATAAAAAAATAAAACACTTATTATCTTATTTATATACATTCTAAATGTTTCTATATTCTTTAATTACCATCCCTAAGGTTCTTAAGGGTAGATTCAAATGAGGTTCTTCAAAGAGGAGGAAATCGTCTTAATCAAGTGTTTTCATTTTACTTCTTCTTCTAACTCCTTCAATTATTTCATAAAAATTAAAATATAATAAAATCATCATATAACATATAATTATATTTTATTATGTTAATATAATAACCTTATTAATATTATTTTCCATAAAATGGGAAACACAACCATCATACGTGCGTATTTACGGACTATCACCTTAGGAACTGATGTATTTTGTTTCTCATCATTGTCTTTCATGTATGGTTATTATGATGGATTTAATATATATATATATATTATTAAATAAATAAATATTATTCTTGAAATATAATATATCTTCTATATCTATACCATTATAACTGATAAAAATAGAATCATCGTGCATGCGTACGTTCAGACTACCATATCCACATAACAATATACTATGTTTTTAAATATTTCCTCTCATGGATGGTAATGGGTATAGATTAAATGAATTTATTTTATTTTTATAACACTATAATTATTATATAAAAATAATATAATATATTTTTACTTTATTTTCCATCCAATGTAAAGTAAAAACATCCCTTGTGTGTATGTGCAGACTACTGCCTTGCGAGCCGATGTATTTTGTTTTTCATGACTAATTTTCATGGATATATCTAAAATTTTATTTAATATATAAAAATTACAATCATTTTATGATTATTATATATATATATATAATTGAAAAATTACCCCTTTTACCTTGATTATCCTACTGAAGTTGTTTTGGGGATTACGAATCAAACACCCTCAAAGCATCCTATATAAACTTAATCGATTCAGTAACTATATAATAAATAATAATAACTAAAATAAAAAAGATCATGATAAGGTAATAAATTTGAAAATGGTTATTAATAATGTAACTAATTGATATAATTTTATTATATAGGAGTTACGGAATATACTTGAGAAGTTGGGAGAAGAGGTAAGGGACATTCTTTCTTAAAACCTAGTTTTAAAATGGGTTGATTATTTATTTCTAATATTTTTTCTCCAGATAAATATTTTTTGATGGAAGAGTAATTATATATATAAATTAATTAAAAAGGTCATTTTACATCTCCTTTTACTATATTAGAATGGTATTGAAAAAAATATTTTTGTTTTTTTCATATAATTTTTTTTTTATTTTTTAAAGTACAAAAAATATTATTTAACATATAAGATACCAATGATATTTTACAATTACATAAAAATCATTTTATATTTTGATTAATTTACAATATTCCATGTTTTCTTCAAATTAAATTTATTTTTCCCATTGTTTTGGGTATTTTAGTTTTGAAAATCGGGTTTTAAATGAAAGGACATATCAATATCAGAGAATGTTTTTATTATGGTTTCAAAAGTATATTTTTATGAGTTTTATAATGGAAATTAAATATTTTATGTGTTTCATGTATTTTTTAATCCTTGGACATTATTTCTAATAATGTGTGATATTGATATAGCTCTTTAATTCATTTTATAATGATTATGTTATCTAGAGAATTATGTTGGAATTTACCGAGTAGGTTATTCCATTTATAAGTGTTCTTATAAGTGTTCTATAAAGATGATGCCCCATGGAACCTGTATGACTCATTTATGATTAAAAATAAATTTTCATGGAAATATTTTGATTTTATTAGGAAATATAATGATATTTGGTTTAAAGTAATGATTATACCTTTTAAAGGAAAATGTATATTTTTAAGAATTTTTTAGGGGTTCACATGTTTTCTATGAAACCATCTTGATTATTATTTTGAATTTATGTTTTCTTATAAGGTGTTTTATGAAAAAAATTGGATATTAAAACTGATTTCATGTGTAATTAAATGATTATTTGAGATCAATGTTTGTTATGTTAAAGGAAAACTCTCTTATATGGTCTCATGGTTAATGGGTTTATTTTATTTTTAGTATACATCCCTCACAGAGAATTATTTTTATCATCATATTTTTTCAAATTATTTTTAACAAGGCATAAGGATGATTAATTTTTTTTAATAAATTCAAATTTCCAGATATGGAAGTTACCTTGAATGAATCAAGTGTGTCTTTACAAATAATTTTTTTGGTGGAGAAAATTATCACTTAATGACATGAGTATTATTATGAAAGAGTTTTTCCTAATATCTAAAAATATAATCCTAAAAGGTCTATGGGTATGTAAATGATTCAAATTCATTGTTTTAAATTTTATATTTTGGATGGCTAAAATTGGGTCATGTTTACAAGTATCAAATCCAAAAATTTAATGATTATATTTTTAGCACCGGATCTGGGAGTGTGATTTTGGGGATATTATAGTTGGTATTATATTATTGTGTAACTTTAAAAATTAGGATGTTATAATGTTAGGATAACTTAAGAGTTATGGATACCATAATGGGATTATAATTTTATAGGTTATCATAAGTTCAATGGCATATATGACCCTTTTGTGGTTTTAATTGATGATATTTAATGGTGATTAATGGTATTTTGGGATGAATTTACTGATTTTTGATAAATTTTTGAATTATATATATCCCTTAAGTTTAACTTGTGTTATAGTGAAAAGGTTATTTAAGGAATAATTATTTTATACTTTTTGGACATAAGTTGAAAGTCATTGATAAAATTTTGGGTTAAAATGATCTTTGATATTGAGGTAACTTTGTTTAATTGGGATAAAAGGGTTATTAAATTTTGGGAACATATATTTTTTCATATATATATATCCATGGGATTGAAAAGTGATTTGGTGACTATACTATTAATGTTATTTTTAAGAATTTTACTATTTTGGAAACATTATATTATTAAAGTAAATGGAAATATATCTGGTTAAGATGAGATTTTTATTTGAGGAATAAATATTGAATTATATCTTAGAAGTATATATGATTATATTTTTGATTTACAGTGATTTGGACTCTTTATTAAAAATATTATCCTATTTTGGATATTATATGATTACTACATATAATTTTTTTGTTATATAACTCTATGAGTGACTAATATTGTTTGAAGATAAATGTTAAATTGATATCGGAAGAACATGTGATCAATTCATTCTTATTTTTTGGGTTTCAAACATGACCTTAAATATTTTGAAGATTTTTAATATCAATTATTTATGGAATGTTTAAAGTTTAACTTTGGTTGTTATTATTGAGTATTTTAAGATTAATATAATATTTATTTATATTGGATATTATATTAACTTATACTAACCATTTTGGTTTTTGTTAATGTTTAAATCAATGAGAAATAACTTGTTATCATTTTATAGATCATTTGATCTATTAGAAGTTGATTTTAGTTCCTCAATCATGAAAAATTTATCCAAAATATTCATTTCTTGGAAGAAGAAAATTGATAAAAGTGGAAATTGATCAAAGAATAACTAAAGGATGAAATCATGTCTATAAAATAGAATGAAATTAATTAAGTATATTTTCACATTCTATTTTTAATAATGGTAAAATAATCCCTCCACTCTAGGAAAAGGAAGCAGAAATAAAAAAATTATCCTTTTATGATCATTTTAAATGAATTTATGGTCTATTATTTTTTGAAAAAATTTAAATGTTATATCTCAAATAGATATTCTTTCTAAGTCTAGGTTTTAAATTCCTAACAATGTTATTATTTTTTGGGAACCTAATAATGTGTTATTCTAGGTGACCTTTCTATTTCCATTTTTATTCTTGAAAGGATGTTTTATTATCTCTTTTTATGATGTTTATTTAAAAAAAATATTTTTTAAGAAAATATTAAAAAAGGTTCTCCTTTGATGATCACATTTTTTATCTTCCACTCCTTGGAAATGATTTTAAAAAATGTTTTAAACCCTTTTTATAGGACACAAGATAAATACACACAAACACACACACACACACATAAGTACTATTGAATAAAAATTTATTGATTAATTCTTAGGAAATAATCACTCATTTTTTAGTAAAGTAATTTAATGCTTAAAAAGTACATTTTCTTCAAAAATAGTGTTTATTACTTTTTTATGAGTGAATATTATAATTATTATTTATTTCTAATTTTTGATTTTTTATAGAATGGATATCATTTTTTAATCGTGATATCAAAATTATATTAGGACAAAATTTTATGATTTTTTTCTGAAAAGATTAACTTTTCAATGAATAAAGGAAAAAGTACCAATTTTATTTTTCTATTCAAGTATTTACCCAATCTGATTTTGTTTTTAATTAAATTTAAACTCTAATTAGTTCATTTTTATTAAAAATAATCAAATTAATTTCATTAGAATCTAAATTATGCTTAATTTTGGTATAAAAACATTTTTATACTTAAAATATATTTATTTGGAAAAACATTTTTATCAAGTTTTGTGGGTTTATTTCAAATGAAATTTCTTCCACTTATAGGGATTGAATTTTATAAAATTTATTCCCTATTTGGAATCATAATTTCAAAATTTGGTAAATATTTCAACTTTATTTTTTATCTTAATGAATAGTAACCTTGATAAAAATGTTGTCACCATGGTTAGGGAAAAACAAGTAGGAATAGTTAAAAATTTAAAATAAGGCTTCAAAATCATCCATAAACATTCCTAAATTTCATTAGATGAGTTTATTTAAAAAAAATATTTCATATATTTTAAAACATGGATTTTTTTGTACCATTTTTATTTGATAAATACCTTTATGTTATTTTAAGTAAAGGAAATTTCAAAATATGTCTTTTTTGTTTTATTATTTATAATATTTTGTGAAAAGGGTCAAAAAAATTTATGAATGTTTGGGAAAGTTTATTTTGAATATGAATAAGTTTATTTTATAATGGTAATTTAATTTTAGTTTTTATTGATTAAATAATTACTTTATATTATTAAACAACATCGATGCAGTGTTGGTTCAAGCAGTAGAAAAATCAATTATATGATTTTAAAAAATCTAAAAATAATATTTTTTGGATAACTTATGGTGTTATAAGATTTGTTTTAGATAAATATAATGTATTATTGATGTTTTAAAATTTTATATTCAAATTCCTGTACCGACTTGATATTTTTTTTAAAATCAAATTATATGAATAGTCTTGAAAATGACTTTAATGGTATTTTATATTAAATAATATTTTATTAAATGATTTAAAATTCAAAAAAAAATATTATATTTGGAAAAACGAATTAGATATGGTTGATTATATAATTTTTTTCCACTTATGGGTAAATTTTTCTTTTATAGTAATTTTTTACCCCTAAAGTGTATTAATTTTGATATTATAGTAATAATCTAAAGGGTTAATATGGTGTTAAAACTAAGAGATAAGGTTTAAAAAATCACCTAAAATTTTCCAAAATTAATATCATATGAGTATTTAAACTTATATATATTTTCTATTCTAAATATATTAATTATTTTCCAGTTTAACATGAAAATTAATTTATATTAATTTAATACGTTATGTAATTATAAGAATGTATCTCTCCTCTCTTATAAAAGGACACCACCTATACTCTCTTCCTAACAATTCTTGATACACTTATCTTGAAAAAAATATAATAAAAATATTATTTAATTCCTTATAAACATTAAAGATACACTATTATTCTCAAAATACCATCCCTAGCATCCTTAAGTAGAGATTAAAATGAGGTTCTTCAATGAGGATGTAATCATTTTAACTAAGTATTTTCATTTTACTTGTTCTTCTACATCCTTAAACAATGTAATAACAATTTTATTATAATAAAATATGTATATATCATATAGTGATATGTTATTATATTAATATCATGACCTTATTTATCTCATTTTCTATCAAATAAGAAATGAAACCATCTTTATTGCATATATGCAGACTACTACCTCACAAACTGAGGTATTTTATTTCTTATCACTATCTTACATGGATAGTTATTATGATTCATTTAATGTATATATATATATGATATTAATGACATAATTATTATTATATAAATATAATATATAATATATATTCATTCCATTCCAAGCCTTAAAAATAGAATCATTGCACATACACACATACAGACTACCATCTCCACGTAACAATATACATTATTTTTCAATAATTCCTCTCATTGATGGCCATGAGCATGTATTTAATGAAGTTATTTGATGTTTATAACATTATAAAATATATAATATCATATTTCTTTATTTTACATCCAATTTAAAGTAAAAACATTGATCGTGTGTATGTGTAGACTACCACTTCATGAGCTGATGTATTTTGTTTCTCATGAACATTTTTTCATGGATGGATATAAAATTTAATTTCATGTAAAAAATTATAATTAAGTAGTTATAATTATTTTGGGGATTATAGAACAATGAAACCTTTGACATTGTTTATCATACTATTTTTATTTTGGGGATTATGAACTTAACGTCCTTAAATCGTCTAAAAAAACTTAATTAATTTAGTAACTATATAATAAAAGGTAATATATAAAATAAAATAGATTATGATAAGGTAATAAACCTGAAAATAGTTCTTAATAAATTAAATAATAAATATAAGTTTAGTTTATAGGTGTCAAAGAATGAACGTGGAAATTTGGGAGACAAGGTAAGGGATATTTTATCTTAAAACCTAGTTTTACCTCTCCTTGGACTTTATTACAATGGTATTTAAAAGGATTTTTTTTGTATTTCATATGAAATGTTTTAATTTATTTACAAATTACAAAAGGAATGTTTTTTAATGTAAATGATTTTAATGAAATTCCCACCACCCTAACCATCATTTGATATTTATATTAATTTACAATATTCCATATTTTATTCAAAGGAAAAAACTTCTTCCTTTTTTTTGGTATTTTAGTTTTGAATATGTGGTTTTAGAGGAAAAGGATATATTATTATCTAGAAATTCAATTTCTTGTGGGTTTAAAAGTATATTTTTATGTTTTTTATGATAGAAATGAAATATTTTATCTATTACATGTATGTTATGGTCCTTGTAAATTTTTCAGGATGATGGATGAGCCTAATATAGCTCTCTAATGCATTGGGTAATGATTATGTTTTCCAGATAATTATGTTGGAATAAACCTAATAAGTTATTCCATTTATAATTTTTCTTGTAAGGGTTATATGAATATTATTCCTCAAGGAACCTACATGACTTTTCTATGCTTGAAAATTACTTTTTAGGAAAATATTTTGATTTTATTAGGTGATCTAATGATATTCGTTTAAAGTAATGATTATGAACCTTTTGGGTAAAATTTATGTTTATAAAACGTTTTTAATTGATTATGAAGTTTTTTTATGAATCCCCCATAATTATTATTTTTTTATTTATGTTTTCATATAAAGTGTCATATGAAAAAATTTGTGTAGTAAAGTTGATTTCATGTGTAATTAAAAGATTATTTGAGCTAAAATTTTATTATGATAAAGGAAAGCTATATTATATGATATTATAGTTTTGAAATAGACAAATGCGTTTATTTTATTTTTCATTGTATATGTCCCTTGCTGAGATTTTTTTTCTCATACCAAATTTTAAAATGATTTTTCACAGGGCTTAAGGATGAGTAGAAATGTTAATAAAGTAATATTTTTAGATTTGGGAGTTACCTTGAATGAAGAAGGTGTGTATTTATAAATAACATGTTTGGTGGAAAAATGTGCACTTAAATAATTGGTTATTATTACATAAGAATTTATCATAATTCTCTAAAACTGTAAACCTAAAAGGTCCTTGGGCACGTAAGTGATTTGATATTTCTGTTTTATGTTGTATGATTTGGATGGCTAAAATTAGGTCACATTAATCGATATCAAAACCAAAAATATATAAATTATGTTTTAACACTAGATCCAAGAGTATGGGTTTGGGGATATTATATTAAGAGTGACCACAACTCTAATACCAATTGAAGTTATTAGGTATGTTTATATAATTAATAGGGGATGGGGGTGAATCACTGACCTTAATTTTTTTTTCAAATTAATCTTTTTAGAAAAAATTCAGTGACTAATTAAGGTCTTGATCCATTCTCAAATAATTATCTCACCCATACTTACATGCATTCATATGAAAGTATAGAAATATAACATGAGGATTTATAAGGGTTGATCTTAAATACATACTACTTATTGTGATTGGTTTGACACCAAAATCATAAATTCTGTAATATATCTTAAAAGTGGTTACCAATACAAGGACCATCATAGTATCTTATACATAGATTAACACTATGTTTTAGCCTCTGAGTCACATTTGAGAGTCTATAGCTTCACACTTCCCTATTTCAATGTTTAATACAAATAAGAAAATCTCATTATTATACTTTGATTTTCTTTTGGACCACTTGTAGATATGATATTCCTCCATAAATAGGTTGGATAAAAAGGCCTAATCCTATACACATTCATATATATTCATCCAAGTCTTGTTCAAAATATGAATTTCCATCTTTCTCATCTTTCTAATCCTTAACTGGTTATCCTCACCACTTTCAATACTTGGGCACACAATAAGATTTATTTCTCTTGAATATCTCCCAGATTTGATATCCTCTTATTTCTTTGATACATGTAAGTATCAAGATTCTCAATTATTTAAAATTATCACACTAAAATATTTATGAGTTCTTACACAGACTTTTTTATTCCTCAATTTAAATATATTTATACTCAAAAAATAATATCATGAATAAATTTTGTTTCTATAATGTAATTTTTGAAACTCCTTTATATTTAATAGAAATATGAACTCTATTGTAAATAAATACACATAATATATATTTCTTTCTTTCTTAAAAATCATTTTAATTCTCAATTATATATTTCTTTTGAATTTCTTCATGTGATATAATATCAAATCTTTATTTCCCCAAAAAAATCCACTTCTTTTAATTCTTTTAAAATATCCATGAAATATTATCTAAGATTTAGAATCTCCCTATTATGACATGGAACTCATCTTGACTTCCTTTGACCTTTTATTGAATAAAAAATCCTTGTAAATGGTCATGATATTTAATCCATGAAGAACATAGTAGAAACATCATCAAATTTATTCTCATTCTGAATATTTCATTTTGAAAATTCTCATCATTTCTTAAAGTTAAATGTATTAAGTGTTGATATCTGAGGGGATCAATATATTTTGTGAGTAATACTATTACATGTGGTAAATTATCTTATGCATAGATGAAATATCTTATATATGAAAGAATTATCTTACATAAAATAATTATATTATATTTAGTTAAAATATATTATGACCAGAAAAAATATATTATGAACTTCTCAAATATTGTAAGACCTATTGAAATGTCATACACCATATGAATTTTTCTTTTGAAAATTTTTAATACTCTTAAAATATGATAAAAAATATCAAAATATCTTAAAAAATCCTCAAATTTCTTAAAATATATAGAAAATATCTTACATGATAAAAATTATTTTTCATGTAGATAAAATGTATTAGGAATAGGATAAATGTACTCACTATTTTTTTTGAATTCCATCATGAGAACCGTAATTCTATAATTGGTTAAAATTAATAAAACACTATATCAAATAAACTTAAAAACCCTTGTGATGATATGAAGGAATTACCAATGATCAAAACTCATCTAAAATAATCTTAGAATTATCATCTAATAGGTCTAGTCACCTATTTATAGTAGTTTCCAACAATCAATACTATTTATATGATTTATTAAATATTTAATCTAGACTTACACTTCTAAATTATTTCCTTTAATATCCCCATTTAGATAGCTATTAAAACACATTCAAAACATGTTTTAGATAACAATATCACCACCAGAACTTGTCTTTGACTTGAAGATTAGTACATCAATCATTATAATGAAATTTTGATCTAACTTGAATCTATTCAAGTGCCTTGAATATATCCACACACGAACTTTAATCTAAAGCCTCAAAAAATTCATTTTCCATATACCATGGTAGCACCTTTACCATATCAGTATACTTTGACTTTACTTCACAAAACCCCATTGACAACAAATACAACTTATTACTTTGATCATTTCACATATCATAAATCCTTATATATGTCATTTATATTTGGAATTATGAATGTTAAATTTTTAAATGGGTCTCTCTAGGAAATAAGTTTTAATTATATCTAGTTCATATTTTACTAGGACCATTGCGAATACTCTTTGTATTTTAAAATGTGAACTTTCAATATCAAATATGACTAGCCTGGGAGTTATGACTTTAGAATTTTTATATCCCTAATGAAAATAAAATATATTTAATTTTTAATCTCTTGTTTCTAAAATTATTTATTCATAACTACCCTAAAATCCCACCATTACAAATACCTTGAAAAGAGCATCCATCTATAGTGTTATATTACATTTCTATATTAATAACCCTTTTATGAAATCCTTTTAAACTTCATAAATTCATGCAATACACTCGTATTAAGTACCCTACACTATGAATACCATGTTATAAAATTTAATGAAGGTAATTTACCTTGTTATCCATGCCATCATTTCATCATGGATTCACTAGATTGATAGTTATATCCCTCACTTTTGGTTTAATCTTGATGATTGATCACATTATAAATGTTTAAAGTCATGTACACATGTATATATAGATTTCAAGTATTTCATTATGGTTATGGTTATGTTATGATATAAATGGACCTAGAATTTTATATCCCCTAATTTATTAAGAAATATTATATCTTTGAAGATACTATATATTGGAATAGAGATGTAATATTAACAATTAAGATAACATGACTTTGTGGGTTACCTTTTCATATAATCTATTATGAGAAAATGACTTGGACAACATCCTTTTCATAGTATGGTTTTTAGATAAACTTGAAAAAATGTATATAATGTTAAATATGGTGTATTACTTATGTATCGTTGTTATTAATGATCATTCCTATAGAATTATAGAGAGTGGACCCAATACACAAGATTCCTCTAAAAGGGAGGCCTTGGGGTTATTTTATAATGAATAATAGAGATTACATGATATGTCAAGTATGATGTGGGGCTTGAAGAACTTAATCTCTAACACTCCCCCTCATTCTAGGTGTATCTATCTTGGATACATAATTATAGAAAACAAAGAAAAAAAACTACAAACTCTCCCCATTAAAATGGACATACCTCGGTTGATTACATAATAAGAAAAAATAAGAAAAAATAAACATTCATGGCTGACCCCCCTCAATAATTTGATGGATGATGTCACTAAAAAAATTGTGCCAAATAAAGAACAATGCATGCATGTACTACCCACTAGTTATGCTCCATATTCTATGATCCTGACCATGGATGCTAATAGAAAGATAAACATTATAGAACTCTCATGATCCCTTGACGAGGAAGACCCTTGTATCAATATGATGGATAATATAGTAATCGAAAAACAACCTCAAAATGACTGGATGATATGGCACCTGACTAGAACACCGAAAAGGCTAGGTGATATGTCGTCCAACTTTTTAGATCCAAATTTCCAATATGGAACAATGTAAGACCAAAAAAACATAAAACGATGAGGTGAAATGACATCCATGTTTAAGAAACATAAATTATGATTGACAACCAAGGTTTGAGGAACATTAGGGAGTAGTAGAGAACCTACTAGAGCAATGACAGAAGAGGGAGACCAGGATAAAGGGCTGCACGGTGGTTAAATATTGGCTGGGGAAGGGTTGTAACACATGATAAAGATTCATGGGTCACTTATATCTAGACATATCTTTGGAGTAGAGGGTCACATATAGAATCATGGATATGTTGGAAGGTGTCACATCAGGAGGAGGAATTTCAAAACCCTATGCACGCAGGATTAGAGGGGATGCATAATGAGGTGTTGGGATAACAATGGCAGGGGGGCCCTCAGGAAAGGGAAGGTTGTGCTCAAGGGGGATGTTAGTAAAGGAGGGGTGTGGCTGTGAAGAACTCCCTTTAATGGAAAAGAAGGTAGGAGGGGGCCATCAGGGGCATTCACGATCACTATAGATGGGGTGATATTGTGTAGGGGCATCATTCCAGGAGGGTGGTCGCATTGGAGGTGTGTCGTCACATAAAGAACTACTGCTAGACCGTCATGTAGGAGGGGAGCCATCACGAAGGGGGTCGACTACTTAGATAAAGGGGGTGCACTATAAGAGGTGATGTTAGGAGTGGTGTGTTAGGGCTATCATGACCAACAAGAGAGGTGACAACAGATTATGGCTCGATGGCCATAGGTTCACTGAACCCCATTGGGAAAAACAATTACGGGAGGGGAAAGATCATAAGGGAGGGAGTGTTAGGTTTAGAAAACCTACTTTGATACTATTTATAATGATATAGAGTGGAAAAAATACCCAATATTCTTCTCTAAGGGAGTCCATGGAGTTTTTTTATAATGAATAATAGAGATTAAATGATACGCCAAGTCCGATGTGGGACTTGAAACAACCTAATCTCTAACAATTACCATGATTTATGTATTTTATTATGATTTAATTCATGTTATATGGAGGAATGTTTCTATATATAGGCCCAAAAATTTCTGATCCTATACTTTATGTTTTTTAGGGAATGGAGACTATGGGAGTTATTTGGGAATTAATTGTTAAAGAAGAGATGAGTTTGGGGTTCTGGGACAAACAAATTGTAGTATAATATTTTTTATATCATGGTTTCTCTGACCTCGTTGTGTTTTGTATCCTTCATCATAATGAAGATTTCATGGTTATAAGAAGATAATTGTATTTTTATTTGTTCACCATAAAGAGACAACTGTATTTTGGTTTTCCTTTATATGATATGGTTTTGTAAAAATAGTTTTTTCCTCGTGTTTTGGTTTGGAGATATAATATGTTAAAGTGTGTGCCCAAAATTGAAAGAAAACATATCTTGGTTCTTTATCATGGTTAAAAAACGAAATTTAGGGATAAACCATCATGATTCTATATCATAGTTTGAATTTTGTTCACATTATGGTTTTCGTCAAAGGCACAAAATTAGAAAGAAAAAAGTTAGAGAGATTTAAGGATTTTGAGGGTTGTAATTACCATGGTTTTTAGATCACTATTTACTAACCTAAACTATTATTTAGTTTAGGGAACCATTATATAGTTTAATTCACTTGAATTTAAATAAAATTTTTAGATCTATATTTTTATCGTATTCAATATTATTATCTTCTTTGTAGACTTAGATATCTATGAGATAACTTGTAACACCCACTATTTTACTGTTATATATATATATATATTACATTTATTTTTTGTTATCCTTAGAATTTGAGTTGAAAATTTAAATTTTTTGAGTATTTTTATAGGTTTCATGGTTAGATAACCCAATTACATTAACCATATATAGTGACTATATAGGATGAAATTCCTATTCCATAATATCACATATGGTTGGTGCATGATTAGTCTAACCATGAATTAAAATGTGAATCTTTTTAAAGAATTAAAATTGTAAGTTCTTAAATTATTTTTAAATTTGACATGACTCATTTTTTTATCAATTTTTGGAGAATTGCATGTATTTCCTCCCTTTAGTCTTCCTATATTATTTCCTACCATTAATGATTCTCCACCATCAAAAGTTTATTATTCAAGGTATATCACTCCAAATCATCTCCTCAATTTTTATTTTATCTTTTTCTTCATTGATATTAATCTATTAAAGATATGAATTGTTTTTATTTATATGAATTTTTGTTAAGGTTTTTCTAATTTTAGGTATTTTTATAATATTTTAGGGATCCCTATTTATCTATTTTATTAGAATAACACCACTTTTTATTAGATTAATTGATTACCAATAGGTGGTTCTATGAAAAAATATTTTATTAAAAACCATTAATACCTACTTATTTTAAATAAAAATTTTCTTTATTTAAAATAATATTTAATTTATATGATTGGTTTATGTTTATTTCTCATTGATTCTATTTGAAATATATTTTTTATAAAGTGTTTTTTCCTATCTTTAAATGTTTTAAATTCCAATGATGTAACTTTTTTCACACTAGGTTCTTAATGAATGGTATAATATAATTTTATAATGAAATAATCATTTTTTGGGTAATGCTTTTATGAATTATAAAGAAAATATATCATTATTTTATTGATGTTTTTAAAGAGAAAAGGCTTATTTTTCATGAAATAAAGTGATTTTGTTATCTGTTTATTATAACAATAATGTTATACTCCTAGATTTTATTTTTTTGGATTGTGTAATTATATTATTTTTCTTGATTAATGAATTGTAGATATTATGATAAAGGGTTTTTTTAATTGAAGGATTTTTGAATGCTGTATGGTTCTTGACTAGTTAAAAAATTAAGCTGATCAAAGATTTAAATGAGATATTAAGTAAGTATGAAAGGTGGAGTGGGTAAAAGGAGAATATACTCAAGAGAAATTTTAATGTATAAAAATGGAGATTTATTATAATATGGATAAAATATAAATATTATTGGGTTTATATAAGGATGGTCTACCATTGGAATATCATGGAAATTAGCTCTAAAATAGGGGGGATCAAAATTCATCTCTTTGATGGACTTGTGAATAAAATCCTAAGACATATCCCTAACTAAAAATTCAGGCTTCTATATTTCAAATATAGGATTACATTAATAAATATAATGCTAACATAAAACCCAATGCATATTCTATAAGTTATCAAAGCCCCAAGAAAATCTTAAAGAAAATTGTGAAGACCTTTAAAAACTTCTTATGGGATGAAGAATTGGGAGGTTGATGTCATTAATTCAGTTAGAAATGGTTTTCAAGACCACTTGATAAAATTAGAATTAAACCAAGAGGTTTTTAATATTACATTCACACCATGAAAGAAATGTTGGATTGGGAGGTTATCATAGGATTGTGCCTATGGTATAGATTTTCCAAAAATAAATATGGAATGGAATTAGGTAAACTGCTTAACAAAAAATCTCAAGTGTCCACTCTCTAGCATAATATTTAGGGTCTTATATGAATCCTAATAGATATATTATGATGGAAGGGGAGACATGTTATTTGTAAGGAATATTTTGTAGATAAATCTCCCTTTTTTCTTATATGTCCCACTCCAAATTTAAGCTCCAGGATAATAATGATTTATCCAAGATTTACCAATACATTACTTAATGTAAACCAGAAGATGTTATTTAACAACATTCAATCTTTATAAAAAGATGATTGTTGTTTATTATCCCCCATGTTGTCTATTAATTTTAACAATAAAGAATATTTCAAATATATTATTATTCTTAAGAGATCATACCCTTGGTTGAAAGAAGTTTGGGGAGATAATATTCTATTAAATATGAGTTTTATAATATGATGATCATGCTACGGAGAATTGATAAATGACAATGTGATGTAATGGATAAGAATCATTATCACTTATAAGTTCATTTATGTACCATCTTGTAGGTGGATTAAAAATATCACCTCTTTTGAGATGGTCCATAGGTGCATTTCATTAGGTAATTATTCAAAAACAACATTAAAATACCCCAACTTTGGATCATTTGATCTTATGGATTATTGGTTTCATAGTATGGTTTTTTCTTCCCTATAAGATCAAATTTTTAGTTTAGTTTTTTCAATTATATGATGGACTACTTGGAAAAATCATAACAGAATTAGGAATCATACTAATTTCATTAATCCCAACTACTTGTAGTAGAAGAATCTTACTTTGATCAGTAACCTAGCTTAAGGTATTGATGTTTTGGAATCCCATCCCACACTAAATAACCTTATTTTGTTTTACCAAAATACCTTTAAAACCATAGAAAATATAGAATTTAGACAATATAATTTATATAAAACCTTACCAATGGATCCAAGTTGAACATTGATGCATTCTTTAATAGTGGGATCATGCATGGTGGGGGGGGGGTCATATGTGACTATAGAGAATTTATTTTTATTCATTTTAGTGATTATATGGAATTTATTACCCTCTCATATCCGAGGCCTGGGTTCTCTTGACCTAACTCACCCTTCGTAAGGAGTCCGTATCCTCTTTGGAAATCATGGAAACATATTCAGTTCTAATCATCAAATTCCTAGAAAACTCTTCCCAAAAATATTGTTGTGTATACAATAAGGATTTATAAGAGTTTGATAGATCAATAAATAACTATCTATCACACCTGTATTGAAGGTAACATGGAGACTAATTAATAAGATTTATAAGTAGACTCAATTGACCACCTTAATGTGTTATGAACACTCGAATCCCTCCCACATGATTGTAAAAATATGGTTTATAATGATTCTCTTAAGATAAATTATTTTAGGTATCTTTTATGTCTTATAATTGGTAATGATCACCTATTTTTTAATAAAAATATATGATTGATGTTGATTTTTTAGTGTGTTTTTGTTAAATTATTTTCCCACCTCCCTTTAGAAAACATCATGGGAATCTTTAGGTAGGCATATAAGAATTATAGGGATGACTTATATACTAGCTCAGTATTAAACTTTGGATATAATCCTGTAGTGTAGATTACAACATTGGCTAGGGGGTTTTCGTTCGATAAGGCTTGTGGGAGTAGGTTAGGTGTAAATATTATGGGATCACATTATATTCTAACATATGGTTTATCTAAGACAATCCCTAGATTATTTATTTATAACCTAGGATATTATCCCATTAGGATTGTGAATTAATTGATATTTATATCTTTAGTAATCTCTCTATTCATTGATTTTTATGCTCTATAATAATCTAAATTATCTTGGTAAAAAATTATGTTTAAAGTATTCATAAGTGTTTAATTTTAAAATTGTTTTAATAGGATTTATGAGGATTTTTTTAAACAACCATGGAAGGGATTTTATTTATGGAAGTAAATGTATAATTTTTAGAAGGGATGTTTTATCTTTATTTTTTAATCATTTCAAAATTTAAAATACCTTATAATTAAAGTTTAAAATTTTATTCCTTTATAAATTGTTTTCACTATATAAAATATGTTGGAACAACCTTGGTTTTAAGAGTAAGGGTAATTATGGTACTCTTTACTATTTGTTTTTAAGATAAAGTATTACCTTATTAAACATGATTCAAACTAGAATTATATGGTTTGTTTCATAATTTTTTATAGTGAATTGGTGGAATCCTAATGGGATTCTCACTTATATCCTACGCAAAACAACACTTTTTGTGTTTGCAACATCGATTTCATTTCATATGGGTAAAATATGTGTTCCATTTTGATCTCATCGATGATCTTAGAGATTTATAAAGTAAGAGAATGTGTCAATTAGAGTTTGTTTAATTTTTACATGGAGATACGTAGTTTGTTTTATTTTTGGTTTGTACATTTTCTGTAATATTTTATGTATTCACACTACTTGGCTTCCAAACCTTATTTTGTTTCTTATTTTGGTATCCTATTTTCAATATATTTAAATTTTTTTTGTATATTATGGTTGGTGTGTTCTATTATAATTGTTTTTTCATGTTTTATGGTTTCTAATTGATTGATTAGGTTATTATATACCTCATTTTTTTAATATCAAATGTGTTTATTTAACATGGGTTATATAATGACCCACTCCATTACAGGTTAGTAAAATCATGGGAAATTTAAATTTTAGAATTTTGGTCTAGGAGAGTGGGATATTTTGAGAATTATAACTCTAATAACAATTCCTAAAGTTGGAACATATTTGGGATATGTGGATGTGTTCAAATTATCAAGAGGTTCCTTAGGTGATTGGGGGAATGTTGGATGATTTTCAAAAAAATATACTTTTGGGTAAAATTTTGAATTTGTATCTAAATAATAATCCTTATATATCATAGGGGGTAGAGAAATAATATTATTTATAAAATAAATATATTACACAAGGGAAGAAATTTTTCTATGTAAGGAAATTATCTTACTCATGGAGGAATATATCATATATATGAAATTTTTCCTATATCTAAAATGTCATGTATAAAACATTTATTATGCATTGGTTAAATTATCTTATGAATAGATAATTTTATAATTTAAATATCATACATATGAAAAGAAAACATATTATGTATGGAAAATTATCTTATATATTGAAGAATATATTATGTATGAATATTTTCCCAAAGGAAAATATTATACATATAAAAACATGTTATGAATCACATTTATCTTAAGGAAAATATATTATATAGTCTATAAATATATTACACATGGGTTCAAATATGATACATATTGAAATTTTCCTAAATAAAATATGTTACATATTGATATTTGACTAAGAGAAATATCATATAAATGAGAAAATATATTATGTATTGATTTAATTCTAAATAAAATATGTTATGTATGAGAAAATATATTACACATGAGGTATTCAATAAGGAAATTTACTTACATTTTTAAATTATGTTACATATGAAAATTTAACTAATTAAAATATCATATATATTTAAAATATATTATGCATCACATATTTCCTAAGGGAATAATGTTACATATCAAAATTTTCCCAATGAAATTATCTAAAGTATTGAGATTATGTTATGTATTATATATAACATGTTACATATGAATATTTTACATAAGGAAAATATTATACACATGCAAATTATATTAATTATTAGATATTTCACTAAGGAAATATCATACATATGAAAATATGTTAGGTATCATTAATTTCAATAAAAATATATATTACATATGAATAATTATATTACATATTAATTAAAGTGTTGATTATGAAGTTTATTTAAAAGAAAAACCTTAATTATTTTATTTATATTACATATTGATTTTACACTAAGGAAAAAACCACACACAAGATTAAAAATATTACACATGTCTTATATATATTATATATAAAGTTTTTAGATGGAAAAAATTACATATGGTTTTAAAAAACTTATGTTTGGTTTTAAAAACCATATTTATGGGAGATTTATTTTAGAAAAATATATTAAATTAAATAAAAAATAGATTTTAGGGGTTTTAAATTAGTGAGTGGTGTTCATTATCTTGTATAGTAGCGTCATTTCCCTTTTCATGCCCCTCACATTCCCCTCCTCTTCAAAGATGGTTTATACCTTGTTTCTTAATAGATTCAATTTTTTTTGATATAAGTATCTTCATAAGGAAAATCTAACACTATGTAATGATTATTTATTATTTTATTTCTCAAAATCTTACTACTAACTTATCGTAACATAACTAGGTCTTGAGTGATTATTCTACTGAATTATGGTGCAATCATCCCGATATCAAGGGAATTTCTATTGGATTACATAAATGATATCTAGAGTGTATGAACACACTTAGTTTTATGTGAATTTAATAAGGAATGTCATAAAAATTAAATATTTAGGGATTTTCAGTGTTTTTGGTGAAATTAATGGATTAAATTAATGAATAAATTGGCGATTTTATGTGCTTAAGGTCCGAATAAATACTAGGGGTAGTAAAAACTCCTTTAATTATAGATTAAACTATGAGGGATTTGTGATGATTAATTTATTGTTTATTAACTAGATATTAATTTTGGAATTAATATTAGAATAATGTATAAATTAATTATTAAAACTGGCTAGGGGTGGAGGAGAAATACAAAGAAAACTACAAACACACCCAAGAAGGATCAAACCCAATACCTACCCTCAGTACCAAGGGGCATGTTTAAATTAATTATACTTTTATTATAAATTTTTAGATGATAGATTGATGGATTTGGTGCCTCATGTTAATGGAAGGTTTCTAATTGGGCTTGAAAGAGATTCAACAAGGGCAACCAAGCATAATTTAAAAGGGAATAAATATGTGAATGAGGTAGGTGGTCCCTTTAACATCTCTCTATATATGTACATTTTTTTGGCAACATATGATATGCAGTTTCACTAATTTTGTGCCTTTAAAATTTTATTTAAAATGAAACATTCCCTTTATTCTCACATGAAATAAAAAATTATTATGGGTCCAAGATAAACCCTTGGAAACTGTTTAATTCCATGACTTATAATGTTCTACTAATTTACCATATCTATATACCAAGTGATGTATAAACCCTAGAAGTATTTAAATTAAATGAAAGAATATAGTTGTCCTTGAGACAGGTGCCTTTAGTCCCCTTCTTTTAAGGGAGAGTAGTGATTGAGAGTGATTGTCCTAGGGATAGGATGAAATAAACCTTGAGATAAATTATATAATTTAGGTTAGTTTCATAAAGAGTGGTGTGAGTGTTCCTCCCCCACTATCATGTTAAAATTTTGGGGTATTCCCAAGGTAGGATTATGTGTAGGTTGGTTATGAAAGGATTGACCTATGATGACTTGGTAAGTGATATGGTAATTATTCAATCTATGTAGAGTGATGTTGGTGTAGTATTTCCTATTAAAATAGTGAGGCCATAATACAATCATGGATATGTTCAAGGATATTAGGCCCTATAAGAGATGGGATTCAATCTTAGAGTGGGGATAAGATCACAGAACCCTAGAGGGGTGTCTAGGACATTGATATTCCTTAGAGGAAAATAGTGGGTATCCCATTATTATGATGACTCCATGGAGGGTTAATATTGATAGGCTAATTTGGTGATATCCTAGTACATATGAAATGAGGAGTCTAGGATATGCACTTTAGGGGATTACCTAGTAAATAAGTGATGAGTTTGAGTGTGTGGTGAATCTATGTGTGTATTATATATGAGATATACAGGTGGAGTGCCTTCCCACTGATGTGATATAAGATATAGGTGCAGGGTGCCCTCCTCCTAATGTGATATGAGATTTATGGGTGAAGTTCAATTCCCCCTGAGTAAAATATATGATATTTAGGAATGGGTAATTCCATTCTTTCCAATGATATGATATATTATGACTTGATTATTATTACCCATGATGAGATATTATAGGGTGAGTGCTATTACCCTCAATATGATATATGAGATATTATGGGGTGAGAAATATTCTCCCTAACATGATGTATGATATATTATAAGGTGGTTGTTAATCCCCTTGATGAGATACTATGGGGAATGTTCTTCTTACCTGACATGATGTATTAGACATTATGAGGTGGATTATATTACCCTTGATGATATTTATGGGGATAGAATTCCTCTTGATATGATGTATGATATATTATGAGGTGGGTGATATTCTCCTTGATGTGATATCATAGGTTAGGTGTTATACCCTATGATATGAAACATAAGATATAACTAGGTGGATGCTTTTACCTTATCTAAGATATTATGTGGTGGATGATATTCCCCTTGATATGAAATTTCTAGTATCACTAGGTGGTCCACTCTTCCCCCATTAACATGTTACATATATGATATTTTCAGGTTGGATGTTTTTACCCATGCATGTGTTATCTATACAATATGATATAAGTGGGATGATTTCCCCCCGAATGATCACATATACTTGTGTATAAATATAAATGAGATTATGAGGCAATATATACATCCCCTGATGTTTATGTAACTTTTTTAGAGACATAAAAAACTATCTGAAGTATGTATATTTGATCCCAGGTTTCACCTTAAATCCAAAGTATCAATATTATTATTTTAACATGTTCTCTATGAATATAACATGTTCATAAACTAAAATATTGGTTATTTTAGATAAATAATTGTTAGTGGCCAACTAATTTACACTCACACCCTTCTCAGGAATCTGTGGAACTTAGTTACTCAACCAAGCCTCATTGTTCACAGGTTTAGGTAAGGTAGAGTCCTAGTATCACATGATATTGCTAGAATAACTCAAAATGGGTTTAGATATTGCAATGAGGTTAGTCACAAAGATGCCAGTAGAGACTCTTTGTGTTTTATTTTTTTGATTATTCTATATATTTGATCATCCTAGTGGTTGATCAGTTGGGATGTATGACTCTATGATTTAATATTCCATTTAATATAACATGAATGTTTCTTTATTTTACATGATTTTATTATTTTGTTAGAGATGTTGTTTGGTTATTTTTTTACTATTTTTTTACATTGATATTATATTATAGTCTCTATACAGTAACACCATATACCTGTGCTACTAGTTGGAAACCTCTATCATATGAGGAGGTGTTGTTAAGGTACCTATAACACTCCAACAGAGATACTAGTTAGTGGTCTATGGCCAGGTAAAGTTACAAAGTGGTATCAAAGTGTCTTTTTTATTTTCATTACTATTTATAGATATGGTATAAATAGAATAATAATGTATTAAAACTTATTATAGAACTCAAACTTTTTATCTATAAACACCTTTTTCGATGGGAAGTATATATTACTAGTGTTAAGATATTGATATTCTTGGTTTTCATTATTACGATTGAGATATTTATTCAAGTATGATGTGTGTATTTGAAATTGTTATTATGGTTTTGGATATTTTCCCATTATAAATAGGCATATGTACCTGAATAATTATTTTCATGTAGGATTCACATGACATTTGTGTGCTTGCATGTGACTGATATTACTAAATATGAGGGTTTAACTATTTAAACTTTCAATAATAATTTATATGAAATTTTCCTATATAACTTGTTGGTGGAATTATACTCAGTTGTACCATGAAATTATTATTCGAATTCTAGTTAATGTAGATTCTATATGGGATGTTCCTTAATGAAAACTATATAGTGCCTCTATACTAGGGATGTACAATGAGCCTTGATGGGTTGGTAAAGTCATTAGACACCTTTATGTTGTGAAGGTTCTAGGCACAATGGAAGCACTGGATGGGGAATTCCTAACTTGGATTTTTTGTTGTAATAAATGATTAATCCAAAATTTACGTGAAACTATTTTACATAATAATTAGAATTTAATCAAATATTAATTGATGTCTGAATACTGAGACCATGACACAAGATCATCATATAATATTTATAATTAATTTAAATAATTAAAAATTACCCTACAATGAATTATTTCTTCATTGATGGATTTGAAAACATCTCTACATTGTACCATTTTTGAATTGTAGGAATGAAGAGTATATTCCCTCCAATGGAGATACACACATGTTCCATGAACCTCTAAACATCAATGTAAGAATATTTAGTAGCAGTAAAGGTAGATCTTAATGGCTATATTGTTTACCTTTGATCACCCCAAGAATCACTTGAGGAAGGATTCTATTTGATATCTCTAAACTCAAGAGCAGTGGTGGAGGGGGATCTCTCTCCATTATTAAGATAGTTCTTGGAGAGGTATATCTCTATGTATTTGAGATAATTCTCTCAAGATTTCATTATCAACAGATAAATGAAATGACCACCCATTAAGAAAATAATATAATTGGGTTAATATACCACTGGGGTTAGAAAATAATAATTTCACATGCACCTTTATTTTTTTTATTAATTCTTTTAGAAAACCATGTTTATAATAATAATAATAATAAAAATTATTGACATTTGAAAAACTCACAAATTAAATTAGATATTATTTTATTCAAATAATATTCAATATATATTATTTCTCACCGAACCATTAAACTAGGTCATAATTTCCTCCATAATATTTATTGGGTATTGAATAATGAATATTTATTTTATAAATAAATATTACTATATTACTATTTAGTAAATAAATAAATATTTTTACCGCTAAAGGTAAAATAAATATTTATTAAATATCCTAGTCATAAAATATTCTATCGAATAACTAGTGATAGAATATGTGTGATCCGGAAAAAAGTAATAATTATTAAACCATATATGTGAATAATATTTATTGAACTTATTAAATAATAAATAACAATATTATTTAATTAAGGTTTTAGATACACTTAGTATGTGACCCTCTAGGCCTCTTTCTCAGCGGCATTAGGCGAAGCAATCTAAAGTCCAAGGTTAAAGTATAACAACATGATAAGACACCCATAGAGAAATAATTTAATATTACAATTACATAAATACTTATAGTAATTCTTACCATGTAATATAATCATTTTTTCATGATATCTCTAATCAAGTAGGTTGCATGTTGGTGCCATCAACCTATGGTATCGATTTATATTTCATTGACTTTTCGAAAATTGAACTTTCCTATAGAACACCATGTATAAGGATTTATTTAGGGTATATAATTTTCACAAAAGGCCTTAAGAAATCAAATTATGTTAAAGAACATAAGGGGAAAATCTATTCTCACATTATTCATTAATTTAGTATTACTCTTGACGCACTCAACATATCCTAATTTTCCATAAACATCTTTCGTCATGATCTTCATCAATACATTGTAGTATATGAATCATAATATCTATTAATAACAATATTAAAGTATAATGAACAATAAATAGGTTTTTATATAGAAAAATCCAACGACACATATTAATGTGGATTTTCTATTGGTGGGTTTCGTTCTCATAATCTCTTACACTAAAAATTACCAAGGGTGTACACCATGAGAAGGTGCCTCAATGTCCTACGAGTCTCAACCAATTATAGAATGTATCATTTATGTCCCTCAAATGATTTCTTCTAGATATAGAAAATATATTTAAGAATAATTTTGTGAAACTTATGGGTTCTCATCATAGTAGGGAACTATTATGACCTTCTAGTGCGACAACTACTCTGAGAAAATTATCGCATGTTATGTTACGTAAAAGAACAAAAATGATGTGATAATGAGTTTTTTTAATATTCATATATATGAATACATATAATCATAAAGTACACATAATTTGGTTCTAGGGAACCAAATCTAACATGATGAACCCCTTATGGGTGATTTTAATGAATGTGTCGTTACTTAAAGTGTCAGCAATAACCTATATGGTGTTTACCCATATATATTCTTGGTGGTATTCTACTCAATCAAACCATATAACTATATATTTACTCTATATAAATAATCATCTAATTATATCATTATGTTTACATGGATGAGATCACTATCCTTAAGGGGGTAGTCTAGTATGTGAATTCCCAGTGAAGATTAGTGCCTTGGAGTTTGCTGATGACTTGGCATGTGATTCTTGATATATATATATATATATATATATATATATATATGAGAACCATATAGTGAGTGTTTTGGAATGTAAGTTGTAATTTTATATTTGAGTTGGTTGTAGGGATGTTCCTGGTGAGCTGTGACCTATGAGAGACATGATTTATTAGCTAGGTGGGAGAGCCTCATTCCTGGAGATGCAGCTTAGGATATTGGTGATCTGAGTTCTATGATTGAGAAAATGGGAATTTTTCTTCTATTGTAGAGATGAGATGAGATATACTAGGGTAACTCAAGAGAGGGGTTTTACTAGACATGTGAGTGACCATAGAAATGAGAATCCAGGGAAAATAATTTTTATTTTAGATTGATAATAGGATGTGCAATCAGATATATGGTATAGGAATGGGGATTCCATATGATCTTTAGGCATGGATACCCGAGTGAGGGTGAAGTAAAGGCATTGAAATGACTTGGTATTTTTTTATTTAAATTACTTAAGGTGATTTGGTATCAAGGTTTGGTTTAAGAGGGTAATATTAGTTAGATGGTTAACCATGTTAATATGGGACTCAAGGTAGTCTAAGTTGGATGATATGGTAGGGTAACAGTCAGGTGCACACCAACTTGGGTATGATTTATTTTGGTAATAGGGGATATTGAGAACCATTATAAAGGACGAATTTTGTGGTGTCATGAGGTGCACATAGATGGTCTTATAAGATGTTTTTACTTGAAATTGATCATAGAAATGGTGTTTTTGAGATCTTTTAGTGTAGTCATGGTTGCCTAAGGTTTTGATGAGAATGATCTACTTCCCCCCATGGTGAGAGTACGCATCGAATATGGGTTAGAGTATTGTCATATAACTAATACAAACCAACATCACGATAGGGTTTAATAAGATAGATGAGTATGTATTGGAAGAAAAAACACATATGTGATATTAGAACTAATTGAGAATCACACTCAAGGAGCAGTTTAAGGAAATATATTTGGTGGAGAGCACACCATAAGTGATCTAAGCATACAACGCTTGATTTTAGTGGTTTAAAATAATTTTAGGAATGATGTTCTAGTGGACCCGATTATGAGGTGGTTGTAGTTTTGGTGACAATGATTGGATATAAGTAGTTGGTTTATGTTTGGTAAATGGTAAATACCCATAGAAATACACACAAGGGTTTCTTTACCCTAATAGTTTCCAAATAACACATAAATTAAACCACTAATAAACACCATAAAATATTAAGATAAAACCAATCACATAATACCTATAGTGTTATATATAAAATAAGGTCTTTAAATAAATAATCAAAATAAGAAAATCCCACAAAAATGACTCCAAAAATACCATAAAACTCCACATCATGAGCTAGTAATGTTTTTCTTAGTCACCAAATCCCTCAAATTTAAAAAATAGATATAGAAAATAAGAGTAATCATACAAGTATATTCAGTAGGATATTCCCCAAAACCTCTTATACAAATGTGGGAGAATAATATTAATGAATCAATAAATAAATAGTGAAACTAACTCATTACCTATACTAGGTAAACTATCACCTAACCTCACCAAGTCTCACTCACCAAAAACTACACATAAATATTGTAAGATAATATTAATAAAATATATGTGAAGGGACCCCCATTCACTTTCCCACTAAACTAGTCACCCTCTTGACCCAAAAAAATACATCCTAGTGCTCCCATACTCTCTTTATTCATACAACCACATAACCACACAACACATCAAAATCGTAACCAAATAACCACATAAATATCCATATTATCACATATCTACATCTCTTATAAATCCACATATCACATCATGATAGAGAGTGTACATATAATGTAAATAAACAAAGTTAACTCCACCTCTCATGTACATAACCACCATTTACCAGCATTATAACCACAAAAATTCATACTATAACCCTAGGAAATTAAAACTTTTAATTGTCTATAAGAGAGAGGTGGGAAGGTAGAATAATAATCTATCTATATCACCTATATCTAGGTCTTTTGTTAAAACACCCAGAATCCAAAACCTTATATTGGAATTAGTAATGTTACCTGAATCAAGTGGTGGTGAATAAGAAAATAATATAAAAATAAAATGGATATACACATATAAATATCACATAGAACCAACCTAAAGGTCTATTACACTACAAAGAAAACCATCTCTTACATAAATTAACATCATCACTCCCTCTAGCCATGAAATGACCCACATTGTTATGAGTTGGTGAAAATCAGGGATAAAGTGGTGTTATAAGAATTGGGTTTTAGATCATAATTATGAATATTAAAACATCTATAAGAGTTTCTTTTGGATGTGTTTAGAGTCTTGGGTACTGTTTATAGTGATCAAGTGAGTGTTTAAGTGATGGTTGGGTGAACTTACTAAGAATTTTAGTTTTAGGAAGAGACCCATGTCATGACACATGGAATAATAGTGTAGTGAGGGGATAATATACATAATAAGGGGTACCATGACATCAAATACAATATGTGGTCTATAGATTCTATGACACACCATAACCGATGGGTTCCACAATGTGCCTTATTTTTTTTTATATTTAAAGTGTTGGATCTTGGGGTGTGTGATGCGTAAGGGCCATGATGCACAGGAGTTAGAAATTTACCTTAGTGCCCTTCTGTAAGGGTCATTATGCATAAGGGTATTTGGACCATTCAGGAAATTAATTAAGTATTTAAATACCTATAATATTTTTGGGTTTCCCTATAATGAATAAGGTCGAATGAGTAACCCATGAGATTTATAAGGGTACTCTAGATATATAGGAGTACTCGGAAGGTGGTGAAATTTGACTAAGTACCTAGGTTACATATAATGGGAAAGGGTAAACTCTACGATTCATAATGTTTTCCCTGTAATAAGGGGATTATTTAAGGGTTACCAGAGTTAACCTATTGATACATTAGGGTTGTCTAGGGATGATAGCTACCAATGTTAACATTTTGATGCATAAGTGTTAATGGGTTACCTTGAGGTACACAAGGTTAATATGATACCTGAGGGTAGTTATCTATAAGGGTTAATTGAGTTAACCCTATGATGTATAAGGATTGATACCATGTGATTGGTAAGGGATGAACTGGACTAAGAAAATGGTAAAGTATAGAAATATAAGGGTCCCTAGGGGTGATATACAAGGATTAATTGAGTTATAAACTTTTAAAAATTATCATAAGGGAAAGTTTATCTTTTAAAATTTTAACATTAAAAACCCCTTTGGTATTATTAATTTATGGGAATGAGAATATGGGGTGGTAAAACCCCCTTTACCCTCCCAACCCCTAATTGAATCTCATGGATCTTGGTGGCTCATGTGAGGTTTCTTCGCGGATTTAAGGTTAGTTTCATTCTATTCTAAACCATCTAAACATTCTACTCATTAGTTACTGATTTTAGTATTTTATGTTTGGGTTTATGATTATTTCACTAGATTATGGTGGAATCATCCTAGTATGATGGTGTTTTATTTTGGCTTGATTAGAGGCTGTCCTAAGAGGAAGTGTTTATGTCACCATTCATTATTTATATTGTGGTATGTTTTCGCATGAATTTATTTAGGGGTTTTGAAAATATTATGTTTAATTATTCATTGATTCAGTTATATAAATTAGGTATTTGGAGTGGATTAGGTTTGTGTGTGTTGGAGGTGGACTAAACCCTATTTCTCATGGTTTTGGATCTATTATTCTTCCCAATGAGTAATTATTTGATTATACCAAATAATTAATTATGGAATTGATATTGGTGTAATGTGTAAGTAAATTATAATATATTAATGATTAATTTAAATTATTTATGATATATTTAGGTCCTCATGTTGATTGGAAATGGCCAGTTAGTCTTAGACAATATTAGGTGAGGGTGGATGAACTTGTATATAGGGAACAACTCTGATTGAGTTAGGTGGCCTTTAAATTACCGAGTCTCTTACTAAATTAGTGGTTTTATGGTCATGTGTGAGAATTATTAGTATTATAATTATCATGATTTATGAGTTGTGTGATATCTTCCTATAAATTGGGATGGTCTCACATTGACCTAATCGTCAACGAGGACCTCATAGCTTGCTAAATGTTTTGTTGGTTATTCTTTGGAAAAAAAAAATTCGGTGGAAATATTTATGGATTTGTTAGTGGAGTGAGTTGTATTTTCAAGGAAAATGTGTTTAATTTTAAATGTAGATTTAAAAATTTGGGTTTTGAGGAAAATTGGATTCTTAAGAAAATAGTTTAAAGATGTAATTTTAGGCTGAATGGGAAGGTTTTAGGTGATGATTTGAAATGATATTTCAAAAAAATGTGGGGTTTTATAAATAATTATTTCATTGGATTTTATCTAAGGGACTAATGTGAGAAAATATGACATGTCATAACTTTTACAAATGGTTTTTAAAAAGGATTTTGATCCGATCTTTAACAAAAAACCAAAAGGTCTGGGTTTGAGATATGCTTTGGTCTATTTTACCTCATGTGGGAATTGTACGGGTTTTAAAAGCATGGATACTTTTTTATGTGATTCATGATTATGAATTCCAATTCAGTTGTTATTATTGTATGATGATTCATGATTTCATGAGAATAACTTATTATGATATGGTATTTATATGCAATTTTATGGACTAGTGCGTATATTTGTGTGGTAATTGTCCCTAAATTGTTATCATTTTAACATAAAAGTGTTATAGAGTGTTTTAATTTATATAATAGAACCATTATAGTGTATAGATGTGTTAATTGGATTGAGTTTCATTGAAACTTACTTGAATACATAAAGTAATATAGGTTAGTACTCCTAGGTAAATTGGGTTTGGAATGAGCTATTCAGTCTTGGTTAAGGATTGGGTGACCTAATGTTTTTACATTTGGGTTTGAGAGATGAATCATTAAAATTTTAATATATATAGTGCATGAATAAGGGTAAAATGATTAACCTAGGGGGATTGGTTGGGAGAAGCCTATGGGATATCTTTATGGTACCCCTATGCTTGTAATGTTCTGTTAAGATTGATGGTTGTGACTACATCCTAAGTGAGAGGATATTAAGTTGTTATATAGTGGTATATGATCACAAATATTAGGTATAAATTATGTGAGAGGGTTGATATTTGATATTATGATGATACAATAATATTGAATTTGAGGTTATGGTTTAAGGTTTACTATGTTATGAGAGATTAACCTTAAAAAGTGGGTGGAGGTATGAGACGTGGCCATGGGACCCAACCCTGAATGAGAGGTTAGAATTGTGTGAGAAGTTGGATATTGAGATACCCTACTCATACAATATTTTCATGAGTTCTTGATACATTACTATCCATGGGACTACCAACACATTAGTGTCTTATATTGAGTGATATATTTACTATTGAGATTCCCTCCTCAAATCAATTGTTGCATGTGATGCCTAAGATGTATGTGACTAACCATGGGACCCACCTTATGTTGGTGTGGTTCAAACTAGGTGAGATATTGGATATTTAGAGACCCTCCTATAGATTAATTATTGTGTGTGACACCAAATATATGTGTGAATGGGCATGTGACTTTTCCTAAGTGGGTGGTTTGGACTATGCAATAGGTTTTCTATCAATATACCCTCCTTAAATCACTTATTTTACATGATTAGTTTTCTATATTCCTCAGATTGACTATTGTGATTCTTTTCTTAGATGGGTTTTCTATACACACAGGGCTATCTATTGTGATTCCATTCCCTAATGGGGTTCATATATGATTGGTACTGGTCATTGAGATGAATTTTATTTATGGGTTTCCCTTTAATGTGATTACAAAAAATGTATTATTGGAATTGGATAAATAAGGTAGGATCAAGTGTCATGGTAGCCTAGTTAACACAATATGAATAGATTCATGTGCTTGAATATTCATCCTATGTTATGTTTCTAGGAGAGTGAGTTGAAAAATCACAACATTCACTCATTTATGTTTTTCATGCACATCCACTTGGTCTCATAGAAGGGGAAGTTATAAGAATTAGGTTTTAGATCCAAATTTCAAGGATTGAAACATATCTGGTAAAAAAATTTAGATGTGATTGAAGGCTTGGGTGGTGTTTCAGGTGGCCTTTCTAGGAAATTCAACTGCAGGTAGAACCTCATGCCATAACACTAGGAATCATGTCATAACGAGGGGTTGATAGAGGTCACCCCATAAAAAGGTGCACATTGACATGAAGGTTGGGATATGGGTTACTGGTGGTAGGTCACATCATGACTAGTGGGTTTCATGACATGGAATATTTTGTGTATGATAATTAAAGTGTTAGAGCATGGGGTGTATGATACACATGGGCTTTCATGTATGAGAGTTTGGAATTTGGATAAGTTACATTATACAAGGGTCACCATGTATATGGTTATATAAATAGTTTAGGAAATTAGTCAAGTATTGGAATCCTCATAATATGTATTGGTTTACTGATGATTCATAAGGGTTGATGAGTGACCCCTATGATACATAAGGGTAATGTGGATATATAGGATTACTCATAAGTCTATGGAATTTGACTAAGTATCAGGGTTCTTTATGATGTATAAGGGTAAACTTTACAATTCGAAATGATTTCACGGTGATAAGGGGAATATGTAAGGGTTGAAAGAGTTAACCCTATGATACTTAAGGGTTGTCTAAAGATTATACATAAGATATACCTATGTTAACCTTATGATGTATAAGGTTTTATGGGTTACCTTGAGGTATATAAGGCTACTCTGATATGTGAGGATAGTGATGTTTAAGGGTTATGAGATTTAACCCTGTGATGCATAAGTGTTGATATCCTATGATGTGTATGGATTAAACTAGGCTGTAAAAATGGTAAAGTATCGAAATATAAGGATCATTAGGGGTTATACATGTGGATTAACCGAGTTCTATACCTTTTCAAATTAGAACAAGTGTAGGATTTATTTTGGTCTTTTAAAATAAAAACATTCTATGGAATTCTACTAGAGGAGGAAGAAAAGTGGAAAAAGGTTTTAAAAACATTTTAGGGAAAAAATGGTAAATTCCCCTTTAAAAATAGGGGTCGCATGGTTTGGATTCATGGTTTTCCAAACCATGCATGAACCATGCTGTATTTACTACCTAGGGAACCCCCTCACATGAGATGTCTGCAAGATTTGATTAACTATGTGAAACCTATATGAATTGGTTCTTTGAATTTTCTATGAAAATTTGAATGGTAATGCATAATAGCCCTCATGGTTTCATAAAAGCTGTGTGGACTCCCCTATGAAATGGGTGTCCTGCATGGTTGAGCCACATAGTTATCAGTAACCGTGCACTATCCATGAGACTTAATCTATCTCTTTAATTCCTGGATCTCCGAGCTCCAAAAAATACCCAGACTCTTCCAGACCCCTCCTTATCCATTATATAACCTTATTAGCATAAAGAGAGAGGTTTTGAATAGTAAAATAAAAGTCCAAACCTCTCCAAAAATTTTAGACTTTACAAACACCCCTCCTTAAAACAACTAATCCCCGAGTTTCCCTTCAAAGGGTGGTAAAACATCATCTAAGAGAAGTTCTGGACACTATGCACATACATCAGCCTCCCACTCCCAGGTCTCATCCTGAACGTGATCATGCTTGAATAACACCCGGACCATTAGAATTGACCCTCCTTTGAGAGACTTCATGCTCTGATAAATGATACACATCAGATTCCCCTCAAAGGACACATCCTCCTACAACTTAATTTCCTTAGGGTCAAACAAATGAGATGGGTCCATGTGATATCATTGAAGTTGTGATACATGGAATATTTCATGCATGACATGGTACCTATGAGGTAGCTGAAACTGATAGGCTATCTTTTTGACTCTCTCCACGATCTCAAAAGGTCCTACATAATAGATTTGTATATTGACCTTTCTCCAAATCCATATATGACCCAATCTATGAAAGAATCATAAAAAGACCTAAGGTTCCACCTTGAACTTCAGAGGTCTACGATGATGACCAGTGTAAGATTTATTCCTAGACTGATCTGTATCCATATGATTATGAATTATCTATACTTTCTTTGAAGTATCCTGAACAAGATGAGGACCCATTAGTGCTACCTCACCGACCTCTAACCATTATATAAGTGAACAACACAACCTATCATAATGGTCCTCATAAGAATCCATATCAATCAATCCCTTAAAGATGTTTTTATAGAGAAACTTGAAAAGAGGTATATGTTTCTCCCAAGAACCACCAAAATCAAGGACACATGCCTGAAGAATGTCCCCTAACACTTGTATTTTCCACTAGAACTTCCCATAGATCTAAGGGTGATAAGATATACTCAAGAGAACCTATAAACTCAATTCATTCTAAAACCCCAACCAGAATCGTAATTTAATGCGGGTATCTCAGTCCAATATGATGGAATAGAGAACACTGTAAAGGTGTAAAATCTCCCAGATATAAAACCTCCCAAGATCATCAACTGATAAGGTCTCTCATATTGGTAAGAAGTGTGAAACCTTGGTCAACCTATCAAATATCACCCATACTACATCACTTCCTTGAGGTAATCTCAGCAAGACCATCACTAAATTCATGGTGTCGTCATTCCATTTTCACTTAGGAATGGATAGAGGCTGTAGAATTTCAATAGGTCGTCAATGCTTCCCCTTCACCTGTTGATAGGTGGAACACCTCATGATGTAACCTACAATCTTCCTCTTATTACCCAGAAACCAATACTGGTGATGTATATCTCAGTACATCTGGGTAATCCTAGGGTGAATATCCAAACACAGGCCTGATATTACTGTATCAACTTTTACAATATGTCGGAAGGCACCCAAACACACCCACAGAAGAGTAGGATATACTCTCCCTCAATACTAGGCCTTTTGTATATGATAGATGTCTCATTTGAATCTACTTTATAAGTGAGTATATCATAACTAGAGATGATAAAACAAGATACCCATGATGTTTTTGAACCTCCAGGTGCATATTAGAAAAAAATCCATCAATTTTCACTCACTACTGGCCTCTTGGATGTCTTGTTTCTAAGTCTCATGGCCTAGGTAATCAACCATTGCATTACCATTTTCGGGTTTATAAGAAATATTAAAGTTGAACAATTATAGATGTTCTATTCACCTGCACAACCTCATATTTTAGTCTCACTTCATGGAGATATATTTGAGACTTTTGTGATCTGTGTAAATTATGAACCACTCAACCCGTAGTTAGTACCTATAAAAGCATAAGGTATGGACCACAATAGCTAGATGAAGGTTGTTCATAGGGTAATTTCACTCAAGGGGTCTCATCTAGCATGACCCAAATGTTACCACCCAATCTATATGCATCAAAACTAATCCCAACCAATTTCTATAGCATCATAGTAAACAGTGTATCCTTTTTCCAAATATGGAAGATTTAGGATTGACATGGAAGCAAGTATCTATTTAAAATCTTGAAAGGCTATCTCATAGGAGACTAACTAGAATAATTCCACACCCTTCGTAGTTAGGCTCATGAGGGGAATTAAAAAGATAGATAAATACTTAATAAATAACTTGTAATATCCAGATAGCCCCAAGAAGTTGTGTATACTGAGCACATTCTTGGGATGCTCCCAGGAAACCACAATGCTCACCTTCTTTGGATCAAAAGATACACCTAGATCTGAAATGATATGAACAAAGAAGTGAAACTTACTAATTAAAATGTGGAATTTTATACACTTAGAATATAGATGGTTCCCTCTCATCATATTCATCTCAACCTCAAGATGGTTGGAATGGTTGTGTTTGGTGTGAGAATATATTGAGATGTCATCGACAAAGACTGATGAAAATGAATCTTGGAATGGGTGGAAAACATGATTCATTAGAAACATAAAGGTTGTGGGTGCATTTTTAAGGCCAAATGTCATAACCATATATTCATACAGTAAATAAATTATTTGAAACACTATACATGGTTTTTATGATGGCCTCACACACACTTCAGGGTATGCTGACCTCAAACTAATCTTAGAATTTTTTTTCACTCCTCAGAGATGGTTGAATAGGTTTTCTATATGAGGTAATGGATATTAGTTATTCACCATAATATAGTTCAAACTTTTGTAATCCATACATAACCTAAGGGTAATTTTCACCTTCTTAGAGAAAAAGATAGTTGAACCCCAAGGAAACATTACGGTTCATATAAAATGATTTGACTTTAGAACTTCCAAATTATTCTTGAGTTCCTTGATCCCTATAGGTTTTATCCTATAGAGAGTGATGGACATCAGTGCCTCAGATGACACTAGCTCAATGGTGAACTCCACCTCTCTCTCAGGATGAATGCTTGAAAAATCATTAGGGAATACATCCCTGAAACGATCCACCATTAGAGGGAATTATACAAAATACATTCCATAATCATTTATGAATATAATAGACATATATCCCAAGACCCATACCATCCTAGTATTCTCTAGTCTAGATCTAATTTACTAGACATCCTATTTTCCCTTATGAATATACACGTGTCCCTCAGGTGAGATAAATGACTCCCTCAAGCAATAAAAATAAATATGAGCTTAATAAGGTACTACAGAATCCTTACTGAGAATGATGTAAAAACTAGTCATCTTGAGGATAAAGAAATTCCATAGGAAATAGTAACCGTATATCTCTAGGGGGAACTCATTTCAATAGAGTATTCCCTTTAATTGAACCCCTGATGGTGTGTTGAGAGTCAAAACTTCACTAATGTACTCTATCATTAGGCCCATACTTTCCATAATAGTAACAGATACAAAGGAGTATGATGATCCTATATCAAAATGGGTAGAAACTAAATTAGAGGCTACCATAGCAGTGCGTCAAATATAAGAAGGCCCTAGACTCTGATCTTTAGGTGTAGTCTACACTACATAGATATGGTATGATCTGTAGCCCTGGTATGTAACTCGACTTACCTGTAAAGGTCCACTATACTGGGGATGGGCCTCAAATATCTAACTACCTAATCCAAAACCACCTCCTTGACCTAATTGGTAGGTAGTAGACCAACTCCCATCCTTATTTGGAGTCATTGATCTTATACCCAAAAGCAGTTTCAGCCGAAATCCCTTCTTAGAAGATACTGAAGGGAAAGTTCATCAGAAGTGCTGAAGGTGAACCATCCTACAACAAGATCAGTGCTCAATTAGGTTCCTCATTCCCTAGGGATTTTTATGCCCTGCCCTTACACATTGGTGAAACAACACATATCTATCAGTGTGTGCCATTTGGTTGGCACTACCCTTTCATGCACCCTCAAAATTCTACTTCCCACCACCAGAAAAACCATCTCCCTTCCGGGAAGCTGAAGTTACCTAGATCACATTGCCAAAATCCATATGGTTCTACTCAGTGATGAGGTATTTGTACAATATCATTTAAATAGTAGTCAACCAGAAGAAGTTCACATGTGATCATATGGAATATACAATCCCATCCTCAAATCATCTTGCAATCATCAACTTATCACCAGTTATGGTCAGTGAAAAATTCTGTAATTTGGTGAAGTGATCCAAATACTCCATAGTAAAAATGGAACCCTTCTTTGAAGGACCCCAAAACACACTAATAGGGGAGGGGTGAATTAGGGTGTCAAAATTTTCTTTTAAATAGATGGATCTTGTTCCCACATTGGTAGGAACCTGTTAAACCTTTCTGATGAGAATGTGAAAAAAACAAAACATCACATACAAAATGAGGACACAATAATTTTACTTGGTTCACCACTAAGGGATACTTACAAATAGAATAAACTAATAGGTTTTCTGTCATACCAAAGTATACTAATCTTCACTAGTTGTGGATTACAAAATTTTAGCATATGAACTCTTTTCTAGGAGCACTACCTTTACAAGGTTTCAGGGATAGCAGTTTGTGTCCCTTATATCACTTCCATTGAATCCCCATTTCTCACCATGTTTGGAAGAATCTAAACTCAGTTTATTGAATTTAATGTCGCTCTGATGGGTTGTAATTAAATCATGAACCCTACATTGTAGATAAATTCTTTTTTGATGTCCCGTTTTACCCTACAGAAGAAATCTACTTTTTTGTACTGTTCATTCCTAAACTTTACTTCTGTGAATTGCCCTTATTACTCTACATATAGAGGTACTATATGCGCCACCTCTGCATACTGCCTCTTCAAGCTGTGACAATGTACCTCCTTCTCAAACCACGTTCGCGAATATCCTTTGCTTATACTCTTACATACTACCTTACTTTGTGTACTACATTGCTCCACATACCACCTCATTCCCTCCGTGCACTGTAATAGCACCACGAACCATGTTATTATTATCTGTACCACCTCCTTATGTGAACTTATTCTTTTGAAAACTATTTCTCCTCCACAGACCACTTATCCTATCATAGAATCCTACTCGTCAACCTCTTCTCCCTTACAGAATTTTTTTTCCCGTGAACCATTCTATTCTTCACTGAATTCCTCCCGAATTTTACTAATCACAACATAATCTCCTAAATGAAGGGATTAGTTCTCCTAATATAGGAAAATATATCCATATAATATGCTAAACTAATATTTACCAAATATTTATTGCAACACTGACTCCACCACGTATGGATTCACCCATAAACTATTTTTCCTACCTATTCTGCATACTACCATTCTCCCTACACGGGGAAAAAAGTCACCACCTTGTTATCACAAATGAAACCCTTTGCAGCTTCTCAAAACTCCCCCTTATTTTCAAGAATGAAACATTGTCCCATAAACTGTTCCCCTCCCACGAAGTACGAGACTTCACACAAACCACAAACCTTCACCATGAATTGTTTTCTGTTCTGTGAAACATTTTCATCCAGTCCACGTAGCGCCCTTCGTCGTCCAAGAACCATTCCTAATACATGGTACTTAGTTCATGTCCCATACTAAATTTTTCCCTTAATTTTCCAATTTTATTTACCATTGCTCATCTCATTCACTCCTATGCAGAAATCCTTCATTTTCTAAAAACAAACTCCTGATTTTGAGGCCCAAAATTTTGGAAAACACTGTAAAATTTCCCAACCTTCAATAATGATTTCATCCTCAATCATAAGACCACATTCCTTATAAACTCCCACATAAAATCAATGTGGATTGAAAAAAACACAAACTATAATCTATTTCCACTAAAGAACATCCTTGGATCCAATAATCTCCCCTTTGGGTTTTTTTGGCAATCTGCAGATAAATTAAATGAATCACCTGCAACAAAAAAAACCTAATATGCAAGAAAAAATAATCCAACACTATAAGTTTATGTGAGAAAAGCTCAGTGTAGAAAAAAGAAGATCATGAATTAGGTTCTCAGGTCTTGTAAATCATCATTCTAGGCCATTTTAATATTTTTTGAATTTCTCTATTCTCCATCTTCTTACAACCAACCAAAAAAACATTACATTATCATTGAATTTATCCATTCTAACCCATTATAAATAAACCCAAAGAATCAAAACTTGAATTTTAAATATTTAAGAACACTCCCCTAGAACGTATCTCCCCAATAAACTTGAAATACATCAGAAAATAGATTAAAATAGTTAACACAACTGAGGAGACGAGACTTCATAACCTCGTCATGCACGAGGAGGTGGCTGAACACCGATGTACAACTGATGCTTCTTGAACACATGTGATGTAAATGTCTTGGTTAGAATGTCATCCATTTTATCATCAGTTCCAACACACATCCACATTATTATAATGAATGGAGAAGTATTTTTTAATTTATTTATCATTATATGGATATTTATGTTTACTTTAGTAACAAATTCTTTAGTGAATGGTATGAAATTTCATTAAAAATCTTATGTGGAAGGCATTGGACTTAATCAGGTTATGGGTGGGGATAAAATTATAGTTCCCCTCGATGCATTGTAAGGTATCATGAGAGAAAAAAAGTTGATTTTTAAGGTATACCTATTCCCGTAATGGGAAAATATATTCTCATAGGTCATTGATAATAATTTTTGATCTCATGAATTATTTATTCCATATGTATGGGATCAATGATTATTGTTATCTAGGTTTTCATTTATTATCATACACATAGTAGGTCCACTTTTGTAGTTGATTATGGAATCTTTTTTCCATTTATTCATATCATACAACTTATTTCATGTTTATGTTATGAAATATAACATTGTATATTACCCATTATTGAGAATATAATATCATCTTTATTTTATTTTCTCTCCCCAGGAAACCAAGATGAGGAATATGCATAATTTTTAGGTATATGATGAGTGGTATAATCATGTTATCATAGTATGTTCATATTGTATATTATGTTGTGAAAGGTATTTTATGTATTTATATAGTCTCAAAATAATAATAAATGGTTAGAAAACTCTTTAAATCTAATTTTAAGTACCAATAATGTAATATAACTATTGGCTCTAGGTTTTTGAGTTTGAGATTTTAAAACCTGGACAATGAGATACAAACCATAAACTACACATATCATATTTCTTTTTCATAGTCACCTTTATAAACCCTAATACTAATATAACCCATGGTAATTTAGTATATTACACCCTAACTAATTGTAAGGACATAAAATGGTATTTGGAAATGCAACACCTCCTCATTAGTTGGTGTCAACAATGAAAAATATATAGATAAATATTTAGAACCCTGATAAGGGGGTGTAAATTTGGGTGTTGGTTTAGTTTAAAAATAACTGTCTCCTAACTCATCTTGAGTGGATGAAAAAAATTCTAACTGAACTTTAACACTTAAGTAATTATGTTTTTAAAAATTTATTCATGATATGTTGATATGGATTAAAGGGATGATTTTTTGTATTGAAATGATTTTATAATACTCTTAAATTTTCATATCATTTATAATCCATGATAATAGATAGTATAAAATGTAATAATTTTTTTTAAAAAATTTAACAAAAGATATAATCTTCAGAAATATCAACTTTTACTTTAATAATTTAACTAATGAATATCATTGATTTTTAAAATTAGTTACATTTAATTAAATTTTGTTAAAAAAAATTAAACAAAGCATGTAACATAAATTACACTTTGGGATGGGGGTTTGGGTTAAACTTAATGAAAAAAATCATTCCACTACCTAACACCTCCCAATTTAAAAATGTAACAATACTTTTCTGGATATAATTTTAGTTCTATAGTTTATAGGTGTCAGGTTGAGTTTTTAGTTAGATAATATTATTTCACACCCTTGATGGTGAGTTAAAAATCTTTAAAAACATAGAACCAGATGATCCACTAACATGTTAAATTACCAAAATATGATATTAGATTATATTAATCACTACCCTTTATTAGTGTTTCAAAAAAGAGCTTAGAGAATCCCCATTTCTTAATGATTTTTCATATATCATTGGGTATTGGTCACTAAATTTAACCAAATATTCCCCTTTTTATTTCGTTCTTCTACATCCACATTAGCTACTAAAAAATGATAATTTACTTTAATGTTTCTATATTATCTTCCTCAAATTAACATAATATACCAGTTATTTTGTTCAGTTTCATTTCTTATATTTTTGAAGTACTTTTTATGAAAATCATTCACTTTTTTTGGGTTATCCATTTTTCATCAAAATTGTGTGTGTGTGAATTTACACACACACAAAAACCTATATATATATATATATGGTTTATATATGTATTTTGATTTATAATCACACACACTGGTGTGTGTGTTCATATTTATTTATTTATATATTGTAACATTCTAGATAATTCTAGTACTCACCTTCTAATAAAAAAGGATTTAGAAATGAAAATTTAAAATAATAACTTTTCATTTCATAATTATTATAAAATAATAAATATATTTCTCAATTTATTTGAAAATTCTTGATAGATATAAAATAATGTTTAGTAGAATTTAATTTTTTTAGATCTCAAATTGTTGTTAAGAAGAATTAAAATGAAATTGTATCATTAAACTTATAAACAAAATTAATTTAAATTGTATCATTATTATCCAGGATTAATTATAATGATATTTTTAAATAAATATTTACTTATAAATATTTATAAATATATATATTTATGCTAATTATATAGATATACATTTATATTTTTTATTATGACTATCTTATCAATAATTATGACATAGTATGAAACAATAATGTAGTTTTTAAAAAAAAATAATTTTTTTGTACAAGAAAATTTATATTATTATATTTTATAAGTTAAATATTAAAATTTAAAAACTAATAATTATTGATTGACATTCAAAAAATAAATTTCTTATTTGAAATAGTTAAATCAAGATTATAAGAAATTTATTTTAATTAAAATTTATAAAAAACAATGTATGATAGTAGGTAATAAATGTGATGTATGATTATATTTTCCAATTATAAAATCCTTGTAAAAGTTTATAAATGATATTTTATTTTACATTTATTTTATGAATTCTAAAATATATTATTTTTAAGAAAAAATTTAAATTAATTTTTTTATAAGTTTAATGATTCAATTTCTTTTGAATTCTTCTTGACAATAATTTGAGATCGAACACAAATTAAATTTTACTAAACCATATTTTATATCTATCATGAATTTTCAGAAATTTTTTGAAATATATTTATTATTTTTGAATATTTTTGAAATAAAAAATTATTATTTAAAATTTTCATTTCAAAATCCTTTTTGATTAGAGGTTGAGTACTAAATTTGAATTCTACTATGTAAAATAATATTTGAAGTTCGAATTAAACACTACAACCCATTATTAAATATGTGTCTTGAAATTTATAGATAAATTTATAAAGGGTTGGAATATGGTAAAATACTTGATATATATATATATATGTGTGTGAAATTAATTTTGAAACTTAATAGGTGAATTCAACTTGTTTAGAATATGAGTAAAACATTTAAACTCCTTTTTAAATAACATGTCTAGTTCAAATAAAATTCTGCTTTATAATATTATATCATAATTCTGAATGATATGGTTCATTTTAGATACATATGGGACATATATGACATGATGATATAATATATATATATATATTATTCAATTAATATAAAAAAATTATATATCGAGATAATTATTTATATGATTATGCAATATTACTGCATTGCTTTTTTAGCATATATAAAGTAAAACATTGCGACTTATTAATAATATTGAGAACTAATAAGATTATTATTCACTTTAAGAGATATTTATTAATATTAATAATGATATATATATATATTTATGAATTTTTAAAGTGTATAACATGATAATTATTCAAATGATTACCCAGTGCATGTGCAATAAATGAAAAGAAAAAAAAATGTACATAAATATGTTATCAATATAATAATGAGAATAAATAATGTTTTAAAGGTCTATAAGTATAATATTTATTAATAATGTGAGTAATTTATTTTTAAAATTAAATAATATGATCATTATCCAAAATCCATATCTAATATCGATGAAATGATCATGTAGCATGTGAAATGTCCAAAATACAGCCATTAAAGTTTTTAAAGTGAAAAGGCTTAGAAGAATTAGAATATTGAATTATTTTTAAGAATAAATAAGAAAGGTAATAAATGGTTTAAAATTTAAAATGTGAATTCCTATATTATCTAAATATTTTTTAACTCAAATTACACAATTAACCCTAAAAATATAAAAACAATCAATTTTTATGTTTAAAATGATTTATCAGTTAATAAAAATATCAAAAACTTATTTTTTTCATTTGTTCATGATTTATTCCTAGACTAATATTATTTAATCCATTTATGAGACACATTCAACATATATGCTACATTTTTAAAAGCTTAAGCAATGAATGTTGGAAAAAATACTAGGAAATATTATCTACAAAAGAGAGATCATTGTATCCTTTAAAAATACCTCTAATGTTTAGTGTTATGTCTATATATAAACCAAATTACTTATCCTATAATACATTCACATGTTTAAAATTCATTATTCATAGTAAGAGATCTCAAATGTTTTAATTCAGAGAAGATACATAAGGCAAGATTGAACAAATTAGTAAATTAAAAGGACAAGGTTATGGGATTCTCTACTAAATTTCTTATATTTTATATGTATTCCATGTTATCCACTTTATATGGTGTATATAAAAACCCATATATTCATTTAATCTTTTAATTTATGACATTTTTACGTACATTACATGTTCTATCCGTCATTGGATTTGATTTGTACATTACTAATGTCATAAGAGAAATTTTTTACTCAATTAACTTGAGTTATGAGTTTTATTTATTTATTATATTATTCAGTGATTATTTATTTTCACCACTTTAATTATTTATATTATATTTCAACTTATTTCTTAAGGATTTATAGTTCCTTCCCACAATCTTCTTTTTGATTTAATTTTACATTCTATGTTACAGACTTTGAAACGGGTCATTTATATGTTCCTCATTTCCTATGTTCTATGAAATGAATTTCATATTAATTGATAATTATATTTTTTATATTTATTTTTTCACTATTTGATTAATATATATATAATAATTATAAAATTTTCTTGAAATTAATATTCTTTCATTCATAAATTAATCTTTTATACTCATTTATTTAACTCACATCTTTAGGATGATTTGATTACCTTACCCCTTGATAAGTTATATATTACTTTTAATATGGATGATAACGTATCATATCCTGATTGAATATTTATTTATAAAATATATACTTATTTTCATTATGGGGTATCTGTGTTATTATATTTCATTTTCCTATCATCAGATAATTGTTTAAACCATTTCATTTTATTCATTGAGGTTAACATTAATTCTTATTCTTATGAATTAAATAAAATATTTTAATATTTTTACTCCTTTTATATATATTATAAAATGTACATGATGATAGGTGGGTATTCGATACAACCAGTCAATGCACTGGGTAATTATTAGTTCTCATGAAAATGATATAGAAATTATGTTGTTATGTTATTAAATTGTGGGTAATTAGAATTATCTGGTTATGTTATTTAATTATGGCTTATTATGAGTTATTACATGTGATAAGAATATGATATTCCAAGAAAAGTTAGTAATATTTTTGTAAACCCTTAATACCTTTTATACCCAAGTTTAATTTTAGTGGTATTTATTGTCAATATATGTATAATGGTTGAATTCCAGAAAAGGTGGAGTGTTGGTTTCCAAACACACTCCATCAAGCTTACCATCATACTAACCAAGAAGATGAACTATTCATTGAAAATCATCTACACAACATAAAAGGAAATGATGATCATCGAACCAAATCCATCGGTATGAGGTATGAGACTCAGACCATCAGCATGATTCAACAATGTCATTACATCGTAATGAGGCCTGGTTGGAAACATAAAAGGTTCTAGAAGGATGGGAAGTCCTATAAATTTAAAAATAGATCTAATGATGTGTTTCTAATCATATAATTCTCATAAATCATGATAAAGTCATGATATGAGCTAGAGTTTGTGGAAGATAGTAGAATAAAATGTGAAGTATTCTGACCGGTGCTCATTGGTGTGAGGAACACCGAAAACATAAGAAAAATCATAAAGAATTTAGGATACAATCTGATGTTTGTGGAAGAGTGGAGAATACAATATAATGTATTATGGTTTCAGGTCATCAATGCAAGGAACACTAAACATATTATCATCAAGATCATTGGTATGAGAAATATTGGTATCACAATATCAGAGGGTTAGAATATTGATCATGTTGAATTAAAGAAGTCACTTGTGACGCAATCAAAGGTAATTGATTATAAAACTGATTCATTTTATATTGTTTGTATCCTATTTGTTTGGGTTAATGATTTTTATTAGAGGAAAAATGTTTAAGAATGTTTTAATTTTTATAAAAAATAATCCATCCAAAGGATACAGAGATCGATCAACCAGATAATGATCCATAATATAGTCAATCATTATCGTTAGGTTGAATTGTAATTATAGAGTGTTAAGATGATTATTTATCAAGAAGTGGTACTGACTGATTGGACAAGTGCTAACACATATTTATCATAGTGAAGTAGAGATGGAATTATTAGACTCATTCTAATAGTGATAATTTCATCGGACTCATGATCACAGGACTAAAGAATTAAAGAAAATTAGAAATATTAAAAATAAATCTCATATTTGTTCATACTACTAAAATTATTTTCAAATGAAGTTTTTTAAGGATGAAAATGATATCAATGATTTAATAAGTGTTTTTTTGGTTGGAATGGAGCATCTTTATGAGAATACATCCACTATTTACAAGAGGTTTTCATAATGGGCTATCTTAAATTTTGTATATTTTTTCATTATAATGAAGAATCATAATAATGAATTGGACTGACGAATTGTTTGTAAACTTAAAGAAGTATAATGCTTTGAGAGTATTCAAGGATCACCAAAAAGTATTGATAAGAGTTTAAGATGTATATGTTAATTTTTTAAATGAACGATAAACCTTCAAATAATAAATTTTATTGAGCAGGAAGATGAATTAGTTATCCCACCTTTACTATTATAGGGAGCCAATAAAAGGAGATCTTATTACATTTGTATTTAACCAACCTGAACTTTTCACAAGTTCATGGGACATCAAAATTGTAGAAAATGTATTCAGTTCGCAACCAAACTTTCTATTTCAAGTTGAATATAATTAATATTATCATAGTGATGGTCAATCTGATCATCCAACCAATAAACATCTAATGACGATCATCAGAGTGAGACCATCAGAGTTTGACTATCAGAGAGACATCCATCGGAACAAGGTTCATCATATGTAGTTCCATTAGAAAGAGAAATTTTAAGCTTCCAATTGATTTTATACTCAATTTATGAAGGATGATGAGAAGGAGAATCTGATCGAGTCCAATCAGACCAAGACCATCAGATTGAGGTTACCGCACTAAGGTAAATACGAATGAATTTTTTTAAAAAGATTTATAGAAAGCTGTTTTGGGGAATGTTTCATGACAATCATGTTTATTAGAGAATTGTTTAATATCTGTAAGATTACATGAAGGAAATTATTTATTTAGATTACTTTTTGTGGATGTGAATACATTATAAAGTGGATCATAAGAGACAAAAAAAAGTGAAGATTATAACTCTGGATACCTACTAGTTACAGAAAAGGATTGATTTTTTTCCTAGGGTATATAACCAACTCTGAGAATTGGATACCTAAAAGGATAGTTGGGGAGTATAACCAACTAAAATAGTATCTTTTATATTGGTAATTTATAATTTTTCACTTCTTGCGCCTTTTTATTCCATAAATAAGAGAGTGAAAGAATCCATTTTAGTGGGACTATCCCACATATCAAGGAGTATGTATTTATTCCAAACCTTGAAAATATAATTTGGTTCCTTGTAATTATATTTTTTCATTTGAAAGGCTATTTTGAGAAATTATAATTGATTTTATCATAACATTAACAAGTTTTATAGGTTAATAAAGTTTACTAAAGAAGTTAATAATCATTCTTATAAAAGAAAATGGAACCACTGATTCATCCCCTCACCCCCACTTAGTGGTCTTGGTCTTATATTGGAACAAAAATTGGTATTAGAGAAGGTTCCCTCTAAAATATCCATCTTTGAAAATATATCATTTCAATTTAGTGAACAATAGAGGTGTTTCTTTTTATAGTGTAAATAACTATCATATTTGAAAAAATATGATGAGCCATGTCTTCTTTCACATGTACTTGAAGTTAGAGATGAAAATTTACTGAAATTTCTTCCCATCAAAGAAGAGATTATGATTACCACAGGTAAGATAAGTATATAAACTAATGGAAAGGCTCATAACTATTTGTTAATGGATCTTAATGATGATTTTTATGAAAATATTATGGGGTTCATAGTAGCTAAGAAAATTTTGGATATGTTTAGAAGTATCTATTAAGGGAAGGAAAAAGTTAAGGAAGCCATGCTATAACTTTTATGAAGTACATTTTAGGATTTTAAAATAGATGATTATGAAAGTATTAATAGTTACTTTATAGGCATAAATGAGATTGAAAATAATATTATATGTTTTAGTGAGAAGATATAAGATTCTTCAATTATTAAGTAGCTTATGAGAAACATTCCAAATATATTTGATGCCAAGGTCACAACTTTAGAATATCATGAATATTTAACCTTGAATTATCTTCAAAATATCCTTGTGGAATTTAAAATGTTAAAAGATCCTTCTCTCAATAAAAATTATTATAGATAAATGTATTTGAAATATTTTTTAAAAGGTAAAAATAATGAAAAATAAGCTAAAGAAGAATCATGTGATTTAAAAGAAGAGGAAGAAGTTTAAGATTTCAATAAATTTGTTTCCATTCTCTATAAGAAACATAATAAGGGAAAATAGAAGACTAAAAATATCAAATATTGGAATTATGAAGGGAAATAAAAATTTTCACATAATTGTTTAGGGAAGAAAGTTGGAGAATATGAGTCTGGAGAGGATGATACGAAATCTCGGGAATAAAATGGAATAAAAAAAAGGAATGATTTACTTTTGGAAATAAAAAATAAAAGTTATATGAGTTGAAGAACGAAGGATGATTCCTCATCCACTGATAAATTTGATCATCAATTTAACAATATTTATTGAGATAAAAATGGACATGATTCTACAGACAATAATAAAAATGAAGAAGAGATTATAGAAATAGAATGGACTCTTAAAGATAATTTTTAATATAAAATAGAGAAAAATAAACAACTCATGAAGAAAATAAAGGATATGAAGAAATAAATTGAATAAATAAATTTCTATTGTAATGATTAGATGAATAATGAGAAGAAAAATATCAATTTTATTAGATCTCCTAATATGAATAATGGTGATCTTGAAAGAAAAATGAAAATATGTGATGAAAGATTAGCTAAAAATGAGAACATAAACCTAAAATAATCTACACTTGTTGAAGAAAAATAAGAAGAACAAGTTTATTTTGGAAAAATCTGAAAATATTGTAGTTGTTTTGAAAGTAATTATAGATATGAAAGAAGAGGAGTTGTTAGAAACTCAGTTAATGATTTTTATAAAACAAACTATGATAAGAAATATTAGAGAAAATTTCACCAAGGAAGCTTATGTTAAGGGTGAAACTTCTAAATATGTTAGAAAGAACAGTTTTCAAAAGATAGTTTGTGAGAAAAAATAATTCTCCAAGAAATATTTGAATTCTTTTAAAAATTGTCCTCTTGAGAAAAATAGTTCAGAGTTTTCTAAGAAACCACGAAAATAGTGTTCTAAACAAGTTTAGTATCATCCCAAAAAAATGAAGATTCATAGGTCATTAATGGTTTTGTGGTGTTATGGGACATAGAGCTTATTCATGATGGTTGAACATGTCTCTACCAAGAAAAAAGTATGAATCAAGTGGGTGATATAGTGAGAAAAGAAAATCAATTGTTCCTAATGATTATTAGGAACCAAAAAAAAAGGAAACTCAGAATATTTAGAAAACTAAGTATATTAATAATGTTAATAAATGTAAGAAAAATTATCAAGAAATGAAAAAATTCATAGTTATCTTGACAGAAATCATTTACATGGATATAAATCTAGAAAAAGCGAAAAAATAAACTGAACCAAATGGGAAGAAAAATGTTTATGAATATGTGAGCATATTTGATAAAAAGATATCAGCAAATTGATGTCTGAAAATTGAAAACATATTTATGACATCTGAGAAAGAATGGAATGTTTATAAAAGTTTCTTTATTATCCTTCCATAACAAGAGGAAGTAATGAAAGAGTTTTTATAAACTCAGTGTAATAAAAATGTTACTTAAATGGAAAATAAATTGAAATCCTTCTTAGAAGAGTATGTGGATGAAAAGAAATATGTTACATAATCTAATAAGGTTGAACTAAATGATTAAAATATATCCAATTCAAAATACAATAAGAATAAGAAAAATTAAATACTGATAGAGGACTCTTAGTTCGAAAGTTTCTTCTAAAAAACAACTATGTTTCCTCCTTATTCCAAATTATTTGTACTAACACGAAAGTAATTAAAGAAGATTAAATAAGTAAGATGATGTTGGGTCTCTTACTATTCTTGAAAAAGAAACTAATGAGGTTATAAATATGAGTTTTTGGAAATATTTTTTTTAAAACATAAACTTTCAGATAAGTATGTTAAGATGGGTGAAGGTTTCTTTTATCTGAAACAAATCCTTTCATTATCTCCCAAAAATGAGAATGCTGAAAGAATGATTTAAATGTATTACTTAAATTTTTTGTTTAGGAAATCATTGATAACATTTATTATACATTATTGTTTTATACAATAGCTTTTCCCACATATAATTATATTTTTTTAGTTAATAGATCTTTTTTTAAGAGACTCATGTGATACTTACGTTCTCTTAAAGGAGAATTTAATTAATTTGAGATAAAGAGTTCCAACCTTTTTGTGAAAGGAAAAAGATTCAATAAAGAGGGATACCTATCATCATGTACCCTTTGAATTTGATTGTCAATATTATTGAGAGATACGAAAAATGGGGACATATAAGAAATAGTGGGATCTATGAATACAGAGAATAAAAAGTGAGAAAATAATACTAAAAGTGGTAAATTGGTTTGAAGATACTATTTACAAAAAAACACTAATGAGGGATATTATTAGAACAAAGTTCCATTTTAATAGTATTTTTTGTCAATAGATGGTATATGATTGAAGTTTATAAAATTTGGGGTTTTGGTTTCTGAACACACTCAATCACGATGATCATCATACTAACCAGGAAGATGAACTGGTTATAGAAAATCAACTCGAAGACATAAAAGGAAATGAAAATATTATGACCCAGACAATCAGTATGAGGTATCAGACGCATACAATAAACATTATTTAATAGATCTAGGATATTAGAATGAGGCTTGGTTGGAAAGAAATAATTTATTGGAAGGATGGTAAGTCATAGAACATCCGAAGTAAATATGATGATGTTTTTCTAATAATATATTTCTCATAAATCATGAATAATTCATGATTAAAGAGATTGTTTTTGAAATATAGGAGAATACATTGTGAATTATTCTGATTACTAGTCATTGATTTGAGGAACACCAAATAAAAAAGAAAAATCCTAAAATAGTCATGGTACAAGATATATTTTTTAGAAGAGTGTAGAATACTATGTGAAGTATTCTAACTATTTATCGTTGGTGTTAGGAACACCGAACATAGGAGGAAGAAGATCATCGGTTTGAGAAACATTGGTGTGACAATATCAGAAGGCTGGAAGGTGGATCTTGCTGAAGAAACAAAGTCACTACTGACACAGATCCATCATAATGGATTCTGACACTGATTCATTTTATATTTTTAGTATCACTTGTGTATCAGTTGCGGAGTTTTATAGGAGGATGAATGCTAAAGAATGATTGAATTATTTAAACAACAATCCATCGGAAATATATAGAGGCTGATCACCCATATGATGATCAAAGAATTTATTCAATCATTATCAATAGTTTGATCTGCAATTTGAGTGGGTTATTGTGGTTGTTTCTTAAGTGGTGTTACTGAATGATCGGACTAGCATTGACACTGATTTATCAGAGTGAAGTTGAGACTGATTAATTATACATGGGCTAACATGGATAATTTAATCAAACTCGTGATCATCAGTATAAGGAATTTAATTAAAGGATAAATACTTTGAGTCATTTCAGATATGTTCTTACTTAAAAATTATTATCAATAGAGGTTTTGGAACCCTTCAAAATTCTATCAATGATTTAAAAAGTGTTTCTTTCTTGTTATAGAGCATATGTATGAAAATATTTTCAAATTTTATAAGAATTCATCATAATGGTCCATATTCAGTTCTGTATATGTGTTCATCATAATGAATAATAGAAATGAAGAATCAAAATGAAGAATTTTATTTAATCTTGAAGAAGCCTATAGCTTTGAGAACCTTAAAGGATCTACCATAAGGATTTATAAAAGTTTAAGAAGTCAAATTATAATATTTAAATTAATTATAAACCCAAGAAATTTGAATTTTTTGAGAGGGAAAATGAATTATTTTTTCCTACCTATTCTATTCTGGGATTCCTATAGAGGGAGAGCATAGTAAATTTATACTTCACCAAAAATAATTATTCACATTCATTCATTATTTGAAAATTTTAGAGTAGGTATTTATTTCCCAACCATTTTTTAAGGTTAAATATGAGTAAGATTATGGGAGTGATGTTCAATTTGAACATCCAAGAAAGTTCCATCTAATAATGATCACTCGATCATGTCAATCAAAGTGAGCCTATCAAAGAGAAATCCATCAGAGCAAGGTTCATCAGACATAGTTCCATTATATAGAGGAATTTTGAGCTTCCAATTGGGTTTAAATTTAACATAATAAGGAAGAGAATAAAAGGAATTATATGGAGTCCAATCAGACTAAGACCATTAGTCAGAGGATACTATATCGAGGAAGATCAGACTGACATTTTCTCAAGAATTTTTCTATATAGAGGTTCTGGAGAAAGTTTTATTACCAAAAAGATCCCTAGAAAATATTTCAATCACCTGAAGATTTTATGTAGGAAAATATTGATTTAGATTACTTGTAGAGGAAGGGAATACTTTCTAATGTGGATCATAAAATAATAATGAAAGTTAAGTGTGTAATTGATGATACTTACAAGTTGTTGAAAATACCCGATTTTTTGTAGGGGTGTATAACTAGTTTTTAGAAGGATATACTAAAAAGTATAGTTTGGGGGTATTACCGACTATAGTAGGAATGTTTCTAATTGCATTACATAATTGTTCACGTCATTTTTGGTTGTATTTTAGAATGAGTATAGTGAAAGAATCCATATTTTTGGGACTATACAAAATGCGAAAGAGTAGGTATTCATACTAAAACTTGTAAATATCATTTGTTTCCTCATCATTATATTTGGTTCATTTGAATGTTATGGTTGAGATGTTATACTTGAGTGGATCTTAACATTAACATATTTTAGAGGTAAAGAACATTTATTAAAAATGTTAAGAAACTTTTTTATAAAATAAAAAAGAACCACTAATTCACCCCCACCCTCACATAGTAGTCTTGATCCTATTTGGGATAAAAAACCATTATTATTTAATGGAATTATTTTTTCCCTAATTCTATCATTTTTTATAGATGATGCTTTATGGGAAAATGTTTTAGGTATTTGAAAAATGTTGGAAAACATTAATTTATTTATGGTAACTTTATGGAAAAATCATGGGCTCCACACTATAGGAGTGATGATTTCCCATATCCCTACTATTGGTCTAAGAAAACACTATAGATGAAAGAGCTAAATTGTGGTGATGGTTTTTGATGGAGGATATTTTGTAGCCATTGATGTGAAGGGATGTTTATAGAGGATGCATGGTGGCATCTTATACCACACCATAAAATCTTATTTCTTCATCATTTTCAAATATCCAAAATCTTTTTTCATCCAGTGTCAATATTTTGGAGTTTATCCTCTTAATAGGATGCTATAAAATTGATATAGGGATATGTTTTTGAAATTCTTTCTGGAATTTGATTTCGTAATTCAATAGATGAATTCAATAAGTATTAATTAAGATTACCATATGGATGAACTCTAAAAATACTATTTAACTTCTTCCATTTTACTATGTTTTAGATCTTGGATGGGATAAATAAATGAATCCATTCCATAGAACTCATCATTCTGCCTCAACATTTTGGATTTTAGTGAAGTTATACATTGTAGTCTTTCTCTTTATCTCACAGAGCACATTTTCTGGTGTTTTCCATGAAAGAGTACCATGTTCTGAATCGTGTTGGTTTTTTCCCACATAACATCCATTTTAACTACACTATGGTGGGATTTCTCTTCAACCATGAATTTTGGTGGTTACATTTGTGTCATGGTGATGGTTTTCAGAATGCCTCCACCCCGTAGTGCCCCTTCCACTATAGAGCCTTCCAGATTTCTAGAATGTAACCTACTGATCATGAAGTATTTTTTTGATCAACATTGGGTAAGAATTGGTTGTACTTTTTGTCTGTTTTATCCTTTAATTCCTACACATCACTTTTCATGTTGCGTTAGAATCCGTTTTAGGAGTCCCTGGTGGGTGATTACTTCTCAGTTGGCGTGTGAACATAGTTCGAGTGATGAAACCTTTGATGAACCTTAACATTATCTTGAAAACCATTAGGTAATAATTTCCTTAATATTTAGGCCATTTATATGAAGTTTTCAAGATATGTTGTTAGGATTTATTATCCCATTATTCTTATGAGTTTCATGTGGGTGTGTGAGTTTCCATGTGACTTACTTGACAATGACCGTGTGATTTTATGGGGCTCCTACATTTTATCTTGGTTTACCTTTTCATTCGTTGCTACAACATATATTACTTATTATTTTTATAGCATGTGAAACTATTTTACAAGTATCAAGATGATAATGTGGACCATTGAGGTTTTTATGATGTTTTACCAACATCCTTATTGGTAGGTATGGATATCCCTACAGAGGGATATGCATAAGTGGCTGGTTAACCAACCTGACATAATCAAAATGTCATTAAAGGAAAGTGTAGAAATACTTGTATATGAATGTTATTAATTGGTTGAATGGTAGATACTAGTTTGGGATTCCTATGGACATGGGTTAGGGGTGTTAAAATGATAACTAGAAAGGGATAGAAGTTCATAAATGTTCGGTGTTCCAAAGGAAAATCATGATAATGGTGGGGTGAGATATGTTACCTTAAAGGTGGTAATTATTTGAATCATCAGATATCCTACTAGTAATGAGTTGAAGCATGTGAGGTTTGTGTTTTTAGCATCTCAATTAGAACATGATGAGTCAACACATGAATGTATATATGTTTATCTGAGAATATACTTATTTCATGACATACATTATTATATATTATGTTCAATTATGTTAAGGACACATTTGAGATTCCCTACAGAGTCTCATAATTGAACCCTACTCGGGAATTTTCATGTGCATGTAGATTAGGTGGCTATAGATCTTGGGAAATGTAGGAGACCCATGGTGGATATTTGATCATGGGTTTATAGAGCTAGTATCAGACAAGAAAGAACATCATAAAAACATCTATTTATTAATTTATTTACATATTTTTCTTTTTCTCGGGTTGGATTATAAATTTGAATATATGTTATCTCGTGTATGACTTTTTTTCATATTTTTATTTCCACACGATTACTCAGGTTATTTATTATTTTTCAATTTATTATTTTTTATGATAGTATATTGATATTATAGTATCCCCACTAATAAACTTAGACCGTTATTTCTAATAAAAAAACTCTTATGTACAGGGATGAAAACATGAAGTTATGTGGCACTCTAGATCAGAACCCGTGGTTTGGGTGAGGGTGTTAGAAGAATTTTTTATAGGGAACATTTCTTTTTTTTCTTTTTGGAATAACCTAGGACATGGTAGAAAAGCGATATTGGTGTGGAACTCAGGTATGGATGATTCCATGTACCTGACCAACACATGTGTAATGGGCCTCTAAGTTACCATGTATGGAATGGATGATACCATTGATTAATTTTTCCCATGGTGATGCACATGATATTTATATGGGATTTATGAGACTTCTGGTGAATTCATGAATCATGACTAATCATAGAGGTTCACATACCATTTATCTACTTTTGGTACTTCATAATACTTCTTTGATTATGTGCCTTAATTTATGTTGTCACTTTAATATAGTTTTTCTATTTTTTTGATATATATGTGTTTTGATGTAGTTATGATATATCTTTAATGACACAAATTAGTTGAACTGATCACATTTTTTTGTTATTAAATATATATGATGATTATAAATTGTGTTCAAGGACATAGATCAATGTTATTACTATGAGGTTTATACCATGTGTTGTGGGTAGACTCTTAAGAGAACCATGTGTGATCCCATATACTGATATGATCTTTTTATGTTAAAATTATTACTTTTTTCTCAAAAAACATTCCTCTAAGATGTTTGATTTGATTTCTAGTTATGGTATCCTAGGATGTTCTCGTGACACCACTCAAGGTTCAGGATGATGTACCCTATCATCCAATTATAAAAAAAGAAGTGATCCATGATATATAGACCATTCATCTTGGATACATTTGTATAGTTCCCATATATAGTGGATCCACTTAGAGGACCCTGACTAATCATGCTCGGTATTTCCAACTCTAGTATCCATCGACATTATAGGGTATTAGTGTCCAATGGGAGGCAAATGGCTGGTTGGGATTTTTTAAGAGAATTTTTGATCTAGTATAGACTATTGAAAAGAGGAGAGTGATTCAAGAGACCTTTATATTCCAAGGACCCTTACGAATATAGTGTATTACCATGACTCGTGCTGGGAGATGAGATGTTCTTACTTGGGTGACCTTTAAGAATATTTTTTTCAAGAAATAATCTCATAAAAGGATGAAGTTGGACCTTTCCTAGAAGTTTATAGAGTTAAGAAATTGTTCTATGATTTTTTTCATACTCTTATTGGTTTACTAAGTTACATAACTTTACATATTTTTTTGGATTGGAAGGAATTATAAAAGGATTTAATTTTTGAGATAGGCCTTTGAACGAAGTTCAAAAATGGGGTCAAGGATTTTGACATGATGACATAATCACATGTGATGTGCAAGGCCCTGGGATTTGAGAATGGGATGAAAGAGGAAATGGTAGTAGGATTAATTTTTTCCCACACCGAGCCAGTATCTTAGCTTTGTCTCACTAACAAGAATGTGTGACAGTTTAGTAAGAATATTATGGTAGATCAAGAGGAGTAGGATAAAAAAAATTTCATTAGAGAAGGACTTATTCAGTATCCTCTATGGGATCTAATTTAAACATGTGCTACAAATCATGGTATTAGATGGAATTATTTTAGTGATTATAGGAATTCATCAGTGAAGTACTTCCATTTTGGAAATTCTGGTCATCGTTGGCACTTTTTCTCAATTTTATCTCAAATTGGTACTAGGAGATCAAGGTTAGATGGGAGTGGAGTGCTTTAGAAATGGATACATACTTCCCAAGTATTGGAGACATAAGGATGGGATGATAGAGTTATAACAGGGAAATTTTACACAATGGACCAAGTTTTAGAAGATGGTGAAGAGGGGACTTATATAGTTCAGGGTACAATCTTGGTCATTATCACTTTATCTATATCTTCTTTATTCTAGTGCTTCATATTATATCATTTCTACACATGTAGTTTCTAAAATTGACCTACTAGTCAAGTTTTTTTGAGTTGGTCTCCCATGAAACACCATTGGGAATGAAAGTGGACCATGTTTATTGATTCATAGAGTGTTCCATATTAGTCTTTGGATATTGAAATATGTGAGAATTCATGATTTTTTAGATAATTCCCTTCGATTTCATTCTCATCATGGAAAGGATGACCATATTTTGTGATCACATTAACTACTATTGGAGGTATGTGTCGTTCACTACTCCAAAGGTAGATAAGTTCATGATGATAAGAAGTAGGAACTACAATTAGGATATGTTGTAAGGGACTTTAGTCATCTTGGGATAATAATATCAAAAATGGAGTACTGATCTCTATTGTCAGGATCATTGATATCCCCCTTAACTTTTCCCACTATTATATATCTCTATCAGTATGTATTTTTAGATTACTTCATGAGACTTCTCCTTGATAAATCAGTAAACATTAAGGTAAATCTCATGATTGGTGCATAGAACATTTTGATATCCCCTTAACATTTAGGTCCAAATTATTTGAAATAGATCAAGGTATAACTCAGGGACTTGAATAAGAATGATTTATCCAACTAATTACTTAACCATGTGTTGAACCTATGTTGTTCAGCATGAAGGAATATGGTATTCATAAACCTTGTGTTACTTACCGAAAGATAAACTATGTGATGTTGAATAAAAAATATCCTTTTCCTAGGATCAATGATCTTTTTTATCATTTACCATTATTGAGTTAAAGAGGAATACATTCTAAAGATGGAGTTTTGAACCATGTTTGAATTGTATGAGTCTCTAGTGATGGATTTTTGACTTATTAATGCACCCAAAATGTTCATGGACCTCATAAAAAAATTCAACCATGCTTGGACTCATCCATTATGTATTTTATTGAAAACATACTAATCTAATCACTAAAACTATAATATCATGTTAGACACCTTGATATAATATAAAGTATTTTTCATGCATATCAGATTTATACCAATCTATTTATGTTAATATTTTTGAAACATGAGGTGAAATTATTAGGGAATGTGGTAAATGAGATAGGTATATCCATGGAATAAGAGAAATTATAGGTAGTGATGTACTAGAAACATCCTATAAATTTATTTTTTTAACCTCCAATACATCCTTGAGTTATTCTATCATTTATGTTTTGGATTAAATATCTTTTTAAAAAGGAATTTGCACCGGGTGTATGAGGAGTCTCGGTGGTTTTTCAGGGGGTTCAAAACATGAATGAAATGATTAGAGTGGACATAAAGTTCATGTTTCATGATTCGACCATGGTTATTTGTAACTATACACCCAAATTGCTCATACTTGGAGAAGGGTGCACGGTTTGGGGGAAACCGTGCAAGGGGGTGCAAATTTTCCAATTATGGATAGAGTCATTCAACACAGTTATCACAAAGTTTTTCAAACCGTTCTGGATCCCCATGTAACAGTGTGTCCTGGACCCTTCTTAGATAGTGGGTGGCACAATATTGGTGCATGGTTAGGAAAAATGTGTGGCCAAACTATGCACCCCATTAAAATGTTAGGATTAACGCCCCCAAGATTTATCAACCCTACCCAAATTTCTCCTCCATTTTTTCTCCTTCATCCCTAGTGACAAACCAAAATTCCCAAGGCTTCTCAAGGATCTATTAACTTAATTTCTAGGATAATTTCATCATTTTGGGTGCGGATCAAAAATACAACGGATTTTAGAATGGGGTTTCTAAGGGTGTTAGAATCCAATTCAAGGGCTAAGGATGAGTGTTTGGTTGTCTTCAAAATTGTGGTAGGTGGTCTAAAAGTTACATCTCATATTATTGATGTTTCTTTATGAATATTTGGTTGTGTAATTCATTATTTATTATTGTTATTTTGATTCCCTTAGTGAGAAATGATGGATTTATTGGTTAAATACTAAATTGAATCCCTTATGATACATGTGGGATGTGTTAAGGATAACTAGGCCAGTTTAGGGGAAACCCATGGGGTGTTCCATATTCATTAACATGGATTTGGGTTATTAAATATGAAATTGGTCATATTAAAGAGATAAAACTATGATTTTTAGCTTTAAAATTTTATCATGGGTTATTAAAGGAATCTATGTCATTATTTTTAATTGGATGACTTGGATTGAAAATGAAATTGATGTTAATGGTGTTTAATTGATAATATGACATACGAGAGAATTTTGGTATAATTCTAATTGGTTAATTAGATATAAATTGTAAATGGTATATGTGTTAATGGTTAAGTCATGCATATTATTTATATATTGAATGAATTATGAATTGTGAATGTTATGTTATTTTATTAATATGGTTTGTGAAATGGTATATGTGGAAAATAGTTAATGTGCACATGGCTTAAAGGTATGTGGGGTACTAACATGAGGTTCTATGACCACAGGTAGGGTTGTAATGAGTATTTATCCCCACCCATATAATTCATGGGTTAGGTAGAATAATGAAACCATATTTCCCAAATAGATTCATTTTATGAAACTACCCATACTGATGCTCCAAAGTATTTGTGACGTGAATGATTTAGAATTATTTCTACCTAATGAGATAAGGAACATGACTAATCCCCTTATGCATGATAGTATACTAGCATATGTCGTAATGTAGTTTATCAAATTTTCTAACCATTGAACAAATAATGGAAATGTTTAAGGTGGATATTGTTAAATAATGGAACCAAGTTCATTTTCATGCTTACCGTGTTATACATTTATCGCATGCATACACTATCGAATTAGATTGTATATTTTTTAGACACCCATGGTGGTGTCTTACTGAGTCTTACTCGCACCCTAATAGGTCCTCCATTGGGTACTTGAGAAGATTTAATGGTTGGAGTTTAGGATAAGGGTAAGGGACATATGATTGACAGTTGATTGGGCATGGGATGCACATATATGGGGATCCAGACAAGGAGTTAGGAAAAATTTGGGGATTCATCATTTTGTCTTTATTTTGGGTTCTCTTTACACTTGGAGTAGTATGACATGACATGTAATATTTACAATTTGGTTGTGGATTCTTTCTGTGTTTTGGGAAATGGTTGGTTATGTATGTTATTAATGATTGTTCACGATTTACTTTATTTCATACTATTACTACTATTTATTACTCTTATAAAGAGGTTACAGTCTCAAGACATGATCTATTAGACCATCACTGCTAGTCACTAGCCTCTAGAATATGGGGAGTTGCACCTATGGTCATGTGACAACCCAACTCGAAGCACTGGTTCAATGGACTGTATGTTGGGATGTTACAAAGTTGTATCAAATGATGATTTTTCTTTAATATTTTGGAATGGAATATTGTAGGTTAGGATGTTTTGGCCATTAACATAGATCTCATGTAAGGTTGTAGAAAAACCATATATTGTAGGTTAGGATGTTTTCACCATTGTGTGATTCACTTATTGTGTGATGTGACTAATTGTTGATATTTTATTGTGGTCAAAATGAAATGATTTTTTTAATTCACTCATCATTACAGGAACCTAGGGATGTAGGTGGCATGAATCATGGTCGGCACACAAGAGGAGGACGTGTGGTAGATGAAGGATAAAATGAATATTTTTTCCCTTGAAAATTTGAAGAAATTTGCATCTAATAAAGATGATGAAAATTGTTAAGTATAAAGAATATGAATGAATGGTTAATGAGTATTTCTATAGGAAATTTTATAAATTGTATAAAATTTTGGTAGTGATAATTTTTAAAAACAAAAACGTGTCTAAAAGTGAAAGATTTATGTTGTGATGGTAAAATGAAAAAAAAATTGATTCTAATAAAGGACTTCTATATACATTAGTGGGAATAATAGAAGTTTACCATGAAACACAATAGTGATGGTAAAGGGTAGTGTTGTAGATGTTATGGTAACTATTGGGATAGTGTATGTGAAATGGGTTGTTTGTGGCTAGTGTAAGGTCACAATTATGAAAACTATGAATTTATTATGTTGTGTGTCTGAGATGTTTGATTGGAATTGTAGGGAAATTCCACCAAGATGTTGTGTTCTAGTTGAGAGAAAATAGGATGTTTCTGATAATTCTCCTATAGTAGTAGGGAAAGAAAACCTGGCAATCTAGGGTAATAGAGGAGAGGATAAATTCCATGTGAACTTCGCTTGTTTTATGGAGATAATGGAGAATGACATTGGATGGGCCTTGTCGAGCATGTTTTATCTAACAAGAGATATTTAGTTCTTGAACCCTCCAATATTTTCTAGTGAGGGTGGCCTTGATGTGGCTGAATTTTGGATAAAGTGTATGGAGACAATTTTCAATCATTTTGAGACTCCTCATGAGAAGAGAGTAAAGTTGGAGGCTTATATGTTGTGAGGAATGACAAGGAACTGGTGGGATATTCAGGTTCATGCTCAATAGGTTGAATAAATATTGTGTAAATATTTTCAAGAAAATTTTATTGACCATTTCTATATGGAGACCTTGAGACGGGAAAGGATGCAGAGTGTATGAGGTTGACCTAAGGGGACTATGTTAGTGATGGATTACATTGGTTTCTTCACTGAACTATGATGCTTCATTCCAGAATTGGAAGGGATTGAGGAAAATATGATGTGATGATTCCATGATGGAAATAGACATGAAATTGAGTCCTAGGAGAACATATTTAATTTAAAGATGTTTATTGAGGTGGAGGATCAGTCCCTTATTTCATAAGGAAATCTTAAGGACTCCTCTGGTGAAAGACATGTTGTTCCAATTAGGTGATCTAGTGGTGTGGATTCTTGTGGTAGGAATAGTTTTTTTGAGTGTATTCACTAGGGAGGGGGTATGAAGAGTAGTCATAGAATATGAACAGCCTCTCAAGGTGGCGACTGGGTGTTGTACTGCCAGTTTTCCAAGTTGAGACACATGTGTGTTCAGTTTCCCCGACCACCTATTGTGTGTCGAGCATGCGGAATGTGGGATCATGTGAAGAGGTTCTATAGGGACCCTTTATAGCTTTGTAATTATGGAGGATCAAGGATGACACATAATGAATGAAGGGGGTCAGTTAACCCCTATCAAGAAAGCATTTGGAGTTCTATGATTCATACTAGTCGAGGATGAAGATTTGGTACTCCAGGGCGAGAGCATCCATATCCACAAGGTAGTGTGGCTACAAACATTCATTCTAGATCCCCAAGTAAAGGGGTAGGATAGCTTTATGTAATTCATCCATCACTTGGAGGTTGTTAGGTTGGGACATCAACAGTTAGAGTTATGGTTATTTTAGCTTCCATGATTTCTTGTGCATTTTTTGAAACTCATAATTCACATTCGTTTCTATCTTCTCAATGTGTGTGTGTGTTATGGATAGCAGTGGAGAGTATTTTTGTGGTTATATCGATGAAAAATTGTAAGAGGTGTGATTAGAAAATATAAGAGAATGTATGGAGTGTTCCCTTGAGGTTGGTGGGTACCATTTTCTTTGAAAATTGTTTTTGATCAGGATGTTAGATTTTCTTTTGATTTTGGGCATGGATTGGAAAGTGTTGTACCAGAACCTTATTGATTATGACATCATTAGGGTAAAGTTCACATCCTTATATGTGAATACATATGTTCACTATGGGGAATGGGAAATATAGAAAGGTGTTCTAGTGACTATATACTAGTAGTTGGATGAAATCACAGTCCATGTAGATTATCTTATACTTAATGATGAGGGATTAGAGAAGATTGCCTTTATTCCCATGGTGGATCTGTTTCAGGAGGTCTTTTTTGAGGATCTACTGGGGTACTTACTAAGAGATATTTTGAGTTCATGATAGATTTTATGTCTATATTAGAACTAGTTTACATTCCTCCATGTAATATGAAACCAAAATAACACTAGGAACTTAAAATTTAGTTGTAGTAATTAGAGAGAAAGGGGTTTATTCATCTGAGTATGTCACCTTGGGGATCACCAGTGATGTTTTCCAAGAATTCTGATGGATCCTTATGGTTCTGTATGCATTATTAGAAGTTAAATTAGCTGATGGTTAAGAATCAAAACCCTCTTCCATGAATTTATGATCTTTCTGACTGGTTGAGAGGTTCTTTAGTGTTATACAAAATCAATTTCAAATTACGGTATCACCAGCTAAGGGTGAGACCTTATAATATATCGAGGACTATCTTTTGGTTAACATATGAGTTATATCAGTTTTTTTGTGATTCCTTTTGGGTTGAATAATGCACCATCACTGTTTATGGACCTAATGAACTGAATCATTAAACCATACCTATATCAGTTAGTAGTTTCTTTTTCAGATGGCATATTGGTGTATTCTATGATTTGTGATTATCTTTCCAATCTATCCAAGTTTCATTTCTATATTTATATGGTACATTTACTGGGTTTCATCATCAATTAGGAATGATTTTTGTGTGGTCCCAAATAAATTGAATGTTTTTGTATCTTGGGGGTCCCTAATAATGTCTTTGATGTATAATGTTTTCTAGGTTTAATGGATTTTTACCCACGGTTCATCAAATATGTACTTCATTTAGAATAACCATTTTTTGATTGACCAAGAAAGGAATCAAGTTTGAATGGTTTTGAAATGTGAAAATAATTTCCAAGATTTGAAGAAGAGGATAACTAATGCATGGATTTTGTTTCTATATGAGCTAGGAAAGTAGTAATTTTTTTATGCATCTAGTGTTGGGCTTGGGATAGTGTTGAAGTAGGATGATCTGGCTTTTTCATATGGGATAAAAATGTTGAGGACTCGTGAATGAAATTACCTAAACATGATCTTGAGTTGGATGTAGTGGTTTATGCATTAAATTATTGGTGTAATTACTTCTTATGAGAGAGCTTAATTGTGTGAACCAATAAAAATAGTCCAAAAAACATATTTCCCAGTTTTATTTGATCCTTAGACAGGGAAGGTTGGTGTAGTACATATATCCCTTCAATTTCTAGCTAGTTTATTTACCAAAAAAGGGAAACAATGTTATAAATTATTTGAGTTAAAGGAATCAGAACTGGGTAGTACAAGAATATAGTTCTCATTAGAGAATGGTATCCTTTTTTAATAAGATGCATTTGGAGGTGCATGATGGTCAAGGAACGATGACCCCTTCATCCTTGACTGTTGAGTCCATAATTCTAAGATGGGTCAAGGAGAGACAATGTGAGGAAACTAAGTTTTTTTCTTTGATGGAAGTTTATAAAGGTGGGGAGTTAGATTCTAGGTGTATTTTTGGTGAGGATGAGATCATTTATGTTTATAGTCATTTTTATGCCAACTTATATGAAGAAAAAGGTGATTAGGTAGTTTCAAGAATTGAAGTGGTAGATGCATCCCAGTTTGACCAAATTGGATCGTGACATTTATTGGAAGTATTGTTGTCCATGGATGAAGAAATAAGTTTCATGTTTCATGACACGATGCTACATCTTTCATCAGGTGAAGTCTATGCATCAGTTAAAAGGGGTTTGTTATAACCATTTACAATTCCAGAATGAAAGTGGGATGACATAATGACGGATTTTATGGTTGGCCTTCCAAGTATATTACAAAATATTTATGTTATCTGGGTAGTTTTTTTTGGTTACGCAAGGTGTCACATTTCTTAATGATTTGAGATACCTTTAACATGAATCAATTGGGAGATTTTTATGTTCTATAAATAATATGGTTTTATGGGGTTCTATGAACTATATTTTTGATCATGATCTGAATTTTACCTCATGCTTTTAGTAGGGGTTACTAAAGGATCTTGGTACTTAGGGGTTTTTGAGTATGTCCATCCACCCTAGATAGATGGATAGTTGGAACGTACTATTTAGGTACTACCAGAAATGTTGAGGGCATTTGTCCAAGATTTTAGTGGATAATGGGAGAATCATCTGGATCTTGTTGAGTTTTCCTATAACAATTGTTATTAAGTTATGATTTAGATAGAACCATATGAGTAAATCTATGGTAGGATGTGTAGTTCTCAATTATGTTGGATGGAGGTTGGGGAATTAGAGTTTTCAAGATCGAGTTTCATGCAGGAGGCATCGAAGAAGTTTTAGTTGATTAAGAAACGTATGGATACATATTAGAGTAGACAAAAGTCATATTTCGATCTACTATGTGGACTTCTTGAATTCATGGTGGGTGATCGTGTATTTATTAGAGTGTCTCCAAGGTTGGGTCACCATCAGATTCAGAATCATGGTAACTTGGAACACAAGTATGTGGGGTTGTTTAATTTTGTGGAGATGAATGGGTCATTGGCATACTGATTGTCTCATCCATAAAGGTATAGTGGCATGCACTATGTTTTTCATCTACCAAATCTTTTTCAGTATCACCCTAAACCATATCATTTTATTGATGTTGATGATGTTGAGCCTCAGGATGATGTGTCATTTGTGGAGCATCCAATTCATATTGGGGATCATAGGTAGAAGATCTTGCGAGGAATGATTCTGCCTTTGGTTTGAGTTTTTTTGTAGCAAGGTAATATTTAAGAAGAGGCTTGGGAGGGGGATATTGAAATGTGGGCCTAGTGTTACGATCTATTTACATTGGAATCTTATTGATTCATGGGAGTGTGGCTCAATGAAGAGCTATTCTAAGTTGGGAGGTTTTATGATCCTGGAATTCCTTGAGGTACATTCTCATTTTTTTCTTAAATATATTTTTTTGTTAAGTAAATTTATATCGGGTGTATGAGGTGGCTTGGGGGAGTTCTAGTTGTTTGAAACATGAAAAAAAGAGAAAAGAGTCCATCCAATGTGTGTTTCACATTTGGCACATAGTTAGTAGTAGTTATATTCCAAAAATATGAATTACAAGAGAAGGGTGCATAGTTTTGGGGAAACCATGAATGTGGTCGGCCAAACAGTTTGGGATTGGACAAAGCTATTATATATAGTTATCGCATAGTTTTTCAAACCATGTAGGATACCTAGGAAACCATGCATCTTGGAACCCTCTTAGATAAAGGATTAAACATGGTTACTGAAGGATTAATCAACCCATAAGGCCCAAATATGTTCCCCGTTAAAAAGTTGGGATTTGACATTCTTCCCCATCAGTATTTATCAACCCTCGCATGATTTTCTCCTCCATTCTTCCTCTTTTAGCCATTATGATGAAAAAATTAATAATTCATCCCAAGGATCGATCTACAACACTTATTTTCCATTTAGAGTGCCATTGGGTGCGGATCAAATCTCTGACGTATTATACATTGGGGTTTCAAATGATCTTAACATTCAAGTCAATGGATAAGGCCGAGCATAATATTTACATAAGAATTTAGTTAGGTGGTCCTTAATTTATATCCTATATTCATTAGGTTTTCGTATGAATTTTTTGTTTTGAATTTGGTTCTTCTTATTGTGCTTCTGATTCCCTTAGTGATAAATGGTAGATTGATTGGTTAAATAACAAATTGAATACCTCATGATCCTCATGGGATGCATTGAGGATGACTAGGTCATTTTGGGGGATACCCATGGTGTATTCATTGTTCATGAACATGGATTTGGGTTATTAAATATGAAATTAGTGGGTTTAGGGAGATAAACCTACAATTGATAGGTTTAACATGTTAGTATAGGTTTTAAAAGTAATCTATGTGAATTTTGTTTCATTGGTTGACATGGGATGAAAATAAAATTGATGTTAATGTTATTTAATTGGTAATATGGAATAAGATATAATTTTTGTATAATACTAATGGGTTAATGTTATATGAATTTTAAATGGTTAATTTGTTAATGGTTATGGAATAAGGATGATTTATGTATTGAATGGATTTTAAATTGTGAATGTTATGTTATTGTTTGAATACGGTTTGTGAAAAGGTATATGTGTCAAATGGTTAAAGAATCATGTGAACATCGATTGGTGGTATGTGTGGTATTGAATTTAGGTTCTACACCCATGGGTTAGGTTGGAATGAGGCTCTAACTCCACCCATGTAATGAATGGTTTAAGGATAGGACTTATCCTATGTTCCCCTAATGGATGCATTTGATGAAACTACATGGACTCACACTCCTAGTTAAGTGTGATGTGAATGGTTGTGTGTTGTTTCTCCCTAGTGAGATAGTGAACATGACTTATCCAATTACTCTTGATAATAGACTGATATAGGCAGTAATGTAATTGATTAAAATACTAAATCATGGAACAAATGATAGAAATGGTTAAAGTGTATATTATTAACCAATAGAACCCAGTTAATATTATTTAATATATTTTTATTTATTTATCACATTCATAAACTATTTGTTTATAATAAATATTTTATATAAACCATTGGTTGAAGATTACTGAGTTTTACTCACACCCTTCTTAGGCCACCATCAGGTACCTGAGTAGATTTCATGGTTAAAGGTCAGGACATGTTAATGGAGCATATTCTAGAGGGTTTCTTTGTATTGGGATGTTCATGGATGAGGGATCTGAACATGGAGTTAGGACCCATTTGGGGATTATTCAGTTCATCTTTTTTTTTTGTGTTTTCTTTACACATGAAATTGTATGACATGACGTGGTATATTTACTATTTAGTCGTGGCTTTGTCGATAGTTTTGTGAAATGGTCAGCTATGTATGTTAGTCATTATTGTTTGTTGTTTCTCCTATTTAATTTTGTCCTACTGTGTATTACTCTCCTCAATAGGGTATAGTCTACCCACAAGATCTAGTATACCTTCTCTGTTATTCAAAAGACTCCATCATATGAGGATGCATGCCTGAGGTCATGTGATACCCAAATCAGGACACCAGTTTAGTGGACTCTGGGTTAGGGATATTACAGTTAAAGACCAAGGGATTTTTAGGCATGGAAGGATATTATCAATTCTTTATCTAGGAATTCTCCTAATTATCAGTACCCATGACCACACTGAAAAAGATTGGAGTGGAGTTCTAGTGGCAGACCAGTGTAATTTTTTCTTTAGAGTAAGAGGAGAATAAAGACTACTCCAATGTTGACACTCCCTGATCCCAAGACTAGTAATTATGTTTACTGTGATTCCTTAGGCATTTCTTTGAGAGTTGTACAAAATAAAATAGAGTATGTTGTAGCTTATTGGTCGCATGAACTGTGACCCCACAAGTGGAATTACTATAATCATGACCTAGAGATAGCTATCGTGGTTAAGGAACTAAATTTTTGGACACTATATATCTTTATTGATATTTTTTTTTATCTACACGGACCATAAGAGACATCACTATATCTTTACATAATGGGACTTGAATATGAGATAAAGGAGCAGGGAATAATATTTTCAAAAAATTGAATTTGAGATATCCTATAAACAATGAAAAGTTAAATTAATTAAGAATTCTCTTATTCGTAAGATGCATGGTGATAATGATGTTTGTGAGTGGCCTTCTAAGGTGCAGCGGATCTTGTTGGCCTTATTGGAAGATTAATGGATGGATACTTTAGAGGATCTAGGATCGATGCCTTGTTCTCCCTAAGTGGTGACAAATTCCCTAGTAGAATAGATAAATGAAGGATATTATACCAACCTAGAGTTCATTTTGATGTGGTAACAATAATAAAGAGGATATCAAATACCTTTGTGGTCTTTGGGAAATTATTGTGTGATCATCATACATGGGAGAGTGGTTTTCCCTATATCCATTATAGAGGATATGATGATATATGTTTTGATGGTTAGTACAACCTTGTATGATGAATACATACCTTGAATTAATGGAATATATTTGGTGTCCATGTATAGTGATATTTGTTTTGAGGTTCATATCTTGATGCCTCACCTGCCCAAGGGTGAAGATTGAGCTTCAGCATCCTTTTGGTTTTATCCAGTCACTTCCAATTCCCACACGAATATTTGAGGATGTCATGGTGGATGTTGTGATGGGGTTAACCAAGACACTAAATATTTGTGATTTTTTCTCGGTGATTATAGATTGTATTATTACAGTTTCACACTTTTTACCAATCCGATAGACTCACTCATTGGATAAGATAATAATTATTTACATCCTTGAGAATGTATGCATACATAGGGTCCCCTTGATTATTATTAATAATAGAGTTTCATTTTTCACTTCCAGATTTAGGAAATGGATTTATAAATATCTAAGGACCATTTGATATTTATCAAAACATACAATCTTTAGATAGATAGACACTACAAACAGACTATATTAAAATTAGAGGATATGCTTCAATCTTGTATTATATAATTCTATGGATCATGGGATGATCATATAGCCTTGATTGATTTTTCATAAAAAAATTGTTTTGAGGCTTTAATTAAGATGGAACCTTATAAGGCTCTATACATGAGGTAGTTTCATTCACTACTTTGTTGGTATGATGTGGGTGAGGTAGAATTTGTGGGGATTAGTATGGTTTAGAAGACCTTCTAAAGAGTGAATATGATTTAGAAGAAGCTTATTACCACTCAAATTAAGAAGATATCAGTTTCCAACCATATTAGGGGACATTTGGAGTTCAATATGGGTAATTGGGTTTTATTGATAGTGACTCCACATTTAGTTCATCGATGTCTATGTAAGAAAAGAAAGTTAGAACCATGTTTGGTGGTACCATTTAAGAGCAAAAAATGGGTTTGGATAGTGTTATACCATCTGGACCTTCTTCATGTTATTGATATATTCCTGATGTGTTCTAATATTATAGATTAGAGGTCCACAAATGATCTTACACATTTCCTATATAGTGATTACAATTAGTTAGAACCATATGAATATAATGAGAATCGACTGGTGTAAGTTTTAGATTGTAGTTGTAATTTCTTCAGAGGGAATATGGTACAACTTATCAGGATTAGGTGATAGTATGAGTGGATCAATTAGGTTACTTGGGAGTGGTAGGATGAAATTAAAGCTTAGTGGACTATGTTTTTTAAACTAGAACACTAGATATGCTTTTTAGGGATGAAAATACTTTAGAGTGGGGGAATTAGGAAAACCTAAAACGTTTATTTGTTTACATAAGTATTTCATCACTTATTCTCTACATTTCTTATAAATGATACAAGATTCAGTAAAGGAATATGGTATTTGAAAAACTCATGGAATATTTATTTCTTTATTTCTAACTTTTAATCCAAATTAGTGGAATCATGAAGTTGGAGTAATGTTTGTGTTATAGTCCTACTATGTATTTGAGGCTATTTCACAAGGGAATTGGTTACACCATAGAGATGGTGATTGGTGGAGGTTACACTATATCATTATCCTTGGAGGTTTTCTTGGGGGGGTTTTGATATGGTGTCTTGGACCACACCATAGACCCATATTATGTATCAGTTTTAAATAATAGTTATAGAAATTCATCCAGTGCTAGATCTTCATAATTTAATCCTCTTAATAGTATATTATGAAATTGATTACATTATTTATTTTTGGAATTTATTACGGGTTTAAATTTATAAATTTAATAGGGGAATTCAATAGTTTTTGACATAGTTGTCCACATGAAATGGAACCTACAAATATCATTCCCCTTATTCCCTCTAGAATTGGTATAGATCTATAAAAGACTATAGAAAATTCTCTAGATTGCAACAACCTTACATAAACCATAGAAGTTAATATTTCAGAGAATTTTATGTTGCAATATTTTTATTTTTGTTACGAATCTCATTTTATTGTGTTTTTCTTGTTGTGGTACATTATTCTATACTATGGGGGTTAATTCCCATGTCACAACTATTTAAACTCCACTATGGTGGTCTTTCCCTATACAAAATTCAATCACAGTGGTTACCTATACACCATGGTGGTTATTTTTAGTACACCTTCTTCTTATAGTACCCATTGCACCTTGGAGTCTTCTATATTTCTATAATACCATCCAACAGATCTTGAATTCTTATAGTGATTGACCTTGGTTATGAATTAGTTCTACCCTCTGGCTTTTTTCTCATTGTCTTACTCTATAAACATTTTCATGTTCTATTGGAATTTATTCTTGGACTCCTTGGTGGGTGATTTCATCCTGTTTAGTGTTTGAATATGGTTCGAGTGATGACACCTTCGATGAACCATGATTTCGATGTTATAACCATGATTTTGTAGGTTTCTTTATAATTTTGGTTCATGTAGATGATGTTGGCATGATATGTTTTTATTTTTCATTAACCAAAGATTGTTACTATTTTCATGGGGGTGTTTGAGTTTCCATGAGGCTTAATTTACTATGAGTAAGTGATTATGTGTTGCTCTTAATGTTTGATATTAGGTTCCTTATTGTCCTATCATACTAATGACATGTATTTCTTGATGTGTTTCATTACCTATAGATCTATGTTTTAGGTATCGAGATGACAAGGTGGAGCCTTTAGGTTAGTGTGATGTGGTCCAAACATTCTTGAATGTATGCATAGATATCCCAACAGAGGGATGTTCTTACGGGGTTGGTTAACCATCATGTCATAGTATAAACATCCTTAAAGGTGGGTGTGGATATCCCTTATGGGTATGTGAATTATTGGTCAGATAAAAGACATCTATGTGGGATTACCATTGACATTGGCCATGGGTGTTAAAATGGATAATAGAATTAGGATCCACATGGTGGAACATGCAATATTCTTAATGAAATCAATATCTATGTGGGGTGAGTTGTGTTACCATAAAGGGAGTACATGTTTGACTTATCTGAAATCCAACTGGAAACAAAATGTAGTAGGTTGGTTTGAGGTTGTTGGTGTCTTCACATGTATGTTTTTATGTTTATTTCAACATTTACGTAGGTCATCTAATACACTATTATATATTAGGTGCACTTGTCCTATGGATTCATTCATGGTGTCTTACTAATTCCTATAATCACATCCTAATTGGTAATTTCAGTGTACCTATAGATTTAATGAATAGAGATCTTTTTATGGTCATGTTCCATATGGGGGAAAACTGAGTAGAGGAGTTTAAAGCTAGTAGCGAACAATGACACGCTTTGAAGGACACAATATTTGTTAATTTATTTTCCTACAATCTTTTTTCTTGGTTTGGATTACCACATTGAAACCTCATTATCTCTTGTATGGATTGTATGCCATATTTTTATTTCTTTTTTATTATGTTGGTTATTTATTGTCTTTTTATTTTTATTTCTTTATGAAATTATAATGATGGTATAGTTTCTCCACTATCAGATGTACACCCTTGCTTCTTGTAAGAATCCTCTTACATATGGAGAGGTGTGAATGATCCCATACGACACTCTGCCTTAGTCCTGGTGGTTCAGGATGGGGTGTTACATTTTTTTAAAAATATTATAGAGTGTAATTTTTTATTATTATCCTATTCCAATTCCATTGATATGGTCACTATAGTTGATTTCATGATGGAATATAATTTAGTGATCTTATTTTAGTTGAGTGTATCCTCTTAATTGAGTGATTCATCTTCATGTGTTTTCTTGTTTTATGTCCAAATGAGTTTTTTCTCTTTTATATACACCTTGATAATAATTTTATTCTCATAAAATATTTTCTAATATTTTTTATATTGATTATAGATTAATAGGTATGATTATGAAGCCAACATACATGTAATAGATCTAGGTCTTAAAGGAATCTATTAAAAATTATATTAAATCTTTTTTATGGATAAAATAGATGTCTTCATGGTGTAAAATATTGGTTTGTGGTTATGTATTATTAAGTTTTATGTGTTATAATTATATAAAACTCTAATGATAATGTTATTGGGATTATAGGTGGTGTAATATTTATTAAAAATTTATAATTTTGGGATGGTTATTTTTGGGCTATTTCAATCAGTATCAAAGTAAGGTTTAGATAGTTATGCATGTTAATATGATTGTTTGATGGGAATAATTTAATAATTTTAGATAATATATAAAGAAAATATATTGGTTGGTGATAGTTAAAAGTAACAAATAACCTTTAGGATTAGTTTGTGATTTGATGACATGGTGATTATGGTTATTTAGGTATAACTTTAATGGATTTTTAGAAGCATATCTGATCCTAGATTAGATTATTTTTGGGTTTATAATTCTAAATGGATTGATTTTTAATTTTTTTTATGGATTTTGTTTCTTTGGGATATGATTGATATAACTAAAATAATAAAAATCAAGGAAACATAAGTTGAACATAAAGAGTCATGGGTTGAATGAAAATATTCATTTGTTTGGGTAATAGTGTCATAGTATCAACTAGAGTTTTCATAAGTTATTACATCATAGAATTAATTATCTTTACCCAAATGATGATTTATTAAGGTTTTTCATTCTTATAATTTTTGTTTTAGTAAAGTGTTAGAATTAAGAGAAATAACTCATTGAAGAATCTATCATGCAATAGATACCTCAATAATTTAGTGGATATCTTTAACTATTAATGATTTAAAAGTATACTAACAAGATATTCAATAAATTTTCATTATACTTAAATAATAAAAAAATATATTGGTCATTCATTGTTTGGAATGAATTAGTGGGGGAAAATTATTAAAAAATCTCAATGGATGAAATTATTCTCATATAATGGAAACAATACATGTAAATATATTTTTCAGACTCTATATCATAAAAAATTTAAATTAATTCTTTATACTCAAGAAAATGGTGGATAAATATATCAATTTTATATAGAAAATATCACTATACTATTAAGTTATTCCACTAGAGACTCATTCAAAAACATGATCCTTATTACATTATAGAGAAAGATATATGGTTTAAATAGTTATGATAAATAAAGAAACTCAATATATTCATACTGTGGGGAAAATGGTGAGTTTTATAAAATTACTCTAGAAACTATAGTTATGTTCTCAATAAAATTGACATTTGATATTGTGACTATTTTAAAATACACTAATTTTCTTGATTGGTGAGAGAAAAATAATATTGCATGGATGTAATTTCATTCAAGAGAGGAGAATGTAACAACCCCAGTATTTTAAATAAAATATCAAATTTATTTAAATAAGTTTTCTTTCCCATATTTTTTAGATATATTTAAAAAATATTCCATTTGAATTATTATTATTATATATTTATTTTAATATTATGGATTTATATTGATATTTTTTATTGTTATTAATTATTTTTAAATTTTATGAAATGGGAATGTGTTTTTTTTAAATTAAATATTTATTTTTCTACAAATATATATATTATTATATTTTATAACTTCTTGATTAATATTTAATATATAACAATTATATGTTGATTTTAAAATAAATATTTGTAATCATCAAACCAAAAATAAGTAGAGGGTATTTTTCTAATGAATTATGAATATATATATATATGACACTATGATGTAAATGTGATGTATAGTCCTTATTTTTTATAAAAAAAATAAGGTAAAATATTCTAAATGTTATATTTATTTTAATTTATATTTTTTAAAACTTAAAATAGTTTATTTTTTATATAAAAATTTAATTTAATTAATATATTATATCGAGTGATACATTTTAATTTGAATTATTCTTAAAAAAATAAAAAAAAATATTGAATTCAAAATAGTTATACTTATCATTATTTTATAAGTATCTAGAATATGATAGAAAAATTGAAAAATATATAGAAGATTAAATAATATTTAATATATGAACCATTATTGTTTAAAGTATTATTTTTCAATTTACATTTTATTAAACTTTTATTAATATAGTCAAATTCATTTTCTTAAATAAGACATCATGTTTAAATTGAACTTTACAACCCATTATTAAATTTGTTCCTAGAAATTTATAGATCCCCAAAGAAAGGTATGGAATATACTAAAAAACTATATATATATATATATTATTAATTTTAAATGTTAATTGGTGAATTCAAATTGTTTTGAGGATAAAAATCACTTTTGAACTCCTTTTTAAATAAAAGATTGAGTTCAAATGGAATTCTACTACATAATATTTTTTTATTTAAAATGATATAAATCATTTTAGATTCATATGGAAGATTTAGGATTGTATGAGGTACATAACATATTATATAAATATAATCCATTCAATATAAATTAATTTACATTCTAATATAATTATTCATATTCTTATACAATGTGGAAACAATCCTTACACAATAAAACTAAAAATAGTGACTTAGATATAATTTTGAGCTAGTATAAGTTGATTATAAACATTATGAGATAATTATGTTTATTGATAAATATTTTAATATATATTCATTAATTTTAAATGTATATAACATTATAATTATCCAAATAAATACCTAGTGCACGCACATTGCAAGAAAATTTAAAAATATTATTATAAATATGTTATCATGGAAAAATGAGATTAAATTTTTTTTGAATAGTTTTAAATGGTAATATCCATGAATGATAAATTATTTAAATATTAATTCCTAATTTCTAAATTTAATAACTAGTATACATATCCTAAATAGTTATGCAATGTCGATGTATTTATTGTGGAACATCAGAATAAACCAAAATAGAGGATTTAAAATATACAAAAAGAAAATTATTAGATTAATTGTAGTATTAAACTATTTTAATGATAATTATTATAGTTATTAAATAATATAAATGTTAAATCTTGAATTCGAATGTTTTCCAGAAATTTTTAAACTCAAATTACATGATTGAACATGAATGACTATATAAATGTGATTTTATATTAAAATTAATATATAAATCAATAAAAAATAATAATACCTATTATTTTTCTATATTATGATGATTCGTATATGAAAAAATATTCTAATATCTATTTATGAGCCAATTTCTACATAAAAATTGTATTCTTTTATATTTAAAGAATGAATACTTGGAAAACTCTAACAAATCTTATATATAAAGGGGTTCATTCTACATTTAAAAAAACATATATAGTCCATTTTTAAGTATATATTCTTTCAAAATTATTATCCTGTAATCCATTTTAATTTTTTTATCCTTTATTCATAATAATAATTCCCAAGGGTTTCATTAAAAAGAATATCTTCAAAAAATATTTAACAATTCAATATATTTAATGCATAAGGTCAGGGAATTATCATCTTAATTTCTTTTAAATTAAGAAATATTCTATGTTATAAACATAACTTAGTGTATATAATAACCCATGTATGTTTGTTATCATTTAATTCATGAGATTTACATTTCCATTACATGTTCCTGTCTTCATTTTCTTTGATTCACACAATACCAAATTCATAAGGTTTTTTACTCATTTTCTATTAATTATGTTATCAACATCATTCATCTATTATATTATTATATTATTTTTTATATTCAAATAGTTTTTGACTTCTGGTCTTTTTTAGTTATTTTATAGGGGCTTTCTGTTCCATCCAACAATCTCAATTTTCATGGTTTTTTAATTCCTGTGTTATGATATTTGCAAGTGTAATTTTTTTTCTTTCACATTTCTTATATTATATGGATTTTATTTACTATTATTTAATCATTATAAATTTATATTTATTCACACCTTATTTAATTAATCATTCTAAATTCATGATAAAATTTTCAAGCTATTTTTATTCTTTTTTTTCATAGATTAATCATATTATACTCTTTCATTTAACCAACAATCATAAGATTCTTGTTTTATATAATATATTGAGAATTTAAACATTATTTTTAATTATGATCATCTAGTTTTTTATAATGATTCAATCAATCTATATAAAACCTAAAATATTTTATTTAAAGGTTGGAAATTTTATTTTCATTTATTTTCCTCTTAATACAGAATTGTTTAAAAAATTAATTTTATGAATTGGGTTTCACTTTAATGCTTAAGCTTATTAATTGAAATGAAATCATATAATTTCATTATTCAGGTTGTGGTTCATGAAAATTTTACATGATGATTGGTTGTTATAGGATATATTATCCCCATTCATTGGTTAATGATTAATTCTGTATATAAATAATGATTGAACTAAATATTTAAGTTTTTACATTAGGTATTATATGAACTAATGGTTTTATTATTCATTTATAAGTTATTAAAAGTTATTTCAAGTGATATAAATATGTTTTTCTATGAATTTTCCATTACTTTCTATTCTCATTATACTTTACTTTGATTTTTGTTAATGAACCTATTTTAATTAAACTTATATAAGTTCCACAATAGATGTAAAGATTAAATATAATTTATGATTTTATATAAATTCAATGAATCCTTGTATAAAATTATTTAATATTTTACAGTTTTATTGTGTTTCAGGTACTAAAAATTTTGGTTAATTTATTATACACCTAACTAATCATTATGTGCTCATCTCATATTTTATAACAAGTTTTTAGGATTGTAGATGACTGTTGAATATTATATATTGAATATAAAATTTATAGTTTTTTTCTTTAAGGAGGAAATTAATTTTTTTACTAAAGTTACTTTATAAATGAAATAGATGTTTTAGGGTGTAAAAGAGAGGTTTTTGGTTATGTATTATTAAGGGTTCTGGTTAATAATTTGGTGAAACTATATAACGAAAGGTTTTTGGAATATAGGTGTCATAAACATTATTTAATGATTTTCAATTATGGGATTTTAATATACATGTTGTTTTATAAGTGTGTGTGTGTGTGGGTGTGTGTGTGTGTGCGTGTGTTAGATTATGTCATTATGTAACTATGTTTGTGTGTGTGTGACACCATCATGTCACTATTTTTAATATTTTATATTATTGCTGATTATTTTCTATTTTTGAGAGTTTCAAGCCTGTGTCTTTAATATTCTATAATTTTTTCTTCATAAAATAGTTAGTGCACACCATTTTAGGGTAAATCATGTGATTACCCTTACACAGGTACTTTTAAAATTCATTTTTTATTGCATAGTTCTTTTACTCGAGTTTCCAATGGATGTGTCCAGACCTTGTGACTCATAGTAGTATTTTTTGGGCTCATTTGGGGTATAGGATCCATTCATGTGGGTGGTTCATGGTTAGTGGGGATGATATAACCAAACTATGAAAATAAAAATTTCAAAGTAGAGTCATATCTAGTTAATTGTACATGGTTGGTGCATGGTTTTCCTAACTATGTATCCAAAATCTATGACTATGTTATTCTTGTCTAGAATATCTTTTATGATAAATTAAATGTTAATTAAACCATGCTACCAGTAAATAAATCTACCTAGGTTTAAAAAAATTGAATTTCTATGATTTCTCCTCTTAGATTTATTATCTTTTGGTTCTACAAATTCCCAATTTTCATTCTAATGATCCATTTCACATGAAAGTGATTTCCTCCCATCCATCTTCATTTTAATCATGTATATCTCCAAAATTTTCAAGTTTTTTATTGTGTTCAACTGATTTTTATCTCTATTTTCTTCCTTTCCCCTTTCTTATTCCCACATTTACCATTAGTTTCACTCCCTTCATGAAACCTTAGGGGAGTTTAGAGGTGGTACTCTTAATTGTTGAAGCCTTATCCATAAAATGTTACTTGTTGCAACATGATTTTAATTTTTTCAAGGTATGTGTTTTTTTATTTTCCATTAAAATAAATCTCATTAATTTATTTTTTAGTTTTTAATGTTTTTTTCTATAACTAAAGTAATATGTGATCATTATTATTTGTTTTTTTAATTTTTTCTTATGTCTTTACCACTTAGAATAATTATTTTTGATGATTTATTATAGTATTATAAATACTTGTTTTAATTAAAAGTGTTTTAAAAATTTCTAAGAGGAACATTTAAAGTGAATTTGACAATTAATGTCCTTTTAGCCCAGTTTGGGTCAATAAACAAGGTAATTATTTTTTTAGTTCAATATTTTTAAAAATAGGGGAAAAGGGTTGGATTCCTATAGTAGTTTGAATAAAAAGTGTTTCTAATTTTTAAATAGTTTTATAAGTGGATATATGATCACTGCCTAACAAAAATATTTTTAAAGGCTCTTTTTAATTTTAAAAAGTTTTCCAAAATTTATAAACCCTTCGTTCAACTCCTTATATTTTATATCCATAGATAAATTTTAAACCCCTAGAGGGATGTTTATATTTTCATATTTTTAATATTTTTTTGTACTGGGAATGAAAAGGGGTTGTTTCTTACAATGGTGTAGAGGTGTGATAAGAGTTAAATTTATTGTTTTATTTACTAAATAATTGACCGTTTTTATCACAACTAATATGTTATATCATGTGACACTAGGTATCTTTGTAGATGGTTTGAATGTATGTTGTGTTATCTCGGTGTAAGCCCATAGATAGTTCCTTGGGAGAGTAATTCCCTCTTAGGGGTTTACTTTATACTCAGTTGCCCTAATGTGTGTTATGTGGGATGTTCTATTTTCACTAGGGGTCCCCCATATTGATTGTACTAAGGAGACCACATCTATTATAATTCATGTTCTAACCTTGTGTTCTTCCCAAAATACCATGACTCCATTGAGAAATCATTTATCGGAATCATTATATGTATTATTGGTATCCCCTTGCTCAAATTAATTACTTGTAACCTTTGTTGATAATTTATTTCTTATGCTCTATTATTATCTTGGTTCCTTCCCATGTTCATGTACATTTCGGTTCTAGTTTTGTTTTTCTTCCAACATGATTTTTAAAATCATCTAAAAATGGTTATTTGAAAAGGAAATTAGTTTTCATTTTGAGAGAGGTATTTGATAGAAATTAAAAAAATTGAAAATTCGTTTGATGTTGATTTCCTAAATTTTACAAAGGATCCTCTTTCCATAATTTAAAAATCATTCTAAATAAAAGGTTTTTATCGTTCCATTACATTAATTAAAAATGGAGATGCTTTTATGAAATTGATTTGGGAAACATTATTTTAAAAAAAAATTAATGTGGGAAAACTATTTTAAATTTAGGTTCTTATTAGAAATAATGGAATGGATTTAGAATGGAAATGTCACAAACTCATTGATGAAATCCTACTAGTTGTGTATAAATAAAACCTTTCACACACAACTGGGTGTATATAGCTCTTATGTCTTCTTTCAAGTTATCAATCTCATACTCTACCTAGTTTTATTTTTTTTTGAAGATGGAAAGAGTTTTGATATAGTGAGTTACATTGAGGTACATGATAATGGTTGGTTTAGGTTTTGGTTTGGTTTTATTTTCCTTTTGGGATGATTATGGATTGGACATTTCAACCTGATATTTTTCATGATTATTGGTTAAATTGTACCATTATTTATGGAACATGTTACTTAATTTTTTTATAGTGATTAATGTTCATTTTATTACAAATATGAGTTACTCTGATTTATTTCATTTCATATATTTTGGATATTTTTATTTGATCATGTGGACATTAAAATTATTAATGGTATATGAAACATTATTTATGGGGTCCTTATTATGATTATTATTTATTATGAGGGTAAATTCATTACCATGTGAATGTTAATGAATGTAAGAACTAGTTTACAACTTATGGGGATCAGGAACACCCTTTAGGCCAAGTGGTGGGCTTGGTTGGGTGATGTGTTGGGTCACCCTATGTTAGTTCATTACAAATTCTATTAGATCCTTGGTATTTTGACTACCTTAGTTCTTGATCATTCCTATTTTTATTTTATAAATCAAGTAGTATAGAGATAAGGATATCATAAATAGAGACATAGGTTTAGGGAGAGTTTCATTATCTCTTTCTCACCTTGACCCTTGAGTTTCCTTAAGTGGTCTGGAATTTAATTTTTAATTCAACTTTTTTTACTTATTCATGATATTTTTGATTTTATATGTTGGTATTTTTTTCCAAATTTAGTATACTTATGATTTTTGGGTCCCTAAAATATTTTACTATAAAACATTACAGAAGAAATTGAGTTTTATAGTTATCTTACACAGCCTAGAAATCTATGTAGATCCAATGCAGTTATGTCAATTAACCACTGAAGATGTTTTTTAGTTCAAAGTTTATATTTATCCATCCTATATGGAAAACCCCTACTCAATTTTTTCCCTCATGGGATTTATTATTTTTCATCTCATTCTCTTAAATTTTATATCAATGGATTCAAAAATTGGTATGAGGATAGTTAAGGTAGATTTATGGTGGTTTGAGCTTGTTTGATTTTGTTATGAATAAAGCTCTATGACTTGTTTTTGGTCCTTGTTCTTTAAAAATTCGATTCACCCACTAAACTGCACATGTGGATCACTTCTAGAGATATTTTTCACTTCGATTATATCATGTAATTATCTTATAAAAATATCAATTAAACCAAATTAGCGGTGAGGAGATAATTATAAGTTTAGGTAATTTGATATATAATTATAAATTATTTATATATTATTTGTGAATATCCTACTCTTTAAGTTTAGTATTTAACTAGTAATGTGATATATATTCAATATATTTCTCATGATGTTATTATTTTTTTACGATAATGACTATTTAAAACTTAATACTAAAAATCCAAGTTGGTTATACCATACATGCACTTTCATTTGGCCCAGAACCTCCAAGTGTTTCTAGAGAAAGGTTACATGGTTAATTTATAATTATATATCAATAATTTATTTTTTTCTTGTTTTTTAATTTTATTTTATTTTAGATTTATTCATTCATAAAATTTAAACATTGTATTCTGTTCATTTTCTTTATCCTCACTCACATAACTAATAAACTTGTAAAAATTAAATGAATAGACATTCGAAAATTACATTTGAAGATTTCTAAGGTTTTGTATGGGAAACACAAGTTTATATTGTGTTTACCCCAATTTACTTGTCATGTACCCATGTATCATTCTTGTTTTTTTGATCAAATCAAATCAATTCAATAAAATCAAATATGTGATTTGATAAAATAGGATCAACGTGAAGAGACAAATATTTTGGTATATAGTTTGAAGAACCGTATTTTTCTTATTTTTCATATACAATGTGTACACCTAGTTTCTTCATAATGTAGAACATGGTGGTCTAATAATGTTATATATATACTAAAATACATGGTGACTGACAAACCATGAGACATTTAGGCCACATATCATGTAATATTACCACACATCATGTACCTCATGCACATCCAAAACAGGAAACACACTGAATCCTAAGGTGTGTGTTGTGGATATAATTAGAAGATATTAAAATCCATTTAAATGAGTACATGTCGATTGGTTTATTGAAAATGATTTTCTTAATTTAATGTGGATAGTAGAGTTAATTATATAATTAAAACTATTCTAAAGAATTCTATGTGCCATTTATTTGAAAGGGAATGACATGTCATAGGATTTTAATCATATAATTAATTAATTTGGGTGTTAAATTCTAAAACAACATGTTGTGTATGTTATTTGTTTATAGTGTAATCTACATGCACCAAAGTATCAAAAAAAGTTTAATTAACATGTTTTCTATGTGTCATTCATTCGATAATATACACAATGTAATTACCAACCATGTATGGATGTTGCATTCTAAGGTAATGAACAAGAACAAGGATCATTTCAAGTAAATTGAACAATTACATATCCTTTTATCTAAATAGACATTAATACTATACAATTTTAAAATAAAAATAATTTATTTTATTTTATTCAAATTATAAGAGATCGTAATTCAAAAATGAAAAAACGAAATTAAGATAAAATGAATTAATTGGATTAATTCATGGAGGTTTGTATTAATTAAAGAATGATTTTAAGTAATTGATTGATAAATTGAAAATGTATATCTATTTCATGTTATATGGAGGATATTAATATTATACTTGTAAGGTGTATTTGATGGGTTCTAATTTTATTTATTTTCATTAATTAAAATGATGTTCAATGTTTCGTCCCCTCCTCCTTATTATGTACGTGTCTTCATTCACATGGTTTCTTTAATGTAAACCTTATTTATCCAATACATTAAATTCCCTCACCTGTGTGTGAGTAAATTATTATTTAAGTATAGAGCTACAAGATAATAGTAAGCTTCCTATGTCTCAAATATAAGGATAAACTAATTGATGTGATACATATAAGCCAAGGTGGTATGTAGCAGCACATTCCAAGCTACAGTTCAAGGTGTTTTCTGCTATGTTCAATGGTTAGTTTATCATCTTTTAGATAAACTAAAAAATATATAATATCATGATAATTCCAATTATATTTCTTTTTTTCAATTTCGTGGTTTATTATTTACATTTGTGAATGTTGTGTGATCACTTAATAAAATAATTAACAAGAATTAAATATATAACAAAATAAAACTAAATTATGCATACATTTTATTACATATGGTTAATCAATTACCTAAAATAAACATAATAATAATAGGACATTTGATAAGACAAAACATGGATTTTTATGCATATGGATAGAAATAACATAATTATAATATTAAGCTGGTATAAAATTCCATTACATGATTGATGGCTGAACCAATAGTTCATTGTTTTTTATCATCCTAATCAAGGGTGCTTTCAATTATCATGTAACTTTTAGCTTCCTATTATAGGTTAAGATAACATTGTTAAGATCAAGGGTTGACTACACAAATTGGAATATTTATAACTATGAGGAAAGTGTTGAATAAATATTTATCAATGATTAAAATATTTGGGAGTCCACTCAACATATTAAGGAACTGTGGGTTAATATGTTGGTCAAGATATAATTTTTCATATACAATAAATAATACTAAAAATACTAGTTAGTCATTATATAAAAGAACTTCCATTGTACCTAGAACATGAAAGTGGTATCACTGAATGGTTATGTGTTCAATTCATAATTACTATTTATATTTTATTTTTTTCACAATTTTTATTTTTATTACTCTTTAGATCTATTTATTCATTTAATCCAAACAATGTTTTATCTTATTTATTCTTCGTTCTCACTCACATAACTAATGATCATGTTAAAATTAAATGAAGAGTCATTTCAAAATTCCATCTGTATATAAAAAAGCTCCTATCTGAGAAACACATGTGTATATTGTGTGTACCTCAATGTACATGTCATGTACCCATGTATCTTGCATGTATCGTATGATAAAATCATACCATTATAATAAAATCATATCATTGATATGGTAAAAGTCAATCAACATGAACATCCAAAAAATTGGAATATGGTTTGAAGAACCACATGTTTTTTATCATGAATATGAAAATTATACTCTTTATGACTTTATAGTGGAGAACATGGTAGTCTAATCATGTCATATATCTACAACACAACACGGGGACTAAGAAAAAAAGAAAATTTGATGCCACACATAATGTAATATTAACAAACATCTGGTTTCTCATACACATCCACAATAGGAAACACACTTTGTTCTTAAGTGTGTGTCGTGGACACAAGTATAAGAGATTTCATTCCATGTAAACTAGTACAAATCTAGTAGTATACTACAAACAGTGTGCTAAATTTAATGTGCAGAGTAGAATTAATTATATAATTAAACCTAATCACTTGTATTTTATTTTTCATTTATTTTAATGTACATTATATTTCATATTATTATTAATTATATATTTAATTAATTGGTTTTTCAAATTCTAAAACAACATGTTGTGTATGGTATACGATTATAGTGTACTCTACATGCATCATAAGTATCAAATGCAGTTTAATTTTCATGTGTTTCATGTGTCATTTTTTTGATAATATACACCATGGAATTATATAACATGCATGTATGTTGGATTCTAAGGGAATGAAAAATCACAAGGATCATGCCAGGTAAGTTTCATGAGTACATATCATTTACTCCAAGTACTCCTTTTTTATTTTGATAATTGAAAATTAACATAATTTTTTATAATTTATAAAAGTTGGTAATTCAATAATGCTTCAATGGACTTAATAAAAATAGAATTAATTTCATTAATTTAACTATATTTATCTTAATTAAATACTAAATGGAATTAATTTATTTGAAAATTTAAAATGTATTCTTTTTCATGCTATGTGGATGATCATGATATTAGACAAGACCTATTTGTTTAATTAGTATTCTTATCGTTTATTATTATTAATTAAATGATGTTTTTTGTGCCATCCCATCCTCTTTATTATTTAAGGGTCGGCATGCACATGGTTTCTTTTACGTAAACCTACATCATTCAATCCATTAAATCACCTCACCTATGCATGACTACAATCTTATTTAAGGATATATATCCTAGAAAATAGGAGGAATCATGAGTCCCGAAGCTAAGGATAAACCAATCAAGGAGATACATATAAAGAAAGGTGGAATACTGGACCACATACCAAGCTACAATTGATGGGTTTTACCACCTATAATAAAGGGTCAGTTTATCATCTTGTATATAAAATAACCATTAGATAATATCATGATCATTCCACTTATATTTTATTTCTATCAGTTTCATGGTTTATTATATATATTTTTGGTTTTAATGTGATCACTTAATAAGTGAATTAAAAATAATTCAATATGGAATGAAATCATAATATATACTTCATAATATTTATCATATATGGTTAAAAACATAATTTAAATCTACCTAATAATAAAAGGTAATGTGATAATATAAAACATGTAATTTTATGCATAAGAATTAGAATTCCTTAATTAAATTATTAAGTTGATATAGACTAATGATACTTTATTTAAAGATAAACTCATAGTTTAATGTATTTGATCAGCCCAAGTTGGGGTGGTTTAAATTATCAAGGAACTTTTAACTTAAAATTTTAAGTTGAATTATCATAGTTTATATCGCAGATAGACAACCCAAGCAGGACTTTGCATAACTAATAGAACATAGTTCTAGAAATATTTTTCAATTGTTCAGGATGACATTCGTCATGTAAAAAAAATATAATTCATAAATTAATAATAAAAATCCTTGTTTCTCATTCCATACATGAACTTACATTATTCTTATGACCTAAAAGTAGTATCATAAAAAGGTTACATTGTTAATTTATAATTATTTATTCAGATTTGGTTTTTTCATGTTTTTTAATTTTATTTTAATTTAGATCTATTCATTCATGAAATCCAAATAAATATCTTATTTATTCATCGTTATCACTCACATAACCAATAAACATGTTAAAATTAAATAAAGAGATATTCGAAAATACCATCAGGAGATGCCAAAGGTTTTTTCTTGGAAAAAAAGTGTATATGGTGTGTACCACAATCTTCATATCGTGTACCCTTGTATATTTCGATAAAATAAAATTAGTTTAATAAATTTAGATCAGCAATATTATAAATGTGGATCATCTTAGAGATCCAAATGGGTTAGAATACATTTTGATAAACCACACAATGTTTATCATTCATATACAAAGTGTACTCCTTTCTTCATAATGGAGAACAAGGTGGTCTAATCATGTCATACATCAACTAAATAAAATGGGGAAGGATAAACCATGAATCTTTGTGGCCACACCTCATGTAAAATTTCCACACATCATGTAATATTTCCACACATCTTGTACCTTATAAACATCCACACCAGGAAACACAACCAATCCTTAGACATGTGTTGTGTACACAAGTATAAAATATTACATTCCATGTAAACTAGTACACATCATGTAGTCTGCTTCAAATAGTGTTCTAAATTTAATTTAGAGATTATAATTAATTATATAATTAAACCAATTCACATGTATTATATGTGTCATTTATTTGAAATTAAATGCAATGTTATAGGATTTTTAATTTTATATTTATTTTATTTCTCTGTTGAATCCTAAAACAACATCTTGTGTATGGTATTTATTGATAATGTACTCTACATATATCAAATTCATCAAATGCAGTTTGGTTTACGTTTTTTATATGTGTCATTCATTTGATAACATACACCATGTAATTACCTATAATGCATTTATGTGGGATTTTAAGGGAATGAACAAGAAAAATGATCATTTAGGGTAAATGTGATGATTACATATAATTTACTCCATGTGCACATTTTTATGTTAATAATTAAAAATAAAATTAATTTATTCATTTTGTAAAAAAATTATAAAAGATGGTAATTAAATAATGCTTAGATGGAATTAAGATAAATTGAATTAACTAGATTAATTTATGAACCTTATTATTAATTAACAAATTAATTTGAGTAATTTATTATTAAATAAAAAATGTATGTTCATTTCATGTTATGTGTATGATCATGAGATTAGACTAGACCTATGAATTTGATTCATTCTCTTTTGATTTATTATTATTAACTAAAATTATATTTTTGGAGCCATCAAATCCTCTTTTTTTAAGGATCTATATTCCCATAGTTTATTTTTTGTAGACCCCCTTTATCCAATCCATTAAATCCCATCATCTATGTGTGAGTAAAATCTTATTTAAGGATAGAGCTCCCATAAAAGAGGAGGAAACTCGAGTCCCAAATCTAAGGATAAACCAATCAAGATGATACATATAATCCATGGTGGAATGCTTCCACACATACCAAGCTACAGTTCATGGGGGTTTCCCTATTTAAAGGGGTTAGTTTATATCTTCTATATAAAATTACCATTGGATAATATCATTATCATTTCACATATATTTTATTTATTTTACATTCACAGTTTATTTTTTATATTTTTAGATGTCATTAGATAAATAAATAAATGAATTAATAATAATTCAGTATAGAATAAATTAAAACTAAATGACACATAATATTTATCACATATGGTAAATCACTTAATTAAAACCCACTTAATAATATTAGTGCATGTTATAATATAAATATTGGATTTTATGCGTAAGGATAGAAATACATTAATTAAAATATTAAGTTGGTATAGCATTCCATTACCTGATTTAGATTTGAAACCATAGTTCAAGGTGTCTGATCAACCCAAGATAGGGCACTTTCAAAAATCAGGGAACTTTTTGCATTATTTTTTGGTTCGAATTAACCTTTTATAGATCAAGGGTTAAATACCCATATAGGAATTTTTATAACTAATAGGAAAGGGTTAAGGAAATATTTATCAATTGTTTAAATATTTGTCATTCCACTCTACATAGAATAAAACTACAAGTTAATATATTGTTCAAGATGTCATCTGTTATGTAAAATAATGACTATTCATAAATTAATACTAAAAAGCCTTATTGGTCATTACATACATGAAATTCCACTATTCCCATAACCTATAAGTGGTATCAAAGAATGGTTACATGGTTAATTTGAAATTATTTATTAATATATTATTTTTTTTAATGAGTTTCATTTTTTTTACATTTGATCTATTCATTACTAAAATCCAAAAATAATCTCTTCTTTCTTCTTTGTTATCACTAACATAACTAATATAAATGTTAAAATTAAATTAAGAGGCATTCATAAATTCCATTTTGAGATGCCAAGGTTCTATCTGGGAAATACAATTATATATAGTGTATACCCCAATATACATATCATGTACCCATGTATCTATCATGTATATTGTGATAAAATCAAATTAGTTTTAAAAAAATAAGATCATTGATCTAATAAAGGTGGATTTTTGTGATGATCCAAATAATTTGGAATTCAGTTTAATGAACCACATGTTTATCATGAATATATAAAGTGCACTCTGTGTGTCTTCATAATGGAGAACATGGTGGTCTAGTCTTGTCATATATCTTCTACACAATAAGGGTACCGAAAAACCATGCAACATTGAGGCCACACATCATGTAATATTATCACACATCATGTAACTCATACACATCCTCAGTAGGAAACACATCCATTCATTAGGCGTATGTCATGGACATATGTAATATAGATTATATTCCAGGTAAACAATTACAAGTCGAGTATTCTATTACAAACATTGTGCTTAATTTAGTATTAAGAGTAGAATTAATTATATAATTAAACATATTAACATGAATTATATGTTTAATCTATTTGAATGTACATTCCATGTCATACTATTTTTTAATTATATATGAAATTAATTAGTTTGTTGAATTTTAAAACAACACGTTATGTATGGTATTTTTTATAGTGTACTCTACATGAATCAAAATCATCAAATTTAGTTTAATTTACATGTGTTTTGTGTATCCTTTGTTTGATAATATACACCATGTAATTACCTACCATGCATGTATGTTTCATTTAAGGGGATGAACAATCATAAGTATCATGTCATGTAAATTGGATGAGTAAATATCGTTGCCTCCAAGTGCACTTTTGTACTTATGTAATTTAGAATAAAAATATTTTATTTTATTTTTAAAATTATAAAATATGAAAATTTAAAAATGATTGGAAGTAATTAAAATACATTAAATTATTTGGATTAATTCATTCATATTTTTATTAATTAAATAATTAATTGAAATAATTTATTGAAAACATAAAAATTTATATTATTTGCATGCAATGTGGATGATCATGGTATTAGACCAGACCAGTGTATTTGATTGGTTCTATTTTTATTTTTTGTTATTATTTAAAATGATGTTCTATGTTCCATCTCATCCTCCTTATTATGTGAGGGTATTCATGCCCATATCTTCTTTTATGTAAACATACTTTATCCAATCCATTAAATCCCATCACATGTGTGGGGGTAGAAGTTCATTTAAGGATAAAACTTGCAGATAAGAGGAGGCATCCCTAGTCTTGGGGCTAAGGATAAACCAATCAATGTGATACATATAAGACAAGGTTAATTGCTACAACCCATACCAAGCTACAGGTCAAGGTATTTTTCCCTGTGACCAAGGGTCGATTTATCATCTTCTAGATAAAATAACTATTATACAATCTCATGATATTTCCACTTATATTTTATTTCTATCTGCTACATAGTTTATTAAAAATATTTGTGGATGTTTTGTGGTCACTAAATAATTTAATTATAATTAATAAAATATGGAATTAAATAAAAAAATTTAAAAAAAGAATTTATCAAATATGATTAATGACTTAAGTAAAATCCACTTAATAATAATAAGGAATGTGATAAGATAAATATTTTACTTTTATGAATAAGAGTAAAAATATCATAATTAAAATATTAAGCTCGTATAGCCTTCCATTACATGATTTAGAGCTGAACCCACAGTTAAATGTTTTTTATTATCCCAGGCTATGGGGCTTTCAATTATCAAGGGACTATTACCATGAATTTTTTGTTCGACTTAACTGGGTTCATATCAAGTGTTGACTACCCAAGTAGGACACTGTATAACTAATAGTAAAGGGTTGAGTAAATATTTATCAAGGATTTATGGATTTGGGAGTCTACTCAAAATATCAATGAATGATGAGTTAATGTAGTTGGCATGTTATGCCAATCTATAAACATTCAAATAACATGGAAAGTCCTTTTTTGGGTTATGATAAGGGAAATATAAATCCTTTACACTATAATATTTATAACATATGATATTCATAAACTAATGGTGTGATAAGTTTGGTTTTGAAAAATAGTTGGTGATTAATGGAAATTTATTATGTTTATTTATTTTGGTAATAAAGGCAGTAATAATAATATACTCTTAAATTTTGTAGAAATAGAAAACTACACTACTTTAGCTATATCAACATGATCCATATAAGAGATTCAAACCCTTCTCACAAGTTCAAATTTAAAAAAATAGTATAGGATTTTGTGCATTATGGTACACAATGAATGTATATTATAAATGTTGGAAACCCCACTTATATAGTCACTCAAAAATGAGGCTAGAGAGGAATAAGTATATCACTTTATGAAAAATATTTATGATTAAATGGATGTATTGTGTTTTATTCCATCATATATGCCTAGTCAATTTCTAAATCCAATGTGGATATGGATGAATATTGAATCATTTATCACCTTCATGCCCTTTATTAGTAAAATGAAAGACAAGGGATAAGATATCTATGTTCCATTGTTCACATTAAATATTGGAGAGTTAAAACAAATTGGGCCTCATGTTGTCAATATGATTAGATATATTGAATCCATAGACATATTGGGGTTTAAGATCCTTAATGGGTTTCACACAAATCTCATCTGATGCTCACAACCTAAAACCTTCTCTAAAATCTTTATAAACTATATTATGACAAAAACTTAGAAGATTATTTCATAACATATTACTATTATAAAAAAAGTTGATCAAGACATGTGACAAGAAAAATCCATATTTCTTATGGTTAATAATAAAAGTAAGAAGAAAAAGCGAATGCCGAATCAATCTAAGTCTAAGGCACCAGCGCACCATCATTCTAAGAAAAATAAGATCCAGTGGAATGTAAAGGAATATAATTAGGTGTTTTTTTTATGATACATGAAAGGCCACTAAAAGAATAATTTCACTCACCCAAATAAGAAAGGGGGATATTAATGAGTGTTTGTTATTTAGTGTAATATTTACATATCTATAAAGATGGTAATAAATACTACATGTTCTACACATATATGTATTCAAATATAGATTCCATGTAAATTTTATAAGGTTTCCAGAGGTGAGGTTCATCTACAGACTGCCAATGGGTTGTATTTGGATACTCTGTCTATTGGGGACTATCACCTCAATTTTCTAAAATGGTTGTTTTTGGTTTTTAGAAAATGATATTTTGTTTCTAGTATTACAAAGAGAATAATTTACACTTCATTTTTAGAAAATAACAGATTTATTTTTAGATTTGGAAAAAAGAGTTTATAATTTTTTAAAGATAGAATTTATTACGGTATGGAATAGTTGAATAACAGTCTTTTGTATTGAATTAAGAAAAACAAATATTGGCAATTGATAATGAATTAAAATCCCATTGATCACTTTAGACCCAATTTTGGAATGAGAACCTTGGTCACATAAATTAGAATTGTTACACAAAGAACTATCAAGATAGTTATTTAGAATCTTTTGATCTTAATACACATAAAATATGTCATGTTTTCTTCAAAGAAGGAGGTTGAAACCACCATTTTTTGGTCAAGGTTAAAGGGTCATAGAACTTATAGAATTAGTATATACTAATGTGTGTGGAACATTAAAATTAATGCTAGAGGTAGATTATTATTTTTTATTAATTTTATTGATTACATTAGTAGGTATGGTTACATATACTTAATGAGGTATAATCAATAATCCTTTTATAAGTTCATGAAATTAAAGAATAAAATTGATGATCAATATAGTAAAACGATAAAGAAATGTTAATCAGATCGAGGTGTTGAATATATTGGCCCATAGTTTATTGACCTTCTAATAGAGTATGGTATTTTATCACAACTCACTCTTCCTTATACACCATAGTAAAATGGTTTTAGTGAAGGGAGGAACTGTAAATTTATATACATGTTAAGGTTGATAATGATTCATTAAAATATTCTGTTATCATTTTTTGGATCATTGTTACACAAGGAAGCATACATACTAAATAGAGTACCAATTAAAGTAAAAAATATATTTCCATTGAGTTATAGAGTGGAAAGAAGAATTTTTTGTCGTATATTTATATATGGGGGTGTGAGGCATTTATTGACACTGGCTCATGAAACAAACTTTAAAAAAGGGGCAAAAATTATTTATTTATAAGTTAAACTAAGGAAACAATTATATACTACCTATATAGGCCCATAAATAAGAAGGTTATAGTTTCCAAGACAAAATTATTCGTTGATAGAGAACACATACTCAAGGAGGATGGTGGGAGAAAGATTTACTTCAATAACATTAATGCTCAAGAATCACAAGATTTTGTATAGGAATAGAATCCACAGGTCCCCATAGAGGAAGTCATTCATAAAAAATATTATTGTGCAAGGGTACTATAGGGTTTAAAAATCTAGAAAGATGTATTTTTCAAGTCACAAATGATGGTGACAAATTATTGGTTGACATTAATTACCATCTTTTATATAAGGATTCATTAAAGAGATTAGAAGATATTATTTTTAAAGAATCCATGTGTTTTTTGATAGATTTCATATTAAAAAAAGGTTTTGACCAATCTTTCATTTTAGGTAAAAATATTTTCATGTAAATGGGTATTCAAGAGAAATATGTACATGGAAGGTCATGTTAGAAACTATAAAGCACAAATAGTTTCTAAAGTATTTAAAAATTTTCTAGGCATTGACTATGATTAAACCTTTTCTCTATTTTCTATTTTTAAATCCTTCAAAATCCCACTTTCTATTCCTTATTTCCATGACTATGAGATTTATTATATGGATGTAAAAAATGGTTTACACAAAAGGAACCTTTAAGAATATGTATATATGACACAAAAATAATGTTTGTTGACTCTATGAAATTCCCATATGGTATGCACGTTATAGAGATCAATATGGATTAAAACAAGAATCTCGGTTGTAAAACATTCGGTTCAATGAATCTAAAAAGGAATTTGTTTCATTAAGAATGAATATGAAACATGTGATTACAATAGATTTAGTGAAAGTGTGTTAATTTCAATAGTATTATATATTGATGAAATATTACTAATTGGAAAAGAGATACAGACCATACAAGAGGGTAATGCATGGTTGAAAAAATGTTTCTCCATGAAGGACTTAGGTGAAGCAGCCAAAATTTCAAGGATTAATATCATGTGTGATATATCAAAAAGTATTTTCAGACTAATAAAGGTGCATACATTGAACAGATACTAAAGTGGTTCAATATGTAACAATCCAATAGGGGATTTGTTCTAGTTTCACAAGGTATACATATATATAAGAAAATCACCCCTCATACATTGAATGAAATAGTGAGAATGTAAAAGATCTAATATTGTTTTGTGATATTATATATCATTTATTCCATGTCTTATACGATGATTGATGTTACTGATGGTTTGATCATGATAGAAAAATTCCCAACCGATATAAGTGAACAACATTAGACTAATATTAAGGCTATAAATAACTATAGAAAAAATGACTATTTGCGATAGGTTATTTGCGATGGGTACATTACCCCGTCGTAAATAACCATTATTTACGATAGGCACTTATTTCTCGTCGCAAAAGGTTTGGTGAAAAATGTGTGCCAAATTGTGGGTAAGGGTATTTGCGATGAGTTCTTATTTCTGTCGCAAATAACCGGTAACGGTTTTTTGTATTTGCAACCGGATACGTGCCCTATCACAAATGCTTTTTCGGTAGGTACTATTTGTGACGGGCCATGTCGCAAATAAATTTTTAATGACCCGCTATAACTAATGCGGGTAGCGACATTTACGATGGGCCCCGTCGCAAATACCACTATTTGTGACGAGTAGCCTGTTACAAATAATCTAACCTATATATTCCCCTATCCGTTTTTCATCTCGTTTCACTCTTTACTAAACTTATCTTGCTATCTCTACTAAAAAATATTCTCCTAAAATTTTTCGTAGTTTAAACTTTTAAATCAGAGCACTCTTTGCGGCTTTAATACTCTGAAAGCTTCTATTTCAAGGTATTTATCTATTTTTTTATCGTTAAGTAAATTTATTTTATTTTCTATTACTTATAATTTTTTAATTAGATGTGAATTAATTAAATTAGAATTAGATATTTTTCTTTCAGTATTTATTTTTATTAATGGTTATATCTAAGTGTTAATTAACTGTAAATTGTAATAAATTATAATAATTTTAAATAATTAGTAATAATTAGTAATACCTAGTATTAATTAGTAATAACTACTAATAAATTGTATTAACTAGTAATAAAATGTATTAATTAGTAATAGGTAGTAATAATTAGAAAAAATAGAAAAAAATTAGTAATAATTGGAAATAATTGGAAATAATTTGTAATAATTTGAAATAATTTATAATAATGGGAAATAATTAGAAAAAATTCATAATAATTATAAATACTTATGAATAATTAGTAATAAATAGTAATAAATAGTAATAATTAGTAATAATTATTAAAAATTAGTAATAATTAGTATTATTTTGTAATAATTAGGATTAATTAGTAATAATTAGTCATAATTAGTAATAAATTTTAATAATTAGAAATAAATTATCATAATTTTTAATAAATTGTAATAAATAGAAATAAATAGATGTAAATATTAATAAATATTAATAAATAATAATAATTAGTAGTAATTAGTAATAAATACTAACAAATAGTATTAAATAGTTACAATTTGTAATAAATAGTAATAATTAGTAATAAATAGTAATGAATAGTAGTCAATAGTAATAAATCGTGATAAATTGTAATAATTAGTAATAATTAGTAATAATTGGTTATAATTAGTAATAAATAGTAATAAATTTTAATAAATAATAATAAATAGTAATTAATAGTATTAAATTTTAATAAATAGTTTAAAATAGTTTTAAAAAGTATAAAATAGTATAAAATAGTAATACATAGTAATAATTAGTGATAATTATTAATAATTAGTAATAAATAGAAATAAAGAGTTTTAAATAGTAATAAATAGTAATAATTAGTAATAATTTGTAATAATTGTTAATAAATAGTAATAAATAGTAATAAATAGTAATAAATGTTATTAATCAGTAATAATTAGTAATATATAGTAATATATAGTAATATATAGTAATATATAGTAAGAAATAGTAATAAATAGTAACAATTAGTAATAAATAGTAATAAATAATAATAATTTGTACTAATTAGTAATAATTAGTAAAAATTAGAAATAATGAGAAATAATGAGTAATAATGAGCAATAATGAGCAATAATTAGCAATAATTAGGATTAATTAGAGATAATTGTCAAAAATAAAAATTAATTTGTAATAATTAGCAATAATTAGAAATAATTAGAAATAATTAGCAATATTTAGTAATAATTATAAATAATCAATAATAATTAGTAATAAATATCAATTAAATCGATTACACTGATAAACTGGCACAAATTCTAGTGGATTGAAAACATTTATTCTGATCAATGCCTTAACTACATGACACTTTATTCCACTGACATCAATATGAAAAATCTTCTCAGATATATGTCAAAGTAGATATTTTATAGTCATTAAAGTTGAAGAAAGTTGCATGGTGATGAGTTGTCCGACAAAAGAGGATATTTTTCCCCACCACTCATCCCCTTACAACTTTCTATGACTAAAATCCGTATGAGTAGTCTACTCTGATGTTTGAGTATTTATTTTCGTATCCATGAGAGTATAGAGAGAAGCACAATGAGTACTCCCTGATCTCCATCGTCATGCATAAAAAACGATATTCATACGTCTGAGCAGACTTCTCATAGTGCTTTTAGTCACATAAATTTGCAAGGGGATGAGTCTTCAGGCAAAAGAGTTACCGCCAATCCGTTGGAAATTGTGCCACCGATAATTAAGAATAATTAGTTCAAAATACCCAAAATTAATAATAATTTGTGGTAATTAGTGTAATTTTTTATAAATTAGTGTAAATTAGTATAAAAGATTAAAAATAGTATAAATAATTATAAAATAATAGAAATTATTATAAATTTCTAGAAAAGAGAATTTAATTCTCTTCTATTTTTTGTAAAGTGTTTATCTTATATCTAATTATACAAAATAACTAATTATTTTATATATATTAGAAAAATATGGAATAAAGAGTCGACAACAGTCACTATTAGATGATCATTCTTGGATAAATCAATGAAAAAATCTAAATAGTTCTGGTCTAAATCTTGTATATATTGAGGGTGTTCGATATTTATTATCATTTTCATCATCGATGCCAAAATTTGTTTTAGAAGGGACAATTATGTTTCCATATAAAAAATGTGCTCCGAGGACGTATGACACATTTGACAACATTGGAGGCCATTTATTTCATTTTGGTTTTCAACCAGATTATGTTTTTTGGTATTAACATGGTGAACACAATTCCAGAGAAGATATTAGTACTTTTGTTCTAGATCCAGCACAGTTTCAAAGTTAAGTACATGGTGTCACAAGTCTGTATGTTCAACAAACATAAACTCAGGTTGATGTTTATTTAACTCATATGTTGGAACCATATCATTTATATGAGTTGGTGAGGTCCGTTGAGGATGCCTTTATATATTGGATGCAAGATAATAAAGTTTGAAGCAGTTTCTAAATTTATGGTAATTAATTAAAATAATGGATGTCAAATAGTTTTTTTGATCAGATATCCCCTTTGTTAAAAACACTACTACCTGAAGGAAATGTGTTGCCTACAAATTTTTATATGAGCAAGAGTATGGTTTTTAATATGGGTCTTGGTTATCAAAATATTCATGCATGTTCAAATGACTTCATCTTATATTATGGTGAAAATGAGTTGTTGGATACATGTCTTATATGTGGACAATCAAGGTATAAAGAAGCTTAACTAGGGAAGTATGGATTTGTTTCTGTAAAACAATTGAGATTTTTCCCACTCACACCCAGATTGTAGTGATTATTTATGTCTCAAAACCTAACATCTTTGATGTCATGGCACAAAAACAACATTTCTACCAAAAATAGCTTAAATCATCCCTCTTATTGTGATTCATGGAAACATTTTGACCAAGTGCGTCAGTAATTTTCTTTAGAATCCCTAAAAGTGAGATTGGGTCATTCAACTGACGGTTTCTGTCCATTTGATTCTTAGGTAGTCAGTATTCATATTGGCCTCTCTTTATAACTCCGTATAATTCACCTCCAAAGATGTTGATGAAGGAGCCATATATCATTTTGAACTCATTAATTCTTGGTCATCCGAAAAAGAATACTGACATTTATTGGAAACCATTGATTGATGAGTTTAATTTACTATGAAGTAATGGTGTAAGTACATATAATGTTACTGGAAAGAAAAACTTCCTATTGAAAACTACATTGATGTGGACAATTAGTGACTTCCTAACATATGGAATGTTATATGGCTAGAGTACACATGGTCCAAAGTCATTTTCAAACTGTATGAGAGACATCATAGCATTTATGCTCGTCAATGGAAAAACCTTTTTTTAGACTATCATCAGAGATTTCTTCTAACCAATCATCCTTTTTGAAGAAGAAAAATCATTTTAGAAAAGGAATAGTTGAAAAGTATGGGCCTCCAATAATGATCATAGGTAAAAAGTTGAAATCGATTGTCTATTCATTACATCCCATCACATTTGGGCCAATAATAAACCAGTAGAAAATTTATAGGTTTGGAAAAGAGCATAATTGGATAAAACGAAGAATTTTTTGGGACTTTCCATATTGGTCTGATTTGTTGGTCTATCACATGTTCGATGTGATTCATATTGAGAATAAATGTTTTGATAATTTATTTAAAACTATTTGGAAACTCTAGGAAAGACCAAATATAATATAAAGGAACGATTAGATCTTGCCCAAATTTGTAAGTGACCAAAACCTAAACTATTTGAAAGTGTTTGATCACAGAAGTTAATGAATCAAAAAGAATCTTTTATACTATCCAAAGAGATTATATTATTAATTTGTTAGTGGATTACATATTTGATACTTCTAGATGGTTATGCTTCCAATTTGATCCAATATGTTAGAAATGGTCATATTATTGGATTGAAAAGTCATGACTGTCATGTTTTAATGGAAATATGTATACCAATTGGATTAAAAGGTTTGTTAAATCCTATAATTTGGGATTCAATTACAGACATATCATTTTTTAGACATTTGTGTATCAACAACAGACTATGATGATGTAAGTAAGCTGCAAGAAGATTTCATTTTAATTTTATGTAAACTACAAAAAAATATTCATGTCGGGTTTGTTTGACTCAATGGATCATTTGATATTACATTTTCCTCATGAAACAAAATTTAGAGGTTCGATATAGTTCTGAGGGATATACCCATTTTATAGATGCATATAGAAATTGAAAAAAATTATGTAACAAAGTACCAGTTGAAGGCTCAATTGTAGAAGCTTATTTTAAAGAGGAGTTTTTTATCTCTCATTACATTCAATCTAAATATCCTTCAAAACACAAGTGCATGATATGTAATGAGGGAAATGTTATTGATGATATGATAAATCAATTATAATTTTCCTATAAGCTTGAACTTGTCTTCAGTGGAGTTCCTGAATGATGGATTTCATATGATGAACCTCATAGAGCTCATACATATATTCTGCTCAACTATTAATAAATTACACCATTTTTACTGTAAGTATTCCTATCACTTGTTCTATAATTTTTATAAAAATAAATTAACATTATTTTATTTGTAGGTTATATTATAATAATATCAATAATTTTTTTTCACAAATTACAGCAATTTCTCTTGAAGAGCGATATCAAAAAAATTTCTTACTTGTTTTAAAAATCGGTAACTTAAATTACTTATAATTTCACATATAAAGTCAATTTAATACTTGTTATAGTGATAGTTGTTTTACAACTTTTTAGGTATCTCAACATTCTGATAAAACTGATAATCAATTGTCTATATTGAGTAACCCACAATAAAAAATGGTTAAATATTATTATGTATACGTGGTTAATGGTTTTTTATTTCATACATGTGCATATGGGGAATAAAAAAAATGAATAATTGTGTTTTCTTATGAGGATCACATCATAGAGAAACTGAAGTTGACTTTTATAGAATGTTGGAATAAATCATTGAACTATATTATCTAGGACAACATTATATAACGATGTTTAAATGTCAGTGGTTAGATACTGAGAGAGGCTTGTGTGTTCATCTGATCCACGGAATCATTGAAATTAAATATAAAATTATTCTTTTAGTTAATGAACCATTTTTATTGGATCATCTGGAAAATAAAATTTATTATTCGAATTAATGTGCTATTTCAAGGGAGTTGGGTGATTTGTGGAACATAATAAAAATAAAATCTTGAGAGAATTAGTTTATTGAAAGTGAATGTAGTTCCACTGAAGTGTATGGAATTGAATTTTTTCATGAGACTTCTCAGAATCCATATTTTTCAGGAAGGAAAACAAATATCATTGATGACACCCCATAGTTATGGGCTAGTGGTGAAGATTATGTTAATGATGTTATAAATGAATTTGAAATGACAAGAGACGATGAAACTAAAACTAATATGGAAATTGATGATGCTGAAGAGGAAGATGTAGACATTGACATCAAAAGCTATGAAGATGAGGATGAATATGGAAATTGACACAATAAAATGTTTTTTATAATCATATTTAATATATATCTATATATAATAGTTTTTTTCAACTGTTTACTAATAATTATAATTTTATGTTTCAAATGGATGATGATCTGTATCATATGTTACAGGAGGCTTATCTACCTTTAGATGAGAAGGAGGTCAGATCAGCCGACCCTCAAACTATTGGAAGTTCCAGGGCCACCCTGAGGGGGTGTGGTCTTACCAAATTGATGATTCCCAACCCTATACCTGAGCAACGTCCAAATCTTGGGTTTGTTCTATGCACACAGAGGTATGTCACCTGTGAATTTTTGTTATTTTACATTAATTTATTAATATTATAATTGTTTGATTTATTATTCCTTTTTTATATCTTTGCACATATAGTTATTGGAAAGGGGAACCTATATTGCACAATTATTTTTTTTGATTCATGGGTGTCATGGGATCAGATTCCCATTGATGTTCAGCATGGCATGTTCAAGTGTTGACAAATAAGTAAATAAATAATATTTATTTGGAAATTAATTTATTTAATAACTGGATATGATAAATTATTTTTAGTATGCATGGAATCCCATTGAAGAGAGAATGTGTGAGGTAATTTAGAAGGCATGACAGAGAGCTATGCGTCTGCATTGTACTCAATTTTTTCACAATTTGAAAAGGATAGAAATGGAGAAAGTATGAGTTTAGGAGTTTGATGAGACATGTCACATCCATTGACCTGATTATATTTCCTCTCAGGTTTGGAATGTATTTTATACACACTGGTTGAGTAGGAAGTTTTAGAGTAGATCATCAATAGGTTGGAAAAATCAGGGGAGATAGGAGGTGACGCATCGAGCTGGTAGTCATATGTTTAGTACGCATAGGGAGCATATGGTAAGTACATTTTTTTTAAATATTGTATATTACATTAAATATAAACAGTTTATTTTATATTTATATAGGTAGTCGCACATCCCAATATTATGGAGTATGAAATTTATAGGAGGATGTACTGTGATCCAACCACTGGGGAGATTAGAGGTGCTCGCCAGCATCAGATTGTTACCATTATATGTTTTTTTGAGTTTTAAGCTTAACTAAAAATGATATTTTAACTATTTTAATTTTAAATTGCAATTAAAGGAGTAATATGAGGCCGCAACATCATGGAAAATGTTGAGAGTCAGGCCGAGAATGATGGTCATACTAGTTCCTCCTGATTTGATGAAGCAACATGGATATAGGCAACCTTGTATGGATTTGATAAAGGCTGAATTGTTGGTATCAGCTCTCGAGTGACCCCTAGGGTTTTTTATGGAACCTATGTGATGTCGGAGTCCAACTAGAAAGGAGCTCGCAGAGATTCATCATCATCTCATGCACAATATCTAGAGCAGCTACGAGCTTAGAGTGTGCTTATAGAGACTATGCATAGGGAGCAGGAGGAGATGCGCCAGTGGTAGCAGTAAAAGCATGAAGAGTTCTTTCGACAGCAGCAGAAGCAGTATCAGATGTGTCGATGGTGGTAGGAGCAAGAGATGGAGTACATGTGACATCTGACTCATAGTTTAGGGATGGAGTTCCCTCCACCATCCCTTTCAGACGACCCCCCCTCAGTGATGCATTTTTATTTTATGATGAAACCTTTGAATGTATTTTTTTGTAATATTAACTATTTAATGTTTTAAATATTGTGTGTTTAATATTGTCTTGAAAGATACAGTTTTTTATTATTTGTTTAATTTTTTATTGTATTTATTGATTTATTAATTAATATATTATTATATTTTTGTGAATACTTAGGTTTTTATAATTTAACTAATATTATTATTTCATTAATAATAATAATCATATTATTATATTAATTAAATATTTTATAATAAATTTTATTTTATGAATATTAATATTAATATTTTATTAATATTAATATTATATTAAATTTATTATTTTATAAATAATTTTATTCTATTAATATTAATATTATAATTTTATTTTTATTAATATTATATTATTATTAATATATTTTTTTAATTTAATTTTTTATTAAATTTTATCTATTTGTGACGGGTCACCACAAATACTAATTGTGACGATCCATCACAAAAGAGTTTTTTAATATTTTAAGGATTAATTGTGATGGTTTTTCACAAAAGAGTAAAAATCAGGAAACTATTTATGATTGGTTGTTAGTCTGTCACATATAGTTTTTCAAAAAAATCACTGCATGTTTTTTGTGACGGGTCTACTACTGTAACACTAGAGATTTTTTATGAGAAATATTTTGTTTTTATGTTATATACATCATCAAAGGAATATTTCACTACACACAACAGTAGTTTGGCTTTCTTTACATGCAATCGCAACCTTCCTTGATAGCTTGCGTTGTACGCAATACCGAGTTTCACTAAATAACGATATGTTATTAAAATATTATTAAAACTACCTGTTATGAATAGTAATACCCACTTTTTGAAATTTTATAAATTTTATCTTTCAAAACGGACTTAATTTTTGGATTCGGAATATTGAAATTAGCCTAGGGTGAATTTTTGGTATTTTTATGAAAGATTTCAAATTTTGATGAATAGTGAAAACACTAGGTTACTATTTAAAAACCGATTTTTTTATTTAAATTTATTTTAGGTCAAAATTGATACATAATACCTATATAACTTCAACGTAATTCATTGGATTCTTTTTATAATAATTTTAGATATATAAAAATTTTATTGAACTTTTCACCGTCTTTTACCCACCTCCTAGGAGAATTTGAAAATTTACATAAAACATAATTTTACCGCTTCTGTGAGTTGAATTTTGAAAATCCGAGAGATATGGTTAATATCAAGGAGTAAAATGTGGTTCAATAAGATAAAAATAATTGTTGGTGAATAATAACTTTTTACTTTTATTTACCACGGTTAAAAGTAAATAAGGTAATTAAGGGTAAAATAATATTATTATTACCCTAACACATGTCCTAATTCTATTCGATAAGTTTAATTCGACCAAAAACAACCTTAGGAATAAAATATGACCATTTAGGTCCACTTGTATTAGATTAGGACATTTAATATTATTTTATTTAAAGAAGAGTTAAAATAGTTAAAATCAAAGTTTAATAACTAAAACATTTTTAATATAGGATTAAAAATAATATGAATTCAACTATAAATATTCATTAGAAAGTAAAAAATATTTCCTACATAATGGTATTTTATTTATAATTTTTAAACTTTAAATAATTTAATTTATTTATGACACAATGATGATGCAGTAATTACCTTATTAATGAAATATTAACATAATTGATGTTATAAATACCTAAATAAATGTAATTTGAGACTTTTTAAGAATTAAACTTATTTTATAGGTTAATATGACATATTATTATTGATTTAATTAATTTTTTTTGTACTAATAATGTTGTTATAATTTTCAAAAAAATTAATTACCAAATAGTGTCAAAATTGACATAAAATAGTTTTTAAAACAAATATTATATTGTTAATTGTTATTTTATTCCTAAAAATATAAGGTTCGGCCAAATGACTTAGATAAGGTTATATATATTAATAATGAACCACTTGGGATTCTTTTGTCTTGTTATAGTATGTTTATTAACCATATAGTGTAAGAAAACAAGAAGACATGGTAAAAGTTAAATTATCTAACTTAGAGTTAAATCTAAAGGATAAGGTTAAAATAGTACCCTAAACATGTCTAAAATCTATTGGTTGAGAGTATTTCGACCCATCCCCACCTTAGATTATAAATAAATCAATTTAGAGCTATTAAAAACCGAATATGACTTTATTATAAAATAATATTTTAAGTTTTTCCTAAAGTGCCCCTCTCCTCCCTTATAAAAGGGCACCTCCTCCCTCTCCTCCTCACACCACTTTGATCCGTAAAGCTCAGACAAACCCTGACATGTTCTCTTATACACTTCCTTAGATACATCCTAGAGGTCATGTTATTCTATAAAGGCCATCTTTAGTGCCCTAAGATAAGGTTAAGAAGAGGCGCTTCAAAGAAGAGGTAATGTCCGTTACCGAATCTTTCAACTTTATTTATTCTTATAATTCCTCTTATTTAGTTTTTTCATTATGAATTAATAACATAAGTGTCACTAATATACTGATATGTTATTATAAATATGAAACAACCATATTTCACCTTCTATCCATCCTACGGAAAACGAAATCACCGCGCATGCGTACGTACGGAATACCGTCTCCACGCCGTGGTGTAATCTTTTTTCCACCACCACATTACTTGGATGGGTATAATGATGTAAAGAATAACTATATATGATTATTTTAAAGTGATATTGATTCTGAAATAGTATAAATATACTTTAGTACAATTCCACGATCATGGGAACGATATTATCGCTCGTGCGTACGTACGGCCTACCGTCTCCACGATGTGATGCGACTCGTTCTACATGATATTCAATGCATAATGATTATATAAATAAATTAAATGAATATATATGATATATATTACACTAATACCATTCTGGAAATGATATATCTATAACCTAAAAAGAAGAATAAGAATTTATTCGACAAAACACGCAAAAGAACAAAAACGAAATAAACACTCGAATAACAAGTAGCAATGAAATATTACTAATAAGAAACTAAAAATATGGCCATATATGATGTCATAACAATGAGTAAGATTCTGTAATAAGTGAATAACATCATTTAAATCATTATACAAGAGATTCAGACACATACGAATCAAATCAGACCTAAGGTAAGGGAAAATCTCGCAATCTCATTTTTATCCGATATTGTTTATACTTCAGAATTTACTGGGGAATATTTATCATCCACATCCATGTTTCCTCAATATGTAGTATTATTTATATCCTCCTACAATTTTTTAAATCCAATTTTACCCATTATTGAGTTTTTAGTAAAAGATATGAAAGTAATCTTTTGTCATTTTTATTACGATGTACTTTTTTGACTTTTCCGGCCAAAGTACGAGAAGAATGCTTTTCTTTAACTTATACGACATGAATGGATTTTTAGAACATTATTTCCATGAATCTTCCTTTAAATGTTTTCAAGTTCATTTTTAATCAAATTATTTTAGTTTAAAATTGAATGACATGTTAAGAAAGGAAAAATGTTTTTGAAGTAGAAAGGATATTTTCCTCAAGAATGGAGTTCAAGTGTTTTAACAAAATTATTTTCCATCTAAGATAATATAGGGTTCTATTTCTATCCCTATTGTTACATTGATTTGATTATGTTATGATGGAAGTATTTTTATGATGTCCTTTTATCTTATATGGATTATATTATGATGGCATGACATTTAAGAATCCCAATTTTATTATATGGGTTATGCTATAATGTATGATTTATAATCTTGTGGAACACATAAGAATGGTATCATTATGAGATGGGTGAGACCTATATCTCCCTCCAATGCATTGGGTAAAGATTTATATCTCATGAGATAGACATGGATGGAATGGCAGGTTAATCCGGTTCAGGGATACAGGACTGAAACGAGGAGTGAACTCGGTTCAAAAATGGACTTTGTCCACTAGGATAGTCTTAGAAATGAGTCTTGACTACTAAGAAATTATTCCCTATGATTATGTGTTTATACCAAAAAGTTTCATGTTTTAAGTTATGATTATCGGGATTACATTTCACTACTATGATTTATCCCATGTTATGATATTATGATCTCTTTTGCAGGTTAAGATTTCAAAAATGTTATGTTCTTATGAATATGATGTGATTGATTTTTATTTTGTTTACCCTTACTAAGAATTTGAGCTCACCCTTTTGTATGTTTTCTTTCCCCAGGTCAAGAAGAAGGTTATTAAGTAGGATATTCCAAAAGGGACTCTATATATGATGAAATAAATGGGAGACAAAATAGATGCTTTATGAACCAGTTGTTTATGTTTCCCAGTTTCTAAAGACACTATACCTATACTGTCCTACCATAGTTTTGTTATATGTTGTAATAAGTATTCTGAAATTCTGAAGTAATAACAATGTATGTAAAGTATGGGTCGTTATATTTGGTATCAGAGGAAAGGTATAGTAACCTTTGGAAACTAGGATGTGAAAGCCTTAGTAAGAACCCTAAGGATAGGTCTAAGCATAGAACAAAATCTTAGTGTTTTAGAATTGTCCATGAATAACCTATGATAAGACCTTAAGTTTGAAATTTTATTCTTGATTATGTGGTTTTCCTATTATAATTAGTGTTTCTCACACTATTCTTCTTGGTTTTAGTCAATGGCTGGAACCTGAAGGAACCATGTTAATGGTGAATGCGATGGGAAATGTAATGATTTCCCCCCCCCTGAGAAACCAAACGTTAAGGGAGTTGGAATGTAAAATCTTGTAGCCATGCTCACACAACTTTCTCAAGCTATGAATCATGAAAGACTTCTAAACGAGAAAAGGAAGGAGCAACATTCTATTGAATCCTTCTTGAGGCAGCGTCCACCTTCATTTAACGGGTCTGCTGATCCATTAGTGGCTGAATAGTGGATCAGTACCACTGAAAAGATATTTTCAGTTCTTCAATGTTCTGAACATGATAAACTCATCATATCAGTATATCTTTTGGAAGGTGAAGATGATCAATGGTGGAATCTTATCAAGAATACGAGTCCAAGGGATGAAATTGAGTCCATGTAATGGGAAGAGTTCAAGAACTTATTTTTCAATAAGTACTTCCCTCGTATTCTTCGAACAAAGATATAGAAGGAGTTTCTTGAACTGAAGCATAAGGATGATGAATCTGTTGGTACCTACAAAGAAAATTTTACAAGACTTTCAAGTTATTCTTCTAGGATTATTATCCAACCTGAGAGTAAGATCGATCGATTCTTTAGTGGCTTAAAACCAAGTCTCTGAAGGGAATTAGCCATAAGGTACTTCAATAGCTACGAGGAAATTGTTCGATGTGCTCTCAAGGTTGAGATGGATATTTGAGTAACCCATCAATCATATGGGTTTGATAAGAAGAGAAAAATGGAATTCAAAGGGAAATCTAAAGAGCACACTAAAAATAATATGAGTTTTCCCTTATGCTCAAAGTGTGGAAAGAAACATGGAGGGAGTTGTCTTAAAGGGACAAGTAAATGTTTCAAATGTGGAAAAGAAGGTCATTGGGCATTTGAATTCTGCAATGATGGGAAGAAGATGTCTAGTGACGCGAACAAAGAAAAGGATACACAGAGTGTATCTCCTATACTTCAATGTTACAAGTGCAAGGAAATGGGGCATTATGCCAATCAATGCCCTAATATAAGGGTTATTGATGATGATTGATGTCAACAAACTCTTAAGGCTAAAGACAAAGGAAAGTCACATGCAATTTCTATCAGCGATGTGGAGTATGATAACAAAGTGGTGAAAGGTACACTTACCATCCACTCTAAAGTAGAAAATGTTTTATTTTATTTTGGATCTACCCACTCTTTTATTTCTGAATAATTTTATAAGGGTATCTCCATATTTCCATAACAGTTAGATATTTATTTAGCTGTGACAACCCCTAATGGCACAATAATCGCATCAAAAGTTTACAATTCTTCTCCGATTGATGTTTGTGGGAAAGTGCTTCCTACAAATCTTGTGATCCTTCCTATAGTGGAATTTGATGTGATTATTGGCATGGATTGGCTTTCTTTATATGGATATCATATCAATTGCCAAAGAAGGGAAGTCACATTTCATATTCCAGGTCAATTTATGATGGTCTATCGATGCAAGGATGAACATAACATTCCAAGTAGAAATTTCATCCATCCTATGGGTATTTATTCCCCTAAATGAAGGTAATTTATCTCAAATGGTTGGAGAGAAACTCATGATTAAGAATATTCCCATTGTATGGGAGTTTGATGATGTCTTTCTGGAGGAATTGTCGGGTCTTCCACCAAATCGTGAAGTTGAGTTTTCAATTGAACTCATACTGGGTGCTATGCCCATTTCAAATACACCTTATAGAATTGCCCCAATTGAGTTGCAAAAATTAAAGAAGAAACTCCAAGAGAATCTTGATAAGGGATTCATACGCCCTAGTGCGTCACCTTGGGGAGCACCTGTTCTATTTGTTAAGAAGAAAGATGGATCAATGAGACTCTACATTGATTATCGAGAACTTAACAAGATCACTATCAAGAAAAAATATACTCTCCCACACATTGATGACTTATTTGACCAACTATGCAGAGCTCAATACTTTTACAAGATTGATATTCGTTCAGGGTATCATCAATTAAGGGTCAAAAGGGAGGATATACCAAAGACGACTTTCCGTACAAGGTATGGACACTATGAATTTATAGTGATGCCATTTAGTCTTACTAATGCCCCTGCTATCTTCATGGATCTAATGAATAGAGTCTTTAGAGAATATCTTGATCAGTTTGTGGTAGTCTTTATAGACGATATTATTTTCTATTCAAAGAGCATGGAAGAACATGAAGATCACTTGAGAATTGTATTGAAGACCCTGAGAAAGGATAAGGTTTATGCCAAATTTACCAAGTGTGAATTTTGTCTTCAAAAAGTTGCATTTTTGGGTCACATATTATCAAAAGAGGGGATGTTTGTGGATCCATAAAAAACAGAGGTTATCGAAAGATGGTCGAGACCAACAACAGTAACTGAGATCCGAACTTTTCTTGGTTTGGCTGGATATTATCGAAGTTTTGTGAAATATTTTTCATGATTATATAATCCACTCACCATGTTGACTCGAAAAGGAGTTAAGTTCATTTGGAAAGAGGAGTGTGAAGAGAATTTCAAGGAGTTAAAAAGAAGGTTATCCAGTGCACCTGTGCTCACACTACCTTGTAGTGGAGAAAGGTTTGTGATTTACAGTGATGCATCCAAGAAGGGAATGGGGTGTGTTCTCATGCAAAATGATATGGTGATAGCTTATGCCTCATGAAAGGTTAAAATCCATGAGCAAAATTACCCAACTCATGATTTGGAGTTAGCTACGGTAATCTTTGCCTTAAAGATTTGGAGGCATTATGTTTATGGATAAAGGTGTGATATTTATACTGATCATAAAAGTTTAAAGTATATTTTCACAAAAAAGGAGCTGAATAAGCGCCAAAGAAGATGGTTGGAGCTGATTAAGGATTAAAAATGCTCAATTCATTATCACCCTAGGAAATCAAACAAGGTGGCATATGCATTAAGTCGACAAGACCATGCTCACTTATCCCTGATGAAGATCACAAAAGATCCAATATTTATGGATTTACAAAGGATGGATCTTGGAATTATAATGGAAGGGAAAAAATCTTATCCTTCTCAAATGAATTTTCAACCATCTATACATGTGAAGATTAAAGAGGCACAGAAAGAATATGTAGAGTTACAAAAGAAGGTGAGAAATGTTCTTGAATTCAACCTTGATTGTGATGGGATAATAAAGTTCACGAATCATGTTTGAGTTCCTCCCATCCCAGAATTAAAGAAGGACCTGCTGGATGAGGCTCATAGTTCTTCATTCTCTATTCATCCTGGAATCATGAAGATGTATAGGGACCTGAAAGAGTACATCTGGTGGGATGGCATGAAAAGAGATGTTTCTGAATATGTCTCTTGATGCTTGGTTTGTCAGCAAGTTAAAGATGAGAGACAAAAGTCTAAGGGGATGTTACAACCATTACCCATACATGAATGGAAATCGGAAAACATCACTATGGAATTTGTCACCGGACTTCCTAAAAAATCTAAAGGCAATAATTCTATCGGGGTCATAGTTGATCGTCTTACAAATTCGGCACACTTCATTGATATTAGAGAGGATTTCTCACTCGATCAGCTTACCAGGATATATGTAAAGAAAGTGGTAAGATTTCATGGAGTACCACTTTCCCTTATATCTGATCAGGATCCGAGGTTTACCTCAAAGTTTTGGCAAAGTCTTCAGGATACTCTGGATACGGAGTTGAGTTTCAGCACTGCTTATCATCCTCAGACAGACGGTCAGTCTGAGAGAATAATTCAAACTCTAGAAGGTATTTTAAGAGCTTGCTCTATGGATTTTAAAGGTGGTTGGTATCAACACCAACATTTGGCGGAATTTTCTTATAATAATAGCTTTCACTCCAGTATTCAGATGGATCGTTATGAAGCTCTCTATAGAAAGAAATGTCGAACTCCAACTTGTTGGGATGAAGTTGGGGAAAGAAAGCTATTAGGACCTGATCTTGTTGATGAGATGGAAGAAAAGGTCTTCTCTATTCAACAACACATTAGAGCAGCTTAGAGTCGACAAAAAAGTTATCCCGACAACTGAAGAAAAGACCTAGAGTTTGAAGTGGGTGATAAAGTGTTCTTACAAATATCTCCTTGGAAGAGAGTAATGAGATTTGTAAAGAAGGGAAAGCTGAGCCTTAGGTATATCAGTCCTTTCGAAATACTGGATCGTGTTGGGAAGGTATCTTACTGATTTTCACTTCCACTGAATCTCTCTTAGGTTCACGATGTGTTCCATGAATCTCCCCTGAGAAAGTATATACCCGATCCTTCACATGTACTCAGCTCAGAAGTTGTACCACTGGAGCAAGATCTTTCTTATGAAGAACAGCTGATAGAGATTCTGGAACGTAGCGAAAAAGTTCTACAGAACAAGACCACTCACTTGGTGAAATTTTTATGGAGGAACCGCCAATTAGATGAAGCCACATGTGATATTGAGGATATGATGAGGGAGAGGTATCCTCATCTGTTTGTTACAAAGTGACGAATTTCGAGGGCGAAATTCATTTTAAGGGGGGTAGAATGTAACACCTGAGATTTTTTATGAGAAATATTTTGTTTTTATGTTATATACATCATCAAAGGAATCTTTCACTATACACAACACTATCTTGGCTTGATTTACACGCAATCACGACCTTCCTCGATAGCTTGCGTTGTACGCAATACCGAGTTTCACTATACAACGATATACTATTAAAATATTATTAAAACAAGCCATTATGAATAGTAATACCCACTTTTTGAAATTTTAAAAATTTTATCTTTAAAAATGGACTTCATTTTTGGATTTGGAATATCGAAATTAGCCTAGGGTGAATTTTTGGTATTTTTCCGAAAACTTTCAAATTTTGATGAATAGTGAAAACAATGGGTTACTATTTAAAAACCGAATTTTATATTTAAATAATTATATATTTTATTTAAATTTATTTTAGGTCGAAATTTATACATAATACCTATATAAGTTCATTGTAATTCATTGGAGTCATTTAATAATAATTTTAGATATATAAAAAGTTTATTGAACTTTTCACCATTTTTTATCCACCTCATAGGAGAATTTGAAAATTTACATAAAAACTAATTTTACCACTTATGGGAGTTGAATTTAGAAATCCGAGAGACACGGTTAATATCAAGGAGTAAAATGTGGTTTAATAAGTTAAAAATAATTTTTTGGTGAATAGTAACTTTTTACTTTTATTTACCACAGTTAAAAGTACATAGGGTAATTAAGGGTAAAAATGATATTATTATTACCCTAAAACATGTCTTAATTCTATTGTATAAATTTAATTCGACCAAAAACAAAATTAGGAATAAAATATGACCATTTAGGTCCACTTGGATTAGATTAGGACATTTAATATTATTTTATTTAAAGAAGAGTTAAAATAGTTAAAATCAAAGTTTAATAACTAAAACATTTTTAATATAGGGTTATAAATAAGATAAATTAGACTATAAATATTAATTAGAAAGATAAAAATAGTTCCTACATAATGGTATTTTATTTATAATTTTTAAACTTTAAATAATTTAATTTATTTATGACAGAATGATGATGCAGTAATTACCTTATTAATGAAATATTAATATAATTGATGTTATAAATACCCAAATAAATGTAATTTGAGACTTTTTAAGAATTAAACTAATTTTATAGGTTAATAGGACATATTAGTATTGATTTAATTTAATTTTCTTGAAATAATAATGCTGTTATAATTTTCACAAAAATCAATCACCAAATAGTGTCAAAATTGACATAAAATAGTTTTAAAAAAATATTATATTATTAATTATTATTTTATTCCTAAAAATATAAGGTTTAGAAAAATGAATTAGATAAGGTTATATATATTAATAATTAACCACATGGGATTCGTTTGGCTTGTTATAGTAAGTTTTTCCACCATAAAGTGTAAGAAAACAAGAAGACACGGTAAAAGTTAAATTATTTAACTTAGAGTTAAATCTAAATGATAAGGTTAAAGTAGTAACCTAAACTTGTCTAAAATATATTGTTTTAGTGGATTTAGACCCATACCCACCTTATCTTAGAAATAAATCAATTTGGAGCTATTAAAAACTGAATATGACTTTATTATAAAATAATATTTTAAGTTTTTCCTAAAGTGTCCCTCTCCTCCCTTATAAAAGGGCACCTCCTCCCTCTCCTCCTCACACCACTTTGAGCCTTCAAGCTCAGACAACCCCTGAAAATTTCTCTTCTCCACTTTCCTAGAAAAATACTATAGGTCATGGTATTCTACAAAGACCATCTTTAGTGCCCTAAGAGAAGGTTAAGAAGAGGCGCTTCAAAGAAGAGGTAATGTCCATTACCAATTCTTTCAACTTTATTTCTTATTCTACTTCCTCTTCCTTAGTTGTTTCACTATGAATTAATAACATCATTATCACTCATATACTGATATGTTATTATAAATATGAAACAAATCTATTTCACCTTCTATCCATCCTACGGAAAATGAAATCACCGCGCGTGCGAACGTACGGAATACCGTCTCCACACCGTGGTGTAATATGTTTTCCACCACCACCATACTTGGATGGGTATAATGGTGTAAATAATAAAAATATATGATTATTTTGAAGTTATATTTTTTCTTAAATAGTATACATACACTTTAGTACAATTCCACGATCATGGGAACGATATTATCGCTCGTGAGTACGTACGACCTGCCGTCTCCATGATGTGATGCGACTCGTTCTACATGATATTCAATGGATAATGATTATATAAATGAATTGAATGAATAAATATGATATATATTACACTAATGACATTCTGGAAATGAGGTATCTATAACCTAAAAATAAGAATAAGAATTTATTCGACAAAACACACATAAGAACAAAAAAGCAATAAACACCCGAATAACAAGTAGCAATGAAATATTACTAATATGAAGCTAAGAATATAACCATATATGATATCTAAAAAATGAGTACGATTCTGTAATAAGTCAATAAAATTATTTAAATCATTATACAGGAGGTTTGGACATGCACGAAGAAAATCAGACCTAAGGTAAGGGAAAATCTCACAATCTCATTTTTATCTGAGATTTTTTATACTTCAGAATTTACTGGGGAATATTTATCATCCACACACATGTTTCCTCAATATGTAATATTATTTCTATCCTCATACAATTTTTTAAATCCAATTTTACCCATTTGTGAGTTTTTAGTAAAATATATGAAAGGAATCTTTTTTCGTTTTTAGTATGAGGCACTTTTTTGACTTTTCCAGCCAAAGTATGAGAAGAATGTTTTTCTTTAACTTATACGACATGAATGGATTTTTAGAACATTATTTCCATGAAGCATACTTTAAAAGTTTTCAATTTTATTTTTAATCAACTTCTTTTATTTTAAAATTGTATGACATGTTAAGAAATGAAAATGTTTTTGAAGTTGAAAGGATATTTTCCTCAAAAATGGAGTTCAAGTGTTTTATTAAAATTATTTTCCATCTAAGATAATATAGGGTTCTCTTTGTATACCTATTGTTACATTTATTTGATTATGTTATGATGGAATTATTTTTATGATATCCTTTTATCTTATATGGATTATCTTAGGATGTCATGACGTTTAACAATCCCATTTTTATTACATGGGTTATGCTATGATGTATGATTTATGATCTTGTGGAACACATAATAATGGTATAATTATGAGATGGGTGGGACCTATATCTCCCTAAAATGGATTGGGTAAATATTTATATCTCATGAGATAGACATGTCTAGAACGACAGGTTAATCCGGTTCAGTGATACAAGACTGAAACGAGGAGTGAACTCAGTTCAGAAATGGAATTTGTCCGCTAGGATAGTCTTGGAAATGAGTCTTGACTACTAAGAAATGATTCTCTATGATTATGTGTGTATGACACAATGATTCATGTTTTAAGTTATGATTATTGGGATTACATTTCATTACTATGATTTATCCCATGTTATGATATTATGATTTCTTTTGCAGGTTAAGATTTCCAAAATGTTATGTTCTTATGAATATGATGTGATTGATATTTCTTTTGTTTACCCTTAATAAGAATTGGATCTCACCCTTTTGTATGTTTTCTTTCCCCAAGTCAAGAATAAGGTTATTAAGTAGGATATTCCAAAATAGACTCTAGATATGATGAAATAAATGGGAGACAATGTAGATGCTTTATGTACCAGCAGTTTATGTTTCCCAGTTTCTAAAGACATTATACCTATACGGTCCTACCATTGTTTTGTTATACGTTGTAATAAGTATTCTGAAATTATGAAGTAATAACAATGTATGTAAAGTATGGGTCGTTATAACTGCCCATCTCAAATAATGAATATTTTCAACGGTCTATTGCAAAAAGTAATTTTCACATCATTTTTTACCACAATGGGTCATTTGTGATGGGTCCCCATCTCAATTGACTCGTCGCTATAACCCATTTTTCTAGTAGTGATAGTCTGTGGATGTTTTCCTGGTGTATGGAGGAGATATAGATTTATTCATCATATTTTATACATATTTCAAAATTCAAATAGATCATAATGATTTAAATTCATAGTCAGGATACATTTTTTTGTCTCAATGGAGGAGTTGTGGGATAGAAGTGTTCAATGTAGTTATTTTTCACTAATTATATAGTGGATTTTGAGTATATTATGTCTTCTGATTTAGCTAAGGAAGTGATTTGGATGTATAAATTTATTTAAGAGCTTGATGTGGTTCTTGGTAGTCAAGACCCTATCACATTTTACTATTATGACACTATAGTCGTGGATATTTCCAAAGATTCAATATTACAACAAAGGAAAAATGGTATGCTTTTGAAGATTCATCTCTTTAGGTATTTTTATCAATAAGGTCAATTTGCAGTTACTAGAGTGTCCATAGAGAATAACATGATGGATGCCTTGGTAATTAAACTATCTCAGAAAATCAACTAGTATCATGTGAGAGTTGTTGGATTGAATGTTTTTAATAGATGGATCTAGTGAAAGTAGGAGTATGTTAGATTTATTTACATAGAATCGACTTCTATATACTTGATAATTACTTGTTTTTATTATTTAAAAATATTAATAAAGTTTCTAATCATATCACGATGGTTACTATACATGACATAGTATGTGATAATGTCCTAAAATGTATGTCGTACTAAAAGGTCACAGTAGATTCCCCTGTGACTGAACCTAGAGGTGACATGATATTATTCTTCAATAAATGTTCTATAATTAAATGATTTTTCTAATGATAGATAGATGGCATTTTATATAAGGTGTATAAGGATCATAATACACTGATGCACCTTATAATGGTGTTTTCCATTGGTAATCTTCAATAATAGAGGTAATGATAACATACCCACTAATAGGATATCCAAATTTTATCTGTGTTTTTGTATTCCTACTTTAATAAATGTTTATTGATCCTTATAAATTAATATTATCATTAATTAATATCATAATTCATCTAATTTGATGTATTGATGAAAAATTTGAAGACATATACTCAAAGAGTAGTAGGAGACATTGGATGTCACCCTATTTATATTATATTAATGGATAATGTGAGAAATGATTTACTCATTTTGTGCCATGATAGATGTTAATTTATTATTCCCTTTCTAAATAAAACCTCCTAGAAAAATCCATGGCTATGGTGTTCTATAGAAATTTTCATAAGAGGTTGTTTGTCATTGTGACATTAACTTTTTATCTATGGGTCCCTTGGTTGATTTCTAGATTGTAACCATAAAAATTATGCATCTACACATTTTTTTAATTATCTAAGAATCATATAGGGTCATATATTAAGTTTATATATAATCTTGATAAAATAAAATATTGAATTTAATTATCCTGGATGACTATTATTACTTTTGTTTTTTTATTTATTATTCATTTTTTATTGATCACCAATATCTAATAACATATTTTTTTAAATAATAAGCGAGTTAAACAAATAAATATTTATTTACAAGGTTTTATTAATATATTATATTTTATATTTATCAATGAATAATTAAGTGGTATTTATTTCTTAAATAGATAATCATTATTCAAGGTTTGGTAAATGTTGAGGAGGATAAGTGGACCCATTTTTATGGTATAATTTGAAATAATATTTTTTTTATTTTTAGGTTATGAATGTGTCAAGTGAATAATAATTATATTATTATTATTACATGGGGTTTGTAAAGAATTAAATAATTATAAAGGTTCTTGTGTGTAAATTGAAAACCCTAGACCTACATTAATAAAAATCTAATTATATCACATTACAAAATAAACTTGTTGTGAAAAATGAATAGAGAGAAGATCTCTCAATACATAGAGAGACTTATAGATATCTATATTGTATTATCTTTTCATTTTATCTCAATCCATTGATAAATCACCAAGATTTCTGCATCCTTATAGAATAATGTTTCTACAATCAATCCCGAATGATGCCAGCAATCTATAGAGATCGGGCAGGAACCTGCCAATTCTATGGTGATGTATAGATATTGTGATTCACATGTGGATTGACGCTAGAGTGATTATGAATTAGGACCCTATATCATAATAAGGGTATGAAAATATCGATTCAATCAGATCATCAATGAAGATAGAATTAAATGTTCAGGTAATTCTTGATCTAATTATAATTTCATTAAAAGTTAAATGTAAAGATCCTCTTCTTCGTGTCTCAGAGTTTATAATTTCAAGTAATATAAAATTAATCAATTGTTTATGATATAATTCATTAGGTACAATAATTATTATTAATAAATTATGTCTAAAAAACATTGTTGGCTATTCCATATAAGCACCTTAGATGTTCCCAGAACCTATACATCCTGATAAGGTATTGAGGAAATATGGGAGGTCTGTTCCTGAGGATGAGCCTTATCACGAATCCTATTGTCATTTGGGTTTATCTATTTTGGTTATGGACTATACCCAAACTCTATAGAGAGTAATAGATCTAGAATCACTATTTATCTATGAATTTTTGATTCATCATCCATTCTTATGTGGTAGTCAATGTCCAATTTTGGAAATAGAGTGGTTAGGTTGTTTTTAGACTTACAATGAATTGATTTAACTATAATAGCCTTTGGTGAATATTAATATTAGGATCAATAATCATTGATTTTAAAAAAAATTAGGTTCTTGAAGGGTTTTTTTGGGTGTATCCATTAATAATTTTTTATTTCCTCATTTGTGGGTTGCAGATCCTTGTCCACATTCTTATTCATAGGTGTTTGATCTTATCCTTTGAGGTTTTGTGATAAGACTTATTTTGTATGGATTTGATGGATTAGACTATGGGAAGTCCTTGGTTTTGTGTTTGGGTGAATAAGATGGATGCAGAAGTAGTTGATATTATGCACTATATGGTGCTACATTATAGGTTATTGGGTTCTTCAGGAGATAGTGAGTCAGGTTTTGAGGTCCTAAGTCGAAACTCTACACAGTTTTTAACCCATGGTTAATGCTTATATCATTTTCATTCAATTATTGTTTCCAATTGAGACATCTTTTTAGATTTCAGTTATATTGGATGTGATAGGTTTGAATCATTCATTTATATATCCTTAGGGCTATACTCTCCTTGATGTTTTGAGATTAATTCTCATATGATCATTGTATATTTTTTAGGATTATTGTTTAATTTTTAATCTTAGTTATAGTGTGGTGTCCTTAATGGTGTTCTCTATATCTTGAGTGGGTTTTTTATCTATTGAAAATATTTATTTGAATTTAAAATTATGGGGAGTCCTATAATAGTTCTCTGTTTTCATAGAACCAGGTGATCTATTTGTTTGGGTTTGGATCTTTCATAGGGATATTTGATGATTTCTGAGGATTGAGTTCAATATTTTTAGGAGATTTATGTGTATGTAGTGTCAATTTCATATATAAATTTATTTGAATTTATCATCCATATGACCACTTGTGTAGGCATTTTTATTTTCAATTTTACTTGATTCTACAATAATCAATTACTTTATAAGGTAATAAAGTCACACGATTTGATGAATTGTGACACCTATAAGTCAATATAGTTTTTTATTTTAAATTAGTTTCTAATATTTTCATTTTTTATAGTTTCATGATTGAATGTTTAATATTCAAAAAAATCATATGTTTATGGTTAGTTTACATGATTTAGGATAAACTATGTTATTACCCTTATGCTAGGACATTTTCATTTCATTTTATTCTTTCATGGTTTTCCTGTATGGGTAATTAATAGTTCGTTCTAAACAATGTGATTTCCAATAGTAATTTTGTGGATCAATTTTTATAAATATTCATTCACATGGTTGGGATACAATTTGTAGGATTCATGTGGAGAACCTATTAAAATATCCCTAAAACCAAGGAGTTCCATTTAGTAGCTCTTACATGGTTGGAACAAAGGTTACCAGACCCTATATCCAAACTGTTCAAGATAATTTTTTTAATAATTAATGAAATTCCAATAATTAACCTATTTTATTTATGGTTTTTGGTCCTCCCTTTTCCATATTTTCATTTGACTGAACCATGTTTCATGAAATAGATATCCTTCTTTTCCACCTCCTTCAATTCATATCCATATCTATTGATTTTAAAAATATTTCTGTAGGTAAACCCCTCTTTCTCTCATATTACTCCTTCTTCCATCCTCTTCGGCTCATTTTCCCTTGGTTTCACTCCATAGCTAAAATATTAGGGGTTTTTGGTCTAAGATTATGGTTCACAATGGTTCTAATTTCTGATATATGTTTTTTCAATCATGTATTTTTCATCATCATTCTTGATGAAGACTTTATCATAAAAAGAGACTTGTTGTAGCTTCATTCATATTTTTAAAATGTATCTCTTCTTTTGATTTTAAATTAAATATAATACCATTTAGTTATTGATATTTTTTAATAATTTTTTTATTTCATTAAATCTTTTTGTGATAGTTATCAGGGGTTTCACAAATATTTCTTGGGCATGAAGACTTGGAATAATAATGTATAATTATTTTTCATTGGTCTATATTATTTTTTAATGAAAAGTGTTTTGAAAATTCCAAAGAGGATTGTTTAAAATGAATATTATTATTAAAGTCCTTTAGTCCCATTTGGGTCAATAAACAATGTAATTGTGGACTGGGATCGATATGATTTTAAATAGGGAAATTGTATAGATTCCTAAATTAATTTGAATGAAAATGGGTTTGGGTTTTTAAATGGTTTTAGATTTGGATAAAGTGTATTAGAATCCTAAGAGTTTTTTAAAGGAATTTTGAACACATTTATAATGTTTTCCCAAATTTAAAAAATACTAAATTGATCCCCTTATATTTGATTGTCTTCGGGTAATTTGAGACCTCTCAAGAGATATTTATATTTCTATTTATTTCTTGTAATTTACCCATTTTTCATTGAGATGGGAAATTTATTATGAGGGAATATGAGGTGAGATGTGATTTATAGTTTTTTATAAATTTATTTTTTGTTGGATTTTTTATTTATAACCTCCACTGCATTATATCATGGGATTATAGGTGGATGTGTATAAGGTATTGATGCATGTTACTCTATCGTAGTGTGTTCCCACTAGCTAGTTCCCAATGATATTAGCGCCCACCTTGGGTTTACTTAATACATAGTGGTTCCATTGGTTACTAATAAGGATATTATGGTTTCAAAAGTGGACAACTATATAGATATTATCAAGGATAAGAGGTCTAATATCATTCATGTTGTTACAAGAGTTTTATAACGAATTAGACTGGGCTACTACCAATCTTGGCACCCAACTCGATTCTCTAGAAGGACCATAGGGTGTTCCCAAATCCCATAGGATGTAAAGTAGCACCTAGTCATCATAGGAATCCCTTGGGACTGATTTATCTTAAGAAGAAATATATTTAATTATAATAAATGAAAACTTCAGAAAAAACAAATAAATATTCCAACATGTCATAACAAACTAGGATGATCCAAAAAAAATTCATACACAAAAAGATAATCCATAAACCGAAATACAAAAATAGGAAGAACATATACAATAGGGTAGAGTATATAAGATAACCAAAAATAAAACATCCTAAACCCAAATCTTGGAAATACTAAACCATATACATGCATCCTTCAGTTTCTCACCACAACCCAACTCACCCCACGCCATCCACAATGAACAAAACTAAAATATATAGGTAACCTGGATCATATAATGAATTGTAATGAGTTGAAAAACCCAATAAGTAACCACAAACCACTGAATCTACTCAAATTATTTCATAATGAAATTAATCAATTACAATTTGAAAATTGACTAAAATAAGGATTTCACATATAAATTATGGAAAACCAAAACTATTACATAATCCACATTCAAAATAATTCTATTTTTTTCAAAATCGAATACATAAATTTTGAAAAAAAATCCACCAGACAAATCCATTTTGTAACTACACACACCATTAAAATTTCTAAAAATAATCCATTTTCTTTCTATAAATAAAAATAGTAACCTTAAATAATTTTATCTACTGAAGCCACCTCATAATTGAACTACTAATTTTTTATTCCAGTTTACTCTACTCATAAAAGAGTACTTAATTTCAAAATTGGTTTTCCAAAAAATATTTTAAAACTCATTTTTGAAGGGAAATAACCCAATACACCCACATAGGTCAATTATTACAAGAAGGAGACATATATAATGAGACATATATCAAAGTAAACGAGTGAAGGTGTAAAAAAATAAATCATGGGAAATGATATAAATAAGATCTAAGTCAAACTCCCCTCAATAAATAACCAACCACGCAATCTAATGTGTCATGTGAATTTTCCAAAGATTCTTAATGTGTGAAGAAACTGGCCATATAAGATTATACCAACACATGAACCAACAACCGTTATGCACTAAAGTTCAAACCATAAGTCATTAAACTAGCCCACTCAAGCCTCACTGTTATGAAAAACCCCCTCCAAGCCAATATTCCTAGAATGACTAGAATTAAATAGTGGCATGTGAACTAAATAGGGGAAAAACTAGATCTCCTACATAGTACCTAGTTTCCCATGACAACAAAGAAGTTATGTATAGAAACATACTATCCAAGTCTAACTGATAAGGCATAAACAAAGATACCCTAACCCATAACACCAAACAAATATTATACCCTTAAATAAAATTCACCCATGGAATGAAAATCACATTCCCACACAGTGAGAGTACAATATTCCTATAGAGATCAATAACCCATAAAATGGGTAACACATAAAGGTTAAATCGAGGGGTGTCTTTCAGAACCACCATATAAAATCCAAATTTTCAATTGATCATTTAAAACCAAAACACAACCCAGCATTCCAACCCCTTTCACATTTCATAAAATAGCATTCCAAACACCATTTGTAAAATGATGGAGACAACCTATAATATCAAAACATTTCAAAGCCACCCTATAACACGGGCCTTCTTCTATGGAAATATGAAAAAGGTAAAAGGCCATACATTTCCTTCAAACCATTTAAAAGGAGCCATCAAGGAAATTTTTTCAAGGGGAGAATCACAAACACATTTCAAAATACAATTTTAAATCCATTAATGAATATATTTTTTTTCAAAATCAATTAGAGTTAAACACCTCACTTAAAAACAAATCGTTCATTAAAAAATAGTTTTCTCTCTTTGAAAAAAAACTTGGTCAAAACCCAACACAAAATATTAAAAACATGAAAAATTCCATACAATAATTTAAAAAATATTATTGCCTTTAAACATTCCATTTCAAATATGAAAACATGGAATTAACATGAAACATAATTTATTACACAATAAAAAAAATATATAGTGGTTTCAAATAACCTCAAATATATAAAATATAATCCTACATTCTTAAAAATTGAATTTATAATGGAAAATCAGAATTTTGAAATTGAAAATGAAAAATTTTCATAGAAACACAATCCTTAAAAGATGATAATCAATGTAAAACTCTTTGGAACTTGTGCCCTTTGAAGGAGACCACACCCATGGGAATAAAAATGGAATATAACAACCATATAAAATAAAAAATCTCACAATGGATCTGATTAAAACCCTAAAATCAACCAAAATAGTTCTATGGTTCATGGGGAATCAAAAAACCAAGAGAAATGGTAGAGAGAAGGAAGAAAGAGGGAAAAGTAATAATAAATACCTTATAATGTTTTGTAAATCACCAAATAGAGTCCATGAATTGAAGGTGTAGTAGGTTGAAGCTCCTCCTTGGGCACCCAAGTATTAGATAATTTCTTTGGAGAAGAAAAGGTTTGAAACCCCCATTTAATTCAAAATTGATAATTTGGGAATTACAAAAAAAAATACCTGGATATGTCACATGGTTTTCCAAACTATGTCTCAGCAATGCACTATCCACAGCCTAGGCTAGCAACCACTCACATGGTTTCTCCTAGGGAACCATATGATTTAGAAAAACCTTACACCTCAACTTAGACACACCTCAATCCCCACATGTCTTCTTAGGATATTTCCATGTTTTGTAAGACCATACAAAAGAATTGTAAAATGGATTTATCAAGATTAAAAACCCACCTGAATGGGAACTGTATGATTAGTACTAACCAAAATGGCCAAATTTTCTCCTCAATTAAATCCTATAAAAACTTGAATTTTTGGCTCATAGGAAACAAAAAATACAAAATTCTTATGAAAGTTTAAATTTAAAAAAATTAACAAAATCATGACATGAGGGGTGTCAAAAACTTCCCACCATTCCACTTTCTTCCCCTAGAATGCCCACAATCAAAAAGAATGTCCAAGAAGTAAAAGGAGACCCATGAAGGGCCTATCCCAAAAGAATCACCCAACATGATTCAATCTTAAAACCAATAATCAATGTCCTTAAAATGATCAAATAGATCAACCATAAGGTTACTAAGCTATTCAAGAAAAATTTGAACAATAACCTCAAACAAGGATTCCTACGAATCATGGGAGACATAACATTGTCTCCACACCATTTAGAGTTACTATAAAATGGTGTCTCCACCATTTAGAGTTATTATAACATGGTGAAACAAAATAGATCTAACAAGAGAAACATCCTTGAACCATTGAGAAACCACGAGGTAAGCCCACTCTCAACCCAATAAACTTTCAAACCCAACAGAATGAATAATAACTACAAGTATCCTAAAACTAATGACATTATACTTCACCTTGAGTCATGATACAAGCATATAAACTATGTTTAAACCATATATCACTCCCACATGGTTCATCTGAATGGTTACTACCAACACCATCTAACATACCAAACTCAACTGCTAAAACACAAACCCTAGTAAGATAATCAATCACCCATTGTATTTATCATTTATAAAAAATAATCACCTTACAGACTCAACATAAGAATAGGCATAGTACTAACCCTACATAATATTTCTCCCCCATAAATTAGTCTCAATAAGTCACACTCACAACAAACCACAAAAGAAACACATGAGAGGGAGGGATAATGGGGAGAATCCAATGAATAAAATAAGGTATTCCATTAATTACATGAAAGCCATCCATAAGAGCATCATCAAAAGGGATCATCCATAATATTCAAAAAACAACGACCAAATACCTCAATAAATAATTTTCAACAATAAAAGGAAAGGTCCAAAAATTAAAAACATCCACAAAAGGATTAAGGATGATACCCATTCTGAAAAAAAATCTTACATAACTTATAAATATGGCCCAAATCGACACAATAGAAGAAAACTCTAGGAATAATGATATAGGAGGTCTTGGAATGTTTTGGATCCCCATACAATAAGTTCTTGAAAAATCTCCTCTTTCCATGAGGAAAATACTTTACCCCAAGCTATAGCTAATCCGACCCATGATCCTTACTCATAGAGTTATCCTTACACCCACCATACTTTTTTTCATGTCATATGGAACTAAGGAATCACCCATAATAGGTTTCTGAAACTGATCATCTTCTACTTTAATAGAGTAATTAGTAACCTCCTAAAATATTTTCATACTATATTCTTGTATAGCATGACCAAAATATGGGTGAATACCACATCCAATGAAAATATCTTTCTCAAAACCACTAGTGCCCATCTTTAGGGAAAATATGACCAAATTTAAAAAGTGATTGATTTACTCCTCCACTAATAAAACACCTTGATGAAATATCACAATATCAATCCCTTTATTTAATTTCACATCATTATGAAATAACCACTAAAAAAATATCTTAACAATATTCAACTTCATACCTTACCTCTATATAGGAGGAACCATCTTTGGCAACCAAACTCGTCTAAAACTGACAATAAATCCCTTAATAGCTCTCACTCCCAATGCTTCAGGTGTCCCAAGAGAATCAAGGATCACATCAACTTATTCCAAACACCTGACTATTTCCATAGAACCATGATCAATATTTAAATAAGTAAGATACTAATTTATCAAATCTATGATGGGATATAAACTTAAGAAGGGTTCCAATTCCACAAATCCACTCAGATTCTAGGTAGGCATAAGAACTAGATGCACCTTTTTGATTATCCTGGGGGGAAATAAAAATAATACATGAATATATAAATTCATTCCCTGAAACAAAACCAAAAAATTCCACCCCAAGGTAGGAATCAAATCCAAAACTATAATCCCCCAAACAAGGAAAACATCATTCACACTAAAATAACCATTATTTTGAAACTAAAATTTTAACCAAGGAATTTTGAAATCATAGTCCATAAAAGTGTACTCTGGATGTCCATTCCAGTAAAACATTAAAAACAAATCAACCATGGATGATCACATTCACATTTACTGAATAAAGAAAATCACCAAAAACACCTTTAAAAATCTATTTCATTTTTAAAACCAAGTGTCCAATGAAAACCCATAAAAACACATTTACCTTTTTTAAAACACCATACTCATGGGAAAAACCATTTTTGTAAACATTATATAAAACCAAGTTTGAAAATGATAATTTTAAAAAAATACCATAATTTTTTAAGATGTGTTTTTAAAACCAAATTTAATGAAGGAACTACATAATCATTTAAAAAAATTAACCTGATTCGCATTATAAAAGGGAATCAACACACTCATAAATCCACCTCCAACAAATAAAAAACACCATTGGAGGAATATGGAAACAAGGGGACTCAAACATACTAAATGAGGAAGAAATAGTGATGTCTATTCGTTGTCCACACAAGTTGGGAAACCATGTGCCAACTTAGTCTCACACTCTATTATAGTGGAAAAATCTACCACACAGGAATTTCATGGTTTCCTAAGACATAAATACTAACCAAATGTCACATTTTATCCTTCCTTTTCACCCAGAAACCAACGATAGATCTCCAATATAATTTATATACTCTAAAGGATCAAAAAAATTAACATCAAATTCAGCGAAAAAATAAAATACAAAATTTGAAACACAACTTCTTCTAAAAGCTTACAGATCCAAATGAGAAAGAGATAACTATATTCTCTCTACCCATACCTATAAAAATCCTACAACTTTAATATCCTTTATACCAGGAGATCCCTAAATAAAATCAGCTAAAAAGGTAGCTTAGGATTCTCACTAAGGAAATTCCATGCTCTAATGCAATTTTTTAATAAACCGACATGGGCTTCCATAAATACTAGCACTCAATCCAATTCAACTTAAGGATTTAAGGGGGATTATCAGTTCCCAAATGTTGTAAACTAGTTCCTAGGAATTATATAAATCCCTTTGAAAATGATATCACCCAAAATTGAGATAGAAGAAAATGGAATAAATGAATACAAGATACAAAAAAATAAACCTTACAATAAGTTAAAACCCAATAGGATGATCCAACCAATTGTTTTATAGATAAATGAAATCCAGAAACAAAATGATATAACTAGGTAGAATAGTTACAATAGGGTACCAGATACAAAATAACCAAAACATGGACAAAAATAATCCAACTCGATCCAAGACTAAAACATCTTCATGCAACCTCTTGTTTCTCACCACCACCCAAATCACCCCACATCATCCATGAAGAATGAAACATAATCCAAATGGGAACATGGAATATAAAATAAATAGTCATGAACTAAAAATCCCAGTAGGTCACCATAACAAGTCAAATCTATGAAATATCTTCATAAAGTAATTAATCAATTCTAGTTTGAAAATAAAATATAAAAAAAAATTCACTTATAAATTATAGATATCTAAAAGTATTCAATAACCTATATTTAAAAAATTATCTTTTAATTAAAATCAAATACATACATTTTTAAAAGAAATCCACCAGAAAAATACATTTCAAAACTACAAACTATTAATATTTCTTAAAATAAACAATTTTTTTATTTAAATGAGAATGAACCCCTTATATCATTTTACCATTAAAAGCCACCTAAAAAATAAGGCACACATTTTAAAATCCACCTAAAATAACCCACACAATACTATTTAATTTTAAAATGGGTTTCCCCAAAAATCATTGAAAACATTTTTCCTGGGGGAACATCCCAACACACCCACATGGGTCAATCATAACAAAGAGGAGCCATATAACATGAAGCATATATTAAAGTAAAAAATAGAAGGTTACACAAAAATTAAAGTATGTTAAATGATGAAAAAATGTACAAAATTAAACTCCCCTCAATCAATTACCAACCATGGAATCAAATGTATCATGGGATAAACCTTTGGATTCATAATGTGAGAATAATATAACTGTATAAAATTTTACCAAAACATAAACTAGCTACTATCATGTAATAAAGATTAAACCCAATGTCATACAAATACCCCACTCAAGCCTCATTGTGATGAAAAAAAACCTCTTATCCCCTATCCCTTCCACAATAGAATGAAAAATATATTCTTGTGAACCAACTAGAGGAAAAAAATTGATCTCCCACTTAGTACCTATTTTCCCATAACCCAAAGATATTGAGGCATAGGAACATACAAACTAGGTATAACACACATGGCATAAATAAATAAACCCTCACCCATAACACCAAATAATGAATAGCCAATTATATAAAATAAACACGTGACATGACCATGAGAAATCCCACACAATTGGAGTCGATGAATATCATAGGGATCCATAACACACACAAGTGGTAACACATCAATGGAAATAAAGGGGAGCCTTTCATAACCAACCTTGAAAAGAAAGAGTTCCATTTGATCATTTAACACCAAAATACATACCAGGCTTCAAATCCCTTTCACATTTCAAAAGATACCATTACATAATAAATTTAAAAAATGATTTAAATCACCCACACATTCAAAACATTTCAATGCCACCATCAAAAATGTGTATTATTCAATAAAAATACATAGTAAATCTAAATTCAATCCATTTCATTCAAACCATTTTAATGGGTACATTAAAGAATTTTCCTATGGGTAAAATCACACACACATTTCAAAAAAAAAACATTTTAAATACATTAAATAACCCCATTTTTTAAAATCACTTTGATGTTAACAAATCACTTAAAAATAAAATACCCTTTAAAAGATAGTTTTCATTCTTTAAAAAAAAATACATTAAAACCCAATTTGAAACATAAAAAACATTTCAAAAATCTATACGGGCATTTAAAAAAATCTTAGAACCTTTAAAATTTTATTTCAAATATGAAAATAAGAAATTCAGATGAAAACCCATTTATTCCAAGCTCAAAACATAGTGCAACGGTTTCAAATATCCAAAATGGAATCACATATAAAAATACATTAATAAAAATGATTTTAGAAAGAACAAGAACACATTCAATTTCAAAATTAAACAATTTTATAGAAACACGAACCATAAGAGGGGATAATCAAGTCAAAACTCTTTGGAACATGATACCTTTAATGGTGACCACACCCATAGGAATATAAATGAAATCTAATGAACCTAAACACCAAAAAATCCAACATTATATTAACCTGAAACCCTAAATAGTAAATATTAGGTCTAAGGATCAAAGGGGAAACCACAACCAATATTAAATAATGGAAAAAGAATTAAAGAGGAAAAAATGGGATGAAATACCTAAAAAACAGTTAGAGTTCACCAAATAGAGGCCAAGAATTGGAGGTGGATAAGGGTGATCGCCTCCTTGGGGTCCCAAGGGTTGGATGATTTATTTGGGGAGAAGAGGGGTGAATCATACTTTAGTTAAAATGGGTTATTTATGTAATTACCTAAAAAATATACACTTGGAAAAGATGCATGGTTTGGCTGTAGGTTTTTCCAAACCATGAACCAACTATGCATTGTCCACTATCTAATATATGAACCAGTTGAAAGATTTCTCCTAGGTGACTTACAATTTAGAAAAACTATGAACCTTACCTCAAACACACTGCAAGCCCCACATGGCTTCTGGGGAGCATAAAATAGTTTGAAAAAATGTGCAGAATCTATCCAAAATAAATATATTAAAATGGAATACCCACCCATATTGTAACCACATAAATTATACTTACCATGAAGGATAAACATGATCTTCCCAAAAATCCTTAAAAACAATAATATTTTACCACAACTATATAAAACTCAAAACCACTCATGAAAAGATAAATTAATATAAAAATAAATAGCATTATGACATGAGGGGTGTCACATATGTTTCCCATGACACCTTTATTCAATTAATGATGCATTTAGGGGATTCATTATATGGATTTTTGGAATCTATAATACATTATTGATTGAATTACTCCTTTTTTATTGTTTATTTTGTTATTATTTATTGGTATCAGGGTTCCTGATCATGTTCATGTTCATTTCTATTATAGTTTTTTTACCTTCCAAACATAATTGTAAAATGATATAAAAAGGTTGTTTTGAAAAGGAAAATGGTTTCATTTTTAAGATAGGTGTTTGTTATAAATTTAAGGAAAGTGAAATTTAGTTTGAAATTATTTTCATGAATTTATCAAAGGATACTATTTCTATTCTTTAAAAATTAATTTAATTAAAATGTTTTAATTCCAACCATTATTAGTCTATGAATAAGAGTTTTTTTATTAAAGTGATTTATGGAAGGTTATTTCATTTTTGTTAAACTCTAATATGAAAAAACTATTTTCTTTTCAATATCAAATAGAAAATCAATGGAATGGATTTTAAAATTAAATGGAAAAAAATTCATTATGAAATTCTACTTGGAATTATTATCTCACACCCTGATTACACCACTAGGTGTATGATTCTCATATGTCATCATTCGGGTTCTTTAGATTGGTCACTATCTCATTTTATTATTAAGTTGTCTAATTATTTATGGAATTTTGATGTAACGAGTAACCATGGGTAACATGGAGATGGTTGGTTGGGGTTTTTATTCGGTTTTATTTTCCATTTTGTTTTCTTATGTATCATTATGTTCAACCTAATTTTCTCCTTTCTTACTACTTCCACCGTTCCTATATTTATTGATAGTGTAATCTATTTTTATGTGATGTGATATTTTATTTTCTCATTTTTTAGAGTAACTAAAATTTATTTCTTTTCATATATTTTCTATCTTTTTAATGTTGTGGATGTCTAATTTACTTATGGGTCTTGTCAGATTTTTGGGTGGGATCCTTGTTCTGGTTCTTATTAATTATGAGGGTGAAACCATTCAAAATTTCATGTTATCGATACCCAAACACTAGTTGTCATCCCTTAGGGATTGAGATCAACCTTTTGGACCAGTGGAGGGGCATCTTGGGTGATGTATTGGGTCATCCTAGTCTAGTTTATTATAATTTATATGTTTTATATTATTTTTATATTGATATATTGATAATATATATATATATATAACAAATACTTTTCATTTCTTTTTTTATGTATATTAACTATATAATATATATATATATCATATAATTTAACATATGTTTATGTATATATATTATTGTATATTTTTTGAATTATAAATGTGTATTTATGCAATGCATAACTCTAAAATTATTCTCCCCTTATTATATTCAGGTTATCATTTAACATTGTATAAAATATCTATGAATTGAAGGGAATAAATATAGAAAATGGATAATCAATATAACTTGATCTGTATATAGTCTTCATAACATTTATATTTACCACAATAAAATTTTTAGATGACCCAAAATAACCAGCTTCAATATTTTTTAGAATCTAACCACTACACAAAGTCCCATGATATTATTTTTGAATTCAAAAATCCTTTTTCCATATTATTTATCTATAATTAACCATATCAGTTTCACCTAACACGACACCCGATCATGTATGAAACAAACCCACAAGCATACTCCTCTATATGATATATGATACCAACTAACTTTGAGGGTTTGAAAGATACAGTAGAAAGACTATATCCTCTCATTAGAGTGAAATATCAGTAAAAAATAACCAAAACACCCAGAAGGTTAACTATCAGAGTATGCATAATAAATAACTAAAATAAAAAACTCTATAGTAAATGGAATTATAAATATATCCATATATAATAAAATCATTAAAAAAAATAAAACAATTGGCCAACCTATGGTCCTACCACACATGTGATGCCTCAAAAAACTAATGTAAAAACCTTGTGTTCGAAAGCGTGTATTACACATGACACCAAGCACGTAAGGTAATATCTTGATTCTTTATAATATATTTAATATTTAAAATAGATCCTATATATATTTAAATGAACATAACTCTGAGTTGGATTTCTTTAAATTCTAGAGAGACCTTCATCGATAGCATCCGTTACATGAAAAAGTGGCCTTCTTTGATGGATTCTACTATACGAAATATCGAGTCTTACTTAGAAAAAATATTAAATTAAAACATTATTATTTTATATTATAAGATATAAACTGAAAAATATGAATAATATTAACTAAATTAATAAAATATATGGTATATATAACGAAATTATTTTTTACTAATAAATTAGAAATGAATATAAAAACCAATTGAATTTTAAAAGGATATTTTTTTTAAAAACATTTTTAATGCTCACAAAGTTGTTTTACCCTAATATATTAAATTTAGTACAATTAGTTTGCGATATTAATGTAATAAATATTTTACATATTCAATGAATTAGTTTTTATATTCAACCAATGGATATGGTATGCTTAAAATAAGATAAAACCCAATATTTTACATAAGAACTTATATTTTTATTAAGGCATTTTACCACCTTTTAATGGAGAACCTATTTTAAATATTATTTTTTACACTTTTATCAATTTAATTTTATAATATAAACTTTATTTTTTAATATCTAATGTCAAAATTATCTTTGGGTCAATATTTGGGGTTTTTTGAAGAAGCTTCATTTTTTATTGAATAGTGAAAAATAATACGATGTAGTAAAAACTACCTTTTTGTTTAAATAATTACTAATGTTAAATTATATAATAAATTTTATTTAAAGTAAAATTGGATAAATTTTACAAATATTAATATAATTTATTTCATTATAATCCATTTACCTTTTTAAATTTAATACAAAAACATAACAATCTTTTGAACATTTTTCTACTAAAACTAGTTAATTTGTCTGTTTGTGAGATTAGAATTAATCCTTATTTTGCTGCTTCAATGGTTTTAATTTTAAAAATACGAAATAAAACATTGTAATAAATATAATATTTGTGTTGTAATAAGATAAACTTAATTTTTGACTAAATTTTTTAGTGAAAGTGATTAAAATTAATTAAAGTGATTAAGGTGTAATTAGGCTTAAAATGTACTAAAACCCTATGTTTAAGATCCCAAATGACCTAGAAACTTGTCCAAAACCAATTTTATAAAAATATTTCACGCATTAACCTTCCATTAAATAGTTTTGGTGGGTTTTTATGACATTGTTTAGGTAATAACATGTATACACCTAACTTCTTTTCAAGAATACCAAGTGAGTCCTTTTCTATCCCTATAAAAGGCTACCACTTATACCCATTAATCACACCTCTCAAGTCTCATAAGATCATCCATTCCCTAAAACAATTTCTACCAACATCCCTCTCCATATCCTAGAATATTTACTTTGGTCATAAATAAATCTAAGGAATCTTTTGGTATACACCAAAAGAAGTTACTCGATTAAGAGGTAACACCTTCTCTCAAGATCTATGGTTTCATTTCCATTATCCACTCCCTACACTCTTATTATTCTATGATTTCATAAAAACTCCTGTGTAAAAAATATAATAGGATTTTTTATGTTAATATTTATACCTAAACACACATACACCTACATATAATGGGTAACGAACATATTGCCTCTGTGTACGGTGGACTACTACCACCTGAAACAATGATTGTTCAACTTTCCCTAAAACCTATCATGGTGTCCATTATTATAGAAAATATATTAATATAAAATATATATTTAATTTATAATGTCTTTATGATTCTTTAATTTTTATTTATAACATACCTTTATGGTTCCATCATGTATAAATACAATAATTTCGTTTGGGGAAGTGTGGATTACCGCCCCCTCAAAGCGATATGACTCATTCATGCCATACATGGAATGTATAAATGTTGTTTATAATAAACCTATGAAACCTATATAACATAAATATATTACTGAAAATTAGAAAACACATATGTATCATTTTTTTAATTCTTCTAATTCAATAATGAAATGGAAGTAGCGTTCATGCGTACGTATGACCTACCGTCTCCATGAACAGTGCACATCATTTTCTGTATAAAAATGTTATGGACTATTATAAATACATATGTAATTAATATATATAAAATAATTTATTCATTATTTACATTCTGGAGAAGATGAAACCATAATATATTTAATAATAATAACAAATAACAGGTTAAAACATACTTGAGAAAACATGGAAATTAACTCCCAAAACAGTTAATATAATAAAAGAGTGTTAACAAAAAGGTAATGAAATATTGTAATAAGTTATTATATCATACTATAAAAAATATTATGATTTTATTATAAGTAATTAATTTATTTTAAACCACCATATAGGAGAATAAATACCACACACCAAATTGAAGGTTAAGGTAAGGGTATTTTATCTCACTTTTAATTTCTGTAAGATACATGTTATGATCACCACTCCATCCTTTGGTGGCATTTACCTACTAAAAATTTAGATATATAATACCATTAATTAATTAATATTCATGTTATTTAGATGTTTCATTTTATGATTATCACTTTTGGGTCTTTCAATTAATATGTAAGAGATTTCTCCCTCATTTAAATTACATAAGGCATACTTAATTGTTGTGAACCTAATTTCATATATATGTTGTACTTAAATCCACTTTGACTTATACTAACATTAACACTATTATATTCATGGTATTTAAATGTATTATTTAAAACCTTTTGTTTTTCCAATTTATTATTTCCACAGTGGTAAGGGACTTCTATCTCACTTTTCACATTCATGAGATAAATGTCATATTCAACACTTACTTATTTTGTGTGGTGTACCTACTAACTATTTTGATACATTATATCATAAATTAATTTAGGTTTATGGTATTAAAGAATTTAATTTAATATTAATCTTTCATGAAATTTATAATTTAATTTTTTTTCAAAGTGGTATGGGACACTTTGGAATGTTTAATGATTATTTTCCTCAAGACTAATCTTAATAATAATTCATTGGAATTTCAAATTGAGAAAATTATATAACCATTTTCAATAATACCTTTAATTTTTATCTATTTACTCATTATTTTTTTCAATTATTACAACTATTTTTCCCACTCTTTGGTACTCAAAGTGTGTAAGAAAATGTATTTAATAAAACAAGACTTTATTTATCTATTTAATAATATAACATGTTTTCTTCTAAAAAACCTTTTTTTATTAAAATTTTTTAAAAAATGATTTTAAAATAATTTGGTAAAGAAAATTTTACCATTTTTTCCTTTTACCAATATCTTAGAAGGAATCTTCTTTCCTCTTTCAAAACGAGGCATTTTATAACCTTTTTTCATACAAAAGAAATATTATTTTTACCTCTTACAAAATGTATGGATTTATCTACCATCATTTCTTTGAAGTCGCCTTCTCAATTTAAAAAGTTTTTTCAAAAGAAAAATATTTTTTAATAAATATTATTTTAAAAATTTAATCTTTTAAATCATCAATAACAATAACCCTCTATTTTACTCCACTTGGGATTGTTGTATTTATAATATCTCTATTCTTTCTCTGGAAGGTTTATTATTGATTTGGACAAGGATAATATTCACATTCACATCAATTATTTATTTTTTAGTCACCCTAATGTATTAAATTTCCTATAATCATTGAACTTCTAATTCCCCCTTATTATCTATTTCATTTTTCATTAACATTAATATTTCCTAAACCATATACCATTTTACATATAGTGCCTACTTTAATAGTTATTTTATTAATTGGGGAATTATTGATAGATCTTTATTTCACTTCCAATTGTTTTATTTGATAGGGAATATTATTTATTTTGATTATTCAATATGAGTAATGCTTTGGACTGGAAATGATGGGTGGCTCCCATACTTTATATAGCTCCTCGATGCATTGACAGGTTCTCATGAGATGAATAATTTCACAAATGGGTTTCTACCCTTAGTTTTAAAATGTCTTGTGAAAGGTCTTAACGGTAATAGGTTTTCATGTTCCTTAGACATGATGTCCGTAAAGAAATAAATTTCCCTCCTGGTAGTTTTTTTTATTATTCACCCATGAGATTTTGTGTCGACATATCTATGGATACATTTCAGTTCATTGATTAATTTAATGTGTTTTATCATCATAAATTTCCATATTTATTTTTTTCTATATAGTTATTTGGATGGAATTTGATTCTATTTATTATGTTTCCATGTACATATGTACTTTCATTCAGTTTACTGGTTACATGGCATGTGTGTTCAGTTATTTGCCTTTCCATAATGACTGTTCTCATTGATTCATTATTTCTTACACTGTATTTTTACCTTTATGGTCATTTGATCTCACCCTTATTATGTTTATTTTCCTAATAATTCAATAAGTGTACTATGTAATAAATGTAGGAATATACTATATGGATTAGAGTTATCCTCAAGCTATTTATTTGTTTATAAGAAAAACATATGTTTCAATTAGTGTATCCATTTTTTATGAAATACTCATTTATGTATCTGATTTACCAAGACTACTAAAATTATTGGTCCTTAGGGGCATGATTTCTTGTAATAATGCCAATGTATTTAGTAAATGATAGTGACTTTGGGCTATCTGGGGATGGGTTGCTATAGTTGGTGTGAGAGTAAGTCTAGTAGAATCCTTGGAAAGTGGATTTAGGAAATCCAAGATTTGAAAAATTAACCCTACGATAGAATTTGAATAAGTATAGATGAAAACCCTATTATTTTGGTAAATTATAGATTATGTGGGTATTTGTTACGATACATCCCAATCTAGATACTACAAGTGAACATGGATCTAGAAATGATGTACCTTAGAGTAACAACTCCAAAAAGGTGTTCCGAGCTTTAGTATGGGTAACCTGGTACAAGACAACGAGCCTTACTACGAACCCAATTTGACACTCCTTTAGGATATACTTATGAGAATACATGTTTTCTTTATGAAACATTATGAAGAATTTGATAGGATTTTGTTAAATAATAATCACGGTTAAACCTAAGGATTTTTATACTGAATATAAGGTGTCATGATTTAGAAATCCAACTAATGAGATTATAGATAAACCCTAGACCAAGGAAGGATCTCTATGGAAATAAGTGGATGAAGTATTTATGTATTGAGGTTGTATTGAAAACATTAGTTAAAATTCAATTTAGTTATTAACCTAATTATAAGGATTTCCATTATAAATATTTTGGAAATTATATTAATAAGGTTTTAAAAAAAGACAACCTATAAGCAGTTTGATAACCAATCAAATTCAGAATGGCCAAGGGACTTGAATTGAGGAATGAAGGATGATAAGAGTTTCACACCAACCACTACCCTATTCATTTTCATTGTTAAATTTTATTTTTTTTAGATAAAAAATTTGATAAATAAATATTAATTATTAATCAGTATTAACACTTTTGATGATTAGAAATTAATCCACTCACCATATTTATTTTTGGAGATATTTACAGATGAATATTAAGATATTTCACTCTTTTATAGGACTTATGATCCTAAAAATGTTTCTTTTAGTGCTTCAGGGATTGTAACGCCCCGACCCCAGCTACCCAGAGTCGGTGCATTACTTCGTAACGTTGTCATGATCACAAAAGATCAAGTCTCGAAAGACTGATTAGTTTAGTAGCCTTAGAAACACTAGATACATTCATAAATGATACATTACATCATAAAGTGAAAAACTAATAACAAAGTCTTCATAGTCCACACTCATATACTCTTCTGAGTATCCCTGTAGGTCATTCATAAAATACTTCTTCACATCCTGGGAAATATTAAAACATTGAAAGGCTTGAGATCAGATGCTCAGTAAGGATAACAATATTGCGGAAGCTTTCATAAATAAACATAAACATTTAAGGCAATGTATAACTAAAAAAAAGCCTTTTAAAATTGAACATCAACATAATATGGAAAAAGTAAAATGAGATAATGCCATTTACTTCTTCACATGGATATTCTACTGGTTGAATAATCACATGCAATATCAATAACCACTTTCATAATGAGGGAATGTATAATTCCAGACATTCTGAAACATTTTGTCAAGGCCTCGGCCAAGACGTCTAAAATGATTAAGGCCTCAGCCAAAACCATAAATCAAATTGGGAAAGAGCCTCAGCCAATTCCACGTCTAGTTGTCTCATGAGACCTATCGATGCATCGAGGAGCTATAGCGGGCTCCACCCGTCACTTATTAAGTCCAATACATTCCTCATATGAATAGGTTTAAACATATCATAAACCATAACATAATCGTATCATATAAAGAATGCATAAAAGAAACATAAAATTTCCACATTTCAATCACAAGATATCAATACAACACATTGATATAATAAAAACGCTTTCAAAACCATTTTCAATACCAAAATAAAAGAAAGTTAAAACTTTGTATTTATTTTTCATTAAAAAAAGTGATGGCTTGTAGAGGAAGCCGAAACTCAAATAATGGTCACGGCGGCAGAGAAGTCGTTGTCGCCGCATAAGTACGGAAAGAAAAACATTCCCTTTTGTCATTTAGCAAAACGCTTCATATAAAAAATATTCCTTTTGAATAAACCTAAAAGTCAAACGGGTTTATACACCGTATAAAAGAAATTTGTGTATACAACCAAATATGCCTCAATGAAAGGAGATTGAGACGAAGTCCTTAACAATATCATTTTTAAAATAAAAGAGATCTATTATGTGTATTAACTATAGGTACACATATAGAAAGTAAATATACAAAATAGGACATAATAATATCATGACATAATTTGAAAGTAGAAGATTAACCCAAAGAATGGAAGTTGGGTTAAGAAATTCCCTTACCTCGTGTCTGACTTGACTCAACCGTTCTTTAACCTCCTGAATAATAAACTAGAGTTAATATATACCTTATTAAGAACCATTTTCAATTTCATTATCCTTTTTATATCACTTATTACAATGATATGGACATTATGTAATTATTAAAGTTAATAACGGTCGCTTTGTCGATCTTTGGTACTTGAGTCAACAATAAACTTCTTATAATTACGAGTTGTTAATGTGATGAAATATCCATTATATCCAGAATTATATTCATGATTTAGATGTCATATATATCATATATATCCAGTATATACATTCATTTATAATATTACGTAACATTTAGAGGTAAGAAATGAAATGCACCGTTCATGGAGACGGTAAGCCGTACGTACGCATGAACGCTACTTTCATTTCTATTTCGTATTTAATGGAATGAAATCATAATGATATAAATGTATAATATAATTCCTGTATAATATAGTGTATAATAACATTTACTCCATCCTTTATACATCCCATATATGGCATTAACGATTCAAATCACTTTGAGGGGGCGGTAGTCCGCACTTCCTAAAATGAAAATATCGCGTTTACCCATAATGGAAACCATAAAGTATGTCATAAATGAGAAATACAGAAGAATAAGTAAAACATAAAAATTTTATATATCATATATAAATATAGTGACATCTTAATGGACACCTTTGAAGGTGTTATATGAGTGTTGAATAATCATCGTTTCGTGAGGCAGAAATTCGCCATCCACAGAAATTGTATGTTCTTTAACCATTAGATGTAGATGTGTGTAAGTGTAGCTAAAATCCTTATTATAAAAACATCCGAGTTTATTGAGGATACTGGTGTTGTTACAAAATAAATGAATAAAAAGAGTTTTTAGGGGGTTGGAGAAGAAAAATAAAACAAAACAACATTAGAGAAGACATTACCTCAAAATCGGGTAACTCTTTTTGATTTGAGCCAAAGGCTTCCTTGGTAAGAGTTATTCCCAGAGTGAGGCTTCTAGGAGTAATAGGGGGAAGTTGGGAGAGTATTTGGGCAGAGTTTGGCAGATCCAAATGTCTTGAAAGTGTGAATGAGGTGGTAGAGGTGGGGGCCTTTTATAAGAGGAGAGGAGGGGCACTTTTGGAAAGTAATGAAATGTTATTCTATTATACAATACTTTTCAGATTCTAAAGGTCCCACACTTGTATAATTCGAGGCTATGGTGATAAGGGTTATAAATATCCTCATAAAATAGGTATTGGAGATGTGTAGGTCTTAGATATTACATTATCTTTCCATTTTATTTAAATCGTTAAATAATGAGGTCATCGCTGCATCATCATGATGTCATAAATAATTTAATTTATTTAATGTATAAAAATTATAAAAAAAATACTATGATTTATTAAATCTTTTTATCTTTCTAATGAATATTTATAGTCAAAATTTGGACTTGTGTAACCCCACTTAAAAACTGTTTTAGTAGAACAACTCATGTTTGTGTCAATTTAATTTTAACATTAAATAAATATATATTAATGTCATTTTCCAACCAAAGTGGCTCCATGGGGTCCCCAAGTTGACCCATGGGTTTTCTTGGTCGGCAATGACTCATAAAATAGGAGTACGACAAGTTTCAAGCTCATCTCATATTATTAAAACATTATTTTTACCTTAAACTACACTAATTACCTCTAATCGCGATTAAGAACTTAAAAGTTACTATTCACCAAAAAATTATTTTAATCTCATTGAACCACATTTTAATTCTTAATGAAAACCATGTATGTTGTATTTTTGAAAATAAAATCACAGAAGTGGTAATATTTCATTTAAACGAAAAATCAGTTATTTAACTACCACTTAGTGGTTTCACTATTCATCAAAAATTGAAGTTTTTCAGAACAATGCCAAAATTTCACCCTAAGCTATAATTGATATTCCGAATTCAAAAATTATGTCTATTTTACAAAATTCCAAACATATAAGTTTCATTAATTAATTTTATAATTAATTCCCGCTGTCACAACAAATAGCGTGTTTTTAAGAAATAATTTTTATCAAAAGATTGGCAATTGTTTATGTCCAATTTCAATGTTAAATTAATTCTAATGACCACCATTGGATAAAATGGTAAAAATATATTCTAATTATACTTTAAAACCACTAAATAGTGTAATTTATCACTATAAATTATTTTTATTAAAAAAGTTGTTTTTAAGTAATTTTCACTATTCATAAAAAATTAGAAGTTCTCAGAAAAATACCAAAAATTCAACATAGGCTAATTTCGATATTACGAATACAAAAATGAAGTCCATTTTGAAATATAAAATTTCTATAATTTTAAAAAGTGGTTATTACTATTCATAATGGTTACTTTGATTAGTCGCGGTGTTTTAGAACTCGAAGTTGCGTATAATGCAAGCTATTGCATTATTGAATGAGAAGTGTATCGTGGAAGCTCGGGGTGTTACATTCTCCCATCCTTCAATAAATTGAGTCCTCGCAATTTGAAATTTTTTCTTTGAAAATAAAAGGTTGAAAATAGAAAATACATTTGTGGAAAACCCACATCGGAAATAAGATTAATAAAATTTATCCTTAATAAGAGGGAAAGGGAAATGAAAAAGTCACCACCCAACTATGATCTCGATTAGGAGAACATTGGTGGTAATTAGAGACATATAATTGGAGGAAAAAATGTAAATATTTGTAGGGAGTGATTGAGGTCATCAATCACAATCAACTGTCAAATTGAGGGCCTCAAAGCCTTCAATCTATGTTGATTTAAAATATCATCAGTTCAACAAGACATAAGGTATTAGGATACCACATTTTTTTGTTTTAATATACCTTTAATAAAGTTTAAGAATTAATTCATTCATTGAATAAGAGATAGGTATATATATATATATTTATGCTTGACAATTAGAATTTCAACCTTCAACTCATCTTTCACTCAAAAAGATAATAGAACTCAAAAATATTATACTTATCCTAATTATATAAGGTTCCAAATGTTAACACATACCATTTAGATTAGTAAAATTATTTTGTAACAACCAGGGACTTCCTGTAGGTTAGTGGTAGGAAATAAAGGCCTGTCTCACTATGATTGTGGGTTCGATTCCTGCAGCTTTGTCCGACGCGACGGGTTATGCCCCACCCTGCAGGTTGTCCTTTTCCTAAAACTATAGTATTATAATATTCCAAAAATAATCTTCATAAATGTTTTAACCTTAAACAATACTATCCAAATATCAACTGAATCCACTCCAACCTTTATAGTTATCCAAAATACCTCTATCCAGACTTTCTCTAAAAGGTCTCTTAATTCCAAAATCAATTTATCACATTCTCCAAACAAATTAAAGTTTCTCTTTTTGTCACATACTAAAAATATGATTACCTTCATCATATTAAAACCTTAATGAAATCAACAATTACTATAGTACAATCCTTATATATATATATCACATTATTCTAATAACCAGAATATAATCCATGAGTCCAAAAGCACCAATACATTAATTATTCTGCTTCAACTGTAGTAACAGCATAAGATTTTCCTTGTTCCCTTGGCCTTTTCTGAGGTAAGTTTCCCTAACTCTTAGGACATTCATTTGCATAATGCCCCATTTCCCTACAATTGTAGCATTCAACATTGATAGCCTCTTTCTTTCCCTTGCAATCACGCGCCTGGTGACCTTTTTCTCGACATTTATAACAAACTCCCATTCCTTTTAGGCGAGTACCAGGGTGATTATTCCCACAATTATCACATAATGGAAAATCCTTCTTTCCCTTTTTCCCTTTATCTGTCTCTTGTTCCACCATTCTCTTCTTCTCTTGCTTTACTTTGTTGTCATAAGACTTAGAGAATTCCTTTTCTGTCTTGATAGCACATGAGACAATATCTTCGTATGTTGAGAACGATTGTGATACTAAAGCTCGATGGAGAAATGGTTTTAACCCATCAAAGAAACGATCAATCTTACCTCTTGGGTTACGTATATAATCTGCAGCATACCTCGCTAACCTTGTAAATTTGGCCTCATACTTTGCGACATTCTCATCCACCTTTTGTTTCAGACTTAGAAATTGCCTTTCCATATCTGCTCTATGGTCATGAGGAAAGTATTTTTCTAAGAAAAGATCTTTGAACTCACTCCATTCCATATTCGATATGTCATCATCTTCCTTTGTGTTTTGAATCAATGACCACCATTTATCAGCATCTCCAGTGAGGCGGTAAACTGTCATGATAACCTTTTCCCTTTCACTACTCCCAAGGCGTGGAATATTTTCTCTAAGGAGTTTATCCATTGCTCAGCTACTAATGGATTTGTACCCCCATTAAATGCTGGTGGTTGTTGCCTCATGAAGCGGTCTAACATTGATCCTCCACGTTGCGGATCAGGGTGCTCCATACGAGTAAGGTTATTATTCATAACCTGAGTGAGTTGTCCCAGTATGGTAATAAGTTGATCAGCACCAGTTGTATCTCCAGATCCACAATAATTATCTTGAGCCGGAGGGCAATCCCTACACGGAGTTCGTGCATTGATACGGTTTCCATTCCTTCCACTAGGCTCCATTTCTATACAATGGCATAAACTAGAGTAGTTTATGAATCAAAATACATAATTCCATACTTATAAAATACTTAACATAAATTGAACTATTTATGGATATAATCCATAATCATAAAAAGGTTTTCTTTGAGGAAGTATATACTCATAACCGTTCATAGTGGTTTGTAAAGAAAAAAAGAATTATCCTAAGCATATCCCTTGGGAGTGTCGTAACCATGAGTGCAGCAAGTCCCGTTGTCGTGCACCAGTTCCCATTCGAGTCTAGATCAAAGCGTTGTTTTCGGGTTTTACCCCTAGGTACATCTGTGCCAAAGCCGCCTCTACCTACTCGTATCCAGACAGGGATGTATTGCTCGGAAAACTCACAAAATCCTTACAATAACAAAATTCTAGGAAGTTCTTCTATACTAATCCTCAAAGTCTATCTTTAGGCTATGTGCTCTAATCAGAGTTTATCTAAATCTAGCTTCCAAGGTTAGTACTAAAGTGCCTCTGATACCAACTGTAACACCCCAAGCCCAGCTACCCATAGTCGGTGCATTACTTCGTAACATTTTCATGATCACAAAAGATCAAGTCTCGAAAGACCAATTAGTTTAGTAGCCTTGGAAACACTAGATACATTCATAAATGCTACATTACATCATAAAGTGAAAAAATAATAACAAAGTCTTCATAGTCCACACTCATATCCTTTTCTGACTATCCCTGCAGGTCATTCATAAAATACTTCTTCACATCCTGGAAAATATTAAAACATTGAAAGGGGTGAGCTCAGATGCTCAGTAAGGATAACAATATTGCGGAATCTTTCATAAATAAACATAAACATTTAAGGCAATGTATAACTAAAACAAAAGCCTTTTAAACTTGAACATAAACATAATATGGAAAAAGTAAAATGATATAATGCCATTTACTTCTTCACATGGATATTCTACTGGTCGAATAATCACATGCAATATCAATAACCACTTTCATAATGAGGGAATGTATAATGCCAGACATTCTGAAACATTTTTTCAAGGCCTCGGCCAAGACGTCTAAAATGATTAAGGCCTCGCCCAAAACCATAAATCAAATTGCGAAAGGGCCTCAGCCAATTCCATGTCTAGTTGTCTCATGAGACCTACCGAAGCATCGAGGAGCTATACCAGGCTCCACCCGTCACTTATTAAGTCCAATACATTCCTCATATGAATAGGTTTAAACATATCATAAACCATAACATAATCGTATCACATAAAACATGCATAAAGGAAAAATAACATTTCCACATTTCAATCACAATATATCAATACAACACATTGATATAATAAAAAATCCTTCAAAATCATTTTCAATACCAAAATAAAATAAAGTTAAAACTTTGTATTTATTTTTCATTAAAAAAAGTGATGGCTTGTAGAGGAAGCCGAAACTCAAATAATGGTCACGGCGGCGGAGAAGTCGTTGTCGCCGCATAATTACAGAAAGAAAAATATTCCGTTTTTTCATTTAGCAAAACGCTTCGTATAAAAAAGATTCGTTTTGAATAAACGTAAAAGTCAAAGGGGTTTATACACCGTATAAAAGAATGTTGTGTATAAAACCAAAATGCCTCAATGAAAGGAGATTGAGACGAAGTCCTTAAAAAAATCATTTTTAAAATAAAAGAGATCTATTATGTGTATTCACTATAGGTACACATATAGAAAGTAAATATACAAAATAGGACATAATAATATCATGACATAATTTGAAAGTAGGAGATTAACCCAAAGAATGGAAGTTGGGTTAAGAAATTCTCTTACCTTGTGTCTGACTTGACTCAACCATTATTTAACCTCCTGAATAATAAAATAGAGTTAATATATACCTTATTAAGAACCATTTTCAATTTCATTATCCTTTTTATATCACTTATTACAATGATATGAACATTATGTAATTATTTAAGTTAATAACGGTCGTTTTGTCGATCTTTGGTACTTGAAACAACAATAAACTTATTATAATTACGAGTTGTTAATGTGATAAAATATCCATTATATCCAGAATTATATTCATGATTTAGATGTCATATATATCATATATATCCAGTATATACATTCATTTATAATATTACGTAACATTTAGAGGTAAGAAATGAAATGCACCGTTCATGGAGACGGTAAGTCGTACGTACGCATGAACGCTACTTTCATTTCTATTTCGTATTTAATGGAATGAAATCATAATGATATAAATGTATAATATAATTCCAGTATAATATAGTTTATAATACCATTTACTCCATCCTTTATACATCCCACATATGGCATTAACGATTCAAATCACTTTGAGGGGGCGGTAGTCCGCACTTCCTAAAATGAAAATATCGCATTTACCCATAATGGAAACCATAAAGTATGCCATAAATGAGAAATAAAGAAGCATAAGTAAAACATAAACATTTTATATATCATATATAAATATATTGACATCTTAATGTCCACCTTTGAAGGTGTTATATGAGTGTTGAACAATCATCATTTCGCGAGGCTGAAATTCGCCATCCACAGAAATCGTATGTTCTTTAACCATTAGATGTAGGTGTGTGTAAGTGTAGATCTAATACTTCTTATAAAAACATACTAGTATATTGAGGATACTGGTTTTGTTAGAAAAGAAATTAATAAAAAGAGTTTTTAGGGGGTTGGAGAAGAAAAATAAAACAAAACAACATTAGAGAAGACATTACCTCAAAATCGGGTAACTCTTTTTGATTTGAGCCAAAGGCTTCCTTGGGAAGAGTTCTGCCCAAAGTGAGGATTCTAGGAGTAAGAGGGGGAAGTTGGGAGAGTATTTGGGCAGAGGTTGTCTGAGCCAAATGGCTTGAAAGTGTGAATGAGGTGGTAGAGGTGGGGGCCTTTTATAAGAGGAGTGGAGGGGCACTTTTGGAAAGTAATGAAATGTTATTCTATTATACAATGATTTTCGGATTCTAAAGGTCCCACACTTGTATAATTCGAGGATAAGGTGATAAGGGTTCTAAATCTCCTCATCCAATAGGTTTTGGACATGTGTAGGTCTTAGATATTACATTATCTTTCCATTTTATTTAAATCGTTAAATAATGAGGTCCTCACTGCATCATCATGATGTCATAAATAATTTAATTTATTTAATGTCTAAAAATTATAAAAAAAATACTATGATGTAGGAAATATTTTTATCTTTCTAATTAATATTTATAGTCAAAATTGGGACTTGTGTAATCCCACTTAAAAACTGTTTTAGTAGAACAACTCATGTTTGTGTCAATTTAATTTTAACATTAAATAAATATATATTAATGTCATTTTCCAACCAAAGTGGCTCCATGGGGTCCCCAAGTTGACCCATGGGTTTTCTTGGTCGTACATGACTCATCCAATAGGAGTAGGACAAGTGTCAAGCTCATCTCATATTATTAAAACATTATTTTTACCTTAAACTACACTAATTACCTCTAATCGCGATTAAGAACTTAAAAGTTACTATTCACCAAAAAATTATTTTAATCTCATTGAACCACATTTTACTTCTTAATGACAACCATGTATGTCGGATTTTTGAAAATCAAATCATAGAAGTGGTAATATTTCATTTAAACAAAAAATCAGTTATTTAACTACCACTTAGTGGTTTCACTATTCATCAAAAATTGAAGTTTTTCAGAACAATGCCAAAATTTCACCCTAAGCTATAATTGATATTACGAATTCAAAAATGATGTCTATTTTACAAAATTACAAACATATAAGTTGCATTAATTAATTTTATAATTAAATCCCGCTGTCACAACAAATAGCGTGTTTTTAAGAAACAATTTATATCAAAAGATTGGCAATTGTTTATGTCCAATTTCAATGTTAAATTAATTCTAATGACCACCATTGGATAAAATGGTAAAAATTTATTCTAATTATACTTTAAAACAACTAAATAGTATAATTTATCACTATAAATTATTTTTATTAAAAAAGTTGTTTTTAAGTAATTTTCACTATTCATAAAAAATTAGAAGTTCTCAGAAAAATACCAAAAACTCAACATAGGCTAATTTAGATATTACGAATACAAAAATGAAGTCCATTTTGAAATATAAAATTTCTATAATTTTAAAAAGTGGTTATTACTATTCATAACGGCTACTTTGATTAGTGGAGGTGTTTTAGAATTCGAAGTTGCGTACAATGCAAGCTATTGCATTATTGAATGAGAAGCGTATCGTGGAAGCTCGGGGTGTTACAGGGATAAAAAAAAATTCTTTGTGGGTAATTAATTTTACGAGTAAAGGGACAAATTATAATTTGGTAGAAGCGCGACCAAATTATAGGATTGTTTATATGAGATTGAAAAATATCATGTAAGAATATTTCATTACATTCTTGGTTAGTAAAAGGATTACCCAACATTAGTAAAATGAATTCGAAATAAAAATGTGGTCCTAATACCTTAATTTCTATTAAACCAATGAACTTCAAAATTATTAATGATTTATGGCTTTGAGGCCCTTAAATTTATGTTTATCATTCACTTGTTTATTATTGATGACCTTATTCATTCCCTATAAATATTTATTCTTTTCCTCTAAGTATGTATCTATACTTTCCACATATGTTCTCCAATATAGAGACCTATTTACATGGTATTCCATGTAACCTTTGTACTTTTAATTCTCTTTTTTATAGAAGATTACTTATAAACCATTATCATGATGTGGAATTTCAATCATAGGGATTATCAAATAATATATCACCCTGATTGATTTTAAAATGCGAGGATTAAATTTAAATAAGGTGGGGAGAATGTGATGCCCTGAGAAACTAAAGTAAGAACCTTGTGTTCGATAACATGTATGACATGTGACACAAAGTGTGTATGGTAATATCCTAATACTTTATAATATATTTACTATTTAAAATAGATCTTATATAAATTTCAATTAATGCATCATTGAGTTGTCTTGTGTTACACTCAATAGATACCTTCCTCGATAGCTTGTGTTACACACAAAAGTAAATTTCTTCTATGGATTGTGCTATATATAATACCAAATCGTACCGAGAAAAATCGGTAATTAAAACATTATTATTTAATATAATAAGATATAAACTATCCATTATGAATAATATTAACTAAATTATGAAAATTTATGGTTTATATAACTAAATCACTGGTTACAAATAAATTATAAATGAATATAAGAACCAACTTAATATTAAAAGGAAATTTTTATAGAAAACTATATTTATGCTCACAAAGTTTTTATAACCTAATAGATTAAATTACTTAAAATTAGTGAGTTATATTAATGTAATAATTATTTTACATATTCAATAAATTATTTTTTATATTCATACAATAGATTTGTTAAGAATAATATATGATCAAACCCAATATTTCACATAAAAACCAATATTTTTATTAAATCATTTTTACATCCTTTGAATGGTGAACCTATTTTAAATATTAATTTTGACACTTATTTAAATATAATTGGATAAAATAAATTTTTTATTTTAATTCATAATGTTAAAATTATCTTATGGTGATTTTTTTGTATTTTTTTTAGAAACATCATTTTTTTGTGAATAGTGAAAATAACTATGTTTTAGTTAAAAACAACCTTTTGCATTTAAATAATTATTAATGTTAAATTATATTATAGAGTTGTTTTAAAGTAAAATTGGATCAATTATAAATCTATTAATAATATTTAGTTCATTATAACCAATTTCATATTTTAAATTGAATATAAAAACAAAACAATCTTTTAAACATTTTTCTATTCAAACTAGTTAATCCATCTGTCTACGAGATTAGCATTAATCCTAGTTTTTCCACTTCTTTGATTTTTATTTTAAAAATACAACATAAAACATTGTAATAAAGATAATATTTTTATCTAATAATATCAATTTATTTTTTGAAAAAAAAGATTAGTGAATGTGATTAAAATTAATTATAGTGTCTAAGATGGAATTAGGCTTAAAATGGAATAAAACCCTAAGTTTAAGGGCCCAAATGACTTATAAACTTGTCCAAAACCCCTTTTATAGACATTTTTAGTCCATAAGTATCCTTTAATAAATTTTTGTGGTTTTGTATGACTTTTTTTAGGTCCTAACATGTGTACACCTTACTTCTTTTCAAGAGTACCAAGTGAGTCATTTTCCTTCCCTATAAAAGGCCACCACTTATAACCATTCCTCACACCTATCAATCCTCTTAATGTCAGACAAGACCTGCCCAAATTGTCTCAAAAAAATCCCTCTAACCAACCTATAATCCTCCATTTGGCCAGAAATAATTCCAAGGAAGGTTTAGGTTTAAACTAAAAGAAGTTACCCAATTAAGAGGTAACACCTTCTCTCAAGATCTCTAGTTTATTTTCCCTTATTCACTCCCTATACTATTATTATTATATTATTTTAAAGAAACTTCAGTATTTTAAAAATTTTAGTACGTTTTTATGTTATTATTTAGACCTACACTTACACACACCTTTATCTAATATGTAGAGAACATATTATTATTCTGTACATCAATCTACTGCCTCACGAAATGATGATTGTTCAACTTTCCATATAGCCTCTAATGGTGGAAATTATGATGGAAAATATATTTATATAAAATATATATGTAATTTATAATGTATTTATGTTTATTTAATTTTTATTTATGACACACCTTTATGGTTCTATCATGTGAAAATAAGATAATTTCATTTGAGAGAGTGTGGACAATTGCCCCCCTCAAATCGATATGACTCATTCATGCTATACATGGAACATATAAGGGTTGGTTATAATAAACCTATGAAACATGTATAACATAAATATGATAATATAAATTATAAAATACATATGTATCATTTTTTTGGCCGGAGTAGATGACTCAAGAGGGGAGTGAATTGAGTATTTATAAAAATTTATGTTAAAAAGGGTCTTTACAAAATAATATACCCCGATTAAAATAAACACAAAGTCAGTTTATAGTGAATTTATAAAAGTCTTGATAGTTTAATTTGATTCTCAGAAGATTTATTAGTTCTCAGCTTTACCAATCTAAATATTTGTAAAACTTTCGAAACAAACCTAACAATTCAAAACAGATGTAAACACTTGCTAAACTAACTATCTATGTTCAGTTTATCTTAATGCCATAAATACATTAGAGATAAAAATATAAGATAAGCAAAATAGAGGATAAAACAAGAGGTTCAATCTCAAGTTGAGACTTAGTCCTCTCCACTTGGTGATCACCTAACACCAAGCAGTTTATATTAAAAAACTTTTTATCCACACCCTTGACTGGGGTTCACAATAGCACACAGGCTTTCCAGGTCACACTTGACCTCTACCATAGTTATTCGTGGGAAAAACTAACAAACAGATCAAACATGATCTATTCCATAGTTTTACATGGGATACAAGTTCAAATAGGGATTGAGAGTGAGGATATTTTGGTATCCTCCAGTTATGCTCAGGAGACAGTGTGTGTGATATAGAAAGATATACACACTACTCGAAAAGAAACCACAAGAACACAACAGAGTCATGAAATAAGAATAGGGTTTAGAATTCTCTATGTGTTGCGTAGTAATGCTCTAGACTCAATGGTTGTAGAGAAAATGAAATTCAAGTCCTCTTCTGGAAGATGGATTCAGAACAGAGTATCGCAGTTAATGTAATCCAGCTTCCTGGTGTGAAAGGGTTCTGCTCTTTAATGTTCAGATGTACAGTGAGCTTCAATAGAATGTTGCTTGTTAAAAAAATATTGTGATCTCAAGCTTTGAGTTCCTCTATTTTCATATTCGCACAGTTTGCCTATTTTCTTTTCTGGTGTGTGTTCTATTTGAGTGAGAGAGAGAGAGACAAATTTTTGGTTGAGGTTTTAGTCCTTTTATACTTCAAGATCCAGTAGGCATTAAGATCTCCCCACATGCATGTACCTCTTACTGTCTATGGATAGTCCTCTAGAAAACATTAAATAATGCCAGAAACATTAATTAGTCTAAATATGATCATAATAAAAAAATTTGAATTAATAAAATCGAAATAACTATTTATGACTATCAGTGAGCCATTTTCATCAGTCTGTTATCTTCGGTTTGTTAACATCGGTCTGTCATCTTCGGTGTGTCAACTTCGGTCTATCAACTTCGGTTTGTCATCTTCTGTGTGTCACCTTCAGTCTGCCAACTTCTGTGTGTCACCTTTGGTCTGTCAACTTCGGTCTGTCATCTTCGGTGTTTCATCTTCATTGTGTCAAATTTAGTGTGTCATCATTGGTGTGTCATATTCAGTCTATCATATTTGGTGTGTCAACCTCAGTCTGTCATATTTGGTGTTTCATATTCGGTGTGTCGAACATCGGTGTGTCGAACATCAGTGTGTTGAAAAAACTATCAGTTCCAGGGAATCTAAAAAGGTTATGAAGTGTATTTATTACACATAACATTACAAGACTATGTGATATCTAAAAATACATGTATAAATACACTTTTAAACATATTTATTCATGAATATTGGTTATTGACTTATTGAAGTATATTTTTATGTATGACATAATTGATTTACTTAGAGATATTAAATGTTATGAAATAATATAATCTGTATAATGACATTATTTGTGATTATGAAAACTAAAATATCATATAGGGTCCAACAATCTCCCCCTTTTTGATAATCACAAATTTTGGGATACATGAAAATATATAGAATAAAGATAGCTTGACATAGGATAATGCACTAAATGTAATTATCCAATATAATTAAATTCTACCCTTATTAGAATTGTTAAAACAACGCTCCCCCTCAATAAATGGATTAGGGTGATTACCTGCCATGTGTCCTATACCAAAAAATATCCCCCTTAGATAAATAATGTATGCCTTATTTTCTCCCCCTTTTGGAATTTAAAAAAAAGAGAATCACAAAGGAGAAATAACATAAAATAAAGACACCATAAATATTTCCATTAAGAGGAATAAAATTACATTCCAAATAAGATTAAATTTCTATAAAAAACCATTACTAAGGGTTTGGAGGCTAAGGATCTTTGACATTGTCTGAAGGATCTGAGGGAGGATGAGAAGGTTTGGGAGTGATAGAGGGAATAAGTGGTTTGAAGATAACACTAGGCAGGGCAACACCTGTAGGGACAGTGGCTGCAAGGGTAGGCTGAATTTTTGACAACACGCAACTAGAAGAATTCTCTATAATGATTGGTCGAATCTGGGAAGGAGCTAGAGAGATAGTCATTAGAGAAGGAGTCTGAGAGGCAGTACCAATTGAAGCAGCAGGAGGGACCACAATATCTTCAGCCTGAAAATGCAGATAAGGATTAAGTAGGTTGATGAAGTCATTAATGATTTCACCACCATATTGTATGGCTTTTTGGAATTCATCCTTATTCTCCATAAATTTACTTAGTAAAGGGGTAAACTCCTTCAATTTAGTGACCTACTTCTTGAATTCTTCTGTGACTAGAGGAATTTTGAGATTTTCTACTAGATACTTAAATCTATTTATGAGATCATCATTGGTGTAAATCTTAGTAAAGTACTTATCCACCTTTTCTCAAATCTCTTTCTGAGCAGCAGAGGCTTCATTTGTGAACTGCCTGAATATATTGTTCACAAGATCTATATTTTGATGTACTTTTTCAATAGTTTTTTTTTCTAAAACACTCTGAAGTTTTTGGAGTTCCTATCTCATCACAACCTTAAGAGACTCCTAATTGGCAACAACACTTTTCCCACTCCTAGAACTGGATGGTCCAATCAATATTTTCCCATTATTTTCTTTCAACTTCTTCTGATCCACACTGAGTAGATGAATTACCAAGTTTCTAAGAACTTCCATAATACCACTAAAGGAGGTATTGAAGTCATAGGTTAAATAATTTAACTCATTTATCATATTTCTTACTTTTTCTCTCAGCAAGGTATTATTCCTAATGATGGTTTCTGCTTTGGTAATGGGATTTGGTTGAATCTTCTGGATCACCATTCTTGTAATCTTTGCTACATTAGCATTTGAGATACCTATTGAGGTGGATGCCTCACTTTGGGATCTGACTGAGGCTATCATAGATTCACAAAAATAATTTTCGAATAGTTCCAAATTAGCCTTAGTGACATAGTCCTTGGGCACTGTGTGTGCTACTGGTTATACTGCTGGAGGTGCAACTGGTGGAATAGGTGAAATAGGTTCTAGTTCAGCTTGGACTTGTGAAGTAGGAAGAGAAGGCACCCTCTCCTCATCCGAGACATATTCTAAACCAAAAATAATGTATCCTGGATCATTATTCCACTCTCTAGTACAGGTAAAGTCTCTTGGATCAACAGTATCAATTCCGATCCTTCTTCCGTGAGGCTTAAGAACAACATCATCTTCATCAACTTCTTCATCATAGTCTCTGTCCATAACAACTTGTCTTGTAATAGGAACCAACTAAACTTCAGGTTATGCATGTTCTCCAGCCACTTCAACTTCACCAGGCACTTCCTCAATTTGAGGCACTAGAACCTCATCTTATTCCTCTTGTCCAGCAGCCATAAGATCATTCAATTCTTGAATGATTTCTTGATTTTAACCATTAGGATGGGGTGATCTTTCCTCTTTTTCGGCATCTCTATGACCAACAACCTGTTGTTCAACATCAACACCATAACCAACCCCTTGTAGAGATTCCTCACTAGATCTGTCAACCACTTGTTGTCCCAATTTTAGAGAGTCACTCGCATGCTCATCATTTCCTCCATCATCACCATCATCACCATCAACATCATCATCTGATTCCTCATATGATTTACTAACATAGCCTTCAACTACAATAACTTTAGTTTCTTCCTCATCCTCATCACCTAATAAAGTATCTCTTGAGGGTAATTATATAGGTGGACTAGCAAGTCCACAAGACATATCTTTGGGAATTTTAGAAATATCAAGATCACTCCTATCATCAAAAAGAGATCCTTCTTCCCTTGGAACTTCAAGCTCATCTTCTTGATCAGAATAAATTGGATCCTCTCTTGGTTTGAGACCTGGATCAACTTGATCCTTTGGTCTAGTTGGGTGGTCAAATGTATTGAAATCCTCATACATTATTTCCTCATCACCTACGCAAAATTTATTCCATGGGTTTTATAATATTTTCATCCTCTTAAAAATGTCTTTTTGAAAAAAAACCACTACATGTACTTATCACTCCATCTCCATCTTCCACACAACTAACCCTTTTCAACATGGCAGAAATCATCCTCGGATAGTATAAGCAGGTTGCCTTCTTGGATAGCTTAATAAAATCAGAGATATACACCAATAAATACCTACACAGGTTCACTTTTATCCCATGTTTCAATAAATAGATCAATAAAACATCCAAATACTTCACAGTAGAGAAATATCCCTTCCTTAGGCAGATTTTATGTTGTATGAACTTAAAATGTAGTCTTACATCTCCGTCAAATTCATTTACAATAGTCCTCATAGATTATCCATTTTCAGTCTGCTCCTTCATATCATCTTCATAATAGAACAAATCAGAAGAAGGTGGAATATTATCCGGATAGTCAACATAGATAGCTTCATGAGGCATCTCCATACATTCAGCCCATTCCTTAGATGAAAAAGCTATCTCCTTTCCCTTTACCATAGACTTTATCTTTACTACCTCAACTTCATCCATAGATATCTTCAAATGTTTATAGTTTTCATGCACTAGATGGGGATAATATAATCTTTCACTGTTGGAAAACCAAATGAAGCCACCCTTGAGATTCCAACACATTTAATAAAAAAGATTTTCTTAAAAGAATCCACTCAGCAGACACCTCTTTTTCAGCCGTAACCACTCAGATTTCCAAACTCAGTTTCACAGTCCCACTGGACTCAACTTTCTGATTCTTAGAAGAAGGATATTTTCTTGGATCTTACATAGCATGCTTGGTCCTTTCCATGTTGAGGCTTTATATTCCAACATTGTTTAGAGATCGAGGGTTGTGAGGTAGAGTGAAAAAATGTAGAGGGCTTTATGATAGAGGGAAGGTGAAAGGTCAGGATGGATTGAGCTAAATATATCATTTACAGATTTTAAATTGTAAAAAATAAAATTTAAAAGCAGCAAAAGAATTTAAAACAATATCGTTTTATTTAAAACAGACAGAAAGTATGAAGAAAAAAATCCATAACTACATCGATGAAAAAAAAAATGGTTTCAGGGATTGGTTTCAAGAATCAGTTTCAACAGATCAGTTTCAAGAGATCAGTTTCAAGAGATTAGTTTCATGAGATCAGTTTCAAGAGATCGGTTTCAAGAAACCAGTTTCAAGAGATCGATTTCAAGAGATCAGTTTCAAGGGATCAGTTTCAAGGGATCAGTTTCGAGGATCAGTTTCAAGAGATCTGTTTCAAGAGATCAGTTTCAAGAGATCGGTTTCAAGAGATCAGTTTCAAGAGATCAGTTTCAAGAGATCGGTTTCAAGATATGGGTTTCAAGAGATCAGTTTCAAGAGATCGGTTTCAAGAGATCGGTTTCAAGAGATCTGTTTCAAGATATCGGTTTCAAGAGATCCATTTCAAGAGATCAGTTTCAAGAGATTAGTTTCAAGATATTGGTTTCAAAAGATCAGTTTCAAGAGATCAGTTTCAAGAGATCACTTTCAAGAGATCAGTTTGATGAGATCAGTTTCAAGAGTTTGGTTTCAAAAGATCTCTACTGATTTATCATTCCTAGTTCATGTTTGATGTAATTAATTCTCTCATAATTTAAGGGTTTAGTGAATAAATCAGCAAGATGATGTTTAGTCTCAATAAATTCAAGGGTTATATCACCCTTTTGATAATGGTCACCCAAAAAGTGATGTCTTACATCAATATGATTTGTTTTAGAATGATAAATTGGATTCATAGAAATGTTAATAGCACTTGTCTTGTCATAGTTTATGGGGATATGTATGAATTGAAATCCACAGTCTAATAAGGTGTGTTTCATCCTCAAAATTTGTGCACAACAACTACCAGCAGCAATGTACTCTACTTAAGTAGTTGATAATGCAACTGAATTTTTCTTTTTACTACACCATGATTTTAGTGACTTTCCCAAAAAGTGACATGTTCTAGAGGTAATCTTTCTATCTGACTTACATCCACCAAAATCAGTATCTGAATATCTAACTAAATCAAAAGGTTGTCCTTTTGGATAGAACAGTCCTAAGTCAGTTGTATAATTGAGGTATTTGAAAATTCATTTAACACTATTTAGATGTAAATCCTTTGGGTTTTCTTGAAATCTCATACACATACACACACTGCACATAATATCTTTCCTACTAGATATTATGTATAGTAAACTCCAAATCATTCCTCTGTAAATAGTTTGATCAACAGATTTTCCATTTTCATAAAGATCTAACTTACATATAGAACTCATTGGACTTTCACTACTCTTAATTCTATCAAAGCCATATCTTTTAAAAAGATCTTTTGTATACTTACATTGATTTAAAATAACACCCTCTTTATTTTGAAATATTTGGAATCCATGAAAATATTTAAGTTCACCCATTAAACTCTTTTCAAACTCTCTTTGCATTATGTTTGGGAAATCATTAAAAAAATAATTTTTAGAAGATCCAAAAATAATATCATCTACATATATTTTGGATATTAAAACTTCTTTAGAAATTTTTTTTATAAATAAAGTAGGGTCTGTGAGTCTTTTTGTAAAACCTTTAGAAATAATAAAATTACTCAACCTTTCATACCAAGCTCTTGGATCTTGTTTCAAACCATATAAAGCATTCGATAAATTGAACACATGATTTAGGAAAGGTGGATTTATAAAACCTGGGGGTTGTTCAAAAAAAACAACCTCAATTATATAACCATTTATGAATGCACTTTTGACATCCATTTGAAAATGTTTAAAATCTAAGTGTGCTATATAGGCAAGTAAGATCTTAATTGCCTCAAGTCTAGCTACTGGTGAAAAAGTTTCCTCATAATCAATTCTCTTTTCTTGATTATATGCCTATGCAACTAGTCTAGATTTATTTCTAACTATATTTCCAACTTCGTCTACCATTTTTCTAAACACCCATTTGGTTCTTATGGTCAAAGTATCTTTAGGTCTATTTACAAGTTTACAAACATTATTTCTTTCAAACTAATTAAGTTCTTCTTGCATGGAAATTACCCAAAATTCATCATTGATTGCATCATTGATATTTTTTGGTTCAAGATGTGACAAGAATGCTTGATGTTCAACTTGGTTTCTCAAGGAAGGTCTAGTTTGTGTTCCTCTATCTAAATCTCCAATAACCACATCTAAGGGATAATTTTTAAAGGTTCTAGTTGGTTTAGAGAGAGTAAGACTTGATATTTTAGGTTCGTCAGGTTGATCTAGTTCACTACGGTTAGGATGTAAATAATTACCAGAACTAAAAGTTTTCACAGATTCCATCACGTGAAGATTTGAGGTTTTATCATTAATGTCCAGATTGGACATATCCTCTTCAATATTTTCTAGTGAGGTCTTGGGCTCATGTGGATCTGATTCATCAAACTTGATATGTATAGATTCCTCCACACATTTGGTTTTCTTATTAAAGACTCTATAGGCTTTGATTGATGTAGAATATCCAAGAAACATTCCTTCATCACTTTTAGAAGTACATTTATCTAAAAAAATTTAGTGTTCATAATATAAACAGTACATCCAAAAACTTTAAAATTTCCTACTTTGGGTTTCCTATTATTCCACAACTTGTAAAGAGTTTTATTAAGAATGGGTCTAATTAAGACTCTGTTTATTATGTATCAAGTTGTATTAACATCTTCATCCCAGAAATAAATGGGTAAATCATATTCATTGAGCATATTCCAAGAAATTTCTTGTATGGTTCTATTTCTTCTTTCTATCACAACATTCTGTTGAGGTGTTCTAGGTGTAGAGAAGTTATGATTATAGCCATTTTGGGAGAACAAATCAGCAAAATCTTGATTCTCAAACACAGGAACATGATCACTTCTTAAGGATTTAATTTTAAATCCACTCATATTTTCTACAGTCCCATCATACTTGGTAAAGTGTGAACAAGATTCACTTTTATGAGCCAAGAAAAAGGTCTAGTTGTACCTAGAGAAATCATCTACAAGAACATAAACATAGTGCTTCCCATTAATACTCGAAACTCTATATGGTCCAAACAAGTCCATCTAAACCAACTTGAGAGGTTGAGAAGTAGTTACTTATTTCTTTGGTTTGAAAGAGATTTTATGTTGCTTTCCTTTTTGACAAGGATGACATACTTTATTATATGGAAACTCTAATTTGGGTAATTCTCTAACTAATCCTTTTCTAGTTAACTTTCTAAGAGAATGTATATTACAATGTCCTAGTCTTCTATTCCATATCCAAGACTCTTTGTGAATGTTATTTAGACAAGAGATATTCTATGAACCTAGTGTGTCTAGATTTATAGCATATAACTAATCATTTCTAAAAGCATTAAATACTAAATCATTTTTGGAATAAAAAACATGTCATTAATAATTTTTTAATTTAATATTGAATCCATCATCACACAGTTGAGATATGTTGACCGGTTTATACTTCAGTCCATCAACATATAGTACTTTAGAAGGTTACCAATATGGATTAGGTTGATGATTTTTCCTTTACCATTATCACCAAATGTGATATTTCCTCCATAGATAATGATAATACTTTTAAATTTTTAAGTATCATCTTTTATAGGTCTTGAACGCCCATTGTCCAAGTACCATATCTTTTTTCAGGAACTCATTAGGCAGTTTACCTACAAAACAGTTTAACCAAGAAATGAATTTGGTACCCATATTTTTCTTGGTCCACAAACATTAGTAATATAAGATTTAGGAACCAAAAACTGTCTTATGGGTTTCCTATATGAAGAATATAGAGTATTAGAAAAATAAACTCTGTTTGGTCCTGAAAAGTTGGATACAGTAAAATAATTTGTGGAACTGGAACTGACAGTACAATTCTATTTTTTGAAAATGTTAGGAGATTTTACAGATTTGGGTACAAAATGTGATTCGGATAAATTCCTTTGACCTGGTTGATATTCTATCCCAGAAGTATACTTAAGAGCTATTTGTTTACCAAGAATTTGTGTAGCAGTATTTTTTCTATTATTAAACTTTTCTACGACTTTCTTAAATTGCTCATTAGACATTTTTAACTCATTTTTCTCTTTGAGAAATTGATCATTTTTCTCTTTTTCAGTTGTAAGTTTATATTTAGAAGTCACAGTAAGATCATATATTTCTTCTTAAAAGATTTATACTTATCTTTCAACTCATTACAAGTTTCTTCTAATATGTTTAAATATTCGAATAATTCATCATTTTTCATATTTTCAGACTCACTTTCAGAATAATAATAATTATGTGAAGGAGAGTATAAATTTACCTCAGTTTTGTTTTTCATAAAACACATATTATCTATATAATCTTACTCATTTTGAGAAGAGCCATATTAACTTGAGCTATCCTCGGAGGCACTCCAGGTGGCCTTCATTGCATTCTTATACCTTCTATCCTTATTTTCATAATTTTTCTTGTATTTCATCTTTGGATAGTCAGGTTTGACATGTCCTTTCCTTTTACATTCGTAATAGATTATCTCCTCAGATTTATCATTTCTCTTCCAATCCTTTTTCAAATTTCCCTTGTTATCATAATTTCCTTTGTAACTGAAATTTTTAAAAAAACTCTTTTTATTATAGAATGTCTTGAATCATCTAGCCAACTGAGCCATTTCTTCATCACTATCTGAAGAGACTTCACTACCACTTGATCTTTCAATAGTATCTTGAATAACCCCATTGTCTTTAATTTCATATGCAGATGTTTTGAAAGCTATAGAATTTCATCTGGGCTCATTCTCTTCTTGATTTACCTTCAATTATTCTTCATATATCATTAATTTTCCAATCAATTACTTCACTTGAATATTATCAATATCATATGATTCTCTAATAGACACAGATGTTCCACACCATCTTTCTTATAAGCATCGCAGAATCCACATGATATACTCTTTGGTTATTACTTCTCTTCCTAAAGAAATCATGGTATTCAAAATTTCATTAAACCTGAGATACATATCAAAAATTTACTCATCAGGATTCATTCTAATGTTTTCTTATTTGATAGTATAAGTATTTAATCACATTTCTTTAACATTAGATGTTCCTTACTGAGAAATAGATAGAGTATCCCAAATTTAATGTATAGTTTTAGAAGAAGAGATACAGTTAAAATCTTCATCTCATAGTGCATTGTATAGAGCATTAATTGCTTTACAATTATTATTATAGGAATTCTTGGTAGGTTTATCCCAAGTGTTTCTAGCAGTTTCAGGAATTTTATATTTACTTTCAATAGTAGTCCATATTTCAAATCCCATAATTTTTAATCTATTTTCCATGATAAAGGTTGTAAAATAATTTCAAAGAGATAAAAATTTAGAAATAATATAAATTTTAAGATCTTTGAAATAAAACTATAATCAAAGTTAACACAATTTAAAAAACGAATAATAACATTCAAAATCCTCTAATAAAAAATGTTGGTATGAGTAGATGACTCAAAAGGGGGGTGAATTGTGTATCTATAAAAATTTCCATTAAAAAGGGTCTTTACAAAATAATATCCTCCTATTAAAATAATCACAAAGTCAATTTTGTAGTGAATTTATAAAATTAATGAAGGTTCAATTTGGTTCTCAGAATATTGATTAGTTCTTAGCTTTACCAATCTAATGATTAGTAAAACATTTGAAACTAAACAAATAATTCAAAACAAATGTAATAAATTGCTAAAATAATTATCAAATTACAGTTTATCTTAATGCTAGAAATACATAAAAGATAGAAATATAAGATAAACAACACAATGGATAAAACCAAAGGTTCAGTCTCAAGCTGAGACTTAGTCATCTACACTTGGTGATAACCTACCACCAAGAAGTTTATATTAATAAACTTTTTATCCACACCCTTCATCGGGGTTCACAATAACACACAAGCTATCCAGATCACACTTTACCTCTACCACAATTATTCATGGGAAAAACTAACAAACATATCACACATGATCTCTTACACAGTTCTATGTGGGATACAAGTAGAATAAGGGATTGAGAGTGAGGATATTTTGGTATCCTCCAGTTATGCTCAGGAGACAGTGTGTATGATACAGACAGATATACATAGTACTCGAAAAGTAACCATAAGAACACAACATAGTTATGAAATAAGAATAGGGTTTATAATTCTCTATGTGTTGTGCAGTAATGCTTTGGACTTAATGGCTGTAGAGAAAATGAAATTCGAGTCCGCTTCTGGAAGTTGTATTCAGAACAGAGTATCACAGTTTTTTTAATCCAACTTCCAGGTGAGAAATGGTTCTTCTCTTTAATGTCTGGATGTAAAGTGAGCTTCAACAGAATGTTACTTGTTAAAAACTTATTGTGATCTCTAGCTTTGAGTTCCTCTATTTGTGTATTCGCAGAGTCTAACTCTTTTCTTTTCTGGTGTTTGTTCTATTTTAGCAGGAGAGAGAGTGACAACTTTTATGTTTAGGTTGTAGTTCTTTTATACTTCATGATACAGTGGGCATGAAGATATCCCCACGTGCATGTACCTCATAATGTCTACAGATAGTCTTAAAGGCAACATTAAATAATGTCAGAAAAATTAATTTGTCTAAATATGACCTTTAGAAATAAATTATAATTAATAAAATCAAAATAGTTATTTATGAATATCGGTGAGTCATTTTCATTAGTCTGTTATCTTCAATTTGTTAACATTAGTCTTTAATATTCGGTGTGTCATCTTCGGTATGTCAACTTTAGTCTGTCATCTTCGGTGTGTCACCTTCGTTCTGTCAACTTTGGTGTGTCACCTTCGGTCTGTGAATTTCGGCGTGTCATCTTCATGGTGTCATTTTCGGTGTGCCAAATTCAGTCTGTCATCTTTGGTGTGTCATCTTCTTTCTGTCATATTTGGTGTGTCAACATCGGTCTATCAACTTTGGTGTGTCATCTTCTGTGAGTCAAACATCAGTGTGTCAAACATCAGTTTGTCGAACATCGGTTTTTCGAACATCGGTGTGTCGAACATCGGTGTGTCAAAAAAACTATAATTTCTAGGGAATCTAAAAAGGTTATGAAGTGTTTTTCTTATACATAAAATTACAAGACTAAGTGATATCCAAAAATAAATGTATAAATACACTTGTAAACATATTTATTCATGAATATAGGTTATTGACTTATTGAAGTATATTTTTCTGTATGACATAATTGATTTACTTAGAGATATTAAATGGAATGAAAGAATATAATATTTATATTGACATTATTTGTGATTATAAAAAATACAATATCATAGAGGGTTCGGCACATTTATTTTTAATTCTTTTAATTTAGCTCATAAATGAATGTAGTGTTCATGTGTACGTACAACCTACTATCTCCATAAAGGGTGAAATTCATTTCAAATCTACAAATTTTATGAAATATTATAAATATAGATGTAATAAATATATATGATGATTTATTCATGATTTACATTATTTATATGTTGAAAAAATGATATATTTAATAAGAACAACAAATAACACGTTAAAACATGCTTGAGAAAACTAGGCAATTAACACCCAAAACAGTTAAAATAATGAAAGAGTGCTAACAAACAGGTAATAAAATATTGTAATATGTTAATATATGATATTATAAACATGAATATAGTTTTTTATTAGTAATTAACCTATTTTAAACCACAATACAACATTCTAAAGGCCACAAAACAAAATAAAGGTTAAGGTTAGGGGATTTCCTCTCATTTTTAATTTCTATGAGATACATGTTATGCTCCCCACTCATTCCTTTTGAGTTTTGTAGATACTACCAATTTTGATATATAATATCATGAAGTAACTTATCTTCAATGTATTTAGATGTTTAATTTTATGATTTTCACTTTTGGGTCTTTCGATTCATATGTAATGGATTCTTGTCTCATTTTCATTGTGTGAGACATACTTAATTGTTGTGCACTTAATTCCTTATATATGGTGTAATTAATGCCACATTGTTAAACAATATCATTAACCCTATTATATTCATCGTATTTAAATGTTTTATTTAATACATTTGGGTTTTCCAATTTATTTTTTACTATATTGTTAAGGGACTTTCATCTCACATTTTACATTTGTGAGATAAATGTCGAATTCACCGCCTACTTCTTTTTTTTGTGGTGTACCTACTACCTATTTTGATATATTATATCATGAATTTATTTTACATAATTTTATTTAATACTTTAATTTAATATTATTATTTCTTGATTTTTATTATTTAAAAATGTTTCAAAGTGGTATGGGACACTTTGGAATGTTTAAAGATTATTTTCCTCAAGACTAATCCTAATAATCATTCAATGGAATTTCCATCAGAGGAAATTATATAACCATTGATCAATAATCCCTTTAATTATTATATATTTATTCATGAACATTTTCAATTATTAGTACCATTTTCCCACTCTTAAGTAGTCAAAGTTTTTAAAAATTATTTTTAAGAAAACCCAAATTTGTTTCTCATTTTAGTCAGAGAACCTGTTTTCTTATAAAAAACCTATGTTTTGTTAAAATGATTTCCAAAATTAATTAAAATTATCTGTTAAAGAAAATTTTACCATTTTTTTCTTTTACCAATATCATATAATGAATCTTCTTGTTACTTTCTAAATAAGTAATTTTCTAACCCTTTTCTGTACAAAAAGAATATTCTTTCTACTTCGCATGAAATGTAAAGATTTATCCACTATCATTTCTTTGAAGCCTCCTTCTCAATTTAAAATGTGTTTTTAAAAGTAAAGGATATTTTCCTCAATAATATTTTTAATATTTAATATTTTATTTTATCAATGAAAATAACCCTTTATTTTACCCCACTTGGGTTTTTTGTATTTATATCATCCTTATTATTCACCTGGATGGATTATTATTGATTTATTCATGAATATTATTCCCATTATCTTCCTTTATTTATTTTTTAGTCTCATTGATGTATTCAATTTCCTATGATCATTGAACTTTTAAATCGTATACCATTTTACATACGGTGCCTACTTTAATAGTATACCATTTTACATACGGTGCCTACTTTAATAGTATACCATTTTACATACGGTGCCTATCTTCTAAATCGTATACCATTTTACATACGGTGCCTACTTTAATAGTTATTTTTTTAATTGGGGAATTATTAATGGATCTGTATTTCTCATCCAATACATTTTTTTATAAGGTGTATTTTTTATTTTTATTATTCAATATGAGGAATTATTTGGATTGGAAATGATAGGTGGAGCCCATACTTTATATAGCACCTCGATGCATCAGTAGGTTATCATGAGAAGACTAATTTCCCAAATGGGTTTCTACCCTTAGTTTTAAACCAACTTGTGAATGGTATTGATGGTAATAGGTTTTCATGTGCCTAATACATGATTTCCATAAATAAATAAATTTCCCTCATATTAGATTTAGTTATTATTCATCCATGATATTTTTCATCGATATATCTATGGATACATTTCATTTCAGTTCATTGATTAATGACATGTTTTTTAGTTTCACAACTTGACATATTAATTTCTTCTTTATCTAGTTATTTGAATAGAATGTGTTTCTAGTTATTACCTTGACATATTACTTATGTAATGTCATTTATTTTATTGATTACATGGCACGTGTGTTCAGTTATTTAACTTTACATACTAACTATTCTCATTGATTAATTATATCTTCTGTTATATTTTTCCCTTACTGGGCATTTGAGCTCACCCTTATTATGTTTCTTTCCCCAAGAATCCATGAAGCATATTATGAAAGAAATTAAAGAATATAATAGATGGATTATAGTTATCTTCAAGATGTTTATTTGTTTAGAAGGAAAAAATATGTTGTAATTTGTGTAACCATTTGTAATGCAACACTCATTTATATATCTAGTTTACCAAAACTACTAAACTGGTTGGTCCTTTGGAAATTGATTCCATATAATCATGCTAATTTATTTAGTAGAAGACACCGACTATGGGTTGTCTGGGGCTAAGTAACTATAGTTAGTATTAGAGGAAGTATATTATCAACCATTGAAACTAGATTTAGGAAAAACTTGATTATAAAACATAATCATAAGACAGAATTCGAGTAAGTATAAATGAAAACACAATAATTATAGAAAAGTATAAATTATGTGGGTCTTATTAGTGATACATCTTTTCTTGGATACTACAAGTGGACATGGTTCTGACATTGATGTACCTAAGAGTAACAACTATGACAAGGAGTTCCGGGCTTGACTCGAGGTAACTTGGTACACGACAATGGGCCTCTCTATGCATCTGGTTTGACACACCCAAGGTATATTCTTAGGATAATCCATGTTTTCTTTACTAAATATTATGAATAATTTGAAAGTATTTTGACAAAAAAATAATCAATGTTAAACCTAAGGAGTTTGATATTGAAGAATAGGTTTCATGATTTAGAAATCCAACTAATGATATTATTTATAGACCCTAGACCAAGGAAGGATCTATGTGTAAATAAGTGAATGAAGTATTTATGTAATGAGGTTCTATTGAAAACCTTTGTTAAAATTTTATTTAGTGATTAACTTAATTTCAAGGATTTCAATCATATATATTTCATAAATTTTGTTAATATGGTTTTAGAAAAGTACAACATATAATTCGTGTGACAACAAATAAAATTTAGAATGGCCAAGAGTCTTGAACCCATTACCGAATGATGATAATAGCTTCAATACAACCATTAACCTACACAATTTTCCATTAATTTTCATTTTTTAGTTAAACAATTTAATGAATAAATATTAATGATGAACCAATAGTTACAATTTTTATTATTAGAAATTAATCTATTAAACATATTTTTTGGGAGATATTTAAAGACAAATAGTAAGACTTATCACTCTTTTATAGGACTTATGATTCTTTTAGTGCTTCTGGTATAAAAAAATCTTTGTTGATAATTAAATTTGGGAATAAAGGGATGAATTATAATTTGGTCGATGCACAACCAAAAGATAAGATTATTCATATGAGATTGAAACCCACCATGTATGAATACTTCATTATATTATTGGTTAGTAAAATTATAACCCATCATTAGTAATTTGGATTCAAAATAAAAATGTAGTATTAATACTTTAATTTCTATTGAACTGATGGCCTTCTAAATCATCAAATATTTATGGATTTGATACCCTCACCATTCCATTTATCATTCAATTTTTTGTGATTGATGACCTCATTCAGTCCCTATAAATATTTATGATTTTCCTTCAAGTATGTATCTTTACTTTCCACTGATTTTCACCTATATATAGGCCTAGTTACATGGTATTCCATGTGACCTTTGTACTTTCAATTCCCTATTTTATAGAATATTACTTATGAACCTTTCTCATGATGTGGGGTTTCAATAATAGAGAGTATCAAAAAATATAATACCATGATTGATTTTAAATTTATAGGACTCAATTTAAATAAGGTGGGGAGAATGTGATGCCCTGAAAAACTAAAGTAAGAACCTTGTGTTCGATAGAGTGTATGACACATGACACCAAGCGTGTAAATAATATCATAATACATTATAATATATTTACAATTTAAAATAGATCACATATATTTTTAAATGCATGAAACACTGATTTATATTGTGTTACCCAAAAGATATTCTTTCCTTGATAGCTTATGTTACATGCAAAAATGACCTTCTTTGATGGCGTACACTATACGCAATACCGAGTCATACTGAGGAACAATATGTAATTAAAAAATTATTATTTAATATAAAAAGATATAAAGTAGAAATTATGAATATCATTAACTAAATTATAAAAATATATGGTTTATAAAACAAAATCATTGGTTACAAATAAATTATAAATTAATATTAGAACTAATTGAATATTAAAAGAATATTTTTCCAAAAAACTATTTTTATGCACACAAAGTTATTGTACCATAATAGATTAAATTAAAATAAAATATTTTGTGATATTAATGTAATAAATATGTTACATATTTAATAAATTATTTTTTATATTCATCCAATAGATTTGGTAAGCATAAGATAAGAGCAAACCCAATATTTCACATTAAAACCTATATATTTATTAAGGATTTTTTCTGCCTTTTATTAGTGAACCTATTTTAAATATTAATTTTGAAACTTTAATAAATTTAATTTCATAAAATAAACTTTTATTTTTAATTAATAATTTCAAAATTATCATTGGGTGAATATTTGGTATTTGTTCAAGAAACTTCATTTTTAGGGAATAGTGAAAAATATTGCATTTTAGTTGAAAATATCCTTTTTCTTTAAAATAATTATTAATGTTAAATTATATTATATTTTCGTTTTAAAGTCATATTTTATCAATTATAAATCTATTAATACAATTTATTTAATTATAATCAATTTAAATTTTTAAATTTACTATAAAAACATAATAACTTTTTGAACATTTTTCTTCTAAAACTAGTTAATCCGTCTGTGTGTAAGATTAAAATTAATACAAATATTGTCAATTCTATGATTTGAATTTCTAAAATATTTCATACACAATTTTAATCAAGATAATATTTTTGTTCTAATAAGATCAACTTATTATTTCACAAAAATGATTAGTGTAAGTGATTAAAATTAATTATAGGGATTAAGGTGTAATTAGGGTTAAAATGGATGAAACCCCTAAGTTTAAGGGCCAAAATGACCTCAGAACTTTTCCAAAACCCATTTTATAGAAATATTTAGGACATTAACCTTACTTTAATGAGTTTTTGTGATTTTTTATGACTTTATTTAGTTAATAACATGTGTGCACCTGACTTCTTTTCAAGAACACCATGTGAGTCCTTTTCCTTCCCTATAAAAGGCCACCAGCTCTACCCATTACTCACACATTAATGCCTCATAAGTTACACCAATAACTGATAAACTTTTCTCTTAACATTCCTCCCCACATCCTAAAATCCCACTTTTGTTCAGATAGCGATCCAAGTAATATTTTGGTATACACCAAATGAAGTTACCTGATTAAGAGGTAACACATTCTCTCATGATATCTAGTTTCATTTACTTTATCCACTCCCTATACATTAATTATTATATGATTTTATATAAAATAAAGAACCCTAAATATACTAGTATGTTTTTATGTTTATATTTATTCTTACACTTACACACACCTCCATCTAATGGGTAACAGACATACTATTTCTGTGTACGACGAACTACTACCTCACAGAACGATGATTGTTCAACTTTACCTACCGCCTCTCATGGTGAAAATTATGAAGTAAGATATATTTATATAAAATATATATGAAATTTATAATGTATTAATTATTATTTAAATTTTATTTATAATATACCTCTATGGTTCCATCATGTGTAAATATGATAATTTCTTATGAGCAAGTGTGGACTACAGTCCCCTCAAAGCGATACGACTCGTTCAGGTCAAACATAGAACGTATAAAGGTTTTTTATAATAAACCTATAAAAAATATATAACAAACATATGATACTTTAATTTATAAAATACATATGTATCATTTAGTTTTAATTCTATTAATTCAACAATGAAATGGAAGTAGTGGTCATGCGTATGTACGACCTACCGTCTCCATGAATGGTTCACTTCATTACTAATATCCAAATTTTATGGACTATTATAAATAAAAATTTAATGAATATATATGATAATTATTCATTATTTATATTATTTATATTATTTAACCATGATATATTTAATAAGAACAACAAATAACAGGCCAAAACATTCTTGAGGAAAGTAGGCAATTAACACCCAAAATAGTTGAAATAATGAATGAGTGTTAACAAATGGGTAATAAAATATTATAATAACTTAATATATGATATTATAAACATTTGTATGATTCTGTTATTGGTATTTAATGTATTTTAAACCATTATAAAGGAGGATAAATACCACCCAAAAATATAAAGGTTAAGGTAAGGGGATTTCATCTCACGTTTAATTTACGTGAGATGCATGTTAAGTTCACCAATCCTTTATTTTGTGTGGTGTAGCTACTTCCCATTTTGTCATATGATATCATGAATTAATTTATCTTCATGGTATTTAGATGATTCATTTGATGATTATCACTTTTGTTTCTTTCTATTCATATGTAATGGATTCTTGTCTCATTTTCATTACGTGAGGTATACCTAATTCTTGCGCCCCAAATTTATTATATATGGCGTACTTAAAGCCACATTACCTTATAATATTAATAACCATATTATACTCATGGTATTAAAAAGTATTACTTAATACCTTTGGGTTTTTCAATTCATTTTTACCACATTAGTAAGGGACTTCCATCTCACCTTTTACATTTGTGAGACAAATGTCATATTCACCAATTAATTCTTTTGTGTGGTGTACCTACAACCTATTTAGATATATCATATAATAAATTAATTTAAATTAATGGTATTTAAAATTTAAATTTAATATTATTATTTCATGAGGAATATTTATAAAAAAATTTAATGTGGTATAAGACACTTTTGAATGTTTAGAGATTATTTTCATCAAGATTAATCTGAATAATCATTCAATGGAATTTCCATACAAGGAAATTATATAACAATTTTCAGTAATACCTTTCATTATTATCTATTTATTCATGATCATTTTCATATATTAGTACCATTTTATAACTCTTTGGTACTCAAAGTGTTTAAGAAACCCCAAATTTATTTCTCTCTTCAGTAGGAGAAAATATTTTCTTCTAAAACCCCATGTTTTATTAAAATGTTTTCAAAAATGATTTTAAAATGATTTGTTAAAGAAAAATTAACCCATTTTGTCTTTTACCGATATCTTATATGGAAACTTATTGTCTCTTTCCAAACTATTCATTTTCTATTCTTTTTTTGTACAAAAGGGACATTCTTTTTACCTCATACGACATGTATGGATTTATCTGCCATCATTTATTTGAAACCTCCTTCTCAATTTCAAAAGATTTTTCAAAAGTAAATGATATTTTCCTCTGGAATATTTTTAAAAGTTAATCTTTTATTTCATGATGAATAAAGACCCTCTATTATACTTCACTTGGGATTATTAAATTGATATCATCCTTAATCTTCCTATAGATAGTTGATTATTTATTTTTACAAGGATAATATTCAAATTCACTTAGATGATTTATTTTTTATTCACCTTGAAGTATTCAATTTACTATGATCATTGAACTTTTAATTCCCCTTTATTATCCATTCCATTTTTCATGGATATTACTATTTTTTAAATTGTATACCAATTGACATATGGTGCCTACTTTGACAGTTATTTTATTAATTAGGGATTTTTTTAGATCCATAATTCTCATACAATACAGTTATTTGATATGGAACTTTATTTATTTTGAATATTAAATATGATGAATTCTTTGTACAAGAAATTATAGGTGGAACCCATACTTTATATGTCACCTCGATGCATCTAAAGTTTCTCATGAGACGAATAATTGGGCAAATGGATTTTTACCCTTAGTTTTAAACCATCTTGTGAATGGTATTATTGTTAATAGGTTTTAATTTTCCTAAAACATGGAATCCATAAATAAATAAATTTCCCTCTTAATGGTTATAGTTAATATGCATCCATGATATTTTGCACCGACATATCTATGGATACATTTCATTTCAGTTCATTGATTAATGGAATGTGTTTTTGTTTTATACCATGCCATATTTATTTTTCCTTATCTAGTTATTATAATGGAATGTGTTTCTAGTTATTTTATTTTTATATTTCTTATGTAATTTCATTCAGTTTATTGACTACATGGAATGTGGGTTTAGTTATTTACGTTTCCATAATGAATATTTTCATTGATTCATTATTTATTCCACTATATTTTTCCCTTATTGAGAATTTGATATCACCCTTATTATGTTTTTCTCCCATGGAATACAAGAGGCATATTATGAAATAAATGTAGGAATATACTTGATGGATTAGAGTTATCCTCATGCTGTTTTTTTAGAAGAGAAAAATATGTTGTAATTAGTGTTTCCATTTTTAATGCAATAATCATTTATGTATCTGGTTTACCAAGACTAATAAACTTATAAGTCCTTTGGGTATTGGATCTATGTAATCATAACAATGTATTTATTAGCAGACACCAGCCTTGGGCTATCTGGGGCTGGGTCACTACAAAACATACAAAATAAAAAACAATATGATCTACTTCCAACACAAAGGCCAACCACATTCTCAGTCTCAACAATTCTAGAGGTATTCCAACCCAATCTTGAGACTCCATATAAACATATATTCTCAATAAAGAAACATTGGGCCTTGGAAATATCCATCATGCAACCTATGATATAACCTGAAAGTTTACATCAAGTCTATAGGGACACCAAGGGGCACGTATAGGGGGTGGGAAATAAATCACAGTAGGCCACCCCCAATGCTAGACATATAATATACTTTTATAACTACTTCATGCACATGTGATATGCCCATACAATCCAAAGTATAATAACATCTAGAATAATTAAAAAACATTCAAAAAAGAGGAAAAGAAAAAAGACAAAATCTAAAAAAATTCTAGTATGACACCTGAGGTAAATCCACCCCCGCTATAGACCATGCTAAGGGATTTATAGAATGTGACCCACCCTCCCACTTGATAACTTCCATGCACACAATATATGTGTAGGAGCTCCAAGATGTCTAAATGAAACATGCATGAATGTTAGACCCTAGGTCATAACCATAGGTTCCCACATGACAAAGCACATTTACCATGCCCTAGGACCCCAAAATCACGATCTGAACTAGCGAAATGAACATCTAGGTCGACACAATTAATGAACCCTTTAGTCCTAAGGATCTTATAAAATGAATCAGGCACCATCTATGGACCCAAAAAAAGTGGGATCCATATATTAAACTAGGATTAATCAATATCCATAACCCTTGGAAAAAACATCATCAATTGTAAAAAAACTACAGTGCGAGTTCCTCGATAGGTCATGATCTTGAAGACACCCTTGAGTACCATCATAAAAAACCCATAATAAACCATGAGAAAAAAACACATAAAGTGATTCTTGTATCCTCCAATGTCCTATGGTACACTCCCCACCATAAATATTTCATTAAACTTATCCTGAATGAGAACCAAGTCTCACACTCACATGGGAAATGTCCAAATGAAACAAGTTTATTTTTTTTAAATCCCCAACCATGATCCTTATGCATATAGGTTCTTAAAAACTAAACCATACACTACACTCTTTTACAATAATGAGCCATATCTCTCATTACAAGATAAACCACACAACCACCCTCCACTCAGTCATCAATTAAAATCCATATACATCCAACCATGCTTGCACTATGCTACCCAAAGTGCAACCAAATATGTAGGGAAATGAAACCAACAAGACATTACCTACATCACCATCCACACAAAAAGGATAATTCAAAGCATTCCACTTCACACACACCAGGAATCATCCTAAATAATAAAATTTTAGTAATAGCCAACATCCCTACATAGAAAGAACAATCACACCCACCCAAGTCATTGATGATGGCTAGAACACAAGCCCCAATGTATAATCTAGAAAACAACACACAACAAAAAAAATCCCTCCCAAAGAACATGGACTTGGGACTTTAGGGGAACTACCACCTCAGGGAAACTCAAGCCCAATCCAAAGATACTTGAAGCATTTATACCATCATCGAGCCACTAAAAAGGAACTTATATCCCATTAGTGACCACAATGGTATATATACATACCTAGAAAAAAGGATTGCAAATCCAATACCATTGAACCTCTCAAAATAAGATCCATGTGACTTTTCATAAGAATAAAATATATATTCATGTGGTTTATTTGAGTATAATTCCACCAAGTAATTATTAGATAAAACATCATATGAGAAATTGTTTCCACATTAATCTACTAAACCTCCACCATTATTAAAAACACTATTGATAGGAATATATCATGTGAATCCCACATTACTATAATGATACATGAACTCTAGAATATTTCCCAAGGCCTGAGATCCAAAACCAAAATAAACCAAAATCCCACAAACCCAAGTGCATCATGCTTAGTCAAATCACAAAATTGTAAAAATAAAATAAAATCCTATAATAGTAATCCAACCTTATAGAAGCTTTTAGTTCTTATCAGAAAAGGTGTTTATGATATAGTAGTCTGATATCCATTAAAAGTTCTAACACATTCCCGAACTACCAATATACAACTTCCATGAATAATAAAACTAGACATACATAAAACCATTTCGTAATTAACTGTCATGGGTCAACCTAACTATCTCCCGATATGGCTCACCACCGGGCTTCAGAATGCTTTTCTATATTCAAGAGGATTCTAAATAGTAGTGAGGGTTTGAAAGATAAATTTGAGGGATTATACCCTCCGTTTAGAGTTTATTAGAAGAAAAAACAACCAAACATACACAATGATAACCCTTAGAGTATGCATATTAAATAACTCAAATAGAATCATGCTATAGTAAATGGAATTAATTACACAATCATATATATTTAAAAAATACAAAACATACAACAATATATCACCCATGGGGCTAAACAAACATAAAAATTTAAAAAAATGAAAATAAATAAAACATGATCTATGACCAATACCGAGCCTGACCACATACCTGTACTTCATGAAATTTGAGTTTCACCAGTCTGATTCTAAGACTCCACATGAGTGGGTCCACTCAATCAAGAAACACTTAGCCTAAACCCCATCCATTGTGAAACATGTGATCAAAATATAATGTAGACATCACGTGTCCACATGGAATGAGGTTCACATATAGGGGAGAGGAATAAATCTCAGTCACTCACCCCCAATGGTGGAACTATAATATGTTATCATAAACAGTGGATGAAAACATGATATACCAATCATAGACTAAGAATAGTAATAGATGGAATAAAGAAAAAACTATATAAAAAATGAAGTGGTAAAAACAAAAAGGGAAACAACCAAACTAGGGTACTAGTATAACATCCAATGTAAATATATATCTGGTCTTACCCCTGTAAGAAGATTTATAGCTTGTAGCTCACCCTTCTATATAATAACTAGTGTATCTTCCAAATCTTAAAAGGATATCCAATAAGTCCAAATAAAAAAACATGAATTCTAGACACTAGGTCATAACCATAAGCATCCACACAAAACATAACACCTACAGGGCTATGTGAACCTAATAGAAGGATCTAAACTAGAAAAAAGAATATCTAGGTCAACACATGTAGAGAATCCATCAGTCATGACGGTCCTACAGATCGAAGCAGGCTCCATATACATACCAAAAAAGGTGGGTTTTATACATAAAACTAGAATCAACCCAAAACCATGGACCCATGATCACAACAACATCCATTGTATATAAAACCCACTCTGTGAGTTCCTTGACACCTCACGATCCTAAAGACACTCTAGAAAAAGGTGTGATAATAAAATCGATGGGGGTGAACTCATTCTGATAAATCATTATCTCTCGAATCCAATATAACCATATCCATCCAATGGATGAGATAACTAAATAAAAACTCAAGGATAATTCTCAATACAATATATACTAAGGTTCTCTTCATCAAACCAATGTCTTAAGAAGAAACTACCTCAAACATCACGTAAAACGGAAAACTAAATGTGGGATGATCCAGACTAGAACACACCATCCAAAAATATGAAACAGTAGTGATGGTAAACTCTTGGAAAAAAAATCATGAGGCCTATCTCAACACCTAGGATCAAAATATCCAAAAAAATAGCCAACAGAGTCTCTTAAAAACCCACCTTTGGGCCAAACCAAAACTATGAACTCTGATTGTTGTCGAAGGCATATAATAAAGTGATGTAATATTAGGGACTCCACCAATACACCCAAGATCTCAGGAAAACCCCATATAAACATTCCAAATTGTCCCAAAGGGAAAGAAAAAATAAAGACACACTATGAGAGGTATCATATGCTCATCTAAAACATAGGTCATGCCCAGTAAAAAAACATACCAAAAAACCCTCAATGGAATTCACTTGATACTTGATAAAAATATACCCAATGGTCCATCTATTAACAAATAATTTTCACAAGGGTGTTTACTATGATCTACATGACCAATTTAAAATAAGGACCCAATAATACCTTCTTTCCATGATCTATAACATAGAAAATAACCCACTCACGAAAAATTAATCTATCCTCCCTCAAAATAAACCCATACATAGGTACCAAATCTCCCATAATGGCATCCAAAAAACACCATTCCACTAGGGTATCCTCAACAACTAACTATAGAAACCACTAATCACTCAATCAATAACCAATATATGAGGAAAAAACAAGATTCCCCTATATTTATATCAATATCTTGATAGCACCTAGTTGTAGTCTATATCCCATGGAATCAACCTGGCCTAAAACCTCTGACATCTATGTTCCTCAAAACCGAGAGCTAAACCTCAAATACTCCAACCTTGAGCAACTCGTCCCGAAATGCGTGGAAAAAATAAGGTTTCCTTAAATAAAAAAATTGATCCCATATTTTGAAATCCATAAAAAATAAGCTCAAATATATCTGTATGGAACACTTGATCTAGGCCAATCAATTAGCTCACAAGCCACATCTAGGCCTCACAGCTCTAAACCCAACCTTCAGAAGGATTCTAAAAAAACATCAATAAAGTCATCTGAACAAGATCATCTATAAAAAACACCATTTAGATGGAATCGAAATGGAAAAATAATTTAATAATCACTATCTATGTGAAAAACATACAAAATGGACTACTCACAATTCTAATTTGATTATAGGGTGAAAAAAGGTAAAACTTGTCAATGTAGGAAAATTATGTGGATTTCACATAGTGGTATAGAACGTGTATCCATAAACATCCTCCCTAGGTTTGTACCTCGGTCCACTTGACATGTAATTTTATGATTTAGAGGGTGTTTATTCCCTGTACATCATGTATACCCCACTTGGGTACCAACCCTTGTACCAAACCCCACTCAGCATGTACATTGTCCACTACATGGTGTGTACCACCCCATACATGGTTTTTACCCCACATGATTCCCCAACCATATACCCATATATGTACTCCACACATGGATTTATGCAAAACACATTACATGGCCACTAGTCATGTACCACGCAGGAGGTCTTGTCGTGTACCCCACATAGCCATGTGCTCTAGTACACCTTGATTCACAACTACATGGAGTATACTCTAGGTATATGGTGTATGGTCCCAAAAAAATCATATTATTATAATAAGAAAAATACATATCATGTGTCCTATAAACTTCATTCCATGTACATGGTTATTACTGAATGAGAACCCCTCAAAACTGGCTAAAACACCCTATTTCACCCCAAAATCCACAGATAGACCAAAAAAAGGACCTTAAAAACCAAAAAATAGATTTAAAAATTAAAAACAACTACGCTATGTGTATTTATGATGAAAAAATAAAAATTATCCCATATCTATGATGAATCTTTTTAATCTTCACACTAATCTATTATTTGCATATATTGCAAGATGATCCATCATGACCTGAGATCCACTTTGGTGCCTCCTCCTTTCCCTCACACTCTTCTCTATATCCCTCTCTTAGATGAGAGACACCCAGTAGGGGGTCTTCATATTTTTAAATCCAAAGGGGTAAGGAAAAATAAATAGATAAAAATTTAAAATAATTAAAACAGATAAATATTAAATTAAGAAAAGGGGACCGCGCACAGTTCCTGATACACGATTAGGCCTCACCTAAACCCCCCTATTTTAGACTCAACCCCATAAAAGGAATCCCAATCCAACACTCTGTTTAAAATATATCATCAAATAAACTTTTGTAAATAAATTAATATTTATTTAATTAATATTAAAAATTCCTTAAAATTATTAATGGCTCAGATTTCCCCCAAATCCCATCCTATGGTAAACACCCCATTTTGAGACCAATAAAGTGGTCGGAAATATTATCTGATATCATCTAATGGTATAATTTACAATTTCCTCAAAAAACTCCAAGGAAAAAAGGTTCAAATTTCCCTTAATTTTTATTACCCATAATGAGGTGGGTCCTCACTTTATCATTGATTAAAATAAATGTATAACCTCACATATATTTCATCAATGAGAATTACTCTATTAATTGTGTTTTTTTAAAATAATTGAAAATTTGGAATTGAGGGAAAATTTATTGGATTATGATTATTTAATTGGGATGATAGAAGAATATTATTTTGTAACTGGTATATGTGATGTATTATATGTTTTAGGATCCATAAATAATGAATTCAGATAATCAATAAAAATTCTATGTATACTAATTTATTTATCTAACTTCTGATACAGAAAATATAATTTCCACCTAATGATGATAATAAATTAGATAAGTAATATTTTAGTGATATAATGGTAGTGTATATAATTACTCTTGATTAGATTCTATAAAAACATGTGTGTCTTCACATTATATTTTTAATAATAGTAGTTGTATAAAAAGTTTAGGTAAAAAAATTTAGGTTTAATAGAATAAATATTTTGAAACTTGGGTCCAGATTTACACCATATGAGTTGGGGTGAATTGGGATGTATTGAAAAAATATGTTTATATTTATAATAAATTATATCTTCTCTTCATGTTGGAATACACTTTGAATATATCATCTAGGTTCAATCAAGTTCAAAAATAGTAATGATTGAAGTACACTATAATTTTACTTTGTCAACCATAACAGAGTTTATCCATAAAGAATATATCAATGAAAAATAGATTTTCTAATTGACCACTACTTCAGAATTATAAGATTATAATATTTAGGATAATCTCACTGGTCATGAAAACACCATGACCTCTTCCAGTCTTCCAATCTCTACGTTGAATAAGGTTACAAAGATATAGTTGACGTGAAAGTCAGATTAACACATATATTATCTACCTGGTTTCAAATGGATTTATTAATACTTATTATATGATGTAGAAGTAATTGTGAAACCTGAAATGATTTCACTATAGAAGATTATGGAATCCATACATAGAAGTGGAAATAAATAATACTATAAATTTCATGTTTACTTTATACTGATGTAAAACATTAGTATCTATATTCACTATTTTTAGTTGATAAAGACCAAAAAATTGAAATCCAAAGGGAATCCCTCCCCCATAGGTTTCCATGGGTTATGCCTGAATCTCTCATAATATGGTCTTAATCTAGTATCTTCCATGATGTTCTAGAACCTTATAAGGATAAAGAGGAATATGAAGAGAGATTTGAGTTCCTGGGATTTTTCCAAGCATGAAGCACTCACCCGTTCTACCATCACATGGAAGTGGTATCTTTTTAGGCTCCTTTAGAATAATCTTTTATAATCCATTCATTAACTCATTTGTTGTAATTCATGAGTTAATTCCTCATCCAACACATGCATCACATAGATGAATTAATTTCCCTTCACATTACATCATATGTAACTACCCTTTAAATGAAATCTATCATGGAAGGGATTTTTAAATGATTTCAATAATCCTTAATTAGGAAATGATAATAGATAAAAACAAAATTTCATGCATTTATCCATCCTATAAAATGTTGAGCAATTATATTATCAAGATATAAATCTCACGTATATCAAAATATGTTGTTGAAAACATACTCTCAATCCTTTTCTTAATGAACTGTTAGTGGCAACGTATTCTAAGGATAGGATTAAGAATATATTTGTTGCTACATATCCTCAAGCTTATTATTTAGATCATATAAACTCTTTCAATATGACACTTATACTAAATCATAAAATATGTTATACTATTTCACTTTATATTATATCATATACCATATCGTATGAAAATATAACAAAAAAACATTTGGATATCTTCCAAAAAATGAAATTTTATAATTAAATTCATCATGTATCATATGTAATACTTTATTAAAACCCAAAAAACTCATTATAATTAACTCTAAAATAATTTTAGATGATATCACTATGTTAAACTAAATTATCATTAAAATTTATGGCCATATAGGCCTTTGTATCCTTAATAAATATGAATAATTGAATTTATAACTATAAAAAATAGTGGCCTATAGAAAAGAATATTTGTTACTCAAGATACATTGGGATCTGGTTAGATCTCAATCAAACATATGGATTTTTATACATGTGTGCACCACTCAGATGACATTCTAAAATGAACTATTATACATTACATTTTTCCAAGGAATTAATTGACCATGGGACATAGAGAATGTCACTACCATATATCTAACTTATATATTATAAATTCTCTTAGTATAGACTAGTGAGGTTAATGAATATGTCTCATGACATTCAACATTATGGATAAGCACATCACATGTCCCTCATAAAAATAAATAATAACATCAGTACTATATAGGTGTAGTTTCACACTCCCTAGTATCTCTTAGTAGAGGGCCCAAATTTAATAGTTGTTATATGAGAGGAAAAATACCATCTTGTTTGAGCTCTAAGTAAAGATATTATCATTAATATACCCAACAACCCTGATTAAATAATCCTTAAGGATTAAAAAAATTGTATCAAAGTATGAAGGATATCATTCTAGGAATCTCTATGACCTCATGTAAGATGAATAATATGATCCATGAACCCCTAGTATACCAAATACATAGAGTATAACGCTCTGTGTGGTATACATAGTGGGTCATCGAGTGCATAAAAACAATATTTATGCCTCATGGGATTATTTTATATCTTGATTCCAAATCCCCACACATGCTAACCACAATATTTTTCCATAAACTATAATACTATATAAATAACATTAGTTAGGGATAACCCAAATTCATACTTTTAGAGGTGAATTGTCATTAAATTTCATGAAATTTATATTAGTTCATATATATATACAACCAATGTGAAATAATGATTAATTAGGGATGGAATTTTATATTATACATTATATATTTGTTAAAATATTTTAACAATACTTAACAAATTTCAAAATAGAAACATGTCTTATCATATCAAATAAGATATAATACCATATTATCCTTATTTGTACTACATAGTCTTGGTTTTTGTCAACTCATTACATCTATATATATTTCTTATCACATATCTATGTGACTATAAGATAAAAATATCCCACTAAACACTTTAATGAGTAACATTTGTGAAGAAATAATTTTTTAATAATAGTAAAATTTATGAATTATATTTCTAATGTTCAACTACTTAACAAATTAAAACTTTTTAACTCTACAATATCAAATTATATGACATTAGTAGCATCTATTTTATACTTCTTCCTTTTATAAATACATCATAATTATTCTTGGAACCATTTCCATCACACTTTTATTTTATATTTATTGGTAAATAATATAAATACTTAGATTATTACCTTAAAAAATATCTGAAAATATTTTAGGATAAAGTCTAATTAACTTTCTTATGTTAACTAAATGTAACAATTACAATCTTCTTTATTTTTATAAAATAAAACTATTTTTTCATATCAAGTATAATTCATATTATTTTTTACTGTAGTAATCCTTCATAAAATAGTGATATACACTTTCTTATATTACTTAAATGTAACTCATTAAATTTTTCTTTATTATCACTTATCCTAAGATATTTTGGATATTTATTTAAAATCAAATTAATTTTAGACTGGTATAATACATTAGTTATTAACTTATAACTTTTTTATGGTCAAATATACTTGAAATAACATCATAGACATAATTATCTTCAAAATATCATGTTAGTAAATAAATCATGTTTTATTTTAATTGGAATATTTAACAAATAAATGATTTTTTACATATAATATGTTATTATTATATATTCTTGGGGAATTTTATTTTTCTAATAAGACTATTAATTAAAATATTCTATTTATGGGTGATGGGAGAATCTTCACTCATTTTTTAACAAATATTTGGATAGACATTTTATCATGGGTAAAACATTTTTATACTTATATCTTTTTACAAATATGTTATAGAATCTGATGAATTATAAACTATTTTTATTGAATTTATTATCTTGTATTTATTTTAACATATATTTATTAAAAAAACACCTTACCATATAAGATATTGAGATTAAAATACATATATTTTACAAAGATTCAATTAATCTTGACAAACTCCTTCACATTAAAATATTTTATGTAGAAACTCTTTACATCAACACATAAATTAAAATTACAATATATATTAATTATTACATTTATTTTGAACTCTTATATATTTTAAAAAATAATAATGTATACATTTTCTATCATATACCCTTTAAAACGAAAGCATTTTATTCTATAATTTTGATACATAACATGGAAATTCTATAGAGTTTTATAGGCTCCTTCATGTATCCTATAAATTTCCATCCTATATAATAATTAATATTTCCTTCTTTATTTTATCATTTGGTTTCAGTTACCTTAAATGGACACTATAAGTAACTTTATTAGAATCCCTAAAAATATTTTATTCTTTTAGTTTTAATATTTATCCATTTATAAAATTTATACTTCCCAATCATATCATATGTAAATCTTGGATTGTTAAGTGAAAAATACTTTACCATATCTAACATATGGATAAACTCTACTCTATTATTTATAATTTTAACTCATAGGGTTTCCAATATAAGTTTTACTTAAATAAAATATTGTGATTTGGTAACCTAAATTCATGGTTTATCCATTTCAACCATAACTTACACATGATAATCCATGTGTACCCTACTATAGTAGAACAAACCCAGTTGAATGATTGATGTCTTGATATGATATCCTTTAAAAGGAATCCAATACTAAGTAATTATAAGGGGATTTAATATAAATATCATGGAAAATATTATTCCTTTTATGTATTCATGCTTCTAGGATTTAGTTAGTAGTCATATTCTCTCATACAAATCATTATGTTTAATCCATATTTATGTGTAAATCTGTATAAAAATAAAATCTTGTGTTACTAACTCAAAAATATATGAAAAATATAGTAAAAAATGTCCAAATTAATCTCATGAATAAGGTAAATTAAATTTTAGTCTAAATTTTAATAATTATATGAAATTATAAAAACCTTCATGAGTATGTTTTAGGCTATAGATATCCAACCCCAACAATAATCCTTTAATCTAGTTTGACATCTGACCTAAATTCCCCTTACATGAGAATACATTACTTAATAGATAATATAATTAATCAAAACATAAACACCAATTATTTATAAAATATATAAAATAATTAAATTATTGTTTATAGATTCAGTTATAAACCAATGTCAATGTTGATGGAAACAAAATCCTTTTATCATACATAGCATGTAACTATCAAGATGCTTGTATGGAAATCACATAGAATAAAATTAGTATTTAAAATAAGGCATATACTATTAAAAATATAAAAAATTTATGAATATTAATAATAAACAAGGGAATAACTTTTATTTAAATAAACATTTCATATATTTTAAACATTAGATAAATATTTATGAACAATTCATAAACAAAAGACAATAATAAACACTTTATAATTAAGCTATTTGTTATAGACATTTCATAATACTAAATATAAACACATTATATTAAATTTATAAAATAAAATCCTTCATATTATAAATAATTTCCTTTAAATATATATTATATATTTTTAATTATAAATGATTAATAATCTAATTTTAATTATGTAAAAAATTATATAATATAAATATAATATATAAAAAATTATTCAAACCTTGATCATATCAATCATCAAAACTCTTTTGATGTGGTCTAATAATTTTCCAAATAAGGATATAAATTTGAACAAATAAAATTACGTATTACAAACAATTCATAATTTAAATGTATGGATTTTTTAATTTGGACTTATTTTTATAATTTATAAAAACATAATAAATTACCCTTAAAATTTTAAATATATAAATTTTATATAAAAATTATAACTCATGACATATAATGGATCTTGGTATACATTACCATATAACATATTTTCAAGGCTCACAACTATGACTCTATTATCACATAATGTAGTTTCAGGATATCACTTGAGATTAAAATTTTAAATAATGTATTATCATGACCACTTGTGGAGATTATGTTATCGCATAATGTAGTGTTATACTTTTTTCTAAAATATTTTATCATCTTAACATAATTTTGGGATCCCAAAAAAGATTATGTTATTAATATAATGTAATGAAAAAGGTCATTAGCAAAGTATAAATTATTCAATTACATAGTATAAAACCCATAACATGAGATTACATTATCTCATAACATAATATCAAGTTCTATTTGATATTACATTATCAACATAACATAATATCAAGGACCCTTCTTGAGACTACATTGATGCTTAACAAAATTTCATGTTCTAACATGATTTTACATTATAGTAATGTAATCTCAGATAGACTATTCTTCATTTCAGAAAAAGATTTCGTGAATATAAAATACATGGAATGGTATGATACTAATAACAGTTATGTAGTGGTATAATAACACTTATCATAGAAAGCATAATGGATTAAGAAACCCAAACCAGTTTTTCCATTTATGATTATTGAAACCATGTATATATCAGGAAATAAAGAATAGTATAAAAATTATGTGTACTATAAACCAATGATAAATAGTAGAGTATATCTTAATCATTTGTAGTTAACAAATATTAAAAAATTCATTTCCAAAGGGAGACCCACATATAGTTGTAATGATGGTTTATTCCTAATTCCCTCATCATACAGGTGGAATCAACTATCCTCCATAATGTTTTATCACATAATATTGTTAAGGGGGAATAAAATCAGAGCTTCAAATTCCATGTATTTTTTGAAAATTATGAAGAAATCACCTGTGGTAAAATCATTTTTATGTGCCCTATTTATAAATACCTTTTGGATGCTCCTATATCATTTGTGAATTAACACGATCATTATAATGACTGAGTTAATCCCACATCAAATACATGAATTTTATAGAGGAATTAATCTCCCTTAATGTTATGTATAATGTAATGGTCCTTTAAATGATATCCAGTGTGAAATTGTTCCTTGAATAATTTTAGTTGTCATTTATCCTCTAATTATAGTAGATAATAGAGTCATCTCATGCATACTAAAATCCCACCATATGTTGAGGTAATATAATTTTAAGATATTCATCTCAGGAATATAAAATTATGTTGGTGGAAATATACTCTTAAGAATTTTATTAGGGATAAATTTGTGGTAATGTTTTCTCATGTTATTCATAAAGACATGTTAGTGACTATATATCCCCAAGATTAGACTTTAGGGTTTATCATATTCTTCATATAGAATAAAATATTCAACACAGAAAAAATGTGTATTATCCATGATGTGTATTACGTTTAATTACAAATATTATTAAAATTAACATCAAATTAATCTATGAATACCAATATTCAATATAGCATAGATTTATCACAGATCGCCTTACATTTCCTTATATTAAATAAAATTCATTATTGATTCAGTTTTTCTTAATCCTTCTGCAATCCTCTATTTCATTTATATGTGTAATAATTATATAATTTTAAATTCAATTGTAATTATATTCCTTGAATATTTTAATTTTATATTCAAAATTCAAGTATAAGGAAAATTTCATCTTCATTCACTTCAATTACAACCCATGGATAATATTCAGATTGATTTCAACAACAAAAATTTGAATAGGTATTTATTTATTTCAAAAATAACCCCAAAAACATAATGATATTATACATTATTCCACTCAAATTATCTTGATTTATAGTGATCACATCATGGAATATATATAAGCACCTAGTTTTTTCAAATTCATTCCCTTCAATATTGGGTGATCATACATGTCTAAGTGATAGATGGAAGGGTATAAGTGGTTTTTGAAATGGGATAATGACTAGAAAAGTAGTATTACATCATTGACCATTGAACCATATAGTGTTTTAGTTTTGAGTTGGATATTTTATTTTGATGTCATGTTTAAAGTTTAGTGTCATGGGATGAGTAGTTTTGGTGGTTCTTCCTCCAAGGAGGTATGTGTTCCATAGAGGTGGGATTATCCATAGGGATTAAGGGGTAAGTCTTAATGTCTATATCTCCTATTATGTGGTAATGTAATGGAACATGGGTTACATTTGGGGTCTTTAGGACTACAATTTCTATATCTCTATTTATTTGGGGTATCCATGACATAATGCATCGGTTGTAACATAACATTAACCATTTTTTGTAGGTTATGGGTGAAGATATGGTGTGAATTATAGTTTATATTTTTGAGGGAGGTTGGACTGTGATCCATTTCATCACGGCCTTCCTTGTTTCATGGTAATTTGGTTGAAAAACTAACATATTAATTTTTATCTAAGGGGTTTTTTCGTAGTTAGTTTAGGTGAAAAATTGTATAAATACAAGATCCCTCTTGAAATATATTATTCTATTCCACTCTCCTTCTAACCATAGGAAACTAGATGGAATATTTATGATACTTTAAGCCCACCTTTTAGGATTTATCCCCTACTTATAGAGATCACCCATTGGTATTCTAAGGTATTTAGAGTTCCATATGGAAGAGGTGATCGAATATCAGTGCTCATTATTCTATTCTTTCTTAGATAATATTGAATTATCTAATTGAGGAAAGATATTCATTACATATGCATTTGTTTTATATGAAATTTTTTAAGTATCATGTTTTTTTATATGGTTAAATGGTGTAATTAACCTAAATAAAGATAATAACTATATTAAAGAGTTAATAATATGGGATGTTGTAGTTTCATGTTTGAATACTATTTTATGATTTCTCTTGAGATTTACAAGGTAGTATGTTATATACTTACGATGAATTTTATTAAATTTTAGCTTGATTTATGTGTTATAAATGTGATAATAATTTTAAATTATATAATTATTAAAGAAATAATGAAATTGGAATGATAATTTGATTAGTGTTTTTGTTTTAAAACTATTCAATATTTAAGTAGTGATTTAATCATGGTTAATATTGATTCTTAGCTATTTTTTTTGATTTTGATAATATCTTTCAGGTCATTGAAAAAATTCATAATTAATTAGATAATCCCATATAGTAATAAAAGGGTTGTTTTCTTAAGATAATATGTTAGGGAAAAGCAGTCTGATTATTTTTTGTTAAAGGATTGAATGCCTCGATATTATAGCCTTATTTTACCCTTTTAATTTCCATGTTCAAAATATTTTTTTTCTATTTTTGTACTCTAGTATTGTATATCAATATTTGTTATGTGGGGTATGGTATCACTATGAAAGGTGTAAGAAGTAGATAGTGAATATTTCTTGATACTTTTCTTTGAAATGTTGATGATGTTAGGCTAGATGGCATAGGATGAGATAAAGGATTTCTTATTATCATGTTTCTATGTGAGTCTTGTTGTTAGGTTTCTTGGATAGGGTTAATAGTGGCCATTTTTATCATTATTGATGTTTAATTTTAATTGATAGTTGTTGGATAGTTTTATTTATGTCTTCTAACTACCTATTGTAATTTGTCTATTCACTGTGAGTGAATCTTCTTATGGTATCTTAGGATGAGTCCTAGAGTACTTGGAATTATGAAAATTTCAATTGAATAATTAATGAACTCATGGTATGGGTAACATTGATGACAATAATGGTTGATAAATTATATGGAAACTTGGGATAGTTGAACAGAATTCTAGAAGGATAATGATATGGAAATATAGAAAATTATAATATGAATTTATAAATTACTATTGTATTAAGATGAAATAAAATGGTTAACTAAAATTTTAGATGGGTTAAATAATGAATGAATAGTAATTACTAATTATTATTTAAAATTTTTAATGATGTTTTTTTATTAGGTTTGTTTTATTTCATAATGTCTAGTCTTCTAGACGTTAGTGGTGGCAGCTGAGTGTCATGTGGGATGATATTTGTAGCTAACTATAATTATCGGTAGTTTCCCCGAGTGTTGTTTTGTGCTATATTTATTCTTATATTTTATGATTTCATAGGATTCACCACATGTGTTGGTCAGATATCTGATGCCCAAATTTTTTGGTTTTGGGTATTTTCCTCAATATACAGGTTGGTGGTGGAATGGATAGATGACTTCTCCATCTTCCCCATTCTCTATTAAATATTTTATGATGAGTAGTCATATCAGGGATATAATTGATTAAGGTATGGGGTATGTATCTATATCGGTTTTGATGTATCATAGTTGTACTATACATGAATATATGTGTTGTAGTTGCTTAGGGTTATATAATATTCTTGTATCCAGTCACAGTGAAAATGGTTTTGCATGGGTGTAAATGAATGGGTTTTTATATATTTAGGAATAATTATTGATACATAGGATAGAGATTCATTGGACTTACTTATTGGTTATGGATGAGATGATGGTGATGATATTATGAAAAGTTTTGTGGGATGTATGATGAGATGTGATAGACATGCATGGGGTGTTGGATGACTAATATAAGGTATGGGAGTATTGGTTGTTTGGTATTAGAGAATGAGAATGATAACATAGTGGGGATATGGAAGTGATGTCACTTTCTTACATATATGTTTTGATAATGATAAGATTAATTCTATTCATTACATGGTAAGAAAGACTTGGACGAATGGTAAGCAGTTTTCCTATTTTGGTAATGAGTTGTTTCACTTTTTTTCCCTCTTATATTTAGTATGATTCATTCAAATTTTCATGATAGGTTCTATGTATAATCTTACTAAATATAATTATATTTACACCTTATGTATATATAAAAAATTTTAGGTCTGTAGAAGCTGGTAAGTGATCAAGTTGGGTGTTACTAGCTCTTGGATTAGCTATTGGATATTTTGATCACTAAATTAGATTTTTTTTATTTTTATTTTTTTAATTTATTTATAAAATTACATTAGTGTATTTTTATTTATTCTTTATCTAGGAATGGTGTTGATTTGTGGATCTTTACTTGTCTCTTATTTGATAAATTTATATATTGAGGGTAATTATTTACATTTTATGGATTATAAACCCTCAATACTAATAACTAACCCATGTCCTATTAGAGGTGGGATTCGGGGGGTCACCATACCTCATTTTTATACAATACCAAAAGGGGTATCGGTGGAGGGGGTTGTGACAGAGTGGTATCAAAAATTATAGTTGAGAGTTTGGATGAGGTTTGGAGATAGGTACTGCTGAGGATTACATGGGTTGGTAGGGAATAAGTATCATTTGAACATATTATGTGACATAATTTATGGAGACTAATGCATAGGTATTTAGGCCCCCTAGGATTTTATGAAAGGAAATTCATGTTTACTAAAATATATAAGTGAATTAATACTTCTTTAATGGTAGATACCTAGGTTAGTATCATGTATTAAGAATTTTCTTACATTTTTTAATTGGTTAGACAGTGGAAATTATATTGAAATTGAGTAAATTGTTGAATTAATATTAAATATTCCATATTCTGGGTTTAGTGGTCCCTAATGATGGTTCTATTTCAAGAATGAATATAGGAATAATCCTTGTTTGCTTTAGTCAATGATGTTTAGACTGATATTCCAGTGGATCCCCATTGGTTAAAGATTAATGGCAATGATACATTGTGGATTATACTCTCAGAGTTTCAACATGGGTCCCTATAAAAGCATGAGGTATCTATTGTGAATAAAGAGTATGAGTCTTGGTTGGGGGTGTAAAATACTTCCTTTATCTTGATTCATGCTCAGAGACATCATTGTATTTCATTGATTGTGATGATACTATGTCAGAATACTCACATTGGTGATTCTTGTTCGTTGTGGATTATGAGGATTCAATTATTATATAGAAAAATTTTTGTGATCTATTTCAGATTTAGTTTCTATATTCGAAAATAAAGGTATCATGTCGATAGAAGATTCATACCCTTTTTTTGGGGAATTACAGTATGTGGGACTTTGGTATCTGGTACAAAAACAAATTTTTTTATACTTCCAACCTTCTGCTATATTAATAGGATAGGGTGATGGATTTTGAGTAGTCTTTGTGTCTTAAGATCCAGCATTGGGGCACCCTTTTTTTTGTCAATATATCTCGAGGTGATGGAAAAGGTATAGGTTGTTGATAGGGTGTTAGATAAGAACAAATCATTACGATATAATAGTCATTGGGACTCTCTGTTGAGCATAAATGTTTCCATAAGTTCTCAGTTTCCTAGTTAGATATTGATTTAGATTGTAGGGATTCAGTTCTAGCCCTCTTAATCCCATTTCACTAGGGACATTAGTTTTTGGATCCATGCTGGTGTATCAGGAATGTTTTATTTCCTTTTAGATATTTTTTTCATTACAAGATTGATTTTTCAAAATTCCTCATTGTCATTGTGGAGTTGGAGGCCCTCTTTAGTATCATCTATTATAGCAGTATCCTCCATGGAAAATGCAGCAATAGAGAGCTATAATTTTTTATCAGTAGAGAGGGGGAGGTGTGGGAAGAGAACAATATATTGATTATAATCATACCTAGGGATAGTTAGTAGATCATGACAATGGAGGCGGTCACCATCAGAGTTAGATATGCTATATAGTAGGCCCTAATGAGATTAACATTCCTTATAGTTTATCGCGCCAAATGATCTAGCTATCATATTGGGTACTGTATTCTTATTTTCTAAATGAGTAAATACCTTGTTTTATTCTAGAATTTTATAATACTTTATATCATCGACACAAGTCTATGATTTTAAACATGAGTTTTATAGTATTCCCTTGACCATGGCATTGACTATGATAACTAGATAATGAGACAGATTTTATAAGGTCTGGATAGATTTTGATTTGATTCTAGGGTAGCATATCTCTTGGAGAGACTTCCCATGTTTGTATATATGGTCATATGACATCATCCTCATCAAATATTAGTTGTATTCAATTTATTAAATTATATATTTTTTTCAATTGTAACATTATAATCAATAACATTGATGGGGATAAGGATATTTTTTTGGTCAGAAATCCCCAATGATGGGTCAAATGCATTTTGAGCCCTTTTCTTCCTTAATGGTCAATATGATGATCATTTTAGTGGATTATTATTTGGTCGTGTTTCCCATGTATAAAAAATAGTTCCTTAATTTATTTATATATGTTTTTGTAACATTACACCCTCTATGTGAGATTAGTTTTTTGGTAGATTTACAGTAATCATTTGGTTCAATAATGATGTATTTGTATAGGATATCTCCATATCAATTGTGGGAGTGGAAAATTCATATTTATTATCTTCTATATAGAGGATTCATTTATCCTAGTGATTATCCATGGGGTTCTCTATTTTTTCTATAAATAAATAAAATTATGGTATATTTTTTTGTATTGATTATCATCTCTTTAATAAATTGACGGTAAAGAACAATTATCATCTCTCAAGGAGTGACAATTTATTAAATCAGCAATAGGGATCTAGATGGTTCTTAAAGATCAATTTATAGTTAGGATATCATAAAATGAGTGTGAAGGAAGATAATATTCTAAAGTATAATTTTAGAGGTCATTGATGAAATTATAAGTTTATTTTAATGACATTTTTATCACAAAAACCCCCAACTATTTTCATGGTACCGATGAATGAAATGTTCTATTATTTTTCGAATTGATTTATGGTTGTGTTTATGAATGGAATACTTTTATTTTCTAGGGAAAAGGAGAATCACATGGAGAATCTATGAGTATTTTGGGTTGTTCTTAAATATCATTGTCTTTTAGGGATGTATTTTAAATGTGAGTTAAATTCCCATGATGTTTATTATAGAGAAAATTTATTTCTTAGTAGATAGAATTATTGGATCCTTCTATGATTTAAGTAATTCTTTCTTGGGCTTCCCCTAGGAATATTTCAGTGTAATAGATTTTCCTTGGTCATGCAGGTTATTATAAGTGGTTTAAGCTTTAATTCTATAATATTACAACTCTTGAGAAATATTTTACTAGAAATCACCACATATATTGTGAATAACCTATTATTAGCTAATTTTAAGTATTTATATGATTATTTGGTCAGTGTTCTAATTCCTCATTTACTGGAGGAGGGAATTGGATTTGAGGTTTATTATGATGTTTTATGTCTTGGAATGAGTTGTGTTTTTAGAAGTGATAAATTATCAATTATGGGTCAGGGTAGTTACAAACTCATGAATGTAACTATAGAATTGACGATCATGAGCTAGCTAAAATCATGTTTTCTATATGTTTATGGGTGAATTACCTCATCGATGAGTGATTTTTGGCCTTCACATATCATACGAGCCCGTGGTACGTCTTCTCCCAACACAACTTGAATTTTTAGTAGTGATGATGGTTGAAAATATTTTAAGATTATAGATTCTAAATTTTCTATAAACATGGAAAGGGGAATATTTGGATGATGATTTGAACAATAAGTCACATAGAGATATTGTGTGGGTGTTAAGTGATGTTTAGAGGGCGATATAAGAGTTTTCATTAATACACCATTATATGAGAGTTATCAATGGTAGAGGATATAATTATCATATGATAGTGTTTTAATATCTATTGAGTAGGTGTTGGAGTCTTGTATAGTTTATTTTGAGGTGGATTTTTAAGGATATCGAGTTGGTTTAGTGATGTCACGACCCGCCTTCACCAAAAGGAGGGAAGGGTCAGCAGATTGCCAGGCCCTTCCTTCTTTAAGTTGAAGGATAGATAATGACCCCCGAGACCTGCCTTCAATAGGTCCCGGAGTGGCGACTAGCACCAAGGGTATATAATTACACACTAAATGGAAGGAATTACCCTTTTACTTTTTAATAGGATCGGGAGATAGAATGGTAAATCCCAACAACATAAAAAGAAGAAAGTAAAAGTAAACCCAAGAAGCATTCCCAATACATGTTACAAAAGTAAAAAATCCACAAAGTACAAAGTGACTACAATGGTAAAGTACCAAAGAAAGAAAAACAGCAACTACAACTTCCCAAAGGTCCTACGCTAGTATGGTCCAGCGTGATCCTCGAAGTCCTCCTAGAAACCTGAAAGCAGTTTTATATACTTAGGGTGAGCATACAAGTATACTCAATAGGGAAAAACCAAATACTGTCGTGCACAAGTGGGGGAACGTACTAAAGTCCCGTGAGAAAAAGAGTAAACCAAACACCTAACAAGATAAACTATCTGCCCAAGCCTCACCAAGGCACACTCCCCAAATAACGCAAGTCAAGTAATATATATAAGAGTACATCGATGTTTGGGTACCCCGCACCACTTTACCACTGTTTATTGAAGACATCCTACACATCGAACCAATCCCGCCATTCTCACCACAGTCCCACTGCCACACCCCGCCCGCACACACCTAGGCCACAACCTCACGCAGTCCCACTGCCAAACCCCGCCCACACGCACCTGGGCCACAACTGTCACACATAACCATGCCTGAAAACACCTAGTCCAGAACAACCACTGACACGCCCGAAGACACCTGGGCTACAAGATCCACCTCCACGCACGAAGACACCTGGGCCTCATCTTGGAGATACTTGGGAAACTACCTTCCCGCACACACCTGGGCCACAACTATCACACTACCCCACCCGAAGGTTCTTGGTCTAATAATGGACCTCAGGCCATCACAGCCTCTCCGAAGATACTTGGGCTATCCGGGAAAGGGAGCAGAAAAAAAGCTAATAACCAGCCACTAATAATAGTGTTGGGAAAAGCACCCTCCCCCATATAATGGGGGTGTTCGACACTAAGTGCTCAACTTTGGTGGGGTGCAAATAAGAAACACAAAACTAAAAGTATAAGTATAGGTAACAAGCACTCACCCAAAGTTTAGGTTTTTCTTCAGCCTACCTAAAGAACACAAACAGTACCATGTCCAAGTCACAACTCACATCAAACCAAAACCCATTTTCCCCATCCTGGTTTAAATGTTCAATAATAACGTTTAAATAAGTTTCGGCACTACTAGGAAACTAACACCATAAGAACAAATGAAGGGAAAAAGATCCAGCCAAACGTCAATTTAAGCATCCACTCTGGGCTCTCTTGTAAAGCCACAACAACCAAAGTAAATCCCAGGTTACAGCCCCGTGTCCAAAAATCAAGGAGCCATAGGTTTCTCATCAACAGAGGATTCCACCCCAATTCGTGATATAATAGAGGATCCCATCCTCAATTTTGCAACCACCTAGAGCATAACAACAAGGGATCCCATCCCCATCCACCTCACTGAGAAATCGGCCCGTGAAAGAAAAGAAAATAACAACCCACTACCACCAAAGCAAAGTAGGTCCATGCTGGTACTTTTAGATTTACACAATTTAACACACTCCATGATTTCAATTTTCGTGTGTTTTAACCGTGGTTATCACATAAGGATTGATCCTGGTGCCACAATTTATTTAGCTGGATATACGTGATTAACCAATTTCCTTTTTACAGAAGCAATTCACAATTACAAAACAATCCATTTAAAATATCACCAGGGGTTCATTAGTGCACAGAGAAAGACCACCAACAACCATGATTTTCAGTAGGCGTAAGCCCGCAAAATTCAGAAAAGAAGATCATAAAACAGAGCAGCATCATCAATCATAGCCCCCCCTTCGTTCTTTATAGAATCCATTCATTATCTTTATTTAGGTTTGTTTAATCCAATTCTACAGAATCTAAAGCATGACCACCCCGCATGACACACAAAAGGGAGAGACGAAGGAGAAATTCCCTACTTGTTAGCAACGATCGACGCTAATCCCGGGCATGGAACTTCACGGATAGCGATGTGGCTCATCTGAATGAAAAGATACTCATCTGAACTAAGGGTACTCCAGAATAGGGTGATCGAGAAAAGAAACCTCGAGAGAACCCTTTTAGTTTATAAAATCCAGGGATGGTTGATATAAGAACGCAAAACCACGTAAGGAGTGGGGTCGTGTGTTGACCACGTGGTTGAGACACCCCACACGTTACTAAAGGGGTCTAAACCGACACACACACCAGGTTAATTCATTAAATATTTAATTAAAACATTTATGGGCATTACCGGGATTTTTAAAGGGGTAAAAATAGGGTTTAAAACCTAATTTGCACAAAAGGGAGCGCTACTAGGAAAACCCCGTGGGGTAGGCGAGAGCCACCGGTAGCTGAGAGCTAATGGGGGCTGACATTGACCGGTAACCGAGCTACCGTTAAGATGTAGAGACCAGTAGACCAAGCTATCGGTAGGCTGCAGCTACCGGTAGACCGAGCTACCGGTAGATAGAGCTACCGGTAGTTGCAGCTACCAGTAGACTGAGCTACAGGTAGACAGAGCTACCGTTAGGCTGTAGCTACCAGTTGACGGAGCTACCAGTAGGCTGCAGCTACTGGTAGAATGAGCTACCGGTAGGCTGCAGCTACTGGTAGACCGAGCTACCGGTAGGCCTGCTACCAGTAGGTTAAGGCTACCGGTAGGCCTACCGTTAGACCAAACTTCACCAAGATTCCCAGACCAGAAAACCCAACACGAGATTTTCACGAAGTAATGGAGCCCCAAAAACCCAGACCATTACATCAGATACCTCTTAAATGATTCTCGTCCTCGAGAATCAAAACAATCTATAAGGAAAGAGAGGGTCTGAACAACCACCTCGAAAGATACCTCTTAGGAGCGAACCTCATTGTTAACTTAGAACACTTTCCTGTCAAGAACCAAGGAACATACCATGTCAAACTGCCCAGGCATGTGGGTTGGGGAGTCTCCTCCCCCATTTCAAGATATTATCCACTATGGGAGGCACTGACTCGCCCGCATGGGTTTAATCACATCCACCTTAATGCATCTTGATTAGGGGTCGGGTTCTCTCCTCCCCGTAGCCAGGTCTTTTCACACACATTCAGAGGAAAGAAAACCAGTATTTCATAGCCAACAAGGTAAAACGTTCGACCACAACAGCTATAAACCGAACAGTACAAAACTCAAAAAAACTCTGGGTACTGGGTACACATCTGTTCTTCCCTCTCCCCCGTACTCTCCTCAAGCCCACCATATCTCCATAACACACGAACCAAGTGAATGGTTCACCCACGAAGCACCTTCTCCTTGCGATCCTCGATCATCACTAGTCTCTCCACAAAAGTTACGTCATCCTCGATGTCCAGCTCTCCCCAGCCAAGGACATGTGAATCGTCGTGCACATATCGACAGAGCTGGGACACATGGAAGACATCATGTATCCTCAGTAGCGGTGGTGGTAACGCTAGATGATAAGCCACTTCGCCGACCCACCACAACACTTAGAAGAGCCCAATGAACCTGGGAGAAAGATTACTCCCCTTGCCGAACCTCCGTTGTCCACGCCGAGGGGAGACCTTCAAGAACACATGGTCTCCAACCTCAAACTCCAAGGGTCTCCTCCTCGTATCAGCATACGACTTCTATCGGTCTTGGGCCACCTTCATCCTCCCCCGTATAGTCTAAACTTTCTCTGTCGTGTTCTGCACCACCTCCGGGCCAAGGATGCCCGCCTCTCCAACTTTGGTCCAACACATAGGTGAGCGGCATGGCCTCCCGTACAAGGATTCAAACGGGGACATACTAATGGTAGAGTGATAGCTATTATTGTAGGTAAACTCTACTAGAGGAAAGTGTCACACCCATGATCCTCCTGAGTCTAGAACACATGCCCGCAACATATCCTCCAAGGTCTGGATGGTGCGATCTGTCTGTCCATCTGTCTGGGGATGGAAAGCGTTGCTAAGACGCAGCTGGGTGCCAAAAGAATGCTGCAATCCTCTCCAGAATCGCGAGGTAAACCGTGCATCCCTATCCGATACTATAGACCTCATAACTCCATGCAACCGCACCACCTCATCCCTGAACTTTCGTGCCAAATCATCCACTATACTTGACTCCTTGATCGCAAGAAAGTGAGCCGATTTCGTCAACTGATCCACTACCACCCAGATGGCATCATGTCCCCCTTGAACCTTCAGTAGTCCTGTGACGAAATCCATTGAGATGTCCTCCAATTTCCACTCAGGGACATCCAGAGACTGCAGTAGGCCACCTGGAACGCAGTGTTCAGCCTTCACCTGCTGGCATACTAGGCACTTGGCCACAAACTCTGCCACTGCTCGCTTTACTCTGGGCCACCAGAACTCTCTCCTCAGGCCCTGGTACATCTTGTAAACTCCTAGGTGTACCACCAGGGGTGAGTTGTGGAACTCAATGAGAACCTTTCTGCGCATCGCCTCTGGGACAAACAACTTCCCCTGAAAAAACATCTGGTTCTGACCATCCTCTGTCCATACCTCCAGAGCATTGTCCTAGTCAACTCGGTCACACATCACTTCACACTCTAAGTCTCCCCACTGAGAGTCCTCCACTAGCTGTAATAGAGAAGACTGCACTATGATCTGATACAGGCAGCCTCTACCACTATCCATTCTTGCATCTTGGTGTAAGGAAGATAACTCCTCCATTGTCTTCCAGGTGTCTGCCGACTCTCGGACCGCATCCTTCCGTGGTCTCCTACTCAAGGCATTAACCACTACAATCCGCTTCCCTGAAGTGTAGGAGATCTGGAAGTCGTAATCCTGGAGTAACTCCATCGACATTCATTGTCGCAAGTTTAGGCCCCACTGGGAGAAGATATACCTCAAGCTTTTGTGATCTGTGAAGATCACAAAGCGTTCTCCGATGAGGTAGTGCCGCCATAACTTCAGCGCAAAAATGACCGCTGCAAGCTCTAGGTCATGGGTGGCATAATTACACTCATGAGGGCATAGCTGCCTAGACCCATAAGAGATCACACCTTGTCGCTGCATCAACACACATCCTAGGCCCTATCCTGAAGCATCACAGAACACCACATAGGCCGCCCCTTCTTCTGGTAAACTCATCAATGGGGCAGTAACCAACTTCTCCTTCAGATAGCTGAAGGATGACTCGCACTTCTCACTCCACATGAAAACCTGGTCTTTCTTGGTCAAGGTTGTCAAAGGGGCTGCTACTCGGGAGAAGTTGGGTATGAACCTATGATAGTAACCCGCCAGCCCGAGGAAACTACGGACCTCTACCACATTATTGGGTGCTTCCCAAGAAACAACTGACTTAACCTTTGATGGGTCCACTGCTACCCCCTGCTCGGACACCACGTGCCCGAGGAAGTGCACTTCTCGTGTCCAGAATTTTCATTTCGACAACTTCCCATAGAGCTGGTGCTGTCGTAGGACCTCCAAAACCATCCACAGGTGCTCTGCGTGGTCCACCTCTGATCATGAATAGATCAGGAGGTCGTCGATGAACACAACTACGAACCAATCCAGGTACTTCCGGAAGATGGAGTTGATAAGCCCCATGAACATAGCCGGGGTGTTCGTAACACCGAAGGGCATGACTATGAACTTGAAGTGTCCATATCTTCACCTGAAGGCCATCTTCGGTATTTCACCCTCCTTTACCCTCAACTGGTGATACCCAAACCACAGTTCAATCTTCGAGAACCACCCTGCCCCTTTCAGCTGGTCGAAAAGATCATCTATCCTCGGAAGAGGATAACGATTCTTGATCGTCACCAGATTTACCCTCCTGTAGTCTATGCACAACCTGAGACCACCATATACCTTCTTTGCAAACAAGACTGGAGCACCCCAAGGTGACACACTTGGTCGAACATAACCTCTCTTCATCAGATCTTCAATCTGAATCCGCAACTCTCGTAGCTCCAAAAGTGTCATCGAGATCGGACGGTCACCAGGCTGTAAGTCTATTCTGAACTCGATATTCCGTCGAGGGGGTAGAGTCGTCACCTCCTCAGGAAAGACGTCCATAAACTCATGAATGATATTTGGCACCTCCATCATCTCAGCATCTACCGACTCCACTGACAGCCCGACTAACAAGGAGAGGATGGGTTCCTCTCGCCTACTTCCCTTCTGATTGCCCCGCTCGCCAGTGAAAGTAACTCACCGGCCGCCCAAGTCCGAGAACACAAACCTTCCTCAAGAACAGTAGATGATGTCACACACAGAGAACAGCTAGTTGATTCCTAGGATGACATCGTATGGATGTATCTGTAGTAGAATAAGATCCCTTACCGACTGATGTGGCCCTATCATCAGTCTTCATTCCCAAAAAACATATAACAAGTCGATCTGACCTTCGACTGGTGTGCTCAGTACCAGGGGCACTGGAAGTCTCTCGGCATCTAGAGCCAAGGCACGGGCTAGACTGGGTGCAAAAAAGGAGTGCAAAGCTCCGGTATCGAACAAGGCATAATCAAGGTTGATAAACAAACTGATCGTACCTCAAATGACCTCCGGCCTTGCTGGAACTGCTGACTCTACGGTGTGAAACTGTCCATGCCCAGCTCCTCTTCCCCTTAGCTATCAACCACCTCCCCGACCACGCCCCAGTCGAGGTCCCTAAGGAGCGCCTTGAGGTCAGCCTACTCCTGCAACGTCTCCCCTCGGAAGAGCGGGAGCTCGCTGTCCCTGCTGCTGCTACTAGAAAGGCCTAGCTGGAAGCTGCTGCTGGGGCGGGTGCTGGGGCTGTCCGCCACCGCTGTATTATACCCGTTCCGGGAACTGACTCCGGAGATGTCCATGGCTCCCACAAACAAATCACCATGGTCCTGGGGCCGAAGGAAAAGGGCGAGGACCAGGGGGCCGAAACTGGAACTGCTGCGGCCTGCTCCCTGCTGGTCGGAACCTGGAGGGTCCTGACGCTGGAGGCCTAGTTCTAACGGCCTTCCCCTTCGATGGTCAAAGCTGGATCCCCTCTCATGACACACCTCCTAGAGCATGCATCCTCTCCACCACTTCAGACTTCTTCTGGACCTCCAAGTACGTCGACGGGGTAAAGGGGGTAACAGCATACTGGAGGGAGGGTCGGAGCAGCTCCTCCAAACATCTTCCCAAGACTCCTCATCGGGAAAGGGGTCTGGAGGAAAATGTAGGAGGTCCTTGAACTTGATTCCTAGCTCCCTTACTGACATACTCCCTTGCTGGAGGGAGAGTAGCTCTTGTCTCTTTTCCGCCTTCATCATCGAAGAGAGGAATTCCGCCCGGAACTCCCTCTCGAAATCAGCCCATGCCACCTCAGCCTCTCTCCTCTACCCCAAGTAAAGTGTCAACCACTATTGCGCTGCTCCCCACATCTGGATGACGGCTAGAGGAACCCAGTACTCGATCAGAGACCAGATCAAGCCGAAGTCTATCACCATCTCCTCTAGCCAGCCCTCCATCTTCATATAATAGGTGCTACCCTCATACTTCTCGAGGGTCTGTCGCTGGAAGGCCTGAAGTGTCTTATGCCACTAGTCTTCCTGCTTTTCCCGATCAGCTCTCTACCGATCAGACAAGGTAGTCTCTGGGGCCTCGATCACCCGCACCAAACGTGGTCGCCTTCTAGGTGTCATAGCTGCAAGGTAAACAAGGAATGCCTAAGCCTAAGTAGTGCAAAATATTGTTCTTAAAACTTCTTAAACTTTTTATTTATTTCAATTTCTCAAAACACACCGAAAACAAGAGAACACACGTAATTATGATGCATGTAACATTCCTAGGGTCTCTCTACCCTACAATCAGCGTGGCCTAACTTGGTCGTTCGGTAGCCCAGAGTCCTTGCATCGGATCACGGGGGGACCTAAAATCCCGTGTCCTAGCTGGTCTTCCCTGGCCTAATTCACGCACCAAGGTCACCCAACACTGTCGCCCTACCATCCCATGAAATCCTCACTGTGCCTAACTCCAGACTCTATCCTATCTCTCAACCCCCTCCTCTGATACCATTCTTTCACGACCCTACTTCACCAAAAGGAGGGAAGGGGCAGCAAATTGCCAGGCCCTTCCTTCATTAAGTTGAAGGAGAGATAATGACCCCCGAGAACCGCCTTCAATAGGTCCCGGAGTGGCGACTAGCACCAAGGGTATATAATCACACACTAAATGGAAGGCATCCCTTTTCCTTTTTAACAGGATCGGGAGATAGAATGGTAAATCCCAACAACACCAAAAGCAGAATGTAAAAGTAAACCCACGAACCATTCCCAATACATGTTACAAAAGTAAAAAATCCACAAAGTAAAAAGTGACTACAAGGGTAAAGTACCAAATAAATAAAAACAGCAACTGCAACTGCCCCAAAGGTCCTACGCTAGTATGGTCCCGCACGATCCTCGAAGTCCTCCTGGAAACCTGAAAGCAATTTTATATACGTAGGGTGAGCATACAAGTATACTCAGTAGGGGAAAACCAAAGACTCTCGTGCACAAGTGGGGGAATGTACTAAAGTCCCATGAGAAAAACAGTAAACCAAACACCTAACAAGATAAACTATCCGCCCAAGCCTCACCAAGGAACACTCCCCAAATAACACAAGTCAAGTAATATATATAAGAGCACATCGATGTTTGGGTACCCTGTTCCACTTTCCCACTGGTTATTGAAGACATCCTACGCATTGAACCAATCCTGCCATTCTCACCGCAGTCCCACTACCACACCCCGCCCGCACGCACCTGGGACACAACCTCACACAGTCCCACTGCCAAACCCCGCCCGCACACACCTGGGCCACAACTATCACACGTAACCATGCCTCTAAACACCTAGGCCAGAACAACCACCGCCACGCCCGAAGACACCTGGGCTAGAAGATCCACCGCCACGCCTGAAGACACCTGGTCCTCATCCCGAAGATACTTGGGAAACTACTTGTTCGCACACACCTGGGCCACAACTATCACACTACCCCGCCCGAAGGTTCTTGCGCTAATAATGGACCTCAGTCCATCACAGCGTGCCCAAAGATACTTGGGCTATCTGGGAAACGGAGCAGAAAAGGAGCTAATAAACACCCATTAATAATAGTGTTTGGAAAAACACCCTCCCCCATGTAATGGGGGTGTTTGGAACTAAGTTCTCACCTTGGGTGGGGAGCGAATAAGAAACACAAAACTAAAAGTATAAGTATAGGTAACAAGCACTCACCCAAAGTTTAGGTTTTTCTTCAGCTTGCCTAAATAACACAAACAATACCATGTCCAAGTCACAAATCACATCAAACCAAAACCCATTTCCCCATCCTGGTTTACATGTTCAATAATAACGTTTAAATAAGTTTCTGCACTAATGGGAAACTAACACCAAAAGCACAAACCAAGGGAAAAATATCCAGCCAAACGTCAATTTAAGCATCCACTACGGGTTCTCTTGTAAAGCCACAACAACCAAAGGAAATCCCAGGTTACAGCCCCGTGTCCAAAAATCCAGTAGCCAAAGTTTTCTGATCAATAGAGGATTACACCCCAATTCGTGATATAACAGAGTCCCATCCTCAATTTCACAACCACCCAGAGCATAACAATAGGGGATCCCATCCCCATCCACCTCACCCAGCAATCAGCCCGTGAAAGAAGAGAAAAGAACAACCCACTACCACCAAATCAAAGCAGGTCCATGCCAGTACTTTTAGATTTAAAAAATTTAACACACTCCATGATTTCAATTTCCGTGTGTTTTAACCGGGGTTATCACAGAAGGATTGATCCTAGTGCCTCAATTTATTTATCCAGATATACGTGATTAACCAATTTCTTTTTTACACCAGGAGTTCACAATTACAAAACAAGCCATTTAAAGCATCACTAGGGGTTCATTAGTGTACAGAGAAAGACCACCAATGACCATGATTTTTAGTAGGCGTAAGCTCAAAAAATTCAAAAAAGAAGATCATAAAACAGAGCAGCATCATCAATCACGGCCCCCCCCCTTCATTCTTTATAGAATTTGTTCATTATCTTTATTTAGGTTTGGTTCATCCAATTATACAGAATCTAAAGCATGCCCACACCGCATGATACACAAAAGGGAGAGACGAATGATAAATTCCCTTCTTGTTATCAACAATCGATGCTAAGCCTGGGCGTGGAACTTCACGGATAGCGATGCGGCTCGTCCAAATGAAAAGCTGCTTGTCTAAACTAAGGGTACTCCAGCACAAGGTGATCGAGAAAAGAAACCTCGGGAGAACCCTTTTAGTTTATAAAATCCGGGGACGGTTGAGATAAGAACGCAAAACCGCAGAAGGAGTGGGGTTATGGGTTGACCACGAGGTTGAGACACCCCACACGTTACTAAAGGGGTCTAAACTGATGCACACACCAGGTTAATTCATTAAATATTTAATTAAAACATTTACTGGTGTTACTGTGATTTTTAAAGGGGTCAAAATAGGGTTTAAAACCCAATTTGTCCAAAAGGGAGCGCTACTGGGAAAACCCTGCGGGGTAGGCAAGAGCCACGGGTAGCTGAGAGCTACTGGTGGCTGACAGCTTTCGGTAGCCAAGCTACAGTTAGGCTGCAGCTACCAGTAGACCGAGCTACCGGTAGGTTGCAGCTACCAGTAGACCGAGCTACCGGTAGACATAGCTACCGGTAGTTGAAGCTACCAATAAACCGAGCTACCGGTAGGCTGTAGCTACCGATAAAACAAACTACCATTAGGCTACAGCTACCGGTATACCGAGCTACCGATAGGCCTGATACTGGTAGGTTAAGGCTACTGGTAGGCCTACCGTTAGGCCAAACTTTACCGAGATTACCAGACCAGAAAACCCAACATAAGATATTCACAAAGTAATGGACCCCCAAAAACCTGGACCATTACAAGTGAGGATCCTGAAATATTGTATAAGGATAACCAGTGTAGGGTGTTGTTTTGGGGGATAAATTCTATTCTTTTGATGATGGATGATGTGGTTCTTTAGGAGATCTACAAATAAAATATGGTTTTATATAATAGTTTTATTAATATGTATTATTCCTTGTGAGTTTAATTTTGGCGTTTAGGAACAAAACAATCAGTTCTAGAGTTTATCCTTCCACGCATTGTTTTTTTTACTGAAAGCTGATCACTGTATTCCTAGTGGGTTGGTGTAGTTACTTGATGTTCCCCAATGAAAGTAAGAGGACATCTCAATGGACTTATTTAGTGAGTTTCCTTGAGATTAGGGAGGTTTTAGTTCCATATGTGATATCAGGGGTTGTCTGATAAAGTTGGCTCATTTCATTGTAATTAAGGAGTTGAGATCAGTAGAGGTGTTACCAATTATTTAGAGGATATGGGGTGTGAAGATAACTCCAATGTGATTTTTTCTCACATTTATTACTTAGCACCACTTTAATCCATAAAATTATGCTCATACAGTGTGGAATATCTTGACTCTAGGGGAGATGTTGGGCAAGTGAATTCCAGATGATGGAGATTTTTGGGTGGGAAGCTACCTTTGGTGGAGTTTTATTACAACAACATTTGTAACTCTACTATTGGTAAGAATTAATTTGAAGGATTTAATTTACAAACTTTATTATATCCATTGTGTTGGACAAAGGTTTAGGGGTTAGTAATTCTAGGACTCAAATTGGTATAGATCATGATAGAGAATGTTTAGGTGATCCACAAGTGAATGGAGAAGTATTTTTATTATCATAGGAGGAAGCATCTAGATCTCAACATTGGATGTCATGGGTTCCAATTTATAGCTCTCCAATATATACCATGATGGTTTGGTCATGGGAGAAGTCTTTCTCCCATTTTTTTTTACCTTTTTATATGTTGCAACTTTTTTGAGTTATTGAGTACCATTTTGAACTCCCCTAGTAGATGAGTTATATTCATGAAATATATTATGTGTTTTAATTTTTATAAAACATTCAAGATGAATCACGTGTATTCTACTAGGTTAATCTATGTGTTGAAGATGATGACACCTAATAGTAGAGGCTTGTGAAGATCTAGTACCATCAAGAGAAGTTGTAGCGTGTGTTATGAGAGGATGCCAAAGACCTAACTCGTTTATTTACATTAATTTTTATTATATGTATAAATTTTTAAATATACATGGTTTTATTCTTACCATAATACTGTTGATACTTATACATCCACTATTGATATGGTAATCTATATATATTACTTATCATATGAAAATTTTATAATAGTTCTTAGCTATAATGAGAACCGTGAGATACTTTACAGTAATCTTAAATATATTTCTAATGGTATAGATAAATCACAATGATGGAACATATATGATGTCTAACTATCTAGTGTTATACTATCATATGAATTGACACTTCTTCTCATGAATGTATCACTTTTTGATCACAGGTAAATGAGATCAAGAGGACTAACTTCCCAATAAAAACACCACATGTTTTGGGTTTCATTGGTTGTTCCTATATTTGAACATCTGTACTGGTATTATAAAATGAGATCATTATCAATGTACACCATTAGATAATTTTGTGAGATTCAAGGAAAAAACCATGACATTGAAGTTATGTTGAGGTAGCTAGTGTTGGGTGCATCATTGGTGGTATGGAATTGGATGACTAATTATGACAGAATTTATTTATTCCATGTTAAGGAAGAGATATATCATGGTCTTAGGTTGACCAAGATAGTAGTATTTTCATTAAATATATGGTATTGGAACCAAAATGTATATCCATCATGTAAAGTCATGAAATATATAAAACATCAAAATGGTAATGATATAAGTGTGCATCGGTTTTTATGAGATATCATGAGACAAATAGACTATATTTCACATAATGTATTCATAAGAGGTAATCATAGCTATGATATTATTATTATATTTAGGGGGTCATCATGTATTTCTAGGCATTGATCTTGATATATGAGTTAGAATAATTGTTATTGCGATAAGGATCTAGTGGATAAAACACAAAATGTATCAACAAGTTCCAAGTATTTGGATGAATAGAAGTTTAGGATTAAGTGGGACCCATGTGAGTGGAACAGGGAATGTATGAGTGTGATTGATAATAAGTAAAATATTTCCAATATATTATTCAATATTGGAATAATTATATATAAATGTATTTCTCAAGGTATCCAAAATTTATTTGACCATAAAAGTGAATATAAGAAAATATGATTTTTTAAACTAACATAACACTTTCTCGGTTGGTTAAATTATTTAGGGAGCTTATGGGATGAATTAATGTTTTATATTTTATCACTTAAAATGTTAAAGTGTTAAAATTGAGTGATAATATAGTTTTTACATTTATGAAAATCTTATTAATTCATAAGTGTACAAAATTTTCAAAAATTTTGATTATTCCTTTCTAAGGACCAAAGTGAAATTTTGAAAATTATAACCTTGGTATAAAATCACATTTTATCCTATGAAATAATAATATCCACCATTTTTATGAATTTAGATAGATAATTTCTCATATTCTATCCTCTCAATCTCTTACCTAGAAATTTTGAAGAAAGAACAAGGTCAGATCGATCTCGTCTTCTTGATCAAGTATGTGTTCTTCACGCAACTAAAGGGACATCATAATGCACTTAGATTTACCATGTAAGAACCTAATACTCATATATAAATAATATAGTATTTTTGGTACCTATGTGGTCAATCTAGAAGATTCCTAACTTGGAACCTTTTATCCACCACATGTTGATGATGAGTGAAAAAATCTTGTGATTTTAAATAAAGAAGATATTATTTATGCTTTCATTCATTTTTATTTTTCTTGCTTAAATTGAATTTCATGTGATACATTAATAAATATAGGCAACATTTGTTTTGGATTCAGTGTATTTAACATGAATTTGAACCCAAAATTTTAACTTTCATGTATTTAATGCTTCCACTGTGCCCTGGGTTCCTTTAATATGAATCAAAGTGAATGTGCAATTATTTAAGTTGAGAACTTCAAAATTTCAATTAAAAATTATATTATTTGAAAAGTTATTTCTGATATGGTCCCAATTCAACTAAAATAATTTTGATCTGATTTTATATCAAAAAATATGGCTGATTGAATATCAATGGGTTTTACTTCAAATATTATAAAGAAAATTCAAGATTTAATATTTTAAGAAATATAATGGGTACCGATACAATGGAGTTCTATCTAGGGAATAATGAAACCAAATTACATGTTACTCAGAGATATAAGAAGATGTTTTGGCAGTCTGTTGAAAATAAGGATCATTTTTCAATAATTAATTATTAAAAAAATTTAATAAAAAATATAAGTGTTTTTTATCATTATATATAGATAAGATTAATATGAGGATTTAAAAGAGTCATCCAAGATGAAACATTAATTAAATGGATGTGGGCAGCTTGGCCCCTCCCATTTTTGGGGATGGTGTGGTGTTTGATTTCATATATATATATATATTAGTAATATATATAAACATTGTAATATTATATATCTATTTTATAATATAATATATAAAAATTATAATATTATATAAATATAATATATATACCCATAAACAAATAAACAAAATTAAATTTTGGATGGATCAGTCTAGTTCGGATATGACCATCCTGACCTTCAAACCCTATCACAAGTCCAAAATTAATATATTGGGATCTTTTTTAGGTCCAAATAAACCCAAAAAATTATGAATTTTTTTTATGGAATTAAATTTTATGATCTAAAATATAATAAAATTATTTTGGGTGCTATGAGACATATTGATAATTAATTATAATTATTATAATGAAATTTAAATAATTAAAACTACCCATGAGTATAATTTTAGTAAATTTAGTTTTTATTATTAAATAAAATTTCATGTTGAATGATCATGAACCAAGATTGACCTATGCCTATTTTGATTAATATTTATTTAGTTTAATTATTTCTTTTATGTTTTAAAGGGTAATTTTTTTTATTTTTATGACATATGCATTGTCTCTCTATATTTAATTTATATAAGTGTTTTTCTGTCCACATTTATGTGATAAAATTTATTTTCTTACCCTGAGTTCCCCTCACTTAAGTGTGAGTGTACACTGTAATGAATAGAGGAGTTTGTGGAAACACGATTTGAGTTGAGAGCTAGTGTAAACCAAACAAGTGAAGTTAAATGGGTTTTTGGGTACTATAATTCAAATCTGGTATTGACTAAGGGAATTACACTAGGGTTTTAATTAATTTATTATCAATTTGATGGATTAACCAAGAGAAAATGGATCATGATCATTTCATTATTTATTTATTTTATCATGTTAATTTTTTATTATTGTGTGAAAGTGTATTTTTTTATGTACAATCATATAGTATAAAAATAAACAGGCTTGCATAAAAAAAATAAACATGTGTGGTTAATGTTTTCTATTTAAATCATGGTTATTTTTTTAGATATATCACATAAAACAAGCATGTAAAATAAAAAAGATTCTATTCACCAATAGAAATTAACATATCCATCAAAGAAAAATTTAATTCATCAAATGCCTTTTGTCTCTTGAATTTGGACACAACAAATTGTTTTAGGTGCTCACCAGCCCTAGTTGAGGGTGTGTATAACTACCATATATTTCTTATTAGAGTAGTGGGTTGAGTTTAATAAATTTAGAAGAAAATTTTAATTCATAGTCAGAATGTTGAAACTTTTTATGATATTTTTTGTGAAATTAAATATAATTCATTGCAAGAGATGATAATCTTCTAAACTGATCAAGTAGCCACGAGTTAATTTTGTTTTCAAATCCAAATTGTTCCTTAGAGTATTTTAGTAGTGGTGATTCCATAACAATGCCTATAAAGATAGTTTTAAGTATATTTACTACTAAAATAAAAAAGGTATTGAGTATTCTAAATCTAGTAGTTTAGGGATAAAAAGATTTGATAAAATAGTGGGAGACATTTAAAATTTATAATTAGAAAATGTCCACTGGTAATCAAGATAACATTTTAGTATTATAAATTTGTTGTTGTTGTAGAACAAATCAAAATGAAAACCAATTCAATTTCACTATGAACAATATTGGATAAATGGAATATCATGATCTGTTATAACATCTAAGAGTGGTATAAGAACTTTCTCATACTACTTTATCATGAGATGAAGCTTTATGTTCTAGAATCCTCACTTCCTAGTGATCCCCCTTAGGGATTGAGAAAGGTGGGTATGGAAAAATAAAATAAGAATATAGATTATGCACTAGATGTTAATTGTTTTATATAGTCATTTATGTTCAATGTGTTTTAGAAAATGCATAAGCATAGATATTACATATAAATTTTGTCTTATCTCTAAGACTTATAACAGTAGAGAGAATAAAATTAATGATATGAGATATCAAGTGATCAATATAGATGTATTCTAGAAGAATAGAACCAAGCTAGAACTTATGTAATAATGATAATTAGGTACATTGAGAGACTGGAGACCCTTGGGTTCAAACTAAACCAAAGAACTAACAACCGATATCATTATTTCCTCTTAACTTCATAGGTTACCAAATTTCATTATTAATTATAATATGAATGATATGAATAAGTCACTCTTGGATTTTATGGGTTTAGTTCACCATGTAGATAAGAATTTGAATAATTCCAACTCTTTGGTCTTTATAGTGAACAAGAGGTGGGAAGGAAAGACTAATGTATTAAGGTAAAGTTTAAGTCAAAGAAACCAATACAACAACTTTCAAGAAGAAATAAAATATATATGTAGAGAAATAACAAGGAGGCAGTGTGATTTTCTTGTGGTATAAAAGGAAACTGGAAAAAGAATTAGACAATTGGGAATAAGAATCATGTTGATTCTTCTACTTCTAGTAAATTTGTCATTGAAGACAATATGACTATTTCTACAAGTTGGTTATAAGAAAATTATTATGGCTTACACATTTTTATTCAAATATTGGAACCATGTAGATTCAAGAAAATAAATGAATTTGAATTTGATATCCAATAGTAAATTGTGAAAGTATAGAATCATTATAAATGAGGGATTATTATCTTACATTTCCTAGTGTAATGGTTCTTGTACCAAATAAGTGTTATTATATACCATTTGTTGCTAGAAACATAATCTCATTGTAGAGTATAGAAACTATATGATTTTATTTAAATTTTGGAAATAAATGTTATCTTATGTATAAGGATAACATATTTTATATTATGGAACATCTTAAAAATGGTTTATATATACTTGAATAAGAAAATACAGTATAAGATATTAATGGAAAATTGAGTGAGAGTGAATCATATCCCACCCACCTATGGATCTTTAGTCTTAGTCATGTATAAAAGAAGTGTTTAATAAAATTACATAAATAAGGGTATTTATAATATATAAATTTAATACCTTTGGATATGGGACACACTTTTTATAAGGTAAAATCACTAAGGAACCTTTTATTGGGGAAGGAGAAAGTTCCAACGAACCATTAGAATCAGTTTATACTATTTCATGTGGACTATTTCTATAATATGAGTGGGGTGTATTTTTATTACTTCATTACTTATACCAGTGACTATAGTTGATATAGATATATCTACTTAATGAGGTATAAGTTATATTCCTTTATCATGTTTAAGTAATATCATAAAGAAGTATAGAATCAACTTAGTAAGAAGATTAGGAAACTTTACTCAGACCATGGTGGATACAATCATAACCAAGCATTCATAGATCATTTAAATGGGTGTGGGATAGTTTCCCAACTCACTCCTCTTTACTCACCTCAGTGGAATGATGTTAGTGAAAGGAGGAATCCAACCTAATTTTCATGGTCAGATCAATTATGAGTAATACAAACAAACCATTATCCTTTTAGGGATATGAAATATAGACTAAAACAGATACACTAAACCATGTACCAAATAATGTTGAATATGGGAGTTCAAATGAGTTGTGGTATGAAAAAAACCCAATCTAGAACACACACATGTATGGGGTTGTGAGAAATTTTTCAAGACAATACGAAGTGGAAATTTAGAATCTCAAAGCACTAATTTCATCTATATTGGTTATCCTAAAGATAATAAATGATATTACCTAAATATATCTTTCGATTTAAAGGTGATTATAGAAGGACATAATACATTTCTATAAAGGGAACACATTTCTAAGTGAAATAGTGGAATAAATAATGACATCGATAAAGTTGATTCTCTAGATGTAAAAGACTTGGTTTGAGAACAATCATCATAAGAGACTGTGGAAGAGGAATATATTCTAGAGAAACAAGTATTGCATAGGTCTATAAGAGAGGTTAGAGAACTAGAGAGACATTAATTTCTTATCATCGACACATGTAACACATTACTCCTAGAAAATGATGAACCTCAAACCTACAAATAAGTTGTATATGGAAAGGATACTTCTAAATTATAAGAATCAATGTATTCAAGAATGGATTCCATGTACATAAAATCATGTTTTAATTTTAGTAGAATAACTAGATGTTGTAAAACCAATTAGGTGGAAATGAGTATTCATATAAAATATGGACATGGAGAGTCAAGTAAGAACCTTTAAGGTATGAATAATGGTGTAATTATTCATGAAACATCAAGGAATAAACTTTAAAAAAACCTTCATTCCAATTTAAATGCTAAAATCCATTAGAATATTACATTCAATAGAATCCTACTACGATTTTGAAATTTGGAAAAGGGATGTCCACACTTCTTTTTTAAATGGGAATCTAGTTAAATACATCTATATTTCACAACCTAAAGGGTTTATTTTTTAAAAGAGTTATAAAAAATTATACAAGATTGAATGTGCGGCCGATTGTCGCCTATCGACCGTTCAAGGTTCCGGTGCTCTGCTAATGTGTATAACAGCACTCGGGTCGAATCCTCGGCGATGATACTTTTTAGTAGTCGTTTGTTTTTAGTTTATTGTATTTTGATTAGGGGGGTTTGTTTGCAGTGCTTAATTGAAATGATTTATGGATGATGTTTGATTTACCAAATTGATAAAGATTGGGGTGAGTTCATCATTAGGTTAGTTAAGCTTGTGATATCCTTGAGCTTTGCTTTATATTGCATTTAAATTAACACCCATGACACAAGATGATGTTGATTAGAATTCTTAAGTGTTAAGGATTTAAACCAAGACTTAACTTAACTTAAGGTTATAATCTAAATCAGATCTTATTTATGTTTGTGTATTTATGGTTCCAATAATCCATGGAAACCACATGCTAAACAAAACAAGTCATTAATCCATGACATGTTAAGTCCAACATACACAATGTTAATTCAAAGAATATTCATCGAGCAGAAGCTCTCAATCACTTAACATACCTAAATTATAACTCACCCCAATGAGAGATTTACTCAGCCATTATGATTTTTATTAATCTGGTAATATATGTTTATGGTGATGAATTATAAAGAGAAGAAAAAGAAAGGGACAAGATAAGAGTAGTGTGCCGAACACACACACGAAATATTTTGAGAATCAAAAAAAGAATTTCGATTGAATGAGGAAGCAAGATAAGGTACTGTAATTTAAAATGATTCAAACTATTTTAAGACCATGAATATTATACTACATAAGGTGGAGGAGAATAAGAGATATTGAAGAAGAAACTTTCATTAAAATAGAATTACAAAATAAAGGACTTACAAAATTACAAAAATGAAGAACACAAAAGTAAGTGAAAAGAAAGAGATGAGGAAAGGTCCCTCAAGTGTAAACATGAGTATGGCAGGTCCTCCCAAGCCTTTGGAAAAGCTTTTTTCGTGCCAATATGATCTCCTCTCTTCTGAAATGCCAACCCCTCTCAAGGAGAGAAGGAGAGAGTATTTATAGCCCAAGGAGTGGACTGTTTGCTTTCCCAATCTGTCCCTCCACTTGCATCGCCAATTGAGCTATTCAGACAGCCTATTCTTAAAATAGATCCTTCTTCAAAGTTGTATAAAATAATGTTGTCCGACTACTCTCAAAACTTGGAGTCATTTGGACTTAATGATAAAAAGTTATGGCCGGTTGATTAAACAAACTTAAACTGTCCATTTCAATCCAGTCTTTTTGAAGTCCATAATGTGAAAGGGTTTTTTTAATATGAAGATGCCTTCAAATCCGAATTGTTTATTCAACAAAGTCTGCCACCTATATCTCCTCTTTCACACTGCAAAATCTCAGCTCTCTTGGATCATTACATCAGGAGATATGTCATGCATACTATACTGATTTTTATTCTCGGCCAGAATGGTGGGCTGGACTTCAAAGATTTATTTGGGCCCCTATTACTTGGATTTGGGCCATGAAATTTTTATCCAAGATTACATGTAGTGTCCCCGGAATTATGGTGGAGAGTTAAGGTTTTTGAATTTCTGGATTGAGCCCAGTAAATAAAGCTTCATGAATAGTCCAGTTTCTTCACAGATTCTTTGGTCTTGTTTGTGAGGACCATATGACCCTTCAAATGGCATAATTGGATCATGGTGACTTCTAATGAAATGTTTTATATTGAAAGGAGAATCCTACAAAACAATAACCACACAATTTGGATCAGTATAGTGATATTTATAAGTAAAACATTAAACTGACTCAATTTGACTACTTCTAAAAATGCTCAAATATTATACTTAATATTAAAACACTAATATTTCACACAAATTATGCACATTTCATATAAAATAAGTAAAGGGGGAATATAATAAGTCATGAAAATATTAATAACATCAACTCCCCCACAATTAGATTTGTGCGTGTCCTCATGTGCAACAAATATAAAAACATGACAAAATCATTTTCACTCACCAACAAATATTAAAATTTTGTTTTCTCCAATCAGGGGAGGTTTAGACTATTTCACTCATCCATATTGAATTCCATCACAAGTTTGGTTCACAATAATGCATCAGAAACAATTCATTTTTTCATGTTCAAGGTTCGAATTAGAAAATGTAGGCACTCAAAACTTACTCCTCTCAAGATGATAAAAATGTATTTTAGGAGGTTCACTCATTCACCAACAAAAAGTGGAAATCAAGAGTTTGTAAGATCTCTCAGCTTCCATTCCCAAATCTAATGTGTACAAGAATCAAGAGGTCTTTTAAGAGGTTTTTCAGTGGCTATGGGACGGTAGGTATATAATGTCCAAAGGAAAAGAGGGGTTAAAAACACCAACATGGAAAAATCAATGCACATTTTTTTTTGAAATTTGATTTGAAAGGAAATAGAAACACATATTTACAAGGGCATGAATGTGTGATGAATGAAAAGTGAGGGAGATAGAAAATGGAATAGGGTGAGATGATGGAATATGTACAACATGGAAGACTTCCAATAATGACACAATACAAGATGATTCAAGTGTTCTTTTTTTTTTCTTTTTCTTTTTTTTCATTTTTTTTATATAATTTTTTTTTCATTTTTTTTGAACACTTTTCAATGACTTTTGTACAAATGAAAATTACACATATACACCCCAAAGCTCACATAATTACAACCTCTCCCCCACACTTGAATGGAAGCTTGCCCTCAAGCATATGATGACACATTGGAAATCAATGAAAGTACGCCCAAAAATGAAGTCTATTCCCCCCACACTTAAATTTCAATAAATTGTACAATGAAAATCCATGAAGATGTTGGGTGGGACAAGGTATTAGGCTTGTAATGTGGCTATCAAAATAAAGGGTTTCATAGGCTCAAAGGGTCTTTCAAAAGTAGGATCAATGTAAGGGTAACGGGAGGCTATTTGGCTATTCTGATTCTCATGTGGCTTAGAAAATGCCTCTATCATATTAATGCACACAAAAGATGGAAATTCAGCTCGAAGGTCCACAAACTCAAGACTCACAATCAGTGGTGAAGACACACAATGAAAAAGATGGCCATAGATGACCTTGGCATGAAGGCTAATGTTATTCCTCACGGTAGGGGAGAATCATTTTCCACCAAAAATTGTTCATTCAAAATGTTTGTTATTGACACAAAATTGTTTACCCAAGTTTGAGATAAAAATTCAATATATTTGAGTTTAAAACAAGCCTTTTGACTCCCCAAAATGGTTGGACAGAATTTCAATATTGGATGATGAGTAATTATGACACCCCTTTTTTTTCAATTTTCATTTTTTTTAAAAATTTTTATTTTTAATGACACATCCACACAAAAGAGAAAATAGAAAAAAGGTTGTGGAAGAATATTGTAAAAAAAATGAGAGGGAGAGAGGAAGAAGAAGAAATAGAGAGAATAAGAGAGGGAAGAGAGATTGAGGAGAGATAGAGTTAAAGGGAAAGAGGTTCCCCCTGGTTTGGATTTGGCGGGTCTCCATCCAGTGGTGGTTCTATTGAAGTGGATGGGGTTTCGATGGAAGTCGACGTGGTTCCTGGATTGTGAGACCTCTCATGGTGATGCTTTAACCGGTGTCCATTTACCGTGAATGTTCTTTTTGAAGAAGGGTCTTGGACTTGCACTGCACCAAATGGGTAAACGTTAGTAATAACAAAAGGACCTTCCCAACGAGAATTAAGCTTACCTGGGTGAAGTCGAAATCGAGAATTGAAGAGCATTACATTTTCACCTTCATGAAATACCTTTCGAAGAATGTTCTTGTCATGGAGTGACTTTGCCTTTTCTTTGTAGAGAATGGAGTTCTCATACGAATCGAGTCGAAGCTCCTCCAATTCAGTCAACTGCAACAATCTTTCTTCACCAGATTTTTCACAATCAAAATTACAAGTTTTGACAGCCCAAAATGAATTATGTTGGATTTCAACTGGTAAATGACAGGCTTTACCAAAAACTATCCTAAATGGAGACATCCCAATGGGTGTCTTATAGGCTGTTCGATAGGCCCAAAGTGCTTCACCAAGTCTATCAGGCCAGTCTTTTCTTGTGGGCTTAACAATTCTTTCAAGCACTCTTTTCACTTCTCTGTTAGAAAGTTCAGCCATTCCATTTGTTTGAGGGTGATATGCAGTGGATGTTTTATGTACAACCCCATTCTTTTTCAAAAGTGACTCCATGGTTCTATTACAGAAATGAGTTCCTAAGTCACTTATCAAAGCACGTGGTGTTCCGAATCGATGGAAGATATGGGTTTTGAGGAACTCACTCACAGTTTGAGCATCATCTTTCCTAGTGGGTTTGGCCTCGACCCACCTAGAAACATAATCGACCGCAAGAAGAATGTAGGATAATCCATTGGAAGGGGGAAAAGGTCCCATGAAATCGATGCCCCAAACATCGAAAAGCTCACAGAAGATTAATGGCTTTTGAGGCATTTCGTTTCTTTTGGAAATTGTGCCAAACTTTTGGCAAGTGGGACATGATTGACAGAACTCGTGTGAGTCCTTGAAGAGTGAAGGCCAAAAGAATATAGAATCTAGGACCTTTCGAGAAGTCCTTTGTGGTCCAAAGTGGCCACCTCCAGGCATTGAGTGGCAGAATTCCAAGATGGAGGATTGTTCAGTTTCATCAACACATCTCCTAATTACCATGTCAGCCCCAGTTTTCCAAAGTTTATTATCTTCCCAAAAATAATGCTTTGAATCACTTTTCATCTTTTCTTTTTGTTCTTTTGAAAAATATTCAGGGAAAACACCGGAAACCAAGTAATTGACAATTGGGGCATACCATGGTAACTTTGGAGTGAGAGAGGAGAGGTGTTCATTTGGAAATTCAGGATCAATTATTTCAGAATGAGAAGAATTAGAAATTCTACTCAGGTGGTCAGCCACAGGGTTTTCTTTTCCAGGTTTATCTTTTATCACAAGGTCAAACTCTTGGAGCATTAAAATCCATCTTATTAGCCTTGGTTTGGAATCACTTTTCTTAAGTAAGAACTTTAATGCTGAGTGGTCCGTGAAGATGATGATTTTGGCACCTAAGAGATAGGGCCTGAATTTATCCAAGGCAAAAACCACAGCTAAAAGTTCTTTTTCAGTCATAGTGTAGTGTGATTGAGTTTCATCCAATGTTTTTGAGGCATAAAATATGACATGAGGAATGTTTTCTCTTCTTTGACCAAGAACAGCCCCAATGGCCCTATCAGAAGCATCACACATCAATTCAAATGGTAAGGACCAATCTGGGGGTTGGATTATTGGAGCAGATGTGAGAGAAGATTTGAGTTCAATGAAGGCTCTCTTGCAAGCCTCATCAAAATTGAATGTGACATCATTTTGAAGTAAACGAGTGAGTGGGAGGGAAATCTTGCTGAAGTTCTGAATGAATCGCCGATAGAAACCGGCATGACCAAGGAAGGACCGAATGTCTCGAACTGATTTGGGTTCAGGAAGTGATTGGATCACCTCAATTTTGGCTGGATCAACTTGGATACCCTCTTGAGAAATTATGTGCCCTAGAACAATCCCATTTGAAACCATGAAGTGACATTTTTCAAAATTCAGCACAAGGTTGCACTTGACACACTTTTGAAGGACCAAAGAGAGTGAATGTAAGCAAGATTCAAATGACTCGCCATAAATGGTAAATTCATCCATGAAGACCTCCATGAAATTCTCAATGAATTCAGAAAAGATACTCATCATACATCGCTGGAATGTTGCAGGAGCATTACAAAGGCCAAAAGGCATTCGCCTATAGGCATAGGTTCCAAAGGGGCAAGTGAATGTGGTCTTTTCTTGGTCTTGAGGTGCGATTGGAATTTGGAAGTAGCCGGTGTAACCATCAAGAAAGCAATAGTGTGACTTTCCGGCCAATCTCTCAAGCATTTGGTCAAGGAAAGGAAGTGGGTAGTGATCTTTTCGTGTTTCAGCATTCAATTTGCGATAATCGATGCACACACGCCATTTGTTTTTCACTCGAGTTGTGACCACTTCTCCATGTTCATTTGTGACAATTGTTATCCCGCCCTTCTTAGGAACGACTTGAATTGGACTAACCCATTCACTATCAGAAATTGGGTAGATAATACCAGCTTGAAGAAGCTTGGTAATCTCTTCCCTAACTACCTCAAGTATGAGTGGATTGAGTCTTCTTTGAGGTTGCCTAATTGGTTTGGATGATTCCTCTAGATGGATGTGATGCATGCAAAGGGCATGGTTGATTCCTGGAATATCCTCTAGGGTCCAACCTAAGGAATTTTTGTTTTCTTCTAACACTTGAACAAGTTGGGACTCCTCAGTTTCAGAAAGTGAAGCAGAGATAATGACAGGGTAGGAGGGATTATGGAAAAGGAATGCATACTTGAGGTGTGAAGGAAGTGGTTTTAGATCAGTTTCAGCCTTGATTTGAGAGCTAGACAAGTTAGGAGAAGGAGAAGGGATTCCAGATGGGTTTGGATCATTTTCCTCAACACTGTCCAAGGTGGAGCAGTAGAGATCAGAGTTGATGTGGGATTCAAGAGAGTTTTCAAGTTCCTCCAGATTGATGGAGTCTATGAATGAGAGGTCCACATCAACTTCACCATTTATGACTTTGTTAATCATGGTGAAGATTTCACAAGATCTTTTATCATTATAACATGAAGAACATGGTGGATTGGGGTTCGATTGAATCTTAGAAGTGTCCTCAAAAGAATGGATTGAGAATGTAGAGTGATCCTCAGATGGGTATCGCACGGCTTGGAAAATGTTGAACTTGACCAGTTGGTCACCGAATTCCATGGATAAGATGCCTGAATGGACATCAATCTTGGTTCTCGCAGTCATGAGGAATGGTCTTCCTAGAATTAGGGGAGATCGAGAAGAGGTCGTCTCACCTTCCATGTCAAGGACATAGAAATCAGCTGGGAAGATAAGATCATTGACCCGAACAAGAACATCCTCAATTATCCTCTCAGGACTGGCAGTGCTTCGATTGGCTAATTGAATGAAAACACCCGTTGGGTGCAAGGGACCTAGACCAAGGTTGGAGAAAATGTATTTGGGCATGACATTTATTGAGGCTCCAAGGTCTATGAGTGCATCATCAAAGTTGGAACTCCCTATTTGACCTGGAACCGTGAAGGTCCCTGGATCTTTGCACTTCATGGGAATGGACTGTTGGGTTGAAACATTTTCAATGTTCCTAAGTTGCCTCTTATGGGTGCACAATTCCTTAAGAAACTTGGCATACTTAGGGATTTGTTTGATGGAATCTAAGAGGGGGATGTTCACTTCAACACGTCTAAACATGTCAAGCATTTCAGGATCAGGTTCAAAGGACTTCTTAGGCTTGGAGATGGCTTGAGGAAAAGGAATTGGGTTCCTTAGAGGAATGGAATGAGGTGAAGGAGTGGATTCAAGTTCCTTTTCCAGCTTTTTGTTCTTTTCATTTTCTAGATCAACATCGAAAGGGGAGGTAGAGAAATCAGCATGGGGCATTGCAATTTGCTTTCCCGATCTAAGTGCAATTGCACTTACATTACCCTTAGGGTTGGGTAATGGTTGAGCTGGGAGTTGGGATGAATTGCATGGTTGTTGCTGGCTAAGGTGGGATGCAAGTTGACCTATTTGGGTTTCAATGTTCTTGAGGCTAGAACGGGTGAAGGAAGCAAGATCCTCTACAGCACATTCCCATGGTTGTTTAGAAGAAGAGGCTTGTCCCAAATTGGGTTGGCCTTGATTTTGGTTCTTGGGAAAGCGATTGTATTGGGTGGGGAATTGGGAAGGCTCGTTAGGATAGTGGAATCCAGGAGGAGGATTGTTCCTTTGGGGTTGAGGGACAAAAGGGTAAGGTTGTTGGAAGTTACCAACACCTTGACTGTATTGAAACTGGTTTGGGTTTTGAGGAGGGAACTGCGGAGGATGAGAAATGGGATTACCATACCTCAGAGGTGGGTTAAAGGTAGAAGAGAAGGTCTCAGAGTGGGGTTGGTTGAAGTTTTTAACAAACTGACCTGATTGTTGAGGGTTGAAGTTTCGCTGAGCATATGCCGCATTGAGCTCCATTGGACTAGATGAATCAGATGGATCATCTTGAATTTGTGGACATGTGTCAGTTGGATGAGATGGAGAGTTGCAGATTCCACAATTCTTGATAGGTTCAGGGAATAGTGACTGTGGAGAAGATGAGGTTGGGGCTTTGGTAGCCACCGCTAGTTGACGCACAAGACCTGTAAGTTCACTCATCCACTCAGTCATCTTGTTGGGCTCTATGGATTGATTCTCTTGGGCTTGTTTCACTTGAGCATGTGCTCGAGTATGGAATTGCTACGTGTTTGCAGCCATGTTACTTATGAGATCTCTTGCAGCTGCAGGAGTTTTGTCAACAAGAGCACCGCCACTTGCGGCACCAATGAGAGTTCGCTCCATAGCCAATAACCCCTCATAGAAGTATTGGATCAGGAGTTGGTCAGGGATTTGATGGTGTGGACAAGTTTCCACAAGCTTTTTGAACCTCTCCCAATACTCATGGAGTGATTCATTAGGGAATTGACGGATGCCGCTTATTTCCTTTCGGATAGAAGCTGTTCGGGAAGCGGGAAAGAACTTCTCAAGGAAAAGTCTCTTCATGTCAACCCATGAGTTTATGGAACCAGGTGGGAGGTAGTAGAGCCAAGACTTGGCAGAATCCGCTAGGGAAAAGGGGAAAGCTCTAAGCATGATTTGCTCTTCAGAAACCCCTTGAGGCTTCATGGTAGAGCATACTACTTGGAACTCTTTAAGGTGAAGATGTGGATCCTCACCGGCTAGCCCGTGAAAATGAGGGAGAAGATGAATCAAACCCGATTTGAGTTCGAAGTCAGCTTCAATGTTTGGATATTGAATTCCAAGAGGTTGGTAATTCATATTAGGGGTAGCAAGTTCTTTTAGGGTTTGTTCCCTAGGATTGGCCATTTCAATTTCAACTGGTTGGATGAGGACTGGTTCTTGAATTATTTGAGTATCTCTTATGTTCCTCCTAAGTTGGCGAAGTGTTCGCTCAATTTCAGGGTCAAACAAATACGAGGGATTGTTTGGAAGGCTACGGGGCATTCAGAGAGATTTTGGAAGAAAGAGGAAGACGGGTTTTTCTTTGTATTTTTTTTTCAGTTTATGATTTTTAAGAGGAAGACGGGTTTTTCTTTGTGTTTTTTTTCAATTTTTTTAAACTTTTGTATTTTGTTTTGGGTTTTTTTTACAATAACCAGAAACTAATGAATACTTAAAGCACCATACCTGGAAACGGCGCCATTTGAAAGTGCGGCCGATTGTCACCTATCGACCGTTCAAGGTTCCAGTGCTCTGCTAATGTGTATAGCAGCACTCGGGTCGAATCCTCGGCGATGATACTTTTTAGTAGTCGTTTGTTTTTAGTTGATTGTATTTTGATTAGGGGGGTTTGTTTGCAGAGCTTAATTGAAATGATTTATGGATGATGTTTGATTTACCAAATTGATAAATATTGGGGTGAGTTCATCATTAGGTTAGTTAATCTTGTGATATCCTTGAGCTTTGCTTTATATTGCATTTAAATTAACACCCATGACACAAGATGATGTTGATTAGAATTCTTAAGTGTTAAGGCTTTAAACCAAGACTTAACTTAACTTAAGGTTATAATCTCAATCAGATCTTATTTATGGTTGTGTATTTATGGTTCCAATAATCCATGGAAACCACATGCTAAACAAAACAAGTCATTAATCCATGACATGTTAAGTCCAACATACACAATGTTAATTCAAAGAATATTCATCGAGCAGAAGCTCTCAATCACTTAACATACCTAAATTATAACTCACCCCAATGAGAGATTTACTCAGCCATTATGATGTTTATTAATCTGGTAATATATGTTTATGGTGATGAATTATAAAGAGAAGAAAAAGAAAGGGACAAGATAAGAGTAGTGTGCCGAACACACACACGAAATATTTTGAGAATCAAAAAAAGAATTTCGATTGAATGAGGAAGAAAGATAAGGTACTGTAATTTAAAATGATTCAAACTATTTTAAGACCATGAATATTATACTACAGAAGGTGGAGGATAATAAGAGATATTGAAGAAGAAACTTTCATTAAAATAGAATTACAAAATAAAGGACTTACAAAATTACAAAAATGAAGAACACAAAAGTAAGTGAAAAGAAAGAGAGGAGGAAAGGTCCCTCAAGTGTAAAATTGAGTATGGCAGGTCCTCCCAAGCCTTTGGAAAAGCTTGTTTCGTGCCAATATGATCTCCTCTCTTCTGAAATGCCAACCCCTCTCAAGGAGAGAAGGAGAGAGTATTTATAGCCCAAGGAGTGGACTGTTTGCTTTCCCAATCTGTCCCTCCACTTGAATCGCCAATTGAGCTATTCAGACAGCCGAATCTTCAAATAGCTCCTTCTTCAAAGTTGTAGAAAATAAAGTTGGCCGACTACTCTAAATATTTGGAGTCATTTGGACTTAAGGATAAAAGGTTATGGCCGGTTGATTAAACAAACTTAAACTGTCCATTTCAATACAGTCTTTTTGAAGTCCATAATGTGAAAGGGTTTTTGAATATGAAGATGCCTTCAAATCCGAATTGTTTATTCAACAAAGTCGGCCACCTATATCACCTCTTTCACACTGAATAATATCAGCTCTCTTGGATGATTAAATCAGGAGATATGTCATGCATACTATACTGATTTCCATTCTCGGCCAGAATGGTGGGCTGGACTTCAAAGATTTATTTGGGCCCCTTGTACTTGGATTTGGGCCATGAAATTTTTTTCCAAGATGAAATGTAGTGTCCCCCGAATTATGGTGGAGAGTTAAGGTTTTTGAACTTCTGTATTGAGCCCAGTAAATCAATCTTCATGAATAGTCCAGTTTCTTCACAGATTCTTTGGTCTTGTTTGTGAGGACCATATGACCCTTCAAATGGCAGAATTGGATCATGGTGCCTTCTAATGAAATGTTGTATATTTAAAGGAGAATCCTAAAAAACAAGAACCAAACAATTTGGATCATTATATTGATAGTTATAAGTAAAACATTAAACTGACTCAATTTGACTACTTCTAAAAATGCTCAAATATTATACTTAATATTAAAACATTAATATTTCACACAAATTATGCACATTTCATATAAAATAAGTAAAGGGGGAATATAATAAGTCATGAAAATATTAATAACATCAAAGATATATAAATCAATTTCTTGATTAAATTAGGCATAAAAATATTTTAATTTTCTTTTTTGTGAGGCCACAATAGAATTTGGTTTCATTAAGAATGAAATTGAGCCATGTGTACATAATAAGGTTTCTGGGAGTGTCATTGTTTTCCTAGTATATATGCTGATAAAATATTGTAAATTTTAAATGAAGTACAAGTCCTATAGTCATTGAATACATCTTTAAATGAATGATTCCCCATGAAACACATTGGTGAAATAGACTATATTATATGGATCAAGATCTATCGAGATAGTTATTAGAGGATATTTGGTCTAAGTCAAACTATATATTTTTATAAGGTACTCAAAAGGTAAAATATAGAACAATCCATGTTATTATTGTTTCAACTGCAACATGGAATTAATATCTTAAAAAATATATGTCCATAGAAATAGAAGGATATCGAAAAAAATAATAGAGTCACTTATACTTTATAAATGGGGTCTATCATGTATTTCATGCTATGTACTAGGTTTGATGATTACTTTTAATTAAACATATTGGGACTAAATTAATACAAACTAGGATATTTTTATTGGATTGTTATAAAAACTATCCTAAAGTACATGAGATATAGAAATTATATGTTAATGGTGTTTGGAGCAGATGAGTTGATAGTCATGTGGGAATACATAAATTTTATATTTGAGATAGATCTAGATTATCTAGATTTTTTTCACATTATTTATTTTTCTTGAATGATGATAAAGTTAGATTTAGGAGCTCAAAAAATTCCATGATTATAAATCCTACAGTAGAATCCAAGTGTATAGAGGCTTCTCAGGCATCTAAGAAATTAGTTTAGAAATGTAGTTTTGTTTTAATGATTGGTGTTGTACATATCTGTGAAAACCTTATTATAGTATATTGTGATAATGTTGTGGTATCAGTTTTTTCTAAGGATCCTAGGTCATGTTAAAGGATAAATCATATAGTTCAGAAGTTTCTTCTCATGAGAGATTTTACATAGAGTGGTGAAGTCAAGTTTAGAAAAGTAGACATAAATTATAATGAAGTATACCCCTGACTAAAATTTAATGACTTGAGTTTTGACTCGTAAGGCTTCAGAATATTTCAAATAATATTCTCGGTGATGAACACTAAGTCGGTGTGGGAATTTGGAGCTCGGGGTACCTCGGTTCGGCGATATTAAACATAATAAAAACATTTTTTTGCATTCATGAATTTTCTCTTGAATATTAAATAACTCTCTTATGAATTCTTAGATCAGATCTATGAGACTTCGGTTGAGTTTGTGACATCATGTTTACCCTAGCTACGACCAAAATTTGTCTACACCAAGATTTTTTATCAGGGGTTGTTTGGTGATGGGGCGTTATGAGGTGTATTTAATTAATTGATTGATTAATTAAATATCTAACCTAAACATATCCCCTCCCCAATGTTAGAGTTCACCACACAAAATGAGGAGTGACTCCTCTAATCTCCTCCCATTCCCGATGGGGATGATGAAACCCACACTACATTAGTGAAACAAGGTGACCCTGATCTTTGTTTCTAAAGCAGATCATCATCTGATCAAGAACCAGAATGATCTGATCACCATTCATGATCCAAAGTTTCATAATTTTACCAAAGAGGTAGAAATAATTGAGTTTTGGTCCTAATCCCATTCATTTTTTTGTTGTTTTAATTTTCTAGATTCTTATTTCAATAATTGTTGATCTCTGCTAGGTAAATTTGTGAGTTTTGGGGAATAATGGGGAAAATAAGGAGATTTTTCAGTTAATTCCTGACTGTAATTACCATATACACGGCGTTTAGTTCAGTAACACATGTCATATAGCTCTTCCTACTCAGGGAAGATGAACATTTGGGACTACACGCTATTTATAGGGATCACAGGCTGTGTAGTTCCCTACACTATGTGACCATGGGACATGGATTGGGTTAGCTTTTTGAAAATACATGGTCATGTACTAACACACAACCAAGATACACGGACACAAGGTTCGGTACTTGAACAAAGGAAACCAACATGGGTTGGTGGCCGTTTATCCAAACATTCTGGGTAGTATGGGATACATGGTGTGTGAGGTACATGGTTTGTCGATCTGTATAAAGGAGGAACCCGGTCAGGGGATGAGAGATGAGTGACATGTCATGTAACCCCTCTACATGTTTTATACCCCGACATGGGCTGAAAATCACGTGGAACAAATACACAGATAGGTTCTTGAGTGGGCTCATATGTCATGTGTGTCTCGTTTCACATCACATACTAGTAGGATATCCTTTAGAAATATTTCATCTTCTGTATCTCCTTCATCAGGACTCAAGTTTAGGATTGTGAGTAGTACTCCCCTATTGGATCTGGGTTTGGGTCCTCACATACATAGTAGTACTCCCCCATCTCTATGTAGCTATGGGGATTAGGTCCTCCATTGGAGTTGGAGCTCTCTATGCTGTTGGATACAATTATGAGAATCGATATCTTCCACTTGATGTGAATGATACCCAAAAAAGAGATAGTTCTCCCTTGATATACTAAGGTTTAAGATACCTGTTACATGATAAATATAGGTTTCCCAAGTTAGTTAGGATAAGTGCTCCCTCGACTATGGGGTAGTGGTTAAGCACGAGTCCTTATGCTTTCTCTTTTTAGTGAGGTTGAACATGGTGCAAGGTTTGAAGTAGTGCTCCATCAAATGTGTGAAGTGGTGAGGGGAATGCCTTCTTATTTGGATTTATTTATATTGAGTTGGGTGTGAGGTAGCGGTGAAAGCATATCTGGTGTTTGTCACTAGATCCGGACCTAGTAAGATGTTCCCGACAGAGCACATTCTCTTAGACATACCATTAGTAATGATAGAGTTGTTCCTGATGGAGTGCGTCTCCTGGTCAGGCTCTCTTTGGGATGGCTGAGCTCATGGAGTGTGTTATTCTAGTTTTATGTTATGGTTAGAGCCTACAAAGAGAATACTATTTCTATCTATGAGGTTAGAACCTCATGATACTTGGATTCTGAGATGACTATATCTAGGTGATTTCTAGGATCCCATGTGGTGTTGTCACATTTCAGGGTTGACACCTCTTGTAGACCAAGATGACTTTTCATGTACAACTAAGGATGTTTCAAGATTTATTTTATCTATTTATTGGGTTTTCATCTATCTAGGTCGAGTAGACTATTTTATTTTAGTTTCTCGCTTTTTCTTTTGCGGTTTTTGGGGTTCCTACTAAGTATTTTTATACTCACCCCTGCATAGGATTTTCCCGCACATGTTTTTTCTTTTTCATACCACATGCCTTTCGAAGGATTCCACATAGGACCCAAGGTAGGTGGAGCTTAGTGAGATAGAAAGACTGAGGTGTTTATTGGTGCTTGACTGAGGAGCATTTTGTCAGTTGTAGTTTATAGTGATCCCCTCCTTCTAAGTAGGTTAGACATTTTTATATTTTTCTTTGGGGGTGTATTTTTTCCTTTTTACACTTTCAATACTTTTGTTGTACTCTACTTGTTAGATATATATTTATTCATGCATTGGTTACCTTTGGTTTTTACATTTCATCGTTTTTTGAGCTTTGAGATGTGTATGTTCATATAGGTACTTAGGTAATCCATCACATGTTAGTGATATGCATTTTTGGTGCTAGTCACCATCCCATGGCCTATTGGATGCAGGGTCAGGGAGTTACACCCTGATCCCCATCGAGTCGTGTTGTGATAGATTGGTATTATAGTTTGTCGTTTCCCCAATGATACCTTAGTGCCATGATCTTAGTTTGAGTTGCATAGAGATAGTGTTAGGATATTTTGATTTTGTCTCTCAAACCATAGATTCTAGTGTTAGTGAGGTGACATACATATCCATTCACTAATACTTTCATAACCTACTTTTTGACTCAGTACATTAGCATAGTAGTTACTAGGAAATAAATGGTACATGTTTCAAATAGTACTAGGTTTTATTTTTTCCTGTTCATCTTTAGCTAGTTCCCCAGATATACTCATTGACTATGGTATGTCTTGATTCTATTTTAGGATACCTCTATAAAGACAGTGAGACAAGATTCTATGATTTGATCATGATGATGATCCACCCATGACGATAATTTAGAGTAGGGAACTGATTCTGACTTATTACCTCTGGGTGGTACGGTGGTGTTTCTACTGCCTGTAGATTAGAAGGTTTTACCAGTAGTTCAGGCCAAGGACATACGTAGGATGAGTGTGCTACATCAGTTCATAGAGGAAGTGACTGGTGAGGTACTGAGGTGATCCAGAACCCCAGGAAGTATATGACTTTCTTGATGCAGTTATGGAATTTTTCCTCGTATTTAAGAAACCTCCCAATCCAATGGTTGTCCTAGTAGCGAGCCTTTTGTAGGATTTCATCGAGAGACAGTGGAGTCTAAAGATACAGACTCATGATGAGGATCTTCTCACTTGGGAAGAATTTGAGCAACTCTTCAGGGAATATTTTTACCCACCTATGTTGAGAAAAATGAAAATCTAAGAGCTTTTATAGCTTTAGTAGGGTAGCATGCCAGTGGTGTAGTTTTCGATGAGGTTCACATACTTATCACAATACTTCATGGATATGGTTTTGGATATTTTTTTCAGATCAGAGACTTTTTACCAGGTCTTGCGTTGGGAGATTAGAACATCTATGATTCCACTATGTATTCCCACATATGCTGGAGTGCTGGAGCGAGATATGGTGGTGGAAAGTTTATTGGGGGAGGAATTGGTGAATGTGATCCACATTAGTTTTCACGATTCTAAGGCATTTGTAATTGCTGGCGGATGAAAGGTAACATGGTCTAGGAGTAGGAGGAATAGCCATGCCCGAACATAGATGCATGACTCTATAGTGAAGAAGTAGTGACAAGGATCAAATTAACCGTAGGATAGGTGTTATTATGCTTGCGATGGATAAGGGAATCCTTCTTGGGATTATCTGATCTGTTGTACAGTTGAGATGGATTCGGATGACGAGCCTCCATGGGAGATACAACACTTGGATCTAGGATTTAATTGAGGTGGTAGAAAAGGTGGAGGAGATGGAAGATCAGTAGGAGGTGGTAGGAAGTTAGAGGTATTTCCACCACCACACCCAAGTGGTCCACACCAGACTCAAGGATCTGGAGGATGTGGGTGAGGATAGCTGCAGGCCATAGAGGCCTTTGATCTGGAAGCTCTGAGGATGAATAAAGGTATGCCTTGTGTCCTTTATAATTTTTGTATTAGAAATTGTTATATGCTATTTTGGGTGTTCCTTCCTTTCTTATCATGCTATATGTTTAATCAAGGTGACGTGGGGAATTGGTAGGACCTCGTGTTGGTAGTTACGATTGAGGTCCTGGTAAGACCCAATGTGTATTCATGAAGCCCTTTGTTTTTTATGGGTACCCTCATATGTTTGTATTCGGCTTTGTACACGACATGATCAAGGAGGAGGTGGTGAATTTTGACATAGCTTTGAACTCACAAGTGATGGGGGACGCTTTCCCCACTGAGATGCATTTTTGTGATGCAATCAAAACCATATAGGAGAGTTAGTGCCACCCAAAATAAATAGTACTGAGGTGTGGTGGATGAGTTCCTTAGACTTCCCTATTCATGGAAAGGATAAGATATAAAGTATTTCAATAGGTCTTGGTCCTAACTGTTGAGTTTTCCTACTAGATCCCCTTTTTTCTTGGTGGCCCTAGGAGAGAGAGATCCTTGCATAGAATCATTCAGTAGCAAAAAACTAATACCCTATGATGTTTCCACTATATTTATTGGTTTCCTACAATCCATACTCATGTGAGATTCAACTAGTGGGTGTGGTAGTGATTATATTTTTGTGAGATGTGTTAAAACTGGACATTTTTAGTCAAAGGGCCTATTAAGACCCAGTGTTTACTCTTGGGCAGCGTTGTTCTATTCATCAATACCCTTGTGTTCTCATAATCAAATTTGAATGAAAAAAATGAATTCATAGGATGTTGTATAGTCTATTAAGGGGTGGATGATAACTTTCTGGTTCTGTTAGTATCTATGTGTGGTTAGCGAGGTGGTGTAGCGCTAGATCCCATGGCTACACATGTATGGTGGTGCTTGGTGTTTTCCCACCTATCGTAGCTAAGGATACATGTGTATGTTTCTTTCACAATGTTTTTACGGTATAATATTAGGTTGAGAGTGGTTTGATCTTAGTGGTTCCAATGTGTGCATTCTTATACGCAGAAAATGAACCCTTGATGAGCTCGCTGGCATGGGTGTCCAGTTGGGAGATCAATTGTTTTCCTTGTGCTTATGATTTTTCTTTTCATGGGAAAAATATCTATGTTTGGGAGAATTTATGACTCATGTTTTTACTTGTAATATTTATTAATATTTTGGAAAATATTCTCAGAGCTGGGTACATAGTAGGCATAAGAATCTGGGGCCTAGGGTGCCTCCGTGCGACAATATTAAAAATATAAAATATATTTTTCACACATGTGTAGTTTTTATTGAAAATTAAATAACTACCATTTGAAGTCTTAGATAAGATTTTGGAGACCTCGGTTGAGTTTGGAAGGTAGTTTTTACCCAAGGTGGGACCTAAAGTCTTCTGTTCTAGGAGTTTTGATTTAGTGCCATTTAGTGACAGTGCGTAATGATGTGGATTTAATTAATTGAATAATTAATTACATATCTAACCTAAACATATCCCCTCTCCCATGATGGAGTGCATCACACCAAAGGTGGAGAGACTCCTCTCATCTCATCTCCTTACCTTTGGTGATAATGAAACCAACACTGAATAGATGCAATGAGGTGTCATTGATCTCCATTTCTGAAGTATATCATCTTCAAATCAAGAACTAGAATGTCCCAGTCTTCATTCTTAGTCCAAATATTTTGTATTTTTCCAATGAGTTTGGAATATTTGATTTTTGGTCGTAATAAATTTTTGTTTACATTGTTATAAGATTCTAGATCCCTATTGCAATTGTTTTTGATCCCTTCTAGGTATATCTGTGATTTTTGGGGAACAATGGGGTGAATCCAAAAATTTTGTTGGTAATTACAAATTGGAATTACCATCTACACATTTTTTAGTTCATAGAAACATGTCATGTAACTCTTCCAGTTTGTTTACGATGAACATTTGGGGCTACACATCATGTATAGGGGTTAGACTCTATGTAGTGCCCTAAACCCTGTGACCATGGGACAAGGCTTGGGATAACCATGTGAAAATAAATTTCCATTTACTAACAAATGGAAAAGATACATTGAAATGGGGTCTGATACATAGGCACAAGAAAAATAAAAGGGAAGGTCGTTGTTTATCCAAACACGCCATGTAGTATGGGATACACGACATGCAAGGGACATGGTTGTTCGGTCCGTGTAGAAAAGGAACACGACCAAGGGCCAAGAGATGTGGGACACAATTTTTACCTCCTCTACACACTATGTACCCCTACATGGGTTGGAACCTATGTGGATAAGATACACAGGTAGGTGATTGAGTAGGTTCACACACCGTGTGTGCCTCGGTGCACATTCTATACTACTATGAGATCCTCATAGAATTTTCCACCTTCTGTATCTTATTTTTTGGGAATCAAATTTAGTATTGTGAATAGTACTCCCCTGTTGGATCAGGGTTCAGGACCTTTTATATGTATTACTTATCCCTCACCTTTGAGTAGTAGTAGGGAGAAAGTCCTCCATTTGAATTGGAGATCCATCGGCTATTGGATAAAGTTATGAGGATATGCCCCTTCCACGTGATGTGAATAATACATAGATAAGATCTTGTGTTCCCTCAATAGACTATGGTGTGGGATACTCCTTATAGGATTGATAGAGGTTTTTCGGATTAGTTATGAGTAGTACAACCTTGACTATGGGGTAGTGGAGAGGTGTGAGTCCCTTTTTTGTCTCTTGATAGAGAGGATACATGAGGTGTATAACCAAGAGAAGTTATCCCTCAGCTGGGTGTAGTGGTGAGGGTTGGGAATCTTTACTTGGAATTCTTTAGCTTGCGTTGGGTGTGAGGTAGTGATTAAAAGAACTATGGTTCTAGGAACTAGAGTTGGAACTAGTAATATTTTCCTGATGGATCATGTTCTCTCAGACGTACCATTAGTAATGGTGGAGTTATTCCCAATGGAGTGAATCTCTCGGACAGAGGCCATATAGGATGTCTGATCTCATATAGCGTGTTCTCTTTGTTTTATGTTATGGTTAGAGCCTACAACAAGAATCTTTTTTTTTGTCTATAAGGTAGAAAAAAATGATAGATAGAGTATAAGATGAGTATATCTGGATAATTTATTGTGGTCCTTGTGGTGTTTTTCCATGTCGGGGTTTACACCACTTGTAGAGTGAGCTGAATTGTCATGTATAGGTGAGGATCGTTCAAGATGGAGTTTCTCTCCCAATTGGGTTTCTATCTGGTTAGGTCGAGTAGAATGTAACCTTTTAGTTGCACCATTTTTCTTTTGGGGTATATGGGGTTACTTTTGAGTATTTTTATACTCACCCCTACATAGGATTTCCCCGAACAGGTTTTCTGTCTTGTGCGGACCACATGCCTTTTGACGGAGTCCACGAAGGACCTGAGGCAGGAAGAGCTTAGTGAGCTAGACAGACCTAGGTGTTTACTGAAGCATGGCCGAGGATCTTTCCAAATGTTTTAGTTGACAATTATCTCCTCCTTTTGGGAAGGTTGGATTCTTTTACAGTTTTCTTGGGTGGGAGTTTTTTTCTTTTACTCTTTAAATACTTCTATTGTACTCTTGTTGTGGGATATAGTTTTATATATGCATTAGTTGCCTTTGGTTTTTACATTTCAGCATTTTGCGATCTTGGAGATTTGTGTGTGCATACATATTCTTAGTTAACACCTCCCATGTAAGTGATATGACTTTTTGGTGCTAGGCATCAACCCCTGGCCTATAGGAGTCAGGCATGGGGAGTTGTAGCCCTGGCCCCGTTGGGTCTGGTCCTTAAAAAATCCACATATTATTATAAGAATTATACTTATGTGAGAGCTGGGAGGTTGATAATTGTTAGCATATATCTCTAGTGTAAGTGGGAGTGTTGTGAGCAGGTGCCCTAGACCCAACAATTTTATGTACTTTGATTTACAATTAAAGTATATAATTTGATGTGTGTGTGTGTGTGTTTATTCTTATCATAGTAGTTTTGATACTTAATCATCCACTTCTTATATAGTAATTTATTTAGATTACCTGTCATATAAAATGTTTTTGGAAGTTCTCAGTTATAATGAGAACCTCATGATTCTATAATAGTATTCTTAAATATATGTCCAATGGTGTAGATACAACATAATGAAAGTAAATGGATAATGTCTGACTATCATGTGTTGAGAGATCATAATAATTGAGAGTTTATCTCATGAAGTTAATACTTATTCATAACAAATAGATTATATCATGAGAACAAAACCACCAATTAGAATTCCACATGTTTCATGTGTCATTGGTTATTACTATCTCAAATCATGATTATTGGTTTCCTAACTTGAAGTCATTATCAAAATTTTCCATTAGCTCATGTACATTGATGCAGGGAAAAAACCATGACATTGATGTTGTGGTGAGGTAGATTTTTTTGGGTGCATCATTGGTGGTCTGGAAATGGTTGAATGATCAAGGTTGAATTTGTCACATCTAAGTTGAGGAAGTGATATATCATGGGATAAGGTTGAACAAGATAATAGTACATTCATTAAATACATGGAAATGGTACAAGAAGTTAAATACATCATGTATGGCCAAAAAAATATATAAAGCATCAAAATTATGATGACACAAGTGTGCATCCTTCTTTATGAGATATCGTGATACAAGGAGATTATTTTTCACAAAATTTTTTCATATGAGGTATTCATATATATGGAATTCTCTACCTCCTTAGGGTATATGATGGGTCATAAGACTCCAATCTAGGTCTATGGTTTTGACTTATTACTATCGAGATAAGGACATAGAGGGACACACACTATGTGTATCCACATGTTCCACTTATTCCGATAAATAAGAGTTTAGGAAAAATGAGACCAATGTTTAGGGGGTTGCTGAATGAATGAGTGTGATCGATCACAATTACAAAATAGTTATATTATTCTGGTTTGGTTAATGATGATTGAATTTATCTATCAAGGTATTCAAATTTTATATCATTAATGTGAATAAAAAAAATATAAATTTTCTAACAAACATAACACATTAAAGTTTTGTTAAATTATTTGTAGGGATTACATGCTATGTTAATGGTTTTTATTTTATTATGTCACATGTTAAAGTGTTATAAGTGAGTGATAAAATATTTTTGACATTTACGAAATGTTTATTAAGTTATATGCATGAAAATATGTCTAAAATGAAGGTAATTACTTTCGAGGGAGAAAAGTAAAATTTTGAAAAGTATAACCTATGTATAAAAGCTCATTTTAGCCCCTTGGATATAAAGCACTATGATTTTCACAAATTCAGGGAGACACGAACTCTTATCCTCTCATCTAAAGACACTACCACAGATCGGTGAAAGGACAACTCCGAATTTTATCTGATCTAAGAAAAACGTGTTGATAAAAGGGTGTCCTTTATCATCGCTGGCTAAAGGCACTAATAAATGTCACTTTTATCAGCACTAAAACAAATGTTAATAAAGGTGTACCCTTTATCAGTGTTTTTTATCATTGATAAAGGATATATTTATCAGTGGTAATTTTAGCGTTAATAAATTTTTTTAATAAAAAATATTATTAATTTATATAAAATTATTATACTTATATTCAAAAAACAATGTTTTTTATATACATTAATTAAAAACGCAAGTTTAAAATTAATATAAATAATATATATTAAAATACATATTTTTTTAATAATTAAAATATATATATATATATATATAATGTTTAAAAAAAGTATTTATAAGTTTATAAATAAGTAGATATATATTTAAATAATTTTAAAATTATAATAGTTTTTTAAAATGATAAATATATTTATTAGATTTATAATTATAGATAAATAATTTTTAAATATATTTATTTATATATATAATTATATACATATATATAAATATGTTTTAATGAATATATATATATATATATATCAGGAGATAATTATGATATTGATTGTCATTATTTATGTTCATATATTGATGGGTGAGTATAATTGATCCTATATGATCATAAAGATTATTTTTGGACATGATTGTGAGTTATGTTCTAAATGTTAAGATTAACTATATTGTGACGACACACGCATGCATATGTTATGCATTCATCGTATTGAATGTTCATTTATAAGGCAACACCTGTATGATTCATTCATTTTGTACCACTGAGCCAATGATGTTTTAATAAATACTTATAAAATTACAGTAAATATATTTAAATAATAAATATATTGATTGAATTTGTAGTTATAAATTTTTATTTACATATAAATAATTTTTAAATTTATTTTTTATACTTATGATTATAACTATATTTATATATATGTTTAAATAATTATAAAATTACAATAAATACAATTTTTATAATTTTATATATATTTATATTTATATATTTATATTTATATATTTATTTATAAGTATATACAAATATTTATAAATATATATATTTATAACTAAAATTATATATATATATATATGTTTAAATAATTATAAAATTATAATAAATATATTTATAATAATTATAATTTCATAAATATAAATAATTGTATATATATATGTATATATAAACATATTCAAACTTTTTTAATTATAATTATAATATATATATATATAATTATAATTAAAGTAAATATATTTATTCTATTTATAATTACAATTATAAATAAATGTTTATTTATTTAAATAATTTTGAAATTATAATAAATATATTAATTATATGTATTTATTATAATTTGATAATTATTTAAATATATATATTTATATATAGTTATAAGTGTAAATATTTATTTATTTATTTAAATAATTATGAAATTATAATACATATATATATAATTAAATTTATAATTTAATATCTATTTAAAAAAAATAAGAATTTATTTATAATTATAATTATACGTTTATTATAATTTTATAAAAATATATATTTATAAATATTAATGAATATATATATTTATTTGTTTATAATTATCTCTATACTTAGGTATATGATTCATGTTGTTCCCATGAACCTATTATGTTCTCATAGATACTTATAAAATTACAATAAATATATTTATATAATAAATATATTGATTATATTTATATAATAAATATATTGATTATATTTATAATTATGAAATTTTAATTATATAGAAATAATTTTTAAATATATTTAATTATAATTATAACTATATATATTTATTAATATAATTATAAAATTACAATAATTACATCTATTATAATTTTATAAATATATATGTTTATATATATTAATGAATATATATCTATTTATAATTACATATAAATATTTATAAATATATTTTTGTATACTTAAAATTATAAATAAATATAAATATTTATATTTACTTAAATAATTATAAAATTATATTTATTATATTTACTATATTTATAACTTATAAATATATATAATTATATTAATATATCTATAAATATATACAAATATTTATAATTATAAATATAAATATATATAGATATATTTAAATAATTATAATATTATAATAAATAATATAATTATATATAATTATATAATTATATAATTATAAATATAATATAGATATTTATTATTATTTTATAATTATTCAAATAAATATTTATTTATTTATAATTATATCAATAAATTTATGTATTTATATTTATAGTAAATATCTATATTATATTTATAATTATATAAATATATATAATTAATACATTTTTATATATAATTGAAAATAATATATACATATATATATATATAATAGTTTTGAAATTATTTAAATAAATATATATTTATTAACATAAGATCTTTATCAACGCTTTTTTGGTGCTCATAAAGATTGGAATTTATCCGTGAAAAAAAAGCTCATATAAATTGCGTCTTTATCAGTGCTGTAATTTTAGCACTCATAAAGACATCATTTATGAGTGTTTTTAGCACTAATAGAGGCTTATCTTTACGAGTGATTAAAAATCGTTGATAAAACATACCTTTATCAGCACTTTCCAACAAGCACTGATAAAATCCTTTTGTTTTATTATAAAAGAAACCATATCATTACTCTGCCACCACTCACGCTCAAGCTTCTATAGAACTAGACCTCTGTCATCACTTCCTCCTGCCACTACTACCTCCTGTTGTTGCTACCTCCCACATCTGCTGCTTGCCTTCTCTCCCTCTGGTGCCAATGTCGCTACAACCAAAGCATAATCCACCGCTATCGCGCCGACCCATCTCTCTCGCTTCCCTCCACATCCTACGATGCCACTGCCGACCCTGACTCTATAGCTTCCAGAACCTAATGCTGCCACCAGACCGCTAAATCTAAGTCATATTTTGATTTTCACCTTATTCTTTCATCATTCTTGTTTTTATTTCTCTAAATGGACATGGAATTCAAATAAATATATAATCAATAAATAATTTACATATGTAATTCAAGTGATTTCTTCCCTAAAGATTCTTTGAAGATATATGAGATAGTGGTAATATGGTCATGTCTCTAATCCTTCTTTTTAATATCTTTTTTCTTCATGTTTACGTCTTCTTATGTTTTTTATTTTGGTATACCTCTTGTATTGTATTTATTTTGAGAATTAATAAAACAATGGAGTTTGGGTGGTGTTTTTGTCATGCTCATAGGAACAAATGGTCTCAGACATTTCAAATCCTTTTATTATTTACAATAGTCATTTTGGTTTCTTTTTTTTGGCATTCTTCCTTTTTTTGGTTCCTATATCATCTTGATTCACCAAAATTTAATTCCTTTATAACTATGGTTTTTATCATCTCTATTTCTTCTTCTATTTTAAATTTCTATTAGAAATAGATTTTATATTCATGGTTCTTTGGAATTTATTTGAGTCTTCGCCTTCAATGTAGCCCCAAAATGAACAGATTACTCATAATCAAGACAATTGGTATAGGTTAGGCTTCAATATAATGATGCAGAATAGTTCTTCTTTGAGATAAGTATTGTGGGATGAAATGAATTAATTTATAAATAACACTTCTTAGTCTATTGTATTTTTATTTTATGTGGGGGAAACTTATTATTTATAAAAGTAACTACCATATTCCATTTACAAGTAGATCATAATTCTTTAAGGATATATTATAATCCCTAACAAAAACATAATTATTTTAAAAAGAACACAATTTTAATGAAAAAACTAATTATATCCTTTGAAAGAGGAATATAATAGTTACACAAATATCATAAATCCTTATAAACAAAACCTATTTTTTTAAATAGAATTTACGTATTTAAAAATAAAAACCTAAGACTTTTAAAAACTAAATTTAATTATTTGAAACATTTTAAATATGTTGACTAAGGCTATACAAAGAATATACGTAGTTTTTCCAAATAAAAATGATAAAAAATTATTAGCATAATTAACATTTAAATCTTAAAAATTTCTATATTTATTTATAATTATAACTATAATTTTATAATTTTATATTTATAATAAATATATATTCTATTTATAATTACATAAATATATATTAATGAATGGTATAAAATCTTTAACGATATCATACTAGGATATTTTCTTACACCATACATATACACATTGGTGCATATATAGACTTATTTGTCTATGATACAGGTAAAAGGAAAGGGTCACACTTTTATTGCGGTGTTCTATAGTCACTTGTTAAAGATATAATTATAATGGGATGTACAGGTCACCATAGGGCATAAAGAGACAATATTGATTTTGTGTTATTTTAATAAATTTACTATAAAGTGCTTTTATTTTAAAAAATATTATTTTGGTTTTACCTTAATGTTTTGGATCATGTTTAAAACCTTTATAGATTTATATTTTATAATGTTTTGGTTTTTTTATTCATGTATCCTTTATAAAGTTCCTCTCTTAGGATTTCTGTCTTTGTGAAAATGTCTAAGTGTCTCTTTGAAAACGATTCAAGTGTTTTGAAATGTTTTTTAAAACATTATATGTGTTCAACATACCCTTTCTTTGTTATAAATATATTTAAAATGATTTATACATTTGGATGGACTTAGATTTCATTCCATGTGTTTTCCAACTCACTTGATTGGATTTAATAAGAAGATATGACTGTTTTGAAAGCATATTTAATCATGGTTTTATTTTAACAAGGGGTGTGTGAAGTTTTAAATATATTTTTTAAAAAATATATAGGATTTTATTTCATTCTAAATGATTAATATTTTTTGTTCATAAAGTTGATTGAATTCTTAAAAAAAGGAATTGTGGTTTTGTGAAAGGGTTCTTGGAACTGATTGGTTTATATTTTAAAAGTGTTTGTTATTTTAAAAGATGAATTTTTGTAAATAGTTGTTATTTTTAATGGGATTTATTGTGTTATTTTATAAATAGTTTCAAAGGAAATATGAAATGTATTTTTTCCATTATATTTTAAGTTTAGATTTTTATAGAATGAGGAAAATCATTACATCATATAGGGAAGACAAGTAGATTGATAATGAGACCATGGAAAGGGCATGTCACTAACTTTGTCCAACCCATAGGATATCCATCATGACCTCACTCCCATAAAAGGTGAAATAATGTTTAATCTCATTAAAACTTGTAAACCTACTTTTCATCCAACATAACTTGTATGGTTAAAATTAGGGAAGTCCTCTACAATTAAATCTTCTTTTTGGTTTAGTGTTAGCATCTAAGGGGATGAGTCTCAGGCAAAAAAATTAAATAATAACTATAATTCAAATGTTGAGTTACCCTTATTTAAAAGGTCCCTTTTATGTATTTATTTTTTAAAATATTAATATTACTAAATCAAAGATAATGGATATGAATAAATAATGGATTGATGCTAATCATCTAAAAAAAGAGTATAAAGATGGAGTGAAATAATTCTTCATGTTTCCAAAAGATCATGCATATGAGCCTTCTCAAATCCCTTTTCTGTGTTTACACTGTTGTTATTAAAGACTAATTAGTCTATAGGAGTTGGAAGAACACTAGATTTGTCACATAATAGATTGAAGCTATAAATGTTGGAATAAACACGGGGAAAAGAGAATTTAGCTAGTGGATGGGATAGAACTGTATTTTTGGAATCATATAATATTAATAAAATTATGGATAATCCAGAAGAAAATATTGAAGATTTTATTACAGATTTGAATGATGTTGATGATCGTATTGAGGAAATGAAAAAGAAATTTGAAGATGAACTTTGTGATTTCCCAAAATTCTTTGAGAAGTTAAAGAGTTGTCAAAAGATGCCATTGTATATTGGTATAACTAAATATATAGTATTGTCAGCCATACTAGAGCTGTATAATTTGGAAATAGGAAATGGATTTAGTGATACTAGTTTTACGAAACTACTTTCACCCTTGAATGAAATGATCCTACATGATACATAGATCATGGTCTGAATATATGACGTATAAAAAATGTTATGCTTGATGGGTATGGTCTCTGAAATAATACATGCCTTCCTAAATGACTGTATAGTATTTATCAAGGATAAAAAATAACTTTTAGAATATACAAAGTGTGGTGCTTCTCAATACAAGAGAGATGAATCCAATCCTATTAAATTTTTATGGTAATTTTCCAATTATTACAAGGTTTAAGTGCCTATATGGATGTGAGGAGACTACATGGAAATTGACATGGAACATAGAAATAAGAAACAAATATGGGAATCTACATCAACTAGAAGACTCTACTCAATGGAAGAGAATTGATCATGAGTATCCATAATTTGGAAACGATCTAAGAGACCTTCATATTGTTTTATCTATAGATGGATTTAGTCCTTTTGGTTTTCGAAGAATCACTCAAATTACATGGCTAGTTATATTGGAAAATTATAACTTTCCACCATGGTTATGAATTAAATTAAATTACATCATGTTATATATTCTTATATCATGACCAAAACAACTAAGAAATGATATTGATGTTTATTTGGCCCCAATGATCGAGGATTTGAAATTATTGTTAGATTCAGGTGTTAAGTTGTATAATGATTACAGAAATAAATATTTTACATTGAGAGACATGTTTTACGGGATGATAAATGTATTTCATATTTTTGTAAATTTTTTAGGATATAGCATTAAAGGGACTCAGGGGTATCATATTTGTGAAAAAGGCACATAGTCAATTAGGTTGAAACATTCATAAAAAAATGTGTGTCTAGGACATCACAGATTTCTACCCCAATATCCTAAGAATGGATCTTAGAATACATCATTAGATGGAAGCTAAAAAGAATGTATAACATTGTCTCCACTAATAGGTGATAAACTATTTGAGAAATTAAAATATGTGGATACTGCTTTTGGTAAACCGTTTTTGAAAAACCATATAAAAACAATTTGCAGAAAGAGATCAGTTTTTTGGAATTGTTATGCGTAGAAATACCATGTCTCCAACTTTAAACTCAAGGTCTTGTCGAAATTTATCATCATAACTCTTCTGTCAACTCTAGGCTGCCTTGATATGCTGCTAAATTGTTTTAACCTTCTCCACCATTTCTTCGACCATTTCTGGTCCAAGAATCTTACGCTCACCAACCTCATCCCAACACACCGGTGCTCTGTACCTTTTCCCATAAAGGGATTCATATAGTGCCATTTGGATGCTCGAGTGGAAACTGTTATTATAACAGAAATCAACTAGAATAATATGTTGATCCCATCCTCCTTTAAATTCCATTGAGCATGTTCTCAACATATACTCAAGTGTTTGGATATTCCGTTCAAATTGGCCATTAGTTTGAGGATGATAGGTCAAACTGAAGTTTAGTTCAGTATTCAGAGCATGTTGAATACTCTTCTAAAACATGGAGGTGAATCTTGGATCTCGATCAGACACAATAGATATTGGAACTCCATACAAACTTACCACTTCCCTGATATATATTTGTGCCAGTTAATCCAATGGGAAATCCTCCCGAATAGCAATGAAGTGTGCAACCTTTATAAGATGATCCACAACAACCTAGATTGCATTGTTTCCTTTGGATGTATTCAGAAGTTTGGTGACGAAGTCCTTGGTGATGTTCTCCCATTTCCATTCTGGTATGGGCAATGGTTGCATCATCCCTTTATACTTATGCCTCTCTGCCTTCACTTGCTGACACACCAGACACTTTGATGTATATTCAGCGATCTCCTTCTTCATATTATCCCACTAATAATGCTCTCAGATATCTCCATACATATTTATGTTTCCTGGGTGAATAGAGAAATTTGAACTATGTGCATCATCCAAAAGTTCCTTCTTCAGCTCTAGACTTGATGGAACGCATAGTCTTTTCTAAAATCTCATAATCCCTTCTTCATTAACATTAAACTCCAAGGATTTCCCTTTTCCGATAGCTTCCAATTTTTCCTGAATTCCCACATCATCCTTTTGAGCATCCTTTAACCTTTCCAAAAGTGACAGTTGAATAATAATTTGTGAAAGGATTGATGATGTTCCATTCTTTATGATTCCCATGTCCATCTTCATCAAATCTAATAATATTAGATCCTTTTCAATACTCATCAATGATAGAATCATTGGGTCCTTTGTACTTAGGGCATCTGCCACCTTGTTCGTTTTCCCAGGGTGGTAATGGATTGATCAGTCATTGTCTTTGATCAGCTCTAACCGTCTTCATTGGCACATGATCAACTCTTTCTGTGTGAATATATACTTGATACTTTTGTGGTTCGTATATATTTCACACCTCTCCCCAAAGAGATAATACCGCCAAATTTTAAAAGAAAAGATCACTACAGCCAACTCGAGGTCATGTGTTGGATACTTCTATTCATGAACTTTAAATTTCCTTGAATCTTAGGCAATGAATTTTTTATTTTGCATCAACACACATCCCAGGACCTTCTTCAAAGCATCACTGAATACCACAAAAAGTTATCCAATTGTGGGTAAAGTGAGAACGGGTGCAGTGATAAGCCTCCTTTTAAACTCATTGAAGATTTATTTTCATTCATCACTCCAAGAAAACTTTACTCCCTTCTGAGTTATCTTGGTAAGAGGGTTGTACAATCGTGAGAAATTTCTCACAAATCCTCGATAATATCTAGCTAATCCCAAAAATCTACAGATATCCATTACTGATGTTGGCCTCGACCATCCCTCAATTGCATCTATTTTGGATGGATCCATAGATATCCCATTTCTTGTGATGATATGGCCTAAGAATGAGACCTTCTTTAACCAAAACTCATATGTGTTGTACTTTTCATAATGCTTCTCCTTCCGCAAGGTCTCTAGTAAAGTTCTTAGATACTCTTCCTGGTCCTCCTTAGTTTTGGAGTATATCGGAATATAATCTATAAAGACTACCAAAAAGGTCTCAAGGTAATCTCTAAAGACTCTATTCATAAAGTCCATGAATATTTTTGGAGCATTAGTGAGTCTGAAATGTATTACTATGAATTCATAGTGCCTGTATCTTATACAAAAATCAAACTTGGGGATAACTTCTTTCTTCACCCTTACTTGATAATATCCTGACCACAAATCCACCTTAGAGAAGTATTGTTCTCCAAAAAGCTGATCGAACAAGTCATCAATTTGTGGGAAAGGATACTTGTTCTTTATCTTGATTCTATTAAGCTCACGATAATCGATTAAAAGGCGCATTGACCCATCCTTCTTCTTGACGAAGAGGACTGGTGCATCCCATGGTGAAGCACTTGGGCATATATACCCTTTATCCAGATTCTCATGTAGTTGTTTCTTCAGCTCCTCAAGCTCCACAACAGCCATTCTATACGAAGTCTTGGATATTGGCAACGTCCCAGGTATAAGATCAATTGAGAATTCAACATCTCTTCTAGGAGGAAGACCAGGAAATTTCTCGGGAAACACTTCAACGAATTCCCTCACAATATGCATGTATTCTAGGATGGTTTACTCCTTAGACTCAATCATATGAACTAGATATGCATGCTCATAGGGAAATAATATCAACACTTAAGATTATGGAACTAAAGAAGGTTCATCTTCCTCCTTGCACTTGTAAATAACCGGGAGTCAATTCTCTATATGGAGAGTGATTTCCCTCTCACGACAATTTATATTGGATCTATATAAGGAAAGCCAATCCATGCCGAGAATTGATTCAAATTATACCAAAGGGAGTATGAAGAGGTTCTCCGGAAAGATCAATCCACATATTATGATAAGGGGGGATTTATATTCATGGGAAGCAATATTGCCCCATATGCCGTACTCACCAACATCCTCACTTACATGATTTATGGTGGTCCTAGGACTATTCTACAAAACCTTCGAGATATAAAAGAATGTGTAGAACCTGATCGAAAAATACATTGGCTATTCATGAATGAATAACTAGTGTACCTGTCACCACTTTGTTTTCAGGGTTCACTTCGACATTAGTGATGGAAAAAGCTCACATTTTCTTCTTTGGAGGTTGTTGGTTGCCTCAGAAGACCCTTGGATAAGAAAAATGATTTGATAGATGCCCTAGTTATTTGCAGTTGTAGTAATGAACCATGCGTTGAGGTTTGAACAGAGCATTCCTCTCCTCTTTCACAACCACTGGTCTTTATTGCTGACAGTTAATAGCCAGGTGACCTTCTCTTCCACACCTAATGCATTTCCTTGTCCCCTTCAGGCAGTTTTCAGGGTGCTTTTTTCTGCACCTTTGGTTTGTGGGGTGCTGGATCTTCTTAACACCGTTGGATTTATCCATGGACCGCCAGCATTGAAGACAAATTTACACTTCTTATCCCCAAGATACCTCTGATATTCTCTGATCCCCATTTCGACCTTGAGGGCACATCAGACAATTTCCTCATAGCTGTCGAAGTCATGGATCGCTAGCGCTTTCCGAAGGATAGGTTTTAGCCCACCAAAGAAGCGGTCAACCTTTCATTCAGCGGTAACGACAAATCCATAAGTGTATCATGCTAGCCATATGATGTTTTCCTCATACGCTCCAACAGATTAGTCAAATTTTTTCTTGAGGGCAAGGAAGTCCCTTTCCATCTTAAACCAGAGGGTGTGTGGAAAATATTTATCAAAAAACATCTTCTGGAAATCCTTATATTCCAACGCCTAGATCTCTTCCTCAGGCATCATATTTTTGATCATCGTCCACCATTGATCAGTTTCACCCTCCATAGGATAAGCATCTAGGAGAACCTTCTCTTGTTCAGAACATTGAAGGATGGAGAAGATCTTTTCAATGGAGTTGATCCATTGTTCAACGATTGAGGGATTAGATGATCTATTAAAAGTATGAGGCATTTGTCTCATGAAGCTCTCGATAGAGACTTGTTATTTCTTGGGGGGGGGGGGGTTGAACAATCCTCTTGACCCATGTTTATTTTCAAATCTTGAGTTAGCTAAGAGAGAAGCATGATAAAGTTTGTGATTCCTACTCCCATTGGATTGGGAATCTCATTAGTACAGTCATCACATTGATCTTCACATCGGTTGTTAGCCCGAGTCCTCCTATTACTGACCATTGGATGGAGTAAAAGGAATGTTAGGGGTAAAACATAAAGGGTAATACAAGGAAAAAACTAATGAATTATAAATAACTTTTATTTCCCTAACATATGAATCTATAGGCTTCTGTCTATGTTATCCATGATATACTTTCTAATATATATTCTTAGGGCATTTTTTTGTCCCTTAATAATGGTTCATACTAAGATTTTGTATAAAGACCCATACTTTACATACATTGTTATTATTTCAGAATTTCATCATACTTATTACAACATATAACAAAACCATGGTAGGACCGTATAGGTATAGTGTATTTAGAAACTGGGAAACATAAACAACTGGTTCATAAAGAATCTACATTGTCTCCCATTTATTTCATCATATCTAGAGTCCCTTTTGGCATATCCTACTTAATAACCTTCTTCTTGACCTGGAGAAAGAAATCATACAAAAGGGAGAGCTCAAATTCTCAGTAAGGGTAAACAAAAGAAATATCAATCACATCATATTCATAAGAACATAACATTTTGGAAATCTTAACCTGCAAAAGAGATCATAATATCATAACATGGGATAAATCATAGTAGTGAAATGTAATCCCAATAATAATAACTTAAAACATGAAACTTTTTGGCATACACACATAATCATACAGAATCATTTCTTAGTAGTCAAGACTCATTGCCAAGTCTATCCTAGCAGACAAATTCCATTTATGAACCGAGTTCACTCCTCATTTTAGTATTGTATCACTAAACCAGATTAACCTGCCGTTCCAACCATGTATATCTCATGAGATATAAATCCTTTCCCAATGCATTGGAGGGAGATATAGGTCCCACGCATCTCATAATGATACCATTCTTATGTGTGCCACAAGATCATAAATCATACATCATAGCATAACTCATGTAATAAAAATGGGATTCTTAAACGTGATGTCATCATAACATAATACATATAAGATAAAAGGACATCATAAAAATAATTACATCATAACATAATCAAATCAATGTAACAATAGGGATAGAAACATAACCCTATATTATCTTATATAGAAAATAATTTTGATAAAACACCTGAACTCCATTCTTGAGGAAAATATCCTTTGTACATCAAAAACATTTTTCCTTTCTTAACATGTCATACAATTTTAAACTAAATGAAGTTGATTTAAAATAAACTTGAAAACATATAAAGGAATCTTCATGGAAATAATTTTCTAAAAATCCATTCATGTCGTATAAGTTAAAGAAAAACATTTTTCTCGCACTTTGGCCCGAAAAGTCAAAAAAGTACCTCATACTAAAAACAACAAAATATTCCATTCATATATTTTACTAAAAACTCACCAATGGGTAAAATTGGATTTAAAAAATTATATGAGGATAGAAATAATATTAAATATTGAGGAAACATGGATGTGGATGATAAATATTCCCCATTAAATTCTGAAGTATAAACAATCTCGGATAAAAATGAGATTGTGAGATTTTCCCTTACCTTAGGTCCGATTTGCTTCGTACATGTCTAAACCTACTATATAATGATTTAAATAATGTTATTGACTTATTACAGAATCATAACCATTTTTATGATATCATATATGGTCATATTATTATATTCTTATTAGTAATATTTCATTGCTACTTGTTATTCGGGTGTTTATTGCTTTTTTGTTCTTATGCGTGTTTTGTCGAATAAATTTTTATTCTTATTTTTAGGTTATAGATACCTAATTTATAGAATGGTATTAGTGTAATATATATTATATTTATTCATTTAATTAATTTATATAATCATTATACATTTAAGATCATGAAGAACGAGTCGCATCACATCGTGGAGACGGTAGGCCGTACGTACGCACGAGCGATAATATCATTCCCATGATCATGGAATTGTGCTGAAGTGTATGTATACTATTTCAGAATCAATATCACTTTACAATAATCATATATAGTTATTGTTTACACCATTATACCCATCCAAGTAAGGTGGTGGTGGAAAACAAATTACACCATGGCGTGGAGACGGTATTCTGTACGTACGCACACGCGGTGATTTCGTTTTCCGTAGTATGGATAGAAGGTAAAATAGGGTTGTTTCATATTTATAATAACATATCAGTATATGAGTGATACTGATGTTATTAATTCATAATTAAACAAATAAATAAGTGGAAGTAGAAGAAGAAATAATGTTGAAAGAATCGGTAACAGACATTACCTCTTCTTTGAAGCGCCTCTTCTTAACCTTCTCTTAGGGCACTAAAGATGGTCTTTGTAGAAGACCAGGACCTATAGGATGTTTCTAGGGAAGTGGAGAAGAGAAATTGGAAGGGGATGGATGATATTGAAGGCTCAAAGTGGTGTGAGTAGGAGAGGGAGGAGGTTCCCTTTTATAAGGGAGGAGAGGGGCAGTTTAGGAAAAACATAAAATATTATTTTATAATAAAGTCATATTCGGTTTTTAATAGCTCCAAATTGATTTATTTCGAACCTAAGGTGGGTATGGGTAGAAATATTCTCAACCAATATAATTTAGAGAAGTTTAGGTTACTATTTTAACCTTATCATTTAGATTTAACTCTAAGTTAAATAATTTAACTTTTACCATGTCTTCTTGTTTTCTTACACTATATGGTTAATAAACTTACTACAACAAGACAATCGAATCCCAAGTGGTTAATTATTAATATATATAACCTTATCTAAGTAATTTGGCCAAAACTTATATTTTTAGGAATAAAATAACAGATAATAATATAATATTCGTTTTCAAAACTATTTTATGTCAATTTTGACACTATTTGGTAATTGATTTTTGTGAAAATTATAACAGGATTATTAGTTCAAAAAAAAGAAATTAAATCAATAATAATATGTAATATTAACCTATAAAATTAGTTTAATTCTTAAAAAGTCTCAAATTACATTTATTTGGGTATTTATAACCTCAATTATGTAAATATTTCATTAATAAGGTAATTACTGCATCATCATTATCTCATAAATAAATGAAATTATTTAAAGTTTAATTTTTTTAAATAAAATAAAATTATGTAGGAAATATTTTTAGATTTCTAATGAATATTTATATTCGAATTTATATTATTTATAACCCTATATTAAAAATGTTTTAGTTATTAATCTTTGATTTTAACTATTTTAATTCTTCTTTAAATAAAATAATATTAAATGTCCTAATCTAATCCAGGTGGACCTAAATGGTCATATTTTATTCCTAAGGTTGTTTTTGGTCAAATTAAACTTATCCAATACAATTAGGACATGTGTTAGGGTAATCAAAATATCATTTTTACCCTTAATTACCCTATTTACTTTTAACCGTGGATAATAAAAATAAAAAGTTACTATTCACCAAAAATTAGTTTTATCTTATTGAACCAATTTTTACTCCTTGATATTAACCGTGTCTCTCGGATTTTTGAAATTAAACTCACAGAAGTGATAAAATTAAGTTTTATGTAAATTTTCAAATTCTCCTAGGAGGTGGGTAAAAGACGGTGAAAAGTTCAATAAAATTTTTATATATCTAAAATTATTACAAAAAGACTCCAATGAATTACATTGAACATATATAGGTATTATGTATCAATTTTTACCAAAAATAAATTTAAATAAAATAAATAATTATTTAAATAAAAAATTTGGTTTTTAAATAGTAACCCAGTGTTTTCACTATTCATCAAAATTTGAAAGTTTTCGGAAAAATACCAAAAATTCACCCTAGGATAATTTTGATATTTTGAATCCAAAAATGAAGTCCATTATGAAAGATAAAATTTATAAAATTTCAAAAAGTGGGTATTACTATTCATAACGGCTAGTTTTAATAATATTTTAATAGCATATTATTGTTTAGTGAAACTCGGTATTGCGTACAACGCAAGCTATTGAGGAAGTTCATGATTACATGTAAAGAAAGCCAAGATAGTGTTGTGTGTAGTGAAAGATTCCTTTGATTATGTATATAACATAAAAAAAATATTTCTCATAAAAAATCTTGGGTGTTACATTCTACCACCCTTAAAATGATTTTTGCCCTCGAAATTTGTCACTTTGTAACAAATAGATGAGGATACCTCTCCCTCATCATATCCTCAAGATCCCATGTAGCTTCTTCTAATTGTTAGTTCCTCCATAAAACTTTCACCAAACGAGTGGTCTTATTCTGTAGAAATGTTTCGCTACGATCCAGAATCTCTATCGTCTGTTCTTCATAAGAAAGATCTTGCTCCAGCGGTACAACTTCTGAGTTGAGTCTATGTGAAGGATCGGGTATGTACTTTCTCAGGAGAGATACATGGAACACATCATGAACTTGAGATAGATCCAGTGGAAGCACCAATCGGTAAGCTACCTTCCCAACATGATCCAGTATTTTGAAAGGACCGATATACCTAGGGCTCAACATTCCCTTCTTTCCACATCTCATTACTCTCTTCCAAGGAGATATTTGTACGAACACTTTATCACCCACTTCAAACTCTATGTCTTTTCTTCGGTTGTCAGCATAACTTTTTTGTCGACTCTGAGCTGCTCTAATGTGTTGTTGAATAGATCAGACCTTTTCTGCCATCTCATAAACAAGATCAGGTCCTAATAGCTTTCTTTCCCGAACTTCATCCCAGGAAGTTGGAGTTCGGCATTTATTTCCATAGAGAGCTTTATAAGGATCCATCTGAATAATGGAGTGAAGGATATTATTTTATGAAAATTCCACCAAAAGTAGGTGTTGATCCCAACCACCTTTGAAATCCATAGAGAAAACTCTTAACATATCTTCTAGAGTTTGAATTGTTCTCTGAGACTGACCGTCTGTCTGAGAGGATGATAAGCAGTGTTGAAACTCAACTCTGTATCCAGAGTATGCTGAAGACTTTGCCAAAACATTGAGGTAAACCTCGTATCCCGATCAGATATAATGGAAAGTGGTACTCCATGCAATCTTACCACTTCCTTTACATATATCCTGGCAAGATGATCGAGAGAGAAATCCTCTCTAATAGTAATGAAGTATGCTGACTTTGTAAGACGATCAACTATGACCTAGATAGCATTATTTCCTTTGGATGTTTTAGGAAGTCCGGTGACAAAGTCCATAGTGATGGTTTCCCATTTCCATTCGGGTATAGGTAATGGTTGTAACATCCCCTTAGACTTCTGTCTCTCAGCTTTAACTTGTTGACAAACCAAGAATCGAGAGACATATTCAACAACATCTCTTTTCATTCCATCCCACCAGAAGTACTCTTTTAGGTCCCTATACTTCTTCATGATTCCAGGATGAATAGATAATGATGAACTATGAGCCTCATCCAGCAGCTCCTTCTTTAATTCTGGGATGGGAGGAACACAAACTCGATTCCTGAACAATATTATCCCATCACAATCAAGGTTGAATTCAGGAACATTTCTCACCTTCTTTTGTACCTCTACATCTTCTTTCTATGCCTCTTTAATCTTCACATGTATAGATGGTTGAACATTCATTTGAGAAAGATAATATTTTCCCCATTCCATTATAATTCCAAGATCCATCCTTTGTAAATCCATAAATATTGGATCTTTTGTGATCCTCATCATGGATAATCTAGCATGGTCTTGTCGACTTAATGCATCTACCACCTTGTTTTCTTTCCCGGGGTGATAATGAATTGAGCAGTCATAATCCTTAATCAGCTCCAACCATCTTTTTTGGAGCATATTCAGCTCCTTTTGTGTGATAATATACTTTAAACTTTTATGATTAGTATAAATATCACACCTTTCTCCATAAAGATAATACATCCAAATCTTTAATGCAAAGATTACCGAAACTAAATCCAAATAATGAGTTGGGTAATTTTGCTCATGGATTTTCAACTATCATGAGGCATAAGCTATCACCATATCATTTTGCATGAACACACACCCCAGTCCCATCTTGGATGCATCACTGTAAATCAGAAACCTTTCTCCACTACAAGGCAGTGTGAGCATAGGTGCACGGGATAACCTTCTTTTTAACTCCTTGAAATTCTCTTCACACTCCTCTATCCAAATGAACTTAACTCCTTTTCGAGTCAAACTGGTGAGTGGATTAGATAATCTTGAAAAATCTTTCACAAAATGTCAATAATATTTAGCCAAAATAAGAAAACTTTGGATCTTAGTTACTACTGTTAGTCTCGACCATATTTCGATAACCACTGTTTTTTCTGGATCCACAGATATCCCCTCTTTTGAGATTATGTGACCCAAAAATGCAACTTTTTGAATCCAAAATTCACACTTGGAAAATTTGGAATAAATCTTCTCCTTTCTCAGGGTCTTCAAAACAATTCTCAAGTAATCTTCATGTTCGTCCTTACTCTTTTAATAGACAATAATATCATCTATAAATACTACCAAAAACTGATCTAGATAGTCTCAAAAGACTCTATTACTTATATCCATGAAGATAGAAGGGGAATTAGTAAGACCAAATGGCATCAATATAAATTCATAGTGTCCATACCTTATACGGAAAGCCGTCTTTGGTATATCCTCCCTTTTGACCCTTAATTGATGATACCCTGAACGAAGATCAATCAGGGAAAAGTATTGAGCTCCGTGTAGTTGGTCAAATAAGTCATCAATGCGCCAGAGAGAATATTTTTTCTTGATAGTGATCTTGTTAAGTTCCCGATAGTCAATGCAGAGTCTCATTAATCCATCTTTCTTCTTAACAAACAGAACTGGTACTCCCCAAAGTGACGTATTAGGCCATATGAATCCCTTATCAAGATTCTCTTGGAGTTTCTTCTTTAATTCCTACAACTCAATTGGGTCTATTCTATAAGGTGTCTTTGAAATGGGCATAGCACCCGGTATGAGTTCAATTGAAAACTCAACTTCACGATTTGGTGGAAGACCTGAAAATTCCTCCGGAAAGACATCATCAAACTCCCGTAAAATGGGAATATTCTTAATCATGAGTTTCTCTCCAACCATTTGAGATAAATAACCTTTATTTAGTGGAATCAATACACATAGGATGGTTGAAATTTCCACTGGAAGGTTATGTGCATCCTTGCATCGATAGATGATCATAAATTGATCTGGAATATGAAATATGACTTCCCTTATTTGGAAATTGATATGAGATCCATATAAAGAAATCCAATACATGACAAGAATCACATCAAATTCCACTATTGGAAGGATCCCAAGATTTGCAGGAACCACTTTCCCACAAACTTCAATCGGAGAAGAATTGTAAACTTTTGATGCGACTGTTGTGCCATTAGGGGTTGTCACAACTAACTCAATATCTAAATTCTATGGTAATATGGAGATACCCTTAGAAAATTCTTCATAAATAAAATATTAGGTGGATCCAGAATCAAATAAAACATTTTCTACTTTAGAGTGGATGGTAAGTGTACCTTTCACCACTTCGTTATCATACTCCACATCGTTGATAGAAATTGCATGTGACTTTCCTTTATCTTTAGCCTTAAGAGTTTGTTGACGTCAATCATCATCAACAACCATTGTATTAGGGAATTTATTAGAATAATGACCCATTCCCTTGAACTTGTAACATTGAAGTGTAGGAGGTGCACACTGTGTAGCCTTTTCTTTGTTCGCATCACTAGACATATTTTTTCCATCATTGTGGCATTCAAATGCTCGATGAACTTCTTTTTCACATTTGAAACATTTACTTGTCCCTTTAAGAAAACTCCCTTTATGTTTCTTTCCACACTTTGAGCATAAGGGAAAACTCATCTTCTTTTCCATGTGCCCTTTAGATTTCCTGTTGAATTCCATTTTCCTCTTCTTATCAAACCCATATGACTGATGGGTTACTCCAATCTCCATATCAACCTTGAGAGAACACCGAACAATCCTCATAGATATTGAAGACCCTTATGGATAATGCCCTTCAGAGACTTGGTTTTAAGCCACTAAATAATTGATCGATCTTACTCTCAGGTTGGATAATAATCCCAGAAGCATACCTTGCAAGTCTTGTAAAATTTTCTTCGTTGGTACCAACATATTCATTATCCTTTTGCTTCAGTTCAATACACTCCTTATACATCTTTGTTCAAAGAATACGAGGGAAGTACTTATTGAAAAATAAGTTCTTGAACTCATCCAATTCCATGGACTCAATTTCATCCCTTTACCTTGTATTCTTGATAAGATTCCACCATTGATCATCTTCAACTTCCAAATGATATAATGCTAAGATGACTTTATCATGTTCAGAACATTGAAGAATTGAAAATATCTTTTCAGTGGTAATGATCCACTGTTCATCCACTAATGGATCAGTAGACCCGCAGAATGAAGGTGGATGTTGCCTCATGAAGGATTCAACAGAATGTTTCTCCTTCCTTTGCTCGTTTGGAAGTCCTACATGATTCATATCTTGAGAAAGTTGTGTGAGCATGGCTACAAGATTTTTCATTCCATCTCCCATAACGTTTGGTTACTCAGGGGGGCAATCATTGCATTGCCCGTCGTATTCAACATTAACACGGTTCTTTCGGGTTCCAGCCATTGACTAAAACCAAGAAGAATAGTGTGATAAACACTAATTATAATAGGAAAACCACATAATCAAGAATAAAATTTCACACTTAAGGTCTTATCATAGGTTGTTCATGGCCATTTCTAAAACACTAAGATTGTGTTATACGCTTAGACTTATCCTTAGGGTTCTTAGTAAGGCTTTCACATCCTAGTTTCCAAAGGTTGACTATACCTTTCCTCTGATACCAACTACAACGACCCATTATTTACATACATTGTTATTAGTTCAGAATTTTATCATACTTATTACAACATATAACAAAACCATGGTAGGACCGTATAGGTATAGTGTCTTTAGAAACTGGGAAACATAAACAACAGGTTCATAAAGAATCTATATTGTATCCCGTTTATTTTATCATATCTAGAGTCCTTTTTGGCATATCCTACTTAATAACCTTCTTCTTGACCTGGGGAAAGAAAACATACAAAAGGGTGAGCTCAAATTCTCAGTAAGGGTAAACAAAAGAAATATCAATCACATCATATTCATAAGAACATAACATTTTGGAAATCTTAACCTACAAAAGAGATCATAATATCATAACATGGGATAAATCATAGTAGTGAAATTTAATCCTAATAATCATAACTTAAAACTTGAAACTTTTTGGAATACACACATAATCATAGAGAATCATTTCTTAGTATTTAAGACTCATTTCCAAGGCTATCCTAGCGGACAAAGTCTATTTTTGAACCGAGTTCACTCCTCGTTTCAGTCCTGTATCACTGAACTGTATTAACCTGCCTTTCCAGCCATGTCCATCTCATGAGATATAAATCTTTACCCAATGCATTGGAGGGAGATATAGGTCCCACCCATCACATAATTATACCATTATTATGTGTTCCTCAAGATCATAAATCATACATCATATCATAACCCATGTAATAAAAATGGGATTCTTAAACGTCATGCCATCATAACATAATCAATATAAGATAAAAGGACATCAAAAAAATAATTCCATAATAACATAATCAAATCAATGTATCAATAGGGATAGAAACATAACCCTATATTATCTTAGATGGAAAATAAGTTTGATAAAACACGTGAACTCCATTTTTGAGGAAAATATCCTTTCTACTTCAAAAACATTTTTTCCTTTCCTAACATGTCATACAATTTTAAACTAAAAGAAGTTGATTAAAAATAAACATTAAAACTTGTTAAGGAATATTCATGTAAATAATGTTCTAAAAATCCATTCATGCCGTATAAGTTAAAGAAAAACATTCTTCTCGTACTTTGGCCGGAAAAGTCAAAAATGTACCTCGTACTAAAAACGACAAAAGATTCCTTTCATATCTTTTACTAAAAACTCACCAATGGCTAAAATTGGATTTAAAAAATTTTAGGAGGATATAAATAATATTACATATTGAGGAAACATGGATGTGGATTATTAATATTCCCCAGTAAATTCTGAAGTATAAACAATCTCGGATAAAAATGAGATTGCGAGATTTTCCCTTACCTTAGGTCTGATTTGCTTCGTACGTGTCTGAACCTCCAGTATAATGATTTAAATAATGTTATTGACTTATTATATAATCTTATTCATTGTTATGATATCATATATGGTCATATTCTTAGATTCTTATTAGTAATATTTCATTGTTACTTGTTATTCGGGTGTTTATTGCTTTTTTGTTCTTATGCGTGTTTTGTCAAATAAATTCTTATTCTTATTTTTAGGTTATAGATAAATCATTTCCAGAATGGTATTAGTGTAATATATATCATATTTATTCGTTTAATTTATTTATATAATCATTATTCATTGAAGATCATGTAGAACAAGTCATATCACATCGTGGAGACGGTAGGTCGTACGTACGCACGAGCGATAATATTGTTCCCATGATTGTGGAATTGTACTAAAGTGTTTGTATACTATTTAAGAATCAATATCACTTTATAATAATATTATATAGTTATTATTTAAACCATTATAACCATCCAAGTAAAGTTGTGGTGGAAAACAGATTACACCATGGCGTGGAGACGGTATTCCGTATGTATACACGCGTGATTATTTCATTTTCCGTAGGATGGAAAGAAGGTGAAATAGGGTTGTTTAATATTTATTATAACATATCAGTATATGAGTGATACTGATGTAATTACTTCATAATGAAACAACTAAATAATAGGAATTAGAAGAATAAATAAAGTTAAAAGAATCGGTAACGGACATCACCTCTTCTTTGAAGCACCTCTTCTTAACCTTCTCTTATGGCAGTAAAGATGGTCTTTGTAGAAGACCAGGAACTCAATAATGGTTATAGGGAATTGGAAAAGAGAAATTAGCAGGGTTTGGCCGAGATTGAAGGCTCAATGTGGTGTGAGGAGGAGAGGGAGGAGGTTCCATTTTATAAGGGAGGAGAGGGGCACTTGAGGAAAAAATTAAAATATTATTTTATAATAAAGTCATATTCAGTTTTCAATAGCTTCAAATTGATTTATTTAGAAGCTAAGGTGGGGATGGGTAGAAATCATCTCAGCCAATATATTTTAGAAAAGTTTAGGTTTCTATTTTAACCTTACCACTTAGATTTAACTCTAAGTTAAATAATTTAACTTTTACCGTGTCTTCTTGTTTTCTAACACTATTTGGTTAATAAACTTACTATAACAAGACAAAATAATCCCAAGTGGTTCATTATTAATATATATAACCTTATCTAAGTCATTTTTCCGAACCTTAGATTTTTAGGAATAAAATAACAATTAATAATATAATATTTGTTTTAAAAACTATATTATGTCAATTTTGACACTATTTGGTAATTGATTTTTGTGAAAATTATAACAGCTTTATTAGTTCAAAAGAATTTAATTAAATCAATACTAATATTTTATATTAACCTATTAAATTAGTTTAATTATTAAAAAGTCTCGAATTACATTTATTTGGGTATTTATAACATCAATTATGTTAATATTTCATTAATAAGGTAATTATTACATCATCATTTTGTCATAAATAAATTAAATTATTTAAAGTTTAAAAATTATAAATAAACTACCATTATGTAGGAAATATTTTTATCTTTCTAATTAATATTTATAGTCGAATTTATCTTATTTACAACCCTATATTAAAAATGTTTTAGTTATTAAACTTTGATTTTAACTATTTTAACTCTTCTTTAAATAAATTAATACTAATTACCCTATTTACTTTTACTAGTGATAAATAAAAGTAAAATTTTACTATTCACCAAAAATTATTTTTATCTTATTGAACCACATTTTACTCCTTGATATTAACCATGTCTCTAGGATTTTTAAAATTCAATTCACAGAAGTGGTAAAATTAATTTTTATGTAAATTTTCAAATTCTCTTAGGAGGTGGGTAAAAGGCGGTGAAAAGTTCAATAAAATTTTTATATATCTAAAATTATTATAAAATGACTCCAATGAGTTAAATTGAAATTATATAGGTATTATGTATCAATTTTGACCTAAAATAAATTTAAATAAAATAAAAAATTATTTAAATAAAAAATTCTATTTTTAAATATTAACCCAGTGTTTTCACTATTCATCAAAATTTGAAATTTTTCGGAAAAATACCAAAAACTCACCCTAGGCTAATTTTGATATTCCAAATCCATAAATGAAGTCCATTTTGAAAGATAAAATTTATAAAATTTCAAAAAGTGGGTATTACTATTCATAACAACTAGTTTTAATAATATTTTAATAGCATATCGTTGTTTAGTGAAACTCGGTATTTCGTACAACACAAGCTATAGAGGAAGGCTGCGATTGCATGTAAAGTAAGACAACCTAGTGTTGTGTGTAGTGAAAGATTCCTTTGATGACGTATATAACATAAAAAAAAATATTTCTCATAAAAAATCTCCGGTGTTACATTGTGAATTTACCAAAGCATATCCTCTAGGAGTGTCGTAACCAAGAGTGTACCAAGGCCCATTATCATGCATAAGTTCCCATTCGAGTCTATCTCAAAGCGGTGTTTTCGGGTTTTACCCCTAGGATACATCTATGCTAGAGACACCTCTACCTGCTCGTATCCAGACAAGGATGTATTTGTTGATAAACCACTTAATCAATACTCACAAAAACATAGGGATGTTTTTATTATACTCAGTCTTGTCTCTAAGGATTTACTAGGTTATTCTAATCCTAATCCCAAAAATAACTAAACCTATCCTCTGATACCAACTATTACAACCCTGATCTTTTATTTAACAATTAAACATAATTTATTACATAAACTTCACTTGATACAACATAGTATATCAAGAGTTATAGTGTATTTGAGGCTTAGGATCATTAAAGAACCACTTAAAACATGAAAAACAACATCTTTATTTAAAACTTCCTTTACATGACCACTACATTCCCTCGTAGTTAGAATTGCATGGGATAACCTAAGGACATGCATAAGAAAAGGGTGAGCTATAAAGCCCAGTAAGGGAATAATCATGGAATAACATGAGGAATAAAATACATGTTATACAATAGGCATATCAATAGATCACAAGAGAAGAATAAACATAAAGGCATGATAAAGCATGATAATCATTACATGGAAATGTGGCAACAACACTTAACATGGAATTAGCATGAGCCAAGGCTCATTGCACATGGAGGATGAGTAAATCCTCATTGCATATGAATCTAGAGTAAAATCTCATTACACTTGAATTATCATTAGTCAACACCCATTGCACATTACATATCATGACACAATACTTTACCCAATGCATTGGAGTGCTATAAGGGTGCACCCTTCTTAAATCTTTCATTTCATGCATAAGTGTGTCACATGGATCATATAACATGGATTCATAAAACATCATCATTTATTCCACAATAAAGGAATGTTAAATTTATACATGAAACTTTATAATCAATAAGTTAATGTGAATAAAGTTGAATACCCTTGATAGAGAAATGAGTATGGTATTCACTACACAATGGCATTGGGTTGGAAAATCGGTGCAATTTTGGCAGCGTAACGGCGTGACGTAAGAATTCATAAAAATGGTTGATGAGAGGGAAAGGGGTGTCTCATCATATTTATATTACATGGATAGTAAGGGGGTAATATAGATACATGTCCCAAAAAAGGTAATGGAAATTAGATTCAGGATAAAAAATAATTTCTTGTATATAAATGAGGAGAGGGAAATTCCTTTCGGAATTTCGGCATAGTAACGGGTGTACATGGGAGGAATTTAATGGGAGAGAAAGGGGTGTCCCATAATTAAAAAATAAAGAGAGAAGTATGGGGAAGGTGCGAAACCATACCCCAATATTTATAATCGAAATTAAAAGGGCATAACAACATTAAGAAAATTGGAGAAAATGGGAAAGGAAGAAAAACCCTTACTTGGAAGTATACTTCCAAAGGCTTGAGAGAGGCTGGAGAGAGGATTATGGGGAGATTGGGGATCCTTGGGAGGATTCTAGAGAAAGGAGTTAATAGTTTGGATAAACTCCAAAGGCTTTCAGTGAGGATGAAGTGGGAGCTTGGGTGGGTTTATATAGGAAAAGTGAGGGAATTCTTTATTATTTAGGTTTGGGACCCTCACATTAAACTAATCCAAACCACAAACCAAACCATGATTTTTGCCCATTTTTTTCTCTAATTTAAGTGGAAAAAAATATTTTATAAGGCCAAAGTCCTAACTTATTAAAATAATGGGGTTTCTTATGTGGAGGTGAGTCACACTCTCAAGGAAACAATTTAAAAAGATAAAATGTATAATAAGTCTTGATGGGTCCAGTAAAGCTTTTTAAAATAAATCAAAAAAACCCAAAATCACATTATTTTAATGTTAAAACAAATATTGGCTGAACATAAGGTTTATAGTATTTTATTACGTCACTATTGGGTCATTATGATGTCATGAAATACATTATATATTTAAATTGCATTTAATTTTTACCCAAAAATTTGACTGTCTCAGAAAATTATGAAAAATTAACCGTTGGATAATTTAGACATCCTAATTCCAGAAATTAGATTCATTTTATCTAAGTTATTTTCTGAATATGTTAATTTTCACTTTTAAAATAAAAACTGACATTTATCATAAATTCATGGGTTTTGACAAAAATGGCTTTCAAACCATAATAAAAATTATGATTGCATTCATAAAATTATACGATCATTTATATCTAATAAAATTTAATTTAATAACAATAATAATATTTTATTAAAATATTATTTAATTAAAAAATCCATAATTCATTAAAATATATTTCTTAGTTGAACATTAACAAAAAATACTATTTGTGCTTTAAAAAACTATTACAAGGTAACAATAATAAAATGAAAGTATATTCATTATTATATACAAAAATAATGTTCATAACCATAGTACAAGGGATTTTTTACATAACCCCTTAAAACAACCGCATAAGACCTAAGGGTAAGGTGAACGATGGTGACAGACTCTTGGGGTGGCTCGGATAACATTGCATGCGTGGTGATCTATATCAACTTTCACTTCTCCCGTAGATGGTTCCGTTCGAGCTTGACCTGTTGAAGCTTAGATTTGGATTGGTTAAGAGCGAATCACAATGATGCCACCTCTTTTCAAATATCTGATAAATGGGCTTAATATGGAGAAATTCTACTGGATGAGGCCATCACTTCCTTTTTCTGAGTAAATTAGATTGTTAAATCCCTATATTTATATTTGTCATGTGATCACTGTTCAAAAACTATATTAGAAATGGTCAAAATTATTAAAATAAAACCAAAGAAGTTGACATTTTTATATACATTTTACATAAAGAGACATTTAATTAGATCAAGAGGGATTTCCATTAATAAAAGTTTGGGTCGTTATAAGAATAGGAAGTCAAAGCTGTGTAAGGGAAATTAATGGAATCCACAATGGACAGCCAACATCGAATTCTCAGGATCACCTTGTAAAAGATGTTTTCATCACAAAAGAAGACGAACCAGAGGGAAGAAATCATATATAACCACATCAACTTGAGGTAGAGCCATTTCTGAAGGAGGAGAAACCCTAAAAAAGGATCTAGGAGATACAAGATCACCGGAGACCATGGGGAGAAAGGGTGAACAATCTCTAAAGGAGAAAAACCCATAGAATAGGGACATGGGAGTATAGAGAATGGGTGAGGACCAACACTGAAGGAGGATAACCCCTAATATGCTGAGGTAGATGCAAGAGAGTCAAAGACTAGGGGAGAATAGAGCCATAAATAATGAATAATCAAAGAAACTAAAAAACATCCATACATGTTCTAAAAATACAAATAAGCGAAACATAAAACCAAATACAATCCTAAAAACCACTAAAACTCCATGTGTCCCCTTGGTAAATTCTACAAAACCATCATTTCCCACAGTAATCAATACCAAGATGGAACCATCACCAGAAGGTAAAAACAAGAAAGAGGTATAGGAATGAGTATTTAAACTTTCTAGGAATGCCCAAACAATCTATTCCCTATTAATTTCCTTTAATTTTTTTTAACAATTATAGGTTTTAAATAAAATATATAAAACTAGGTTTTTCACACATTTCCTTTTTAAGAAAATACACGGTCCATTTCCCATTTTAATTTAAAGAAAAATTATTTTCCAAGAAGGTTACATTATCATTTTTAGGGAGAAGGATGATGTTTTCACATAAAAAGGGAAAAAGAGAGTGTAGAAAATTTAAAAACATTTTCCATTAACCATTGAAAATTTATAAATCAATTTTAATATAGAACTACAATATACAAGAGATCAGTATCAATGATCATATAATAAGGTCAATGGAATATAACATATATGAGTAACTAACCAACAAGCAATCTCAATCATCTGTATGCGTGCCTCGACCTGAAGAACATGGGATAACCTAGGAGATCAATGGATAATCTTGAATATACTTACATTTGACTCATCCTGTATGCATGCTTCAGTCAATGACATCAATTTGACCACATGCTATGTTTTACCAAACCTGTCATAACTGAGGAGAATATACCCCAAGCAAAGAAAGGTAAATACTATTGTCCACTATCAAATGTTGAATCCTAATCTAGTGAAACCCCGATTCATTGACAATCCTCTAGATATACCATCTTCTCATGTCATGTATAGTGTGGGGTTATCCAATCATAACCAAACAAGAAACTAACCATATATACATGTATCACACACACATGATGCATACATAAGAATCACCCCAAATCACTCCAAGGTACAATACAATTACTTTAAACTAATACTTTATGAGGGAGTCTCATACCATGAACTGCTCATTCCATTCAATATAACCATGTAAATAAGATCTTCCAAATAGAGTTTTCAAGAGAACCAAATTTATGAAAGTGAAAAATGGGACACCAAAAAATTAAATAACATACGTTTATAATAAGAAATAAAAACTCTATTTAATCACCCAAACCATTTGAAAAGCTGTTTGAAAAAACCAAACCACCATTTAAGAATAAAAACTCTTTTTATGGCTAAAAACACACATTAAGTGTCATGAATCACTTATAAATGCTCACCATGAAATTTATCAAACACTTGGAACATATTTCTTAGAAAAAATATTTCATAAAATTCTTAAAAATAAGGAAATATCCTCATTTCACATAAGAATATCATTCTAAAGATCATACGTAGTTATTTAATACCCAAATAATTTTTGAAAATAAAGAAATAAAAAAATTTTCAATTTAAAGATCAATTTAAAATGGAAACCTATGTCAATCTACAAGTCCTTCAACAATGCAAACCTGAAACAAGTCTATGATGGTCCAAGAAGGAGATAGAATCCTATTTGGACCTCAAATTCACATAATATCTAATTTAATCTCAAAGAAATATGAATCCTCGACTGATGAGACTAAGGGAGATGAGGAACCAAAAATAAAATAGAAGAAAAAGGAAGAGGAGAAAAAAGAAGAGGAGAATCCCATGAAGATTTTCCGCTAACTATTGAAAAAACCCCTTAATTTCATCCTAGGAAGAGAAGGAAAATCCGGAAGGTGAATGGAGGAGGCTCCATGGTGTCGCACAAACCAGGAGTGGGAGATAGGAAGAGTTTGGGAATAATATTAGAAGATTTTATAAAGGTAAAATAACATTTTTAATAAATCTGTGAACTTTGCATGGTTAGTCCACATAGATTACATAACCATGTGCTGACCATGTTCCCTTTATAAGAATCACTACTCACTCACATGGTTTGGCCACACGGTTGGGTAAACCTTGCGACAACCCTGAAAAATTGTTCTATCAAAGAATTTTTAACCATGTTCATGCCTGCTACATACTTTTGATATCCATGCCTGGGTTGTGTGTCCTCAACCAAAGACATCAAAGGACTAGCATGGTGTCTCTTTGAAGCTGTATCGATTTGATCAGACAATTCTTATCTCGTAAAAGTTAAAAATGGAATGAAAAAAATCCCATACTTAGGAGGTCGCATGTTTTCCCCATAACCATGCACCAAAACCATTAAATTTAAGAAAAAAATCCCAAAACACCAAATTTGAATCCAAATAACTAAAAACATGAGACCTAAAATAGATAAAAAAAACATGATAAAACAAAATAGAAGAAGGAAGTAAAAAATCAAGGGGTGACATTTCACCCCATCATTACTCTTTCTACCCCCCAAAAATCCACAATAGATCCATTTGATCGACCAATACAAAGGTTCACAAATTTGAATTATTCATTTTAAAAAGCCAAAAGTAAACTAAACCACCACTAAAAATAAAACATAAATCTCTAACTGAAATAATAAAATGAACACATAACACTTCTTGAAAAATGATAGAAAACTCAAATTACAACCTCTACAACCATGCCTCAAAAAAACTATTGGGCATACTCTAAAATACCAATTTCTACACTGAAAAAAAGATTTGGAGTTAGAAAAATCTATGGGAAACAAACTATTTCAAAGATAACACCAGAGACCAAAACCAGCTTACCAATATGCAAGGACAAAATGGACTCCCCACCATTTTAGAATCCTAGTTGGGTGTCCAACTGACATCACCTATCAAACACCAAAACATTAAACCTGAATTACCACACACTATAGTGGCCTAGGCTTAACATACATAGATATTAAAAAAATTTAGATTAATATTTAGTACATTGAAAAAATAAAGGCTAGAGGACTGTAATAGTTTAGTGTTTTTGGAAACGTTGAAGAAATATCTTCTATCCTGGTGAAATATCTTCAAAATCTCCCATAAAGATCTCCACCTTTAGTATGTATACCTAAAACCTTTTTTATAACCTAAATAAAGGTATCATAAGAAAGGAGTGATATAAAATGACCAGTAAGGGTAAAATAGGGATATATGTAAGAATAAACATGATCATAAGGGGTATGATAACATGATCATGAAGATATAAGATCATACGCTGTATAAAATATATTATAACAAAGATCATGGCATAAATATTGTAAGTTCTTAAGACATGAATCATAATTAAATAAAGATCATAGACCATGAATTCATAACATTGGAATAATACATGGAATTATGGCATACATAAACATGTGATATCATTTAATTTAAGTTGAGACACATTTCTATAACTTATCAGGGCACTTCATGGGAACTTCACATAATTGGTAGGGTACACCACCATCCTTAGTCACAATTCTTTCTTTGTAAGGGATTAGGTTTCCCCATATTCCCATAAATGATCCGGTTTTCACATATTCTATCATTATGGTGATTATACGTACTCGTTGAGACAAACCTCTAACCCCAAAAGAAGTCCTTTGTTTATAAGGGATCGAGTTTCCCCGTCTTCCCATTGTGGATCAATCCTATCGACTTTATTCTCATCATTATCTCATGATATATAAATCTTTACCCAATACATTGGAGAGAGATATAGGTCCCACCCTCCACATAATTAAATCATACATACATGTTCCATAAGATCATAAATAATCATATCATTAACCATGAAAAAAAATGTGTCTCATAAAAATATAAAGATATAATAACATGTGGAAAGATACAGGTTTCATAATCATTTTATCATAAAAATAACCAATGAAAATAATTAGGTTTCATAAGCATGTAACCCATTAAAGAGAAACAAGTTTCATAAACACATTGCCCATGAAGAAAAAATGGGTTTAAGAAAGACCATGGAATTAATCATAACTCATTTATAGAAACGATATGAATGGAACCATTAGATCATTTCCTATAAAGGCATTAGTAACATCAATATATGTAATATTATATGAAAAATAATTTTGAAATATACTATAAAAATATTTTAGGAGGAAAATAACATTTCTTCCTTGAAAAATGATTTTTGTAACATAAAACCTTTTGAAAACCATTCTCTTTTAAAATATCTTTTGAAACATATAAAGAATAATTGAAATCATTTTGGAAGACCTTTTTTCTTGAAAATGTTTAAAATTATATTCAAAACATTTTAAAAATAGTTTTCTTTGAAAACACTTGAAAAATTTAAAATAATCTTGAAAATGGATTGAATGACATTTATTTGAAAATATATTGAAAACTTATAAAAAATCTTGAAAATATTTTTAAAATATTTTTTCTTTAAAACTTATAAAAGAATCTTTAAAATGTTCTTAAAACTAATTCTTTGGAAGCACTTTGAAAACTTATAAATAAGACTTTAAAAACAAATTGAAAACATTTTTCCATAAAAACATATAAAATAAGTCCAAAACTATTTTTAAAACATATTTCCTTGAAATTTTATTTTAAAAACATTTCCTCAATGATAAAATTTTTTAATGATTCAATGGGTACTTTAAATAAATGGCAACGGGTAAATTCGTACATGTCGTATGAGGTCAAAAGAACACTCCTTTTCTGTGATAAAAAGGAAAGAAAAGTCCCATGTTTGAAAAGAGACAATAATATTCCCTTGAATAAATTGGTAAAAGAAAAAAATGGTAAAAAATTCATTTTATATATTATAGGGGAATGTTATAATATTCATGGATTATATGTTTAGAAAATATAGATTTCCGACCGAAGATAGGGTAAAGTCGAGATTTCCTAAAAACGCTTTCTTAATAATATTATGAACCCAAGAGTATAAAATGATACCAATACATGATTATATCATGAAACTATAGGGTATTAAGAAACCCGTGAATATTATTGAGATATGGATCATAATATTTAATCAAATGAAGCATAAACATAAACAATCTCGAAAATTAATGAGATTGTCTCAATAAAGTCATATAACTTGGTATCTTGGGATCATGCTCTCCATACAAAAAAAGAAATTAAATGAAAAATATAATATCATGAAAATATTTATATTCATGATATATCATTTAAAATGGATGTACATTCAATCCAAAAAAGAGTTTAGGACTAAAACAAAACATGAGTCCCAAAGAAGGCAAATTGAGACAAAACATTTTTACCAATTTGGTAACTTCTGAAACATAAAACCCATGAAAGAATTATCATAACATTGGATTGTGAATACCCATAAACTTATGTAAAAGATATATATAATAAAATAATGTGTAGTATATATAACAAAAAAAAGTAATGAGTGGAGGACATAGATTGTATCTCACATAAATTAAAAATGAGATGAAATCCCCTTACATTGTGTATTTACTCTCTCCAGAATTGTGCATGATATATAGTAAATATAAGTTTATTATAAATATTTTACAGAATAATTTTATTATATATATTACCATATATGGATTTATTATAACCTTATATTTCCCTCTTGTTAACGATCCTATGTTAAGTTTTCTCTTTGGGTAATATTCACTTTGTTCTTCATAAGTGTCTTCATTTGTTATATCAATGATACTTATACTTATATCATGATTCCATAATATATAAAATGATATAAATATAAGTTATATATAGTATAATTATATTATAATAATCTATAATATAAGGATTTATGTAATTTAATACATCGTTCATGTAGACAATAAGTCGTACGCACGCATGAATGATGTCTTCCATTTTTATTATTGTGTTGAAAGAAAGTATGTAAATGACATATGTATACATATGTATATATATATATATAGTTATTAAAATAGAATTAATATGTCATATATATCATATAAATTTATAAAATTCATCCTTAATATATTATATGTGGTGTGTGAACGAATCACATCGCTTTGAGGGGTCTGTAGTCCATACTCTCCCAAACGAGAATCTCATATTAACACCTAATGGAAGGTAAATCGATTTGTGTTGTAAAAGGAATAAATAATATTAAATACATAATAAATATAATATATTTCATATATAAATATATTCTCTATCATAATTTCCACTATTATTGGTGCTAAAGGATAAATGTATAGTCATTATTTCCTGAGGCAGTAGTTTGTCATACACAGAAACAGTATGTTCAACATCCATTAGATGGAGTTTTGTGTAAGTGTAGGTAATATTATTTGCATAAAAACATCATATTATATGGAATATAGTTTTTTTAAATAATAAGTAATTAAAAAGATTTTATGTTGTGGATAAGGAAAATAAATGAAAGGAGATTGAAAGAAGACGTTACCTCTAAATTGTGTATCTCCTTTTGGTTTGTGCCAAAAATAATTTATTGAGAGGGTTTATGACCAAATAAAGGTTTCAAAGAAGACTTTAGGATTGTTTTGAGGCTAATTGGTCAGGTATTGGATGAACTTAAATGATTTTAGAGGTGTGATGAATGGTTTTAGGTGGTGGACTTTTATAGGAAAGGAAAAGGACTCACATGGAATTTTTAGAAAAAAAATTAGGTGTACATATGTTATTATCAAACCAAAGTCTTAAAAAACCCAAAAAACTAAATAATTTAAGGTTTATATCCTTAATATGGACATAAAATGGGTATTAATAAATTTTATATTTCATTTTGTCCCTTAATGTTAAGGTTTAGTCCCTAATTAAGCTTAATTTGGCCTTAACCACTATGATTAATTTTAATCCCTTTTACTAATCATTTGGGAAAAAAATTGACATTTTATTATTATACTATAAAAATTAAACTTAATAAAATGGTGAATATTGGATTATTTTAAATTAGAATCACTAAAGAGGAAAAAATAAGATTAGTGCTAATCTTTCTGATTGGACGAAATATCAAGGTTTTAAAGTAGGAAAAAGTTTAAAAGTTTGTTAAGATTTTATATTCGGTATCAAAGTGGAATTGATTATAATGAATTTAATTGTCCTATTAGATGTAATATTTATCTAATTTTACCTTAAAACTAAATTATAATATCATTTATCATTAATAATTAATTATATAGAATGAAAGTTTTAAACTAAAAAGCAGTATTCTTCACTATTCATCAAAAAATGAAGTTTCTTAGAAAAATCCCCAAAAATCACCATAAGATAATTTAAATATTTTGAATTTAAAAATGAATTTTATTTTATCCAATTTAATTTTTAAATGTGTCTAAAATTACTTTTATTATTAAAAGTGATTCCTTCATGAAAATAATATTTTTAACATAAAAGGACTTTACCAAAAAATAATATATTTCATTATCAATATGTTATATAAAACAAAAATATTTCAAAATTAGTTGTTACTAAGTTTAACAGATAGTTTATAATTATCTTATATAAATTATTAAAATAATGGAAATATTTTTTTTGTAGAAACTTAGGGTCGTGTGAATCGTACGCCAAGTTGGTGTTGCCTGTAGCGCAAGCCAAGTTGGTATTGTGTGTCGCACAAGCCAAGTTGGTATTTTGTGTAAAAGAAATGTTGACTTTGTGTTTTAATATATATATATATATATATAACTATTTTTAGTGTCTTGTGGAATGAAAAATATTGAAAAGTTAAATTAATTAAAAAAACAATTCTCAAAATCATTGGGTGTTACATTTTATCCCCCTTAAAAAATGAATTTCGCCCTTGACATTTATTTGTGTTATTAAAGGTTTAATACTTTAATGTTTCATTCATTGAAATCCACATCATAAAAACTGATACTAAAACTTCCCTTAAAAAGGGAAATTTGGAACCATACCAATTACCCAAAGTAACATATAATTGGGTTTCCACATTGGAGAACATAGGTTGGGAGTGAAGATCAGACATGGTGGAAACACATAAATATTTATAGGCAGTGATTTATGTCACCAATAAAAAAGTGAATTATCAAATAAATGTTGAGGGCCTCAAAGACATAAATCTGTGATGATTTTAAATTTCATTTTCTCAATTGAAATCAATGTATTGGGACAAAAAAATTTCTTCAATCACTTTCATAACTTTGGGTAATTCTTGATAAATTGATATAAAAAAAATTAATTCTTAGTTTTTGTTTTGAAAAATTTATAATACATACATTACCTCATCAAATGAATATCCAAAAATTAATTTGAGGATTAAAACACTAAAATATGATTTTACAGAATCTTAAGGCCCATAAAAGAATAAAAAGTCTAACTAGTTATCTCTTAAAAAACAATATCCATTAATCAATAAAAGTAACAGTAATAGTTCATCATAAATATTTATTAATTAAAAATAAATATACATTAACCAGGACATCGCGTAGGTTAGTGTTAGGTGTGAAACCCTTATCATCCTTCGATCATGGGTTCAAGACCTGCAACCTTGTCAAACTTCATTAGTTTTCACCTGACATACATGATGTCCTTTTTTAAACCGCACTAATATAATATATAATATATACATCCTTGAAATTACATTAATCAATGATTAGTCTTTTAACCAAGGTTTTCAACACAAACTCAGTGCAGAAATACTTTCTCTAAAGCATACTTAAACCTTACATGAATGGTTAACCTTATAACCGTTCTCAAAAGTGAAAATCCAAAACATTAAAAAGATTCATGAAACTAGCTTAATATTGATTCCCCTTTATAACACAAAGTATATCTTGGCTTCCACATTCCAAGAATGTGAATAACCTCATCATATATTCTCTTAAAATATGGAAACAACTTGAATTACTATAAATCCTTTTGAAAAACTTTCATTCTTCCTCATTCCAAATAATATTGAATATATTCCTTAAATCCAAAAATACAATGAAATTCATCAATGATAGAATAAAACACCCATCAACAAGTCCTTACTATGTTCCAAGATAATCAACACTATCCAATTTACTTATACATAACCCACAAATCTTTATCCATAAAACATTATCTTGTTATAAATAATAAATTAAGGGTTACATTCCCTTAGACAAAATATCATCTTGCCATTAATTCACTTCACCAGCCCATTGGGAACTTTCAACCAAAAATTGTAATTTTTGAGTGAATAACATAAGTAGAACGATCATTTTTTATTACATCAATCAAAACTTTTGAATCCAAATACATAAATACATCGATTACTTCATGTTTAATCCATTAAAAATTCTTCTTCATCCTATTACAAAATAATTTTTTCCTTCATATTGCATATGTAGTCTCTTAATCATTAGTTATATAACCATTACTCGCACTACTTTGTTGATTATATTTAGGTAATTTACTCTTGGGACATTGAGTTATATAACATCCATTTATTCCACACATAAAACACATAACCTTAAATGAAAACATCAGGAGTCCAAAATTACCACCCATTTCCTTAACTAAACTCCTCATTTTTCCCTTGCAGTTACTTGCTTTGTGTCATCCTTTTCCATAGTAAAAACATCTTATTGTTACTATAAGACAATAAATTAGGTGATTTATTCCACATTCCTAACACAAAGGAAACCAAATCTTATTTCCTCCAAGATCTTTATTAGCTAAACTCTCATTGATCTCCTGCTTTATCTTCCTTGGTTAGTATCGGATTTGGTTATGGTAAACATTGTTAATCATGTTATGTGAAAACTAATTAGGAATGACAAGAAAAATTTCACACCAGTGATCATCCCACTTGACTTATCTTCATAAAATCTTCCATCACATTCAATATTAATCTAATATCTTCTGGTGCTCGCCATGGAAAAAAACTAGAAGCATAGTGTGAGAATTAATTTCCATAGTAGAAAACCACATAGTCATGAAAAGAATTACTTATAAGATTTCTAAATCATGACACATTCCATAATCTACAACACCTCGGGTTTATACTAGGTTATTCATAGCTAACTTCTATTTAAATCCTTCATGATGGTTCATGAAGAGTTTTTGAATTTTCAAAGCATATCCCTTGGGAGTTTCAAACCAGGTGTGCAGTATGGCCCATTGTTGTATACCAGATTACCCCAAGTCAATCCCAAAACATCTTGTTGGAGTAGTTTCCCCTAGGTACATTTGTGCTAGATCTACATCAACTTGTAGTATCTAGAAAGTATTGTGTTTATAGGAAACCAATAACTCTATCCTTTACCAAAATTCGAGGACATTTTCATAAATGATGACTTGTACTTATACTTATATTTAGAGACATCCCTATACATATCCTTAGAAATAAACCTAGTTATCTCACTAAGTTTTTCTCATAATAGTTTCCAATGATTGATAAAACCTTTCATTTGATAACAACTATAGAGACCTAGTCTTAACATAAAAGTATATTACATTATTTTAGATTAATATTTTGTACATTACAAAAATAAAATCCAGAGGACTATAATAGTTAAGTGTATTTGGAAACTCAAAAAAAAATCTTCTATCCTGGTGTAAGATCTAGAAAATATACCATAAACATATCCACATTTAGTACTTCTACCTAAAACCTTTCTTTGTAACCTAAAGATAAGAAACATAACAAATGGGTGAGATCAAATGCTCAGTAAGGGTAAAAAAGGAATACATGTAAGAATAAACATGATGATAAGGGGTATGAGAACATGATCATGAAGATATAAGATCATACTCTACATAATAAATATCATAATATATATCATGGAATAAATATTTTTAGTTCATAAGACATGAATCATAATGAAAAGAAGATCATAGGCTATAAAAGAAAAACATAGGAATAAGACATGAAATTGTGGCATACATAAACATGTGATATCATTAAATGTACGTCAAGATATATTGCTATAAATTATTAGGTCATTTCATGGGAACTACACTTATTGGGCAGGACACACCAATATCCCTCGTCGCAGTTATTTCATTCTAAGGGATCAGGTTTCCCCATCCTAACATAATGGATCGGGTTTCCCTATCTTCCATAATCATGGTGACTACACCTAATGGGTGGGAAAAACCACTATCCCCATCATAAGTCCTTTGTTTTTAAGGTATTGGGTTTCCCCATCTTCCCATAGTGGATCAAACCCATTGACTTAATTCCCATTATCTCATGAGATATAAATCTTTACCCAATTCATTGGAGGGTGATATAGGTCTCACCCATCACATAATGAAACCATTCATACATATTCCACAATATCATGAATAATAATATCAATACCCATGAAATTAAATGGTTATCATAAACATGTAAAAATATAATAACATGTGGGAAGATATAGGTTTCATAATCATTTCATCACAACAAATAACCTGTTAAATGAAATGGGTTTCAAAAGCATATAACCCATGAAATAGAAACATGTTTCATATAAATATTACCCATGAATATGAAATGGGTTTCCTAAATACCATGGAATTAATAATAACTCATTAATAGAAATTATATTAATGTAACCTTTAGATCATTTCCTTTAAAGTCATGATTAACATCAATAGATGTCATCTTAGATGAAAAATATTTTTTAAATACACTCTAAAATCCTTTCTTGAGGAAAATATAATTTCTTATTTGAAAATTTATTTCTATAATATAAACCTTTTTAAAACTTTTTTATAAGAAAATACATTTTAAAAATTACAAAGAATACATGAAATCATTTTAAAAATCTTTTTCCTTGAAAACATATAAAATAAGATTCAAAACATTTTAACAATTATTTTCTTTGAAAACACTTGAAAACTTTTAAAGAAGATTGAAAATGTTTTGAAACTCATTTATTTGAAAATAATTTGAAAATATATAAATAAATATTTAAAACATTTTGAAATTAATATTTCTAGAAAATTTATAAAAGAATATTGAAAATGTTTTGAAAAAGTTTCTTTGAAAGAACTTTGAAAACTTGTAAATAAGACTTTGAAAATATTTTGACAATAGTTTTACATGAAAACATATAAAAGAAGTTTAAAAACATTTTTTAAATAATTTTCCTTGAAATTTTGTTTTAGAAAATATTTTCATAAAGATTAACTTTTTTAATGGTAAAAAGTTTATCTTCGAAGAAATGATGGCGGGTAAATCCGTTCATGTCGTATGAGGTCAAAATAACATTCCTTTTTTATGGTAAAAAGAATTTAAAAGTTCCTTTTTAGGAAATAGAAAATAATACTACCTTAAAGATATTGGTAAAATACAAAAAGGATAAAAATTTATTTGATATATTATAAGGTAATGGTATAATATTCTTGGAAACACTTTTTAGAAATCATTGATTTTTTACCGAAGAGAGGGTAAAGTCAGGGTCTCCTAAGAACACTTTCTTAACAATATTATGTACCAATGAGTAGAAAATTGTAACAATACATGATTATGTCATGAAATAATATATTATAATAAACTAATTATTATTATTTAGAGATACTTAATAACATTTCATCAAAGGAAACATAAACATAAACAATCTCGAAAAATCAATGAGATTGTTTCAATAAACTTTTATAACTTGGTAACTTGGGATCATGCACTCCATGTAACGAAAGGAAATTAATTTAAGAATATAATATCATGAAACTATTAAGATTAATTATATATCATGTAAATTGGAAGTATATTTACCTCAAAAAAATAGTTTAGGTTCATAACAAAACATTAGTCTCAAAGAAGGCAAATTAAGATAAAACATTTTTATCGATTTGGTATCTTTTAAAACTTAAACCACATAGAAGAAGGATTATAAAATAGGAATTTGAATAAACATAAATTTAATTAAAATATACATATAATAAAATCATGGGTTGTACATAAACCACAAAAAAGGAAAGAGTGGCTAACATATCACGGATCTTAAAGAAATTAAAAGTGAGATGAAATTCCCTTACCTTGTATCTTGACTCTCTCTATACTCATACACGATTATTGTATAATAAATATAAGTTTATTAAACATATTTTACCAAATAATATTCTCCTATATATTTCCATATATGTTTTTATTGTTAACTTATTTTACTCTCTTGTTAATGATCCTTTGTTTAGGTTTCACTTCGGGTAATATTCACTTTCTTCTTCTCTTGTGTCTTAATTTGTCATATCATTGATTTTTATACTAATATCATGATTAAATAATTTATAACATCATATAAATATTAGGTATATAAATTATAATTATATTATAATAGTCCATATCATGATTAATTATCTAATGTAATACACCGTTCATGGAGATGGTAAGTCGTACGTACGCAAGAACGTTGTTTTTTGTTTTTATTGTCATATTGAAAGAAAGTATGTAAATGACATTTATATATATGTATTTATATATATATATCATTACTAAATTATCATTAATATATCATATATATCATATAATTTCATTAAACCCATCCTTAATACACTCTATGTGGTGTGTGAATGAATCACATCGCTTTGAGGGGGTGGTAGTCCACACTTCCTCAAACGAGATTATCGTATTAAAACCAAATGGAAGGTAAATAGATGTGTGTTGTAAAATAAATAAAGAATATTAAATAAATAATAAATATAATATATTACATATATAAATATATTGTGCATCATAATGGCCACCATGATTGGTGGTAAAGGAGAAATGAACAATCATCATTTTGTGAGGGAGTATTTCACTTTACATAGAAACAATATGTTCAACATCCATTATATGGAGGTGTTTGTAAGTGTAGGTTAGATAATTTTAATAAAAACAACCTATTATATGGATTATAATGGTGTTTTCACACAATAATTAAATAAAGATATTGGAGGGGTGGAGAAGAAAAATAAAGGAAATGAGGTTGAAATAAGACGTAACCTCTAAATCCGGTAACTCCTTTTGGTTTGTGCCAAAATGTTTCCTTGAGAGGGTATATACCCAAAGGGATGATTAAAAGTAGAAGGTATGATTTTTTGGAGGATTATTGGTTATATCATGGAATAAATTAAATGTTTTCAGAGGTGTGAGGAATGGGCATAGGTGGTGGCCCTTCATTGGCAAAAAAGGACTCACATTGAATTTTTAGAAACAAATTTGTTGTGCACATGTTTTTACTTAATAAAAGTCTTAAAAAAACTCAGTAATGGAAGATTTATGGACGAAATATGGATATAAAATGTGTTTTTGCAAGTTTATAGGTCATTTTGGCCCTTAAGTTTAATGTTTAGTCTTTAATTAAGCATAATTTGGCCTTAACCATTGCGATTAATTTTAATCACTTTTTCTTATAATTTTGGTAAAAAATTCACATGGAATTATTAGAATATAAAAATTATACTGAATAAAATGGTGTATGTAAGGTTTTTTTAATTCTAGTTACAAATGTTTAAAAATTAAGATTAGTGTCAATCATGGAGACAAGATGAAATAATGAGTTTTTAAATTAAGAAAAAATTCCAAAGTTTGTTAAGATTTTATATTCACTATTAAAGGGGAATTTATTATAATGAATTTCATTGTATTATTAGATGTAATATTTATCTAATTTTAACTTAAAACTAATTTATAATATCATTTATCATTAATTATTAATTATAGAAAAAGATGTTTTTATCTAAAAATAAGTATTTCCCGCTATTCCTCAAAAAATGACGTTTCTCAGAAAAATCCCAAAAATTCACCCTAGGATAAATTCGAAATTATGAATTAAAAAATGATGTTTAATTTTTCCAATTAAATTTATAATATTTTTAAAATTTCTTTTATTATTAAAATCTCTTCATTCCATAAAACAATATTTTTAATATAAAAGGACTTTATCAAAAATATTATAATTCATTATCAATATGATTTATTTATATAAATAAATGAAAATTTGCTTTTAATAATTTGAAAATAAAGGTTATAATTATCTTATTTAAAAAATTAAAACAATAAAAAGAGATTTTTCATAGAAACATAGTGTTGCGTTCATCGTACACCAAGTTAGTGTTTCTTGTAGCGCAAGCCATGTTGGTATTACATATAACGCAAGCCTTGTTGGTATTGCATGTGAAAGGAATGTTTGAATTTGTGTTTTAATATATATATATATATATAAATAATTATTTCCAATTACATGTGAAATGAAAAATATTTAATATTTAAATTAACTCAGAAAAAAATAATTCTCAAAATCTTGTGGTGTAACACACACAACCCCTAGGAAGAATCAAAGGAATACGACACACCATGATACATGATTAAATACATAAAAGAATTTACACTAGATAATGGATTTATAAGATACACACATATCTTTATCCTTCACCCCAAATGAGAAGCTATAGAAGTAAGGCACACAATGGAACAGACCTCCACCCAGTATGGAAAAATTATGAATTTCCAAATTACACACTTCCATTAACATATAGGTTATATGTAGATTATAGAATTATTAACTATTAAAAGAAAAGGAAAATATTAAAAAACATGACCACTATAATAGATGAAACACCTAAATGGAAAGGGTCCTCAAAATCAACTTGAATAATCCCCTTACTCTTGCAAACAGGATGGGGTTTCTTCTGAAGGGATTGATATGGATCTACATCACTTTCTAGAAACACTATGATAGAACCATTTATTGTGACCTAGGAATTTATAGGTATGGTTGGTATTTAGAGTATTCAGACACAATGGATTCTTATGCCCTGTAATTCTGCATTGATGACACACCCGGATCATATGACCATAAGAAGATGATGAAAAAACATGAGGACTATTAATTCCATTACCAGCATCACCCATGTCAAGATGATTTCAAATATCTACCCGTTCATTCCCTTAAACACTTTAAAATACTAAATAGGATTATCCCCCTCAATTAGTCTTACTAAAACAGCTTCAATCCAAATAGCATACCTCGCCACATTGAAAAAGGGGGATAAATCAAACTTGAACACCATCAACTATAGATCAGGAAAAATCTAATTTTCAAAATGTTAAGACTTCAAGGGATGATCATCAACCCACTCTAGATGATAATAAAATAGATCCAAAAAATGAAAAATGAACTCCAACACCAACCCATCACCTTGATAAAGGTAGAAAATCTCCATCTCCTTCATCGAATTCACAGTCTCAGATAAGTAATGTCAGATGAACAAATCCTTGATGAACTCCTAGGTGATATCATCTTGTGGAATGGTTCTAATGAATAACTTCCACCACTTACAACTTAGATCATAGAGGATAAAGGTAGAGGCCTTTACCTTTTTTGGATCATACAACTCAAGAAAACCAAACATCCTTTCAATTTTTTTGCATACACTATTCCGATTAAAAATAATAGTCATGGTCATTAAAGAGAGTATAATTGAAATTATAAAACACAAGAAGGAACTCCTTAGGTTGAATAATAGGAAAGTCATCTAATGGTAAAAAACTCGTAGATTCACCTCAAATATCCATCGAACCTTTGGTGTGGGCATATGACAAAGAAAAAGAAAACCAAGAAACTAATAAAAATAGATTCCCCAAAAAGATATCAAACATGAAACATCTATTAAAAATCAACAAATCACTAGAAAAAATGCTTCACAACCACCAGTTTTCAAAACATCACAACTTTTCCACTTAAAACAACTTTGAAAAAAAATGAACTTGAAAAGTTGCACACTCACTAATGGAATTCCATGGCACCTCATGATTGTATATTCCCATTATAATTTGGACAACCATCCACTCATTACAAAAATAATCCACATCCAAACATACATCCATACATGTGAGAGCTCATAAGAATACTAAGGGTCAAGAAAACAGTTTTCCACTTTTAAAAAACAACATTCATTTCGAGTTTTAAATTTTTAACCTATATCCCATTTCAAATTCAACAAAACATTTCAAAAATCCTCAAAATTATTTTCCCAAAACTAATCCATTTCCAAATTAATTTTCATTTCCAAATAAACCAATTTTCATAAACCCTTTCTTTGGATTATATAAATCCAATCATAATGAAACAATTCCCATTTTACCCAAAGTCATCTTATTAAAAATATGTTTTCTAAGTATTTATTTAAAATAAATCTGAAAACTCAATATGCATCTCTAAAAAATCAATAAATTAACACATGAAATCTAGTTTTCTTAATTTAAAATAAAGGTATTTCAAAACAATTTCATAATCAATAAGGACCCAAAATAAATCATGCGGGGAAACTAGTGCCGATGGGTGACTTGGACATAAAGATAGAGCCCGTATTCTACTCCAACCACCATAACAAAAGTCCTTAAAGACATTTTTCTCATCCCTACATTTATTTCTAGGCCATGTGAGCTCACTAAAACAATTGGACCAACCCCAACATTTTCTTTCAAACACTAAACAACCCACAAGAACCAAATAAACCAGACAAACCCTGACATCCCGTGGTAACCAAAGGTATAGAACATAATGTATTTTCTAGAAACTTCCTCATACTTACACCCCAAGATTTGATAGTATTAGTCCTCCTACTAAGATATCCTAAATAACAATGGTAACTCTGAATGCTAAGTCCTCTAAAGAACAAACCTACATCTAATACCATATTGTCATGAACCAATCATGGTCAACCATGAACCAGTCACCCGAGTCAGATAGTGATAAATCCCGAGAGGCATTCCCAATCCTCCCAGACTGGTGGAAAACACCAAGCGAATCAATAAGAACCAATGAAAATCATTTTACATAGATAAACTAAATCAATCAATGGAAATAAATAAAACAATGAAAATAATGAATAATCAAACCAAATGAACAACATCCATAAATTAACAGAAAATACAACAAATATGAACAAAAAAACCTAAGACAAACCTAACAACAACTAAAAATCCATGTGACATCATGTTTCACTCTCCAAACACAAACCCAACATCGCCCATAGTGATTAAGATCAAGTGGGAACCTACACCCGAATCTAATAACAAGAATGAGGTATAGGCGTTAGTATTAAAGTAAATTAGGAATGATTGAACAATATATTCCCAATGGATTTATTTTAAACAAAATTATAATCAATTCTGGGTTTTAAATACAATATATAAAATTAGGTTTTTCCCAAATTTCATTTTTTTTAAACGTGGTCCATTTCCCTTTTACATTAAAATCTAGATTGTTTTCCAAGAAGGATACAATTTTATTTTAGGGTAGAAGGATAACATTTTCACTTAAAAGGGGGAAAGGGAGTGTAAAAAAATTTCAATAAAACGTTGAAAATTAGAAAATAACTTTTAACTAAGAATTACACTATACAAGGGAGCAGTAGCAATGATCAAATAATATAGGCCATAGAATATAGTTATTATGAGTAACCAACTAACAAGGATTCTCAATCATCTACCACATACAACTAAGTACTGAAGAACATGGAGAAATTAAGAGATTAGTGTATAGTAGAGAACATACTTACTTTTAACACATCACATAGGAAAGACTCACCCTATTACATCAATTCACCCACATGATCGATCATACCCTACATGGACTAACCAAGGGGCACTATCCCAAAGCAGAGCAAGGTCCATACTAAGGTCCACTAGCCAGAGAGGAATACTAAGATATTTCATAAAATATTCACCAAAATTCCCCTATTTATGCCAGGTTTCCATGTAATGTCTAATATGGGGTGATAAAATCAAAACCAAACAAGTAACCAACCTTATATACCTGAATCACACACATAATTAGCATAGAAAAACATCAACCTGAATCACCCTATAGGGAAATACATTTTTTTTCAACAAATAGTTCTTGAGGGAGACCCATACCAAGGAACACTCATACCATTCAACATAACCAATGTAATAAGATTATCCAAGGATGGTTTTTAAGAGAACCAATTTTATGAATGTTTTAAATGGGTCACAAGTAAAATTTTAATAACAAACATTTCCAAAAAGAATTATACACACCATCTATGCTGTAACATCCCAGATAAATGAAGAATATGACATTTTCATATTTATTAATATTTTTTAATTAAATATTAATTTTACTTTAAACGGGTTGCTATGTTCGATAACGTACCTGATACACAACAACGAGCTTCTTTGAAATCTTACGTTGCGCACTAATAATATAATATTATTATTTTAAATGGTAGTTAACTTTTAGCTGTTGTATTGGTGGGGATGAAAAAAACTAACTACAATATGATTATACATGTTTGTTAAATATATTTACATTTATCCAATAATATTTAGAAGCTTAAAACGTGAATGAATCCAATTTTAAGCATAATTTACATTAAAAGGTCGATTTACCGCCTTTTAATGGTGAACCATATTTAAATATAGTTTTGGTCACTTTAATACATTCTAATTGAAAAAATAAAATCCTTCTTTAGAATGGGGACTTCAAATTTTACTTTTGGTATTTTTTTGGTATTTTTATGATAATGTTCATTTTTTTAATGAATAGTGAAAAATATTGTATTTTCATTCAAAATTTCTTTTTAATATAATTTATTTATATGGTTATATTATCCTTTTAATTGGTTTTAAAGTTTAATTAGAATATTTTTTTACCATTTAATAAAAATTTGGTTATTGGAATTAATTTCACTTGGAAATTTGACACAAACAAGTATCAATATTTTGATAGTTATTGTTTCTTAAAAACAAGCTCTTTGTTTTGATAATGGAAATTAATTTTAAAATTAATTAATTCCACTTCTATGTTTAGAATTTGGTAAAATAGAAATAATTTTTGAATTTGGAATATCAAATATATCTTAGGCTGAATTTTTTGTATTTTTCTGAAAACTTCAATTTTTGATTAATAGTGAAACCACTTAGTAGTAGTTAAAAAACTGACTTTTTTATTTAAATGAAATTTTATTGCTTATGTGAATTGAATTTCAAAGATCTGACATACATGGTTGTTATCAAGAAGTAAAATGTGGTTTAATAAGATGAAAATAATTTTTGGTGAATAGTAACTTTAGACTTTTATTTACAGCGGTTAAAGGTAAATAAGGTAATTCAAGGTTAAAAGAATATTATAATAATTCAAAATTACCTTAACACTTGTACTAACCTTATTGGATGAGTAATGGTCGACCATGGGAATATTTGGGTCTTCTTTGGGACCACATGGATCCACTTATGAAAGATAATGACACTTTAGATTAATTAATTTAATGTAAAGGCAAAAAGGACATAAACAAAATTCTTTTAGTAAATTAATTTTTATATGGTGTTATATAAATTATATTTTCAACTATAAATATTAATTGTAAATATAAAAAGATTTCCTACATCATGGTAATTGTTTTTATAATTTTTAGACATCACATAAATTAAATTATTTATTACACAATAATGATGTATTATTCACCTCATTAATAATAGATTTAAATAAATAAGATTATAAATATAAAAATAACATCCAAAACCCATCCAATTACTATTGGATGATATTATTTAGACTATGAGTCATATTATATTATACCTTAATTATTTTTGGACCTTTATAAAATGAATATCGTTATATAATAAAATAATATTATCACACTTTCCTAAAAATCCCCTCCTCTCCCTTATAAAAGGAGACCACTTATAACCAATTCCTCACACCTATCAAGCCTTTTGGCTCGTACAACCTCTGACTAATTAATATTAATACATCCCTCTCCTACTCCTAGAATCCTTACTTTAGGAATAAGGCCCTTCAAGAAGTCCTTTGGTTCAAACCAAAGGGGGTTACCCAAATTAAAAGTAACAATTTCTCTTAAATTTTTTTCTTTTATTTTACTTCTCCAACCCCTAAACTCTTTTTATTCCTTTATTTTGTAACAAAACTAGTATCATAAATATATTAGGATGTTTTTATGAGAAGTATTAAAACTACACTTACACACACCTCCATCTAATGGGTGAAGAACATTATGTTTCTATGGATGACAAACTAACGCCTCACAAAACGATGATTGTTCAAATATCTCCAACCGCCTCTCATGGTAGCCAATATAATAGAACTGTATTTATATATGATATATATTATGTTTATGTTTTCTTTATTATTTTTTGTTTTTCCATTTATATAAATACTTTATGGTTTCTATAGTGGGTAAATACCATAATATCATTAGAGGAAGTGCGGACTATCGCCCCCTCAAAGTGATATGACTCGTTAATGCCATATGTAGGATGTATAAATAGATTTAATTATATTATAGATGATATTATATATTAAATTATATTGGAATTATAATATATCTATGTATCATTATGTTTTTAATTCCATTAAAATAAGAAATAGAAATGGAAGTATCGTTCATGCGTACATACAGCTTACTGTCTCCATGAACGATGCATTTCATTTCTTACCTATAAATGTTATGTATTATTATAAATACATGTATATACTGGATATATATTATATATATTAAATCTAAATCATTAATATCATTCTGAAGATAATGTATATCTTACCACATGAACAACTTGTAATTATAAAGTGTTCTTTTTTTTTCTCAAGTACCAAATATCGACAAAATGACCGTTATTAACTTAAATGATTAAATAATGATTATAACATGGAAATAAGTAATATTAAAGAAATAATAAACTTTAAAAAGGTTATTATAAAAGTATAAATTAATATTAGTTTATTATTCATAAGATTAAAGAACGAACGGGTCAAGTCGGACAACAAGGTAAGGGATTTTCTTATCTCACTTTTAATTCCGTGAGATTTCCATTATTCGCCACTTATTCATTGCATGTGATGTATTGTGTACTTCCATTTAATATATATTATCATGATTCTCATTATATTCATGGTATTCTGTGATTGATTTGGTGGTTATTAACTTTTGGTCATATGACTCAGTTGATTACAACGTGGTAAAGGATTTCATCTCACTTTTTATTCCCATGAGATTAATGCTATATTTGCCAATATTTCCTTTAGTGTGGTGTATGTAATTCCCATGATTGTACTCTTTGTATAATATACTTTAATTTATGAGTATTTAAATCTTCATTGTATGATCCTACTTTCATGTGGCGTATGTTTTGTAAGATACCAAATCAGTAAGGGAACCTTTCACCCTCCTCTTTTTAAACGACTTCTTTCTGTTGTGTCTTTTAATTTACATCTTATTATGTTGGGATAGGTTCTTATATATCCTTTTTGATGTAAAATTTATTTCCAATTGATGAGATGAACTTTTTTTTCTCATCAATTCATTTTCTGAATTTTAAAGTGACATCGTTAGACTGTTGAATTTTTACAAGGGAACTTCTTAACCGAATTTCGATTCTTTGGGTTCAACTTGTAATTCTTGAATATGTAAGCCTATGAATAAGTGTGAATGACCTATTATTGTTTTAAAATTAATATACACTTATATTTGGTGTATTTATACTTGTCACACATAATTATGTGATTGATTTATCCTTAATTTAAGGATTCCATCTTTATAAGGGATTTCATCTAAATTTTCATTTCCAATGATACTTCATTGTTGTTATACACCAATTCACTCTTATATGGTGTATATACTGTCCATTGACATATTATATCATGAATACCATTATTCTATTGAGATTATAATGTTCTTATTAAATGTTATTCCTCAATTATTTGTATTCAAGCGTCTATCTTTTTGTTAAAAAACTCTTTAACTAAAATATCATTTTAAATGTTTTAAAGATTTATTCTTATAAATATTTATTATTAATGTACATGTTTGAAAAATGGGTTTTAGTATTTATTTATATGGAAATTAATTTTTTCAAATGATAATTTAAAAGCTTCAAGTGGTATGGTACACTTTGATTCAAAAATCACATTTTAAATGTTTTTGAAAATGATTTGATAATGCATTGTTTATTTCAATATCTTGATTTGATATAGTGGAATGTGGAAATGTTATCTTTAATTTATAATTGTGTTATGTGTTATGAATATGTTATGGTTATTGGGCATTTTTTACGTATATGGGTGGTTTCTTGATAAACCTAGGGTGGGTGAGCCCGAGATAGCTATCTAATGCATTGGGTAACATGTCATGGATAAACGTGATATTTCTCTTAAGAGGTTTAGGGAATATACCGTGATGGGTATTCCAAGTGTAACTCCCTATGTAGCTGTGATAGCTATAATGTAAGTTTGATATGGATGCCATAAGTAACCTTTATGGTTTATGATTTGTGTGTGTTATTCATAAATCTTATGATTTTGTAAGGTATGTTTTGTTTGAAAAGTATGGTTTCATTGATTTGTATTTATTGATGGGAGAATGTTTTAATTCTTTATTTTATAACCCTTATTGAGCTTTTTATGCTCATCCCAAGTTTTTTAAATTTTTTCCACCTGACTTAAAGATGAATAGGGTCAAGGATTGGATCAAGGAAAAGTAATACTGTCTAAAACATGGAACTAGACATGTTTTTTTGAAGAGTTTTTATTTTATGAAAAAATTGATACTGGGTAGAAGTGTCTACTTTGTAATCATTTGAGATGTAATAGTTATGTCCTAATTCTCTAAAACTCTAAACCTGAAAATATTTTCAATGTTAATTATTCATTTAATTCAATATTATGTAAGGTTTAAGGCTGTGTCCTTATAGTTGGTATCAGAGGTTGGTTTAGATAACTTTAGAGGTTAGGGTATTATTTAAGCATAAGTGACATTACTATAATGGTTAGGATTTTAGAAAGAGTCATAGTTTTTTTTAGATAAGGTGAATGAGTTTAAGATAACATGAATAATTATATCTTAGTATTTACCCTCCTCATAATATATTGTATGATGATGTTACTGATATACTCACACATAACTTTCTAGTTTTAGTCAATGGTTGGATCTAGCCAGCATCAAAGTAACAATGGATGTGAAGAAAACTATGACGATTTTCTGAATGAGCAATTGAATGAAATGGGAGCTGCAATGAGACCTCTTGTGGTTATTCTCAACCAACTATTTGGATTCATGATTGACCACTCGAACCTTGGTTATTTTTATAAGGCATCGTATATGTGAGAAACAAATCCCTATGGATGTTCAGGTAATAATCATTAAGTTATGTATGTTCAAAAACTTATGTGTCAAGGATGTGGAAAGAAACACCTAGGAAAATGTTTCAAAGGTACAGGAAGATGCTATAGATGTGGAAATGAAGGTCATAAAGCAAGAAACTGCCATGTAAAAAGGAAGCATCCAGTTGACTCTAGGAAAGGGAAAGAAGTTCTTTCTGAGGGATCAATTGAATGTTTTAAATGTGGTGTGCATGGTCATTATACAAACACATGTCCTATGAAGAAGTTTCAGGAATGGGATTAACAGGATCATACAAATATTTGTTTACCAATACCTAATGCCATTCCGATTGAGGATGAAGATATTGACAATGACCAATGAAAGGTATGGATTATTTCTTAACATATGTTTTGATATTATTAAATCTTAGGATATGATTCATGATTTTTGTATATAGGAAAGAAGTATTTCAGAATAAGTTGAAAAGGAATGGTTAATGGATCATTAAGAATGTTGAATGAGTAAGAATCCAACAAATGAGGGATTTAAGAGTTATGGTAGATTTTAGGATGGTGAAATGCTTAAAAGTATTAAGGATCTTTTGATTATGGGAATAACATTAGAAGACTTTTTATAGTATGTGTAACCCTGAAGTTTGATATATGAAAATTTTATTCAAGGAACAATTATCTTTTCTTTTGTGGATATAGTTATAAAGAACCATTTGGGTTTATATGATCCTTGAATTTGGGGAAATTATAGGTTAATACATTTTTGGGATGCAAAATGAAAGTTATTAGAAAACATTCATGGTTAAAATATTCTATGGTTATTTTTGATAAATTTATATCTTTTTGGTAATGCTATAAAATTATATAGTTTTTGAATAAAAGGACAACACGTGGACCGTGTGACAACCCGTCGCGTCGGACAAAGCTGTTGGAATCGAACCCACAACCAAAGTGCGACTGGTATTTATCACCTACCACTGGACTACATGAAGTCCCTAGTTTGTATGACTAATTATTTTTAGTTATATGATTTTATGAATCAATAATAAGTTGATTTTGGGTTATCTATGGAAATTATTAACCTATCATGGAGGATATGTGATTAGGTTAATTACTTTTCAATATGAGACTTTAAGAGTAACTGATGTTATTTGGAGATAAATGTTAAGATTTATCTTGGAAGACAATTTGATTAGATCCTTTTGACATTTGGGTTTAAATCTTAGTTTGGATTAATTTGAAGAATTTTATGGACATCTTTTTGTTGAATGTTCTCTGTTTAACTTTGATTTTTGTTTGAAAAATTCTAGAGATTAAGAGTAGTTTTTCTTTTTTTAAAAGATTATCCTTTTTGGGGATTATTTGATATGGTGCTAACAATTTTGTTTTTGGTTAAGGTCTAAAGACATGTTAAATATATAGTTCATATTTTGTGAATTATGTGATTCTCTCGAAGTTGATTATAGTACTCTTAATGTGAAAAATAAATCATCTTGAATACTCGTCATTTGGAGAAAATATGAGTTTGTGTTAGAAATATAGCAAAAGATGAATGTATACATGAAAAGTAAGTATGATTCCTTATGTTTTTAGTTAAGCTCATAAATAAATTCCTCAATAAAAATTAACATAAAACAAAAACCTTGTATGTTAACTTTTCTTACTGGGGAATCAAATACTGTTTAACCCATCACAAGTTTGTGATTTTCTGGTGGTTAACTTTCTCCTAAACATGTTTTCTATCACTCTGCATCAGAAAATGATGGTTTGTTTTCTCCTCCATATCCATTTTTTCATGGAATCATAGTATCTGTTGTCTTGAGTAACCTTTGTACCTATCTTACCTTATTTTAAATTGATAGTTTTATTGACTCTTTTTTCGATGTGGGGATTTCAATGATGTTCCCGAGCCCAATTTTAAAATTGCGAGGATGAAATTCCCAAAAGGGGGGAAGGATGTAACATCCCAGATAAATGAAGAATATGATATTTTCATAGTTATTAATATTTGTGAATTAAATATTAATTTTTCTTTAATGGTATTTTTATGTTCGATAGCATACCCGATATGCAACTACGGGTTTCTGTGAAATCTTACGTTGCTCACTAATAATATAATATTATTATTTTAAATGGTAGTTAACTCCTAGCCGTTGTATTTGTTAGAATGAACAAAACTAAATAAAATATGATTATACATGTTTGTTAAATGTATTTACATTTATCCAATAAAATTTAGAGGCTTAAAATGCGAATGAATATAATTTTAAGCATAATTTACATTAAAAGGTAAATTTACCACCTTTTAATGGAGAACCCTATTTAAATGTAGTTTTGGTCACTTAAATACATTATAATTTACCAAATAAGATACTTTTTTATAATGGGGACATCAAATTTTTCTTTGGGTAAATTTTTGGTATTTGTCTTATAAAGTTCATTTTTAATGAATAGTGAAAAATATTGTATTTTAATTCAAAAGTCCCTTTTAATATAATATATTTATATGGTTAGATTATATTGTTAATTGGTTTTAAATTTTAATTAGAATAAATTTTTACCATTTAGTACAATTTTGGTCATTGGAATTAATTTCACTTTGAAATTTGACATAAACAAGTATCAATCTTTTGATAGTTATTGTTTCTTAAAAACACGCTATTTGTTTTGATAATGGGAATTAATTTTAAAATTAATTAATTCCACTTCTATGTTTAGAATTTGGTAAAATAGACATCATTTTTAATTATGAATATCAAATATATCTTAGTCTGAATTTTTGGTATTTTTCTGAAAAACTTCAATTTTTGATTAATAGGGAAACCAATTAGTAATAGTTAAAAAACTGACCTTTTCATTTAAATGAAATTTTACCACTTCTTTGAATAGAATTTTGAAAATCCGACATAAATGGTAGTTATCAATAAGTAAAATGTGGTTCAATAAGATGAAAATAATTTTTTTGTGAATAGTAACTTTTGACTTTTATTTACCGCGGTTAAAGGTAAATAGGGTAATTCAAGGTTAAAAGAATATTATAATAATTCAAAGTTACATTAACACTTGTCATAACCTCATTGGATGAGTAATGTCCGACCATGGGCATATTTGGGTCTATTTTTGGACCACATGGAGGCACTTATGAAAGATAATGACACTTTAGATTAATTAATTTAATGTAAAGGCAAAAATGACATAAACAAATTTCTTTTTGTAAATTAATTTTTATATGGTGTTATATAAATTATATTTTTGGCTATAAATATTAATTGGAAATATTAAAATATTTCCTACATCATGGTAATTTTCTTTATAATTTTTAGACATCACATAAATTAAATTATTTATGACACAATAACGATGTAGTATTTACCTCATTAATAAAAGATTTAAATAAATAGGATTATAAATATTAAAATAACATCAAAAACCTGTCCAATTTTTTTTGGATGATATTATTTCAACTATGAGTCATCTTATCTTCTACTTTAATGATTTTTGGACCTTTAGAAACCGAATATCATTATATAATAAAATAATATTATCACACTTTCCAAAAGAGCCACTCCTCTTCCTTATAAAAGGAGACCACTTCTAACCAATTACTCACACCTCTCAAGCCTTTTGGATAATCCAAAATCTTCCCAATTAATCTTCCTACTTCCCTCTACTACTCTTATAAGCCTTACCTTAGTCAGAAGGAACTTCAAGAAGTCATTTGGTTCAAACCAAAGGGAGTTACCCAAATTAAAGGTAACAATTTCTTTTAAATTGTTTTCTTTTTATTTTACTTCTCCAACCCATAAAATCTTTTTATTACTTTATTTTGTAACAAAAATAGTATCCTCAATATACTATGATGTTTTTATGATCATTATTCGAACAAAACTTACACAAACCTCCATTTAATGGGTGAAGAACATAATGTTTCTGTGGATGGAAAACTAACGGCTCACAAAATGATGATTGTTCAAATATCTCCAACCATCTATCATGGTGGCCATTATGATGGAACTATATTTATATATGATATATATTATGTTTATGTTTTATTTATGATTCTTTATTTTTCCATTTTTATAAATACTTTACGGTTTCTATAGTGGGTAAATACGATAATCTCATTAGAGGAAGTGTGGACTACCGCCCCCTCAAAGTGATATGACTCATTAATGCCACATATGGGACGTATAAAGGATGGAGTTAATGATATTATATATAATATTATATATGAAATCAAACTGTAATTATAATATAACTATGTATCATTATGTTTTTAATTCCATTAAAATAAGGAATAGAAATGGAAACAACGTTCATGCATACGTATGACTTACCATCTCCATGAACGGTGAAATTCATTTATTAACTCTAAATGTTATGTAATAATATAATTACATGTATATACTGGATATATATGATATATATGATATATAAATCATTAATATTATTATGAAGATAAAGGATATCTTACCACATGATCAACTTGTAATTATAAGGTGTTTTTTTTTCAAGTACCAAATATCAACAAAATGACCGTTATTAACTTAAATGATTACATAATGTTTATAACATGGTAATAAGTAACATAAAAGGAATAATAAACATTAAAAAGGTTCTTAAGAAAGTAGAAATTAACATTAGTTTATTATTCAGGAGATTAAAGAACGAACGGGTCAAGTCGGACAATGAGGTAGGGGATTTTCTTATCTCACTTTTAATTCCATGATATTTCCATTGTTCACCACTTATTCATTGCATGTGGTGTATTGTGTACTGACATTTGATATATATTATCATTATTATCATTATATTCAAGGTATTCTGTGATTAATTTGGTGGTTTTTAACTTTTGGTCATATGACTCAGTTGATTACAACGTGGTAAAGGGTTTCATCTCACTTTTTATTCCCGTGAGATTCATGATATATTTGCCACTATTTTCTTTCGTGTGGTGTATGTACTGCCCATGATTGTACTATTTGTGTAATATAATTTCATTTATGAGTATTTACATCTTCATTTTATGATCCTTCTTTCATGTGGCGTATGTTTTGTAAGTTACCAAATCGGTAAGGGAACCTTTCACCCTCCTCTTTTTAAAAGACTTCATTTTGTTGTGTCTTTTAATTTACATCTTATTATGATGGGATATGTTCTTATATATCCTTATTGATGTAAACTTTATTTAAAATTGATGAGATACCATTTTTTTCTCATCAACTCATTTTCTGAATTTTAAAGTGACGTCGTTAGGCTGTCGAATTTTTAAAAAGGAACTTCTCAACCCAATTTGGATTATTTGGGTTCAACTTGTACTTCTTGAATATGTAATCCTATGAATATGTGTGAATGACCTATGATTGTTTTAAAATTAATATACACTAATATTTGGTGTATTTATACATGTCACACATAATTATGTGATTAATTTATCCTTAATTTAAGGATACCGTCTTTATAAGGGATTTCATCTCAATTTACATTTCCACTGATACTTCATTTTTGTTATGCACCAATTCAATATTATATAGTGTATATACTGTCCATTGACATATTATATCATGAATCCCTTTATTATCATGATATTATAAAGTTCTGATTAAATTTTATTCCTCAATTATTTGTATTCAAACATATATCTTTTTGTTAAAAAACTCTTTAACTAAAATATCATTTTAAATGTTTTAAATATTTATTCTTATAAATATTTCTAATTAATGTCCATGTTTTCAAAATGGGTTTTATGATTTATTTATATGTAAATTAAAGTTTTCAAATGATAATTTAAAACCATTAAGTGGTATGGGAAACATTGATTCAAAAATCTCTTTTTAAATGGTTTTGAAAATGATTTGATAAAACATTGTTTATTTCAATATGCTGATTTGATATAGTGGAATGTGGAAATTTTATCTTACCTTTATTATTGTGTTATATATTATGATTATGTTATGTTTATTGGGCATTGTTTACTTATACGGGTGGTTCCATGATAAACCTAGGGCGGGTGAGCCTTAGATAGCTCTCCAATGCATTGGGTAATGTGACAGGGGTAAACGTGATATTTCTTCTAAGAGATTTAGGGAATATACTCTGATGGGTATTCCAAGTGTAACTCCCTATGTAGCTATGATACCCACAATGTAAGTTTGATATAGATTCCATAAGTAACCTTTATGATTTATGATTTGTGTGTGTTATTCATAAATCTTATGATTTCATAAGGTATGTTATGATTAAAAATTATGGTTTCATTGATTTGTATTTATTGAGAAAATAATGTTTTCTTTCTTTATTTTATAACCCTTACTGATATTTTTATGCTCATCCCAAGTTTTTGAAATGGTTTCCACAATACTTAAAGATGAATAGGGTCAAGGATTGGGTCAAGGAAAAGTCATGCTATCTGAAACATGGAACTAGACATGATTCTTTAAAGAGTTTTTATTTTATGAAAAAATCTAATACTGGGTAGAAGTGTCTACTTTGTAATCTTTTGAGATGTAGTAGTTATGTCCTAATTCTATGAAACTCTAAACCTGAAAAGATCCTCAATGTGAATTATTCATTTAATTCAATATTATGTAAGTTTTAAGGTCAGGTCCTTATATATTCACCCAAACCATTTTTAAACCCATTAAAAAACCACTATTATAGAATCAAAACACCTTTTTATGTGTAAAAAAACACTTTAAGAACAAAAAATCCCTTATAAATGTCAGTCGATAAATTTATCAAACACTAGGTATGTGTGTAATAGAAGAAAAAATTCAATCACATAAATAAAAGAATGAAATCCTCTCATTTCACATCATAAAATTATCCTAAATATCATAAATCACTATTTAAAATCTATAGAAGGTGAAAAAGGAAAGAAATAATCATTTGTTCAATTTAATGGTCAGTTTCATGGGGAACCCTACCTTAATCCATAATCTCTTCAAAAAATCCAACCCAAAATAACTCCATGATGTTCCAAATAGAAAATATCATCCAAGAGAAAATTTAACATAACAGTACCCCCAATTTAGACTCAATGAAACAACAAACCTAGACCCAAAATACGATGGTATAAGAGGAATGAGAAATAAAATGGGAGAAGAAGGAAGATGGGTAAGAGAAGAGGATAATACCTTGATCATTTATCCCTAATCTTGAAGAAACCCCTTGATTAAACCCTTGGAATAGGGGGATAAACATGGAGGATAAGGGAAGAGTCTCCCTGGTTTCTCATGTGCCAAGAGAGGGAGATATATGGAATTTTTGGGTTTAAATTTTAAATGGGTGGAAAGGTGAAAAGAATTATAAGACACCTGAGTACTATACAAGGTTACGCCACATGGTTTGTTGAAATCGGGTACCAACCATACACCCCTTACTAGAAACACATCGAAATTTCATAGTTTGGTTTCATGGTTTAGTAAACCATGAGCCAACCATACGACATGGTTCTCTTAAAAATTGCAGAACCATGTGCACACCTTTTATACGGTTTGGATAACTGTGCTTTGGTTGTGATCCCTCAACCAAAGAAATCCAAGGACTCACATAGTTTCTCCTTGAAGTCACATGATTTGGTTCAAATTGTGAATTTCCCATGAAACTAAAACTGTACATGTTCAAAATTAACTGAAAATAAGATCTGGCTTAGGCAGTCACATGGTTTCCCCTTAACCATGCACCCAAACCATGAAACTAATGAAAACATCCCAAAACTCCAAATTTGAATCCAAATCACCCAAAACACAATAGGGAATCCAAGCCCAAAAATATAAACTGAAATTGAATAAGGAAATAAAAAATGGGATGTGACACTTTATTGTCTACACTTTCATCAAATTTTATTGGTATGGTGACTCACTTCTTCCTGAAGCTAGGGCATTACTTAATGTCATTGATTTATGTTATTCCTTCAATATACCTTTGGATAATATTAAAACATATTCATTTTTCATTGTAATATATCTCTAGAATATAATTAACACTACATATTACAATATTTACTACATTTTTTGGTATAGGAGGTTCATGTCTTAGGCTCAATTCATGCGTAGCTATCCTAAGGGGAACAAACTTGCAGACTACTTGGATTACAAGAGATCATAGAAAAATCCTCATCTAATTTTCTATATCATAGGATTCATCTTATTTGAGTGTTATAATGTTTTTAATTTGAATTAACTTGGTATTCACTACTTTAAAAATTCATAATATTATTTGGATTCTTTTTTCCATAATAAAAAATTCTTATGTTGGATGGATGGTCATATGTGATTTTTGGGTTTTTCCTTTATAAATATTTGACCACACACTTGGTATATATTTTATGATCATCTTTAATCCTTATATTGATTAATATATTTAAATTTTCATATTTTTTACTATAATTATAAAACTCACACAATCCATGGGAGTAGGATGCAAGGCCTAGTTGAGTAGAGATAATTATTCTTCAAATTAAGACTATATCAATCTAGTTATCTGTATTTATTTTATATTCCATTAATGAGAGTCACAAGAATAAACATAATATATTTTAAATATATATAATTTTTTTTCTTGATGATTTATCTAGACTCTCAGTAACTGGGGAGGTTGAATTCTCCACCATTCTAATTTCAAGGACATCACCCATCTCTTTACCAACATAATTAATGGCCCTAAATGAGTTGAAGTAATTTAATGTTTATATTTAAGATCTTGATAGTAAGTGTTTTTTATGTTTATGTGGGTCATTTTTCCCATATCTAACTCTAATTCAATCAATATATATTGTTGTACCTAAATTTTTATCATTTACTAGTAACTCAACCAGGAGACTATAAAAAAATAATTATTGTCTTGAATCGATGAAATTTTTTATCATCTCTTAAGAGAAAGACACTTTTATAAAATTGATATTTGGTCAAGATACCATAGTATTAGAGTGAATGAATCTTATATTACCAATACCACATTTAAGAGTATATATAGACATTATGAATAATTGGTGATGCCATTTTGGATTAGGAATGCTCTTATATTATTTACGAAACTCATGAATCACATATTTTATAGATTCCTTGATATATTTTTTCATATTTTTTGGATCATATCTGGGTTTATTCTATGAAAAAATAGAGATATGATAATCATATTTATATTGATTTTATTACTTTAATGCATCATCACCTATATTCCAATGTGTCTAATTTCTATTTCTAAATTCCTGAAATCTAATTTTTAGTCATGTGGTATCAGAGAAAGAATTTTTTAATCCCTAAGTAGAATAAGGTATTATTATCATGGTAAAATCCTAATAATTTTTTAAAAAACAAATTTTTCTTATGTCTAATAGTATAATACATCTACTTTTTTAGGATTTATCTATGGTGGAATCTCACTTAACTTCCTTGATAGGAAAAGAATATAAATTTGAATAAAAGGATGAATGTAAAAGATCCATTGGTGGTTTGAATAATCATTTGATATCTTATTCTATCCTAAATCTTCTTAATCATAATTATTGATACATGAGGTACTCTTACACCTCATGTATGGGTTTGGGGTGTGTTTTAATATAGTAAAGTCATGTATTGGTGTATAGATCTCAAAATTTATTCCCTAATGATATGAATTAACCCAACCATGACAATGAGTTTATTTTTATGATTCATGCAATAAAGATATTAAGTAAATACCTATTTAGGGAAAAATTTAACGTATATGTAGATCACAATATATTATAGTATATTTAATTTCTGCAGGATTTGAACCTCTGGTATAGTAATAGGTTAGAGTATCTTAAATTTTTTTATTTCGATCTTGAATATACACTTGGAAAAGGTAATGTATTCACTAATTATCTTATAAATAAGTTTACAATAAAAGAAGAGAAAGAATCTAAAATGAAATGTGTTTCATGGATTCCTTGACCTAAATGAACTTCGAAATAATGAAATAAGATAATTAATTATTCTTGGTAAGTGTACAAGATACACCCTCCTTCAATGATAAAATTTTAAGAGAGGATGAGTGGATTAATGTTTTCACCATATGATTATATTTTTAAATGGTGGGATATATAGGGTGATTGTTCTTGGTCTCCTAAGAGAGAGATATATTTTATAAAGATATTAGTGGTTTCTTAATATTTTATGAATGAATTTATGAAGGATATATGTCATTATAGTTAGGATTCTCATACTAGTACTACTAAAATGATTTTATTCTCAATAATAAATATTAGAGGCCATGGATGAGGTAATGTATTGTTGAGTCTGTATCACATTGCCTCACCTATCAAAAAGTAAGTTTTGACCATAAAAAATACCGTTTGATTATTTCAAACACATCACATTAGTATTTATAGGAGTAATGAAATTTCTATGGATTTAATTATTTTATTCCATCAATATCCTAATGGGTAAATTGTATATGGGTCATAATTTATCACATGATGAAGTAATCCCATTTTATTAATATAATGGAGAGAAAAAAGGTAGAGGATATTGAAATTTTATTTTTGTAAGAAATCATGAAGTTGTATAGATTTCCTATACCATTGTATCTAACTTGGGACACCACATTAATATGTGATTTTAGAATGTTTTACAGGAAGTAATAGACTCTTAGTTAAAATAAATAAAGGTATATCATCTATTAACCATATTCAAAGGGATTGATCCATTAATATCCTCAAATATATGATGTATACCTATATTATTGAATTTATAGGTTAATTGGGAAACCATTTAACATTTATTATGATTTTTTGTAATAATTGTTATTAACCATCAATAAAAATTGTTCTTTTTGAAGATATTTATGGTCATCGATGTCATCCCACTACTAATTGGGATAATGTGTGTAAAAGATCTTTATTAGTATCAATAATTGTCTCGGAGATGAAAATTAAAATTAAATTGGTTCGTAAATTTTTTTCTATTGATAAAATTCATTATAAATACTATATCAATCAATAGCATCATTACTTATATCTTATAGTTGGTGATTGAGTGTTTCTCAAAGTCACTCCCCAACTAGGACCTTTGTGGTAAATAAAGATCATTATACTTATTACATGATACATTGGGCCATTTTAAATTATTGAATGACTTAAAATGGTATAATATCATCTAGCTTTGACTAATAAGTATATATTTAGGATAAATTTTATATATCATAGTTAATAAATACCAACCTCATCTATCTCATGTGTTTAAATGAGAATACTGGGAATTAGAATATGATGTCACTATAATGGAGTAAACTATTCATATTATGGATTATCAATGAAAAGTTTGTGGGGGAGAATCCATTCCTCTAGTCTGTGTGTTATTAAAATACGGTAAGGATAACCATGTTACATGGGAGTGTATCTCCTTTATAAGGGATTAGTGGCCAATTTTTTTCTAAAGATTGATTTATATAAGATTTTATAGGATTAAAATGAGGTATGGTGGGGAGAACTATGACACCCATGATGGGTCGATGTTTTTTCCCAAAATCAAATCAAGTGTTGTTGGCTTAATAAAATGTTATGTCACGTAATTTATAATAATGGAAATAATTTATCATTACATTTTTGTATTTTATTTAACAAGGAAGATGATATAATAGAAACCCTTTATAATATATTTTTTAATTTGGGTTGGGAAGATATGTTAAGATTAATAGTAGTATGAAAACTTATATAAAGTCACATTTGATCACTCATGTAGTATAATTTGGTGAACCTGTGTTCATACTTTCCAATATAAATTACACCACATATATTCTCATATAGGTTTCATTTGTGTTACTTAACTAAACAATTGGTTATGGTTAATTCAAATTGAGGTTTTAAAATGGGTTCCTAACATGGGAGATTTCATAATTTGATACATATCTAAATTCATATGATAATTTAAATTAATAGTAGGTAATTAGGTATGAAACTAGTCAAGTGAAGTAATTTTATTAACCAGGATATTATTTTTCATCCCATATGATGAGATATGATATGAGGGACCAAAATTGAGTTTTAACTAACTATGTTAGTGGTTATGATGATATAAGTATATAGGATATAATTATTTAATATTTTTTCATATTGGGAATTCATAAAATAGATAAGATATATGGGTTTGATATTATCTATGTTATGTGATTCATCCCAATTTAAAATAAAAAGGAACTTATCCAATGGAAATGTGTTGTTTAGATCATATAAACCCCTTTTTTAATTTGGGTGATAATGATTTGTTTTGAGATACCTTCCTCAATTTGAGATTTTGAATTTGATTCATAATTTTTATCAATATTACATAGGGACATTTGGTTTAAACATAATATGTTAATAATTTATATTTTTGATTAATTTGAATAGTTCATGTATAAATATATTTTTATTTATTATATATATAAATATGGTTTGTGATTTTCACATTTTAAATATTTAATAGAATAAAATTTGTATAATTAAAAATTAATTTTTATTTATAAAATTAATTATAAGTTATTTATATTATTAAAACATAAATATGATTAAATGATAATTTAAAAATAGTAATTGGGATTGATCTTGGAGTAATGGGATTCCATGGCCTATTACATTGGTAAAATTATTAGGCCTTGATAAATAATCTATTTAAGAACCTCCATTGAACTTTTTACTAATGGTGTCTCATTAATGTGCCTCTAAGGGTGATTTGGAAGTTTATACACTTTTGGAGCCTATTAAATTCTCTAAATAACATTTGGATTATATTTAATGAATCTGCCTATGTTTTATTAATGATTATATTTCACAGAGGTTATTAAATACCCCTATTAATATAAATAGAAATAAGAATGGGTTCAGTATTAATTAGATTGAAAAAAGTAAGCATGGTTCTTAATGTTTTATTATTTACTCATTCAATAGAGGGTCCACTAGTTTTTCTCATCCATGGGATCTCTCTAGTTTCCCCCATCTGATAGGTTATGTAGTTACATTTTCTTTCTTTCTTTAATCATTTAACTTATAGGAGTGACTAATTATAGTGACCCATAGTTTTCATACATATATATCTCTTCTTAGTATATGAATATTCATTTTATGATATAACAATCCACAATATAATCATATAAGTATACTTTGTTTATAAATTTGGATACATAAAATATGTTTCATTATAAATAGAACCCTCCTAAGAAATATCATACTTAATTACTTTATTCATGATCTAAGTAAAATAAAACATAAGAAATAGTGATATCATATGCTCAGTAAGGTAAACAAGGTCGATATAAAAATAACTTGAGAATAAGGGTATGCGAACATTAAAATCACATTAGAACTCCATACCCTTTATATCATAGATCATAATCTTGATTTGTGACTTAAATTGTTTCAGTTCATAAGACACAAAACATAAAATAATCAATTAAAATAAATCATGAGATTATAACATTGACATAAGATATAAATTTGTAGAATATACATAAGTATGGAAAATCATATGTCAAGGATACCAATAATGACATTCCCAATATGTTAGGCTTGGGATAACCACCCATATACATACTTCTATCTTGGTATAAACTCTCTTGTACCCTCTTTTGGTCTTGGGATAACCTCCCTTATGCCCACTTTTTATTTTAGGCTTAGGATAGACTCCCATGTACCCTTTAAGATCATAAAAAATAAATATTTAACCAATTCATTAGAGGGATATATAATTTTAGGGCCTCTTATCACATAATTAAAATAATAAATATCTATTCCAATTAGTCAATCATCATATGATAACCCATGAATATAAAATAGGTTTCATAAACATTTCATCATTACATAAGCCATGGGAATAAAATTTGTTTCATCAAAGAAACTCATCATAATCATAAACCATAAAAATAAAGGATAAGTATAGTATCATTTGATCATCTTCACATTAAAGCACAATCAACATCTGAGTTTGTTGTCATTAATGAGTAGAAATACTATAAAAATATCATTAAAACAGTCTTGAGTAAAATATACTTTCTATTTTGAAATCACCTTTTTACAACTTTAAAAATTAAAAAAATTTAAGGAAAACAATTTATTTGAAAAAAAACATAAGCACTTGTAAAGGAAGATTAAAATCATTTATCATTCATAATATTATTAAATTTTATACATGATATATAAGTTGAAATAAAACACCCCTTTCACCTATTTTTAAGATATTAAAAAGGACCTCATTTATAAAATAAAAATAAGATTACATTAAAACCATTTTGTTAAAAAGAAAAACAAGGGGAAAAGAAATTTTAAAAATATTTGAGAATATTAAAAAAAATTAGTGAAACCATTTTTATAGGACATAGACATGTCATAGAATGTTTTTTCAACTAAGGAGATAAATAAGGTTTGTTTTCCTTAAAATAATTTTTTAAACTATTTAGTACATAATGATATTAAAATGAAAATTAAATGATTAATCTCTAGAAATAAACATATCATAATAAAATACATTAGTTTCTTGATAGATATATTATAATATTTCATCATCACATCTTTAAGGAAAAACAATCTTAATAAATAATCATATTTTAAAATAAAACTCTTACAAATTTTGCATCTTTAGAATTAAATCCTCATGAAAGTGATTAAAATATATGGATATGGATATCATTATAATTTCCAGGATAATAATTATAAAATAAATTCATGTGAATAATTTATAATAAATAAATGAAACAAGTGGTGAATATGGCATGTGTCACAGAAATAAAACTAAGAAGAAAATCGCTTACCTCAAGTCTTGACACCCTTTATATATGTTTGGACCTCCTGTATAATAAATATATTTATATTATAAATATATTAAAAACCATAATAATATATAAAATACCATATATTATTACTTATAAACCTTTTATCACCTTCTTATTGACAATTATTTTTTAAAAATAAATTTCATGTGACAACTGATTTGTTTTTTATTTATATTTTTGTTTAGTAGTTTTTGTTCCTTGTAAGTTGATAATGGTTCTATAATATCTATAGTTTTAATCATGATATAAATAAAATATTTATTCATTGTATACATATTTATTGAATTCTATAAAATTTAGGGATAGAAAGAATGATTTACACTATTCATTAAGATGGTAGAATGTATGTACGTATGAACACTATTTTCATTTTATTGAAAGATGGAATGAAAGAAAGGTAAATATTAATTTAAAATTAGAGAATAATTTCTATATAATATATAACATATATCTTCATTAATTATATCCTTATTACCATTTATTTCAAAATAAAAACACATATCACAACGTTTTATAGAGGTCGTAGTCCGCACAAACACATGAGCGACATTATCATTTTCTAATAGATTAGAGGATAAAAATGTAGATATTATATTATAATTATAGATTTATAATTATTTCCTAAATATAATATATATAAATTAAATACATCATTTTATTCACCTTCTAGATGTTGTGATTCAAAATTAATTACATCGATTCGTGGTATTTAGAAAACATCCTTAGTTTTGCACTAAAATCCTTACTAGAAGGGTTTTATAATAAAAAAATACTCTATTAAATGAGAATTTATATAATAAAGGTATTTTGGAAGGTATTTTCTGAACAAAAAAGATCTTAAATTGTGAATAAAAGAGAAGAGGAGTTTCCAGTTTATATTAGATGGGTGGGGCACACTTCGAATTTTATAAAGTATTAAATTAATGTAAATTAATGTTCATATTAAAATAGATCCAAATTGATAATATTTTAGTATAATATGAATTTTAGTATAAATAATATCATCTAATAAAAGTTTTACATGTTTAGGTGATGTTTTCCCCCCTTAACTTTTTTTAACCCCTTTTAACCATTTTTTACAGTTATTGCGGTAATAAAGTTGTTACTATTTAGGGGCCAAGAAAGTTTATATAAAAGAAAAAAATGAATAAAAATATATCATTTTTTGTATTATAAACCAATTAAAATTCACTTGGATAAATTTAATAATTTTATTAATTTAAAATCATTTCATAAAACATTACTTAATGTAAAATATCATTAATGTCAATTTTGAGATTATTCAATTAATTTGTCTTTAAAAACATCAAGAAAAATATGGAATTAGAATAATTACCTTTAAAAAATAAATAAAATTTAATAATTATCTATAAAATTTTTCTAACATAACAATTTATTCATATTATATTACTTTTAATATTTTTATTAATAATTTATTTTATTTTCCTTTTAATTAAATAATTACTCTGTCGGTATTGTGTAAGCATTTAAGGTTATTATTTCATCACTAAAAATTATAAATATATTACCATTATAAATAAAAATTATTTATACATAAAATTTATAATTTTAACTGAATATAAATTACTATTATCTCTACGTGTACACATAAGATGTTTTCATAAGTTAGAGAGTGACATTTTGTCATTTTTATTATAAAAAAAATTATAAAGGTCATAGTCCTAGACATATATCTCCAAAATGGAAAATTTATATGAATTACATGATATGTGATAAAAATATAGTGATAAAACACAAAGTATACACATTTTTAGGTCATTATGAAATTTATATCTTTAGTTTGACCCACAGTAATCATATTTTACCCTTATCTATGGAAAGAGTATTTTACTATTTTTACTATTCATAGTGACCAAAAGAAAGTTTCAATTATTAAAAAATATTATTTATAATTATTATAATTATTTAATATATTTTATTAAATTAAATTCCCATAAGTGGAAGAACATAATTAAAAATTAAACCGGAAGGACGGTGAAACGTGGTTTTTAGAAAAATTCTTTTTTAAGGAATATATGATTTTACATTATCTCTATCTATAATAATATTAATTTTTTTAATTTAAATTAATATATATATATATAGAGATATAATATATATATTTCATTTAAATAATTTCTCATTATGGGATATTTTAATTAATTAAAAATGATAAATGTTATGCACTTTAATTTTTTTTTTCAGAAAACTACATTTCTAAGAATAAAAATAAATATATATAAAAAACATTAAAATTTATTATTCAAATGAAATTAATAATATTACTCTGAATAAAATGGTTCATATTTATGTTTTATAAAAATTAAATGATATAATGGGACTTGATTTAATGAAAAAAGTGACAAATATATAAAAAATCGGTAATTTTCACTATTCACTAAAAAATTAATGACTTTAGAAAAATCCTAGAATTTCACCCTAGGTTAGTTTTGATATAATTATTAAATAAATATTATAATTTTATAAAATCAAATTTATAAATTTTATCGAAATAAATAATAATAGTTTAACACAAAAATCCATAAAAACCGTTTTAAAGAAAACATGGTTTTGAATAATAAAATGACTTAAATAAAATTTGAGTGATTATTTACTCAGAATTTACCAATAAATTTACATTTAGTATGAAATTTATATTTATTTAATAAATCATTTGTTCATATTAATATATATTATTTATCTACTAGGTTATAATGGTCATATTTAAATCATAATATTTCACGGTTCATTTAGGATTGAGGTTTCACGTCATATTTTCTATCAAACATTGTTTTATTTTTCAATAAAAAATGAAGGTTTTATAATACCCCCCTTTAATAAATTTCATCCTCTTAAGTTTAACTTTTTCTCAGTAGTCTATGGTTTTCCATCTAAAAATATATTTCGAAAAAATCCCACATCGTACAAAGGGTTAATAAAACATACATTCCGTAGGAGAGAAATGGATGTATAAAGATCATATATAATAACCCATAACTATGTTTCCATTTATGAAAAAAATAGTGGTATGTGAAAATATTGACATGTAATAAATGTGTATTTCCCATATAATAATGGTGATTGACAAATATCATTCATCACAAGAATATGAATGATCCTGAGAAATTTAATAACCAAAAAACTATAAATCTAGATCCATTTAGATAAGAGGATTTCAATTCGTAATATTCTTATCTTTTAATATCATAAATTTGGACCCATTTGGAAACCAAAAATTTGTTTTAATTAATTTAATATTTTAAAAAATTATAATAGTGTCCCTCCCATTTCTTAAAATAGGCACATATTCTTCTCATTTCTATATAAATCATGATCCATTTGGTCCATACAATACCTACCAAAAACATTTATCTTAATTTATACACACATCATAGAGGCCTTACATAGGGCATAATACTAAAATTAGAGGTCCTAAGGTGTAAAGAAATTATGTTTGTTCAAAGAAGAGGTATAGTTTTTAGAAAATAATTTTTTTATTTCTTCTTGTACAACTTTAAAATATTATTCACCCATGATGAAATAATAACAAAATTACATTACATATAATCAGGTTTTTTATGTTAATTAAGTAACCTATATCCATATCTTCTTCCATAAAATGGGTAACAAAACAACTGTCCGTGTGTATAGAGGATTACCACCTTAAGAACCGATAATTTTTTTTCATCACTATCTCTCACAAATGGTTTTACTGATGAAATTAATGTTTATATAAAATATTCATGAAATATATATAATTATAATGATATAATATATCATTTAATTTCTTACCATTTTATTCACAAAAAAGTAATATCGTCGTTCGTACGTATGTGTGGACTACCACCTCCAAGAAGTGATGTTACTCATTTTCCATTCCCAAATCATATGGATAATAAATATAAGTATATTTAAATAAATAATATTTTATTTATGATATTATGATAATTATGTGAATATAAAACAATACTTACATTCTTTCCATAATGATCATTGAATAATTGAAATGTCACACATGCGTATGTACGACATACAATCTCCAAAATTATAACATAATTCATTTTTCATAACCATATTTCATGGTGGGTTTTAAAAGAATAATAAATATATAAAAATGATAATTATTTCATTATTATTATTCTGCTTATTATCGTATAACTACCTCTTTGACCATATTCAACTTACCAAAGTCATTTTGGATATATAAGTAGAATTTCGTCAAAAATTTCATGTGAACATAAATAATTAAGTAATTGTATAAAACATGGTAATATGTGAAATATAAAGAATAATAAACATGAAAAAGGTTCTCAAAAAAGTAAATAGTTAACATAAGTTTATTATTTAGGAATATAATTAATTAATTTGATGATTCAGACTCAAGTTAATGGACACTTTACTTTAAAAACATTATGTTAAATGTTTTCATGGTTTTTTATAAATATCTTTATTCCACATCCATATCCTTATAATTTTTATAAGAAAAAATATGGATTATATTTCAATGTTTTATAGATTAAATTTTTTACTTTATTTTACTTATTTATTATGTTTTTACAAGAAACAATAGTTTTATGATTTTTTGAAAGCGACTTTCCTTTAAAATTCATATTTTAAAATTCTCAATCAATAATTTTTCTTCCATGTCCATATTCAATAAATTTTTTATTGATGTTTTTATACTAAAATAAAATTTTAAAAGACATTTTATTTCCCTTTTGACTTTGTTTTAAAGGTTTTCAAAAATTATTCTTTTTACATAAAATTTTTACTTTCTTTACAAGGGATAAAATGAATGTTCTATTTTAACGTATATGGTGACAATGACTTTTCCTACCATTATAACCATTATTTCTTAAAAAATACATTAAAATATTTCTTGGTTGATTAAAATTAAAACCCTATTTCACTTCATTTTGGGTATTTTATTTTTGAAAATGGGTTTTGGAAAAAATGGTATTACAATATTTTAAAGTGTTTTACAAATGGGTTTAAAAGGGGTTTTCAATGGTTTTATAATTAAAGGTGAAAAAAGAAAAAACATTATTCATGATATGGTACGTGATCATTATATATGAGAAACATGGGAGCCTAATATATCTTATATGATGGGTTGATCCCCATTATAGATCATGGGAAATGGGTGAGCCTGATATAGATTATATGACTGGTGAGCTCTATTATATATCCTCAATGAATTAGGTATATTCTTTGTCATTAAAGGTAGTATATAGAGAGTTTTTTTATGTGGTATCTCCTATAGAATTAGCTGGGATCTAATTTTTTTGATATGTTTTTTAAATGGTTTATTAATAATATTCTCTATGTTTCCTAAAAATGGTTTTTATTTGATTTTTATGGGCTTTAATGTAATATTTTTTAGAAAAAGGTGTGTCTTTTTCTGGTGAAAATGATTTATTTCATTTGAAAAAATAATAATATTATAATGGTAAATATTTCATGGGTTCTTATTTTTTCACTATACTAATGTATTTATTTTTTATGTCCCTTGCTGGGCTTTTTTCTTCATCCTACATATAAAAAAATCCTTGTGTTTAAGGATGGGTAAGGTAAAATAAGAACCCAAGTTGAATGTTGTGAATATTTATCCTGAAAATAAACCATGTTTTATATTAAAAGTTTTATATTGTGGGAAAAGTGTACATTGAGTAAAATTTTCCACCTTGTAATAATATGAGATAATTATGTAAGATTTATAACCTAATTCTCTAAAAACCTAAACCTAAATGATCTTTGGGTATGAAATAAAATGATTTCTAGTTCAAATAAACTAGAATATTTAATGTTAATAGTTGGGTCCTTACATTTCAAATTTTACATTTTTAATATATTTTTATTTGTGTCCCATTATTTAACTATCTTAATATTTTAGGACACTTCTTGGGAACCCTTGTACAATTCCATTCTTCCTCCTCGGATCCATGATCTTCTTCTATTGATATTTATGTAATAATCCTTGGTAAGCACTCAATTATCTCTTCATTCTTCCTTATCTATTATCTTAACATTGAATTCTTAAATTTCATTTCCCCAATGAACCATAGTGTCATTACATAAAGTAATCTTATAACTAAATCTTGGGGAATTTTTATTCTACAAATTTTGGGGGTAATATATTTCTATAATCCATCATTATTAAATAACATTATTTTGATTTAATTGGTTATAAGTTGGTTTTTATATGATATTAAATTTATTTTAAATATTTTATTTGTTTATATAATTTATAAATATCTTTATTATCAAATTGATTCATGTATAGATTATCCTTGATGGAATTTATAAATTATTTATAATATTTCATGAATTATTTCTTAACATAAAGTGGATTTCAATTATACATGGGAAATATATTTATAGAAATAATATGTTTGGTAAAACAAGGTGTTTAATAAAATATCATTGAAAATTATTATGTTTCAATTTTTTTAATAAAGGATGTTTTAGATGGTGATTTATTTTTATAAATTAAATTTCAACAGTATTCTTCTCTTAGTTTTCAAAATCAATATTTTATTCTCTAAAGGTGATTAATAAAATGTCTTGATAATTATTTATATTGAAATAGACTTATCAGAAATTTTTTAGGATGTGATTTATTTTTATAAAATGTGTTTCATGGAAATAAAATAAATACTTTTATTGGAAATGAATGTTTGGAATATTTTTATTATGGATTATTAATGACCTTCTTATATATTCCACATGATGTTATTTTTTGAATTATAGGACAAGCTTCATAGATCATTATGATATGTAATTGATAAAGGGGTTATTTCTTAGAGGGTGTTTTGGATGTTACATGAGTGTTTATTTAAATATATTTTGTAGGATGTCTTTTTTTGATATTGAGTAGGTTTATATGGAAGCCTTAGGTGACTATGAGGGAAATTCATGATGAACATTTCACAAGATTTTTATTATGATCTTGGTAGTGTTAAGTATTTTATTTAATTCCTTGTCTATGATATTTATACATAGTGGAGCCAATAGGGGTAATTAGGGGTCCATGTTTGTAGGATATAATCATTGTTTGTTAGACAGATTCACATGTAAAGCTCTATGTTTTTCCTCGTAGACTCAAGGTTGTTATCACATGTCATGTTTTACTGTATAATGTGGTTTTATTTATATTCTAATTTACCTTGTGATACATTTTTATGTTGTTCCTTTTAGTTATTTTTTACTCCATACTTACGATCATTTCAAAAGTGAATATATATTTTAAAACAAAATTAAATATTATTTTTTCCCTTCATGATATAAGGAGACAATGGAATTTTTTAATTTTATTTCAAACTGAACTTTTTATTTTGGGTTATCAAAAGAATTAAATAGATTATTGGTGGTATAATACTTAGAATTAATTAATACCCAATATAAATACTATCATTTATGTGTATAATTTCTTTAATAAAACCTATTTTATATAAATTGATTATACTCATTTAGTGATGGTCCTTAGATACCTTCTTCATATTTTGGTGATAGTGATGCTTTGGTGGTGACTGAGGGTCATGAGAAGATAGTTCATATGGTATTTTATGAAATTTTTATTATTTTTTGATACATAATCTATGTTCCATATCATTCATTTATTTTATTCTTGGTCTATTTCATAAATTTTACATATCTTTTAGTAATTATTTATGGTTTGTTAGTTATAAAATGTTTGTAAATTTTTATTGATCACACTGCTTATACATTATATGGTTTGGATTATTATTTAGAACCATTAATTTCTTATAATGGATATAGAACATATATATACATTGTATTGGATTTTTACTAAAAATATAATATTATCTTTAATAGATTTATATGGTAAAATCATTCCCAATGTGTATGTTCGATACACTCAGTGCTTGTTTCCAATATATAGTGACTAGGAATGCACTTTTGAACATGTGAGGAGTTAGTTATGGTAAAATATTAGGTTAAATTGTATCATTTCATTAAAAATAGTTTTAAATCCCTCTTCTTATTTATTGAGTACTGTTAGAATGAAGGTAGGATCATCGAAACTCAATAGGTGGGTACGAGAGAGTGTTTAGATAACTCTTTCTCCTGAAAAACATTGAGTCGCCATGGGTGTTCAGGATCTATGTCTTGAATATAATTTTTTATCATTTTTTTGAGATACCCTAATATAATCCAATGTTATTAATCATTATATGAATATTTTATAAATTTTTTTGATAATCAATGTTTTTAGAGTGAGAAATAGTAAATAATCTAGGGTTTAGGTTTACCTGAATAGTTTAGTCATCAACGTACAGTCCATGAATGTTTATTTTGATGGTTCTAGTATGGTTTTTCATAGTTAACTCAATGATTCTGTAACTATGTTACCGAACCATACACCTATACAAAACCTCTTATTTTGAGGTATTTTTAATCAAAATGATTTTTAATTGATTAATATTATTTTTAATTATGTTTTTATAATAAAAAAACTAGCATTTGTGTGATGTATTGATATTGTTTTAATTTTTTTTTTTTCATTCAATTTTTGAAATTTTGTTATGTATTGGTTATGTTTCTTAATTTGTATTTTTATAGAAAATGATTCTTAGAATGACACAAGAAGTCCATAAAGAATGAGATATAGAAAATTTGCTATAGGAATATAGATCCAAAACTTATTGAGTTAGTTATTTTTATAATCCATATATTGGGTAGAGAAGGTGAGTGAAATCATGATTGAACTGTAGATCATGACCATGAATTTACAAAGAAAATTCCATCATCTTTCTATGATGATCAAGGATCCTAGGAAAAATATGTGCAAATTTATAAATTTAAACAAATCATATAATTTCTTTAAAAACCTAAGAATTAAAAAGTAAAATTTTAATATAAATTCCAAATGGGAGAATACATTAATAGTGATAATCATTTTTTACAACCCATATTTCATAAAGACATCTCCTAGAAAGGATTAAAGGTGATATTAAATTTTAAATTCTATCATGAAAACTTAAAGATGTAAAATTATTGTGTTTTTATGAATCTTGATAAAGGGGATCATTTTTTGGTGGAATATATCACTATATTTGAATATTTAGTCTAGTTTTATCCCAATACTTTCTTGAATGATGTTATTAATGCTTATTAGTTATATATGGGACTAAGCCAAGATATATAATATAAGGTTATTTTCTTATACCTCCCTATAAATATTTAAGTGTTTAATTAGTAATAAATGGATGAATATGATATAACTAGGTTGAATATGATTTTTAGACCTACAGTGGGTGGGATACATAGAACTTCAACTTATCAAAAGAGGAAAATTGAGGTATCTCAAAGGGAAAGTATATAACGACCCATACTTTACATACATTTTTATTACATCAGAATTGAAGCATACTTATTACAACATATAACAAAACCACGAAAGGACCGTATAGGTATACTGTCTTTAGAAACTGGGAAACACAAACCACTGGTTCATAAAGCATCTACATTGTCTCCCATTTATTTCATCATATATATAGTCCCTTTTGGCATATCTTACTTAATAACCTTCTTCCTGACCTGGGGGAAAGAAATCATACAAAGGGTGAGCTCAAATTCTCAGTAAGGGTAAACAAAAGAAATATCAATCACATCATATTCATAAGAACATAACATTTCGGAAATCTTAACCTGCAAAAGAGAGCATAATTTAATAACATGGGATAAATCATAGTAGTGAAATGAAATCCCAATAATCATAACATAAAACATGAAACTTTGTGGTATACACACATAATCATATATAATCATTTCTTATTAGTCAAGACTCATTTCCAAGACTATCTTAGTGGACAATGTCCATTTCTGAACCGAGTTCATTCCTCGTTTCAGTCCTGTTTCACTGAACTGGTATAACCTACCGTTCCAGCCATGTCTATCTCATGAGATATAAAATCTTTACCCAATGCATTAGAGGGAGATATAGGTCCCACCCATCTCATAATGATACCATTCTTATGTGTTCCACAAAATTATAAATCATACATCATTGCATAACCCATGTAATAAAAATTGGAATCTTAAACATCACGACATCATCAAACAATTCATATAAGATAAAGGAATTCATAAAAATAATTTCATCACAACATAATCAAATCAATGTAATAATAGGGATAAAAACAGAACCCTATATTATCTTAGATGGAAAATAATTTTGATAAAACACTTGAACTCCATTCTTGAGGAAAATATCCTTTCTACTTCATAAACATTTTCCTTTTTTAACATGTCATACAATTTTAAACTAAAAGAATTTTTTTAAAAATAAACTTGAAAACTTGTAAAGGAAGTTTATGGGAAATAATGTTTTAAAAATCCATTCATTCTGTATAAGTTAAAAAAAACATGCTTCTCGTACTTTTGTCGGAAAAGTAAAAAAGTACCTCGTACGAAAAATGACAAAAGATTCCTATCATATCATTTACTAAAAACTCACCAAAGGGTAAAATTGGATTTAAATAATTGTATGTGGATGGAAATAATAACACATATTGAGGAAACATGGATGTGGATGATAAAATACACCCCAGTAAATATCAAAGTATAAACAATCTCGGATAAAAATGAGATTGTGATATTTCACTTACCTTAGGTCCAATTTGCTTCGTATGTGTCTGAACCTCCTGTATAATGATTTAAATAATGTTATTGACTTATTACAGAATCATACTTATTTTTATGATATCATATATGGTCATATTCTTATCTTCTTATTAGTAATATTTCATTACTACTTGTTATTCGGGTGTTTATTACTTTTTGTTTTTATGCGTGTTTGTCGAATAAATTATAATTCTTCTATTTAGGTTATATATACCTCATTTCAAGAATGGTATTAGTGTAATATATATCATATTAATACATTAAATTCATTTATATAATCATTATGCAATGAAGATCATGTATAACGAATCACATCACATCGTGGAGACGGTATTCCGTACGTACGCACGAGCGATCATTTCGTTCCCATGATCGTGGAATTGTATTGGAGTGTATGTATACTATTTAATAATCAATACCACTTTACAATAATAATATATATTCATTAATTTCACCCTTATACCCATCCATGTAAGGTGGTGGTGGAAAATAGATTACACCACGGCGTGGAGACGGTATTCCGTACGTACGCACACGCGGTGATTTCATTTTCCGTAGGATGGATAAGAGGTGAAATATGGTTGTTTCATATTTTTAATAACATATCAGTATATAAGTGATACTGATGTTATTACCTCATAATGAAACAACTAATGAATAGGTAGTAGAAGATGAATGGAACTTGAAGAAAATGGTAGAAGGTATTACCTCTTTCTCAAAGTGCCTCCTTTAAACTTTCTCTTAAGGAACTAGAGTTGGTCTTTTGATAAGACCAGTACCTCTAGTAGGTTTCTAAGGAAGTGGGGAAGTGAAATGGACAGGGTTTGGCCGAACTTGAAGGCTCAAAGTGGTGTGAGGAAGAGGGGGAGGAGGTGCCCTTTTATAAGGGAGGAGAGGGGCACCTTTGGAAATATAAGAAATATTAGTTTATATTAAATCCCAACCCCACATAAAAACTTCCAAAATGACTCATATCCTAATCTTAGATGATATAGGGTTGTAATAACATCAACCAATAAAATTTAGACATGTTAGGAATTTATTTTAAACATTATCAACTTGATTTATCCTTATTTATCAATTTTATTTTATTTGTGGTAATAATATTCTAAATTTTAAATTATTATAAATAATTACATATGTGTTGTGAATTTTCCATAATTTAAAACTTTATGATATTTTAGACTATATAAATTTTAATTTATAATTTTTCAATATTTTTGTGATTTTTAAACAATTTTATAATATGTTATTTTTAAAAAATAACAATAGTTTCAATTTTGACACTATTCATTTATTTGAATTTAAATAAAATATATAAAAAAGATATGTTCGAACTAAAAGATTTAATAGATTCAAAAACTATCTTATGTATCTATAAAATTAGTGTATCACATTAAATAGTTCATATAATATTTATTTTAATATTTTGAATAAAATTTATTTGATATTTTAATTAATAAAATAATTTCAACATCACTATTGTGTCATTATTAATGATAATTATTTAATCCATAAAAATTCTAAATAAATTCCTATGATGGAGATAATTGTATTAGATTTCTGGAGACTATTCATGTTCGAAGTTTCATTAAGTTTATCACCAAATTAAAATTATTATACTTATAAGATTTAAGAAAGTGACATGTTGTCACATTCTTTGGTTTTAATAATAATTAAATTATTTTCATGGACAAAAGTTTATTAAATGAATCTAATCCGACCCTTAGGTGATATGGGTCGACTTTTAGTCATCCAATAAGATTTTGGCAGGTGTTAGGGTTATTTTATAATCTTATATTTACCCTTAATTACCCGATTTACCTTTAACTATGGTAAATAAAATTTACCGTAGTTACTATTCATAATGCCCAAAAATAAAAAGTAGTCTATTAACATAATTTGGACCCACTAATTCTGAATATGGAATCCATTTTTCAAAATTCAAAACCTATAAGTTGCAGTAATTAATTTAAAATAAATCCTGTTGTTAAGAAAACGGGTTTTAGAATTTAAAACATTGCTAAATATTGAAATGTTTTTACCTATGAATTCAATGTGAAATTAATTCTAATGACATACATTATATTAAATAGTAAAAATATATTCTATTTATAATTTAAAACCATTCAATATTATAATTTATCCATATAAATTATCTCAATGAAAAAAGTTGTGTTTAATTAAAAATTAGCGTATTTTTACTATTCATCAATATATAAAAGTTATCAGAAAAGTATCGGGTGTTACAAAGTATAAGGAGTTTCCAAATACCCTATAAGCACAAACCTCATAATTTATCAATGCACAACCCTTTGATATACTTTATTGGGGTAATTCAACACATTCAATTCTATATTCTAAATATAATCCAAATGACTTCCTTAAGTATGGATGTTTGGGCCACCTATATTGCTTTTGAAAATGGATTCCTCTTCAAGGTATAAAAACAAGTTCATTTATTTCCAAAATATCTTATATACGGTTTGATATATTTAATGTATAATGTAATTATTCTTAGTGGTATAAATAATTAAGTGATTTGAAGGGTGATTATTTTTCAAGAAGGAAAAATAAAATAATGTCCTAGACTGGGTATCTATATGTGGAAAATCATGTACCAAAAAATATAAATTCATTCCAAAACTACTAGAGGTACTATGATAATTTATTCCTATGGTTATATCCTTGTTATTCATAAGTTAATTGTATTATTTTATTCCAAAAAAATCATTTACTAATTTAGTTTCTGAGTTGATCTTATGTCTCTTATGATATAAATGTTCACTCCTTTGAGAAATAATATGTATTAGTGATTCAAATACAGTTTTCATGTTTTAATTTTTGTTTCTGTGTTCATATTTGATTTCTTTGTTCTTACTTTTGATATCATTAACCACATATATAGTATTTATTGGATGATCATATCTAAACCTTATAATGATTAATATCATTAAAATTTCATGTTTCTTTTTTCTAATGGGAATAATCACATATTCTAAGGGAGTAGGATCCAAGGGATAGTTTACTAGTGTATATTTAAACTCATTATTTGGATCTAGAATATACCCTTGGTATAGAGAATGTAGTCACCAATTCTCTTTTCAAGAAGTTTATACTATAGGATTTGAAAGAATCTAAGGTTGAAAGGTGTTTGATGGAACCTTTTACCCAAATGTACTTCTATATAAATGAATAAGATAATTGAGTGTTCTTAGAGATTTGAAAAGATACACACTCCTTGTATGTTAATATTTTAATTATGGAAGGGGGTATTCATATTTCAACCATATTAGTATAATTTTAAATAGTGGGGGTACCAAGTGTGATTGGTATTTGTCTTATAACAGAGATCTATATTTCCGGAAGAGAATAGTGGTTCTTTAATCTTTTATGAATGGAGTGATGAGTGATATAAATCATTCCAGTTTCTATTTTCATCATAGTACAACTAAGATCATTTATGTTCTTAATCATTGATATTATTGTCCATGGATTACACAAGATATTGTTGATTTTGTGTCACATTATATCACCTATCAAAAAGTGAAGTTTGACCATCAAAATCCCATTATAAACCACTTCACATTTTTATTAAGAAGTTTGATGAAATTTATATGGTTTTAATTATTAAATTTACTAAATATTCTAATGGGTAAGATGATGTATGGGTCATAATTTATCGCTTGATAAAGTAATCCCATTTTTTTACAATAAAATAGATCAAAAAGTTAGTGTATATTTAAAGTATTTTTTTTACAATAGATCAGGAAGTTGCATAGAGTGCCTATAATGTTGTATCTTAAATGGGAACTCACTTCACTTTTTGATTTTATAATGATCTATAGGATGTAATAGTCCCTTAGTTTGAATTATTCAAGGAATATCAACCATAAACCATGGTCAAAGGGAGTGGTTCATTCAGATCCTTAAATATGTGATATGTAACTAAGTTCGTGAATTTATAGGTTTTTGGGAGAACTATCTATCATTTAATATCTATTCTTATACCAATGGTTATTAACCATCAATAAAAATGGATCTGTTTGAGGAAATTTATAGTCATCCATGTTAGTCTTCTCCCTATTGGGATGACATGTGTGAATGCTCTTTATTAGTATTGGGTATTATCAAGGATGTCAAATGTAGAATTCAATTGATTCAAAAAATATTTTCTATAGCTAAAATTCATTATAAATATTATGTCATTCCATATCATCATCACTTACATATCATTTTTTGTGATTGAGAGTTTCTAAAAAACTGTCCTTCACCGGGACATCAAAGTTTAGTAAATATGAGTAAGTTTATTCCATCATACATTAGTTTATTTTAAATTTCTAAATGACTAAAAGTGGTATAATATAACCTATAATAGACCCATAAGTCCATATAAATTGATGATACATTTTATATATCACAATTGAATGTATTTTCATCTTGATCTATCTCATGCAGTTAAATAAAAAGAGTTGGAATTATAATAAGATGACACTAAAATAGAGTAACCTATTCATATTACGGATTTTCTAGTTAAAGTGTAATGGGTAAAATCTATTACTCTAATTTTTGTTTTATATAAATAAGGTAAGGATATACATGAAAAAATGGGAGTGTAACTCTTTTATGTAGGAGTAATTTCACCACCGATTCTTGAACTAGATGCACTGAATACTTTATTGGGGTAGAAGAGGTACTATAAGGAGAATTATATCACCCATTATGGGTCAATGTTTTTTTTACCTAAGTCTAATAATGTGTTCTTATATTATGAACATTCTATATAATTTTATGTATATTAATGAAAATAATTTATAACTAATTTATATTTTTTGTATAGTACAGGGAATTTGATATGATAGAAACCACCTAGAATATATGTATTAAGTTGGGTTGTGATGATATGTTAAGATTTTTATGGGTAGGATCACATAAATAGAGATATAACAGGTTACTCATGTGGTTTATGTTGGTGAAATTTTATTCAGATTGGCCAACATATTGACACTACATAGATTTTCATATATCTGTCATTTTTGTTACTTAAGTAATAAATTAGTTTTGGATACTTCAACATGAGGTTTTCAAATGGGTTCCCAACTTGGGAAGTTTTATATTTATATAACTATCTAAATTCATTTGAGAATTTAAATTATTTTCTAGTAATTATGTAAGAATCTAATCATTTTATTAGATTTTATTAACCATGATGGTATGTTTCCTCCCATTTAATAAGATTTTATATTAAGTCCCTAAATTGAGTTTAGACTAACTAAGTGAATGGTCATGCCAAGAGAATTATATATTATATACTTATTAATGATTTAGTCAACTCATGAGTAGAGAAAAATGGATAAGCTTATAGGATTGACATTATCCATGTCATGTACTTCATAACAATGTAAAAGAAAAAGGAACAAATCTAATGAACATATGATAAATCTGATCACATAAAACTCTTTTTTAATTTGGGTGAAAATGATGTGTTTCTAGAAACCTTCCTTTGTTTATGATTATGAATAATGTTCATAATTATTTTCAACTTTAAAAAGGTAAATTTGGGTCATACATAACATAATTCTAATTTGGTTTTTTGGATTAATTTTACTAGATCATGTTTAAATATATTTGTGTTTATTATAAACAAATTATAAGGTTTTTGTTTTTCAAATTTGAAATATTTAGTTAATTTATTTTTATATAATTAAATAATTAATCTAGAATTATAATATAAATTATAAATTATTTATATTATTTAAACATATATATGAGGAAATAATTATTTTAAAATGGTAATTTTGAATGGGTCTAGAGTAATTGGATTCCAATTTTTTTGAGAGTTTTAACAAATGGAGTCTCGTTAATAAACCTCAAAAGGTGATTTAGAACATAATATACTTATGTAGAATATTTAATACTACAAATAACCTTTTTTTTCTATTTATTGATCCTCTTTATGTTTAATTCAAGACTATATTTCTGGGAGGATATTGAATACCCCTATTACTATAAATATAAAGGATAATTGAGGCAATCTTCATCCCAATGGAAAAAAGATAAAATGGTGTTTAAAGTAATATCATTTCTAGATTTAAGAGAAAGTAATGAATTCTTACTAATCCAATAGATCTATCGAGTTTACCCCATAAAATATGATATCTAGTGAATTTTTATTTCTTTCTTTCATCCTTTACTTTTGAATAATGACTCTCTATAGCGACCCATACTTTTCATATATAGATATCACATCTTAGTATATGAATATACATTTTATAAAATAATTATCCATTACAAAATTGTATAGGTATAATGAAATTAGAAATTTGTATACATAAACATATTGTTTGTTATAATGTTCATCCTTCTTATACATATCATACTTAATACCATTCTTCATAACTTAGTGAAATAAAAACATAGAAAAAGATGATCTCAAATTCTCAGAAAGGGTAAACAAGGGAGATATTAATATAACACGATAATAAGTGTATGTGATAATGATAATAACACCAAAAAACTAACCCCTGTATATAAAAGATCATAATCTTTATTCATAGAATAAATCTTGGGATTTCATAATAGAAGAATCATAAAAGAATCAATAAATATAAGCCACGAGAGCATAAAATTGGAATAATACCTAAATTTGTGGAATATACATAATAATAAAATGTATTTTGTAAAGTATACCAACCAGTACATTCATAACATGTTATGTTTGTGATAACCACCTATGTACCCTTAACTCTATTTTTAATCCCTAGGTAAACATGTTTTACCATTAACTATGGAAACACATTTTTACTATTTTTACTATTCATTATCACCAAAAAATAATTTACACTTATTACCTGATATTAATTATTATAATTCAAAAAATTGAATCCATTTAATCAAATTTAATTCATATAAGTGGTAGAGATTAATTTAAAATTAAACCAGTATCGTGATAGTGAGTGTTTTTTGGAAAAATAAAATTTTCAAGGAAATGATGATTTTACATTAACTCTATGCATAGTAAAATTATTTATATGTAATAATATATATATATATATATATATCATTTAAATAATTCATCATTATAGGTATATCTAATTAATAAAAAAATTTAAACATTATGAACTTAAAAAAAGTTTTAATGAAACTACATTTTTAAGCAAAAAAACATATACGAAAATAAAAAAAATTAGAATAAAATTAAAGTAACTATATTTTTATAAATAAAACGGTTCATATGTCACTTTAAAACCAAATAAAAAAATTAATGGGACTTTATTTAATGAATATAAATGATAGTATTTGAAAAATCAAAATGTTTCACTATTCACTGATAAATCAATCATTTTAGAAAAAATCCTAAAATTTAACCTTAAGTTATTTTGATATTATGGATTAAAAATGATATTAATTTTTAAAAATTAAATTTTCAGAATTTATAGAAATTAATTATTATATTTTCTGAAAAAAAATAAATAAACCCATTTTTTGAAGAAAACTCATTTCTAAACAAAAAAAACTTTTCAAAAATTTGAATGATTATTTATTGGGAATTTATCAATATATTTACATTAAGTAAGACCTTTATATATAGTAAATAATTTATTTAATCCTATTCATACCCTCAAATTTATCATCTAGTTATAATAATGGTATTTAAATAATAATATTTCATGGTTCATTAAGACCATGTGTTCTTTGTCGTATATGATATCGAAGATGGTTTTATTTTAAAAATATTGGGGTTTTACACTAGCATCACTTGAATAGTGTGAAGATGAAACCATGGTATTGGTGATTAACATTATCAGTGGATAATAAAATATCCTTGAATTCATTGATTCATGTTTTATCTAAACATTCAAAACCTTTTCAAATAAATTTTTAATTATTTTATTATTTTATTTTTATGATATTTTTACTTATTATGATCTTAGATAGTTTTTACTATTACATTAATTTAAAAATTAAAGTTCAATATTTTTATTATAACATATCAATGGTTTCAAAGGAACACTCGATAAATAAAAATACATAAAATAAATGTTTTCATACTATATATTCCTATGATATATTAAAACTATGAAAAATTTATTTAAGACTCACATAAAACATTCAAGGAATGATTAATTTTGTGATCACTCAACTTATGGGTGATGGGGATATTTCCTTAAATACTTATATATATGATATATTTTTCACATATCATATGGTACAATATCAGTGTTTTTAAGTATGATAGGCATGATGAAACATAATTAGAGAAAGTCATGGTGTATATTGTTTATTATGTTATAATGATATCATATAAAAATACATTTGTTATATCCTTTTTCATGAATCATACTATATTATTTACTATATATCAATTTCTTCATTGGTCATTTGAATGATATGTTCTATCATTTTTAAATCTCTTAATTTATATATCATTAATTAACATTTCATAAGATGAAACATTAAATAGGATCATTTGAATGCATTCATGGGATGAATGTATAATCATTCAAACCATTTAAACTTAAATTATATAACATAAAGAGTAAATGAATAAAAGATTTAGGGGTATTATTAAAGGTAGTTGTAAACATTACCATGGATATATGATATTTTTTATGACTTGGTTGGATATCGCTTCACGTTAAATCTATCTTCATTATCCATTGTTTTCCTATGAAGAAACTAAAATATTGAGGATGTTAATGTGATACCACCTAAGAAATTGATGATTCTTTAAACCCATGGATATAGCACAAAGATGGATTCTATTATATGCCACATAGAGTTCTTAATTAATAATATAAAGGAATACAATGGCATTGTTGATCATTAGTGTAAGGTACACAACATGTTCCTCATTTTATTTATGCATGGTTTCAATTTTAGGTATTTTAGATATTATTAATGAGGTTTCTAGTTGTTTTTTATATATTAATTAAGTGATAATCGATCTATAGAAATACAATAGTGGTTTCATGTTTACCATGTTACATGATTCGAAAAAACAAGTTTTAAAAATTAATAAAAAATATATTATTTTTATATCAATTGGGATATCATTAAAAACAATAGATATTTTAAACTATGGCTTGTTATATGATATTAGGTATCAAAATCTATGATCTGATCACTATGTGTGATATGGGATATTATAACCAACAACTAAATTGTAATTATTTGGTTTTGATGTATCATAGAGAACAATATGGGAAAATTTAGTAAAAAAGTGTTAAGATGTATTTGAAAAATATAGAATCCTAAAACTTATGTGATGATAATTATAATTATAGAATAAAATTTCCACGGTGTTTATGGATTAATTTTATGTTGATGTATGTTATAGGTTTCAATTTCTATGTTCGACTAGATTATTCTTATGCATGTCATCATAGTCTATCATAGTTGAATAATATCTATCATAAAATGAAATAGATAGTGTCATGAAGTATAGAAATCCAAGACCAGCATGCATGGATATTACATAAATTTTTATAATATTCATCACATTAAAGAATTCTATGCTTTAGGACTATAATAGTTTTGTTTCTTTGTAAAATTGTAACAAAATCTTTTAACTTGGTGAAATATTTTCAATATATTCATTAAAGATTTTCCCCTTTATCACTTCTACCTAAAAACTTCCTTCATAACCTGGGGAAATGAAACATAATAAACGGGTGATCTCAAATGATGAGTAAGGGTAAATAAAGTAAATTCATAATCATAATATGAACATAAGGTTATGAGAATGTGATTATAACATTTCAAGATCATACCATACATATCAAAGTTCATAATCATGAGACATGACATAAATATTGACAGTTCATTAGACATGCATCATAATATAATCAAGAACATGAACCATATTATAATATAATAAGTATAATATATATACTTTTAGAGCAATATTATAAAATCATTCCCTATAAATCAAGTCTCTTTTCTAAAACATATCAGGGCACTTCTTGGGGACTACATATACTGGGTGGGACACACCACCATCCCATGTTTTAGTATTTTATTTGTAAGGGATTGGGTTTCCCAAACTTACCATAGTGTATTGGGTTTCCCTATCTTCAAATAATGGATAAGGTTTCCCCACCTTCCCATAGTGGATCATATTTCCCCATATCCCCATAGTGGATCAGGTGTCCCCATTTTCCCATAGTGGATCATGTTTCCCTATCTTCCAATAGTTGATTGGTTTTCCCCATCCTTCCATAGTGGATTGGGTTTCCCCATCTTCCATAGTGGATCAATACCATTAATTTGACTCCCATCATTATATAATGATATATAAATATTTACCCAATGTATTTGACAAAGATATTGTTCCTACCCATATCATAATGCAATCATACATAAATATTCCAAAAGATCAAATAAAACAATATCATAACCAATTAAATAAAAGGTTATCATAAAAATTTCACCATATCATAACCTATGGAAAAATAGATAGGTTTTATGGTCATTTAATCAAATCATATCCCATGGAAAGAAGCAGTTTGCAAAATCATATAACCCCTGGAAGAGAAATGGATATTATAAATATCATTCCATACAAAAATAAACCATTCATGAAATAATATTAATAGTATTATTAGATAAAATCCCTAGTAAATAATAAACTATAAAAAACTATTTCATCTTATATGGAGAATGATTTTTGAAAGATAACATGGAACATTTCTTTAGAAAAACATCATTTCTTTGAAAATCCTTTTCACAAAACCCTTTTAACAATCCTTTTCTTATAAATAAAGATTTAAAATTTAATTTAAAATATTTCTTAAGGAATGTATATTTTTTCTTTTGAAAAGTGAATGTTGAAAAATAAATAATTTTAAAAAACTTTTTTTAAATAACTTTTAAAACTTATATAGGAATCAAGAAAATATTTTGAAAACCTTTTTCTTTGAAAACACAAAAATAAACTTTGAAAAAAAAAATTAAAACCATTGTCATTAAAAATACTTTGAAATAATCAAAATAATTCTTGAAATAATTTTGATAACTCTTTTATAGAAAATGGATTTGAAAAACTATAATGAAATCTTTAAATCATGAAAATCTTTTTTTTAAATAACCTATTGAAAACATATAATAGAATCTTTGAAAATAATTGAAAGCACTTTTAAGATATAAATCATTTCTTGAAAAAATTTTAAAATACACAATTTTCCAGAATATTATGAAAAAAAAATTATTTATAAATAACTATATAAATGTAAAAATGTATATTTTAGGAAATTATTGTCAGGATGGTGGGTAACATTGTACATTCCAAACATTCCTTTTGCATCGTAAAATGTTTAGAAAAGTTCTTAGATAGAAAAATAACAAGAAGATTCATTTTAAAAACCATTTTTAAAAAGGTAAAACATCATTTAAATTTAATTTAATCAAAATAGTATAATATTAAACCATTTTTTAAAAAGATTTTTGCAAACATAATTTTGAGAGAGCATAGATTGTTTACTAAAAAGAGAAATAAAGTGAGATTTTCATGAAAAAAACATTTTCATAATTATCTTATCTACCAAAGGGTGGGAAAATGGTACTATTACATGAATGTAACATTAATAACCATAGGGTTATAAAATTCAATATAGTTCTTGATATATGGAAAATAATACATCATCAATAAAAAATAATCATAAATAATCTCGATAAATGATGAGATTTTAGTTATAAACTATTATCAATTTGGTAAATTTTAATCATGAAAAATGGAAATAATAAAATTAAATGAAGATTAAAATATAATTAAAATAATTATATTCATGATATAACATTCCAAATTCAATATATTCACCTATAATAAAAATATAGGGGCCTAAAATGGCTTGTGTCTCAAAGAAGAAAAAATGTAATGAAATTACTTTACCAGTTTGGTAACTTTTGAACAATAAACACCATAAAAGAAAATTCATAAAATATATATTTAAATACCTATAAATTTAAGAATAATAACCAAATAATACATCCATGGGATGTTTACAAACCAGATATATAAATAGGATGTCAACATGGATTGGGTCTCACAGAAAATAAAATTTAGACGAGAAAACCCTTACCTTGAGTCTGACTTCTCATGTGTGTCTCTATATTCATGAATAATAGAATTATGTTACTTATTTACTTGATTAATAACATTTTTAAAGTTTATTATTACTTTTTCATCACTTATTCCAATATTTTATACAACAACTTATACAAGTAATATTACATCAAGTGTTTTGACCTTATTCAATTCATGTGTTAAAAATGACTTTGGTAGGTCAATTATGGTCAAAGTGGTAATTATATAAAAATATAAAGATTAATAATCATGAATTAATTATCTTATTTAAACATAATTTATAAATTTAATACCAATAATTAAATATATTTATGAAAAATGAAAAAATGTTATAATCATGGAGACTGCAGGACGTATGTACCCATGAGTAATGATCCCATTTATCAATGATCATTATGGAATTAAGTTAAGTAAGATTTTTTATTTCTATAATGATAATTATAACAAAAATACCATGATATTTAGTCATATATACTAACATATAGAATAAATGTGTTGTAAAGGTAATCACATCACGTCGAGGAGGTGGTAGTCCACACGTCCACGAACAACGTTATCACTTTTTATAATGTGTGGAACAGGTAATAATAAAATGATATATTATAAATAAAGAAAGTTAATTATGTAATTAATATAATATATATGTTATTTATGTCACATTTTTTAAATTAAAACAATCTTTAATAAATTCTATGTACTCTGTTAATGTATCATATCACTTTGAGGAGGCGGTAGTCCACACGTCCAAAAATAATGTTATCATATCCCCAAAATATGGAACACATGAAATTATATGTTATATAAAATTATAAAATCATAAATAAATTATAAATATTCAATATATCATATAAAAACATAGTTTTCATCATAATTCCCAACCATGATGAGTGGTGAAGTAAAAAAAATATACAATGTTGTTTTGTGAGGTTGTATATCGTCATACTATAGAATGGTAAGTTCATTACCCATTAGATGGAAGTGTGAATAAATGTAGGTATACCACTTATAATTAAAAAATTTAAGTATATTTAGGATATGTATTTTATTATATAATAATTTAATAATAAAATTTTAGGTGGTGGAGAATGAAAATAAAAATAGGATCTTAAGGAAGGATATCACCTTTTCTTTGGGTAACTCATTTTGGTTTGAACAAAAATTCTTCCTTTGTTGGATTTATTCCAAAATATATGATTATAAGTTAATGGGATGGATTTTTAGAGAATATTTGGGAGGGTTTTATATGATAGAAGGTATCTTGATAGGTCTGAGGAAGGGGAATAGTGAATTCCTTTTTATAATGGTGGGGGAGTGGAATTCTTATAAATACCAATAAGGGTATAATATTGGTTGGTTTACCTTAACTCATGTTCCTCCAAGACTGAAAAATAATTAATTAAATGGGAATTATGGAAAAAAAATATCCTCCATCAAACAAAAATAAGTACATTTTTATAATTTTGTTCTTTAACTTCTATGTCTCCATAATTTTGTCATTTTTTGTTTTTTATTAAAGTAACTAGTCTTCTAACCTCGGTAATTTAACCATTAAAAATAAATTAAAGTTATATTTATTATAAAATATATAACAATTAAATTATAAATATGATATCTAATTTACAAAATAAAAATACCATGTGTGTTGATAATTAATTTTAAAACAAACGCTTGAAACACACAAAAGCAATGCTTTAACCATAACTGTACTAACAATGTTTTTACTGTCTGTGGGTCAATATATTAATTATAAAAGATAAATTGGTAAATTAATATAACCTATTTTATATTTATTAAAAAATTTAATACTCTTGGTAGAAATATTTTTTTATTAATTTTAAATCAATTAAAAATATCATTTATTGTAAAATAACATTAATGTCAATTTTTGACGTTATTTATTTAATTTTAATTTAAAAAATATAAAACAATTATTGGAATTAAAATATATTCGGTTAATATAAGTGAAATATGGTATATTCATCTAAATAAATAATTAAATACAATAATTCAATCAATTTTCTTCACTTTTAATATTTATATTTTAATTTTTTTAGTTAATTAATAACTAAATAATCACTGTATTGGCATTTCTTTAGGATTTTAAGTAACTAATTAATTTCCAAAATTAATGAAAAATAATTATGAAAAGGATAACCCATTTATCATTCAAAAGGATATGTATAACTTAAAATATTATGTTTTTTCCACATATAAAAACTTTATAAACGTTAAAGGTAAGGAAAGTTATCTTTCGTCTTTTTTACATACTTAACTTATTATAAAGGTAAAATTTTAGAATATTATCCCAATAACTCTTAAAATTAGATTAAATAGGGGATATGGTTGAAATATTGAAATGTAAGTCCTTTTGGACAAGTGTCTAGGTCATTTTGTCCCTTAATTTTAAGGTTTAGTCCCTTATTAAGTTAAATTTGACATTAATTGTTGTAATTAATTTTAATTACTTTTAATAATATTTTTAGTAAAAACTATGTTTCTAATATTATATTGATTAAAACTATGTATATTATTTTTTACAATTTCATTTTATAGAGGTGGAAAAATAATTTTTAAATCTAATTCTGCAAACTTGCCGAGAAAATGGGTTTTGAAAGTAAAAATATTCAAAAGTTCAATATTTTTTATATCTAAATTCCACATAAAAATGATTCAATTGACCTAAATTTAATTTCTAGATTATATATTTGATCTATTTTTTGTAATAAAAAATTTAAAAAAAAAATTAACATTAATAATTATTTAAACAAAAAGTCATTTTTAACAAAATTTTAGTATTTTTCATTTTTCATAAAATACCAAAACGTTATAGAAATAAACCCAAAATTTATCCTAATCATATTTTGTAATTTTAGATTAAAAAATTATGGTTATTTTTTAAAATAAATTTATTAATGATTCAACATTTAGTTTTAAAATTTGTGTGCCATTAAAAAGTAGTAAAACTCGGTCTTACGTGTAACACAATCTAACTCAGTGTTGCGTGTACCACAAGATAATTTAAGTGTTGCATGTAGTGAAAGATTTACTTAGTGTTGCATACAGTGAAATCAAAACATATTGATTTTATATGTACAAAAAAACTATATATAGTGTCGTGTGAAATGAAAAATATTAAAAAAGTATATTAATTCGAGAAAAAAATCTCACAAAATCTAAGGGTGATATATAAAGTGATCTCACGCGCTGCATTATCTATGATGGTTTACGAATAGATATATTGTAGTATATTATATTTGAGAATAATTATGTTTTTTTAAAAAAATATTATGAATTTAATTAAACAATTTATAAATTGTTTATAAATTATGGAAAACAAAAATTTTGGGTTATTTATTTAATTTATAATATATTTAAAAATTAATTAATTTTAAAATGTTTATAATTAACTATTAATTTTTTTTTAAACATATAAAAAATAAATATTTCATAATGTTAAATACCTTTTGAATTTATATAGAGTAACCGATAATTTGAATATAAAAGGATTAATATTCCAATAAAATGTGTAATTTATAAAATTTTTATAAATTAAAAAATAAATAAGTTTATAAAGAAGATTGTTTTTATGTGTTTTTTTTATAATTGTTAATTAAATTTGTTCAAATTAAAATTACTTATTTAAATAAATTATTCAAATCGCATCTAAAGTAGTTTTGTTAATTGATATGATCAAGGTTTATATAATATTAAGTGTTTGATATTCTAAATATTTACATAATATATTAATAGCTCATATTTATAATATATATATTCAATATATCATATGATGAAACTAAATTTCATATAAATAATATTATGAAATATTCATATTAAGAATAAATTTTATGTTAATTTATTTATTTAATTATATAATGTCTCTAATGCATGGCTATAATATAAAGTGTTTACAATTGATTATTTATGAATTGTTAATAAATTGCTTGTGTTTTCATTAGATATATGAATTTTTCTTCTTTTTAGTTTATTCTATGCTTTATTCATGAATATAATTTCTATATTTTGAATATTTGTAAACATTAGTTTAATGTGTTAACTACTTCTCTAAATTTTCAAACATAGATATAAGGAGTTACATGTTAAGTATGATAATTTTTTTTTCTAACTTTACTTAAAATTGAACTAGGTTATGAGCTTGAATTTAAAGGTTTATTGTAGTCCATATATATTATATGTAATATTTAAGATTGAATAGGAGTCAGTATTGAGTAATGTTTCCTTGGATATATGGACTTTGGGTTGGACTACTCACTAGCTAGGAGGATCTTTCCTTGTCTAGAAAAGTGGGGGTTAAAAATATATCACTCTAAGAATACTCTTACAATGATTTCTTATTTCATATGATTTAAATCCTTAAAATGTAAGTGTCTTATGTGCCTTATGTACGAGATAGATTTGGATATACGTGAATATACTTGACTTTTAATTTGGGGTAGTAACACAAGTTCTAAGTTATATAAGGAGTTTACCATCAATGTTTTTTGAACATTTTGATTTGGAGGAAGGAATAAAATTATAAACAAAATCATTATAGACATTAATAGTTGTAAAGGGAATACATTAGATAATACAATGAGATTAAATCCACATTAAAAATACTAAATTGTATATTCCCTCCAATGAAAACACTTTATAAGATCTTGATTATCGAAATAATTGGGTTCATGCCAAGTCAAGGTGACCTGAGATTATATTGTGTAAAGAAAGTAATTATAGAGCCCCCGGTTTGATAAAACATAGAGAGGGGAGGGATGAATCAATGGTTTTTATTTAAAAATTCATCTTATTTCAAATTATACCACTTAAAATTATTAAGGTTCATGATCCACTAAATAATATCTCCTAATCTCACTTCATATGTAGTAGTAATAACAAAAAGGGAATCACAAAGTATTTGAATAGTTGGTATGAAAGGCCTACTCCTTCCCATGTTTTTTATAACCCCAACATGGATTCTCTACTATAATATTTACTATCAATTATATAAATTCAGGTAGAAACTAGTTATACCCCCAATAATCGATCCACCAGTTGATTCTAATTATACCCCTTATAATCCAACTCTTATTATTGGTTGGTTATACCCCAAACTATCTCATACTCCCAACTCTAATTGAAAGGCTTCTTCTTCTATCTCTCAAACCAAATACCTCACCTATAAATCAAGGATTGATCTACTATGGTAGGATATGTTGATCTACCACCATGATCTTTCTAGAACAAACTTTACTATACACCAATTCAAGTACATTTGGAATGTTTTGTTGGTTTTTCTAAAATGATTCTGGTAACATGTAGATAACTAGTTACCACAGTGCGAAAATTATTGGGAAAGTTCTTCCTTTTACTGATGTTCTACCCTCACAAAGATGTGGGAATGTTTTTCACACAATAGTATTTAATATATTATGTAATAATGATACTTACACACCCTCAAACATATTCATCTTGAATTATAAACTCAATTTGAGAATACATCATGCATGAATTTCATGGAATTAAAAAGTGACTTATTTTGGGTATCTCAAGAGTTATTCAAAAGTACATGATCATTAATGACTGTATGCATGTTTTTTCCACTACTTTCTTCCTATTTTGACTCAAAAACATTGTTCACACACAATATATATTCATTTTTTTTAGGTTTAAGGCATGTGTGGAATTCATGTGTAATTTTCCACACTTCATTCATGTTTGAGTGTGAATACAAACTTCCTTATTCACCCAAAAAGAAGCTAAAGAACTCCTGCTCTTTATGAAAAAAAATTTGAATCCTGTTTGTAAACAAAATGAATCATACTATAACGAACCAATCCCTAATCCACTATAAAAGCCACATGAACCATCCTTTCACATAATATAGGTAAAATAGGATAACTAAAAGCATCCTTGAATAAAATTAAAAAAAATACACACAACCAGATATCAGAGTGGAAACAAAAGAAAAGATTCTAAAAAGACATACAATCCATACCAAACATAGGCTAAACCAGAAAGTATGTAAAATTCCCAAGTGACCAACATTCACCTCCAAACCAACCCAAACCAAAATTAGTAGCAACAAGAAAAGTCATTATGATGCAAGATGATATTACCTTTACATGAATCTTACAATTTAATATATAAAAAATATCAAAGTAATAATTAGGGTATGATAAAAATCATATAAAGATAGTACCATAGTTTCTATACAAGCTCTAATATCAATAATGAAACAATTCTAGCTTTTTTAAAAAAAAGTTTTACAAATCATTTTTAAAAGTTAAATTTGGTTTTAAATAATTTTACCATTGGTTTTTATAAAATATTTTTATATCAATAGACTAGAAATATGAAAAATAGAATTGATAAAATAGGAAATCATATTCATATATCAAGAGGTAAACATGTGAATACATATATACGAAATAACTATCATTTGAGGATATGTGATAAAATATCATATAAAATCATTTAATCAATAATAAATGAAAGTATTAATCATGAGATAAATAACTATAAATTAAAAATAACCTCACATTTGGGCTCTATCCTATGCGAAACTACGTACTAGACACTAAAAACAATAAGTAGACATAACATTGGATCCCAACATTATCAGGTATTTCTAGTTTATATCACAAAAGGTTACCTCCTAGTGGTTCCATACACACTAAGTCTACTTGTGTCTCTTTCCTAATGCACACATGGTTCCCAATGTTCAATTTCTCAAATTCATTTCAAAACAATTCTCACAATTTCATAAAACATTTTCAAATCTAATTTGATACTCTTTGAAGTTTTAAAACCCACTTACAAATCTAGAAAATTAATATTTAAATGAAACCCATTTTTTAAAAATATTTACCTTTCCAGTAAATCGTTAAAAATAATATATCATTTATAATAAATGAAAAAAAATGTCAATAATTTTATGAAATTAAACAAATTAACCCATTGTATAGAATCATCTACCTCAACACGATAGAAACATAGCTTCCTTCAGAAATAGAGACTACAGACTAAAATAATACCCTTAAAAAGAAATGGAAAGATAATAAATTGAAAATAATTGATAGAAAACACTATATTATCCCAAATATATACAAAACCACATCCAAAAATGATTCCAAAGAAAAATTATAAGGATTACGTACTTGGAGAGAATAAATACAACCAAAATGGTGATCAATCATTGAAATAAGAAATATGGAAGGGAAAGATTCTCCCAAAATCATATAGGGAGAGCCTCTAGGTAAATCAAAAAGAAATCACACAAATAATGAAATAAGAAACCACTATTGTAGAATCCTTGAATCACAGTTCATGACTATTACATGATGTGTAATCCTCATACATGTCTTGTAATCCATGAAGCTAAAATACATTGAAAAACACATCACATTTTTATTAAAAATCTTGATATTTTCCATTACATGAATTGAACCCATTAAACGACATATAAACCTCTCACATTCTACATCCATTTCAAATCTTCTGATAGGAACACATTATACATTGTGTACTCCCATTACATAATGTGAAATCGCCCAGTGAACAACAAAAGATATAGATTTAAGCTAACAAACTCCAACAAATCCATGGATTCACCATTATATATATAATTTCAATATATTTTTAGGCATTACTTATCCAACGAAAAATGAAACTAAATTAAAAGGTTAAATAATAACTAAAAGAAAAGTAAAAGGTATTTATAATCTCCCCACAAAAAATGTTTTTTATCCCCAAAAAGCACTCAAGATCCTGGATCCACAAAAAGGGAAGACGATTGATGCCTCAATAATTAATCCCACTTATATTTCTTATTGCTATACTATATAAAATTCCACAATACCAAGACCATAGGGATTATTTTACCACATAGTAACTTATGCTAGAGATCCATAATCTAAATAGGTTTCTAAACAAAAGTTGTATCTAGATCTAGATCAACAACACCTAATCAAATCCAATGGGAATGATCTGGTATATACCTCCTTAACTAGGAAAGATGAAAAATTCCTTGTTCAGATGTCAATATATTAAGAATGTATAGCAGATAGGCCACTATCCCAAGTCTTCCAGTGATCTCAAAGGTTCCCACAAACCTCAATGACAAGTTAACTTGATTACTCACATGATGAGGTCCTAAGTGAGGTAAAACTGTGAGAAAGAGTCACTCTATAATCTCAAACTCTAATAGTTGATGATGATGGTCCACATAAGATTTTTAATGACTCTATGTCATGATCAATCTCCTCTGAATCAATTACATCATCTCCATTGTCTCCTAAAAGACACTCAGCCCAACCAAGGTCCACTATCCCAAATTGGCCAAGAACATGGGAGATCTATATAGATTCTAATAAAAATACTCTATGGGAACTATATATATTGACTTATTATAACAATTTTTATAAGAATATTAAATCAAATAAAAATATTTTCCCTAAGATCGTGAGAAATCATGATCACAACCCAAATCATATCCTCTAGAACCTGGATAATACTCTCTATTTGTATATCCATCTATGGATAATAAACCATGATAAATATAATATAGGAACCCATAATCTTCCAAATACCTTTCCAAAACCTATTTTTGAACCTCAGTTCTCTATTAGATACAACTGTATAGGGAAACCCATAAAGTTTCATAATCTCTCGGACATACAAGTCACCAATCTATTGTACTTTTTTTATCTACCATATAGGTAGGAAATAAATATATTTCATGAATCGATCAATGATGACCCAAATCTCATCCTTCCCACTAGTATTTCATGGAAAAACACTAGTGCAGTCCATGGAAATCTTATCCCATTTTTATATTGAAATGGGTAAGGGGTGGAAAAAACTCAAAGGTCACTAGTGTATTGCCTTAATTCTTTGATAAGTATAGCACCATGATCTAATATGTACAAACATCCTTCTCATCCCCTGGCACAAATACTAACATCTCAGATCATGGAACATCTTGGTAGTACCTAGGTGCATAGACCAATAAGAAAATTGTCCATTGACCAACAACTCCTGCCTCTGAGAAAATAGAACAACCAACATGGTATAGAAGCACAAATCTCTACTAGGAGACCCAGACTACTCAATTGAGGTCTCCCCACTATAAATGCTCCCACTAAAGAATTGGAACTTGGTGTCTATTGCTTGATCGAGATGAAATCACTCATCAAAATATGATTGGATTTTTACAGAACCCAAAAATACCTATCCACCAATCTCTTCCACTTATAAACCCATATCACCAAATAAAATAATTATATACAACTACTCAAATGATTCCTTTATATATTGTGTCTTTAATTTTCTCCTCAATATGTCGGAAACCATATTCCCTTTACCATGGGTATAATTAATTTCAAAATCAAATGTATGAATATAATCTACCACGTATGTCTATCAGAAATTCATATCACTCTAAGTAAAAATATATTTCAGGCTATTATGATCAGAATATACCATAAAATTCACCCTAAAAAGATAGTGACACCATGTTTTTAGTGTGTTTATAATCACTACTAACTCATGATCATGGGTATTGTAGTTATTCTCATGAGTTCATAACTAACATGATCCATATGCCACCACCTACTTCCCAGGCATAAAAAAACATCCCAAATCTATACCAAAAGCATTTAATAAAACATCATAACCAGACCCTAACTCTAAAAGAATCAAAACTATTATTGAAGTTAACCTCATCTTTACCACCTCAAAATTTTTCTCACACTTTTCATTACATTCAATCATTACAAACTTATGGGTTAAATCTGTCATCAAATATGTGATATTGGATAAGTCTTAACCAAACCACCTATAGTAACTATCCAAACCCAAGAAGATCCAGATCTCAAGCACATTTCTAGGATTATTCTAGGGCATAACTTCCACTACCTTTTCGAGATCCATTGAGAAATACCTATTAGATATCACATTCCCTAGAAACCTCACTTATCATATCAAAAACTCACTTTTGGAAATCAAAATATAAATATAATTTTTTAAAAAATTTCATGAATAATATCAAAATGGTCTATATGCCCATCCTATGACTTAGATTACAAAAAAATATCATCAATGAAAACAACAATAAAATAATCCTAGAACTGATGAAACATATGGTTTATCAAAGACATAAACACTATAGGAGAATTAGTGAGACCAAATAACATAATCAGAAACTCAAAATCCCCATATCAACTCCTAAATTTTGTCTTAAGTATATCCTATTCTCAAATTATCAACTAGTGGTACCCTAATACTAGGTCAATAATAGAAAACCAATGGGACCCTCTAAGTATATCATATAGATCATTAATCCTTAGAGAATGATTTTTTTGTCTCAATAGTCACCGAATTAAAGTTTTGATAATCAATAAAAAGTATAAGGCTACCATATTCATTCTTGGAAAAGAGTGAAGAAAAATCCCATGGTGAAATTTTAGGATGAATAAATACTTTAGAATTATAGACCACATGTTAAACCATATGTTCTAATAACTTAAAAGGGAACATATTGTAAGACTACATAGAAATGAGAATCATACCAAGGAGAATGTATATAGTAAACTCATCCACTCTCTAGGGGGTAAACCCAAAAAATATGAAAAAATCTTAGGGTATGCACATGCTGCTGCATGAAGTTGACTAACCATACACGGGTCAACTACATTACAAAACATCTGTGAAAACTGGCTCCCAATTACCCCATCATTAGTAAAAAAAATAACCCCTTCCATTCCCAATCTAGATACCCAGTCACCCTAGAAATCATGAGTTATCCCATCGATAGATAAGAACTATACTCAATGGTGATAATATTATATATAATCCTTAACACTGATCATCCAATCCATGCTGATAATCAAGTTAAAATGTCAATATCAAGAACTAAAAATTCCCACACCAACTCAAAGATGACCATTATCACCTGACACATATGACATCTGATACCTTTTGTGGAATTATTTACCAATGGTGTGAAAAGATCCATCAATAATGGACTAAGATCTGAATGAAAACTAAATATTTCAACTATACTTGAAGATAATAAGTAATGGTTAGCACCTATATCAAACAAATCTAGAACCATATAAGAAAAAATGAACATCGTACCTCAAACATTAGGTATCTCTACTTTAGATTCCACTGGTGCAAACTCCGCTACATAAATCCTTCCAATCTTAGTAACATGAACATATACCTTAGTTAGAGGATTTGATATAACACCCTTGGAATAATCTGTATGAACCTATAAACCCTTGGTGAGAGTAGATCATTCCTTAATATACTATTATATCATTTCAAAATAACTTTGCAGATGGATAAATCATCCATAAAGATGGAAATTCATAGAAACCTCTACACAGATAGGTATAGTATGACCATGCCTTCTACACTAGTAGTAGATAAACTTATACTACATTGTTTTATCCCCTAAAAATGGGATTAAAGATAAATTACCATTGTTATGCTTCCTTTTCTAGCCAGAAGATACACTTTGGATAACCACAAACCTAACTAAAGTTCAACCAAAAACTTTCTTCCTAGATATGTCTTTCACATAAAAAATACCTTATCAACAACCTCTATAATTTCCATAAGGAACATGAGTATCAAAATTGATTAAACATCATGCCTCATTCAAAACTGATACCTTTGATCCTTCAAGTACTCATTATTGGAAAGCACTGGTGCTAGATTCACCAACTCATCAAAATGGGTAGAGTATTCAAGAATGGTATGATCACCCTAATCTAATGTCAAAAATTCTCATGTCTTCCCCATACATACTTTTTGAGGGTAAAAATACTCATTAAATATTTTCTTGAAGGAATACCAAGTAATATCCTCCTGAAACTTATCTTTTACATTAGGGTCCTACTAACTCCTTCATGGTTCCACAAGAATATACATGGTAAAACCCACCATATATTCTTTTAGAGTATTCAAGAAGTTTAGGGTACTATATATTTGATCAAGACACTCCTCAGATTATGGGGATCCTTTTCACCAAGAAGTATGGTTGATTACTGCTTTGAAGAATTAGATCCATGATTAACCACACATCATAGGTTCTCAACACCCACATAAACCACAGTGTGAATAATGAGGATAAAAACTCCTACCAAAGTAGGTTTCACTAGATTTTGGTCTTTTGAAACCTATATTCCATCTTGCTCTCTCAGATTTGGAAGACAACTTCTCAAAGTAATTTTATAAAAAAAAGACAAAAACTAATCATCCATAACAAAATTTCCAAAATCATAGGACTAACTTCAGGTATTCATAAAAAATATTTAAAACATTAAAAATTTAATAAAACCCTAAATGACCTTATATTAAAAGTAAAATGTCAATTTTAATAAACTACCCAAAAAGTTCATTCAAATTTCCTTAATATCTAAGACTCAAACATGGTAAAAATCCCTAACCACACCCCGTAACCTAGTTTTAGATACTAAATTAAGCAAGACAGGCCCCTTTTCTACACTAGATACCAGAATTCTGATATTCTTAACTCCTAGTAACTAAGATATAGATCCAAACATAGGGAATTTTAAAACACCTTAGTTTGAGAATCCCTTTGGTACAAAATTATAATGAACCAATCCCATGTTAACTGGACATGCCACCTAAACTGGAAAAACATGTAATATAGGTAAAATATGATAACATAAAGTTGTCTTGAATAAAATAAAAAGATACATACAACCAGTGATCAGATTATAAATAAACAAGATACCAAAAATAAATATAATCCATTCCAAATATAGGCTAAAACAAAAAAATATGTCAAATCCCCTTGTGAAAAATATTCACCTCTAGACCAACCCGAATTAAAAGCAGTAGCAAGAAGAGAGTCAACCATTCTACAAGATGCTCTTCCCTATTCCTAAATCCTGTAATACAACATCTAAAAATTACCAAAGGCGCAATTATGTTGTGATAAAAATCCTAGTAAGATAACACCATGGTTTCTTTAAATGGTTTAACATCAGAAATTCAATAATTCTAGATTTTAAAACATAATAGGTTTATAAATTATTTTCAGAAGTTGAACTTAATTGTAAGTCATTTTCCATTCACTTTTCATAGAGAACATTCATATTATCATACCATAAATATGAAAATTATAAGTGATAAAAAGGGATAGTGAATCCATACCTCATGTGGTAAATAAGTAAACACATATCTATGAAAAATCAATCATGTGAATCTATGTGATACAATCCCATATAAAAACCTATGAACCACAATACATGATAAAAATGATCATGTCATAAATAAATATAAAATAAAAAAAACTTCACCTTTACGATCTAGCCAATGGGACACTATGTATTAGATACTAAAAATCCTAAATAGACATAATGATGGATCTAATCAATATTAAGTCCTTTTAGTTGATATCATAAAATGTTACTTCTGAGTGTTTCCATAAATAGACCGTATATAATCATGTCACTTTCCTGACACACCTAAGGTTAACAATGTGAAATTTTCCTAATTTATTTCAAAAAAAAATTCATAATTTCATAAAAAAATAAAACACATGCTGATCCACTTTGAAGATTTAAAACCCATTTTCAAATCAATAAAATTAATTTTCAATGAAAAAACATTTTTAAAAAAGAAATTGTTTTCCAAGAACTCATTTAAAACCACATATCACATTAATCAATGAACATAAAAAATAAATTTATCAAGAATGATATGAAATTCACTAAATTAACCAATTGTATAAAACACCAACATCAATATGGTATATACATAGATGCCTTCTACAATGGTGACTATAAACCAAGATAATGGCCTTTAAATGGAAACTCATGCCAAGAAACAAAAAATGATCAGAAGAAAACACTCTATGAACACAAATCAATACATAATCGTATCAAGAACTAAACCAAATAAAAACATAAAGGATTATGTGCCTGGAGAGAATAAATCCAACCACAAATTCAATTAAACATTGAATGAAGTGATATGGAAGGGAAAGAGTCACCAAAAATCGCATAGGGAGAGCCTCTAGGTCAAGATAAAGGAATCCAACAAAGAATGAAATAATGAAACACTTGTGAAGAACCCTAAAATCTTATTTTGTGACTATTATAGGTTTTTAATCCTCAAACATGACATGTATTCTATAAAACTCAAACAGACCAAAAACCCCATCACATCTTTATTATAAATCCCTATATTTTCTATTGTATGATATAAACCCTTTATATGACATGTAAACCTCTCACGTTGTGCATACAGTTAACAGATTTTCCCAGCAACCACTACATGTCATGTACACCCATTATATGATGTGGAATATCCTAGAGAATAGAAAAAACTGTTGGTTTAAGTAGAAAAAATCCAAAAAAAAATCTCTAACATCACCAATATAGGTATCATCCCAATTTATTTTTAAACATTAATCATATAATAAAAATGGGAACCAAAAGAAAAGGTTAAATCATACCTGAAAATAAAGTAATATGGAATTGCACAAACATTATGAAATAAATATTTCCCAGTCACTGTGTAAATATTATTCTCAAGTGGAACTATTCCATTGAGAATATACTATATAAGTGTATGTTGTCTTTCAATTCTAAAAAAACACATGAAGTAAGAAATCTCCACAGATCCTAGTTCTTCACAAAATGGAAGGAGTGTGCAATGTAAATATCGACTATCTAGTTGGTTCTTGGTGCTTTTCACAAACCAAGAGGAATACATGTGAGGGTTATCGTGCCTACCTGATTCCTTTATGATGATATATTATTTTAAATGAATAAGAAATGTGTTATGAATAATTTTTATGCTCATATATTCCTCCTTTGTGTGAACTAGAATCTTTATGATTCCTCTCTTCCCTTCATGAACTAGTGGGGTTTGTAGGTGATCTATTTTTTAAAAGAGATATCTAAATATTTTCAGTAACCTCTCAAGCATGGGTTCATATCCTTTCATAGGAAAGAATCATGGTGCCTTGCACTGCCTTGATTAGGTTTTAATGCCATGTTATAGCTCATTCAAAGATCTATAAATAACATCCCATCATAAATTATTCAAACATCCAAGTAGTTCATGTTTATCTCAAACATACACAAAAAACACGGAATTAACCTTTTGTGATTCAGATATCTCCCTTTTGGTGATATCTACATCCACATTACATTATCACAATCTTCATATCATTTAAATCTTAAAACTCATCCATGGTGGTAGGATATTTGAATGACCACCTATAACTATGTTTATTGTTCACCAAAACAATCTTTTTTTAATTATTTACATTCATGTTATATATTAGATTTCATACATGATTTTAGTTTGATAAAAATACCTCATACAATCAAAATTATCAAGGAATGTAGTCATTTATGATCAAAAGTGGTTTGTATAGTGCTCCATAATAAAAGAGATCCATTAAGGATCACTAAATATGGAACACGATGGCATATGTGGATTGTATAGCTTAGAACAATTTATTGAGTGGCATTGGTTATGTCCAACATTTGGAATAATGTAGAAGAAGTTCCATGACGCATCCTACATCAATACTTGAACCAAAATCTTCTCCAGTATATTACTCAAGAAGTGTGGTTAGTGGATTGATATAGATATTAGGGATCATTAGTGGTTATATGCTTCACATACACCACCATTGTCATGATCTTGTATGGCCACTAACACTCTATGGGTGCGCTCCATGAACCCATTACTCATATGAGCCTTATACATGGGCCCACTCTATGATAATACATGGTTCAACAACCTTTTGGATTTATTGGGATGGTTCCCTTGGGTGTGGTCAACCCTTAAGTCCCACATGATCCTAAGGTTGACATGTCCTTGATAGCTTCTTAGGTTGGCCCATAATTTTTAATTATAATACAAATAAATATTTATCCAAAAATGAATAACCATTACCATATGACTCTAAAATAAAATTATAAAACTCATTTTTTCATATGAAAAATAATATTTTACATGGTATTCAATAATTATTCAATCCCTTAATCTTCTAATCATAATTCACATCCTCATGTAATAATAATTTATTCTTGCATTTCATGACCTTATTTAGTCTTTAAAACATTGTTTTAGACAATGTATCCTCTTGAACATGTTTCTTAGACATTTAAGAAGATCCCAAGCAATCATCACATATGTTAAAGGATAATTATCCATGGATGACATCCAATAAAATTACATAAATCTATAACAACTCTTAAGGCATCACCACTTAATCCAAACTCACCAAACACATATTTCCATATCTTTGAAAAATTATGAAACACTAGGCCCAATAATATTCCCTTGGTATTTTTTCAATAACTTCATACTATAGTAATATTAAATATGTGTTATCAAAAATTTATCCCCCTTATTGTAAATAAAATGTAAATGAAAAGTTATTATTTTCTCAAAAAAAATGTTCTCCTCCCTTTGTTGATTATTTATTAAGTACCTCTAAGATAGGGAAGATATCACATGGTTATCTTAGAAAATTGCCTTTTTTTAATCAAGTCTAATTCTACTTGGGCTAACCTTGTGTAGAAAACAGGAGTGATTTGACCATGGATTTCAATGTGGTCTATATAGAACCATGCATGTGAAATAATTCTCCAAATTTCTAAATTATTATTCAAGGGGTTTTAAATAATCACATTTATAATGGAAATACAAAATCCCACACATACTTCAACCAACACATCAAAATGATCAATTGAAAATATAAAGCTCCCTATTTATCTAATTTCTTCATCAACCAAACACTCCCCCCCAATTAAAATGATTTACAAAATTAATAATGATGGATGGAAGTGTGATTGGGATACCTTCAAATTTAATTTTGAATCTATCCAATGATTTTTATACTCATTCTCGAGGTTTCTCCCCATTAACAGATGTACACTTTTCTACAATATCATGGATTTCAGTAGACTCCATGAAGTATATATAATTATTTTGTTCAAAAGTGATATACTTGAAAACCTCATTAAATTTCTCACATGTTATCTTAAAATAAATAAAATATTAGTGATTAAAGAAGATTTTCTTTCACCTCAATATGAACAAAAAGGTTGATATGGTTTTCTGAACCAAGTTTCTCTAGTCTCCATGCTTCCACGTCTGATTTTTAAAATTTATTTATACTTTTATAGAATTGATCTTATCACTCTTACCACTTAATTATGTGAGATACTTATTCTACAATTATCTATAAATTCATATGCATCTACTGATGCAAGATTCATTCTTTTCAAGGATTCTTCTTAAGCTGAAACTATTTTTAAACAGTCTATTACACTATGTATATCAGTATTATATCTCTCACATAGATCTTATTTAATACAATAGCTTTCATTTGTTGACAACCAATCATGAAATTATTCTTATTTAGGTGGATTTGTCATTTTTCCTTCATTACTTACTTTTTCTTGTGCATCATTTAAATTTATGGATTTCTATAATTAGATGGAAAATTCAAAAGAATATATTCTTGAATATTGATAAATTTTTTAGAATTTTGACATATATTTACATGATTATGTTTATTTACATATTTATTAAGAGATTATGAACTCTTATTTATATTCTTCTTAAACTTCTTGTGAGTAATTTGATTTGAAAAAAATTTATATTTCAACCCAAGGCAGAATTTTCACCTTTTATTATTTATATAATTCTCTTATATGGTGCATTTCAACCATTTTCTTTAGATTTTCTACCCATACATGTTACAATTATTTTATGTTCAGGAATTGACATGTTATGAAAACACTCCCATTCCTTGTTCCCAAACTTATAGAAACACAAACAATTGCCTATGAGCCTTATTATTTTCTTTTAAGGTGTAGTATATTTAGATCTCACAGATTTTGAGCCTTGATTATTCTGAGAGGAACCATCACTCATTGGAAAAATTATTTGGGAACAAATTTTTATTCTTCTTTCTACATTTTCCCTTGATGTGGTGGATTTAATAGCATTTTTCAATATCTATATATTCCTAGGGTTTTGGTTTTAAAACTATACCATCACTTGAAACATCATTAGTAAATAAAAAGGTTACTGGGTTATGTGATAACTTCTTTTTAAAGGATATTTCAATTTTATTAGACTTTGATTTTACTCTCTTATTATAGTTACGATCTTCAAAGAACACTTATGTAGCAATATCTCTTATTCCATAAATTTAGGAATTTTCTTCTTGGGATGATTTCTGATTCTTCAATCTCACCTATAACTCTAAACATTTCATGTTGCATTATTTTTCCTCATCCTTAACTAATATTATCTTGTATTCCCAATTCTGATTCATCTTCTTCAGTGGTTATTCATGCATTCTCCTTGATTCTTTTAAATAATTATAAATATACTTCAACCTATTATGTTTATCCTTTAGTTTAGTAATTTGGAAAACCATATAAATTTAGTGAAAATTTTTAAATGCATGTAAAGGTTCTGTAAATACTATCTCAATGAATTATTTCTTACAAACACTTTCTTGAAATTATTCAAAAAATTTATCAAATCTTCCATTTTAATGAGTAATTTTTTCTACATTTGGTTTAATTTTTTTAGAGTGTTGGATATTTTAGAAAACCTAACTAATAACTTATATATATAATAATATTCTTCTCTCAAATGAAATTTTTCATTACAAATAGACTTTAATCCTTCAACAATACATTTTACAACATCTTTTGGGAGTTTTGTCGGATTATCTTTGAATTCAAAAAGATGATCGGAAAGTGATACATAATCATCAAATATTAAGAAATATTATTTAGATTAATCATAATAAAAATAATTATTACAGCATATACCACCTTTTTTCCTTTATTTGGAAGTGTCTCTTGATTCACTATAAGATTATTCTTCAACATCCTTGACTATCTTGTCTTCCTATTCTTCTGAGTCTTGTAGAAATCCCCATATTCAGTAGCTTACTCATTTGTTAATATATATAATTCATCAAGACTATGTAGTATATTTATAGGTGGATCTCACATTGATACCTCTTGTAAATTCCTATGCTAGAATACTACTGAGAGTAGAGGGTTGAATTAGTGGTTTCCTTTTAGGAATTCCATTTCTTATGAATTCCACCAATTGAAATCATTAAGGTTCCTGATCCACCCAATAAAATCTCCCAATATCACTTTGTATGCATTCGTAATAACAAAAATATCACCACATGGTATTTATAAGTTTCAGTTGAAAGGCTTACTCCTTTCAATGTTGGTTATACCCAACAACATAAATTCTCAACTACAATATTTATTTTAAATTATATCAATTCAAGAATAAATGGGTTATACCCCCAGTAATCAATCCTATGATTGTTTTTTATAGCCGCCAGCAATCCAAATCTTCTTCCTTGATTGTTTATACCCCCCAACTATCTCCTACTAACAGCACTAACATAGAGGATTATTTTTATCCCAATTTAACCGAGGACCTTACCTTTGAAATATGTTATGGTTTTTCTCAAATTATTATTTTCATCTTCTAATAATCACTTTACTCAGTGCAATAATGATCACACAAATTATTCCTTCAGCTGAAGCCTCAGCCTCACTAAGATGTGTGAAATTTCTTCACACAATCTTCTCCAATATCATATAAAATTATAATACTTGAACAACATAAAACAACTTCTCAAATATGTATCTCAAGAGTTCTTCATGTTTGCATGATCATACATGAATACATGTACATTTTTTCCACTTCGCTTATCCTTTATTTGATCTCAAACATAGTTCACACACATGGTTTATTCCATTAGTTTAGGTTCAGTGTATATGCTGAAGAAATTTTTATTTTCAAACCCTTTTTACAAGTTCTAGAGTGAATACACACTATCTTCTCCATGTTAAGTGAAACCGAAGAACCTATGATATTAGTGAAAACATTTTAAAGTCATGTTTTTACGCAAAATGGCATGTACTTCTTCCAAAAATTCATGAATTGTCTATGTTTGACCCTTGTGTACAAGTGGAACTATTATTTGTGAATACAGTGTATAAGTGTACACTTATTACTCAATTCTTATAAAAATAATGCAAACCAGGAATGCTTTGCAGATCTCAGTTCTTTGTGAAATAGTATGAGTTTGAAATGCACATGTCAACTACACATCATGTTCTTATTACATAGTGAAAACTAAAAGTAATACAAGTGAGGGTTATCATGCTTCCTTGATTTTTTTTCATGGTGTTATCTTCCTTATAAATCACAATAAGTGTGATATGAACAAGTTTTATTCCCACTAAATCATTCCTTTTGCAATCTAAATTCATCATGGATATCCTCTTCCCTTCAAAAACCAATGGATTTCATAGGTGCTCTATTATATATATGAGATATCCCTCAATATTTATAGAAATCTCTCAATCTTGGGTTTGTATCCTTTTATATATAAAAATTAAAGTTCCTCACAACACCTAGATCTGGTTTTTATTCCAAATCATAGATCCTTCATATCTCTAAAAACTTTTCTGCATGCCGACTTCTTCAATCACCTGATTCATTCAGGTTTATCTCAAATATAAATTGAAAATCATGAAATTAATCTTCTATGTGTATGATATCTACCTTGTGGTGATATCTTAATTTTCATGATATTATCAAATGATTTTCATCTTTTCATGATTCAAACTCATCCATTATGATCGGATCTTCGAACAGCCTCCTATAATTTCTTTTGTAGTTCGGCCAAAGAATCTTCTTCAAATTCTTCACATGCACTCAATACATTATATTACATGCATCAGTTCAGTTTGATCCAAATACCTCATATAGTAATCATAATCAAGGAATATGGCCAATTAAAATATATGGTGGTTCATCCAATGCTCTTATTTACTATATACATTTAGGGATCACTCCATATTTAATATGATAACACATGTTGATCAAATGGATCAGATCAGTTGATTAGGAGATATTGATTATGTCCCAAATTTTAAATGATGTAGCAAAAGTTCCCTGTATAATACATACCACATCGATTATTACCCTAAACTCTAATCTAATATATAACTCAAGTGGTGTGGCTAGTGGCTTGAGATGGCTACTTGGGGTCAGCACCAGCCACAACCTTCACACACACCTCCCCGATCCCACTCCAGTGTGGACATTGACACTCTAAGGACATTATCCATATGCACATCACTCCGACATTCCTTATACAAGGGCCCTACATTTTTCTATACATTTAATATCCACTATTGGTCTTTCTTAGCAAGGTTCCCTTGGGCATGGTCAATCCTCAAGTCCCACATGATCCTAATGTAGAGTTGACCTTAGTAGATCCACTAGTTTTCCCATTATTTTAAAGTAAACTCTAAATAAAAAGGTATATAAAAATAAATTACAATTAGAAATCCACTATCAAATAAAATTCTATCCATCATTCCTTCATATAAAAAATAATATTTTGTGAGGCCAATATATTTCCAATCCTTTCATCTTCTAATCATCATTCAAATCCTCATGCAATAATAATTTCTTCATACATTACATAGCCTTTGTTAATATTCCAAAAATTATTGTAAACAATGTTTCCTTCATAAAACATGTCATGGAAATTTAAGAATAATGAAAATAAATTTCACATTTTATCAAGGATAATTTTTTTAGAATGACATCCAATTCCATTAGATGAATCCATAACAATTCTATAGGCATCACCACTTTATCAAAACTCAAATAACACATATTGATATATCATTCGATATAAATGAATAAATTGGAACAACAATAATAAGGTGACACTAGTAGTTAAGTTCCTCATTTTTTGGTGTTTTCATTAGGATATACTCAGCTAAGATACCCTAAGAGTTAGAATACAATTGGAATGGTTCTCAGTAAATATATATGATAGACTAGATGAAGACATTCTCACTCAACCATCTAAGTGTCATATATGATATTATTGACATGATTTTCTACATAAATAGTTATAGTGGTGAGTTTTATTACAAGACTATGTCATTTTATAGTGAAATATGGATCTTGGTCCAATAATATATATGATTAAATTTAAAATGGTTCATCCATTTAGTGGGTGTGCATTTAATAAACATTCTTATTTATTTAATATAAAACATGATACTCATATGATAAAAGATTTTTTATATATGATTTTCATCATCATTAATAATCATTACATTAATATTAATCTCAGAAAAACAAGAAACTTAATGTAATTAACTTTATAGACTAGAGAAAAACATAAGAACAATTATTAATAAAGAAGAAAATTTTACGTGTAAGAATAATCCATTCATGAGTAACCAAATGTTTAAGTTTCTCAATAAGTAAATATAAATTCTAATGATAATTATAAAATAATTATCTTTTGGTTTAAAAAGGATTATATTAAATAAGAAAAAAGGAACTTATGTATCTTCTCATATATCCAATATGACTGGGTATGTTAATTACATAGATAGAGGGGGATTCTCTATGTATTTTTTTGTATAAAGAATTTATTTTTTCATTATTGGAAGTGTTCAACAATTTGAATGAGTTAAATAAAATTTTACCCGATTTTAAAAAAAATTTATGGATAAAGGAATTATGAATATGATATTTTTATTATACAACTATAATGATAGTAAATGTTAGTAAAATTTTAAACTAGATGAAGAAAAATTAGCTATAAATTCTGATGATGTTTCTTCAATTATCATATTATGTTCATATAAACCTAAATGTTGAGTCGAGATGGAAGGGAATTAATCTAATGTGATGGAATATTCTGTGATACCTGAAGATGTTTTGAAATCCCCATATACATTATACATTAGGTATTAGTGTTATATTAATAAATTCATTGCTTTTAAAGGTAATATGTTACCAAATGTATATTTTAAACATTTTTAAAATATATAAGAGTTGAAAATAAAGTATATAATTGAATATCTTGTAATTTTTATTCATATAATGATGAACAGGGTTGTTGAATTGTGAAACTTATTTCAATTGAATTTATAAATCTCAAATGAATTTGAAAAGGATGGGTATTTTCATCTTATTTCACTTATTTGATAAGAAGAATTTTTTTAGAAAGAAGTTATTATGAGAAAAAGAGATGATGGACTTAATAAACATGTTTTATGATACATTGGATTCTATATCATATATGAGAATAAGAAAAAGGATAAAAATGTTTTATCAGTGATAAGAGTGTCTATTCAATTTTTTTGTTAAAATATAAGGAATTTGATCCCACCATTGATGAAATATTTAAATAATGCATTATTATATTCATTATAATACTCCAATCATATAGAATACCATATATTATATGGATAAAATGGTTTATTTGTTAAAAATCACATTAAAGTAAATAAATATTATCTTCTAACACAAAGGAGTTTGTGTACCTTTTCATGATATTCTGAAAATAATATAGCATCTAAAAGGATAATGGGAGTATGTTTAGACATTGAAAAGTTCAATGTTAAAAAACAAAATATTATACTCACAAAAATAAAAAGTGAAAGTAACTTAATATCTTAAACAGTTTAGGGTATATTGGAAAAAGATTAATGTAAAGAGTTACATTATGAACCAAAATATTTCAAGGAAAACATTGAAAAAAAATCATGAATTGTGATTGTAGTGATGAACATAGAAATAGTTATAAGTATAAAACAGAAGTTATTAACATTGTTAACATTTTATGTTGTAATTTAAAAGAGTTTAAATGGTATGTTTGAAGAGTTTTATATTAGTAATATGATTTCTAAGTCTCACCATAATTTAAATTGATTTAATTTGATAATTGAACTCACTAAAAGAGTTTAGTATGCGTGATTTATTAGATGGTCACATAGAGGTGTGGTAGTAATACATAGTAAAGTAATGAGTTTAACAAAACCCTAAAAGTGAAAAAGCATAATGTTGATCTGAATGTTTACCATATATGGTATGATGAGATAGGTATATATGTATATTTTGTTTAATATTCTTATATATGTTTTAGAATATAAAATATATCATTTTATAACAAAATTAAATCTCCATTTTATCATTATTTTATGATGGATATACATACCCATGAACTGAAATGATAATTAACCACTCAAAGTATGATATTGATTTATCCCAAATAGATGTTCATCACTAAGAATTATAGTTGGAGAAACAATTGTTAAGGTTATCATGAGTATTATTTTTTCATTGGGATATATATTATGGTCATGAGACACAAAATAGGTTTTATTCACTAGATGACCCACAAAGTATATTATATGAAGGGTCATACACTATGTCTTTGTAATACTAGGGGTGAATGATTGATATTAAAATTCAACCAAATCTATGTTTAGGGATATAACATTCATGATAATATTTATACCTTGACACCTTTATTACAAAATCATTAAGGATTATCTAATTAGAGGGTGTCTAGGTATGTTGTAGATATTGTCTTTAGTTGGAGCTTAACCAATATAGGACTTGTCCTCTAATATGATGTGTATGGAATATAGGCCCTCAAGTGGGACATATTGAGTAAGTGTATAACCATAACTAGATGACACATATGATGTGATTATCTATCAAATAATGATAATTTAATGTTCTTATATATAATGGTGAATTTCATGTGATGTATTCATCAACCCTCATATTATATACTCAATTAATTGAGAGAATTTGAGTAGATAAAAGTGACTGATTTTTTTTCTTGTGGTCACTTGATGACTTAAATAATGGGGTCGTATGAAAATTAATGTTTACATTTGATGTATCTGGTGTAAACAAGTATAGAGATTCATGTGTTTGATGGAGATCTCCACAGATCTATTTGTATCATGAGTTGTAGTTATACATTTCTAAAATATTATATTTTCTTACATTTATGAATTTGTGAATGTATATTTATTATTAATTATACAAAGCCACATGGGATCACACTTTGTTTTTATCTAAATAGGTATTGAGTTTAACATAAATAGATTCTCTAAAATTTCTTTATATTTTATCTAAATGAATTTTTTATTTTTATTCTTAAGGTATTTCATATGATATTATACAAAGTGAAGTTAATGATAACATTCTAAAAGTTTTTAAGATGATATCCAAAAGGATTTTTTGTTATTTTTTTATATTTTAATGTATATAATAAAATATAAGTTGAAATGGAATAAATTGTATAAGGATTTAGTATAAGTGGGATATAAAAAATGAGGTGGACTTAAAGTCTTATACATATGAAATATTTTTCACATTTCATATGGTAAGATAAGGGTGTCATAGAGTATCATAGGCCTGATAAAAATGATTATTACAATCCTTTGGTATATTAGTTATTATGATATAGTGTTATCATATAAGACTTCCTTGGTTATATCATTTTTTATAAATATTAACATTCATTTCACTATGTGTCTTAAAATTCCATGGGAAGTCAAATGAAAATAATTTTCATTAAATAATATCATGTATTTTATATCATTACTTAAAATTTAACAAGATTAAATGTTTGGGACGATAATTTAAATGATTTCATGTGGCGAATGTATAACCATTAATATAATTTACTATTATATTATGTAATGTAAGTAGTAAATTCATGATGTATTGTCAAGGCTTATAAAATAGGAAACAACCCTAAATAAGGGTATAAGATCTTCACAAAACATTAGAAAAATACCTATTCCCTTTTAAGATCTATTTATTCTTCATCCTTTTCCTAGTTAGGTGCTAGTATATCATGGATTTGTGGATGATCATACCCAATAATTGAGTGATTTTTCAAACCCATAGATACATAATTGTGGAGGGAGTCCATTTTCTACCTTTTAAGAATCTTCATCAAGAACATAACAGAATATTGAGGAAATATAGGTCATCGGTGTAAGGTATAATATATGATTATTTTAATTTTAAATGGTTTTAGTTACATCTTTTAATGAGGTTTCTAGTTGTTTACACTATTTTTATTAAGTGTTAATATATCCATAGAAACCCAATAAGGGTTAATTACTGGTGGTGGTTTTTATCTCTACCGAAGTGTTAAATATCACATCACAATTTATCTATTCCATTGAATCCCTTAAGTATTATAGATCATTGCACCTTACTAAAATTTATATGGGTACATAGAAATGGTTTATGTAATGTGATTAAATTTTTTAACATTATATGAGAAACAAATATAAATTAATTGAGTAATTAGAATATATAAGAGTAATTGAGTATGTATGTGAAACATACTATTAAATTATTGGTTTATAATCGTGTAGATTATGTATGTGATAGATATAATGTTAATGGTGGGACTATATATATATTAATTAATTAAATATCTACATTTTATATTCATTTTAATATGAATAAAATTTTGAAAGGCCTTTATCAATAAAAAAACATGGGTTGTTCTTAGATAAGTATCAATGTTTTCTCTTATATTAGGCGGAAATCCTAAGAATTATATTAATGTGAATGTTGGTTGACACTAGAATAGGTAACCCAATAAAATAGAAACCTATGGGATAGAGTGTAATATATTGATGACATGAATTGGGATAGTTTTTATCTTCTCAACATTCAAGTAGTTGTGATAGTTATAATTAATTAGAGTTTTAACTAAATATATATGACTTAAGTGACTAGATTAGATGAGTTAAGACATATTGAAATATAAATCATATTTTAATGAACATATAATATTAAGGGGTGTTATTTTATTGGGAGTATATTCAATAAAATAATATATTGAAAAATATCATACATGTCACTAATAATGACACATATTTTATTATAGACATTCATGGAATCGCACAAAAATTAAAATTTATCAATAAGAATAGTCCTTGATAAAGAAAAAATTAAATGTAAATCACTTCATTGATTGGTATAATATTTTGATAATTTTTTTAAAACATAAGGATTAATTATATTTTATAAAGAAAGTTATCCATGATGAACCTACTTCCATTAGCCCTCATATTAATAAGGATTTTTATAAGAATCATATAAAATATTCTTTGGATGTATTGTATTTAAAAAAAGATAACATGATTCAAATGATTATAATGAAACATAAATTAACAGTTTCATTCAATATGATTGATAAACATACAGATAAATATCAAGGGAAAGACATAATTGAATGGTATGATGTAATGAATATTTTTTTTATAGATCCACATGTCTGAAGGAACCCAATTTTCTAATCATGTGAATAAAATATTTGGGTATAAAATAACATAGAGATACTAGGGATCACTATTATGAATTATATAGACATTATTTAATACCTTCAATAAGTTTTTGTGATCATTTAATCATTTCATTATTAATTTTTATATTGAGCATGGATATTTAAACCCTTCCTAAGATTCTTTGTATATTGTGAACAATGAAGAAAAACCTAAAAATTTCATGTCATATCATGGTGATGAATAAAAGAATGGATAAATTAATTTCCAACAATAATAAGTCTGTAAAGTCCAAGATTCATATATTTTCACTAAAAACTATGAAATTCAGCATTAAAAGGGAATTAAAATGATTAATTTCAAAATAATTAGTTATTTGGAAGTGTAATTTTCCTTAGTAATTTGATATGATTAAAAAACAAAGTGGTAATTTTTAAACAATAATAGTTATATATATTATAGAAATAAATTTATCTTACTCTAGGACACAAACAAAAGATACCGGATTTTGCATCAATAATGTGAAACTATTTAGATAATTAAGGAGAATTATTAAGGGATAAGTGGACCTATGATGGTTTTTTCAAGTGTTGTATATTTATGGAATGATTCTAATTGGAAATTACATTCCAATATTACAATAAATGAGTGAATAATTAGGATATTTCTTCACAGTGAAGGATCTTGATAAATAATCATACTTACATGGTATAAATATCTATAGATATATATTCAAATGAATTCAAGTCATTGTTCAAAACACATAAATTTGTAAAGTGTTAAAAGTTTTAACATAAGAAATTCTAAAAAGGGTTATTTAATAAAGTTTCATTAAATGTGTATTTCAAATACGTAGTCTCCTTCAAATATTTAAGAATGTGAAAACATGAAAAATATTTCATATTTTTATATTATTTTATTATTTATGTTTTCCATGTTATATAATTATGCTGGTGTATCATATGGATTAAGTATGCCAATATTATAAAAATAAATTACCACTAAAATTCATTTTTTAGACATATATAATATCCTTAAACACTTGATAAGAACAAATTATGTATTCACAGTCTTTGTGGGTGAGGAAGGTATCACTATAAAGTGGTAAACTAATGCTAGTTTCTACATTGAAAAAGATAACATTATATGTCATTTTGGATTTGTGTTTTTCTTCAACGTTGGAGCTATAAGATCAAAAAGTTTTGAGAAACCAAAAATTAAAAATTCCAAAAAAAAATAAGATAAATATAGAATAGAATAAAATGTGGATAAATAATATTCTTGGATAAATAAATTCACAAAAAAAACTAGTGGTTTTCAAAATTATCATGTATCCAATTAAACTCTACTAATATAATAGTAGATAAATTTCACAAGCTAAGGAACCCAAGTATCCTTAAATATATGACCATATTAGTTGTCAATATCAACTCATTCAAGAGATTATTTATTGATATTAATATATTTAGAGTTCCTATAAATGATATTATCATAGAACCTCTAACAAAACCCCATACATAATACTAGCATGAAATCCAAACTAATTCACTTATTATTAAATTCAGGGGTGATTATTTTTAGTGAGGTTAGAAGATTATTAGTGTTTATACCCTAAAATTAGTTATGATTTGTTGAATTATAGACATTTTGTATCATGTAATATATATTTCAACACTAAAAATAATTTCCAATAAGGGTCAAAGGAAAATAATATCCAAAATAAGATAAATCAAAGGAGTTGGATAGACTCTTATGAATTCCAATTATTCATGTCTATAAAATGAGATATTTTATATGTACATAATTGCATGATCTAGCATAATAATTCCATAATCCTCATACATACATGATATTAAGGCCTATAAAGACACCTTAGATCTCTATTTTTATATATTTTTTGAATTTTCTCTACCTTTTTTTAGGAATTGAAAGTGTATGATCTCTCATAAACCTAGTTTTTACACCTTACACAATATGAACCAAATGAAAATACATGAAATATTATAGTTGAGAATATTTATGTGAATTGAAAAATATAATCCCTTCAACACATTTATAAATGCTTGATATTTTTCCACAACCCCCTTTCATGAAGAACAGCCTTTGTGCAAGCACTCACAGCCTCATGTAAGATATGGTTTTGAAAAATGCCTATATTTCATGAAAAAAACTTCACTAAAACACATTTATTTCCTCATCCCTGAAAAAAAAATCAAAAAGTTTTCATAGATCATTGGACCCACATCTACCCAATCATGATTTTTTCATAAGAACTCTTTATACGCAACCACCTTTCACCTATGATCCCTTTTCATTGCCCAAGTGTTGTCATTATTTCACATAGGCTCCACATGTATCCTTATTAAGTAGAAGAATGATCCAAATATCCCAATATGTAAGCCCCACTAAATCCATTATTTTCATCCATTTCATGAATAAAAAATTTCATAATTATATTAAACATTATATACTAGTCTTGTAACCCAACATTAAACTTTATAACTCTACGTTCATGGGTTTTGATTCTTTTTTCAAAAAGATCCGTCGGTTTCATACATGAGGTTCAATACCATTACCTTAACACAATTAATCTCCAACCATATCTACCTCAATAGGTTGTGTCTTTGAATATTGATCGCCATTTTAGAGAGAACCAAACCATCTAGAGAATACCCATCAGACTCTAAATAGTATGTGTCCCCACTGGAATATATACTATGAAAATCCCCATTAGACTTTATCTTATGTAAACCCTTATATGATGTGCATAATAGAACCAACCATACCTATGTGACGAGTATAAGAGAACTCATTTTTAATTTATTAGGATCCTAAAATTTCTTATGCGATGAGAATAGGATGAGTAATCTAGATGACTCATTCTCCCTTATGTGATGAGTATAAGATTTCATGTGTGATGAGTATAGGATTATCCTTCATTATATGATGAGGATATAATTCCCTCTTGACCTGACATTACAAATACCTATGTGACTATATTTTAATAACTTATTATTCCTTAAATATTGAGAATAATATTCCTTATGTAATGAACATACGATGTATTATGAGATTAACATATGATTCCATTTGTGATGAGCATAGGATTCCTTATATGACGAGTATAGGATACCTTATATGATGATAATAGGAGGCCTTATGTGATTAGAATATGATTCTTTATGTTTTGACCATAGTTTTCATTATGTGATTAGAATAAGATGTTCTCATGGTTTAATATGTAGTATATACCCAAATTCCCCATTATGTGACAAGCATCATGGCCTGACATGAGGAAGATAAAATAACCTTCTCATTCAGATATATTATCATAGACCAATCTTATAAATTATTTATAAAGTACAAGAATCCATCAAGTACTAACATTAGGAAGTTATATATAGAATATTCCCATATACCAAACACAAAAATACCATTTGACCTAATGGTTGTTTCCTTTCTATGGAAAAAAGTTATGCAATTAACCAATGTACACATAGATATTGTGTTAGGAATAAGATTTATGATCACATATTAAATCTATTAAGTATTCCCATACTAGGAAACAAGATCCTCCATGATATGTTTTGACATCCCATACTCACATTTATAAATGTTGATACCATTGTCACCCTAGTGAAGATAATATAACTACCTTTAAAAGAGGTAACATGAGACTTGGATCAAAAATATTCTAGTAAAATAAAACATGGGAGTCATATAAGAAAGTTTTAAAAAAAAATTAGTGAAATTAGTGTGATTATATTATCCTCCAACATCAAGGGGTTGAGTAAAAATTTTCATTGGAACTATCAATCATCAAGCATTTATTCACATATTTCATAAACTTCCCTAGAATTATAACTATTGAGAACACTAGGTGAGGAGCCCATTTTCCTTTCCAATAGACATGGGAGCAATGAGAGTACCTATGATTCTTATGAAATATATATATTCTAGTATATGTAAATTTCATATTCTTATTCTTTGGATGTCACTACTACCTCTCAAAATTCATATAAGCACCCCTGTCCCCAAGTAGTGGTTCTAACCTCTTCCCTATATTCTAGAAATCCTTACCCCCTTTCCCTGATGAAGGTAATACATAAAACGGTCCTAAATTAACTTTTATACCACTATTAACATGAACTAATCATAGTCTCCAAGTAAATATATTAGAATTATCTTGAATACTTGGATTCATGATAGCATCACCAATAGAAATGGTCCTGAATGAGGTAATTACCACCAATTACCACTACCAAATAATTCAAGATTCTATACCTAGAGCACGTTGATTCCACATTACCCTAAATTGAGGTAGCGGAAGGTTTTAAATGTGTCAATGACACATATACCACCTAGAAGTATCCAATTATATCTATCTTTATCCAATATGTCCATAAATTAAGGGATATGCCTCCCATGGATGAACAGGTTAAGGTAGCTTCCATTCAATCAAACTAAACTCCAACTATATGGAATCCATTCTATGAGAACACCATTATCATTACTTTGTGATCATCCGCTCCTACAGTTTTAATCACTCTTGAAGTTTTTATCACTCCTATAGTTTCTTCCACTATGTGAGTAAAATTTCTCATCAAACTGGGATTGGGACATCAAAACCAACTGAGCATATTGGGTCTACTCTTCCGACCACTAACACCACTAAAAACTATCATTGAGGAACTCCCCATGTTGAAGAATTGAACTTCCCTAATTTTAATCCCTAGGGTAATGTGATTACCTATTTTCATGGAGCTCCTCCCTATGACACAAAGTATATTTCCATTGTAAATGATTTCCATGACTTAAATAATCTCACACATGGGGAGATTTTTCACAAGAATTTGTGGTTTAACAAGGGTGGTTAATGATAGATCACCCTCAATATATCAAAATCAAAGGATATAGTAGATTCAAAGGAAATATTTATTCCTCCATATCTATAACCTCTGGGGTAAATCACTCATCATATGAGGATATCCTTTACCGAGACAAAAACTCACAAAATCTTGAGGTCACTCTACAAATTATTATACATAGAAGATGTATTTCACTCTTTCTAGGGACTATCCAGGACAAGGTCACTATCACTATTAGTATACATCCCCTATATATCCACATTGAAGGTGTTGGGATATCAAGATCCTTCCTAGAATTCTCAAGAGATAAGAGCCTCCCAGTAGAGCCATAAGAACCTAGAAATTTCCTTTAAAATGAATATTTATGGTCAAAATACTATAACTAAATTCAAATAATGTTTTATCCAATTGATTAAAACCCTTATTTAGCCTTAGGAAGGTTTTTTTAGATAATTGAACTCCCATCTATAGATCTATAAAATAGGATATCATTATCACTCCTTCCTCTAACTTCCTACCAACCTTAAATAGAAGACCAAAGTGACTAAGAAAAATACCCATATCTGAACAACATAAGGAATATCTAAACTTGTGGAACGCTTGGGATACTGACCATATTTTTCTGTATTCTATCCAAATATAAAACCAAACATCTCTATCAAAGTGTTAATTTCTAAAAATCATATAGTATACCTTTAACAGAACTTGTGAGTAATGTGAAACCACCTTTAGATCGATAATTGAGATATTTCAAGAGATCTAATCCTCTTTAGGACCACAAATAATAGTCTTAAAATTTAAAACTCATTAAGATTCTTGTGGATAAGTATTTGGACTCTACTGATTGTATATAGAACTTTCAAAAAGTAAATACTATAATTCTCATTATTTTACAATAGATCATTGAATAGGAATCTCACCATGTTCATGTTAGATGATGTGGAGTATTCCTACCTACTTATTTTGTCTCTCAAATTATGATAGTGGGATACAAAATCTAGTCCCTACAAATATATCAATAATTATTTTACAATGTCCATCACCATGGGTAATTTCATCACAATCAATCCCCCTAAAAATCTTGATTATAGTACCGGTGATGATGTAAGAAGTGAATATTTTCCTTTATAATACCATCCATGATAGGTGAACCTTCTTAGAGATGTCCACATCCATCAAAATAGACCAGCCATCGGCCCTGTGATCCTTCCCATTATACCATTCCCAAACACCCATCAAAGCCATTATAAAGAAAATGGTATGTCTGATATTTTAGGCATGCCTAAATCTATATAAATACAGGCTTCTCATAAATAGGTGTTATATCTTTTCAGATTAATATTTAACACCTTACACAATCTCACACCTGTGGACCTTAAAACATTAGTGTATTTTGAGACTAGGTACAAAATATTCTAATCTAGTGAAAAAACTTCAACATCTCACATAAATATCTTCCCCATTAGTAATATTCACTAACATACCATAATTAAAACCTTCTTTCATAACCTGGGGAAAGAAAACCTAAGAAAGGGTGAGAATTGATACTCAGTAAGGGTAAAAAAAGGAGATATATAATCATAACATGAACATTATGATATGATAACATGATCCTAACATTTGAAAACCAAAACCTATATATCAAAAATCTAAATACTGAGTAATGGAATAATGATTGGAAGTTTACATTTATTAATCATAATGAAATAAAAAAACAAGATCCATGAAAACATAAAATTGGAATAAGACATGGATTTGTGGAATATACATTATCATATAACATTTTGACCTTGTATAAACAGATATAGGACCACTAATTAAGTTAAGGACATGAAATTGGGTCCTCGCATAAACCTGTGGACATGAAACTTGATCCATTCATAACATTATAGACATGAAAGAGAGGTCTATGCATAACACTTTGAACATGTAATCAGGTTCATGTATAACATTGTGAACATGTAATTGGTTCAAGTGAAATATTTTGAACTTGTAATAAGGTTCCTTCCTAACATTATAAATGTGTAATTAGGTTCACAAAAAACATATTTACTTATAAGTATTCCATATTTACCCAATCAATTAAAGGGAGATATAGGTCCCACCAATCACATAATGAAAATCATATATATGTGTACCACAAGATAATAAAATATTCATCATATCATAACCAAATAAATAAAATTACTTTCATAAACATTTCATCATATCATAACCTATGGAAAATATACTTGTTTCATAATAACTTTCTCATTTCATCAAATAATAACCCATAGTAAAATAAGTGAGTATCACAAGAATTTTATCATGGTATAACCCACAGAAGAGAAACATATTTCATAAACATCTTGGGATGATAACCATTTAGGGGAATAATAATAATGGTGTCCTTGCTTCGTATCCCTAACAAAGCATAAATTACATCAATGGATTTCATCTTAGATGGAGTATGATTTTGGAAGATCACTTGGAAAATTTCATGAGAAAAATAAATTTTCAATGAAAATAAATTTTTAAAACAAAAAATTCATAATTTTTTTTGAAATCATTTTCATTGAAAATAAATTCTAAAACTTATAAAGGGATATTTTAAAAACCATTTAAATCATTTCCAAGGTAAAATATATTTTCCACTTTGAATTTTTTTTAAAAAAAATAAATTAAAATACATTTATTTGAATATAAAATTGAAAACTAATAAATTAATATTACATGAAAATAATTATCATGAAGGTGTAAAATTTCATTAAATCCATACTTGTTAAAACAAATATTTCTTTTACATTTTTTATGAAATCTAAACTATGATTTTTTAGAAAAATATATAAATATTTCTTTCAAAAATTTATTTACAAAATCATATATTGGTAAAAATTTATCTAATAAATCATTTTAATAATTTAATAACATTTTTTTAAAAAAATATTAGAAAATATGTTTTTGGATGAAAAAAATAACCAAATTGAGAAATAAAGATGATTTTTCTAAAAAAACATTTTATCGATTACGCTAAGTAATATGGAGTGGGAAAAGTAATATTACTTGAAAATTTCATGATTAACCATAGGAAAATAAAATTAAAGATAATTCATGTGAGTTATATAATAATATTTCAACTTTATAGAGTTAATCATAAACAATCCCGATAAATGATAAGATTGTAACATAAATCCATTAACGCTTTCATAACATTTGAAACATAATCCCTACAAAATATATATCTTAAAATGGATATGTAATGCCTATTTTTTTGGAGAAGAATCATAATATACATTCATGATCATTATATACACCACATAAAATAAATTTTTGGTAAATATGGCATGTGTCTCTTAGAAGTAAAAAAATTGAGATAAAAATCCATTAATTTAAGTCTCAAATTTTTTTTGTACACATTATACCCTCCATTATAATAAATTTAATTTTATTATAGGAATATTATATATATACAATTATATATATATTATACCATATATTAATTATTTATAACCATTTATTTCCTTTTTGTTACCAATTCCTTGTTAATATCATGTTTTGGGTAATAACTGCTTTGTTTTTCGTATAGGTTTTAATTTGTTATTTTTGGTACTCTTAATTAGATCATAGTTCCATCATATATAGTATAATAATAATGACATAATTATAATATTTATACATCAATTATAATTTTCAAAAAACTCATGAAATATGGTTTTGATAAAATAAATATGTTAGGATCCTAGTGATGGTAGGTTGTACGAACGCATCATTTACATTTCCATTTTTCAAAAATAATTATGGAAAGTAGGTAACTAATTATTTATCTTTAAAAAGTTATAATAACATCTTAAATAAAATATTATTCATTTAAATATACTTATAAATATTTTCCATTTGGTTTGGTGATGAAAATAAAGGGTCACATCACTTCGTGAAGGCAGTTGTGCACACGTACACGAACGACGTTACCATATTTTAGTGAGTGAAAAGGTAATAAATAAAATCATATATATTATCTTTGTATAATGATAAATATTTAATTAATATAATAATTATTTCATTAATATAAAATATATTCATTAACATTGTCCTTATTTTCTTCCATATAATGAGTTAGTGAAAAACGAATTGTATCACTTCGCATGGTGGTATTCCATTGTACGCATGAGATACGTTATCATATCCCCCGCAGAATAGAAATTAAAAAGGTCTATAAGATATAATAACATCATAGGCAAAATTATTCTCTATATATATAATATATATACTTTATTTCCATTATCATACCCAACCGTGATAGGTGATAATGGAAAAACGAATGTCATTGGTTCGTGAGGCGGTAGTCTCTCGTACACATGAATGAAGATTTTGTAACCTATTTGATGGAATTGGGGATGTGTGTAGGTCATAAAATTAATATAACAAGATATATTTATATTTAATATACTATTTTTTATATTATAATGGTTAAGTAATAATTTAAGTGGGTTGAGGAAGAAGTAAACAAAAAATTCTCATTGAAGAACATTACATATTCTTCAGGTAACAATGTTAGTTTTTGAACCAAAATACTTCCTAGGTTGAATTTACTCCCAAAATAAGGATTATAAGATGATATTAGTGAATTTGGAAAGTGATTTGGTCTAGTATTGGCTGAACCAAAAGTGTTTTAAGGTGTGAAGATGAGAGAACATGAGGTGGACATTTATAAGTGAGTTGAGTGGAACACTTGTATTGTCTTAGAAGAAAAATGTGTACCCACATTTCTAACAAGAAAAATGGTTAAATATTGAGTATTTATAAGCCTTATAAATTATATAATTCTAATATTTCCAGAAAAATATATTTTATATAAGTTTTTTTTGACATTATAACCCTTATCTTTTTAGTTTAACCCATTGGTAAACCAATTTTTACGTTTACTACAGTAAATAAATTTTATTGTTTTTATTGTTTATTATGGTAAAAACTATGTTGAGATTGTTAGATAATATAAATTATGATGGTTAAAAATATTTAATCCATTTTTATAAATTCTATTCACATGAGTGTAAAATTTTAATTTAAAATAAATTCAGAAGATGTGATGAGAAATAGGGGTTTCAAAGTGAAAATGTTCAAAAGCTTACATGGATTTTATAAAAATGTAATATAAAAATGATTATAATGATCTAAAATAAATTATTATATATATATAATTTAAATAATTTTATTTTAAATCCAACTTAAAATATAATTTAAATTTATATATAATTTAATTGAAAAACATAGTTTTTAATTAAAAATATGTATTTTTCATCAAAAAATTAATCCTATCAAAAAATTAAAAAAATAACCATAAGATAATTTTTACAAGACTATTTAAAAAATTTAATTAATTTCTTAAAGATAATTTTTTAAAAATATTACAAAATTAGTTTTAAAATATGTTCATGGAACATAAATAAAATAGTTTTTTATAAAAAAATACATTTTTGTGCATAAAATTGGATTTATTATTATCTATTTTCTATAAAATGCATAAGATGAATGATAAGTATCTGATTAAAAATATAAAATATAAATTTAATTAAATTTACTAACAAAAATTTGTTTTTAAATTTTTATGGTAGAATGTGGTTGTTTTCATAAAAAAATTCAAAAAAATATGTTATTTCCAAATAGTGTTTATTCTCATTTTTATTAATTTTTCAGCAAAAAAATCTTTTTATAAACATATTTAGACTATATATTTTCAAAATTTGGTTAACCATATTCATACCATCCATTCCAATGTCTTGGTGATTACTATTATATTAAATAAATATATTTTAATAGTATCTTATGGTTTTTTTAAAAATGGTGGGGCATGTATTGAAAGTTACATTCATTATTACATATAATTGAAGGTAAAATCAGTGTTTCATATAAAAAATATATCAAAAAAATTAAAATTATTTGAAAAAAATATATTTCACAAAATCTCAATGTGTTACATTCTACAACCTTAAAATGAATTTCTCCCTTGAAATTCATCACATTAATACCACCAATTGAGGATACTTCTTCTTTAGTACATCCTCATGTTTCCAATTATCTTCTTCAAGATGGTTATTTTACCAAAAAAAACATCGACTAGTTATGTGGTCCTTTTTTTGTAACCTTCCATGTTCGATCTATAATCTCTAGTGGTTCTTCCTCACAAGGAATATCATACTCTAGAAGTACCATCTCTAAGTTCAGTATATGTGATGGATTAGGTATATACCTTCTCAGCAGAGATAAATTGAACACGTCCTAAACCTGAGATGGTTTCTTTGGAAGCTTCAATTGATAATATCTGGTCCTAATATGATCAATAATTTCCTAGGGATCAATATACCTAGGGATTAGTATTCTCTTATTTATTCCATGGATATATTCGTAGAAAGAACTAATCATCAACATAAAAATTATCGATCATGTCAACTATTACCTGCATAACATTTTTTTCAACTTTTCCCAGATGTTTTTTTAATGTATCAAACATTATTTTCAATTTCATTATTTATCTTAGGTCCCAGTATTTTTCCTTCTGCATCTTCATTCTAGTATGTTAGATTTCTAAACTTATTTCTATAAAGGTCTTCAAAAGTATTCATTTGAATTATTGATAGAAAGATACTCTTAAAATAAAACTCAACTTGAAGAAGGTGTTTAACCAACCACCTTCAAAATCCATAGAAAAAGATCTTATCATATCATCTAGGTTTTGAATTGTTCCCAAATACTAATCAATTCTCTCAGGATGATAAGTTGTGTTAATACACATCTCCATAACAAGATCTTTTTGATGACTTCACCAACAAAATGAGGAAAAATTCTTATTTCAATCATGTATATATTAATGTTTTACCCCATTAAACCTTACCACTTTGTTAATGTATATTATAGAAATATGATTCATAGAGAAAACATAAATGGTAGAAAAAAAGTGTGCTAACTTTATATGGTGATCAACTACAACCCATAATTACCTCAACATCAAGGATAAGATACACCCTAAAATTTACTAGTACCATTAATTATATGTCCAAAAAGTGTAAAGTAATTCCTCCCAAAATTACTTTTTCACTAAAACATATATAAAAACAATGATTTTAATTGAAATAAATGCCTCTTAAAATATCTGTAATTTTGGTAAGCTCTGATCACATAAAAACTCAAAGGGGTTTTTAATGAGATTAATCTTATAGTCAACCTTAGACTCATAAATTCATGATGGTATACAGAACTCTTAATTTAATATTATATGGAGACATATAGACTTATATATATTAATTAACACTTTTTTGTTATATAAGATCTTATCTTATACAAAAACATTTTCAATGGAAGCAGGGGTTCATCCCTATACCGATAGAATATCAAATGTGATTTAATTATTCCAAAAAATATATAGAGGTATATAATTAAATTAAATTTCACTAAAGGATTAACATTTATATTTTAAAAGGGATTATTAATTAAAAAAATTAAATATGAAATTACCAACTAAGGAGGGGAGGATAATTGTTCCCTAATTATCATGAATCACATCATCCATTACAATTTCATAAGATTTACATTTTTCCTTTGTATTTATAGGTTGTTGTAGATTATCACCTAGATTAGCCCTTGGATTAGGCCCATGATTTTCATAATTCCAAAAATCCTTGAACATGAAACACTAGAGTGTAGTTGGTACATTCTATTGAGCTCTCTTTCCATTCATTTCATTGATTTTCCTCTTCACGCTACTTCTATATTCTTTTTCTTGTTAGCTAGTATTTCCATACTTAAGATGCCTTATTGATCATTTTAGGATCTTGACTAAGTGATCCTTACTACAGTTTTAGTATATAGGAGTTTTAAATTTTTTCTACCCTATATGTGTTATATCATTGGAATTTTCATGGAAACCTATCATGTTTTACTCTCATTGGAACTGAGAGGGTTTCAATCTTTTATTTCCAGTTTTAGTGCAAATAAAATTATTTTTTAATAGAATCCAAATTCCCTTATAGATAATTCCATTTTGATATTTAGTTATCATCCACTTAATAATTAGTCAACCTTATTTTTAGGATGAATGATAATTCCAAAATGGTACCTCACAAGTCTCATAAAATTTGTTTTAGGGTTACCAATAGATTTATCCTCCTTCTTTTTTAGATCTATAAATTCCTTCTCCATTTTTGAATGATGAATATTAGTATTGTACTTACTAAAAAATAATATTTGAAACTTATCCAACTTCATGGAGTCAATTTCCTCTTATTTACTATTATTCTTAGTAAAATTACACAATTTATCTTCCATTCCTTCTAAATGGCAGACATCCTAAATTAATTATTCATTATTTTGACTCTAGATAATGGATAATACATTTTCAGTGGTACTGACCCATTTCTCAATAACTAGTTGATTAGTGAAACCCCTGAATCTAATGACCCAAAATTTAAGTACATGTAAATTACATTTCTTTTTTATAAAAATTAATAAATTACACAAATAGATGCCCAAAGACTATATTAGTTTAGTTTCATTATAAATATGGAACACAATCATCTGACTTGGTGAAAGATATTCAAGATCTCCCATATAGATATTCCCCTTTAGTTTTTCTAACTACAACATTTCATTGTATCATGGGGAAAAAATCATAAAAAGGGTGATATAAAATACTCAGTAAGGGTAAACATAGAGAACATCAAAAAAACATAAACATAAGAATGTAAAAACATGAACATAAATTTTTAATATCAAAATCTTCAGTGATGAATTTTTTTTGGCAATTTGTAAGGCATAAATCATAAAGGAACACAAACCATGATAAATTACCATTGACATGAAATAGGGAATTGTGAAAAAACATAAGCATAAAAAATCATTTCCATATTATCTGAGGCTTAGTTACAAGACCATAAAAAAGTATAAGTCCATTACTGAACCAAGTTTACACCTCATTAGATCCTAGCAATACTGAACTACATTTACTTTTCATTACATCCCTATATTACTAAACTGAATTTACTTGTCATTATATTCATTTCGGTCTCAAGAGATATAAATTTGTACCCAATGTATTTGAGGTATATTTAGGTTCCACCTATCTCATAATAAAATCATTTTTATGTGTTCCACAAAATCATAAATCATTTATCACAGAATAACCGAAGGAATAAAATGGGTTTTTAACATCATTCCATCATAATCCATAAAAAACAAATGGATCTCACAAATAGAATTCCATCATAAATACAATAAAATCATAGTAATAATAGGTAAAGAAACATAACCCTATTTAAATAATTTCATCTTAGATGGAAGAAAATTTTGATAAAAACACTTAATATTAATTCATGAGGAAAATATCATTTCCTCATCAAAAATATTTTATTTTCTCAAAATGTCATAATCTTTTAAAAGAAAATAATTTTTATGAAAATAAACTTGAATTCATGTAGTATAAGATTTATATAAATATTGTGTTATGAATATTTAAAAATAATTTCATGTTGTATAATTTAAAAAAACATTTTCCTCATACTTTTTCTAGAAATGTCAAAAGTTACCTCGAATCGAATAATGAAAAAAGATTCCCTTCATACCATGTAAAAATACACCAATGGGTAAAATTGAATTTTAAAAAGTTTAGAAGAATATAAATAGTATTAAATATGTATAAAACATGTACTTGGATGATAATTATACCACAATAAATACATACTTATAATAAAACTCAGATAATAATGAGATTGAAAAATTATCCATTACTTTAGATATGTTATTCATTATATGTTTCTGAACCTGCTATATAATGATTTAATTAATTTCATTTACTTATTCTAGAATCATATTTATTTTTATGATATAATATATGATGATATTATTTTCTATTTGGTGATAATATTCTATTATTACTCATTATTCGAGTATTAACTACTTCATTTTGAAATGCATGTTTTGTCGAATAAGATCCAGTTCTCCATATTAGGTTATATTAATATCATTCCAAAATGATATTAACATAATTTATATCATGTTTATTTATTCTGTACATTTATATAATCATGATTTAACGGATATCATGAAGAATGAATTGCATCCCATTGTGGTGATGGTAGGTCGTACATTCGCACCAGCAATGATATCATTACTTAAATTATGAAATGGTATCAAAGTGGACAATATATATATATTGTTACAGAATAAATAAAATGTTATAATAATCATATATATTTATTATTTCCATTATTATACCCATCCAAGTCAATTGGTGGTGAAAAACATATTACACCACGATGTGGAGAGAGTAAGGCATACGTACGCACGCGTGGTGATTTCATTTTTCATAAGATGGATAGAAGGTGGAATATAGTTGTTCCATAATATTAATAACATATACGCATAATATTGATAATTAAATAATCAATTTAAAAAAGAAACAACTCAAATATATGAAGTAAAAGAATAAATAATTTTAAAGAATCAATAGAGGAGATTACAAATTCTTCAACAAGCTCCCTCTAGATCTCCACTTAAAGGTATTATAGTTGGTCTTTTTAGAATAACAGAACATCTATAATGTGATTAAAAAAGTGTAGAGTGAAAATTTTTAGGGTTTTTTCTACCTTTAAGGCTCAATGTGAATTTAAATTTTGAGGGAGGATGTGCCCTTTTTTAATTGAGGTGAGGGGCACATTTGGAATCTCTTAAAATATTAATTTATAATAATTAAAACCTCATCCAAAAACCTCCAAAATGTCATAGTTTAAAATATTATATGATATAATGTTGTAATATCATCAAAAAATAAATTTTGGACAAGTTTTTATGTCAGTTTAAACCTTATCATTTTAATTTAATACTTAGTTGTTCTATTTAATTTTAACTATAGTAAGAATTATTTCAATAATAAAATGGTAAAATATTTACTTATTTTATTTAAATTAAATCTTAAATAAATAATTTGGATAATTCTAAACCATATAATAATTATTATATATTTTTAAAAATGTTTTATAATTTTTAAATAATTTAATAAAACTTTTTTTTGATAAAACAATAATACTTTCAATTTTAAAACTATTTAATTCATGGATTTCTAAATATATCAAGATAAAATTTTATCATCAAATAAATATATAATTATCTCCCCATAGGATTTAGGTAATCTATTAAATTCATTAAATATATTAATTATGAAAAATTTATTTATTTTAATATTTTTTATTACATTAATTTGATATTTCTATTAATAAAGTAATTACTATATTTTTTGAGTAATTTTTTAACATAATTATATTTTGAGTAAAATTTATAAATAAAATACTATTATGAATATAAATATACTATATTTTATTAGAATACTTTTAATATAATATATATTCTATAAAATTCATCATTAAAAATAATGTACTTATTAAAATATGAAAGTGACAAGTTTAACATCACGTTAAATAAAATTATATTAAGTATCATAATGTATTCTATAAGGATAAAAATTTTAAATAACTCTAAAAATAGATGATTATGGTAGATATATAGTCTAAAAATAATATTTGGTCAAGTTTTTTGTCTTTTAATAGTTATTATAATTTTAATGAAAATCAGTTTATTGATTTTTCATTAATTAAATAATTTATACATCTTCAATATATAAAACATTAAGGTAATAATTTATTTCATAAAAATTAAAAATAAATTACACTAAAAAAATACAAAAAATACCTTTAAAATCAGTATTCATAGTCGAATTTACCTTCTATATAGCCGTATTTTAGAAATGATAAATTATTTAAAACGTGAATGTGACATCTTTAAATTTTCTTTAAATAAAATATTATAAATACTATAATATTTCCCAAATGGCCCCAAAATGTAAAAAATAAATGTATATTAGGGAAATATTTTTATTAAGTTAAAAAGTACCATTTATATTCATTGATACCACCCATTTATTCATATGTGGACACATAATAGATATTAAAGACAAAGAAAATGACACTTTGTGACTTTCTATGATTTAAATATTATTTATGTCATTTTCATGGAAAAGTGTCCATAAAATGACATAATTGAGATACTTAAGTGTTAATGTTCGAATTACTATAATCAAATATTTTTTTCATTTGTGTTGTTCATTTTATTGTCATTATAATTTTATTTTTAACCTAAATTACCTAATCTACCCTTTATTGTGGTAAAAAAAATTTCTATGGTTACTATTCATATAGGTCAAAAAATAAAAGGGGACTACTTACTGAATTTTAACATTAGGAATCCAAATTTGACATTAATTTTTTAAAATTCAGAACATAGAAGTTTTAGAATTAATTTTAAAATAAAACCTCTAAAATGTCACGAAAAATAGGTTTTTTTGGAAAATACCCAATTTTAAATGGAATTTTTTTATAATAAATTCAGGTATAAAATGAATTTAAAAAACAATAATTAGATAAAAATGGAAGAATTAAAATTTAGAATTAATCCAAAATTTAATTATGTAGTGAATATAAAATAAAATAATGTTTTCAATAAAAATCAGTATTTTCACTATTCATCCAAAAATGAAACTTATTAGAAAAATACCAAAAAATCTTCCAAAGTAATTTTTTATATTCCTAATTAATATAAGATGTTTATTGTGTAAAATTTAATTTAAATAACTTACAAAACTTAATTTAAAATGAGTTGTCCATCAAGAGGTAGTAAAACTGCATTTTTTGGAAAAATAGTTCTTTTGTCCAAAAAAATGAATATGTTTCTATATCGTTTCTAGAAAACATGTAAAATAAATTTTAAACATTATATTGAATACATTACATATATTTATCATTAATAAATTCCATAAAGAGTGATTTTATTATTTTATAAACTAATTTATTTTTATTTAAATAGTTTTTTCAGAATGAAGTTAATATTATTTATACCCTTCATTTTAATGAATAGGTTATAATGTTTATTTGTTCAATTATACTTGGTATTAAATGAAATTAATTCTATAAAAATAACTTGAAATTGTGTATAACACAAGATAATCATAGTGTTGCATATACCACAAGATAAGTCAGTGTTTCGTATTGCGCTAGCCAATCTTGGTGAAGTGTATAATACAAGACATCAAAAAAATTAAAAACTATATCTTATTAAAATATAGGGTTGTTACATTATACCTCCCTTAAAATGAATTTCACCCTAGAAATTCCTTGATGATATAAAAGGTTTAATACTTATAATTTTCTTTCATAGAAACCCACATCATAAAAAATAATACTAAAATATAACTTAAAAAAGAAAGTTAGAAACATAATGGTTAACCAAAGTAACTACTCACTAGGTTTTCATATAGAAGAACATAGCTGGGAAGAAAAAACATAGATATGGGAGAAAAATATTACCATTAAATTATGACATAGATTGATAGAGGACAAGGTTAGTAGAAAGTTAACAATCAGAAATCCATAAATCTGTGATGATTTAAGGGTCCATTGGATTTATCGTATAAGAAAGAACTAGGATAAGATTTTTGGTTTTCAAGATCTTTTACCTAAAGTTGAAGAACATGAGAAAATTTACTTACTTGATTTAAGTAAAATCTCATTACTAATCATGCCTTAAACAATTTCCACTTCATATATTATTTAGAGAAATGAAGTAGAATTCTTCATTACTAAAGTGTTAGCAGATCATGCGATCCATAAATATAATTATAGGTCATTCCATATATATTTATCATAAAAAAGTTTATCACAAGTAATAAAATATGCATAATTGCACCTATGGTGAGATAATACCTTATTCTAAAAAATGTCATTTGATGTTTAACATAAACTTTCCATAAATTTATAACCTTAAAATTCTTCTAAAATATAAAAAACCAAAACTGTTTTTAGAGGTGAACTAAATCTGCTTGACATTTATCCCCATATCTCATAAGTTAGTTATTGGTTGTCACATTACAAACATGTGAATACCCTAATCATGTATTCTCTTAGAACATGGTAATAACTTAAATTCCCATAGAACCTTAGTGAAAACATGAATGAGGTCAAAAATTAACACTTTAAAAAATCCAAAATATCAAAAAATTCTATATATGAAAACCATGATATCACATTGTCCTTATATTAGTCTGGAGGTCATTAATACTATCAAATATATCTTTATCTCCATATCCCATAATTATGTACATATCTTGTGTCTTCAAAAAATATTTCAATCAATTTTCAATATTAATGATACCATATACTTATAGAAAACAACAATAGACCAATACATAGATATTTCAATATTCCATCATACTATAGAAGAGATTATACAACATTATTCTGGAATCCTATTACATAAACACTCAATCACTACATAACTTCATTTTCATAATCATCATCACCAATATTGATCTCATGTTATTTTATTTTTTCATTATCCTTAATATGTTTTTGATGTAGATCATCTTTTATAACCCTTGAATTAGGGCACTGGTTAGCATAATGCCCCATTTACTTGAACTTGTCGTATAGAAGTGTGGGCAGTGAATTCACTGCATCTTTTTCTCTATTCACATCATTAGCTACCATTTTATCAATAATTTGTCACTAAACTTCTTTATGAACTTATTTTACACACATAAAAAATTTTCTAGTCCCTTTAAGATAGTCTCCACAATGCTTATTTACACACTTTGAGCATAAGGATACCGTCATATTCTTTTCACCATTTTTTTTTGAGATTTTACTTTGAACTCCATCTTTAATTTCTTAGAAAAACTATTAGATTGATATGTAACAACAACTTCAATATATAACTTGATTTAACAACACAAATTATCTTAATAGCTACTAAAGTCTCTTATAGATAACACCCTTCAAAGACAATGTTTTAAGCCATTGAAGAATCAATCATCTTTATTTTCAAGTTTGATGAAAAATCCTAAAGCATACCTTTCGAGTCTTCTATAATTTTCCCCATATGTTCTAATGTATTCATCATCATTTTTCTTAAGCTCAAGAAACTCATTTTCCATCATCGTATGTAGAATACATGGAATGTACTTATTGAAAAATAAGTTCTTGAACTCGTCCCAGTCCATAGATTCAATTTACACTTTTTGAATTGTATTCTCAATTAGAGTCCACAACTGTTCGGCTTCACATTCTAAAAGATAAATAACCAAAATTAATTTTCCATGTTCCAAAGAAGGAATGATGAAAAATATCTTTTCATTGGTACTGATCTACTGTTTATTAACAACTGGATTAGAAGACCCCTTAAAAGAAGTTTCATGTTACCTCATGAAGGAATCAACAGAATTTTGTTTCCCTCTATACTCATTTGGAAGTCCATAATAATTTATAGCTTGTGTAATTATAAAGATAATATTTTCCATTCGTGGTCTTATAAAATTCCATTGTTCAAGTGGAAATTTTTAGAATTTCTTATTGCATTGTTCATTAACAGAGTTCCTTCGGGTTCTAGTCATTGACTAAAACCTAAAAAGAATAGTGTGAGAGGAAAATTAATACTAGGAAAATAACATAATAAAGGGGGATTAATTTTAATCTCTAACATATTCGGTTTATTCCTAGTTTATTCATGATAATTACCATAATTCAAGCATAATAACCTATATTTATAATTACCCATAGGGACAACCCTATACATATCCTTAGAAATATCTCTAGGGATATCACTATCGTTTTTACATCCTAGTTTCCAAAAGTTAACTAAAACTTTGATCTGATACCAACTCTAACGACCCAAGATTTATATACATGTACATTACCTTTCTTTTAAAAAAATAATATATTACACAAATATATTATCAAAGACCATATTATTTTAGTGTCTTTGGAAACTTGAAACATAATCTTCTTACTTGGTGAAAGATCTTCAATATCTTTCATAATGATTTTCCCCTTTATTTTTCCAACCTAAAACCATTATTTATATCCAAGGAAAAATAAAACATAAAAAACATGTGCAAAAATTATCAGTAAGGGTAAACATGGAGAACATCAAACAAAACCTAAACATAATAATGTAAAACCCTAAACATAAATTTTGAATATTGAAATCTTGAGTCAGGAAATAAATCTTGGTTGTTCGTAAGCCATAAATCATAAAGGAACCTGAACCATGATAAATTAAAATTGTCTTAAAACATGGAATTATAGCCAACACATAATCATTTAAAATCATATTCATATTATCCAAGGATCATTTCCAATACCATCATATCAGACAAAGTCCATTACTGAATTGAGTTCACTCCTCATTCCAACCCTATATTACTGAACTAGATTTACTTCTCATTACAGTAATGTCTATATCATGAGATTCAAATATTTTCCCAATAAATTGGAGGGTGATATAGGTCCCACCCATCTCATAATGAAATCATTCTTTTTTTTCTATAAAAACATAAATTATTCACCACAATATAACCCAAGTAATAAAATGGGTTTTTGAAAACATCATCACATAATAATATATATAAAACAAATAGATTTCATAAATTAAATTCCATCGTAAACACAATAAAAACATAGTAATAATAGGGATATTAACATAACACTATTTAAATAATTTCATCTTAGAGGGAAAATAATTTTCATAAAACACTTGATATTAACTCTTGAAGAAAATATCATTTCTTCTTCAGAAGCATTTTCTTTTCTCAAAATGTCATGAAATTTTGAAAGAAAATAATTTATTTGAAAATAATCATGAAATCATGTTAAGTAATATTCGTGTAAATAAGGTGTTATAAAGATGTAAAAATATGTCCATGTTGTATAAGTTAAAAAACATTCTCCTCATACTTTTGCTAGAAAATTCAAAAACTACCTTGTATCAAATAATGATAAAATATTCCTTTATTACCATGTAAAAATTCACCAATGGGTAAATCTTACTTTAAAAAAAATTATAAGAATAGGAATAGTAATATATATGTATTAAATATGGATATGGATGATAAATATACACCTGTAAATACTTGTGTATAAAAAATATCAGATAATAATGAGATTGTGAAATTATCCCTTACCTTAGGTCCCATATCTGTTGTTTGTATCCTAAAATTCTATATAATTATTTAAATAATGTCATTGAATTATTTTAGAATCATATTTATTTTTAGTATATCATATATGATCATATTATCATCTGTTTGGTAATAATATTCCATTATTACTCACTTTTTAGGTATTAAGTAATTCATTTTCCCATGCATATTTTATTGAATAAGTTTCAGTTATCCTTCTTAGTTCATAGTTATATTATTATAGAATTATATTAATATAATATATATATCATAGGTATTTATTCTGTACTTTTATATAATCCTGATTTAGTTGATATCATGTAGAATGAATCACATCGCATTGTAGAGACGGTAGGTCATACGCACACATGAGCGATGATATCATTACTTTAATTATGAAATGGTATCAAAATTTTTGGTATATATATTGGTTCATAATAAATATATTTTTATAATAACCATATATAGTTATTATTTCCACAATTATACCCTTCCAAGTCAAGTGGTGGTGAAAAATAGATTAAACCATAACGTGGAGATGGTAAGTCATACGTACGCACGCATAATGATTTCATTTTTTTGTCAGAGGGATAGAAGGTGGAATATGGTTGTTGCATTCTCTAAATAACACTTAAGTATACATGTGATATAGGAATAATTAATTTACAAGGGAAACAACTCAATAAGTGGAAGTAGAATAAGAAATAATTTGAAAAAATTGGTAGGGGAGTTTATCTATTCTTCAACGAGCTGTATATAGATCTCCTATTAAAGGCACTATAGATGGTATTTTGAGAATAAAAAAACATATAAAATGTGATTAAGTAATTTTAGAATGGAAATTTTTAGTTTATACTCAATAATTAAGTCTCAATGTGAATTTAAATTATGAGAGAGGATGTTTCCTTTTATAATTTAGTTGAGGGGAGCATTTGGAATCTCAAAAAATATTAATTTATAATAAAACAAATCACAATAAAAAACCTAAAAAATGTAAATTTTATTAATATTTCATAATATAAGGTTTTAATATCATAAACCAATAAATTTTGGTCAAATTTTTATGTCATTTTAAACCTTATCATTTTAATTTAACACTTTGTTATTCTATTTAATTTTTACTAGGGTAACATTTATTTCAATATTAAAATGGTGAAATATTTTATTATTTTATTTAAATTAAAAAATAAATAAAGAAATCGTATCATTTTTAACCATATCATAATTATTATATATTTTTAAAAATGTTTTATTATTTTTAAATAATTTAATAAATTGTTGTTTTGATAAAACAACAACAGTGTTAATTTTGACACTATTCAATTCATGGATTTTTAAAAATATCAAGATAAGATGTTATAATAGAAAAAAAGATTTTATTAAATCCTTATTGGGACTAGGGAATCTAAAAAATTTGTTATATATAATAATTACCCAAAATTATGTTTATTTTAATATTTTTTAAAATGATAATATGATATTTCCATTAATGAAGTAATTACTATATCTGTTTTGTGTAATTATTTAATATACGTATTATTTGGGTAAAAAATTAAAATAAATACTATGATGAAGATAAATCTACTATATTTTTATCATAATACTTTTAGTCACATATATCTTTTGTAAAATCCATGATTAAAAAAATTATACTTATTAAAACATGAATGTAACAAGTTTAACATCACATTAAATTAAATAATATAAGTATCATAATCTCTTCTATAAGGATCTAGATTGTCATTAAATTGACACTGGGGTGATTATGGTCAATTTATACTCTACCAATAATATTTTTTCAAGTGTTTGTGTCTTTTAATAATAATAATAATTTTAATAAAAAAGATTTTTTGATTTTTCATAAATTAAATAATTTATGAATCGTTAATGTATAAACCATTAAGGTAATTATTTATTTCCTAAAAATTAAAAATAAATCACCATGATAAATAAAAACAATTTATATTTTAAATTATTATTTATAATCAAATTTATATTTAGTGTAGAATTATTCTAAAAATGATATATTATTTAAAACATGAATGTGACAACTTTAAATATTTGTTAAATAAAATATTATAAATACCATAATATCTCTCAAATGGCCCCAAAACGTCAAAAATAAATTTATATTTTGGATATATGTCTATTAAGTTAAAATATACCATCTAGATTAATTATACCACTCATTGTTTCATATGTGGATGCATAATAGATATTAAAGACACAGAAAATGACATAATGTGTCATTCTTTGATTTAAATATTATTTAAGTCATTTTTATGGAAAAGTGTCCATTAAATGACATAATTTTGATCCTTAAGTGTGAAAAGTATAACTAAATTAAAGAATTTTTTTTCATTTTTTTGGTCATTTAATAGTCATTATAATTTTATTTTTAACCATAATTACCGAATTTACCATTTACCGTGGTAACAAAATTTACCATGGTTACTATTCATATTTGTAAAAAATAAAAGGGGTATATATAACAAATTGGGACATCATGAATCCAAATTTGACATTAATTTTTCAAAATTCAAAACATAGAAGTTTTAGAATTAAATTTTAAATAAAACCACAAAAATGTCATGAAAAATTACTTTTTTTTAAATGAACCTTTTTAAATGGAAAAATTTTTTATAATAAATTCAGGTATAAAATAATTTTCAAAAAGAATAATAAGATAAAAATTAACTAATTAAAATTTAAAACTAATCCAGAACATAATTATTTAATTACTTTATAATAAAATTATGTTTTCAATAAAAATCAGTATTTTCACAATTCATCAAAAAATGAAACTTATCGGAAAAATACCAAAAATTGAACCAAAGTAATTGTTTTATACTAATTTAGAAAAATAATTTTTTAGTAAAATTGAAAATAAATAAGTATTAAAACAAAATTTAAAATGAGTATGTTATTAAAAGGTGGAAAACTGTATTTTTTTGGAAAAATTATTATTTTCTCTAAAACAAATTGAATCGATTCCTATTTCATTTCTAGAAAACATATAAGATAAATATGAAACATTATATTGAATATATTAAAAATATATTTTTCATTAATGAAATCCATATAGAGTGATTTTTTTATTTTATAAACTTGCTTATTTTTATTTAAATTTTTTTTGAGAAGTAAGTTAATACTATTCATACCCACCATTATAATGACTAGGTTATAATATTTAGTTTTTCACTTATACACGGTATTTGATGAAAATAATTCTATCAAAAGAACATGAAATTTTATTTTCATAATCCAATCATAGCATTTCATATACAGTAAGTTGTGTCGATGTTGCGTATTACACAATCCTATCGTTGTGAAGCGTACAACACAAGACATCAAAAAAATTAAAAATGTTATATTATAGAAATCTTGGGGTGTTACATTATACCCCCATTAAAAATTAATTTCACCCTAGATATTCATCAGGGTTATAAAAGTTTTACTACTTCAAAGTTACGTTCATAGAAACCCACATTGTAAAAAGGAATATTAAAGCTTCATTTAAAAAAAGATAGTTAGGAACATAATGGTTAACCAAAGTAAGTCCTCACTAGGTTTCCATAGAAAATAACATAGGTGGGAAGAAAAAACATGTATATGGGAGAAAAATATAACAATAAAATTCTAAGGAAGAGTGCTAGAGAACAAGGTTAAGAGAAAGTTAATAATCAGAAATCCCTAAATATGTAAAGATTTAAGGGGCCATTTGATTCATCGGATAAGAACGTACTATGATAAAATTTTTGGTTTTCAAGATCCTTTCTCTAAAGTTAAATAATGTGAGAATAAATACTTACTATATTTCAGTACAATCTCACCACTGTTTGTGGCTTGACCAACTTCCAATTCATATCTTATTCAAAGAAATGAAGTTCAATGTGTCATTCCTAAAGTTTTATCAGATCATGCGATCCATAAATATAATTATAGGTCATTCCATATATCTTTATCACAACAAAAGGTTGTCACAAGTTAATAAAATATGAAAAATTCTACCTATGGTGATATAATACTTTATTCTAGCAAACGTCATTTTAAGTTTAACTTAAACTTTCCATATATTTATAACCATAAAATCCTTCTTAAATCTGAAAATCCAAAACTTTAGATATAGGTAAACTGAATCAGCTTAACATTTATCCCAATATATCATAAGGTAGTTCTTGTTTGTCAAATTAGAAATATATGAATACCTTAATCCTGCATTCTCTTGAAATATGGTAATAACTTGAATTCCCATAGAACCTTTGTAAAAACATGAATAATATAAAAAATTAACTCTTTCAACAAACCAAAAATTACAAAAATTCTATATATTCAAACCATGATATCACTTTGTCCTTATATCATTCTAGAGATAATTAATACTATTAAACATTTCATTATCACCTTATCTAATCATTATGAACATATCATGTGTTTTCCAAAAATATTTCAATATCATTTCATGGTTAACGATACCATATACTTATGGAAAACCACAATGGACCAATTCAAAGATATTTCAATATTCCATAATAATATAAAAGATATTATACAATAATATTTTTGAATCCTATTACATAAACACTCAATCATTCCACCGCTTCATTATCATACTCAACATCACCAATAGTGATCACATGTGATTTCCCTTTATATATTTTTCATTTAAGAGGTCGTTGATGTAGTTCACCATTGATAACCATTGGATTAGGGAACTGGTTATCATAATTCCCCATTTCCTTGCACTTTTCATATTGAAGCGTGGGTGATGCATTCTATGTATCCTTTTCTCTATTCACATCATTAGCTACCCTTTTCTCATTACTTTGGAACTCAAATGATCAGTGAAATTATTTTCAACACTAAATAAGAATTTTCTAGTCCCTTTAATACAATCAACAACATTCTTCTTTCCACACTTTTAGCATAAGGAAACACTCATCTTCTTTTCACCACTATTTTTGAGATTTTCCTTTCAACTCCATCTTTCATTTCTTTTCAAAACCATGAGAATAATATGTAACACCAATGTATATTTCTACCTTTATTTAACAAAAAAAATCTCTTCATAGATACTAAAGTATCTTATAGCTAAAGTCCTTAAAAGACTTCTTTTTAAGCCATCAAAGAATCATTCAACTTTACTTTCAGGTTGGATTATAAATCCAGAATCATACCTTGCAAGTCTTGTAAAACTTTCCTTTTATGTACCAATGAATTCATCATCCTTTTTTAAGATAAAAAAACTATTATTCTATATTTGTTTGAAGAATACATGGAATTTACTTATTGAAAAATAAGTTTGTGAACTCATCCCATTCCATGGATTTAATTTCAACATACTGCTTTGTATTCTGGATTAGAGTCCACCACTGGTTTTCTTCTCGTTCTAAATGAGAAATGGTCGAAATGAATTTTCCATGTTCCAAACAATGAAGGATGGAAAACATAGTTTCAATGGTATTGATCCATTGTTCATCAACAAGTGGATCAGAATACCCACTGAAAGAAGGTGGACATTGCATCATGAAGAACTCAATATAATTTTATTCTCCTATCGTCTCATTTGGAAGTATAGAATGATTCATAGCTTGGGTAAGTATAGAGATATGATTTTTCATTCCATCTCTAATAACATTTGGTTGTTTATGAGGAAAAGATTTTCATTTATCATTGCAATGATCATCAACATGGTTCCTTCAGGTTCTAGACATTGTCTAAAACCCAAAAATAATAGTGCGAGAGGAAAAATCATATTAGGAAAACAACATAATCAAGGAGGGTACTTTCAATCTCTAACATATTAGGTTTAATACTAGGTTTTTCATGATCGTTACTATAATTCAATCACTATTACCTATATTTATACTTACCCTTAGGGACAACCACGGACATATCCTTAGAAATATATATAGAGATCTCACTAAAGTTTTCACATCCTAGTTTCCAAATGTTAACTAAAAATTTGCTCTGAGACTAACTCTAACGACCTAAGTTTGACATGCATAGGAATTTCATTTCTTTTGTAGAAAAATTAATACATTACTTAAATAAATGTCCAAATAACATATTAGTTTAGTGTATTTGGAAACATGGAACTCAATATTCTAACTTGGTGAATGATCTTTAACATCTCCCATAAAGATCATCCATTTTAGTTTTCCTACCTAAAACTGTTATTTATATCCTATGGAAAATAAAAAATAAAAAGGGTGAGTTCAAATGATCGGTAATGGTAAACATGGAGGACATCAAACAAAACACAAACCTAATAATGTTAAAACATGAACATAATATTTTAATATCAAAATACTGAGTCATGAAATAAATCTTGGTAGTTCATAATCCAGAAATCATAAAGTAAAAAGAACCCTGAAAAATTAGCATTGGATTAAAACATGGAATTTTGGAAAACAAATAATTATATAAAATCATTTCTATATTAGCCAAGGCTCATTTCTAGGACCATTATATCAGACAAAGTCCATTACAGAACTGAGCTCACTCCTCATCCCAACCCTATATTAATAAAGTTGATTTACTTATCATTCCTATCATTTCTATATCGTAAGATATAAATATCATCATAATTTAGTTCTCACCCATATCAAAATGAAATCATTATCACATGTTCTACAAAAACCTAAATAATTCATCATAGTATAACCCACAAAATAAAATGGGTTTCTTAAACATCATTGTATCATAATCCATACAAAAAAAAATGAATTTCATAAATAGCATTTCATAATAAACATAATAAAAACATAGTAATAATAGGGATAGAAATATAACCATATTTAAATAATTTCATCTTATATGGAAAATAATTTTTATAAAACACTTGATATTAATTCTTGACGAAAATATCATTTCTTCTTCAAAAACATTTTCTTTTCTCAGAATTCCATGCAATTTTGAAAGAAAAGAATTTATTGGAAAATAACCATGAAATCATATAAATTAAGATTCTTGTAAATATTTTTTTATAAAGATGTAAATATATGTCCATGCCTTATAAGTTAAAAAACATCCTCCTTATACTTTTGTTAGAAAATTCAAAAAGTACCTCGTATCAAATAATGATAAAAAAAATCCTTTCATACCATATAAAAATTCACCAATGGGTAAAATTTACATTAAATTTTTTTATAAAAATATAAATAGTATTAAATATGTGTTAAACATATACATGGATGATAAATATACCGCTTAAAATATTTTCATTTAAAAAATCTCAGATAATAATGATATTGCGAAATTTTCCCTTACCTTAGGTCCACTATTTGTTGTATATATATGAACCTTTTATATAATGATTTAAATAATTTCATTTACTTATTATAGAATCATATTTATTTTTATGATGTCATATATGATAATATTATCATCCTTTTAGAAATAATATTTCATTATTACTTGTTATTTGGGTATTAACTACTTCATTTTCCCAGGAATGTTTTGTCGAATAAGTTTTGGTTCTCCTTCTTATGTCATATTTATATTATTAAAAAATTATATTAACATAATATATATCATATTTATTTATTCTGTACATTTATATAATCCTGATTTAATAGATATCATGTAGAATGAATCGCATCACATCGTGGAGATGGTTGGTCATACGTACGCACGAGCGATGACATCATTCCTTTAATTATGAAATGGAATCAAAGTGGATGGTATATATATTTTTATAGAATAAATAAATTATATTAATAATCATATATAGTTATTATTTTCATCATTATACCCATCCAAGTCAAGTGGTGGTGAAAAACAGATTAAACCACAGTGTAGAGACGGTAATCAGTACGTACGCATGCATGAAGATTTCTATTTGTGTAGGATAGATCGAAGGTGGAATATGGTTGTTACATAATCTTAATAAATCTCAAAGTAAAATTGATATTGGAATCATTAATTTAACAGGGAATCAACCCATGAATAATAAGTATAAAAATAAATAATTTCAAAAAATCGGTAGCAGAGTTTACCTCTTCTTCAACGAGCTTCCTCTGGATCTCCTCTTAAAGGTTCTAGAGTTGGTATTTTGAGAAGACCAAAAACTATATAATGTGATTAAGGAATTTTATAAGGAAAATTGGTAAGATATTTTCAATATTAAAGGTTCAAATTGAACTTAAATTTTGAGGGAGGACGTTCCCTTTTATAATTGAGGTGATGGGTGCATTTGGAATCTTGAAAAATATTAATTTATAATAAAATTGAACCACATAAAAAAACCTAAAAATGTCATAGTTTTGAATATGAGATGATATAAGGTTTTAATATCATCAACCAATAAATTTTGGATAAGTTTTTATTCCACTTTTAACCTTATCATTTTAATTTGACACTTAGTTATTCTATTAAATTTTAAATAGGGTAACAATTATTTCAATATTAAAATGGTAAAATATTTAAATATTTTATGTAAATTAAATAATAAATAAATATTTTGGATCATTTTGAACCATATCATAAATATTATGTATTTTAAAAAATGTTTTATTATTTTTATATAATTTAATAAAACATAGATTTGACCAAACAATAATAATGCCAATTTTGACATTATTCAATTCATGGATTTTTAAAAATATCAAGATAATATGTTATCATCCAAAAATTATTATTATATACCTATAGGGTCTATGAAATATAGAAAATTCATCATATATATTAATTATCAAAAAAAATTATTTTAATATTTTTAATAACATTAATTTGATATTTCCATTAATAAAGTAATTACTATATATTATTTGTGTAATTATTTAATATAATTATTTGTAGGATAAAATTTAAAAATAAATTACTATAATGAATATAAATATACTATATTTTAATATAATACTTTTGTTCACATATATCTTCTATAAAATCTATAATTAAAAATGTTATACTTATTAAAACCTGAATGTGAAAAGTTTAACATCACTTTTAATAAAATAATATAAGTGATATAATCACTTCTATAAGGATATAAATAGTTAATATGTAACACCTGAGATTTTTATGAGTAATATTTTGTTTTTTATATATCATCAAAGGAATCTTTCACTACATACTATCTTGGCTTACTTTACACGTAATCGCGACCTTCCTCGATAGCTTGCGTCGTACGCAATACCGAGTTTCACCAAACAACGATATGCTATTAAAATATTATTAAAACTAGCCGTTATAAATAGTAATAACCACTATTTGAAATTTTATAAATTTTATTTTTTAAAATAGACTTCATTTTTGGACTCAGAATATCGAAATTAGCCTAGGGTGAAATTTTGGTATTTTTCTGAAAACTTTCATTTTTGATGAATAGTGAAATCACTAAGTGGTAGGTTGAAAACTGAATTTTGCATAAAACTTAATTTTACCACTTCTGTGAATGGAATTTCAAAAATCCGACAGACACGGTTGATATCAGTATGTAAAATGTGGTTCAATGAGATAAAAATAATTTTTCGGTGAATAGTACCTTTTTTTTACCGCGGTTAATAGTAAATAGGGTAACTAAGGGTAAATATGATATTACTATTACCCTAACACATGTCCTAATTCTATTGGATAAGTGTAATTCGACCAAAAACAACCTTATGAATAAAATATGACCATTTAGGCCCACTTGGATTAGATTAGGACATTTATTATTAATTTATTTAAAGAAGGGTTAAAATAGTTAAAATCAAAGTTTAATAAGTAAATCATTTTTAATATGGGGTTATACATAAGATAAATTCAATTATAAATATTCATTAGAAATATAAAAAGATTTCCTACATAATGGTATTTTATTTGTAATTTTTAGACATTAAATAATTTAATTTATTTATGACACAATGATGATGCAGTAATTATCTTATTAATGAAATATTGACATAATTGATGTTATAGACACCAAAATAAATGTAATTTGAGACTTTTTATGAATTCAACTAATTTTCTAGGTTACTATGATATATTAGTGTTGATTTAATCAACTTGGTTCGAACATATAATCCTGTTATGACTTTCACAAAAATCATATATCAAATAGTTTCAAAATTGACACAAAATAGTTTTTAAATCAAATATTATATTACTAATTGTTATTTTATTCTTAAAAATCTAAGGTTCGGCCAAATGACTTAGATAAGGATATATATATTAATAATAAACAATTTGGTGTTCGTTTGTCATGTTATAGTAAGTGTATTAACCATATAGTGAAAGAAAAAAAAAGACACGGCAAAAGATAAATTATTTAACTTAGAGTTAAATCTAATTGATAAGGTTAAAATAATACCCTAAACTTGTCTAACTCTTATTGGTTGATAGGATTTCGACCCTTACCCACTTTAGCTTAGAAATAAGACCCTTTGGAACCATTATAAACCGATTTTGACTTTAATATAAAATAATATTTTGAGATATTCCTAAGGTGCCCCTCTCCTCCCTTATAAAAGGACACCTGCTCCCCCTCCTCCTCACACCAATTTGAGCACTCAAGCTCGGCCAACCCCTGCCATTTTCTCCTCTCCACTTCCCTAGAATAATCCTAGAGGTCCTGTCCTTCTTCAAAGACCAATATTAGTTCCCTAAGTGGAGGATTCAAAGAAGCATTCCAAAGAAGAGGTAATATCCATTACCGATCTTTTCAATTTCTTTCTTCTTCAACTTATTCTTCTTTAGTTGTTTCATGATAAAGTAATAACATCAGTATTACTTACATACTTATATGTTATTATAAATATGAAACAACCCTAATTCACCTTCTATCCATCCTACGTAAAAATGAAATCACCGCGCGTGCGTACGTACAGAATACCGTCTCCACGCCGTGGTGTAATCTATTTTCCACCACCACCTTACATGGATGGGTATAATGGTGTAAAGAATAACTATACATAGTTATTACAACATCATATTGATTCTGATATATTGTATAATCCACTCCAATTCAATTCAACATTTATGGAAATGATATCATCGCTCGTGTGTACGTACGGACTACCGTCTCCACGACGCGATGAGATTCATTCTCCATGTTAACCATTTAAGAATGATTATAAAGTATATATAAGAAATAATAATGAAATATATGACATTATAAAGCTACTAGATTTATGTATATATATATATGTATGTCATCTACTTACTTCCATTCAAGACAATAAGGAAAGGAAAACAGCGTTCATGCGTACGTACGGACTACCGTCTCCATGAACGGTGTTTTTCATTTCATTTATCTATCTATTATATATATATATACTGAATATATATGATATATAAATCATATTTTATATTCTGGAAGTAAGTAAATCATGATATAAGTAATAATAATGTCAAGAACAACAAGTCAAAACACCTACGATAAATGAAACGATTTTACCCAAAACGCCTCTTTAACATGGAATTTAAAAAAGAAAGGTTAATATAATGTCATAAGTGAACCATATATGATATCATAACAATGAATATGATTCTGTAATAAGTCAATGACATTACTTAAATCATTTTTCAGGAGGTTCGGACACATATGAAGCAAATCGGACCTAAGGTAAGGGAAATATCACAATCTCATTTTTATCCGAGATTGTTTTTACTTTGGTATTTACTGGGGTGTATTTTATCATCCACATCCATGTTACCTCAATATGTAAAATTATTTCCATCCTTCTACAATAGTTTATATCCAATTTTACCCTTCGATGAGTTTTTTGTAAAAGATATGAAAGGAATCTTTTGTCGTTTTTCGTACGAGGTACTTTTTGACTTTTCCGACAAAAGTACGAAGAATGTTTTTTTTAACTTATACGGCCTGAATGGATTTTTAAAACATTATTTCCAAGAATCTTCCTTTACAAGTTTTCAAGTTTATTTTTAATCAACTTTTTTTAGTTTATAATTGTATGACATGTTAAGAAATGAAAAGTGTTTTTGAAGAAGAAAGGATATTTTCTTCAAGAATGGAGTTCAAGTGTTTTATCAAAATTATTTTCCATCTAAGATAGTAAAGGTTTCTGTTTTTATCCCTATTATTACATTGATTTTATCATGTTGTGATGGAATTAGTTTTATGAATTCTTTTATCTTATATGAATTGATTTATGATGTCATGATGTTTCAAGAATCCCATTTTTGTTACATGTGTTATGCGATGATGTATGTTTTATGATTATGTGGCACACATAAGAAAGGATTCATTATAAGATGGGTGGGACCTATATCTCCCTCCAATGCATTGGGTAAAGATTTTATATCTCATGAGATAGACAGGGCTGGAACGGTAGGTTATACCGATTCAGTGAAACAGGACTGAAACGAGGGTTACTCGGTTCAGAAAGGGACTTTGTCCACTAAGATAGTCTTGGCAATGAGTCTTGACTAAGAAGAAATGATTCTCTATGATTATGTGTGTATTCCACAAAGTTTCATGTTTTAAGTTATGATTATTGGGATTTCATTTCACTACTATGATTTATCCCATGTTATGAAATTATGATCTCTTTTGCAGGTTAAGATTTCCAAAAGTTATGTTCTTATGAATATGAAGTGATTGATATTTCTTTTGTTTACCCTTACTGAGCATTTGAGCTCACTCTTTTATGTTTTCTTTTCCCCAAGATATAAAGCAAGGTTTTAGGTAAGAAAAAAAGGGGAAGATCTTTATGGGAGATATTGAAGATCTTTCACCAGGATTAGAAGATTACGTTCCGAGTTTCCAAAGACACTAAACTATTACGATCCTTGTGTGTGTGTTTTTGTTATGTACTAAGTATTCCGCAAAAGTAATTTAATGTCCATGTACGTTAAGCTACAGGTCTTTATAGTTGGTATCAGAGGGAGGTTATAGTCAACCTTTGGAAACTAGGATGTGAAAGCCTTAGTAAGAAGCCTAAGGATAAGTCTAAGCATAGAACACAATCTTAGTGTTTTAGAAATGGCCATGAATACCCTAGGATAATACCTTAAGCATGAAAATTTTATTCTTGAATTATGTGGTTTTCCTATTATAATTAGTGTTGCTCACACTATTCTTCTTGGTTTTAGTCAATGGCTGGAACCCGAAGGAACCGTGTTAATGCGGAATGCGATGGGCAATGCAATGATTGTCCCCCTGAGCAACCAAACGATATGGGAGCTGGAATGAAAAATCTTGTAGCCATGCTCACACAACTTTCTCAAGCTATGAATCATGCAGGACGTCCAAACGAGCAAAGGAAGGAGCAACATTCTGTTGAATCCTTCATGAGGCAACGTCCACCTTCTTTTAGTGGGTCTACTGATCCATTAGTTGCTGAACAATGGATTAGTACTACTGAAAAGATATTTTCAGTTCTTCAATGTTCTGAACATGATAAAGTCATCCTAGCAGTGTATCGTTTGGAAGGAGATGCGGATCAATGGTGGAATCTTATTAAGAATACGAGGCAAAGGGATGAAATTGAGTCTATGGAATGGGACGAGTTCAAGAACTTATTTTTCAATAAGTACTTCCCTCGTATTCTCTGAACAAAGATGGAGAAAGAGTTCCTTGAACTGAAGCAAAGGGGTGATGAATCTGTTGGTACCTATGAAGCAAATTTTACAAGACTTGCGAGGTACGCTTCTGGTATTATTATCCAACCTGAGAGTAAGATCGATCGATTCTTTAGTGGCTTAAAACCAAGTCTTCGAAGGGCGTTAGCCATAAGGGACTTCAATAGCTACGAGGAAATCGTTCGATGTGCTCTCAAAGTCGAGATGGAGATTAGAGTAACCCATCAGTCACATGGGATTGATAAGAAGAGGAAGATGGAATTCAGAGGAAAATCTAAAGAGCACACTGAAAAGAAGATGAGCTTTCCCTTATGCTCAAAGTGTGGAAAGAAACATGGAGGTAGTTGTCTTAAAGGGACAAGTAAATGTTTCAAATGTGGAAAGGAAGGTCATCGGGCATTTGAATGCCGCGATAATGGGAAGAAGATGTCTAATGATGCAAACAAAGGAAGGGATACACAGAATGAACCTACTACACTTCAATGTTTCAAGTGAAAGGAGATGGGGCATTATGCCAATCAATGCCCAAATCCAAGGGTTGATGATGATGGTCGACGTCAACAAAATCTTAAGGCTAAAGACAAAGGAAAGTCACATGCAATTTCTATCAGCGATGTGGAGTACGATAACGAAGTGGTGAAAGGTACACTTACCATCCACTCTAAAGTAGCAAATGTTTTATTTGATTCTGGATCCACCCACTCTTTTATTTCTGAAAAATTTTCTAAGGGTATCACCGTACTACCTCAACAATTAGATGTTGAGTTAGCTGTGACAACACCTAATGGCACAACAGTCTCATCAAAAGTTTATAATTCTTCTCTGATCGAAGTTTGTGGGAAAGTGCTTCCTGCAAATCTTGTGATCCTTCCTTTAGTGGAATTTGATGTGATTCTTGGCATGGATTGGCTTTCTCTACATGGAGCTCATATCAATTTCCAAAGAAGGGAAGTCACATTTCATATTCCAGATCAATCTACGATCGTATATCAATGCAAGGATGAACATAACCTTCCAGTGGAAATTTCTTCCATCTTATGGGTATTGATTCCACTAAATAAAGGTTATTTATCTCAAATGGTTGGTGAGAAACTCACGATTAAGAATATGCCCATTTTATGGGAGTTTGATGATGTCTTTCCGGAGGAATTACCGGGTCTTCCACCAAATCGTGAAGTTGAGTTTTCAATAGAACTCGTACCGGGTGCTTTGCCTATTTCAAAGACACCATACAGAATGGCCCCAACTGAGTTGCAGGAATTGAAGAAGCAACTCCAAGAGAATCTTGATAAGGGATTCATACGCCCTAGTGCGTCACCTTGGGGAGCACCTGTTCTATTTGTTAAGAAGAAATATGGATCAATGAGACTCTGCATTGATTATCGAGAACTTAACAAGATCACTATCAAGAACAAATATCCTCTCCCACGCATTGATGACTTATTTGACCAACTACGCGGAGCTCAATACTTTTCCAAGATTGATCTTCGTTCAGGGTATCATCAATTAAGGGTCAAAAGGGAGGATATACCAAAGACGGCTTTCCGTACAAGGTATGGACACTATGAATTTATAGTGATGCCATTTGGTCTTACTAATGCCCCTGCTATTTTCATGGATCTAATGAATAGAGTCTTTAGAGACTATCTTGATCAATTTTTGGTAGTCTTTATAGACGATATTCTTGTCTATTCAAAGAGCAAGGAAGAGTATGAATATCACTTGAGAATTATATTGAAGACCCTGAGAAAGGAGAAGCTTTATGCAAAATTTACCAAGTGTGAATTTTGGCTTCAAAAAGTTGCATTTTTGGGTCACATAATCTCAAAAGAGGGGATATATGTGGATCCAGCAAAAACAGAGGTTATCGAAAGATGGTCGAGACCAACAACAGTAACCGAGATCCGAAGTTTTCTTGGTTTGGCTGGATATTATCGACGTTTTGTAAAAGATTTTTCACGATTATCTAATCCACTCACCAAGTTGACTCGGAAAGGATTTAAGTTTGTCTGGACAGAGGAATGTGAAGAGAATTTCAAGGAGTTGAAAAGAAGGTTATCCAGTGCACCTGTGCTCACACTACCTTGTAGTGGAGAAAGGTTTGTGATCTACAGTGATGCATCCAAGAAGGGATTGGGGTGTGTTCTTATGCAAAATGATATGGTGATAGCTTATGCCTCACGACAGTTGAAAATCCATGAGAAAAATTACCCAACACATGATTTGGAGTTGGCTGCGGTAATCTTTGCATTAAAGATTTGGAGGCATTACCTTTATGGTGAAAGGTGTGATATTTATACTGATCATAAAAGTTTAAAGTATATTTTCACACAAAAGGATCTGAATATGCGTCAAAGAAGATGGTTGGAGCTGATTAAGGATTATGACTTCTCAATCCATTACCACCCTGGGAAAGCAAACAAGGTGGCATATGCATTAAGTTGACAAGACCATGCTAGTTTATCCATGATGAGGATCACAAAAGATCCAATATTTAGGGATTTACAAAGGATGGATCTTGGAATTATAATGGAAGGGGGAAAATCTTATCTTTCTCAAATGAATGTTCAACCATCTATACATGCGAAGATTAAGGAGGCACAGAAAGAAGATGTCGAGTTACAAAAGAAGGTGAGAAATGTTCCTGAATTCAACCTTGATTGTGATGGGATAATAAAGTTCAGGAATCGGGTTTGTGTTCCTTCCATCCCCGAATTAAAGAAGGAGCTGCTGGATGATGCTCATAGTTCTTCATTCTCTATTCATCCTGGAAGCACGAAGATGTATAGGGACCTTAAAGAGTACTTCTGGTGGGATGGCATGAAAAGAGATGTTGCTGAATATGTCTCTCGATGCTTGGTTTGTCAACAAGTTAAAGCTGAGAGACAGAAGTCTAAGGGGATGTTACAACCATTACCCATACCCGAATGGAAATGGGAAAACATCACTATGGACTTTGTCACAGGACTTCCTAAAACATCCAAAGGCAATAATGCTATTTGGGTCATAGTTGATCGTCTTACAAAGTCTGCACACTTCATTGCTATTAGAGAGGATTTCTCTCTAGATCAGCTTTCCAGGATATATGTAAAGGAAGTGGTAAGATTGCATGGAGTACCACTTTCTATTATATCTGATCGGGATCTAAGATTTACCTCGAAGTTCTGACGAAGTCTTCAGCATACTCTGGATACAGAGTTGAGTTTCAGCACTGCTTATCATTCTCAGACAGACGGTCAGTCTGAGAGAACAATTCAAACCCTAGAAGATATGTTGAGAGCTTGCTCTATGGATTTCAAAGGAGGTTGGGATCAACACCTACCTTTGGTGGAATTTTCTTATAATAATAGCTTTCAATCCAGTATTCTGATGGCTCCTTATGAAGATCTCTATGGAAAGAAATGCAGGACTCCAACTTACTGGGATGAAGTTGGGGAAAGAAAGCTATTAGGACCTGATCTCATTGATGAAATGGCAGAAAAGGTTAGATCTATTCAACAACACATAAGAGCAGCTCAGAGTCGACAGAAAAGTTATGCCGACAACCGGAAGAAAAGACATAGAGTTTGAAGTGGGTGATAAAGTGTTCTTACGAATATCTCCCTAGAAGAGGGTTATGAGATTTGGAAAAAAAGGGAAAGTTGAGCCCTAGATATATCGGCCCTTTCGAAATACTGGATCGTGTTGGAAAGGTAGCTTACCGATTGGCGCTTCCACCGAATCTCTCTCAAGTTCACGATGTGTTCCATGTATCTCTCTTGAGAAAGTATATACCTGATCCTTCACATGTACTCAGCTCAGAAGTTGTACCGCTGGAGCAAGATCTTTCTTATGAAGAACAGCCGATAGAGATTCTGGATCGTAGTGAAAAATTCCTACGAAACAAGACCACTCGATTGGTGAAAGTTTTATGGAGGAACCACCAACTTGAAGAAGCTACATGGGAGCTTGAGGATATGATGAGGGAGAAGTGTCCTCATCTGTTTGTTACAAAGTGATGAATTTCGAGGGCGAAATTCATTTTAAGGGGGGTAGAATGTAACACCCGAGATTTTTTTGAGTAATATTTTGTTTTTTATATATCATCAAAGGAATCTTTCACTACATACTATCTTGGCTTACTTTACACGCAATCACGACCTTCCTCGATAGCTTGCGTCGTACACAATACCGAGTTTCACCAAACAACGATATGCTATTAAAATATTATTAAAACTAGCCGTTATAAATAGTAATAACCACTTTTTGAAATTTTATAAATTTTATTTTTTAAAATGGACTTCATTTTTGGACTCAGAATATCGAAATTAGCCTAGGGTGAAATTTTGGTATTTTACTGAAAACTTTCATTTTTTGATGAATAGTGAAACCACTAAGTGGTAGGTTAAAAACTGAATTTTGCATAAAACTTAATTTTACCGCTTCTGTGAATGGAATTTCAAAAATCCGACAGACACGGTTGATATCAGTAAGTAAAATGTGGTTCAATGAGATAAAAATAATTTTTTCGGTGAATAGTAATTTTTTTTTACCTCGGTTAATAGTAAATAGGGTAACTAATGGTAAATATGATATTACTATTACCCTAAAACATGTCCTAATTCTATTGGATAAGTGTAATTCGACCAAAAACAACCTTATGAATAAAATATGACCATTTAGGCCCACTTGGATTAGATTAGGACATTTATTATTAATTTATTTAAAGAAGGGTTAAAATAGTTAAAATCAAATTTTAATACGTAAATCATTTTTAATATGGGGTTATACATAAGATAAATTCAATTATAAATATTCATTAGAAATCTAAAAAGATTTCCTACATAATGGTATTTTATTTGTAATTTTTAGACATTAAATAATTTAATTTATTTATGACACAATGATGATACAGTAATTATCTTATTAATGAAATATTGACATAATTGATGTTATAAACACCAAAATAAATGTAATTTGAGACTTTTTATGAATTACACTAATTTTATAGGTTACTATTATATATTAGTGTTGATTTAATCAACTTTTTTTGAACATATAATCCTGTTATGACTTTCACAAAAATCATATATCAAATAGTGTCAAAATTGACACAAAATAGTTTTTAAATCAAATATTATATTACTAATTGTTATTTTATTCTTAAAAATCTAAGGTTCGGCCAAATGACTTAGATAAGGATATATATATTAATAATAAACAATTTGGGGTTCTTTTGGCATGTTATAGTAAGTGTATTAACCATATAGTGAAAGAAAACAAAAAGACACGGTAAAAGTTAAATTATTTAACTTAGAGTTAAATCTAATTGATAAGGTTAAAATAATACCCTAAACTTGTCTAAATCTTATTGGTTTATAGTATTGCGACCCTTCCCCACTTTAGCTTCGAAATAAGACCCTTTGGAACCATTATAAACCGATTTTGACTTTAATATAAAATAATATTTTGAGATATTCCTAAGGTGACCCTCTCCTCCCTTATAAAAGGACACCTCCTCCCCCTCCTCCTCACACCAATTTGAGCACTCAAGCTCGTCCAACCCCTGCCATTTTCTCCTCTCCACTTCCCTAGAATAATCCTAGAGGTCCTGGTCTTCTTAAAAGACCAATATTAGTTCCCTAAGTGGAGGATTCAAAGAAGCGTTCCAAAGAAGAGGTAATATCCATTACCGATCTTTTCAATTTCTTTCTTCTTCAACTTATTCTTCTTTAGTTGTTTCATGATAAAGTAATAACATCAGTATTACTTACATACTGATATGTTATTATAAATATGAAACAACCATAATTCACCTTCTATCCATCCTACGGAAAAATGAAATCACCGCGCGTGCGTACGTACGGAATACCATCTCCACACCGTGGTGTAATCTATTTTCCACCACCACCTTACATGGATGGGTATAATGGTGTAAAGAATAACTATACATAGTTATTACAACATCATATTGATTCTTATATATTGTATAATCCACTCCAATTCAATTCAATATTTATGGAAATGATATCATCGCTCGTGCGTATGTACGGACTACCGTCACCACGACGCGATGAGATTCATTCTCCATGTTAACCATTTAAGAATGATTATAAAGTATATATAAGAAATAATAATGAAATATATGACATTATAAATCTACTGGATTTATATATATATATATATATATGTATGTCATCTACTTACTTCCATTCAAGACAATAAGGAAAGGAAAACAGCGTTCATGCATACGTACGGACTACCGTCTCCATGAACGGTGTTTTTCATTTCATTTATCTATCTATTATATATATATATACTGAATATATATGATATATAAATCATATTTTATATTCTGGAAGTAAGTAAATCATGATATAAGTAATAATAATGTCAAGAACAACAATTCAAAACACCTACGATAAATGAAACGATTCTACCCAAAACGCTTCTTTAACATGGAATTTACAAAAGAACGGGTAATATAATGTCATAAGTGAACCATATATGATATCATAACAATGAATATGATTCTGTAATAAGTCAATGACATTATTTAAATCATTATACAGGAGGTTCGGATACATACGAAGCAAATCGGACCTAAGGTAAGGGAAATATCACAATCTCATTTTTATCTGAGATTGTTTTTACTTTGGTATTTACTGGGGTGTATTTTATCATCCACATCCATGTTACCTCAATATGTAAAATTATTTCCATCCTTCTACAATATTTTATATCCAATTTTACCCTTCTATGAGTTTTTTGTAAAAGATATGAAAGGAATCTTTTGTCATTTTTCGTACGAGGTACTTTTTGACTTTTCCGACAAAAGTACGAAGAATGTTTTTTTTTAACTTATACAGCCTGAATGGATTTTTAAAACATTATTTCCAAGAAGCTTCCTTTACAAGTTTTCAAGTTTATTTTTAATCAACTTTTTTTAGTTTATAATTGTATGACATGTTAAGAAAAGAAAAGTGTTTTTGAAGAAGAAAGGATATTTTCCTCAAGAATGGAGTTCAAGTGTTTTATCAAAATTATTTTCCATCTAAGATAGTAAAGGGTTCTGTTTTTATCCCTATTATTACATTGATTTGATCATGTTGTGATGGAATTATTTTTATGAATTCCTTTATCTTATATGAATTGATTTATGATGTCATGATGTTTCAAGAATCCCATTTTTGTTACATGTGTTATGCGATGATGTATGTTTTATGATTATGTGGCACACATAAGAAAGGATTCATTATAAGATGGGTGGGACCTATATCTCCCTCCAATGCATTGGGTAAAGATTTTATATCTCATGAGATAGACAGGGCTAGAACGGTAGGTTATACCGGTCTAGTGAAACAGGACTGAAACAAGGGTTACTCGGTTCAGAAAGGGACTTTGTCCACTAAGATAGTCTTGGCAATGAGTCTTGACTAACAAGAAATGATTCTCTATGATTATGTGTGTATGCCACAAATTTTCATGTTTTAAGTTATGATTATTGGGATTTCATTTCACTACTATGATTTATCCCATGTTATGAAATTATGATCTCTTTTGCAGGTTAAGATTTCCAAAAGTTATGTTCTTATGAATATGAAGTGATTGATATTTCTTTTGTTTACCCTTACTGAGCATTTGAGCTCACTCTTTTATGTTTTCTTTTCCCCAGGATATAAAGAAAGGTTTTAGTTAAGAAAAAAAGGGGAAGATCTTTATGGGAGATATTGAAGATCTTTCACCAGGATTAGAAGATTACGTTCCGAGTTTCCAAAGACACTAAACTATTACGATCCTTGTGTGTGTGTTTTTGTTATGTACTAAGTATTCCGCAAAAGTAATGTAATGTCCATGTACGTTAAGCTACGGGTCTTTATATAATAACTCGAAACTGGGATGATTATGGTTGATATATAATATAAAAATAATATTTTTTTAATTGTTTGTGTCATTTAATAGTTAAAATAATTTTAATAAAAAATAGTTTATTGATTTTTCATCAATTAAATAATTTCTACATCATAAATATATACACATTTAAGGTAATTATTTCTTTCCTAAAAATTACAAATAAATTACCAAGATTAATTAAAACATTTTATATTTCAAATTAGTATTCAGAGTTGAATTTATCTTATGTATATAATTAATTTAAAAATGATATATTATTTAAAACATGGATGTAACATATTTAAATTTTCATTAAATAAAATATTATAAATACCATAATATCTCACAAATGGCCCCAAAACGTCAAAAATAAATTAATATTTGGGATATATGTTTATTATGTTAAAAGTTACCATCTATATTTATTTATACCACCCATTTTTTCATATGTGGACAAATATTAAATATTAAAGAGAGAGAAAATGATACTTTGTGTATTTATTTGATTTAAATATTATTAAAGTCATTTTCATGGATAAGTTTCCATTAAATAACATAATTTTGATCCTTAAGCATTAATGGTCAAATTAAATTAATCAAAAATAATAATTTGTTTGCGCCATTTTATAGTCATTATAATTTTTTTAATATAAATTACCTAATTTACCCTTTACCGTGGTAACAAATTTACCACGGTGACTATTCATATTGTTCAATAATAAAAGTGAACTGCTAAACATATTTTAACCTCATGAATATAAATTTTAAATTAATTTTTTGAAATTCAAAATACAGATGTTTCATAATTAAATTTTAAAATAAACCCGCTAAAATGTCACAATTTTTTTTGAAGAATGCCCCTTTTTAAGTAGAAAATGTTTTTATAATAAATTAAATTATAAAATTTTTTTTCCAAAAAATAATATGATAAAAAATAACAAATTAAAATTTAAAACTAATCCAAAACATATTTATGTAATTTCATTAAAATAAAATAATTTTTTTAATAAAAATTTGTATTTTCACTATTCATCAAAAAATGAAACTTATCATAAAAATACCGAAAAATAAACCAAAGTAACTTATTATATTAAAATTAAAAATAAGAAGATTATTATGTAAAATTGAATATAAATAATGTTCAAAAGTAAATTTAGAATGAGTGCGCCATCAAAAAGCGGCAAAACTACATTTTTTGGAAAAATACTTCTTTTATCCAAAAAATGAATATATTCTTATATCATTATATAAAATCATATACGATAAATTTTAAACATTATATTGAATAAAGTACACATATTTTTCATTAATAAAATCTATAAAGAGTGATTTTGTTATTTTATATACTCTCTTATTTTCATTTAAATAGTTTTTCATAAGAATATTAATACTATTCTTACCCTCCATTATAATGTCTAGGTTATAATATTTAGTTGTTCAATTATAATAGAAAATACATGAAATTAATTCTATCAAAATAAATTGAAATTATGTGTAACACAATCCAATAATATTGTTTTGTATACTACAAGCTATGTCGGTGTTGCGTATTACACAAGCCTATATTTGTGTAGTGTACAACACAAGATGTAAAAAAATTAAAAACTCTATCTCATAAAAATATTAAGGTATTAAACTAAAAGAACATGGGAGTTTCATACGGAAAGAATCAATATAAATTTCTCCCATCATTTTATCATTAGTAAGTTTAGTATGATTCGTAGTTTGATAATGTTATTTGAGCATAGTGTAATATCCCAGATCCAGATACCACTCATTTAGTGCCCCGTACCCGGTTGGCCACATGGCCTCCAATGCATTTCCCTAAATACTAGAGGCTATAAAATAGCATAAATGGCCTAGGGTGTGATAGTGGGTAAACTATTCCCTCATTGGCTTAGTGTAACATAGCGGAATAAATAATAACAATAGCAGAAGTAGTAAACAACATGAAACATAAGTAAACAATAGAAGACTAAAAGATAAAGATAACAAGAAGTCATATAATATCAAAATGGTGAATCATGTCACAGGTTCTAAGAAAAGTATGAAAATATGATACACTGCAATCTATTACAATACAATACCAAAGTACGGTAACACAAAATGAAACCTGGTAGCATCGCAAGCCTTGGATTGGTCTCATGCTCTTCTGATCCTAAGAAATAATCAAGTAACTGAAAAAGTACCCTTTACGTTATCGACACCTATATAAATATAGTCTTTTGGGCCCCAAAACATGACCCTAATAGATCGTGAGAAATAAATCCCAGTATGAAACTACATAAGGATTGTGTCAATCTATCAGTGAAAATATGTGACATACAGTGTACAACAATGAAAGCAGTAAACTAGGGAAGTACTCAAAATTAATCAATCCTACAAGAACTGGAATTCATTTAAATTAATTTCATATTCTTTAATCAATTCAATTTCATCAAATTATATAAGTCTTGGGTTTCAACCTAAGCTCTCCAATCCCCCATATAAAGTAAGAACAACATATACCTTAGTAGGCTATTTAAACAAAAAGAAGTGAAGACTAAATTCAAGCTTATGATTTGTCTTGGTAGACGTGTCCTAATTCATTCCATTTCAATATGCCTCAAAGACAATCTCAGTGTATAATCATTTCAGTATATAAAAATCAAGTACAATTCTGGTGTATTAGCATTTCAACATATTAGAATCAGAGACAAGATCAGTGTATCATCATTTCAGCATGTGGCAATATAAAATCTAGTATATAATCATTTCAATATGTTTCCCGGCCAAGCCCAGTGTATAATAATTTCAGCATTTTTTAGAGTCAATCTTGGTGTATCATCATTTCAGTATAGTAAACAATACATGTAAATTACATTATTACATGGTTTTTAATAATAAAATCACGTGGTAAAATTTATATAACAAGATTAACATGTGAATTAAACTATCACAAAGCATCAAAGAACATATTCACCTAGAAATCATTTAATTGACCAATTTAATTTTAAATAACCCTTCAAAGGAATAAAAAGTCATGCCCATCGGCATCCTAGGACAAATGGATAAATAATGGCCATTCGAGGGATAACACACCCACAAGGTGGACCTTAATCAAACCAAATAAGATCAACCAAGATTAAATTAATTTATTCAATCACATAAATGACATTAGGTATTCACAAGGGTCAAATTATCAACCAAGTGACACCCTAAACATGGGTGTGTGGTACTACGACACATGTAAATGACCTGACATTTAACGAAAGGCACAAGACCACCTACCTCATTGTATTATAACTCTCCTCATCCAGCCTCGACTTCTAATTCAAGATAGAACAATGAAGATCAATGAAACAAGAATATCCACTCAACCTAAAATAACTTTATTGAGAAAAAAAATTGGGAATAACAGATCAAAAGTAATTGAGAACTCATCGAGAGGATTCCAATTGATCTGATGGTGTTTTAATCGGTTTCTGGAGGACGAAACAGGAAATGGAAGGAATCATAGTTCTACTGGTTTGTCCACCTGGTGACCCTTCAGTCCAAATGATATAAGAACAGGGATAATACCTATTTTAAGAGAAAAACACAAAATAAATGGTGTGTAAGCCTATATACATGGTGTGTATATCATTTAACTATTCATTTGGTAGATGAATTTCATAAAATTACTTTCTAGTACGTACCAGCATGATTACACAGCGTGTACTTGGAAGTACATGGTGTGTAGTTAGTTTTTCCTCTCTTTCTTGCTGACATGACCACACACCATATATTTCTCTCATACATAATCATACTTCACGGTGAGTTTATATGATTACATGGTGTGTAATCCCTGATTCTAGTGTTTTTCCCATATTTCCCTTCTCTTATCAAAACAACTTAAAGAAAAAAGAAAAGATGTAACTGTACCACAAAGCAAGAGTTGGGTTCTTACACATAGAAATATTTTTCATTTAATTTCTTATAACATTTCATTTCTTATGAGGGAATTCATTACATTTTCAATTTTATTTAGTATTAACATGGTTCTTTTGTGTTTTATCCATTGAAAATAACCAAAAATCATACTGTAAACAACAACAATCATAGAAGGAAACCACATAATCATGATAAATATATTATTGGGTGTCTAAATCATGAAACATTATTTTTTAATCTATAAAACCTTTAGGTTATCCTTATTCATTCATAGTCAAAAAACTATTTAAATCCTTAATAATGGTTTTTAATGATCTTGTGAATTTCAAAAGCATATCCCATTAGAGTTTCATACCAGACATAAAACAAGGACCATTTGTGTACACTAGGTGATGATCAAGTCTAGATCAATATCCCATTTTTTGGAGTTATTACTCCTAGGTACCTCTATTCCAGATACACATCCACTTATACTATCCTAAGATGGTTGTAATTTATTGTAATCTAATCACTCTATCCTTTACCAAATTCCAAATACATTTTTGTATACTTTAAATCATCCTTAGAATTATCCTTCAACATATCCCATGGCATATCTATATAAATATCTCTAGGAATCTCCCTAGAGTTTTCTCATCCTAGATTCTAAATGTTAACTAAAACATTCCTATGATACCAACTATAGTGACACATGCTTCTCATACATATATATTATATATTTTTAGATAAATATTCAATAAATTATATAATCACATTCTTAAGGACCATAATAGTTTGGGGTATTTAGAGACTAAGTACACAATATTTTAATTTGGTGAAATATATTTATTGTCTCCTATAAAGGTATCCCCCTTTAGCACTCTTCACAAAAATTCCTAAATTAAAACCTTTATTCAGAACCTGGGTAAAGGAATCCTAAGAAAGGGTGTTCTCAAATACTCAGTAAGAAATATCAAGGAAGTTAATTAAGAATAACATGAACATATGGGTATGAGAACATGATCATAACATTTCAAAACCATTCTATACATATCAATTATCATAATTATGAGTCATGGAATAAATATTAGAATTTTATAGATGTGAATCATAAGGGAATAAATGAACATGTGCCATGAGAATATAACATTGACATAATACAGAGATTTGTGTTATACACATCTGATTATAACATTATGAACATGTATAAATATAGATAGGTTTACTCATTAAGTTAAGGATATGAAATTAGGCCCTCATATAAACTTATGGACAAATAACTAAGTCCATGTATAACATTATGGAAATGAAAGATAGGTCCCCTCATAAGACTGTGAACATGTAATTAGATTAAAAAATAATATTTTGAACATATAATTAGGTTCATTAACAACACTATGAGTGTGTAATATAATTCACTTTTTAACATTTTTAATAAGTAATTAGGATCATTAATAACATATTTACTCATGAGTTGTCCATTTTTATCGAATGCATTATAGGGAGATATATGTACCACCCATTACATAATTAAAATCATATTTATGTCTTTCATAATATATTAAAACATTCTTCACATCATAACCCATTAAATTAAATGGGTTTCTTAATCATTTATCATAACATGTGGAAGTCTGAAAAGTTTCATAATCATTTCATAATTTCATGATATTATAAACTGTATAAAAATAATAAGGTTTCATAATAATTTTATCATGGTATAATTCATGGATGGAAAATGGGTTTCATAAACATCTTTTCAAGGTAACTATTCTATGAAAGAATAATAATGGTATACTTGGTTCGTATCCCAAACAAACATTAGTTACATCAAAGGATTTAATATTATATGGAGAATGATTTTCAAATATAACATAGAAAATTTCTTAAGAAAAATAACTTTTATTTTAAAATAACTTTTCAAAACTAAAAATTCATAAAATAATATGTAAACACTTTTCATTGAAAATAACTTTTAAAACATATTATGTATTCTTTTTAAAATCAATTAAAACATTTATTGGTAAAACTATCCTTTCTTTGAAAAACAATTTATAAAATATAAAAAAATTAAAAAAATTATTTAAAAATAAACATGAAAAATTATAAATTAAACTCAAAATAAAATAATGTTCATAATGGTGGTAAATTCTATTTATGTTTTACATATTAAAATAAATATTTCATTCACATTTTCAATAAAATTCAAATGGGTTTTGTTTGGAAAATTGAATATATTCCTTTAAAAAAATTAAAAATTCAGAAATGGGTAAAAACATATTTAAAAAATCATTTGAGAAATGTTAAAAGAAATTTGGAAACATTTTTAGAAAACATGGTTTTTTTAAGAAAAATGGTTTTTAACTAAAGAAAGAAATAAAGATAATTTTTATTAAAAACATTTTATCAATATTTTAAGTACAAAGAGTGGTAAAATGGTAATATTACTTGAAAATAGAATTAATAACAATAGAAGAATAAAAATAATGACAATTATTTAGAGTTATATTATAATATTTCAATATTAGAAACTTTTTCATAAACAATTTCGATAAAAGATGGTATTGTAACATAAATCTGTTACCATTTTGGTAACATTTCAAACATAATACCCATGAAAGTGAGAAACCAAAATAGATATTTCATCCCCATAATTTTTAGGATAAGAATTATAATATAAATTCATGTTCAGTATGTACACCACATAAAATTAATAGGTGGTGAATATGGCATGTGCCTCAGCGAAGTAAAAAAGTGAGATATAAATCTCTTACCTTATTTATCAACTTTCTTCGTACACATTAAATACTCATATATATTAATTATAAGTTTGTTATAAATATATTATTGAAATATAGTTATAAATATTAAATATATATTATTTACTAATGACCATTTATCACCTGTTTATTACCAATTCCTTGTAAAATCACATTTCAGGTAACAACTGCTTCGTTTTTCATATTTGTTTTGATTTGTTATTTTTTGCCCTCTTAAATTAATCTGGGTAACATAATATATAGAATAATAATAATGTAATAATTATAATATTAATACATAAATTATACTATTAATACTAATAATGAATGATGGTTTTGAGAAATTAATTATGTTACAAACATATAGACGGTAAGTTGTATGTATGCATGAGTAATGTTTCCATTTTTTTAATGATCATAATGGGAATATAGTAATTACATTTTCTTATTTTTTTAATGATAATAATATAATAAATAACAAATTTTTACTTTAAACATACATATAAATATCTTCCATGTGTTGTGGAGATTTAAAGAGAGAGTTGCATTGCTTTATAAAGGTGGTTGTTCACACGAAGATGAAAAACATTATAATATTTTAGTGAGTGAAAAAGTAAGAAATAAAATGATATATTTACGTTTTTAGAATGATAAATATGTTATTAATATAATAATTATTACATTTTCATCACATATATTCATTAACTTTATCCTTATTATTTTCCATGTAAAAAGTTGGTGAAAAAAAGAATCACATCACTCTGTAAGGTGGTAGTCCACTGTACACACCTGTAAGGTTATCATATATTCTATGGAATTGAATGTAAAAAAAGTTTATATATGATATAATGGCTCAAAACATATAAATATGTTATAAATATCATATATATATATATATACTTTATATCCATCATTATACCCACCCATGAGATGTGGTAATGGAAAAATAACTAGCATCAGTTTGCTTGGTGGTAGTCCGCTGTACAAAAGAATAATGATTTCGTAACCCATTTGATGGTAGTGGGGATGGTTGTAGATAATTAACTTAACATAACAACATATAGGTTTATGTAAAATACTTAGATTATTATATCATCATGGTTAAATAATAATTTAAGGATGTGTAAGAAGAAATAAAATAAAAATGCTCATTGTAGAACTTTACAACTTCTTCGGGAAACCTCTATAGTTTTTGCACCAAAATATTTCTTGGTTTGAATTTATGTCCAAAATAAAGCTTTTATTATTATATTATGGATGTTTTTATGTGATTTGGTAAGGTCTTTTACAATAAAAATGGTTTGAATATGTAGAAATGAGAGGAGAAGGGGTGTCATTTTATAAGTGAGGTGAGTGGCATAATTGTAATTTCTGAGAAAAAATGTTTACCCACATTTTCAAATGTTAAAAGGGTTAAAATGGAAAATTATAGGTAAACTTACATCATAGGGTCAAAATATTTCCATAAAATAGATTTTATACATGTTTTGCGTAATTTTAACCCTTACCTTTTTAGTTTAACCCCTAGTAAACCAATTTTTTCCTTATCTGTGGTAAATAATTTTAATGTATTTACTATTAATTATGGTAAAAAAATAAGGTAACCTTATTCGATTATATAAATTATTATTATTCTGAATATGGATCCAATTTTTCCAAATTTCATTCACAGAAGTGGGAAATATTTAATTTAAAAGTAAACTCAAAACCCAATAGGTGCAGGTACTGTAGTAGTACGGCAGCATACTGAACCAGTGGCAGAACTATAGTGGTAGTAGATCACTATAGCGGAAGCAGGGTACTATAGCAGTGGCAGATACTGTGAGGTACTTTAGCAGGTGGAGTACTTTAACAGTAATATTCATAGAATGTTCCTTGGGGCACAAATTTGGGCCTACGGGCCATATAATGAGCTAAATGTCCACTGGGCCTTCAGGATATGTAATGGGTCTCCCTCTACCAACTTAAAATAGGTCTTTTATTTCATTTTAATAATAAATGAGGCTTCGGCCCCAACCTTTTAAAAAAACTCCAATACGTAATGAGCAATCCTATTTTCAAAGAGAAAATATTCAAAAGTTTACAATGTATTTATTTCAAAATTCAAAATTAAAATGATTAAAATAACCTAAATTTAATTAATATATATATATAATTGAATAAATTTTAACTTATAACAAATTTTAATTTTAATTTAACATTATAAATCATTTAAATGAAAAAGAAGTTTTCAATTTAAATTCAAAATTGTTCACTATTCATTAAAAAATTAATCCTTTCAGAATATTCCCAAAAAAACACCCTAAGATAATTTTTTCATGATTATTTATTAAAGTAACTTTACTTTTAAAAATAAATTTCATATAATTATAAAAAAATAATTTTTAAAATAATTATTCAAAAATGAAGTAAAATTTCTTTTCAGACAAATATAATTTTTATACGTAAATTTTGATTTATTCATATATATTGTCTATAAAACACATAATATGAATGTTAGATTTTTTATTAGAAATATAATATATAAATTTCATTAAAATCATTCAACAAATGTGGTTTTTTTAATTTATTATGTTGAAATGTGTTTGTTTTCATAAAAACTATTCATAAAAAATTATCCTTTATTACCAACTAGTTTTTATTTTCTTTTCTAATTAATTAGTCACCAAAGAATTAATTTTATATAAATTTTTAGACCATATATTTTCATAATATAGTTTATCCTATTAGTAATCATCATTTCAATGTCTATGTGATAAATATCATATTAAATAATTATATTTTAATAGTTTGTTACGTTTTGTTTAAACTCAGTTCCACAAGTATCATAAGTTAAACTTAATGTGGCAAGAAATTGAAGTTAATGTAATTTTTTTCATGTAGAAAAAATATATAAAAATGTTCAATTTATTTTAAAATATATATTTCAAAAAATATTATTTTGTTACAAAAGATTCTAATGAAACCATTAAGGATAATTGGATCACTTATTTTCTCCAAGATCTGAAAGGATATAAATAGCTCGGTTCCAAGCTCCTCTGGGGATTCCACCCTAATTGGTATGACATTTAAAATTCCACCACCAAACCTCACATGTATTTAAATCAACCCATGATCCTCTCTTGATCAATTAAGACTGAGACCCGGGGATCTACCAACTCGAGATAGAGTTAGATAGTCCCTATGGCTCCCTCTTTAATCAAATAGAATGACTTCACACCTTTATACCATAACCACTCTAATTAATGGGTTATAAAATAATAAATGGGGCATAAATGTGAGGAATTACCCCAATATTTTATGACCAATTCCCTTACCAATTTCATAGAGTCTATGTAGATGTATCATGCATCAATAAAGATCAATAGGAATTCATATCTAAAGTGGGTAGACTATGTCCCCCTACTAGAAATTTTTGAAAACACCATCATTGAATCCTTCAATGGAATTAATGAACTATAAAAACAAATCATAAAGTTTAACTCTCAATAAATCCTAGTGTTTATAAACCCATAATATTAGGTGGTATCCAAGATCAACTTCTTTATCTTGACATTATCGGGGCCTTCCTTTGTCAGATATATTAGTCTAATACCAGGATTCATTGCACATTAGTAGAGCCTTTGTCAGTAAGTCCTATAAAATTACAAGTCTAACATTTATTAGAAGAGTTTAAATAACCTCTCCATTTGTATATAGTATGATAATGTACATGTCACTCAATTATTTACTTAGTGTAAAGGCATAACGTACTGTCTCAACATCCAAATCCTACCGGAGAGGATGTCTGGGGTGTGTGTGGAGAATGTTCGAGATGAATTGGTCCTAACACTAATTTTTATGTATTACCCAGGTGGATTCAAAGAATTTTTTGAGAGATAAAATTTTCATGATGAGTCTATGTTTTTGAACTATAATAGATCTCATCTATTACCTATCCAACCAGAATAAAATTCTTGATGAGTGGAGATAGTTATCCAGATACATATTTTATCCCCTAAAATAATATAGTTATTAGTGTCCTCCAAAAAATTATTCTAAAATAATAGTATCATGTTGTAATTACTACCAAGTGATACCATTACGGACATGTGGAAATATCCTTATAATATTATAATGATATTTTTCACTCATTCAAGAATGAGACAGTCTCAAGATTCTTTATATGTGATATGAAGAAATACTTTTTAAAGATTCCTGAAATCTATAAACCACAAGTAGACGGCTTAAGGAATAACCCAAAAAATTTTCCCTACCATAGGATATTTAGAAACACAATCTATTACTTATTCATCTTCAAGGAATAACTTCAGAACATGTGAGCCCATGGGTGATCCTCAAACATATACAATATTCTTTTCCCCCACCCGTGATAATGATCATGATTTTAATGATTGATAGTGGGTTCCAAGGTAAGGTATATAAAATTTAAATGATTGGATAACCTAATAAATATGACTAATTAGTCCCTAGATATCATTTTTTCATTTTTTAACTATTTATCAACCTCCCTATACATTTCATTCTCTAAAAAAACACCCTTAGATTTGTGACCCTATAGAACTCAAAGGATTCAATTAAGATCACATGAATATTACAAGGTTCATATTCATGTTTTAAATCTAGTGTTACCTCTCAATAAGTTTATAACCCTAAATTGAGAGTGGTGTCCCATGGTTTTTTAGGTTTGATAGGAATATTTTGAGGATTAGTAAAAGTATGCCTCATTCAATGCCATCAGACTAATAAACCATTATGTTTAACCTATGTAGGATTCATTCCTATCATATCCTCCTGATACCCATATTTAAGTTCCCAATTTAAGGTAATACATTCCTCATAAAAGAATAATGGACAAGGATCCATCCTTAAAAGTTTTTTTATACTATTGAGATAATAAGGGAAACATTTCTATAGGATCTATAAGAATTTTTTTCCATTATAATTTCATTCAGTATAGCTTTCCATCCCATTTGACTATTACACTACTTATATAAGTCACATTCCTATAACCATTGTAAGAATTATAATTATTATAACTAATAAACTATTCCCTATGAAATTAAGCTGACTATACATCCAGTGAGGAAGTGACCCCTTGAGAGTATAAATTTTCCCTTATCATAGAAGTATAATGCACTCAAACAATAAAAAGACATGTAATATTGTCTCTTGATCCTTGATTCTATCAATTTTTAATAGAACTTCATGAGGTCATCATTGATTCCTTGAGGAATCCTATAAATTTTAATATTGAAGTGATACCATTTAATCTTACCATGAAAACATATGTGAGAATAAAGAGTATCATGTAATTATATTATTCTCTAGGGAAGATGTGGAAGTTTTCATAGAGAGAAAAATACTCCACCTCTATGTATTATGAAATCTCAATGGAACATATGTTTGTTGGTTATTAATGGATAATGGATTTGGGACCAATCTTATTCCAAACCAAAAACTCCACAATCTTGGGTACACATATGCTAATATAGCTCCATCCAACCTAGAAATTTAGGAATTTAACAAGATAAATAAAATCCACTAATAAAAATATATATAGAGAACAAACTCATTGATTTGGTTTTTGATATCAAATTCATGTTTTTCTCATGAGACACTACTTTCAACACCTTAATAGGGAGTCCCTATATAAACCTAAATATAGTTATCGCATCATCGTATCACTAATTCATGATATAATACTTCAATGGTTGAGTAAGGGTTATCCATGGTGATATTATCTCTATTGATTTAGAGGTTTCTATAAATATTAATATTGGGTATTATAAAAGTTTTGTAAAGAATCCCTAAGATAAAGAATATAAGAGCCAAAATAGCACTAATGACTTAATATCCACTTAAATAGATCCTTGGGATTACCAAGAAAATAGTTTTATACTACTTATATGTCATCTATAAAAAATAACTCCGGACCTCGAGAACCACTTCATTGTTTCAGAGGTAAATGATTGCTCTTAATTCACCTCTTACTTGAATTAGGGATAGGTGAGTCTAAATCCATAAACTCTATCCCAATATATGTTGTAGTGTTTTACTTATTATTGTCAATATGTGTCTCACTCGTGTGTATAAAAGTGTGGTATCGACCCAATATAGATCAATTGAGTATAAATATTTTGACATATTAGGTGTATTGTAAAGGTGAATAATGTAAGGGCTAGGAGCCATGCCATCAACCATCATACTCTCCACATAACAATAAAATTAGATGGTATATTATAAATATTGTTATCCTACATATGAAAGTTATTCCATTCCACTGAATATGTTTTAAGAGTTTTTATCCCCCTCCATACCTCATGTTTTTATGATAAAGTGCTTTATTAATCTCCTCTTTCCTTTAAATAAGGATTCTCCACCAACATCGATAATATGATACAAGTTAACCTTAATATAAAGTAATTCCCAATGATTGAATTGATTAGTGTGTCTATGAATCTTGATGAGTATGATCACTATATTGTATTATTAAAGTAGTGTTGTGATGTATTTTCATAAAACTACAAGGATATGTTATATCTCAATCCTTAGGTTACCATCCACGATTTAGGTCTTCCTATAATCCATCATAGATATAATCATGCACCTAAAAGAATGAATCTATCCCAAAGTTCCATATTTGAGGAAAAAATTGATAATATGGTCATTAAAGACTTATTTATGGATTTATAGTGACCTAAGTGGATTAATAGAATTATAACTTTTAGAAGAAGAAGGAGAAAATCATAGTATGTGTTGCCTTTTTAAATTTCATCCATTACTACATGAAGTAATACTTATCTATCTCAGTCAAATAATTACTAGTAGACGACACTATTAGATTCTAGAATCTCACATTCATGGATGGATACTTTAGGTATAATAAAATACATATGTTCCACTTGGATAAATAGATCACTATATTCAGGGAACCCCAAGGAATATTATATTAATTAGCGATTCCATTTAGCTTAAACAATACTGAAGAAGAATACTAGTGGAATATGCATAAAATATTAATACCCCATATGGGGAAGATTGTGAATTTTTAATAGAATAATTTGGTGGTTAAATCTCACCAATTCTAGGGTAACCTTAGTGATCTTCAGAAAATGTTTTGAATGATTTTCATCCATAATATGATGTTAAACCCATTAAAATTTTCAATCTGGGTATACTTTGGGAAATTTTTTAGTTTTGTTTTTTGGAAAATATGAATTCAGATAAACCAAGAGAAGATCAAAATCTTAATTTTAATTTCTATCTATGTAATATTTGGGACTTGAGATACTTTCAAAGGTTCCTGACTAATATCTAGAACTTTTTCACTAACATAGAGGGTATGTGTATGTACTTATTGAATCTAATAAATAAAGGTGTTTCTTAACAATGGTATGAAGAGTACCAAACTATATTCATGAATATAAATAATTATTTACTATATCCACTGATTAAGATGTCACTTGTCCAACAGAATCCATTGATCCTCTATGTGACATCCCTAGATAAAGCTATTAGCATCCTTTTAGCTATTATGAATAGAGAGGGAAAAGAGATCTGTTTTTACTAACTTGGTCACATGATGCGAGAAACTTAATTTTAATATTATCACATCAATAAGAACAACCTAGCCTTATTATTTGTGTTCTCAAATCTACATCGCAATTTTCTTCATCGTGAGGTTTAGTTGATATCCCACATAGAGTCACTAAAGTACATCCTCAATAATCCCATGTCGACTATATGATTGGAGTTATGGGAAGTGATCCTCTATTCCTTTTACATCATTTACATCTCACAAAAGTATATTGATGGGAAAGTGTTGTCATGTTTTATGGTCACACGCCTAATTTGTTTCCTAGGTATGTAGAGTTTCTTGATGTTTTAATTATCTCCATCGATAAAGTGATACAATATTGGAAAATTTACTTTGATAGTGCCTCTCAAATCCTAACTAAAAAGTGAATGAATGACCCTAATCTTGACGTGGTCAACTTTTAATTTATTCTTATCACTCCCACAAAGGCCCCCATGTAATAATCCTTCCTAATTTTGGAGTGATGCACCAACCATGAGGCTAAATACCAATCCATAATTACCATCCTCAAAATATTCCATGAGATTTAAGCCCCTTGGTTGTGAAGACTGAAACTTATCAAACATAAGTATTACATATTATTATTTGAATATTCTTTACATAACATAACACTACATTCTATAATATTTTAGGTCAAGTTACTTTGGAATCTTGGATAAATAAACAACTTCTTCATTAGTGAGAAATTACATCTATTACTATGTTCTTCATAATTAAAACCCTTCTATGACATATCATACATAATACCATTGATCATAACCTAGGTTAAAGAAACATAATAAATGGTTATCATATATTCTCAGTAAGGGTTGACAAAGAAGATAACAATATATCATGAATATAAGGGTATGATAACATTATAATAACATTTGAACATAATAACCTTTATATCATAGATCATAAACTTGAGTCATGGAATAAATTTTATCAATTTAGAAGATTTTAATAATAGTGGATATAAAGAACATAAACTATGAAAACATAAAATTTTCATAAGGAATGGATATTTAGCACACATATAATCATAGATAATCATTTCCTTAGTATTTCAAGGTTTATTTCCAAGACTATCATAGTGGAATGGGTTTGTAATGCCTTGATATTTTTTTTAAAAATAAAATAAATTATATATTTTTCATATTTAGAGATACACTCAATAATGATTTTATTTTTATTAAATAAATCCTAAGTTTATCTTGTTTTACATACAACACCAAGTTTAAACAAAACATAACATACTATTAAAATATTATTATTTAATATGATAGTTATCACCTAGACATTTGAATGGATATTATTAATAGAATTAAATAAATTTTGAAAATATATGTTTTACACATTTATATAAAATTAATTATTTGGTAAAAACTAATTATAAAGTAAAATAAAAAATATTTAAAAATAATGGAAATATTTTTTAAAAAAAATATTTTTATGCAAACAAACATGTTTCACATTAAAATTTAAAAAAAAACTTTTGGAAAATTATTTTAATTAAATTTATAAATTATATATTCAATAACATTTTTAAAATTTATATTATGTGTTTTTTAGACAAGATATAATATTAAATTAAATTTTAACCTTAAAACAATTTTTTTATAAAAAATCAGTTTTTCGCATATTGCACGCTTATTTTAAAATTAATTTTTTAAAATTTAAGAAAATTTATTGAAAAAAATAAAGTTCATTTTTGAAATCATCATGTCAAAATTATCTTATGTTGGTGTTTTTAGAATATTCAGAGAAGATGAATTTTTCGATAAATAGTGAAAATACTCGTTTTTATTAAGAATTGTCATTTCTTTTAGTTCTTTTCAAAAAATAAATAAATAAAGATAGATTTAAAAGAAAAATTAGTAAAATTATATTTATATTAACATAATTATATTCATTTGAAACTTTTTCATATTAAATTTTGATATAAAAACTTTTTATACTTTTGAACATTTTCTCTTTGAAAGCCATCTTTCTCGTCGTATCTGTGGGATTAGTTTTAAATTGCATTATTCTGATTCTTTTAAATGAATTTATAAAATTTGATATAATATTCTAAATAATCATAATTTGTATTTTATAATAATTTTAGCTTAATTTTTTACCATAATAAATGGTAAAAAGAGTAAAAATTATCTACTATGGTTAAGGAAAAATGGGTTTACTGAGGGTTAAACGAAATAATTAGGGTCAAAAATGACCCGAAACAAGTCCAAAAAACATTTTATAGAAATATTTCAAACTTATTTCTTTTATTTTCTATAATGGTACATTTTTGGTCCTTTTTCATGTTAAAAACATTGGTACACCTATTTTGTTCCAACATTAAAAGTGTATCGCTCACCTCACTTATAAAAAGGCACACCCTATCCTCTCCTCTTCACATTTCCAAAACCCATAGGATCAGATAATATATGGATAAATAACATAATTAATTACCTAATATCATACAATAAACCTTATTTTTCTTATAAATCCAACCTAAGAATGATTTTTGGTTAAAACCAAAATAAGTTTTCTGAAGAAGGGGTAACATCCCTAACGGAGCGTTTCATTTTATTTCTTCCTCCAAATCATTAAATTATTATTAAAAAATTATGATATAATAAAATAAATATATTTAATATAATTATATGTTATTACATTAACTAAATAACCAAAATCTTTTTTTCTTCCAACAAATGGTTTATGAAATCATTATTCTTGTATACGGCGAACTATCACCTTGCGAACTGATGTTATTGATTTTTACATTACAACCTATCACAACTAGATATAATGGTAGATTTATTTTTTATATATAATATTTATGATATTATTATTCTTATTTAATCTTTATATAACATTTTTATTCTTAATTTACATTCTCTTGTAATACGATAATGTCATTCGTATGTACAGCGGACTACCACCTCGCGAGTCGATGTGATTCATTCACACATTATATGGAATGTAATGAGGATGGTTTTAGTAAATTTATGTGATATATATGAGATATAAATAATTATTTAACTTTAATATATTATTTACCTTTATTTCATTCAATCCATCAAGAAGATGTAAATAGTATTCATGTGTATGTATGACCTACCATCTCCCTAAACTATGTATTTCATTTTCTCTCTATAAATTTTTTTATCACTATAAATACATATATAATGAATATATATAATTTAAATATAATGGTTATAATTTTTGAATTTATTTAATAATTATAAAATTAATAGGGCCAAAAATAAGAGATCAAAACAAACACACACAAAAATGTGGTTATTTCCCAAAACTTGACTTTAGCATGGAATTGTTAAAAAATGAGTAATAAAATTTCATTAGTAAATCATATATGGTATGATATATATAATTATATTTCAGTAATAGATTTATAATAAACTTATAATTATTATAAAAGATGTTTTAACATGTATTAAAAATTTTAATACTTAAGGTAAGGGATTTCAATCTCACTTTTATTTTCCTATGAGAGGCATGCCATATTCACCATGTGTTTATTTTAGGTGGTGTACATACATACCATGAATTTATTTTATGATTATTATCATTAAATTTATGGGTATATACATTTCCATTTTGTAATCAATCTTTCATTGGGTTTATGGATCAAATGTTACCAAGGTGGTATGGGATATATTTGTCAAATTATCTTCTTTGAGACGTAAGTTATGTTATGCACCTATCTTATTCCATGAGATGTATATACTGACCCTTTTACATGAAATATTTTCAGTATAATTCTTTTAATGATAATATATGTTTAATTTAATTTTATTATTTCATAATGATTATGTTTCAAAGTTACTAAATTGGTAAGTGTTATATGTTACAATATAATCATTTACCAGGAATGTTTATGATTATACTTCCAATGATAGAATCATATAATTTATATATCAAAAAAATCCTAAATTTTATTATACTATGGATATTTCTAGAGATTATATACTTTCCCATCACATTAAATTATTTATGTACTCAACAGTTCAAAAGTATGTTATTATGAAAAATCGTATTTTTAGTTGAAACCCATTTTTTCTTCTAAAACATTTTTTTCTAAAACAATATTTCAAAAATGTCTTTAAATTTTTTAAAAATGGTTTATTAAATACATTTTTACCCATGTTTTAATTTTTTTTTTAATTTTTTAAAAGGAATATTCATTTCATTTTCCAAATAAAGACCATTTGGATTTTATCAAAAATGTGAAAGGAATATTTGTTTAAATGTGCACAGCTTAAATGAGATTTTCTGTTTTCATGACCAATACTTTAATTAAAAAAATTCTATATGTTTTAAATGTTATTTTAAAATAATATTATTTATTAAAAAAAAGTAAAAAATAAAATATAAAATGGTATTTTCATCAATAAATATTTCAAATGATTTTTAAAAGTTCCTTTATAAGTTTTAAAGGTTATTTTCAAGGAAAATAATTTTCAAAATATTTTGTGTTTTATAATAAGTTTTTTTCATATTATAAAAGTTATTTTTGTTAAGAAATATTCCAAGTGTCTTTTCAAAATTATTTTCCATCTAAGATTCCATCATTTTATGTTACTTATTATTTTTTGGGGATATGATCCAAGGATACCATTATTATTATTTCTCTGAATAGATAATGTTTAGGATGGAATTTTTTTTATGAAACCTGTTTATTTTCCATGGGTTCTTGCATGATAAAATTATTATGTATCTTGATTCCATTTACATGGGTTATTATGTGATGAAATGATGAAATGTGTATGGAGACTATTTTTTTTCCATGGCTAATGGTTTGAGGTAATGCTTATGAAACCCAAATCTTTTCACGGGTTCTCATGTGATGGGTGTAATATGATCTTATGGAACACACATGTTTCATTTTCATTATGTGATAGTGGTTGCCTTATAATCAAGGAATATTCAGAATTATATCATTTTATAATGAATTGTGTAATGATTAATGTTATATGATATCAAAGGGTAAAGATGGGTTTATCTTAATCCCAAAAGGGGATCCATGAGAGGTTATACAAAGCCCAAAAGAGGGTACACAATAGGTTATATCAAGCCCAAAAGAACATACTTGGGTGGTTAGCCTGCACCAAACATGTTATGAATGTATTGGTGGATATCTATGAAATAATATTTTCTTTGTTATGTATATGACACAAATCTATGTCTTATGAAAATTTTATGCTCTCATGGTTCATGTTCTTTGATTTACTTATTATTCATGTCTTATGAACAACCAATCATTACACAATGACTCAATATTATGATATTTGATTTATAGGGTATAGTTTTGAAATTTTATGATCATTTTCACATACCTTTATGATAATGTTATTCTTATGTATCTTTTTTTACCCTTATTAATCATCTAATCTTGGTTTTTCTTATATTTCCTTTCCTTAGATTTTAAATATAGGTTTTAATTTGGGTATTCTTAAGAAGATTACTATGTGTGAATATCCTTAAGGGATACATTGAATATATTTCACAAAATTACAAGATTGTATACCTTGTTAGTGAAGACACTAAACTATTATGTTCCAAAAGTGTGTGTTTTTGTTGTGTATTGAATATTCCAATAAAAAGATGTAATATATATGTATGAAAATTCTATGTACTTATAATTGGTATCAAAGAAAGGGTTTGTTTGACCATTGGAAACTAGGATGAAAAAATATTAGAGAGATCTATTGGGATATTTATAAGGATATGTCTATGTCTGTGTCTGAGGATAATTCTAAGGATGATTAAAATTATAAGAAAGTGTCTTAGTATTTTGGTAAAGGATGGTATAAGTGGATTATAAGAAATTACATCCCTATCAGAATACTGCAAGTGGATGTGGGTTTGGAACATAGGTACCTAGGGTTAATGACTCTAAATATGGAACATTGAGCAAGACTTGAGTGGAACATAGTGAATGACAAAAAACCTTACTACATACCCAAATTGACTCTACTAGGGGATATGCTTTGAAAATTCACAAACTCTTTATAAACCATCATGGAGGATTTAAATATATAATGAACATGAATTACCTATGTTAAACCTATGGTATCATAGATTTAAATGAAGGTTCCATGACTTAGAAATCATTTACATGATTTTTCATGACTATGTGGTTTCCCATTAGGAATATCTTTAATTACACTATGATTTTGGTTTTATTAAATAGTGAGAACCAGATGAAACTTGGTTATCATTGAAGGTGATAGAAAATCGTTGATGAGAAACCAAATTTTGGGATAACTGTATTGGAGGATATTATAATTATGCCTAATAATTTATCTTCATATATGATTAAAAACATGAACATTAACAAAATCTTAGACTCTCCAAAGAAGAGAAGGGTAGAGTTCATCGAGGTATCAGGTGGTGGATATTATAGAGGAAAGAAGAATTAGTTTTCTATATATCTAAAATGTGGGAATAAGAACACAAGTGAATTTCTCAAAGGAACATGAATGTGTTTTATGTGTGGAGTATAAGTGAATATAAAAAGTAATTTCTGATATAAAATGAAAAAAAAAATTAATGTAATGGAAGGGAATATTGGTATCCCTATGGTATTCTTAATGTATGAATGTATTAATTATGGAAAGTATGAGAATTATGAAAATTGATGTCCTAGGGTGAAATCACATGAATAGAATCATCAATGTGGTATAATTAATGGTTATAATTATGATGATTAAGAGACCACAAATGAAATGTGAATGGTATGAATTATTCTAATAGTATTTTTTACATTAAAAGTTATAAGAATGATTAAATTGAATTTGAGGTATTTTAATACATGATTTATATTCTATATTTTAAAAAATATGTATTAAGGAATAAAATTATGAATCATAGTTAATAGTTTAAAAATTAAGTGGAATGATTGAAGTGTTTATGTATGGGAATACAATAATTACGTTATTTGAATCATGAAATATATAAAGATTTTTCTATAGAATATATTATTTATATATGTTAAATAATATGATTAATTGTATTTCTAAACTAGAAAAGTGACTTAATATAAAGGTGACATTTTATGGAAAACACGTGCTTAAGGTAACATAACACTTAATATGGTCTTGATGTTGAGAAAATGGTGTTTAGTTTGGATAAAGATATTATAGATATTGATAAAGTAAATTGGATATTATTTATGACCCCTTAAATGATAAATGATTTATTGAAAAAATTGTTTACATTATTATTGTTTGATTTTACAACATTAATGGATTTACAAGATATATTCAATAATATATGTTTTTTTAAAGGAATGAAGAATCTAGTACTTTTCCTTGAGGTTTTATGGTAATTCTGGTTATTACCAATATTGAGAAGAATATATTGCTACGATATTGACATACTTGTAATGCGACCATTAATAACTACTTAATGATGTTTGACGGATTAACGTTAAGTTTATTTTTTGTAAATTTTAGTAACCTAATTTATAAATTTTGAATTTCAAAAGGGTCATATGGTTAACTATTTATGGAATGTTTTAATTTGATCTTTGGATGAGTTTTTAGAGATTAATGTATTACTTCACTATATTTATATTTATTAATATTGAATAGCATGTGATATCTGTTTTTATTTGATGATAAATAGACATAAAAGTAATTACTTATCATTATTTTATGGATCTTGTGACCCGTTAATGATTTAGGCATAACAAAAACATATTTATTTCTTTAAGTAAGATATAAATTTGAAATTTATTGAAATACAATGAAATAATTAGATTATACTTATGAAATATAAATAAATCAAGTAATTATATCTTCTCATGAAAATTCATCAACTTTTGGAAAATGATATTGAAATAAATTTTTGTCCTATTTACATCATTTCAGGTGATATTAAGGACCATTTTCACACATATTTGGTTTATGTTATTATGGTTGTTTATTTTCCCATTATCATTCAATTTCTTATTATCAGTGATCTATATCACTCTCCATCATTATTTGGACATTACACTTTTCTTCCATGTCTAAATATTCAAATACCATGTATGGTCTCCTATTTGAAAACTTAGTATGTGTTGTTCATGATTACTTTAATAATTTCTTCCCTCTTATCAAGAGAAATTTTTATTATCTCTTTTTACAATTTGGGTTTCCTATGAAGAGATTTCCAAGTGATAAACCATTATTTTCCAAACACAAGTTCAAATTGTTAAGAAACATTTTATTTAAAGGGGTAAAATGTAACACCCCAATATTTTTTGAAATATTTTTTCAACTAAATTTAATATTTTAGATATTTTTTGTTTTAGGAAACACTGATTTTATCTTGTGTTAAATGAAACACTGAGTTTAGTTTTCATTACATGCAACACCAAGTTTAAAAGAAACATGAAATTCTCTTAAAATATTATTATTTAATATGATAGTTATCACCAAGCTATTAGAATTGGGGTTCTGAATAGGATTAACTAATTTATAAAAATTTATTATTTAAGTAATTATATAAAATGAATTCTTTAGGGAAAAATTAATTATAAATGAAAATAAAAACTATTAGAAAATAAAGAAAATATTAATCTTAAAAATTATTTTTTATGAAAATAGACATTTTTTATCTCAATAAATTAAACAAACCACTTTTTTATGTTATTTTAATTAAATTTATTTTTTATATAACATTAATATTATGTGTTTTCTAGAAAACAAAGACGAATAAATCTAATTTTACACTTAAAAAATGTATGTTTCTAAAAATATGTTTTATCAAATTTTATGCACTTATTTTAAAAATAATTTTTAGAACTTATAGAAAATTTATTTTAAAAAATAAATTTAATTTTTAATTAATAATGTCAAAATTATCTTATGGTGAATTTTTTATAATTTTTTGACCAGATAAATGATGAAAAATATTGATTTTTTTAAGAATTGTCATTTCGTTTAATGTTTTTTAAAATATTAAAATTATTATCAGATTATTTTAAAAGAAAAATTTGTTCAATTATATATCTATTAATCCAATTTATTCAATTTTAATAGTTTTTATATTAAAATTTTATACAATTTTTTTAATGTTTTGATCATTTTATCTTTGAAAACCAATTTTAACGTCATGTTTGTGGACTTAATTTTACATTAAATTCTACCACTTATGTGAATTGAATTTGGAAAGATAGATTATATGTTTATAATCAGTATAATTGATATTATATAATTAGATGAAATTAATATTTAGTTCATAATGAATTGGAAAAACAGTAAAAATTATTTATCGAGGTTATGGTAAAAATGGGTTTACCTAGGTTAAACTCAAAATATAAGGGTTTAAAATGACTCAAAACTTTTAAATGAACAATTTTACATCCATATTTCTACTTTATATCTTCTAGTTTTGATAATGGACCATTGTTTTCCCATCTTGCATGTGAAAAATATGGATACACCTTTTTCTTTTCAAAAATTAGAAGTTTACCACACACCTCAATTATAAAAGGACACCTCCTCTCATATCCTAGTCATATTTCCAAAGTTCATTTTATTAGACATTACTTATCCAAATAAATTAATTAATTCCCTAATATCATCCTATAATACTTATTTTTTTCATAAATACAACCTTTTGAGGCTTTTTTGTGAAAACCAAAAGATGTATTTTGAAGAAGAGGCAACATCCGTAACCATGTATTTTATTTTATATCTTTCTATACCATATTAAATTATTATTAAACCTAATTATATAATAACATAAGTATATTTAATATATTAATATGTTATTATGTTAATTTAATAACCTAAATGCTTCTTATTTTCCATCAAAAGGGTTACAAAATCAACATTCGTGTGTACCGTGGACGACAACATCACGAACAGATGTCATTCCTTTTTCTATTAAAACCTATCACAGATGGATATAATGATAAATTTATTATTTATATATTATATTTTTGATATTATAATTCTTATGCAAATATTATATCATATCTTTCTTTTTTACATTACATTTAGTTGGGAATATGATAATGTTGTTCATGTGTAATGCAGACTACTTCCTCGCGAAGCGATGTGATTTGATTACGCTTAACATGGAAGTTAATATCGATGTATTTAATAAAAATATGTGATATATTTGAAATAAATATTATTCTATAATTTTATTATATTATTTACCATTATTTCTTAAAATCCATCAAAAAAATGGTAACTGCATTCATGTGTATGTATGGTCTATCATCACCATGAACAAAGTATTTCATTTTTAATCACTAAATTTTATGGATCACTCTAAATACATATATATAAAATATATATGATATTTATATCAGGGATTAAATTTTTATATTATTGAACAATGATCGATGTTGGAGGACCAAAAATAAAAAATCAAAACATATACAAAAAGCAAAGCATTTATTCGTTAAAACGTGACTTTAACATGGAATATGTATTAAATAGGTAATAAATGGTCATAAGTAAACAATATATGGTATTATATATATCATTATAATTATTTAATATATTTATAATAAACTTATATTTATTATATGGAAGTTTTTAACTTGTATGAAGGAAGTCAAGACTTAAGGTAAGGTATTTTCTTCTCACTTTTATTTTTCAATGAGACACATGCCATACTCACCACATGTTTCTTTTATATGGTGTATATACTGACCATGAATATATATTTTTATTATTTCAAATTAATTAATGGGTATCTATATATCCTTTTGATAATATCTATTTTATTGGGTTTACAGTTCAAAAGTTACCAAAGTGATAAGGGATTTTTTGTCTCAAATTGCCATATATGGGACATAAGTTATGTTATGCACCTATCTTATTTTATGAGTTGTATATAAGTCCAATTTTAATTTTTATATAATGAATATAATTTTTCATGATATTATAAGTTTCATTTTATTTTATTCTTTCATGTGGATTATTATCCAATGTTTCTAAAGTGGTAAGAGATATATGTTGCAATCTCATCATTTATCGAGATTGTTTACGATTACACTACCAATGATTAAATATTATGATCTATCTCTCAATAAATTCATGAATATTATTGTTATATTTTTATTTCTATAGAATACATGTTTTTCATTCATTCCCCTCTCTTTATGTATTCATGATTTAAAAATAATTATTTTAAAAAATCAATTTTTCAGTCGAAAAAACATTTTCTTTCAAAACCATGTTTACTAAAAATGATTTCAAAAATGTTTTAACATTATTAGAATGAATTATTAAAGTCATATTTACCCATTTTTGACTTTTAAAATAATAATAAAAGGATTATTTATGTCATTTTCTAAGAGATGATTATTTGTATTTTACCAAAAATTTGAATGGAAAATTTGTTTTAATGTGTATAGAAGGAACAAAATTTTCCACTATAATTGGCATTATTTTCTTTGAATATTACTTTATAGGTTTTCAAGTTAATTTTTAATAAAAATTATTTTTTAAAAAAATTATGTTTTAAAAAGTTTTTTTCAAATCGAAAATGATATTTTCCTCAAGAAAAGTTTTAAATTATTTTTATGTATTTTATTATAAGTTTTCATGGTTATTTTAAAAAAATGAATTTTTAAAATGTTTTATGTTTTATAAAAATTGTTTTTAAAAGTGGAAAGGATATTTTTATCAAGTATTTTTTTAAGTGTATTTTCAAATTCATTTTCCATCTATGATGACATTATTTGATGTTAATTTTTCTTTTCTTGGTATATTATCTAGGGATATCATATTAATTATTTCTATGAATGGTTTATATTTGTCATGAAAATATTATTATTACGCCCACTTATTTTCCATTATTTATATCATGATAAAATTAATATAAAACCTTTTTATTTTTCCTTATGTTCTGTTATGATGAAATGATGAAATTTATATGAAACCAAATTCCATTTTGTGGGTTATGGTATGATGTAATACTTATTAAATCCATTTCTTTTCATATTTTCTGATATTATGTATGTTTTATGTTATTTTGGAACACAAATTTATGATTCTCATTATGTATAAGTGGTGACATTATAAAAAAGTATGGTGGTTACAATATAACAAAGGTGGTTTGTACCTATGTCTCCCTAAAATGCATTTAGTAATGATTAATGTTATATGAGCTCAAAGGGTACAAGGGAGGTTATCCCAAGACCAAAAGGGGGTATATGGGAGGTTATCCCATTCCTAGAATATGGTACATGGGAGTTTATCCCAATCCCAAAGTATTTACATTAGTGGTTATCCAAATACTTGCATTTTATGAATGTCTTGGTGAATATACTTGACATAAAATTTTCAATGCTTATATATATTCATTTAATATATGTCTTACACCAATGTTATGCTCTTATAGATGAAATTATTTTATTTACTTATGATTTTTGTCTTATAAACTACAAATATTTATGCCATGACTTTTGATTTTGATCCTTGATATACAGGTAATGGTTTTCAAATGTTATTCTCATGTTCTCATACCCTTATGCTCATGTTATACTTACAAAACTTCCTTATTTACCCTTACTGAACATATGAGATCATACTTTGTTTTATTTACTTTTCTTAGGTCATGAAGAAAGTTTTTAAGTAGATTATTTCTATAAATAGTTTAATGTGGCAAGATATTTATGGTATATTTTGAATATTTTTCACCAAATTAGAATATTATATACTTAGTCTTCAAAGAAACTAAAATATTACGGCCCTCAGGTGAGTGTTTGGGTCATGTATTTAATATTAATCTAAAATTATGTAATCTCTATTTATGAAAATCCTAGGTCATTATATGTTTTAATCCCTAAACTATCATAGTAGTCACGGTTTTCATCCAATACTATCATAGTTGACAAAGTATCTTACTAATCTGGGTTCACTCCCCATTCTAGTCCTATTTATCTCATTAGATAACAATTGTTTACCCAATACATTGAGAGAGATGTATATCCCATAAATCACATAATGAAAATAATACATATTTGTTCCACACGATCATAAAACAATAATCATATCAAAACCCATGAAAATAATTGTGTTTAATAAACATTTTGTCATAACATAACATTTGGAATAGAAACAGGTTTCATAATCATTTCATCAAAACATAAAATGTAGAAATAGAAGTGAGTTTCATAAGAATTATTCCATAATAAACATAAAACATTCATAGAAATAATAATAATAGTATCCTTGTATCATATCCTTTTTAAATAATTAGTATCATCAAAGGATGTCATCTTATATAAAAAATGATTTTGAAATAAAAATCACTTGGAAGGTTTCTTAAGGAAAGAATCCCTTCTTTGAAAATCAATTTCTTAAAATTAAAAATTCATAAAATATTTTCCAAATACATTCCTATGAAAATAAAATTGAAAACATATAAATTAATCTTAAAATAAAATAGTGGTATTTACATCTGTAAATTCTATCCATGTGTATATGTTAAAAAAATATTCCTTTCGCATTTTCAATAAAATACAAATATACATTGTTTGAAAAATGACATGAAGATTCCTTTAAAAAAACTTTTTATAAGTAAAACAATGGTAAAAAATTATTTTAATAAATCATTTTTCTTAAAGTCAAAACATTTTTAATACATTTTTATAAAACATGTATATGAAATAAAATAGGTTTTTGATCGATGGGACAAAAAAAGATGACTTTTTCATAAAAACATATTTTATACTCTTGAGTGCATAATGAAAGGAAAATTAATTAAAAAAAATTTCTTAATAAATATCTATATTAGAAGAAAATAAATTATTTTATTAAGAGATATATCATAATATTTCATCATTGGAAGAATAATCATGATTAATTATAATAAATGATGAGATTTCCTCATAAAACACTTACCACTTTGGTAACACTAATTCATAAACCACATGAAATAATAATGTTAAATGAAACTTATAATATCATGATAATAAATAAATTCATGATATTACATGTCAAAATAGTTTTATATACACCTCATAAAAGAAAATAGGTGCAATAACATAGCATATGTCTGAAAGAAGGAAAATTGAGGCAAAAAATCTCTTATCTTAAGTCTCATATTCCATCATAAACATTCGAAACTCCTGTATAATAAATATAATTTTACTATAAATATATTAATAAACCATAATTATATACTTCATTTCATATATTATTTACTTATAACCTTTTTTTACCTATTTATTTACAATTGGTTGAAAATTTCATGTTCAGGTAATAACTGCTTTGCTTTTCATCTATGTATTGATTTTTGATTTTTGTTCCTCTTACTTTGATAATTGTTACATAATATCCAAAATGTTAAACTTGATATAAAAAACATATATATTAATTATATATGTATTTATAGTAATCTATAAAAGTTATATATTGTAAATTAAATATATTATTCATGGAGACAGTAGGTCGTACGTACGCATGAACGTTGTTTCCATTTTCTAGATGTATTGAACGAAATAAAGGTAAATAATATATCACCATTGGGTAATAATTTTTATTTTATATATATCACATATATTAATTAAACTCATTCTTATTACCTACCATGTAAATTGTGAAAGAATCACATCACTTCACAAGGTGGTAGCCCACCATACACACAAGTGATGTTAATGAAATATAAAGACTTATATGTGATATAATAATTTCCAAAGTATAAAAATATATTATATATAATATATAAAAATTTATTAAATGATTATATTAATTTGTGATAGGTGATAATCAAAAATTAATAACATCGGTTCATGAGGTGATAGCCTACCATACACACAAATAATGATTTGGTATCTCATTTGATATAAGTGGATATGGATAAAAGTTATTCATTAATATAATAACATCATTTTATGGGGGATACACTGGTCTTATTATATCATCATATTAGAATAATATTTTATTGAGTTCAAATAAGAAATAAAAAAATGTAAGTTTAAGAATTTACCTCTTCTTCAGAGATCCACTTTAGGTTTATACTTAAAGCATTATTAGGATGGATTCATAATCAATATAAGGCATCTAGTATGTTGGGAGGGAAGTAGGGATTAAATTTGGATAGTTCTTTACCAAACAAAAGGCTTTTTAAAATGTGAATTGGGGAGGATAAATGGTTGGATTTTATAAGTTAGGTGAGTGGAACATGTAACACCCCGAGATTATGTGAATTTTATTTCATGAATTTAATATTTTTGATATATTTTATTTCACAAAACACAGAAAATAGTTTATTTTATTTTAAAACCCTATGTTCGGATTTTTTTTATACACAAAACAAATTTAATCATGCACTACACACATTATAAATTTTATCTTTCTCTACACAAAACACTGAGGTTAGCTTTAATTACACAAAAAAATGACATTTCTCGATGGCTTGTGTAACATGCATGACCAATTTTTACCGAATATTAATATATCATTAAAATTTTATTATTTAAAATAATAAGATAAAACCTAGACATAAAATTAGAATTTATGAATAGTATTAACTAATTTATGAAAATTTATGGTCTACACAAATATAATATGAATTCATAGGTTACCAATTAATTAGAAATGAATATGAAAAATAATTGAATATAAAGAAAAATATTATTATTATTATAGTAAAAATGTTGTTTTAACCTAATAAATTGAATTAATTAAAACTATTGACTGATATTAGGGTAATATATATGTTATATATTTAATGAAATATTTTTTATATTAATCAAATATATTTGATAAACATATGATAAGTAACAATCCATTTTTATGCTTAAAAACTATATTTTTTATTTTTACTTCCTTTTATTGAAATACCATTTTTAAATTCTATTTTTTAGATTTTATAGATTTAATAAGTCAAAATATACTTCATATATTAAAATGAGAGATAAAAATTAGGTTTTGATAAATTTTGGGTATTTTTCTATAAGTTTTCATTTCTAATGAATATTTAAAATAAATAAGGTTAAATTATATTTTCATTTGTTTTAAATGTTTAATTATATCATATTTTGATAAATTAAGAAATTTTAGGATTTATAATCAATTTCATTTTAAAAATTGGTATAAATAATATAACAAAAGTTTAGATGTTTTTACTTTCAAAACCTGCAGTGTCATCTCGTTAGTGGGATTAATTTTAAATTAATTTCTCACCACTTTTTTTATTAGAATTTAGAAAAATGGATTTAATATTTTTATTTATAATAATTTTTAATTTTTAATAAGTTCAACATTGTTTTTGATAAAAAAAGTATTAGTGAAAGCGCTTAATATTAATTACAATGTTTAAGAAAAAAATAAGGTTAATAAAGTACTAAATGTTAAATTTAAGACCCAAAATGATTGATACACTTGTAAAAACCACATTTTATTAAAATTATTATACCATTAACCTTCCATTATAAAGTTTTTTAAGAATTTTGTTATGTAAAAACATGGTTACTCATAACTTGTTTCCCAAAATTCTAAGTGTGTTCTTTCCCTTCCCTATAAAAAGTCACCACATATCCCTCTTCTTCATACCTCTCAAACCACTTAGTATTGTTCAATATCTACTTAATAAACTTTCCAAAATTCCTCCCTTCTCTTATAATATTTCCCTTGGGAAGAAATAAATCCAAGGAATCATTTTTTCACAAACCAAAAAGAGTTACACGATTAAGAGGCAACGTCTTCTCTCAAGCTCCTTTCTTTTATTTTCTTTCTCCACCCCCTCCACTCTCATTGTTTAATGATTATATAAAAATAATAGTATATTAAATATACTAGGATATTTTTATTCTAATTATTAAAACTAAACTTATATACACCTCCATATAATGGGTAACGAACATACTTATTACGTGTACGGTGAACTACCGCCTCACTAAACGATGATTGTTCATTTTTCCTATACCGCCTATCTTTGTGAAAATTATGATGGAAACTCTATTTATATATTTCATATATTATATTTATTATGTTTTTAATATTATTTATTTATTTTACAACCCATGTATTTTTTACTTTCCATTTGGTGTAAATACGATAACTTCGTTTGAGGAAGTGTGGACTACCCCCCCCCTTAAAACGAGGTCATTCGTTCACACACTATATGAAATGTATTAAGGATCAGTTTTGGGAAATTATATGATATATATATAATTATAATGATACTTTATTATTATTATATACATCTATTAAATTTTATTTCTTTCTTTCAATACGACAATAAAAACTGAAACAATGTCTATGCATACATATGACTTACCGTCTCCATGAATAGTGTATTACATTTTAAAATTATATATTATATAGATTATTATAATAAAAATATACTGAATATAAATGAAATTTATATCATGGTTTACATTCTAGAATCATGATATAAGTGTAAGGACCAAATATATAACAAATTAAGTCATGTGCGAAGAACAAAGAATATATTACCTAAAGTGAAACCTTACCATAGGATTGTTTACAGTAGCATAATATAAGGTCCTAATAAAACCATATATGGTATTAGATATAATAATATAGTTCTTTAAAATATTTGTAATAAATTTATATCTATTATATAGGTGGTTTTAATGAGTACAATGAGTGTTAATACACAAGGTAATGGAATTTCATCTCACTTTTTATTTCCGTGAGATACATGCTTTATTCACCAACCATTCCTTTTCTGTTGTGTGTATACTACCCATGTATGTATTATATGATAATTATAATTACATTTATGGATATTTAAATATCTATTTTATTATATTTATCTCATGAGTTTTATGTTTTAAAATTTACCAAATCGGTAAAGTAAATATGTCACAATTTGCCTTCTTTGAGACACATTCCATGTTATGAACCTATATTCTTCCATGAGGTGTGTATACTTCCTTTGAAATGTTATATCATGAATATTAATATATTCATTATATTTTAAGTTACATTTAAATTAATTTTCTTAAATGGTAAGTATGGTTCAAAGATACGAAGTGTTAAGAGTTTATTAAAATAATCTCATCACTTTTCGAGATTGTTTATGTTTAATATTCCTTTGATAAAATATTATGATCCATATATCAATAAAAATCATAAATTTTATACTATATTGTTTATTCGTGATATATTAATGTATTGGTACCATTTTTTAAATCTTTTTTTCATAAGATAGTTAATAAATTGTTTTTAAGAAATCTTTACATGACCCTCTCTTCAGTAGGAAATCTATGTTTCTTTAAAACAATGTTTTTTAAAAAGGGTTTTAAAGAATATTATAAAATTAACCTAAAATAATTAAAATAATTTTTTATCCTTTTTTATTTTTACCAATTTTCTCTAAGGAATAATCTTGTCACTATTTAAACGCGGCATTTTTCTAACGTTTTTACCATGCAAAAGGAATGTTCATTTTACCTTGTACGACATGTACAGATTTAACCTCCATAAATTCTTTGATGATTTATTTTCATGTTTAAAAGGTTAAATTTTAAGAAATTTCCTTTAAAATATATTTTCATGTAAATTTTTTTCAAAATGTTTTATGTTTTAATGATCCTTTTTGAAAGAAGAAAGGATATTTACCTCGATAAATGTTTTCAAAATATCTTTCCAAGTTATTTTCCTTATAAGATAACATTGGTTGATGTTACTCATCACCTTTTAGGAAATTATCCAAATGTTCTATTCATATTCATTCATGAATGTTTTATGTTTTTATAAATTGATGGTTATTACACCTATTTCACTTCCATATGTTTTATATATTTGAAACCCGCTTCTTTTCATGGGTTATTCTTTCATGAACTGATTATGAAACCTATCTATTTTAATATGTTATGATGTTTTGAAATGTTAATGATACCCATTTCATTTCATGGGTGTGGCACTAGGTCTAAATTCTATTTAAAATTCAACTTCATGATTTAGTGGAAGACTAGGAAACTATTCTTGAAACACAAGAAATTACCACACAATACTCATATCATTGATGTCTAGTTTCTTCCCAACTATCTAAGATAACCATCGATTCTAAATGGGAATCAATACCCATACAATGTATGTGATCTAAATTGGATGTTTATACTAATCGTCACATTGATAGATGATCAATTGATGGTTTGTAATATCAAATGAACTTACCTTCCTTCAAAATTGTTGTGGGATTTATGTAGAGAAAGTAAATAGAAACTGATGATAACATCAAATTAAACTAGAGGAATAATTATAATATTTTCATGAATCACATTTTCACAATCATAAACCTGATAAAAATCATATATTTGAGATGTAGTCATCATACTATTAGGGATGTTCACTAATAATTCTACATCTAAATGTTTTGGTGGTGTCTTGGTAAACTTATAAAATTATTAGTATATGAAAATATATGTAGATTTATATTAAAATAAGACATTAAAAATTATATAGTGGATATTAAGTATACCTTTCACCATGTCATTATCACACCACTTGTCAGAAACAGTGATCACATAAGATTTTCCCTTGTACCTCAGCTTAAGAGGTTGCTGACATTTATCATCATCAGAAACCTTTGGATTTGAGAACTAGTTATAATTTTTCTAATAATCCTTACATTTGAAAGACTGGTGTATGGGTGGTTCATTCTATATATATTTCTCTCTATTCACATTGTTAGATAACTTCTTCCCAAAACATTAGTAATCAATTACTCGATGAAATTATTTCCCAAACCTAAAAAATTTAATATTTCATTTAATAAAATCTATTCCATGTTTCCTTTCATATTTCAATCAAGAAGTAAAGTTAATCTTCTTCTCTCCAGGTTTTTTAGAGTTTCCTTTTAACTCAATCTTCCTTTTCTTTTCAAAATAATGATATGTTTGGGTAACTTTGATATCTATTTTCACCTTGATACCATATAAAATTATTTTTTCATAGGTTCTAAATTACCTTATAAAAAACTCCATATAGATACTTGGTTTTAATCCCCTAAAGAATAAATCGACCTTGCATTCATGTTTGATGATAACTATATAATTTTACCTCACAAGTCTTGTAAAAGTTTCCTCATATGCACCAACAAACCTATAATCCTACTTATTTATCTCAAGGAATTCATTATCCATTTTTATATAAAGGATATGAGAGAAATAATTATTAAAAAATATTCTTATAGAATCATCCCCCTCTATGAAGTTAGTTTCATCATGTTACCTTGTATTCTTCATGAGTTTTCTCTATTGATCCACTTCACCTTCAAAATAATAGAAATATAAAATTACTTTTTATTATTCCAAACATTGAAGAATGGAAAATATATATTTAGTGGTACTGATTCATTTCTCAACAGATACCAGATTAGTGTATCCACTAAAGGAAGGTGGACATTGCCTCATGAAGGACTCAATAGAATATCGTTACCTCCTTTTATATTTTTGAAGTTCAACATGATTTATGGATTGAGAGAGTTATGTGAACATGAAAATATATTATTTATTCCATATCCTATAACGTTTGGATACACATGAGGACAATCATTTATTTTTTTATCATAAATAGCATTAACATAGTTTCTTCAGGTTCCATCCATGGAATAAAACCAAAAATCATTGAATAAGAAACAACAATCATAGTGGGGAGTCACATAATCATAAAAAAACTACTTATAAGATGTCTAAATCAAGAAAATTACTTTCGAATCTATAAAAAAATTAGGTTTATCCTAGGTTATTCATTATCTTCTTTTATTTAAATCCTTCATAATGATTCATAAATATTTTAAGAAATTTTGATGCATATCCCAAAAGCATTTCAAACCAGGTGTGCAACAAGGCCTGTTGTCATGCACCAGGTGATGATCAATTCAAAATCGTTGCACCCTTTTTAGAGTGATTACCCCTATATACCACTTTTCTAGAACAAAGTCCACTTGTATCTAGATAGAAATTTGATTTATTAAAATCTACTCACTCTATCCTTTTCCAAAATTATAGGAAAATTTCTTATACTTTAACTCATCCTTTTAATTATACTTGGACATATCATTAGGGATCATAATAGGGTTTTCTTAAACTATTTTACCAAGGTTACAAAACATTGATATGATACAAATTTTAGAGACCCAAACTTCTCATACATACATATTATGTCTGATTAGATTAATATCCATTATATAACATAACAATCCGCACCAGAATCATTTAGGTATAGTGCCTTTGGAAACTTAAAAACATAAACCAGTACATAAGTAAGTTATGTCATCTCCCACTATGTTATTCACAAATGTAACCCTTATTATATATATCATAAATAATACCTTTCATTATAACCTAGGTAAAAAATATGATAAAGTCTGATCTCATATGCTTAGTAGGGGTAAACGAGGTAAATATAAACATACCATGAGAATAAGGGTATGAGAACATGAAAATAACATTTGAAAATCATACCCTACATATCATAGAACATAAACTTATGTAATGGAATAAATATTTTAATTTCATAAGATATGAATCATAATATAATCAAATAACATGAACTATGAGAACATTAAATTATCATAAGGCATAGATTTGTGGCATACACAAAAGAATATAAAATCATTTCCTTGGTATTTCAAGGATCATTTCCAATAAAATCATAGTGTAATGGGTTTAATTCCAAAATCATCATAGTAATCAAGGTTCACTCCCAAGACTGTTATAGTGGAAAAATTATATTACTAAATTGGGTTCACTAACCATTCTAGTCCTATATATCCCATGAGATATCAATATTTACCTAATGAATTAGAGAGAGATATAGGTCCCACCTTTCACATAATAAAAATCATACATATATATTCTATAAGATCATAAAAATTTCAACATACTAGACCTAATGAAAATAAATGGGTTTCATCAACATTACCTCATAACATAACCTATTGAAAAGAAATAGGTTTAATAATCATTTCATCAAAACATAACCCATATAAAATGAAATAGTATTAATAAGTATTATTTCATCATAAAAATAAAAAATTAAGTTAAAAAATAATAATGGGGTCCTTATATGTTATCCCCAATAAATCATGAGTAACTTAAAAGGATTTCATCTTAGATGGAAAATGGTTTAGAAAGAAAAATAATTTTGAGTTTTTCTTGGGGAAGATATCCATTCTTTGAAGATAACATTTTAAAAACTAAAAATACATAAAATATTGTGAATATTTTTTTATTTGAATATAAAATTGAAAATTTATAAATTAATAATCCAATTAAATAGTTGTTATGATAATGGGAAATTTCATTCATGTCATATACGTTATAAAAGGTTTATTTTTTATTTTTCGTAAAATCTAAATGGGCCTTTTTTGGAAAATGACATTAATATTATTTTCAAAACACATTTTAAAAATTAAAACATGGTTAAAAATTTATTCTAATAAATCCTTTTTAGGGTATCAAATCATTTTTTAAAAAAAATTAAAAAACATTGACATAGAAGAAAATGGGTTTTCACCGTAGATAGAAATAAAGATGAATTATTTCCTTAAAACATTATTTTAAATTATTTATTATAAAAAGAGATTAAAATGAATTAAAAGCATGTATCCTTCATAAATAACCATATTATAATAAAATACATGTTTTTTTGATTTGTAGATCTTAATATTTCATCATTTTAAGCACAATCGTGAACATTTCTAATAAATGATGAGATCGTATCATAAAACCCATACCACTTTGGTAACTTTGAACCATATTCCTTATAAAATAATAATTTTAAATGAAATTTATAATATCATGAGAATAAATAAATTCATGATATTACATTTTAAAGTTGAATGTGCCTAGTCAGAATGATTGTATCACTAAGAGGGGGAGTGGGTGAATCAGTGATATTATTTTTCTCTTTTATGTTTCCTTGAAAAAATATTCATCTCCTATTAAATATTTCAATTACTACTGAAAATAATTCAAACACACATCCACAAGAACACAAGTATTTACAAGGTTCACTATTCAATAAGAATAGATATGTTCTCGGTATGGTTTGGAAATTACTTAATACTGCACAATCCACTATAAATCAATCCTCGAATACAACGAGTAGGATAAACCCTTTCACTAGTGTATCTGTAGTTAAACAATCCAATAGTGTATGTCCACCCTCTTAGAACAAATAGGTTAATTAAATATTTATGTAACAAAACATGTAACATGTTCTTATTTATAATTTTCACAAATATATACAATTGAAAAACAATTATTCACTTTATTACTCAAAAGAAGGTAAGAACTTCCTAGAATTTGTTAAGGAAAATTCAGTCTGATTTTCTTAGTATGTTTTTTTTAGTATGATTCTTCCCAATACAATTATCCCAATACAATTATTCCCAATACAAAAAATATATAACTTTTTTAGAATATGGAAGATATAAATCGGCACCACTTCACTTGGTTTGAGAAAATTCGTAACTCCTTCATCCTCAGTCCAGAAATCCCAATACAGAAATCCTGATATTATTTTCCTGCTTGATACTATGATAAGATAAATTTTATTGACAAGTAGAAAATGGTAATTAGTTTAGTATTATAATCACTGAATACAATGATCAGCTAAATACAATGTTGTGATCTTGTCTCTTCTACTTTCACTTCTATGGGTCCTTACTTCTTCAACAAATATTAATACAAAAACATAAACTTCTCTCTAAAAACTCATAGATTCTATCTGTTCGTCATTTTATAGTACATCTGTCAAAAAAAGTATAAATTATACTCGACTTATATAGGTGACCCATGGATGGTTTTGGCAGGAATCCCAAAATATTTTATGCTCAAACAAATTCCACCAAATCTTGATTTTACTTAAAATTTAGGTGCATTTATGAATTATTCAACTCTTCTCAAATTTTCAGAATTATTATACAATATTTATCTCTTCTTAAAAATATTTTTTCAATATCTACTCTAGTTTTAATTCCTGAATCTGATTTTATCAATAAAATTCCTAGTACCAAATAATGAAAACAAAACCATTTGAATTTCAAGCTCCCCCTAAACATCCATCTCTTTTATTCAGTAATTCTCATGATTATTTTGAAAAGAAAACAAATTATTTCAACCAATTTTAAAATGGTTGACTACATTGTTGAATGATATTTATCATTACGAATTTCATTATCTTTAGATAAAATTATTTTCTATTACACAATGTTGAAAACAATTCTTCCTGTGTACGATGGTGCACTAAATATGATATATTGGTATAAATAGATTTAACTTTAGAAAATTACTTTATATAAAAACTTGTGCATGTATCATATCATTCTTTAATACATTAAAAAAATATGATAACAGCTTCATCATCATCATACTTACAATGGAAAGTAGAGTAACTTTCTATTCTTTTCATTTTCTTTCTTTCCTTTATAGCCTGAGTACAATTGTCCAGAATATGATCATTCAATGTACAATTTTTCTGAATATGATCAGGTGGAGTATGATTTTATTGGGTACAATCATTCTGAGAATTAATATCCTAGATACAATTTTCAGCACCCATTTTCTTTACATTCAAATTTTATTAATCAGAATACAATCAGCAGCATCTCTTTCTTCTCTTCCACCCATAATCGATTAATATAGCTATGATCAAGAACACCAATTTTCCCATTTCTTCCATCATGATTGCATCATAATATCTGTAATCAAATTACTATTTATGTGAAATAAAAATTAGGATAGAATCATCATATTTTTATCAGATCCATTTTAAATCTGATTACAATAAATACCTCATTACAATCTTGTCTTATTCAAGAACCAAGGTGAGTCTGATAAAAACCTTTTCTTCTAAAAAATTCATCTTTATATGGTAAAATTTCTTAAACAATGTGAGTCTGATTTTTCTAAAAAAAATTACGAGTCCTATTTTGAAATAAATACAAAGTGAGGTGATTTTATTTCATCAAACAAAATTCCTAGACAACACTTGAAAAAAATCACCATCATCATCATCTTGGTCCTAAAAATCTCTCCATTTGGATTTTGTGCTCAAAAAAGTTTCATAAATCACTAAACATTGTATCCTTAAGTAATTGATAACTTTTAAACAATTCTAAGTCTATGTGAAAAAACACGTTATAGGAAACAATAATTATTAAAGTAGAAACCATGTTATCCAAAAGTAGTAATTATGAAAACCTTCTTCATCTTTCTTCATCAGCTTATCTTCCTCAGTTATTCCTATTTCTAAGAAAACAACATAATTTTTTTTTCTGAAAACCACTCTAAAAAATAGTTGGAATACTTCACTCATAATACAATGTTGAATCCAGAACTTACCCACAACTCCCCCTTTTTACATGTTTACAAAATGAAATATTTAATAAACAATAAAATTCACCCCCTTAAAAACACTATCCAAACGTATGATGAGAGAGGGGGTATAAAAATATACCTCAACCTTGATGAAAAATAAATTGGACTCGCAAGGTCAACCTTAATTTAGAAAAGGATTCCTTTAGTAAAAGTTTTTTGAATATGTCAGCAACTTGTTTTGATGTTAGAACATATTCCAGGTTCAATTAATTCTTCTCCACATGATATTTAATGAAATTATATTTTATATAAATATATTTAGAATGAGAATGTTTGACTAGATTACTAATTATATTGATTTTAATTTTATTATCAAAACCCAAGAGTGGGGGTAACTTCACTTCACAAAGTAAATATTTCAACTGTGTTTTTGTCTACATAAGTTGAGTAGTGGATTGAGTGGAAGAAACATACTCAGATTTATCTATAATAAGAGTTACTGATTTTTTTTATTTGTATTCCAACTAATACAATTATTTTCCAGAATGAATACTCCTCCAGAGATGGATCTTTTATCATCAACATTTCCTGCACAATAAGCATCTGAATACGCAAACAAATCAATAATTTTTAAGCTATAATATCTTATTATGGATTCTATTATGCCTTTAATGTATCTAATAAATAGTTTTCTAGAAATTAAATGTGATTCTTTTGGAGCACTCTGAAATCTTTCACATAAGGTAACAACATATACAATGTTGGGTCTTGAAGAAGTTAAATAAAATAAACTTCCAATTAGTTTCTAAAACTGTTTCTGATCAACTTCTTTTACTTATCCATGGTTTTTCAATTTTTCCACACTAAAATCAGTGTGGAAACGAGTTTTGAGTTTTCTATGCTGAACCAATTTAGAAATCCCTTATCATAATTTTCTTGGGAAATAATTATATGTTTCTTCTTTTGAAAAATTTGTAACCCAAAAAAGTATTACATTTCCGACAACATGGAAATTTAAAAAACCTTTTTCATTTTTTAGAAAATCATTCACAACATCTTTCATCATTCTCAGAAAATATAATTTCATCAATATAAATAATTATGATGAGGTAATACTCTTGACATTCTCTGGTATAAATATTAATATCTACTAATCCATTCTTAAAACTCATCTTCCTTAAGAAATTATCTAATTTGGAATACCATGCTCTTAGATATTTTTTAGTCTATAAAATACCTTCTTCAATATACATACATAAATTTCATATTTCCAAACAATAAATCCATAAGATTGTTTAATATAAACTTCCTCATCAAGATCTCCATTCAAGAATGCATATTTAACACCCATTTGAAAGGTCTTGTTATCTCGTTGTACAGTAATAGAAATAAATATTCTGATTGCTTCTTACCTTTCCATTGGAGAAAAGGTTTCATCAAATTAAATGCCTTAAATTTCTGAATACCCTTTTCAAACCAATCTTTATTTGTTTTTTTATCACTTCACCTATTTCATTTATCTTTTTCTGGAAAACCCATTTTTTAACAATGGTGTATTTTTTTCTGTTTTGGGTACGATTTCTCATGTAACATTATTTTTAATCTGGTCCAATTCTTCATTCATGGATTAAACCTATTATATTTACTCAAGATCTTATTTCAGATCATTTAGATCTACTTTTGAATACAAAGAAGTTTTTGTAATAACGTTTTTTTTTTCATATTGTTTTAACCTTTGAATGTTGATCTATAATTATATTTTGAGCCTCTACTTGCTTCCTCATCCTAGAAAAAGATTTTCTAGTATCTTCTTCATCACTATAAATGGTTGAGTTTGATTCTTCTTCTTAAGTAGGATTACAATTTTATGTATCCTTATCATAATTTCTTTCAAAACTTTCTTTATAATGCTCAACTTCCTTGTTTTCCTAACTATACATGTATTCCTAATATATTCCAATTATATTCACATCAATAGAATCAACAATTTTCCTATTTTTTTAAAGCATATATATCATCTTCCTTCTAGATAATAGCCAGAAAAAATTCCATCTTAACCTTTATTCTCAAACTTACCACAGTTTCTACCTTTATTTTTTTATAAAACATGAAATCAAAAAAAATATTAAATTTTTCAAACTTATAGTTTTTCTATAAAACAATTCTTATGGATTCATACCTGATATTGGTCTGTAGTAACATCAGTTTTGAATATAAATAGTAGTTTTCATGGCTTGCCTCTAATATTAATTAGAAAGACCAAGTTTATGTAAAATAGTTCTTCCCATTTCCATCAAACTTCTATTCATTGTTTTAGTAACTCCATTTTGTTGAAAAGTGTATGGGTAACTATACACAATTATGAATTCTATGCTTTTACAGATAAATTTCAAACTCTTCACCTCTATATTCACCTCCATTATCGATTCTCAATATCTACACTGAATACTCACAACCCTTTTCATATTTCCTTTTAAAACTTTTAATTATTTTCAAGGCATCTGATGTATATTTCACATACATAACACAAGTAATGAGAGTGAATTCATATATGAAAGTGATGAATTACTTAACTCTATTTTTTGGTTTTTTTCATTGGCCCATAGATATCATAATGAATATGCTCTATGGGTTGTTTTTAACAAATCTCAACATTCTTGTGAATAACATTTTTAATTTTTCCTTTATAGAAAATACTGAAACACCAATTTATTTTTCATGGAAATCAGGAATGTCTCAAAAAAATATCACATATTTCCAATTTTCTCCTGATTCTCAAACACATGTTTCTCATACTATTATGCCAAAATTGATTCTCTTCCACTATACTCATGTAACAAGAGTATTGTATTTCATCAACTTGATGAAAGTTTCCTTTTGTGTTTTATTCTCTTATCCTTCTCTTGATAGCTTCTTCACTTTTCACAAAAAAATCTATATTTTTTTAAGATATATTTGTCAACATCATCACACAATTTTGAAACACTTAGAAAATGTTGTTACATCCCATCAACATACAACGTTTTCTTGGATTTAATCTTTTCTTTCCCAATGATGGTTAATCCAAACCATTTAATTTTGAAGGATTAATAATTTTCAAATATCATTGTCCTTTCTTTAAAATATTCCACATTCTTCAACAAATTCAAATATCCTGTTATATAAGAGGAACACCCACTATCAAGAATCCAAGGTCGTTCTCCTTTGGTAGGTTCAATGTGGTTTCAACTACAAGAGATTTTAATTCTTATTTTTTCTTCTTCACCATAAGCTTCTAAGAGTTTATAATATTATTTTTCTATGTTGTTAAAAAAACAACACATCCATTTTTAAGGTTTCAAGATTATACACTACTTTTACAAATAGTTTCCAAATGTTGGAACCTGCTTTTAATTCTTACTCCACCTTTTTCAGGTTTCTTCAAAATAACCTTCTCAGCCTTATTATTTTAAGTTAATTGTATCCCCCTCAACCTTTTCCTTTCATAACCTATGTAATAATAGTATTTTTTTTGGTTAAACTTACACATATTTACTGTATATACAAATCCACCACAATACCAGCAGTAACCATGGAAAGTGTATTTTCCTCTAAATCTCCCATACAGACAGAAATTGTAAATACGTTTTTCAGCCACCTTCTTTTCTTTATTTTCCAAGACACTAACCTTTATATTTTCAATAAAAGTCTTCCATTTTTTATTACTTTATTGAAACCAAAAGCATCTGAAAAATTTCTAGATTCAAATTATTTTAAAACATTTTTGAACTCGGGGTTCTTTGAGACTTCTGAATTCCCAACATTGTTGGTCTTGGAAACATAAATGATTTTCCTAGATTTATTTTTTTAGAAAAAAATCCATTTTTCTTTTAAAACATTGAAGGTATTTTTTATTGATCCTTATCATATTTCTCCATTCAATAACTTTCAGCAACTTCATAGATATATTTTTTAAACCTTATATTTCTCATATCATATTGAGATAACTTTTGTTGGATAAGTTCAACTCTTCTTCTTTTTCTTTTAACTTCACTTCAAAATTCACATTATGATTATTATCTTCCCCAAGATATTTCTTTAAATAATCAATTTATTTTTTCCAACTTCACCTTCTCATCAAAAATATATTCTTGATTTATTTTTTAAGAGTATTCATATTCCAATTTTTTGTTTTTTCTTTTCAGTTCTTATGATCTTTATCTGACATTATTTCAACTATTCTTTCAAATAAAATTTAATTTTAGTTTCTTGTTCCTTAGAACTTCTACTTAAAAATTATTTATCATTTAATTTTACAATAAAAGTATTCTCAGTACCATAATCAATATATTTTTTAGACTCATCATAACTTCCGTCTTTTTCTACATATTTTGATAAGAAAATTATTCTTTTGGATTTGAAAAATTTTCTATCTTTCTCTTTGGAATAAAATTTTTCTTAATTTCTCTATTTATTCCCTGACCTTCTTGGTCTTATTTCTTTTTCATCGTTATCCTATTATTTCTTCCTTTGAGTATAATTAGCCACAAAATTCCCAATAGATCCATATTCAAAATGTTTAAAAGGATGTTTCAATTTTTATTTTCCTATACCTCTTTTGATATTTTTAGAAAACAAGGATAAAATTCATCAATGTTTTTACATACCTCATTTTCATAATCGTATTCACTAGCTTCATCTTCAATGAGATTCTTCATTGATTTTTCTTTCTTCGTAGCCTCTAAATACTTTTCTATATAAATCATTTTTATTTTCATAGATATATCCCTTTATATCTCATAAGTTATGAGAGTTATATGCAATTCATCAAGATATAATGTTTCAGGATCTATATCTTCCAGTGAACAAAATTTTCCAATAAAATTTTGGGGAAGGATTATCAAATTATTTTCAAAAACTGTAGAATCATCTAACTTTTTACCAAGACCTGGAGTAGTGCTAAAAATTTCATTTATCATGGTAAAGAAGTCACCAATAGATTCGTATTCACCAATTTTTATATCTTCATACTTGAATCTCCAAATTTGTAACTTTTCGTTATTCACTTTTGTATTTAATTTGTATATATTAATCAATTTATCTCATATACCTTTATCTGTGTCAACACGATTCACCCTTATAAATTAAATTTTAGTAAGTGATGATAATAGATCATTTTGGTCCCTTCCACCATTCTCTAGATTATTCTTATCAATAGATGTAAGAGGATATTTAAAATCAATAGAAGGAAACCCATCTGTTGAAGCTTTAAGAACATCATATCCAATAGACGTAAGATAAGGAAACATTCTATATTTCTAGAAATTATAATTATTTCCATCAAAAACCAGTATGGATTTATTGTTCACACAATTTAAATTCTCCATTAGCAAGGAATAAGTGAACCTTCCCTCTGATACCACCTAAAAGTGCCCAGTTAGGATGATTATATCACTAATAGGGGGAGTCATGAATCACTAATATTAATTTTCTCTTTTAATATTTATTAAAACAACCTTCACCTCCTATTAAATATTTCAATCTCTGAGGAAAAAAATTTAAACACACTTCCATAAGAACACAAGTATTTACAATGTTCAATGTCCAATAAGAGTAGTTGTGTCCTTAGTATGGTTTTTAATTTATATAATATAATAAAATCTACTAGAAATCAATCCTTAAAATAAAACAAGTAGGATATAACCTTTCACTCATGTAGCACTATGTAAATAGCCCAATATTGAATGCATACCATCTTAGCACAAACAGGGTAATTCAATGCTTGTGTAAGAAAACATGTTACATGTCCTTTTTTTCAATTTTCACAATTGTATTCAATTGAAAGACAATTATTCACTTTATTACTCAGAAGGTGGTAAGAATTTCTTAGACTTTATTAAGAAAAACTCAGTATGATTTTCCAAGTGAGTTTTTTTTAGTTTTATTCTTCCTAGTATGATTCTCCTAGTCTGATTCTTCCCAGTATGAAAAATATATAACTTCTTCAAAATACAGTAGAGATAAATCAGTACCACTTCACTTGATTTGAGATAATTCAAAACTCCTTATTCCTCATTCTGAAAATCCCTATTAAAAAATCCTAATATGATTATCTAATCTAATACAATGATCAACTGAATATGATTGATAAGAATAAAATGGTAATCAGCTGAGTATGATAATCACTATATAAAACAATCAGTAGAATACAATATTCCAATATTTTCTATTCTACTTTCACTTATGTCCGTTAATAATTCTTCAATAAAGATGAATACAAAAACATCAACTTATCTCTAAAAACCCGTAGATTCTCTCTATTCTATAGTGAATAGTACAACCATTAGAAAAAGTGTAAAGTGAAATCTCCTTATACAGGTGACCCATGAATGGTTTTGGTGGGAATACCAAAATATTTACCGACCAAAAAAATACACCAAATAAAAATTTTATTTAAATTTTAGGTGCATTTATGACTTCATCAACTCTTCTCGAATCTTGTCAATTCTTTTACAGTCTTCTTCACTTCTTCAGACCATCTTTACAATCACCAGTCTAATTTCAATTCCTGTATCTGATTTTCTCATTATAATTCCTTATTCCAAATAGAGAAAAACCCCCTTTGATCATCAAACTCCCCCAAAAATTCCATCACTTTTATTCAGAATTATCTGGATTCATTAGAAAAGACTAAAATATAGTTAAACCAATTTTGAAATGGTTGACTAAATTATTGATTTGTCTATGTTGCTTTTATTTTTATTAGCTTCAACTCCAATTCTTTTCCATTGGTTTTTGTTGAAAAAAATTCTACCTAAGTGTGATGGTGCACTAAATATTATTGATCAGAGTCTATATATTTAACTTTAGAAACTTTATTCATTTAAAAACTTGTGTTTTTATCATGTCTTCCTTCATGAATTTTAAAAAATATAGAATAGCTTCAGTGTCTTTAAAATTATAGTGTAAAGTATCATAACTTTCCATTATTTTAAGCTTTTTTATTTCCTTCATAGCTTGAGTATGATTTTTTGGAGTACGATCTTTCTGGATATGATTTCCCTAAAGATGATTTGGCTAAGTGAGAATTTCCTAGGTATGATCATTCTAAGAATGATTATCCTGGATATTATTTTCAGCACCCTTTTTCTTTCTATCTAGATCTGATTAGTCTAGATACAATTGATAGTGTCTCTTTTTTCTCTTCCACTCTGATACGATTAATCTGGGTATGGTTAGGAACACTTATTTTCCCCATTCTTCCATTATTCTTTTATCATAATTTCACTAATCAACTTATGATTTATGTGAATTACAAATCAGAAAAGCATCATCATATTTTTATCAGATCCATTCTAAATCTGATTATAATCAATATCTCATTACGATATTATCCCTTTATGGATCCAAGGGGAGTATGATCAAAAACGTTTCTACCAAACATCTTCTACTAGAGAAAATGGACTTTCTTAAACAAATTTAGTCTGATTTTTCTAAAAACAATTTTTGCGTCTGATTTTCAATTAAATACAAAGTTTGGTGATTTCCTTTCATTAAATAAACTTTATAGACAACAAAAGACAAAAATTGAAAATAATAACCTTAATCATAATCTTGGTCCAAACAAAATGGGTTTATATAAAAATTATAAAAGAAGATATGTTATAACATAACAAATGTCACAATGAAGGAAAATTGAAATAAGAATCACTTACTTAAAGTCTCAAATTCCTTCATATATGATCAAAAATCCTATATAATAAATATAAGTTTATTATACATATATTAAATAACTATAATTATATTTATAATACCATATATGATTTACTTATTAGCTTTTATTACCTATTTATTAACAATTCCATGTTAAATTCATGTTTTAGGAAATAACTGCTTTATTTTTCATCTAAGTTTTGAACTATTTTTTTATCCTCTTACTTTGATAATGGTTACATAATATCTATAATTTTAACCATAATATAAATACCATATATATTACATATATATTTATTTATATTAATCCATAAACGTTATATATATAAAATAAAATACATTTTTCATAGAGATGGTAGGTTGTATATGTATGCAAGAACACTACTTCCATTTTCTTATAGGATTGAAAGAAAGAAAGGAAAATTATATATTAACATTAAATAATAATTTTTATGTTATATATATCACATATGTTCATTAAAACCATCCTTATTACCTTTTATGTAAAGTTTGAATGAATTGTATTGATTCACATTGTGGTAGTCTGTTGTAAACATGAGAAACATTATCATATTTACACTGAAAGGAAAGTAAAAAAGGTGACACGCATCTATCATGGGGTGTGAAAAAAGGTTATTAAATTACCCTAAGGGTGTAGTATGAGTGGTAACCAATATTAATGCTTCAAATACCAGTGTTTTAATCAGTTAATGATCTTGCTAAAAAATAAATTCCATGTGAGAGATTTATTTTTTACTCCATTATGGGTTCTTTACCCAATGATTGTAAGCATATTTCTAGAGGTGATGCACTGGGTTTTCATAATTTTTTACCCCCTGAGATGGGATTATTTTTACTTATCATGTTTTATAATAAAAAATTAATTTATTGTTAGTCATTGAAATTCAAATGAGGGAGGAGTGATTGGTTTTAGGTTGGGATTCTCTCTTTTATGATTTCATCAAGGTTTCTAAGAAAAAAATATTTTTTAAAATTAAAATTATTAAATGAATTGAGAAAAAAATTCTTTAATTCACATTTGATTTATATTTATAAAATTGTATAAATTTCAATGCTTTAACTTTGAATTATTCATGCAATACTAAATTTGGTATTGATTTTCCCTAAATAATAAAATTACTCTATCTTAATTCCTTTATGTGTTTTAGTAGTCAATAAACCACTCCCTTGAATTTTTTTTCAAGATCAACCAATCGGTATAATCAAAATAAATAAATCAAGTATCTGTGGAATAAATATTTTAATAAAATCATTTTAATATTTTAAGAACAAATTAAACACAATTGTATTTAATTCAAATTCAAAAATTATTTAAATTGATAACCATTAATTTAAAATAAAATAATTCATTTATATTGAATCATTCAAATAATAAAAACGTCACAAAATGGGACCCCCCTTCCCTTCACCCAATCACAAATGATTATACACCTTCATGCAATAAGGGTTCATGAATATGAAAAATAAAGAGACATGGAATAATAAAAATAAAGAGAAAAGAATCAAGGAGGTGGAAGACCTTATATTTTTGGAAGTGAGAAGTGGATTTATTTTTCACTAGATTTAGATTTCATACTTATTCCGGGATGATTGGGAAAAGAGGTGTACCCCTCCATTTATAGGTGATGAGGGAGATTTTGGGCTCCATAATTTTTTCTTTGAAATATTTCATGTGGTATACCCATTAAATTATTGAATAGGGAAATGGTGTCTATTTAAAAGATGGTAAAAATGTCTTTTTTAGTTATTCTTCATATTTGATCTTCAACATCCATTTATAGAGAATGTTATGTTCATTTTACTTTAACAATTTATTCTTCCTAGTGTGATTCTTTATATTCCACATCTCTGGTTTATCGTGCATTAATAACCTTTAAGCCTTTTCAATCACAAGTAGATGCCTCAAACAAAGTTTTTCTTCAATATATTTCAATTTTTCCTCCAATTTTTGGATTATTTGGTCCATCCATTTAGGATATATGGTCCAAACATAAAAAATATTCATACCTGTGCATAGTTTTCAAGGCCCAACTTGTGAGTTTATTTTGGGATTCTAAATGGTGGATTTATCATTGATTAAAAAAGTGTGACAGAAATACCATAGAAAAAAACATATAAAAGTATACTTTTTCAATTTGGATAATTAAAAAAAAGTATTGGTTGAAATAACAAAAAAAAATATAACAGTTTAAATCCAAAATAGGCCATTTTATAATTAAGCTTATAATTCCACTAAAACCATAAAATGTGAAAATTTCCCTTAAAATAACACTTTTTTGTGATTAAAAACATTGAAATTTAAATTGAAATTATTGAAAATAGTTTCTCCTTAAATCCCACTACACTTAAACCATTCTTGTCTAAAATCATACAATCTCAACATTGAAAATTAGAGGGCACAATGTTAACAATATTCAAATTAGAAATAAATAGAATCAAATAATTTTTAATATAAAATAAAATTTTCAAAATTTCTCATACAATATAAATTTAATTTCTCAACTTTCAAAGAAATAATAAATTCATGAAATTTACTTTTCCCCTTTTAAAAATGATAGAACTTCTCTTTTCTTTAATTTAAGTTCCTCTATTTTTTATTATTAAACATGTCAAGTTATGATCTACCTCACAATGGATTCATTTATCTCATAAATTTGGATATGATTAAATTATATTTATAAAAATATCATTATAACAAGATCCTTTTCCATGACAATGTAAAGGAACTACTTTCACAACTTTTGTAAAGACAAAAGGGACATAAAATCATGAGGACTTGTAATAATGTTTCAAATTAATCTGAGGCTTATGGTTGGTAGGAATGAATGATTTTAAAAATTAAGGTACAAGTAGGAGTTTTATCTCTTAATTATAATTCCTGATATAAAAAAATTAATATTCAATGGAATTCTCTAATTCAAAATAGCAACTCACAGTTCCCACACACTATCAATGCAAAGGTCATGAATAATGAAAGCATAATGAATGATGTGCACCTTCTTGATTTTTTCCCAACTTATATATATATATATATAAGTGAATTTATTTTAATGGTATGATTAATAAAACATCACATCCAACATTTAAACACATATGATAAAAAACATTAATCTAGTGATGATTATTTTTTATTCTTCTAAGTCACAACCTATTCCCTTTTTAAAATGAAAAATAAATAGGGGTAAAATATTTGTAACATTGAATGAATCAAAATCCATTCTTTATTCCTACAATTTTACCCCCACACTTCTTCCTTAAAATACAAATAATCTCTTCCACCATGACTCCCTTCACACCCACACTTAAATTTTAATGTATCATGAAAATACACAGAGTAAGGTAGGAATGGAATGGATTAAAACATGGATCATCCATAAAAAGGTCACTCATTGTCTCTGTGGGATAAAAAATGATTCATAAAAATGTGTTTTTTAAGGATAAGTGTTTTATAAAAATATGACTCAATCATTTTAAATGTTTTCTTGCACATTCATAGTTTTCAAAAGTTTAAATGCATGTTTTAGTCAATGACATGTGACAAGACCACTCAAGAAATATTCTCAATAATAAATAGAATGTACTTGATTAATAAATATTTTTAGAAAGGGGATATATAATTTTGGACAATCACTCAAGGTATGATTAACAATAACAAATAAATTCACATAAATTTTAGAAATTCAAATCATGAAAAATGGTTCGGAAATTTCATTTGTGTGAATAAATAAATCCCCTTAAATCATGAGTCCTCATTTTAATATCCATGATTAAATTTAATCATATAATTTTCCTTTTTAATAATTCATTTTCATTAACGTTGAAATATAAAACATGGAATCAAATTATTTTTAATAAACTCATGTATCCTGGACAAGACAAGTGTAATTTTACATTTAAAGATCAAAACATGTTGTTGGAAAAAAATCTCACATAGTATAAAGATAAACTAATTAAAAAGTGAACTCACTTTCCCTTTAATCGTGGTCATATTTGTATACTTATTTGGGTTTCCTTATGGTTACCTTCTATGATAGTTCTTGAAAAATTAAAATAACTCATATCAGTGTAATAACCATTCAATTAAAGATCAAAGGTGTGATGTAAGTGGTAACTAATTCCTAAATCCAAAGAAAATAGTAAAACTTGGGTTTCCTCCTATAATCTCCTTTGGATAATTTCATTTTCTCTACCCCACAACAAGATAAAAAATCAGTAGATAGGTTAGAGGGGTTCTAGATCCTCCATTGGTTCTTGAGGTAAACTTCCATTGAACATTTTATCCTTTTCTAATTAACAATGAATGGGTTTTTTTCTTTTTTTTATCTGAATGGTACCAAAAGGATAAAAATTAGTGACAAGAAAATGTCCTTCCCATCTAGAATGAAGCTTACATAGTATTAACTTTAGTATGTAATTTTAGAGTAGAAACCACTACCTAGGTTGAAAACTCTTTGGTTGAATCAGTTTTTCATGTTCCACCCTAGTTCTTTATTTGTAAATTCTTTAATTTCCAAAAGATTCTCTTATTATTTCTTCAAAATCCTATAAGTGAAGTTTTATCTCCTTTTAATCATTCTCCAAATCCAAATTCACCTTTTTTTATATCCTTCTATGATTGGTTCTACAATTCCACAGGTAGATGACAACATTTTCAAAAAAAAACTGATATAGGATCATACCTATGGGTGTCATATATGTTTTTCAGTATACCCAAAAAGTTTATTCAAGTATTTGGCTCTAATAGTTTTTGATTTGGTTTGATTATTTTCTCAAAAATACCTTTAATCTCTAGGTTGGACACTTCATCTTAGCCATTTGTTTGGGGATGTTAAGGTGTGTATGTTTTTTGGTGCACGCCATACTTTTTCAGCATATCCTCAAATATTATATTCCAAAAATGTGTTTATTGGTTATTGATGATGGCTCTTGGCATTCCAAACCTACAAAAATATATTTTCCAGAAAAAAATCCTACAAAAAATTGGTTTCATCAGTCTTGGTGGATTTTTCTTCCACCCGTTTGGATATATAATCAATAAAAAGTAAAATATAATATTTCCCAAAATACATGGGAAATAGTCCCATAAAATCAATGCACCAAACATCAAATATTTCAGAAAACATGATGTTTTTTGTGGCATATCTTGTATCTTTGATATGTTAAAATAAAATTGACACTTATCATACTTATTACAATATTCATGAGAATATGTAAACAAGGTATTCCAACATATTCTAAATTCTAAAACATTTATATCCGTTATTTGAGGTCCAAAGTGACCTCCACAGAAAAGTGTATGAAAAATTTGAAAATATATATTCTATTTCTCTTCCTGGAAATTATCCTCTTATGACTTGGTCATTGAAAATTTTCCATAGAAAGGAATTCTCCCTGATATAATATATTGATTTATATTTGATTTTATTCTTTTCATTTGACTAAAGGGAATAAGGTACTTAATATGCGTCCAAGTAATACACTATCTAAGCATACCATGGTACTTCAAATTCTATGATATAGAGCTATTCTCTAGGTATGTTATCATTGAATATGATCTACTTTCAAATTTATATTTTAGCTATTTTGGCAGGCCTTCTGAGGGGATTCTCCACATATTTTTCATATACATTTTTCTCATTAATCTCTAGATTAAACTCCTGTAATAGTAGTATCCATCTCACCAACCTTGTTTTGTAATCATCCTTTTTCATCAAGTACCTAAGTATTGTATGAACAGAAAATACAACTACTCTAGTTATTATTAAATATGACTTGAATTTATCTAATGAAAATACAACATCCATAAACACCTTTTCAGTTGTTTTGTAGTTGATCTAAGTGATATCCAAGGTTCTTGAAGCATAATTTATGACTTCAGGTTTTCCTTCAATACTCTGGGAAGGAAATGTACCTTTTTCTTTCTTTGATGAATTATAAATCAATTCAGATGTATATTCCTAATTTTGTGACTCCATTGTCAATAGGGTAATCAACTTCTACTTTACTTCATCAAATGCCTTCATGAAATTTTCATTAAAAACAATGTCATCCACTTTTAATATCAATATATAATGTATAAGACAAATATTACTAAAATCCTTGATGAAACTTATATAAAATACCACATTTCCCAAAAATGATCTTATGATCCTTACAAAAGTGGAGTATGTAAAGGAATTGATCACTTCAATTTTAGATTTATCTACATTAATACCCTTTTGTGAAATGATGTGTCCTAGAACTATTCCTTTTTCAACCATGAAGTGACACTTTTCCAAGATTAAAACTTAATCTTTCTTTATTAATGTTTACAAAACATTTTCAATATTCCTTAAGAAACAATCAATGGAATTTCCAAAAATAGTAAATTCACCAGGAAATACCTCCAAGAAGTCTTTAATGTGATATGAGAAAATGCATACAATACATATCTAGAATGTACCTGGGGTAGTACACAATTTGAATGGCATCCTATTGTACAGAAAGGTCCCAAATGAATGGGTGAAGTTTGTTTTATCTTGGTCTTTTAAAGAAATTGGTATCTGAATATAACAAGAAAATCCATAAAAAATCAGTAATGTGTCCTACCTACTAGCATTTAAATCATTTGATCAATGAATGGGATTGAAAAATGATTTTTTTTAGGTGGCTTAGTTTTTCTTTCTATAATCAATTTATACCCTCTAACTATTTTGGACTCTTATAGAATTTAATTAATTATTTTAATTTTAAACAATGGTCAATAAAGTTTTCTTGGGAACCACAAGTATGGGGATAATCCATTGTGAGTCAAAAATTTAGAAAATGATGTCAGCTGCCAACAAAATTACAATTTTTTCTTTATAACTTCAATGATAGTGGGGTTTAGTCTCCCTTAGGGCTGCCAAATAGGTTGATATCCCTCTTATAAAAATATTCAATAGGAGTAGACCTTAGGTTTTATTCCAATTATATCACCCAGACTCAAACTTATGGATTTTTCTTTTCTTTTTATAAGGTCATTCACTGTATTATCTTGGGTCTTAGATAGATTATTGGAAATGATCACTAGATACTCCCCCCCCAATAGATAAAAATATTTTAAATCATTCTGGAGGGGTTTTAATTCAATATTTTGGAGTTGTTCTATAGATGATAATGAATTCACATTTCCTATTTCAAAATCTTGAATTTCATTGACAAATGGTATCATATAAATTTATTCCAAAAAAATATCAACTAATTCAAATGTAATTTCTGTTTGAGGTAAAAAGGAAAAATTACATATTTTTTTATGGTATCTACTTCCATGGTTTGACCATCTAAACCTGATAATTCTCTAAGCATACCTGAATCTTTGATGTAATTAATACATTATTTGTTTAAGTGTGAAAAGAGGGGATGATTGTTTAAATGGTTTCCTTTTAATTCAATAACATTAATGTTTACCTTTCTGTATCCCTGATCCATGGTTAGCGTTCATCCAGATACATTGATGATTGTTTTGGATGTTCTCAGGAATTATCTCCCCAAAATAATGGGTGAATTACATAGTACATTTTCTTCCTCCATTGTGAGAATTTGAGGTGTGCTGAAAAAATGAGTCCTCTAACTCCTACTAGCACATCCTCTATAACTCCAACTAGAAATATAATGGATATTTTTTCTAGTTAGACAACTTCTATTGTGGTATTAAGTTCACATATTTTAAAATATTAAAATAAATATTTATAAATAACATTGATTGAAGCACTAAGATCACCCAAAGCAGTAGAAAATTTTAGATAACCCATAGTGTACGGAATATAAAATGTCCCCTGGTATTTATAGTTTTTGAGTAACGGTGGGGTGATCATAGATGATACACTCCTTCAAAATCTAATTATTTCATACCCATCATGATTATTCCACTTGGTGCATATTTCTTTGAGAAAATTTTCATATTTTAGGATCTGGTAGATTAATTCTCAAAAATGAATATTGATCTCAAATTTTTAGAAGGTTTCCTAGATTTCTCTTTAGATTTATTCTTATTCAACATTTCATGATCGATTCAATGAAAAGGGGAATGGTACCTTGTGGTATTGTTTCTTCCATTTTTTATTTTCCCTTGTGTTTTTGGATTATTCTTTGGGTGGCTAATTTTTATTAAGTTTTTTTCTTGGAATAATCCAACATACATGGCTCGAGTGGTGGGAGATCCTTCCCAAATTTGGTTATTATTACATGGACATTTTTCTTTTGATTTGGAACTGTTTGTTCTGGGAGTTTTCTAGGATTATTGGTTAGAACGTCCATAAGGCTTGCAAATTGATCAGTTATATTGTCAATTTTATCTTCCATTCCCACAAATTTTAACTTCAAATGATTCTATTCTATTTTTGGTGAAATTGTAGAAGGTTGTTCATAATTATTTCATTGAAAAGTTGGCAGTTGAAATATTTATTATTGTTGGAAGGTATTCATGTAAGATGTTGGAATGGTGGTAGGTATAATTATTACTACTACAAAATGGCCTACCTCTAAATCCCCATTGGGCTTTCCCTTCACTCGATTATTGATTCGACGGATATTTCCTTTGGTAGAATGAATCTGCACAACTTTCTATTCCTTGTATCTCAAAACATTGATTAGTGTAATGATTTTGTGATGAACATAATCCATATACCAATAGTGGAGATAATTTCTTACTCACTTACTTAACAACCATTTGTCTCACGTGGATTATTTATTCATCAATTTTAGTTTTGATGAGAGGTTATTAGTTATTAGTTCTTACCTCATTTATACCTCTTGTACTGGTACCTCTTGTTCTGAATTATAATGAATTCTAAATTATCTTCTCAGTGATATTATGGGCTTCTTACGGGTGATATTTCAATCAAAACTATTCCAGAGGATGAATCCAAAAGGATCCTATCAATGTTTATAAATCCTTGGTAGAAGAAAACCAAGAAGTGGTTCTCCTCCACTATTTGATGTGGGAATATTGCATAAATCTTCTTGAATCGTTTCCAGAACTCATAAATGGTCTCACAAGTAGCTTGTCGAATGGAATATATCTATTTTCTAATTGTTATGATCCAGAAGGTTGGGAAGAAACTTTTCATGAAACTTTGTCGGTGATCATACCAACCTAGGAAATCTCTATGTTACAATGTAGACAACCACTCCTTAGTTTCTCCTTTAATTGATAAGGGAAATGATTTCCACTTCAATTTATCCTCATATACTCCTCTCGGTTTGAAACCTGAAAAAATGTATCTTAATTATTGAATATGTTGATTGGAATATTCACATACAAGACCATGAAATTTAGGTAACATAGGAATCATGTTAAAATGAAACTCAAAATCATTTTTTTGTGTCGTTATGGTTAAACAATTTTTTTGGTTAGAAAATTTTGGGGCACAAAGTTCTATTAAGGTTTATTGTGGGTCAATTTCCATGATGGGTGGTTCTGTATAGACACTTGAATATTCAAATTAATTTATTCAAAATTATTTTTAAGATTAATATTTTTAATCCTAGTTAACGAAGTTCTTTTTATATCATGATCAAAATCTAGTAGTTCCTTATTAGAGGTCCTAGTCATAAAACGTTTAAGGGGTTATATTTACACTTACTCCCTCATAGCAGTGCCAATTTTGACACACACCAGACGTGGGCTGTGGAAAAAGATATTAAACTATCTATAAGGGTGTAGTATGAGTGGTACCCAAAAATTATCATCCAAAGAGGAGTTTTTTAATCCTATTTTCACTTCTATGGTAGTAAAATAATAAATTAAATAACAATATTGTAGAGATTTATAAAACAAGAGAATTTGATGTTTAGTGAAAATCAAATCAACGAGGAGTGATTTTTTTTATGTTGGGGTTCTACCTTTTTTTTATTCCATCATAGTTTCTACAAAAATTGTATATTTTGGTTTGAAATTTAAATATTTAAATGAATTGATTAAGAATTATTTCTTTGATTCTCCTTTTATTTATATTTATCAAAGTGCATAAATTTCAATGGGATGACTTTTAATTAATTATTCAATACAAAATATAGTATTTACTTTCCCTAAATACTAAAATTAGTCAATCTTAATTTCTTCACATGTTTTAGTTTTCAGTAAACCACTCCCTTAATTTAATTTTTTTAATATCAATTGATCAGAAAATCAAAATAAATAAATCAAGTAAGAGTATAATAAATATTTAAATCAAAGAAATTTAAAATTTTAAGGATAAATTAAACACAATTTTATTTAATTCAAATTAAGAAAATATTTAAATTTTTAACCATTAATTTAAAAGAAATAAATTATTTTATATTGAATAATTCAAAAACTCAAAACATCAAAAAATGGGATCTCCCCCCCCCCCTCACTACACCAAATCACAATGGATTTTACCACTTCATGAAAGAAGGGATCGTGGAATATAAAAAAGGATACTTGGGAGAATAAAAATAAAGATAAAAGGATAAAGGATGTGTAAGGCCTTGTCTTCTTGGTAGTGAGTAGTGGATTTCTTCCTTGCTCGATTGGGCTTTTGTGATTTTTCAGTGATGATTTGGAAAGGAGCGGTTCACCTCATTTTATAGGTGATGAGGGAAATCTTTTCTCTATAGCTTTTCCTCTAAATTATTGTGAATGGTAGACCCATTAAATGTCCAAATTGGGAAAAATTTTATTCCAATTTTTTTTCATAAATGTATTTCTTGTTTCTCCTCAAATTTTCAGATTCATCCACATTGTGTAGATAGAGTTATGTTCATTTTATTCTGATAATTTATTTTTCCTAGGCAGACTCTTCATATTCCAAATCTCTATTTTCCCATGAATTAATGACCCTAAAGGTGGCTGATTCATGCATAAAATCTTTTATTAAAGTTGTTTATAAATGAATTTTGGGTTTCACCTCTAAATTTCATATTATTTGGTTTTTTTTCATTTAGGAAATATGGTACCAAAATAAAAAATATACAGATCTGTGCATAATTTTCAATCCTCAACTAATGAGTTGGTTTTGGGATTTTAAATGGTAAATTTAGCTTTCAGTCTAGAATCATGAAATGAAACCCATATGACATAAAAAACTATAAAATAATAATTTTACAATTTGGGTCTGTAAATAAAATGTTATTGTTGAAATAATAAAATATTTAAAACAATTAAAATACAAAATATGCTATTTTTCTATTAAGATCAAAATACCACTAAAACCATAAAATTTTAAAATTTCCCTTAAAATATAACTTTTGAGAGATTAAAAACATTGAAATTAAAAGAATTTTTTTTGAAAATAATTTCACTATCAGAAGGTATATGAGATATAATAATTATATAAGTATAATAATATCATATATATATATATAATAAAAATTTAATCCATCATTATACCTAGTCATGAGAGGTGGTCATGGAAAATGAATAACATCAGTTCATGAGGCATTGGTCCACCGTACACACAAATGATGATTCTACATCCCAATGATGGTAGTAGAGATGGATATGGGTTATAAAATTAATATAATAAAATATCAATAAATAAGAGATGATGGTTTTAGTATATCTGTAAAATATAAGAATATTGGAATGAGGTGGATGAATAAATAAAACAAAAACATAGGTTTAAGAATTAACCGCTTCTTCAGAGTGACTCTTTATGTTTATAACTAGACCGTTATTATGAGGGATTCCTAATCAAAATAATGAATCTAGGATATTTTTTTGGAATTATGGAATTAATTTGGGTAGTTATTGGCTAAACTAAATGATTTTTAAAATTTCATGAGGAGGGGAGAGGGGTGGCCTTTTATAAGTGAGATGAGTGGAAAACTTGTAACTTTTGAAAATAAAAAGGTGTAACCATATTTTTCACATGACCTAACACTAAAAAATAGACCATTATTGATAATCAGACATTATTTGATTTAAATATGTTAATAAAATGTGTTCTGAACAAGTTTTGGGTCATTTTTAACACATATATTTTTAGTTTAAACCTCTCGTAAACCTATTTTTACCTTAACCACATTAAATAGTTAAATTTATTTTTACTATTAATCATGATAAAAATTTAATTTTAACTTATTAGATTATTTAAATTTTTATTATTCTAAATATAGAATCCATTTTCGCTAACATAATTTATATAAGTGGTAAATTATAAATAATTAAACTCATAGACGTGATGAGAAAGCTGTCTTCCAAAGAGAAAATGTTCAAAAGTAAAAAAAAAGTTCTAATATCAAAATTCAATATAAAAATGATTAAAATGACCTAAATTTCATCAATTGATATATAATTGAACTAATTTTACTTTTAACCCCATTTTAAAAATAAAAAATTAACCTTACAAATTCTTTAAATGAAAAGGTAGTTTTAAAGAAAAACCAATATTTTTCACTATTCAATGAAAAACTAATATTTTCAAAAAAAATACCTAAAATTCACCCTAACAAAATTTGAAAACGACGATTTAAAAAAATAATTTTATTTCTTAAAACTAATATTATAACATTTTGAAAAATTAATTTTATTATAGTTCATAAAAAAATAAAAACACTTTTTGAGAAATTTGTGTATTCAAAATATATAAATACTTTACTAAAAATTAAGAAATTTTATATCAATATGTTTTCATTATAAAAAACCATTATAATTAATATTTTAAATTTAGTTATTAAAATTTATGTCACAAATTTTAACGACTACATAATAAAGGTCATGTTAAAATAAAAATATTAATTGTTTTTTGTGGTTCATTAAAACCCAATGTAGCGTATAAAGAAAGTTATCAATGAAATTTTATTTATTCAGAAGAAAAAAATTCATAAAATATCTTGTTGATACATTGATTTCACATTAAAGGTTACTATAAAACACTGACATTTTTATAAATAAATCTATGTTTGATATCTTATTCAACATGCAACAGTGAGTTTAAACAAACATCGATATTTTATTAAAATACAATTATATAAATATGATCGTTTTAACCTATTAATTAAATTGGTGGATATGAATTGGATTATATAATTCACTAAATTTACATAAAGTTTCTACCCAATATAAATATATTTATATGAACTTAGGAATAAGAACTTAATTTTTTTAATAAAAATATTTTTGTAAAAAAGATATTTTTTATTACTTTTTGAGAAAATATTATAATTAATATTTGAACCATTCAAAAATTTTATTGAATAAAATTAAACAAATTTTTTAAATCATCATATAAATATTAACTTAGGGTGAAATTTTGGGATTTTTTTGAAAATATTTATTTTTTAGTGAATAGTGAATATACAATTTCTATAAAATTATCTTTTATTTTAATAAATTAATGTAATTAAAAAGTTATATAATTATTTTAGTATGATAAATAATTTTTAATTATATTTAATCCAATTATTTAAAATTAAATAATCTCTATATTATACTTTATTATAATTTTATTTTTGGGCTTTAAAACACGTTTTTAAACTGTTTTAAAGTACATAATGTTTCTCCATATTAAATAACTAAAATTACCCCTAATTATGAATTATTTAAATGGAATTTATATATTATATTTCTATAAATATTAGTTTAAATTAATTTAATTATTATTACTTGTCTTATAGTTAATATGAGATTGTCTTTTCCTTAAAAATTTTATTTCGGGAAAATCTTTTTTTTTGATAAGCCTGTGGGTTTAATTTTAAATTAAAATAATAAAATTTCATGAGTTAAATTTGGAAAAAAAATATTCCATATTATTAATTATCATAATTTATATTTTACAGTAATATAAACTTTGTTTTTTACCGTAATAAATATTGAAAACTGTAAAAATTAGTTAACATGGTTTGTGTAAAAATATGTTTATCAGGGTGTTAAACTATAAAGATAAGGGTTAAAATGACACAAAATTATCCAATTTCTATTATATGGTTATAGTTTTACTTTATATATTCTATGTTTCTAAAATTATCCATTTTATAGACTTTTTTCTTGCGAAATATATGTGTGTAATTCTTTCTTTTCAAAAATTACAATTGTATTATCTCCCCCACTTATAAAAGGACACCCCCTTTCATATCCTATTTAATCATTAAAAACCTATTGTTCCATCCAATAAATACCCACAATAAATTTTCTAATTCCATTCCCTCATCCTATAATCCTTTGTTTGATCCTAAATTCAACTTAGAAAGGATTTTGGTGAAAACCTAAAGAAGTTGTCTAATAAAGAGGTAACCTCCTTAGCCAAGCATTTTATTTTATTTATTTTTAAACCTCTTTGAAATAATATTAAACCATAATGATATAATAACCTCAATATATTATATATACTTAGATGTTTTTATTTTAATTATGTGACATATAGTCATCTCATCCACCCTCAAATGTCAAACAAAATCGTAGATCATGTGTACGACAGACTATCACCTCGCAAAATAGCATACTTATTTTTCCACCACCACTACTCAAGGATGGATATAATGATTTATTTAATGTTTTAATATAATATTTATGATATAATTATACATATTTAATTATAATAAAACATATACCATCTTAATTTTTATTCTGTAATGAATAAAATAATGTCACTCATGTGTATGGCGTACTACCACCTTGTGAAGCAATTTGATTTGTTTTCATTTATGCTTTGCATTAAAGGTAATAATAATTTATTTAATTTTTATATATGATATTAATTAATATTAATAAATAATTAAATTAAATATATCATATGCCTCTTACCTTGTCATCCATTGAATAAATAATAGCATCATTTGTGTGTAAGGCAGAATACCGCCTCGCGAAAAGACATGATTTGTTTTTATTACCCAAAAATGCGGTTGGAATGTTTAAGGATATTTAAACAGATAATATGATGTTTACGATATAATTATCATCATGTATTGGTAAAATATCACTTACCATCTTTCAATCATGATCTTTGAAAAATTAAAACATTAATCATGCGTACATATTGCCTATTGCCTTTGTGATTCTATTGTACTTCATTTTTCATGAACTATTTTCATATTGGTTTAAAAAGTATAACATACATATATAAAAGATAATTATTTAATTTTTAAAATTCTTTATTTGATTAATCCATAATCTATTTGACCTTAGTGAACTTACCAAAGTTATTTTGGACATATGATTTATTTATTATTAAAACGTCTGATGTGAAATTAATTGCTTATGTAATTGAATATAACATTGTAAAAATTTAAAAAAATGAATAATAAAATAGAGAAAAATACTATTAATTAATTAATTAATTAACTTATTTTTATTATTCATGGATATGAATAACGCATGTGACAAATCGGGCTCGATGTAAGGGAATATTCTAACCCACACTTTTCTTCGCATTTTAACCATTATATTTAACTAACTATTTCTCCATTTAAATTTACATAATGATTCTAAATTCAATATATATTTCTCTCATATGTATACCTAGATTAATCTACCTTACTTCTATGGGGTAATACATACCTTATGACCATCTCTCAAATTACTTCTTTAAAGAATCTCTTCGATTATGTTATGAGACAAGATTATGAATCATGTTTCTTTTCATGGATAATTATTATGTTTAACCCTTATGATTTATATCCTTAGGTGGAATGTATATGTTTGTACATTAAATTAATATAACATTTTGGCCTAAAATTATATTTCCCTCTAATGAATTGGGTAATTTTTTAGTCTCATGAGACATCATGTATGGTATTAATGAGTAAACTTAATATATTATGGAACTCTATTCAACATGTGGTATTATATTGGAAATTATCCTAGACTTATTTTAATGTCATGTTTTTTGTCTTTTACACTTTCTCATTTTTACAAGATCTTATTATACCATTCTCCTTATATTATTCTTCCACTTTATTACTTATGTACCTTCTCTTTTATGATATCATGTTATACTTTTGACTCACATGTTATACTTCTTTATCATGTTTGTTCATTAATTGGGATTTTTCACTCATACCATTCTTTTTTGTAATCCCTAGGTTATCCTATGCATATTTTAGAGCTCGTATTAAATTTAGGATCTCAATATGAAGAATAAAATAAGTTTTCTATGTTTTAGATTCCTTTTCTGTATTAAAATTTTAGTCTTCCAAAGACACTAGGACTTTAATATCCTTGGGTTCTATTAATGGATTTTTATGTTTAATAATCATGTAATAATATGAGTAAAAAGGATTGGGTTGTTATAGTATGTATCAGATGGAGGTTTAGTTAACCTTTAGAACTAGGATAATAAACCTTTAGTGAGAACCTTTGGGATAAGTATAAGGATAAGACTAAGTAAATTAAAATATACTCGAGTCTTGGTGAAGCATAAAGGAAGTGGTTTTTGAGAAATTACAACCTATTATAGATACTAAATTGGATGTAGTTGCGGCATATATGTACCCAGGGGTCATAACTCTAAAAAATACATGTCGGGCATGGCTTGAGAATTACTTGGTAAATGATAGTGGTCCTTATTATACACCTGGTTTGAAACTATTATTTAGAAATTCACAAAATATTTATGAACCATTATGAAGGGAAAAATTTACAACAAGATTTTATATTAGGAAATCGATCATCGATAACATAGGTGGAAAACAAAAAAATTATTAATTTAAGGAATATATGTTATTTATTAGTTATCCCTTTAATGGTCATAGTTTTTAATGTATGTGATTAATTCTGTAAAAATAATCCTCCCCAGTTATCCATTTATTTCATTAAAAAGGTTGTATATGGGAGAAAGTCATTCAAAAATCATTATGAGAAGCAATGTGATTACTAGTTAAATGAGATGGCTAGCCTAATGAATGTAGGAGATGGGAACTTCAGGACAATAATTTATCTGCTAGATCAAGCATTGAACTGAGTATTGAATTAGGAGGAAAGCCCAAATCCCATTAAGAAAGATAAAGTTGAAATTAAAACAATTATATGATAAGATCCTCCAACATTTTTTGGATCTTATAATCCTTTAATTCTGAAAAAATTGATCAAATCCATTTAAAACCTCTTCTCTTTCCTTCAATAATCAAAGAAAGAGAATTTTTCACTAGTTTATCATATATAGGGATAACATGATCAATGGTGGTTTTTGATCAAAAATATTAATCTTGAAAAAAATATCAAGGAGATATAGTTAAAGGAATTGTGGAAAATGTTTTTTACAAATATTCTCATCACACTATTTGATATAAAATAGAGAGATATTTCCTTATCCTTATGAAAAATAATGAAAAAAATTTCAGGGAAAAAAATAAAATGTCACAATACTTACATGATATACATCCATATTTTTCAACTCCTTTTAGAGTAAAGTAAAACCTTTATTTTGTGGGATAAATCTATGTTTGTGAAAAGATTTAGGAATTCATGAATTCGAAATATATGAGTAAATTCTCTAATCTACTTTTAAATTTGAGATGGATTTGGGTGAATCTCAAGGATCTCATGGGGATAGGAAGAAGAAGATAGAGTTTAACATAGGTGGTAAGATGGAAAAATATAACAATGGAATGAAAGTAAAATATCCCACTTTTCAAAAGCGAGGGAAGAAAAATCCTACAGATTTTTTAAATAGGACAATGAAGTTCTTTAGGAATAATAAGAAAGGGAACATATTTAGTGATTTCCATCAAGAAAACCCCAGCAATGTGGTGGAATAAATTAATGCTCTAAACAATTCTTAACCTATTTTTTGATGTTAAAACTATAATAAATAATGACACTATGTGAACCAATACATTAAGCTAAGGGTTTTTAAGACAACTAACGACAACAACCTACAGGTCCTAGAGAGTTAAGGAAATATTATCATAGCATAACCATGGAGGTGGATCCTAATAATAATGTTATGATAGGTACACTAGTTATTCATTCAAGAATACAAATGTACCTTTTGATTTTAGTTTTATACGTTCTTTTATATCATGTAAGTTTACAAGAACTATTCCAGAACCACCTTAAAAATATGAAATTTGAGTTATTAGTGATTGTGGTGAATTGGTCAATTATAGCATCCCAATGATATAACTCATACCCTATCCATATTAACAGTTTGAACTTTCCATAAAACCTTATGATACTTACTTTAGAAAAATGTGATGAAATTATAGGCATGGATTGTCTTTCCTTATATGGATCCAACATAAAATCCTAAGGTAAGGAAATTATCCTCTAAATCATGAATAACTATTGGATTCTATAGAAGTGAAAGAATAAGGGTGAATATTATTTGGTGTCATCATCTAAAGGATAGATATTTCTTCCTTCTATGTAATCTTTTCTTTCTCAAATTATTGATAATAAGGAAAAGATCACACCTGAAGACAAGCCCATTGTGAGGGATTATACCGATGTTTTTCATGGATAGTTTTATAGTCTTACACCTAGATAAGAGGTTGAATTTTCTACCAAGATTATACTTGGATATTGTTTAATATCCAAAACATGATATATGTGTTCATAATGATTCCGTTAGGTATCAATAATGCTTCTGAAATATTTATGGACATAATAAATATAGTATTTAGATATTACCTCAAAAAAATATGGTCATATATTTAGATGAAATTTTGGTTAACTACAAGAGTAAGTATGGCCATGAAGAGTATTTGAATACTATGTTAATGACCTTGTGAAAAGACAATATTTAAACAATGTATAATAAATATGAGTTTTGGATGAAGGAAGTATCATTCTCATAACTAGAAAACAAGGTTATTTACATGGTTCAAAACTGTGGCAATAGGCCCCAAAACCATGGCCATAGGCTACGGCCACGTTTTTTTCCAACTGTGGTCGCTATCGATATAGAATTAGGTCCCATACTATTGCCAAGGTTTTAAAAAAAATGGAAATATGACTCCAAAATTGACACTTTGGTGGTTGACCTATAGCGACGGTTTAAATCATGGTAATAGCCTTGAAAAATCGTGGCAATAGCCTAAATAAAAAATGTTCCCATTGGGTTTCGATCCCTACACCTCCACTTTGCAATCCAGCGCACTTACCACTACACCATGGCATAATTCATGTATATATATATATATATATTAACAAACACCAAGGGAATAGACTCAAAACTTCAGTATTATGGATTCCCACCAACTTTTTGGTGGGAATTTTTGTTCCTCCGGAAGTGTGATAACCCTATAGTCACAATTTTGGAGAACTGTGGCTATAGGGCATTGAAAAAATTGGCCCATTGCCACAGTTTTCTAAACTGTGGCCATAGGCCACAAAACTGTGGAAATATCCATGGTCTATTTCTAGGGTTTTGAAAATCATGGCTATAGGCCACAGAACCGTGGCTATAGCCACATATAGCCATAGTTTTAACACCATGGCTATAGGTCTGTGGCAGTAGCTCCATTTTCTAGTTGTCTCTTTGGGAATATTATCACCAAAAAAGGGATATATTTGTACCCTTCAAATACAACGGTGTTCAAGGAGTGGAAAATAATAATATTGGTAATGGATATATGTAGTTTCCTTAGATTACCTGGGTATAACAGATAATTTGAGAAACAATTCTCATGACTATCAAACTCCTTAACTAAGCGAACATAGAAGGGTGTCATTTTTGGTTGGACTCGTATATAACACCCCAATATTTTGTAAAAAAAATTAATAAATTTAATCTTTATATATTTTATGTTACATGAAACATCGAGTTTATCTTGTGTTACATTAAACATTGACTTTAAACAAAACATGAGATATTATTAAAATATTTTTATTTAATATGATAATTATCACCTAGCTATTGAAATGGTGGGTGTGAATAGGATTAACAAAATTATGAAAAAATATGGTATACACATGTATATATAATGAATTATTTTTTTCCAATTAATTAGAAATGAACATAAAAAACATTTTAATATAAATAAAAACATTTTCTAAAAAATATTTTTATGTGAAAAAATACATTTTACCTCAATAAAATAATAAAATAAATTTTTTTGAATGATTTTAATTAAATTTATATATTATATATTCAATTAAAATTTTAACATTCATTATATGTGTTTTCTAGATAATATATAAGAATAAAATAATTTGAGGCTTAAAACTGAATTTGTCTAGAAAACAATTTATCACCTTCTACACACTTATTTTAAAATTCATTTTTTACCAATATTTTAAAAAAAATTAAAAATGAAATTAATTTTTAAAACCATTGTGTCAAAATTATCTTGTGTTGTTTTTGATAATTTTATGAAAATATAATTTTTTTTGTTAATAGTGAAAAAAATATATTTTTTATTTAAAAAATTATCTTTTCATTAAGATAATTTAAAAGACAAATTTTATTTTAATATGGTTTTAAAATTAAATTTATTTAAATTATATATTAATTAATCCAATTTATTTCATTTTAATCAATTTTATATTTAATTCTGAGATAACAACTTTTTAAACATTTAAACATTTTTTCTTTGGAAAACTACATTCTTGTTAAATTTATGGGTTTAATTTAAAATTAATTTTTTCACTTATAGGAATTAAAATTGGCAAAATGGATTCCATGTTTTTAATCATAATAATTTATAATATATAACAAAGATAAATTTGTTTTTTGGTCAAAAATTATAGTAAAAATGGTAAACAATTAATTATCACAGATAAGGTTAAAACGAGTTTACTAGGGGATAAAATAAAAAATATAAGGGTGAAATAACATTAAAAAATTAAAATCCTATTTTATTTCTATATTTATTCATTTTAACGAGTAATTTTTTATAAGTTCCCATTTTTTTCCTTTATAAATTTGAGAAACCTAGAAATACATTATTATTTTTAAAAAATCAATTTGTGTCATCTCCACCACTTATAAAAGGTCACCCCTTATATTATTTTATTAATACTTATAAAACCAATTATATTAGACAATACCTAACAAAATATATTCCTTACATCTCTCTCTATGTCTCAGAGTCCTTGGGAAGATCATAAATCTAGTATAGGAAGGATTTAGGTTAAACTTAAAGAGGTTTTTTAAAGATTAAGTAATATTCTTAACTATGTATTTTTGTTTTAATTATTATTATAACTTCTTAAAATATTCTTAAAATATGATAATATAATAACACCAGTATATACCATATAATTATATTTTATTATGTCAATTTAATAATAAATATTCATCTCTTATTCCACCAAATGGGATAGAAAACCATTATTTCTATGTACGGTGAACTACCGCCTCTCAAATCGATGTTATCTATTTTCCATCACTACCTCTCATGAATGGATATAATTTTGGAATTAAATATTATAAATTATATTTATGAAATTATTATACCTCTATAATTATAATATCATATCTACCTTCTTACCTCTAAACCCATTGGAAAACAATAATGTCGCTCGTGTGTACGGTGGACTACCACCTCGTGAACCGATGTGATGTGTTTTTCTTTAATATTTTACATGGATAGAAATAAGGATAGATTAAATATATATATATATATATGTATTATATTTTTAAAATAATTATACTTTTTAAATTATTATATCACATATACCACGTTTCTTTCTATTTAATGGGAATACGATAACGTCGCTCTTGTGTACGGTGGACTACCACCTCATGAAGTGATATGATACATTCTTCACGTATGCTATAAATGGAAGGTAATAAGGATAGTTTTAAATATAAATATGTGATATATATATATATATATGACATATGAGGGTAATATATTATTTACCTTTCATTCTTTAAATATGTTGAGAAAATGGAAACAACATTCATGCGAATATACGGTCTACCATCTCTATGAATGGTGCATTTCATTTTCTATCTCTATATTTTTTTGATCTATATAAATACATATATAATGAATATATATGATATTTATATCATGGTTAAAATTATTTATACTAATTATCCATTATCAAATTTAGAGGTCCAATAATAACAAATCAAAACATACAAGAAAAACCAAGTGGTTATTATCCAAAACATGATTTTAACAAGGAATTGTTAATAAATTAAGAATAAAAGTTCAAAATTAAATAATATATAGTATGATATATATAATTATAGTTATTTTATAGTTTTATAATAAACTTATATTTATTATACAGGATGTTCAAATTTGTATGAATGAATTTGAGACGTATGGTAAAGGATTTCTAGTTTCTCTTTAATTTCCAGGAGATATATAAAAATTCACCCATCATTTCTATTATATGGTGTATATAATTCCCAATAGACATTTTATATAATTAATATCCCTATTTTCATGTTTTTCTAAGTGTAATTTTATGTTATTATTTATTGGTTCTTATTACTCAAAATATTATTAAATCAGTTAGAGATATTTGTCTCAAATTTTCTTCTTCGAGACATATGTCATGTTACACACCTATATTTGTTTATGAGGATTATATACAAACCCTTTGGAATGTAATGTAAAAAAAGTATTTATTTTAATTTAATTTTAAATATTCAATTTAATTATGATTCAATGTTACTAAAGTGGTAATAGTTTTATTGTAAAATCTCATCATATATCAGGATTTTTTATATTTATTATTTCGATAATGAAACATTATGATCAATTTCTAAATAAGATAATTAATTTTATTATCTATTTATTTCATGAGAATATATTTTTTCACTTCATTTTCCTCTTTTTATGTACTCAATAATCACAAATAATATTTTTCAATTAAATCGACTTTATTTATCTATTTATTTGAAAACTCTTTTTTATTTCATATTCATGTTTTCTAAAAATGTTTTAAATATTTTTAATGTCATAAAAATGATTTATTAAATACATTTTTACCAATTTTTTATTTTTTCAAAGGTTTTTAAAGGAGATATTCTTTTAATTTTTTAAAAAACCTATATTTATTTTATTGAAAATTTAAAATAAATCATTGTTTTAACCTATTTGAAATGAATGGTATTTTCCACCATCATGGAAAAATAATTGTATTAAATATTACTTTATATGTTTCAAAGATTATTTTCAATGAAATGGATTTCCAAAAGAAATTATAAATTTTGATTTTAAAAAAATTATTTTCAAAATTGAAATGATATTTCCTCAAGTAATTTTTTAAATTATTTTTAAATATTCATTTACAAGTTTCTATGTTTATATTTAAAGAAAATTATTTTTTTTAAAAAATATGTTTTTTTAAATTAGAAAGTCTATTTTCTTTTAGAAATGTTCCAAGTGATCTTTCCAAATCATTTTCTGCATAATATTACATCCTTTGATGTTACTTATGACTTACTTGGGATATATCCAATGATATTATTCTTATTATTTTTCTATATGGTTTATGTTTATGATGAGAATATTTTTATGAAACCCATTTCAATTCCCTAGGTTATACCATGATAAAATTATTATGAAACCCACTTCTTTTTCCCTGGTTTATGCTTTGATGAAATGGTTAAATGATTATAAAACCTCTTTATTTATTTATTTTCATTGGTTCTGATATGATGGATGTTTTATGATCTTAAGAGAAAAATATGTGTGATTTCAGTTATGTGATGTTGGTTATGTTATTACTAGGGATGGTGTTTATGTTATAACCAAGTACATTGGTTATTTTATAACCAAGATGGGTGGGACTATATCTACCTCTAATGCATTGTGGAACAAAAATATATGATTTTAATTGGGTGATGTTGGTTACATTATCACTAGGGATGGTGGTTATGTAATAACCAAGGACGGTGGTTAAGTTACAACCAAGATGGTTGGGACCTATATATCTATCCAATGAATTGGGTAAATATTAATATCTCATGAGATAAATATGAGTATAATGGGTAATTAACCTTGTTCTATAAAGGTATTTTTCTACTATGATGGTATTGGGAGTAAACCCTGACTACAATGATTATTTATGGAGTGAACCCATTCATCTATAAAATTTTGGGAAATGATCCTTGAATACTAACAAAATTACTTTTTATGCCTATTTTTATGCCACAAAATGTTTTTTATTCCAATGTTATGTTCTTTTATTAAATTATAATTATTGTCTTATGAACTAACAAGAATTTTTCCATGACTCATTTTTATGATCTTTGATATACAAGGTATGGTTTTTCAAATGTTATGATCATGTTCTCATACCATTATGTCCATGTTATATTTACCTTTACTGAGAATCTGTGCTTTCCCTTTCTTATGTTCCCTTTCCCTAGGTTATTTAGAAGTGTATTATATATGATATGTTTAAGAAGTTTTATAGTTATGAATAACTTAGGGGGAGATGATGTACCTTAATTATGGACTAGTTTTTTATGTTAGCGTGTTTATAAAGGCATTATACCGAAACAATTATACAATGGATCATTACACTATATAAATTAATATTCATATATTAATATGTAATATTTGTGTATGATAATTTTGGTTCTTTGTAGTTTTTATTAGATCAAGGATTAATTAACCATTGAAAACTATGATGATAAAACATTAGTGATATACCAAAGGATATTTCTATGGATACATCTTAGGATGATTCTAATGATGATTCTATGTATAGGAAAAATCCATAGAATTTTGGTAAAGGATAGGGAGAGGGGTTTTCAAGAAATTACATCCCTATTAGGATACAAAAATTTTATATTGCTCTAGCATAGAGGTACCTATGTGTAAAAACTATGAAAAGGGTCCATTGATCTCAACATGATTGTTACCTAGTGCACAATAATAGGCCTTAATGGACACCTCGTTTGAAACTACCAAGGTATATGTTTTGGAAATTTAAAAAATCTTTATGAATCATTATGAAGGATTTAAATAATGACCATGAATGACCTAGGTTAATTCTAATGTGTCGTATATTGGAAAAAATATGATTTATCTATCCTATAAGTGATTTTCCCTAATTATGTGGCTTCCCAATATGAATATTATTAATCACATTGTTTCTTTTTAATAAATGGAGAGAACCAGAAGGAGCTAGATTAACAATGAATGTGATATAAACTTTGTTAATGAAAAACCAAATGGGATAATGGCTGGAGTAAAGGATATTTTGATTATCTTAATTAATTTTTATGATATAATATTAAAAACATGCACTGTAACCAACTCTTAGGCTCACCAAATAATAGAATGATAGAGTTAATTGAGATTTTGGGTGGTGGAGACCATAGGGAAAAGAATATTAAGTTTACAATATGTTGAGAATGTGGGAAGAAGCACTCTAGGTAATGTCTTAAAGGAATGAGAAGATGATTAATGTGTGGAGAATAAGGAAACATAGGAAGTTATTTACAAGGAAAAATGAAATGTATAGTTTATAAAATGGATGAGAATAATGGTTTCCCTAAGGAATCATCAATGGTAGACTGTTATAAATGTGGAATGAATGGTAATTGTATGAATCTATCTCTTTATAGGAAAGTTTGTGAAGATAATTAGCAAGGTATTACAATTAATGGTTATAATACTGATGATAATGTTATAAAGAACGAAATATAAAAGGAAATAGGTATTAAGGAATAATCTAATGAATCCTAGTTAATATTTTAATAATGATGTTGAATCATTGAAGTGTTTATATATATGAATTCAATAATTATGTTAAATGAATCATAAAATATATGAGTATTGTTCTATAGAAGTTTTTCAATATGTATTTTCAATAATATTTTGAATGGTACTTATGACCAAGAAAATTAATTTAATAGAAATATTATATTTTATAGAATACACATAATTAAGGGAAGATAAACCTTAATATGTTAATGAGGTTTAAAAAATGGTGTTTATTATGGATAATGAGATTATTGGTATGGATAGAGTAAACTGGATAGTTTTATGACCACATAACTTATTAATGATTTGTTGAAAGTGTTTAATGTTATCAATGAATTATTTTACAATATTTTTTGATTTATATAATACCTTTAATAATATGTTGTTTTATTTAAAGAATGGGGAAGTGTGTATTTTTTTCATTTAGTTTTTATGGTAATCCAATTTATTACCACACTTTAAGAGAATATATGATCAAGGTATTCACATATTTGTTATGTTACCATTAAAAGATACTTATTTATATTTGGGGTATTAATATTTTTAAGATTGTTTTGGTAAATTTAGTGATACTCTTTCTAAATATTTTTATTTTTATTTTAGTTAGACATAGAGGACCCATAAGGTTAACAATTCATAAAATGGAATAAGTTGAACTTTATATGTTATTGGATAACATGATCAAACGATTATATTTTTTATAATAAATAGAGAAATAAGGAATTTTTTAACATTATATTATGTATCTTATGATCTTATAGTGCTTTAGGAATAAAATCTCCATTTTTTAAAATAATATATGATGTGTAAATTGATTTAAGCATAACCAAAGGATAATATTGTGCTTATGAAATAGAATGAAATCAAGTAAGTATATCTTTACATGAAAATTACCCAACATTATGAAAAGTATCATGAAATAAAAAATTTCTCTATTACCAACCTTTCTAGTGATATCAATGACCTTTTTAAAACATCTTTGGTTTATGGTTTTTTTGTTTTTTATTTTCAGATGATCGTTCAATTTCTTGTGATCAACAATCTCTATTACTCTCCATCATTAATTGGACATTAAACTTTTTTTCATGTTCATATCTTTAATTACCATATATTTTATCCTATTTTTAAATCTAGTATGTTTTATTCTATATAAACATTACACATCATTTTATCTCTTTTAAAGTTGTTGTTTTATTAACCCTTTTTACAATAGGGGTTTCCCACAAAGGGATTTTCAAATGTTAAACCCTAATTTACCAAGAACAAGTTCAAATTGTAAGGAAAACATTTATTTAAGTAGGTAAAATTGAAAAACCTAAGATTTTTTAAAATATTTTTTTCAAATAAATTTAATATTTTCAATCTCTTTCATTACACACAACATCGAGTTTAAATGAAACCTAACATGATATTAAAATATTATTATTCAACATGATAATTATTACCAAGTAATTAGAATGGAATGTATGAATAGTATTAACTAAATTATGAAAATATATTGTTTAAATAATCATATATAATGACTTATTTAATGACCAATCAATTATAAATGAAAATAAAAACCATTTTAACATAAAGGAAATATTTTTCTGAAAAACAAATTTTATGTGCACAAACACATTTTCCCTAAATAAATTAAATAAACATATTATAGTGAATTATTTTAATAAAAACTATATTTTATATATTTTATCAAATTTTTAACATTCATATTATTTTTTAAAAAAAATATATAAAAAACTAATTTTATACTAAAATTGTATTTTTCTAAAAATTAGTTTTGTCACCTTTTGTGCACTTATTTTAAAATTAATTTTTTAATATTTTATAAAATTTATTTCAAAAATGAAACTTCTTTTTATATATCATTATTTCAAAATAATCTAGAAGTGAATTTTTTTTTTAATTTTCGTAAAAGATAAATGTTTCACTAAATAGTGAAAATCAGGTTTTTATTAAAAAACTACATTTTCATTCAAACAAATTATAAAATAAAATTTATTTTAATATTTTTTTAAAAGTAAAATTAGTTCAATTATATATTTTTTAATATAATTTAGTTCATTGGTATCAATTTCATATTGAATTTTCATATAAAAACATTTTATGATTTTAAAACGTTTCTCATTGAAAACCCACTTTCTCATCACATCTATAGGTTTAATTTAATATTAAATTTTTTCACTTATTTGAATTGAATTTTTAGAATTGTATTATCAATTTTGAATCATATTAATTTATATTATATAATAATCATGACTTATTTTTTTGGTCAAATGAATAGTAAAAACTGTGAAAATTTAATTATCAGGTTAAGGTTAAAATATGTTTACTAAGGGGTAAAATTAAAAATATATGGGGTAAAATAACTTATAAACTTGTAAAATACCAATTATCTGGCCATATCTCAACCTTATCACCAATAATTCTCTATAATCTTCCATGTTTTATCCCTTTTTATGTGAAAAAACATAGGCACACTTTATTCTCTTCAAAAATTTCATGTGAGTCCTCTCCCCCACTTATAAAAGGAAACACCCTACCCTCTAATATTCACACATCAAAAACACATTGGTTCATTAAATACCTAACTAAATGTGTTCCTTATAACACTAAACAAATTTTAGATTCCTTTTAGAGATCTTTAATCCAATCTAGTAAGGCATTTCGTTAAACTTAAAGATGTTCTCTAAATAAGAGGTAATGTTTTTAATAATGTGTTTTTGTTTGATTATTATTTTAAAGCCTAAAAATATTATTCAAATATTATTATATAATAATAAAAATATCTCTCATATACTTATATATTATTATTTCATTGTAATAATATATATTCATCTTTTCTTCCATCAAATTGTATACAAAATCATCATCCATGAGTACGACTTACTACCACCTCATGAACTGATGTTATTCATTTTCCATCACCACTTATCATGACAGGATATAATGATGGATTTAAAATTTAAATATGATATTTATGATATTATTATACATATTTAATTAAAATTCCACATATATATTCTTACCTTTAATCCCATTATAAAACAATAATATCGCTTGTGCGTACTATGGAATACCCTCCCACGAACTAATTTGACAATTTTTCATTTATATTTTACTTAGATGGTTTAAAGGCATTGTCATGGGTGCTTTTAAATGATGTTCAGTTTCGAGTTACTTAGGTGTAGCAGAGTGGCTGACCAAGGTCGTCTCTCAAAGGAGGAAGAAAATAAAAACAACTTCTTAAAAGTATTCTAAAAAAATAAAATAAAAGATAATAAAAAATCTACTTGAAAGGATGTTGGGGGTTTTTACCATTTATAAAACTATAAAAAGTTTTCTGGAAGAAGGTTGTATAATATTTTTTTTGTTTTTGTTTTTGAAATGAAGTTAGACTGAAAGGACACAACAAGAAGATGTCTTTTTAGAAAATATTTAAAAGGCATAATCAATCTAACTCTACCTCTTCACACAATTATTTATCATTATAATTTACATTAACATTCACTTAATTATTATCTCTTAATTTTTTAAATCCCAAACCCTATAAGAATTAACTTTACCGTAAAGATGAAGTGAATTTAACCCTAGGCTAACTTCGGAACATGCAATCATAACACCCTACTTTGATTGATGTTATATAGTTAGATTATGGTTAGTGGTAAATTAAGGCACATTTACATTCTGTATAATGAGGATGAATTGTGTTTAGTGAATATATTTTAACTCTGCAAACTTATCGTGTGTGGTCTTTTTTTTCCGATTAAGTTTGCGCTCTCATAATTTAAACAAAACCTCAACCTCGCATGTTTTTGTGTTAATTGTTCAATTACATTCTTATTTTCTTATAATTTTAGAAAAAATTCATGGATCATATTATTTGAATTAAATTAGCTCAATGATTCAAAATAATTACATGAAGATGGTAGAAGATATATCGATCACTAGAAAACTACTCTTCCATGGGCAGTGTGGTCATCGTGGAGACGTTTTGTAAGAGCAAAGGATTGAAAGGGTAGAACCCAATCTCGTCTCTAATATTTATTCCAACCTAATTAGTAAGATTAAGATAAGAGTAAATTTGAACAAAAGAGAATAAAATAGTATAAATAAAAGAATAGAAAAGAAGTTTATTACACAAATGAAAACATTGTAACATGATGAAGAGAAGAAGGCTTTGATGATGGGATCTCTGATTCAAGAGATACCCCTCTTACAATGGTTGGATAATTTTAGTTAATCCAATTATATTATGCCTACAATCTCCTAATTCACGTCCCAACATATCCAAATGATTAAAAAATTATTGATTGAGTAGAGTGGAGTCTAGGTTACAAGTGGTTTCAAGTGTGAATGGGGAAATTAGGCCAAATATTTTAATCCAACTTTCACCACCCATTTGACAACCAAAACGCTTGAATAAGCTATTTTTACAGTGGTCATATTTGTGAAAATTTTAATCATAGAGTTCCTCTCAAATTTTGGGCCTAATCTAAGAACGAATGAAGAAGTTATGGCCCAAATACAAAACTCATTTCCATTCTGGCGATTCCAACCCAACATTGACTTAATTTCCCATTTACTCTGTCCAAATGCACTTTTTAGATCTATTTTTATGAATAAAAGTTGTAGAAAATTATATTATGAACTCTTTTAAAAAAATTTAACTTCAAATAAGTTATATTAAAATATTTATGTTCTAAATACTACATTGCATTTTAAAAGGGTAAAACTGGAATTTTCATCAAATTTTCAAATGAATGATCTAATCCCAAATATTTCATAAATGAATATATTTATCACAATGTTAGAAAATTATGTTATTTATTATTAATAAAATATTCAACAAAATAATTTTTTATCAACTCCACTAAACTTACCCTTTTGCACTCCTGGGAAAAACCTCATATCAAGTAAACATCAATATCAAATCAAAACACATATCCCTGAGATCCAATAATTGCACACCAAGAAAAAAAAAAGATATCATACCTCATATAAAAACCATTATTCCAAGTTCTCCATTTATATTATTCAATATATTTCCACTTTATTTATCCACCCATGCACAAAACACTTACCTTACTTGAATTTTCTCTTATCACACAAATGTTAATTTTTTAGCAATGTATTTCTCATCCAAACTCATACAAGGGTCATCATAGACTTGATAAATGCCTACATCTCCACCCAATATGATTCAAGGAAATATGTTTATCATGGGGACTTTTTAGTTTTTTTTTTGATTTCCATTGGTACAATTAAGATGTGAAACATTTTGAGGCTGAATGAGGGGGGCTTGACTCTTTTTGAAGAAAAACTATATTAATCTAATTTTTACTTAAATATAGTCTCCTCCTCAATCCCCATAGCATAAATTCATTTTAATCATCATGAAAAATAAAATAATTTTCACACCAATCAACATTTCATCAGTAAAAATGTCAATCTTCTCAAGAATGATTTTTTTGAAATCTCCAGATAGAACAGACTAAAACTCATGATCAGGAACACACATCCTAATAACTTGGTCACTACACATGTTCCATAAGTATAGATCATCCCAAACATAAAATCTTGACTCAATCTTTAATTTTTGGACTTGATTTTTCTTTAAATTTTCTGTGATTTCATAGGCAACAAGGTAGTTAAATAAATCTCCATATCAAGGATGTGTACCTGAGATGGAATAAATATGCTCATCAGGGAAAGTGTCCCAAAGTGGTACCTAGTCCAAGGTTTCATCCTATAGTGTGTGAGTGAGACTACTCATGTGGTCCTCCACTAAGTTTTTTATCCCATTCTTTTCCTTTATCTCAATATCAAATTCCTGAAGAAGGAGCATCCATCGAATTAGTGTGGGCTTTGCATTCGGCTTCTTCAATAGGTACCTCATAGCTGCATGGTTAGAAAAACCAACTACTTTAGAGCCCAATAAATATGAATGGAATTTATCTAAGAAAAATATAACAACAAGAAACTCATTTTATGTGGTTGTGTAGTTTTATTAGGATGAATCAAGTGTCCTCCATGAATAGGCAATCACATGTGAACGCCCCTCCACCCTCTGAGATAAGACAGCTCCAACTACGAAGTTGGAGGCGTCACACATAATCTCAAAAGGAGTCTCCCTCCATGGGGGTTGTATGATCAGTGTAGTGGTCAAACACTTCTTTATCTCATCAAAGTAAGTCTTTCAAGAATCATTAAACACAAAATCATAATCCTTTTGAAGTAATCATGACATAGGAAGAGCAATCTTACTAAAATCTTTTATGAATCACCGATAAAATCATGCATTCCCTAGGAAAGATCTAACATCACACACACATTAAGGATGAGGTAAGGATGAAATAATATCTACCTTAGATCTATAATCCTCTATCCCATTTTTTTACACTACATTCCCTAAGACAATGCCATGAACTTCAATGAAATGACACTTTTCAAAGTTCAAGACCAAATTCTTCTCAATACAATTATTCAAAACCTTTCCAAAACTAGATATACCATCATTAAAACCACATTTTTAATATAAGGAAACATAGGAAATTATTTACAAGGAAAAATGAAATGTATAGTTTATAAAATGGATGAGAATAATGGTTTCCCTAAGGAATCATCAATGGTAGACTGTTATAAATGTGGAATGAATGGTAATTGTATGAATCTATCTCTTTATAGGAATGTTTGTGAAGATAATTAGCAAGGTATTACAATTAATGGTTATAATACTGATGATAATGTTATAAAGAACGAAATATAAAAGGAAAGAGGTATTAAGGAATAATCTAATGAATCCTAGTTAATATTTTAATAATGATGTTGAATCATTGAAGTGTTTATATATATGAATTCAATAATTATGTTAAATGAATCATAAAATATATGAGTATTGTTCTATAGAAGTTTTTCAATATGTATTTTCAATAATATTTTGAATGGTACTTATGACCAAGAAAATTAATTTAATAGAAATATTATATTTTATAGAATACACATAATTAAGGGAAGATAAACCTTAATATGTTAATGAGGTTTAGAAAATGGTGTTTATTATGGATAATGAGATTATTGGTATGGATAGAGTAAACTGGATAGTATTTATGACCACATAACTTATTAATGATTTGTTGAAAGTGTTTAATGTTATCAATGAATTATTTTACAATATTTTTTGATTTATATAATACCTTTAATAATATGTTGTTTTATTTAAAGAATGGGGAAGTGTGTATTTTTTTCATTTAGTTTTTATGGCAATCCAATTTATTACCACACTTTAAGAGAATATATGATCAAGGTATTCACATATTTGTTATGTTACCATTAAAAGATACTTATTTATATTTGGGGTATTAATATTTTTAAGATTGTTTTGGTAAATTTAGTGATACTCTTTCTAAATATTTTTATTTTTATTTTAGTTAGACATAGAGGACCCATAAGGTTAACAATTCATAAAATGGAATAAGTTGAACTTTATATGTTATTGGATAACATGATCAAACGATTATATTTTTTATAATAAATAGAGAAATAAGGAATTTTTTAACTTTATATTATGTATCTTATGATCTGATAGTGCTTTAGGAATAAAATCTCCATTTTTTAAAATAATATATGATGTGTAAATTGATTTAAGCATAACCAAAGGATAATATTGTGCTTATGAAATAGAATGAAATCAAGTAAGTATATCTTTACATGAAAATTACCCAACATTATGAAAAGTATCATGAAATAAAAAATTTCTCTATTACCAACCTTTCTAGTGATATCAATGACCTTTTTAAAACATCTTTGGTTTATGGTTTTTTTGTTTTTTATTTTCAGATGATCGTTCAATTTCTTGTGATCAACAATCTCTATTACTCTCCATCATTAATTGGACATTAAACTTTTTTTCATGTTCATATCTTTAATTACCATATATTTTATCCTATTTTTAAATCTAGTATGTTTTATTCTATATAAACATTACACATCATTTTATCTCTTTTAAAGTTGTTGTTTTATTAACCCTTTTTACAATAGGGGTTTCCCACAAAGGGATTTTCAAATGTTAAACCCTAATTTACCAAGAACAAGTTCAAATTGTAAGGAAAACATTTATTTAAGTGGGTAAAATTGAAAAACCTAAGATTTTTTAAAATATTTTTTTCAAATAAATTTAATATTTTCAATCTCTTTCATTACACACAACATCGAGTTTAAATGAAACCTAACATGATATTAAAATATTATTATTCAACATGATAATTATTACCAAGTAATTAGAATGGAATGTATGAATAGTATTAACTAAATTATGAAAATATATTGTTTAAATAATCATATATAATGACTTATTTAATGACCAATCAATTATAAATGAAAATAAAAACCATTTTAACATAAAGGAAATATTTTTCTGAAAAACAAATTTTATGTGCACAAACACATTTTCCCTAAATAAATTAAATAAACATATTATAGTGAATTATTTTAATAAAAACTATATTTTATATATTTTATCAAATTTTTAACATTCATATTATTTTTTAAAAAAAATATATAAAAAACTAATTTTATACTAAAATTGTATTTTTCTAAAAATTAGTTTTGTCACCTTTTGTGCACTTATTTTAAAATTAATTTTTTAATATTTTATAAAATTTATTTCAAAAATGAAACTTATTTTTATATATCATTATTTCAAAATAATCTAGAAGTGAATTTTTTTTTTAATTTTCGTAAAAGATAAATGTTTCACTAAATAGTGAAAATCAGGTTTTTATTAAAAAACTACATTTTCATTCAAACAAATTATAAAATAAAATTTATTTTAATATTTTTTTAAAAGTAAAATTAGTTCAATTATATATTTTTTAATATAATTTAGTTCATTGGTATCAATTTCATATTGAATTTTCATATAAAAACATTTTATGATTTTAAAACTTTTCTCATTGAAAACCCACTTTCTCATCACATCTATAGGTTTAATTTAATATTAAATTTTTTCACTTATTTGAATTGAATTTTTAGAATTGTATTATCAATTTTGAATCATATTAATTTATATTATATAATAATCATGACTTATTTTTTTGGTCAAATGAATAGTAAAAACTGTGAAAATTTAATTATCAGGTTAAGGTTAAAATATGTTTACTAAGGGGTAAAATTAAAAATATATGGGGTAAAATAACTTATAAACTTGTAAAATACCAATTATCTGGCCATATCTCAACCTTATCACCAATAATTCTCTATAATCTTCCATGTTTTATCCCTTTTTATGTGAAAAAACATAGGCACACTTTATTCTCTTCAAAAATTTCATGTGAGTCCTCTCCCCCACTTATAAAAGGAAACACCCTACCCTCTAATATTCACACATCAAAAACACATTGGTTCATTAAATACCTAACTAAATGTGTTCCTTATAACACTAAACAAATTTTAGATTCCTTTTAGAGATCTTTAATCCAATCTAGTAAGGCATTGCGTTAAACTTAAAGATGTTCTCTAAATAAGAGGTAATGTTTTTAATAATGTGTTTTTGTTTGATTATTATTTTAAACCCTAAAAATATTATTCAAATATTATTATATAATAATAAAAATATCTCTCATATACTTATATATTATTATTTCATTGTAATAATATATATTCATCTTTTCTTCCATCAAATTGTATACAAAATCATCATCCATGAGTACGACTTACTACCACCTCATGAACTGATGTTATTCATTTTCCATCACCACTTATCATGACAGGATATAATGATGGATTTAAAATTTAAATATGATATTTATGATATTATTATACATATTTAATTAAAATTCCACATATATATTCTTACCTTTAATCCCATTATAAAACAATAATATCGCTTGTGCGTACTATGGAATACCCTCCCACGAACTAATTTGACAATTTTTCATTTATATTTTACTTAGATGGTTTAAAGGCATTGTCATGGGTGCTTTTAAATGATGTTCAGTTTCGAGTTACTTAGGTGTAGCAGAGTGGCTGACCAAGGTCGTCTCTCAAAGGAGGAAGAAAATAAAAACAACTTCTTAAAAGTATTCTAAAAAAATAAAATAAAAGATAATAAAAAATCTACTTGAAAGGATGTTGGGGGTTTTTACCATTTATAAAACTATAAAAAGTTTTCTGGAAGAAGGTTGTATAATATTTTTTTTGTTTTTGTTTTTGAAATGAAGTTAGACTGAAAGGACACAACAAGAAGATGTCTTTTTAGAAAATATTTAAAAGGCATAATCAATCTAACTCTACCTCTTCACTCAATTATTTATCATTATAATTTAAATTAACATTCACTTAATTATTATCTCTTAATTTTTTAAATCCCAAACCCTATAAGAATTAACTTTACCGTAAAGATGAAGTGAATTTAACCCTAGGCTAACTTCGGAACATGCAATCATAACACCCTACTTTGATTGATGTTATATAGTTAGATTATGGTTAGTGGTAAATTAAGGCACATTTACATTCTGTATAATGAGGATGAATTGTGTTTAGTGAATATATTTTAACTCTGCAAACTTATCGTGTGTGGTCTTTTTTTTTCGATTAAGTTTGCGCTCTCATAATTTAAACAAAACCTCAACCTCGCATGTTTTTGTGTTAATTGTTCAATTACATTCTTATTTTCTTATAATTTTAGAAAAAATTCATGGATCATATTATTTGAATTAAATTAGCTCAATGATTCAAAATAATTACATGAAGATGGTAGAAGATATATCGATCACTAGAAAACTACTCTTCCATGGGCAGTGTGGTCATCGTGGAGACGTTTTGTAAGAGCAAAGGATTGAAAGGGTAGAACCCAATCTCGTCTCTAATATTTATTCCAACCTAATTAGTAAGATTAAGATAAGAGTAAATTTGAACAAAAGAGAATAAAATAGGATAAATAAAAGAATAGAAAAGAAGTTTATTACACAAATGAAAACATTGTAACATGATGAAGAGAAGAAGGCTTTGATGATGGGATCTCTGATTCAAGAGATACCCCTCTTACAATGGTTGGATAATTTTAGTTAATCCAATTATATTATGCCTACAATCTCCTAATTCACGTCCCAACATATCCAAATGATTAAAAAATTATTGATTGAGTAGATTGGAGTCTAGGTTACAAGTGGTTTCAAGTGTGAATGGGGAAATTAGGCCAAATATTTTAATCCAACTTTCACCACCCATTTGACAACCAAAACGCTTGAATAAGCTATTTTTACAGTGGTCATATTTGTGAAAATTTGAATCATAGAGTTCCTCTCAAATTTTGGGCCTAATCTAAGAACGAATGAAGAAGTTATGGCCCAAATACAAAACTCATTTCCATTCTGGCGATTCCAACCCAACATTGACTTAATTTCCCATTTACTCTGTCCAAATGCACTTTTTAGATCTATTTTTATGAATAAAAGTTGTAGAAAATTATATTATGAACTCTTTTAAAAAAATTTAACTTCAAATAAGTTATATTAAAATATTTATGTTCTAAATACTACATTGCATTTTAAAAGGGTAAAACTGGAATTTTCATCAAATTTTCAAATGAATGATCTAATCCCAAATATTTCATAAATGAATATATTTATCACAATGTTAGAAAATTATGTTATTTATTATTAATAAAATATTCAACAAAATAATTTTTTATCAACTCCACTAAACTTACCCTTTTGCACTCCTGGGAAAAACCTCATATCAAGTAAACATCAATATCAAATCAAAACACATATCCCTGAGATCCAACAATTGCACACCAAGAAAAAAAAAGATATCATACCTCATAAAAAACCATTATTCCAAGTTCTCCATTTATATTATTCAATATATTTCCACTTTATTTATCCACCCATGCACAAAACACTTACCTTACTTGAATTTTCTCTTATCACACAAATGTTATTTTTTTAGCAATGTATTTCTCATCCAAACTCATACAAGGGTCATCATAGACTTGATAAATGCCTACATCTCCACCCAATATGATTCAAAGAAATATGTTTATCATGGGGACTTTTTAGTTTTTTTTTTGATTTCCATTGGTACAATTAAGATGTGAAACATTTTGAGGCTGAATGAGGGGGGCTTGACTCTTTTTGAAGAAAAACTATATTAATCTAATTTTTACTTAAATATAGTCTCCTCCTCAATCCCCATAGCATAAATTCATTTTAATCATCATGAAAAATAAAATAATTTTCACACCAATCAACATTTCATCAGTAAAAATGTCAATCTTCTCAAGAATGATTTTTTTGAAATCTCCAGACAAGTGAATGTTGTCTTCTCCTAATCCTCCTAAGAAATAGGAAAATTAAAATATCCATAAAATCCATCAAAGAAATAATAGTGTGTTTTTCTAACTAGTCTCTCAAGAATTTGGTCAATAAATGGGATGGGGAAATGGTCCTTGCGGGTGGATTGATTTAGTTTCCTATAATCAACACACACACGCCAACTGTTTTGTACCCTCATTGGAACTAACTCATCATTCTCATTTTTAACAACAGTAACACCACTTTTCTTAGGTATAACCTGAATAGGACTCACCCACTGGGAATCTGAAATGGGATAGATTATACCCACCTCAAGCAATTTTTTAACCTCTTTTTTAATAACCTCCAGAAGGGTTGGATTGAGTCTCTTTTGTGGCTACCTCACCGGTTTATCCCCATCCCCCAATAGAATACTATGCATGAAAATAAAGGGGCTAATACCTAATATGTCAGCCGAGGTCCACCCGATTTCCCTGATTTTATCCCTCAAAAGATTCAAAAAATTTCCATCATGTTCAAAAGTGAGATTGTTAGCAATGATAACAGGTAATTTCTCAGCACTCGACAGGTATGAGTATTTGAGATTTGGTGGAAATGGCTTGAGTTCCAGTGTAAGGGGGTGGTGTATGAATGGAGACATATAAGGAACTGATTTTTTCACAAAGAGCATCAGTATCAAAATATACATCATCCAAATAATAGAATAAAGCATCAGATCCATCAACGTACTCATTATCCATGTCATAATTAGAGTTCAAATGATCAGAATATGATTCCATTTCAAAATAAAATCTAAGAGAGTCTTGTGCATTAAAAATAGGTGTGGATATACTATTAGAAATCAAACTAGAACCAATACTCATAATCTCCCTACGCATAGGAAAATCAAATTCCATAGGGTTTTTATTTGGTGGTTCAAAATGGGAGATAACAAATGTAGAATGGTCCTCAGAGGGGTACTTCACAGAGTCCATAACATTAAATATAACAACTTCATCTCCAAAATCCATGGAAAGTGTACCCTCATTGACATTTATGATAGTCTTTGCAGTTTTGAGGAAGGGACTACCTAAGATATGGGAGCATGAGAACTTACTTGATCTTACTCCATGTTAAGAACGTATAAATCTGCTAGAAATATCGTGTCTCTTACCCAGACAAGTATATCCTCAAGGACTCCCAATATATATGCAGTATCTATATTCACCAACTTCACCACTACTCTTGTGGGCTTCAACTCACTAACCTGAAACGATGAGAATATAGAGTGAGGCATCAAATTTATGGAAGCTCCTAAATCACAAATAGCATCAGAAAAGTGAAACTCCCCTATGGTGCATGGTATGATGAATTTCCATAGATCCTTACACTTTTTTGGCATTTCTAGAGTTGGTGTAATGAGTACTGACACATTCCTTCCAATATTTATCCTCTAATTTCCCTTGATCCCTCTTAAATGGGTACAAATTTCTTTTAAGAATTTTTCATACCTTGGTATTTTTTTAATGGCTTCAAGTAAAGGGATATTGATCTGTACATTCTTGAATGTGTCCAAAACATCTTTTTGCATCGCCTCCTCATCCATCTTATGGGTTTGTACAGCCCTATTTTGAAAAGGAAGGGGGTTAGGAGGGACATCATTAATCTTCTTCTTACCTTTATCTTTCTCCTTGGATTTCTCATTAGTTGGTATAGAATGAGGCTTCTCCAGATTTGAGGTGAATCCCGGTGGAATGGTAGGTTTAGATATATCAGTTGTTTTATTCCCACTTCTCAATGTTATGGCACTGAAATTCACCTTGGGATTTGGAGTAGGTTGGAATGGTAGATTTCCATAATTCTTACTTACCAGTTCATGGAGTGTAGTGGCAATATGGCTCATTTGAGTCTTCAACTTCCTCAACTATGAACCTTTAATGTTCATCTCATTCTATTGATTAAGAACAATTTTCTGTAAAAGTTCATTATTATTGGAATCTAACTTGGGTGGGGGATTCCCTTGTTGCTATCTTGTTGATGCTTGGGCTTCAAATCTCCTTTGGGGTTGTTGGAAACCCTAAAGGTAAGGCAGAGGTTGCTGGATGTTTTGTTGAAAAGGGGGCCTTTTTATTGTCCAGAGCTATAACTCATATCTGATTGATCTTTCCACCCTTTTTTATATGCTAGTGCAAAATAATAAAGCTTATTTTGGGGATATGGTTTTTTTTTACTGCGGATATGGTCTCCCTGGGAATACAATTGTGTAATCCCTTGTCTCCTGTAGTTGTGGGCAACAGTCAGTTGGGTGGCTTGTCTCAATGGAAATTCCATAAGTCCTTCAAAGAGGGGGTTGGGATTTATTTTATTCCAAAGAAATATAATTCACCATATTGGTCAATTATTCCAACTTAGTATCAATTAAATGACTTTCAAGAGAAGATGGACTAACCTGATGTACTCCCCTGACATGCGGTGTACCTCGATCACAAAATTGTTGGGAATTTTCATCCATTTTGTCGATTAATGCACGTGCAGATACTGGTGTATTTTACACCAAGGATCCTCTAGTTGAATCATCCACCATGCTCCTCTCCATATGTGTGAGTACTTAATAGAAGTATTTGATGAGTAGTTTCTAACTGATTTGGTGTTGTGGGAAGCTTGCGCAAAACTTTATGAATCATTCACAGTACTCATACATTGACTCCCCTTGGGCTTGCTTGATCCCAGAGATCTTCTTATGAATGGAAGTGGTCCTTGATACTGGAAAAAATCTTTGCAAGAAACAACATTTCAAATCATTCCAACAAGTTACACCTTCAGGTTGTAAATAACACATCCAATCTTTCGCATCTCCATCAAGTGAGAATGGGAATGCTCTTAGTTTGATTTGATCTTCATAAACATTTCTGGTTTTAAGGGTTAAGAAACCCAAATTAAATTATTTCAAATTTCTATTTGGATCCTCTGTAGATAATCCATGAAACTTTGGAAGAAGATAAATTAACCCAAATTTCAGTTCAAAGTCTGATTCGGGATTTGGGTATGCAATATAATTTGGTTGATAGTTAATATTTGGTGCATCCAATTCTTGAATAGTTCTATTAAGATCATTTACATTATTTATATCCATTGGTTCTTGCTTTATGTTGGAATTAGAAGTGTTTCCAATTTCAATGTTCTTGAAGTGGAGAAATTATCCAAATGTTTGAATGTTGAAACTTCTCATAGACTGAGAATGTCTGATTCGATCCCTAAGGCCGCGTTCAATCTCAGGGTCAAGATATAAGAGATATTTGGGATTATTTCATGTCATAAATAAAATAAAAATGAAAAGAATTAAAGTGGACCATATTAAAATAAAAAATAGAAGTTTGAGTTGATGGTCCAAAAAGAAGTAGAAGAAAATAAAAGATAAAGAAAAAAAATTAGATTATGTAAAGAAGGAAGAAAGAATAGAGGAAGAGATTAAAATGTAAAATAAAATAAATACCTATAATTGGTTGAAATAATTACTTGTATCCCCAAAAATGGTGAAAATTTGAAAGGAACTATTGTGGGTTATCTCTAATGATGTTCGGTTTCGGGTTACTTAGGTGTAGCAGACTAGCTAACCAAGGTCGTCTCTCAAAGGAGGAAGCAAATTAAAACAACTTCTTAAAGGTATTCTAAAAAAAATAAAATAAAAGATAATAAAAACTCTACTTGAAAAGATGTGGGGGTTTTTACCATTCATAAAACTTCAAGAAGTTTTCTAGAAGAATATTGTATAATATTTTTTTGTTTTTGTTTTTGAAATGAAGTTCGATTAAAAAGACACACAAAAGATGTTTTTTTAGACAACATTTAAAAGGCGTAATCGATCTTACTCTACCTCTTCAATCAATTATTTATTATTTTCATATAAATTAAAATTCACTTAATTATGATCCCTTAATTTGTTAAATCCTGAACCCTACAAGAATCAAATTTACTACAAAGATGAAGTGGATTTAACCTTAGTCTAACTTCAGAACTTGCAATCGCAGCACCCTACTTTGATTGATGTTATATGGTTAGATTATGGTCAGTGGTAAATTAAGGCACATTTCCATTCTGGAGAATGAGGATGAATTGTTTTTATGGAATATATTTTAACTCTACAAACTTATCATGTGTGGTGTTGTATTGCCGATTAATTTTGCACTCTCACAATTTAAACAAAACCTCGACCTCACTTGTTTTTGTGTTAGTTGTTCAATTTTTTCCGAGTTTTTTATAATTTAAGAACACAATTAATGGATCATATTATATGAATTACCGTATCTCAATGATTTAAAATAATTAAATGAAGAGGTTAGAAGATAGATCGATCACTAGAAAACTACTCTTCCATGGGCGGTGTGGTCATCGTGGAGATGTTTTGCATGAGCAAAGGATTGAAAGAGTAAAATCCAATTTCATCTCCACTCTTGATTCCAACCCAGTTAGAAATATTAAGAGAAGAATAAATTTGAACAAAATAGAATAAAAGAGAAGAAATAAAATAATAACAAAGATGTTTATTACACAAATGGAAACATTATAACATGATGAAGAGAAGAAGGCTTCGATGAGAGGATCCTTGCTTCAAGAGATACCCCTCTTACAATGGTTGGAGAATTTAGGTGAAACCAATTATCCTATGCCTCAAATCACATAATGCACGTCACAACCCCTCAAAATGATAAAAAAAACTAATATATAGAGTGGAGGGGAGGCTAGGTAACAAGTGGTTTCAAGTGTGAATGGGAAAATTCGGCCAAATATTTTAATACAAATTTCACCGCCCATTTGACCACCAAAACGAGTGAATCAGATCTCCTTCCAGAAAGATGATTTCTGATAAATTGAAGCCTAGAGCTCCTCTCAAGATTTGGGCCTCATTAAAGAAATAATTAAGATATTATGGCCCAAATACATGACCCATGTCCATTCTAACGAGTCCATCCCACCATTGACTTAATGGTCCATTTACTCCATCAAAATTCACTCTTTAGCTCTAGTGTCCTGAACAGAAGTTGTAGAAAATTAATTTAGAAACATTTTTACAAAATTTTAAAGTTCAAATAAATTATATTAAAATATTTATGTGCGAAATTTTATAGTGCATTTTAAAAGATTAAAACTAGAATTTTCATCAAATTTTCAAATGAATGATCTAATTCCAAATATTTAATAAATGAATATATTTAGCACAATGTGAGGAAATTATGTCATTTATTATCAATAAAATATTCAAAAAAATAGTGTTTTATCAATGGTAATGAGGATAGATTAAATATATATATATATATATGATATTTTTAATATATTTATACTTCTTAAACTATTATATCACATATAAATCATTACTCTCCATTCATCGATAATGCGATAACATTGCTCCTATGTATGGAGGACTATTGTCTCACAAAGTAATGAGATTCATTCTTCACATATGTTATATAGGGAAGGTAATAAGGATATATTTAAAAAAATATGTGATATATATGTTATAAAAATGATTATATAATGGTAATATATTATTTACCTTTATTTCTTTTAATCTGTCTAGAAAATGGAAACAACGTTCATGGGTACGTACGGCCTACTATCTCCAAGAATGGGGCATTTCAATTTTTATCTCTAACTTTTATTGATTAATATAAATTCATATATAATTGATATATATGATATTGATATAATGGGTAAAATTATGGATATTGATGAGCCATGATAAAATTTAGAGGACTGAAAATAATAATTCAAACCACGCACAAAAAAACAAAGCAGTTATTATTGAAAACTTGATGTTGACAAGGAGATATTAATAAACCGGTAAAAAATGTCATATGTAAATCATATATGGTATGATATATATAAGTATAATTATGCAATATATATATAATAAACTTATATTTATTATACATTAGGTTCTAACATATACTAAATAAGTCAAGACTTAATGTAAGGGATTTCTAGTCTCTCTTCCATTTCTGAGAGATTTAAAAATTCACCACTAATTTATTTTGTGATCTACATATACTAACCCTTTGACATGTTATATCATGAATATAATTATTTTAAGTATATTTAAATTTTAATATGATTTTATTCTTTATTGAGACTTATGATTCAAAAGATTACTAAAGAAGTAATCATTTTTTGTCCTAAATTTTCTTTTTTGAGACATATGTCAACTTATACACCTATATTATTTTATGTTGTGTATAAATATCTCGCATAAAATATAATATAATAAATTTATTTATTCCCCTGATATTTTAATTTTAATTTAATATTATTATTTCAGGGGTAATATGATTCAACGTTACAAAAGTTTTAATGGTTTTATGGTATAATCTCATCATTTAATGAGATTTTTTATATTTATGATTCTATTAATGAAACCTTATGATCCATATCTAAAAAACACATGAATTTTTTTCTCTTATATTTATGTCATTAGAATACATGTTTTTATTTATTTGCCTCTCTTTAAGTAATCAATATTCAAAAATAATATTTTCAAAGTTAATCAACTTAATTTTTATTTTTGGTAGACAAAATATTTTCCTTCCATATCCATACTTTCCAAAAATAATTGAGAAAAAATTTCTATCAATATAAAAATGATTTATTAAAAAAATATCCATGTTTGTGTTTTAAATATAATATTCATGTTTTTTTCAAAAAAATAATGTTTGTTTAGATTTGACCAAAAATGTGAAAGGAATCATTATTTTAACACGTACGATATGAATGTTATTTTCTTCCATCATGACCAACTCATTAATTTAAATACTTATTTATAAGTTTTAAAGTTTATTTTCAAATAAAATATTTTCCTAAAAATTTATGAATTTTTTTTTAAAAAATATTTATGAAGTTTTAGTTTTAAAAAATTTATTTTCAAAGTTGAAGGGATATTTTAGTCAAGAAATGTTTTAAACGATTTTTAAAGATTCTATTATTTGTTTCTAATTTTATTTTTAAATAAAATATTTTTTAAATGTTTTTATTTCTTAAAAAGTTTTTTTTAAAATTTGAAAGTATATTTTCTTCAATAAATGATCTAGATGATCTTTCAAAATCATTTTCCATATAAAATGACCTAATTTGATGTTACTTATGATATACAATGGATATGATCCAATGATACCATTATAAATTCTTTATCTGGATGGTTTATATTTATGATGATAAGATATTTATGAAACCCATTTCTATTCCACAGGTTATACCATGATAAAATTATTACGAAACCTACTTCTATTTTCATGGGTTATTATTTTAGGAAATGATGAAATGATTATGATACCTATTTTATTTCTACAAGTTATGTTATGATGAAATGTTTATGAAATCCATTTCTTTTCATGGGTTCTAATATGATGAATTTTATATATCTTTTGGAACACGTATGTATACTTCTATTTATGGGACATTCGTTACATTATTACTAGGGACAATGGTCATGTTATAACCAAAGACGGTGGTTATGTTATAATCAAGACAGTTGTGGCCTATATCTCCCTCCAATTAATTGGGTAATGATTCATATATCATGAGATAAGGGGGACTAGAATAGGGAGTTAATATAATTGAGTAAGTTACTTTTTCCACTATGATAGTCTTGGGAGTGGACCTTGATTACTATTATGGTTTTGGGGAGTAAACTTGTTCCACTATAGTAGTTTTGGATCAGATCCTTGAATAATAAAGAAATGAGTTTCTATGATTATGGGTATACCAAAATCTATTCTTTATACCAATTTTATGTTCTCATGGTTCATTTCCTTGGATTCCATTATGATTCATGTCTTATAAATAACCAAGATTTATTATTTAAATCAATTTTATGATATTTGATATGCAGGGTATGGTTTTTCAAATATTATGCTCAGGTTCATATACCCTTATGCTCATGTTATGTATACATATCTACTTTTTGTTACCCTTATTGATCATTGTAAATCACACTTTATTATGTTTCCATTGCCCAGGTTACAAAGAAACTTATTATATATGATATGTTTAGAAATGTTTCCAGTTATGAAGAACTCTCTGGGAGATGTATTACCTCAATTATGGACCAGTTTTTTATGTTTTCAAGTTTTAAAAGTCACAAGAACTAAATGATTTTGGCATGCATTATTATGTAATAAATTTAATATAATTATGTTATGATGTAATATTTATTTATTAGAAGTTTGGTTTGTTACATAGTGAATGCGATGACATATTTAAGGAGTTGAAAAAGAGGCTTATCACTGTACCAATACTCAAACTACCATCAAGTGGAGAAAATTTTATGGTTTGCAATTATTATTCAAATAATGGTTCGGGTTTGTTCTAATGTAGAATAATAAATTGATATCCTGTTCCTCAAGTAAGTTTAAATTTCATGGGAAGAACTATCTAATACAAGATCTAAATTTAGATACAGTGATATTTTCATTGAATATCTAGTAAAATTATCTCTATGGGGAGTAGTGTGAAATATAAAAAGATCAAAGGAGCCTCATTTATATATTTAAATAGAAGGATCATAACATGCTCTAGTGAAGATAGTTATATCTAATAAAGGAATGTGATTTCTCAATCCATTACCATTATTTCTAAGTGTATCCACGAGACCCAGGTTCAAAACCAGGCAGAGGTATAATTTTCAAGTACTATATGAGTAATGTAGAAAGCATTGTAGTAGTTACTATTGCAGCTACTATTCGGTATTGTAGCATCTGGAACTATTTACCTTGGGCAACAGATTTGGGCTTGGAGTCCTTAAGGCCTTTGGGACACCCAAGCCTTTGGGTCAGTAAGGCTTTCGGGCAACCTCATGGCCTTCGGGAAACCTCAAGGACTTTAGGGAGACCTGATTTGTAGTTTCATAGATATATTCTACAAGGAACTGCTCCATAGGAGGAAATAGTAGGGCACATTCACCAAAGCAGGGCTAAACGGACTTGGAATAATGAGAGGGTATGGCATTTTCCGTCGATACTGCACCTGTTCACATCTTCACATGGACATGCTAGTTGAACAGTCATGAAAAGTTGGAGAGCTAATCATGATTCAAATTCTGGGAAGGGGTGGTTTCAAGTAGTTATAGTCTATATTATTATTTAAGACCTACGAGTCTTATAATGTCTCCAATCCTATAGGAAATGTAATACCTAAGACAATGGTCCTTGTAAGGGTTCCCCCTCATCCCTCGAAAGGGGGTATCATAAAATCAAATAAAAAATAAGGCCTTCAGACCATTCAGTCGGTCAATCCACTACCATTATAGGAAAGTAAATAAGGTGGAAGATTCTCTTAGTAGAAAGTATTTAGTAATTTTAAATAATGATAATTGATAAGGATCTAATATTCTTATATTTTAAAATGATGGATTTGGGAATATTAAGAGGATATTTATCATACCTTTATCAAATAATTACTTAACTATCTATTATTGGGATGATCAAGAAGTCCCATAAAGATAATGAGATTCTATAGAAAAATGTAGTGAATATTCCAAAGTCCAACTTTATTGAAGATGGAGTTATAATGTTTGGAACCTGAATATGCACCCCATGAAAACTAGAGATGAAGAGGGAGATTTTGGATAATGCGCATAGATCATCATTATATATTAATTTATGAACCAATAATATTTATAGAGATATGTAGATAAACTAATTTTGGGATAACATAAAGATGGATATTTCTAAATTTTTAGCTTGATGATTAGTATACCAACAATTAAAGGATGAAATAAAGAAGTCTAAAGGTATGGGGAAACTATTTCTCATACTAGTATGGAAATGGGAAACCATAACAACGAATATCATAATAGGACTCCATGGGACACCTAAAGGTAATAACACTATTTGGGTGTAATCACCATAAAAATTCATCACATATCATTGTTATCAAGGAATATTTATCCCTTCAAAAAATCATTGTGATATACTTAAATGAAGTGGTAAGATTTCATAGAGTTCCACCCTTTATTATATATGATCAATGTCTAAGGTTTAATTTATAGTTATAGAGAATTATTAAACAAGACATGCATACAAAACTTAACTTTAATACAACTTATCACCCTCAAGAAGATGATCATTCTAAGATCACCATGAAAAGTCAAGAGGATATGTTGAGATCTTGTTTAATGTATTTCCAAGGATGTTGGGATCAACTTCTTCCCCTTGTAGAATTATCATATAACAATATATTCTATTCTTACATTCAAATGACTCCTTATGTGTCTCTATATGGAAGTGATTTCAAACTCTGATATTCTAGGATGAAGTTAGAGATAAGAATATAATGGTTCATAATCATTCTCAAGAGATGAAAAATGTGGTTCAAATCAATCAAATTCATTTAAAATCTTACCAAATTTGACAAAAAATATATGCATAAAATCATTGATGATACCCAGATATAGTAGATGGAGATATGGTGTTCCTTTATATATCACCATGGAAGAAATTCTTAATGTTTTAGAAGAAGTAAAATCTTAGTCCTAGATAAATCATCTCCTTTGAGATCTGTGGTTTCATAGGAGTGGTGGGCCATCAATTAATACTTTTTCCTAACATATCTTAAGTACATGATGTGTTCCATATATCCATATTGAGACAGTGCTTACCATATCCCTCACATGTACTGAACCTAGAGGTGGTTTCATTGGATAAATACCTTTCATATGAGGAAAATCTAGTGGAGATATTAGATCATAGAGACAAAGTAATATGAAACAAGACAAATCACCTTATCAAAGTGTTGTGGTGAAAACACAAGTTGAGGAAACAACATGGGATCTTGAAGTGGTGATGAAGCAGAAGTACCCTCACCTATTTTCACCATATTATGTAATATAGAATTTCTAGGATGAAAATTTTTAATTGGGGTATAATTTAATAGCCTGAGTTTTTTAAAATGAAATTTATGTTTGATAGAATATTTAACATGCAACATTGAGTTTAAACAAGCCAAGATATTTTATTAAAATATTATTATTTAAATATGATAAATTTAACCTAGACATTAAATTAGAAAGTATGAAAATTATTAACTAATTTTCTAAATTTATATAATGTTACTACCCAATATAAATTTATTTATAAACACTTAGGGATAAGCATTGAGTTTTTTAATAAAAACATTTTTTTAAAGTGATTTTTTATTTCCTCTGTAATAAAATATTATAATTCATTTTTAGACCTTTTATAAATTTTATTTTAAAAATTAAAATCATTTTTAAAAGATCATATATATATAACCTTATGGTGAAATATTGGGTTTTTAGTAAAATATTAAATTTTCAGTGAATAGTGAAAAAGACATATTTTTATAAAATTGTCATTTTTTAATAAATTGAATTAATATAAAAGAAATATTATTATTTTAATATGATAATTATTAATTATTTATATTTCACCCAATTAATTAATATTAAATCCTCTTTATTCTTGATTTTATTATATGTTTATTTTTAGGCTTTAAATCAATTTTTTCTATAAACTGTTTTAAAGTGCATAATGTTTCTCTTTTTTAAATAATTAAAATAACACCTAATGAGTAATTTTTTAATTTAAATGTGTATATTATATATATAAATATTAATTTAAATTAATATAATTATGATCACTTTTTATATATTTAACTTGAGATCATTTTTTCCTTAAAAAATGCAATTCTTGAAAAATTATTTTTTCGACACATCTATGGATTTAATTTTAAATTAAATTATTCTTCTAATTTGAGTTTAATTATTAAAAATGGATAATAAGGTCAAATTAATTTTTGACCATAATTAATCGTGAAAACATTAAAAATTATTTTTCACGATTAAGGTAAACACGATTTTATTGGGGGTTAAACTAAAAATAAAAGGGTTTAAAATGACCCAAAAGTTGTCTAATTACTTTTTTATGATAATATTTAGACTTTAAATTTTCTATGTTTTGAATGGTCCATTTTTTAGACTTTTCTGGAAAAAATTGTATGTGTTGTTATTTCTTTTCAAATATTCCAAGTGTATCCTCTCTCCAACTTTTAAAAGGACACCCACTCTTCTATCCTCTTTACACATAAAAACCATTTATTCAGATAATATTTTCACAAATAAATTACTTAATTCCCTAAAAACAAATTAGATTTTGTTTGATCATAAATCCAACCTAGGATGGCTTTTGGTGAAAACCTAAAGAAGTTGTCCGAAGAAGTTGAAACTTCCTTAATCGAGATTTTTTTATTTATTCTTCCATATCTTCCAAGAAATGATAATAAATTATGATAAAATAACCTCTTTATATTCAAAATAATAAGATGTTTTTATTTTATGTTTAAAACCTAAAATTGTCTCTTCCTCCCTAAAATAAGAAGTGACATTATTGACTGTGTGTACAGCGGACTACCTCCTCATGAACCGACATAATTCATTTTCAACTAATACTTCTCATAGATAGATATAATGATTTATTTAATATTTATATTTTATATTTATCTTATAATTATACTTCTATATTTATAATATCATATAAACCTTCTTAGGTTCCATTTTATAGAAAATATGATAATGTCACTTGTGTGAATGGTGGACTACCACCTCAGGAAGCGATGTGATTAATTTTTAACATACAATTGACATGGAAGGTAATAAGGATTAATTTTAATTTTATATATGATATTCATGAAATATTAATTACTATTGAAAATAAATATATCATATATTTATATACCTTATCATCTATTGAAAAAATGAAAACGGCATCCATGTGTACGATAGACTATCTCCTCGTCAGGCGATGTGATTCATTTTTATTACTCCATCACATGGATGGTATGTGTAAGTGTGTTTAATGAAACAATGTTATATTTTTGATATAATTATAATCCTATAAAAATAAAATGACACTTACATTATTTCCATCATGATCTGCGAAAAATGGAAACGTTACTCATGTGTACGTATAGCCTCCGATCTCCATGATTCTAACATAGTTAATTTTTCATAACCATATTTCATAGTTAGTTTAAAAATTATTTTTTATGTATAAAAATTAAAAAGAAAATCATGTTTACCATCTTGAGATGATTAATTAATAATAAATTTTACTTTTGTCTACTGAATAATGGGATTTTGGACATATGAGTTGTTTATCATTAAAATATATGACCTGAAATTAATTAGTTAATTAATTGAATATGAATGGTAAAAATTAAAATAAAAGAAATTATATAATTGAAAAAAATTATTAATAATGTATATAAATATCTTAAGTAAATTATTCAAGGAGATAATGAACGTATGTGACAAATCAGGCCTAAGGTAAGGGTTCTTTCTAACCAACCCTTTTCATTAGGTTATGATCATTCTCTCTCTAACTAATTTTTTCTCCCTTAAATTTTATGGAATGGTTCTAAGTTATATATATATGTATATATAAATATTTCTCACACATTTATACCTATCTTACACTCCCTTCCTTTTATGGGGAAATAAATTCCTTATGACCATCTGAATGAAAATTAAAATTTTTATGATGGAGAGAATGAAAAACATACATGAACCAAAATAAAAACCCAACATGGATCATGGTGGATTAAAGTGGTGAAGTACAAGCACATCACCAAGAATAATGTGATTTTATATTTTTGGAATAGAACCTGTACAGCTATAAATTACAAGATCATCATATGCTCTCCTTACATGAGCCAGATTATCCCTTAAAAAGTTACCTTCTTTCCTAGTATACTTGATAAAAATGCCATGAATAATTTTACTTCTATATCGCCTTACTAGATATGATAATTCCCAAGGAGGATTACCTTTCCCTTTATGAAAATTAACTAACATGACTATGTTAGATTCAATTTCTTCCATCATGATGTTGAAACAGTCACGTAGGGATAATCCAGTGAGTTTGGATTTTATCTCTACACCTAAGGAAGTGCCCTAACTGTAGAAAGAACTGAAGATGAAAATTATGGAACCCTTAGGATTTCTTACCAGGATTCCACCCCTCATTTTCCCATCAATATAGGGTCTATCGATGTTAAGGTTCAATCCACTTCATGGTGGTAACCATTTAACCCTTCTTCCCTATTTGTTATGACTTGGTCCTGTAGTGGAGTGGGGTCTTGGTAGGATATAGTGAAGAGAGGAAGATAGTTCTCTGCCATGAAGTAGTTGGCCCAGCTCCACCACTATAGATCATGTCTAAATCTTGGGGGATGTGGAGGAATTATTAAAGACTTCCATCACCTTTTTTCTATCATCCCAAAGGGTCTAACAAATCACCACCATTGAGATGGAACGACATTTCCTCTATGTTTCAAGTGAACCATTCCCATGAAAATATCTCATCATGATCTCCTGAAATGAGTTCCCACCACAACCTATATTCATACTTGACCCTATGTAACACCAAATATTATTTAATCATTAATCATGCACAAAAAAATATGCTTTTTGGACTCTGTTTTCAAGATGCAACAACATACACATCGAGAGATAGTAGCCACCCCTCTTCATTGGATATTCTCATCTGTTAAAAGATACTGATGTAGAATGAACTAGATTAGAAAATTTAGCTTTGTGGGAATATATTTACACCAGATAATTGAGGTAATATCTTCCCTCTCATCTTGAGAATGAACAGAGGTTCTATAGCCACTACTGGAGAATAAATGATTGGAAAAAATAGTGAAGCAACATCGGTCTAATTCATCAAAAATGCATAATATTATTGAAAACATTTTTATAATACATGTTGATAATTTCATCCATCTATATTTTGTGATTGCTAGCCTCTTTGAAGGTGATGGTTATAGATGGGAATCCCATAAATAATATTTTTTTCACTGGCCTAGTTATCATTCCATAGGTTGATTTATCCTCTTCTGACCAACCAGCGGGTGTGATCTTGGAGTTTCGACATATGGTTGAATATGCATTTAGAGAGGATTGAGAGAATTATCCTGCTTCTTGGCCAGTCCTCCCATATCTCCCCATATCTATCCCTAATTAACATCTCACATAGAGAAGACCCTTCAAATATCTCCCAAGCAAGTTGAACCTGCATGAATTTCATGGTCTTAATGACATTGCAGGGTCCCACACCACCCTCCTCCACAGGTTTATCCATGCGACTTCAAAAATAATAATGATACTTCCCCAATTGTTTAGCATCACATAAGATGGTTGACATGATATTTTCAATCCTTATGATAGTACCCTTCACCATATTGCTGATTGAAAGCACGTGTGTAGGAATCGAAGTGAGAACACTACTTATAAGGGTAACCCTTCCCCCAAAAGAAAGGAATTTTTTCTTCATATTACAAATTCTTCTTATCATATGGTCGATAATATCATCAAAGAGACTCTTTTTGATTCTCCCATTAGATATAGAAGCTCTAATATAAGACATTAGCAGTTGAATATTGGGTATTCCAAAGATGTCATGGATAGTGTTCCAATGCCTACCAAAGCATTTATTAGAGTTGAAGACCCTAATATTCCTTGGATTGATAAGTTGGCCACCTTCCTCACCATAAGCTAACATAATTCCCATGAAGCTTTGAAGGGATCTTTGATTTACATTAATTATGTTTAAAACATCATCTATGAACATAATATGTGAGGTAGAATTTCTCCCATATTTTGTGTCAAAAGGGGTAATCCTTCCATTCTCCAAACTGAGGTGAAGTTTCCTTGAGTGGGACTCCTAGTCTAGAAGAAAGATATTAGGGGACATTGGATCTCCTTGGCACAAACCTCTATTATTTTTTAAGAAGTTTAACCCCTTACCCATGATGTATATAGATATCCGAGGAGATGAATAACATCTGAAGAAAAAATAAGAGAACCATTCCTCAAATCTAGGTTTCCTCATCACCCAGATGATGAAACCCCAATTGAGTTGTTCATAGTCTTTTTCCATGTCAACTTGTATAATAACATTGGAACCCATCGTCTACTTATTGATTTCCCCCACCAATTATATGGAAATAAAAATGTCCCCTTGGACACTTCTACCTTTTATAAAACTATTTTGTTCAATATAAAAAATCCTAGGGATGATGTTGTTTAACCTACAAGACAGAAGGCTAGAAATTATTTTGTAAGAAAAATTTCAAATTCATATTAGTCTATACTGGTAAATAGACATTTGATCTTTGAACTTGGGAATGAGAACAATTCATGAAGTGAAAACACCTCTAGGGAGAGAGCCCCCCCCCCCTATATGAAATAGTCTTGCACTTCCTCTACAACCTGAGGCTTCACAAACTCCCATGTTACATTATAAAAAGAGTTAAGGAATCCATCGGTTTCTGGTGCACTATCCTAGCTTAAACTGAATGTATTCTCTTTAACCTCATCCTCCTTTGTTATTTCCACTAAGTATTCATTGTCCAAGTTCTCAACCATATCATGAATGTCTTGAAAAAACCAATCATCCCTACTACCTGTCGGAAGATTACCATTTCTGGGAGTGGCTGAATCAGCTAGAAGGTCTTTTAAGTGGTTTAAATACATATTTTCATCCAATTCAATATCCAAATTGAAAAAACCATCCTTTAGATTAATGTTTATTCGATCATTTTTTTTATTTTTTCTTTTAAGTAGGAATGATAGTAAGTGTTGTTTTTGTCCCCTTCCCTCAACCACAAATTCCTTGATCTAGCACGATAGGACCTCACAATTTCTAGAATTTTTTTGGTAAGAATACTCCAATTTTCATTAAACAGTGTGAAAATATCCTCATCCCAACCTTCCTGAAGGGTCTCCTCGATCTTTTCAATGTCCACCTTGAGATCATCCAGGTTAGATTTCTCCATGGGGTTGTTGTCAAGACAATCCTAAATTCATCTTTTGAGCCATCGAATGAGATAAAAGAGACTAGTCCAAGTGTTTCCATTGACTACTATTTCTTAGGAATATTTCATCATTTGAAAGGACCCCTCCCTCTTATACCAATCTGTAGAGTAGAAAAAAAAACTACCTTGGTAGGATTCATTTCAACATCATAAAGATGGGGGCATGATTAGAAAGATACCTAGTGAGGTGGGAAACTAAGGATTTCCCAAGAAAATCAACTTCTTGAGGGTTGGATAGGCATCTATCCAGATGTATCCAAAGGTGATGAATTACTCTGTGATTGTTACACCATGTGAATTTATTTTCATTGAATCCAATTTCCATGAGACCTTTTGGATCCATGAAGTTTTGGAAGTCCTACATAGCACTATTATAACCTCCCACCCCTCCTTTATTCTTCAATGCATCTTCCACGGTGTTAATATCACCCCCAACAAACTAAGGTTTGTTCATTGGTTGATAGTTGTCCAGGTGATACCAACGATGGAGTCATTCCATTGGGTCACAACTTGCATAAGAAATGTGAAGAGGATATCCACACCACTTAGAGTAATTCTGGCAGTGATGTATTGAGACAAATTGTCCATAATTTCTACTTCTAACCCTTGTTTCCAAAAGACCCAAATATGGGAATTTCAAGGGATGGCATGCAAGAGAGGGAATTCATGTAATGAGGGAATCACTTTAGATTATTTTATGAGATAAGATTAGGAAACCCATTTCATTCCATGGGTAATTATTATATTTTTTCTTATGATTGATACCATTATATGGAACACATATTCATGTACATAAAATGAATGTGATTGGAGGGCCTAGAATTATATATCATTTCAATGCATTGGGTAATCTTTTGTTCTCATGATATTTCATGTATTTGATTATAGAGTGAAACTAATCCATTATGGGACTTCATCCACCATGTAATGTTGTTTCTAGTTAGCCTTTCCATATGTTTATGTCATGTTTTATATTCTTTCCCCTTTCCTATGTAGACATGATCTTTTGATAACATTCTCGTTATGTTATTATTATACTTCATTACTCATGCACCTTATCCTTTATGATAACATGTCATACCATTGACTCACATTTATCCTTCCTTATCATGTTTATTCTGTTATAGGGATTTTTATCTCACCCCATTATTTCATATATTCCCCATATTATCTTGTTCATATTTAGGCGCTCGAATGGATTTTAGGATCTCAATATGGATTATAAACTAAGGATTTCCTTTAAAATACTTGTGTTTTATTCAGGGATATTTATATTTAATAATCAAGTAATAGTATGTGTAAAAAGAATTGGGATGCTAAATTGAATCTTAGATGGTCATTAATAAAATTATTGGTGATTAGGTTATCAATAATAAAGAGTTCATCTCCTCACTCAAGAATGATCTCTTACCTTCAAAATGGAGTTTCATTATATCCCATGGTCTTAGAATGATCAATATGATTCTTTATAAAACTTATTTTCATCTCTCATTGATCTGAACCAATACGATATGTTCATATACTTGGATAATCAAAGATTGGTTTCCCTTTCTCGATAGGCAGGTTCAAGAGGTAAATCAGAAGAGCATCAAACCCTCCTTGGAAGAACCTAAAATTAAACCATGGTAGAAGAAGAATCTGATTGGATGACTCCTATTATCAAGTACCAACAACGTGGGATACTGCTGGAAAGCCTACATAATTGGGAATAAATCCATAAAAGGGTGATGGATTTCATCCTCTCTAATAGACCCAATTCAAATAATGTATTAGAAAAACCCAAATTTAATGGAATCCTTCTCTATTTCATATTTAGAATGAACATTACTCATGTATTATAAAAGACTACCTTTAATGGAATCCTTCTATAATAAGTTTCTATATATTATGCATTTTATATTAAAATTTAATTTTATCATTTTTAGAAATATAATTTAATAAAATGGATTTAATTTTTTTAGTCAACATATTTGAATTAGTTAATATCAAAAATTTCATTTTTTATAAATAAAAATAATTTATCAAGGTAAAGGTTTGTTACCACATTAATGGTAAAAGGGTTATTTTCAAATAATTGTTTTTATAAATATTATGTAATTTTTATCTAAATAAATTAAATTTATATATTTTAAATTATGACTATAATTTAATTTATATATATATATATATATTAACACTCCTTTATTTAGAAATTTAAAGGAAATAATAATAATAACACTTTATATCCAAAATAATAATTTTTCAACAAAGACAGTTTTATATATATTATATGTTTAAAGTTAAAAGTAAATTTTCTCATTATTAGAATTTAAATTAGATTAAATTGAGCCCAAATTCATAATATACATGTTGAAATTTGGTATGTAGTGACTTATTATATTTTTAATAAAAAATAATTACCATGCTAAATAATTTAATAAGATAAAAAGGTTTAAAAGAGATGAGCATACTAGCTCAAATTTGAGTAAATTAAGATGACGCATAGAAAGTATAGAATACCTTTTTTATGTTGGAAATTCATACCCACATATATTTCCAATTGGAATATAAAAGCGGGTTTCATCTAGGTCAATTTCCTTTAATGATTCTTATACTTCAATGGGAATATGATTTAGTGATACCATTTAATTTCTTTATTTGTATGGATTATAAAAATATGTATCGATGTTTTCATGAAACACATTTATTTTTTAGAGGTAAATTATGATATTATGGAGTTATGAATGATTTCAATTTCATGAGGACATATGTGTATTTTTCTTATCATTGTGTAATGGGTGGGTATTTTAGATCCCTCCAATTCACCGGGTAATGTTTTATACCTCATGAGACCATAAGGGTACAAAGGTGGTCAGTCCAAGCTGAAGGATACATAGGTGGTAAGACCAAGCCCAATGGTATGTTGGTTTTAAGAAAAATCCCAATAAAATACACGAGTAGTTATTCCAAGACTAATATATTACAAATAGGGTGATTTATCAGTTTTTAAGTGGTAAATGTCTGTATAGTTTACCTTGATTTTAGTTTTGTTATCATATTCATGTTATATTATTATTATATTCATTTTTCCTATATCATGGTCACATAATATTGACTGATGACTCATATTTTATTTTATGAACAAATATGCATGTCTTGATTCATAATTTATGATCCGTATTTAATTGGTTATGATTTTATCCTGATATTTTTATGTACTTAGACTATGTTCTCATATAAAAATTTTCATATTATTCTCAATTGTGATCTTTTTATGATGAAATTTATTTTTACCCATACTAAGAATCTAATCTCACTCTTTCCTCTATTTCCATTCACCATATTATGAAAAATATTATTAGGTATGATATGTCTAGAAGGGTACCATATGTAAGATATATTTGTGGGAGATATTACAAAATAAGTTTTTTATGTAGCTAATATCTAATGTCACTAAGACTTTAAGTTTTGGGGAATGATTTATTATAATATGATATGAATGTTCATGTAAAATGATGTAAATAATATATATGAAATTCTTATTTCATTAAAATTGGTATCAAATCTAGTATGTAAATTACGTGTTTTTAGAACTATATCATGGAGTGTGGTTTAGGGAACTTTAGTTGGTATAAAATTAGATTTTAGTTACTTTTTTGGATTATACTATAACAAATTAGTGAAAAATCTAAGGATAGGTCTAAATATATGAAAACATCACAAAATTTTGGTAAAGTATAGAGTGTAAGTATTCTTAGAAATGAAATCCCTATATTGATTCAAATAAGTGGATGTTGGATCTAGAAAATATATACCCATAGGTAATAACCCTAAAAATTTTATTTGAGTAATAAATCAATATTCACTCAGTTCATAAAAAATATGCATTTTTTATAGTTGGTTTGAAAGAATTTTTTTATATTATTTGGTTAAATATTATGCTCTTTACGAATCATTAATAAGAATTTAAATATATTTGTATTGTATGTATAGTGAATATAATTGGAAATATACCATGAATGACCCATATCAAAAGCTATAAATTCATAAGCTAGGGTATTGGTGTCATTTATGGTTTATTCCTTATAAGTTAATAGTTTTTAATTTATATAATTTTTCAATTAGGTATCCCCATCATTAACTTTTGTTGGAACTGAAAATTATTATCAATATTTAAAACATGGGTTATTTTCAAATAAAATTAAAAACATAGCCAATGAGATGATTAAAAATCAAAGGGTATGAGTATGCACAACTTTGAGATTTTTTACACAACTATCAAATTTAGTGTGAAAAGAACTTGCACAAGAAAATCGACGCCGAACACATCAATTTGCACTGATGAAAAAAAAATCCCTCAAAAATAAAGGGACAAGGTCATGCACAACTTTTTGTGCTTTTCTGAAAATATTATTTTGGTGTTCAAGTCCTTTTAATGATATAAGAGATGTTAAATTGTATCCTTACAAAATAGTGATCCAGTGTAAAATGAATGAGATTAATTGAACCTGTAATTGTGTGTTCCATCTTAAAGTTTCATGACATAATCATAGTTTTTTGACCCAACCCCTAGTAATCTAGTTGTTCTATAAATACAGAACCCCCCCCACACACACACACACAGAGATTCGTATAGGTAGAGAACTCGCATGATATCCCTCGTATAGGCACCAAAACACTTTTTTCTATTTTAGATATTCCATTATGTAACTTTCCTTGATGGTTAGACTAGTTTGAAGAAGATTAATATCTTTTTTACAACTATAAGACTTGAGCAACCCCAAAAGATGCGTGCAACTATGTCACATGAATCCATGCCCCGTATTTCTACTAGTTTAACACCCTAAGATTTTGATAAATATTTTTTTCAAATAAATTTAATATTTTTTTATTTTTCATTACACTTAATACCAATTTTATCTTGTGTTACATGAAATGATGAGTTTATCATGCATTACACACAACAATGTATATAGTACTGAACACTAATTTTAAATGAAACCTGAAATACCATTAAGAAATTATTACTGAAATTGATAGTTATAACTAAGACATTGGAATAAAATTTATGAATAGGATTAACTAAATTATTAACATATATGGTTTACCCGTGTATAAAAAGTTAATTCTTTAGTTTCTAAATAATAAAAATTGAAAATAGTATATATATTTTTCTAAAAAAACTATTTTTATGAAGATAAAAATGTTTTTCCACAATAAATTAAAAAACACTTTTAGTGAATGATTTTGATTAAATTTATATAATATATGTTTAATAAACTTTTTAATAATTATCTTATGTGTTTTCTAGAAAAGATATAAGTATAATATAATTTCATATTTAAAAAACTATATTGTTCTAAAATACAATTTTATAGCCTTTTATGAATTTATTTTAGAAATAATTTTTGAAACTGTTAAAAATTTTATTTTAAAAAATGAAGATCATTTTTTATATCATAAAATTTTAATTATATTAGGGTGATTTTTTGGAAATTTTTTGAAATGTTTAATTTTTTGATGAATAGAGAAAAATACGGAATTTTAATTTCAAAATTTCATTTCATTTAAATAATTTATATAGTAAAATTTTGTTTCAAATTCTATTTAAATTAAAATTAATTAATTAATATATCTATTAATTCATTTTTTTCATTTGAATCATTTTCCAGTTTAATTTTGATATAAAAACTTTGTAAAATTTTTTACTATTTCTATTTAAAACCTCATTTTCTCATTGTATCTATGAGGTTAATTTAAAATTAAAATTTTCCAATACTGTGATTTTAATTCGTAAAAATGGATTAAATATTTTTAGTTATAATAATTTATATTATTTAATAAGTTCAACATTTTTTGACCAACATGAGTAGTAAAAATAGTAAAAATTATTTACAGCGGTTAAGGTAAAAATAGATTTACCGGGGGTTTAATTAAATAGAAAAGGGTTAAAATGACCTAAAAACTTATCTAAAAATTTTATTTGGAAATATTTATACCCTATAATTTTTAAATATATAATAATCCATTTTGACCCATTTAGCGTGTGGAAAATTTTGTTTCTATTTTTTCATTTAAAAAATTATAAGTGTGCCACTCAACTCATATATAAAAGGTCGTCCACACTTCTCTCCTATTCACACATTAAAAACATTTTTATTCATACAATACCTAAAAAACTTCAAAAACTTTCCTAATATGATATTATAATCCCTATTTTGGAAATAAATCAAACCTAAAAAGTGTTTTGGTGCAAACCTAAGGATGCTAACTAAATAAGAGGTAATGTTCTTGAACGAGTTTTTTTATTTTATTTAGTCCACCACCTCCTTCAATTATTATAAAAATGATGATAAAATAACCTTAGTATATTACATATATAGATATTTTTTATGTTAATTTAATTACCAAAAACCATATCCATTTCCAACAAATGGGTTATGAAATCCTCATTTGTGTGTATGGCAGACCAATGTCTCATGAACTAATGTCATTCATTTTTTCCATTACCGCCTCACACAGTTGTGTATGATGATTAATATAAAGTATATATATTATATAAATAACATAATTATACCTATGGATTAATTATATAATATATATCTTTTACCTTTCATTCCATAGGGGATACGATAACATCACTCTTGTGTACGAAGAACTACCAACTTGCGAAGTGATGTGATTCGTTTTTCACTAAAATTTTACATGAAAAATAATAAGGATATAGTTAATAGATATATATGATATACATGACATAATAATTATATTAATGACATTTTTATCATCCTTATAAGATAATATATCATTTTATCGCATACATATTTACTCATTAAAATATGATATTGTCGTTCGTGTATGTGTGGACTACGGCCTTCACGAAGTGATGTGACTCTTTCTTTTCATCAACACATGACATGGATGATATGTATAAGTATATTTAAAAAAATAATATACTATTTATGATATTTTTGTATTTATGTAAAGGTAAAATATTCATTACCTCATTTCCATAATGATCTTTGAAAAATGGAAATGTTACTCATGCGTTTGTATGGCCTACCATCTCCATGATTGTAACATACTTCGTTTCTCCAAAAAAATATTTCATAATTTATCCTAAAATAAAAATTAATTTATAAATACAATAATTATTTCATGATTATTATTCTATATATTATTTAACCATGATCAAACTAAAATGACCAAAAATAAAAAATCAAAACATATATGAAAAACAAATCAGTTATTACCAGAAACATGATTTTAACAAAAAATTGGTATTAAAATGGTAATAAATGGTCACAAGTAAATCATATATGGTATAATATATATAATTATTATTATATAATATATTTATAATAAAATTAACTTTATTATATAATATTTTTGAACATGTATGGTGGAATTTGAGACTTAAGGTAATGGATTTCTAGTCTCTCTTTTATTTCTGGGATACATATGAAAATTCACCAATTGATTCTTTTGTATGGTATTTATATAGACCAATTTTATTGTAATATCAGGAATTTATTTTTTCTCATGATATTTTAAGTTTCATTTAATGTTATTCTTTCATGGGGATTATGATTCAAAGTTTAATAAAGTTGTAATAGGTTTATGTCACAATCTCATTATTTATCAAGATTTCTTATAATAATGCTTGAAATGAAGAAATATTATAGTATATATATAAAGAAACTCCTGAATTTTACTCTTATTTTCTTATTTTCTTATTTAATTCTAAAAAATATTTTTCATTCATTTTCCTCTATTTTTGTACTCAAGAGTTCAAAATAATGTTTTTAATAAAGAACGTATTTATATCGCTCTTTGGTCGAAAACCCTTTTCCTACCAAAATGATATTTTCTAAAAAAATTAAAAATTATTTTAATGCTATTAAAATGATTTATTAAAGTAATTTATAACCATTTTTTACTTTTTACTAAATGCTTTTAAATGAATATTCATTTTATTTATCAAATAATTCCTGTTTGGATTCTACTAAAAATGTGAAAGGAATATTTTTTTAATGTGTATTTAATGAATGAAATTTCCCACCACCATTAATGTTATTTTATTTAAATATTACTTTATAATTTTTAAGAAAATTTTTAGAGAAAATTATTTAAAAAATGTTATCTGATTTTTTTAGTTTTAAAAAGTTATTTTCAAAGAATATTTATTTTCCCCAATAAATGATGCAAGTGATATTTTTAAATAATTCTCTATATAAGATTATGTCATTTGATATAACTTATGATTTATTGGGGATATGTACTAAAGTTTAAATTATTATTCTTTATCTAAATGGTTTATCTTGAAAATATGTTTATGAAACCCATTTCTCTTCCATGGGTTATACTAGGTTAAAATTCTTATGAAAGTCGCTTTTTTATATGGATTATATAATGATAAAATAATGAAATGATTATGAAACATGACATGTTTCCACATGTTATTTTTTTATGATATGTTTATGAATCCCATTTCATTTCATGGGTTATGATATGATGAATGTTTTATGATCTTGTTACACACATGTGTATGATTTTCATTATGTGATGGGTGAGACTTATATCTCTATATAATTTATTGAGTAAATATGGGTAAATAATTAATAAATATGTTATACATGAACTTGGTTAATTGTTCACCAAGTTATATGTGAACCTGATTACATGTTCACAATATTATTCATGAACCAAATTACATGTTCACAGTGTCATGTGTCGTCCTTTCTTTCATGTCCACAATATTATGCATGGACCTGGTTTAATTTTCATATGTTTATGTGAGATCTTGATTTCATGTCCTTAAATTAATGAGTAAACCTATCTCTATTTGTACATGTTCTTAATTTCATAATATGATGTGTATTCCACAAATCTATTACATATTCCACCTTTATGCTCTCTTGAGTCATCTTCTTTGATTTCCTTATGATTCATGTCTTAGGAACTTTCAATACTTGATATTATGAAATTTGATATTATGGGTATGGTTTTCATATTTTATGATCTTATTATTATACCCATATGTTCATTTTTTACTTATGTATCTCACTTTTTTACCCTTACAGAGAATTTTATCTCACTATTTCGTATGTTTCATTTCCCCAGTTTACAAATAGAGTTTTTAAGTAGGGTATGTTTATCAAGATTATTAGATGGTAATATCATTATGGGATATGTTTAAGATCATTCACTAAATAAGAATATTTTTTACCTATCCTCTAATTTCACTAAATTATTAAGGTCTTTGTGTATTTATTTATATAATGTATTGAATATTCATCTAAAAAATGTAATGTCTATATATGAAAAGCAGGGGTATCTAGAGTTGGAATTATAGAAACAGTTTAGTTAACCATTTGAAAATAGGATGATAAAACATTAATAATATCCCTCTAGATATTTCTAAGGATATTTATATGGATTTATCTAATTATAATTATAAGGATGGGTCAAATTATAGTAAAATATCCTAAAAAATTGTTAAAGGGTAGATATAGTGGTTTCCGGTAAATTTGATCCTTGTCTGGATAATACAAGTTGATATAGATTTATAATAGAGGTACCTAGGTTAAATAACTCTAAAAATGGTGCACTAATTTGGACTCGGTCATCACTTAGTGTATGAAAATGAGCCTTTCTGCACACCTATTTTGACACTCCTGAGGGATATTCTTTAGAAGTTCACAAACTCTTGATAAACCATTAGGAAGTATTTAAATAGATTATGAATATGAATAAACTAGGATAAACATAAGGTGTCCTATATTAAAAATAAGGTTTCATGATTTAGACATCCTTTATGTGATTTTTTCATGATTATGTGTTTTTATACTATGATTTTTTGTTTTAATAAGAATAGGAAACTAGAGTGAACTACATTAACATTGAATATGAGTGGAAATTTCATTATGACCAGAAAATGGTATTATGAATGGAGAAATGATGTTGTGATTATGCCTAATCAGTTATCATGGAACATGATTAACAATATACACCTTTACTAGCTCTTGGAATCACCAAAAAGTTAAGTATAGTGGTTGCTGAGAGTTTATATAGTTGATGTCAGTGATGAAAGAAGATTTAATTTTCTATATGTTCAGAATGTGGGAAGAAGCACCCAAAAAAAATAATAAAAGGGATAAATAGTTGTTATGATTATGTAAAATAAGGATACAAAGAAATTAATTTATAAGGTAAAATGAAAAGTTCAGTTAACACAATGGATAATAATAATGGTCTACCTAAGGTTTCACTGAGTGTTGAATGTTTTAAATGTTGAATGTATAGGCATTATAAAAATATATGTCCTAGGAGGAAAGATTTTAAAGAGGATTAGGAAGGTTGTATGATTAATTTTTTTTCTTTTAATTATAAATATAATACAAATTACATATGAAAGTAATGAGGTATTAAAGAATAATTTGATAAATCCTTGTTAATTGATTTAAGATGTGGTGGAATGATTTGAGTGTTTCTGTATCAGAATTAAAGAATCATGTTATATGAATCATGAAATATATAAGGATTGTTCGGTAGAAGTTTTTCAAAATGGATTTGAAAAAAAATAACGAATACTACCGATTAACTATAAATTTGATTTAAATGAATGGTTTTATTTTATAAAAAACATTTGAATAAGGGTATGTAACACTCAATATTTTTTTGATGTTGAGAAAATGGTGTTTAGTTTGGATAAAGAGATTATTGACATGGATAAAGTAAATTGGATAATAATGAATATCCTCGAACGGGTTAATGATTTGTTGAACTTATTGTTTTTTATATAATTGATGGAGTTTAAAATATTTTTGGATTTAAGGAATGTCTCTAATAATCTATATTTTATTTAAGTAATAAGAAACCATATATTTTTTTATAAAGGTTTATGTTAATTCAATTTATTAACATGTTTCAACAGAATACATAATAAAGGTATTCACATGTTTCGTATGTTACAATTAATATCTACTTTATATTGTTTATGGGATTAATGATATATTGATTTTGTAAATTTAGTGACCTTCTTTCAATAGTTTTGGATTTTAAAATTTTGGAAGGGTTATAAGGTAACCATTTATAGAATGGTTTATGTTTAACTATGGATGAGATTTTAGAGGTTAATGGATTATATCACTTTATGAAAAGTTATTCATATTGTATAACTATTTATAACTTTTTTTAACTACATATAGATAGAATGACTTATTATTCTATTATGGATCATGTTATCTGTTAGTGCTTCAGGTGTAAAAAAATCATCTTCATTTCTCAGAGTAATAGATAAAGTGAAAATTGATCAAATTGCAACCAAAAAATGAAATTGTTCTTAAATACAAAGTAATATTAATACCTAGGTATATGTATCCCTTTTAAATTCTTCATAATGTCGGGATGATAGAAAATTAACTAGATCTTCCACAAAAACTCTCCTAAGTTCAAGATGTTCTCCATGTATCTCTCTAGAGTAATTACATACCTGATTCATCACATGAACTAAACCCAGAGGTCATACCATTGGAGTATTATATTTATTATGAGGAATAAATTGAATATATTCTGTATTAGTAAAAATTATATGAAACAATACCACTCATGTGGTCAATTTTTTTAGAAACCATCATCTTGGGGAAGTTACATAGGAACATGAGGATGTAATTTGGTAGAATTGTCCTTGGTTTTTGGTACCAAATATATGGATTTTTAAGGTTAAATTTATTTTAAGGGTGGTAGAATGTAACACTTTGATATTTTTTGAAATATTATTTTCAAATAAATTTAATTTTTGAATATTTTTCATTACCCATAATACTTATTTTATCTTTAAGTTCACACAACACTGATTCTAACTTTCTTTGCATGAAATTCTATGTGTATTTTTTGTTACACACAATAATGAGTTTAAACAAAACATGACATAATAATAAGAAATTATTCTTTAATATGATAGTTATAACATGGCCACTGTAATGGTGGGTATGAATATGATTAACTAAATTATTAAAATATATTGTTTAGACATGTATATAAAATTATTTCTTTGGTGACCAATTAAAAATGATAATAAAAACTATTTAAAAGTAATGGAAATATTTTTTATAAAAATATATTTTTATGAAAACCATCAACTCAATAAATTAAAAAACCACTTTGGTGAATAATTTTAATTAAATTTATTTATTATATATTTAATAAAATATTTAACATTCACCTTATTTTTTCAATACAAGAGATAATAATAAATCCATTTATACAAAAAAAAGTTATATTTTCTAAAAAGTAGTTTTGTCTCCTTTTGTGCACTTATTATAAAAGTATTTTTAACAATTTTAAAAAATTAATTTAATAAAATAAAATAAATATTTTAAATAATAATTTCAAAATTATCTTACGGTAATTTTTGGAAATTTTTTAAAAAGATAAATTTTTTGATGAATATTGAAAAATACTGGATTTTAATTGAAAAATGCCTTTTCATCAAAATTATTTGTAAAGTTAAATTATATTTTAAATTTGTTTTAAGTTAAAATTAGTTCAAATATATTTATATTAATCCTATTTTTACATTTGAAACATTTTCATATTTAATTTTTATATACAAATATTGTGAAATTTTTAACATTTTCTCTTTAAGAAACCTTTCTCGTCGCAATTGAAAGATTAATTTTTAATTAAAATTTTGCAGTTATTGGAATGGAATTTAGAAAAATTGATTCCATATTTTTAATAATAATTATTTATATTTTTAAATAATTTTAGCTTAATTTATAACCATAATGAATAGTAAAAATTATTTTATGTGGTTAAGGTAAATATTGATTTACTTAGGGGTTAACCTTAAAATATCTAGGTTAAAATAACCTAAATAATTGTATAAAATAAATTGTGTGGAAATATTTTGACCCAATAATTTCTAAGGCTTGATAATTCTCTATTTTTAACCCTTTTTTCATGTAAAAAATGTGGTATGCCTTTATCTTTTCAAAAATTACAAGTGGGTCACTAACCTCACTTATAAAAGGCCACCAAATGTCCTATCCTATTCATAACTTCAAACCCTTTTCATTTGGCCAATACCTACCCAAATAACTTCACAAAATCCATAATATCACCCTATAATATTTTTTTTCTCATAAAAACAACCTGTTAAGGATTTTGGTGCAAACCTAAGGAGGTTACCTGAAGAAGAGGTAACTTTATTCAATGAATGTTTATATTTTATTTCTTAATCCACCTACATAAATTGTTATTGAAACATGTTGATATAATAACATAATTATATTACATATATTTATATTTTTATTTTAAGTAAATTAACTACAAAAATTTACACTTCCATCAAATGGGTTTTGAAATCATCATTTGTGTGTATGAAGGACTACCACCTCACAAACCTAAGTCATTTGGGTTTCTATTACCACCTCTCACGGTTAAGTATGATGATGGATATAAATTATATATAAGAAATATATAACATAATTATAAATCTATATTCATTTATTATATATACCTTTTTACCTACCATTCCATAAGGGAAACAATAACATCGCTCATCAGTATGGTGGATTACCACCTCACAAAGTGATGTTATTTCTTTTCCACTAACACTTTACATGGAAGATAATAATAATACATTTAATAAATATATGTGATGTACATGAAAAAAAATTATGATATTAATGACATATTTCTCATCCTAAAAATATAATATATCATTTAATTTCTTACCTTTTTACTCACTAAAATATGATAACGTCGTTCGTGTATGTGTGAACTATCGCCTTCCCGAAGTGATGTAACTCTCTCTTTTCATCAAAATACCACATGAATGATTTTTATAAGTATATTTAAAGAAATAATATGTTATTTATGATATTATTATCATAATTTAAACTTAAAATATTACTTAACCCTTTTCCATAATTATCATTTAAAAATCCGAATGTCACTCATTCGTGCATACGGCATACCGTCTCCGTGACCCTGATGTACATAATTTCTAAAAAAATAAATTATGAATGATATTAAAATTTTAATTAATTTATAAATAATATAATTATTTTATTATTTATATTTTTGAAATTATTTAACCATGATCAAAGTAGAATTATTGAAAAAAAACAAATCAAAACATATATAAAAACAAAGCGTTTATTAACAAAAAACATGATTTTAACATGTAATTGGTAATAAACGTATAATAAATCATCATTTGTAAATAATATATGTTATATTATATATAATTAATATATTTAATAGAATTCTAATAAACTTATATTTATTATTCATTATGTTAGAATTTGTAGAAAGGAAGTCAAGACTTAAGGTAAGGGACTTCTAGTCTCTCTTTTATTTCTAAGAGGCATATAAAAATTCACCACTCATTTATTTATTGGGGTTTATATACAGATTTATTGACAATTAATATCTTGAATTAATTTATTATGATGATATTTTATGTTTTTTTAAAGTTATTATTTCATGTTCCTTATGATTCAAAGTTACCAAGTGGTAATATTTCTATGTTATAATCTCATCATTTATTGGGATTGCTTATTATTATTCTTCCAATGATGAAATATCATGATATATATCTCAGAAAAATCATTAATTTTAATATATTATAACTATTTATATATAATATATGTTTTCCATTCGTTTTTCAATTTTTATGTGCTCAAGATTTTAAAATAATGTTTTTAAGAAAAAGTGTCTTTACTTTTATCTTCAGTCGAAAACACTTTTTCTTCCAAAACTATGTTTTCTAAAAAAATCATAAGTGGTTTTAAAATTATTCAAATGATTTATTAAAGATATTTTTACCCATGTTTTAATTTTTTCAAAAAAAAAATTAAATGGAATCTTAATGGAATTATCCAAACAATGGTAGTTGTCTTTTATAGAAAATGTGAAAGGAATATTTTTTTAAAATGTACGGCACAAACAGAATTTTACACCTCCATGACCATTATTTGATTTAAATATTATTTTATACTTTTTAAAGTTTATTTTTAGATAAAAATTATTTTTAAAATATTTTATTAGTTTTTATTTTTTAAAAGTTATTTTCAAAAAAAAATTATTTTTCTCAAGAAATTATCCAAGTGATCTTTAAAAATCATTCTCCATCTAAGATGATGTCCTTTGATGTAACTTGTGATTTTGTAGGGATATAAACCAAGGATAGAATTATTATTATTTATCATAATGGTTTATCATGAAAATATATTATGAAACCCTTTTATCTTTCACAAGTTATTTCATGATAAAATTATTATGAAACCCACTTAAAATGATGAAATGATTATGAAACCTATATCTTTTCCATAGGTTATGATATGATTAAATGTTTATGAGTCCCATTTTATTTCATGGGTTATCATATTATGAATGTTTTATAATATTATATAACACATATATATTATTTTAATTATGTGATGGGTGGGACCTATATCCACCTATAATGAATTGGGTAAAGATAGATAACTCATGAGTAAATATGTTGTGTACAAAACTGATTACATGTTCAAAATGTTATGCATAAAGCAGACTACATGTTCATAATGTTATGTTTAAACCTAATTACATGTTCACAGTGTAATTCATAGACCAATATTTGATGTCCATAATATTATGTGTGCTCCTGGTTGCATGTCCATAAGTTTATGTGGGGGCCTTATTTCATGTCCTTAATGTAATAAGTGAACATGTATCTATTTATACATGTTTATAATGTTATAATATAATGTGTGTTCCAAAAATCTATATCATATTCCATTTTTTCTCTCATGGATCATCTTATTTGATTCCCTTATGATTAATGAATTATAAACTTCCAATATTTATGTCATGACTCAATATTTTGATCTTTGATATGAAGGGTATAGTTTTAAAATGTTACACACATTTTATCATATCCTTATTTTTAAATTATGCTTACGTATCTTACTTATTTAACCTTACTTATCATCTGAGCTTAACCTTTCTTTTGTTCCCCTTCCCAAGTTATGAATAAAGGTTTTAAGTTGGTTATGTTTTTTAAGGGTACTAAAGAGAAAGATCTTTATGGGAGATGTTGAGGACCCTTAACAAAATTATAAGACTGTGTACCTAGTCTCCAAAGACACTAAACTATTACGGTATTCTAGTATTTTTTTTGTAATGTATTTAATATTCATCTAAAAATATGTAACATAATTGTATGAAAATTCTATATTGCTATAACAAGAACCTAAGGATTATGAAAATTTCAAGGTGTGTGAAAATGTAAAGTTATGCAACATAACATTTAGGACCCCAACCTAACTCCACCTTCCTTTAAACATATTTGTGTTCAATTTGAGTTCTCAAGTTCCCTACACCCATCCAAACTGGGTTCATTCATCAAAACCATACCTTCAGGACTGGTATCATCAACCCTCATATCCCATACCCACACTCTATGTGTGGTTTAGGTATCCTCATTGCCTTCTTCCCCTAAGAATGGGCACCAAATCCTTGATACCCATACTTGATACATGAAATAGGTAGTGTTTACACCTTGTTCCTCTCAAGATTACATGCATAGTAAACACATAAGTTCCATTGGTGGCATTATAAAATAAAATACCTTGATTCTACCTTTAATGAGGGAACACAAAATACTCTTATATTCCTTTCCTCACATCCTTATTCGGAATGGTATGCCTCATGTGTAAGTCTAAACCACATCTAAGATACAATACATTAAACTATATAGCACTAATATCCTATTAACATGACATCGATCTATAGGAAAACTACCTAGTTGGATGATGTTAAAATTAATTACAACATACTTAGTGCATGGCATAGAACTATAACCTTACACAATGTAACAATCATATAATGCCTCATATGATAAGCATGAGATGGTCCCCTGTCTATTAGTAAGATTCTACACATAATCCCCACACCATCCCTTGTTTTCTCTCATTTTATGACACAATATTCCTTACCATATGATGTTAAAATTCATGTAATATTCCTATCATGTGACTTTAAACTGTGATGTCGAACTATGTGGGTTTTGATCTATATCTCATAACATGGTATGTATGATGCCTCCCTATAGTTAAATCTTGATATCCCAACACTATCACAACCCTGTTTTTCTTCCCCCACTAAGTCTAAAACCCTGAAGTGTGATCATTTCCCCTAAAAAAACACTAAATCCCTTACCACCCAAACATGATTTCCCAACTAGCTTTAGTTATGTAGTGTGACACCAACCTATATTATCCTAGTACAGGATGATAATATATGGAATAACAAACCTACATACTTTAAACCTATGATTACATATACAAAAAAACTTTAACCATGTGATTATATCCCCCATAGGACTTTAAACCTATGATCATGTCCCCATAAGACGTTAAACCTGTGATCATAACCCAACAAGAGATTAAACCTATGATCCCTCTTGATACACAAAACTCTCAAACTCATGTGATGAGTATGAGATTCCCTATTAGATTATACTAGGATAACTTATGGGATAAGAATAGGTTTCCTAGCATGATGAATGAAGGGTTCCTCATGTATCACATAATAAACATGAGTCACCCTATCTGACAAGTACTAGATACCTAAGGCATCGATCCTTGTATGTCGTATTACCCTCATGTAATTTTCACCATAATAAATACTATATGTCTTGGGTAATACACCTATGATGTATCATACATGATATTACCTCAATCCTAAAAGAGTAATAATTTAATATATTCCCAACATACCCAAACTTTATTGATGATTAGACATGCCCAATATCATCAACATCTCTGACCACAGGTACATTACCTATAGCAATATAAATCAATGTAATTAATCAGATTGTACTTAAACATGGTGTCAGAAACAATATTAATTAACATGTATCAAATCTATGAGGGATACCATGATAAATAAATTAACATCAAAGAGGAATCCATGGAAGGATGAGACAACATTCCATTATCCCATTTCGATCAAGGAGACAAAATCATCATCCATGGTGGTATAGGTTGACCACATTTTTAAAGAAATAAAGTGATTCATTACACTAGAGGGGTCATTAGTAGTATAGGTATGTGAACCACTCTAGGAAAGTAAAATCTCACCCGATTCATGCCCTAACAAAAGTTTTGAAAAACAATTTCACCCAACATGATATTCTTATCCTTCAACTGTGAGTGGATGATGAACATCTTGTATCCCTAAACTAATACATCATTGAATTGAATCACTTATCCACCTTATATAAGACATTTAATGTTTTTTATGTTGGGCCTCACCTTTATAGGGAATGTACTGAGGGTTGACCTCATGTATCCTATCAGACACAAGATATGGGAAAATCTCTATGACCCACTTCCAACAAGAATGCGGGTAGAAGAACTGATGGTGTGTTAATCCCCCAAAACCTTACTTTGTCCAAAAATACTACTTCTCCCATGGCTATTTGGAACCCTCACCCTATATCCCCCTTCGATCTTATCGAATGTAGGGTGATCAATACCCTTTTTCTCCAATATGAACACTAAAGGGTCACCCCAATTAGGGACATGGCCTACTGGGACATGGAAGCTATGAAAGATTTCTAACACAACCTCCCTTAGGGGATGAAAAGGGTTAAATACCCCCTGTAATGTTGAAAAATAATGTTGGGTGTCTCTCATTAGATAACTTCAATGGATCATTCCCCTACACAGAGGAAGTAATGGATGCACGAGTTCCCACATCATGATCACCACAAGGGAGCCACCCAAGAGGGGTCCCTTCCGACCACATTGATAATATCACAAAGCTCCACAAGATGAAAAGAATGGTGATACCATCCCTACTCCAATGGCCTTGGTCCATAATGTTCAATTACAGTAGTGGGGACACACCACCAACCCTTCTAAATATGAGGAATCTTTGATAGCTCAAGTGGACCCTACCACTATTAGTACACATACTCATGCCCTCATAACCACTATGTGGGGGAATGAATTTTCGTGATTAGGATTGAAACTCCATCCACATACCTTGGAGGTTGGGTTGACTCTCCCCGTTATGGGTTCCACTAATAACCTTTATATCCCATTCCCATGATGAAGAATCTCACTATGAGGTTCCTTCCAAAAAACATCATTTACAGGCATCGAGGTCCTCTGCATGCTAAATACTTCCCATGTACTAAAGATATATCCTAGGGTGGAATAAAAGACAACTTCCATAGAGGCCCAACCCACATCATTGGTCATAATGTAAATTGAGTAAATCTCCATGAACCTTGGAGGCTTGTACTTGGGTAATTCTCATTCTGAAAAAACAAGAACAAGGAAAAAATCCCATCATCGTTGACTACTCAATGTCTACAGTGAAAAAATGACTCGGTCAAGATTCCTCCTCCACCATCGTTAGAGTTAAGGGTAAGAGCCCATAGATTAAGGATAATCGTCCCTATGTTTGAGGTCCATAAGGTCCATATATCCTTTTAAAGGTACCCTTATGTGGGGGATGTATTAGCTTCCTTCTATGGACACTCTGTGAAGTTGTCCTTACTATCATCATCTTCCCTCCTCTCCACCTCCACCTTGGAAGTAATGGATATTTTAGGGTCTATATTGGTTTCCTCACATGAAGTCGATCACCAAGATAAGTCTCATAAGAATGATGACCATCCTTATCAACAAGAGGTCATGGATACCCCATCATACATGGACTTAGTTATGAAGATGGCCTTGCCTCCAAAAGACACTCTGTCATTTCAATGGTGGTTGGCATGGGTGATGCCTCCTCTTTTAGAGAATCAATAATAGAGATGATTAGAATCACTACAACCTCCAGCTTACCAACCATCACCAACTGAAACTTGGGGTGAAAATAGTGGGATTGTCCTCTGAAAAAATATCATAAAGAAATCTTGTGGGAGATCCTAGCCACCAACCATCTACCAGATGTGTTTTTTCCACCAATCAATTAAAAATTCACCATCCCAGAGTTCTTTTCTGAGGATAAAGTGGCATGACTCGACCCAAATATTTGGGTAATGTTCAACCACCTCTAGGACCACTAGTTTTCCTACCTAGGAATCCCTTAAAATCTCTACTTCATCCCCAAGTAGTAGCATAATTCTAAAATCCCACACACTAAGTGGATTAGTTACCTACCTCTTATGGGTACAAATAGAGTTTCTAGTGGACCTGTCTTAGTATTCACTTTATTCTTCAACATATCATGAAATATACATCCCTTTTCTTGAGAATCAAAGGTTGGGGGAAGTATGCCTCACTCTATTTTGGTCCCCTCTAATGGTGACAATAAAATTTTTAGTATAACCCTCACTATGATGGTAAATCCTCTCCAACCACTAACACTATGAATATCATCATGATCAACCCTTTGGATTATCATATAAAATAGTACAATTAAATAGATCATGATGGTGAAAATACTATAATATTATAAACACAATATCAAGTAGATATTAAAATAGGTTAATGTACTCATCTCTACAGGAAGACATTGGGCCTTGGAAGCCCCATCACTGAGGCACTACCACATCCTCATTGACATATCATAAAGGAAAAATGAATTATTTATCCTAGTAAAACATAAGAGGCCCCACCAAAAATTGATTTAGATACTAGGATGTCCAATTTTCTATAGGATCTTAAGAGTTACAATATTATCACAGCCAAACTCCTCACCAAACAGTGCCAAGAGTGAGGAAATATCTTATCGGACCCTACCCCTCCTATCACAAGAATTTGGTCCTTATCTAGACACCTAGGGTCAAGGTGAAAATTCCTATATATCCCATTATTATCAAATATGGTTGCTTCATGCAAATGATTGAGATATGCCCACCTACCCCACCTGAGTAGTGAAACATTCCACATTTGTACTATGATAATTTTGATTGTAAATAAAGGGGGATAGAGTAGTTCTAGTGGATAAAAAAAAAGATAGATATTGTACAGTTATGAAAAAAATCTTACATTAATTTACATTAAAGATCTCTATAATTTTAGTTTGAGGATTGGGTCTTTTATGTATATCATTGAGCCTAGGACATAGACATATTAGGAGATATGTTATGATTTCACTGTGATATTTCAAGACCTTTGATATTATAGAGATATTCGGGCCGATATCCTATTAGTTTAAGTTACCTTAGACATACTGCACCATGTATGACATCTTTCATGTTTCCCAGCTACACCATTATCATTCAAACATGTCTTACACTCTTTAGTTGTATGAGGTTGATTTGTAGGTAGATGTGTCATTTGAGAATGATCTTATTCATATCATTTATAGGAGCATGAAGGCTCTCTGAGGTCGGTCAGTTCCTTTAGTACTGGTGTTATGAAAATACGGTTGTTTATAGGATAATACTTGGGATAGAGTGGTCGACATAGATTCTCAGTGGTCAAAGCTATTATCATGTTATTATTGGCCACCCTTGGTAGGGTAATTCCTGGAAAATTTTCTTTAATATGGGAATATTGTAATATCCTTGGATTTTCTTGAGCCATAAATTTTTTATTTTTAGTTAACTACTTGTTTTTTTTACCTAATGTGAGTTGCTAATGAGATTACAGGAGTTTTTTGGGTGTTCATGGCTTCTTCGGAGCCCGGAGACCTAATTTTTTGAAAAAAAATGTTTTGTATGATTAGTAGAAACTATCTCACCCATCTAGCATGGTTTGAGGAAACCATGAGGGGTATTTTGAAAGGAAACATGGGGTATATGGTTTTCTCTACCCATGAACCTCAAGTATCACACCCATTCATGGTCACTGATAATTTTTAGTAGTGGATAAACACATGTTCGACACATTGTTTTTTTAATTATGCACCATGACAATGAAAGGAGTGACAAGGGATAGTGACTTATGGCATGAGTTGTGGATGGTTTCCCAAAATATGTGCATGAACCATGTGGATTCCCTAGAGAGGCAGTGATGGGAACATGGATTATCCAACCATGAGGACAAACCATACAACATAGGAGTTTGAAGGGAAATGACCAAATTTCCATTAAATAATTATATTAACCTAAAATCCCTTTATATATTCCTCTATTGGACAGACCCCTCTCCCTTTGGAGCTCCTTTAATTCCAAATCCATGGATTTTCTCTTGATTCTCCATCTAGACTCTTATTCAATAATTGTTGGTCTCTTTTGATCTATGTCGGTGAGTTATTAATTACCCTTATGTCATTCTTTGTTTTACTTTCTATCGTTTATAATATTTTTTCCAAGTTATTATACCCTATTTTTAGGTAATTCAACCATTTATATAATTTATTCTGATATTGATCAAATTAAAATTTGATAATGGATGGGTGTTCTACAACATGTATATGGTAGGTATTCTATACCATTACCTAAAAGTTTATTGTTTTATATTCATTGATTTCATTATGTTTCAAATATTACTTTCCAACATTTCCCCTAAAATTAATTTAACGTCTTGATATAATTATTTGAGACCTTTTTATTTTTCCCACTAATACCTTTTTGGGTTGTTAGAACTAATCTAGGCCGCAAATGGGGTGTGACCTTGTATCTTTTCTATGTTGTACCACTATCTTGGTTGTGTGTGTGCCCACCAATTTTATTTTGTTCCTTAATGTGAATTTAATGAATTATTTAATGTTGTTAACACTTTATTTTACCTATTCATCTATAAATGAAAATAATGTATTTAATTGAATTAAGGGAAGAAAATTATTTCCCCATTTGCAAGCTATTTAATATGATTAAAATAGATAAATGGTTTATATTAAAATTTAAATGTGGTTTGAATGAACTCATTTATTTTGAATGGTTATGATGTAATAAATTAATTGAGATGATTTATTAATAATGGTAGTGGATTCCTTGGAAAATATCCATGTATTCTGATTCTATTAGATTGCACAGACCTTTCTACTCCATGGATATTGTTTAAGGTTGTGGATTCCTTGGATGATCTCCTTGGGTCCTGATTTCATAGGATTCCAAGTCCATTACTACCCATTGGATCCTTCTTTATTGGTCTTCAATCAAGAAATTTATGTTGAAATGATCCTTGGACTCCACCCAAGTCATTACTGATGTCACGACCCAACCAAAGCTGAGGATTTATCCAAAACTACCTTCAAGACTGCCTCTATAGGCTAGGGGGTGGTGACCAACACTGAAGGCATAACTAACATGGGGAGGTCATTGTTGAATTACCTATATACACACACATATCCATCTCGACCTAGAAGTGAAAATGGAGTAAAACTAAAAGAAGAAAAATGATAATAGACAACCATACATGTAAAACCTTTAAATAATAGCATGGTACAGTAGTGTAAACTAAAAATTAATGGGGGGAAACACATGCCCAACCAGAAAGATGTCCCAAAGAAATAAAGTTGGAAAATTAAACTGCTGAGAGGGCCTAGTTACTAAGATCCATGTTGAAACCACCATATGTAGTCCAAATTACCAAGTATCTTTAAGCTCCTCTTAATTCATCACCAACCTGTTAGTCATCTATATAAGACACAACATGTCTGGAAAAATCCCATGAAGGGGTGAGTATATACATACCTAGTAGAATACCTTGAAATATGAAGGGGGAAGTTTGAGATAAAATAGGAAATAAAAAAGACAATGGATAGTAAAAAAGTGCAGTTCAACCTAAATTAAGATAAACAGTAACCTCTTCCAATAACAGGGGATCAACATGGTGAGTAAATGAACTACAAGTCTATTTTTTTCACCCCTACTAAGAGATTAGACTCATTAAACCATGAGAATCTAAACATTGAAAGTATATTACATACCCCACACATGTTTGCATATCATTAAAAGAGACTAACCATATCCAAAGGTATGGTTATAGAAGAGGTATGAATATGTTATAAGTAAAAATAATCCCAAACAAGAGATTAAGGGGATATCTATCTCATAGCTCATCCCTTGAAGAATAGTATCCAATAGTTCCAAAATTTTATCAATGATGCCCATAATCTAAAGAGTCTCCATGCCTCGTCACTATAACACATAGTCAAGGGGCCACAAACTCTAAGTATTGGATCCATTCACTGGTACAATAGGGGGTTCTACTCCAATATTTGATGGAGGACCCGCTTATGAGCTCTACTGGAGGGTACCGCTTGAAAATTAATCCAGGACCTCACTACCCAAATCTACTAGAGGGTACCACTCAAAAAGTAAGTAAGAACCTCACTACCCAAATCTACTAGAGTTCACCACTTGAAATGTCATCAAGGGCCTCACTTCCCATTTATACATGAGGGTACTACTCAAAAATTAATTGAGGAACTCATTGACCAAATAAAATGGAGGGTAATACTCAAAAAGACATTGAGGACCTCACTACCCAACTCTACTAGAGGGTACCAATCGGAAAGTATTTGATGATCATATGTGATAATTATCATTATAGAGAATCACCTAGCCGAAGACTCATTCCTATAACATTCCACATCATATCTCAAAATCCAAAATAGATTGAAACATCACATTATATGCTGAAAACACTCAGGATAGGCTACTTGTGGGCCAAAATTAGAATTCAAATGAAGGAGATACACAGCCATGAAATTTCATCAAAAATAACCAATAGGTATATGGCATGTGAGGGGACTCATCCGGTGTGTGGTATCATTCCCTCACCTAGAAATGTCCCTATCTAATACATGGATCACTTCCTATATAGGGATACATGGAATTTGGGGAGTCTATAGGGCATGTCCTAGTACTCAAGGTCCCTACCTATGCACCTAGGTTGTGTCCATGTACTTCAATACAGAGTCTTATGCCTAAAAATGTGCTCTATCACATGGATCATCCACATGAAGAGTATGGTACATGGCATTTGGGAGGAATAAATTCCATGTCATCTATATAAAAACTCTAAACCCTAATTGAAGTAACCAGGGGGCTACACATTATGTGTTCATCGAAAGACATGGCGTATGGTTGGTTTTTTCATAGAATCTCATATCCTCTCTCTATGCAGATAGATCTATCATTCTTCATTCAGAGATGGCTTCATTTTAACCCAAAATAAATGGATATGATCATCATTCATCATTTTTGGTCATCCAGTGGCTGGAAATATGAACTTAACGACCCACGAGAGTTCCATCGTGAGTTACGTGCAACTTAATACATTTCATCACCATTGATATTATATCATTTCATCAAAACAAACACCATGACCCACAATAGTACCATATCTACGCCTGATTCATTGATATTTACCTCTCTTATGAATCTCTCATGATTTAGGGGGTACAATCGGTCTTGGTACCACCCGGCAATGTCGAACAAGGATAGTAGGGTCCAACCAGTTAATAACACGTATAAATTGAGGGGTAATGGAACAAAAAAAAGTTTTAAGGATATTTTCAAATTTTTCTTGGATAAATATTAATAACATATATATTAGGGGTTAGAAAACAATTGAACTAATCCAATTAAATCTATACAAAGGTGAATTGAAAGGTGATAGTTCTTACAGATCCAAGATAGGGATTAATATACTCAATATATTTAATCAAGAAGGGTGTAAACCAAAAAGTTATGATTCATAACTAGATATTGAATCATTCATCATTAAAGAACATCATATCTAATTAATGGAAGAAGTTTGTGCATTTGTTATATCCTGGTCCGCTCTGATCTGGTGTTTTGTCATCATCCAATGTGATATGTCAACAGAATGTTGATGGAGAATCTCTTGATAGATCATAGAATTATGAGTGTCACGAACCAAGCCGGGTCTCCATCCAGCCCGACACTCGATCTAGTTCGCGGTGTGGCCCGAAGTGTATTCTTGATCCCCACTGGCTAGTAACTAGTGTCAGGAATCAAATCAAGCTGTTGGGAATGATTTAGCCTAGAAAATAAAAAGTCATATAAACATAAATAAAATAGAAAAAAAAATTAAACACTAAAAACAGAAAATAAAATAAAGATATCCATCTATTCATACCTCCAATTAACTCCATGGGTCCCCAAAAAACATAGAATGAAACTCTCTCCAAGAGAAATCTAAGACTAAAACCTAAAACCGAAAAACTAAATAGGCATAAGCACCGAGATGCTCAATGGGAAAGCCAAGAAATAAAAATTCCCAATGAATTTTCTTTTAAGAAGAAACCCAATAATTCTAGTTTGAAATTAATACATATTGAAATAAGGTTTTTTAGTCTAGTGGCCTAGAATGTCCTCTTAGACGAAACCAACAAATGACAGAAGGGCCATTTAAAATAGAATCTTGCATAGAAAACTCTAGTACACTTCTGAACAAGAATTTAAACTTAACGAAGTAAAAATTTACACTTTGATCATCAAATGACTCAAGGAAACCAATTTTTATTCGACCCCTCCCACATCCACTCCTTGGCTACGAGAGGTATTTCTTTAACGATAAGGAAAAAAGAGATAAACATAATACTAACACTATAAAGGAATGTACTTATTTTATCAACTGGAGGGTTATCCAATGGATAATTACCTATCACCTCACATTAATCATGTGATAACTCTTTATGGGGGCACACATATATGGGGAACCCACTGTATAGGCCTCCCGAAACACTCTTCGAAGAGGACCACTAACCAACACCTCAAATAAACTTACCCAAAAACAAAAAGATGGAACATCAATCAAACAAGAAAGGTTTTAAAACCAAAAACATTCCATGACAACATTTACAAAAACACCAAAGACCCACTATGCCTTTTTCTTTAGAAGCACTTTCGAGAATAAAACTGAATTAGTGGGTTTCACATTCTCCAATGGTACCTCATGGGTCTCACACATGCATGCTTCCTTACCATCCCAAACACTCATCCATTTTTTCACACATATCCCATGCATGTGGTCACCTATGAGAATACTAAGGTTCAAAATAAAAAATTTCCATTTATAAAAACTACCAATTTCCCCTTTCATAAAACAATTTCCAAAAAACAAAACCCAGATTCAAATTTCAAAAAAACCACCTCAGGAAATCATCAAACCTTTAAATAAAATCCATTTTTAATCCTTTGAAACTTTTCTAGAAAACACTGATCATTAAAAAAAATCAATTTCAAACCTTATATATCAACATCAAAATATTTTAATTCACTTTAAAACACTCTCGTTTTTTCATCAAAATCCATCTCATTAAACCCCATTCTCCATCCTTTTAAAAATAAAATCATCTCTATTTTAATCTCTAGATTCAAAAATATTAAAACTATGGTTTTTAAATTAATTTTTAGAACACAAAGACACAAAAAACAATGAAAAAGGGAAAATTAATGTTGGAATGTGTCTTGGACATATGGTTTTTGGCCGTACTCTAATCACACCACCATTATGAAGAGTGTTTTAGGAAAATATATCCAGCTCTACATGACTTTCCAGGCCCTATGAGATCACTCCAACCATTAAAAAAACTCTCTTTTCATTTCCCCAAACATCAATGAACCACAAGAACCCAAATACACAATTAGAACCCAAATTTTCCTAGTAACTTGAGTCCCGCCATGAGGTGTGATGGCCATGAACCTTACTCATAACCATAACATTGAGATCTGACACCCTTAAATCTAGTCTACCATGACTCTTCCTAAAGTAACATGACCCAGATGATCCAACCTTTCTTTGATACCCTTTTATCACGAACCAATTCAGGTTTCCATCTGACCTGGCACCCAATCTGGTCTACGTCACGACCTGAAGGGTGTTTCTGATCCCCATGGGCTAGAAAATAGTTTTGAGTATCAAAAAATAATTTGGGAACAATTTATCCCAGAAAATAAAATATTGATAAACATATATAAATCGAAAAAAATAGTTAATCACTAATATCAGAAAATAAACTAAAGATAACCAGGAAGACATACCTACAAGTGACCCCATGGGTCACCATCAAACATAGAACCACACTCAATCAAAGAGAAATCCAATACTAGAAACTAAAACTGAAAAGTAAGGTAGGCATGAGCACTGAGATGCTCAGAAAAAAAATATAAGGAATAGAAACACCCTATGAATTTTTCTTTAAGAAGAAACTAAATCATTCTAGTTTTAAAATAATACATATTTAAAAAAAGGTTTTTATTTTTTCAAAACCAAGTAACGGTTTTATTTTTTTTAGTGAAATCATTTATCTTCTACTATAATTTCAAAATATATTACAAGAAATCATTAACGCATTCTTGAAATGTATTTTGAAAATATAGTGGAAGGGAAATGATATCCTTAAAAAAATAAACTTGTTACTTGGTGTTAAAAAGACTGAAAACATTATTTCAATATGTATTATTTTCAAACTAGAATGATTGGGTTTATTCTTAAAAGTAAAAGGCATAGGGTGTTGTTATTCATTGGCTTTCCTACTGAGCGTCTCAATGCTCATGCCTACTTTAATTTTTAGTTTCAGGTTCTAGTCTTGGATTGCTCTTGGAGAGAGTGTGGTTCTATGTTCGGGGGTGAACCATGGGGTCACTTATAGGTATGTCTAGTTAGTTACCTTTATTTTATTTTTTGTTGTTAGTGTTTACCTATTTTTAGAGATTATTTTTGTTTATATGTATTTTATTTTTTGGGATAAATCATTCCCAACTGATTTTTCTGATTCCCAACACAAGTTTTCATACCATGGGGATTAGGAATACCTTTTGGGCCATGTCACAGGCCGTCTCAGGCACTGGGTTGAATGGCGACCCGGCTTGGTTCATGAAAAAATGGTTTCAATGGGAGGTTGGATCTCTTAGGTCATGTTCTTTTAGGAAGAGTCAGGGTAGACCAGAGTTAAAGGTGTTAGAACTCGATGTTCTAGCTACAAGTAAGATGACAGGCCAGCACACCTCATGGTGAGACTTGAGTTACCAGGGGATGTTTGGTTCGAGTTGGGTCATTGGATTCTTATTGTTCATTGATGTTTGTGTAAATGAAAAGAGAGTCGGTTTAATGTTCTTAGTGAGCTCACAGGGCCTAGCATACCATGTGGAGCAAAAGATATTATCCTAGATTACTCTCTGTGATGGTTGTGTGATTAGAGTATTGCTTCCAACCATACATCCAAGACACCCACCAGCAATAATTTTCCCTTTTTCATTTCCTTTTTTCCCTTGTGTTCTAAAAATTAAATTTAAAACCTTTGTTTGAATATTTAAGAATATAGAATTTAAAATAGAGATGATTTGATTTTTAAAAGGATGGAAAATTCATTTTAACAATATAGAGTTTGATGAAAAATTAAGCATGTTTTAAAGTGAAATGTAATGTTTTTTAGTTGATATGTAAAGTTTGAAAATGATTTTTTTAATGATATGTGTTTTCTAGAAAAATTTCAAAGGATTAAAAATGGGTTTTATTTAATGGTTCAATGCTTTCTTGAGGTGGTTTTTTGTGAAATTTGAATATGGGTTTTGTTTTGTGTCTAGTGTTTTATGAAAGGGGAAATTGTTGGATTTTAGAAATGGAATGGTTTTGTTTTGAACCTTGGTATTCTCATAGGTGACCACATGCATGGGATATGTGAGGGAAAATGGATGGGTTCTTAGGATGGCACGAGATCATGCATGTTTGAGCCCATGATGTACCATTGGCTAAAGTGAAACCCACATATTCAGTTTTATTCTCAAAAGTGGTTTTGAAGAAGAAGGTGTGGTGGGTCTTTTGTATTTCTAGAAATGTTTTCGTCGGTTGTTTTGGGTTTGAAAAGCTTTCTTGTTTGATTGATGTTCCATATTTTTCTTTTTTTGTTAATTTTATTTGAGGTGTTGGTTAGTGTTCCTCTTTAAGGAGTGTTTCATGAGGCCTCTGTAGTGGGTTCCCCATATATCCAGTGTTGGGTTATGGTATGTTTGGCCTATGGACCAGTTTTATTGGGTCTGTAGTTTTCCTTCATGGATATTGTACTCCCCCATAAAGGGTTCATACACGATTGAAGTGAGGCCACAGGTGATTCTCCATTCGCTGACCCTCCAGTTGATCAAATTAAGGACTTTCCTTTTTAGTGACAGTGTTGTTTTTATCCCTTTTTCATTTTCATCTAAGAATATCCTCTCGCAGTGGGAGAGTGGATGCGGGAGGGTTCGAATGAAAATTGGTTTCCTTGAGTCATTTGATGGTCAAAGGGTAAAGTTTGACCTTGTTAAGTTTGAAGTCTTGTTCAGAAGCTTCCTTGAGTTTTTGGTGCGGGATGTTGATTTAAATGCTGCATAGGTCATTCATTGGTTTCATCTAACAGGTCTTTCTAGGCCAATAGTGGGAAAATAAAGTCATAAGAGGCTATTTTGATTGCTTTCAGAAATCTCATGTCATTTAAGATTTAGTTTAAACTCCCTTTTCGTGTAATTTTTCTTTTAGTAGTAAAGGTCATGTTCAGTGATGGTTGGTGCTGTTATGCCCTTTTAGGTTGCAAGGTCAAATGTTGTGGGAATTTCCAAGGGTCTCTATCTTGAAAAAAGTGTATTTTCCCATAGTAAATTTTAAATTCCTCTGTTTAATAGAAAGGTGTCTTTTATGCGTCATTCCTCTCAATCATTCTCATTCATAGTAAAAAGAGGTGATGTGCATGCACCGTCTTAGCTTTTGTGTTGGTGATGTTTCGTGTCGAAGTAAGTGGATGTCGGGGTGTGTTGTGCCTAATGGTGTTTCCTCAATTGCATTATGGTATCTTGTGGCTCCAGAAAAAGGATTTTTGTTCAGGGGTTTCTACATCCTATCTAAGAGGTAAGAAATTCTTCAATCATCTAAGCTCCAGTCATAGGTCTTGGATGGAAGTTGGAATGTAGTCAGGAAAAAACCAAGTTCATGAAAGGCTTGGTCCTAATTCCTATTCTCATGGTTGAATATGGAGATAGTTTAAACCTTCGGTGTCATTAACATATTTCATTTGTTCCCTTTCAGTGAAAAGTTGTGGGAGGACCTCGTTTCCACATGTGACCAATTTGAGTGTAGGGGTTATCCCTTGGGTATGTGAAGGCTTAGCCTTTATCATTTTAAATACCCTGGTGGTTGTGTATCACTAAGAGTATGCCTCATGTTAATGGCCCTTATGGGGTCTTTTGGTTAAATTGGTCTTAATTTTGTTTTTGGGGTCATATGTGGATGTGAAGTGGTTGGTCTGTCTTCATCCATGGTTTTGATAATATGGTAGTTGGGCCCTTCCCTCCACAACCCTTATAGTGGGGATGTTTTTTCACTCCAGATTAATTTCAAAGTTTGTGTATATTTTGTTAGTTATAATAGTAGGGAGAACCATGATGGGTCTCGCTCAAATGTCTCTAGAATGAATTAGTGTTGGCCATTTTCATAATGTTATAGATTCTATTTTGGCCTCCTCGTGTCGAACAGTTGGTTATTTTCTTGGGTTTTGGTTGGTTTCTAATGGTGGGGAGTTCGTCCGAGCCTCCCCATGTCGATCCTTTGGTTTTGTTCTAGAAATGGTTTAGTTCTACTTGTTTTCTTTGGACAAGTTGTGCGGTTTTTGTTTAGCAGTGCTTGACGTGTTTTGGTTTAAGGGATTGGATTATGTGGGTCTGAAAATTTAAATCTTTGGTTGATCAACTGGAGGTGTTCTAGCTCTTTGGGGTATGTGAAACTTAGAAAAAAGTTTTTTATAGGTTTCTTGAGGTTTTCATTTAAGTCACTTTCTCTTGGCATGGTGTGTTTGCCACGTTTTTCTTTTTTCAAAGGGATCCTCTTTGAACCTTAAGGGAGTATTAATTTTGTTTGGTCTAAGTCTTGTTGTTGCTTTCCAGGGGAAGAAATATTTATGGTGGGGATAATTAAAATGCCCATATTTTTTAGATAATTTTATTTTTGTTATTTTTTTTGCTTTGAGATATTTTTTTGAGTTTCAGGCCAAGCCCGATTGAAATCTATCATTTTTGTTGATAAATAAAGGTGTGATACTTGTTAATGCCTGATGCATGGGAAGGACATGGTTGAATTCATATGGATTTTCTAAATCACCTTGTTCCCCTCTCGGTGCACGATTAATTAATTAATTAATAAAATGAAATGATCAATAATGAAATGAAATTAAAAGAGTGATAATGTAAAAATAAAATAAAATAAGAAAATTTAAATAAAATTTAATGAATTGTTTTAATAGTAATAATATTATTATTATTTTAGGATATTATTGTTATTATTATTATTATTATTAGTGTTAAGGATAATAATTTTATTAAGTTATTATTATTATTATTATTATCAATATTATAAAAATAATTTTGATTATTATTATTTACATTAATTAATAATTATTTTTATTATTATCGTTAATGTTTTAATTTAAGAATATATTTATTATTATTATTATTATTATTATTATTAATTATGTTAATATTATGAGTAAATTAGAGTTTAAAAATTGAAAAAAAAACAATCCCCCATTCTCCCCCAAGCTAGAGAATTTTCCCTCCCCCTTGTAACCCTTGTCATGATGCCTTCTCTCCACCCCCCTAGGCACATCCCCAGTAAATCACCCTTCATCCCTATGAAAATCATTATTGGTCATCCCTCCCCCATTCTGGTGAACATAGTCCGGTACGACACCCCCTTTTTCAGCTCACCTCTCCCAAGAGATCCCTATGGTCGGCACCTTGCTCCTCTAGTTAGCCAGCCTTGCACTGCTCTCATCTCTTGACCGACCCACCTCTAGATCCACGAATGGGTGACCCCTTTCCGGCGAAGCCATCCCCAACGTGTTCCACCCTTTGGGTAAGATTTTTATTTCTCTTATTTGGGGTTTTATGTTTCTAGTGGGTTGGGTTAATATACTGTTTGAGTTCATAGAGTTGTTATTTAGTTTTTTTATACGGTGGGAATGGGGTTTTAAAATGGTTGGGATGTGCAACTGTTTTTTTTAAGATTTTTTTTCATGAAATATATTTTATAAATTGATAAATTGTTTATTTAATTGGTTTTGGGAATAAAAAAATGGTTAGAAGGGTATTTTTGGTGAGTTTTCTATTGTTTCTTTGTTCAAATTTGTTTTACTTGGAGGCTTTGGTAGTTATTAGACTACCTTACATCATTGCAGGATGTTTTGTTCATCGCGATGTGGGTTTTGTTCATCAATAACAAAGACCTATATGTATATACATGGGTAAGAAAGTATATATCTGTATCCTCATAGTGCATATTCCCTCACGAAATGGGTAATATGAATATGGGTCAAAGGGTATGAAAATATATATGAAAATGTATATGCGTATGGGTGAAGTGGTCTCGAGTTTCCATCATCATTAGCTACAAGTTTTGAGGTAGGTTCCCTATTCCTTGATCATTAATTTGAATTTCTATTATTGATTGATGTTCCTTTAAAAGTATTTACTTGGTTCTTATATAAAATGCATATGCACTATATATATATATATAAATGTCAGGTGGTTTTATTCCCTAGAATCACTATATGAGTTTAATTATGCTTCTTTGAGTTTATAAATTTATTCTTTGATTTTATTATGTGCTGTGAATGGTATTTTTGGAATGGATGGTGTGTTGATAAGTTAGAAATTAAATTTTGATAAAGGAAATTTCAATTTTTTGTGTGTGCTTTAATGTAATGTTTTTAACATGGGTTTTAGGGTTTTTTGGATGGTGTGAAATGCGTTTTCAATGTATTTGAGGTGTGTGTATATTTTAATGGAGATATTTAAAGGTAAATGAATCACTTTGGGAAAAAAATTCCTTGCTTTTCATTTTTTATATAATTTGTGAAGTGTTTTCAAATGTAAAAATCTTGTTTTAAAAAAATGTTTAATATATGAGTGGTTTTATGAGGGGTCTTGGCCTGTTATTTTGGTTAGTATTAATTGGTTTTTTTCTTGTGTTATAGAAAGGTAAATTTGGGAACTCTATAAGTGATGGAAAAAGGTATTTGAAAAAGGGATTTTCTATGGTGTGCGTAAATTGACAAAGGTGATGTTTTGTATAGAGGATTGTTTTCATTGAAATGTTTGGCCATTGTCTGAATGTTGAGGTGTGGTGTTTGTGCATGTGAACTTAAACTTGATCCCAAGGGAAACCTTGGGTACCTTGGTGGGAAGACTAGGACTAGTACACTAGATGATGCATAAGTTGTTCATCCCAGTTTTGTTAAGAAGGATTGACATTCAAATACTAACTAAATACTTATGATGATTGGAGACCACTAGATTATGGGTTTGTTCCCTACTAGTGGAGTGTGCATGAGAACATTGACCGTTTTGGATTCTATGCCATGTTTTCACCGAGGTACAAGGTCTCTAGGGTCCAACAAGTGCTAGTTACCTATAGGGATTTTCTATGGTTCTCATTTATGCCATACTTCTTTTGATTTTATTTTCTTTTCTACTGCCCATGAATGATGCCCCATTGTGAAAAAACATACTTTAATCTTCATTTCTCCCCTTTAATTTAGAAATGTTAAGGCATGCTTGTAATATATTTTTAAAATATAGTGGAAGAGAAATTTTTTCCTTAAAAAACTTGTTAATTGGTTTTTAATAGACAGAAAAACCTTATTTTAATAGGTATTATTTTCAAACTATCATGATTAGGTTTCTTATTAAATGAAAATTCATAGGGTGTTGTTATTACTTGGATTTCCTTCTGAGCATCTTAGTTCTCACGCCTACTTTACTTTTCAATTTTAGGTTCTAGACTTGGATTTCTCTTGGAGCGAGTGTGGTTATATGTTTTCTAGTGACCCATGGGTCACTTTGAGGTTTGTCTAGCTGGTTATCTTTATTTTATTTTTCATTGTTATTATTTACCTGTTTTGCTGATTTATTTCTATTTATCTATCTTTTATTTTTTGGGATAAATTATTCCCAACTACTTGTTTTGATGCCCAAAACTAGTTGTCAGCCTGTGGAAATTGGGAATGCCCTTCAGGCCATGTCGCAGATCGGCTCGGGCACCAATTCGGATGGAGACCTAACTTGGTTTGTGACAAAAAGGTTATTTCTATGTGAATATCCATGAAATTATATTTATAAACATTTATTTATGTTAAAATGAATGAATTAATCAATTTATTAATTAATTAATCCACTAAACATACCTCCAATGAGTGAGATGTATGAACACCCTTCACCGAATTATTTTAGGTCACACCTAGGGTATAGAACACGTTTTGAACTCATTCATGGTCTTTGATTTATGATTTGATCTTCCATTCAAGAGTTATCCCATTTTCTTTAAGAAATTTCATGGGAATAATATAAAATATTTTTAATATTTTTAAAAAGTTAATTCTGGGAACACTGGGCCTCGGGATTGCATGTTATCTTAGTGTCAAGAACAGGAAATATATATAAAAATATTTCAAATTTTTACAAGGAAAAAACTGAGTCTCTACATCATTCCCTCCTTTAATATTTTCATTCCATGAAATAAAAACTAAACAAAAAACTCGGGATACTGAGCGTGCATCGGGATCTCCCACTCCCATGAAATCTCATGCATGTTCTCGTGTTTCCACAATACATGAACTAAGGGGTTGTTCCATCCATACAGGTTCCTATATTGTTGATCCTTGATCTCTACTAGGTGTTCTATAAAGGTGGATCTATCCTCAATGTCCATATATACCTAGTTAATGACGTGCATGGGGTTATGCATGTATATCTGTAACTGTGATACATGGAATACCTCATGCACCTTATCTAGTTGTGGGGGTATGGTGAGGTGGTAAGCAACCTCTTCTACCGTCTTCACAATCTTGAATGTCCTAATGAACCTGAGGGATAGTTTTCCTCCCTAGAAGAACCTCTGTAATCCTCGTCATGGGGAGACTCTCTGGAAATCATGGTCTCTCTTCTTGGACTCCAAAAGCCTATAACAGTGATCTATGAAATAGTTATACCTACTCTAGGCCTTCCAAATCTACACGCGGATGAACTAGACCATCTTTTTCATCACTTACACCATCTATGGGACCATAAGAGATGTTGTTTAGATCATTATCTTGAACAAGGGTGACTTGTAGGGTCTCCCATAAAGGGCCTAAAAAGGTTCTATGTCGATGTTATAATGGTATTTGTTGTTGTATGTAAACTCTACCAAGGTAAAGTGATCCTCCCACATCCAACCAAAGTCTAACATGTAATCCCTTAGAATACCCTCCAACACATGGATAGTGCGCTCAGTATTCCTATCGGTCTAGGGGTGAAAGGATGTACTCATCCTCCTTTGGGTCATGAATGCCTTTTGTAGGCCTCTCCATAATAATTATATAAACTGCACATCATAATCATAGACCATCATCAAGGGAACCCCATGAAGGATAATGATCTCTCGTATGTACAACTGTCCCAAAATCTCCACTGAACTCTACTCTCTAATATCAAGGAAGTGTGATGAATTCATGAGCTAGGAAATTATCACCCAAATGGAATCATGGACCTTCATTATGCATGGAATCCCTATCAAAAATTCCATGGATATGTCATCCCATTTCTCCTCCAGGATCTCAAGGGGAGGAAACAAACCTTCCAGAACTTGGTGATCATCCTTCACCTACTGACAAGTGAGGTGTCGAGAGATGAACTCAGCTATGATTTTTAACATATCATACTACCAAACTATTGATAAAGGTATTTCTATATCATCCCTACACTAGGATATATATCTAGGGGGAGAATTCTGGAACTCTCACATTACTTCCTCCCTCATTATGACTGTAACTACCATCCTTCCCTAGAAAAAGATGACTTGATTCCCACCTTCAAAATATCCATCTAGTAAATACACCATCAATATATAGTAATGTAAGACCTAATAATTGATTTATCCCAACTGGTACTCTCTCACACACTCAAGAATCATAGGATTCAACACCATAGACAATAGAAAATTCATACCCTCCTCTTTCACCAGGGTCAGCTACAAGGTAGCCAACTGCACCAAAGCCTCTTACACCAAGAGATGCAAGGACTTCTTAATAAGGACATATTCTACTAAATTTCCCTTATCTGGATTATAGACAATCTTGAATTCATAGTCTTGTATTATCTCCATTCAGTTCCACTGTCTTAGGTTCAAGTCTCTCTATGTGAGGACGTACCTAAGAATTTAGAGGACTAAGTAACCAAAAAAACACTCTCCCAGAAGCCAGTTTCCCTACATCCTCAAGGAGAATACTGCCACTACTATCACTTGGTCATGAGTTTCATATTTCTTCTCATGGGGTCTCAACTACTTCAACCAGTATGTGATAACTTCCTGTCACTGCATCAACACACAATCAATCCCATCTCCTGAGTAATCACAATAAACTATATACTGCATACCCTCATATGGTTGCCTCAACATAAGAGTAATCAACAGCCTCAGACTAAACTCCTCAACCTCCATTTATAATTACTTTACTAGGTAAATAGATTCCCTTTACACATCAGGGTGGTCAATGGGTCTGAAATTTAAGAGAAGTCTATTACAAACCTCTTGTAGTACACTACCAAGCCAAGAATGTTCTACACCTCTGACATGCTATTGGGTGGCTCCCAAGAAATCATTGTATCAATTTTTTTGGACCTAAAGTTAATCCATGTTCAAATATTACAATCCCCATAAAGTGAAACTCATGAATCCAAAACTAGAACTTTGAAATATTTCTATAAATCTGATGCTCTTGAAGAAAATATAGAACCAACCTCAAGTGATCTACATATTCCTCCTCCGATACAAAGTAGATGTGTATGTCGTCAATTAAAGCTACCATAAAATGGTCCAAATACAACTAAAATATCTGGTTTATCAAAGCCAAAAACACAGTGGTGGAATTTTTCACATTAAAGGGAATAACTAGGAACTCATAATGTCTATACTAAAAATAGAATGATAGCTTTAAAATATTAACCTTGTGAACAATCAACATGTGGTAGTCATATTAGAGATCGATCTTAGAGAACCATATCAGGACTCACAACTGGTCAAATAGGTTTTCAATACTTAATAAGGGGTACTTGTAATTTATTTTGGCTTGATTCAGGTGATCATAATTCACACAAATATACAAACTCTTGTCTACCTTTTTTCCTAAAAACACTAGAGATGCCCATGGGGACACACTGGGTCTGATGAAACACTTATCTTAAAGGTCCTCTAACTAAAACTCCATATCCTAGATCTTGGTAGGGGTCATCAGATATTCCATATAAGATATCAGAGTGGTTTAGGGATATAATTCAATACAAAAATCCATCTCCCACCTTGTAGGTAGTCCAAATATTACCTTAGGTAATATGCCTATATAATCCTCTCCAACTGAAGGAATCTAGATTCTTGAATAGCCTACATCATCAAGGGGTATACTCTCCAACTAGTGGTTGATGGGCTATAAACACCTTCTTGTAGAACCCAATTGTCTTTCCATAAGGTATCTTTCACTCAAAAAGGTGAATCTAATCCCATCAGTGAGAAAGAATCTAACTTGTCTATAGTGATGGTCAATCTAGGCTCAGGCCATGGACATCCAATCCATACCCAAGATGATTTTATCGAGTCCCATTTTAATGACCAAAAGTTCCCATGAGAACATATATTAAGTTAGTGATAGCTTGAACTTATTTTAGATAAAAGATACATAAGAAGTGTTAGAAACCTCATGATGAAGCTTATGGGCTAGCACCTCAACAAGGAGCACCAACTCTCAAACCCAGAGTAGAGAGATGAAGGAATGACTATAACCACTATCTACTAATTCAATATAAATATTATAATGAATATAGATCGTACCTATAATAATTTTGTGTGTTTCAGGTCCATAAGCATCAAGAGCTTGTGGCTCCAACCACTAGCTCCTTGAGAATGATGTTGGTTACTTTGTGGTGGTGTTAGTGAAAGGATCTCATAGAATTTTCCACCACCCAGAGATCCTCCTACTCCTCTTCTAGCTCCACATCCCTAGAGTCCTCCCTTCCCTCACCTAAGAGATCCATGGTCACAATGTTGTGTCTGTTGTGGTGGTCCATTAGATACCTTTATGTGATTCTTAGTACATCTGGTCAGGCAGTGACACACTATGTGACCTCACCCATCATAATAATATCACTAACCCTCACTAGGATTCCTGAGTTCTCTATGTTATCTCAGCACTGTATGACCACACGCCTGAGTCTGATTATAAAAGGACTTCATGTATAGAGATATCGCTGACTAGAACCTACTAGATGATACAAATGAATCAACTCTATGACATCCAATGCCATCTCCCACTACCTTTCATACCTTTTATAGAAATATCTATATAACTAGTTCCTTCTCCAACACCACGACATAGGTGGGGATACCCAAGGGAACCACACTATAATGGATCTCTCAGTATATTCACTGCTCAAAATTCTATGTTTAGATGTAGAAGTCATATATCATGTCAAGAGAGTGTTGGGTAATGTCTTTGAACCTCACTGCATATTCATACATCATCATCTCTCCCTGTTGTAGCTCCACAATCTTATGAATCTAAACCGAGAAGAACTATAATGGAAAGTACTCCTCAAAGAACAACAACCAGAATTCAAGCCATGAGAGTGTCAAAACATTGTACATCTATGTAATAATGCTCCACCAACACTCAGTTAATCTGTGGAAGAGTCCAGCTACTAGTTAAACTGCATGATATGTTGGTCTTTATATGAAACTAAAAATATAGATCGATGAATCTAAAAAATCCACTACTGCATGGGGATCTATCTCACCATGGAAGTATATAATCCTTTAGTGATAGAAATCATAGATTTTGCTAATCATATGTGTTTCCTCAACCTAATATATTAGGATGATCTATTGATCAATAGGTGGAGGTGTTACTACCTTCTCACCTGGAGTAAGGGACTCATGGGATGGGCCCTAAACTGATTCCTTATAACTTATCGGGACATCTTCATGATCCAAAACTAGTATCCTGGCTAGATGTCATCATAGAGGCATCCTGAAATTTAATCAAGACATACCACATTCAAATGGGAATATATATATATATGTAACAATAATGGGGATATGACTCAAAAAGGACAGTTAAATACTCAGTCCTAATTGATACATGTACCATTGATCCATGCATCCAATGTCTCCTTATTTCGAGATGACAATATATTAGTCAAGATCCTAGTGAATGGATATTCTAGCTATACGCACCATCACTAGATTCCTTAAACTAAGATACACACTTGAGAAACTTTGAAAATGTTTCCTTAATCCCAACCAAATCTTTGTAAGGGGTCTACTCCAAACACCATCCTAAGGATCGAACCACCTCTAATACCAATCTTTCATGACCGATCCTAATCTAGGGCTCAAGCTATAACTACGCCAATCCCACCTCCATAGACTAAGGGCTGGTGACCAACACTAAAGGCATAACTAACATAGAGAGTCATTTTCCTAAGTACTTTTATGAACACACATAGTCATCTTGATATAGAAGTGTAGAGGAAGTAAAATTAAAAGAAGAAGAAAAATATGGGAACAACCACGCATGTAAAATCTCTAAAAAATACAAGTTTATGGTATTGTAAACTAAAAAGTAAATGGGAAAAACACATACCCAACTAGAATAATGTCCCAAGATAACAAAAATGAAAAGGTAAATTGTTGAGGGAGCCTAACTATTGATCTACAAGTTGTGACCACCATATGTGGTCCAAAGTGCTAGGTCTCCCTAACAACCTCTGATGTCACCACTGACCTGTCTTTCATCTTTATAAGAAAAAATACATATAGGAAAATCCCCTTAAGGAGTGAGTATATACATACCCATTAGGATCCCTCAAAATCTGAAGGGGGAGTAGTAAGAGATACAATAGGAAGTGGTAAGATAATAGGTAGCAAAAAGTGAGGCTCAACCCAAATCAAGAGAAAAAGTAACCTCATCCAAGAACTGGGGTCTCAATAAAGTGAGTATATGAACTACATGTTGAGTCATTCCCACCTCGAGTATGTGAGTAGACTTATCCAACCATGAGAATCTAGACACAAAAATGATGTGTCATACCTCACGTATCTTTGTATCTCATGGAAAGATAGTAACCAAATCCAAAGTTATGGATATAGAAGAAGTATATATATATATATATTCTCAGTCAAAAGAATCAAAATGGAGACATTAAGGGGATATCTATCTCATAGCTCAGCCATAGAAGAAGAGTATCCAATAGTTCCAAAATCCCATCAATGATGCCCAAAATCTCATGTATCTTTCCAAAAGTAATTGTTTAAGTCACATGATGCCTCATCACTGTGTTGCATAGTCAATGGGACACAAAATCTAAGTAGAGGACCAATTTCCTAGTAAAAGAGAGGGGATTACACTGATAGTTTATGGAGGACCCACTACCCTGCTCTACTGGAGGGTGCCACTTGAAAAGTCAATGAGGACCTCACTGTCCAGATCTACTTGAGGGTACCACTCAGAAAGTCATTGAGGACCTCACTACCAAGATCTATTGTAGGGTACCACTTGAAAAGTATTCAAGGACCTAACTATCAAGCTCTACTAGAGAGTACTGCTTGGAAAGTCCTAGGGGACCTCACTACCGAAATCTACTAAAGGGTACCACTTAGAAATTCATTTAGAATATCACTTCCCGGTTCTACTAGAGGGTACCACTCGGAAAGTCTATAGTTATCATGCATGATCACTATCATCATCGAGCATCTCCTTAACAAGAGTTACACCCAAAACACTCCAAATCATATATTGAAATCGAAAAATGAGGGTACCATCATGTTCTAAATGGAATAAAACTCAGTACATCGTACTTGTGGGATAAAATCTGAATTCAAAGGAAGGAGATATATTGGATTGAAGTTTCCTCAAAAGGAAACAAGGGGTACATAACATGTGAGGGGACCCACACGGTGTGTGGTCTCACTCCCCTAACTAGTTGTGTCCCTAGATGGTACATGTATTGCTACCTATATAGAGATACAGAGTGTATAGGGAGTATACACGACATGTCCTAGTACTCAAGATCCCTACCCGTGTACCTAGTTTATATCTATGTACTAAGGTATATGTCCATGTTCCTGGTTGTGTGCTTCATCACAAGGCTCATCCACATAGACTGGGTGGTACACGACATGTGGGAGGACTACACATCATATCATCCTTATAAAAAAAACTAAAAACCCTAGACACTACAAAGAGGGGATACACATCGTGTGTTCATCATAATAAATAGAGTGTAGTTAGGTTTTTCACAGATTCTTAGATCCTTTATCCATGCAGATAGATATTTCCTTCTATATTTATATCCAGCTACATTTTTTCCTAAAATTGAGGGATATGTTCACCATTAATTGTTTCCATGTATCCACTAGGTGGAAATCTAATCTTGAATACTCATGGGAGTTCCATCATGATTTTTGTGTATCTTTTCACATTTTTTCACCATAGATTTGACATCCAATCAATAAAAAAACAAACATGTCCCACAAAAAACCCAAATATGTGTCTAATTCATTGATTCTTTCCTCCCTTGAAAATCCATCATGATTTCAGGGGTCTGATCAGTCTCGGTAGCACCCAAATACATTAAAACAGGACCATAGGATCCAACCGGTGAAAAATGTATAGAAATTGAGGAGTAAATGCACAACAACAAAGGTTTAAGGATTTTTTCCAATTGTTCTTGGCCAAAGATCAACAACATTGATATATGAGGCTAGAAAAAATTGAAATAATCCAATTAAATTGATATTTGGCGTGTGTAAAGGGTTCAATTGTCAAGGATCCAAGATAGGGATTGATCTACTCAATATATTTAATAAAAAAGGTTTTAACCCACAAATTAATTATTTCTACCTTGATATAGGATCATTCATCATCAAATAATTCACTCACCAAAGAATGGAAGAATTCATTGTGTTAATTGTGTCTCATTATTCTATGATTCGGTGTTTCATAATCATATGATGTGATCTTTTAATGGAAGGAGGATGGATAATCTCTCAGGAGATCCTAGTATTATGAGGATAACCCTAGGAGAATATCCATGGTAGTGTATTTATAAAAAAATTGGTTAAAATGAATTAATTAATCCATTAAACATACATCTAAATAGAAATATGTCTAAACACCCTGCACTAACCTATTTTTGGCCATGCCAATGGCGAACAATGTGTTTTGGACTAAACTGTGGTCTTCGATTTCTGATCCAAGCTTTTGTTAAATAGTTATCCCATTTTCATAAATAAACAGTGTGTGCGTAATATAAAATATATTTAATATTTTTATAAAATTAATTTTGGGTACACTGGTTCTCAGAATCACACACTGTCTCAAAGCCTAACTCTATAAATATATATAGAAATATTTTAAAGTCTTATAAAGATAAAAATGGGTCTCTATAGCTATATTTTTATCAATATACCTCTAAGACTCAATAAGGATGACTTGGTATTCTATACCTTGGATTCATCCCTTTATGGTCTCACACTAGATTACATTGCATGGGATGATGTAGATGTAATACACTTGATTAAATGACATGGTCATTGTGGACTTTTTCTATGCTTACAGATATCTTGAGTATGGTTATCAGGATTTAGTTGTTAGACTGGACAGTCACACTAGTTTATTTATGTTTTACAATATCCCTTGATTATGGTTTCGTGATTATTTTACACAGGGATACATGTTTGGATGGACATGTTCATATATTATTTCAAAAATTATTTAAATTATTGTTATACCTGTGATATATTTCACACTACTTAGTATTTTATAAACAAACTGGACTTTCCATAGACACCATTGGTGGTGGTCTACTGATTGTTATCTCATACCTTATTCAGGTCGTATTTGGGTACCTAGAAAAACTTCATGGATTCAAGTAGGGATCATGGAAATCACTCCCTATATGATTCTTGATTATTCTATTCTTAGGAGAAAAGGGTCACAGGATAGAGCTAGGATTGTGATTCTATTTGGTGATGGTTCGTTTGTTCATTTTGGTGTTTTGATGTATCTATTTTTATAGAGGTCTATTTCCATTTATTTCCCCCCATTTTTTATAAATACATGACATGTTAATAATATTTTATATAAAAATTCTTTTGGTTTAATTATTATTATAGTCTTATGGATGTTTATCTTTTTCCTTGATTCATATTATTCTTTTTCAAATTCCAAATGTGTTTACACTATTGTTTTACACTCTAACATAAGGGAATAGTCTCACCACATACACACCCTAGGCCCTTACTTATAGTCTGAAACCTTGGGAGTATTAGGAGACATGCTTGAGGACATAGGACTCACCCTATTAGGGCACCATTTAGTGGATCTTGTGTTATGACATTACATTCCTTAACACTAGGGTTATTGAATTTTAAAGAAGGTTGCGGATGCTAGATAATTCATGAATCTTTAAACATGTTCATTAATGTTCTAGAAGAATTAAGACGTGTCCAATGAATTTTTTCCGAGAAGGAAATTAAAATTGGGTTCCCCCTATTTCTACTTTGGGCATGCCTATATAAAATGGAGTTCATACTGCATGAACTAACACTATTCATCGAGACAAAAAGATTAAATTCTATGGATTTTTTGTCAGAGTGATTTTACAAATAAGATTAATTTCTATTTAAATAAAGGATAATGGATGGAGTTTCTAATTAGATTTATCAAATAGATTTTTCATTAGAAAAATCTAATATATGTTTATAGTAGAGACAACAAACATAGGTACTGGATAGAATCAGAGGAAAATGAGGTTTATTTATCAGATAGATATCAGAATATATTTTAAAATTTCAGTGAGCCACACTAGACATAGTTTAACTAAAATAAGGTAGGGTTACTATAAGAACACTTACCAGATATAGGAAAAAAGGATGAAATAATTTTGGAAAAAAATTTAGTGGCATGTAGAGAAAAGATCTCAATATTATATTGGCTTGGAAAAAAACTTTTTTAAGACCCGTGAGTCATTATAATCATTACTATCAGAATATATAAGGATTATAAAGGAAATTTAATCAACCTGTATTTACTTTATATTCTTATTTAATTTCCTTAGATCATTGGGAGTCACCATGGAAGGGATGTAGGTTCTCACACTGATAACAAACCTTGTAAATCTAGTGTTCCCTTCTTTACTTTCTAATCATTTCATTCTTTTAAAATTTTTATAAAATATTGATAAGGATATTAAGTCTAAAAACATGAATAGTTTAATTATATATATATTAAATTGTAAAAATATAACTACAGATTAACCCCCCCCCCCCCTCTTAGTTATTCTCAATATCTTAAGGAAATTCAATTGGAATCAGAGACAAGGTTCCCCTATTTTATCTTTATCAAGAAAAATATGAAGCTAGGGAATAACATAATAATTCCAAAATTTTATGGAAAAAATTATCATGGTTTTAAATATATAATGACACCCTATCTTATATTACATTTCATAAAGGTAATTGATTCAACTACAGTTGGGTTTCCTCCAATTGAAAAAAATGCTCATATGGTATTTGCTGACGGAATAAATATTAATGTGTATGGGAAATATGGAAATATTATTTGAATACCCTTTTGAGAAAACTTTTTTATAAATTTAATTATTCTCCAAATAGATAAATAACCTTGGGAAAATTTTGAATGAATTTTTGAGGGAAATACCAAAGTGAAGGAGGAAAATCTAAAAATATGGTGTGGTAAGTTTAAAGATATCATAATTCTTGATAAAGTAACTACCGATGGGTACTTCACTAGAGTTAATAAAGTTTTCTTCAACATAAAAAGATTTTTATATGACTTGGAATATTATACCATTGTTAATAAACTCATTAGAATCTTTCTAGACAGATTTACTTTTAAAATTTATACCTTATAAGATAAATATGACTTATCAATTGATTAATTACATAACATTATTATTTTTTATGTGATGAGAAAATATCCAAATTAAAAAATAATATCAAGGATTAACTATATTTTGAAAATACAAGAAACTTAAAAATTCAATATTTTGATATTGTTGAGCTTAGTGACTTGGAGGATAAGGAATATATTGAAATGAATGAGAATATCATGCCTCTTATCTCTAAAAAATACTAAAGTAGTAGAGGAAAGTATTGAGGACCCATTAAATTTTTTGATTATGGAGAAATTGGGAAACTTTATAGTTTTTTTATTAAGAATATTGTTGGATAATGTGAATATAATTCAAAATAAAAACCCAGTGGAATATGTGGAACAAAACATAAAGGGAAGATAAGAAATCCACTAGTAGTAAGAAAAAGTTTACTGGAAATACCACGGGCTTGCCCATGGTATTTTCCCATGGTATTGTCCACTTGGGACACCTCATAACATATCTTACTATTAACTAGTCAACCAGATTTATTACATCATGATTACATCATCAATGATGTCATTAAACACCTGAAACTTAAAACTGTATTTTTACTATTCACTGAAAATTCAACTATTTCAGAAAAATACCAAAAATTTACCCTAACCTGATATCAATGCTCTGAATTCATAAATTAAATCCATTTTATGAAAATATTTTTTTTAAGTATTTTAAATTTAATTTTTAAATAAAATCATTATTTATTCAAAAAAACAACTCTAAAACTATAACTTATTCTGTAACACCTATAAAAAGTAATCAAGGTCTTATAAAATTATCATATAACCATAAGACAATAAAGTAAAAATTTATGATTAAATTTTATTAAAATAAATTTTCATTTTAAATTATTAAATTAATTATAAAATTGTAAATAAAATATTTATGTCATACAAAATATTAAAACTTATTTTATGATCGTTTTTTTCACTTTTAATATGTTAAAATTGTATTTATACATTCATGGGTGAAGTTTGTAATTTTTTTGGCCAATTTACTAGTCATTACTATTCATAAGGGTATATTACAATTCATACTTTACTATCCACCAAAAATTAAGTTGATCTTATTAGAATCTAAATTTCTTATTGGTCATAATTATAGAAGACTATAATTTCACATTATTAATTATTTAATGTATACAAAAAATATTTTAAAATAGCCCTTTTTCCAAAATTCATTAAAAATATGGAACTTCGTCCTACATTTATCCAGACATTTTAAAATCACAATTTTTACCATAATAAGAAATAAAAATTTTATTTATACCAAGGGATTACAAGAAGCATCTAAGGCCTCATTACATAGCTCCTTATAACACCTGAATACGACCTAGGTGTAAGGTGTGTTATGGTGATGGAACCTTAGGGAGGGTCAGGTAACTTTTCCCAATTGGTGATTTCTATCATCTTGAACTTCTCCCTTAGGCTATTTCATTCAAGCTTCACATGTTGAAGCTCAGCTTGGGCTTGGTCCAGAACAATTCTCATGATGCTACCTCCTTCCCAAGCCCTGATAGATGGTCTTCGTACGGCCCAAGTCTATTAGATGAGGCCATCAAATCTTTTTTCTGTATTAATTAACCAAGATCACTTGTATTTATAATCAATAATTGTAATGTAAAGAGTTTAGTTTCCAAAGGTCATATTGACCAACTATCATATAACAGTCGAAACCCAATAGTCTCATTTAATTATACTCACTTCATTAATTAAATGATATAGTTTTGTGGAGTATAAAATGAAATAAAACACAAATTTTGGAAACAAATATTATTCAAAAGTTTGGGTCGTTACAATCTTCCCTCCTTAAGAAATTTTTTCCTCAAAATTTTAACTCATACACTAAGAAGAGAAAAGGTGTTTGTACTTCTACCTTATAGACTCCTATGGTTCCCACGTGGCTTCTTCACATTTGTGGTTCCTCCACAACACCTTAACAAGGTGGGTAGTCTTGTTTCGTAGACCCTTGTCTATACAATCAAACATCTATACTAGTTTCTCCTTATAAGAGAGGTCATGTTCAAGTTGTACCACCTCGGGATTTAGTACATGTGAAGGGTTAGGTATGTGCTTTCTCAATAGGGGTATGTGGAAGAAATCATGAACTTGTATTAGATTTGGAGTAAGTGCAAGTCGATAGGCCACTACTCCCACGCGATCAAGTATTTCATAGGGACCAATGTACCAAGGGTTGAGCTTCCCTTTCTTACCAAACCTCATGACTCTCTTCTAAGGTGAAATTTGAAGAAAGACTTTGTCACCAAAATCAAACTCCAAGTCCCTTTGACGATTTTCGACATAGCTCTTTTGCCGATTCTGGGCATCCTTAATGTTTTTCTTGATGGCATAGATCTTTTCTGCCATCTCTTGGACAAGATCAAGCACAATAATATTTCTCTCACTATCTTCATTACAAAAAGTAGGAGTTCTACACTGCTTACCATATAGAGATTCATAGGGTTCCATTTGAATGCTCGAGTGGAAGCTGTTTTTGTAAGAGAACTCAACTAAAGGGAGATTTTGATCCCATCCACCTATAAATTCCATTGAGCAAGTTCTCAACATATCCTCAAGTTTTTTAATAGTTCTTTCAGATTTTCCATCAGTTTGGGGGTGATAGGTCGTACTAAAATTCAATTCAGTGCCTAGATCATATTGAAGAATTCTCCAGAATTTTGATGTAAACCTTGGATCACGATCAGATACGATAGAAAGTGTAACTCCATGCAGCCTTACCACTTCCTTCACATAAATCCTGGCAAGTTGATTAAGAGATAAATCTTCTCGAATAGAGATAAAACGGAAAGTCTAGGTGAGATGGTCCACAATAACCCATATCACATTGTTTCCTTTGGAAGTTCTTGGGAGACTAGTGAAAAAGTCCATAGTGATATTGTCCCACTTCCATGCTGGTATAGGTAGTGGTTGTAATACACATTTCGGAAGTTTTCACTCTACCTTAACTTGATGACATACCAGGCACCTTGAAGTGTAGTCATCAATCTCCTTTTTCATATTATCCCCCCAATAATTATAACAAAGGTATATATACATTTTTGTGCTTCCTGGATGTATATAGAAAGTAGATCTATGAGCTTCAACCATAATATCTTTCTTTATTTTCAAAATATATGGAACACATAGTCTTGTATGAAATTTTAGTACACCTTATTGATCAATATTAAACTTAGGAAATTTTTTATCCTTCATATCCTAAAACTTCCTCTATAACAAAGAATATTCTTTTTTATTTTTCTTGATCTTCTCTAGTAATAACAGTTGACAAATCATTTGGGTTAGGGTTGATGATGTACCTTTCCTTATAATTCCCATGCCCAGTTTTACTAGGTCATTGATTAAAGGATCTCTTTGAATCCTCATCATGGAAAGAATAACTAGGTCTTTCCTTCTTAATTCATTTGGGACTTTGTTTTCTCTTCCGAGATGATAATGAATTGAACAACAATTGTCTTTGAGAAGTTCCAACCATCTCTTATGTCTCATGTTCAATTCCTTTTGTGTGAAAATATACTTCAAATTTTGATGGTCTATGTATATATCACATTTCTCCCCATAAATATAGTACCTCCATATCTTCAGAGAAAAAATGACCACAACCAGCTCTAGATCATGCATAGGATAGTTCTTCTCATGAGTCTTCAAATGTTGAGATGCATAAGCAATTACATTTTCATTTTACATGAAGGAGCACCCAAACCCTTTCTGAGATGCATCTATAAAAATAATGAATCCGTCTCCACTTGAGGGAAGAGTTAACATGGGTGCAGTAACAAATCTCTTCTTCAGGTCTTAGAAACCTTCCTCACACTCCTTTGTCTATATGAACTTGAACCCTTTTCGAGTTAACATGGTTAATGGATTATAAAGTCATGAAATTTGTTTCACAAACCTCCTATAATATCCCGATAATCCAAGGAAACTACGAATCTCAGTTATTGTTGTAGGTTGAGGCCACTCCTCTACAACTTTTGTCTTTACAAGGTCAACTGTGATTCCTTCATTGGTAACAATGTTCCCTATGAAAGAAACTTGTTTCAAATAGAATTAAAATTTGTTGAACATTCCAAAAATCCTTTCCTTCCGTGGAGTTTGCAAAATACCACCTATATGATCCTCATGATCCTCACAAAATTTGGAATATATCATAATATCATCAATGAAAACTACCACAAAGTTATCAAGGTAGTCCTTAAAGACTCTATTAATCAAATCCATAAAAATAGTAGGTGTATTAGTCAGTCCGAAGGGCATAACAAGAAACTCATAATGACCATATCTTGATCGAAATGAAGTTTTCAGAATATCTTCTTTCTTCACCCTCAGTTGATGATAACCAGACTGAAGATAAATCTTAGAGAATAATTTATCCCCGTGAAGTTGTTCAAATAATCCATCAATTCTTGGAAAAGGGTATTTGTTCTTCACTGTGATCCCTTTCAATTATCTATAATCAATGCATAGCCACATCGATCCATCCTTCTTATTCATAAAGAGAATAGGTTAGCCCCAAGGAGACACACTCGGTCAGATAAACCCCTTCTCCAAAATATCTTGGAGTTGTTTCTTTAATTCTTCTAGCTCCACATTTTTCATCATAAAGGTGGTCTTAGATATTAGATGAGACCCAGGTATGAGTTCAATGGAGAACTCTACCTCTCTTTCTGGGGGAGGTCCGAGTAACTCCTTAGGAAATACTTCAATGTATTCCTGGATGATGGGGACATTTTCTATCCTCAAACTCTCATTTCCTTCTTCTTATTCACTGATAAACTCTATTAATAATGATATATGAGGTTCTTCTAGACAAATATCAGGATGAGATATCTCTCCCTGGAAGATAACATTCAGTTTTCCATTCAAGACTACTGATATTTCATTTCTTCTGAATTTGATCTTAGCATTATACTTTGAGAGCCAGTTCATCCCTATTATAATGTCAAATTCTAGAAAGGTAATGACTAATAGATTTGCGATAATATTGTTCCCACTAAAGTAAATACTAGAGTTTCTAAACACTGACGATGCTTGGATAATCCCACCAAGAGTCTTAACTGATAACTCTACTTTTAGAAAATTAGGGGTTGATTCTAAATTCTTTGAAAACATAGAAAATAAAGGAATGTGTAGAGCAAGAATCAAAAAAAAGAACTTGCTAGCTTTGAGAGAACAACAAGCGTACTTACCACCACATAATTTGTCACTTCAACTTCATCTATAGTGATTACAAAAGCACGACCTTTATCCCTTGGCCTATTCTAAGGCTGATGGTGATTCCCCTCCACTACCCTTGGATTTGGACATTGATTAGAAAAGTGCCCAAGTTTTCCACACTTATAGCATTGGACATCAGGTAGGGCCTACACCATATTCCCTTTGTTGTTCAATTTGGAAAGTTGTGGCTTTACCTCACTATGAAAATTCCATGTGATATGACCATCTCTTCCACACTTGTAGCATTTCCTGCTCCCGAGCAGGCAGTTCCCTAAATGCTTCTTCCCACATTTATTACGCATGGAACATTGCACTTTCTTGCCTCCTATTCCCTGATCAATGCTCCTCTCTAATCTTGTCTCCATTGATCTTTTCTTGTCATTGGATTTATGTTAACATTACATCTCACAAAACTCTAGTTCGACTTTCATCGCACTTCGCACGATCTCTTCCTAGCTATCATAATCTCGGCTGGCAAGATTCTTCTGCAGATGAGGTCTGAGTCCGCTGAAGAATCTATCAACCTTACCATTTGGATCCATGACAAATATATAGCTGTAATGTGAAAGCCTTGTGAAGTTTATCTCATAGATTCCCACAGATTCATTCTCCTTATACTTCAGCTTGAGAAACTCCTTCTCCATTCTTGTTCTCTTCAATCGAGAGAAATAGTTGTTAAAGAATATCCCTCTAAACTATTATCACTCCACAGCTTCAACTTCCACTCATAGGATTGTGTTTTTAATCAGTTCCTACCACTGATCAGCATCTCCCTCTAAGAGATAGATATCCAGGGTGACCTTCTATTGCTCTGAACAGTGGATCAAAGAAAATATCTTCTCGATAGAGTTGATCCACTGTTCAGAAATTAATGGGTCTGTAGATACACTTAAGGTTGGTGATCGTTGACTCATAAATGGTTCAACAAAAAGTTCTTCCCTTTACAATGAGATTGGTATCTCATCTTGATTAAAGTTATTTCCCATAACTTGAGTCAGTTGGTTCATCATTCGTATGAAAGTCTCTATTCTGTCTTCCATCAGAGGGTCGTCAGCGCATGGTCTATTGCGGTCACCATTTTCATGGTTCCTCCTATTGCCCTCCATTTTCTAAAATAATAAAACCGTAGTGATAAAATAATTTTACTAATTAATATTTTAACTATAAATGATTTTATGTCTTAAAACATCATTCTTTAAGCAATTTCATTTCTCTATAAATCCTTCACAATGATTCATAAAAAGCTTATGATTAACCAAACATATCCCTCAGGAGTGTTATAACCAAGAGTGCTGAAAGGCTCACTGTCATGTACCAGGATAGCCCGAGTCAAGAACAAAACTCCTTGTTAGAGTTTTCATTCCTAGGTACATCTGTTCTAGATCCTCCTCTACCTGCTCGTATCCAGACAGGGATGTATTTTCTTGATAAAACACTTACTCAATAATCACAAAAATACCAGGAAGTATTCTATTTAAACTTTTCTATAGTGTTATTCCTAAAGTTTTTATAGCCTAATTTACATAACTAACTAAACTATCCTTTGATACCAACTATGGCATCCCACCTTTTTTTACATAACTTTTCATTACATTTTACAAACATAGGATCTTTGAAGTCTAGTGTCTTGGAAATCAGGAACATAAAACATGAAAAAAAACATAAAACGTTATTCTAATCTACTTGTAAGGCTTCATCATAAGTTCATACTAAGTAAAATTTATTCATCTCATAACCTAGATACATACATAAAAGGAAAGGGTGAGCAGAAGACCCAGTAAAGGAATCAAGGGAATCAGTTTACTTGTGATATCTTTAAGAACTTGATGAAAACCAAAAGACATGAGCAACAGAAAAAGAGTAATATTATAAAAAAAAAAGAACATGAATCACAACTTGAATATGTGGCTACAACATTTCATTTATACATTCATGAACATATCACTAAGGTTCTTTCCCAAGATGTCATAAAAACATTACTGAGGTAATTCACCAGGGTATAGTGAAACTTGTCATCTCCAAAGATTAAATTCATTACCCAATACATTGGAATGCTATTAGGTAACACCCTTAATATGTCTTTAATTTCATGTGAGCCACATATATCCTAATAAAAAATTTCTTAAATAACCCATAAAGAATAAAAGAAATGGGTTTCATTTCAAAATCGTGATTTTTTAAAAGTTCTTAAAAATAAAATCATTGTGTCATTTATAACCCATAGAACGGGAGTGAGGGTTATATGTATGTAAATTATAGAATAAAATTGATCAATTTTATGAATTGATGAATACTCAAGGAAATGAAAATATATTTGGTTATCCACATAAATAATACAAGAGAATTTCTTGGGAAAAAATGAGAGATTTTGAGATGAAAATTCTGCAGCATAACGACTACATAACATCGTTTTAGAAAAAAATAAAAAGAGAGAGGACAAGGGTATCCCATCAATAAATGAATAATTTTATAGTATGAGGACATAAAAAAATTTAAATAATATCATGGTGTGGATATTTAAATAACATACCACATGAAAAGGAAACTTGAAAGAAAAGAGTAAATGCAATATCTTTTACGAAAATTCGACAGCAAAACGGCGTCATTTAAAAACTCAGAAAAATCAATTGATTAGAGAGGAAAGGGTCTCTCATAATTTGGAAATGAAATGGAAAGTAATAGGAATACATAATAATATACCTCCACATAAGAATATGGGAATTAGAAGACATAAAATAAAATAAATCATGACTAAAAAGAGGAGGTTGAAAGAATCCCTTACCTTGAAGAGTAACTTCGAAAGATTGAAGGTTGGGACCTTGGGGGGATTGAGGGCACCTTGGGAGGACTCATTGGGAGGTGAAAAGACTATAACTTAGTTGATAGGGATTTTGGAATTAAATTAATGAGGGAATGACTTGGTATTTGTAGGAAAAGTGAGGGAATATTTAATTAATTTCCAAGGGACACCTCATCGGTGGTATTTTCAAAACCATGGGATTTCCCATGGTATTTTCTCATGTTATTGTCTACTTGGGACACATTGTAACATATATTACTATTCAAAAGTATACCAGATTTATTATAACATGATTACAACATCAATGATGTCATTAAGCACCCGAAACTCAAAACTGTATTTTTACTATTCACTGAAAATTCAACTTTTCAGAAAAATCCAAAAAATTTACCCTAAACTAATATGGATACTATGAATTCAAAAATAAAATCCATTTTATGAAAATATTTTTTTTTAAATTATTTTTAATTTAATTTTTAAATAAAATCATTATTTATTCAAAAAACAACTCTAAAATTATAACTAATTTTGTAACACCTTGAAAAAGTAATCAAGGTCCCATAAAATTATCGTATAACCATAAGATAATAAAGTAACAATTTATAATTAAATTTTATGAAAATATATTTTTATTTTAAATTATTAAATTAATTATAAAATTGTAAATAAAATATTTATGACCTACAAAAATAACAAAACTTATACTATAATTGTTTCACTTTTAAGATGTCTAAATTGTATTTATACATTCATGGGTGAAGTTTCTATTTTTTTGGACGATTTACTAGTCATTACTATTCATAAGGGTATATTACTATTCATACTTTACTATTCACAAAAAATTAAGTTGATCTTATTAGACTCTAAATTTCTTACTGGTCACAATTATAGAAGACCATCATTTCACATTATTAATTATTTAAATTTAAGAAAATGTTTTAAAATACCTCTTTTTCCAAAAAAATCAATAATATGGAACTTCATCCTACATTTATCTGAATATTTGAAAATCACAAATTTTACCATAATAAGAAATAACAATTTTATTTATACCAATGGATTACAAAAAGTATTTAAGGCCTCATTACATAGACCCTTATAACACCTCTATAGGACCTAAGTGTAAGGTGTTCTATGGTGATAGAATCTTGGAGTGGCTCGGATAACATTTCCCAAGTGGTGATTTCTATCAGCTTAAACTTCTCCCTTAGGTGATTTAGTTCAAGCTTTACATGTTGAAGCTCAGCTTGTGCTTGGTCCAGAGCAAATCCCATAGATTCTACCTCTTTCTCAAGCTCTGACATATGGGCTTCGTACAGCCTGAGTCTACTGGATGAGGACATCGACTCATCTTTCTATATTAATTAACCAAGATCACTTGTATTTATAAACAATAATTGTAATGTAAAGAGTTTAGTTTCTAATGGTCATATTGATCAATGGTCATATAATAGTCGAAACCCAATAGTCTCTTTTAATTATACTCACTTCATTAATTAAAGGATTCAATTTTGTGGAGTATAAAGTGAAATAAAACACAAATTTAGGAAAGAAATATTATTCAAAAGTTCAGGTCATTACATATTACCTCACCAAAGAAGAGGTCACTCATATCATTGTTTTTATGGGTAACTTCCCCACTCTCCTAATGACTCTCTTTCTCGATGCTAGATCCCCAAGAATCATTTCCACTAGAGTATTAATATTAGACACCATAATAAAATTCCACCTAAGATGGTTCTTCAATTGTGACTACATACATAGGATCCTCACTTAGAATTACTCATTCAAAGGTGGTGACATGATTTCCCTCCCCACACCACTATGTGGAATCATCCATGTCCTATAGATAATAAGACGTCTCCCAAAAATACACTCAGGTAGTGATCTATGAAAGAATGAGATTTGGGAACTCAATTTTTCCCTAGTAATCCATTTCCATAGTTTCTCAAGTGTTTAGGATATTTGGAACATCTCCTTTGACTATCAATGATTTAAATAGATGGAATCATTGTATTTTTACACCAAGTAGCACAACTTCTTACTTAGAACCTCCAAGGTATTTTTCTCTCCATCTTGTAAGACTCTTCCTATTATCATGATCATTTTAAGGGGAACCTACCCTACTAGAAGGTGGAGACTTAATAGACCCCAGATATTTTTCTACAACCCCCACTCCAGCATGTTCTCTCCTCATTTCTTGGTATTCACCCCTCATGAAATACCTCTTAACACATTTTTGATCTTTAAAATCATCTATGGGAACCACCTTCATCACACATTTCTAAAAAACCACTCCCAGGTATGCCACCACCTAATTTTTTTCAATGTTGGTTCTGAACCAAATTTACTAAGGGTCACTGTTTGGACCCCAACAATATTGAGGAGGGATAGATGAAGTCCAAAATTCATGGTTAATAACATTTTGAAATTAATACTCCCCCATTCCAAACCACTTCTCCCCACCAAGTGCACTATGATCCATCCATATAATAACTTTAATGGATAGAAAATGCACCTAGTCATGTCCCCCCATGGTGCATGCCCCAGCTGGTTATATAAATGGGATAATATTGGGACCCATAATTTGGCATGGTTGTTGTACACCATGATAATTATAATCACTAAAGTCTATAACCATATATATATGCATGTTTTCAAGACCAACAATAGATACACACTTAAAAAGGTTTCTAGGAACAGCACATATCAAACATCTAGGTTCCACTCAACCACACTATATCCCCCCTCCTAGTATCAACCTTCCTCTAGCATCAACCAATATGACCCTAGCATCCTCTAGTGTCATGGTCTAGGGAGCTAATTTAGCCATCCTAGCATTTCTCCAATGGAATTCTCAAGAACAACCCCTAGCATGTATTTAAGGGTATTCCCAAATGGAAAGGTGGGTGATGCTTCAATACCAATGTCATTTGGTCCAGCGGGATCTTCAATACCACCAGTGTTTGGTCCACATACCCCCAAACATTAGGCTCTATGAGGAATTTTTCATAAAAAAAAATCCATTTATAGTGATCCTATCAATGTGATTTAGGTACCATAGACTAATATCCATCTATATATAGTAAAGGTGAAAAGTGTTTGTGTCTACAGAACATTAGATGAGGAGATCATGCAGTATCTCAAATTGATGGTATACATGGAACATAGACATTCATACTGCCTCATGTATCCCAATATGATGCATATTGGTCCCATAATCCTTGAAGGTGTATCATATCTAGTACACCAATACCCATTCATCTATGAAGTTACCCCCGAACCAAAAGCCCCAATCTTCGTATCACCCCATTAGTTTGTTCAAAATACTAGCATGGATGATGCTATAATAATGGGAAGAAAACTCATCATATGTCGGCTATTCTCCCATTTAATTCATTGTCTGACAAAAAAAGGTATAAATGATACCTACCCCATTCTATCTAAATGAGTGTCTAGTGATAGTAATATTCTAGTGTTTAATCTCGTCATGTAAGTAGAACAAAAAACTTAGTTTGTTGGTTTCCACAGCCAGAATAGCCACATCATCAACAAGCCCAAAGTTATAGAGAGGTAGCATATTTTCAAGAAATTATCCCATATATTATTTTATTTCAAAGTTTAGTATCACCTTTTTCTTTGAAACAGCCATCCTTTCCTAAGCATTTCTAGGGTTTATGACCATTTCTTTGCTTCTGGAAGTAGTGAAAGAATCTTGAAAAACATGGTTAGTCATTTCCGAGTGGTTTCGATAGGTTTTAAACATTTTCACATAGAAAAAATTTGACTCTTGAACTTCATGATACATAATGTGAAAATTCCCTAGTTCTTACAAAATAATGGAAAATAAATGTTATTTCCCACAAAATTTATCATGCAAAATGAAGTTTGTGTAAACTTTACAATGCTTAAAGATTGGGAGTTCAAGCAAGATGATTGATTTTCATGCATGAGAGAAGTATTATTATGTATGAAAGTTAAATGAATGTACAAGGGGGCCCCATTAATCTATTTATAGGTGTGTAACCCCCTGTTCTATGCATGAATGCAACTTATTTGAATAACCTAGACCAAAATTTGTGCAACAAGCCGGAAAATTTCACAAATATCAGCATTCTCCTTGAAATCTGACCCTCTGATTCCTTATTAGATCCAATTTTGAGGGGGTAGTTTATTGTAATGAAAAATTATTCTCGACCTTTGAAACATATTTTTCAAAAATCAAAGTAAAAAACTAGTCCCATGGGACCATTCCAAAGAAAATCGAATGAGTATGCACAATTTTTTATGTTTTCATGTATCTCTCAATTTTTGCATGCAAATTAATTACATGATAAAGGAAATGTCAAACACATCAAGTTATAAAAATACTAAAAATCCCTAAAAAAGGTCCCAAGTTGAGAACAACTTGCTACACTAGAAGGAAAATCCAATTCTAGTGAAAAAATCATTTATGTGACAAATGATACATTAAATTTCATCCTTACACAATAATATTCTAGTGGAAAATTCATGATATTTGCACAACCCATATTTTCATTATCAATATAGAAGTTACATGACATGGTAAATGTTTCATGGCCTATCCTTAGGTAAGATAGTTTTTCTATAAATAGATCATCACCCCCCCCCCATTTTTTAAGATGGGCCTCTGGAAGTTGAAGCCTCAATATCTTGGTTGTGAAACATTTCTTTTTTGTAAACTTGTGAAACTCCAACACCCCATGGATTCCTATAGGTAGTGAACTTGTGTGATGGTCCTTAAATAGGCCCAAAAACACTTTGTAATGTGTTAGATATATCCTTAAAAATATACCTTGATGGTTGGACCATTTTCATAAGATAAATTTTATTTATGCAACCACAAGATTTTCATAACCTCAAAAGTTGTACACAATTATTCTCTATGGATCCTTTAATTTCCCTTATGTGCGAGTCCATGACACATAAAACATTCAAGGTTATCACAACTCTAAATTTTTGAAATAAAACTTCTGATCCCTCAACCCAATACCACCTTCTACCAGACATAGTTGTGTGAAGTTGAGTGCTCAAGTGCCCTGCACCAATCCAAACTAGGTTCATCCATGAAAACCATACCTACGTGACTGGTATCATTAACCCTCATATCTAGACCCTTCATTCAAATCACGGTTCAGGTATCTTTTTTACCTTCTACTCCAAATCATGGTAACCCTAACCTCAATATCTCTGCCTACTATTTGAAATGGGAAGTGTTTATGCCTTGTTCCACACAAAATCACCTACAGAGTGAACATGAAATCCTTGGTGGTGCATCATCAATGGAAATATATTTATTTTACCTTTGATGAGTGGATGTGGAATCCCTACATATTCCTCTCCCACCACCCTTATTGGGAATGGCCTAACCCATGCGTAAGTCCTAACCACATTCGAGTTGTAATATTTTAAAATTCATAAAACTAGATTCATAGTCACACAACATTAAACTATTTAAAAATATCCTAGTTTCATGGTTTTAAATTGTATGAAAACATCATCTATGTAATAAATTAAATAGTAACATTAACCAATGTGAAAATAATAGGATCCCTCAGTTGATAAGAATGAGATGATCCCGCACCTTTTGGAAAAATTATATGCATAAGCCCCACACCATCCTTTGTTTTTTCTCATTTCATGACACAATAATCCTTAACATGTTATTTTAAACTACATGGAATATTAATTTCACAAAGAATTAAACTATGAAGTTAAAATATGTGGGTTTTGATACCTGTATCCTAATAGGGTATGTAGGATACCTCCCTGAGGTTCAATCTTGACATCCCAACACTATTATAAACATTTTTATATTCCCCATAAGATTAAAAAACCCAAAAGTGTGATAATTTCCCCTATAAAAACACTAAATCCCTTACCACCCAAACTTGAGGTCCCCATAGGACTTTAACACCTTTATGTTATTCACACTTATATTCAACCTATTACATGATGAGCGTATATGGGGAAACATCCCCACAATTCTTTAAACTTGTAATTTCATCCCCCCATAAGACTTTAAACCTATTATCATGTCCTCAAAAAAATTTAAACCTACAATAATGTTATAAAAGTTCTTTAAACCTATGATATCTCTTAACGAATCAGAATCTCTACCTCATGTAATGAGTATGAGATGCCCCATGTGTTGACCCTAGAAGGAATTATAAAGAAATAATAAATTTATTTTCCTAAAAAAATTGAATGCCTTCTGTAACATAATATAAACATGAGTCACCCTATTTTGTGACTACAGGATGTTCGATTCATTGATCATTAGATGGCATATTCCCCTCATGTAATTTTTATTCATAAAAAACATAGTATGTGTTGGGTCTTCCACTTAAGATACCTCATACATGAGATACCCTCAACCCTGAAAGAGGAAGCCTCTTCTAGATTCCCAGCACAACTAACATCCAAAAACGATTATACATGACCAACATTGTCATCATCTCTAAATGTTGGTAGATTTAATTTCATGACAATAAGCGGAATAATTAATCAGTTTCCAATTTAAGGTAGAATTAGGAATGAGATTCCTGAACATGTCTCAAGTTTATATGGGAGACATGAATGATGAAACAAACTATGAGAAGGAATCCATGGAAGGAGAATATTAACTACCATCATCTTGTTATGATCAAGGAGCCAGCATAATAGACCATGGTGGTTGAGGCTACCCACCTTTGGAATGTGGGAATGTGGGGGCACCAAACTAAAGGAGTCATGACTATTCCATGTATGTGAACCACTGCAAGGAAGAAAATTCACACCTAATTTATTCCATATAAGAAGCATCAGAAAAAAAAATCCTCTATTTTAGTTAGTGGATGGAAATAAAAGGAATAAATTTGATAATGGGTGTGGTGTACAATGTAATGATTTTCCCAAAAGTAAACCAAATGGTATATGAGGTGGAGTGAAAAATAATATGGCCATGATCACCCATCTATATAAAGAAATTAATGATAATGTGAACTATTTTGATATCCTGAATTCTCCATGGAAATAGAAACTTTCTATTAATTATTTAATGCGATAACATCTAACCCCATTTAGTGATTCTTTTAACCCACTAATTGATAATAAATGGATAAATGAAATAAAGTATATATTTTCCATTATCTAGTGATCAGATTATGATAAGATTTTCCAAGCTATGTATTATTTGTAGATTGATGTTGACCAACGATATACCCTCATTAAGAATATGATTCAAAATGAAAATTTTGACTCTATGGAATGGGAGTAGTTCAATAAAATATTCTTCATTAAATATTCTCAATATAATATTCACAAAAAAATAGATCAATAATTCATATATCTAAAATGGTATTATGATAAATCCATTAGTATACATAAAGAAAAAGTTCACAAGAATCACAAGGTACACCTCTAGTTTTATTACTAACAATGAAAGAATGATCGACCACTTCCTTAATGGACTAAAACCAAGTATTATAAAATAATTAACTATAAGAGACATTGAAAGATATGAATAAATTGTTTGCTGTACACTTAAGGTAAAAATGGAAACTAGACACTCTCATTATTCTCAAGATTTTTTTGATAAGAAATGAAAAAAGTATTTTTAAAGAAATTTGAATGATAAATCACAAAGGAAAATTCGTCTTCCTACATGTCTAAAACACAGGATAAAGATTATAGAGAACATTATATAAGTAATAGATAAATGATTCAAGTGTAAAATAGAAGTTAATTGATCATGTTAATGTCAGAGAAATATAAATATGACAATTAAAAAAATGGTAAAAAATAAATTTCATCTTAATTAAACACCCACACATCAATGCTTCAACTGTAAGGAGTATGGAAAATATTTGAATAAGTGCACCAATCTAAGGGTTAATGATGACAGTCAATGTTAGAAACCTTCTAATCTAGGGGTTAAAGGTAGGTATTATGAAATCACTAATACTGAAGTGGGTCCTAAAAATAAAGTGGTGTAAGGTACACTCATCTTCCACTCATGAACTGAAAATTTACAAAAAATTTATGGTTCTACCCACTCATTTATATATAGAAAATTTTACAAGATATTCAATGATTAGATATCAGATAATTAAAGAAAAATTTGAGTAGTGTGAAAATTACATCCTAAATATACAACTCATATATGATAAAAGTTAGTGGGAGTATGTTTCATGAAAATATTATCATTATCCCTTTAGTCAAATTTGATTTGATTTTGGACCTGGATTGGTTCTCTCCATAAAGAGGTCAAATTAATTACCATAATAGAAAACTAACATTTCATATAATAAATAAACCTATGATTTTCTATCGATAAAAGGTTTACTTGGAACTCCCTATGATGATTACTTCCATTATATGGTTCTTAATACCCAATCATGAGAGTTATTTAGCTCAAATATTTGGATATAAAAAACAAAAATGGGATATTCATATTATAAAATAAAATATGAATTTCTATATATTACCCAAGTTAGGGAGGTTGATATCTCATTAGAAATTATATCTTATGTCATGTCCTTCTATAGATACCCTTTGATATTTTCACTAATGAGTGATAATTAAAATTTTGAGGGAATAATTTATTTAGTAGGGGATGTAATAACCTAGGTTTTAGGACACATTTTTATTTCTCAAATTATATGTCCATAATTTTAAATAATGTTTTTATATTATTTAAAAATAATTAAAATTGGTTTGGAAATGAAACATAAAATATATGAATCAAACTAACAAAACTTTATTCATTTATAGTGGAACATTGCAAAAAAGGTATATGTAAATATACATTACATACCATGAAATATTTCATACCAAACACGATTACATCCATTAAAAGTTCATAAATTAAAATGGGACTATAAACAAAAAATTATAATACCATTACAACTAGGAAATCTCTTGGATTTTCTTCACTCTTGAGGATTTTCATTAGAATAACTAAACCTAAAATTAAAAATACATCATTAAAGGATAAACCATGTTGTTAAATATAAAATAAAAAATATGGGAATTAGAATTTTCATTTAAGGGGTAAGAATGGAATGAATTTATAGGAGATATTGGGGGTAACATAGCCATTATAAAGGTTTATATGTTCATTAGAAATATTTTCATTGTATACATGGTCATTGGGTGTAATGGATCAATTTTTTCCTTTTAAAACCTTTAAATTTTTTAGGTTATATTTTTTAGTCTTGGTACTAAGTCAGTATAAGATTCCAGGGCCCAAAGAGGCTTGATATTTATATAATAAAAATGTTAAATATTATATATCACATATTCCCAGTTCTTCTAAAACAATATAATAACTTTAAAATTTGTAATGGGAATTATAATACTTATTTTAAATTTGTAATGAGAGTTTTACCCTAATGTGGCATAACCTTTTTTATCATCTTGTTAAAGAACTTTCATGGGAGTATTAATAAATTGATAAATTTTATTTATCTATTTATTGTTTATTTAATTTTCCAGACAAAGCCTCATTTATTTAGTACACATAATGTAAAATCCATAGATTTATCCACATAACCCTAAGGATTTAGAGGGTATCCATTTGGAGAATATTTATTTAGTTAATGAGATAGGATTGATGGTTGGTGATTGATGAGCTAAAGTAATTCAGGGATCTCGCCAACGAGATTGGTTTGGAATCATTCTTCATCATTAATCGATCCAAAATTGAGTTAGAGATTTTTTTGGATTAATCTCGTTTTTTATCCCATGTTGGACGTGAATCAATTAAACTAAAAAGAACTAATTTTTTGATTAATGGTTGATTATAGTTGATGTTTTTGTCATCCTAAAATTAGGAATTGATATTAATTTTTTGATACCTCGTTATTCTTGTGTGTTCTTCATTTCCCTAGCTAATAAATATAATCCAATATAAGTAATGGATAACATTAATTATCACTTTTTGATTTTTGTTCTTTTCTCCCAACATTCTTTGTTTATTCACAGCTAACATTTCGTTTAGTTTGTGGTTTTATAAATACCTAGAAACTAATCATTGTGTATTTGAACATTGGTGAAATGGATCATTTTTATCATGTAGTTTTGATATTGATGGAATGTTCATGGTGTGATGACTATAACATATGATTGAGTGATTTATTAGTGGAGGTCGGTTAATGTGTTTATCATTTTAGTGATGTGGAGAGACAAAAAGATGATTCCTGAGTGAATCGAAAGCTATAATTCAGCCACTAGTAATTACTAATCTTGATCTTGTCTAGATCCATGTTTATTATTATTTTTGTGGTGGAATCAGATGTATCATAGGAATTATTAAAAACTCGTGGAAAACTAATGATCTCAGGAAATCCCCAACATACAGAGTATGTACTATAGAGAAAACATGTTGTATAGTCTCATAGATATGGTGGCTTGGGTTTTGTGAAAATTAAATATCAATCACTATGTATGCCATATAAATTCCATGTGAAATATTTTTAGTAGCTCAACTTGTACCCTTGAGGTACAAAAACTCAAACATGTCCAATTTCTTGGGTACAGATGGAGTACATAGACACAACCAAGTACATGGACACAACCAGAGTACTTAGAAATGACCAGGTACATGGGCATGACCAAATTACATGGGTACTATCTAAATTACATGAGAATATACCATAGTACATGGGCATGGTCTGGAGTACACCATTCAACCCATGATAGAATATACACACCATATACTTCTAGTACATGACAGGTACTTTTATCAAGGTAGTTTGAGACCCTCATTTTATTCAGTGTGGACTAGTATATCTTGGGTGCGTCTCCTTGGTACATCCCTATAATGGTATAGAGAGGCATCACATACTAATCCTAGGATTTAATCCCATCTATGTGATTAGTCTTGAATAGAGTTCATGAATACCTTTGTGTGTCCTGGGTGTGATCCTTTATCATCTTCTTTATTTATGTTGTGTTAGGAATCCCATAATAATTTTGTGGGAGTGTGATCCCTATACTATAAGGTTTACATTGGTTATGGTTAGGAATCCCTAATAAGCTCTTGGTGAGATCCCTTATATATGTATCAGTGTCTTTTAATATCCAATGTCTGCTACTTCATGAAATGACCCAATGATCATGACCTCTCAAATGATCACCATCAGTAGTATCAAACTTGTGGAGTGAAATCTCATAGATGAGAATTACCTTGAAGCCTCGAGCAAGATCTTAGATTGGAATTATGTTTATTAAATTACCATGAGACTTGGATTTTATTTGACTATATTTGGATTACTATTGTTATGTCTCATGTTATGATTTTTATACCTTGTGATTATGAGCTGACTTCTCTCTTCATTCTTTGTGTTTAGTGATTTTCAGGTGTCCTACTGAGTATTGTTATACCCATCCCTACATGGGATCTATCCACACAAATCATGTATTATGTAGATGATAGTTCTTTTTTAAAAATATTATGTAGACCAAAAGAAGTTTGATCATAGTGAACTTGATAGACTATGGTTCATATTGGGTGTTTCATTTGATAATAGTTCCCTCCTTTTTAGAATGTTAGACTCTTTTTACAGTTTTAATGGTATTTTATTTATCCCTTTATGCTTTCCCATACTTATTTCATACTCTAATGTGGGATTTTATTAGTATGCATGAATCTTGGTATCATTTTCATCTTTCCTTTCAGTGTTATCTAGTGTGTAGACATGTGTGCTTATGTACATGTAGGTTAGAATATGGCCTCCCATGTGTTTGATATTCCTACTTAGTTCTATTCACCAGTATCTAGCCTATTAGAGATGGGATTATGGTGTTACAATTGGATTAACATTGGCCATCCATTCCCTGATAGGTTGGGTCATGATGAACTAGTATCAGAGTGGATCATCTTATGACCATAGTTTGGATATTTTCAAGCTGTGAGGATTGGTTTGAGAAATCAAGAAGTGCTGTTAAAGTGTCTTGAGTTCAGATCTTAGACTAGGTAATCTAGTATTGATGTGGAAACTAACATATCCATTCACCAATACTTTGAAAACATTCTTGTTTGCTTTTTACATGTATTCACTAGTTATAGGGAAAACATTGGTACATGCATCATATAAGAATGGGTTTTGGTTTCTATATCCTTCATTAGTCAGCTCCCCAAATATACTATTTGACTATGGTATAACTTGAATTTTTAAGATTCCTCTATGATGATATCCATCTAGGATTTCACAAAAGGGTCTTGTGAATAATCTTTTTAGTGATGAGGCTTCATATTAGTGGGAAATTTTAGGAGGCGGTACCTCCAGGTGGTTTACCAATCTTACCACCACCCATTGAGAAGTAGGTTGTACTGAAATAACTGGAAGGTGATATGTGTGGACTGAGTGAAATTCAAAAGTTTCATTAGTATATACCCCTTATGTTTTTGTATGATCTAGACCCCTAAGAAATAGAGGACTAGGTTGAGGTAGTTGGAAGAATTTCACACCTTTTTAGGAACCCTCGTGATCATATGGTGGTCCTAATAGCAAGACTTTTCTATGGATCAATGGGTTAATGGTGGAGTATGGTGACTCAGACGCATGATTAAGTGAATCTTTATTAGATATATTTTTAGAATCTCTTTAGGTAGGAGTTCTACCTAACCACATTGAGAGTGGTACATGTCCAATAACTTCTAGAGATTTAGTAAGGCAGCATGATATTTATAGAGTATACGTTGAGCATTATAACCTCATGTGATACTTTATAGATATGGTTCATGATGCATTATTTTGAGAATGGGTATTTGAGTGTGAACTATGCTATGATATTCAAGATAGTGTCATATCTCTCTGCATTTGTACGTATACTAGTGTTTTATAGAATGCCTTAGTAGTGGAGATCATTCTAGATGAATATATGCAAATAATTTGTGATATTAGTGGGAACCCTAAATCTAAGACTTCATAAGATAGTGGATGAAACCAAAAATATGGATCCAAGAATGTGATGAACTTTAGAAGATAGTATCATTATAGAGGTTCTATAGTTCAAGGCTCTCAGAATGGTTTCAGTTAGCCGATGGAGATGTGGTGGTTCTCCTATGATGGGCGGGGACATATCACATAGGATTGTCAAACTTTTCATTCATCTGATAGGGATATGGTTAAAAATCACCTAGTTAGAGGAATAATTTGTGTAAGTGAGTTATTTGGAGTGTTTAATGTGGAAGAGTGGGAGGTAGAGTAAAAGGAGTTGGCTGATGATATGATATGTTTTCACCACAACCCCCATGTGGTCCACACCTGGCTCAGGGAACTGGTGATTAGGGATAAGGTAAGTTGTTTTATTTAGAGGCTAATGACCTAGAATATCATGGGATGATTTGAGGTATGACCTATGTTTTCTATGACTTAACTATAGTATTGATAGAAATAGGCACAGGTCATTGATTTCTTTCCACATCCCTTGTTCGAGATACGGAGATTTCGGTGAATCCATTAGATCAAACCTTTCTCTTAACACTCCTACCAGAGGGGATTTAGTAATAAAACACTTCTATAAATAGTGTGACCTGACCCTTGGAGGAAAGACATTTCTTTGGGATATTTTCTTTAATATTATGATTCCTTATTATTTCATCTTATGTATGGAGTAGCTATCTATAGTTCATGCATATATTGATTGTTTCAGGTGAAGGATGTGGTGCATACATGTTGATAGGATGTGGTTTTCTTTTTTTGGTGAGAAGGGAACCCATGTGAAGAAATATGGTCTCATACATAGAAGGATATAACATATTACTAGTCAGTTATCTAGTATTATCCTTGTATTAGCATATAATACGGGTCTTGAGATTATTGAAGTGTTGGAAGAGTATGAAAAAGTATTTCCTAAGGATGGGTCAGGCTTACCTCCCCACAGAGAGATCAAATTCTATATAGACATTTACTAAGGTACTGCCTCGATATATGTGCCAGTATATTAGATGGATCTTTTGGATATTTTTGGTATTAAGGTGTAGTTTTAGGAGTTTAAGATTAAGGGATTTATCAAACCTTTTTTTTCCCACTTGGTAGATCCGATTTCTTTCACCAAGAAGGTTGATGGTAGCTTGATGTAATTTTTGGATTATTATCACCTGAATTGGGTGACCATCAAGAATAAGTATCCACTTACAAGAATCATTGACCTCTTCGACCAATTCAATGAGTCGTGGTGGTTCTAGAAGATTTATCTTAGGTTGGGCTATCACCAGCTCTGGGTTTGAGATAATTATATACCAAATATATAATTATGATGTAACTAAGATCAATATGAGAAATTAGTGATTCCCATTGACATGATGAAAACCCCAGTAGTGTTCATGAGACTTGTGAATTATATATTTCAGCATTTATTATACCAGTTCATTGTTGTCTTCATTGATGAAATCCTGGTATACTTGACTTTATAATAGAAGAATGTACTATATTTAAATATGGTCCTAGGCATACTCTGAGAGAACCAAATTTATGGGAAGATCTAAAAGTGTTAGTTCTAGATTCTATAGTCCCACTTCCTAGTATATTTCATCACATAAAAGGGTGCAGCAATGGACCAATAAATTTTTGAGGTAGTGGTGGCTTTGGATACACCCAATAATGTGTCATAGGTGTAGAGAATCCTTGGGTTGGCATGTTTCTATCATAAATTCATACCTAATTTCTACAGTTTATTAGCACCCATGACTTATTTGACCTAAAAGTGATATATTTTCATATGTATGGAAAGGTGTTAATTGGATTTTCAGGAGTTACGACAGAGGTTGATGAGTACCCCAATCTTGAGACTTATAGAGGAGGTTCTTGAGTATACGTTGTTCTATAATGTCTCTAGGAATGAGATTCAATGTGTTTTTTTGTAGAGGAAATAAGTGATTACTTATTGGTATTAGAAACTGAGAACCCATAAGAAGAACTATGTGACCTATAATCCTGAGCTAGAAGTGGTGGTATTCAACTTGAATATGTGGTGATACTATCTTATGGGTGAGTGCTTTATCATCTCTTATAACCACAAGAGTCTCACGTACATGTTCTCATGAAATTATTTTAACATGAGACAAAGGTGGTGGATAGATTTCCTCTAGGATTATGACTTCGATATATTCTATACTCCCAATAAGGGGAATATCATGGAAGATGCTCTTATCATGAGAACATGTTCATGGTTATTGAGTGTGGAATTTGAGCAATTGGTCTTGTTACATTTTTCATTAGTGGATGAGGATGTAATATATTACCTACAATCAATGGTTATTACCCCTACACATATACAACATGTTAGGGAGGCTCCATATATGGATACCAACTATCAGGACACACATGTTTAGATATCTACTGGACATTCCCCTGATGAATTTTCAAAATGTGGGGATCAGGTAATTCTTTTCATAAGGAGGAATATGGTACCAATGATTTCATGGGATAAGGTTTTGATGGATTTTCATACTTCCCCATTAAAAGTATATCCAGGATTTTTTAATATGTATTAGGAATTTTAGCGTCAGTTATAGTGTCCATGAATTAAGAAGTGTGTAGCAGAGTCTTTCTCTCGATGCCTCACATGTTAGTAGGTGAAGGCTTAGAATTAGGTTATAGCAAGCTTAGCTCAAACCATTGAGGTACTAGATTCGAAGGGGGATGGTATATCCATAGACATTGTGGTGAGGCTTCCATGATTGCCTAGAATACATGATTCTATCTGGGTGATTGTAGACTGACTCACCAAGTTGGACCACATCCCAGACATCCGAGTACAGAGTTCGGTAGAGATATTGGGATGACTTTATATTTAAAAGATATTATATCTTCATTGAGTTCCCTTAGTGATCATTTCAAATCAAGATTCTTATTTCACATCATGATTTTGGAGAGAATTTGAGGAGGCATTTGAGAATCAATTGTGTTTCAGCATGGTGTTTCACCCCCAGACAGATTGACAAAATGAGTGAACCATTCAGGTTTTAGAGGACATGCTTCAGTCTTTCATGTTGAATTTTGGATATAGCTAGTAGGATCAACATTCATTGGTTGATTTTGAATATATGAAAAGTTACCACTCCACCATTGGTATGGCACCATTCAAGGCCTTGTACGGGGGAAACTGTAGGTCGCCACTTTGTTGAAAATATTTAGGGGATTCTTTTCTCATGGGATCAAAGTTGGTGCGAGTGATAATAGAGAAGTTGCATATCATATAAGGGTGGATAAATACTTCCCAAAGATTTTATGATTCCTATGTTGACTGATGATGGAGGCCTTTAGAGTTAAACAAGGGAGACCATGTATTCTTTAAGGTATCACCTCGATAAGGATCGAGGATATTTGTTCAGGGTAGTAATTTATCTCTAAGGTTCATTGGACCTTTCTAGATATTTCATAGGTTTGGTGATCTATAATACCTCTTGTCCCTACAACAACAGTGAGACCATATACATTATGACTTTCATGTGTCATAGATAAGGAGGTTTGTGAACGACCCATCCCATGTTATCAACTGGGGTGAGTTATAAATTGAGGGTAGATCTACCATCAAATATTACATAGTAGAGATCAAGGATCGGTATTAGAATATCCTTTTTGGGTAAGTGATTCATTTGGTGTTTTTCTGGTGGAAGCACAATAATCTTCAGGAGATCACCTAGGTGCAGGAGAACCCTATGCGATCTCAGTGCCCTCACCTATTTTAATTGGTTTTTACTTTTCACAAAGAAAATATCAAAGTTTTGGATAATATAATCACTCTATTTTTTCATTTTAAAACTTTGTAATATTTTAAAGAATATTTTTGATGCTACGTGCTAAATTGGCATGGGATTCTATGGCCTGAGGAGGCTCAGTATTGATATAATAAAAGTATTTTATTTTTTATATCATGTACGATTTTTTTTAAATAATGTATTATCTCCCAAATAGAGTCCCATATGGGATTTATAATACTTCCCTTAAATATAGAAAGTGGGTTTCACCCTAGTCATGACATAACCATTATCGACATCAGGTGTTTTGTTAAAGAGACGTCGTGGGTTGATTAATAAACTAATAAATAAATTTATTTAATTAATTTTATATAACTAACCTCCTCTATTTAATCCCCATTATGATAAATACCTAGGTTTAGCTACATAACTCTAAGTCTTTTTAGAGGATCCATTGGGAGAAGATTTATTGGGTGAACGACATTAGATTGAAGGATGGCGATTGGTGTTCCAAAGGAGTTCATGGATCGAGCTAATAACAATTTTGTGTAACCATTCATCATTAGGTATTGATCTAGACTCAAAGTAGGATGTTTATTTTATTTTTGTTAATCTAATTTTTTTGTCCCTTGTTGAACTCAAATCAATTATCCTAATAAGAATTAATTCATGGATTGATGGTTAATTATGATTGAGGTTTTTATCTTCATAGAATGTGAAATTTATATTCCTTCATTGATACCTATTTATTTTTTTGTGTTATTATTTTCCCTTTACAATGAATGGAAACTAATCCAAATAATGTCTGACTTTCATTCTCAATGTTGGTTTTTTGTGCTTTTCCTTCCATTTTATTCATGTTTAAATCACTAAAATTCTGTTTGGTTGGTGTTTTGACAAATACCAAGAAGCTGGTCATTAAACTTTTTATATTTGATGCAATGGATCATTTATGTGGGTGTGAGTACAGTATTGAGGTCATGATTGAGGTTTGATGAGTATGATGGATGATCTGGTGATGGATCAGATGAGGTCAGTTCAAGGGTTTAAAATTTTGAATATGTGAAGCAATAAAGTATGATTCCTAAGTGAATCAAATAAAAAAATCCATCCATCGGTGATGGAAAGTCTAATTCAAGACTAGATTCATGTTTATCGGTGGTCTTAGTAGTGGAATCAGAGGCGGTGGTGATGTGATCAGAAATACGATTTGTACCAGGTGTTTCATTTGAAAGTTGTCCCATCCTTTCTAGTAGTTTTTTCTCTTTTTACAACTTTGGTGGTCTTGTATTTGGCCCTTTATTCTTTCATGTACTTGTTTCATACTCTAATGTGGTATTTTAGTAGTGTTCAAACATCTTGGTATTAGTTTCATATTTACATTGAGTATTATCCTGTGTAAGGAGATGTGTGCATGTGTACAAGTACTTTTGGCTAATACCTCTCATGTGTGTGATATTAATACTCAGCAATAGTCACCAGCCTCTGGCCTATTAAAGGTAGGATTAGGGTGTCACACATGGCTTAAAACTATCCAGGTGTACCCTGGTGGGTTAAATTATGACATTGGGTATGAATTTATCCAATATTTATATTTAATTATTGTAATTTTTAGTTGTAAATAGAAAAAAAATATAATTCTAGAATTAAACAAAGAGGATAATATTTAATTAAAATATTTTTATAATATATATGTGTGTGTGTGTTTCATATTATTATTAGGATTTTATATATTCAAATATTTATTTTAATACTAATGTATTGAGAGAAATAAATTCATAGAATATTAATAATTAATTTCAATAGGATTTGGTTAAAATTATTTATGGAAATAAAATCTTTCGATGAACTATTTTTTAAGTAATGTTTTTTTTCTTAATAAATTAAATTGAACACTATTTAATAATTATATTAATGAAACATATTTATTATATATAAAAAAATAAATTATTATTCACTTAACTATTTTTTCTTGATATGGAATAAGAATAAATTCTTTTATACTTAGAGAATTCATTTCTCCATGAATTCTTTTTATGTGTTAAGAATTTTTATATTAAAATCACTTTTCATCAATTTTATAAATTTAATATAATAAAATGGATTTAATATTTTAAAATAATAATATTAAAATTATTTAATATGGTAAATTTCATTTTTATTCATAGTAATAAGTTACCAAGGTAAAAATTAGTTACCGCAGTAAGGGTAAAAGGGTTATTTTCGATGAAATGTTTTTATAAAATTTTGTATAATTTTTATATAAATAATTTATTTTTATCTATTTTAAATTATGAATCTGATTAATATACATATATATATAGATTAATACTCATTTAATTAGTAATTTATAGAAAATAACAATAATAACTCTAAATGATTAAAAAGTAATTTTTCTACAAAAACTGTTTTTCTATATATTATATATTTTAATTTTAATTTTAATTTTATCGTATTGATAAGTTTAATTGTATTACATGAAGTCCAAATTCAGAATTAGTATTTAAAAATTTGGTAAGAAAAGTTTTTTTATATTTTTAATAAAAATATAATTACCATGGAAAATAATTAAACAAGTTAACAAAGGGTTAAAAGAGGTAATCCTACATGGAATGAATTTTTCTAAATTAATATGGCACATAGAAATTATATAATAACTTTTTTGGGTGGTAAGATCATACCCATATTTCTCACCAACATTTCCTCACCTCAATTACCTAACTCACATGTGATTACATCTTTACCTCTCACCTAACTATAGTTTCCAAGGAAATGTACCTCATTTTCACCTATAAGAGGATCTCACTTCCAACCATATAAAAAACTTTATCCCTTAGAATTACTCTTGAACATCTACCCATTTTACTTCTCCTAGAATATTTTTTCACATTTGTAAGCTCATGTTCATAAGAATAATGTTTAATTCCTTCATTCTGAGAGAATTCATCATGGGAAGGAGAAATTTTTCTGAAGTAGGTAACACGTTATTCTTTATAATTTTCATTTAATTTCTCATTTATACTCTTAATAAACCAAATTATACACTATAATGATGTTATATTATCATAATTATGATTTTGTTAAAGTAATATTTTTATTATATAACTTCATACTATTTCTCATTCATTAGTATAACACGTTCTTATATGTGTTGGTTAAACCACCTACATTAATGATTTTATACTATCTTAATTGTTTCCATGATAAATATTAATAAGGAACTTAGTGAAAGTAATATATTATATTAAAGAGTAATATATTTCATGGAAATAATTTTATAAGGTTGAAATAAAAATAAAAAGGCGTATCTTAATTTTTTCCATGATAAATAGTAATAAGGAACTTAGAAAAAGTAATATATTATATTAAAGAGTAATATATTTCATGAATATAATTTTTTAAGGATGAGATAAAAATAAATATTCATCATAAAGTAAATCGTGGTTATCAGTCAATTTCCCAAAAAATACCTATTGTGAATTCCATTATCACAATATACCAATGATTTACATTAAATGAACATGAGGATTCATAAATAATTAAAAAAATGATTTAAATACCTTTTATAATCTCGGAATGATAAAATTAGTATCAACGAATGGGAACTGACATCGCCAATATGAAATATGTCTGATATAATCAAAATTACTAAATTTTATGATAAAAATAAACATTAACTAACTAATATGTGTTTAACTAATTATTATAATTAAGTAATTTAAAAGGTTAATATAAATAAATAAGGTTTTTAAATAAGTTATTAATATTTTTATGTTTTTTATACAGAGGTTTAAAGTGATTATGTGCAAACTTGGATTAAAATGTAAGGGTTTTATATCCACTCTCATTTTGAATTTAAGAATGTTACGAATAAGTTTTAATATAGGAAAATTGTATGATATTTTTATCTAAAAATTACTCTATTTTATTCTCCTATTTTTATTCATAATTCTTACATGTCCTCTTCCCATTTTACTTCCCCTTTTGGTTCTTAATTTACTTGAAGTGATGCTCATAATAGACACCAACCTAACCTCTACTTTTTAATTGAGAATATTTATTATTCATGATTATATTCTTTATTTTTTTATAGACATCCTTATATCTACATATAATATTTTTTATGGTATTTTTAATATACATTATTTTATTAAAAAATAATCTTCTTTTAATGTTCTTAGCATGGTCATTTTCCCCTAACATTGACCATCTTTAAAAAAATGTAAAATAAATACTCTTTTTGAACATTTTCTATACTAATTAATTTTCCCACTTTCATTGTTGGTTTTATTTAAGAAACTTCCACTCTAAGTTTTAAGTTTTTTATAAAGTAATTTATATCCCCATTTTTTATAAAAAAATAAAATATAAGGTATAAAAAATATAAAGAGTATTAGTTCTTTTTTTCAAAGTAAATTTTAATACTCTTATTATAGTATTTTTCTCTATGTCAACATCCTTTAATGATTATTATGATTCAATGAGAATAAAATATAATGATACTATCTATTATATTTTTCTATATAGATTATAAAAAATTGTGGATGTTTTCATGAAACACATTTCTTTTTCATGGGTTAATTAAGCTATGATGGAATTATAAATGATTTAAAGTTCTTATGAAATGAATATGTATGGTTTATCATTATGTGATGGGTGGGTATGATATATACCTCTAATGTATTGGGTAATTTTTTATACCTCATGAGCTCAAAACGGTGCATCGGTAGTCAACCCAATATCAAGAGTATATAGGTGGTCAGCCCAAGCCCAAGGGTACATGGGTGGTAATCCCAATCCTAAGGGTACACAGGTGGTCATCCCAAGCCTAATAAATTACATGTATGATTTTTTAAGTCCTACTATATTATGAATAGGTGGATAGTCTGGTTCGTTATGTAATAAATGTTCTTATGTTTTACGCTGATTTTAGTTTATACTCATATCTATTTTATATTCTTATGTTATGCCACATGTGTTGGTATTGGACACATAGTAAAATACCAAAAGTTCAGCAATTTAAAAGAATTTATACTACAATAAACATCAAGACATTTTCAGCAGTGTAAAAAAAACCCAACTATTATCCGAGGATCCCATGTAATTTAAATTAATCACAAAAAAATAAATTTAAACCATACATGATGAATTTTTTATCATAAATACATTTCTATCATCATCAAAAATCACTTATTGAGGGAAATAAACTCAAAACCATCTATATAATATACACACATTCCAAAATCTTGTGGATTTTTATCATTGTACTCTAATTACTAGTACAGGGAAACAATGTTCTCTCCAGCATCACAAGGATCAATAGATCACCGTATCTTAGATTCTGGGAAAAAAATCTTGAATCAAGGTGACATGATCCTTAATTTTTCTCTCTAGAATTTTATATATAGGGTATAGAGTCTCTAAAATTCTATAAAATGAATATCCCCTATAATTTGAGATTATTTGGGCAATAATAGTTTGGTTTAAACTTATTAAGATTACATTTAACCCTTCAATAAGATAACCATTCCTCAAACACCCAAAAATAAAACTTATAACAACGTAATCATATCAAAATGATCATAAGTAATTTATCAATTACTTGTAATATTAAAACTATGTTACATGATAAATTTTGAGTCATTTAATTAACTCATCTCCCCATAAATATTTAACGAACTTTAAATATAAAATATTGGTTTGAAAAAAAAATATTTATATTCACTGAATTAATTGTGAATATACTAAGTAAATAAATTCATCCATTATTATTATAAACTCAACTTATATTGAATTTATTTATTTTCTTTGTGATTGTATAAAATCAAACATTACATAGACACTATCACGGGTCCCACCATGTCCTAAACTCTAATTTAGTAGAATTTTTCAAGATTATGAATACTCTTTGTGTGTAACCATATATTAAATTATCTCGATACTAGTGATTTATACCCACAAACTAGGATAAGTGTCTAGCGACCCATCAAGGATCCTAAAAAAATATGGTTAATTCATAGAAATTACAACCCCTTATAAACCTATATTGTGTGATATAATATCTTTGTATCACATTATCTTAGAAAGTAGGACACACAATTCATTTAACCATCCATTATTACTTTATTTTTTCATGAAATTTGGGATAGACTTACCTTCAATCACCATGGAAATAAATTTAATAAATTTATTTTCATCTAGGTCAAATTGGCTTGTGATATCTCATCTTTTATGAAAGAGACTAATCTTTTCTTGACTATTCAATCAATTACATACCACCAATGGCACACCCAACAAAAGATACCTCACCATAATATAATTTTCATGGTTTTAATATTGAATCAAAGTAAAATAAATAAAATGGTGAAAATTGATAATAATATTAATTCAAGAGACCAATACATATTCTCGTAAATAGGAACAACCAATGACACCCAAAACATTTTGTGTTCTTATTAGTGGGTTAGTCCTAATGATCTCATCTAATTGAGATCACCAAGTGTGAACCTCATGAGAAGAATTGTTTATGATTATAATCCCCCAACACATGATATTTAGATATCATCTATATCTAGTTAGTATGATGTATCTAGATCATAGGACACATTTTTTAGACTATTTTCATAGTATATTGAGATTCTTATTATATAAGGGAACTGCTATAACATTTTTGATATGACTAATAGTATAACTACATTATTATGTAAATAGAGTATATATAAGTGTAGGCACTTTTATGGTGAGTATAAATCATGTATAACTCTATATATAAATGATTTTGTAATAAAAAATTACAGTTCAAGTTGGGTCTAGGGAACTTACTTTCATAACATTCCCACTTTCACGAGATCCAACAAGTTAACCATAATTTTTTTTCTCTATAAAGATAAGATCATGCTTCTACAGAGTTATATATTTAGTCACTAGGTAGGAAACATTTTATGATATGGTTTTTCCTTTATCTATGACATTATAATGCCCCAACCTAACTCACTCTAAACAATAGTCATACCAAACCTTCATTGTACCTCAGTTCACCTCCTCAAATGCTAGAGGGTGCTAACTAGAAATGAGGGTCTATCGAGGTATTGTTGGGAGGATATACCCAATGTATTAGAGTAATAAAAAATATAAAATAAAAAAACATAATGTATATAATATATGAACATCTATCAAAGTATGTATACTAAATAAACAAGAAAAAATAATGAAATGAAATGCAATATACATCATAAATGGTCATTCTCAGAAAAAAAAGTATTGAAACTAATCGGTCACTGGGTTTATCATACATGAAAGATAAATAAATAATAATACTTGATTCTCTTCTCTTTATTAGAGACACACCTCATCCCAATCTCATATCTCATTCGATTTATCCCACTTGACCATACTAACCTAGTCCCAAACCTCATACCTTTTTATGCCTACAATAACCATGTAAGGACTACTTTAGTACGCATGTACAATGGTGGCCTAAGCTAGGAATAAGTAAAAAAATCAATAACAAACTTCCAACACAGTATCATACTAACAGGTATATCTAGTGATATGTGTAGGTGACATGATCAGCAAAAAATAAAAAATAATTTTCAAAATAAAGACAAATAAATAAATAAATAAATATACCACCGCAATACCTAATCTAGCCTGATGTCGGAATGTCTCTGATCACATCATGATGGATACACCTCCATTGAATCATTACTACCCCAGGTGGGTACACACATAACTCTAGTCATGCCCAAATACCATCTTTGATCCTCAGGTCAATAACCCAAATAAAAAATACATACTTATTCTAGAGCCTGAGTGTCTCTAATAATGGCCATCACCTTAGGGGAACCTTTATCCACTCACTAGGGATCACATGCTCAGACCTTCACTATGAAGAGTATAAAATCCTAAGGCATCACTAAGAATCCCTCACCCTTAATCCCTCAGTATGAATCTCATGGTGGTATCTAGGTATTCTTTTTGTTAGTCCAATGTCTGATTCCAAGTAGGGGGGTCCATAGGAAATCATATACATATAGGTGGGATTGATTTATAGGTGACCCAGGTAATTGAATAGATTACCCTCCTGGATCCCATAGTTAATAACTTGGGCATCCAATAAATCATGGCTCCTCATCCAACCTATCACTGGTGTAACCACTATATCCTAGGGGGTATCCTATAAATCTATCGAGGGGATACAATTGTAACCTTCAGGATTTCCAATATCTGTGCTCAGGGATATACACCCACCCAGAACCTCATACTTCCATTTGAATCCTAGGCATCCTAGGAATTTGTAATGGTCTATTAGTATTTCTATTTGAATACCAGGTTCCCTGAGTATTCTAAATATTCTCACTATATCAAATGAATCCCATATATCTTATGTATTTATATATGAATGAAATCACATGGATCAAATGTTGGATCATATTAATCACCTCTAGGAATCCACTATTGTATCAACTAAATCTATGGATTCTATTTAGTATATTAATATTCTAAAAAATATTCTTAATACCTGATCTTAAATATACTAGGCATCCTGGGGTGGCATCCAACTCAACAGTTGATTCTCGATCATCTTGGGTAATCACGATAGTGTCAGAACCAATGGATGATTATAAGGCATCTTGAAAAAACACATGTCATCATGCATAAAATAAATAAATATATAATGAAAATAAAACTAGGGTTGTTTTAACACCCATGAATTCCATTTTCATCACATCACCATTGGGATTACACATTGGTTCAGGTTATAAGGTGATAGTTACAACCATTACTACCCAATCACTCGCACATGCTCAAGTTTGATCAATTTATGGGGAACTCCCAAGGGTCTTCTCGGTCATAAAATCACTGAGTAACCCTCACTAGGGTACTCAATATCAATAATGTCCTTCAAACAACATTAATATCTCTAAGTAAATCATGTAACATGGAATTATCATCACAATAACCCAGTCATACCAGATACATATGGTAATCCATATTAGTATTGGTCAAAGAGATGGCCTAAGACCCCATCTTGGTCACCAAGGTCAGACTAGGTTGGTCTAATCACTAGACCTAATCACGACTAGCCTATGGTCTTTACACCTTGTCCTAATCACATAAAATAGCATTGGATAACTCATACCAAGTCAACACTATGATCCTATAAATTCTAAGGTATAATAATGTCCCCCCTAATGTTTTTGAGGGCCAATGTCATCTTATTCCACTGACCTCTTCCAGGTGGTGTAAAAAGTTCCTAAGAAGGGTCACTAAGTCCGAAAATATTATTCAAGTCATACCCCTCATGACAGATTTATACATCTCAAGGAACACATCAGGTTAAGGCCTTGATCTTCCATGGTCGAGGTATCGTGCTGGATCACTAAGTCAAAAATGAAAGACTCTTAGTTCTATCGAAGCAATAATTTTATTAATTCAACATCTAAATCAATTAAGTCTCAAAGTGTTCTATATTTTTCATTAAAAAATTCATTTAAATTGACTAACCAACACCCTAAATGGAATGAATGCACCCTTAATACAACATAAACAAAAAAATGATATCAATACCATAGGGTATGTATGGAGGAATGCCAACCTCAATCATAGATCTTTCCAAATTTAATTCTAAGGGATGAAAACACTATAAAGGCTCGTTGAGGCCTATCCAAGCTCAACTGAACCTGTAACAACCACCTAGTATCTTATATAAATTATTAACACATAAATTAATTAATAATAACATTTAAAATTAATTAATTAATATAATTTAAACTCTTCATAATTATAGATAACTCACTGGGCCTTAGTCATCCATTGAAACCTCAATCCATGGGGTGTTGGCCACCCACGACACACCCCTAATCCCAATCTGAGATAAATCCAAAACCATTAGCACAAAAAATAATGATAAAATCAATTAAATTTTGGGAAAAACTTAATAAAATTAATAAAAATGACAAACCTTGTCGAATCGTTATGAAACTAGGTGTAGATGGTATCTTAGGATTCCCTCATCATAAGAAGAAAGGAAGCCTCATCTCATTTAGATGATTCCTCTATTATATGGAGGAATAAAAACTGAAACCTAACCCATGAAAAATAAAAATTATAATGAGAAGAGAATAATAGGATTAGAGATCATCATAGGGTGATTCATACCTTGAATCTTGATGAAAACATCTCAAGAATATCCAAAAAAGAGAAGAACCAAGGGGTAAGGGAACCATAGTCGGTCGGGCTCACAAGATCAAAATGAGAGGGATGAGGAGGGTTTACCCCTATAAAAAATTAAAAGTTAAAATGTAAATTTTACCACATTTAAGTATATAGATTAGCTAGTTTGGTTACACCAGCTAGCCAGTGTCACCCCTATACAAGGGGGGTGCTACTAGCCAACCAGTAGCTATAGTAGTTTTACTGTAGCAGCTCGGCCACCCCAATATTCTTCTGATAAACACACTAGGTCCTTACCCAACCTATTCAATACCAAAAAACATGTCTAAATACACTCTTTTTATAAATTTTAACCAAAATAATTCTATTCCAGAGTCAAATTCTCAAACCAGCCTTCCAAAAGGTAGAAAATTCAAATTTTTCTTGAATGTTAAAATACCATGCGAAAACGAGGCACTAAAATATCCCCATCATACCACCTCCCATCCCCAATAAGTCTTTGTGGTCACCCAATTACACATACCAACCTATCAAAGTCATCAATTCATCATCAACTAACCTTGTACCAAATAAAATCACCAAACATGCTTCTAAAGAACAACCTCCAAAGTTTGGTGGTTAATCCATTGAACCATGATCTAACACTCATAACCATTATCAAAACATTGGGGTGGAAATTTCATGAGTTATTACATCAAAATACATGTTCATATCATCATCCAATAATCTATTATACTTATTTTTCTTTCCATAATAGGTCTTAGAGCATAATTTCCAATTCTAATGATTTGGTTCTTACACTATTGGAATTACCTATTAGAAATATGTACCCAAACTCCAATGATGGGCCCTATGTGGTTCCCAACTCACACACCCAAACAAATAGAAAACATCATTTAACATTGGTAATACTCATAGTTCATAATTATGAACCAAAACCAATGGGTCTTACTGCCCATATATGATGTCCCTGAAAAATCAAATTCCCATAGAAAGACCTAAATAATTCATTAAATATACATGTCTTGTCCAAAATGAGATACCTAATTTGGTTTCCAACTAACTACATTCAATATCATGAAAAATATTTTTCAAAACTCCTATATTTGACATGTCTCAACAATGTTTAGGCTCAATAACCAATGCATTTATAATTAATAGATCATGATACCTACATACCAAAAGGAATCATTTGATTGTATAAGTTTTCATACAACTATCGCTATCTCTCTCATGGTGTTTTCATGACCATGAACTCTCACCTATGGTAGTAATGATTTTATTTAAGTGAGTCTCATTGTTGTTATTAAATATCAAGTTGTGGAATAAAATTAAAGTTTAATGATCATAATGAAGGCTTTGAGTATCTTTGAATATGTTATTAATGTATCTTTTCATGTTTTAAATCCTCATATAGAGGATATAAGTGCCTTATAAGGCCATTCGTACAAGTGGAAGAGTATTTTTTGAGCTTGTTGAAGTTAAAAAAAATTCCTAGACCACCCCATGGTGCAATGTGTTTTAGTACAAAATGGTCAATTTCAAGCCATGGTGGAACAATCCATGGTGGTAAAGTTGAGAAGTAAGATGAAATGGACAAAAGTGGGTGGACACACCCATGGTATAAGGTGTTTTGAGGCCAAAAATCCAATAATTTTTCACTAGGGAATGTTTTAGGTTATGTATTCGTATGAAAAATTGAGGTTGTATATAATTATAGTAAAACCACTCTTGAATTTAGTCTTCAAAGTCTTAATTTCTCCCAGTGAATTAAATTTTTTTTTGATTTATATGAATAAAGTACTTGGTTGCTTGGATCTAATAATTGAAAAAATGAAACAAATATATCATCAAATAGATCTCAAAATCTCTCTCTAGAGATCATATTTTCTAAATTCTTCCTTCTCTAGTATAGAGTGTGTGCATATTGTAATATCTTCTCACCCTATTATTATTTATCATTATCTCTATATGTTATTCATATTACTTAGATATAATTGAGACTCAACTAAAATTTTATTACTTATATAAATCCTCCATTTTTCCTCATTATATTATAGGTTCTCATTACAAGTGGAGGTGTCAAGTTTTCTTACTGAAACCATTAAAATGAAAGGGACTATTCTCTTTGAGGTTTCTAGCTATACCTATTAAAAGGATAGTGTCAATTATATTATGGTTTCTTACTATAAAATTAAAAGTAATATTGTTTTGATATCTTGAATAATATTAAATTCAAGGTACTAGTATATTAAAACCACAATAAATTGAGGTGGTAGATGTAGGGGATTTTCTTGATCTATTTCTGATCTTTCTTAAAAAATTGTGTGCCTTTTACTTTACATATATTTATTTATTTATCTATTACATCATTTTAATATAGATACTCATAATTTCATAAATTAAATATGATAATTTTCACACTTAATCTAATTTTATATTATCTATTTAATACATATCAAATTTATTAATTATTGCATAATAGATTCCATTTCATGAATTTATTTATCTTTACAAAATCTTTTGATTTTAAAATTGGTGTTTGTTTTCATCTCTTTAACTTTTAAATGTAAATTCCCCCATACCCTCTTTCCATTTCAACTCTAACCCACACAAGTACCCACATCGGCATCTGTACACAACAACTAGTGCCATATCCTGAAATGGATCATTAGTTGACTGAACCCAATTAATTATTCTGGTGAGAACTAATTCATTCCCAATCTGACATAATTGGGTCATCATAAACCATCATGATCTTGAATCCCGTGCTCCAACTCTATCCATTAAGAAAATAGAATTTATGTCAAGCACTAATCTGGTTGTTGACATTAAATTTACACTAAAACCATCCAACAACTAGTTCCCCAAAACTATGACCCTACCCACATAGGATCATACCACATGTGACCAATTAGAATCTAGACACCATAAGAGTTTCCTTTTCATTACTTCACTTGATAAAAACCTGAACACCATATACCACACCATGTCTATCCCCGTTTTCAGTGGAAGGATGCAAAAAAATCTACTCATACCCAAACACCATTACAACCTCAATTATTTCTTTCTCTCAAACCATAATGAGTTTCATGCCCTCAAATAGAAAATGGTTTACTACTGGCCATATGGATTTACATATACTGCTCCTTGATTATAAGATCAATAGGATCCATCACCAATGTACATTTCTCCTCTCTAAACATGTATATATAATAACATACCTAACATCACATAATCCATGTCATCATCCAAAAACTAAGGCCACACCCCTTATTTTCATACAAGGCTCTGAGTGTCAATACCCTTAATCATCTCACCAAGATTTTCATCGATCCTTGGACCTCTCATGGTCATTACCAACTTCTATTTTAAACTACATCCTATTTAAAAATCATGTACACTACCTCAATGTCATATAAAAATGAATGATCGTATGATCTTGTACCACTCGATCACTGAAACCCAAATCAAAATCATGTCAGTCACTTGTCCTCAAACTAGGTTGATCATGCTCTATGGTATGTCAACTTATCAAGTCTAGAAAACCCCATATTTTCTCATACAAAGTCCTAACATCCCACCCATGTTAAGGCCAACCATACTCTTAGCCACCATCTAGAACCATTCCAAGTCATGGAAATCTATCTACACTCTCCCACATACTAAAACATATTCATAGAAATAGTGTTAGGCGCCTAAAAGGTCATTCCCTCAAAACCAATCTCAACAACATGACACTCTAAGTGCATCACATTTCAAATCACCCATGCTCAAGGTGCTTTTCTATGGAAATATCAATTCATAACCATGAACATATCTTATAATCAATATAACTTTCTTGCATCAATCGAATAACCTAAATCACCTAACCATTTTTCCTACCTCAAAGACATAAAAAACATAGGTCAACCCCTCATGTGATTTACCCTAGATTATCATAAAGTATTAAACTCACTAAAAACTGATTCATATCTAAAGGTCTCTAGGTCTTCCCACCTAGACCATAAATTAGGTCTCTATAGGTTTATCACTCATGGGAAACACCACATAGATTCAATGCATAATCATATTATATCTCACATGTAAATGGTATATCAAGGGTCTCATATATGAAACAATATCACATTTCATTCTAATAGCTTACCAAATAACTGATTCTCACTAAGAATGAAAACACATGACTTCTCCCCTAAGAATCGCAACCAGAAGTTGATCCCCCAAGACATAATTTAAGATGATTCATGTCAAGGAACCATATTCACCTAGTTTAGTTAAGTAGATATTAATAATAATTTATATATAAAAATACCATATAGGTTACTAATAAAACTTTAAATAACTAAACCCACATAATACTCACCCCTAAGGGGTTCATATCTTAAGACCATAATTTATTTACTAACCCCTCAGGGTCCCTACTCATCCCTTACTGAAGGGATTATATCAACATAATCATCATTATTCTTCTCACCATAGAATCCATAATAAATTCCATAATAATAGAATACATGTATACAAGACAGTCTAGATATGTATAATGTCACTGAGAAATTATATGAGAAAACATCATATGATTATATTTTGACACTTTAGATATCTAAGACTCAGTCATCAGTAATGATGGTCACACTAGTAGTCTAATATCATTTAGATCCTACATGTCAAATATGATGCATGAGATGCCTCTTTCCTCTATAGGAAATGATTTAAAATCTAGTAATCAGACTCCTTTTAATATAAAAAGAGCCAAAATCCATGGTAAATCATAAATATTAAACATCATGTGCATCACTCCGGGTGAAAATCAAGTAACTTTAACATTAAAAGTACAAAAAATCAATCTCATTCCCATGGTAACTAGGACTTCCACTAAAAGAATTGTTCATGATGCACTAGTCCAGGTTCCATCACAATCCCTGACGAATTTTAATGTCTCTTATCTAAAAAATAAAAAATAGTAATACAAACCCCTATGATACCAATTTGTAATGACCCATCCCAACTCACTCTAAATAGTAGTCAGACCAGATCATCACGAGACCTCATGCGTTCTTTATTAAATTCCAAAGGCCTGAAGACTAGTAGAGGGGGTCTAAAGATGTATTGTGGGGAGGATATTCCCCATGTATTAGAGTAATAAATAATGAAAAATAAAAAAAATAATACACATAATATCAATACATCCATTCGATATAGAATACTATATAAACAATAACCAATAATGAAATAAAATGAAACAAAAATCTTGAATGTTCATGCTCAGAATATAAGGTACCAACACTTATCACCCATTGGGTTAATAATATAGATAAGATAAAAAAATAATAAAAAACTTTATGCTCAAATCCAACTCTAATATATACCTCATCCCCATCTCTGATCTCATCTGAGTAGTCCAGGTCGACTATGCTAACCTAATCTCAGACCTTAACTCTACTTATGCCTGTAATAACCATGTGATAACTACACAGGAACCCATATTCAATAGAGGCTCATGAAAGGTGTGAGTAAAAAATTACTAGAGAACCAAACACATAGTCATTTACTAACCACTAAATGTAGTTATATGTGGATTTTACATGATCAACAACAATCAAAAAATAAACTATATAACATAAAAAAATAAACTACAACAATTGTTTATTTATCCAAATGATGAAATGTATCTAAGTACTTCATGGAGATTTTTCTTCTATAGTAGCACTACCACCCTAGGGGTGTACACAAAAAAATTATTTCATTCCCAAATACCATCGTCGATCCTTAGGCCAATGACCCTAATCGACCATGCCTAGTTTGGATAGTGTCAGAGTGTATTTGATCATGAGAGTCACCTCAGGGGAACCTTTATCCACTAAATGGGAAACCAATTCTCACAAATCCACCATAATTAGTAATGGGTCCTAGGGATTCATCATTCTCCCTTCATCCCCAATCCCTTAAGAATAACCAAATAGTAGTACCTAGGAATTTTTAATGTGAGGATGACGTATGATGCCTAGGAGAGGGAGGCCAAAGGAAATCCTATATTTTCAATAAAGACTCATTCCTATAAAACCTATGAAATCAAATAGAATACACACTTGAATCCCACATTCAATAACTTGGGCATCCAATAACTTACAAATCCTCATGAAACTCATCCCTAGTGTGTCAACCTAGTCTTAGGGGGTATACTAAGTATCAATTGAGGGGATGAAATATTTACCCTTTGGATTTACAACATCCATTTTTAGGGATATATTCCACCTAAAAAATCATATATATATTCAAATATTTATCTTCCTAGGAATTCATAATGGTCTATTGGTATCTATATTTGAATCTCAGTCTCTCTGAGCATTTAGAATAGTTTTACTGTATCAAAGAAATCCCATATATCTTGGGAATTCATGTATGAATGTTTTCATATTGATTAAATATTGGGTCCTAGGTTCTGGTTATATGAATACACTCCCACATAAACCATATATCTATATGATAGTCCGGATAAGAATACACACACAAATAAACCAAGAGACTAAATTCCAAACATACCAGGAATCCCATTGTCTTATCCATCTCAATAGGTGAATCTTGGGCATCCCAGGAAATCACATAAGTGTTAGTCTTAATTGACAATTCCTATGAATCCTGAGAAACCACATGTCATCATTCATAATATAAAAAAATATAAATCAAAAATACAACTATGGATAGTATAACACCCATGCTCACCACTTTCATCACAACTCCATCAAGATTATACATTGGTTTGGGTTCTAAGGTGACACATGCAATGATCACTACCCAATTACCCACATCTGCTCAGGGTTGATCGGTCAATGGGTTTTCTACATGGGTCCCCTCAGTGATAACATCACTAAGGTACTCCCAATAGTTTACTCAATATCAATAAATGTTTTTTGTCAACACTCAATGCTCTTATTCTGCTACATCCTATGGAATCATCATCAGAATAACCTAGTCTCTCCAGATATACAAGGTATTCCATATTTTCAATAGTTAAAGTGATAGAACATAGACCATCTTGATCATCTAGATCTCACTCAGTCCGTCTAATCACCCAAAACAATCTCAACCCTCTTAAGGTTTATCCACCAGGGCCTTGTTACATCAGATGAAGGAGGATCACTCTCTTTGAGTCAGCACTACAATCCTAACAGCTCTAAGGTGTCATAATTTAGCCCTAATACTTATCAGGTTCATGGTCATATGATCCCAAACACCTCTATCTGGTGATGTAAAAATTTACTAAGAAAGGTCACTAAGTCAAAAAAAATATTTAGGTCACACTCCTCGAGACAGATTTATATATCTCAAGGAACACATCAAGTCAAGGACTGATCTATCAGTGTCTAAGGGGCCAATCTGAAGAACTTGGTAAGACATGATCGGAACCATTAATTCTATCTAAGAAATAATTTTATTAATTGAACATCCCAATTAATTAAGTATCTAGGTTTTTCATTTTTTTCATTAACCAGTTCCATTAAATTGATAATCCAACACCCTCAGTGGCATGATCGCACCTCATTGGAACCATAAACAAAAAAAATATAGTAACACCATAGGGAAATAATTTAAGAGAAACAACCTCAATTAAGATACTTTATAAATTTATTTCCAAGGGACATAAACTTGGATAAATCCCACTGAAGCTTTTTCAAGCTCAACTGAACATTCACCAACTACCTGATCTCCTGTATCAAACCATAACACCCAAATTAATTAATTTTAACATTTATAATTAATTAATAAAATTTAAATTTTTAATAGCACTAATTAAATCATTATCCTTATTCATCCATAAAAACCTCAATCCATGGAGATTCCCCCCCCCCTATCACACCCCAAAGACTAAGCTGAGCCAAATACCTAACCTTCATCATTAGAACCATAATAAATTAAATTAAATTTTAGTAAAACCCTATAAAAACTTATAAATATTATATAAATTATAAAATAATCAACAATTAGGTGTATATGGAATCTTAGTATGCCCTTTTCATAAGAATAAATAAATCTATATCTCATTCTGCTAATTTCACCATGCTCTAATCGAATCAGAAACAGACCCAATAGTAATAGAAATGAACATTATAGTAAGAGGATAAAAATAGAAGTAGAGATCACTAGAGGAATATTCATACCTTGAATCTCCATGAACTTAAATCAATAATGGCCAAACATGGAGTAAAACTAAGGGATAAGGGAGTCTCAGTTAGTTCAGAACGCATGACCAAAATGGGAGGGAGGAGGAGTGTCTCCCCTTATAATAATCTGAGGTAGAAAATAATAATTTCCCCTATTTAATTCATCCATCTATCTAGTATGGTTCCACCATACAATCGGTGGTAACCCTAAAAATTGGGGTGCAATTAGCTATCCATATTCTAGATGGTGGTTGTTTTAGTTTTCACTACAGCATGTTGGGAACCTTAGGATACATCTGATAAACACTTGATCCTTCCTCAACCACTTCCACACACCAAACCACGTATATATACACTTGTTTAAGTGATCCCATCCCCTAAAATTCTATTCCAAAGTCTATTTCTCAACATATCCCTCTAATTGATAGAAAATTAAAATTTATATTAAATTTTAAAAGCCTATACAGACATAAGTCACTATAGACTTCACCTCCTTGAGTAAAACCCTTCATTAGATAATTTCATTAAGTATATGTCTTATACTCTTTATCACAATCTTGAATTATTTCCTAGTACCAATGATTAAGAATTATCATAATTTGTATTATAATTATACCTTAATTACCAGGTGTGATTCCATAAACTGGAAAAAATAGTTGAGTATTTTATACTTCTTTAGGTGAATTAGTATCAATTGCATACTCAATTTTTGTATAAATATAAACAACATGATTAAATGAGATTTTGTTACTCATTATCTTAGTCTAACTATTATATTTTATCCAACTAATCCATAGGGATACTGGTTTATATCCCATTATCTCTATAGTTCCTTTATATCCAAGTATTAAGTACATATTTTTATGCTTTCTCAAGTTCAATTAGATAGTTTTAACTACTTACCATACATTTCTTTTAGATTTTTCTAATATTTTACTACTATAATATATATATTGGAAATATTTTATCTAGTAAATAACTTTGAATATGTGATAAATCAATTACTAAATCATATGGAATTATACTCACTATTTTAATATCCTATGTATTATACTTGTCTTCATGGATAGATTTATTCCATGTGAAATGGGAAAAAATTCCCTCCTAAATTGTTCCAATTTTTATTTTTCAATAACTTTTCATTATATGCACTTTTACTTTTTCTAATAAACCCTTAAATTTAACTTAATAGATCTTTTTCCATGGAAATTAGTTTTCTAATTTAATTTAATATGTGCATTCTTACTTTAAATCTAGTCATAACTAACTATAAGACTATTAAATATTTGACAAATGATATTAATATATTTACACTTAGAAAACTATGGTTCTCCCACTAAACACTTATAGACTCCTAGAATAATTTTATTACAAATGATTATTATATAAACATGATTCTTTTATTAATGAATAAATGGATCAATTTAAATTAAATTACATATTGGAATTATTTTGTGTCATAAACCCTTTTCAGGTTGCATCATGTAGAACCATTCCAGGAAATGTGGTCTTCAATTCTAATTCCCATTATTATAATCAAAGAAATTTTATATGATAATTAAAATTCTAATGGATATAAGAATGAAGAATTCATATAACCAATCGAGCCTTATTGGTACTATTCTTGTACCACCCATGTATAGTTTATATTAAATACCAACAAATGAATTTATATCAATTAAAGAAATCGCAAAAAATACTAAACAGATTTAGGTACATAGAATCCATATTTATGAATTCTCATAAACTATTCAATCATGTATTATTTCCATTTTATTCTTCTTTATAAGAGGAAAAATCATTATTCATATTAAATATTTTATCAACTTGAATTGGTGATTATAAAACCATCTCTCTTTGGATTTATATTTCTTACTCAGTATGTGTCATAAGATGATTTTCTTTATAAAATCCCTTGTGGAACTTGTTCATATGCCAACTAATTTTCCATATTTATCCATTAATTTATCTAATCTAATATTTCTCCGACTATATTAAAAAGATATTCACATATTATTATAGAAATATAATCTTTCACTTGAATATAACTTTTCTATCTTATAGATTTATGTAATATCCTAAAAAACTTTTAGGATAATTACTTTATATTAACATTATATTTTTCTTGATATAAGTTTGTTTATAGCCTTACCAAACTATTTTCATTAAAGAACTATTCTATAACATAATGTATTCTTTTCACACTATAAATTATATTATATCAATTTATCATTATAGTTAGAATATGTTCATGTTTTAATGCCAATATTTATAAAGAACGTGTAAAAAATATAATAGAATACATTACATGAATTATTGGTCCCACTATTACTAACATCGTTACTCTGATATGTATAAGAAAATTTTAGTTTAGGAATAAATCCACTCTACTTGTTAATTATCAATATATTCATATAAGACTCGTTATCAATCATATTTGTACTCACATCATTGATTTGATGTGTATAAGGAAATGTGATTTTATTAATTAATCCACTCTATATTTTCATGATTGATGAATGCTTGGTCAACAAATTATTTTTCTCACAATCCCAAAGAAACTCTTATATTATATCCATGCATGTTTCTTACTTCACTCTTAAATTCCATAAATTTCTAAAAAAAAATATTGTGATGTATTTAAAAATAACTCTATAATATAATTAAAATAGATCATATGTATCATATTGAAATGGTTCTAAAAACATTGTGATTTACCTTTTTCCCAAATGTTTCTCTATCTCAAACTTAATAAGTAATTTTTTCGATAATACATAATGTTTTTAGCTATAAAGATTCTAAAGACCATACTGAGTATGCCCTTGAAAACTACTTTCAGTTTTACTAGACAAAGAATTATCTTTCCCCAACTGATTATTTGAGAATCAAATTTTATATTCATTAATTATTTCTAATGATTGAAATATTATTGAAATATTAGTTTATTATGAAGAACCAAAAACATAATTCATTAAAAATGAAATAATTTCACATTATTTCCAATGAACACATTAAATAAATTTTTTGGTGGTACTTAAAATAATTCAACTACAATAAATGTGTTGTATAATTAGTAGTTTTTTTATTCTCTCTACTGACGTAGAAATCACCCTTTTTTGGCCACTTGGAGAATTCACCTGACTTCTTGTAATGTTTCAAACCATAGTTTGTTATTGTATTTGGATAAAAATGTGTGACACATATACATTATCTAATAACCAAAAAGTAAAATATAAAATAACATGGAATGATAAATATACATAAAATCAAATCCTCTACTTGATTCTACATTAATTCATTTTATTTTTCTCTTACATGGACTTAACTTTCTATGTGTAAAGAAAAAAGTCACTTGTATTATGTTCTTCCTCTTTTCACTAAATTTATTATAAATATAACAAGTAAATAAATTCAAATTATTAATATAAAATTTAATAATATTAAATTTATTTTTTTATTTTATTTTTTTATAAACTTAGACATTTTCTAGCCCCTATCATGGGTCACACAATGTCCTAAACTCCAATTTTCATGGATGGAACATGATTGGAGATATACTTTGTGTGTGACCTTATAGGACCTTATATTGATAGTAGTGAGTGATATTCATAAACCATTAGTGGACTATGAAAATTCATCAAGTACCTTAAGGAGATAAGGTTTATTCATATAAATGAAAACCTTTGATGAACAAAATCTATGTAATATAATCTATTTTCCTCATGATATCTCATAAATCAGAATGCCCACTTCGTGTCACCATCATTTCATGATTTATTTATCCATAAACTTATAGGATGGACTTACCTTTTATCACCATAGACATGGATTTAATAAAGTTACTATCATCTCAGTGAATTGGTTCTATCATATCTCTTCCTTTATAGAAGAGATAAATCGTGTCTTGACCATTAAATAAATGTCATACCACCAATGACACACTCAATCAAATCTAAATTACCATAACATAAATTTCATTGTTTTGTATTGAATAAAAATTCATAATCAAATGGTTCACATTGATAATGATATAAATTTATTAAATTAATACATATGCTCATAAATAGGAATGAATCATAACACTCAAAACATATGGTGTTCCTATTGGAAGGTTAGTCCTCATTATCTCTTATACTCATGATCACCAAGTGTAAACTTCTTGATAAGGAGTCTTGATGCTTATGATCCCCTTGAACCTAATACTAATAAATCATATTTTTTCAATTAGTATAATGTAACTAGACCATAGTAATATGTTCAGGCATACTATCATGATATCTCAAGGTTCTCATTATATCTAGGAACTATTATAACCTTTTGATATGCCTAATAATATAAGGAAGTTTCCATGTATATTACAGGATTGTAATTTATTACACTATTATGGTAAGTATACATCATGAAAGACTCTTAGTATACATGATTTGTAATTAAAATGTACAATTAAAGTTGGATCTAAGGTGCTCACTTTTACAACATTATGCTTATTGAATGGTCACATATTATTGACTTGTGACTCTGGTTTTATGTAATACACAAAGACTTATGTATTGATCCCTAATTTATGATCCATTTTTAATTGGGTGTGAATTCAATATGATATGTTTGTATACATTAAACATGTTCTCATACCCACATGTTTATCTTATGATCAATTATGATCTCTGATTGATTATATTGATTTTACCCTTACTAAGAATCTAAGCTCACCCTCTTATATTTCCATTCCTTTGGTTATAGAGAATAATATTATGTATGATCTTTCTAAAAGGGTATCACATGTGAAGAATATTTGTGGGATATGTTGATGATATTTAAAAATAAGTAATTTAAGTAACTAATCTCCAAATACACTAATATTTTTGGTTCCATGGTGTCATTTATTGATATATAAAATGAATATTCATGTAAAATGATGTAATAGGTATATATAAAATGATTGGGTTACCTTAATTGGTATCAAAGATAGTATGTAAAGTATTTTTTTATCATCAAATCTAGGAGAGTAGGTCATTCATAAACCAACCCGAGTAAACCATAAATCTGTCACTCAAGTTGGCATGCAACAAGGACTAATAGGAATTCCCAATCCTCTTGGGTTGGAAACTAGTTTCGGGCATCACAGATAAAGAAATTGGTAATTATTTTTCCCATAAGAAAATGATAAAATAAATAAATAAAAACTTAAAAATAAAAATAAAAAATAGAATTAGAAAGAAAATGAAATGAACATACCTCTATGTGACCCTATAGGTCACCACTAACCACTAAACCAATATCACACTACGGTGACTGAATTCGAGTTGGAAGTAGAACCAGAAGATAAAAACAAGTATGAAACTATAGGCATGAGTATTAAAACTTAGTAAGTGTGCCTAAATAAACTGTTCCATATACCTTACTTTTAAAAAGACAACCAATTCATTCCAGTTTTGAAATAAGATATATAAAGATAAGTTTTTTCATTATTTTAAAAAATCAAGTAACAGGCTTCCATTTCTTAAGAAAAACCCGTTTTCATTACATTTTCCAAAATAATTTCCAAAGCATGAAAAGTCATCTCAACAAATTAATTTAAAATAAAAATATTTCTAGAATAATTATTTTAATATAAAAATTAAATCAATGTTTACACTTTATACAAATACATGAAAACAAAGGAAAATAGTGTATATATGAAATAGATGTCATGGGATAAAGTAACAAAAGTGACACAAATTGGAATAGGAACACACAAATATGTAATCATGGGAGTTTCTTAAACATATCTAGATTAAATACCTGGACATACTAATTTTATACTCACCAATGGGAATATGGTGTATCTCCATATTTAATAACCAACTAGTGACTCTAAATTATACTCACTATTGGAAAATCCCCCCTAGCCTCTCAGATATCCAGGGGGTTCCAACCTATATAATCAGGGTCGATAAGTAACCATCTCCCAACCCTATATATGATTCCCATGAATCCCATGAGAGTAGTACATGGTGAATGGGTTGGTTATCACATGAATGGAATAAACCAATAACCCATAGATGCTGCCATGCATGCCTACCCTAGACACTAAAACCACCTATGCGGTGACCCTATCCTCAGAGGGGATACCATAGAGGTACCTATCACACATCAAGGCATACACAAATTCTAATTGTGACTTCACATCACATGAGTTGTCAAACCATTTTCTAAAACATTATAAAATACCAACTCATCCTTTACCATTTCAATTCCAAATCATTTCCAAACCATTTTCTAAAACCAAGAAAAAAACACACGATATACAAGAAAAGTTCCAAACTAGACATTAAACCATTTAGATACCATAACACACTTCAGGATGCCAAACAGGACCAGTTTTAGATACCACATTTAACTAAATCCTTTCAGTTTCAAGAAACACACATCACATGTTAGGAATCATTTAAAAATAACTATTTTAAACATTTAAGATACTTCACATTCAATGGAAATCTTGTAAATAGGATTAAAAAAATTATATAAATAGATTAAAAACCCATTTCTAAGAGGTGAAACCAATTTTTGATAAAATATATATACCACATAAATATAAAAATATACTTTTAAATTTCTAAAGAAATCAATGAATTCCAATTAAAGGCTCAGCCATAGGAAACCAACCTCCACATGATGTGAATCAAGATGAAACACCCTGTAACTTGATGTCTTTGATGATGGCAACACAAATATTCCCTTTTTTTATCTTTCATGCATATACAACATCACATATATATAATGACATCTAGACCCAATGTACATATTTTCATGGAAAAATATATACAAGGGGATCCTTACATATATGCTTATACTTTCATATACCCCCTTACACTTACACGTGTATGCATTTTCACATATAAACATAATTACACCTAGAACCATTATGTATATTATTCCTACCATGGAAGAATATATATAAATGGGGAACCTACATATATACATGCCTATCTATTCATACGTCTGTAAGTCTTTAGCAACGGTAGCTCTAATCCATTCCAATGAGGTCCAAGACATAATAAAACAATACTAGGAACCCAAAAATTACAAACATCCTAATTAAAATTGGAATAAAAGAAAAGTAAAATGGAAACCAACCTTAAAATCTTGATGGGTGAACTGAAAGGTTCTAATATGATTCGTTATCAGCAGAGAATGTCGAAACACACCCAAAGCTGTCCTGAGAGACCCATTTCATACACTAACAATGGAATAAAACAAAAATAATTGGGTTAACCCTTGACCTAAGGTTTAGATAAACTAAGTTGGGTGATGGATAGAGAAAAAAATTTGAACCAAGGAAGGAGGATGGAGTCGGAGTGCTTACCTTAGATAATTGACCAATAATCTTGAAGGAATCATCGTGAAATAACATGGAGAGGGAGCTCACAAGGAGTGGTGGTGTGCATACATAAAGGAAGGGAGGGGAGTAATCGCACAAGACCCATATAAAGTAGGGTTAAGAAAATAAAAAGGGAGGAAAAAAATAAAATAAAATAAAATAATAACCTAAAATTTAGAATACTGGGAAACACGCATAATTTTCACATGGTTTACTAAACCATGCACTAAATATGCACTAGCCACTTCCTAGGCCAATCACCCCCACACGATTACCCCTAGGTAGATGCATGGTTGATAAAATTATGCTCAAACTATGCCACTCATCATTGTTAACTAATAGAGCCAAACCGAACGCTTGTCACATGGTTTGATAAACTATGTTCAAGTGATGTGCCATATCATAAACCCACCTAGGCACCCGCACAGGCACAACACGATTACTACTAACCATGCGGGATAACTGTGAAACAGCTAAAGAGCCTCCAAAAATTTAAATTCTATCCATCCAACTACTGAGACTCAAGCCGGATCAAGCACAGGATAGAATTATATCAAAAAATAAATAATAAAAATAGATGTGTTAGGTCAGTGTGTGATAATTCTCCCCACCATTAACACTTTTTGTCCCTATAAATTCACCCAACCAAATAATGAGAAAATATAGAACTCAAAACTAACCATGACCAAAAAAACCCACAAAACCTTTTGTAACCTTCCAACTCCCCAATTCACACCCGACTAACTCTAGAGAAAATTACAGAGATATATGGGTGAAATAGAGAGGTTTTCCTACCATTAATGAATTGACTAGCATAATGGAACCCACATGAAAACTCCCATCTCCGTCCAAATAACATGGATTACACCATCCATCACAAACTGACCAACACCAACTGACCCTAAATACAAGGGTTTCCCAATGAAAGGAACCCAAAGAAAACACCAGTTTATGATTCATATTTTCCACAAGACACAAGCATATCTAGAATGAACACAACCCAAACCAATATTTATCCACAAGAAGTATAAACACATGAGTTATGAAACACCAGGTGAAACTAATAAACTTTTACAGTTTGAAGATAATTAAAAAAATTAAAAAATAAATAAAAAGTAAAATTTAACTTTTTCCACTGAAACATCAGTGGAAAAAACTGGACCAAGGTCCTCCACACACCTGTGATTCTTGACTATGCATAATCTTCAATCTAGGGCCTATGGATAGAGCCCAGATGTGTTAAAGCATTCACTACCTAGAATCCAGGAGATAACATCCTATGGTAAAGACTTTCTCTTTTGGTGACACAATAAAAAGATCTAAGGTAGTGAACCTTAAAACATATATGTATACCCCACTAAAAAAGAGGAGGTTTCAATTGATCACTCAACATTATATCTGAAGAAAAATAAACCATCTCATTGGAATGGTTATCATATCCCCTTCATTGTTAGTTGGTCTTATCAGTCATCCATGAGATCTATCACTTTCTTCTCCTTCACTTCCCCAATAATGAACCATTGAATGAAATTGGTCTTGGAGATATCTTGAGACAACCCAAATCACAATAAGAATGTAATGACCAACCTCCACTAGTCTAGTCTATGACCTTCAAATAAACCTAAGAAAACTTATACTATTAGGACATCTGAAGTTCCCAAAAACATGATGACCCTCTTAACTTCTCCAAGCCACTCAACAACCTCTAAGAGTCTTCAATGACTATAGAAAATGGGAACCGATTGATATGATCTCAACTCAACCACTCCACTATAAGTCTGGATAGGGTCGATGACTATAAGAGACTCCTTGGAAACCTTATGGGTATTTCTAGGTGGAATACTATAAATAATTTAAGGCATAAAACTAAATAAACAATGAACTAGAACTTGATTGATTAAAATCTTAAAATAAAAACCAAACTCATAAACCGAAACATCATAAAACTAAATCTAGAAAAATCAAATCTCAACCCAAAAAAAATCAACATCCAAAAATAAGCCATATCCCTCCTTTAAAACCCACTATTTCCAAATTCACCTATTTATAAATTAAATTTCCCATTTAGAAACCAAAACCACTTTCAATTTCCAAAATAATTCAAGTGAATCCACTTTAAAATTCAAAACACCACCTTACTTTTCCCTTTAAAACCAAAAAACATGTTAGAAAAGAAGCCCCTTTTTAATGAAAACCATTTTCCTTTTCAAAAACCACTTTGGAAAAACCAATTCAAAATTTTTATTTTAAATACTCACTTGTGACATCCTATGAACTATCAAAAATGTGTGCATTACACTTATGATTATATCATTCATGTATATGCACCAACATACACTTTACAAACACACACACACACATATATATATATATATCTGAATGTTTATAAGATATACCAATAGTCACACATATAATTTTTCCATAAAAACTAAGAATTTATACCCTAATTCTCATTTCACATTTTATAAAACCTTTTGAAATTAAAATCATTCTCCACTTCCCCTTTGAAACCAAAAATATCATTAGAAAATAAGACTTTTCCCTATTTAAGACCCATTTTTTAACATAGGAAACCCTTTTCAAAAATCATTTTCCTTTAAAAATCCACTCACACAAAAAAATCATACCAAAGAACCACCCATACCAAAATAACTTAAATAGGAAACTGGTGTTCATGCATAACCCAACAACATAGTTTAGCAGACCATGTGATAAGTATGCACAAACCACTATAAGCATATTAAATTGTTCATGTGGGCTCTAAATGGTTCACTATGCTATGTAATCTCACTTTATAGCACCATGTTACTTCTATTTTTATCACCAAACATACACAATCTCATTAAACTAAAAATATTTCAACAGCATAAACCCAAAATCAAAAATAAAGATTCAAAACCCAACTACCACTAGAAACGAAGTTCTCTTCATGAGTGGTGGTGATCAGGAACCAATGCATAACCTACCTCCTGAGCCCCTATAATCCTATCTCCAAAAATACTGGACAACCCAAATAATAAGGGCCTGATCTGATACCATTTTTTCATGAACTAACCTAATTCAACCCCCAAATAGATTGCTTGAGCTAGCTTGAAACAAGGTTCAAGAGGTGTTCCCGATCTTCTCAGGCTGGAAAATAGTGTTTGGAATCAAAGATAAATCAATTATAAACAATTTTCCCATAAAAAATAAAAATTAAATAAATAAAAACTTAATAATAAAAATAAATACTATTAATGGAAATAAAATGAAATAAACATACCTTAATGTGACCCTATAGATCAACACCAACCACTAAACCAATGTCACACCATGGAGACCAAATATGAGTTGGAAGAAGCACTAGAAGCTAAAAACAAATATGAAACCATAGTTTTGAGTATTAAAACTCAATAGGTGTTCCTGAATAAACTATTCCATATGCCTTACCTTTAAAAATAAAACAAAGTCATGCCAGTTTGAAAATAACACATATAAAAATAAGTTTTTCCATTATTTTAAAAAAAACAAGTCATAAGATTCAATATTAAAAAACCCCATTTACATTACATTTTCCAAAATAATTTCCAATGTATGAAAATTATTCTCAATAAAATATTTTAAAATATAAATAGTGTTGGAACAAGTATTTTAATTTGAAAAGAAAATCAAGGGTGTAACTTTATACAAATACTATAAAGAAGAAGAAAGTAGCATATGTGTGAAACTGGTGTCATGGAATCAAGTAACAAAAGTGAAAAAAATTAAATAGAAACATAAAAATATATAATCATGAGAATTTCCTAAACATATCTAGAAGTTATATCTGAACATGCTTAGTTTGGACTCACCTTCTGAAATATGGTGAAACTCCATAGTCAATAACCATTCAGCTATTCTAAACTAGCCTCACTAATAGTACATCCCACCTGGCCACTCACACATATAGGGGGTACCAACTTGTCAAATCAGGTCAATAAGAAACTATCACTCGGCCCTCTATATAATTCCCCAAAATCCCATTAAAATAGTATGTAGAAAATTGGGAGGTTATCACATGCATGGCATAAACCAATAACCCATATATGTCACTATACATTATTAGCCCAGACAATGAAACCACCTATGTGATAACCCTCTCCTCAGAGGGACTACCATAGAGGTTCCCATCACACATCAAGTCATACACAAGTTCCAAATGGGACTACACTTCACATGATTTTTCAAAACACTTTCCAAAACATTATAAAACACCAATTTGGCCTTTAATATTTCAATTCCGAATCCATTTTGGAACCATTTTTCTGAATCAAGATAAAAACACACAACATACAAGAAAAGTGACAAACAGTCCTTTAAACCATTTAGAGACCATAACAAACATTAAGATGAAAAATAGAATAAGTTTTATATAACACATTTTACAAAATCCTTTGAGTTCCAAGAAACACACTTCACATGTTTGGAATCATTTAAAAAGAACTATTTTAAAATTTTAGTATACTTCGCGCTCAAATGAAATCTTGTAAACTAGATTAGAAATATTATGTAAATTGATAAAAAAACTATTTACAAGAGGTGAAAGCAACTATTTCTAACATATTTATACAGCATAAATATAAAAATATACTTTTAATGTGATTAAGAAATCAATTAATTCAAATTAAGGGCTCGGGTATAGGGAACTTACCTCAATGGGAAGAGAATCAAGATGAAACACCTTGGAAATTGATGTGTTTAATGATAGAAACATGAATATTCCCTTTATCTATTGCACACATATGAACCTTCACATATATATAAGGAAACCTTTCTTCTTTGTACATATTTTTATGACCAAATATGTACAAGGGGATTTATAAATATATGCTTATACTTTCATAAAACCCTTTAAACTTACACATGTATGAATTTTTTTAAATATACACATAATCACACATAACCCTATTATATATATTTATCCTACCATGGAAGAATATATATAAATGGGGGACTTATATATATACACGCCCACCTATGCATATGCATGTAATTATTCAACAATGGAAGCTCGAATCTACACCAATGAGGTCAAGGCACACTATAAAAATACTAGGAACCAAAACATTAAAAACACTCTAATTACAATTGGGATATAAGAAAATTCAAAAGGTAACCAACCTAAAAATAGAAACAGGTGGACTGAAATGCTCAGATATGATTCACCTTTCATGAAGAATGAAAAAACATGCCCAAAGTTGACCTAAGAGACTCATTTAGTGCCCAAAAAATAGAAGAAAAATAAAATAACTAGGTTAACCCTTGAATCAAGGTTTAGTCAACTGGGTAGGGTGATGGGGAGAGTAAAAATACTAAACCAAGGAAGGAGGAGGGATCTGGAGTGCTTGCCTCAGAGGATTGACCAAGAATCCCAAAGGAATCATAGTAAAATGACATGGATAGAGATATAATAAGGTTAATTGGCGCACAACCATGAAGGAAGGGAGGGGGAGGAATTGTGAGAGACCCACAAAAAATAGGGAGAAATATAATTGAAAGGGAGGAAAAAATAAAAACAACAGAAAACCATAAATTTTAAAATATTGGGAAACCCACATGGTTTACACATATTTTACTAAATCGTGTGCTAACCATGAGTTTTCCACTTCCTAGGTTAGGAACCCTCACATGGATACCCCTAGGCAGACCCACTGTTGATAAAACCATAATGAAACTATGTCACTTGGCACTGTGAACTCACATATCAAAACCACATACTTTTCGCACAGTTTGATAAACCATGCACAATTTGTGTTCCACATCACAGACCCATCTGGGTACCCTCATAAGAACTGCATGGTTATTACTAACCATGTGGGATAACCATGAAATAGCTAAAGATCCTCCAAAAATTTAAATTCAAGACCAACAAATACTGGGACTCAAACCAACTCAAGCACCATATAGAATAAGTCCAAAAATAAATAAAATAAAAGAGAGGTTTCGGGTAGGGGTGTGACAATTCTCCAAACCATTAACACTTTCTACCCCCATAAAGTCACCCAAACAAATGAGAAATAAATCGAGAACTCAAAACTAATTGTGACCACATGAAACCGAAAACCCTAGTGTTACCTTTCAACTCCTCAACTCACACCCAACCGACTCTAGAGAAAATGACAAGGAAATACATGGTGGAAGTGATAGGTCTCCCCATCATTAAGGAACTAACTAGAAGAATGGAATGAACATTGGAACTCCTCGATTAGTCCAAACAACACAAACTAAACCTCCCTTTATGATCTGACTAACATGGGATGACCCCCAACAAAAGGGGGTCTCAACAAAAGGAACCCCAAGAAATCATTGATTTGTGATTCATCATTTCATCAAGACATGATCATCTCCAAAATGAAAAAAAAACAAACCAAGATCAATCCACAATAAGGATAACCACACATGTTTTGAAAAACCAGGTGAAACCACCAAACTTTTAAAAAAATATAGACATTAAAAAACTAATAAATCTATAACAAGTAAAATTGAACTATTTACATTACAACATTAAAGAAAAAAGTTGGACCAAGTTCCTTCACACCCCTATAATTCCTGATTGAGCACAAGCTTCACTCTGGTGCCTACTAATGGATCTCTGATGTCTTGAAGCATCCACTGTATCATAACTAGAAGCTGACATCCATTGGATATGGATTCCACATTTGATTATGCAACTTGAAAAACATAGGTAGTGATACATGAACCTTAGACAAAGAACCCACATGAAAAGAATATATTTCAACTGATCTCTCAACACTATCTCTATATAAAAAGAAACTAGCCCATTAGAATGGTCAGTATACCCCCTTCCACCATTAGTTGATTTGGTCGAGCATCCATGAGATCAACCTATTTCTTCTCCTTAACTACCCAAAAAATGAACCATTGGATGAAAGCGGTCTTGAAGATCACCCGACACAACCAAACTCATATGGAAAATGGAATGACCAACCTCCACTGGCCTAATCCCAATCTATAAAATACACCCAATAAAACTATCACTATCATGGAATCTAGATTTCCCAAAAACGTGAAGACACTCTCAACTTATCCAATCCACTCAAAAACCTCTAACAAACTTCAATGACTATAGACAATAGGAACCAATTAATAAGATCTCATCCTCACCACTCCACTAGAAATCTAGGAAGGGATGACAACTAGAATAGATTCCTTAAAAACCTTTTGGGTCTTTCTCAACATCATACTCTCAACAAAGAAAGGAACAAAATAAAATCAAAAATGAATCTGAACTTGATCAATTAAAATATTATACCAAACACCAAGACCACAAACCAAAAAAATACAAAACCAAATCTAAACCAAATCATATCTCAACCAGAAAAAACCACATCAACATCACAAAAGAAGCTAAATTCCTCTTTTAAAAACTAACATTTCTAAATTCAGTTATTCTGAAATTCAATTCCCCCTTTCAAAATAAAATCATTTTCCATTTAAAAAATCATTCCAGTTCATCCACTTTAAAATTCAAAACTCCACATCACTTTTCCCTTTAAAACCAAAAAACACATTAGAAAAGAAGCCCATTTTTAATAGAAACCATTTTCCTTTTAAAAAAAATTCAGAATTTTGATTTAAAATACCCTCTCATGACATCCTATGAATTATCACATATGTGTTCATTCCACTTATACTTATATCATTCATGAATACATACCAACATGCACTTTCCATACACACACACAAAATATATATATATATATATATATATATGAAATCTTATAGAAAATAACAAGGGTCATACATATCATGTTTCCATTAAAACAAATTATTTACCATAAAATTATCATTTCAAATTTTTTTTAAAAACCTTTAAAATTTAAAATTATTCTATAATTCTCCTTTAAAACCAAAAAACTCATTAGAAAAAAAGCATTTTCCTTTTTAAAACCCATTTTTTCACTCCAAAAACCCTTTTCAAAAATCATTTTCCTTTAAAAATTTACTCACACCAACCAAAATTAAACCAAATCACCACCCACACCAAAATAACTAAAATAGAAAACTATTGGTCCGGTATAACCTGGTCATATGGTTTAGTAGACCATGCACTGAGTACGCACCAACCACTTAAAGCATATTGAGTTGTGCACATGGACTCCACATGGTTCACTACACTATGTAAGTTCACCAAGTAAAACCAGCTAACTTCCCCTATTATCCCCCAATATTAAAAATCTCATCAAACTCAAAAAACACTAATAGCATAAATGAAAAATCAAAAACAAATATTTGAAACCCAACTACCCTTAGAGACTCATGTCTCATCATGAGTGGTGGTGATCAGGCCCTAACCCATAACCAACCTTCTGAGCCCCAAAAATCCTATATCCATAACTAACAGACACCCCAAAGAAACATGGGTTTGCTCTAATACCATTTTTTCATGAACCAACCCGAGTCAACCCCGAACTAGTTACCAGAGCCGGTATGTAATAAGGCCTGATATATGTTTTTGATCCTCCTGGGCTGGCAACTAGTATCAGGCATCAAATATAAATCAATTGGGAATTATTTGACCCAAGAACAAATAACAAATATATAAATTTAAAATGAACAATAAAAATACACACTATCAGCAGAAATAAAATTAAATTCACATACCTCCATGTGACCATATGATTCATCACCATCCACTAAACCAACATCATACCATACTGATCGAATTTGAGATGAAATGAAGACTAGAAGATAAAAATAAAGATGAAACTATAAGTGTGAGTATTAGAACTTAGTAAGAATGCTTGATTAAACTAAAATTCATGCAGGTTTGAAAATAAGACATATAAAAATAATGTTTTCCATTCTTTTAAAAAAACAAGAAACAAACATCCATTTTTCAAAAAAAAACCCTTTCTATTACATTTTCCAAAATAATTTTAAAAGCATGAAAATTGGGTTAACTAAAATGGTCTGATATCATTCTAATTTGGTGAAAAATGATAAAAAATGCCTAAAACTGACCCAAGAGACCCATTCCATAAACCAAAAATGAAAAAAAAACAAAAAAAACCCATTTAACCCTTGATCTAGGGTTCGACAAATTAGTTATGGATATAGAGAGAGGAAAAATTAAAAACTAATGAAGGAGGAGGGAGTTGTAGTTCTTGCCTTGGAGGACCGACCAAGAATCCCAAAGGAATCGCAAAAAAATGGTGTGGATAGGGATCTCACAAGGAGGGGAGGCACACGACCATGGAAGAAGGGAGGGGGAGGCACCACATGATACCCATGGGAAAGATGGGGAAATAAAAAAAGAAAGAAAAAAACTAATTTTTAAAATATTTGGCAAGTCGTATGATTTTTGCATGGTTTGTCAAACTATGCACTAATTATGAGCTGAACACTGGCTATGCCAAGAACTCTCACTTGATTACCCCTATCCAGACACATGGTTGAGAGAATAATTCTAAAACCATTCCACTTGGCACTATTAACTCATAGATCCAAACCTCACACTTTTCGCATAGTTTGGTAAACTGTAAGCAAGCCTTGCACCACATCACAGACCCACCTGGGAACCCGCATGGGTACTGCACAATTACTTATAACCATATGGGATAATTTTGAAATAGTAAAAGATCCTCCAAAAATTTAAATTCTAGCTCACCAACTACCAAGACTCAATTCCTCTCAAGAAAAAGATATAATAAGACTAAAAATAAATAAAAGAGAAGAGAAGTGTTAGGTCAGGGTGTGATAGGGTATGGGGTACTTCAAGTAGTAAAGGGATAGATTGAGGAATTTAATAAATTCCTCTTTAACATTATGAAAAATATATTGGATGAGAATAATAAGAGTTGACCTAATAATCTCTCCAATGTGATTTGGTTATACTATACCATGATTCAGACTTCCACCTTAGTGACATATTATTCCTTAGTTTATTAAATGGAAGTAGTGTTGCCTATCGAGGTTCAACTATTATTGCTACTAATAGACTTTATTGACTAATTGATGAAGGATGAATGGTCATAATTAAATCTTGATGAGTTATAAGGCCTTGATAAAAATAGGTTATAATAACTAAACAATCTGAAGGAGTGTCAGAATTAAGTGGCAAAAACATTCAACAAGAAGGTATACCTTCTCTCATTCCTCTAGGGTGACTTGGTGCTAGCAATGAGGATTAAAATGATACATAATATAAAACCACTAAAGTTAGACCCTAAATTGGAGGGTACCTTCATTGTTCACAAGGTGTACTCTAATGATGTGTACTCATTAATCACCATGGACTGGGATTGAATTAATTCTCCCACCAGTGCAAGGTTCGTCAATAAGTACCATGTGTAGGCTATATTGTCTCTATATAGTTTTAGATGTATGAATTTAAATTGTGTATCATGGTAGTCTGTGTCATATAAATCTAAACACCATAAACTAGGTCTTTATAACATGGTGTTAAATTGTACAAAACAAATAATTTTTACATGAAATTAAACTACATGACATAATTCCGTATAGTATAACTCTAAACTACATATCACATCATCCCTAAATCATCATTCTAAACTATATGTCTAATTTACTTACAATGAAAATTTAAATAAAATGTACAACAAACTTATCATATAACGTTAAACGACATGGTGTTTTCCCCATCACACAATGATGAAATATTTTATTCCTTAGTCCAAGCTATATAATCTTAAACTATATATCCCCAAGACTCACATTGATTTCTAAAGATGTAATTTATTCCCACTATCATGTATATGATGAGTATAACCCTCACGTGTATAGAAATTCATAAATTATTTCACCCATTCATGATAGTGTGGAACGAGAGTGCTCAAAATATACTTTAGCATATATAATCCCTTCACATTCACACTTTGTGTCTTTGGAGTTTAAATTACAATCAACCTTTCATTTCTGAACGGACTCCCCTCAATCTATGGTGATAGAACATGTTCCCTAATCTCATCTCATCTTCAATCTAAGTTATGAATCTTAAAGTAAACATCATCATAAATAACATGAGTGATTTTGTCCTTATAAATTCACCCAATGATTAGCCTCAACTTTTGTTCCCCCATTCCTTTTAATATGATAGTAGATTACACCCTATGGATAGCTACCAAACTCTCACACTTAGCCTATATACCCCTTATTCCTAATTCAAACTCTCCAATTCATAGTTTATATTTCTTCCACCCCATTTTTCAAGTGTATTTTTAACACCCTAGGTGTCCCCCCCCCCACCCATGCATATTTTCACATTATTAGGAAAAATTGATCATGTGGCATCACACATAACCATTCCCCCATTTTTATAGGATTTTTTATAACATTTGGCATGATATATCAGCTTTAATTTTTCTCCCCTTGTGTGAACCCACATAATATAATGGGTCTTTTTTTACACCTTATAACCCATATAAATCATGGATCAAAAGGGATTATAGGTTTTGGTTAATTATTTCATTAGCATGATTGAGACACGTCATGGTCATAAGTAGGATGACCCCTTGATTCTAGATTCATGAATTTAAACTATATACCACATAGTTTTATCTTCATGAATTTAAAATATATAGAATATTATCTTAAAAACATGATGTTAAACTACATATCCCTTGATGCACCATTTTTTATGATGTTTTTACATTTATATTGAGTAAAAAGACAATTATTGTTTGTTATGCATTATTTAAAGGTCAAATATATCATTATAATGATTTTTGATATATCTCATGTTATTATAGATAAATGAACATTTGGTTATTTTTTTTAGAAAAGTAAAAAATACATGTCATGTAAATCTAAAATAAATACCATAAAGACGTAACACATAGTATAATTCCAGAGTACACACCTAGGTTCGGTAAGTGGAAAAATATTACATTGCATGCCTATTCAATGTGGTGTGGCATGTCATGTACTTACACCTACTAATAGTTGATAAATTATGATTGGATGGATGGAATGAATGGCTTAATTTTTAGGAATACTATGTCAAAAACATATAAAAATTCAGTACACGCCATGTACTTTTTTACATGTCATGTATTTTCCAAAATCTATAAAAATATACTTTAGTCGGTTCTTTTAAAAGTTTGTCCTATAGGGAAAGATACTTCCCATTTCCCATTCTATCTAGATCAATTTATCATATTATTCTATTTTCTTCATTTTATTCACCTATAAGTTGTTTTATTTTGTAATTACACTTTAATTTATTTGAATTTTAGTTTTATAATTTCAATTTCATTCTACTTTTAATTTTATTCTTTCATATTTTTGTTTCTTCCACATCTATTTCCTTCCATTACATTATTTTATCACTCTAACCTTTTATCTGGTCATAATGATGACTATGTAAATCCACCTCCCGAGGTGTTCTTGAGAATAGGGATGAAGCAATCATGGAGAGTGAATTATTTATATGATTGTTTTATAGATATTATGTTTCCTTTATCTTGTATGTCATGAATTATTAGCATAAAAGATATAATTAAGGGGGTTTATAGATTATTAAAAAATCTAAAATTTTAGTGGTCCATGGGTTATTAGTTATTTCATTTTCTAAAATTGTTCTGGGATATAATCTTGGGTCTACTCTTGGGTTATATACAAATCCTCAATGGAATTCTTAACAAACCTATGTAGTTTAGCGGAAGTTGATTTAATATGAAAAACCTTTATGATCGATGAAATAAAAGAAACATTCCCTTTTCTCTAATTTCACCTTGATTTTAAAAAACCATTTTTAAATTCATTTTATCTTCCACTCATCACTTTTAAAATCAAAAATCAAAATTCCAACACCCCACATTTTTAATTTTCAAATATATTCAACTTATAAAAACATACATTTTTTATACCTTCAATCGGTTTTCTTTAGGAGATAAACAAGAGTTATTACTTTTCTATAGTACTTCTAGTTTTAAAATAATTAATCAATTGAGCATGTGGTGATAGTGGACAAATATTTTGACATCATTGCTGGTGACGCACCCTAGACCCACACTCATGAGTCTGGTGTTAAAAACATTACATTTAAACACCGGATTTGATATAAATTGAGATGAACCTATCTTTAATTTACAAAATTACCATACGATAAACATTGAAACTCATAAATCATCTCACAATACCAATAACTAACGGTTTAGTTTCTTTGAGGACCAATTACATAGGCAACTTATTTAACAAAATTTTTGATTATTCCTTCATATTATAGATAGGGGAAACATAATATGGGGTAAAATTATATTATTAGTAAGGATAATATTAATAGATAACAATAAAATATTATAATGGAGAATAAGATGAGCATATGGGTAGAGTCAAGATACATAATAAAGTTTTACCCAATAAATCATATATCAAAAATAATGGCATAAGGCATTCCATAACATAAGAATACATCATAAAAATGTTTCATATCACTGAAAATGGAAAACTAAGGTAATTTGTCACAACCATAAGTATAGGGAAATTGTATCATTATGAACAAACAATATTTACATGCATCATTCATTAAAAAAATCCATGCTTTATGTTGTGAACAAAAAAAATGACCACACAGCATGTTTTGAGAAAAAAATAACCACACTATATGTTATGAACAAAACAAATTCCATGATGCATGTTGTGAAAAAAAATCTAACACTACATTATGTGAAAGAAATTGCCAAGATTTATGTTGTGAAAAAATAAAATTTCCACACTCAACATCAATATCACATGTGATATAAAACTTTAACAAAAATTAGAGGGTGGTATAAGACCCACCCATTAATTATCCATAAATATGAGTGCCACTTGAAATAAATAATTCATTATATCATAATAAACCCATGTAATGAAAATTGATTTCATCCATCACATCATAAAGAACTCATAGAAAGAGAAATGGGTTTCACAACACTTCAAGATTGTATCAACAAAATTAACCTCAATCATATAAAAAATTGATACCCAAAATTCAATCACCCCTAAAATTATTTCATAAGAAAATTTAGAGGTTGGTTCAGGAAAAATAACTTCCATGGAATTATTTTCTTTATATATAAAAGGTAAAATCGAATTTAAATAATATAAGAGTTTTTATAAAATGTTTTTCATATTATATTAAAAGTAAAAGTTATGGTTCATTTTGAAAATTCATTTTCAGAAAGGTCACTTTTTAGAAATTAATAAGAAGTAATTTTAAATATAATTATTTGTAAATAAATCTCAATATTGAATCATTTAAAGAGATATAAAGGTTTAAAAAGGATAATTTAAAACTTTTACTTTTAAAAATAATATTTAATAGTGGATCAATGAAAAAGACACAAAGGTTTGAAAAGGTAAAGTGAAAAAATTATAAAAAATCACTTTTAAAAAATGAACATCAATAATAGATACTTGAAAATATATAAATTATATCAATTAAATTTAGGGTGAATGATAAATCATTTTATTTTTAAAGTATAGAAAACATTTTTAATATTTTTAAATATATTTTTTCAAATCAATTTCATTAATAGAATAAAAAAATCATTTTTTAAATAGGAGAAGTAAAATATATTGTTCACATGAGATAAAACATAATTATGATTCCAATTATAATGGATAAAATTATTGGGAATGAAAATTTTGATAAAAAGGGGAAACTAAATTAAATGGGATGGGAATTATTCTCTACAATGATATACTTTTTTGGGAATAAAATTTTATCAAGGTAAAATATCTGAATTAAAAGGTAACCTTGCACCATAAAGGAATTTAAATTACTAGAAACTAAAATATTAGTTATAATAAACCAATCTCTTAAAAAATAATTTCATGAGGAAGAAATATTACTCAATAGAGGGGGGGTTAAGTTAACAATAACCCTTACAACTTTGGTATATTTTGAGTCAAAAAAAATTAATGATAGAACATGTTATGACAATTCGAACTCCAATAATTAAATTAATATTTTAAAATACATTCATTAGTTATTAGATAAATCATTATAAATAAAAATTGATGTATAATAGGAAATATGTCACAATGGGTGAAAATTTGAGACAAGAAACCCATGCCTTAATTCTTGACTTCCACTAAAGTGATAGAATATCTTTTATAAAAAAATAACTATATGAATCACAAATTTAAGAATATTATTAATATAAAATATATTATAAACTTTATTTATAATTATTCTATAAATATATATTAGTTATTTTTTATTTATTTTCAATATTGGGTATGAGTAATCTTTATTGTTTTCAACATGTTTTATATTAGCGGTGTTGTTATTAATTATTATATCAAAGTTCATCATTACTAGATCATGAATGATTTTAGAATTAATGTTTTATAACTATTTATAATGTTATAATTTAATTCTATGGTAGTTTTGGTTACAATCCCTAAAGATGAAATGGGCAACGAGCATATCTCAGTGGTTTTTAACGAATAGACACTAGTATATTAATTAATGAGTTTAATATAAATTTTACTATTAAAGAACCAAAATAAAATATTATTTAATTATTAATATCATATATTATCATTAATTAATTTCTCATATTCATCTGTTAGATTATTTTATAGAATTTTCAAGTAGGTGGTTAGACTGACCCAAACATGAACATACCATAATTAATGGATGATTATGATTAGGGAAGTTGTTTTTTTTACATAGTATCATTATCTTAAAAGAATAATGATATTATTTAGATAATTTTAAGTTGGTTAATATTATTAGAATATATTTTAATAAATAATAATTAAACTAAATATAGAATGAGATATGTTATTTCGTTGAGGCAGTATCTCGCACAACACACCAATAACGTTTTCCTTATCTTTAATGGAAAACAAGAAAGGTAGTAAATAGTTTTTTCATTAGTATAGTAAAATTAATTATAAAAAAATATTGATATAAATATATAAAAATAATAAAATTATATTTTGTAATGTAATATAGAAATTAAAATAAGTTAGGAAAAAAAGTACTCATGTTAAGGACTTGTGCTTTCCCTTGGAAGAATACTATGAAATATAGGTATTAGGAAAATACCTTATGACCATAGGATAAATGAAAATGAGTATGATTCTAGTAAAATTAAAATAGAGTAGTTTTTTAAGGGGAAACCAAATTATTTGAGTGGACTTGAAGATTTAGTGAGATAGCTCTTTCATAAGTGGATAGAATGACATGTTTCTATATATTTCAACTTTTTTTAAAGATATCACTTATTTTACATGTAAATAAGACACTAAAATGGATAATAATGAATTTTTTTATGATATAAGTTTGATAATACCTCAAAAATTCATTTAAAAACATTTTCTAAACATTTTTTCTAAGTCCTTTACACTTAGAATTTCTACTTGTACCATTTTTAGTTTTACCATGGTAACTTATTTTCACTTAATAATTTACTTCTAATACTTAAAAATTTCCCTTATTTCTTAATTTTGACATAATTATTAAAAAAATATATTTTATTATATAAAATTTATATTTTAAAGAAATATTAATTTCAAAATTAGTATATGTAACGTGAAAAACCTCGTTTTTAGAAAAAGTGTATTTTTAACCTTAAAATTTATGTCTTAGATTAAATTATATATGTATTTTATTTAAATTATATAAATTTTTTTATTATAAAAAAATAAAATTTATTTTTCCTTTAAATAAATCTAAAATCTAATTTTACAAAAATAAAATTCAATTTAAATAATAGACAAAACAATTTATTTTATTAGAAAATATTAGTTAAGTTGTTAATCATAGGTATACTAAATTCATAACAAAATTTTTAAACATATAGTAATACTTATTAATAATTATTTTATCATTAAAATTGTTATATAAGTTTTAAATATATACTTAATTATTGGTATAATCATAAACTCTATGATTTTATAAACAACTATATTTTTCTCTATTCAAATAAAAATACATTATTTTCGAAAAACCTAAAATTTTTACCTTAGGATAATATTGATATATGTAATTTAAAAATAAATTTAATTTTTTGAAATTAAAAATATAAAATTTATAAATTTATATTTTAAATGAAATTTCAAAAGAAAAACTAATTTTATTAAAAAAATGACCTTCTTAAACATTATTTTTTTCACTATTATTTCATAATAATATCAAATTTCAATAATTTCAATAAATTAGTTAATATATTGAAAGATTTTATATTATCATACTAATCATTTAAAGTAATTCAATTTTATTTATTAATAATGTAAATATTTCTTTTAGAATGAACAATATATTAAAATATTAAGTCATATTAATTATATATCCTCTAAATGGAAGAATTTTTAATTGGATAATATATTTTTAATTACTATAGGTATTATTATTCATATAGTTTTTTTTATAATACTCACCTAATATGTTACAGGTTCTTTTAGATATGTGTTTCATGTGGAAAAATCTATCAAGTAATGTATTAATCTATAGAAAAAATATATTCCAAAATATACGGGTATTAAATTCTCCCACTTAAATAAATTAAATCCTCATAATTTTAGTTTTCATATACTAATGAAAATATATAAGGGTATATAAAAGTAAAACATGAATAAAGTTAAAATTTCTAGAGAGAAATAAATATTTAAAACTTGGGAAGTATATCTTTTTCCTCATAGTATTATTATCCCTAAAATTGAGTTTTTCTCCAACTATTTGATCCAATATTCTATCATTATTTGATATCAAGAACCACGTAATATAATTTTATTTTAAATAGAGTCAATATTTATCTTTTCATTGATAGAATACCTTAGGTTGATATAAAATGTTATTTTCTTATTATAAATCATTTTTCATCTAAGTAAAGGGGACCAATCCATTTCCAAAATCACATTAAATTCATCTAAAGTAAGGATAATAATATTTTTTTGATGATTGGTGAAAACATACACAACATAAGAAATATGAGAATCTAGAATGATGATTAATTCTACCTAGAAACACTTAATTATTTTGATCTACATTAGTGGTAGTGATTGAATTCACTAATCCCTTCTCCCTTGGTTTAGAAGGTTGTCATAGCCTATTCTCTTCATTGACTCAAGTGTTAGGTCATTTATTTATTTAATGCCCAAATTTTTTGAATTTAAATAATTTAAGTATAGTTGGTTCATTATCTAGGACATTATTTTCATTTGTTTCATTGATTGGAATCTTCCTCTCCCCAAGATAAGTATTAGATTTATGACCATTCCTCCCACACATGAAACACATCCTTGTTATTTAAAGGAAATTACCTAGATTATTCCTCACAAATTTCTTACATGTAGAAAGTTTCACTTTCTTTCCCCCAGGGGAATTATCATTATAGATCAAATGATACCCTACATACCATTTTATTTTACTTGAATAATGAGAGTCTCTAATTTTTATCTATTCTTTTAGCACACATCAAAAAACCTCTTTATAGCTTCTAAAGTCTCTTATGGGTAATTCCTTTTGAACAATTAGCTTTATTTCACTAAAAACTGATAAATTTTACTCTCAGGGTCAGAGATAAAACTAGAGTAATACATTTCAATCTTCATGAATTTTTCTTCATATGTATAGATGGATTCATCCTCATTTTGTTTCAACTCCAATAATTATCTCACTATAATCATGTGAAGAGTATAAGAAAAATACTCAATTAAAGACACTTTCTCAAATTCCTCCCATTTCATAGAGTTTACTTCCTTTTTTCAAATGTATTCTTAATGAGAGTACACCATTGGTTGGACCCACCTTCCAAAAAATAAATATATAGGATAACCTTCTCATGTTCTGGGCAATGGATAACAGAAAATATATTTTCCATTGTATTGATCCATTTATAAAAAATAAGTGTATTGTAAGATCCACTAAAAGAGGGAATAAATTTTTGCATTAAAGACTCGATTAAATGTTGTCCATTACTTAATGCATTTATGAGATCATTATGTTTTGTGTTATTATTCATATCTTGGTAGAATTGAGTGATAATTTACATAAGATTTTCTACTCCTTTTCCCATACCATTTTGTTGCTCATTGGTACAACCATCACAATGCCCATTATATCCATTATTAACCTACTTCCTCCTTACTCTAACCATTTCTTTAAACCAAGAGCATTTATCATGAGTGATGAACCATTAACACCATAATAGAATTATTTTATAATGAAGGATTCAACCTCAAATTTTATTACTCTTTTAAATTATTATATTAGATTTCAATTAAACCTAAATTGCTCTCAATTATTTCTAGGTTTCTTTAAGTTGGTAACTTTAATATTCCTTAACCTAATTTATTAATATAATAAATCTTTCATAATTGATTGAAAATATAATTTGAATTAACCAAAAAATATCCCTTAGGTGTTTCTATTCCAGAAATAAGTTTTATGCCCACTCATCATGCACTAGATTAAAGATTGAGTTCATACTCATCCATCCTTTTTGAGGTGATTACCCCTAGGTTCATTTGTTTCACAACTGCATACACTTTCTAGTATCTAGATAGGTATGTAATTACAAGGATAACCATGAAATATATACTTTACAAAAACTTAAAGATGTTATAAAATACTTATACTTATCCCTTAGACTTATCCCTAGGGGTTTCACTAAATTTATTTTATCTTAATCCCCAAAAATAACTAAACCCTTCTCTAATACAAACTGAGGTGCCCCACACATGCACTCTTGGGTCTAATGCTAAAAACACTATAATTAAACATTATAATTGATACAAAGTGAGATAATATTTATTTAATTTTCAACACTAACATAAGAAAAAAATACAGCTCATATATCAAATCACAATCCAAAGTATGGAATTTTTAGTGTCTTTTAGTACCAGTTACATGTGAAACTTATTTAATAAAAATTTTGAACATTCCTTCATATTCGAACCACTAGACTACTGTATATAATTATCATAATTTATTATCATATTCATAACATAGTTAAGGGAAATATTAAAAATGGATGAGCTCATATAATTAGTAAGGGTAATCATAAGTGATAATAATCAAATATTATAAGTGAGTATAAGATAATAATATGGGTATAGTCAAGATACATAATAAAGTTATACCCAAAAAATAATAGATAAAAAATCATGGAATAAGGCATGGTATAACATAAAAATACATCATGAAAATTTCATATATCATATAAATAAGTAATACTAAGAGAATTTTGGCCCAACCACAAGCATAGGGGAATTATAACATTGTGAACAAAAAAATTACACACTTTATGTTGAGAACAAAAAAATTTCTTCATGTTGTGAACAAACAAAATCCCTACATAGAATGTTTTGAATAAAAAAAATTCCCATAATATATGTTATAAATAAAAATTCCCATGATGCATGTTTTGAAAAAATAGAATCCTACACTTCATGTTGTAAAAAAAATCCCATGCCTTATGTTGTGAAAAAACAAAATATCTAAGCTCAATATCATTATCACATGTGATATCAAACTTTAACTAATTAATTTTAGGGAGATATGGTACCCCACCCATAAATTATCTAAAAATATAAGTTCCAATTGAAATTAATAATTCATTATATCATAAAAATACCATGGAAAGAATATGTGTTTTGTTCACATAGTTGGGGTGGTGCCTAAGTGGTAAATCCTATAATCCTTCATAAAAATGACCGGAGTTCAGATATTGGCAAGACCCAAGGGTTGATTTATGATACTAGCGATGATGCAGGCATGACACAAGCAATCAGTGACATAGGCATGATATGGTCAGGCAATGATCTAAGTATTGATGTAGGCATGACGTTGCATTGGGTCATCAGACTATTAAATTGGGCCACTTGGGCATGGGGTTAAAGGCTGTGTAATGGGTCTCCCTCTACCCAAATAGAAATAGGTCTTTAATTTAATAATAAAAAGAAACTTCAACCCCAAATTTTAAAAAAATATGGGTTCCATTCATCACATGAATGAGCCCATGGAATAGAAAATGGGTTTTACAACACTTCAAAATAGTATCACCAAAATTAACATAAATCATATAAATAGTAGATACCCAATATTTAATCACCACTAAAAGAATTTCATAAGAACATTTAGAGGTTGGTTCATGAAAAATAACTTCCAAGGAATCAAGTCCTTTATATATAAAGAGGAAAATGGATGTGAAACCATATAAGAGTTTTTATAAAATTTCTTAACTTTTTAATAAAAGGAGAAGTTATAGGTTGTTTTTTAAAAGTCATTTTCAGAAAGGTTTCTTTTGAGAAATTAAAAGGAATAAATTTTGAAAATATTTTTTTGGAAAAAATCACCATTAATCCTTGAAATATATATAAATGTTTCAAATATAAGAAGTAAAAAAAATTAAAACATTTACTTATAAAAAGAATCATTAATAATGGATCCTTGAAAAATACAAAAAGGTTTCAGAAGGTTAAGTGAAAAAAATTTAAAAAAAATTAATTTTTAAAAACAAACATCAAAAATATATCCTTGAAAATACATAAATTTTATCAAATAAATGTGGGGTGAAAGATAAAACATTTAATTTTGAAAGGATATAAAACCATTTTAATATTTTGAAATATCTTTATTGAAAATCCATATCATAAAAAGATTAAAAAAATATTGTTTTCAAAATAGGATAAGGAAAATATATATGTCACATGAAATATCACATAATTATATTTCTAAATATAATGTATAACATTGGTGTATAGGAAATTATGGACAATTAGGGGAAACTATCATTAAAGAGGATGATAATTATTCTAAAAAATGATATACTTATTGGGAATGAAATTTTATTGAGGTAAAAGATATGAATTAAAATGTAATTTTAAAACAAAACAGGAAGAAAAACTTCCATGAAATAAAATATTAAGGTAGATAAAACCAATATAGGAAGAAATAAGATTAATAGGAAGCATTATAACTCATCAGGGGGAGTTGTGTTAACAAAAACCCTTACAACTTTGGTATCTTTTATGTCAGGGTCCATTTAAAGAGAGAATAATATTTAGTTATTAAAAACCAATAAATTAAATTAATATGTTAAAATAAATTAATTAGGAAGTATATACCCTATTCCAAATAAAAAATGGTGTATAATAGGAAATATTTCTCAAAGATTGAAAATTTGAGATAGGAAAATCTTACCTTAATTCCTAACTTCTACTAAAGTGATTGAATCTATTGTATAAAAAATAACTATATTAATAAACTATTTTAAAACCTTGTTTATATACATAAAATTTTATAAAATTCATTTATAATGATTCTCTATATGTATATTAGTTAGTTATTATTTATATTCAATATCAGGTGTGGGTAATTATGATCGTTTTGATCTAGTTTCATATTAGCGGAGTTTTTCTTTATTATTATACAAATGTTAATCCTTCTTGGATCATAAAAGGTATTTGAATTTTTGTTTTATAATTATTTATAATATTATAATTTCATTCTATTTGGGTTTTTTAATGATTTTTAAAGATGAAATTGATGATGGACATTTCTTGGCGGTTTTTAACGAATGATTATTGGTATCTTAATAAATTATTTTAACATAAACATTACTGTTAAAAAACTAAAATAATGTTTTTATTTAATTATTTATATCATATATTATTAATAATTAATTTATCATATTCCTACATGATATTATTTTATATCATTTTTCAAGTAGGTTGTTAGACCAACCCAGACATGGACATACCATAATTAATGGATCATTATCATTAGGGGAAGGGGTTTCTTTTGGAATGATATCATTATTAAAAATTCATATTATATTATTTACATAATTTTAAAATTTTTATTTATATTATAATATATTTTAATAAATATAAAATAAACTATATTGAAATTTAGATATGTTACTTCATGGAGGTGATAGTCTTCACAACGTATAAATGAAATTTTCATTTTCCTTAATGGAAAAGGAGAAAGGTGGTTAATAGTTATTCCCTTATCATAGTAACATTTAGTTTAGAATATAATAATTAGGTAATTATATTTGTATTAGAAAATTATATTTTGTAAAGTAGTATATAAAGGAAAATAATTTAAGAAAAAAAGTACTAACATTGAGGACTTGAGATTTCCCTTGGAAGACTCCTCAGAAATAGAGGTCTTATGAAAATATCTTGTGAATATAGGATCAAGGAAAATATATTGGATTATAGGGGAAGTAAAAAAGGAAATATTTTAAATATGAACTTTAATTCTTTGAGTGTTCATCAAGAGGTGGTGAGAGATATCTTTTTTAAGTGGTGAGAATTGCATTTTTTTAAATATTTCAGCTTCATATAAAGAGATCACATGTTTCACATGTCAATAAGACTCAAAAATGGATAATAATGAATTGAGGTATGATATAAGGTTAATAATTCATCAAAAATTCATTTTTAGACAGTTTTTAAACATTTTTTAAGTCCTTTAGACGTAAAATTTTCACTTTTACCATTTTTTGTTTTACCATGGTAACTAATTTTTACCTAAGTAACTTACATTTAATGAGAACAAATGGACCTTATTAAATAATTTGGACCTGATTATTTCAAAAATTGAATCCATTTTATCATATAAAATTTTTATCATTAAGAAAAATTAATTCTAACATTAGCGCATGTAACACGAAAAACCCCATTTTTAGAAAAGGTATATATTTAAGCATAAAATTTATGTGTACGATAAAATTTTCATTATATATGATTTTAATGATACAAATTTGGATTATTATGAAAAACAATTATGTGGCTTAAAAATTAATCCAAAACCGATTTTTTTTAAATAATATTTAATAAAAAGAAAGGACAAAACAATTTCTTTTATTGGAAAATATTACTTAAATTGTTAACTATAGGCTTTTTAAATTCATAATAGTATTTATAAATATAAATTTTTACTAATTAATAAATATTTAATCATGGAAATCATTTTATATGTTTTTAAGTTGCTCTAAAGTATTAATATCGTCTCAAATTCTCAGATTTTATTAACAGCAGTATTTCCCACTATTCCCCTAAAACTCAAATATTTTATAAAAATATCAAAAAATAAAAATTAAGCTATATATATGTTTAATTATAAAATGAAATTAATTTTTTAAAATTAAAATTTATAAATTTATCTTTTAATTGAATATTCAAAAGAAAAACTACTTTTATTGAAAAACTGGCCTTCTTAAACATTATATGTTCTCAATATTATTTCATACTAATTTATAATTTAAAGAATATTAATATATTAGTTAATATATTTATTGATTATATGTAATTATAATAATCATTCAAAAGTAGTCAATTTTATTCATTAATACCTTTAAATAGTTATTTGAGAATAAACCATATTTTTAAATATTAAATTCTATTAATTATATATCTTTTCAATGTAATAATTTTTAATTAGTTGATATATTTTTATTTAGTAGAGATTTTATTATTCATATAATTTTCATAATAATATTTACCTAATATGTTGTGGATTTTTTAGTTTAATTTTTCATGTGGATCAATCTATCAAATGTTGTATTAATCTAAAGAATAAGTATATTCTAAAATTTTTAGTTGTTATAGTTGGAGAGATCCAAGTGGAATTAAAGTGTTTTTTCTGATTTATATGTAAATTTTTTAAATAATGTTATTTTTTTCCTTCTCTTTAGTAAATAAAATTTGTGTACTAGCATCTTGTTTTGTCAGGGGTCTACTAGGCTAGAGAGCGATGGACACCTAATCTGAAGTAAGGAAGCACCCCTTAAAGCCCCTCATATATTTCCCTTATTTATCTTCTCTCCCCGTTAATTTTTTATATAATAAAAATTATACATGAAGAAAATGAAACAAATTATTTAATTGATTCTAAAAAATGTCACACATGTTTATTAATTTAATAATTTTTAAATTTTGAAGATTAATTAAACATTAATGGTATTTATAAGCTTGAAAAAGGGGATTCATATTTTAAGGATGAATCCCATGATAAAATATATGATTTCAATTACCACTCATTTCCATTTTTTCTACCTTTAATCCAAAACACCTCTCTTGGTGGTGTAAATAATTTCCCTCTTATTTCTGCTACTTCACCCTTGTTAAAGAAATAACTTCAATTTCTTGACCTTGTTTGATAGTATGAACACGAACTTAGTTGGTACCTAGTTTATATTCTTATTTTTATCCCAAATAACATTACAATATTTACATTAAATATTGAGGTTATTCCAAAGAGGTGGGCTCCTATACTTGAATAAATTCTATTGTATATATTAGTATATAGTTAATTTAATAAATAAATAAATTCACATCATTTAATATGGACATACATAATGTGTATTTATATAGGAATATATAATTCAGGTATTTTATATAATATTAAAGTATTACATATACCTAAATATAATTATTTTCTAAAAAAGAGTAAAAGATATATTTAATGAAACACTATGTTAATAAAAAATATATATATTTAGAATAACCAAATAAAAATAGGAATAAATCATGTGTTGAGGGTTGTGGTCCTCCGTGGGAAGAAACTAGTCACCGGTTTGAATCCTCGATGAAATCATTGGTGCAAGATTCATTCTTTTTTATTTTTGTTTTTTGTTGCACATCATGTATCATTCTACATGTCATTTTAAATATTTATAAAAATGTAAATACAAAAAAATCTCAGGGAATAAATGAGGATCTACTAGTTTAGGAATTCCAGGGAATCAAAATAGTCATGGGTTTGAATCTCACCCAATCCATGGGAGTCAAATTCATTCACCTTATTTCCATTTGATATTTACACTATGTGTATGGTGTGCCTTAGTTTATATTATTTTTAGTACACAACATGTGATATTTATATATAAATTAATTATTATATAATAATAATAATATTTTAACTAAAGGTAGTGATGGGGTCATAGGAAGAGATTCAACCCAGCATCCAAAGGACCTCGGTTCAAGTCCTTATAGCATCCCCAACTTTATTTTATTCAAAATCAAAACCACACATAATGTTTAATCACAAATATTGTGTGTCATGTGTGATAGTATTTTCATAAATACTAAAACAATATAAAATTAAATTTAACACCCATGATGTGGTTGGCTTGTCTAGAAAGGTTACAACCCAGGCTTTAAAAGACTCAGGTTCAATTCCTTTCAACTAAATCAATTCTATACTTTTTCTAAAACATAAAACCATGACTCATGTATAATTTAGTATTTTTTTAGTGTGATCATATAAAATATCAAAAATACTAATAAAACATCATTGTAATAAACTTTTCCCAAGTGGTATTGTATAACCCATGTGATCGACTAGTCATCGGTTCATACCCCACCCCGAGCACTAGAGTGAAGATTATTCATCATCATTTAATTTTCATTTTTACAGACTGTAATTATATTTATACCCCACTCCTTTTTATATATTTTAAAAATAATAAATAAACTTTTTTAATAAAATCAAAAAACAAAAAATCTCAAAAGAAATCATACAGTGCAAATAAATTTTTAAAAAAATCAAATAAAAATGAATGAAATAAAAAAGTAATCAACATGTTTCCTTGGCCATAGACATTGTGTAGTCTTCTCCAAATCTTGAACTACCCCATTTTTCTCCTCATTCTCTTATGTTCTTTCTCCTTCATCCATGTAGTGTCACAAAAGGCCATCATATCGAGTAGAGTTGAGAGACCCGACACATCCTATCTACTTCCTCATAAGTTGAAGGTAGTTTCTATTGAACATGGTAGAGTTTGGTCAAGGGTATGTATTCTATCCCTATACCACCACCCCACCACCTATTATCACATTCACCCACCCTAATCTCCACAACAAGATCCATGCGTACTAGGATCTTCTTGGACTCAATGTTGTGCATGATCCTACCTCACATAAGAGCATGTTTATCCCCTTCGTACATTATTCCTTATTTATAGTTGTTTTAGTACAATAAACTCTACAATACATGAGGAAAAGGTAGTCTTGTCCATGAGGGACATGAAGCTCCTTACCTGTATCAACTGGCATGACTACTCCAACCTTCCTTACTTCACTACTTCACACTTTCACACAATGTTCATTAGTCATTGGGGTAACACAAATAGTGTATTTTATGACACCCATTTGGAACACCACCTAGGATTATTTTATACTTATACCCCATAAAATCTCCTAAGATCCCCTCGATATATGGATTTCCTCATGCTCATGAATATGTAGATGTTCTAAATGTAATGGAGTACTTGTTTCCTCGTGTAGGAGTTCCATGAACTATATTATCTGAGGTACCTGGGGATCTAGGGATTCTTTTGATTAGGTGCATCCACCTTTTGATCCAATGTTACCACTTTCAACCCCTTTTTATGTATCATCCTCTTTAACTCATCCACCCTCCAATAATAATCCTTCTACAACCCCACCACCACACATACCCTTAAAAATATCTATAGTACATTCTCAAATAGATATATTGGATCATCATATAGATCACCTAGAGGACCACTTGGAACATATGGAGACATAGCTTGCACATTTTTTTGGTCCATTAACATATCTTCAAGCTATAATGGATCTACTTTTATAGCATTTGGGACATAGTTTCCCACCCACTCTAGTATAACATAAATCCTCTACACAGTCCACTATTTCTAAACCTAGTGCTACAAACATCACTTTTACATATGAGAAGCTGGGTACTAACATGAACCCTAATCATAGCACACTTGTTTTGACTCATCGGGTTACTCTAGACATGCTAGATCTAGATTTAACTCCTACGATTCATCCAAACTATGATCCTCCAGCACCTTAAAACTATTAACTATTTTACTTTATTTTCTTTTATTGTATATATATTTTATGTCTCTATGTCATTCTTGGACTCCCTATAGATTTATTTTCTATTTTATCAATAGTCACATATTGAGACCTCACCTTGCACCCAACTCTTACTTCTAGGATATCAGTAACCAGGGAAGTATGGTTTTCATTTTCATTTTTACTTTCATTATGAATGTTACTTATTATATTTATTCCATCATATTTTTTTTTATTTCATCTTATTTATCATCCTTGGTGTTTTTTCCAGGTGGACATATTCAATCCTAAGTGTGGGTGAGGGTATTTCAACACCCACTAGTCAATGACTTTTACTGATCTAGGATACATCATTAATTAGAAAAAATATCATCTGATGTTTTAAATTTCTAACTAATTATGGATATAAATAATAAAACAAATTTTTAAATTTTTAAATTACATCCTTTTTCTAGTTTTAGAGTAATTGTAAAATTATTTCTGATATAATTTTAAATCTCAATTTTTATTTTTTTTTTAAATTTTTATTTATTAGACTAGTTATTTTTATTCATTTCAAGACTCGGTTGGCTTCTTTTTATTTCAAATCCTGATAGGTACTCTAAACTAAATTTTTCATACTCTTTCTATAACCATCCATTATTTATTAAAATTAAATTTTTTTACATCTAGAACTTGGTTTTATCCTCTATTAAAAAAATTTAAAAACAAATCAGTATGAATGTATGATTAAGGTAATTTTTTCCTTGATCACTTTTATGAACCACTTTTGATACCTTCCCTACATTATCCCTTATCATTCCCCTAATATCCATGAATGACCTTATAAGTAGCCACATTTCAATCCAATTTTCTTTACCAACCCTTACTTTTAAATTTATTACATTATTTTAGTTTATTGTGAGTGTGATGAATTAGGTTATTTTTTGTGTTCCCATGGGGATGGGTTCCATGGTGTGGGAATGTTTGGTTTCATTGACATTTGAGGAAAGTTTCACATGTTATTTTTTATTATAATTAAAATAAATCATATTAAAAAAAGTAAAAAATAAGTATGAAAATAAAAAAAATGTATATATACATATAAAGAAATAAAAATAAGAGTAATATTTAATTATAATTTATTTGATTTAACTTTTGGCCTTATCGTTGAAATAGGGAATTGATTTCGGGTAATCAATTTTGGGTAATAGGTTTTTGGTACATTGAGTGAGAAACGTTATTTATTCATAAATGATTGATAATTATCTAAATTTTAAAAGAAAACCCTCCTTTTAAACCCTTGATTTTAAAATTTCAACCCACCAACCCCAAGTCTCAATGAAAATCCCTGAATATCCTTATGATAGGAATAATATTTTCTATCTATTGTGTAGATAATTAGGATTTTAACTAGTTTTTTGTATTCCATATATAATTTTGGGGTGTAAATAATTTCACATATATTTCAGAGTTGATATATGAGTGGAATTCATTCTAGGTGAATTAAATAATATGTGGCGTGAGTATTAACAAAAAATTTAAATAAAGTGAATGAAAGAAAAAGAATGTATTGAATTGAAATTGTATATGAGGTTTGATTAGAATACTCTTAATTTGAAAAATTTTATTATTTTGAAAGTTTTAGTTATAAATTTATGTTTATAAGTATAATTAATTGAATAATTTCTTCATTAGTTTATGGATTCTTTTAAATTTTATGTAGAGATTTTTCTTGAGGGAAAGAAAAATACTAAGTGTGGGGGAGTTGATGCATCTATTTTGTGAATGATATTTTGATGTTTAGATTGAGTAAAAAACCAATTAATGGTGGTTATACATTCTTTAAATGTCAAATATATTATTCTATTATTTACTAATACATTTCAGGTTTTCATTTCTAAATAATATATTTGAAAGTTTTTTGGATAAAAAAGTAAAAATATAAATCATGTACTTATAAAATACATGTCATATAGATACCACATAGATCAGGAACCCATAATGCATACCCAGATTAGTTTGGTGGAAAAATATAATACTAAACTTTTATGAATGAGGGTTTAACACATAGTGTACTACACCTATCAATGTTTTACCAGTTCTGATTAGATAAACAGAGGTAATGACTGACTTATGGGGAATAAAACATGGAAAACAGCAAAAAGTAACTATATGTAGTGTCCTTGTGTATAAATTGTGTAGTTTATAAAATATAAAAAAATATGTTTGGTTAGAGGTTTCACAAGTCTATACTAAGGGGTATGTTGTTTCTCTTTTCCCATTCTGCGGAGCTCAGTTTATCCTATTCTTCCCATTTCCTCATTTTCTTTAATTTTAATCTATTTTCATTTTAAATTATTCTTTAATTTAATTGAAGTTTAGTTTTTAAATTTTAATTTCATTCTACTTCCAATTTTCTACTTTCAATTTTCTATTTATTCCACCTCTGTTCTTTTATTTATGTTATTTCATCATTCCACCCTTTTATCAAGTTATAATGATAACCGGGTAAATTCACACCTCATATTGGTATTGAGAATATAGATAGAGAAATTATGGATCACAATATATTTATATGATTATTTTATTGATGTTATGTGTCATTAATCTCAATTATCATGTGTTATTGTCATATGCAATGGAATTTAGGGGATCTATGATTTATTAGAAAACCTAGGCATATAGCAGTCCATGAGTTATTGCACCTTTCATTTTCTACAATAGGTCTTGGATAGAAACTTGGGTAAATTCTTGGTTTATAGCTAAATACCTAATGGAAATATGAACTAATGTATGCATTTTACTTTAAGTTTATTTAACATTAAAACCTTTATACTTGACTAAATCAAAGGAACGTTATATTTTATTCAATTTCATATCAATTTTATAAAACCATTTTCAAATCCATTCTATTTTTCTTTTATAACTTTTAAAATAAAAAATTAAAAGAAGAAACATCCCTTTTACTTTTCAACTCTATTCCACTTATAAAAAAATACATTTTTTATACCTCTACTTTGTATTCTTTAACAGATGGGCTTGTCTTACTGCTTTACTATAGTATTTCTAATTTTAAAATAATTAGTCAATTAATTGTGTAGTGATAGTGTACGTCATCCCCTATTTATCCTAGTTACATGAATTTAAACTTCACAGTGTATTATCCTAACCATGTAATGTAAAATTTTGTGTTCATCATATTTGTCACATAACATTAATCTCAATAGTCTTCGTCCTTACTGTACAATGTTAAAATGTGTGGTCAACATCATTCCTACATGATTTCAAACTACATTAGATCATCACCACCACATGACTTTAAACTATGTGATGTTTTTCTCCTAACCTAAGAGTAAATTTAATATGGTGGTGTTTATCTCATGTCATACCCTACTTTTAGTGTCATTTACCTATCTCCCCCCCCCCAAGAACTATGTGTAATTTGATTTCCATTCTATGGAATATATACTAATGACTATGTTACTTATCCTAGTCTCAATCAAAAGTTACAATTCTATTTCATCCTGGTTTTTGGGTTTCTACTTCAAATCATGTCTTTCCCCCTTAAAATTCCTAGAACTCGGATGATACCTTTATACATTTTCCTTTATATAATCTAGATTGTTGTAGAGGATACCTCTCTAAAACTACATGTGTTTTGATTCTTGTCCCATGGGATACATAGTGACACCTTCATGCCATATCCCAGACCCAACCATAGAATCTATCTTCATTAATTATTCTTTCCTTGGTGATGAGACTTTTACCAATTCACAATTAGTTTTAGTCTTACTATTCTCACCAAGGAATCCATACACTTTTTTCACTTTTATTGCATATGATAAAGATCTATGTAGATTCTATAAGAACCATATGTGTATTTATTTCCATTCCATTGAATATATAGTGATTCCTAAATCCATTATCCTAGGCCTAACCATAAATCTCTTAATGCCGCCATCTCATCTTGGTGCCCAGTGTCCACTTTATTGGGTTACCTTTTCCCTCTTAACACCAAGATGGTGTTTCCCTCCAAGGAGATGGTTCATATTATATATTCATAAGCTATTATCCCCTATTTAGTAAAAATTTTACATCCTTAAACTCCATGTAATGTTAATGTTTTTCCCTTGTAATAATTTGAAAAATATTAATAAATATTGTTGGTGCTAGGAACTGAGACAATGTGATTTAGAGGCCTGGTGATCCAGTGTTGATATAATAAAAATATTAAATATATAATATTGCACGCACACATTTTTTTAGAAATGTTGCAATAAATCTTGAATAGTTTCTGTTATCAGAAATCTAATATTGTCGATGAGTGTAGAAAGTGGGTTTTACCCTAGGCACTACATAACCTTTTTTGGCATCAGGTGTTTGGTTAAAAATTAGTAAGTGGAGGAATTTTAAATTAATTAATTAACTTTTCTAGACCTATATCCCTATATTTAATCCCTATTATAGATAATACCTAGGGTTTTCTACATAACCCTAATGGTTAAGAGGATATCATGAAGTAGTGTTGGTAGATGGTGGGATTGTGGATAGTCTATCAGAGTACCATAGGGATTTCCAATGATGATGAAATTCATGGATCTCACCAATGATGACAACACCAATTGTTCTTCATTACTGATCGATCATAAATTGATGTAGGGTATTTTAATTATTTGTATTTATCATGTTTTAAGAACTCATGTCAAATACAAACTGATTCATCTAACAAATAATTTTCACATATCAATTGTTGACTTTGGTTGATTATTTATCTTCCTATAGTTTAGGAATTGGATTTTTTATTCTTTTATCATTATGTCTTCATTATTCATTCTAATAAAAAGAAATCAAGGAAAACCCAAACAATGGTTGAGGTTTATTTCTCTTTTATGTTTTATGTATTTATCCTCCCTTTCTACATATGTTCATCATCAGCATTCTATTTGGTTATTGGTTTGAAAAATACAAGGAAAATGATCATTTCAAATTTGATATTTGGCACATAAGATCATTCTCATGGTTTCATATTCTATATAGATGATGTTATCGAGGTTCATGGTGATGATATTGGATTTTTATTGGATCGAGGGTTCACATTTCCTAGTTTTATGTGTGTTTTTTTCTTTTGTGTGATGATAAAAGTGTGGTGCGATGAGGAAGGATTTATAAGTAAAGAATGTGGTTGGAATCCCGCCACTTGTGACAGAAGGCTCCGTCAACTAAGATACAACCTTACAATGTGAGGTTAGTATAAGATCTATAGGTGATGGTGGCATGGGAGAACACATGAAAAATATTAAATTTCTAAGAAATTTTCAACTATTCAGCATGTAGTCTAAAGAAAACATGTTTTGTAGTCCCCTAAGTGCAGTTTTAGGGTTTTTTATAAAGATAAGTATTACATGTCATGTCAAGCACATCAAACATAATGTTAACCTTATCCAACTAACTCTACGTATATAGGGAGTAAACACTCAGGGATCCATGTTTTCTTACATTCCATGTGTGTCAGGTCACATGCTATATAACCCATGGTAGATGGATTTATGTGTATAGGGAGTACATGCCCAAGAGACCATGTAGCTCTTCATGTCAAGGAACATGTTGTATACTTTTGGAATTATACCAACATGGGAATATTACACACACTAAGTGTCATCCCATCCCCTAAATTCTATGTGATGTGTAGTACACCTCATATACTTCATAAAAGTAATTGGAAATGGACTAAGTAAATAGTAATACCCTGAGTACACAGGCACAACCTATGGTACAAGGGCTAGATAGGATGGCACTCAGAGTTCCATACTAGAATCTACTACCATGTGCTCCTTAGTACACACCATGTATTTTGGAGAAATAAATATCTTGTGAGCGTGAGACATGAGAAGTGCCAGGTTTACTAAGACACACCATGTACCCTTAAGGGACACACTATGTACTCCTTAAAGGGAAAATTAAATCCCTCTTTCTTATGAGTTCAAATCTGTATGATCTTAAGTGTTTTACTTTAGACTTTTTCAGTGTATACTAGTATTGGTTGAGTTAGTTCTCTTGTTCTATCAATATGAGGGTATATTGTGACATTACATACTCAATAATGGATTGTGATCTCCTCTATAGGATGAGTCTTGGATTGATTTCATGGTGTCCGCCAGTGGTCTTGGGTGTGATCCTATATCATTCCTTCATCCACCCAGGCTGGGATTTGTGGTATTAGTGTAATAACCATGAACAAGGCATCAATCCTTTATCTAGTAGGTTAAATCGATAGGGTTCTTGTTATCATAATACATATGATCCTCTACTTAGTAGGTTATTCTAGTAGGGTTTGTGGTGTCCCTCGGTGGTCCTGAGTGTGATCCCATATTTGTGTGTTGAGAACATGTAGATATATTGAGTACTTATTTGGCTAGACCTTGGTATCATGACCACTCATATGAGTACCATTATTATAGTGAAACCTGAAAATAATGACCTCTTGGATATTTTTCATTAGTGACAGCATGGATCATGGAGTGAGATCTCCCAGAGAAGTGTTACCTTTAAGACTTGAATATTATTATGTGGCTGAAAGTAGTTAAGGCCTACCTAAGACTTTAAGTATGTTATGAGTATATATGGGTTATCCTTTTTTATCATTAAGTCTAATATATTAATTTTCATACCTGTTTATTTATGCAATTACTACTCTTTGTGGTTTACATTTGGTTATTTTGGGGTGTTGTATTGGGTACTATTATACTCAATCTTGTATGGGATCTACCCACACATGTCATGTATTATATAGAAAAAATATCTTTTCAAAATCCTTGGAGGACTAGGAGAAGGTGGAGTATAGTTTGGGCTAGAAATATTGAGATTCTTACCAATGTTTCATTTGAGAGTATTCATCTCCTTCTATGTTTTTTGGACTCCTTTAATTTTTTTGGTGGGAATGTATTTTGACCCTTTTTATCACTTTGTATACTTTTTTAGTACTCTAATTGTGGGATTATAGATGTATGCATACATTATTAGTGGTTTTACTTTACTTTATTAGCATTTTATGGTCTTGTAGATGTGTGTTTTTATATAGGTACATTATTATAATTCCTTCCATGTGTGGGATATGCCTACTCAGCACTGGTCTCTAGTCCTTAGCCTATTGAAGGTGGGATTTTGGTCATCAAACTCACCTTATTACCGGCTAGGAAGGTCTTTATGTATCGGGTGATGAAAAAGTGGTATCATATGAGGTTCTGCATTATGACTGGAGCATATTTTTTCTATATATGATATTGGTTTTGGATTTATGGAAATGGTGTTAAATGTTTTGAGTCTGGATTTTAGGTTAGGAACTCTAATGTTGGCGTGGCGGATGATGTATCGATTTATCAAAACTCTAATATCATACTGTTTGACTTGAAATATATATTCAATGGTTGGAGGGAAAACATTGGTACCTACATCATATAATAATGGGGTGTGGTTTTTATATCCTTCTTGAGTCAGCTCCCCATATATTCTCTTTTAACCATGGTGTGTCTCGGCTTTCATTGGATGCTTCCATGATGATAACCATCAAGGATTTGGTTTCAGGATTGTGTTTATGATTCACTTGTTGGTGAAACTTCTATTCATGTATTTTAATAGGAGTTGATTCCTCTGAGTGGATAGAAAGTGATGTTTGTACCCGTTCAATAGCACACTGACCTGCCTTCAATGGTTCAGGTAGATAATCTCAATCAGGTTGAGCATAGTTTGGTTTTGATGGCAAAAAAATATAATGTTCTTGTGTTTGGTGTGCTTTTCAAGTTCCATATATAGAGATCTCTTGGGCCTTATAATGATTTATTCCCCCTTTTTAGGTGGTAGTGGATTGGCATGATCATTTGATGTGAGTGTCCTACTTACTTAGGACCCCTATTGATGATACCCCTGATGGTGAGACTTATCTAAGGTGGTTTGGGGTGTTAGTAGAGCCCTGTGTTGGTGGTGTTTGAAATAAATTTATACAATCAAGGAAGAGGGACACTTCCCCCATTGTGACATGTTCTCATAAAATGATCCAAAACTATGCAAGTGAGCCAATTCCTCCCAAATTGGATAGTGTCAAGGTGTGGTGGATGTGTTCCTTAAATGTGAGTGTTTGAGGTTGTTTGGTGTGATAAGGTTTCAAAGATATCATTGGATGTGGTGAACTAGTGGTAAAGGGAAAGGAAAGTTTCGGCCATTCTGAGCTTATATCCTAGAGACTTCGAGTAAGGTTTGAGGTACGACATGTGTCTTCATTTCTCTATATATAGTTTTAGTACATAGTTTCAAGAAACATTTCCCTAAACATAACCTCTATTTCAAAACTAGCAATACCAGTGGATCCTTTTATCTCAACACTTATATTGAAGTATCTCGCATAGGGAACCAATGATCACATATTTCTATCGATGGTATGACCTAAATATGAGGATAGAGAGAGAGGGGCTCGCATGTAATCTTTCCATGGTAGAAATGAGACCCTATGATTTTTTCCTTGGTGTGGACTAGTTTCTTACTAACCATTCCTGGTTGACTTATACCAGCAATGGTAGTAGTGTAGTCAGGTTGTAGGAAAGAATTATCCATATTTGGTGAGAATGAATCCTAGGTTGACTTAGATGAGATCATGTGTAGGAGGATGTAGCTGACTTCCTATCAGTTGGATAGTATAACCCTTCGTGCAACAGCTTCTTTGAGATTTTAGTTCCTTATAAAGTTAGAGTAGTATGTGTCTTAATTCTTTAATGATGTACCATTCTTACCTCCTGATTGAAAATTTTTTAGTATATAATTACTCTAGGGATGTCTTGATATTTGAGTCAGTGTATCATATGACCACGCATAGATATGATAGTTAAAGGTGTAGTCGAAAGATCTATAGAGATGAAGCTTCATAAGGCCTAGTGTGCTTTCATAGGTAGCTGAGTATTGTTCTATTAGGTTTAAGATAGAAGATTTATGATTGGTATGTATTAAAACCACCTAAACTAGGTGATTATCAGAGTTAAGTGTCCACCCTAGAGAATCGATGACTTCTTCATCCTGTGGTTTGGGGATAAGTATCTCTCAGTGTTTGACCTCATGTTAGGTTATCATCAGCTTCATTTATTAGTATAGTATATACCAAATGTTTCTTTTAAAAGTTATTGTGGATTATTTGAGTTCATGGTGATACCTTGTATCATGTTGGATTCCCCAATAGTGTTTTCAAGACTCTATAATTAGGTTCTTATTCTTGGATTTGGTTTGTGGTAGTATTCTCTAATGACATCCTAGTGTACTTGACCTTAACCATGGATCTCTTGAGGCATTTAAGGATGGTTCTAGATATACTCTGAGAGTACTATATTTATGGGAATCTCTTAAAGTATTAGTTCTAGATTCAGGAGATACATTTCCTAGGACATGTCTTCACTAACATGGGGGTGATAGTGGACCCAGTAAAGGTTGAAGAAATACTAAATTGAGAGCCACCTGGTGGTGTGATTGTTTTGGAAGATTCTCACAACAATTTTTTTTTTCTTATTTTTGATTGAGGTGATGAAGTAGTTTCCCCACTTACAATTGTACCTTAATGGAAAGGATAGATTAGAATACATATAGGTGATGATTTTTTCCCTACAATTATTTAGTGAGTTAGGGATTTATGGCTTAGGGATATTGATTCATATATCTCTCATGAATAGATATCCAATAGACATGTTTTTATAGATTTACAAAAAGTGGGGAGTATAAAATCCTTCTGAGTATATATTATTACACCAGTTGCACTATGAGAGGAGGTTCAAAGGAGGATTCCTCTCTTTAGAAGTACATCCATAAGAGATGCGGATATACAAAAAACCTATGGCATTAGGTTTGGTGGCCAAGGATTTTGTAACTTTTTGTCAAGTTTAAATTTCCATGCCTTACATATTAGTAAGTGAAGACTGGTAGGGCTTGGTGGAGAGTTTGGGACACCAGTGCATGTAGAAGTTAAACTATATTTATGTAATTCCCTTCAAATTCATTTCAGATCGTGATTCTCACTTCATGTCAAAAATAGATAGAATATACAGGAGTCTTTGTGACTCGGTTTTGAATGTGCATGAATTTTCTATCCCAAATAGTTTACTAGGTAAAGTGGACCATCCATGTTCTAAAGAACATTCTTTGATATTTCATGTTATATTTGGTTCATAGCTGAGTGACATGATCAAATATCAGTGTAGTTTTTATATATTAATATCTACCAATCCACCATAAATGTAGCACCATTTGAGGCTATGTATGGGATATTTTATAGGTCACTGTTGTACTAGACAAAAACTAGTAGGTGAAAATGCTTGTGGGCCTAGATTTAGTGCTAGAGATTGATTTTAAAGGGTTGAAATTCATCTAGAGGTGGATGATGATTGCCCCGTAATTTTAGGTGTTCTTTATGGACCAACAACGTCAACCTTTGGGTTCGATGAGGAGATTGTGTGTTCTAAGGGATCTCCCCCCGTCGAGGTTTGTGAAGATGTATACAGGGTAGAAGGATACCTACAAGGTTCATAGACACTTTTTCCAGTTACCATATTGGGATATCAAGGTGGAATGAATCTATACTCTTTTACCATAGTTGGATTGGGTTCTTGGTGTTTTCCATCCATCGCAACTAAGGAGACGTATGCATGACTCATTACATGATATTGACAAGGATAATCTAGATATTGAGGGTGAAGTTACCTTTTTAATGGATTTGAGGTTCCTGGTAGTGTTTTAGTAACAAATAGATAAAAACATTCTTAGGTAAGTGTTTCACTTGGGTACAAGTTTGTTGATAGCATAGGAACCTTTAGAAGATCTCATGGGTGTGGGAAGTTCAGTTGAGAGCTCGGTATCCTCCCTTGTGAGTAGGATTTTTTCTTTTCAGGATGAAAATACCAATAGTGGGGAGAATGTGATGTCCCTTTTTTGAATTTTAATACTTTTTAAAATATGAATAAATATTTTTGGGACCAAAAGCTGAGACTGAATGAGATTCTAAGGCCCAATGAGCCCAGTGTTGATATAACATAAATATTAAATATATTATATCATGCATGAATAATTATTCATAAATGTTGAAATATATCTTGAAGGAGCCTCATATTGGAGATCTGATACCATCATTGATTCTAGAATTTAGGTTTTATTCTAGGTGTGATATAACCTTTATTAGAGTCAGTCATTTGGTTAAAAGTTGGCATGGGTGGAATTGTAAATTAATTAATTTATTTATTTATCTATAACTAGTTCCCTCTATTTAAGGCATAATATGATTAATCCCTAGGGTTGTACACATAACCCTATGGATTGAGATGAGATCATGTAGGAGTGTTGGTATATGGAGGTATCATGGATCATCAATCAGAGTACCATAAGGATCGCCAATGATGATGGATTTCATGGATTACACTGATGATGACAACGCATATTCATTCTTCTTTAGTGATCAATTCTAAATCGAGGTAGGGAATTTTATTTATTTTTATTTATCCTTTTTTGAGATCCCATGTTAAATGTGAACCAATTTATCTAACAAAATTTGGTTTCAAATCGATGGTTAGTTATGATTGATTATTTATCTTCCTATGGTTTAGAAATTGGATTTGTTTATTTTTTTTATTGTTGGGTCTTTGTTAATTGTTCTAATAGAAATGAATCATGGACAACCGAGAAAATGTCAGAGGTTCATTCCCCTTTTTTATGGATTTCTACCCATTTTTTATGCATGTTCATCATTGGAATTCTATTTGTATGGTGTTTTTACAAATACAAAGAAAAAATCATTTCATATTCGATATTTGGAACAACGAATAATTCCTATAGGTCTAGATTCAAGATTGTTGAGTCAATAAGGTTATCTTATAACTTCTCCATTACTTATGGTTTTATGTTTTGAAAATCACAAACACTTTTTTCTTAAGTTTTGTTTTTCCTTAAGATCCAAAATTGTCATTCTGTTATACTTACAGATGTATCATTACGTTTTTTCATTCTATTATATTTACAGATTTTTCATACCTTCTTTGTGATACCGAATCTGGTGAAAATGTGATTCTGTTTTGTGATTCTGAATTCGATGAAAATGTAATTCTGTTATGTGATTTTGAATCTAGTGCAAAAGTGATTCTGTTTTATGATTCTGATTCCAGTACAAAAGTCATTCCTATTTTATGATTCTGATTCCGGAACAAATGTGATACCATTTTCTCAATCCAATTTACTTTTCCTTATGAATCCATTTTCTTTATAATGTGTTTCTTAAGAATACATTTTTCTTAATAATGTTATAGTTGTTTAATTTATCATTCCAATATTATCGAATTCCAAGTTTTCTTATACATAACATTTATCTTTAACTTGGCATCATTTATTACTTGAAACGATGTCATAAAATCTATTACAAACTAAACATGTATGTTTGAAACATGTCCAGGTCCCTCCGAAATTTAATGAAAATATGACCGTTGGAGTGGAGCCAAACGTTGGGAATATTTTCCTATAAATAGAAGCTCATTTGAATGAGCTCAAGACTGGTACTTTGAATACAAGGCAGAGAGTGGATGAACTTGATGATTGTGAAAAAGATGTGAAGTTTTTTCTAGATAGTGAGGCTCTTAAAAATCACAGTTCTTTGTGTAGATTTCAGGAACAACTTTTTTAGGTGCTAAAAACTGTTCATACTTACTTTGTGTAGAATCCGATCATGTTGACAGTGGGCTTCCAGGTTTGGGAGTCAGAGGTTTTGATTTCCTTCTAAATCAAGGGCTTGTAGGGATAGCAAGATAGATACTGATCTTTGAATTGAGGGCTTACCTGGGTTTGGGTAAGACATACTTTCTAGAAAGTATAAATCAAGGAACATTTATCCAAGGTTATTGGATACCCTTCTCTTTGGGTTAAAAGTGTCTTGTTATTACTTGTTTTCTATTTCAAGTTGTTTTATTTCCATTGTAATCTTAACTTTGTTAAATATAGAAAGTATAACTTTCTTATAATTTCAAATTTTGTTACTCTAATTATATTACTGATTCTATATGCTTTAAGGTAGAATTTTTCTTTTAATAAAATAGAAAAGTTTCCTTTAATAGGTTTTGTTAATGTTTGGTTAACCTTGTTAAACTTAACTTTAAAGGTTCCAAAAGAATTTTTAAAGTATACAATTCACCCCCTTCTTGTATTTGAGCATCTACATTCATAATTTAAATCCTACAATTGGTATCATAGGAGGTCTATGAAACACTTATATCCACATATAATTTTTCTTGCTCAAGTTTTATTTTTCTTATTTTTTTTTAAACTTTTAATTCTAATAAGTTCTATGGAAAGAAATTCCTTTTAGTATGGCAGGCATTCATGTTGGATCTCTAGATAATATCAATCCTACAAGACCACCAATCTTTGATGGAATGACTATGAGTATTAGAGAGACATAATGAAGACCTTTGTGATAAACACAGGTGTAGACAACTACATTATGTTAACTGTAGATTATAAGATTCCTGATAAGGAAATTAGAACCTTTACTAATCCAGAAAAGGTGGAATATTAGTTGAACTTTAAAGTACGTAATAATTTTCTTTGTTCCATGACTAGAAATATATATAGCCAAATTTCATCCTGTGAATCTGCAAATATTATTTGGAAGAAGCTTGAAGTAACTCAATTTAGAACTTCCAAAGTTATCAAAACTAGAAGAGCTATAATCAGAGCTGAGTACCATCCATCCATCCAATGGCCCGAAAGCCGTAGATTTTTTTATTATATGATAAGACCCCTTTTAAGGGAAGAAGGGGGTGAAACCCGAACAGAATTCACAGACATAAACATTACACAGTCTGAAGATCAAGAAAATAAAACCCAGACTGACACCCGGATACCTCTCCCCATCATTAAAACATGAAAAAACGCTTCACCGCTGCAAGACTGTATGGCAAGCAAGTGTCATGTGACAAGCACAGGCCCGATCCGATGGAAAATTCCATACCCTCTCAAACATCCAATTCCATGCAGCTTTCATAGGTGAACCGCCTGCTCTGAAACCTCCCCTGAGGCAAGATGATGAAAGGTTTAGATGATGAAGCTTACAATCCATGGGTGAGAAAGGTTTAGATGGTGAAGCTCTTGTAGAAAAGATTATAGACATCATGCCTAATGAATGTGAATCCAAGAGAACTTCTATAGAATGATATATAAAAGTTACATAGATTTCTCTTGATGAACTGTTTGGAACCCTTATTTAACATGAAACCAGAATGAAGATAGATGCTGATAACATTAATAAGAAGAATGGGAATGGAGGTGTTCATTTTACAACTACTTCTAATCATATGAAATCTAAGACTCTTGAGAGAGTTACAAGATCTAAATCTAATAATATTGTTGTTCAATCTAAATATAGTGAAAGTGAAACTTCAAAAAATGAGTTATCCAATCTTTCTTGGAGGATGAACAAGATTTTTGGGCATAAAAACTTTCAATATAGATACAAGAATAAAGATAGAAAATATAAGAAATATGGAGAAGTAACATGATATGAATGTATAAGAACTGGTTATATCAGATATGATTGTTCATTACTTAAGAAAAGAGACAAGAAGGATTGTAATTCTGATAGAAAAAAGAAGAAGTTCTATAGATAAAAGCATAGGAAAGTAATAAAATCCAATGAAACTTGGATTTCCAGTGGTGGATATTCTTCTGATGATTCTTCTGATTATGATTCTTCTGAGAAAAATAATATTGGTTTAATTTCCTAAGATCCATTTCAAAATAAATGTCTTATGGCTAAGGTAAAAACTTCTGAATCCTTAACCAATATGTCTTTGAGTGAAAAATTTCCTAATAAATATTTTTCTTCAGATGAAGAATCTTCTTCATCAGATAATGATAGTGATTTTACTTCCTATGAGGAAGTTTCTAGATTTTCTAAGTTTATAGATATTAGAAATTGTAATGTTTCTAAAAAACATGAAAAGGAAAATTCTAGAGAATTTATGTTAACAAAAGAAATTTCAGATCTTACCAAATATCTTGGTAAGAAAAATGATGTTTTAGAAAATCTTTATAAGAAACTTAATGAAGTTAATTCTGATAAGGATAAGCTTTCTAAAGATTTTAAAAATCTGTTTTTTGAAAAAGATGTTTTAGAGGATAAACTTAACTCTAAGTTTATTATTCAAGAGGATAGGATTTTAGTCTTAAGACTAAAGTCTGAAATTTTTTCTTTGAAGAAAATTCTTGAAAACTTAACTTCTGGTAAGGAAAACTTTGACAAGATGTATTCTTAGATCTGACTGCATGGTAATAATCAGGTATTAGGTTATTCTCATGAGAAACCTGTTTTTAGAAACAATTATTTTGTTCCTCCAAGAGCCCCTTTTTGTACTGAATGTCAAATTGGTGTGCATTGGAAGAATAACTAATCTTTAAATAATGTTCAATCTCTTGGGTTTCATAAATCTTACTTTTCTAATCAAATGTGGATACCCAAAATTTTATTATCTTTCAATTGTGGATCCAAGCAAGTTTGGATTCCTAAAACCTAAATCTTCTTTTTCAGGTTAATGAAGGAAGTACCAACAACATATGGTATAAGGATAGTAGATTTTCTCGACACATGACTGGAAACAAAGACTATTTCAAAAAGATTTTAAAGACTAAAGGTGGAAAAGTAATCTTTGGAGATAACTCTCAAGGATAAATTGTCGGTATATGTAACATTATTCTTCTTGTAAAATCTTTAACTTCAAATGTTTTTTTGTTAAAGGTTTTAAGCACAACCTCATCAGCATAATTCAATTATGTGATGAATGATAACTTGTAAATTTTAGGGATGACAAGTGCTTAGTACACAATTCCAAGGATAAGTTTATTCTCTTATCCCATAGGAAAGAGAATGTATACACACTAAACCTAGAAGACCTTATAAGTCAAGATCTTTCTTGCATAAGTGAAATTGAAGATCAATCTTGGCTTTTTCATAGAATACTAGGACACTGTAACTTAAGGAATCTTAGTAAACTTTATAAGAAATAACTTTTTAAGGATCTACCGGATCTTAGGTTTGATTCTTCAAAAGTATATGATCCTTGTCAATATGGAAAGAAACATAAATATATCTTTAAAAATATATGTGAAGTTACAACTTCTAATATCTTACAGTTAGTGCACATGGACTTATTTGTTCCAACAAAAACTAGGATTATTGGAGGCAAATACTATGTGTTTGTCTTAGTTGATGACAACACTATATTTAATTGGTTCTATTTTCTTGCAAAGAAATCTGAAGCTTTTTATTATTTCAAAAAATTTAGAGCCCTAGTTAAAAATGATAAAAGCATTCCTTTGATAACTATTCATAGTGATCATAGAGGAGAATTTCAAAATTCTTATTTTGAAACTTTTTGTAGTAAAAAAGGTATCACTCACAACTTTTCTGCTCTAATAACTCCTCAAAAAAATGGTGTTGTTGAAAGAAAAAATAGTATTCTTCAAGAGATGACAAGAACCATGTTGAGTGAATATTCTATAACTAAAATTTTTTGGGCTGAATCTGTAAGTACTTCCTATTATACTAGAAATCAATTTTTAATTAGACATTTTCTTAATAAAATACCTTTTGAGTTATGGATTGGCCGAAAACCAAAAGTATCTTACTTCAATGTTTTTGGTTTCAAAGTATTTATCTTGAATACTAAGGATAAATTACATAAATTTTCACCCAAATATGATGAAGAAATTTTCTTAGGCTACTCTACTAACTCTAAGGCATATAGAGTTTTCAATAAAAAAACGTGCACTGTGGAAGAAACAGTACATGTTAATTTTGATGAAAATGATCCTTTTGTTTTCAAATAATCTGAACTTATTTCTGATATATTTCCTAAAATTGATCACCAACCTTTGATAGAAGATGTTTTAGACAAGGATAATGTTCATGAAAATGTTTCTAAAACAATTAACCCTGAGGATTTTCTACCCTATGTTGATGATCAAGTTTTTCAAAACCCAAATCAGTTGTTACTTAGAAATCATCCCAGTGATAATATCATTGGAAATGTTAATCAACCAGTAAGAACAAGAAGTTATTTAAGAAATGAAGTTGAACATGTTACTTTTCTTTCCCAATTTGAACCAAAGACTCCGTGAGAATACTTGGGGAATGAATATTGGATAAATTCTATGCAAGATGAACTCAAAGAATTCGTAAGGAATCGTGTTTGGACCCTAGTTGAAAAACCTAAGGAAACTTATTTTATTGGAGTAAAATGGGTTTTTAGAAACAAATGTGATGAAAATGGAGTTATTTTTAGAAATAAATTAAGATTAGTTTCCAAAATCTATAATCAACAAGAAGGAATAGACTATAAAGAAACTTATGCTCCTATAGCAAGACTTGAATTTATTCGTATTCTTCTATCCTTTGCAGCATTATTTAATTTTAAACTTTATCAAATAGATTTAAAGTGAGATTTTCTTAAATTTTATGTACAAGAGGAAGTCTATGTAGACCAACCCCTAGCTTTGAAGATACAAAACTTCCTAATCATGTTTTCAAACTTACCAAATCTTTGTATGGACTTAAACAAGCCCCTAGAGCCTGGTATGATAGACTTTCAGGATTTTTGCTTCAAAATAACTATGTTAAGGTAACTTCTAATCCAAACCTTTTTGTTAAGAAAAATAATAAAGATGTTTTGATTTTCCAAATTTATGTTGATGACATCATCTTTGGATCAAATCAGCAATCCTTAACTGATTCCTTTGCGAATATTATGAAATATGTGTTTGAGATGAGTATGATGGGTGAGTTAACATTTTTCCTTGGTTTTCAAATTTCTAAAAAACTAGAGGGAACTTACATATCTCAACATAAGTATATCAAAAATCTTCTTAAGAAGTTTGGTTATGATAATGATAAGAGTATAAGTACTCCTATCGGAACCTCTAATACTCTTGATATTGATGAAGCAAGGAAACATGTGGATCAGACATCTTATAGAGGGATGATAGGAAGTTTAATTTACTTAACATCTAGTCGACCTAACTTAATGTTCTCAGTATGCTTGTGTGCAAGATTCCAAGCAAATCCTAAAGAATATAATTTAAAGAAAGTGAAAAAAAAATCTCTACTTAAAGGGAACTTTAGATTTGGGACTTTTTTATTCCTCTAGAAATAATTTTGAACTTAAAAGTTTTTCAGATTCAGACTTTGGTGGTTGTAAAATAGATAAAAAAAAGTACATCTTGAAATTGTCATTTCTTAGGAGATTCCTTAGTTTCTTGTTCATGAAAGAAACAACTTTCTTTAGCACTTTCCACTGCTAAAGCTGAATATGTAGTAGTTGGAAGTTGTTGTGATCAAGTGTTGTGGATGAAACACACACTCACAGACTATGGTATGAGTTTTTCTAAGACTAAAATAATGTGTGATAACACAAGTTCCATTTCCCTAAGTAAAAATCATACACATCACTCTTGTGAAAAGAACATAGATATTAGACATCACTTTCTTAGGGATCATACACTTAAAGAAGATATTATTATCCAATTCATCGGAATGCAAGAACAACTTGCTGATATTTTTACAAAACTATTATCTTCCAATTGATTTGAATACATTAAACAGAAGCTAAAAATGATCTCTATAAAGTAATCATTCATATATAATTCTTGTTTAAATCATCTCCTAACATTAAACTACTCCTTATTTTAGGGGGAGTACATATGGTTGCATGTTTTTTATTTTTTTATTAAGTTTTTTTTTAAATTTTTATCTTTCTCTAAGTTTTTTTTGAAAATTTCGGTATTGAAAATTTTCGGTATTGAAAATTTTGGTATTGGAAATTTCAGTATTAGAAATTTTAGTATTGCAATCTCGGATTCTAAAACATCCAAGAAAATTATTATAATATCCATAAAATCTTCAGAGTATTCCAAAAGGTAAATTTTCTTACCCTTTATTTTCTTATCTTAATATTCAGTTGTTGGTTTTTCAAAATTTTCAATTATGGTTTACATTACAACAAAAGATCGGAATTCACATTTATTATATATATCCTCAACCGTCAAATGAGATCAGGTTATGTCCAACAGTTTTATTATCTTATGCAAGTTGAAAGGTATTAGCCTCATTTATATAAGGGGTGCCTCGTTTATAAGCATCACACCATCCTTACTAATCTCTGTACCGAAACTCTGTTGCCATCAAAGTTTTTGTTTTGATTCTTTTTCTCCCTGAATGACTTCTGAATCTTCAGCAGACTAGATACCGAATTTCAAGGAAATAAAGGATTGGTCAATATTTTGGGAAAGGTTGGTTTTCCCTAACTTCTTTGAAAAATATGACTCCCTTATCTCTAAGGTGATAAGAACAAATGGATGGGAAAGTGTTTGTGTGGTTAAATAGAAAAGTCAGGATCCGGTTTATCCTGACCTGGTTATTCAATTTTATGAATCTGTTACATTCTTCCAAAAGGATGTTAAGGATCTGTTTAAGTTCCAATTTTATGATAAGACATATACAATCCCCTATAAGAAGGCAGTAAATGTTCTTAACATTCCGTATAAATGGGATGTTATTCTATGCTCTCAAAAACTCCCTGAGAATGAAGGTTCTTTTGAGAAGGTCAAATCTCTGGATTATCTTGGTCTCAAGTATGTTAAGAATTTGAAGATTATGAATCTCTCAAAAAACCATAAGATTGTAGCTCTCTGTATTAAAGGATTTCTTATACCAAGAAAAGGAGATAAGGACTCTCTAAAGATATGTGATATCTATCTGTTAAACTTTCTCGTCAACTTAAGAAAGATCAACTTTGTGAAGTACATCTTTCTCACCTTCCAGGAAATAAAAGGTGGATCCATCAAATCTCATATACTTATTTATCTGGAAACTATCTCCAGGATAATTCTCATGTGCCATCAAGATTTGAATGTTCCATGCCGATCAGTCTCAAAACCTTTTACAATTTTGTTACTAGGTGATGATGCTCTAAGAAGAATGAAGGTAGAGATCATACAAGAATCCAATAATTTTGAAGAAATGGTTATCCAGAACAAAGGTAATGTTTCAGAGTCTTAAAAATAGGTACTCAAGAAAAATAAATAGGAATAACCTAGAATGCCTTTACCTGTTCCTGATGTCCCGGTATCAGCACCTCCTCATGAAAAGAAACTGAAAGCCTATTCCGATGAAACAATTGAAAAGTGGAGATAAATAGTGGATACTAGAAAGGAAGGAGATCCTTCCTTTGGCCTAAATCCTATGGAGGCAAAGGCCTTGAAGATCAAGAAAGCTGAAAATATTGAGAAAGAAAATAAGGAGAAGAAGTTAAAGAAGAAATCCTTGGAAGCACAAGTTTGTCAGTCTTTACTAAAAGCTGTAGAAAATAAATATCATGAAGTGCTTGAACCTCAAGTTATTCATTAGAAACCGATTTCCACTCCGTAAATCCATAAATACAATAAATTTCTATCTTTATCAGAACCTATTCAAGAAATAGAAGATCAGATAGTTTAAGAAGACTATGATGATGTTTTAAGGGAAGTGGAATACTACATTGGAACTCCTTAGAGTTCAGTATCTAAATCTATTTCAGAAGAACAAGTTGAAGAACAAGTTAAAGAACAAGTTGAAGAAGAATTTGAGGAAGAGGTATAAGTTGCGGAATAAGTATAAGTTGAAGAAGAAGAACAAGTAGAAACTGAAGTGGAATAAGAAGATAAAGAAGAGGTTGATCATCAAGGTGGTGAAGAAGAATAGTTTCAAGAGAAAGAAGATGAATAGGGAGATCTAAATGTTATCCAATTTTTAGATGAACAATATCTAGTTCGAAATCCTTCCAAATGAAAAAGTGTTTTGGTTGCCTCATCTGAAAAGGAATCACCATATAAGTCCTCTAAGAGAATAGAAAAATCAGTTTCCTTAACTCCAAGAGGATATCAGAAAGGAAAAGTGGTTTTAGGTTCCGAAACCTCTTCATCCATTGAACATGACTTTGTCAAGCTATATTTAAGAAAGTTGGTCAGCACCATTTCAGTTCTTGCAAATATAGATTCCCGGAGTCAAATGATGCAAGAAACCCCAAATCAAAAGACAGAATCGACCAATATGATTATGGACATGGTGTCCAAGCAAGAAGCATACTTCAGTAATATTTTGATTGATTACAAAGCTTAGAAGGTGACTTGTAAGAAAGTATTTAACTGCACCAAGACTATCAATGAAGAGATAAGAAAGTTCACGACTTTATGGATTCAACAAATGGAGCTTTGAAAACTTGTGAAACCGAGTTCAACAAGGTCAAGGAATAAATCTATGAGAAAGCTAGTCAACTCAATTTTGTTGCCTGATCTGTTAGCAGTGAGAATGAATTCAGAGCCGAACTAGAGAGATAATTGGCTGCTCAAGAAGAAAGAATCTTGTCATTAGAAAAGAATAATCAGGATCAGGAGATATTTTTGAATAATTTTGAGGAATATCATAAAGAGGTTAAGAAACTTAAATCCTTGATAAAGAAATTGTTGTCTGAGAAGAAGAAAGAGGGATGATTTAATTTGCCATTCCGATTTTTTGTTGTAATCTAAACCTTATTTCTAAATTTTTCCTTAAGAAATTTCTTGCATATCTTTCTTTTGTTTTTTGAATGTATGCTTTCTTAACCTTACAGATACATATTATACTTCTTTCTTCCTTTCCCTCTTTTTTAAAATCACAAAGGGGGATAATTTATTCAAAGGAATAATTTAATGAAGATATCAAAAGAGGAGAATCTATTAAGGGAGAGTGTGGTAAGAAAGGATAATGTCCAATTTAGGGGGAGTTTTCTATTAAGAAGAGATGTTAATCAAATGGGGAGATAGTTGAGTCAATAAGGTTATCTTATGACTTCTCTATTCTCTATGTTTTTATGTTTTGAAAATCACAAACACTTTTTTCTTAAGTTCTGTTTTTTCCTTTAGATCAAGAATTTTCATTCTTTTATACTTACAGATATATCATTATGTTTTTCCATTCTGTTATATTTACATATTTTCCATACCATCTTTGTGATATCGAATCTAGTGAAAATGTGATTCTATTTTGTGATTCTGAATCCGGTGCAAATCTGATTCTGTTTTGTGATTCCGAATCCGATGCAAAATTGATTCTATTTTATGATTCTGATTCCGGTACAAAATTCATTCTGATTTTATGATTTCGATTCCGGAACAAATTTGATATCGTTTTCTCAATCCGATTTACTTTTCCTTATAAATCTATTTTCTTGATAATGTGTTTCTTAAGAATATGTTTTTCTTAATAATGTTAGAGTTTTTTAATGTATCATTCCAATATTATCAGATTCCAAGTTTTCTTATACTTAACATTTATCTTTAACTTAATATCATTTCTTACATGAAATGATTTCGTACAATCTGTTACAAACTAACCATTGTATGTTTGACATGTGTCCAGGTCCCTCCGAAATTTAAGAAAAATATAACCGTTGGAGTGGAGCTGACCATTGGGAAGCTTTGCCTATAAATAGGATCTCATTTGAACGAGCTCAAGACTGATACTTCTACTACAAGGCATAGAGTGGATGAACATGATGCATGTGAAAAGGCTATATAGTGTTTTCTAGAGATAGAGGCTCTTAAAACTCTTATTTCTTTGTGTAGATGTCAAGAACAACTTATTCGGGTGTGAACAACTTGTTCAGAATTTCTTTGTGCAGAATCTGATCATGTTGATCGTGGGCTTCTGAGTTTGGAATACAGAGGTTCTGATTTCCTTCTAAATCGAGGGCTTGTAGGGATAGAAAGACAGATATTGATATTCTAATTGGGGTCTTACCTAGGTTTGGGTAAGACAGACTTTCTTGAAAGTATAAATCAAGGGACCTTTATCCAAGGTTGTTGGATATCCTTCTCTTTGGGTTAAAAGAGTCTTGTTGTTACTTGTTTTCTATTTCAAGTTGTTTTATTTCCTCTATAATCAAAACTTTGTTAAATATAGAAAGTAAAACTTTCTTAAAATTTCAAATTTTGTTACTCTGATTATATTATTGATTCAATATGCTTTAAGGTATAATCATTCTTTTAAGAAAATAGAAATGTTTCCTTTAAGAGGTTTTGTGAATGTTTGTTTAACCCTGTTAAAATTAACTTTAAAGGTTCCAAAGGAATTTTTAAATTATAAAATTCACCCCCTCTTGTATTTGAGCACCTAAATTCATCATTTTGATCCTACAAAGAATGATGATGTGATAGAGGTGTGTGGTGATAGTCTTCTATTGTGATTAGATCAGGAGATCATGTTTCCCGGTTTGATGTTTAGATCATAGTTTGTTGTGGCAATAGCGGTTTGGTGCGATGTGGAAGCATTTCTGAACAAGAATGGTTGTCAGAATTTGGAAACCAATGATGGAGGGGTTAGTTAATTGATATCCAAACTTCCTAGTTGAGGTTAGTAGAGAATTCATAGGTGACTTTGATGTAGGAAAACACATGAACAATATGGAATTTTTAAAAAATTCCCAACTACACAACATCTAGTCTAAAGAACACATTTCATGTAGTCCCCTCAGTATGGTGCAAGGTTTTCACACATGGATGAGTATCACACTCCATGTGACATGTGTCACATGTCATGTGCCCATATCTGACCACCTCGACATGTAAAAGGAGTACATGAATAGGGATCTATGTGATCTTACATGCCATTTGTTCCAGGTTACATGTTGTTTAACCCATGGCAGACAAAATAGTGGGTATAGGGAGTACACACCCAGGATCCCATGTGGCTCTAAAAACCATGTATGTTGGGGAACTTTACATGTACTTTGTAAAGCATATTGGAATGGTTAGATGATACATGCTTTGTTTTTCTAGGCCCCTATACACTATGGGACATGGGGTTACACCCTGTGTACTTTAAAAAACTACTTGGACATCATCTCATTACACAAGAATTTCCTAAGTACACATGCACATCATATGGTACACATAATAGAGAGGGTGGAATGATTATTTCCAAATTGGAATATACACATTGTGTACCCCTTGGCACACAATGTGTATTTTGGAGAAATACATGTCATGTGAGCACAAGACACAGGCAGTGCCAGGTTTAGTGAGGCACGTCATGTACCTTTAAAGGACACACCATGTACTCTATGAAGGATAAGTTGGATCCCTATTTCTTCTTTGTTCAACACTAGTATCAGCTTGGATTTTTTTCCTCAGATTGTTTCAATGGATACCAGTATCGATTCATTGATTTTCTTTAGTATATACCAATGGGGTAGAGTATGGTGTTACATCCTCAGCATTGGATTATGATCCTCTCTATGGGATGAGTCTTGTATATAGTTTTTGGTGTCACTAAGTGGTTCTAGGTGTGATCCTCTATCTTTCCTTTATCCACACTGGTTGGGGTTCTTAGTATCGGCATGACCACCATGTATCGAGCATTGATCCCCTAACTAATAGTTTAAACCATTAGGTTTTACTATATCATCATACATATTCCCCCTACTTAGAGGGTTATTCTAGTAGGGTTTGTGGTGTCCCAAGGTGGTCCTAGGTTTGATCCCCAATCTGGGTCTTGATATCATAGAGATCCAGGGTTTAATTCTTTAGAAAGACCCGAGGAACATGACCTTTTGAATGAGTTCCATTAGTATAGTGATTCCTGAAGAGCATAACCACTCGAATGTGTGTGATCAATGACAGCATAACAGAGGAGTGAGATCTCTCAAAAAAGAGCTACCTTGAAGCCTTGAGTAGAATCTTATGTCTTAAATTAGTTAAAACCTACCTAAGAGTTGGAGTCTATTATGAGTATATCTATGTCATCCTTTTTTATTATTATGTCTCATATCTTGATTGATATACCTATGTATTGATGAGTTGAATAATATTAATGCTTTACGTTTGTTTGTTTAATGTTATCCTAATATTGTTTTTATACTCACTCATACATGGGATCTACCTATACATGTATTGTCTTATGCAGAAGAAATATCTTTTTATAAATTCCTTGGAGGACCAGAAGCAGTTGAATAATATTTTGGGCTAGATAGATTAATGTTATTATCGGTGTTTCATTTGATATCATTCCACTTGTTATGAGTAGTTTCGACTCTTTTTTCAGTATTTGGTGGGCTTTTATTTGGCCCAACTTTATCACTTTTTGTAATTTTTTCATAATATTACTATGGTATTAAAGATATATGTATGAATTGGTATTGTTTGTGCTTTAATTTATTATAATTTTAGGGGCTTGTAGGTGTGTGTTTGTGTATGTGTGTGTGTTTATAGGAACATTAGTCTAATGTCTCACATTTATGGGACATGCCTACTCAACATGGGTCACTAGCCTCTAGCCTATTGGAGGCAGTTTTGGGGTTGTCACGCCCATCTTTTTTCCATCCAAGCAGTCCCTAGTGGGTCAGGTCATGACACTCCAAGCCAAATGGTCCAGAAATCATGACCTTAAACTACATTCACATTTCCCAAAGATTTTCTATATAAGCATCAAACCCCTAACTTATGAGTTTACTATGCACGTGTTTTTATTTAGACTGCCACAACTTCTCCTTTGGTTTTTCGAGTTCCATGAACTTAAACTAAGAGTATCACCCTTAGTCTAATATATATTATCCTAAACTCTATAACTCCTATGGTCTATGTTATAAGATCTTAAAATACAAAACACATATATTCCTAGTCATAATACCTTTAAATAAAAAACAATATGTTCTTGGTTGCATGACCTTAAATGTCACATCATTAGTCTAAGATATGTGACCTTAAACTATTACCACCCACATTCTGAGTTCCATAACCTTAAACTAGGAATTACCCCCATTGGTCTAAGTTATACAAAACTAAACTCCACTACCCCCATGTTTTAAGTTATACAAACCTAAATTCCATCACCCCCATATAAACCAGAAAATATCACCCTAAACTCTAACGCCCCTATGAACCAAGTTATACAACCTAAAATTTTATCCCCATGGTCTGAGCTACATGACCTTAAACTATACAGCCTCAGGGAATTCCTTATTCTCCTCCCTAGAGCATTATTTTATCTAATTCTCATGTCTCTCATAGGGTTAGTATTGTTTTGGATAAAAACATATTGGTATCCATAACCTCCATTTGTTTAGTACTCACTGTCATTATTCTCAATATGTAACAACATAACCCTAGAGTTTTGGGACTTTTATTGAGCATCTATCTCTCCCAAAACATGATTTTTCCCATAAAATTAAATCACCATTAAACATTAATTTAAAAAGGGACTCCCCTCAGTCTACATTGATGGATCAAGTGACCCAGTCTTGGCCCAACTCTTATATAGGGCACACATACTAGAGGAAACATCCTTGGTGATGAAATGGAAGAACCCTCTCTTTGGATTCATGTCTGGTAGACATTCCCAAGTTTTTTCCCATAATTTATGGTAGTATAATAGTGTATCTCACCTTTGGAAGGTCTACCAATGGTCAAACTAATATTACTTACCATTATATTTTAATTTAAACTCTTAAATCCACAATTGAATTTGTTACAAATAACATTTTCTCAAGTTTAATTCCAAAACCCTTTTTATTGCACCATAATTCATCTTCGCACATTGATAGGGATAACCAATCTTTTAGAATCTCACTAGCATAGTTCCCCACATATTTATTGGTTCCCTTTCAATGGTTGATGTGACATTCCAACCTCAACCCATCCACCCCTATTACACATTCTTATATAATATGAATGATATTCAATTTACCTATTGTTTCTCACACTGAGCATGGCTCAGTTAGGATTAGATATTTTTGTTGGTTATTTCATTAACATTATTAGGATATAGTTATTTAAAAATAGGTAATATAAAAAATAGTATTATTTATTACTTGTAAAATAATGAGGAGGGTCATCCATGAACTAGAGTTGATCCTTAAAAACAAAATAATCTTATGGAAGTACCTAATACATTGCTTGTTTGTGGTTATCTATCCTATACAAGGAGGATTCGACATCCTATTATATCCTGGATAGTTATTACATCTCATCCTTCACTTCAAGATGCACCTCAGTTTCCAGTTCATAAATCATGTCTGACTAATCCCTTCACTATGTCACTTAGGGATTCTCTTGGTTTAGATCAACTTTATTTGTTCATAGTTGATACCTTAAGTGGTTGTCCACCTCCTCCCTCACCAATGTTAGGGCCTTCAATTGGAACTCCACCTACTCCCATTGAATTATATCCTATTGAAACTCCCTAAGATATTCCATAGTGTGAGCCAAAGATGCAACCTTGGAAGAGTCAAACTCCCATACCTCTAGTTGGTCCCACTTGGCTAGGAAGTCGTGGTCCATTGTGTGGTGGGAATGATAGTCAGCCCCACCAGATCCTAGGTTCACTAGCCAATAGTGGAGGGATCCCACCCAACTTCCCATATAAACTAATCGTGTGTGTGTGATGAGTCTCTGGATGTTCTTCTATTTACTTTATTGGACTGCCTAGTTCTATTTAGCTTCATCCAACCCTAATTCTTCTTCATCTTCTAGAGTAGACTCATACTTCGGTAACTGCTTGAAAAGTGAAATAGAAATTTAACTTGAGGTTATACTAAGCTATGATCTATTTTTTATGGTGGGATTAGGTTTCTATATTCATCCTCCATAGGTGATGGCTCAACCTCTAGGATCATGGTAGTCTCTTCAATAATGTTTAGATCCATTAGTTCCTACCCTACCACTGATGTGCTAATAGGTTTAATGTCATGAGAAATTTCACTCCAAGTTCCTGGTTTTCATTAAGATTCGTTAGTTCAATTATGAGTTCTCCAAACCTATTATTGCTCCAATATCATACTCCCCCATTGGAATAAACACTACCCCAAAAATTCATATATTAGTTTAAGATATGATAGAAAAAACCGATGGGAGTTATGGAATGATGGAATACCTACCATGATGATGGTGGAAAGTTCATCTTCCTTATCTCTAAGAAATATGGGATCCCCAAGTGCTTGTCCGAGATCGTCTACTATGCTATCAAAAATATTGAGGCCTAGGACACTAGTGATAAACTCCAATATCAATAACCTCTCAGCATTAGTGGTTAACTCAGCAACCACCATAGGAAATTTCTTTACTTGGTGTGCTAAATTTATAAATAAAAAATAAATTAGTTCAATATATATTTCCTAAAAATATTTAAAAGGAAAAAGGTTTCAAGTTTACACACTGAGTCCTACAATTGATGGATTTCCAATTCCCCCAAGATCCACACCTCTTCAGTGACTGGTGAAGCCCCCAAAGTGTTGATTGGAATTTCTCCATGAACCATTTTGAAGGATAGGGAATCAATATATACTACATTCACTTATAGAACACCTAAGAGCTATACACTACCTCTCTTCTATGCATGATCCAATATTTAATCTAGTGTATCCTTACCCATTGACCCCTGTGTAAGATAGAATGAAACATAGTTATGACTTGTGGTAGGAAAAAAACACCATGGTAGTTAAAAGATTCAACAAGTTACTTAGTCTAACAGCATCCCTCTCAAATCCTCAGAGGATGAAAATTCCTCACCCTCATACAAATTATTTTTCCAATCCACATAACTTCACTATGAGTCCTTACCGGAGGACGCCCTCGACTCCACCTATCTAAGTTTCCTAACATCTCCCTTTCCTGTATCTTCGTTCCCACTGATCAATGTCATCACCCATTCAATGTAGATACAATCCCAAATATGGGAGTATATCAGCACCTCCAACTCATTGATGTAATCCACAAATTTAGTACATTGGACCAAAAATATAGCCTTAATGAACATAGTATCATCTGGGAATATACTGAATGACCTAAGAAACCTATATAGTTCCATTTTCATCTATTATAACTACAGATCGCCCCAGGTCATCTAGGATTTAGGTTAATTAATGTCTTTTGGTGTCACCTTGATTCCCTAGACATAATTTCTTGGAGTTATCATGGGATTGTCCTTGGAGGTACTAGAAGCTTCACTATGATCTTGGCATTGCTTCTTAGAGTGCTCTTTATTAGTAATAATGAACACCCTTGATGCCTTGGCTCAATGTCCATCAACCACTACCACCAATTTAGTAGAATCCCTCTAGAATGATTGGAAGGCTTCTATGGTAGTGGATTTCCTTTTTTCTATCCATACTTGAGCTTGAACCAATTTGTTTTTATTAGGTATAGGTTGACTCGGTATCACTCCATCATATGTTATTGTCTAACTAAAAGCATAATATTAGAGTAGGATGGTTGGAGAACCATCCATAAACAAGGATATCTCTCTATTAGTGACTTCATAGACCATTATCCAATAGATATATTATATGATCAGTGGATGAAACTCATGGTGAACTTTATTTTACACTTTTGGTATGATCCACTGGAGGTATCGAAACTTGTGAGAAAATAAATGTGTGTGTATGGCTCACAGATGATATTGTCATCAATACATTAAACCAACACCCCCCCCCCCATAATTGTTATCTAATATGGCCTGTCCTTGATGTTTTCTCAGTAATTATTCATAATCACCCCAGTTGTAGTGCTGAAGGGGATAAATTTGAACCAATAATGTGATATAATCGTGTAGTACATCCCATTATTGTTGATATCTAGTGCATGAAACCCAATAATATTGATCATCATCAGCCTGAAGTCTGGAAATAGATGACCAATCATGCTTAGGAATTTATACCCCCTGAAACGTGTGGTGAAAAACTCAGAGAGGAATTAGAATGGACTAAATATATACAAGTTCATATACCCCTAGATGATGTTCTCTAAAAATTCATACAAACCACTAGGATATGATAGAAAGTTTAATATAATATTTTTGTTCTAGATATGACATTGTAGTAATGGTGGCTGGTCTCACTCCCATTTGATCATCCCTAACTGACAGTAACCATTCACTGAGGAAGTTTTCCAAGAATCCTACCATCCTTGGATCCATGGAAAACTTCTAGATAAAACTGAATCCATACTTTGTGTACTATCTCTATTATAATAGAAACTAGTATAACCCATATAAAACCTCACTTTATGGTGGTTTTATTTATTTGATATTATTTTAGAGTGTTTTAAAAAGTTTTTATGTTTTTGGGTTTTTTGGAGTTCCCAACTAGTTCTGCAGGTTATAGGTTGTAGACCATGCTGCAACCAATTTCTATATAGTGTAGACTTCAGGGGTAAAGATGGGTCATGGAACAGAAAGAGGTATGGTGTCATAAAGGATGTTTTCGAAAGGTTTCACCCCCCCCCCAATAGAATTTTTAAACTCGTGCATCATGGTTTGTAGAGGTTTGAGGTGGGGGATCAAGACCCATATTCCTTCTCTAGGATGGCTACACCATGGTATAGAGACTATACTATAGTAGATACTTCTTATTTAGAATTTTTACATGGTCCCTAGACCACACCATATCCCCATTCTTGTGTATTGTTTATGGTATAATTACCCTTTTCCCCTATTTTTATTTTAGGGGTTTTCACCCTTTTCTATCCCCTCTATTTCTTATGAAAAAACTCTACTAAACTCCCTCCTACATGTGTGATATATCCTCCTCCATCCTCCTCTCACATGGAATTTTTACATGATTTATTCATGGATCATTTTCAGATCTCCAAGATAAGTCTTCTCCTCCCACTCTTCTTCTACTTTTCTTATTTTTTATTCCATTTCATTGTGTTTCAAATCTGCTAAACCCTAGGGTGTCATATTAACCCATTTTTGTGGTTTAATTTCTTCTAAGGTGTGTGATTTATTCTTCAGTTCTCTTTTATTCAACATTCAAATATTTAGAACAGATATTTTTTATTTTAGGTAGGTTTTTTCATTTCTCATCCTATTGGTTTTAAAACCATGAATTTCTTGAAGTTAAATTCATGTTTTAATTATTAAGGGATAGAATAAAATTATTTTTATTAATTTTTTAAAGATAAAATATGGTTTCACCTTGGTCTCCATATAAATCAATAGATTCTATTATTTTGAAGAGTGGTTTCAATTTTTTTCTCAACCTTTACCCTTGGGTTTTAAATAAATTTTTCGAATGGATATTTAAAATAGTATTTGAAATTTGTAAAGATATTTTGGTTTCTCAAATCTATTTATCAAAGGTTTTACTAGTAATTTAAAGTGATACTTGAAATAACGAGTATTGTAAAATGGTTTCAAGAATTATTTTAAATAAAATTAATGTTTTACAAAATTTTAAACCCTATTTGGGTCATGGGATAAATTAAAAAATGTTTTTAAGGATTTTTAAGAAGTTTTTTAAATGTGGGGTTGGTTTATTAAATTTATTTTATGGGTTATTTAAATTAATATTATTTAAGAAAAATTTTTTAATTTATTTTCAAAATTCTGAATTTTAAATTAAGGGAAATGACTCAACTACCTGAGTTATATTTTTTTAAAGGGTCATTTGGCACTTTGAAATGGGTTTACAGCTCTAAGACCCTCTTTGGTTTCCCTTGTCAAATTGTTATTATTGTGATGGGTTAGTTATAACTGTTATACTTTTGAGGTATGTAATATGTAATTATGGTTGTTCTATGTGAGGGTGTTGGAGGTGAAGTGTGGGATATTTCTTGTGTTCCCTTATTTTTTTATTTTGATTGCTTTATTACCTTCGTACTTGGTTGATTGGTCATGGGAATGATAGGTCACTAAGTAGAGTCCTAGATGAGTGAAAACTCTATTTTAACTTTTGTATAGATAGATTTTATATGGGTTCCTAAGTTTTATAGGTTCCTAATGGTAGCATCATGCTCCTAGGATGGTATTGGTCCTGGCTAGTTCAATGGGACTGCTGGGATGGATAATTTTTTTGAGGCTAGCCTAAGGTAATTATTTTCAATTCAGTATTGTATTGGTTGATTACCTAGGTTAGTATCCCATGAAATTTATATTTTTTGGGGGGATTAATGTAGGTTATTTATCTATTGTGCTTGATTTTTCCTCCCCTTTCTTGTATCATTTGAGGAACATTTATTCTACTCACTTTCCTTACTGGCCACTTGACTTACGATTCCAATTTTGTAGCATTATCTATCCTTTTGATTGGTTTTTTTCTATTAAATTATTTTCAAAGATGTTTGAAAAAATGAATTAAATGTTTAAATATGGGTTTTAAATTTTTTTTTTAAAATGGGTGTTTTGGATAAATCGCCTAGGCTGAGGAAAAAGATTTAAAGTGATTTTTTTCATTTAAGGAAAATAAAAAGGGAAAATGTATAAAATAGTTATGGAATTGATATTTGTTTTTCATAATTTTATGTTTGGAAAACTTATTTTCTATTATTAATTAAAACTATCTTGAAATGGTTCTTTAATTAAAATTTTGGTATGTGGTAAGGTGGGTGGTGGCCTACTGAGCATTTTTATTCTCATGCCTATATTTAATTTATATTATAGGAATTTTATTCAACTCTCAACCTATCATGTATCATTGAATATATTAAAATTGGATAGTGACATATGTTCAAGGGGAGGTTATTTAGTTACTTTGTTTTGTTTCGTTTAATTTTAAAGTTTCATCAGTCAAATATGACATTACTACTTTTAGTTATGGTTATTGGTAGATGCACTATATATGTGAAGGTTATAGTTTAATAATGAGATTTTTCTATGGGGTAAATTTGAGGTTATATAAGGGATTATTTTTAATCTATTATAAGTAATTATTTTAAAAAAATTAAGTTTATTTTAAACTATTTATTAGATTTATCCTGGACATCCGACTTATGAATGGGTCATGCTGGATTTTATGGTGAAATCCCTGTTGTGATTTATCTCTGATTTAAGGATGAAATCATTCCCATTATTTGTTCTTAATGACTTGGTACTTTTCATCAGCTCAAGGGGGGTTGATAATTCCCATTGGATCAATGGAGAGATAGGTTGGGTGTTGGTTTAAATGGTAGATTGGGATGGTTTATTACAACCTAAGATTGCCTCACACAAGAACTCATGAGAACTAGTTTTTCCACCCCCAACATTCACCCCTCCAACATGTCTAGGAATATCCTAATCCAGATCCTTAAGGGGAAATCCATATATAGGTAGGGACTCTCTCTATTTCAAGACCCTCAGTGCCTATAATAGTATTTCCACCAGTGGTGGGGTTTTGTTTTGTGTCCTCCCAAGCATCCACCACCATTAGGAAATCATCATATATTTTACATAGTATAGGTATACCTCTAATCTTTTGGATATCCTATAGGTTGATCCAAACATCACAATGATACAGGTGGAAAGTGTTCGTTTCTGGTGACCAGCTACACAGAAATCTCTAAATAAGTTTTGGGTGGTTGTAGGAATGGAATTTAAATGTTCACATTTCCTTGTATGTCACAATATTAGGTAAAGATATCTAAACTTATCGTAGTTTCTCTATATTCAATAGGTCTATAACCACTCATTCATGAAATTTCCTTATGGGTGAAGGTTCCATTCCTTGGTCCATCCTAGATGGGTATCTGTGGTATTGGCCTGATATATGTTGGCATACTCAGGAGGATTTTCTATAGTAACAAACATGTGGTTGTTCATCCTACACAATGGTTTCTACAATAAATACATTATCCCATAATTTTGGTCTCTCATAGTGTGTTCAATAGTGGGGATGTTCCAAAACATCAATTTGTTCAAGAATATGAACCAGTGGTTGGTGAGTTAAATTCATCCTTGGGGACCATAACATCATTTATAAAGATAAAATAATAAAACAATGACCTCTATGTCAATGGGTATCCTCTCTGATTGAGCCTGAGAAGGCTGGAAAACATCCTATAAAGTGGTGGAACTCACTCAGTGGATCTAATCCTAAGGTTCTCTACCATTTCATCCCTTGGTGAAGTATTAGTCTAGGCATTTAAGCAACCATATTGATAGTTTCATGAATCATTGGAAGTTATCCCAAATCATGTTCATTCAAAAAGGTCTTTCTCATGTACAAATTCTTTACATAAAAGAGTTCCTTTGAGAATTCTTAAAGACTAGTTCATGGAAATATCTATGAAATTTTCACACATGTCTTGCTCACATAACTCATGTTGCATGAAATCCAAGTAATTTTCATAGTAATCTCATAAAATAGTCGAGTTATTTGAAAATATATGGTAAAATCAAGTCTTATAAAATTTATATAGAACCCTCTAAGGTCTCTACTACTATTTATAGGCAAATTAATGGTCCTAGTTTCATGATAACAGAGAATTAAATTACCAAACATTGGGATATTCCTTAAAAATAAATCCTACTTGACCTCATTATATTTAATTTTCATAGAGGGGATTTTTTTATTCTCAAAAACACATCCAATAAGAATCAAGGAGGAATAATTTCCAAAATAATAGAAATAAAAGGAGTTATCCAAACTCTCATGCAACCCCATTTGCATGTGTATATAACTTGAGGCACCATAAAAGTCTATTTTTTTCATGTGCATATAGGAATTCAAGGAGCCTACCACTTCCACAATCCTAGAGCATATAAATACCCCTTAGCTCACTATTCTTATGTAATTTTGGATTTTGGACTATATTTTGTCTTTTTAGAGGAATTGGAAGTGTCTAAACTCATATAGGCCTAATTTACATGCCTAACACAAGCTCAGTCCAAGTAAATTCTATAGAATCCTAAAAGTTAGAAATATTATATTAATTACCTCATGTGATCCCTTAAATGCACTGGAAAATGTTTGATATTGTTTCACGCAACTCCCTTCTATGAATAACAACCCTCTCAAAAGGGATAAAATCCTCATAAAATCCCAAGTTTCATGCAACATCTATCTTATATGAAACACAAATCAAGCTAACATATTTGATGCATCATCTATGAATAAAACTTTCATGAGTGTTGATGGACCATGGGACCCACATCTTCTCGATATAGATTCATTCATGAAAGTTCCATATGTGCAATCTAGTTTCTTGCCTTTAACTTATGAGCCCTATACATCACCAAAGGGTCACGTAGATTTTTTTAAGCCCTATAAGTATCATTTTTATATCTAGGAAAAACTCAAGCATCCCAATTCATAATCCCTAATAAATCCCTTGTTTTCACCCCTTTTATAACACAATAATCCTTAATGAATGACATTAAACCACATAGACTGGTCCTATAACACAACCATAAAGTGTTCAACTCAAACTATATGGATTTTTATTCCTATTATAGAAGGATATGTTGGATTAATCACTATGTTTCAATAAAAATACCTGAGAACCATTATATCATCATATCCCCTTTGATAGATTATATATCCAAAGCTTGGTCACCTTCCTGGAGAGCAGCCAACCTCCTAGAAAAACCCTACTTGATTTTAAACCATAACCATCCCCACTAGACTCTAAAACATGAGCATCCCACCTAGAAATTAAACCAAAACACCCATATATGATGAGCATATGAGGAATAACTTACCTTATGTGATGGGAATAAGAGGGTTTTTTTATGTGGTGAATATAAGATTCCCTATGTTATGAGCATAAGATAAACCATATTGATATCCTATTTTCCTTTATTTTATGAGCATAAGAGTCCAGGAGTGATGAGTATAATATTATTCTTCCTTAAATGATTATAATAATATTATCTCATGACCTAACATGAGGGAGAATTATGTGAAAATCATAGGATAAACCATTATTTCTTATTTGGAAATCATTGGAAGCCTTATGTGATGAGCATAGGATTCCTTAGGTGACTAGAATAGGATGTCTTATGTGATTATCAAAGGATACCTTATGTGATGAACATGGTATACCTTATGTTTATATAATAGGATGAATTATGTGATGATCATGGGATATTTTATGTGATGACCATAAAATTCCCTAAAGGTATAATATGAGGAAGATACCCAAGTTACCCCTTATGTGATGAGTATAATATTCCTTAATGTCCTAACATATGGAAGATAGAATAACCATAATACCTAGATCTAAAATTTAAAACCCATATTATAACTTATGTGATGAGCATAAGATTACTCCATGGACTATAATAATGAATATAGATACAACATATGCCCATATACCCAACATTCACAACCCCTCTAACTGAAATTTTGTTTCCATATTAAGGAAACAAGTGATGTAATTAACTGATGTTCACGTGAAGATGGAGTTGGGGAAATGATTTAAAATAATGTCTTAAATATATGAAGGAGTCTCATAATATGCAATAAGAACCTCTATAAGATATGTTTGCATCCCATTCTCCCATTCTGATCAAAGGTTTCATTATTATCACCTTAGTGATGACAGGCTACCTACCTTTGTAAAGTGAGAATGTGATACCTGAATCATTACTATATCAACACAATCAAATATAGAGGTATTGAAAAAAAAATTAAGAAATAATATGTTAATGGAATCACTTTATCATTAATTTATGTTTATTTCATAGAACATGAGAGAAGATATGACAAAAACCCCTTAGATTATATGTATTTTTAGGTTATCCATGATTTATGATCATCATATTGGGTTTTGATGATATGTTAAGATCAATATGAGTAGGATCACTTATATAAAGACATAATTGATTGCTCATTAGATATAGGTTAATGAAGCTGTATTTTGGTTTGACCCATTTAAGGTACACCGTATAGACTATCATATATTTCATTTTTGTCACTTAAGTGAAAATTAGTTATGGATCCTTCAACTTGAGGTTTTCAAATAAGTTCACCACTTGTGATTTTTTGTTTTATGATACCTATATAAATTTATTTTGAGAGTTTGGATTAATATTGGTTAATTGTGTATGAAACTAATCAAAAAGATGGATTTTATTATCCAAGATTGTATGTGTCCTCCCATATGATGAGATATGATATCAAGACCCTCAATTGAGTTTTGAATAAATTAGTGTGGGTTATTCCAAGATAATTACATGTGATGTAATTATATAATTTTTAGTCAACTTTTGAATTGATAAAAAGAGATGAACTATATAATATTGAAATTACCCATGTCTCATGCTTAAACGGACAAGGGAACTTGACTAATGGGTATGTAGTGGATTATATCACACCAAAACCCATTGTAATTTGGGTATTTATGACATGTTTCTAGATAATGTTCTTAGGTTATGATTATGATTTAATTTTATAATTATTTCCAAATTTAAAAAGGTCCCTTGGGGTGATACTCAAGATAATGGTAATTGGGATTTTTTGACTAATGTGATTAGTTATTATTTATATTTATTATAAAAATAAATAATATTTTTTGTTTTTCATATTAAAAATATTTAATAAAATAAAATTTAATTAAATAATTAATGTATTTTTATAGTATAAATAATTTTTTATTTAGATTATTAAAACATAAACATTAGGAAATCACAAATCCTAAATGGAATTTGGTGTTAGGATTAAAGTAATGGGCTTACAAGGCCCAGTACATGTGAAAAATTCGTCGTAAATGTTAAAGAGTCCATTTAAGAACCTAATTTGATAGTTTTAACTCATTTGGAGGCTCATTAATTAACCTCCTAAAGGTGTTTTAGGATTTAATTCACTTTTGGAGGCAATTTAATGCTCTAAATAACCTTTAGAGACTATTTATTACACCACCTTAGGTTTTGATAAGACATGATTTTCATAAATATTTTATCTATAATAAATGATTATATTCTACCAAATTGAGATTTAATGGATTATTTAATTTTTAATTTTTAATTAAAATGTAATTTTTAAAATTACATCTAAATTATAGTTCTTTCTTTTCAACTTCACTTTAGTATTTTTATCATAATATGTTCTATATATGTAATTTTAATTTAAAATTATTTCAAATAATTTTAAACATTTTGGGATGCATATTTTATTTTAATACCTTGAGATGTATCATAATTGTTTATAGAGAATATGGTCCCATAATTCAATGTTGTGAAAAAATTGACCGGTTGGACCTCACCCCACCATTTGGGCTATAACTTTTTTATCCATGCACATATTTTTTTAAAATTTTAAAAAAAATTATAGGACTCAATATAGAATATTTTTTTAACTTTAGATGTATCTATTTAAATCATTTTTATGGTCAAAGACATAGTAATAAATTAATGATTCATTTTGACTCATTTTTTACTTTCCATTTTTATAATTTTTTGTAACCCCAGAATCCCCTCCACTCTATAAATATGTATTATTCACCATTGGATGGGATTTTTCTAGGATTATATGATTGGGATAATATAATAAATAGTTAATTTCCATTTATATTCATAATTAGAGTAAGGAAACTCCCAAGATGGGATCTACTTATGCTTTTCTTCTTCAAATAAAATTATATCATCTATTACATTTATTTTTTTATTATAATTTATTAATATTCAATTCACATATTTTTGGGTGGAATCTAAGAGCATAAATATAATTAATTTATCAGTTTCAAAAAAATTTCTTCTAAAAAATATTTTTTTCAATGAATCATCCACCCATGGAAGCATAGTCCTTCTGTAATCGACCTAACTTCCACCATCTTGAATTAATTTTTTTGAATCTAGGTATTATAAAAATATATTATTTATTATATTTTGAAAATTTATTTGAGTATTTAAAGGATCATGAATTCAAATAATTAGAACATAGCATGTGAGGTCGAGTAATGTGTGAATTGTGAGAATGTAATTTTAATTAGTAAAACAAATAAATTTAAGATCAACTATTAGAATTTGAGTACAATCAGTAAGAATCTGGTTTTTAACTCAGGTATGTATCCTTTAATGTTTAGTCCAAATCTTTACTTTTGACCTAATATGGATGCCTAATCAGTTATTAGAGGTTTTCAGGGTGTTCAGGGCTTGTTCTAAGCCCAGAACCCATCTTTTTTGGAAAAAATAGACTCTGCGCACCATTTTGAGAAAACCGTGTAAAATTTTGCAGGGTTTGGAAAACCGTGTGGATCATGTTTTTTGGATAGATCCACCTCACAAGGTTGGTGAATGGTCGTGTGGTATAATTGTGAAAGTTCCCCTTTTCCTAGGTACCCATGCATTATTTGCACATGGTTTGAAAAATCGTGAGGACCAAACCATTCAGGTAAAGCCGTCTCGCACAGTTTTTGCATGGTTTGAAAACCCATGCAAACAAAATGTGCGCAGGTTAATTTTTTGGATAAATTTATAGTTTTTTCCTTAATGATATAATTAAGTCACCCCTTCCTCCCCAATCCTAGTTTATTCAGGATTGACCTATTTCTATCTCCATTTATAGATTTTTTAAGATCTAAACTTGGAATCAAGAGATCTCCATCATCTAGCATCTAACTGAGCTTATGTTTGTAATTTTGGATTCACAATGGTAAGTAATTGAGTCCTATTTATCCGTTCTTCTTCTCTTTCTCTCTCAATCTAGATATCTCCTTGTGAGTGTTTTTCACCTTTTCTAATATCTACTCCGATTCGAGGAAAATCAGGGGTCGATACCAGAGGAGGAGAGTCATACTACCCTAAGGTGTGTATTCTATAACTTTTCCCTAAAGTTCATTGATATTGGAATGTTTGTGTGGGTCCCAACAGTTTCTTTGGAAATCGTTTCTTAAATTTACATACCATGATTATACTTTCTATAATCCTATGGTTATGCTCTTTCCAAATATGTGATTATTTGTTAGTGGTTACACCCACAACTCAATCCACCTCATGTTGAAGGTTATTCCATAATTGGGTTTTTAGTGTTTCGGCACATTTGATCCATCGTTCGTGTGTTCCCTTGCTTGACCTTCCTAAATTTGATACCTTTTATAATATATGACTTGTTGTTAATGATAATTTCATAATGTCATGTACCATGTATGCTCACCACTTGACTCATATAATATAAGTGCTTTCAAAGGATTATTAAATGTGAAATGTGAAATGTGAAATAGAAAGTATACTAATTATATAAACTGGCCTTAATAAATGAGATTGAATAAAGGTTACATGTCTATAGTACCCTTTTCCATGTTAATAGAAGGTAGTGGAGTGAACCTCTCTAATTGAATATACCTTAATGGTTAATTAAGACTTGATTAAATGGTTGCAACGCTACTTGGCATATCCACACTAATAAAAGACACGATTTGGACCAATAAATAAATGGTTTCAAATCTAATTGACATATCCAAACTAATGAAAGGAAATAAATAAACCAAATTAATTGGTACCTGATTACAACATCAAAAAGGAATGGGATGACTTGATCTCACCTTGGATTCTGAGAGGAGAATACCTTGGGTCTCGGGAACCCCATTCTGATTCAAGAATTTAGTTTTCTTAGGTTGATACCCACCTAGAATCTGGTTCTTGTTTATTCCTTTCATGACTAGTATACTACAGTAGTGTCCCTTTCACTATTACAGGATACCTTGGATACACTCCTTAGATCCAGCATTGACTAGTAGGTTCCATGGTTGAAGCCCATCAGGACCTGACTTTGCTTAGACTTATTTTACCTTAGTCGATAACCTTGGACTCGGTAGGTTCCTTATTGTAAAATTCCTTAGATTACGCTCCTCGGATTACAATCATACCTCTTAACTAGACACAGATACTACTTAGTTAATGTTCTGTGAGATCTACATTACCTTGGTTATTACCCTAGAAATCCCTCACTGGATATCTTTTTATAGTTTCCTTATTGTGTCTTGGGACCTTCACTACTTATACTATCACAAGGTGATATCAGTGCTGGATATGCCACACTTGACCTATTAACATTAAATGGTAATTGTTTAATTAATGAACTGGTTATATGTTCAGACACCAGCTAAGGGCTGAATCAGGTACTTGAGTATTTAGTTATATTATAATGCTTTCTTTAATATATATGCATTCCTGCACACTTCTATATTCCATTACGTGGGATGAATGTTATAGACACCATTGGTGGTGGCCCACTGAGATTTATGTCACACCCTCTCTAGGTGTTGTTTGGTACCTGTAGTAGATTACATGGTTGCAGGTATTGACAAAAGGAAGCATACAGCTTCTAATACTTGATTGTGTGTTGATAGGATGGAGTTTGAAAGCAGATGACCAAGTAGGGTCTCATGATTCTTGGAGTAGTCTTTGTTTTATTTTACATTGTGGAACATGTTATTCCTATTATCTTGTATCCATGTTTTCCAGTTTTTTTAGTGACATGAAATTACATCATCATTATTCAGGTTGATACAGATATTATTATTCTCTTTTATCTATTGCATCAGTTTTCCTCCACTACTTATTTATATTTCTTCAGCTATTTACTATTCTTTTATATTCCTTCCATTGTGATACACTCTGATAATGAGTGAATAGTATTCTCACGGACACACTCTAGGCCCTTGATTCTAGTTGAAAACCTCTGGCATTCAGGAAGATGCGCTTGAGGCCATGTGGCCTACCAGGCTTGGGGAACCTGTTAAGTGGCATCCAGATCCAGGTCTTCACAAAGTGGTATTAGATGAGGTTTCTTTTCTTTCTTTACTATTTGGAGACAATAGATTGGAGAATATAAATTCTGGTGACTTGTTCATAAGTTGTGTTTGGGCATCACAAACCCATGTTTGGGGCAAAAGTCGAGTTACCCAAAATGCAATTATTGTTCTATTTTTTCCTATTACAGTTGATATTATTTCACCGTTGGGTGATGCACATGTTGTGTGGTCTTGTTGATTGTTACTCTGTTTGAGGATTTTATTTAATCCTTGGCCCAATGATATGAGGTCAAGGAGCATAGCTACATTCATCATTATAGGAACTTAGAATTCACATGTGATGCATATTTCCATTCCATATTAGTGCATTTCACTACTTTGAATTTTTTGATATGTTTGTGATTTTTGAGTGATGTTGTGATATTTGCTTGTGCTTATATTAATTTGGTTGTGATTGAGTGATTACCTATCTCAATTCATGTGTTTTATGGGCCCTAATGGGTTGGGATGAGTAATTTACCAAGTCGAGCCATTATACTATAAATAAATGGGTGTTGTTTCTAGTGATAGGTGTATGGGAACTGATTCATTGGAAATGAATATCCATTATAAAGTGAATCCTGAAATTTAAAATGAATTGGTTGCAAATCTTTATCCCTCCTTTTCATGTTTATTAAATTTAAAGGAGTGAACCTAGAAATTAATTACAAGATTACATGAAACTTATACTTGATCACTTACTGATACATGGCCGTCTAAGCGGGTAGTTTGGGTAGTATGCCTTGGGTAGTGAGTTTTCTTACGTTCAGATTCCATTAGTGATACTATATTATGCTTCTATGCTTGTTTTGATGTGTGTGCTTGTCATTTATAGAACAATGCCACCTAGAAATCCTCGTGTTGTTTTCCAGGAAGGTGGTGACGATCATACTCCAGACATGGTGGGCCCTAAGCCACCAGTCTTACCTCCATGAGTGCCATTTGAGGAACTGCCTCTTGTACCTAATCCAAGAACTAATGCTCAAGTTTGTGATAGTTTCCTATGTCTGATGTATTCCATGCATAGTGCTCTATGGTTTGCACCTACGATGGTTGATCTGACTCATGATTTCAAGCAGCAGCATCCTTCTATTTTTTTAGTGGATGGCAGTTCTCAGGTAGATGAGTCTTGGCTAGAGGCCATTCTGTCTATCTTTGAGCATGTGGAAATTTCTCTAGAGTGAAGAGTCAAGCTTTCTATATACATGCTTCGGGATTCATGAAAGCATTGGTGGGATGTGGTTACCTATGCTGGTCATCACTAGGTCATGTTTATGGGTTGATTTCCAAACTACCTTCTATGATTAGTTCTTTCCTCATTCACTGAGAGCTGACAAAGCCAGATATTTCATGCATCTTGAGTAGATTTCTATGTCAGTTATGGAATATTCAGCATGTTTCACTGATTTGTATAACCTTTCACTGCTTCTAACCGGTGATGAGATTTCACATACTAAACATTTTGAGGATGGGCTTTAGTACGCCATCTAAACCTAGATGAATGTCTTTCTACTTACTACCTTTTCTACAATAGTTGATCAGTACCTTATCACTGGACATAACTTGAGGGATAGCATGAGTACTGGGTTTAAAAGATTAGTGTCGCATCAGGCCAGTAGTTCTTCTGGTGGAAGGAAACGTTCCTTTGAAGTTTCTCGTCAAGGCAATGGTAGCCAAAGTATCTAGTTTGATAGATCAGTGGTGTGTCATCAGTGTGGAAAACCATGGCATAAGAAGACACAATGTGATAGATACACTATAGAATTCTGAGATTGCAGCCATATGGGTCATATTCATAACTTTTGTAGGACCTTTCCACCTACTTAGAATAGAAAAGGATCAACATCTTCTCCACATTCAAAAGCGAGTTAATTTTCCCCACATCAGGTGAAGAGTTGGAATATCACTGGAAGGTCTAGTCGAGGAGGAGGTCTTGGTTGTGGTAGTTCAAACCATGATCACCAGCAGTGCCAGCAGAGTGGTCATGATCATGGTATTACATCTATTGCACAGGGTCGGGGATCAGGTCAATTGCATGATTTACAGCCGATACCCAAGGATCGGGTTGCAGGACCATCTATAGTACAAGGTACTATTCTAGTAGCCTCTAATATTGTCTCTTATTTATTTGATATAGGTTCTTCAAACTCTTTTATTTCTGTATCTATCATATAAAGTTTTGGACTACAGATATAGTATCATTGTGGTGTAATGACCCTCTATACACTATTGGGAATACAGACAGAGGGAATACGCCAGTGTAGGGACTGTCCCATTGAGGTAGGAAGTTTCCCTTTATTGTGGAATCACTTTGGTATTGAGATGATGGGATTCAATTTCATTCTTAGGATGGATTGCTTATTCCACTATCACAATTTTTTATACTTCTATCACCACAGGTTCTCTTATACATCACTATAAGGCAATAGTTATCTTTTCAAAGGTGAGTGGGATGTCTAGGATAAGAGAGTTGGACCAAAGAATCATGGACTAGGTGGAGTGACCGCCCAGATTTCAAATATTTTCATGGAGGATCGGGGTTTTCTTCAAACTTTTTTCCCTCCAATAGTTGATTATTTTGGGAAGTCTATCCTGGGGACTTTTTTATATTACCTCCTAAGAGAGAGGTAGAGTGTACAATTGATCTTGTTCTATGAATAGATATAGTGTCCATTACTCCTTATAGGATGGCACCTACAGAGCTTTAGGAGCTTAAGAAGAATATAAAGGACCTATAGGTCAAAGGCTTTATACGGCCTAATACATCCTCTTGTGGTTCACCAGTGCTTTTCACTAATAATGTGGATGGAACTCTTCGTCAATGTGTAGATTACAGAAGGTTTAAATAGCTTATAGTCAAGAACTAGTATCCACTTCCTAGATTAGATTATATCTTTGACTATATCCAAGGAGAAAAGGTGTTCTCTAAGATTGACCTGTGATCGGTTATCATCAGGTGTGAGTCAGACCATCATAAATACCTCGTACAGCTTTCTATAGTAGGTATGGTTTATATGAGTATCTTTTTATGTCATTTGGTATTACAAATGTTCATGTCATTTTCATAGATTTTATGAATATGGTTTTCCACCCCTATTTGGACTATTTTTTTCATGGTCTTTTTGGACAACATCTTGGTGTATTCTCACACTCGTAACGACCATGCCAAACATCTTGTGATCGTTCTGAGTACACTAAGAGAGCATCAGCTTTATGCCAATATTTATAAATGTGACTTATGGATCGACAAGGTCCAATTCTTGGGTCATATTATTTCATAATTAGGTGTATCTATTGACCCTGATGATGTTAGTGCTTTATTTTCCTAGGAGCGGCCCAAGAATCTATTTTATATTAGGAGTTTCTTAGGGTTCGTAGGATATTATAGGCATTTCATAGAGGACTTTTCTCATCTCACTTCACCTCCTACTGGTCTTAAAAATAATGGTGTTAAGTTCACATGGTCAGAAGCATGTGATAAATCCTTTCATGATATGAGAGGAAGGACTGTATCGGCACTTATTCTGATTCTTCCATAACCAGGTAAAGGTTATATTGTCTTCTGCGATGCACCAGGCATTAGCCTAGGAGCAGTGTTGATGTTGGAATAAAAATTCGTTGTGTATGGATCTCAACAATTAAGGCCTCATGAGAGAAATTACCCGATGAATGACCTCAAGCTAGCAGTAGTTGTTCATGCCTTACGTTGCTGGAGACATTATTTGTTGGGTGAGTGATCACATAGCGATTCACTATTCAATTCCACCCTTACACTGTTGTTTTAAACTAGTTTGGTAATGAATATTCAAAATATAATAATAAATTTCACTTCATGTTTTATTCAATTAATTAATTTTTATTAATTTTAAAAAGGTAAATTATACTTTTTTGATATTTTCATGGAAGTTGGAGGTGATTTGGAGGCCCGGAGATCATTCAGAAGAAAAATGGGCCAAACTGCATGGCATCCCATGGACATCTATCCACTGTTTTGAACATTAATAGAATTTAGTGAATAAAAATGGGATAAAACTTGGTGGTCCTATTCAAAACATCTTTTTCTACAACTCTTATTGAGTAATAAAATCCTAATTAGGCTATTTGGTGTCCCATCCGAACCATTCTATCCAGGAGACAGAATCTGTCCAAATTCAAAAGTTTTGGTCTTTTGACCATATCTCCCAATCCAATTTTCTAATGGAACCCAAATTTTTGAAGGATACATTCAATAGTACTTCCAACAACTCTTCTCTTTTGTTCAAGTCTTAATATGTCTTTATATTATTCCAAATCTGAGATGGAAGTGGTATCTCAAAAACAGGGTGCCCAAAACCATGTCTCATTTTGGCTATAAAAAAGGCACCATGGGCACCTCATTTGTATGTTCGGACAAGGAGTGAAGTTCTGAAGATTTGGGGTTCCATAATATTACTCTCACCATTCTAGAAGTTTTGGAGGCCCCTATCCTCATAGGGGGGATCAATAATGAAGAGGTAGTTCCACCTGAGCTTCATCTTTCTCCTAATGTCGAGATAAACAGTGGACGGTCATTTTGAGGGAGCTATACACACTTGGGAGGGAGTTTCAGGACTTTTTCTTCTACTAGTTTTGTGTAATATATGTTCTAAATATTTCACTTATTTTTTATCCTGACATTATTCTCCTCTGATTTCATTTCTATTGTTATAATTAAGTGAAACTCTTTTTATTTCAACACTGATTGGGTTGAGATTTCCAGTGGGAATCTTGGGTTATTCTGATTAGACAAGAAAAGATTCCTATTTATCTCACTCATACATAATATTTTAGTATTATTTGGTATCCTTTATTATCTATGCTTTATACCCAAACCTTTACAACATGATTGTTGTGTCAAGGGGTGGTTCTTTGAGCATCGTTTAAGAGGCAAAAGTGAAGTTGAGATCTTGACAACCCTCAACCAAAGGATTACATTAAACCAAGTGTATTTTTCAGAATGATGAACTCCCCAATATGTGTAGTGAACTTGAAATGATCTCTTTATCACATAATTATAAAACTCCACTTTTATTTACCAACTATTAAACTCATTAAATCAATTCATTTTCATTAAACTGTTTTTAAACCACCCCTCTTTTAGTTCTTCTTATTAAAAATGAACGCACTAAACCCACAAACTCTTTTAGAGATGACCTAGGGTCTTCCCTAGACTACAAATAAATCTTAAAATCATAATCAATTTAATGTTTCGTGATAGGTCATTCAAATTTTGGTGTTGTTTCTAGGGAGCGCTTTGGTTTTTAGTGTGTGTTTTTGATAAGTTTTTTGTAAATTTTGTGAATATTTATTTGTTTTATATTATACCTTTACCTATATATTTGTGTTCTGATTTATGTATTGTGTAGGTTTTGTGCATTGTGCATTCTAATCCAGGAGATTTACCACCTTTCGAACCCAAACTGGAGAGGATTTTACGTCAGCAGCCCCGAGACACACAAGAAACTCTTTAAAGGAGGACACACCACAACTTGAGACTTTTCTAAACCCCTATTCTTCGGGAACCAAATTAGAACCTGAAATTAATAAGTATAAAATTGCTAAAAACAATCTAACACTAAAATAACTAACCTCTCCGGATGTTGACATCCAACCCACATATATTAAAATGCAAGGCAAGACACCCAATTTTGAATTAAAATTCGGTCTAATTCACTTGTTGCCTAGATTTCATAGACTCACAGGAGAAGACCCACATAAAAAATTTAAAATAATTTCATATTTTTTGTTCAAAATTAAAACCTACAAATATGGATGAAGAACAGATAAATCTTAGGGCATTTACATTTTCATTAGAAGACACTGCAAAAGACTAGATTTATTATGTTAATTCACCAATAAGAGGCTGGGCAGACATGAAACACCTTTTTCTTGAAAAATATTTCCCAGCCTCTCAAACTACAACAATAAGGAAAGAAATTTTTGGGATAAGACAATATCAAGGGGAAACACTTCATGAATATTTGGAAAGATATAAAATATTATGTTCAAGTTGTCAACACCACCAAATAAGTGATCAACTTTTAATTCAGTATGTTTATGAAGGTTTAATTCCAGTTGATCGTAACATGATTGATGTTGTTATAGGTGGTGCACTAGTGGATAAAACCCCAATAGCTTCAAGGACCCTGATTGAGAACATGGAATAGAACACTCAACAATTTTGTTTAAGGCCCAATGTACCCATTTGAGGTGTCCATGAGGTGAAAAGTACTGAATTCGAGAAGAAGGTGGACATGAAGTTTGAGGAGGTAAGTACCCTTCTACGACAACTTGCTCTCTCCCAAGGGAAATCTAAATCCTATCCTCCCATACATTGTGTAATCTTCTCTTTTGACACCCATTATTCTAACCAATGCCCCCAATTGAGAGAAAATTTTGAGAGTTTTGAGGAAATCTTCCCAGGACGTCCCTATAACCAACCCTTTAGGAAAGAACCATACTATCCATACAACTACGGGAGGAAACAAAACTGAGGTTATAGGAAAGGGGGTATTTAAACTATCCTCATCAACCATGGAACCAACAAGGTCAGAGTATTCATCCACCACCACCACCTAAAAATCCTCAACCACCCCAAAGGCCTTTCCAACCGCCCCCTCCCAAAACCGAGCCTAGCCCAGAAGATATGATGAAACAAATGGCTTCTAACAATCTCCAATTCCAACAAACCACCAAATCTTCCATACACAACCTCAAAACCCAATTAGGACAACTAGATAACTCGGTGGGGTAAATTCAAAGTCATGGGTCGGGTAAACTACCCTCTAAACCAGTAGTTAACCCTAGGGATAAAGTAAATGTTAGTTACATCACCCTTAGGAGTGGAAAAAACTTAAAAACCAAATGAATCCTCCATTAGAGTCATACCATCTTGAGAAAACCACCATCCCAACCACTGCTAAAAAATTGTCCAAGAGAATAAAATCCTTGTCTTGAGAGAATTCCTTACAAAGGAAAGAGTGTGTATGTCGATGAGTCTCATATCCTAACCATTTCTCTTCCATTTCCCCAAAGGGACACCCAACCAAGAAAACAAAAGGAAATTTAAATTGATAAGTAAATATTGGAAAGTTTCCAAAAAGTGCAGGTTAACATCCCCTTGATTGATGTCATGAAGAAAATTCCAAGATACGCCAAGTTTCTAAAGAAGATGTGTACACACTGAAGGAGACTTCAAGGTGATGAGAAGTTGAGCTTCGGGAGGAATGTTTTGACATTGATATAGTAATAAATTCCCACCAAGTGGAATGATCTTGGAACATTCTCAATTCTATGTACTACAAGTGAGTATTATTTTTCTAATGATATGGTTGATTTATGTTCTTTTATAAATGTGATGCCTCACTTCATTTACTCTACATTGTAGGTCGAGGAACTGATGCCCACTAAAATTTTTGTTCAACTAGCTAACCGGAGTACCACACACCCCTCGGGTGTGTTAGAGGATGTTCTTGTGAGAGTTAAAAATTTAATTTTTCTTGTTGAATTTTATGCGATTAAAATAGAGGATGATAGGATGAATGGACATGCCTCAATTATATTGGGGAGACCTTTCTTGAAAACTTCCAAAACCATAATTAATGTTCATAATGGTATATTGTCTATGGAATTTGGTGGTGACATAGTCCATTTAAACATCCTTGATGTCATGAATCACCCCTCAGAAGAGAATTCCTCTCTCTCAATAAATTCAATTTATGTACTCCCTTCCCCTAAAAACACTTCATTCTATTACCCCGATCCCCTTTCTGAGTTTTCATCCTTGATTGAAATTATTGGTAATTAATCATGCATTGATTGTTGTAGTGTTCTATAAAAATGTCATGCATGTTTATTAATTTATGATTTCTTGAACACTGAGGATCTAATGACCCTCAATGATACTTCTAAGCCTGTAAAATCTCATTCCTCATTTGAGGATGATACCATTGAGTAGTTAGATGAGATTAGTGACTACTCACTTTCACACACACTTCCATCAATCAAAAATCCACATGAATTGGAACTAAAACAACTGCCTCAAGATTTAAAATATCCATATCTTGAGAATGGAAACAAGTTGCTCGTCATCATTTCTAGTTCACTCCCTCCTGAGCATGAATTGTGACTGCTCGAACTTTTGAGGGAGTATTAAAAATATTTGGGATGGAAACTTGCTGACATTCCTAATATTATCACATCAATTTTCACACATCATATTTTATTAAATGATTATGCTAAACATGTGAGGCAAGCACAACGTCGACTAAACCCAAACCTCCTAGAAGTTTTGAAAATGGAGGTAACAAAATTATTGGCTGCTGGAATCATTTACTCCATCTCTGATATCCAATGGGTTAGTCCTGTTCAATTAGTTCCTAAAAAAATTGGCCTTACAGTAATTAAAAATGAAAATAATGAATTGGTTCTAACTTTTGTGAAGAATAGTTGGCATGTCCTCATAGACTATCACTGACTAAACCAACACACTAGGAAGGACCATTTCCCTTTTCCATTCATTGACCAAATGCTAGAAAGGCTATAGGATAAGTCCCATTACTATTTTCTTGATGGTTATTCTGGATATTTTCAAATCCATATTGCCCCTGAGGATCAAGAAAATATGACCTTCAATTGCCCCTTTGGCACATTTACATATAGGAGGATGTCATTTAGTCTTTGTAATGCTCCAGGTACTTTCCAAAGATGCATGGTTAGTATTTTTTCTAATTACCTAGATAATTTCATGGAAGTATTTATAGATGATTTCGTTGTTTATGGATCCACTTTGGATGAATGTTTATGTAGTCTTGGTTCATTCCTACGTCACTATATTGAAAATAATCTTGTATTAAATTATGAGAAATGTCATTTCATGGTGCGACAAGGTATAGTTTTGGGGCATGTCATTTCTGGGAATGGTATCCAAGTAGATAAATCAAAATTGGATGTCATTTCTTCCCTACCATTCCCCAAAAATGTATGGGATATGAGGTCTTTCCTAGGTCATGCTAGATTTTACCATCGTTTTATTCGTGAATTTAGTAAGATTGTACTCCCACTCTCCCGATTACTTAAAAAAGAAAACGAAATTGTTTTTGATAAAAAATTTGGGGAAGATTTTAATAATTTAAAATGGAGTCTCACATCACCCCTGGTAATACAACCACCTCGGTGGGATTTACCATTTGATCTCATGTTTAAGGCCTCTAACTATGCAGTTGGGGAAGTCTTGTCACAAAGGGTTGATCGAGCTCCACATGTCATTGCATATGCCTCATGTACATTGGACCCCGCCCAAGAAAACTACACCACAACTGAAAAATAATTCCTTGACATTGTGTTTTCCTTTGAAAAATTCAGTTCATACCTTTTGGGGTCCAAATTTATTGTGTTCTCAGACCATACATCCCTCCGGAATCTTATTAAGAAACCGGAATCCAAACCACGTCTCATTTGTTGGATGCTCCTCCTTCAATAATTCAATCTAGAAATTAAAGATAAAAAAGGAGCATAGAATGTGGTGGTTAGCCATATTAGTAGGATTCCCCCATCCTTGGACATTGACTCATCCCCCTGTATTTCTATTAATGATATGTTTCTTGATGATAAATTGTACCGAGTGAAAGATGTTATCCCTTGGTATGCTGAAATTGTAAATTATTTGGTAGTATCTTTCATTCCTACTGATTTCAAAAAAACTAGGCTGGCCATCTAACACATGAGTCTCACTGGTACATTTGGTATGAACCCTACCTTTGGCTCACATGTAGTGATCAATTCCTTAGGTGTTTTGTTTCTGATAGTGAGTTTTAGTTTTTCCTTAGATTCTTCCGCACTCTTGCTTGTGGGGGCCACTTTGGTCCCCCAAAAGAATGCACACAAGGTCCTTAATTATGGACTCTTTTGGCCAACAATTTTTTGGGATGACCATGATTTTTTCAAATCTTCTCCTCATTGTTAAAGAATAGGGAATGTCTCTAAAAGAAATTAAATTTCACAACAATCGTTGATCTTTCATGACATTTTGATGTTTGGGGAATTGTCTTTATGGGTCTATTTCCCAATTCCTTTGGAAACTTGTACATTCTTCTAGCGGTCGATTGTGTTTAAAAATGGGTAGAGGCCCGAGCCACAAGTATAGATGATTCCAAAATAGTTGTGGAATTTTTGAGAACCCAAATCTTCTATAGCTTTAGCTTACCTAGGTTCATCATCAGTGACCAATGATCTCATCTCTGTAACCTAACAATGCAATCAATTTTGTGTCGGTATGGGGTCGGTCATCGAGTGTCTACTGTATATCACCCATAGACCAATGGTCAAGCCGAGGTTTCAAATAGATAGGTAAAACAAATTCTTGAAAAAACGATTCAACCCAATAGAAAATATTTGAGTATTCGAATTGATGATTCATTATGGGCATACCATACTACTTTTAAAACTCTCATTGTCATGTCACCATGTCGGATAATGTTTGGAAAGAGTTGTCACATGCCTATTGAGATTGAACATTGGGCCTACTGGGCTATCAAAAAATTCAATTATAATTTTTCTAATATGGGTTCCCAAAGGAAGTTGCAGATTCAGGAGATGGAAGAAATAAGAAGAGATGCATATGAGAACTCTAGGATTTATAAGAAGTGAACCAAGGTTGGCCATGACCGTCTCATCCTTCATCATCAATTCCACATTGGGAAAAAGGTCCTCCTCTACAATGCAAGGCTGAAGTTGCATCAAGGTAAGCTTCATTCTTGTTGGTTTAGACCATACACTATTACTAACATCTCTCCATTTGGTGTTGTCTAGGTTCAAAATGAAGAAACCAAGCAAACCTTCATTATCAATGGGTAGAGGATTAATCACTTCCATGAATCCGTTTCAGAGTCCCTGATGCAGTAACTCTATGTTCAAGAAGAAATATATGAATGACACTCACTAGGTTTTATCCTTACTTCCCACATTCTCTTCTATTACAATGAGAACACTGCACACTTTAGGTGTGGGGGATGGGTACATTCTTGGGTTAGTTATGAATTTTCATTTTATTATTTTTCTTTCTTATCTTTTTTGCCTTTTTTATGGTATTTTCACTTTTCCCTGTCTTGTTGTGTTCATTAGGATTTTCATCATCTTTTTTATTTCTTATCTTTTTCTCCTTCTTTATGGTATTTTTACTTTTCCCCATCTTTCTGGGTTTATTGGTATTTTCATTGTCTTTCTTCTTTCTTCTCTTTTTCGCCTTCTTTATGGTATTTTTACTTTACCCCCACCCCCCCCCCCCCCCCCCTTATGGTCACCAAATCATGAAACTTACTAAAAATGCATGTTGAAATTTTTGATTCCATATTGATTTAACATTTTATAAAAAAAACTATCTCTATTTTGGATTGAATGTTTGTATGAATTTAACATCAGGGAGTGATTTTTAGTGAATCGGTTTTCTGTCAATGATATAAATGGTTGTATCACTATGAAACATTTAAGATGATTGATTCCCCTTATGTGAGTAATTTTTGGGAAAACTGTGTCACTAATATCTCCACACATTTTTGCACCAAACCAAAAAGTGTGAAAATTTCTTACTTGATATAAGTTAAATATATGTTAGGTTAATATTTTTTAGCTTTAAATGATATTTCCATATGTTTGTTCCTTATTTGATTTATTTCATTACTATACTAGATTGATCTATGCATGTGTACTTAATGTTTGATTATTGTACACCATCAAAAAAATTGGGTTGTGTCTTGGGATGGTCAAAAACCACATTTCCTCAACCTTTGATCTTTTTATAACTATTGAAATTAGTGTCGTGAGGAGATCAAACAAAGGGTTGAGAGATGAGTGTGATATTTGTTCCAAATGAAAATTTTAAAGAAACAAAAATAATAAATGAGGGGAGTGATGAAATGTTCAACATATAAGTATATCTAGGTCAGGATCTTATGGTTTGAATTCTATGAATGCTTAAGTGGGTGGGTCTTGAAATATGATTATAAAGGATATAGGGCAGGTTCAGTGAAAAAAATCATTTAAAGATGAATAATTTTAAAATAATCTATATTTATTGGATAGAAAATAGAAAGAATAACATGGAATGGTTTTCACACTCACACATGGAGAGTTAGTGGAATGGTTTACTTTTGAATTCCTTTCTCAATTTGGTGTCATGAATATCTTTGAATTTCATTATGATATGATTTATGAGACGTCTTTTTCCATTTTCACTAGGAAGAACTCCTTGGTGTGGTTCGTGCATTGATCACATTATTTTAATGAATTAAAATTTCCTCAAATGTTAAATCTTCATGATGTTGGAAATTTATACATGCATAATTTTTTTATGTTACTTTTCCCAAGAGTGGAAATGTTTAGGTGTGGGGGTGTGATCGCATAGCGATTCACTATTCAATTCCTCCCTTACACTGCTGTTTTAAACTAGTTTTATAATGAATATTAAAAATATAATAATAAATTTAACTTCATGTTTTATTAAATTAATTAATTTTTATTACTTTTATAAAGGGCAATTATACTTGTTTTTATATTTTCATTGAAGGTGGAGGTGATTTGGAGGCCTAGAGATCATCTAGAAGAAAATGGGTCAAACTGCATGGCATCACATGGACATCTGTCCACTATATTGAAAATTAAGATAATTAAGTGCATCTATATAGTCTGAAACTTGGTGGTCCTCTACAAAACATCATTTTATACAACTTTTATTGAGGAACAAAATCCAAATTCTTCCATTTGGTGGCCCGTACGAACCATTATGTCTAGGGGATAGAATCTGCCCGAATTCAAAAGTTTGTTTCAGTCTTTTGACCATATCTTCCAATCTAGTTGTCGAATGGAATCCAAATTTTACAAACAGACCTTAAGGAGGCCTTCCAACAAATATTATCTTTTTATCAAGTCGTTATATGGCTTTATAATATTTGAAAGCTGAGACACAAGTGGTATCTCAAAAACAGGGTGCCCAAAACCATGTCCCATTTTGGATATAAAAAGGCACCATGGGAACCTCATTTGTAAGTTCAGTAAAAGAGAGAATTGCTGCCAATTTGGATTTCAATATAAGTCCTCTACTCATCCTAGAAGTTATGGAGGTCCCTATTCTCATAGGGGGGTCAATAATGAAAAAGGAGTTCCACACAAGCTTCATCTTCCTCCCGATGTCGAGTTAAACGGTGGATGATCATTTTGAGGGAGCTACACACAATTGGGAGGGAGTTCCAACACTTGTTTTTCTACTGGTTTTGTGTAATTTGTGAGTTAAATATTTCAATTATTTCTTATCTCGACATTATTCTCCTCTGATTGCATTTCTATTGTTATAATTAAGGGAAACGCTTTTTATTTCAACACTGATTGGGTTGAGATTTCAAGTGGGAATCTTGGGTTGTTCCAATTGGACAAGAAAAGAGTCCTATTTATCTCACACATACATAATATTTCAGTATACTTTTGTAGTATTTATTCTCTATGATTTATACCCAAACCATGAAAACATGATTGTTGTGTCAAGGGGTAGTTCTTTGATCATCGTTTAAGAGGCAAGAGGGAAGTTGAGATATTGACAACCCTCAACCAATGGATTCTATTAAACCATGTGTATTTTTCATAATGATGAACTCACCAGATTTTTAGTGAACTTCAAATGATATCCTTATCTCATAATTCTAAAACACCACTTTTATTTATCAACTATTAAACTCTTTAAATCAATTCATTTTCATTAAACTGTTTTTAAACCACCCATCTTTTAGTTATTCTTATTAAAAACGCACACTCTAAACCCATGAATGCTCATTGAGAGATAACCTAGGGTCTTCCCTATACTAAAAATCAACCTTAAAATCATAATAAATTTGACATGTCATGATAGCATGTTCAGTGAGCACTTTTTGATGTATACAGATCACAAAATCCTTAAGTATATATTTTCTCAGTGTGACTTAAACCTCAGACAGTGAAGATGGGTCGAATATCTACAACCCTTTGATTTTGAGCTTGCCTATATGCCTAGAAAGGGAAATATGGTCGTCGATACACTGAGTTAGAAAACTCAAACACAGGCCATACAGGAATCCAGTGATGAATGGAAGCTAATGGCTCTATTTTCTAAACTTCATCTGGAGTTTCATGATAGTGATGAGCAGTATTACCTCTCATCCTTAATAGTTACCACTTCCCTCCTTGAGAAGGTGAAGAGTAATTAGTTTTCAGATCCTGAAGGGTTAGTTCTCCATGAGGTTATATCAGGAGATAACCCACCTCCATATTGTTCTATGGACAAAGACAACGTCCTGTATCTACTTGGACGTATCTAGGTTCCTTTAAATATGAGAGAATAGTTAATGAAAGAGTACCACACTTCTCAGTGGGTAGTTTATCCAAGAATCTTGAAGATTTATTGAGATATGTGACACCAATATTGGTGTCCTGGAATGAAATGTCATATTTCAGGATTTATCATTAGGTTTTCCACTTATCAGTGGATGAAGGCAGAGCACTAAAGACCTACAGGCTTGTTACAGCCACTTCCAGAACTAGAATGGAAATGGAAAAATTTTGTTATGGATTTTGTAGTCGGCTTACCTAGGTCGTCGAGGGGTATCAATGCTATCTAGGTATTCATTGACCGACTAATGAAATCATCCCAATTAATTCCTATATGGGAGACTTTCTCAGTTGATTAATTGGGAAGAATATATGTTCATGATATAATATGACTACACAGGTTTCCACAAACTATCATTTCATATAGGGACTCATGTTTCACTTCACGGTTAGTTAGGGGTTGTAGAAAGCTATGGGGACTCAGGTGCAGCTTTTTACCCCCATACTGATGGAAAATCAAAATGGAAAAAATAGGTTCTAGAGGATATGATCCAAGCATGTGTCCTTGATTTTGGAAATTCTTGGGAGAATCATATCCCTCTTATCGATTTTACCTATAAAAACATTTTTTAGGCAATGATTAAGATGGATCCTTTTGAGGCCTTATATGGTAGGCCATGCTGTTCACCCTTGTGCTGGCTAGAGGTAGGTGACACAACCCTACTAGGTCCTCATCTTGTTCAGGAGACTTCAGAATAGGTCTAGCTGATCAGGAAGTGTATGACTACTGCTCAGTCTAGATAGAAATCTTATGCCAATCACCGTTGATGACCTCTTGAGTTCAAGGTTGGGGATCATGTTTTTATTAAAGTATTGCCTAGGCTAGAAAATATATGGTTAAGGAATCAAGGGAAACTATCGCCTCGTTATGTCGGACTGTTTGAGATTCTAGAGAGAGTCGGGTTGGTAACCTTTTGGTTGATACTACCGCAGAGGTACCATGACATGCATGAAATCTTTCAGGTCTCACAGCTTCGCCAATATCATGTTGACCCCTCTCATACCTTTGATCCCAAAGAAGTTGAGATAGATGCTGATTCTACCTTTGAGAAGTATCCAATACAAATTGTTGACTAAAGCATGAAGGCTCTTTGAGGCAAGTTTATCCCTCTTATACGGGTGTTATGGAAGCACAATCAAGTACAAGAAGAGACTTGGGAGAGGGAAGATGATGTATGTGCTCATTGTCCAAAGTTTTTCTCAGACAGTATTTATTTACCCATTGATGGAGAACTTGGGGGTGAGTTCTTTTAATGGAGGAAGACTGTAAGAACCCAGTTTTTCACTTAGGTATAGATCCTTTAATTTTTTTCTAAATCGTTACTCTGGACCTAATATGGATGTCTAATGAGTTAGTAAAGGTTTTGAGTGTGTTTGGGGATTTTTCAGAACCCGGAACCCATATTTTTAGAGAAAACTGATTCTACACATGGTTTAGAGTAAACCATGTGAAATTATGCATGGTTTGGAAAACCATGTGGATCATGTTTTTTTGGATAGATCCACCTCACATAGTTGGCACATGGCCAGGCAGTTTAATTGTCCAAGCACCCCTTTTCCCCAGGTACCCATGCATGAGTTTCCTAGGGTTTGAAAAATAATGCAAACCAAACCATTTGGGCAAATCCATCCTACATGGTTTGCGCACAGTTTGATAAACTGTGAAAACAAACCATGCACAGGCTAATTTTCTGGATAAATTTCTAGTTTTTCCCTTAATGATCTAATTAAGTCACCCCTTTCTCCTTAATCCAATTTTATGTGGGATTGACCAATTTCTCTCTCAATTTGGATATTTTTAAGGATCTAAAATTGGAATCAAGAGATCTCCATCATCTGGAATCCAATAGAGTTTTTGTTCATCATGTTGGATGCACAATAGTAAGTACTCGAGTCCTCTTTATCCATTATTCTTCTCTTTCATTCTTGACCTAGATATAGCAATGCTATTATTTTTCACATTTTGTTAGATCTACTCTGATCTGAGGAAAATCAAGGGATGATACCAAAGGATGAGAGTTATATAACCCTAAGGTGTGTGGTCTATAACATCCCTAAAGTTTTTTGATTTTGGAATGTTCATGTGGGCCCCAACAATTTTGTTGGAAACTGTTTCTTAAATTTAAATGCCATGATTATACTTGTTAGAATCGTATAGTTATTATATTTCTAAATAGGATATTATTTATTAGTGGTTACACCCACAACTCAATATGCCCCATGTCGAAGGTTATTCCATAATTGGGTTTTTAGTGGTTTGGCATGTTTGATCCACCATTTGGGTGTGCCCTTGCTTAACCTTCCTAAATGTGATCCCTTCTATAATATGTGACTTGTTGTTAATGAGAATTGAATAATGAAATGTACCATGTATGCTCACCACTTTACCCATCTAAGGTAAGTGTTTCCAAATGATTACTAAATGAGAAATGTGAAATGGAAAGTATACTAAGTATATAACTTGACCTTAATAAATAAGATTGAATAAAGGTTGCATGTCTGTATCACCCCTTTCCATGTTAATAGAAGGTAGAAAAGTGAACCTCTCTAATTTAATATACCTTAATGGTTAATTAAGACTTGATTAAATGGTTTCAATTTTACTTGGCCTATCCACACTAATTGAAGACAAGTCTTGGACCAATAAATAAATGGTTACAACTCTACTTGAACTATTCACACTAATGCAAAGTAAAACTTGAACCAAATGAATTATTACTTGATTATAATATCAAAAAGGAATGGACTAACTCGAGATCACCTTGGATTCTAAGAGGAGAATACCTTGGGTCTTAAGAACCCCATTCCGATAAAAGAATGTGGTTTGCTTCAGTTGATACCCAAGTAGACTCTGATTCTTGTATATTCCTTGGATGCCTTGTATACTACCATAGGGTCCCTTTCATTATTACAGGATACCTTAAATACACTTCTTGAATCCATCATTGACTAGTAGGTTTCATGGTTAAAGCCCATCGGGCCCTATCTTTCTTTAGCCATGTTTTACCTTGGTCGATCACCTTGGATTAGGTAGTAACCTTATTGTGTAATGCTTTGGATTACGCTCCTTAGATTAAACTCTTACCCCTTATCTAGACATAGATACTACTGAGTTAGCATTCTATGAGATCTATGTTACCTTAGTTATTACCCTAGAACTCCCTTACTAGATATCTTTTTTAGGTTTCCTTATTATGTCTTGGGACCTTCACTACTTATACTATCACGAGGTGATGTCAGTGCTGGCTACGCCACACTTGAACTATTAAAATTAAATGGTAATTGCTTAATTAATGAACTGCTTACATGTTCAGACACCAGCCAAGGGCTGAAGTTGGTATTTTGGTATTTAGTTATATTGTACTGCTTGCTTTACTTATATAAGAATTCCTACACACTACTATATTCCATTACATGGGTAGAATGTTATATACACCATTGGTGGTGGCCCACTGAGATTTATTTTACACCCTATCCAGACATTGTTTGGTACCCAGAGTAGATTACATGGTTACAGGTATTGATAAATGGAAGCATACAGCTTCCAATACTTGATTGTGTGAAGATAGGATAGAGCTTGACAGTAGATGACCGAGTAGGATCTCGAGATGCTTAGATTAGTCATTGTTTTCTTTTACTTTATGGAACATGTTGTGCCTATTTTCTTGTATCTATGTTTTCCAGTTTTCTAGTGACATGACATTACATCATCATTGTTCCAGTTGATACAGATATTATTATTCTTGTTTATCTATTGCATCAGTTTTCTTCCACTAATTAATTATATTTCTTCGTCTATTTACTATTATATTATATATCACTACGGGAATTAGAGGTATTTGCGATGGGCTATTTGTGACAGGATCCCATCGCAAATAGGCTTTAGTGACGGGGTCGTGTCGCAAATATCCCATTGCAGAAAACGGTGTCGCAAATATTATTTTTTGCGACGTCATAAATAATCAACCAATTATATACATTATATATATAAATAAACCTTTCGTGACAGACCATCGCAAATACTATTTGTGATGGGTCAGTTCCCCATCACAACTAATCCTTCGATTATATACATTATATATATAATAACCTTTTATGATTGGCCCATCGCAAATACTATTTGGGACGGACCGACCAGCCCATCGCAAATACTATTAATAAAAAATTATGTTTAGATTATTTGGGACAGAAACCCGTCGCAAAAGGTCTCGTCTCAAATACTAAACATAATAAAAAAATATTTAATAAAAATATGATTAATGAAAAAATTATATTGATATTATTAAAATAAAAAAAATAAAAAAAATATTATTAGTAAAATAAACAGACATTAAAAAATATAATACTAAAAAATATATTTAATAAAATTATGATTAATAAAAAATTAATATTAATTTTATTAAAATAATAAAAAAATAAAAAATTATTACATTTCTCAATATTTACAAAAAAAATATAAAAAATCATAAAATGTTATTATTATTAGTAAAATAAAAAAATATTAAAAAAACACTAATAATAAATATTAAAATATTAAAAATAAAAAAAATTATATTATGCAATCACTACTGAAAAAATACCCTATACCAACGGTTTGGAATCGTTGGTATAGGCCTCTAAACCATTGGTATAATCTATACCAACAGTTTGGAGAACCATTTCCAAGTAAGTCATGAGGATAGGTCTATACCAACAGTTTTGGGAAAACCATTGGTATAGACTTATACCAATGGTTTTGAAAACTGTTGGTATAAGTAATATGAAAATCTATACCAATGGTTCCATAAAATGTTGGTATATGTAATTCAAAAAATAATCATCTGGTTGGTTTTGATCCCAGCACCTTCCGTTTGTGATTGAACGACCTAACCACTAACCTAACTTACTTTTTTGAACATAATTTCATAAATATATATATGTATTATCATAAGTATTTTAAATTTTGATTTATTTAATTTTTGATATAACAAGATTCCATTAAAAATTCATGTACCTATACCAATGGTTTTGGACAAACCGTTGGTATAGGGTCTCTATAATGGACCTATACCAACAGTTTTGGCCAAACCATTGGTATAGGTCCAAATTTGTGAACCTCAATAGTTTGTCCAAATCGTTGGTATAGGTCCCCCCTATACCAACAATTTGAACAAAACTATTGGTATATGTCCAAATTAGTGAACTATACCAACGGTTTGCCCAAAACCATTGGTATAGATCATATTTACAGTAGTGAATATTTGTACCAATATAAAAGACAGAAACTTTAAATAGTTAATATTACAATAAATCTTAAATTCAAATGTTTTTTAACATAAAAAACAAATCACTGGGGTGGGGTCGTCTTCTGGAGGAGGTGGAGGAGCTGTAGGAGATGGTGGAGGAAACTTCATCCCTAAAGTACGAGTCAGACGACGCATGTACTTCATCTGCTCGTGATGATGTTGTTGTTGCTTCTTCCATCGATGCATCTCCTCCTCACGCTACTACTGCTGCTGTTGTTGTCACTGACACATCTCTTCATGCTGCTTTTGCAAACTCTCTATAAGCTCAGAATAAGTTCGCAACTACTCCTGATATCGTGAGGCAGAAGATGATGCCTCTCCACAATATCCTCTCGAGATGGATGTCGACATCGTAGCAGTACCATAATAAATATTAGGAGTCAAATGAGAGCAGATACCAACTACTCGACCCTTCTCAAATCCATACTGCATTGCATGAATCCATGTCGGATCATTGAAATGGTGGGCACTGGTCTTCTCAGTCATCTCATCTTGATTCTTGGCCTATTTCTGAGAGGTTTCAGCCTCATATGACTCCTTCAATTCCAATTTGAAATTAAAATGGTGAAAATATTATTTGTAGTTAATTGTCAAACTGAAAAAAAATACTAACCACAATCTGAAGCTAGCGATCACCTCAAATCTCTCCAGTGGATGGATCACTGTACATCCTCCACTAAACGTCAAACTCTGTAATATTGGGTTGCTTGACTGCCTACAGAAACATAAAATAAGCTGTTTATATTTAAAGTTGTAAAAAATATTTAAAAAATATACTTACCAGATGCTCTCTATGTTTACTAAATATACGACTACCAGCTCGATGCTTCACCTACTATCTCCCCCAGTTCTATCTTCCCACTAAAAATCTCCTCTGAAATCCACCACCTAACCAGTGTAAACATAATCCATCCCAAATGTGAGATGAAATGTACTCTGGTTAGTGGGCTCTATATGACTCATCAAATTCTATCACTCCTTCTTTCTTAATGGAAGTTCTTCTCAAATTGTAAAAAAAATGACAGAAACGGTCACGCATAGACATCTTTCATGTTGTGTGGATAGCGTCACACATACTACCATAAATGGGATACCATAAACCCTACAAATAATTTATAATATCAAGTTATTAATAAAATAAATTTCAAAATAAATATTCTTTATTTACGTACCAGCCAATGATCAAACATGTCACGCCGCACATCAATGGGAATCTGTTCCCATGTGATCCATGGATGAGAAAAATAATTGTGCAAGATAGCGCTCCCCTGTCCAATAGCTACATGCGCAAAACTGTAAAAAAGAAATAAATAATCAAACAATTAGTATATATATAAATAAATTAATGAAATCTAACTAAAATATGAATGTTTCCATACCTCTGTGTGCGTGGATTGAAACCAAGACGTGGACATCACTCGGGGATAGGGTCAGGAATCATCAATCATGCAAGACCGTACCCCCTCCACATACCCTCTAAACCATCAGTAGGTTGAGGGTCATATGGTTCACAATCCCCCTCATCCAAAGGTAGATCAACCTCCTACAACTCGCGAAATAGATCAAGATCCATCTGAAACACAAAATTATTGTTGTTATCAGATAGTTGAAAATAACTATTATATATAGATATATATTAGTTATGATTATAACCAGCATTTAATTGTGTGAATGTCCATCTTCATCCTCATCTCCATAGCTATCCATGTCAATTTCGTCATCTTTCTCCCCAGCATCATCAATATCCATATGATTTTTAGTTTCATCATCTCTTGTCATTTCAAATTCATTTTTAACAACATTAACATCTTCATCATCATTGATCCTTAATTGTGGAGTGTCATCGTCAATATTCACGTCTCTTTGTGAAAAAGATGGATTTTGAGCAGTCTCTTGAAAATTTTCAATTCCTTCCACTTCTGCAGAACCACATTCAGTTTGAGTAAACTGATTTTCCCGAGATTTCATTTTTATTATGCTCCACCAATCACTAAAGTCTCTTAAAGTAGCACAGTACTTTGTGTAATAAATTTTATGTGCCTGTTGAGCTAGTAAAAATGGTCCATTTATTGCAAGAAGGCTTTTATATTTAATATCGATGATTCCATGATTCGGATGAACATGAAATCCTCTCTCAGTATCCAACCACCGACATTTAAACATTGTTATGTAATTCTGTCCTAGATAACACAACTCAATAATTTCATCCAGAATGCCATAAAAGTCAACTTCAGTTTCTCTGTGATGCGATCCTCTCAAGAAAACTCCATTGTTCATTAATTTTTTTGATTCTCCATATGCATGTGTATGAAATCGAAAACCATTCACCACATATGCATTATAAGATTTAACCATTTTGGATGGTGGGTTACTCAATATACACATTCGCTTATCAATTTTATCACCATGTTGAGACACCTAAAATTTTGTAAAACAATTATTAATATGATAAATAATAAACAGAATTGATATTAAACCATCAATAATTTATGTTACCTATTTTTGAAACCGTTGAGAAATTTTGTTTATCTGCGTTCTTCAAGAGCAGCTGCTGTAATTTGTGGAATTTGTTTCTTGATATGATTATCATATAACCTACAAATAAAATAAGTTTACATACTATAACATAAATTATAGAATAAGTGATAGAAGCACTCACAGTACAAATGATGTCATTTTTTCATAGTTGAGCAGAACATATGTATGAGCTATGTGATGTTCATCATCTGAAAGCCATCGCTCATGAACTCCACCGAAACCAAGATTTGGCTGATTAGAAATTGATAATTGATTATCCATTTCTTCATTAACATTCCCCTTGTTTCATCCCATGTGATTATGTTTTGAGGGATATTGAGATTAAAAATAATGAGAGCAGAAAAAATCAATTTCCTCTTGCAAATAAGATTCAGTAATTGAGCCTTCAACAGATGCTTTGTTACGTACTTTTTTTTCAATATCTGCATGAATCTCTCAAATGGGTACATCCATCGAAACTATATTGGACCTACAAATTTAGCTTCATGTGGAAAATTTAATATCAGATGTTCCATTGAGTCAAAGAAATTTGGCGGAAATATTTTTTCTAGTTTACATATAATTACAGCAACATCTTCTTCCAGTTTGCTTAGCGCATCGTAGTCTGTTGTCACTACACATCCATCCATCCATCCAAGATAAAATTTTTTATTCAAAGAAAGGAAACACACCATACAACCCCCCTTGTTTAAGGAGGTCTGAAATAATGTAATCCAATGGAATCCTGTCTAATTAAGTTCATAGCCTTAGGTTTCAGACTACAAGTGGGAATAAGGAAAGTGTGCCTCGTAGTCTGCTCAGCCAAAGAAGACAGATGATCTTCTACTTTTTTGCCCTCCCACCTTGTATGTGAAACATGAATAGAGTCTAGGATCAGAGATCTACACTTCCTAACTTGATATGAAATGGACCAATGGAAGCCACCCTTTCCCCGTAGAGCATCATGAAGAATGAGAGAGTCTGTCTCAGCCTGAGTAAAAATTACACCTTATTGAATGCAGACCAAGAGGCCCATGAACATAGCCTTGGTCTCCACCATGAGAGGGTTACCCATGCCAAAGAAATCAGAGAAGGACAAAACAACATCACCCTGGGAGTCCCTAACCACACACCCTCATCTCATTCTACGAGACACACATGACCCGTCAGTATTGAGTTTGAAACCATAACTAGGGGGCTTCCAGAAAACCCACCTTCCCCACACCTCATCTGAAGCAGGGAGAGGCTGGGGGATTTTAATCTGAAGCCTTCCAAATGAAGGAGCATCCCTCCACTCCTTGTGAATATAATACCATTCTAGTAGCATTAATCTCATCCTTTATAAAATGAATCATGTCGAAGATACATCACCTTCAAAATGAGCCTGGTTTCTAGCATGCCATAAATACCAGCACCTTGCACTCAGAATTCTCGCCCGAGCAGTATGCTCTTTCTCCATCTCAAGAGAACCTTGAAACTAGTCCCTCAGGAATGAGGATATATCCCACTACTTATGAGAGGAAAAAACATATCCCCAAAAACATTTCCACACCGCTGATGCCCAGTCCCCTTCAAAAAATAAATGATTCACACTCTCCACATTCTTACTTCTGCAACAGTGGCATGAAGAATCTAAGTTTATACCCAGGTTTTTAACACACTCATCCATGACCACTTCTTTCCTTCTAATACGCCATAGAATAAAGTTGAACTTAGTTGGAATGAAATTGCACCACAACACTCCATTCCATTTGTCCTGGTGGTTCTTCTCTGAAACCAACCTTTGATACTCTCTGTTGGGAAAGACTCTAGAAGGAGAGGGAGAAAAAACACAGAGATCCGGACCTGTGTTTAACTCGATGGATGCCAGAAGGTCTTGTTGTTCAGAATTTAGCACAGCCTCTATAAACTTGGGAAACAACATCGCCTCTTTCACTGTAATCATAGGAGCAGGACACCCCAGGAAGCCAAGCGAATTGCCAGCCCAATTCTTATGCCAAAAAGAAATTTCCCCTGAACCAAAAATCCATCGGGCATGTGGAAGCAGAAGCTGAATTAGGGGGTATACCTTCCCCCACAGAGGAGACATGTATCCATGCACTTCATCTTTTCTAACCCCACTAATCTGAGACATGGTTCTTTCCCATAACGTTCGTTCCTCCTGAACTTCCCAGGAAAGCTTTTCGTGCATACAATTAATCGAGCTACGAAGGCTCCTGACACCAACCCCCCCCCCCACTCCAATACCGACCTCGCCATTTTATCCCAAGGGACCCAGTGTCTCTTGCCTTCGGGTTTTGTATCCCAAAAAAAGTTACATAGGATTTTTTCAATCGTTTTGATCACTCCTTGAGGCACATTGGAAGCAGCCACCGCGTGCATGGGGATGGAAGACAGAACGCTATTAACTAAAGTAATACGACCTCAAAACGATAGGAATTTGTTTTTTCAGTTCAACACTTTGTTTGTTATCTTACACACAATTGGATCAAAGTCACATACCTGGAGTCTCCCCGAAGAAATTGGTGTGCCCAAGTACTCTAGAGGCAGCTCCCCATGCTTCATGTCTAGCTGTCTACACAAGGAGGCCACCCGAATAGCAGTGCTCTATTTTGGGAGAAAGAAGTTGATCTTGGTTGAGCTAATGATATGCCCACTCCATTGGCAATAAGTTTTAAGGATATGCATAATTCCTATAACTTAATCCTTCCCCCCATTAATGAATATGATGATATCATCCACGAACATCTAGGTGAGATGCCGAGGGTACATTCATCCTCCTCTTAAAAGGAGTTAAAATCCCTTGATTTAGACCTCTTTGAATGAGCCTGTTTAGAGTGTCTTGAGATAGGATGAAGATGCTGGGAGATAGGGGATCTCCTTGCCTAAGGCCTCTAGTAGCCTTGAAAAATCCATGAACCTTTCCTATAAGATCCACTACCATCCAAGCAGAACTGAAACTCCTGAATAAGAGATCCACCACCTTATCCGATAGGCCAATGCTTGAAAGAACTCTGTTAATGAAGATCCATTCAAGCTTGTCATAAGCCTTGTTCATATCCCCTTTGATTGCCAAGTTCGAGCTGTGGGTATTGATATTGATATCCCTTAGCATCTTATGAGCTGTCGTTATCGCTCCTTGAATGGATCGCCCTTTCACAAACCCATGTTGTTCCAAAAAAATCCAAGACGGAAGAAACATGGATATCCTCTGATTAATGATTGTCGCCAATATTTTATGGGGGAAGTTGCATAAGATCACTGGCCTATATTGAGATAGAGAAGAAGGGCTGTTAATTTTAGGTATGAGCACCATTATTGTTGCACTAGCCACCCTTGGAATGCTCCCACCCCGGAAGTAGTATTGGACTGCCTCAATAATATCCTTCTTAACCCTCCCCCAAAACCCTCTGTAAAATGATCCTGGGAAGTCGTCTGGCCCAGGGGCTCTATCCGGGTTAAGATGTTGCATGGCTGCATGAATTTTCTCCTCACCTGGAATAGCCTCAAGGACCTCGTTATCCATCCGAGTCACCCTCCTGGGAATCACCTCCCACAGCTCGCTCTGACCACTAGAATATCCCGTGGCCATCTCCATCTTAGGTCCAGCAAGAAGATCCTTAAAGAAGGAAACTGCTAAACCCCCCACTGTATCCCTATCATTTTAGTAAGATCCATCTTCTAATAGGAGGTTAGGTGTGGATAAACTCTTTCTCTCTCTAATGCAAGCATGGAAATAATCCGAATTACAGTCCCCCTCTTGAAGCCATCTCACCCGAGAGCGATCCTGAGCCAACCTTTCATGCTTAAGAAGCTCCTCTACCAAGAAATCCTTAATACTCATGAGATTATCAAAAACTAATCCATCCCACTCCTCCTCCAAGTTAGCCTCCATTCCTTCGATACTCTACTTTAGGGACTCCAGATTTTTGTCAAAAGGAGGAAGATCCCTTGCCAAAGACATCAGACTAAGTTTCAAACGCCTTTTCTTATTATGAAAGGCCACCCACGAATGCCCCTGCACAGGCTGGTTCCATGAATCCTCCATGAGCTGATGGAATCTATCCATTTGGGCCCACCGTTGATTAAAACAAAATGCTTCTTGACGATCTTTCATGGGAACCAGAGAAACAAAAATGGGAGAATGATCAGATAACCCACGTACTAAGTGTCTTACCTTTGCATCCGAGAACTTTCACATAATGTTGTTGTCGGCCAAGCACCGATCAATCCTACTCTAGCATCTCCTCCTTCCGGTTTGGTTATTACACCAGGTGAAACTATCTCCCAAAAAACCCAGGTCGAGGAGGCCCTTATCCGCCAGGAACTGAGCAAAGTCTAGGCTTTACTTTCTAGGAAACGCTCCTGTACCATTTTTCTCCTCAATGTCCAGTACAAAGTTGAAATCCCCCGCGATAATCCAGGGTATGTCCATTGGGTTGAAGGCCCCTATTCCTTGCCAAAGGAGTTTACGTTCCTATAAATTACAACTACCATACACAAATGAGACAAAGAATCATTCCCCCCCCCTTCGTTACTTTCGACGTGATATACTGGTCCCCTTCATCAACAAAATCCACTACACACTCCTTGTTCTAGAAAATCCATATGTTCTTATTGGTCGGGTTGGCATGCATGGACCCATGCATGCGCATTTTTTGTGAAAACAAACTGATCTTAGCAACCCTTTGTTTATGCTCGAGAACCGAAACTAAACATACTTTGTTTTTCTTAACTTCTGAAGCAATGAAATCTGATTTCACCCAAGCTCCCAATCCATGGGAATTCTAGAAAAGAATAGAATACATCAAAAAACAGAAGGCCCGACTTTGGCCCCAGGAATCTTAGTCCTCTAACTGATAGGAGAAGAATTGACTCTTTATTTTCGCAACTGTGCTCGAGTGATGACCCCCGAGCTTGACACTAGAGAAACTAGAGTACTTCCATCATGAGTTGCGGGAGAAATGGAAGACATCCCCAAGGGACACTCCCTCAAAAACGCCTTCTTCTTACCACTTCCCGGTTCCCTGCTATTCGATCCACCTACAAGAGCCAAGGGAGAGAGAAGAGGTGGCTCCAAGGGACAAACCAGTAGCACCGCTGTCTCCTTAGAAAATCGCTCCTCCATAAAGTGTTGTAGAAGAGATAGATCCCAATCTCCACACATAACCCTTTTCGGAAAAAAGGACATGAAGAAATCCAACCAATTCTTGAAGGGCTCTGTGGAGAAAAGAAGGAAGACACAGAGCCCTCCCAGTTCTTCTCCCTGGGCCCCGAGGATCCACAAACCAACTCCTTGCCAGACCTAGAAGGAAGGATCTTTGAATCGGAATCCAAACTCATGCACGCAGTAACAGACCTGGGAGAATCGGAATCCCCGAAACCAGCAACCGCATCTGAAGCCACTTGAGAAGGCAAGGGACCCCCATTACGATGGGCCGACGAACCTCTGAGATTGGAAGGACGGGCAGGTTTCGGTCAAGGCCCCTGATGGCCATGCCTACAAACAAGAGCCGAGAGACCTTGGAAAAGGCAAGACAAGCAGAACCTGGGAAACACCAGGAACTCCTGATCCTGCTTCCAAGAAAAAATGTATGGAACCTGCATAGAGATCTACTTCGGAATAGCAGAAGAAAGATCCATATCGACATAAATCTGGGGCTCCAAAACCTCCTCTCTGCCATGAGTACGTGCCGCTGAGCAAAGGAACCCTCCCAGTGCATCCCCTAGGGCCTTTAGAAAGGTAATGTTCTGGAACAGTAAAGGGAGACCAGAAAACCCCACCCAAACAACCGCCCGAGGAACTTCCCTCCCCTGATGGGCCTCCATCAACCAGTGGGATAGGCTGAAGCGCCATCATCCCATGATACGAGGGGCCTCACACCAAGCCTCCACAAAATCCTCCTCCACAAGATCTAATCATTCCTTTACAGTATATTTGGTCTTACCTGGTGTATCCAAAATTGTATGAAATAAATTATCAAAATAGTTTTTCTCAATATTCATGACATCCAACATGTGGCGGACCAACAAATCAGACCAATATAGAAGATCCCAAAAAATTCTTCATTTTATCCAATTATGTTATTTCCCAAAGCCATGAATTTTCTGTTGGTTTACTATTGGCCCAAATGTGATGGGAGGTAATAAAAATACAACTAATTTTAACTCTGTACCTGAGATAATTTGTGGAGGTTCATCCCTTTCAATTGTACCTTTTCTAAAACGAGATTTGTTCCTCCTAAAAGGATGATCGGTTGGAAGAAATATGCAGTGATATTCAAAATAATAAGGTTTTTTTCATTAATGAGAATAAATGCTTTATTATATTTCATATAGTAAGGACATGATTTCGGACCATGTGTACTCCAGCCAGATAACATTCCATATGTCGTAAATTCACTAATCATCCACATCAATGCATCTTTTAATATTAAATTTTGTTTTGTAGTAACATCATATGTACTAACACCATCACTCCACAATGCATTTAACTCATCAATTAATGGTTTCAAATAAACATCAATATTCTTTTTTCAGATGTCCTGGGATTAATAAGTTCAAAAAGATATAGGGCTCTTTCATCAACATCCATGGAGGTAAATTGTACTGAGTTATAAAGACAGGACAATATGAATACTGATTACCATAAGAACCAAACAGATAGAAACTGTCAGTAGAAAGACCCAATCGCACGTTTTGGGATTATAAAGCAAAAGATGGATGCAGATGGTCAAAATGTTTCCATGAATCACCATCATATGGATGATTCAAGCTTTTATCAATTGAAATCTTGGTTTTGTGCCATGACATCATTGAGGTTGTGTTCTAAGACATAAATAAATGCTGCAACCTGGGTGTAAGGAAGAAATATCTCAACTATTTTACTAGAATCGATCCAGGCTTCCCTGGTTGAGCTTCTTTATACCTCAATTGTCCACATGTGGGACAACTATCCAATGAACCATTTTCACTAGAATATAAGATGCAATAATTTGGACATGCATGAATCTTCTGATAACTAATTCCCAGATTACGAACCAGCCTCTTGCTCTCAAAGTAATTTGCAGGCAACACATTTCCTTCAAGTAACAGTGTTTTAACCAAAGAAAATATATGATCAAAACAGTTTTTTGACATTTCATTATCTGATTTTATAGCCATAAATTTTTCAACCGCTTATAATTTTCTTATCTTACAACTAGGATATAATACATCCTCAGCAGACCTCAACAACTCATAAAATTCAAATGGTTCCAACTCAGGAGTTAAATCAATATCATCTTGAGTTTCAATTTGCTGAACAGATGGACCTACAACATCATATACTAAATTTTGAAATCGTGATGGATCCAGAATCAAGTTATTAGTATCTTCTTTGGAACTGCGTTCTGGGTGTTGATACCAAAAAAATAATCTGGTTGAAAACCAAACCGCAAGAGATATCCCCCAACCTTTTCAAATGTGTCAAACATTCTCAAATTACATTTTTTACAAGGACACTTTATTGTGCCTTCTGAAACATATTATGGTTTTGATGACGCAAATGATAAGAAAGCTTCAATACCCTTAATATATACAAGATTTAAACCAGAACTGTTTGGATTTCTACACTGATTTATCCAAGTGCGATCATCTAATAATGATTGTTGTCTACTTCCTTGTTCCATATTTTTCTACAAAATATAAAATCATTATTATTTTTGAATAATTTGAAATTATAAAAACACTATCTGAAAAAAAAGATAAATAATTACAACTACTTCTTAATAATTACCATTACTTACAGGCGATACAATTTCTTAGGGATTGATGGCTACTCTTTTGTCTAACGGCCCATTTACTTGCAACTTTCTCATACAGAAATCATAATGAAGAATCTGATCCGAGGTACACATATTCATTATCGTATGCACAATAATGAACATGCGTACCTCCTATCAAATTCTTCATTGCGATTTCTCTGTGAGAAAGTTGCAAGTAAATGAGTCGTCGGACAAAATAGCCCCCTTTTTGTCGACGAATCATCTTCTTGCAACTGTCACCGCCTGAACACATTATCAAAAATGTGGTCCTATGAATGCATATTCAAACTCATGCATATGAGATTGGATATGCATACGTAGAATCATACTTTTCATAATGTTTTGAGTCGGTGAAAGTTGAAATGAGAAGAGTCATCGAGCAAAAGGAGTGTCGTCAATCCACTGGAAATTATGCCAAGTTATTATAAGTTACTACAATTTATTACAATTTATTTTCTTCTTAATTGTTACTAATTGTTACTAATTGTTATTATTTATTGCTATTTCTTAATATTTCTTACTATTTCTTACTATTTCTTTCTATTTCTTACTATTTCTTACTATTTATTACTATTTCTTACTATTTATTACTATTTATAACTATTTATTACTATTTATTACTATTTATTACTATTTATTACTATTTATTACTATTTATTACTACCTATTACTATCTATTACTATTTATTACTATTTATTACTATCTATTACTAATTATTACTAATTATTACTAATTATTACTAATTATTACTAATTATTCTTCATTATTCCTAATTATTCCTAATTATTACTAATTATTCTTAATTATTACTAATTATTAATATTTATTACTATTTATTACTAATTATTACTAATTATTACTAATTATTACTAATTATTACTATTTATTACTAATTATTACTATTTATTACTAATTATTACTAATTATTACTATTTATTACTAGTTATTACTAATTATTACAAATTTATTACTAATTTATTACTAATTATTACTAATTATTACTATTTATTACTATTTATTACTATTTATTACTATTTATTACTAATTATTACTAATTATTACTATTTATTACTATTTATTCGTATTTATTGATATTTATAGCTATTTATTGCTATTTATTGTTGTTTATTGCTATTTATTCCCGTTTATTACTATTTATTACTATTTATTACTATTTGTTACTATTTATTACTAATTATTACTAATTATTACTAATTATTCCTAATTACTCATAATTACTCCTAATTATTACTAATTACTCCTAATTATTTCTAATTACTCCTAATTACTCCTAATTAGTCCTAATTATTCCTAATTATTCTTAATTATTCCTAATTATTCCTAATTATTACTAATTATTACTTATTATTACTAGTTATTACTATTTATTACTTTCTATTCCTATTTATTCTTAATTATTCCTAATTATTCCTAATTATTCTTATTTATTCCTATTTATTCATATTTATTCCTATTTATTCTTATTTATTCCTATTTATTCCTATTTATTCCTATTTATTCCTATTTATTCCTATTTATTCTTATTTGTTACTATTTGTTACTATTTATTACTAATTATTCCAATTTATTACTAATTATTCTTAATTATTACTAATTATTCCTAATTATTCCTAATTATTCTTATTTATTCTTAATTATTACTATTTATTCCTAATTATTACTATTTATTTCGATATATTCTTATTTATTCTTATTTATTACTGTTTTTTACTATTTATTACTAATTATTACTAATTATTACTATTCTTACTTTTTATTGCTATTTGTTACTATTTATTACTAATTATTACTAATTATTATTATTTATTACTATTTATTACTAATTATTACTATTTATTACTATTTATTACTATTTATTACTAATAATTACTAATTATTACTAATTATTACAAATTATTACTAATTATTACTAATTATTACTATTTATTACTATTTATTACTATTTATTCCTATTTATTACTATCTATTCCTATTTGTTCGTATTTCTTACTACTTGTTACAAATTATTACTATTTGTTACAAATTATTACTATTTGTTACAAATTATTACTATTTGTTACAAATTATTACTATTTATTACTATTTATTCCTATTTATTCCTATTTATTCCGATTTATTCCTATTTATTACTATTTATTACTATTTATTACTATTAATTACTATTTATTACTATTTATTCATATTTATTCTTATTTATTGCTAATTATTACTATTTTTTATTTATTTCTAATTATTACTATTTATTCCTATTTATTGCTAATTATTCCTATTTATTCCTATTTATTCCGATGTATTCCTAATTATTTCTATTTATTACTATTTATTACTGATTACTACTATTTATTACTATTTAGTACTAATTACTACTATTTATTACTAATTACTATTATTTATTACTAATTACTACAATTTATTACTAATTACTACAATTTATTACTGATTATTACTAATTATTCCTATTTATTACTAATTATTCCTATTTATTACTAATTATTACTATTTATTACTATTTATTCCTAGTTATTACTGTTTATTCCTAATTATTACTATTTATTCCTAATTATTACTATTTATTCCTAATTATTACTATTTATTACTAATTACTACTAATTATTACTAATTACTACTAATTACTACTAATTATTTCTATTTATTACTACTTATTACTAAAATACAGATAACAAAACAATTTAAATCTAATTTAATTACAACTAATCAACAATAATTAAAATTAACAAAAAAAATTAAATAAATACTAAATTAAATAAAATATAAATACCTTTAAACTTGATCTCCGATTTATGTAAACACCTTCACAACTTCTCCGTAAAAAAAATTAACTGAGAGAACTTTTCACTTTAAAATTCGAGTTTAGAGAGAGAGCGAAAGTGAGAAATGAGAGGAAGAGAAAGAAAAACGGAGGGGGTATATATAGGTTAGATTAGTTGCGACGGGACTAGTTGCGATAGGCTTACCGTCGCAAAAGGTACTTTTTGTGACGGGCCCCATTGCAAATAACTTTGCCCACATTAATTGTTGTCGGTGATTAAAAGGGTATTTGCGACGGGGCCCATTGCAAAAGGTGACATGCTGACACACCTTTGGCGATGGGAAAACATCCCATCGCAAAAACTCGTTTATCGCCGCCGGTATTTGCAACGGGTCCCGTCGCAAATACCCTTCGACCGACACACTATTTGTGACAGGGGATCCCCCCCGTCGCAAATAACCTTCCCACGCTTTGGCCCGCATCTCACGCCAAAGCGTGCATTACCTTTTACGACGGGACCCCAAATCCCGTTGCAAATAACCCCTGGGATGGACTATTTGCGACGGGAACTAATACTGTCGCAAAAGACTGTTTTTCCTGTAGTGTATTCCTTTTGGTGTGCTGCACTCTATTAATGAAGGAATGGTCTTCCCACTGACACACCCTATGCCCTTGCTGCTAGTCGGTAGCCTCTGGCGTTCGGAAAGATATGCCTAATGCCTTGTGGCCCATTGGGCTCGGGGCACCCGTTAAGTGGAATCTGGGTCCAGGTCGTCACAAAGTGGTATTAGGGGAGGTTTATTTTTTTGATTTACTATTTAGAGACAATAGATTGGAGAATAGTAACCCTTGGGACTTGGTCATAAGCCACACTTGGGCGTCACAAACCCATGTTTGGGGTAAAACCCAAGTTACCCAAAATGAAATTGTTATTCTATTTTTCCTATTACAGTTGATATTATTTCACCCTTGGGTGATGCACATGTTGTGTGGTGTTTTTGATTATTTACTCTATTTTAGGATTTTATTTTATCCTTTTCCCAATGATATGAGGGAAAGGATCATTGCTACATGTGTCATTATAGGCACCTAGAATTCATATGTCATGCATATTACCATGCCATATAGGTTCATTTCACTGCTTTTCATTGCTTGATATACCTGTGATTGTTGAGTGATGTTGTGATAGTTTCTTGTACTTATATTACATTGGTTGCAATTGAGTGATTTCCTGTCTCAATTCATGAGATGTATGGGTCTTAATGGGTTGGGATGAGTAATTTACAGAGTCGATCCATTATACTATAAATAAATGGGTGTTGTGTCTGGTGATAGGTGTATGGGCACTAATTCATCAAAAATGGATATCCATTATAAAATGAAACCTAAAATTTAAAAATTAATTGGTTGCGCATCCTTATCCAACCTTATCATGTTTATGAAAGGTAAAGGAGTGAACGTGGAAATTAATTACAAGATGACATGAAACTTATACTTGAGCACTTACCGATACTTGACCATCTAAGCGGATAGTTTGGGTAGTATGCCTTGGGTAGTGAGTTTTCTTATGTTTATCTTTCATTAGTGATGTTATCTTATGCTTTTATGCTTTTTCCAAGGCATGTCCATAGCTTTTTTAGACCAATGACGCCACAACGTTCTCATGTCGTTTTCTAGGAAGGTGGTGATGACCATGCTCTAGACATGGTGGGCCCTGAGCCACCAGTCTTACCTCCAGGAGTTCCACTTGAGGCACTACTTATTGTACCTAATCTGAGCACTAATTCTCAATTATGTGATAGTTTATTATGTTTAATGCAGTTTATGCATGGTGCTCCACGGGTTGCACCTACGATGGCTGATCTGACCCACGAGTTCCAGCAGCAGCATCCTCCTACTTTTTCAGGGGATGGCGGTTCTCAGGCAGCTGAGTCATAGATAGAGGCCATGGTGTCTATCTTTGAGCATCTGGAAATTCCTCCATAGTGGAGAGTCAATCTTGCTACATACATGCTTCAGGATTCAGCCAAGCATTGCTGGGATGTGGTTACCTAGGCCGGTCGTCACCAGGGCATGTTATGGGTTAATTTCCAGATTGCCTTCTATGATCAGTTCTTTCCTCAGTCATTGAGAGTAGACAAATTCAGAGAGTTCATGCATCTCGAGTATGGTTCTATTTTAGTTATGTAATATTCAGCACGTTTCACTGATTTGCAGTGCTTTACACTGCTTCTAGCCGGTGATGAGCTTTTGTGTGCTAGACGTTTTGAGGATGGGCTTCAGTATGCTATCAGAATCTAGGTGAATTTCTTTCACCTTCCTACCTTTTCTGAAATAGTTGATTAGGATCTTATCACTGAACATATCCTGAGGGACGGAATGAGTACCAGGTTTAAAGGAGCAGTGTTGGGTCAGGCTAGTAGTTATTCTAGGGCCAGAAAACGTTCCTTTGAGGTTTCTCGTCAGGGAAGTGGCAAGAAGAGTATTTAGTTTGATAGATCATTGGTGTGTCATCAGTGTGGAAAACTAGGGCATGAGAAGCCCCAATGTGATATAGACCCTATAGAGTGTCGAGATTGTGTCTATATAGGACATCTTCAGCGCTTTTGTAGGACCTTTCCACCAGCTTCGAGTGGAAAATGATCATCATATGCTCCACCTTCAGGAGTGAGTTCTTTGGCACTGTGTCAGGCGGGGAGTTGGAATAGCACCATTAGGTCTGGTTGAGGTGGAGGTCGTGGACATGGTAGTCCAACCCTTGATCACCAGTAGCACCAGCATAGTGGTCATGATCACAGTAGTCCATCTGTTTCACAAGGACATAGATCAGGTCAGTTGCATTCTTTACAACTGATACCCAAGGATCAGGTTGTAGGATCATCTATAGTATGAGGTACTATTCTAGCAGCCTCTACTATTGTCTCTGATTTGTTTAATACAGGTTCTTAAAACTCTTTTATTTCTGTATCTATGGTGGAAATTCTTGAACTATAGATACATTATCACTATAGTGTAATGACCCTCGATACACCATTGGGAATATGGACGAAGGGAATATGCAGGTGCAGGGACTATCCCCTTGAGTTAGGAAGTTACCCTTTCTTGTGGAATCTCTTTGTTCTTGAGATGAAGGGCTTCAATGTCATTCTTAGGATGGACTGGTTAGTCTACTATCACACCTTTGCAGACTTCTATTGCCACAGGGTCTCTTTTACATCACCAAAAGGAAGCAGTTATCTTTTCAAAGGTGAGTGGGATGTATAGGATGGGGGAGCTGGACCAAAGCATCATGGGCTAGGTGGAGTGACCACCTAGATTGAAAATCTTTTCATGGAGGATCAGGGTTTGATTTAAACTATTTTCCCTCCAGTAGTTGATCATTTCAGGTAAGTCTTTCCCAATGACTTTCCTGGCTTACCTCCTAAGAGATAGGTAGAGTTTGCAATTGAGCTTGTTCTAGGAGAAGCTCCAGTGTCTATTCCTTCTTACAGGATGGCACCTACTAAGCTTCATGAGCTCAATCAGAAAATAGAGGACCTAGAGACCAAAGGATTTATATGTCCTAGTATATCCTCTTGGGGTTCACCCATGCTTTTTGCTAATAAGTTTAATGGAACTCTATATATATTCATGGATTATAGAAGGTTGAACCATCTTACAATCAAGAATCGGTATCCACTTCCAAGAATAGATGATAACTTTGACCAACATTGAGGACCAAAGGTTTTCTCTAAGATTGATCTGATATCAAGTTATCATTAAGTTTGATTCAGACCATCAGGCATACCTAGTACAACTTTCTATAGAAGGTATGTTTTGTACGAGTATCTTGTTATGTTGTTCGGTCTTACGGACGCACTTGCTGTTTTCATGGCTTTGATGAATAGGGTTTTCCACCTCTATTTAGACTCTTTTTTCATGGTATTTATGGATGACATCTTGGTGTATTCTCTTATTCATAACAACCATTCCAAACATCACAAGATCATTCTGAGTACATTGAGAGAGCATTAGCTTAATTCCAAGCTTGCTAAATGCAACTTCTGGATCGACAAGGTCCGGTTATTAGGTCATATTATTTTAGAATCAGATGTATCTATTGACCCTGATAAGGTTAGTGTTGTAGTTTCCTGGGAGCATCCCAATAATGTTTTTGATATCAAGAGTTTCTTAGGGCTTGCTGGATATTACAGGCATTTCTTACAAGAATTTTCTCATCTCGCTTCACCTCTTATCGGTCTTACAAAGAAGGGTGTCATGTTCACATAATTAGAAGCATGTGATAAATCCTTTTAGGGGATGAAATGGAGGCTTGTATTGGCACCTATTATGATTCTTCCAGAACCAGGTAAAGGTTATATAATCGTTTATTATGCACCAGGCATTGTCCTAGGAGCAGTGTTGATGCAGGAAGACAAAGTCATTTTGTACGGATCTCGACGGTTGAGGCCTCATGAGAGAAATTACCTAACACATGACCTGTAGTTTCCTAGGAGCATCCCAAGAATGTTTTTGATATCAGAATTTTCTTACATCTCACTGGATATTACAATAATTTCATACAGTACTTTTCTCATCTCGCTTCACCTCTTACTGGTCTTATAAAGAAGGGTGTCAAGTTCACATTGTCAAAAGTATGTGAGAAATCCTTTCGGGAGATAAAAGGGAGGCTTGTATTGACACCTATTTTGATTATTCCAGAACTAGGTAAAGGTTATATCATATTTTGAGATAAACCAGGCATTTTCCAAGGAGTAGTGTTGATGCAGGAATACAAATTCATTGTGTTCGGATCTCGGTTGTTGAGGCCTCATGAGAGAAATTACCCAACGCATGACCTTAAGCAAGCAGCAGTTGTCCATGCATTATGTTACTAGAGACATTATCAATTGGGTGAAAACTTTTTGGTGTATACATGTTACAAAAGCCTCAAGTGTATCTTTTCTTAGTGTGACTTGAACCTCAGACAGCGAAGATGGGTCAAATATCTACAATCCTTTGATTTTGAGCTATATTATACGCCTGGAAAGGGAAATGTGGTCACTGATGCACTGAGTTGGAAAACTCAAATACAGTACATACAGAAAGCCAGTGATGAATGGAAGTTAATGGATCTCTTTTCTAAACATCATCTAGAGTTTCATGAAAGTCGTGAACATTCTTACCTCTCATCCTTAATAGTTACCTCTTCCCTCTTTGAGAAGGTGAAGAGTATGCAGTTTTTAGATCCTAATGGTTTGGTTCTCTCTAAGGGTATATCAAGAGATAACCCACCTCTGGATTGGTCTATGGATAGAGACAATGTCTTGCGTCTACATGGACATATCTGTTTTCTTGTAGATATGAGATAGGAGTTAATGAAAGAGTCCCATACTTATTAATGGGAATTCCATCCAGGAATCTTGAAGATATATCGAGATATGTGATGCTGGTATTGGTGGCCTGGAATGAAACATAAGGTTGTAGGATTTATCACTTGGTGTTCCACCTGTCTACAGGTGAAGGTAGAGCATCAGAGAACTATAGTCTTGTTACAACTGCTTCCAATCCCGAAATGAAAATGGGAAGATGTTGCTCTGTATTTTGTAGTCAGCTTACCTAGGCCGCTGATGGGTAGCGATGCTATCTGGGTAGTCACTAACCGACTAATGAAATCATCCCACTTTATTCCTATACATGATATTTTATCAGTTGATGAATTGGGAATACTTTATGTCTGTGAGATAATATTACTACATGGGGTTCAACAAACTATCATTTCAGATAGAGATTCTTGTTTCACTTCACAGTTCTTTCAAGGCTTGCAAAAATCTATGGGGACTCAAGTGATTCTAAGCACAACTTTTCACCCTCAGACCGATAGACAATAATAACAGACAATACAATTTCTAGAGTATATGCTCTGAGCATGTGTCCTTGATTTTGGTGGTACTTGGGAGAAGCATATCCCTATCGTCGAGCTCACCTATAATAACAGTTTTCATGCAACGATTCAGATGGATCCTTTTGAGGCCTTATATGGTAGAACATGTCTTTAACCCTTGTACTATCTAGAGGTAGGTGAGGCAACCCTACTAGGTTTTCATCCTATTTAGGAGACTTCAGAATAGGTCCAACTAATCAGGAAGTGTATGATTATTTCTTAGTCTAGACAAAAATCTTATACCGATCTCCATCGATGAACTCTTGAGTTTGAGGTTGGGGATAATGTTTTTCTTTAGGTATCACCTAGGCTAGGGCATAGAAAGTTAAGTAATCAATGAAAATTTCCACCACATTACATCAGGACATTTGAGATTATAGAGAAAGTTGGGATGGTATCCTATCGATTTCTACTACCTCAAAGGTACCATTCCATGCACGATGTATTTCATGTCTCATAGATTCTCCAATATCATGTTGACTCTTCTCATACCTTTGATCCTAAGGAAGTTGATTTAGATGACGATGATGCCTTTAAGGAGTATCTAGTACGCATCGTTGAACGAATCACGAAGGCTCTTTGAGGAAAGTTTATCCCTCACATATAGTTGATATGGAAGCACAGCCGAGTATAGTATGAGAATTAGGAGACAGAAGATGATGTATGTACTCAGTGGAAAGAGTTGTTCTTAGACATTATTTCTTTACGCTTAGAATGAGAACTCAGGGGTCAAGTCCTTTTAATGGGGGAAGACTGTAAGAACCCAGTTTTTCACTCACATATGGATCATTTAATTTTCAGTCTAAATATTTACTTTGGACCTAATATGAATACATAATGAGTTAGTAAAGGTTCTTATGGTGTCTGGGGCTTGTTCAGAGTCGGGAACCCATCTTTTTTGAGAAAACAGACTCTACACATGGTTTAGAGTAAACTGTGTGAAATTCCTCATGGTTTGGCAAACCGTGTTGATCATGTTTTTTTGGATATAGCCTCCTCACACGGTTGTTGCATGACCATGCGGTTTAACAGTCCAAGCACACCTTTTTCCCAGGTACCCATGCATGAGTTTCACATAGTTTGACAAACTGTGCAGACCAAACTGTTTGGGCATAGCCATCCCACAGGGTTTGCGCACGGTTTGACAAACTGTGTGGACAAACTGTGTGTAGGATAATTTTCTAAATAAATTTCCAGTTTATTATTTAATGATCTAATTAAGTCACCCCTTCCTCCCTAATCCGAGTTTATGAAAGATTGCCCTATTTCTATCTCAATTTGGATCTTTTTGAAGTTCTAAACTTGGAATCAATAGATCTCCATAATTCGGCATCTGATAGAGCTTTTGTTCATCACATTGGATGTGCAATGGTAAGTACTTGAGTTCTCTTTATCCATTTTTCTCCTCTTTCGCTCTTGACATATATGTTTCAATGTGATCATTTTTCACCTTTTCTTAGATATACTCTGATCCGAGGCAAATCAATGGCTGATACCAGAAGAGGATATTCATACAAACCTAAAGTGTGTGGTCTATAACTTATCCCTAAAGATTGTTGATTTTGGAATGTTCATGTGGGGACCACCAGTTTCATTGGAAATCATTTATTAAATTTACATGCCATGATTATAATTGTTAAAATCATATGGTTATGCTCTTTCCAAATATGTGATTAGTTGTTAGTGGTTACACCCACAACTCAATCTGCCCCATGTCGAAGGTTATGTCATAATTGGGTTTTTAGTGTTTTGGCTCGTTTGATCCATCATTCAGGTGTTACCTTGCTTGACCTTACTAAAGGTGAGACCTTTTATAATATATAACTTGTTTTTAATGAGAATTTCATAATGTCATGTACCATGTATTCTCACCACTTAACCCATCTAAGGTAAGTGCTTCCAAATTATTATTAAATGTGAAATTTGAAATGTGAAATGGTAAGTATACTAAGTGTATAACTTGTCCTTAATAAATGAGATTAAATAAATATTACATATCTGTATCACCCCTTGACATGTTAATGGAAGGTAGTGGAGTGAACCTCTCTTATTGAATATTATTTAATGGTTAATTAAGACTTGATTAAATGGTTTCAATGCTACTTGGCCTATCCACACTAATGGAAGACATGGCTTGGACCAATAAATAAATGGTTGAAACTCTACTTGATATATCCACACTAATTTAAGGAAATCCTTGAACCAAATTAATTATTAAATGATTAAAATATCAAAAAGGAATGGGCTAACTCAAGCTCGCCTTGGATTCTAAGAGGATAATACCTTGGGTCTCGATAACCCCATTCTGATTCAAGAATGTGGTTTTCTTAGTTTGATACCCACATAAACTCTAGTTCTTATATATTCTTTGGATTCCTAGTATACTATCTTAGGGTCCCTTTCATTATTATAGGATACCTCAGATACACTCCTTGGATCCAACATTGACTAGTAGGTTCCATGGTTAGAGCCCATCGGGCCCTGTCTTTACTTAGACCCGTTTTACCTTGGTCAATCACCTTGGAATCAGTAGGAACCTTATTGTGGAATTTCTTGGATTACACTCCTTGGATTACACTCTTACCCCTTATATAGACTCAGATACTACTGATTTAGTATTTTTTGGGATCTACGTTACCTTGGTTATTACCCTGGAACTCCATCACTAGATATCTTTTTCAGGTTTCTTTGTTACGTCTTGGGACCTTCACTACTTATACTATCATGAGTTGATGTCAGTGATGGCTATGATGCACTTGAACTATTAACATTAAATGGAAATTTCTTAATTAATGAACTGGTTACATGTTCAAACACCAGTCGAGGGCCGAAGCATGTACTTAGGTATTTAGTTCTATTATACTAATTTCATTACTTATATATGTTTGCATGCACACTGCTATATTCCATTACACTGGTCGGATGTTATAGACATCATTGATGGTGGCCCACTGATATTTATATCACACCCTCTTTGGGTGTCTTTTGGTACCCATAGTAGATTACATGGTTACAGGTATTGACAAAGGGAAGCATATAGCTTCCAATACTTGATTGTGTGCTGATAGGATGGAGCTTGATAGTAGATGACCGAGTAGGATCTCTAAATTCTTAGAGTATTCTTTGTTTTCTTTTAAGTTTTAGAACATGCTATTCCTATTGTCTTATATCCATGTTTTCCAATTTTCTAGTGGCATGGAATTACATAATCATTGTTCTAGTTGATACAGATATTATTATTCTCGTTTATTTGTTGCATCATTTTTCTTCTGCTACTTATTTATGTTGCTTCTTCTATTTACTATTACTTTATATTCCTTACATTATGCTACACTGAAAATGAGTTCATAGTCTTCCCACTGACACACACTAGGACCTCACTACTAGTTAGCATCCTCTTGCATTCGGGAAGATGTACTTGAGGCCATGTCGCCCACTGAACTTGGGGCACCAATTAAGTGGAATCCGGGTCCAAGTCGTCACACAATCCCAAAACCAAAATAATTCAAATTTATAGATTATATATGTTAACTAATAGAACATATAATAAAATTTTACTTTTTAATGTAAATCAAATAAGATTTATATGATTTTTCATATTAGGGTTAACCTAGGTCTAAAATGCTTCATTTTATTATGGTTATGTTATAAACAAAGGGTTTATAAGATCAACAATTAGGGGGTCATAATTATATGAATAATAATTTCAATAATAATTATAAATAATTCATTTAAAATGTGTTATATATTGTTTATTAATTATCAAAAAAAATTCTAAAAAAATAAAGAACTCTTCTCTTTCTCATAATTTCTTTTTCATCAACACCAACTTTTAATTTCTTTTTAATTCTTATCTTGTATAAAAAAATTAAAAAAATCCCACTGATTTCCTTTAATTTTTAATTAATTTTTATCTTTTTTCCTTTAATCCTAAAAGTTTGGTTTAATTCAATTCCTCCTCAAGTTAATGACTTAGGTTATCCAATATACTTAACTTACTAAAAATTAAACAATTCTATTAAGAGAACACACAACAGCACTCATTGGGTTTAATTTAGAATTATCTTCCATGGAGTCTATTGAATGATCTTATTTCAATAAATATAAAGGAGGTTGGGTTTACTATTTATACTAGTGGAGAGGAATAAAATTTGGTTCTTAGAGTTTTCTAGATTCCTCATCTAAGAGAAACACCTCTGGTTTTCCTCATCTGAGATAGTTCTTTAGTTTCTCTCATCTGAGAGGTTCCCTAGGTATTTCTCTTTCTTCCTTACATTCTTTATCTTTAATAAGTGATTATAATATCTTTCTTATAATTAATACCCTACCAAGTCTTTAGTGATTAACATTATCATTAGATAATGAATGGTACTTGAATTCATCGATTCAGGTTTTACCTAGACATTATAAACCTTTTTATAAAAGAATTTTTATTTAATTATTTTATTATTGTGATTTTAATTTACTTTTTCTAATCATGGATAGGTTTTAATATTACATCCATTATATATAAAATGTCAATATCACTATTAAACCCTAAAATAATGGCACGAGTATGTATTTATTTTATTATTTATTTATTTATTGTAATTTTTAGAGTTAGAAATTGAAAAAAATAGGATAAATTAAAATACATGATTGGTGCATGGTTAGGAGTACCCATATAGCCAAAATATGTAGAGTGAATTTTTAATGTAGTTTTTGTTACAATGTTGACACATAGTTTCCTTAAATGTGTATCCAATCCATGCATCTACCCAGTTTTTTAAAATTTTACATTTTTTCATCTACTTTTATTTAGGAACTCTTATTTCATTTTATCACTCATTTGGGATGTTTTCAAAGAGACCCTAGTCAATAAACTTCTTCCTCTTTGGATCCATAATCTTCCTACATTGACCTTCATGTTATCTTTTATTTTTAACACCTAAGTCTCTCTCTATTATTTTTCCTATATTCTCGTCTTATCTAATTCTATAATTTGTTTCCCCTGATGGGATGTGGTAGTAAAACCTAAGGTTAAAGTGTGACTAAATAATGGGTATATGGTTTATAATTATTTTTAGTCTCCTTAAATTATCTTTACATACCCTCACACGTCATTTAATTCGCATGGGATATGGTTAGAATAAAATTTCTATATATCGCAAACTACACTTGCTACGATGACATAGTACAGTGATAGTGTAGGGTCAATCTCATGAGGAACATTTTGGTAAGCAAAGAACTAGGACATTAAACCCTTTTTGTAGGAGTCATCACGAGTTGGATTAGTTTTTTGATTTGATTAAATATATTATGTCTTGATTCAAGAAGGTAGGGATTAGGATCAATTTCAAGGTTTGGGTAAAAAGGATAACCTTGATCCTAACTTGGAATGGTCCTGAGGCTTAGGCTATGAAGATGTGAAAAGATCACTAGTTTCTTATAGTCAAACCAATTAGATATATCCAAGATTAAGGTTTTGGATTTGACTAAGGCTATTATGTATGGATTCAAGAAGGTAGGGATTAGGATCAATTTCAAAGATTAGGTAAAAAGGATAACCATGATCCTAACTTGGAATGGTCCTGAAGCTTAGGATGTGAAGGTGTGAAAAGATCACTAGTTTCTTATGGTCAAACCAACTAGATCTATCTAAGATGAAACTATTACTTGGTACATATATAGATAAAAACCTTTATTAATTAACTCTAAATTCTTTTGAATAAAGTATTATAGGCTAATGGTCATAGCCTACTCGACTCTAATCAGGTCGGGTTTGTTCATTTAAATATCCAATGGTCAAGGTTTCCTAAAATAATTGAATAAAAAATTGTTGTATAACCTCATTACTAGACTTAGGGTTACCAAGTTATGATTTATAGATTCATTGTGTTTAGAACACCCCTACTCTCAAACCTTACCCTAACCGGTTTAGCTGCTCATGATGTTAATAATAGAGATCGAATAAACAATTGTAAACAAGATTGGCATATTAAGAAAACATTTGCAACATGATAGTTTACAAGTGAGAGTTATAGATTCAAACCGTTCTCAGTCAGATTAATCAATAAATCAATCAACCACATACTTGAAATAATAAACAAACAAGAACATATGGTGAATCCATTGTCGAGTGGAAATAAAAATGTTAAATGGATGTTGAAATGGTAAATAGAGACGAAATAAATTTAGAATATGTGTAGAACAATCAAAGGAACTTTGATTCAATCACAAAAATAAAATGAATTGTTTATAGTTGAGTTAGGATATAAGATAAGGGAGAAAAATGAGAGGGTTTGAGAGATAAAATGAGAGAAATAAAGTTATGCACTTTTGTATGCATGCTGAAAAGTCTGAAATGATCTGAGACATGAGTTGGTCACCCAACCCATATCCCCGAAATTTTAACACTAAAAAGTAAATATTCAAGATATTACATGAAGTGTAAACATCTCACGTCATGTAATATCAATCCATGGTTTTCTCTAATTATTTTGGAACTAGTGTGAATCTCATCCTGAGTCTTTGAGATTTGTAGATTTGACTCATCTCATGATGTGTAACTAGTATTCACAATATTCTTCACCTCATGACTCGATATTTAAGTGAGAAGTGTTATTTTAACATTACATGACATGTATTATAGATTCACATCATGTAATATTTTCATGAATAGTAATTTATTCACAACTTGTGACTTGTTTTGAATGACTCCTAAATGTCATGTAAGTGAATTTCATGACATGTAATATTAATTTTTGTCGAAATAATCAACACATACCCAGTTCATTATCAAATAAAACATGAATAATATTTAACCAAATTTCTTCAAAATTTATATACAATTTCTTCTTATCAAATTCCCCCATACTTGAACAATTGCATGTCCTAATGAAAAAATAATATCAATAAGGATTCCAAAAGAAACAATTTTTTAAAACAAGAAACATTTATTATAACTAGAAAAATAAAATTAAGTGTAAGTAGAAAAATTAAATCTTTCATAATAAATTATGTATAGACAATCATTCATACCTTATAGTTAAGTTCTTTATTTAGATTCTCAATCTCTTAATTATAATCTCAAAATTGTTTCTTAAATTCCATACCCATTTTTTAATTTACCTCACAGTGAATTTTCTCTCATAATTAAGGATAAAAATATAATTGTAGTTATGATCATACCCTAAATACAAGTTCCTAACCATAATCTTTCATTGTTTATATCATCTCTACTTATTTTTAATGTCCCAAATGACTTCTATTTTATTCATTTTTGATAATCCCATATTTATGGGTTGAAGGGGAACCCTTACATGGCCCGTAGGCTTCATGACATTACATGACCAGAAGGTCTTAGAGAAAATCATATAGACTATAACTACTTGGAACTACTCTTCCCTAGTGTCTACATCATGATGTTATCTCACCACCTTCGCATGGTTGTTCGGCTATGCTTCCCTTGCATGCACAGGATGGTCTTGATAGTAATTGTCATACCCTCTAATTCTTCTAAATCTATTAGCTCAGATATGGTGAATATGACTTGATCTGAATCCTTGCTTAGAGCCTACTCCTTGTAGAGACCATCTGGTCCATTTAAGCACAATTTCATGTCGTTTGAAGGTCTTGAGGTGGCTTGAAGGCCTTAAGGTGGCCTAAATTACTTGATGTGGCTTGAAATACTTACTGCCTCGAAGGCCTTGGGTGGCCCGAAGGCCTTGAAGGACTTAAGGACCAAACCAGTGGCCCAAAACCCCAGAAAGATGAATAGTTATTGATACTATAGTATAGAATAGTACCTGCTACAATACTTCTATAAAAACCTAGAAATATGTCTCTACTCAGATTTAATCTAGGGTCTCTTCGATGCACTTGATGAATCCTCACCAACCAGGCTAAGGCTGAGGTATGGTGAGTATAAAGTAAAAATTAGGATTAAAAGGAAGGTAAGATCTAAATGTTAATGAAAGAAAAGAAATTATAATGTAGTGATGTGGTTCCATTAAGATCAAATAATGTTCATGCTCCAAACAGCTCAAACTGAATCTATAAGTGTATCAAAAATGTATCAAAAATGTACCTTGATCCTTTATTTTTCTTTCCTTTTTTATTTATTTTTCAAAATTCATCTTTAGGTTAAATCTCACATCTATCCTCTAACCACATATGATCCTTCAGGGGATTTGTCGGTTTAGAAATGGTTATTTTTGAACTTCCTAATACACAACCCAACAATCTTTTTCATTTTCTTTTTTTATTTTTCAAAGGAATAGGATAAGGGTAAAATGCAAAAAATTACACATGGATCATAAGAAATTAGTATGGTAAGTACCAAAATACATATTCTCAATCAAAACATCTTGTTTCTGTAAATTCCCCCACACTTGTTCAAATTATAGTCATATATAAAACCAAGTGCATGGTAGGAAGGGGTGATTGGATTGGAATATTTGTATCCCAAATAGGTCATTCATGGAAACTACACTCTAAATAAAGAAAAATATTAAGGTGGGTCTCAAGAAAAAGTGTCTCATCAATGATTGACTCAAACATATTAAAATTTTATTTGTTTAGTCTTAACCTCAATAAGATCTCAATATAAGTTCTGATAGGTTTACATGTCCCATGTGTCACTCAAGAAATATGATTAGACAATAATATGAAATAATTGGCTCAGAATCCTCTCATGTATTGTATTAAACAAGAAAAATTGAAAATCACTCACAGAATAAAATCAATTAATAATTCAATCAAAATAAATTTCAAAAATTTTGAATTTGAATTAAATTACTAAACTCAAAAATCATTATAAAAATCTAAATAGGATTAAAACAAGGATTTCAACAATTTACAACTTAAATTTATCTTTTATTTAAATGGGTACAGTGATTTTTTATGTTTAAATCATACTTATAAAGAAAAATGACTCCTAGATAAATGAAAACAATCAAAAATCCAATTGTATCGAAATTGAATCTCAAGAAATAATCCCCCACACTTAAAATGAGATAGTTTTCTAATTGTCCAGAAAAGTATCATGGTAGAAATATGACATATATAGAACAAATAAAATTAATTTGAAAATTTGAAAATTAATGTTAGGGAATTGATAGCTCCCTATAATGAGTTTCATGCCATAGGAAAACCTTGTGAATCTTGATTTTGAAATGGTATACCTACATAATTTGTTAGAAACACAAGTCCTGCACTTGATAAAACGTTAGTACACATGGTTTAAACATTTTAGAAGCAATAAAATGGGGAGGTTCACACAATGAATAGCAATGAAATATATCTCAGATACATGAATATTTATGGATACAATGTAGTTCAAAGTGACCTATGATAAAAAAATGATACTAAATAAAAATATAAAATCCTAAGGGAAAGACTAAAAATGAAGAAATCTATGGAAATATGGGTTTCCTCCCATAAAGCTCTAATAAAGATGTCATCAACCAGATGGGTGGACAAAGGAATCAATCAAGTGTGGTCCATATTATTAGAAATCCCCTATCACCTATAAGAACTAGTGGTTGTGTCATTAAGCTCACATGGATTATTGGTGGGATTAACCACCTTAGTAGTGAACTGATCATTAATCAGGTGTGAAATAAATAGTATATGTGCCTATCGTGGTGGTGATGCCTCCTAAGAATAGATCACTAGTGAAACCTCCTCAAGTTGCCACTCAACATTAGATAGATGTTGTTTCATCCATAGAATGAGGGAAGATGGTGATAGAACAGGTGCATTGATGACCATAGAAGAGGTAAAAGAGCTATATATAGCTACTATAAAAGTGTAATGAAATGAAAAATGATGTAATTAATACTAAAGAAAAATAGCATCTCATGTATATAATAAGTTAAATGATACATCATTGATGTGGAATATGGATAATACAAAAATATGAGCAACCTGAAATAGTAAAAAAATGGGGAGGGGACTGGGATACACTAAGATTAATCAAAATCATTTAGTTTCTCATGTAAGGATATCTCCCGAACAGAGGGTACCTACAGTTGGACCACCTGATTAATAGTTGTGATGGAGGAAGAGGATGGAATATCAACTTTTGGAGGTGGTTTAATGGTTCTGGAAGATATATCAATGGATGGAGGTGGTGAGTTACTGATATTGAGTGTGTCTATGGATCTGTCATCTAGATCAATAAATAACACCTTAGTAGATGGTGGTGGGGCTGGTCCCTTGCCTTACTGAGCCTATTCTGCCAAGAACTCCTTCTGGGAAGTAGGGTCTCTCATCTTGGAGGGAACGTTTTCTAGGGTGGTTGATGTGGTAGGAATGATGGATAATGAAGGGATGGAAGATTTTGGTGTGGGATGAGAGGCTGTAGTGGATGATGTTGGTGGAGGGGTAGTAAAATGAGATAACTCTACAAAGGGGATACTAAGATGTTGGGTAATCTAGCACAGATTTTCCAAGATGCAATGATGTGGATCCCAGATATTTGTTGGATAATATGGTTTAGGTGTTTTATTGGTAAATTTGGTGTTATGGTAATGAATATGGGTTGTGATAGGGGTGGTAATGTAATTGGTATAATTAGGGCTTGGTCTGACGGTGGAATTGGTATAAGTGGTGGCTAGATCTGATGTGGAAGGATCGGGTGCTGGGTTGGCAGCATGATCCTTGGGTGACTCATTAGTAGCTTCAAAGTATCTCATAACCCATCAGTATATGTCATTTTCCTTCGTCAATAGATACATCTTGTGCAGTAACATGAATTTGATGGACTCCATGGGCCGAGAGAGGTGAGTCGAAAGCTGGTATCGAAAGTGTCGAGATGTTGGGCCAAATGAGTAATAAAATACCCTCCCATCAGTGTACCCTATGTTTTATAAGGATTTTCCCTATAGTATAATGTAAAATATGATTCCATGTTGATGGTAGATCCACCCATGGAAGAAGCATGGATGAGGATGTCTAGCTGGATGACGCTACTGTGAGACTCTATGTAAGAAAACCAAGCATGCACTACTACAAAACGGGGCAAGGGAAGCGCTACACATTTATGAGCACTTTTTAAAAGCACTGATAAAGGGGGTCTTTATCAGTGCTTTTGTTAGCGCTGATAAATACCCCCCTTTATCAGTGCTTTTAGAGAAGGGCTGATAACGGGGGGTCCTTATCAGCGCTTTTATATAAGCGCTGATAAAGACCCCCCTATCAGCGCTTCTGTAAAAGCACTGATAAAGAACCCTCATTTATCAGTGCTTCTATAAAAAGCGCTGATAAAGGGGAAAAATAAAAAAAACATTTATTAATATATAAATCTATAAATCTATTTATATTGATATAAATATAATATTTATTTTTTAAATATGTTTTAGAAATGATGAATGGAAATAAAATATGAATGTATATGATATTTAGTAAAAGAGGATTATAAAATAATTTAAAAAATATGTTTAATTAATAATTATGTAATTTTTATCCACCAATAGTCATGTAATAACACTTTGAGTAAAAAAAATAAAAAATAAATAAAAGATCAAAAATCTGTTGAAAACACAACTCAAACTTCAAACGGCCATAACTTTTGATCCGGGACTCCGTTTGAGCTCAAAATCATATCAAATCGAAGACTACGATGAGATCTACAGCCTTGTGGACCAATGGAACCCGTCCAAGGTTTTTTCAAGACCAAAAAAGGCCCATAAGTCCTCCAAAAATGAGTTTTTAGTTGGGGTACCCCGATTTTTTACAATTCAAATAGTTATAACTTCTGATACCGATGTCTGATAAATGTGTACCATATATCATATTGAAGATCATTTCATTTTATAATATTTAACTGATTGTGGAGCTGAAATGGACTATTGGATTAGAAGTTATGGTCATTTTAACATTCAAATTCCTCTAACTTCTGATCTGGATGTCCGCTTTGCTTGTACCACATATCATATCGAAGATCGTTTCATGTTTGTCAATTTGACTAGTTTTGGAGTTTAAATGGACTTATGGGTTAGAATTTATTGTTGTTTTAACATTCTCGATGACTTTTCACATCCACATTTCTATGAATTCATTCATAACTATATACATACATATATATATATCTGTGTGTGTGTGTTGTATATATGTATGTATTTATTTATTTATTTATAATCATACGTAAAAACACATATTCTATAAATGTATTTGAAATTAATATTATAAATATATATATTAATATACAAATAAATATATGGATAAAAAATTATAACTATATCTATATATATATATATATATATTAATATACGAATAAACATACGGATAAAAAATTATAACTATATCTATATATATATATTAATATATGAATATATATATATATATTAATATAACTAAATAAATTTATATTAATATGGATCTGTATTAATATACTAATATATATAACTATATATATATATAACTTGATATATCATTAAAGGGAGAACAAAACAAAATGGATAAGTGGAAAAGTTGTAGTGCGCAAGGGGGGAGGTCCCGTGTTCGAATTCCAGTGGCAGCAGGGTCATGCAGGCACAGCGAAGTGGGGTGAAGCGTGCAGATTCGGGGGGGGCGCAGGTGCAGCGAAGCGGGGTGAAGCGTGAGAACCACCCACGAATTATATAATTTTTTTTAATTTTTTTTAATTTTTTTACATTTATCAGCGCTAAAAAAGAACTGATAAAGGGGTCTTTTATCAGCGCTATTTTTAGCACTGATAAAAGTACCCTTTATCATCACTTCTTGAGGGCTGATAAAAGGGACCCCCTTTTATTAGCACCACACTTTACAGCACTTATAAAAGCACTGATAAAGGGGTTTTTTTAGCACCGATAAAAGAAACTTTTTTAGTAGTGATGATTCAATGATTAGTGTAGAATGTGAGGTGTTTTACCTCTGATGTAAAGACCTGGAATTTCCATGTAATTTTTTTTAAATAAATGGAAATTTTACGAGTCCGTAAAAACTGACGGCGTGTGATTCCAAGGCCTGGAGTGCCTAGAATGAATTTCTGAACTTTTGTTTGGGTAAGTTTAGTAAACGTGCGAGCAGGTTTTTTTTCTAAATTTTGAACCGGTGCTCGAAATTGAAATTTGAGAGCATTGTTTAACTCGTAGCGCCAGTATTCACTTAAGAATATTTTCACCTCAATGGCAGTTAGTCGAGGGTGAAAGTTAATTTTTGGGTTTTTTGTGGAAATAATAAAATAAAATAATCACACATTTTATTTTATTTGTTCTAACCACCCATGTGGATATTTCACAGGTGGGGACCACCTGAACTAAAACCTCCCATGAGAGTTTTTGGAGGTGGGGAACACCGAGCCTAACCTCCCATGAGAGGTTATGGTGGTGGGGACCAACCTAGGCTTGAAACCTCTTGAACTCCCAATTAAATGTTGGAGAGCCTATTCAACTCCTCCAATATTTAATTATGCCACCCTACTTTAATTAATTTTGTGCCAACCTCATTAATTAATTAAGTGGAGCCAACATAATTAATCCAATTTGAAATTGTTCCAACAATTAAAAATTAGGGAAACACAATAGTTGGCCATTTTCATTTTGGGGAAAAGGCTTGGCACGGGGGAGAGTTCTTGGAGAAAGCCCGCCGAAGAATAATGATGAACTTGACTTAAACCTTCTTCCTCGAGACATCCTCTAATGGTGGATATCTTCAACAATGAATAATCACCTCCATCAAATAAAGTTAATCCGACGAAGGAGCTCAAGATCATAGGAGTGTGACGGGCGCGACGAACATCGACAACTTCGACTTCTCTCTTCGTCGTCAACAATCAGACAAGGTAGAGGTCTATTTTGTGTATTATTATATTCCCATGTTCTTTCCTTGGATTATTTTTCAGGATGGGGAATAAATTTTTGCGGGAGGTTGTAAAGCTTGATGTTCTTCTTCAAGTTCTTGTTGAGCCATATGCTACCACCCTAATGCGGAGGGTATGGACCAAACAAACATGGCCCGACCCCTCTTCAAATCTTGTAATGATTTGTGGTGTTGAACGCAATGAAGGCGATGACGCAACGACACCACCCCGCGGCCACTGTCGCCTCGTGACCTCCATGCCCTCGCGACACCCCCGCAGTCGAGTCGCTATGCTACACCCACGGCTCCCGTGCCCCGCAGCTTCTCCACCAGCGGCCCCACCACACCGCCCACAGCCACCACCGTCTGCACTGAGCCACCATCACCGACTAGGCCAAGGTGTCGCCGCCGTCTATCGAGCCACCTCAACCATCCTCCAAGCCACCGTCTTCATCCACCGAGCCATTGCCGACATCCGCCGAGCCTTCGTCACCATCCCTCCAAGCTGTCGACTGAGCTTCACCACTCACGGACTTCTGAGACACCCCATCTGCACCGCCCGCGGCCTTTCGAGTCACTCTGGACGCGCCGCCCACGACCTTACAAACTTCCCGCGGCCCTGCGCCGCCACGTGGCCTCGAGCCACTCCGTCCCAGCCACCCCACATCCTTTGCCCTCCTGGCCGACCCGCCCCAGTCGAATCGCCATGTGGCCTCGCGCCATCCACGGCCGAACCCTCACGGCCCCTCGCGGTCTTCCAGACTACTCAGCGGGTCGGGCAGCCCAACACGGGTCGGGTCAGACCCAGCGATCCATGTTGAACCCAACGGGCCGGGCCGCACTACGAGTCGGGCCAAACCCAGTAAGTCGGGCCAGGTTGACCCAAACTGGGTCGGCCCAGGCCTAGTCGGGCCAGGTCGGTCTGATTGGGTCAAACCGAACCCAGGCCCGCTATGACCTATATACTTCTTTTGGCCATAACTTTGGCATCAGACGTCCTTTTGATGAACCATCAGTGGTGTTGGAAATCTTGGAGCGAGACGGTACCTTTGAGTATACCCCACTGGATTTTTGGATTAAGATGGGTAACGATCAGGTTGGATCAAGCACGAATCCAACCTGGCCCCCGGGACTAAAAGGCTAATAACTCACAGACCAGACATCTGATTGATGCGCCTTCTGTTGCATTGAGACCCCTATGTTGTGGCAGACCATTGAGATACTTCCTTGGGGGACTTAGTAGAATTTGAAGTATCGACTAGGAGCTCGTGGAGTACATTCTTCCAGAGACGAGCGAGCATAGTGCGGGAACCCAGTAGCTGGCTAAGACTTGACAAGTACTGACCTTTTCGACTCGGAGTGACTTTAAAGACCTAGTGGGGAGCGCCTCTATATGACGCGGCAGACCCATGGTGGGGAGTGCATCTGTGTGACACGACAGACCCACGGTACTCGATAGGAGGGGTACCTTAGCAGGATATGGTGGGGAGAGCCTCTGTGTGACGTGAAATACCCACGATACTCGACAAGAGGAGTACCTTAGAAAGTCATGAGGGGAAGCTCCTATGTGTGACGCGGAAGACCCACGGTGGGGAGTACCTCTGTGTGATGCGGCAGACCCATGGTACTCGACAGGAGGAGTACCATAGGAGTTCCAGATTAGTGGGAAGCGCCTCGTTGTGACGCGACAGGCCCACTATACTCGATAGAGGAGGGTTTCTCTAGCAACCGAGGAGTTCAACGATGTGATTGGAGACGTTACTTTTTACTACCCCTAGAATAAATTCTGGTGTGATCTGATTCAGTATCTCTGTGTTTTCATCATGTTTGATATGGATTACTTGATAACTTAGGTATATGTATGGGCATATACCTAAGTAGGGTTATCTATTGATTTCATACTTTTTGGTTTATCCTTTGTAGATTTTGTGAGACCTTGAGGGTCTTGGGGTCCCTACTGAGTATCTTTATAGTCACCCCTATATGGGTTATGCCCACACTTCACTGTGTTTGGTGGAGATGACGGACAATGCTGACTGAGGACATGAGTACCAGGACTGTACGGTGCCCGGAGGTGGACTATACGGTGTGTCGATACGCGGAGGATACGGATGGACATGGAGTACTGAGGAGGAAATCTATACCTACCCTTCAGGTAGGATCCACAGAGGATGAAACAGCAGCTGACTTTTCCTTTTCTTTAGTTATAAAGTATCACAGTTGTACTTGTACTTTCCAGTTGGGTTTGTATTCGGGACCATTTTTCGTACTGCACTCACTATGTTTACAGTTCAGTTTACTTGTGTTCTTATATTTATGTGTTCTTGGTTACGTGTGGTTAAAGGTTATAAAGGCAACACCTTCCTAGTTTTAGGTAATATGCCTTTGGTGCTAGTAGTCATCCCCTGGCCTATGGAAGGCGGGCTTGGGGTAGTCACAACACTGGCCTCGGGGGACGGGTCATGACAAATTGGTATCAGAGGAGTCGGTTATACCATAGAAAATAGGACTCTGATTTATCTTTTAACAGTAGTAGTGTTAAGTGTAGTGAGTGTGGTTACCAGTTTAGAGAATCCAGTGTTGGTGCAGCGACCGACGTATCCATACACTAGGACCCTAACTTCTGATATCTGACTTAGTGCACGAAAACACCGATTGCATGTGTGTTTCCAAGAGTTTTCTTTGTGATATTTTGAGTTAGCTCACCAGGTATAACTTATTAACTGTGGAACACCTGTTTATTTTCAGGATTCCTCTACGTAGATATCCATCTAAGGTTCTGATAGTTATACACACTAATAGCCCACCAAGCGACGAGTCCTCGGTACAGGGCCCTCTTCCAGTAGAGGCACTAGCGGTATCATTCCTCATTGGGCCACTGATGCCACCAGCCCCAGTAGCAGATGGTTCATGCCGCTTGATCACGTTGCATGAGTTTCAGTGCCAGAGGCCACCCAAGTTTAGGGGAGAGATGGACCCATAGGCGGCTGAGGATTGGTTAATGGTTGTGGTGAGATTCTTCTGACTCGTAGGGACACCAGCCGATCTCATGGTGATCCTTTCCGCCAGCCTTCTACAGGCAGCAGTGGGCAGATGGTGGAGCTTGATGCTCCAAGTTCATGACGAGGTGACGCTTCTTTGGGCAGACTTCGAGATCCTGTTTCAGGCAGAGTTTGTCCCAGCGACTCTTCGTGCAGTGTGCATACAGGAGCTTCTTCATCTTCAGCAAGGCAGCATGATTGTAGCTCAATACTCAGTGAGGTTCACTGACCTCTCATGATACTCCACAGATATGGTATGAGACCCATTCTTCAGGGCTCAAACCTTTGATCAAGGGATCAGGCGGGAAATCAGGGCTTCAATGATCTCACTCAGCATCCCGACGCAGGAGGGGGTGTTAGAGAGATCCCTCTTAATGGAGAGTTTCCTTACTGAGCATTCACCAACAGTGAGACCCACCACTAATCATCACATAGAAGATTATTCTGCATTTGGTAGCAGACAGACATCACAGAGGTCCAAGAGGACCAGACCTACAGGTGGACGACTGCATGACTCAGGATCGGTTCTGTGAGGGACCCGAGGCAGAACCAGTCAGGAAAGGATCATGTAGTGTTACTCATGTGGCGGGCAGGGTCACATGGATCGTGACTATCCAACACTTCATATGGATGATCAATATATGACTGAAGGACCACCCAAACAGAGATAGAGGTTTGATTGAGGTAGTCAGCAGGGAGCAGGCGGACGTGGCAGAGGAGCTGGTCGTGTAGCTGGCGATGGGTGACGATTCGAGATGTTACCACCACCACCACCAGAAGGTCCAACCCGACCGTAGGGAGTAGGTGGATAGGGGAGAGCTCTTCTCCAGGAAGTTGAGGCTTACGATCATGGTGCTCCGGAGATGATACGAGGCATGATCTGTGTCTACTCCACCTTAGTTGCATTACTTATAGGCACATGTGCCAGTCATTCTTTTATTTCCACTACCCTCATTCAGAGCTTGAATATTATGATGGAGTTGTTGGCTCGATCCTTATGTCTAGAGACTCCTACGGGATCGAATTCAATGATTACACACTGGTGATGATAGTGTGAGCTTACTCTTAGAGGTGAGAGCTTCGGCTGGGATCTCCTAGTAGCAGCGTCGAGGCTTTACGATGTCATCTTGGGTATGGACTAGTTATCTATAGTCCATGCTCAGATAGACTGTATTAGGCACAAATTGTGGTGTGTCCGCATGGATGAGACCAGGTTTAACTTAACTAGTGATAAGGGAGACTTTGAAGCGTAGGATGGACTTACCCAGAGGAGAGTGCAGCCAATCACTCATCAGTTGGCTAGCCTTACCCTCAGAGCTGTTGATGTGGAGAGTCTGAGCTATCCTACAGTGGTGGACTAGTACGCGGATGTTTTTCCTGATGATATTCAGGGTCTACCTCCTCACAGAGAGGTATAATTTTACATTGACATGTACCCTGAGACATCACCAATATCTACACCATCGTATCGGATGGCTCCCACTGAGCTTCATAAGCTGCGGGTACAGCTGGAGGACTTGCAGGGGAAGGGATTAATTCATCCCAGTGTTTCTCTATGGGCAGCCCCAATTTTGTTCACCAAGAAGGTGGATGGGAGCTTGAGACTTTGTGTTGACTATCGGCACCTAAACCAGGTGACTGTGAAGAACAAGTGCCCACTTCTGAGGATTGACGACCTCTTTGATCAGTTGAAGGGAGCACGATGGTTCTCGAAGATAGACCTCAGATCAGGATAACATCAGCACAGATTTCGGGACAAGGATGTGAAGAAAATGGCATTCAAATGTCGGTATGGCCATTACAAGTTCTTGGTTATTCCATTTTGTGTGACCAATGCTCTAGAAGTGTTCATGGGACTCATGAATAGGATCTTTCAGCCATACCTTGATCGCTTTGTAGTAGTATTTATATATGACATTCTGATCTACTCGGCTACTGAGGAAGAGCAATCCTATCATTTACAGGTAGTACTAGACACACTCTGAGAGCACTAGCTTTATGGTAAGCTCTTGAAGTGCCAGTTCTGGATCTTAGAGGTTCACTTTCTGAGACATGTCATCTTAGAGGCTGGAGTTGCAGTGGATCCAGTGAAGATTGAGGTGTTACTTTCATGGGAGCTTCCCAAGAGTGTGACAGAGATACAAAGTTTCTTGAGTTTGGTTGGATACTACCGGAGATTTGTTCTATATTTCTCCAAAGTTGCAGCACCACTATCAGCCTTAACAAAGAAGAGTCAACCTTGCGGGTGGTCAGAGAGATGCCAGCAGAGTTTTCAGGAGCTGAGGCAGAGGCTGACTAGTGCCCTCATCCTGAGGCTTCCAGAGGAGGGCGTAGGGTACGTAGTCTACTACGACGCATCAGGGACCAAACTCAGATGTGTCCTAATGCAGGAGAGAGCAGTGATCGCTTACGGTTCTCAACATCCGAGACAACATGAGCAAAGCTATGATACCCATGACATATAGTTAGTACCAGTGGTCTTCGCCTTGAAGATGTGGTGACACTATCTGATGGGCGAGTGCTTTACAGTGTACTCTGATCACAAGAGTCTCAGGTATATCTTCTCTCAGAAGGAAATGAACCTGAGATAGTGAAATTGTCTTAAGTTCCTCCAGGACTATGATTTTGAGATAGTTTATAATCCTGGGAAGGGGAATGTTGTTCTAGATGCACTCAGTAGGAGGTCTGGTATACAGTTGTTAGGTGAGGCGATGGAGCAGCTGGCTGCTTTACAAGTATTCTTTGTAGATAGAGATGGAGTAGCTTTTCTTCAATCTCTTACAGTCACTCCCCCACTTCTTTAGCGAGTCAGGGAGGTGTAGTGTGGGGATACTGACTATGAGACACGACGTGCTCAGATATTCACAGGACAGACACCTAATAGATTTTTTAAAGTTGGGGAGAATGTCATCCTTTTTAGAGGACGTACCATGGTACTAGGGTCACTTCATGAAAAATTATTGAGGGATTGACACACATCCCCTCTAGTTGTGCATCCAGAAGTGGAGAAGATGTACCAGGATCTCTGACGACAGCACTGGTGGCTAGGAATGAAGAAATTAGTAGTAGAGTTTGTCTCTCTATGCCTCACTTTTCAGCAAGTGAAGGTGGAGCATCAAGTACCAGTAGGCTTGGTTCATCATTTAGAGGTCCTGGAGTGGAAGTGGGAGGGGATATCCATGGAATTTGTGATAGGACTTCCACGTATATCGATAGGTCATGATTCTATCTTGGTGATCGTCGATCGACTCACCAAGTTGGCCCACTTCTTTCCGATCAGAGAGCAGGGTCCAGTAGAGAGATTGGGAAGTCTCTCTGTGTAGGAGATTGTACTGTTACATGGATTACCCTTGACAATTATCTCTAATCATGATGCACATTTTTCTTCCTGTCTATGGAACGGGTTTAAGGAGGATTTCGGGACTCAACTTCATTTTAGCACCGCCTTCCATCCTCAGACGGATAGCTAGACTGAGTGAACCATTCAGACCCTCGAGGACATGTTGTGTGCCTATGTCCTCGACTTCAGTCGCATCTGGGAGAATCACTTACCATTGGTGGGGTTTTCATACAACAACATCTATCACTCCACCATTAGGATGAAAAATTTTGAGGCGTTATACGAGTGACCTTGCAGATCACATTTGTGTTGGACTGACCCAGGGGATTCAGCACTCGTTGGACTAGAGATGGTACGGGCTACCACATAGAAGGTGTAGATCATCCAGGAGCGGATGAAGACTGCACAGATCAGGCAGAAGTTGTATTCCAACAAGAGACATAGACCTCTAGAGTTTGAGGATGGTGAACACGTATTTCTATGGGTCTCACCTCGATTAGGTTTGAGGAGATTTGGCCGAGATGGAAAGTTATCTCTAAGGTTCATCGGACCTTTCCAGGTCCTTAGTGGAGTTGGCGAGGTGGCATACCGCTTAGCTCTTCCACCTTAGTTGCACCGGGTGCACGACGTCTTCCACGTATCCCAGCTGAGGAGATACGTGCACGACCTTTCTCACAACATCGACCATAGTGAGCAGGACATTGACGATGGGGTGACTTTTACAGAGGTTCTAGTAGAGATTAAGGATCGATAGGAGAGGTTACTTCATGGACAGTTGATACCTCTGGTGCACGTTCGCTGGCAGCACAGGAACCTCCAGGAGAGCACATGGGAGCGTGAGGCTCATATGCGTGCTCAGTACCCCCACTTGTTCCCTTAGTTTGAGTTCTATCTTACGAGGACATAAAGCCCTGAGATGGAGAGAATGTAAAGAACCAGAATTTCCATGTATTTTTTTTAAATAAATGGGAATTTTATGAGTCCGTGAAAATTGACGACGCGTGATTCCGAGGCCCGGAGTGCCCAGAATGAATTTCTGAACTTTTTTCAGGTACATTCGGTAAACGTGCGAGTGGGTTTTTTCTAAATTTTGAACCAGTGCTCGGAATTGAAATCTGAGGGCACCATTGAACTCGCAGCACTGGTATTCTCTTAAGAATATTTTCACCTCGACGGTATTTGGTCAAGGGTGAAAGTTAATTTTCGGGTTTTTTGTGGAAATAATAAAATAAAATAATCACACATTTTATTTTATTTGTTGTAACCACCCATGTGTATATTTCATATGTGGGTACCACCTGAACTAAAACCTCCCATGAGAGGTTATGGAGTTGGGACCACTGAGTCTAACCTCCCATGAGAGGTTATGGTGGTGGGGACTACTCGAGGCTTGAAACCTCTTGAACTCCCAATTAAATGTGGGAGAGCCTCTTCAACTCCTCCAATATTTAATTATTCCACCCTCCTTTAATTAATTTTGTGCCAACCTCATCAATTAATTAAGTGGAGCCAACTTAATTAATCCAATTTGAAATTGTGCCAAAAATTAAAAATTGGGGAAACACAATAGTTGGCCATTTTCATTTTGGGGAAAAGGCTTGGAAAAGGGGAGAGTTCTTGGAGAAAGCCCACCGAAAAAGAACGTCGACCTTGACTTCAACCTTATTCCTTGAGACATCCTCCAATAGTGGACATCTTCAACAACAAAGAATCGCCTCCATCGAAGAACGTTAATCCAATGAACGAGCTCAGGATCGGAGGCATGTGATGGGTGCGATGAACATCGACAACTTCGACTTCTCTCTTCGTCCTCAACAATCAAACAAGGTAGGGGTTTATTTTGTGTATGATTATATTCCCATGTTCTTACCGTGAATTCTTTTTCGAGATTGGGAATAAATTGTTTCAGGAGGTTGTAAAACTTGACATTCTTCTTCAAGTTCTTGTTGAGTCATATAATACCACCCTAACACGGAGGTTACAGGCCAAACAAACATGGACTGGCCCCTCCACAAATCTTGTGATGATTTGTGGTGTTGAACACGACGAAGGCGATGGTGCAATGACACCACCCCATGGCCGCCACCGCCTCGCAACCTCCGTTCCCTTGAGGCACCCCTACAGCTGAGCCGCTCTGCGGCACCCATAGCCACTACGCCTCGCGGCTCCGCCACCCGTGGCCCTGCCACGCCGCCCACAGCCGCCACCACCCGAGCTGAGCCGCCGCCGACGACTGGGTCGAGCCACCACCTCCATCCACTGAGTCGATGACTCTGTCTGCTGAGCCTCCTCCATCCCACCAAGCCATCGGTCGCGCCACCCACGGTCTTTTGAGCCACCCCGACCACACCGCCCGCGAGCTTTCTAGCCGCCTTGGTTGCGCCGCCCGCGGACTTCCGAACCACCCACGACCCCAAGCCACTTTGTCCAAGCTACCCCGCGGCCCTAATACATTCCATTCAAGCCTCCCCACGGCCATGAGCCTCTCCGGCCGAGCCGCCCTGTGGCCTCCGCCTCCTGGCCGCGCCGCCCCAACCGAGTCTTCCTACGGCCTCACGCCATCCACGGCTGAACCCGTGCGGCCCCTCATGGCCTACCGGACTGCTCACCGGGACAGGCCTCCCCACATGGGTCAGGATGAACCTAGAGGGCTGGGTTGAACCCAACGGGCTGGGTCGGTCCGACCGGGTCAGACCGGACCCGGTCCCACTACAACCCATATACTTCTTTTAGCCATAACTTTGGCACCAGACGTTTGTTTGACGAACCGTTAGCGGCGTTGGAAATCTTGGAGCAAGACAGTTAATTTAAGTATAACCCAATGGAGTTTTGGATTTATATGGGGGATGGTCAGGTTGGATCGAGCATGAATCCAACCGGCCCCCGGGATTAAAAGGCTAATAACTCATAGACCGGGCATCTGATTGACACATCGTCTATTGCGTTGATACCCCTATGACATGGCAGACCTTTGAGATACTTACTTGTGGTAATTCGTGGTAGTTGGAGTGTCAACCAAGAGCTCGTGAAGAAGATCCTCCCAGAGACGAGTGAGCATAGTGCGGGAACCCAGTAGCTGGCTGAGACTTGATGACCGCTGAACTTTTTGACTCGGAGTGACTTGATAGGCCCAGTGGGGAGCGCCTTTGTGTGATGTGGCAGACCCATGGTGAGGACCGCCTCTGTGTGACATGGAAAACCCATGGTACTTGGTAGGAGGGGTATCTCAGAAGGCTACGGTGGGGATCACCTATGTGTGATGCGGTAGACCCACGGTACTCGACAGGAGGAGTACCTCAGCAAGTCACGAGGGGGAGCGTCTCTATGTGACGCGGCAGACCCATGGTGGGTAGTGCCTCTATGTGATACGGAAGACTCATGATACTCAATAGGAGGAGTACCTCAGTATTCCAATATTAGTGGGAAGCGCCTCTGTGTGACGCGGCAGACCCACTATACTCGATAGAGGAGGGGTTCTCTAGAAGCTGAGGATTTCGACGATGTGATTGGATATGTTACTTGTTACTACCCCTAGAATAAATCTTTGTGTGAGGTGAGTTAGTATCTCTGTGTTTTCCTCATGTTTGAGATGGATTACTTGATAACTTAGGTATATGTATGGGCATATACCTAAGTAGAGTTATCTATTGATTTCATACTTTGTGGTTTATCCTTTGTGGATTTTGTGAGACCTTGAGGGTCTCTGGGTATCTAATGATTATCTTTATACTCACCCCTAGATGGGCTATTCCTGAACTTCGTTGTGTTTTGTGCAGACGACAGATAACACTGACTGTGGATGTGAGTACCAGGACTGGACGATGCTTGAAGGTGAACCAAACGGTGTGTCGATATGCGGAGGAGACGAACGGACATGGTGTGCTGAAGAGGTGATATGTACCTACCCTTTAGGTAGGATCCTCGTAAGATGACCCAGCAACTAAATTTCCCTTTTCTTCAGTTAATAGTATCACAGTTGTACTTGTACTTTCCATTTGGGCTTGTATTCTGGCCCCTTTTTCTTACTGCACTCACTCTATTTACAGTTCAGTTTACTTGTGTTCCTATCTTGATGTGTTCTTGGTTACGTGTGCTTACAGTTTATAAAGTAAATTCCTTCCTAGTTTTAGGGAATACACCTTCGGTGCTAGTCACCAGCCCCTGGCCTATGGAAGGCGGGCTTGGGGTAGTCACAGCACGGGCCCCGAGGGACGGGTTGTGACATCTGAGCTATGTGGATTTGGTAATCCAAGGATCATTATAACTCTGAGAATCCTAATCAATCATCCTCCAGAGTTTTTTTTCATCTGACTTGCATGGATCAAGTTGCAAGGTTAGGAATACCACAAAAATGAAAAAGTCAGTAGAATAAATACTGGGCCTGATTCTAAACTATGCGAAATATATATCATGGATTCTTCCACCTAATCATAATCTAATGCTATTGATTTCCACCTAAAAATTGTAAATGAAATAAAATAATATCTCCCATTAGGTTCCCTCGTACACATTAACAATATAAGTGATGTACATGCGATTAAAGAGCTAGAGAAACTCCTAAATGTTGTTCAGGTGTGCGGGGATAGCTAAATTCAAAGTTTTCTTGGTCCTCATTAGTTTTTCCTATAGACTGTAAAGACCTAAGCTTGACGTAAATGGACATTACATTTATTTTTGAGAAATAATTAATACATTACATAAATATACACCCAAGACTATATTAGTTTAGTGTCTTTGGAAACTTAGAACATAATCTTATATCTTGGTGAAAGATCTTCAATATATCCCATAAAGATCTTCCCATTTTTTTTCCTACCTAAAACCTTTCTTCATATCCTGGAAAAAATAAGACATAAAAAGGGTGAGCTCAAATGCTCAGTAAGGGTAAACATGGAGAACATAAAACAAACCATAAACATAAGAATGTAAAAAAACATGAATATAAAGTTTAAATATCAAAATCATGAGTCATGAAATAAATCCTAATAGTATATAAGGAATAGATCATAAAGGAATATTAATCGTGATAAATTATCATTGGAATAAAACATGAAATTTTGGAAAAAAATAAGCACATAATATGATTTCTCTAGTATCCAATGCATTGCTGCCAAGACCATCATAGTAGACAATGTCCTTTACTGAACTGGGTTTACATGTCGTTCCAAACCTGTATTACTAAACCGGATTTACTTTTCATTCCATCCATGTCAATATCAAGAGATATAAACCTTTACCCAATTCATTTTATAGAGATATAGGTCCCACCCATCTCATAGTGAAATCATTATTACATGTGCCACAAAACTTAAATCATTCATCATAGCATAACCCATGAAATAAAATGGGTTTCTTAAACATCATTCCATCAAAATCCATATAAAATAAATGTATTTCATAAAAATAATTCCATCATAAACACAATAAAATAAAAGTAATAATAGGGATAGAAACATACCCCTATTTCATCTTAGACGGAAAATAATTTTTATAAAACACTTGAACTTAATTCCTGAGGAAAATATCCTTTCTTTTTTAGAAATGTTTCATGTTATCAAAATGCCACCCAATTTTAAAATAAATCAATTTAGTTGAAAATAATATTGAAATCATTAGATTAAGATTCATGGAAATAATTTTTCATGAAACTATGAAAATCCATTCATGCCGTATAAGTTAAAAAAACATTATCCTCGTACTTTTTACAGAAAATTCCAAAAGTACCTCGTATGGTAAACAAAAGAAAGATTCCTTCCATACCATGTAGTAAAAGTAAAAAATGGGTTAAAATGACTTTAAACATACATATAATAATATTAAACATTTTATTACAACATGTTTAGAAAACATGGACAAAGATAATAAATATATCCTCAGTATTTACTTACGTATAAACAATCCCAAATAAAAATGAGATTGGAAAATTATACCTTACCTTATATTTTTCATTAGTTGAGGGTGGGGTAACCTTATTTATAATGGTTAAATCATGTTATTAAATTATACTATGAGCATATCCATATTTATGATATCATATATGATTCTATATGTCCTTATTATATCATTTTTTTAATTGTATTTCAATATTTCCATTATTTTGGGTGTTAACTGCTTCATTTTTTCCATTGTTGTTTTGTCATGTAAGTCATGTTTTTTATGAATAGGTTATATTTTATAAATTACATTAAGTTCATAATTATTATTTTCACTCATCATATAAATTTTATAATCATTCTTGAATTTTTAACATGGAGAACGAATCTCATCACGTTGTGGAGACAGTAAATCGTACGTATGCACGAGCGACGATATCGTTCTCATAATTGTTGAATGGTATTGAAGTGGATGGTGAATAATATCTCAGAATTATTATAATGATATAATAATCATATATATTTATTATCTCCACCATTATACCCATCAAATTAAAGTGGTGGTGAAAAACAAATTACACCACAGCGTGGAGACGGCAAGTCGTACGTACGCACGTACGATGATTTTATTTTTCGTAGGATGGATATAAGGTGAAATAGGGTTGTGTAATAATTATAATAACATATAATTATATGATTGATACTTATTTTATTACTTTATAATTAAACAAATAATAAATAAGAAGTAGAAGAATAAATAAATTTTAAATAATCGATAGAAGAGATTACCTCTTCCTCGACGTGCCTCCTTTAAATTTCCTCTTAGGAAACTAGAGTTGGTCTTTTGAGAAGAACAGAACATATATAATGTTACTATAGAAGTTTAGAAGAGAAATTTATAGGTTTTTTCCGATCTTGAAGGCTCTAAATGGAGTGAAGAGAAGAGGGAGGAGGTTCTCTTTTATTAGAGAGGAGAGGGTCGCTTTTGGAAACTCTCAAAATATTAATTTATTATAAATTAAATTTCAATTAAAAATGGTCCAAATTTTATTTAATTCTAATATAATATGATTTTGGTTCGAATAAATATCATACAATAATTTTTATAAAAGTTTTGAATATTTTTTTATCCTTATGTTTTTGGTTTAACCCTTACTTTACCCTTTTTAATCTTATTGTGATATCATGTTATTTACACATTGTGGGTTAATGTAATTATCATATCATGTAAAAAGACCCCAAAAAAGTTATTTATGACATATATGGACTTATATTAACCATTTTAAGAATCTTATATTTTTAGTAATTTAATATCATTTAATAAACTATTTTATGTTTTAAGTTATGAATCATGTCAACTTTGGACACTATTCATACTTGACTTTTAAAAAAAATCATAAAAACCTAATTGCTTAAAAAAGGCATTAAATCGTCCCTAATATTTCAATTTCATCCATAAAATTTGTTTATTGGGTCAAAATTTTCAAATTAAATTTATTTTAATATTTATAAATTCATTTATTTGAATCTTTCATTAATGAGGTAATCACTACATCATAATTGTGTCATAAATAAATATATATATCTAATGTATAAAAATTAAAAATAAAATTCCATGATATAGGAAATCATTTTATATTTCTAATTACTATATACATATATATATATAAGTTATATAACCCTATACTAAAATTTATTTAGTAAAAGATATATGTTTATGTTATAATTATCTTTACTTCAAATTAATTCTTATAAATTGTTATTTTCACATCCAAGTGAATCCATGGGGTCCTAAAATCGACCCAAGTATTCCCATGGTCAGAAATATCTCATTTAATAGGGTTAGTACATGTGTTAGGGTATTTTTATACTATTAAATTATTATTTTTACCCTTATTTTCTAGATTTACCCTTTAACCATGGTAAATAAAAATAATTACTAAAGTTACTATTCATAATGTCCAAAAATAAAAGGAACTTATTCCCACAATTTAGACCTTATGATTACAAATATGGAATAAATTTTTTCAAATTTTAAATGAAGAATTTTTAGAAAATAATTTAAAATTAATTCTCGTTGTCAAAACCAAAAAGTGTGTTTTTAAGAAGTAATAACTGTTAAAAGATTGACATGTGTTTATGTCCGATTTAAATTTAAAATTTCTTCCAATTAAAAACGTTGGATTAAATAATAAAAACATAATACAATTACACTCTAAACCTAATTAAAAATATAATATAACTATATAAATAAATTATATGAAAAGGCAGTTTTAAATTAAAATACAGTATTTTTCACTATTCATTAAAATATAATTTTTTTCAAAAAAATACCAAAAAATAAAAAAAAGTAAATTTTTATGTTCTCATTCCAAATAATAAGTTTATTTCTTCAAATATAATATATAAAAGTTTTAAAAACTAAATTTAAAATGGGTGTTCCATAAAAACACGGCAAAACTATATTTTTTGAAAAATATTCCTTTTATCCAAAAAAATGAATATGTTCTTATATTATGTCTAGAAAATACATAAGATGAATTTTAATGTTATATAAAATTCAAAATTTATTTAATACTATTCATAATATCTATTTTATATCCCATAATAATATTTTAATTTTATATCATTGTCTAGTGAAACTCGGTATGGTGTACAATGCAAACTATCGAGGAAGGTTTCTCTTGTGTGTAACACAAGCCAAGAATAGTGTTGTGTATATAGAAATCTAATACGATGTTGCATATAGTACATACTAATATTGTTGTAGCGTACAACACAATATATCAAATAAAATAAAAATAATATGTCTCATAAAATCTCGGGGTGTTATATTCTACCCCCCTTAAAATGAATTTTCCCTCAAAATTCGTCAGGGTTATAAAAGGATTACTACTTAAAAGTTTATTTCATGGAAACCCACATTGTAAAAAAGGATAATAAATATTAATTTTAAAAAATAATGTTAGAAACATAACGGTTACCCGATGTAACTCATCCCTGGGTTTCCACATATGAGAACATAAGTGGGAAGTGAAAATATGGATATGAAAGAGAAATATAACCATCAAGTTATGATGGATAGTGATAGAGAACAAGGTTTGGAGAAATTTAACTACCATAAATCCATAAATCTATGATGATTTAAGGGACTATCTAATTCATCGGATAATAATGTACTAGGATAACATTTTTGGTTTTCAAGATCCTTTTCCTAAAGTTGAAGAATTTTTGCATGAGAGGAAATAATTACTTGATTTCAGTACTGTTGATCATTCCCTAAACTATTTTCACTTCAACTCTTATTTAAAGAAATGAAGTTGAATTTTTTATTCTTTAAGTGTTAGCAGATCATGCAATAGAATTATAGGTCATTCCATATATCTCAACAAAAATTTTAGAACAGGTTATCAAATATGCATAAGTCCACCAATAATGAGATAATACATTAATCTAACAAACTTCAATAAAAATATAAATTATACTATCCATAAATGGATAACATTACAATCCTTCCAAAAATAGAAAATATAAATCTTTAGAAATAGGTGGACTAAATCGATATAACATTTATCTCATATGTCTCATAAGGTAGTTCTTTGTTGTCACATTCCAAACATGTGAGTAACTTAATCATGTATTCTCTTAAAACATAACATGAATTACTGTATAACCTTACTAAAAACATTAATTCTATCAAAATTAAATCTTTCCACACACTAAAAATACAAAAAAAAATCTATATACTAAAACCATGATATCACTTTGTGCTTGTATCAGTCGTGAGTTCATTAATACTATCAAACATCTCATTATCTTCTTATCCCTTCATTATGCGCATATCATGTGCTTTCAAAAATATTTCAATCACTTTTAATGGTTACTGGTACCATATACTTATGGAAAATCACAATGTACCAATACATAGATATTCCAATATTCAGTAATACTATAAAAGAGATTCAACAACACTATTTTGGAATCCCATTACATAAACACTTAATCATTCCACCACTTTGTTGGCATACTCAACATCTCTAATAGTGATCACATGTGATTTTCCTTTTTATTTGGCCTTAAAAGTTTGTTAGTATCGATAATCATCCATAACCCTTGGATTAGGTAATTGGTTAGCATAATGCCCCATTTACTTACAATTATAACCCTGATTTGTGGGAGGTGCAATCTTTGGAGATTTCTGTTTATTATTATTACTTTAGAAATAAAATGCTTGATGACCATCTTTCCCACACTTAAAACATTTATCAGTCCCATTAAGGCAATTTCCTCCATGTTTCCTTCCATACTTTAAGAATAAAGAAAATCTAATATTATTTTCTCTGTAATTTTTATAGTTTCCTTTGAATTTCATCCTTATTTTCTTATCATAACCATGAGATAGATGAGAAACTACAATCTCCATTTTTGTAAGAAGAATACAAGGAAGGTACATACTGAAAAAAAAGTTCTCGAACCCATACCAATCCATGGAGTCAATTTTATCTTGTTGCCTCGTATTCTTGATAAAGTTCCACCACAGATTTGCTTTACGTTCCAAGTAATAAGTTCCCAACTTAACCTTTTCAAATTCTGAACAATGAAGAATGAAAAATATCTTTTCAACAGTACAAATCCATTTCTCTTCAACTAGTGAATCGCTCGTTCCACTAAAAAGGGTGGATGTTGCCTTAAAAAATATTCAAGAGAACTTTATTCCCACTTTTAGTTATTTGGGAGCCTAGCAGGATTTGTGTTCCTAGTAACAAAATTCTTTATTCAATATCCCATAACATTTGGTTGTTTAGGAGTATGATCATTACATTTCTCATCGCATCCAGTATTAACTTGGTTCCTTTGGGTTCCAACCATTAACTAAAACCCAAAATGAATAGTTTGAGAGGAAAAAATAACTCTAGGAAAACAACATAATCAAGGAGAAGTACTTTAAATCTCTAACATCTTAGGTCCAATCCTAGGTTATTCATGATTTTTATCATAATTCTATGACTATGACTAATATTTATACTTAACCTTAGGGACATCCCTATAAATACCTTAGAAATATCTCTAGGGATGTCACTAAAGTTTTCACATCCTAGTTTCCAAAGGTTGACTAAACCTTCACTCTAATACCAACTGTAAAGACCTAAGATTCAAGTACATGGAAATAACATTTCCTATTGTGAAAAAATTAATACATTACACAAATATACTCCCAAATACTTTATTGGTTTAGTGTCTTTGGAAACTTAGAACATAATCTTCTATCTTGGTGAAAAATCTTCTACATCTCCCATAAAGATTTTTCCCTTTTGTTTTCCAACCTAAAACATTTATTTATATCTTGGGGAAAAAAACATAAAAAGGGTGAGCTCAAATTCTCAGTAAGTGTAAACATTTAGAACATAAAACAAACCATAAACATAAGAATGTAAAAAACATGAACATAAAGTTTAAATATCAAAATCATGAGTCATGAAATAAATCCTAGCAGTATGTAAGGAAAAGATCATAAAGAAACATTAACCATGATAAAATAGAATTGGCATAAAACATGAGATTTTGGAAAAAAAATAAGCACATAATATTATTTCCCTGGTATCCAAGGCATTGCCGCCAAGACCATCATAGTGGACAATGTCCTTTACTGAACCGGGTTTACATGTTGTTCCAGCCCTGTATTACTAAATAGGATTTACTTATCATTCCATCCATGTCTATAATCTAATATATAAATCTTTACCCAATGTATTTGAGTGAGATATGGGTCCCACCCATATCATAGTGAAATCATTCTTACATGTGCCACAAAAACATAAATCATTCATCATAGCATAACCCATGAAATAAAATGGGTTTCTTAAACATCATTCCAACAAAATCCATATAAAATAAATGGATTTCATAAAAATAATTCCATCATAAAAATAATAAAATAAAATTAATAATAGGGATATAAACATTCCCCTATTTCATCTTAGATAGAAAATAATTTTGATAAAACACTTAAACTTAATTCCTGAGGAAAATATCCTTTATTTTTCAGAAAAGTTTCCTTTTCTCAAAATGCAATCCAATTTTAAAAGAAAGGAATTTAGTTTAAAATAATATTGAAATTTTTTATAGGAATAATCATGGAAATAAGTTTTCATGAAACCGTAAAAATACAATCATGTCGTATAAGTTAAAAAAACATTTTCCTTGTACTTTTTCTAGAGAATTCAAAAAGTTCCTCATATGGTAAACAAAAGAAAGACTCCTTCCATACCATGTATTAAAAGTAAAAAATGGGTAAAAATTAATTTAAACATACATAGAATAATATTAAACATTTTATTATAAATTTTTTGGACAACGTGGACATGGATGATAAATATATCCCTAATAAATACTTACGTATAAACAATCCCAGATAAAAATGAGATTGTAAAATTTTCCATTACCTTATACTTTTCATTATTTGAGGGTGTGTTAACCTCCTGTATAATGGTTAAATAATGTTATTAAATTATACCAGTACCATATCCATATTTAAGATATCATATATGATCCTATATGATCCTATTATATCATTTTTTTAATAGTATTTCAATATTACCATTATTTCGGGTGTTAACTGCTTCATTTTTCCTATTTCGGTTTTGTCATGTAAGTCATGTTTTTTATAAATAGGAAGTATTTTATACATGAAATTAAGTTCATAATTATTATTTTCACTCATAAAATAAATTTTTTAATCATTCTTGAATTGTTAACGTGGAGAACGAATCTCATCACGTCGTGGAGACGGTAAGTCGTACATACGCACGAGTGACGATATCATTCCCATAATTGTTGAATGGTATTGAATTGGATGGTGTATAATATCTCAGAATTAGTATTATGATATAATAATCATATATAGTTATTATCACCACCATTATACCCATCCAAGTAAGGTGGTGGTGAAAAACAGATCACACCACGACATGGAGACGACAAGTCGTAAGTATACACGTGCGGTGATTTCATTTTTCGTAGGATAGATAAAAGGTGAAATATGGTTGTGAAATATTTATAATAACATATAATTATATGATTGATACTTATTTTATTACTTTATAATGAAACAACTAATGAAGAGGAAGTAGAAGAAGAAAGAAATTTGAAAGAATCGGTAGAAGAGATTACCTCTTCCTCAACGTGCCTCCTTTAAATTTCTTCTTAGGTAACTAGAGATGGTATTTTTATAATAAAAAAACATCTACAATGTAACTAAGGAAGTTTAGAAGATAAATTTTTAGGTTTGGTTCTAGCTTGAATGATCAAAATGTAGTGAAGAGAAGAGGTAGGAGGTGCCCTTTTATAAGAGAGGAGAGGGTTACTTTTGAAAACTCTCAAAATATTAATTTATTATAAATTAAATTTCAATTAAAAATGGTCCAAAATTTATTTAATTATAATATAATATGATTTTGGTGCGGATACCCATCATCCAATAATTTTTAGACAAGTTTTAAATATTTTTTTATCCTTATCTTTATGGTTTAACCCTTACTTTACCCATTTTAATCTTACTGTGATATCATGTTATTTACACATTGTGGGTTAATGTAATTATCATATCAGGTCAAAAAACCCACAAAAAGTTATTTATGACATATTTGGACTTATATTAACCATTTTCATAATCTTATATTTTTAGGAATTTAATATCATTTAATAAACTATTTTATGTTTTAAGTTACGAATTATGTCAATTTTGGACACTATTCATACTTGACTTTTTAAAAAAAAATCATAACAACCTAATTTCTTCAAAAAAAGGAATTAAATCATTCTTAATATGTCAATTTCATCCATAAAATTTGTGCATGGCATCAAAAAGTTAAAATTAAATTTATTTTAATATTTATAAATTCATTTATTTGAATCTTTCATTAATGAGGTAATCACTGCATCATAATTATGTCATAAATAAATATATTTATCTAATGTCTAAAAATTATAAATAAAATAACATGATGTAGGAAATAATTTTAGATTTATAATTACTATTTATATATATATATATCAGTTATATATCCCTATATTAAAATCTATTTAGTAAAAGATTTATGTTTATGTTATAATTATCTTTAAATTAGATTAATTCTTATAAAATGTCATTTTCACATCCAAGTGAATCCATGGGGTCTCCAAATCAACCCAAGTATTTCCATGGTCTGAAATATCTCGTTCAATAGGATTAGGACACATTTTATGGTAGTTTTATACTATTAAATTATTATTTTTTTACCCTTATTTACCAAATTTACTCTTTAACCATGGTAAATAAAAATAATTACTGAAGTTACTATTCATAATATCCAAAAATAAAAGGTACTTATTCACAAAATTTATACCTTATGATTCCAAATATGGAATCTATTTTTACAAATTAAAAACATAGAATTTACAATAATTAATTTAAAATTAATTTACGTTGTCAATACCAAAAAATGGGTTTTTAAGAAGTAATAACTATCAAAAGATTGACTGTGTTTATGTATGATTTAAAAATAAAATTACTTATAATGACCAAAATTGGATTAAATGATAAAAAAATAATCCAATTACACTTTAAAACCAATTAAAAATATGATCTAACTATATAAATAAATTAGATGAGAATACATTTTTGAATTAAAATGCAGTATTTTCCACTATTCATTAAAATATGAATTTTATCATAAAAATACAAAAAATTCAACAAAAGTAAATTTCTATGTTCCCCTTCCAAATAATAAGTTTATTTTTTTAAATATAATATATAAAGGTGTTAAAAACTAAATTTAAAATGGGTGTTCCATAAAAACATAGCTAAAGTGTATTTTTTTAAATACTTCTTTTATCCAAAAAATTGAATTTGTTCTGATATCATGTCTAGAAAATAAATAAAATGAATTTTAATGTTATATAAAATTTAAATTTTGGTTAATACTATTCATAAATTCTATTTTATATCCCATAATAATATTTTAATAATATATCGTTACCTAGTGAAACTCGGTATGGCGTACAACACAAGCTATCGAGGAAGGTCTCTCTTACTTGTAATGAAAGAAAAGAATAGTGTTTCATATAATAAAAGATAATACGGTGTTTCATATGGAAGAAAGATAATATTTTTGTAGTGTACAACACAACACATCAAATAAAATTAAAAGAATCTATCTCATAAAATCTCAGGGTGTTACATAGACGGTTTAGCAAAACATGGTGTTTTAGGTTGTAAAAATGAAGGATTTTGGAAAGGTGGGGGTGATTGGAATCCTGAGACCCACTGGAGTTCAATTGGGAATCCTCAAGGATGGATAGTGTTGTATAGTCCAGACCAAAGGTGGATGAGGAAGATGTGGGTTGTTGGGGGTGTGGCACCCCTTCGGCGCTTGACCAGAGGTGGATCGCCATTATTAGGCACATATTTAATAGGAGTATTGTGAACCATATTCATCCGTTCAATTTTCATTATGGTGTATCATATAGATTAGATAGGATGAGAGGGATAGGTGCAGGAGGGATCATTCTTGGCCAAAGTAGGAGGAGGATGGAGAGGCACGAGGGGTGGGAGAGGATGAAGGTGGGTTGGGGTTGAGTTCGATCAGAGAGAGAAGGAAGAAAGTGAGGGGTTTGACATGCGTTGTGAACCCTAGTTCACAACATAAATAATTTGTGGAATTATATAACATGTATCTAGTTACATTATGTGTAATTCACAAATTAAATTATTTTGAGTGGTGAACCATACACGTCATGTAGCTACTTACATGACATATAATAGGGGATTTTTTTCACATTTTGGAACCAAAATCTGGTTCTTTTCTCTTTATATGACCCAAGATACCCTAAATATTATTCTATCCTATTCTATCCTATGGTGACCTATCCTGGGTTTCCTCCTAGTCAACACTTTTTTTTAATATCAAGATCATGACTTAGTGGTGCTCAAATGAATTTTAAAGTGATGAAACATCCCTTATAGAATGGTTCCTACTAAGAATTCAATCTTTTACCATTTAATTTAAATGGTGGTTCTCCCACTTTATTAATTTTTATGGTCCCATATAGGAATAATTTTATGACCATGAAGGTTCCTGAAAATCTTGATTTCAGCTTTCCAGGGAATAGTTTTAATCAAGAGTTGAATAATAAGACCATATTCCCTAGTACAAAAATTCATTGTGTGATGCACTAATCATGCCATTTATTAGTTTTATCTTTATAAGTATTCTAATTTTCATAATTATCCTTTCTTATATCCTCTATTTCATCCAACTGTACCATCCTAAGTTCCTCAGTTTTTTGATAATCCATATTTAACTTTTTAATTTCCTGGTATGAGTGATACTCCAATTCTATGGGTAAATGGAAAGGTTTTTTATACACTAATTAGAAGGGGTGGTGTTAATGGGTGTTTTTTATGTTTTTAGGTACACCTAGAGTTCATCATTTAACTTTATACTCTACTGCTTTAAAAAATTGACAACCTTTTCAAGGATTTTTTTGATTTTCCTATTTGACAATTCAACTTTCTTACTTGTTTATGGGTGGTGGGAAGTTCTTGTGTTATATCTGATTTAGTACTTCTCTAGTATTCCTTTAAAAAATGATTGGTAAAAAATGTTCCCCAATCACTAATGAGTAGTCTGGGAAATATGAATCTTGAAAACACATTTTTCTTTAAGAAATTCATGACCACTTTTATAGTTTCATGAGTGGTAGCTTCAACTTCTACCCATTTAGAGATGTAGCTAATGCCAAAAAGTATATAGAACTTACCATGTGAATTGGGGAATAACCCCATGAAATATATTCCATAAAAATAAAAAACATTGACTTCCATGATTAGGTTTTGGGTCATTTCATTTCTTTTTCCAATGGTTCTAGTTCGTTGGCACCGATCACAACTTTGAAAATAATTTCTTTTATCTTGGTGAAGTGTGGGACAAAAGAGTCTAATTCGCATGATTTTTTCTATTTTTCATTCAATTCCATGATACCCTCTAGTTGGTGTGGTCTGAAAATTTTCTAACACACTTTGGATATCGTCTTCTGGGATACAACGTCACATTAATCCAACAGCACAGCGCTTTTCTAACACACTTTGGATCTTGTCTTCTGGGATACAGCGTCACATTAATCCAGTAGCACAACGCTTAAAAATTATTAAATCATCCTAGTAATAATGTGAATTATTGACTAAAAATATCCTCCTTTTCTATTAGGATGTATCTAGGTAAAGGTATCCCATGAAGATATAGTTTCTAATTTCATAAAACCACAATCATGCCTTTTTGTTTATGCTAAAAATAGTTTCAGCAGGGAATTAGTTTTTTATGTCCAGATTATCATCTTCCTTAATGTGGGGAAATGGGATTCTAGAAAGATGATTAGGGACACTGTTATATATTCCTTTACTTTCTTTGATGATGATGTAAAATTACTATAGTAATAAGATCCACCATATAAATCTTGGTTTGGCATATGTTTTACTCATTAAATATTTTAGGGCACCGTTATCAGCGTAAAAAATCACTTTTGACAAAACTAAGTAGAAACTATATTTTTCAAAAGCAAAGATTACTGTCAGGTTTTATTTTTAGTGGTTGTATAGTTCACCTAAGCATAATTCAAGGTATGGCTGGAATAATAGATAAGACAGAAAGTGTGGCCAACCCACTGTTCAAAGATAGAACCCACATCAAAGTCACTTATATCACACATCAATTCAATGTATTTGTCCCAATCTGGTGAAATGATAATAGAAGAAACTAACTGGATTTTCTTTAATATGTTGAATTCCTTACGAAACTACTTAGTGAACTCAAAAGGGGTATCCTTTACTAATATGTGTGTCATAGGTCAGGAAACATTTTCAAAAAAATTCATGAATCGGAAGTAGAATCTTGCATGGCCTAGAAAGTGCCTTATGAATTTAACTATTGAGGGCTCAGGTAAATATTTGATCACCTTGATTTTTATGGGATCAACTTCCATGAAATCCTTGTATATTTTATGTCTGATTACTATGCCTCCTTAGACCATAAAGTTTCATTTTTCCTTGTTTAAAACTAAACAATTCTCTTCATGGAGTTGAAGGACTAGTTCAAGATTACTTAAGAGCACATCAATGGATCATCCATAAATTGAAAATTTATCAATAAAAACTTCCATGAATTCGTCTTCCATACCATGGAACATATGTGTAATACACTGTGAAAGTTCACCGGTGAATTACACATACCAAATGACATGTGTCTGTAGGAAAAGGTACCAAATGGTCGTATGAATGTTTTTTGGGATTAATCATCGGGGCCAACTTCAATCTGACTGTATCCTAAATATCCCTCTAGGAAATAATAGAATTCATGTCATATGAGTATTTCCATCATTTTTTGAATAAAATTCATGGGTAAAGTATCTTTTGGAGTTATTTTATTTAAGTTTCTTTATTCCATGCATATTATCCATCCAATGATGGTTCAAGTTGAAATAAATGCATTGTCATCATTCTTGAAAAATGTAAGACCACCTTTATTTGGAACTACTTGTATCGAACTCACCCACTCACTATCAGATATTGAAAAATTATTCTAGTGTCCATAATTTTTAGAAATTATTTCTTAACTACCTCTTTCATTGGTGGGGTGATTCTCCTATGGGGATGGATTTTGGGTTTTTCACTTTATTATAATAAAATTTTATGAGTGCATAGTGTGGGGATAATCCCTTTGATGTCAACCACCCCCCAGGAAATTGAATTTTTATTTCTTTGAAAGGATTTGATCAAATTTTCCTCTTATAGTTGTGTGAGATTTGATTTAATGATGACTGTAAGTGTAGCTTTTGTCTCTAAAAAAGAATACTTGAGTGTGCTTAGGAGAGCTTTCAGCTCCCGTATTGGTGGCTAAATAACCAATGGTATTAAAGGTGAGATCATGACCCTTATGATAGGTTTTTTATAGTTTGTTTCCTCAAGATCATACTCCTCTCATTTAGTAGGATATAGTTCATTACTATCATCCTCTATATCCATATAGTAATTCTTTTCTTTATGGTGAAAAATAGCTTGGCAATTAGAAGAATCATCTGGTTGTTTTCCAACTTTCCCTAGGTTGAACAATACTTATTTATCACCTACTCTAAATATCATTATCCCCTGGTTCACATCAATTAGTGCTTTACCAATGTCTAGAAATTCTTATCCGAAGATAATGGTAACATATCAATCTTCTTCCATGTCCAAAATGAAGAAGTATTCTGGAAAAATGAATTTACTGATTTTGACAAGGATGTCCTTGAGAATTCTTCAAGGATACTTAACTAAGTGGACATCTAATTGAAGTGAAACTCTAGTCATCTTAAGTTACTTGATTCCCAACTTGTGAAATATAATCATTGTCATGAGGTTAATTTTGGATCCTTAGTTTCACAAGGACCTTCTGAGGTTGCATTCTCCTATGGTTCATGGAATTGAGAAGCTTCATAGATATCACATTTTTTGTGGGATTTTCTATTGAAAAACAAAAAATAATTCTTCATTCAGGTAAATGAACCCCAATTATTTTATTTCTTTTTTTATGGAAAATAGTTCCATGAGAAATTTTGAATAGGATGGCATTTGGGAAATAGCTTTAGTAAATGGGATATTGATGTGAAATTGCTTATACATTTTCAAAAATTTCTTATATTTCCCTTTGATCCTTACTTGTCACATTATTTATGGAAAGGGGAGAGGTGCTTTGTAATATGGTGGTGTAATATAGATATTATATTTGGGTTTCTCTTGTATCATAAATTTTGCAGGAGGAGGTTATTCTAGAGGTCTCTCTTAATCCGTTGTGGTCACTCTTTCATTGTCATCTTATTCGATGACTATTGAGTGTTTCTTAATTTATTTAGACTTTTTATCTTCTTTTATTCATAGTTGTTTAAAATCCATCACTTTTCTTGTCCTCGGTACAACTTCCTTCACCTCTTCCTTTGGGAATGTCTTAGTATTACCAGGCAGCGTACCTGGCAGTCTATCAGATAAGGTCTTTGATATTTTACCCATTTGATGTTTGATATTTAATAGGTTATCCCTTTGATTTTTCATTTATATTTCTTGGGTGATCATCCTCTGATATTCTTTTTGAACAAAGTCTATGAGAATTTTTCCAAAATTGTTTGAAGATATTCAGCCAGTTTTGGTGAACTTCGTAGAGCAATTTGAAATTGTTTCTGACCACTAGGAGGAAAAGGTTTATATGGAACATGTTGAGGTGGCCTCAGAATAGGATTCATAGGTGGAGATCTTAGTGGTCCTTAGTTCCTGAGTGGTGCTTGACCACTTCTATGTTGGTAGTACCCTTTATTTTTTTGTTGTGGATTTTGTATCAAACTCTTTTGGTAATATTGTTGATGTTTCTAGTATTTTTTGTTTTACTGATTATAATTAATGTAATTAAAATCTTGACTTTTTTTTTATTGACACTTATCATGCAGTCTTGATATGAGTGTGGGTCATCTCACATTTCATGGGATTTAATTTTCATTACAAGAGTAGGAGGGGGAAGTGGTGTAGTAGGTATCTATAAGGATTCTAGATTCTTAGTCAAGACCTCTACTTGTGCAGCTAAATAATTTTTTTCTTCAACTTGGTGGATTACATGCCTAGGTGGTCATGATCCATTTTCCACAAACTTGCATTGTACGAGACCTCATCTATAAGTTCTCATCCCACTTTATGTGTATTTATATAACTCCCTAATCCCATTTACATAGATCTGGTGTATTATTTTAATATATTATCATGATTACAAGGAATCAAGTCCCGAAGGACCGATCATTTTATCATTCTTAGAAAATATATTACATACATGAAAGTTACATTACACATTATAACAGAAAACAAAACATAAATAATACTTTGAGAACACCATTATTCCCCTATATTAACCCTATATATCAATCATAATACACTTCTTATAATCCTAGGAAAATAAGACATAAGAAGGGGTGAGCTCAGATTCTCAATAAGGGTAAATAATTCAGCAGAAACTATAAACTTTTAAGGAAATATGTATAATAAAATCATCATGCTTTTAAACAATAAACTTGAACATAATATGGAAAAAATAAATCAAACATTTCCATATAAACATGCACGTGGATATTTTACTAGTCGAATAATCACATGTAATAACTAATTTCATAACGAGGGAATGCATAATGCCAGACATAATAACTACTACGTCAAGGACTTGTGCCAAGAAAATTCACAAATATTCTATCAAGGCCTTGTGACAAGATGTTAGTTTTTCTCATGAGACCTACCGATGCATCAAGGGTTTATTGTGGTCCCCACCCATCACTTACTAATTCTAATGCATTTCTCATATGAAAAGGGTGAAATAAAACAAAAACCTTTGGATTAAAACTAGCATATGAAATTTCAATACTTTAACAATAAACCTTGAAGGGTATAAAAATATCACATCCATAGCCAAACATATCATAACTAATTCAATACAATAAGGAATATTGTATTATAATAAATCAACCTCAATCAAGAATAATATCCAGTAAAGTATTTTGACATAGTTAAAAATGATCAGTAAAAACTCTTTGAGAGGAATATCTATTTTTCATGAAATAATTTAAAAGTCCCACAATTTATAAAAAAAGTCACTTAAAAGATATTTTGGAATCAAATAGTCACATACCAATTTAATTTTTTTTAAAGGAATTACCATTTTAAAACAATCATGTCCATATAAATAAATACTTAAAATCATTTTTAAAATATAGACTTAAATTAAAAAGATTTAGAAAAATAAATCTTTAAAACAATTAAATTGATGATATATTTAAAGAGTAAATTCCATAAAACCTTAAAATATTCCTTTTGAAAATATTTTTATGAAACTTGTATATGAATGATAAATATTTCTCAGTAAATACTTACACATAAACAATCTCAGATAATAATGAGATTGAGGAATTAACCCTTACCTTGTACTTTCCTTTAGTCGAGGGTGCGTTTAACCTCCTCTATAATGACCATAGTATGTTATTAAATTATAACATAACCATATTAATATTTATGATATCATATATGATGCATTTACAACTTTATACTACCCATTTAATAATAATTTCCATTTTAAAGTAACATTTTGGGTAATAATCACTTTCTTTATCATATGTGTTTTAACTTGTTATTCTTGATCGTATCACTTAGATCATGATTTACATACTTACAGAATATAAAAAATTATTTTTATATCATATATATTCAGAATATAAATATTTTTAATAGATAGGTATATGAAATGGAAACATCATTCGTGGAGACGGTAGTTCGTATGTACGCATGAACGTTGTTTCTGTTTTCTTATCGTATAGTATGGAAGTAAACGACATGTATTTATCTACATAAATATATATTATTATAGTATAAATATTATTTAATATATATCATACTTAATCAATATATATATATATATATATTCTTTAATGGTGATCGTGGAAGATGAATCTCATCGTGTTGTGGAGACGGTAAACCATACATACGCACGAGAGACAATATCATTATATCGATGGTGAAACGGTGTTTAATTGGATGGTATATTATATATACAGAATAATTATCATTTTATATTCAACATTTATATTAATTGTACTCATTATTATACCCATATAAATAATGTAATGTTGAATAACAAACTACACCACGACATTGAGACGGTAAGCCGTACGTACACACGTATGGTGACTTTGTCATTCATATGATGGATAGAATAATGAATATGGTTGTGACATATTTATAATAACATCAAATTATGTATAAGTTACTATAGTTATTATTTTGGTATGGAAACAAAAAAGAAAAAGGAATTGGAAGAAGAAAATAACTTTGAAAGATGTGATGAGATAATTACCTCTTCTTCGGGTTCTTCCTTTTAATTTGAACAAAAGGTATCCTTAGGTTGGATTTATGATCAAAGTAAGGCATATAGAATTAATTGAAGGTAGTTGGGAGGAGATTTGGGTAGGTTTTCTCCAAGGAAAATTTCTTTTGAGGTGTGAATTTAAGAGAAGGGGAAGTACCCTTTTATAATGGAGGTGAGAGGTACTTTAGAAAACGTTTGAAATATTATTTTATTATAAACTTATTTTTGGTTTCTAATAGCCCAAAATGGATTTATTTAAATGATAAGTTGGGTATGGGTATAAATACTCTCATACAATAGGTTTTATACCATTTTATTTCACCATATTAACCTTATCTTTTATATTTAACTCTTAGTTAAATACTTTAACTTTTACCATGTCTTCTTTTATTTTTATACTACATGGTTAATATAGTTACTATAAAATGAAAATATAACCTCATGTGGTTTATTAATGACATATATAACATTATATAAGTCCTTTTTACAAATATTATATTTTTAGTAATATTATATCATTTAATTAAATAGTATTTTTTTTAAACTCATTTATGTCAATTTTGACACTATTTAGTATTTGGTTTTTTTGAAAGGCATAACAACTTGATTACTTAGAAAAAAATACATTGAATAAACCCTAACATTCCATATTCACCTATAAAATTCGTTTATAGTATAAAAACCTTTAAATTATATTTATTTTAATATTTATAATATAATATATTTGATTCCTTCATTAATATGGAAAATACTACATCGTTATTATGTCATAAATAAATATATTTATTTTATGTCTAAAAATTATAAATAAAATATCATGATACAGGAAATATTTTTATATTTCTAATTTATATTTATAGTCTAAGAGATAAATTATATAACTTCATGTAAAAATTATTTTACTGAAAGATGCATGTTTATGTTATATTTTTCTATACTTTAAATTAATTCTTATAAAATGTCATCTTAACATCCAAGTGGATCTATGGGGTCCCAAAACAGACCCAAGTAAGTCAATTGTCAGAAATATCTCATAAAATAATATTTGGACATGTGTTAGGGTATTTTAATATTATTATAATATTATTTTTTATCCTTATTTACCAGATTTACCCTTTAACCATGGTAAATAAAATAATTACTCAAATTACTATTCATAATGTCCAAAAATAAAAGGTAAATATTTAAAAAATTTGGACCTTATGATTCCAAATATGGAATATCATTTTCCAAATTCAAAACACATAATTTTCAGTAATTAATTTAAAATTAATTTTCGTTGTTAAAACCAAAAAGCGGGTTTTTAAGAAGTAAAAAACTATCAAAAAATTAACATGTGTTTATGTCCAATTTAAATGTAAAATTACTTCCAATTAACTAAATTATATTAAATGATAAAAATATAATCTAATTATACTTTAAAACCACTCAAATATATAATTTAACAATATAAATTATTTTTATTAAAAAAGTTGTTTTCAATTAAAATTTAGTATTTTTCACTATTCATAAAAATATGAAAGTTATCCGAAAGGTACCGAAAATTTATGAAAACTAAATTATTATGCCCTGATTATAAATAAAATTTTAATTTCATAAAATTGAATATATAAAAGTGTCATATATTTTATTTAAAAAGGGTTCTCCATTAAAAGGCGGAAAAACTGCATTATTTGAAAAATACTTCTTTTATCTAAAAAATTGAAGTTTTCATTATATTATGTCTAAGAAACACAAAATATGAATTTTAAAATTATATGGGATATATATAAAATTAAAATTTTTGTTAATACTATTCATAACTGCTTTTTAAACAGTTATTTTGACAGGTCGTGATGCGCTTGAACTCGGTGTTGCGTACTTCGCATGCTATTGAATTGTTTAAAAATGGAAGTGTATCATGGAATATTGGTGTGTTACATTATCCCCCTTTAATAAATTTTGTCCTCACAATTTAAACTCGGGATTTAAAACTAGGGGTATGACATCTCAAAATATCTTAGTTGAAATCCCACATCGAAAAATGGATTAATGAGGCCTCTATTTTAAAATAAAGGTAAGTATGAAGGTTGCCAAGAATAACACATACTAGGGTTCCATGTAGGAAAGCAAGAATATGGAAGAGAAAAATAACCATCATGTTCTGATGGAGAGTGTTAAAGGATATTATTAGGAGAAAATTAACAATCTGAAAGCCATAAATCTATGATGATCCAAGGGACCATTTGATCCATCACAAAATAAGGTGCTAGGAAAACATTTTTTGTTTTATGATCATTTTCCTAGTGTTTTAGAATTAATTTAATTCATAGACTAAGAACACCAGGAATTATACTTAATTTACATTTAGAGTTTCATCCTCTACAAAAAAATCATCTTTCTCTTCAAAAAATAAAATTAAAAAATATTCTATTTATTTCAATCATATAAGGTGCCAAATATAAACATATACCATTTAAATGAAGAAAACTATTTTATAATAACCAGGGAATTCATGTTGGATAGTGGTAGGTGATAAAGCCTTGTTGAACGTCAGTTGTGAGTTTTATTCCTACAGATTTGTCTAACGCGATGGGTTATCACCCGACCTGTAGGTTGTCCTTTTTCTAAAACTAGAGTATTATAACATTCCAAAAACAATATTAAGAAATTTTTTAACCTCAAACAATACTTTACAAAGTTAAAATTAATACATTACAACTTTTAGAGTTATCCAAAATACTTCTTTCCAAACTCTCTCTAAAAGGTCTCTAAATTTCCAAAAATCAATTGTAACATCATATTTCCCAATCAATGTAAAGTTTCTCTTATTATCACATACAAAAAATATAATTACCTTTATCATATTAAAACCTTAATGAAAACAAATAGTAATGTAATACCATCATGATATATATCACATTCTTATTATAACTACAATATAATTCTTGAATCTAAAAACACAAATACATTAATTATTCCACTTCGAATGTAGTAACAACAAAATCTTGACCTTGATCCATTTTCTTTTTTTGAGCTATATTTTCTTGATGATTTGGAAAATAATTTGCATAATGTATTATTTCTTTGCAATTGTAGCATTGAAAATTGATAGCCTCTTTCTTCCTCTTGCAATCACGAGTTTGGTGGACTTTTTCTCCACATTTGTAACAAACTCTCATTCCTTTTAGGCAAAAACCAGGGTGTTTCTTCCCACATTTATCACATAAGGGAAAATACTTCTTTCCATTTTTCCCTTTATCTATCTCTTGCTTTACTGATCTCTTATTCTCTTGCTTTACTTTAATTTCATAAGACTTAGAGAATTCCTTTTTTGTCTTGATAGCACATGAGACTATATCTTTGTATGATGAGAAATATTATGAGACCAATGCTCGTAGGAGGAATGGTTTTAACCCATAAAATAATCGATCAATCTTACATCGGGGTTATGTATGTAGTCTGTAGCATGCCTTGATAACCTTGTGAAGTTAGCCTCATACTTTGTAACATTCTCATCATATTTTTTTCTCAGACTTAGAAATTTTCTTTCTATATCAGCTTGTTGTTCATGAGGAAAGTATTTATCTAGGAAAAGTTATTTAAACTCCCTCCATTCCATATTTCCTACTTATTTGTCCTACTTTGTGTTTTGAATCAATGACCACCATTGATCTACATCTCATGAAAGACGATAGACATCCATAATAACTTTTTCACTCTTGTTACTCCCCAAAGTAAGAAATATTTTCTCTAAGGAACTTATCCACTACTAAGATAAAAAGGATTTGTAGTCCCATTGAATGTTATAGGTTTTTGTCTCATAAAGAGGTCTAACATTGATCCTCCGTGTTGTGGATCAGGATGCTCCATAAGAGTAAGGTTATTATTCATAACCTTAGTCAGCTATCCCAATATGGTTATAAGCTATTCAGTACCAGTTTTGTCACTAGCTTCACTATCATTATCTTGCATATGAGGGAAATCCCTACATGTATTATGTGCGTTGATATGATTTTCATTTCCTCCACTAGGTTTCATTTCTAAAAAATAGAATACACTAGATTATGTTATGAATCATAATGCATAATTCCAAACTAGTAAAATACTTAACATAAATTGAAAAAATTATGCATATCTAATCTATAATCATAAATACGGTTCATTTGAGGACATATTTACTCATAAATCCTTCATAATATTTTATAAATAAAAATGAAATATCTTAAGCATATCCCCTAGGATTGTCAAACCATGTGTGCAATAAGGCCCATTATCATGTACTAAGTTTCCCCAAGTCAAGATCGAAACACCTTGTTGTATTTTTCACCCATAGTTACATTTGTTCCAGAACCACATCCACTTTCAGTATCCATACAAGGATTTATTTTCTAGGAATACTCACATAATCTCTATTTTAAATTTCTAGGATGCTCTTCAATACTTATCCTCAAAGTCTATCTTAGGGTTATGATCCCTAATCTAATTTTTCTAAATCTATTTCCAAGGTTTTTTTTAAACTTCCTCTAATACAAACTATAATTACTCAACCCCAGTTACCCAGATATGGTGTATTATTTTAATATATTATCATGATTACATGAAATCAAGTCCTGAAGGACTAATCAGTTTAGCAGTCTTGGAAAATATATTACATACATGAATGTTACATTACACTTTATAAAATAAAACATAACATAAATAATCCTTTGAGAATGTCATTATTCCCCTAGATTAACCCTACATATCAATCATAATACACTTCTTGGAATCCTGGGAAAATAAGACATAAGAAGGGTTGAGCTCAGATGCTCGGTAAGTGTAAATTATTCAGAGGAAGCTATAAACTTTTAAGGCAATATGTATAATAAAAACATCAACATTTTAAACAATAAACTTGAACATAATATGGAAAAAATAAATCAAACATTACCATATAAACATGCACATGGATATTCTACTAGTTGAATAATCACATATAAGAACTAATTTCATAATGAGGGAATTCATAATGTTGGACATAATAACTACTACATCAAGGTCTTGTGCCAAGACAATTCACAAATATTCTGTCAAGTAATTGTTCCAATACACTATTTTTTCTCATAAGACCAACCGATTCATTGAGGGTCTATAGCTGGCCTCACTCTTCACTTACTAAGTCCAATGCATTTCTCATATGAAAAGGGTGAAACATAACATAAACATTCGTATTTAAACTAACATACTAAATGTCAATACTTTAACCATAAACCTTGAATGGTATAAAAATAGCACATCCATATTCAAACATATCATAACTCATTCAATATAATAAGAAAGAATGTATTATAATAAATCAACCTCAATCAAGAATAATATCCAGTAAAGGATTTTGACCTAGTTGAAAATGATCAGTAAAAACTCTTTGAGAAGAATACCCATTTTCATGGAATCGTTTAAAAGTCACACAATTTATAAAGGAAGTGACTTAAAAGATATTTTTGAATAAAAGTGTCCCATACCAATTTGAAATTTTTAAAAGTAATTAATATTTTAAAACAATCATGTCCATATAAATAATTACTTAAAATCATTTTGAAAACATGGACATTAATTAAAAAGATTTAGAAAAATAAATCTTTAAAACAATTAAATTGATGATTTATTTAAAGAGTACCTTACATAAAACCTTAAAATATTCCTTTTGAAAACATTTTTATGAAACTTGGACATGTATTACTAATATTTCCCAGTAAATACTTACACATAAACAATCTCATATGATAATGAGATTAAGGAATTAACCCTTCCCTTGTACATTCCTTTAGTCGAGGGTAGGTTTAACCTCTTATATAATGACCATAGTATGTTATTAAATTATACCAGAATAATATTAAAATTTATGATATCATATATTATTCATTTATGAATTTATACTACCCATTTAATAATAATTTCCATGTTAAAGTAACATTTTGGGTAATAATCGCTTTCTTTATTGTACGCATTTTAACTTGTTATTCTTGATCGTATCACTTAGATAATGATTTACATACTTCCAGAATATAAAACATGATTTATATATCATATATATTCATAATATAAATATGTGTAATATATATATATATATATTAAATGGAAACATTGTTCATGGAGACGGTAGTCCGTACGTACGCATGAACGTGATTTTCATTTTCTTATCGTATAATATGAAAGTAAGTAAACAACATATATTTATCTACATAAATATATATTATTCTAGTATAAATATTATTTCATATATACCATACCTAATCAATATATATATATATATATATTCTTGAATGGTGATCGTTGAAGATGAATCTACTTGCGTCGTGGAGAAGGTAAACCATACTTATGCACGAGTGACAATATCATTATATCGATGGTGAAACGGTGTTTAATTGGATGGTATATTATATATACAGAATAATTATAATTTTATATTAATAATTTACATTAATTATACTCATTATTATACCCATCCAAATAATTTAGTGTTGAATAACAAACTACACCACGGCGTTGAGACGATAAGTTTTACGTATGCACTTATGGTGACTTTTTCATTCATAGGTTGGATAGAATAATGAATATGGTTGTAAAATATTTATAATAATATCAAAGTATGAATAAGGTAATGAAGTTATTATTATTTATGTAAACAATAAATAAATAGAAAGTAGAAGAAGAAAAGAACTTTGAAAGAGGTGATGAAATAATTACCACTTCTTTGGGTGCTTCTTTTTTATTTGAACAAAAGGTATCCTTAGGTTGGATTTATTATAACTCCATGACCCAAGTTACCCAAAATTTGTGAATTATTACATAACATTGGCATGATACAATGAATCAAGTCCCAAAAGACTGATTAGTTTAGTAGCCTTGGAAGTACTAGATACATACATAAGTTATACATTACATCATGAAATAAAAAAACAACAACATTGTGTCCCCTTTGAACACTCTTACATACCTTATCCTATTCTTGTATTTTAATAGTAATATACTTCTTTACATCCTAAGAAAAATAAAACATAAAAAAGGGGTGATCTCAGATGCTCAGTAAGGATAAAAATATGCCAGAAACTATCATAAATAAGAATAAACATTTAAGTTAATGTATAAGACTAAAAAACAATCATTTTAAACTTAAAATTCAGCATAATATGGAAAATATAAATCAAATAATTTAATTTAATTATTCAAATGTGTTGGTACCAAGTTGGATGGAGAATAAAGTAAGAATATTTTTCTGTTACAGAGTGTTGTATTTTATTGTCAAAGTAGATAAATCAAATCACTTTGTAAATAACATGGTAAATCAGACGATGATTTTCTGATTTTTATTTCAAAAATATCATAATTTAGGAGAACTTGTGATGAAAGCCTTATAAAGGAAATTGAGGTGCTACTAGTTATATTCATTTTTGATTGGAAGGAAATATATTAGTGGAAGACAGGGAAGTTTTAGTAATTTCTGTTGAAAATTTGACAATTCTAAAGCTATTTGATCAAAGGATACATATCACAATAGTGTATTTAGTGATTAAATCTAAATAATTTTATGGGATGTAATTAAGAGAGAAATGAAAAAGGAACGAACAATATGGAGGTGGCATAAAAGAACAGTTTAAGGTGGCATTGTTTCCCAGTGTTTTCCAAATTTTAGGGCCTGAAAATCGAAAGATGAAGAAAGGTGTTTTTGGAAAAGTATGTTGCACACAAGTTTTAATATTAATTGGTATGTTGCATTCAAGTGGATTTCCTTGATCCGAACATCAAAATTCGGCAAAGGAGAGGCCTGCGCGAAAGATTGGGGTTTTGGGCGCAAGATTGGTTTTTGCGCGCAAGATTGAAGCTAGTTTTGAATCTTACATGCAAGGCATGATTCAAGGTCCAAAATTTAAAAAAAAATCAAAGGAATTAAGTGTGTGAAAGATTCAATAAGTGCATGAAATAAGAGTTTGGATCAAAAGAGACTTATGGGACAAAGTCGATGTAAAATGGGGTTTTGTGCATGAGGCATGATTTGAGGTCCAAACTTCGAAAAGTGGAAAAGGCATGAAGTGTGAAAAAGATTCAAAGAAGTGTATGAAATGTGATTTTGGTGCAAAATATACTTACGCACCAAAGGTGACGACAAATGGGGTTTTGTGCGATGCTTCATGATCTTGGGAAACACATTGGGGTTTTTGTGATCAGGGGTCAAAGAGGTCTATAAATCATTGGTGAACCCTTCACATCTAAGTAGATTGAAACTTAGAGAAATCCCAAGCTCTGAGGTGAAAAAAATATTAATAAAATGAAAGTGCGCAAAAGAAATAGAGTTGTGCACAAGAAAGAAAAGTTGCGCACAAGAAGATAGTTGTACACAAGATTGAAGTTTTGTGCAAGAGGTATTTCGCGACAAAAGTTAAATCTTGCGTGCATGGAATAAAATTTACATGAAAGACACTTAAAAGGGTGCACGAAAGATTTGGGGTCTTCTTACATATTTGTGTGTGTGTAAGATAGTTCTGACCGGCTTCTGGGTAAGAAAGAGAAGATTTTTACTTCAAAGAATACACCTGTTTAATTATAAAGAAGCACTGAAATACTATAATACCCTATTTGTGCTAAGAGGGTGCACACGTTCTTGAGGATTGTTTTCCAAGTGCTACATGAGTGTAAGTGTATATCCTACTCATTGTATTCCACATAAAAGGATTGTTTTCTAGTGGATTGTGTGGTACTAGATTCTTTCTGTACCATACCAAGGACATAGCTACTCTTGTTGAGTAGTGAACCATGTAAATCTTGTGTTCCTATGGTTGTGTGTGTTCATCAGGGAAAAAACTCTTTAACAGGAGACGAATGTTGTTTCAAAAAGGAGGAAATATAAAAAGAAAAAGATATCACTGATTCACCCCCTCCCCCTCTCAGTGACACTTAGATCCTGACTGGGAACTTCAACATGGATATTCTATTAGTCAAATAATCACATGTAATATCAATATCCAATTTCATAATTATGTAATTCATAATACCGAACATCATAACCACATAATCAAGGCCTCATTCCAAGACTAAAAATAAGATTTTTTCAAGGCCTTGTGCCAAGACACTAGTTTGTCTAATGAGACCTACCGATGCATCAAGGATTTATAGTGAGCTCCACCCATTACTTACTAAGTCCAATGCATTCCTTATATGAAAATGTTGAAACATAATCTAAACATTCATATTAAAACTAGTATATGAAATGTCAATATTTTAACCACAAACCATGAATAGTATAAAAATAGCACATCCACAGTCAAACATAACTCATTCAATACAATATGAAAGATTTTATTATAATAAATTAACCTCAAATGATAATAATGAAGGATATTTACATAGATGAAAATAATCATCAAAACTATTTGAGATAAATATCCCCCTTTTCTTGAAAATATTTAAAAGTCTCACTATTTATCAAGAAGTAATTTAAAATATATTTTTGAATCAAAGTGTTCCATACCACTTTGAAACTTTTAAAAGTAATTTTAATTTTAAAACATTAATTTATATATAAATAAATCATTAAAACCTTTTTTAAAACATGGACATTAATGAGAAAGATTTAGATGAATAAATTTTTAAAACATTTAAAATGATATTTTAGTTAGAGTTCCTAACCAAATGAGAGACTCTTGAATACAAATAATTGAGGTAATCAAAACTTTATAATATCATGAGAATAAATTTATTCATGATATACTATGTCAAAGTATATTATATACACCATATAAAAGTGAATTGGTTCATAACAACAAAGAAGTCTCAATATAATATAAATTAAGATTAAATCCCTTATAAAGATTGTATCCTTAGGTTAAGGATAAATCAATGAAATAATTATGTGTGAAAAATATAAATACACTAAATATGATTGAATATTTAGGGTAAAACAATCAGAGGACATTCACACATATTCTTATAACAACAACACCAATGACTTGGATGTTTAACTCAATGAATGGAAATTGAGTTAAGATTACTCTTATCAAATTCATATTGATGACTTGAGAATTTATAAATGGAGTGATTATGTGTATCAAAAGTATATACACACAAAGGGGAGTGTAAATTACTACATAAATAAATAAATAGTGATTTCACACATAATCTTGGAGTAAAATAATCAATGAAGTTTGCGTAAAACCCAATGAGTGGAAATTGAAATTATAAATTCCCTTACCGATTAGGTGACTTAAAAAACAAAAACCCCATGAAATAAGGATAATAAAATGAAGATGTAAATACCCATAAATTAAATTATATTACACAAGTAATACAATCATGGGAAGTACATACACCACACAAAAAGAAATAGTAGCAATATAGCATGAATCTGACAGAAATAAGAAGTGAGATGAAAACTCATTACCTTGTACTTTTCCTTAGTTGATGGTATTTTAACCTCCTGTATAATGGTTAAGTAATTGTTATTTAATTATACAGGAACCATATATATAAATATTATATCATATATGATCTTTTAATATTTCTTTTTTAATAATATTTCAGTAGTATCATTGTTTTGGGTGTTAACTGATTCATTTTTCTTTATATGTTTTGTTATGTAAGTCATGTTTGTTATGGATAGGATGTATTTGATTCATATACAGAATGATATTATGTTCTTAAACCTTATTTTTTAATCATAAAATGATATTTATTCTTGAATGTTTATGAGGGGAATGAATCTCATCGCATTCGTGGAGATGGTAATCTGTACGTACGCACGAGCGACAATACCATTCTATTAATGGTGAAATCATATGTAATTGGATGGTATTTCACATATAAATAATAATTGAAATGTTATATTTATTATTTAAATCAATTATACTCATTATTATACCCATCCAAATAATTAAGTGTTGAATAACAAATGACACCACGACGTGGAGACGGTAAGTCGTACGTACGCACGTATGGTGACTTAGTCATTCATAGGATGGATAGAATAATGAATATGGTTGTACCATATTTATAAAAACATCACAGTATGTATAAGGTTCTGGATTTATTATTTTGGTATGGAAACAACAAAGAAAGAGGAAGTGGAAGAAGAAAAGAACATTGAAAGAGGTGATGAAATAATTACCTCTTCTTCGGGTGCTTTCTATTGATTTGATCAAAAGGGCTCCATAGGTTGGATTTATGATAAAATTAAGGCCTCCAGGTTTAATTAAGGGTAGTTGGGAGGATATTTGAGCATACTTTGGCCAAGCCAAATTAATTGGGAGGTGTGATTTTGAGAGAAGGGGAAGTACCCTTTTATAAGAGAGATGAGGGTCACTTTAGGATAACCTTGAAATATTATTTTATTATACAATCATATTTGATTTATAATGGATCCAAAATGATTTATTTTGAGGATAAGGTGGTTATGAGTCTAAATACTCTCAACCAATAGGTTTTAGATAGGTTTAGGTCACTATATTAACTTTATCTTTTAGATTTAACTCTTGGTTAAATAGTTTAACATTTACCATGTCTCCTTGTATTTTTATATTATATGGTTAATAAAATTACTATAAAGTTACAAGAGAACCCCAAGTAGTTCATTATTTATATATAAACTTATCTAAGTCCTTTTTCTGAACCGTAGATTTTTAGAAATATTATATCAATTAATAATATAGTATTTGTTTTAAAAACTCATTTATATCAATTTTGACACTATTTGGAATTTGTTTTTTGTTAAAGTCCAAAAACTTGATTAATTAAAATAATATTTATTTAATCAACCCTAAAATGTCATATTAACCTATAAAATTAGTGTAATTCATCAGAAGTCTCAATTTACATTTATTTTGATATTTATAATATCAATTATTTTAATATTTCATTAATAAGGTAATTAATTCATCGTCATTGTGTCATAATTAAATTTAATTATTTAATGTCTAAAAATTAAAAATAAAATAAAATAATGTAGGAAATATTCTTATATTTCTAATGAATATTTATAGTCAAATTTATCTTATGTATAACCCTATATTAAAAAAAAATAGTTATGAAAATTTGAATTTAAAACGTTTAACTATTCTTTAAATAAAATAATAATAAATGTCCTAATCTAATAAAAGTGGGCCAAATAGGGTCATATTTTATTCCTAAGGTTGATTTTGGTTTAAAACCACTTATAAAATAGAAATATGACATGTGTTAGGTTAATTATAATATCATTTTTACCTTTAATTACCCTATTTACTTTTAACTGTGGTAAATAAAAGTCAAAAGTTATTATTCACCAAAAATTATTTTCATCTTATTGAACCACATTTTAATTACTGATATAAACCATGTCCCTAAGATTTTGGGAAATACAATCCACAGAATCAGTAAAATTACGTTTTATGCAAATTTGCAAATGTGCCTAGAAGGTGGGTAAAAGACGGTTAAAAGTTCAATAAAATTTTATACATCTAATCTTGTTATAAAATGACTCAAATGAATTAAATTTAATTTATATAGGTATTATGTATCTATTTTCACATAAAATAAATTTAATAAAATAAATAATTATTTAAATAAAAATTCGGTTTTAAACAATAACACAGTGTTTTTCACTATTCATCAAAAATCGAAAGTTTTCAGAAAAATACCAAAATTTCACTCTAATATAATTTTGATATTTCAAATTAAAAAATTATGTCTATTTCACCAAATTAAAAACATAGAAGTTGCATTAATTAATTTAAAAAAATATTCTTGTTGTCAAAACCAGAAAGCGGGTTTTGACAAGTAAAAACTATCAAAAGATTGATATGTGTTTATGTTCAATTTAATTGTAAAATTACATACAATGACAAAAACTATATTAAATGATAAAAATATAGTCTAATTATACCTCAAAACCATTCAAATATATAATTTAACACTATAAATTATTTTGATTAAAAAAAAATTTAATTAAAATTTAGTATTTTTTACTACTCATCAAAATATGAAAGTTATCGGAAAAGCAGAGAAAATTTATCCAAACAAAAATTTTATTTCCTTATTTTAAAGAAGAAGTTTATTTCGTCGAATTGAATATATAAAAGTGTCAAATATTGGATTTAAAAATGGTTCTCCATTAAAAGGTGGTAAATTTTCATTTTTTGAAAAATATTTTTTTTATCTAAAAAAATGAATTTGTTCTTATATTATGTCTAAGAAACACATAATATGGGTGTTAAAATTATATAGAGTATATAAAATTCAAAATGAAGTTAATACTATTCATAATCGTTTCTTGAACGGCTAGTTTGGTAAGTCGTTGTGCACTCGAACTCGGTGTTGCATGTAGCGAAAGCTATTGAATTATTTTAAAGAAAATAAATTACTATGAAATCTTGGGGTGTTAAATTCTAACCCACTTTTGGAAATTTATTCCTCAAAATTTTAAAATGGGTCTTGGGAACTTCATTGAAAGTCCCACATCAGAAAACATGGATATAGAAGATAAACTAATTGTCAAGTTCTTATGGAGAGTGATAGAAAAAATGATCATGATAAAGTTAACAATAAGAAAACCACAAACTTGTGATGGGTTAAACAGTCATTAGTTTCCCAGTAGAAAAATTAAATAGAAAAAAAAAATTAAGTTCTATTTCATAAAGTTGAGGAATTTATTTATGATATTGACTAAGAATATAAAGAGATATACTTACTTTTTAAGTAGAGTTTCACCCTTTAATAAATTTCTACCACTAACTCATCTTTTCTCCAAATGATGAGTATTCAAGATGGCTTGGTCACACCTAAAACACTAGAATAAACTTCTAAAGAATCACATAATCCAAAAAGGATAAACTATATATTTCCCTTGTCTTTATAGATTAACCAAAACCAAATGGTTAGTACAAGATCAGATGATACCCAAAATAGATAATCCTTTATAGAAAGAAATACTAATCTTAATTTCCAAAATTGAACAAAAAATACCCAAAGATCAATAAATACCATTCAATAAACAATTGTACTTAAAATCCTTCAATAAAATCCAAACTAAGATTGAAACCCAAAACTCAGAAGAATTTAATCATATAGTCTTTCATAGTAAATCTTAATATTTATCTCTAAATAACATCAACTACTCTTAATGTCTCATACATAAGTGTAATTAACGAAATCACATATTCTCTATGATAGGTTAATCATTTCCATTAATAACCTTAATCTCTATAAAAACATAGATTATTCCAAAATAAAAAAAATCCCTCATTACTCCTCAAATGAAGTTCCGTAGTATTCTATTTTCCTTAGGCATATAGTGTTCCCAATAAAGCGTATATCCTCCAAAATAACATTTTTCACTTAATCACCAAATCATTTTCCTATAATGATGATATCCATTTGATAAAACATAAGATCCAAAATCAAATTATTATTGATCAATAAAATCATTTAACTAAAAATAATTAGTCACACTAACTAGGGACTTCATATAGTCTAGTGGTAGGCGATAAATCCCAATCACACTTTGGTTTTGGGTTCGATTCCTGCAGCTTTGTCCAACACAATGGGTTGTCACATGGTCTGCGTGTTGTCCTTTTTCAAAAACTATATTTTATAACATTCCAATCACACTTTGGTTTTGGGTTTGATTCTCACAGCTTTGTCCAACATGATGGGTTGTCACGCAGTCTGCGTTTTGTCCTTTTTCAAAAACTATATTTTATAACATTCCCAAAATGAGATAAATTCCTCAAAATAACTATAACACAATTTAACCAAAAATTTTGTCTCATACCTAGAATTTTCATCCCAAAAATTAATAACATGTAAGTGCCTAAAATTCAATGATCATATAAACCTAAATGGTTCTTTATAACTATATCCACAAAAGAAAATACAATTCTTCCTCAAATAGAATTTTCACATAACAAACTACATGGTTAAACATACAAGAGAATATTCTTCCAAAGTAATCCCATAAACAAAGATCATTAATACTTTTAAACATTTCACTATCTATCCATTTCCACATAGGTTCTTCCTTGACCAAGAGGTTATCCTATAGAATAGGTCATTCACTTGGGTAATTCCTAGGTCCCCTATATTTATAGTAAATGACTATAAATGGATTCTCGGTATCATTTTTATTTTCTTACATAGTACTCTTAATTTTTCTTCGACAATTCTTTAATTTATGTCCTTTTTTCCCACACATAAATCATTTCTTTGTTCCATTGAGACACTTTCCTAGGTGTCTCCTTCCACATTTCCTGCATGATGTAAATTGAGATTTCTTTTCTCTATGACCTCCACTGCTGGAGCCCTTATCATTCACCGCATCTATTATTTTTTGAGTCTAGAAGTTGGTTAATATATATGTTGTTGATTATATTTTTGGAAAAATAATTCGGCATGAACACGATATCTTTTACACCTATCAACATTCCATTTTGTTTCTCATTTCCACCACCATTCCCACCTTGTACATCATGTTCAATGTTACTATAACTTCCTTGGAATCCAACCATTGACTAAAACTAGAAAGCATTGTGTGAGTAACAATAGTCATAAAATCATTTAGAGAATATCATGACAGCTTATTTTTAATCTAAAACACCTTAGGATTAACCAAGGTTATTTATTTCTCATCTTATATTAAAATCTTTCAAATAGGTTTGTAAAAAAAATGGGAATTATCCTAAGCATAACCCTTGGTAGTGTTATAACCAAGAGTGTATCAAGGCCCATTGTTGGGCACCAGTTCCTGTTCGAGCCTAGCTCAAAGCGTTGTTTTTGGGTTTTACCCCAAGGTACATTTTTGTCAGAGCCGCCTCTACCTATTCATATCCAAATAAGGATGTATTTCTTATAAAACCCACATAATATTTACATTACCAAAAATTTGGGATGTTCTTCTATATTAAGCCCTAAATTCTATCTTAGGTTAATTTTCTCTAATCGGAGTATTTCAAAATCGAGTTTCCAAGGTTTGTAATAAACTTCCTCTTATATCAACTATAACGCCCCAACCCCAGTTACCCAAAATTGGTGCATTATTACATGAAATTGGCATGATACAAGGAATCATGTCCTGAAAGACCGATCAATTTAGTAGACTTGGAAGTACTAGATACATACATAAGTTTTACATTACATCATGAAATAAAAAAAACAACATTGTGTCCCCTTTGAACACTCTTATATCCCTTAACCTATTTCTACAGGTTAATCGTAGTATACTTATTTGCATACTGGGAAAAATAAAACATAATAATGGGGTGAGCTCAAATTCTCAGTAAGGATAAAAATATAGAAAAAACTATCATAAATAACAATAAACATTTAAGGTAATGTATAAGACTAAAACACAAGCCTTTTAAACTTAAACTTTAGAATAATATGGAAAATATAAATCAAATAATTCCATTTACTTATTCACATGGATATTATACTAGTCAAATAATCACATGTAATATCAATATCCAATTTCATAATGATGGAATGCATAATACCTAACATCATAACCACATAGTCAAGGCCTCATACCAAGACTACAAATAAGATTTTATCAAGACCTTGTGCCAAGACACTAGTTTGTCTCATGAGACATACTGATGCATCAAGGAGCTATAGCTAGCTCTACTCGTCACTTACTAAGTCTAATACATTCCTCATATGTAAAGGTTGAAACATAATCTAAACACTCATATTAAAACTAGCATAAAAAATGTCAATATTTTAACCACAAACCATGAATGGTATAAAAATAGCACATCCACAATCAAACATAACTCATTCAATACAATATGGAATATTTTATTATAATAAATTAACCTCAATCAAGAATAATGAAGGATTTTGACGTAGATGAAAATAATCATCAAAACTATTTGAGAGAAATATCCCCCTTTTTCTTGAAAACATTTAAAAGTCTCACTATTTATCAAGAAGTCGTTTAAAATAGATTTTTGAATCAAAGTGTACCATAACCTTTTGAAACTTTTAAAAGGAATTTTAATTTTAAAATATTAATTTCCATATAAATAAATCCTTAAAACCATTTTTAAAACATGTACATTAATGATAACGATTGATAAGAATAAATTTTTAAAACATTTAAAATGATATTTTAGTTAGAGTTCCTAACCAAATGATAGATGCTTGAATAAAAATAATTGAGTTAATAAAGTCTTTATAATATCATGATAATAAAGTGATTCATGATATACTATGTCAAATTATAGTATATACACCATATAAAAGTAAATCAGTGCATAATAACAAAGAAGTCTCAATAGAATGTAAATTGAGATGAAATACATTATAAAGATTGTATACTTAGGTTAAGGATAAATCAATGACATAATTATGTGTGAAAAATATAAATAAACTAAATATGATTGGATATTCAGTTTAAAATAATCAAATAAGATTCACACATATTCTTGTAACAACAACACCAATGACTTGGATGTTTAACTCAATGAATGGAAATTAAGTTAAGATTACTCTTATCAAGTTCATATCGATGACTTGAGAATTTATAAATGAAGTGATTATGTGTATCAAAAGTATATCCACAAAGGGGAGAGTAAATTACTACATAAATAAATAAATAGTGATTTCACACATAATCTTGGAGTGAAATAATCAATGAAGTTTGAGTAAAACCTAATGAGTGAAAATCAAAATTAGAACTTCCCTTACTGATTTGGTGACTTATGAAACATACACCCCATGAAAGAAGGATCATAAAATTAAGATGTAAATACCCATAAATTAAATTATATTGCACAATTAATTAAGTCATGGGTAGTATATACATCACACAAAAAGAAACAGTGGTAATATAGCATGAATCTCACGGAAATAAGAAGTGAGATGAAAACCCCTTACCTTGTACTTTTCCATAGTTGAGAGTATGTTAAACTCCTTTATAATGGTAAAATAATTGTTATTCAATTATACAGGAAACATATACATAAATATGATATCAGATATGATCTTTTAATATTACTTTGTTAATAATATTTCAGTAGTATCATTGTTTCGGGTGTTAACTGGTTCGTTTTTTTTATATGTTTTGTTACGTAAGTCATGTTTGTTATAGATAGGATGTATTTGATTCATATCCAAAATGATATTATTTTCTTAAACCTTATTTTTTTAATCATAAAATAATATTTATTATTTAATGGTTATTATGTGGAATGAATCTCATCGCGTTCGTGGAGACGGTAATCCGTACGTACGCACAAGCGACAATAACATTATATTGATGGTGAAATCAAATGAAATTGTATGGTATTTAATATATACAGAATCATTAATATTTTATATTTATTATTTACATCAATTAAACTCATTATTATACCCATACAAATAATTAAGTGTTGAATAAAAAACTACACCACGACGTGGAGATGGTAAGTCGTACGTACGCACGTATGGAGACTTTGTCATTCATAGGATGGATAGAATAATGAATATAGTTGTACCATATTTATAATAACATCACAGTATGTAGAAGGTACTGGAGTTATTATTTTGGTATGGAAACAACAAAGAAAGAGGAAGTGGAAGAAGAAAATAACATTGAAAGAGGTGATGAAATAATTACCTCTTCTTCAGGTGCTTCCTTTTGATTTGATGAAAAGGGATACTTAGATTGGCTTTATGATAAAATTAATTCCTCTAGGTTGAATTGAGGGTAGTTGGGAGGATATTTTATCAGGGGTTGTCTGAGCCAAATGGATTTTCAGGTGTGATTTTGAGAGAAGGGGAAGTAACCTTTTATAATAGATGTGAGGGTCACTTTAGGAAAACCTTGAAATAATATTATATTATACAATCATATTCGATTTATAATGGCTCTAAAAGAATTTATTTTGAGGATAAGGTGGTCCTGGGTCAAAAAACTCTCAACCAATAGGTTTTAGACAGGTTTATGTCACCATATTAACCTTATCTTTTATATTTAACTCTTGGTTAAATAGTTTAACATTTACCATGTCTCCTTGTATATTTATATTATATGGTTAATAAACATACTATAAAATACCAAGAGAACCCCAAGTGGTTCATTATTTATAAATATATAATTATTTAAGTCCTTTGTCTGAACATTATATTTTTAGAAATATTATATTAATTAATAATATAGTATTTTTTTTAAAAACTCATTTATGTCAATTTTGATACTATTTGGTATTTGATTTTTGTTAAAGTCCTAAAAAATTTATTACTTCGAATGAAATTAATTTAATCAACCCTAACATGTCATATTAACCTATAAAATTATTTTAATTCATCATAATTCTCAATTTACTTTTATTTTGATATTTATAATATCAATTATTTTAATATTTCATTAATAAGGTAATTACAGCATCATCATTTTTTCATAATTAAATTTCATTATTTAATGCCTAAAAATTATAAATAAAATACCATTATGTAGGAAATATTTTTATATTCCCAATGAATATTTATAGTCAAATTTATCTTATGTATAACCCTAAATTAAAAATGTTTTAGTTATGAAAAATTGAATTTAACACTTTTAACTCTTCTTTAAATAAAATAATAATAAATGTCCTAATATAATCCAAGTGGACCAAATAGGATCATATTTTATTCCTCAAGTTGATTTTTGTTGAAAACCACTTATCCAATAGAATTATAACATGTGTTAGGGTAATTATAATATCATTTTTACCTTTAACCCTATTTACTTTTAATTGTGGTAAATAAAAGTCAAAAGTTATTATTCACCAAAAATTATTTTCATCTTATTGAACCAAATTTTACTTAATGATGTCAACTATATCTCTCGGATTTTTGAAATTAAATTCACAGAAGAGGTAAAATTGGATTTTATGCAAATTTGCAAATGTGCCTAACAGGTGGGTAAAAGACGGTAAAAAGTTCAATAAAATTATATACATCTAATATTGTTATAAAATGACTCCAATTAATTACATTGAATTTATATAGGTATTATGTATCTATTTTTAATTAAAATAAATTTAAATAAAATAAATAATTATTTAAATAAAAAGTCGGTTTTAAACAATAACGCAGTGTTTTTCAATATTCATCAAAAATCGAATGTTTTCAGAAAAATCCCAAAAAATAACTCTAATATAATTTTTATATTTAAAATTAAAAAATAATTTCTATTTAACTGAATTAAAAATATAGAAGTTTTATTAATTAATTTAAAAAAATATTCATGATTTCAAAACCAGAAAGCGGGTTTTTGAGACGTAAAAACTATCAAACAATTGATATGTGTTGTTGTCCAATTTAAATATAAAATTACTTCCAATGACCAACATTGAATTAAATGATAAAAATATATTCTAATTATACCTCAAAACCATTCAAATATATAATTTAACACTATAAATTATTTTGATTAAAAAAGTTGTTTTTAATTAAAATTTAGTATTTTTCACTAGTCATCAAAATATGAAAGTAATCAGAAAAGCATAAAAAATTTATCAAAAATAATTTTTTATTTTCTTCTTATAAATAATAAGTTTAATTTTTCAAATTTAATATATAAAAGTGTCAAATATTGGATTTAAAAATGGTTCGTCATTGAAAGGCGGTAAAATTTCATTTTTTGAAAAATACTTCTTTTATCTAAAAAATTGAATTTGTTCTTATATTATGTCTAAGAAACACATAATATGGGTGTTAAAATTATATATAGTATATAAAATTCAAATTTTAGTTAATACTATTCATAACTGCTTTTTGAACGGCTAGTTTGGTAAGTCGAGTGCGCTCGAACTCAGTGTTGCATGTAGCACAAACTATTGAATTACTTTAAAGAAAATAACTTACTATTAAATATTGGGATGTTACATTTCTGATCAAATTAAATCCTATAAGATTAATTTAATGTATTTGGGAGGATATTTGGGTAGTTTTTTCTGAGACAAATGGCTTTGTAGGTGTGAATTTAAGATAAGGGGAAGTACCCTTTTATAATGGAGGTGAGGGGTACTTTAGGAAAAGATTGAAATATTATTTTATTATAAACTTATTTTCAGTTTCTAATAGATTAAAATGGATTTATTTAAAGAATAATTTGGTTATGGGTATATATCCTCTCAACCAATAGTTTTTAGACAAGTTTAGGTCACCATATTAACTTTATCTTTTAGATTTAACTCTTAGTTAAATAGTTTAACTTTTACCATGTCTTCTTGTATTTTTATACTACATGGTTAATATAGTTACTATAAAATGACAAGAGAACCTAAAGTGGTTAATTAATGACATATATAACATTATCTAAGTCCTTTTTCCTAGTCTTATATTTTTAATAATATTGTATCAGTTAATAAAATAGTATTTGTTTTAAAAACACATTTATGTCAATTTTGACACTATTTAGTATTTGGTTTTTGTGAAATTCATAAAAACTTGATTACTTCTAAAAATAAATTTAATCAACCCTAAAATTCCATATTAACCTATAAAATTTTTTTATGGCATAAAAACCTTTAAATTATATTTATTTTAATATTTATAATATCATTTATTTGATTCCTTCCTTAACAAGAAAAATACTGCATCATTATTGTGTCATAAATAAATATATTTATTTTATGTCTAAAAATTATAAATAAAATATCATGATTTAGTAAATATTTTTATATTTCTAATTACTATTTATAGTCAAAGATATCAATTATATAACCCCATATAAAAATAGTTTTAGTGAATGATATAATTTAAAGTTATATTTTTCTATACTTTAAATTAATTCTTATAAAATGTCATTTTCACATCCAAGTGGCTCCATGGGGTCCCAAAATCAACCCAACAAATATCATGGTATTAAATGTCTCATCCAATAATATTATGGCAGGTTTTATGGTAGTTTAATATTATTACAATATTATTTTTTACCTTTATTTACCAGATTTACCCTTTAACCATGGTAAATAAAATAATTACTGAAGTTACTATTTATAATGTCCAAAAATAAAAGGTACCTATTTAAAAAATTTGTACCTTATTATTAAAAATATGGAATATAATTTTCCAAATTCAAAATACAGAAGTTTCATTAATTAATTTAAAATTAATTCCTGTTGTCAAAACCAAAAAGCTAGTTTTTAAGAAGAAAAAACTATCAAAAGATTGACATGTGTTTATATGCAATTTAAATGTGAAATTACTTCTAATGAACTACCTTATATTAAATGATAAAAATATAATCTAATTATACTTTAAAACCAATAAAATTTATAATTTAACACTATAAATTATTTTGATTAAAAAAGTTTTATTCAATTAAAATTTAGTATTTTTCACTATTCATCAAAATATGAAAGTTATCCAAAAGTTCCAAAAATTTATCCAAACTAAATTTTTATGTTATTATTATAAATAATAATTTAATTTCATAATATTTAATATATAAAAGTTTCAAATATTGGATTTAAAAATGGTTTGTCATTAAAAGGTGAAAAACTGTATTTTTTGAAAAATACTTGTTTTATTTGAAAAATTGAATTTGTCCTTATATTATGTCTAAGAAATAAAAAAGATGAATTTTAAAATTATATGGGATATATATAAAATTAAAATTTTGGTTAATACTATCCATAACTGCTTTTTAAACGGCTAGTTTGATAGGTCGTGGTGAACTTGAACTCGGTGTTGCATACTTCGTACGCTATTGAATTCTTTAAAAAGGAAGCATACCGTGGAATCTTGGGGTGTTACATTTTAGAATTAATATTCCATCGTTGGTATCATCTACTATTGTATGAGTGGCTGATTGGATACCTTGGTAGAAGGTTTACAACTGGATCCACACATCTAGTCCATGATGTGGGCATTTCCTAGTAAGTTATTTAAAGTGATCTCAGGCCTCCCGGGTTGATTCTCCATCTGTTTTAGAAAAAAATTAAGTTCATTTAGAAGTTTCCAAGTCTGTATAGGTAGAATATATTTATCCTAAAACTTCTTGTATAGTTCATCCCAAGTCATTATTGACTCATGATCTTGACTTTTAAGACAATACTTGGATATATCATGTAAATAGAATCGGAATACCCATTATCAGATTGAATCATAGGATACTCCCTAGTTGAAAAAGGTATCACGAGTTTCTAGGAAGTTTTATATGTGTTCATAAGGATCCTCACTATGAATTCTATTGAACTAACTCATGTTTTGGATCATACTAATGAGTCCAGGCTTGATTTCAAAAGTATATGCCTAGAGAGGGGAGCGCACAATACTGGGTGTGGCACCATTGATTGATGGAAATTCATAATCCACAATGGTGTACTCTATTTTCATGTTGGATTGTTATCCTTAAAGTGAAGGTGACACATATTGAATGTTGGGTGGGTTGGGACCTATAGTATTTTTGTGGTCTTCTATGCTTGAACGACACTGTGCAGAAAGGTACCTTTCAATTTGAGGTTCGAAGGTAAGAATTCTTTGGGAATAAAGGCTCCTTGAAAGAGACATGGGGACCTAAATTGTGCACTAGTCTGCAAGAAGAAGTGCTCAGTGGCGTGAAAAATAAATGATAAATAATGAAAAGATAAAGGGTATGGTTGAGGTAATACTAGGTTCATGTTGAAGGTTCCTGTGCCTAGGTACAATAAAACCGATTCCCCAACAATGGTTCCAAAATTTTATGCACCCATACAAGTTGTTTAATTCATGTAGGTTGTGTTAATATTATAATTTTCATATATCCCTAACTAAACTTTCTACAATGACTTAGTATAGTGATAGTGTGTGTTTGATCCCATGAGGAATGTTTTGGGTGGCAAGGAACCAAAACTTAGAACCCTTTCTGTAGTATTCATCATGAGTTTGTTTGGGTTTTGATTTGATTAATTATATTGAGTATGTATTCAATAGTAAGTTAGGGATTATGATTAATTTCATGGTATGATTAAAAAAGGATAAACTTGATCATAGCTTTGAATATTCTTATGTCTTAGGTTATGAAGCAGTGCAAAGATCAATAGTTTCTTATGGTCAAACCAACTAGATCTATATAAGATGCAACTATTCCTCATTCCTAATATATCTGACATCCTAGATGCATTAATACTAGCTTCTATGTAAGAAATTATTGTAGGCTAATGTCAATAGCCTACTCGACTCCAATTAGGTCAGGTTCATTAATTTAAACTTACCATGGTTAGGTTTGCCTAAAATAATTTAATAAACAATTGTTATATAACCTATTTTCTAGCCTTAGGGTTACCAAGTTATAAATGGTATATTCATTAAGTTTATAACACCCCTACTCTTGAACCTTTCCCTAAGCATCTTATCCACTCATGATGGTAATAATCGATATTGAAGAAAAAATTATAAACATGCTTGGTAAATTAAGAGAATAGTTGAAACATGATAGTTTTTAATCAAGGGTTGTAGAATCAAGTAGTTTAAAATCAGATTTATAAATCAATCAATCAACCACTTATTTGAAACAGTAAAAAATCAATAACTTATGGTGGATCCACTGTCAAATGGAAACGATAATGTTAAATGGAATTTGAAATGGTAAAGTGTGAAAATGGAATATATAATTCATGTAGAACAATCAAATTCACTTCAATTCAATAAAAATAGTAAAAGGAATTATTTAGAGTTGAGTTAGGAGAGAATAGAATGGAGAAAAATGATAGAGTATGAGAGAGAAAATGAGAGAAAGAAAGTTATGCATTGTTGTATGCGTGATGGAAAGTAAATAGTTGGGATATTACATGATGTAAAAACATCTCACTTAATGTAATCTTGATCCATGGTTTTCTCCATGTATTTTGGGTCTGGCATGAATCTCATCCTAAATCTTGGAAATTCATATATTCGACTCATCTCACAACCTGTAACTGGTCTTCGTGACATGCTTCTCCTCATGACTGGATCTTTAAGCTAGAAGTGGTATTTAAGCATTACATGATGTGTATTGGAGATTCATCTTTTGTAATATTTTCATGACTCATAATTTCTTCATGACATTCTTTAAAAATTATGAAATGTTGTGAATGACTCTTACATATCATGTAAGTGAATTTCATGATGTGTAATAATCATTTTTTGGACTGTTTCTAGAGTTTTTTCTTTGGAGTCTCAGAAACCTATTATCTATAATAATCAACGCATACCCATTATAATATAGAATAAAACATGAACAATATTTAATTAAATTTATTCAAAATTTATATACAATTTCATATGATCATTTATGATCCCTTATTATTCTAATAAGGTGTTATGGTTTCATTGGAAAAAGGTAATTGATTCTGCACCATTCCTTTGATTTGGCATAGCACTTAGTTCTTGTGGTTTTTAAAAAATTTTCCTTATAAAAGTGGTTCCTATATAGATTATATTTTATGCTTTATAAATAATTTATAATGTTTCATGTTTTGGTACTTAACATAAAAATGATTTCAATGATACATGTTTAATACTTTTCTAAAAAAAATATTCTGTGTAGAAGAGGTGTTTGATAAAAAAAATTGTGGTTTATTATGTTTCAAATGGATTTATAAAGAATGTTTTGGATGGTGTTTGATTTTTATAAAGGTAAATTTAATAGTATTCAAGTGTTGTTTTTCAGAATCTATATTTTATGCACTAAAGGTATTTTATAAAATGTTATAATAATTTTTTTTATTCAAATGGATTTATGAGTGATTTTATGAGATATATTTTATTTTTATAAATATAATTTCATGGGTTTATAATAGATATTATGATTTTAGAGGAATGTTTTTCAATTTTTTTTATTATTATGGATGGTTGATTACCACTTTTATATGTTCCCCTTAATATTATTGGTGTAATTATTGGATATGATTTGTTAATATTTCTTATATGTAATTGATAAATGGGTTATTGATTGGATGATGCTTGGGATATGACATGAGAGTTTACAAGAATATATTTTATTCGTTTCTTTACGTTTGAGATTGATTGGGTTTACCTAGGATCCTTAGGTAACTATGTGGGAAATCAATGATGATTGTTGTAGTAATTTATTATTATGATTTGGAAAGTGTGTCCCTAATTTTGTTCATGGCCTTTCTAGAGCTTTCTACCTGGTGAGCATAATGAGGTAAGTCTAGTTATATTTCTACAGTATCACATTATAGGCTGGAGGATAGTTCCACTTAGAAAGATCCTAGATTATCCCTATAAACATGATGTTTTTATCCCATGTCATGATTTACATTAGGATTTGGTTTAATTTATATTTTAATATAACTTATGATATATGTTTATGTGATTACTATGGGTTCTTTCTAACTTACTTCATTATTATACTCATTTCCAAAGTGAAAATAATTTTGAAAATAAAATGAAATGTGAATGGTTTTCCTCTTTATATATAGAAACAATGGTATTTTCTAGTTTTATTTCAAACTATCAATTTTATTTTAGATTATAAAAAGGAATTAAATAGATTTCTAGTAGTATCCCACTGGGTGTTATCTCACACTCTATATACACACTTTCATGTGTATATAGACTTAGTTTCATCAAATATAGGTAAATGAAAAGGATCGTTATCCTTTCATGGTGTTACTTATATATCTCTTTTATGTTCTGGTGATAGTGATTCTCAAGTGGTGACTAAGGGTCATAAGGATATGGTTTGTATGGTATGTTGGGACTTTTGGATTATTTTAGGATGCATCATGTACTATTAATAACCATTATCATTTCTATTCCTATTCACTTGTATATTTTTACATATCATGTATTACTTGTTTAAATTTTGTTCACTATGAAATTTTTATATGTTAACATTGATCAAAAATACTTATTCCATATTTTTTTTGGTTTATTATTTGGAACTATTGATTTTTTAGCATGGATATCCAATGTATGGATACATCATGTAAGATTCTCAATAAGGATCTAATATGAATATATTTAGAGGTTAAAATCATTCCCATAGTGTATGTTTGATATGATTAGTGCTTGAAACTTTCCTATGGATATTGGGAATGTGTTTTAAAACTTATGGTGTATTAACTTGGGTGATGTGATGGGTTTATTTGGGTATTTTTGTTACAAGAAAAATAATTTATGTCAAGAAATTTCAAAAAAAAAATAGGATGGAAGGATCATTTCTTTATATCCAGCAACTAAAAAATATATAAACCTTTATAAAATAAAGATAATTAATCAGCCTCCATATCCTCTAAGAGCTAAAGTTGGAATCCCAATGTTCAAAACCAATCATTAAAAATCAAAAGAACCAATTAAGAGAGGACATCTACTACTAATTTGATTCATGATCTATGTGTTAAAACATTTCCATATCCATTGACCAAGAAAGGAACTTGATCTCTTAAAGGAAAAAACAATGAAAAACACATACATATTTTCTAATTCATGAAAAAACTCCTATAAATACGACTTGAAAAATAATTTAGATCAAGAGAAAATGAAAGAAAATCGCACTTTTAAAAGAATATCTCATGATTCTTCCTCGAGGAAATTATCCACATAATAATGGTTTTTCATGGCTACCACCACCACTCTAGAGTAATCCCTAGCTACTTCCAAGACACTAAAACTTTCCCTTCCAAACTGAGTAGGTACATTCACATTTACAATAATATAACCTTAAATAATAAGACACCACATGAGCTTCACTAAGGAGTTATTAATGCTTAAAGATACCTTAAATAATTTCCAAAAATATAAATCCTTTTCCACTAAATTGTAATATGAATCATCCTCCCCTTGGTATATTAGATGATTTGGCCCTCCCACAACTATATAAAAGTATAACCATATGTCCCACCATAATGAATTTTACTCATTATAAATAAGAAATAATCATCTCCTAGAAGAAGTTGTCCCCAAAATCTTATCCCCATAGACCGTAAATTCTAAACTTCTATTTTTTAAAGGATATTGTTGAAAAACATGGTTAGATTCTCCCCTCTACTGGTAGTAACAATAAAATGTTTCCATATTCATTCCTCACCTCTACAGTGACATCCCTATAGGTAAATCCTTGTATAGAATACTTTAATAGAAAATATTCCCCTTAGATAAAATGATAAGGCCCAAAATCTGATAAAAATAGAAAACTAAATGAGACTATACCATATGGTCCATCTCCATCTAAATATCTAGTAGCAAGAAACTGTAAAGTGACCGAGTATGCATACTGCACTAAAAACAACATGAAGAATTAGGTAACCATATTAAATAATTATAAGAATCAAAAAATAATAAATGTATTTTTTTAATCTATTTATAATAAAACTAAATAAAAATATTATACACTATAAAAACACTCACCAACGCCCATCCAAGCTAATGATATTAGAAAATACCCAAAATATAGTTGGTGTGGGAATCCAATTATCCTTATAAACTTAGATATATTCCATTTCCAACTCTCCACATAAACAATTTCTCAAAAATCTCCCTAACTTACACCATCCCTCACCAGATATATAAAGGACTTTCCATAATATTATTTTAAATGAATTTATAAAAATATATGTATTTTTTATTAAAAACTCTAAACCATTAGGATTTTAAGTCATAAACAAGCATCCACACATTTTTTGGATAACAAATCCAAATTAAATGCATAAAGTTCCATCATCCCCCCCTACACACACATACGTGATCATTATCTTAAAAGAGAATATCATTTTAACCCAATAGAGAGTCCTAAAACTTTAATTTTCCCCCACTAATAATTATAGATTAAATAATTCAAAGAATAATATAAAATAAGAGGAATATGAATGAATATAATTGAAAATATAAGAAGAGATAAATACATAGTATTAATTAAACCCCCTTCTTGATTTTGATAACAATCTCCCTTTCCATATTTATAGTATATGAGCTACCCTCTCCTTCATCCATCTGAAAGTCTCAATATGATACTTGCCAATAATTGAGCAGAAACCAAGATAAAAATCATGTTGTTTAATATCCTAAGAACCAAATAGATATTTAAACTCATTTCTAGATAACTCAGGTGTGTTAGGACTAAAAAATAAACCATAATTTTCAAAATATACTTTCTACTTTGAAAAAGAGTTTATACACCTTTAAGACCTTTAGCAAAGTCTCAAACTACCTATAAAAAACCAAATATATTAACCCATAACCTATGTATAATTTATTACATTATAATAAGATACAAGGGATCACATCACTAGGGATTGATCTATTTAATAGTATTGAATAACTATATACATACATGATTCTCATATTGCATTGGAATTATAAAAAAACATAACATAAGAAACATTCTCACATCCTTGATATTATTCATAATATACTTATTCATATTAGGGTTAATTGAAAAAAAATAAATGGTAAGATCATATACTCAGTAAGGATTATATAAAATGGAATACATCAAGAATAAATAAGGAATAATCAATTTAGTGAGGTAAAAAATTGAAAACGTGTTATTTAATCAATGGATTAATCATGAAATTCATCCATAGATAATATAAATGCAATGATATCATGGATAATAATAACTAAATTACTAATAAATTAAATTCTTAAGGTTGTATTTCATGATTTTATACATCATGATATCTTACTTTCTTGGCCTTATTCCAATACAATTTAATCGATGGGTAGGTATATATTAAAAACCCATGTAATAACTTTGGCCAACTTGTTTGTCTCATGAGACATGTCAATGTATCGAGGGGATATCTATAACCGGTACCCACCCATCATTTCATGTACAATTAATTCCTAATATATTTAAGGATAAATTTAATTTATATACAATATTTCTTATCAATAAATATCTATATTGAGGAAAGAATACAGAATATTATGATTTCCCCAGTTAATCAAATATCTTTCATATTAAAATGCTATATATAGAAATGGTATACGATTTAAGAAATAATCGTATCCATAATAAAAATAATATTTATATTTGAGATAAATTTAATGTCCAATAAAAATTATCATAATAAAGTGAATTTTTCAAGAGAAATTGAATGACAAAAAATTAATAAGAGATAAAAGATGGTCATCAATTTATCATAAATATAGGTTTTAAAATATAGTTATGTCCTTTGGAGAAATAATAAAATGGAATAAAAACAATACAATAATATTTAATTTAATAGTTTTCTTTTTAAAACCAGGTAAAACTTGTATAATAATCTAAAATAGTGTAAACTGGTTATGGCGGAGGGAAAATCTATTAACATCATATATGTTAAAAAAATATTCCTTTTAAATTTTTGTAAATAAAGTTGAAAATGATCCATTTGTAAAACATTATAAATATTTATTTCAAACCATATAAAAATTCATTGATAATATAAAATATCCTTAATAAATCATTTTATTTAATAAATATTTCTTTTGTATAACTATTTATAAAAATATGGACATAGAAGAAAAATATACCCGATCAAAAGTGAGATAAGATATTCTTTTATTTTAAACATTTATTTTCATTATTAAAGTGAAAAAGAGAGATAAATTTGGAATAAAACGTGGGAACTAATTATATATCTATAGGATAAGAAAATATATAGAGTTTAAAAAGAATATATTATAATATTCCTTCAATGAAAATAAGAGAAATCCCAAAAAAATGTGATTGTAAAATAATTTTTTACATCTTTGGTAACTATTAAATTGTAACCCATTGAAGGAGTAAATTTGAATTGAAAATTTAATCATAATTAATAAATATATATTCATGTTAAACACATCATAGGGTTAGTATGTATACCAAATAAAAATAAATAAGTGTATAATACTAAATATGTCACATTAGAGTGGAAATAGAGATGAAATCCCTTACCTCGAGTTCAAATTGCCTCGTAAATGATTTTAAACTTTAATATAATATATTTATATTAATTATAATTAAATAACATAATCATATACATATCTATAATATCATATATTATCTATTTATAACATCTTATAATCCATTTGTTAACAATATTTTAGTATTATCATTGTTTCAAGTGTTAACTACTTCATTTTTCATGTATGATTTGATTAAGTAGTTATGGTACTTATATATTGATCATGGTTATATCATCTACATAATTTTGATAATTATATGAAAATAATAAAAAATCATTATATACATATTTAAAATCATCCATGAAAAATGAACATGATAAATGAATCACATCGCTTCATGGAGATGGTAGGTCATACATATGCACGAGAGACATTATAATTTTTTACGGATGAAAGGGTATTGAAGTATATGATAAATTATACTTAAATAATTATAATTATTTCATAATCATATATATTAATTATTTTCATCATTATTACAATCCATGTGAGGTGGTAATGGAAAACAAATTACATTGGTTCGCAAGGCGGTAGTCTGCCATACACACAAGTGATGGTTTTGTTTACCATTTTATGGAGAAGGAGATGGATAATTATTATGATATAAATATAATAACATCTTTATATATTTTATATATTGGTGTTATTACATTTTAATTGTCATAACATAATTGAATTTGGTAAAAGAAGAATAAAAATGAAATTTCTTGGTGTAGATGATTACATATTCTTTGAAAGAGGTCCTTTAAATCTATTATTAAGGAGCCTAGGCTTGTTATTTTTGGAATAAAAAACCTATATTACTTGTATAAGTATGTTTATAAGACTTTTTTGGTAGGTTTTGGTCAAGATAAGTGGCTCCATGTGGCATATAGAACAGAGGATAGGTGGAACCTTTTTATAGTGAATGAAAGGACGCACATGGAATTAATAAAAAGATTTAAATATTATAAATTCATTTTTAGGTGTAAGTGGAACCATGCATCCATAATTTAAATTTGGAGATAGTATATGGTTTAAATATATTAAAATAATAAAAGTTTTACAGGCTATGTGTTATTTTAAACCTTACCTTTTGGTTTACCCCTTGGTTAAATAATTTTAACCATAAATACAGTAACAACTTTTTCAATCTTAAAGGGTTATAATTTCACTTATAAGGTATAAATTTTCCTATAAATTGATAATGGATGAAATTTTCAAACAATTCTAATACTACTTTTCTGCTTGAAATATTTTTATTATTTTTGAATAATTTAATAAAATATTATTTAATATAAAATATAATTAAATTCATTTTAAGAACTATTCACATAATTTGACTTTAAAGACATAAATAAAAATATGTAATTATAATATAATCAATCTCCTCATAAAAAATATAAGTTTAATTTTTTTTAAAATTATACACTTTTATTTTTCACTTCTTGCACAAGTACTATGTCAGCGTTGTATAAGCATTTAAGCTAATTATATTGTCACCAAAAATTAGAAATAAATTACCACAATAAAAATAGATTCATTATTCAAATAATAAAATTTAATATTATATAAAAACTTATTTCTATCTCTATTTTAACTTATAATATAAATTTAATGTCAAGAGAGTGGCATTTTGTATTTTTCTTTACTTAAAATAATGTAAATGTCATTATCAAAGGAAAATAGAACCAAAATGACATATATTAAAAAAAATTATATATATGGTTCAACTAATATCATAAAATAAAATAAATTAAAGTGTTGAATATATTTTTAATTCCATGTTATATTATTTTTAACCTCAATTACCTGATTTACCCTTTACTTAAGTAATAAATGTTACCATGATTACTATTCATAATGAATAAAAATAAAAGGGGGATATTTAATAAATTTAAACCTAACGATTAAAAATATGGAATCCAATTTATCAAATTAAATTCCTCTAATTTTTAGAAATTAATTTAAAAATTAAACCCCCAAAATGTGATGAAAAATGGTTTTCCATAAAAATGCATGTTTAATCCTAAAAATTAATTTATATCAAAATCATGTAAAATTCTAGACCTATTGGAATTAATTAGATTGTTTTAAATATAATAGATCTTATATCACTTTATTAACAAATAAAAATAGAATTTACTTTTAAATTACTTGATTTAAGCAAAATAAATGATTGTTTTACAAAAAATATATATATATTACTATTTACTAAAAAATAAATCTTTTTAGAAAAATTCAAAATAAATTAACCTAATATAATATTCAAATTATCATTTTAAAAATAATATAACTATCACATAATACTATTTTAATAATTTTTCTTTGTTTTTTTTAACTCATTATTGTGTGTAAATTAAGTTATCAAAGAAATTAGATTTATTTAAAGAAAAATATATCATAAAATCTAGGGGTGTTAAATTCTACACCATTATAATATTTTATCCCTTGAAATTATGTCACTCTAAAACAAATAATTGAGGATATATATACCTCATAACATCCTCAAGTTCCCCGAAAGATTCCTTAAATTTATAGTTTCGTCACAAAAATTTGACTAGATGAGTGGTATTTTTTGTATCACTTTCTCTCTATGATCCAGAATCTCCAGTGGTTATTCCTTATAATATAGATATTTCTCCAATAATAAAACCTCTAAGTTTAGTATATGTGAAGTAACATGTATGTACTTCCTCAATAGAGATATGTAGAACACATCATGAACTTAAGAGAGATTCAATGGAAGTGCCACGTGATAATCTTCCATCCTGATGTGATCAAGAATTTTAAAGGGGGCAATAAATTTGGGGCTTAGATTTTACTTCTTTCCAAATCATGTAACCTTATTCCATGGAGATATTCATAGAAATACCTTATCACCAACTTTGAACTCAAAATATTACTAATGATTGTTAGCATAATGTTTTTTAACTCTGATCTTCCTTTATGTGTTGTTGAATGGATCTAACATTATATACCATTTCATCAAGTAGATCAGGTACTAATAAATTTCTTTCTCCAACTTCATCCCAATACATTGAAGTTCTTCACTTCCTTCTATAGTATACTTCATAAGGAGGCCATCAAAATGCTCTAGTGAAAGATATTCTTGAAAGAAAAATCTACCAAAGGAAGGTGTTGATCCCAACCACTTTTTGAATCCATATAGAAATCACTCAACTTGTCTTCTATAGTTATAATGTTCCTCCCAAACTTTCCATCTATCTTAGGATAATATGTAGTACTGAAACCCAACTCTATATATAAATCCTTCTAAAGGTTTCTCCAAAAATTCAATGTAAACATCATATATCAATCATATTCGAATGAGAGTGGTGCTCCATGCAATCTCACAACTTCATTAATGTATAAATGAGTAAGATAATCAAGAGATAAATATTTTTAGTAGTGATAAAATACACTGATTTCATAATTCAGTTTACTATAACCCAAATAGCATTATGATCTTTAGATTTTTTTGGGTGTCTGATGATAAAATCCATGGTAATTTTTTTCCATTTCCTACTCGGTATGGGTAATTATTGTAACATACCTTATAATTCTATATCTTGTCCTTAATTCTTTGAAACACCAGTAATTGTAATACATACTTTGAAATATCCCTTTTCATGTTATCACACCAACAGCTGGTATTGAAAAAAACATATATTTGGTTTCTGAACCTTATTATTCCAGTATGATCATGATTAAACTTAGGAAAATTCCTCACCTTCTTATTTAATTCCAAATCTTCCTTTTATTCCTTATTAATTCCCTCATGGATGGATGGTTTAACATTCATCTCAAAAAGTTATTATATGTCTCATTTCCTCATGATTTCAAGATCCAACTTCTAAAAATCTATAAATATTAGATCTCTTTCAATCCTCATCATGGAAAAATAAAATCTTCTTTCTAATTTAGTGAATTTTCCACCTTGTTTTCTTTCCTAGGGTGGTAATGTATTGATAATTAATAATATTTGATCAACTCCAACCATATTATTTGGTGCATATTCAACTCAATCTATTTAAATATATACTTCAAACTTTTATAATCACTATATATATCACAACTTTCACCATAAAAATAATTCTTCTATATCTTACAATAAAAAATTACCACTACTAGCTCCAAATCATGAGTTGGGTAATTTTTCTCATGAATTTTCAATTGGATATAGGAATAATAAATCACCATATCATTTTTCATGAGTACTCATCTCAGTACCTTATTTTATGCATTACTATATATTACAAACCCTTCTCTAATATAGGGTAGTGTAAGTATAGGAGTGTTGACCAGCCTTCTATTTATTTATTTGAAATTATCTCCACCTTAATCTATCCATAAGAACTTGGATCCTTTTTAGGTAAACTTGGTGAGTGGATTATATTGTCATCATAAATCTCTATCAAAGCATCAATAATATTCATCAAACCCAAGAAAACTACAGATCTCAGTTATAATGGTTGTTTTAGGCCATTTATTAATAACTTCCATCTTTTATGGATCCAATTATATACCCTCACTTGAATTATATGACCTAATAATGAGACTTTTTATAGCCAAAATTCACACATAGTAAATTTGTAATATTGATTCTTCTTTCTCAGAGTCATCAATACAATCCTCAAATTTTCTTCATGATCTTCCTTAATATTTGAATATATAATAATTTCATCTATAAATACTACCACAATCTGATCAAGGTAATATCTAAAGATTATATTCATTAAATCCATGAAGATATAAAGATAATTGGTAAGTAAAAATGGCATTACTATAAATTCATAATGACCATAATACATATGGAAGGATATCTTAGGTATATCCTACTTATTTAACCTTAGGTAATGATATCCAAATAAATGATAAACATTGGAAAAATATTTAAATCCTCTTAATTGTTCAAACATATCATTGATATAGGGTAGAGAATACTTTTTCTTAATGGTGATTTTTTTAAGTTTTTGATAATTAATGAAAAGGCGCATTGACCAATATTTCTTCTAAACAAAAATAATTGGTACACCTCATGGTGAATCTCTAGTCCAGATGAATCCATAATCTAGATTCTCTTAGATTTTATTATTTAATTCCTATAACTAAATTAGGGCCATTCTATATGAAGTCTTTAAAATAGTTGTAGTACCAAGTATGAGTTCTATTGAAAACACAACTTCATGATTCAGGGGAATACTAAGAAACTTTTTAGGAAATACATTAACAAACCTTCATAAAATAAGAATATCTTCAATGTTTATTTTCTCCCTAACCATCAAAGATAAACATCCCTCAGAAATATGTAATAAAACTCATAAAATGGAAGCAATTTATATTTAGGTTTATCCTCGCTTTAGACTATCATAGGTTGATTTGGAATATCAAATATAACTTCCCTTTATCCAGAATTAATATGGGATATATAATGAGAGAGTAAATCCATTCCCAAAATTATATCAAATTCAACTTGAGGAAGAATAACAAGATTTAAAGGAACACATTCCTGTAAATTCTTATTGGATAGGAGTTATATTCTTGATATGTGATCATCATACCAATAGTATTTTTCACTCCCAACTCAACATCTAATAATTGAGTTGGTGATGTGATTCCCTTATAAAATCCTTCATATATAAAAGAGTGTGTAAAAGCTAAATCAAATAAAACATTTGAACTTATAGATTGGATGATAAGTATACATTTCACCACATCTATTTGAACTTCCAATTTGGATGTAGTAATTTCATATTCTTATCTCTCTCCCCTTACATTATTCTTTGGTAAGTTCCCTTGATTCTTGGGGTACTGGTTTGAATAATAAATCATCTATTTACTAATAAATAACTATATATAAGTAGTTTATTTATTTTAATTACATTCATTATCCTAATGACCCTTATATTTGAACATGTAATAATATCCCATGCCTTTCAAGAATTTTTTAGAATTTTTCTTTCCACAATTTTTACATGATGGAAATTTCATTGTTCCCTTATTCTTGTTTTATATGTTCCCTTTTCTTGGTGCTCATTTAAATACTTCTTCTCTTGATTTCCCTTAAAGATATGGGATCTATAAAATTCTTTCTCTATCTTAATAGGACTTGATATTACATTATCATATGATGAATAAATTTCATAAACTAGTTCCCTTCATAGATTATTATTAAACCCATTAAAGAAGTGGTCAATATTAATTTCTGGATTATGTATGTAGTATGTAGCATGCTTGGATAATCTTGTAAATTTAGCCTCATACTCTTCCACACCTTTTTATTCCTTTTGATTTAAATTTAAGAACTTCCACTCCCTTTCAAATCACTATTCTTGGGGGGATTATTTCTAAAATAATATCACTTTAAAATATAATTGTTCCATGATTTCTAGTTTTTTAAAACAACTTTAGTGTTTTGGATCAATGACCACCACTTATCAGCATTTACTTTAAAAAAATACACTACTATAACACCCTTTTCACTTTAATTACTTCTCAAATCCATAAATATCTTTTCAAGGGACTTAATTCATTTCTCATCTACCAATGGATTAGCAGTTCTATTAAATGATGGATTCTTTTATCACATGAAGTGATCTAACATAAGTGAATAACACTATGGAATAATAGTTTTCTCTATATGGGAAAGGTTATTTATAATTACCTGAGTAAAATTCCTTAATATGGCCATGATTTTCTTAGTTTCAACACCAGTTGTATTGGATTGTTTATCAAAGAAATCCTTACATTGACTATGGGTGTTAATTCCATTTTTTCCATCAAATTCCATCACTAAATAATGATGAACACTAAGTTATCTCATAATCATCATGAATATTGATCCATAAAATAAAAAACCATATAATGGTAAAAAATTTCAAATACTATAAGGGATTATCATAATTATCATGTTGGTTATGTTCATTTAAAATCTAGTTCTCATGATTTCTACTAAGCTTCTTATAATACCAATTATAACAACCCTAGCTCTAGTTAACTAAATCTAGTGTCTACTTTATTACATTAGCATGATATTTAATGGATCACATCACCAAGGATAAATCATATTAGTGGTCTTGAAGAACTATATACATACATGATTCCCATATTACATTGGAAATATAAAAAAACATGGTATAAGAAACATTCTCACATCCTTGATATTATTCATAATATCCTTCTTCATGTCCTAAGGAAATTAAAACAAATAAATAGTGAGATAATATTCTTAGTAAGTATTATGTAAAGACAAATATATCATTAAAAAATAAGGCATAATCAATATAGAAAAGTAAATAACTGAAAAAAGAACTCATTTAATCATTATCTTAACCATAAATTGCATCTATAGATAATATGAATGTAGTAATATCATGGATAATAGAAAATAAATTCTCAATAAAATAAATACTAAATATTATATGTCATTATTTTATACATCATGATATCTTACTATCAAGGACTTGTTCTAAGACAGTTTAATCAAAGGGTAGGTATACACTAAAAACCCATTTAATAGGTTTGGATAACTTGTTTGTTTAATAAGACTTATTGATACATCAAGATGTTATATATAACCAGTCCCCACCCATCACTACATATACAATACATTTCTAATATAATAAATTATCAATTTAATTTATAAATAATATAACTTATCAATAAATATCCATATTGAGTAAAGAATACAAAATATTAAGATTTCTCAAAACAATTAATTAGATTTTATAATAAAACATCGTATGTATAAATGTTATATGTTTTAGATGATAATAATATCCATGATACAAATAATGTGTATATTTTTAAAAAAAATTAATGTCCAATGAAAAATGATCCTAGAAAAGTTAATGTTTCAAGAGAAAGTTAAGGACCAAAAATTTAAAATTAATAAAATATGACCACCAATTTATCATAAATGAAGGTTTTGTAATAAAATAATGTATATTGGATAAATAAAAAATGGAATCAAAGCATAAAAATAAGATTTCATTAAATATTTTTCTTTTTAAAACCATTTAAAACTTATAGAATAATCTAAAATAACATAAAATGGTTACAGTGGTGGGAAAATCTGTTACATTTGTATATATTAAAAAAAACATTCCTTTTGAATTTTTGTGAATAAAGTTAAAAATGAACATTTCCGGAAAAAATTTAAATATTACATTCAAACCTTTTAAAAATAAATTATAATATAAAATTTCCTTAATAAATAATTTTAGTAAATGAAAAGGTCTTTATAAAATAATTTAGAAAAATATGTACATATAAGAAAAATATATTTGTTCAAAAAATAAATAAGATTGGATTTTCTTTTAAATATTTATTTAATTGATTAGAGTGAAAAAGAAAAGAAAATTTTGAATAAAACATGGTAAATCATTAAATACCCATATTATAAGAAAATATATGGAGTTTTTTAAGGATTTATTATAAGATTCCTTCAATGAAAATAAGAGCAATCCTAAAAAATGAGATTGTAAAACAGATTCTTACCACTTTGGTAACTTTTAAATTATAAACCCTTGAAAGGGTAAAATTTAATTGAAACTTTAATCATAATTAATTAATATATATTCATTTTAAACAAATCATACTGGTATTATTTACATCACATAAAAATAAATTGATGCATAATATAAAATATGTCTCAATGGAGTGTAAATTGATATAAAATCTCTTACCTCAAATTTGAATTCCCTCATTTGTGATTTTAACCTCATATATAATAAATTTATATTCATTATAATTACATAAAATAACCATATAAATATATCTAATGTCATAAATTATCCATTTAAAACATCTTATCACCTTTTTTAATAATCTTTTATTATTATCATTGTTTCGGGTGTTAACTGCTTTATTTTTCATGTTTGTTTTGATTCAATAGTGATGTTACTTGTATCTAGATAATGTTATTACAATATCCAGAATGGTAATAATGATATAAAAATTACACATATTCATTATATAGATATTTTAAATCACCAGTGAGAAAAGACTTGAAAAATAAATCACATCACTTTATGGAGACAGTAGGTCGTACGTATGCAGGAGCGACACTATAATTTTTTAATAGGTGGAAGGGAAAGGAATTAAATGATATATTATAATTTAAGAATTATAATTATGTCAAAATTAACATATATATTCATTAATTCTATCATTATTACAAGCCATGTGTGGTGATAATGGAAAAAAATTACATCAGTTCATGAGGCAGTAGTCCGCCATACACACGAGTGATGGTTTTATTTCCTATTTGATGGACAAAGAGATAGATAGATATTATTCCATAAACATAATAACATCTCAGTATATTTTATATACTGGTGTTATTATATTATAATGGTTATTGTAACACCCAAAGATTTTACGAAAAATATTCTTTTTAATTTCATTAATGTCTTGTGTTGTATGCTACACCAAAAGGATCTTGCACAACACGCATCCCTGACTTGGCTTTCATTACATGCAAGCGCGACCTTCCACGATAGTGTGTGTTGTACGCAATACCAAGTTTCGCTAAACAACGATATGCTATTAAAATATTATTAAAACTAGCCGTTATGAATAGTAATAACCACTTTTTGAAATTTTGTAAATTTTGTTTTTCAAAATGGACTTCATTTTTGGATTCGGAATATCAAAATTAGCTTAGGGTGAAATTTTGGTACTTTTCGGATAAATTTCATATTCTGATGAATAGTGAAAATTACTAAATTTTAATTAAAAACAACTTTTTTAATCGAAATAATTAATAGTGATAAATTATTAATTTTAGTGGTTTTAAAGTATATTTAGAATATATTTTTACAATTTAATACAATGTTGGTCATTGGATGTAATTTCACATTTAAACCAGACATAAACAAGTGTCAATCTTTTGATAGTTATTATCTCTTAAGAACACGCTATTTGTGTTGACGACGGGAATTAATTTTTAAATTAATTAATGCAACTGATATGTTTTGAATTTGGTAAAATAGACATCATTTTTGAGTTCATAATATCAAATATAGCTTAGGCCTAATTTTTGGTATTTTTCTGGAAACTTTCATTTTTTGATGAATAGTGAAACCACTAAGTGGTAGTTAAAAAAATGAATTTTTCATAAAACTTAATTTTACCGCTTCTGTGAGTGGAATTTCAAAAATATTAGAGACACAGTTGATGTAAGTAAGTAAAATGTGGTTCAATGAGATGAAAATAATTTTTTGTGAATAGTAATGTTTTACTTTTTTTACCACAGTTAAAAGTAAATAGGGTAATTAAGGGTAAAAATGATATTATTATTACCCTAACACATGTCCTAATTCTATTTGATAAGATTAATTTGACCAAAAACAACCTTAGGAATAAAATATGACCATTTAGGCCCACTTGGATTAGATTAGGACATTTATTATTATTTAATTCAAAGAAGAGTTAAAAGAGTTAAAATCAAAGTTTATTTAATAAAACATTTTTAATATAGGGTTATAAATAAGATAAATTCGATTGTAAATATTCATTAGAAAGATATTAATATTTCACACATAATTATATTTTATTTATAATTTTTATACATTAAATAAATTAATTTATTTATGACCCAATGATGATACAGTAATTACCATAATAGTGAAAAATTAGAATAATTGATATTATAAATACCCAAATAAATATAATTTCAGACTTTTTATGAATTAAACTAATTTTCTAGGTTAATATGGAATGTTAGGAATGATTTAATTAACTTTTGTCGAAGTAATCATTCTGTTATGAGTTTCACAAAAATCAACTATTGAATAGTGTCAAAATTGACATAAAATACTTTTTAAAACAAATATTATATTATTGAGTGTTATTTTATTCCCAAAAATCTAAGGTTCAGCCAAGATACTTATATAATGATAGGGGTATCATTAATAGACCACTTGGGGGTCTCTTGGATGTATATGGTAAGTTTATTAACTATATAATATAAAAATACAAAGTGTCATAGTAAATGTCAATCTAATTAACTAAGAGTTAAAACTAAAAAGATAAGGTTAGTATAATGACCAAAACTTGTCTAAATTCTATTATATGAGAGGATTTCGACCCATCCCCACCTTATCTTCGAAATAAATCAATTTGGAGCTATTTAAAACCGAATTTGGCTTTATAATAAAATAATATTTTTAGTTATTCCAAAGGTTACCCTTTCCTCCCTTATAAAAGGGCACCTCCTCCCTCTCTTCCTCACACCACTTTGAGCCTTCAAGATCGGCCAAACCCTGACCATTTCACTTCCACACTTCCCTAGAAACATCCTAGAGGTCCTGGTCTTCTTCAAAGACCAATTTTAGTTCCCTAATAAGAGGACTCAAAGAGCCGCTTCAAAGAAGAGGTAATGTTTGTTACCGATTCTTTCAACTTTATTTCTTCTTCCACTTCTCCTTCTTAGGTTGTTTCATTATGAAGTAATAACATCAGTATCACTTATATACTGGTATGTTATTATAAGTATGAAACAACCCTATTTGACCATCTATCCATCCTACGGAAAACGAAATCATCGCGCGTGCGTACGTACGAAATACCGTCTCCACGCCGTGGTGTAATCTATTTTCCACCACCAACTTACTTGGATGGGTATAATGGTGTAAATAATAACTATATATGATTATTTTAAAGTGATATTGATTCTTAAATAGTATACATACACTCCAATACAGTCCCACGATCATGAGAACGATATCATCACTCGTGCGTACGTACGGACTACCGTCTCCACGACGCGATGAGATTCATTCTCCACGTTAACCATTCATGAATGATTATAAAGTATATATAATAAGTAATCATGAAATATATGACATAATAATGATACTGTATTTATGTGTGTATATATGTATGTCATCTACTTAATTCCATTCAACTCAATAAGGAAACGAAAACAGCGTTCATGCGTACGTACGGCCTACCGTCTCCATGAACGGTGTATTTCTTTCTATTTACTGATTTATTATATATATGTATATTCTGAATATATATTATATATAAATCATGTTTTATATTCTGTAATTAAGTGATCATGATCTAAGTAATCATATGAATAATTACAAGTCAAAACACGGACGACAAATGAAACAATTTTACACAAAACGCTCTTTAACATGGAATTTACAAAAGAACGGGTAATATAAAGTCATAAGTGAACCATATATGATATCATAACAATGAGTATGATTCTGGAATAAGTCAATGACATTATTTAAATCATTATACAGGAGGTTCGGATACTTATGAAGCAGATCATACCTAAGGTAAGGGAAATATCACAATCTCATTTTTATCCGAGATTGTTTATACTTTGGTATTTACTGGGGTGTATCTTATCATCCACATCCATGTTTTCTCAATATGTGATTTTATTTCCATACACCTACAATTGTTTAAATCCAATTTTACCCTTTGGTGAGTTTTTAGTAAAATATATGAAAGGAATCTTTTGTCGTTTTTCATACGAGGTACTTTTTGACTTTTCCGACAAAAGTACGAGAAGAATGTTTTTTTAACCTATACGGAATGAATGGATTTTTAAAACATTATTTCCAAGAAGATTCCTTTACAATTTTTCAAGTTTATTTTTAATCAACTTATTTTAGTTTAAAATTTTATAACATGTTAAGAAAGAAAAAAAATTTTGAAGTAGAAAGGATATTTTCCTCAAGAATGGAGTTCAAGAGTTTTATCAAAATTATTTCCAATATAAGATAATATAGGGTTCTGTTTCTATCCCTATTATTACATGGATTTGATTATGTTGTGATGGAAATATTTTTATGAATTCCTTTATCTTATATGAATTGTTTTATGATGTCATGATGTTTAAGATTCCCATTTTTATTACATGGGTTATGCAATGATGTATGATTTACGATTTTGTGGCACACATAAGAATGGTTTCATTATGAGATGGGTGGGACCTATATCTCCCTCCAATGCATTGGGTAAAGATTTTATATCTCATGAGATAGACATGGCTGGAATGGAAGGTTAAACCGGTTCAGTAAAACAGGACTGAAACGAGGAGTGAACTCAGTTCAGAAATGGACTTTGTCCACTAAGATAGTCTTGGTAATGAGTCTTGACTAATAAGAAATGATTCTCTATGATTATGTGTGCATGACACAAAGTTTCATGTTTTATGTTATGATTATTGGGATTACATTTAACTACCATGATTTATCCCATGTTATGAAATTATGATCTCTTTTGGAGGGTAAGATTTCCAAATTTTTATGTTCTTATGAATATGATGTGATTGATATTTCTTTTGTTTACCCTTACTAAGAATTTAAGCTCACCCTTTTATGTTTTCTTTTACCCAGGATATAAATAAAGGTTTTAGGTAAATAAACAAAAAGTGGAAGATCTTTATGGGAGATTTTGAAGATCTTTCACCACGATTAGAAGATTACGTTCCAAGTTTCCAAAGACACTAAACTATTACGGTCCGTGTGTGTCTGTTTTTGTTATGTATTAAGTATTCCGCAAAAGTAATGTAATGTCCATGTACGTTAAGCTTTGGGTCTTTATAGTTGGTATTAGAGGAAAGGTTTAGTCAACCTTTGGAAACTAGGATGAGAAAACGTTAATGAGATCCCTAGATATATTTCTAAGGTATGTCTAGGGATGTCTCTAAGGATAAGTATACGTATAGGATATAGTCCTAGAACTACGGTAAAGATCTTAGAATTTAACCTAAGATGTTAGATATTGAAGGTACTCCCCCTTTATTATATTTTTTTCCCTAGCATGATTTTTACCTCTCACACTATTCTTTTTGGGTATTAGATGATGGATGGAACCCGAAGGAACCGTGTTGATCAATGTAATGGACAATGCAATGATTGTCCTCCTAAACTAACAAATGTTATGGGAGATGGAGTGCAAAATCTTATTGCTATAATTACACAAGCTATGAATCATTCTGTACTTCCAAATGAGAAGAGAAGGGAACAATATTCTATTGATTCCTTCATGAGGCAACGTCCACCTTCTTTCAGTGGGTCTTCTGATCTACTTGTTGCTGAAAAATGGATCAGTACTACTAAAAAGATATTTTCAGTTCTTCAATGTTATGAACATGATAAAGTCATCTTAGCAATATATCGTTTGGAAGGTGAAGCTGATCAATGGTGGAATCTTATCAAGAATACAAGGCCAAGAGATGAAATTGAGTCCATGGAATGGGACGAGTTCAAGAACTTAGTTTTCAATAAGTACTTCCCTCGTATTCTTCGAACAAAGATGGATAAGGAGTTTATTGAACTAAAGAAAAAGGATGATGAATCTGTTGGTATATACGAAGAGAATTTTACAAGGCTTTCCAGGTATGCATCTGGATTTATCATCCAACCTGAAAGTAAATTTGATCGATTCTTCAGTGGCTTAAAACCAAATCTTCGAAGGGAATTAGCTATAAGAGACTTCAGTAGCTATGAAGAAATTGTGCGTTGTGCTATCAAGGTAGAAATGGAAGTTGGTGTTACTTATCCATCTCATAGTTTTGACAAGAAACGAAAGATGGAGTTCAAGGAGAAATCTCAGAATAATGGTGAAAAGAAGATGAATGTTTCCCTATGCTCAAAGTGTGGAAAGAAGCATGGTGGAGATTTTCTTAAAGGGACAAGTAAATGTTTCAAATGTGGAAAGGAAGGTCATCAGGCATTTGAATGCCTCAATGATGGGAAGAAGATGTCTACTGATGCAAACAAAGGAAGGGATACACAGAATGAACCTACTACACTTCAATGCTTCAAGTGAAAGGAAATGGGGCACTATGCTAATAAATGCCCTAATCCAAGGGTTAGTGATGATCGACATGAGCAACCACTTAAGGAAAAGGACAAATTGAAGTCACATGCAATCACTATTGGCGATTTTGAATATGAAAACAATGTGGTGGAATGATTAAGTGTTTATGTAATGGGATTCCAAAATAATGTTGTATATAGTATCGTGGAATATTGGAATATTTATGTATTGGTATATTGTGGTTTTCAATGGTACCGGTAACCATGGAATGTGATTGAGATATTTTTGGAAAAAAAGATGATATGCGCATAATGAAAGGAAAATGAGAAAATGAAATGTTTGACCATATTCATGAGCTCATGACTGATATAAGGAGAAGGTTATATCATGGTTTGAGTATATAGAATTTTTGGATTTTGGTATGTGGAAAGAGTTAACTTTTGACTGCATTCATGTTTTCAATAAGGTTCAATGGGTATTCATTCTTCAAGAGAATACATTATTAAGGTATTCACATGTTTGTAATTTGACCAACAAGACATATCTTATGATATATGGGGATCAACGATGGTATTAAATATCTGGTAATCATTTTCACTATATTATGAGAGTGGACTGCAGTATTATGGATAAGCCTAAATATTGGAATGGATTATGTTGGACATAAGTTAGTATTATTTAAGGATAGAATTTTTTTCGATATTATTGATGGGATGTTATAGTAATATAGTTTTAGAAAAAGGACAACCTGCAGGACGGGTGACAGCCCATCACTTCGGACAAGGCTGTGGGAATCGAACCCACAACCGAAATGTGATTGGCCTTTATTGCCTACCATTGGCCTACAGAAAGTCCCTGGTTAGTAGAAACTAGTTTTATTTTATTAATGGGTATGATATATGAAGTATAAGTTCATTTTTGGAACCATATACGATTAATCTAACCATAAGATGGACTTATAACTTTTTCTAACCTTTTGTTTGAAAGAGATGGAATGACCCATAATTCTATCACATGATCTGCTAACACGTCACGAATAACAAATTAAACTTCATTTATTTAAGGGATGAAGTGGAAATTGTTCAATTCACAAACAACAGTGAGATTGTACCAAAATCATGTAAGTATTTCTTTTAATTCATCAAATTTAGGGAAATGATCTTGAAAACCAAAAATGTTGTCCTTGTTCCCTTATATCTGATGAATCAGATGGTACCTTAGATCATCACAAATCTATAGCTTTGTTATTGTTGACTTTTTCATAGCCATGTTCTCTACCACTCTCCATCAGAACCTGATGGTTATATTTTTCTTCCATATCCATATTTTCACCTATTTTCTCCTATGTGGAAACCCAGTGATGAGTTAATTTGGGTAACCGTTACATTTCATACTTTAGTTTTTAAAGCCATGTTTTGGTATTCCTTTTTACGATGTGGGTTTCTATTAAAAAAAACTTTCTAGTAGTAAACCATTTATAACCCCGACGAATTTTGAGGGCGAAATTCATTTTAAGGGGGGTAGAATGTAACACCCCAAGATTTTATGAAAAATATTCTTTTTAATTTCATTAATGTCTTGTTTTGTATGATACACCAAAAGGATTTTTCACAACACGCATCCCTGACTTGGATCGCATTACACGCAAGCGCGACCTTCCACGATAGTGTGTGTTGTACGCAATACCAAGTTTCGCTAAACAACGATATGCTATTAAAATATTATTAAAACTAGCCGTTATGAATAGTAATAACCACTTTTTGAAATTTTGTAAATGTTTTTTTTCAAAATGGACTTCATTTTTGGATTCGTAATATCGAAATTAGCTTAGGGTGAAATTTTGGTACTTTTTGGATAACTTTCATATTCTGATGAATAGTGAAAATTACTAAATTTTAATTAAAAACAAATTTTTTAATCGAAATAATTAATAGTGATAAATTATTAATTTTAGTGGTTTTAAAGTATATTTAGAATATATTTTTACAATTTAATACAATTTTGTTCATTGGATGTAATTTCACATTTAAACCAGACATAAACAAGTGTCAATCTTTTGATAGTTATTATCTCTTAAGAACATGCTATTTGTGTTGACGACGGGAATTAATTTTTAAATTAATTAATGCAACTGATATATTTTGAATTTGGTAAAATACACATCATTTTTGAGTTCATAATATCAAATATATCTTAGGCCTAATTTTTGGTATTTTTCTGGAAACTTTCATTTTTTGATGAATAGTGAAACCACTAAGTGGTAATTAAAAAAAATGAATTTTTCATAAAACTTAATTTTACCGCTTCTGTGAGTGGAATTTCAAAAATCCTAGAGACACGGTTGATGTCAGTAAGTAAAATGTGGTTCAATGAGATGAAAATAATTTTTGGTGAATAGTAACTTTTTACTTTTTTTTACCACGGTTAAAAGTAAATAGGGTAATTAAGGGTAAAAATGATATTATTATTACCCTAAAACATGTCATAATTCTATTTTATAAGATTAATTCGACCAAAAACAACCTTAGGAATAAAATATGACCATTTAGGCCCACTTTAATTAGATTAGGACATTTATTATTATTTAATTCAAAGAAGAGTTAAAAGAGTTAAAATCAAAGTTTATTTACTAAAACATTTTTAATATAGGGTTATACATAAGATAAATTAGATTGTAAATATTCATTAGAAATATAATAAGATTTCCCACATAATTATATTTTATTTATAATTTTTATAAATTAAATAAATTTATTTATTTATGACACAATGATGATGCAGTAATTACCATAATAGTGAAAAATAAGAATAATTGATATTATAAATACCCAAATAAATATAATTTCAGACTTTTTATGAATTAAACTAATTTTCTAGGTTAATATTGTATGTTAGGATTGATTTAATTAACTTTTGTCGAAGTAATAATTCTGTTATGAGTTTCAAAAAAATCAACTATTGAATAGTGTCAAAATTGACATAAAATAATTTTTAAAAAAATATTATATTATTGATTGTTATTTTATTCCTAAAAATATAAGGTTCAGAAAAGATACTTATATCATGATATTTGTATCATTAATGGACCACTTGGGGGTCTCTTGGATGTATATGGTAAGTTTATTAACTATATAATATAAAAATACAAAGTGTCATGGTAAATTTCAATCTAATTAACTAAGAGTTAAAACTAAAAGATAAGGTTAGTATAATGACCTAAAAATGTCTAAATTCTATTGGATGAGATTATTTCGACCCATCCCCACCTTATCTTAGAAATAAATCAATTTAGAGCTATTTAAAACCGAATTTGGCTTTATAATAAAATAATATTTTTAGTTATTCCAAAGGTGCCCCTCTCCTCCCTTATAAAAGGGCACCTCCTCCCCCTCTTCCTCACACCACTTTGAGCCTTCAAGCTCGGCCAAACCCTTCCCATTTCACTTCCCCACTTCCCTAGAAACATCCTAGAGGTCCTGGTCTTCTTCAAAGACCAATTTTTGTTCCCTAAGAAGAGGACTCAAAGAGTCGCTTCAAAGAAGAGGTAATGTCCGTTACCGATTCTTTCAACTTTATTTCTTCTTCCACCTCTTAGTCGTATGTTGTTTCATTATGAAGTAATAACATCAGTATCACTCATATTCTGATATGTTATTATAAGTATTAAACAACCCTATTTCACCATCTATCCATCCTACGGAAAACGAAATCACCGTGCGTGCGTACGTATGGAATACCGTCTCCACGCCGTGGTGTAATCTATTTTCCACCACCACCTTACTTGGATGGGTATAATGGTGTAAATAATAACTATATATGATTATTTTAAAGTGATATTGATTCTGAAATAGTATACATACACTCCAATACAGTCCCACGATCACGATAACGATATCATCGCTCGTGCGTACGTACGGACTACCGTCTCCACAACGGGATGAGATTCATTCTCCACGTTAACCATTCATGAATGATTATAAAGTATATATAATAAGAAATAGTGAAATATATGACATAATAATGATACTGTATTTATGTGTGTATATATGTATGTCATCTACTTAATTCCATTCAACTCAATAAGGAAACAAAAACAGCGTTCAAGCGTACGTAAGGCCTACCGTCTCCATGAACGGTGTATTTATTTCCATTTACTGATTTATTATATATATATGTATATTATGAATATATATTATATATAAATCATGTTTTATATTCTGTAATTAATTAATCATGATCTAATTAATCATATGAATAATTACAAGTCAAAACACGGACGACAAATGAAACAATTTTACCCAAAACGCTCTTTAACATGGAATTTACAAAAGAACGGGTAATATAAAGTCATAAGTGAACCATATATGATATCATAACAATGAGTATGATTATGGAATAAGTCAATGACATTATTTAAATCATTATACAGGAGGTTCGGACACTTAAAAAGAAAATCAGACCTAAGGTAAGGGAAATATCACAATCTCATTTTTATCCGAGATTGTTTATACTTTGGTATTTACTGGGGTGTATCTTATCATCCACATCCATGTTTTCTAAATATGTAATTTTATTTCCATATACCTACAATTTTTTAAATCTAATTTTACCCTTCGGTGAGTTTTTAGTAAAATATATGAAAGGAATCTTTTGTCATTTTTCGTACGAGGTACTTTTTGACTTTTCCGACAAAAGTACGAGAAGAATGTTTTTTTAACTTATACGGCATGAATGGATTTTTAAAACATTATTTCCAAGAAGATTCCTTTACAAGTTTTAAAGTTTATTTTTAATCAACTTATTTTAGTTTAAAATTGTATGACATGTTAAGAAAGGAAAATGTTTTTGAAGTAGAAAGGATATTTTCCTCAAGAATGGAGTTCAAGAGTTTTATCAAAATTATTTCCCATCTAAGATAATATAGGGTTTTGTTTCTATCCCTATTATTACATGGATTTTATTATGTTGTGATGGAAATATTTTTATGAATTCCTTTATCTTATATGAATTGTTTTATGATGTCATGATGTTTAAGATTCCCATTTTTATTACATGGGTTATGCAATGATGTATGATTTACGATTTTGTGGCAAACATAAGAATGGTTTCATTATGAGATGGGTGGGACCTATATCTCCCTCCAATTCATTGGGTAAAGATTTTATATCTCATGAGATAGACATGGCTGGAACGGCAGGTTAAACCAGTTCAGTAAAACAGGACTGAAATGAGGAGTGAACTCGGTTCAGAAATAGACTTTGTCCACTAAGATAGTCTTGGAAATGAGTCTTGACTAATAAGAAATGATTCTATATGATTATGTGTGCATGCCACAAAGTTTCATGTTTTATGTTATGATTATTGGGATTAAATTTCACTACCATGATTTATCCCATGTTATGAAATTATGATCTCTTTTGTAGGGTAAGATTTCCAAATTGTTATGTTCTTATGAATATGATGTTATTGATATTTCTTTTGTTTACCCTTACTGAGCATTTGAGCTCACCCTTTTATGTTTTCTTTTTCCCAGGATATAAATAAAGGTTTTAGGTAAGGAAACAAAAAGTGGAAGATCTTTATAGGAGATTTTGAAGATCTTTCACCACGATTAGAAGATTACGTTCCAAGTTTCCAAAGACACTAAACTATTACGGTCCTTGTGTGTCTGTTTTTGTTATGTATTAAGTATTCCGCAAAAGTAATGTAATGTCCATGTACATTAAGCTTCGGGTCTCTACAGTTATAATAAATTTAATATGGTAAAATAAGAATCAAAATTAAAGTGCTTGGTGAAGATAATTACCTCTTCTTTAAAAGATCTCACTTAGATCCCCTGTTAAGGGGCCTATATTTGATATTTTTGGAAGAAAAAAAACCTCTATGAGTTGGATAAGGATTCTTGTAAGATTTTTTAGTAGTGTTTTTTTGAGATAAGTGGATCTAGGTAGTGTATAAAATTGAGGATAGTTGGTTCCTTTTTATAATTAATGAAAGGACACACATGGAATTAATAAAAATATTTAAATATAATAAATTAATTTTAATGTGAAAGTGGAATAATTTTTCTATAATTTAAAAAATAAGATAGTATATCATATAATTCAATTTAACCAATAAAATTTTGATAGGTTTAATTTGTATTTTAAACCTTTTCTTTTGGTTTAACCTCCTCATTAACCAATTTTAACATTAACTGCAGTAACAACTTGTTAAATCATAAAGGGTTATAATTTTAATTATAAAGTAAAAATTTTCTCATAAATGTATAATGAATTAAATTTTCAACTAATTATCATCCTAATTTTCCTTTTCTAATATTTTTATGATTTTTTAGTAATTTAATAAAATATCATTTAACATAAAATACTATTAAAGTCATTTTAAGAACTATTTGCATAATTTGGCTTTAAATACATCAATAACAATAGTTAATTAGAATGTAATAATTTTTTCCATCAAAAATACATTATTATTAACTATAAAAAAATTATAACCATAATTCATCCCAAAAACATTAGTTTTAATGGTTTTAAAATTATTTACTTTTAATTTTTCACTTATTGCACAAGCATTATGTCAACAATATATAAGAATTTAAGATAATTATATAGTCACTAAAAATTATAAATAAATTTATATAATAAAAATATTTTCACTATTCAGAAAATAACATTTAATATTAATTCAAAAATATTTTTATCTCTATGTGAACTTATAAGATACATTTAAAAGGAAAGTGAGTGACATTTTGTATTTTTATTTACTTAAAATAATGTAAATGTCATTATCAAGGGAAAATGACACCAAAATTCCATATATTCCAAGTTATTATAGATATGGTTGAATTAATATCATCCAAATAAATAAAGGAAAGTGTGGGATAGATTTTTAATACCATATCACATTATTTTTAACCTTAATTACCTGATTTACCCTTTATCAAGGTGATAAATTTTACCCTGGTTTATATTCATAATGCCTAAAAATAAATAGTTTCACACCCAAACCATGATTTTTTAATATTTTAATTATATATAACTTTTTTTGAGATTCTGGATGAACTGGTTTTTCAATTTTAAAATTTTTGGGTTTTCAACATAATTGCATGGTTGGAGTGCAGTTAGTAAAAACTATACACATACCATATGAGGGTGCTTGTAACTTTTAAAAATATGACTACATATCTGGATAAATGTTTCCCTAACCATCTATCCTTACCATTTAAGGAACTCTAGGATTTTCAGTGTGGGGTTCATGTTTGACACATGGTGCGTCTAAATTGTGCGTGGTGCCAAATTTTTTAAAAACTATATTTTTATGTTTTACCCTCTCCTTTTCCCCCTTAATCAGTTTAAGGACTCACCCATCTCTCTAATTCAACACATTCTTAAGAGGGATCCCAACCACTTGTACCCCTCCTCCCTTACCCTACACCGTTGCATATTCTTCCTTACGAATCTGTGTGTGATCATTTAAAGTTTGTATATCCTATCCTTCATCCCTTTTTTTCTTCTCCCCACCTCCCTTTATATCTCTTATTTCATCGTACCATAGTCCAAACCCGAGGATTCAGTTTTGGTTCAATTTCTCCAATGGTATGATTTTAATAGGTTATTTTTCTTAGTTACGGTTCCTTTTAGTCTTGTGAGGTTTCTTGGACCTTTCAATAGTGGTTTTGGGTCTCGCACATCAAAGGTAGTGAATTATTATTCAGTTTGAGGTAGGTTACCCTATGACCAAGACTTTAAATTGATGACCATGATTTCTTGAGTGTTTTATCATATGTTTTCACTATATTATGAAATAAATGTTTTATAGAAAATTATTTTTATGGGTGTAATTATCCTATTTCATGTTTATCATGTTTTACTATGCTTTGGCCTTTGGTTTTCTATAATAAATCATGTTTTAAAAATATGTTTTGAAAGGTGAAGGTGTTTTGGTCTCCTGACTGATTTTCCAAAAATTCCCAATGACATGTTTCATTATTTAAAGGCCCTCAAGGTTATTTATAATATTTTAATTTATTGAAAGTGACTTATACACATACACATATGTAACTATATATATATATGAGTATCCTCTTTGTACAAATTCACACTTTTTTGGGTGAATGTGTACATTAGGACAAGGGTAATTATATATATATATATATATATATATATATATATAAATTGCATATGTGTGTAAGTTTAAAGGGTGGTTTTGGAACTTGAAATTCTTGGACTAAAATTAGTTTTCCAAATGAATGATGTTTCTTTTAAATAATGAGGCTCAATTGGTGCTTTGATATATTTCACTAAAATGAAAACCCCTCTTAAGGCACACCCTTTGTATTGGAAATGTGGTGTGTTTCCTAAATGTTTGATATATAATGTATGATTGGTAAAGGGGGATTTTTATTGTTCATGTATCGTGTAATATTAAAATGGGATAGGATTAGAAAGGGAGCTTGGAGGTGGGAGAGTGAATGGTTTATTTTTTTTCAAGGAATGTTATATGCATGTTTAAGGTAGTTTGATAAACTCTACTTAATTTTTACATCATGGGAAGCCTTTGGAGGTTAGGATGGATCTCTAGGTACACATGTTACAATAGTTTAGTATTACGCACTAATTATTGACCCTTGGATATACTTTTTCTGATTTTAGGATATGCCCCTCAGTTGAACTAGTGAGGGTGTCTCTAAGTGTTAGGGTAGTGAGAATTATTGGTATCTGGTGCTGGAGGAGATTGATTATATAAACATTTATGGATCTATCCCATACTATCTTGACTATCTCTTAAGTTCCCATAACACCTATTTTAAATGTATTCAACTTTCCTCTACTTTAATGTGTAATTTTTATAAAAATGATTTCATTGTTATTCTTTCTTACTAAAACCTTTATTTTAGCACTGGTTATTTCTTATAAATGGTTTATTTAAAATTATTACATTTTTTATAAACTATTTTAGATAATGAAAAGGGAAATGTTTTTTTATAAGTATCGGCTTTCTAATTTTTTTGATAATGGAATTAAAAACCTATATTATATATTTATATTTTGAAAATATCATAGAATGGATTTATTTTTAATGGTAAGGAATAGGACATGGTTTTTCTTTTGGCATCCCTACTGAGATTATTTCTCACACCAATATCTATATCAATTTTTAGTTTCAAGTTTCATCTTATTTATGATCTCCCATGGAAATTTTGGTTCTTATGTGTTGGTTGGTGGCTTGTATAGTAATAATTAGATAGGTATGTTTGTAGTTTGGTTTTATTTTAGTTTCTCTTCCCACATTTTCCACTTAGTCTTTTACCACTCTCTATGGATGAAGGGTAGCTATAGATTTTGGTGGGTAAAGATGAGCCATTGGAGGGGAATATTTTCATTTTAGGAGAGGGAGATTGGAGGGTGATGGGGGTTTTTGGTTCTCATTACTATTTAATACTTTCCTAGTTTTGATATTAGGATTTTCTTGTTTAGTTTTCTCTAACATGGGCATCTAACTTATGGATGGGTATTCCTACAATTTTATTTAATTTCCACCACTAATTTTCTTAATTATTTAATGAGATAAATCATTCTCAAGTGGTGCTTCCTTGATTCCTAATCACTTGTTCTAGCCTGTGGAGATTGATAATGCCCTTCTATCCTTATCTCATGTTGATTTGAGCTTTTAACAGAGGTATGACTCATGATGGTTCATGAAAAAATGGTATCAGAGTTAGAGTTGGGTTATTTTATCTATAAGAGCCTCTCATAAGTAGCACTTATTATTTGGGATGTCAGGTAGATAGATATAGGATCATTGGAGCTCAGATGGTAGGTCATGGGTCAATGCTTAATCACCGCCACTCGTGAAGAAACCTGATTTACCAGGGGATGTTGGGATTTTGATTTTCATTTGAGATTTTATTTTGGGGATGAAATGGGAGTTGAGATGGTGGTAAATGGTGATCTCACATTGATTAGTAACCCACATGGATCCTTTATATATGTTTTTGTGTTACTCTCGGTGACAGATGTCACGACCCGACCCTACCCGGGCTCGAGCCGCAACTAACCCAAGCCCGCCTCCATAGGCCAGGGGCTGCTGACAAGCGACAAAGGCTAAAAAACTCAGGGAGGCCTTTGCATGAGTACCTGTATACACACACGCAACCCACTCAATGCAAAAGTGTAGAGTAAAAGGAAAATTAAAGTACCAACTTCTATAAATAAATCACAAAGTGCATCGACCTCTAAACAGTACAAAGCAAGTGCTGAAGGAAAACTAAAAAGAAAAGGGGAAAACATGCATCCAACCAGTAAAGTGCCACAACCCAGAAACAGGTAAACAAAAGTAAAAAAGCGGGAGAGTCCCACACCTAGAACCCGACTACGACCACCATACGCGGTCTAAGCTCCCGAACTCCTAAGCTCCGTTGAAGTCACAACCAACCTGTCCGTCGTCTGTAAGGGAACACCAAGTGCAGGCAAATCCCAAGAAGGGGTGATTATAAAAATACTCAGTAGGATACCCCGAAGGCTCGAGGGAGAAAAAAAGGAGGTATCGAAGAGTGATCAGTAGATCAAACAGGGAATAGTAAAGGAGTACAACAGAGAGAGTGCAGTAAAGAGTACAGCTCAACCCAACAAGATAAAGGAAGAAGACTCATCCTATCACAAGGAGCTAGAAACGGTGAGAAGATTAACTTCTCGTAGAGTCTTCACTACCTATAGCAGGAGAGTAGACTCATCAAACTACGATAAGCTAGATATGGAAAGCACGTGGCATACCCCGTGCATCTTCACCACTCCCGGAAGGAGAGTAGCAAAAACCCAACGAGTGGGTACTGGAACAAGGTATACATATATATATATGCTCTGCCAAGAAACCCATACAAGATCATAAGGGGATCTTCATCTCGTAGATCAACCCAAGAAAATGAGTATCCAAAAGTCCCAGAAGCAAACACCATCAATGCCCAGTATCCCTCACGTCTGCCCAGAACTACAAGCCAAGGGGCTCAAATCACCGTACCTTGACACTACCCGCTTTGGGAGGCACTGAATCACCCGCACGGTTTTTAGGTCATTTCACAAGGACGCGTCTTGGTGGGGAAAGCGCCCCTTGTACTTGAGGGTTATGGGGAAATTCAATCCACACCTAGTCACTCCCCAACATTCAAGAGGTATTCTCAAAGTCAAAGTCATCACATCACTAACCTTTACAACCAAGGGTCCCTCACCAGTAATCACGGAGAAAAGCCGCAGACTAGCCTAGTAGTAAGGATTGAGTCTGAAATAAGTCATCGGGTAACCCACTGTCTATTCTATACTAGAGGGTAAACCCTAAGAGGTCGCTGGGTGACCCACTACCCAGTCTCCGCTGGAGGGTAGACTCTAGGAGGTCGACAGGCGACCCACTTCCCAGTCCCTGATAGAGGGTAGACTTGGAATAAGTCGACAGGTGGCTCACTGCCCAGTCTCTACTGGAGGGTAGACCTGGAAGAAATCGGCAGGCGGCCCACTGCCCAGCCCTGCTGGAGGGTAGACCTAGAATAAGTCGACAAGAGACCCACTACCCAGCCCTGCTGGAGGGTATACCTGGAAGAAATCGACAGGCGACCCACTGCCCATCCCTTTTGGAGGGTAGACCTGGAAGAAGTTGACAGTCAACCCACTGCTCAGCCCTGTTGGAGGGTAGTCCTGGAAGAAGTCATCGGGTGACCCACTACCCAGCCCTGCTGGAGGGTTTACCCTAAAGAGTCGTCGAGTGACCCACTTCCCAGCCCTACTGGAGGGTAAACCCTAAAGAGTCGTCGGGTGACCCGCTGCCCAGCCCTGTTGGAGGGTATACCCGAAATTGGTCTGATAACTCAGCATTGCAACTTACATCACCAGGTGTTACCAACATCGCTATTGTGCGTTGGTTCGAAGTACGTCCAAAGAATCATCCGACCAATGCCCTTTCATATTTCCACATTTAATAAAATCACGTAAGAGGTTACACTCTCCTGAACAGATTACACCATTGTAATCATCGTGGAAAAACACGAGAGATATAATACTTACTCGCTGGAAACGGGATCCCAATGAAAAAGTTACTCGATACCGCTTTACGCCCATACGACGTCTTGTGGGGCCCACACCTCAGTCCTGAAAGAGGTTGGTTGAACTGCGCCACCGCTATGCTCTCAGAAAAACATGCAGAATCGACTATTCATACGCCCCAAATGGACACCTAATGAAAAATTTGCAGTATGCTACACACGACTTAAGAGATGGCCTGTGGAGCCCACACCTCAACTCTGGCTTCATCGCCTGAAACCACCCTGATCAATTTCACCTCGATTCCAGGGTCACAGCGCCATTGACGACGCCTAAAACAGACTCTGGATGCAGAAGCTGCAACTCCTCGCGTTATACGCAAACGGGGCCCTGTGGGGCCCACACTTTGAGCCCTAATTTAGGAGGTTGGATCACTCCATTGAAATCCCCTCAGAAAAACACTCAGAAACAAGTGTTCATTCACCCTAAACAGAATTCGGGTGAAAAAGTTGTGTTTCACCGTAAAACGTGCGAACTAGGCCCTGTGGGGCCCGCACCTTTTCTCCAACCCAAACTCTTCAGAAAGAATCTCAAAAAGTCCACACGAGTACTGGGGTCACGCTGCCACTAACAGCGCATCAATTAGACATCCCATGGAGGAGTTAGGTCTGACGAAACAATTAATTAATTAATTAATTAATTAATCAATCAATCACATTAAGTGTTTCGTGGAACCGGGCAATGAAACCAAACCACAAGGGCTCCAAACCAACCTTGGAAGGGTCGTCTCAACTCCAGGGTGACAGCGCCTCTAACGACGCGTCAGACAGGCGTCCGGCTCGCGAACCACGTCCGACGCAACTTTAATAACAATTAATATTATTAAAGTAAAATGTTTGGGGCACCCGTCGTCGAGTGCAGAACCCAAAAACCCCAAAAAATGTTTCAAAATGTCTGTCTTGTTAACACAGACCTGCATCCATAGACAGCTCATCAATCAGACGCGCCGTTTAGAAATTTCGGCCCCCCGAATGCAAGGGGGCCAAACAGGGCTAGTTCACCCTGGTCGGCCCGGTCCAAACCGCCGGCCCACGGCCCAGACGCGGGTCTAGCCTGTCACACCGCAGCCCGCTGGCCGCGACCCACCCAGTAGAACCAGACCTGAGCGGGTCTGGTTTTCTTCAACCGACCGGCCTTTTGGCCGGTCTCCATCGCCCAGCAGGACCCACAATGGGCGGGTCTTGGTTTTTTTCTTCCTCACCCCTGAGGTCGCAGCATCGATTCCGCCCCACTGACCATGATAGGCCAGCGCCCGCTCCCCTGACTTCTATGCCTTCTGCAGCGTGTTTTTTTGCTACCCCAAGGCCATCGCGCCCTGCCGGCTCCGGCTCGGACCCGTCGTGCTACCCCGGTCGAAATCGCATCACACTGTTGGCCCCGCTTGAAGTCCGGCACTCTGTCGCTACCTTCGGCTCACCGTACGACACCGCCAAGCTCCGTTGCTGCCTCCGACTCACTGCACGATGTCTCCAAGGTCCGTCGCTGCCTCCGGCTCACCGCACGATGTCGGCCGCTCGGCAGCACCCACCGGAGCCCGCAACACCGGCTCCTCCCAACTCGCCTCCGCCGCCTCGTCTGAACCCCCGGCCGTACCCACTACCCAACGCCCATCCTCCGGCCATCATCCTTACTAGAGCCGGGACTTTCGAAATTCATCACCACCGCTCCAGTGGACCGATTTCAAAACTGAACATGGGTTCGGGGTCCTTCGGATGAGGCCTTCGCAGCACTTTCCTCTGATCGTCGATCCGACGAGATTTGGCGCGTTCGAAGTTTTGGACGAAGAACGCTCCAGAACGAGTTTTAGAACAGGGCTCGGATGATGGTCGTGTTCATTCGACCATCATCCCAATTCAAGAATTATAGAAAAAATTAAATAATAAAATTGAAAAAAAAAACACCATAAATTGACGAAGGTGCCGAAATTTAGCAGAAATCCTACCTCGAATTCGACGCGCGTCGTAGGCGATGCGTCCATGAGGCTCCACCTTCGAACCGCCGAGGTTTAGGTGAAGATCTCTCCTCGATCTGGTGAAGAATGGCGAAGAACGGCTAGAGAGAGAGGGAGAGAGGGGAAGAGAGAGAGAGAGGGAGAGAGAGAAGAAAATGGGTTCTCCCGTCCAACACTTAGTGAATTTATAGAAATTCACTAAAACTCTCCCAACAGGTGTGGATTCGGAAACCTCCGCGCCCACCTATTTTATCTCATGCCTAGGAAAAATGCCCCATTTTTAACTCAATGGAAGTTTCGTATTTCAATTCCGAGACTTTGTTCAAAAGTTATTCAAAAAGAATGCCAGTGAGAAAAATCCCTAAGTGGACATTTCGAAATGACCACTTTTCCCCTGGGTGACATCTCTCACAACAGGCCTGCACCCGCAACTTTTACACCCTGCCTAGGGTAAACGGCATGCTCTGGAATCAACGGTGCCCTTGGTTTTTCCATCTGAGCTACCGTTTAATAGATACTTGTGTTTAACCATTAAACGAATAAATTAATTATTTTATTTATCCGTCTAATGTTTCATTAACGAGCGAGGGGTCCCAATGTCCCACGCCAACATGTTCTATGTTGTTCCTGGGGTAAACACCCTATTTCAGACCCATCCATACTCTTAGATTTAGGATCTGAATTACCGTTTAGGAGCTATCATATTTATTTGGCGTTCCCAGTGTGAACACACTAGAAATTTAATTCCGATCATACCGGGGCTCGGAATCACACGCCGACTGAACGCCCTGCTCTGGAATAATGTAAAGAAATATTCCAAAGTCTTATATGGAAAAAATTTTGTTTCTACATCATTCCATACTTCAAGATTTTCATCCCTGAAAAGTAAAACTAGGGAACAACTCAGGGTACTAAGCTCACACATGGCTCTCCCGTACCCAAGAGATCTCTTGCACAGTTCTACGTCACCGCACATGAACCAAAGAATTGATCCATTCACATGAGGTCTTCCATTACCGATGACGTTCATAGAATCATGCACAAATATCCTCAGGTGAGACACGTGGGAGATGTTATGCACCCAAGCTAGCCTTTGGGGTTAGGGCAAGGTGGTAGAAAACCTTTCCATCCTTTTACATGGCCCCAAACAGCATGAAAGATCTCAGGGGTAGATCACCTCCCTGGTCGAACCTCTACATCGCACCCTACGACTGGAGTCACCGCTTGGACCTGGGACAAAGCCCGGTGATTCCCTCCTTTATAATATCCATATGGTGAAACACCCAAGGATATATGGTCACTCAAGGTTCCACAGTCGATGTCCCACGACCCAGACTCTCTTACATGCTCGGAAAGTGATGGAGTCGACACCATCGACTAACAAAAAAGGTCCCACACCTTCTACCTATCCGACACAGGGTTACACTGACACCTCACATCACCCTGGTAACACCTCAAGCAAGGAGTAGGGAGAAAATAATTTCACACACAGAGCCTAACAATTATGCTGCAAAAAGTAGAAGATCCGTAAAGTGTACCTCTTATCATCTCATGCTCTGTAGGATTATCGACATCCAAAGCTCGCAGCTGTTTGTGGTCCCAACTGTCAGCTCCCAGAGCCTGACATGGACCGCCTAGTGGTGATGGGAAGACCTCGTAAAGTTGTCCCCCACTACCATCTCCTCATGCTCTTCTGCTAGCACCACCTCTCTGGCCACTACTCTGTTCACGGCGCTGCCTCTTTCATGGTAGTTCACCTGCTGCCTGCCCGATATTCTCAGCATGCCTGGTCGGGCAGTCTTGTGCTAAGTGACCTCGCCCATCGTAAGCATAACACCGACTCTCTCCCGGATGTACTGGTGCCCTCCAGTTCCATTGTGGTGTACGACCACGCCCCTAAGTCCGGTTATCGGAAATCCACCTGCGTCGAGGTTATGTCAGTCGACGCCCGCTAGCTGCGGCAAACATGTAGGCTCCGTCGCGCCCATTGCCACTGCCAACTATAAAGCATCGAAGGAAAATATCTGTCACCAGTGCCTTCTCTAGCACCTTGGTATAAGTGTAAATTCACAAGGGTACTATGACAACATGAATCTCTTGGCAGAGACCCTGCTCGAACTTCCGCACTCGGAAGTTTCCGTCATGGACCAAGTCCGGGTAAAAATGTGCACAGTCCGCAAACCTAGTCGCGTACTCAATCACCATCATCCCTTCCTGATAAATCTATAAGAGCTCCTAGATCCGAATGGATCATAAGTAGGATGGGTAAAAATCCTCATGGAACAGTAGCTGAAAGTCACTCCATGAAAGCAACGACTCATCAAGTAACTGATTCAACAGACTCCACCAACACCTAACTGCTCTGTGGAAAAGGCTAGCTACCAAATCCACCCTCTGATTTGCTGGTGTCTGTGAAAGACTAAAGAGGAAAAACACCATATTGAGCCAAACCTCTACTAACTTAGGGTCTAGCTCACCATTGAACCTCAGTAGTCTCTGTCGCTGGAACTCACGGAGCGTGCTCAACCTACGCTCAAGCTCTGTCTGCTCTGTTGGAGCTGTCTGCTACTCACCAGGTGGGGGTGCTGCTATTGGCCCACCCGGAGAAAGGGACTCGCATGATGGTTCTTAGACTAAGGCCTCATTGCTCACAGGGTCGTCGTCACGAACCAAAGCTGGTATCCTGGATGGCTGTCTTCGTGGACACATCCTGAATGTTATCAAGGAGTGTCGCGATCAGATGAGAATATATTTATATATGACAGTCACAACAATGGTGAGCTAACTCAAGAAGGACAGTCAAAGACTCATTCCTATGTGATGCAGAAACCAATTTCCCTACAACGAGTGTCTCAGCATACCGATTCGACAAGCGGGTTATCAGGGTCCTGGTGAATGGATACGTCGGCCGCCGCACCATCATTGGACTCTCTGGCTTGAGAGTCGCTCTCGAGACATATTGACATTGTTTCCCTAGATCCCAACAATTCCTTTTTAGGTATGTCCGAACAATGTCCCAAGGAACGAACCACCTCTGATACCACTTTGTAACGATCCAACCCTACTCGGACTTGATCCACAACTACCCCAAGACCGCCTTCATAGGTCAGGGGCTGGCAATAAGCACCGAAGGATAAACAACTCAGGGAGGCCTTTACCTGAGTACTTGTACACACACACGCAGCCCACTCAATGCAGAAGTGCAGAGTAAAAGGAAAAAAGTAAAGTACCAACTGCTATAAATAAACCACAAAGTGCATCAACCTCTAAACAGTACAAATCAAGTGTTGAAGGAAAACTGAAAAGAAAAGGGGAAAAACACGCACTCAACCAGTAAAGTGCCACAACCCGGCAATAGGTAAACAAAATTAAAACAGCTGGGAGAGTCCCACACCTGGAACTCGACTACGACCACCATACGCGGTCCAAGATCCTGAACTCCTAAGCTCCACTGAAGTCACGACCAACCTGTTCGTCATCTACAAGGGCACACCAAGTACGGTAAAAGAACAAGCATGGGTGAGTATAAAAATACTCAGTAAGATACCCAGAAGGCTCGAGGGAGAGAAAAAGGAGGTACCGAAGAGTGAGGAATAGATCGAACATGGAATAGTAAAGGAGTACAAAAGAGAGAGAGCAGTAAAGAGTACAGATCAACCCAACAAGATGAAGGAAGAAGACCGGTCCTATCACAAGGAGCTAGAAATAGTGATAAGATGAACTTCTCATTGAGTCTTCACTACCTATAGCAGGAGAGTAGACTCATCCAACTATGAGAAGCTAGACATGGAAATCACGTGTCATACCTCGCGCATCTTCACCTCTCCTGGAAGGAGAGTAGCCAAAACCCAAGGAGTGGGTACTAGAATAAGGTATACATATATATATATACTCTTCCAAGAAAACCATACAATATCATAAGGGGATCTTCATCTTGTAGCTCAGCCCAAGAAAATGAGTATCCAAAAGTCCCAAAAGTAAACACCATCGTTGCCCAGTATCCCTCATGTCTACACCGAACTGCAATCCAAGGGGCTCAAATCATCGCACCTTGACACTATCCTCTTTGGGTGGCACTGACTCGCCTGCACGGTTTTTAGGTCGCATCACAAGGACGTGTCTTGGTGGGGAAAGTGCCCCTCGTACTTGAGGGTTTTGGGGAAAGTCAATCCAAACCTTGCCACTACCCCGCAGTCAAGAGGTCTTCTCAAAGTCAAAGTCGTCACATCACTAACACGTACAACCAAGGGTCCTGCTCCGGTAATCACGAAGAAAATCCAAAAACTAGCCTAGTAGCAAGGACTGAGTCTGAAAGAAGTCGTCGGGTAACCCACTGCCCAGTCTCTGCTGGAGGGTAAACCCTAAGAGGTCGTCGGGTGACCCACTGCCCAGTCTCTGCTGGAGGGTAGACCCTAGGAGGTCGATAGGCAACCCACTGCCCAGTCCCTACTGGAGGGTAAACCTGGAATAAGTGGATAGGTGACCCACTGCCCAGTCTCTGCTGGAGGGTAGACCTGGAAGAAATCGACAGGTGACCCACTGTCTAGCCCTACTAGAGGGTAGACCTGGAATAAGTCAAAAAGAGACCCACTGCCCAGCTCTGCTGGAGGGTAGACCTGAAAGAAGTCGACAGGCGACCCACTGCCCAGCCCTGCTGGAGGGTAGACCTGGAAGAAGTCAATAGGTGACCCACAGCCCAGCCCTACTGGAGGGTAGAACTGAAAGAAGTCATCAGGTGACCCACTGCCCAGCCCTATTGGAGGGTAGACCCTAAAGATTTGTTGGGTGACCCACTACCCAGCCCTACTGGAGGGTAGACCCGGAATTGGTCTGATAACTCAGCATTGAAACTTACATCACCAGGTGTTACCAACATCGCTACTGTGCGTTGGTTCGGAGTACGTCCAAAGAAGCCTCCGACCAATGCCCTTTCATATTTACACATTTAATAAGATCATGTAAGAGGTTCTGCTCGCCTGATCAAATTACACCATTTTAATCCTCGTGAAAAAACACGTGAGATAGACTACTTACTCGCTGGAAACGGGCTCCTGATGAAAAAGTTACTCAACACTATTTTACGCCCAAATGACATCTCATGGGGCCCGCACCTCGGTCATGAAAGAGGTCGGTCGAACTGTGCCACTGCAATGCTCTCGGAAAAACACACGGAATCGACTATTCATACGCCCCAAAATAATGCCTAATGAAAAAGTTGCAATATGCTGCACACGGCTTAAGAGACGGCCCATGGAGCCCACGCCTCAACTCCGGCTTCATCGCCTAAAACCACCCCAGTCAATTTCGCCTCGATGCCAGGGTCACAACACCATTGATGACGCCTAAAATGGACTTTGGATGCATAAGCTGCAACTCCCCGCGTTACACGCAAACGGGGCCCTGTAGGGCCCACACTTCGAGCTCTAATTTAGGTGGCCGGTTTACGCCATTTCAATCCCCTCGAAAAAAACACTCAGAAACGATGGCTCATTCACCCTAAACGGAAGTCGGGTGAAAAAGTTGTGTTTCACCGTAAAACTTGCGAACTAGGCCCTGTGGGGCCCGCACCTTTTCTCTAACCCGAACACTTCAAAAATCATCTCAAAAAGTCCGCACGAGGACCGGTGTCACCCTGTCACTGACAGCGCATCAATCGGACATCCCAAGCAGGAGTTAGGTCCGACGCAACAATTAATTAACTAATCAATTAATCAATCGCATTAAGCATTTTGTGCTTCCGGGAAATGAAACCAATCCACAAGGGCTCCAAACCAACCTTGGAAGGGTCTTCTCAACCCCAGGGCCACAACGCCTCTGACAGCGCATCAGACGGGCGTCCAGCTCGCAAACCACGTTCGACGCAACTTTAATAACAATTAATATTATTAAAGTAAAACGTTCGGGGCACCCGTCTTCGGGTGCAGAACCCAAAACCCCTGAAACATATTTCAAAATTTCCATCTTGTTAACACGGACCTACAGCCGCAGAAGTCGCATCAATCGGACGCGCCATTTGGAAATTTCGGCCTCCCGAATGCAAGGAGCCTAATCGGGCCGGTTCACCCCGGTTGGCCCGGTCCGAACCACCGGCTCGCGGCCCAGCCACGGGTCTGGCCTGTCACCCCGTGGCCCGCTGGCTGTGGCCCACCCAGCAACACTGGACCCGAGCGAGTCTGGTTTTCCTCAACCGACCGGGATTTTGGCCGGTCTCCATTGCCCAGTAGGACCCGCAAAGGGCGGGTCCTGGTTTTTTTTTCTTCGGCACCCCTGAGGTCGTCACCTCGGTTCCACCCCGCTGACCGCGACAGGCCGGCGCCCGCTCCCTCGGCTTCTCCACCTTCTGCAGCGCGCTACTGCACTACCCCGAGGCCGTCGCGCCCCGCCGGCTCTGACTCAGACCCGCCGCACCACCCCGGTCGACATCGCCTCACACCGCCGGCCCCGCTTGAAGTTGGGCACTCCGCCACTACCTTCGGCTCACCGCACGACGCCACCGAGCTCCGTTGCTACCTTCAGCTCACCGCATGATGCCGCCGAGCTCCGTGACTGCCTTCGGATCACCGCACAACGCCAGCGAACTCCGACGCCTCCGACTTTTCCTCCAGCTTCTCACCGCACTGTGGTCGTCGCGAGCAGCTACCGGCCGCTCGGCTGCACCCACTGAAGCCCGCAACTCTGGCTCCTCCCGGCTCGCCGCCGCCGCCTCTTCCAAACCCCTGGCCGTACCCGCTTCCCAACGCCCGTCCTCTGTCCACCGGCCTTGCTGGAGCCGGGACTTTCAACGGTCATTTCCACCGCTCCGGTGGCCCGATTTCAAAACCGAACGTGGGTTCGGGATCCTCGGGATGAGGCCTTCGCAGTGCTTGCCTCTGATCATTGATCTGATGAGATTTGGCACGTCCGAAGTTTTGGATGAAGAACGCTCAAGAATGAGTTTTAGAATGGGGCTCAGATGATGGTCGTGTTCGTTCAGCCATCATCCCAATTCAAGAATTATAGAAAAAAATAAATAATGAAATTGAAAGAAACACCAAAAATTGACGAAGGTGCGGAAATTTAGCAGAAATCCTACCTCGAATTCGACACGCGTCGTAGGCGATGTGTCTCTGAGGTTCCACCTTTGAACCACTGAGGTTTTGGTGAAGATCGCTCCTCGATCCGGTGAAGAACGACGAAGAACAACTAGAGAGAGATAGATAGAGAATAAAATAGGTTCTCCCTTCCAACACTTAGTGAATTTATAGAAATTCACTAAAACTCTCCCAACGGGCGCGGATTCTGAAACCTCTGCGCCCGCCTATTTAATCTCACGCATAAGAAAAATACCTCATTTCAAACTCAACAAAAGTCTTTAATTTCAATTCTGAGACTTCATTTGAAATTTATTCAAAAAGAACGCCAATGATAAAAATCACTAAGTGGACATTTCGAAATGACCACTTTGCCCCTGGGTGACATCTCTCACAGCAGGCACGTGCCCGCAACTTTTACACCCCGCCTAGGGTAAACGGCACACTCCGGACTCAACGGTGCCCTCGGTTTTCCCATCTGAGCTATCGTTAAAGAGATACTTGCATTTAACCATTAAATGAATAAATTAATTATTTTATTTATCCGTCTAATGTTCCGTTAATGGGAGAGGGGTCCCAAAATCTCACGCTGACATGTTCTATGTCGTTCCTAGGGTAAACACCACATTTCAGACCCATCCATACTTTCAAATTTAGGATCCGACTTACCGTTTAGGATCTATCCCATTTATTTGGTGTTCCCAGTGTGAACACACTGAAAATTTAACTTTGGTCACACCGGGGATCGGAATCGCACATCGTCTGAATGCCCTACTCTGGAATAATGTAAATAAATATTACAAAGTCTTATATGGAAAAAACTGAGTTTCTATAATAGATGCATGGTTGATGCATGGAGCACCAAGCCATGTGGTTAATTCATGCATGGTCACTAGTCCCTTCTTGGTTGGTTTATGTTGTGTGTTATCGATCAGTTAAGTTTTGACTAAATTTTTATAAATGGCTATATTTTAAAAAAAATTCAAGTAATTTTGTAAGATTTTAAGTGTGTATTTTGAAATTATTTTAAGTGGTTAAAACATACTTGTAATTTTAAATCTGTTTAGTTTTAAAAAATGTTTTAAAGGTGATTTTCAAACATTTTAAGTAGACTGGTGTTTTTATTTTTCCAAGAAGGATTTATAAATTTAAATTTTTTTGGATTATTTTAAATAAATTTTTTAAAAAACTCATTGAAATAAAATTGGTTGGATTTTAAAAGGGTTGAAATATTCATAGGGTATGTTTTTGAAAAATGATTTTTGGCCTTTCAATTTTAAAGTTGGGGATTTTTAAAAGGGAAAAGAGGTAGTTTTGTAAATATGTTTTCATTTTGGTGAGGTGTATTTTTATTTTATGTTTATGGTATATGTTGGGCTGTTTTATTTGGATTGGTAAGCATGAATTGATGGATTCAGTTTTTTTATTATTTTAGTATGCCCCAAAAAAGTTGCGATAAAGAGTGGATCGTCGGTATATTGGATATATTTCTATTCATCTATATGAAGATCAGTTTTGGGAATTATTATTGGCTATCATTTTGAGTTTTTATCTTATCAAGCTTAAGGTGGATGGATTCTTTAGAGAAATTCTAAATTAGTGTTTCTATGGGTATCCCTCTGATAACTCCTTAGGTACTACCAATTGTTCTAGTGATCATATGTTTTGATTAGGTCCATTCCTAGGTTTTGGTATCATTTCTTTGGATGGGAAATTTTTGGGTGAGTAGATGGGATGACTCGGAAGGGTTCTTTGATTCTTTTGATTAGTTTGGTAAAACAAGGATCAGTGTTCTGAGAGTTTGTCCCAGGTTTTCCTCCCTTGACTCAAGATTGGATTCACGTTAATCTTTTTGAGACATATCTATTTGAGAAATTCTTTACTTTTGTAATTCTAAATTGTATATTTTATTCTTATTTTTATCATTTGTTCCCAGTCATGTTTATTATGGGTTTTAGTCCTTTGAGTTCTTAGTTTTAGCTAGTTTTTAATGTTTTTGGGTGGTTCCTTGTTTGAGATGTATTAAGTCTTGGAAATGGTTTTTGAGGATTGTTGGGTTTTAGTGGTGTCTCTTAGAATCCCTATACTCTATTTTTACTTCTTATTCCTTAGGGGTTTTCTTAAGTATTGTATCTAGATCTTCTCTCTTGGTGATGTCAATTTCTAATTTGGTTAGCTCCATTTTCTTTTCCTTGTTTTAAAAATTTTGGTTTCAATAGAATTGTATTTTTAGGATACTTTAAATCTTATTATTTTGAAGTGGTGTCGTTTTTCATTATGTGCATAATTTCTCACAAATTTGTTCTCTTTATGACTCATGAGTTGTTTCATCTTGGGAAATCAATGTTCAACCAGAGTACTAATATAGTGGGGAGACTTCCATGGAAGGATTTTAGGGTGAACTTGGTCTTAAAGCTTCCTTAATGGGGTAATTCCTTGTTTATACCTTTTCTGACCCTGACCGTAGTGGTTTAGGGATCTAGGACTATAGGTCATGTAACAGATGCTCGCAGAGATCCCAAAAAGACCATCATTATTTTCTTTAGTGATTTCTATATTAAGGGTTGAGGTGTTCTAGGGTTTGAGGTTGTGTTTAGTGATGTGAGAGTCCTTATCTTTCTACTGTTCTATTTTATGCTTTTATTTACTCATACTCATTAGTTTTATCCTTAAATATTAGTTTAAATTTTATGGATTATCTCTTAACAACTTTTGGGATTTCAGAGTTTTGGGTTTTGAATGGAAGGTAAGTGTTGGTTCTTCAGTCTTCAAGTTTTTAGGTCTTCTCTTAAGGAGTAGTTTTTCTTTACCTTTTTCTTGATCATCCAAGTATCCTTGGAATTTCTAGGGGTAAAAAGTGTCAAGGAAGGAATAATTGTCACACCCTGACCATAATTTATTAATTATTTTTAATTATTTAATTATATTTATCTAAAAAATTATTTTTGGGTCGAACCGATTTTTAAATTTTTAAATTTGTGGGTTTTCATCATAGGTGTACAGTTGAAGCATGGTTTTAGAAACCTTTCATATACCATTCAAGGTTATCTGTAACTTTTATAGATTTGACTACATAGCTAACCCATGGTTTCCCTAACCATTCAGTCTGCCTGTGTGAAGCGCTCTAGGCCTTCCAGTGTGGGGTGTGTGGTTAGTGCACAATTTGGTCAACCATGTGTCCAAACCATGATCGGTTCTAGGTCCCTTAAAAACTAGATTTATACATTTTTTCCCTATCCTTTTTTTACATAATTATTCAAATACCTCACCCCTCTCTTTCTCATTCAACAAACACCCAAGGGGGATCCTATCTATACACGCCCCTCCTCCCTTCTCCCTCTATTGTTGGTTGTTCTTCCTTTCAAATCTAGGTGCAGTCATATTAGGTTGGTACTTCTTCTCCTATGTCCTCCTCTCCTTATTTATTTTTTCCCTCTCCCTTAATATCTCTCTCTATGTCATACCATGATCCAAATCTAAGGATAGGGTTTCAATCTAATTTCAATCGGGTATTTTTCTTCCATAGGGTTCATTTTGGTCTTGTGAGGATCCTTGGACCTTGCGGTGGTGTTTTTAGGCCACATGCATCAAAGAAAGTGAGTTCTTATTCATTTTGAGTCAGTTTAACCTATGATAGATCATTTAAATTGAAAACCATGATTTCTTGAGTGTTTTATTATGTTTTTTCACTATATTGTGAAATCAATGTATTATAGAATTTTTTTGATGGGTGGAATTTGACTTTCAGTTTTACCATGTTTTACTATTATTTGGCCTACAGTTTTCTAAAATAAATCATGTTTTAAAATTCATTTTTGAAAGTAGAAGGTTTTTTGGTCTCCCAATCGGTTTTCCATAAAGGCCAAACAACATGTTTTTTTCTTTAAAGGTCTTTAAGTTGATTTCTAATCTATTAATATATTAAATTTCAATTATATACATACATATATGTATATATATATGGGTATCCTCTTTGTACATATTCATTATTGGTTGGGTGAATATGTAAAATGGGATAAGGGTTTCTTTTATATATATATATATATTAAAGTTATTATGTGTTTAAGTGTAAATTGTGGTTTTGGAACTTGAAATTCTTGGTTTAAAAGTTTATTTTCAAATTAATTATTTTTCTTTTAAATGATGAGGTACGGTTGGAACTTTGAGATATTTCACTAAAATTAAAACCCCCTCTTAAATAATTCCCCTTGTATTGGAAATGTGTTATGTTCATTAAATTTGTGATATATAATGCATGTTGGAAAAAGGGACTTGTTTATTATTCTTGTATCATGGAAATGGAAAATGGGATACACTTAAAAAGGGATCTTATAGGTCTAATAGTGAATGGTTTATTTTATAAAAGGAATTTTATATGTAGTTATATGGTAGTTGGATAAAACTCACCTCCATTTGTACATCATGGGAAGATTTGGGTAGTTATGAGGGACATATAGGTACACATGCTACACTAGTTTATTATTATTATCAAACTAGTGATCCTAAGATAGACTTATTCTAGTAGTGGGATATTCCCCTTAGTTGAACCAGTGAAGGTTTTTTTGGGTGTTAAGGTAGTGATAATTGTTGGTATCTATTACCTAAGGTGATTAATTATATGAATATTTATGGCTTTATCCTAGATTATCACAACTAGATCATAAGTTACCATAACACTTGTTTTACAAGTATGATACTTCCTTCTTCTTTACTCTTGCGGAATTTTTATAAAAAATGATTTCATTGTTATGATTTCTTACTAAACTTGTTGTTTTAGCATTGGTTATTTATTATAAATGGATTGTTTGGAAGTCTTAAAAAATTAGAAACTATTTTAGAAAATTAAAAGTGAAATAGTTTTTTATAAGTATCGTCATACTAATTATTTTGAGAATGGAAGGAAAACCTATATTACATATTTATATTTTCAAACTAGTATGAAATGTATTTATTTTTAAAGGTAAGTCATAGGTTGTAGTTTTTCTTGGAATCCCTATTGAGCTTATTGATCATGCTCATATCTCTACCATTTTTTAGTTGAAGGTTTTAAATTATATATTCTCTCTCATGGTCATTTTGGTTCTTATTTCTTGGGTGGTGAATTTTATAGTCACAATGAGATAGGTATGTTTGTAGTTTATTTTTGTTTTAGTTTCTCTTCTCACATTGGCCACTTAAGATTTTACTACTTTCTATAAATGGAGGGCAGTTATAGCTATTAGTAAGTGAAGAAAATCCATTTGAGGGGTATAATTGCCTTGTAGAAGAGGGATAGAAGAGGTTGAGGGAGTTTTTTTATGCTCACTACTATTTACTGTTTTCTTAGTTTTGATATTAAGTTTTTTTTTTGTTTTTTTTTCTCTGGCGTGGGCATCCAACTTACAGACGGGTCATGCTAGAATTTTATTTAATTTCCACTGATGCTTTTATTAATTATTTAATTAGAAAAATCATTTCCAATTGGTTTTTCCTTGATGACCATCCACTTGTTCCATCCCATGGAGATTAAGAACACCCTTTGGGCATTATTGTGGGCCAGTTTGGGTGTCCAAAGGATAGACAACTCAAGTTGGTTCATGACAAAATGGACCTGTTTGAAAAATTTGAACCTCTTGATTAAAAACATAGAATTAATTTAATCAAATTAAAATCCTATAATTTATATAAATCAATTGAAAAAATAAACCCACAAAATGTGTTGAAAAATGTTTTTCTGAAAAAATGCGTTTTTCAACCTAAAAATTTACTTATATCAAAAACATTTAAAATGTTGATAATAATGGTATTAATTATATTATTTTAACTAAAATTTATCTTATATCACTTTATTAACAAATCAAAAATATAAGGTTAATTTTTAATTATTTTATTTAAAGAAAATAAATTATTGTTTTACAAAAATTAGTATTTTTTACTATTCACTAAAAAATATATTTTTTAAAAAAAATCCCAAAAAAATAAACCAAATATAATATTGATATATTGATTTCAAAAATAATATAACTGTTACATAATAATATTTCAATACATTTTCATAGTTCCTTTAAACTCGATGTTGTGTGTAAAGCAAATTATCAAAGAAATTAGTTTTAATTAAAGAGAAATATATCATAAAATCTCAGGGTGTTACACTCCCTAGTTATAGCTCAAAGAAAAATGATCATGTCATCTGTAAAAAAAATGTGAGAGAATGCAAACCTAATAATTCTAATATGGACACCTTATGACACCCTCTTAACCTTATATTTCTTTAAGAGCCTTTCTATGACCTATAAACAAATGAGGAATAAATATAGGGACAAGGGATACCCTTGGGGATTCCACCTAGATAGACTACATTTTTCCTCTAACTTTAACATTAATGAAAAGTCATAATACACTTTCAAAACATAAATAATGATAAGCTTCATTAATCTATATGAAACTCATCTTCCTCATAAATTCCTCCAAAAAATTAATCTCCACCCGATTATAATCCTTACTCATATCAATAATAACTTCTCTCCCCATTAAGAACATAAAATGGTATAAATATCAAATTAAATAATAATATTACATATTTTATGTCTCTTAGGTTTGAAATCATGTTTCCTTTTGTGAATAATTCCATGTAGTATCCTATAAATTCCATTATCAATAGCCTATGTATAAATTGTATAAAAAACATTACATAGGTTGATGGGATAAAACTCAATTAAAAATTTAGGGTGTTTGACCTTGTGAATTAATACTATATTTGTATAATTAACACCTATAAATAAAACCTTAAAAATCATAAATTCCAACACATTTCATGAAACATCATACACAATAATATTCTAGTACTTTGGGAAAAATAAATCAATAAAAAATAGACACATATATTTTCTTATTTCTATATAGAAAAGGGTAGAGTGAAAATCCTCATCTATATATGATGTCATCAAAGTATTATTCATGTTTTCCATAACTTTCCTATCATGAAAATTCAAATCAAACTTCATACCCAGTTGTTGGTTGGAGGAGATAAGAGTGTAAAAGTTATGAACAATAATTCTATCAATCTCATTCATATCGATGATCTAAAATTTATTTACATAAAAAACCATTGAATCATTTTTTAGCTATTTTTAGAGGCCATATAATAAAAATAATGAGTATTTGAGTCCCTTATTTTAAACATAGTGATTTTATGTGTTGGAACTGATGGGTTTTTTAGGAGCATCACCTGATCATAACAGCTAAAGAAACCCATAAAAATGTCATGTTTATCATCACAAATCAACATGAAATATTAATAACATAAATAGGTGTAACTCATAAACAATGTTATCCATATCTATCATTATTGAATTGGTTAATATTACATGTTAGGCTCCTCTATATCATACTCACACTCCCACCAACAAAATCATGGTATCCTCTATATAGGCTCCCTTCATTCAATGATGGGAGTCAGTGGTCAGCTTCCATTATATGATAGCAGGCATATGCTATGATAACATATTCATGCTGAGATTTAATAATAATTAAACATTTAAATGATTACATCATGAATATATATCCATAAATGAATCAACTCATTGATTTATAATTTAAGGATTCTTATAGTAGGCATGGAAATGGTCATAAACTTTATATCCCCTATCATAATCCTATTTTAAGCTATGATGGAGGCATATCATGCCTTATATAATATCAAAATATAATATAATCTTTGATATGCATCATATTTCGATCATGATCTATGATTCAAGGTAAATTATATAAAATATGATATACCCATTTTATTTCATTCACAATGATCTCACACATGCACTAAATTCCCATTATGTCTTTATAAAAAACTTCATAACTCATTATGAATCCATTCAAACTCTTTTAGATACGATTTATTAAACTCACTTATTTTTTGGAATAAATACTTTGTCCAAAATTTAATACTTATTCTAAGGCCTAACAGTTTGACCTTATAAATCCTTTTAGCATTGAAAATAAATATGAAATCCTAATTTCATATATGTAAGTAAAGAGTAGACTTTATAAAAATGTTAATGTTACTCAATCAATAAAGGATCTTGGTGTGATCTCGATCTAGTAGAGTAATATCTTGATATGAACATTCCCACCACATGATATATCATATATATCGTAATGATACCTATATAATCTCGTTGTACATGACTTTGAGTGACTGTTGGACATAGAACATGTTAATCTAGTATAATACAACTCATACATTCATGATTATTTAAAATAAGCTAACTAGTTTGAATGAATACATCACAAGTTATTTATATAAGCATTTGAGAACATCATATGTCACTAAATTAAGAATGACCATGCATTTTGCCTAGTATAATTCAATCAAGGGCCCAAATGTTTTAACTTTCCATATGATTGGATAAATACCATCTTGGTTTTACTCCAACCAATGAAATGATTAATAACATACCCAAATAACCATTTATTAGGTAATCCTTAAGGTTTATATAATAAAGGTATAAAAGTATGAAGGTTCTAATTCTAGGTATCTCACCAACCTTAGGTAATGGGGATTTATAATAAAAATAAACCTATAAGTATATCAATGACCATATGACATCCTATGTGATAGACTTTGGTGGGTTAATCCAAATAAAAAGTCTCAAATTATTATCTCATGATTCTATTCTTTATATCATGTATAAAAATATTTCTATCAGGTATAATATTATACTCATACTAGTATAAACATATCATGAAAATCTATAATACTCGGTGATGATAAATTATTAGAGTTAACTTAAATTCATCTATGAGGGGATATTATCATTACACTATTTATATAATATAAATTATAGGACACATGAATGAATGACAAATTAAAATTTTCCTTATTATAAAACCTTGATACATTTTACTACCATTACATCCAATTTCATATGTATCTTATAACATGAGATTCAATATGACCCTCATACTTTTTCCATGCTAATAGTTTTTTCAATGGATCTACTATATTATCCTTTGTATCCACCCAATATATATTTACATCAGCTTTATCAATGATATATTTAATGAAATGATACTTGAAAAGGATGTGTTTGGTACTTTAGTGAGACCAAGTTTCCTTGGCCTAAGTAATATATCCATTTTTATCACAGTAAATATCGATTACTCCCACATTACTAAGAACCACCTTAATCTTATAAATTAACTTTTTGACCCAAACAGATTCCTTCATAGCATCTAATATAGTGATGTAATATGCCTCTATTGTTGATTCTGCTGCAGTGGATTATTTTGAACACATCAAACTGATAACTCCACCGTTTAAGAAAAACATGAAACTAGATTGATATCTCATGTCATCTTTGTTGGTTTGGAAATTAACATCTATATAACCCCTTACACTAAGAACTTTATCTCCTCTAAAGACCAAGAATATATCCTTACTTATTCTTAAATACTTAAGGGTTTTTTAACAACAATCATGTGACTATCACCAGGATTAGATTGGTATTTTCTTATTATAATCAAAGTATAAGTGATGTCATGATGATTATAAAACATGGAATACATGATTGGTCTTATGGAGGATGTATAAAGAATCTTATCCACTCATTCTAAATCTTCACAAGTATTTTAAATCTTATTAATATTCATGACATGAAACACTGGTAAATACCCCTTTATAGAGTTCTCTATGTTAAAATTATTTTTCACTATACCAATATATGTTTTTTAACTCAATATAAGAAATATATTATATATATATATCTATATATATTTATACCAAATATATAGGATGATTTACCCATGAATTTCATTGAGAATAATATTCCCATCCACAAATTTACATAATATAAAGTTAGGATATCATTTATAATATCATAAATACCACCACACTCCCACTAGTCCACTGGTATATAATAGAATCATATGTGTTCTTTATGAAACCAAAGTCTTTGATTACATCATCAAAATAGATTTTCTAAATATGAGATTTTTTATTCAATCTATAAGTAGACCATTAGAACATTAAAACCTTAATAAACTCATTTAGAACTTCAAAACCTCCAAGTTGTATCATATACACATCCTTGACTAAATTCTCATTAAGTAAATCAGTTTTGATATCCATTTGATATATCTCATAACCATAATTATTTTTTATGGAATGAAATATCTAAATGTGATTTATCATTGTAATAAGTAAAAAGGTTTCTTTGTAGTAAATAACATGAACTTATTTGTAATCCTTTTCCATCATGCATTCTTTATAAGTAGATACTCTACCATCCATGTCAATTTTAAAGTAGAAAACTCACTTTCACCATATTGGTATCACCCCTTTAGGTTTATCCACTAATTTCTAAACTTGTTTAGTGTACATGGAGTCTATTTAGAATTCCATATCTTTTAACCATATCTCATAATCTGAACTCTAAATGGAAACTTGGTAGGTAGTAGGTTCATTATATATGAACATTATGTAATCATTATATACAATGAGAAATCCATATATCTTGGTCTCTTTATGAATCCTACCTAAACTTTGAGGTTCATGTTTATCCTAAGCTATTTATTATTCTACAAATATTTATAGAGCAAGATCAACTTCCATCTTAGGAACACTTTATATTTATTGGTTATAAACTTATTCAAGTTCAACTTTCCTCCCACTGGCTCCTTAATCAATATATTTCTTCTTAAGAAATATATTAAATCATATTACAAACAGTTTTTCCTCAATAGGATTATAGAAATAATATCCATTAGTTTCCATGGGATAAAAATAATAATCATTAATTAGACTTAGGGTCATAGTTATCAAATACCAAACATCATGTGTATTATTTACAATCCAAAAATCCCCATAAAATACATAATAGGATGTTTCCCATTCCATATATCATATGGTGTCTTTATGGGTTATTTTTATAGAATATAGTTATGTAGGAATACATAAGTTTCTAGAGCATATCCCAAGAATAAAATAGTACTGAAACACTAGTTAATAATTGATATAAACATGTATGATAGGGTAATATTCCTCATCTCAAAAACACCCTTCCACTATAGTTTTCTAGGATGGGTGAGTTATGGAAAAATTCCACAATATCTCAAATTGGAAGTGAATTTATGGATCAATTAATCACCGCCCAATATGATTAGATGATCTTAATAATTTTTCTCACCTCATTCTATACTTATTTCTAAAACTCATTGAATTTTTCAAAAGTTTCATACTTTTGTGTCATTAGAAACACATATCCATATCGACTAAAGTCATTGATAAAGGTTACAAAGTACCTAAACCCACCATTTACTTGAGTACTCATTATTCTACATACATAACTATGTATAATATCTAATAGTACACTGGCCCTTTTACCTTTTCCATTAAAAGGTAATTTTTTCATTTTTCCTAATAAAAAAGATTTATAATTATCAAATGATTCACAGTTTAATTATTCTAGCAATCTATCTCTATGGAGTCTTTGAATTTATTCCTTAATCATATGTTCAAGTAAATAATGCTAAAGGTAAGTGGGGTTAGAATCAAATTTTACCTTCTTAATATGAATTTTATATAAAGGATTGTTATAAATCAAATTTTTTTTATGGGAGGAATATAATAATAGTTATCTAATTTAAAAACTAATTCACTGTGTAGACTTAGTTCATAAATTCCAACCTCCAATTATGTAACTATTTTCCCATTTAATCATGTAGATATAATTTACCTTTCTTCAGTTCTCACATATATTGGGTCATGTGATTATTAGAAAAAATCGGTGATGCACACCAGGTATCTAATACCTATGATTTAGAGTTAGAGAGATTGATTTCTTTAACATTCACATTCATATGCTCAAAATGATTCTCTTTGAGAACACTTCTCAATAATATATTCCAATCTAGAATAGTTTTATAAGACATTACTATATGTGATCTAAAAATTATAAAAATGATTCATGCCATAATCTAAAATAAATACATATCACAGGGTGGGTATCATGTTTTGTATCTTTTCAGTAAATAATTTTAGTGAAATTACTCTCACTAAAATTATCGCCCTATACATAATTACCTTCAATGATCCAATATTCATACTTCACTTTATAATGAGTCTTATTTAGTGATACTCTCTCCACTTAGTTATTAAGGTAGGTAATGTTTCTAATCATATCACATATGACATTTGCATAGTTGAGTGGACAAATATTTTCTCAAATTCATCATATGGATAAACTCAACTCTTTTCCTATGGTATCCTAACTTTTAGAGTTTCCTATATATGTTTCATGTAAAGATCACAATGGTATTTGTTTACTTGACTCTTAGGGTTATCCATTTCCACCATTCCTTATACACAATAATCCATGGTCACCCAACTTTGGTAGAACCTACCCGGTTGGACGATCAAGATCTTAACATGTGTTTTCTTTGGAAATAATCTCACACTTATTAATTGAGGGGTCTTCTTTTGAAATCTCACTAATTTAATATTCATCCCATACATATTAAATTCATAAATATTAAATCATATGTAATGTTTATTATATCATGTTTTGTTCCTTTATATTTTCATGCTTTTGATTATTTTTTTAATCCCTATTCAATCTACCAAACTAATATATTCAAACCATGTTAATTTATTACTCTTGAAACAACCCACAGTTTTTGTTACTCACCCAAATATAGAATTCAAAAATATTTATACATTTTCAAATGTATACTATAAGGTTTTTGAACTATTCATGTAAAGGTTTAAAATTATATGATATTATAAATTCCAATATGAGTGAGCCTAAATCCATATATGGGAAACCCCCACTTTTCTAAAATAAGGCATAAGCCTCTAGGCTAGTGGGAAGTCTAGACCAAAGCCCCTATGCATAGGAATTATTTACTCAAGAGGTATTCCAATTCATATTAACTCTAATACCTAATATATATATATATATATACTATATTCAATAACTAAATTAAATCTAATAGCATTAATTAAAAATTGAGGTCAAGGTAGCTGAAAACTATATCATATGTTGTCATACCTAGCATGTAATGAATGGAATGATAATTTTATAAGAAGAAATTTATCATTAAAAAATAAATCATACATAATATTATCATTTCATAAAAATTTTATAAACATGAATATTCAAAAGTAATAAAAAATATGTTAAAAATTTATTTATTTTCTAAACATGAGATATTAACAATAAGCATTTTATTCAGGCATTTAAATCTCTTGTTTTTAATTCCTAACACTTATCGTTTATAAAAAAATTATAAAGTATAATTATTTTTATCCAATATATTAAATGTATATATTTTTAAATTAAGTTATATTTTATTATTAATAGATAATTATTAATCATACTTTGTGATTCAATCATTATTTATGATAATCATAGACATAGGTTACTAGTCATAATCGGTGATATCACCTATATCATCATTATGATTCAATGCTCTATTTTAGTGACATAGAAGGGAGGGTTACATTATCAGATAACATACTTTGATATGACAATTTAGATTATATTATCGCATTATAAAATTCCAGTGATCCCAACAAAGGTTATGTTATTATATAATGTAATTTCGGGGATCCTAGTGCATACTATGTTATCGCATAACATAATACTAGGTCTCTATTGAGATTACATTATTACACAACATAATTTCAACTATAGTAAATACACATTAAATCATTCTATAATGTAATTCCAGGAAGAGAGATATGGCCATTTAGTGTTTAACATTAATCCATGTCATTTCATATGTTATGATATGGCCAAAAGCATATTACGATACATGTATTCTTCATGAAAATAGTAGAAAAAACATATTGATTCATTGATGAACATGGATCTAATGACATTGATGGATTTTAGAGGAAAAATACATGATATCAGAAGAGGAATAAAGTAGCACCCCAAAATTTTATGGAATATTTTTTTCAAATAAATTTAATTTCTTTGATTGCTTATGTTACACGTAACACTAAGTTTAAACGACCTGTGATATAATATTAAAATATTATTATTTAATGTGATAGTTATTTTATAGACATTATATTCATGGGTGTGAATAGGAATATATAAATTATAAAAAACATATAGTTTACAAATGTATAAAATAAATTCATTGGTTATCAATTGATTATAAATGAAAATAAAAAACATTTGAAAGTAAAATAAATGTTTTTCTAAAAAACATTTTTTATGCATGCAATGTGCTTTTATCTTAATAAATTAAATCAATAACTATTAGTGAATTATTTTAATGAAATTTATATATTATATATTCAATAAAAAATTTTATCTCTTGTCTAATATATTTTCTACAAATTAGATAAAAATAAATCCAATTTTATGCTTAAAAACATATTTTTTCTAAAAAGTGGTTTTTTCACGTTTTACACAATTATTTTAAAATTAATTTTTCCCACTTTAAGAAAATTTATTTTAAAAATGAACATAATTTTTTTAAAAAAATAAAAATTATCTTACAATGAATTTTTTGTAATTTTCTGAAAAGATTTATTTTTCAATGAATAGTAAAAAATACTAATTTTTATTAAAATTATCTTTTTGTTTAAAGTATTTAAAAAGTTCCATATTGTTTTAAAATAGTTTTAAATTAAAATTTTCTCAATTTTATTATTAATAATCTAATTTAGGTAATTTTAATCAATTTTATATTGAATTTTGATATAAAAACTATTTATACTTAAGAAAACTTTTTCCTTAGAAAATCGCTTTTCTATCACGATTATGGGTTTAATTTTAAATTATATTATTCCAACTATATGAATTAAATTTTATAATATTTATTAAATATTTATAATTATAATAATTAATATTATTTATTAAATTAAACTTAATATTTGGTCATAATTAATAGTAAAAATAGTAAAAATATGTTTTTTCAGTTAAGGTTAAAACAGGTTTATCAAGGGTTAAACTAAAAAGATAAGTGTTAAAATGACCTTAAAACATGTATAATTTATAGTTTATGGAAATATTTATAATTTATGTATAATGGACTATTTTTTATCTATTTTTCCAAGAAATTTACTTGATATTATTATAAAACTTTAAAAAACTACAAGTGTGCCACTCACCTCAATTATAAAAGGGAACCCCCTCTCCTATCCTCTTCACTCTTAAAGATATTTTTGGTTCAGGAAGTAATTTAAAAAATACATTAATAGCATACATAATCAATACCTAGAGTCCCTATTTTTAAAAGAAAACTATCCTAGGAAGGATTTAGGTATAAACCTAAATGGGTTGTCTAAGGAATAGGTATAGTTTTTAACTATATGATTTTTGTTTTATTTTTTATTCTACCTACTTCAAATATTATTAAAATATAATGAAATAATAAAACCATTAACTTAAATATACTGAAAATATTATTATGTTAATTTCATTACCTATATCCATCCCATCTTCCATTAAATGGGAAATGAAACTGTCGATCTTGTGCACAACAGACTAACATCTCATAAACTGATGTAATACGTTTTCCATAACCACCTCTCATGGATGGATATAATTATATATTTAATGTGTATATATATATATGTATGTATATTAGTTATAATTTAATTATACTTCTCTAATTATAATATCACATGTACCTTTTTACCTTATAATCTGTTGGAAAATGATAATGACGCATGCACGAACGTGTAGACTACCGCCTCCACGTAGTGATGTGATTATTTTTTCATTTATGTTTTAAATGGATGGTAATAAGGATGGTTTTGATTAATATATATGATTTATATGATATAATAATAATTCTATAATTTTATTTTTTTAGTTTTTTTTCTTTCGTTTCATTCGTCAAAAAATGAAAACAATATTCATGCATGTGTACAGATTATCATCTCCATGAACAATGTAATTAATTTTTCTATATATAACTTTTATGTGTGAATATAAATATTTATATAATTAATATATATTATATTTATATCATTATTAAAATTCTTGATATTATTTAACCATAATTAAATTATAAGTACCAAAAATACCTAACCAAAACATACATGAAAAACGAAGCAGTTTTCACCCGAAACAATGATTTTAATGAATAATTGTTAATAATTGGGTGATAAAAGGTTATAAGTAAATAATATATGGTATGATATATATGATTATGGTACTAAAATATATTTTTATTAAATTTATATTTATTATATAGTAGTCTTGAACGCGTATGAAGGAATTCAGACCCCAAGTATGGGATTTTCATCTCACTTTAATGAGACACATGTCATATTCACCACTTGTTTCTTTTATGTGTTGTATATATTACCCATGGATTTATTTTATGATTATTATTATGAAAATTGTTGGTATTTACATATCCATATAATTTTATTTCATTTATTGGGATTATGATTCAAAAATTACTAAAGTGGTAAGGATTTTATGCTACAATCTCATTGTTTATCAGGATTATTTATGATTATGCTTACAATAATGAAATTTCATAAAATAAATCTCAATAATATAATTAATTTTATTATAATATTTTTATTTATATAAATTACATGTTTTGATTTAATTTTCATATCTTTATGTACTTAATATTCCAAAAATAATGTTTTTAAGGAAAACTGACTTTATTTATCTCTTCGGTTGAAAATCCTTTTTATTCCATATCCATGTTTTCTAAAAAAAATTCAAAAAAATTTAAGATCCCTATATTATTATTTAATTTAATTTTCACCCATATTTTACTTTTTTTAATTAAAATGAATATTCTTATCATTTTCTGAATGATATACTTTTGACTTTTTACTGAAAATATGGAAGCATTATTTATTTTAATATACATAGCATGAAAAAAAATTACACTATCATGACCACTAAATTATTTGAAACTTCTTTAAAAATTTCCAAGGTTATTTCCAAATAAAATTTGTTCTTTAATATTTGGGATTTATTTATATTTTAAATAATATATTTCAAATTGGAAACATTATTTTCTTAAGGAAATGTTATAAGTGGTCTTATAAAATAATTTTACATCTAAGATGACTTAATTTGATGTTTACTAACCTTTAATGGGGATATTATCCAATGATGCTATCCTTGTTCTATCTATAGATGGTTTATTATTATTATGAAAATATTTTTTTGAAACTCATTATTTTTCCATGTGTTATACTATGATGAGTTGATGAAATGATTATGAAACCCATTTCTTTTCCATGGGTTATGTATTGATGAAATATTTATGAAACCTATTTCTTTTCATTTTTTATTATATGATGAATGTTTTATGATCTCATGACACTCATATGTATGATTTTTATTATGTGATAGGTGAGCCATAAATTATATATCCCTCTAATGCATTGGGTAAAGATGGATATTTCATGAGATAAACAGGACTAGAATTCGGAGTGAACCCAGTTCAATAAGGGTCTATATCCACTATGACAGTCTTGGGAGTAAATTTTGACTATGATGATGGCTTAGGTAGTTAACCAAATCCACTATGATAGTCTTGGTAGTAATCCTAGACAACTAAGGAAATAATTTTCTATACTTATGTGTATACCACAAATCTAATTCTTATGCCTATGATATGCTCTCATGGATCATGCTATTTGCTTCATTTTTTATTCATGTATTATTAACTACCAGGTTATATGTCATGAATCAAGATTATGATCTATGATATATAGGGTATAGTTTTCAAATGTTATTTTCATGTTCTCATACACTTATGCTCGTGTTATTTTTAAGTTGTCATTAACATCTCAATTATTTACCCTGACTGAGCATCTAATCCCACCCTTTTTTATGTTTCCTTTCCCTAAGTTATAAAGAAATGTATTCATTCTTATATGTCTAAGAGGGGTTCTAATTATGAATAAATTGTTGGGGTGATTCAATTCACTTATAAACCAATTTTTAATGTATAAAAGTTTCTAAAGGCACTAAACCTATATGATTCTGGAATGGATCATTATTTTATGTAATGAATATTCATCTATTAACATGATATATCTATGTATGAATATTATGGGTCACTATAGTTGGTATCAGATAAAGTTTTAACCACCTTTGGAAGCAAAGATAAGAAAAAATTATTAATAACCCTAATGATAAGCTTAATTATAGGATAACATCATAATGTTTTGGTAATGGTCATGGTTGAACTAGGTTAAACCTTATGTGTTTAAAGATTTAAAAGAAGGTGTCTTGATTTAAAAATCATATAAATAATTTTTCATGACTATTTTTTTACCACTATGATTATTATTTCTCTCTCTATGATTTTTCATTTTATTCAATGGATTAAAGACAAAGGAATTACGTTAATGCTGAATATGATGAAAAATATATTGATTTTTCTCTTAAGCAACCAAATTTTATGGGATATAGAATTAAAAATCTCATTTATATGCTCACAAAACTTTATCAAGCTATGAATCATACTGAACTTCTAAACGATAAAAGGAGGGAACAATGTTCTATTTAATCCTTCATGAGGCAACATCCACCTTCTTTTAGTGGGTCTATTAATCCACTAGTTGTTGAGAAATGGATCAGTACCATTGAAAATATATTTTAAACTCTCTAGTGTTTGAAGCATGAAAAATTCATTTTGGTTGTCTATCATTTGGAAGGTGAAGTAGATCAATGGTAGACTCTTATCAAGAATAAGATTCAATATGAATAAATTGAATCCATTTAGTGGTATGATTTTAAGTGATTGTTTTTCAATGAGCACTTTACTTATATTCTTTTTATGAAAATTAAGAAGGAATTCCTTAAGGTAAAGTTGAAGGATGATGAATCTATTGGTGCCTATGAAGAAAATTTTATAGGGATTTTGAGGTATGCTTTTTGTATTATCATCTAACTTGAAATTAAGTTTAATCAATTATTTGGTGGCTTAAAACTAAGTATATGAAGATTTTTATCCATAAATAACTTTAGTAGATATAAAGAAATTGTTTTTTGTTCTATAAATGTGGAAATAGAGAATGGATTTTCCCATCAATCTCATGGTTTTTATAAGAAAATAAATATGAAATTCAAAGGAAACTCTAAAAACCACAGATAGAAGAAGACGATTCTTCCTTTATTCTCCAAGTGTGGAAGAAAACATGGAGGAAAATGTATTAAGGGTACCTTTAAATTTGTTAAGTGTATAAAGGAAGGTCATCAGGCAATTGAATGTTGAAGTGATGGTAAGAAGTTATCTAATGATGTAAATAGAGAGAAATATTTATAGAATGCACCACCCAAAATCTATTGTTGCAAATATAGGGAGTATAGGAATTATTCTAAATAGTGATCAAACCCAAAGCTTAATGATGACGATCAATTTCAGTAACCTATTAAGTCAAGAGACCAAGGAAAATATCATGTGATCGTTGTTTCTGATGTGGGGTATGATAATGACATGGTGAAAGGTAAAATTATCATCCACTCTAGAACTATTAATTTCTTATTTGACTCTGGATCTACACACTATTTTATATTTGAATAATTTTATAAGGTTATCAAAATTACACCTTAATAATTATATGTTAAATTAGTAGTGAAAATATTTAATGGTATGATGATCACATATCAAGTCTATGATTCTTCTCTGGTTGAAGTTTGTGGGAATGTGCATCCAAAAATTCTTTTTATTTACTCTCTAGTTAAATTTTATATCATCTTAGGCATGTATTTTATTTATCTACATATATCCCACATCAATTTCCAAGAAAGGAAAGTCATGTTTTATATTCTGAACTAACCTATGATCTTATATTAGTGTTATGATAAATATCAACTTCCAAAGAAAATTTCATCCATTATATGGGTCCTGATTCTTATTAAAAAGTATTTTCTATCTCAAATTGTTGGGGAGAAACTCAATATTTAAGATATGCCTATTATGAGGGAGTTTTTTTATGTTTTTCTGGAATAGTTTCCTAGTTTCCACCAAATCGTGATGTGGAATTTTTGATAGAACTCATAGCTAGAGATATACCTAATTCAAATACTCTATATAGAATAGACCCAATTGAGTTATAATAATTGAAAAGGAAACTCCAAGATAATATTGAAAATGGATTTATTTGGATAAGTGTGTCACCTTGGGGTGAACCTACTCCTTTTGTTAAGAAGAAGGATAGATTTATGTGACTCTAAATTGATTATTGAGAACTGGACAAGATCACAATAAATAATAGGTATCCTCTACCCTGTATTGATAACTTGTTTGATCAATTTCATAGATATCAATACTTTTATAATATTGAACTTTGTTCAGGACATGATCTATTGAGGTTAAAGGAGGATATAACCAAAACAACAGTTCATACAAGTTATGTAAACTATGAATATATAGTGATGCCATTTGGTCTTACTAATTACCCTATTATCTATATATATTTAATGAATAGAATCTTTATATATTAACTTGATAATTTTATGGTGGTATTTATAGATTCTATTATTATATATTCAAAGAACAATTAATAACATTAATACCACTTTAGAAACTGTGTTGACGACCCTAAGGAAGGATAAGTTGTATGAAAAGTTTAACAAGTGTGAATTTTGTCTAAAAAGGTTTCATTTTTGGGTTATATAATCTCAAGAGAGTGTATACCTATAGATCCATCAAAGACAAAAGTTATTGAACATTTTCCCATACCAAAAAATATGACTGATATTTTTAGTTTTCTTGGTTTAGCTGGATATTATCAATGCTTTGTGGAGACTTTCTCATGAATGTCTAATCCACCCACAAAGTTAACTTAGAATGGAGACAAGTTCTTTTGGATATAGGAATGTGAATAAAATTTCAAGTAATTAAAGATAAGGTTAGTTGGTGCACATATTCTTATATTACCCTATAGTTGAGATGGTTTTATAGTCAATAGTGTTTCATTAAAGAAGGCATTGGGATGTGTTCTTATGTATAATGACATGGTTTTAGATTATTCCTCGTAAAAATTGAAGTTTTATGAGTAAAATTACCTAATTTATGATTTGGAGTTATCTACAATGATTTTTTTATTAAATATATGGAGACATTATCTTTATGGAAAAAGGTGTGATATATATACTAATAATAAAAGTTTAAAGTATATATTCACACAAAAATGGTTGGATATGAATCATAGAGTATGATTGTAACTTATTAAATATTATGAATGGTTAATACATTACCACCTTGGGAAAGTGAACATGGTGGAAGATGCTCTGATTTAAAAGTATCATTCTATCTATCTATGATTAGGATCACAAAAGATCCAATATTTCTAGATTTTTAAAGGATGGATCTTTAAATCTTGAAGGAATGGAAGAAATATTATCTTTTTAAAATGATTTTTTAACCATCAATCCATGTGAGAATTAAAGAGGCATAGAAGGAAGATGTGGAACTATAGAATAATGTGAGGAATATTCCTAAGTTTAACATTAATTGTGATAGAGTGATAATATTCATAAACTAAGTATGTGTTCTATCCATACAATATTTAAATAAGGATTTTTCGGATGAGGATCATAGTTCATCATTATCTATCCTTCTTGTAAGTACGAAGCTGTATAGATATCTAAAAGAGTATTTATTGTGGGATTCCATGAAGAGAAATATTATAGATTATGTATCTCGATGATTGGTATGTCAATAAGTTAAGTCTTATAGATATAATTCTAAGGTTATGTTAAAACCATTACCCACGTTAGAATGGAAATGGGAAAACATCACCATGGATTTTGTCATCAAAATCACCAAAAAATATAAGGTCTATAATGTTATTTGGATTGTATTTGGTCACCTTATAAAGTTATAATACTTCATTACCATTATATAAGACTTATATCTTTATCATATTTCCATAATATACATTAAGGAAGTGTTAAGATTTCATGGAGTACCACATTCTATTGTATTTGATCGGGATCCAAGGTTTACCTCAAAGTTATGGAGAAGTCTTCAATAAGATCTTGATACATAGTTGGGATTAAATATATCTTATCATCCCTAGATATATGGTTAGTCTAATAGAACCATTAAAACCCTATAGAATATGTTGGGATCTTGTTCTATGAATTTTAAAGTTGTTTGGGATAAACATCTTCCTCTAGTCAAGTTTTCTCACAACAATATCTTTCACTTGATCATTCATGTGTATCCTTATGAAAACCTCTATAGAAATAAGTGTATAACTCTAACATGTTGGGATTAATTTGGAGAAAGAAATATATTTGGACCCGATCTAAGCATTCAACAGCACATCAAGGTAGCTCAGTGTTGATAGAAGACTAATGTTTACAATCATTAGTATGATCTAGAATTTGAAGTATGTGAGAAAGTATTTCTATAAATTTCTCCAAGTACGAAGGTTTTTAGATTTATAAAGAAGGTAAATATAATCCCTAGGTATATTTTCCCTTTATATATTCTTGATTTAGTAGGTTTGGTATCTTATCACTTGGAACTTCCAATTAACCACTCCCAATTCTATGATGTATTCCATGTATATCTCTTGAGGAAGTACATACCTAACCCTTCAAATGTACTGATCTTAGAGGTCACACCATTAGAGAAATATCTTTCTTATTAGAAATAATCTATAAAGATTTCAGAACATAGAGAGAAAGTTTTACAAAATAACACCACTCACCTGGTAAAAGTTTGGTAGCCAAACCACTAATTTGAGGAAGCTATATGGGAACCTAAGGATATGATGAGGTAGAAGTATCCTTAGTTTTTTTTATCAGATAAATATAATGATGATGGTAAAATTCTTTTTATCGGTGCTATAATGTAACATCCTAATATTTTATGAAATATTTTTTTTAAAATAAACTTAATTTCTTCAATAGTTTTCATTACACGCAACATCGAGTTTAAAGGAATCGTGATATAATATTAAAATATTATTATTTAATGTGACATTTATCACATAGTCATTGGATTGGGGTTTATTAATATTTATAACTAAATTATAAAAAATCTATGTTTTACACATGTATAAAATCAATTCATTGTTTTTCAATTTATTAGAAATGAAAATAATTGCATTTGAAAGCAAAAGAAATATTTTTCTGAAAAACATTTTTTATGAACACAATTTTTTATATTAATAAAATAAATTATTCACTATTGGTGAATTATTTTAAATAAATTTATATATTATATATTCAATCAAATGTTTTATCATTCATCTAATATTTTTTCTAGGCATGAGTTAAGAATAAATCTAGTTTTATGATTGGAAAACTATTTTTTCTAAAAAATGGTTTCATCATGTTTTGAAAACATATCTTAAAATTAATTTTTAAAAATTTTAGGAAATTTATTTTAAATAATTAAAATCAATTTTTTAAATAAAAATATTAAAATTATCTTAGATTGATTTTTTTTAATTTTCTAAAAAGATTAATTTTTTGATAAATAATGAAAAATACTAATTTTTATTAAAATTTTATTTTCATTTAAAGTATTTAAGTTTTTAAATTTTTGTATTAAAATAGTTTTAAAAGAAAAATTAGCTCAATTATATTATTAATAATCCAATTTATTTCATTGGAATCAATTTTATGATGAATTTTGATATAAAAACATTTTATTCTTATGAACACTTTTTCTTTGGAAAATCCCTTTTTCATTGTGAATGCGAATTTAATTTTAAATTAAATTATGAAAACTATATAAATTTAATTTTATAAAATTTATTAAATATTTTTAATTATCATAATTAATATTATTAAATAAGTTTATCTTGATTTATTTTATAATTAATCATAAAAACAGTAAAAACGGTTATTGTGGTTCAGATTAAAACAGGTTTACTGAGGGTTAAACAGAACAGATAAGACATAAAATGACCTAAAACGTGCTTAATTTCTATTGTTTGGACATATTTAGACCTTATATAATATAATGTTTAGTAATGGTTCATTTTGGATCCATTTTACTAATAAAGTGACTTAATATCTTTGTAAAACTTTGAAAAATTACAAGTGTTCCACTCAACTCAATTATAAAAGGGAACCCCCTCTCCTCTCCTATTCAAACTTAAAGAGTATTTTTGTTTATAAAATACCAACCAAAATAAATTATTAGCATCCATACCCATGATCTAGAGTCCATTTTTATCAAAAAATTGTTCTAGGAAGGATTTAGGTGTAAACATAAAGAGGTTGTCTCAAGAAGACGTATAGTTCTTAACCATAAATTTTTTGTTTTATTTATTGTTATACCTCCATAAAATATCATTAAATTGTGATGAAATTATATAACCAGTATATTAAATATACAAATATATTATTATGTTAATTTTATAACCAATATCAATCTCTTTTTCTATCAAATGGGAAATGAAACTGTTGATCGTGTGTACGGTGGACTACCGTCTCACAAATCGATGTAATTTATTTTCCATAACCACCTTTAATTAATGGATAAAATTATTAATTTAAGGTATATATATGATATTTATGACTTTATTATACTTATGTAATTATAATATCACATATTATTTCTTACCTTCTAATATTTTGGAAAATAATAACGTCGTTCGTGCGTACGTATGGACTACCGCCTCCACAAAGTGATATGATTAATTTTTAGTTTATATTTTACATTATGGTAATAAGGATAAATTTTATGAATATATATGACTTATATGATATAATAATTATTTTTTAAAATTAAATTATTATTTACCTTTCTTTTTTCCATCCTTGAAAAAATTAAAACAGCATTCATGTGTACGTATGGCCTACTGTCTCTATAAACGGTGTAATTCATTTTTCTATATCTAACTTTTATGGATGAATATAAATATGTATTTAATGAATATATATTATATTTATATAATTATTAACATTATGGATATTATTTAACCATAATTAAAGTATAAGTACCAAAACTATCGAACCAAAACATACATGAAAAATGAAGCAGTTATCACATTGAATAGTGATTTTAATAAATAATTATTAATAAACTGGTGATAAAAGGTTATAAGTAAATAATATATGATTTTATATATAATATTATGGTTATGTAATATATTTATAATAAATATATTTTTATTAAACATGTGCTTCTAACATGTATGAAGGAAGTTGGACTTGAGGTAAGGGATTTTCATCTCACTTTTATTTCTATGAGATACATGTAATTTTCACCACTTGTTTATTTTATGTGATATATATAATTCCAATGGATTTATTTTATGATTATTCTTATAAAAATTATGGGGATTTACATATCCATATAATTTTCTTTTCTTCATGGGGATTATGATTCAAAAATTACTTAAGTGGTAGGGGTTTTATGTTATAATTTTATTGTTTATTAGGATTGTTTATGATTATACTTACAATGATGAAATTTCATGATTTCCTCTCAATAATCTCTTTAATTTTATTTTCATAAGTTTATTTATGAAAATTACTTGTTTTTATTTCATTTTCCACTCTTTATGTACTCAAGAGTCTAAAATAATGTTTTTAAGGAAAACTGACTTTATTTATCTCTTCAGTCAAAAATTATTTGTATTCCATATCCATGTTTCCCACAAATGTTTTCAAGAATATTTTTAATATCCCTATATTATTGTTTAAATTAATTTTTTCCCATGGTTTACTTTTTAACAGAATGTTTTAAAAGGAATATTCTTTTCATTTTTTGAATGAGGTACTTTTTTATTTTTATTGAAAATATGAAAGGAATATTTGTTTTAGCATACACGACATGAACTAAATTTTATACCATCAAGACCACTCAATTCATTGAAGATTACTTTAAAATTTTCCAAGGTTAAATTATTTATTTAATATTTGGGATTTTGTTAGATTTTAAATATGTTATTTTAAAGTAAAAAAGGATATTTTCTTCAAGAAATATTCCAAGTGGTATTTTAAATGTATTTTCCATATAAGATAACATACTTCTATGTTTCCTAAACTTTAATGGGGATATAATACAATTATATTATCTTTATTCTTTATATTTATGGTTTATAATTATGACAAAAATATTTTTATGAAACTCATTCCTTTTCCATGGGCTATTCTATGATGAATTGATGAAATGATTATGAAACCTATTTATTTTCCACAGTTTATATCCTAAATAAATGTTTATAAAACCTGTTTATTTTCATGGGTTATGATATGATGGATGTTTTATAATCTTGTAGAATACATTTTTATTATTTTAATTATGTTAAGAATGGGACTAAAATTATATATCCCTTCTAACTCATTTGGTAGAGATGGATATAAAATGAGATAAACAGGGCTGGAATTGGGAGTGAAACTAGTTTAGTAAGGGATTATATCTACTATGATAGTCTTGGGAGTGAAACTTTACTACTATGATGGTTTGTAGAGTGAATCCAATCCACTATGATAGTATTTTTATTAATGCTTTACTACTAAGGAAATGATTTTGTATGCTTATGTGTATACCAAAAATATAAGTCTTATACCTCTGTTATACTCTCATGGATCATGTTATTTGATTCCTTATTGAATTATGTCTTATGAAATTCTAATTTTTATTCCATTGTTGGCACCAAAAAATTAATTACATGCACTTTTCTACATGAACCATGATGAAATCATCACTTAGACAACACATGTTGAGTTTGAGAAGAAATGTGTCTCCATAAAAAAAGAAAAAGTTGGTTGGATTCCCATGTGCCTCAAAACTATTCACACACCAAGTGATAGGAATTACTCAGAAACTTTACCCAATTAGGTGGCATGGTGGTGAGACCCTCCCTTTGGGAGTAGGCTATAGATTTTTGGAAATTTTTGAAAAAAAAGTTATTAACACCTTAAAACATGTTTTTAGGGTCTTCCAGACACTTTTTGGAACCATAAAACATCATAATAGGGTGTATACACCATATCTAGGGGAATATATCACTTCTAAGGTTTTTATTTTACTATTCATGGAGCCCAAACAGACTTATGAATCAAAAGTTAAGGTTGTCATAAGTTGGCCAAATTTTATAAAGGAAGTTGAGACCTTAGGTGGGATAGTTCATGTAACTCCATCATACAAGTCGTTTTCACATATCACTCACCCATTTTATGTGGATCACTCAGCCAAATTAAACATGCATCTCCTTACTACAGTTCCACCATTCAATCTATAAATATATCCCCAGGCTCCAATTTTTAGGAGAACAGATGAACTTCTGGATGAATAAGCAAGGTGATAGATCTACTTGTGCTACCTATTTTCCCAATAAGTTCACCCTAACAAGGCCAAAATACCAAGGTATCCCTCTACTAGGATGAGGGACCCATTTTTCTCTCACTTTGGAAAATTAATTGGGTGAGGCACTCCAACCCACCCAAGTATCACTTGGTTGAGGCACTCTAATATTCCCAAGTATCACTTGGGTGAGGTAATCCAATATGTGCAAGTATCACTTGGGATAGGTACTTATAGTTTTCCCAAGTACTGCTTGGGTGACCCACACATAGGTGAATCTTCTAGTTGGTTGAACCACCCATTTGGGTGAGCCCCTACTTGGGTGAATGAACCACTTGGAAGAGATCCTAATTGAGTGAACGACCCACTTGGGTGAAGCCCCTACTTAGGTGAACCACTCACTTGGGTGAACCATCCACTTGGGTGATTCCCTTCTTGGGGGAACCACCCACTTGGGTAAGCCCCATCTTGGGAGAACCACCCACTTGGGTGATCCCCTACTTGGTTAAACGACCCACTTGGGTGAGGCCATATATGGGAAAATGAACCACTTGGGTGAGTCCCTACTTGGGTGAACTCCCCACTTGGGTGAACTCCCCACTTGGGTGAGCCCCTACTTGAGATAATCACCCAATTAGGTGAGCCCCTACTTTGATGAATGTACCACTTGGGTGAACCAACCACTTGGGTGAGCCCCTCCTTAGGTGAATGACCCACTTGGGAAAGCCTTTACTTGGGTAAATGATCCACTTAGGCGATCCCCTACTTGGGAGAATGGCCCACTTGGGTGAACAACCCACTAGGGTAAATCCCCTACTTGGGTGAACCACCCACTTGGGTGAGCCTCTACTTGGGAGAACCCAAAAATGGGTGATCCATAACTTGGGAAACTCACACTTTGGTGTCCCATACTTGGGAGACCCACACCTAGGCGAGCCCTTACATGGGTCACCCACATTTAGGTGACCCTTTTCCCAAGTCATCCTACTTAGGAAGCCCTTCATCCAAGTCATCCCACTTGGGTAACCCTTCATCCAAGGTAATATATATATGTGAATCATCCTAGGTATAATCCCCAACCAAACCTTTAAATCACCATGAATTTTGATTCTCCTCATGGTTCCAGGAATATAGGAATCATCCTAGGTGTAAGCCCCAACCACCCCTTAATCTCAATGAGTTGATATTCTTCTCATGGTTCTAGAAACATGGGGATTATCCTAGGTGTAAGACCCAACCAAACCAAATCTCCATGAATTTATATTATCCTCATGGTTCTAGAAATATGGGAATCCTACTAGGTTTTATCCCTAACCAAACCCTAATCTCTATGAGTTGATATTATCCTCATGGTTCTATAAATATGATAATCCTTATAGTTTTAAGCCCTAACCAAAACAAATATCCATGAGTTGATATTCTTCTCATGGTTCCATAAATATGGACATAATACTATGTTTAAGCCCCAACCAAACCCTAATCTCCAGAATTTGATATTATCCTCATGGTTCTAGAAATATGGGCATCCTCCTTGGTGTAATCCCCAACCAAACCCGAATCTCAATGAGTTCATATTCTCCTCATGGTTCCATAAATATGGACATCATTCTTGGTGTAAACCCCAACATAACCCTAATATACATGATTTGATATTCTCTTCAATATTTCATAAATATAGGTATCTTCATAGGTGTAAGACCCAACCAAACTAAATCCCCTTGAGTTGAGATTCTCCTCATGGTTTAATAAATATGTAAATACTCTTAGGTGTATGCCCCAACCAAACCATAATCTACATGAGTTAAGATTATCCTCATAGTTACATAAATATATGATTCCTCTTAGGATTAATCCCTAAAACATAAAATCACCTAACCCACCTACTATGTTAGGTATCTTAGGGAATCTCATGTGTAAGACCTAACTTATTTTCTGTTGTTTCACCTTTCATGAAATAGGAATATTCTCCATTAATAATCATTCAATAATTACTTTTTTTAAATCTAATGGTACACTCTTATGTAATATGATTGTTCTTCTATTGTATCTAGTTTATCACACTCAGAAAGACTCATGTGAGCATAGAGATATGAAATTATCATCCCATCATCATTAGAAAATTACCTCTATCATAGGCCTCCTACTGAGGTGTAATCCCCATCCATTCCATCAAACTATGTGGATTTTTATTCCTACTTTCATAGAATGTGTAGGATTCCTCTTTGAGGTTCAATACCAACTATAAAACACCAACCACCTCCCTAGACAGTAGTAAACTTTAGATAACCCTGCTAATAATCTTTAAACAAAATTATCAAAAATTAATAAGGGAAATATTAGGAAACCCTCATGCATATAGAGGTTTCCATCAAACACATGGTATCACTTAGATAATTGGTACAGGGGTAACCAATCCCACATTAGGATTTGGGAAGGATTCATTACTATGAATTAAATCTATAATAGATTCACATAGAAGGTAATAATCCCCCTCGAAATTATGTGTTGATCCTGACAACCCTTCCTCCCGACCAATGTGTTTTCTAAGAAATTGATGTAAAAGTCCTAGTGACTGCCTTCCTTTGGAAAGAAAGTATTTATTAAATTGAAACAAGTGTGGCCATGAAATCCATCAGAGTATTCTTTAGAGAAAAAAATAGTGAACCTAATGTGAGTGATTATACAACCATACTCAAAAACCCCACAATAAATCTTTAGGCCCTATTTTTTTGGGGAAACAACAATGGATTAATATTATGATCTATGGTATGTTTGGTGTAGTTTTTAAATGTTATGTTCATGTTTTCATGCCCTTATGCTCATGTTATGTTTAAGTGATCATTTATATCTCCATTTTTTACCCTTACTAAGAATCTAAGATCACCCTTTTTATGTTTCATTTCCCCAGGTTATGCATAAAGGTATTAAGTTTGATAAGTCTAAGAGGGGTTCTAGTGAAAAATAACTTAGTGGGAGATGATGTGTTCACTTATGGCCAGTTTTTTATGTATCCATTTTTCTAAAGGCACCAGACCTATATGATCTTAGCATGGATTGTTATGTTATGTAATAAATATTCATCAATTAAGATGTGATATCTATGTATGAATAGTATGGGTTACTATAAAAAAATACCATAAAAATTTCATGATCTATCATCATGAATCAACATGCAATATGAAGACTGTAAATAATAATAGTCATACCTCATATACAACATTTTCTATCTCTATCATACTTGAAAGAGTGCGGTTGATCGTAATCACTTAGGGAAAACTAAATTATTCTCACAACCATATATAGTACACCATCCACTAGAATCCCCATTCATAAAGAGAGGACTCATGGTCTTCAAATGTGTTCTAGCACCTTTCTCGATGAAGATAAATGAAGTGTCGAGGAAGATGAGAGTTTTAGTTATGGCTTGTCATACTAACACTATAACACCCAGATATTCTATGATTTGTTTTTCAAATTAATTTAATTTTTTTATATATTTCAATATGTGCAACAATGAGTTTCGTTAATAGCATGCATGATATGTGACACTGAGCTTTAATGAACTATGTAATAATGTTATTTTAAAATTTTTCATTATAACCTAGTCATTAAAAAGTCAGGTGTGAATAGTATTAACTAATTTATTAAATATACATATAAATTTCCAACAAAATATAAATTAATTTATTAATTTTTAGTAAATAATCAATCAATTTTTAGTAAAGTGGGTATATTCATCAAAAATATGTTTTCTTCAAAAAATATTTTTATTAATTTTTATAAGAAAATATTATAGATATTTTAGAAAATTTACTTGATAAAGTGAACTTAATTTTTGAAATAATCATATCTAAATTAACTTATGGTGATATTTTGGGTTTTTTCTAGAAAGTATTGATTTTTTAATGAATAGTGAAAATATCAATTTTTTTAAAATTATCATTTATTTTCAATAATTTAAGTAATTAAAAGCCCCATTTATGTTTTAAATTAACATAAGTATTATTTATTATTATTTAATACACTTAATTAATTTTTATTCAACTTTATTTTGGATTTTATTATAGATTTATTTTTAGGTTTAAAAAGGGGGGTTTTCTATAAACTGTTTAAAGTGAATAATGTTTATTTATTTTAATTAATTAAAATAATGCATAATCGAGAATGTTTTAAATAAAATTTATGGATTATATATCATTAGATTTTAATTTATATTCATACAATTACTATTATTAGATAGAGAGTTAATATAAAATCATCTTGTGCTTGAAAAAAATATATTTCTTGAAAACCCTCTTTTTCGTCATCTCTGCGGGTTTTATTTTAAATTTTAAATTTGAAAATTTTAGAAACTTTATTTTAAAAAGTAAAATTTATTTTTTAAATAATCATTTCAAAATTATACTATGTTGAATTTTTTAATTTTTTTAGAAAATATTAATTTTTTAATAAATAGTGAAAAACGCTGAATTTTAATTGAAAACAACCTTTTTGTTTAAATTATTTATAATGTTAAATTATATTTTAAAATAGTCTTAAAGTAAAATTAGTAAAATAATTAATCTATTAATACAATTTATTTCATTTTAATCAATTTTATATTGAAATTGGATATAAAAAACTTTATAATCTTTTGAACTCTTTCTCTTTAAAAAACTCACTTTCTCATTGCATCTACAAGGTTAATTTTAAATTAAAACTTCCCACTTATGTGAATTTAATTTATAAAAATAGTTTAAAAGTTTGGAATAAAAATAATTTATATTATATAATAATTAAAACTTAATTTTTTACCATAATTTATAGTAAAAATAGTAAAAATTATTTACTATGGTTGAGGTAAAATAGTTTTACCAGGGGGATAAACTAAAAAAGATAAATGTTTAAATGACCTAAATTTTTTTATAAAATATATTTCCTGGACATTTTCAAACATATAATGCCATATTCTATAAAATAATCCATTTTTACCCTTTTTTATGTGAAGAATTTGGGTACGCATTTTTCTTTCAAAAAATTACAAGTGTGGCACTCACCTCACTTATAAAAGGTCACCCCCTCTCTTCTCTTATTCACACTTTAAAATCCTTTTATTTCAGCCAATTACTAACCAAATACCTTAAAAAAATAAATAATATTATTCTATAATATTTATTTTAGGTATAAATCAATCCTAAGAAGGTTTTTGTGTAAACCTAAGAAGGATACTCGAAGAAGAGGTGATGTTCTTCAACGAGCGTTTTTATTTTATATCTTCCTCAACCACCTCCAATTTTTATTTAACCATGATTATATAATAATATTAATTTATTTAATATAATACTATGTTGTTATGTTAATTTAATTACTTAAAATCATCTCTACTTCCATCAAATTGGTTGCGAAATCATCATTCATGTGTACGACAGACTACCGACTAGCAAACTGATGTCATTCGTTTTCCATTACCACCACTCACGATTGGGTATGATGATGGATATAAAGTATATTTATGATATTTATAACATAATTATACCAATTTAGTCATTATATCATATATAATATTTTACTTTACATTCTATAAGAGATACGATAATGTCGTTTGTGTGTATGGTTGACTACCGTCTCGCGAAGCGATGTGATTCATTTTTCACTAACACTTAACATATAAGATGATAAGGATAAATATATGTGATATAAATGAAATAATTATTAAATTAATGATATATTTATCATTATAAAAATATAATATATCATTTTATTTCTTACCTTTTCACTCACTAAAGGATGATAACATCGTTTGTGTACATGTGGACTACCGCCTTCACGAAGCGATGTGGCTCTCTTTTCATCACCACACCACATGGATGATATGTATAAGTATATTTAAATAAAAAATATGTTATTTATTATATTATTATATTTATCTAAATGTACTATATTACTTACCTCGTTTCCATAATGATCATTGAAAAATCAAAACGTTACTCATGCGTACATACGACATACCGTCTCCATGAACGTAACATACTTCATTTCTCAAAACCATCGTTCATGATTTGTATTAAAAGTATTATTTATGTATAAATATTATAATTATTTTGTTATCATTATTCTTTATATGATGAAACCAAACTTAAATTAAGAGGACCAAAAATAAAAAAATCAATACATATACGAAAAACAAAGCAGTTACTACCAGAAACATGACTTTAACGTAGAATTTTTAAAAAACGGGTAATAAAAGGACATAAGTAAATAATATATGGTATTATATATAAAATAATTGTTCTATAATATATGTATAATAAACTTATATTTATTATAAAATAGGTTATAATGAGTGAGAAGAAAGTCGAGACTTGCGGTAAGGGATTTTTTTCTCACATATATTTTTTGTGAGACAAATGTCATATTCACCACATGTTTCTTTTATGTGGTGTATATACTAAAAATTAATGTATTTTATGATTATTATAATTAAAATTATTATTATTTACATATCCATTTTATTATATCTCTTTCATGAGGTTTACGGTTCAAAAGTTACCACATCGATAAGGGATTTTTTGTCTCAATTTTGACTTATTTTGAGACATATGATTATGTTATATACCTATATTCTTGTATGACATGTATATATAGACCATTTTACATGTAATATCTTGAATTTATTTATACTCAATATATTTTAAGTTTCATTTAATGTTATTCCTTCATGGGGCTTACGTTTTAAAGTTATCAAAGTGGAAAACATTATATCCTATAATCTCATCATTTATAAAGATTGTTTATGATCATAATTAAAATGATATAATATTATAATAAATCTTTCAATAAACTCATGAAATTTATTATTATTTGGTTATTTAATTAGAAAACATATTTTCCCTTCATTTTCCTCTCTTTATGTAATCAAGATCTCAAAATAGTTTTTAAGAAAAATCATCTTTTCAATCGAAAACTCTTTTTCTTCCAAAACCATGTTTTCTAAAAATATTTTTCAAATTTTTTTTTAAAATTATTACAATTATTGTTTAAAGACATTTTTACCCATTTTTTACTTTAAAAAAAATAAAATTAACATTCATTTCATTCTCAAAAATAATACATGTTTGGATTTTACCAAAAATGTGAAAGGAATCTTTATTTTAATGTGTACGGCATGGATAGAATTTACCACCATCCTAACCATTATTTTCATAAAAGATTATTTTATAATTTTTCAAGGTTATTTTCAAAGAAAATACTTTTCAAAAAATTATTTTTTAAAAAGTTTTATTAATGTGGAAAGGATATTTTCCTCAAGAAAGGTTTAAAATAATTTTTAAATATTCCTTTATAATATTTCAAGTTCATTTTAAAAGAAAATGATTTTCAAAATGTTTTATGTTTTAAAAAAATAAAAATAGGAAAATATATTTTCCTCAAGAAATGCTTTAAATTATTTTTTAAAGATTCCTTTATAAGTTTTCAAGTTCACTTTCAAAGAAAAGTATTTCCAAAATACTTTATAAAGTTTATTTTTAAGAAAGTGATTTTCAAATAAAGGTTATTTTCTTCAAGGAACATTCCAAGTGATTTATCTTTAAAAATATTTTTTTAACTAAGATGACATCGTTTGATGTTACTTGTTCTTTACTGGGTATATGATCTAAGTATTACTTTTTTATTCTTTCTCTGAATGGTTTATGTTTATGATGATAAGATGTTTATGAAACTCATTTCTCTTCCATAGGTTATACTATGATAAAATTATTATTAAATAAACTTCTTTTTCCATGGTTTATGAATTAATAAAATGATGAAATTATTATTAATCCTTTTAATTTTACACAGGCTATGTTATGATAAAAATTTTATGAAACTCATTTCATTTCATGGGTTCTGATATGATGAATTTTTTATGATCTTGTGAATCATATATGTATGATTTTTATTATATAATGGCAGTTATATTATAACCAAGGATGGTGGTTTCATTATAACCAAGGAAAATGGTTATGTTATAATAAAATATGGGTGGGTCCTATATCTACCTCTAATTAATTGGGTAAATATTTATATCTCATGAGATATACAGGAATTGAATGGGGAGTGAACTTGGTTCAGTAAGGGACTTTTTCCACTATGATGGTCTTGGGAGTGAACCTTGACTACCAGGATGGTTTGAGGAGCGAACCAATTTCACTATGAGGAAATTTATGCTACTGGGGATGGTGGTGTGTCTCACCCGGGAGGTGTATCCACCCATGTAATTCCCTTATAAGTTTTGGTAATGATACTTGACTACTAAGGAAATGATTTTCTTTACTTATTTGTATGACACAATTATATGTCATATACCAATGTTATGATCTCATGGCTTATGTTCTTTGATTTACTTATGATACATGTATTATTAATTGTCAATATTTATGACATGAATTGATATTTTGATATTTTATATGGTGGTTACGGTTTTCATATGTTATTCTCATGTTCTCAGACCCTTATTTTTATATTATGCTTACATAACACCCTTTTTTACCCTTATTAGGCATATGAGCTCACCCTTTCTTATATTTCCTTTACGAGGGTTATGAAGAAAGGTTTAAGTAGGTTATGTTTGTGAAGAGTACTAAAGGGAAATATCTTTGTGGGAGACATTGAATATCTTTCACCAAATTAATAACATTATGTTCCAAGTTTCTAAAGGCACTAAACTATTATGGTCCTCAAGCATGTGTTTTTGTAATGTTTTGAATATTTATCTAAAAATATGTACTATCCATACCAAAAAATCTTGGGTCACTATAGTTGGTATCAAAGGAAAGGTTTAGTTAAAATTTGGAAACTAGGATAAGAAAACTTTAGTGATATCAATAGGAATATTATTAATGATATATCTAGGGATGTCTTTAATAATAAGTTTAAAGATGATAAAAATTATAGGAAAATGTCCTAAAATTTTGTTAAAGGATAGAGAAAGTTGTTTATAGTAAATTAAATCCTATTATGGATACTAAAAGTGCATGTGGATCTGTTAGAGAGCTAACTAGGTGTAATAACTCTAAAAAGGGTGCATTGATCTTGACTTGATCATCACCTAGTGTATGACAACAGGCCTTTCTACACACCTGTATTAACACTCCTAGGGGATATTATTTGGGAATTCAAAAAATCATTATGAACCATCATAGACTATTTAAATATATTATGACTATTAATGACCTAGTAAAAGCCCGAGGTGCCATGGAATAAAAATAAGGGGTCATGATTTAGACATCATATAAGTTATTTTTCATGATTATGTGGTTTTCCACTATGATTAGTGTTGATAATACTCTTATTTTTTGTTTTAGTCAATGGAAGGAACCAGAAGTAACTGGAATAACATTGAATGTGATGGAAATTTTATTAATGAGTATCTAAATATGATGATTACTAGAGTAAAGGATATTTTGATTATTCGAAATTAGTTATCACAATATATGATTAATAATGTGCACCTTAACCAACTATTGGACTCAATAAAGAATATAAGGATAGAGTTCCCTGAGAGTTCAGGTAATGTAGACCATAGAATAAAGAAGATTCAGTTTTCTATATGTCAATAATTTGGGAAAAAGTAATCAAGGGAATGTCATATAGGGACATGAAGATATTTTGAGTGCAGAAAATAATGACATAAATAAAGTAATTATAGAGAAAAAATGAAAAGTTTATTTAATAAAATAGATGATAATATTGGACTCAATGATATATCATTTATGATCTAATGTTTCAAATGTTGAAAGTATGGCCATTATTCAAATATATGTCATAAGTGGAAATCTTGTGAAGAAAATTAGAAAGTTTTTACGAGTAATGTTTTTTTGTTGACAATGAAGAGACTAAAAATGACATGTGAAAGTAAGGGGGTATTAAGTAATAAGATGATTAATCCTAATTAATGGTTTTATAAGGAAGTTATATGATTGAAGTATTTATGTATTGTAATTAAATAATTATTTTATATGAATCATGAAATATATAAGGATTATTTAATATAAGTTTTTTGTTAAGGATTGAAAAGAAATATGTTGGATGGTTCCAATGACCTAGAAAAGTGATTTAATATAAATGTGATATTTTGATTAAGGTAATATAACCCCTAATATGTTCTTAATGTTGATATAGTGATGTTGGGATAAAGAGATGTTGGATATAAATAAGTAAATTTGATTGTACTAATTACCTTGGAACTAATTAATGATTTTTTGAAAAAGTGGTTTATGCTATCATTGATGGAGTTTGCAGCATTTTTGGATTTACAGGAACATATCCAATAATCTATGTTTTATGTATGGAATTAGGAATCATGTATTTTTTTCAATAAGTTTTTATGTTAATTCAAGTTATTACCATGTTTCAAAAGAATACATGATGAATGTATTCACATGTTTGGTGTGTGATAATAAAAAAAACTTTATGATATATGGGGGATTAATGTTAATTTTATTTTGATAAATTTAGTAACAATATTTCTAAAGTTTTTTATTTTAATATTTTTTAAGGTTCATAAGAATAACCATTTATAAAATGGTTTAAGTCGAACTTTGGATGAGGCTTTAGATATTAATGTATTATTTAAACATATTAATATTTATCTATATTGGATAACCTGTGCTAACCATTTTGTAGTAATGAGAACTAAAGATAGAAAAAATGACTTATTATTCTATTTAGGGATCTTATGATTCATTAAGTAATTTATGAACAAAAAAATTACCTTTATTTCTTGGAGTAAGAGATGAAGTGGAAATTGATCAACGCACAACCAATGGATGAGATTGTGCTTATGAAATGGAATGATATCATGTAAATATATCTTATAATGAAAATTATTCAACATTAGGAAAGGATCTTGAAATAAAATTGTGTCTTATTATCACCATTTTTATGATATTAATGAACTTTTTCATGACTTTTTGGTTTATGGATTTGTGGTCATTAACTTTCTCATGACCATGTTCTCTATCACTCTACAACAATATTTGGGTGGTATTTTTCTCTTATATGTCCATGTTTTCACTTCCCGCCAATGATATCCTATTTGGAAACCTATTATGTGTTATTATAGATGATTTTATCGCATCCCTTTATCTTTTTTAAGAGTATTTTTTATTAACCCTTTTTATGATGTGCGTTTCTATGAAGGAATTTTCAAATATTAAACCTTTGATCACCGAGACGAATTTTGAGGGTAAAATTCATTTTAAGGGGGGTAGAATGTAACACATCAATATTTTGGTACATTTTTATTCAAATTAATTTAAATTTTTAGATATCTTATATTACACACAATAGTAAGTTTCTTCGATAGCGTGAATGACACATGACACCATGCTTTAGCAAACCATAAAATAATATTATTTTAACTATGTCCATTATAACCTAACCATTAAATAGGAAGATATGAATAGTTTTAAATAATTTATATACATATAAATTTAAATCTCAATATAAATTTATTTATAAATTCTTAGTAAATAATCAACTAATTTTTATTAAAGTAGTTATATTCATCAAAAATATGTTTTCTTCAAAAAAATATTTTTATTAATTTGTATGAAAAAATATTATAGATATTTTAGAAAATTTATTTGATAAAATGAACTTAATTTTTTAAATAATAATATTGAAATTAACTTGTGGTGAAATTTTGAGATTTTTATGGAAAATATTGATTTTTTAGTAAATAGAGAAAATGTCAATTTTTATAAAACTATAATTTATTTTCAATAAATTAAGTAATTTAAATGCCCAATTATGTTTTAAAGTAACATAATTATTATTTATTAATATTTAATCCATTTAATTACTTTTTTATCAAATTTATATTGTATTTCATTATAATTTTATTTTTAGGTTTAAAAGTGGTTTTTTTTAAACTGTTTTAAAGTGCATAATGTTTCTCCATTTTAATTAATTAAAATAATAAAAAATGAATAATTTTTTAAATAAAATGTATATATTATATATCATTAAATTTTAATTGATATTAATAAAATTATTTTTATTATATATAGATTTAATATAAAATCATCTTGTGCTTGAAAATAATACACTTCTCAAAAACCCTCTTTTTCGTCGTGTCTATGAGTTTTGTTTTAAATTTAATTTTTGATAATTTTAGAAATTTTATTTTAAAAAATAAATTTACTTTTTTAAATCCTAATTTAAAAATTATATTGGTGTGAAATTTTTATAATTTTTTGAAAATATTAATTTTTTGACGAATAGTGAAAAATACTAAATTTTAATTGAAAACTGCATTTTTATTTAAATTTTTTATAAATTTAAATTATATTTAAAATTGGTTTTAAAGTAAAATTAGATCAATTATATATATATTAATACAATTTATATCATTGGAATAAATTTTATATTGAAATTTAATATAAAAAATTTATAATTTTTAACTTTTGCTCTTTGAAAAACCCGCTTTCACATCGCGTTTTCGGGGTTAAATTTTAATTAAAATTTCCCAATTATATGAATTTAATTTGTAAAAATGTATTATATATTTGGAATTATAATAATTTATATTATTTATTAAGTCCAACTTAATATTTTATCATAATTAACAGTAAATACAATAAAAATTATTTACCAAGGTTAAGGTAAAAGAATTATTTGGGTGTTAAACTAAAAATATAAGGGTTGAAATGACTAAAAAACTTGTATAAAATATATTTTATGGCCATATTTTAACCCTGTAATGTATAATTATATATAATACTCTATTTTTTACCCTTTTTAAATGTAAAAAATGTGGTTACAAATTTTTATTTCAAACAATTTAAAGAGTTTTAATCACCTCACTTATAAAAGGCCACCCCCTATCCTCTCTTTTTCAAACCTTAAAACCCTTTTGGATAAGAAAATACCTACACAAATATCTTCCAAAAATACATAAAATACTCTTATAAGGTTTATATTGGGAATAAATACAAACTAGTAAGGGATTTGGTGTAAACCTAAGGAGGATACCTGGAGAAGAGGTCATGTTCTTCAACGAGAATTTTTTTATTTCTTGCTAAACCTATTTAAATTCATATTTAACTATTATGATATAATAATGTAATAATATTATATAGACTAAGTTTTTTTATGTTAATTTTATTACCTAAAACCATCTATACTTCCATCAAATGGGTTATAAAATCACCATCCGTGAGTACAGTGGACTACTACCACACGAATCAATGTCATTCATTTTTTCCATTACAACCTCTAACAATTGGGTATGGTAATAGATATAATATATATATATATATATTGTATTTATAACTTAATTATAAAACTATATTAATTATATTATATATACCTTTTTTTTACTTTACATTTCGTAGTGGGTATGATAATGTCACTCATGTGTACGACGGACTACCGCCTCACAAAGTAATGTGATTCTTTTTTCACTAATGCTTTATATGGAAGATAATAAGGAAAAATATATTTGATATACATGACATAATTATTATATTAATGAAATATTTATCATTATGAAAATATAATATATCATTTTATTTCTTACCTTTTCACTCACTGAATGGTGATAACATCGTTCGCGTACATATGGATTACCACCTTAACGAAGCGATGTGAGTCTCTTTTAATCGGCACACCACATGGATGTATGTATAAGTATGTTTAAATAAATAATATTTTATTTTTGATATTATTATAATTACATAAATATAATATTTTACTTACCTCATTTCTATAATGATCATTGAAAAATGTAAATGTTACTCATGAGTACATACGACCTACCATCTTCATGATCATAACGTAATTCATTTCTCAAACCCATATTTCATGATTTGAATAAAAATTATAATTGTTTTATTAATATGATAATTATTTAATGATTATTATTCTATAGGTTATTTAACCATGATCAAATTAAGAGTACTAAAAATAACAAATCAAGACATATATGAAAAACAAAGTGGTTATTACGAGAAACGTGACTTTAACATGGAGTTATTAATAAATGGGTAATAAAATGACATAAGTAATTAATATATGGTATTAAATATATTATTATGGTTATTTAGTATATTTATATTAAAATTAAATTTATTATACATGAGATTCGAATGAGTGTAAAGTAAGTTGAGACTTACGGTAATGGATTTCTATCTCGCTTTTATTTTATGTGAGAAAAATATCATATTCACCACATGTTTATTCTATGTGGTGTATATAATTCCAATGAATTTATTTTATTATTATTATAATTGAAATTATTAGTATTTACATATCCATTTTATTATCTCCCTTTCATGGGGTTTATAGTTCAAAACTTACCAAATCGGTAAGGATTTTTTGTCTCAGTTTGCCTTATTTTGAGATTTTTCTTAAATAGGTTGAGATTCGAGACCCATTTATTAAACAAAAAAATAGAGAGAAACACCTTTTGATAACTGGGTGAAGAGGGAACCCATACATGTCCAAATTCACAATATCCCAATAAAAAACAGGACATAAAGGTCTTAACATGATCGGCCCCGAATGATCTAAGGGGAGAAAATATTAATACAGTAACTAGGTGTATATATAGCCCCTTTAACATATAATAGCATGAATTTATTTATAATCATGATATTTTAATATTAATTTAATTTTATTCCTTCATTGGGATTACATTTTAAAGTTACTGAATTGGTAAATATTTTATGTTATAATATCAACATTTATTGGGATTGTTTATGATCATGATTACAATGATAGAATATTATTATCCATCCCTCGTGAAACTCATAAAAAAAATTTCCCCTATAGTTATGTCATTATAATACATTTTTCCCTTTCATTTTACTCTATTTATTTACTCAAGAGTTCAAAAATAAATTTTTTAATAAAAATATTATTTTTGGTCGAAAACCCTTTTTCTTCCAAAACCATGTTTTCTTAAAAAATTAACATTATTAAAATAATTTTTTGAATAAATTTTTACTCATGTTTTACTTTTTACAAAAAAAAAAGTTAAAAGGAATCTTCATATCATTTTCAAAAACAATTCTCATTTGGATTTTACCAAAAATGTGAAAGGAAACTCTATTTTTATGTGTATTTCATGGATGGAATTTCCCACCTTCATGAACATTATTTGCATTGAAGATTACTTTATATGTTTTCAAGGTTATCTTCAAAAAAAGAATTTTGGAAATGTTTTATTTGAAAAAAATAAAATCAGAAAGGATATTTTTCTTAAGAAATTTTTTAAATTATTTTTAAATATTTCTTTATAAAATTTCAAGTTCATTTTCAAAGAAAATGATTTTTAAAATGTTTTATTTTTTAAAAAGTGTTTTTAAAATAAGAAAGTATATTTTCCTCAAGAAATGTTTTAAATGATTTTTTAAATATTCCTATATATTTTTTCAAGTTCATTTTCAAATAAAAGTATTTCCAAAATATTTTATAATGTTTATTTTTAAGAAAGTGATTTTTAAAGAAATGTTATTTTCCTCAAGGAACATTCTAAGTGATTTATCTTTCAAAATCATTTTCTATCTAAGATGATATCCTTTTATGTTAAATATTATTTACTGGAGATATGATCCAAGGAACTCATTCTTATTATTTATCTAAATGGTTTATTTTTATGATGAAAATATTTTTATGAAACTCGTTTCTCTTCCATGGGTTATACCATGATGAAATGATTATGAAACCTACTTCTTTTTCCATGGGTTATGTTTTGATAAAATAACAAAATTATTATGATACCTATTTATTTTCCACAGGTTATGTTATGATGAAAAGTTTATGAAACCCATTTAATTTCATGGGTTATGATATGATTGTTTTTTTATAATATTGTGAAACATATATATGATTTTCATTATGTGACGATGGTTATGTTATAACCAAGTATGGTGGTTAAATTATAACCAAGGATGATGGTTAAGTTATAACCAAATATGGGTGAGACATATATCTCCCTTTAATGAATTGGGTAAATATTTAAATATCATGATATAGAGAGGAATAGAATGGATATTCAATTCAGTTTAGTAAGGGACATTGTCCACTATGATGGTATTGGGAGTGAACCTTAACTACCATGATGGTTTGGGTAGTGAACCCATTCCACTATGAGGAAAGGGATTCCACTGGGGATAGTGGTGTATCCCTCCCAGGAGGTGTATATTCCCATGGAATGCCCTAATAAGTTTTGTAAATGATCCTTGACTATGAAGGAAATGATTTTCTATACTAATGTGTATACCACAATTCCTGATCTTATACCATTGTTATAGTATTTTGGATCATGTTTTTTGATTTTCTTATATTTATTATCTTATTAACTACCAATATTTATTCCATTACTCATGATTTTGATCTTTGATATCAAGGGTATGGTTTTAATATGTTATGATCATGTTCTCATACCATTATTTTTATGTTATACTTACATATTTCCCTTATTTCCCCTTACTGGGTATCTGATCTCACCCTTTTTTATTTTTCCTTTCCCCAAGTTATGAAGGGAGTTTTAAGTAGAGTATGTTTTTGAAGAGTACTAAAGGTTAAGATATTTTTGGGATACATTTAAGATCTTTCACCAAATTAGGAATATTATGTTTCGAATTTCCAAAGTCACTAAACTATTACGATCCTCAAGCATGTGTTTATGTCATGTGTGTAATATTCATCTAAAAATATGTAATATCCATGTATGAAAATACTAAGTTTCTATAGTTGGTATCAAAGTAAAGGTTTAGTTAACCTTTGGAAACTAGTATGAGAAAACTTTAGTCATATACCTAGGGATATTTCTAAGGATATTTCTAGGGATGTCTCTAAGAATAATTTTAAGGATGATTAAAAGTAGAATAAAATGTCCTAGATTTTTTGTCAAGAATATAAAAATTGGTTCCAAATAAATTATATCCTTGTATAGATACTACAAGAAGATGTGGCTATGTAATAGAGGTTCCTAGGGTTAATAACTTAAAAAAGGGTGCATTGAGCTATACTTGATCATCACCTGGTGCATGAAAATGGGCCTTTCTTCACACCTAGTTTGACACTCCTTGGGGATATGATTTGGTAATTAACAAACTTTTTATGAACAATCATGAAGGATTTAAATTGATGATGACTTTTAATGAAATAGGACAAACCTAAGGTGACATAGATTAAAAATAAGGTACAATGATTTAGACATTCTATAAGTTATTATTTCATGATTATGAAGTTTTCCACTATGATTAGTATTTCTCACACTATGATTTTTTGTTTTATTCAATGGAAGGGGCCATAAGGAACTGGGTTAAAATTGAATGGGATAGATAATTTGCTGATGAGAATCTAAATGGGATGATTAATGGAGTAAATAATTTTATGATTATTCCTAATTAGTTATCATTCTATATGATTAACAATGTTTTCCTTAACCAACTCTCAAACTCAAAAAAATAATGGTAGATTTTTCTGAGATTTCAGGTAATAAAGACCATGGAGGAAAGAATATTTAGTTTTCTATGTGTTGAAAATATAGGAACAATCACTCAAGGTAATGTTGTATAGGTATGGTAAGATGTTTTTGAGTGTGAAAAAGAAGGAAACAAAGAAATTAATTGCAGAGGAAAAATGAAAACTTTGGTTAACACAGTGTGTGAGAATATTGGTCTTCTAAATATATCATCAATGGTTGAATGTTTAAAATGTGGAAAGTATGGTAATTATGAAAATTTATGACCTGAGGGGAAATCTTGTGAAGAGAATCGATGAGGTTGTATGATTAATGGTTTTTCCATTAATGATGAAGAGACTACGAACAACATATAAAGGAATGGGTATTAAGAAATAAGATGATGATTCCTAGTTAATGGTTTGATAAGGAAGTGGGATGATTGAATTATTTATGTATTTTAATTAAATAATTATGTTATATTAATCATGAAATATATAAGGATTGTTTAGTATAAGTTTTTTATTAAGGATTGAAAAAAATATGTTGAATGGTGCTGATGACATAGAAAATAATTTAATAGAAAGGTCGTATTTTTATTAAGGGAAGATAACCCCTAATATGTTTTCTATGTTGAGATAATGATGTTGGGATATATATATTTTAGATATGAATAATTAAATTGGATAGTTCTTATTACCTTGGAACCGATTAATGATTTTTTGAAAAATTGGTATATGTTATCATTGATGGAGTTTGCATTGTTTTTGGATTTAAGGAATATATACAATAATCTATGTTTTATATATGGAATGAGGAATCGTGTATGTTTTTAATAAATTTTTATGGTAATTCATATTATTACCATGTTTTAATAGAATACATGATGATGGTATTCATATGTTTGGTATGTGAAAATAAAAATCTACTTTACGTATATGGGGGATTAATTTTAAGTTAATTTTGAGAAATTTAGCGACCTTATTTATAAAGTTTTTTATTTTAATCTTTTTGAAGGTTCATAAGGCTAACCATTTATGAAAGTTTTTAAGTTTAACTTTAGATGAGGCTTTAGATTCTAATGTATTGATTCACCGTATGAAGATTTATCCATATTGGATAACCTGTGGTAACCATTTTTTTGGGATGATAACTAAAGATAGATGTAATGACTTATCATTCTATTTATGGATCTTATAATCTATTAAGTTCTCCAGGAATAAAAAAATCGCCTTTATTTCTTGGAGTAATAGATGAAGTAGAAATTGATCAAGGCACAACCAATGGATGAGATTGTGATTATGAAATAGAATTAAATAAAGTATATCTTCTTGGAAAAATTATTCAACCTTATTAAAGGGGTCTTGAAATAAAAAATTTCCCTGTTATCATCATATTTGATGACATCAATGACCTTTTTCACACCTCTTTGGTTTATAGAATTTTGGTTGTTAACTTTCTCCTAACCATGTAATCTATCACTCTTTACCAGTATTTGGGTGTTATTTTTCTCTTCTATGTCCATGTTTCCACTTCCCACCTATGTAATCCTATTTGAAAACCTAGTATGTGTTATTCCAAATAACTTTATCACGTCTCGTTCTCTTTTTCAAGATTATGTTTTATTAACCCTTTTTATGATGTGGATTTCAATGAAGGGATTTTCAAATGTTAAACCTTTAAGAAACAAGACAAATTTTGATGGAAAAGGTCATTTTAAGGAGAATAGAATGTAACACCCTAAGATTTTGTGAAATTTTTTTAAAATTAATTTAAATTTTTAAATAGCTTGTGTTACATGAATCAATGAGTTTCTTTGATATCTTGTATGACACCTGACACTATGCTTGAGTGAAGCATAAAATAATATTATTTTAAATATGCCCATTATAAACTAGTCATTAAATAGATGGTTATTAATAGTATTAACTACTTTATGAAATATTCATATAAATTTCCTACTCAATATAAATTTATTTATAAATTCTTAGAAAATAATCAATCATTTTTTAGTAAATTGATTATATTCATCAAAAATATTTTTTCATTAAAAATTTTTGTTATTGATTTTTAGGAGAAAATATTATAGAGATTTTAGAAAATTTAATTGATAAAATAAACTTCATTTTTTAATCATTATATTGAAATTAACTTGCGCTTAAATTTTGGAATATTTCTGAAAAATATTGATTTTTTAGTGAATAGTGAAAATACCGATTTTTATAAAACTATCATTTCAATAAATTAAGTAATTTAAATGCCAAATTATGTTTTAAAATAAAATAATTATTATTTAGTAATATTTAATCCAATTAATTACTTTTGAATAAATTTTATATTATATTTTAGTATAAGTTTATTTTTTCATTTAAAAAGGAGTTTTTTCTTAAAATTATTTTAGAGTGCGTAATGTTTCTTCATTTTAATTAATTAAAATAATCCTTAATGAAAAAAAAATTAAATGAAATTTATAGATTATATATAAATAATTTTAATTGATATTCATACAATTATTATTATTAAATATAGATTTAATATAAAATCATCTTGTGCATGAAAAAAAATATACTTCTTAAAACCTTAATTTTTCGTCGCGCCTATGAGTTTTGTTTTAAATTTAATATTTAAAAAAATTTGGAAATTTATTTTAAAAAATATAATTAATTTTTTAAATTATTATTTCAAAATTATATTAGGGTAAATTTTTTATAATTTTTTGAAAAGATTCGTTTTTTATGAATAGTGAAAAATACTAAATTTTAATTGAAGAATTCCTTTTAGTTTAAATTATTTATAAAGTTAAATTATATTTTAAATTATTTTTAAATTAAAATTAGTTCAATTATACATAAATTGATTCAATTTTGGCCATTTTAATAAATTTCATATTGAAATTGGATATAAAAACTTTATAATCTTTTTAACTTTTTCTCTTTGAAAAATCTGTTTTCTCTTTACATATTCTAGATTAATTTTAAATTAAAATTTATCACTTATGTGAATGAAATTTGGAAAAAAATAATTCAATATCTGGAATAAGAATAATTTTTATAATATAATAAGGTTAACTTAATTTTTTACCATAATTAATGGTAAAAACAATAAAAAATATGTATCGTGGTTGTGGTAAAAATGGTTTTATTAGGGGTTAGACTAAAGAGATAAGGGTTAAGTTAACCGAAAAAATTATCTAAAATATATTATATGGAAATATTTTTACCCTATAATGTATTATTTTCTATAATAATCTATTTTGGGCCCTATTTTCAAGTGAAAAATGTGGGTACACTTTTTTCTTTCAAACAATTACAAGTATGCTACTCACCTCACTTATAAAAGGCCACCAACTATCCTCTGTTATTCACACCTTAAAATTCTTTTGGTTTGGAAAATAGCTACTAAACTACCTTATCAACATACCTTATATCTTTTTAGAATAATTATTGTTTTCATAAATCCAACCTAGAAAGTATTTTGGTTCAAACCTAAGGAGGATACTCGAAGAAGAGGTAACGTTCTTCAACGAGTATTTTTATTTTATCTATTCATCCACCTCCTTCAATTATTATTTAACCATGATGATATAATAAAATATTTGTATTAAATATATTAATATGTTTCTATGTTAATTTTATGACCTTAAACCAACTCTACTTCTATCAAATGGGTTATGAAATCATCATTTATGTGTACGGAGGACTATCGTCGAACCGATTTCATTTATTTTTCTGTTACCACCTTTCACAGTTGGGTATGATGATGTATATAAGTTATATATATGATATTTATAACATAATCATACCTGTATATTATTTATATCATATATAAATTTTTACATTTCATTTTGTAGGGGATACGATAATGTCGCTCGTGTGTACGGCGGACTACCGCCTCATAAAGCGATGTGATTTGTTTTTCACCAATGCTTTACATGGAAGATAATAATTATAAATATATCTAATATAAATGAAATAAATATTATATAAATGAAATATTTATAATTATAAAAAAAATATTATATCATTTTATTTCTTACCTTTTCACTCACGGAAAGATGATAACATTGTTCATGTATGTGTAGACTATCGCCTTCATGAAGTGATGTGACTCTCTTTTCATCACCACACAACATGGATGATATTTTTGAGTATATTTAAAGAAATAATATGGTATTTATGATATTATGATCATTATTTAAAGATAATATATTACTTAACTTATTTCCATAATGATCATTGAAAAATGTAAATGTTACTCAAATGTACATACGGCCTACCATCTTCATGATCGTAACGTACATCATTTCCCAAAACCATCTTTCATGATTTGTCTTAAAAGTATAATTGATGTATAAATATTATAATTATTTCATTATTAATATTATTTATGATATGTAACTATGATAAAATTAATAGGATCAAAAATAACAAATCAAGACATGTACGAAAAATAAAGTGGTTGTTATTGGAAATGTGACTTTAACATCAAATTGTAAATAAATGGGAAATTAAAGGAATTAATTAAATATTATATGGTATTATATGTATAATTATGGTTATTTAATATATTTATAATAAACTTATATTTATTATACATTATTTGAATGAGTGTGAAGGAATTTGAGCCTTACAGTAAGGGATTTTTGTCTCACTTTTATTTTCTGCAAGTCGAATTCCATATTCACCACATGCTTATTTTAAGTAGTGTAAATAATACAAATGAGTTTATTTTATTATTATTATACTTAAAATTATTTTTATTTATATATCCATTTTATTATCACTCTTTTATGGGGTTTACGGTTCAAAAGTTACAAAATCAGTAATGGATTTTTATCTTAATTTGCCTTCTTTTGGGACATATGGTTATGTTATACACCAATATTATTGTATGAGGTATATATAAAGACCCTTTGACATGTAATATCATGAATTTTTTTATCTTAATTATATTTTAAGTTTCATTTAATGATATTACTTCATGGGTATTATCTTTCAAAGTTACCAAAGTGGTGATGATTTTATGTTACAATCTCATCATTTATCAGGATTTTTTATGATCATCTTTCTAATGATAGAATATTATGATACATATCTCAAGAAACTCATGAAATTTATTCACCTATAGTTATGTCATGATAATAAATTTTTTCCCTTCATTTTCCTATCTTTATGTACTCAAGAGTTCAAAAATAATTTTTTTAAGAAAAATCACTTTTTTAGTCGAAAACTCATTCTCTTACAAAACCTTGTCTTCTAAAAATGTTTTTGAAATTATTTAAATGATTTATAAAATAAATTTTTACCCATTTTTTAATTTTTTAAAAAAATAAAAGGAATCTTCATGTTGTTTTCAAAAATAATATTTGTTTGTCTTTTACTGAAAATAGGAAAGGAATATTTGTTTTAATGTGTATGACATGGACAGAATTTCCCACTATCATGATCATTGTTTTCTTTGTATATTTATTTATAATTTGTAAAGGTTATTTTCAAAGAAAATTATTTTTAAAATTTTATATGTTTTAAGAAAAATCATGTTGGGGCTAAGTTGTATGGAAGTTATTTTTTGAAGCTTGAAGAAGTTTGTATTGAATGTGTTGTTTTTTTATTGTCAAAGAAATGTAAAAGAAGAAAGAAATCACCTCACTTTATAAAATTTGGTGATCGGACTAACCATAATATTTAGAACATCGGACTCATAAATAAAAATAAATTCTAGTATTTTGTAAAGAAGTTTTATATAATAAAAGAATCATTGGATCTATCTTGGGTCCAACAAACAAAGAGTTGATCTTCGTGAGGATCGAAGTCTGCATGGAACTGATAAAAACCTAATGATGATTTACTATTTTGTAATTCCCAAATATAATTAGTTATTTGAAAAACTTGTGATGAAAGACTTATGAAGGAAATGGGGAGAACAAGATTTGTCAATCTTATTTAGGATTGGATGGAAAGAAAGAAGTTATTGAAGTCAAAGATTTATATTTCAGTTCATCAATGTGAGAACACTGGACACAGAATTGTTTGAAGGCTAGGAAGGTTTGTCAGAAATGTGACAATATGAAGATGTTGGTTTTTATTCAGACCAATAATCCAAAATATATAAATCTTTATAGAAATAATTTGGTAGTTTTTTATAGTCCATTGGTATCATAATAAAAAAAGGAAAGAATTGGTTATTAACACTAAACATCGGGCATGTTGTGCCACTAATAAATTAGAGGAAATTTTTTTTAATTGGGTGTTGATGGGGCCAATGAAATGGAAAAGAAAAGGAAGATAGAGATCAATCAATAATGTAGTCAACCATTTTTATCATGATAAATTATATATTGTTTGCTTATTAATTAGGTCAAGAACAAAATAATAACTTAGATATGTTTTCAAATGGTCCAAGAGTCATCACATTGAAGTTGTCACTAATCAATTGGAGTGAGTATATTTGTTTTATCAGTTGGTTTAGATCATTAAAACGAGCTACTTGTTTTTAATTGGTATGAAGCATCATATTGAACAGTGTGTTTTGAACATCATTATGAGGAGTAATCTATTTCTTCATATATGTAACTAGTACAGAGTATCGTAATGAAGAAATTGGAATTGGACTGAAGAATGATAAGAAATTATGAAGCAAGATGAATCTGTGAGAAGATTTGATAAGGTTCAAGAAGAGTTAAGAAGTGATGAAGAATTCAAATATGTATCCAAGATTCAAGGGAAATTGAAGATTTGGGAAATTTGGTTTAGCGGGAAAGTTTTTCAAAATCTCACCTAAACCAATTTTGGGTTACTTATAAATAGTGGAGGTACTTTGTACTTTATGACACAGATGTACTATTTAAGAGAGAAGGCAAAGCGCTGAAAGTTTTTAGAGATAAGAAGTTTCTGGATCATGATTTCATGAGGAATTTTTCCAGACATAAGAAGGAAAGGAGAAGAGACAAGATTGTATTCAATCTCTAGAATCAAACTGAGGAATCATATTAGGATTTTTGAACTAAGGCAGAAATAGTTCATATTTGTTTCAATAGTATACTGATAGAGTGACTTTTCTATATTAAGAAATCAGACTAGATATTTGATTGGGAAATTGGACTGAGTATCATTTCAAAGTCCATAGAAGTTATTGCTTATTGCTGGGTAAAGAAGTGAATAATTGTTTAGAAGTTTATATTTGAGAAAATTGATCAAACAGCACTATAACATGTTTATTACAAAAAATTTAGTACATAATTTTGTGCTACTTAAGGCATGTGAACTATTGTATTGAACATAGTTCTACACGAGTGTAAGTTCATATCCTATTTATTGTATTATATATAAAAGGGTTATTTTCTAGTGGATTGTGTGATATTGGATTTTTTCTAAACCATACAAAGGACGTATCTACTCTTTTTGAGTAGTAAACCTTGTAAATTATTGTGATCCTTTGGATATGTGTTTTATTTTTTTCAGTTGATAAAGAATTATTTAATAGGAGTTCAAGGTTATTTCAAAAGTAAGTAAACTTTAAAAAAATATCACTGATTCACCTATTCCCCCTCTCAATGATACTTAGATCCTAGATGGGAAATCTCAATTAGTATCAGAGCCAAGATACCCTTAGTTTATTCTTTTTTGAAGTTTTTTAAGGTAATTTGTGATGGATAATCTAAATTTTATGAACAATAAAGGAATTATGTTCTTCGATAGTAATAACTATCATATCTAGAAAGGTGAAATGTTGCCTTATCTTATGTCTCTTGGATATGATGTTCTTGAATCTTTAATAGATATATTTATTCTTATTAATGATAAGTTTCCTATTACATCTATTGAAAGGAATAATATTTAGAATGATGGAAGATCTAAAAATGGTTTATTATCATCACTTTTTGAAAGTTATTTTTTAAGAGTGAAAGGAGTTTTCACTACCAAATGTATTTGGGATAAGGTGAAGAACATTTATAAAGTCAAAACAAAAGTGAATAATAAAAAGTTTCAAATATAGAGGCTCAAGTATGATGATCTAAAAATGGGTGAGTATGAATCTGTTGGTGACTTCTTTACAAGGGTGAATGATATTGTTAGCACTATCAAATGTATTAGTGAAAATTTAGAATAATCAACTATTTTTTAGAATATCTTAATAATTCTTCCTATGGTAAGTTTGATTCTAAAGTTTCAACTTTGAAATATATATATCTTAAAACTCTATATTTGGATGATCTTAATAGTACTCTCATTACTTATGAAATGATAAGATAGAATATTATGAAGGGAAAAATTTGATCATGAAATCTCCTTCAAAGCTGCTAAGTATAGAAAATCCAAGAAAAAACTTAATAAAGATGATGTTTTTAACTTTGATTCCAAAAATTAGGTATTAAAAAATATTGAGGAATTTTTATCCTAGTTTTCTAAAAATGTCAAAATAGGTATGAGAAAAATATAAGGGAAAACTTCTATTTAAATGTTTTGATTATGGAGCCCTTGAGAATTTTGTGGCTAATTGTCCTTAAAGAAATAAAGAAGAGGACAGTGATGAAAAAAATAAGTCCAAGAATATCATGGAAGAAATATGATGAGAAGGCTAAATATTTTTAAAAAGGGAAAGATAAAAGGTTATCCAGATCTAAAAGGAGAAGTTTATTATCTAAATATGGTGAAGAATAATATATTAAGGATGAATCCAAAAAATCTACAAAGAATTTTTGAGAGAATAATTTCATTGAAAAATTGAACAATGAAGAGTTTAGAAGTATCGATTCTAATGAAGAAGAAACTTAACTTTAATTTTATCTAAAAAATAGTTTAAATAATGTCTGAGAAAGATTAGAATACTTGATAAGGAAAATAAGAAGTTGAAAGATGAAAGTTTCTCAATAAACAATCAATAATGTTTTACTGATGAGAAATTCAATATATTGGAAGAGACTGATATCTTGAAGAAATATATTGAGAAAGAAAATAATTTTAAGGAATATATGGAATTAAATATTAAAGAGAAAATAATAATAGTTGTAACTTTTCCAACAAAAACTTTATAATTCTGGATATAAGGTTACATGTTTCAAGAATTCTTTTTCGAAAGTTAGTGAAAGCTCTGGGAAGAATAAACCTAAGAATGATCAAAAAGTTACCTAAGAAGTTTTTTTAGGATTTTGAAATTATCCCCATAAATAATAAAGATGATAAAGTTTTATATGTGGACAAAATCAAAAAAGTGGATAATTTAGAAGTTTCCAAACATTCTGAGTCCAAAAAAAATCTATTAATTTTGGTTCTAATAAGGATGAAAATGAAACTAATCTGAAGAAGAAATTTATGATTAAGAATATAAAGTTTGTTGGTCAACAAATTTCTGATAAAAAGGCTACTGAAAAACATGATCACAACTATAGTTAGTATGGAAGCTACAGAGGGAAATGTTATTTCTATAGATACTATTTGTATTGTGGTGGATTTTTATATACTAAAAATATGTGATGGTTCAATCAAAAACATTATTACTACTCCAAAATTTACAGAATGAAAATTTTGAGGGATGTTCAATCCCATAAAAGGAATAATCTTAAGAATTACGTTTGATAGAAGTCTGAGAAGGATGTTTTAAAGAAACTTGATGAGGTTGATGTTAAAATTGAAAATAGATTCCAACCTCTGGAAACTATTTTTGAAATATGTTAACAACATGTAAATTTAGCTAAATGATGTCTTGTTTTGTTACTATCATAAAAAAATTGTTAATAATTATTAGAAGTTGATTGAGAAGAAATAGAAAGGTAAAGAAAAATCACTTTTTATTGAGACAGATCTCAAAGTTAGTAAAGGATAATGAACTTAGATTCTTGATAGTGGGTGTTCTTCTTATATGATAGGATACTTAAAATTTTTGAAGAATGTGAAAGACTTCAAAGAAGTAATTGTGATATTTTTCAATGATGAATCACTGATAATAAAATGTGTTGGATCAACCATCATTGGGAAGGAAAATTTAAAATCTAAGAAAGATTTGTTTTTTGATGGACTGAAACATAACCTTCTAATTGTTTCACAACTTTGTGATGAAGGAAAAAAGTTATCTTTAGAAAATATGGGGTCTTTTGAAAAGTGAATAAGATGAAAAGATAGTTACAAGAGTCCAACATACAAAAGGAAACTTGTTCCAAGTTGGTGAGTCTCAAAACTCTTATCACTTAGGCATGGTGGAAGAAAATCAGTCGTGACATAAAAGGTAGGGGAACATGTGTCATAGAAATATGATAAATTTATCAAAAATATATAATGTATATGATATTACTTATATGAAAAGAAGAATATATCAGTGTTGCACTATTTTCTATAAAGAAAATATTACAAAATTTGTGCATAAGAAAGTTAACATTTGTTCAAAATGAAGCCTAGAACTTATCCATTCTGATATCGCCGATCTAAAGATAAAACAATCAACTAATAGTGATAAGTGCTTCATTAATTTCATTGATTAATTTACTTGCATTACTTTTTCATGTATATGAAACATAAGTCAGATGCTCTGAAAATGTTTAAAAGTTTTAGGAGAAAATATGAGAAGGAATGTGAGTATTCAGTAAAGAAATTGAGAATAGACAATTTTAGGGAATAGAAAAATGAATAATTTGAAAATTATCTTGAGAAGCATGGAATTTGGCATGAGTTTAGTACATCTTGTACTCCTTAATAAAATGGTGTTTCTAAAAGGAAAAATATAAGTTTGGAATAAATGGGGAGAACTATGTTACTTGAACATAGTCTCTCTCATTACTTTTGGAGGAAAGCCATGATCATTGTTGTTTATATTCAAAACTAATGTCTATAGAGACCAATTTCATATATGACTTTGTATGAAATGTTTTATGAGAAAACTACAAGTTTAAAACACTTAAGAATTTTTGGGAATCTATGCATCATAAATAAAAAAGCTATAAACTAGGGAAAGTTTGAAAATAGAGGTGAATGTGGAATTTATCTTAGCTATGATAATGAAGGAAGAGGATACAGATGTTTTAATAAATAAAAAGGAAGATTTTTTTATTCTATTGATGTGAAATTTGTTGAAAATACTGAGGAAGATGTTAAATAGACTCATGATGATAAGGAAGTTGTATAGGAAGAAAGAATTTATATTAAAAAATCTGATAAGAATAAATAAAATTGTAATACAACTCAAGAAGAAGAATCGAACTCAACTGTTTCTAGTGATGAGAAAGAATCTCAAAAATCTTATCCTAGGAATAGGAGGCAAGTGGAAGATCAAAACATTATTAGTGATAAACATCAAAAGGTTCAAATTATAGGAACTTAAAAAGATATTACACATACTTATTTGTATTCAAAAGTGGAACCAAAATATGTTAATGAAACTTTAAAGCATCCAAAATGGGTTTAAGCCATTAATGAATAGTTGGATCAGATACAGAATAATTATACCTGGTAACTTGTACCCAAGATAGATGATAAAAATGTTATTGGTACAAATTGGGTTTTCTAGAACAATATAAATAAATAATGAGAATAAATAAGAAACAGATCAATATTAGTGTGCAAATGTTACTCAAATAATTAAGGCATTGATATTGATGAGACTTTTTCTACAGTGGAAATATTCAAGAAAATCAGAATTTTTCTTCCTATTTTTTAACAATGAAGTTACAAAAATTTTCGAATGGATGTGAAATCAAAATTTCTGAATGGTTAACATAATGAGGAGGTTTATATTGAACAATTATGTGGATTTTTTTTTGGGGGAAAGATGGAAGTTATGTATGTAATTTGAAGAAATATTTGTATAGGCTAAAAAAGTCTTCAAGATAACGGTACTCTAAATTGAATACCTGCTTAAGGAATATGATTTTAAATAAAGGAATAATTGATATAAATATTTTCATCAAATAAATTCAAAAAATTTCCCTAATTATAATATTTTACGTTGATGAAATTATCTTTTATGGGAATGATGAAAGAGCTTGTGAAAGATTTACAAAAGAGATGAAAAAGTTGTCTGAGATTTCCATGATGGTGGAAATGAAATACATTTTTGGGTAAAAAATTTCACAAGATAAGAAACAAATATTTCTTTCTAAAGAAAAATATTCTAAGGAAATTATTAAGAAGTTTGGAATGGAAAATTTGAAACCAATTTCCACACTAATTTCTATGGGAACTAAGTTGTCCAACGATGAAGAAGGAAAGGAAATAATTTTGAAAGTTTATTGGAATTTTGTTGTATTTGACTTACTTTATACCTGATATTGTTTATGCTATTACCTTATGTGAAATATTTTAGAGTGATATAAAATAATCACATTTATTTTCTAGAAAAATAATTCTTATATATATAAAAGGAACCACAAATTTTAGAATCTGATATGATAGCTGAGATAGTATTGAATTTTTTGGGTATTATGATGCTGATTGGGTAGGAAATATTGATGATAGAAGATCCACATCTAGTGAATTTTTCTTTCTAGGAAATTTTTTTGTTATTTATAATACAAAGAAACAAAACTCAGTTACTCTTAGCATGGATGAAGATGAGTATATTGCTTCTACTCAAGTCACTACTCAAATAATGTGAAAAAACAGTTAGATGATTTAATTGTTGAAGTTAAGTTACCCTTGATCTTGGGTTATGATAATAAAATTTATATAAAACTTATGAGGAATCTAGTATAACATTTTCTTCAAAACATATTGATATCAAATACTACTTTATCAAAGAGCATTTGGAGAAGAATTAATTGAAGCTAGGTATGTTCCTATATCAGAACAAATTGCTGACATTTTCACAAAACCTCTACTAAAGGGACCTTTTCACAAACTGAGGTTGAATATGGGTGTCCAACCACTTTCTCATCAAGGTTTAGGTATTTGTTTTTTCATCTCTCTCATATTATCTTTGGATAGTGTTTTTAAAGGGGATAATTGTTTCATAAATCTATCCTTATAGAATCATGTATAAAGGGGGAGTTTTGGATAAGCTGTGAATCCAACATATAAGTGTGTGAAATATTCTAACTATTTTTTGAAGTATTTGTAAGAATAATTTTGTTTATAGGAAAATTTTAAGAAGTGAAGAAATTTTTGAAGGAAATTTTAATATGTTTCATGAGTCACTACTTCTGGACAACAAGGTTTTTCAGTCAATAATTCTTGTTTCCTACAATGAGTTAGCTCACATAGGCATAGAATTATTGATATGTAATCCATTTATTAAGGTTACAAAATTCAATGATTTATGAACCTTGTTTGAAAAGAAAAATCCAAATGGGGAGATTTTTGGGACTAAGTTGGTTGAAAGTTTTTTTTGGAAGCTCGAAGAAGTTTGTATTGAATGTGTTTTTTTTTGTTAAAGAAATGTCAAAGAAGAAATAAATCACCTCACTTTGTAAAAGTTGGTGATCATAATGACCATATTATTTAGAACATCAGACTCACAAATCATAATAAAGTCTACTGGTTTGTGAAGAATTTTTCTAGAAGAAAATTATCATCAGATCCACCTTGGGTCTGATAAAGGAAGATCTGGTCATAATGAGGATTGGAGTCTACATGGCACTGATAAAAACCTAATTATGCTTTGTTGTTTTTAAATTTCCAAATTTCATAAGTTATTTGAATAATTTTTTATGTGTTACATATAATGTAAAGTGGGAGAAAAGGTGATGCCAATCATATTGAGGATTGGATGGAATGAAAAAAGTTGTTGAAGTCAAATATTTTCATATCAGTTTATCAGTGTGAGAACACCAGATGCAGAATTGTTTGAAGGCTGGGAAGGTTTGTTGGAAATGTGATAATATGAATATTTTGGTTTTTAGTTAGATAAATAAGAAAAAATATTTAAATATTTGGGGAAAGAAACTGGTAGTTGCTAATATTTCATTGGTATCATAATTAGAAAATGAAAGAATCTATTACTAACATCAAATATAGGACATGGTGTGCCACTTATAAATTGGTAGAAAATTTGTTTTTTGTTGGGTGTTTTTAAGAAAAATGGAAAAGAAAAGAAAGTTAGAGACTGATCAACAATTTAGTGAATCATTTTCATCAAGATAAAATATATATTGGTTGATTATCAATTGGGTCAAGAACAAAATAATAGATCTAAAATGTTTTTAAATGGGTCAAGCATCATCATATTGAAAATGAAACCAATCCATCGAAGTGAGAATATTTTTTTTAACAGTTAGTTCGAAGCATTAGAATGAGATGCTTTTTTTAATTGGTATGGATCATCATATTAAGTAGTGTGTTATGAACATCATTATTATAAGTTATATATTTCTTTATATATTTAACTATTATGGATCATTTTAATGAAAAAATTGGAATGGAAATAAAAATCTAACAAAAGAATGATAAGAAAGTATAAAGCAAGTTGAAGTTGTGATAATATTTAAGAAGGCTTGAGAAGAGTTAAGAAGTGTTGAATAATTCAAATATGTATCTGAAATTCAAGGGAAATTGAAGATTTGGTAAATTTGGTTGAGAGGGAAAGTTTTTGAGAATCCCACCAAAACCACTTTTGGGTTGCCTATAAATATTAGAGGTACTTTTTAATTTCTTACATAGATGTATTGTTGAAGAGAGAAGGTGGAGTACTGAAATTTTCTAGAGAGAAGAAGTTTCCAAATTATACTTTCTTAAGGATGTTTTCCAGATAAAATAAGGAAAGTAAAAGATACAAGATCATATTCAATTTTCAGAATGGGTCTAAGGAATCAGATCAGGATTTTCAGACTCGAGTAGAAATAGTTTAGATTTGAGTCATTGGTATTCTGACATAGTTACTTTTCCATTTTGATCAATTGGACTAGAAATCGGATTGGTAAATTACAATGAGTATCATTATGAAGTCCATAGAATTTCTTACCTACTACTAGGTAAGTGAAGAGTTTTTTTGAAGTTTATATTTGTGAAAGTTGATCAGGAAGCACCATAACATGTTTGTTACACAAATTAAAGTACATCATTTCATGCTACTTGAGGCACATGCCTTGTTTTATTGAACATAATTCTAAAAAATTGTAAGGTAATATCCTACTTGTTATATTCCACACAAAAGTATTGTTTTATAGTGGATTTTTTGGTATTGGATTATTTCCAAACCATATCAAGGACATAACTACTCTTTTTGAGTAGTGAACCTTGTAAATTCTAGTGTTCTTGTGGATGTGTGTTTTATTTGTTTTCAGTGGATAAATAAATATTTAATAGGAGGAAAAGGTTGTTTCAAAAGTAAGAAAACTTAAAATAAAAAGATATCACTAATTCACCCCCTCCCCCTCTTAGTGATACTTGGATCCTGGCTGGGAAATCACATTTTGAATTGGAAAGGATATTTTTCCTCAAGAAAGTTTTTAAATTATTTTTAAAGCTTCATTTATAAGTCTTCAAGTTCATTTTTAAATAAAATTATTTTCAAAAAAAATTATGTTTAAAATGTTTTTTTAAGTGTAAAGTATATTTTCATTAGGAAATGTTTTAAATGATTTTTAAAGCTTCTTTATAAGTTTTGAAGTTCATTTTCAAAGAAAATTATTTCCAAAATATTTTATAAATTTTATTTTTAAAAAAGTGATTTTAAAAGGAAGGTTATTTTACTCAAGGAAAGTTCCAAGTTATTTATATTTAAAAATAATTTTCCATCTAAGATGACATACTTTTATGTTAATTATGTTGTACTAGGGATATGATTCAAGGTTACCATTCTTATTATTTCTTTGAATGGTTTATGTTTATAATGACAAGATTTTTATAAATCTCATTTCTCTTCCACGGGTTATACCATGATAAAATGCTTATGAAACCCACTTCTTTTTCAACAGGTTATGCTTTGATAAAATGATGAAATGATTATGAAACCTTTTTTTCACAAGTTATGTTATGATGAAATTTTTATGAACCCCATTTCATTTCTTGGGTTCTGATATGATGAATATTTTATATTATAGTGTCACACATATGTATGATTTTAATTATGTGATGGTGGTTACGTTATATTCAAGGATGGTGGTTATGATATAACCAAGGAAAATGGTTGTGTTGTAACCAAAGATGGGTTGAACCTATATCTCCCTCCAATGCATTGGGTAAATATTTATATCTAATGAGATAGAAAGGACTGAAACAGGGAGTGAACTTAGTTTAGTAAGGGACTTTGTCCACTATGATAATCTTGGGAGTGAACATTGACTACCATGATGGTTTGGGGAGTGAATCCATTCCACTATAAGGAAAGGGTTTCCACTAGGATGGTGGTGTGTCCCTCCCATGAAGTGAAATTACCCATTGAATACCCTGATAAGTTTTAGAAATGATCCTTGACTGTTAAGGAAATAATTTTCTATGTTTATGTATATGCCATAATTTTATGTCTAATGCTAATGTTATGATCTCATGGATTATGTTATTTTATTTCCTTATGATTCATGTCATATGAACTGCCAATATTTTTTCCATGACTCAATAATGTGATATTTGATATATAGTGTATGGTTTTCATATGTTATGATCATGTTCTCATACCCTTATTTTTATGTTATTCTTACATATCTCCCTTATTTAACCTTACTAACCATCTAACCTCACCCTTTCTTATGTTTCCTTTCCCTAGGTTGCGAAAAAAAAGGTTTAAGTGGGGTATGTTTGTGAAGAGTAATAAAGGGGAAGATATTTGTGGGAGAAATGGAAGATCTTTCAACAAATTAATAATATTGTGTTCCAAGTTTCCAAAGGAAATAAATTATTATGGTTCTCAGGCATGTGTTCGTGTAATGTTTTTAATATTCTTCTAGAAAGATGTAATATCCATGTATGAAAATTCAGGGGCATTATAAACACTCCTACCAATTGGAGGACTATATCCTTTATCTAGGTTCCCTTCATTCAATAAAGTGAGTCAAGGGTCAGAATCCATATCATAATAGTTGAAATACACTATGATAGAGTATGCCTATTGAGTCTTAATAATCATTTAATGTTTAAATTATTAAATCATGCATGTATTTCCATAAATTAATCGACATATTAATTTATAACTAAAGAATACCATGTGGTATATGTGGAAATGGCCATGGACTCAATATTTGATATCGTAATTCTATCATAAGCTATGATAGAGGTATATCATGCCTTATATGATATCATTATATTGTAATCTTTAATATAAATCATATGTATATCAAAGTATATGACTCAAGGTATATCATACAATATGATATACCTATTTTCATCCATTTACAATAGGTACCACATATTCTATTCATGGTTTATTATGTTGTGTTGGTCCTTGGCTTAAGTATACATTAAATAGGACAAAATATTCTCCAAAATCCACTGATTACACTGATCAAGATTCTCTTGTTTACACTTTATCTAATCTACTTCTCACTATACCAATTTATTGCATCACTCTCATTAGATTTGAAGGATACACCATTATTATTTTAGATTATATCACCACCCATTCATAGTTTTTATTTTATTGACACTTAACACTACTATCATCCATTTCATCCTTGATAAATAGAGCTTGATGGTCAAAGGTGGCCCTAGAAAATGATTCATGCTAGAGAGTGGAAAACAATTCCTTAATTTCCTTAAAAAAACTACCTTATCAAGTCTAAACCAAATACGATAAACCGCCTTCCTCCCATTAGTCCACATAAACTAGATGATTTAGGTTGTGATGATACATCCATGTTTTAAAAGATTTTTCATGAAATGTATTTAATATATTTATATATAATTAAATTAGAACACCTTAAAATCATGACATGAACTGACCCACCAATACCCCTCTTGGGAGGTGGTTATCAAAGTGTACCACCCTAAGCCTGCCTCTAATAGGATTGTGGCTAATAAGTATTATTGATTAAGCATATCACATAAAATGGGAGGCCTTAGCTTAATGAACCTATATGCAATACACATCTCCACACGAGACATAAAAATATAGGATAAATAAAAGAGACTAACTACCATATATAATGCATGAATATACCTCTAAGATATATAAATAAAAACTACTGTGTACAATAATAAAAAAGGAAAAGATACATGCCTAAAAACCTAAAAAGGAAAAACAATCCAAACAACCAAGATGGATAGGTACTTATAACAAACTAGCTCTTGACATGAATTTTTCTCACTAATATAACCTCCTGTCACCACTAGGATCCATCGATATTATTTCTACCAAATTCACCTCATAATTATCTGTCATCTATAAAATATATTAAACATGTAGTTAAAGGAAACCATATCGGGTTGATTATATACACACCTAGTAGGATGCACCAAAAAACCAAAAAGGTATAATAATAGAAACCAATCAAGTCAAAACCATAAAGACATGAGGAAAGAATAACCCATAAAAACACATACACAGAAAATTCTTTTTTTTTAGATTCCGCTTTAAGGAAAAGCGGTAACTACATACAACACACGGCAATCCAAAGTTACTACAAGCTTAAACCAAATTTGAAATTCAAAAACCAACACCAAACCCGAGGAGGCCTCAATCTGAGAGTCACCACATCAACTGGATTCACATCACTACCATCCACCATCATCACCAAGTTACACCACCGCCGTCGTCGACATCGACACCAGCGGACCGCCGGAGCATAGGACCGAAGGGAGAACCAACCAAGAAATCACCGCAACCAGAACGAACTAACGCAAGCAAGCATAACAAACCTTCACCAAAAAAATGGCTCTGAAGAAGAAAAACCCAGAAAACATCATGAAATAATTTCCCATATCCCACGAAAAGAGAACGAACACCCGTCAGAAGAAAAAACAGCCTTCACCACTGATTTGATAAGGGAACACTTAACAAAACCCAAAAAACATAAACATATTGAATACCGATACTGATTCCAAAATCACCAACATCGTAGAGGAATAGAAACCGAAAGCAGTCAATAATTCCCATATCCCAAAGTCTCAATATTACCACCACTCAAGGTCTAACTATGAAAGGAGTAGAGGAGATTGAAACCAGAGCAGGGATTTGGACAGTCGATGGTTCCAGACGATGAAGAAACTGAATCCCGAACCCAAACGAGAACAAACCATCGCTAGAGCTCTTGTAGAGACCACCGACCAAAGAACCACAAATCCTAAAACCACCTTTGAACCCCCATTCCAAATTCGACCTGAAGAGAAGCAAAGGAACTCACGGCCAGAGCAAGTTTGAACGGCTAGGGGCTCCCGCAGCATACAATCGCGACAGTGCCATCGAAACAACCCTGAAAAAACCACCAAGAATAGAAGAACCAAAAACGGGGAGCAATATCCAGCCGTAAGGAGATAATAGAAGAGAATGAAACTAGAATAATGAATGAAGGAGGAAGTGTTGTTGTAAGAGGAGAGGGGAAACCCTAGAACCCGAGAGGGGGCGTCGGGAGAGAGCGGAAAACCCTGGCGAGATGGGGGCCATCTCGTCTATAAAAACAGATAAATTCTTCAAAGTATAGAACTAAATATATAGGAGACGGTCCCACTCAACATAACCTACCCATAGAAGAACCAGTAAAAAACCTCAATAATTCTATCTACCTAAATTTAGAAACCTATGTTACCTCTTTGGAACTATATTGGAGGACTCACACCTCAAATAAAGATAAGTATCAATCAAGGGGATAACTAACCCTAGTGGGGGACTTTAACTCATCTGATAAGTGTGTAGTGGAGTACCAAACCCAATCATTAATGTGGGGGAACCATGCCATAACATAAACTAGTCATCGGGGGGTACTTACCCTGAGAATTATCTAATCAAAACACTTAATCCCCATCATTTTCTTGATGGATTTAATCTTAAAACTCCCAATATTTACTTATAAACATCCTCAAATGACCATGTGGGTCATGTTATCATGATCTCCACATGGTCTAGTTTTTTCCCTATATTGAATTTTCTATAAATTTCACACTATATATCAGTTTCAAGAAAAATAATAACCTATCTTGATCATCTCCCTTTGTTGCACGTTCCAACCACTAGCCACGATACACTATGATCACCATCATTAGCATCCCTCACACTATTTTCCCTTATGACCCATATCCATGCCACTACATAGAGGCCTTCTAAAATTACCATGTTTTCATCTATCATGTGGACAAACACCTTTACACCATCACATGGTGGTCTACCCCTTCATACCCCATCACCTTGAATCACCCTATCTCTAGATCTATCACTGTAAATCAACCAAGAAATAAAAAAAAGGTTAGAATAAAATTTATAACCTTAGATTTCCATATTAAGTGGGTTTTAATCCAAGTATAGGGACCTGTTCATCATATCTCCATCAAGAACATGTGAATAGGAAACAAATTAGGATTAAAAAATCTTTATCCTAAGGATTCTATATCATGGGGATTAAGGAAATCATGAAAAAAGATTAAAATTACAAAATAAGGGTTTTAAAAATCATAAACAAGGTTCAATAGATATAATATTATATGAAACATAAATAAAAAAGCAATAATTAAAAATAATGGGTCCTACTGAATGTTTGGATTGTTCATTATTGAATATCTCATCTTCATTAGGGGTTGGTGGTGATTACTCCATGTTTTTCATGCTTAGAATCTCCCATATCTCCCAAATAATCTCTCAATCCCCCTATATAATTATACAGTTTATAGATTCTTACCCTACAATTATATAAAATAAGGTTTAAATAAAGAAAATACTAGGTTTTCAATAGTTAATTAAAATACCAGACACTAGGGTCAATATTAGGAACTCCTGAAGAAAACTAAAATAATATAACCCCTAGGGTAAAACCCCTATTATAAATGTGACAATGGTCTCAGAATCCTTTTATAAAGCTTTTATTTTAGGGAAAATTATTATTTCTATGAACGTATGTTCACTGACTAAAAATAATCTATTATATTTAATATATTATTTCCAAAGTCTCATGGCATAAAAATTAAATATACTGATTATCAAAAAACCTCAAAAATATTATTTAAAATATTCTAAGGTTTTAAATAGAAAAAAACAAGGTCACTAAATCCTCCCCATATTCAAGGATTTTCACCCTAATAAGAATAACATACTAAAAAGGTGAGGGTTTCATCTAGTTTTCATGACCCCAGAGATATCCTAAAGGTTCCCATGAATTTGGAAGATCTTATCTATATAAAAGAATCCTAATATATCTATCAAAAATTGGTATTAGATAATAAGTAAGTGGGATGACTTGGTTAGTCAATTAAATATCATCCAGATAGCCTCTCACTGATTGGGGTAGTGCTATCACAAAATGCATCAATATGCCATCACACTTTCACTCTAGCACCTCAAGGGGTTAGTCCAAACCTATTAATCCGCCTACTAATAGGTGAGTCTTAATGAGATAAACTCATCAACACTATATTTCATACCTACCAATAATAACTAACACCAAAGGTCTTGGTATATATTTTTCACTCAGGGATGTACTACCAAGGGTGAAGTATGGAACTCCATTGGTACCTCCTCATATAGAATGAATGGCACCAATTTCCATCCTGGTAAGATTATTAAATCCTCCCTACATTTAAAATAACCCTTGGTTTCATCACTTGTGGATATTTATTCACATAAAACCTCACAATCAATATCTTCAAAGTAATCCTTATTCATTTGATGAAGAAGAATAGAGATCACCGCCATAGATTGAAGGTTAAAAACCTCTCCCTTATCCACCAAGTATATTTTAAATGATGTAAAATACTTATATGTCTCCCCAAAAACTAAGAACATGACTTCCTATTAAGGGTATCAACCACCATGTTTTCTTTCCCCAGAGTATAGATAATCTTGAAGTCATAGTCTGGAAAAAACTCTAACCAACATATATACCTCAGGGTAAGTTCTATTTGAGTAAATATTTACCTAATACTATTATGTTATGTATATATTGTGGAATTATCACAAGATATTAGTGTCTCTAAGTCTTCAGGATAAATACTTTTTTTATCAACTCCAAATTGTGTATAGTGTAGTTATGATCATGAGGTCTCAATAGTCTAGAACCATGAGTGGTCATTTTCTGACTCTATATTGTAACACAAACAAGACCTACTTCAGAGACATCATATAATAGCATATACTTTATTCCCTACTTTGGAAACCCAAGTACAAACACACTTATCAAACTTTGCTTCAACTCCTCAAAATCTCTCTCGCATTGTTCAGACCAAACAAATGGATTCCACTTTCAAGAAAGGGTAGTCACAAGTGCCACAATCATGAAGAAATATTCCATGAATCTATAGTAGTACCATATCATCCAAATAAATCTCTACACATTAAACATGCTCTTAGGTGGCTCTAGAGCTAGCACTACTTCAATCTTCACCAGGTCTACAGCTACTCCTCCCTCTGAAATGACATGCCTCAAGAAGTGGACCTCTTGAATCCAAAACTGACACTTTGAGAGCTTACTATATAATTGTTTCTCCCAAATTAATTCTATAACAATCCTAGTATACTCAAAATTTTCCTCCTCCAATGTTGAATAGACAAGAATTTAATCAATGGATTCTACCACTGTAATGAACACGTCACCTAGGTTGGCTCACCATTAGGCCCAAAGGGAATTCTAGATTCACATAAGCTAGACACTATTGTATAGGAATCAAGAAAATAACCTTTGGGAATGGTTTCACCCTCAAATTAGAGTATATAACATATCATTTCTTCTACTAAAATTTTGGTATGGAATATCCATATTTTTGATGTTTGTGAAAAACTAGATAGGTATAACCAAATAAATAAAGGGAGCAAACGGTTCATAACTAATGAATATTATTCAATTGATTTAAATAAAAATAAAAGCATAAACCAATATAGATATACAAAAATAATAAATAAAAAGATACCAAAAAAATTAAAGAGAGGCCATCTTGGTCAATACATCAACATACCATAATAAAAACAAACCCAACCATAATGCTAGAACACCTCTATGAAACCCATGGTTTCTCACAATGTCTCAACTCACCCATTGTTCCAAGAAAGTTATATAAAATATAAAATGGAACCTATAACTTATATAAAACATAGAATTTTCATACATGTATGTGAGTGTGTATACAGGGTGTGAGCTAACAGGACCAATAGAATCTCACCAAGGATTCTATGAAATTCTTTTAAATAAAAAAGTTTATAAATTCTAGTTTGAACTATAATAGAATGTATGTTTTTTTATTTTAACAAGATAATAATTAAATAAAATCACATACTCACATCATAGAGAGTAAAACCTTTCTTTTTTACAAAAAAATCAATAAAATTACCACTTAGTAGAAAAGTAATTTAAAACCAAAGATGGGTATAATGTACCTATCCTAGTTCACTCTGAATGGTAACTAGACCAGGTCACCACTTGACCTTGGGCGTACATCCCCATACACCATAGGTTTCTGACTTATAGTGGGTTTTTAATGTTTTATTGTGGGAGACTATACCCCCATATCAGAGTTCACCCTACAAAACAAATAGCCAAACCCCATCCATGACAAATAAATTATCAGAGTATACATAATCAATAAATCAAAATCAATAATAATATGTGTAAATATATAATCATACGATCATACATACTTATATTCATACTGGTATATAAAAACCTATTTCCCACTAGGTTGATCAAATATATAATAAACAAAATAAATAAAATACACAAGTGGATCTAATACTATCCTCGATCTTAATCACATCTTGGTATCCAATATCACTTGAGTTATCCCACTTGATCATCTAACTCATGGACTTTTCCCAACCTAAACCTATGATCAATGAAGTATTCTTGGGTAACCAAGTGCCATGGATTCCTAAGTAGGCTGTCATTACAACTCAGTAGGGAACCACTGGTATAGTCTCATATATAACCAATAAATATAGTGTATGTGCATGTGACTTACTAAGAAAAATGAATAAATAAAATGGAAATAATCAATCCTAGGGTTCTAATAGGACACCTGACATAAACTATACCTACTTTGGCCAGTGTTAGAGTGTCTCTAATTATGTCATAAATTAATGCTAACCAATATAATGTGAAAATTACAACCCCCAAGAGGTAATTCAGGGAATTCAATAGTCATCAAGCATAAAATTGTCCACTATGAGGTAATACTACATGATCAATAATATCAATCATCATTATCAACTCCTAAGAGTCACACTAGTTAGTAAAACATATTATAAATAGTTTTTAAATCCTAGGGGTGACTCAAGACAAACAAAATCATCAAGCATCATTACAGACTCTTAGGGTTGACCTAAGGATATAAAAATTATTTGGTATCATTATTGAATCCTAGGGGTGACCCTATGTCATAAATCATTCCAGGGATAACTAAATGACTCCTAGGGGGTGAACCTAGGCTGTCTATAAAAAATTAAGTGTACAAGTTAGATCCTGGGAATCCTAGTTATAACAAATATAAATATTCACTCGAAGGGGTAGTACATCCCTCCCAAAATGCCTTGTCTGAAACTAAGAATGAAAACATGAGTTGGTTATACACATGATCCTATATCATATAGCCAATATCATCCTCTTAACACACAAAATATCATTACTATATAGTTATACCAAGATTTCACAACTTATTAGGGTTCTAAAGTGATACCCAAAATCATCAATACTCATTTCCCATGCACACCCTCTCTGGGGTCAATATATAATTGGGGCACCTACCGCGGTCCCCTAGGTCTCATAATAACACTAACACTCGACATGGTCTCCTTAATCTTAATCTCATATCTTGATTTAACACCCATAAATCAGATGGAATATCATACCTCATTATTATATTCATCATGTCATGTCCTCACTAGAATCATATGGCATGCCTCAGTGGAATTGGTCTCAATATATGGCACACCACCTATCTCACTTACCAAGTTGTATTGGGTTGGTCCTATCATCCAACATATCCATAGTATACCTAGGTAATACCAACCTAGGTTCTCACATATCACTAGGGAGTGACACTCAATCCAAAATCATCATAACTCTCCCTTAGGCTATATTACATCTCGAATTCCCACATGGACAATCCCTAGGGCATCCATGTCAATTCATCACTCGCCTATACCTAGATTCCACTAAGATTTCTATCACTAAGAACACTAAATCACATTAGTTTAATTTAATTTTATTCAATTGGTTTACACCCCTTGAGTACACACATCTAAAGGCATACATTTATAATCAAGGCCTCAACTATTGGAAGTTGTGGCATCAATATAATGCACAAGGTTCATTGTAGACTTTGTACTTTGTCCATTTCATATATAATCATTTAATTCTAATTAAGTAGTTTATATAATTTTAATAGGTCAATCATCCTTGGTGGTGAAACTATATATCTCTTATTCTATGTAAAAAATGAATAATACCATAGGTAAATTCATAGGAACAACCTACCTTAAACATGAATTTACCATCCCTTTTAATTCCATCGCATGACCATCACTGCCTACGCTTTTCCAAGCATCACCTCATCCCCTAAGAATATATCTCAAGTAAAAATATTCTAATTAATTAATTATAATCAAGTCAAAATTAATTAATAATTATAATTACTTTTATAATTTAAAGTGATAATGAATAATTGTTGAATAATCCATTGGGAGATCCTATCGCATTGAAACCATGACCAATTTCATGAAAACATCCCATGGAATGATCTTGGTGAATCCCTGATTAAAATAAATAACAACCAAAATCAATTAAAAGTTCAATTTCATTAAATTTAATCAATAATACTATAAAAATTACATTGTGATTTACCTTGGTTTAAATTCCACATAATGACATGAAAAAGTCATCTCAAGACATCCTATAACTAATACATGTGAAATCCCTATCAAATAAAAATGATTTTACCATGATCTAGTGGAATAATTACTCAAATACCTAGAAAATTTTCTCCAAATTATAGAATAACATTATAAACCCATAATGGATGGAGATGGGGGAGATACTCACCAATAATCACCAAAAAAACCACTAAAACTGTGCCAAAATCATGCAGATTTGAAGGAGGAAGGGGAAGTGACCCCCTTAAGTACATCCATGAATAATAGGAGAGGAATAAGGGGACAATGGTTAAAGTATTAGAGTATAAAATGGGAAATTACCACTTTTTAACAAAAAATTATAGGCCATATGGTTTGGCCACACTATTTTTCAAACCTTGCGCCAACCATGCAGCCTTCAATATCCAAGGATTCCATCCTCGTACAGTTGTTCCAAATGGTTAGAAAAAACATTATCTAACCATATAGAATGCCTCTATAAAAAATACTCATTTATTGTAAGGTTTTTCTACATGTGTGTGATGATATTTCACCTCACCCCCAATCCAAAAAAAGTTGTATGATTACCCCACATGGTTTATCCTAATCATGTAGTAACTAAGTACTAGGGTAAAACCCTTTTCCAACTTATGAAATTTCACCCACATCTCCTAATAATCACCTGAGAACCCAAGTAATATCTTGAGCTTTGATCCATATCTAATAACATCACCTAGGTACACTCCAAATCTTAAAATTCTGATCCAAATCTAAATTTTTGAAGATAGAGCCCTCACCAAACTCAAAATTCAAATTCCATCAAGAATTCACAACCCAAAAAAGGCATGGATTTTTACAACCTCTACACCATAGCACTTCTCATCTCTATGAAGTCTCATTGAAATCTCATCCATCAATCCTAACTTATCTCAGTATTTAATTCCCAATAAACTCACTATGTTCAACCCACTCCATTCAACTCCAACATTAAAAATGTATTAATAAGGGGAAATTCCTAAAAAAGAAATGGGGCCCTAAAACAATGTAATCCAATAGAATAAACTCTCACAATATTTACACACACCAGGGTAAGGGATATTATGGTATCAAAGATGTTACATGGGTTATAAGGTGTTTCCTAGGAGTCCATGAAGTCCATGACCATATTATCTTCCCACCATCTGTGAGTAATATCTATGCGATTAGAGAGGTGACTCTTAAACCTACGAACAAGATAGATAATATTCCAAGGTATTGAGATAATATCTCTGATGGATCTATGTAGAATAGATGAATCAGTTTCCACCTCATCCAATAATAAACCATGGGATAGGCACAATTCTTGCCCCTTTATCATGGTAGAAGTTTATATAAAGAGTGAGTCACTGCAACCAAATTGAGCACTGAAGGTAAATATGATCAATTCAACCCAGTTTAAAACAACTTCCCCCTATATTATCACTAATACGTGACCCATAAATTTTCATTTTGATACCATAACCAAGAGGAATCTATTGAACCCTTTTTCCTTGTAGGGTAAACCTATGAACCATGATTTCATAACCCTTACCAACCATGAGCCTTAAAAGGGGAGGGGAAGACTCCCAATACTTAAGCAGAGGGACTAGTTCGACTACCAAGGAATGGGCTTTGACTATAACTACCAACCTAAAACTTGGAAGCCCCTTATGAAGAAACCCTATTATGAGAATTCCAGATACTCCAACATCCGATAACCATTAATAATGTTCTCACTTTGAATTCATGGATGTTTTCATTCATGTTGTGGAACCAAGCATGAAGAAAATTATAATTTGGGAATCTCCTGCTTGATCTTTCCACTAAATATGCCAAGGCTATGCCACATGAATATCTCTCATTCCCCTTCGAATTGGATATGGTTTATAGAATATTATTTAGGTTGACGATAATAGTTTCACTAAGAGGCAATGGATATACCCCTTCATCACACCCTCCCATCGGTAGGTGGGGCCTAATTTCATTTATAAAATAACAAGAAGCTAAGTTTAGTGGATATTTCTTTACACCACAATGTTTCTCCCCATTCATCATGATTGTATTCCCCATATAGAAACCATATGTAATGTTTTTTAAGAAAAACCTAGTTGAGGAGATATTAAAAACCAGCATGTCTTGGTCCAAGTTTATCATAATATTGTTGTAGACTTCTTGTTTCTACTGGTTGAGTGTGACGCGGATAAAAGTAGGGTATATGTTGGCTTGTGTGAAGGAAATATCTAGCATCGAACACCATGAAAAGGCCATAACACTCCCCACCTAGTTGGTATCCCTATAGTTAATTGATCCACACCTAAAAATCCATCGTGAATGGTGTTGGGGTATAGGTAAGTGGTACTAGATTGAGTCTCATAACCCAGATATTTTACCCCCTGATTCATCTATACTCACTCCATACTTGTTGAAAATGATATTTTTCCACAATGATGTTCCCTCCATGAAATTCCACACTAACTACACTTAAATACTTTTCATTGATTTGGTAACACTTCTTATACAAATTCCTTCACTCCCCACTTCCTAATCCATCCTATGCCATGATACCCAATGATGTCTACCTTTTTCATGTGCACCCCAGATGAAGGTGATTGGTATATTTTCAATATTATGGAGTACCACATTAATATAAATGATAAAAAAGACATGAATGGTAATGGAGGATATCATTTTGTTAACCAAGGTGATGTGTCCAGAAAATGAGCATAAGTGGATTTTCCAATTGTGAATATGGTTGGAGATTCTGTCAACAAGACCATCAAAGTGATGAATCCAAAATATACCTAGGGAGATTAGGAATCCCATATAATCCATGGGAAAGGATATTTTTTGGACTCTCATCCTATCAAAAATATTATTTCCCCTTGCATCATGACATGATTTTGGAAGGTAAACACTACTATTTTCCTAGTTAATGGAGTGGACACTCCATTTTCTATACAAAACAAGAATATGATTGAGCTTCTATATAGACCTATAATTTTCATTAAGTAAGAGAATAAGATCATCTACAAAGAACATGTGGGAGGTCCCTTTAAATTTATGTTTGCATCAAAATGGAATTATGCATCCCTCACAAATTCTTTTCTTTAAATATCTACTGAACGAGTCCTAAACCAAAATAAAGACACTAGGGGAAAGGGGATCCCCTTTTATTAATCCTTGAACTGACTTTAAGAAACCATATATTCTCCCCATGAGAGTAATAGAGAACCATGGGGAACTAATTCACCTGAAGAGGTGTCCAACAACCTACTCTGAGAACCCCATACATTACATGACTTTGATGATTAAACTCCACTCTGTCTTATCATATGATTTGTACATATCAAGCTTGAAATCAATGTTCAACCCAGGGACCTTATTATTGATATAATTTATCATTTCAGGTGCAATTGTAATGGAGGATTGGGTATATCTACCCCAGATGAACCCATGTTGTTCCTCAGAGATCCAAATCTGAAGATGTATGGATATTATTTTATTGATATATGTTTCAAGTAATTTATAAGGGAAGTTTCAGATACTAATTGGATGGTACTATTTGAGAGAATAGGTATTTGAGACCTTTATAATGAGAATCATGGTATTTTCACAAGATGCTCTAGGAAATCTCCCCCTTAGAAAAAGTCATGGATGATCACCACAATCTCATTTTTTATGATGTCCCAGAAATTTGTGTAGAATTTTCTAGGAAATACTTCCAGACCTGGGGAACTTCCATAATTAATGGAGGAAACATCCTCCCAAACCTCCCTATTATCCATAATACACTCAAAAAGACAACTAATATTAGGGTTTACACAAAGGTAAATGTTTTAAAAAATGTTTGAATGTCTTGTAGGATAATTATCCTGTATGAAAGGGTTAACTTCAGCAAGTAAGGAACCAAAGTAAGAAATGAACATACCTCCAACCACTTGTGGATCATTGGTGAAGGATCCATCCTCAAGAAATATTTTTAGAGAAATGGAATGCTTCTTCTCATAGATGTATTACTAGAAGAAGGAAGTATTCATGTCCCCCTCCTTGAGACAAGTCACTATAGACCTCTCTTTTTTTTCCTGCTCAAGAAGTACTTCATAAAGATGCATCTTCATTCCAACAATATTGAAAAAAAATCATCATCCCAACATGATTTGAGGTTCCTTTCATCCTGCTCAATATTTTATTTAAGTCCATCAATATCCTAGAAGCATGAAGGTTTGTTGTACTCATAAAAAAGGAGGTCTCCTTTCAACTGTTATAGCTTGTTATGAAACCCAAACCATGATCCTTCACAAGGAATTTTATCCCATGAAGTATGTACCACTGTGTGGTAGTTTGGATTAGACGCCCATCGACCTGAGTAGAAAAAATGGTTTTTTTGAGTAAAATTATCCACCAAACTAATGAAAAGTGGATAATGATCTAAAAATTCCTGAAACAAGTGTTCCACTTTCACATTAGGGAAGGAGGAAATGTATTCACAATTTTCCAAGAATTGATCTAATCGACACCACCTTCATCGGTCCCCCCTTTGAGTAGTACTCCACATGATATTATCCCCTATAGAAACACATTCTAACAGGTTTGTCAACTTTTTTAGTGTGGTTTCTATATCACCATGCCCAATTACATATAAAAACACTAATTACTACTCCTTTTGATTACCATTCTCAAAAAAATTTAGTCGTACCCACCAATGCACTATCACGATCACCTGATCACAATTCCTACATCGTTAGGGCATCCTAAGATCATTTAACTGACCACACTGAAGTATGAACCTAGAACCCAGTGTAATTACATGGCTAGATACCAGACCAACCAATCCAGTTGTTGTGCTCTCACCCAAGCACTAATGCACCATAAATCCAACTCACTCAAATCAAATAAAAACCATACTAAACCTGAGGCCAACACATGGAATCCATCCAACTGGGAATTTGAACATTAAATCTGGTATTGAACATGGAACCAGATATAATTATATTTATGTATACACTGGCATCCAGAATCCACCATGACTATTAAAAGACTAGTCTTATCACACCCACAACCCTTCCAACTCAAGGGTTATACCTCTGCAACCAATTAGATAATCCTTCCATGGGAATATCCTTTTCACCGCTTCAATAAACCAATAAATAAATATTTGTATCCCATGATCTATCCATTACCAAACATGATGACTATACATGGTCATCCTGTTTATACCCAAGTGCTAACTTGAAATGTTAATCATCTCCCACTCCTGGATCATGAAAATTTTATCCTTGGTTCTTTCTAAATTTCTATATTAAATGAGGTTCTCACCCTCTAATAGCCTATGGTGCACCCCCTACCATATGGATTCCCTTATTATGCTCCTTGATCATAACCTTAACAGATTCCATCATCATGCATTACTAAAAATCCATGTTAAGGAACAACCTCAGGTCAACCATACCACATTACTCAATCTCTCTCTGATGCCACCTATCATAGCAAGGATATCTCTAATTATCATAAAAGATCCAAAAAACTCTACCCACAAGAATCTCATCGAACTCACCTTTACTCAGCCAACCCATAGCTGCTCACTAATATAAAACCCCATAGGCGTCACATATAACTAATGTATATTACCTTGGTCATATATGAATTTAATGGTCGTACACTCCCATACCACCTGATAACAAAACCTAACTCAAGATTTTATGAGACTCATATCATCAAACCTATGCTCACACACCTAAACCACTAACAATGCTTGGACCATGTCAATCACATAAATCCAAAAGCACCCTCAGTGATCCTCTTCAAAATTAGGAATTTCACCCATGCCATTTTCTACCCATATTATCACCCACCAACTTTCATCATTTTAAAAACATAAATTTCCACCCACGCTCTCACCTCACATCACTGAAAGCATATCCAGACTCAACGGGGTCAAGAATCTTACTGATTCTTTCCTCAAAAAAACCCTTGTTACCAAAATCACTCCAAGTTCTTTTCCTATGAAAAAACAAGGCATATTTATGCCTATACTACATACATGGTAGTACCTCACGTGCACCGATCTCAGTCCAAATCATCCACTCATGCTTGTCGACTTTAATTAAGTCGTAATCTCAATTTAACCACTCCATCGGGTTACCCTCATATATCACATATAATCTCAATCATAATACCATCTCACCTTTATCCTAAGTTGTATCTCAGTGGCACTAGGCTCTCCCACCTAACATAAAGGTATTATCTCATATAAATCACTGCTCATGGGAAATGCCTCTATATTCCCTTATCAAATATCCTAAAGAGGATCAGTACTAAACCACCCACCCTAGAGTCTCACCTAACCATATCAGGCATCATGTGACAAGTCACTAGCCTGATAGGGATGTAATTGGGGGTATGGGTGAGGGGTAAACCCTAGTTATCTTACATCAAAGAGACCCAAATTCAAAACCGATATGAAATTATTATTTTTTTTACTGTAATGATATTGTAGTAGTTTCTGTAACAGTACTATAGTAGTAAAACTATTCACTTGAATTGGTATTTTGGGCCATAGAGTTATGCCTATGGGCCACCAATGAGCTTAAATCCATAGGGCCTTTGTTTTAACTATAGTGGAAAAAATTAAGAGTGATAGGGACTAGGTGAATGACTTGGTGTAATAGGAAGGTGGTGTGAGTAGGCATTATCAAGTGGGTGGGCTCGATAAGAGGGATATGTGTGCTAACGCTTATCATCCATCCTTTCTTCCCCATGTACCACTAATGTGGGATAGAGGGGTACCCTCCCATATGAATATCTACACTTGGGAATAGTATGAGGATTTATAAAAATAATAGGTGATGTAAGTGAGGGCCACATAGGTATCACTGAGTGGGCGACTTGAAAGAGAGATAAGTGTGATAACACCTATCAGCTAGCCCTCCTCCCACATTCTGGAAGGAGGGATTCCCTACCATGATGTGTCATCATGATACACTGGTTCATTATAAGGGGTGATTCAACTTTCATACTTTGATCAAGGTATGATGATTACTAGAAAGGGGGTGGTGTTCCATTTGATTGATGACATGGCATGATGTGTGCTACTCACTCAAGGCATTAAGGGTCATGTATAGGCCTTTAGGCCTATAGGGCCTTCAGGACATGTTTTAATAGGACTATGGGTTACTGGACCTTCAAATTCATGTAAGGGTTAACTCTCAACCCAGTTAAAAAATAGGTATTTCTTTCCTAATAAAAATGGGATTCGATCCCAACCTATTAAAAAATATCTTATAAGAGAACTAATTCTCACCAAGTATCCATATATGAGAATATCCCCTTAGGAATCACAATCTTAGGAAAGTCCTTATCAGGATTCCATACATTGGAGACACCCCCTAAAGGATCACATTCTCATCTATAGGCACATATGTATATAATAGCATCACCCTACATAATATATGTCAAGAAAACTATAGTCATATGGTTAATGCAAGTATAATTCCACCAATAAGCTATGTAGAAAAACACTATATAGGTTTTGGTTGAAACTTTTAATAACCAAACTTTTTTCCTCTCAAAATAAATATCATAATTTCCTATAAGGGTTCTATTCCAAAGACACCTAATGTATATACCGACCTACCAAGGGACACTATACATCCCCTATATGAGTGATTGCATAGTCATCATCAAGGAATATCTCACCGTATAATCCACATAACATTTCATTAGAAGGAAATAAATTGTGGATCACATGAGTATAATTTCACATACAAGTTATATAGTAAAACTCCATATATATTGTTTCTTACACTTTAAAAAATTGAACCCTCTCCATCAGTGATATCAATCACAAAAAAGCATATGTATTTCATGTGAATACTACATTATGATTATTATGCATGAAATTTAGACTCTTAACAATGGTCTAAGATCCAAAAACCAATAAATCATAAATCTAAAACTCCATGTGAATCATGATAAATGAAATAATACAATAATATAATCAAAAACCAAGAATAAAAAACACATGTCCCTAGTAACCTGGACTTCCCATTAGAAAAGGTTTTTATGATGCACCATTATAAGGTTCAACATAAGCTCTGATACAATTTTATATCATTTTTCTACCATCTCCACAAATAGTAATACAAAATAAAAACTTTGATACACTATGTGATATCAATAAAATAAATACTATAATACCATTATATAATGTCCTCATTATATTTCAATTTCAATGGTAACTATATTGGGTCTCCACTTGACCTCAAGTGTACCTCCCCAATTCTAGATACTACTAAATAATAATGGGAAACTAAGGTGTTGGAATGGGTAAAATATACCACCACACCAAAGTGTGCAATAACAAAAATATAACCAAACTTTGTCATTCAAAAATAAATAATCAGAGTATGCATAATCAATAAACCATAATCAATAATAATAAATGTAAATGTAAAATAATGTAGTAAAAAATACTCATGTTCATGTTGGTAAATGAAAATTTATCACCCACTAGGAAGATCACATATACAAAATAAAAAATAAAATAAAATACACAAGAGACTCTACTAACATCCCTGAGCCTCATCACATCGTGGTCTCCAATTCCACCTGATATATCCCGTTCGATCATGAAAATTCTGGTCTAGGAAAAACCTTATATAATTATTAGTGGAGTCTTATTAGGTACAAAAATTTCAAAGTTATTTGAACAGTGTAACACCCCAATAATATTATGATATATTTATTTTCAAATAAATGTAATCACAATGATAGCTTGTGATACACACAACCTCGGGTCTAAATGAACTGTAACATAGTATATCATTACAACATATCTGTTAAATTAGTGGTATGAATAGGAATAACAAAATTTAAAAAAAATACAAAGGTTTTAGATAAATTAAATATATTTTTTTAGTACGGTCTTTATATGTTTCAAAAAGATACTTTTTCCTTAAAATGGTTTTTATTTATTTTTATGAGAAAATAATATAATTAAATTTTTTCCACTTTTATAAAAATTATTTTAAAATTTTAACTTATACTTTAAAATTAACATGTTAAAATAATCTTAGAGTGAATTTTTTATAATTTTCTAAAAAGATTAATTTTTTTATGAATAGTGAAAAATACTGATTTTATTAAACATTATCTTTATGTTTAAAGAATTTAAAAAATTAAATTTTGTTTTAAAATGGTTTTAAAAGTAAAATTATTTCAATTATATTATTATTAATTCAATTTAGTTCATTAGATTCAATTTCATATTGAATTTGTTTGTAAAAACTTTTTATACTTAAGAAAACATTTTCTTTGGAAAACCGCTTTTCGTCGCATTTGTGGATTTAATTTTAAATTAAATTCAACCACTTATATGAATAAAATTTAATAAAATTTAGTAAAATATATTAAATATTTTTAATTAGAATAATTAATATTATTTAATAATTTTAACTTATTTTTTTGTCATGATGAATAGTAAAAATAATAAAAATTGGTTACAACGGTTAAGGTTAAAATAGGTTTACTAAGGGTTAAACTAACGAGATAAGGATTAAAATAACATAAAAGCTTGTATAAATTCTATTGGATGTAAAACATTAGACCATGTATCATATAATATTTTTTAATGTTCAAATTTTTTGTCATTTTTTGTGAATAATATGTTGATATATTTTATTCTTTTCAAAAATTACAAGTGTGCCCTCTCCCCCACTTATAAAAGGAAACACCCTATCTTCTCCTATACATACATAAAGAACCTTTTGTTTTAGAAAATACCTACCCAAATACCTTACTTACATACCTACTCATAACTTAGAATCATTTTTTTATGATAAAATCATCTTATGAAGGCTTTAGGTATAAACCTAATGAGGTTTTCCTAAGAATATGTATAGTTCTTAACCATGTGTTTTCATTTTATTTCATATTATACCTCCTTTAAATCTTCTTAAAACATGATTAAATAATAAAACCAGTATATTACATATAATTATATTTTATTATATTAATTTAATAACCTATATCTATCTCCTCTTCCATCAAATGGGAAACGAAATCGTCAATCGTGTGTACGATGGACAACTGTCTCACGAACCGATATAATTCTTTTTCCATCACCAACACTAATGGATGGATAATATATAATATATATATATATATATATATATATATAATATTTGTGACATAATTATACTTCTATAATTATAATATCACATCTACCTTCTTACCTTTTGATCTTTTGGAAAACGATAACATCACTCGTACGTACGTCTGGACTACCACCTCCACAAAATGATGTGATTCATTTTTTTTAAATGGATGGTAATATGGATATATTTAATGAATATATATTATAAGTATTATATAATATTTTTTATATAAATTTTAATTACTCTTTATCTTTCTTTTTTTCATCTGTCAAAAAATAAAAACAGTGTTCATGCGTACATATGGCCTACCATCTCCATGAACGGTGTAATTAAAATTAATATATATCACTTTTATGTATGAATATAATATGTATATAATTAATATATATAATATTTATTTCATGATTAAAATTCTTGAGGTTGGGCAACCATGATCAAAGAATAAGGAACAAAACTTACATAAAAAACGAAGCAGTTATCACCCAAAATAGTGATTTTAATAAATAATTATCAATAAACAGGTGATAAAAGGTTATAAGTAATATATAGTATTATATATATTATTTTTATTCTATAATAAATTTATAATAAATGTATATTTATTATAAATGATTTTCTATCATGTATGAAGGAAGTCAGACTCAATGTAAGGGTTTACTTCACAATCTCATCATTGTTCGGGATTATTTATATTTAAGTACCCACTAGCAGTATTATTTTATATTTCTATATTATACCCAATTTATTTTATTATCATATTTTTAATTATATAAATTAAAAATTTTAATTTCATTTTCCTCTCTTTAAGTACTCAAGATACCGAAATAATGTTTTTAAGGAAAACTGACCTTGTATTTTCTATTCTGTCAGGAATATTTCTCTTCCATGCACATATTTTCCTTAAATAACTAAAATAATGTTTTTCAACATTATAAAATGATATATTAAATTCATTTTTACCCAATTTTTTACTTTTTAAAAAATGTTTTAAAAATAATCTTCTTGTCATTTTTTGAATGGGGTGTTTTTGACCTTTTTATAAAAATGTGAAAATAATGTTTTTTAACTTATATGACATGAAAAAAAATCTTACCATCATGGACACTCAATTATTTGAAACTTAATTTAAAAAATTTTCAAATAAAACGTTTTACTTAATATTTGGGAAATATTTTATACTTTAAATAAGTGATTTCAAATTGAAAAAGGTATTTTCCTCAAGAAATTTTACAGTGATTTTTTAAAAGTATTTTCATATATGTCAACGTCATTTTTTGAATATTATTATAAGGATATAATATAATGATACCATCCATCATATTTTTCTATATGGTTTATGATCAATTTTACTAGAAAATTTTTTTATATTTTGTATTCTAGTTCCTCTAATATGGACAGTTATTAATTTTTAAAGCATATTGATTAAGTTGTGTTGTTTATTAATATGAGTAATGAATTAGACTTATTAAGTGATGGGTGGGTATTGAAATTACATATTCTCTCGATAAATCGATAGGTATCGTGATAAAAACTATATTGGGTATTTGGATGAGGCCTTACTCATTTATGTAAGATGTCTTAGCATGAGGCCTCGATGATAAGTTTAAAATGTTCAGAATTATTCATTCCATCATTATGAAATCAGTTATTTATGTCCATGTGATTATTTGATTATTTATAATATCCATGTATAAATTTCAAACTCATGTTTTTATTTATATTCTATTATTTTATTATCATTTATTTCTACCATATTATTAATGCCTTATTATATTTTTATGTATGCATACCCTTACTAAGAATTTGAGTTCACTCATTTATCATGTTTACTTTCCGAAATATTTCAGGAAGTGTATTGTGATTGATATATAGAGATATGGTAAACAAAATAATGGTGTAATAAAAAAAATACTAAGTTGTATTTTAATTTTTCAATTTAAATTTAAGATTCAAGTATGTATCTAGTTTTCCAAGACTAATAAACTATTTGATCCCTTGGGATGTGATTGGTTGTATCTAGTACCTATTCAATAAAGTAACCATTGACTCTAGGATACTAGGGTCAGGGCCTTTACAAGTAATGTGTGATTAAAATCATTAGGGTACCTCCAGCATGGGCTCATATAAATAAAATGATAATCATCGATCCTTATGTTCTAACATGACTCCCAGAATCAACTATATATACTTTGTCCAATGTCGGAGTGTCTTTGAATTCGTTATAGAACTTTGATGGCTAGTACAAGGATAAAACACTAACCCCTAGGAGGTAATCCTAGGTGTTCAATATTAACTAGGCATAAATCCATCCCGTATGAGGTAATCCTAGGTGATCAATAATATCAGGTGTCATTACAAACTCCAAGGGGGTGACCCTAGGAAATCAATTATATAATGAATAATTATTAACTCCTAGATGGAAACCCTAGACTATCAAAATCATCAAACATAATTATCGAATCCTAGGGGTAACCTTGGGTTATTAAAATCATTAAGTTTTATTGTTGACTCATATCATTCATAACTTCCAACTCCTAGGGGGTAACCCTAATTCATACATAAACATGAGGCATATAAGTTTGATCCTAGGCATCCTAAAAATCCCAAAAAAAATCCACATGTTGTGGGGTAATTATTCTCACCCATGGTGTCTCGTCTCAAAATAAAAATGAAAAAATAGGTTAACTATTCACCTGATTCCCATCTCACATATTCAAGGTCGGGCTCTAAACTCATTAAATATCATTAGTATACATCCATATCAGGATTTCATAACTGATTTGGGAAATAATGTGACACCTACAATAATTTATACTCATTTTTCACACATACCCTCTCAAGGGTCAACATATCACTAGGGAGCATACTAAGGTCCCCTAGGTATCATCATAACACTGACACCTGACATGGTTTCCTTAATATTAATATCATATCTTAGTTCAACACCTATCACTCAGAGGGAAAATTGTCCCTCAACATTATTAGTATCACGTCACATCCATATTGGCTCCATATGGTACTCCTTGGTGGAATTAGTCTCAAGATATGGAACACTACCCATCTCACTTCCTAGGTCCTATTGGGTCAGTCCTCTCACCCAACCTATCTATAGTCTACCTAGGTGATCATATATATCTATAGGTATAATACTCACCCCATATTCATCACAATTATCCCTTGGGCTATAAGGAATCATAATTTATTACATGGAAAATCCCTAGGACAACCATCAAGATTCATCACTCACCTAAACCTGAAGGTCACTAAGGGATGGATCACTAGGGCTGTTAAATCATGTTCATTTTAATTTATTTAATTCATTTTATTTAAACCCCTCACATTCCATATATCATAAGTTGTACATTTATAATCAAGGCCTCGTCCATCAGTGTCCTAGGAATCAATCTAGTGCATAAGGTCCATCGTGGCCTTGGAACATTTTCCATTTCATACATAGGCATTTGATTCAAATTAAACAATTTTAATAATTTTAATAGGTCAATCTCCCATGATATAGAGACTGCACATCTCCCACTACACATAAAAAAATTCATAATACCATAGGTCAATTCATGGGGACCTCCCACCTTAATCCCAGAGTTACCATCCCTTTTAATTATATAGCTCATCCATCACTTCCTATGATCCTCCAAGCATCTCCTCATCTCCCAAGAACCTATCTCAAGGTACAACATCCAAATTAATTAATTAAATTAAAATCATAATTGTTTAATAATTATAATTAATTTGAAAATTTAAATTGATTATCCATAATCACTAAATAATTCATTGGGAATTCTTGTCTTACTTAAATCATGACCAACAGTATGCCAATAACCTGTGGCATGCTCCTGGAACATACCTGCTCAAGGCCCTAACAATTGGCATCAATTCCTTGCTCAATTTTATTTAATTTAATCAAAAAACCTAATAAAATCACATGGATGCATACCTCTATTTAGAATTCAAGCAATGACATGTATATGTTATATTGGGATTTCATCTAGATAATCCATAGAAAAGCCTTGTCATGTTAGGATGATTCCACAATGATCTAATTGAATCATTGCTAAAATTCTAAGTTGAGTCACTCCAAAACAGTGAAGAATAATAGAAACCAATAATGGTGGGAGATAGAGGGAGAGACTCGCTAAGAATCACCATAAAACATCACTAAAACTACCCTAAAATCAAGGGGGGTCAAAGGAGGAAAGGGTGGATACCCCCCTTGGGTTTGACCAAGCATGAGAGGAGAGGAATAGGGGGTTTGGGTTAAGGGTTCATAGGGGAAAATGTTTAATTACCATTTTTTTTAAAATGACAAGCCACATCATTTTCTATCACAGTTAGCCAAATCATGCGCCAACCATTTAGAATTTACTATCCAAGGATACCACCCTAAAATAGTTATTCAAACCATATTCCAACCATTCGGAACACATCTTTAATAAAATCTTCAAGTCTTGCATGGTTTGTCTATAATTGTGTGGGGACCGTGCCTCTTAAACCCAACCCAAAACAAGTTTCATGGTTACCATGCATGGTTTCTCCTCATCATGTATTAATCATGATTAAGGGTAAAACACTTTTACAACTTTTTAAAGTCAACCCAAAGATCCATAAAATCACCCAATCACTTAAGGCATCTCTCAGGCCTTAATCCATATCTAAAACATCACCTTGATATGCTCAAACTCTTATATTTCCAATATTAATCTAAATTTTCAAAATGAAACCCTCACCAAATTCAAAATTAAAACTCCATCAGGAATTCACAACCCAAAAAAAGGTATGGGTTTTATAATGAGGGAATTATATTCTAGACCAATAGAATTAAACTAGTTTCCCGCATCCCAAACATTTCTTAAAAATCCCAATCATGGAGTTAAACATTTTTCTTTTCATTTGAAAACAACATTCCAAAACCATCTTTAGAGACCATTTAGGGAAATAAAACCTAAATATAAAGATAAGCGATTCAATCCAAATGGTAATATATATATATCAAGAAAAAAATTATATAAAATAATAAAATGGGTTCCATGATCAAAATATGCATAAGGGGGTACAAATAAGCACAAGGTGGGAATCCCCCTACATGGAACCACTAATTAAAGAATAAGTGTCGTGGTCTATACCCTATGTCATAAAATGAGACAATCCTAAAAAAACTATAAACATAGACTAAATTCTAGCCTATGTTTCATCTAAACAAATATTCAAATCCACCTGACTTACCCACATTGTCCTCATCGGGGGCAGTCCCCTAGCCTAAGAAAATCAAAAAATATAAGGGATGATATCAAGTGTGTGAAATAACTAGTATAGTATGAATCATGATCTCTAACTTAGTTAACTAGGATCCAATGACCAAACCATCATGGAGGTAAGAATAAAATTGAAGTATATCCATTAAATTCATCATATAAACAAATAAATCTCACCTCATCTCTAATATCCTCACACGAAACAGCTCCTTTCCACATCGCACAATAACCGCGTAATAATAAAAAACCTATAATGGGAGGAAAACACATGGAGAAACCAATAAGGGTATATAAAATATCAAACCATTTGTTATAAAGTAAAAAATTGGTCTTCATTTGAAATTTGGCTTGGGGTTCCAAGTCACTTTCCACTTCTTGAAAATTTTAAATTTTAAAACAATTTGAAAAAAAATTAAATAAAAACCCATCACTTTTCATCCAAGTAATTCCTTAAAAACATGTCCAATTTCCTTTCAAAAATAAAAATAGGTCAAAAGCCCCATTTTTTCATCAAAACCATTTTAAAAAACCTCTTATGTATTCTCCTAAGTTTTTGGCATGTGAAAACATTTCTCTCAAAGAAATTATCAAAAAAAATCATTTAGTAAACCCTTTATTCCAAGCTTAAAATTAATGGTAAATTCTTTTAAAACTTAATATGGTTTTCATATATAATCATAATTTAATAATAAATGGATTTAAAATATAAATAATTCCATGAATTTAAAATAAATGGAATATCATATAAATTCCTACCTTAAATCATATAGAATCAAGTCACAATATGTCTCCATCCACAATAAACACCCAAATAAGAAAGGAACTATCCTCTACGATCCCTAAACAACCAAAACCCTATGTTAGAACAAACTTAAAACCCTAAATTGATTCATAGTAAATTAGGGTTCTTGGAAGGAAGAGAAACCTAAGAGAAATGGGTAAAGGAATAGATAAGAATGGAAAGAAGAAAATGAGTGAGGGGTTGCCTTGAAATCCTCTTGAAATATAAAGGAGAGATTCCAAAATCAAAGGGGATGAGAAAGGAGTTCTACCCAGGGTTCCATGGAGTTAGTCACATGAATGGGAGTGAATTATGGGTGATAAAGGCTTAAGATCAAGGGGTATAAAATAAATTTCACTTTTTAAGTGAATCTAAGAAGGTCGCATGGTTTAGCCATGTAGTTTTCAAACCAATGCATGAACCATGTAAGATCCACTAGATGGTTCCATCACAACTCATATGGTTTAGTTGAATGGTCTCCTATAACTATGATCCAACCATACGGGTCACCCCCACACATGACTAAGCTAAATAGTTTTCTATATACACTATATAGTTTGATGATCTGTGTAAAAATCCTCCATTATAAGGTCCATGAACACATTTGGGGTGTTCTTCATGCCGAAGTAAAACACAAAAAACTCATAATGGATATAGAAGCATTAAATTTTAATCTTCAGAATACCCTTCTCACAAACCCAAAGATGGTGGTATCCAAAACTAATATTGACCTTTAAGAACCACTTTGCTCCCATAATATTTTTGAAGAGTTCATCGGTCCATGGAATATGGCACTTATTCTTGAAAATCACTTAGTTTAGGTGGAACTAGTCAACATAAAACTTCAAGATTGTGTCTTCCTTCTTAGAGAAAAACACCAAAGATACCTAGGGGACACACTATTTATAATTAAACCTTTCTACATAAGGTCCTCCAACTATACCCTCAACTCCCATACCTTGACCAAGGCCATCTGATGATCTGGGAAGATATTGGAGTTGTCTCGGGGTGTAGAACGATGTGGAATTCAACATCTCAATAAAAGGGAAACCCTGAAACACAATTAATAAAAACATTCATGTTCTTCTACACCACTATTAGAAGATGATCTTTTGAGGCCTCTACCATGTATAGATCCAAATCCACCAATTTATGTGTTGTCAATTGTAACTTCCCGCACATAATCCCTACTCATATTGACTAAAGAAACCACTCACCCACAAGGTAGAATCTCAATCCACCAGCTTATAAGAACATCACCCTTTGGTAGTAGCATTTATTCAGGCATGAACCAAGTATATTTTTTCCATACCAAGGCTAAAATCATAGGGCTTCATCATATCCATGATGATGTCCGATGAAAACCATTCTATACTAAGCACAAATTCACATAATCGATAGATGTGGGTGAGAATGTGATCATTTCAAAAGTATTATCTAACCACATGTGTCAGATTGGGGGCTCTACCAAAAACTCTAGCTCTCGAACTATGGATTTAACAATAAAGTAATGGATCATTCTAGTATCTAAGACTAAAAGTTCTAGTGAGAGTTTACATAGATCAAACACCAGATCATATCAGGTTTTTCCTAGTCAAAACCCTCTATAACCTACATCTAACTACATCCCTAATCTCCAGCCATTAGAATCTAGCATGGACTCCCTTAGGGTGGTAGTGGTGGAAGTGGATCATAGAATTATCCATCTTTAGATCCTCCTCCAATTGTACCACCACCTTATCTACCAAGGAAACCTCTTTGGGGGGCCACCCTATCCACTTATGGGAGGTCTATAGTCATGTTATTCTCTCTGATGTATAGGTCCATATACTACCTAACTACCCTATATTACACATGGGTTGGTCAGTCACATCCATATGACCTTATCCTTCATAGGTATAGAAGCACCTATATCCTAGATAACTAGATCCCATGCGACACTCGTGATCTATTGATCCTTGGTCTTGAGTTCATACACATGGATGCCTCCAATTTCATGGCCTCAATGCCTATCATCAGTCATCCACAACTGATGACTCTACTCCTGGATGACTACCAGTAGCTGATGCTATGTTTTATACCTCATCTAAGAATCTCTCCATCACCAAGGATCACTCCAAAATCCTAACATATGTGGGGATACAAAGGGGAACTAAGCCTACTTTGATGTATCTATAGAGGTTGTTCTCAAACTTCTACACTTTAAAGAATCCATCATGGATCATGTTTAGGGAGTACCTCATGAGATTAGTGAATCTCAATGTGTACTTAACAACAAAAATTCTACCCTGATACTAATCAAACATCTCCTGGATGTGCATAGATCTCAACATTATCAAGTATTACTCCTCATGAAAAATATTCTCAAACTCTGTCCAATGGAGTGTTACATGATCATGGTTAGGGATGATCAAGGTCCACCAGAAACTTTCTACACCCTAGAGAATACTAATTGTAATAACTACTATATGATTGGTAGGCACCCATACAAGGTGAAATACTCAAACCACTATCTTAAGCTAGTCATCAACCACATGAGGTTTATGCTCACCTCAAAACCTAAGAAATATTTATCACTATAAATCATGAAAATCATCCTATGTGCATCCTCATCCTATCTCATTAGAATAATTGGTTTCATAGTATGTGGAGGAACTTTTGTCTACACTATGTCATTTGGGTCTACTCACTACATGATGGGTGGATGTATTTATCCTTACTATAATGACATATCCTTAAACATAACATAATCTTGAGTTTTAGTCAATAATTCACTTTCTTTTACTTTGAGGATGTTTTAGGTTTATATTTTTATATAATTAGGTCATAACTCATAGATAACAAAACTGTATAATAAAAAGTGGACACTTCCAATTAGTATCTATTTTTTCCATAATATAAAACTTTTAAAATAAATCATGATTTATTTTCATTAAAAAATCTTATATCTTTTAACTTGAATTCTTCCTTCCCCTTACCCATCTTTAAACCTTATGAAAAACATTTTAAAATGTTGTATGAGAACAAAAATCTCAGTAAGGTGCATAAAAAGAAATAAAATTGTTAGTCTAGTGAAAAACATGAAAGCCATGAAATGTTTTACCTTTATATTAATGTTCTTTGAGTGAAATAATTACATTTTTTCACATGAAAAACACACACTTTTTTTCTCAAATAAAATCATTAAAACCCATATAAATCAATTAAAAACACTTTTTTGAAAACTTAGAGAATCATATTCATAAAACCCTTTAAACCCCCTTTTAATTGGAATAACCATATGGCTTAATTCTAATATAATTATTATCCAATTCATTAGCGAGATATAATGGGTCTCACCCTTCATATAATCTATATTGGGCTCACTTGTTTTTTATGAACTATAATGGTGATCAATCCTTCATATAATCTATATCAGGCTCACATTTTTTTCTTATAATGATCAAGTACCATATCATGATTAGAAAATTTTATTCTTTCACCTTTTCATTATAAAACCATTTTAAAAACACTTTTTAACCCATATAAGAAACCTTTTCTAATTTCAAAATACCATTTTAATTTAGAAACCAATTTTTAATACCAAAATACCTAGAAAAAGGGAAATAGGGTTTTTTATTATTGAAAACATGAAATATTTCAAAGGAATACAAAAATAAAATAACTGTCATGGTGGTGGAAAAATTCATTATCATCATATATGTTAAAAATAGAACATCCTTTTTATCATTTGTTAAAACATTTCATATAAAATGAGTAAAAATGTTCCTTTTGAAAACCTTTGAAATAAAGTAAAAAGAGAAAAAATATAATTTACAAATATTTTATTTCCATATAAAAACCTTCATAAAAATCACTTTAAAAACATGTACATAATAGAGAAAGAGTCGGAAGGAAAACTTTAAAAGAGAATTTTTTTAAAAGAAATGTTTCTTATCACTAGGGAAACACTTGAATCGTAATTACTATGAAATAATAACATTAAAAAAATTTAAATTTCATTATAATAGATAAATTCATGATATAACATGTCAAATTGGTTGTATATACATCTTATAAAATAATATGGGTTCATAACATCAAAATATGCCTCAATGAAAGGAAATTAAGACGAAGTCTCTTACCTTGAGTCTGACTTGTAATGTATGCTCTTTATGGTCCAGAATAATAAACTTATGTTAATTATTTACTTTCTTGAGAAATATTTTCAAGTTTATTATTCATTTTATTTCACTTATTATAATGTTATATACAATTACTTAATCAATTAAGTTTATGTTGGGTGTTTTAATGATATTTTTCTTATACGTTAAAAATTAATTCGATAAGTTGACTATTGGTCAAAGATATCATTATTAAAAATCTCCAGAATAATAATCATAAATAATTATCATATTTATACATCAATTATATTTTTTAAAATGAATCATGAAATATGGTTATGAAAAATGAACTATGTTACAGTCTTGGAGATGGTAGGTCGTACGTACTCATGAGTAAAGTTTCCATTTTTCAATGATCATCATGGAAAGAATATAAGTAATATTTTATCTTTAAATAATAATAATAATATAATAAATAAAATATTATTTAATTAAATATACTTATATATATCATCTATATGTTTTGGTGATGAAAAAAAAGAATCTCATCGCTTTGTGGTGGCGGTAGTCTACACATACACGAACGACGTTATCATTTTTCAATGTAAGAAAGAAAATGATATATTAAATTTTAATAATGATAAATATGACATTAATATTATAATGATTTTATTTATATGATATATATTCATTAACTTTATCCTTGTTACCTTCCATGTAACATTTTAGTGAAAAAAAAATCACATCACTTCGCAAGGCGGCAATCCACTGTACACCTGAGCAACGTTATCGTATCCCCCATGGAATGGAAAATAAGAATTTATATGTGATATAATAAATAAATAAGTATAAATATGTTAAAAATATCATGTATATATATATATATATATTGAATCCAGCATTACAATAACCCATTAGAGGTGATTATGGAAAATGAATGACATCAGTTCGCAAGGCGACAGTCCACTGTACACACGAATGATGATTTTATATCCAATTTGATAGAAGATGAGATGAATTTAGGTTATGTAATTAACATAATAAAATCTAATTATATGTAATATAATATTTTTATTGTATAATTATAATTTAATATTATTTTAATGAGGTAGAAGAATAAATTAAATAAAGATGCTCAATTAAGCACAATACCTCTTCTTCGGGAAACCTCCTTAGACAAGCACCAAAATCCTTCTTAGAATGGATTTATGATCAAAATAATGGATCTGGGTATTGGTGAGAAAATTAATGAAGATATTTGGGTAGTTATTTACTAATAAAAAGGTATTTTAAGGTGTGAGGAGGAGAGGATAGGGGGTGGCCTTTTATAAGTGAGGTGAGTGACACACTTGTAATTTTTTAAAAGAAAAAGGTGTATCCACATTTTTCACATGAAAAGGGATAAAAAATAAACAATTATAAATACTTAAACATTATAAGGTCATAATATTGTCATAAAATATATTCTATATAATGTTTTGGGTCATTTTAACCCCTTATATGTTTAGTTTAACCCCCGATGGATCCATGTTTACCTTAATCGCGGTAACTAATTTGTATTATTTTCATTATTAATTATGGTAAAAAATTAAGTTGACCTTATTAGATAATATATATTATGCGGATTAAAAATATATAATATATTTTAATTAATTTAATTTAATTAATTGTCAGAATTTAATTTAAAATAAAACCCACATATGCGAAGAAAAAGCGGGTTTTCAAGAAGTGTATTTTTCAAGAAAAAGATGATTTTATATTAACTCTACGATTAATAATAATCATTGTTTTAATATAAATTAATATTTATTGATATATAATATATAAATTTAGTTTAAAACATTACTCATTATTTATTATTTTAAATAATTAAAATGAAGGAACATTACGCACTTTAAAATAATTTTCAGAAAAATACTGTTTTTAAACCCAAAAACAAACTTATACTAAAATACAATATAAATTTGATTAAAAATTAATTAAGTGGATTATATATAAATAATTAATACTTATGTTACTTTAAAACTTATTCAAAATATAATGGTACTTTTAAATTACTTAATTTATTTAAAAGAAATGACTTTTTTACAAAAATCAGTATTTTTCACTATTCAATGAAAAAATCAATATTTTCCAAAAAAACCCAAAATTTAACCCTAAGTATATTTTGATATTATTATTTCAAAAATTAAGTTCATATTATCAAATAAATTTTCTAAAATTTTCAAAAATTAATTATAAAATTTCTTACAAAAAGTGATGAAAATCATTTTTGAAGAAAACCTATTTTTAAAGAATAAAATTAATTTACTAAAATTTGATTTAATATTTACTAATAATTTATCAATAATTTATATTTATTAGGACATTTATATATATATATATATCATAAATTATTTAATATTATTAATACCTTTAAATTTAATGGCTATATTATAATGGTTATATATTTTGCGTGTCGTTTAAGCTCAGTGTTGTGTGTCGAACATGATATTGAACATAGTTTACTTTTTTAAAATTTTTAGGTGTTACATACTCCCCCCCCCTAATAAATTTAATCCTAAAAATTTAAACTTTTTCTTGGTAATTAAAGTTTGGATATTTGAAAATACCTTTGTTGGGAACCCACATCATAAAAAAGTTTAATAAAGCTTCCTTTTGATAAGAAAGAAAATGAAGTACGAAGGTTATTTGGAATAACAAATAACTAGGTTTTAAAGTAGAATAAAATTGGTTGGAAGTGAATATTTTGACATGGAATAAAATAATAATTTCCAAACAAAAATGGAGAGTGATAAATATCATTGATCATAAGAAATTGAATGATCGATAGAAAATTATGGACCTCAAAACCATAAATCTATAATGAGTTAAAAGATAATTTGATTCATCATAAGTAAAATTAATAGGATAAATTTTTAATTTTAAAGATTTTTTTCTTAGATTTAAGGAATTAATTTACCATATTAATTAAAACCATAAGGAAATATACTTACTTTTCTAGCGGAGTTTCCTAAATTAATCAATTTCAACCACACTCTCATATTTTGTCCAATGATGAGTACCCAAGATGAATTTTTTATGTATGAAGAACTAAAATAATCTTATAATAGATCACATAATACCCAAAAGGATAAATATATATTCCTCATATCTTTATACATTAACTACTACCAAAATGGTTATCATAAGTTAAGATGTTTCCCAAAATTATAGTGATCCTCTTCTGAAACAAAATTAATAACCTAATCACCATATCACTTTTTAATCCCATGGTTTTATATATAATAAAACATATGATTTAGAAATAAAATTTATCATTAAATTTCATAAAGTTTAATTTAAAAGAATGATTTTATACTAATGAGTACATCACATAGGCCAGAGGTAGGCATTGCACCCTTGTCGACCTTCAGTTGTGGGTTCAAGGCCTGCGGCCTTGCCGATTGTGATGAGTTGTTGTCTGGAATTTGAACTATCCTTTTTCATAAAATTTAATCCTAATAAAATTATTATGAACATCATTAAAAATAACCTTAATTATCAAAGATCATATAAATCCTAAAGGTTATCAATTTCTTAAAACTCATGTCTAGAAAAAGGTAAAGGAATAAATCACATTAAACCAAATCTTTATATATATATAAACCATAAAAAAGCATATCCAAAAAGGTCATTAATCACTTTAATATCTCATCACTTAAAACCTAAAAATGAGTGTCTAAAAATTTGAACTTATGATTTACCTTTGAAAAATAATGAGCTTCATGGAGTTGTCACCACTTCACTAGATGACCCAACATCAATTATAGTAGCAACAAATGATTTTACCATACCTTTCTATTTTCGATCATGATGATTTCTACACTGAGTAAGTAACTTATGACACACATTATCATAATTTCCCAACTCATTGTAGCTAGAACATCTCACCATTGACTGGATATCTATTATCTCATTCTTTTATTGTTCACGACACTTTTCATTGTAGTCACGAACCCTGTGACCAAACTTACCACATTGATAACACCTTCTAGATCCTAACAAAAATTCACCAAAATGTATTTTACTTCACTTGGAACATGTTTTGGTCTTAAATTAAGACTTCATAGTTAGTTTATTCTCTATTTCCTACCACCTTGACTGTTTCTTACTCATGTCATCTCATAGAACATAAGTTTTGGAAAACTCCTAATCAACTTTCTCAGCACAACGAACAACTTTTTCATAAATTTTAAATTCTCATACAGACAATTATCTTTATAAAATTGGTGTTGATCCTAATTAAAGACAATTAATTTTACTATAAGTGTCCTAAATAAAATATAGTGCATACCTGGAAAATATTGTAAAGTTTTTTTCATATTCATCCACTGAATATTTATCATTTTACTTCAATTCTAAGAATTTTTTCTCTATCCTAAGCTGAACAACCTCAAGTAAATATTTATTAAGAAATAGATTCTTAAAATTTTTCCATTCCATGTCATCAAGAACAAATTTTTATAAGGTATTATTGACTAAAGACCGTCATAGATCAGCTTCACCTTCAAAATGATAAATGGGGAGGGTTTCCTTTTGATTTTATGAACATCCAATGACTTCAAATATCTTATCTAAGGTGTTGGTCCATCCTTTAGATACCACCAGGTAAGATGATTCAATAAATTATGGGGGATTTTGTCTCATGAAATTATCCATTATAGACATTTTCCTTCATAGTATATTGGGTTCCTCTTTATCATAGATACCACCACCATTTATAGCTTATTCCAGTTGATCCATCACTGCAAAAAACTGTTCAATTCCAATTCTAACCATCTTAGGATTCTAATTTGGAAGGATATTTTCCTCTCAATGCCTTCCCATTGTAGATTCCCCATTTCCTCTTTAGAAAACCATTTTGAAATTACATATTTTAAACAAATAAACATGTTAATCATAAAATGATATATCATTTCAACTTAACCATAAAGTAAAATATTTAAAGGGAATGTTATTATCATTACCCTGATCTTTAAATTTATCTTAACTAAACTATGACACTAACTATAATTACTCAGCCTTAAACATAACATAATCTTGAGTTTTAGTCAATAACTAACTTTCTTTTACTTTGAGGATCATTTAAGTTTTATATTTTTAGATAATTAGGTCATAACTCATACATAAAAAAAACCATATAATACAAAGTGTACACTTCTGATTAATATCCATTTCTCACATAATATAAAACTTTTATAACAATTAATAATTTATTTTCATAGAAAATCCTCATAAATTTCAACTTGAATTATTCCTTTCCCTTTCTCATCCTTAAAACCCTATGAAAAACATTTTAAAATGTGGGATGAGCACAAAAAGATCAGTAAGGGGAAAAAAGAAAGAAAATATTTAGTCCAGTGAAAAACATGAAAACCTAAAAAAATTACCTTTATCTCAATTTATTTAAGTTAAATAAATACATTATTTTCACTTGAAAAACACAAACTTTTTTCTCAAAGAAAATCATTAAAATCCATATCAATCAATTAAAAACCCTTTTTGGAAACTTAGAGCATCATATTTATAAAACCCTTTCAAAACTATTTTATTTGGAATAACCATATAGCTAACTTAAAATATAATAATTACCCAATGCATTGGATATCTATAATAGGTCTCATCCTTTATATAAGTTATATTAGGATCACCTATTTTCATGATCTATAACGGGGCTCAACCCTTCATATAAGCTATATCGGGATCACTAGTGAGTTATAATGGGGATCAATCCTTTGTATAAGCTAAAACAGGCTCACTTTTTTTCATATAATGATCAAGTACCATATCATTAATAAAAATGTATTCTTTCACCGTTTTCATCATAAAACCATTTTAAAAACACTTTTGAACCCATATAATAAAAAAATTAATATCAAAATACAATTTTATTTTAAAAACACATTTTCAATACCAAAATACCCAGAAAAAGGGAAATAGGGTTTTTTATTGAATAAAACAAGAAACATTTAAAAGGAATATAGAAATAAAATAATGATTACAATGGCAGAAAAATTCATTTTCACCATATATATTAAAAATAGAACATTCCTTTTGTCATTTATCAAAAAGTTCTGTATAAAACACATAAAAAGATTCCTTTTGAAATTTTTTGAAATAAAGTAAAAATAGACATAAAATGTACTTTATAAATCTTTTATGTACATATAAAAACTTTCATAAAATTATTTTAAAAACATAGTCATGGAATATAAAGAGTAGGAAGGAAAACTTTAAAAAATTATTTTTTAAAATAAAGGTCTCTTATCACTTGGGACACACTTGAATCGTAAACCCTATGAAAGAATAAAATTAAAAAAACTTTAAATATCATGAGAATAGAGAAATTAGTGATATAATATATCAAAGGGGTTGTATATACAACTTATAAAAGAATATAGGTTCATAACATCAAAATATGACTCAACGAAAGGAAATTGAGACGAAGTCCCTTATCTTGAATCTGACTTGTCACGTATGCTCTTTATAACCTTGAATAATAAACTTATATTAATAATTTAATTCATATAGAAAATTTTTAAATTTTATTATTCCTTTTATTTCACTTTTACCATGTTATACACAATTACTTAATCAATTAAGTTTATGTCGGGTGTTTCGATGATATTTGACTTATGTGTCAAAATCACTTTGGTAGGTTAACTATTGGTCAACGAGGTCATTATTCAACATATAAAAAATAATAATCATGAAATAATTATTATATTTATACATCAATTATACTTTTTAAAACCAATCATGTAATATGGTTATGAAAAATTGTAAGAACTTGGTTCTTCTTTAAGGTATGGATCTTTTATTTTCCATAAATTCTATGTTTAATGTTTAAATATGGCCTATAAAGAAATCCCTTTGGGATCATAGAGGTATTGGGGGGTTTATAGGTCTGGTTCAAAGCTTGTAACCCAAATCTTGGGGTGAAAAGTTCTTGGTGCACGGTTGGATCAAACCGTGTAGGGAAGGCCGAACGGTCTGACAGACCATGCAGAGGCTGGACAGTGAGCAGAATAAGCTCACATGGTTTAGGAAAACTATAGGATTTGGGCCGCACAAACATGTACCTCATCTAAAGTTTTTGAAAAATGGTTTTTGGACAGTTTTCACATGGTTAGTAAATTGCACAGACAAACCGTATGGGGTGCCCCTTCCCTACATCTAACTGTGCATAGTTGGCACATTGTTAGTCAAATTGTGTGCCCTAAACCATGTTCCCTAAACTATATAACCCATATATTTTGGTTAATTTTAGAATTTTTAATTAAATTAAATTCTATTTTTACCCTAATATCTCATTTCATATCATGCACAGCAAGAACACCTTGAATCTCCTACCTTAGAGACTAAAGTGGGATTTGAGATAACTTCTATGTCCAATATATGAATCAAGCATTGTCTGTATCATTGTATATGCATCAATAAGATCCCAATTCCTTTTTATATGTTCTTCATTCTTTTTTATATCATCTATACTATTTAGGTAAAATCTAATATTTCTTATTATTAGGTTCTTCATCCATTCTTCAATTTTCTCCTAATCGAAGCCGAATCAAGAGATAATACTGGACTAGCTATCAACTATGGGCCTATGGTAGGTGGCCTTGTACATTTCGCTAAAATTAAAAGTGTTTATATATATCGTTTTGTTGCATGCCCAATTTTTGGGCATCGCCTTGAAATGAAATTAATTATTGAAAATGTTAGGCATGCAGTATATAATTAAAGAAGCCTATTAATAATAGATCATAGGTTATGGAACTTGAAATTGGAACCACCCCTTTGGGTGTATTGTTTATTTAAATGATCATTTTGATGGAATATGGTTTTGGATGCCTTTTTGGTACGCATATTTACCCCTTTTATAAGGGAATTAAATTGATGAATTAAATTGTGAATCACAATTGGATTAAATTAGAATTGAGTTGACTAATGGGAAGGGATGGATGACCATGCCCCTGAACTTGTTTATGTAATGTATTGTTGAAGCTTGAATTTCCTTATAGTGATTTTCCCATGTGACTAACTAAGAGGAAAGCCTCTTAGGCTTGACCATGTGCCTTGAATCGCCTTTTGAGGTGAGATTGAATTTCATGTTCTTGGTATTTACCTTGACGTGTTTAATGAAATTTATTTAAATGGTATTAAATAGAATTGAATATTGGTATTTCCTTGGGTGACACGTATATTAGATTGATGAATTCCATGGATGGAAACATTTGGCCTTGACCTTTCTTATGCCTGAGTGATACTTAGACTCCCTAGTGGACTGCCAAGGATGGACTCTAGGGCTTAACTTTTATATGCCGAGTGATGCATAGATTCTTATATGAACTCCATGGATGGACTCAAGGGTATTTGATCATATTGACACAGGTGACACTTGGTTTCCCTTAGAAGACTGCCAAGGATTAACTCGATTGGTAGGGATGTTATACTACACCTAGATTGATACCTGGGTTCTTGAGAGGTTCTCAATAGACAGGCTCGTAGGGTGTCGATTCATATTATACTTGGAGTGATACTTGGATTCAAAATTAGGAACTCTAAGGATAGAATTAGGTTCTAAATTGATTAATGAATGAATTGATATATATATATATATATGACATGTTTGCCAATCCAAATCACAAGATTGGATTCAGTATTGACTTATAACTTATAGATGGCTTTCTTAGGCATCTGTTGATCATATTTTCACAAGGGATTTTGGGCTATGTGTCAGGTACTGAGACTTATAAATTAAATGGAATTGAATGATTAAATGAAATTTTTTATAAATTTGAACTTTAACATTATAGGATGTTTACTTTTGAATACATACTTTGCTTATTACATTGTTTCCTTCACACTGTTTGTTATATATATATTCACTGACTGATTGGCATCTGACCTGGGTTGGTTTCCTACTAGTATTATGTCTCACACCCTGCTCAGGTTCCTTTGGTACCCGAGTAGACTATATGATTGTAATTATGCATAAGGGAAAACTCCCTGACATAGGTTCTTGATTACTACTTAGGAGAAGGGGATCATGGGACCAAGATGAAGCTCGCGATGCTAGCTGGATACTTTTGGTATTTTTATACTTTGTTACATGTATTGTATTATATTACAGTATACCTGTTTTGGATGATTTATTAGATACATATGACATGTATCATCATTGTATATGACCCTCCTTTAATAATTTTATCTATTCTTATTGTGCATTTATTATCTATATGGTTTATTGCTTCCACTACTTGTTTGATATTTTATTTTTGTTATGCTACACTCTAGTGATGAGGGAATATTCTTCCCAAAAAATCACCTAGGAACTTTCTTCTAGTCAATAGCCTCTAATTTTTGAGGATATGCACTTGAGGCCATGTGACCCACTAGGCTCAGGGCACATTTTACTGGCATTTGGGTCCAAGATGTTAAAAAGTGGTATCAGAGCATTATTTTCTAGTTTTCTTTACTATTTGGAAAAAATAAAAAGGGGTAGGAAGGAATAGGGATTTGGTAATGAGTTGTTCTCTGATGTAGCTAACCTGCATATAGGAAAAATCCAAATTTCCTTGAATTAAATTTCTATTTTCTGGATATTGACTATTACATTTGATTTGATTCCACCATTGGGTGACGCACTTGAATTGTGATGTTATTATTGATTTGATTGTGGGTTCTATTTTATTACAACCCTATGAGATGAGGGTATTAAATCTCATGAATCATATAGGTACTTGTTAGAAATCACATTCCAGGAATTATGGCATGCCATTTAGTATGCATTACTTGTTTCATGTTGTTGTGATGGGTGTTGTGATAGATATACCTACTATTATGATAGGTATCATTTAAAGTGTTATGGTGTGAATTAGGTGGATTTCATACTTAGATTCATGAGTATTATGGACCCTCATGAATCAAAATTTGGTGGCCCATTAGTTTTAACTTAAAAATGAATTATGCTAAATGTGAAATTAGTATCAAATAAAATGAATATATGTGAAAATAATGTGGAAACTGAAATTGTTTATGGAAGAGAACTTTACTAAGACCCCACCTTAGTATTGGGAAGTAGGTAGTGTCTCTAGATTTCTTATGATCTATGCAATTCCTAGACTTGACTCATGGAGCAGGCATATGGGGGTGTTCTCATATAAAAATACTTGTACCTACCCTATTTTAGTATCTTCTCTTTTTAGCTGCAAATTTTGATAACAATATTGATCTAAGGTTTGTTCTTGGTAACTTTATAGGCATGTCACCACGACATCATACATACATACACTGGGAAGGTGGTGATTATCACACTCTAGAGGTGGTGGGTCATGGGCTACCAGCATATACTCTAGTAGTGCCAGCTGCGGCACTAGTAGTGTTACCAGACACAAGTGTTGAGGCATAGTACCATGATGGGTTTTTGTGCTTTGTAAAAATCATTAAGGGATCGCAACAACATGACCCAACTATGTAATAGTTGATGCGTGAGTTCCAAAAGTAGCATCCACCCACATTTTTTGGGGATGGAGGACCTCAGGATACATATTCATAGCTATAGGCCATGTTATTTATCTTCAAGCGTCTATAGACGCCTCCTAAAAGGAGTGTAAATCTCACTACATATATATTGTGTGATTCTTATAAGATATGGTGGGATTTCATAACTCATACATATCATCATAAGAATATGTCTTAGAGGGATTTTCATATGGAATTCTATGACTATTTCTATCCCAAGACTTTGAGGCCGGATAGAGCCTGGGAGTTCATGCCCCTAAAGTAGGATGCATTATCTATTATGGATTATTCAGCCTATTTTACTAAGATCTAGTTATGTACACCTATTATGATGGTTGACGAGCTGTCTAAAGCTAGGCAATTTGAAGATGGTCTTATGTATGACATCTGATCGTAGTTAAATGTATTTCGGTTGACTACCATTTCTGGAATAGTGAATCAGTTTCTTATCATAGAGTGTAACCTAAGAGAGGTTGGAGGTTAAAGAAAGGTTGGTGAAACATCTACATATGCTACTTCGATCGGTAGTAGGAAGCATCATCTTGAGCTTCTATGATATGACATCATCTTCCAGAGTACGAACTTAGGTAATCAGGTGAGGTTCTAGCAGTGTAGTAGGCCAGGATATACAAGGCCACAGTGTATGAGGGACCCAATCGAGTGTTGATCATGTGGAAAGAAGGGTCGTCTATAGCACTTCTATGGAAGGTTTCCTCTGGAAGCTAGTGAGAGAGGGTATGCACCGACTCCACATTCAGAATCAGGGTCGGCAATTTCTCATTGGGTAGGGAGATAGAGTACAGCTGGTTGATCTGGCTGAGGTGCTGGTTGTGGTCATGGTAGTTAGACCCTAGTTTTACAGTGACAGTAGAGTGGATCTGCTCAGGGTAGCTAGGCAGTATCACAGGTCCATAGTTTAGAACAAATGTACCCAATGAAACCAACCCTTGAGGAGCAAGATCCCATACCTTTTACTATCATAGAAACTATTCTAGTATCCTCTACCTTATTTTCTGAACATTTCGATATATCGGCTTCTCATAGCTTTATATTTGTACCCATTGTAGAGATACTTGGGATCAGTTTTCAGAATTTTGATGGTGTTATGACATTTGATACTCCATTGGGGATTATAATGGAGGGTTTATGTCAGTTCAGGGAGTTCCCCCTTGAGATTGGTGGGTGTCACTTTGTATGGGACCTCTTTTTCCTCAAGATGACTTGTTTTGACATCATTATTAGGATGTACTAGTTGGTTTACTTTTGATCTTTCATTGATTTATATCACTAAAGGGAAACCTTCACATCACCAGAGGGAAAAGATTTTATTCATAAGGGTGAGTGGTATGTTTGGGAAATTCAAGATGGACCTAAGAATCGTGGGTTGGGTAGAATGATAGCTCATATTGTGAGTTTATATTTAGATTATTAGTGATCATGTCAGACAGATTTCCCTCAAATGGTTTATCATTTCATGGGCGTATTCCTAGAAGAATTTTCAAGATTACCTCAAAAGATATAGGTATATTTCTTTATCGAGCTAGTTCCAGGAGCTACACCTGTATTCATTACTCCTTAAAGGATAACTACAATTGAGATGCGAGGGATTAAGAGGTAGCTAGAGGATTTAGAGGCAAGAGGTTTCATCCAACCCAATACTTCTCAATGGGTTTTGCCAGTCCTTTTTGAAAAAAAGGAAAACAAAAATCTTAGGCTATATGTAGATTACCGGAAATTGAACCAGATGATGGTTAAGAACTGATATCCTTTACCATGGATAGATGATATTTTTTACCAGATCTAAGGATCTTTGGTGTTATCAAATATTGATTTAAGATCTGGTTATCATCGGGTTCATGTTATACCATCAGACATACCTCACACAACCTTTTATATAAGGTATGGTTTGTATGAGTTTAGTTATCCTATTTGGTCTCATGAATGCACCAGTGGTATTCATGTAACTGATGAACTATGTTTTCCATCCTTATCTTGATTTATTTGTGGTGGTTTTCATGGATGATATCTTATTGTATTATCATAATCTACATGACCATGCCAAATATCTTTAAATATTTCTGAATACACTAAGAGAGCATCAGTTATATGCTAACTCACAATGCACCACTTCTAGATGAATCAAATTCACTTCCTGAGTCACATTATCTCAAATATAGGACTATAATTTGACCCAGAGAAGGTGAGATATATAGTTTCCTAGGAGCATCCCAAGAACATATTTGAGGTATAGATCTTCTTGGGTAGCGATGCAAAGTGGGCTCACGGCCTGCGGGCTTTGTGGGTATGGGGCGGATATGGGGTGGGGCGGGCCTAAAAATTTTGACCGTTTAAAGTGCGGGCTAATGTGGGTTGAGCCCGCACGGATGCGGGCCAATGCGGGTTGAGCCCGTGCGGGTGCGGGCTTACCCGCGGGCCTGATTTAAAAAAAATATATATTATTTTTACAATATATGTTTCTTTAACATTTTAGTTTTTTTAATAAAAAAATCATGGTTAAACAGTGACATATGATTTCTCGCCGTAATGATCATATTAATTCACCATTTATTCAGATGTGAATTTTAAATAGGCCTATATTTATTGTTTTAATATGATATTATATTATTTATATAGTAATTATTAATTATATTTACATGGTGTGTCAACCCATCTCTCGAAAAATGGAACTCATCGCCCCTTGCACATGGTTTCAATTCTATAAGAGTTATTATAATCATAATATTTTTTAGGTCGATTTAATTTTCTTATTATTTATTTTTTTTATTAAGAGAATCGGATAAAATCTCATGAAAACACTAATATATTCCTTTAAAACTAATCGTTACCTGGAGAGACTCCATTCATTCACATGTTTAGTTGTTCACATCACCACACAACCAACATTATCATTCATCGCCCATCACCGATCACTCACCTACTTTCCATCGCAATAGTTCGTCACCACATCGGCATTACTGCATACCACCATTAACCCACAAAAAATGTTCTATCACATCCTTTAAAACTCTAGTTATTGTTAATTTATAATTTTCCCCACAAATACCTTTAAGAATGATAAAAAATACAGTATTTAAATTATTATAAATAGTTTTTTTTTTAAATATGGATAAGCCTGCGGGAAACCCGTGGGCAGCCCACGGGTTTAAGCGGGGCGGGGCGGACTTGAATTTTTTTGTTCACATTATATGCGGGTTTTTGCAAACAAACCCGCGCAGGCTCAAACCCGTGCGGGCTTGGCCCGCCCCGCCCCGGCCCGCCCGTTTCGCATTACTATTCTTGGGGATATCTAGTTATTACAGGAATTTCATACAAGACTTCTCATGCTTAGAATCACCACTGAAGATCTTGACTAAGAAGGGTGTAAAGTTTGTATGTTCAGATTCTTGAGAGATGGTATTTCATGAGCTGAAAGGTAGATTTAATTCAGCATTGATACTGATTTTTCTAGAGCCAGGATGGAGTTAAACTGTGTACTGTGATTCATCAGGTATCAATCTGGGAATTTTTCTTATGTAGATAGATAGATTCATGGCATACAGGTCTTGGTAGTTAAGGCCAAATGATAGGAATTACCCAACGCGTGATCTTGAGTTAGTTGTATTTGTTCATGTATTGCGTTGTTGGAGAAATTATTTACTGTGGGAGCGTTTTATGGTGTACACAGACTAAAAAAGCCTCAAGTACATATTTACACAGCGTGATCTAAATCTGAGACAGTGAAGGTGGGTTTAATACCAATATTATTTTGATTTCGAGCTTGCCTATATGCCTGGTAAGGGAAATACAGTATTTGATGCACTGAGTAGGAGGACTTAGATACAGGCAGCTCGGCAGGCCAGCAGCGAGTGGAAACTCATGTCTTTGTTCTCTGAGGTGCACTTGGAGGTTCATGAAGGTCAGGGGAAGACTTTTCAATCATCCTTATATATTACCTATACCCTACTAGATATAGTGAGGATGAGGAAGCTATCGGATTCTAAGGGCCTAGTCTTATGAAAGATTGTGGAAGGTGAGGACCCTCCTCTTGGTTAGACCATAGGAGAGGATGATATTTTGTGAATACATAGACTTGTATGGGTTTTAATGGATATACATGAGGAGATGATGCGATAATTTTATGCTTCATCTTGGGAAATGAAACTTGATCTCACCAAGATGTATCGGGATTTATATCGCCAGTACTTGTGGTTGGGTATAAAAGGGGATGTAGCTGGTTTTGTCATGAGATGTTTCACCTATCAGTAGGTGAAGGTGAAACACCAGTGACCGGATGGACTTTTACAACAACTACTCATTCCCTAGTGGAAATAGAATTATGTCATGATGGATTTCAAGACAGGTTTACTGAGGTCTCCCTAAGGTAATGATTCCATTATGAGTTGTTGTTGATAGGCTCACAAAGGTTACACATTTTCTGTCAATCACGGAAACCTTCAGTGTGAATGAGCTTGGAAGGTTGTATATCTGTGAGATAGTATGACTTTATGGGGTCCTACATAATATCATTTTAGATAGATACACCTTTTTTACTTCAAAATTATATCAAGGGTTTCATAGGGTTTTAGGTATACAGGTGCTTCTAAGCATAGCATACCACCCCCAAACAGATGGTTAGTCTAAAAACACAATTCAGGTACTTGAGGACATTCTATGAGCATGCATCTTGGATTTTTGGGGATCTTGGGAGAGGTATATACCCCTAGTTTAATTCAACTATAATAATTTATTTCAAGTTATTATTAATATTAAACCTTAAGAGGATTTCTATGGTAGTTCATGTCGATCACCCCTATGTTGGTTAGAGGCAAGAGAGGAAACTATTCTTGGACCTAGTCTTGTTCAAGAAACCACAAAGTAGGTTCAATTGATTCGAAAGCAGATAGATATTGCACAATATTATTATAAATCATATGTCGATCACCGTAGATGACCTCTAGATTTTGAGGTTGGGGATAAGGTTTTCTTATATGTTTCACTGAGTTTAGGACACAGGAGAATCAGGAGATAGGATAATATTTAACCAAGATATGTCGAGCCATTCGAGATTTTGGAGAGAGTCGGTCTAGTATCCTATCGGTTGAAGTTACCTCATATGTACCGAACCATGCATGACATATTCCATGTATCTCAGTGGCGCCACTATTATTTAGACTTGTCTCATGCTTTTAATACTAAGAACATTGAGTTACAGGAGGATGCATCCTTTGAGGAGCATCCTATACGTATTTTGGATTATAGAACAAATTTTCTCTAAGGCCAGTCTATTCCTTTAGTACAGGTGCTATGGGAGAATGACCAAGTACAGGACAAGACCTAAGAGCGAGAGGCCAATGTTCGATTATAGTGGTCTGAGTTATTCTTATACATTCTTGACCACCCTTTAGGAGGAAATTCATGGAAAAATTTCTTTAAGGGGGGAAGTTTGTAAGAACCTAGTTCTTCTTTGAGGTGCGGATCTTTTATTTTCCATCAATTCTCAGTTTAAATGTTTAAATATGGATTATTGAAATTTTCATTTGGTTCATTGAGGTATCGAGGGTGTCCAAGGCTGGTTCGAAGCATGAAACCCAACTCTTGGGTTGAAAACTGCCTAGTGCATGGTTAGATCACACCATGTAGGGTAGGACACATGGTCTGAAAAACTATACAGAGGCTAGATAGTGAGTATAATGAGCTTTCATGGTTTAGGAAAACTGTGCGATTTGGGCCACACAACCATGCACCGTGTCTGTGATTTTTAACAAAGGGTTTTTTTATAGTTTGTGCACAATTAATAAATTGTGTAGAAAAACCATGTGGGGTTACCCTTCCCTATAGCTAACCATTCACAGTTGGCACACGGTTAGTCAAACTGTGCATGGTTGGCACGCAGTTAGTCAAACTGTGTGCCTTAAACCATACGACCAAGATATTTTGGGTAATTTTAAAATGTTTAATTAAATTAAATTTTATTTTAACACTAATATCTCATTTTATCTTTCGCATAGCAAGAACACCTTGGATATCCTCCCTTGGAAACTAAAGTAGGATTTGAGATAACTTCTTCATCTGATCTTCAAATCGAGAATCGTTTATCTTATCGGATCAACATCGGTAAGATCCCAATTCCTTTTTAGCTATTATTCATTCTTCTAGATATCGGATATTCTATTTAGGTGCAAGATAATATGACCTATTATTAGGTTATTTATCTTTTCTTTAACTTTCTCCCGATCTTAGCCGAATTAGGAGATGAAACTGGACAATATATCAACTACAGACCTATAGTAGGTGGTCTCATGACTTTTGCTAAAATTAGAAGTGTTTATATATGTATTTTTTCTATGCACCCAATTTTCAAGAATCTTCTTGAAATGAAATTAATTATTGAAATTTTTAGTCATGGCCTATGTGATTAAAGAATCTTGTTTATGATATATTATAGGTTGTGGACCTTGAAATTATAACCACCCCTTTGGGTGTGTTGTTTATTTAAATGGGTATTTTGATTGCATATGGTTTTGGATACCTTTTTAGCATGCCTATTTACCCCTTTTCCAAGGGAATTCAATTGATGAATTAAATTGTGAATTGAAATTAGATTAAATTATAATTCAGTCGACTAATAGGAAGGGATGGATTGTCATTCCCCAAGCCTTGTTTATGTAATGTCTTTTTGAAGCTTTAATTTCCTTATAATGATTTTATCATGTGATTAACTAAGAGGAATGACTCCTAGGATTGACCATGTGCCTTGAGTAACCTTTTGAGGTGATATTGAATTACATGTTCCTAGTATTAACCATGACATTTTTAATAAAATTGATTTAAATGGTATTAAATGATATTAAATGTCGGTATTACCTTGGGTGACATGTGGATTCGAATGACGAATTCCATGGACAGACTCATTTGGCCTTGACCTTAATTATTATAGAGTGATACTTGGACTCCATAGTAGATTTCCAAGGACAAACTTTAGGGATTGACTTTTATATGTTGAGTGATACATGGATTCTTATACAATTTCTAGGGACGGACTCAAGGGAATTAGATCATATTTTCATGGGTAAAAATTGGGATCCCTTAGTGGACCACTAAGAATGGACTTGATTGATAGAGATGTTATACCACACCTAGAGAAATACCTAGGTTATTGATAGGTTCTCCATGAAAGGGATCATAGGGTTTTAGTTCATGTTATACCTAGAGTGATACTTATATTCCAACTTAGGAACACCAAGGATGGTCTTAGGTTCTAAATTGATTAATGAATAAATTGATATATATATATATATATATATATATGATATATCTGGAAAGATAAAGCACAATATTAGATTCTTGACTTATACCTTATGGGTGGTCTACTTAGGCATCCTTTGATCATATTTTCACAGGGGATTTCAGGCTATGCACCGGGTCTCAAGACTTATAAATCAAATGGAATTGAATGATTAAAATAACTTTTTTATAAATTTGAACTTGAATTTTATAGGATGTTTACTTTTGAGTACTTTATTTTCTTATTGCATTGCTATATGCACACTGTCTATTATATATATATTCACTGACTGATTGGAACCTGACCTTAGGTGGTTGCTTATTGGGACTATGTATCACACCTTACTCGGGAACCGTTGGTACCTGAGTAGACTATATGATTGAAGGTGTGGAAAAGGGTAAATACCATGACATAGGTTCTTGATTATCGCTTAGGAGAAAGGGATCATGGTATTGAGTTGAGGATAGTGATTTTAGCTAGATACTTCTTTACTTTTTGTACTTTGTTACATTTATTGTATTATATAGCAGTGTACCTATTTTGGATGCTTTATTAAATACATATGACATGTATCATCATTGTATAGAAAATTCCTTTGATATTGTTATCTATTCCTATTGTTTATCTATTTTTTATGGTTTAATGCTTCCGCTACTTGTTTTATATTGTATTTTCGTTGTGCTACACTCTGGTGATGAGGGCATAGTCTCCCCATAGACTCGCCTAGGCCCTCACTACTAGTCGATATCCTATATCATTTAGGGAGATTCGCTTGAGTCTATATGACCCACTAGGATTGTGGAACCTTTCAATGGAATCTGAATCTAAGATGTTACAAAGATGAACTATGTTATAATCATGGAGATGGTAGGTCGTACGTACGCATGAGTAACCTTTCAATATTTCAATGATCATTATGGAAATAAGGTAAGTAATATTTTATATTTATATAATGATAATAATATCATAAATACCATATTATTTTATTAAATATACTTTTATATATATATATATATATATATATATATATCATCCATGTGTTTTAGTGATGAAAATAAGAATCGCATCGCTTCATGGAGGCGGTATTCCACACGTATATGGACGACGTTATCATTTTTTAGTATAAGAAATAAAATGATATATTATCTTTTAATAATGATAACAATGTCATTAATATCATCATGATTTAATTTTTATTAAATATATTCATTAACTTTATCCTTATTACCTTCTATATAAATATTTTATGAAAAACTAATCACATCGCTTTGTGATGCGGTAATCTTCCATACACATGAGCAATATTATCATATCCCCCACGAAATGGAAAGTAAGAAGGTATATGTGATATAATAACTTTAAAAGTATAAATATTTTATAAATATCATATATATATATATACACTTTAAATCCATCATTAAAAAATCCATGAGAGGCGATGATGGAAAATGAATGACATCGGTTCGCGAGGTGGTAGTTCATCGTACACATGAATGATGAATTCATATCCTATTTGATGGAAGATAAGATGGATTTAGGTTATTTCACTAACATAATAACATATAAGTATATGGGATATACTTTTATTATTATATAATCATAATTGAAGGATATTTTAAGGATGTGTAAAAAGAAATAAAATAAAAACACTCGATTAAGCATGATACCTCTTCTTCGAGCAACCTCCTTAGGTAAGCACCAAAAGATTTCTTCGGATGGATTTATGATAAAAATAAAGGATATAGGTATTTTTTAGGGAATTAAGGAATATATATGTGTATTTATGGTCCAAGAAAAATTTATTTTAAGGTTTTAAGAGTAGAGGATAGGTGTGTCCTTTTATAAATGAGGTGAGTGGCACACTTGTAGTTTTTAAAAAGAAAAAGGTGTAACCATATTTTTCACATGAAAAAAGGATACAAAATGGACCATTATATATAATTATACCTTATAGGGTCAAAATATTTCCATAAAATATATTTTATACAAGTTTTTAGGTCATTTTAACCCTTATCTTTTTAGTTTAACCCCTCGGTAAATCCATTTTTACCTAACCCGTGGTAATTAATTTTTACTATTTTCAATATTGATTATGGTCAAAGATTATTTTGAAATTATTAGATAAGATAAATTATGATGATTCTAAATATTAAATTTATTTTAACAAACTCAATTAATATAAGTGGGGAATTTTAATTTAAAACACAACCCACATACGTAATGAAAAAACAAATTTTCAAGAAGTGTAGTTTTTTAGGAAAAATATGATTTTATAATAACTCTATGATTAATAAAAATAATTGTATGAATATAAATTAATATTTAATTAAATAATATTCAAAATATAATGGTACTTTTAAATTACTTAATTTATTGAAAACAAATTACTTTTTTCAAAAATCGGTATTTTTCACTATTCAGTGTAAAAATCAATATTTTCTGAAAAATACCCAAATTTTACCCTAATTAAATTTTTATATTATGATTTAAAAAATTAATTTAATTTGATAAAATAAATTTTCAAAAAGTTTCAAAAAATAATTATAGTATTACCTTACAAAAATCAATAAAAATCATTTTTGAATAAAACCTATTTTTGAAGAGAAAAATTACTTTTATAAAAATTGATTGATTATTTACTAAGAATTTATTAATAATTTATATTTATTAGGACATTTGTATATATATTTCATAAAGTATTTAATAGTTTTCATACCCTCTAATTTAATGACTAGGTTATAATGGTTATATATTTCAAGTGTCGCTTAAGCTCGGTGTTGCATATTGAACACACTATCGAACATAGTTCTCTTTTATAAAATATTGTGGTGTTACACTTACATACCTGGTGGAAAACATTCATCATCTATACCCTAGATTCAAGCCTCATCACTTATATTTTCATTAACAAGAATCTCAATCACTATAATAGGCACATCGCAACCCTTCCTCTGGATCCTAGTTGGTTGGTTGTGTAGTGGGATATTGTGATTTAACAAGACATTCCATAATAATTAAAGAATATATGAGTAGATAACTCAAGAAGGATATATAAATAAATTAATAATTCATATAATATGGATGTACTATTTATTTTCTCCCTGTAACTAGTGTCTCAAGGTACCATGTCAACAAGTAGATTATTAGAGTTTTGGTTTATGGATATGTCAGTCATCATACCAACACTAGGTTTACAGACCTAAATGTTAAACTTGAGACCCCTTAACATTGTTTACCTAAATTATCAAACCATTATTCACCAGAAACCTAAATCTAAACTCTTACCCTTTGAAAAACCTAGCTCTAATACCACTTTAACACAACCCATCCCACTAGGACCCCAATTGGGTGGCTGTAAGCTGAGTGACCACCTCTAATAGGCCATAGAATGGCGACTAGAACCGAGTAGACATGTCACACAAAATTTTAGGCCTTAGACTAATTCAACTATACATAACACACATCTCCACATAATACATAATAATATATGATAAATAAAATAGACTAACTACTATATATAATTCATTCATTAACCTATAATATCTATAAAGAAAAAACTAGTGCATAGCATAATAAAATGGGGAAAGGTACATGTCCAACACCCAAAAAAAGAAAAACAACCTAAACAGTTGATATGGAGAGGTACATATAATAAACTATTTCTATACATTAATTTTACCTACTACTATCACCTCCCATTACCACTAGGTTCCACCAATAATGTGTTTATTAAAGTCATCATTGAACTATTTGTCATCTGCATAAGACGCAACATGTGTGAGTGAAGATGATCATGTAAGGGTGAGTATATATATACAATATAGGACACATCTAAAACAGAAAATTAATAATAAGATGAACTATTAAAATAAAAAAAGGCCATAAATAAATAATAACCCATCAAAAACCTAGATATGCTTTAAAGAAGATAATATAGGACATGGGAGAGAGTCTCACTAGAGGTATCAGGGCACAGGGGAAGTGGTTGTGGTCATACCCAAAAATGGAAATTCATCAACTTCATCAGATTTCTCCTCATAACTAGATGAATATAAACCCCAAATTCCATGAGACAAGATCATCATATATAATTTATAATTAATTTATATAGATAAATAATTACCTTGATTTGAAATTCTTTCATCGTTGTCAAATCATTTGGCCTCATAAGAGGATTCATGTATATAATACCTCTATTTATGATCCATATGTTCTCCATGAACCTTTGAACTTCATCATATAAATCCTCAAGTGCTAGTGTGGAAGACTCTAATGATTTCATCATTCATCATTGATCACCACAAAAATCAATTCAAGGATGAAGGATTATTTTATTCTCTCTATACTTGAGAGGATGAAAGAGGAGGATTTCTCACCATTATTTGGAGAGTTATGGAATAAGATTTCTACATAGCTTAGGGTAATTCTCTCTAGACTTTCATTTTTCACAACAACCATTAGGTTTAAGAATGATATAATCATGTTTAAATATAGTTAGGGTTATAGAATAATAATTACACATGATCCCTTATTATTTTCTTAATAATTAGAGAACTTAATGTTTAAATAATTATAATATTTTTATGTTTACATTCCATACACAAAACTCATTGATAAATAAATATCATTTTTTGAATAAATTCACTAATATTTATTCATATGATATTTAATATATCATTTTCACCAGACCATTAACTTGGATAATCTTTCCTCCTCAATATTTATCAAACTTTGAATAATTAATATTTATTTAAATAAATAAATACCATAAAATTATTCTCCAATAAATATATATTAAATATTCAACTCACAAATATTCTCTTGAATAACCAGTGACTCTATATTTATGATCAACCCAACTGAATAATTATTAAAAAATGTGTGAGAATAATATTTATTCAAAATATTAAATTTAAATAGAATTTAACTGAGACTATGGACACACTTAGTGTGTGACCCTCTAGGCCCTTTCTTAGTGTCATTAGGTAGAATAACCTAAAGTACAAGGTTTGCATCTAACAACACGCCAAGTAACCCATAGAGAAAGAAGTTATTGCCACAATGACAATCAACCACATATAAACATATACTATGTAATATAATCCCTTTATCTTGATATATATAATCAAGAAGTTTTCATGTCAATGTCATCAACCTATGTGCTCAATGTCTCTTTATTTTAATTTCCAGAAATGAACTTGACGATAGAATACCATGGCCATGGAATTAATCAGGAAGCTTCATTATCATCAAAGGAATAAGATATCAACTTCTATTAAGGAACATAAGGGTAAAATCATGTCTCGCGATGTTAATTAATGAAATATCATTCATGAAAAATTCAATATATCCTACCTCTCCACAAGAATATGTCATCACAGTTTTTTTCAATACATCAAAGTATGTGACTTATGATATGAATTAATAATAATCTTAAAGTCTAAGAACCATTACACACATCTACAGATATGAAAATCCAATGACACATATAAATATGTATTTCCTACTGGTGGGTCAAGTTATCATAACCACCTATATTAATATTACCAAGGATGTACACCATGAGAAAGTACCTCAAACTTCTATGAGTCTCTACCTCTAATATACTATATCATTTTTATCTCATACAATGATATAATCTAGTTATATAATATATATTTAATAATATTGTCATGGAAATTCTTGGTTATTATCATAGTAAGAAACTGCTATGATCTTTTAATGTGACAAGTTCCCTTAGTACATTATCACATTCATTGTCATATAAAATAATGATTAAGATATGATACGATATTCATTCATTAATATTCAATTCCATGGACATTTTTTTAATATAATGTATATAGAAGTTCGTTCTCGGGAACAAAGTCCAATAGTCTCCCACTTGCACTAAATCTAATAGTTAATAACTTAACTGGTTAGTCTCATATAAAAAACATTATTTCGATGAGGTATGGTTATAAATATTGATCCCACCATGCTATTTGTGGCTAATATACTTTCTGTAACTTTATTTCTTTGAGAAAATCCCTCAAGAGATGATATCATCAAGTATTTACCTTTTTCCTCTATTATCCTTGACATTTTGGATAATATAATAGTTAAAATTTCATCTCAATATAATTAAATCTTACTATTTGGATACAACTCTAAAATCTAGAACAAAATGTTGCTAAAATTGATTCTTATGTTATAAGTTGCAACATGTTGGGTCTAATGTGTGTATGGAAACTACTGAATATAATATGATTAACCCTTTAATATTACCTTACCCTTAGTAAGATACTAGATCAAACTAATCTTAAATAAAACTAGTTTTATATCCCCTGAAAACTAATATCCCCATTTCTCTAATTTTTAGGAACTCATTCAGTTTTTCTTCCTCAATAATTGTTGGATAGTTTTTATTTCCAACCTATATAGTTCTCCCAGTCACATTGATATTTTCATTATATTATTTATTCATAATAAAGATCAAAAATGTTTATATATCATGGAATATGAGATAGATTTTTAAATTATCTTAGGCATATGTAGTATATACATCATAATAATATTATGTGACACTAGAACAATTTGGGTGTATTATTCCATCTTGTATTTTAATACCATTTCAGCGATGTATAATGACTTGGATTAAGTAACACCTTGATCTATTCTAGAAGGCAGTGTTCCCAAGAACTTAGGTTGATACTTAAGTCATATTAGAGAATTTAACTTTAGTATTTATTAACCATAAGAATATACACTTGTTTTCTATATGTTTTCAAACATATCTACCTTGAAAAAAATAATGCTCACACTAACCTCTTGTAGACACCTATGCAGACATTCATTTCAAATTAATTCCTTATGATCATAATGCCTAATTTGATCCCTAAATAGATCCTTGAAACTTATATATCATATTGGTATTACTTTATACTACTAACCTTTATGGTCATGTCATATAAACACCTATCATGAGGTTTCCTTTAAGAATCATGATCATTACATCCAATACCCAATAAAATGGTCAGAGAAAAGCCATGACAAGTAAAATTTTAATGGAATTTCACATGATGATTAATGATAAGGTATTATCACCAACCACGGTGAATTTAGGCTATGTCTATATATTTTTAAAAATTTCATTAATCATCTATTATTTATTGGTCTGAACTTTACCATCCATGTATAGTTTCTCTTAAATGACTACCAACTACTTTACATCAACTGGAGAAACTTATAAAATGTGAAACTTGATTTTGGTACATGGAATCCACCTTTAATTTCAAATAAACTTTCTAGACATAGCTAGGTTGACACTTACCGTTTCCTATAGGAATCACTATTCTTACCAAATAATATATATCACCCACCATGATGAATATAAATACCACCACTATGGTTTTAAATTTCTTATGTGTTATGTGTCTCTATAATAATTCCTCCCACTAAAACTCATAGAGTTAAATATTATTATACCAACTTATGTATCTTGAGACAAGATTCAATTGAACCCTTGATTGCTCCCACTATATTATAAGAGATGTACTTCCCTCGTATAAATGTAGCTGGTATTATTAATATATTTTTTAGCTTAGGGATGTTAATATCTTAAGTAGTTATGGGATAACTAATTGAGATACAATTTGTTTTTATTTTGATGTTCATTTCAATCTAGGGATATCTTAAAATTTTATTCTTGTCAAAACACCTTAGGCTATGACATAATGGAATCCTATCATATCAAAACTTATATGATATCCATTAGTCAATATAGTTAGCATATGGTTAGTTGTTATGATATTATCTTATGAGACATGTATAGAAAGGTATCATGGAAAAGTTTCAATATATATAAGACTCTTCATTAATATACCTTATACTTATCATAATCTATATGATGTGAATAAGGTAATTTGATTTTAGTAAAAATATCCAATCTTTATTTAATAATCGATGGATACTTGGTTAAGATACTCTTAGATGTACCAACCCAGAGAATCGTATACCTTTTACCAAGTGAATTCATTGCTTTCATCTATCATTCCTAAAATTTATTAAAGTAATTTAATGAAGTATATAAATTTACCTCTAGATTCAACTTGCAATAATTCATACTATGAAGTTTAACTAACTTAAAAATCTTTGTGGAATACCTTTATTTTTAAAGGTTTATTTTTCTATAACTCAATAAGTAATTGCATTGATAATACATAAAGTGTATTTAGTTATATTGAGACTAAATAATCTCTTGAGTATATCTTTGACAACAACCTTTAGTTTTACTTGAAAAGGAATTATCTTGACATAACTAGGTATGATTATTATATTTCATATTTCATCATTTATTTCCAAAATTAGATATTAAATTATTCAAATATTACTAAACTATTAATTAAGTGTTAAATACCATAACAACATTGATTTCATAATAAATAATGTATAATTGTATGCAAAAAACAAGAAGATAAATGTATAGGTAACAATTAATGAAAAATAATAATTTAACTTGAATCAATCCTCTTAGTAATCAAAATTTATTAAATTCTCACTATTGACATAAGAATCACCCTTTTCAGACTCTGGTAGAATTCAACTTTACTTCTTAAATTTACGTGCTTCTCACAACTGAAATAATAATCACCCTTCCTCAGTTCCTAAGAGAACATGCCTTAATTCATGTAATGTTTCCTTATTGGTTTTAGTATTTGAATACAATATAGTATTTAATACTCAATAAGTAAAATAGAAACATTATAATCCATGATGAAGATATAATTTAAGTAGATAAAACTTCTTTCATCTTGTTCAATTTATTGCAATTGTCTTTTAAATGACCTTTTTGTCTACATGAGAGGAAAATAACCTCATTTTCACTGCAATACCTATAAATCTTTTGTATCATTTAAATATGTTTCAAAGGAACCATTTATTGTAAAATAGTAGTGGGTTTTTCAAACTTTACTTTCATGTTGTTCACCATAAGGGTTGTGGATCCAAGTTCCCTACAACCCTTACCTCCTGGTAAAGCTTAGTCAAAAGATTTATATGTTTTCCATATATATTGTTCATCTCTTAACACTATATGAATAAGGATAACCTAGAAGGTAAGGATTATAATATGATAGTAATGGATAATTAATTATCTATATAGAAGTTCAAATTTTCCTACTAATCAATGTACTTTAATAAATAAATAACAAGATCATTGGGTAAATTTCTTCTTCCGGTTTTCACTGAAATGGTGTAGTTACAATATCATTTATATAAAGCCTTTATTTATCTTTCTTAAGAGAGAGAAGATGAGATGTCATGGTGCAATCATCTGTTCCTTTTTTTTATTATCAATTCTTTGGACACAACTAATATCAGATGTAATGAACAGAGAAGCATACCCATGTACCTCTTATAGGCATCCTTCTCACCTTTTCTTTTTTAGTGAGGTAGTTGAATGGGTATAGGGAACTCCAACACACAATATAAATTTTTCTTGTGGTGTTAGAGTGTATAATACAATTGTTCTAACGTTGGAAAAATGTGCTAGAGAGGACACGATCATTATTTAAATGGTCATAGTGTAATAATGATTTTTCTTAACATATTATAAAATAATTAAAATCATGTTTCAATGTTTATCTTGATTATCAAAATAATATTTCATAATAAATTTTATTTATTAGTCTCCAAATATTTTATTGAAACCTAATAACCCTAACCATTAGTTTTGGAATATCCTTTTTCTTAGATATTTTAATGGAAAGGTTTCATATACCCCTTCTCATAACTTAATTGAGGGCTTAGTCAATTACTCAAAGGTATTTAGGTATATATGTTTTTTCTAACTGAATTAACTCTAAACTCATTAATATGTTGAGTGTAATCCCCATCCTGAAATCCTAGGCTTGAATTTCCTCAATAGTTTCCTCTAAATCTACACCAATTATAATGAGGGATACTTCTCTTGATGTGGATTTGGTTACTTCAACCCAAATCCTAGTTTAGAACTCCCCATTAAATGTTAGTTTCCTAGTGAGAGATAGATCAAACACTATGATCTAGTGGTTCCATTCTAAATCAATTAATAGAAGACTATACCAACTTAACATTTTAATTGAGGAATTTTATATTTATACATAAGTTTACCATTTTATCTTATTACATGTTTTTTAATATTCAGTAGATTTTACTTAAGTGATTAACAATTTCTAGATAAAATTTACTCATAGTAAAATTTATTTAAATTCTATATTACATGTTTAATTCATTTATTAAGTAATAGAGATAAAGCATCCATAAATAATTAACCATGAAAATGGCCAAAATAAAATAATAAAGTGATATGGTAATTACATTTTTATAACGATTTTTATCTAGTGCATGATAAACCATCCCTTGACCCCAGGTAAATAACTCATATACAAGGTTTAGTTTGATTTATATCATTCCACCCATGCACCAGTGTATTTCCTATGTTGGTTTCACCTCAGCTTCAGATTTAGACCACCTCCTCTCGCTTGGGATCTCCTTCCTTTACATATGCTTTTACTCACACATGGGTGAGGGGAACCAGTGGATTTGTTAAATGGTTTACAAAAATAAACCATGGACATGCATGAAATATATAATATATAGGAGGGGATGACACGTAGACCATTATTTAAGTTTAATAATAATAAATTAAAATAAACCAATCACATACATAGGTAAGTATAAGCTCATGATCATCTGCACACATGAAACATATATTCAAATATAAACTAGATAGCACTAACTTCAATTTGTTCTTTAATAAAATAAAATTGCCTCAAATTAATCCAATTAATTATCAAATTAATTAATTTTATCTTTATGTCCATACAAAAAATCTTATAATTATCATCATTCCTGATTTTAAACAAATTAAATAAATTAACTCTATTTAAAATTAATTAAGTACCTAGCATGTACCTGGAGGCAACAATGTGTAACCATCCAAACTAACTACCATAGTTCTTGACAAGAACTATATAATCTCATATAATTATATCATATATGAAATATCATGTAATTACATGGTGTGTACAGTCAATAAAAATACACAAAGAGAATGTATATTACACAGTGTGTAACATTGTTAATGCATATGAAGTACGTGGTGAGTAAGAAATATACACAACTTACAATTCTAAACATTACATGGAATTAATTAAACATTTAATATCATATAAAACATTTCACATTATGTGTATTGTCAATAAATGACACACTAACACATATTGATAAGGTTTAATAGAGTAGTAAATTAATTTTTACTTTTTTCATAAATTTGTGTGATACACAACATTTAAATATAAATACGCATAATTTAATAGTTTTATCCCATGTCTATAACACATTCCTTAGGATTTAACATGTATGTCATCAACAAACATGAATTAGGTAAATGATGTGTATTCCAACTACATGTTGTGTAACCTCGATGTTTCACTACTTTTAGTCACACATGTCATGCAATAAATACATGGAACATCTTTGACTATGCATTTTACACCATAGAAGTGCATGGACTAAAAGATATGTACCCAAGTTACACAATGTGTAGTCCATTAAACCATGTTCCAGCCTCACCCATTCAACATAGTGTGTTTCAATATACTCTAAATGTTAATAACTATACAAATACCTAAATTTCTTATGGTTAATCCTGGTGAAGTGAACATGGGTACACGGTATGTGCTAACGGGCAACATACTGTGTAGTCTCGTGTTATCTGACTGGATTCTTAACACCTACAGATGGGATCTTCAGATTTTATTCATGAAAATTGAATATTTTCTTGGTTAAATGAAGGTGAATGAAGAAGGGGAAGAGAATATTTTTATGTTTTAATTCAATTAATGAATAAACCAGAAATGAAAACTAAAAAAATTATATCATTGATCAAGGATTAATAAATAATTATAAATTAATATGTGACTACTCTGATACAACTTAAAGGTTCTAGGCCATAATAAAATTGGTCAGGCCATACCAAATAATGGAAATTCATCAACTTCTTCAAATTTCTCCTCAGAAATAGATGAATAGTAACCATGAAATCCATGAGAAATAATCATCGCATGTAATTTATAATTAATTTATATAGATGAAGAATTACCTTGAGTTTACATTCTATCTTTATTGTTGAATTGGTTGACCTCTTCTTGTGATACCATCATTGTGTAATAGGATTCAAGTGTATAATCCCTCTAATGATGATCCAAACATGCTCCACGAACCCTTGAACACCATTCTAGAAATACTTGGGTAATATCATGGAATACTCTAATGCTTTCATAATTACTCATTGATTGATTCAAGAATTTCTTTGAGGCGGAATGATTATTTTTTTCTCTCTAGACTAGGGAGGATGAAAGATGAGGGTTTTTCACCATTCTTAAAATCATTATATAAGAATAGCTCTCTAGATCTTGGGAGAATTATCTCTAGACTCTCATTATTCACAATAACAACTAAGTTTTAGAATGATATAATTAGGTTTAAATATAGATAAGGTTGGTGAATAATAATTGAACATGGTCCCTTATTATTTTCTTAATTCCTGATGAACCTCATGTCTAAATAATAATAATAATAATAATGATAATATTTAATTGACATGTGCTAAACTCATGTATAAATAAATATCATTTCTTGAATAAATAAATTAATATTTATTCATATAATATTTAATATATCATTTTTCAACGGACCATCAACTCAAATCTTTTTTCCTACTTGGTATTTATCAAACTTTAAATAATGAATATTTATTTAAATAAATAAATATCACTTCAATATTAATAAATAAATAAATATATATTATATTATATTTTCTAATATAGAAAATAAATATTTATTAAATATTAAACACATAAATATTCTCTCGAATAACTGGTGATAGGATATTTATGATCAACCAAATATGAAAAATTATTAAACCACGTATGGGGATAATATTTATTCAACATTTTAAATTCAAATATAATTTAATTGATATTTTGAATATACTTAATGCGTGACCCTATAGGCCCCTTTTTTAGTGGAAATAGGTGTATCCATATAAAGTACAAGGTCAATATCTGGCAACATGACAAGGATCCCATAGAGAAAGAAGTTATTGTCAAAAAATAATCAACCACATGTGATAATATACTATTTAATATAATCCATTTATCTCAATATCTCTAATCAAGAAGGTTACATACTAGATTCATCAACCTATGTGATTGATTTCTCTTTCTTTGACTTTCTAGAAATGAACTTGTTGAAAAAATGCCATGGTTGTGGACTTAATCAAGAAGTTCCATTCCCATTAAAGGGAATGAGATATCAAGTTTCATTAAGGATCATAAGGTACGAATCCTTTCTCATGATATTCAATAATGTAATATCATTCATGAAAAACCCAACATATCCTACCTTGTCGCAAGAATATGTTGTCGTAGTTTTTGTTAATACATTAAAGTATGCAACTCATGATATACATTAATAATAATCATTGATCCTAATTCCCATCACACATGTCTACATATAGGAACATCCAATGACACATATAAATTTGGATTTCCTACTAGTGTTTCAAGTTCTCATAACCTCTTATATTGAGATTACTAAGGGTGTACACCATGATAAAGTATATAAAAGTCCTATTATTCTCCACTTCTAATAGTATGTATCATTTGAGTACCATTAAATGATATCATCTAGATATAAAACATATATTTAAGAATACTTTCATGGAACTACTAGGTTCTCATCGTAGTAGGGAACTGTTGTGACCTTTTAGTGCAACAAATACCCTTAGAACATTATCACATTCATTGTCATAAATAAGAATGATCAAGATGTGATATGATATTAATTACTTAATATTCAACAACATGAATATTCTAGTAATGAAATGTACCTAGAATTTGGTTCTATAGTACCAACTACAAAACCCACTATACAAATCCCAACTATAGGAGAACCAAAAAGCATCCCAAATAATTTGATCTACCCAAATTAAATAATCCACATAACCTCTTTGGAACTATAGTGAGGGGTTTTGACCTATCCAAAGGATAAGTATCAATTGAGTGGGTAACTAACCTCAGTGGAGAACTCTCACCTTGTTTGAGATCTTAGGTGGGGGTAGGGGTACCAATTTCATAGATATAGTACATTCAAACTGAGTATATGGGGAGTACCAAACCCTGTCTATGGTATGAGGGACCTATTACCTAACATGAACTCACCACAAGGGGGTACCAATCTTGAGAATTCTCTTATCAACATGCTTGATACCCATCATTGTACCTATAGATATAAGTCCTAAAACTACCCATTTTTCTTTGAAAACATCCTCATAAGACCAAAAATATCACTTCATCTTGATATACATGGAAAAAAATCTCTAGATAGGCTTTTTTTTTTTCTTAGAACTGACACACGATGAGAAAGTTGTGAAGAACACCACGTAGGTGAAAATCTAGGTCGTGTAGCGGCCTCTGAATGCACAGGATGTGGGATAATGCACCCCTTAGAATATGGATGTCTGATCCCTACATTCATCACATCACACTATTTGGGTCTTATCCATGTTTTGGACCGATGCTTGGGCCCATAGGGTTGGGGCCACTGGTTCGGACTGAATGGCCAAGCCCATGTGTCACCCCGCCCAGATGTCAAGTCAGCCTAGCCTATAGCCAGTGGGAGATCCCACTAGCCGAATCCCCCATGAAATGGCCCACTATCTATCACTCTTAGTGGCGTGTTTCAACCTCTAGACATGATTTTCCTTTAATGCTTCCATTATCCACCTTCTTGTAGCCAACCCCACTACCCCACTATTGCATGGGGTCTCCCCCTTAATGCCATACTATTGTGAATTACCATATCTCTTGATTGGTCATCAAAAATATCCAAAATAATCAAAAAAGGTTATAATAAAAATTTTAACCTTATATTTCCATTGTTAAGGGGTTTCAATCCAAGGACAAGGACCCATTCTATTAGGGTTTGCAGAAATTCTTCAGTTTCACAGGATAAATTTTTATGGAAAAGATCATTGTACAAGGTCCATTATATGGATTCCATTTTATGGAATTACCACATGTATCTTTGTGATTCCCTAGGATTTATGAACTTGTATAAGTGAACAATGTTATGTATTATAGTGATGTTTCTTGTTTTACATGGTTTGTTTTTGGTACCAATAAAGAGATTGAAACTAAATAGATGAAAAACAAGGGGAATAAAGAGAACTATTATACATTAAAATGTTATATTGCTACAAAGACCCAAATTAACCAAGAACACCATGTGCAAGACTTAACATGGCCACGGCAAGACTACTAAGAATCACAACTCGAGTAATCGGATAGTTGTCGTCTTTTGGGTCCATCAGTGTGAAAAATATAATAGTCAGAGCCACGGCACACGTACTCAGCACCAATGGTATGAGGAGAGCCATACACCTAGGGTTAAGTGTTTTGATTTTGTGAAAAACCCTACACCCCTATTTTTATAATGGTCCTTTCAGAAATTATGACTGTTATATATATAACTGTTGGGGTTTTCAAAATAACCTTTGGGTCTCCATTGATAAAGTTTATCTTTATATAAAAGCTTGGTTTTTGTAATGCTCTTATAATCTTTTTATATTTCAAATATTATAATATTTCTAAAATGTTTTTTTCAAAAAAATCATAGTTTTAAAATAAAAAGAATATTCTTGAAAATAAATCTAGTTGTTTTTACAAAATCCTGATGGATACCTATATGGTTCAAAACTTATTACTTTAAAATGTTATGAAAGTTATGTTTAAAGGGTATCCGTGATAATTGAAAAAATATATCTTATTGGATCTCTAAAACTATGTATTTTAAATTGGGGAAAACTATTGGTCTTTTAAAAATAATTTTATGAATCAAATGGTAGAGTATATTATAATTTGGTTTTTTGATTTTTTTTTTGGGCTATTTACAAAGGTTTGGCATGTTAATGATGAAATATATTTATATCCTTTAAAAGGGTTATATGAAAGTGTAAATTATTATACATAGCCTAAAATGTGATTTTAGATTCGAAAATTTTTAAACTGTTTATTTCATTGTATAAAAATTCAATTTTTACCAATATTCATATTTCACTCTATATTGAAACTAAGTATGCTTATTATATTTATTTTGTATATCTAGTTTTTTTTTATAAAAAAAAAAAATAGGTTGGGACCCGGCCAAGCCGAGGGAATCCCTTGGGGACAAGCCCTCAAGGCCGAGACAGAGCCCCTAGGGACCCGAGGTACTGCAAATTGGATCCCGAGTCGAGCATAGCTCCGTTCAGTCGCACGCAGGCATGTGTATAAGGCCCGCGGCGCACGTTGCCTAGGGTTGGGCCAAGGCCCACATGAAGCCCGTGTATAAGGACATGGTGTGTGTGTGTGTGTTGATGTTATTGCTCCAAAGGCAGCGCGCTCTGTATTATAAACCGCGCCTCATCTGTAGTTCGTTTCGATGTGGGATGTGTTCCGCATGATCAGGACCGTCCGATTGATTTCTGCTTCAATATCGTATGTTTGTTCCTTAGATGTGCGATCACCCTATTTGTTTTTCCCATGACTGTCTGATCTCTCACGAGATCTAATATCGGTCATTGGTTCTTTAAAATCACACAACCCATCTCCTGTGCCCCTCCAGCCGTCCGATCATGCCTGGACCTAATCTGGGCCATCTGCTTCTCTTCTACATCGACCTCTCCAGCGTCTTCTTCCTCACGTCGGGGTCCCGCACCAGTAGGCATGCACCCGAGGACTCCTCGGCTTCTCCTGTGCACTGCTCCTCTTGACCCCCATACACCCCCCTCCTAGGCCATTGTTTCTTAATCTTCCTGATGTCGGCCTACCCTTTGGCCGAGTCACCATGTTGCACCAAATACCTACTTAAACCCTCCTCCCTCATGAAGCTCGGTGGCTTCTCCTCCTCCTTCCCTCCCTCGAACTCCCAAAAAGCCAGTGACGTACCTCCGGTCTGAAATTCCCCCTCAAGAAAGGTAAGGGTGATTTCATGATTGGTTTTCGTTTTTCATCCACGGTATATATAGTTTATATATGTACATATAAACATGATACGAACCCCTCAGTTTGTATGGTCTTCAAGGGGTTTTTGCCATTAGGTTTTCGGTAGGGATCATATGGGAGGATCTCCCCCTTTTTTTTAAAAAAATACAATTTTACGAAACCTAAAACCTATATGTATGTATAACATGTATATACAGTTTTTATATACATAATTTTACATCGATTTTTTTTAGCTTTTGATCAACCTATGTCTCTTTTAAAAGACAGGACCTTCGGGTACATTAAGTTTTGATTATTTTTCTTTCGGTTTTATTTCATAAAACCTATACATATATAAATATTCGAAATATATAGTTTTGTATATGTATATAAATATATTTATAACCCAAACTCAAGCTATTTTTGGATTTCCAAAATGATCCAGTATGTTATACTAGGCATTATATATTAATGAGGGTTGTTTGAAACTATTTTACCATGAAAACCCCCTCTTTGTAAACTTTATATATATATATCTATGTACTCATATACATGTAGACCAATACAACTCAAATTTATGATTTTAAGGGATGGGTATCAACCTTTAAGTAAATTCTTATTTTATGCGAATCATGTTTTATTAAAGAAGCTTATTTGACATCGCCCATGATGTGTTTTACGATAAAGGGTGTATTTTGGATTGATTAAAATATGTTAGAGGATTTAGGAATTTTGGGACCGTGTTATCATGTTGTGTCCATTTATTATCTTATTATGAAAAGAACCAACTTTGGTGAATGTTATTAGCTAATCAAGCTATGGTTTAATGACCTGTTTATCACCATAAATAATGGAAAGTGTTTTCTTTAAGCATTTCATTTCCATGAAATAATAATTTTTAAAGATCCATCATTTATTATATCATCCTTTTATATGCTTTAATAATTATCTTGTGTGCAAAGAATGTTTGCTAAACTATGTATGCCTTTGATTAGTTATTGACATATTTTACAATGTTAACTGTTGTATCATGTATTAGTAAAATGTGTAATGGTTCATTATTTATTTTAATTGTTATTGTACATATTACATGCCTATGACATGTCATGATAATGAACTAATAAATTATATTACCCAAAGTGGTATGGGACACCTTGGGTAAAATGAAAATAAATGAGTTATTCAAGGTGGTATGAGACATCTTGAATATACAAACCATTTAAGTAAAGTATGAACGATGTGTCTCACATGATAATAAAGGAAAATTTAAGGGTGTGCCCTGATAACACTCCAATGAATTGGGTAAAGATGTAACCACTAGATATTACAATTTTAACGATACCTTGGGGGTGGACCTTGGTAATTTTTAATGACCCCTTGGGGATGGACCTTGGTGATATAGAAATTATTGTCTAAGTTAAATGTTGAAGCCATATAATTCAAGTTATGTTACAAGTTCTTTTCAAGATAAAATGCCCATTCTTTCATGACCATTGCCTTTATGTTTTTATAAAGTTCCTTTTTTACACTAGTATAAGTTTGGAGCATGATTTGTGTTTATCAATTAGTAAGATAGTAACCAGCAAATAAAATTGAATTTGTTTCCTTATGCGCATCTCTGATTATGCATTACTCTTAACTGTTTAATTTTATGCTTACGTAATCTCATGTAGTACTTGTTTATGATGACCATTATTACTCCTTTGAGAAATGTCATAAGTGTTTCATATATTTCTTGAAAATCTTGATTGAGCATTTTGATGTTATGTGTTACGGTTTTCCTTAAGAGAATGTTCTACGGATAATTTTAAACAAATTTTTTCAAAAAGTTACACTATTTTTTTTAAAATCCCCTTACTGAGTATTTAAATGCTCACCCTACATTTTCTTTTAAAATTTTTCAGGTATTGGCTTTTAAAAGATGAATTGTTTCAGAAGTTTCCAGTTTCCCAGAACCCAAACTGCACACGATCCTCTGTATGGGACATGATGTGTAGTTTATCAGTGCATGTTTTATTTAAAAACAACACATCATGTTTAGAAGGCACCGGCTCCTGGGTTTCTGGAGTTGGGGTCCTCACAGTTGGTATCAGAGGTTTGGTTTGGATAAATCTGGAAAACTAGAACTGAAACAAAGAAAATAATAATAATAATAATAATAATAACATATATATATATATACTTCAGTATCAAAAAATGATGAGTTTTCTTAATTTTCAGATGGAAAATGAAGGTACTAATCTTTTTTATCTCCACACTGAAGCCCTAGAAACCATTGTGTCTTTAGCTATTTGTGATTATTTTCTAAACTATGCCCATATCCGCATGACATGCAAACACCTTTACGACGTGTCCAACTCACCACGGGTACTTCAGTTACACCAGGGGTTAGGAGTGGATTACCTCCTTATGATGATGACCCAGTTTCCCTCCTATGTGCGTTGGGGAAGGTACCATGAGGGACTTTTCTAGGTGTTCACAGCAGGTGAGGACTTTGGTTTTATGACCGTCGACGCTTTTCAAGAGGTTGCGGCTGCCGGTGACCTCCGAGCATCCTACCTCTATCAAATCTTGAACTTTGGCTTCTGGGGTGAGTTGTTGAACTTCGGAATACTAGAAAATAAATCCACCCAACTATCTTGTAGACAACAAGTGTATTCTGACGTCTCCCAACTTCATACCCCTCATGCTAGACTCAGGAGACGTCGCATGTGCCCCCATGAGTTTAACCCTGAATGCTCAGCTTGTGTTTGGTTTGAGGAGATAGGGAGTTTTTCCTCCTTGTGTGGAGTTCGTGTAGTAAATCATTAGGGGAAACTCAAGCACTGACATGTAATAATAAACTTTTGTTTACAGATATGTTTCCTTTCCCTTTCCGTCTTAGCTTTGTTTATACCTTTGAATGGTTTTCAAGTGATTGAACTCCCATCTTAAACTTTCATATGGAAGGACAAACCCACCTGTTATCTCTTCCCACTGAGATTCTGGAAATCATTGCAATAAAAACTTGTGAGGAAGAGTATAACCCCTTAGAAAATTTGTGAAAAACATGCAAGCAATGGTTTGAGGTGAAAAACAGTCCGGAGATTCTCCACACCTGCCAGGGGAATGCCTCCATCCACTACCGCATAGGTTCAGCATAGCTGGTCGGGCGTGAATGGCGAGGAAGTTACCACGAAGGGATCTTCCTGTGTTTCACCCTAGGCCGGAACTACACGGCCAGGGTAAAATTTCAATAGGGTGCTTTAGAAGGAAATGTTTATACAACATATATGTACCAACTCCTCAGTGTTAGGCTGTACGACAACATCTATGACTTGGATATTCTTGAACGAGACATAATTCAGTGATTTCTTTTCACATTAGTCCACATGGACATTTCTAAACTTTGTACTATTCGAGCCTCCCTCTGGAAGCCTGAATGTCTAGTACATGTGTTCAACCCCTCCTGCCCTAAGTGTATCTTGGTTAGGGAACTGGAGGGGTTGAGCATCACTGCGGGAATTGTTACGAACCAGGCCGGGTCGCCATCCGACCCGGCGCCCGACCCGGTCCGCGGCAAGGCCCGAAGGGCGTTCCCGATCCCCACGGGCTGGCACAAGTGCCCGGGTATCATGTTTAACAAGTGGGAACGGTTTTACCCGAAATACAAGACATAAAAAAAACAACTAACAAGATAGATAAACTGAAATTAGAAATAGACAACGAAACGTGCCTTTAAACTATGAACAAGTTTAAGGTTTACAACTCGAAACAATGACTAAAAAGAAAAGACGACAGCGGAAACTAAAACTCATACTCAACCTCCCGGCAGAAGTGAGACCACATCAACACCATTCTGCATGAGAAGACCAACTGCAACCTGAACCACCATCACTGAGCATGAAGTCGCAACCTGGAATACAGAAGAAACAGAATCTACATACACCCAAGGGTGTATGCAGGGTGTGAGCTAAAAGCCCAGTAGGATGCCACCGAGAAATGGTTCCATTCCACAACATCAAAAGACAATTTAAAGTGCTTATTCAAAATTATACTTTAAAAAAAATGCTTTTAAAGAAAACATTTACAAGCTAAATTCTAAAGAAAAACTCTAAAAAGAACTCATTTCACAGACACAATTTTTTTAGAGGATAAGTAAAGTTCATTATGGGCACACACACACACTCTCACACACGCACACACACATACTCACACACACACACACGCACACACACACGCTAGCACCCAAGTGGTCCTCCATATACCGACGGAAGGCACCATGACATTGATGGTAAAGCACTGTGGGTAAATCCCCTAAGGTTCATCTAGCTCAAGTGGGACCCTAGAACCTCGTGTCTCGGTGAAACGTGGCTTAGAAGGCCACGACCCTCAGAAAACGTGGCTTAGAAGGCCACGACCCTCAGAACACGTGTCTTAGAAGGCCACGACCCTCAGATATCATAAGTTTAGTTAGTGTTGCAGTCGTCAAACCTGCCAGTGAAACCGGGACGACACCCATCCGGTTCACTAGCGCACTAGTTCTAGTCCGCCCACCTAGATACCCAGGGTTTTCCCTTGTGCTCAAACAAGTTTCACATCCACATAATATATTTATTTCTCATTTCGCAGACCAAACAAGATATTGCACACAAAAGTCACCATTTTCATACCAAAGCATTATTTCAAAGACGCAGGCACACGACATGTCTCTTTTTATAAAATACACCACTTTAAAGGTGAAAGCATATTCGACTCCAATAAAGAACCATTTCAACATCATATAAATACACCAACAAAATCATTTGAGTTATTATTGAAATCATTTCCAGATAATACAAGGATACCCTACACCAAAAACAGCTTCATTTTATACAGGGGCGTCACTTTAAAACTTGATACACGAGGTAACCATTTCAAAACTTGTTTTCTATTATTCAAAAAAAATTTCATTTCAACTTCAAAGGTACACAACAAGGAAAACACACCAAAAGTGATTCATATACTTTGAAAAATATCTATTTAAATATACAAACACAAAAGTGACTTGAAAACACCTTTCGCGCCTTCCAAACAACCCTCAAAAACCTTTCAACCATGTTTCGCACTAAAAACGTCACTTAAATAAACAATTCCTCGACTTATGAGACATATTGCATGAAGAAGAAACCATTACAAAATCAATTTCACAAATCACCCCTTTCAAAAACTCTTTGGCACACCATAAGCAATTATTAGACATTTCTAGAATTTACCACAACCGAATCGAGAGGAATAAAAATAAAAATTTCTAAAGAAAAGTGCAACATTCATCACGCACGCACGTTACACCATTTTTAAAAATGCATTTTCGCAAAACCTCTACAGCTCTACCAAAACATTATAAACATAATTCGCATCTTGCAACTAAACCATAGCACATATTAAGTTAAACTAAACAAACAAATTAAATTATCTAAATGAAGTAATGACATGGAACCACCTACCTCAAATAGGAATGGGAAAACGACATGGCGCAAAAACTCCCATTGCGTAATGGTCGCACCGCACTGCACCGTCAAACAGGTCCTAAAACAGCAGATCGATATATAGGCTCAATAATGATGTTAACATAATAATAATAATAATAACAATAATAATAATAACTTGAAAATGATAATGGTAATATCAATAACATAATAATAACATAATAATAATCATAGCAATCTTAATAATAATAATATTTTAATAATAAAAATAACAATACAATGATATAATAATAATAATAATACTAACATAATCATAATAATAATGATAATAACATAATAATAAGAATAATAACATAATAATATTATCATGGTAATAATAATAATAATAACATTATTATAGTAATAAAAATAACATAATAATAATGTAATAATCGTAACAATCGTAACAATAATAATATAATAATAATAATATTGTTATTGACATAATAATAATAATAACATAATAATAATTATATTAATGATATATTAATAATATTAACATATTAATAATAACAAGGCTATAATAATAATAATAATAATCACATAATTATAATTTTATAATAAAATGTTAATAACATATTAAATATAATAGAATAGTCGAATAAATTAAAATAAATAAAAATAAAACTAACCTGCGTGGCGGAGCAGAGGAAGGAGAAAGAAAAAGAAGAAGAAGAAGAGAAGAAGAAGAAGAAGGAGAGAAGAAGAAGAAGAGAAGAAGAAGAAGATAAGAAGAAGAAGAAGAAGAAGAGAAGAAGAAGAAGAAGAAGGGGGGCGCGGGTCTGGTGTGGATGCAGCAGGGGAGCGGCGAGGTCGGAGGAGGAAAATGGAGTGGCCGATGCGGTTCCGGCGTGAGTGCAGCAGGGGAGCGGTGAGGTCGAAGGGGGAAGAAGGCGTCGCCGTTGCGGTTCCGGCGTGAGTGCAGCAGGGGAGCGGCGAGGTCGGAGGGGGAAGAAGACGTCGCCGATGCGGTTCCGGCGTGGGTGCAGCAGGGGAGCGGCGAGGTCGGGGGAGGAAGAAGGCGTGGGGAGGGGTGCACCGCGGATGGAGGAGAAAACAAGAAAGAATGAAAGCATGGGGAGGAAGCAAAAGAGAAAAAAAGGAAGAAGGAAAATAAAAAAAATAAAAAAAAAAGGAAAAGAAAATAAATAAAAAAAATGGGAGTGGGGGGTGGCGGCGGCGGCTAGGGTTTCTAGGGGGGATTAACAAAATGAAATACACTTATTGATATTTAATGTCATAATAATAGTAATAATAATAATAATAATAATATGAATAGTAATAATAATACTAATAACATAATAATAAATAAAAACAATAATATTATTAGCAATAATAATAATAATGATATCATCATAATAATAATAAAAATAATAATAATAATAACAACATAATCATAATGAAAATTAATAATAATAGCAATATAATAATATAATAATAATAATAATAATTATAATAATAATAATACTCTGAAACCGAAGTTAATCGCCCGGCAAAAGAACATTCGCATAGCGAGCGCCGCACGCTAAAAAGGAAAGGTCACGCGGCTACGTTCGTGCTCTGCCCGCGCACCAAGCGGTGTAGAGCAAATACGCATTTATCAGTGCCACAGCAAAGGTCTCATTTCAGGTTCAGCCCGCACTTAACACCAGTAATTAAATAAGCGAGCGATTCAACTTATGAAATAAAAATTTAAAATTAAGGTCATACCTCAAGGCGATGTCCAGGCGTGACAATTCTCCCCACCATGAAAACTTTCCGTCCCCGGAAAGCCACAGCTAGGGTTGAGGCACAAAGAGGAAACTGATACCTTACTAAAGATCAAAAAGGATCTCTACAACCAACAAGCGGAAAGCAGAAAAAGCAACGTGCTCAGAATAAGTGACTCAAATGATAACCTCATGAAGCATGTAAAAGGAATTTTTTTTGATATGAGGTGCCCACCCCCAAAGAGCTAGAACGCCTCCAGTTGATTGATTCAGGGAAGAAACTCTCATACCTTTGGAAACCAACCTCACAAACCAAAACACCTCAAGTGTCTCTGAACGTAAAACACACCACTTTACTGGAACGAAGATACAAGACCAACCCCCATCCAAGAAATACTGCAATAACCTACCACTAAACCATCTCTGGGAACGAAACTGAATGGCCCACCACAGGAAATCCCGATAGGGCCCTCCACATTTAAAAACTTTCCGACGCTCGATACGAGACTAGAAAATCGACACTAGGAGGCCCGGGTGGACTCCCCACCATTAAGAACCTACTATCGCCCAAGATGGTTTTGGGAAAATCGACATCGGGAGGTCCGAACGGACTCTCCACCCTTAAAGAAGAGTCCAACATTGATTCATTACAGAGATATTTGTACGAGATCCGAAGTGGGTATCTATTTCATTAGAACTAACAGCAGGTACAAAACATTTAGAAAAAAGATTCTCGATGGTGATGAAACACCCCACCGCAAGGGCGGGGAGGGAGGGGCCCGACTACCCGGGCATCAAAAGCACGACCTAAGACCTGACCAACACATCCACATCCCGGGATGAGCATTATAAAATTTTGGGACTGATTTTTCCCCAACAGACTCTCAAGGACCACTAAAAGTGATTGCATCCAGTGGGACGCAACCCCCAAGACTTTAAGGCACGAGACGAACACGCCTCCACATGGACACGAAAACCTTACGCAATCGGATGACTCATTTGTAGTGGAACAAACATAGAAATAATTTAAACCGCCCCTACTTTTAACACTGATGACAGAAATAAGGTCGGGGTCTCATATACTCTTGGGGTTCCTGACCACGCGCCAGCTTCACTCCGAGGCCTATGGCTGGAGCCCTGATGTTTGAAGCATCTTCTACCTCGTAGTCAGGCATAGAAGACTCCCGAACGGAGCTTCTACTTTTGGTGTCACACGCAATCACACTACAACCAAGGAAACACCAGCATCCACAACACATTACGACATCCAACTGATCGTACACTAAACATTCACCAACACAAGAGCTTTAATGGTGCATGCGCATCACTCTTTGTCACACTGAATGAGAACACGACACCACGAATCGTCACCTGAACATGATCACTGCTGTTGAGAGGAACACTATGCTGATAAGGACTTTAAATCGCGTCTTGAACACCACGTGATTCCTGCAAACGACCATAGCATCCTCATATGACTGGGTCTGCCGAACTAGTAACCTAACAAGAACCTTTCCTTAAATGAAACAAACCAAAGACTAAGGGTCATTTAGGACGATCGACCGCACCAACAACTTAGGTTTGCTTCCACCTTTTTCGCACTGGAGTCTCCTTTACCGCTTCCAAACCACCGTTGACCATCAAAGAGATCTCACGCTGTAAGAAGTCACCGAACATGACCCTTGCGGCCGCTGTAAATACTACAAATCCCTTCAAGGCATTGGTCAACACTAAAAATTCTGAACCACCTTCACACTTCCCCACTAGATTTCCTTTCACCGTTTCCAGGGGGAACCTTAAAACATGACGACGTCGAACCTCATACCCAATGACTCGGACAACTCAAATGACCAAAAATACCTTCAACTCCCCTCGCATCTGTCGTCCCGCTGCGACAGGATCCACTTAGTCGTAAAAAGGAGAGGTGGGTTCAATTATAGAATTCAAAAAGAGAGTCCTTTAATCAACTGGAGTGTCAGCCAACGGCGAATTACCCGAAGCCGTACTTCAATAACATGTCAACACTTTATGGGGGGGCATACACTAGTCAAGAAGGAAAACCATGGGCCCAACCAAACTGGTCCGATGGTCAAGACATACCACAAGTGAACACCAAGCGTGCAGGGGAAACCATTGCAAGGTCTCCCCGATGTACTTTTTCAATAGAGACCATTAACCACATGCTTTCACACCAACTGACCAACAAAAATTCAAACTCAAGACACAAACTAGCCAGAAGGGATCCTCAACTCAAAATGCCTCACATCTGACATTTCCAAAAACACAAGGACACGCCACACAAACACCATTTACTAAAACACCAAACTTTTCCTTTAACAAAATGTTTTAAAACTAAGCAAAGCCAGTGGGTTGCACAAACACCAATGGTGTCCCATGGGTCTCGCACATGCATGTTCTCACGCCGCACTGACACCCACCTCATATCCATCCAAGCACTCATCTGCCCGTGCCATTAACCATTTTTTTCCATATACACTCATGCATGTGGTTTCCCATGAGAACACCAAGGGTCAAAAACAAACCATTCCATTTTTTTTTTCAAAACCAAAACATCCAACCCACACCTTTCAAACCTCATACCTCATTTTCTTTTTAAAGCGCTTCATTTAAAAAAAATCATTTTTTTTCCAAGTCCAAAACATTTTTACTTAAAAACCAAATTCTCACGAATCCAAACCTAAAGAGACGAGAAATGACGCAAGAGAAAACTTGTGTCAGCGGGTGGCCAGAACGTATGGTTGGCGGCCACACGCCAGTCACGCCACTGCCACAAAGGGTATTCTTGGACAGCGCCCCCGGCTCCACATGGCTTGCCAGACCCTGCGAGCTCACTAGGACCACTGACCTTACCCCTTTTCCATTTCCCATAGACAAGATTAACTGCAATGACCAAAAACACAAACAAACCTCAGCACACGTTGGTAACTTCAGTCCCACCACGAGGTGTGCTGGCCAGGCACCTTACTCGTAGCCGGGAAATCGAGTCCCGACAACCTTAACTTTTCTATACACTGACTCTATCTCAAAAGAACACAACCCAAGAGAGAAAACCTTGCCCTCTGATACCATTTTGTCACGAACCAGGCCGGGTCGCCATCCGACCCGGCGCCCGACCCGGTCCGCGGCAAGGCCCGAAGGGCGTTCCCGATCCCCACGGGCTGGCATAAGTGCCCGGGTATCATGTTTAACAAGTGGGAACGGTTTTACCCGAAATACAAGACATAAAAAAACAACTAACAAGATAGATAAACTGAAATTAGAAATAGACAACGAAACATGCCTTTAAACTATGAACAAGTTTAAGGTTTACAACTCGAAACAATGACTAAAAAGAAAAGACGACAGCGGAAACTAAAACTCATACTCAACCTCCCGGCAGAAGTGAGACCACATCAACACCATTCTGCATGAGAAGACCAACTGCAACCTGAACCACCATCACTGAGCACGAAGTCGCAACCTGGAATACAGAAGAAACAGAATCTACATACACCCAAGGGTGTATGCAGGGTGTGAGCTAAAAGCCCAGTAGGATGCCACCGAGAAATGGTTCCATGCCACAACATCAAAAGACAATTTAAAGTGCTTATTCAAAATTATACTTTAAAAAAATGCTTTTAAAGAAAACATTTACAAGCTAAATGCTAAAGAGAAACTCTAAAAAGAACTCATTTCACAGACACAATTTTTTTAGAGGATAAGTAAAGTTCATTATGGGCACACACACACACTCTCACACACGCACACACACATACTCACACACACACACACGCACACACACACGCTAGCACCCAAGTGGTCCTCCATATACCGACGGAAGGCACCATGACATTGATGGTAAAGCACTGTGGGTAAATCCCCTAAGGTTCATCTAGCTCAAGTGGGACCCTAGAACCTCGTGTCTCGGTGAAACGTGGCTTAGAAGGCCACGACCCTCAGAAAACGTGGCTTAGAAGGCCACGACCCTCAGAACACGTGTCTTAGAAGGCCACGACCCTCAGATATCATAAGTTTAGTTAGTGTTGCAGTCGTCAAACCTGCCAGTGAAACCGGGATGACACCCATCCGGTTCACTAGCGCACTAGTTCTAGTCCGCCCACCTAGATACCCAGGGTTTTCCCTTGTGCTCAAACAAGTTTCACATCCACATAATATATTTATTTCTCATTTCGCAGACCAAACAAGATATTGCACACAAAAGTCACCATTTTCATACCAAAGCATTATTTCAAAGACGCACGCACACGACATGTCTCTTTTTATAAAATACACCACTTTAAAGGTGAAAGCATATTCGACTCCTATAAAGAACCATTTCAACATCATATAAATACACCAACAAAATCATTTGAGTTATTATTGAAATCATTTCCAGATAATACAAGGAGACCCTACACCAAAAACAGCTTCATTTTATACAGGGGCGTCACTTTAAAACTTGATACACGAGGTAACCATTTCAAAACTTGTTTTCCATTATTCAAAAAAAAATTCATTTCAACTTCAAAGGTACACAACAAGGAAAACACACCAAAAGTGATTCATATACTTTGAAAAATATCTATTTAAATATACAAACACAAAAGTGACTTGAAAACACCTTTCGCGCCTTCCAAACAACCATCAAAAACCTTTCAACCATGTTTCGCACTAAAAAAGTCACTTAAATAAACAATTCCTCAACTTATGAGACATATTGCATGAAGACGAAACCATTACAAAATCAATTTCACAAATCACCCCTTTCAAAACCTCTTTGGCACACCATAAGCAATTATTAGACATTTCTAGAATTTACCACAACCGAATCGATAGGAATAAAAATAAAAATTTCTAAAGAAAAGTGCAACATTCATCACGCACGCACGTTACACCATTTTTAAAAATGCATTTTCGCAAAACCTCTACAGCTCTACCAAAACATTATAAACATAATTCGCATCTTGCAACTAAACCATAACACATATTAAGTTAAACTAAACAAACAAATTAAATTATCTAAATGAAGTAATGACATGGAACCACCTACCTCAAATAGGAATGGGAAAACGACATGGTGCAAAAACTCCCATTGCGTAATGGTCGCACCGCACTGCACCGTCAAACAGGTCCTAAAACAGCAGATCGATATACAGGCTCAATAATGATGTTAACATAAAAATAATAATAATAATAACAATAATAATAACTTGAAAATGATAATGGTAATATCAATAACATAATAATAACATAATAATAATCATAGCAATCTTAATAATAATAATATTTTAATAATAAAAATAGCAATACAATGATATAATAATAATAATACTAACATAATCATAATAATAATGATAATAACATAATAATAAGAATAATAACATAATAATATTATCATGGTAATAATAATAATAATAACATTAGTATAGTAATAAAAATAACATAATAATAATGTAATAATCGTAACAATCGTAACAATAATAATATAATAATAATAATATTGTTATTGACATAATAATAATAATAACATAATAATAATTATATTAATGATATATTAATAATATTAACATATTAATAATAACAAGGCTATAATAATAATAATAATCACATAATTATAATTTTATAATAAAATGTTAATAACATATTAAATATAGTAGAATAACCGAATAAATTAAAATAAATAAAAATAAAACTAACCTGCGTGGCGGAGCAGAGGAAGGAGAAAGAAAAAGAAGAAGAAGAAGAGAAGAAGAAGAAGAAGGAGAGAAGAAGAAGAAGAGAAGAAGAAGAAGAGAAGAAGAAGAAGGGGGGGGGGGTGCGGGTATGGTGTGGATGCAGCAGGGGAGCGGCGAGGTCGGAGGAGGAAAATGGAGTGGCCGATGCGGTTCCGGCATGAGTGCAGCAGGGGAGCGGCGAGGTCGGAGGGGGAAGAAGGCGTCGCCGATGCGGTTCCGGCGTGAGTGCAGCAGGGGAGCGGCGAGGTCGGAGGGGGAAGAAGACGTCGCCGATGCGGTTCCGGCGTGGGTGCAGCAGGGGAGCGGCGAGGTCGGGGGAGGAAGAAGGCGTGGGGAGGGGTGCACCGCGGATGGAGGAGAAAACAAGAAAGAATGAAAGCGTGGGGAGGAAGCAAAAGAGAAAAAAAGGAAGAAGGAAAATAAAAAAAATAAAAAAAAAAGGAAAATAAAATAAATAAAAAAAATGGGAGTGGGGGGGTGGCGGCGGCGGCTAGGGTTTCTAGGGGGGATTAACAAAATGAAATACACTTATTGATATTTAATGTCATAATAATAGTAATAATAATAATAATAATAGTATGAATAGTAATAATAATACTAATAACATAATAATAAATAAAAACAATAATATTATTAGCAATAATAATAATAATGATATCATCATAATAATAATAAAAATAATAATAATAATAACAACATAATCATAATGAAAATTAATAATAATAGCAATACAATAATATAATAATAATAATAATAATAATTATAATAATAATAATACTCTGAAACCGAAGTTAATCGCCCGGCAAAAGAACATTCGCATAGCGAGCGCCGCACGCTAAAAAGGAAAGGTCACGCGGCTACGTTCGTGCTCTGCCCGCGCACCAAGCGGTGTAGAGCAAATACGCATTTATCAGTGCCACAGCAAAGGTCTCATTTCAGGTTCAGCCCGCACTTAACACCAGTAATTAAATAAGCGAGCGATTCAACTTATGAAATAAAAATTTAAAATTAAGGTCATACCTCAAGGCGATGTCCAGGCGTGACAGGAATTCTGCTAAATGCACCTGTTGATCCTCTACGATGGTGGAGATGGTGAGAACGTCGCAGAACCTTTGTGGTTTTGTGAAATAAATTGCGAGGACGCAATTTTCTAAAGGGGGATAATGTGACGCCCCATGATTTATGAACTTGTCTAAGTGAACAATGTTATGTATTATAGTGATGTTTCTTGTTTTACATGGTTTGTTTTTGGTACCAATAAATGTATTGAAACTAAATAGATGAAAAAAAAGGGGAATAAAGAGAACTATTATACATTAAAATGTTACATTTCTACAAAGACCCAAATTAACCAAGAACACCATGTGCAAGACTTAACATGGCCACATCAAGACTACTAAGAATCACAACTCGAGTAATCGGATAGTTGTCGTCTTCTGGGTCCATCAGTGTGAAAAATATAATAGCCAGAGCCACGGCACACGTACTCAGCACCAATGGTATGAGGAGATCCATCCACATAGGGTTAAGTGTTTTGATTTTGTGAAAAACCCTACACCCCTATTTTGTGGGTGTCTGATTGACAGAGATCAGCATAAGGGTGCTGAGGATAAGGAGGTGAGGGCCATCACCATGGATGCTGCAGGACGTCCGGTGCCAGTTAATGTTGGCACAGGGATTGAGCCAAATGATGGTGCACTGCCTGGTGATGGTGCACAACCTGCCAATGGTGCACAGTCTCGAAAGGGAGAGTTGGTTGCTTCCCGTGAAGACAGAGAGGAGGAGGCACCTGTTAAAGCTGTTGCTGTTGCACAGAGGCAGGATGCAGAACTGGCTGCACCTGTGGGTACTGGACCTGTTGCTGCTGAAATTGCTGGAACAATTGTGCATGAGTGTCCTCCCCGGAATTCCTCAGCTGAAAGGGAGCAGGCACCTGATAAAAATGGTGAGGATGAGGTCGCTGCAGAGCGGCTGGATGCGGACTGGACTGCATCTGTGGGAGCTAGTCCTGATGTTGTTGGTGTTGCTGAAACACTTGAAGTTGAATGCCCTATGGCCCAGGGGGCTGTCTCAAATCCTGGGGTGGCTCCATTGGTGGGTCATGGAAATGGGCTAGGCCATGGACCTGACTCTGAATTGGCTATGGGGCAGCCTTCTGAACCTTCTGCATTGGGTGAAGCTTCGCTAAACGCAAAGAGAATATTACCTGCTAGCTTGCTGTCATTCTCAGCTGCTTCAGTCAACAGGTTCTTCCTGCTTGATCTGGTTGGGGAGGATAGTGGGACTGAGGCTGATGAACAGGTGGCACATGGTCCTATTGAGACTGGCCTTCTGCCTTATGTGAAGGATGTAAAACAGAATATTGCTGGGCCTAGTGCTAGGCTCAGATCAAATAAATGAAGACCCTCTTCTGGAACTGTCAAGGGATTGGGAATCCTCCCACGGTCAGATCCCTTAGACATATTATTATGACCAAAAAGCCGGTTCTTGTTGGTATTGTTGAGCCAAGAATGAATTTTGAGAAGTGGAGTTCCTTTAGGTGGGAGTCCATGGGTTTTTCATTTGTTTCAAGTAATTTGCTTACTGGAAATTCTGAATCTCTGTGGGTGCTGAAACATGATAGCGTTGTGGTTAACTCAATGTTGAATGATTCTCAGTCTGTTACTTTATCATGCCGCTGTAACAATGTTTCAATTGCAGTGACGTTTGTTTATGCCTTCAACCTTTATACAAGAAGACGTGCACTGTGGAGAAGCCTTGCCGATGTTTCAGAGAGTATGACGAGTAATTGGGTTATTATTGGTGACTTTAACACTGTGCTTAGGCCTGGGGAAAAGACTGGGGAGCATTTCTGTCGTGTTGCAGCTTCTGATTTTTCTGCTTGCATTGAAAAATGTGGCCTGGTGGAGGTTCCAATTTCTGGTTCTGACTTCACGTGGAGCAGATACACGATTAATGGGAGACAAGCTAGCAGACTGGACAGATGTTTTGTTCATGTGCTGGATGGGAATAGGGCTCTTGATGTGGCTGGGAGAACTCTCCCATGGTTGCATTCTGATCATAACCCCTTGCTTATTGAAATTTCTGATAGCAATGCCAGAGTAGTCTCTCTGCCATTCAAATTTAATAATGCTTGGATTACTATCCCTGGATGCAGAGAGATTGTTCTGTATGTTTGGAAAACTAGTATTGTGGGCAGCTCATTACACATTTTATGTTGTAAACTGAAACTTGTAAAGGCCAGGCTGAAGCAATGGAGTAAGGAGTCCTTCTCCTCTATTGATAATGATATAAGAGAGGCTGAATGTATCCTTTCAGATTTTCAAGACAATGGTGCATCCCAGGAGGTTCCCTCTCCAGAGGAAATACAGGCTGCCTCAAGACTGGACAAGCTGCTGGCCCTTAAGGATAATCCGGTTCAGAACCAATCCAATGTGAGATGGCTGAAGGAAGGGGATAGGAACTCCAAATTCTTCCATTGCATTAAAAAAGAGAAGAAGGCCAGGAGGAGTATTACTGGCCTTAGCATTGATGGGAGGCTTTTTGATTCAGAGAATGATATTGTGGAGGCTGTGACAGGTCATTTTGAAAGGCTGTACTCAGATGTTGGACCTGACAATTCTGATAAAATTATACATTGTTTTGACCCCTCCATTGAGGACAATCAAAACAAGAGTCTCACTGATGTCCCTTGTGCAAAAGAGATACATGATGCCCTCTTCTTGCTGAATATTGATAGTGCGGCAGGCCCAGATGGTTTCACTAATAAATTTTTCATGTTCTATTGGGATATTGTGAATGTTGATGTCACAAATGCAGTGAATGAATTCTTCAGATCATCTTACATGCCATTTGGGATGAATTCAAATTTCATTGCCTTGCTCCCTAAAAAGGAAAATGCCCTCAATATCAAAGACTTCAGACCTGTTGCCATTGGGAATACAATACCAAAGGTAATCAGCAAAATTCTGGCCCTGAGGTTGGGTGGGGTTGCCAAGGAGATTGTCTCTGGAAATCAATTCGGATTTGTTCCCGGGAGGAACATCCAGGATTATCTTTTCACTACTTCTGAATGTGTTAATGTCATGAAAAGAAAGGTGAATTAGGGAAATATGGCTGTTAAGATTGATATCTCAAAAGCTTTTGACACCATAAGATGGAGTTTTCTGTTTACTATTCTTAAGAGGCATGGCTTCTCGCAGAGATTTATTGGGCTCATTGGATCCGTCTTATCTAGTGCTAGGCTGTCCATCTTGGTAAATGGGTCTCCTAGGGGTTTTTTTCAATGCTCAAGAGGTGTCAGGAAGGGTGATCCCCTTTCTGGTATGTTATTTGCTATTGCTGAAGACTATCTAAGCTGGTGCCTCAATGATCTTGCTAATTTTGGATGGTATCAATCAATGAAAATCGGAAAGGAGCTGTGTGCTCCTTCACACTTATTTTATGCTGACGATATTCTGCTTTTTGGGAAGGCAAGTGATGCCACCATCTCTTGTATAAAAGGAATTTTCTCTCATTATGAAGAGGTTGCTGGCCAGGCAATTAATTGGGGAAATTCCTATGTGTTTTTTGGGGATGGGCCTAGCTCTTCAAGGAAAAACAGAGTTGCGGCTAAGCTGGGAGTCAAAAGGGGTTCCCTCCCTTTCATTTATCTTGGGATTCCTCTCTTTTGGGGAAGGGTTAAAAGATGTCACTTAGAAAACATTTCCTTACAGATCACAAATCAGTTGTCGGGCTGGAAAGGGAAAAATATGTCCCAAGCTGGGAGAATCTGTCTTGTTAACTCAGTGATAACTTCAATGTTCGTTTATTCTTTTTCCATATACAAATGGCCAGGATCGCTGATAAAGGAGTTAAGTGCCAAAATCAGAAACTTTGTCTGGACTGGGTCAATTAATGAAAGGAAACTTGTAACTGTTGCCTGGAAAGACTGCACGAAGCCGGTTCAAATGGGCGGATTGGGCATTAAAGACGTTCGGATTTTTAATGACACTTTGATTGAGAAGTTTGTTTGGAGGCTGATTTAAACTCCTCATCCCTTCGTGGAGTTTCTTGCCGCTAGATTTCTTGGGAAATTGCAAAATGGATATGCCAGCTATGTGAGATCCTCGGTTTGGTCTGCTATTAAGAAAGCCTACTCTGATCTGATGACCGGTTCGAAGTGGTTAGTATGCAAGCAGTCCAGCCTGAATTGCTGGACCACCCCTTGGCTATCGCGGCCTATTTGTGATGACATCATCGTTCCACCATCTTTAAAGCATAAAACCATTGCTGACCTCGTGGCAGACCAGGCACTTTCTGAAATTCTGCCCAGCCAAATCAGAACGGAAGTTATGCAGTACCGTTTCACAGACCATGATATTATAGTTTGGACTCTGGATTTGAATGGGATTTTCCACACGAAGGTATGCTACAATTCTCGTTGTGAGACATCGACTCACCCCCCTAGATGGGTTTCTGATTTCACAAAGCCCTTCATTCCCCCGGCGTGCTCCCTGCTCATCTGGAAAATTTGGAAGAATAGGCTGCCTGTGCAGGCTCTATTGCAGCGCAAGGGGATGCATCTTGCCCCGGTTTGCTTTGTCTGTCTGGAAGAGGATGAGTCTCTCTCCCATGTTTTATTCTCATGCACACTTGCACGCAAATTATGGTGCTATATGCAGCAGATTTTTCGGTGCTGTTTTCAGTTTCAGTCACTTGAGGAATTAATGCAGGACATTAACATGGCAAATTTTAGTGAGCAGGTTCATGCTCTTATTTTGGCTGCAATAGTGGCTGTTATTGATTTCATTTGGAAGTCCAGGAATGACCTGCTGTTCAACAATATTCAGCCACGGTTTCATGATGGTGTCTTAATGATGCATCGTGCCGTTTGTACGGCCTCCAACATTCAAACTGGTTGCATGAAAAATGATGTTTCTGACCTGGTTTTGTTGAGATCTCTTGGTATTAATGGCAGGGCAAAGAAACCATTAATGGTGAAATATATCCGATGGATCCCTCCCCTACCGCGGTGGATCAAATTCAATGTCGATGGGGCCGCCTCAGGTGCTCCGGGGCCCTCTGGATGTGGTGGTGTTTTCCGCACGTATCGGGTGTTTGTAAAAGGCTGCTTTTTTCATTTCATTGGCAGTGGATATGCAATTGAAGCTGAGATTTGGGCCATTATGAAAGCGATCAGGTATGCTGTCCACTTTGGTTGGAATTTGATATGGATAGAGTCAGACTCGTCTGTTGCTGTCCAAATCTTGAAAGAGCGCTCGAGGAATGTTCCCTGGAAGATCCTTCTGGACTGGATTGATTGTCTTCGGCTTCTTGATTCACTCGTCATTGAAGTTTCGCATGTTTACCGTGAGGCCAATCAAGTAGCAGATGCTCTTTCGAAAAGGGAAATTAATGAGGGCACCTCCTGTTGGTCTTGTGTGTCGCCTGATTTCTGTGACCATTTTGTTCAGGCAAATTGATGTGGTGAGGTTTTTTCTCGGCTTTGTTGAGCGATTCCCTGATCTCCTGTTTGTACTCTTGCCACTTTATTTTATTTATTTATCTCAGGATCAGGTTCACCTGTCTCCTAGCTTTCTTGCTTTAAGAAATTATGACCGTTATATATATAATCGTTGGGGTTTTAAAAATAACCTTTGGGTTTCCGTTGATAGAGTTTATCTTTATATAAAATCTTGGTTTTTGTAATGCTCTTATAATATTTTGATATTTCAAATATTATAATATGTCTAAAATGTTTTTTTCAAAAAAATCATAGTTGTAAAATAAAAGGAATATTATTGAAAATAAATCTTGTTGTTTTTACAAAATCCTGATGGATACCTATATGGTTGAAAACTTAGTACTTTAAAATGTTATGAAAGTTATGTTTAAAGGGTATCTGTGATAATTGAAAAAATATATCTTATTGGATCTCTAAAACTATGTATTTTAAATTGGGGAAAACTATTGGTATTTTAAAAAGAATTTTATGAATCAAATAGTAGAGTATATTATAATTTGGTTTTTTGATTTTTTTGGGCTATTTACAAAGGTTTGGCATGTTAATGATGAAATATATTTATATCCTTTAAAAGGGTTATATGAAAGTGTAAAGTATTATACATAGCCTAAAATGTGATTTTAGATTTGAAAAATTTTAAAATGTTTATTTCATTGGATAAAAATTCAATTTTTACCAATATTCATATTTCACACTATATTGAAACTAAGTATGCTTATTCTATTTATTTTGTATATCAAAAAAAAATTATAAAAAAAATTAGGTTGGGACCGGGCCAAGCCGAGGGCATCCCTTGGGGACAAGCCCTCAAGGCCGAGATAGAGCCCCTAGGGACCCGAGGTACCACCAATCGGATCCCGAGCCGAGCATAGCTCTGTTCAGTCGCACGCGGGCCCGTGTATAAGGCCCGCGGCGTGCGTTGCGTAGGGTTGGGCTAAGGCCCGCATGGGGCCTGTGTATAAGGCCCCGGTGTGTGTGTGTGTTGGTGTTATTGCTCCGAAGGTAGCACGCTCTGAATTATAAACCATGCCTCATCTGCGGTTCGTTTCGATGTGGGACGCGTTCCGCGCGATCAGGACCATCCGATCGATTTCCGCTTCAATCTCATCCGTCTGTTCCTTAGTCGCGCGATCGCCCCGTTTGTTTTTCTCGTGACTGTCCGATCTCTCGCGAGATCTAATCTCGACCATTGGTTATTTAAAATTGCACAACCCATCTCCCACACCCCTCCAGTCGTCCGATCATTCTTGGACATAATCTGGGTCATCCTCTTCTCTCCCGCGTCGACCTCTCTAGCGTATTCTTCCTCACGTCGGGGTCCCACACCAGTAGGCCTGCACCCAAGGATGCCTCGACTTCTCCTTTGCACTGCTCCTCTTAACCCCCGCACACCCACCTCCTAGGCCACTGTTTCTTCACCTTCCCCATGACGGCCTACCCTTTAGGCGAGTCACCATATTGCACCAAATCCCTACTTAAACCCTCCTGCCTCATGAAGCCCGGCGGCTTCTCCTCCTCCTTCCCTCCCTCGAACTCCCAGCAAGCCAGCGACGTACCTCCGGTCCGAACTTCCCCCTCATGCAAGTTAAGGGTGATTTCATGCTTAGTTTTTGTTTTGCATCCACGGTATATACAGTTTATATATGTACATATAAACTTGATACGAACCCCTCGGTTTGTATGGTCTTCAAGGGGTTTTTTCCATCAGGTTTTTGGTAGGGATCATATGGGAGGATCTCCCCCTTTTTTTAAACAATGCAGTTTTGCAGAACCTAAAACCTATATGTATGTATAATGTGTATATACAGTTTTTATATATATAATTTTACATCGATTATTTTTTTTTAGCTTTTTATCAACCTATGTATCTTTTAAAAGACAGGACCTTCGGGTACGTTAAGTTTTGATTATTTTCCTTTCGGTTTTATTTCATAAAACCTATACATAAATAAATATTTAAAATATCCAGTTTTTTATATGTATATAAATATATTTATAACCCAAACTCAAGCTATTTTCGGATTTCCAAAATGATCCAGTATGTTATACTAGGCATTATATATTAATGGGGGTTGTTTGAAACTGTTTTACCATGAAAACCCCCTCTTTGTAAAATTTGTATATATATATCTATGTACTCATATACATGTAGACCAATAAAAATCAAATTTATGATTTTAAGGGATGGGTATAAACCTTTAAGTAAATTCTTATTTTATGAAAATCATGTTTTATTAAAGAAGCTTATTTGACATCGCCCATGATGTGTTTTACGATAAAGGGTGTATTTTGGCTTGATTAAAATATGTTAGAGGGTTTAGGAATTTTGGGACCTTGTTATCATGTTGTGTCCATTTATTATCTTATTATGCAAAGAAACTTCTTTGGTGAATGTTATTAGCTAATCAATCTATGGTTTAATGACCTGTTTATCACCATAACTAATGGCAAGTGTTTTCTTTAAGAATTTCATTTCCATGAAATAATAATTTTTAAAGATCTATTATTTATTATATCATCTTTTTATATGCTTTAATAATTAGCTTGTGTGCAAATGATGTTTACTAAAATATGTATGCCTTTGATTAGTTATTGACATATTTTACAATGTTAACTGTCATATCATGTATTAGTAAAATGTGTAATAGTTCCTTATTTATTTTAATTATTATTGTACATATTACATGCTTATGACATGTCACGATAATGAACTAATAAATTAGATTACCCAAAGTGGTATGGGACACATTGGGTAAAATGAAAATAAATGAGTTATTCAAGGTGGTATGGGACATCTTGAATATACAAACCATTTAAGTAAAGTATGAACGATGTGGCTCACATGATAATAAAGGAAAATTTAAGGGTGCGCCCTGATAGCGCTCCAATGCATTGAGTAAAGATGTAACCACTAGAGATTACAATTTTAACAATACCTTGGGGATGGACCTTGGTAATTTTTAATGACACCTTGGGGATGGACCTTGGTGATACAGAAATGATTGTCTAAGTTAAATTTTGAAGCCACATAATTCAATTTATGTTACAAGTTATTTTCAAGATAAAATGCCCATTCTTTCACGACCATTGCCTTTATGTTTTTATAAAGTTCATTTTTTCCACTAGTATAAGTTTGGAGCATGATTTTTGTTTATCACTTAGTAAGATAGTAACCAGCAAATAAAATTGAAGTTGTTTTCTTATGAGAATCTCTGATTATGCATTACTCTTAATTGTTTAATTTTATGCTTAAGTAATCACATGTCGTACTTGTTTATGATGACCATTATTACTTCTTTTAGAAATGTCATAAGTGTTTCATATATTTCTTGAAAATCTTGATTGAGAATTTTGATGTTATGTGTTACGGTTTTCCTTAATAGAATGTTCTACAAATAATTTTAAACGAATGTTTTCAAAAAGTTACACTGTTTTTTTTTAAACCCCCTTACTGAGTATTTCAATGCTCACCCTATGTTTTCTTTTAAAAATTTTCAGGTATCAGCTTTTAAAAGATGAATCGTTTCAGAAGTTGTCGGTTTCCCAGAACCCGAACCGCACATGATCCTATGTATGGGACATGATGTGTAGTTTATCAGTGCATGTTTTATTTAAAAACAACACATCATGTTCAGAAGGCACCGGCTCCTGGGTTTCTAGAGTCGGGGTCCTCGCAATATTTTACCAGGGTTGAAACTCAATGCATGGGATATAAGTTTGTTCATCAACTATTGATGGCTTCATCAGATAGTTTAACAGTGTATTAGAGGTTTCTCAAGTCAACGGGAGTTTGACAGACAATATTGGAGGTTAGTGTAACTTGTTCATCAGATGAATACCTTTATATATATAAATAGAGACCCATATCTAATGTGTGGTTGTTTTATTCTAAGATTATGTGAGTTTCTTAATTCATTTTCTAAGACTTTGTAAATTGGAGAGGAAGTGAGCGATGTGTTTTGTATTCACTTATATCTTCTTAATGAAAATGTTTTTAGTGTTCTCCCATAAATTTAGGGTATTCATTCAAACCATGTCAATTTTATTTGTCTATTTTTTTAATATTTTTGTGAAATGTGGGTTAAAATGGAGATTAGGTGTGATCTCGTCCTAGTTTCAATTCACATACTTGAGATGTGTCGGTTATCAAAAAATAATCTATCATGTAGTTCCACTAGTGTTTGTTTGGTGGAGTTTTTAGCTTTCCCACTATGCATATAGAGGTGATAAAACTAACATTTTTAAAGTGTACCATGTTCTTATTGGGTCCATTTAGTGATCGAATAGAGTGATCATAGTGGATTTTATTCTCTTCAAGTGGTATCAAAGGGATTAATTCTACTTTACTCATATAATTAAAGCTTTTCCTATCCTTGTATTACAAATTGATTGATTTCAGTTGGTTTTATTGTTATCGAGAGGAATGAATTTAGATGAAGGTAATGTTCATATCGACAATTTATATAGAACAAATTTTAATTTTTAGAGAATGAAACCATAGAATCCTTTGATATAGGAAGATATGGATGCTTATTTGTTTGGTGTATATCTTGAGAAGGAGGACAATAAGGAATGAGAGTGGTTGGATAGGAAGGATTTAGCCTTGATAAGAATGTCATTCACTTGGAATATTACTTTCAATATTCGAGAGAAGAAAACTACTATAGAGGTTATAAAATAATTAGATGGCATGTATGAAAATCCAAGAGCTCTTAACAAAGTTTTCATCATACAAAGATTGTTTAGATTTAGGTTATTAGAGATAAGACCTAAATAAGATCACTTTAATGACTTCAATATGATAAAAGGGATGTTTGAATTGTTATAGGTAACTTTTATAGATGATATATGGGCTTTGATTCTTTTTTCTTCACTCCCAGAAATCTAGGATGTCATGGTGACAATAGTGAGAAACTATAGTGGGAAGATAGGTGTTGTGTTTAATGAAATTTGAAACTTGATCTTGAATGAGGAGTTAAAGAAGAAGGAATTCCAAGATCTATCCTAAAGTGCACTCAATACTACCTAATGTGGGTGGTCACGACAACAAAAGTATCATCAGAAAAATAAATCTTCAAATGATAATTCCCAAAGTATAAGCTAAGGAAAACTAACTAGTATAGGTCCTACATTTTGGATTTATGTGGAAAAGGAACATATTGAGAAAGAATACATGAACAAAATAAAGACTTCTATTTATAGATAAACAAACTCTGTTAGTACAATGAATGGAGGCACTAACTTGTTACTAAGTGTGATTATTCTAAAAGACTCATGGGTTATTGACTCAGGTGAATCTTTTCATTCAACTAGTGAGTGAGGGTTCATGGTTGGTTATTTATTGGGAAGCTTGTGAATGGTGTATATATTAAATGATGGAGCTTTTAATATAGTTGGGAAGGGATGTGTTAACTTTAAAATGAAAAATGGAATTGTATTGAGACTGAATGATGTTATAAATATTCCAAGTCTCCATAATAATCTCATATCAGTGGGACAACTTGATGATACTGGTTACAAAATGAATTTTTTGAATGGAGTTTGTAAGATCAAAAGAGGGTCCATTTTGATTGCTCACAGAGTAAATAATGGAACCTTGTATTTGAACTAATGTAAGGATGAAGTTATAGTGATTAGAATCATTTTATTAGATGATCCATAAATATGGTATTATAGGTTTTGTCTCCTCAGTGAAAATAATTTGAAAGTTTTAGTGTTAAAATACATACTTAAACTCAATAACACAAACATTGGGAGATGTGAGAGTTGAATATTAGGGAAATAAAAGATATTTACCTTTAACTTGGATGGTAGAAAGCTAAGTAATTGAAAGATAAAACCTTTTCATTTTAATGTTTAGGGACCCACCATAGTTCACTCGAATGGAGGATCACTGTACTTTATAAACTTTATTAATGATTATACTCAAAAGGTATGGGTTTACTTCCTAAGGAATAAATATAATGTCTTTTAGGTATTTATTCATTGGAATGTTTTGGATAAAATAGAGTGTAAATTAAAGTTTAAGTTTCTCTGGATAGACAACCGTGGGGAGTACATCAGACCCAACATTCATAACTCTTGTCATAGGAAGGGCATCGGGCATGAGAAGAAATTTCCAAGAACTCTATAAAAAATAGAGTAACTAAAAGGATAAATTAGACTCTATAATAAAAAAATTTGAGTATGAGACTTCACTATGGAATGCCTAAGATAATTTGGGTAGGATCTATAAATACAGCAACATATTTTATTAAAAGAAGTCTTAATTCAGTTATGGGATAAGTTCCACCAAAATACATTTAGTTCGATAAAAGACTAGAGGTGAATCATATTAATGTATTTGGATGTAACACATATTATCATATTGATGCTAAAGAAAAATATTAGTTAGAGGAGAAATCCAAGGTGTTCTTTCTCATCGGATATGGGGATGAGAATTTTTTATATTGTTTGTGGGGTGATAAAAAGAAACAAATCATCTAAAGAAGTGATTTTTTTTCAATTAAGGACTTATATGGAAATATCAAAACTTGGATAAGAAGAAATTTGAGGTTAGATCAACTATTTCAGTTCAAGATTATTAGAAAAATGTTATCAGACAAACTTTATGTTCTAAAACTTTAGGGGGAAGCTTCAAAGGTTGGAAATCCGATATTTTGTTTACTAGATATAGAAAGTTTAGACATATAACTACCAGAAAGATAGGTTTCATCGGATGAACCTAAGGTTGTTCTAATAAGATCTACTCATGTTAGAAAAATAGTTCATAGGTTTGGAGATATGAATTTTCTACTTCTAATAGATGTAAGGGAGCTAAAATTTTTGGAAGAATAAACTACTCTTAGAGACTAAAAACTATGGGAGTCATCCATGGAAGAGAAAATGAATTCCTTAAATCTAAAAAATATATGAGATTAAGTTGAAATATTGTAACGACCCGACCCGAAATCCATTAATCGGTGCTCCAAGACAGTTCACCACAAGGCCTCAAGCGTGCCTCCCTGTACGCCAGAGGCTGTCGACTAGCAGCGAGGGCCTAGGGTGTGATAGTGGGGAGACTATGCCCTCATAACAGAGTAATAAATAGCAGAAATAACTAAGTATCATACACAGAGGAAAGTAAACAGAGTACAGAAGCAATAAACAATTGAAATAGAACAAGATGAAATAGTGAAATGTTGTAAAATCCCAAATAGCTATGTAATACAATACAATACTGGTCACCCACTAGGTCGACCATATAGATATAAGTAAAAAAGAAACTAAAAGTAAAAGTAAAGAGCTTAACTACTAACTCCAAGCCAATCCACGTACCTGATCTCCAAACATTGTCGAACTGCAGCAGCCTGATCAGTAGAACCACTCGAGCAGCTCCGCTCGATCATGCAAGACTGGGCCTCAGCCCTATCCACCATACAACTCATGCTCAACCTAAAAATCAGGCATAAGGTATACACTTACACCAATATGCATGTGTATGGGTGAGAAATAATCTCAGTAGGGCACCCCGACAAGCAACCTATAACTGTGTTGCTAAAGTGTATGCAATAGTAATGTGCTCAACCTAGCTGGAACACAACAAAAGGAAGTAAACCAAATGTGCAACCACAGTCAAACTCAGGGTATGTAATCCCTATCAACTGGGCAAGTGCCTCCATGGATATTCATATCTATATACTTACACATGTATAGTCTCATGCCTATACACATATACATAAATATGACTATTCATGATTAGGTGAAACAAATAACAAGAAACCACATCAGTAGTCGATCATTGGGACCATAAGCCCGATCCCCTGGATATCCTGTGCAAGGGAATTGATCCGGATGTCATGCCACTCAAGCCATGTATCATTAAGTCGATCTATGGGTCTGTAATCCCATCAACATGTACCTACTTTGGCCAACGCTAGAATTATATCTCTGAACAAGCTAAACAAAAACAAGTAACCCTATAGGAAGTACTCACATCCTATCACCTCTGGTTCAACCAATCAAACACAAGAAACCCTCTAGGAAGTACTCACAGTCTATCCCCTCTGGTTCATCTTTAGCAAAGACTCTTTGAGGAAGCACTCACCATCAATTCCCCCTATAGTCTCATATCAGTAACTAAAAGGCACTCTAGGGAAGCACTCAACATCCAATTCCCCCTATGGCCCACATCAAGGAACTACATACACTCTGAGGGAGCACTCAACGTTCATCCCCCCTGTGGTCTCACAATGTAAAAGTAAATAGACACTCTATAGAATCCCTCTACGTCCATTCTCCCTATGGTCTACTACACCAGGTTCTCACAGCCCTATGTTAATCAATCGTGCACAATGATATATGGCAGCCAAAGTAAACCTCAAGAACTACTTGGATAGAAGTCTACAAAATATCACAGCATGTCAGATAAAATCACTCCATTCTAACAAAACTAGGCATGGAAAACAAATCAGCCTAACAGGAAAAGCTAGACCAAACGGTCAATATCAAGCAACATGGGAAAACACATCCACAGCAAGGTAAATAACCCTATTCAAAATCAAACCACATCTACTCAGGAACACGGGGAATAGTAGGCATCTCAATGAATGAGAAAGACGCCTTGCATCAGGCTCAATAGCCACCAACCAAGAAGCACCTCTGGTAACCACTATAAGATCAGCAAACCAAGTTAGATATAAACAAACGAGTGAGGGTGGCCCAAACTCCCAACCCAATAATACATCCAAATCCCCAAGGGGTTACCATTTTGGCACGAGTTCTAGGTGACATCTGAACACCATCTCTACCCAAACCTGATGTAACAACTCAGGGTCGGTCAAGTCACCCACTGGGTCCCTCAAGTCAAACACTGAGGAGGCATCATACTCAGGATCCTCCAGGTAAACACGAGTGAAGGCATCCTACACGGGATCCTTAGTAAAGAGTAAGGGAGGAATCCTACATAGGATCCTCAAATGAAGGAAAATATAGGCATTACATAACATGGGTACTCTCAAAGGAAAAATAGGAGAGAGATCCTATAAAGGACTCCCTAGGTCAGCACACAAGTAATGGCATCCCTTAGGGGATCCTTGGAAGTGCCCGGTCTCACGGCCTCATAGGCCAGAAGGGAAATTATCACAAGGTGAGCGTCCTCTGTATCATAGGTTACATGAGATAACTCACAACTCATATCATATTAAAGGTCTCGAGTAAGTTGGTCTGAACACCCAACCCATCATCCACGCTAAGCCTCGCTCTCAGGTGTCAACTGAACTCGATAACTGGAGGAAGAACCTCTCCATTTAGATATAAAACCCCAAAACACCATTTATATGACCTCTAAATTTAAAAAGGATTCTACCATTGTGATATACGTGTAAAAACGCTCAAAATAGACTACTCACATGCCTAATTCTGACTTCCAGGGCATAAGTTATCCCAAAACTACTAAACTAAAGTAGTACATGGCCAGAACACATGGCCAGACCCATGGGGTCTGCCTATGTAATAGTAAACGGTGTGTAATTTACTGTACATGGAGTGTACTGTTCAAAAAAAATCACTTCTTGTGTGTTTTCACCCGAACACGTTCCCATGTGCCACTACACGGTGTGTACTTATAGTACATGGCGTGTACTTATAGTACACGACGTGTACTCCTTAAAAACCACTATTCTGTGTTCTATTTCACATGGTCGGTCACACGGCCACCCACTATACAGCGTATAATCAAAGTACACAATGTGTACTTAAGAAAAATTTGTCTTCCCCAAACAAGAGGAACACACGGCATGTTCCCCAGGAACACACGTCGTGTATTCTAGGTTTTCTGACGGGAAATCCCTCAAAACACCTGAAACGCCCGTTTTCGCCCCCGAAACAATAGATTCAGCCTCAAGGGGAAACAAGTAAGAAATATAAGGATTTAAAGACTTAAAAAACATTTTTAAAGGGGATATATGGCAAAAACATAAATGGACCTGCCTTTGGGCGTAAACCGCCGAAGCTTCGGTTGATTTCACGGCTCACGGTTGTCGCACGCCGACTCAGTGCGTCGAGAGCTTCGAATCGGTACCCCTCTTTCCTCCCAACTCTCTCTCTTTATAAAACTCCTATTTCTCCCATATTTCATAGTCAAGTAGGAGGCGTAGGAGATGTGTGCAAGGAGGAGGAGGAAAGAAGAAAAGGAAGAAAAAAAAGGAAAAGGAAAAGAAGAAAAAGGGGCATGGGCCGACCATGGCACCCGACATGAGTTTATGCCTTCCCTAGGATAAAATTCACATTCCGGAATCAATGGAACAGATGGAATCTCAATACAATGCTCCGTTTAAAATTTATTTCCAAAAGAACTTACACAAATAAATTAATATTTAATTTAATAATATTAAATATTAAATATTCCGCCAAAATTCAAACAGCTTAGATTTCCAAAAAACTCATGTCCTAGGGTAAAATACCTATTCTGGGACCAACGGAGTTGTCAGAAAAATTATCTAAGATCAGATGGTAGGTGAAAATGACCATTTTACCCCTCATGAGCATCTAACAGTAAAAATTCAAATTTCTGCTCAAAACGACAGTCCGTAAAAACACAGGTTCTTACAAACTCTCCATCATAAGCCTTATAGTCCTCGAGAAGCCCAGTGAAAGGACCAACAGCCATGCTTCCAACCCGAGCATCTGCACAGCCAAGCTATCTAGACCATCCAACGACCAGCCTTATAGCATTAACAACCACCTTCTACATAGAATATATTCAACTATGACCAAACTGGTACTCCCCACCATAGGAATACCCTTGTCGTCATCTTAAGAGAAAACTCTAAGCTCAAAAGCTCCTGGAAAACACTGAAGTTTAACCTAAACAAGGAAAACCACCCTCAAAGGGCCAATGGTTCACTCCCCACCATATGGCTTTCCTTACACCACTCCAAGAGCACAAACGGAACAGGTTCCATCCTCAACAGGGGTGAACATTAAGAAAGAAAAAGGAGCTCGATGTAGGGTTGAAGCTCTCTCAGCATACTCAAGACGAATCAAGATAGCGCATGATCGTCTCTTACAAAAGTACACTAAGATTTCACCGAAGGCATGTCCAGCTCCCTCCGATCCACACTAACATCCTACCAAAACCTGACCAGGATTAAAGCACGGGTCAACCATTTCATGGTAATCTGGCATTTCACAGTGTCACCTATAAAACATAAGTAAATTCCAACACAACTTCCAGGATCTGAGTCCACATAAAGTCTTGAAACACTGGTCCTCAACTCGCACCTAGACACTCACCAATTTAGATTCAAATGATGCCACCCGCAACAGAAACATCAGAAACACTGGTCAACCAGGCTAGGCACTTGAACAGTACTGCCCATCAAAGCCAGTCGCAAAAAACAAGCACCGCCAAAGGGAATTGGAAAACATGGGCCAACCATTCTCACATAGTTTTCCATAGAACGGAATAGACATCAACCTACAAGGGTTCGAGTCAAAACCAAGGGTCTCTAGGTCTTCCACCTATCCCTACAGAAAAAGCCTCACAACTGGGTCACAAGGTCTAACCACCTAGCCCAAAATATCCAAAACCTCTCAGAAGACAATAAAGATAACAATGACCAAAGAAATTCAAAACCAAAACACAAACTATAAGGGCTCTGATCCTCTCCAAGCATCCTAAGAAGGAACTACTCCCTGGAGTTCACAACCCAAGTATAAGAGAAATTGAACTGACACTCATCGAGTATCCATATAAGGAAATAACACAAGGAGGTCCAGTTCACAAGAAAAGTCTTGGTATCTATCGACGTCATACTCATAGATTTGACTAGATAACCATAGACCTGAGAAACAACACCCAATAAGGGGTTAAACAGAAAGGAATCACATGCCTCATAGACCAACTGGGGTCACTACACTACCTGTGCACGAGGACTGAGTCATCAGCCTCATCAAAAATGCCTCAAAGTAGATCCACGTAACCTACCATCAGAGTAAAAAGTATGTGTAATCATACCAAAAGGTCTCATTCATTAGTAAAAAAATAGAGTAGCAGGCCTATATGATGTGAATCCTACATGCCTAGTATGATGCATGAGACGCCTCTTGCCTTTTCTGATTAAGATTCAAAATCTATCTCTGGCCTCTTACCAATGGACAAGATCCAGAGATCCATAGTAAATAAAAACACCACACAACATGTGTGTCTCTTAAGAAAAAAATCGTATACAACTATAACATCGCAAAATCAGAACAGTAATCTCAATCCCTGGAAACCAGGACTCCTTACCGGAACAGGTGTTCTCAACGCACCAGTCCGATATCCATCACAGGTTCCAACACATTCCTAAAATTCCTATCTACCATATCCCAAATAGTAAAGACCAGGAAAATAAAACTCCTCTGATGCTACTTTGTAACGACCTGACCTGGAATCCACTAACCGGTGCTCCGAGCCGGTTCACTATAAGGCCTCAACCGCGCCTCCCCGTATGCTAAAGGCTTCCGACTAGAAGTGAGGGCCTAGGGTGTGATAGTGGAGAAACTATGCCCTCATACCAGAGTAAGAAACATCAGAAATTACTAATTATCATACACAGTGGAAAGTAAATAGAGTATAGAAGCAATAAACAACTGAAATAGAACAAGCTGAAATAGTGAAATGTTGTAAAAGTCCAAACAGTTATGCAATACAATACAACACTGGTCACCCATCGGGCCGACCATATAGATACAAGTACAAAAGAAACTGAAAGTAAAAGTAAAGGTCTCGACTATTAACTCTAAGCCAATCCATGTACCTGATCTCCAGACACTGTCAAACTATAGCATCCCGATCAGTAGAACCACTCGAGTAGCTCCACTCGATCATAAAACATTGGGCCTTAGTCCTATCCACCATGCAACTCATGCTCAACTTGAAAATCTGACATAAGGTCTACACGCACACTGAGGTGCACGTGCAGGGGTGAGAAATAATCTTAGTAGGACACCCTGAAAATCAATCTATAACTGTTTTGCTAAAGTGTATGCAACAAAAATGTGCTCATCCTAGCTGGAACACAACAAAAGGAAGTAAACCAAATGTGCAACCATAGTCAAACTCAAGGTATGTAATCCATGTCAACTAGGAAAGTGCCACCATGGATATCCATATCTATATACGTACACATGTATAGTCCCATACCTATACACATATACATAAATATGACTATTCGTGAGTAGGTGAAACAAATAATGAGAAACCACATCAGCAGTCAATCCTTGGGACTATAAGCCCAATCTCCTCGACATACTATGCAAGGGCATTGAGCTGGATGTTGTGCCACCCAAGTCATGTATCATTAAGTCTATCTATGGGTTTATAATCCTATCAACATGTACCTGCTTCAGCCAACACCAGAATTATATCTCTGAAAAGGCTAAACAAAAACAAGTAACCCTATGGTAAGTACTCACAGCCTGTCCCCTCTAGTTCAACCAATCAAACACAAGCAACCCTCTGGAAAGTACTCATAGTCTATCCCCTCTAGTTCATCTTTAGAAAAGACTCTCTGAGGAAGCACTCACTATCAATTCCCCCCATAGTCTTGTATTGGTAACTAAAAGGTGCTCTGGGGAATCACTCAACGTCCAATTCCCTCTTGTGGCCTGCATCGAGGAACTACAGACACTCTGAGGGGGCACTCAACATCTATCACCCCTATGGTCTCGCAACGTAAAAGTAAACAGACACTCTAGAGAAGCCCTCAATGTCCATTCTCCCTATGGTATACAACACCAGGTTCTCATGGCCCTGTGTAAGTCAATCGTGCACAACGATATATGACAGCCAAAGTAAACCTCAAGAACTACTTGGCTAATAGTCTACAGCATATCATAGCATGTCAGATAAAATCACTATATCCTAACAATACTGTGCATAGAAAACAATGCATCCTAACAGGAAAATCTAGACCAAACGATCAATATCAAGAAACATGAGAAAACACATCCACAACAAGGTAAATAACTCTATTAACAATCAACCCACCTCTACTCAGAAACATAGGCATAGTAGGAATCCCAATAAACGAGAATGACACCTCGTGTTAGGCTTAACAGCCACCAACTAGGAAGCACCTCTGGTAACCACTACAGCATCATCAAACCAAGTCAGATATAAACAAACGAGTGAGGGTGGCCCGAATTCCCAACCCAATAATACATCCAAATCCCCAAGGGGTTACCAGTTTGGCACGAGTTATAGGTGACACCCAAACACCATCTCTACCCAAACCTGACATAACAACTCAGGGTCAGTCAAACAATGGGCACCCACTGGGTCCCTCAATTCAAACACTAAGGAGGCATCATACTTGGGATCCTCTAGGTAAACACAAGCGAAGGCATCCTACACGGGATCCTTAGTGAAGATTAAGGGAGGAATCCTACATGGGATCCTCAAATGAAGTAAGATATATGCATTCCATAACATGGGTCCTCTCAAAGGAAAAATAGGAGAGAGATACAACAAAGGACTCCCTAGGTCAGCACACAAGTAAAGGAATCCCTTAGGGGATCCTTGGAAGTTCCTGGTCTCACGGCCTCATAATCCAGAAGGGAACATATCACAAGGGGAATGTCCTCTGTAGCATAGGTTACATGAGATATCTCACAACTAATCTCATATTAAAGGTCTTAACTAAGTTTTTCTGAACACCCAACCCATCATCCACACCAAGTCTCGCTCTTAGGTGTCAACTAAACTCAATAACTCAAGGAAGAACCTCTCCATTAAGATAGAAACCCCAAAAACACCATTTATATGACCTCTAAATGTCAAAAGGATTCCACCATTGTGATCTGTATGGAAAAATGCTCATAATAGACTACTCACATGCCCAATTCTGACTTCCAGGGCATAAGTTATCCCAAAACTACTAAACTGAAGTAGTGCATGGCCAAAACACATGAACAGACCCATGGGGTCTGCCTGTGTAATAATACACAGTGTGTACTCCTTAAAAACCACTATTCTATGTTCTATTTCACACGGCCGATCACACGGCCACCCACTACACAGCGTGTACTCAAAGTACAAGATGTGTACTTAAGAAAAATTCTTCTTCCCTGAACGATAAGAACACATGGAATATTCCCCTATAACACACACCGTGTATCCTGGGTTTTCTGACGGGAAATCCCTCAAAACGCCTAAAACGCCCCTTTTCACCCCTGAAACAACAGATCTGTCCTCAAGGGGGAACAAGTAATCAATATAAGGATTTAAATACTTAAAAAAATATTTTTAAAGGAGATCTATGGTGAAAACATAAACGCTCCTACCTTTGGGCAGAAACCGTCGAAGCTTCGGTTGATTTCACGACTCACGGTTGTCGCACGCTGACTCAGTGCATCAAGAGCTTCAAATCAGTATCCTAATTTCCTCCCAACTCTCTATCTTTCTCAAAATAAAATTTCTCCCATAGGTAATGGCCAAGGAGGAGGTGTAGGAGATGTGCACAAGGAGGAGGTGGAAAGAAGAGAAGGAAAAAAAGAAAAGAAAAGGAAAAGAAGAAAAGGGGGCCCAGGGCGGCCCCGGTGCCCGACATGAGTTTATGTCTTCCCTAGGACAAACTCCCTATTCTGGACTCAATGAATCATATGGAATCTTAATATAATGCTCATTTTAAAATTTATTGCCAAACTAACTTACACGAATAAATTAATATTTAATTTAATAATATTAAATATTAAATATTCCGCCAAAATTTGAATAGCTCAGATTTCTACCAAACTCCTATCCTAGGGTAAACTCCCTATTTTGGAACCAACAGAGTTGTTAGAAAAATTATCTATGATCATATGGTAGGGTAAAATGACCATTTTACCACTCACGAGCATCCAACGGCAAAATTCAAATTTCTGCTCAAAACGACAGTCCGGAAAAACACAGGTTCTTACAAATACCATAAGTAAAATTAAATCTAGAAAATAAATGGGTTTTTTGTTTGAAAGAGGAAGATGATGTAAGTGAAAGATACAAACCAAGTCTATTGGTGAAGGTTTTTTAGTAAGAATAATGGATTGAATTTTCTAAAATTTCTCACCAGTGGTGAAGCATGCATACATTTAACAATGCATAACATTATTACGTCATATGATATAAACTTTGAGTATATTTATGTAAAGAAAAATTTTCTTTATGGGGATTTATAGGATGAAATTTACATGGTTTGACCCAAGAGTTATGAAGTTCATTAGAAGTAGGATTTTGTTTGTAAGTTTAAACGAAGTCTTTATATCTTGAATAAACCACCAAAATAGTGGAATTGGAAGTTCAGAACTTTAATTCTTGAGAACAGATTTATTTTATGTGATTATAATCATTATTGTTACTAAAACCAATGTAATAATGGAACATATATCATACTTTTGTTGTATGTTGATGATATGTTGATTACTGGTCTAGATTCTTATTGAATTAAGGAATTGAAGAGGAAGTTGTCCTAAATGTTTGAAATGAATAACCATGTGCAATATAAGAATATCTTGAGGATGAGAGTTAATATGGATAAAAAAATTAAACTTTGGTTTTATCCTAGATGAAATACATTAGTAAGTTCATTGAAAGGTTCAAAATGATTGGTTGTAAACCAGTCTCAAACCCCCTTGCCAGACATTTAAAACTTTCTAAATTCCTGGAACCATAAATGAATCGAGAAGTTCATAACATGGAAAGGGTTATCTTTTCTTTAGTTGTTAGAAGTTTTATATATGCAATTGTTTTCACATGGCTAGACATTGATTCTGTAGTGGGAGTTGTTAGTGGTTTCATGTCAAATCCTAGAAGGAATCATTTGGAAGATGTGAAATGGATCATTCAATAATTTAAAGGATCATAAGATACAACTTTATGTTTTGAAGATGATAATCAGTTGGAGGGTTTTGTAGATGAATATTTTTCTGAAGACAAGGACTCATGGAAAAGTAAAACAAGTTTTGTGTTTAATTTTTGTGGAACAATGGTCAATTGGATGCCTTAGTTGCAGAAAGTTGTTACTTTATCCATAATGAAATTAGAGTATGTTTTTACTAAATAAGAGGGAAAAGGGTTGATATGGTTGATGTGATAGATGAAGGAACTCGTAAATGGATTAAATAGAGGAAGGTTATTCTGTTATACTCAGAGTATCATAAATATTTCTTGTGATCCAATGTTTCATGCAAGAACAAAACAAATTGATCTAAAATATCACTTTATATGAAGTTTATTGGAAGATAAAGTTTTAAAGATGCATTTATAGTAATTATAATCCCACTGATATGTTTAAAAATGTGATAGTATAGGAAAATATGTGGCAACATTATTCTTTAGTAGGAATCAAGTGATCAGATGGAGTAGATAACATTTCATACATCAGACACGGGATAAAATCAGGTGGATGGTTCAAGGAGGTTGAAATCTTGGATTAATTTTCAAGTGGGAGATTGTTGAATTTTGTGAAAGTTATTTAATTTCACCAGATAGAGTTTCATGTATATAGATCACTGGATAGAGGTTTCCCGTTGAACTATTTTAGAGAGTTTGAGTAAAAAAGTTTCACTGGATAGACTTGCATTGGGAAAAGTCCACCAAATAGAGTTTTCATAAGTGGATTTCATAGAGGTTGTAACTCAATTCTTAGGATACAATCTTGGTCTCTGAATATTGATGGTTTCATTAAAGGGTTCAACAGTTTATCAGAGGTTACTCAGGTTAACGATAGGTTGAACATGAATCTCGAAGGTCGTAGCAACTTGTTTACCGAATAAATACCTCTATGTATAGAGGTTCTATCCCAACTTTAATGTGTGGTTGTTTTATGTTAAACTAATTTGATTTTATGGCTTCATTGTCTGAGATTTTTTGAATTGGATAGGAATTGATTGATGCATTTTGTATTCACCTGCATCTCCTTATTTAAAATGTTTGTAGTGTTCTCCTATGGATGTAGGATGTTTTACTAAACCACATAAATTCTCTTTGTACATTTTTTTTCTTCTTGTGTGAAGTGTGTTTAGTGATTTTATGTGTTTATTAGGTGGTATCTTATCCTATTTTTAGTTCATAAACTCAATATGATTTGGTAATTGAATAATACTTTATTCAATAGTTCCAATGGTGTTTATCTAGTGGTTTTTGAGCTTTCCTACAATGCAGGCAGAGGTGAACAAATAGACATCCATTTGGTGTATGTTGTACTTATTGTGTCTATCTAGTGATCAGAAAGATTTCTCCTGGTGTCCTTTGTTCTCTTCACATTTGTCTTATGTCCATGAAGACCACATTTACAAGTAATAAAGTTAGGATTAAAAATATCTAACATAGGGATTATATAGAACAAGGATTAAGGAAATCAATAATAGAGATTAAAATTAAAAAACTAGGGTTTTAAAAATCATGAATAGGGTTCATGACATTTCCCTAGAGAATCATTTATTATCTTGAGGATTTCAAATTACAAATTTATAAACTTTACTATCACTACTAACTTTAAAAACATAAAAAAGTGGGAATCAAGTTCGATCCATAGTGAATGGGAAGAAATAACTTATAATGTTTTAGGAATTTAGAAATTGATTGATTGATTGATGTTTTGAAAATAGAGTGAACGAAATAATGAAGAAAATAAATTGGGTTTTTATTATTAAGTTTGGAAAATTGTGATGGGGTTTTTGAGATTTAGGGTTCAAGTGAAAATGGATTTATAAATTAAATTGGTTAATTTATGTTTTGTTTCGGAGTATATATGAGAGAGATATAATGATCATGGTATCCCCTTCTTAATGTAGAAATCCCCCTTTTCTCATGGTCATGTACTTTAGGGTAGTATTAAATCAAGTTTGTCTTGATACCATATTTAAACTTAATTTCTATAGACTATTCAATGGTCTTGAAATAGTTTAGGGTAATTAGTTTCACAATTTAAGAGGGTTTCTTTCTAGATTTTCACTTAATGGTCATGAGAAAATAAAAATAAAGAGATTGGAAATGAAATTTATAAATTGTGGCAACCCAAAGCATAAATAAAATAATAAAATATAATCCAACCCCCCCCCCCCATTATCTACATCACCTAGAACAAAGTGGGGTTTACCCATCGTTTTAGTAATTATGGAGTAATAGGGAAGGAGAAATAAAAAAAGAAAACATAAAGAAAATATGGAGAGAAAGAATTGGTGGAGGACTCTACAGAACAGTACCTCACCCCAAGATTTAGTATCTAGATCGATCTTTGGCGGCAACAGCTAGTTATTCTATTTATAAGAATTATGGATGCTCATGTTGGATTTAATTTTCCATAAATATGGTCATTTATGAATCTCAGGTCAATCTCTATGTCTAATGGTCATTCTAGGTAATAAAGCTGAATTCTATATTGAAAAATATGTAACTTCTACTCAAAAATGGGCATGTCTGTAAATATTCACAGCGTGACTTATAGTGTCATGCCCTGAAATCCTTAGGCTCTCCTCTGAGTGAGTTTTTCATGGGGTTTTTTCATTTCTTAAGTTTAATTCACATCCTGGATTGTATTCATGATTTTAATTCCCTTTTTCCAATTCTTGAACCTCTATTCCATCTTGTTTCTCCAAATATGATCCTCTGGAAGATCTCATGGACATCCTACATCATGGAAAGTATTCTTTTAATAGAAATTTGGATCATATTTTTTCCTTTTATTTATTTTCCATAAAACATTGTATCCTACCATATATAAAAAATCATAAAACATTTAGGTAATAATTGTTAATTTAAATCACAATAATAATATATTTTAATATTAAAAAACATTCATAAAATGTTAGTATCACCCCCACCCCACTTGAATTTATACTTTTCCTCAAGGATAAAATATCAATATACTACAAAGGACACCCACTATACTATGCTTCAAATGAAATTTCAATAAAATAAATTGATTAAATTTAGAATTTAAATGTTTGATCATCAGACAAAAAAATCATCAATGCCTTGTTTTTCAAAGAAGCAAATCAACCAAGTATTTTACTTTTCTTATTTTGAAACATCCATTTATTTTAATTAATCCGTTTTTATTTTTTAATTCATTATTAATATAAATGTCATTTTTAATTTACCTCACTTTAATTTTTCCACTCGTTATCAAAGTAGAAAATGTAAGTGAAATTCAACACATGCCTCAAGAACATGTCACTTACCATAGGCATTCAAGGCATCTAACATCTACATCATGTAAAGATAAAATCACAAATAATCATGAGGGTTTAGTTTTTAGGTTTAAATGAATCAAAGTCTTAGGGCAGGTAGGTAAATAATGTAAAAAAATTAAATCTTCAAAGGAGGTTATCTCTAAAGTACTTTTCATGATAATCAAAAACATATCAATAGAAACCTCCTCTGTAAAAGTGTTGTCACCCCTTCCCTTCTATCTTAAATAAGGCTCGTGACATAATGAAATATATTGAAAAATGTACCCTATTATATTTATTTATTTATTATTTTTTGAATTTTTATTTGGGATAAATATCACACCCACCACCCAACCACATACGATCAAAAGATCATCGGTATGGAAATGGTGATTTTTTATCCTCCCAAGAAATAACCCATTTTTATAGAGGGTGTGAAGTGAATATAATGTATAATAGTCATGATCCTTTCCATAGACCCCATGAAAACACCCACACACTTTATCCATTTCGATACACACATCTCTTCTACTACGGTAATGTCTCCCCCACACTCATTTTTTAAAAATCATGCAAAATATTTTAGAGTAGGGTAGGAATGGATAAAATAAGCTTGTAACATGGATTTTTCTAACAAGGTTGTTCATGTATTCTACAGGATTTAAAATTATTTATATAAGATGGATACAAGGATAAAGGGATAATCAATAAAAATACCTTAATCATTTTAAAAGTGATTTTGTTTAGTCATAACTATGATAAGATTTCATGCAAGTTATAAAAGAGAGCATGACTAAGTCTCTCAAGAATTATAATATAGAAAGAATGAAAAATATTGGTTTATAGAATGTCTTGGTAATGAGAATGAAATTTTAGGACAACTAATCATGGAAATGAATACTGATAATAAAACCAATTAATGCAAATATTAGAAATCCAAGGAAGGCCAAATCTCAAAAAAATCCAAAACTGTGTTTTATCTCTACTAATTCATTCCCCTATTTTTCTCATTCAAATCCATTGATAAAGTAATTTAAAAACATGGAATAATAGGTTTCCTAAGAAATTTATGTCACCTAGATCAGTTTATTAAAGAAAAAATCAAGGTAACTCGTGCAATTGGTAGTTTTAAATCTCAAAAAACAAAAAAAAAATGTGGAGATTACAGTATAAAATTAAAAAAATGAATCACTTACTCCCCTTTCATTAATGATTCAAACTTGGGTTGTGTAGGTTCTATCAGCACTAGATTCATGATGTGAATTGTTCTCATGATGTGTATTGAATTGATTTCATGATGTGTATTGGTCCTAAAACTTATTTCCATGTTTTATGTTATTGTCTTGATGGTCCAAAAAAATTAAAACACACAATTGAAATTACATACCATTTTTAATTAAATTTAAAATATTTAGGGGAGACTCTGTGCTCTTAAAAAATAGAAATACTAAAAACTTGGGTTTCATCTTGTAATCACTTTGGTTATCATCGTTGAGCTCAAACTTACCTGAGGAAGTTAAGTAATTAAGGGTAGGAAAGACGTTACCCTATCTGGATATATAGAAACTATGATTCCCTCATATAGATAGTCCCTCTAACTTTTTCTAAAACTAACTTCACTCTCCATTTAGGTAGTATCTTCTCAAACTCTATCGGTCCAATCCAGAAGTTTTTTTCCCTTCCTTAAAAATAAAAGGGTTGTTCATCGACTACTCAAACCTATTTTCCTTCCTTCAATTCTCCAAGGACAATAGTTCCTCCACCGTTATCAACTTTTTCTAGTATACTCTTACCTTGTTTAGCCTCTTTTTCAACTTCCTTGTTTATTTTTATAACATATACATCAACTCTTCTAACATGGGAAATAGTGTCCTCAACTTACAAAATACTATCCTCTATCAACTCATCACATATTTATTCCATATTATTCATCACCTATTTTAAATCTAACTTCACTTATTCTCCACTAACTCTTAAACTTAGCTCCTCATTTTGAACATCAATCAGTACCCTTCTTATAGCTAGGAATTTTCTTCCCAAGATTATTGGGGTCTTCTATTCGTCCATGTACATCATAAGAAAATCCATCAGAAATTATAACTTGTCTACATTGGCTATGACGTCTTCAAGTAGTACTCAGGAAAATATCACTATTGTATTCGCAAGTTGAAGTTTAACTCGAGTAGGCTTTATTTCTCTCAATCCTAAGATCTTGAATGTTGTGTATGAAATTATATTTACACTTGCACCTAAATTACATAAAGCGCTGTCAAACTCATTGAAACCAATATTGACCAAAATAGAAAAACTACCTGAATCACTTTGCTTCTTTTATAGGCTTCTCGATACTACTACTAAAAAATTTTCCTTTTGTTCTTTAAAATAAGTTTTCTTCAAAATAGAATTTTATTTCTTTTGTGAAAAAAATATTATAATTATTTTCTAGAAAAATTATAAAATGTATTTGGTAAAATTAACTTCAATTTTTATATCAACCTATCAAAATAAACTTCGGGTAATTTTTTTGTATTTTTAGTAAAATATAGGTTTTTCAGTAAATAGTGAAAATATCGTTTATATACAAAAAAATTATTTCTTTTGATAAATTAAGTAATTTAAAAGTATAGTTATTATTTTAATTTGATTTAAAAGTAAAATAATAATTATATAGTTATATTTTATTTAAATAATTACATTTAAATCATTCTTATGCTGGACTTTAGAATTAGTTTATTTTTAGTCTTAAAAATGCATTTTTCTAAAAACTTTTTAAAATGAATAATTTTTATCTATTATAATTAATTAAAATAAACCCAAACATGGAATGATTTAAATGAAATTTTTAGATTACATTTCTATATTTATGAATTTAAATTTATATAATGAATATTACTAGTTATAGAATTAAATTAAAATCATCTTTTCCTTGAAAATTTCATTTTTCAGAAAATCGTTTTCCATCGTGCTGGCGAGTTTTATATTAAATTAAATTCATCTACCTATATGAATTGATTTTGATAAAATTTAATACATATTTTGAAGCATAATAATCAATATTATGTAATAAGGTCAACTTAATTTTTAAACAATATGAATAGCAAATGTAGTAAATATTTATTACCATGATAAAAGGAAAATAGGTTAATTAAGGGTAAAGATAATTTAACAAGGACTAGAAAAAAAGTAACCCTAATAGTATGAATATATATATATATATATATTCATTTAAATATAATAATGACCAAATTTTTTTGTTACGTTATAAATGATTAAATAATTATTTTGATAAAAAATAGATTTTTGATACGTTAAACCATAAATTGCATTTGGGGTAAAATATAGTTTTAATGAAGAAACACTTTTTTTAATTAATTAAACAATTTTTTTAAATAAATTTTATTTTAATAAAATTTTATTATTAAATTTTATATATTAAATATAAATTATAATTTAATTTTACAAAATGAAAATGTAATTTTTATAAGGTCAAAAAACTGTTATTATAAAAAAAAATTCAATAAAAAGGGATTTAAATTTAAAATTTATTATCATATTTAAAGAATTATTTTGATAAAATAAATATAATTTTTGGAATTAGTGATTCGAAATTATCCAATAGTGATTTTTTCATAATTTTCTAAGACGGTCAAATTTTCGGGTAAAAATTAAATACGATACAAATATATGGTGTGTATTATGACATCATAATGACCCAAAAGTGTTGTAATATATACCATATAAAGTATAAAATACCAAATATATGTTTCACCTTTAAAATAATGTGTTTTTTATGTTATTTTATCAATTTTATAAAGATTTTATGAATCCTCCAAAACCTATATTATATTTTAAGGTTTTTAAATCAATTCTTTATGAACATGACTCACTTCCACATAACCAAGGGAAATATTTTTATAATTTCATCCATTTAAATATAAAATAATTAAAACCATTTCTCTTTGGTAGAAACAATGGGTATAAACCATGGGAAGGTTTTTGGTTTTGATTATTTTTTTGTATAGAGTCCAAAACCTATGTTTTAGAAATAATAAAGAACTCTCCTCTCTTTTTCTATATAAACCCACCAAGATATCATTCCTCTTCACTAAAAAATAATGTATCATGTCCTTAATATTACATCTCTTCTCTAGATCCCTCTAAATCTCACAATAATCTCCTCACAATCTTTTGGAATCACCCTCTCAAGGTAAAGGATCTCCCTCTCTTCTTATTATTCAAGAACATATTTTATGTTATGCCTCTTAATTTCCATTTGTTCTTGTTTGGGTATGTTTTTATACATACACCTTAATTAACTTATTATTTATAAATAATTATATAACCCTTTAACTCTCATTAATCCCTCTCATGAACATTTATGTGCACATGTTATTCTGCCGAAATTGTCTTGTAATTTTCTGTACCAAAAGTAAGGGAACTCTCTCTCTATTCATTTCCATTCAAGAACATTATTTATATCTAGAATTTTGATTATCAATTGGTTATGTTTTTTTAAATTTATAAATGTATCATTACTATATTATTTATTTTCTTTGAATGTGATATAATTTATACCCTCTCATTTTGACTTTTATCTAAGTCATTACCATACCGAAATTTATTAAGAGATTTCCCCTCTTTTCTTTTCCATTCAAGTACCTTATTTTTATTTAACCTTTTGAATATAAATTTTTTACACTATAATGAATTTATAAATATATCTATATTATCCAAAATATTTCCTAATAATGAGATATCATTTATCCCCTCTCATTATAGCATTTACCTAAGTCGTTACTATGCCAAAATTTAGTAATTGATTTTTTCCTTCTCCTATTTATTTAAACATTTTCTTAATTTTATGCCTTTTATTTCAAATTAATAATGTTATGATATGTTTTTAAATATCCATATTATTTTACATATAATTTAAAAATGATGAGATACCCCTTTCTCTCTCATTAAACTATTTCATGAATCTTTAAGTACTGTCGTTATGCTGCTGAAATTTCACTATGATGTTTTAATGGAAAACCTTTTTATTGTGAATACTATTGTTATTTCCACTCAAGGGTATTCACATAGACTTACCTATACTCATTTTATTAGGTAATTACATGTATTTATTCCATATTCTTTAATCATGTAATTAAATATGATAAAACATGATCCTATGTTGAATGATCTATGTGGCACGCTTATGTATGTGCAAGATATTAAAGTGATGGGTGTGCCCAAAATTATATAGCACTCTAATGCATTGGGTAATTTTTAGTCTCATGATACATAATTCAATGGATTTTAGAGTAAAACTAATTAATCATGGTAAACTTTACACCATATTATGATGTCTTAGTAGTAATCCTTGACCTATGTTTATGATTTCTTATTTAAAGTTGTTGCAACTTTCCCATGTTATCTTTATGTTATCATGCTATATCATGATTTATTGTTAAAATTTATGATTATCACCCCTCTTAGGTAACCTTTATATTCATATTATATCTCATTTACTACTTTATCATCATGTTATTCTTTGTTTATTCCCTTAATGGACTTTATATCTCACCCCTTTCTTATGTATGTGCTCAGGTTATCTCATGCAGTTTTAGAGGATTGATGATTTCTAAGAGCATATTGAGGAAGTTTTCAATAATTTTATTGTATCCCATGTTCAATATGTTATTATATATACCTAATTCCAAAAGACACTATAATTATCATTCTTTTGGGTTGTATTATGTGTAATATTATTTAATAAATCATGAGTTAATGTGTAATAAAGGAACGGATTATTATAGTTGGTATCAAAGGAAAGACTAGTTATTTTTGGGATTAGGATTAGAAAACTCTAGTGAAATCCTTAATTATAATACTAAACATAAGAAACCATCCAATTTTTTTTGATAAAGTATATATTAAGTGGTTTTCAAGAAAATAAATCCATGTCTAGATACTATAATTGGATGTAGATCTGGCACAAATGTACCTAGGGGTAAAACCTAAAAACGTCGTATTGAGCTAGAATCGACCGAGAACTAGTGCACAACAATGGGCCTTGTTGTACACTGAGTTTGATACTCCCATAGGATATGCTTTGGTAATTCAAAATCTCATTGTGAACCATTTTTAAGGGAACAAAAATGCGCATAAGAGTCTATGTTAGGACATAGATCATGGATAACTTAAATTGAAGCCTATAAATTCATAAGTTAAGGAGATTTATGTCATTTATAGGTTATCTCTTTGATGTTATTTTCTTCCTAGTTATGTGTTTAATAGTTTAAAAATTACTCATCCCTAATTTTCCCTTTATTGTAGTCAATGGGTGGAAATAGGAAGAACTGAGTCAACAACCAATGTGATGGACAATGTGATGACTACCCAAATGAGATACCTAAAATGATTAGAAATCAAGTAATACATATTATTATTATTCCAAACCAACTATCAAAAATCAAAATTAATAATTGGTATATAGTTTAATGTCCAAATACCTCAATGAATAAGAGGATGTCATATTAAGTAATTTTATCCGATAAAGTTGATAAATGAAAGAATAATCAATTTCCTACATTTCAAAATTTGGAAAGTGATTCCAAGGGAACTTCCATAAAGGAACTCAAAGGTATTTTTAAGTGTGGGAAAATAGGAAATAAAGTATCTAGCTACTATAAAAAATTAAGAGTGTGATGGAAGGGAATAAAATTACATCCCATGGCACCCTTTGATGTTCAATGTCTTAAGTGTGGAGAATGTGGGCATTATCTGAGTTAATGCCCTAATCCAAAACTTAAATACTAGACTAAGGACTTATGATATGAAAATCATTAAAGTATAAGGATTGAAGTTTTTATGTATTGGTATTTTAGAATTATTTTTTAGAAGAGTTATATCAATGAAATTCAGAATATAAGAATCATGAAACATCTTAGAATTATTCTGTATTAGTTTTTCTTTAAGGATTTGAAACATATTTTGAATTTTACCAGTAACCTATAAAAGTGATTTAGTAATAAGGTGATATTTTATAAAACATGTTATTGAGGGATTTATAACCCTTAATAGGTGTTTGATATTGGGATAAACCTAAAGAGTCTTGGGATGATATGTCTAATTCTAATCTTTAAAATTATTGACACCAATTTTGAAGATTTATGTGATGGAAGTTTATCGTGATTAAGGATATTTTGGGAAACATATTATAGGATAAAAATATTTTTTATTTTGAGGTGATTAATGATATTTAAATAGATTTTTTATTGGGTTGAGGTATTGAAACGCATGGCCGATTGTCTCCTATCGACCAGTCAAAGTTCTGGTGCTCTGCTAATGTGTATAGCAGCACTCGGGTCGAATCCTCGGTGATGATACTTTGAAATAGTCGCTTGTTTTTAGTTGATTGTATTCTGATTGGGGGTTTGTTTTTAGAGATTATGAAATAACTAATTGATTGATGTTTGATTTAACAAATTGATAAAGATTGGGGTGAGTTCATCATTAGGTAGTTAATCATGTGATATCCTTGTGCTTTGCTTTATATTGCATTAAATTAACACCCACATCACAAGTTGATGTTGATTGGAATTCCCAAGTGTTAAGTCTTTAATCCAAGCCTTAACTTTACTTAGGGTTCTAATATCAATCAGTGCTTGATTGTGGAAGTGTATTTATGGTCCCAATAATCCATGTAAACCACTCGTTAAACAAAACATATCATTAATCCATGACATATTAAGTTTAACATGCACAGTATTAATTTAAAGAATACTCATCGAGCAAAACTCTCAATCACTTAACATCCCCGAATTATAACTCACCCAAATGAGAGATTTACTCAGACATTAAAATGATTACTGATCTGGTTATAATGATTATGGTGATAAATTAAGAAGATAAGATAAAGAAATAGATAAGAAAATATTTTTGCGTCGAACACACACACACACAAACAATGATGATAATTAAAAACGGATTTTTGATAGAATGAGGAAGAAAAATAAGGGAAGGGGGTTCAACTGAATTTAAACTATTTTAAGAACATTAATATTAATCTACATAAGGTGGATGAGAATAATAGAAATTAAAGAAGAAACTTTCATTAAAACCGAATTACAAACAAAGAGACTTACAAGATTACAAAAACGAAGAACACGAAAGTAAGTGAAAAAAAAGAGAGAAGGAAATGTCTCTCAAGTGAAAACTTGAGTATGGAAGGTCCTCACAAGCCTTTGGAAAGGCTTTGTTCGTGAAAATATAATCTCCTCTCTTCTAAAATGCCAACCCCTCTCAAGGAGAGAAGGGGAGAGTATTTATAGCCCAAGGAGTAGACTATTTGCATTCCCAATCTCTCCCTCCACTTTAATCGCAAAGTTGGATATTAAGAAAGCCTAATATATAGAAATATCCTTCTTCAAAGTTGTATATAATAACGTTTTCCGACTACTCTAAAAATTTAGAGTCATTTTGACTTAAGGATCAAAAGTTATGGCCGGTTGATTAAACAAATTTAAACTGTCCATTTCAATCCAGTCTTTTTTATGTCCAAAATGTGAAAGGGTTTTTTAATAGGAATATTCCTTAAAATCCGAATGATTTCTTCAACAAAGTCTTACTCCTATATCTCTTCTTTCAAACTGCAAAATCTCAGCTCGATTGGATGCTTACATCATGAGATATGTCATGCATACTATACTGATTTTAATTCTCGGCCAGAATGGTGGGCTGGATTTTAAAGCTTCATTTGGGCACCTTGTTCTTATATTTGGGACCTAAAATTTTTATAAAATACTCCTTGAATTGTCCCCCTAACTATGGTGGATAATAATAGAATTTGGACTTCTTCATGTATCCCAGTAAATCAATCTTCATGAATAGTCCAGTTTCTTCACAGATTCTTTGGTCTTGTTTTTGAGGACCATATGACCCTTCAAATGGTAGAATTGGCTCATGGTACCTTCTAATGAAATGTTTTATATTTAAAGTATAACCCTAAAAAACAAGAAACACACAATTTGGATCAGTATGGTGATAGTTATTATTAAAACAGTAAAATGACTCAATTGGACTACTTCTAAAAATGCTCAAAAATTATACTTAATATTAAAACATTAATATTTCACACAAATTATGCACATTTCATATAAAATCAGTAAAGGGAGTATATAATAAGTCATGAAAATATTAATAAAATCAGGTATATATACCCATTAGGTCTAATACAATGGATTATTTTAGAAGAAGGCTATTATGTTTTTAGAGGTGTAAACTGAAGGGTATGAGACAAACATTGAGGTTAAAACATTCTTTCATGTTGAATTTATTGGTGTTATTTGGGATATAGGAGTATTTATTTGAGGAATAATCTATATTAAACCTTTGGGATTTTTGACGATTTTTTGAGATTAATGTATTAAGGTTTAATCATTTTTAGTATTATATTACTTCGTGCTGACCATTTTGGATTTAGTAAAGGTAGAAGGGATATCTTGTTATTATTTGGTGGATTATGTGATCCATTATAAGATTATTATAGTGCATCAAGAATAAAAAAATTATTATTTTGAGTACTCGTCGTTTGGAGAAAATATGAGATTGTAGTGGAAATTTATTAAAGGATGAAATTATACTTGTCAAAAAAGTATATTTCCTTATGTTTTTAGTCTAGGTGGTAAGGTAATTCCTTGAATCTAGGAAAAGAATCTTAAAACCAAATTTTTTTCATATTATGATCATTTCTGATGAATTTATACTCTTTTTACCCATCATATATTTATGGTTTTATATCCATTGAATTTTTCCTGACCATGTTCTCTATCACACTCTATTAGCTCTTTGGAGTTAGTTTTCTCTTCCATGTCTAAGTTATCACTTACCACTAATTTTCTCCTACTTGTAAACTAGTTTATATGATAACATTCATACTTCCCTTACTCTCTTTTCAAGTGGATTTTTTATTAAACCTTTTTACGATGTGGGTTTTCAATAAATATATTTCCAACTATCAAAACAATGATTTCTGAGTTCAAGTTTAAATTGTGAGTAAGCAATTCATTAAAGAGGGGAAGAATGTAATGCCTTGATTTTTTAAAATATAAAACTATGTTTGATAGCGTATGTGGTATGCAACACTGAACCCAATCAAACAATAATTATTTAAATATGACCATTTTATCCTTTCCATTAAATTTGAGAATATGAGTAAGATTAACTAATTTATGATGTATTTTTTTTTGTCCTACTCATCATACATGTATTTATAAATTCTTAGTAAATAATCACTTGTTTTTTTGGTAATGTTCTTTTGTTCTTCAAAATATATTTTCTTCAAAAATGATTTTTATTTATTTTGTGAAAAATATTATAATAAATTTCAAGAACATTTAGAAAATTTATTTTATAAAATTAAATACACTTTTGATATCATCGTATCAAAATTATCTTGGGGTGAAATTTTGGTATTTTTTTTAAAATATAGATTTTTCAGTAAATAGTGGAAAATACAGTTTCTATGTAAAATTGTCATTTCTTTTGATAAATTGAGTAATTTAAGTCTTGATATTATTTTAATTTTATTTAAAATTAAAATAATTATTCTAGAGTTATATTTAATCCAAATAATTACATTTAAATAATCCTTATACTAAATTTTGAATAAATTTATTTTTAGGCTTAAAACGTATTTTTATGAAAACTTTTTAGGATGCATAATGTTTATCAATTATAAATAAATAAAATAAAACCAAATTAAGAACTATTTAAATGAAATTTTTAGATTATATATATATATTTATGAATTGAAACTCATATAATGAATATTACTAGTTATAGAGTTAAAGTGAAATCATATTTTCCTTGAAAAATTCATTTTTTAGAAAACCACTTTCCATCGCACTTGTGGGTTTTATATTAAATTAAATGATACCACCTATGTGAATTGATTTTGATAAAATTGGTTGAATATTTTGAAACAAAATAATTAATATTAGGTAATAAGTTCAACTTAATTTTTGAACAATATGAATAATAACCGCAGTAAATATTTATTACTATAGTAAAAGGAAAATAGGTTAATTAAGGCTAAAAAAATTAACAGAGACTATAAACAAAGTAACCCTAATAGTATTAATATATATATATATATATTCATTTAAATATAATAATGAATATATTTGTTTTTTTACTTTATAAATGGTTAAACAATGATTTTGATAAAAATTTGATTTTTGATACGTTAAAATATAAATTGTATTTGGGGTAAAATATAATTTTAATAAAGAAATTATTTTTTGATTAATTAAAGAATTTTTGAAGTAAAATATATTTTAATAAAATATTATTATTAAATATTATATATTAAATATAAATTATAATATAATTTTTTTGAAGTGAAAATGTAATTTTTATACAGTTAGAAAACAATTATTATAAAAAACCAGTATTTTTAATAAATGGAGATTTTAATTTAAAATTTTAATTTATCGTATTTAGTGAATTATTTTGATAAAATAAATATAATTTTTGGAATCATCGTGTATAAATTATCCAATGTTTATTTTTTATAATTTTCTGAGATAGTCGAATTTTTAGGTAAAAATTAAATACGGTATAAGTATACAGTGTGTATTATGACATCATAATGACCCAAAAGTGATGTGATATATACTATATAAGATATACATGACCAAATATATGTTTCAAATTTAAAATAATGTGTTTTTTATGTTATTTTATTAAATTTATAGAGCTTTTATGAATCCTCCAAAACCTATATTATATTTTAAGGTTTTTAAATCAATTCTTTATGAATATGACTCACTTCCACATCACCGAGGGAAATATTTCAATAATTTTAGCACTTAGACTTATAAAATAATTAAAACCAATTCTCCTTGTAATAAACCATGAGAAAAACCCATGGTAAGGTTTTTGGTTTTGATTATTTTATTGGATAGAGTCCAAAACCCATGTTTGATAAATAATAAAGAAATCTCATCGCTTTTCCTATATAAACCCACCCAAGCTCTCATTAATATTTACTCAAAAATCATGTCCTTACTCTTACCTCCCATCTCTATAGTCCTCCTAATATCTCAATAAGCTCCTTCAAATATTTTGGAATCATCCTCTCAAGGTAAGGGATCCCCCTCTCTTCTTTTTATTCAAGAACCTCTTTTATGTTATGCCTCTTAATTTTCATTTGTTCTTGTTTTGGTATGTTTTTATACATCCCCATTACTTACCTAATGATTTATAAATAATTATATACCCATTTTACTCTCATTAATATCTCCCATGAACATTTATGTACACTCGTTATGATGTTTTTAAAGACCCGGAATTTCCATGTAATTTTTTTTAAATATATGGGAATTTTATGAGTGTGCAAAAACTGACGGCGCGTGATTTCAAGGCTCGAAGTGCCCAGAATGAATTTCTGAACTTTTTTTCAGGTATGTTCAGTTAACGTATGAGCGGGTTTTGTAACTTTTGAACCGGTTCTTAGAATTGAAATCTGAGGACACCGTTGAACTCGCAGTGCTGTTATTCACTTAAGGAGACCTTCACCTCGACCGCAGTAGGTCGAGGGTGAAAGATAGTTTTTGGGGTTTTTCGTGGGAATGAAAAATAAAATAAAATAAACATTTATTATATTTATAATAAACATCCCATGTTAAGGCTATGGAGGTGGGGACCACGAGGGGTTAAAACCTTCCAACTTGCATGCTCAGTGGTGGGGACCACCCGAGCTAGTAAAATACCCAATTAAAATATTGGTGGTGGGGACCAACCGAACCCCTCATTATGGGAGAAAAACCTCTCAAATCCCTACTTTAATTATTCCAACTCTCCTTTAATTAATTATTCCAACTCTCCTTTAATTAATTAATCCAACCTATTTTGTTCCAATATTAAATTTAACAACATATTCTATTATGTTGGCTACTTTTCATTTTGGTGGTTTTGGAAAGAGGAGAGATTTTGGAGGAATTTTTCTTCACCAAACGAAGAATGCTCCTCCAATAAAGAATACTGACACACGACTTCGACTTCTTCCTCGGAACATCCTCCAATGTGGGACGTCTTCAATCGGCGACCGTCATTCCCTCCTCATCGACGTCAACAAACGAATGAGGTAGGGGTTTAGTTGTGTATGATTATATATTCCCATGTTATTCCCTTCTAAAACAAAGAATGCAGATCAACTCTCTAACTAGTTGATCCGTGGATGATCTCTTTGCGGGTTTGAGAATAATCATTGTGGGAGGTTAGGGTTTGATGTTCTTCATTGAGGGATTAAAATCTCCCAACTTGATTACTCAGTGGTTGGTACCACCCGAGCTAGTAAAACCCCCAATTCAAAGCTTGGTGGTGGGGACCACCTGAACCCCTCATTATGGGAGAAAAACCTTTCAACTCCCTACTTTAATTATACCAACTCTCCTTTAATTAATTATGTAAACTCTCCTTCAATTAATTAAGCCAACCTATTTTGTGACAATATTAAATTAAACAACATATTCTATTATGTTAGCTACTTTTCATTTTGGTGGTTTTGGCAAGAGGAGAGCTTTTGGAGGAATTCTTCTTCACCAACAAAGAACGCTCCTCCAAAGAAGAATGTTGATCCATGACTTCGTCTTCTTCATCAGAATATCCTCCAACATGGGACTTCTTCAATCGGTGACCGTCCTTCCCTCCTCATCGACGTCAATAAATGAACGAGGTAGGGGTTTAGTTGTGTATGATTTTATATTCTTATGTTCTTCCCTTCTAAAACAAATAACGCGGATCAAATCTCTAACTAGTTGATCCACATATATCTCTTTGTGGGTTTGAGAATAATCATTTCGGGAGGTTAGGGATTGACATTATTCATTCAAGTTCTTGTTGAGTCGCTTTCTACTGCTCTAACATGGAGGGTGCAGGCCAAACAAACATGGCCTGACCCCTCCGTCGTTCTTCTTGAATGGTGTATCATTCGCAATGGAAGAAAGCGACTTTGTGCCTCGACGACGAACAGATGCGGCGGCCGGCGCATCACCGGTCGTGATGAAGGCAACGGTGCCGCCCTGCAGCGGCCGCCGCCCCGCGGCCGCCGCCCGTGGCCCCACCATGTCGCCCCGTGGATTCACCACCCGTAGCCCCACCGTGCTGCACCACGGCCCCACCGCAGTCCCGTCGCGCAGCCCTGCGGCCTCGCCGCCCTTGCAGACCCACGGGCTCCATGCCGCCTAGCGCGGGACGAACCGCCCAACGGGCCGGACCGTACCTCGGGTCGGGCCGAACCCAGCGGTTTGGGCCAGGTCAACCCAAACCGGGTCGGTTTGACCGGGTCAGACCAGACCCAGACCCCCTTCGACCCATTTACACTCTTTTAGCTATAACTTTGGCACCGGACGTCCGTTTGACAAACTGTCAGCAGTGCTAGAAACCTTAGAGAGAGACAGTCCCTTTTATTATACCCCACTGGATATTTGGGAAAATTTGGAGTACGCTCGGGTTGGATCGAGCATGAATCCAATCGGGACCTCGGGACAAAAAGGCTAATATTTTACAGAACGGGTGTCCAATTGACGTGACGTCTATTGCATTGAGATCCCAATGATGTGGCGGTCCTTTGAGATACTTCTTCATGAGACTTCGTGGTAGTTGGAGTATCGAACAGTGGCTTGTGGAGTGGACCCTTCCGGAGACAAACGAGAGTAGTCTAGGAACCCTGTAGCTGGCTATGACGTGAAGAATGAATAGTGATCATGTGTGGATCAGTACCAAGCGATCCTGTATGGGTCAGCACCTAGCGATCCTGTGTGGGTTAGCACCGAGTGATCCTGTGTGGGTCAGCACCGAGCGATCATGTATGTTTCAGCACCGATCAATCCTGTGTGGGTCAGTAGTAGAGCCTCTTAACAGAGTAAGATGATTAGTAGTTACATCTAATCATCTCTACTACTGTACTTAAGTTATAACTGGTGTGAGCTGAGTTCGTACCAGTGTTGTACTTTCCTTCGGGGTAATACCTTGGTGGTATTCTTCTATGTGGCGTACCCGTGTGGTACTACCTTCGTGGTTTTCCTTCCTTTTTGGAACGGTTGAGCTTTGGGCTTTTGGGTTGGACCCTGTGTTTCCACTTGATTGAGATGGGTATACTTGATAACTTAGGTATATGTATGGGAATATACCTAAGTAGGTTTAATAGTTTACTTCATGATTTGTGGTTATCCTTTGTGGATTTTGTGAGACCTTGAGGGAATCGGGGTCCCTACTGAGTATTGTTATACTCACCCCTGCACGGGCTATGCCCGCACCCTGTTGTGTCTGGTGCAGACGACAAACAACACTGACTAAGGACGAGAGTACTAAGACTAGAGGTAGCTCGGAGGTGGACATTAGATGAGGTGAACCGCAGAGATGGCCATTTGTGAGTTGTACCTACCCTTCAGGTAGGATTCATGGTGGATGATCCAGGAGCTTATTTTTACCTATCAGTCATCTTGTACTTTCTAGTTTTCCTTGTACTTTCCAGTTGGGATTGTATTCTGGACCTTTTTTCTTACTGTACTCACTCTATTTACTATTCAGTTTACTTGAGTTCATATCTTTCTATGTGTTTGGTTGTGTGTGTTATAGGTTATAAAGGTATTTCCTTCTTGGTTTTAGGGAAATACACATTTCAGTGCTAGTCGCCAGCCCCTGGCCTATGGAAGGTGGGCTTGGGGTAGTCACAGCACGGGCCCTGGGGGACGATTCGTGACAAATTGGTATCAGAGGAGTCAGTTCTACCATAGAACATAGGACTATGATCTTTCTTTTTAATGGAAATAGTTTTAAGTATAGTGATTGTGGTTATTAGTTTAGGGAATTCAGTGTTGGTGTGATGGATGAAGTATCCATACACCAGGACCTTGACTTCTGATTTTTGACTCAGTGCATGAAAACACTGATTGTGTGTGTGTTTTGAAGATTTTTCTTTGTGATCTCTTGAGTCAGCTCACCAGGTATAACTTATTGACTGTGGCACACCTGTTTCTTTTCAGGATGCCTCCACGCAGACAACCAGCTAGGGTTGCAAGATTAGTATGCACTGATATCCCACCGAGCGACGATGCCTCGGTGCAGGGCCCTCTTCTAGTAGAGGCACCAGCGGAGGCATCAGCGGTACCATTACCTGTTGGTCCACCGATTCCACCAGCCCCAGTAGCAGAGGGTACACACCACTTGAGCACGTTTCATGAGTTCCAGCACCATAGTCCACCTAGGTTTAGGGAAGATATGGACCAACAGGCGGTTGAGGATTGGATGGAGGCCGTGGTGAGAATTTCCCGACTGGTAGGGACACCAACTGATCTCATGGTGATCCTTGTCGCCAGCCTTCTATAGGAAGCAGCAGGCAGATGGTGGAGGTTGATGCTCCAGGTTCATGACTAGGTGACGCTTTTCTAGGAAGACTTTGAGAGCCTATTTCGGGCAGAGTTTGTCCCAGCGACTCTTCATGCAATGCGCATACATGAGCTTCTTCATCTGCAGTAGGGCAGCATGACTGTGACTCAGTATTCAGCGAGGTTCACCGACCTCTCATGTTACTCCACAGATATTGTGCGGGACCCATTCTTCAGGACCCAAACCTTCGAGCAGGGACTCAGGCAGGAGATCGGGGCTTCAATGATCTCACTCAGCATCCCGACGCAGGCAGGGGTGTTAGAGAGAGCCCTCTTAGTAGAGAGTTTCCTTGCAGAGTAGTCACCAGTAGTGAGACCCACCACCAGTCGTCACGTAGCGGAGTCTTCTACAGCTGGCAGTAGACAGATGTCCCAGAGGTTCAAGAGGACCAGAACTACAGGTGGACGACCGTAGGATTCAGGGTTGGTTGTGCGGGGCACCCGAGGCAGAGCCAGTCGTGCCAGGAGCGAGCAGTGTTATGCATATGGCAGGCAGGGTCACATGGCTTGTGACTGTCTGACCCTCCATATGGATGATCAGTAGACGGTTGAAGGACCGCCCAAGCAGAGACAAAGGTTCAACCAAGGAGGTCCGTAGGGAGCAGGCGGACATGGTAGAGGAGTTGGCCATGCATCTGGTGGTGGGAGATGATTCGAGATGTTACCGCCACTACCACCAGGTGGTCCACCCCGATCATAGGGAGCATGAGGGTAGGGTCAAGCTCAGCTCCAGGTAGCTGAGGCCTATGATCACGACACTCCAAATATGATGCAAGGTATGATCTGTGTCTACTTCACCTTAGTTTCAGTACTTATAGACACAGGTTTCAGTCATTCTTTTATTGCCACTACCCTTATTCAAAGCTCAAAGATTCCGACGGAGTCGTTGGATCGATCCTTATGGATAGAGACTCCTACGGGAGTGGATTTGATGATTACACACTGGTGCTGGCAGTGCGAGCTTACTCTAGGAGGTGGAAGCTTCGGTTGGGATCTCCTAGTAGCAGCGTCAAGGCCTTATGATGTCATCTTGGGTATAGACTGGTTATCTACAGTCCATGCTCAGAATGATTGTATTAAGCGCAAAGTGTGGTTTATCCACACAGATGGGACTAGGTTTACCTTCACCAGTGAGAAGAGAGCCTTTGCAGCACAATATGGAATTACCCGGAGGATGGTACAGCCAATTACACATCAGTTGGTTAGCCTTACCCTTAGAGCGGTTGATGTGGAGAGTCTGAGTTATCCTGTAGTGGTGGACCAGTACGCAGATGTTTTCTCTGATAATGTTCTGGGTCTACCTCCTCGCAGAGAGGTGGACTTTTACATTGACTTGTACCCTGGGACGACACCTATATCTACACCAGCATATCGGATGGCTTATGTGGAGCTTCGCGGCCTGCAGGTACAGCTGGAGGACTTACATGGGAAGGGATTCATTCAGCCCAGTGTTTCTCTATGGGCAGCCCCGATTTTGTTCGGCAAGAAGGTGGATGGGAGCTTGAGACTTTGTGTCAACTATCGTCACCTAAATCAGGTGACCGTGAAGAACAAGTACCCACTCCCGAGGATTGATGACCTCTTTGATCAGCTGAAGGGAGAACGGTGGTTCTTGAAGATAGACCTCAGATTAGGCTATCACCAGCTCAGAGTACAAGATGAGGATGTGTAGAAGACGACTTTCAGATGTCGGTGTGGCCACTACGAGTTCTTGGTTATAAAGTTTGGTGTAACCAATGCTCTCGAAGTGTTCATGGGAATCATGAACAGGATCTTTCAGCCATACCTTGATTGCTTTGTAGTAGTCTTCATCGGCAAATTTCTGATCTACTCGACTACTAAGGAGGATCATGCCTACCATTTGCAGGTAGTACTGGACACACTCAGAGAGAACCATCTTTATGGTAAGCTCTTGAAGTTCCAATTCTGGATCCAAGAGGTTCACTTTTTGGTACATTTCATATCAGAGGCTAGAGTTATAGTGGATCCAAGGAAGATTGAGGTAGTACTTGCTTGGGATCCACCCACGAGTGTGACAGAGGTATAGAGTTTTCTGGGTTTGGTCGGATACTACCAGAGATTTGTGTCAGATTTCTCCAAAGTTGTAGCACCTCTACTATATTTGAAGAATAAGGGGGAACCCTTATTTTGGTCGGAGAGATTCCAATAGAGTTTTTAGGAGATGAGGTAGAGGCTTACTAGTGCCCCCATCTTGAGGCTATCAGAGGAGGGCGTCGAGTATGTAGTCTACTACGATGCATCAGGGGCCGGACTCGGATGTGTCCTGATATAGGAACGAGAAGTGATCACATATGGTTCTCGACAGCTGAGACAAAATGAGTAGAACTATGATACCCATGACCTGTAGTTATCAGTAGTGGTCTTCTCCTTGAATATGTGGCAACATTACTTGATGGGTAAACGTTTTACAGTATACTCAGATCACAAGAGTCTCAGGTACATCTTATCTTAGAATGACCTAAACCTGAGACAGCAGCGTTGGCTTGATTTTCTCTAGTACTATGACTTTGAGATAGTCTATACTCCTAGGAAGGGGAATGTTGTAGTAGATTCACTTAGCAGAAGATCCGGTACATAGCTTCTAGGTGAGGCAATGGAGCAGTTGGCCGCTTTGCAGATATCCTTTGTGGATCGAGATGGAGTAGTTTTTCTTCAGTATCTTACAGTCACTCCCCCACTTATTTAGTGAGTCAGGTAGGCATAGTGTGGGGACGCTGACTACAAGGATCGATGTGCTCAGATATCCACAGGATAGGCACCTGATGGATTTTCTAAAGGTGGGGAGAACGTCATCCTCTTCAGAGGACGTACCATGGTACTAGTGTCACTTCAGGAGGAAGTGTTTATAGAGTTCTACACGTCCCCTCTAGAGGTACATCTAGGAGTGGAAAATATGTACCAGGACCTCTGATGACAGCACTGTTGGCCAAGGATGAAGAAAGCAGTAGCAGAGTTTTTCTATCAATGCCTTACTTGTCAGCAAGTGAAGGCAGAGCATCAGGTACCAGTAGGCTTGGTTCAGCCTTTAGAGGTCCCAGAGTGGAAGTGGGATGGGATATCCATGGAAATCATGATAGGACTTCCACGTACATCCAGGGGACATGACTCGATTTGGGTGATCGTTGACTGACTCACCAAGTCGGCCCACTTCCTACTGATTAGAGAGCAGGGTTCAGTAGAGATATTGGGATGCCTCTATGTGCAGGAGATTATGCGGCTACATGGAGTACCCTTGCCGATTTTCTCTGATCATGATGCACGTTTCACTTCCCGGATATAGAAGGGGTTGTAGGAGGCTTTTGGGACGTAGCTTTGTTTGAGCACTGCCTTTCATCCTTAGATGGATGGCCAGACTGAGCGGACCATTCAGACTCTCAAGAACATGTTGCATTCTTGCGTCCTCAACTTCGTTCGCAACTAGGAGGATCACTTGACTTGGGTGTATTTTTCATACAACAACAGCTATCACTCCACCATTAGGATGGCACCTTTTGAGGCGTTGTACAGGAGACCTTGCAGATCACATTTGTGCTGGACTGACCCAAGGGAGTCAGCACTAGTGGGACCAGAGATAGTTCAGGCTACCACAGAGAAGGTGCAGATCATCCAAGAGTGGATGAAGACTATACAGAGAAATTATAAGTCTTATACTGATAGGATATGGAGACCTCTAGATTTCAAGGATGGAAACCACGTCTTTCTACAGGTCTCACCCCGACGAGGTTTACGGAGATTTGGCCGAGTGGCAAGTTATCTCTGAGGTTCATTGGACCTTTTTAGGTCCTCAGAAGAGTTAGCGAGGTGGATTACCGCTTATCTCTTCCCCCTCAGTTGCACCAGGTGCACGACGTCTTCCACGTATCCCAGCTGAGGAGATACGTGCATGACCCTTCTCACGTCATCGACCACGGAGAGCTGGACGTCGATGATGGGGTGACTTTTACGGAGGTTCTAGTTGAGATTGAGGATCGACAGGAGCAGGTCCTTCGTGGGTGGTTGATACTTCTGGTACACGTTCGTTGGCAGTACGAGAACCTCTAGGAGATCACATTGGAGAATGAGGCTCAGATACGTGCTCAGTACCCCCACTTGTTTCCTTAGTTTGAGTTGTGGATTATGGGGATGAAAATCCCTAATATGGGGAGAATGTAAAGACCCGGAATTTCCATGTAATTTTTTTAAATATATGGGAATTTTATGAGTCTTCCAAAACTGACGGTGCGTAATTCTGAGGCCTGGAGTGCCCGGAATGAATTGTTGAACTTTTTTTGGGTACGTTCAGTTAACATACAAGAGGGTTTTTGTAACTTTTGAACCAGTGCTCGGAATTAAAATCTGAGGACACCGTTGAACTCGCAGCATCGGTATTCACTTAAAGAGACCTTCACCTCGACCGTAGTAGGTCGAGGGTGAAATATAGTTTTTGGGGTTTTTCGTGGGAATGAAAAATAAAATAAAATAAACTTTTATTTTATTTCTAATAAACCTCCCATGTGAAGGCTATGGAGGTGGGGACCACGAGGGGTTAAAACCTCCCAACTTGAATGCTCGTTGGTGGGGACCACCCAAGCTAGTAACACCCCCAATTCAAAGCTTGGTGGTGGGGACCACTCGAACCCCTCATTATGAGAGAAAAACCTCTCAACACCCTACTTTAATTATGCCAAATCTCCTTTAATTAATTATGTCAACTCTCCTTTAATTAATTAATCCAACCTATTTTATTCCAATATTAAATTAAACAACATATTATATTATGTTGGCTACTTTTCATTTTGGTGGTTTTGATAAGAGGATAAATTTTGAAGGAATTCTTCTTCACCAATGAAGAATGCTCCTCCAACAAAGAACGTCGACGCACGACTTCGACTTCTTCCTCGTAACATCCTCCAATGTGGGATGTCTTCAATCGGTGACCGTCCTTCCCTCCTCATCGACATCAACAAATGAACGAGGTAGGGGTTTAGTTGTGTATGATTATATATTCCCATGTTCTTACCTTATAAAACAAAGAACGTGAATCAACTCTTTAACTAGTTAATCCATGGATGATCTCTTTTCGGGTTTGAGAATAATCATTGTGGGAGTTTAGGGTTTGACGTTCTTCATTCAAGTTCTTGTTGATCCGCTTACTACCGCTCTAACGCAGAGGGTGAGGGCCAAACAAACATGGCCCAACCCCTCTGTCGTTATTCTTTAATGGTGTATCCTTCGCAATGGAAGAAAGAAACTTTGTGCCTCGGCGACGAACAGATGCGGAAGTCGGAACATCGTCGGGCGCGACTAAGGTGACAGCGCAATGGCGATGGCGCAATGGCGCCGCCCTGCGGCCACCACTGTCCGTGGTCACCATTGCCCCGCGGCTCCGCCACCCCGTGACCTCTGCCTCCCCGCGGCCCCGCCACCTAGTGGACCTGCCGCGCTGCACCATGGCCTCTCCACCCTCGCGGCCCCGCTGCCTCTATGCCACCCCATTCCACCCAGGCCAAGCCACCAGTCCGGGCTGCCCAACGTGGACTAAACTGCCCAGAGGGTCGGGCCGCCCAGCGCGGGCCAGGCTAGACCTAGTGGGTTGGGCAGCACCTTAAGTCAGGCTGAACCCTGTGGGTCAGGTCGGGTCAACCCAAACCGGGTTGGCCTAGGCCGGGTCGGACCAGACTCGGACCCACTTTGACCCATTTACACTCTTTTGGCCATAAATTTGGCATTGAATATTTGTTTGATAAAACGTCAGTGGTTATAGAAACCTTGGAGTGAGAAGGTCCCTTTGATTATAACCCACTGGAGATTTGGGAAAATTTGGAGTACAATCGGGTTGGATCGAGCATGAATCCAACTGGACCTCGAGATAAAAAAGGCTAATAACTTACAGACCAAGTGTCTGATTGATGTTCCATCTGTTGCGTTGAGATCCCTATGATGTGGAAGTCTTTTGAGATACTTATTTGCAAGACTTCATGGCAGTTGAAGTATCGACCAGTGGCTTGTGGAGAAAACCCTCCTAGAGACAAGTGAGCGTAGTGTGGGAACCCTATAGCTGGATGTGACGTGAAGAATGAATATAGATCCTATGTGGGTTAGTACTAAGTGATTCGGTGTGGGTCAAGACCGAGAGATTCTAGGTGGGTGAGCACCTAGCGATCCTATGTGGGTCAGCACCAAGAGATCTTGTGTGGGTCAGCACCGAGCGATCCTGTGTGGGTTAGCACCGAGCGATCCTGTGTGGGTCAGTAGTAGAGCCTCTTAATAGAGTAAGATGATTAATAGTTACATCTAATCATCTATACTACTATACTTAAGTTATACCTGTTGTGATCTAAGTTCGTACCTATGTGGTACTTTCCTTCAGGGTAATACTTTGGTGGTATTCTTCTGTGTGGCGTACCTATGTGGTAATACATTCGTGGTTTTCCTTCCTTTGTGGAATGGTTGAGCTTTGGGATTTTGGGGTTGGACCCTGTGTTTCCTATTGATTGAGATGGGTATACTTGATAACTTAGGTATATGTATGGTCATATAATTAAGTACGGTTAACAGTTGACTTCATGCTTTGTGGTTATCCTTTGTGGATTTTGTGGGACCTTGAGGGTCTCGGGGTCCCTACTAAGTATCTTTATACTCACCCCTACATGGGCTATGCCCGCACCCTATTGTGTTTGGTGTAGATGAAGGACAACGCTGACTAAGGACGAGATTACTAGGACTGAAGGTAGCTCATAGGTGGGCGTTAAATGAGGTGAACAGAGACGGTCGTTCATGAGATGTACCTACCCTTCAGGTAGGATTCGTGGTGGACGATCAAGGAGCTACTTTTCACCTATCATTCATCTTATACTTTCCATTTTTCCTTGTACTTTCCAGTTGGGCTTGTATTCTGGACCCTTTTTCTTACTATACTCACTTTGTTTACTATTCAGTTTTCTTGAGTTCGTATCTTGTTGTGTTCTTGGTTGTGTGTGTTATAGGTTATAAAGGCAATGCCTTCCTGATTTTAGGGAAATATGCCTTTCGGTGCTAGTTGCCATCCCCTGGCCTATGGAAGTCAGGCTTGGGGTAGTCACGACATGGGCCCCAGGGGACGGGTTGTGACAATGTTGAACTTGTCCTGCGATTTTTCATACCAAAATTAAGGGACCTTTCTCCCTTAATTTTAATTCAAGAACCTTATTTGTATCTATCATTTTGATTATAGATTGGTTATATTTTCATACCTTTATAAATTTCCCATTACTATCCATTTTATGTTATTTCAATGATAGATCATTTATCCCCTCTCATTTTTACCTTTACCCAAGCCATTACCATGCCGAAATTTAGTAAGAGGTTTCCCTATTTTCTTTTCCATTCAAACACATTATTTGTATTTAAACTTTTTAATCACAATTGGTTATGTTTTAATGAATTTATAAATATCCCTCTACTATTAAATTTATGTCCTAACAATGAGATATCATTTATTCACTCTCGTTATGGCATTTACCTAAATCATTACAATGCCAAAAATTAGTAAGGGATCATTTCCATATCCTCTTTATCCAAGCATCCTTTTAATTTTATGCCTTTTATTTCCAATTACAAATGTTGGGATATGTTTTTCCACATCCCTATTATTGTCTATATAATTTAAAAATTATGATATACTTCTTTCTCTCTCATTAAATCATTTTATGAATCTTTAAGTACTGTCATTATGCTGTCAAAATTTCACTGTGATTTTTTCATGCATAACCTTTGTATTATGAATATCATCGCTATTTCCACTCAAGGGTATTCACCTATACTTTCCTATAATCCTTTGATTGGGAAATTACATGTATGTATTCCAAATTCCTTGATCATTGAATTAAATGTGATGAAATATGATCCTATGTTGAATGATCTATGTGGCACACTTATGCATGTGCATAATATGAAAGTGATGAGTGCACACATAATTATATAGTGTTTCAATGCATTAGGCAATGTTTTAGTCTCATGAGACATCATGAAATGGATAAGTGATTGAACCTAATCCATCATAGGACTTTTTCCACCATGTTATGATATCTTAGTGGTTAGCCTTGACCTGTGTTTATGATTTCATGCTTAAAGTTGTTTCCACTTTCCCATGTTGCCTTTATGTTATCATGTTATATCATCATTTATTGTTCAAAATTATGATTCTCAACCCTATTAGGTTACCTTGATATACCTATTGGATCTAATGTACTACTTTATCATCATGTTATGCTTCTTTTATTCCCTTATTTGGATTTACATCTCACCCTTTTCTTATGTACATCCCCAGGTTATCTCCTGTAGTTTTAGAGGATCGATGATTTCTAAGAGCATATTAAGGAAGTTTTCAATAATTTTATTGTATCCCATGTTCAAGATGTTATGATATATACCTAATTCCCAAAGACACTTGACTTATAAATCTTATAGGTTGTATTATGTGTAATCTTATGTAATAAATCATGGATTAATGTGCAATAAAGACATGGGTTATCATATCCTTATACTATTTTTCCACTACTCAAGGTGATGGATTTGAGATCACCATGTCTTGGTAATTCAGTATCTCCTGGTATAACTCCATTTGTCCTATCCTTCATTTGGTTAGCAATATTCCCTATTTGAATCTCTAAGTTTCTCATTATAGCTCATTGATTTTGTGAGTTATCTCTCAATTCCCAGATGGAAGCACCTTGATCCTTTGAGTACATTTTCAAATCTTTAAGTGCAGCTCTAGTAGTTCTCATAAAACTTATTAGGGTCTCCTCTAATGATTTTTCTTGACTCTTTAGTGATGGTCTTTGGTGTTGAGGTTGAAAACCTTGTCGTCTTGGATGAAATATTTATCCATGGTTCTGTTGTTGTGGTTTTTGTATCCTCTATCCCTACACATAATTTTGATGATTATAATCCACATAATTCATGTATTTGCAATAAATACCCTAGGGAATTTAATTAGTCATCATCGCATAAGTTTTCTTTGAAATAACATTCATTTGGGTGGCAACCCAAGTGTTTTCCACTACGTGCACTCCTCGAACTTGACCTTCATCTAGTTTCCATCAAAAACCATTTCTAGATATTTCATCCAACAATTCATAACTTTTATTTGGTGACTTTCTCATAAGAGAACCTCTTGTGGAAACATCAACTATCAAATGATTTCCCAATGATAAACCTCTATAAAAAATTGAATCAGTAGCCAAGTTTTGATTTCATGATGAGGGCATCATCTAATCAATATTTTTAATCTCTCCCATGAACTATATAAATATTCTTAATTCATTTTCTCAAAATTATGTATACTTACCCATAGATCCATAGATTTTTAAGGTTGTAAAAACCTTTTCAAAATCTTTTTTACCATATATTCCCATGTGGTGATTGAGTGTAGAAGTAGACTTTGGATTCATTCCCATGATTTTTATTTGAGGGAGAAGTGTAATATACATAATATCGCTATGTCACTTGTGACATTAATGAATTAGAATGTGTAATGAAATTCCAGGAAACTTTAATGTGAGAATTGGAGTCTTCATGTGGTATCCCGGTGAATTAGATTGAGTGTGTGATCATTTGTATGATAGATTACTTGATCTCAAAATTTTGAGCATAAATTTGGGGTACGAGAATACTCAAATTGACCCCCACATTCGAGGGTCTTTTGTAATTGATCAAAACTTACATCCCTTAAATGCTTGTCCTTCTCCCTATCCTTATTCCTATCCATCTCCTTGATATTGATCTCTTTCATCAATGTTTCTCTGTTCTTATTGCACGTATTGCTTATACTTTCTCAGTGACCTTTCTATCTTGGGATTTATTATAGGTTCTCCTTCTTTATTCTTTCCTTTGGTTGAGTAATTATGCGATGAATTCAGGCCTGAAACAATTGTAAAATAATACCAAGCATAAAATGGGGAAAGAGAAAAAAAGAAAATGGGAAATTCCTAAATATTTTAAACATTATCGAACATTATTCCCTAGTAAGTGTGTTAGTTTTTGACATCACCATAAATCATTGTTACTTCTCTTAGGGATGTTAAAGTAAAGAATTCATAAACTCAACTATAACTACTAACTTTTACAAATGTAGTAAAGAAGGAATTGAGGTTGATCCACATAAAATAAGAAGAAATGACTTAGAATGTTTTAGGAATTTATAAAGTGATTGATTAACTAATGTTTTGAAATGAGAGATAAATAAAGAACAAATAAAACAAATTGGGTTTTGAATATCATGTTTGGAAAAGCATGTTAGGGTTTTGTAGATTTAGGGTTCAAGTGAAAATGAATTTATAAATTAAATTGGTTAATTCATGGTTGATGTTAGAGTCAAAAAGAGAGAGATCCAATGGTCATGTTATCCCCTCCTGAACATAGAAATCCTCCTTTCTCATGGTTAGTTACTTTAGGTCAATACTGAATCAAGTTTATCTTGATACCATATTTAAACCCAATTACCTTGGAATATTAAATGTTCATGAAATCGTTTAGGTAAATTAATTTCACAATTTAAGAGGGTGTTTTTTCATATTTTCACTCAATGGTCATGAGAAAATAAAAATAAAGAGATTATAATTGAAATTTAGAAATTATGGAAACCCAAAGAATGAATAAAATTAAAAAAAATACAATCAAAAAGCGCATTCCCCCTTTATATACATAATTTAGCACAAGGAAGGAGTTACCCCCCTTATTTTAGTAATGAGGGAGTAAAAGGGAAGGAGAAAGAAAAAATGAAAACATAAAGAAAATATGGAGATGAAGAATCAGGGGAGGACTCTGAAGCATAGCACCTTACCCTAATATTTGGTCTCTAGATCGATCTTGGACAACAATAGTCTAGTCATACATCTATAAGCATTAGGGACGCTCAAGTTGGATTTAATTTTCCATAAATATAGTCATTTAGGAATCTTAGGTCAATCCCCATGTATAATGGTCATTCTAGGTAATAAAGTTGAAGTCTCCATTGAAAAATATGCAACTCTTGCTCGAAAATGAGAAATTCTAGAAATATCAATGATGTGACTTATAGTGTCATACTGTGAAATCATCAGGCTCTCCTTAGAGTGAGTTTTTAATGTGGTCTTCTTCTGGAGCTGAGTTTATTTCATGTCTTGAATTGTATTACTGACATGAATTCCCTTTTTTCAGTGCTTAAACCTTCGTTTCTGTAACGTCCCTGACCTTGAGGCCACTAAACCGGTGTCCTGAGCTAGTTCACCATAAGACCTCAAGCGCGCCTCCTCATACACCATAGTTTTCCGACTAGCAGCGAGGGTTTAATAGGTCATGTGGGGAGACTATGCCCTCTTACCAGAGTGAGCCACAATAGATATCATATGAAATAAGGGAAACAATAAGCAATAATATAGAATATGAATTACCAAACATTTCCAAAAAGGTTACAAACCACAACCAAACAATAATTATGACATGTCATGCTAATAGTACAAAAAGTGAAGAAAACCCCAAAATAAAGACAAAAATCTAAATCCCCAAAATGGGTCTTGAATATGAGTTCAGGTCCTCATCCATGAACATCCCAAGTTTAACTCAACTCCCTAAAATATGGTATTTTCCCTTGTCCTAACCTACAACCATGAAATCTACTCGGGTACTCAATGGTGCCTCAGCGGGGTGTGAGTACGACTTAGTAAGCCACCACCAACAATGTCTACAAAATATCCAGTCTAAACAGATAGTGTAAGCATATGCTAAAAGAATAAAAAGGTAAATAATAATTAAAGTAAGTTCCAATAGTTAACATTATTATTTTTAACCATTTTTATCATTTTCTCTATGGGTTAGGCAATTCCATCAATCACACTACAATCTATGTTGGTCAATTACTATATATAAAGGAAAAGCAATTCAAGTTCCCTATTTCTCTAGGGAAAAACATTACACAACCAATTTCATCACACTTACCTTGGATAGTCAGTACAGGTAATCCACCACACTTACCTTGGAGTGTCGATATGGGTAGTCTCATCTAATTCAACAATTAGGGGCATAGATCCTCATTCTGACTCCCTAACTCGTGCATTCTAGGGGTGGGGTTTAGACACTTAGTCCAACATGACCCATGGGTGTAAATCCTCAAGGAAATACCCACACAAACCACCAATCCATGTGCACATGATTCTTTTACCAATTATCACATATACCATTTCATAAACCATACTCAAAAAAATACATAACATTCAAAAAACATAATTCATTCAATACATAATCATTCTCATGCCATGACCTAATGGGCACATTACCATTTACACTTTATTTCCCATTAGCCTATTAACCTCATGTCATGTTGTCAAATGAACACAATTCACACTAATTCCATTTCCAAACATGATAACCAAATAAATGCCATTCCCATAATATCTATTAATTAAATCTTGTTAGCATGATACATGTATCAATCTTAGGTTCAAACCATTGAATCAGCAATTACACATTTAATAACATGAACCCATGTTTAAGGCACAACACACCCCATGGGTGGCCTCCATCACAACCCTGACATCCTCCATAAATATCATAGGGATCAAGAGGGGTTCAATTCAAGAATTTATCATTTCTCACTAAAGGCACCAAAAACACAGCAAGAAGGAATCAATGGCACAACCACATATGCATAAATCAACAACGAGACTATGGGATATAACTTATAGACCACCTGACTAGAATATGTAGATGAATGCTCGCTTAACCTTAGCCTTAGATCCAGATTCAATCACCCTTTAAATACCTAACCTAAGATCCCCTAGAAAAAGTGGGTTTTAGGGATTTATAAGAAGATGAACGAAACCACAAGCCTTGATCCGGAAAAAGAGAAGAAAGAGGAGTGTTAGACTTAACTAAAACTTTGATCTTCACCCAAAAACACTCCAAATGTCCAAGAATCAAAGGAGATCCACCCTTGGGAAGCTTGGGTTATTTTGGTTTGTCACTAGGGTTTCAAGGAAGATAAATGAGGGGAAAATTAGGTGGAACACTTAAAATAATAAGGGGGAAAATGGTAAAAAAATCACTTTTAATGAGGTGCACTGTTTGGTTGCACGGTTTTTCAAATCATATGCCAACTATTCACCAACCTCTATCCAAGAGGGGGTTAAGTCACATAGTTATCTGGAGAACCTCCACAGTTAGAAGAATCGTGCACCAATCATGCAAAATGTATATATCCATGTTAGTACGGTTCCACCCTCCCCCCTTCACACAATAAACTTAACCCTATACCCCACCTCCTAGTTGGCACAGTTTGGGCACACAGTTGTGCCTCAACTGTGAAACATGCATAGAATGGCCTGGTTCCCCTTTTCTTTCATATCCCAAACCCCTATAACACCCTTGAGGCCCCTCATACACTCTATCAACATTACATTAACCAAATTTAAGAGATTTAAACCAAAATTTTAAACAAGGACATACCTCCATGAAGTCCAGGATCTTATAATCTCCCCACCTTATAACAGCTCATCCTCGAGTCGTACTCCCAAGAATCACTGAGCTTTTGAAGTAGAGATATCAGGACAATGGGACCATGTAACATCACATTAAATTTTCAGGTACTTTTGATGTTTCTAAGTACCTCTGTTTTGGAGTAGTGACTTGGGGTGCGTTTGGGTGAACTTTTAAGGAAAAATAAAGGACAGTGAGTTGTGCACGGTTTACGCATGGTTTGACAAACCGTGTGCTCAAACCGTGCCAACCATGTAGAACTGGACAGAGAGGTATGCATGGTTTGTGCATGGTTTGAAAGACCGTGCAACCAAACTGTGCCAACCTTGCAAACCTGGATAGTGGGTTCCACACGGTTGGCACACGGTTTTCCTAATCGTGCGCCTCTGTCCAGGAAATCGTGCACGCAGATTGTTTTAATTCTGAAAATCCTTCTTAAAACCACCTAAACCCCTAGGACTTCCATATTTCTGACCTTGTCTTGGTCTTGAAACATTATATGTGTTTCCAAAGCCTCCCGGAGAGATTCCAAGGTGATTCTAACTTCTTCCTTCGAGATTGAAGGCTCGGATTGAGGATCTTCTCTCCTCCTGGTAAGTGTATTTCAACCTGTTACTTCTCCCATTCTTTCCTCTATCTTTCCTTGATCTTTTCATGGGATATTTCCACCATTTTCTGTGGATTTAAACCTATGAGTTGAGATCTAGATCTAGGATTGTGGATCTAGATCTAGTTTTACAAGATCTTGATGCCATTGATCTTATTTTTTTTGGTTTTAAGGATTTAGATCCAGAACTTGATCGACGACGTTGTTCCACTCGGTTTTTGGGGTTTCTCGTTGGGCTAACTCCCATCAATAAATCGAGGTAGGTGGTTCTGTCCCAACTTTCCAAATTGATTGTCCTTGTATTTCTTGATTTATTTCAATTGTTGATTTAAATTCAATTGCTCAAATTTGCTTTCAATTAAATTGATAAAACCTCTATTCCAGTGAATCGAGATATTTGAAATGGTTTTGGCATGGAAATTTGGAAAACCCAAATTCCATTGAATTGGGTGTGTTTATGGAAATTGGATGATTTAAATTATGGATTTGATCGAAATTATTTTAATTAAATTGTTCAATTTATTTGTGGAAATAAATTGTGTAATGATGGAATTGGTTTGAATGGATTTCAAACTCCTAGAAATGGATCAAAATGGTTTGATAGAAACCCAATGGTTTTATCTTATGGAAAGGCATTTTTTTGAATAAAACCTATTTTAGTTTTAAATGGAAAGGAATTGACATTTTTGAAATGGAAGAATGGGATTGATCGTATTTTAAGTAGACTTAAAATAGTTTTCCCATCATGTAAGAGCACATGCAATCCTTAGGTAGTTAGTGAGTTATTTGGATACACTCTACGCTACGAAAACATTCTAAAGCATACTTGTGGTGGGTCACATCCCCGATGGGTTGGTGACAAGTCTCCTTTGGCTAGTGTCATAGGGACGTGTGTATACAAATTTTTCTGAGTTCACATAGAGAGTGTGGAATCCTTTAACTATTTAATACTATCGTACCTTTTGGCAGATGACCATGTTACTCGCTTGTTTATTTATATTTGAGATATAAATGTATGCCAATACTTTTTAACTACTTTACATGCCTACTGAATTTATATAAACTATTTTATATAAATTTTTTACTTAAGCCATTGTTTTAGAAATATTCCATCATTTGTAAAATCATTGCTAAAAAATATTTATTTCCATCACTTGAAAATGTATATCATGTTTTGTTTAAAATATGATTTTAAATTGCCAAACCTATTTATTTGAAAATTGAAAGTTTTTCTTTGGGTAATCTATTTTTGGAATCTGTTATGGAATCTTTGGTGGTATCCTACTGGGCTTAGGCTCACACCCTACTTTTTCCTTCGGGTGTTTGTAGACTTTCTTCTTCCAGGTTCGAGCAAAGGGAAGGGATATCTTGGAGGTGGATCCAACTGTTGATCTTTGGTCTTGGTGAGCTATGTCCTTAGGGACCTTGGGGATATTTTCCCATTTTTAGTACTTGGTTTGTAGTAGTTTGGGCTTTTTATGCCTCTTTGTATTCTGGTACATTACTCCCAGTGGAGTTTCTTTTTGTTATACATACTGTCTTGTTTCTTTTATTTCACATTGTTGGTGGAAAAATCATTCCCACTTGCATGTTGTGTGATGCAAGGTTCTATTCACCGACCTGTGGGGATCGAGAACGCCCTTCGGGCTATGTTAGGGTCGGCTCGGTTATCGGGTTATCGGGTTACCAGGGTACCCGGGCTGGTTTGTGACAAAATGGTATCAGAGGATAGGTTTAGCATCTTGCCTTGATGACAGTATGCATTTGAGTATTCTTGTCGGGACTTAGGAGGTAGTGTGATTGAGTGTCTGGCTATCTCTCACCATAATGAACCTTAAGTCACCAGGGTTGGTTAGGGAAATACGACTTGTGTATTAGTTCTAGTATTTTTCCTGTTTTGATTTGGATAGAGTGGAATCCAAATCTTGTTATCCCTTCTATTAAGAATAGTTTTCCTTGTTACTCTGTTTGAGTTTTAATCTAATGCCTTTTTATGTTGTGTAGCATCATGCCTCTGAGAAGACATGGGAATCAGATCCAAAAAGAGGCTGCTGCTGAATCTCAGCAAGCGAGTCCTATTGTGGATTTGAGTCTGGTTGAGGTGATTGTTCGCACTGTCCAAGCTCTAGGACAGGCACCACCTCTAATTCATGTTCAGGCTCCATCTATAGATCCTCATAGTGATATTCTCCAAAATCATTCTCAAGAGTTCCTATACCAGAAGCCACCAGTTTTCAAAGTCTCCACTCACCCTCAATATGCTGAGGAATGGTTGAGTAAGATTGAATGTCTATTTGGGTTCTTAGAGACACCTGGTGTGATCAAGGTGAAGTGTTCCACCTTTGTGCTGGAGGGACCAAGTAGGAGATGGTGGGACATGATGGTGATGGCTGGGAAACATGAGTGTTTGGAGTGGAAATACTTTAGGGTTCTTTTCACTAACCAGTTATATCTAGAATCAATGGTGTTAGCCAAGGCTATGGAGTTTTTCAAGCTTGAACAGGCCAACAAAACCATGACTGAGTACTCAAATCGCTTTTCTGAGTTGGTACAGTTTTCTCCTGAGATTGTATCTAATGAGAAGATGAAGGCTAGATGATTCGAGTGGGGAATTTGATCAGATATTCATTCTCATGTTTTCTTACTGAAGCTACCCACTTATGATGATGTTCTAGATAGGGCAATGATGGTTGAGATGGACCTGGCAGGAAAGTTAGGGTTGAAGGAAGTTTCTTTCCCACCTAGTAGCAGTGTTGGTTTCTTTAAAGGAAAATAGAAGAGGGGCGTTTCTCATGGTAGTTCTTGACAACAATCATTCCATACCTCTGGTAGCACCAGGAGGGGATTCATTAACTTGCTATCAGTGTGGAAATCCAGTACATTCTAAGAGGGTTTGCACTAAGACACCCAAGAACTATAGCTCTTACGGACGTTTAGGGAACTTACAGAGATTCTGCCATCACTTATCTACTCCACAAAGTGGAACAGGATCATCAGCACCTCCAAAAACTACGGGGCAATCAAATGCTTCACGTACAAAAGGGTTCCATCCACAGGCATCTGGAACGAAGCTTCTTCACACAGTGGAAGAGTCACCAGAGGTAGCTGATACAGGTCCTGCAACTATGAGAGGTACTATTACTATAACTTCATCTTTAGTGACTGCTCTTTTTAATACTGGTGCATCTCACTCATTTTTTTCAACCCATATTATTAATCTACTTAATCTACCTATGGATCTTTTATCTTGTGTGATGGATATTACTACACCCCTTGGTACAATGAGAAAGATGAGTCTCCGTAGTCCTGCTTGTGTCTTCTCTCTATCAGATGTTGATCTTTCTTGGAGTTTTTTGGTTCTCAACATGAAATCTTTTGATGTTATATTTGGTATGGATTGGCTCATTTCCAATAAATCCCGAATCAATTGTTATCTTCGACGATTCTACCTTACTACACCCAGTGGTGTGCCTCTTGTTTTTCAAGGAGAATGGGACCCAAGGTCAAGCAGAGTCAAACCCTCTTATCCAAAGTTGGGGAAAGTTATATCATTGTTTTCTTTTTATTTAGAGAGAGATTCAATGTGTGGTGATCTTCCTTCAATCATCGCTGAGTTTCCCAACGTGTTTTCTTCTAACTTCTCTGGTTTTCCACCAGTAAGGGAGGTTGATTTTTCTATTGACTTAATGCCTGGTACTCAACCGGTTTCTATTCCCTCTTACCTAATGGCTCCAGATGAACTAAAAGAACTGAAGTCTTAGTTAGATGATCTTCTTAAGAAAGGATTTATATGATCGAGTGTGTCACCTTGGGCAGCACCAGTTCTCTTCGCCAAGAAGGCTGGTGGTTCTCTTCGCTTATGTGTTGATTATAAAAAGCTAAATCGAGTTACGATAAAGAAAAAATATATGTTACCATGAATTGATGATTTGTTTGATCAATTGAAAAGGGAAAAGTGGTTTTCAAAAATTTATCTTCGATCTGGTTACCATCAGTTGAGGATAAAAGAATTTGACATTCATAAGACCACTTTTCAGAGTAGGTGTGGCCATTATGAGTACCTTGTTATGCCCTTCGGCCTAAAAAATGATCCTGAAATTTTCATGGCTTTGATGAACAAGGTTTTCCATGAGTATCTAGATAATTTTGTGGTAGTATTTGTGGATGAAATTCTTGTCTACTCAAATTACGAGGAGGATCATGTGCATCATCTAAGAATAGTTCTGAGTCTTCTAAGGAATCACTGACTTTATACCAAGCTTTCAAAGTGCAATTTCTGGATTCGGGAAGTGAAATTCTTGGGACATGTCATGTCAGAACAAGGAATATTAGTTGTTCCTGATATAATGAAGGCAGTTATGACTTGGTAACAACCACAAAATTTTTTCGATATTCGGAGTTTCTTGGGCTTAGCAGGATATTATCGCCTATTTGTTAAAGACTTATCAAAGTTAGCTTCTCCAATTATTTCTCTGACTTGAAATGGAGTGAAGTTTTCTTGGAATGATAAATTTCAGAGTTATTTTGTTGAGCTAAAGTGTCTTTTGACTACTGCGCTGGTGTTAACTCTTCCTGAGGCTGGGATAGGTTACGTGGTCTTCTGTGATGCATCAGGTGCAGGTTTGGGACGTGTCCTTATGAAAGGTAATCATGTTTTTCCTATGGATCTCGTCAGCTTAAGCCTCATGAGAAGAACTATCCTACCTGTGACATTGAACTTGCAGTTGTAATGCACACACTTAAGTGTTGGAGACATTATTTTTATAGAGAAAGGTTTATTGTGTATTCAGACCACAAGATCTTGAGTTATATCTTCTCTCAAAAAGATTTGAATCTCCACCAAAGGCGTTGGGTGGAGTACCTACAATCTTTCGACTTTGACATTGCCTATACCCTGGGGAAAGGTAATGTAGTTACAAATGTGTTAAGTAGGAAACTTCCATCACAGGCTATGAAAGAATCTTCAGAAGAGTGGAGTTTGATGGCTCTTTTTTCTCAGTTGCATATTGGAGTTCAGTGGAAGGGGAATGAAGTTTATTTAGACAGTGTCTAGTTGACATATGATCTTATTGAGTTAATTCTTCAGGAACAACAAATGGATGATTAATTTTATGGCATTAGGGACTCTCTTTATGGTGGGGAGACTAACACACAGTGGTCGTTCTCCAAAGAGGGTGTTCTATGTTATCGAAAATGTTACGTTGTGCCGTTATCGGCAAGGAAGGATGTGATGGGGGATTGCCATAACTCTCAGTAGGTTGTGCACCCAGGAACCACGAAGATTCTCTATGACATGCGGCGACAGTTTTGGTGGCCAAGTATGAGACGAGACATTACTGAGTTTGTATCTCGTTGCTATACATGCTAGAAGTTGAAAGTCGAGCACCATAAACCTTTGGATTTGCTTCAACCACTTCCAATCCCTACCTGGAAGTGGGATGGGATCTCTATGGATTTTTTGGTTGGGTTACCTCAAACCCAGAGGAAGAAGAACGCGATATGGGTTGTGATCGACATGCTGACCAAGTCAGCTCACTTTATACCTATTTTAGATACAACCAAAGTTGAGGAGTTGGGAAATATCTATGTGAAAGAATTTGTTCGTTTCACGGAGTTCCATATGCTATAGTCTCTGATAGGGATCCTCAGTTTACTTCTCGCTTTTGGAGAGGCCTTCAGGAGGCACTGGGATCTTAGGTTCATTTGAGCATGGCCTACCATCCAAAGTCAGATGGCCAGATAGAGAGAGTTATTCAGATCCTTGAGGATATGCTCCGCGCATGTGTTCTCAACTTTGGTGGGTTTTGGGATGATCATCTGAGGATAGTTGAGTTTTATTATAACAACAGTTATCAGTCTACAATCAAAATGGCTCCTTTTGAGGCTTTGTAACATCATGGCCCGGCTTACCATCGAACCGGTGGCCGGACCGGTAGGTCACATGGCCTCAAGCGCGTCTTCCCGTACGCCAGAGGCTGCCGACTAGCAGTGAGGGTCTCAGGAGGTGATAGTGGGGAGACTATACCCTCATATCAGAGTAACACAACGATATTATCAGAGTCAATACTAATCAATAACATAAGTAGTAAAGAATTGAAAGGCAGAATCAAAATATAGTTAACATCCATTTCATAAAAGGTGGCCAAAGCCAGTTTACACAGGGATGATAAATGATACAATGTGAAAATAGGAAACAGTATAGCATGCTTTCAATACAATACAAAAGAAATGAAGAAAAGACATCAAGGCCCAAAGGGCGATCTCCTGAGCATCCCAAGCTATCGCTTGGTCCTTTTCTCCTAACTCCTCAGGTACACACAGCACAGCACACAACCTAGGTCCTGTAAGCAAGAAGGTCTACTCGGGTACCCCAGTGCAATGGCGGCCCGAGTAGGGTATGAGATATAAATCTTAGTAGGCCGGCACCACCGGTGTCAAACCCAATCCAGACAGTGTATAATAATTAAACAGTGAGCAAGTATGGAGAAATAAGTAAGCAGAAGTACATAAGTAAATAACACCCATCCAGGTTCCCAAGGGACACCTGACGGTTATACCAGCTGCGGTTTGTTGTCGGTAAAGTATCTTGATCATGTCACCATATATATATATATATATATATATATATTCATTTAGATCATAGATGGCATGGGGTAAGAATTCCTCCCACCCATTAATCGAGATTAGCGGGTACAAGGTAAGAATGACTCTCGTCCCTAAAGGTCAACTGGCAAGGGGTATGAATGCCTCCCTTCTATACACGTATAGAGGATAGCGAGCACGAGGTAAGAATGCCTCTCATCCCTATAGGTCAACTGGCAAGGGGTAAGAATGCCTCCCTTCCATATATGTATAGAGGATAGCAGGCACAAGGTAAGAATGCCTCTCGCCCCTATAGGTCAACTAGAAAGGGGTAAGAATGCCTCCCTTCCATACACGTATAGAGGATAGCGAGCATGAGGTAAGAATGACTCTCGTACCTATAGGTCAACCGGCAAGGGGTAAGAATTCCTCCCTTCCATACACGTATATAGATCACATCTGGTGTGGGGTAGACATGCCTCCCACCCATACTCAAAATAATCTGGCATGGGGTATGCATGCCTACCATCCATAATCGTTCAAAGTAGGTGGCATGGGGTATGAATGACTCCCAACTGTAATCACTCATAATAATTATCACAGTTGCATTAGAATGAATAAGTTAGTACCTATTATGCATTTCAAATAGAAATACCACATTCATAATCTACACATTCATCATCAGTTTTATATTACAATGCATAAGGTAGTACCTCCTATGCATTTCAAATAATCATTCCATCTAGTTGCCTAAACCTGGCAGGATGATTAGTAATACAAGCATCATAGTCATTTCACTTAGTTTCCACCATCTCATTTAATCCATTCTAATCAAATTCATTTAACCCCCTTATCTTAAGGGAAATTACAATTACACGTTATGCTGAACTAGTTAGGTGCTTAGGGCAACAAGTGTCAGATCACTAAGGGAAAGCCATTTAGGAACATTTCTAAAGGCCATATCAAGAAAAGTTACGCACCAAACATGATGTCAGAGTATGATCATGGAACCAAGACAAATAGAGCAGGAAAGCATGTAAGTCTACTTCCTACTTTTGTCTTGAAGACAGCGCACCTCTAATTGAAGGGTTTTATTATTAAATTGTTGGTTTAGTGAACAAACAACCTCTTTTATCTTATTCATGCAATTCACACTATTTTCACAGAAGCATTTAATCTACTAAACTTGCATAATTAAAACACTAAAACAATTCAGTATTAAACTCTTTAAATGCTTCACTATAAATTAAAGGGTAAGGAGAGGGACCCTAACTCAAGGTGGATCCATCTGTCCACTCCAGCTCTTGACACTTTCTAACTAAGAGTCTTTGTTGCTCCCCTATGAGGCATATGTGATTTCACATGAATATAAGGACACCTAGCCTCTCATAATCAAACCGGTGGACCGAAACAACCACAATCCGCCTTGCCTTCGGCGGCAGATGTCGTACGCACACCAACAAGGTCCCGGGGAACCTTCCGCACAACCCTGGAATAAGAGGAACAAGAAAGAAACTAAAATCAATCAAACCCTAAACCAAGGGGTGCTTGGTCGAACAAAATTAGGGCAAGGAGAAGCCCTAAAATCGGCCAAGAAGGGAGGAGGAAGGAGGGAGGAGGCTTACTGCAAAGATTTGAAGGAAGAATTGCCAAGAACGAAGGAGGAAGGAGGTGCGGCCGAGGGAGGACTCGCGTGAGGCCGGCGGCTCCAAGGGGGAGGGTTCATGTGGGTTCTGGACGAGAGAAAAGAGGGAGAGTTTATTAGATTTTAGGTTTTCTTTTTAAATTCATTTTAAATATTTTAAAAACCCAAAACAGGGCACGACGCATGGCTTGGGCCGCATGGTTTGGAAAACCGTGTGCCAACCGTGCGTCCCCCACTAGACACCCAAGACACCCCGCACGGGATAGCCGCATGGTTTGGGGAAATCGTGCACAGGCCGTTTGGACTCCTCTACCCTCCCTATTTTAAGTCGCATGATTTGGGCCGCACGGTTTGCGAAACCGTGCGCCAACCGTGCGCCTTCTGTTGTTCTTTAAAAACCAGCCTCCTTTAGGTACGACGCACCTGAAACACCTCGAGACACTCGGGAAACTTCTCGGGCCTTCTCCCAACCCCAAAAATATTAGAAAGAAGGTTTCAAACCTTCATAACCTCGTTCCGAAGCCCGATTCTAAAAATGACTGGTTCAGTAATTAAAAAGGTTCAATTTCCCCTACTTTTTAACCTGGTTCAAAACGCGGGTCATTACAACCTTCCCACCTTATAACTTCTCGTCCCCGAGAAGCCATCATGAACAACACACACCTCACTCGACCTACAAGGGCCGTGAAGCATCATTCAAACGATCGCATTACGTTTCTAAATGTCCCATGCACCAACAAGCATCCACTTAAGCACACGACACTTAAGCCATCAACACCTGATCCAATGCTCGTTTTCCAACCGAAACACAAATACGGTTCTCACCTGAGCTCATCAACTCAAGGACACAATCACATCATCTTCTCTCCAAGAAACCAATCAAAGTTACTTCCCACCTTAGATTTTTAACGTTAAGTGGTCAAAACTCAAACCACAACTCCAACACCTTTCAAAAAGACTTTCAAAAGCACGCTCCAAGCATTACAAAGACACACCTAGCATGATTTTGAAATGATCTAATAGTCTATTTCCCCATCACTCTCAAAGCCCAGGCCGAAAAGAGTCAAGCCACTTCAGCTGACTATTCAAGAAGACGCATGGCTTAGACGGCCGGAATTTTATAAGCTTAACTGCGATGTCATTTTCCGAGGCATCGCGCACTTACCACGATGATGTTCAACGAAGCTCATACCCAACTTCCGGTGACTTCCCTAAGATCAGACCATGAAGGTAACCACGCATCCCGCATGAAATGTCGAAAGAGAACAACCAAACGGCTCAACATATTTTAAAAACATTAGCGCGCCGTAAGACCGACGCTCTCTTAGTGTATCCAGGATGAAATCAAGATAGGGGACATGCTCGTCACATAACAGAGTGCACTAAGAGGATTTTAAAAAGGATTCCAGTTGGTCATACCCAAAAACTGGAAAGGAGAACAGTCGAACCACCCTTGGTTGACTCTAAAGAAGAAACTCAGCTTCACCTGCCGACACATCAAGATTTCTAAACCGATCACAATTCCTTTTCCCACACAAGGCATTTTGTGATCGTTCACAACTTACCACTGAGGTCCTCCATGGCCAACAGTGTTTCTTAAAAGGGGTTGCATACACCGCCAACCAGATCAAGTCATGTTGTCGAGCAAGCATTGACGCATAACGACACATGCAACCCTCAAAGGCATTCAAACAAACCCAAACATTCCCAAATGGTCTTTCTTGACATGTTCCTTCTACCTGGAAGAACACGCTTCACTAAAATTACGTGACGCTTCCCACCTTAGAAGCGTCGGTGTCACCAAAAGAAGAAAATACCAGCTTCTCATAAGTGAACTAGTTCATCAAAAACTAAACGGACGTATGTCGCTCTTCCGAGTCATGATCACCATGCTGAAACGTACAAGGAATCCAAAGCAACAAGACCGGCGTGTCAACCACCCGAGTCTTCTGAAAATTATCCCAAGCATTGGGACAACTTTATTTCCAAACGCTCAGGTCACTCTACCACAGAGGTGACCCACGACCATACACAGCAACACAAGAGATTTAACCGAACGTCCCATTGCCTCAGACGACCGTTCCCATGGACGAAGACTTACCAAAACGTCCATCACTTACGGAGTCAAACAACCAACAAGCAACCAACCATGCCCAAGGCATGTCTACAGAGCATTACCCGATGCTCAAACCCATAACAAGATCAAAGGAAGAATGACCACCCATCTGAACAAGAGTGTCATTGGAAACCAAAAGTCCTACGAGGGACTACGGCACCCGAACGGTACCCAACGTCAGAAAGTTCACTGTACAAGACAAGCACATAAGCTCTAAGGGCGCTACCTACCACGGTCTAGCCCCTCACAAAGAACAAGCGTCGACTCAAGAATTTGGTCACGCCAAACAAAAGTCATCGGGCTCAAGCCTAACGTTCAAGTAATTTTCTAAAAGAAAACAAATGCCCACGGAAAACACCTACGGTTTCATCTCAAGGCACTCGCAAGAAAGACTTAACTTACCCTCACATGAGGTTTCAACAGAGGACACCACTACAGGTTTCTTTTCCAAGACCTTTATATCTAATCACATTTATTCTTTTAATCACTTTAAAGGATTCAATTCAAAACTTCAAATAAACTTTCAAAACCAAAAATCACTAGGCACTTGATCATTTTTAACAAACAGCTCAAAGCAAAACAGGCAAGTCTCAATCAACTCCCTTTTAACCATTAAACCTTTATCAGACATCCTGTCTTATTCCGGCAATTTATCATAATAAATTCCTTTTAAACAATTTAGGCGACCTATGAGGGTCCCAACAAGCCAATTCACATCAGATCAAAACCAGACATCGTTTACACAACTAAGCATTTCGCAAAGCAAGCTCCCATCACATTCATTATGGGTTACCATTTTCTAACTCATGAAGCACCCATACACTCCATGGGTTGAAATTTGGATCCAATTAGATGAAACAAATTACATTCCAGAATTAAAAATGATCAAAGAAATCATCCAGTCATACGGTTGGCCACCTACCAATCTGTAAAGCACCCATAAACTTTACAGTTTGGAATTTGGATCCCTTTAATCAAAACCAAACTCATTTTACAATTTGACTTTAGTAGCCCTTTTTTCTAGAAATTCAATCACACGGGTTACCCTTTTCCAGCTATAAGGAACCCATACACCTTGCAACTGAAAATTGGCTCCCGTCGTAATTGCAGTCATTTAATTTGGTCAAAGCAACCAATTCCATATTAACTAAACCTAGCATGTTATCGGAAGCAGTAACACAGAAACATGCCATATCACAGAAGCATGGAATAACTACCACAACACCTATCACAACAGCAGGCATCAACTAATGCATCCTAGATGGCATGGAATAATGCATGGCATGTGATTTCTAATGAAGTGCCTATATGATGCATGAAATGGAATACCCTTGTATCATCGGGTTGCAACAGAATGGAACCCACAATCGCATCAATAGTATCAACAGAAACCATGTGTGTCACCCAATGGTGAAATAAAATCAACCGTAATAATCAAAATCATTAAAATAACAATTTTATTTGAGGAAATTTGGATTTTCCCTGTACATAGGTTAGCTACTCTCGAGCACAGATTATTACCAAATTCCATCTCCTTCCTATCCATGTCTATTGTCACCAAATAGTAAAACAAACCAAAAGAAGAAACTCCTCTGATACCACTTTGTAACGTCCCGGCCCGGCTTACCATCTAACCGATGGCCGGACCGGTAGGTCACATGGCCTCAAGCGTGTCTCCTTGTACGCTAGAGGCTGCCGACTAGCATCCAGGGTTTCAGGAGGTGATAGTGGGGAGACTATACCCTCATATCAGAGTAAAACATCGGTATTATCAGAGTCAATACTAATCAATAATGGAAGCAGTAAACAATTTAAAGGCAGAAGCAAAAGATAGTTAACATCTATTTCATAAAAGGTGGCCAAAGCCAGTTTACACAGGGATGATAAATGATACAATGTGAAAATAGGAAACATTGCAGCATGATTTCAATACAATACGAAAGAAATGAAGAAAAGACAGCAAGTCCCGACGGGCGATCTCCTGAGCATCCCAAGCTCCCACTTGGTCCTTTGCTCCTAAATACTCAGGTACAAATGGCACAACACATAACCTAGGTCCTGCAAGCAAGAAGGTCTACTTGGGTACCCCAGTGCAATGGCGTCCCGAGTAGGGTGTGAGATATAAATATCAGTAGGCTGGAACCACTGGTGTCAAACCCAATCCAGACAGTGTATAATAATTAAACAGTGAGCAGGTATGGAGAAATAAGTAATCATAAGTACATAAGTAAATAATACCCGTCCTGGTTCCTAAGGGACACCTGACGGTTATACCAGCTTCGGCTCGTTGCCGGTAAAGTATCCTGATAATGTCACCATATATATATATATATATATATATATATATATAAATGCATTTAGATCATAGATGGCATGGGGTAAGAATGCCTCCCACCCATTAATCAAGATTAGCGGGCACGAGGTAAGAATGTCTCTCGTCCCTAAAGGTCAATTGGAAAGGGGTAAGAATGCCTCCCTTCCATACACGTATAGAGGATAGCGGGCATGAGGTAAGAATTCCTCTCGTACCTATAGGTCAACTGGCAAGGGATAAGAATGCCTCCCTTCCATACACATATAGAGGATAGCGGTCACGAGTTAAGAATGCCTCTCGTCCCTATAGGTCAACTGGAAAGGGGTAAAAATGACTCCCTTCCATACATGTATAGAGGATAGCGAGCACAAGGTAAGAATGCCTCTCGTCCCTATAGGTCAGCTGGAAAGGGGTAATAATGCCTCCCTTCCATACACATATAGAGATCACATCTGGCATGGGGTAAACATGCCTCCCACCCATACTCAAAATAATCTGGCATGGGGTATGCATGCCTCCCATACATAATCATTCAAAGTAGGTGGCATGGCGTATGAATGCCTCCCATTCATAATCACTCATAATCATTATCACAGTTGCATTAGAATGCATAAGGCAGTACCTATTATACATTTCGAACAGAAATACCACATTCATAATCTACACATTCATCATTAGTTTTATATTACAATGAATAAGGAAGTACCTCCTATGCATTTCAAATAATCATTCCATCTAGTTTCCTAAACCTGGCAGGATGATTAGTAATACAAGCGTCATAGTCATTTCACTTAGTTGCCACCATCTCATTTAATTCATTCTAATCAAATTCATTTAACCCCCTTATCTTAAGGGCAATTACAATTACACGTTATGCTGAACTAGTTAGGTGCTTAGGGAAACAAGTGTCATATCACTAAGGGAAATCCATTTAGGAACATTTCTGAAGGCCATATCAAGAAAAGCTACGCACCAAACATGATGTCAAAGTATGAGCATGGAAACAAGACAAATAGAGTAGGCAAGTATGTAAGTCTACTTCCTACTTTTGTCTTGAAGATAGTGCACCTCTGATCGAGGGGTTTTATTATTAAATCGTTAGTTTAGTGACCAAACAACCTCTTTTATCTTATTCCTGCAATTCACATGATTTTCACATAAGCATTTAATATACTAAACTTGAATAATTAAAATACTAAAACAATGCAGTATTAAACTCTTTAAATGCTTAACTTTAAATTAAAGGGCAAGGAGAGGGACCCTACCTCAAGGTGGATCCATCCGTCCACTCTGGCTCTTGACGCTTTCTAACTAAGAGTCGTTGCTGCTCCCCCACGAGGAATATGTTATTTCACATGCATATAAGGACACCTAGACTCTCGGAATCAAACCGGTGGACCAAAACAACCACAATCTGCCTCGCCTTCGGCGGTGGATGTCGTACGCACACCAACAAGGTCCCGGGGAACCTTATGCACAACTCTGAAATAAGCGGAACAAGAAAGAAACTAAAATCAACCAAACCCTAAAACTAGGGGTTCTTGGCCGAACGAAATTAGGGCAAGGAGGAGCCCTAAAATAGGCCAATAAGGGAGGAGGAAGGAGGGAGGAGTCTTACCACGGATATTTGAAGGAAGAATCGCCAAGAACGGAGGAGGAAGGAGGTGCGGATGAGGGAGGACTCGCGCGAGGCCTGTGGCTCCAAGGGGGAGGGTTCGTGTGGGTTTTGGCCAAGAGAAAAGAGGGAGAGTTTATTAGATTTTAGGTTTTCTTTTTAAATTCATTTTAAATATTTTAAAAACCCAAAACAGGGCACAACACACGGCTTGGCCCACACGGTTTGGCAAACCGTGCACCAACCGTGTGTCCTCCACTGGACACCCAAGACACCCCGCACGGGCTGGCCACACGGTTTGGGGAAACCATGCGCAGGCCGTGCAGACTCCTATGTCTCCCTATTTTAAGCCGCACGGTTTGGGCCGCACGATTTGGGAAATCGTGCGCCAACCGTGTGCCTTCTATTGTTCTTTAAAAACCAGCCTCCTTCAGGTACGACGCACCCGAAACACCTCGAGACACTCAAGAAACTTCTCAAGCCTTCTCCCAACCCCAAAAACATTAGAAAGAAGGGTTCAAACCTTCAGAACCTCGTTATGAAGCCCAATTCTAAAAACGATGGGTTCAGTAATTGAAAAGGTTCAATTTCCCCCACTTTGTAACCTGGTTCAAAACGCAGGTCATCACAGGCATTGTATGGTCGTCCTTGTAAATATCCTTTATGTTGATCAGAGATTGGTGAAAGTTCCTTGGTAGGACCGAGTTTGGTCCAAGAGATGATAGCTAAGATCTAGTTTATTCGTTAGAGAATGTTGACAGCACAGAGTCGGTACAAGTCTTATGCTGGTCGTCACTGTAGACCTTTAGAGTTCTCAGTTGGTGACCAGGTGTTCTTGAAAGTTTCACCCTGATTAGGTCATCGACAGCTTGGAAGGCAAGGGAAGCTTTCTCCTCATTTTGTGGGACCTTTCGAGGTTGTTGGTCATGTAGGGAAATTTGATTACCGTATAGCTCTACCACCACTGCTGACGTCGATACATAACGTGTTCCATGTATCGCAGGTGAAAAAGTATCTCTCTAATCCATCTCATGTTTTGAGCTGGATTGATCTTGATATTGAACCAGATTTATCTGTGACTGAATGACCAGTCAGGGTTGTTGATTCTGAGACCAAGGTACTTCGTGGGAGAACGGTACCTCTGGTTCATGTACTATAGCAGCATGGTTCTGATTCTCATGAGACGTTGGAAAGGGAGGCACTAATGAGAGAGCAGTGGCCTCATCTTTTTGACGTGGAGGTTTCTTCATATGCTTTCTGGGGACAGAAAGATCTTATGGTGTGGAGGTTGTAACATCACGTTACGTTTTCAGGTACTTTTGATGTTTCTAAGTACCTCTATTTTAAATTAGTGACTTAGGGTGAGTTTGGGTGAAATTTTAAGGAAAACTAAAGGATAGTGAGTTGCGCATGGTTTGCGCATGGTTTGAAAAACTGTGTGACCAAACCGTGCTAACTATGCAGAACTGGATAGAGAGGTCCGCACGGTTTGCGAACGGTTTGACAGACCGTGTGACCAAATTGTGCCAACCTTGCAAACCTAGGCAGTGGGTTCCGTACAGTTGGTGCACGGTTTGCCTGACCGTGCGCCTCTATCTAGGAAATTGTGTGCATGGTTTTTTTTAATTCCTAAAATCCTTCTTAAAACCACCTAAACCCCCAGGACTTCCATATTTCCAACCTTGTCTTGGGCTTGAAGCATTCTAGGTGTTTCCAAAGCCTCCTAGAGAGATTCCAAGGTGATCCGAACTTCTTCCTTCGAGATTGAAGGCTCAGATTGAGGATCTGTTCTCCTCCTGGTAAGTGGATTTCAACCTGTTACTTCTCCCATTCTTTCCTCTATCTTTCCTTGATCTTTTCAATGGATATTTCCATCGTTTTTCGTAGATTTAAACCTATGAGTTGAGATCTAGATCTAGGATTGTGGATCTAGATCTAGTTTTACAAGATCTTGATGCCATTGATATTTTTTTAAGGATTTAGATCCAGAACTTGATCGACAAAGTTGTGTTTCTCGGTTTTTGGGGTTTCTCGTTGGGCTAAATATCGTCAATAAATTGAGTTAGGTGGTTTCGTCCCAACTTTCCAAATTGATTATCCTTGTATTGCTTGATTTATTTCAATTTTTGATTTAAATTCAATTACTCAAATTTTCTTTCAATTAAATTGATAAAACCTTGATTCCAGTGAATCGAGATATTTGAAATGGTTTTGGCATAGAAATTTGGAAAACCCCAATTCCATTGAATTGGGTGTGTTTATGGAAATTGGATGATTTAAATTTTTTAATTTAAATTGTGGATTTGATGAAAATTATTTTAATTAAATTGTTCAATTTATTTGTAGAAATAAATTGTGTAACGATGGAATTGGTTTTAAATGAATTTCAAACTCCTAGAAATGGATTAAAATGATTTGATAAAAACCCAATGGTTTTATCTTGTGGAAAGGCATGTTTTTGAATAAAACCTATTTTGGTTTCAAATGTAAAGTAATTGACATTTTTTGAAATGGAAGAATGAGATTGATCGTATTTTAAGTAGTCTTAAAATAGTTTGCTCATCATGTAAGAGAACATGCAAGCCTTAGGTAGTTAGTGAGTTATTTGGATATACTCTACGCTACAAACAACATTCTAAAACATACTTGAGGCGGGTCACATCCTCGATGGGTTGGTGATGAGTCTCCTTTGACCAGTGTCATAGGGATGTGTGTATACACATTTTGCTAAGTTCACATAGAGAGTGCATAATCCTTTAGCTATTTAATACTATCGTACCTTTTAGCAGATGACCATGTTGCTCGCTTGTTTATTTATATTTGAGATATAAATGTATGCCAATACTTTTGAACTACTTTACATTCCTACTGAATTTATATAAACTATTTTATATAAATGTTTTACTTAAGCCATTATTTTAGAAATATTCCATCATTTTTAAAATCATTGCTTAAAAATATTTATTTCCATCACTTGAAAATGTATATCGTGTTTTGTTTAAAATATGCTTTTGAATTTACAAACCTGTTTATTTGAAAATTGAAATATTTTCTTTGGATAATCTATTTTTGGAATCTGTTACGGAATATTTGGTGTTATCCTACTGGGCTTAGGCTCACACCCTACTTTTGCCTTCGGGTGTTTGTAGACTTTCTTCTTCCAGGTTCTAGCAAAGGGAAGAGATCTCTTGGAGGTGGATCCAGTTGTTGATCTTTGGTATTGGTGAGTTGTGTCCTTAGGGACCTTGGGGTTTTTTTTCCCATTTTTAGTACTTAGGTTGTGGTACTTTGGGATTTTTATGCCTCTTTGTATTCTAGTACATTACTCCCAGTGGAGTTTATTTTTGTTATGCATACTGACTTGTTTCTTTTCTTATGCATTGTTGGTGGAAAAATTGTTCACACTTGCATATTGTGTGATGACAGGTGCTAGTCATCGACCCGTGGGGATCGGGAATGCCCTTCGGGCTATGTTAGGGTCGGCTCGGTTATTGGGTTAACAGGGTAACCGGGCTGGTTCGTGACAGCCCACATATCTAACTCTATCTCCCAAGTCTTTTTATGAACATTGTCATACTACCACAAAACTCGAACCAAAGTCATAATATTTCCCCATAATACCTTCTCACTACAATACACAACACAAACCAGATGCTCCTCAAAGGACACATCAACCTCAATCTCAACATCCTCAACATCAATCATGTGAGATGGGTCGGGCTGATACTATCAAAATTATGAACCATGAAAAACATCATGCATACCACTATATCATTGTGTAAGAGATAATTGGTATGCCACCAATCTGATCCTCTCCATAATCTCAAACGGTCCCACATACCTGAGTTCCAACTTACCCTGTTTCCGAATTCGATGGTGACTTAACCTTAATTACACCTGAAGAAACACACAATCACCCACCACAAACTCAAGAGGTCGACAACACCAATCCACATACAACTTCTATATACTTTGAGCCATTTAAATACATTTCCAAATCGACTGAACCTTTTCCGACGTCTCATGCATGAGACTCATTCCCAAAAACTATAATTCTTTAGCTTTCATCCAACAAAATGGAGATCTATATGGTCCACTATAGAATGATTCATAGGTTTATATTTGAATTGTATCCTGAAAAGTATTTTTGAAGGAACACTCAACAAGTGACAAGTGATTTTACTATGATCCACCAAAATCTAGAACATAGACCCTCAACATGTCCTCTAGTACCTGAATAGTGCACTATGATTGACCATCATTCTTTGGGTGAAAACCATACTAAAAAACACCTGGGTACCAAGCGCCTTCGGTAATACCTTCCAGAAGTGTGATGTAAAACACAGATCATGATATGAAACTATAGTCTGTGATACTCTATGTAATTGTAACATCTCTCTTATATATAACTCACATAATTGGTCAATGGTGAAAGTCTCTCGAATTGGCATGAAATGATCCACCTTAGTCAACTGATCCACAACCACCCAGATCACATCATTCTTCGAAGGTGTCCTCGAAATACCCACCTTGAAATCCATCATTACATCATCCCACTTCCATTCCAGAATGGGAAATGGTTGTAACAAACCACTCAGTCGCTAATGCTCGGCCTTCACCTGCTGAAAAGTAAGGTATCACAACATGAAACCTATCGACGAATATCACGATACATTTTTTTCATACAAGGATGCACTACCTACTTAGATGCATGAAACTCACACATCAACTCTTCTCTCATACAAGTTGGAACAAAAACACAACCACAAATATAAATGATCTTATCATCACCAATAGTCCAACCGGAAGGTGACTCCCCACCTTTAAGGATTTACCTCAAGTTCAAACACTCTAGATCCTTGAGATTACTCTCCTTGATTTGGCTCAAAAGCGTGGACTCAACTGCCAAGGATGCAAGGGTCATCTACTCATACCCATCCTTCACCTCCAAATGAATATCGACAAACAACTCCATCATCTTCCACTCAGAGCTAGATTCATGAATTGCCTGATTTTGAGTCTTCTAAATCAATGCATCTACAACACTATTTCCCTTTCCTAATGTGTAAACTAACTCAAATTCAAAATAAATCATGTACTCAACCCATATTTTCTACCAAAGATTCAAATCACATTGAGAGAAGATGTACTTAAGGATTTTATGATTTATATACACAGTGAACCCTTCTCCCAACAAGTGGTTTCATCAACACTTTAATGCATAAACCACCACCGCCAACTCAAGATCATGAGTAGGGTAATTTAATTCATGAGGCCTCAACTGACATGACTCATATGCTACAACCCGGTCATCCTGCATCAACAATGGCCCATGCCCAATACCAGACGCATCACAGAACAAGGTATAATTTTTACCTGGATCGGGTAAGATCAGAATTAGTGTGGTAGTCAACCACTTATTTAACTCTTGTAAATCATTCTCACATACCCCATATCATTCAAACTTAATGCCCTTCTTAATCAAACCTGAAAGTGGCACTAATAAGTGGGAAAAGTCTTTGATGAACCTTTAGTAATAACCAGAAAATCCCATAAAACATCAAACATCAGAAACATTCTTGGACTATTTCTAAGATAAAACTACATGTACTTTCTCTAGATCCACTAAAACACCTTCCTCTGAGATGATGTGTCCCAAGAAATGCACCCTATCAATACATAAATGACATTTGGATAGATTGGAATATATCCTATGATCTCTTAGTGTACATAGGATGATGTAAATATGTTTAACATGATCATAATGAATCTTAGAGTACACCAAAATTTCATCAAAAAATATGACTATGAACTGATCCAGGTATGGGTGAAAGATTTGATTCATTAGGGCCATAAACATTATTGGCACATTGGTTAACCTGAATGACATCACAACAAACTCATACTACTTGTACCTACTTTTGAAGGCAGTTTGTGGTATATCATAAGGTATCACCCTTATTTGATTATATCTTGATCATAAATCAATCTTAAAGAAAACTGAAAAACCTCTCAACTGGTCAAAAAGATCACCGATTCGAGGGAGGGGATATCGGTTCTTAACCACTATTTGATTCGGGTTTTTATAATCAATACATAACCGCAATGATTCATCGTCCTTATTGGAAAACAACACAAGAGATCACCAAGGTAACATAATAGAACAAATAAACCTTTTATTCTTCAAATCCTCCAACTGTTCTTTAAGCTCCTGAAGTTCTGTCGGTGTCATTCTATATGGAAGAATAGAAACTGGTTTTTCTCCTAACAGCAACTCTATCATGAACTCAACATCTCTCTTAGGCTATAGCCCTGATAAATCCTCAGGGAGCACATACTAAAATTGACATACCATAGGAGGAAAGAAAAATTGCTCAAATACCTTATCATCAAGTATAAGACAAGCTACCTAGGTTGTGAGTTCACCCAACTGTTGAAAAAATGGCCCTACGCAACCTGCTCGGATGTCTTGTTCTCCACAATGAACATAAAAGTCTCTCTTAAGGGACATGAATGTTACCCTACAATGGTAATAGTCAATATGGGATTGGTACAACACTAGCCAATTCATGCCAAAATTAGATCAAAACTTGACATCTCAACCAAAAACAAGTCCCACAAGAAATGGTACTCACCAACATCAAGAGCACACCCCTTACATTGCCTTATATTTTCCACTAGTACCCCTAATAGGGTATCAATCGACATAACCCCACACACACATTCTGATACTAGACCCAATACAACCACAAAATGAGAAGAAATAAAAGAATGTGTGGCACATGTATCAAATAAAGCACTAGAAAGCATGTATGATATAATAATCATACCTCAAAGAGTCGATGGTCCATCCTTGCCACCTCCAGGTGTAGACTGAACTACATAAATCTAACCATACCCTCTACCTTGGGCTCTGGTTTGAGTTCCTGGTGTTGCACTGCCCTGCTAATATGGACGCTCTCGCCCTGGAGCACCATGCATGTTGCCTCTACCGATACACCCAATGGAGCTCCAACTGCTAGCCTGATATGGGGTAACCAACCCCCTTATTGCACTCGGCATTGACCTCAATCCTCCATCTGTACTGAGTTATTGAGGGTTTATACAAAACCTCTGCACATTCCCTATTCTTATGAACACTTGACACTCAACTGGTGGTCGGGAACACCAACTATGCACGTGTCCTGACTTTCCACACTGATAGAAAAAAACTCGATCTCCACCCTGAGAGGCTAGTTCTCTTTTTTGAATACTTTTTCCATTTCCTCCCTGGTGAAAACTCTCAAAAAACACTTCCTACTGTCAAAAGTTGCACCGCTGGACCACCCAACTAAGGCTGTAGGTCCATTACCAGAGGCCTCCTTGAGATTCCCTTTTGAAATAAGGTCATGATATACCACTCCAGCAAACCTCTTTAAGTGAAATATATTTACTTGGGACTTGATCTCATGTCTAAGCCCATCCTGGAAATGTCTCACCATAGCTGCCTTATCCCCTGCGAAAGCTGGAAATAATTGTTGTAAGTCAGTGAAACAACTAGCATAATCAATCACCGATATAGTCTCCTAGGGAAACCTCATAAACTATTAAGCCTTATCCTATCTTAGGGTCTCTGTATAGAAATGATCTAGAAACTTTTCCTATAAATATTTCCATAACATTCCTTCATCTTGTTCAATTTAAACTAAGATGTCCCACCAACAATTTGCCTATCCTCACAAGATATAAGCTGCCAACTTGACTCTCTTCTCAGAAGGAGTCTCCAAGTGGTCAAGAATCATCTGAATGAACTCTATCTATAACTAATCCACCTCAATTCCACCCTATTTGGTAAAGTTTGGAGGGTGTTTCAGCTGAAACTCTCTAGTCAACTCAAACAAGTTTGGCACTACCCACCCTGAGTCTCGTTCAATCATCTGCACAAAACAAGTGAAATTATCACAGAACCACTCCTCTTTATTACCATTGATCACCAGGTTTTCTTTATCCACTACTGGAGGAGAATTTTCAGGGACATCCTCTTGTCTCTCAACCAGCACACAATATCGTGGTGGCATTTCCCTATAATGCCAAACACGCATCTCAAACACATCACATAAAACATCCACAATTTTCACAAAGAGAGTCTCTCCTCTAACTGTAAACAACCCATTTCACATACATTATCCCAATAGACATTTTCATATCCATAACACTACCCTCAACCATACCTACCATGGTTCATTGCTAACATGGGGAAAACCAACTTACATTGTCACAAGTCTTCCATTATATACCTTTTTTAAACCATTTCCACACTCACAGCGTAAATCTTTCCTCTTAGGCACATTTTCCATTTTACAACTTATCACAACCAATATTTTAACTCATTTAAAACCCTTCATTAAGAAAAATTCTTTAAACATTATTTAACATTTATTCCTTTTACCCATTTGCATCATTTTTATTAGACACTATTTTCTTCAATTTTTTCAAGAAAGTAAAATGTATTTTAACCTTCATGTCCCACACACCCATCCCGTGTGTGCATATTATGATGTATGCCACCTACATTTCTAGGTTCATATAATGATGCATAAATGCACAATCTCATGCCATTCCGGCCATGAGAAAAATATCACAAAATGATAACATCATGTAATAAGGGCATCACCCAATGGTGAAATATCATCAATTGTAACAACACACATCAAGAACAATAATTCCTACCCTGAGCACTTAGATTTTCCCTTATACGTGGGTTAGATACTCCCATACACAAGCTCATTTCCAAGGCCTGACACTTCCTAATCTCTTTTCTACCATCCCTAAATAGTAAGGCATATAAAAGAACCACTTTGATGCCACTTTGTAACATCCATGACCCAAAAGACACTAAATCGGTGTCCCAAGCTAGGTCGCCACAAGAACTCAAGCGTGCCTCCCCGTACACCAAAGGTTTTCAACTAGCAGTGAGGGTCTAATAGGTCACGTGGGGGGAATATTCCCTCTTACTAGAGTGATCCGTAATAGATATCATATAAAATAAAGGAAATGGTAAGCAATAAGATAGAACATGCATTACCAAACATTCCCAAACAGGGTACAAACCACAAACAAAAAATAACAATGCCATGTCATGCTAACAATGCCAAAAGTGAAGAAAAACCCAAAATAAAGACAAACAGTTGAATCCCAAAAAGGGGTCTTGACTCTGAGTCTGGATCCTCATCCATGCACATCCCAAGCCCAACTTGACTCCCTAGCATAGAGCCTTTCCCCTTGTCCTATCCTACAACCATGAAATCTTCTTGGGTACCCAATGGTGCCCGAGCAGGGTGTGAGTACAACCCAGTAGGTCACCACCAATGGTGTCTACCAAATATCCAGTCTAAACAGATAGTGTATGCATATGCTGGAAGAATAACAAGGTAAACAAGAATTAAACTAAGTACCAATAGTTAACATTATTCTTTTTAACCATTTCTATCATTTTCTCCATGGGTTAGGTAGTTATTTCAATCACACTATAATCTATGTCGGTCAATTACTATGCATAAAGGAAAATCAAGTCAAGTCCCCTGTCTCTCTAGGGAAAAACATTTCACAACGAATTTCATCACACTTACCTTGGAGCGTCAGTCTAGGTAGTCCATCACACTTACCCTGGAGTGTCAGTCTAGGTAGTCTCATCTAATGAAATCGTTAGGGTCATAGAGCCCTAGTCTGACTCCCTAACCCGTGCATTCTAGGGGTGGGGCTTAGAGCCTCAGTCCAACCCGACCCATGGGTGTAGATCATCAAGTCAATACCCCACAAAACACCAAGCCATGTGCACATGCTTCTTTAACCAGTTATAACATATACTATTTCATAAACCATACTCAACAATACACATAACATTCACAAAACATAATTCATTCAATACATAATCATTCTCATACCATGGCCTAATGGGCACATTACCATTTACAGTTCATTTCCCATTAGTTTATTAACCTCATGTCAAACGTCCCCTTATGCCATGTTATCAATTAAACACAATTCACAACAATTCCATTTCCAACCATGATATCCAACTAAACTCCATTCCCATAATTTATATTCATCAGATCTTGTTAGCATGCTACAAGTATCAATCTTAGGTTCAAACCATTGAATTACCAATTACAAATTTAATAACCTGAACCCATGTTTAAGGCACGACACACCCCATGGGTGGCCTCCATCCCAACCCCAACATCATCCATGCATCCCACAAAGATCAAGAGGGGTTCAATTCATAAATTAACCAATCAATTTATCATTTCTCACTAAAGGCACCAAAATCACGACAAGAAGGAGCCAATGACACAACCATATATGCATAAATCAACAACGAGAGTATGAGATATAACTTGTAGACTACCTACCACGAATCTGTAGATGAACACTCACCTAACCTTAGCCTTAGATTCATATTCAAGCACCCAACCTAAGATCCGCTGGAAAAAGAGGGTTTTAGGGCTTCATAAAAAGATGAACAAAACCACAAGTCTTAATCTGTAAAAGAGAAGCAAGCTGGGCGTTAGACTTACCGGGAGTTTTTATCTGCACCAAACGACTCTCCAAATGGCTTATAATCGAAGGAGATCCACCCATGGGAAGCTTGGGTCGTTTTGGTTTGTCACTAGGGTTATAAGGAGGATAAATGAGGGGAAAATCATGTGAAACACTTAAAATCTAGAGGGGGAAATGGTAAAAGCCCACTTTTAATGCGGCGCACGGTTTTCCAAACCGTGCGCTAGCCTTTATCCAATAGGGGGGCTAAGTCAAACAATTACCTAGGGAGCCTGCACTGTCACGAACCGTCCTCGGGTCTCGTGCTGTGACTACCCCAAGCCCGCCTCCCATAGGCCCGGGGCTGGCGACTAGCACCAAGGCGTATATCCCAACAAAAAGGGGAAGGCATTGCCTTTATAAGTAAACAAACACCACAGAGTAAGCCAGTAGAAGTAAACACTAAGTAAACTGAGTACAGGTAAGTGCGGAAAGTAAATGGTCCAGAATACAAACCCAAACTAAAAGTAAAGTACAACTGGAAAGAAAGTACATCAACTGAAAGTAAAGCAGCAACGTTGAGTCGTCCACTGGTAGTCCCACCTGAAGGGTGGGTACAGATAGTCACCTCATCTCCTCAGGTCCAGCCGTCCGCTCCGTGTACGTCCCGCCCAGTGGTCCACCTCCAGGTACCGACTGCTCCACTAGACTCTACCACGATCAGCGTTGTCCGTCGTCTGCATCCAACACAACGTAGTGCGGGCATAACCCGTGTAGGGGTGAGTATACGCTACTCAGTAGGGACCCTGAGACCCCTGAAGGTCTCCCAGAATCCACAAAGGATAATCCACAAAAGAAAGATACAATCAAGAAGTAACAACCAACACTACTAAGGTATATTCCCATACATATACCTAAGTCATCAATTCCAGTTCAGCTCCAGCATCCGAGCCCAAGTTCGATCACATCCACAAAGGATAGCACAACACAATCCACATAGGAAAGCAAGTCAATCACATCGAAGATAATGATTGAAAGCCAAGACTCATCTCACACAGGTATACCTCTTCGGTGATAGAGATGACCAGATATAGCCACTGATTCATCTAAGTTGGGACCCACGTAGGATACTAAACCAGCTACTCTATCAGAACCACATAGGATAGCAAGAACAGAGTCAGACACTGCCAGACCCACGTAGAATACAAGAACAGTAGTCATTACCTTCGAACCCACATAGGATTTCAGTACGGTCTTCATCGCTACCGAACCCACATAGGATTTCAGTGCAGTCTTCATCTCCGTCGAACCCACATAGGATTTCAGTATGGTCTTCATCGCTGCCGAACCCACATAGGATTTCAGTGCAGTCTTCATCTTCGTCGAACCCACATAGGATTTCAGTACGGACTTCATCGCTGCCAAACCCACATAGGATTTCAGTGCAGTCTTCATCTTCGTCGAACCCACATAGGATTTCAGTACGGTCTTCATCGCTGCCGAACCCACATAATATTTCAGTGCAGTCTTCACAGTCGCAGCCAGCTCTAGGGTTCCCGCACACAGCATGCTCGTTCCGGGAGGGTCCGCTCCACAAGCCAAGGGGTCGGTACATCAAATGAAACGTATTCCGGAGTTGATGTATCTCAAAGTTCTGTCTCGACAAGAGGAACTCAACGTGACAGACGACGCGTCAATCGGACGCCCGGTCTGAGAGTTATTGGCTTTTTCGTTCCAGGGGCCTGGTTGGTTTTTAAGTCAAAACCAACCCAACCACACACCAACTACTTCCAAACCTCAATCGGATTAATCCAAAAGGTCTGTCTCACTAAGAGGAATCCAACAAAGTCGACGGCACATCAATCGGACGTCTGGAGCTCAAGTTATAAGCGTTTCCGCTCTGAGGGCCCGGTTGGTTTTGTGTTTGAACCAACCCTGTCATACGCAAAGTTCTCTGAAACCTTGAGTGTAATATACTGAAATGACCGTTTCGATCCAAGGATCATATCGCAACTGACGGTGTGTCGATCGGAGGTTCTTAGCCCAAGATACGGGCAAAAGACCAGAAGTGGTATGAAAATGGGGGGGTCTGGGCCCGGTCCGACCCGGCCCAACCCCCCCTTCCCCCGGGTCGGCCCGAACCGGGTCCGGGTCTGGCCCATTAGGGTGTGGCCCGGCCCGGTGGGCGCGTCTCGGCCCAACCAGTACGGCCCGGCCCGAGGCAGCTCGGCGCTGGCCGAGCGGGGTCGGCTCGGCGCTGGCCAAGCAGCCGCGCAAAGGGGGCGGCTGCCCCCTTGATTGTCGTTGCGGACCCCACGTGGGGGCCATTCCTTGCCAGCGGACGCAGCCCAGCGCCGCGTCCCCCCCTTCGGTCCCGCGCGGCCATGGGACCGGACGCCTGTCGCCGCGGCGGTCCCTCCTGGCGGCGCGTCGGGACGCCACCGCCTTCGGGCGGCCGGCCGGTGTCGGCCACCGCCTCCGGTTGCCGGTGAATTTCGTGGGCCACCGGAGTTGCTCTGGTGGTCCGTTTTTAATTTCATCTGCGCCGACGTTCACCTCGGGTCTCGCACTTTACTGCGGAATCATCAAACCACCTCTACGGCCCGTTTCGTCAATGCCCGTCGATCTGCCGTCAATTAATCAAACTGCAGAGCCTTCGAAACGCCTCAACGGTACGGCGCGATGGCACCGCGCTTCTTCACCCGTTCTTCATTGCTTCCGCGTGGTACCGTTGCACCGCGCCGCCTTTGCTCGTGCCGCAACAAGTACAACCAAAAAATGGGGAGGAGGGTCGTCCATGTTCGTGCGGTCCGACCTCCTCTCATTATTACGATAACAGGCGGCCCAAGAAGAAGACGATGAATGGCAAAGGAAAAACCACGGGCAAAAATAAATAACCCATACCTCAAGGTGTCGTCAAATGAAGGTTCGTCGCGGGAAAGAACATCACGGAAGAAGGCATCGCGGGAAAAGGCATCGCGGAGAAGAGAATTGTCGGTGTCGCGGTACACGGCGTCGCATCGTCGATCTCCGAGGGTTCGGCGTTCTTCGTCGCCCTTCGTCGGAGGTCGGCGTTCTTCGTCGGCGACGGTGCGTTCTTCGCGTTCTTCAAGGAGGAAGATTAAGTTCAAGACTTGAGAAACTCCTCTCCAATTCTCCTCGCACAACGAAACAACATAATAAAATAAAGCTTTTCCTTATTTTATTTCTCATGCCAACGGTTTTTGAAATTCAAAAATAGATCACGATTTAATTATCGAGCGTTGACCAATTAATGAGGCGTTTAATAATTAATTAAACGCGAGAGTTGACTTGGCAATTAAGAGGGGGTGCGAGTGAGTTACATAATTAAATGCACGTCGGAGGAAAAAGGAATTTAAAGGGTGTGGGGCTTGTGTGGGCCCCACCTCACTAATATCCTACCTAGGAGTTAGGATATCAGTGGGTCCCACTCCAACCACCATGCCTAGGTTAACACTGCTTAGAATAAAAAAATAAAATCTGTTGCACATTATTTTATTTTATTCTTTAGTTAACCCAAAATAATTAATAACCTCACCCAAGAAAACGCAACTCCAGAAAAGGTGTTCTTAAGCAATTATCGGTGCTGCAGTTCCATCGGTGCCCTCGGATTTCGATTCTGAGCACTGGTTCAGAAGTTAGGAAAACCCGCTCATTCGTTTACTGAACGTACCCGAGATAAACTTCGGAAAATGATTCTGGGCACACCGGGTCTCAGAATCAGGTGTCGTCATAAACTGCGTTCTTGTAAAATCCCAAAGAAAATTAAAAAAAAATCCCTTGAATTTTACAGGTCTTTAAATTACTCCCACCTCAGGGTTTTACATCCCCGTAAAGATACATCATAAACTAGGGGAATAAATGTGGGTACTGAGCACGCATCTGAGCCTCCCGCTCCCAAATGCTCTCCTGGAGGTTCTCGTGCTGCCATCTGATGCGCACTAGAGGTATCGACCGTCCACGTAGGACCCACTCTTGTCGATCCTCGATCTCCACTGGGACCTCCGCAAAGGTCACCCCATCGTCAAGGTCTAGCTCCCCATGGTCGATGATATGCATCGGGTCGTGCACGTATCTCCTCAACTGAGATACATGGAAGACGTCATGCACCCGGTGCAATTGAGGTGGTAGAGCCAGGTGATAAGCCACCTTGCCTATCCTGCTGAGGACCTGGAATGGTCCGATGAAGCGCGGAGATAACTTGTCGCCTCGGCCAAATCTTCGTAATCCACGTCGAGGCAAGACCCGCAAGAAGACGTGGTCGCCATACTCGAACTCCAGTGGCCTCCGCCTCCTGTCAGCATAAGACTTCTACTGGCTCTGAGTTGTCCTCATCCGCTCCTGGATGACCTGGACCTTCTCTGTCGTGGTCTAGACCATCTCCGGTCCCACAAGTGCTGACTCCCCAGGGTTTGTCCAGCACAGGGGTGATCTGCATGGTCGGTCGTACAATGCCTCGTATGGTGTTATCCCGATGGTGGAGTGGTAGCTGTTGTTGTACGCAAACTCCACAAAGGGTAGGTGGTCCTCTCAGCTACGACCAAATTCGAGGACACATGCACAGAGCATGTCCTTGAGAGTCTAAATGGTCCTCTCCGTCTGACCATCCGTCTGAGGGTGAAAGGCGGTGCTCAGACGTAGTTGCATCCCAAATGCCTCTTGCAACCCCTTCCAAAGTCGGGAAGTAAAGCGAGCATCTTGATCGGAGACGATAGATGATGGCACACCATGAAGTCGTACAATCTTCTGAACGTAGAGACGCCCCAAGCTCTCTACTGAGCCCTGCTCTCTGATGGGTAAGAAGTGGGACGACTTGGTGAGTCAGTCGACAATCACCCAAATGGAGTGGTGACCTCTGGAAGTACGTGGAATTCCAGTCACGAAATCCATAGATATCCCACCCCAGTTCCACTCCGAGACCTCCAAGGGTTGTACCAAGCCTGCTGGTACCTGGTGCTCTGCCTTCACCTGCTGCCAGGTGAGGCATCGAGAAATGAACTATGTCATAGCCTTATTCATACCTGGCCACCAGTGCTGTCGTCTGAGATCCAGGTATATCTTCGCCACTCCTGGATGTACCGCTAAAGGGGAAGTGTGAAACTCTCTCAGCACCTCCTCCTGTAAAGCAACTGGTACCATGGTACGTCCTCTGAAAAGGACGACGTGCTCTCCTCCTACAGAGAATCCATCAGGTGCTTGTCCTGAGGATATCTGCGCATGCCGCGTCTCACAGTCAGCGTCCCCACGTTGTGCCTCTCTGACATGCTGTAGTAGTGGAGGAGTGACTATGAGTGACTGAAGAAATTCTGCTCCATCTCTATCCACGAAGGATATTTGCAAAGCGGCTAGCTGCTTCGTCACCTCCCCAAGTAGCTGGATGCCCGTCCTCCTGCTGAGAGCATCGGCTACTATGTTCCCCTTTCCAGGAGTATAGACTATCTCAAAGTCATAGTCCTGGAGGAACTCTAGCCATCGTCGTTGTCTCAGATTCAGGTCCTTCTGCGATAAGATGTACCTAAGACTCTGGTGGTTAGAGTAGACTGTAAAGTGCTTGCCCATCAGATAGTGTCGCCACATCTTCAGAGCGAAGACCACTACTGCTAACTCCAGGTCATGGGTAGCGTAGTTCTGCTCATGCTGCCTCAACTGATGTGATCCATAGGCGATCACAGCCCGCTCCTGCATCAGGACACATCCGAGTCTGGTCCCTGATGCATCACAGTAGACTACGTACCCTACTCCCTCCTCTAGTAGCCTCAAGATAGGCGCGCTGGTCAATCTATGTCTTAGCTCCTGGAAGCTCTACTGACATCTATCTGACCACACGAAGAATTTCCCCTTCTTCATCAAAGCTGAGAGTGGTGCCGCAACTCTGGAAAAGTTTGTCACAAATCTCTGGTAGTACCCAGCTAGCCCCAAGAAACTCCGCACCTCCGTCACGCTCCTGGGTGGCTCCCAAGCTAGCACTTCCTCGATCTTCGCAGGATCCACCGCAACTCCCGCCTCAGAGATGACGTGTCCCAATAAGTGGACCTCACGTAACCAGAACTGACACTTCGAGAGATTTCCATAAAGCTGGTGCTCTCGGAGTGTGTCTAGTACAACCTGCAAGTGGTAGGCGTGCTCCTCCTCAGTGGTCGAGTATATCAATATGTCGTCGATGAAGACTACGACAAATCGATCGAGGTATGGCTGAAAGATCATGTTCATGAGACCCATGAACACTGCTAGAGCGTTGGTTACGCCGAAAGGCATAACCAAGAACTCATAGTGGTCATACCGAAATCTGAAGGTCGTCTTCTGCACGTCCTCGTCTCGAACTCTGAGCTGATGATAGCCTGATCTAAGGTCTATCTTTGAGAACCACCGCGCTTCCTTGAGCTGATCGAAGAGGTCGTCAATCCTCGGTAGAGGATACTTGTTTCTCACGGTCACATGGTTCAGGCGACGATAGTCGACACAAATTCGCAAGCTCTCGTCCGCCTTCTTGGCGAACAATATCGGGGAAGCCCAGGGTGAAACACTGGGTCGGATGAATCTCTTGCCCTGCAAGTCCTCTAGTTGTACCCGTAGCTCTCGAAGCTCAGTGGGAGCCATCCGATATGCTGGAGTGGATATTGGGGTTGTCCCAGGGTACAGGTCAATATAAAAGTCTACCTCTCTACGAGGAGGTAGTCCTGGAACGTCGTCAGGGAAAACGTCCTCATACTGATCCACCACTACAGGAAAACTAGGACTCTGCACGTCAACTGCTCCTAGGATGAGGCTAGCCAACTGATGAGTGATGGGTTGTCCTCTCCTCTGCGTGAGTCCATCCTGTGTTGCAAAGGCTCCCTTCTCACCGGTGAAGGTAAACCTGCTCCCATCGGTGCGTACACACCGCACCTTGCGCCTAATACAGTCAATCTGAGCATGGAATGTAGATAACCAATCCATGCCCAAGATGACGTTGTAAGGCCTCAACGCCGCTACAAGAAGATCCCAGCCGAAGCTCTTGCCTCCTAGAGTAATTTCACACTGTCGGAACCAATGCGTAATCGTCGAATCTGCTCCCGTAGGAGTCTCTAGCCGTAAGGATCGAGCCAACGGCTCCGTCGGAATCTCCGAGCTCCGAACAAGGGCAGCGACAATAAAGGAATGACTCGCTCCTGTGTCTATAAGAACTGCAGCAAGGGTGGAGTAGACATAGATCGTGCCTCGAATCATCTCTGGTGTGTCATGATCGTAGGCCTCTGCTGCCTGAAGCTGAGTCTGTCTCTGCCCGCCAGCTCCCTGTGGTCGGGGTGGACCTCCTGGTGGTGGTGGTGGTAAAGCCTCAAAGCGTCGCCCACCACCTGCTGCTCGGCCAGCTCCCCTACCTCGTCCGCCTGCTCTCGGAGGACTGCCACGGTCGACCATCTACCTCTGCCTGGGTGGCCCCTCAACCGTCTGTTGCTCCTCTGCATAGTAGGTCGGGCAGTCACGAGTCATGTGGTCCTACCCACTGCATGCGTAGCACTGCCTGCTCCTTGGAAGGCTGGCTCTGTGCCCTATTCCCCACACCTCTGAGCCAGTGTCCTAAGGTCGTCTGCCTGATGGTCTGGTCCGCCTGGACCCTTGTGACATCTGTCGACTGCCAGCTGCAGACGACTCTGCTACGTGCCGCCCTGTGGTAGGTCTCGCTGCTGGCGTAGGCTCGGCAAGAAATCTCTCTATGAGAAGAGATCGCTCCAGTACTCCTGCCTGTGTCGGAATGCTGAGGGAGATCATCAATGCCCTGATCTCATGCCTCAGTCCCTGCTCGAAGGTTTGGGCCCGAAAGAATGGGTCCCGTACCATGTCCGTCGAATAACACGAGAGATCGGTAAATCTCGCCGAGTACTCAGCGACCGTCATGCTGCCCTGCCGCAGCTGGAGAAGCTCCTGGATGCGCACCACACAGAGGGTGGCTGGGACGAACTCCGAGCGAAAGAGGCTCTCAAAGTCCGTCCAGAGGAGTGATGCCTCGTCGTGCACCTGGAGCATCAAGCTCCACCATCTGTCTGCTGCCGCGTGCAGGAGGCTCACTGCGAGGATCACCATGAGGTCGGCTGGTATCCCCACTAACCTGAAAACTCGAACAACTGCCTCCAGCCAATCCTCGGCTACCTGAGGGTCCGTCTCCCCGCGGAACCTGGGCAGTCTCTGACGCTGAAACTCGTACAGTGCACTAAGGCAACGTTCACTATCAGCGGCTGGGGCTGGTAGCATCGGTGGCTCGGCGGGTAGAGGTACCGCCGGTGCCTCCGCTGTCAAAGGGCCCTGCACCGAGGTCTCGTCGCTCGGTGGACTGTCGTCTCGCACAACGCTCGGAACCCTAGCTGGCTGTCATCATGGGGTCATCCTGAAAAGAAACAGGTGCACCACGGTCAAAAAGTATACCTGGTGAGCTGACACAAAGTAATCACAAATAAAACTTTTAAAACACACATGCAATCAATGTTTTTGTGCATTGAGTCGGAAATCAGAAGTCAGGGTCCTGGTGTACAGATACGTCGGTCGCCGCACCAACACTAGACTCCCTGGACTGATAACCACACTCAATACCCTTAACACTATTGCTTCACATAGAAGAAAGATCGGAGTCCTGAGTTCTGCGGTAGAACCGAACTCCTTTGATACCAATTTGTCACGACCCGTCCTCGGGTCTCGTGCCGTGACTACCCCAAGCCCACCTCTCATAGGCCCGGGGCTGGCGACTAGTACCAAGGCGTATATCCCAAAAAAAAAGGGAAGGCATTGCCTTTATAAGTAAACAAACACCACAGAGTAAGCCAGTAGAAGTAAACACTAAGTAAACTGAGTACAAGTAAGTGTGGAAAGTAAATGGGCCAGAATACAAACCCAAACTAAAAGTAAAGTACAACTGGAAAGAAAGTAAATCAACTGAAAGTAAAGCAGTAACGTCGAGCCGTCCACTGGTAGTCCCACCTGAAGGGTGGGTACAGATAGCCACCTCAGCTCCTCAGGTCCAGCCGTCCGCTCCGTGTACGTCCCGCCCAGTGGTCCACCTCCAGGTACCGACTGCTCCACTAGCCTCTTCCACGATCAGCGTTGTCCGTCGTCTGCATCCAACACAACGTAGTGCGGGCATAACCCGTGCAGGGGTGAGTATACGCTACTCAGTAGGGACCCCGAGACCCCCGAAGGTCTCCCAGAATCCATAAAGGATAATCCACAAAGGATAATCCACAAAAGAAAGATACAATCACGAAGTAACAACCAACACTACTTAGGTATATGCCCATACATATACCTAAGTCATCAATTCCAGTTCGGCTCCAGCATCCGAGCCCAAGTTCGATCACGTCCACACAGGATAGCACAACACAATCCACATAGGAAAGCAAGTCAATCACATCGAAGATAATGATTGAAAGTCAAGACTCAGCTCACACAGGTATAACTCTTCGGTGATAGAGATGACCAGATATAGCCACTGATTCATCTAAGTTGGGACCCACGTAGGATACTAAACCAGCTACTCTGTCAGACCCACATAGGATAGCAAGAACAGAGTCAGACACTGCCAAACCCACGTAGGATACAAGAACAGTAGTCATTGTCGTCGAACCCACATAGGATTTCAGTACGGTCTTCATCGCTACCGAACCCACATAGGATTTCAGTGCAGTCTTCATCTCCGTCGAACCCACATAGGATTTCAGTACGGTCTTCATCGCTGCCGAACCCACATAGGATTTCAGTGCAGTCTTCATCTTCGTCGAACCCACATAGGATTTCAGTACGGTCTTCATCGCTGCCGAACCCACATAGGATTTCAGTGCAGTCTTCATCTCTGTCGAACCCACATAGGATTTCAGTACGGTCTTCATCGCTGCCGAACCCACATAAGATTTCAGTGCAGTCTTCACAGTCGCAGTCAGCTCTAGGGTTCCCGCACACAGGATGCTCGTTCCGGGAGGGTCTGCTCCACGAGCCAAGGGGTCGGTACATCAACTGACACATAGTCCGAAGTTGATGTATCTCAAAGTTTCGTCTCGACAAGAGGAACTCAACGTGACAGACGGCGCGTCAATCGGACGCCCGGTCTGAGAGTTATTGGCTTTTTCGTTCCAGGGGCCCGGTTGGTTTTTAAGTCAAAACCAACCCGACTGCACTCCAACTATGTCCAAACCTCTAGAGGAGTAAGCCAAAAGGTCCATCTCACCAAGAGGAATCCAACAAAGTCGACGGCACGTCAATCGGACGTCCGGAGCTCAAGTTATAAGTGTTTCTGCTCCGAGGGCCCGGTTGGTTTCGTGTTCGAACCAACCCGGTCGTACCCAAAGTTCTCCTAAACCTTAAGTGTAATATACCCAAACGACCGTCTCGATCCAAGGATCGCATCACAACTAACGGTGCGTCGATTGGAGGTTCGTAGCCCAAGATACGATCAAAAGACCGGAAGTGGTCTGAAAATGGGGGGTTTGGGCCCGGTCCGACCCGGCCCAACCCCCCCCCCCCCCGGGTCGGCCCGAACCGGGTCGACCCGAACAGGGTCCGGGTCCGACCCATTAGGGCGCGGCCCGGCCTGGGGCGGCTCGGCGCTGGCCGAGCGGGGTCGGCTTGGCGCTGGCCGAGCGGCCACGCAAAGGGGGCGGCTGCCCCCTTGATTGCCGCCGCGACCCCCACGTGGGGGTCGTTCCTTGCCAGCGAACGCGGCCCAGCGCCGCGTCCCCCCCTCCGGTCCCGCGCGGCCGCGGGACCGGACGCCTGCCGTTGCGGCTTCAGCTGCGGCGGTCCCTCCTGGCGGCGCGCCGGGACGCCGCCGCCTCCGTGCGGCCGGCCGGTGTCGGATGTCGCCTCCGGCCGCCGGTGAATTCCACGGGCCACTGGAGTTGCTCCGGTGGTCCGTTTTCAATTTCGTCTGCGCCGGCGTTCACCTCGGGTCTCACACTTTACTGCGAAATCATCAAACCGCCTCTGCGGCCCGTTCCGTCAACGCCCGTCGATCCGCCGTCAATTAATCAAACTGTGGAGCCTTCGAAATGTCGCAATGGCGCGACGCGACGGCGCCGCGCTTCTTCGTCCGTTCTTCATTGTTTCTGCGCGGTACCGTTGCACTGCGCCGTCTTTGCTCGTGCCGCAACAAGTACAACCAACAAAGGGGGAGGAGGGTCGGCCGTGTTTGTGCGGTCCGACCTCCTCCCGTTATTACGATAACAGGCGGCTCAAGAAGAAGACGATGAACGACAAAGGAAAAGCCACGAGCAAAAACAAATAACCCCTACCTCAAGGTGTCGTCAAATGAAGGTTCATCGCGGGAAAGAACGTCGCGGAAGAAGGCGTCGCGGAAAAAGGCGTCGCGGAGAAGAGAATCGCCGGCGTCGCGGTACACGGCGTCGCGTCGTCGATCTCCGAGGGTCCGGCGTTCTTCGTCGCCCTTCGTCGGAGGTCGGTGTTCTTCGTCGGCGACGGTGCGTTCTTCGTGTTCTTCAAGGAGGAAGATGGAGTTCAAGACTTTAGCAACTCCTCCCCAATTCTCCTCGCACAACGAAACATTATAATAAAATAAGGCTTTGCCTTATTTTATTTCTCATGCCAACGGTTTTTGAAATTCAAAAACAGGTCACGATTTAATTATCGGGCGTTGACCAATTAATGAGGCGTTTAATAATTAATTAAACGCGAGAATTGACGTGACAATAAGAGGGGGTGCGGGTGAGTTACATAATTAAATGCACGTGGGAGGAAAAAGGAATTTAAAGGGGGTGGGGCTCGTGTGGGCCCCACCTCACTAATATCCTGCCTAGGAGTTAGGATATCAGTGGGTCTCATTCCAACCACCATGCCCAGGTTAACACTGGTTAGAATAAAAAAATAAAATCTATTGCATATTATTTTATTTTATTCTTTAGTTAACTCAAAATAATTAATAACCTCACCCGAGCAAACGCAACTCCGGAAAAAGTGTTCTTAAGCAATTATCGGCGTTGCGGTTCCATCGGTGCCCTCAGATTTCGATTCCGAGTACCGGTTCAAAAGTTAGAAAAATTCACTCATTCGTTTACTGAACGTACCCGAGCTAAACTTCGAAAAATGATTCCGGGCACACCGGGTCTCGGAATCAGGTGCCGTCAGAAACTGTGTTCTTGTAAAATCCCAAAGAAAATTAAAAAAAAAATCCCTTGAATTTTACGGGTCTTTACACGCACTGTTAGACAAACCGTGTAAAATACCTATGTCCATATTCACACGGTTTGACCTCCCCCCTTGCACAATCTACTTAACCGTGCACCCCACCTCTTGGCTGGCACGATTTGAGCGCACAGTTAACTCTAATCGTTCGTCAACTGTGCAACATGCACAGGATGACCCGATTTCCCTTTTCTTTTGTGTCCTGAACCCCCAGAACACCCCTGAGGCCCCTCACACACCCGATAAACATTCCATTAATCAAATTTAAGAGATTTAAACCAAAATTTTAAATAAGGGCATACCTCCATGGAGTCAGGGATCTTACAGTTTCAACCTGTTTCTCTAGTTTTGAGCCTTTAGAGCATCCCATAGACATCCTACATTGTGGAAAGTCTTATTTGAGTGGAAATCTGGGCCAACTTTGCTCCTTTTGTTCGTTTTCCATAAAACGTTGTATTATGCCATAGATGAACAAATCATAAAACATTTGGTCAATAATTAACAATTTAAATCACAAAAATAATGTATTTTAATATTAAAAATCATGCATGAAATCTTAGTATCAGTTCAACATGGTGAATTTGATGTGAAACATAAAGAACAAAACAACAATTCGAAATAACAAGCCCTGCCTCACATTTGGATCGTTCATTAGTGAAGGTTGTGTCCATGCCAGGTGTCGTTGGCGATTCCTCTGTGTTGTTCGCACTCGACGACTCCCGAATCTCTTGAATCCTCTTCCAATCTCCCTCTCTAATTCTCAAGTTTATAGCGACTAACTATGGAATTAGATAAAATGTGGTTTAAAATAGAGAAAATTCTAGGTTTGGTGTACTTGGTTAAAATACTCGACATCGGGGTTGGTCCCAAGAAATACTGAAGCGAACTCAAATAATGGCGTCCATAGGGTAAAACCCTGGTTCCAAACACAACCATGGTCTCAAGTTTCCCATACGAACCTTCAATTTGAAGGAAACACGTTATTTCTGCAAACACCCACGTGTGAACAAAAAATAATATATCATCTTTAATAATATTATTTCCGAAGTCCCTGTGATATCAAAATCGAAGATCCTGCTCAACAACCAGCTTCGAAAAATATTATTTAAAATATCCCAATGAATCAAACAATAAAAACCAATATCACTATAAATTATATGTCAAAATATGTTTGCAACTAATTTAAAATTTTTTTTTTGCTTAAAATAAATGGTTTATAATCATGATGTTAATAAGACGTTGAAAATAAATTATAGAAAATCATATACAAATCAATATTGAAACCGCATATAATTTAAATTAATCTTAAAATAACTAAATATGATCTCAAATTTTCAAGAGTATATGTATATTCTAAACCACAAACTCAATTAAGATATCATAATCATCAAATTATTGAGTGGATGAAGGGTATGTTTTTTATTTTATTTTTTATTCTTATTTTTATTTAACTTTATTTTTACTTTGACCTTTTCGTTGGCTTGATCGGGCTTCGCCGTCCGAGGAGCCTGAGGGGGCGAGTGAGAGAGAGACGATGGCGCAGAAAGATCCATCTCAACCGTATCACAGTTCCGTTAAAGTCGCTGAAACCATGTGCTACCGACAATACACTGCTTCTCTGAAGTGTGCGTTTGATTCATTTCATTCCTTCGGCTGCATCTGTTCTTTTCTCTTCCAAAATTCTTAGGTTTTTGTATTCAAACATTTTCCATAGTCATGCTCGTTGTTTTAAATTGCGCTTGATAATATATTGTATATTAACTGTACACTCATCTTCTCCTGTACTCGGGTCGACAGCAGTCCCCTAATCTTCTTGTCGCTCTGTTTCTCATATAATTTTGAAAATTTCATTCCAACCATTTTTCGGCAGGGCTTTGTGGGTTTGTGAGTGGCTTTATTGAAGAAGCTTAAAGTTCCAACTGATATATGTTATATTTACAGAAGTGGAGGAATGATATTTTTCATTTGGGCCTGCTGGATCACACCTGTTACCATGGAATTTACTCAAGACGATATACATCTATGGGATCTGCCCCTGTTCCATGAAATTATCAGTCATTTTGAAAATTTACTGATCTTACCCGCCTTGATGTGTATGAACTATTGTGGATGGACCTTCCACCTTCAAAAATGACTTGAGCTTTATGTGCAACTATTGGGCATCAAAATTCATTGACCTAGGGTGGTACAAAGAACAACATACCATGGTTCTATTGATGTCAGGGCTCTTAAATAATTGCGGTTTGTAGGGGCTCTTAAATAATTATAGTCTGTAGTCGTGCTTACCTTAAGTTTGCACTAAAAATTTAAGGGTCGTTACCTATTTTTCAGTTACATCAATTGTTTACACAATTTAGTTTGGTATTGTGCGTCATTGACATATTTTTCCTAGGTTTGTAATATAGCATGAATGATTGTTTTGTGAAGTAGGCTACCCACATGCTAGTGAATTCATGCCCTCATAGCCTTCTAATTTCCTTCATTTAGGCTGTGTATAGAACTTGTATGCGCTAAAGTTGTTTGCAGCTACTCAAAAACATTCAACTTGGTTTTTAAGGGGGGCATTTTTTAATTGGTTGTTGGAAAGTGCTTGCAAAATCTATAAATTTATAAAAGCATGGCTTTTGAGCCTTCTGAAAAAATATTATCTCTATTTTCTTTGTTTGGAAATCAGGGCACTATTGTGTGTGTTTAGCATAGCAAAAAAATAGCCGAGATAACTCACTATCACATTAAGGCTATGTCTGACTTTACTTTTTGAAAAGCGCTTACACCACTTATAACTTATTCTTTTTCAAAAGGGATCCCCAAGGCCTTTTTATTACATTCGTGAGGGCACACCACCCGTTTTTTTACATTAGAGGGGGAACATTTAAAGCGTAATGAACCAACCCAGAGTATCATCCAAACCGATATTCGAGGTGATTCGCCACTGTCCTGAAGAGCATTCCCAATCCCCACGGGCTGGCGACAAGCACCCTGGCATCAAGACACAACCGTTGGGAACGATTTCACCCAACAAAAACAATCAAAGTGCTCAACAACAACGTCATCTCATAAATAAATCAGTACAAGCATACCAGATACATGGAGATGATACAAAATTGAAAATAAAACATAACTACCAAAACCCGTCCCTTGGTGGTCCACGACCACCCACCATGTCCCAAACCGCTCGCTTTCGGCCAATCAAGCATGAACCCTCAAAGGAATACAATGAGAACACGAGCACCTGCTATAAGAATATTAAGAGCTTCAAACACCAAGCAACACAAGCAGGGTGTGAGCTACAAAGCCCAGTAGGATTTCACCAAAGAGTTTATGTTGCTTCATAAGGTAATCCAAATATGCTAAAAGAGGAGTACAATAGAGTACAAGGCTTTACATTTCAAAACAGGAAAAATAAAGCCACAGGAATCAATTTACAATGGAGCTAGGTTTTAAAAAAAGGTTTAAACATTTCAAAATCATTTATCAAACCAATGCCGGAAAACATGCCACTTCATCATTTGAGAACCAAACCTTTTCTTGAAAAGCTTTGAAAACCATTTCACAAGCTAAAGTTAGATAAAACAAGAAAAGGTGATGATATACACTAGATATCGACAAGTTGCACAAGTGTCGGTACAATAGAGTCACGGTGCAATATCTCAATAAGCAGAGATCAATCAAGAACTGTAATCAATTAAGCAAGGCAACTCCAGTGCCAAGCAGTTACAATGAATGTTGTTATGTATCAAGTACAAGTATAATGGGGTGTCATGGGTACAACGTAGATACGATAGTCACCATAGTCAAGTTAATCAATCAATCAATCAATCATGTCTGACTGTCGGGCTTTTATCAAGTTTCATGGGTTCTCAAGCAAACCAAGTCCACGCACACCCGTTTTCCTGGCCACACGTCTGAGCCTTAACCTATCATGTTCTCTACAGATCCACTACACGGGGTGTGAGTCTTCTAGCAAAGCATATATCTAGGCCAGTCCATCCAACTAATCAAGTCTCCATGACTAGTCAAAGAAGGTGAATGAGATAATCAGGTTACGAGGATCACCAAGGAAATCCCCATCAGTATCAACACGGGCTCCTGCCCTCAACATTTCAATTCATTCACAGTTCACATCTCACCCTCAACCCCAAGCTCCCTCAAGTGAATAATCCCTTTATTAACACCCATCAATGGGAAACACAATAATCAAGCGACATCAAGGGATTTTCATAGGAGAGAATCATCACAAAGTGCCAACCGGGCCGTCTGTAACAACCCAAATTTTTATAAACGAAAGTCCCTTTTTGAATGAATAAATGTCTTACCAAGTAATCTAATTATGTAAAACACATGCACTACTTTGGTTATTTTGGACAATTAAAGTCTGTTGGATTTAAAAGACCGTTAAGCCTCATAATTGTTGATAATATAGCCATTGTACAATATCCATTAAGATTAGTATATTAAGGGTTATGATAAAGTCCAATTGACACAGACGGAAGAAGCGATAACCTTGACCAGTAGGACTGTACCCTATGAAACCCATTTATCGGAGCTTTTGAGTGAGATAGCATCACTGGCTTTACACGTGACCAAGTCCAAGTTAAGATTCAACAACTAAAGCATGAGCGAAACCGTTTACGGGAGAAGTTCAAGCTCATTGAGATCACCTCCCAAACCATGTGCGTCGAACCACCTCATAAAAATCTCACCATCGCACACAACTTACCTTTAGGGCATCCGCTGATGTAATAAAGGACTATGTATCTAGAACCCAACAATATGAATTTTTATATTTTCTTTTTAATAAAACAATGATTATATTTATTCTTTAGATTGCTTTTTAAACGATTAAATAATGAGTTTGATAAAAATTAGATTTTGATACGATACAACACAAATTGTATTTTTGAGAAATATATAGTTTCAATCAAGACACTCTTTTTGATGAATTCAAGAACTTTTGAAATCAATGATATTTTAATAAAATATTATTATTAAATAATATTTATTAAATATAAATGATAATATAATTTTACGAAGTCAAATATATTTTTTATAAGGGTCAGAAAACTGTTATCGTAAAAAATCCCAGTATTTTTCAATAAATGAGGATTTTTGATTTAAAAGTGTAAATTCTCATATTTAGGGAATCATTTTTATAAAATAAATATTATTTTTTAAATCAGCATGTCAAAATTATCCAATGATGATTTTTTCACAATTTTTTTGTGACAATTGTATTTTTGGGTAAAAAATAAATATGATATAATTACGACATCATAAAATCCCAAAAGTGATGTAATAAATTCTACAAAGAGTATCCATGGCCAAAATTATGTTTTTGCTTTAAAATAATGTGTTTTTAAAGTTATTTGATTAATTTTATAAACTCTTAATGAATCGTTTAAAATCTATATTATATTTTAAGGTTTTAAAATCAATTGTTTATAAACACGACTCACTTCCATATCACTAAGAACATCATTTCAATGTGTTTGGTTCTTAGCTTTATAAAATAATGAAAATCACTCCTCTTTGGCAGAAATCATGGACAAAAACCATGAGAAAGTTTGTGGTTTGGATTACTTTATCATAAAGTCCAAAACCTAAGTTTGAAAATTAAGAAAGAATTCTTTTCTCTTTTGGCGTATAAACCCACTCAAACTCCCATTCCTCTTCACTCAAAACCCTTGGTGCACGACATTACTCTGCCTTTCCCTCTCTAGAGTCCTCCCAAGGTGCCCCCAAACTCTTAAGAAGCTCTCAAGCTTTTAGAAGCGTCCCCTCAAGGCAAGTGACCCCCTTCTCTTTATTCAAACACCTTCTTTATGTCATGCCTTTTGATTTCCAATTGTTCAAGTTGGGATATGTTCTTACACACCCCTCTTACTATCCTTATGATTCCCAAGTAATGAGAGACCCCTTTCGCTCTCATTCACCCCTTTTATAAACCTTTATGTACATTCGTTATAGTGCCAAAATTATCCTGTGTTTTTCTATGTCAAACATTTGTGTAGTGAATACCCGTTTCCATTTTCACTCAAGGTTATTCACTTAGTTGTACAGATCCTTCATTTATTGGGGATTTACATGTATGTAACCCGCATTACTTAATTGTGGGGTTAAAATTGATGAAAGACATTCTTATGTTGTATGATCTATGTGGCACACTTATGTATCTACATGATATGAAAGTGACGGGTGGGCTCAGAAATATATAACCCTCCAATGCATTGTGTAGGCGGTGAATTCCCCTTACCTCAAGGTGAGGCAGAAACATTCTTTTATAGATGGATAAAAAGGATTACAAGGTGGAGTAATCCGATACGGGACTCGAAAATACCCTTTACTCGAAAATACAATAAACCGGGTTCAACACTCCCCCTCAAGCTAGTACATGATAGCTTGGACAAAGAGTCCCACAAAAAAAAAAGACACCAAAGAAGACCATACACACTCCCCCTCAAACTAGGTCGCTGATGCTGTGGATACCCAACTTGGTACTGAGAGAGTCCAGTCGAGCTCCCGGGAGGACTTTGGTGAAGATGTTGGCAAGTTGATCTGCCGTCGGTATGTGCCTGAAACTGACATGGTGCTGCTCAAGGTGATGGCGAAGAAAGTGACAGTCCACCTCGATATGTTTCGTGCGTTCATGGAAGACGAGATTAGAAGTGATCTTTGTGGCTGCCTGGTTATCACGCCAAATATGAGCAGACGTCTGCGGCGGGAAACCAATCTCATGGAGGAGATGGCGAATCCAAATGATCTCAGTAGTGACCGTGACCATCGCACAGTATTCAGACTCAACACTGGATTTGGAGACGACAGTCTGTTTCTTGGTGCGCCATGAGATGAGGTTATCTGCCAGAAAAACGGCAAACTCAGAAATAGACTTTTGGGTAGCATGACAACTGACATAGTTAGCATCACAGAAGACCTCAATATTCAGATGATTGTGATGTGAATACCGAAGACCACAGACAAAGTCTTTTTTGATGTATTTGGCAATGCAGATGACAACATCCCACTGATATTTTGTCGGATGCTCCATAAATTGGCTAACTTTGCAAACAACGCAGACAATGTATGGACGTGTCATGGTGAGATAATTGAGTTTTCCCACAAGACGACGGTATCTCTCTGGGTGAGAATATGGTTCCGTGTTGTTATAGAGAGACCGTTGGTAAAGAAAGATGGTGTCCGGAGAACGAGAGACCTCAATGTCAAGGAAGTATGTCAGTGGTTGGAGATCTTTGGTTTGAAAGTGATGTTGAAGATGCTCCTTTAGTTGGGCGATTTCAGTTGAGTCACTCCCAGATGATGATATCAACATACACAACTAGCAGGATGCAGCCGGGGGATGTCGTATGGTAGAAGATAGTGTGGTCCTTCATACTTTGAGATAACCCAAATGCAGTGACGACGATGCTGAATCGGTCACACCAAGCACGGGGAGACTGCTTGAGGCCATATAGAGAGCAACGAAGTCGACAAACATGACAGACGGCTCCTGAGGCACGAAAGCCAAGAGGTTGTTGCAGATATACCTCTTCTTCAAGAAAGCCATGGAGAAAGACATTTCTGACATCAGGTTGATGAAGAGATCATTGATGATGAGCGACAAGAGAGATGGATAATCGGACAGATGCTATCTTTGCAACCAGAGAGAAAATATCAAAATAATCAACACCATATGTCTGAGCAAATCCCTTTGCCACAAGTCTGCCTTTAAGGCGATGAAGAGTGCCATCTGCATTGAGACAAACTGTATAAATCCATTTGCTGCCGACCACCTGTTTACCTGTCGGAAGGGGGATCAGATCCCAAGTTATGATTGTCGTCTAGAGCCTGCAATTCATCCCGTATTATTTGAAGCCACCCAGGGTGAGATTTGGCGTTGCCAACCGCGCGGGGAATATATATCGTCTCCAGAGCGGAAAGACCTCTGTATGAGGATGTGTAAAGAGGAGTATTCTGATAAGAACGAGTACCTTTTCGTAGTGCAATGAGCAAGTCGTCTGTTGCCAGAGCAGGAGCATTGGACGAAGCTGGGACGATGGTGTCCTCGACCTGAACGGGGGACACATTCGATGAGCGATGTGAGTAGACAGCCAAATCGGTGATCTGCAGAGTGGGACGCTAGAGGTGGGTGAATGATGAGAGAAAGACAATCATCGATGGTGGTGTCTGGATGGGGAGAGGGAAGAGAGAAAGCAGAGCTCTCAACAAAAGATACACTAGCAGAAGGGGGATATTCCTAAGACCGCTTTTCGTACATGGTACAGACACTAGGAGTTCATAGTGATGCCATTTGGACTCACTAATGCTCAAACAATTTTCATGGATTTAATGAATAAAGTATTTAGGGATTACCTCGACAAATTTGTGGTAGTCTATATAGATGATATTCTTATCTACTCCAAAAGCAAGGAGGAACATGAGAAACATTTTAATACTGCAATGAAAACTTTGCAGAAGAAAAAGATATACACACAGTACAATAAATGTGAGTTTTGGTTGGAGCAAGTAACTTTCTTGGGGTATATTGTCATTAACAAAGGGATATTTGTGGATCCTTAAAAAATGGAGGCAATTGAAGGATGACCCAGATCAACATTTGTGATGGAAATCCGTAGTTTCCTTGGATTAGCTGGGTACTATCGTCGATTTGTGAGAAACTTCTCATGGTTGTGAAGCCCACTAACCAAGCATGCTCAGAAGAGAGTCAAGTTTGTCTGGACTGATGAATGCAAAGAAAGCTTTAAAGAGCTGAAGAATAGACTAATCACTACACTTGTGCTCACATTACTCACCAATGAGGAAGGATTTGTGATCTACAGTGATGACAAAGTGATCGTCTATGCCTCCCATCAATTAAAGATCCATGAGTATAACTACCCAACAAATGATCTAAAATTGTTAGCAGTGATCTTCGCATTGAAGATTTGACGGCATTATCTCTACGGAGAAAAGTGTGACATATATACGAATTATAAAAGGCTCAAGTATATATTCACACAAAAAGAACTTAATATGCGCCAACGAAAGTGGTTAGAGCTGATAAAAAATTATGATTGTTCAATCCATTACCATCTTGAGAAAGCAAATAAAGTGACAGATGTTCTGAGTATAAAGGATCCTACAACCTTATCTATGGTGAGGATTGCAAGGGATTCAATCTTCTTGGACATGCCGAGGATGGACATGAGAATAATCAAAGGATCTCCATCTTACCTTGCTCAAATAACTGTTCAACCATCCATTCTTGAGAGGATCAAGAAGGCTTAAAAAGATGACTAGGTGCTATAGAAAAAGCGAATGAATATTCTGAAGTCTAACTCTGCTAAAGATGGAGTTATATGGCTTGAATCTCGGATATGTTTCCCATCAAAACTAGAACTGAAGAGGGAACTTTTGGATAATGCCCAGAGCTCATCATTCTCTATTCATCTAGGAAGCACTAAGATGTATAGAGATTTGAAGCAAAACTTTTGGTGGGATAACATAAAGAGGGAGATTGTGGAGTTTGTATTACGATGCTTGGTGTGCCAATAAGTCAAGGTTGAACGACGAATGTCTTAGGGTATGATACAACCATTGCCCATACCAGTATGGAAATGAGAAAATATAAGCATGGTTTTCGTCGTAGGTTCCCAATGACCCTTAAAGGCAATAACGCCATCTGGGTGGTAGTCGATTGCCTTACCAAGTCAGTGCATTTCATTGCTATCAAGGAAGATTTTTCTCTTGCCATGATATGCATAAGGGAAGTGGTAAGACTGCATGAAGTTCCCTTCTCTATTGTATCTGATCGAGATCCGAGGTTTACCTTGAGGTTCCGGAGAAGCCTTTTGCTAAGATTGGATACAAAATTGAGCTTCAACACTGCTTATCACCCTCAAACAAATGGTCAGTTTGAAAAAACCATTCAAACCCTGGAAGATATGTTGAGATCACATTCAATGGATTTCCAAGGATGTTGGGACCAACACCTTCCCCCGGTGGAGTTTTCATATAACAATAGTTTCCATTCTAGCATTCAAATAGCATCTTATGAGCCTTTGTATGGGAAGAGGTGTCAGACTCCAACATGCTGGGATGAATTTGGAGAGCAGAAGCTGATAGGACCTGATCTTATCCAAGAGATGACAGTGAAGGTTCAAACTGTTCAACGACATATGAAATCCGCACAAAGTCGATTGAAAAGCTATGCAGACAATCGTCGATGGGACCTGGAGTTTGAGGTCGGAGGTAAAGTGGTGCTTCGTATATCGTAGTGGAAGAAAGTCATGAGGTTTGAGAAAAATGGAAAACTTAATCTTAGATACATCGACCCCTTCGAGATCCTTGATCGCATCGGAGCGGTGACCTATCGAGTAACACTCCCACCCAACCTATATCAAATACATGATATGTTCCATGTATCCCTTTTGAGGAAGTACATATTATACCCCTCACATGTACTGAATCCAGAGGTGGTACCATTGGAGAATGATATTTCATATAAGGAGCAACTGATGAAGATTTTTAGATCGTAGAGACAAAGTTCCACGAAACAAGACAACTCATCTGATCAAAGTGTTGTGGCAGAACCACAAGTTCGAAGAAGTGACATGAGAATCGCGGAAGAGGTGAGGAAACAAAAGTACCCTCACCTGTTTTAGTGTATAAAATGAAATTTCGAGTGTGAAATTTCTGAAAAGGGGAAGAATTTAACGACCTGAACTTTTATAAATGAAATTCTCTTTTTGAATGAATAAATGCCTTATCAAGTAATCTAATATCAGAAAACACATGCACTACTTTGGTTATTTTTGACGGTTATAGTTTGTTGGATTTAAGACCATTAAGAATCATAATCGTTGGTACTATAGCCATTGTACGATGACCATTAAGATTAGTATATTAAGGGTTATGATAAAGTCCAATTGACACAGACGGAAAAAGCGATGATGATAGAGACCTGCTGCCGATTAGTTTGTTAGGGACTTGTAGCGATTGAGTTTGGTTAAGGGGTATTGTTGTCTTTTATAGGGTAGTTTGTTATAGGGGAGTCGGGGGAGTTTGTTGGAAGTGGGGGGAGTAGCCATCTCCACGTGGCAGGGGGGATTGTTATAAAAGTAGAAGTGGGGGTGAATATGAGGGATAAGAATATGGTGAGTTCAGCCTTTTGGCTTAGGATTCGGCCTGCGGGCTTGGGCGAGGAGGCGACTTTGCCTTATCACATGACCATGTTGCTTGCGACACATACCGTGGGGTCTGGCACTCCGACTGCAAACCCGAGGCAACTTGAAGGGGCAGTCTCGTGCATGAGATTTGTCAAAGCCGGAATGCCTCATTTGACGACCAAACTGGAAGATCTGCACCAACAACGGTATGATCTGGAGCAGCAACGGAGAGCGCTGCCCTTGCCGCAGCAGCCAGAGCACATTACTCCCGCTCCAGTGCTGCCGGATGGGTTGCCAAATGAGGGTAACGTCCTGTCCACAATGGTCATGGGGGCATCACTTTGCGCTGCAATGACTTTGCCCGAAACCATTGATGACACTTCCACCAGCTGGTATTCGGTACAGTTGCCGCATAAGGAGCATGACACCTCCGGATCCATAATGTTGGAGCACGAGACACCGCAACATGTGCTGATCCAAACGAAGGCTATTGTTATTTTACCACCCCATGCACTGGTTAAGCCTGCAGTGACGGGATGGAGTCCCCTGATTTTTTGAGACCCATACCATTTTCCCACACATGAAGCAGGGTGGGGCCGACTGTACTTGCGACCCAGTTCCCAGCAGCACCCCAAGGACCTTACCGATGGAAGGCGGGAGAGCATTACAACGAGCGACACTCTCCCCTTCGTCTATCCAACCTTGATCCATGATGGCGGACGATGCGTTTGGGAGATTGCGTGGCGTGCACCTGCGACACAGGTGCTTTATACATGACCGCAACAACATGGTCCTCAGTCAACGGTGTTGCTTGCTTCGGTCCAACGCGCCAAAGTAGGGCGCATAATATGGAAGTTTGCTTAGCATAACAGCGCGATCCACCACTTTGAGGACAATGTTTTTTCGGGACGGTGGCAGTGATAGAGACCTGCTGCCGATTAGTTTGTTAGGGACTTGTAGTGATTGAGTTTGGTTAAGGGGTATTGTTGTCTTTGTATGAGGTAGTTTGTTATGGGGGAGTTTGTTGAAGTTTGTTGGAAGTGGGGGGAGTAGCCATCTCCACGTGGCATGGGGGATTGTTATAAAAGTAGAAGCAAGGGGGAGTGAACAGGGGGGAGGAGAATATGGTGAGTTCGGCCTTTTGGCTTGGGATTCGGCCTGTGGGCTTGGGCGAGGAGCAAGTGCTCTATCGAATTGTCCTTCTTCATTTGCTGTAATTCTCTGGTTTACTTCATATATAGGCAGTCGTTTCATCTGGTTCTATCAGATGACCTCGACTAGTAGGATCGTACTCTATGAAGCCCATTTATCGGTGCTTCCGAGGGAGGTAGTATCACCTAGTTTTGCCTTTGACCAAGCCCAAGACGAGATTCAATAACTAAAGCACGAGTGAAACCGTTTACGGGAGAAGTTCAAACACATTGAGATAACGACCCAAACCATGTTTGCTGAACCACCCCATGAAAATCTCACATCGCACACCTATCCTTAGGGCATTCGCCGGTGTAATGAAGGGCTATGTATCTAGACCCTAACAGTATGAATTTGTATATTTTCTTTTTAATAAAACAATGATTATATTTATTCCTTTTTAATATCACTTTTTAAGTGACTAAATAACGAGGTGATAAAAATTAGATTTTGATACGATGAAACACAAATTGTATTTTTGGGAAATATATAGTTTCTTTAGTAGGTGAATTCCCCTTAACTCAAGGTGAGGTGGAGACATTCTTTTATAGATAGATAAAAAAGATTACAAGTTGGAATAATCCGATGTGGGACTCGGAAATACCCTTTACTTGGAAATACAATTAACCGGGTTCAACACTCCCCCTCAAGCTAGTACATGATAGCTTGGACCAAAAGTTCCACAAAAAAGAAAGAAGACACCAAACAAGACCATACACACTCCTCCTCAAGCTGGGTCGCTGATGCTGTGGATGCCCGGCTTGGTACTGAGAGAGTCCAGTCGAGCTCTCGGGAGGCCTTTGGTGAAGATGTCGACAAGCTGATCTGCCGTCGGTATGTGGCTGAAACTGACATGGTGCTGCTCGAGGTGATGACGAAGAAAGTGACAGTCCACCTCGATATGATTCGTGCGTTCATGGAAGACGAGATTGAAAAAAATCTTCGTGGCTGTCTGATTATTACACCAAATATGAGCAGATGTCTGCTGTGGGAAACCAATCTCATGGAGCAGATGACTAAGCCAAAGGATCTCAATAGTGACGGTGACCATCGCACGGTATTCAGACTCAACACTGGATTTGGAGACGACAATCCGTTTCTTGCTTCGCCATGAGATGAGGTTACCTGCCAGAAAAACGGCAAACCCAGAAGTAGGCTTTTGGGTAGCAATGCAACCAGCATAGTTAACATCACATAAGACCTCAATATTCAGATGATCATGATGTGAATACCGAAGACCACGGGCATGATCTTAATGTATTTGGCAATGTGAAGGACAACATCTCACTGAGATTTTGTTGGATGTTCCTTGAATTGGCTAACCTTGCCGTCAGCGCAGACAATGTCTGGACGAGTCATGATGAGTTAATTGAGTTTTCCCACAAGACGTACCTCTTTGGGTGAAAATATGGTTCTGTGTTGTCATAGAGAGACCGATCCCCGGACTCAAGAGGAGTGTCAACGACAGTCGCCTGAGTTAAACTAACATCCTGCGAGATATCCAAAGTATATTTTCGTTGACAAAGAAAGATGGTGTCCGGAGGACGGGAGACCTCAATGCCAAAGAAGTATGTCAGAGGACCGAGATCTTTGGTTTGAAAGTGGTGTTGAAGATGCCCCTTTTGTTGGGCGATTCCATTTGAGTCGCTCTCAGTGATAATGATATCATCAACATACACAACTAGCAGGATAAGGCTAGAGGACGTCGTGCGGTAGAAGACAGTGCGGTCCTTCATACTCCGAGATAGACCAAATGAGGTGACGACAATGCTGAATCTACGAGGAGACTGCTCGAGTCTATATAGAGAGCGACGAAGTCGACATACATGAAAGTCGACTCCTGAGGCACGAAAGCCAGGACGTTGTTGCAGATTTACCTCTTCTTCAAGAAAGCCGTGGAGAAAGACATTTTTGACATCAAGTTGATGAAGAGGCCAGTGATGATGAGCGGCAAGAGAGATGGATAATCCGACAGATGCCATCTTTGCAACCAGAGAGTAAGTCTCAAAATAGTCGACACCATATGTCTGAGCAAATCCTTTTGCCACAAGTCTGGCTTTAAGGTGATGAAGAGTGCCATCTGCATTAAGACGGACCGTATAAATCCATTTGCCGGCAACAACCTGTTAACCTGCCAGAAGGAGGACCAAATTCCAAGTATGATTGTCGTCCAGAGCTTGCAATTCATCCCGCATCGCTTGAAGCCACCCAGGGTGAGATTTGGCGTCGCTAACCGTGTGAGGAATATTATCGTTTGCATAGCAGAAATACCTCTATATGAAGATGTGTAAAGAGGAGTATGTTGATAAAAATGAGTACCTTTTCACAATGCAGTGGGCAAGTCGTCTGTTGCCAGAGCAGGAGCGTTGGACGAAGCTGGGGAGATGGTGTCCTCGGCTTGGACAGGGTGAGATTTGGCGTCGCTAACCGTGTGAGGAATATTATCGTTTGCATAGCAGAAATACCTCTATATGAAGATGTGTAAAGAGGAGTATGTTGATAAAAATGAGTACCTTTTCACAATGCAGTGGGCAAGTCGTCTGTTGCCAGAGCAGGAGCGTTGGACGAAGCTGGGGAGATGGTGTCCTCGGCTTGGACAGGGGACACATCCGATGGACGACGAGAGTAGACGGTGCCAAACCGGTGATCAGCAGAGTGAGACGCCAGAGGTAGAGGTGGGTGGATGATGAGAGGAAGAAGATCATCGATGGTGGTGTTTGGATGAGAAGAGGGAGGAGAGAAATGAGAGTTCTCAACAAAAGATACATCAACAGAGATGATATACCACTGTAAGTCTGGAGAGAAACATCGGTATCCGCGCTGAGTGCGGGAATATCCGAGGAATATGCAACGGAGGGATTTGGGAGAAAGTTTGGAGAGGTTGGGACGAGTGTCACGAACATAACACAGACATCCAAACACACAGAGTGAGAGTGGGTGATGAGAGAGAGAGGAGAACAAAGTCCGAAAAGGAGTCTCCCTCTGAAGGATAGAAGAAGGAAGACGATTGATGAGGTATGTAGCAGTAAGGATGACATTCCCCCAAAAATGAAGAGGCACTTGCATGTGGAATAGGAGGGCACGAGCAGTTTCCAGAATATGATGATGTTTACGCTCAGCCACTCCATTCTGTTGAGGTGTATCGGGGCAGGATGTCTGATGAATGATGCCTTTATCCTTGAGAAACTGTTGAAAGTGGATAAATATTTTCGTCCATTGTCAGAGCAGAGACATTTAATGGAGGTGGAGAATTGAGTATGAATTTCATGATAAAAGGTCTGAAATGTAGAAAATACTCTAGACCGATCACAAAGAAGGTAAAACTATGCCATGCGCGAGTAGTCATCAATAAATGATACATAATAAGCGTACCATGGCTCGCTAGGAACCATGCAAGGACCCCATACATTGGAATGAACAAGGTCGAAAGGATTCGCTACACGCGTTTCCAGTTGAGGAACACACGTCACCCGATGATATTTAGCAAACTTGCAGGATTCACAATGGAAGGAAAAGTGTGGACTGAATTGGGGGCAAAGCTTATGTAAGACGAAAACTGGTGGATGACCAAGGCGAAAATGTAGGTCGAGGGCACGAGCAGAGGTGGATGAGCAAGCAAGAGATGGTGGGATATCGAACATGTACACCCCATCCCTAAGATAACCTCGACCAAGTTCCCAATTCGTTGACTGCTCCTGAAAAACAACATCAGAAGATTTAAAAGTAGCAACACAATTTAAGTCTTTAGTGAGTTTGCTGATAGAGATAAGATTAAACAGACTGTGAGGAACATGAGCTACTGAAGCCAGACGAATAGACGGGGTCAAAGAACATGTGCCAAATCTTGTAATGGGGATTGTCGATCCATTAGCAACAGTAATTGCAGAGGCACCGGTATACGGATGATAGGTAGTGAACATACCTGAATCCCCTGTGAGATGTTCAGACGCACCAGAGTCAAGCATCGAAGCTGTCGGTCGATGAGATATACACGCGGTAGAGCCATTGGTCTGAGCAATGGTGGATGGAGAAGAGGAAGGTGACAAAGCAGCCCGATAAGATTATATAAATGCAATCTCCTCCTTTGAGAGTGCCAGTTTGTAATGAGTACTGGATGATGGTGAGGAAAAAGGCATGTCTGGGTGTGCAGAGTGCGCCAGGGAAGGGGGACTGCCTTGCGGGAGAACCGGTAACGGTGCACGGGACAACCGCTCAGGCGGGCGCACAGGCGCAGGGATGAAGTGCGGGGCTTCCGTGCGGGAAGGCCGACAACTGAGGCGAGGGGGCGGCCTTGCAGGAGAGCCGGCTTCCAGAGGTTGTGTCGGAGGGCCGTGGGCGGAAGAGCCAACCATTGAGGAGTCGGTGGGTGTAGGTAGGCGGGCCGGTCGAGGGGACGTCGAGAAATTTGCTGAGGCGGAGATGGAGCCGTCGAAGGGTCGTCGTGCAGGAGGCAGGCCACTGGAGATGGGGCTGCCGTAGGAGGCGTTGGCCGGGAGAGCAGCGTAGGAGGCCCCAGATGGAGAGTAGTCGCGCGCAGTGGTGTGGGCGACGTGCAGGAGGTGCGCACTGGGAAGTCTGGTCGCAGGGAGCCGACGTGCAGGGGGGTGTTGGTGCTGCTGGATCCGTCGTTGTGACGATGGCTGGCGGGGATCGACGGCGAAGGCTAGACGACTGCTATCCAGGAGGGGGCGGTGCGTCCGCACAAGAGGGAGGCAGGGCGGGGAGAGTTCTGCCGGGTGGGAGTCACGCCCAGGGAGGAGCCGTGCGTAGTAGGGGCGACGGGCAGGGAAGGGGGTTCGACGCCCGGAGAGCCGCAGGGAAGTGGGGCAGGGAAAACGCCGAGGGAGCGGGCCAGCAGATCGCGGCGGGGCTGGGAGACCGCGGGGGAGCGGGCCTCGAGATCGCCGCAGGAGGCGGTCCGGGAGACTGTCGCAGGAGGCGGGGTCGGGAGTCGTGAGGGAGGTGGGGGCCGAGATGCCACGACGGAGGCAAGGCCGGGAGACGCCGAAGGAGGAGGCGGGGGTCGGGAGACCACACAGGGAGGCGGAGGGAGACCACAGGGAGGAATGAGCGCAGGAAAAAAAAAGAATCATTGAGAGTTTCCCTCTGATACCATGTAGGAGGTGAATTTCCCTTACCTCAAGGTGAGGTGAAGACTTTTTTTTATAGATAGATAAAAAGAATTACAAGTTGGAATAATCCGATGTGGGACTCTGAAATACCCTTTATCTGGAAATACAATTAACCGGGTTCAACAGTTTCAATCAAGACTCTTTGATGAATTCAAAAACTTTTGAAATAAATGATATTTTTATAAAATATTATTATTAAATAATATTTATTAAATATAATTGATAATATAATTTTATGATGTCAAATATAATTTTTATAAGGCTCAGAAAATTGCTATTGTAAAAAAACCCAGTATTTTTTAACAAATGACGATTTTTGATTTAAGTGTAAATTCTCATATTCAGAGAACTATTTTGATAAAATAAATATTATTTTTGAAATCAGCACGTTGTAATTATCCAACTGTGATTTTTTCACAATTTTCTGATACAATCGTTTTTTTAGGTAAAAATGAAATACAATATAATTGTACGGTATGTATTATGATATCATAAAAGCTCAAAAGTGATGCAATAAATACTATAAAGAGTATACATGACCAGAATTATGTTTCCCCATTAAAATAATGTGTTTTTGAAGTTATTTGATTAATTTTATAAACCCTTAACGAATCCTCTAAAACCTATATTATATTTAAGGTTTTAAAATCAATTATTTATAAACATGGGTCACTTTCACATCACCAAGAACATTATTTTAATGTGTTCGGTTCTTAGCCTTATAAAATAATGAAAACCACTCTTCTTTGCCAGAAATCATGGGTAAAAAGGTTTGTGGTTTTGATTACTTTATCATATAGAGTTTAAAACCTAAGTTTGAAAATTAATAACGAATTCTCCTCTTTTTTGTTATATAAACCCACCCACACTCTCATTCATCTTTACTCAAAACCCTTAGCATGACATTACTTTGTCTTTCTCTCTCTAATTTCCTCCTAAGGTGCTCCCAAACTCTTAAGAAGCTCATCCTGATCTTTTAGAAGCGCCATCTCAAGGTGAGGGATCACCCTCTTCTCCTCTTTATTCAATCACTTTCTTTATGTCATGCCTTTTGATTTCCAATCGTTCAAGCTGGGATATGTTTTTACACATCCCTCTTACTATCCTTATGATTCCTAAGTAATGAGAGACCCATTTCTCTCTCATTCGCCCCTTCTATAAAACTTTACGTACTGTTATGCTATCGAATTTATTCTGTGATTTTACATGCCAAACATTATCCTTCATTGATTGAGAATTTACATGTATGTAACCTGCACTCCTTAATCATGGGGTTAAAATTGATGAAAGACATCCTTATGTTGTATGATGACACACTTATGCATGTACATGATATGAAAGTGACGGGTGAATCCGAAATTATATAGCCCTCCAATGCATTGGGTAATGTTTTTATCTCATGAGATGCCATGTATGGTGCACGAGAGGTTATCCCAAGCACATAATGTTATGTTGTCTTGGCGGTTAGCCTAACCTTATGTTTATGATGTCATGTTTTATGTTGTTGACACATTCCTATCTTACATTTATGTTATCATGTTATATCATGTCTCATTGTTCAAGATTATGATTTTCACCCTTATTATGTTACCTTCATACGCCTCTTGGTTTACATGTACTCTGCTTTACCTTATGCTATGCTTGTTTATTCCCTTATCAGGCTTTGTAGGTCACCCATTTCTTATGTACGTCCTCAGGTTATCCCATGCCTATGCACTGTTTAAAGGACTATGCTAAATGAATTCAATTCACCAAAATAGTTTTAGGCTGAATCGGTTAATACTGCCTGCTATATCTTAAATAGAGTTTACATTTGACCTATGTTAAAGAAAACTCTTCATGAACTGTTTAAAGAAATGAAACTCAAGATTGATCACTTTAAAGTTTTTGATTGCATAGTTTATATTTTAAAGACTAAAGATAATTGGGACAGGTTTGATGCTAAAAGTGAAAAGTATTTTTCTAGGATATCCAAATAATAGTAAAGCTTATGATGTATATAACAAGCAACCATGTCAATGGTGGAATCTGTGCATGTAAAGTTCATAGAAAATAATAAAAATCAGAATGTAGATTTTGATAATCCTGATGAAGAATTTAAAGAGTTCAATTTTGATGAAGATAAACTTGAAAATGATAATGCATTAGTTGAGAGGGAGCATATCTCTTCCCAATATGATCCCTATAAATTGGAAAACTCATAGTGATCATTCTTTAGAAAATGTAATTGGAAATATTGAATCTGGAATAAGAACTAGAAAATCATTTTTGATTTCATGTGCTCTTCCGCCTTTGTTGCTGATTTTGTGCCTATTAATGTTAAAGAAGCACTGAATGATTCAAATTGGATAAATGATATGCATAATGAACTTAATCAATTTGATAGAAATAAAGGAATTTGGTTGAATTGCCTAAAGAAGGTGTTGATTGTGAAGATTCATTTGCATCTGTTGCTAGAAGAGAAGTCATTCAGATTCTATTAGCTTTTGATTATTATCAAAATTTTAAATTGTTTCAAATTGATGTAAAAATTACATTTTTAAATTGTGTAATTTTTGAAGAGGTGTATGTTAATCAACCACCTGGTTTCGAAAATGATGAATTTCAAAAACATGTTTTCAAACTATCTAAGCTTTGTATGGTCTAAAGCAAGTTCCAAGAGTTTGGTATGATAGATTAACTATATTTTTATTGTAAAATGATTTTAACAAAGTTGATCTAACTCTATTTATAAAGAAAGTTTCTAATGATATTTTAACTGTACAAATATATGTTGATGATATTGTATTTTGATCTATAAATGATACGCTTAATAATGAATTTTGGAAATTAATGAAAAATGAATTTGATATGAGGTAAATGGGTGAATTAAAATTATTCCCCGTTCAAATTTTACAAAAAAAAAAAAATGAAGACTCAACCAAACCAAATATGCTGAAGTTTTGGTTAAAAAAATTTCATCTTGAATCATGTAAAACTATGAGAACTCCAATGAGCACTATTTCTAAACTGGATGTGGATGAATCTGGAAAATCTGTGGATGATAAAATGTATAAAGGAATGACACTTATGATCACTGTGGGGAATTGGATTTCCAGGTAGGCCGTGCGGCGCCAGTTCTTCTGCAACTGGGTGAGCTCACAGCCCAGGTTGTAAGTCTTATGCTTGATGAGGGGGAGTGGAGCATGACGTCTTTCCTCCAGTGGTGGATTGGTTTCAGGACGTGTTTTCTGAGGACTTTTCAGGGCTGCCACCCGAGAGAGAGGTTGAGTTCATGATTGAGTTGATGTCAGGAGCCGAACCAGTTTCCATTTCGCCTTATAGAATGACACTAGCAGAGCTTCAGGAGCTCAAGACTCAGCTGGAGGAGTTGGAGAATAAAGAGTTTATCTGTCTGAGTACGTCACCTTGGGTTTCTTCGGTTTTATTTGCTTAGGAGACTAACGAAACGTTGCGTTTATGCGTCGATTAACGATCAAGAACCGACATCTTCTTACGCGTATTGATGGTTTTTTTGACCTGCTGTGGGGTGCTTGTGTGTTCTCCAAGATTGGTCTGAAATCAAAGTATCATCAGTTGAGGGTGAGACCTTCTGATATACCACAAACGACTTTCAGGAGCATGTATGTATTGTATGAATTCGTCGTGATGTCGTTCGGGTTGACGAATGCTCTTACTGTGTCTATGGCCTTGATGAACTGAATCTTTCAGCCGTTTTGGGATAAATTTGTGGTTGTTTTCATTGATGACATCTTGGTATATTCCCAAACTTATCACGATCATGCCAAACACCTTGACATCATCTTGAGTACACCGAGAGAGCATAAGCTATATGCCAAGCTATCTAAGTGTCATTTCTGGATCGACAAGGTACACTTCTTGGGGCACATTATCTCGGATGAAGGTGTGTCAGTGGACCCAGAGAACGTTCAAACAGTTGTTTCTTGGGAGCAATCTAAGAATGTTTTCGATATCCGAAGTTTTTTGGGTTTGACGAGTTATTATTGAAGGTTCATCAAAGACTTTTCTTGTTTGACAGTGCCACTCTCGGGCCTGACCAAGAAGGGTATAATGTTTGAGTGGTCTGAGGCATATGAAAAAGAGACGTTTGACCACTGCACCGATTCTGATCTTACTAGAGTAGGTTAAGGAGTATACCTTGTTTTGCGATGCGTCCGGGATTGGACTTGGGCAGTGATGATGCAGGGAGATCGAGTCATGGCATATGACCCGCAACAGTTGAGGGCCACAAGCATTCGGCCCAACCGGATCGGGCTACACCAATCCAACAGGTCCTCCCAAACCTTTGACAAGGCTTTGGTCGTGCCAATATGTGCTCCTCTCTTCTGAAATGCCAACTCCTTTGAAGGAGAGGAGGGGGATGAATTTATAGCCCAAGGAAGTGGACTGTTTGCATTTCCAATCTGTCCCTCCACTTGGCTCGACGATTTGGACATCCAGACAGTCGAATCTTGAGATATCTCCTTCAAAGTTATAGATAATAATGTTGGTCGACTACTCTCAAAATTTGGAGGCATTTGGACTTATGAAACCAAAGTTATGGCGGTTTCAATAAACAATGGTAAACTGTCCATTTCTATCCATGCTTTTTCGATGTCCAAAATGTGAATGGATTTTGGAATAGGAAGATGGCTTCAAATTCGAATGCTTTCTTCAACAAAGTCGGCCACCTATATCTCCTCTTTCACATTGCAAAATCTCAGCTCGATTTGATGACTAGATCAGGAGATATGTCATGAATACTGTACTGATTTTATTTCCCGGCCAGAATGGTGGGCTGAGTTTAAATGAATCATTTGGGCCCATTGTCTTTGGAGTTGGGCCTTGAAATTTTTATCCAAGACTCCTTACATTGTCCCCCGAACTTTGGAGGAGAATAAAGGAATTTGGACTTCCTGATGGAGCCCAACAATTTCTTCACAGATTCTGTGGGTCTTCTTGTGTGGTCCATATGACTATTCAAATGGCAGAATGGGCCAATGATTCCTTCTAATGATATGTGTGAAATTGAATATGGAATCCTACAAAACAAGAACCACACAATTTGGATCAGTAAGGTGAGAGTTATAAATAAAATAGTAAACTGACTCAATTGGACTACTTCTAAAAATGCTCAAAAATTATATTTAGTATTAAAACATTAATATTTCACACAAATTATGCACATTTCATATAAAATCAGTAAAGAGAGTATATAATAAGTCATGAAACTATTAATAACATCAATAACCCTCTGATACATTAGTTAATGTTTTATCTCATTAGATACCATATATGGTGCATGAGAGGTTATCATAAACACATTATGTTATGATGTCTTGACGGTTTGCCTTGACTTATGTTTATGATGTTATCATGTTATATCATTACTCATTGTTCAAGATTATGATTCTCACCCCTTTTATGTCATCTTGATATGCCTCTTAACTCATATGTATTACTTTCATCATGTTATGCTTTGATTATTCCCTTATTGGGCTTTATACCTCACCTATTTCTTATGTACGTCTCCAGGTTATCCGATGTAGTATTAGAAGGTCAATGAATATCAAGAACATGATGTGGAGTTTTTGAATAATGATGTTGTATCCATGCTTAAAGTTAATGTTCTATTTACTTAATTTCCCAAAGACACTTGGTTTCACGATCTTATGGGATTTTTTTAAGCGTGTTCTTATGTAATAAATCATGAATTGAAGTGTATGAAAGCTATGGGTTGTCGTAGATCCTGTGAAATTCAGAACGTGAATGTTTCTGGGAAGACCCCATGGGTTGTCATCTCACGACGTGAGATGTCATTCACGACGTGAACTAGTTTTCAGGGGGTTTTAAAGCCGAGGCGACGAGTTTTTCGGTGTATGTGAAATCCAAGGATTCATGATGTGAATTCCAAATTCCTGTCGTGAATGGGGTGTGCTCAACAGCTTTCTTTTATTGTTGTGCCCTGCGTTTCCCATATCGTGCACTCCCTCTTCTCTCGAATTCCAGCCCTCCCGACGATTTTGTGAGTTCTCTTCGATCGAAAGGTAGATTTCATTGGATCCTTGTAACGAATCAGAATTTTCCAGTTCTATTTTTAGAAAATTCTTGTAAAAATTATGAGACCAGGCGCTAAAACGGCGTGCGATTCCGAGCCCCGGAGTACCCGGAATGATCCGTCGAAAAATGTTAAGTTTTTAAAGAGCACGCTTGAGTTGTTTTCCTAAAAAAGTGGAATAACTCTTAAACGGGTGCTCGGATCAGAAATCTGAGGACACCGTTGCGTTCAGAGCAGTGAGTTTACTCTAGGCGCGACTTAAGTTTAGTCGGTGCGGGTCTCCAGTAAGAAAACCCAAAAATGACATAACTGTAAATAAAATAATTTTATTTTTCAAGTCCTTTTAACTCATAAACGGTGACTCGGATTGAAAATCCGAGACCATCGTTGAGCTCATGAGGGCGTGCTTTCCTTAGATGGAGTCTAACATTGGCTGGCGCAGACCAACTGTGAAAATTTGTTTTTAGGATGTGACCATAAATAAAATAATTAAATAAAGATTATTTTATTTTCAAATCCTTATAACTCATAAACGGTAACTCAGATTGGAAATCTGAGGGTATCGTTGAGCTCGTGAGGATGTGTTTTCCTTAGGCGGAGCCTAACCCATAGTTATTAATAGCGCGCTGTCACGGACTGAGCGTCTCAGCACAACGGTTCGCCCGTGCGGCACCCCAGCCCCCTTCAAGGCGGGCGGGGTTCAGCCTTCCAACTCTTCATATGTGAGGTTCACTGGTTTCGTCCTGCCATGTACTCATCAGGAGAGTGACCCCAACTCCCAACCAGTGGTGTCAAGATTGACACGCACCATTCTCCTCTTTGTCGGGGCGACTCCCATCTCTTAGATAGGGACAAACCAGATGAACCGCAGCTTTGATGTTCTTGCTGGTGTGGGACAGGACCCCCCATGATTGGGTCGTGACATTCTCCCACCACCATTCCATGCACGCCCTCGTGCATGCAGGATCGTGGTCTTTTGTGTGTCCGCGAAATGGTGCTTCTAACTAACCGGCTACCAAGCATGGCCTCAGGGGACGCTCCTTGTTGTTGACATCAATGGCTCACCCACTCTTTGGGTCGCAAACCACCGTGGTCCACCCTCTCTCTTAGGGTCGAAAACCACCTCCACGAGACCCACCCTTCATAGCGGCGTCTCTGCCTCGGATGTCCGCCATAGATAGGTCCAGAGATGGTGGAAGAGTGGCGACTGACGAGGAAGCCTCCTGGACCGCTGTCTGACCCTGCCGCGGGTGCGGAGATGAGCGTCCATGAAGAACCCAACATCGGTCGATCAGGTGGCCGAGCTTGCCACAATGTTGACAGAGGGGACGTGAACGACCCTCCACACGGCCATGACCACGAGTGCTCGAGGAGCGGCCACCGCCACGACTGATGAGAGCTGAGTGGTCGATGATGGGGGTGGTCGGGGGAAGAGCCCGTTGGGCCTTGCCCAGACGATGATAGACCTGTGGTATATCCAGCGTAGAAGGGTTGACGAGCATCTCGGTAGCCGTCGTGGCATACTCAGGGGCGAGACCATTGAGAAGATTGGAGATGCAAAGTTGGTCCCTCTGGGTCTGAGCGGCCGCCGGTGTCTGGGGTACAGGCCACAACTCTTGTAACTCATCGCGAAGACCTTTCCATTCTATGAAATAGGCCGTGAAGGGCCGATCTTGCTGTCGAATAAGCGACAATCGTTGAAGAACATCGGAGACCCGAGCCAAATTGTTGGACTCAGAATACATGATGTGCAAAGAATCCCAGAGTTCTTTGACGGTATTCGCAGTCCGGGTGACATCCTTTACCGAGCGATCTATGGAGTTGACCAGCAAGGCGAAGATCTTGCTATCAACAAGCTTCCATGGACGGTAGTCGGGATCAGTCGATGCCGGTGGAGGATCCTCCAGGTGAGAATCCAGGTCCATTTCTGTCAGGGACATCAACACAGTCTTCCGCAAGATGGAGAAGTTGGTGGCGTCGAGCCGCTCATCGACGAGGCGGGTGGAGGCGATGATCATCTGGGGCAGAGCCGAAGAGGCTGCCATGGAGGCGTGGGACAGCCGCCGAAGAGGTTAGGAGTAGCGGGATGTCACGATGCGCGACCGGTAGAAGGCGGGGCCATTGGAAGCCGGGAAGCCGCAGCTGCGGGCAGCGTCTGGAGGCGCGAGGCGCAGCGGACAGTGGGAGGTGCGTCGGGATTCGGTGCAAGTTGTGTGCAGGAAGAGTCAGGAGGATGTCGGGACGCCGCCTGGAAGGGAGGGCTGGTCGTTCTAGAGGATACCGCAGGGAGGGGCGAAACTGGTGGAAACCGGGAGGTCGTTGGGAGAGAAGCCGGACTGGGGCAGCGGTTCGCCTGGAGTGAGCTGCGTCTGGACAAAAGTGACCTCGGGGATGGATGCGCCGGGAGGGGTCGACTGCTGGAGGGGCCGACGTGGAAGGCAGGGGATTGGGAATCCGCTGAGGGCGGGGCCGATCGCGCCTGGACGGGGAGGCCGGGTGCCGCGTCGGGAGGGGCGCCGCTGGAGGACGTCGGGATGCCGCCTAGAAGGGAGAGCCGGGAGAACACTGGGATGCTGCCTGGAAGGGAGGGCCGATCCTTCGTCGTCGGGATTGCTGGGAAAGAGCTTGAGAAGGAGCAGCGAGGGAGGGTCGCGGGACACGCAGAGGCGGAGGGCGGGGGTGTCGTCGTGAAGGAGGGGAGCCGCGAGTCGCCAGAGGGGCGCAGGGAGGCGTCGCGACGGAGGGGCGACGTTGGGTTGATGCGGAGGGAGCCGCAGAAGGGAGCCGCCGGGATGGGATCCGTCAGGGGTGGGAGCCGCCGGGATGGGAGTCGCCGGGGGGGTGGGGGGCGTAGGGCAGAGCTCGAAGGGGGGGTGGCGGCCACGTAGGGCAGACCCGAGAGGAGGGGTGTCACTTAGGGCAGAGCCGCGAGGAGAGAGAAATATCTAAAGGAGGGAGGACTCAGGATTATGTTCCCTCTGATACCATGTAGAAAGGAAATCTTCTTACCTCAAGGTGAGACAGATGCCTACTTTTATAGATTGAGAATACAGAATACATACAAAAGTATTTCGATGTGGGATTCAGAAATACCCAGAATAATAGAAAATAGGGTTTACAAAAACAAAAAAAATTCAAAAACAAAAATTAAAACTAAAATTAAAATTCAAAATTAAAATAATCTAATAATCTAAAAGTTAAATAATAATAATAATAACAACAACAAAATTACTCATAAAAAAATAATTAAGTAGAATTGTATAAATTCATATTATATTTACAAGTTAAATTAATATAATTAATTAATAAACTAAACTAATAAACTAATATTAATTAAACAACGAAATAAAATAAAATATTAAAAGTTAATAAAGTAAAAAATTAATAAAAGCTAGAAATAAAAATAAATAACTAATATTATTATATAATTAACTAAAATCTTTAAAAATAACTAAAACGTTACAAAACTACAAAAAATAAACTAAAAACACAAAAACACTTAAAATATTTAATAAAAATAAGTTAAACAATTTTAAAAATACATGCGAAATCCATGTACATCATCTGCCGACACATCTCCCACTTGGAGATTGATTGAGAACAAATCACACCTCCACACATCCTCTCTATCTGCCTAGCATGCTGTTCACGTCTCTGCAAGGCCGTTCGAGGATCTGCACCATCTGAACTTATTAGAGTCAACCGCCTTCGTTAGGAAATCTGCCGGATTTTCTTTAGTGAGAATTTTCTGCATGTCCACACTTCCTTCCTCCACAACATCTTGGACAAAGTGATATTGTACCCCAATGTGCTTGGTCTAGGAATGAAAAGATGGATTCTTTGCAATGTGCAAGGCGCTCAGACTGTCACAAAACAATGGAATCTGCTCCTGTCTATGCCCGAGCTCATTCAACGACCTTCTCATCCAAATCACCTCTTTGCAAGCCTGTGTAGCTGCCATCTACTCTGCCTCTATCGCGGATAAAGCTATGACTGACTGTAACTTCGAAATCCAGCTCACAACTTAAACAATTTTAAAAATACATGCGAAATCCATGTACATCATCTGCCGACACATCTCCCACTTGGAGATTGATTGAGAACCAATCACACCTCCACACATCCTCTCTATCTGCCTAACATGCTGTTCACGTCTCTGCAAGGCCGTTCGAGGATCTGCACCATCTGAACTTATCAGAGTCAACCGCCTTCGTTAGGAAATTTGCCAGATTTTCTTTAGTGTGAATTTTCTGCATGTCCACACTTCCTCCATAACATCTTGGACAAAGTGATATTGTACCCCAATGTGCTTGGTCTAGGAATGAAAAGATGGATTCTTTGCAATGTGCAAGGCGCTCAGACTGTCACAAAACAATGGAATCTGCTCCTGTCTATGCCCGAGATCATTCAATGACCTTCTCATCCAAATCGCCTCTTTGCAAGCCTGTGTAGCTGCCATGTACTCTGCCTCCATCGTGGATAAAGCTACGACTGACTGTAACTTCGAAATCCAGCTCACAACTCCTGTAAGAGTAAACATATAACCAGTAGTGGATTTCCTCCGGTCAGAATCACCTGCAAAATCTGAATTAAAATATCATCCGATAGTGAAATCTGATACTCCATAACATAATGCAGCATTTGAGGACTTCTTGATGTATCTCAGGATCTTCTTCACTGTGCTCCAATGCTGTCGTCCAGGATTCGCCATGTATTGACGAACCACTCCCACTACATGTGTAATGTATGGTTTAGTACAAACCATAGCGAACATCAGACTTCCCACTGCTGATGCATACGGTACTCGAGACATCTCCATCCTCTCTGCTTCACTGTTAGGACTCATCGTTGAGGATAACTTGAAATTAACAGGAAGAGGGGTAGAGATTGACTTACAGTCGTGCATGTTGAAGCATTTCAAGACTCTCTATAAGTAATTCTTTTGTGATAGCTAAATCTTTTCATTATTTCTGTCTCGATAAATCTGCATCCCAAGAATCTTGTTTGCTGGTCCCAAATCCTTTATATCAAACTCCCTAGCCAACAATGCCTTCATCTCTTGGATCTGATCATTGTTGGGGCCTGCAACCAACATATCATCCACATACAACAGAAGAATGATGAAATTATTACCATCTGAATCCCTGAAATATGCATTAGGATCTGAATGAAGTCTGTCGCATCCAAGACTCATGATATAGGAATCAAATTTCTTGTACAAACACCTCAGCGCCTGCTTGAGATCGTACAAAGATTTGTTCAACCTACAAACCAAGTTCTCTTTTCCTTCTTCTGTAAAACCTTCCGGTTGGAGCATATAGATCTCTTCATCAAGATCACCATGGAGAAAAACTCTCTTCACATCTAGCTGCTCTAGTTGTAAGGTGTATGTTGCACACATCGTCAGAACTAACCGAACAGTCGTCAGTCTAACAACAGGAGAAAATATTTCATTGAAATCAATACCTTATGAGCATATCCTTTGAATACCAGTCTTGCGCGATATCTTTCTACCTGGTTCTTTCCATCCCGCTTGATCTTAAAGTCCCATTTGTTTCCGATAACATTCCTTCCATGAGGTAATGAAACAAGATCCCAAGTCTTGTTCCTGTGCAGGGCTTCAAGTTCCTCCTGCATCGCCGCCATCCATGAGGATACATCTGGACTCTGGGTCACCCCCACAAAAGAAGATGACTCTCCATCCTCCATCAATAAGCAGTACACAATATCGCTCTCAGTCATATAGTCTGAATGCCATATTGGTGCTCTTTTCTCCCGAGTTGACTGTCATAGTCCAGACCCAATTGGTACTTGATCTTCGTGCTTTGGCAATACCTCAGAGGAAACTGGTTCTTTCTTGGATTTGTCATCTACTTTGACTGTTGTTGTTTCTGTATTCTCCTTCTCCGTGTCTCGATCAGTTGTCATTTGCACATTGTTTTCTGAAAAATGACATCTCTGCCGATGATAAGTTTGCGGGCAATGGGGTCCCACAAACGATACCCCTTCACACCATCAACATACCCCAAGAAGATACATTTTCTAGATCTTGAATCCAACTTCGATCTTTCCTGATCATTAAACGTTGCATATACAAGACTTCCAAAAATATGTAACCAGGAATAGTCAGCGGGCTTACCAGTCCACATATTCATAGGTGTCTTCCGATCAATCGCCAGTGAAGGAGATCTGTTGATCACATAACAAGCGGTATTCACTGCTTATGCCCAAAATGTTTTGGCAATTCCTGTCGTCTTCAACATTGCCCTTGTTCTATCCAATAGGGTTCTGTTCATCCGCTCTGCCATTCCATTCTGTTGAGGAGTGTACGCCACCGTGAACTGTCTCTTGATTTTTTCTCGTTGACAAAAAGTATCAAACTCTTCGCTTGTATATTTTCCACCATTGTCAGTCCTCAGACATTTGATCTTCTTTTCAGATTCAAGTTCCTTTCGCGCTTTGAATGTTTTGAAGACTTCAAAAACATCTGTTTTCCTCTTGATTGGGTACACCCAACATCTCTTGAAATAATCATCAATGAATGATACGAAGTACCTTGCTCCTCTTAGGGATATAACCGGTGCGTGCCAAACATCGAAATGGATTAACTCTAAGATCTATTTGCTTCGTGTCGTTGACGTTCCAAACTTTAACCTGTGTTGCTTGCTCAAAACACAATACTCACAAAATGGTAATGATATCTTTATAAGCCCAGACAATAACTTCTGATCCGCAAGAATCTTCAGGTCTCGTTCTGACATATGACCAAGCTTCCGATGTCATAACGTTGTCAAAGCTTTCGTCGAGGTAGCTGATGCAACAACTATCTCCGCCTCCTTGTACGTTTCGCCCATAAGCACGCATAAGTTCTTCGAGATTTTCTCTGTCTTCATTACCACAAGCGTGCCCTTCACAATTCTCATTACTCCATTTTCGGTGCAAGTTTTGCATCCAATATCATCAAATTGTTCCAAAGACAATATGTTCTTCAAGCGCTTCACATGACGTACTCTTTGGACGGTCCGTACTATGCCGTCATGCATCTTCAGTTTGATGGTACCAACTCCAATCTTCAGGGTGTGATCGTTCCCCATGTACACAAGTCCTTTCGGGATTGTTTCATACTTGTCAAACCATTCCCATCGAGACGTCATGTGCCATGTTGCTCCTGAGTCGATTATCCATGCATTGTTGAGATGCTTCCTGCTTCCAGCAGTCATCACTGCTTCACTGACAAGAATGTCTCTATTTCCAGAAGTACTCGCCACATTCCTTGGATTCTCTTTTCACTATTCTTGTTCCAACAATCCTCCTTGACGTGCCCCTTCTTGCCACAATTGAAACATATGACATTCTTCTTCTTACTCTTTGATTTGGACCGGTCATGATTTTGGCTCCCACTGGAACCACGCTCCATCGTCACATTTGCCGATCTTTCGCCAATTGTTAGTTGACGATTATTCTTTCGCAGCACTGCCTGCATCTTCATTTTCCACGACGAAAAATTATTCCCGTTGAATTTCTCTATCTTGAATTTCGCCGCCATCTGGACATGCCGTAAGTCCAGAACCTCCTCCGTTTCACAACGGTGTATTTAATAATCTTAATAATTTTTTTCTGATGTGAAAAATCAACCTGAGTCGCAATCATAGAGCATACTAAAATTTACGAGAATTATTAATACCTGAAAACGTGAACAACACCGGGCCATAACCTTCCCTCTGATACCACTTGTTGGGATCAAAAAATTATTGGTCCACCGGTGCAACGATAATCATGAGATAAAATGAAGTGCAAAATGCGAAAATAAATGACACCTGATGTGATGTGGAAAAACCCCCAAAATGGAAGGGGTAAAAAACCACGAGCAAATAGAAGGATCTTACCATGGGTAAAAGTGGGTACACAGTAAACACATAGCAGCAATATAAAATAATAAGTTAGATAACATACGCATGGATATAAAAGATTATGTCAATAAATCACACACTATACGTCCAAAATAAAATAAAATCAACAATTTCACCGCGTCCCACAAACAATGCATAAATAAAAAATAGAATGTTTATAAAACTAAAATAATAATACATAACAAAATCAAAATGCAGAATCAAATAAAAAAATCGAACTAATATAGAACAAAATAAAAAACAGGACAGATAAAATAATAGAGAAAAAAATACACAACATGACCCAAAATGTTGGGTGTCGCCTGGACGTGTAGGAGTGGCTGGGTCTTGACACTCGAAGGAGTTCAAACTGGTTGGGTTGCTGCGATTGCGGGAAGGATGTCGAAGGTTGTTGGCTGATCTCTGCACTCAAAACATCGCTGCGATCGCAGGAAGGAGGTTGAAGATCGCTGCGATCGCAGGAAGGAGGTCGAAGGTCACTAGCAGGTTAAAACGATGCAAAAAAAAAAAAAAAAAAGGAAAAAAAAAGATTGCGTAGTGGCGCGCACACCACCATAGCACGCCATAGCACAGTATCGCGCGCACCACAGCGCACCATTCCAACTGCACTATGGCGCAGCCGTTGCGTGGTGCGCCATGGCACGTTCCATTAATAACTATGGATTTTGGTGTTCCAGACCTAGAGATTGAAGGCAAGCCTCTCGGTTCTTCTCCTTGCTCTGTTAGTTTTCCCTTGGGAGAACCCTAGTTCAGGACTGCCAAACCTGGATCAAAGATTGATGTCTTGTGATGAAAGAGTTTTCTTGGTCTTTGTTGAAGGGAAGGAAGCTTGGTCAGGAATTTCTTCGACTTCTTTGCTTTGAGGTGGGGTGGTCTAGAACAATTCCTCCCTAATGTCTGTTTTGTTTTGTTGTAGTATATGCAATAAGTGCGATCGCGCTGGCACGCTGTGCGTGCAGCCTAACCCAATTGGTAACCCACTGTTTTGATGGAACCATATGTGTGGACCTCCCTTGGACCCTGTTGGATTCGTTGGTGTTGGGACCGGGACTTGCAGCCACCTGAGGGGTGTGCCAACCGTTGACTCTAGGTTGTAACTTGAACAAAATGAACCTAGAGCCTCTTGATTTTGGTGATTGGTTATGCTTTGGCTTAACAATGTGAATTGGTTTGACATGTGAATTGATAACTTGGCTTGACGTGTGAATAGCTTAACTTGGATCGTGGTGGTTGGTTTGAGAATAAATTACATGGCTTAAAAGTAGTAATCTGGCCTGTAATTGGAATTGGTATAAAGACATGATTAAATATTGATATGACGACATGTGTAATGATAATTATGGGTTGGACAATGACGTTCCTTCCAGACTGAAATTATAGGTTGGACATGATGTTCCATAATGGCTGAAATTATAGGTTGGACATGACTTTCCTTTCCTGCCTGAAACCTATAGGCTGGACTTGACGTTTCTTCCTGGATGAGATATTGTGTTGGATATGGTGTTTCTTCCTTGGATGAGATGTTGGGTTGGATATGGCGTTCCTGGATGGGACATTGGGCTGGGCATGGTGTTCCTTCCCGGATGGGACGTTGGGTTGGGCATGGCGTTCCTTCCAATTATTGCACTATGTTGCAAGGATAGAGACATCCGACATCGTGCCGAAGCAGGTTTGGCTGACCCTGGGTGTCAACCCCAAACCCTAGGGTCGGCAGGTTTATTTGATGTTCTGACAATTATAAAATGGAGATCTATTTCCCTTCTTTGGGCTGAAGCACAATATACGATTACTGTCAGCCTTTACTAATATTATACTTCGGATTATGATGGTTACATAGAATTGATGAATAGCAAGTTAAGAATTTTGGATGGATGGTGGGCCAACAATGAAGCTGTGATCAACTTGTTGAAGATGACCATACAATAGTAAAAATTTAGGTCTTTGAAGGTTACACAACAACTAAATACTTGAATATGTAGTTGTGTTCAATACTTGTTGGGATAACTTCAGTTCTGGAAAATATTTTTTGTTTTAATTTTCCCAGTATGTATTAGAAATTACATTAGAAAATGTTTTGGCAGGTGGATCGGAATTTACCTATCCAAGTGTTTTGATTTTCCTGAAAACATGAAAACAAGTTCTTTTTGTTTACATGTTATCTGATGCATGTTTGGCTTCAAAAATCGCATGTCTGGATGCCTAAAAAAACGTTCTTGATTATTGCAGGTCTGGAAGATTCCATCTTGGATAAGCGTAGATGTCAGAAATACTTTGATGCCTACAAGGAATGCAGGGAAAGAGAGGTATTTTGGTGTCTAGTAAGGATGTGTTTGGCAAAGGTTTTTAGAAAGTGAATTTTTGAAATATGTGTTTGGCAGAGGGAGGCTCGGCGGGAGCACAACAGGCACCGCAACTTTTTCTCATGACCCAATGGATGACTCATCTCATCAGCCAAAATGACACTTGGGATCAAAATAGGGAATTTATCACAATTTAGGATTCAGAATCTAAAATAGGACCAGAAGATCACTCATCTCACCAAGCTTTGTGAGATGCAAGCAAAAAGATCTCCACTTTATAGAATCCAATATTTGTATTCTTTTCCTTTTGGAAATCTGTATCTTGAATGCAGTCTCAGATGTATTCTATATTTGTAGTCTTGAAATCAGTAGCTCAACAATAATAACAATTTAACTGAATCAATTGAAACAACTTGAAATTAACTCTTTGTGTTCTATTGTTTTGAACGCACTAATAATGATAGTTGTCACGAATCAATTCAGGTTGTCCGTCTGTCGGACACTTGATAAGGTCTGAGGGGAGTTCTCTGTTCCTACGGGTCCACGAGAGACGTTAGGGCATATAACTAACTCTTTAGGAACAATCTTGCCCATAAAAATAAATTAAACAAACAATGAAAATTTACTGAAAATTGACATGTTGTGCCCATATGTTAGATGCCCATGCCAAATCAAATAGACAAATACAAATACAGCATAACAAAAACTCACTGCCACCTCCAACTCTTGCAAACATCCCCTATTATTCAATATTCATAACTCCGGATCTATAAAATCCATCGATTAAAAGGGGGGAAAATAGGGTGGTAGATTTGATCGAAGTGGCAGAGAAATGAAAATAAAATAAACCAACCTACTTCTATGTGACTACGAATCACCACGAGCCCTGAACAAGCATAAAATGTCCAATAGGTCACCACTTGTCTTGTCACATACACCTTTAATGAAAGATCTTTTTTCAAGCTAGTTTGAGATACATTAATTTAAAATAGGCTTTTCCTTATTTGTGCAAGAAGACTTGTAATCATTTTCCAAATCTCTTTTAGAACCCAAAACAAGCTTAAGAAACTTACAATTTTTTTAATATTTTATTAAAAAACTGTTTTTGAAATCCCCATTTTTAAAACCATTTCTTTAGAAATACTCAAACAGAAACTCAAATAATAAACAAAGGAACACAAATAGGACAACTAAATCGAAATATGAAATGCAAAACAAAACTCAAATAATAAACAAAGGAACACAAATAGGACAACTAAATCGAAATATGAAATGCAAAACAAAACAACAGGAACAAACAAGTGTAAACAGAGTAATAATAAAGCTACTAAAGCAAGAGCATAAACCGATACAACAATTAGAAAGACGAAGTAAAGTGTGTGTGTATCTAATCGTGATAGTACAAAGTAAGGCAAATGCAAGAGAAAAACCATACAATTAGTAATTTAAAAGCATTATGGGAGTCACACCTTATGTTCACTAAGGCTAAGGGCATATAGACATTTTACGTCACCTTAGCTGTGATTTTGAGTTCTATTACATCTCTGGCTAGAGGGGGCACCATATAATTACGTCACTAGCATTGCTAGTGGTGGAGGAATGCATCATGTATGGTTAGTCTACCCAAGCACTTAGGGTTTCCTATGAAGTTTAGCTAAATCAAACAACTGGTGTTTATTAAAGCACTACTTCAACATTGGATAAACAATTCCCAAATTCTCACATAAAATGAGCTTCAAAACAATTGCCACCACCCAAGCACTATAATACCTTGAGATTTTTAAAAAAGAATACTATGTTCGATTGCGTACATGACACGCAATACCAAATTTAAACAATCATGAAATATTATCATTTAAATATGACTGTTTTAACATTGATGTTAAATTGGCGGGTATGAATATGAATAACCAAATTATGAAACACACACACACACACATGTCATACTTAATACAAATGTATTGATTAATGCTTTGGAAAAAACATTCAATTTTTAAGTCATTTTATTTTTCAAAATTCAATTTTTAATAGTCATTTTATTTTTCAAAAATACATTTTCCTCAAAAATGAGTTTTATTGCAATACTATAATTAATTTCCGTCACTTTTAGAAAATGTATTTGAAAGAAAGGACATAATTTTTTAAATCTGAATGTTAAAATTAGGTTAGAGCTAAATTTTGAGAATGTTATGAAAAGATTGATTTTTCAATGAATAGTGAAAAATACTATTTTTATTGAAAAGTTTATTTTTGTTTCAAGCATTTACAAAGTTCTATTTTGTTTTAAAATGGTTTCAAAGTAACATTAGTTAGGGTAAAATAGGTTAATTAAGGTTAAAACTAATGTGAAAAAGCTTTAAAATCAACTTAACACTTGCCTTTACCCTATTAGATGCGTGAAGTTCTTTCACTCATCTAAGTTTTGAATTTATGGTCACTTGGATCCTTTTTCTTTGATAATGACATGCATAATATTTTAAGTAAAGAAACATACGGAATATCACTTACTTTTAAATCTCTCTTATATGTTTACATAGGGATAAGAATAAGCCGTGAATTTATCTTAAATGTTATTTTGCGTATAATGAAATTATTTTTATGATAATTTATTTCTAATTTTTAGTGATTATATAATTAACTTAACTACTTATACAATGTTGACACAGTGCTTGTGCAAGCAGTAGAAAAATTAAAATAAATGATTTTAAAAGCATCAAAAGTAATATTTTTTGGATGACTAATGGCGTAACATGAATTTTATGGTTAATAATAATGTATAATTGATGGTTACAGAGTTTAGATTCAAACCGATTGTTACCTTAGAAGTAAATCTCTAACCCTTAATGATTGAAAAATGTGTTACTGCAGTTAAGGATGAAATGAGGTAACATGGGGGGATTAAACTAAGGAGATAAGAGTTAAAATAACTCAAAAACTTGTTTGAATCCTATTGGATGAGTTTATTTTGATCACATATCATCTTGAATTTGAAATTAATCCAATTTGGAACCACATTTTCATGATGGTGACTTTATAATATTTTAAAGTTTTGAAAAATTACAAGAATGCCCCTCCCCTCACTTATAAAAGGGAACCTCCTATCCTCTATTTCTTACACCTTTCGAGAAGTCTAACTCAACCAAGATCTACCTAAATCCCTTCTTAACATCCCTCCCCACGTCCTAGAGGTCTTAGTTTGAACATAATAACAATCTAAGAGGGCTTAAGGTATAAAGCAAAGGTGGTTGTCCGAAAAAGAGGTATAACATTTAACCGAATGTTTTAGTTTTATTTCTTTCTCTACGTCCTTCAATTCTTATTCAAACATGCTAAAATAATAACACCAATATCTTACATATAATGAGATGTTGTTATGTTAATGATATAACCTATATCTATCTCCTTCTTCCATCAAATGGGAAATGAAATCATCATTCATGTATATGGTGGACTACCGCTTCGCGAATTGATGCAATTTGTTTTCCATCATCGCCTCTCATGACTGGTTATAATGATAGATTTAATATATATATATATATATATTATTCATTACACATTTTTCATTCTGGAAAGATATGATATCATATTTTTTCTTACATTTCTATCCATTGAAAAATGATAACATCGTTCGTTCATATGTGTGGATTACCATCTCCACAAAGCGATGTGATTCGTTTTTCATCACCACATCACTTGAATGGTATATATAAGTGTATTTAAAGAAATAATATGATATTTATGATATAATCATCATTTGGAAAAGAAAATGATACTTACCTTCTTTCCTTCTTCTTCATTGAAAAATGGAAACGTTACTCATGCATACGTATGACCTACCGTCTCCATGATTGTAACATACTTCATTTTTCATAATAATATTTCATGATTGGAGTTAAAAGTATAATTGATGTATAAAAATGATAATTATATCATGATTATTATTCCATAGATGATGGAATAATGACCTCTTTGACCATAGTCAACTTACCAGTCATTTTGGACATATGGGTTGAATATCGTCAAAACATCTAACATGAACTCAATTGATTAAGTAATTGTATATAACATGGTAATAAATAAAATAAAAGGAATAATAAACATGAAAAATATTCTTAATCAATTAAATAATTGACATAAATTTATTATCCAGGAAGATAAAGAACGTACGTGACAAGTCAGACTCGAGGTAAACAATTTCTAGTCTCAATTCCCTTTCTTTGAGACATAAGATATTTTCACCATATGTTTTATTTTGTGTGGTGTATAATACCTCCTTATGGATGTATTTTATCATTCTTAAAAATCCCTTCAAATCTATTTTATTCAATGTTTTTTTGGTTTAAAAGTTATCAAGTCATAAGGGACACTTTACCTTAAAAATATTGTTTTAAATGTTTTAACGATTTATTTTCTAAATCTTTTTCTTCCATATCCATATTATTAAAATTATTTTATGGATGTATTTATATAGACATAAATGAATTATAAAGAACATTTTTGTCACTTTTTTTATTTTCTTTCAAATTTTTTCATAAGGAATCATTTTAAGTATTTTATACAGAATGTTTTGACTTTCTTTACAAAAGAAAAAAGGAATATTTTATTTTAATGTATATGGCATCAATGGTTTTTCCCATCATTGAAACCATTATTTTATGTTTGAATTCCTTTATAATCTTCCATGTTTTCTTCAAAGAAAAAACCCTTATTCCCTTTGTTTCGATGATTTTAGTTTTGAAAATTGGATTTTAAAGGAAATAAATATATCAATATCCAAAAATGTTTTTCATATGGCTTCAAAAGTATATTTTTATGAGTTTGATGATATAAATGCAAGATTTTATGTGTTTCATGCATGTTATGGTCCTTGGAAATTTTTTACGATGATGAGTGAGCCCGATATAACTCATGATGATGGGTGAACCCGATATAACTCTCAAATGCATTGGGTAATGATTATGTTCTCCAGATAATTATGTTGAAAGTTGACCGTATTGGTTATTCCACTTGTAAAGGTTATTGTAATGGTTCTATAAAGATCATTTCCCAAGGAACATACATTAATTTTCTATGATTTATAACAAGTTTTCATGGAAATCATTTTATTTCCAAAGGAAATCTAATGATCATTTGTTTTAAATGAATGATGGTGCCCTTTTAGGGTAAAAAGGTATGTTTTTAAATTTTTTTTCATAGTTTATCATGTTTTATAAGAAAACCTCATGATTATTATTTTTATTTCATGTTTTCTTATAAAGTGTTTTATGAAAAACTTTGGGCAGTAAGGCTGACTTCATGTGTAAGTAAATGATTATTTAAGATCAAGATTTTTTATATTAAAGACAAACTCTCTTTTATGATCTCATTGTTTTAAAATAGACTAATGAGTTTTATTCTTCTTTTTTTTATGTCATTTAATGAGCCTTTTGTGCTCATCCCGCATTTTAAAATGTTTTCATAGGTTTTAAGGATGAGTATGAATGAAGAATAAGTCAAGTTGAAAATTATAAATATTTTTCATGAAACGAAAACGTGTTTCATTTTAAAAGATTTCTATTGTGGAAAAAATGGATACTAAAAGGAAGTGTCCAACTTGTAATGTATGGATTCATTATATAATATTTATGACTTAATTCTCTAAAAATCTAAAACTGAAAATATATTCAGGAATGCAAGAAAATGGTTTCTTGTTTAAAAATGAAATTACGGATTGAATAAGGATTGGGTCCTTATAGTTGGAATCATAGTAGAGTTTAGATAACTTTGGAGATTAATGCATTTTAATATGAGGTAACAATAGAGTTATGGATAATATCGTGGGTTAATAAGTTTAAGGTTGATTACACATTTAATAGAGGAAATTCTATTTTTAAGGTCATAAGTGATTATACCCTGAGGTGATTTGAAACTTTTACTGGGTTTTAGGAAGAATAATATATTGAGGTTTAAATAATCCTTTGGGTTAGTATATGATTTGATGTTAAGGTAATTATGTTCTATTAGATAGTGTGATATATATAATCTTGATATTTGAAAAGTGATTCATTGATAAGGTGATGTTTTTGAAGATATTTATAGTCAAGTTAAGGATTATTATTCCGATTAGTATCTAAATTTGGTTCATGATATTTTGGTGAAGTTCAATACATTATAAGATTATATAGTAATTTATCATGGGGATTAATGAAAATTTCGGCTATTTTTTATTGGGTTGAGATATATGTAACCCTTAGGGTTAACATGTGATTCAATATGAAAGATTATATGGGAAGATTGCTATTAAATTTTTGGGGATGTAAGCTAAAAGGAATGAGATCAAATTTGAGGTTAATGTATTCTTTAATGTTAAGGTTACTAAGGTTAATTGAGATATAAGGTTAGATATTTATGGAATGATCTAATTTGAACCTTTGGTGTTATTATGGAAATTTTAGAGATTAATGTATTATTTCTATATATGAAGGTTTATTCATTTTGGATATTATCTTACCTTGTGCTAACCATTTTGGTTTTGTTTAATGTCTAAAGACTAGAGGAATACATTGTTTTCCTTTTGTAGATCATTTGATCCGTTAGAAGTTTATTCTAGTAATTCAGGCATGAAAAATTCATCTTGAATTCTCATAGTTTGGCGCAATAGATGCGATTGTTGAAGAAATCGATTAAAGGATGAAATTCTACTTTCCAAGTAAGTATATTTTCTTATGTTCTTTGTCTAAATGGTAAATGAATTCTACAACTCCAGGAAAAGGATCTTGAAATAAAAATGTTATCCATCACAAAGTTTATTTATTTTTATTCAAAGAAAAGGAGTATAAGAAATACAAAGAAAAAGAAAAATGAAAATGGAAGTGAAAATCCAGATGATCAGGTCGGTCTAAAGAAGTGAAGACTTAGTGCGTCCGCACAAACAAATTTCATCCCCACATTAGGAAAGGTCCCCGAATCTGTATAATAACAGATTTGCGTACCATGAATCGCCTTGGAAGCTAGAAAGCCGACAACAGAATTCCCCTTGCACCAGATATGGATAGCCTCAATGTAGCTATTCACAAGCCATTTTAATTTTATGATAATATATTCAATCTACTAGGGAGAAAATCCATAACCGCACATCGCATTGAAAAGATAGAGAGAATCCATTTCAACTGCCGCTAGCAAGATATTACTTTGCTTACAAATTTGAAGGCTCGTGAGCATGGCTTTGGCTTTGACTTGTAGTGAATCACCACTCCCAAGGAAGACATAAAATGCCATTACCACAGAACCCTTGGTATCTTGTCCCTTGATGGTCTTTTCACACCTCATTGGTTGATGTTTTTGTGGTCAATAACTTTTTTATGATCATTCACTTTCTTATGATCAATGTTCATTATAACTCTCCATCATTATTTAGACATTATTTTTTCCTCAATGTCCATATTTTCACTCCCCAATAAATTTCCCATATTTGGAAACCTATTTATGTGTTATTCTGGAAGACCTTAATATTTCCATTTCCCTCTTTTCAAAAGGAAGTTTTATTAACCCTTTTTTTGATGCAGGTTTTCATCAAAGGTATTTTCAAATGCTAAACCCTTGATTACCAAATTCAAGATAAAATCACGAGGACGCAATTTATTAGGGGGGAGAGAATTTAATACCTTGATATTGTTTAAAAACAATACTATGTTTGATAGTGTACATGATATGCAATACTGAGCTTAAACAACCATGAAATATTATTATTTAAGTATGACCGTTTTAACTTAGCCGTTAAATTGGCAGGTATGAATAAGAATAACCACATTATGATATATATATATATATATAAGTCCTACCCAATGAAAATTTATTGACTAATTCTTAGTAAATAAACATTAAATTTTGAGTAAAGTCATTTTATGCTTCAAAAATACATTTTCCTCAAAAATGGTTTTTATTGTTTTTTGTGAGCGAATACTATAACTAATTTTTACCACTTTTAAAAAATTTATTTTAAAAAATGAACTTAATTTTTGAAATCATCATTTCAAAATTATCTTCGATCTAATATTTGAGAATTTTCTAAAAATATAAAATTTTCAATGAATAGTGAAAAAATACTGATTTTTATTGAAAACCATCTTTTTTGTTTGAAGCATTTAAAAAGTTATATATATATATATATATTTAAAATTATTTCAAAGTAACATTAGTTTATTTATAATAAAATTAATGTCATTGGAATCAATTTTATGCTTGATTTTGGTATAAAAACTTTTTATACTTAAGAAGACATTTTTTCGGGAAAATCGCTTTTTGTTGCATTTTGTGGGTTTAATTTGAAATTAAATTCCACACATTATATGAATTGAATTTTATTAAATTAATTCCATATTTTTAAACACAATAATTAATATTAGGTAATAATGTTAACTTAATTTTTGGTCATAATGAATAGTAACTATGGTAAATAGTTATAACCACAATAAAGGGTTAAACAGATTAATTAAGGTTAAAAATAATGTGAAAAGGATTTAAAATACAAATAAAACTTTACTTTACCTTATTAGATGAATATATTTAATATATAATCATCTAAGTTTTGAATTTAGGGTCATTTGGATCCCTTTTCTCTGATAATAACCTATACAAATTTTTAAGTAAAGAAAAATACAAAATGTCACTTTTTTGTTTTTAAATTTATATTATATATTCTCATAGATATAAAAAAAGTTTTGAATGAATATTAATGGTTATTTTGATTATAGTGAAATTATATTTATTATGGTAATTTATTTCTATTTTTAGTGATTATATAATTACCTTAAACACTTATATAATGCTGAAATAGTGCTTGTAAAAGCAGTAAAAAAATTAAATTACATGATTTTTAAAAGATAAAAGTATTATTTTTTGGATGAATTATGGTTTTACACAAATATTATGGTTAATAATAATGTATAATTTATTATTAGAGAGTTTATATTCAAATTCTATACCTGTCTTGATATTTTTAAAGTCAAAATATGTGAATGGTTCTTAAAAAGACATTAATGATATTTTATGTTATAAAATATTTTATTAAATGATTTAAAATCATAAAATTATTGAAATAGGAAAAGTGAAATGGGAAATAGTAAAAAATATAATCTATGTACCATTTATGAACCAATTATTACATTATAAGTAAATTTATAACCCTTAATGAGTGAAAAATTTGTTACCATGGTTAATGATAACAAGGGGTAACAGGGGGTGGTTAAACTAAAGAGATAAGGGTTAAAATGACCTAAAAACTTAACTAAATCCTATTTTATGAGTTTATTTAGATCTCATATAATATTTTATTTTAAATAAATCCAATTTTGAACCACTTGGCCATGAATGTGAGTTTATAATATTTTAAATTTTTGAAAAATTATAGGAGTTCCCTTCCCACTTATAAAAGTAGATCAAATCTCCTATTTTACTTACATATTTCGAGCACTCTATCTTGGAAAATACCTACCAAAATCCATTATTAACATCCCTACCTATATCCTAGAGGCATTATTTTAGACATAATACCAATCATATAGGGATTGAGGTTTAATGCTAAGGAGGTTGTCTGAAGAAGAGGTATAGCCTTTAACTGAATGTTTTAGTTTTATCACTTCATCTACCTCCTTCAAATATTATTAAAACATAATAAAATAGTAACATAAGTACCTTCCATATACTGATATGTTATTATGTTAATGGAATAACCTATATCCATATCCTTCTTCTATCAAATGGGAAATGAAACAATCATTTGTGTGTATGACAGATTACCGCATCACAAACCGATGTAATTTGTTTTCTATCAGTACCTCTTATGACTGGTTATAATGATAAACTTAATGTATATATATGATATTCATGAAATATTTATCATTATATAAAGATAATATATCATCTTTTTTATTACCTTTCTATCAATTAAAAAATGATAATGTCATAGTGCGTATGCGTGGATTACCACCTCCTTGAAGCGATGTGATATGTTTTTCATCACCATAACACATGGATAGTATATATAAGTGTATTTAATTAAATAATATTATATTTATGATATAATCATCACCATTTAAATAAAAAATGAAACTTACCTTATTTCCCTCATATTCATTGAAAAATGAAAACAATACTCATGCGTATGTACTACCTACTATCTCCATGATTGTAACATAGTTCATTTTTCAGAAACATCATTCATGGTTATTTTTAAAAGAATAATTTATATATAAAAATTATAATTATGACATGATTATTATTCTGGAGATGATTTTTAAGATCCCATATTTTTCTAGGTACACCCCTATTTGATTTTTTTGCATTAAATGCCTTTCATTGGGTTTTCCTTTGTCTTTAAGCCTTAGTGTCCAAGTCTTGTTCAGTGACGAAGAGCCTTTGTTGGGTAAAATGACTAAAAAACTAGGGATATAAGTTTTTCTGAATTAATGGAGTTTGTATATAAACATGTTCAATGAGTTTATGATGGTTTTGATTGTTTTGGAAGGCTTTAGAGGTGGTTCGAGTCCTTTTACAGAAAATGGGATGAAAAATGTCTACTGGGTGATTACATGTCGTGTACATGTTACACAACATGTAACTTCTACTAGAAACATTTCATGAACCAATACAGGGCATTAAATGGTTACACATCATGTAAATTATTCACATTGTGTAATAGTAGATCAGGATAAACATTAACCTGAGGAGATGGGTTTTTTGGTGTATCCCTCTAAAAAGAAATACACGATGTGTAAAAGAGTTACATACTGTGTAATATGCCGACCAAAATTTTTATGCAGCATCATGCGTGATATTTTTTCATTCCTTTAGTACAACTTCCTCCCTTTGACCTAGGACGGTTCTCCAGGCAATTTTGGAGCACCATCCTCCTTTCTGGATGCCCTGTTTATGTGATTGACCCTGGGTAAGTCTTTGTTTTTGGTTTCCCCTTCCTATTCCATTGTTCTTCATTAGGGAAATGGAATCCATAGACCACATTTGGGATTGATTTTAATCTTGATCTGATTTGATATAGGTTTCATCTTGTGATTTTCTACACCTTCTTCTTTATTGGTGTTACCCTTTGGAAGTGTTGTATTAATCACCAGTTAAAGGTAGGGGGTATAAACCTTAACCCTATGGTTTGTTTAATTGAAAAGTATGTGCAATATTGTGATTGAACCAACATTAATTGTGCCTAAATTAATTAAATGATAAATTAGATTATTCCTTGGAATCCCTTTGGATCCAATTATTTATAACCTAGATTATGGTTACCATTCAGGTGAGTAAAACCTTGATTATAAATGAATTTACTAATGGTTTAAAGTGTGTTTAGAACAACATGAGTTTTGGGTGATTTCTTGATATAGATTCACCTTGTTTTGACTTGATTATTTAAACGACTGACATGTGATTTTTGATATCCTTGCTTCCATGCCTAGTGATTTAATACTGTAATGATTATATAATGGGATATGCCCAATGATTCATGATGTAATGCTTATATAGCGGGTTATGCCTAGTGACTCATGCTGTAATGCTTATATAGTAGTCTATGCCCAGTGACCTATGCTGAAATGATTATATACTAGGCTTGGCCCTGATACATGATTTAATGCTTATATACTGGGCTCAACCTTGATTTATTATTGAAATTATTATATAACAGTCTTGAAACAATTTTTTGTGATTTATACCATGGATATATGGTTATGGTTGACATGGTCATGAGACCTACTCAGAGATATTCCAACATGGTGCCGAAGCAGGTTGATATGGTATTAATTTAACTATTTAATTAATTAATACACCTTTTTATTGCATTATTACATGCACTTATTATCACACTGATTATGTTTAGACATGGTGGTGTCGACCTACTAAGTTATACTCACACCCTATTTAGGCTGATGTTTGGTACCTAAGTAGATTACATGGATGTAGGATTTCAAAATGGCAAGGGACCTTACTGTTGATTGTTGCTTGCTGGATGGGATAGAGTTTGGAGATAGGACCAACATGGGACTTAGGATTAAATAATTTTGAGTCTTTATTTGATCATGCTAGTATTTTATTTTTATTACTTCTATAATGACATTTAGTTACATTTTAGTTTGTCATTACATTATTCCTTTATTATTTATTAGATTATTCAGTTGGCTTTTATTGTTTGGTTTTTCTATTGTATTGTATTATTTCTGTTATTTCTTCCACTCTGATATTTATTGTTATATGATTATTATTATATGTTTTAACTCTATAACAAGGGGGTATAGTCTCCCCAATATACTTATCACACCCCCACTACTAGTTGGAAGCTTTAGCATATGGGGAGGTGCTCTTGAGGTCTCGTAACCAACCTGTTTCAGCCACGTGAGAGAGTCCCGGATCAGGGGATGTTACAAAGTGGTATCAGAGCACACTAGGTTTCTTTTATATTTCTTTAATATTTGGGAAAGGTAAAAAGGAGACTAGTATGTGCTGGGACTTGGTAATGATCTTGTTCATGGGAGTAGCTAACCCATGTATGGGGGAAAATACGAGTGCCCAAGGATGGGATTGCTGCTTATGATGTTTTCTTGTTACAGTTGATGTTATTTCACCAGGGTTATTCACATGTTGTGTGTGGTTATTATTTCATAATGTTATTGGTTCTTGAGATTTATACTCATGGATTGGTATGGAGCTAGATGAGTACACATGAATCATGATAACCACATAGGGGTATATATTAACACACATTGTTCATGATAGGGACATATTTATTTCATGTGATATATACTTGCCTATTTGAACTATGATATAATATACCTGTATATATAAGAAATGAAATGAACTATTATGTCATGACAACACACCTATAATCCATGTTTAGAGAGATACATGGATTGGTGGTTCTATATTGTTTTCACCTATTGAGGTTGACCTTGTTTTTATAGCCAGTGTTATAAGAAGTGTGTTTATCTTTTAGAGAGAGTGGAAATCAACACACTCCTAACATAGCTAAACCGAATATTCCTATAGCTCCTGAGGATCATATGGATGTTCAACTTTGTGATAACTTTTTGAGGGTCATTCAATCCATGGAAAGGGATACTATTCACACTGTGCCTTCAATGTCTAAGTTGACAAGAGAGTTCCAACTGTAGCATCTACCTACGTTCACTGGGGAGGGAGTTACCCAAGAATCAAAGTTTTGGATTGAGTCAGTCCAGATGATCTTTAAACATATTGATACACCTATATATAGGAGGGTGAATATTATTGTATATATAATTTATAGAATTTCCAAGTGTTGGTGAGATATTCTAGAGAAAACTGGGCAGCTGGATGAGCTATCTGGGAAGGACTTAGAGATAAAATTCCTGATCCATTTCTATCCCAAGAAGTTGAGGGATGATAAGGCTCATGAATTCATGCACTTGAAACAAGAGGGAATGTCAATTCTAGACTACAATAAATATTTCACCAAATTATAGTGCTTTTCACCATCTTTGGAAGCTGATGAGATCTCCAAGGTGAGAAATTTTTAGGATGGGATTTTATATGATATTAGGTCGCAGGTGAACATGTTACTTCAGATCAGTTTTATGATTGTGATGAATCAGGGACTCATCATGGAAGGGAATCTAAGAGAGGCCCTGGAAAACAACTAGGTTTTTTCAGTAGGGAGAACTTAGAAATCTTCTTCTAGTGGAAAGAAGCATCACTATGATAATTTTTTCCAAGGAAATAGTGGAAAGATAAGTAAGGGAAGTGGGAATCCATATTAGGATCATATATCATTACAATGCTATTAGTGTGGTATGATAGGACACAAATGACCTCAGGGAATGTACCGCTCTTTAGAGTGTTATTATTGTAGAATAATGGGACACCTAAAAAATTTTTTAGGGTCAAGTAACAATAGAGAAATGGAAGAGGATCAGGATATGTACCATATTTTGGGAAGGACTGAGCTACTTCTCAACAGGCTGGTAGATGGAGTTCCATAGGATGTTATAGTTAAGGTAGGAGACATGGTACCCCAGTGCAGTAATTGAAGTACCAGACTAAGGGAATAAATTAGGGGAGTCAGGATGGAGCCCAGGGTAGAGGGGCTAGTTAGCTACACATTATGTAGACTACTTTGGATATTGTGGATGCAGGACCTTCTACTGTTAGAGGTACAATTTAGGTATCATCTACCCTTTCTCATGTTTTTTTTGATATAGGATCATTGCATTCCTTTTTTATACACTCTTTTTGTAAATAGTTTTATCTTAGAGGTGTACATATTGGATGACATTTTGAACATTGATACACCTTTGGGAGCATGGTCAGAGAATATCAAATGTTGCAAGACGTGTTCTCCAGAGATTGGTGGTTACCATTTCTTGTGGGAACCGTTTATGTTAAAAATGAAAAGTTTCAATTTGATTCTTAGTATGTATTAACTAGTTTTATAACAATATCATATATACTATTACCAGAGGAGAGTTAAAATTATATCTCCAAAAGGATATAGATATTATCACTAAGGTGAGTGGGACTTTTAGGATAGTTGTGTAGGACCAATTTAGTGCAAACTGGATTGTCTCATGACTCAAAATAGTCGGTCCTACTCTAGATGATGGTGAAATGAAGCATGATTATTTTTCTCTAGTGGTAGACACTTCTTATGATATTTTTCATAATGAGTTCTATGGATTACTGACTGAGTGAGAGACCAAGTTTACGATCGATTTGGTGCTGATAACAGATCTAGTTTCTATCTCACCTTATATAACTGCACCAGAAGATCTTTAGGGGTTGAAAGTTTAGTTGGAAGATCTAGAAGCTAAGGGTTTCATATGAAATATTATGTATCCATAGGGTTATCTAATTATTTTTGCTAAGAAGGCTGATGGTACCTTGTGATTATGTGTAGATTATCAAAGATTGAACTAGATGATAATCAAGAACCAGTATCCTCTTCTGCGCATCGATGATCTCTTCGATATACTGAGAGTTTATAAGATATTTTTCAAGATTAATTTGAGATCTAGATACCACCAGTTGGGGGTGAGACCATCAGACATACCTCAGACTAATTTTAGGTGCAGGTATGGTTTGTATGAATTCTTAGTGATGCCATTTGGTTTAACTAATGCACTAGCGATATTCATAGACTTGATGAATAAGATCTTTTATCCTTTCTGGGATCAGTTTTTGGTGGTTTTTTTCGATGAAATCTTAGTGTACTCCCAGTCAGCAGAAGATCATACCCAAAATCTTTACATCATCTTGATCACATTGAGAGAGAATCAAATTTATTCTAATCTATCTAAATGTAGTTTATGGATTGATAAAGTGCAATTATTAGGTCATGTTATATTATAGTATGGAGTTTTAGTGGAACCAAAAAAAGTTACAACCATGGTATCTTGGGAGCATTCCAAGAATTTATTCAAAATTCAGAGATTTTCGGGTTTAGTAGGTTATTATCAATGCTTTATCCAGGATTCCTCTCATTTGGTATCACCAATGTTAGGGATGACCAAGAAAGGGGTGAAGTTTGTTTGGCCTGATGTTTGCGAGAGAAATTTTCATGATCTAAAAGGTAGGATAACCTCAACACCTATTCGCACTTTACCTATGATGGGTAAAGAATATACCATGTACTATGATGCATATGGAGTTAGACTTAGAGTAGCTTTGATGCAGAGGGATCGAGTAGTTTCTTACGACTCCAGACTGCTGAGACCGCATGAGAGGAATTACCTTACTCATGATTTGGAGTTAGAAGTAGTGGTATATGCCCTGATATATTGGAGGCATTATCTCATGGGTGATAGGTTTGTGGTATACATAGTCTATAATAGTCTCAGGTATATATTTTCTCAACGGGACCTGAAACTTCAGTAGAAGAGGTGGGTCGAATATCTGTAGTCTTTAAACTTTGAGTTGGATTATACACCTGGTAGGGATAATTTCATTGATAATTCTTTAAGTCAAAAGATATAGATAGATCTAGTATAGGGATAATTTCATTGATAATTCTTTAAGTCAAAAGATAATTCTTTAATTTCATTGATAATTCTTTAAGTCAAAAGATGCATCTAGATGTTCAGAGTCTCAGGGTCGAGTAACTATAACTTCAACATCTATTATACCGGTGCTTTTGGACCAAATCAAGATCGAGTAGTTATCTGATCCAGAGGTATTAGTTCTAAGAGACAACGTATAAGGTGGGGAGACACCATCAGGATGGTCTCTTAGAAGTGACAATTATCTTCTTTTTTTTGTGGCCAAGTATTGGTTCCTATGGGCTTATGTGAGGAGATGATGAGAGAGTTTCATGATTCTTGATGGGTGGTACATCCTAGTTTAAGAAAGATGTATCATTATCTATGTAGATATTACTGGAAAACAAGAATGAAGAAGGTGGTAGTGAGTATTGTGGCTAGATTTTTTACCTATCAGTAGGTGAAAGATGAGCATCAGAGGCCAGCTGGGCTGTTGCATCCTTTTCCCATTCCTGAATAGAAATGGGATGATGTCACTATGGATTTTGTGATAGGATTACCCATGAAAACCCATAAGAATGATTCTATATGGGTGATTGTGGATCGAATGATGAAGGTATACCACTTATTTCCTATCATAAATACCTTCATAGTTGATGATTTGGGTAGTATTTACATGTGTGAGGTAGTTCGGCTGCACAATATTCCAAGTATTATCATTTTAGACATAGATACTCATTTTACATCAAAATTATGGAAGGGTCATTAGAAAAATCTGAGATCATAGGTTCTTTTGAGTACGGTCTATCATCCTTAGACTAATGGTCGATATTAATAGACTATTCAAGTTCTGGAGGATATGTTACAGGTTTTTTTCTTTAATTTTAGTGGTTCATGGGAGTAGCATATGGAACTCATGGAGTTTTTATATAATAATATATTCTAGGATTAGATCTAGATGGAACCATTCGATGCTTTTTATGGAAGGACATTCTATTCACCTATTTTTTGGATAGAGGCAGGTGATTCAGTTCTTGTTGGGCCTAGTAACCTATAGGAGACATCTAAGCAGGTTCAGTTGACTAGAAAATAGTCAGTAACCACACAAAGTAGGAAAAAATCTAAAATTGACCATCAAAGATGACCTCTGGAGTTTGATTTTGGTCATTGTGGTTTCCTTCAAGTGTCTCCTAGGTTGGGGAAATGCAGTATCAGGAAACATGGAAATCTAGTACCCAGGTTTGTTGGGCCATTTGATATAGTGGATAGAGTTGTTCCAGTGGAATACCAATTAGCCATTTCACAATGCTACAGTTCAATGCATGATGTGTTTCACACGTCACAGCTTCAAAGATATTACCCTGACCCTTATCATATGGTGAACATTGAGGTCATCGAGATTTATGCTAATGTGTCCTTTGAGAAGAATCCAATACTGATTTTGGACCATGGTGAGAAGTATCTCTAGGATATGGTGATTCCTTTGGTTCGAGTGCAGTGGCATCATGGGTGTGTTCTAGACGAGACTTGGGAGAGAGAGTTTGATATGTAAGCACAATGGTCAGACTTGTTTGTTGAGACATCACAGTGATGATTGGAGTATCTTGGGGACAAGATTTTATATGGTGGGGAGGTTTTAAGATCACATATTTCTCAAGGTATTTCCCTCTTTGAATTTTTGCGTTAAATTATTTTTTTGGGGTTTTCCTTTATCTTTAATCCTTGGTGGTCGAGTCTTGTTTGGAGATGAAGATCCATTGTTGGGGAAAATGACTTAAAGCACGGGAATTTAATTTTATTTGAATTAATGGAGCTTTTATATAAACATGTTAAATGGGTTTACAAGGGTTTTCCATGTTTTGGAAGGCTTTAGAGGTGGTTTGGGTCCTTTTATAGAAAATCAGCTGAAAACTATCTGCTAGGTGATTACATGCTGTGCACATGTTACACGACGTATAAATTACTCCAGAAACACGTCATAAACTAGTATAGGGCATGAAATGGTTACACATCATATAAAAAATTCATGTTGTGTAATATTCAATTAGGATAAATATTAATCTGAGGTGATGGGTTTTTTCGATGTATCCCTCTAAAAAGAAATACACAACATGCAATACATGCTGTGTAATATCCCAACCAGTAGTTTTAAGAAGTTTTTGCATGATATTTTCTCATTACTTCATTGAAACTTCCTTCCCTAGACCTAGTATGATTATCTAGGTCATTTTGGAGTTCCATCCTCCTTCCCAAACATCCCATTTGTGCGATCAACCCCTAGTAAGTCATTGGTTTTGGTTTCCCCTTCCTCTTTCATTGTTCTCTATAAGGGCAGTGGAATCCTTGGACCACATTTGGGATTGATGTTAATATTGATATTATTTGATCTAGGTTTCATATTATTATCTTCTTCAACTTCTTACTCATTGGTTTTACCCTTTAGAAGTGTTGCGTTAATTGCCAGTTAAAGGCAGGGGGTCTAAAACTTTACCATAAGGTCCATTTAATTGAAAAGCATGTTCAGTATTGCAATTATGCCAACATTACTTAAACTAAAATTAATTAAATAATGAATTGTATTATTCATTAGAATCCCTTTGGATCCAATTGTTTATGACCTGGCTTCTGGCCACTGTTCAGGTGTGAGAAACCTTGATTATAAATGAATTGACTAATGGATTAAAGTGTGTTTAGCATGACATAATTTTTGGGTGATTACTTGATATAGTTTTACCTTGTCTTGGATTTATTATTGAAATGATTAGAATGTTATTGGTTTATGACCAAATGATAAAAAAAATGTGTAATTAAAAGGTAAATGGTAATTTTCATAATTAACCATTGATCCTTATGATGTGATATTATGATAACCATGCTGCTATGCCTAGTGATTTAATGATGCAATACTTATATAGTGGGATATGCCCAGTGATTCATGATGTAATTATTATATAGTGGGATATTCCCATTTATTCATACTATAATGATTATATAGTGGGATATACATAGTGAACCATGCTGAAATTATTATATATCAGGCTTGGATGTGATACATGATGTAATGCTTATACACTGGTCTCAACTCCGATTTATTACTAAAATGATTATATAGCGATCTTGACCCAGTTTTTTGTGATTTATAACATGGATATGGTTATGGTTCGCATGGTCATGAGACCGTCTCAAATATATTCCAGCATAGTGCTAAAGTAGGTTAATGTGGTATTAATTTAATTGTTTAATTAACTAATACACATGTTTATTACATTGTTGCATGCACTTATTATTAGTCTGGTTATGTTTAGACATAGTGGTGTTGAATTAATGAGTTATAGTCACACCCTATTCAGGACACTATTTGATACCCAAGTAGATTACATGGATACAGGATTTGACAAGGGAAAGGGACCCTTTTGTTGATTATTGCTTTCTGGATGGGTTGGAGTTTGGAGATGGGATCAACATAGGGCTCGACCCCAGAGAATTTTGAGTCTTTATTCTACTATGCTAGTCTTTTATTTTTATTGATTATAACATGGAATTTAGTTACATTTCATCTTGTCATTACATTATTTATTTTTTATTTATTAGATTATTCATTTGGATTTTATTATTTAGTTTTTCTTCTATATTTTATTGTTTCCATTATTTTATATACTCTGATATTTATTGTTATATGATTATTCTACTGTGTTGTAACTCTATAACCATGGGGTATAGTCTCCCCACTATATTTATCACACCCCCACTAGTAGTTGATAGCCTTTGACATATGTGGGGGGGGGGGCACTTGAGGTCCCGTTACCAAACTATTTCAGCCACATGAGAGAGTGATGGATCAGGGGACATTACAGTATGGAATCATGACCTTTTTTACTATAGTCAACTTTCCAAAGTCATTTTATACATATGAGCTGAATATCGTGAAAACATCTGACGTAAACTTAATTAATAAAGTAATTATATATAACATGGTAATAAATAAAATAAAATGAATGATAAACTTGAAATTTTTTCTTAATAATGAATATAATTAACATAATTTTATTATTTAGGAAGATAAAGAAAATGTGTGATGAGTCAGACTCGAGGTAAGTGATTTATAGTCTTAATTCCATTTCTTTGAGACTTAAGATATTTTCACCACATGTTTTCTTTTATGTGGTGTATAATACTAGATTCTGTATGTATTTTATCATTCATAAAAATCCATTCAAAGTTATTTCCTTCAATTTTTTCTTGGTTGAAAAGTTATCAAGTCGCAAGAGACACTTTACCTTAAAAACCTCGTTTAATTTTTTTAAAGATTTATTTTTGTAAATATTTTTATTTAATGTCCATATTATCAAAATTATTTTATATATGTATTTATATGTACATAAATTAATTATAAAGGAAATTTTATATCTCCTTTTTACTTTATTTCAAATGTTTGAAAAGGGATTCTTTTTATGTATTTTATATGGAATGTTTTGAATTTCTTTACAAAAGGTTAAAAGAATGTTCTATTTTAATGTATATGGAATCAATGGATTTTCCTTCCACCACAATTGTAATTGGATTTTTGGATTTATTTATAATATTCCATGTTTTCTTAAAATAAAAACCCACTATCCCCTTTTTATGGGAATTTTAGTTTTGAAAACTGGGTTTTAAAGGAAAGGGATATATTAATATCATAAAATATTTTTTATGGGTTAAAAAGTATATTTTTATGAGTTTGATGATGGAAATGAAAGTTTTTATCTATTTAATGTAGGTTTTGTCCCTTATACATTATTTATGATGATGTGTGAGCCCAATATAGCTCATTATGATAGGTGAATATGATATATCTCTTCAATTCATTGGGTAATGATTATGGTTTTTTAGAGAACTATGTTGGAAGTAGATTGTATTGGTTATTATACTTGTAAGGGTTCTTGTAAGGGTTTTATGAATATGATTTACAAAGGAACCTACATGAATTTTATATGTTTTTAATGAGTATTCATGGAAATTGTTTGATTTAAAAAGGTAAGCTAATGATATTTTGTTTTAAAGGAATTATTATGGACTAATAGGGTAAAAAGGTATATATTTAAGAAAAAGTTTTTCATGGATTATCATGTTTTCTATGAAACCCTCATGATTATGATTTTTCCTTTATGTTTTCTTATAAAGTGTTTTATTAAAACTTTGGGTAGTAAACTTGATTTCATGTGTAAGAAAACTATTATTTAAGATTAGTTTTTTTTCATGTTAAAGGAAATATATCTTTTATGTTCTTATGGTTTTAAAATGGATTTACATGTTTCTTTCTTCTTTTTTATGTCTATTAATAAGATTTTTGTACTCATACCATGTTTTAAAATGTTTTTCATAGGTTTTAAGGATGCATAGGAACAAAAAATAAATCAAATTTAAAATCATAAATATTTTTCATGAAAAGAAAACGAGTTTCATTTTAAATGCCTTTTATTGTGAAAATAATGGATACTAAAAGGAAGCATCCAACATGTAATGTATGAGTTTTTTATGTAAGAGTTATGACCTAATTATCTAAAACTCTAAAAATGAAATGATCTTAGTGAATACTAAAAAATGAATTATTGCTTAAAAATGAAATTATGGACCAAATAAGGATTGAGTCCTTATATGAATGCACACATGAACCTAGGACATTCGTAAGTCAATCATAAGTAAGTATCATAAGGAATGAAAAAATAAAATAGATAAAATTATCAAACATAGAAAACCCACCCAAATTAGCCTCTTAAATTCATATAACAATACTGAAAATTATATAAATGATCTCAAATAATTATGGAGGGAACCCTAACCTAGTTGAGTCTGACTCAAAAATCACATGCAGAAATAGTCGAGAGTCGAAGAGTAGGAAAAGAGGGAAGGTAACCATGGAATCCCATGATTGGGCATCATATGAGAGGGATAGGGGTAGAAAATATATGAAAATAGGTCTAAAATAGTTTGAGGGTAAATTTGGTAAAATTAATTTTTAAGCTGGTTTGCACTATTCATGGTGTGATGCATAGGTTCACATCGTGAACCATCTCCACAAACTCCAGTACCACTGGCCAAATCAGTTCATGATGTGAACTAATTTTTTACACCATGAACCACTCCCTCCAAAAAGAACCATCTCTCTATTGAGGCTCATTTATGGAATGGACCATAAGTTCACACTGCGAACCTCTGTAGTTATGTTGTAGTTTTTCTAGAGTGGGGAGGGGGGTCGGGATCTCCCAAAATGACCCCTAAATAAATATGATAAAATTAAAAACTAATAAAAATATAAAATACATGAGAAAATAGGTTTGGAGTGTGACAGTTCTACCCACCATGACCATTTTTTCCCTCATAAATCTACTAAATTCAAGGAAGACAACATAAGAGACTTGAGCTAGAAAGAAGGAACCAACTATAGTACGATATCTGAAATACAACGAAAATAGAATTTAGACCACTACACACTGATATATTATTAAATCAAACTCACAAACAACCACTTTGATTAGAAAGGGAAAGGGATGGAGACCCACAGTGGGTCTCCTTACCATTTAAGGGTTTTACTAGAATGGTGGATTGATAAGGTAAAAACATTTTAAAGGAACCACTATAAGTTACAACCCAAATTTTTAACTGAGAAGAACTCAAGTAGAACTTACAATCAAAATTTCATACATAATTTCCACCAAAACAATAATTCATTCTCCAAATAAACACATGGTTTCTAGTTTCTAAAGGTATCAATTATAGATCAAAACAATCATTACTAAAGGAATAATAAAGAGAAAGGAAGATCATAAAATCTCTCATCATCGCTCTTCTAACCTAGAATGAAAGGGTAATAGACATAAACCATGAGTATTACTCATCAAATTGACATGTGATCCAACCCTGAGTTTGGAATAAAAGGGAGGGTAACCTAGGACCTAAAACCCAGATCACTAACCATGGAAATCTCAATGAAAGTCAGACTAACACCAGTCATAGAATAACCTCAACTGGATTAACATCTATCCTAGTCACCCAATGCAAACACCAAAGGCCATCCATACCTAATCAATTAAAAATAGATCTCACCATAATCCCTCACTAGATAAATACCTTAAGAAATGTAACAACACCAAAAAGTCTAATACATAATCCAAAAGTATCACCTTCCACAAAAACCCCAAGAGGTCCATGATCGAATTCATAAGGAAATATATGTAGAGAGAATTCCCAATACAAACTCACCAAAGGAATAATCCATGTTTCGAATTGCTACAATTCTTTAAGAATTTTATGGGGGCATACCCCAAATAAAAATAACACAAAAATCAATTAGCAATGACCCACAAATCCAATCACATCTACCTCAATGAAAACATCTATTCAAAACATATAAATGAAACAAATAGTACCCAAAAGAAAATAAAATAAAAAACAAAAATAAATTTAATATTTCCCCTTAAAACCATTTTAAACCCCACACATAAATATTTGGAATGTAAAATTTTTACTCAAAAACCATTTTAAAACTTGGAACATAAATATTAATGCCTAAAATTACCATTTTGAAATCATTTAAAAACTTTACATGTTCTTTTTGAAATGAATTTACAGGTATTAAAATGAAAAATCAAATTTGATTCATTTTTAATTAAAATAATAATTATTCAATTAAAAATTAACTTTTACAATTTAAAACCAAATTCCCATCTTGTAAACTCATTTAAATCAGACCAAATCATATTAACCCATCACCCAAATAACATTAACCCAACTGTATAAGAAATTTTGATTCTAAATGAATCCAAAAAATAAAAATAAAACTTTGATAGGCTAGTGGTTGTGCATGGATTGTCCTCCTAGATTGAAAAAACATGTTCAATTCATTATATTACCCCTGAGAGTTCCTTAGAACCATGCACATAGGCTCCACATGGGTTTTCAAAATATATAAGCTACTGATGTCTCCAGTTCCACTCTCCTTTTCACCCCACATCATGAAAACTTTGAACAACCCAAAAACCACCAAAACTATTCAAACCACCCCAAAACAAACCATAAAACACCCACATATATCAAAATGGAATCAATTCAAATTGAAAATTTTCAAAATAATCAAATTAAATATCAAATTAAAAAAATGAATTCCCGTCTTCCCATAGAAACTCAGGATTCATTATAGGTAGTGGTCATTAGGAACTTAACCATGACATACCTAATGAACTCTAATGATCCTATCTATTATATATCAGACTCCCCACATAACAAATACACTTAAAGAACCAAGGTATACTTAAGAACTTAGGCTCTGATATATCAGACTTCCCACTTAACCTGGGTCATCCATCTATTAGACACCCAATCTATCCCATGGAAAGGCATGATGGGAATTACTAGTCTTCATGGTATGATGATAGGCTCCAAGGAATCAGAATAAACAAAGGGGGAATGATTTCAACTATAAAAATAAATTAAAAAATCTTTATAAATTTGATAAAAATATAGCATGGTGCACCAATTATTTCACCTCTCTCTATCATAGTGTTTTCATGATAAGAAATACTCACCTATGTTTCTAGTGATTTTATTTAAGTGAGTTTAAATGTTTATTTTGAATACCAAGTGGTGAGTATAATTTAAATATTGAAGATCCTTTGAAGTCTTGTTAAAGTATTAGAAATATATCTTATCATATTTAATGTCATTAGAATCATCTTAGAAGATATTTAGAAGGAAATAAAAGGAAGTGGAGGAGGATCCACTTGGAAATGGAGACGTGTAGATAACACCGACTAGTAGCAAGTGTAAGGAATCAACCAACCAGTTCCATGTTTCCAATATCTCCTCTTGTCCATAAGACCCACTAGCTTTCCAGTGTAGTATTATTAGAAATCTAGTGGTGAAGATAGAGCCATCCTCTCTAGTATAAGTCCACCACCTACCCAGTGGAGGTGTACTAGATAGTTGGTTCTAGTTCCATAAGTTCCCCCAGCTTCAGGTAGGCCACCGACTACCTGGTGGTGGCTACCAGGTATCTAGTGGCATCAAGCCAGCTTCTTTGATATTTCATTTAATATAGTAAAAAATTATTTAATGGTAGTATTATTCAGATTCATTACACCTGAAAAATTATATAACTTTCTCATTCCTCTTTGATCCTATAAAATGAGTCCCTTATCGACTTAGAATATGGAGCTTTCTCCAAACAAAGATCTTGGATTAATCCAATGCCTAATCACTAGCTTTTTCAAAACCTATCAAAGGGTAATTATTTATTTTTTAAATCTATCAAGGCCATAACCCTTTCTCTAAATATCTCAACCTAAATTGTAATCATCCTTTCAATATATTTTTGAGCATCATTGTAACAGGTTTGAAAAATCAAACCTCTATCCTCTCATCACTTTTCTCCAAGGGGTTCTCACTCTACAAAAGTTAGGGATGAGTTCCTTGGCTATCAACGAAGCTTAAGAGGGTTATCACAAACCACAATTATAAGGTATGTGTTTCTTGGTAACCTCCAAGATAAAGGGGTTAATATTATTGAAATCTTGAGTTGAGGGAAGGAGATATAGGGGCTCACATCAAGGTATTGTTGAACTCATTATAAATTGTGTTTACTCTCAATATAATTTATCACATTAAATAATTTATCATTGATTCACATAATTTCATAAATTTGATTCGATATTTTCCACACTTAATTTACTTTGATATTATTTTTATAACTCAAATAAAATTTATCAATTATCACACAATCAATTTACCACTTAATTGTTTTCTTTTGAATTTACCTTGTCCATTATATTTAAAAAAATTTAACAGTAAATTCACCCCCTATTTTCATATATCTCCAACCAATAATTGGTATCAAATGAGTAATTTGTGTTTTTATCAAACAAATTCTTGCTTTCAATTTTTTTTTCATAATATTATATTTAAATCTTAATAAATTTTAGATATTGATTTCATTATGGCATATAATTCCTATTTACATGATTATGTTTTTGATGAAACCAATTATTCCTATTAGGAAAACAAAATTTCAACTTTTCTTGGTAGTATTTTTACCCTATTTAGAAAAAAGTAATTCATAAGCATGTTCTAAATAAAAAATATGAAGAAAATTGGACTCCCAAAGATGTTAAGAATTTTGAACTTAATAGAAAATATATGAATTCCTAATATTGTGGTCTTGATCATAATGAGTTTAATCATGTTTCTACTTTCAATACAGCTTATAAAATATGTAAATTATTATAATTCACAAAATAAGTCACTAATAAAGTCAATGACACTATATTGGTTATGTATTGTTAAGATTTTGAATGTTTATTTATGAATCCTAATGAATATATTAAAATAATGTTTATGGGATTTAATAAAATTTTCAATGGTAAAAAATCTATCAGTGTTGATCTATTTATAAAAACACTCATAAAGAAATTTCTATGGGTTTTAACAAGCTCTTGAGATCCAAAAGGCACAACTATTAAAGAATTAAAAGTTGTGAAGAAAATTTCCATTGAATAAATCATCATATCCTTAAAGACATATGAAATAATGATGAACCCAAAAATAGAAAAAAAGGATAATAAATTCAAATATACAAATAAAACCATCACATTTAAAGATAAAAATGATGAATAATCCACATGTGAGGTTATAGACTATTCTTAACTTTCCAAGAACATGAACAATTTCTTCAAGAAGAAGAAATTTTCTATCTGATAAAAAAGGTAATTCAAAAGGTATAACCAAAAGTGAAATGTTATGAATGTAAAAATAAAGGCCACATTAAGTTATAGTTCAATATCTACAAAAATAATCTTAAAAAATAAATAAGGTAAGAAGGATTTTAAAGTCACAACATGAAGTACAAGTGATAAATCCATGGTTTCAACTTACTTATCCACTTAAAGTGACTCAAGAGCTAGGTTAATTATGGAACTTGTTGATGAAGATTCCAAGAATAGTTACCCTCTTCCCATTTTATCCTCCTCCTTTTGTTCTCCCAATTATTATCTCTCTTATTATTATTTTTTCACCTCCATTAACCTTAATTATGGAGATCTAAAATATGCTTTAGATCAAATTGAAAATTTATTTTATAAACATTATTAATTATAGAAAGATATTGAAAATAAATATAAGCAAGGTATTCAATAAAAATACCATCTAAAAAAATATAAGGATATTTTCTTCAAAGAAAAAGAATATTTATTGATGAAAGTTAAAAATCAACTAGATGATCATAAACTTGAACCCATTATTAAATTCCTCAAAAGTTATATTTCCAAATTCACTAAGGTAGAGATACTTTGAATAAAATTTTGGGATATCAAAGACATGGAAAATAATGGGTTGGTCCTAGTTACTCTCATCATGAAAACACCTCATGATATTTAATAAAAACTAATTTTATTAAAGGTTGATCGTAATAAAAATTTTGTAACTGTTGAAAATAATTTTTCATTTAATCTATGAATGTGATTGAAAAAATAGATGATATTGTAGACCAAAATAAATCCAGATTTATTCCAAATTTTCCAAAATAAAACCTCATGTTAAGAAAATATGGATTCCAAAATCCTTATTGGTTAGCATGAGAAGACCCAAGTTCATGTGGGTACCAAAAAATTTAGTCATTTTATTTTATAGGGAAAGTTTCTTATGAGAAAAACCCAAGAATAAATGTGGTATCATGATAGTGGTTTATTGAAACAAATTTTTTGACACCTCTCCTACTTCAAACAAATAAATAAAGTAAAAGGAGGTCACATCACTTTCAGAGATAATTCTAGGGGTAAGATAATAATTAAAGGTACCATCAGTGTTTATAACTCATATATAATAAAAAATATTTTATTTATAAAAGGATTAAAACATAATTTACTAAGCATTAGTCAATTTTGTGATAGCAATTTTAAAATTTCTTTTAAAAATGTATTTTATAATAATTTTATCTAAAAAGAAAAAATTTTATTTACCACATCTAAATTTTAAAATGTTTATATAATAAATTTAAAATATATTTCTAGATAAAACATAAAATTATTGAGTAAAAAAGTTAGTGATTCATGGATTTGGTATAGAATCCTCAGTCATTATAGCATAAAATCACTTTTCAAACTCATTTTTTTTCAACTAGTATGAGATATTCCAAAAGTTTATTTCAAATATGAAATGGTTTTTGAACCATGAAAATATGGAAAGCAACATAAATCCCATTTTAAATCTAGAAAAAGAATTTTGACTTCAAAATATCTTAAATTAATTTATCTTTATTTTTTAGACCTAATCAAATCAAAATACCAGGAGGTAAATCCTATAATTTTATAATTATTGATGACTTTACAATATTTACATGGATATATTTCTTATCACATATAATAATAATCTAATGATTTATGTTCTTATGTAGGCTATAATCATTCTTTTTCTTCTCCTTGAACCCCTCAACAAAATGGGGTTGTAGAGAGGTGAAATTGAACTATCCAAGAAATCACTTGAACTCTTTTAAATGATTTTTCATTTATATTTTTTTGGGCCGAGTCCATGAATACTTCATGATATATCATTAATTTCATTCATATAAGAGATTTTATTAAGAATAACCCTTATGAACTTTGGAAAAATAAAAAACTCAAATCTATCTTTTTCAAATATTTTGGTTGCAAATTTCTTATTTTAAACACTAAAGAAAATATTATAAAATTTGATTATAAATATGATGAAGGTATATTTATTGGTTACTATAACTCAAGAAAGGTATATTGAGACTTTAATAAAATGAATAAAATGGTATAAGAATAAATTAACGTTATACTTGATAAATTTTTTCCAATTTTTTTTCTTAAAATGTTTTTGAAAATGATGTTTTAAATAAACCTTTCAAACTAAATAAGTTAAAAAAGAATAATAACATCATTTAAAATCCCTTCCTAACGATTTTAAAAGATATAAATATAACCCCCTTTAAAATTTCATTATACATCTATAAGAAGTAACTCATAATATAATAGCAGTCTTAAATGATGTTGAACACCTCACCTTTGTCTCTCACCTAGAAACCCAAAACATTAATGATGAACTTAATGATGAAACTGGGTTCTTTCTATGAAAGATGAACTAAATAAATTCAATTTAAATGATGTATGAACTCTCATGTAAATAACTAATGATCATACAGGAGGGTAATGCATGTTTCAAACTAGAATTTTTTGGTGATGAATCTTGGTGGCAGGGGGGGGGGTCATTTGACTGGTGACTTGGCATGTTGTACTCTACTCACTCTGGGTCTTTGAGCCTTGTTTTGGTCTTCTGGCCACTGGGATTTCATGCCATCTTGTTTTGGGCCTATACAGATCTAGGTATTCAGGTCATGTAAGGGTTTCCTCTCAACCCTGTTTAAAAAAGGACTCACTTTTTTATTTAATAAAATGGGTTTCAGCCCCGACCTATTAAAAAAATCTATAAATGGGATTTTAGGAATAAGTTGGATGAGTATGATAATATCACTAGAAATAAATCTATTATAGTAGCTAAAGGTTATAACCAAGAAGAAATCAACTATAGTAAAACCTTTACTCCCATCTATTGATTAGAATCCATTATAATCTTATTGTAATTATCCTCTCATATCAATTTCAAACTCATTCAAATGGATATTAAAAGCGCATTTTAAAATGGGTTTATTAACAAAAATGTTTTTGTAGAACAACCACCTAGTTTTTAAAATATGAATTTTCTAAATTATATTTTCAAATTAACTAAATATATTTATGGATTTAAAAAACCTCCTTAGGCTTGTTTGACTATCTTTCAAATTATCTTTTATCAAATGATTTAAAATGGTAAAATTTTATTCGAATCTTTTTCTAAAACACATATCAAATGATTTGTTACTCATTAAAATTTACATGAATGATATAATTTTTACCTCTACTAATGAATATATTTGTTTATAATTTTATAATTTAATAAAAAAGGAATTTGAAATGATATTTATACATAAACTCAAATTCTTTCTTGGTTTTCAAATTTCTCAAAGAAATGATGGTATTTTTATAAACCAATACAAATACACCAATGAGATCTTAAAATGATTTTTCATGGATCATGATAAGTAAATTCATACTCTCATGAGTACAACTTGTGAGATTATATTGTATGAAGCTGGTAGCCGACTGATAAAAAGATTTATAGAATTATGATTGGTAGTCTACTTTACCTTATTGTAATATGACATGATATCATGTTTAATGATTGTATTTGTGCTTATTTTCAATCAAATATAATGTAATATAATTTAAAATACATCAATTTTTTTAGTATATAAAATTATCTAAAAACTTTGTATTGTTTTATCTAAAAAGAACTTATTTTGAATTAACTAGATTTTTCGATGCTGATTTTGGAGGTTGTCAACTAGGTAGGAAAATTAAAAGTGGGACTTTCCACCTAATTTAAAAATCCCTCATCTCATAGAGTATTAAGAAGAATAACTCAATTGATATTTATATGGATGAAGAGTAATACATAGCTGTTATGAGTTTTTGTTCCCGAATAATATGGATGCAACACACTCTCTTTGACTTTGGACTTATATTTAACCATATCCCTATTAATAATGACAATACTAGTGCTATTAATATCTTTAAAAATCCTATCCATCACTCTAACACCAAACACATTGACTTTAGGCACGATTTCTTAAGAGATCACATTAAAAAAGGTGATATCTTATTGGAATTTTTTCTAATGAAATATCAAATTTCTCATATTTTCACCAAACCCCTAGCCTTGGATAGTTTTGAATTTATTAAAGGTGAATTAAGAGTGTTTAATTTGTGACACTCTTAATTTAATCTATGGATATATTGAGTTATCTTTTCCAAATATTTTTTTTCGAATTTTCTTGTTCATTATTTTATCTTGGCCATGATACCTTTATCTCTCTTATACTATCATTTGAGGAGGAGATTTTTTTTAATTCTAAAAATATTCTTTAAGAGTGATATTTTTATTTAAAATTCGTTTTCAAAAATTATTTTCTCTTATTTTTAAATTTGAAAACTATTTTCTAAAAACAATTGCACTCTATCATAATTTTACTATTTTAGGTCTTTAAACTGATTTTTTTTCAAAATTTAAATTCACTTAGTATATTGTTTTTATTTTATTTATTTTAAACTATTTTTTATATGGTTTTCAAAATTTATATGAGAAATTATTTATATGCTTTATTTTTTAATATTTTTTTTCTTTATCTCTTTTAAAGGAATATTAATGATGAGTAAAAATATTTTTTATAATTATCTCTCTAACTATATGATTGATTTTTCTTTTACAAAATGGAAATTGAAGGATGCTTCCTATGTATGATCCTCCTAAAAGGAACTTTTTTCAAGATCTTTCAAATATAGAATTCAATCAATGAAGGTAAAATCATTTTTTTAGGAAAACCATGCTACAAAAAAGGTATGTACCAATTTTTTTCATTCTCTTTACTTTTACTTTTCTTATTTTTATTTTATTTATTCATTTTATTATTTCTTTTTCTCTTATTCTTTTTTACTTTTAAACATATCTTCTTATTTCTCTCTTTTTTTTCTTTTTTTCCCACTACCTCTTATCCTTTTGGGGAAAGTTTGTAAATTAAGAGTTTTTTAAGTCAACTTTTTTTATTCTCCTAAAAAATATTTTCCTCTCTTAAATTTATCATTTCGATCCTTATTTTTCCTTTTTTATAATCATAAGGGGGATAAATTCCCTAAAAATTTTATTTTCACAAAGAGGGAGAATTTCTTGAAAATTTTTATTCTTTTATTTTTCAAAAAGGGAGAAGTATTATCTTTAAATTTTAAAAATGATTTTGAACTTAATCTATTGTTTAATTATTTTACTAAGGGGGATTTTTTTAATATTCTTTTAAATATCCTTTAATATCTTTTGGTTTATCTAATAATCACATTAAATATCTTTATCTCAAAGTGGGAGAAGTTATTGAAAGTTTTTATTATTTTTTATTCTTTAAATTTTCAAAAAGAAATAAGTATTATCATTGAATTTAATTTTTTTGAAATTTACTTTAGTTATTAACTGTTTTAAAAAGGGTGAGATTTTGGAATATCCTTTAAAAATACATTAATATCTTTTATTTTAAATAATAATCATATTAAATATCTTGATCTCTAATTTCTTGATTTTATTTGTTATCATGAATCTCTTTCAATATTGATTTTATATTAATTTATATTTTTATGATAAGTGTTTTTGATCATTAAAAATGGAGATATTTTTATAAATCTCTCTCTTTTGGTGTTTTCACATTTAGAAACACTCACATATGTTTCTAACAATTTTATTTAAGTGACTTTCGATGTTTATTTTGAATACCAAGTGATGGGTATTAATGATATCTTGAAGATATTTTAAAGTCTTGTTAAAGGACTGAACATATATCTTATCATGATTCATGTAATTTTAATAATCTTGAAATATATTTATAAGGTAATTAAATTAGGTGGTGGAGTCTGCACATGGAGATGTAGAAGTGAAGACAACACCGGCTAGCCGCTGCCATGTGTCTTGTAGCTCCTCTTATCTAGAAGACCCATGGGAAAACTAGTGGTGAAGGTGAAACCATACTATCTAGAATAAGTCTAACAGATAGCCATTGGATATGTAACAACTAGTTAGTTATAGTTCTATAAGTGCCTCTAAATCTAGGTAGTCCACTAACTACCTGGTCGTGGCTACTAGGTATCCAGTGGCATCAATACAGCTTCTCCAAGATTGCATTTAATGAATTAAAAAACGACTTAATGTTGGTATTATAAAGCTTCATTACACCTAAAAATTTATAGAAATTTTACAATCCTATTGAATTATATAAAATGAGTCCCTTATCAACTTGGAAGATGACACTTTCTACCAACAATGATCTTGGATCAATCTGATGTCAAATCACTAGCTTCCCTAAAACCCCTCAAAGGGACATTATTCATTTTATAAATATCTCAAGAATATCTCCCTTTATATAAAATATATAAACCCTAATTATAATAATCTTCTTAAGGTATTTGTGATCATCATTATAATGGGTTTGAAAAAGTAAACCTATCTCCTCTCACCACCTTTCTCCAATGGTTTCTCACTTTGAAAAAGTGAGGGATGAGTTCCTTAGCTACCGATAAAGCTCAAGAGGGTGATAATAAACCAAAATTATGAGGGATTAGTTTCTTGATCACCACTAAGATCAAGTGATTAATATTATTAACCTATTGAGTCAAGGGGTGGAGATATAGGGGATCACATTGAGCTATTTCTAAATTCCTTATCAATTGTTTTTTCTCTCTCTTTACTTTTTTTACATTACATCATTTATCATAGATTCACATGTTTACATAAATCCAATTAAATCATTCCCATGATTAATTTACTTTTATATTATTTTTATAACTTAGATCAAATTTATCAACTATCACTTAATCAATTTATCACTTAATCATTTTATTTTGAATTAACCTTGTTCATTCACTTTAAATTTTTTAAAGGGAAATCCACCCCATCTTGTCATATATCTATGAATATAACCCATATGTTATACACCCATGAAAAATAAAATAGGTATATACAAAGAAAATAAAGAACAATAAAAACTCACTCTCACCTCTAATTCCCTCGCAAGTAAAAACCCCTATTATCCATCATCTATAAATATACATGCATAAAAAACACTGATTAAAAAAAAGGAAAAAACAGGGATGACTGATTTAAATAAAGAGGTAGGGGAACAAAAATAAAATAAATAAACAACTAAACTCTAAGTTACTCTATGAGCCACCATCCATTCTTGAACCAATAAATTCTCTATGAGTGGTCAAGAGCTAAATCAAATCCTAAAACTGATATATAATATAGTTGTGAGCATAAAATATTCAGTAGGTCACCATAAGCCTTAATACATGCTCAAAATTTAATGAAATATCCTTATTAAATCTAGTTTAAAATACATTAATAAAATAGTCCTTTCCTTTTTTTTTTCAAAAATAGTTATACTCATTTTCCAAATATCTTTTAGAATCTAAAAAAATCTTAATAAAATTAGAAATTTTCTTTAAATATTCCATTAAAAATATTATTTTTAAATCCCCATGTTTAAAACCTTTTATTTAGAAATACTCAAAAAGAAACTCAAATAATAAACATAGCAACAAAAATCAGAAAACTAAACCTGGATATAAAATTCTGAACAAAATAGTAGGAATGAACAAGGGTAAATAAATATAACAAGAATAAATCTACTAAAGTAAAAGGATAAACTAGTATAAAAATTAGGAAGGTGAAGTAAAGTATATATATTTATATATAATCATGACAGAAAAAATTAATTAAAGTGCAAGATAAAAACCATAAAATTAGTAATTTAAAACTAATCAACTTGGGAGTAACACCCTAAGTCCACTAAGGCTAGGGTCACCTAGAAATTTTATATCACCATAGTGGTGGATTTTGAGATTTATTATGTTTATAGCTAGAGGAGGCACCACATAATTTCATCACTAGCATTGTTAGTGGTGGAGGAGCTCATATTTCCTAGGTTAGCCTACCCAAGATCGTGGGGTTTACCATGAGGTTTAACTAAATCAAATAGATGGTATTTATTAAATCACTTCATCGACATTGGATAATAAATTCCATATTCTCACATAAAACATGCTTTACAGAAATTTCCACCATCCACATAAAAGGTACTAATCAAAAAACATATAACTCATATAAATCGTCCTTTAAACCTAAATTAATATATTTTCTATTAAAATAAATTATAAATATTTAAAAGAATATTAATAATAACAAGAATAAGATCAATAACAATAATAAATAAAATAACATCAATAATAAAAAAACAATACCAATAGTAGTATTAGTAACCATATTAATAATAACAATAATGTCATTCAAAGCTTTCTTTACAAAGTTCCAAACGATCCTTGAATTTAAAACTAGTAATATATTTTTAAAACCCCTTAATAAATTCATTTTGAAACCCAAACCGAAATATCAAATTTAGATTTTAAAGCTTCCCTTTATTACTATAGAGACATACATTTCTATATATATATATAAACACCTCTTAATGAAAAAATTCATATATAATTATGTGAATATGTGCGAAGTCCCAAACCTGGTTCACTCCAGAGTAATCAAACCTATTCAGCCAGATGGTCTCAAGTGTGCCTCCCTATATCCTAGAGGCTTCTGACTAGCAGTAGGGGCCTAGAGTGTGTCTGTTGGGAGACTATACCCTTGGGCTAGAGTGAAGAAAAATTGTGATATAACATGAATAAACAAACGGAATTAGTATATCAATGAGTAATAAATAAGGAAGAAGAAATAGGCATGATCAACCATTTAATAAATATCCATCTCAATAACTATAAACTGTATCATATACAAAATGATGATGGAATGTCTCTATAAAAGAAAAGTAGGCATACATGGAAGTAGGTAGACATTGCAATATATGATATACAAAAGAATAAAAAAGGACAAAACTACAAAAGTATCTTGATCTTTGTCTCGATCATCTAATACTAATATCCCATCCTAAATCAAGCAAGTTAGGTGTCCAAACCTGGATTCTTCCCCTTATCCACACCTATGATCATATAATCTCCCTGGGTACCAACAGTGGGTCATATTGGGTGTGAGATAAATCACAGTAGGCCACCACCACCAACATCTATAAAATTCAGTCTATGAATATAAATGGTAATAATGTGTAGGTATATAAAAGTAAATAAGTATAAATAAATATCCCAATACCTTCTTCATCCTCAGCTGGTATATGAACATGTAACCATTTAATTAATTAATTCAAGATTAAATTTATATAGATAAAACATGTGAAGGTTTCAATAGTACTGAGATAGATCATAATGTTAATAAAATATGATCTAAGTTGAAACCAAGGCATCCTTAACCTCAGGGGTTGGTTGACTCATAGTAACAACTCAGGCAGTCTGGCTATAAGGGGTCTAAGTGTAATCCAAGGGGCATGAACAAGGCATTCCACTGTAAATGAGGATAATTGAGTCTATATATCTCATCCATGGTAATCCTAGGCTAATAATTACTAGGACCAATGGGATTAATCCATGGCACTACGTTTCCAAATACATCAAGATAAATCCGAGGAGTGTATCCAAGACATTTGAATATTTGGAAAAGAAATGTCAAGTGAATCATCAGTACCACACTGAGGCATTCGTGTAATAATACAAAGACTAGATTCCATGGTGGGTATCTCCCATATAAATCGGTCCAATGAATCAGAATGGTGTCCTATAAGTGATCAAGACATTCCATTGGTAATCTAAGTTTGGATCAAGTCTAACCATCCCTATAAATATGAAAAAGATCTAAAGAAATAGGCACCTTATACTTATTCTATTTATATCATATGTAATCATAGTCTATGTAATACTCATTCCATTTAATTATTTAATAAGGTCATTCTATTACCTTTAAATAATCATGACAAGGTGAATAAGGACATACAATTAATACCATTTTAATTTATAATCATTTAATATGTTCATTTCATTAACTTTATAAAGAACCTTTGCGGTGTTTTGTTTTAACAAAGTTTTTTATTTGGTTACAACTAAATTTCTTTGTAAAATAATGTTTTTTTATTTAGGAATCAGACCCATATCGATTGTAATGAAGATTCATCAAACTTAAAGTATTGTATTCATCTACATCAAAACCAAAACAATCAAAGGCATAAATTATTGTTTGCTAAAAGTTTTCCTTTGTCGTAATCAGAGAAATAAATTAGTTATTGAGTTAGAAATAAAAAATTTTCTGAGTGAGTAAGTTATATTGTTACTGAAGAGTTTTTAAATAAGGCTGCGAATTCATGAGTTAGAAAACTTTCATACTTTTTAAAACCACATAAGACAATGCTTTGATGATCAAAAAGTTCTAAAAAATCATGAAAAATTTCATGATAATTTTTTTTGAAGAAATGATGGATAGGTTTGAAGAAATTCAAAATTATAGAGTGAATAATTCCATTATAATTAGATTTCCACTAGAATGGGAAAATCCATCATAATGGGATTTCTATCATAATGGTATTTCCATCATAATGGGAATCCCATCATAATGAGACGAGAAAAAATAGAAATTGTAATAAGATGAGAAAGAAATAAAAATCATAATGAGATGAGAAGGAAAGATATCGTAATGAGATTGTAGGGAAACATAATCGTAATGATCTGATTATGAATAATACTTAAAAAGAAAATTTCAGAAGTTTTATAAAGATTTGAAGAAGTAAAAATTGAAATTCAATTTTTTATAAATCTCAGAAAAATATAATGAGGATTGAAGAAGTCAATGTTGAAGTTTAAAGGAAATAGATCTTTCGATATTTTAAAATTTGAGGAAGTAGGGAAAGTTTTTAAATTTTCTATTTTTTTATGAGTCACCTATAAATACTTTCTCATAACTTTCATTCATAGATAACTTTCACACAAGTGGAAAAGGAGAAGCATTGAAGAAATAAAGTGAAAGTCATTGCCGACTAGCGATATCATGAGGAGGATCAGAAAGCTGAATGTTTGTTTACTGGATTGTTAAAGATCATATTGAGAATATCGTATTGAGTCGATCATATTGAGAAGATCATATTGAGTCAATCATATTGAGAAGATCATATTGAGTCGATTGGATCGAGAAAGATCATATTGAGCATTTGAACAGAGTTTGAGTTTTGTAGATGGGAATGGTTTTATTGTATTGAGTCCATCATATTGAGAAAATTGGATCCAAATTAATTGTATTTGAGAGAATCAGATTTAGATTCATTGTATTGAGAGAATCATATCCAAACTCATCGGATTGAGAAAATCAGATCCATCTAAATCAGACTGAGGATTCAGGCTGAGCAATTGTGGTGCTGTTTCAACAGTTTTTATTATTTTTTTCCTCAATTATTTTATAAGAAATCATTGTAAACTGATAGGATTCAGTATAATATTTTTATCAGGAGATAGAAGGTGTCTAATTGGATTTGGCACAAGTTATATCCACTTCTTCAATAATAGTGGATTTCTATAGAACCGTGTGAGTGTTTATGACTAAAATGTAGGTACTCATATTAAGGATGAACCATTTAAATATTGCATGATTTAATTTCTTTCCTAATTTTTCATGCATGAGTATTTATTAAAATTTTATAAGGAAATAAATCTTAACAGGTTGCAGGGGTTAAGTTTCTAAAAGTTTTGAAAATTATAAAAAGTGTACAACTGATTCAACCCCCCCTTATCTGTTTTTATTCGATCCCTTGGAACTTAAATTGGTATCAGAGCCATGTTCCTTTATTAAATTATTATCATGGATAATATCAATTCAATCAATAGTAGAGTAATTCCTACATTTTATGGAAAAAAGTATCATGGATGAAAAAAATAGAATGATTCCTTATCTCCTATCACTTGGCTTGTAATTTTTTTATGCTGCTACTATTAGTTTTCAACCTATTGAGAAAGATAACCCAATGACCTTTACTGATAAGATAAATATATAAGTTGATAGAAAGGCTAAAAATTATATTCTCATGTCCTTATTAGAAATTTTTTATTAGAAGGTGATGGGTCTCAAAACTTCAAAAAGTATACAGGACAAGATGGAAAGTGTTTTTAAAGGGAATAAAAATGTTAAGGAAGAAAAGATAAAAATATAGTGTATTAAGTATGAAGAAATCAGAATGAGAGATAAAGAAACAATTGATGAATACTTCACTAGAGTAAATGAAATTGTTTGCAACATCATAAGATTCAGAGATATCCTGTAAGATTCTACAATTGTAAAGAAACTTATGATAAATTTTTTGGATAGGTTTGATTCTAAAATTTATTATATAGAATATAAGGATGATTTATATCTTGAATAATTGCATAAATTCCTTATTTCTTATGAAATGATAAAATCTATAATGTTTAAAAAGAATATAAAATATGAAATGGATTTTGAAGCTATGCAAAAGATGAAAATCCAAGATATTGAATAAGATGATCCTTTTGTGTCTAAAGATAAATAGGATGATGAGTTGAATGAAAAAATCATGTCTCTTATATCCAAGAAATATCGAAGATAAAGAGGAAAGTATGAAGGTAAAATTTCTATCAAATGTTCTGAGTGTGGTGGAATCAGACCCTTTGTTATTAATTGCCCCAAGAAGAAAGTTGGAGAATATTGAGATGATTATGATGAAAAACCTTGATGGAAGAAGTGTAACAAAAATGATAAATAAGAAAATCATTCCAAAATATACAAGAATAAGTTTACTAGAAACAAAATAAGTATGCTAAGTAAGAAAGTTGAATCAGACTCAACTAAAAACAATTCTTCTAAATATGAAAGGTCAGAAAAATTTAGAACCTTTATTACAAAAGTTGAGAAAACAAAAGATTCCTCACAGAATGAAGAAGGTGGTAAAAAATATTATAGATATTATTAACTTGGAATAGTTCCTATTTCATGTATTAATAAAAACATAACTCTCAATAAATAAATTAGTGTTATGAAGAAACCTTTTTGAAGTCACCAACCTCAACAAGGTTTCTACAAAGAAAGATATTTCTTAAATATAAAATCAAGATTCAATGTCTATTTCTAGTGTTGTAGAATATATGGTAATAAGTAATATAATCATTGGCACAATTTATCTTTACCTGGAAGAATATTTGAGAAAAGTGGAAGAAATAGTGAAAGTAGAATGAGTAACTTTCCTAACTTATAGAAAGTTAAAAAGGTTAATTATCAACATGTTAGAAACTTTACAACAAAAAATCAATTTTAATTATTGGAATACATTTTTAGAATATGTGACCAGGATGGTCATCATGCTGAAATATGTATGAAACTCCTTCCAAAACAAGTTTCTTATGATAGAAAAGAAAAGAAAGCTGAAAAGAAGAAAGTTATGGAAGGATCTTTTATTGTTGAGAAAACTTTGAAAGTAAGTAAAATGAAAAAACCATGGATACATTATATTGGTTCTTCTTCACATATGATAGGTGATATTAAAATCTTGAAATATATTGAAATTCATGATGGAGGAGTAGTTACCTTTGGTAATGATAGTTCCTTAAAAATTAAAGGAATCAGAATGGCTGAGATTGAAGCCGAGAAGTTGAAATATAAGGAAGTTTTATTTGTTGATGGGATAAAACACAACTTACTTAGTGTAAGTCAACTTTTTGATAATGGAAAAGAAGTTTTTTTAAAAAAATATTTTTGTATCATCAAAAGTATAAAATATAGAAAAGTCATTACAAAAGGAGAAAGGACCAGTGTAAATCTCTTCCAAATACGAGAATTCAACAACTCCTATTACTTGAGTGTTGAAGATAAAAAAAAATTATGGAACCAAAGACTTGGCCACCTTGGGTAGAAAAACATGAATAAACTTTCTAAAGTGGATTCTATTCAAAATTTTACAGAGTTTAAAAGAAGTGATGAAGATGTTTGTATTATTTTCTAGAAAGGAAAAATAACTAACAAAATTTATAAGAAAATTGAGATTAAATCTACCAAACCTCTTGAACTTATTCATTCTAATTTATGTAGTCCAATGAGACATTAATAAACAAAAAGATATTTATACATTATCACTTTTGTTGATGATTTCAATCAGATGAAAAATACCATGTTTATGAAGCACAAGTCATAGGATATTGAAATTCTAAATTTTTTCAAAAAATATATAGAGAAAGAAATGGGGGTTTTCAAAAAGAAGTTGAGAGAAGATAATGGTACTGAATTCCCAAACAATACTTTTGAAACTTATCTGATAAATCATGGTATTAAACATCAATATAGTGCTCCCTATAATCCACAAAAAAATAGAGTAGTATAAAGAAAGAATAGAATCTTTATAGAAATGGGAAGAAATATGTTAGTAAAATAAAAAATTTCAAATTTTTACTGGAAAGAAGATGTTATTACTACAATACATGTTCAGAATATATGTTTTTTAAGACTAGAAACCAACGTAGCTCCTTATGAAATGTGGTATAACAAAAAAACTTCATTGAAATACTTAAAAGTTTTTGGAATCCATGTTAGGTCAAAATAAAAAATCCTAATTTAGGAAAGTGTGATGAGAAAGCTAAGGAATGAACTTTTATGGGTTATTCACCAAATGAAAGAAGTTAAAAATGTTGGAACAAATGTTTACAAAAGTTGTTGGACTCATATGATGTGAAGGAAATTGAAAATCAAAGTTCCTTAAAAAAATTTGTTGATAATGCTGAGGAGGATAAACTAGATAATTCCAACAATAGTGAAAGTAATTGAAAACATCCTTATCAAGATTCAAAATAATTGTGTGATGAGAGAATTTCATCTAGGAAAGAAACTTTGAAATTCCCTACCTTATAAAAGTATATTTAATCTGAAAAAATTATTGGGAATCAGAAGGCTCTAGTTCAGACAAGAAGAAAGTTGATATTAGATAATTAGATATCACTTATCGCAAAAGTTGAAACAAGATTAGTTTTAGAGGCTATTCTGTAACACCCCAAGCTTCCACAATACACTTCTCTTTGAATAATAAAATATCTTGCGTTGTACGCAACTTCGAGTTCTAGCACACCACGACCAATCAAACTAGCCATTTAAAAAGTAGTAACAAATAGTAATACCCACTTTTTTGAAATTTTTGAAATTTTATTTTTCAAAATGGACTTAATTTTTGGATTCAGAATATCAAAAATCAACTTAGGGTGATTTTTTGGTATTTTTCTGAAAACTTTCAATTTTTGATGAATCGTGAAAAACATTGCGTTATTGTTTAAAACCGACTTTTATTTAAATAATTATTAATTTTATCTAAATTTATTTTAAAGTAAAAATAGATACATAATACCTATATTAATACAATTTAATTCATTAGAGTCATTTTATAATAAGAATAGATATATAATTTTTTTGAATTTTTTAACATCTTTTACCCACCTTCTAGGCATATTTTCAAATTTTCATAAAACATAATTTTACCACTTCTATGATTTGAATTTCAAAAATACGAGAGACAAAATTGACATCAGTAAGTAAAATTTGGTTCAATGGGATGAAAATATTTTTTGGTGAATAATAACTTTTGAATTTTATTTACCACGGTTAAAAGTAAATAAGGTAATTAAAGGTAAAAATGATATTATAACTACCCCAAGACATGTCCTAATTCTATTTGATAAGTTCATTTCAACCAAAATAAACCTTATAAATAAAATATGATCCTTTTTGATCCAATTGGATTATATTAGGACATTTATTATATTTTATTTAAAGAAGAGTTAAAAGTGATAAATTCGAATTTTAACAATTAAACCATTTTTAATATAGGGTTATACATAAGATAAACTCGAATATAAATATTCATTAGAAATATAAAGATATTTCCTACATCATGGTATTTTATTTATAATTTTTAACTATTAAATAATTAAGATTATTTATGACATAATGATGATGCAGTAATTACCTTATTAATGAAAGATTAAAATAATTGATATTAAAAATATTAAAATAAATGTAAATTGAGACTTATGATGTATTAATTTTTTTATAGGTTAATATGACACGTTAGGGTTGATTTAATTATTTTTTTCTTCAAATTAATAAAGTTGTTATGACTTTCAAAAAAACCAAAATACTAAATAGTGTCAAAATTGACATAAATGAGTTTTTAAAACAAATAATATTTTATTAAATAATATAATACTCATAAAAATATAATATTCTACCAAAGAACTTAGATAAGGTTATATATGTAATTAATTAACCACTTGAGGTTATCTTGGAATTTTATAGTAAGTTTATTAACCATATAATATAAAAATACAAGGAGACATGGTAAATGTTAAACTATTTAACCAAGAGTTAAATCTAAAAGATAAGGTTAATATGGTGACCTAAACTTGTATAAAACCTATTGGTTGAGAGTATTTATACCCATACCAACCTTAGTCTCTAAATAAATTCATTTGTACTTATTAGAAACTGAAAATTATTTTAGAATAAATTAATATTTCAAGCTTTTCCTAAAGTGCCCCTCACATCTCTTATAAAAGGGAACTTCCCATTCTCTCAAATTCACACCTCCAAAGCCTTTTGGCTCAGCCAAAACCTACTCAAATATCCTCCCAACTACCCTGAATACAACCTGGAGTCCTTACTTTGATCATAAATCCAACCTAAGGAGACCTTTGGTTCAAATCAAAAGGAAGAACCCAAAGAAGAGGTAATTATTTCATCACCTTTTTCAAAGTTCTTTTTTTCTTCCACTTCCTATTTCTTTGTTGTATCCATACCAAAATAATAAATACATTACCTTATACATACTATGATGTTATTATAAATATGGTACAACCATATTAATTATTTTATCCATCCTATGAATGAAAAAGTCACCACATGTGCGTACGTACGGCTTACCGCCTCCACGTCATGGTGTAGTTTGTTATTCAACACTTAATTATTTTATGTGTATAATAATAAGTATAATTGATTTAAATAATAAATATAATATGTTAATTATTCTGAATATATAATATTACATCCAAATACATATGATTTTACCATCAATAGAATGATATTGTCGCTCGTGCGTACGTACGGCTTACCGTCTCCATGACGTGATGAGATTTCGTTCCTCATCATAACCATTAAAGAATAATTTTCATTTTATGATTAAAAATAATACTTAAGAACTTAATATAATTCTATATATGAATCAAATACATCCTATCCATAACTAACATGGCTTTCGTAACAAAACATATGAAGGAAAACGAATCAGTAACACCTGAAACAATAATACTAATGTAATATTATTAACCAAGCAATATTAAAGGATCATATATGATATCATATTTATGTATGTGGTTATCCTATAATTTAATAAAAATTATTTAACCATTATATAAGAGGTTAACATACCATCAACTAATTAAAAGTACAAGTTAAGGGTTAATTTTACAATCTCTTCATTATCCGAGGTTGTTTATACATAAGTATCTACTGGGACCTATTTATCATCCACATCCATGTTTCTTAAAAATGTATTTCAAAACATTTTTACTATTTTATATACTATGGGTTAAATTAATTTATACCCTTGTTTTAATTTTTATAAAATGTTTTGAAAGGAATCTTTCTGTCATTTTCCAAACAAGGTACTTTATGACCTTTTCGACAAATTATGGAAAAAATATTTTTTTAACTTTTATAGTGGGTGAAACTATTTTCTGCTGTTATAACACCTTTGAAGCTTCCATTACAAGCTTATAATAATATTTTCAAAATAAATGTTTTCTTTTATAATTACATGAATTTTAATTGATTTAAAAAATAAAGAGATATTTCTCTCAAATAGTTTTGATTTCATCTATGTCAACATCCTTTGTTGGATTTTACACTTGTTTGAAGTTGATTTATTATGATACAATATTCCATATTGTATTGAAGGTTTTGTGATATATTTGACTGTGGATGTTCTATTTTTATACCATTCATGGTTTATGGTTAAAGTATTGAAATTTCGTATGCTAGTTTTAATACGAATGTTTATGTTATGTTTCAACCTTTTCATATGAGGAATGCATTGGAATTAGTAAGTGATGGGAGGGGCCCGCTATAGCCCCTCGATGCATCGGTAGGTCTCATGAGAAAAATTTGTGTCTTGGAACAAGGCATTGACAAAGTTTTATTTGTAGTCTTGGTACGAGGCCTTGACTATGTGGTTACTATGTCCGACATTATGCATTCCATCATTATGAAATTAGCTATTAATATTACATGTGACTATTAAACTAGTAGAATATCCATGTAAATAAGTAAATGGAATTATTTGATTTATCTTTGCCTTATTATGATGAATTTTATGTTTAAAAGGCTTGTGTTTTAGTCTTATACATTGCCTTAAATGTTTGTGCTTATTTATGATAGTTTCCACTATATTGTTATCCTTACTGAGCATCTGTTCTCACCCCTTTCTTATGTTTTATTTTTCCCAGGATGTGAAGAAGTATATTATGATTAACCTACAGAAATAGGCTAAGGGATATGAGTGTGTTCATAGGGGACATAATGTTGTTGTGTTTCCATTTCATAATGTAATGTAAAACTTATGTATGTATCTAGTACTTCAAAGGCTACTAAACTGACCGGTCTTTCAGGACTTGATATATTATGATCATACCAATGCTATTTAATAATTCAACGACTTTGGGTAACTAGGGTTGGGGCATTATAGTTGGTATTATAAGAATTTTAGTACAAACCTTGGAAACTAGATTTAGAAAAACTTTGATTAGAGAACATTTCTCTAAGATAAACTTTGAGGATTAGTATAGAAGAACTTCCTAGAATTTTGGAAATGTAGATATTATATGGGTTTTCCAAGAAATATATCCATGTCTAGATATGAGTAGGTAGAGGTGGCTCTGGCACAGATGTACCTAGGGGTAAAACCTGAAAACACTGCTTTGAGCTAGACTCAAACGAGAATTGGTGCACGATAATAGGCCTTACTGCACTCTTAGTTACGACAATCCTAGGGGATATGATTAGGATAATTTACATTTTCTTTAAAAACAATTATGAAGGATTTATGAGTAAATAATTCCCCAAAGAAAACATTTTATGACTATATATTATATGCATAAACTATTCAATTTATGTTAGGTATTTTACTAGTTTGGAATTATGTATTGCGATTCATAAACTAATCTAGTGTATCCCATTATTTAGAAATGGCACATAGTGGAAGGAATGTAAACCATATCAACTCATGTAATCTAGGGAGGGATTTACCTCCTACTCAAGATAATTATAGTGGAGATGGTGATGCAAATGGTGCTGATCAGCTTATAACCATACTGGGAGAAATCACTCAGGTTATGAATAATAACCTTACCTGTATGGATCACCCTAATCCACAAAATGGTGGATAAATGTTAGACCACTTCATGAGGCAACAACCACCAACATTCAATAGGAATATAAATACATTTGTAGCTGAGCAATGGATAAGTTCCTTAGAGAATATTTTTTTATGATTTGGGGAGTAGCAAAAGGGAAAAATTTGTCATGGTAATTTATTGCCTCACGGGAGATGCAGATCAATGGTAGTAATTAATTTAAAACAAAAAAGAGGATTAAGAAGTATAAAATATAGAATGGAGGGAGTTTAAAGATATTTTCTTATAAAAATACTTTCCTCATGAGCATCAAGCAGATATGGAAAGACAATTTCTGAGTCTGAGGCAGAAGGAGGATGAGAATGTCCCAAAGTATGAGGCTAACTTTACAAGGTTAGAAAGGAATGCTTCAGATTATATACATAACCCAATAAGTAAGATTGATTGATTTTTTTATGGTTTAAAACCATTTATCCATAGATAATTAGTCTCATAATCCTTCTCATCATACGAAGATATAGTTTCATGTGCTATCAAGATAGAAAAATAATTCTAAGTCTTATGACTTTAAAGAAAAGCAAGAGAAGAAGAGATCTATTGAACAATCTAAAAAAGGAAATAAGGGAAGAATGGAAAAGTTGAATTTCCACCCTGCATTAAATGTGGGAAGAAACACCCTAGTACTTTCTTGAAGGGATGGGAGTTTGTTACAAGTGTGGAGAAAATGTCCACCAAGATCGTGATTGCAAGGGAAATAAAGAGGATGTCAATGTTGAATGATACAATTCTAGATAAATGGGGTATTATGCAAATGAATGTCCTAAGCGTCAAGGAAACTTACCTTAGAAAATCCAAGGGATCAAGGCTAAGCTTATGCGATCACTACTACTGAGGTTGAAGCTCTGAATGACGTGGTGGCATGTACTTTAATTGTTTCCTAAAATTTATCCAATGCTTTATTTGATTCTGGATCATTGAATTCTTTCATATCTTCCCAGTTTTCCAAGAAAATTAGATATTTTCAATTTTATTTAACAAGGGAGCTGTTAGTCAAAAATCTTAAGGGAAGTATCATTGCAACAATTTTTTGTGAATCAGTTACCATTATTGAATATAAACATGCTTTATCTGCTGATCTCATCATCATACCCATGATTGAATTTGATATAATCTTCGGTATGGATTGGTTTTATGATCATGATGTGAATATTTATTGTAAGAAGAAGGAGGTTACAATTTTTATGATGATAAGGAATACCTTATATTTAGAGCAGAAATGTCACCATCTGATTCTTATCTAGATCCACCCCCAGTAGCTCTACTAAATTCAATTATTGGGGAGGAAGGTAGTGAAATAACTATGGGTGAGGAAAAGAATGTTCAAATAGAGGATGTAACTATTGTGTAAGAATATGTTGATGTGTTTCCAGAGGAATTACCTAGACATCCTCTAGAAAGAGAAGTTGAGTTTTCCATTGACTTAATTCCTAGATCAAGGCCTATATCGAAGACCCCTTATAGAATGACCAATGTGGAATTAGTGGAACTAAAGAAACAACTAAAGGAATTGAGTAATAAAGGATTTATTCACCCTAGTGTTTCTCCATGGGGGCCTGTAGAGACCCGAAGCTTGACGTACATGAACATTACATTACTTTCGCGGAATACTTAGTACATAACAAAAACACACACACAAGGATCGTAATAGTTTAGTGTCTTTGGAAACTCGGAATATAATCTTCTAATCGTGGTGAAAGATCTTAAAAATCTCCCATAAAGATCTTCCTTTTTTTTACCTAAAACCTTTCTTTATATCCTGGGGAAAATAAAACATAAAAGGGTGAGCTCAAATGCTCAGTAAGGGTAAACAAAAGAAATATCAATCACATCATATACATAAGCACATAACTTTTGGAAATCTTAACCTGCAAAAGAGATCATAATTTCATAACATGGGGTAAATCATGGCAGTGAAATGTAATCACAATAATCATAACTTAAAACATGAAACTTTGTGGCATACACACATAATCATAGAGAATCATTTCTTGTTAGTCAAGACTCATTGCCAAGACTATCTTAGTGGACAAAGTCCCTTTCTGAATCGAGTAACCCTCGTTTCAGTCTTGTTTCACTGAACCGGTATAACCTATCGTTCCATCCCTGTCTATCTCATGAGATATAAAATCTTTACCCAATGCATTGGAGGGAGATATAGGTCCCATCCATCTTATAATGAATCCTTTCTTATGTGTGCCACATAATCATAAATCATACAACATCGCATAACCCATGTAATAAATATGGGATTCTTAAACAACATGACATCATAAAACAATTCATATAAGATAAAGGAATTCATAAAAATGTTTCCATCACAACATAATCAAATCCATTTAATAATAGGGATAAAAATAGAACCCTTTTATTATCTTAGATGGAAAATAATTTTGATAAAATACTTGAACTTCATTCTTGAGGAAAATATCCTTTCTACTTCAAAAACACTTTTCCTTTCTTAACATGTCATACAATTTTAAAATAAAAGAAGTTGATTAAAAATAAACTTGAATACTTGTAAAGGAAGCTTCTTGGAAATAATTTTTTAGAAATCCATTCATGCCGTATAAGTTTAAAAAAAAACATTCTTCGTACTTTTGTCGGAAAAGTCAAAAAGTACCTCGTACGAAAAACGACAAAAGATTCCTTTCATACATATTACTAAAAACTCACCGATGGGTAAAAATGGATTTAAACAATTGTAGGTGGATGGAAATAATATTACATATTGATGAAACATGGATGTGGATGATAAAATACACCCCAGTAAATACTTACGAATAAACAATCTCGGATAAAAATGAGATTGTGATATTTCCCTTACCTTAGGTCCGATTTGCTTCGTATGTGTCCGAACCTCCTGTATAATGATTTAAATAATGTCATTTAATTATTACAGAATCATATTCATTGTTATGATATCATATATGGTTCACTTATGACATTATATTACCCGTTCTTTTGTAAATTCCATGTTAAAGAAGCGTTTTGGGTAAAATCGTTTCATTTATCGTAGGTGTTTTAACTTATTGTTATTGACATTATTATTACTTATATCATGATTTACTTACTTACAGAATATAAAATATGATTTATATATCATATATATTCAGTATATATATATATATAATAGATAGATAAATGAAATGAAAAACACCGTTCATGGAGACGGTAGTCCGTACGTACGCATGAACACTGTTTTCCTTTCCTTATTGTCTTGAATGGAAGTAAGTAGATGACATACATAAATATATATATAAATAAATCCAGTAGCTTTATAATTTCATATATTTCATTATTATTTCTTATATATACTTTATAATCATTCTTAAATGGTTAACATGGAGAATGAATCTCATCGCGTCGTGGAGACGGTAGTCCGTACGTACGCACGAGCGATGATATCATTTCCATAAATATTGAATTGAATTGGAGTGGATTATACAATATATCACAATCAATATGATGTTGTAATAACTATTTATAGTTATTCTTTACACCACTATACCCATCCATGTAAGGTGGTGGTGGAAAATAGATTACACCACGGCGTGGAGACGGTATTCCGTACGTACGCACGCGCGGTGATTTCTTTTTCCGTAGGATGGATAGATGGTGAAATAGGGTTGTTTAATACTTATAATAACATATCAGTATATGAGTGATACTGATGTTATTACTTCATAATGAAACAACCTAAGAAGAATAAGTGGAAGAAGAAATAATGATGAAAGAATTGGTAACGGTAATTACCTCTTCTTTGAAGCGCCTCTTTGAGACCTCCTCTTAGGGAACTAAAATTGGTCTTTGAGGAAGACCAGAACCTCTAGGATGTTGCTAGGGAAGTGGAGAAGAGATTTTGGCAGGGGTTGTCCGATCTTGAGTGCTCAAATTGGTGTGAGGAGGAGGAGGAGGAGGTGTCCTTTTATAAGGGAGGAGAGGGGCACCTTAGGAATATCTCAAAATATTATTTTATATTAAAGTCAAAATCGGTTTATAATGGTTCCAAAGGGTCTTATTTAGAATCTAAAGTGGGTATGGGTCGAAATCCTGTCATCCAATAGGATTTAGACAAGTTTAGGGTATTATTTTAACCTCATCAATTAGATTTAACTCTAAGTTAAATAATTTAACTTTTACCGTGTCTTTTTGTTTTCTTTCACTATATGGTTAATACACTTACTATAACATGCCAAACGAACCCCAAATTGTATATTATTAATACATATATCCTTATCTATGTCATTTGGCCGAACCTTAGATTTTTAGGAATAAAATAACAATTAATAATATAATATTTGATTTAAAAACTATTTTGTGTCAATTTTGACACTATTTGATATATGATTTTTTTGAAAGTCATAACAGAATTATATGTTCAAACCAAGTTGAGTAAATCAACACTAATATATCATAGTAACCTAGAAAATTAGTGGAATTCATAAAAAGTCTCAAATTACATTCATTTGAGCATTTATAACATCAATTATGTTAATATTTCCTTAAAAGGGTAATTACTGCATCATCGTTGTGTCATAAATAAATTAATTTATTTAAAGTCTAAAAATTATAAATAAAATATCATTATTTAGGAAATCTTTTTAGCTTTCTAATGAATATTTATAGTCGAATTTATCTTATGTATAACCCCATATTAAAAATGTTTTAGTTATTAAACTTTGATTTTAACTATTTTAACTATTCATTAAATAAAATAATATTAAATATCATAATCTAATCCAAGTGGACCTAAATGGTCATATTATATTCATAAGGTTGTTTTTGGTCGAATTACACTTATCCAATAGAATTAGGACATTTGTTAGGGTAATAGTAATATCATATTTACCCTTAGTTACCCTATTTACTATTAACCGTGGTAAAAAAAAGTAAAAAGTTACTATTCACCAAAAATTATTTTCATCTCATTGAACCACATTTTAGTCCTTGATATTAACCGTGTCTGTCGGATTTTCGAAATTCCATTCACAGAAGCGGTAAAATTAAGTTTTATGCAAAATTCAGTTTTTAACCTACCACTTAGTGGTTTCACTATTCATCAAAAATTGAAAGTTTTCAGAAAAGTACTAAAATTTCACCCTAGGCTATAATTGATATTCCGAATTCAAAAATGATTTCTATTTTACAAAATTCCCAACATTAATTAATTTTATAATTAATTTCCGCTGTCACAACAAATAGCATGTTTTTAAGAGATAATAACTATCAAAAGATTAACACTTGTTTATGTCTGGTGTAAATGTGAAATTACATACAATGACCAACATTGTATTGAATTGTAAAAATATATTCTAAATATACTTTAAAACCACTCAAATTAATGATTTATCACTATTAATTATTTCGATTAAAAAAGTTGTTTTTAATTATAATTTAGTAATTTTCACTATTCATCAGAATATGAAAGTTATCCGAAAAGTACCAAAATTTCACCTTAGGCTAAATTTGATACTCCGAATCCAAAAATGAAGTCCATTTTGAGAGCTAAAATTTCTAAAATTTTAAAAGGTGGTTATTACTATTCATAACAGCTAGTTATAATAATGTTTTAATAGCATATCGTTGTTTCGTGAAACTCAGTATTGCGTACTGCACACGCTATCGAGGAAGGTTGCGATTGCGTGTAATGCAAGGCAAGTCAAGGATGCGTGTTGTGCAAGCTCCTTTTGGTGTAGCATACAACACAAGACATTAGTGAAATTAAAAAGAATATTTTTCATAAAATCTTGGGTTGTTACATTCTACCCCCCTTAAAATGAATTTCGCCCTCGAAATTCGTCGGGGTTATAAATGGTTTACTATTCGAAAGTTTCTTTAGTAGAAACCCACATCGTAAAAAGGAATACCAAAACCAATATTTAAAAACAAAAGTATGAAACTTAACGGTTACCCAAATAAACTAATCACTGGGTTTCCACATAGGTGAAAATATGGATATGGAAGAAAAATCTAACCATCATGTTCTAATGGAGAGTGGTAGAGAACATGGCTATGGAAAAGCCAACAATCACAAATCCATAAATTTGTGACGATCTAAGGTACCATCTGATTAATCAGATATAAGAGCACTAGGACAACATTTTTGGTTTTTAAGATCGTTTCCCTAAAGTTGAAGAATTTGAATTAGAATGAATACTTACTTTATTTTGGTACAATCTCACTGTTGTTCATGCCTTGAACAATTTCTACTTCATCTCTTAAATAAATGAAGTTGAATTTGTTATTCGTGAAGTGTTAGCAGATCATGTGATAGAATGACGGGTCATTCCATCTGTCTCAAAAAAAAGGTTAGCAAAAATTATATACATAAGTCGATCTATAGTGATATTAATCACATATGGTTCCTAAAATGGACTTATACTTCATATATCATATTTCTTAATATAATAAAACTAGTTTCTACTAAATAGGGACTTCCTGTAGGTCAGTGGTAGGCGATAAAGGCCAGTCGCACTTCGGTTGTGGGTTCGATTGCCACAGCCTTGTCTGAAGCGATGGGTTGTCGCCCGTCCTGCAGGTTGTCCTTTTTCTAAAACTACATTACTATAACATCACATAAATAATATCAAAAAAAAGTTCTATACTTAAACATTACTAACTTATGGTTAACATAATCCATTACAATCTTTAGGCTTATCTAAAATACTTCGGTCCAAGCTCATAGTATAAAGAAAATGATCACGTGAATGCCATCATTTATCCCTCATATATCTTGTTCATCACATTCCAGTCATGTGAATACCTTAATGATGTATTCTCTTGAAAAAAATGAATACCCATTAAACCTTAGTGAAAACATGAATGCTGTCAAAAGTTAACTCTTTCCACATACCAAAATCCAAAAATTCTATATACTCAAACCATGATATAACCTTCTCCTTATGTCAGTCATGAGCTCATGAATACTATCAAACATTTAATTTTCTCCTTATCCCTTCATTATGCGCATATCATCTACATTCCAAAAATATCTGAATAACCTTTCATGGATAGTGGTACCATTAATCATACACTTTCATAACTCAAGGAAATACAACAGTATAACAATCCTTAGATGTCTCTTTATTCCATAGTACCATGAGATTTCTTATACAACATTACACATGATAAACATGCAATCATTCCACTACATTCTTAAACCATTGACCGAGCTTCAAAAATTCTTTCATCTCACATATCATTTATAGTCTCTTCATCATCATCAACATAAATACTTCCCATACGACCATACTGATTATCTTCATGAGACTTTCCCTTAGGGCATTGGTTTGCATAATGCCCGTACATTCCACATTTAAAACATTTAACCATTGTTGATGTCGTAGCAATACCATTATCCTCATCCATGGTGTTAACTGAACCTTTTCCTTTGCACTTACTTGCTTTGTGTCCTTCTTTTCCACACCCAAAGCATCTTCCAGTTCCTTTGAAACATTCTCCTTGATGCCTCTTCCCACATGATTTACATAGGGGAAATTGAACTTTCTTTCCTCTATGATCATCATGAAACTCCATCTTTCTCTTATTAGCCGAGTCAGGAAACTTACCAAATTTTACTTTATTGATCATATTATGAGATTGATGATTCGGCATAATAATGATGTTTGGACTTCCAAATCCCATTTCATTATGAATAATATCATTCCATTGTCCATCATATCCTCCATTATCGTGAAACATCTTATTTCCATCCATTTTCTAAAACCCAAAAAAAAGAATAGTGTGAGAGGCAAAAATCATGCTAGGGAAAACAACATAATAAAGGTGGAGTATCCTCGATATATAACATCTTAGGTTAAATTCTATGATCGTTACTGTAGTTCTAGGACTGTATCCTATACGTATACTTATCCTTAGGGACATCCCTAGACATACCTTAGAAATATCTCTAGGGATCTCACTAACGTTTTCGCATCCTAGTTTCCAAAGGTTGACTAAACCTTTCCTCTGATACCAACTGTAGAGACCCAGAGCTTGACGTACATGAACATTACATTACTTTCGCGGAATACTTAGTACATAACAAAAACACACACACAAGGATCGTAATAGTTTAGTGTCTTTGGAAACTCGGAATATAATCTTCTAATCGTGGTGAAAGATCTTCAAAATCTCCCATAAAGATCTTCCTTTTTTTACCTAAAACCTTTCTTTATATCATGGGGAAAAGAAAACATAAAAGGGTGAGCTCAAATGCTCAGTAAGGGTAAACAAAATAAATATCAATCACATCATATACATAAGCACATAACTTTTGGAAATCTTAACCTGCAAAAGAGATCATAATTTCATAACATGGGGTAAATCATGGCAGTGAAATGTAATCACAATAATCATAACTTAAAACATGAAAATTTATGGCATACACACATAATCATAGAGAATCATTTCTTGTTAGTCAATACTCATTGCCAAGACTATCTTAGTGGACAAAGTCCCTTTCTGAATCGAGTAACCCTCGTTTCAGTCCTGTTTCACTGAACCGGTATAACCTACCGTTCCAGCCCTGTCTATCTCATGAGATATAAAATCTTTACCCAATGAATTGGAGGGAGATATATGTCCCACCCATCTTATAATGAATCCTTTCTTATGTGTGCCACATAATCATAAATCATACATCATCGCATAACCCATGTAATAAATATGGGATTCTTAAACAACATGACATCATAAAAAAATTCATATAAGATAAAGGAATTCATAAAAATGTTTCCATAACAACATAATCAAATCCATGTAATAATAGGTATAAAAATAGAACCCTTTTATTATCTTATATGGAAAATAATTTTGATAAAATACTTGAACTTCATTCTTGAGGAAAATATCCTTTCTACTTCAAAAACACTTTTCCTTTATTAACATGTCATACAATTTTAAAATAAAAGAAGTTGATTAAAAATAAACTTGAATACTTGTAAAGGAAGCTTCTTGGAAATAATTTTTTAGAAATCCATTCATGCCGTATAAGTTTAAAAAAAAACATTCTTCGTACTTTTGTCGGAAAAGTCAAAAAGTACCTCGTACGAAAAACGACAAAAGATTCCTTTCATACATATTACTAAAAACTCACCGAAGGGTAAAAATGGATTTAAAAAATTTTAGGTGGATGGAAATAATATTACATATTGATGAAACATGGATGTGGATGATAAAATACACCCCAGTAAATACTTACGAATAAACAATCTCGGATAAAAATGAGATTGTGATATTTCCCTTACCTTAGGTCCGATTTGCTTCGTATGTGTCCGAACCTCCTGTATAATGATTTAAATAATGTCATTGACTTATTAAAGAATCATATTCATTGTTATTATATCATATATGGTTCACTTATGACATTATATTACCCATTCTTTTGTAAATTCCATGTTAAAGAAGCGTTTTGGGTAAAATCGTTTCATTTATCGTAGGTGTTTTAACTTGTTGTTCTTGACATTATTATTACTTATATCATGATTTACTTACTTCCAGAATATAAAATATGATTTATATATCATATATATTCAGTATATATATATATATATAATAGATAGATAAATGAAATGAAAAACACCGTTCATGGAGACGGTAGTCCGTACGTACGCATGAACGCTGTTTTCCTTTCCTTATTGTCTTGAATGGAAGTAAGTAGATGACATACATATATATATATATATATATACATAAATCCAGTAGCTTTATAATGTCATATATTTCATTATTATTTCTTATATATACTTTATAATCATTCTTAAATGGTTAACATGGAGAATGAATCTCATCGCGTCGTGGAGACGGTAGTCCGTACGTACGCACGAGCGATGATATCATTTCCATAAATATTGAATTGAATTGGAGTGGATTATACAATATATCACAATCAATATTATGTTGTAATAACTATGTATAGTTATTCTTTACACCACTATACCCATCCATGTAAGGTGGTGGTGGAAAATAGATTACACCACGACGTGGAGACGGTATTCCGTACGTACGCACGCGCGGTGATTTCTTTTTCCGTAGGATGGATAGATGGTGAAATAGGTTTGTTTCATACTTATAATAACATATCAGTATATGAGTGATACTGATGTTATTACTTCATAATGAAACAACCTAAGAAGAATAAGTGGAAGAAGAAATAAAGATGAAAGAATTGGTAACGGTAATTACCTCTTCTTTGAAGCGCCTCTTTGAGACCTCCTCTTAGGGCACTAAAATTGGTCTTTGAGGAAGACCGTAACCTCTAGGATGTTTCTAGGGAAGTGGAGAAGAGATTTTGGTAGGGGTTGTCCGAGCTTGAGTGCTCAAATTGGTGTGAGGAGGAGGAGGAGGTGTCCTTTTATAAGGGAGGAGAGGGGCACCTTAGGAATATCTCAAAATATTATTTTATATTAAAGTCAAAATCGGTTTATAATGGTTCCAAAGGGTCTTATTTTGAAGCTAAAGTGGGGATGGGTCGAAATCCTATCATCCAATAGGATTTAGGCAAGTTTAGGGTATTATTTTAACCTCATCAATTAGATTTAACTCTAAGTTAAATAATTTAACTTTTACCGTGTCTTTTTGTTTTCTTTCACTATATGGTTAATACACTTACTATAACATGCCAAAAGAACCCCAAATTGTATATTATTAATACATATATCCTTATCTATGTCATTTGGACGAACCTTAGATTTTTTAGGAATAAAATAACAATTAATAATATAATATTTGATTTAAAAACTATTTTGTGTCAATTTTGACACTATTTGATATATGATTTTTTTGAAAGTCATAACAGAATTATATGTTGAAAACAAGTTGATTAAATCAACACTAATATATCATAGTAACCTATAAAATTAGTGTAATTCATAAAAAGTCTCAAATTACATTCATTTGAGCATTTATAACATCAATTATGTTAATATTTCCTTAAAAGGGTAATTACTGCATCATCGTTGTGTCATAAATAAATTAATTTATTTAAAGTCTAAAAATTATAAATAAAATATAATTATGTAGGAAATCTTTTTATCTTTCTAATTAATATTTATAGTCAAATTTATCTTATGTATAACCCCATATTAAAAATGTTTTAGTTATTAAACTTTGATTTTAACTATTTTAACTATTCATTAAATAAAATAATATTAAATATCATAATCTAATCCAAGTGGACCTAAATGGTCATATTATATTGATAAGGTTGTTTTTGATCGAATTACACTTATCCAATAGAATTAGGACATGTGTTAGGGTAATAGTAATATCATATTTACCCTTAGTTACCCTATTTACTATTAACCGTGGTAAAAAAAAGTAAAAAGTTACTATTCACCAAAAATTATTTTCATCTCATTGAACCACATTTTAGTCCTTGATATTAATCATGTCTGTCGGATTTTAGAAATTCCATTCACAGAAGAGGTAAAATTAAGTTTTATGCAAAATTCAGTTTTTAACCTACCACTTAGTGGTTTCACTATTCATCAAAAATTGAAAGTTTTCAGAAAAGTACTAAAATTTCACCCTAGGCTATAATTGATATTACGAATTCAAAAATGATTTCTATTTTACAAAATTCCCAACATTAATTAATTTTATAATTAATTTCCGCTGTCACAACAAATAGCGTGTTTTTAAGAGATAATAACTATCAAAAGATTAACACTTGTTTATGTCTGGTGTAAATGTGAAATTACATACAATGACCAACATTGTATTGAATTGTAAAAATATCTTCTAAATATACTTTAAAACCACTCAAATTAATGATTTATCACTATTAATTATTTCGATTAAAAAAGTTGTTTTTAATTATAATTTTGTAATTTTCACTATTCATCAGAATATGAAAGTTATCCGAAAAGTACCAAAATTTCACCTTAGGCTAAATTTGATACTCCGAATCCAAAAATGAAGTCCATTTTGAGAGCTAAAATTTCTAAAATTTTAAAAGGTGGTTATTACTATTCATAACGGCTAGTTATAATAATATTTTAATAGCATATCGTTGTTTCGTGAAACTCAGTATTGCGTACTACACACGCTATCGAGGAAGGTTACGATTGCGTGTAATGCAAGGAAAGTCAAGGATGCGTGTTGTGAAAGCTCCTTTTGGTGTAGCATACAAAAAAAGACATTAGTGAAATTAAAAAGAATATTTTTCATAAAATCTTGGGCTGTTACAGGGCCCCTATTCTTTTTCTTATGAAGAAATATGGATTTATGAGGTTGTGCATTGACTATAGGGAGATCAATGCTATAACAATAAAGAACAAGTATCCCCTACCTCGCATTGATGATTTATTTGATCAAATTCACAGAGCTCAATATTTTTCAAAGACTAACCTTCGATCTGGATGCCATAAATTGTGCATTAAAAAGGAAGACATTCCAAAGACAACATTTTGAACCAGGTATGGGCATTATGAGTTTACAGTAGTGCCTTTTGGAGTAACTAATGCACCCTCTTTTTTCATGGATCTAATGAATAGAGTTTTTAAGGAATATCTTGATGACTTTGTAGTGGTATTTATTGATGATATCTTGGTATACTCTAAAAGCTATGAAGATCATGAAAATCACTTGCGCACTATTCTAAAGACTCTTAGAAGAATTGAATTATATGGGAAGTTTAGAAAGTGTGAATTATGACTTCAAGAGATTTCTTTTCTTATCTATATTGTCTCTAAGGATAGAATATCTGTTGATCCTTCAAAGATAAGAGAAATCCAAGAATGACCATCGCCAATGATTACAACTTAGGTACGTAGTTTTATTGGTTTAGTAGGTTATTATCGGCATTTCGTCCAGAATTTTGCTCAATTGGATAACCCATTAACCAAGCTCACACATAATGGGGGTTAAATTTGTTTAGATAAAAGAGTGTGAAGAATTTTTTGAAGAAACGAAGAGAATATTAGTCAATTATCATATCTTGACCCTACCATCAGGGAATGATGAGTTTGTTATTTAAAGTGATGCATCAAAGAAAGTACTTAGTTGTGTCCTTATGAAGAATGATAGAGGTATTTACTATGCATCACGATAGCTAAAAATTCATGAAAAAAACTATCCTACTCATGATCTTGAGTCAGCATCTGTAATATTTGCTGTGAAGATATGGAGACACTATATATGTGGCCAAAAAATGTGAGATATATACTGATCATAAGAGTGTGAAGTATATCTTCTCATAGAAAGAACTCAACATGAGGCAAAGGCGATGGCTTGAAATACTCAAGGATTATGATTTCACAATACACTACCACCCAGTGAAGGAAAATAAGGTGGAAAATGCTTTAAGTAGAAAGGATCATGGAGTTATGAACAAGATGATAGTTTAAAGGGATCCTATGTTCATGGATCCAGTAAATATAAATATGGGAATAATCATGGAAGGTGAAACATTAATACTTTTTTGAAATGGTTTCCAAAGCAACTTTACTATAAAGGATAAAAAGTTCTCAGACTAATGATGAGGAGTTTCAAAAGAGAATTAAAGCTGTGAATGATGGGAGATTGATTAACTTCGTATATGAAAATGAAAATTTTTAAATTTGGGAAGATACTTTGTGTACTCGATATACCTGATCTAAAAAGGGAATTGTTGGATGATTCTCATAGCTCCAATTTATCTATACACCATGGTTTCGCTAATATGTATAGATATTTGAAGGAAAATTTTTGGTGGCACAACATAAAGAGGGAGATTGCTGATTATGTGTTAAGATGTATGGTTTGTCAACAGGTGAAGGCTGAAAGACAATATCCTGGAGGAGTCATGAAACCTTTTCCCATACCTGAGTGGAAATTGGATGATATTACGATGGACTTTGTCATGGGGCTACCAAAGACTCCTAGAAGGAATGATGTAATATGGGTCATTGTTGATTATCTTACCAAGTCAGTACATTTTCTTGCTATAAGAGAAGATTTACCACTTGAATGTTTAGAAAGACTATATATTAATGAAGTTGTAAGACTTCAGGGTATACCCCTATCGATTGTTTTTGATTGTGATCCCCATTTTACATCAAGATTCTGGAAAAGTCTTCATAAATCCTTAGATATTGAACTTCATTTGAGCACTGCCTATCACCCTCAAATTGATGGACAATCAAAACAGACTATTCAAACTTTATAAGACATGTTGAGATCTTACTCACTTGACTTTTAAGGTATGTGGGATTAGTATTTACCTATGGTAGAATTTTCCTATCACTACCACAAAAACAGTTTTTCCCAACACCACACTTTTATCAGCGCTAAAGAAAAAGCGCTGATAAAGGGAGTACCTTTATTAGTGCTAAAAAAAGCCCTGATAAAAGTACCCCTTTATCAGCGCTTTTTCGTTAGCGCGGATAAAGGGGGTCTTTATCAGCGCTTTTTTTAAAAGCGCTGATAAATGGTCTACTTCCAAAAAAAAAATTCATTAAAAAAATATATTAATATTTAAATATATATATATAGTTATATTGATATAAATATAATATATATTTTTAAATATATTTTTAAATATATTTTAGATAAATATAAATATATAGTTACACTTAATATATAAGATATTTAGTGAAAATATCTTATAAAAAAATTAAAAAAATATTTTTAATTAATAATTTGATAATTATTATGGAGTAATAGTCATTTAATAACAATTTGAAGACCCAAAAAATAAAAAAATAAAAAAAGATCCAAAATATGTTGAAAACGCAACTAGAACTTCAAACGACCATAACTTTTGATCCAGGTGTCCGTTTGAGCTCTACCACATATCAAATCGAAGCCCGCGATGAGCTCTACATCGCTGTGACTGGGAGAACCCCAAAAAAGGTTTTTTAGAGGCCAAAAAAGGCCTAGAAGGCCTCCAAAATTGAGTTTTTAGTCGGGGTACCCCGATTTTTTAACATTTTGTGCATTTTCAGCCTCGTTTAAGGGGGTATTATTGGATTTTTTTTTGTGGGGAATGAATTTATTCAAAGGTATTACATTCATATTGATATTATGTATTTGAAATTTTATCGTTTTTTATAATTCACTGCTATTTATAATGAAATATATAACAACATATACATATTTTTTATATATTCACACATAAAAATTTAATTATAATTATAAATAATAAAATATATTTACATATAAAATATATTAGATTTATCTAAATAATAACTAATATCCATTTTATTTAAAATAAAAAAATATATTAATATTTATATACCTATATATTAATCTAACTATATATAAATATTAATCTAACTAGATATATATATTAATATAACTACATATATATATATTAATATTACTATAAATATATATATTAATATCACTATAAATATATATTAATATTAATATAAATATATATATATATTAATATAACTATATATATATATATATTAATATAACTATATATATATATATTAATATAAATATATATTAATATACAAATAAATATAAATAAATAAATATATATATAAATAGAGATATATATTAATATAACTATATATATATATTAATATAACTATATATATATTAATATAAATATATATTACTATACGAATAAATATAAACAAATAAATAAATAAATAAATATATATATATAGATGTCATGAAATGGAAAACAAATCAAAATAGAGGAGTGGTAAGGGCTTAGGCACACAGTGGGGAGGTCTCAAGTTCAAAACCTGGTGGAGGCAAGGGCGCGTGCGCATGGGGGAATATGGGAGCTAGCACTGATAAAGGGTGGAGGGGGTGCGTGGGGGCGATAGAGGGGGGAGAAAAAGCACTGTAAAAGGGGGGATCAAGCACTATAAAATCCCCCCCCCCCGATTGGAAGGAATTTTTTAATTTTTTTTAATTTTTTTAATTTTTTTAATTTTTTTTTAATTTTTTTAACTTTTATCAGTGCTTTTAAAAAAGCGCTGATAAAAGGGGTCCTTTATCAGCGCTAAAAAGAGAGCACTGATAAAGGAAGCGCTGATAAAGTACCCTTTTATCGGTGCTAAAACAAAGCGCTGATAAAGGAACCTTTTATCAGCGCTTTATTGTAGCGCTGATAAAAGACCCCTTTTATCAGTGCTTTTTTTAGCACCGATAAAAGGTGTCTTTATCAGCGCTTTTTGGAGCACTGATTAAAGGGACCCCCCTTTATCTTCGCTGGCTTTAACAAAAGTTTTCTAGAACTGATAAAAGGGGTTTTTTAGCACTGATAAAAGGGGTATTTGTAGTAGTGTATAACAATAACTTCCATTCAAGTATTAAAATGGAACCATATGAAGCGTTATATGAAAAGAGATTTCGTACACCAACTTGTTGGGATGATGTTGGTGAAAGAAAAATCATAGGCCCAAAACCTGTTAAGGAAACAATGGAAAAGGTAAAGATTATCCAAGCCCACATCAAAGAAGCTCAAAGTAGGCGAAATACTATACTGATAACCAAAGGAAGTATTTGGAATTTCAAGTAGGTGATCATGTTTTCTTGAAGGTATCTCCATGGAAGGGTGTTATATGATTCAGTAAGAAGGATAAATTAAGTCCTAGGTATATCAGACCTTTTGAAATTCTAAAATAAATTGGAGTTGTAGTTTACTGTTTGGCAATGCCGCCAAGTCTCTCTAAAGTTCATGATGTGTTCCACGTATCACTATTGAGAAAATACACGCCTGACCCAACACATGTACTCACCTATGAAGAAATAAAACCGGAACCCAATATTTCTTATTACAAAGAGCCTATTAGGATTCTTGATACCAAAGAGCAAGTGTTGAGAAACCGGACGACTCACCTGGTAAAAGTTATTTAGAGAAACTATAAAATGGAAGAGGCAACGTGGGAACCTGATGAACATATAATGAAGAACCACCTAAATATTTTTATTCAGTAATATTCTAGAAATTTTGAGGTTGGAATTATTTAAAGGAGGAAAGAATGTAACACCCCAAGCTTCCACAGTACACTTCTTTTTGAATAATACAATAGCTTGCGCTGCACGTAACCCCGAGTTCTAGCACACCACGACCAATCAAACTAGCTATTTAAAAGGAAGTTATGAATAGTAATATCCAATTTTTGAAATTTTATAAATTTTATTTTTCAAAATGGACTTAATTTTTAGATTTTGAATATCAAAATTAGCTTAGGCTTAATTTTTGGTATTTTTCTAAAAACTTTCAATTTTTGATGAATAGTGAAAAACATTGTGTTATTGTTTAAAACTGACTTTTATTTAAATAATAATTATTTTTATTTAAATTTATTTTAAAGTTAAAATAAATAAATAATACCTATATTAGTATAATTTAATTTATTGGAGTCATTTTATAATAAGATTGTATATAATTTTTTTTTGAACTTTTTAACGTCTTTTACCCACCTTCTAGGCACATTTTAAAATTTTCATAAAACATAATTTTACCACTTATGTGAATTGAATTTCAAAAATTTGAGAGACATGGTTGAAATAAGTAAGTAAAATTTGGTTCAATGGGATGAAAATAATTTTTGGGGGAATAGTAACTTTTGAATTTTATTTACCACAGTTAAAAGTAAATAGGGTAATTAAAGGTAAAAATGATATTATAATTACCCCAAGACATGTCCTAATTCTATTGGATAAGTGTATTTAGACCAAAATCAACCTTAGGAATAAAATATGATCCTTTTTGATCCACTTGGATTAGATTAGGACATTTATTATATTTTATTTAAAGAATAGTTAAAAGTGTTAAATTCAAATTTTAATAACTAAACCATTTTTAATATAGGGTTATAAATAAGATAAATTCAACTATAAATATTCATTATAAATATAAAAATATTCAATACATAATGGTATTTTATTTATAATTTTTAGACATTAAATAATTAAATTTATTTATGACACAATGATGATGCAGTAATTACCTTATTAATGAAAGATTAAAATAATTGATATTATAAATATTAAAATAAATGTAAATTGATACTTTTAATGTATTAAACGAATTTTATAGTTTAATAAGACATGTTAGGGTTTATTAAATGATTTTTTTGAATTAATAAAGTTGTTAATACTTTCACAAAAACCAAATACTAAATAGTGTCAAAATTGACATAAATGAGTTTTTAAAACAAATACTATTTTATTAAATGATATAATACTAATAAAAATATAATATTAGGCCAAAGTACATATATAAGGTTAGATATGTCATTAATGAACCACTTTAGGTTCACTTGAAATTTTATAGTAAGTTTATTTACCCTATAATATAAAAATACAAGGAGACATGGTAAATGTTAAACTATATAACTAAGAGTTAAATATAAAAGATAAGGTCAATATGGTGACCTAAACTTGTCTAAAACCTATTGGTTGAGATTATTTAGACCAATACCCACATTAGTCTCGAAATAAATCCATTTTTAGCTATTAGAAACTGAAAATTATTTTAGAATAAATTAATATTTCAAGTTTTTCCTAAAGTGCCCCTCACCTCTCTTATAAAAGGGTACTTCCCCTTCTCTCAAATTCACACCTCCAAAGCATTTTGTCTCACCCAAAACCTTATAAAATATCCTTCCAACTACTCTCACTACAACCTATGTGCCTTAATTTGATCATAAATCCAACCTAATGAGCCATTTTTTTTAAATCAAAAGGAAGAACCCGAAGAAGAGGTAATTATTTCATCACCTCTTTCAAAGTTATTTTTTATTCCACTTCCTCTTTATTTGTTGTCTACTTAAAAAAATAATAAAACCAATACCTTATAAATACTATTATGTTATTAAAAATATGGTACAACCATATTCATTATTTTATCCATCATATGAATGACGAAGTCACCATACGTGCGTACGTACGACTTACCGTCTCCACGTTGTGGTGTAGTTCGTTATTCAACACTTAATTTTTTAAATGGGTATAATAATGAGTATAATTGATTTAAATATTAAATATAACATGTTTTTTATTATGTATATATAATATACCATCCAACTACATATGATTCTACCATCAATAGAATGATATTGTCGCTCGTGCGTACGTATGACTTACCATCTCCACAACACGATGAGATTTCATTTACCATCATAACCATTCAAGAATAATTTTCATTTGATGATTAAAAATAATATTTAATAACTTAATATCATTATGAATATTAATCAAATACATCCTATCCATAACGAAAATGACTTTCATGACAAAACATATGAAGGAAAACGAATCAGTAACACCTGAAACAATAATACTAATGCAATATTATTAAGAAAGAAATATTAAAGAATCTTATATGATATCATATTTATGTATGTGGTTATTTTATAATTTAATAACAATTATTTAACCATTATACATGTGGTTAACATACCATCGACTAAGGAAAAGTACAAGGTAAGGGTTAATTTTACAATCTCTTCATTATCCAAGGTTGTTTATACATAAATATCTACTGAGACCTCTTTATCATCCACATATGTGTTTCTTAAAAATGTATTTCAAAACATTTTTACTATTTACTAGACTATGGGTTTAAGTAATTTATACCATTTTTTGACTTTTTATAAAATATTTTCAAAGTAATCTTTCTATCGTTTTCCAAACAAGGTACTTTATGATATTTTTAAAAAATTAAGAAAAGAATGTTTTTTAACTTATACGGCAGGTGCATCTATTTTATACCATTATAACACCTTAAAAGCTTCCATTACAAGCTTATAATAATATTTTCAAAATAATTTTTTTCTTTTATAATTACATGAATTTTAAATGATTTCAAAAAATAAAGAGATATTTCTCTCAAATAGTTTTGATTTCATCTATATCAACATCCTTTGTTGAATTTTACGCTTGTTTGAAGTTGATTTATTATGATACAATATTTCATATTGTATTGAAGGTTTTGTGATATGTTTTAATTTGGATGTTATATTTTTATACCATTAATGGTTTATGGTTAAATCATTGACATTTCGTATACTAGTTTTAATACGAATATCTATGTTATGTTTCAATCTTTTCATATGAGGAATGCATTGGACATAGTAAGTGATGGGAAGAGCCCTCTATAGCCCCTCGATGCATCGGTAGGTCTCATGAGAAAAATTAGTGTCTTGGAACAAGGCCTTGACAAAGTTTTATTTGTAGTATTGGAATGAGTCCTTGACTATGTGGTTATGATGTCCGATATTATGCATTCCATCATTATAAAATTAGCTATTGATATTACATGTGATTATTCGACGAGTAAAATATCCATGTAAATAAGTAAATGGAATTATTTGATTTATATTTTCCATATTATACTGAATTTTAAGTTTAAAATTCTTGTGTTTTAGTCTTATATATTTCCTTAAATGTTTATGCTTATTTATGATAGTTTCCACTATATTGTTATCATTACTGAGTATCTGTGCTCACCCCTTTCTTATGTTTTATTTTTTCCAGGATGCAAAGAAGTATATTACAATTAACCTGCAGGAATAGGCTAAGGGATATGAGTGTGTTCATAGGGGACACACTGTTGTTGTTTTTCCATTTCATAATGTAATGTAAAACTTATGTATGTATCTAATAATTCCAAGGATACTAAAATGATTAGTCTTTCGGGACTTGATCTCTTGTGATCATGCCAATGTTATGTAATAATACACCGACTCTAGGTAACTAGGTTCAAGGAATTTCATATTCAACACAAAGAATGGGTGGATTCTATGAATAAGGAGTTGGATCAGATTGAGAAGAATGAATCATGGGAACTTGTTTCACTACCATCAAATAAAAATGTTATTTGAACTAAGTGGGTTTACAGAAACAAGTTAAATGAACATGGAGAAGTTTCAAGAAACAAATAAAGTCTTGTTTGTAAAGTCTATGCACAGTTGGAAGGTATGGATTTTGAAGAAATTTTTGACCTAGTTTCAAGGTTAAAAACTAGTAGAATGTTTCTTTCAGTAGCCGCACATTAGAATTTCAATGTTTATCAGATGAATATAAAGTAATATTTCTTAAATGGTGAGATTGTGGAAGAAGTTTACATTGATAAAATTTGTGGGTTTATACTTGATGAGGATGAAAAAAAAGTTTGTAAATTGAAGAAATATTTTATGGGATGAAACAAGCTTCACAATCATGGTATTCTAAACTTGAAAATTGTTTGAGAATGTTGAAAATTTTCAAAGGAAAAGTTGATAGAAAATTTTAAGTGAAATATTTTGACTCCAAAAATCTATTTTTAATTGTTTATATAGATAATATAATTTTTTTGGGATATAAAAGATGCTTTTAAAACATTTTCTGAGGAAATTAAGAATAATTTTGAAATTTCTATGTTAGGATAATTAACTTTCTTCCTTGGATTACAAGTTCTACAAAAGAAAAAATACATTTTCATATCTCAAGAAAATTATAATAGATAATTGTTAAATAAGTTTGGTATGGAAGCATCCAAAAAATTTTTAACTCCTATTTAAAAGATCAAAAAGTTGAGTAAAGATGAATCCAAAATAAGTTTGAATCAGAAAGACTTTCAGAAGATGATAGGTTGTATTATTTACCTTATAGTCTAAAGGCCTAATATTGTTTATGCTGTGAATTTTTGTGATAGGTATAAAATTAATTCGAAATAATCACATATATTTACAATAAAAATATTTATGAGATATTTCAAAGGAATAAATTCAAATGGGTTATTATACAAAAGAAATAGTGAGATAAAGTTTCATGGTTATACCGATGCCGATTGGGCTGTAGATTGTAATGATAAAAAATCAACCTCGGGAGGAAAATTTTTCTGGGGTGAATGTTGTGTGAGTTGGCATAGTTAGAAACAAATTTTAGTAACTTTGAGAATAGTTGAATCCAAATATGTTGTATCTGCTCAATATTGTACTCAAAATCTGTGGATGAAAGTTTATCTAGAAGATTTGAAAGTAAAAGATTCTAAACCATTGAATATACTTTGTGATAATCAGAGTAAAATAGATATTTCTAAAAATTATATCCAATATTCAAGATCAAAACACATTTATATAAAGTTAAACTTTATAAAAGGTAAATTTTTTATTGGAAATGTTTTACTAGAATACATTTCAATAAAGTATCAGATTGCTGATATCTTTACAAAAGCGATGCCAAAAGAAAAGTCTGTTAAATTGAGGCTAAAACTTCTTGTTTAGACTCCTACCATGTATTCCTAAACCTCATAAGTAATAACCCCACCATTTTTGGATTATGTTGAAAAAGGGTGTAACACCCCAAGATTTCATAGTATGTTATCTCTTCAAAGTAATTCAATAACTTTCCCTACACACAACACCGAGTTTGAGCACACCACGACTTACCAAACTAGCCGTTCAAAAAGCAGTTATGAATAGTATTAACTGAATTTTGAATTTTATATACTCCATATAATTTTATATTCTATATTATGTTTTTCTTAGACATAATATAATAACAAGTTCATTTTTTTTTTCAGATAAAAGAAGTATTTTTCAAAAAATGCAATTTTACCGCCTTTTAATGGATAACCTTTTTTTTAAAACCAATATTTGAAACTTTTATACATTGAATTTAAATAAATTAAATTATTCTTTATAATAGGGACATAAAAATTTAGTTTGGATAAATTTTGGTACTTTTTTGATAACTTTCATATTTTGATTAATAGTGAAAAATACTAAATTTTAATTGAAAATAACTTTTTTAATCGAAATAATTTATTGTGGTAAATTATAAATTTGAGTGATTTTAAAGTATAATTATATTATATTTTTATAATTTAATATAATTAAGGTCATTGTATGTAATTTCACATTTAAACTGGATATAAACAAGAGTCAATCTTTTGATAGTTATTATTTCTTAAAAACATGTTTTTTGTTTTGACAATGAGAATTAATTTTAAATTAATTTATGCCACTTATGTATTTTGAATTTGGAAAAATGGATTCCATATTTGGAATCAGGAGGTCCAAATTGTATAAATAGGTAACTTTTATTTTTATAAATTTTGAATATTCACTTCAGTAAATATTTTATTTACCATGGTTAAAGGGTAGATCTGGTAAATAAAGGTAAACAAATATTATAATAATAATATTAAATTACCCTAACACATGTCCTAACCATATTTAATGATACATGTCCTTCCATGGTAATCCTTGGGTTGATTTTGGGATCCCATGGAGCCACTTGAGAGTGATAATGACACTTTATATTAATTACTTTAAAGTAAAGACAAAAATGACATAAACAAATATATTTTAGTAATTTTTTTAAATGGGGTTATTTAAGTTATCTTTTCGACTATAAATATTTATTTGAAATATAAAAATATTTCCTACATCATGGTATTTTTTTATAATTTTTATACATCAGATAAATAAAATTATTTATGACATAATAATGATGCAATGTTTACCTCATTAATGAATGATTTAAATAAATGAGATTATAAAAATTAAACAAATATAAAAAACCGATCAAATTCTTATTGGATGATTTTATTTAGAACATGAGTCATATTATCTTCTACATTAATGACTCTTGGACCTTTAGAAACTGAAAATCATTATATAATAAAATAATATTTTCAAACTTTCCTAAAGAGCCCCTCCCCTCCCCTATAAAAATCCATCACCTATAACCCATTAATCACACCTATAAAGCCCCTTGGATCATACAAAATCTTCCCAATTAATCTCCCCACATCCCTATATTCCTCTTATAAGAATTACCTTAAGTATAAGACACTTCAAGGAAGCCTTTTGGTTCAAACCAAATGGAGTTACCTGATTTAAAGGTAACATCTCCTCTTAAGTTCTTTTCTTTTATTTTACTTCTCCAACCCCCTAAACTCTCTTTATTAATTTATTTTATAACAACACTAGTATCCTAAATATACTAGAATTTTTTTATGAGAATTATTCAAACTACACTTACACACACCTCTATCTAATGGGTATAGAAAATAATGTTTCCGTGGACGGCGAACTACTGCCTCACGAAACAATGATTGTTCAATCTTCTACTACCACCTCTTATGATAGCCATTATGATGAAACTTTAATTATATATGATATTTATGATATTTATTTTATCTATAATCTTCTTTAATTATATTTTATAGCATAACTTTATTCTTTTCATGTTTTATATATACGATAATTTCATTTGAGGAAGTGCGGGCTACCGCCCCCTCAAAGTGATATGACTCGTTCATACCATACATAGAACATATAAAGGAAGGTGTTAATGAAATTAAGTAATGTATATAATATATTATATTATATGTTAATAATAATATACCTATGTATAATTTGGTTTTATTTCCTTTTAAAATAAAAAATGAAATAGAAGTAGCATTCGTGTGTACGTACGGATTACCGTCTCCACGAACGCGATGAGATTCATTACCCATCATAAAAATTCAATAAAAATTTTCATTTTATTATTAAAAATAATGTTTAAGAACTTATTATAATTCTGGATATGAATCACATACATACTATCCATAACAAACACGACTTATGTAACAAAACATATAAAGGAAAACGAATCAGTTAACACCCGAAACAATAATACTACTAAAATATTATTAACAAAGCAGTATTAGAAGATCATATATGATATCATATTTATGTATGTGGTTATTTTATAATTTAATAAAAATTATTTAACTATTATACATGAGGTTAAGGTACCCTCGACCAAGGAAAAGTACAAGGTAAGGGTTAATTCCTCAATCTCATTATTATCCTAGATTGTTTATGTGTAAGTATTTTTTTGGAAATATTTATTATCCACGTTAATGCTTCATAAAATAATTTTTAAAAATGATTATTTTAAGGTAATATTTAACTAAAACATCATTTTAAATGTTTTAAATATTTATTATTATAAATATTTCGCATTAATTTCCATGATTTCAAAATTGTTTTAAAGATTTATTTATATGGACATGAATGTTTTAAAATCTTAATTCCTTTAAAAAGTTTCAAATTGGTATGAGACACTTTAATTCAAAAATATATTTTAAAAACCTTCCTTTATAAATTATGATACTTTTAAATGATTTCATGAAAAAAGGTATTTCTATCAAAGGGTTTTACTGATTATTTTCAACTATGTCAACATCAATTTTGGATATTATTCTTGATTGAGGTTGATTTATTATAAATACAATATTCAATATTGTATTGAATGAGTTATGATATGTTTGACTATGAATGTTCTATTTTTATACCATTCATGGTTTATGATTGAAGTATTGTCATTTCGTATGCTAGTTTTAATATGAATGTTTATGTTATGATTCAACATTTTCATATAAGGAATGCAGTGGACTTAGTAAGTGATGGGTGGGTCCCGCTATAGCCCCTCGATGCATTGGCAGGTCTCATGAGACAAACTAGTGTCTTGGAACAAGGCCTTGAGAAAAATTTTATTTGTAGTCTTGGCATGAGGCCTTGATTATGTGGTAATGATGTCCGGCGTTAGGCATTCCTTCATTATGAAATTAGTTATTACATATGATTATTAGACTAGTAAAATATCCATGTGCATGTTTATATGGTGATGTTTGATTTATTTTTTCCATATTATGTTCAAGATTATGTTTAAAAAGGATTTTGTTTTTATTACACATCTTTCCTTAAAAGTTTATATCTTTCGCTAAATAATTTACCCTTAATGATCATATGAGCTCACCTATTTTTTATGTTTTATTTTCCTAGGATTCCAAGAAGTGTATTATGATTTATATGAAGGCTTAAGCTAGAATAATAATGGAATTATCAAAGGATTATATATGTTTTATTTTGTGTAAGAAACTGTAATGTAAATTTCATGTATGTAATCTATTTTCCAAGACTACTAAACTAATCTGTCCTTCAGGACATGATTCCTTGTAATCATACCAATGTATTAAGATAATGCACCGAATCTAGGCTTTTGGTGTCGGGGAGTTATAGTTGGTATCATAGAAAGTTAAACAATAACCTAGGAAACTAGATTTAGAAAAACTCTGATTAGATAACATTACCCTAAGACAGACTTTGAGGATTAGTATAGAAGAAAATCCTAGAATTTTGGCAATGTAGATATTTTTTGAATTTTAAAAACAATACATCCCTCTCTGGATACGAGTAGTTAGAGGCGCCTATGGCAGAGATGTACCTAGGAGTGAAAACTATGACAAGGAGTTTCAGGCTTGACCTAGGGTATCCTGGTACACAACAATGGGCCTTACTGCACTCTTGGTTATGAAATTCCCAGGGGATATACTTTGGATAATTCACATTTTCTTTACAATCCATTATTAAGGATTTAGGAGTAAATAATTCCTCAAAGAAACATTTTTTTTATGATTATATATTATATGCATAATATTTTCAATTTATATTATGTATTTTACAAGTTTGAAATTATGCATTGTGATTCATAAACTAACCTAGTGTATTCCATTATTTAGAAATGGAACCCAGTAGATGGAATGAGAACTCCAGTAATACGTATGATCCAAAGAGTAATAAGGATCATATATTTCATGTAATTAAGCCAACATTTAGAAAGGAAATAGTCTCCCATGTATTATCATCACATAAAGAAATAGTATCATGTGTTAATAAGATAAGTAAATAATTCTATGAGTCTTATGGCTTTGAAGGGAAGCTATAGAAGAAAAGGATGGTAGCGAGAAAGATGGATAAAGGGAATAAGGGAAAGAAGGATTTTTCCATATGTGATAACTGTGGAAAGAATCACCTTGGTAAATTATTAAAGGGAATGGGAGTTTTTTATAAGTGTGGAGAAAAAGGACACCAAGTACGTGATTGCAAGGGTAAGAAAAATGTTTCAAATGTACAATGCTTCATCTGCAAGGAGTTGGGACACTACGTGAATCAGTGTCCCAAATGACGCTGTTAGATAATAATCAAGTTATTATATTACCATAGATGAAGAGTAATGACTAGTGTTCTTATATTGATATTAAAGATTTATGTCATTTTAGTGTTGTATCAATGATGTACTGGTTATAATAATTATGGAGTATATAAGGATTGTACTATAGTACTATTTCATTAAGGATTTGAGATTGTGTGGTACCAAGAAAAGTGACTCAATAATAATTTAAACTTTTTGGAAAATAAATGGTTGAAGGAAAGATAAAATTTAATATGGTCCTGATACTGTGGTATTGATTTTGAAGAAAGATATGTTTGATTTGGATAAATTATATTTGATATTATTGAGTGCCTTAGAACTAATTAATGGGTTTTTTATTCCATCATTGTTGGTGATTAAAAAATTTTTAGATTTAAGGAGTATATTCATTATTCTATGATTTACATAAGGAATAAAGAAGTACATACCTATTCAAATATGGTTTTTTGGAAATTTATTTTATTACCACATTTTAAGAGAATACAGGATGAAGGTATTCACATGTATATTATGTGGCCTTCGTTATAAATTTTGGACTGTGAGTTCGGACAGAAGTATTGTGGATACGTATAAAGGTTGGAATAGATTAAGTTTGACATTGAATAATATTTTTAAGGTTAAATCATTTATTATGATTATTTTTGGATTTTCATAAAAAGGACAACCCAGAGGCCGAGAGACAAACCACCGCGTCCAACAAGGCCATGAGACTTGAACCCACAACTGAAGGGCGACAAGGGTACATCACCTACCACTGGCCTACATGATGTCCTAGTTTGTATAATGTATTTTTTTTAAATAGTCTAACAAATTAATTATAAATTAATTAATTTTGGAACCCCATATGATTATAATAAATAGAATATTTTTTAATTCTATTATCTTTTGGAGTGAAAGATGAGTTTGTGGTAGGAATTAGTTGAAGGATGAAACTCTACTTGTCAAGTATATTTTTTTATCTTATTATATGAATAAATTAATTCTTAAACTTTAGGGAAGGGGTCATAAAACCAAAAATGTGTTATCCTAATACCTTATGTTTTTTTGAACAGATGATATTTTAAATCATCATAGATTGATTGCTTTGAGGCCCTCAATTTCACACTTGTTTGTAATTGATTACTGCAATCACTCCATATAAATATTTATGTTTTTACTCCAATTATGTGTCTCTAATTACCATCAATGTTCTCTTAATCAAGATCATAATTTGGTGGTTACTTTTTCATTTCTCTTTCCCTCTTATTAAGTCTAAATTTCATTAACCCAATTTTTGATGTGGGTTTTCCACAAAGGTATTTTTATATTTTCAACCTTTAATTTTAAAAGAAAAATTTCAAATTGCGAGGATGTAATTTATTTAATTAGGGGAGAATGTAACACCCCAAGATTTCATAGTACATTATCTCTTCAAAGTAATTCAATAAGTTGCGCTTTACATAACACTGAGTTTGAGCGCACCACGAATTACCAAACTAGCCGTTCAAAAAGCAGTTATGAATAGTATTAACTAAAATTTGAATTTTATATACTCCATATAATTTTAGATTCCATATTATTTATTTCTTAGACATAATATAAGAACAAATTCATTTTTCAGATAAAAGACGTATTTTTCAAAAAATGCAATTTTACCACCTTTTAATGGAGAACCTTTTTGAAAACCAATACTTGACACTTTTATATATTCAATTTAATGAAATTAAATTATTATTTAAAATAGGGACATAAAAATTTAGTTTGGATAATTTTTTGGTACTTTTCTGATAACTTTTATATTTTGATTAATAGTGAAATATACTAAATTTTAATTGAAAACAACTTTTTTAATCGAAATAATATATAGTGTTAAATTATAAATTTGAGTGGTTTTAAAGTATAATTAGATTATATTTTTATCATTTAATATAATTAAGGTCATTTTATATAATTTCACATTTAAACTGGACATAAACAAGTGTCAATATTTTGATAGTTATTATTTCTTAAAAACACGTTTTTTGTTTTGACAATGAGAATTAATTTTAAATTAATTTATATCACTTTTGTGATTTGAATTTGGAAAAATGGATTCCATATTTAAAATCATGAGGTCCAAATTGTTTAAATAGGTAACTTTTATTTTTATACATTATGAATATTTACTTCAGTAAATATTTTATTTACCATGGTTAAAGGGTAAATCTGGTAAATAAGGTTAAAAAATATTATTATAATAATATTAAATTACCATAACATGTGTAATAACCCTATTTAATGATACATGTCCGACCATGGGAATCCCTGGGTCGATTTTGGGACCCCATGAAGCCACTTTAGAGTGATAATGATACTTTATATTAACTAATTTAAAGTAAAGACAAAAATGACATAAACATATATCTTTTAGTAAAACAATATTTAAATGGGGTTATATAAGTTATATTTTAAACTATAAATATTTATTTGAAATACAAAAATATTTCTTACATCATGGAATTTATTTATAATTTTTAGAAATCAAATAAATAAAATTATTTATGACACAATAATGATGCAGTGTTTACCTCATTAATGAATGATTTAAATAAATGAGATTATAAAAATTAAAATAATATCCAAAACCTATCCAATTATTATTGGATGATTTTATTTCGAAAATTAGTCATCTTATATTCTACGTTAATGAGTTTTGGACCTTTAGAAACCAAAAATCATTATATAATAAAATAATATTTTCAACCTTTCTAAAGAGCCCCTCCTCTCCCTTATAAAAAGCCATCACCTATAACCCATTACTCACACCTCTCAAGCCCCTTGTATCATCCAAAATCTACCCAATTAATCTCTATAAATCCATATCTTCCTATTATAATCCTCACCTTAGGCAGAAGGCACTTCAATGAAGCCTTTTAGTTCAAACCAAAGGGAGTTACCCGATTTGAAGGTAACATCTCCTCTTAAGTTCTTTTCTTTTATTTTACTTCGGCAACCCCCAAAATCTCTTAATTAATTTATTTTATAACAAAAACTGTATCCTAAATATACTAGGTTTTTTTTATGATAATTATTTGAACTAAACTTACATACACCTCCATCTAATGGGTATAGAACATAATGTTTCTGTGGATGACAAACTGCTACCTCACGAAATGATGATTATTCAATCTTTTATTACCACCTCTTATGGTGGCCATTATGATGGAACTGTAATTATATATGATATTTATGATATTTATTTTACCTAAAATCTTCTTTAATTCTCTTTTATAGCATAACTTTATTCTTTTCATGTTGTATATATATGATAATTTCATTAGAGGAAGTGCGGACTACCGCCCCCTCAAATTGATATGACTCGTTCATACCATACATGGAATGTATAAAGGATGGTATTAATGAACTTACATAATGTATATAAAATATTATATTATACTAGAATAATAATATACCTATGTATCATTTGGTTTTATTTCCTTTTAAAATTAAATAATGAAATGGAAGCAGCGTTCGTGCGTACGTACGGATTACCGTCTCCACGAACGCGATGAGATTCATTCCCCATCGCAACCATTCAAGAATAATTTTCATTTGATTATTAAAAATAATGTTTAATAACTTAATATAATTCTGGATATTAATAAAATATATCCTATCCATAACAAACATGGCTTATGTAACAAAAAATATAAAGGAAAATGAATCAGTTAACACCCGAAACAATGATACCACTGAAATATTATTAACAAATAAATATTAAAAGATCATATATGATATCATATTTATTTATGTGGTTCTTTTATAATTTAAGAAAAATTATTTAAATATTATACAGGAGGTTAAGGTACCCTCAACCAAGGAAAAGTACAAGGTAAGGGTTAATTCTTCAATCTCATTATTATCCGAGATTGTTTATGTGTAAGTATTTTCTGAGAAATATTTATTATCCATGTCCATATTTCATAAAAGAAATTTTAAAATTATTATTTTAAGGTACTCTTTAACTAAAAAATCATTTTAAATGTTTTAAATATTTATTCTTATAAATCTTTCTCATTAATGTCCATGTTTTCAAAATGGTTTTAAGGATTTATTTATATGAACATGAATGTTTTAAAATGTTAATTCCTTTTAAAAACTTTCAAAGTGGTATGGGACAATTTAATTCAAAAATATCTTTTAAACACCTTCCTTTATAAATTGTGAGACTTTTAAATGATTTCATGAAAAAAAGGTACTTCTCTCAAAGGGTTTTACTGATTATTTTCAACTATGTCATCATCCTTTTTGGATATTATTCTTGATTGAGGTTGATTTATTATAAATAAAAACTTCAATATTGTATTGAATGAGTTATGATATGTTTTACTGTGAATGTTCTATTTTTATACCATTCAAAGTTTATGATTTAAGTATTGACATTTCGTATGCTAGTTTTAATACGAATGTTTATGTTATGTTTCAATATTTTCATATGAGGAATGTAGTGGACATAGTAAGTGATGGGTGGGGCCTGCTATAGCCCCTTGATTCATCGGTAGGTCTCATGAGACAAACTAGTGTCTTGGCACAAGGCCTTGACAAAAATTTTATTTGTAGTCTTGGCATGTGGCCTTAACTATGTGGTAATGATGTCCGACGTTAGGCATTACCTCATTATGAAATTAGTTATTACATGTGATTATTTGACTATTAGAATTTCCATGTGCATGTTTATATGGCGATGTTTGATTTATTTTTTCCATATTATGTTCAAGATTATGTTTAAAAACGATTTTGTTTTTATTACACATCTTGCCTTAAAAGTTTATAGCTTCTGCTAAATCATTTACCCTTACTGAGAATTTGAGCTCACCCATTTCTTATGTTTTATTTTCCTAGGATGCCAAGAAGTGTATTATGATTTATATGAAGGTTTAAGCTAAAAGAATAATGGAATTATCAAAGGATTAACTATGTTGTATTTTATGATAGAAATTGTAATGTAAAGTTCATGTATGTAATTTATTTTCCAAGGCTGCTAAACTGATCGGTCCTTCGGGACATGATTACTTATAATCATCCCAATGTATTAAAATAATGCACCGACTCTAGGCTTCTGGGTTTGGGGAGTTACGATTGGTATCATATAAATTTTAACAATAACCTTGGAAACTAGATTTAGAAAAATTTTTATTAGAGAAAATTACCCTAAGATAGCCTTTGAGGATTAGTATAGAAGAACTTCCTAGAATTTTGGTAATGTAGATATTTTGTGAATTTTCCAAACAATACATCCCTGTTTGGATATGAGTAGGTAGAGACAGATCTGGCATAGATGTACCTAGGAGTGAAAACTCTAACAAGGAGTTTTGAGCTTGACCCGGGGTATCTTGGTACACGACAATGAGCCTTGTTTCACTCTTAGTTATGACATTCTCAGGGGATATGCTTTAGATAATTCACATTTTCTTTACAAGCCATTATTAAGGATTTAGAAGTAAATACTTACTTAAATAAGTTTTTTATGATTATAGATTATATGCACAATCTTTTCTATTTTTTTCAGGTATTTTACAAGTTTTTAATTATGCATTGCGATTCATAAACTAACCTAGTGTATGTCATTATTTAGAAATGGCACCCATTATATGGAATGAGAACTCCAACAATATTCATGATCCAAAGAGTAAGAAGGATGATATCTTTCATGGTATTAAGCTAACATTTAGAAAGTAAATATTCTCCCATGTATTGTCATTATATAAATAAATAATATCATGTGTTAATAAGATAAGTAATGAATTGTTTGAGTCCTATGAATTTGGAGGGAAGCCAGAGAAGAAAAGGATGATAGAGATAAAGATTGATAAATGGAATAAGGGAAAGAAAGATTTTCCCATATGTGATAACTGTGGAAAGAATCACCTTGGTAAATGATTGAAGGGAATGAGAGTTTTTTATAAGTGTAGAGAAAAAGAACCCCAAGTACATGATTTCAAGGGTAAGAAAAATATTTCAAATGTATAATGCTTCATCTGCAAGGAGTTGGGACACTACGCGAATCAGTGTCTGAATCATCAGAGTATACCGAAAATGATGTTGTTAGATAATAATAAAGTTATGATATTACCATAGATGAAGAGTAATTACTAGTGTTATTATATTGATATTAAAGAATTATGTCATTTGAGTGTTGTATCAATGATGTACTGGTTATAATAATTATGGAGTATATAAGGATTGTAATGTAGTACTATTTCATTAAGGATTTGAGATTGTGTGGTACCAAGAAAAGGGACTCAATAACAAGTTAAACTTTTTGGAAAATACATGGTTGAAGGAAATATAAACTTTAATATGGTCCTGATACCGTGCTATTGATTTTGTAATAAGAGATGATTGATTTGGATAAATTATATTGGATATTATTGACTACCTTGTAACTAATTAATGGTTTTTTATTCCATCATTGTTGGTGATTATAACATTTTTGGATTTAAGGAGTATATCCATTATTCTATGATTTACAGAAGGAATAAGGAATTACATACCTATTCAAATATGGTTTTTTGGAAATTCATTTTATTACCACATTTTAAGAGAATACACAATGAAGGTATTCACATGTATATTATGTGACCTTCCTTATAAATTTTGGTCTGTGAGTTCAGAAAAAAGTATAGTGGATAAGTCTAAAGGTTGGAATAGATTAAGCTTGACAGTGGATACTATTGTTAAAGTTAAATCATTTCTTATGATTATTTTTGGATTTTCATAAAAAGGACAACCTGAAGGTCAGGCGACAAACCACCGCGTCCAGCAAGGCCATGAGACTTGAACCCGCAATCGAAGGGCGAAAAGGGTACATCACCTAACACTGGCCTACGTGATATCCGATTTTGTATAATGTAGTTTTTTAAATATTCTGAAAAATTAATTATAAATTCATTATTTTTTGAACCCTATACGATTAGGATAAATAGAATATTTTTGAATTCTATTATCTTTTGGAGTGAAAGATGAGTTTTTGGTAGAAATTAGTTAAAGTATGAAACTATACTTGTCAAGTATATATTTTTCCTATTATTATATGAATAATTTAATTATTAAACTTTAGGGAAAGGATCATAAAAAAAATGTGTTATACTAATACCTTATGTTTTGTTGAATAGATGATATTTTAAATCATCATAGATTGATGGATTTGAGGCCCTAAATTTTACACTTGTTTGTAATTGATGACCTTAATCACTCCCTATAAATATTTACATTTTCATCCAATTATGTGTCTCTAATTTTCATCAATGTTCTCATAATCGAGATCATACTTTTTTGGTGACTTTTTCATTTCTATTTCCCTCTTATTAAGACTAAATTTCATTAACCCAATTTCCGATGTGGGTTTTCCACAAAGGTATTTTTCTATTTTTATGCTTTTATTTTTAGAGGAAAATTTAAAATTGAGAGGAGGTAATTTATTTAAGTAGGATAGAATTTAATACCCCAAGATTTTATAGTACGTTATCTCTTCAAAGTAATTCAATAACTTGCGCTACACACAACAACGAGTTCGAGTGCACCACAACTTACCAAACTAGCCATTCAAAAAGTGGTTATGAATAGTATTAAATAAATTTTGAATTTTATGTAATCCATATAATTTTATATTCCATATTATGTGTTTCTTAGACATAATATAAGAACAAATTCATTTTTTTCAGATATAAGAAGTATGTTTCAAAAAATGCAATTTTACTGCCTTTTAATGGAGAACCTTTTTTAAAACCAATATTTGACAGTTTTATATATTAAATTTAATAAAATTAAATTATTCTTTATAATAGGGACATAAAAATTTAGTTTAGATAAATTTTTGGTACTTTTCTGATAACTTTCATATTTCGATTAATAGTGAAAACTATTAAATTTTAATTGAAAACAACTTTTTTAATCGAAATAATGTATAGTGTTAAATTATACATTTGAGTGGGTTTAAAGTATAATTATATTATATTTTTATCATATAATATAATTAATATCATTGGATGTAATTTCAAATTTAAACTAGACATAAACAAGTGTCAATCTTTTGATAGTTATTATTTCTTAAAAACACATTTTTTTTGTTTTGACAACAAGAATTAATTTTAAATTAATTTCTCTCAATATTGTGATTTGAATTTGGAAAAATGGATTCCATATTTTTAATCATGATGTCCAAATTGTTTAAATAGGTAACTTTTATTTTTATACATTATGAATATTTACTTCAGTAAATCTTTTATTTACCATGGTTAAAGGGTAAATCTGGTAAATAAGGTTAAAAAAATATTATTAAATTAATATTAAATTACCCTAACAGATGTCCTAACCCTATTTAATGATACATGTATGACCATGGTCATCCTTGGGTAGATTTTGGGACCCCATGGAGCCACTTGGGAGTGATAATGATACTTTATATTAATTAATTTAAAGTAAAGACAAAAATGACATAACATATATATTTTAGTAATTTTTTTAAATGAGGTTATATTAGTTATATTTTAGACTATAATTATTTATTTTAAATAAAAAAATATTTCCTACATCATGATTTTTTTTTATAATTTTTATACATCAAATAAATAAAATTATTTATTACACAATAATGATGATGTGTTTACCTCATTAATGAATGATTTAAATAAATGAGATTATAAAAATTAAAACAATATCCAAAACTAGTCCAATTATTATTGGATAATTTTATTTCAAATATGAGTCATCTTATATTCTACTTTAATGAGTTTTGGACCTTTAGAATCCAAAAATAATTATATAATAAAATAATATTTTCAAGATTTCCTGAAGCGCCCCTCCCCTCCCTTATAAAAATCCATCACCTATAACCCATTACTCACACCTCTCAATCCCCTTGGATCATCCAACCTATTCCAAATGAATCTCACTAAATCTTTATCTTCCTATTATAAGCCTTACCTTAGGCAGAAAACACTTCAATGAAGCCTTTTGGTTCAAACCAAAGCGAGTTACCCGATTTAAAGGTAACATCTCCTCTTAAGTTCTTTTCTTTTATTTTACTTCTCCAATCCCATAAACTCTCTTTATTCATTTATTTTATAACAAAACAAGTATCCTAAATATACTATTTTGTTTTTATGAGAAGTATTCTAACTACACTTACACACACCTCCATCTAATGGGTATAGAACATAATGTTTTTGTGGACGACGAACTACTGCCTCACGAAATGATGATTGTTCAATTTTCTACTACCATCTCTTATGGTGGACATTATGATGGAACTATAATTATATATTATATATATGATATTTATTTTATCTATAATATTCTTTAATTCTATTTTATAGCATAAATTTATTCTTTTCATGTTGTATATATACGATAATTTCATTTGAGGAAGTGCGGACTACCGCCCCCTCAAAGTGATACGACTCGTTCATACCATACATGGAACGTATAAAGTATGGTGTTAATGAAATTATGTAACACATATAAAATATTATATTTTACTGTAATAAAAATATACCTATTTATCATTTGGGTTTCTTTCCTTTTAAAATAAAAAAATTAAATGGAAGTACCATTCGTGCTTACGTACGGATTACCGTCTCCATGAACGCGATGAGATTCATTCCCCATCATAAAAATTCAAGAATAAATTTCTTTTGATTATTAAAAATAATGTTTAATAACTTAATATCATTCTGGATATGAATCAAATACATCCTATCCATAACAAACACGGCTTACGTAACAAAACATATAAAGGAAAATGAATCAGTTAACACTCGAAACAATGATACTACTGAAATATTATTAACAAAGAAATATTAGAAGATCATATATGATATCATATTTATTTATGTGGTTCTTTTATAATTTAATAAAAATTATTTAACTATTATACATGAGGTTAAGGTACCCTCGACCAAGGAAAAGTTCAAGATAAGGGTTAATTCCTCAATCTCATTATTATCCTAGATTGTTTATGTGTAAGTATTTTCTAGGAAATATTTATTATCCATGTCCATATTTCATAGAATAATTTTTCAAAATTATTATTTTAAGGTAATATTTATCTAAATCATCATTTTAAATGTTTTAAATATTTATTCTTATAAATATTTCTCATTAATGTCCATGTTTTCAAAATGGTTTTAAAGATTTATTTATATGGAAACGAATGTTTTAAAATGTTAATTAATTTAAAAAGTTTCAAAGTGGTATGTGAAACTTTAATTCAAAAATATATTTTAAATTCCTTCCTTTATCAATTATGAGACTTTTAAATGATTTCATGAAAAAAGGTATTTCTCTCAAAGGGTTTTACTGATTATTTTCAACTATGTCAACATCCTTTTTGGATATTATTCTTGATTGTGGATGATTTATTATAAATACAATATTCAATATTGTATTGAATGAGTTATGATATGTTTGACTATGGATGTTCTATTTTTATACCATTCATGGTTTATGATTGAAGTATCGACATTTCGTATGCTAGTTTTAATACAAATGTTTATGTTATATTTCAACATTTTCATATGAGGAATATAGTAGACTTAGTAAGTTATGGGTGGGGCCTTCTATAGACCCTCGATACATCGGTAGGTCTCATGAGACAAACTAGTGTCTTGGCATAAGGCCTTGAAAAAAAGTTTCTTTGTAGTCTTGGCATGGGGCCTTGACTATGTGGTAGTGATGTCCGACATTAGGCATTCCCTCATTATAAAATTAGTTATTAAATGTTATTATTTTAATAATATAATATCCATTTTCATGTTTATATGGTTATGTTTGAATTATTTTTTCCATATTATGTTTAAAAAGGATGTTGCTTTTATTACATATCTTACCTTAAAAGTTTATAGATTCTGCTAAATCATTTACCCTTACTGAGCATCTGATCTCACCCCTTTATTATTTTTTATTTTCCTAGGATGACAAGAAGTTTATTATAATTTATATGCCAGTTTAATCTATAAGAATAATGGAATTATCAAAGGATTATCTATGTTGTATTATATGTTAGAAATTTTAATTTAAAGTTCATGTATGTAATCTATTTTCCAAGACTGATAAACTGATCAGTCCTTTGGGACATGATTTCTTATAATCATGACAATGTATTAAAATAATGCATTAACTCTATGTTTCTGGGGTTGGGGAGTTACAAAGGGGGAGATAGAGTAACAAATTTTTTACTTTGTAATAAGTTTTTAATTGTCTTTCTTAAATTAATTTGAAGTTTTGGTTATCATAAAATAGGGGAGTGAAAAAGAAAATTGATAGAAAAAAAAGTGAGAGAAAAATAAAAGTGATAAGGGAAAAGATAAAAGTGATGGGGAGTTTATATTTACATGGACACAAAATTTTCTTTCCACAAAGAGATGAAATTCCTTCAAAAAATTACTTTATCCATTAGTGTGGTGTCACGACACTCTCCTTTGATAAATTATATGTTTTTTATGATAGTTAAAAAACTTGAGTTGTTTACAAGAGTTGAGTTGTTAAAAAAAATTCTGAGAGTTTGAAAAGTTGTTAACAAGTGTTGTCAATAAATCAAAAGGGGGATATTGAAGAACCTTTATGGTGTTTTGTTTTAACAAAGTTCTATATTTGTTGAAAAAAAATTTTATTTGTAAAAGAATGTTTTTTATTCAATAATCTGACCAATATCTATCATAATGAAGATTCATTAGACTTAGAATATCATATTCATAATATCTATCTTAATGAAGATTCATTATACTTAGAGTATCATATTCATCTGCATCAGTTTCAGATCGTTGGATCCAAAAGAATCATAGGTAGAAATTATTTTTCTTTGAAAAATTTCCTCTTCTATAATTAGACAAATAAAGTAGTTTCTGAGTTATAAAGACAAAATTAGCTGAGTGAAGAAGTTTTATTGTTGTTGGAGTGTTTTTAAAGAAGAATGTGAATTCATGAGTAATAAAATTTTCATACTTTTTAAAATCACATCAAACAATCCTTTGTTGATCAAGAATTTATCACAAATCATGAAAAATTTCTTGATAAAATCATTTGAAGAAATGGTGGATAGGTTTGAATAAATTAAAAAATGCAGAGTGAAGAATTCCATCTTAATGAGATTTCCATCAGATTGGCAAAATCCATCGTAATGGGATTTCCATTGTAATGGTATTTCCATCATAATGCGATTTTCATCATAATGATCCAATAATAAAATATAATTCATAATTAGATGAGAAAGAAATAGATATTTTAATGAGATAAGAAAGAAATAAAAATCATAATGAGTTGAGAAGGAAATAGATTGTAATGAGCTGGCAAGGAAACAAAATCATAACGAGTTGATTACAAATAAGACTCAAAAATAAAATTCTAGAAGTTTTATGAAGAGTTTAAGAAGTAAAACTTGAAATTCAATTTTGCATAAATCTCAGAGAAATATAAGGAGGATTGAAGAAGTCAAAGTTGATGTTTAAATGCAAGAGATATTCAAAGATTTTGAAATTTGAGGAAGCAGGGAAAGTTTAAAAGTTTCCCACTTTTGTTTTTTGAGTTTCCTATAAATACTTGCTTAGATATTTCATTCATATAGAAATTTCACATAAGCAAAAAAGTCAGAGCACTGAAGAAATCAAGTGAAAGTAATTTCCAGTCATAGATCTCATGAGGAGGATCAGAAAACTGAATGTTTGTTTACCATATTGAGCATGATCGTATTGAGAATATCATATTGAGTTGATTGTATTGAGAAGATCATATTGAGTCAATTTTATTGAGAATACTGTATCAAGTCAATCAGACTGAGAAAGATCGTATTGAGAATTTGAGTAGAGTTTGAGTTTTTAAAATTGATAATGAGCTCATTATATTGAGTCCATCGTATCGAGAGAATCAGATCCAGAATCATCATATTAAGAGAATCAGATCCAGACTCATCATATTGAGAGAATTATATCCAGAATCATCGAATTGAGAAAATTAGATCCATCCAAATTAGACTAAGGATTTAGAATGAGAAAATTTGGAGCACTTTCAACAAATATTTATTCTTTTATTTGGATTAATTATTTTATAAGAAATCATTGTAAACTGGAAGGATTAAGTACAATATTTTCTACTAGGAGATAGAAGGTGTCTAATGGGATTTGGCGTAAGTTTTATTCACTTATTCATGATATTGTATTTCTATGGACCCATGGGAGTGGATATGGAAAGGATGTAGGTTCTCACACTAAGGCTGAACCTTGTAAATATTGTGCGCTTTACTTGATTTCCTACTTTTTCATGAATACGTATTTACTAAAATTCGATAAGGAAATAAATCTTAACAATTTATAGGGGTTACGTTTCTAAATTTTTTGAAACTTATAAAAAGTGAACAATTGATTCAACCCCCTTCTTAGTTGTTATTGATCCTTTGAAACTTCACTTTTATTAAGCATGATAAGGTGAATAAGGAAATATAACCAATTATAATTTAATTTATCACTAAACTAGTCCAAGTGATATATATAAATATATAATTTCCATAACATGCATTAAAATGTTTATTAATTATGAAGGAATAGTTACCTTATTAAAGGTCAAGTCATAAGAACCCCAACGACACCATAGATAGACCCAACAAGGGTCACCAAGGAATAAATGAAGAACATACCCTAATTGGGTAGTTTTTATTGAGGTATTAACCTCCAACGATGTTAAGTAATATCAGTAGGTCTATATAAAATAATCTAGACAATTTAATTCAAGGCAGATGAATTTAAGGGGGGCAATGCCAAGTGAAACCAACATATGCAGAACAAAAAAAATTATAGATGGAAATAATTTAAGGGATGATTCATAACTACCTACCTTATTCCTATAGTAGATTCCTTATCTATTATTTACCCTTAGTTTTTATTAGATTGTAAGGAAAAGAGAGAATAGATGAACACCTTGAAAATAAGGAATATGATCTTGTACCAAAATATCATCGTCAATAGAAAGAAAAATAAATAAAGGATCCTAAGGTGTGAAGAACTTACCGAGAGGAATCCAACGAGACAGATGGCACTTAAATTGGAGTCCAAATAGAGAGAAAATATTAAAGAATATATTTTGGATCAAAGGGAGATCCTACTGTGGAACTCTTATGTGAGAGAGAAAAATGAGGGGGCGGGGTGAGACTCTATAAAAAATAATAGACCCCACATCCTTAAAAAAAACTACCCTAGGCATTTTCACAACATGTAAACTTTACACACCATGTAATTTTTGGGTTTTTCCTCCCAGGGAAAAACCATTAAACACCATGAAAAGGGTTTGTCCAGAACAATACATGTCATGTATTTAATACAGACTGTGTATTTAAATACACACCACATATTTTTCCTACAGTTAGGTTTCATTCCCCCTGTAACCTTCCTTCCAAATACAAACCAACTTTCCTAAAGGCATGGTTTTAGATTTAGGAAAAAAGAGGACTACAACCAAGGGTTCAACTGAAAATTAAAAGGATCCATACTTGATATGAAAAACTGGGTTCTTACAATCCCCCCTTAATACAACTCATCCCTAAGTTTACCTTCCAAGGGTAGTAAAGCATCATTTGATAATAAGTCCAGCCACTGAGAATGTATGTTGACCTCTCACTACCAGGTCTCTCCTTGTATGCATTCATGCTTCCATAGCACCTGAACTAAATAGAAATACCTAACTTAGAGTGAATTCATGCTCTAATCAATGATTCAAATGGTATATTCCTTAAAATAAGAATAATCATCCAATTCAAAATCCTTAGGATCAAAATTATGAGATAGTTTGATATGGTAACAGTGAAGCTATGAAATGTGGAAGATGTCATGCATGGAATGATACCTCCGAGGTAATAGAAATCAATAGTATACCATCATGACTCTATCCGATATCTCAAAAGGCCTAAAAAACGAGGTGATAGATTCCCTTGTCTCTTTATTAGCATATTCCCCAGTCTGGGTGATACTCGCATGAAAACAAGATCCCAGACCTTGAATGCCACAGGTCATCAACAACGATTAAAATATGATTTCTATATATAATGAGAAGTATCCATGAATTTATTGATCAAATAAAGATCCTATGAATCCTATTTTACAATATTAGGACCTAGTTGCACTACCTCCCCACCTCTAACTAGCACAGAGGTGAGCGACACGACCTACTATATAAGGCCTCATAAGGAGCCATCTGAATCATATTCTGATAGCTATTATTATAGTCGAAATTAATGAAATGGATATGATTCTAATAAGAACCACATAAATCAAGGATGTATGCTCGAAGCATGTCCTAAAACACCTGTATATTCCATTCTGACTAGCCATCAGTTTGAGGGTGAAAATCTATACTCATAAGCACTTGTGTACCCAAAGCTTTATGTAACCCCTACTAGAACCTCGATGTGAAACAAGCATTCCTATCTGAAATGATAGTATGATAGAAACCTTTTAGTCATATTATCTCATGAAAATATAGTATTCCCATCTCAGGAACTTAGAAATTATCCTGAATAATAAGGAAGTGGACTACCTTCTTCAGTTGACCCATGACTACCCAAACCGCATCGCTACCTTGGGGAAACCTCGGTAAACTGATCAAAAAATATACCATGAAATCTCCCCATTTCCATTATAGGATCAATAGTGGTTGTAAAAAGATAGATGGATGTTGTTTTTCTTCCTTCACCTATTGACAGGTGGAACACCTAATGAAAAAACCATGATTTGACGTTTCATCCCTGGTCACCAATGTTGGTGATGCATATCACAATAAATCTTAGATATACCTAGGTGCACTACCCACTGAGAAGGATGTGACTCTCACATAAGATTCTATCTCATATATTTATGTACCTAGATATTCCCATGTATACATAGGATGTCGTCTCCATCAACAGAACAATCTAGAGGTGGGTCCTCACTAGATATACTCTCTCATAGGACCAAACCTTTCGAGTCTGAGAATTTCCTTATCTTCCCCCTATCAAGGAGTGAATAGGTAACTGGTAAGGCTGCAAAAAAATAATGTTCCTGACTCTCTTAAAACTCTAGATTTATATCATAAAGAAAATCTATCAATTTCCATTCATCACTGGCTTCTTGAATGGCTTATGCTTGATTTTTCCAGCTCAATACATCAGTAACCGCATTTCTCTTTTCGGGTATGTAGGTAAGCTCAAATTAAAAATAATTAAGGTATTAAACCCATATTAGACATCTTATATTCAATTACCAACACTTAAAGATATATTTTATGCTCTTTTGGTCTGTATACACTACAAATTTCTCCCCCATAAGATAATGTCTCCAACAATGCAAAGCATGGACCACTACTGCTAGCTCGAGGTCATGCGTCGGGTAATTATGCTCATGAGGTCTCAACTGAAGAGACCCATATGTAATGACTCAATCTTCCTACATCATCACTATACCCAAAACAATTCCTGATGCATCACAGTATAGTGTATAACATTTTCCAAGCTCTAGCAGGATCAGAATCGGTGCCAAAGTAAGCCTTCCTTTTTTGCTTCTAAAAGAAATTATCACACTCTTCAGACCATAAGAACTTCACACCATTCTTATTAAGACCAGTAAGACATATATAAGGGAATGATAAGTCCCGTATGAAACTCCTGTAATATCCAACCATCCCCAAGAAACTCCATATGTTAAATAAGTTCTTGGGATTATCCCATAAAACCACAACATTCACCTTCTCTAGGTCAATTGATACTCATAATTCTGAGATAATATGACCCAATAAGTGAATATTGTTGATCCAAAAGTGAAACTTAGTGAGATTATCATATAACCAATTTTATCTCATTATATTCAAAATGATCTCAAGATGTTTTTCTTGGTCACTTCGAGTACGAGAATACACTAATATGTCATCCATAAAAAAAACATAAAAAAGGAATCTAGATAGGGGTGGAAATTCATAGTAGAAAAATTAATATTATAAAGATAAGTAAAAACTAATATTAGAAAGATAAGTAAAAACTAACTTTATAATGTAAATGCACAGTAGAAAAATTAACTTATAAAAACAAGTAAAACAAAAGTTTATAATAGTAAGAATGACTTACAAGACTTATAAAAGATAATTATACTCTTTAACCTTAAGATTTAATGAATTCAAAAATCTTGACTTAAGATATCCACAGTTTCAATACCTATTGTATAGGTCTTTCTTTCCTTACCAGGAAATACCTTGATATGATGATCAAAATGGATCTATCTTACAATCCACTAGAATCCATCAATATGATGATAAAAATATCTCCATCTTACTGCCTTTGTAATTCCTCAATCCAATGGATATGATTCACACATTTTCCTATACTTGGAATCCCTCGATCAATACTATGATTGAACACAATGATTACAAAAGAAAAAAATTCTAAGAAATTTATAATCTTTACATGGATTCCTTAGAACTATAACTCCTTTAAAGATTACAAAGATTAGGAACAAGATGTTCATGCATAGTGATCTTCAGATGTGTAGAGTTGAAAATGAATCAGCCCCCAACTCTTCAAATAACATCCTATTTATAGTTAAATATTAAATGGTCATATTTCTGAGTTGGTTGCAGCAACCTCAGACAGCTTTCACTTTGACATGTCATAAAAATCTGAATCTTGAACTTGACAATTAAGAATGAACTATAATTCATTATTTGACATCATTTTTTAGAAACATTATAATTTTATTAAATAACTATCACTGATATAAAAAATTATAGGTACTACGATTATAAAATTTAGATAGTCTGATGGACTATACTATTGATTTTCAATACAATGAACTAAACTATGGTCAGTACAATTAATCAAAACTATTGTCAGTATGATGTTTATGAATTCAATTTTTCATATATATAGAAAACTTGTCTAATAATTGAATAGAACAATAGTGTGTCTGATGTACTAGACACACCATTAGTCCAATGAATCATCTTTAATAATAAAAATTTATATTTGTTTTACTTTATAACCAATTATATGTTTAGTAAAAAAGTTTTTTTCTATAAAAATAGACTAAAACACTTGGGATATATAAATTTAGTAAAATAGTGTTTTAAGAAAGTGTTTGTTATTTCCAAAATTAATTAAATTAAAAGTATAAATTATAAATTTTGACTTAATATAGACCACCTACATTATGCCTCTAGTAGATGCCTCATCTTGTATCGACCCTTAGTTTGTCCTTGATTGGAGGAAAATGAGAGAACATTCTAATTCCCTTAAAATATGGAATATGAACTTGCACCAAAATAGTATCATTGATAGAAATAAAAATGATTAAATGAGTATAAGGATTTAAGCACTTACTAAGAATCATCCAACAAGACAAATGATGCTCGAATCAGATTCTAGACAAAGAGATAGGATCAAGGCCTAGATTTTGGATCTATGGGAGATTCTATGGTGTACTTACTATGTGAGAGAGAAAAATGAGGGGTTGAGCTTCTATAAAAAAATAATAGGCCATAACTCCTTTTAGAAAATATCTACCCTAGGCATTTACACAGTGTGTAAACATTACATAGTGTTTAATTTTTGTGTTTTTCCTCTAAAAAAAACCATTACACGCCATGGAAAGGGTCTAGAAAAACCAATATACATCAAGTATTTAATTACACACCATGTATTTGTCCTATATATAGGTTCCATCTCTCCTAGAACCTTCCTTCCAAAGAAAAACCAATCGGCCTAAAGGTGCGATTTCAAATTTAATCCAAAAGAGGGCTACAATAAAGGGTTTAAGAAAAAATTAAAAGGATCTATAGTTGATATGAAAATCCAGGCTCTTAAAATATGTACCTATATACATATATACACATATAAATATACACCCATGTATATGCGTATAAATACAAATCATAACATAGTACATTCACATGTCAATCATAAGTAAGTTTCATAAGGATGGAACAAATAAACTAGATAAAATTATAAAATAAGGAAAAGAAACCAAAATTAGCCTCTTAAACTAATATACCAATACATTAAATAATATAAATTATCTAAAATAATTATATATCACTTTATTTCTATATAATATTTCACATAAATATTATATATTTCCAAAATACAATTATTCTTTATGTATAGACACATAATAGAAGAAAATATTGTTTGAACCCACATAAAAAATATAAAAAATATTTTTATTCTATTAAACCCAAATGGAAACCCAATTTCAAATTTATAAATACTATGAAACTCATATTATTACCATTTGGTAATTTAAACATGAATTTATAAAGCAAGTAATCAATGGTTCCAATATTAAGAGTTAATACATGTGGAAAACCATCCTTAGATTGAAGGTGGTACATATGAAACCTTGAATACAGGATAAAGGAAACCTCAAAGAGACCGCACACACCCTAGATACAAATAAATCACAAAAAAAAAACAAGTCAAGAATGACACCCTAGTGTTCAACCTATATCGTATGTAACAAGAGAGGGAAAGTAAGAGGGAGGAGAGAAAAGAGGAAAAGAAGAGTGGGAACCCTATATTGGATGATTCTAGATCTAAATCACATATGGAAACACCAAATAATTAAGGATAAGGTGAGTAGAGGATATAAAAATGGAGTACCATGTCTATGAATCATGTGAGAGGGAGAAGGGGAGGAAAGACTCGAAAATGAGTCTAAAATAGGGCGAGGGGCTATTTGAAAAATTAAAAGTTTTAAGCCAAACCACACTATTCAAGATATGAAACATAAGTTCACACCATTAACTATATCCTCAAACTCTAGTACCACTATCTAGATCAATTTATGGCATGAAATACTTGTTCATGTTGTGAACCACGCCCTCTAAAAGGAACCAACCCTATGGCCATCTCGTTCATAGCATGAACCATATGATTTTTGTTGTAGTTTTTTATAGGGGATCAAAATCTCCCCAAAATACCCTGAAATGAAGAGGATAAAATTAAAAACTAAGAAAAATATAATATACATAAGAAAAAATGGGTGGGTTGTGACAATAATAATCCTCATACTACTTAAAGTCAAAGTTTTATCTATAGCTAAAAACCATCACATAAGTAAAAATTGTGATGTGAGGTTAATTTGAATATTTATTATATACATTTATATATATATAATTCTCACACAAGTTAAATTTGAGGCTATTTGAATAATATGTTACTCAACTTGAGAAACACCACATGGTTTGCCCTGATTATGTCTTTTGTGTATCACCAGTGGGATGTTTATCACATCTTCTTTGAATGACAGGTTAAAGATATGATTACTATGGGATCATTCATACTTAGTATTTAATCCTAAATCATTTTAGAATTCAAGCTAAATAGATGGTCATTGGGAATGTCACTAATCATGGATGAGGAATCACTTGAGATTATATTGATAATTTTCCTCCTGTAGGACCAGTTTTTGACACCATGATCCACATTTGAATTATACTGAGAAATCACATGACCATGCCTAATACATTAGATGTATTAATATGTTTAGTTAATTTATATAAATGAGAGATACATTAAATCTGAAATATGCGAGGTCAAAATAATCCATGTCCTATACTCATACTTGATATTATGGATAATATGAACTTGATAGAGTATACACATGAGTGATGAGATCATATTGAACCATTTATTATGTATATTATAATTATGAATTAGATTCATAATTTATACTAATAATGTAAAAGGTTAAAATGAGTTGTGAATAATTTTTTAATGATAAAATTTTAATCCAATCATGTTAGATATTTTATGGGATATATTTTTATTAAAATAATTAATCAAAATAAAATAATGTGTTTTAAATAATTTTTATTTTAAATATAACATATATATAGGATATATCTATATAATTTTTTTTGGTATTATTAAATATATATATATATATATATATATACAATTAAAAAATCTCATAAATCCCATTTTATATTTATTTATATATATAATAGATATATAATTATCTATAAAGGATGTCAATTATTAATATATGGTTTATATTTATTCAAGCATGTCAATAATTTATGGAATAAAGAGATTTTTTCAAATTATATACTATATTAAATCTTAAATATTGACATTTAATGTAATAATTGACATGATTAAAATCCTTAGCTTTGAGAGACTATAAAACGAGGGTCAAGGTGATCAATATACCACAACCATTGGAAAGTAAATAATATTCCTTATGATCATCTATATTATTAAGAAAAATTTCTCCTCCACTCTTCTTTGAAAGATTATCTCAAGGATTCAAGTATAAAGAACACATATCCCCTTTCTAATGAGAGAGAAAATATTTATTTTCTCATTAACAAAGGACGATGATCATTTTTTGATGAGAGAAAATCACCATTTTTTCATTATAAGTGTTTTTATAATTATTTATTTAAATTTTTGTGGATATTGGTTTTGAAATTATTTTATTTTTTCCACTGCATGAATGATGTTTAGAGAACATATAGAATTATTATAGTGGTATCAAAGCCATTTCAGTTTAGAAAATTATTATTATTATTTTTATGAATGTTTTATATTTAAAAAGTTTTTTTTAAAATTAAATTTTAGTATAATTTATTTTTATATCAATAATCATTTTATTTTGACCAAGGGTCAATGGGATGTGTAGTTTTTTTAAAAAAATAATGGAACATTTGTATTATAATTATTTTAAAATTCATGGCATAGCTATTTATTACATGGTATACATGTTTTATATATGAAAATATTTTTTTGGACAAGGGTAACTTTATTTAATATAATCATTTTATATTTAATTTACCCAAGGTCTATGCATTCAAAAAATCTATTTAATATTAATTATATTATTGGATATTTATATTACATTTATTTTGATCGAGGGTCAACTGTAACAACTTATTACCTTCTTTTATGTATTATTCAAAACTTATTTTGGTTCCCCTTATTTTTTGGGTGCATTACAATATTTTCAAGGATGAAGATCATTTTCTAGGGAAAATGACCTAAATTATGGGGATGTATGTTTGTTTAGTTTAGTGGAGTTTAGGTATAAATGTGAAAAAGGCATTGGAGGGGTTCAGGATGTTCTTGGTACTTTTATACAGGGGTTTATTTTTGGTACTGGCTAAAGGATAAATTTATTCCGTAAATATCTATATTATAGTGTAATTACAGCACTGGGCATAATCCATGAATCAGTTTACGACATGATAATCTTGAAAGCTATAAAATACTATATTACATCATAAATTACCTTCACACTATAATATATTATTTTACACTGTAAGATTTTCAATCAAGATAAATTTAGTACGAGGAAAACTTTTTTTGGTGTATATGAGTTATGGTATTTTTATGCTATAAGGTAAGAGTTTACACTGTAAATAAATTTGGCCTAGAAAGTTATATCATGAAACATGTCTGATCTCTCCCATTCATTGTGCATAGGTTTACCCATTTAGCCTTAGTATTATCATAGTGAATTTTTGGCGACTCTTCATCCGTAAGATAATTTCCTTCAATGTTTGATCCCCATGAAGGTTGAGTTTTTTATCCCTGGTAGGCGATCTTCCTGTCTCTTCTATGACTTTGGTAGAAATAGTGAATTTGGCTACATTTATGGATTGATTTGTGATCAGTTTGGGTTTTCTATTGATCCTTTATAGTTTTCCATCATTTCTTGTCTTTAGGAGGGTGATCTGCATCATTCCAATCTCTGTTGTTGAAGGAGATTTGGTTTCCTCTATTCTTGAGGTAGGTGTATCTATATAAGTGGATCTAATTCATAAATTACCTTATGTTCTTTTCAATTCCTTTAGGTTATTCATTTAAATTTATTGATTTGAAATTGGAATATACTTTTTTTTTAGAAAAGATACACATTTTTAAATGGATTTTATTTAAAAATGGGGTTTCACACACCAAGTATTTGATTAAATGATATAAAGGGTGGTTTTGGTTTTGAAATAGATTTTAAAAAACTTAGAACATTGGGTAACCTTGGGTGCATTGGGAATATAATTTTCACTCTTCATGTGTGTAATGCCGTAATAGGTTTTATATTAATTTATTTTGTGTAATTTCACTAGAGGTTATATTGGTTGGATCCACCTTAGGCCTGGATTAAATATTTTATTTCATATCTAGAACGTATACCCTTAGTTCAGATCCCAAATGGTGTGCTTTTTCATTTATGGATTTTTTTATCACATGATGGTATTTTTCATGTTTATTTTGCACATGATTATATTATGGTGTAATCATGGTTACTTACCCACTTTCTTTACATATTCCTAGATTTGGTGAATATGTTTTGTTTTATGAAAAATCAAAGGAATGTTTTTAAAAAATGGTTTAATTTTTTGAAAATTACTTGTAAACTAGATTTTTTTTAAAACTAGAACTAATGCATTCTTGATATCAGGACTTTTATATATTCTTTAGTGGTATCTTAATCAACTTTGTACTCACACCCTATTTTTTTTATTTGGACGACTATAGATATTGTTTTGTAGGACTCAGGTAAAGGGAAGGGAATTGTATAGAATGCCAATTTATATTATTTCTTGTCCTTATAGCTGGATGGGTTGGCAGTGATGAATGGCCACACAAGATTTTTTTACAATTATCTTGTTTTATCATTTTGGTTTAGCCTATTTTTATTGACTTTGTTAGTCTCATGGATGTTTATCTCTCTTCCATGATGTACTATGATTGTGTACCTTGTTTTGTTTCACATTAGACTGGTCTTGAGTTCCTTAGTTTGTACCTCATTATATAGTGAAATGATTTTGGGTGACTTGTTTATTTTAATTGGGTTGGTTCATTACAAATTAGTATCAAAGGGAATACCCAACCTAAAGTGTTGTTGACACTACCTGGGTGTGGTTTGGTGTTTTGGTAGACTAGATTTAGGACCATCAAAATTCAAGCAGTAAGTGTGAAAAAGGGGGCTAAGTAGCTCACTTTTATGTCTAAATCTGAGTTACCATGGGTAGTCAGGGGTGTTTTCCAAGCTTGAGACTTAGTGGTTGAGGTTATTTTAATGAACCAGATATGGGGATTATTTAAATAAACCCATTCCTTCTTTCTGTTTAGTATTTTTTTTGAAGAATTCATAATTTTTTTAAATTCATGTTGTTTTAAATCATTAATATGGATACCTGAAATTGGTAATATGATTTTGGAATCTACTCGTGAATGATTGGTTATTGTTATGTGATTATTAGAAAATTACTAATAGAAGAGATCTTCCAAATCCAAGTGAGGATGCAGTGAGATAGGTTCCATAGGTTAATCCTCTAGTGGAGCCTTATTTGGTAGAAGTAGTAATATATACTATTTAAACTCTAGGTAAAGTAGTTTTCAAGAACCCAAGATGAGCAGTGGATCATGATTTAGAATTTACTAAGAATCATACAACTATATTCCATGATAACAAAGTACCCTAAGAGTTTAAAGAGTGGATTGAGAATATTGAGAGGATCTTTAACTTTTTAAATACTCTAGAGGACTCTAAGTTGGGGTTTTCCATGTATATAATTGAGGGACTGGGAAAAAGATGGGGGGAATATATTGTGAAATCTATGTTGCACAAGAATATCAACTGGGTATCTTTTAAGAAAGTATTCAATCAATAGTTTTATATTGAGACATTGGGAAAATATTTGAGAGTTTCTAAATTTAGAGTAAGGAGAGTATACCATTCTAAAGTGTTCCACCCATTTTTCTAAGTTGGCTCACTTAGCACTAGAGCTAGTTACTAATGTTTACCTAAAGGATCAAAGGGTTGAGTTGGGGTTGAGGGTTGATACTTGTTCAATGATGATTCTCATGTGACTTTTAAACTTTTTGGTGGTAGTCAATGAGGCAGCTTTGGTAGAGGTGGACATAGCTAAAAAAACAGGTTTCGGTGGAGATTCGGTTGTTATTTTTGTTAGGCAAGGTGTATCTTCTTACTAGAAAAGGAAGAAAAAAGGTGGTCAGTTTTCTTCAGGACCAATTTTGGGGGCTTTTTTAGGAATAAAATAGGTTATTTTCTATCAGTGTGCAAGGATTGGTCATACCAATCCTAATTGTATGAAGGGTCCTGAGACTTATCATCTTTATGAAAAATCTGGCCACATTAGGGGTTTTTGTGAATGGATTTACCAAGTAAGTAAGGATGGATACACTCTCACCAAGGGTGGTTCTTTTATCATCAAGATAATGGGGATGTTCTTGTGGCTAAGGAAGACCAGGTAGGAGTGGAGAATATAAATCTTTATATGGTGGAGAATGAACCAGAGGAATCTAAATAAGGGATGACTACTGTTAGAGGTATGACGTTTATTCCATCTTCTATGGTGCTAGTTTTGTTTGATATAGGTGATACTCATTCTTTTATATCATAAAAGTTAGTTGGCATGTTGGTATTGTATTCAGAGATTATGCTGTTCTTGTTGGATCTTTCCTTGACTATGGAAATAGGTTAGAACAAGGTTTCAAGTGTCTAGCATCTCAAGTGAGGATAGTAGAACATGAGGTGGAGTGGAACTTCTTGGTTCTTGAACTTGATATATTCAAACGAATTATTGGAATGGATTGGATGATCAACCTTAAGTCTTATATTTATTTTTATCACTATTGAGTTCAGTTTTTATCTTTGGATGGAATCACTCATGTGTTTAAGGGTGAGTGGGATTCTAGATTTGGGAAAGTGGGGAATGTTGTGACTTATGCTCAGGTGATCTCATGTTAGTTGTCAGAAATATTCCTAGATTTCATTGATCCTTATTTGAGCAGTCCAATTTCTATGATGGTGTGTGCATACCCTGAGGTATTTCTAGAGGATTGTTTTTGGTTTACCACCATATAGAGAGTTCAAGTTTACCATAGACATTCTACCTGGTATGATTCACATTTCTATGACATCTTATCATATGGATCCTTCTGAGTTGGTAGAACTTAAGGTCCATATTTTTTATCTCAATGCAAATGGATTTATTTGTCCTAGAATATCACTACGGTCTTTGCCTATCCTCTTTTCTAAGAAGGTATAAAGGTGCATCTAAATTTATATTGATTATCAAAAGTTAAATCAGTTGATCATCAATAAAAAATATACCTTACCTAGGATTGATGATCTCTTTGATCAACTTAGAGGGGTTCATTGGTTTTTAAAGACTGACCTTTGGTTAGGGTACCACCAGTTAAGATTTTGAGAAAAGATGATATACTTAAGACAACATTTAGGAGATGGTATGAGAATTTTGTGTTTCCAGTTATTCCATTCGATCTAACTAATTCTCCTACAATTTTTATGGAATTGATGAACCATATCTTTCATCACTTTGTATACTCTTTTGTTTTTATGTCTTTGGATGATATTTTGATTTACTACAAGTTAGAGTAGGAGAACATGGACCATTTATATATCATTATTAGAACTTAGAGGGAACATTTTATATATGGTAATATTTACAAATGTGAGCATTATATTCAAGAAGTAAAGTTTCTGGAGAATTTTATATCTGAGAGGGGAGTATTAGTGGATACTGAAAAGGTATAGGTAGTTATATCATGGGAGGGGTCCAAAAATGTATTTGAGATCCAAAACTTCTCAAGGATGGATGGTTATTATAGGTGGTTTGTTTGGGTATTCTCCAAGATTGAATCTTTGATGATAAATTTAAACTATAGGGGTTTAAATTTTTAATGGAATTATAAATGTTAGAGATCTATTAGGAACTGAAGGTGATATTTATATCATCCCCATTTTTGATTATTCTAGAAATAGGTTTGGGTTATATTGTTTTTTGTGATGATTTTGGAACATGTTTGGGCAGTATCTTGATGTAGGGAAGATAGGTGGTAGCCTAAGGATCACTAAAGCTACACCCTCATGATAAAAACTACCCTACCCAAAATCTTTAGTTATTAGAAGTTATACATGCATTGAAAATATGGTATCACTACCTCTTTAGGGAGTGATTTACTATATATTCTGATAATAAGAGTCTAAGTTATATTTTTGATCAGAGGTATTTGAACTTATGATATAGAAACTAGGTAGAGTATCTCCATACATTTTATTTTGATATTGATTATACTATTGGGAAAGGAAATGTGGTCTCCAATGCGCTGTGCAAGAAATTACCAACACAAGAAGTAAAGGAATTAGTGGAAGAGTTGCATTTAATGATTTTGTTTACTAATATGATCTTGAGAATATAAGAATCATATGGGATGGTATGTTTCTATTTTATGAAGTTCAACTCATTATTTTATGAGTGAGTTCAATTTGAGAAGGTATTTGACATATAGTTCCAACACTTTAAGGGAATCTCTTATGTTGGGGTGACCTTGGGTTAGTGTTCTTAGTATCTTGTTAAAGATTTATGTTTTTGAAGTAGGTTTATTGTTCCTTTTTCTCTGATTCATGAGTTAATGGATAATGGACACCATTCTTGTTGGTCTATGCACCCAGGTACTACCAAGATGTATCATGATTTGAGATGTTGGTGTTGGTGTCCAAGGATGAGATGGTCGATTACAGGTTTTGTATCATGATGCTTACTTGACATAGAATCAAGGAAGAGTACCAAAAATCTGCTGATTTATTATAGTCCTTACCCATTTTGATATGGAAATGGGATGATATTTCCATGGAATTGTTCATTGGTTTAATATATAATCCTAGTGGGAAGGATGCGATTTGGGTGATCATTGATTAAATCATGAAATTAGTTCATTTACTCCCTATCAAGGAGATGATGAAAGTGGAGAATTTTGGGGACTTGTATATCCGAGATATTGTGAGACTTCATGGGGTTCCCTCTATGATTGTTTCTAATATGGACACAAGGTTGACATCTAGGGTTTGGAAAGGTTTGCAGGAGGTGATGGGTTCCTAGTTTAAATTAATCATGACATATTATTCAAAATGTTTGTATAGATAGATAGGGACATCCAGGTTCTTAAGGATATACTCTAATATTGTTTACTTAGTTTTGGTGGTTCTTGGGAAAATAATTTTCCTTTAGTTGAGTTTTCCTATAAAAATAGTTATTAAGCCTTGATCAGAATTGTGCCCTTTGAGGTTCGGTATGTGCATCCATGTAGATCTCTATTGTGCTAGGAAAATTTGGGAGAATGGTCCTTGGTAAGACCGATTCTAGTTCAGGAAAAGATGAAAAATGTGCATTTGATATTGAAGAGATTTATCACGGAAAAAATTCATTAAAAATATTATATAGACCATCACCATCATCCTTTGGAGTTTGAGGTTTGTGATTGGGTTTTTATTAGAGTTTCACCTCGCTTAGGATGCCATCAGTTGGGTATGTAGGGTATATTGGCACTAAGATTTGTGGGACCCTTTTAGATCATTTTGTGACTTAGAGAGGTGGTGTATTAATTGGACTTACCGTCTCATTTGGATTCGATCCACGATGTGTTTCATGCTTCTCATCCTAAGAGGTATCAACCAGATCCTTCTCATGTGATAAAACGAGAGGATTTTGATCTTGAAACTGACACTACTATGGTTGAGAAACCAGTTTAGATTATGGATCACCAAGAGAAAGTACTATATGGTAAAATAATTCCTTTGGTTCATGTGCTGTAGTAGTGCGGACGAGATGTCCATGAGATGTGGGAGTGATAATTTTTAATGAGGCATCAATGACCTTCCCTTCTTGAAAATACATGATCTTGAGGAATTTATAGAGACACAAAGAGTTTATGGTGGATATATTGTAACACCCCATTACCTTTGTTCAGGCACGATCTTGTCTCTTGTTTTGGTTCCTCTTCTTGTTTGGGTGCACTATGGGATTTTCAGGGATGAAGATAATTTGTTGGGGAAAATGACCTAAATTCTGGGGATGTATGTTTGTTTTCTTTATCATAGTTTGGGTATACGTGTGACAAAGTCCTTGGATGGGGGGTCAAGATTTTCCTGGGACTTTTATTCAGGGGTATATTTTTTGTACTTCCTACAGGAAACATTTATACTGTAAATGTTTATATTACAGTGTAAGTCCAACAGTGATCATAATCCATGAATTAATTTAGGTCTTAAGAATATTTTAGGCTATAAAATCCTATGTTATTCCATAAATTACCTTTAAACCATAAGATATTATTTTACACTATAATATATTTTTTTGGATAAATTTAAGCCGGGGTGATGTGTTTTTTGATGTATATGAGTTATGGGATTTTTATGCCATAAGGAAAGAGTTTATAACATGAATCAATTCATTCTAGTAGGTTATATTATATATCATATCTGATATCTCTCATTCATTTCATGTAGGATTAACCATAGAGTTATAGTCTTTTACTAGTGATTTTCGTATAACAACACTGCTATTTATTAAAAAATTAAACATGATCTATTACATAGATTTTCACTTAATAAAACTAAGAAGATCAATAGGTCTAGTGTCTTGGGAAATTAATAACATTACATAACAACTTAAAATATGAAATACAACATCTTTATTGAAAACTTCTTTTACATGAACACAACATTCCTTCATACTTAACACAATATGGGATAACCTGAGGACATACATAAGAAAGATGTAAGATATAAGGCTAGTAAGGGAGTAAACATGAAATAACATGAGGATAAAAATAAATGTTAGACAAATCATATCAACTAGGAATAAAGGAACATAAATATAAAGGCATGATATAGAATTATAATCATAATATGGAAATGTGGAAATAACTTAAAACACTACATCATAAACAAAAAGGAACCAAGTAAACCCCTATCCTAAAATGGTGGAAAAAAGTACCATAAGTTAATCAGGTAAACCCCTATCCCAACATGATGTATCATGATACTAAACATTACCTAATTCATTAGAGCGCTATCAGGGCACATACTTCATAATCATTTCAATCTCATGCTTAAGTGTACCACATAGATAATATAACATGGATTCATTTAACATCATAATTTATTCTACGATTAAGGAATGTGTAATACATACATTTAATTACTCAATAAAAAAGTATATTTACATAAAGTTGAACACCCTTGATAGAGGAATGTGTATGGTATTCACTACACGATAATTTTGGCATGGAAAATCGCGGTACAATTTCAACAACATAAAAACATCATATAGAAATTCATAAAATGGGTTGATGAGAGAAAAAGTGGTATATAATCATTTATAAATGAAATGGACAGTAATGGGACCATAGAATATAATATCCCAACATATGAAGTGGAATTTAAGATGCATAATATAAAATAATTTCTTTAATATGAATGAGGAGAGAGAAATCCCTTATAGAATTTCGGCATGGTAATAGGTGTATATAAAAGATCATAAATGACTTAATGATAGTGGAAGGAAGATATAATTATTTATAAATCAAATGGATAGTAAGGGTATTATGTATGAAAATATCCCAACATATGAAAATTGAAATTAAAAGGCATATCACAAAAGGAGTGTTTGATAAAAGAGGAAAGTGAAAGATACCTTACTTGGATGTGTGACTACAAAGGCTTGGGATGGAATTCTTGTGAGTTTGGGGAACCTTGGAAGGACTATATGGAGTAGGGTTTAGAGGGTGGTTGAGCCTCAAAGAGTTTTATTTAATAGAAAAGGAATATTGGGTGGGTTTATATAGGAAAGCGGAGGATTTATTTATTATTTTGGTTTTGGACACCTCATAATAAAATATTCAAAACCACAAACCATCCCATGGTTTTTGCCCATGGTTTCTAAAAAATGGGAGTGGTATACATTATTTTATTAGGATAAGGTCATAATATATTAAAATATTTCCCTTGCTTATGTGGAGGTGAGTCATACTTTCAAGGAAATGATTTTAAAATATTAAAAGATATTATATATTTTGGAGGATTCACTAAGGCTTTATAAAATAAATCAAATGAACTTAAAATTAAATTATTTTAAATTAAAAAAATATATTTGGCCTAATATCCCTTTTATAGTATTTATTACATCATTATTGATCCATTATGATGTTATAAAACACACCGTATATTTATACAGTATTTAATTTTTACCCAAAAATTCTATTATCTCAGAAAATTATGAAAAATTAAATATTGGGTAATTTCGATGTACTGATTCCAAAAATAATATTTATTTTATCTAAATAATTTCTAAATATGTTAATTTTTACTTTTAAAATAAAAACTTACATTTATTGAAAATTAACTGGTTTTAACAAAAATAGTTTTTAAAATTTAATAAAAATTAATTTTGACTTCATAAAAATTATATGATCACTTATATTTAATAAAAGAAATTTAATAATAATGTTTTATTAGAATATTATTTATTTTAAAAAATCAATTAATTCATTAAAAATATATTTCTTAATTGAATTTGAATATTAACCAAAAATACTATTTGTGCTTTAAAAATCATTTACAAACTAAAAATAATAGAATAAAAGTATATTAATTATTATATACAAAAATAATATAAATAATCATAATTCTAGGGACTTGTTACATATCCTTTTATTACACCAGAATATTCCCTAAGAGTAAGGTGTTTAATGGTGGGGCTTTAATGAGGCCGTTCGGTCAACATGGTTTGAGCCGTGATCTTGATGAGCTTGAACTTCTCCCATAAATGGTTTCAATCATACTTAAGTTGTTGGATCTCGGATTGGGTATGGTCTAGGTAAAATCCTATAAATTATATCTCCCTTGGAAGCTATGATAAATGGGCTTCATAGGGAACAATCCTACTGGTTGAGGTCATTACTTCCTTTTTCTATGCCAAAAGGTTTTGTTAAAACCCTATATTTATACTAATCATGTGATCACTATTCAACGAATATATTATAAATTGTAATTATACCTAACTTTCATTTAAATATAATTGGATATAATAAAAAAATAAGTTCACGTGTCTTCTATATCCATAAGACATTTAATTAAATCAAAAAGGGGAATTTTATTCATAACAGTTTGGGTCATTACATTTTGGGTGGATCTTCCTCCTCCAAATCATTTTGTTTAGCGTTTGATTCCTATGACGGTTTCATTGCTTCTACTTACTAAGCGGTCTTCTTATATCTTATCTTCATTTAGTAGAAGCAATTGATTTGGTTGCATTTATAGATCAGGTTGTGATTGGTTTGGGTTTTCTATCGATCCTTTGCAGTTTTTCATCATACCTTGTCTTTAAGAGGCCAATCTGATTGATTCCAATCTCCATTGTCGAAGGTAATTAGGTTTCCTCCATTCTTGAGGTTGGTTTATTTATACAAGTGGTTCTAATTAATTAATTTCATCATGTTATTTTTAATTCCTTTAGGCTGTTCATTGAAATTGATTTATTTGACATTGAAATGGACTTTTGGAAAATATACACATTTTTAAGGGATTTTATTTGAAAATGATTTTCCAAACACTAAGTATTTGATTAAATTTTTTAAAGTATGGTTTTGGTTTTGAAATGGATTTTGAAAAACATAACACATTGGGTAACCTTGATTGTGTTAGGAATAGACTCTTCACTCTTTGTGTGTGTAATGAAACCAGTGTTTTTATGTAAATTTAGTGTGTATAATTCCACTATAGGTTATATTGGTCGGATCCAAATTAGGCATGGATCGAGAGTTTTCTTTCATTTCTACCATGTATACCCATAGGTTAGATCCCAAATGGTGTGATTTTTCATTTATGGATTGTTTATCACACAATGTTATTTTTCATGGTTATTGAGAATATGATTATCTTATGGTGTAATCACGGGTTCTTACATGATTTATTGAAATTTTCATGGATTTGGTGAATATGGTATGTTTTTTGAAAAATAAAAGAAATTTTTTAAAAAATGGTTTATTTCTTTGAAATTTATTTTTAAACTATTTTTTAATGTTAGAACTAATGAATTCATGATATTAGGACTTGTATAGATTCTTTGGTGGCATCCTACTGGTCTTTGTGGTAACACCCTACTTTTTAATTTGGGAAGTTTTATATTTTTTATAGGACTCAAGTAAAAGTAAGGGAATTGTATAACATGAAAGTTTCTCTTGTTGTTTTTTTGTAACTGGATGGGTTGGCGGTGATGGATGGTTACATAGGGGATTGTTTAAACTTGTCTTGTTTTACTATTATAGATTGTCCTATTTGGATTGAATTTGTTAGTCTCATGGATGTTTATCTCTCTTAAACACTATACTCTAATTATGTACCTTATTTTGTTTCACATGAGACCGGTTTTGTGTTCCTTGGTTTATACTTCACTATACGGTGAACCAATTTTGGGTGACTTGTTTAGTTGAATCAAGTTTGTTCCTTACATCAACTATTTTAATATTTTAAAAATATTATATGTTAACATCAATATTTTTAATATTATTTTTCAAAATTTAATTAAAACTTTAAATAAAGTTTTATTGTATTTGGAGCATGGTTTTTTCTATAAGAATTTATTTAGAATTTAATGATATTTAATATCATTTATTATGTATTTTTTAATAATTTTATGTTGAATTTAACATTCATAGTGGTAAGAATTTAAATATATTTAGTAATAAGGGCTTCTGTGTTTTTATTTAACATTTAATAAAGTCTAATTGACGTTTTCCAATACTTGAACTGAGAATACCTTCATTAAATGAAAGAAAACAAACCACCAACCTTAATTAATTTTTAGAATTAAATTGATGCTTTTAATTTATTTATTGAAACTATTTTTTTCTTTTAAATATCAAAATATCTATAACTTTTAAACTCTATAGAGTTATAGGGCCCATGAATAGTCAAATAGAATCTCATTTTAAAATCAACATTATAAAATTATTTTTAAAAAAAATTAAATTAATTAATATCCATTAATAAATTTAGAGAATATTTAATTAATACAACCATAAAAAGAATTATTAAGCATGAAAAGATTCATTTTTATAAGTTTATATTGATAATTTTGGTATACATCATGAAAAATATTACTTTTTATGAAACACTAGATAATTAGGGGTTTTCTTGCTCTTTAACCACATAATAAAATTATGATATTCACTCTACTAGATTTTCTCTAGGTATTTTGGGATATATTCTACTAATATATCAATATAAATTCCATTTTCAATGGTGATATACACTATATGTATATAAATATGCATGGGATGTATATTGAATTATTGATGGATGTTCATTGGATACATTGATTAATAGAAATAAATAAATTTATTAAATTCATGGGATTCATGAATTTATAAAAAATGGTGAGATATATATTTTTAAAATCCCCAGAAAAATATTAAGTGTAAGACTTCAAATGTTCACACTCTTCAAGACATTTATCTATCAAACATGGTGGGTTATGCCAAAGTTGAGAACCTATGATTTATCTTATGTAAGTTGAGTAAAGAGTAATATATTTTACATGGTAATGTGGGTATCACTTGACTAGGTTCTTGATGAGTGTTAGAATCTAGAGGCAATGTGTTAAGTAAATTTATGGGATGAATTTATAGGGAATAGGATGCAACGCCCAACCAACCAAGAGTAGCATGGATTTATATTTGAAAATTGGTTCCTATCAAAATTTTCATGATTTTAGAGAAACATCATACCAAAATGTTTAATAAAAATCCTTATTGAGTATTATTATAAACATGATATTAATAATTTTTTATTACCTCATGTGTAGATAAATGAAAATTAATAACACAAACTAAAACATATTTATAAGGACTATCTAGGAAAATCTGAATGGAAACAAATTTATCGATTAGTATCAAAGCTCGATGATAATCCTTATGAAATAGAAAAAGATGTATGTTTAAAAGGAATAAATCCCTAAATAACTTGATTCAGTTCAAACCTAGGGTCATGTGATGCTTACAATAAGAATATGGAGGAGTCCAATGCTATATCATGTCTAATTATAGTGACCATGAATTAAGAACTAAAAAAATAATATGAATTGATGGACCCATTCAATATGATTGAATAGTTAAATAAACTTTATCAAAAATAGTATAAGCATGAGTGTTATGAAATATCTAAGGAACTATTTCAATAAAGAATGAGTAATGATATACCCATGTTAATTCATACAATTAGGACGATTAAGTACATTGACAATTTGGAGAGGTTGGGTTTTATACTCTAAAAGGAATTAATTGCAGACTAGATCCTATAATATTTTCCTTTATTTTTAATAGAAACATAAATGATATTAACAATTCACTCCATTATCTCCTTAACTTGTTAAGGATTTATGAAGTGAAATTATGAAGGTTTTTACCCAAATCTATCCCTGTAATGGAGAAAGGGAAAGGAAAGGGAAAATCTAAGAATAATAAAAACAGAAACAATCCTAAGAACTCTTATCATGCACTAAAAACTTATGAAAAAATATCCAAAATAGAGAAGTTCTTTAATTATGGAATGAAATTGAATTAAAAAATTTATTTTAATAAATTCATGGAATATCTTGGGAAGCCTAATGGTAGAGAGGATTTTAAACCAGGTATTTTAATTATAGAAGAATTTTTTTCTAATATTAATTCATCGTTATTGGATACTGATTACACTTATCACAATTTTTATAAATATGAAATATTTTCTAATTAAGTGGGAATTGTAAAAGGGATAATTATATCATTGTATTGGGAATAAGGAAAAAGTTTTAGCCTTGTACATGGGGATTTACTAGATAAATATTTATATGAGATTAGTTCTCGAGTTAGAGAATCACTATTTTGTACTAACTATAAATAAAAACTTAATTTATATATCTTTTCTTGATAAGAAGATGTTTTCCTTTTTTATTTAAAGATAAAAACTGTTATGTTTATTTAAATAGAGTGTATTATGGTAGTGAAAATATGACAATGTTCTATATTTATTAGATTCTGAAAATCTAATCTATAACCTGGATATGAAATAGGTCAAACAAAATGATTCTAACCCTTTATGACTTTGGAATTATTATATAGGTTTCATTAATGAGAATCACATTGAAGACTCTATGTATGTGGTCTATTAGAGTAATTTTATTTAGATTCATATGATATATTTGAATCTTGTTTAAAGGATAAAATAAAAAATACTCATTTCTTGAGAAAATGAGAGAGATAAAAAAATATTTATTAGACCTAGTGCATTATGATGTATGTGGGCCTTTAAATGTACAGTATTAGGGTGGTTATCAATACTTTATTATAGTTTCTAATGAATATATTCATTATGAGTATGAATTTATTATGATAAACAAGTGTAAATCCTTTGATAAATTTAAGGAGTTCAAAAAAGAAGTACTGAATTTACTTTGAAAGATTATTAAATCACTTCAATCAGATCAAGAAGGTGAGTAATTAATCCAATAGTTTCATGAACATCTTAAGGATCATGGTATTATATCATAACTCACCCCACCAATAACACCATAATAGAATGGGGGCGTCCAAATGGATAAATCAAACATTTTTAGATTTGATTCGATCCATGAGGAGTCATTCTAATCTACCTCTATCATTTTGGGGTTAAACTCTAGAAAAAATGATCTTTACACTAAACTTAGGTACATATAAGATAATATATAAGACTTTATATGATATATATAATGGGATCATTCCCAAAATTATTTTTTTAAGGATTTTGGGTTGTGAAATATATTTATTTCTCTAAGTTAGTGTTATCCCAGATAAGTAATAGATATGAAACTATATGAAGGGGGGGGGGGTGAATTGTAGTAAAAAACAAATATTTTTTTACCCACACTAATTTATAGTTTATTGAATAATAAAATTTTAAATAAATTATTAGCGTATAAAAAGTAAATTCTTATGAAAAATATAAGCATAATAAATAAATAAATAAAATAAAACTATTAGAGCATAAAAACTGTCTGAAAAAAGTAACAATGAGAAGTAAAATAAAAGAAAAAAATGTAAAAAAACAATGCTTGGAGTTCCATATAACAATCCAGAAACCCCTAAAGGATATTATTTCCCCAAAAATTCCAATCTAATTAATTATTAACTTTTATAAAAAAGATTCAGGTTGTTAGTTAACTTAAATCAAGACATCTAAGTGATAAAAAAACTTCTATAACTATAGATCTATTATAAGGTTACAAGTTACAAAACTAGAACTTCTTTGATTGTAGACCTATCTTAAGGTGGCGGGATACTCTAATTTCGAGATCCTTTACCATCTCCATGATCATTAGCAAGTCTAATCCCTTGGAAATCATCTACCATAAACCTATCAGAAGATAAAAATTCCACTCCTTAGAATCTCCTCGATCTCCTGGTTCAAAGAATTTCAGTTTCCAAGGTAGGAACCTCTACAGTAATTCAGGATTGGATAAAGAAAAATTACAAGGGAATACAAGAGATTTACAAGAACACATCACACAATGGTAGCTCTTGAAAAAACACACTGAAAGAAAAAGTATAATCAAAATAACTCAAAGCACCAAGATGATGCACACTCTAAAATGATTTAAAGAAATATCAACATAACTTCTAACAAGTTAAATTTTGTATCTTTCATTTTTGATGAATTCAGTATAATTTATAACCTCTGTTATAAAAAACTCCAATAGAAAAATTCCATGATATTTGGGTATGGTTGCAACCACATCAGACCCAACGCTCCATCATCTGGTGGAATTTCTATATTCTGATGTATTTAGGTCTTCATTCCATCACAAATCTTTATATATTCTGGTAGATATACATACTATCTCAGTTCCATATTTCATATGATTATACAATGATAATTTATATAAAAGAACTCAAACAACAAACTATAAGTTAAATCAAACCCTAAATTAAGTGTATTATGGATTGTAAAAATTAAATATAAGAAGAAAGAAAATCGACTCAACAATCTACCCCATTTTTAAAATCACAATACACAAATAAAAAAATATGTTTGAAAGGAGTTCTAAAATAAAAATATCTATAATTTATGATGAATATCCCCTATATATAACATAAAAAAACTCTAAAATTTCTCCATTATTAAACATACATAATTGAAATTAATAATAATAAAAAATATCCTTAAACAACCTCCTTTTAGAATAAGTATTTCCTATAATAAACCTTATCTATATTATGGTTCATAACTCTCCCCAATATAAAAATTTTTAGACTCTTACCCATAGTATAATGAAGAATAAATTACCACCACTATTCTATAACTTACCCCCATTTTTGATGGACAAAAAAAACTAAACAAGGATGAATTATTGAGGAAAAATTTAGAATATATAGGGCAGTTAAAATAAGTAATAATAATGAGAATAGAAGTCTTTCCCATAACTTTCATGAAATGTACTCATAAATTTTATTTCATTTGTAAGGTACCTATCCCCCATACTAAAATAATAAAATAAAATATATAAACCTTTATTTCCTTTTTAAAATAAAAATAATTTTTGATATGGGACAAATAGTCGATACAAATAAAATAAGTAAACTTACCAGAAGTTATCTTTTGATACATATAGATGATATTATTTTTATGAATATGATTATAGAGAATGTTAAAACTAAATTATGTTAAATTTAGTAGGAATAAAAAATGGAATATTATTGAGAGATAAATGAAAAAAATCTCCTTTTTCTTAAGGGTTAATCAAATAAAATAAAAAATTAAAAAAGGAATTTATAAGAGTAAAAATGTATAGATATCATAGAATAAAACTAAAATTTAGAAAATTAAACCATGTAGAATACATAATATATTTGAGATTATCATAAATTCACCAAATAATCGAGTTAATAATATTTCACAAGATATTTAAAATCCAATGTACTACTCATACATAATATATTTATCCATTGAAATAAAATAGGTATTTTTTCATATGAATGTAAAACCATAAAGTAAAATATAATTCATGTAAGTTAATTTTAAATAAACTTAATTATACCTGTTAAATGTTTTAGGTGTGGTTTCAGTAAAAGTTTAAAGTTCAACTGATAATATCTATTCTATAAACTTTCGGATTATGTATTGAACCTGTATATAAATTTAAAAAATTATAAATAAGGAATTTCCTCCCCCATTTCCCAAGGATATTTTCAATTTTAGGAGATAATATAATAGAGAGTGGAACTTATGTTCAATTTGGGTTTATCATACTTAAATTCTATGTAATATATTCAAATATATTGTAATTTAAAGATTTAGTGAAAAGGTTAGGAAGCTAATTTCCAATTCTATTAAACTTGAGAATAATTTATCTCTCTTTTTTATAATGGTTCTAAAAGAATTTTTGTCTTATATCAATGTGTTTAACATGTGTGTAATGTTATGGGTTATTATAAATTTATAAAACTTATTATATTACAAATAATATTAATTTGAGTAAAAGTCAAACCAAAATCTATGAGTGTGTGTTTCATCCTCGATAATTGAGAACAAAAACTTCTAGTGGTGGAAAGTGAAAATGAATTTTGATTCATTTAGGATCACGAATCTAAATAATCACTTAAGAAATGACATGTTCCTGAAGTTCTCTTATGATATATTCTACAACCACTATATTCAACACCAAAGTAATTCTTAAGACTAAACTCTGTTTTGGGTGAATAAAATAATATATGTTATGAAGTTACTTTAAGGAAGCGAAATATCCAATTGACTTCCATGCCAAACTATAATGGAATAAAAAACTAATTGGGTTTTAGATTATTAAATTTATTATAGGGTAGAATCTAGGTTATCTCTCAAGCATAGATGAATATTTAAAGTGTGAATTTATGGTAAATTTTAGAAAAAAAACTAAATGAAGTTTTTTTAAATATTTTAACATAAAAAAAGAGAGAAAAAGACTTATCATTGTCATAAAATGAAGTGATTTTAAAGAGTTTTATGAGAATGACATCATTACTAGATTTCTACACCTATTGGAAACTTCCTTGTTCTTATATGATTTTTAGGTTTTGGTATAATTCATTGCATGAGGGTTAACCAAGATCTCAATTACTCTATAAGTATCTAAAAATATTCATGTAGACATAAAAATTGACATAAAAATCATTTAGTCATGTAATAACCCATATTCATGTTAAAAGGACTCATAAAGAACATTGAAATCTTATATTTTTTTTGAGAAGAAAAGGATTCTTGTGTTTTGTAATAAAAAAAATAAGTCACACACTTAAAATTGAAAAACAATCAGTAGTGAAATAAGAAAAGATTCTATTTAAATGCATCAAATAACTCAAAAAATTCAAAATACATCTAAATGAACTATTTCAAACCATAAAATATTCCAAACTAGTATAAAATTATGTGCCAAAATCCCCTCACCATCGAGAGGAGGAGGAGACTCGATTTGAACTTCATTTTTATTTTATCTCTTCCTGTGAGGATTGTGAGCTCCAAAACCTCCAAGGAGATGAAAATAACCCTAAATATCTCCAAATTAGCAAAAAATTTCCCCTAGTCTTATCTTACAAATGATGATCCCAAGGTGATTTCTTATAGGCATAGTGGACAATGGTTTTTGGAACCATGTTTTTGAAACCCCACTTCTGTCTTAGATTTGGATTGGTAAATGGCATGATATCAACTTTGAAAAAATATAAGATTTTTAGAAGGACTGTTAAATATATTTCTATAAAATTTTGTGTTTATTTGGGTTTTATAATTTGAAATATTTTTAAAATACTTACTTTTACTCTTGACTTTAAGAAGATTCAATTTTATAGACATATCACACCATTTAGGCTAGGAGATAGATGAATTGGTCTTCTAAGTATTATTGAGATTTATATACCACATAATTAGAGACGTTTTAATCAAATTTATCCTATTTTTTGGATTTATTAGGCACCATGTGGATTTTAGACCCCATGTGTGCTTGGGATCTTGCACAGTTTTAGACCTTTTTACTTCCACTTCATTTGGGTCTCTCCAAATCACCTACACCTTTAAAGAAAACATAAAAACAAGTAAAATTTAAATTTTTAATAGTATTTTAAATTATATAATTTCATAAAATTAGAAGTTTAATTTATTATTAAATTTATAATTTCTAACAAAAAATTATTTTAAAACATTGGTATGTGGGTGGAATAAAATAGTGAATTGTGATGCAATCACACCCCCACACCTGAATATTTTCACCCCTAGGAAAATAAACATTTTGTAAAATTATTCATGAAGATATTACATTATTCATGATGATTTAATATTAAAATAATATACAATTTATGGTAGAAAATTGAGAAAAGAAATAACCACACCAAGTAGTCAATATTAATAAGCATGGAAATGAGTGTCTCTTAAATTGTATCAGAACAAAATTGTAGGAGATGCATGTTAAAAATACTATAAAAGAATTAAAAATTCAACCATTCCACTAAATCAACATGTGTGTTCCTTAAAACCATTTTATACTAATTATTCCACATTTTATCCATTAAATATAGTCCATTTTAATTTTTTTTCTTACCACCGATCTTTCCCTATAACCTTTTTAATAAAATTTAAAAACCCAATCATTTAAGTATCTCTGGAAGTCAAACCTTAAGCTACTAACCTAGGTTTCCCCATGTGTTTTACATTTCATCACTCCTATCATTATTTATTTATTATTTTTTTTATTTTTTGAGTATTTATTTTGTTTTTGTGGGCGTACAATAATCAGATAATAGGTACACACACATAGTTCTATCTAGTAAAGTAGTGAAATTTATCGGATAAGTAATGAAAATATGAAAAAATAATTTTGGAAATTAGACTAATATTATCCAAACTTATATATACCTTTAATTAAACATAAAATGTTCTTATTTCATGCTTGTGTGCAATAAGGTGTAGAGATATTAAATTACATGATTTTCCCATAAAAGAATTACATATAAAGTGTCAATATCTCGAAGGTTTTAAAGAGATACAAAAATCATATCATTGAAAAATAACCTATTATAATAAAATATTCCTTTAATATTAAATTCATTTTCAAAATCAAATTCTATCAGTGAAATAATTTTTTTAAATGTTAAAAAAACACGAAAAAGAAAAATTCCACATACATTTTTAATAAATTTTATGAATATATTATAATTTAATATGAGAATTATGGAATAAAATAAAAAAGGAAAGAAAAAAAACATAAAAAATACTATGCGATAGTAAATAAAGGTAAAAAATAGGAATGATGAAAAAATTACCAACAAACTTAGGAAAGAAGAGAAAAAATATAAAAATACTATCCAACAAGAAATAAAGATAAAAAATAAAAATCCAAAAAAAAAGTCCTAACAAACATAGAAAAGTATCCACTCCCACACCTAGAATTTGTAGTGTCCAAAGTATAATTAAAGATAAGGTGGGAATTAAGGATATAATCAAGTAGTTTTGACTGATATGTGGATTCTTAAGGGTGGAGTTCCTCTATTAGGGACTCTAGAATGGATTCATGAAAGTGATTTTTCCACTTCCCATTGATGGTGAATAACTGTTAGGATTCTTTATATTTTACCTATACAACCCCAAAAGTATAAAAATTATTGATAGTGTAAGGTCCAAACCAATATAAATAAAGTGTACTTGGGTGAAACTTTATCCTTGCATCATAAAGAAGAACCTTATACCTAGTTTGGAACTGTTGATGAAGGATGAGGTGGTCATGGGAATCCTTGGTTCTTTCCATGTATATTAAATATTTCTTATATGAATTTATTCACAATTACTTTAACTCCTAAATCTATAATTTAATTTGAGAACTTTCAATATAAAGATTAGAATATCATTATTTAATAGCCTAATAAGCTCAATGCTCTATCTCAAATAGTAGGTGAAAAATATTTTCAAATAAAATCTGATATAGCGACACACTAATAGGAGTTTTAAAACTAATATGGTAAGCCTATAATGCGTCATATAGTTTAATAATCCAATATTTTTTTTGGGTTGGATCCTTTTCTCAAGAATTTGTTTTTCCTCTCTAGTAAACACCTTGACTAGCCCATTGGTTTGGGGGTGATAAGCTGTAGAAACTCTATACCCGACCCCATACTGATGAAAACTTATTTTCATTATGCAGTTGCATAAATGAGAAACTTGGTCACTGATAATAATCCTATGCAATCCAAACATTCAAAAGATATATGTTTTCAAATTTTTTTACAACTATCTTTGAGTCATAAATCCTTGTGGCTCATGCTACTATACATTTAGATACATTATCCACTATTAGAAAAAATTATAAGTTTCCCAATGAATTAGGAAACAATACCATTATAACACTCCTAAAAAAGTGAAACTTAAAATTATAAATGTTACTACCCATGTAAAAAAGGTACAACTTTATTTTTAGGATCCTAATTAAGTAGAACTCCACAGATAAAAATGATTGTCTTGGAGTAGTGTCTAGATGGGTGACCTCCTAGGAAGTTCCCTACGATGTGTATCAGTGAGGAAAAAGAACACTAAAAGAACATGTGTTTGATTAAAGGGAAAATTATTAGTCTCATAAATAAATATGGTGGGTAATAACTTATTGTGTGTTGGAAAGGAAACCATGGAATTACAAGAGATACATGGGGTCAAATGACCAGGTGCATGGTCTGAGGAGGTTGGGTCATGAAAAATAATATCAGTGCGAACACCCAACTTGAAGTATAGAGGCACTACCTGGGTTTGAGGTGTGGGGTCCACAATGAGGGTGTTGTGATTTAAAGGGGGAGAGTGTAACGCCCATGGATAAGTGAAATTTAAAAGAATAAATGTTACTAACCATATTAATAAGGTGCACCTTTCTTTTTAGGAGCTTAAATTTTTAGAACTCCATAGTTAAGCATGCTTATCTTAGAGTAGTGTTAGGATGGGTGACCTCATAGGAAGTTACCCATGGCGTGTGTGAGTACGGACAAAGAACATTAAAAGTACAAGTGTTGGCCTTCAGGGATGGAAATTAGTATCATAATTGAATCCAATGGGTAATAAACTTTGGTGTTTTAAGAAGGAAACCAGGTTCATGGCTTGAGGAGATCCATGGGATTAAATGATCAGGTTCATGGCCCAACTAAGTTGAGTCTATACACCCATGAAGAAAATTACCCCAAAATAAAAAATGTCATTAAAAATCAAGTTTTATTATGGTATTTAATTTATTTTAGATGCATTCTATTTCCTTTTACAGTGAAGAAAAACTCTAAAAAATTCACAAGCATCTCAAAATATATTGGCCAAAATAACACAAAATTAAGGACTTTCGATGAATTTATTTAGGGACCAACGTAAAGCCCACATGAAAGAGTGTAAAATAAAGTGAGGATAAATGTAAACTCATGGTTGGGTATACATCATCACATGAATTGGTCATTATATATTTTATAAAAATAGGGTTCATACAAAATGTGATACCTTGACTCACTTCTAAGTCTATCCATTTAGTGTTTATTATATCCAAGTGGTTCCTACGAGGAAACCAAAAATTTCACCAAGTTAGAAAACCATGGGATTATATCATGAAAAATGTATAAGTGATCATTGGGGAAGGTTTCTAGAATAAAGGATTTATTAAATGAGCAGATGTCGAGGTTAACAAGGATGTGACTAATATGGGTAGAAACTAAATTTTCAGCTCCCCATTTATCTTAAATTTCAATATCAAACTCTTTAAGAAGGAGAATCTATCATCTAAGGAATGGTTTAATATTAGGCTTCCAAAAAAATATTTAATGGCTAAATGGTTGGAAAAAAATACCACTTTATACCCAAATAGATATGAATAAATTTTTTACAAAGTGAACACTATGACAAGGAATTATTTTTCAATTGTGGTGTAGTTTTCTTGTGATGGGTATAGAGTGTGAGATGCATATGTAAGGATAATAGACGTGATATCTACCTATTATGAAATAAAATATACAAAAACATATTTAGAGGAATCGCACATGATTTTAAAGGGTTGATACCACCTTAGTGGTTATATGATTGGCAGTGAAGTGAGACACTTTTTCAATACATTAATTTCAATTTTACAATTTTCATTAAAAATAATGATCATAAATTTTATAAAAATTAGGGATAATGGGAGTGTTGTTTTACTAAAATATTTAATAAATTAAGGATAAAAACTATCATTTACCAAAAATGAATTCACATGCCAAGCATAATTTGGGTAGGTTAATGAAGTAAAAACTTCAATTTTTGACTTATCAATATAGATAACCTCTATAGGAACATTATAACAAAAAAAATTCCTCGTTACACCATAAAATGAAATTTTTCATAATTTAAAACAAGATTGTTTTAAATAAATCAATGAATTATATAACATATATTATATAAAAATTCATCAAAAGAGGATTAATAAATAGTTAAATCATCCTTGGGGACCTCCATAAAATTCTCTCGGTAATCTGACAAAATACTCATGCAATACTAGAAAGTACCTAGAGTATTACATAGGCTGAATGGAATTATACTATATGAAAATGTAATCAAATATCCTTATAAATGTTGCATTTTACTGATCTTTTAGGGTTATATATATTTGTATTTATCCATAAAATCCATTAAGGAAACAATAAAAAGAATTTCCCACCAACCTTTCCAATATTTGGTTAATAAATGGTAATGGAAAATGGTCATTTCAAGTGAAATGGTTAAGCATGTGGTAGTCTATGCAGACTCACCAACTATTTTTTACTCTACTTGGAACCAATTCATTATGATCATTATAAAAAACCATAAGACCAGTCTTTTTAGGAACAATTTATATCAGACTAATCTATTTACTATCAGAGATTTGATTTATGATCCCTACTGCTAATATTTTGCTACCTACTTTTTGAAAAATCATGGAGGGTGAGTTTTATTCAACATTGTGTCTACCTTAATGGATTATCCTCATATTCTATGGGAATTTCATGAATGAATATGGATGAACTAATATAAGGGATATTGTCCAAAGTCCACCTAATTGCATTTTTACACTCTCTCAAAAGGTAAATAAATTGTATTTCAAGCTCTGGAGAGTGGCTACTAGAAACAATGATAAGTAATTGACTAAAAACTTAAAGGAGTTCATATTTTAAGTTACTTGAAACTAGTTTTAATTAAATATAAGGTGGGTTGATAATTGAAGTAAATGATTTTGTGGTAGGAATCTCATTTATACCATATATCTAATAATTATTTCTCTCTTCATTAGGAATTTCAATATCAATGTTCCTTAAAGAATCATAAATGGTTTCAAAACTCTCAATTTGTAAGAAATCATCAATATACTTACATTCATGGATTTTTTCTAGACCATTACAAAAATAATCACATGAATCATTGCCTTTCATACCTATCAATGATGAAAACTCAAAAAGTGGATCAGGTGAATAAAAAGAACATTTTATGGTGAAAGAGAGTACATAAATTAAATTAACTGAAGTAGAGGGACATGATTTTAAGGGGCGCTTCTTCAAATCAAGGATATTATAGTGGAAAATGTAACCACTAAAATTAATATATAATATACCATTATTTACATTAATTATAGTTTTGGTGGTTTTCAAGAAATGTCTCCCTAATATAATTGGGTCATGCCCATTCATAATATCATCTTCCATTTTAATAACATAAAAATCAGTAAGAAAAATTAAGTTTTTAAGATTCACAAGAACATACTATAGCACGCCAGAGAGGTGTTAAGTACTCTGGTTTTCTAGTTGAACAAATATTATTTTAGGCTTAATCTTTGAAATCTATTCTGAATAGAAAATGGATCAAGACATCACATTCATAGAGTCATCCAAATCAAGAATGAAATTCTATAAACTATACTTTGTGATAGTTCATAAAATTTAGAAAGTTCCTATATCATTAAATTTAGTGGAAAGTTTTGGATATATAAATATTGAGAAATTACTCCCCAATATCACTTTTTCATCACCTTGAAGTTACCTTTGGTGTATATACATACCCTTTAAGAACTTTGAATATCATGAAATTTTATTCACAATATCAATCAAGGTAATTTTAACATGTACTTTTTTAAATGTTTACAACATTTACCTATCAAGTTTAGTTTATTTTGGTTTCCTTGGTTGGGTGGTGATTTTGGGGAGTGAAATAGGAATGGTAGGGATGGGTGGCTCATCAAAAGACACTCTCTTTACTTCAGTTGGACTTTTCTCAGGACAAGGTTTTCACTCATTTATATCTTTAGGGATGGTTGTAATGGTGGTTTCCTCAGGATGGGATAACTCTAATGAAGAGGTCATTTGGATTTTAAGTTTCATAACACTTTGAATGGTGATAGAAATAACATTTACCTTTTACCTAGGATTGAATATTGGTTGGGAAGAAATCATATATAGTCCTTGGAATTCTATTTTCCCAACCAAGTTGGTGAGTTGGCCTCATTGAGTTTTTAGGTCTTATATAGAATCCTAGGTTTTTTATTGGAATTGGAGATTATTTTCATCCATTTTTTTCATTATGACTTCTATTCTAGGCTCGGGTTTTATAGAGGGTTGTTGGAAAGTATTTTATGGTGGTATAGGATTTTTGGTTGGTGGTAAAGGATGACTACCCTACCCCAAGTGATTCCATGACTATTGAGTTTTGTTGAAATACCCCCTTTCTTATAGGGTTGGTTATATTTTTATATTGATATGAATTTAAAGTATGGTTCTTTCTTAATGGATTGGTTATATAGGTGACCTAGGAATATTGACTCACAACTCTCATAAGGGTCTATCAATTGAGTTCATTGGTCAAGATAGTGGTTGTGAGTGACATAAATATCATTATGAAATAGAGGATTAGGTTCAAATTTCCCTTGGGAAAGATCAAATTACCGAAGTAGGGTACTTAACTCTTCAAAATTTGGGTCCACATTCTTATCAAAATTGAAACTTTACACATCATGGAAACCTCTAATGGGTATACTCAACCTCATACCAAACTATTGAGTATTCTACATCAATTTTTCATTAAGTTTACTCACATCGATCAGATAATTTTCCACTAGGAAACCACCTAAAAAACATAAATCATATTATAATCAATAGTAATTAAAACTTTATACAAATATTTTATTATAATTTGATCATTTATTTGGTGGTTTAGAAAAAAACACAAATTATTTTAAAACATTATATATATTCATGTAATGTTTCCCCTTTTGATTATATTATTCCACATATTTATTTTCTTAGTGTTTCAATTCAAGAGGGTGGGAAATATTTTTCAAGAAAAAGTCATTTCATGTTTTCCCAACCTCTAATTTGGGAGTTAATATAGTACAACTAATCATATTCAATGTCTTCTAAATAAAGTGAAAAATCCCTATGTTTTACAAGTTCCTCATCCACATTTATTAGTTTTAATATTTAGAAAATTGCATGGATTTTTTTAGGTATTTGTGTGGATATTCTCCAAAATGTCCATGGAATTTTGTTATTAAATGAATTTGATTATATTTTAGTTTAAATTTTTGTGTTTTACCTTATATTTGAATATATAAAAGTTGAATATAAACATCAAGAAAAGTTAGTTCTTTTAATGTTTAGTTATTTTATACTATGTTATACAAGTTTGTTTCATTTTCAACTTTTATATAATAATAATAATAATTATTGAGAAGAGAGTATATGTTTTGTGTGTCCTCCTTAAAATTATTATTCTATTATTCTTAGTGTTGATGACATAGGATCCTATATAGTTTGAGTTTGAAAGGTGTAATTTCTCCTAGAGAAAAATAAATCATGCAAGAATCATAAAAAACAAGAAATGATATCCCAATATGATACAAAACACTAGAAAAAACAATATTTAAAAAATACTCAATGATCTTCTAAAAAACATACACTAAAAAAACTAAATTTCTCCATAGAAATGACACCAAAATTTGATTTCAATATCATGACATGTCAAATTAATTGAGTTTTAGATTACTAAATGTAGTATAGGGAATACTATAAGTCATATCTAAAAGAAAGATGAATATTTAAATTGTGAATTTAAGATAAGTTTTATAAAACAAACTAAAAGAAGTGTTTTTTTAAAATAGTTTAAAGTAAAAAAAATAGAGATAAAAATTATGGTTTTTATAAAATGAAGTGATTTTTAAGAGTTATACAAGAAGGAGATAATTAATAAGTTTCTATAACGTTTGGAATGTTTCTTATTTTTATATGATTTTTAGGTTTTGGATAATCATTTGGTTAAGTGTTAACCTAGAATTGAGTCACCATCTAAGTCTCTAAAATGATGCATGAATAATTAAAACTTTAAATAAAAACTATTTATTCAAGTTCTAGACTATATTCATGTTAAATGGAATCCTGAAAAACTCTTAAATATAGAATGTTTTTGAAGTAAAAGGATTATTATGTTTTAGAATTAGAACAAAACAATTCACACACTTAAAATTAAAAACTAATCATTAATGAAATAAAACGTGTTTCATTAAAATGCATAAAAACATTGAAAAAAGTCAATATACATCTAAAGGAACTATTAAAAACCAAAAAATTTACCAAAATAGTGGAAACTTATGAACTATAAATCCCTCTCTAAGAGTGTATCTCCTTCGCAATGATCACCCACTGTTTAGATCACCTTTTAGAGGAGGAGAAGACTCGAGTGGATCTACTTCTTCATTTCAGATCTTCTTATGAGGATAGGGAGATCCAATATCTCATAGGTTATGTGAAGAAAAATCAATCTATATAAATTGGTAAAACCATTCCCCTTGGTCAATATTTCAAATGAGGATCCCAATGTGACTTTTTATAGGAAAAGTGGAAGGTGGTTTTGGGAACCATATTTTTGAAATACCAATCATGGATCAGATTTGGATCTGTAAGATGAATTATCTCTAATATTAAAACATATAATATCCATTTCAAGTCCTATTGAATAAATACTTATAAAATATAATAGACATTGGATTTATAAAAGTTGATATATTATCAAAATACCAATATTTACTCTTGACTTTGAGTAGATTTAGTTTTTTGGATAGATCATGTCATTCATACTAGAAATGGATTAATTAGTATCGAGTGTCTTATTAAGAGTTATATCCAACATGAAAAAAGATATTTTCATTAAATTTTATCTCAATTAGTTGGACCTATTAGACTCAATGTATATTTTAATCCACATGTGTTCTTGGGCTCTCACATAGTTTTGGATTGTTTTTCTTACACTTCATATAGGGATATCCAAATCACCTCCACCTATGATGAAAATATAAAAAAAATTGAATTTTAAAATTTTAAAATTAATTAACATTAGATTATTTAATAAAATTAGAATTTCAATTGATTAATAAATTTTCAATTTTTAATACAAAATTAGTTTAAAATAGTTTTATAAGGGTAGAATAAAATAGTGAATCATGATGAAATAATTACCTTAAGATGGGATTCATTTATATTTTCTTGTAACCTTACACACAATCATATAAATTATATAATTTTTATATGATTAGACATAAATTAAAATAATATTCCAATCATCCCTCTAAACAATGTTTGATATACCGATTTCTTTGATACATCAATGTCATTTTTTCATGATGTATCTACCAGAGTACTAATACTTGAAGATTTTTCAACACGAAAATTTTTATGTAAATTTATTATATATTTATGTTGTTGTAAGATAGTGCCTTATGGTATTTGAGTTATTTATAATCCAAGAAAATGATTACATTAACCCATCAATCTCATCACGAACCCACTTTACATAAGTTCTAAAAAACTATCTTGGATAATTTTATGATTTGAGCCAAATATAATGATCTAGAAATAAATTTTAAAAATGATATTTTCCTTACAAAAATATTGATAAAAATAGTTAGAACTTTCATTCCTTTAACAAAATTATTTTTGAAGTAAGAATACAAAAAAATGATCATACTAGGTTCTTAGATATTGGTTAAGTCCATAAATCACTTTAGTAAGTTTAAAAAATGTTTTAGAAAATTTATATATCCAAAATCATGGGGTAATTATACATAAACATCCTCTTAAACATATCCATTAAGGGATGAAATCTTTACATCAATTTTAAATAGAGTAAATTCTTGGTGAGATGGAAAATCAAATAGAATATGGATGGACTAAAGATTATCTACCAGAGAAAAAGTTTTTTCATAATCCATTCCCTCTTCCTAGTTTTAACCATTATAAATTAGTCTCACCTTATTAAAAACTATAATTACATTTTCATCACACTTATTTCAAAAGACCTATTTTACTTCTATAATTGAAATATCCTTCAATTGTTCAATCAAGGCCCAAAATTTGTTATTCTAAAATTTATTAAGCACTTATTTCAAAATACTATCCAAATTTCATCACCCAAGACATCATCTATCATTTTAGGTTTTAATTAAGATATAAATACAAGATTATCACATTCATTTTGTAAGGAACTTCAATTTATTACTAGTTGATCTACATTGCCAATGATATTGTCACTAGGACGGTTCCTTAATATTAACTAATTTCTAGGAAAAATGGAATGTTGATATTAAACTTTTAGAGAATTAAATTCCATTAAATTAAATTCTATAAGACTATATTTTTAATACCCCAAGATTCCACGATACGCTTCTCTTTGAATAATACAGTAGCGTGTGTTGTACGCAACTTCGAGTTTTAACACACCATAACCAATCAAAATAGCCATTATGAATAGTAATACCCAATTTTTAACATTTTATAAATTTTATATTTCAAAATGGACTTTATTTTTGGATTTATAATATCGAAATTAGATTAGGGTGAACTTTTGGTATTTTTCTGAAAACTTTCAATTTTTGATGAATAGTGAAAAACACTGAGTTATAGTTTAAAACCAATTTTTTTTATTTAAATGATTTTCTTTATTTAAATTTATTTTAGGTCAAAATAAATAAATTATACCTATATAAGTTCAATGTAATTCATTGGAGTCAGTTTATAATAATTTTAGATATATAAAAATTTTATTAAACTTTTCACCGTCTTTTACCCACCTCTTAGGAGAATTTGCAAATTCAAATAAAACTTAATTTTTCCACTTCTTTGAGTTGAATTTAAAAAATCCAAGAGACATGGTTGATATATGTAAGTAAAATTTGGTTCAATAAGATGAAAATAATTTTTGGTAAACAGTAACTTTTTACTTTTATTTACCACGGTTAAAAGTAAATAGGGTAATTAAGGGTAAAAATGATATTATTATTACCCTAACACATGTAATAATTCTATTGGATAAGTGTAATTAGACAAAAAACAACCTTATAAATAAAATATTATCCTTTAGGTCCACTTGGATTAGATTAGGACATTTATTATTATTTAATTCAAAGAAGAGTTAAAAGTGTTAAATTCAAATTTTAATAACTAAAACATTTTTAATATAGGGTTACACATAAGATAAATTAAACTATAAATATTAATTATAAAGATAAAAATATTTCCTCCATAATGGTATTTTATTTATAATTTTTAGACATTAAATAATTAAATTTATTTATGACACAATAATGATGCAGTAATTACCTAATTAATAAAATATTAAAATAATTGATATTATAAATATCAAAATAAATGTAATTTGATACTTTTTATGAATTACACTAATTTTATAGGTTAATATGACATATTATGGTTGGTTAGATGAATGTTTTTATAAATAATAATGCTGTTATGAATTTATAAAAAACAAAATACCAAATAGTGTCAAAATTGGCATAAAGGAGTTTTTAAAACAAATATTATATTATTAATTGATATTCTATTACTAAAAATCTAAGGTTTGGAAAAAATACTTATATAATGATATTTTTATCATTAATTAACCACTTGGGTTTCTCTTAGAATTTAATATTAATTTTATTAACCATATAATATAAAAATACAAAGAGACATGGTAAATGTCAAACTATTTAACTAAGAGTTAAATCTAAAAGATAAAGTTAATATAGTGAACCAAACCTGTATAAAACCTATTGGTTGAGTGGTTTCCGACCCATACCCACATTATCCTATAAATAATTTATTTTGGATCCATTATAAACTGAAAATAATTTTATTATAAAATAATATTTCTTGCTTTTCCTAAGGTGCCCCTCACCCCTCTTATAAAAGGGAACTCCCCCTTCTCTTTAATTCACACCTTCAAAGACATTTGGATCGGCCAACACCTGACCAAATACCCTATAAACTATACTTAATTCATCCTAGAGGCCTTAATTTATTCAGAAATTCAACCTAAGGATCCCTTTTTATCAAATCAAAAGGAAGAACCCGAATAAAAGGTAAATATTTCATCACCTCTTTCAAGTTCCTTTCTTCTTCCACTTCCTATTTATTTGTTGTTTCCATTCTAAAATAATAAATCCAGTATCTTATATATACTGTGATGTTATTATAAATATGGTACAACCATATTCATTATTCTATCCATCATTTTAATGACATTTCACCATACGTACGTATGTACGACTTACCGTCTCCACGTCGTGGTGTAATTGTTATTCAATACATTATTATTTGGATGGGTATAATAATGATGTGTAATTGATTTAAATAATAAATATAACATGATAATTATTCTTTATATATGATATAACATCCAATTATATATTATTTTAATATCAAAAGAATGATATTGTCGCTCGTGCGTACGTACAGATTACCGTCTTCACGAACACGATGAGATTCATTCCCCATCGTATCCATTCAAGACTAATTTTAATTAGATGATTAAAAATAATGTTTAAGGAATTAATATAATTATAAATATGAATAAGATACATACTATCCATAACAAACATTACTTACAAAACAAATCATATAAAGGAAAACAAATCAGTTAACACTTGAAACAACGATAATACTAAGATATTATTAACAAAGAAATTTTAAAAGATCATATATGATATCATATTAATGTATATGATTATTTTATAACTTAATAAAAATTATTTCACCATTATAAATGATTTTAAAGTACCCTCGACCAAGGAAAAGTACAAGGTAAGGGTTAATTTCACAATCTCTTTATTATCCGAGGTTGTTTTTACGTAAGTATCTACTGGGACATCTTTATCATCCACATCCATGTTTCTTAAAAATGTATTTAATTTTTTTTAATATTTACTAGACTATGGATTAAAGTAATTTATACCCTTATTTTACTTTTTATAAAATGGTTTGAAAGGAATCTTTCCATCATTTTCCAAACAAGGTACTTTATAACCTTTTCGAAAAAATTAAGGTAAGAATGATTTTTAACTTATATAGAGGGTGCGTCTATTTTACACCGTTATAAAATCATCGAAGCTTCCCTTAAAATATTATAAGAATATTTTCAAAATAATTTTTTTCTTTATAATTATGTGACTCTTAAATGATTTCAAAATAGAAAGAGATATTTCTCTAAAAAAGGTTTTGATTTCATCTATGTCAACATCCTTTGATGGATTTTAAGTTTATTTGAAGTTGATTTATTATGATACAAAACTTCCATATTGTATTGAAGGTTTTGCGATATGTTTAACTGTGGATGTCTTATTTTTATACCATTCATGGTTTATGGTTAAAGTATTGACATTTTGTATGCTAGTTTTAATATGAATGTTTATGTTATATTTCAACCTTTTCATATGAGGAATTTATTGGACTTAGTAAGTGACAGGTGGAGCCCGTTATAGATCTTAGATGCATCAGTAGGTCTCATGAGACAACTAGACATGGAATTGGATGAGGCCTTTTCCAATTTGATATATGGTTTTGGCTAAGACCTTAATCATTTTTAGACGTCTTGGCCGAGGCCTTGACAAAATGTTTTAGAATGTCCGACATTATACATTACCTCATTATGAAAATAATATTGGTGGTTCATGTGGTCATTTGATGATTATGTTTTATTATGGAATTATTTACTCATCTCACACTCCCACTATAAAAGTATTCATGTTTATTATTGGTAAAGGCATGTGGTTTCAATTATTCACCATTCTTAATATTTATTTTATCTTCCGCTGTATTGCTTACCCTTTCTGAGTGTTTGAGCTCACCCCTTTCTTATGTTTCATTTTCCCAGGATATGAAGAAGTTAGTTATAAGTGACTTTCAGGCATAATCTAGGAGGCTTGGATGTTTCTAATGGAATAAATTCATGTTGTATTTCTTTTCAAGTTGTAAAGTTGAACTTATGTATGAATCTTGTTTCCAATAATACTAAACTGATTGGTCTTTCAAGACATGATTTACTTGTGATCATGCCAATGTTATGTAATAATGCACCAACTCTGGGTAAATAGGGTCAGGTCGTTATAATATTCCATTATTCTAGCTTCTAGTATATTAATTTCTAATGGATTAGATTCATATTTTGAAATTAAAACAAAAGGGGTTTCAAAAATAAAATCTATAAAAAATCATTTGAACATTTAGAATTCAAATAAGGATTGATATAATAAAAATTTCAATGTACAATTTTATCAATGTTTTTTTAATTTTTTTTAAACATGATATACCTTACTAGTGGTGGAGTTACCAATAAATATACATTTTTTAGATTTGGATCATGTTTATAAATATTTTTTTACATATTCAAGATGAATACTTTGCATCCAAAAACTTTTAAGTAACTAAGTATAGGTTTTATCCTCATAAAAAATTATAAGGTGTTTTTTAAATACTAGGGAAAGTAAAATACAATTTCTAGTATAGAAAACAATACCCACAACTTTCACCCAAAAATATTTAGCAATAAAGTATTCACACAGTAATGTCCATGTAATTTCTTGAAGGGTTCTATTCCTTCGTTCAACTAAACCATCTTCTTGTGGAGTTATAGGTGATAAAAAGCATATAAAATACCTTTCCCACTTCAAAAAGTTTTAAAATTATAATTTATAAACTCTCCATAATGATAAATATGAATAGTAACAATTGATATATTTTTCTAATTTTGAACAAAATAAAAAAATGTTTTGAAAATAAGAGTGCTTCAAAACTGAGAGTAAGAAAATAGACCCAGGTGTATCTGGTATAATCATTACACACAGTGTTTGCCTCTGAGACTTCTAGTTTTTGTAGGAAGAAAAATTTAAATGTGTATTAACTATAAAAGTTCAGATGTTGTGACTCCATAAATGGATTTAAAACTCATATTATATTTCTTACCATATTGGAAAGGGTCATAGGATCTAGAAGAATAAAATTTAGGTTTTGGTAGACCACTTAATAGTCATTTCCTAGAAATATTAGCTAAGTTCCAGACATTTCAGTGTCTCAATATTCTATTCCAAATCTAATATTTATCTTCTACCACCTTAAGGAAAAGTAAGATTTAAAAACTAAGATCCTCTAGGTTAATAGTGTAAATATTATCATACCTATCAATAGATAACATGTAAGATCCTTTATTAATTTAAAAGATATATTTATCATTCTTGAATTTGATAGAGTAGCCTTTACACATAGTTAGATAATTATAATGAGGTTTTTATTAATTATTAGAAAAGGTACATTAGAAATTAAAGTCTAACCAAGAAAAATGACATTATCAATATTAGTAATCTGACCTATACATTTTCTCAAAAAGCGACACATCTTTCCTTCACTTTTTATAAGTTAGAAAATTGGACATGTATCCAATCATGTATCATGAAAAACCTCTTTCCATGTACCATATTTCCCAGCTACTGGTAGTTAGCCTATCTTCTTGAAATAACCATGGATAAACTTTTGGTACCTAAATTCACTTGGGTCTGTTGATGTTAGGAAAAAAAACCTTAGAAACCCACATATTTCCAACTCTAATATGTTATATAGTTACAATATATTTTAAAATATAATAATTATAATTTCTAAGAAATTAAAATTTATTCAAATAACGATTATTTCTTTAATGTCCTCCTCTTTAAAATTGTGCACATAAAGGCTTACTCTTAGGTACAAGATAATTTGACTAAAAACATGAATTTCCAAACATAAAACCTATTATTGAAAACTTATTATTTGGTTTTAATTATCTTAAGAGATTATAAAAATTCTCTCTCTTTAAATTAAAATAAAATAGAAGCTTATTTAGACTATTAATTTCATACTTTATCTTATCAACTAACTTTCGATCAATATATGTTGAAAATGAATTAGATTTAGCATCACACTTAGAATTTATCTTATAAATTTTAAAAGTAGGTTTATAAATCCTATTATTCACTTTATAAAATTATATTTTATCCTAATAAAGGTCTTTATTTTACTTTTTATTTTTATTTTCCAGGAAAATCATATATCTAGACATCGCTTCTAATGATGGATTATCATCCTCATCTTTTAATGAAATTAAACTATTATCATCATCTAAAGTATAAGGAAACTTTGAGTTTAAAGATAAAATTTTAAGGTATTTATCCATTATAACTACTCAAATCACTGATATTATAGAAATATGGTGGATCTTTACTAGTGATCCAAGTATTTTTTGAAACTTTAAAAGTCTTTCTCTATTTTATCTTTTAATATTTCCCATCCTTATTTTTATTCTTTAACCTAAGAAATATAAGAATTATATTCCCTAGTTTTCTACACTCATAAAAAATAGTCTACATTGATTTCTTATCCTCATGATTATATTATATTATATTTTTATAATCATATGAGAAGTCATTCTTTCCATCATTTTATTCATTTATTATACATTTAGTTAAATCTATCCTTCACTATATTCCAAAATACCAATATCCAATTAAAGGTTAGACTTCTTCTTTATAATAGTAGGGTTTTATGCCTGATCACTGGTAGTTAAAGAACTGGAAGTTGAATAAAAAACAAATCTATTCTTTATCTTCTCCTTCCCAAAATTTCTCTTTAAGAAGATCTCATATTGAATTAAATTACAAATTTAATAATAAAGTCTCAACTTCATAAGATGTTTAGAATCATCTATTGGCATCCCCATAAATTCTAACTCCTTAGAAAAAATATCAATAACTTTATTAATAAGATGATCATATGAAAACTCTTTCTCACTAAATGATTTAAGGATGTTAACTATCATAATAAAATGTTGGTGTATCCTCTCCACTGATTCTCCATGTAAAAAAATCAAAGGCCTTATAATCTACTCACAACATATCCCTTTGAGTCTCAATTACTTTGGAAGTTCTGAAATGAGTAATTTAAAGATTATTACAATTTGTTTTTCATAGTTTCACCTAATGAAATATGATTGTTGATATTTTATGTCATAAAAAATAAATAGGGATTCTGGACTTTGTAATTTTCTTGACACTCTAGCTTCTCCTCATAAGTAAACACAAATAATTATTTATATAGAATTTTTTAATTTCTAATCATTATAATAAAATGATCAATGGTTGTATTGATAGAAAAGGTATTTATCCTATATTTACAATATTCCTAATCCACCCTATAAAATATTAGTGGACAATTAAGATTAATATTCTCAATAGTTCCAAATGGAAGTCCCACCACATTAACTAAAAAAGATCATTTCTCTATAACACAATTAGTGTAATAGAAATTTCATAAGTTCTCATAGACAAAAAAAATAATATCCAATAAAATAAAAGATATGAGATTAAATGTTAAAACTTTCTCTAATACCAAATGTTTGTATTGAAAAAATAGATTAAGAGACAAGTAGATGTAGGATTTTATATAAAATGTTTTCCCAGATAAATAGTAGATATAAAACTATAGGAGGGGTTAATTGTATAAAAGAAACATACTGTTTTTTTACTCCAATTTATAGTTGACCAAACAATACAAGTTCCAATAAATTATCAGAGTATAAAAAGTAAATTCATACAACCAATACAAGTACAGCTGAAATAAAACTATCAGGGCATAAACACTATCCAAAAAATTAATAATACCTCAGAAAAAAGAAGAAATAAATGTAAAAATGATTCACAAAGTTAAGTATAATAATCTATAAAACCCTAAATGATATTATTACAAAAAAAATCCAATATAATAAATTATTCACTTTTAGACCTAAGAAATAGGAGGGTTGATAACCTAAACCAAGTTACCCAATTATGAAAGGAACTTCATTAACTGTAGACCTATCAAAAGGCACCAGGTAATAAAATATAAACTTATTTAACTTTATAAATATCAATATATATCGGGAAACTCTAACACCAAGCTTCTTTACAAAATCCATGATCAGAATCAAGTCCAATACTCTATAATTTTTAAACTATAAACCTTTCATAAGGTATAACTTCCACTCCCTAGAATCTCCTTGATATCTATCACAAACCAATCCAAGAAGACCACAAACTGGTCACCCAAGCCAATCCATGGAAGGGATCAAGAGTTATTATCAATCCTCTTGGGCTAGAAAATAGTGCTGGGAATCAACAGAGAAACAAAAGGGAATGATTTCATCCAATATAAATACATATACTGAAAAACAGAAAATAAAAAAAGGATCCCAATATATATAAATATACAAACTGATCATTATTTTAAAAATATGAAAATACAAAAATCTGATAAAAAACAACTGAACCGGACAACCACCACATCTCAATGTGAACTTGAGGTTCACTCTCTGATACCAAGACCAACCATCACCAATGGTGATCGAAACCAATATGGAACCCGCACCAAAGGCTAAAAATAAGAAATAACTATAGGTGTGAGTATTAAAACTCAGTAGGAGTGTCTAAAAATATATATTACCAATGAACTTCCTTTAAATAAAAGAAACATAAACTTTAGATTTTAAATACAATATATAAAAGTAGTATTTCCACACATTTTAATCTTAAAAAAATCACAGTTGATTTCTATTTTTCCACTTTAAACCGAAATTCCTTTATAAGGAAGAACCATTTCATTTTAAACAAGAATAATGAAATTTCATTTGAAAAGTGTGTAATGGATTATAAAACATTTTCTAAAACAATTATTATAATACTTTTAAAATCATTACATCACTTTTCATAAAGAAGTGAATTACAAAAAATCTATAGTAATAAAAATAACAAGGGAAATAGAAATAAGAATATAGAGTAATCAACTAAAAATGCATCTCAATCATTCGCTGTAGATAACTAAGTTACTATAAATATAGGAGAATCTAGGATCTCATGAAATAATCCATAACATAATATACATATTGACTCATCCCAAAAAGCATTCCTCACTCGATGAAATCGAATTTCACTCACATGATTGATTTCACCCTAAATGGTCTAACCGAGGAGAACTATTACATAGTAATAATAAACAAAACATATCCAATTCCATGCTATGGTCCACTATTCAGAGTTTAATCCTAACTAGTGCATCAATAATTATCAGAAAATTCTCTAGCTATACCAGGTTCCCATATCAAGAGTATAAAGGGGATGATCTAACCGATTCTAATCGAGTATCCAATCCCATTCACATATATCATATAATTAATTCACACAATAGGCATCACACCGAGTCACCCCAAGGATCAATCTCTTGCCATAAATAATAGATCTCAAAGGAGTCCACACTAAGGATCTTTAATTTCACTCAAATTAAATGGATAATGAGGAGTCCATAATAAGGAAGTCATATTCATTCACATAAATGGATCATGAGGATTATATAATGAGTACATCTCATATATTCAATATAAACAAGGTAAGAAGATTATCCAAGGAGAGTTTTTATAATAATCATTTTCACCAATTTAATTTTTTTTTCAAATGGGCCTTAAGAATTCTTTTTAAATAGAATCAATACCAACTTTCCAAAAAGATGAAAACAAAATTTTTTTCATTTTACAATCATTTATAAAATTACATTTAATCATTTATACCACATTTTCAAAACAAATCCACTTTCATCAAAATTAAAAATGGTCCACACATCATTATTACATGGAAAACCATTTTCAAAGAACCATACACACCCCCGTTTCAAGTTCAAACCACTTGGAAATCCATTTTATAAATCCAATACACCATTTAGGGTGTCAAAAAATCATTTTCCAAGCCAAAACATGCTTTAAATATCACAAATCACTCACAAAATCCAACCTAACATTTTATCAAACACTTGGTATGAAAAATTTAACAAAACAATGCCAATTATCACAAAACAAGGAAGAAATCACCACTTTTCACACTAAGAAAATTATTATAAAGATCAAAAATCAATATTTAACATATAAGGATAGTGTATAAAGCATTAAATCAATAATAATTATATTTAAAGGGAAATTGAAAAGGGAAACCTAATGAAATCTCATGGTGCTTTAACAATACACACCCAAAAAAACCTCACCAAGGTTACAAGAGACAAGGAAAACCATGAGAAACCCTAAAAATACAAAACCCCCAACATAAAATAAGGTAAAAATGAACCCTAGGTCTAATAAACAAAAGGAAAATAAGAGTTCAAGAGAAAATAGAAGGAGAAGAAAGAGGGACAAGAGAGGAAGAGATTACCTAGAGAGATTTCCTCCAAAACATGAATAAATCCCTTAGATCCACACTTGGGAGGAAGGACGAGGCTTGGAGTACAAGGGAGGAGCTCCCCCAAAGCTATAAAAACTAAGAGGAGGAATAAATGGGAAGATTGGGGTTAAAATCTTGAGAGGGTAGAAAGGCCATTTTACATTTTTAATGACTTGGGAAGCTCACTTGGTTAGGCCACACGGTTTCCCAAACCATGCACTAACCATGTGCAAACCGTGAAACCCTTACTTGACACACACTATGCACCAACATGGTTTGGCCTCAAAGTTTGGTAAACCATGAACCAACCATGTGAAATGGTTTTAATAAGTGACAGAGCCTCCCCACACACTTATCGTACGGTTTTAAAAACCATGTGCAAGCCATGCACCAAGCCTTAGACACCAATCCTAAATCTACACGATTTCCTAGGCTAGGCCATAAGGTTTATCTTAACCATGTTACAACCATGAACCACCTACTACAAATCCCAAAAAACCCACTTTTCACCAATTTGTTTTGGAGGAACTAAGGAATAAACATGGGATCAAAGGCACACAAAGGATCACCTCAAAATTCAAAACCCATCACAACTGGAACTCGAGATAAAAACCAAGGTCTATGAGATGAATTGGAAAAAGGAAGAATTTAAAAACTTGGGTGTAAAAATTCTACCCACCATTAATGGATTCTTCCCCCAGAAATACACATCATTTTCTAGTTGATCAATCAAGGACAAAATATTCCCACAACTACATGACCACCCACTCAATATAAGAACACCACAACCACAAAAAAAACTCGTACTTCTTACTCAAAATGATAAAAAAATCCAAAAACACTTCCAAAACATTATGGAAAGTTGAACCAAATTTATAAAAAATATCATTGTTTCCCCAAATGGAGAGGAACTCAAAATTCAAAAACTATAGAAATGAACCACCTCCTACCGAACCAATACTAGAAACCAAACTAAATCACCAACACGGGAGGCCAGAATGGGATCCAAACCATTATAAAATAACTAGAACTAATAAATTTGTGAAGAAACTTAAATGAGACCCATAATGGGTATCCGCACCATTAAGATCTGACCAGCTCAAACAAAACAGCATGGAATGACATGGGAAAACATATCATGGGTCAACCTGTAATTCTCCACACAAAATCGAAACTCCACCAAAAGGGGACTGATGAAAGAAACTCCAAACTATGCGAAAAACCCAAAACTAAATCACAAGGGATAAACAAATAGGCACAATAGATCGTAGATTCACATTAAAAAAGGCACACCATTGGAATTACAAGAAAATGAGACCACCATGCCTCCTTAAAACCAAATAGGAACTTCCAAACCACAAGGATAAAAATGAGGAAACAAGTATTTTTCCACAAAATAGAACCTTACAAGGTAAAGAAACTATAACAGAGAAACTTATAATACCCCTACCCAAACACTGGAGACTAAAACTAGGAAAAATTCCTCTACACCCCTAGGATTTCTGACTATGTGAAAGATTCACTCTAGGGCCTATGTCTAGAGCCCTGATGCCTTGAATCATTGACTGCCTCATAGTCAGGAGCTAACACAACCCAATTAAAACTCATTCTTTCCATAGAAATAGGGATTTAGATGATGCATCCACATCATTTTTCACTTTAAACAAGGAACAATGGAAATAAGACACCCAACTAGGCACACCTCTACTCAAAATAGCAAGAATTCATAATTTTCAAAATATAGACATGCTTCCATTGAAAAAAAGTTTCTCTGGAGATCTATAACATACAATTATATAATTTTAAGAGAACACTATTACACAAAAATCTATTGGACACAACCATTACAACCAAGGAGGCATACATAAAAAAGGGCTTTAAATTGAGCCTATAACGAAACTCTAATCCTACAAACTTTCTCCATGTTGCTTCCTAAAAACACCCTGACAAAACCATTGCAAGTTTCCTAAGAGTCCATAGGCATGAAATGTCTTTGGATCACTCAAACACGATAGCTTCTTATGATATGGATTACCACACTGATGACATGCCATGATCCAATTCTTATAAGAAGCTAGAAAAAGATCAATATGTATTTTAATTCATAGACCAACACCAATAGATTTCAGATACTTCACCATATCTTTACTAGAATTCCTTTTACCTCTTATAGATATAAGAGGAAGAATATCAGCCTCATGAAATCCCACTAGCATAACTTCCATATGAACAACTTGCCTCACCACATTGACAAAAGAGGTTAAACCGAACTCTGAAACCTTCAAATATAGATCAAGACAAAGTCCACTCTAAAAATGTTGAGCCTTCAAGGAATATTCTAGAGCCAAATATAGAAGATAAGGAACTAGGTCCACAAAATGATATAAAAACTCTAACATCAATCCAACACTGTGATGAAAATAACACATCTCTATACCCTTTCTCACCTTCACTACCTCAGAGAAATACTGAAAAATGAACAAAACCTTGAAGAATTCCCAGGTAAGATCTTCCTGAGACTTGATTCAAGAGATTGAATTCCACCACTTATAGGTCAGACCTTTGAGTATAAAGGTAGAAAACACAACCTTTAATAACTTAGGAAACTCAATAAGACTGATGATCCTTTAAATTTTTCACATCCACTCTTCCATATCAAAGGGATCCTATTGACCATAAAATAGATAAGGTTTAAACTTTTAAAACTCAAGAAGAAAATCCTTAGGTTGATCAACTAGAAGGTTTGATAAGGTCAAAGCACCCATAGACACACCTTGAATATCCATAGAATCTTTATGGTGGTATACACTAGGAAACAAGAAAACCAAGAGCTCAATCAAAACCAACTCATCAACAAGAGTTTTCAAAATCAAAACACCGCATAAGAATCTCTTTTAGACAAAAAGAAAGTGCACCATACAACCAATGGTTATCATAACATCACAAATTTCCTCTTAAAAACACTTTTGAAAGAAAAAAAACTTGGTGGGTTGTACACTTACCAATGGTATTCCATGGATCCTCATACATTTGCATTCCCATACCATCTTGGGAACTCATAAACTCATACCAATCAAGGCACTCATCCACCCATCATCATCCATCCAATTTACCACACATATCTATGCATGTGAGTACCCATAGAAATACAAAATTTAAAAACAAATCCTTTCCATTTTTCAAAATAAAACATTCCACCCAAGTTTTATCATTCATGATCCACTTCCCATTTCAAAAATAATTTCAATTTAAAATTTCACAAAAATCCTTTCAAAATACCATTAGACACTAATCAAAAACCATTTTCAAACTCTATACTTAAATCCTTTTTATCCTTATCAAAATAATATTCCATATATTCCATCAAAAAATACAATTCATACCATTAATTTTTTTCATAAGATCAAGAAATCCCATTCCATAAAAAATAGTTTGATTAAAACTCTTTTCTTTTAATTCAATTTTTTTCCAAAACCCTCTTCAAAATAAATTTCTGTTTCACAAAAATATTTTTTTGATAAACCCTAAATTTTGATTATAAAAATACACTTTATAAATCTTTCTTCAAAATGATTCTAAAAATTCATTTTCTTTCTTCGAAAAATCGAACCATTACCACTTTAAACCTAGTTTTCACAATTCCAAAACAAGAGTTTTCAAAACAATTTTCAGAATCAAAGAAGACCCAAAAAAACTCACAAGGTAAAAATAGTATTGATGGGTTACTTTTCCATATGGTTAGTGGCCATATTCCAATCACGCCACCATCACAATGATTCTTTTAGGACCACACTTTTGGATACACATGGATTTCTAAGCCCTAAAAGATCACTAAAACCATTGGCCCAAATCATTTTTTCCAAACACAAAACAAACCAAAATATCTAAAGAAACAAAAAAAACCAAAATTCCCCTAGAAACCCAAGGTTCGGTCCAGAAAGTATTTCCCAGACACTCCCCCAGACCTACACCCCATGTTCTGATAGTCCTACTCCATCTACCTTGACATCCCAAATAAAAAATGGCACTATGAAAGCTACATCCTCTAAAGGACCATCCTTTTCTAATACTATTTTTTCAAGAACCAACCTGGGCCTACCCAAAATAGGTCACCTGAGATGATCCATGTAAATGCATGAGAGGTTTTCCTGATCATTCTAGACTAGAAAATAGTGCCGAGCATAAATAGAGAAACCAATGGAAAGATTTATCCTAATATAAATAAATAAACCGAACAATGGAAAATAAATAAAGCATCCCAATATATATAAATATCCTAACTGGTTATTATTTTACAATGCTAAAAATACAAAAAACTAATAAAAAAACCAAATGAACCTGGAAACCACCATATCACCATTTGACCCTAAGGGTCACTCTCTGATACCAAGACTAACCATCACACACAATGATCAAAACCAAGATAGAACCTGCACCAAAGGCTAAAAACAAGAAATAACTATAATAATGAGTATTAAAACTTAGTATTAATTCCCAAAAAAATATATTACTAATGCACTTCCTTTAAATAAAAGAAACATAAACTTCAAGTTTGAAATACAATATATAAAAGTAAGATTTTCCACACATTTTCACCTTAAAACAAATCATGGTCCATTGAACTTTTCCACTTTAAACCCACATTCCTTTCCAAGGAGGAAACATTTTAATTTTAAAGAAGAATAATGAAATTTCATTTGAAAATAGTGTAATGGAGTAAAAAACATTTTCCAAAACAATTCTTATAAGCCTTTAAAAATCACCACATCACTTTTCATAAAGAAGTTCACTACAAAAAAGCTACAATAATAAACATAACAAGGGAAATCAAAATAAGCACATAGAGTAATTGAATAACAATGCATCTCAATCATCCATTATAGACAACTAAGTTCCTATAGACATAAGAGAACCTATGAGCTTATAAAATAATCTAGAATATACTATACGTCATGACTCATCCTAAAAAGCATGCCTCACTCGATAAAATAAAATTTCACCCAGATGATCAATCATACCCTAAATGGTCTAACCGAGGGGAAATATTCCATAGGAATAATAAACAAAACATATCCAATTCTCTGATATGGTCCACTAGTCTAAGTGTAATCCTAACTAGTGGAGCAATCATCCTTAAAAAATTCACTAGCTATGCCAGGTTCCCATGTCAAGAGTATAAAGGGGGTGAGCCAACCGATTCCAACTAAGCATCCAATCACATGCACATATATCATATATAATTAATTCACATAGCATGAATTACCTCGATTCACCCTAAGGATCAATCTCTTTTCATAAAGAGTAGATCTCAAAGGAGTCTACATCGAGGATCTCCCATTCCGCTCAAAGTAAATGGACCATGAGGAGTCCACAATGAGGGCATCCCATCCATTCAAATAATGGATCATGAGGATTATATAGTGAGTAAATCCTATCCATTAAATATAAACAAGGTAAGAATATTATCCAAGGAGAGTTTTCAGAATAATCATTTTCACCAATTTCACAAAAGTGCTAAATGGGTCTTAAGAATTATTTTTAAATAGAATCAATACCAACTTTCCAAAAACGTGAAAACACACCATTTACTGTTTTAAAATAATTTATAAAATTCCATTTAATCATTTATACCACATTTTAAAAACAAATCCACTGTCATCAAAATTCTGAATGGTCCACACATCATCATTACATGGAAAACCATTTTCAAAGAACAAAACACAAACTAATTTCAAGTCCAAAAACACTTAGAAATACATTTTATAAATCCAATCAACCATTTATGGTGTCAAAAAATCATTTTACAATCCATAACATACTTTAAATATCACAAATCACTCACAAAATCCAACCTATAATTTTATCAAACACTTAGTGCGCAACATTTAACAAAACAATTCCATTTATCATGAAACAAGGAAGAAATCACCACTTTGCACACCAAAAAATTATTCCAAATATCAAACATCAATATTTAACATATAATTAAGGTGTGAAAAACATGAAACCAATGATTCTTAAATTTAAAGGGAAAGCGAAAAGTGAAACTTACCTCAGTCTCATGACACTTCAACAACACACACCCGAAACAACCTCACCAAGGTTCCAAGAGACAAGGACAACCAAGGGAAACCATAAAAAGGAAACAACCCCAATATAAAACAAGGTAAATATGAAACCAAGGTCCAAGATACCAAAGGAGAATAAGAGATCAAGAGAAAATATAAGGAGAATAAAGAGGGAGAAGAGAGGAGGAGATTACCTTGATAAATTTTACCCAAAACTTACAGAAATCCCTTAGATACACACTTCAGAGGAAGGATAAGGATTGGATAATAAGGTAGGAGATACCCTAGGGATTTATGAACTAGGATGGGGAAGAAATGGATGGATTAGGGGTAAAACATAGAGTGGGTAGAAAATTCATTTCACATTTTTAATGACCTAGGCATCTCACATAGTTAGGTCGTATATGTTTCTCAAAATGTGTGTCAATCATGCTCCCCTTACTAGACACACATTGGGCACCCGCATGGTTTCGTAAACCATGCGCCAACCACGTAAAATGGTTTTAACAAGAGAAAAAGACTCCCCACACACTTACCACATTATTTGACAAACCATGTCCAAGCTATGTGCTATGCCTCAGACAAAAACCCTAAAACCACATGGTTTCCTAGGCTAGGATACATTGTTTCCCCTAACCATGAACCAATCATGTACCACCTTCTTCAAAGACCAAAAATCCCACTTTTTATAAAAAAATCTTAGAGGAACTAAGAAATAAACATGGGATCAAAGGCAAACAAGGGGTCACCTCAAAATTCAAAACCCGTCACACCTGGAACTCGAGACAGAAACCAAGGTCCATGAGATGAACCAGACAAAGGATGAATATAAAAACCCAGGTGTGACAATATCCCTAATACAAAATAGCTCTGGTTTTAAGATCAAAACCTCATCAATCGTGAAGGACCAGGAAAAGAATAATTATAAGGTAAGTTGGGACCTTTAGAAGAATCCCTCACACAATGGTATCTCTTAGAAAAACATATTGAAATCAAAATTTTAATCAGAATCACTCAAAGTATTAATATGAAGAAAACTTAAAAATGATTGAAATCAGGCTTAGTGTAACATGTAACCACTAAACATTTTTATTTTCCACTCGATTAATCCCTCAGTTTAACTTATAAATTCAATTGTAACAAATTACAACGGATGAATTTAGTGATCTTTAGGTATGATTGAAACTATATCAGATGAAACACTCCATCATTTGATGGAAGTTCTATATTATGATGAGTTCATATATGCATCCAATCAAAACACTTTAATTTTTTTTGGTATATTTATAAACCATTTTAGTTCCATAGAGCATATGATTATAAAATAATCCTTTATATGAAAAAAATCAAACAAAAAACTCAAAGTTAAAGAAAAACCTTAATGAAGTATATAATGACTTGTGAAAAAAAGATAATAAAATAGTCAATTTACTCAACAATATTCCCAATAGTTAGGAATAAAATTAGATAAGTTTATCTTTTTTGGTTATCCTAAGGAAATAAGGGATATTATTTTTATAATCCCTCAGATTACATAATATTTATGGATATAAAAAATATTTTCATGGAAAAAGAGTTCCTTTCAAACAAAAACTATTGGGGAGAACTATAAATTTGGGAATCTATAGACCTATAAAATAACTTATTACCTGATATAGATTATTTTCTTCCACAAGATGCAGTGGAAGAATAAATTCAATATGCACTGGAACTAAGAAGGTTGAGTAGGATTCTTCATGTGCCTAATAGGTATAACATCCTTATGGAAAATGATAATGATGTTAGGGTCATTGATAAAAATATAACCACCTAAGAGGAATAAATTATTAATTATGAATCTTAGAAATGGATTGCTTTCATAAAGGATGAGAAAAAATCCATAGAAACCAACCAAGTGTCGAATTTCGATAATTTTCCTAATTATAGACCAATATTGTGAAAATGAGTCTTCAGGAAAAAGACTAACATGAATGGTAGTGTAACACCCCAAGTTTTTATAAAAATAAATATAAACACATGGAACTTTGTTTTATGTAGATATTTATAACTAGCCTTTAAGCATAATTTTTCTACTTCTATGTTTTGAATTTCAAGAAACTGTCATCTACAATTGGGTTCAGTAAGTTATTTGGAGTCTGATGAAACCAACTTGTTTTTTTGTGAATGGTAACATACCTTTATGAATAGTAATATGAATAGTAATATGACCTTAATGAATAGTAAATTTTATTAGTATTTTATTTTCTTAAGTCTTTAAGATAATAACATCTTGGTTAATTTTTCATTATGATATAGAAGTAGTTATAGAATTAGAATTGTTAATTTTTGAATTAAGTATGCTTTTATTTAAAAATTAAATTAATAATATTTAGAAAATTATTTTCAAAAAATGGACTTAATTTTTTAATTCTACACATTGAAAAATTGTTAGGGTAAATTTTTGAGATTTTTCTGAAATTCTTGAATTTTTGATGAATAACAAAATACGATAAAATACTGTATAATCAAATTATCAGTAAAATACACTATTTATGACATCATAAGTGACGTGAGGCCACTTGGTTTGAAATCACATTCCATTATTACTATATGAGGTCACATGATCTAAGAATATTCATAATCTTGGGAAAAAATATTATAATAATGATTAAAATAATGAAAAATACCCCCTCTCCTTCACTATAAATACCACCCTCACTCCCCTCTTCTTACCACACCTCTCAAGCCTTGATCCATTCCTAAGTTATGACCAATAATATTCCTAAGGATCTTACCCACGTCTTAAAGCTGCTGGTCTCACCAAAATACCAAAACCAAAGCCCTTAAGAAGGATCTCAAGGAGAAGAGAGCAAGAGGTAAACATCCTCTTTTATTTTCTTTCTTTTCTTTCATTTCATGCTATTATATTCCTTTAACTTTGGATTGTGTTTGGATATTTCATTACATATCCCCCTTACTATCCATATTATGTAATAGTGATTAGATATCCCCTTTCTCTCGTCAAACTATTTTTTATGAAATTTTAAGAGATGTCGTTAGGCTGCCGAATTTTCATGAGAAATTTCTCAAGTTTTCTTTTATTTCAAGATTCCTTTATTTTCTTATTATTTAATCACCTACTCTTAACCAAGAGGAATGAAAACTCCAAAATATTGTATATTCTGGATGTTCTCATGTTCATGGAAAATTCATCATCATTCTTCTTCTCCTCTCCCACGTATTCAAGGAATTAAAAACATTATCCATGATGTGTCGAATTACTGACATCATGGATGATGTGATTTCAATTTCCATTAATTATTTCAAGTATGGTCATGAAACAATTTATATGGTTGAAAAAGGTTATAATATATGTATTATGTCTCATCCATGGTTCTGGAATTCTTTTTTACTCATGGTTTTAAATTTATAAGACAAAATGAGGTTGTTATTATCAAAGAACCACTAAAATGATCTAAACGAACATCATTAATGTTTTAAATTATGAATCATCCTCATATAAAAAATAAAAATGATAAATGGTATAAATTATGGTACTGGAAATATGTAAATACCTTTTCATTCCAATTATGTAGTTTCACTTCCAATCTACAAGAACATCCATCATGAACTAATCATGGAAATCATGTTAGGAACTCACCAAAAACAGTGCAAGGAACAGAATACTAACAATTAAGGGGTAAAATAAGGTTATGAAATGATAATATAAGATGTTAAAAACATGAACATGTTTTTGTAAAATACTAATACCATTTTTTTAACCATTATACAGGATGTTTAAACAAGTTTTAAGTAAGATAAGCCTAAGGTAAGGGAATTTATAACCCGATTTTCATCCTTTGGATTAAACTTTTTCTTCATTATTTATGTGGTATTTAAATTATTTGTGTGATGAATTATGATTATACTATATTTAATTATGTATATTTACAGATTATATACATATTATATCCACTCTATTAAGTCTCAATTCAATTATTTGATATTTATAAGGGACTTTTCTTTTAAAATCATCTTTTAAAATCCTATTTTACAAAATTCAAAATCAATCTTTTATGATAATATACATGTTATATGACTATGTTCTAGATATTTGGAATTTTTTATGATTAAATGTGGGAACTATATTTCTCTCCAATGCATTGTGTAATTTGGAGGTCAGCCGTATGGTTACTCCATGTGTAACTGTGATGGTTACAAAAATAGTAAGGTAGCCGCAAGGGTTACAAATTATAAGGTAGTCAAGAGGGTTACAAGATTATGTAATTAATTCCCCAAGATACCTTTATGTTTATAATTATGTTCTTATGTATTGTGGAAATCTCATGTTTCACCAAATAAGTATATATATACAAGTGATAAGTATTTCTTTTGAAAATAATTTCATACGTTACAAGTATTCATGGACTAATGTGTTCTTTCCTTCTTTTTATATCCCTTACTGAGTTTTTGTGCTCATCCCAAGTTTTAAATAATTTTTATAGGTTAATGGATATGTAAGACAAAGAATTAATCCTTGTTAAATTTTGAATAATTGTCAAGGAATCAAGTTTTATGTTTTAATGTTTAAATTTTTTTAAAAAATGGAAATTATTTTTATAGTATCTACTATATAAAAATGTGTAATGTTATGAATATATTATGTCCCAATTATCTAAAGATATAAACTTGAAAACATCCTCAATGTAAAAGGAAGCATTTTCTTGACTAAATTCAGGATTATGTATGTAATAAGGTCGGGTCCTTATAGGTAGAGTATCTATCTTTATTGTATAATTGAATGAAAAATGTTTTAAGAAAATTCATGGAATTGATTATGAAGAAACATTATAACCAATTTAAATTATTAAACCCATCAGGATCATATTATCCATTGTAGTATTATATGATTATATATCATATGGATTTTAAAATAACATTACTCAATGGGAATTTATTTGAGTATGTGTATCTAACACAACTAGAGGGTTTTATTGATCTAGTGAATAATAAAAAGGTGTGTGAGATGTGAAGATCAATTTATGGACTTAAGTATCATTCTCTAAGTTGGATTCTTAATTTTAATAAATTAGTCAAAAAGATTTTATTTACTAATAATTAAGATGAACCATGTGTATATAAGTGGATTAGTGGTAGCATAATTGTATTTATAGTGTTATATGATGATGAAATATCTCTCATTGGAAGTTAAATCCATAATCTATAGTATATAAAGGCTTGGATTTAGAAAATATTCTCAATTAAAGACTTAAGATAAACAATTTACAACTTGGGTATAAAAATCTATTGAGATAGATCAAGGAAGCTTCTCAAACTAGGTCAAGGTACATATAATGGTAGGATCCTAAATTGATTCAAAATGAATTATTATAAGAAATAATATATACTAATTATGAATATAAATAGTCTTTAAAAGAATCATTTTTTATTCCAATAAAGAAAGAAAATTAATGGACATTGTACATCATTCATCAGTTATAGGGTTCATCATGTATGATATGTTATTTTAATTTTCTAGATGTTTTTGTGTATTGATAATGATGAGTAGATACCAATATGATCCTGGTGAAAAAAATTAGATCATTATAAAAAATATCCCGAATTACCTTTGGGGAACTAAGTCTACATTTTAGATATATAGAGACAAAGAAAAACTTATTGTATGGGGTTACAACGAATCCAGTTCCCAACAAATTGGTAATGATTTTAAATCATACCCTATATTTGTGTTTTTTCTAAATGGAGGTGTTGTTAGCTAGAAAAGTCCCCAGTAATCAATGTTAGATGATTCTATAATTGAAGTTGAGGACATTGATTCATTAGATATATAAAAATAGTTTTTTTGGATTAATAAGTTCATTGGTGAACTAGAGGTTTTTCTAAACATTATGGATACCATTAAACTTTTTATGATAATAGTGGAGAAATTTAACAAGATAAGGAGCCTTTATATCACCATAATTGAAAGCATATCCTCCAATGATATCATTTTATATGGGATATTATAGATCATGGTGATGTGAAAATTGACAAGATTGTTATATATGATAATATAGAAGATCCTAAGACTAAAACACTATCATAAAAAAAATCATAAGGGGTATTTAAGTTCTTTAGGAATTAGATACATGAGAGATTAGATCTAGTGAAATTGAGAGATGTTGAAAATTTTTCCCTAGATACCAATCATAGGGTAATGTATTGAGATATTATTTGTATCATGTATTACTTTATTATGTGTAATTATTCCATTATCTTTATTTTGTGTTCTATTTATTTAAGAAAAAAATATGGTAATAGTCCTAATTTTATTACCAATAAATTTTATTTATTAAACAATTGATAAGTAACCATACAAGAAGTTAAATGGAGAATAAAAACTAAGCATTACATTGAGGAAAAGAAATGAAGGCCCATTACATCAACCCTAGAAAAACAATTTCATGATGAATGAAGACTCTTAATAGAATATAATACCTCAAAATCACTTGTAGAATTTCCATATGAAGTAAGATAATCAACCATATTATTTAATTATCTCTAAGTGTGAGATACAATAGTATCCTCAAATACTATCATAAAAAAATCACATATAAGGTAAAATACTAAACATAGGGATGATTCCAAGTTATGGAAAAAAATTACAATAAAAAACATCCAATTCAATAAAATATAGATGAATAATTTTACCATGAAACATGTTAATACCCAAAAATAGATCCTTGTGTTGGGGAAACATAGATCTTTAAATTTCTATTCAAACACCAGATGGTTGAATGTTTAGTTTACCCGAAATTCATATCCATTGGCAGTACAATACTATGGAAAACCAACTATTGGTTATTCCCTCTTATCTTGAAACACTAAAATTAGGAATAATTGATTCTCTGTAATCAAACCTTACAAGATGAAATAAACACACTAACTCAAAGGGATAATAATACGGAAATAAAATGACACAAAAGTTTTATGTGATTCAGAATTTTGTCCTACATCCATGGGGGAACACTTAAAAATATTCGCAATTATAAAATTAAAATAACTATAAATTATATATCTTAGTAATACATCAATAAAATATTCATAATACAATATAGTAAATTCAATAGTAGATAGTCCCAACTCCCTTTATAGAGACAAATTTCTTATCAAATAGGTTTCACATGAATTTAAAATCTAAAGTTAGCTATCCATTGAATTTATTATTCAACTGAGGCCTCCACCAACTCAACCATCTTAGATAGTAAACTATTTATGGCACCCAAATACCAGTTTTCACATCATCCATTATAAGTTTGTGAATTTTTGGTAAGTTGACCCATATATTGATGATTCATACTACCACTGCTCTGATAACACTGAAGTGAACTAACAGACTCCGAATATATGGTGAGTGAACTCCTAATGACATTAATAAGACTTATGATCCAAAAAATCTCCCACTTGGATATATTTTTAAGGAAACTATTTATAATCCTTTAATACTTTGGGAAAACCAACCCCTTCTTATGTGTTCATTGTTGTGTTATCTATTATCCATTTGTTCAGCTGAGTCCCACTAAGGCACATTAATACCTCATATTTTATGGGACTAAAACCTTTGTGAACATGTCAGATGGATTTTTATTTCATGTGATCTTTTATAGATCTAATAAATTTTTCTCCAAGAGATTTTGAATAAAATTTAATTTCAAGTCAATGTGTTTCATTCTCACATGAAATGCCAGATTTTGGAATGGTGTATAGTAACCTGACTATCAAAAAATAACATTCATCCTTATAATTATTTACCAAACTCATTTAGTAATAACTTTTACTCAAAAAATCCCTTCCAAATTCTACAGCTGTAACATAATATGCTTCAATTGTATAAAAATTCACCACCAGCTGTTACTGTGTCATCTAGATAATTTATGTTACACTAAAAGTAAACGCAAAACCGATTGTAAAATTCTCAAGTGTCAAAATCACTTGAAAAATCTGCATCAAGAAATCCTTTTAAGGAATCATATTCCCTGAAGAAATATATTATATCTACTAATCTCTTTAGGCATTGAATGATCCACTTCAAAACTTTCCCATGCTCCTTGTAAAGGCTATAAATAAATAGAATTTCCACTCCCACTACAAAGGAAATTTCTATACATGTACATATCATCACATACATAAATCTTCTTATAGACGAAGTATATAGTATTTTCTCCATGTACCAGACCTCATCTTCCTTTGAAGTTACTTATGCCTTGTATAAATTGAAGTTCCTAGAAAGTGGAGTTCTAATAAATTTATATCCAAACATACCAAATCTCTCAATGATTTTATAGATGTATTTTTTTGGATAACACTATAGTACCTGATTTATAATCCCTATCCATACTTATCCTTAATATTTTCTTATCTTAACTCAGATATTTAATTTCAAAAATTATGTAAAACTTACTCTTTAACTCCTAAATCCATTGAATATTAAAATATTTCAACAACATGTCGTCTACATAGAGTAAGAGTAAAATGTAAGTACCATCATTCTATAACTTTTGGTAACAAAAATTATTGGAGTTACTCCTTGTAAAACCTTATTTATCCATGAAATAATAAAAATTTTGATTCCACTATTGAGGTTCTTATTTCAATCTATAGAGACTTCACTTCAGTTTTTAAATAAGGCCCTCCTTTTGATGGTCTTTAAATCCCTTAGGATATATCATTTAGATATCCTCCTATAAATCACCATGAATAAAGGAAGTATTCACATACATCTACACTAAGTATAAATCCTCATATTCAATAATTCTTAGCACTATTTGGATTGTAGTATGTTTTACTATTGGTATTTTTTGAGAAATTCATTCTTTCTATTGGAACATTTTCATCACTAACCATGCCTTGTATCTATTTCTTATATCATATAATTCTTTAAAATAATAGACCCATTTTTTATTGATTTTTCATTTCCCTTTTGGTAGTTCAATCAGATCCCAAGTTTTATTGAACTTTAAGAAATTCATCTCATCCTCCATGGTTGACTCCCACTATTTTGAGTCCTTGAGAGTTTTTACCTCTTCTAGACATTTTGGTTCCCCAATTTTCATCAAAATTAAGAAGTTTATGTCAACCCCATACCACTGGATTGGTCGTTAGACTCTAGAATATATTCTTGTATAATAATATGTATTTCCCAGAACTTGAGTTTTATATGATTGACATTAAGGTTCTATTGCTGGTGATTTTTCTACAAATAGATATTTTCCATGGAATTATGTAGTTCTCAAGAATTCTAGCACATCTATACTTGGTTAAATTTATAGTGCATTCATGATGAAATCTAGTGTTACTATTATTTTTGAATTACCAGTGGTTCCATATATATTGACTTATACTTTAGTAGTTGACCTATTTTCCTTAACTTTTGATTAATCCAAGTTCATATATTTCTATAGAATCTTCTCATTGAAGATTTAATCTCATATTCTAACGATCTTCTGTTGATCATTACTTCAAAATTGGTATCCAAACTCTTCATTTACATAGCATATAAGAAAACAGGCTTTGTATTTTTCCTCTAGATTATATTTATCCTTTGCATCAATAAGAGAATAAGTAATAAAACTAAATATTTTATGGTGTAAAACCTCCAATAGATTATTAGAACATATCTATTTGGGAATAATTTTTCTACTATAGAGGTTGGACTTCTATTGGTAAATTATGATGTTGTGTTAATTTCTTCTATCCAAATGGTTTTGGGTATACCAGAGTGTACACATATACATCTATCCTTCTTTGACAAAGTCTAGTGCATCCTCTTTGCAACTATATAATATTGTTTAGTTTTGGGTACTATTATCTCAAGATTGATACCCTTATTTCAATTGAAGTTCTGTAAATTTCTACCATTTTATTCACCACTAATATCAGATCTTAATCACTTCAGTTTTTGACCATTTTTAAACTCCACAAAGTCTTTCCACTATAAAAATAATTAAACAAATCTGATTTATTTTTAAGGAAATAAAACCATTCCTTCCTCATGGAATCATTAATGAATGGGACAAACTATCATAATCCTCTATGAGATTTAATTGAACATGATCCCCAAAAATCCATTTAAACTAGCCCCATCTTATGGGATCTGGGATTTTGACCATTAATATTGAATGAAACCCTCTTTTTCTTTTCAAGCACACACCACTAACAACCTTTTATAGTCTTTTTATTGAGCTTCAAAATTCTATTCCTTCCTATAACTTTCATGTTTTTCTCACTAAGGTGACCAAGTCTACAATTTCATACCTATGAATTCTAATATGATTAAATTTAATACATTTCAATTCCATATGAAATTTTTCTAATATAAAGGGTTCTATCATTTACTCCTCATTCCAAAACCATGGATCACTAAGTCAATTTCCCAACTCCATTGTTGAACGTAGTACTACAACCTTCATCATATAATTTACCAACTAAAACGAGACTCCTAATGAGACCTGGTATGTGTCTCACTCTCTTCAACTAAAGAATACTACCATTCTATATCTATATATTTACATATTCCTTTTTTAACTACTTCAAAAGATTCATCATCCTCAAGAAAAAATTTCCCAAAACATTCAGATACATAGCTTGTAATCCATCCACAACCATATATTGGGTGTAAGGATGCACTAGAGACAACCAAATGAAGGAAAGATGAGATACGAGACTCCCTATATCTCTAACCATGTAGAGAAATAGGGTTTCATGGAGTCAATTCTTATAAGATCTATGACAATGTTTGAGGTCACTGATCGTGATGCTGGCGGTGTTGCTGTGAAGGCCGATGGAGTGTTGGCACCGTAGGTTGCACGACGTGTTGTGGTAGTGACTGAAGTGGTGGTCTCTGATGTTGTTTCTGAGATGAACAGTGGAAATGTGACCTCCCCAGAAGTAAGTGAGATGAAGACTACCTTTGATATGGAATTTGAGGTTTTGGGTTGCGAATTTGATGGCATCACTATGAGGAATGATGGGGTTTTGGAGCCATAGGTTGAGTGGAGTGCTGTGGCGGTGTATGATACGACGATTGTCATTGAGAAGACCGGTGGAAATATGGTGACTTCTCAGGGGACCAGTGTTTTTTTTGAAGTCTACTACAAATTCTCATATCCAGAGGACTTCCTTTGAATCGGAGATGGATGTGCTTCCACACGGTGATCCTAATGAAGGATCCTATGCCAATCGCTCATTTTCCCGATTTAAAGGTACGTCTTATTATTTCATTAGAAGGAAAGTAAACATTTCTCACATAAAATCAGACCCTCTTGCTATTTTATAAAGACTAAAAATGGGAGAATTTTCAATCATATCTAGGTTATATTTACCCAAAGGATCTCAGCCTATGAAAATTGAGAATCTTGGGGACCGAATTTCATCTTGTTAGGGATTCTCCTCCTAGAAATGTGTCTTATTGGAAAAAATATACTTCCACATGATTTTCCCATAGAATAAATTAAAATTATATCTTGGGGGTTTGATTTGATTGCACTAAAACCCAGAATTATTCACCTTCATGAATGGAATAAGAAGTTCAATCCATTTGAAGTGGGAAACTCTAAAAATCATGTTTGGGTTATAGTTTATGGATTAAATTGGATTTTGTGGCATCCCAAAATTTTATATGATATTGAAATGTCTATGGGAATTCCAATTAAAATTGACAAGGAAACAGAAGTAGATCGCTTTGGACACTTTTCTAGATTCTTGGTTGAAGTTGAATTGGGTTCTACTCTAGTGGATAAGGTAATGCTTGAAATAGAGGATGTCATTATTGAGTTGAAGATCATTTATGAAAAAATGCCAAAATTTTTCAAGGATTGTATTGTGATTGTTCATGATCAATCTACATATAGTCACTCCATTGTTTACAACTTCTATTCTTTGTGGGGACATGATGCAAATATTTTTTATAAGAAAAAAAAACCACACAGGTTCAAAAGGCTAATGATAATAGAAAGAGGTTGAAAGGAGTGAATGATTCTATACCTAAGGAAGTGAATAAATACATAGGTGATGAGAAGGGGGGTAAGTCTTGCACAAAATCTTGGGCTGACATCTTTTCCATATAGATGAATGATTTCAATGACAAAATTTCATTAAACAATGCTGATGATTTGATAGATGAGAAAATGGTTGAAGATAATATTCAAAGAAATATTGATCATCAAATTTCACAGGAAAGGATGATTACTTCAGGTAATTTAAAGGGAAAGAAAATTTTAGAATATTACTCTCTTTTCATTTCTAAAAATTTTCATGCATCCCCAAAATAGTTTGTGGATAAAGATGGATTTTGGATTGTTTCATATAAAAAGACAAAGGATCTGGTTGTTCCCCCAATGGTGGATGATCAGGTTACTATAGGTAATATTACTCCCCTCCTTGACAAAAATTTCAATGGTGTTGATAAGTAACAGGTCTCCATCCTGGGCACAACTGAAGAGTTTATGCAACAAAAGATTATTGCTCCATCTGAAGTAATTGAAGATAAAGAGGAGATGAATCTAGTTTCACATGGAGTCACTCCTAAGAAAAGTAAAGAAGAAAAATATAATGATAACAACAATTCTGAAACATTACTAGAAAGGATTTAGTCTCTACCCTCAAATAGGGGGAGAGCAAGATGTTGGGGGTGTGGCCAAGGGAGATCGGGATGGATTGTTCTTTAAGAGGAGGAATGAAAAATCACTAAAAGACTGATGAAAGAAATAATAAGGTAACTGTTGGTTGTAGAATTTTTTCATTTTGATTCCTATACTCTCTTAGACTCATTTCATTTCATTTTTTTAATAAAATAGGTTCAACCTCTAACATTTAAAAAAAAATCACTAGATACAACCATACATGGATCAAAGAGATTATGAATAGTGAGTGGTAGATCAATAACTTCTTCCATTGCATTAATTAAATTTTAACTTTTAGTAGCAGTTATTTCAGTTTATTCCTTATTGTTTCTATAATTTCTCTGAAGATATCCTCATTTTACACAATTCTAATAGGTAAGTTCTAGACTAGTCAACTTTCCATAAATCTTCACTGTATATTTTTCATTAGGTTGTTGATGACTCTTCCGATGAGGTGAACATACCCTTATATTAGTATTAAATAAAATAATAAAAGGTAATTATACACCTTTTTTTTAAGAACCATATTGAGTATCAATTTATTTATTCCCACAAACATAGGATTAGTCTTTCCATATGAATTACTTATCACTATAACCATGTCATCCTAAGTTCCCAATAAAGATAAAAGTAGTAGTATAACCCACACGTCATCTATAAAAGTCACTTTAAATGACTCAAGATTACTTATGATCATTTATAAACCATTCAAATGATCTTCCACTGATTATCCTTCTAATATTATCAAGCTAAACAAACACCTCATTTGGAGCACTTTCTTTAAGGCTGTTTGTCACACCTGGATTTTCATGTCTTTGTTTTGATACGGTTCATTGGAAATCATGATCCTTTTCTTGGGTCTTGGTTGAGATTAATGTTGAGTTTTTAAGTGTAATATATATATAATCATCCATATTTGGGTGCCTCAATTCTTTTTTTATAGTTTTTGTCGAAAGGGTGGTTACTTCATGATTTGGGCCAAACCGTGAGCCCATTTCCAGATTTAAAAACATATTTTATTTCTTTTATAACTCCTTAATTTTTTAACATTTTGGACTCATTCCACTTAATATTTTCCTACCCTGACATATTAAATCCTAAATATCATTTTTTACTCATTAATAATTAATAATCATGATGAATTTGGGTTATCTATATAGGTATTGGGCCAGCCTGTGAACCCATTTCCAGTTTTTTAAAAATAATTTGTTTCTTTTATATATTTTATCTATTGACATTTGTCAGTGATTTAGCATCCCAATTGAGCCCAAGATACCTAGGTGAACCCCCATTTTCTATTTTCACTCTTTGGAGCTCATCTTAGCTGAGTATTAGGGTGAAATTTCTCAAGATTCCTGAAATCATCCAGATTTTCTAAGGTAAATTGTCTCTTTCATGAATCCTTTATCTTTCAATATTTTTACCACAAATAAATTTTCCCTAGTTCTTACAAACCTAAGGATAATATCCAAGAAGTTCCATTCCATTAACTTTCCTCTAATGGTTCATATCTAAGGGAATATGAAGAGTCCTTTAGTTTCCAAGGTGAGATTCCCTCTCCTTTCTTCTCCCTCTTCATTCTCCTTCCATTTTATTTTGGTTTACTCTTATCCAATGTTAATTAAATACCTAGGTTACTATTTAGGATTTATGTTTTATGGGAGTTTGTTTCTTTTATGGTGGGTCTTCATAGATATAGAGTTTTGGGAACCACAACGGGTGATTTCGGGTGTGTATTTCCTTTTCACCATGAATTTGAGGTAGGATATCCCTTAAAAAAGCCCTTATCATTTAATTTTCATCATTATCATGATTTTATAACCTTATTTATATGATATTTTCTGCTGTGAAACCTTAGTTATAATTTTTGTGTGTGCAAATGATGTTTTATGACTTATTTTGTTTAAATATAGTTGTTTTGGCATAAATGTGCACTCCTCTTGTTTGATAAATTATTCCATGAGATTTCACACTTAGTTTATGATATTTTGAATATTTTTTAGTATCTTGAATAAATTTATGGCATTAAAATGATATTTTATCCCTTTTTAAGTTCTTAAAATAATTTGTTTTGTTAAAGAGTGCATTTCATGTGTATGGTAAATTGCCCAGTTGGTTTTTATGTGTCTAGTGTAATTTAACATGTTTGTTTGGATTTATAAATAAATTAGAAGCATAAAAAAAATTATTTTGGGATAATTTTATGTCTTTACAATTTGTATTTGTTTTTACAAACAAATGGGTTTTGGTTTACAACATGTTTTAGCCCGAGTTGCTGGAAAATGGCTTGTTTCACATCCTTATGAAAATGGTTGTGTTTTGAATATGTAACCTGAGTGTTTTAAGGGATTTATGAATGTATTTTTATTCTATAAATGGTGTGTATACACCTCCTTAATAAAATTTAAGTTCATAATTTTTTCAAATGTTAGTTTTGAGAAAATATTTAAAGGCCCGTTTGGTCTTTCCTAAAAATAAAGAATGAGTGTTTTACATGTATATACCATACTGTGTCAATTGAGATTGTTTTATGGTCCATGAAATGATTTTATTAAATGTTTTTGGGGCTTAAAAATATGGTTGGGTATGGTTTTTTTGTGTGTTTATACTTAAAAGTGTGTTTTTGAATGAGTTTTATGTGCAAAGCCTCAATTCACTCCTTGAAATTGTTTTATGAAAATGTTTAGTGGTTTATTGATTCGTGAAAGAAATGTGATTCAAGTCAGTGGGATGTTTGTGTGTTTATGGTTTGGGAATAAATTTTTTATGTGAAATGTGTATTTGATAATAAGTGTAACTTGATTGAGCACTAAAGGGAATCCTGAGTATCTAGGTGGGCGGACGTGTACTAGTATGCTAGTGATCCTATGGGGTTTGGACCCTATTTTACGTAGAAAGTTTGAAGATGAAAACACTAAATAAAATATGATGATGATGATGTTTTGTGACCACTAGGTTATGGGTATGCTCCTTAATAGTGGATCTTGTGCATGATAACATATATTTATTATGGTTACTTTCACCGAGATACGAGGTACCTGGGGCTCACAACTAACTAGTTCCTAGGGGTGTTCCCGTGACTTGTTCTCATTGAATATTTTTTACTCATCATCAGAATAAAATGTTTTTGGTTGGTAAATTTAGTAGTGTGTGTAATTTATTTAAAAGTGTAAATTCTTTAAAGAATCTCTCTTGAAAACTAGTTTCATTTTGAAGTTGCACCTCTTTGAAAATTGTTACTAGCATTCTGTTTATAAAACATGAGAGTTTTTGTCTGGTAATGTTTTTATATAATAGAACCTAATTTGGAAAACATACCTTTATATATTGTATTTAAAACTTGAAATTTATGTTTCTATTATTTTAAAGGATGTTCATTGGGAATAGAATATCCGGCTAGCCTACTGAGTTTTAATACTCATGCCTATAGTCTTATTCTATTTTTAGCCCTTGTACATGTTTCAACTTGAGTTCAATCTCCTTGGGTGACATGTGATAATTATATTGGAGAGTGACCAGAGGGGTCACATGGAGTTATTTGGTTATCAGGTTTGTTCAGTTGAGTTGTTGGTTTAGTTTTACTTTTAGTTTCTGGTACAAATAATGTTCAGTTCAATTTTTATGTAAATGTATTTTAGGATGTCCTTTTCTTTCCACTATTTGTTTGATTGTTTATATTTGGGTGAAATAATTCCCTTGTGTACTCTATTGATTCCATCAGTTCTTTTATCCATCCCGGGAGGATCGGTAACACCTCTCGGGACTTGTCGCGGGCTGGCCTGGGTTACCGATTCAGGGTCGACTTGGGCTGGTTCATGACAAAATGGTATCAAAGGGGGTCGGATCTTAGTAGACCTTTCTTTTTAGATAACCCTTTTTATTTGGGGGATTTCAAGGTATATGTAGTAGGATTTTTGGTACTTTAGGGGTAATTGCAAAAAGATCTTCGTGAACTCTTTCTCGTTCTGATCCTCGAGTTTCTATGGGATGTCCAGTTTTATTAGTGTCCTTTGTTCTTGTTGATTGTTTGGTGTTGGGATATGACCAGGAGAGTCTGACTAATGGCCTCCATGAGCTCACAGGTCCTAGCAAGCCATGTGGAGCTGGGGAATGGTCCTAATAAGTCTCTCTATGTTGGTGTTGTGTTTTACATATGGCTGCCAACCATATGGTCAAGTCACTCACCGACACTAGTTCCCTTTTGTGGGTTTCTCAGACCTTTCTTGAATTCTGAATTTTTGTTTTGAAAATACTTATGTGGGAATTATGGAAATGGGTTTTAAAGGAAGGATTGTATTTTGAAAAGTGTAAAATTAGTTTTCAAAAATTAAATATAATAATGGTTTAGGAAGTTTTTTTAAACAAATTTTTGGGAGGAAGTGGAAATGATTTAACGAGATTGGATTTTACCTAATCTAAACTTTTGGTTTGTTGAAATAAAATGTTTTGAAAGTGTGAATCATTTTAAAGTAATTATGATTTTTTTTAAATGGGGTGTTTTGGGCTGTTGAAAAGTTTTAAAATATGATGAATTGGTTTTGGAAAATTGGTTTTGAGTGGCTGGTGTTTTTCTAGAAAGGGGTTTTGGCCTCTGTGGTTGTCGGATTATGAAAAGAGATCTTGCTGATTTTTTTTTTAAAATGGGAAAGGGATATTTAGAATAGAATGGTTGTTTTTGGAAGTTCTATTAAATGAAATGGATTGTTTTTTAATCAAATGGTTCTTGATGAAGAGTGGCTTGTCTTGTGAAATCTAAAAATGGTTTTTGATTTGGTGGATAATGTGACTTTGGAAGGTACACGATTATTTTTGTAACGATGATGTTTTTTTTTGCATTAAATGTTTTCATGGGTTCTCACATGCATGGTTTTTTGGATATATGGATAAATGGATGGTATGGCATGGTATTTGAGTGCCCGGGGTGGCACGTAAATGTTCATGTGAGTGAGACTTAATGAAACACCATTGGTGAATATGAAAATCCACCAAGTTAATTTTTTTTTCAAAAGTGTTTTGAGATGAAAAATTGTGGTGTTTGTTATGAACCGATGGTTATGTGGATGGTTTATCATATGTTTTAGAAGTCTTTTCTATTTGGTATGCTTCCTTATAATATGGAATTCATACACTTGTTTCTTCTTGAGATGGGATCTTGTTGGTGGCTCGGTTTTGGGGTAATGTTCAGTGGGTTTCTAAAGATGTGTTGGATGTTGTGATGTGGCCACAGATGGTTCTACATTGGTAATATTTCTAGTTAATCAACCTAAGGATTTGTTTCAAATGTTAAATCCACCTCTTAGAATGATACCTCATCCCGTTTATTGAAATAGAGAACTGTTTGGGCTCAATTTAAAGTGCCTTCCATTTATGGTGATTCTCTCGGTTGTAGTAGTTGTACTCGGTGTTGTTTAGTGGGTGTTTTTGTGTGCCTTGTTCATTCTGCTCCTCGTTCAGAGTGAGGTAAAATATTTTTGTGTTTCTACATGTTCTTGTTTGGGTAGAAATGTGTTTTTGAGGAAGAGAGTTTCATGGTGTCTATTGATCTGTTGTTTCTTCCTGGGAGTGTTATGTGGTACTGTGTGGAACTAAGGGATGGAGTATAAGTTGGGGATTATAAAATCCTGAATTCAAGGAAAGAGTTGCTTCATCCATCAGAGCTCCAGCCATAGGATTCAGAGTGAAGGAAAATAGTGTTGTGTTTCCCCATGTTCTTGTTTGGGTAAAAATGTGTTGTTGAGGAAGAGAGTTTCATGGTGTCTCTTGATCTATTGTTTCTTCCTGAGAGTGTTATGTGGTACTGTGTGGAACTAAGGGATGGAGTACAAGTTGGGGATTGTCAAAGCCTGACTGCAAGGTAAAAGATGCTTCATCCATCAGAGCTCCATTCATAGGCTTCAAGGTGAAGCTGGCGCGTAGTCAGGAGTCCTAGGATTATGGGTTGTATTGATAAGCTCATACCTCTACCATTTCAATGAGGTAGTTCCTTTGTTTATTTTTTGGTTTCACTGGCCTAATTATTGGGTCCCCTTCCCTCCCCTCCCTAATTGGTGGGGGTTTGGATTCATGCAAAGAGTATTGGACCAGTTCTTGATGCCTCCATTCGAGAGTGGGTGGCTTAAATATTCACGTTGTGTTCCTTTAAACTTGGTTTGGTAGGTTGTTGCAGGAGAGTTTTGGTGGGATTGTGTGATTGAGGCCTGATTCTTGCTCATGTTGAATTATTGTTTGTTCGTTTCTAGTTGGTTTCTAATGGTGGGGAGACCCACCATGTGTCTTATGGATTTTCATCCTAAGAACTTTTATAGTGTTAATTATTTCTAATGGTGGGGAGTCCATTCCATACTCCCCTGGAATATTTGGGTTTTGTGAGTTCTCTTTAGTTTGTTTTATCATTGTGTTCATTGGGAGAAGGCCCAGCAATATGGTTCTTAATTTGGTTCTGGAGTTTGTGACTCGATCCATCAGTTGATTCTCAGGAAGTGGTTGCGAGTTGGTGTTTTTTTAGGAAAGAGGATTAAGGTACTTTAATTGTTAATGATATTTACTTGGATTGAGAGGATGGATCATATTGATAAGAAATCCTCAGCTATTGATCTTTAATCTGTAAAGTGCTGTCTTTCTAGGGGCAAAAAGTTTTAATGGTGGGGAGAATTGTCACACCCGATTTTTCATGTCTTTGTTTTGATCCAGTTTATTGGGAATCATGATCCTTTTACTAGGTATTGGTTGAGATTAATATTGATTTTTTAAGTTTCATCTATATCTATTCATCCATCTTTGGGTGCCTCAATTCTTTTTTTGGAGTTTTTGTAGAAAGGGTGGTTACTTCATGATTTGGGCCAAACCGTGAGCCCTTTTCCATATTTAAAAACATATTTTGTTTCTTTGATAAATCCTTAATTTTTTAACATTTTTGAGTCATTAAAATTCATGTTTTTCCTCCCTATAAATATTCAACCCTACATATCCTTTTATACCCATTAAAAATTAATAAGAATGGTGAATATGGGTTATCTATTCAGGTATTGGGCCAGACAGTGGGCCTATTTCTAGTTTTAAAAAAAATAATTTGTTTCTTTTATATCAATTTTATCTTTTGGAATTTGTTAGTGATTCCACCTCCCAATAGAGACTAAGATACCTAGAAGAACCCCATTGTATAATTTCACTCTTTGGAGCTCATCTTTGCCGATTATTAGGGTAAAATTTATCAAGATTCCTGAAATCGTCAAGATTTTCTAAGGTAAATTGTCTCTTTCATAAATCCTTTATCTTTCACTCTTTTTACCCCAAATCAAATTTACCTGGTTATTCCAGACCTAAGGAGAATCTCAAATAAGTCACATGACATTACCTTTCCTCTAAGGGTGCAAATATAAGGGAAGATAAAGATTCCTTTAGTTTCCAAGGTGAGATTCCCTCTCATTTCTTCTCCCTCTTCCTTCTCCTTCCATTTTATTTTGGTTTCCTCTTCTCCCCTGATCATTAAAAACCTATGGTACTGTTTATTAATGATTTTTGATGGGGGTTTTGTTCTTTTAGTGTGCGTCTTCATAGATATAGAGTGTTGGGAACCGCAATGGGTGATTTCAGGTGTGCGTTTCCTTTACGCCACGGATTTGAGGTAGGATATCCCTTAAACAAGCCCTAATCATTTATGTTTCATCATTATAATTCTGTTATAACATTATTTATATGATATTTTATGCTTTGAAACCTTTGTTTTAATTTTTTCGAGTGTAAATGTGGTTTTATGCCTTAGTTTGTTAAAAATATAGTTGTTTTGGTATAAATGTGCACTCCTCTTTTTGATAAATTATTCCATGAGATTTTTGCACTTGGTTCATGTTATTTTGAATATTTTTCAGTATATTGAATAAATTTATGGCATGAAAATGGTATTTTATCCCTTTTTAAGTGCTTAAAATAATTTTTTTTGTTAAAGAGTGCATGCCATGTGTTCGGTAAATTGCCCAGTTGGATTTTATGTGTCTAGTGCAATTTAAAATGATTTTTTTGGATTTATAAATACATTGGCAGCATGAAAAAAATTATTTTGGGATCCTTTTATGGATTTCAAATTTGTATTTGGTTTTACAAACAAATGGGTTTTGGTTTACAACATGTTTTGGCCCGATTTGCTGAAAAATGGCCCATTTCACATTCTTATGAAAATGGTTGTGTTTTGAATATGTAACCTGAGTGTTTTAAGGGATTTATGAATGTGGTTTTCTTCGTTAAATGATGTGTATACAACTCCTTAAAAAAATTTAAATGCATAACTTTGTCAAATGTTAGTTTTGATAAAAATTTTAAAGTCCCATTTGGCCTTTCCTAAAAATGAAGAATGAGTGTTTTATATGTATATACCATGTTGTGTCAATTGGGATTGTTTTATAGTCCATGAAATGATTTTATAAAATGTTTTTAGGGATTAAAAACATTGTTGGGTATGGATTTTTTATGTTTTTATACATAAAAGAGTGTTTTTAATGAGTTTTATGTGCAAATCCTTAATACACTCCTTGAAATTGTTTTACGAAAATTTTTAGTGGTTTATTGATTCGTGAAAGAAATGTGAAGAAAGTTTGTGGGATGTTTGTGTTTTTATGGTTTGGGAATGGATTTTTTATGTGAAATGTGTATTTTATAATATGTGTAACTTGATTTAGCACTAAAGGGAATCCCAGGTATCTAGGTGGGTGGATGTGTACTAGTATGCTAGTGATCTCATGAGGTTTGGCCCCTGTTTCACGTAACAAGTTTGACGATGAAAAAACTAAATAAACTATGATTATGATGATGTTTGTGGACCAATAGGTTATGGGTATGCTCCCTACTAGTTTCTTGTGTGCACAAGAATAGATATTTATTATGGTTACTTTCACCGAGATACGAGGTACTTGGGGATCACAACTAACTAGTGCCTAGGGGTGTTCCCGTGACTTGTGCTCATTGGCTATTTTGTACTCACCATCGGCATACAATGTGTTTGGTTGGTAAATTCAGCAGTGTGTGTGATTTATTTAAAAGTGTACATTCTTTAAACCATCCCTCTTGAAAACTAGTTTTATTTTGAAGTTGTGCCTTTTTGAAAATTATTACTAGCATTCTTGTTTATAAAACATGAAAGTTTTTGTCTGGTAAAATTTTTATAGAATGAGACCTCATTTGGAAAACAAACCTTTATATATTTTATTTAAAATTGGAAATTTATTTTTATTTTATTTTAATGGATGTTCATTGGGAATAGAATATCAGGATAAGCTACTGAGTTTTAATACTCACACCTACATTCTTCTTCTATTTTTTATCCATTGTGTAGGTTTCAACTTGAGTTTGATCACCTTGGGAGACGTATGATCATTGTGTTGGAGAGTGATTAGAGGGGTCACATGGAGTTAGTTGGTTATCAAGTTTGGTCAGTTGAGTTGTTGGTTTAGTTGTACTTTTAGTCTCTTGTACAAATAATGTTCAGTTCTATTTTTATGTAAATGTATTTTGGCCTATGCTTTTATTTCCACTGTTTGTTTGATTATTTATATTTGGGAGAAATTGTTCCCTTGTGTACTCTATTGATGACCTCGATGCTTTTCACCATCTCAAGAGGATCGAGAATGCCTCTTGAGACTTGTCGTAGGCTGGCCTGGGTGACCGGTTTAGGGTCGACTCGGGCTGGTTCATGACACTGTTAGTATTTTATATATCTTTATTGGGGATTACATAAGTATTGTTGTGGTCTTCTTATCCTAGATTTGTAAGGTAAAATTCCATAACAACATCATCCTCACCAAGACTAATGATTCTATGTCCAAATTTTACCATTCTTATTTATCAATATTGTTGGGTTTCTAACCCAATGGGATCTTGAGATCCTTCTTATTGAGCTATCCCTCAATATTTATCTTCTAGAAACCAAAGTTGGTTTAGTTGAATTGGATAGCTTGAACCTTACCTTCTTCCATTCCCATATATCCCGATGACATTATGACCAACTAAAAATAAATATGAATCTAAATAAAATGAGAAATTTACTTGAGTTTCTAAGTGTGAAATAATAACTAACCTTTGAAACCACATGTTGTTGGGAAAACACAAAGACTAGAATTCAAATATAAGCATGAGATGGTCAAACCTTGAGTTCACTAGAAATCTGTATCCATGAGTAGTTTAATGATACAAAAAACTAATAACCAATCCTTACATACTAACTTAAATCACCAAAATTAGGAAGAATTGATGCACCCTAATCACCCCTTATAAGATGAAACACAAACACACACACACTAACTCAACGGAAGACCACCAAGAAAATTAAAAGGACACATAAGTTTTATGTGGTTTAGAAATTCATTATAAATACATGGGAGAACAATAAAAAATCTTTATATTTATGAAATTAAAAGATTTAAAAACCCTATTTATTAATAATCCAGAGTTACACTTTTCATAATATAGTATAATACATTGAATATTAGCTGGTCCCACCTCCTTTTATAAAGATACATTTCCAGTCAAATAGGTTTTACCTCCATACAAAATTTTCAGTTATCGATCCTTTGAATTACTTATTCAAATGAGGCCCCCACCGAATCAACTATATTAATTGGTACAAATTTCAGGGGATTGAAAGGCCATTCTTCATTTCATTCATTATAATTTTGTGACGTTCTAGTAATTTGACCAGTATATTAAAGATTCCTGCGGCTGCTACTCTGAAAAGACCAAAGTGAACAACCAGACTCTAAAAATTCCATGAGTGAACTTAAAATAGCTTGAATAGGATTCAAAATATGAAAAAATGGCCTCCACTTGAATTTTGGAGTCATGTATAAAGTTAGTATAAAATACCAGCACCACTAAGACACATTGTTCACAAACTACCCCCTGCTATAAGATTATTGTAGACTGAGACATCAATGTTCATTTTGAGCCTAAGAAAAAAAGGATTCCATAAAACCCAATTTCATACAGCTATATATATAGGCCTAAGACTCAACTGAATGATCACTTGAAATAGGGAATGAATTATTCCCTACATAACCAATTCTCTAATATCAAATAACAGGTTTTGGATGGTCTTGCGGTACTAATGGAAAATACAGTTGAAGAACAGGGCATCCATGCCATGAATAAGCTTGTTCCAACCCCAATAAGGAGTCCAGTAGACATCTGTAGAAATTTAGAAGTTATAACCCCCCAAAAAATATAGTTAAATTAATAATAACCTCGATATATTTCTTAACACACAACACCAACCTTTAAGTGAATTGAGATATATTATAAAAATATTATTATTTAAATGTGACCATTATAAGCTTTCCATTAAGTTGAAAGGTATGAATATGAGTAAAATAATTATGAAATAAATGTATAATAGTCATACTAGATAAAAAATTATTGATTAATTCTTAGTAAATATGCTCTCATTTTCTAGTGAAGTTATTTTATGCTTCCAAAATACATTTTCTTCAAAAGTGTTTTTTTCATTTTGTCGTTGAAATTAAAAGTAATTTATACCAATTTTAGAAATTAAATTTTATAAAATGAAAATAATTTTTGAAATCAATATATAAAAATCCACTTAGGGTGAAATTATGGTATTTTTCTGAAATGATTTATTTTCCAATGAATAATGAAAAATACCGATTTTTCAAATACTATCATTTATTTTCATTTAATCAAGTAATTTAACGGTTAAATTATATTGTTGATTTAGTATTAAATTTAAATATGATCCATTTTATTTATAATAATATAACTAATTCCATTTTAACATATAATTTTTATTACTTTGATATAAATTAATTTATATACTTAAAAAAATATTTTTCTACATGTTATTTTTCATTACGTTTTATGCATTTATATTAAAATTGATTTTTTCCACTTCTAGAGATAGAATATTAAAAAATTTACACCATATTTGGAATTATGAGGTTTTAATTTGATAAATATGTTTTATTCTTTTCATTATGAATAGAAACCATGTTAAATATTTTTCATCTTAGTAAGGGTAAAATAGGTAAAATAAGGTTAAAACCATGAAATAAGGTCTAAAAATCAACCCAAAACTTGCCTTAATTTCAATTTATGGGATAAATTATACAAAATTCATCAAAAATTCTAATATATATCATTTTGGTTCCATTTTACCTTGATAATAACATTTATATTATTTTAAGTAAAGAAAATCCCAGAATGTCACTCTCTTGACTTTAATATATCTAATTTTTTTACATATGGATTAAAGAGGATAAGTTTTGTTATAACTATTTATTTGAAATTTTAATTAATTTTTTATCATAGTAAATTATTTTTAATTCCAAGTGATGAAATAATTACCTTAAATGCTTATATAACATCGACCCAATGCTTGTGCAAGTAGTATAAAAATCATGTAAATGATTTTGAAAACTCTAAAAGTAATTTTTTGGCAATTTATAGTTATAAAAAAATTTATAGATGAATATAACATATTTGGAATATTTTAAGGTTTTATAACCTAATTTCTTTACTATCTTGATGTCTCTAAATTCAAATTAAATGAATAGTGTCAAAAATGACATTACTAATATTTTATGAAAAATAATATTTTATTAAACTATTTAAAAATCATAAAAACCTTGAAAGAGAAAAATTAGTATGATAAAAGGTTTAAAATTTCTTCAATTTAAATTTTATGATCCAATTTTTACCTGATAAGTAAAATTATAACCCTTTATTATTGAAAAGTCATTATCGTAGTGAAGGTTAAAATTATTTAACCAAGGGGTTAAACTAAAAGATAACGTTTAAAATGATATCTAAACTTGTATAGATATAATTTGATTATTATATTAAGTCATTATCCTATTTATGTTTAGATCCATTTCATTTTGGAACCATTTTACATGATTTAGACACATATTATATTATACTATTTCATGAATTTCTAAAAGTTCCCTCCCCTCACTTATTAAATGACACCCCTTATCTCTTTTATTTACACATTAATGAGCCATATAGATAAAAAAACATGAAAATTTATCTTATAAAATCCACTATCCATGAATTATAGGTGATTTTATTCTTAAAGAACCATTTGAAGGGCCCTTAAGAAGGGTCTAAAGGAGGCCTACTGAAGAAGAGGTAATCAACTTACCTGACCCCTTTCAATTTATTTCTTGTTATACCACATAAAAATATATGATTTTCATAATTAAATAATAAATTAAGTATCATAAATATAATGAAATGTTATATTTATTATTTAACCCCCTTTATTCACACTATTTTCCATCAAATGAGAAGTGAAAGTATCGCTCTTGTGTACGTGAGAACTACTGCCTCCACGTAATGATACAATTAATTTTCTATCACTATGCTTCAAGTATTGTTATTATGATGGGTATAATATTTATATATGATATTTATGAGATAATTATTCTTTTTTAATTATAATATAATATTTACCTTCTTACCTTATCATCTGTTGGAGAATGATAACTTCTCTCATGCATTGGTGTGGACTACCACCTCCATGAGACGATGCGATTCATTTCAACTTTACATGGATGATAATAAGGATATATTTAATTAATATATATTATATATATGATATAAAAATTATTCTTTAATGTTTAATTATTATTTAACTTTATTTTATTTCATCTATTGAAATGTGAAAACTGTGTTCATGCGTATGTAAGACTTACCATCTCTAAGAAAGATGTAATTAATTTTTCTATATCTATATTTTATGGATGAATATATATATATATATATATATATATATAAAATGAATATATATGATATTTATACCATTCTTAACATTATTTATATTGTTGAAGCATAATAGAAGCACAAGAACTATAACTTCTATGGAAAACATGCATAATAAAACAAAGCAATTGACACCCGAAACAATGATAATAATGAAATATTGTTAACAAATTGGTGATAAGATGTTATAAGAGGATCATATATGATATTATAAATATGAATATGGTTATGATATAAATTTTTTTAAACCAATTATATAGGAGGTTAAATAACATTCAACTAAGGGAAAGTGTGAGGTAAGGTGTTTCTTAAATCAATTTTTTTGATCGGGTATATTTTTCTTCTATGTCCATATTTTTTAATTTTTTTTACCAAAGTAATTTTTATTTAAAAAATTATTTATTAAGGAAATTTTAATTTATAATTTACTTTTTAAATGGTTTTAAATGAATCTTTCAAATTTTTTCTGAAAGGTTCATTTTTGAATTTCTTTATAATATGTGAAAAGGAATTCTTTCTTTTTAATATATATGATGTTAACGGACTTTTCTACCACCATAACTATTTTACATTATTTATATTATTCAAACACATTTAAATGGTTTTAAAAATAAAAATATTTTATGAAAATTGGTTTTAAATATTTAACTTCCATTTTATTTTATTTTTTAAAAGACTATATTTTACTACAAAATATACTTTTCTAATGAATTTATGGACATCTATCATCTCTTAGTTAATTTTATGGTAATTAAATTTATCTTGAAACATTCACTTTCATGTGACCATATTTATAAGAAATTATATTTTTCCTCTATATACATATTATTTTTGTCATGGATATGCTTATTATCTAAACCATATACCATTTCTACATATAGTGTTTTACTTATAAAGGTTATTTTATTAACTGTAGGAATATTGATATTATATATTCCTTAATAGGCATGAATATTTTTTGATAAGGTATATTATTTATGAATTAAATTTATCATTAAACATATGAGAAATGTATTGGATATGTAGTGTTGCGTGGGGCCTGAAATTACATATCCCCTTAATGTATCGACAAGTATCAAGGGGAAAACCAATTGACCAAAGATATAAAATGGGTTTCTAGTGTATACCTATGCATAAATTAAAATGTCTTGGCACAATTACTTGATGGTAAATATATAATGATGTATGAAATCATGACATCCAATATTAATCATTTCCTTCATTGAGAATTCAATTATTATTATACCTGAGATCGTTGTATTGATTTTTTCCATGGATGCATTTTGTGTTTAAGTTAATGATTAAATGACTTGTATTTTCAGTTATTTATCTTCCCATATTGATTATGCATTATTTACTCATGATAGATACCATTTTAGGTAACCCTTACTGAGAATTAGATTACACCTTTATTTTTTTTCCTTTCCCTAAGATATGAACATAGAATCTTTAAATGTGTTTATGGATGCATAATATTTACTTTCACTATGTTTTGTATTTTACTTCCAATGTAAAATGGGAATCATGTTTGTATATGTTTCTTAAAGGCTACTAAATAGACCAGTCCTTCAGGATGAGATCCTTTGTATCTTATGCTAATTTAATAAAGTATACATCAACTTTGGGTTACTAGGGTCAGTTTCTTTACATTTGGTATCATTTGAAGTTTAGTAAAAACCTTGAGAACTAGATTTAGGGAAACATAGATTGGGTAACATAACCCTATTAATGAACTTAAATATATGTATAATTATAGGATAATATCATATTTTTTTGGTAAAGTAAATATTATGTGGTTTTCTCAGAAATACATCACTGTCTGGATAATACAAGTGGACATAGTTTTGGAACAGTTGATTCTAGGTGTAATAACCCCAAAAATAGTTGGTCAAGTATATTTTGGACATTATTCTGGTGTATGATGAGTGTTCCCTTACTATGAACCTAGTTTGAAACTCTTAGGGGAAATTCTTGGGTTAATTCACATTTTATTTACAAAAAATTATGATGAATTTGAATAAATGATGATTATGGATGAACTAGGTTAAACCTAAGGTGTTGTAGAGTCATGATTTAGGTATACAATGAATGATTTTTAATGATATATCACTATTATTATTATTTATCACACTATGTATTTTGGTTTTAGTCAATGGATAGAACTAAGAGGAATTACATTAACACTAAATGTAATGAGAAATGGAATGATTATAATCATGAGAAACCAAGTGAAATAGGAGTTGGAAGGAGAAAAATTGTGATTAGTACCAATATACTATCAAAATATATGATTAACAACATAAACTTGGGTTATTTTACTAACACACCTAATGAGATAAAAATGGAGTTTCATGAAGATCATGGAGGGAAGAAGATCCAATTTCCTATATATCAAATATGCGGGAAGAAGGAATTAGGGAAATATATCAGATGAATGAGATTATATTTTATGTGTAGAAAATAAGGGCATGGAGAAAGTAATTTCCAAAGAAAAATGAATATTTTGGTGGAGGTATATTGTGTTCATCCTAAGGCACCATTTATAGTTTAATTTATTATGTATGGGGAACATGGTCATTATTCAAGTCAATACCCTAATTTAAGGGTTAAATACTAGACCAAAGAAGGACCTAGGATATGCCAATCATTAAAGTGTTTATATATTGAGGTTTGATAATTATGTTGTAAAAGTTTTATACCAATGATATTATGGTTATAATAAATCCTGAAACATCTTATTATTTTTTGGTAGTATATTTTCTTTAATTATTTAAAAACATATTTTGAATGGTACCAATAAACAAGAAAATTGATTTAGTGGTAAGGTGATATTTTTAGATAACAATTAATTAAGGTAAATAGAACCCATAATATGTTCCTAATGTTGATTTAATAATGTTTAGTTAGGAGAGCTCACGCAATTATCAACCCTAGGAAGAGAAAGTTCTTCATATCTAATAAGTGTTTTAAGAGGAGAGCTCACGCAATTAAGAAAATATTTGGTATACATAGGAACCACTTCCCAATGTCCTACTTGGGATCCCCCATTTCGAATGGGAGAATCAAAAAATGCCTCTTTGATGATATTATCAACCACATCACAGGAAGAATCTTCAATTGGAAGAGAAAGTTCTTTATATCTAAGTAAATAGTGGGTAAAAGGTATACATGATGTGTCTTGGCTAGACTGGGTATGCTTGTGTTATACAACCTATGCGCATGTACTATGGTCGTACTTGTGTACTCTGGTTGTGCCCATGTAATTTGTCCATGTATGATTACTCTGGATGAGATCACATAGCCTGGACATGTTCATATACCTAGCCGTTTCCATACCCATGTACAACTATGGTACACATTAGGTTTCTAACTATAGGTCATACAGTGTGTGGACAATCCACATGATGTTTGATATTTAATTCGATGTGAAACCCTAGCCACTACAACAAGGGTCCACAAGACATGTGTTCTTATGACTGCACATTGTGTGACTCAAAATTTTCTATAAATTATAGAACTCTTCATGTGTATCACCCATTCCACTTCCACCTATGATCTAGTCATATAATATTCTAAGGAACTCAGATCTAAGTTTGACCATGCCTAATGTGTCAACGGTTTCTGGATTCCAGTTACCTGATCTACATGCAGTTTATCCCCCATCACATCGCCTTGTCCGAACACCCAAACCCCTGAATCAAGATATCGAATATAACACACAATACACCATCATAATCACACACCATAATCATGTTTTATATCTCTAATAATAACCTATGTTAATGATCTGTTTTTCCAAATAATGATTACATGATAATAATATACCAATTATTTGTTGAACCACTGGCCAAATAGAATATCGATAATGAACTATCGATGAAATATGGGAGAAAGGCACAAAAAAAATGAGGAATAGACCTTATCCATTTCTCAGGTTGGCCTCAATCTATAGTCATGAAGGTAACAAAAAAAATAAGATAATCAAGGAAAAACAAATAATATCAATTTTTAATTCTAAGAGAATAAAATAACACTTGTATATCAATGATTTAATAAAATCAATTTTTTATAAGGATTGATTCAATTTAAACATGTGGTAAACAAATAGGGATTAAAACAACATAAAAAAATTACCTACCTAGATTTTGGATTAATCACTTACTAAGAATGATCTAATTTCATTATTGTTGGAGAGATCCATGCACTCCGTTGGGGTAAACCATCCCAGAGGTACCAATCATTGGACCACTATCTGTTGATGCCAAAAAGATATCATCCATGGACCTCTAAATAATAATGGGGATATGTGGATAACCCTAGGGTTTGGATATAACTAGAATTTTATAAGATATGATTATCTTGTAGTCATTTAATAAAAAATAAAATAAAATAATTTATTTACTCTATTATTTTCACCCGTGACTTAAATTAAATGAACCACTTGATCCTAATAAGTATTACATCACACCTAGGTTAAAAACTAAATTAAATATTCAATAGAGGTCTCAGTTATCCCATATGAGACTCTATTAAGAATATATTAAATTATTTATGAAAAAATACACATATGTGATATAATATTTTTAATATATCAATACAGAGTCTCCCAAACCCCATAATCCTACACCAACTCAGCACCTGGATCTGAAAAAACTCTTTATAATATTATATATTTTTACAAAGTATAAAAAAATCATTAAATTATCCACACCTAAGAGATTTTCATCTCGAAAATCATAAATAATACTAAAAAATATGAGGGTGCTAAGATCACAGATGTTTCTCCTGCTCTCAGGAGCTCTCCTGAAGATCCCCATACTGCCATCATACACATATCAAAGGAATAAACCACCCATTAAGGATATTATCCTACTGATACTTGATCTCTATAGGGTACTATATTATGGAAGCTCCATCCTTGATGTTCAACTCTCCCCATTCAATAACATGCGATGGGTCATACACATAACTCCTTAGTTGCGACACATGGAAGAAATCACATATCCAATATAACTGTGGTGATAGGGATAAGTTGTATTCCACCTCTCCAACCATACGTAGTATTTGTAAAGGTCCAATGAATTAAGTATATATATTTCCCCTATCCAAATATCTACAATCTTAATTGAGGTGAGACTTTCAGGAATGCATGATCTCCCTCATTGAACTCAAAAGGCCTCTTTTCTCAATTTTCATAAGACTTTTGATTAATATGAGTAGTACAAACCCTCTCTTGGATGATCTTCCCCTTCTCTATTATCACTTTCACCAACTATGGTCCCATGAGTATTGACTCTCTAGGATCATTACAACATAGTAGTGGCCTATAAGGTCTCTCGTACGAGGCCTCAAATAGTACAATACTGATGATGGAGTGGTAACTATTTTTATATGTAAAACCCACCAACGGTAGATGGTCCTCCCAACTATGGAAAAATTATAAAATTCATGACTAAAGCATGTCCTCCAGATCCTAAATGGTCTGCTTAGTCTAGCCATCATTCCAGGGGTGAAACACCGTGCTCAAATGAATATGAGTCCCAAAGCCTCCTGTAATCCTCTTCATAATTATGATGTGAAGTGAGAATCATGTTATGAAATTATATTAAAGGGAAATATATAAAGATATACTATATACTGAATATAAAAGTTTCCCAATTTTTCTATTGAACTCTGCTTTCAGATAGCTAGGAAGTGGGTTGACTTGGTGATTCATTCTATGAACACCCAGATAATATCAAAAACTATAACTGATTTTAGAATTACTATAAAAAAATCCATGGAGATACCATCATACTTATACTATAAAACCTCAAGGTGGTGATACAAACCTTATGGAACTTGGTGATCAGTTTTGACCTATTGATAAGTTAGGCATCAAGCGATAAAATCTTCTATAATCCTCTTCATCCCCAACCACCAAGATTGACAATGAAGTTCTTGATAAATCTTATCCACTATTGGATGCACCACTAAGGGGGATTTATGAAACTCCTTAATAACCTCATATCACAAAATCAATGGTACCATCAACCATCCTTGGAAAAGAATGACATGATACCCACCTTCAAAAAAAAATCAAGATCATGTCAAGTGGATATATAAATACACAAGGTCTCAAAATTGATATCTCCAATATGTTCCTACTTAACATGTTGAAGAAGAGGAGGTGTAAGAATCATAGATTGTGTATTTTCTGGGTGTATCAAAGGAAACTTAGTTGGAGAAATAACCATAAAAGTTTTTTGATTAGATGGATCATTCAAAAATTGTTCATGACATAAAAATAATGACCAATGAAAAGTTTCCAAAAAAATTGATATAAGAGAATCCAAAACCTGGAATGGATTTTTTTCATGTTAAATTTATAATTAATTTAAATTAGATATGAATAAATAATACCTGATCTGATAATATTTCATTGATGAAGTTTTTGATCATCTGAAACCCTTTTCATGTTACCTTCATTGAATAGGGAGGATCCAAGTATAGAATCCCTCTAGTGGTAATCCACACATGATCCTTTGATCTATGAGAAATATTGATGGAATGTCAAGTGATATCATGGTGTATCAATCATCATGAATTTTTTATCTAGATCGCCTTAAGATCCTTTAGGATTGAAGGATTTATTCTGATTCTTGAGAAGATGATATAAGAAAGATTCAATAAAGAATTCAATTGTGTGCAACAATTCTCAATCCTTGATCCTATATTAACCCTACACAATAGACATAACCATATATTTATAGAGATAGAGTTTACATTAAAATAGTATTTAATTATATATAAAACCTTAATTAATATAATAATCTTTATCAAATTCCATGCCATATAATAATAATAATATTATTTTATAGTGTGTGCTAACTGGTGTAATGATAAATATTATTTTACTAGAATATAAATTAATATTTATCACTAGAAATGATCTTGGTATGATCTTCTTTCTCAACATTTATTAAATACTTAGATAAACATTTAATTCATAAATAAATATTTTATTTATAATCTAGTGAATAAATATTTACTAAATATTCAATAAAATATTTGCGATCATTAAAAAATGAATAATATCATTCCTCAGTCTTGAGAATAATGTTTATTACATTAATTAAATTAAAATAGAATTTAATAAAGATAAAAAATAGTGTGTGACCCTCTAGGATTATTTCTCATTTCTATTAGGTGGGGTTGCCTAAAGTTTAGGATTATTATATTACAATTAGTCAAGAAACCTAAGAGAAAGAACTTAATGTCACAATGTTTAAAACCACATATGAACACTTTCTGTGTAGTATAATCCCTTGTTCACAATACCTCATTAAGAAATTTTCACATACGTGTCATCAAACTATATTCTTGATACATATTTATTTGACTATTTTAAATAAACATGTTTTTATACCATGTAAATGGAATTTAATGCGATGGTTAAAATCCAATTAAATGTATTATATATAATATTCTATAAATATGGAAGGGAAGAATACTTCCTTGAATTATTAATTAATAACAAATCACTCATGATGAACCCAACATATCCACTTCTCCATGAATAGTATAATCATGGTTTATGAAATACATGTAAGTGTGGGAGGCACAACATGAAATAATAATAATCATAAAGTATAAGGAATATTACACAAGCTCAAAAATTGGAATATCTGATGACATATATACATACAGAATTCCTATTGGTGATTATTTTTTATAATCTCCCAACTTAGATATTACCAAGTTAAAATTTCATGAGAAGAAGTGTCATCAGCTTACAAGTACTCACATATAACATTAAACATTCTATATGTCCCATCATAGCATGTTATTTGACCATAAAACTATATTTAAGAATATTGTTATAATAATTCAAGGTTCTTATCATAGAGGGGAACTGATATGACCTTATCAATATGATAGATACTCTACGAAATTATTACGTTAAAGTCATGAAGAATAATGAAAACTATCTAATTTGATGTTTTTATTAATATTAAAATGTTTTAATATACATGTAATACAAAGTACAAACAATTGGTTCTAAAACACCAACTCCAACAAAATTTCACTTAGACTAGAGCCAAATACCTATAAATTTTAGTCCACTAGACCTCACATTATGATCAAGTTTCTAATGAGTTAAGAAATTAGTCAATGGGTCCACCTTTTTTTCATCCATGGATATTTTGATCACTATGACTTCGAATCTTTGAGAAAAACACCTCAAGAGATGATACTTATGAAGTATGTATTTTATCCACTATTGTGACCTTGACTCCTTTTTAAGGGCCAATACTGTAGTATTATCAAAATATAGTGTGATAGGATCTTTACTTCTTGGTACCATGTCAAGATCTTGGTTGAAATTTCATATCTATAATACTTGTTTAGCTACCTCATAAGACATAATATACATAGAAATTTTTTAGAATCTATGACCAAAACTTATTTTGATCTATTACAGATCACACCAACTCCATTAAGAATAAAGATATATTTTTTTGATATTTTAAATTATATTTATCTATTTAAAAACTAGTATCTATATATCCCATGATGACTAGTTTCTCATCTCCTCCATAGACCAGGAACATATCCTCAGTATGCCTCAGACACTTAAGGATAGTCTTGATTACCATCCAATGGCAGTCACATGGGTTAGATGATATCTTCCTATGACACTCAAGGCATAGGTCATGTCTATACTATTACATAGCATAACTATAACGAACTGACACAAATAACCTCTCAAATAGGCACCCGACCCAATTCATCACATACCTGAAGGGAATTATTGATCCCCATGGGTTGGTGACTAGTACCTGGGTATCGAATAAAAAAAGAGGGAATGACTTTACACAACCTAAAGCAACAAAATGGAATATATATAAATAAAAAAGGGAAGTATCAGAAGATAAATATATTCCATAACTGAAAAAACAATGGAAACTAAACAAATCAATAGAAGAAAAAATATCTAAGTATAGGTCCAACCACAAAGGAATACCAAAATAGGAAAACCAAATACTCCATGTGATATTGTGGGAAAACTCCCACCATCCCACCACAAACTACCCAACTTAGTTGATAGAAAACCTCACCACCTCAGTATCATGCCTTTCCATTCCCTGTATTGAAAGACATAACTAGGTCTACACACCTCCTAAGGGGTATGTAGGATGTGATCTAACATACTCAGTAGAGTACCACTTAGGTTATCCATATCAAGTATCTAAAAAATAATCCAAGAATGATCAACTTTAAAGAAAATAAGGCATGATAACATTTTAATAGTTTTTATATCAAAAGAATGGAAAAAATAGTTTAATTTCCCCCTTTTATAAATTTAGAAATAAAGTAGGTAAATCAATTTAAAATAATTTCATATTAATATATAATAGAATATATATCATTTCAAAAAAAATAATCATGCATCACATATCATATTAAATCTATGGAAGTATAATCAAAACAGTACAAGCCAAAAGCAAAAGCACAGGTAACATCATGCCAAGGATCAAACTAGGTCAAGATAGATTGGAAAATAATACCTAACCTAGATAATAATGTATGGATCAAGTCACTTGACATATGCATCAAGTATAGAGATTAGAGGAACACCCCACTATGTGAACCTCCCAACAGGTCCAATAAGTCCCTAGAACAATGGGATTAGTAATCAGAAGAAATCTCCATGAGAAAATCCCACGATAGTGGATGATAAATATTATTATACATTCCAGCTATGTACCCAAAGCTTCCTATGTGCTATATTTTACAAACTAGTTCATCAAATCATTTCCCTCAAACCATTCTTTGAAAACCATTTTACAATGATTTGTTACATTTACCAAAACTCGGAGAAAACTATATTTTATAAAAAAATAGTTCAACACACAAAAAAAGTAAATAATTCAATTTCATTTAATAAATAAATTTATCAAAATAGGAGAAATAAAGTTCACCAAAATAGGCTAGAGATAGAACCACTTACCTAAAATCTTAGGTCGCTCATGCCCACAATAGAACCCACCATAAGAAAGGATTCAAAAATGACAATAGAGGCCCTAGAATCAACCCACACATATTAAAATTTATTCAATTCAACAAAAGTATTAGAATAGAATAGTAAGTAACACATACCTCAAGAACTGACACCCTCCCGACCACAACCAACAAAGGAAATGTCCCCTAAAATAAAATCACACAATAGATCTAAAGATAAATAGTAAGAAACATCTCCACATGTCAACATGTATGATAAAATAATTCAAAAGTGCTACCATGATCTAAGAAACAAATAATTAGAAAGTATTAGTCATCTATAGATATTTAATCCAACCACAACAGTGATTAATCACTAAACTAATCAATTCATATTGAACAGGGGCTCCAAAAATCACCCAAGAAGATCCCTCGGTCGAGAAGGAATAAGGATGCAGATGAATGAAAAAAATTTCATCCATGTGGTGCTATAAATTCATAAATCACAATATTTACATGGTATGTTAACCCTTTACATGTCATGTAATCCATGGGGATCACATATTCCAAAAAAATGTCTCATTTTTATTAAAAACTAATATTTTAGCATTACACGACATGTAATACATACATGGTGTTTAATACCTTGACTTAATATAACAGATTCATGGAATATTAACTAAATATATTACACCTTTTTTACTCCCATTACATGATGTGTATTTATTATATAGACTACAAAAACTACATATTCTTACACAAAAACCCCAAGCCAGCTCAGGAATTCTATGAACTCAGAGAGAACCCCACAAATCCATTACATGTTTATAACCAGACCCCATTAATTCAAACATACATAAAAAAGATTTAGGTAAACTTTCTTAGAAAATTTTCTCCATCCTAGGGAGTCCCAATACACACCCAATTCAAGAGAAAAATAAGAAAATATAAGAAAAATACCTAAAAACGGGTAATGGGATGTAACAAACTCCCCACCATAAGAATTTATGTCGCTATAAATTCATGTGGGAGAATGAATTCCAGTAAAGAGGTGAATCCACTACCACCATTAATGACTTATTCTCCCAAGTATGATGAGAATCAAATCCATTCCACCATAACACTCTAATAAATGAAATAGAATTCTTATAAAAGAATTTCACTTGAGAGTCAATGATCTCAACTGGCTACTCAACAACAGAAACATCTGGCTCTAACTCAAAATCTTTCCAACTCAGAATGTGAGAGGGATTAGTTTGATATTTCCTCATTTGTGACATGTGGAAAATATCATGAATTCCTATCAATTTATTTGTAAATTAAAACCAATAAGAAACCTTCCCAAGATGCTTAATGCTCTCAAATGGTCCAACAAATCTCAGAGCCAACTTTCCATATTTTCCAACCCGATGGTGACCCAATCGAGGAGAAAATTTCAAGAAAACTTGGTCACCTAAATAAAACTTCAAAGGATGATACCATTGATCGACATAATATTTATTCCAGCTCTTCATTGTAACCATATTCCAACTTATATCTTTAATCCTTATAGACATCTCCTGAACCAAACTTAGTTCCATAGAATAAGCTTCACACACCTCTTTTAAAAAAATAGGTGATCTACATGGGTGACTATACAAATCCTCAAAAGGATACATTTTTATTGAATATTGATAACTATTTCTATTAGAAAATTCAACTAGTCCTATATGGATATACCATGATCCACCAAAATCAATGACACAAGCATAGAGCATATCATCCAAAATCTGAATAGCACGTTCCGTCTGACCGTATGTCTGTGATTGATATGTTGTAATCAACCTAACCTAAGTCCCCATCACCTATTGGAGAGTTCTTGAGAACCTCAAAGTAAACCTAGGATCCATATTTTAAACAATGGTAAAAGAAAACCCATGTAACCACCCAATTTCCATCACATACAACTTACTGAGATATTCAACTTTTTTAGTGTATTTGATCGGAATAAAATGAGTTGACTTTGTCAATAGACTAATCAACACATATATAACATTCCTACCTTAGGTATTCCATGGTAATACGATAATTAAATCCATATATACCTCATTCCATTTCCAAACTAGAACTACAAGAGGCTGTAGAAAGCTAAAATGTTTCAAATTCTCTACATTAATCTATTGTAAAGTGTAACAATGTAACACATAATTAGAAATTTCATGTTTAATACCTAACCAAAAGAATTAAAAATTCATGTCATAATAAATATTTATTGTTCCTGAATGAATAGACCATGAATAACCATGACAATAAAAAAACTAATCTTCTTATAGATACTGGGATAAAAAACTGATCCCTAAAACTGAGAATACCATATAAAGAGAGAGATCAACCAAAAACAGTCTCCCCATCATATAGGGTTTCTCAAATTCCTTTGGAATCAAAATCATGCTACAAACTCTATAGAATAAACTCAAGGAGAGATTATGATAATTGAAAACTATTCAAAACTATGCTCAAAACATCATTCTAAGAATCAAAATGAAACTGAGAAAAATACCCATAAGGTTCCACTCTTCCTTCGATTCCAACAAAGCTTATGATGGTACTTTTCTACTAAGAGAATTTTCAATGACATTAACCTTACCTAGATTATAAGAATTATCAAATTCAAAAATCTAAAGGTATTCCACCCACTACCTCTATCTAAGATTTAATTTTTCTGAGAAAATATATAATTTAAACTCCTATAGTTAGAAAAGATTATGACCCTTTCCCCAAAAAGATAATTCTACCAATACTTAAGCTCATTCATAACTGTGGAAAAATTTAAATCATGAGTGGGGAAATTATTCTCATGTAGTTTAAGTTTATGAGAACCATAATCCACCACATGATCATCCTACATGAGCACAAAACTGAAACCAGTGTCAGAAGAATCACAAAAAACCACATACCCCTTACCAGGCTAAGGTAATATTAGAATAGGCGCCCATGTCAAAATCATTATCATCACATCTAAAGAAGCCTAACACTTATCATCCCATGTGAATTTCACCCATTTAATATTAAGAGTAGTCAAAAGTGATTCCAACTTTGAGAAATCCTTGACAAACCACCTATAGTATCCAACAAGACCAAGGAATATCTGAGCATTAAAGGAATTCCATGGATCTTCCCATGAAAAAATAACCTTTACCTTATCATGATCAACTGAAATATCGTGCTTAGAAATAAAATTCCCTATTAATTTAAATTATTGAATACAGAAGTTTTATTTCAAAATATTTTCATACAAATGGTGACTCCTCATGATTTCCAAATCCAAAATTAGATGGTTCACATGATCTCTCTCAGGTCTTAAGTAAACCAAAATATCATCCACGAACATTTCCAAAAAAGTTTCAAGATACTTATAGAATATCCAATTCATCAAATCCATAAAAACCACATGATCATTAGTTAGACCAAATGGAATCAAAAGATATACTTAATGGTCATACCTTCTCCTAAAATTTGTCTTTAGTATATCACACTCTTGAAATCTAAGATGATGATAAACCAACTGAATATAAATCTTCAAAAACCACTTTTTCCCTAATTAATTAATAAAAAAAATCATAAACATGAGGAAAATGATACTTTTTCTTAATATTTACCTATTTCAACTTATTATAATCCACACAAAATCAGATTGAACCATTTTCCTTCTTATAAAAGAGCACTAGGGCTACCCAAGGTGAAATACCAGGGTGAAAAAAACCCTTTAACACTATATTTTCCAACTGAAACATGATCTCTTTCAGCTTCACTGGTGCGATAAAATAAGAAGGTATCGATACTAGCTATGCACATGGAACTTTGTTAATTTTAAACTATACCTATCTCTTTGGAGGAATACTAGAGGAATAATCTAGGAAAATGTTAGGAAATTACTGAACAATAATTGGAAGATCAACAATAGAAGAAATTTCATCAGTCTCAACTACAACAATAGAAAACAAAATCTGGAGCCCTGGGTAGGAAGGTCCTGCATGACCAGACCTCAGATCCCACTCTCTCTAAAACACACATGAGATCCCATATACCATAAAAACAAGAAATTATGATGATAAAAATCAACCCAATTTCAATGAGAAGTAATCCAATACATCCTTATGATGAATTTAAATAGATCCAGACTGAAAATAAAACAATCCTAGACTAAATCCACATCATCTATCAATAGCGCACAAGAAAGACATGGACACCCCTACTATTTCCTCTTCCCAAGAGGCATCTATAAATATATAGTAAAAGAAATGAATTATTTTTGAATGTTAATCATATCAAAAAAAAAAATTATTAGATATAAATGATTGGGAAGAAAAAGTATCAAATAAATCTATCACTACTGAGGATGAAATAAAGATGGAACCTCTCACTATCACTGGACACCCATCTAACTCATTTGGAAACTCATTTACTACATGAAGGTGCTTCACTACTGAGACCTATGGTTGTATTCATGTAGCCTTTGAAGCATCTAACATCATTAAAGCAGCCTTTGCAGATGATGATCCCTGACGATATCGAGGTGTAGACATAGCTTGATAGAAACTCTATAAATTACCACAATATCCACAAATATTACAAATATTTATATATGAAGGATATGAATTCCATGTATTAATGACCTTTCCACACTAATAAAAAGTTAAATTTACACCACTAGCTACAACTGGAAGTGCTGAAGAGGCCTGTTTCCAAGTACGACCACCTCCATTCCTATGATAATCCTTACACTTCCTCTTCTTACTTGGTGAACCACTGAAACTGACACTAGATGGAAGATAAGAGGTAAAATATCCAAAATCACATGCCATTTTCATTTTTTGCATCATATCCCTATACAATGTCTCTATATAGGTATAAAGATTTAGTATAAATACCTACGATATGATATTCAGTCGCAAACCCTGCAGGTACTTCTAAGCTTTTAGTTGGTCATTCTTCACAATAACTAGTGAAAAACGAACTAGCTCTGCAAACCGATTGGTGTATGTCAACACAAAACACTATACCTACTTCAAAGAGAGTAACTCTAGATATTTATCCATTATTAATGACTATATACAAAAATTTAAAGAATAAGAGAGTCTTGAAACCCTTCTAGTCCAAGCCCATGTGTCTATCTACCTATGCCATGGAATCCCACTAACTCTTACTAGGACCCTCAAGTCTAAATGCTATAGAATTTACCTTGATACTCTCAGGTGTATCCAAGAAGTAAAATATTTGATCAATATTTTCAAGTTAGTCCTCTGCTTATTGAGGCTCATTCATACCTTTAAATAATGGTGGATTCTCATGAAAGAACTCCGATGATAGATCGCTTTCTCATAAAATTCATGGCTATACCTCAAAAACTACATTCTAATATTTCAGTAGATTTTGATTAATAGAATGAACTTCGTGTATGATAGCCTCAATATAGTTATGATCCATTAGAGGATTCTCTTGAGGAACATTAGCTACACCCTCCTGAGGAACTCATAGAACATGGCTTGAAGGCATACTGCTACACACCAAAACAAAATAAATGATCATAAAATAGAACAATCTAAGTTCAAACTAGAATACCCATAATCATAAATAGAGATTAACATCAATAACTCAAAATAAGAGAAACACATCCCAACATCCCATGGATACTTGAGTCACATCATGAAAAGATCTGGCTAGGCACTCACCACAACATACCTCTCAAGTCCTGAAAATCCTATCTCTAGTCTACCAAACACCCCAATATAAGGACTCTTGAGGATAGAACACATCTTATAACAAACTGTAATTAACTGACCCTAATACCCTCTCAAAATGGCACCTAACCCAATCCTAAATATACCCGAAGGTTATTATTGATACCCACAAACTAGTGACTAGCACCTGGGTGTTAAACAATAAGTATAGGGAATAATTTCACCCAACTTGAAGCAATAACATGGAATATATACACATAAAATAGGAAAAAGTGGAAGATAAATATATGGAATAACTGAAAACAACAACAAAAATCAAACAACTCAAGGTTAGAAATAATATCCAAGTATAGGTACAACCACAATGGTCTACCGAAATAGGAAAACCAAACACTCCATGTTATAGAATGGGAAAACTCCCACCATATCACCACTAAATACCCAACTAAGCTGATAGAAAACCTCAGCACATCACTATGGGGATTTTCCTTTCCCTGCATCAAAAGATATAACCAGGTCTACATACCACTGAAGGGGTATGTAGGGTGAGAACTAATAGGATTAGTAGGGTCCCACACATGTGTTCCATATCAATTATATGAACAATAATCCAATCATGCTCAACTTTAAAGAAAATAAGGAATGATTATAGTTTAACAGTTTTTATATTAAAATCATGGGAAAACATTTTAATTTCCCCTTTTCTACATTTTCAAATTAAAAAGGTAAATTAGTTTCAAATCATTTCATATCCATATATCATAGAATATATATCATGTCAAAATAAAGTATGCATTATATATCATATCAAATCCATGGTAGTATAATAAAAAAGTATAATCTAAAATCATAAGCATCCTTAACATAAAGTTAGGGATCACACTTGGTTAGGATAGTTAGGACACTCACAACTAACATAGAAAATCACATACACATCAATCCACTAGACATATGCATCGAGTCTAGAGATTATAGGAACACCCCAACAAGTGAACCTGTCAATAATTATTACAATTCCCTAGAACAATGAGCCTAGGGAGTAGAGGAAATCCTCATGAGAAAACCCCATGAAAGTGTATAGAACCTATTACTGTACCTTACACCTAAGCACATAAGCATTACCATGTTATCTATTTTCAAAACTTGTTCATTAAACCATTTCCATTAAACCATTATTTGAAAACCATTTCTCAAAACCATTTCAAAATGGTTTAAAAAACCCTTTTCCATTTACCAAAACTAGGGTAAAACCATATTTTATAAAAACCTAGTTCCAAACACACAAAAAATTAGTAAATAGTTACATTTCATTTAATAAATCAATTTATCAAAATAGGACCAATGAAGTTCACCAACAAAGAATAGATACAGAACCACCTACCTCAAAAATTGGGTTTCACATGCCCGCAACGGAACCCACCACAAGAAAGGATTCAATAATGACAATATATGCCCTAGAATCAACCCAAAAATCTTATAATTAATTCAATTAAACTAAAGGGATAGTGGAGAAGGGGGAAAAATACACCTCAAGAATACACACCCTCCACTCTACAACCAACAAAGGAAGAGACCCCTAGAATAATATCACACAATAGATCTAGAGAGAAACACAAATAAACATTACCATGGGTCAAAAGATCCGATAATGCAATGCAATGGCACTACCGTGATTAAAGAAAAAAACAAGTAGAAAGGATTACTCACTCTAAGAGATGAAATACAACCTCAATGTTGATAAATTTATGAAAAAATCAATCTATATTGAATGGAGACTCCAAAAATTATCAGATAAGAGGACTAGGTTGATAGGGAAGAAGGATATGGATGAATGAAGGAAATTTCATCTGTGTAGCACCCTAGATACCCAAATCCTGATATTTACATGGTGTGTAAGCCCTTTACATGTCATTTAATCTACATGGATAAAATATGAAAAAAATAAATCATGTTTTTATTAAAACTATTATTTTAACATTACATGGCATGTAATATGTACACAACATGTACTTACTTCACTTTGTATACCATATTCATGAAATCTTCCCTGTAGAGATTAAACTTCGTGTACTCCCATTACACGACATGTATTTATCTTGAAGACTACAAAAAATATATATTCTTACCCAAAAACCCTAAACCAACTCATTAATTCTCTAAACTTGGATAGAAACTCTCAAATCCATTACATGTTTATATATGGACTCCATTAATTCAAAAAAAAAACATACATACTTGAAATTTAGGCCATTTTGCTCAGAAAATGTTATCCATCGCCAAGAGACCTAAGATACACCCAATTTAAGTGGAAAACAAGAAAAGATAAGGAAAATACCTAAAGGCAGGCAACATGATGTTACAATAGAATATATGATTGACCCAATCACATATGCATATGGTATCATTTCCATCCTCTATCTTTCCTTATATATTTGAGGACACATTTTCCTAGAAATATGAATTTCATGTGACACTGGTAACAATAAACTCTTGTATTTATCCATACTCAATAACTTTAGTATAATGTCAATATATGTACCTTGACTTAGGCCAAACGGCCTCTTGGATCTATCATAATGGATCTTAATCCCAAGAATATATGATGCTTTTCCTAAGTCCTTCTAGGAGAAGAATTTATTCAACTAGGACTTAACAGACTATATGAATAGTATTCTATTTAAAATAAGTAATATTTCATCAATACATACTATTAATAAAATTAACACACTCCCACTAAACTGCTTATAAACACAAGGATCACATTTGTTATTTATGAAACAAAATTCTGTTATGGATTCATCAAACCAAATGTTCCAGGACATGGATGATTTATTTAATACATAAATGGATATTTTAAACTTTCATACCTTATTAGAATACTTTAAAGACATAAAAATTTTGAGTTGTGTGATATATATAGCTTCCTAAAGGTTCCCATTAAGGAATGATGTTTTGAATTTTTTCCTCAAATCTCATAGTTATAGAAAACCATAATGGCAAGTAGAATTTAGATGGATTTCAGCATTATAACTGGTGAAAATGTTTCATCATAGCCTATTCCTTGAATCTATTTAAACACTTTTACAACCATTAATTCTTTATATATACATAATTTCCCATCCATGTCCAGTTTCTTCTTGAATACCTGATTGCCTAGTGATTCACTATTCATTTTCACCCTTATACCACTATGTCAAATTAATTTTGTGTCATAAATTAAAAATTTAATAACAAATTGAAATTCACGTTTTATTTAATTATTTGGTGTTAATAAATGTTAAAAAGGGTAATTTTACTTGTTTGTATGATTTAATTATAGGTGGAGGTGATTTGTAGGGCCCAGGTCGAAGTTGAAGAAAAATAGACAAACTATGCAAGATCCCAAGAACACATGTGGAATGAAATGCCTATTGATACAAATATTTGAATCCAAATGGGATGAAATTTTATGTAATTATCCAAAATTAAATGGGATACAATTATTATAAATAAACCCAATCCCAATTCCTTTATTAAGGGTCCTAAACGAACCGATCTTTCCAAGAAACCAAATATACACAAAGTCAAAAGCTGTGTTCTATATTTCATCCATATCTCCGGATTTAGTTTTCCAAATGGATCCAAAATTTTAATGGAGATATTAATAGGTTTTGAAACAATTTTTTATTTTTCTACAAAGAAATATAATATTTTTTGGCCACTCAAAACCATGGGACAAGTGGTTTCTTGAAATATAGGGGCTCAAAACACCTACTTTTCATATAAAATGAAACCTTGGGAACCCCATTTATAAGATAAACTAGGGAGAAATTATCTACCATTTAGGAGACCCAAATGATTCATCTCCTCATCCTAGAATTTCTAGAGTCCCATATCCTCATATGGGGATCAAAGATGAAGGCGAAGTTCCACCCGAGCCTCCTCCTCCTCTCGACGATGAGTTAAATGTTGGATGGTCATTTCGAGGAAGCTACACATAATTGGGAGGGAGTTCTTGAACCTGTTATTCTACTGGTTTTGCGTAATTTTTGTGTGAAATATTTTACTTATGTTTTATCTTAACATGATTCTCCTCTGAATACATTTATTGGGTATAATTAAGTGAAACACTTTTTATTTCAACACCTATTAGGTTGATATTTCAAGTGGGAATCTTGGTTTGTTCCGATTGGATAACATAATAATCCTATTTATCCCACACATACATAAAATATCAGTATAATTTGGTATCCCTCACTCTATTTTTGTGGTCCAAACCTTGAAAACATGATTTTTCTGTTATGGGGTGGTTCCTTATGCATCGTTTTAAGAGACAAGAGTGGAATTGAGATCCCGACAACCCTAAACCAAAGGATTCCATTAAAACATGTAAAATTTTCATAATAATAAACCATCAAATATGTGTATTGAACTTGAAATGACATCATCCTGTCATAATTCTAAAACCACTACTTTCCTTTTCCAACTATTAAACTATTTAAATTAAGTCATTTTATTTTTAAAACTATTTTCAAAACCATCCCCTTATTTTAGTCCTCTTTATTAAAAATTAAAACTATAAATCACCAAAACATCTTGAGAGACAACCTAGGGTATTAAATAGAATATAAATTATATTTTAATCATAATAAAGTTTATGTGTCAAGATAACTCATTCTAATTTTGGCGTCATTATTGGGGAGTGCTTTGGTTTTTAGTGTGTGTTTTTGATAATTTTTTTTAATTTTTTTGAATATTTATTTGTTTTGTATTCTAAGTTCAAATATATTTTTCGTGTTCTATATTATTTATTATATATTTTTTTTGCATAATTCATTATACTTTTAGAGATTTACCTCCTTTTGAACCCAAACCAGGGAGGATCCTATATTAGCGACACTGAGACACACATGAGAACCCTTTGATGGTGGAAACACTACACCGTGAGACTTTTCTAAACACCTATTATTATGGAACCAAAATTGAAACTAAAATTAACATATATACAATGGATTAAAATAAAAAAACTCTAAAATAACTAACCTAGCCTAATGTATGGATCTATCCTGCATACATTCAAATACAAGGTAAAGAACATAAATTTGAACTAAAATATGGTTTAATTCAATTATTACCAAGATTCCATGGATTGGATAGAGAAGAACCACCTAATCATTTAAAATAATTTAAAACTATGTATAAAAAATTAAAACATGAAAATGTGTATGATGAAAATGTAAAACTTAGATAATTCCCATTCTATTTAGAAGATACTATAAAATATTGGCTAGACTATGTAAACTCCTCAATTAGAGGCTGGGTGGACATGAAATTACATTTTCTTGAAAAATAATTGCCAGTATCTTGAACTAAAACTATAAGGAAATAAATCTATTGTATAAGGAAATCCTAAGTAGAAACACTTCATAAATATTAGGAATAATTTAAAATGTTATGTTTAAGCTATATACACCACAAATTAAGTGATCAAAATTTAATATAGTATTTCTATACAGTTTTAATTCATATTGATCAAAACATGATTGATACTCTTGTAGGTAGTGAAATAGTTAATAAAACCCCAATCTCTTTAAGGACCCTCATTGATAATATGGCTTAGAATACTCAAAAATTCAGTTCAATATCCAGTGTACCCATTCAAAGAATTTATGAGGTGAAAATTACTAAATTCTAGAAGAAGGTGGACATGAATTTTGAAGAGGTAAGTACCCTACTCGAAAAAATTTCTCTTTCCCAAGGGAAATAAAAATATTCTACTCCTATCCATTGTGGTATATGATCTTCCTACACCCACTATTCTGACCAATTATCTCAACTGAGAAAAACATATAAGAGTTGTGAGGAAATATTTCTAGGACTCCCCTATAACCAACCCATTAAGAAGGAACCATACTATCCATCCAACCCTGGGTTGAAATAATTTTTTTTATAATCAACAGGGTATTCAAACATACCTCACTAACCATGGAACCAACTAGGGAAGAGTATTCATCCACCACCACCATCCAAAAATACTCAGCCACCACAAAGGCCTTTCCAACCACCCCTCCAAAACCTAATCCTATCCTAGAGGACATGATGAAAAAAATGGATTCAAATATCATCCAATTCCAAAAACCACCTAAGCATCCATATAAGATCTAAAAAATCCAATTAGGATAACTTTCCAACTTGGTGGGAGAAATAAAAAGTCACGAGTTGGGTAAAATACCTTCTCAACTACTAGTAAAACCTAGGGATAAGGGAAATTTTAGTTCCATAACCCTTAAGAGTGGAACCCAAATTAAAATCTAAATTATCCCTCCATTAGAGTCATCCCCTCCTGAGGAAACTTCCATTCCAACCATCTCAAATGAACAAAATAAGAAAAATACTTGTCCTGAGAGAATCACTTCCAAAGGAAATATAGTTTTAATTGATGAACCACCAAGACAAAACATTACTCTTCCATTTCACAAAAAGTAAACCCAACAAAAGAAACAAAAATAAATTGAAGTTGATAAAGAAATCTTAGAAACTTTCAAAAAAGTACAGGTTAAAATCCCATTGATTTACGCTGTGAAAAAAATTCCACCATTGACATGTTTTTAAAGGAGATATGTTCACACCAAAGGCGACTTCAAGGTTATAAAAAAGTGATCTTGTGGAGGAATGTCTTAGAATTTATTGATCCATCACTTCCCACCAAATTCGATGATCCTAGAAAATTCTCGATTATGTACACCATAGGGGAGTATTCAATGCTATGATTGATTTGGGTGATTATATAAATTTGATTACTCACTCCATTTTCTATTATTTATAGATTTGGGAATTGAGGACTATTGTAATAGTTGTTTATCTAGAAAAATAGAGCACAACACACCCCACTAGGGTGTTAGAGGATGTTCTTGTAAGGGTTAAAAATTTAATTTTTCCTACTGATTTTTATGTGATTAAAATATAAGATGATAGGATAAATAGACACACCCTGATTATATTGGGGATTAATTTCTTGAAAACCATCAAAACCAATATTAATGTTCATAATGGTATATTATCTATGGATTTTTTTGGTGACATTGTCCACTTCATCATCCTTGATTCCATGAGGCACCCCTCAGAAGAACATTCGTCACTTTTAGTTAATTCTATTTATATAATCCCATACCTTGAAAAAACTTATTTCCTTTAGCCTTATCCCCTATCTAAGTTTTCATCCTTCATAGAAATTTTAGTAAATCAATCACACATTAAATGTTATAGTGCTCTAGAAAAATGTCATGCATGTTTGTTAATTGATGATTTCTTGAGAACTGAGGATCCCAAGACCATTGATGATACTTATAAGCTTATAAAATATCATTCCTCATATAAGGATCTTACCATTGAGAAGTTAGATGATATCATTAAAATCTCACATCCAAATTCGCTCCCATCAATCCAAAATCCCCATGAATTAGAACTTAAACCACTACTGCAAAACATGAAATATTCATATATTAATAATGAAACCAATATTTATGTCATCATTGCTAGTTCACACCCTCCAGAGCATGAATTTTGTTTGCTTGAATATTTTAGGGAGTATAAAAAATAATTGTGATGGACAATTACTATAATTCCTTGTATTAAACTATCAATTTTAATGAATAATATATTGTTAAATAATGTGGCTAAACCAATGAGGCAGGAAAACCATCATTTGAACCCAAAAATCCAAGATGTTTTTAAGAAGTAGGTACAAAATTATTGGCTGATGGAATCATTTACCCCATCTCTAATATCCAATGGGTTAGTACAGTTCATATAGTTCCAAAGAAAACTAGTATAATAGTAATAATAAATAAAAAATGAATTAGTTCCAACCCATGTGAAGAATAGTTGGAATGTCTATATAAACTATCAATAACTAATCCAACACACTAGAAAGAATTATTTCCCTTTTCCATTCATTGACCAGATTATAGAGAGTCTAGCAGGGAAGTCCCACTACATTTTCCTTAATGGGTATTCTAGATACTTTTAGATCCATATTTCCCCTGATAATTAGGAAAAGAAAACGTTTACTTTCCCCTTTGGCACATTTTACTATAGAAGGATTACCTTTGGTATATTTAATGATTCATGTACTTTACAGCAATGCATGGTTAGTATTTTTTTCTAATTACCTGTAGAATTGTATGGAAGTATTCATGGATTATTTTACTTTTTATGGATCTTATTTTGTTGAATGTTTAAGTAGTCCTGGTTCTTTCCTACATCACTATAATGAACTGAATATTGTATTAAATTATGAGAAATTAAATTTCATAGTGAAAAAAGGTATGGTACTTGGGAATATCATTTCTATGGATGGTATCCAAGTATTTAAATCAAAATTGGATTCCATTTCCTCCCCAACTTTCCCTAGGAATGTTTGGGATGTGGGATATTTATTAGGTCATTCTAGATTTTATCATCATTTCATTCGTGACTTTAGTAAGATTACACTCCCTATATCCCAATTATATAAAAAAGAAAAATAATTTGTTTTCGATAAATAATATGAAGAATATTTTAATAAATTGACATGGAGTCATACAATACCCCCAGTAATCCAACCACCTTAGTGGGATTTACCACTTGAGATCATGTGTGATGACTCTAACTATGCAATTTGGGTAGTCTTATCACAATGGGTCGATCGATATACACATGTCATAGCCTATGCCTCACGCACACTAGACACTACCTAATAGAACTACAACACAACTAAAAAATAATTCCTTGATATGGTCTTTTTCTTTGATAAATTATGGTCATAACTCTTAGGGTCCAAATTAATTATGTTCTCAGACCATGTATCCCTCCATTATCTCCTTAAGGAACTATAATCCAAATCACATCTCATTCCCTCGATTTTCCTATTTTAGGAAATTTAATATAGAAATTAGGGGTAAAAAAAGAGAAGAGAATGCGGTGGATGATTATATCAGTAGGATCATCCTATCCTTAGACATTGTCCCATCCTCTTGTATTCCCATAAATGACATGTTTCCTAATGATAAATTGTACCGAGTGAAAGATGTTATTCCTTGGTATGTCTAAATTGTAAATTGTTTGGTATCATATTGTATTCTTAAGGATTTTAGTAGAATCCAAGATGTACTTCTAAAACATGAGTCACTTTGGTAAATTTAGGATGAAACCTACCTTTGGTGCACATGTAGTGATCAAGTACTCATACATTGTGTTCCTGATAGCGAGTTTTAGTCCATCCTTAGGTTCTTATAAACTCATGCTTGTAGTGTCCCCTTTGGTCTCCAATGGAATATTCACAAGGTCCTTGATTCTGGTCTGTTTTGGTCAACATTATTTTGGGATGCCCATGAATTCTGTAAATATTTTCTTTATTATCAAATAATGGGGAATGTCTCTAAAATATATAAAATTCCACAAAAACCCTTTCTCTTCCATAAATTTTTTATATTTGGGGCATTGAATTTATGGGTCCATTTACCACCACCTTTTGAAACTTTTAAATTCTTCTGGAATTTGATTACAAGTCAAAATTAGTAGAGGTACAAGCCAAAAGGAAAGATGATTCTATGAAAGTTATGGAATTTTTGAGAACCCAAATTCTTTGTAGGTTTATATTACCTAGGTTCATCATTAGTGACCATGGTTCTCATTTATTCAAATGAATAATGCAATCTGTTTTGCGTCGGTATGGGCTCAAGCATCAAGTGTCTACTTCTTATCACCCACAAACAAATGGTCTAGCAAAGGTTTCTAATAGAGAGGTAAAATAAATTTTTTAAAAATGGTTCAACCCAATAGAAATGATTAGAGTCTTAGACTTGATGATTCATTATGGTCTTACTATATTACCTTTAAGACCCCCATTAGAATGTCAACAAATCTTCTAATTTTTGGAAAGAGTTGTCACCACCCTATTGAGATAGAGCACTGGGCCTACTGGGCTATTAAAAAAAATTCAATTCTAATCTTTTTGGTGTAGGTGATCAGAAGAAGTTATAGATTCAGGTGCTATAGAAAATGCATAGAAATTCATATTATAACTCCTGAATCTATAAGAGGGGATCCAAGGCTTCCCATGACTATCTTTTCCTTCATCATCAATTCTATATTGGGTAGAAGGTCCTCTTTTTCAATTTAAGGCTAAAGTTTCATCCAAGTAATCATTGTTCTCACTAGTTTGGTCCATACACTATTACTAATGTTTATTAATTTGGTGTTTTTCATGTTCAAAATTAAGAAACAAGAAAAACCATCATTATCAATGGGTAGCAGTAGAAACACTTTCACGAAGCCATTCCAGAGTCCCAGATGGAGGAACTCCAAGTTCAAGAATCAAACTATGAATAAATTCTACCAGGTTTTATCCTTCCTTACCACATTCTATTTTATTACAATGAATATATTGCATACTCAAGGTGTGGGTGAATGGGAATAATCTTAGGTAAGTTAAAAATTTTCATCATCTCTTCTTCAATTTCTTTCTGAATAGTATTGTTAACTCCCCCTCATTTCCCCTCACTTTTGTTCCAGAATATACATTTTTTGATTCCCACTTAATCACGGAAGTTATTGAAAATGTATGAGGAATTTTCTTATTTCATATCATTTTAACCTTTAAAAAAACTATTTCAATGATGAAATGTTTGTTTTATCATGAATCAAACATTGAGGTGTGACTTTTTATAGTAAATTGGTTTTTTTGATGATATAAATGTTTGTATCATTTTGAATCCTTTTAGAAGAATGGTAGCCTCTATGTGAGTAGTTATAGAAAAATTGTGTCACTTAATTTATCCACACATATTTTCACCCAACCAAGAAGTGTAAATTTTCATTACTCAATAGAAGGTAAATATATTCTAGGTTAATAATTATCATCTTTTTAAAATGTTTTCCATATATTCATTCCTTATTCGATCTTTTTCATTATTGTACCAGATTGACCTATGTGTGTGTACCTTGTTATCTGACTGTTGTACACCCTAAAAAAATGTGGGTTGTGTATTTGGTAAGTAAAAAAACTCTTCATAGACCTCTAATATTGTTATAACTATTACTATTAGATTCATGAGGATATCAAAAAAGGGTTGAGAGATGAGTGTGATATTTGTTCCAAGTGAAAATTTTGAAAAAAAAACAAAAATAATAAAAAATTAGGTGAGTAATGAAATGAAAAAATATGGAGATATATATTCAGGAGATTAAGGTTTTACTTTTGATAATTCTTAAGTTCTTGAGTTTTGAAATTGGATAGAAAAGGATATAGGATAGGTTCGATGGAAAAAATCATTTAAGTAGTTTTTTTTAAAAATAACTTATATATAACAGATAGAAATTGAAAAAGAATAACATGAAATGGTTATCACACAAAAACATGTAGAGTTAGTGGAATGGTTAAATTTTAAATTATTCTCTGAAATTGGTATCATTAATCTCTTATAATTTCATTCTGATACAATTTATGAGACATCTTTTTCCATGATCACTAAGAATAACTCCCTGGTTTGTTTTTTTCTTCGATCAAATTTCTATCATGAATTTAATTTAATTTTAATGTTAAATATTAATGAAGTTGGGAATATCTCCATGCATAATTTGGAAAAATGTTAATTTTACCAGGAGTGAAAATGTTTAGGTGTGGGGGTGTGATCACGTAGTGATTCACTATTCATTTTCACCCTTATACCACTGTCTTAAACTGATTTTTATCATAAATTAAAAATCTAATAACAATTTTAACATCATGTTAGATTAAATTATTTTGTTTCAAAAACTTTTAAAAAGGATAATTTAAATTGTTTGTATGATTTGATTATAGGTGGAGGTGATTTGGAGGTCTGAAGATGAAGTTGAAGAAAAATGGGCCAAGCAGCGCAAGATCCCAAGAACATATGCAAACTGAAATGCATACTTATACGAATCCATGTATCCAATTGGGCATCAATTTTGTGTTATGATCCAAAATTAAATGGGATACAAATCTTGTGAAGGCACTCAACCCCAATTCATTCATTAAGGGTCTTAAATGAATTGATCTATCCAAGAAACTGAATATGCATGATGTCGAAAGTTGGGTTTGTATTTCATTTATATCTCAAGATATAGTTTTCCAAATGGAAAAAAATATTTTATAGAGATAGTAAATAGGTGGGTTTTTTTTTTTATTTTCTACAAAGTAATATAATATTGTATATCCTGTAATGCCCCAACCCTAGTTATCTAGATTCGGTGCATTATTACATAACATTAGCATGATCACAAGAGATAAAATCCTGAAAGACCAATCAATTTAGTATCCTTGTAAGTACTAGATACATACATAAGTTTTAAATTACATTATGAAATGGGAAAAAAATTGTGTCCCCTATGAACACACTCATATCCCTTATCCTATTCCTGCAGGTTAATCGTAATATACTTCTTCGCATCCTAGGAAAAATAAAACATAAGAAAGGGGTGAGAACAAATGCTCAGTAAGGATAACAATATAACAGAAACTATCATAAATAAGCACAAAAAATTAAGTCAATGTATAAGACTAAAACACAAGCCTTTTAAAGTTAATATTCCACATAATATGGAAAAGATAAATCAAATAATGATATTTACTTATTTACAAGGATACTCTACTAGTCGAATACTCACATGTAATATTAATATCTAATTTCATAATGATGGAATGTATAATTCTGGACATCATAACCACATATTCAAGGCCTCATGAAAAGACTACAAATAAAACTTTTGTCAAGGCCTTGTGCTAGGACACTAATTTGTCTAATGAGACCTACCAATGAATCGAGGGGCTATAGCGGGCCCTGCCCGTCACTTACTAAGTCCAATGCATTCCTCATATGAAAATGTTGAAACATAACATAAACATTTGTATTAAAAATAGCATACAAAATTTAAATACTTTAACCATAAACCATGAATGGTATAAAAATAGCACATCTACAGTCAAACATATCATAAAACCTTCAATACAATATGAAATATTGTATCATAAGAAATCAACTTCAAATAAGAGTAAAATCCAACAAAGTATGTTGACATAGATGAAATCAAAACTATTTAAGAGAAATATATATTTCTATTTTGAAATCATTTAAATGTCATGTAATTATAAAATAAAACATTTATTTTGAAAATATTCTTATAAGATTGTAAGGCAAGCTTTGAACGTGTTATAATGGCAGAAAATAGCTGCACCCACTGTATAAGTTAAAAAACATTCTTTCCTTAATTTTTCAAAAAGGTCATAAAGTACCTTGTTTGGAAAATGAAAGAAAGATTCCTTTCAAAACATTTTATAAAAAGAAAAAAGGGTATAAATGACTTTAACCCATAGTCTAGGAAATAGTTAAAATGTTTTGAAATACATTTTTAAGGAACACAGATGTGGATGATAAAGAGGTCCTAGTAGATACTTACGTATAAACAACCTCAAATAATGAAATGATTGTAAAATTAACCATTAACTTGTACTTTTCATTAGTCGATGGTACGTTAAACTCATGTATAATGGTTAAATAATTGTTATTAAATTATAAAATAACCACGTACATTAATATGATATCATATATGATCCTTTAATATTGATTTGTTAATAATATTTCATTAGTATTATTGTTTTGGGTGTTATTGATTCATTTTACTTCATATATTTCATTAAGAAAGTAATGTTCATTATGGATAGGATGTATTTAATTAATATCCAGAATAATATTAAGTTATTAAATATTATTTTTAAATCTAAAATAAAAATTATTCTTGAATGGTTACGATGGGGAATGAAATCTCATCGCGTCGTGGAGACAGTAAGTCGTACACACGCACGAGCGAAAATATCATTATATTGATAGTAAAATAATATGTAGTTTGATGGTATATTATTTTTATATAATAATTAACATGTTAGATTTATTATTTACATCAATTATACTCATTATTATACCCATCCAAAAAATGAAGTGTTGAATAACAAACTGCACCACGACATGGAGACGATAAACTGTACATACGCACATATGGTGACTTTGTCATTCATAGGATGGATGAAATAATGAATATGGTTGTACCATATTTATAATAACATCACATTATGTATTAGGTACTATATTTATTATTTTGGTATGGAGACAACAAAGAAAGATGAAGTGGAAGAAGAAAAGAACTTTGAAAGAGGTGATGAAATAATTACCTCTTCTTCGGGTTTGTCCTTTTGATTTGAACAAAAGAGACCCTTAGGTTGGATTTATGATAAAAGTAAGGACTATAGGTTTTATTGACGGTAGTTGGGAGGATATTTTATCATGTTATGTCTGATACAAAAGGCTTTGGAGGTGTGAATTTGAGAGAAGGATAAGTACCCTTTTATAAGAGAGGTGAGGGGCACTTTAGGAAAAGCTTGAAATACTAATTTATTCTAAAATCGTTTTCGGTTTATAATAGCTCAAAATGGATCTATTTAGAGCCTAAGGTGGGTATGGGTCTAAATAATCTCAAACAAAAGGTTTTATACAAGTTTTGTTCACCATATTAACCTTAAACTTTAGATTTAACTATTGGTTAAATAGTTTAACATTTACCATGTCTCCTTGTAATTTTATATTATATGGTTAATAAACTTACTATAAAATGAAAATAGAACCTAAAGTGGTTAATTAATGTCATATATAACATTATCTAAGTCATTTTGATGAATATTATATTTTTATGAGTATTATATCATTTAATAAAATGTTATATTTTTAAAAACTCATTTATGTCAATTTTGACACTATTTAGTATTTTGTTTTTGTGAAAGTCATAAAAACTTTATCAATTAGAAAAAAATTCATTTAATAATCCCTAAAATGTTATATTAACCTATAAAATTCTTGTAATAAATCAAAAGTCTCAATTTACATTTATTTTAATATTTATAATATCAATTATTTTAATCTTTCATTAATAAGGTAATTACTACATCATCATTGTGTCATAAATAAATTTAATTATTTAATGTCTAAAAATTATAAAAAAAATACCATAATGTAGGAGAACTTTTTATATTTCTAATAAATATTTATAGTCTAATTTATCTTATGTGTAACCATATATTAAAAATAGTTTATTTAATAAAATTTGAATTTATCACTTTAAACTATTCTTTAAATAAAATATAATAAATGTCCTAATCTAATCCAAGTGGATAAAAACGGTTCATATTTTATTCCAAAGGTTTATTTTGGTCAAAATTAACTTATCCAATATAATTAGGACATGTTTTGGGGTAATTATAATATCAATTTTACCTTTAATTACCCTATTTACTTTTAACCATGGTAAATAAAATTCAAAAGTTACTATTCACCAAAAATTATTTTTATCCCATTGAATTTTTTTAAATTACTAATGTCAACTGAATCTCTTGGATTTTTGAAATTCAATTCAAATAAGTGGTAAAATTACATTTTATACAAATTTGAAAATGTGCCTAGAAGGTGGGTAAAAGACGTTAAAAAGTTCCAAAATAATTATATATCAAATATTATTATAAAATGAATCCAATGAATTACATAGGACTAATATATGTATTATTTATCCATTTTGACTTTAACATAAATTTAAATAAAAATAATAATTATTTAAATAAAAGTCAGTTTTAAACAATAATTCATTGTTTTTCACTATTAATCAGAAATTGAAAGTTTTTAGAAAAATACTAAAAATTCACCCTAAGCTGATTTTGATATTCTAAATCCAAAAATGAAGTCCATTTTGAAAAATAAAATTTATAAAATTTCCAAAAGTGGGTATTACTATTCATAAATTCCTTTTTAAATAGCTAGTTTGATTGATCCTAGTGTGCTAGAACTTGGGGTTATGTACATCACAAGCTACAATATTATTCAAAGAGAAGCGTACCACAGAAGATTGGGGTGTTACATTCTTCACTCCAAATAATTTCATCCTTGAAATTTCTAGAATATTACTGAATAGAAATATTCAGGTAGATTTTCATCATATGTTCTTCAAGTTCCCACATCGCCTCTTCCATTTTATGGTTTCTCCAAAGAACTTTTACCAGGCGAGTCATCCAGTTTCTGAACACTTGCTCTCTGGTATCAACAATCCTGATAGGATCTTCGCAATAAGACAAATCAGGTTCCAATTATATTTCTTTATAGGTGAGTACATGCATTGGGTCAGAGATTTATTTTCTCAATAGTGATAAATGGAACACATCATGAACTTTGGAGAGACTTGGCGGCATGCCAAACGGTAAGCTACAACTCAAATTCATTTTAGAATTTCAAAAGGTCTGATGTACCTGGGACTTAATTTACCCTTCTTACAGAATTGTATAACACCCTTCCATGGAGATACCTTTAAGAAAAAATCATCTCCTACTTGAAATTCCAAATACTTCCTTCGGTTATTGACATAGCTCTTTTGCCTACTTTGATTTGCTTTGATGTTGGTTTGGATAATCTTTACCTTTTCCATTGTTTCCTTAACAAGTTCTGGACCTATGAGCTTTCTTTCACCAACATCATCCCAAAAAGTTAGTGTGCGACATCTCTTTGCATATAACGCTTCATATGGTGCGATATGAATACTTGAATGGAAGCTATTATTATAGGAAAATTATACTAGAGGTAAATACTGATCCTATATACCTTGAAAGTCAAGTGAGCAAGATCTCAACATTTCTTTTAAGGTTTGAATAGTCCGTTCCGATTGTCCATCAGTTTGAGGGTGGTAGACATTGCTCAAATGAAGTTCAATATCTAGGGGTTTCTAAAGAATTTTCCAGAATCTTGATGTGAAATGGGGATCACAATCAGAAACAATCGATAGGGGTATACCATGAAGTCTTAAAACTTTATTAATACATAGTCTTTCTAAAATTTCAAGTGGTAAATCTTATCTTATAGCAAGAAAATGTGATGACTTGGTAAGATGATAAAAAATGACCCATATTTCATCGTTCCTTCTAGGAGTCTTTGGTAGATCCATGACAAAATCCATCATAATATCATCCCATTTACACTCAGGTATGGGAAGAGGTTGCATGACTCCTCCAGAATGTTGTCTTCCTATCTTCAACTATTGAAAAACCATACATCTTGACACATAATCAGTAATCTCCCTCTTCATGTTGTCCCACCAAAAATGTTCCTTCAAATATCTATACATCTTAGTGCTACCAGGGTGTATAGAGAAATTGGATCTATGTGAATCATCCAAAAATTCCCTTTTTAGATTAGGTATATTGGGTACACAAAGTCTCTTCCTAAATTTCAAAATTCAATCTTCATATACGAAGTCAATCAATCTCCCATCATTCACAGCTTTAATTATCTTTTGAAACTCCTCATCATCAGTCTGAGAACTTTTTATCCTTTCTAGTAAATATGGTTTGTAAACCATTTGAAAAAGTATTGATGTTTCACCTTCCATGATTATTACCATACCCATTTTTACTAGATCTATAAAAATAGGACCCCTTTCAACTCTCATCTTGTTCAGGAACTCCATGATCATTTCTACTCAAAGCATATGCCACCTTATTTTCCTTCTTTGGTTGTAGTGTATTGTGAAATAAAAATCCTTGAGTAGTTCAATCCATTGACTTTTCCTCATGTTGATTTCTTTCTGTGAGAAGATATACTTCAAACTCTTATGATTAGTATATATCTCAAAATTTTCACCATAGAGATAGTGTCTCTATATCTTCAGAGCAAAGATTACAGCTGATAACTCAAGATCATGAGTAAGATAGTTTTGTTCATGAATTTTTAGCTACCATTATGCATAAGCAATAACTCTATCATTCTTCATAAGCACACAACCAAGTAATTTCTTTGGTGCATCATTATAAATAAGAAACCCATCATTCCCCGATGGTAGAGTCAACATAGGATCATTGAATAATCTTCTTTTCAGTTCTTCAAAACATTCTTCACACACTTTTTCCTAAAAAATTTAACTCATTTACGTGTGATATTGGTTAATGGGTTAGAAAATTGGGAAAAATTCTGGACGAAACACCGATAATAACCTACTAAACCAATAAAACTACGTAACTCAGTTATACTCATCAGTGCTGACCATTCTTGGATTGCTCTTTCCTTTGAAGGATCAAAAGACATTCCATACTTAGAGACAATATGACCAAGAAAAGAAATCTCTTGAATCCAGAATTCATACTTGTTAAACTTCCCATATAATTCATTTCTTCTAAGAGTCTTTAGAATAGTACGCAAGTGATTTTAATGATCTTCATAGCTTTTGGATTATAATAAGATATCATAAAAAATACCACTACAAAGTCATCAAGATATTCCTTGAAAAATCTATTCATTAGATTCATGAAAACAGAGGGTGAATTAGTCAGTCCAGAAGGCATTCCTACAAACTTGAAATGCCCATACCTAGTTCGAAATTCTTTCTTTGGAATGTCTTCCCTTTTCACACATAACTGATGGTATTTAGATTGAAGGTCAATCTTTGAAAAATATTGAGCTCTATGAAATTGATCAAATAAACTAGTAATGTGACGTAGGTGATACTTGTTCTTTATTGTTATGGCATTGATCTCCATGTAGTTAATGCACAACCTCATAGATCCATCTTTCTTCTTAACAAAAAGAACAGGGGATCCCCATAGAGAAACACTAGGGAGAATAAATCCTTTATTAATCAATTCCTCAAGTTGTTTCTTTAGTTACACTAATTCCATAGTGGCCATTCTATAAGGGGTCTTTGATATGGGCCTTGAGCCAGAAATTAGGTCAATAGAAAACTCAATTTCTTGTTCTGTAGGATATCCAGGTAAATCATCTGAAAACACATCAACATATTCGTGAACAATAGGTACATAATCTTTTTGAACATTCTTTTCCTCAACAACAGTTATTTCACTCCCATCCTACCCAATAACTGAATTTAGTAGAGCTACTGGGGGTGGATATAGATAATAATCAGATGGTGACGTTTCCAATCTAAAGATAAGGTATTCCTTATCATCATAAAAAATTGTAACCTTCTTCTTAAAATAAATTTTTGCATCATGATTCGAAATCCAATCCATACTGAGGATTATATCAAATTCAATCATGGGTATGATGATGAGATCAGCAGATAAAGCATTTTTATATTCCATAATTGTAACTGATTCAAAAAACATTATTGCAATGATACTTCCCTTAGGAGTTTGGACTGAAAAATACCTTGTTAAATCAAATTATAAATATATAATTTTGTTAGAAAACTAGGAAGATATGAAATAATGCGATGATACACAATCAAATAAATCATTGGATAAATTTGAGAAAAAAATTAAAGTACCTTCCATCACATCATTCAGAGCTTCAACCTCAGTAGTAGTGATCTCATAAGCTTGGCCTTACTCCCTTGTAATTTTCTGAGGTAAGTTTCCCTGACGCTTAGGAAATTCATTTGAATAATGCCCCATTTCCCTATAATTGTAGTATTCAACATTGAAAGCCTCTTTCTTTCCCTTGAAATTATGAGCATAGTGGCCCTTTTCTCCACACTTGTAACAAACTATCATCTCCTTCAGGAAAGTACCGAGGTGTTTCTTCCCACATTTACTGTAGGGTGGAAAATCAATTTTTTTCTTCTTCCCCTTATTTCCTTTTTTAGAGTGTTCAGAAGATCTCTTCTTCTCTTTCTTTGATTTAAAGTCATAAGACTTAGATAATTACTTTTATGTCTTGATACACATGGAAATATATCTTCGTATAATGATAAGGATTGTGAGACTAATACTTGATGGAGAAATGGTTTTAACCCATCAAAGAATCGATCAATCTTACTTATTGGGTTACATATATAATCTGGAGCATTCCATGATAACCTTGTAAAGTTAGCCTCATACTTTGCTACATTATTATCCTCCTTATGCATCAGACTCCGAAATTTCCTTTCCATATCTGCTCGATGTTCACGAGGAAATTATTTTTCGAAGAAAAGATCTTTAAACTCCCCCCATTCCATATTTGGTACTTCTTCATCCACTGTGTTTTGAATTAATGACTAACATTGATCTGTATCTCCTGTGAGGTGGTAAACTACCATGACAAATTTTTCCCTTTCGCTACTCCCCGAAGCATGAAATATCTTCTCTAAGGAACTTATCCATTGCTCTGATAAAAATGGATTTGTGGTCCCATTAAATGTTAGTGGTTTTTTCCTCATGAAGAGGTATCATATTAATCCACCATGTTGTGGATCAGGATTCTCCATACAGGTAAGGTTATTATTCATAACCTGAGTTAGTTGTCCCAGTATAGTTATAAGCTATTCAACACCAGTTTCTTCCTCATCTCTACTATAATTATCCTGAGTAGGAGGAAAATCCCTATATAGATTATGTGAGTTGATATAGTTTCCATTCATTCCACTAGGCACCATTTATAAACAATGTCACACACTTTATTAGTTTATGAATCACAATGCATAATTCCAAACTTTTAAAATACTTAACATAAATTTAATAGTTTATGTATATAATCCATAATCATAAAAAAATGTTTTTTGGGGAATTATTTACTCATAAATCCTTCATAATGGTTTGTAAAGAAAATGTGAATTATCCCAATCATATCCCCTGGGAGTGTCGTAACCAAGAGTGCAGTAAGGCCCATTGTCGTGCACTAGTTCCCATTTGAGTCTATCTCAAAGTTGTGTTTTTCAGTTTTACCCCTAGGTACATCTGTGCCAGAGCCACCTCTACTTGCTCATATCCAGACAAAGATTTATTACTTGGAAAACCCACATATTATCTGTATTACCAAAATTCTAGGAAGTTCTTCTATACTAATCCTCAATGTTTATCTTAGGGTAATGTTCTCTAATTAGAGTTTTTCTAAATCTAGTTTCCAAGGTTTGTACTAAACTTACTCTGATACCAATGGTAACATCCTAACCCTAGTTACCCAAATTCAGTTATTTATTACATAACATTGGAATGATCACAAGAGATCAAGTCCCGAAAGACCAATCAGTTTAGTAGCCTTAAAAGTACTAGATACATACATAAGTTTTACATTATGTTATGAAATAGAAAAACAACAATATTGTGTCCCCTATGAACTCACTCATATACATTTGCCTATTCCTATAGGTTAATTTTAATATAATTCTTCGCATCCTGGGAAAAATAAAACATAAGAATGGGGTGAGCAAAAATGTTCATTAAGGATAACAATATAACAGAAACTATTATAAATAAGAATAAACATTTAAGGAAATGTATAAGACTAAAACACAAGCCTTTTAAACTTAAAATTCAGCATAAAATGGAAAATATAAATCAAATAATCCCATTTACTTATTTTCAGGGATATTCTACTAGTCAAATAATCACATTTAATACCAGTAGCTATTTTTATAATGATGGAATGCATAATGCCAAACATCATAACCACATAGTCAAGTCCTCATGAAAATACTGAAAATAAAACTTTTGTCAAGGCCTTGTGACAAGACACTAATTTGTCTCATGAGACCTATAAATGCATCGAGGGGATATAACAGGCCCCAACCGTCACTTACTAAGTCCAATGCATTCCTCATATGAAAAGGTTGAAACATAACATAAACATTCGTATTACAATTATCATATAAAATGTCAATACTTTAACCATAAACCATGAATGGTATAAAAATAGCACATCCAAAGTCAAACATATCACAAAACCTTCAATACAATATGGAATATTTTATCATAATAACTCAACTTCAAACAAGCGTAAAATCCAACAAAGGATGTTGACATAGATGAAATCAAAGCTATTTGAGAGAAATATGTCTTTCTACTTTGAAATAATTTAAAAGTAATGTAATTATAAAAGAAATCATTTATTTTGAAAATATTCTTATAAGATTGTAAGGGAAGCTTTGAAGGTGTTATAATGGTGGAAAATAGCTGCACCCATCGTATAAGTTAAAAAAACATTCTTTACTTAATTTTCCGAAAAGATCATAAAGTACCTCATTTGGAAAATGTCAGAAAGATTCCTTTAAAAACATTCTATAAAAATTCAAACAAGGGTATAAATGACTTTAAACCATAGTCTAGAAAATATTAAAAATGTTCTGAAATACAATTTAAGAAACACAGATGTGGATGATAAAGAGGTCCCAATAGATACTTACGTATAAACAACCTCAGATAATGAAGAGATTGTAAAATTAATCCTTACCATGTACTTTTCCTTAGTCGATGGCACATTAAAATACTGTATAAGGGTTAAATCATTGTTATTAAATTATACAAGAGCCACATACATAAATATGATATCATATACGATCCTTTAATATTTCTTTGTTAATAATATTGCATTAGTATTATTGTTTCGGGTGTTACTGATTCATTTTACATAATATTTTTCATTATGAAAGTCATGCTTGTTATGGATAGGATGTATTTTATTCATATCCATAATGATATTAAGTTCATAAATATTATTTTTAATCATCAAATGAAATTTTTTGTTGAATGATTACGATGGGGAATGAAATCTCATCGCGTCGTGGAGACGGTAATCCGTACATATGCACGAGCGATAATACCATTCTATTGATGGTAAAATCATATTTATTTGGATGGTATATTATATATAAATAATCATTAAAATGTTATATTTATTATTTAAATCAATTATACCCATTATTATACCCATCCAAATAATGAAGTGTTGAAAAACAAACTACACCACGATGTGGAGACGGTAAGCCGTACGTACGCACCTATGATGACTTTGTCATTCATAGGATGGATAAAATAATGAATATGGTTGTACCATATTTATAATAAAATCACAGTATGTATAAGGTACTATATTTATTATTTTGGTATGGATAAAACAAAGAAAGATGAATTGGAATAAGAAAAGAACTTTGAAAGAGGTGATGAAATAATTACCTCTTCTTCGGGTTCTTCCTTTTGATTTGAACAAAAGGGATCCTTAGGTTGGATTTATGATAAAAGTAAGGAATATAGGTTTTAGTGAGGGTATTTGGGAGGATATTTGAGATGGTGTTGGATGAGCCAAAAGGATTTGGAGGTGTGAATTTGAGAGAAGGGGAAGTACCCTTTTATAAGAGAGGTGAGGGGAACTTTAGGAAAATCTTGTAATATTAATTTATTCTAAAATCATTTTCGGTTTCTTATAGCTCCAAATGGATTTATTTCGAGCCTAAGGTGAGTATGGTTAAACATAATCTCAACCAATATGTTTTATACATTTTTAGGTCACCATATTGACCTTATCATTTAGATTTAACTCTTGATTAAATAGTTTAACATTTACCATGTCTCCTTGTATTTTTATATTATATGATTAATAAAATTACTATAAAATGCTAAGAAAACCTCAAGTGGTTCATTAATGACATATCTAACCTTATATAAATCTTTTGGCCGAATCTTATATTTTTAAAAGTATTATATAATTTAATAAAATAGTATTTGTTAGAAAACTCATTTATGTCAATTTTGACACTATTTAGTATTTGGTTTTTTGGAAAGTCATAAAAACTTTATTAATTCGAAAAAAATTCATTGAATCAACCCTAAAATGTCATATTAACCTAGAAAATTTGTGGAATACATTAAAAGTCTCAATTTAAATTTATTTTAATATTTATATTATCAATTATTTTAATATTTCATTAATAAGGTAATTATTGCATCATCATTGTGTCATAAATAAATTTAATTATTTAATGTTTAAAAATTATAAATAAAATACAATGATGTAGGAAATATTTTTATATTTATAATGAATATTTATAGTTGAATTTATCTTATGTATTACCCTTTATTAAAAATGGTTTAATTATTAAAATTTTAATTTAACACTTTTTACTCTTCTTTAAATAAAATATAATAAATGTTCTAATCTAATCCAAGTGGATAAAAAAGGATCATATTTTATTCCTATGGTTGATTTTGGTCGAAATAAACTTATCCAATAGAATTAGGATATGTGTCGGGGTAATTATAATATCATTTTTACCTTTAATTACCATATTTACTTTTAACCGTGGAAAATAAAATTCAAAAGTTACTATTCACCAAAAAATATTTTCATCCCATTGAGCCAAATTTTACTTACTGATTTCAACTTTGTCTCTCATATTTTTAAAATTCAATTCACAAAAGTGGTAAAATTACGTTTTATGCAATTTTAAAAATGTGCCTAGAAGGTGGGTAAAAGACGTTAAAAAGTTAAGAAAAAATATATTCTTATTATAAAATGACTCCAATGATTTAAATTGAACTAATATAGGTATTATATAACTATTTTGACTTTAAAATAAATTTAAATAAAAATAATTATTATTTAAATAAAAGTCGGTTTTAAACAATAACATAGTGTTTTTCACGATTCATCAAAAATTGAAAGTTTTCAAAAAAATACAAAAAAATAACCCTAAACTGATTTTGATGTTCTGAATCCAAAAATGAAGTCCATTTTAAAAAATAAAATTTATAAAATTTTAAAAAGTGGGTATTACTATTCATAACTGCTTTTTTAAACGACTAGTTTGATTGGTCGTGGTGTGCTAGAACTCGGTGTTGCATACAACGCAAGGTATTGCATTATTCAAAGAGAAGCATACTGTAGAAGCTTAGAGTGTTACATGTCCACTCAAACCCATGGGAAAAGTGGTTTCTCTAAATCTAGGGGCTCAAAACCACCTTCCACTTTACCTATAAAATGGAACATTGGGCACCCCATTTGTAAGCTCAACTAGGGAGAAAATCACTTCCATTTTAGAGACAAAAATTATTCCTATCCTCATCCTATAATTTCTAGAGGCCCCTATCCTCATAGGTGGATCAATAGTGAAGGATAATTTCCACTCGAGCCTCCTCTTTATATCAATGACGAGCTAAAGGTTGGAAAATCATTTTGACGGAGCTACACATACTTTGGAGGGAGTTACAACACCTTTTATTCTACTGTTTTTTTGGTAATTTATATTTGAAATATTTCACTGATGTTTTATATTAACATTATTATCCTCTAAATACATTTCTTGGGTACAATTGAGTAAAGAACTTTTAATTTCAACACCTATTGGTTAGATATTTCATGTGGGAATCTTGGGTTGTTCTGATTAGATAACACAAGAATCCACTTTCTCTCACACATAATTGTGATATTAGTATACTTTGGTATCCCTCACTCTATGTTTTAGGTCAAAACCTTGACAAAATTATTATTTTGTGAAGGGGTGGTTCTTTTTGCATCGTTTTTAGTGGCAAGAGTGGAATCAAGATATTGAAAACCCTCAACCAAAGGATTCCATTAAAGCATGTAATTTTTTCATAACAATGAACTATCCAATATGTGTAGTAAAATTGAAATTTACTCCTCTCATAATTCTAAAAACACTGACTTCCATTTTTAACTATTAAAATATTTAAATTAAGTCATTTTTTTAAAACGTTTTTCAAAACAACCCCCTCTTTTCGTTCTTTTTATTAAAAATTAACACTATAAACCACCAATGCTTCTTGAGGGATGATTTATGATATAACCTAGACTATAAATAATATTTAAATAATAATAAATTTTACATGTCATGAAAATGAATTCAATACCCATTTATAACCAACGTGATTTATATCCAGTGAAGGATTTACCAAAATAGAGACTTGATTTTGGTACATGGAACCCATTCCACAATTCATGTCTTTTTGACACTTGGCAACACCTATGCCACTTATTGCCTCCTTATAGGTTAAAGGGTCACTATTATCAACTAATAACGAGTCTCTATCATTTGTGAATAAAAAACTATATAATTATGGATCTCTGACCTCTCATGTTCTCCTACAAAGAACTTATGTCTCTAGAACTTACTCTTCTATGGGGATTTGTAGAATATATTCCTATTCAAATTCATATTTATCATGATCTTAGAATTCATTGAATTCTATCTAACTCCCATTATCACTTTTAGAGATGTGATTCTATTTAATAAAGGTGGTATTTTTGTAAATCAAATTTTTTTATATAGGGTAATATAGGTAATATCCTTTAGTTTCCTTAGGATACCCTATAAAGATACACTTATTGCTTCAAGGTTCAATTTATTTTCCCAAAGTATCCTTAATAAATGATTTTCAACCCCACACTTGTATATGTGACAACATGGGTTTATTTTCATACCAAAGCTGATATGGAATGTCTATTGCTGCTTTATTTGGCACTCGATTTATTATGTTTGCTTCTATTTGTATTGTGTATCCCCAAAATGATAATGGAAGACCCAGATGAATAATTATTGAAATAACCATGTTTAATAGGGTGTGGTTACTCATTTTTCTTACACCATTCCACTAAGGTATATAAGGTTGATTGAATTAAGGTAGAATCACAAACTCCTATAGATAATCAATAAAGTCTTAATTAAGATATTAGCCACTATAGTTTGAGAAAAATTTCTTAATATTCTTACCAAATTTATTCTCAACTTAATTATTATAGTCCTTGAATCAATCATAGAAATATTACTTATACCTTATTAAGTAGACATATCCATATATACTAAAATCATCAGTAAAATTTATGAAATATGAGTACCCACCCATTTCTTTAATTGGAAATGGTCCATGAAAATTATTATGAACTAATTCAAGAATCTATTTGTAACTTTAACCATTTACACTAAATGGGTATTTTGTTATTTTTCCTTTTAATGATGCATGACATACACCAAGTAGTTTTAGTTCAAATAAATATAAAAATATATCTTGATTTAATTTAGTCAAACACTTATCATTTACATGTCCTAGATGATGATGCTAAATTTGGGTGTGGTATGAGTTATGTGAGTTAGTTTCATTAATGATTACCATTACTTGGTTTATATAATCTAACACATAATGACCATTATTTAAATTTTCCTTACAACAAAAAATTCTATCCTTATAAAATAAGAAACATTTATTCTCTAATTTGAAAATAAATCCATCCATATCTGGTTTGGATATAGATATTTTGTTTTTGGTAATAGATGGAAAATAATATCAATATTTCAAAACCAAGATCATCCTCATGGGAAACATGAGGTGGCAGTCCTTGATATCCACAAAAAAAATTCTAACTTTGTTGGATTCTCCTAGATCTACCTACCCCTAGTCTATTTTCCTAAATTTAATTGGTTCATATATTTGAATAAATATGTGAGTATTAAAAGTTGTATCAAATTACCAATTTATATAAATATATAAATTTCACTTGATAACCAACAAAGTTTATTCTTCTCCTTGATTCTTTTATTGGGTACATTTATTTTATTCTAGTGTCCCTTCTTACCACATGTGAAATAAGAAAAAATTTGATTTACTTGCTTATCCCTTGATTCTTATCTTCTTAGAAGGGAGTTGTGAATAAGCTTTGGTATTATATATCTTCACCTAAAATTTACTTTTGTTCACCATAAGGACAGAAAAATATTTATGATTTGTATCTTTATCAACTTAGAGAAGAAATATGAGAAGATATAGAAGATACTTCTCAATGTTGTTCATATTGAAATTCAAAAAAATATGGAGAAGATCGAAGGAAGTGATGAAATAATGAGATTGGTGCATAGTTATTTAGGAAATTTAAACCCAAGAAACTCTAGTATCTAAATGTAGAAAATGATTTTAACTATATGAGGCCCAGCTGGTGGACCCTCTCTAAGCTTACTTTGAAAGAGTGGCTTGTATATCTTAAATCACTCCTATCTTTCTCTATCTTGGAATAATCCACAATGATTCTTGATCATGCTATGATAATCCATGTTTTCATAATACTTAATGAGTTCATTAGACATGGATTATATAATTAAACATTTAATGCTGACCACATCACTCATGTGTTTATCATATATAGTGAACTCTTCACCGCTATCCTTTTTGAAGGCTGTTCAGGTAGTAAGGATTCTAGTATGTAAGATTCTTGTTCATGGAGAAACAAAACACGAAGGAATATGAACCATTACTATATGTTATTTCTAGTAAGGATATGTTATTTCTCTAATATTGATCATAGGGATAATTTGGATGACAAAATTTCCATTTTTCTATAATTTTAAAAGAGGATATTAATAGTACTTTTCTTGACTACAAATTATATGATACATAATAATAATAACAATTTTATTAATTATGACACTATTTTTATCAAATATCAATGGAAGTCACCATTTGAATCATAATTTCCCATCACATAGGAAATTATATTGGAAGGGATCCATATTTATCTTCTTTATATTCCATACTATGGCTATGTAAACCATAATAAGGTATTTAGGTAGTCACTATTTCCAACTTCAAAGATAACTCCTTTAACCATCGAGTGGACTCCCCAATCCTGAAACCCTAACTGCAATTTCCTCAACAATTTCCTCTGAATTTATATTGAACATACCATGGATGTTAAATTCAATATAAGTTCAGTCATTTTGATCCATTATCATAGTTAAGACTCCATGATAATTAAAAGTGCCCCAGACTGTGGCTTGAATTGACACTTTAACTATGAATTAATCTTAAATTAGTTGATGGAAGGTTTAACGACTTAATATTAACATGTGGTATTTTGTTTTATTATGTCAAAATATCTATTTTATTATGTAACACCCTGATATTTTAAAAGAACACTATGACCGATAGAATGAGCTTAAACAAACCACACAATATTATTATTTAAATATGACCTTTATAACCTTGACATTGAATTGGATGGTACAAATAGGATTAACCATAATATGATATATATATATATATATAAAGAACCAAATAAATATAAATTTATTAATTAATTATTATTAAATAATCACTCAATTTTATGTAAATACATTTTATTCGTTAAAATACATTTTCTTTAAAAGTGGTTTTTATTGCTTCTTATGAGATAATTTTATAATTAATTTCTAGAATTTTTTAAAATTTCATTTTATAAAAAGAATATAATTTTTAATATCATCATATAAAAATTATATTATGTTGAAATTTTGGGATTTTTTTGAAAAGATTTATTTTCTAGTGAATAATGAAAAATATTGTTTTTTATTGAATTTTTTTAAGTCAATCATTTACAAAGTTTTATTTTTTTAAAAATGGTTTCAAAGTAAAATTATTTATCTTACATTTTAGATAATATAATTAAGTTCATTTTAATTAATTTTATGGTTGAATTAGGTTTAATTGTTTTTTATACTTAATAAATATTTTTATGAAAAACGATTTTTATTGTGTTTTATGTTTTTATCTTAAGTTAATTTCTGCCGCTTCTATAAATTAAATATTGAAAAATGGATTTCACACTTGGAATCAGGAGGTACAAATTTTTTAAATAACACCCTTTTATTTTTTTCATTTTGAATATTAACCATAGTAATTTTTTTTTTCACATTGGTAAGGGTAAAATGGGTAAAATTGAGTTAAAATAAGGAGATAAGGCCTCACAATCAACCCATAACTTGACTTTATCTTATTTTATGAATGGAGTTAGGCCATTTACATCCAATTATTGAATATATGTTCATTTTGTTTCATACTGTAATATTCTAAAATTTTAAATATAATGAAAATCCTTGTTGATAATAATTTATGATTATTTTTATTTGAAAGTGTAATTTTTTAATAAAAAATTTTAATAAATTATTTAAGGTATTTGAGTAAGGTTAAATGTACAGTTAACACTTTTTAATATTTGATGAAATATTTTCAGAGTAAGGTGCTGAGATAGCATGGGATTCCGTGGCACATAGAGCCTCAACACTGAAAGAATAAAAAATAAAAAATATATTATATTACACACACACATTTTTATTCAAAAATAATTGAATATATCCTAAACGATGCCACTTATGAGAAATATTAGACCACCATTTGGTCTGAGATGATAGTTTTATCTCAAGGTGTGACATAACATTTATGCACATCAAATGTTTGGTAATAGTATAATTTATTAATATTATCATAAGGTAATTATCAATGAATAATTATAAAAGGTTAAATTATAATTAATTATCAAAGAATAATTATAAAATAATAATTTACGATAAATTATCAAAGAATAATTATTAAAGGATAATTTTTGATAAATTATCAAAGAGATAATTATAAAAGGATAATTTATGATAAATTATCAAAAAAAATTATTCTTAATGAGATTTTTGTGAACATATACATTGACCTAATATGAAAATTTATAAATTATCCAAGAGTAAGATAATATCATCACATGTGATATTTTAATGATAATTTAGAAATTATCTAGGAGAGAGAAAGTATCATCACATGTGATATTTTATTTCTTTTTTAAATAAAATAGATGATTTTGGTTCTAGGAACCTTAAAACATCCTCAAACGTTGAAATGAAGATGGATATGATAATAAGGACTAGGAGTGTGTGTTCTTGAATATTATGGTTTCCACTCCAACTTGAAAACAACATAGAGTGGTTTATCCTCACCTTTTACATCAATGAATTTTAAGGTAGGAAGTTCCTTACCTTCTTGGGATCTTATTACACATGTTTCCATGGTATGATTAATTGTGTTGGAATATTTAATATTCATTCTAGATATATAATCACATCTTGGTGTGTGTAACTTTGATACCATATGACTTGTTCCATGATATTGATGTAATAAATAGATTCCATGATGATTTTTGATTCACATGTGGATATATATTATAATTCTAAATTACTCATGATGTGTGCTATAGTTTTTATCATGATATGAATTTTCATGTTTCCCTTTAGTGGATTATTATGTGTATCTATGAATGGTGACCATCGTGGTATGATTACTCCTTGTGAGGTATATTTATAGAGTTATGGTGATGATGACTGTGGTGCATGATAGCCTTGTAATCTGACCTCTACTCGATGCCTTGTGGATTTTTGAGTAGATTCCAACACTCGATGCCTTGTGGATTTATGAGTATTACCCAATGCCTTGTGTATTCCAGGAAGGTTAAAGATACTCAACACCTTGTGGATTTCTGAGTATTACCCATTTCCTTGTGAATTATAGGTAGGTCAGTCGGTCAATTCCCTATGAATTTTTGGGTGACACACCAAAAACCATGTGGATGGAACCTTGTTGTTGGTTATTATTTCTTACCAACACACTGTACATATTCCAGCATGGAGCTAAAGTAGTTATGACTAGGGTTTTGTGGTGTCTTGGTCAACTCATGACCACTCGGTTTTTATTATGTGTTTATGAATTTACTCATTAATTATCATTATTAGAATACACTTATTATACTTGAGCACATCTGGTAAGGAATCATTGGTGGTGTCCTATTGTGTCTTGTACTCACAACCTACTCAATCATTTTGGTGTTCTTGTAGATTTCATGAGAGATTCAGAAAAGGTAAATGGAAATGAGGTGGATAGCTAAGCAGATGAGGATGGTGTTGGAAGTGGGCGAGGGATGTCTCTAGTGTCCTATAGTTTATTTACTGGTTTATTTATCTACTTTATTACTTTGTAAAAGCTTTCCACATTGGGGGATATTTTATTTTCATGATATGTATGCTATTTATTTACTTATTCATGATTAATATAATGTTTAATTATATTATTTATTATTGTTTTTGATCCTATGATATAATAATGTGGGTATAGTTTATCCATTGGAGAACTTATACCTTCACTGTTAGTCATCATCCTCTTGTATACTGATAGGAATACATGAGGTTATATAGCATTCTAGCTCGAACACAATGGTTCATGTTGGGATGTTAAAAAATAGTATCATATGATCAAAAATCACTGACTTGTTTCTTCTCTTTCCTTGGGATGGGACATGATAGACCTGAGATAGAATGGTTGGGACTCAGATATGGAACTATGAAAGTTCCTAGCCAGCACTATATAGCATACCTCCAAGTTTCTATAAAAGGTAAAAACAATTTTCTATTACCTCTGATTAAATTCACCTCAGGTGATGCACATGATGTTTATATGAGATTTATGAGATTCTAGGCATGTTCATGCATCATAAATAAGAACATAGGTTCATATTCCATATATATATACACATGTTGTTGGACTATATAGTAGTTATTTAATTAAATTCCATATTTTTACTATATGTTTAGGATAATTTATCTTGTGTGATATATCTATGTTTCCATTTCGTGTGATATATATTTACTATATTTAATTAATTTAAATGAGAATGTTGTTATGATAGAGTATATATATAATGTCTTTGGATAACATGTAGGGACGTAAACTAGGGGCAATGTTAGGAGGAATAAACCTTGGGTTAAGGGTAGAATCATAAGAGAAACTTATGTGATCCCATAGTCTAGATAGGTTTTATTCATGTTCCTAATGTTATTTTTATTTTATAGATGCCAGCTTGGATATGTTTGATGGAACCACTAGCTATGGAATCCCAGGATACTCTTGTGTCACCACCCATAGTATATGGGGATGTACCCTAGAACACTCCTGTACCGACCCATGTGATACATTCCACATATATCATTCAACTAGGAATTCTTAGGATAGTGAATATCTAAGAAATATCCACATAGAGGACCATGACTAATCATTATCGAGATTTCTAGGTCTATCACCCTTCGATATTACAGGGTATTGGTGGCCCGTAAGATGCAAAGGATTATCTGGAAATTAATGAGAGCATATTTGAACTAGTCCTGACTCTTGAAGAGGGTCATGTGATCCTGGAAACCTTCATGTTCCTGGGACCCTCCAGGCGATTGTGGACTTCCATGATTCAGTTTGGGAGATAATAGGGTCTTACTTGGGTGACCTTCAAGGAGATTTTTCTCAAAAAGTATTTCCCTAACATGATAAATCTGGACCATGCCAAATATTTCATGGGAATATGATAGGTTTTAATTAATTTTTATACATATTATTCTCAATTTACATAGTTTATTCACTTTTATCCTTTGTTCATTGGGAATTAGGTGAAGAAGGCTTGGAAGTTTGAGATAGGACTTCAAATGAAGCTCAGATGTTAGGTTAGTGGCTTTGACCTAATGACATATACATAGGTCTTTCACATGGCCCTAACCTTTGATAAGGGACTTAAGGAGGACAAGGTATCGATCTTACTCCCAGAACATAGCAGTACAATAAATGAGTTTACTCTCACTACTTTGTGAGTTTCCTCTAGTAGTAATAAGAGGAGGAAAAGTGTCATGTAACAAAGTACTAAAATGTTGGTGGAGCAGAGTGTAGCTTCATCAGCCCCTTTGGAAGGTGTTTCACAAGTTTTAATCTATGGAAAGACTCGAAAATTTCATAAGTTCTGTATAGAACCTCATAACACATTTCTATAGTGTGGAATGTCAAGGCATCATCAAATTTTTTTCTCTATGATTTCTAGGGAAAATCCTCACAGAGGTAGGGGTCATACATGGGGATCTGGTCAGGTTTCTTAGAAGTGGACTCAGACTAGTCATACACCTTAGGTAAAGGGAATAGGAACTACGGTAGTCCACATTTACACTGTGGATCAGACTCCTATAGATGGTGGAGAGGGACTATCCACTATTCTAGGTACAGTTTTGATCACCTCTACTTTATATAATGACTTATTCGATAATGGTGCTTCCCATTCTTTTATATATTCATAAGTAGTTTCTATATTTGGATTACTAATAAAGTTATATTTTGATTTAGTATCCATTTATATAGTATTGGGAACAAGAGTGGACCATCTTCATTGATACCTAGAGTGTCCACTAGTCATCATAGGCTATGTACATATGTGAGAATTCATGATTATGATGATGAAGAATCTCAATGTGATTATCAATGTGGAATAGATGAAAAAATTCTATTCGCTCATCAATTACTATCATAGATGGGTAACTATAACCTATCCAAAGTGAGAGAAGTTCATGGTGAATAAAGAGTGGGAACTGGGAGCATGAAGAGTTAGGCTAGACTTGAGTTTTCTCTGGATGATCATAACATAGATGGTAGGCTTGAATCTTTTAGTAGGATCATTGGAAATCCCTTTATCTTTTATATATGTTATGGATCTATATCAAGACATATTTTCAAATGAATTCATAGGACTCCCTCATGATAAAGATGTTTAATTTGAGTTATACCTTGCACTTGGTGTGAAACCCATTTTGATACCCTTATATCTACATATCCAACTGAGTTGAAGGAGATTAAGATACAACTAGATGACTTACTTAGGAATGGATTTATCAGAACTAGTACTTCACTATGGAGTTCACCTATTTTTTCAACAAGAAGAAGGATGACAGTGTTCATCTATAAGTTGATTACCAGTAGTCTAACCAAGTGATGGTGAATAACCCATATTTATTTCCCAAGATCACTAATATTTTTGATAAACTATAGGTATCCTGATGGTTCTATAAGATTGATATTTTATTAGGATATCACAAATTGTGAGTTAGAGAGGATGAAATTATGAATATAAAATTTAAAATTAGGTATTAACTATATGAGTACATAGTGATTCTTCTTGAGATGAAGAACACACCGAAAGTGTTCATGGCCCTCATGAACAATATCTCCCATCCATACTTAGAGTCATTAATCATAGTGTTCATTTATGATATCATCATCTACTCACTAACACCCAAGCACCATGCTATACACATGGATATAGAATTGAGTATTCTTAGAGCACATATTCTTTATGCTAAGTTGTAGAAGTTTGAAGTATATATTTGAGAGATAAAGTTCATAAGACATGTGGTGTCTAATACCGGTATATCTATAGACCTATAGAAATTTGAGGCATGTCATGGACATGTCCCCATAAAATATTTGAAATTAATATATTTCCGAGTTTAGCAGGATATTACTGACAGTTTATCCAAGAATTATCCTAACTATTAATACCCATGAAAATAATAAAAAGGGGAGTGAAGTTCCAATGGTCGGATCTATGTGAAGAAGTATTCCTTGATCTAAATCAATGGTTTATGACAGCTCTAGTATTGACACTCCCTAAGTCTGAGATTAGTTATGAAGTGTACTATGATTCATTAGGTGTTGGTCTAGGAGTGATGTAGATAAAAAGAGAGAAGGTAGTAGCCTATGGGTATCGTCAGCTATGACCCCATGAGAGGAATTACCCTACACATGACTTGGATATGGAAGCTATGGGCCATGCTCTAAAATGTTGGAGACACTATCTCTTTGGTGAAAAATTTATTATTTACACAGACTATAAGATCCTTCAATATATCATCATACGGAGGGAACTGAACTAGAGATAGAGGCACTAGGTTGAGTATCTATAGATGTTCGACTTTGAGATAGAGTATTCACCTGGGAAGGGTGATTTAATTTTGGAGTCTCTTATATATATTACATAGGCTGAACAGGATCTTGCTGAGAGGCCCTCATAGGAGCAGTGGTTCTTGATGAGATTATTGGATGATTAGATGATGGATGCCTCATAGGACTAGGGTTCTATGACTTGTTCTCCTTTGGTATTCAGATATTCACTTGTGGACTAGGTAAAGGATAAATACAAGTCAGACTTATAGTGTGCTGTAATGAAGAAAAAACTAGTGGGTGGTGACTCACTACCCAGACGGTCAATGTAAAATGATGATGTGATCTTGGTATATGGGTGAGTAGTATTCCTTACACCAATTTGGAAAGAGCTAATGAGGGATTTCTATTCCTCTAGATGTATAGTAAATATTGGATTAATGAAGTTGTACCATGACTTCAGACTCCAATTCTAGTGTCTAGGGATGAAGAAGGATATTTCTGGTCTTGTCTTTAGACGCCTCACCTTCCAGAGGGTAAAGGTCAAGAAACATTAACCTAGTGGTTTTCTCTAGCCACTTCCTATACCCATGTGTAAGTGAGATGATATCATGGTGGACTTTGTGATGGGATTAACCAGGATCTCAAGGAGGTTTGATATAGTCTGGGTGATTTTTTATCAGTTAAAAAAGTCTTCTAACTTCTTACCGATCATAGAGAGTCACTCAATGGTGGACCCCAGAAAGATCTATGTCCGAGAGACCATACAACAACATGGGTTTCCATTGATCATTATTTTGTATAGAGATGCACATTTTAATTTGTGTTTTTTCTATTTATTGTGGAAATCCTTAGGGACTCAGCTGATATTGATAATGATGTACCTCCTCAGACCAATAGATATTCTGAGCATACTATATGCATATTAAAGGATATGCTTCAATATTATATTCTGGACTTCATTGGATCATGGTATGATCACAAACCCTTGATTTATTTTTCATACAATGGTAGTTACCAGGCTTCTATTTAGTGGAACCTTATAGGCTCTTTATGGGAGTCCATATCACTCCCCGCTCTATTGTCATGAGATAGGTGAGGTTGTGGTTGTTGGCCCCGACATGGTTTAGGATACCTCTAAGAGAGTTAATATGATATTGAATAGGTTGATAATTACTAAGAGTAGATAGATATATTATGCCAATCATAGTAGGATACCCTTGGAATTTACTCTAGGAGATCAAGTTTTCATGAGAGTGACTACTCGGTTAGGGTATAAACATATGGGGAAGTAGGGAAAGGAATCACATTGTTTTTTAGACCCTTTGATATCACCGAGTGACTAGGGGTAGTGGAATACCATATAGACCTCTATTCTCATTATCTAGGTATGCATGTTGTGTTCCATGCATCTTAGCTTTGTAGGTATATACTTGAACCTGAACATGTTTTTTATTATAGGGATATTGATATTGAGACTGATGAATCTTATGTGGAATGTCCGATTTGGATCATATACTGAAGTGAGAAGGTGTTGTGAGGAAATATGGTACCACTTTTCTAGATTCGATGGAAACATGGACAGATTCAAGAGGAGACATGGGAGCACTAGTATGATGTTTGAGTTTAATGGCCTGAGTTGTTTGAGAAATATTGACAGAGATACTTCTCATGGATGAAAAATCAATAGAGGTGGAGAATTTTGATATCCTAAATTTTTAAAGATAATAAAAACACTCATTGATAATTATTTATGATTATTTTTATATAAAAATGTAATATTTCAGTAAAATTCATTTAATAAATGATTTAAGGGCTTTTATTAAGAGTAAAATCCTCATTGAAACCTTAGAATATTCTATGAAATATTTTTTCAGAGTTAGGTGCTAAGATAACATGCGATTCTAGGGCCCATAGAGCCTATGTTCTAAAAGAATAAAAAAATATTAAATATATCATATTATGCATGTGTTATTTTTTTTCAAAATAATTAAATATATCTCAAATAATGTCTTTTATGAGAAATATAAGACCACCACTAGGTATGGGATGAGGTGTTTACCTTTGGAGTGACATAAAATCATTGCGCGTTAGATGTTTGGTAAGATTTCACACAGGGATAACTTATTTAATATTATTATTTATATATAGTTTTCTGAAAATAATTAAATATCCACCAAATGGTACTTCGTATGTGAAATTTGAGACCACTATTAGGTACAGGTTGTGGGATTTACCCTATGCGTGACATAAATTTTATGAGTGTTGGGTGCTTTGTATGATCGATTTTTTGGTTAAGTTTTTTAATATTTCTTATCATTATATTATTATTAATTTAATTATAAAAAACTATAAGCACTGTTCATCTTCCTTAACCTAAGAAACACCCCATTTTTCATGCACGAGATGATTTTAAACCATCTTTTTTCACTTGAGTTTGACCATTTCAACCACCAACGCATTAATGAGATGTTTTTAAATTTTCCATTTGGTATTAATGAGGTCTTTTATCAATTTTATTAAATTAGAAAAAAAATGTGTGGTTTGGGTACTGAAATACCTGAACATTTCCCCCTTCATTCTTGGTTGGCCCCATTGAATCCAAGCAGTCCTAAATCTCATATTCACGTGACTGGTGAAGCTTCTTCCATCTCCCTCTATCTCGATCTTCTTCTGAGGAATAATGGTGAAATAATCTTTTGGTGTGTGTCATTTGTATAGAAGAAGGGAAGTTACTTTTATTTTATTTTATTATATATTTTAAAAAAAATTATTCCATTTATCCCTTAATTCTAAAATTATGGAAAAATGATTAAAAATAATAAAGGATGATAAACATGGAAATATAAAGGGATAATTTCATCATTTTACAAAATGATTAAAACACTAGATTATTGAAGGATAATTTATATAAATTATCAAAATTATTTTTTGGTGAGAAATTATCATGGATAATTTCAAATAATTATAAATAGATAATTACATTGAATTATAAATACATAAATATAAAAATGATAAAGCCTATAATTATCAAGGGATAATTCACATGATCATTAAAATGTTATTCATAGAAATTACCCATAGATAATTTAGTAGAAATTAGAAAAATATAATTATGATGTTTTATCAAAAGATAATTACACCAAATTATAGATGAATAATTTATAAAAAAACTAGCAGAAGATAAATATTATGAATTTATAAAAAGATAATTATCAAATGATAATGGAATGAGATTGTTGAGTATAATATTTTACAATTATCTAAAGACTATCTATTAATATTATCATAAAATAATTATCAATGAATAATTATAAAAGGATCAATTATGATAAATTATCAAAGAATTATTGTAAAATAATAATTTATGAGAAATTATCAAAGAATAATTATAAAAGGATAATTTATGACAAATTATAAAAGTGATAATTATAAAAGGATAATTCATAATAAGTTATCAAAAGATAATTATTCCCAAGAAGAATTTTGAAAATGCATGCGTTGACCTAAAATAATAATTTAGGAATTATCTAGGAGAGAGAAAATGTCATCTCATGTGGTATTTTAATGATAATCTATAAATTATCTAGGAGATAGAAAGTTTTATCACATGTTATATTTTACATATTTTTAAAATAAAATAGATGTTTTTGGTTCTAGTAAACCTAGACCAACCAAGAACATTGACATGGTGATGAAAATAATAATAAGGACCAAGAGTTAATGGTCTTGATTGTTGAGGTTTACACTCTATCTTTTGAACCTCATAGGGTGGTTTATCCTTAACTTTTACATTGAAGAATTTTGATATAGGAAGTTCCTTACCTTCTTGGTCTCTCATAACACATGATTCCATGGTATGATCAATTTTGTCAACAAATTTAATATTCATGGTTGATATGTAATCGCATGTGTGTGGTGACTCAGGTTTTGACTTTTAAGACTTTGGAATATTTCTAAGAATATTTTTGAAGCCATGCATTGAGTAGGCATGGGATTCCAGGACCGGAGAGCCTCGACACTATTATTTTAAAAATATTAAATATATTTTATCACACACACGTATTTTCTTTTGTAATATGGAATAAATCATGAGTGGAGTCTTGGATTAGAAATCTGAGGTTTTGGTTGAGTTAAAAACATTGTTTTTACCCTAGGTATGACCTAAAGTCATCTGCACTAGGTACGTGAGTAAGGGTGAGTTGGCAGGGTGTTATGTGGTGGAATTATTAATTAAATGAAAATTTAATTAATAAAATATAACCCAATCCCCCAACCCCCATGATAGGTGAAAAAATCACAAGAGGAGTGACTCCTCTCCTATCCTCCTTTGGAGATGGATGAAAACGAGGCCAAATCAACACAACGAAGCACTACCAATCTCCGTTCTTACAGTCGATCATCATCATACTAAGGAGCATCATGATCTAGGAATCATTATACACTCAAATATTCTAGGTTTGAACCACGAGGTAGGAGGATTTGAGTTTTGGTATCAATTCCCTTCATTTTTATTTTTTAAGGTTTTAGATCCCTATTAAGAATGTTAGAGATCCCTCCTAGGTTGATCTATAGGTTTTGAGGTAAACTATGGTGAACTAAGTGTTTTTAAAGGTAATTCCCATATGTAATTACTCTATACACAATGTGTAGTCTAGTGTGAAATGCCATGTATACCTTTCTATTCTATGAATATGAATTTTGGGGACTACACGCCATGTATAGGGGTTACACACTATGTAGTGACCGCAAACCGTGTAACCATGGGAGAAGGGTTGGGATAGCCATGTAATAGTACAAGGCCATTTAAAACTAAAAAGAAAAAGTACAAATACATGGGGTTCTGAACATGGGAACTAGAAAACCACATGGAAAATTGGATGTTTAGCCTGAACACACCATGTAGTATGGGATACACACCATGTGAGGGACACAACTAGTTGACCGTGTGGAAGGGGATACACGGACAAGGGCTAGATGAGATAGAACATTCTGTGCACGGGATGCACACACCATGTACCCCTACATGTCTAAGTCTTATCATGTGACCAAGATACAAGGCCACGTGCATAGGCGAGTCCATATACTGCATGACCTCCAGTTCACACTGTGTACTTTTTGAAGATCTTTATATATTTCTCCTTATATATAACCTTCTCTACGAATTGGATTCAGGTTATTGAATAGCCTATCCTAATTAGTTTTTTGAGTATAATGCAATAGTTACCTCTATTTTATCCTATGATATATGAGGTGGAATGTTTTGAGAATGAACCTTTTGTAGTGGTGCTTAACCTTGGGCAGTGATCAAGGTGAATCACTAAGATGATGTCGGTTCGATACCCTTCCCTTTCACCCCAGGATGTGGTCCCCCTAGTCTATTTAGGCTGGTAGAAAGGTTCTACCTTATTATATCAGGGCACAAATCCCCTACCCATGACAGTGTTATAGTGTGAGGTATGATAAGAATGAAGCTTCTTCCAGCAACACTTGACTGATGTTGTAGAATAGTTTATTTCATAAGAGAGATGATGATATTGGTACTCCCCTATGGAATCAGGGTGTGGGTTTTCCTCACCTGTCTACATTGGTATATATAGGACTCCCTACATATTGGGTGTGGGTTCTATTACCTTTGGGTAGTTTTTTTGGGTTGGTACTCCCCTGTTGGATTAGGGAGAAGGTTCCCCACATTGTTAATATAGTGGGAGACAATGCACCCCTACTCATTTGGGTGTGGTTCCTCCATACTCGTTGGTAATATAGAGTAGGTAATACCATGTTGCACTAGGGTATGGGTCCTTTATCCATGGATTTGGTACTCCTCTATCATACCAGGGTGTGGTTTCTCTATATGTGATATATATATAGAGTGGGTACTCTCGTATCAGGTTAGGGTGCATGTCCTCTATCTATGGAGTCAATACTCCCCTATCATACCAGGGCGTAGGTCCTCCATATATGATGTATATATTGTGTGGGTATTTTTCTATCATGTAAGGGTATGGTTCCTCCATCCTTGGAGTCAGAAATCCCCTACCATTCAAAGGTATGGTTCCTCCATAAGTGTTGTTCCGGTAGCGTTGGTACTCCTCTGTCATACCAGGGAGCAGGTCCTCTAGCCTAGGGTCAGTACTTCCCTACTATGTCAGGGTGTGGGTCCCCTATAGTAATAGAATGGTTAGAGTGGTACTCCCCTATCATACCAGCGTGCAGGTCCTCTAGCCATAGAGTGGTACTTCCCATGTTGTGGGTACAAGTCCTCTATCCTTTGAGTTATACTCTCCTATAACACCAGGGTGTGATTCCTCACCCATGGAGTAAACTCCACCATATTCAAGTAGTAGTGGGGAGTGGGTCTTCCATTTGAGTTATTTATCCCTCTTCTATTGAGTACAATTAAAAGGAGCAGGACCCTCCACTATTTAAGTATGATACTTAGTTTGGATTTAGTGATCCCTCGATGGATTGATGTGTGGGAAACTCCATATAAGAGCAACCAAGGTTTTTCAGTTTTTGTTTAGAGAGATTACTCCCTTGAATACAAGGTAGTGGCATGGTGTGAGTCCCACTGTTAACTATTTTAGAGATGATTCATGTGTTGTATATTCTAGATAAGTGCTTCATCAACCATGTGTAGTTTTTAGGGGTGGGCCTTTCTACTTGGGTTCTCAAAACCTTGTGTAGGTCATAGGTTAGTGATGGTAGGACCTTTGGTGATGGACACTAGAGCTAAAACTACTGAGTTTTTCCTGATGAAGTGTATCTCTCGGATTGATTCCATCTAGGATGTCTATGTTTATTGAGTGTGTTATCCTGGTTTTGTGTTACCATTTAACTATTGAGTAGAATCAGCTTGATGAATTTTAGGTTGGAACCTCATGAGAATTAGGGTATGAGATGAGTATATCTAGGTGATTCTAGGATCCCTTGCATTGTTTCCATGTTTTGGGTTGAAACCCCTTGTGTACTAAGTATACATACTTTTTTTATGCCTACAGATTAGTTTTGATTACTCTCCTTCCATGTGAGGTGAATGCGTATGGGGTATGCCACTTTTTTTCCATGTTTAGCTTCTTTTGGTTGGATGATATTACTCTCCTTCTAGGGGTGGAAAAGACTCAATGTGTAGTTCAACTACTCACCGTGTTCATCCCCTTATGCTTGGATGAGGTTACTTATTTTTGGGATGATCTATGGGATGGAGTTTTCCTTAATCACTTATTTGGGTTTATTTTGAATTATTTGTCTAGTCATGTAAATATGAGGATGGTTCAAGATGGATTTTCTCTCTCTATTGTATTCCCCCTATCTAGGTCAAGAAGACTGATGCATTTCAGTTTCTCTCTTTTTGGAGGTTTTGGGGAACCTCTGAGTATTTTTATACTCACCTATACATGGGATTTTCACACACATGTTGTGTCTTGTGTAGACCAAAAGACTTTCAACAGAGTCCCCAAAGGACTTGAGGTAGGAAGATCTTAGTGATCTAGAACAATCAAGGTGTTTACTGGAGTTGGGATAAAGATCTTTTCGATAGTTTCTTTTACATCGATCCCCTCTTTATGAGAAAGTTAGATACTTTTATAATTTTCTTTTGGTGGGCATGCGTTTTTTCTTTTTCTATGCTTTCAGCACTACTATTTTACTCTAGTTTGGGATAGTTTTATGCATGAATTTTTATTTTCCAACTTTTTATATCTTTTCATGGTAACATCGAGGTGTTTGTGGGTGTGTGCATATAGGCACTTTAAGAAAAAGTCTCCCCAAGTATAGTTATTACTTTGGATCTTATCTCCACCCCTGGTCTATGGAGGCATTCTTGGGGGAGTCTTGGCCTGATCCTCATAGGTTCGGGTCTCGATAGAGTGGTATCAAAGACATGTTCCACTTTAGGACAACAATGTCATGAGTTTGGTTTGGGTTTCAAAGTGAATGTTTTAGGATGTTTTGAGTTTGGATCTCAGGCTAGAGGATCTAGTGTTGGTTGGGTGGCCAACATATCCATTCACTAGGACTCTGATAACCTTATTTTCAAATTGGTGCATTAAGACACTATTCACTTGGAAATAATGGTACATGCATTATATAATATGGGGTTCTAGTTTTTCCTTGTCTGTATTGAGTCAGACCCCCCCAACTATAATCTTTAACTATGGTGTGTCTTGAATTCTATTTCAAGATTCCACCACAAAGACATCCAGTCAGGGTTCCATGGTAGGATTTTGGTGAAGATCAACCCCATGAAGAGGATTTATTGTAGGGAACTAATTATGAGGCGTTACCTCTAGGTGGTCTTCGAGTTGATCCACCACTTTTTGAGTGGATAATTTTACTAGTAGTTTAGGATGAGGATGTGCACATGTCGAGTGTGCTGCACAAGTTCTAGAGGCTCTGACCTTTGAGGTATTGGGGTAATTCAGACCTCCCAAACAACTGATAAATAGATCAAGGAAGTCACATGTGCCTTCTTCCTAGTGATGAAACCTCCTGATCAGGTAGTGGTCCTAGTGGCAAGACTTCTGTAGGGTTTGGATGGGTGGTGTTGTATTTTAGTGATGTAGTCCTAAGACTAGGTGATTCTCACTTGGGTGGAGTTTGAGTGAATCATTAGGGAATATTTTTACCCAGCCACATTGAGGTCAATGTGTATCCAAAAGATTCATCATCTTCAGTAGGATAACATTACTATGGCAGAGTAATTGGTGAGGTTCATAGACCTGTCACATAGCTCCATAGATATGGTGAGAGACCCATTCTTCAAAGCTCAAACTATTGAGTAGGGCCTCCATAAAGATGTCTTAGAAGGTGCAGTATCCTTATTCCTTATCCCCTATGAGAGGGTATTGAAGCGAGCTCTAGTAGTAGAGATCTTCCTAGTAGAGGGACAGGTGGATGCGGCCCATAATGGTGGTCACAATGCTAGGGAATCTATAGTAGTTGGAAGATGTAAAATGATTGGATCATGGCATAGTAAGCATACCCATTCCCAGACTCAAGAATGTGGGCCTATAGAGTAGGAGTAGTGCCAAGGATCAGGTCATCCATATGATTGGTAGTGTTACACTTGTGATGGATGGGGACATCTTTCTAGAGATTGTTCGACTCACATTGATGCTGAGGGGGAACTGGTCTATGGGTCACCTTGGTTGAGGTTTTTTTTAGGGTAGGGAGTTCTATAAGATGGAGGATGTGGAAGAGGATCTAAGATACCAGCAGTTGGTGGTAGGTGAATTGAGGTGTTTCCACCACCACTCTAGGTGGTCCATGTTAGGATCAAGGATCTGGAGGATATGGGAGAGGATAGCTGCAGGCCGTTGAGGACTTTACCCAGAAGCTCTATGGATGAATAGATGTATTCTATGTGTCCTTTCTACTTTTTGCAGTAGTAATTTATAGACACTATTATGGGGTACTATTTTCTTTCCACTTCTTTATTGTGGTTTAAATCGAGGTAACATAGGGTTACGATAGAACCCTGTGTTAGTGTTGTTCAAGGTAGCTTCAAATCCACAAGGAAGGGGGATCCTTTCCCTACCAAAACATGTTATTTTTATGCGAGTAAAACCATGTGGGTGAGTTAGTTCTACCCAAAGTAGATAATATCGATGTGTGGTGGATGAGTCCCTCAAACATGAGTGTTTGGGGCTTGGTGACATGTTAGTGGTTTATACGAAGAGGGTCTAATAATACCTTATGTGATAATCTAGGTATAAATTTGTTGTTCATTAGTACCCTCATGTGAATGGAATCATCTTTTTATGCAAGATGATCAAGGAGGATGTGATGCGGTTTGGCGTAACTTTGGACTCATGAGAAAGAGGGACACTTTCCCCACCGAGAGGAATTTTTGTGATACAACCAAAACCATGCGGGAGATTTAGTACCACCAAAGTAGGATAATATTGAGGTGTTGTGGATGAGTTTTGTGAAATTTTGTGTTCAAGGTGGGGTTGTGAGATGGAGTGTCAGATAAGGTCCTGGAATTTCCAACTGAGTTTTTCTACTTGATTTTTTTCTTGGCAGCCCTAGTAAAGGGAGAGCATTGCTTAGAATCATTACATTGATGTAGAGTTAGACCTTATGATTTTTCCACAACATGGATTGGTTACCTACCATCTATGCTCAACTGGGATTCCACCAGTGGGCATTGGAGTGTTTCTGTTTTGGCGAGCTGTGTTGCAGTTAGAGGTTTGTAGGCGAATGGTTCGATAAGACCCAGTTTTTACTTATGGGAATCCCTATATTTTTCATTATTACCCTCATATTCTTAGTGTAAGCAATGAATAAAATGTTCTTGAGGAGGTTAAGGTCTAGTTTATCTACGTGTGGATGTGAACAACTGGGTTACATTGGTATATGCGTTAGGTTAACGAGGTGGTATACCACCAAACCCTATGAATGCAGATGGACTGTGGTGCTTAGTAAATTTTCACATGTCATTGATGAGGAGACATGTGATCAATTGTTTCATGTTTTTAACCTAGTTAGATCTAAATATGAGAGTGGTTTAGCCTTGGTGGTTCCCTTGAGTGTATTTTTGGAGGCAGTGAGGGAACCCTTAGTGAGCTCACTGGCATTGCAGTTCCAGTAGAGAGCTCAGTTTCTTCCCTTATTCCAAGCCATTTTCTTTTTGGGAAAGAAAATACTTAAGGTGGTAGTGTTTTGGTGACTCTAGTTTTTTTACTTTTAATACTTTTTTATATTTTTAAAAATATTTATGAAGACATTTGCTGAGTCAATGTGGGATTCTAGAGCCCAGAGATCCTCGATGTGGTGATTTTAAAAATATTAAATATATTTAGTCCCAAACATGAATTTTCTATTAAAACATAGAATAACTCTTGATCAGAGTCTCATATTGGAAATATGAATCTGCAGTTGAGTTCAGAATGTTGTGTTTACCCTAGGCATGACCTAAAGTCATCCGTTCTAGGTGCATGAGCGAGATCAATTTGGTGGGGTGTTATGTGGTGGAATTATTAATTAAATGAAAATTTAATTAATAAAATCTAAGATAATTCCCCCCACAACTCATGTTAGGCACACAATTCACAATAGGAGTGAATCCTCTCCTATCCTCCTTTGGCGATGAATGAAAATGGTGCCGAATCAACACAACAAAGCACTTCCAATATCTATTTGGAACTGATCGTCATCAAATGGAGGAGAAACATGACTCGAGCATCATTATACACCCGAAGATTCTAAGTTTCTCCCTCTAGGTAGGCAGATTTGAGTTTTTATCCTCATCCAATATTATTTTCCTCATTTTAAGGTTTTATATTCCTATTATGATTTCTATAGATCTCTCTTAGTTTGATCTATAGGTTTTAGGGTAAACTAGGTTTTATCAGGCATTTTCAAATGTAATTACTATCTATAATTACCATTTTCATGACATGTAGTATAGCGATACATGTTGTGTAGCCCTTCTTATTCGAGGAAGATGACATTTTGGGACTACACGCCGTATACCAGGGTTACACACCATATAGAAACCCCAAACTATGTGGCCATTGTACATGGATTGGGATAACAGTGTAATAGTACAAGGTCATGTAAAATTACATAGCCAAAGTACACAAACATGGGGTGATGGACATAGGTATGGGAAAACCACATGGAAAATGGTCATTTATCCTGAAAACATCATGTAGTATGGGATACACACAATATGAGGGACACAGATAGTCAACCATGTGGAAGAGGATACACAGACATGGGCTGGGTGAGGCCAAAAATTCCATGTACATATTATATATGCAGTGTACCCCTTCATGTCCAATGTCATCCATATTACCAGGAGACGCAACCTAGTGCATGGTTGAATCCACACATTGTATGGATTCCAGTGCATGCCGTGTACTTTTTGAAGATCTTATTGAGATCTTCAGCCTTATGTATCTCCTTTTCTAGGACTCAGATTTAGGCTTGTGAATATCCTATAATGAGAAGTTTTCCACGTAGAACGCGATGGTGGTCTTCATTTCGGCCTACAAGATAAGAGGTGCAGTGTTTCAAGAATGAAAATTTTGTAGTATAGATAAACCTTGGGAAGTGATCAGGGTGAATCATTGATTTGACGTCAGGTTTGGAACCCTTCCCTTTCACCCTAGGATGTGGATCCATTAGAATATTTAGGCTGGTAGAATGGTGGTACCCTGTTGTATCAGGGAATAGGTCCCCTACATGTGGTGGTGTTGTAGTGCGAGGTATGATAAGTGTGATACTGCATCCAACAATGTTTGAATGATGTTGTAGATTAGTGCGGTTTATAAAAGAGATGCTGGTATTATTACTCCCTTATGGCATCAGGCCATAGGTTTCCCTTACCTCTCTTATTTGGTAAATACGGGACTCCCTACATCATGGGAGAATGTTCTATTACCTTTGGTTAGTTATTATAGGGTTGGTAATTCCATATTTTATTAAGGAACGAGTTCCCCATACCATTCGTATAGTTAGAGACAATGCTCCCCTGCCAAGACAAGGTGTGGTCCCTCCATAATACTGAAAAGATAAAGTAGGTACTACCCCATTGGACCAGGGTGCATGTCCTCTATCCATGGAGTTATCACTCCCCTATTATACCAGGGTGCAGGTCCTCTATATGTGATGTATATATGGAGTGGGTACTCCCATATTAGGTTAGCATGTGGGTCCTCTATCCATGGATTTGGTACTAGCTTGTCATCCCAGGGCACAAGTGATGCATATATGACATATAGATAGAGTGGGTACTCCCCAATCATGTTAGGGTGAATGTCCTATATCCTTTGAGTTGGAAATACCATGTTTTTCTAGGGTGTGGTTCCTTTATATGTGTTATTCCAGCAAGTTTGGTACTCCCTTTCCATACTAGGGAGTGGGTCCTCTACCCTGGGGTTAGTCTTCCCCTATAGTGTTAGGGTGTAGGTCCCCCATAGTAATCAAGATAGTAGAGTGGTACACCCTTATCATACCAGGGTGGGGTTCCTCTAGCCATAGAGTGGTACTCCCCACGTCGTGGGTACAGTTCTTCTATCCTTTGAGTTGTACTCCCAGGTTGTACCAAAGTGTGGGTCCTCACCTACAGAGTACTACTCCCCCATCTCTGAGTAGGAGTAGGGAGTGGGTCCTCCATTGGGGTTAGTACTCCCTTGTCTGTCAAGTACAATTATGAGGAGCGGTTCCCTCCAATAGTTACGTATGATAACTGGTTATGGGTTATTTCTCACTTAATGGACTGAGGTGTGAGACACTCCATATAGGAGTGAAAAAAGTTTCATAGTTTGGGTTAGGAGAGAGTACTCCCTCAACTTCAGGGTAGTGGAGAGGTGCATTCCCCTTCATTCTCTCCTGTTAGAGAGGATGCATGTAGTTCATAGCTTGGAGAAGTGATCCCTCAATTATGTGTAGTGGTGAGGGGTGATCTTCTCTAATCAAGTTATTATAGCCTTGTAAAGGGTGTAAGTTAGCGATGGAAGGACCTATAGTACTGGGAACTAAGGATAGACCTAATGAGTTGTTCCTAATGGTACGTATCACTCATATAGATGTCATCTGGGATAGATATGCTCGTAGACCGTGTTATCCTGGTTTTTTGTTACCACTAAATCCTTGAGAAGAATCCCATTGTTGGATATGAGGTAGGAACCTCATGAGACTTGGAGTCTTAAGACAAGTATATATGGGTGATTCTAGGATCCCATGTGGTGTTTCCACGTTCTAGGTTGATACCCCTTGTGGAATGAGTATATATACTTATTCTATCACCACCTTATTTTTTTTACTCTCTTTACATAGAAGGTGAAGACACATGGGGTATGAAATTTGATTTCCATCTTTAGTTTCTTATGGTTGGATGAGACTAATCTCTTTCTAGGGGTAGAAAAGACTCAATGTGTAGTTACTCTAATAATCGTATTGAGCCACCTGTTCTTGGATGTAGTTACTTATTTTTGGGATAATTTGTGGGATTAAATTTTCCTTACTCTCTCATTTGGGTTTCTATTGACTTAACTAGATAGTCATGTATATATGAGGATAATTCGAGATATATTTTATCTTTCAATTGGGTTCCATAAAGATAAGTCTAGTGGACTAATTTCATTCAGTTTTACCATTTTTTTGAGGATTTTAGGGTGACTACTAATTATTTCAATACTCATACCAGCATGGGTTTTTGCTAAACATATTGTGATTTGTGTAGACCATAAGCCTTTTGACGGATTCCTAGGAGGACCCAAGGTAGGTAGATATTAGTGATCTAGAATGACTGTGGTGCTTACCAAATATGGGTCGAGGAGATTTCTAGAAGTTTCTTTGATAATGATCCCCTCCTTCTGAGAAGGTTGGATGATTTTACATTTTTCTTTTAGTGGGAATATGTTTTTCTCTTTTTATTCTTTCATTACTTCTAGTGTACTCTAGTTTGGGATAGTTTCATGCATACATTTTTAGTATCCATCTTTTTATATATCTGTACTATTTCATCAAGGTGTAAGTGGGTGTGTGCATACAGGTAATTTAGGAAAAGTTCCACCTGATTTTAGTTATGACTTAGGTGCTTGTATTCACCCCTAGCATATGGGGGATGGGCTTGGGGGAGTCACAACTCGGGCCCTGTCTGGTTGGGTCATGATATTGTTGGTGTGTGTAACCATAATACCATATTATTTGTTCAATGAGATTAATGTGATATCTTGATTCCATGATGATGTTTAATTCACATGTTGATGTATATGATGATGCAAATATTTCTCATGATGTGTGATATGGTTGTTATTGTTCTATGACTTGTCATGTTTACCTTTGGAGGATTGCTATGCGTATCCATGACAGGTGACCATCGAGGTATGATTACTCCTTATGGGGTACATGAATGGATCTATGATGATGATGATGGTAGTGCATGATAGCCTTGTAATATTTCCTCTACTCGATGCCTTGTATATTTCTAAGTAGATTCCAACAGTTGATGCCATGTGGGTTTACAAGTGTTACCTGATTCCTTGTGGATTTTAGGTAGGTTACAAATACTCACTGCCTTGTATATTTATGAATATTACCTAATGCATTGTGGATTTCAGGTAGGTTAGTCGCTCGATGACTTGTGGATTTCCAATTGACACACTAACAACCTTGTGGCTAGTTATGATTTATTACTAACACACTATACATATTATGGTCCCTTGGTTAGTACACAACCACTAGGTTTTTTAATGTGTGTTTATGCCTTTATGCATTTATTATCATTATTGGAATACACTTGTTATACATAAGCACATTTGGTAAGGATGGAGTGGTGGTGTACTACTGAGTCTTGTACTCACACCCTACTTGGGAATTTCACTACACTTATATATTTCATGAGAGATCTGGAAAAGAGAATGGAACCTATGGTGGATAGTTGAGTAGATGAGGATAGAGTTAGTAGTGGGTGAGAGAAAACTCTAGTGGCCCACAATTTATTTATTGGTTTATTTATCTTCTTTATTACTCTATATATGCTTGAATCATTGGGATATATTTTATTTTCATGACATATATGTTATTTATTTACTTCCTTGTGATTACTCTTATGTTTATTTATATTCTTTATTGTTGGTATTGATCCTATGACATGATATATAGGGTACAATCTCCCCATTTTTAGACTTAGACCCTCACTTCTAGTCTAAACCCTCTTACATATGGGGAGGCACACATGAGGTGATGTGGAATTCCATCTCATACCTAATGGTTTGGGTCTGGTTGTTATAAATACTTCTTTTATTAGGACCATAACATTAATTTATAAAAATAAGAAATACAAAAGGTCACTCTCTTAAGTTTAATAACTCTAATTTTTTATTATAAGTATAAAAATATAGAAAGTTTGGTTATAAATGTTTATCTGAAATATAAACTAATTATTTTCATCATGTTAATTTACTTATATTTTTAGTGACTAAATAATTACCTTAAATGTTTACCCAATGCCGATATAGTATTTATTAAATTAATAGAAAAATTAAATAATTTTTTTTAAATATAAAAGTAATATTTTTTGTGAGTTAAAGTTACCCATGAATTTATATATATATATATATGAAATATTATAGATGTTTTAGAAGAATATATTCAAATTATATATTTTTCTTAATGTCTTTAAAGTCAAATTATATGAATAGTGTCAAAAAATACATTAATGATATTTTATGAAAAATAATATATTTTCTAAATTATTTAAAAATCATAAAAATATTTAAAGAGGAAAATTATGACAATATATAGTCCAAAATTTCATCCATTTTACATTAATGGGCCGATTTTTATGTTATAAGTAAAATTATAACCCTTTAAGGGTGAAAAATGTGGTACCACAGTTAAGGTTAAAATAGGTTAACTAAGAGGTTAAACAAAAATACAAGGTCTAAAATACTACTTAAACTTGTCTAAATTTTATTTTTTGATGATATTTCACCCATAACCTACTTTATATTCGAATATATGTCCATTTTAAATCATTTTTGGTTAATAATTACTATGTTATATTTTTAATCTTTTTGGAAATTCCAAAAGCCCCCTCCCCTGACTTATAAAAGGACACCCATTACCTCTCTTCTTTACACCACCTAGAGAAACCTATCTCAAAAAATCCCTAAAAAATTCACTTATAGACATATTTATAAAAGTTTTATAGGTTTTTTTCTTCCCAAAAGACCAACCCTAGGGTCCTTAAAAGGATATCTAAAGGAGTTCCTTCAAAGAAGAGGTAATCATCTTAATTGATCACATTATTTTTTACTTCTTATTTTATCTCCCCTAAATATATGATATGTATAATAGAATAATAATGTTAGTATCCTAAATATATTTAAGTTTTATTATGATTTTTAAACCACCATTATCCACCAAATTTTCTATCAAATGTGAAGTGGAAGTATCTTTCGTGCGTATGTATGACTTATCGTCTCCACGTAGTGACACGATTTATTTTTAATCACCCTATTTATGGGTGGGTATTATGATGGGTTTAATATTTATATATGATATTTATGAAATAATTATTATTATTTAATTATAATACAATATCTACCTTCTTACCTTCCAATCTTCTGGGAAATGATATCATCGCTCGTGCATACATGTGGACTACCACATTCACAAAGCGATGTGATTCATTTTTCATTTTTGTTTTATATGGATGGTAATAAGGTTATATTTAATAAATAATATATATTATATAAAAATGAAATTATAAAGGAGAATTTTTATTTACCTTTATTTCGTTCCATTCATTGAAAATTGAAAATAATGTTCATGCGTACATATGACCTATCATATCCAAGAACAATGTAATTCATTTTTTATCTCTATATTTTATATATGATTATAAATATGTATATAATGAGTATATATGATATTTATATCATTATTAATATTATGTATATGGTTTAACCATGATAAAAGTACAAGAACCAAAACTAACAAACCAAAACAAACATGAAAAATGAAGTAGTTATCAGTCGGAACAATGATTTTAATAAATAATTATTAATAAATGAGTGATAAAATATTATAAGTAAATTATTTATGGTTTGATATATATGAGTATGTTTATTTAATAAATGTATAATGAATATATATTTATTAAATAGTATGTTTAAATACATATAAAGAAAGTTGGACCAGAGGTAAGGGTTTATTTCACAATCTTATCGTTATTTGAGACTATTTATATTTAAGTATCCACTGAGGAATGATTTGATATTTCTATTTTAAACACAATATATTTTCTTATCATATTTGTATTTATATAAATTAAAAGTTTTCCTTTCATTTTACACTCATTAAGTACTCAATATATCAAAATCATTTTTTTTAAAGAAAACTGATATTGTTTTTCTATTTGATGGGGAATATTTTTCTTCCATATCCATATTTTTATTAAAATGTTTTAAATAATATTTTTAATATTAATTAATTATTTATTAAAAAACATTACCTATTTTTGACCTTAAAAAATGGTTTAAAAGGAATCTTCCTATCATTTTTTGAATGTGGTACTTTCTGAATTTGTTACGAAAGTGAGAAAGAAATGTTTTTTTAACTTATATAGAATGAATGAAATTTAGCTCCATCATGACTGCTCAATGTTTTTAATATTAATTTATACTTTTACAAGGTTATTTTTAAAGAAAATTTTTTCCTTAATACTTTGTAAATTTTTAGATATTAAATAAGTGATTTCAAAGTGAATTGGGGTATTTTCCATATTTTATTTTCTAGTTATTTTTAAATAGTATTTTCATCTATGTTAACATCATTTGATTAATATTAGGATTTAATATGGGTATACTCCAAAGATACCATCCACCATATTTTTAAAGATGGTTTGTTCTTAGCTTTTATGGGTAAATTATTAACATTCCATATGTATGTTCTTCTAAAACAAATAATTATTTATTTTTAAGTAATATTGATTCAGTGGTATTGTTTATTCATATGATGAATGCATTGGACTTATTAAGTGAAGAGTGGGGACTATAATTACATATCCCTTCGATGTATCAGTTTTCCTCATGAGTAAAACCAGTTATATATCCTCATTATTTTTTTATGGTGTACACCTAACAATATTTTAAAATGTATTAGCATAAGGATTCAGTGTTAAACTTCAAAAGTTCTACATTATGCATTCCATCATTATGAAATCAGATATTGATGTACATGAAATTATTTTTAATAATATACATGGACAAGTTTCAAGATCATGTTATTATTTATATGGAATCATTTTATCTTTATTTACTCCCATATTATTCTTCATGCTCAAGTTATTTATTAAATAAATGTGTTTTAGTAATTTACCTTTCTCTATTGATTATGCCTTATTTAATCATGATATATTCCACTGTAAACAACTATTATTGAGCATATGATCTCATCCTTATTTTTTTCCTTTCACTAGGATATGATGAATGAATCTTTGAATGAGTTTAAGGATGTAGAATATTTTATTTCACTATGTTATGCATTTTTTATTTTCAAATGTAATGTGAGATTCAAGTATGTATCTAGTTTTCAAAGATTAATAAATTATTCAGTCCTTTGTGATATTATCTATTATATATAGTTCCAATGTAATAATGCAACCACAATCTCTAGTCTCCTAGGTTTATGGTATTTACATTTTATCCTTTACATGTCATGTTAATATTAAGCGGATTTTACATAAGTGATTAACCATGTTCTGATAAAAAAATTATGTATAATCCATTTATTTAAATTTCATATTTTCAAATTACTTCATTTATGTATGTGATTTGTGTATTAAATCCATGAAATAAATAATTAATAAGATATAAATAAATAACTAAATAAATAAATTGGATGATCATGAGATTATCTAATGATTGATTTATTGAGTGGACAATAAATCAACCAATGATCTATTTGAAAACTCCTTGAGCTGGTCTTGGAATGATCTATACTACTGCCTCTATCTATCTATGTATCACTAGGGTTTTTATCTTCTCAATTCCATCTTGAACCTCCTTCACAAACCTTAGGATACTCCATTTATTACATGTATTTATAACTCACACACTGGTGAGGGAAACCAAAATATTGGTTAAGGGGAATTACATAAATCACCTTAGACATATAGGTCCTGTATAATAAAAAAGGGATGGATGATATACAAGATTTCATATTTAATTTAATATTAAATAAAATTACCATGATATAAATTAAATTAAATAAAACCAATGAATACATAGTTCTTGCCCAAGCTCATGAATGTCCATACAAATGTAACAAATACAAAAAAGTGAACTGACAAAAAATCATTTCTATTCGTTCATTTTTATTATGATAATTGTGACAACATTAATTAATTACCATTTATCTTAATGAAAATCTGAATTATCTTGGTGTTACTCACCATTTATTTATTTACAGAAAAAAATCATATTTCCAATAATTATAGATAATTATAATAAATTAATTGAGTATTTTTTATTATTTAAAATTTCTATTAAATTTTAGATAACACCATGTGCCAATAAATGTTATAAAGTTTTAATGTTACAATTAGTAATTTAATGAAATTTAATTTTATCCTTTATCGAGAGACTACACGACACGTACTTATGAGAAACACACCATGTAACTCGATTGTCATGAACTAAGGATAAACAACCGAGGATTCAGTGTGTACCATAGATGGACTACATGGAATGAAAAAACTAGAAGCATTCCATGTATCACACTTTCTACATGTCTTTACAACCCATCAAAAGAATCATTGTGTTCTTTGGACGTGGATCCACACTAAATGTACTCTGACTACATTCTGTGTGTTCCGCCTTCTGTGTATCCTTTGACTCATTGAAGAACAAAATGTATACTTCAAACATGGAAAACAATGAACTAAATTCCATGTATGATGGATACACATTTTGTATTTTATTAATTTTATAGGTTTTTAGACTCATGAGGGGTTGACTGTGTATTTGACCATATGGTTTCTTCAAATTTCTCCACTAAACTTTATAGACTACACAACATGTACGCCAACGACCCACCATGTAATCTAAAAAGCCATATGCTAGGTTGGCTCGATCTATATATAGTGTACAATAAATGAACCAGATACATTTACTATTTTTCATTCTGTGTATCCTACGACACATCCAGTTGCAGTGTACTTAGGTACATGATGTGTACTTTGGATATAAGTTGTGTAACATAGTCTTACAAAAAAATCCTTGTAACTTATCGATGGAATATTTGGTCATTCTTAATTTGTTCTTAGTCCTTTAAGAAAATGAGACACTGAATAATGATGATTAATATGTTGGAATCATGTTAATTAAAATCAGATTAAAGAATGAATATTTTGGGAATGAAATATCTAACCACTATTTTTTATAATTGATCAAAAATAAAATAAGTAATTATTAATTTCAAATGTGACCACTTAGATACCACTTAAAGTTTCTAGGTGCAGTAGAAGCACCTTTGTGAGTAAAGTAACCATAATTTTTTTTTCTATTTAGTGGATCATTCATAAATTGTTCATGACATAAAATCCATGAATAATGAAATTATCTGACTGAATATTAATGTAAGAGAAGTTGAAACCTAGAGAGTATATTTTCATGTAAAATTTACAATTAATTTAAATTATATATGAATAAATAATACCTGATCCAAGGATATTTATTTTATGAAGTTGTTGATCATCCGAAACCATTTTTGTATTACCTTCATTCTATAGGAAGTATCCAAGTGTAGAATCTCTCTAGTGGTGATCCACACATGCTTTTTTGATCTATGAGAAACACCAATGGAATTACAAGTGCTAGAATGAAAGATTGATTATCTTCAATTATTCGTCTTGATCACCACAAGATCCTTCAGTCTTGAAGGAGTTATTCTCATTCTTGAGAATATGAGAGAAGTAAAAGTCAAGAGAAAAGTCTGCTGTGTGAAATGAATCTCAATACTTTATTCCTAATTAACCCTATACAATATAAATTACAATATATTTATAGATATAGGATTTAGGTTAAAAATATTATTTAATTGTGTACCAGCCCTTAAATAATATAATAATATTTATTAAACCCTATTCCATATAATAATAAGAATATCATTATCTTATGGTGTTCTCTAACTAGTGAAATGATAAATATAATTTAATTGAATTGTAAATTAATATTTATCACCGAACATGATATTGGTTTGATCATCCTTCTTAACGTTTATTTAATACTTAGATAAATATTTAATTAAATATTTAATTCATAAATAAATATTGTATTCACATTCTGGTGAATAAATATTTATTAAATATTCAACAAAATATTTATTACTGATAAAACATGAATAAAAGTATTCCTCAGTCTTGAGAATAACATGTATTCCATTAATTAAATTCAAATAAAATTTAATCGTGATCATGGTAAAAACTTTTTGTGTGATCCTATAGGATTATTTTTCATTTTCATTAGGCAGGATTTCCAAAAGTCTAACATTACTATCTAGCAATGGGTCAAGGCACCCAAGAGAAAGAACTTAATGTTTGAACATTAACAACCACATAAGAATGCTCGATGTGTAATATAATTCCTTTGTCACAATATCTCATCAGGAAGGTTCCACATATGTGGCATAAACCTATATGTTTGATACATATTTATTTTAATATCTAAAATAAACATGTCATTACACCATGGCCATGTAATTTAATGTGATAGTTACTTTCCAACAAAAGAGGCAAGATATCAATTTCTATAAATATGGAAGGTTCAAATCCTTCCTTGACTTATTAATTAATAAAACATCACTCACGATACACCAAAAGTATCTAACTTCTCCATAAACTATATCATTATGGTTTATGAAATATATTTAAGTGAACACATTGTAACATGCCTTAATAACAATACCAAAGTATAAGGACCATTACACATGCTCGTAGATAGGAATATCTGATGACACATAATCATGAAGAATTCCAACTAGTGGGTCCATTATCTTAATCTACCTTATTAGTGATTATCAAGTGAGTAAATCATGATATGAAGCATCATCAACTTATGAGTACTCACACCTGAAATTCAACAGTATATGTGTCGCATCATAGTTTGTCATCTAACAGTAGAACTATATTTAAGAATATCATCATAGAACTTTAAGGTTCTCATCATAACAGGGAATTTATATGACCTTATCAATGAGAAAAGTATTCTAGGATACTATTACATTAAATTCATGCTAAATGATAAATAGTACATGATAAGATACTTTTTATGAATACTCAAATCTTCGAATATATATGTAATCTAAAGTATAAATAGTTTTTTATAGAACACTATCTCTAATAGATTGGAGGTAAGATTAAGTATCCTCATCCACAAAGGATAACTACAATAAGCACCATTACTTTGATACCTTTCTCATCAACTGTGAATAAGTTCTCCTACCAAGATCATCTACCACAATGTTCCCTTTTATGAGAGTATAGACAATGAAAAAGTCAAAATCCTAGAGGAAATATAGCCACTAACTCTATGTCAAGTTAAGATAAATCTAAAAAATATATAATTGAGTCTCTTATGGTCAGAATAGATAGTAAACCACTCACCCATAAGGTAGTTTCACCACATATTCAGGGAAATGACTACTACTATCAATTCTAGATCATGAGTTACATATTTTTACTCTAGGGGTCTCAACTGTAGGGACCCATAAGACATCACTACCTTCCTATTTATCATAGAACATATGATCCGAGTTTTTGAGGTATTGTAGATCACCATATAATCAACACCCACATCTGGTAGTCTCAAGATTGGGGTGCCCATAAATCTATGTTGTAACTCTTGAAACAGTTTCTGTAAACCATCTGTCCACACAAAAGGCTTCCCTTTATGAGTCAACACAGTCATGGGGGTCAAAATCCTAGAGAAATCGGGAGCGAATATATGGTATTATCCTAGAAACCTAAGGAATATTCACACCTTATTCATGATCTTGGGTAGATCCCAAGATAACATTGCCTCAACCTTCAATGGGTCCCCAATTACTCCCTCTTTTAAGATGATATACCGTAGAATGTGGACCTTGAAAATCCATAACTAACACTTTGAGAGTTTCCCATAAAGCTATTTCTCTCAGATTAATCTTATAACTATCCTCAAATGCCTCACATTCTCTTCATCTAACAAAGAGTAAATAAGTATTTCATTGATGAATACTACTATGAAATGATCCAAGAAATTATGAAATATACATTTCATGAGTATCATGAACATTGCTGGGGATTTTTTTGTGTTGAAAGGCATCACCAAGTACTTATAGTGACCATGATAAGATCATAATACCATCTTTGGTATATCATAATCTCATACTTGGAGATGGTGATAACCTAATCCGAGTTCAATCTATGAGAACTACCTCACCACTTTAAATTGGTCAAAAAGGTCATTGATTCTCAAAACTCATTACTTATTATTTATGTTTACCAGATTCATGGAATAATAGTCCACACACAACCTCATGATCCCATCCTCCTTCTTAGAGAACAACATTAGGGATGCCTAAGAAGACACATTGGTTCTAATAAAGACCCTCCTCTAGAAATTATCCAATCGTACATTCAGATTAGGAAGATCTATAGGGTCCATATGATATACTGGATTAGATATCAGGGAAGTAACTTGGTGAAATTAAATGTAGATTTCGATCTCTTGGTGGGAAGGTAAGCCCAAAACATTCTCAGGGAAGACTTCCTCAAACTCTGTCAGGAAAATGGAATCCCATAACATCCACTAAACTAAGGGTAATACTAGATATTTTATATTTAATTAGTTGTATCCTCCTTCATATGATCTTATCCTACTATTTCAGGACTTCCTTATCACCGATGAAGAAAAAACTCTTCCAATAAACTTAGACCCACCACATTATCTGATTGAGATAGTAAATCTATGCATGAACCATGAAGAGCCAGTCCATACCAAGGATTAGTTCATAAGGTCTCATCATGGATACAAAAGGTCCCATAATAATATCTCTCCTCTAATAGCCAGGTCACACTATTAGAAGAAGTGTGTGATTTTTGAATCTCCCTTGGCAGGAGTCTCTAAATGAAAAGGTCAAGATAAAGGTTCCACTAGAATCTCTAGATCTCAAACAAAGGATGTGGAAAGAAAATAATGGATTAAGGTTCCACTTTAATCTCTAGATCTCAAATAAAGGATGTGGAAAGAAAATAATGGCTCTTGACTATGTCTATAAGAACTATAGATAAAGTAGAGAAAAAATAGAATGTACCTTGAATCATCACCAGATCCTTTGGGTGAGAATCCTCCATTACCAGTAGCTACCCACATCCTTGACCACCAGCTCCCTGAGATTAGTGTAGACTACCTGGGGGTGGTGGTGGAAACATATAGAAACATTAACCACCTCCCACTAATCTTCTGTATCCTTTAACACATATTCCACCCTACAAAACTCCTTTATCAAACCGCTACCTATACCTAGGTGATTCGTCGAATGTCTCCCCATCTGCAACATGGTGGGTTATAAAATATAATGTGATATTACCCCACCCATCATAGGACTTGTACTATATCTACCTTATCTAGATAAAACCATTCAATGATCCCTAAGCTATAGACCCTCTATCTAATGAATGTCTCTAAAAATGCCTAGTGTGCCTAAATCCCAATGTTTGTATTCAACTACTAGCTACTGAAGTCTCAGATCAAAGGTTCCCAATACCAACACCAACTTTCAGCATATACTCGACTATAAATATATCTATAACCAATGAAAAATCTTTCAATATAGTGTATGTAGAGATATAGATAGATATCAATCTACCCATATATCTATATAAAGTATATCATAGAAGGTTTGTACTCAAAATTAAGCATCATGATCTATGTACATGGAGTATCTTGATAGGTTATTAAACCTCTACATATACTCTTCCATTGAGATGTTTCCCTGCTAGAGCTCCATAAGATCCTGGATATGCATATCTCACAATTTCACTGGGTGAAAATCCTACCTAAATAGGCTCTAAAAATCTATCCAAGTGAGAGTGATCTATTCATGCACTTGATTCATTAGGATCCACCAACACCCTAAAAGGTCATGGAGATAGCTCACATTGAGGACCCCCATCTAATTGAGAGGGGTCCTAACAAAGAGGAAAAAGCATCCAACTAATTCAAGTCAGTCCTCTAATAACTAGGGTTTGGAATTCCTTAAAACCTAAGGGGTCTCTATCTCTAAAAATCATGAATCACAATCAGCCTGTGCACATCTCCTGTCAGTGTTAATGGGATAAATTTCTACTCAATAGGTGGTGGAAAGATCAATAAACCACATGGAGGTACCAAATCATAAACTAGACCCTATAATAAAGACACATCACTAGGAGGATTATTCTCATGATCCTATTATGGAACACTAGATATCTGTCATTGTAGAGAAATTTATAAATAGTCAAGACACATCACAATCAATGAGCATATATTGGGAGATGACTCAAGAAAGACATGAAAACCAAAACCCATTCATATATGATTCATGTTCAAATTTTTTCCCTATAACCAGTGCCTATGTATACTGAGACAATAAGTAGGTTATTAGAGTCTTGGTGAATGGATACAATGGACACCACACCATCATTGAGTTCCCTAGCCTGAGATCTGAACTAAAGACATTTTAACACTATTTCCATATTCCTCAAACCAAACCTCATAGTTAGAATATATCCAAAATCTAGTCTAAAGGTAATATTATGCCTATGACACTACTCTGTCATAACATGACATATCAGGGCCCACTTGGAGAGAAACAAATCGAGTGTGACACACCAAGACCACCTTCAATAGGCCAAGGGATTATGACTAGTGCTGAGTAGGAATAACACACACATGGAAGACCTTATCCTATGGTACAACACACACAAAAACAAAAGTTTCATGAATACCCTAAATCCCATATCGGAGTACATCATAAGTATAATAAATAAATAAGGACAAATAAAAGACCACCAAATATTTGAAAGAGTCCAACCTTTAAAGAGGGATGAGACTACTATCAAATGCAACTATGAGAACCAATTATATTCCATCTAGATCAATTATGATCCACTTTATCTTGGTCCTCCTATAACTCCATCAAAATTCATTCCATCTAAAAAATACATGATATGTGTGGGAATATCCCATGTAAATTTTTTTCCCTATAACCAGTGCCTATGTATACTGAGAAAATAAGTAGGTTATTAGAGTCTTGGTGAATGGATACAATGGACACCACACCATAACTGAGTTCTCTAGCATGAGATATGAACTAAAAACATTTTAACACTATTTCCATATTCCCCAAACCAAACCTCATAGTTAGAATATATCAAAAATCTAGTCTAAAGGTAATATTATGCCTATGACACTACTCTGTCATAACATGACATATCAGGGCCCACATGGAGAGAAACAAATTGAGTGTGACACACCAAGCCCACCTCCAATAGGCCAAGGGATTATGACTAGTGCTGAGTAGGCATAACAAACTCATGGAAGACCTTATCCTATGGTACAACACACACAAAAACACAAGTTTCATGAATACCCTATATCCCATATCAGAGTACATCATAAGTATAATAAATAAATAATGACAAATAAAAGACCACCAAATATTCGAAAGAGTCCAACCTTTAAAGAGGGATGAGACAACTATCAAATGCAACTATGAGAACTAATTACATTCCATCTAGATCAATTATGATCCACTTTATCCTGGTCCTCCTATAACTCCATCAAAATTCATTCCATCTAAAAAATACATGATATGTGTGGGAATATCCCATGTACAAATTTTTTCCCTATAACCAGTGCCTATGTATACTAAGACAATAAGTAGGTTATTAGAGTCTTAGTGAATGGATACAATGGACACCACACCATCACTGAGTTCCCTAGCCTGAGATCTGAACTAAAAACATTTTAACACTATTTCCATATTCCCCAAACCAAACATCATAGTTAGAATATATCCAAAATATAGTCTAAAGGTAATATTATGCCTATGACACTACTATGTCATAACATAACATATCAGGGCCCACATGGAGAGAAACAAATTGAGTGTGAAACACCAAGCCCACCTCTAATAGACCAAGGGATTATGACTAGTACTGAGTAGGCATAACACACACATGGAAGACCTTATCCTATGGTACCACACACACAAAAACACAAGTTTCATGAATAACCTAAATCCCATATCAGAGTACATCATAAGTATAATAAATAAATAAGGACAAATAAAAGACCACTAAATATTTGAAAGAGTCCAACCTTTAAAGAGGGATGAGACTACTATCAAATGCAACTATGAGAACCAATTATATTCCATCTAGATCAATTATGATCCAATTTATCCTGGTCCTCCTATAACTCCATCAAAATTCATTCCATATAAAAAATACATGATATGTGTGGGAATATCCCATATAGGGGTGAGTATAAACATACCTTATAGGAAAAACCAAAATCACTAAGCATAAAGAATCAATAGAGAGGTCAACTCATCATCATGAAGGTATGCTAATGAAAGTGAGAAAAATATAACAATAATCACAAGGAAACCCAAATATACTTAGGATAAACACTCTATATGAAAGTAGGTTACAACCATAAAACCATCCTAGGATTCTGATTGAGACTTAAAGGTAACCTTAATCCCAGAGTGATCACTCCTCAAGTCTTATTAACAATGATTGATATCATCCTAGAGGATGTGATCATCATGAATTCCCATAAATAGGTTCACATTGGAAATCAAAAGATCTTGATACAAATAGAGGATCACACCTAGGGACTTTAGGAGATACATGATCCTAATTGAATTAACTCTCTATATGGGGAATTGAATTCCTATGTATATTGGTCATGTGATACCTAACCCAACCTAGGGAGAAAGGTGTAATGAGGTTCTAACCCTATGCCTCACAAAGTGATACCTACTCTAATCCAACAAGGGGATCATACATCCTATAATCATGACCATATACTATAATAAAACCTCATGTATATAGACTTGGAAATGCATCTTGGTATAAGGGAACTCACCCACACTAAACTAAAAAGAGGGAATACATCCAACTGATACTTGAAAGAGGGAAAACATCCAACTGAAGTGAAATAGGGACTTATCCTTCCTTTTAATAAATACATGATGTGTCTTGGATAGCTAGGGTATGACCATGTGCTCTGGCTTGTGCTTATGTACTATGGTCATACCTGTGTACTCTAGTCATGCCCATGTACTCTAGATGTGTTTGAGTACTCAGGTCGAGCCTGCAGATCTTGGCCATGCCCATGTACTAGGATGTGTCCATGTCTGTATACACCTAGGGTACATGATGGGTCACTAGATATGGGTCACATGACCTATGGAAATTCTATAAGGAATCTGATATTTAATTTATCATGAAACCCTAGTCACTGCAGCAAGGTTCCACACGACATGTGTTCTTCAAACTACATGTTGTCTAGCTTTAAATTTTCTAGAAATTATAGAAATCTTCATGCATATTAGCCACACCAAATTCACATATGATCTATCAATACAATATTCCATTGAACTCAGATCTATGTTTAATCTTGTGTAATACATTTCTAGTGAACAAATTCCACTCACATGATCTGTCCACATATCATCACCCATCAAACTGCATAATCTGAATGACTAAACATGTGAATATATATCTATTATTGAATTCCAAACCCCCTTATTCATCACACACCAAAATAATTCCATATATCTTGAATGTGAACCTATTTTAATGACCTATTATGTTGAAGAATGATTACACAATGACCATTCATTAGGTATTTTTCAAACAACTGACCAAATGGAATACCATCGATGAATTATCTAAGAATGAAGGGAGTAAGTAATGAAACACAAACATGAGGAATGCACCTTGACCATTTTTTGGGTTGTCCATAATACTATTTTGTGTAGGTGATGAATAAATAGGATAATCAAGGATTTAACAAATAATGTCAGTTTCTAATTCTAGGAATATAAAACAACATATGTATATCAATGATCAACCCATGAATCAATTTGATAGAAGTATTTATTCATGGTATAAATAAACAAGGATTAAAACAATACAAAAAATAACATAACATGAGTTTGGTTTGATCATTGATGGGGAATAGTTCTATATCATTATCATTAGTGAGATCCATGAACTCTGTTGGCATAGAAAAACCAAGTGGTATTGATCATTGATAATTTAATGTAATTATTTTTTGATAATTCCTGATAATTATATTTTGATAATTCACATTATTACCCTTTTATAAATTTTTAATAAATTATAATATAATAATTTGATGTGATTATCCGTTTATAATCATATCTGAATAATTCAATGTAATTATCATTTTAAAATTATTTTTTTATAATTCCGCAATAACTATATTTTGACATTTATAGTATATTATACTTTGAAAATTTGATGGAATTACCCCTTTATAATTTAGGGATTTATTGTTTTATATTAAATTAAATTTTTTTTCTCATAATTTGATAATAAGGGAAGAAAAAAACAAACCTATAAACCTAGGTGCAATGCTATAAGAAAAAATAAAGGAAGAGATCATGTGTCAAAACTAGATGAAAAACTAGAACCATATCATCTAATCACACACAAGGATCTTTTTGGGTCTCTTAGACTTTATGGAATCAACCAAAAAGAAAGACCAAATTGTTTTACTATTTTATATACAAATCTGCATAAGTATGGAATTTCCAAAACCATCAATTAAAACACTTTATTTAATCCATGTTTCAATTGAAAATTTATCGTGAAGTGTCTAAATTAGTCTCATTAAAGAGTTTCTAATTTTAATGGGTTAAGCATGAGTGATTTAAAGGATTATAGATTGAATCCACATAAAGAATGTATATATCTATGTCCCATGTGGAAGAGAACCAAGAAAGGAAAAATAAAAAGGAAAAATAAAAATAAAAAGAAATAAAAGAAAAAGGGTATAAAAAACTACCCATATGCACTGATGTATGATTTAACCAAACACCTGATGCACAAAAAGGTTATATTGTACCTAGGGTAAAAAATATATTATGAATTTAATACTGGTCTCAAATTTCCCAAGAAATACCCAATTTGAGAGATATTATATTTTTCCAAAAACAATACTCATGCATGATATAATATATTTAATATTTTTTTGTATCAATATCGAGGATCTATGGGGCCTAGAATTTTGTGTTGAATAAACAACTAACTATAAAAATATTCCTTTAAATATTATAAATATTTTCAAGTAAAAAATAGATCTTTTATAATAATAGGTTTTTACCCTTACGTAAATCCATTTAACAATTATAATTTGTTTTTTATTGAAAAATTAAAATTTTACATAAAAATACTTATAATTTAAAAATTAAATAGGGTTTTATTATCATTAAAAATTTAGGGTATTACAATTCCCTCCTTTTAATGACTTATTGTCCCCAAGAAGTATCTCTAGTGGTCTTATTAGAACAACTCAGACCACTGAGCTTGAACATCATATTATCAATCCCATGTCTCCTCCTAGATCCTTACATGTTAACACCAAATCTGGATGAGTAGTACCACCTTTTCTCAAAGTATTTTCTAGATATGGCATTTAATCTACATTGAATGCTCCTCATAAGATATATCTAGATCCAACTGAAATTCCTCATGGTCTATACCATGTGTAGGATCAGTGGTGTACCTTCGAAATTGGGAAACATAGAACAAATTATGTATTCCTCAATAACACAGAGGAAGGTCCATATGTAATTCCACTATCCCAACCTGTTTAGTGATCTTAAAGGGTCTAAAAAAATATAGTACTTGCTTTCATTTATTCCTCATACGCTGATGGCCTAACCGAAGAGTCACGCTACAAAATACTAGATCACACATAGTGAACTCCAAAGTAATCCTACCATGGAAGAAATATGATCTTTTCCTATTATGAGAGGTGATCAACCTCTTCTAAATTATTTGTACTCTCAAAGAGGTCAAATGAACTGAACTAGGACCCAGAACTATTTCCTTAACCACCTCATGTAAACAAAAAAGTGAATGACATGGCATCCAATAAATATCCTCATAAGGATCCATCTGAATCGAATCCGGGAAACTCTTTTTTTATGAAAAATCCACCAAGGATGGATGATCATACCATTCTCCTCTGAAGTATATAATTCAAGCTCAAAGCATATCCCCAAACATGTGTATCATCCTCTCAGACTATTTTTTTGTATAGGGATGGTATGTTGTGCTCAATATCAAATGAGATCCTAGGAATTTCTATAAGATATTCCAAAATTGTGATGTAAAATGTGCATCTATATCAGATACAATGATCAAGGGAATTCCACAAAAGTATAAAATATCATAGAAATAATTATTTCTTTGGATGTATACTATTTGAGTCTATCAGATTGGTAAGAAGTGAGAAACCATCATTAGATGATCAAAAATCACTCAAACTACATCAAAAATCATCAAGGTTTTGGGTAACCCCATCACAAGGTCCATCATGATGTCTTTACACTCCCATATGGGAGTGGGAATGGTTTGAGAAAACAAAAAGCACACCGGTGTTTGGACTTTAACCATTGGTAGGTAAGGATTTAGGAAAAAAACCCAGTGACATCAACCCATATAAATGTATATAAGTAACTCAATATCCCATCTCTGTTAGAGTTAGGGAATACTACACCAACATACATATGGATTACATATTTTTCACCCAATGACATACTAAGAGAAATTAAATTAAACTATAACTTGACTAATAAGTCAATTCTAGTCACCACTTATACAAATATGGAGGCATGTGAAACACCAGTATCAATAAGGAATGGGACTAAGTATATTTGATTAAGACTGTACCTTGAATAGTATATGGCCCCTCACTATCTGATCAAGTCTGATCCACTGTGTACACGCATCCTGCCTCAGTTTTTCAACTCTATCTCTAAGACGCATGACCCAATGTATACCCCTATTAGCACAAAACCTGATCTCTATCCCTTCTTATTAGTTGTATTCATCATGTATTTACTAACACAAAAACATGACCAGTTCAAATAATTAATTCCAAAAAAGATATATCATAAAAACATGTCAACATAGATTTATCACACAAATAGAAACTATGCCAAACAGATAGCACAAATCAAGGTATTTAATTAAAGAACCAATATGCAGCATAAAAAAATGTGTATATATAAAATGTGAACCTATATGCCTAGTCATGATGCATGAACACACCCAAAATATCATAAATCAAATTTCAACATCTTGTGCATCACCTAAGGTGATTTAATAAAAAACAACAACAAATCATAATTTACCCCACTTTATGGAAACTTAGAGGTCCACTATACAATGCTATCCAGATACAATCATAGTTCCACTACCCAAGTCCCAACCATCTTATATTTTATCTAACCTATCCCAAATCAAGTAAAAGAGAAGAAAAAAGTTAGTGATCCCTGGTTCTATGGTACTATTTTGTAACATCTATACCCAAAACACCGGGTCTGAGCCAGAAGGTCACATGATCTTATGCACACCTACCTATACGCCAGAGGTCGGTGACTAAAAGTGAGGGCCTCAATCTATCAGTGGGGAGAATATACCCTCGATATCATCTCATGGAACAAATAATAATAAAAAATATAAAAAATATAATCAGAGAACATGTGAAAATATAAAATGAAATACATGTCATACAAATAAATGGGATCCTAAATTAGAAAGTAAAACCAGATTAATAAGAGAAGGTAATAAAATAAATAAATAGTATAACCTTTCGATGTTTTTTTTTCTTGATACAACTCTATGATCCTCTATTCAATCATCCACTATATGTCCCTTTTCTTTCACAGTATGTATAATCATAAAATCTACAAGCGTATTGAAATTATTGAGTAGGGAGTGAGTGGAAGACTCAATGGGACACCAAAATTACTTCCTTAACATGTGTACACATGCATAAGAGTGTATGACATGATAATAAATAAATTCACACATAATTAACAATCATAATGATCATTCGTGCACTAACCAAGCTGCCATAAACCCTAGTTGTACCTACTTCATATCTTTATCGGAAAAATATCAAAATTTTTGTGGATACGTCACAAAAGTAAGATCCATACTCAAGATAATAAATATCTATATATTCCTTAAGCCTCCAAGTCATACCACAATAGTCCATCATACCCTATCACTATCTCACAAGTTAGGTCACATAAACTATCATGCCCCACTGCTGGCATATAGGTCTCATCACACTTGATCGTCATGACCCTAGGTCAGGTCACACTAGACCATCATACCCCCTACTTACATAGGGGTCTGATTACACATGACCATCATACCCATTTTACAAGGAACACTAGTCCATCATAAACCATTGTCTATCTCAGTCTCATCATCAAGTCACATGAAGCGTCATAACCGCTCCCCCTCTAGTGCTAATGAGCTATGACGGTTCCACTTATCACTTTGGTAGCATTCATCAAACAAAAACAAAGCATATAGAAAACTATATCATAATACAGCAGTGTTATCATATCAAGGCACACATAGAATATCATGAGTGTGAATAAAATCCAAAACATGAACACTTATAAGAAAACTCATCATGGTTTAAAGAACATCAACATGCATCCTCATATCATGCCAAAATTCATAACCATAACCTCAACATTGTAAGGAAATTCCAACCTCAAAATTTATTGACATTAATGAAAAAGAAAAACCACCCTATGAGGTTTTAAATATAGAGTGTAAACCTTAATAGTGAAGATCATGTCCTAGTGGGCCTTATTATTATATTTTTTGACACGACAATGCTCAAGGTTCTTCATGGGTTCCTATAACCAATACTAGCTATTTTATTTAAAAATGAAATAAAATGTCACATGTGATGATAATTTCTCTCTCCTATATAATTAAAAATAATCATTTTAGGTCAACACATTCACTAGAAATCTATTTCTCAAGAATAATTATAAAACCACATTTGATAAGATACATATCTCTATATTAATCTAAGATCATACATAGTTGTTTCTTATAATTATTATTTGATAAATATATATAATTATCCTTGATAATTTTCAAAAGTATCATTTCATAAATATATTATGATTAAATTTTCATAAATTATCCTTTGATAATTCGATGTAATTATCTTTTGATAATTCTTGATAATTATATTTTGATAATTCACATAATTATAATTTGATTATTTTTTAATAAAATAGTCCATGATAATTCGATGTGATTATACTTTTATAATTATCTTTGGATGATTCAATGAATTTATAATTTTAAAATTCTGATTATTTCGTAATAATTATCTTTTGATAACTTTTATAGATTTTCCTTTGTAAATTTGATGGAATCATCCCTTGATAATTCTAGGTTTTATTGTTTTATATATAATTAAATTTTAATTTATTTATTATATTTTTTAAAAAAGGGAATAAAAAAAACCCAATAAACATAGGCACAATGCTACAGGGAATTACAAAGGAAGAGATCGCATGATGGAACCAAATGAAATACCCAAATCAAGTCATCCGATCATGTAAAAGGAAGTTTTGGGGTCTCTGAAACTTGAAGGAATCAACCAAAAAGGAAGACCAAATCGTTTCGATGTTTTAGAAGCAAATTTTACAAACAAATTAAATTTATAAAATAGTAAATTAAGACACCTTATTTAATTCACGATTCAGTCGAAAATTGATGGATCTTGTAAATTCATCACATTAAGGCATTACTAATTTTAATAGGTAAAAAATGAGGGATTTAAAGGATAAAAATTTAATATTATTTAATAATGTAACTATTTATGTAATTCAAGGAATTTAGGGAAGAAATGAAAAATAAAATAGAGAAAAGGGAAAAGGGTATAAAAAATTACCCTTACACACTGACATGTGATTGAACCAAACATCCATAGTGCAAAAAATTTATGGTGGGCCTAGGGTAAAACCCATATTATGAATTTAATGGTGGTGTAAAATTTTCTATCCAAGATACCATTTGGTAGATATTCTATTATTTAAGAAAAACTACATACATGATATAATATATTTAATATTTTATTATATCAATACCAAGGCTCTACAGGCCGCAAAATCCCACGATGGCTCAATGACTAACTCCAAAAATATTCATTTAAATATTCTAAATAGTTTAAAGGAAAAAATAAATTCACTATACTAACAGGTCCTTTACCCTTATGTAAATCTATTTAACAGTAATAAAGTGATTTTTATTGAAAAATTAAATTTTCATATAAAACTAATTATAATTTACAAAGAAAAAGGGTTTTATTATGATTAAAATTTGGGTATTTTACACATTATGTGATCTTTATAACTTTCTTTATTAATTTTACATGAGTTATTTTTACCGTTACGTATCATGTTTTAATTTATTTTTAACATTATATATGTTTTAAATCCTTTTTTACACCCCTAAATGAGTTTTTTAACCTTTGTTTTACCTTTACTTAAGCCTTAGAAATTACATTTTACCCTTATATAAAATTTGGATTAATTTTAAAGAATATATTTAAAGTTCATGTTACACTTTTGCAACTCTAATATTACCTTTACACAGTGTATAAAAAGTGTGTGTTACCCTTAAACAGTGCATAGTTACCCTTATGCAAGGTATGCAAAACATGATAAAACTTTAAAAAGCATATATAATTCTATGTTTATATTTACAAAACCATTATAAATGTTAGTTTACCATAAATCTAGGTATGAAAATATTTTTTTACCCTTGCACATCCTGTAAGAACCTCTTATTACCTTTACATAGTATGGTATTTTACATTTGTAAAGGTTATAAATTTTTTTACCCTTACAATTCTTGTATGATTTTCTACCTTTACATAATATGTTAAAATATTATATAACCCTTAAAAATGAATTTAAATTTACTCTTACATAAGTATGAAAATCTCATTTTTTCCAAATTACTATATTTTCACTTTTTTCATGGTATTTTGAGTTACTATATATTTGTTTCAACTATTTATTTCATTATAACAATTCTATAATTTCATATTAATTATATAGAACCTATAGATTTTTTTAAATTATTATAAAAAAATCTATATAAAGATTAAATTTTTTCTTATTAATACTCATAAAATTTTAGCATGAAACTCAAAAACAATGATTTTATTATTTTGAGTTATTTTTTATTTTTAATGTTTCTAAATTACATTAGATTTTTAAAAAACTCACTCAAACTTCTTTTAAAGTTTTTAATGCCATGTTATTAATTTTTATAATTATTTGTATCTATAAAAATTTAAGATTCAAGTTTTTTGAGTTTTAGTGATCAACGTATCTCTTGTAGAGTTGAGAGGTATAAGATTAAAGTAGTTCCACTTTAGAACGAACAATTATAAAACTTTCCAATGTTCTTTTTTTATTTCTTCCATTTAAAACTAACTCAGTTAATTAACTTTGATAATTAATTTAGATAATTAATCCATATATTTAAAAATTTAAATTATTTTATTCACCTCCTAGATCATTTTCTATCACCCTATCTAGCCTAAGAAAATGTAAATCTAATTATTATGGAAATATGATAGATGTTGAAGAATTTTTAAATAATATATTATTTGAAAATGAATGATGATTATGAAAACTAGGGACTCATACTCTTGTGACATTAGTGAGTATAATATTTTTAATATTTCTCTTTTGTATTAAATTTAATGAAATGTTCTTATTATTTATCAAATTTATTTTAGGGACATTAATTTTAACCACAATTGAAATCTACTCAATATATTACTAGGGTTAAATAGCATGAAAAATAAAATGGGGTGATGTTAGAGCTACAAGGACCACCCATCATACTCATTCACACCCAAGCCCTACCAATAGAAATCCCATCTACCACCATTTATCTTCCTCTACCTAATACTCTAGGGATGTTCTTTAATATTACTCCATCACCATGTCATTTAATATCTACTTCTCATATACCATTTTGATATTCGATGATCTATCCTCATCATTTCTATCCTTATCCCACCATGTCTACAACACCTCTATTTCTTACTCCTATACATCTTAGATATGATGATTATGATCCTTTAACTTTTAATCCACAAAATGTAGATGACCTAGAGCATGAATTAGAATAGGAACATACTTCATAGGAAAATGAATCAGAATAGCCCACGGGTCTATCAGATTATAACGATCATCCTTGACTAGGTTTATGTTTATAAGGCCATTAAATTACTTCACGTTAATTTTTTTAAGTTGTAAAGAGTATTAATTATTATTTTTTTCTTTTATATTATTTCGTGGGATATTTTAATAGGTGATGTGGGTGAACTCATATGAATGAATCCTAGAACTATCAAACACAAATCATAGTATATTACAATGAAGATAACTGAATGATAGGTAGAAATGCAATAAAATATAGAAGTTTCATGGGGATTTTAGCTAAGTATAGAGATATCATTCAAGTTCAACTAGTCTCATAGATTAATATAAGTAATAAAATCAAAGAGAATGAATGGGATTAGATATGGGTAAGAAAATTTGTTAAATTTAAATATATATTTTTATTTTATTTATATGAATTAACATGTTCATCATAGCTTCAATTTAACTTTCACAACAATCAAGATGAAAAAGGTTAAATCATTGATAAAACTTGGGGAATTGTGGATATCATATAAACATGAGATATATGTTGGTTTGAAGAGTATATTTGGAACTAAGTTAGAGGGTGTAAAAATCTTCAATGACTGTATAACTAAAAAATACTAAGAATTGATCATTTTTTGCAAGAGTAATGAGTTTATGTTATTATTCAAATTTAATGGTTTGTATTACAAATTTATTTCTTATTAGTTTTATTTAATTTTTGTTTTTTGGATTTATCAAAATTTACTAAAAATAATAAGGGTGATATAAATTATATTCACACTTTGGAGCGTACTACAATGAAGGATCATGAGGGACACTAAGTACTTTTTTATTACCAATTTTTCTAGGCACTAACTCAACTGAACAAAACCAAATATTTATTAAAATGAAATAAATAGATTTTAATAAAATTAAATAGAATAGAATAAAAAATTACATAACTAACTAAACCATCATATTCCTAATAGAAAATACCCACTAAAACCAAATATATCTAATCCTAATCGAAGTAAATAAACCTTATATAATCAAAATCGAACAAATCCTATCCAATGAAACCCACCCTAAAATGAATTGGAACAAACCCAACCAAATAGACCAAAATAACATTGAACTAAATTAAAATGAGTTTAATCAATTTAAATAGAATAAAAGCAAACTGAAGATAAAAAACTCTATGATCCTTTTCCTAATAGAAAAATACCCACTTTACCCCAATGGGTTAAATTGATATGGCCTAAACATGAATAAATTATGTCAGACCAATCTGACATAAACAATACTAACACAAATAGAATCAAACCAACTAAGAATATATTTATTTAAATTGAATACAATTTAAATAATGTAAGCTATATCAATTAGAACTAAACTACTCAAAAATTAGTTTAATTGAGTCATCATGAAATGAGTGAAAGGTAAATGAACCAAATCATAATTAGTGAAATTCATGAAAAACTAATCAAATAGATCTAAAAATTCCAAAATAGATGAAACTAGATAAAAAATAACTAAATCGGACCACAAATAACTATAAAAATCAAACTCAATTAGGATCAAAATAAATGAAATTGGTTCAAATAAAATTGGATTGAATTTCATGGAAGTGAACTAAAATAACACATAAAAAAGAAAATCTAATAAAACCAAATCAAATTGAATTCAGATGAAAAACAACAACCTAAAATAACCTTTATTAAACCAAACTGATTATATTTAAACCATACTTAATTTAGCAGGATATAAAAGTTTGAAATCATCCAAATAAATGTTTCTTGAAACTGAACTAACTCAAACCTAGCCGAATTAATACCAAATGAATGAAATTGATTAAAACTAAATCGAAGATTAAATCTATAATAAATCAATAAAAATGTAATGAAAATAATTTGAATATATATTTACCAATGTAATCAAAGTTCATTAAAATTTAATTGATTTTGTTTTGGTTTTAATTAGTCTAATATTGGTTATAATTATTTAGTTTTGGTTATTAATTTCATTTTATTGAACAATATAATCTTATAGTAATCAATGTAACTTGTAGAAAGAAACTTTGAGCATGAAAGGTCATGTTACTCAATCAATTTTTTTTTGAGTAGGAGGAATAAATATATAAGTTACATAAATGAAAAATCACAAGAAAATATTTTTATTCATATTATTGTTATTTAAATTTTTTTATTCCTAATTATTAATTACATATCTCATTTATATTTTAAGTAATATTCCATGGATTCCCTTGATGAGAAATGAGATGATTAATTTAGGCCAAATGATTATTTGAGATAGGAATTATGTAAGGATCACTAGGTGAGAGTTTAATGTTGACCTAGGAATAACATCATCCCTAATAGGTATTGGCCCACATTGAGAACCTCTAAAACCTCTAGCAGCACTGAGTTTCAAAATGCCTGCGTAGAAGTAGATGAGTCCAAAAAATAGCTATACAGAAGTGAGAAAGATGTAAAATAGTCACTAAGGAGTTCCTCAAAGCTATGAAAAATTTATGTCCATCAATTCCATAAAAGGTTTCTATGTTTTCAATATATGTATGTAAATAATACACTTTTTTATATTATGCACTATGTTATTGAAATGGTAGTTATAGTGGTGGTCTAGGTGATGAAACTTCTACTAATGATGATGATGTCAAAGACAATGATGTTGCTGAATATATACATGATGTGATTAATGATCATGATGGATGTTGTGGTGATGAGGGTGATATTGATCCCCTCTATTTTTGAGTTGATAGATATGAGAACATTGTGTGGATGGTGTTTAATGACTAAAAATGATCATGTGAGTTGTATATATACATTATAGTTTGTGAATGGTTTGAAAAAACTGATAAAGTTATAAATTGGTTAAATGATAAATATAAAATTTATGTGTTTCATAGAATGTGTACTATGATTGATATTTTGTTTACAAGTTGTTGTATTGTTTGTGTAGAGTTGATAGTTGGGTTGTGGTAATGGCTTGGGAGAAAACCCTATACCAATGGTTTTAATAAATTGTTGGTATAGAATTATACCAAAGGTTTATACATAACTATTGGTATTCTAAATACCTCATGGTTTATACTAGATATTTCAATGAAAACCATTGGTATAGACCTATATCGATGGAAAAAGACCCAATGGATCCAATACCAACTATTATATATCCTATAAAATGATTTTAAACCATTGGTATAAGGTATTTTTAAAATATTAAAATGTATTTATATTCATCATAAGAATCTTTTCTTGTATTTTCACACATCATACATGAGATATTTCATTCCATGTGACATAGGAGATGATACCTTGTCAACATATATACCATGAATTGATATAAGAAACCTCATAGATCTATGTATATATATCAGGTTCCTTTGTACTTGGATTACTAATTTAAGTCATTCATAGAGAAATTACTTTTTATTTAGTCTTATACTATAAGATTAAACTTATTCTTTCCATATATTATCAATATAACTATCTGGTAAAACTATTTTTCTCACACTATCATCATGTAAACACATAGAGTACATTCATTATAAATGAATATTCTTAGATCATCATGCTTTATTGAATCCATAAATAGATCTCTAAAACTTTCATACTTTATTTGAATTCTTTGATTCCACTAACCCTTTTAGTTGTGACATATAGATATCTTACATAAGGTTTCCTCCAAGTAAGGTTGTCCTGACATCCAACCACCCAATAAAATTATCATATAGGGTTTCTATGATAGGTATAATTATAATGGATTTTATTTTATCATGATGAACTGGCATACGGATTTTTCACAGTGTATATCTAGACATATATTGAACCTTTAATAACCAATCAAACCTTATTGGTACTATATTGTACCACCAATATTGTGTTTCTCTTGAATTCCCACCAATGTATTTATATCCACTAAAGAAACTATCAAAATATAGAACTATATTTTGTCATATGAAATCCAATTATAAATTCAAATGAACATACCAGTCATAATTTGTTTTCATTTATGTTTTCTCTATAGGATATATTATTCTTATCAAATAACATATCACTAGTATAAGTAAAAATGAAACCACTTACATGGATTTAACTTTCATATGCAACATTTCTCTATAGAATAGTCCCTCCTAGTAAAACTTAGAGAGTTTAGTATACCAGTGTGAACTCATGTTCATCTAAAGCATAGAATTCATTGAATCCTCTTTTGGTCCCACTATATTTAGAGAGATTTACTTTCCTCATAGACGTATATTCATTTTTTATTAACACCATTCTAACACAAGGATCTTAATATCTTGAGTTGCTATCTGATAATTAACTAATACACACTTTGTGTATCAGTTGATGTACATTTGTAGCTATAAAAAACTTTAAAAAAATGGTTCCCATAAAACATTTGTGCTAGGATATAATAGACTCCAATCATATCATTATTTATATGATATTCAATAGTCAATATTGTTGGAATATGGTTATATTTTATATTTATATTTTCAAAACACATCTTGAAATAATATAATAGACTAGTAATACATATAAGACTCATCATCAAACTACCCTATATTACTATCAAATATTTTATGTGAATAAGTTAATGCGAGTTTAATAAAACATTCAATATATATTTTAATTTATTAATGAATACATGGTTAATATATTACCGTAAAAACCCATCCAAATGATCCTATATATATTTTTAAGTGCATTAATTACTTCTATTTTTAGTCTGATTTTTTATAGGGATCTAATTAAGTATATGAATTTACTTCAAAATTATACTTAGAATATTTCACACAATAAATATGAACTAACTTTAAAATCGTTGTGTATTAATTTTATTTCGAAATGTTTCTTTATATAAAACATAATAAGTATGTTGAAAATACCTAAGGGTTTTATCTTTAATGAGTGTAAATATTATTCTAGATATATCCTTGAAAAATACTTTCAGTTTTAATAATTAAATAATTTCCTAGAAACAATTGGGTATGAGTCATATATTTTATATTCTTAATTTTATTTATGATATTGGATATATGTGATTCAATTGTTACTGAACTATTAATTAAGTATGAAATACCATAAAAATATTAATTAAAAATGAAATAATATATTATTATGTCTATCAAGAAACATAGATAAATGTTTTGGTAACACTCAATACAGAAGAATAATTTTATAAGAATTGATCCACTTAGAAAACCAAAGTCGTGTGCTTCTCATTATTAATATAGAAATCACCCTTTCTTAGTTACTTAGATAATTTACCTTACTTCATGTAATATTTTTGAACTTCCATGGTTCTAGTATTTGAATAAAAGTATGTGAGTTGAGAATTGTATCTAATACCCATAAATTCAAATATAAATATTATAATCAATGATGAATATACCTTAAGTAGAAAATATAGTTTGATTCTTCTTCAACTTGTTGAATTTATTCATCTAGTGACCCTTCTATCCACATGAGAATAAAATACCCTTCTACTTAGTGCTCTCCCCTTGAATCATTTATCTCTTTGAAAGAACTTATAATGGAACCATATAATTTGAATATGTCATAGGATTTATGACTGTGTTATTAACTTCATTCAGTATCAAGGATGAGAAACCATTTTCCATATAATCTTTATATATTCTAAGAAACATGGAAAAAATATTCCATAGTGGTTTTTATATACTAATAATTTTATAATTCTTAATGAATATGGTAAATATGGGTTGTAAGGATAATAAAATGATATTAATGGATAAATTATTGTCCAAATATAAGACAAAATTTAATCTATGATCAATATAATTTTTTTTATTTTAAATACATGATCACTAGTTGGGAACCCATATTCTAGTTTACACTTGTATAGTGTAGTGATAATATCATTTATCTCAAGACTCACATTCTCTTTTCTATGTCCATGGGTATAGGTTTTTATTTTATAAGAATCCATGTCTTTATGTTGAATCATAATCTCTTCATACATAGATAATAGCATGATGAAATAGTCATAAGAAACATTCTATATGTATCTCTTATTGTAATCATTTTCACCTTTGCTCAATTAATGAGGTGGATGAATAAGAATAGGATATTAAAACACATAGAATAAAATTTCCCAAGTAAATGTAGTGTATAAATGACTATACCATTATAGGAAATTTTTATTGGATAGGACATGATATTATTCTAGAAAACATCTTAGTATTCCACTGGGCTATATTTACATTTTCTATACTAAGTAAAAGTAGATTTTAGTACTTTAACTTTATTTCCAAAAATGTTACATAATAAAATTTATTTATTTATCCCTCAATGTTTTATAAAACCCAAGTATCACTCATAATTGTATTAAAATATCCTTTCACATGGATATTCAAATAGTAAGGATCTATATTCCCCTTACCATAACCTATATTATGGCCTAGTTCAAATTAATAAAAGTTATTTAGGTAGGTAGTATTCCCAACTGCATTAACCCATAGTTCATTGATCAATTGAGTAGACTCCCCATTTCTGAAATCCTCAATTTGGACTTCCTTATTAATTTCTTCTAAGTTACACTAATTTCTGAGAAGGAAATCAACCCTTGATACTAAATTTGGTAATATTACATAATAAATTCATTTGAACTTCCCAAAAAATAAAATTTCCCTAATGAGGGCTAGACTAAACCTATTGATCTATGGTTTCATTCCAACTCAGGTAATGGAAGGAATTTTATGACTTGATATTTTCTTTGAGGGTTTTTATCTTATAAATAAATATTATTTATTTTATACATTTTACATGCTTATTAATATTATGTGGATTTTACATAATTAATTAACCATACCTTTAAAAAATAATTCACAAATTATAGATTTATTTTATTCCATCTTGTATGTTTATTTATTTATTTTAACTTAGCAATTTTAAACATCAAATAGACATAAATAAATAACCTTGAACCGGACAGGAAGAAACTAAATATACTGAATGACCATGATCTTTACTAATGGTTATTTTATCAAATGGATGATAAACTAACCTTTGAAAATAGGGAAAAACTCATCGTATTGAGTTTGGGTTTAGTTGAAATATTCCACTTATAACATTTGTATCTCTTTGATTTATTTCACCTCATCTTAATTGAGAGTCATTTCTACTCACTGCGGAGATCCTTCCATTATATATGTTTAACCATACAATAATTAGAGGAACCAGGGGTTTGGGTTATATAAAATAAACCATGGAAACATAGGACCATACATAATAAGGTGGAGGGGATGATTAACAGATCATCATTTTAATTTGATTATAATTATAAAAAAATCCATGAAATAATAATTAAATTAATATAAAACCAACACATATATAGGTTGGTTGACTCTTAAAAATCCATGAATGAAATGACTACACATTTAATAAACAAGACAACATTCATTTCAATTTTTTCTTTATTAAGATAAAAAAACCAAATTCATAAATTAATCATGTGATTAATTAATTAACTCATTTATCTTAATTTTCCATCCAAATAGTCCTGGAGATTACCGTTCTCTATAATTTAAAATAAAATAAATATTTTAATTTAATTTAAAATTAATTTATCCATGAAGTGCATTGACATAGAAGATGGGTTGTACTCATCTGGTCAGTTTTAAATTCCACCTAGAATTTAACATATCAAGAACTATAGGTAACATTAAATGTACTCTTCTACTCTATATGATGTGTATTATCACTTTCATTAAGTGTGACTACACTTTTTACAATCCTTATTGTGTAATATATAATTACATGATATGTACCATACATGGAATGTCATTATATATATGGTGTGTAGTTTCATGAGTCAAGCTGCATTGTTAAAAAAAATTAATGACTTCACAAAACACCATTAATATATATGACATGTATCACTGAAAATAAAAATAAATTGAATGACATGTACGGTGACCATAAAAGTCATTTAGTTTCATAATAATGTGGAAAATAATTAATTTAAGTCTTTATTTTCCACATAACCCATTGCAAATTACTCAACATGTAATTCATGGGAAAATCACACCACATAACATATACACTAGTTACACACTGTGTAGTTCAGTTTTAATACTATAATTAATACTAATTTTGTGTAATTCATTCACATGATATGATATGTCTCAATATGTACTATGTGTGAATTCATATGAGTTCACGATGTGTACAACCTAATACACATCATGTAATATATTCTTTGGCTTCCCAAACAATATGTTTTGGTACTCAACATGTATTCTACACAAAAATTTATATTTTACACATCGTGTACACTAGATATATTCCATGTAATAAAATTTTATGCATGTTTATCAACTATGAGTCAATACATAGTGTGTAATAAACACATGTCACTTACTTTTACCCCACGAATTCTGTGATTCCTATGGGAACTAACTATATGGAGTTATATGTAATTTACTCTTTCTATACACTTTATGAGCCTTTTCCAATAATGTTCCAAATGGTGGTTAATATGTGGAATGTAATGATGGTGTATATTATGATCCCAAAAAACTTGTCGTGATTGAGGTGACTCATCCTTGTGTGGTTGAACAGGGGTACATGATGTGTGCTTTTCATTTATATATTGTGTATCCATTTCATGTAGGAAGAATATCTAAAACATAAAGATAGAATCTTAGTGCATTATTTATATGCTTTTGGATTGTTCTTGGTAATATGAAACTGAATGATCATGTTATCTCAAATTTCAGATTAAATAATAAAAAACTAGAAATGATATCAATATAAAAATAACTAAAAAAAATAAAAAATAAAAAATAATTATAAATTAATATATGATCACTCTTATACCACTTGAAGGTTATAGGAAACAGAGAAAGAGGTTAGGACCATGACAAATAATGTTTTATTTGAGTTTATTTGGATTAAATCCTCATACATTTGAAAATTAAATCCTAAAAAATTTGAATATAAGATCTTTCAATATATATTTTATAATTAATTTATAGATAATAATTACCTCGACTTGGAATTTTTTATTTGTTAATGATTTGTTTGAACACCTTATTTTACCATCCTTATGGGAAAGGATCCAATTTATAATCCCTCTAATAGTTTCCGTAGGTGATGTATGAATCTTGAAATGATGCCATTGGAAATTTGGGTGCTATCACAACTATAACAAACATATTATGTTATTCACCCTTGATAGTAACAATAATTATTCAGGTTGGAAGAAATCATTCTCTTATTTTATCGATCTAGAGAGGGAGGATGAGTATTTATTGTCTCTCATTCTAGGGATCATTCTTGAGAATTTATCTCTAAGGTTTTTGGTAAGTCTATAGATAATCTATTGTCTTCAAAATTATCTATCTCCTCTAAAATGATATAAGTGGGTTTTTATATCTGGTTCTAAGAATTAATTGTCATAAAAAGTCCCTTAACCTATCTATTAATCCAAAATAAACCTCATATTGAATAAAAATAAAAATATTTTAATTTTTTTTGAATTGTTCTAACTCATGGACATTTAAATATCATTTATTAAATAAATAAAATCAATATTTATTTAAATGATATTAAATTAAATACATCATTTCTTCTAAACCCTTAACTTGGATCATCATTCCTTCATGGAATTATTGAACCATAAATAATAACTATTTATTTAAATTAATAAATTTCATTATATTATTCCTTAAATAAACAAATAAAAAATTATATTCACAAATTAATGAATAAATATTTATTTAATATTTACATAAATAAATAAATAATTTACCTAACAAGTAAATAAGAGATAAATAAATATAATACAAATGTGTAATTATTTATTAACATGTGAATAAATATTTATTTATAATAAAATAACATATATATTCTTTTGAATAACTATTTTTTGAATTTATGTGACCAAAAATACATGAATAATTATTAAAACACAAGGTAGGAATACTCTTTATTCAAACTGTTGAATTCAAATAAAGTTTTAGTGAGATTCTGGATGCACTTAGTGTGTGACCCTCTAGTCCTCGTTCTGAGTAGAATTTAGTGAACTAGCCTAAAGTCCAAGATCAATATATAGTAACATGTTAAGTAACCCATAGTTAAAGAAGCTATGTCTCAATGGAAACAACCTCATAATGGTTCCTCACCATGTAATATAATTCCTTTGTCTTGATATCTCATCAAGCATGTTGTATATTTTATATCATTAACCTATATGCTTAATTTATATTTCTATAACTTCTTGAAATGAATAAATTGTTATAATACCATGGTCATGAATTTATTATATAGTTCCATTTCAATAAAATGGTCAAAGATATCTAATTACATTAAATGGAAGGGAAAAAACCTTTCTTGTCTTATTCATTAATATAAAATCACTTATGAAACACCCAACTCATATTAAATATTTATGAGAATATGTAATAAATATTTTCATTAATACATCAATGTAAATGAATCATGATATACATTAATAATAATATCATGTAAAAGGACTAGTATAGAAATATGTAGATAGGAATTCCAAATGAAACTTAAAACATATGGATTTTTTATTGGAGAGGATGTTTGCATAACATCATCTCTTGGGGACTAATAAGTAAAAAATTAAATAGAATAAGTCTCAATGTCTTATGAACCTCATACACTTGATATTTTCACATCATCTATATCTCATTAGATAGATTCCATTAGTTTATAGGACATATTTTTATGAATATTGTTATAAAACTTCAAGGTTCTCATCATAGAAGAGAAATTCCATGAACTTTTTATGTGAAGGATACTCTATAGAAATTATCACATTGACGTTATATAGAGGAAAAATCATCGTTTGATAATATATTTATTAATATTAAATTATTAAAATTTACAAGTAATTAAAAGTACAATGTTAGTCGATTTCAGGGTACCAACTCCAATGGGTACTCAAAAGTAAAATACCTTCTGCCAATAATTTCCCACCTCTCAAAGAGTTCCCATCTCTTTTTAGATATTTTATCCCAAAATAGTTAACAACTATTGTTGAAATTCATTATTTAGACACTCTATAAAATATAAAATTTGAAAAAATATATAAATTTTTATATGGATTTCTATTTACCATTCATAAAACAAAGAAATCATTTGTAAAGAATATATGTGAGAGAATTGGGGACCCATAATGATCTAAAAAAAATCCCATACTTCCCTCCTCCCTAAAAATATTAAAGTTCCTACTAAAAGCATCCTGAGTGATGATAAATAGGTTCAAATAAAGAGGATAATATTACCAAATGAATCTAAAAAACTTTAAGAATTCATGAACTCTACCCATGAGGGGGATAAACATCCAAGGTAAAGAGAATCACTTGAATAGTAAGTCACATGACTGGTTAGTGAACCCCATTTTACTTAGTGTTAACAAAATTAATCCACTTTATATATTTTTATATTATTTCTCCATGTAAATTTTTATCATTACATTTACCCCAACATGTAAATATCTAACTCTTCTATCATTTATTATGTTATCCCGACTACTCCTTGGATGCCTCTACCCTTGAAAAAACTGTGTTGTTCATCAGAGATGATGGTAGGAAAGAAAGGTGATAGCCTATCATTAGGAATATTATCAATAATATTGGAAAACATTATTGGTTTAAAATTTTCAAAAAGAAAGGGGTTTTTTACTTTAGGAATGAGAATCATTTTGGTAGCCTTTATGGACTCAAGGATTAGTCCACCCATGAAAAAGTCCCTTACAATACTCACAACATCCTCTTTGATGAAATCCCTTTCAAATAAGAAAAATGATCCTAGAAACCTTATATTCTAGGAGAAATATCAATTAAAAAGTGTTTAATACCTTCAATGATTTTATCTTCTTATGGTAACCTGGTTAGAAAATAATTATAAAATTTCTGAATGAAGGTTGAAATATTACCTATAAATCCAATCAATTCATCAGCTTGACCAAGTAGGTAAGATTAAATTAATGGATTATCAAGAGTAATAGTGAAGTATTGAACTAATAAAATACTAAAAAAATCAATATTAGTATAAAAGTAACCATCTTACTTTTTTATACCAAACCTCCCTAATAATTACCTCTATTCAATGAATGAATAAAAGTAGGTTGTATTTTGATTACCCTCTTTCAATCATATGGTATAATAACTTTCCATCACCGCTACGTATTCTTTAAATAGTATATAATATATAATATATTTTTTCTATGAAATATCATAATGGATATATGCATTACACATAGAAATAATACTTCTGTTTATATCATTAGTCTCTATCAAAATTGAATCAGTTCTAACCTCTTCATTGATATGATCATCTCTTCACATTCATATGTACTTAAGTTTCTTCAAATTTATTTATATGAAATCCATGGGAAGTATAGTGGAGATATCAATCCCATGTTTTTATATGATTTTAAAAAATCATTCTTATTCATTCCATAATTTATAGTGCCTATATCCATTATTGTTGGTGGAATAACCACCAAGTTCAAAATCCATCACTGAATGATTAGATAATCACTGAGAAAAATGAATAACATTCACTAAAATAAATAAAATAATCCCATTTAGATTATATAGGTTCCTATAAATCCATATCAAAACTCAAATAACTTCTTTTTAATTATTATTCCTTGTAAGGATCTCATTGGGGAAGCTCATATCGACAATTTGGTTACTATATTTGAAGTAGTGAAAATCATCAATCAATTTTTTTAAATAACCACCACCTCTGCTCTTATAATTTCAATATGAAATAGTATTAAAATTCATCAATGATAAATGGTATAAACCTAGGGTTGAAGCTATATAAATCAATCAAAATCCATAAATTAACCTCCAGTATGCATTGTGCATATAGTATGATGAAAAATAACTCCTTATTTGGAAAATAATCTTTGAAATTTATGGATGATTCAATGAAATTTCATACGATAGAGAAATGTGTTCCCTATAATGAATAAAAATGTGTTTGTTAGTTGGAGATGCATGCATGAAATGGAAAAAATCACAATTTGGATGAAAATACTTTAATATCACCATTCTTTTTCTTCAGACCTAGTAGTATAATAATATTATAGTTGAAGTTATACAACTATTTATTACCATATTCACACTTTTCAGGTCCCCCAATCAACCTAATAATCTATATAAAAATAGAAAATAAAAATATTTTGTGAGTTTGAGACACTCAAAGTATTAATCACTCTCACTATTTGAGGAGAAAATTATTATTTTTCCATGAATTATGATTACTACACCACAAGAGAGTTTTGATCCAATTAGAAATATGATCAAAATTTGAAATTAAATCCCTTGAAGGATTCTTACTTTTACCTATAATAGTGTGAGATAAATTATAATTGTGACCATCCTATAGTAGGTTGAAGGAGTTACTATAATAAAATCAAATAATTAGAGGAAATGTTAGATTATTTGATAGGTTCACCCACTTTCCTTATAGAAACTTCTATCATGAAAGAAAAGGTTAATGGTTTGATAGGAAACACGGAACCCAATTTTCTATCTTTTCTATCCTAGACGAAAAAGGAAAGTTTTCCACTATCTCAATGTTTGAGATTCTATCATTGGAAATAGTCACAGCCTTAATATGAAGTTTAAAAATTATGGGACCCCTTTGATACAATTCATGCATCTCAAAGATATATTTAGCATGAACACCATCTAATAAAATCAGGACCAATGACCGCATAAGTTCTAGTATCCTAAAAGAAGATATAACTATCAACTGATGTTTATAATCAAATAAAAAAACCTTCAATGAATAAGGATGAGGAATATATAATCCTTTTAGATCTACTATGTGATTATTAGAATTTGGGTGAGAACCCACAAGATCATGAGATAAGATAGGGGTGGGTAAGGTGTGAAAGTTATAGAAGAAGAATTCCTCGAAGCAAGAATATCATCCAAACTAGACTTTCATAGAACAATATCCTAGATATATATTGAATACCCCTGCACCAGTAAAGAGAGGTCTAGTTTATTAAATCATGATCAAGATAAATTCCTTCAATGATAAAGGCTATAAAATTGAATATAACAATGAGATAAAATAGTTATGATAGACTCATATCAGATCTTTTATCAAATAAATATATCATCCCTAATATTTACTTGAATCCTATCAAGGAGACTTTGGTATATATCCATATTTATGAAGATGTGTGGGGATATGGGTTAATAGAGATTCAGTGCAAGGTTATCTATTTGGAGAAATTTTCCCAAGGAGTCTCTAATGACCCTAATAATAGTTGAGTTTTTATATATAAATAAATTCTAGGAATCCAAATAAAGAGAGAAGAACTAGGAATATCTTTCCATTGATGAAAATACAAGGACCACTTGAATAGAAAAAAAAATTGATTGAGGATGTGAGATTCCTATGACCGGACAGTGCCAAAATCTTCACAAAATTGAAGAAAAATATAAAAAATATTACCATACAAGGTGTTAATAGAAGATAAAGACTATAAACCCCTAGTTTTGTTAACCCTTTGAGAGAATGAAATGACCCAAGGGTATTAATAGTTTAACTTTTCTATTAGTTTATGTGAATGAAACACAACTACTGCATAAAAATTTAAAGAAATCAAAAAAAAAAACTGACACACCATAAATAGAGTTTTGAGGTTTAGTAGGAATCTTAAAAAGAGGATCCCACTATGCTCCCACTATTAGGTTCAAGGATGATGAGAATAAACTAGTCAAAATCATCATGAATGAAGGATTATGATCACTAGAGTCAACTTCTAATGTGTGCCGATGAATAACTTCCTCATAAATGGGTATAGTATCTTGGTCTTGGTTCACCTTAGGCACCACTACATTAAAAACAATGTCCAAAAAAAGAGGATTGACTATATTTCCCAAACCATCCTTTAATAAAGGGTCTATATGATGGAGGGTCACACTTGTAGGTACATTGGAGAAGAATCCTGACCCTCTCCACTTTGGTACTTATAGTCCATGTTTTATATCTATCCAATAACCATCATAGAAGTAAGGATTGTGATGTGAGGTTAGAATGAATAGTGCTTCCATATAGGTGATAACTATTGAATTGGATGTGGATTAATTTGGGAAACCTCACATGGATTTTCCCAGTTATACATTTTATGTATCTCCAATGAGATTATATTCATGACACCTTTTACTGATGGGTTCAAGGTATGATTTCCATGATAACATTCATACTTAGGATTACATCCCACATTATTTTACATTCAATCCAAATAGATGGTCATTGGGTATGTTACTGGTCATGGGTGGTACATGTAACAAACCAACCCATAGTACCATCTAAACTAGTGTTCGAGTTGATTCTCTATTGACCTGAAGAATGTTCTCAATCCCCACAAGCCTGAGACATGAACTTGGGCATCCAAGAAAAATCATTGGGAATGATTTATCCCATAGAACAAGAAAAAAATTCAAATTACACAGTGGAAATATCATCAGATAAATAAATCAATACAACCATAACATGGTTCTAGAAGATGATACAGAAATTGAAATTAGAACAAAAACTACTAAAACCTATATCCTAGTGGTCCATGACCACTCACCATGTCCTAAGTCACCTTACCTTAGCCAAAAAATCATGAACCCATTAATAAATATGAAGAGAACATGAGAACCTACTATATAAACATAATGGTTGCAAATACAAAATGGTACAATAATTTTGTGAGCTATAGCACTTAGTAGGATTTCACCAAAGATTCTATGTTGTTGCTTCACGAGGTAATCCAAATATGATAAAATAGGATTATAATAAAGAGATTACAAGGATTTACATTTAAAAATAAAATAATGAAGAAATACGATTTAGATTGCAAAAAATCCATGTTTAAATAATAATTTTAAACATTTCCAAATCATTTATGATCACAAATCTAGAAACATGCACTTTAATCATTTAAAACCAGACATTTTATTGAAAATCTTTGAAAACCATTTCATAAGATAAATTTAAAAAAATTAAGAAAAGATAATAACATGCAACAAATATCAACAATTTGTAAGAGATTCAATACAATAGAGTCAAGGTGTAACATACTAATAAGAAAATAAAACAAGAACGATAATCAATAAAGTAAGGAAACTCCAGTTCCAAATAGTGAGAGTAAACACTATATTGTATCTAGTATAAAGTACAAGGATTTAATGGGTATAACATAGATATGAAAGTGATTCCACTATAGTCAATCTAATTAATAAATCATGAATGATCACTATTCTTACATGAATTCTAAAAGGGTCTCAAGTGAACTAAGCCCTCACACACCCTCTTACCAGGGTGCATGTACGTAGCCTAAACCTATCATATTCTCTATGAATAAACTATCTAGAATGTGATTCTAGTAGAAAATCATAAATCTAGGTTATCTCATCTAAACACCTAGGATTACATGACCAATCAAAGAAGGCGAGTGAGATAACCAAGTTATGAGGATGACAATGGTGATCCTTATCAATATCAACATGGGATCATTCCCTTAACAATTAAATAATTCGCAGTCCACATATCACTCTCACCCATAAACTCCCTCAAAGTGAATAATACATTTTTTTGACACCCATCAATGAAAATTATATGAATCAAGTAAGACACAACTAGGTATTATCATAAGAGACGATCATCACAAAGTTCTAATCAGGCCATCAAGCATCATCAACTTCAAATAAAAGCCTTTTCTTCAAATCAACACTAAAAATGGTATTTATAACCACTTCCTTTCAAAGAGTGACATTAAAAATTCTAAAGTGGACTTTAAATTAAATATATATTTAAAAATATACCTAAGGCATTTAAAAGGAAGTTTAATAATCTAAGAGGCATACATTAATTTAAAAATGTGAATCAACACCCTTTTCTTTTAAATCGAGGAATTTTACTTTAGAATTAAAAACATAACATAGGAATTTTCTTTTATCAAAACATACTTTAAAATTTATTTGAAGAAGAATCAAAACCAATATGGAATTCAACAAATTATTTATAGTGAGAGGAATCAAGATCATCAATTCTATCCATGCCTTGCTCAATTCATAGAGAATAGGACAATGAATCTTTCACAAGTTATTTCAACGTCAAAATTCATATAACTTGTATAATTAAATAAGAAACACATATATATTAATTCTAAAGAAATAATTAATTATATGATAAAGGATATATATAGAAACACCTACCTCAAATATAAAATTGTAGAACACCTGATGAGGTATCTAGGATAGTAACAAGATATGGTTTACACCCCACGATCAATGACAAAAATATAAAACAATATTATTATGATAAACTATTATATAGACACCCTAGAATATTTTCCAAATTATATTAGAAATGAGGCAACATTGGTTTGGGTGTATTTAAAAAAAACTCCACATCGTTCAGGTTTGAAAAAATAAAACCCCTGATTAAAACAACAATTTAATTTTACATTTCAATTGAATATTGAATGTTTAGGGTATAAAATCATTTAAAATAGGAGTTAAATCCTTTAAATGGGTTAAATAATAAATTTCCATCATTTCCATCATTTAAAATTGCTTAAAATGTGTTAAAGGTCATTCTGGATGAGAATAAATGAAAACAGATTTTTTATTTATTTTTATCCCAAAAAGAGTGTTGTATAAGGGTAATATGGTTTTTACCTTATAAAAATATGAGGTATCACATAGTGGTAATGTTAACCTTAATAATATTTTGAAAAAGATAGGTCACCCTTATGCATCACACCCTACCATTAAATGAGTATGGAAAACCTTAGGTTACCCTTACGTAACCCGTATGAATTTCTAGCTACCATTAAGTATATGGGAAGCTAAAATTATGGGAGAAGTTATATTACTTTATGAAAAGATTATAAAGGCAGGGTTACCCTTATTCATCATTGATATTGCCTATACATAGTTCATACACAAAATAGATTTACCTTACATATCCCATAGAAAAAGGGAGTTACCCTCACATGAAGTTGGGATTACCCTTAAACAGTGCATAAGATCACTATATTACACTTACAAAACATAAGGAAAGTCCCCCTTACCCTTATTTAGCAATAAGTTTGACTTAAAAAACATATTTAATCTCTATTATACCTTTTTCACAACTAAGGACAAACCCTCTTACGTTTTCATAGCCTTCATAAATCATAGGTAACCATCAAACGACTCATAGGCCCTGTATAAGGGTAACTTTTATATAAAAAATATTAATTATTTCTAAAAAGGGATTATAAAATAAAATAAAAGCGTTATTTAATTATTATAAAAATTAGTATATTACAATTATCCCCACTATAAGGCTTTATTCCCCCAGAAATCTTACAATATAAAAGATAGAAAAAAACAAGACAAAAAGGGCTTTGACACTAAATTAATGAGGTGGATGGTCCAAGAAACCGAATAAGACTCACCCAAAATTATCCACCTAACACAAATCCAAGATAATGTTTTAAAAATCATTCTAAAGAAACATTTAAATATAATCACCAAGATCAACACACATATCAAAATAAAAATTCATCAACACCGAGAGGAATTATAAAACAACCAAAAAGAAATAGAAATATAGAATAGGTCTCCTAATCATTTAAATATTCACCAAAATAGTGTAACACGAGTAAAAAATACACTAAAACACATCTCTTCAACCCAAATAATAGAATTCAATCACATTCCATAGTAAATCATCCATGATCCAAAACAAAAAATTCATGGAACAACAATTAAAAAACACCTCAATAGTTCCCAAAAGTGACATCACTATAAAGATACATCAATGTTCAAACCATTTATAATAAAGAAACATATCTAACAAGTATTTATACCTCATGTAAGTAACCAAAAGTAACCTAAGACTTTAAACATATATCCTAAATCCTTGATGATCTCAAGGAATCATCCATAAACACCTCTAGGTGTTGGGTCTATCAAGAATATAAATCTTCCTAGTTACTCAAGTAAAACCCAAAGGTGTATCCAAGTCCAAATGGAAGGAGCTCAAAAAAATAAGACCATTTCATAACCAGGGAACTAAATTCTCATAAGAGAGGTCATTCATAACCTCAAGATTGATCTCTAAACATCAAGGAAAAAATAATAAGATAAAAAGGAACCATAACCAACTAGAATGGTATTCAACACCAAAAATATGATAAAACCCATAAAATGAATAAACAAGAGGGTTTTAGAAATATAAAAATCCCAAACATCTATAGGTCCTTAGAAGAATATTCCATACCATCCCTGAGAAAAAAAACCCTAAAGGGACTAAAACCGTTCTATATGAAGGCTAACCATTCACAAGTGGACATCTAAAAGTAATAAAAATATATTTATTAATAAAACAAAACCATCATCATGATTACAACCAAGGAATATCAGATAACATCCATAAAGGACCCATAAAAATCTATAAGAGATCCCTAGAACAAGAATATCACTAAGATCTAATGATATATAACAATGAAAATTGAAAAATTTATCACTCTGATGTTATAAATAACAATATAGATCAACATAAACCACTATTAGAAGCTTCTATACATCATGAAAATATTTAATCTAAGGCCTTTAGATTGATACCTATTGTCTTAAAGAATCTACTTCCCTATAGTCTAGAGATGATGATTCCTAACTTAAACTTCTCTATTTTACAAAATAACTTATATAACCTCTTAAGGTGGCCTAAGCAGGCACACTATTTACAAACCCTTAGGGATTTCAAACACGACTTATTAGAATGACTAGAAAATTCACAACAGAATTGCATGAAATTATTATTCTTTCCCCAAGAATATTAACAAAACTCATCCAAATTTTATAATCCAACAGATGAGATATCTACACCTAATCCAACTATGAATGAGGTATTATTTCCTTCTTATCATTGTTCTAGCTCCACTTTAGCCAACAATGACTTTTCAATAATCTCCATATAAGAGTTTGAATAATCCACTGATATGACAGTACAAATTTTTGGGTAAAGAACTTTCCTAAAATAGATATACTTAAGGTATTTATCACCAACAATGTCTGTTAAGAAGAATACAAAACTTGATAATTTATTAGCGTACTCAACAATCCATCACTCCCCATAACTAAGTATCAAGAGCTCAGAAAATTCTCATTATTCACTTTCTTAGGATACTACCATTGAATGATGATTGAATTGAATAATTACCAATACATTTATTTTTGCAGATAATAGGGAATCACGGATTCCCACAACACTTTACTAGGTCCTGAAAACAAGGAGTTTATATAATTTAACTTTAGAGTATTAGGAGTCTTAGGAGAAACCAAAATACTTTAAACACCTTTAAGATACTTTATTACCTTAATATAAAACCACTCACCTTTGTAAGAAGGTGCAAAAAATTCATGAAGATCTATATGGGGTCCAAGGGCTATAGAGGTTCTAACTCTACCACTCGATTTAGATTTTGGGTAGTATCATCAACTAGAGATGCCACTTTTAAAAATCGTGAAAGGATACTTAAAAGACTACTCAAATTAAAATTTTTCCTCTTTTTCTTAAATAAATTTTAGGGTGAGAAATTATTAACTTCATTAAATATAATCTTATCCAATATGGCATAAAAAAATTATAAAATAAAATAAAACAATATATAATATTTGAAGTTGATCAAAACCCACTTTTATCAAAGCATAATTATTTTGAAAGCACAAATAATTTACCATTTATAAAACATTACACTTTTCTTGAAAATTTGAAATCATGTTATAAATCCATAATATTTTAAAATATTACAGTAATAGATTATTTAAATTCTTCAATGGTTTCAAAAAATTAATCATATTTTCAAATTCTAAAAAACATTTCCATTTTAAACCTATTACAAACCAAAATTTATTCTTAAAATATTCCATTAACAAATTACATGTATGTCTTTGAAAATTATTTTTCTAAACTAAGAATTCTATAAAAATAAACCTTTTGATAATTGAAAACTTATTTCAAGAACGCAATTAAATTTTGTTTTAAGTGAAAATTTGGTTATCAAAAAGTATTTCAAATCATAAACAAATGGATTAATGTTGAAATAATAAAACAAAATCATATAAGAAAACCAATCCCAAAATTTCCATTTATAAAAATAACCCTCTAGACTAACCTCACATGAGTGGAGTATTTTTATAATAAATGGATAGGGAACCAATTTTAGGTTACATTATAACTATGCATGGCTTGGTCGAGTGGGATGATAAACCATACACCAACCCCACTTACTAGATTGAATTCTAGATCAGTCACATAGATTCCTCACAATTTAATAGAACATGAAGGAAGAATATAGTACTGGTCATCTTTATTTTCCAATAAAAAACTCACAAGAGATTCAAAAAATAAAATATAGTCTCATCAGGAATCTATATCTCATTTATCCTCAGGAAACCAATAACTTAAAATAAAGACTCAGTTCCCCAGTTTCCTTGGTAACTCAAGTCTCATCATTAAGAGGTGGCAGTTAACCACCCACTCACAAAATACCTATCAAGTATTGAATAATAATTAATATCCTTTATACCATAAATAAACCCATGTAAAATAATGTATTATAAGTAAATATACTTTATTTTGTGGGAATACAACCTCTAATAGCATTTATAATGAACGAACCCAGAGTAACATCTAAAATAGTGTATGATCCAATTAACCTTTGACTCTAAGAGCACTATCGATCCACATGGGATAGTGATAAGTGATAGGTAATCTAGAAATAATATTTAGGAATGATTTCAACCACAAAACAAGACAATAATGTTAACGTACACAACAAAAACATCACCAGATAAATAAATCTATACAACCATAATGGGGAACATGGAGATTATAAAAAAATAAAAAATAAAAGAAAATAGAAAAACCCATATCCATGTATTCCACAACTACCCACCATGTCCCAAATCTCCTACCCTCATCCAAAAATTGAATTATGAGAACATGAAAACTTTCTATATAAATATACAAGCTACAGACAACAAACAATAATAGCAGAGTCTGAGATAAAGATCCCAGTAATATTTCCCAAAATATTCTATATAGATGCTAGATGAGGTAATATAAATATGATAAAAGAGGTGTACAATAAATAGAGAACAATGATTTACATTTTATAATAAGAAAATAAATCCATCAGAATCAGATTATAACAAAGTTGCGTTTAAAATAGAATTATAAACATTTTGAAATCATTTATAAATCTAAAGACGAAAACACATAATTTAATCATTTAAAACCAAAACAAATATTGAAAATATTTGAAAACCATTTTAAAATATAAAGTTAGGAAGAAAGTAAAACATAAGAACATGAAAAATATATGAAAAAGATATAGAATATTCAATACAATAGAATCAAGGTTCAACATACCAATAAACAGATCAAACAAGAACGACAATCAAGCAAGCAAGGCAAATCCAATGTTTGGTAGTGACAAAAGACACTACAATTTATCATGTATTAAATATAATTATTTCAAGGGTATGACCTAGATAAAATAGAAATTCCATAATAGTTAATATAATCAATAAATCATGACTAATAATAGGGATTGCATCAAGTCTAAATCGGTCTCAAGTGAACCAAGTCCATACACACTCACTTTCCTTGTAATATGTATATATAATGAACATATAATGTTATCTATAAATCCACTATATGGCATGTGAGTCCACTATAAAATTATAAATCTATGTCACATCATCCAACTACCCAGGTTCCCATGACCAGTCAAATAAGGTGAGTGAGATAATCGGTTTACAAGGATCACCAAGTGGATCCTTATCAATATTAACAAAGGATCATACCCTTAACATTTCAATAATTCTCAGATAACATCTCACTCTCACCCTATAACTATTCCTAAGTTAATAATCTATTTTTTAATACCCATTAACAAGAATTACATGAATCAAATAAGTCAAAACTAGGGATAATCACAAGAGAAGATCATCACCAACTACCAACTGGGCTGTCAAGCATCATCAACTTCAAATAAAATATTTCAATTAAAATCAAAACTAAAGAGGGTATTCATACCTTCTTCCTTTCATATATCAAAATTAAAATTCCCAAATAACCTTTAAACCTGTCATTTCTTCCATAGATTCCCCAAGGCATTCAAAAGGAAGTCTCACTATTTGAGAGTTTTAAAGTCATTTCAAAACATTGTCCAACACCCTTTTCATTTAAATCATGGAATATTACTTTATAAATAAAAAAATATCCCAATATATTTGTTTCTTTAAAATATTCATTCAAATATTTTTTTAGATGAATAAAACCCAACATGAAATTAAACAAATTATAATCAGTGAGAGGAATCAAGATCATCAATTATGTCTATGCCATGTTCAATTCATATATAAAAGGATCAAAGAATATTTCACAAGTTATTTCAAAGTAGACATTCATAGAACACATATTGGAAAATATGAAACAAATTTATATGAATTCTAAATAAATAATGGATTATAGGATGAATGAATTACATATAAAAAACTACATCAAATATAAAATTTTAGAACACATGAATATGGATCATTACTAGCAATAGGATAAGGTTTTTACCCCATGATCAAAGAAAAAAATATATAAAAAATCCTTCTGATGACCATCAAGAAGCTAGAAATCCTAAACTCCACTCCAAAGGATAATATAAATGAGGAAATAAAGGTTTGGGTGTTCTGAAAAAACCCACATCGTTTAGGTTATCACTATGAAAACCCCATATTCAAAAAACCATTTAATTTTCATTTTTAATTGAATCTTTAATTAGGAGGGTTTAAAAACACTTAAAACTTTAGTTTTAGCCTTTAAACACATTAATGAATCAATTTACATGATTTAAAACATTAAAAATATTTTAAAAAGAATTAAAGGTCATTCTATAGAAGATGGAATGAAAATTGAGTTTTTATTCATTTTTCTCCCAAAAAAGAGCATTACATAAGGGTAACATGGTTTTACCCTTACATATCTCTTAAGTGTTATCTAGGGGTAAAGTTAACCTTACACATCCTTGAAAAAAAGTGGTTAACCTTAAAAATCTAACCCTACCTTTACAATATAGTGATCTATACATTTCATACATAAATATTATATCTTTTTAGAGGAATATTCAATACATTTCACAAATACAAGCTTAGGGAACATAAAGGTTTAGTGTCTTTGGAGACTAGAAACAAAAGATTCGTATTTCCTGAAATATATTCAAAATATACCGTAATGATATCCCCATATAGTACTCTTCATATACAAACCCTACATTAACCTTTCTTCCTAACCTAGGGAAAAGAAACAATAGAAAGTGTGATCCCAGATGCTCAGTAAGGGTAAACATGGGAGATATCAATCGATGATCATATAAAATCATAAGACAAGTATAACGGTATGATATGATGGAAAAAAAGTTCTTACCCAATATATATTGTAACATAAAAATGTGTGATGGAATAAAACTTTATCATTTCCAAATAAATGAATAATAAGGGTGTTTACTAACCAATCACGAACCACGTGTTCAAATAATAAGCATAAAAACATGTCATAATAGTATGGCACCATAATAGGTTCAAAAAACATTTTATATATTAAGTTTAAATACTTATACCATCAAATCATAGTGGATAAGTAATCAAAACCTTTTTCCCAAATCATAATAGATCAAGAATCATCACTTGGTTCTTATAGTAGATCAAGCACATAGACTTGTTTCTCATAGTGGATCAAGCACATCGACTTGTTTACCATAACTATATCATGAGATATAAAAATTTACCCATGGAATTAGAGGGATATATAATTCTGTGCCACCCATCATATATTGAAGACTATACATATGTGTTCCGTAAAATCATAAAACATTCATCATATCATCATATCATAACTTGTACAATGAAAATAGGTTTCATAAACATATCATTAATTCACCATATCATAAACCATCATAAATAAATTTAGTTTGAAAAAATATAATCATCATAATTATAAACCATCTAGAGAAATAAAAAAGATGATATCATTGGATCATATACCTAATAAATTATATTTAACATCAAAGATGTTATTATAGATGTAAACTCTTTTAAAAAATCACATGAATATTTTTTCAGGAAAATAAACTTTTCATTTGGAACACAAAATTAAAATATAAAAATCTCCAAAATATTATAGAAAACACTTTGTTTAAAAATAACCATTAATTTTTTTAAAATAATCTTAAATCATTGATTAGTCATGATGGTGTGAAATTCCATTCATTCCATATAAGCTAAAAGAAAACATTCCTATCTAATTTTGTAAAAAAGTATAAAATTACCTTGTTCATAATACAATTAGATTATTACTTTGAAAATTTTGTATTTAAATTTAAACATGGGTAAAACTGACTTTAAAAATTCATAAGAGAATAGTAAAAAAAAATATTGTAAACATTTTAAAGAAAACATATACATGGAAGAAAAATATTCCTGATCGAATAGTAAAATGTAATTGATTTTACTTAAAAAAATTCATTTTGACACTTGTGTACTTAAAGTGAAAAAAATGAAAGGAAAAAAATGTATTATAAAAAAAATAACCATTGGTGAATAAAATGAAATTAATTTATCCTGAATGGATCGTATACTTTCATTCAATGTAAATTCAATCATAAACAATCCTGACTAAAATGAGATTGAAACATAAATCCCTTACATAAAGTCTCATATTTATTCATACATGTTAAAAAGTATTATATAATAAATATAGACTTATTATATATTTATTATATAACCATAATAATATATATCCTAACATATATTATTTTCTTATCACAACTTATCACTAATTTATTAACAATTCTTTATTAAAATCACTATTTTGTGTGATAATTACTTTGTTTTTCATGCATGTTTCAGTTCAACAGTATCAATATTTATACTTTGATCATGGTTAAAGCATATATAAGTTTTAAACCTGATATTAATATCACATATATATACATATATATGTTTAGATTCATCCATAAAAGGTAGAGATAGAAAAATAAATTACACCATCCATAGAGATAGTAAGCTGTACATACACATGAATGTTGTTTCAATTTTTTATAGATAATGTTAAATAAAGTAAAATAGTAATTTAAATTTATATAATCATAATTATATAATAAGTAACATATATATTTATTAAATCTACAATTATTACCATCCAAGTAAAGTTGTGATGAAAAAAGAAGACAATATTCCATATGTACGCACAAGTGATGTTTTCACTTTCCATTAGATGAAAGGAAAGTGGATAATGGTTATTCCAACTCCATTATAAAAATTAAGTTTATTTAATTTTCTAAATTAATTATTTTATAATGAATACCATGTATTTATAATAGTTTTAAGAAGAAATAAAATTGAAAATGCTCGGTTAAGAGTTATAAATATTTGTTAAAAACCATATTTTGGATTACACCTTAAGCTCTGAAGGCATGATCATTTGTAAATACCATAATCTCTAGGATATGTCTAAGGAATATATTAATGTTTTATTACAAGAATTTTCCAATATAGAAGGCTAAAAGGTGTGAGTAAGAGAGGAGAAGAGGTTCCCTTTTATAAGTGAGGGAAGGGGTACTCTTGAAATTACAAAAAAGATTAAAATAAAATTGAGTCATTCTCAAGAAAAATACTTTGAAATGTATATATATTAAAAAAATCGTATAATGTGTAAATTTAATCAAGAAATAAAATTTATATAGGTTTTAGTATCATTTTAAACCTTATTTTTTGATTAACCGCTTAGTTAACCAATTTTAACCTTAACCGCAACATTGATTTTTTCAATGTTAAAGGGTTATAATTTTACATACAAGGTGAAAATTGGATCATAAATGAAAAAATAAATGAAATTTTAGACCAAAACTTATCCAAAATTTTTTCTCTCATTTTTATTATTTTTAAATAATTTAATAAAATATTATTTTCATAAAATATTAAACTATTCATTTAATTTGACATTAAAGACACAAAAAAAGATGAAATTTGAAAATAATACTTTAAAAAATCCATAATATTTCATTGTATCTAAAAACTTATAGTAAAAATATAATATACTTAAATTTTATTACTTTTAATATTTTTAAAATTATTTATTTTATTTTTCTATTAATTGAATAAATATCGTGTCAACATTGCGTTAGAATTTAAACTAATTATTTGAATACTACAAATTAGAAATAAATTATTATGATAAAAACATTAATTTTTTTTTCAAATAAATATTTATAACTGAACTTATCCTCATTTTATCTTTATTTAAAAATTTGTGAGATATTAGAGTCAAGAGAGCTACATTTTGTATTTATGATTTTCTTAAATTAATATAAAGGTCATAATCAAAGAAAAATGACTCCAAGTGGCCATATATTTGAGACCTAGATGTAAATTTCAAAACTATATCTATATAATAGGATAAAATTATTTTTTAGAGAAATATGTAAAGCCCTATCGCATAGTTTTACCATATTTTACTTGTTTTATCCTTATCGAGGTGATTTTTCTTACTATGGATGCTATTCACAATGACCAAAAATAAAAAATACCTATTTAATCAATTTTATCATCATGAATAAAAATATGGAATATTTTATTTGTGATTCTGTTTCTATAAGTGAAATAAATTAATTTTAAATTAAGTACGCAAAATGCGACTGAAGTTGTTTAAAAAAAATAAAATTTTAAGCATAAAACTGGATATATATTCTTATATCATGATTAGAGATAATATTAAATGAATGTTAAAAAATTCTATTGAATATATAATATATAAATTTCATTGAAATTGTTCATAAGTAGTGATCCATTTAATTTATTAATACAAAAAAATTTCATTCATAATTTTTTTTCATTTAAAAAAATATATCTTTTAGTTACAAATGATTTTTATTTTCATTTATAATTAATTTATAACCCATTAATTTATTTTATACATGTGAAAACCATACATTTTTTATAATTTAGTTAATCATATTCATACTCTCCAATCCAATGGGTAGGTGGTAACTATCAAATTAAATATTAATATTTTAATAGCATATTCCTATTTTTTTAAACTCATTATTATGTATAGAATAACCTATCAAAGAAATAAAATTTATTTATAGAGAAACATATAATAAAATATAGGGGTGTTATATTCTACCCCCATTAAAATGATTTTTCCCTCCAAATCACATCACTTTGATACAAACAAATGAGGATATCTCTCTTTCATCACATCCATGGGTTCTTAAGTAGCTTCTTGTGATTTATGGGTTCTAAAAAAAAATTGATTTGCTAAGTGGTATTATTTCATAGCAGTTTGTCTCTATAATCATGAATCTCCATTGGTTTTTCATCATAAGAGTGATATTTCTCTAGCGGTATGACCTCTGAGTTCAGTATATGTGAATGGTTATGTATGTTCTTCCTCAGGAGAGATACATGGAACAAATCATAAAATTAAGAGATATTTGATGAATGTTACAAATAATAAGCTACCATACCAATATGATCAAGAATTTAAAATGGGATAATATATCTAGGTCTCATCTTCCCTTTTTTCAAAATATCATAATCATATTCCATGGAGATATTTATAGGAAAACATTTTTAATTACTTTTAACTCCAAATATCACTGACAATTGTCAAAATAATTTTTTTGTCGAATTTGAGATGCTATTATGTGATAATTAATGGATATGAATTTCTTTACCATTTCTTCTTCAATCTTAGGTCCCAAAATATTTCTTTCTCCAACTTCATCCCAATACATTAGAGTTATACACTTCCTGTTATAGAGTGTCATGACTGGAACTGATGAGTATCAAGATGTAACTACCCCAAGCTCACCTCTATAGGATAGGGGCTGGTGAAAAGAACCTTAATTCATAACTAATATAGGATGACTTTTCCTAAGTTCCTATATGCATGAACACAACCATCTCCATCATGAAATTCATTAGAATAAAAGAAAAGAGAGTAACATCTAGATTTACAATCATACATGTAAAACCTCTAGGGAGTATAAGAGTATGATAGTGTAATTTGAAAATAAAAAGGCAAAAAAATACACACGCAACTATAAAGATGTCCCAAATTAACAAAAATAAAAAAGTAAAGTGTTAAGAGAGCCTAGATATGAATCTCCAAGCCCCGACCACCATACATGGTGACATTCACCAGGGTATCCCTATTATCCTTTATAATTTCCACCATCATGTCTGTTGTCTGTATAAGACATGACAGATATGGGAAAAGCCCATGAAGGGGTGAGTATATGCATACCCAGTAGGATGAAACAAAAGCTAAAGGGGGAGAAGTAAGAGACATGATAATAATAGATAGCTCAACCCATAGTAAGAGTGTACCAATATCCAAAAACATGGGTACAAATATATATATTCTTGCAAAAAGAAACATGAATGAGAGAGAAAGGGGATCTCAATCTCACAGCCCATCCCAGGAAAAGAGTCTGTAATTAGTTCCAAGGGTCCATCAATGATTCCCCACATCTCGTGTGTCCATCCATAAGAGTAACCATGTGGAGGGACCACAAATCAACATTATTCCACATATTTGAGGGGGAATAATCTCTAAGAATAGGACCTTCACCCTAGTGTTTTATGGGGTTCCACTCAGTGTAAGGTGGACCCATACACTATCTGATAGAGGGTACCACTCAGTAAGTAGATGAACCATGCCCTATTCTATCAAGTGGGTACCACTCAGTGTAAGGAGAACTGGAACCCTATTTGATAGGGGTGTACCACTCAGTAGGTAGAGGAACTATTCCCTAATTACATAGGTTGGTACCACTCAGTAGACAAAGGACCCACACCCTAATTCCAAAGGGGGTACCAATTAGTAGATAGAATACCTACACCCTAATTCCATAGTGGTACCACTCAGTAGATAGAGCACCTATTCCGTAATGCCACAGGAGGCACCACTTAGTAAAAATAGTACTTTCACCCGAGTCCATTAGAAGGTACCACTCTAATGATCCTTCCTGATCATTTCCATTTTCAATCACCACCTAAAGGAGTGTCACACTTGGAACACTTTACATCGTATCTCAAAATCCACTATAAATGAAACCATCAAATTATATATAGAAAAGAAATCTGGATATGCTACCCACATACCAAAATCCAATTCCAAATGAATGAAACATGAGAGGTATAATTTTACTCAAAATGAGGGTAGACGACGTTTAATGGGACCCACATAGTGTGTGGTCTTACTTTTCTTCATAATAGTGTCCTTTTCTAGTACACCACTTACTGCACATGTATCACTACAAAGTGTGTAACGGGACTACATAGCATGCCTCAACTACTTGGGGTCCTTCCCATGGTCCTAGCAGTGTTCGTGTACCTTGGCTATGTCTAGGTATACTGGCTGTGTTCCTGGTTGTGCCCCTATCTATGTACTCCCATAGTACACACTGGTTTTCCAGCACCGGGTCACATAGACTGTGGGGGTCCCACAGAGCATGTGATATTTAACTTACCTGAAAAACCTAGCCATCACAACTATGGGTCTATACACCATGTGTTCTTGTTTCATCAAGTTTTAATGCATGGAATGGTTTTCACTTAATGGTTTGATTTCGGGTGGTTTTAAGGTCTCTCTCAATTACTCACATTGGGTTTTACACTTTTTTTTATCTTTCTGAGAAACTCCCAATTGTTCCCCCATCCATAGCTGGGTACAGACCTACTTTCCAATAGCTGGCGGTCATCTTTGTTTTCAGGCCCAACGACTCTTGGGGACTCTCTTTGGTCGAGAGGATGGGAATTAGGGATCATCACACACTTTTTTTGGGGAATTTTTTCCCACTATGGGACTTTGTTATAGATTTAAGATATGTTTTTGAAATACTTCCTAGACCCTGATACGAGACTAGTTAGCCCCATATCAATGAATTGATTATGAACATTTATCGATAAGAATGATGGAATGCATAACACAAGTTCTTTATCTCTCTATTATTAATTTATGATGCATTGGGTCATGGCCATGTTCAAGCACCCTAGAGTTTATTACTGTCTAGGGAGATGGTTGGTGTCTTGGGTATGGGATTGAACCTATATGAGACATCCTATGTATCTTGTTAAAATAGGAATCAAAACCCATGTAGTTCATTTGACATAATTTAAGGTTGTATGACTATACCCATCCATGAAATTTTACATCATATGGTAAGGATGTGAATATTGGGCTCAGAACTCAATGATTCATCCTATGTATCCTTTTTAATATAGGTATTAGAGTCGGTGTAGTTCTTGTGATGTGTGTTTATGTCCTGAGAGATTTGACAATAGAGGCCCCGGGTGGGACCTATGCATCTGAGACTACCTTGGATTTATTCATCAGGAATATGTCACTTTGAGTGAAGATGAGATGTAATCATGATTATATCAATATGATAGGCCCACACTTGGGGAAATATCTATAGGCTTTTGATACAATCATCACTAGTGTCTAATACCACATGATCCATGTTTGGTGTGAGAAATAGGAGGTATCGGTAGATTCTTCTCATTGTATGAGATAATATTCATATGGGGATTACAAATTAGAGTTTCCATTTTGGAGGCATGGTTACCCATATTTGAAAGGATATGGTATGGATCTTATGATTTAGGAAGGCATCCTACATATCTCAGTTATAGAGGTAATCCTAGTTCCTGTAGTTCAATTTATCCCTAACCTGCTGCTGGGTTTGAGGTACTTGAGGGAATGATTAGGGTTTATACTTAAAATGATGTCAATGTGTGGGTATCCTTATCATCTATCGATAGATAAGGAATAATGGAAGACCTAATGGAGTATTTAACCCCTTAAGTTAGAAATTCATGGGACAAGAATAGACTTACACCAAAGTGGATGCCTATTGGAGCTCGGGCAATAGAAAGGCATCCTACGTATCCTGAATAGGGAAGGAATCATAGTTATAGAAATTAATTTTTCCCTTATCCCACTGATAAGCTATGGTGGATTATCATGTTTGGATATACTATGTCTATCCCTGATATTCTAGGAATTCTAGGGGGTTATACCAAGATGGATGTCCTATTGATCGTGGATATATTATATTATGTCGGTAGTTTGGTATTACACATTGAGACTACCTAGTTGGTCATTAATTTTCCTTTAAGGCTTCCCAACTGGTCGTGGATTACACTATGAGTCTGCCCGATTGGTATAGTAATTCTTTATTACTCTAGCAGATTAAAGAGAGGTAATGATGACCATGAGTGGTATGTTCGAGAGGATGACATCGACAAGGTCACATGAGTTCATGGACTTAACTCATATATGAAACTTCCATTGTAAAAGGGGGATGTAGCCAAAGGATCCTGACTAGGGTATATATGGAATGATCCCAAATAATCCTTCCATAAAAATTGGGCATGTCATAAGGTATTTTCCTGACATGTATCAGATGTCTTCTGGACATGTCTTGATGACCTACTCGATATGTTGAAGCCCTGATTTGATATCACAGACACATCCAAAGGCATCTTCCTAATCAATTAACATGACTTAGAATCCTTCACATGGATAAAGAGGATATGTATGAGATGCTTCACATAACCAAAGTAGGGATATCTGGGGTCTCACGCATGATCAATTGGTTTGTATCAGATGTCTTTTCCTGAGTGGAGAGGACATATAAAAGGGGTTTAAATAATCAAAGAGGTCATGTATGGGGTCTTTTGTATGATCAAAGTAGACATAACCATATGATTTCAAATGATGAACCTAATTTGTCCAGAGTCTATCTAGTGACAATGAGGTCATGCTAATGGGATATCTCCAGATAAACTTGTCTTGTATTCATACTATCACATGAAAATACCACCACGTTAATAGGTGATAATATGATTATGTAAACATGTAAATGTACCCTTAGTATGATAAAATTAAATTGTCTAGGACATCTTAGCATGGTCGAGGTAGAAAAATACAAACTGGTTCACATGCTCGATATGACTTGGCATAGTTTTGTTTCCTAACAATGCAAATATGTCAATGTGCTATCACGAGGTCATCTCAACTTGTCTTTAGACTGTCACATGACAATGGTGACATGTTAATCAACTATCATGAGGTCAACCCAAATTTTCCAAGGCATGTCTCATGACCATCATGTCATGTCTAAGTCCATCCAAGGACATTGTAGGTCCCATGAGGACTCTTGTGGTCATGTTTCCTTAAACCATTCATGTGGTGGGGTATTGAAGATATGTTTAGGATCTTTAACCCATACCAATGCCAAAAGTTCACATCCAAATGGATCATGCCTTATGTTTATATGGGTGAATATTTTTTTTAGGTGAGAGGATGAACACCTGAGGGTTTTATTTATACTGCACCTCACAAGGTCTTGTGTGGTTGATCCCCATGAAAATCCCATGAATCCCATGACTTAGAAGGGGTTTTGTGAAGGATTATTCAACCTCAAGCGTTTTTTTGTTGATTCCATATATACTAGCGAGGGAATGTATAACATGAAGAGGGTACATAACCCATGGGTCGCATATCCTCTCTTGCATGGAGAGGGTGTCCATAGGGGTGCTACATTTCAAGGCGACCATTTTTAAGGCCACATAAAAGAATCATGAGATATAGAGAATCCAGGTAGTTTAGGAATGAGAGGAAGTGTTATGAGACATATATCTTAGCCTTCAAAGAAAAATATGGAATTCTGCATGATTGGGGGTTTATGAGGGAATCTCACGCTTCATACAGCTTTTTTGTTCATGGGGTTCGCACATCTTCAACTAAGGGTCTCATTATGGTCAATTCTATCATGCTATAGATTTATGAGGATGTTTTCAGGCCATAATAACTATGTCTATAGTTTCATGATCATGGTATATTCATGATACCTGAGGATGAAATGTCTGTCGGTGAAAAATCATTGGCACAAGTATGGGAACCATGCATATTCCACAGATCGTATTATTGCGTCGCATTAGGTTCCATCAATCATGAGATCATGTGACATAAGAAAATGTTGTTCAGGAGGCCAGGTTGGTGAGTTAAGAGGGAATGTACACTATGGTTTTCTTCATGGGTGATGACTTGTACTGAATACAAGGTTCATGTCCACCGTTATTCCAATGAGTAGTTCACATGTGATCAAATTATTCAAGGGGAATTACATGAGACTGTCTCACTACACCCTATAAATTCTTGATTGGGAATGAGGTTTGTGCGACATGGACATGCATCTGTGGGAGTTCACAACCTCTTGGAGATACTGACTCTCAAATTATTCACATGAGGTTATTTTTTAATGTGATTTTGTGATCCTATGTTGATGATGTGAAGAGTTTGTATGAGGACTTATTGCAGAAACTTATTATGAGATGGGCCCATAATTTACCTAGAGAATATCTTTAGTGGAGATAGCAATCCCACTCCACCTCTCCGCCTTGCTTCTTTTTTGGAGTCCTTTCTCCTTCACCTTGCGTGTGTTTTTATTGGATGAGGCTCTCTCGGAAGGTACTAGTATCCTTAATCAAAGCTCACCATGGATCTTGTTGGATTCCATGGAATTGCATGGAGATCAGTGAAATACTAAATATAGCAGTGATATTGATCACTGATTGATCATGCGATAGGTGTCTTTGAGTTTCCATATCAAACCAGTTGGTGTAGGAGGTTGAAGATGGAGGTCCTTCGGTGCATGGGACCACTGAGTTTGAATTAGAGAGGTACAAAATCAAATTGTGTTTGAACTCGTGAGGAACTGGATAAGAGTGGATGGATGGGATTATTAGAGTGTGTGGTTAGATAGTGGTGATTGTTAGGAGGCATTATCAGACGATCCATGTTTGATCACCGTGAAAATATCATGCCCCACAACAAAATCTCATGTCCCCTTTCCTTAGGTATATAATCCATTCAGTGATTTTCCTTGGTTCGAGCTGGAAATAGGGTTGACACCCATACCATATGCATCACATCCACCCTAGGATTTAATCCACCTAGATTATGGCTTGGTCTATGTGTGCACCTATGGGATCATGAACCAAAGGCCCTATACATGGTCCCAGTTGCCTCTTGTAGGGTCTATGCTCCTCTGCTAGTCCACTGGCTAGCCCAAGATGACTCCCACTAAGTTTGGTCGACCTATGGTTCCACATGGTCATGTGCTAAAATTTTCCTTGTTGTTTGTTATTTATTTGCCTTATTTTTTGGAAAAGGGTACAATGAAAACTACTATGAAAAAAATTATTAGTATAATATAAGTGTACCAAAGTGTATCTATTTAAACCCCAAGCCTCAATGTATGCCATTTCCAAGTATTACTCTAATGTGTTTCACGGTCCTTGAATATTTGATGGAAAAGTGCTAAACTCATAAATATTAGTGTTACAGAATCCCCCCCTTATAATGAGATTCTTCGGAATGAAAAGAATTTGATTCTAAGGTAAACATAGAACAATTTTATATACATCTAGATATCTGATGATCCATGATACTAAACTTCCTGAGAGGAAATATTCCATGAATGACTGAGGAAATCTCCAGTGTTATGAAGATGATACCTCTGGTCACAAATTCATGGTTGAATAAAATATAGGAAGTAACTTTGACTCAAGGCATGGACACCACAAAATTGGAATGTCTATGTACTCTAGAATGGAATAGGGATTGGGTGGAATGTAACTTGAATCTAGATCCAAATTAAAGTATTTGGATGTCACTACATATCCCATGAGGATGGTAATAAATTCAAACATAGTTGTAGATCCAGATCATACTTAGGAGGAGGAATGCCACTATTTTATGATGATAAACCGAGTAGAGGCCCATGTTCTGGTGGAGATGTTGATTAGATATTCCACAATACTCATCTTTTTTTGTAACACCAAATAGATATAATTACCTGGATTTTAGTTATTGACTTACAATAGGTTGATCTTTGATAAATTTTCATGATTTCCCATTGACATGAAATTTTTCATTGATGTACTTTCTCCAGCAGTCTTGAGATTATCTGATATACAAGGACAATTTAGGAAATATATCCTTCCTGAAGGTAAAATGATCTAACTTCTACCTATTTCAGGGGACTTAGTGAGCATAACTTTATTTTTTAGGGCCATATGGTGGTCCTCACAAGCTCTTTATTTATTTATTTACTTTTCCTTAAACTTATTCCTAAGATTCACATGGAGGAAGAATTAGTGGGAATGGACTTGTATTTTGTTTAGGTAACCTTCTTACAGGTTTATTACCTGACATGTTTCTATGCCTCTTCCATTTTATATATTCACAACATTTCCAAGATCACACAAAGTACATGTCCAATGAGCAGAGACTGGAATTTTTCCCAGGATTCCCTTATCAGATTTTCATCTTGGATAGTACCAGATATCTTACTATTTTGAGGTACTTACATCTAGAACATCATAATTATATATTTTAGAGTATTTTAGACCATACCTTTGATGTGCTGTATCATAGGGTATTTGATATTGAAACTTTGGTGTATTGAAGTTTAAGGTCTTCTAGCTAAGACCTTTGATGTGTTGTAGTTTAATGTCTTCTATCTTGGACCTTTGAGATGCTACATAGTTTAAAGTCTTAATGATAGGTATTTATGGAATATAGGATTGGTAGAATAAGGATGAATAAAAAAACTATAGGGTGCTGAGTTCTACCATGGTGTCACTAGGGATCATGAGGATTGGATTTCCTTTATTTCAAGAAGGGTATTCCTTTAGTTGGTGGGTTAAATCCCTTATGCATCGATAGAATCACCAAGAAAAAAAAAGGTCTCTACACATTTTCAAGGGATATGAAAGACTTATGCAGGTAACATGGTCAAGGGAAAATACTAGGGAATCTAGGCCCACCTGGATTGTTGGGATGTGGGTGATGTAAGTCACAATCCAAAAATCTGATCCAAGTAATGTGGGATGGGGTAGAAATGCTGGGTATGTACCTTAACACTATGAGGTGTCAGGTTCCACCATGGTGTCATTAAGGCTCAAAAGGATTATTAATCCCCTTATACTAGGACAATATTTCTATTTTTAGTTGGCCCAAGCCCCTTTTAATTAGTATCAAGGACGAAGTGATAGATATATTTTCCTTTCCAGGGTCTATGAAATATTCGTGAAGAATCAGGTGTCTAGATGATGAAGTTGGGTATAAAAAGAAGGCTATATAGGAAGGATTTTGGAACCCTAGGATAATTTAGCTCTAATAGAAAATATCAATCTCAACACCCCATGGGTTTGAATCATGAGGTGTGGGACATCAAAGGTTCATGAATGGAGTGTCACATTCCATCTTTGAGAAAGGGTACAAGACATGGTGACATAACTTTGAGGGTGTGAAATCCACTTGAATCATCTGGTATGGAGATTTTAAATCATAGTTACAATTGATCAGGTCTAGATTAACAATATAGGATAATCATTCCATGGAGAAACTAAAATAAAATGGGGTTTTAAGTTCTACTGTTGTGATTCTAGGCTCATAAGGATCAGAAAGCCCTTTATGTTGGGCCAAGATGTCTCTGGTCTATGGGTCTGAGCACTTTTATATCAATAGCATGGATGATAAGAGAGATATATTTTCTTTTCAAAGGTCAATGAAAGTTTTTCAATGACCCAAGTCACTCTAAATCATTAAGATTGATTTAGGGAGAATTTAATATTTGATAAGGGTTAAAGCACACTAAAAATTGTGCCATCTCCTAGAGAACATATTCTCTTAGTGAGGAAATGTAAAAAATAATTTCTATAAATTTTCCTAGACTAAAGGGTACAAAAATAATAGATTGTATTTTAATAGGGATAAAAATTAGACCCCATTAGATTGTGCCTTTTATTTGTGCCCCAATTTTTTCCTAGAATCTAGAGATGAAGAGTTTAGCAAGTAAGGACTTGAAATTTTCTTAGGTGGCCCTTTGCTGGTTTTCAACCTGAAAAGTTTTGTGTCTCTTTCAATAGAATTTTATGTTCTAATGATTTGAACCATTATAGGGTAGATTTTAAGTCCCCAAAACTTTGACCAAAGTGTGGGAAGTTTAAGGTCATGACACTTATGTACCTAATATGGGAGATGTTACAAAAGAGACTAATTAGGATGCCCATGGTCAAAAGTACTCAAAAATACTTATGATATAGAGTTGAAAGTGTAGTAAATCATGGATCAAGGTTTTAAAGTTATGAGTGATGACATGGGACAATAATTATTGGGATAAACTAAAACAAAATGGGGTTATAGGTTCTATAGTGGTGATTCCAAGCTCATAAAAAATCAAAAATCCCTTTATACTGGGTGGAGATTTCTCTGGTTGGTGGGTATAAGACATTATGTATGGATATCATGGTCAAGATGAGAGATATATTTTCTTTTTAAAGGTAAATGAAGATTTTGTGGTAACTTGAGTTGATAAAGACATGAAGTATGATGTATAGATTGAGGTTATTAAAAAGATTATGGAATCACCTTGTTCTATGGTTAACTGGGGTAAGGATCTTGTGGTCATTTGATAAAGAAGGATGATGGGTGATGGTTTTTCCAATTTTACATAATGTATCAGGGACATACTTTCCTCAGTACAGTTTATGGTCATGAGGTAAGGATGTACTTCCATACAATTTAATGTAAGGTGGTAATAACGTACTTCAATTAAATTTAACATTATGTGGTAAGGATATTCAAACTGACATGAAAATGGGAATGGTGGTTGGACCCAAGGACGAAAATCTATGTCACTACATATCTAGTGTCAATAGGAATCAAGCCACACACAATTATTGGAATCCCATGCAGTTTAGTGTCTTTTGGTAACGACGTAGATGAACTGATGTGAAAATACATAAATGTTGTGGTTGGGCCCAGGGGTTAAAACCTCAGCATCACTATGTATCCCACAATGATAGGAATCAAGCCATACATAGTTCTTAAATGGGAAATAATATATGTAGGTATGACCCATACATAGAGTTGTTGATAAAGTTACTTGCATAGGTCTGACCCATACGCAAATGGGGGTTGTATTTATATTTATTTTTTATGACTAGTCTCAGAGTTGGAAATTCCAGAATCACTACATATCTGGTGAGGATAGGAATCAAGTCACACAGATTTATTTAAAGAGAAAATATCTCTTCATATGTCTGTCCTGTATGGATTGGTGGACATTATTTTCATATATTTTTGTATTTGAACCAAGGATTGGATATCTAGGTGTCACTATGTATCCTTTGTAAATTGGAATCAAGATACATGTAGTTCTCAAGGAACCGTGTAGTTTTAAGGTCATGTAAAATGGAAGAAAATGGACCATCATGAAAGAGTGGTAGTGTTGCAACTGGGCCCAAGGGTGCAATCTTGAGTGTCACTACATATCACATAAGGACAAGAATCAAGCCACACATAGTTCTGAAGGAACCTTATAGTTTAACATCATGTTGAAAATACATTGACCATGTAGTTTAATGTCATGTGGAAAAGACTCATGGTTTTCCTTTTATTGTCTTGCATTCAAGTTTTTGATGGACCTGTTATGTGCCTTAATTCTTTTATCATGAGGAAAATCCCTTATTTTAATTCCTAAGATCACATGAGCTATTCTCGGTGTGAGAAAAAAGGAATAAAAAGGGTTTCCCCATAATGCATAGATAGTTGAGGGTACAACAAGGGAATTTTGTATCATGTAGTGGCTAGAACAAGATATAGGATCGAGGCATCCCAATGTATCTCATTGGAAAAAAGAATAAATCCATACATAGTTCTAGATGGGTCGTGCAGTTTAACATCATGCGGTAAGGATGTATTCCGTGTAGTTTAATATCATACAATAAGGAAATAGATGAATCAACATAAAAGAAGAGGGAATATTATAGAACTATTCAACTTAACATCATGCAGAAAGGATGAATATTCCCATACGTGAACGAAGATGGATGTCATGGTCCCATTTGTTTATTATCATGCGGTAAGGATGAGAGATGTCGTGTAGTTTAATGTTTTGCTGTCAGGAGACACTGGTGTAGTTTAACATCATGTAACCAGGATGAAATTGTACATTTTAACACCATGTAACTAGGATTAGTGCTAAGACACTACATTGATGTGGACACCCATATCATTCTTCTATGCTTGATACAGAATATTACATCATCCTAATCAGGATTGGTCAAGATGATGGTTTTATTAGAAAATGTGTTGGTGAAAACATTATGTGATCGGGGAACATGATGCAATGTGATCGGGGAACATTATGTGAGAGAGGCCAATTTTTCCTTTTTGATGGTGTATTCTCCATTGATATGATTTATCAACAATTTTGAGTCCCATTTTTTGTCTAGGTAGGCTATGTGTAGCTTTAGGACTAGTTCTAATCTAGTGATAAGGGTTTGATACACATACTCGTTATTTGTGTAGCCTTCGAACAAAGAGAAAGAGCAATGTAGAGCTGTTTTGTTGGGAGAGACAAGTAAAATCTATAGAACAATCCTATTGAACTTTAATTTTTCCATTATTTTTATGATAGTACTTTGGTAAGCACCATCAAAGTATATCTCCCATGTCTAGAGAGTGTCATGGCCATATAAAACCACCTTATCTGGAAACTTGGTGTCCATTGGTGTATTTTCTAGGGCAGGGTGTGCTACAAGGAAATCAGCTAGGGCTTGTCCTTTCAATGACTTATATGATACAAACTAAATGTCTTATTATTGATGAATGACTTTCCATAAGGAAAGGATCCCATTCAACAAAGGGTGGCCAATGATGTACTTGATAAAATCAATACAAGATACCAGATGGACTTCATGGTGCTGCAAGTAATGCCTCATCTTTTTCACTGCAATGATGAGTGCAGGGTAGTTCTTATAGACATTATAATATCTAATCTCAATACCTAGAATCATCCATCTATGTCTTGTAAAAATTCTAATATGGCCACATATAAGATGAGTGGAATCCCTTCCACTAAAGGCATTAGAGCCACTGGGTGATTCAGGTACTACTTGATACATTTGAATATTTTTTGATAGTCATCATCCTATCTTAACGTGGATGATGTTGGAAAGACATATTGGGTATTAAACTTATTAAAAAAATTGGATTTGATCAACTTATCAACTTCTAACTCTACATTGGTGGCATGAGAGGGGTTCATCCTCCTGGCCACATGCTTGAAGCCTTGATGCTCATCAAGTAGTCAGAGATGGTGTGTAGTCACATCTAGATCCAGTCTGAGAATTTATGTGTAGTTACACACAAACTCATATTAGTTCTTCTTAAGGAATTTGATATACATATATTTCTATTAGAGGGGCATGGAAAAACTAATCAGATTATGATGCGAGACTTCTTATGTCCTTAGGTTTATCTTTTTGAGCTCATCTATAGTGGTGGAGACACCATTCTCGAATGATGGAGGGGTGTTTCAAAGATCAGTCCCATATTCATCTATTTCTAATCATGTGGAGACATTTACATATGAAGTTGTAAATCTAAGAGATTATCCATTACTATTAGGGTGATAGAGGCCATGAGAAGATACATTATCATTCCTTGTTTCCTGATTCATTTTAGAGAGATTCCATAGTTTATGGTCCTTTATAATGTCACTGAGGATATGTGGGTCTTGAACCCCTAGTATTAGATTTGTAACCTCGACTAGATCTATGTGGAAAATATAGTCACCATTGATCATACTCCAGGGATTCGTAGGGATGGTCTATAAGCCATTGGGAGATGTAATATTTATATCATCATCCACCACTGGCTGCTTACCTCCCTTATTGTAGAAATATAATTTAGTATATGTGGCTCCACAAGTCTCAAAGGGGGAATTTTCATAATATAGTATGACAACCTCCCCATATGATGCTTATGATGTTTTCCAGAGATTGAGATGCCACAAAGTTTATCGTTCTGTGACCAGGATGTGTTCTGTATAATTTATCATCATGCAGTATTGGTTGGATTATCCAATATATAGGATCTAGGCGTCCCTAAATATCTCTTTGGAAATGAGAATCAATCCATACATAGTTATAAAAAACCCATGTCTTTTAATTTCATGTGTAAAGGACATGATCTATGAAATTTAATGTCTTATGGTTAGGATGATGGACTTGCAATTTAATGTCTTGTGGTAAGGAAATTTTCCATGTAGTTTTAACTTCATGAATGGAGGACATGATCCATGCAGTTTAACATCTTGTGGTGAGGATAATGGCCACACAGTTTAATATCTTATGGTAAGAACATCGGTTGTGTAGTTTAACATATTTTTTCAACAGAAAATATAAGTAACCTATTAGGGGAGTGGATCTTATGAAGGAGTTTGAAAAAATATTATGTATATTTTATGAGTTTTGGGATCTTTCAAATCTATAAATCCTACAAAAACTTATTCTTACGACCAATATTCTAGACAAAATAGATCTATATTGTGTGCCTAATACATCTATGGTAGGGGAAATTATTGTCATGGACTATCAAACCTGCCTTGTTCGACTTCCTCATTATTGGGAGTTCCATCAAAATGTTCTTCATGGTGTAGTAAAAATACTTGGATATGTTTTTTGTTGGGAAAGAGTATGTTTTTTTTCAATATTTATTTGAAAGAAAGTCTCTTATCCCTAGGAGGAAGGTGGATCATGCTCTCCTTGTAGTGATCAGATGATTAGATTGGGGATCTAGCTGTTAGTGATTCCAATATCCTCATGTCCATATACTCTTGAATCCAGTATTTAAAGGACAATCAATCCTTTATTTTGTGTCCAAGATGTTTATGGTAGGTTCAATGGGTTTGATGTCTTACCAAACCTACCTCACTCAACATTATAATCCCCATGAGCTCTATCAAACCATTCTCAATGGCATACTTGAAATACCTGGGGATACGTTTTGATCAGAAGGAGTACACTTTTCACTTTCTATCTTTAAGAGATGGGTGATCATGCTACCTATCCCACATGTTATCTATACCACCACTCGCATAGGTGACATACTAAGTCTAGATCCCATGATATAGAGTCATATTACTTATTACTTCTAGGTTAGGGGTTAAAGCATTGGGGGTCTTGGATAATAAATATGCTTCCTATTGATTAAAAGATATCAACTCTCCTGGAGGCTTTGTGGAAACATCTAAAGGAAAATGATCTCTTAAATATCCTCGATGAGAAGAAGGAAAATATAGAAATTCTACCAACCCTATGGGATGGGTGTCTTGGAAATATAAAACTTCCCCCAGCCTTGTGGGCTGGGGTGAAGGGGAACACTTTTTTCGATTTTACTTGATGAGGGGATGAAAAATATGATAATACCCCCAGCCCTGTGGGTTAGGGCACTTCTCTACAGGGTGAGATTTATTAAGTAGAAATTGGTACATCATAATAAGTTATAGATCTCAAGAATATTCCCACAATAATTTCCTAGAGATCCATATTCTCTTGTTGGAGTTGAGTGATCTGTTCTTCTACCAAAATTACATTGTCATTCTCAAGCGATTTGCTAGATGGATCCATGAACACACCTTTTCCTATATCGATGTTAGGGTGAGTAGATTATTATGTGAGTTCTAAAGTAGAAGAAAAATATTGAATACAATACCTCCACTATATGTATGTTCCATTTTTATTACCCTCTGAAATAACAACATGGTATGTAACACCTTCTGTAGATGCTTGAGAGATACCGTTGAGCCTTTCTCTCCTTGTGCTGGTGGAAGGAGATAAGCCAAACTACTATGACTCAGTTGAATGAAATAAGGTATGATTTTACTATGTAGAATAATGCTTATCTAGATCATATGATGATCTTGTGGATCTGATTGATATCGTATTGATAGAGAAATAAGCAGGCTAGTGCTCCTCCTCAACAGAGTATCTCGTTTGACATGCCTGGTATACTGTTTGAGGGGTCAATGCCCATGGTACCATTTGAGGGGTTGGTTCCCATGATTTAAATGATACAATGGTAAAATATTGTTAATGTTATTCCATCCCTATGGGTTGGGGTGCTCCATGAGATTCCTCAATCACTAAGGCTAGCTGTGATGATGTTTGAGGCTCCTGGCTAGTGATGATACAAGATTGATTCTAGGAAATCATTAGGATACATTGGTGGATCCCAGATAGATTGGAGGTAGAAAGGATATAATATCACTCTATATCATTTTGATACCCTTGGTGGGATCTCCTATCAGGTATCCCAACTTAGAAAGTTGTGGCAAGTATAACCTCCTCTATAGCTCCTTGTGGAATCATGGCCTTATGTTGAGGATAATGATCAAAAAGGATGGGAGCCCTCTTAGGTAGCTCTCAAGTGACTGATTTTTCATGTTGACTATCCTCATCCACCTCCTTGATGTGGGGGAAGGCATGCATTTATTTTCTTTAGGGATAGGCTCCCAAAGTGGTTAAATGTGCCAATAAGGGCCCCTTCTTCTACTATGGCCCATCATGGGAAAGAAGAACGATAGGAAATCATCCTTTTAAAGGATTCATGAGATGATTAAAAATCCAAGATATAAGTTTTCATGATCTATTATTGGACCAAGATGTTCACCAACTGATACAAGAAGTGATGTGTTGGTGACAATGTATGTTGATGCCTCAAGATCAAAGTATCTTGTCCAACAATCTCAGAATCCATTGCCACATTTGGTGATGTAATTTTGATTTAAAGGAATATTAATAAGTAATGGACAAGGAAAATAAACACCTTATTAGTTAATAATCATATATAAGAGTACATGTTTGATAAATAACTTTCAAAGTTAAAGTATAAAGTAGCCATCCCTTATTTTTACAAAAGTTTTAGTGGGGTTAAAAGAAATGTATTAGGTTCTCCATCTATTGTGAAATGAGCACAACATAAACTATCCTAAAGAGTACTAGACAACCTATCCTTTTTTACCCATGAAGGGAATGACATATTTAAAGGATTCACATAGGGTTCACCATTTTTGTTTTGTCGGGTTTTAAGGTGTAGAATGGGTTTTGCTCGATGATTTCAATTATGGGTGGTTTTAAGGCCTCGCTAAATTGCTCGCATTGGGTTTTCTATATGTTTTTTATTTCCAAAAAAACTCCCAATGATTCCACAATTTTGATCTAGTTACTAAAATTATTTTCAAATGCCTACGTTCATCTCAGTTTTCAAGCCCGTTGACTCTTGGGGACACACATTGTTCGAGTGGATGGGAGGTCGGGCACATCACACCCTTTTGGGGGGAATTACTACATACTCAGATAATCACTTATATATTTAAGATATGTTCATGAAATCCTTACCATATATCGATATGGGACTTGTTACACCCATTTAAATGAGTTGATTAAAAACATATATTTATAGGAATGATGGTGTGTATATCACATGTTATCTATAGCTCTCTTATTTATTTATGATGCTTTGGGATGTGGCTATGTTCAAGAACTATGAGGTTTATTACAGTCCAGGGAGATGGTTGGTGTCTTGGAGATGGGATTGAATCTCCATGAGGTGTTCTACATATTCTGTTAAAATAGGAATCAAAACCCACATAGTTATTCTAACATAATTTAAGGTCGTATGACTATACCCATCCATGAAGTTTTACATCATATGGTAAGGACATGAATATTGGGATTAGACCTCAATAAGGAATCCTACATATCATTTTTAATACATGAATCAGAGTCCAAATAGTTCTTGTGATGGGCTTCTGTGTCATGAGAGATACAACAATAGAGGCCCCAAGTGGGACCTTTGTATATGAGTCTGGCTTGAATTTCTTTTTTGAGAATAAAACCCTTTGATTAGAGATGAGACATTATCAGGCTTACATCCCTATGATGGGACCACACTAGGTGAAACATAAACATGCTTTTGATTCAATCTTCACTAGTCTCTAAGACCACATGATCCATTCTCAGTGTGAGAAACAAGAGGAAGAGATAAATTGTTATCATTATATGAGAGAATATCTGTATGGGGAATATATATTAGATTTTCCCTTTGGGAGGAATGTTTACCCATATTATGGAGGATGGGGTATGGAGATCGGGCCTTAGAAAGGCAACCTATGTATCCCAATTATGGTGAGAATCATAGTTACTATGTTTACTTAATACCAAATTCACTAATGGGTTTGAGGTACTTGAGGGTATGATCGAGGCTTATACTTAAAATGATGCCCATGTGTGGATCTCCTTCTCATTTTCTAATAGATGATTATGAGTGGTAAAACTAGGAGAGGATTTAACCTCACAAGTCATGAATACTTGGGATAGGAAAATACATACACCAAAGTGTATTCCTATTTGATATTGGGAAATAGAAATGTGTCCAACGTATCTTGAATATGGAAGGAATTTGATTCCACATAGTTCTTTTTATGGGAATTTGTTTCATGAGAGATATGAAAATAGAGGCCATATGTGAGATTTATGCTTATGAGACTACCTTGGATTTATTCTTCATGAATATTACCCTTTGAGTGGAGATGAGATATAATCAGGATTACATCCCTATGATGGTCCCAAACTAGGGGAAATATCAACTTGATTTTGATTCAATCCTCACTAGTCTATAATCCCACATGATCTATGATCGTTGTGAGAAACAAGAGGTAGCAGTAGATTATTATCATTATATGAGAGCATATCTGTATGGGGATTACACATTAGATTTTACCTTTTGGGAGGCATGTTTACCCATATTATAGAGGATGTGTTATGAAGCTCGGGCCTTTGAAAGATGTCCTACGTATCCTGGTTATGGTGGGAATCAGATTTCTTGTAGTTTACTTCATCCCAAACCTGTTTATGTGTTTGAGGTACTTGAGGGAATGATCGAGGATTATAATTAAAATGATTCCTATGAATGGGTATCCTTTTCATTTGATGAGAGATGATGAATAATGGTAGAACTATGGGAGGAATTAACCCCATAAGTTAAGAATACTTAGGATAGGAAAGTACTTACACCAAAGTGGATTCATATTGGAGCTCGAGAAATAGAAAGGTGTCCAAAATATCCCGAATATGGAAGGAATCATAGTGTAAGCCCTGACCAATTGGGAATCCTCAGACATGTATGAGATGTTTCACATAACCAAAGTATATATGTCTAGGGTCTCGCACATGATCAATTGGATTAACTCAAATGTCTTCGTTTGAGTGGAGAGGACATGTCAAAGGGGTTTTCATAATCAAAGTGGACATGTTTGGGGTATTTTAAATGATTGAATTAGATATAACCATATAATGTCAAATGATCAATGTAACTTTTCTAGAGCCTATCATGTGACAATTAATACATGATAATGGGATGTCACCTGATCAACTTAGATTGTCTACAGTCTGTCACATGAAAATGCCGCCTTGTAAATATGTGATCACATGATTATACAGACATGTCAAATTTCTGTTAAAATGATAAAATTACATTTTGTAGGACATCTTCTCATGGATGAGGGAGAAAACTCCAAAGTGATTCATTTTCTCGATAGGACTTTTCCTAATCTTGTTGCCTAATGATACAAATATGTCAATAGGCTTTCATGAGGTCAATTTGGATTGTCTTCAGACTATCACCTAACAATGGTGACATGTTAATACACTATTGTGAGGTCAAAAAAACTTGTCCAATTAATGTATCATGACCATCATGGTATGTCTAAGGCCATCCAAGTACATCGTGGGTCCCATGGGGACTCTTGCGGTCATGTGTCCTTAAACCATTCATGCAATGGGGTCTCGCGAATATGTTTAGGATATTGTTCCCATCCAAATTCCTCAAGTTCACATCCAAAGGGATCATGCCTTAAGTTTATATGGATTCCAATTTTTATTAGATAGTATGATTCACACTTTAGGGGTTTCTTTGTACTACAACTCCTAGGGTCTCACATGATTTCTCCCCATGAAAATCATGTGACTCACATAACCTCAAAGGGGTATTTTGAGGGATTATTCAACCTCAATTGGGTATGTTTTGTTGAGGCTCTATATAATGGTGAGGGGTTGTATGGTATGTAGAGTGTGCACAACCCATGGGTCTCACATTCTCTCTTTCATAGAGAAGGTGTTTGTGGGGATACTACATTCGAGGCTTCCATTTCCAAGGCCACATACAAGAATCACGATATATGAAGAATTTGAGTAGCGTAGGACTGAGAGGAAGTATTAGGGGACATATGTCTTAGCCATCAAAGACAAAGATGGAATCCCCCATGATCATGGGGTTATAAAGTGATCTCTCACTTAATACAAATTCTTTGTTCATGGGGTTCACAAATCTTCAACAAAGGGTCTCGCGACGGTATCTGGCATCACACTAAGGATCCACAGGGATGTTCATAGGACAAGAAATCAATTTATAAGATTTATTTCTCGCAGTATATTCAACAGAACTGGGTTTTTCATGTCCTTCGGTACATACTCACAGGCACTAGTATGGGAACCACACATATTCCATGGCTCATATTATTGGGTCACATGAGGTTCCATCACTCATGTGATCACATGACCCAAGAGAAGGTTTTTCAGGAGGTATTACTGTAAAGTGAAGAGGGAATGAACACTGTGGTTGTCTTCATGGGTGATGTCCTGTACTGAATACAAGGCACATGTCTGCATCTATTCCAATGAGCAGTTCACATGTTATATCACGATTCTAGGGGAATTACATGAGATAGCCTCGTTGTACCCTAAAAATACTTGAAAATAAATGAGGTTTGTCTGACAAGGACATACATCCATGGTAGTTAAAAACTTATTGGAGATAAATACTCTAAAAATATTCACATGAGGATAATTTTTCTTGTGATCGTGTGATCTTATGGTGATCACTTGATCAGTTTGTACGAGGACGTCTCATTGTAGCTTCTTACAAGAGGGGCCCTTGATTTACTTAGAGAATATCTCCAATGACAATGGACAACCCACTATGATCCTCTACCTTGTTTATTTTCTTAATCCCTTATTTCTCCATCTCCCTACATGTGTTTTTATTGGTGGGAGAATGGTATATATAGGACACAAGAGGCTGATGGTGGTGATGATTTTTACGGGATGGAGGACATGTTGCACCCACGAGGCAGTGGAGGATTCATCACATGATCATTTCATATGATCATGTGAGACCTTTATTTTTATTCTATGGTGTTTTATGATAAAAAAAATCCAATTTAAATCAGATGAGAAATACATTGGAGGCATAAGGCTCTGTGGTCATAAATCGCTCGCGACCCCTTCCTCGATTAACTTCACTTTAGTTACATGATAAAATGATGATCATGTGATGGTTTTAAGAACTGGAGGAGGCTATCTTAGAAGTTATTGGTTTCCTTTATTGTAGATCACAATATCTCTTGTTGGCTTCCATGTAATTTCATGGCTATCAGTGAAATACTAAAGATGGAGGTGATATTGATCACTGATTGATCACGTGAGTGGTGTCTTTGAGTTTACATATTGAACCAGTTGGTGTAGAGGTTGAAGATGAAGGTACTTCAGCATGAGGGATCGATGAGTTTGAATTCACAAGGAATGGAATCAAATTGTGTTTAAACTCATGAGGAACTAGATTAGAGCAGATGGCTAGGATCAGCAGAGGGCATGACCAGATGATGTGGATCATTGGGAGGCATTATCAAACGATCCATGTTTTATCACCACAAAAAATATCACATCCCACATTGAAATCCCATGTCACCCTTTTCTTTGGTATATAATCCATTCCAAAGTTTCCCTTGGTTTGAGCTGGAAATGAATGTTAAAAATCATACAATATGCATAACTTCCACCCCGGGATTTGACCCACTGAGATTATGACTTGGTCTATGCACATTCCTGTAGGATCATGAACCATAGGCTCTATACACAGGGGGGGGGGGTAACTGCCTCTTGCGGGGGCTATGATCCTTTTCTAGTATGCCAACTCTCATGAGGCATGGTTGGTCCTCTTGTGGGTAGGCATGGTTAGCCTGTGGTAGAATTTTCCTGGCTAATAGTTAGTGGTTGACCTTAATTTTCAATAAAGGGAACAATGAATACTATTAGGAATAAAATTATTAGTAGAATATAGTGGTCCAAAAGTGTATCTCATTAAATAACAATCCTTCATGTTTTTCATTTACAAGTATTACTCAAATGTTTTTCATGGTTCTAGAATATTCAATGGTAACATGTTAAGTGCACAAACTAACCGCCTCTTGCGAGGAATATTCCCCTCTTCTAGTATGTTTACTCCCATTAGGCGTGGTTGGCCCTCTTGTGGGTAGGTGTCGTCGGCCTATGATATAATTGTCCTGGCTTCTAGTTAGTGGTTGAACTTAATTTTCAATAAAGGGAACAATGAAAACTAGTAGGAAAAAAATTATTAGTAGAATATAGTGGTCCAAAAGTGTATCTCATTAATCCTCAAGCCTTCATGTTTTCCATTTTTATGTATTACTCAAATTTTTTTTCATGGTTCTATAATATTCGATGGTAAAGTGTTAAATGCACAAATATTGGTACTAACTATTTTTTAGGCTACAAGACATGTAGTTGAGTTCTGTGTATACAGTACAGATCTGGTCTGTGCATTCCCGATCCATGCCTAACTCCATGAATCTTCCATTTGTCTAACCAAAAATAGAGTAAAGTTCCTCTAGAAATCGATTCTGGTTCTTTGATGCCTATAAATTGGATTTCTATCCATCACTAGAAGCCTGTATGAACTCACAATGCACCACCATATCATTGGCCATAACCCACTACCTCACCAGATTCTTGATCCATGGTGGAATCAACCACATCCCACAAAACATCCTAATATTTCATCTGATTGCTGATACATTCATTGCATGTGAATCTACTATGAATCCATGGGTTTGATCTCACTCAGTCCCACCCAGCAATAATCAAATCATGACCCCATGGTCAAATGATAGAGAATGTGAAGAACTATTGGGATAAAAGCATAAGAAAATGGTGTAATAATTTTTTCCAAGAATTATTGTCCAACAAACTAGATAAAGGATAATTAGGGTGATAAATAATTTCACAATAGATATTAAAAAAAATTAAATAGTCAATTTAATTTGTCGAGGGATCACACAAAGTTTTCATAAATCACTGATCAATAAGTATATTGATAATCCATGATTAAATAATTTAATAAAGAGGGAAATAACCAAAATTGATGAGTCCTACTTCAATTTAGGTCATTTTTTGATGAATAATGCACCTTCTAATGTAGGAGGAAGGTTTATTGCATTCCTTGTGCCTAAATTTGTCTTGATCTATAGGCTCATTGTCACTTGATCTTAATTCACCACCGAAAGGTAGTGGAATAATCCTCTCAACAATCCCAAGGTTATGTGGATAACCCTTTCAATTTACCGTAATATCATATTTAAAGAGAATTCATTTTTAGTTCATTTAAATTAAATAATTTAATTAATCAATTAATTTAATTTAAATGCACCCATCAATGGTATCTCTATCTTAATGTAGCACACCAAACAACTTTAGGTTGCACCATTGGTAAACCTCATGTTTTGGATTCATCCTTGATATAAAATTTTCGATCTGATACAACATTTAAGAGTTATCCCATTTTTCTTATAAAACTATGCATGCACAATATAAAATATATTTAATATTTTTATAAAATTAATCCTAGCGACACCTGGTCTTGGAGTTTTGTACTGTCTTAGCATATGGATTTGAAAATATATGTAGGTATATTTCAAAGTATTACAAGTAAAAAAGAGACTATACCTTATTCCCTCCTCAATATTTTCATCCTTGAAAAGAAAAACTATGAAAAAAGGTTTGGATATTGAGCCCGCATCTGGATCTCCCACTTCAAGGAGCTCTCTTACATACTCCCATACTACCACAACACATGAATAAAGGTGTTGGTCCATCCACACAGGATCCTATCATACCAATCCTCAATCACCATTGGGTGCTTCACAAATGTGTATCGATCCTCAATGTCCATCTCTCCCTAATTAATGATGTGCATGGGTCCATGCAAATATCTCTTCAACAATGAAACATGGAAGATTTTGTGCACCAGCTCCAACTGTGGGGGTAATGTGAGGTGGTAGTCAAACTCAAAACCCACAGAAAGATCTCATACAACCCAATGAAACTTAAGGATAAATTTCCTCCACTACATAATCTACAAAATTCTAATCATGGGTAGACTCTATGAAAAATGTGGTCTCCCTGATCAAACTACAATGGACTATGATATCAATCTGCATAATATTTATGCATGCTTTAGACTTTCCTCATCTACTCATGGATCACATGGACCTTCTCTATCATCCACTGCACTATCTCTGGTCTAATAAGATATTCCTCACAGATCTCAGTCTAGTGTAAGGAATACTTGCAGGGTCTCTTATATATGGCCTCAAAAGGTTCCATGTAGATAGTAGGGTGGTATATATTATTATAATAAAACTCCATCAAGGGAAAGTGATCCTCCCAAATATGGCCAAAGTATAACTTCCAAGACCTGAGAATATAATCCAACACCTGGATAGTGTGCTTGATCTTCCTATCTATCTAAGGGTGGAAGTTTGTAGTTATCCTTATTTGGTTCCCGAATGCCTCATGTAGGCCTCTGCAAAACCATGATGTGAACTACATATCATGATCAGAAATAATCATCAAGGGAACCCCATGATGGTGAATGATCTCAAGTACACACAACCACCCCAAACTCTCCATTAAACTCTGCTACTTGATAGAAAGTAAGTGTAATGACTTTTTAGGTTGGTCAACTATCACTCAGATGGAATCATGGACTCTCACTATCCATGGAAGCCCTATCACAGATTCTGTGGATATGTCATCCCATTTCCACCCTAGGATCTCAAGAGGCTGCAACAAACCTTCTGGAACTTGGTGCTCAGTGTTCACCAACTCACAGGTGAGGCACCTAAGAATGAACTCATCCATGCTACATATCATTCATGCCAAAAAAGCCATTCAAGGTCTCTATTTATCTTCACTACACTGAGATTTACAACCAAAGGATATGTGTGAAACTATCTCATTAACTCCTCCTGCATCAAGAGTGGAACCATTGTCCATCCCTGGAAAATGATGATGTGATTCATTCCTTTAGAAAATTCATCTGGTGAATCTCCTAAGGATATATTGTCATGTAATACCTCACATTTGATGTCTCCCAACTAGTAATCTCTCACAAATTAAAGTATTAGAGGATTCAACACCAATGACTAAAGAAAAATTGCACCCTTCTCTTCAACATGGGCCAACTACAAGGAATACAAATACTTATATGCCTCCTCCACTAAGTAAGCCTGGTAATTCCTTCTAAGGTAATATTCCACCAAGTTTCCCTTCCCATGAGTATATAATATCTCAAAATTTTAGTCTTGAAGAAAATCTAACCATATCCTCTATATCAGGGTTAGGTATCTTTGCGTGAAGACATACCTGATACTCTGATGGTTTGAGTAAACAATAAAGTGATCTCTCAGAGGATATTCCCTCCACATCCTCAGAGTTAAGACTACCACTTCCAACTCTTGGTCATGTGTCATGTAGTTATTCTCATGGGGTCTTAATTTCCTTAACCCATATTTGATAACTACTTTCCACTGCATCAACATATAGTTAAGCCCAAATCTAGATGAATCAAAATATACTATGTACTACATGCCCTCCTATTGTAGTCTCAAAAAAGGGAAACTATTCAACCTTATCCTTAACTCCTTAAAGTCTATCTAGAACTAATCACTCTAGGTAATCGGTTTTCCTTTCTGCATCATGGTGGTCAAAGGGATACAATCCTAGATAATCCTTCTACAAACCACATATAGTACTCTACCAATGAAATAATACTCTGCACCTCTAACAGGAGCTTGGGTGGATCCCAATGATTCACTACATCGACCTTCACTGATTTGATAGATAATCCATGATTAGAAATGATATTCCTTATAAAGTTAACCTTATGGATTCAAAAGTTTCACTCATAGATCTTACCATAAATCTGGTGTCCCCAAAGAAAGTCTTGGAACATCCTCAAGTTCTTTTCTTACTCCTCCTCTAATGTAGAGTATATGAGTATTTCATTAATTAAGACAAAAAAACAATCCAAGTACGACTGGAAGATACGATTCCTCAAATCAATAAACACAGTGGGGGAATTCATCACAATGAAAGGAATCACTAGGAACACATAGTTTCCATAGTGACATCGAAATGAAAAATTCAAAATATAAGTCTAAAAAACTCTCAACTGGTGGTATCCAGAACTGCAATCAATCTTTGAGAACCATCTCATGCCTCAAAAAATATCAAAGAGGTTGTAAATCCTAAAAAAATGGTAATTTTTTTTATTATGGATTAGTTTAGGATATGATAATCCAAGAAAAATCCACATCATATTCTCCCTTTTCATGAACAACATTAAAGCTACCCATAGGGACACACTAGGTCTGATAAAACCATTCTCTCGAAGGTCCTCTCACTACAACCTCATCTTCTAGAGATTTTTATGGGTCATATGATATGTTATTGAAGATATTAGAGCGGTACTAGGATGAAATTTGGAGAAAACCCCCCTCTCCCACCTCAAAGGTAGTCCTAGAACATATTTAGGGAATACAACCATAAAATCCTCCACAAATGAAGGATTATATATTCTTGAAGATACTTCTATGCTAAGGGACAAACTTTCCAACTGATGGGTAAAGGGTTGAAACCTCTTGATTGTAAAACCCACTCTTCCTTCCATGATATATCTCTTTCCCATGAAGGAGAATCTCATCCCATTAGTACGAAGGCATCTAACTCATCTGCAGTGACAGTCAGTCTTGGCTCAAACTGTGGACACCCAGTCCAAACCCAATATGACATCATAGGGTCTCATCATGATAACCAAAAGGTCCCATGAGAATAATTCTCCACCAAGTGATAGATCTCACTACTGGTAGATAAAAGATATAGAATAAGAATTCCTTATAAGAACTTCAAGACAAATATGATGGGATAAAGCCTTTACAAGGAGCTCTAACTCTCACACTAGAAGTAATGAGATGAAGGAATGAATCAGACTTGTGTAAACTACTACTGATTAATGAGTGGAATAAACATATATCATACCTATAATCATCTCATTTGGCAATGATTCATACACATAAATAGACTACAATTATCTGTGGCCTTGACTGCCATCTCCCTGAGCCTGACATGGGCTTCCTAGTGGCGGTGGTGGGAGTAGCTCATAACATCATCCATCACCCAAAAAATCTTATTGTTATAGCCCCACATGCTCTTCTACTAGATATTCCTCCATAGGGCCACCTTGAACCTTCTTGGGAGATCCTTGATCATGGTGGTGCCTCTTCCATGGTGGTTTATCCACTATCTATCTTCCCTTCTTAGTATTCCAGGTTAGGAAATCACATTCCATGTGACCTCGCCTATCACATGCATAGAACCTCCCCTCTATAGGCTACCTTGTTCCCCTCCGTGGTTCTTGTGATGCACAACCATGTGTCTGAGTTAAGTCATGGGGATGTATCCTACACTAAAACCCTTCTGAATGACACCTAGTAGCTTCTGTAGATGACTCGACACCATGAAACCCATTTCTATCTCCATCTATATGGATTCCCTCTAAAAATAATCTCTTTATCACCAAAACCCTCTCCAACAACAACATAAGTGGGAATTCATCAGGGCACCATACTGAAATAGATGTCTCTACGAAGACCCTACTCAAAATTCCCCCCCTGAAAGTAGAAATATCGATTCATGTCTATGGAGTATCGTGTAATGTTAGTGAACCTCATTGCATAGTCATAAACCACTATCCCTCCCTTCTATAACTCTATAAGTTACAGAATCTGAACTAAGTGAAAGCATGATGGGTAGTACTCCTCACGAAATAGTCATTGGAAGTTAGTTCATGAGACCATAAAATCCTCATGTATTTGTGTTAATATACTACACCAGTTTCCTGTTTCTCTATAGAAAAGGCTGGCTTCCAATGAAACCACCTAATCAACTAGTGTTCAGATAAGCTTGAAAAAATGGATCAACAACTCTAGCCAATCCTACACCTCTTGGGGATCTGACTCACCATGGAATCTAAGCGGCCTCTGGTTCTAGAATTTGTGGAGTCCACTAAGATTTCACATATCCCCTGCCTATCCTATTGGTACTATCTACTTCTTGATGGGTGGGGATACTTAGAGGAAGAATATCACATGATGTCCCCTAAACTGAGGCCTCATCACTCATCATATTGTTATCATGATCCATAGTCGATAACTTGGATGGATATATTTATAGAGTCATATTGAAAATTTAATTAAGACATACCATGGTCATATGATCATATATATATATATATATATATATAGGGATCTAAATAAAAAAGGATATTCAATGACTCAATCCTATATGATGCATGTACCAATGTTCCATATAACCAATGTCTTAGTATGCTAATTCAATAAGAAGGTAGTTAGAGTCCTGATGTATGGATAAATCAGCGGCCATACCGACATTAGGTTCCTTGGAATGTGAGTTTACCTCAAGGCACTTTGAAACTATTTCCCTAAGTTCTAATAAAATCATCATAAGGGGATAACTCAAAACACCATCCCAAGGAATGAACCACCTTTGATACCAATCTTTTATGACCCAACCCAATGAGGCTTGGGCCATAACTATCCCTAGACCGCCTCCATAGGCCATGGGATGGTGAAAAGCGATGAAATGAATAACTATTATTGGAGAAATTTTCTTAAGTACCCATACACACACAAAAAACCATCTCTACATTGAAATAAAGAAGAATAAAATAAAAGATAGTAACATTTATATTGAAAATCATGCATGTAAAACCTGTAGAGAGTAACAAAGTATGAAAATTTAATATGAAAAGAAAAAGGGAAAAAATACACACCCAACCAGAAAGATGACCCAACCTAAAAAATACTAGAAAAGTAAAGTTCTAAGATATCCCAGCTCTAAATCTCCAAGATTCAACCACCATACATGGTAAAATAAACTAGTGTATTCCTATGCTCTTTTGTAATAACCACTGATTAGTCTTATTCTATATAAGACATGACACATGTAGGAAAATCCCATAAATGGGTGAGTATATGCATACCTAGTGGATAGGCTAATCATAGGACAAAATATGAGTCCAAATACCATAGGGGGGGGGTAACACTCTGTAGATAGAGTAAATGCTTCCTTTTATTTTAGGGGTACCACTCTAATGATAATGTTAGATTACTGTCGTCATTGAGTGCCACATAATGAAGCATCACACTCAAAATACCTCACACCATATCTCAAAAGACACTATTATTTGCTCTATTGTGTTCTATTCTAGAAAAAACATTGAATAGGCTAGTCATAGGACAAAATATGAGTCCAAATGAAGGAGATATGAGAGGTAGAATTTTCTTAAAAAGGAGTGTACATGGTGTGTAAGGGGACCCACATGGTATGTGGTCCCACTCCGCTTCCTAACCATGTCCTTTTCTAGTACATGGATTAATTATCATGTAGAACTAAAAAAAGTGTAAGGGGAATAAACAGTATGGCTCAACCACCTAGGGTTCTACCCATGCTCCTAGCCATGTCCGTGTACCTTGGTTGTGTCCGTGTACACTGGCCATGTGTTTTTCCATTTCAATATCTATGTAATCCTAGATTACACTATGAGTTTTCAGTATTGGGTCACATGGATTGTCGGGCTCCCACATGGCGTGTGACATATAAATCACCTAAAAACCCTAGTTGCTACATCTAGGGGTCTACACACCATGTTTTGTTCATACTACATGGTGTGTAGTTGAGTTTTCTACAGAAAGACCAGATCTACTCTACGCATTCCTGATCATCACCTGATACTATGAATCTAGCTGTTTAACCACCAAAAAATGGTGTAATGATCCTATATCCATTAATTCCAACCCTATAGTGGATAGAATTCAGATTCCAATCTTTCTATAAAATCCCGTATGAACTCACCGTGCACCGGTACATCTCGACCATCACCTATTTCCTCATCAGATTCCCTATGCATGATGGAATCACCCAAATCACACAAAAAAACCCAATCTATCCTCTAATTTTTGATCCATTTATCACATGTGAATGTTCCAAAAATTTGGGGGCCCGTTCATGCTCAGTCCCACCCAACAATAGTCGAATTGTAACCCCATGTTCCAGGGATGAAGAACGTTAAGAAAAGTTAGGATAAAAGCATAAGAAAAAGGGTGAAAAAATGATTTTCAAAGAGTTATTGTCCAAAACACTAGATATAGGATAGCTAGGGTGAGAAATAATGGAATAAATAGGATCAAAGAAATTAAAGAATCAATTTAATTTGACAAAGGATCATGTGAGGGTTTCCAGAATCATAGTTTAATAAACATATTGATAATAAATTATTAAAAAGTTTAATAAAGAATATTAAAACCAAAATTAATGATTCTTACATCGATTTAGATTTCTCGTTGATTAATAACATGTTTTACAATGAAGGAGGAAGGTCTGTTGTGTTTTCTATGCCTCAATTCACCTTGATCCAGAGGCTAATTATTTTGTAATCTTTATTTTCCAACAAAAAGTGGTGGAATCATCCTCTAAACAATCCCAAGGTTATATGGATAACCTTATATATCCAGCATAATATAATATTTATATAATATTTATGTATAGGTAATTTAAACTAAATAACTAAATAAATCAATTAATTTAATGTAAACACACCCGCCAACGGTTGTTCTATCCGAACACCCCATTTCGACCAATGTTAGGTCAATTCTAGGGTAAACCTTCCATTCTTAATTTAACCATGATCTCATAATTTTTATCTGAGACTTTTGAAGAGTTATGCCATTTTTCTTGAAATTTGTTTTTTCTCAATATACAATATATTTTACATTTTTATAAAATTAATTCTGGGAAAACTGGGCCTCAAAATCCCACTCCATCTTAGAATCTAGATCCAAAAATATTTCTAGATATACTTAATATTATTACAAGGAAAATTACGGTCTCTACATAGATGTATTCAAAATATTCCATCTAAATACTCAAGTGAAATATATTTTTGTAAGAAAACTTAACTAGAGAAAGGTGTTGATCCCAATTACTTTTGAAATCCATAGAACAAGAACATAGAATATCTACTAGGGTTTGAATGATCCTCTTAGACTAACCATCTATATGAGGATGATAAATAGTATTGAAACTCAACTCTGTATCCATAGATGGAGAAATAATTTACCATAACATTGAGGTAAACTCCAGATCCCAATCAGATACAGTAAAATATGGTACTCCATGCAACCTTACCACTTATTTAATGTATATTATAGAAATATGATCAAGACATAAATATTATATAATGGAAATGAAGTGTTCTAAATTATTAAGGCAATCAAATATAACCTAAATAACATTTCCCCCTTTAGGTGTTTTGGGGAGTTTGATGATGAAGTCCATGGTAATGTTTTACAATTTTTATTTAGGTATGGGTGATGGTTGTAACATCCCTTTATACTTCCATCTCTCACACTTAACTTTTTGATATACCAAGAACTAAGATACATACTCTGCAATATCTCTTATCATTTTATACCACCAAAAATACACTTTAATATCTATATACACCTTTTTACTTCTAGGATAAATAGGTAATGATGAACTATGAGCTTCATCCAATAACACCTTTTTAAATTATAGTATTGACGAGACATATACAAAATTCATAAACATTATAATTCCATAAAAATCAAGGTTGAAATCAAAAAAGTTTCTGACCTTCTTTTTCAATTACACATCTATATTATACACCTCTTTAATATTTACTTAGATATATAGTTAAAGAATCATTTTTAAAGATAAAATTTATCCTATTCCTTTAATATTTCCATATCCAACCTTTAAAAATCCAAAAATATTGGATCTTTTACGATCATCATCATAGATAAGAAAACATGATACTTTAAAATAAAATCATTGACCACCATGTTCACTTTCATAGGGTGGTAATGTAGTGAGCTGTCATAATATTTAATCAATTCAAACCATCTTCTCTTCAGAACATTTAAGTTTTTCTATGTGAAGATATACTTAAAACTTTTATGGTATTAATATATGTCACACCATTCACCATAAATATAATACCTCTATATTTTCAACACAAAATTATTATTTCTGGTTAAAAATTATAAGTTGGGTAATATTTCTCATGTATTTTCAATTGGCATGAGTTATATGATATCATCATATCATTTTGCATATGAAAAAAATCCCAATACCTTATTTGATGCATCATTATATACCAAAAACCCTTATCCACTATAGGATAGTGTGAGAATTGGAACATTGACCAGCCTTCCCTTTAGATCATTGAAATTATCTTCACATTCATATATCCATAAGAACTTAACCCCCTTCTGAGTCAACTTGGTGGGTGGATTAGATATTCATGAGAAATCTCTCACAAAGAATTAGTGATATACCACCAACAAAAGAGAACTATGGATTTTGGTTACCATGGTTGGTATAGGAAATTTCTCAATAACTTATTTCTTTGAATGATCTACCAATATATTCTCAGTTGATATGATATGAACTAGAATGAAACTTTCTAAAGCCAAAATTCATGCTTGGTAAATTTTTCATAAAAATTATCCTTCCATAGGTTGTTTATCCAACTATCAAATTATCTAAATGATCCTACATACTCTTTGAATATATATGAATATATACTATAAATACTACCAAAAAAATTATCATGGTAATATCCAAATAACATATTCATTAAATCAATGAAGATATAAGGGTCATTGATAAGTCTAAATGGCACCTCAATAAATTCATAATGCCCATACCATGTATATAAGGCTATCTTGGTTGTATCCTCCTTATTAACTCTAAATTGATGATATCCAAAAATGAAGGTAAATATTATAAAATATTTATTTCCCAATAATTTATCAAAAAAAAAATCATTGATATGGGTTAGAGGATACTTGTTATTGATAGTGATCTTGTTATTTTCCTGATAATTAATGTAAAGATGCATTAACCCATATTTCTTCTTAACAAAAATAACATGTGCACCCATGATAACACACTAGGGTATATGAATCACTTATAAATATTATCTTGGAGTTTATTCTCTAATTCCTACAAATAAATTGGGGATAATCTATATGTATTTTTTGAAATAGGTGTATTATCAGGTATGAGTTCTGTTGAAAACACAAATTTTTGATTTGGAGGAAGACCAGGAAACTCTTCTATAATGGAGTAAACAAACTCTAGTAAAATAGGTGTATCCTCAATTTTTATTTTATCCCCAACTAGATGTGATTGATATCCTTAAAGGATAGAAATTAAGACCCATAATATATAGTTAATTTACATTGGAAGTTTTTATTCATCCTCACACTGATAAATGATTATAGGTTCATTTGTAATATAAAATATGACTTCCATTTTCAAAAATTGATATGGTATCCATATAAATAAAGCTAGTAAATGTATAGAATCAAACTAAATTCCATTAAATGCAGAATCAAAATATTTATAGGATGCAGTTTACCAAAAACTTTAATTAGAGAGGAACTATAGACTTGAGATACAACCATCATATAATTAGAATTTTTTACTAGTAAATAAACATATAATCATTGAGGATATGAATTAAAATTCATTGAAACTTATCCTTATATATATGAATTATTATAAATAATCTCAAATAGGGTACTTCAATATTTGATCATACCTATTACATACTCAATTTCATTACTCTATCTTTAATCCCCTATTTAAACTAAAATGGTTATCAAGACCATTAAGAATAATTAATAAAAGTGATTTATTATAAAAAATCATTCTTAGAATGTCTAAATAATATAAATTTCTTTTAAATCTATGGAACATTAGGTTTAACCTAGGTTATCGATGGTCATTACAAGAACTTTAGGATATTATCCTACATTTAGACTATTCCCTAGGGATTTTACCAAAGTTTTCTAATTCTAATATTTAAATATTTACTAAACCCATCATCTGATACCAACTATAGAGACCAGTACTTTTAATATATAAATATTACATATTCTTAGATGATTATTTAATAAATTTCACAAATACATGCTCGAGGACCATAAAGTTTTAGTCCCTTTAAATACTAGGTATACAAGATTTTTTATTTCATGAAATATATTCAACATCTCCTATAGAGATCTTACCACATAGTACTATTTATAGACATACCCTACTTTAAACTTTCTTCATACCATGGGGAAAAGAAACATAAAAAAGGGAGAGCTCAAATGCCCAGTATGGGTAAAAATGGTAGATATCAACCAATGATCATATAAAAGAATAAGATAAGTATAATGGTTTGAGATCATGAACGTAACTGGAAAATTTCATACATAACTATCAGGGATTGTAAACAAGATTCATTTCATAAAACATTATCATTTCAAAATACATGAATCATAAGGGTGAGATATAATCACTAATCAATCATGAACCATGTGTTCAAATCATAAGCCTAAATAATGGCATAGAAGTATGGAACCATCATTGGTATATAAAACATTTCATATGTCAAGGTTAACTTTTGAGACCATAAAATCATAGTGGATCAAGAACCAAAACCCATTTATCATATCATAATATATCAGACATCATAACCTATTTAATATAGTGTATTGAGTATATCAACTTTCTTCCCATAGTTTATAAATCACATTAACTTGTTACCATAGTGTATCAACCACATTGAGATGTTTCCCATAGTGTATGAAGCTTATTAACTTGTTTTCCATAGTTATCTCATGAGATATAAAATGTTAACCAATGAATTAGAGTGATATTTAATTTTGGTCCCACCCATAACATAATAAAATACATAAATATGTGATCCACAATATTTTAAAATATTTACCATATCATCATATCATAACCTATACAAATAAAATGGATTTCATAAACATCTCATAAATTCATCATATCAAAACATTTGAAAATTAAATAGGTTTCATAAAGATATAATCATCATTGTCTTAAATAATATAGTGAATTAAAAAGGATGATATAATTGAATAATATCACCAGTAAATCATATTTAACATCAAGGATTTTATTATATATGAAAAATCATTTAAAATGTCACTGGAATATTTATTGAGATTAATATCCTTTTATTTTGAAATAAGTTTTTTAAAATAATTTTTTTTAAAACAATATTAGGGAAAAAAATTTATTTGAAAATAACCACGGAAACTTGTAAATAATCTTCATGAATTGAGTGGTCATTGTGGTCAAAAATTCCATTCGGGCCATATAAGTTAAAATAAAACATTCATTCTCACTTTTGTAACAAAGTAAAAAATTTTCTCATTCAAAAATTTACAGTAATATTACTTAAAAAATTCTTATAGAAATAAAAACATTGTAAAAAATTAATTTAAAAATTCATAATATAATTGTAAAACATTATTGATTTTTTTAAATAAAACATGAATATAAAACAAAAATATTCCCGATCGAATACTAAAATATAGTCAATTTTCCTTAAAAACACTCTTTCAGACACTTGAGTAATTAAAGTTAGACAAATTAATGGAAAACATGGATTATATAGAAGTAACCAAAGGAGAATAAAATTAAAGGTAATTATTAGTAAATTACCATATAATTTCCTTCAATGGAAATTCAAGCATAAATAATATCTACTAAAACAAGATTGAAACATAAATCCCTAACATCAAGTATCATGTTTCTTCGTATGAATTTAAAAATACTATATAATAAATATATATTTATTATAAATGTATTAATAACTTTAATCATATATATAATACTATATATTATTTTATTATAACATCTTATCATATTTTTATTAACAATTTTCTATTAAAATCACCGTTTTAGGTGATAATTGTTTTTTTTCATGCATGTTTCGATTCGAAAATCTTGATAATTATACATTGATCATGGTTACATAATCATTAGAATGTTTAAAATGATATTAATATCATATATATTTAATATATATATATATATATATTTACAATCATTTATAAAATGTAGAGATATAAAAATGAATCACCCTATTCATGGAGACGATAAGTTGTACATATGTAAAAACACTAGTTCCATTTTTTGATGGATGAAATGAAAGAAAAAAATAGTAATCCATCTTTATATATTCATAATAATATCTTAAATAACACACACACACAAACATATATATATTTATATATGTATATAAATATATATATATATATATATATATTAAATCCATCATTATAACCATCCATGTAAAGTGGTGATGAAAGATGAATTACACCGCTACGTAGAGATGGTAAGTCGTACATACGTATGAGATATGTTTTCACTTTCCATAGGATGAAATGAAGGTGGATAATAGTTGTTATATCCTTATAATAACATTTAAATATATTTAATATACTCAATTCACTATTTAACAATCTATACCATGGATTTAGACGATCTTTAAGAAGAAATAAAATTTAAAATGATACGTTAAGAGTTTTGCCTCTTTGTTGAGAACCCTATTTTGGATTACAAATTAAGCTATGAAGGTATGGTATTATTAAAATACTAGAAGCTATAAGATGTTTTGGAGAAATATAGTAAGGTATTACAATAGGTATTTACTGATATAGATGTACCAAAAGGTGTGAGGAAAAGAGGAGAAGAGTTACCCTTTTATAAGTGAGAGAATGGAAAATCTTGGAATTACAAAAAAGATTAAAATATAATCGATTAATTATCATGAAAAAGTATTCCCAATTTCAATAGATTCAAATAAAAGGAGTCTAAGTTCAAAATATCATCATCAATTTAAATTTATAAAGGTTTTTGGTGTCATTTTAAAACTTATCTTTTGAAAAGGGATAAAATCATAGACCATATATTATTTAAATTGTACTATTTCAATATTTTTATGATTTTTAAATGATTTAATGAAATATTATTTTCATAAAATATCATTAATTTTATTTTGAAACTATTTATTTAATTTGACTTTAAAGGCACCAAGAAAAATATGGAATTTGAATATAACCCTTTCACACATCCCTAATGTTCCATATGTATCTAAAAAATTTAGGGAACACAATAATTCACTTAAATTTTATTAACTGTAAATTTTTTAAAATCATTTATTTTATTTTTCTATTAATTAAAAAAATGCCATGTCGTCATTATGTAAGCATTTAAGATAAATATTTAATTAATAAAAAATATTAATAATTTACTATGATTAATGAAATTAATTTATCTTCCATATAAATATCTAGAACTTAACTTGTCCTCTTTTTATCCTTAAGTAAAATATTTAGAGATATTGAATTTAAGATAGTGACATTCTATATTAATTATTTTATTAAATTAAAATAAATTTCATAATCAAAGGAAAATGGAACAAAGTGTCCATATATTCAATAAGTTAATGGAAATGGCTGAAATCCATCCATACAATATGATAAATGAAAGTATTAGATAAATTTTTAAATCCTTATCCTAATGTTTAACCATATTTTACCCTTTTTACCCTTAGTGAGGTTACAAAAATTTACTACGACTACTATTCATAATGATAAAAGATAAAAGACCAAGTTTTTTCATCCTGATTAAATTATTTAATCTATTTTTTAGGATAAAATTTTTATAAATGGAATAAATTAATTTTAATACAATTATGTAAAACATGATGAACTTTTTTTAGAAAAATACATTTTTAACCATAAAACTGGATATATATTCTCATCTCATGACTTGAAAAATAATAGATTAATTTTTTTTAAAAAATTATTCAATACATAATACATATATTTCATTAAAATCACTCAAAAATAGTTATCAATTTAATTTATTAATAAAAAATAAATTGTGCGTGTACAAATAGTTTTTCAGAAAAACATCTCTTTTAATTACAATTGTTTTTTTTGTTTTCATTTATAATCAATTGATAACTAATTAATTTATTTTATACACGTGTAAACCATATATTATTCATAATTTATTTAGTCTAATTAATACTCTCTAATACAACTTCTAGGAAATAACTATCATATTAAATAATAATATTATAATAGTATATCACTGTTTGTTTAAACTCGGTGTTGCGTGTAAAGGAAAATATCAAAGAAATAAAATTTATTTATAGATAACTATATCATAAAATCTAAGTGTGCTATATAAAATAACATGGGAAACCTTGTGTTACTCTTACATAAAACATTGGAATTGTGAGCTACCCTTACATATCTTGGGAGATACCCTTACGCGAGCAGCTATATACCATTACACTATGCTTAAAAAGATAACATTTCCCTTACATATCACTAGGATCACCCATATTCACTTTATAGAAAAACGTTATTACCCTTATGTATCCTATGCAAAAGGTTTTGAACCTTCTAAGAAGTTGGGATGACCCTTACATAGTGCATAAAATCACCGACTTACCCTTACACAATGTATGTAAAATCTCCTTTACCCCTACACAGTGGTAAGTTTACCCTTACACAACGTATAGAATCTCTAGTATACCTTTTCAAAACTAAGGAAAAACCCTATTAACTTAACACAAAATTCATAAATCACAATTTTCCCTTACGCAACTTATAGGTTCCATTAAGGGTAATATTTTCATAAAAAAACTATAATTTTTTTTCCAGAGAAGAATTATAAAATGAAACCAAAAGGGTCTTTAATTATTATAAAAAATATAATGTTATAGGAAATCACATGATATTTTATTGAAAAATTATCTACCTCTGGGGATGGTTCTGAAATCCTAATCCCTATTTAAATTATACAGAGAAAGTGGATGGTCACGATTAATACATTAAATGCATTAATGTGTCTAGTTAATTCATAGATATAAGAGATATATTAAATTTTAATGATTTGGGGTTGACATAATCCATGTCTTGTACTCATACTTGATGTCATGGATAACATGAACTTGATATATTGTACACATGAGTGATATGATCACTCAAAACCTTTTATTAGTTATATTATAATTATGAATTAGATTCATAATTTATATTGATAATTTAAATTGTTAAAATGAGTCATAAATAAGTTTTTTGATGATGGAATTTTAATCCAACTGTATTGGATAATATATATGATATAGTTTTATTAAAATAATTAATTAAACTAAAATCATATGTTATAAATAATAATAATTATTTAAAATATAAAATCTATCCACACACACACACACACATATATGTTTAATGTTTTTGGTCTTATATATATGTAATATATAATTATTAAATAATACCATAAATCCTATTTTATATTTATTTATATATATATGAGAGAGATATATATAAATATTTATGAAGGATTTTATTTATTAACATATGGTTGATATTTATCCAACCATGTCAATAGAAGATGGATAAAAGAGATTTGCACAAATTAATAGTCTATGTTAATAGTGAGTGGACCAGTTTGGGATATACCTAACACTGAGAGGGGGGTGAATCAGTGTTGGGGACTTTTTAGACCAATTTCAACTTTTATTCCTGTACCTTTTGACCTGTTAGGATCTTTATTCTCTTATTCTCTTTTCCCTGTCGCATGCAATAATAGAAAGCAGTAAAAATATGCAAACGATATTTTTACAAGGTTCACCACTCAATAAGAGTAGCTACGTCCTTTCCATGCATGGGGATGACCAGTGCATGAATTCTCCATTATAATGTGACATGTTGTTATAATGGAGTGTCTAAGAAAACAATCCTTTAGCCAGTGTGATTCCCTACATTTTGGAGGGGGGTGGGAAACAATCCTCTTCCCTGGACTGGTGATGACCTAGCCCAACTTGCAGCCTCTAGATGGTTCTTTATACTGCCTATGGTGACAGTCTTCTTCCTTCTTCAAAAGGTAAGTCCTTCTCTTGATCTATTTTAGTTCTCTTCACTTGATTTCTTTAAAAGAAGTAGGAAAACAATTCTCTTCTTTATTTATCTTCTTCTCTAGCACAAAAACTGGCTACACTAGTTCTTTTTCTTTCTTCTTATTAGTGCAACAACTGACTGCACTATTCTTCTTCTCTTCCCTCTATGCAGCAAACCTATAAGCTGCACACTCTTATTCTTCTTCTGCTTCTTCAATGCATCTTAAGTGTTGATCCTTAAAAAACGATGAGGTAGGTCGCCTATTTATAGGAATTTTTGTGACTTGCGCGCCCTAGACTTGCACGCCAAGACTTGAACTTGCGCACTTCCTTCCACTTACGCACCTCCTTTATACTTGCGTGCCTCTTTGTGGATAGGAAAAACTTGCGCGCCACTTTTATAATTCGGTGCCTCTTTGTGGACAGCACAACACTTGCACGCCACCCTTACCACTTGCGCGCCCTATATTTGCGCGAAAAGACTTGCGCGACAACACTTACACGACAGACTTGCACGGAATAATTCTTCGACTTGTGCGCTCAAAGATCAAAATATTTCTCTAAGTCTCAGGCTCATAGAAATTAAGAGGTTAGTTGCCTTTTTATAGGCATTTTGGAAACCTACGTGTCACATGCACTTGCGCGCCTCCTTGGTACTTGTGCGCCTTCGTGGAACTTGCACGACTCCCTGACACTTGTGCACCTCCATGGTACTTGCGCGCCTTCTTAGTACTTGTGCGAATCCCTGGAACTTGCATGCCTCTTTGGGACTTGCGCTCCTTCTCTTTCCTTTTCCATATTTCTGAAATAATTCTCTTTTGAAATATGACCTACGCGCCTCTACATACTTGTGCGCCTACTGGATACTTGCGCGCCTACTACATACTTGTGCGCCTACTTCATACTTGCGTGCCTACTACATAATTGTGCGCCTACTTCTTTCCTTTTCCATATTTTTGATCTGATGATATTTGTGATATGAGTTTTCCAAAAACGCATCTTTTTCTCTCCCTTTCCTTCATAAGGCTTGCATCAAAAGTTCTCCAAACTTATGATATTTATAAAATACAAATCAGCAAAGCATCGTCCGGTTTTTGGAAATGTGTAATTCATGACCTTCTTAGAATTCCAATCCCTTGCACACTCTCTCTTCTTCTTCATCCATCATTCTCTACTTCATGAAAATCATATGATTCTTTTCTTCAAGTAAGAACTTTCATAGTTCTCATGCAATCGTGAAGCATTTCATGGTCATTGTTAAATCCTCATTCTTCTTCAATCATCCTTAGATGGATGATACTTCACCATTCTTCATTATTATAAACAATTATGTCACCTTTGACACAAGTTATTTGAACTTAGGATCAGCTCAACAATCCTATGAATTGACTTCTATAGAATTACCCAAGTATGAAATTCAATGATGTGATTTCATAACAATTCTCCAGGCATCCTCACTTCAGCCGATCTCCATTAACTTTGGAGTCCTTCTTCATTTTGACTGATATTGACAACTATTCACAAAAAATACAATCTGCATACACAATGTGGTCCCAACAATCTCCCCCTTTGTATTTTGTTGTCAATACCTTAAATTATCATCAGATGAATGTGTCAATGTCAAAATGAGAATCTTATCTCTCCCCTTTTCTTCTGTCTCTCCCCTTGACATTCATTTCATTTCTCTCCCCCTTATTGACAAGAAATACAAAGTTCATGGTAGAGAGGGTATCATTCCATACTTAAGCAATGTGCCATAAATCATTTCACTCTAAGTCTACTTGATCAATGCTCGGTGTAGAAAACAAGAGGATTTGATTTAGACAATAAAGCTGTCCATTACCCACTAAATATGACACCACATGAGATGATAACTCATACACTTGTCTTCAAGGGTTTTCCACTTTCATTCCAAGCCGAATATATTTAATGTGGTAAGAAATAATCAATCTGAAATTCCTACACTCACTCCAACAAACGGATCAAAAACATTCAAGTGAAATTGCCAGGATAAGTGGCCTTGGGGCACTTTCACTCTTCTTATGTCATTGATTATCTTTGTTACTCCACCTTTATAAAAATATATTTATTTTGAGTAACCAAGGTTGAGAGATTAAGAAATGACATACCTTTTCCAACGACATGATATTTAGAAAATCTTCAGGGTAATTGAATTTTATACCAACTGATATTGATATTGATTGAGATAATGACTCTGAAAACTTCTTCATGTGTCTCCCCCTCAAGGGAACAATTCTTCTCATTGAATATCAAGTTATCCCCCTGATATCTTTCTTCACCTTCAATTCCCTATATTATCAGAACAAATACAATACACAAGGATTTAAGGGAATAAGGTGGATCCTCCATGATTCTTCAATGTGAGCAGGAAGGCTGAGATGATTTTCTCAACCAAGATGCTCCATTTTCTCCACCCCTCACACTTTCACATTTGATATTTAATTTTGAATGTGGCTGTGTGGATCTCAATACTTCTTCTATCTCTTTGTGTGTGAATCTTCTTTCTTCAAGATCTTTCCAAGAAATATAATCTCCCGGTGCAACTTTCATCCTCTTCATGAATTCTTGTTGGGATGGAATAAATTCAAAGAACTTTCTGATAGTATGGACATCCTTGTTTCATCTCACACACAGAACTTCCTTATCTTCATATAGAATCTTCTTTTTGTTTTTAGCACTAGCCTTTGCTTGTGCATCTTTTATTTTCCTCATTCTTTCCAAATCTTCTGGCCAGACCACCAATATGTCATTAGGAACTGAGAAATCAATATTGGATCTTCTACATGGATTATTATGAGTGGAATCCTTCATAGTAGTTATTTTGGATGCCCCACCCTTCACCTTATTGGACATGGAATACAAGGACTTATTATCTTTCTTTCTTGAAATCTTCTTGGGAGAATTTGTTTTCACATTATTCGTTTGATTTCTTCCAAAGGATACTTCTTCATTCTTACTCATCTTCAGTGGTCTTCTTTTCTTATATGAACATGCACCATTCATATGACCACTCCTATTGCATACATCACAGATGTTATCTAACATTCCAAATCTATTTGCAGTATACAGATGTTTTTGGATCTGTGGATGTTGCTTCTTCTTCTCTGGATTTCTCCCCCTTGAGGCGGTCTTTCTCTGTGCTTTTACATTTAAAAGATTGTACCAATAATCCAGTGCACAATGCCCAAACCTATTGCAGCACCATCATTGACCAACAATCCTTGATTTCTTGTCATCTTCTTGATAAGTTTGTTGAGTCTTCTTCTTGGTATGTTGTTCTTTCTATGGGGATCTATCTTCCACACTATTTACCCTATCCACCCTAGCCATAGTGGTAGGTTTCTTTTCATTCTTCTTCATCCATACTTGTTTAGATTTTTTCTTCCAACCTGCACTTTTGGTAGAGGAAATTTTAGAGACATTAGTATAAGTTGGTATGGATGATACCTTTACATTCTCAGCTGCTTGTGATAAATCATTGAGTGAAGCCGTGATCTTCTTATCACATATTGGAGGTTTTTTGACAGTAGAATCCTCAATTGAGCATTGAATACTGACAGAAACTATTTCATTCTTTTGTGGAGACTCAATATGTGTCTTCTCAAGATTGGTAAACTTAGCTTCCAATTCTAGACATCTCATATTGAGGATGACTTCCTGGTCTTCAATAATAGTCATCTTCTCTTCATAAGCCTTCTTTAATCTTTCAACTTCATCTTCATGCATCTTTACATTGTTTTGTAACAATGAGTCATGTTATCTGATCTTTGTGGAGTTTTCTTCCAAATATATCTCCTTGACATCATTGATCTTTTCATCTCATATTCAAGTGCATGGATATTCTCTTATAGAGTCATATTGACTCCCTCTTTTTCTTCAACATCTTTTATCCACTTTGAAGAGATTACTTCAAATCCCCTCTTGGTTGATTCAAAGGCTCCAACCTGTCTCAAGAGCTTTGAACATTCAATTTTTTTTTCTTGTAAGCCTTTCTCCAACACATCAGTTTATTCTTCCAGCTGAGTGATATTTTCCTGCATACATTGAAATACTCCACAAACCTGGGATGCACTATCTTCAGGAATACCATGCAGAATCATTCTTAATATATCAACAAATATTTCTTGATATGTTGTAGATTGATCATCACCACTTGTGCTAGCATTTTTATCATGAGGATAATTTCCAAATGTACTAACACATACCTCTTGATTAGTTGGGGTAGGAAGGTTGTCTATCTTCATGGTGGGGACTTGAGCCACCTTCTCATTACTTTCCAAGTCTGGTGTGTCTTCAATTTCAGCCAGATATGGAGACCCAGATGCATCCTATTCTTTAAATAAGAGGGAATTATTCTTCAATTCTCTCTTCTCTTTATTTTTCCTGTTCATCATGGTCTTGGTAGATATATCTTTCTGCTCAGAGATAGCTGAATCTTTACAAACACTACTCTTCATTGTTGACTCAGGAAAGGAACTCATGTTTTCAAAATAGAATAACTTCACTGTAGAGAATCCAATAGAGGTGAACCTGTCCCTCTGATACCAATTGAGAGGACCAGTTTGGGATATACCTAACACTGAGAGGGGGGTGAATCAGTGTTGGGGACTTTTTAGACCAATTTCAACTTTTATTCCTGTACCTATTGACCTGTTAGGATCTTGATTCTATTATTCTCTTTTCCCTATCGCATGCAATAATATAAAGAAGTAAAAATATGCACACGATATTTTTACAAGGTTCACCACTCAATAAGAGTAGCTACGTCTTTTCCATGCATTGGGATGACCAGTGCATGGATTCTCCATTATAATGTGACATGATGTTACAATGGAGTGGCTAAGAAAACAATCCTTTAGCCAGTGTGAGTCCCTACACTTTGGAGGGGTGTGGGAAACAATCCTCTTCCCTGGACTGGTGATGACCTAGCCCAACTTGCAGCCTCTAGCTGGTTCTTTATACTTCCCATGGAGATAGTATTCTTCCTTATTCAAAAGGTAGGTTCTGATCTTGATTTATTTCAGTTCTCTTCACTTGATTGCTTGAAAAGCTATAGGAAAACAATTCTCTTCTTTCTTTATCTTCTTCTCTAGCATAAAAACTGGACGCACTAGTTCTTCTTCTTTCTTCTTATTAGTGCAAAAACTGACTGCACTAATCTTCTTCTCTTCTCTCTATGCAGAAAACCTATAAGCTGAACACTCTTCTTCTTCTTCTTCTTCTTCTTCTTCTGCTTCTTCAATGCAAAACCAGCTGCACTGAAATCTACTATTCTTCACACATTTTCTTTCAGTGCAAAACCATCTGCACCAAGCTCTTCTTCTTCTTCTTCTTGCTAGAATCACAAGTTCCCTTTGTGATTGTAAAAACAATGAAGTCTAGATCAACTTAGCATCATCACAGTTGAACATAAGCTAGTAATAACTTCTAGAACAACTCACAACTTGCACACCACCCTATTTTCGTGCCTCCCTGCTTCAGCTTGCACGCCAACTACTTGTGCGCCACTCAGATTGCGCGCCTTATTTCTTGCGCGCCACCTTCTTGTGCGCCTCAATGCTTGTGCGCCACCTACTTGTGCGCCTACTCAGTACTTGCACGCCACCATTGATCCCAACTCACAACTTTCGCGCCACCTTTGGCTTATACACCGACCACTTCTTGAAATCACCTATGGCAACTTGCACAGCAAAACTTGCGCAGCACCCTACTTGTGCGCCGCCCACTTGCGCGATCAGAACACCTTCTACTACTTATGCGATCAGAGGTATAATTTTTCTCTTAAGTGTTGAGACTTAAAAAATGAGGAGGCAGGTCGTCTATTTATAGGAATTTTTGTGACTTGCGCGCCCTAGACTCACGCGCCAAGACTTGCACTTGCTCGCCTCCTTCCACTTAAGCACCTCCTTTATACTTGCATGCCTCTTTGTGGATAGGAAAAACATGCATGCCAATTTTATACTTGCGTGCCTCTTTGTGGAAAGCAAAACATTTGTGTTCCACCCTTACCACTTGCGCACCCTATACTTACGTGAAAAGACTTGCGTGGCAGACTTGCGCGACAACACTTGCGCGACAGACTTGCGTGGAAACACTTGCGTGATAGAATTCTTTGACTTGCGTGCTCATAGCTCAAAATATTTCTCTAAGTCTCAGGCTCATAGAAATGAGGAGGGTAGTCACCTTTTTATAGGCATTTTGGCAACCTTCTCATCACATGAACTTGCGTGCTTCCTTGGTACTTGCACGACTTCGTGGAACTTGCGCGACTCCCTGTCACTTGCGCGCCTCCTTGGTACTTGCGCGACTCCCTGGCACTTGCGCACCTCTTTGGGACTTGCGCGCCTTCTCTTTCCTTTTCCATATTTTTGAAATAATGCTCTTTTGAAATATGACTTGTGTGCCTCTACATACTTGCGCGCCTACTGCATACTTGCACGCCTACTACATACTTGCGTGCCTACTTCATACTTGCGCGCCTACTATATACTTGCGCGCCTACTTCTTTCCTTTTCCATATTTTTGATCTGATGATATTTTTGATATGAATTTTCCAAAAACACTTCTTTGTCTCTCCCTTTCCTTCATAAGGCTTGCATCACAAGTTCTCCAAACTTATGATATTTGTAAAATACAAATCAGCAAAGCATCGTCTGGTTTTTGGGAAATGTGTAATTCATGACCTTATTAGAATTCCAAGCCCTTCCACACTCTCTCTTATTATTCATCCATCATTATCTACTTCATCCAAATCATATGATTCTTTTCTTCAAGTAAGAACTTGCATGGTTCTCATGCAATCGTGAAGCATTGTATGGACTTTGTTAAATCCTCATTATTCTTCAATCATCCTTAGATGGATGCTACGTCACCATTCTTCATTGTTGTAAACAATTATGTCACCTTTGACACAAGTTCTTTGAACTTAGGATCAGCTCAACAATCCTCTGAATTTACTTCTAGAGAATTACCCAAGTATGACATTCAATGATGTGATTTCATAAAAATTCTTCAGGAATCCTCACTTCAGCCGATCTCCATTAACTTTGGAGTCCTTCTTCATTTTGACTGATATTGACAAATGTTGACAACAAATACAATCTTTATACACAAAGTGGTCCCAACAAATATTCTTGAATATTTCTATTGAATGTAATAATTGGCATGGCATGAATCATATAAAAAGATATCCAAGGGGATAATTATAATATAACCATTGGAAAGGAAATCAAATTCCTCACAATCCTCTCTATCATTGATAAACCTTTATATTTCACCATTTTTTTAGATATTCTTTATCCTAAGGATCAAATAATGAACAATGAATATCACCTTTTTGAAAAAATAGAAAACACCATTTTCTCATTAGAAAAGGATGGAGATAATTTTTTAATGAGAGAAAATATCAATTTTCTCATCATAAGTTTTCATAATTATTGTTTCAAATTTTGGTTGGTCATATTTTTGGATCTATTTTGTTATTTAAACTACATAATTGATTCTATAGAACATATATAATTCTTTCATGAAGTGCATCGTGTAGTGAAATGGATGATGTGTTGAGTCGGTATAATGAAGAAATTAGCTATATTGAGTAAAAATCATATGAATAGACACCATGTGAAGTATAATGTGATGATGGGTAGAATAGAACATGAAAATAATGTTTAGGGAAGTATAAATCTAGATATGTTGAATGATTAAAATTACCATTTTATGGATTAGACACTGCTTATGCATGAAACATAACTCCATTAAAAATCATCCATTATGAGCCACAAAAAACAATTCTATCTACTTATAGTCATACCTTCACATAAAATTTAACCTTTTATAGAAAAAGTGAGATATAACATATGGAAAAAGAAATAGAATACCTAGAATATTATTCCCAGGAAAATATAATAGTTTTCAAGAGAACTAAATACTCATTCCAAGTATAGAATATATTCATATTCTGGTATGCATATTAAGATTCGACATAAAATAAAAATACATGTAATGTAATTTTTAATAAATAAATTCCTTGAAATTAAATCCATGATCTAAACTCACATGAATGCTCTTAAAAACTTGGTAATTTAAATGTGTTGACATTCAAAAGTTTTAGACAATGTTCAAAATTTAAAAATGGAAAAGTATTAGCAAGAGTATCAATCCAATTTTCACTCATATGCATCTTATTAACATATACATGACCTTATTAAATCACATATCTATAAAATTAAACATGACATATATATATTTATATCTCTCATGAAAAAAATGTTTCATGGATAAATCATTGACTATTATAAAAAATTATAATTTCTGAACAAAATTAACTTCCTTATGTCACCACTTAGTCACATGGATTAATTTATGGATTCATTTAGTGCAATATATTTAGTGTAAATGGTAGATAGAACCATGACTGAATAGATGTTTCATTTTTTAAATAATGGGTCCACAAAATATAGTAAAATAAAACTAGTAACTATCCACATTATTAATATTATAAAAATCTATATATTTTGTAATAACATAATCATTTTCAATGGTTTTTCCATAAAATAAAAAAAATAAGAAGGGTACACAAAATATTTAAGAACCTATTTTAAATCATGTCAATAGGATCTACCAGAATTACCAATGAATCTATTAATAACACTAACTATATATGATAAATATAGTTTATTACATATCATAACATATATTAGACTACCAAAAATATTAATATAATGACTTTAATCATATAATTTCGATCAGATTCAATATTAATTTTTTGAGATAAATAAACCCTAAAATAATGTGTAATGAACATATAAATAAGTTTAAAATAATCCATTTAAAAAATTTTCAAAACCAATTGTATATATGAAACTTATGAAAATAAATTATTTTATTCTTTTTTATCTGTAACAATTTTAATACATAAAATTTATTTATTTCATCCTAAACCATTAATATCAAATTCCACATTGTGGAAAAATTTAACGTGATTAATAAATTTCATGTTATTACATGAAATGAAAATATATTTTATATTAATAATAAAATAAATTAGGTTATGCTTTATTTCTTTTAGGTAAACATAACTATAATAATAACTTCTTATTTAATATTTATTAATAATGTTATAATAAAACCCTTTGCTACACTATTTTGAATATTTTTTAATCCATAAAGATTTTTATTCAAGTGATATACTTGATTGTTCTTGAAATCATGTGTGAATATGTTAGTTGGATTCATATATCTGTTTTTTCAAGTTCACCATTAAAAATTAAGTTTTAACATTTAACCACTCGAGATGAAAATACTAAATAGTGAAATAAATTAGTAACTGGATATATGTTGGTTTTATAATAGGTGATGTTTTTAGAATAATCAATTGTTTTTTATATTAATATCCCTTAAATACAAGTTTAATTTCATATTTAAGAATCATTTTATCTGGGTTTCCTTATTTGATTTTATAAACCAACTTATAAAAAAAGACACCATCCCCTTTAGGTTTATTGATAATATTTTTGATATTTTTTTTCAAGTGATAACATATCATCTTTTATGGAAAGAAGCCACTATTTAATATTTTACTACTCATGAAAGGTTTATATATTATATGTAAATATTAAATAAATTTCATTGGAAATATTAAATTTAGAAAAACTAAATCAGTATGGATATATATATAACCTTAATGATTATTTTTGTTCTATCTCTAGTAATATGGTGGGATAAATCATCAAGAGAGTACCCATAATCTTAACTCGATTATTGACTAGAATGTTCATTTTGAAGTTATTGTTTAAATAAATTAGTTATCTCTACCTAAAACTCTTTTCTTTACACAATATTATTATTATATTCAATTGGTTTGGGTTCTAAGTTATACTTATTCATTATATTTTACTTACCAAAAGTTTCATCTCTAAAAATGATTTTTTTAAAATGGTTTATATAATTAGAATTTATATCCTTTATTACTTAAATATATCTTACGAATATATTCTACAATTATGTTGGTTCTATTTTATAATTATAAGTTCATAATCTATCAAACAAAACACTATTATGAAACCATAGGCGGATAACATACTAGTTCAAATCTATTGAGGGGATTTAAAGGCTATACTTATATATGGAAATCTATTAATTAGGTGAAAAATTTAGTTGTCATACTCAACCAAGAATAAATTAAGAAGAAAATGGAAATTATAATATTAACCTGATAAAGGATATTATTATTTACCATCTTAGCTAATTTATCTTATTGATGGGATTCCCTCACTTTTGTATGAAGGAATATGAGCCTAATAAAAGTGTTTGATACTAATATTTGTTCAAACATTTAACTAGATTTGGGTTATAATGAAATATCTAATAAAACAATACTTTGATCTCATAAATTAATCTATTTAATACAATTATTTAAGTATGATAAAAATAAATTAAATAATATAACAACACCTTGATAGAACAACATGATCTTAGCATTCTCTCCTCATCTTCATATTTTCATAGTTCAAAGGATCTAAGATAAGACCCCATAAGATTTTCTAAACACATTCCAACGATCTTGGTACATCATTATATATTCTTCATATGATATCATTTAATATTTAACAACTTTATAATACCCATATGATTAATCAAACATGAAAAACACAACACATAAAGAATGAATCTTATCATTCATGATATTTCTCTATGTCAAACATTATAGAATAAAGAGAGGATATAGAATTCATTCCAAGTATGAATCTCTATATTCTTGGGTATAATATGAACTTTTATACTTATTTTAAATCGATCTTAATTTTAATTTAGTCCTTAAAAAGTGTTTACCTAAAAAAATGACCACTTTATCAACTAATGACTTAGTTAACTATTCAGATGTGTCACAAATATTTCATAACTCATTTTTAACACACTTACATGTCATGAGATGAAATAAAAACCATTAAATTTTATCATTACTCCTAAATAAGTTTAATTTACCTTGAGTAAATAATATTCATTCATAATTTTATTTTTTCATATTCACTTATTTATACTTGAATAACTTGTCAATACCTTAAAAAATTAGGTTATTATTATTATAAACATGAATAATATATAATTAAATTGATTTAACCATTTACTTATGATCATTTATAGTTAAAAATTCATTGAACCAAAGATGAGAGGCTCACTTTATCTTAATCATCAATTTATCCAAATTGGCATAACATTTGGATACACTTTGTGTGTAGCCCTTCCAGAACTTATCTCAACAAATAGTGGGTCCTACTCAAATAATAAGAGCAGTATCTACCAACATATCATGACCCCTAATGAGATAAGGACAATTCATAATCACGAAATATCTTATGAACACATACTATGTAATATTATTTATTTTTCTTTGGAAATATAATAGATGAGGACTCATACTTTGTATCATTATATTTTAATACTTAACTTATCTTTATTTGAATATATTAGGTGGAATCTCATTCATCTACGATGTTCATAGATTTAGTCTAAGAAATACCTTTTATTCAAAGGTCTAAAAATATATTCTTCCTTTACTTGGAAGTGAAAAATCATGTCTTCATCATTAAATAAATTTCATACCCCTTATAATTGACACAACACATACAACCTCACCAAAAACATAAAATGTTATGGTATTTTGAATGAATAAAAACATGTGATTGAATGATATATATGGGTAACAATCAAAGTCAAGATATCAATGCACATGATCAAAACATGTGGTGAATATATTGGAGGGTTAGTCCTCACAATCTCCTATACTTGGAGATCACCAAATTTGAACTTTGTGAGAAGTAGTCTCGATGATTATGTGTCCCTAGAACTTGATATCCATATATAATCTTTGTATTGTCAAAATGAAGTTTTTAGACCATAAGAAATATGTTTAACATTATGATCATAATTTCAAAATGTTTTCATTATAGTAGATAATTTTTATAACATTTAAATACAATGTGTAATCTAAGTACATTAACTGATATAATATATGATGAAATTTTGTTACTATCATGGTATGTATGAATCATTAATATATAAAATTTTATACACTATATGGTAATCAAAAATAAAATTAGTTATTTCTAGGGAACCCACTCTAATAAAACTATCACTTGAACTTGTTCCAAATGCTATTTATGCTTAAATTATTATATATAATATAAAAAAACATGCTTCTATTGTGATATGGATTTATTAATATGGTATACCATGTTATCATCTATGTAAAATCTATTAACTACAATTTCACCTCATTGAGTAAAATATATCAAGATATTATTTCTCAAAAGTATAGATCTTTTATCCTCAGTTATCACATGGACTTATAGTCTAGTGCCACTACTAAAATATTAACCAAATTTATATTTAGATAATACTATAATTTCTTGGTAAAATTTCAAGGTCTGATATAAATTTTTCTTTTATACCACTTCTTTATCTATATTTGAAACTACAAAAAACACATATTATATAGAATAATATACTAATAGTTAAAATGATCTTATATTTATAATTTATTTATATTGACCTATATGTTATATCAAACTACTATATTTGAAGGATAGCTTTTATATCCCCTTATTAATTAGATCTTATTCATCTTCTATAGAGCTTATGAATTTGTACTCATCATATTAATCTCCTTTTATGTTTTAAACATGTTATCTTAGAGATATTCATTCTACATGATGTATGAAAGAATTAACTCTTGAATTTTTCCATATATTATTTTTCAATGACCTTTCAATTAATATACTTATGATTAACCCAAGAAACCCATATATCAATCTTATTTGATATTTCTCTCTATAACTTGGGTTACTACTTTAGGTCATCCTTGGAAAAACATTTTTAGCCAACTCTTAACTAATTGTAAGACCAAAAGCTTTTTTCCACATGTTATCTACATATATCACTTATAAAAACATATTATTCTCAAAAACCTATTATAAAAACCTAAAAAAAGTCATCTAATGATTTTTTTATGTTGATATATAAATAGATATTTCCATTTTTTACATAATAATCATGATACGTTACTATTATAATTTAAATTCCAAAGTATTTTAGTATCTCCATTCCAGAATTGATTTTTCCATAGTTAATGACTTGGATTGTCTTGAAACTTTAAAAGACAATATTTATTTATAGTTATTAAATTTTCTTTCCATGTAAAAGTTTCCCTTGAATACCCATTTTAACCTAATGGGTTTTACATTATTTGGAGATATTACCAAAATAAAATGCTGATTATGGTACGTGGACTCCTTTTATAAATTCATATATACCTTCCATTTAGAATATTATTTCCCATTTACCACTTACTTGTAGGATAAAGATTCATTATTAATGATGATTAATATATCACCTAATTTAATGATAATAAATCCAACTCTCTTTATATTTATTCTTTCTAATATAATATATGTCTTTGGGAAAAAATTCCCATGAAGTCTTATAGAACTTGTTCCTATAAAAACTTCATGTCCATATTGAGCCATGATTTTATCATAGTATATCTTGATCCCAATATCTCAAATAGATATGTACTCTCTCGGATAGAAATACAGTCTTTCACTTGACTATCAATTTTCTATCTTTCCGATTTATGCATTATTTTTTTAACTTTAGGATAATTCACATAAATGTACATTGTGTGTCTTGGTGGAAGTGTGTTGCTAATATTAACCTCTATAAATACTTTTAACCCTAACATATGAATTTATGACACAATGGATTTCATAAATCATATGAAATATCAATTTTTATTTTTTTTGGAATATAGTTAAGTGTTAACATAACTATTTGAGAACAATGTAACAAAATAGATAGTGAAAAAACTTACAAGAATTACATGACTCCTCATCGATCTTACCATGACATGAAATGTGCAGTTCATTTATTTACAAACACCATTAAATTTAATTTTTTATAGAAATATTAGTTTATGAATAATCTACACTCTACATTTAATGATCAATGAATGCTGGGTTAAGATATTCTTCATCTTAGACCTACAAAAGAATCCTTTATGTTTTAAATAAAATCATTCTATACTTTAGTTTTACATCCCTTAATTATCTTACATTACAAAAAAAATCATAAATTATATGTTCTTTTTAAGGTTATCCAAATTTATAAGTGCAGATAATTAATTTACCCAAGTTTCTAAAAAATACGATTAAATATAGTGTGAAAAATTATCTCTGTTTCAAAACATAGTTAATTAGCCATGTTTTTAGAATTATGATTAATTAAATATATTTTAAAGTGTATCTAATTTCACATAGTAAATTTAATTTTGTTTTTAATAATGATAGACAGTGGATTTCACGACAAAATTAAAAAAAATTGTCAATTTTTTTCAAACTATATTTTTGCGCACCTTGTTCGTGCCCCCCATAATGTGATATCCCCATAATTCGCCTCCACTCCACATGCATAGCTGCACCATGATTCCCCCATGATCACTATGTGCATCTGACCTTGTTACCATGACACCACATCACCCCCAACCGTCGCATTTCTATAGTCCCCATCTCCTGTGAAGCTATGATACACCCTATTATATATATATATATATATATATAAATTTATATTTATATAAATACAAACACCATATTCTATAATCTATTGTGCTTGTATATATAATTTAATATATATATATATATGAATATATAATATAATATATTTATATAACTGCAATATATATATATATATATAAATATATAAATGTGTGTATATACATGTATATATTTATGTGTTTAAATACATATAAACACACACAGGCATATATATATATATATATATATATATATATATATATATATTATAAATTTGTTTAAATATATATATAGGCACATGCACACACACATGAGTGAATATATATATGTATATATATATATATATTACTTTTAATATTATATAAAATTATTATAATATATATAGATTACATACTTGTATGTATATAATTTAATTTTAATATTATATATAATTATTATAATATATATATATGTATGTATATTTGTATGTATGTATATGTATTTGTATATATATTAATTACACACACGCATTTGTGTTTAAGTATATATTTATATATTATATAGTTATACATATGTATATATAATTATATATTTGTTTATATTTTTAAAAAATAATTTTTTAAATATAAATTTATAATATATATATATATTTGTGAGAGTATATATATATATATTATCTAATAAAATTATATATATACAAACATATTCTTTTATAAAAGTGACACATTGTCTAGAGGGAAAGTCCCCAAAAATAAATAAAAGAAGAAAATTACATCAGTCTAAAAGAGGGGGTTTTATATTTATAGGCACATGCACACACACATGTGTGAATATATATATGTATATATATATATTACTTTTAATATTATATAAAATTAATATTTATATGTATATGTGTATATATATATTGATTACATATATATATAAGTTTGTATATAGTTTTCTTTTAATATTATATAAAATTATTATAATATATATAGATTACATACTTGTATGTATATAATTTAATTTTAATATTATATATAATTATTATAATATATATATATGTATGTATATTTGTATGTATGTATATGTATTTGTATATATATTAATTACACACACGCATTTGTGTTTAAGTATATATTTATATATTATATAGTTATACATATGTATATATAATTATATATTTGTTTATATTTTTAAAAAATAATTTTTTAAATATAAATTTATAATATATATATATATTTGTGATAGTATATATATATATATTATCTAATAAAATTATATATATACAAACATATTCTTTTATAAAAGTGACACATTTTCTAGAGGGAAAGTCCCCAAAAATAAATAAAAGAAGAAAATTACATCAGGCTAAAAGAGGGGGTTTTATATTTATCTCTTTTAAGAAGAGGCATCATCTCAAATATAATTCAATGTATCTATATATATATATTGACACTATATATAATAATATTACTTAATATTAAATATATGTTTTTGTGTGCTTATGTATTTAATAAATTTAAATTAATCATTAAATTTAAAATTATAATACATTTTATAAGATAATTAAATTTATTATTTATTATCTATAAATGAGAATTAAATGTAAATTTATTATAAATATAGTTACATGGATACATTTTAATATATTATATTATAAAAAATGTGATATATATATAATAATATATCTACATTTATATATTATAATAATATTATATAATATTAAATATATATGTGTGTGTGAGTATTAAATAAAAATAAATTTATATTTAAAATTTTAAAATACAATACATGTTATTAGATAATAAATTTTGTTATTTATTTTGTAAAATAAGAATTAATTGTAAATTTTCTATAAATATAGTTATATAAATAGATTTTAATACATTATATTTTAAAAATTTTACAGACACACACATGTAAATTAGCCATGTTTTTTTAGAAAACATCGCTAATTAGCGATGTTTTTTTAAATATATGGCTAATCAGCCACATTTCCTTCAATTCACAACTAATTAGCTATGATTTTATTAAAAACATGGCTAAATTAGCCACATTTCTTCAAAACACATCTAATTAGATTCTTTTTATATAAAATGTAGATAATTATCTTTTTTTAGAAATCTTACTAAAAAGCATCACCAAATGTATGTTTTTTACTGTTAAAGGAATCTCATTTTTTTATTAATAAATTAGAAATTCCAATATTTACTGAGGATATCATCAAAATTCATGTAGTATGAGAATTTACCTTGAAATTCTACTTGAAATAATTCACATTCATCACTCTAAACTAATACTAAAAGTGTTATGGATCCATATCCTTTAATAATTTTTTTTCTTGGACATTATAACTAATTAGTAAGCATGTCAAAGGCCCAAAATTTCTAGATTAAAAGTAATAAAAAACCCTTTATGGTATATATTTAAATTTTTCATATAGTTTTAATTGGTTAAGTATTATATTTAAACAACAGGGTTTTATTTAAGTCTCATGTGTTATATTCATCAGTGATTATTGGCATATGATATATCTAATTCAAGTATAATCACACTTTTAATCATGTATAGTATATCATAACAAATTTTATTTCCAAAAATTAAATAAAATACGATTATTTTAAAACTCAATGATGATATAATTTTTTTCTATAACACATAATACACAGAAATAGTTTTCAAACACAAGAACCTCTTCGCTTGGCTATGTAAAAATGTGATCTTCTCTAATTGACTGATGAGAGCCAATATTTTAGAAACTTTAGTAAAATTTTCAATGTAAATTAATTCCATAATTAATATTCAACTTTAGTAAAGTTAAATTTTTTCTAATTTAGTGAATCTAGATTTTAATTATTAAATGAATTAAATTATGTTTTTAATTTATTTATTCATTTTTAGAACTAATTTAAAAGACGTACATTAATTTTGAAATAGGTTGAATTAATTGTTAATCAGTTATTTGGGTGTTTTTAATTATTGAATCATTTATATAGTTAATTTTTATAAGGCTAAACAAATTTGTGTTTATTTTCATTTTTTAGGAATTTTTTTAAAATTTGGAAGACTACAAAGGTTAAATTTATGGAAAAAGAGTAAAGTAGGAGTGAACATCCAAAAAATACTAGTTGATAAAAATAGAAAAAGTCCATGACAATTTAGAGTCATTTATTCCCATCTAAGATTCATTCAAAAGCTTCAAGTTGAAATTTTACTAAGTGATCAATTGTGTAATAGTAACGTTTCATTTTTTAAGTGTCACACTAAGTTGGAAAAAGGAAATTGCAAAATATCATGTCACCCTAAGAAGTGTAAGGGTCATCCTTCCGAAAGGAAACACTCATTTTGTCAGTGTGTAAGAGTCATTATAATGGAAGATCATATGATTAAAGGTTATTCTTAAGGATAAGTGAATAATAAGAGTAAAGTATTTATTACATTGAACATAAAATCTTAATTTCCCAAAATTTATTTAGGGATCAATTTAAAATCATTTCATTCTTATGGTTTATCCAAATCTGGAAGTTCTCCTCTAAGCATTCCACGTGGAAAACTTATAACCACTTAAAGTTGATAAAGATTATGGGAAGGGATTAAAGAAAGGATAAGAGTTGGGATGTGATCATATGAAGAATATAAACCCTTCATCCATGGAACATAGAATAAAATTAACTAGAGATATCTTGGTGCATATTTATATGAGAATATAGAAGAAGTTTCCACAAGGCCTGTATAAATTTTACCCCTTCCCTAATGTAAAGGATCAATACCTATGTAAAGACCCGTAAAATTCAAGGAAATTTTTTTCTTAATTTTCTTTAGAATTTTACAAGAGCGCGGTTTCAGACGGCACCTGATTCCGAAGCCCGGAGTGCCCGGAATTAATTTCCGAAGTTTGGCTCGGGTACGTTCAGTGAACGAACGAGCGGGAATTCCTAACTTTTGATCCGGTGCTCGGAATTGAAATCCGAGGGCACCGATGAACTCGCAGCGCCGATATTCGCTTAAAGAGACCTTTTCGGGAGTTGCGTTTGTTGCGGGTTGAAAGTTTTTTTTTGAGGGTTTAGGTTGAGTTAAATAAAATTTGTGTAGAACAAATTTTATTTTAACTTCTTAAAACCTCTCAAAGGAGGTTGGAAGTGGGACCCACACCCACTTAACCTCCCTTGGGAGGATTAAGTGTGGTGGGGCCCACACGAACCCCCCACCTTTTCAACTCCCCACTCTCCCTCTTAATGGCTTGACAAGTTAACTTATATTTAATTATACAATTCATGTATATTAAATAAGTGAGTTAAATGTGGAGTTATCTCTTTTGAAATTCAAACTTTTGAATTTCTTCAAATGTGTTTTGTAATAATAAAATAAGAAGTGGTCTGATTTTATTTTGGGTTGTTTCGTTTGTCTTCTTGAGAGGTGGAGAGCTCCTCTTCTTCTTCTTCAACCTCAACGAAGAACGCGAAGAACGTCGTTCTTCAACGAAGTACTTCTCCGCCGAAGAACACGATCCATCCGCGACGCCGTATCCGCGACGCGACGTTCTTCTTCCGTGTCATCCCTTCCGCGACGGTTTTCCGCGACGAACGCCTTCGACAACGACTCTTCCTCCGACGTCAAAGGAATCGACACCGATATTCCACGACTCCGTCACGTGCGACTATCGAGGTAGGGGTCCTTGAGTTCGTTGTTCTCTTTATAATTTGACTTTCCTCGAGACTTGACGAGGAACGCTCTCTTTTCCGACGAAGAACGCCGCAACTCCTTTCTTCGTTCACCGTGACAACGAAGGGGACGCCATCTCATCTTCGGACAACCTTCGTCGGCAAACGAAGATCCGCCAACGTCGTGTCTCTTCGGGCATAGCACTTCGTCAACGGATTTGACGAACGACGACCGCGACACCCGACCTCCGCGACGCCGTCTTCCGCGGATCGTAGAAGATTCTTCGAATCTTAAAATCGAGGTAGGGGTTGTCGAATTTCTTTTGGATTCCTCATTTTATTCTTGATCGTGCTTTTAGCAAGATTAACGTGTGTCATGTTTTTCTTTAAGTTGCGTTATTATTATTAACGCGAGGGGGGGGGCCGGACCGCACGAACACGGCCGAACCCCCCCTCCAACGTTCTTGTTTAATTCTTGCGATGGAAGCAAAGTGGCGTGGTGCCGTCGCACCACGCGGTTTACCGTGCGTTTAATTTACGCAACGCCGTCGCGCTACGCCGAGGAAAATCTTCAAGAACGCGACGCCGTCGCGCCGCGTTGAAAAGAATCGAAGCACGGCGAAAGGGCGCGGTGCCGACGCACCGCGCCGGATGACGAACGTCGCGGCCGGTTCCGGGCCGCGGCGGGACGAGAAGACCGCGGCCGGTTCCGGGCCGCGGCGGAAGGGAAGACCGGCGGCCGGGCCGCCGGCGTCGGAAGCCGAATAGGGGACCGGAAAATTCCGGTCCCGTTGAGAAAACCGGCCGGCCAGCATGCCGGCCGGATGTCTTAAAACCGGGGAATTTAATTCCCCGGCCACCTCTTAAAACCCCCCTCTTTAAGAGGGGGGCGGTCCATGAAAGGGGGGGAGCAGCCCCCCGGTTGATCCTCCAAAACCGGCCCCCCACGAGGGGCCGATTTGATACCCAGGCGCGGCACAAGGCCGCGCCACCTTGAGCAAGCGGGGGGGGGGGGGGGGGGGGGGTTTGTAAAAACAAAGGGGCGCGGCTTATGCCGCGCCGACACCCAGGAACCGCGGGGCATTGCCCCGCGTGCGCAGCCCGTGCGGCGCACCCCGCCGCCAGCGCGGCCCGCCGCCGCCGCCAGCGCGGCCCGCCGCCGCCGCCAGCGCGGCCCGCCGCCGCCGCCGCCGCGGCCCGCCGCGCCGCCGCCCGCCGCCGCCGCGCGCCGCCGCCGGCCACCGCGCCGCCGCCGTTCGCCGCCGCCGGCCGCCACCGCCGGCCACCGCGCCGCCCAGGGGGGGGGGTCGGGCCGGGTCGGCCCGGACCCGGACCCCCCCGTTTCGAACCAGTTTTGGTTTTTCGCTCATAACTTGAGCCTCGGACCTCCGATCGACGAACCGTCTGTGGCAACGCGATCCTTGGATCGAGACGGTCGTTTCGGTATATCGCACTCAAGGTTTCGGATTACTTTGAGTTCGGCCGGAATGGTACGTTCACGAAACCAACCGGGCCTTCGGAGCGGAAACGCTCAAATCTTGAGCTACGGACGTCCGATTGACGTGCCGTCAGTCGCGTTGTGTTCCTTTTAGTGAGACGGATCTTTTGGCATACTCCGCCCGAGGTTTGGACGCAGGTGGAGTACGGTCGGGTTGGTTTTTCCTTAAAAACCAACCGGGCCCCGGAGACGAAAATGCCAATAACTCACAGACCGGGCGTCCGATTGACGCGCCATCTGTTTCGTTGACTTCCTCTTGATGAGACGGAACTTTTGACATACTCCGCCCGAGTTTTGGATACATTCGGAGTATGGCCGGGTTGGATTGTACCCGAAATCCAACCGGGCCCCTGGAACGGAAAAGCTGATATCTTACAGACAGGACGTCCGCTTGACGAGCCGTCAGCGGCGTTGGTGGTTACGTTGAGTAACGGTCCCTTTGAGTATACCCTATGGGAGTTCGGGGTACAGTTGAGATACGGCCGGGATTGGTTTCGCTCTCGAAACCAACCGGGCCCCTGGGACGAAAAGGCTAATAACTCACAGACCGGGCGTCCGATCGACGCGCCGTCTGTTGCGTTGAGACCCCTGTGACGAGACGGACTTTTGAGACACTTCTTCGTGGGACTTTGAGATACTTGGAGTATCGACCAGTAGCTCGTGGAGCGGACCCTCCCGGAGACGAGCGTGCAGAGTACGGAGACCGAGTAGCCGGCTGAGACCTGACGACTGCTTGACCGACTCGACTTGGAGTGAGTCGACTAGCCCAGTGGACGGAGCGCCCGGTATTTGGCGGCAGACCCACGGCGGACGGAGCGCCTAGTAGTTGGCAGCAGACCCGCGGTACTCGACAGGAGGAGTACCTCAGCAGGCTATCTGGGTAGCGCCCGGTATTTGGCGACAGACCCTCAGCGGACGGAGCGCCTGGTAGTTGGCAGCAGACCCGCAGTACTCGACAGGAGGAGTACTTCAGCAGTCTTAGGTTAGTGAGCAGTACCTCGGAGTCGTGACAGGACCACTGTACACTCTAGAGACGGAGCTCTTCAGCAGTTACAGTTTCGATAATGAAAATCCTGGTTTGAGCTGAGACTTTTGACCTTGTGTTTACCTCATGATTGAGATGGGTTACTTGATAACTTAGGTATATGTATGGGCATATACCTAAGTAGAGTTTATCTGTTGTGATCTTCTTGTGGTTATCCTTGTTAGTTTTAGTGAGACCTTGAGGGTCTCGGGGTCCCTACTGAGTATCGTTATACTCACCCCTGCACGGGCTATGCCCGCACCTCGTTGTGTTGGTTGCAGACGACGGACAGTGCTGACAGAAGCCGAAGGTTCGAGGACTTGACGGTACCTGGAGGTGGACTATACGACGAGGCGGTATCCGGAGGTGGACCACTGGGCGGGACATACTCGGAGCGGATGGCGGGACCCGGAGAGCAGAGGAGCTATCTGTACCCACCCTTCAGGTGGGATTTCCAGTGGACATCTCAGCGTAGCAGCTTTACTTTTCAGTCGCTGTTTTCCCTTTCGAGTTGTACTTTACAGTTGGGCTTGTATTTCCGGCCCCTTTTACTTTTCAGCTCTTCTTTTTGTACTTAGTGTTTTACTTCCGCTTGTACTCTGTGGTGCTTGTTTTCTTTATAAAGGCAATGCCTTCCCAGTTATCGGGATTTTACGCCTTTGGTGCTAGTCGCCAGCCCCTGGCCTATGGAAGGCGGGCTTGGGGTAGTCACGGCACGGGCCCCGAGGACGGGTCGTGACAACCTATGACCATTTACCTACGATTTAATATAATTATGGTTTTATTATATATTATCCATTTTAATGGAATTCATTTTTTTCACCAACGTGGGTTTTTTTCTCCTCTCCCTTTTTGATTTCAGATTTTGATCTCCACCTCTCTTATAATAGAGATATAATATGTTGGATAGGTGATGTGAGATTTATTAAATCTCCTCTACAATAAATTTTTAATTTCAAGTTTTCTCTCGTTAAATTCAAGTATTTTCAATGATAATATTCCTATTATAGTTCCTCTCATCCCTATTTCATATATTCTTTCTCCTTTGTGCCATTATTTTACCTTCCTTTATCCCCCAAACCAGTGTATCATGGGATTAGTGGGGTGGGTGGAGAATGGTGAGAGATAACTTTATAGGGGATTCATTACGGAACATTATCTAAATATGAGTCTTTTATTTACTTTCTATGAAGGATATAGATAACCAGTGAACTCAAAATCTCTTGGGTGAATTGATAATTTACACATAAAATATATTGATAGGAACAATCATTCATTAATTATAGTATAAACATTGAGTGAAAATTAAAATAATCTAAGGGGTGGTGAATGGAACTCATTATCACTAATTCTAGGAGTATTTATTTCTCCCTAACATAATTTTATTATTTCCACATTTTCACGTTTCTTTCAAATTTTCATTCATCAAATCCATTTTTTTTTACTTTTCACTTTTTTAAAACAAACAAAAAACAAATATAAGTGTTAGAAAAATGATTGTTTAGGATTAAATCCTTATGAGAAAAACCTATAGTTATCTCTAAAGATATACATAAGGGATTATAAATTCTATTTTTATATCTCCCCAACAATATAATCCATTTATATTAGTTCCATTTCTAGGTATCCATAATACTCATTTATTGATCTTCCATTTTTCTAAATTAAAATATGTTTCTATAAATAAGAAAAATCTGAAAAATGGATGTTATGTTGAGATTGACCTATGATTTCAGTGAGAGAGTGAGATTAATTTACCTATATATTAAAGAATATTTAAGGTTAATAATCTTGGAAGATAAGTTTAGAGAGTTTCTTAAAGAGATTAAATAAGATCTAGAACCTCGATATTTGGAAGTCGTGTCTAGAGAATTGGAGAACTCTCTAGATACTATCTAGAGGTACAAAAAGTGCCAGAATAACCTAAATATATAATTAATTTCCCTCTCTTTTAATAAGAAGATATTTGATAGGTTTATTATTCACATGAGGACTATCCACTACCCAACCATCTCAATTGTTTGTTCGAGGAACTCATGGAGTGATAGAGACCCAAGTTAAAAAACGTAAGGGAGATGAATAATATTTTGATTATCTTTTATCTAAATTTAGTAAAATCTACCTGAAATAACATAATCCATGTATTATTTCATATTGTAATTTTCTCTTGAATAAGGTGATGGAATAGAGGTTATTATATTTGAAGAGAATATATAATTCCTACTACCTCTCAATCCTAATGGATTCCCAGTGTTCTTTCATTATTAGAGGGAATTAAAAGTATATTAAAATGAGAGGGATTATTATTTATTTAACTAATTTTGTTTTTATATCAATAAAACTAAATTAAAATTATATTCTATTTATTTCTAAATAGAAAATTCATAAATGTTTTTGCTGGCTATGAAGGATTTTGAGATGGATTCCATAAGAGAAGTGGATAATTTTGAAGATATTATTGAGGATTTTATTGTGTGGATAACTGTAACACAAGAGGATATTGGTATAGAGTTATTCTTAAGATAATACTGACCATACCATGTTGAATTAGAAGATAATATACATCCTAGAGAAAAATTCATTTACCATTAGACACCACTCCTCATACTAAAAAAGTGGTGGCAGATCCTTACTTCCACCTCTACTTCATAAGCTACACTACTTTGATCCAGGGGTGGACATGAAGCATTATAAAAAAGGGTACCTCCATATAAAATTAAAGGAGAATCATATTATAATGAAGATTATTTGGTTGTTCAAATAAAAAACCACATCCTCCATCAGATTTTGGGTGAAAACATTAAATTTTTACTCAGTTTAGTAAAAACCCAATACTTTCTTGAGGTTAAAACTATGTTTTATTCTTATTATATTTATTTTTTTACTATCTTTTTTTTGTTTTAAATAAAATTATCATTTCATTTTGTTTTATTTGTATGGTATTCATGGAGGTAAATAACTCTAATAATAATAATAATTAATTAATAGACATCCAGAAAAATCCAAGTTGTATTCTTTGAGACACCCTAGACCCACACATATGGATGTGGAGGTAATAATTATTTTACATATATCACAAGAGTTATAACCAACTCCCATGATCAAAATTTTGGTTTCATTGGGAACTAGGTACATATCCATAAAAACTAATTGTGAAATATACTTTTCTTCTACAAAAATTATCTACACATACAAATTTATTATGTGAATCACTTTCATAGAAATTATTGGGGAAATGAGGAAGCATAAGAAAATGGTGATCTCAAATAATCTTTTAAGGTAAAAAAAGCATGATAAAAATAAAATTTCATAAGTGAGCATAAGATAAACATATGGGTATGAAAACATATATTTAAGGTAAAAATACATTACATAAAAGAATAATACCTAGTAAAACATAGATAATAATTCATAAATAATTTTACCAAGATTTTGTCATAAGTAAGTAAGCATGGTATTATAAGAATGTGGAAATATAATAAGACATGACATCATAAGCATATGTGAAGGCTGACTAGCAAGACTATAATTACATAATGGAAAAATTACTATAGTTTATTTTGTTTACTTCACAATACTATACCATCTCATTAGATATAAAATATTATCCAATGCATTAGATAACTATCAGGGAACACCCTTTATATAATAGACAATTCCCCACAATGGATTGGGTGTACTCCCAATTCCCATATCATTTAATGATATATAAAATATTACCCAATACATTGTTGTACCATTATGGAGTACCCTTAACATTCTTAACATGTACATGAATATTATTTGCACACAAATAAAACATACATAAATCCATAAATTATTATAACATTATAAATTCATGGAAAATAAAGGTTTATACAATGAGATCAAGTAACACTTTATGTAAATACACTTCAATCAAAGTAATGAACTATAAGGTATTTAAACCATATATAATCAAGGGTATAAAACGTAGGAAATAATTCCCTAGTTAATAAAATGATTTGTATCTTTGTGAATACCCTTCAATTAGAGTATTAAAGTAATTTTATTCACAATGTAAATCCATTTGAAGAAACCTTATACTTATCCATAATTGGATAGTGTGGAAAGAAAAAGTTAGTGATGAATCATTCTTTATAAAGATTTCATTTTTAACACACCAATTGTACATAGAAACATGAACATGAATGAGAAGAATAATACCAATAGAAATATCTAGATTTATAGATATCATAATTAGGAAAAAACCCCTTTAAAAAAAGTAAGCTATCATTGAAGAAGGAAATGAAACTATTAATTTATAAAAAATAAAAGCAAGGGAATAAGATAAAAATTAATAGTAAAATTTAATTGAATTCAATTTTTTTCAATTATTGATGGGAAAATAAGTAAAAATATATTCAAACCCTTCATTAGGGTTTTTAATGAGAAATATCTATAGAATACCCCCCCTCGAGTGTCTAGAAAGGTGTGTAGTCTTAATCCCACTCATCGTGAACTAAGTAAAGATATAGTTGATACTCAAATAACCTTTTTCCATATTATTAACCCAAGATTAATCAATTCCACAATAACATCCACTTATTTTTATCCATACTAGGATGTAATTTCTAAGAAAACTCACTCTTATTAATTTACCAAAATTTTAGGACGCTTTATGGTCATAAATATGTTTGAGTATGTTATTTTCTTATGAATGTAGTATAATTAGAGGAAATGATGATATATCACACATAATAAAGAATTGATAACAATAAATCATGAATAATTTTATTATTTAAAAGATAAGGTAAAGTATGGATTTCGAAAAAAAGATAATGTTAGAGAAAGGGTTAGGAATCGTGACAGATTTAACAACTTTTTAATAAAAAAATATTTATATAGAGAAAATGAAATAGAACATTTAATTCAATCAATAAATAGATAATAGTGATTTAATATTTAAAATTTAAATTATATAAATATTATAAAATTAAATAGGTGCATAATATATCTCAAAGAAGGAAAATTGATATATAAAACCCTTACCTTGGGTTCTCTATTTCTTGTACATACTTCAACATAATGTAAACTAAAATAAGAAGAATTTAGATTATTTTCTTAACCTTATCATGTAAATTTATTTATATTTCCCCCCTTTTAATTCATTCATTATCATTCTTCATACATTTACAAAATTAGTATATTTTTCACCAATCATTTTGAGGTTTCTTAGTTTATAGTCTCCAAAACCATTGTAGTATATTTGAATGTGTAAAAGTTTATATTAAAAAGGTTAAATAAAATCTACAGGTTTCAAGTTATATGTTTAGTAACATTGTATAATTTATGTAGTTATCAACGTTATGAAACAATGAACATCTAGTGAATCATTCTCGACAAGCTTGTTTAAAATAATTAAAAATATTTATGTTTTCTTGCATTTAAAGTCAATGATACAATAGATATTTTACTAGTAAAAAATCATTAAAATGAAATTAAATGTATATTTATAATATATTTTTCAACAAATTAATTTTAATTTATTTTCAGGAAATATATATGTTTACAATATATCATTGTTCACTTTGGTAGGGTAAAACTACCATTATGATCGATGTTTTTCAAAATGGTTTTCAAAGAAGTGAAATACAAATAAATATTGGAGTTATATTAAAATATTTATATTATAATAAATATATTTCTCTTTGTTAAATTTTATTTGTAATTTTTTTATTGAAAAGAGTTATAAAAAGAATCAAATGAAAATACATTGTTTTTGAAAAACACATATTTTCAATGTTATAACAACTTATATATGGTTTGATAAGAGGAATTTGAAAATATCTCATAAATAAGAGATAAATTTAATGATAATAACATTAAAATTATATTATTTTGGTATATAATACTAATTATTGAAGTATTTTATAGAAAATAAATCTTATGAAAAATAATAAAAACAGAAATTAAGAAACCCTTATTTTGACATGGAAATGGGTTGTAAAATGTGTTAGGTAAGAGGAAATAGTTTATATTTATCCATTTATTTTTTATAATTATTACTATAAAATATAATTGGAATAATTTTAGTAATTAAATTATAGGTTTTGATAGAGTTTTATCACAATTAATAACAATTAAGTAATAAAGAAGTGGTTTTGGGATCCCTTTTACTTTAACATAATGAAGGATTAGGGTAGATCTATAATGAGAGAGGATTAATAATATAGCATTTGATAATATGTAAAATTTATGATAATAAAATGGATTAAAGTAGTTAAATATGAATCTTATAACTATAATATTGCAATCAAAAAGTAAATAATAGGATAAGGAACCCTTACCTTTCCTTTGAGTTGTCTCCCTTTGATTGAGATTAACACCTTTGGTTGAGGGTTTTTTTCAAGACCAATATAATAAGGACATGGAAAAATATGGTTAAAAAGATAATTTGGTATATATTTAAAAATGGAAATCATTTTCAGAGTGGGAATGAATGGGTGAAGGTAGGGTTCTTATATAGTCAAAGGGGAGGGAAATTATGAATAAAACATTTGCGTATTTTAATATTTAGGCCAAATAATTTTGGTTAGAATTGAATAAAATGAATTATCTAGATAATTATAAAACAAATTAAGTATGTTATCCTTTTAATTCATGCCAAAACCTAATTAGTAATTCCAACCACTCAAATAAATGTATATAATCCAAAAATAAATTTTTATAAGGATAGAATGTTATTTATGTTTGAAAATTACATATAAAAATTTATAAACTCACATTAATATTAAAAAATAAATAATTTTACTACTTAAATAAATTTTTATCTAAAAAAGTTTCATGATGTTTTATATCATATTTATTAAATGATTATTTCATAAAACTTATAATTTATGTAAAAACAATATTGTTCAAATTCACCAAAAAATCATTTTTTCATAAATTATTAGATCATATTTGTTATATTATTAATTTATATTTGTTTAATAAATACTATAATATTTTTATACTATTTATAATTAAATATAAAGTGTTATAAAAACATTGGGTTGGATCAAAACCCATTAAGAATATATTTAGGACATGTTTTAGTGATTTGTTTAGTAATTTTTACATGCATTTTTGTTTCTATTTTTAAATTTTTGGGTGTTTTTAGGCTAGGGAAATTGAGATTCAAATACAAAAAAACTAAGTGAAAATACCATTATTGTTTTTAATAATTCACTGGTAATACTTGATACCCTACTGTAGTAGGTAAACACCATATCCTGAACTAACACACTATGTGAACTTTAAAGATCATTTATTCATGAATATATTTAATAGTTTATTTTTATGATTGTTAAAATTTGATTTTAAAAAAATAAAATCACTTTTTTAATTATATTTAAAGATATTATATTAATATGTTTTTTTGGATTTCCCCAAAAAGATATATTTTAATTGAATAATGAAAATACATTTTTTGTTAAAACCTCGACTTTTATGACATCGCTGGGATGTAAGAATAAATAAAAACTGAAAAAACCTTATATAGAAAACATATATGATTTATAAGTATCATTATACATATTAAAATATCAATTTTAAATTATAAACCTATGTTTTATATTTTAAAACATAAGTCACATTTTTCACTAAAACTGTTTTAATTCATTATATATTTTCAATTTTAAAATTAACTTTTATAAAATGTATAAATTTCATCATATAAATTGGATTTAATACTCATAATTAGTTTTAAAAAATTATTTAAAAATGAATATTTTATTTTAAGGCTTAAAGGATTAATTACTAAGGTGAAAACTAATTACCGCAGTAAAAGTTAAAATGGTAAAAGTGGAAAATCTAATGGTAAAGAGTTAAAAAAATATTTAAAAAATATACGAAATTGAATGGTATAGTATTTCTTGACATTATAACTTCTACACTCTATATTTCTTAATTTTTTAACCCACTTTACTTTAGATTGATATCCCATTATTAAAAAGTTATGGGTATTTATAAAAAATCCACCTCGTTTTACTTATAAAAAGGACCTCTCACGACCACTTCAATACCACTAATAAAATTTATTTTCCCTATAAAAACCTACCCTTATTATTTCCCATTTAATCCTATATTTCTTCTAATATCTTATAGTGAAAATATTTTATCCTAAATGCTCTATTTCCAAGGGATCCTATAAGGAAATCTCAAAGTGCTCAACATGAGTAATCATTTTTTACTTAATTTTTTTTTCTATATTACATTTTAATTTATAATTATATCATTAATATATAGTAAAATTAGTATTTATTATATACTTAATGTTATTATTTCAAGGGAATAATCATTAAAAACCTTTCCAATTTTCTATAAGAAAAGTAAAAACACAATTCATACGTATGTTCGGACTACCACCTCTTCGAAGCAACATGTTTCATTTTACTTCACCACCTAACATGGATGGTCCAAAATATAAAGTTGGTAAATAATTATTACATATATAATATTTTTATTTTTATTATATAATAAACCATGTTACTCCGTTCTTCCATTCAAATAAAAATGACATCATCATTCATGTGTACGTGTATACTACTTTCTCCATGGAATGGTGTATTCTATTTTTTCATTTCCCCTTTCATAGATGGAATCAATAATGAGTTTAAAGGATAAATATGATTATCATGTAACTATTAAGGTCTTTTTAAGACAAATTGAATAACATATTAATGATATAAACAATAAATAATCATTATCAATCTAATCATCTTAAACTAGAATACTAAGAGGAAAACCTTTTTATTCATATTATATTATATTGTAATGTAAATTAATTATTATTATAATTAATTAAAATTTAGATATATCAAAATAATGAACACTAGATAATATCATTATGCTTATTTTATAATGATATTACAATAAAAACTCCTCAAAGTCATTCATTAAATCAGGGTATGTTCATGTTTGGGTCAGTTTATCCACATACTTGAACAATACTATAGATTTATATCATGAATGAATATGGGAACATAATTAGTTGTATAATAATATAGAAAATTGTAAATAATTATTTTATTATTTTATATTTTTTAAATCAATAATTATTTTATTAATTAAGAAAACACACTTTGATCATCAAGGATCACCAAAACATGATTGTTATTAATTTCATCCTCAAGGATAACAGATAAAACACTCATGAAAGTAATTTGAAACATCATAAATTATTGTAATTAATACTTGAAAGTAAATTTAATCACCTTTTAATGATTAAATTTATAATAATAATTAATACAGACATCTTTATTATGAAAATAGTATAAATAATCAAGACTATAAACATATGATGTGGGAAAATCAATATAAAATCCAACTATATTTCAAATAGAGAATGAATATATATAAATAGTATTAATGAAAATGAATATTATTATGATTCTGAATTTAGTGATTAATATATCTATGTTTGTGATAAAATATTGTTAAATTATGATCATGGAATTCTGGATAAGAGGAAAGTGTTTTCCATCTCAAATTTCTTCCTCTAAGACATGTTTTGTATTATAGACCTAATTTCCTTTATATTGTGTATATAATGCCTATTGTAGATGTCATATTATGGAATTAATTTTATTTATAGTATTTTAAGATCAATTTGTATCCTTATCTTTTAAGAGGTTTTGATTTAATTGCTACCCATGCCATAATTGGGTTTTTTTTGTCTTAATTTTCATTCTTTGGGACTCATGGAACATTCACCACTTATTTAATTTTGGGTGGTGCATAAATTTCCATGGAATTATTTTTACCATATTAATCATGAATTTTATTTTATTTACATGTTTATATTATTATCCCTCCCTCACATTCTTTTGATTCAAGAGTTACCAAAACTATTGCAAAACTCAATCTTTTTTATGGTGGTAAAAAAATCCTATGTTTTCATAATGTAAATGTGTTTGGAGATTCATAGAAAATAAATCCCTGTTTGGATATTGTAAAGTGGATATAGTTGTGGAGTATATGAACCTAGAGGTAATCAACCAAAAATGGTTTGTTGATAATTTAATCAATCCACACTCTAATGCATAAAAAGTGGGCCTAAGACTGCACACCTAGGTAGACACTCCCAAGGGATACACTTTAGAATATTCACATTCTCTTTTTAAACCATGATGAATAATTTTTCCAACCATTTACATGGACCCCAAAAATTAAAACTATTTAACCTAATTACTACATTATCCTGAATCTTACATTTAGACACTTATATTCCTTCATTTTGAACATATTTTTTTTGGATTTTTAATGGGTTTTTGGGTGAATTTTGTAAATTTTTAGAGGTTTTTAGGCCTATTCACGATTTTTGAATGGTTAGAGAAAACCATATAGGTATAACCATGATACTATGAACTTTATGTTAGAGTCCCATAGGAGGGGGTATGGTTAGGTTCATGACTAGTACAAACTGTTTTTCCTACCCATCAAATTGTGAGACTTGGGTTTGTGATTTTATCCATATTTGGAACATCATTTGATAAAACATATGGAAAAACCATGAAGAACTTCTAGTATCCCAGAAGGGGGTGCATGGTTTAGAAAACCGTTTGGCCAAACCATGCATTGTGAATTAATTTTTATGATTTTATAATTTTAATTCCCATAACGACCATTTTAAATCCAAACTCATTTCCTTCAAACTTCATATGATCTATTTTAACCTGGAGGCTCTCTTAAGATGATTTTGGATTTCCAACCTCAAATATTCATGGATGAAAGTAGAAATTGAATCACTTAATCACCTTCTCTAAGAATAACCGAGATCTATTTGTTAGTTCTCCTCTACTCATATCTATACTAATTCAACAGTGGATGATTCTTTTTTTATTTATTGATTTAGATCTTTATTTGTTGAATTATGTTTTTAATATTCTTATTTGATAAAGGTTTCCCTTCTAATCTCTGTTTATAGATCCCATGTTGGATATTTATCGAGATCCTAAACAAGGTAAGTGGTTTGATAATGTAATTACTATAAATTTAAACTATTTTTAATTTCTTTATTTAAAGTTAATTTCCATCAAAATAGTTATATATAAGAATCTAAGTCAAATTATTAATGGATAAACAATTTCATGAAAATACACATGTATAACTCATTTCCTACACACTGGCATGTAATAATCATTGTTGGTCGGAGTGGACACTCAAGAGGGGGGTGAATTGAGTTCCAATTAAAATTTCTTTTTTAAAAATTTGTCTTAAAAACCCCCAAATTAAATACTAAATTAAACTGTAGTGAATTTATATCAAAGTAAATGTTCTGTTGGGTTCTCAAGGGATTGATTATTTCCCAGTTAATCAAAACAGAAGAGTTGATTAACTTTTGAACCTAACTTACTGATTTAAAACTAATATAAACACTTGTGAGTTTAATTATAAAAGTGACTTTAAAAAAATTTTGGTTTTAAAGAAATCAGCAGCGGAATAAAAGAATAACTTTGAAAGATATAGCACAAAAGATATAACCAAGAGGTTCAGTATCAAGTCGAGACTTAGTCCTCTCAACAATTTGTATAAATTTGATCCACACCCTGGATCGGGGTTCACAACAGTTTACAACTGTCCATGTCCAAGACCTCTACCACTGTTATTCGTGGGAAACAGAACAACAACAACCAGCTGTCCAGGTCACACACGACCTCTACCACTATCCCAGTGGGAAATACAAGATGTAAGAGATTGAGTGAGGATTTACAGATCCTCCAGTTAAAGTACAGGAGACAATGTGTGTGTAAAATGCAGCAGATAACACACACTGCTCGAAATTTAAAATAATGAATCACAGAGCAGAGATGTAGAGTTTAGAAATGGATCTAGTGATTGTAGTGAAGCTTTGGACTCCTTGAGTTTGATCAGAAATGATTCTGAGTCCTCTTCTGGTTTTTTTCTGAAAAACAGAGTGTCGTCTACTTGATATCTAGATTCAGAGATAGTGAGAAATGTAGTCTATGAAGTTCTTCAATGTCCTCGTGAATGTACATAACTCTTCTTGAGTAAGCTTGAGTGTGTATGAGGTTCTATGTCTTCTACAACTATCTCATCCACCACTCTTATCACTCATATATGTCTCGTCATTGTCTTCTTGGTCTACCCTTTGCATTAACAGGGACTTCTTGTATTTATAGCACGAGCTCCAGCAAAAGAAATGATTTCTTTTTTTCAGGTACGAGGTACGATTCCCTGACATCCAACATCCTTCATTAAATAAATGACAGAGCATTAAAATATTCCTAATATGACCGTTGGTTAGATTAAATAAATATAAAGAAATTCAAACAGCTGTTTATGACTATCAGTGAGTCAAGTGATCGGTAGCTCATCAGTATCAGCATCGGTGGCTAGACATCAGTGTGTTCTGATCGGTGACTCAGATGATCAGCGTTGGTGTGTCATGATCGGTGACTCATTTGATCAGCATCAGTGTGTCATGATCGGTGAATCATTTGATCAGCATCGGTGAGTCATGATCGGTGACTCATTTGATTAGCATCGGTGTGTCATGATCGGTGACTCATTTGATCAGCATCGGTGTGTCATGATAAGTGACTCATTTGATCAGCATCGGTGTGTCATGATCGGTGACTCATTTGATCAGCATCAGTGAGACATCTTCGGTGACTCAGATGATCAGCATCGGTGTGTCATGATTGGTGACTCATTTGATCAGCATCGGTGTGTCATGATCGGTGACTCATTTGATCTGGATCGGTGCGACCATTGTCTTGTGATATGGATCGATGAGACCATTGTCCTTCGATATGGATCAGTGAGATCATTGTCCTTTGATATGGATCAGTGCGACCATTGTCCTTTGATATGGATCGGTGCGACCGTTGTCCTTTGATATGGATCGGTGCGACCGTTGTCCTTTGATATGGATCGGTGCGACTATTGTCCTTTGATATGGATCAGTGCGACCGTTGTCCTTTGATATGGATCGGTGCGACCGTTGTCCTTTGATATGGATCGGTGCGACCGTTGTCCTTTGATATGGATCGGTGCGACCGTTGTCTTGATAGAACACAAAGTGTCTGTTTGATCCAGAAGACTTCCAGAATACTTGTAAATCAATACCAAAGAGATAAAAACATGATCCAACCGATATAAACAGATTCACTAATAGATCATGATTATGTATATGAGAAATCCAACTGGATTAAGTAACAATGATTTGTGATTATTAAAACAGCAATCATAGGAAGAATTCAACAATCTTCCAGAGGGCTCAACAATCTCCCCCTTTTTGATAATCACAAATCTTAGTCATAAGTAAATACAATATATCATCAATAAGAGTGAAAAGGCATAATAAGAATAAAAACACAATGAGATATAAATCTCCCCCTAAATTTATGCCTTAAATATTTATGCAAGCAGTGACATAGAAAGTTCTCCCCCATAGATACAAAAGAATCTCCCCCTTTAGAGATGCATCTCCCACATATATATACAGATTTCTCCCCCTTTGGGATAATAAAAAAGGAGGGAAAACAGATAAAGAAGAGATTAAAAGAAGGAATCAGAGAGAATTAAAAGAAAAGAGAATAAAGTTTATAAGGTACATAACAGTACAAACACAACAGGGTTCACCCTATCAACAACAACACACAACTATTTCTTGGGATGTAACGGGGCTTTGCCTTTGTCAGAAGGATCAATGGTTGGTAAGTTGGAAGGCTTGGAGGCAGGTGGAACTGGGCGAATTTGAAAAGGTGGTAAGATGACTCTGGAGGGTGGAGGAGAGGATGTCACTGGGATTTTCTGTGGAGCTGCAGGAGCTGGTTGAGAAGATTGCTGAGGAACTGGTCGTAGGTGAGATAGAGCTTGAGCAACGAAGATCTGATTTGGAGCAACATCAGAGGCACTGAGAGGTTTAGCAGTAGGAAGCACAATGGCGGTGGCTTGTTTATTCAGATAAGGCTTCAAGAGATTTATGAAATCTTAAATAACTTCTGCACCATACTGCATAGCCTTTTCAAAATCATCCTTATTCTCCATGAACCGTTCCAAGGTAGGAGTAAAATCTTGCAACTGATGAACTTGAGTCTTGAAAGCTTGAGTGACTGGAGGTAGTCTCAGATTGTCAGCTAACACTTTGAAATTCACGGTCATCTCATGCTTGGTATAGATTTTTGAAAATTAATGATCAACCTTTTCCTTGATCTCTCTCTGATCTTTAGTGGCATCTGCTGAATATACTGTTACCATCTTATGAATGTGATCACTGTTCTACTTCATCTTCCTCAATGAGTCCAAATCATGAACTTGTCTAATGGCGGCCAATTCATCATGCATAATCTGCCTTAGAGCCTCTAGCTCAGGAGTAGTGATCTTGGTTACTTTGGCCGTACTGGATTGAGCAACTATCTGAGTTATCTCAGCTTTCAACTTTCTCAGATCAAACTTCTTAAGATGTTCAATCAGCTTCCTCAACACTTCCATCATACCAGAGATGGTTGATCTAAATTCATTTGATAAAGAAACTAAGACAGATTTTAGATCCTTCAGAATCTGATTTAGAGAGGCTATGTGCCTGCCAATAAACTCACCAGTATTGGCCAGGTCTGGTTTAATAGCATTTGAAATTTATTCTCGGACTGTATCTATCACAGCAGTAAGCAACTCACTTTTGAACTTATCAAAATCAGACTGAGAGATAGTAGAACTAGGTAGATGATCATCTGCAGCATCAACAACATGAGCAAACCTTGCCTCAACTGGTTGGCTTTCCTTCATAACCGCAGTAGATTCTGATTCTTCCTCTTCGTCTTCAGAATATTCTATACCAAAAACAGCAAAACCAGGGTAATCATCCCAGACAACAGCACACAGAGTATATTTCGGTTTATCATAACTTTCTTTTCCACTGATTTCAAGAGAATCTCTCTTGCCATTGACATTTGTTTCTGGTACAGTTTGATGTGTTTTTGTTGGAGGTACATCAAGAACATCCACTGGTCGGTTATCACCATCATCATCATCATCATCATCATCATCATCACCATTCCCATTTCCATTCTTCACAGAAACTTCACTGTCAGATACTTCAGTGTCACTAGCTTCTTCATCACCAAGAACTGGTTTTGATTCAGGTAAGGGTAAAGGTGGAATGACAGGTCCAAAGTCTATTCTTATCTTAGGGCTCACAGTATCAGGATCACTCCTATCATCAGGAGGTGACATACTTCCTTCTTCTGTTTCAGCTCCTTCCATTCCTTGTATACCAGACTCTTCAGTGTCTTTATTCCTTTCAACATCTACTTCTTCCTCATCATCAAAATAAATTGGCTCCTCATCTGATTTCAAACCAGGGTCTCTCAAACCCTTCGAATTCTTTCCATGATCAGTGGGATTGTAGGACTCATACAACTTGTCCTCATCAGCAACCCAGCACTTCTTCCATGGGTTCCAATTTATTTTCATCCTTTTACAAATTTCTTTGTTAACACAAAAAGCACTATCAGATTCAGCTATCTCATCAGCTTCATCAACACATTCCAGATTCTTTAACATAGCAGAGATCATTTTGGAATAGAACAGAGCAGTGGATTTCTTAGAAGGTTTCACCATTCCAGCTATGTGTACCATTAGATATCTACAAAAATTGATCTTCTCATGGGTCTTTAGTAAAAACAATAGAAAAACATCCTGGTATCTTACAACAGAAAAATCTTCTTTCCTAGGGAAAATTTGGTGCTGAATAAACTTAAAGAGAATTCTACATTCACCATCCAGATCTAAGGCTGTGATTCTCCTTGACTCTCTATTTCCAGTCAAAATCTCTAAAGCTAACTCATAAGAGAAGCATTCAGTGGTTGGAGGAATGTTTCCAGCATAATCCTCATACCGACCCTCATAGGGTACATCTAAACATTCAGCCCATTTTTTAGACGAAAAAGATATTTTTTTTCCTTTCACTACAGAAGACATTCTTCCAGCCTCGACACCATCTAAAGTAACTTGCAGATTTATATAAAACTCATTCACTAGCTTTGGGTATTATACACGAGTGTTATCTGAGAACCAGGATTTCCATCCTTGGGAATCTAAAAATTGTAACAACAACGACTTACTTGTCAAAAGCCAGGCGGAACTGACTTCCTTTTCTACAACAACAATCCGAGTTTCCAGGTTCAGATTTACTGATCTTTGAGTGGTACTACTCGACTTTCCTCGAGCACGATTTGAAGGTACAAGACTTTATGATCCTTTTCTCGGTCTCTTCTGCTTAGCCATTTGACGATTCTGGGGAAAGTAGGAGTTCGAAGGTTCGAAGTAGAGGAGAAGAGAGGAAATAAGGTTTGGCGGGAAAGAAATGAAAGGTTGATGGTTTGGGGAATAGAAATAGTTGCATATCATTTATTTCATCATTTAGGGTTCCCATAATAAAGATAAAAGTAATTAATTAATTATAAAATAATAAAAATAATAATAGAAAGAAAGATCGGTTTGACAGATCAGTTTGACAGATCAGTTTCACAGATCAGTTTCACAGATCAGTTTCACAGATGAGTTTCACAGATCGGTTTCACAGATCAGTTTCATAGATCAGTTTCACAGATTAGTTTCACAGATCAGTTTCACAGATCAGTTTCACAGATCAATCATACAAAATTCTTGTTTAATAAAATTCATTCTTTCAGAACATAAAGTCTTTGAAAAAATATCAGCTAATTGATGTTCAGAACTAATAAATTCTAGAGAAATATCACCTTTCTGATAATGATCTCTTAGAAAGTGATGTCTAACATCAATGTGCTTAGTCATAGAGTGAGACACATGGTTCTTAGATATGTTGATCGCACTAGTGTTGTCACAGTTAATTGAAACATGTTTAAAATCAAATCCGTAGTCCAATAGAGTGTGTTTCATCCATAGAATCTGTGCACAACAACTACCAGCAACTATATATTCTGCTTCAGTAGTAGAAAATGCAACTGAGTTCTGTTTCTTACTACACCATGATACTAGGGACTTTCCATGTAAATGAAATGTTCCAGATGTGCTCTTACTATCTATCTTAAATCCAGCAAAGTCAGCATCTGAATGACTAGTTAGGTCAAATGATTTTCCTTTTGGATTAAACAAACCTAAATTCACAGTATACTTAAGATATTTAAAAATCCTTTTAACAGTCAGTAAGTGTGATTCTTTAGGATTAGCTTGAAATCTATCACACATACATACACTAAACATAATATCTGGTCGACTAGCAGCAAGATAAAGTAAACTCCCAATCATACCTCTGTAATAGGTTTGATCAACTGGTTTCCCAGTTTCATCAACATCCAATTTACAGGTAGTACTCATAGGTATATCACTTTCCTTAATACTATCTAAACCAAAACATTTTAATAAATCCTTAGTATATTTAGTTTGATTTAAAATAATACCATCTTTAGTTTGAAATATTTTAAATCCAAGAAAATAATTAAGCTCTCCCATTAAGCTCATTTCAAACTCATTTTGCATAACCTTTGAAAATTCAATACATAAAGAATTTTTAGAAGATCCAAAAATAATATCATCAACATAGATTTTTACTATTAACACATCTTTTGAAATCCTTTTTATAAAAAGAGTGGGATCAGCTATTCCTTTTGTAAATCCTTTTGAAATAATAAAGTTTGAAAGTCTTTCATACCAAGATCTTGGAGCTTGTTTTAAACCATATAAAGCTTTAGAAAGTTTAAAAACATGATTTTGAAAATGAGTATTTGAGAAACCAGGTGGTTGTTCTACAAAAACATCTTCAACAATAAAACCATTTAAAAAAGCACTTTTCACATCCATTTGATATAACTTGAAATTCAAATGTAATTCATAGGCAAGTAAGATCATAATAGCCTCTAATCTAGCTACAGGTGCAAAGGTTTCCTCAAAGTCAATTCCTTCTTCTTGATTGTAACCTTGTGCAACTAGCTTAGCTTTGTTTCTAATGATGTTTCCAGATTCATAAACTTTGTTTCTAAACACCCATTTGTGCCTATAGTTATAGTATCCTTAGGTCTTTCTACTAATTTCCAGACTTTGTTTCTTTAAAATTGACTTAGTACTTCTTGCATATCCATTACCCAAAATTCATCATTGATAGCATCATTGATATTTTTAGGTTCTAACTGTGAAAGAAAAGCTTGATGTTCAACCTGATTTCTTAGAGAAGCTCTAGTCTGTGTTCCTCTATCTAAATTAACTACAATATCATCTAAAAGATGGTTCTTTAGAGTCCTAGTTGGTCTAGAAAAGGTAGGACTAGAGATTTCAGGTTCATCTACAGGTTGGGGTTCAACAGAAGCAGGTTCTGGGAAATTTCCAGAATTGGATGTTTTTACTATAGGTCCACTTTCCTTATCATTAAGGTTCAAAGAAGATAGATCATCTTCAAGATTTTTAAGAGAGGTCTTAGGTTCATGTGGACCAGTTTCATCAAATTTGATGTGAATAGATTCCTCCACACATTTGGTTCTTTTATTGAAAACTCTAGAGGCTTTACTAGAAGTAGAGTAACCTAGGAAAATTCCTTCATCACTCTTGGATGCAAATTTGTCGAGATTGACTTTGGTATTAAGAATAAAGACTTTGCAGCCAAAAACTCTAAAGTAGTTAACCTTAGGTTTCCTATGGTTCCACAACTCATAAGGGGTCCTCTTAAGAATAGGTCTGATCAAGACTCTATTAATAACATAACAAGCTGTATTGACAGCTTCAGCCCAAAAATAAACAGGTAGGTCATACTCATTAAGAATAGTCCTAGCAATTTCTTGCAGGGTTCTATTCCTTCTTTCTACTACACCATTCTGTTGAGGTGTCCTAGGGGAAGAAAAATTGTGACTATAGCCACTATGTGAGTAGTAGGATTCAAACTCATGATTTTCAAACTCACGGCCATGATCACTTCTCAGGGTTTTAATCTTAAGTCCACTAAGATTTTCTACAGACCTAGAATATTTAACAAAGCAAGAACAAGATTCACTTTTGTGAGCTAGAAAATATACCCAAGTATATCTAGAAAAGTCATCTACAAGAACATAGACATAGTGCTTCCCATTTAAACTAGAAACTCTAGAAGGTCCAAATAAATCCATGTGAACTAACTCGAGAGGTTGAGAAGTTGAAACTTCTTTCTTTGATTTAAAATAAACTTTATGTTGCTTTCCCTTTTGTCAGGGATTAAAAACTTTGTCTGCTGGAAATTCAAGTTTGGGTAGGTCTCTAACTAAGTTCTTCCTAGCAAGTTTTCTAAGTGAATGCACATTGCAGTGTCCTAATATTCTGTTCCAACGCCAAGACTCTTTATGAAAAGTATTAAAACAAGTAATATTTTTCTTACCTAAAGAATTTAAATCAACATCATAAAAATTTTCATTTCTTAAAGCAGAAAACACTAAAGTATTTTTAGAATTAAAAACATTGCAAGAATCATTTTAAAATTTAACATAAAAACCATCATAACATAACTGAGAAATACTTAACAAATTATATTTAAGTCCATCAACAAATAAAACTTTAGAAATTAATACTGAGTCAGTGTTACCAATCTGGTCTAAGCTGATGATTTTTCCTTTTGAGTTATCACCAAAGGTGACAAACCCTCCATCAAATCTGACTAAGATTTTAAAGCATGAGAAGTCTATTGACATATGTCTTGAACATCCACTATACAAATACCAAGGCTTTCTACAGGATCTCTTTAAGCAGGTTACCTACAAAACATATTTAGATAGGAAATGATTTTGGTACCCAGATCTTCTTGGGTCCAGATAGGTTAGCCAATAAAACTTTAGGTACCCATATTTGTCTAATGGGTCTCATAAGATTTCTAGAGTCAAAATATTTTTAAAGATAAAACTTATTAGATCCATAACTATAAATATAACTAGTTGAAGCATATGAAGTTTTAGAACTAGAAACATTCTATCCAGATTTAGGAATGAATTTATTTTTGGTAATTTTCCTTTGTCCAGGTTGGTATCCTATACCAGTAGTGTATCTAGGTGCTATTTTCTTACCTAGAATATGAGTAAGAGTATCTTTACCATTTGTAAATTTCTCTAAGTCTTTTTTGAGTTGCTCATTAGATAATTTCAGTTCAGTGTTTTCTTTAATCAACTGAGCATTCTTTTCCATTTCAATATCAAGATCAGATTTATGTTTAACAGTTAAAGAATACTGTTTCTTTAAACCTTTGTATTTGTCTTTCAGCTCATTACAGGTTTCTTCTTACATATCACAATATTCAAACAGTTCAGATTTTGACATGTTTTCTGAGTCAGAATCATCTCTAGAATAATATGAATTTAAAGCAGGAGTTTCAGATGTTACCTCAGAGGTGTTTGTCATAAAACACATGTTTGCCTTATTTCTGTGTTCAGTTTCAGAAACTTCAGATTCAGTGGAGCTATCCTCAGATGCACTCCAAGTAGCCTTCATGGATTTCTTAAACTTATTGTCTTTGTATTCATACCTCTTCTTGTATTTCAACTTTGGACAGTCTGCTTTTATATATCCCTTTCTTTTGCACTCATAGCAGACAACTTCATCTGATTTGTCAAATTTCTTCCAATTCTTTTTCCGATGTCCCTTGTTATCATACTTACCTTTGTAATTTTATTTTCTTAAAAACTTCTTCTTCCTATAGAACTTTTTAAACCTTCTGGCAATGTGAGCCATCTCAGCATCACTATCAGAATCACTTTCACTGTCTTCACAGCTTGTACTCTCATTTATAGCTTGAAGCTTCTCCTTATCATTGTTCTTTGAAGTTGAAGTCTTGAACTCAATGGACATCCTTCTAGGTTCATCTTGTTCTTCTTTGTTAACCTTGAGTTTCTCTTCATACATCATCAGCTTGCCAATTAATTCCTTGACTACCAGTTCACCAATATCATATGATTCTCTAATTGAGACAGAAGTTCCCCTCCATCTTTCTGGTAGACATCTCAGAATTCTCATAATTTGTTCCTTTAATGGAACATCCTTTCCCAGAGAAGTCATTGTGTTGAAAATTTCATTAAACATGAGATACATATCAGAAATGGGTTCATCAGGCTTCATCTTAAAATTATTGTACTTAATAGTATAAGTGTTCAATCTCATTTCCTTAACATTAGTTGTTCCTTCATGAGAAACAACTAAGGTATCCCAAATTTCATAAGCAGTTTTACAGGAAGATATTCTATTAAATTCCTCATCTCCTACAGCCCAGTACAAGGAATTCATAGCTTTGCAATTATTATTGTAGGAAGCCTTAGTAGCTTCATTTCAAGTAGATCTAACAGTAGTAGGAATTTTATATTCTGATTCTATAGCAGTCCAAATATCAAAACCCATGCTCTCTAAATAAATTTTCATCTCGATTTTCCACTGAGCATAGTTGGAGCCATTGAAAAATGGTGGTCTATTGGTAGCAACACCTTCAAGTCTGTTATCCATGATAACTTAATTAAAGCAAATATTTTAAAGAGATAAAAATTTAGAAATAACAGAAATTTTAAGAACTTTAAAATACAACTAAAATCACAGTTGAAAAACAGAGTACGTTAGAATAGGTTTTAAAATCCTCTGATACCAATTTTTGGTCGGAGTGGATACACAAGAGGGGGGTGAATTGAGTTCCAATTAAAATTTCTGTTTTAAAACTTTGTCTTAAAAACCCCCAAATGAAATACTGAATTAAACTATAGTGAATTTATATCAAAGTAAATGTTATGTTGGGTTTTCAAGGGATTGATTATTTCCCAGTTAATCAAAACAGAATATTTGATTAACTTTTGAACCTAACTTACTGATTTACAACTAATATAAACACTTGCAAGTTTAATTATCAAAGTGACTTTAAAAAAGTTTTGGTTTTAAAGAAATTAGCAGTGGAATAAAAGAATAACTTTGAAAGATATAGCACAACAGATATAACCAAGAGGTTCAGTCCCAAGTCGAGACTTAGTCCTCTCAAAAATTTGTATAAATTTGATCCACACCCTGGATCAGGGTTCACAACAGTTTACAACTGTCCAGGTCCAAGACCTCTACCACTGTTATTTGTGGGAAATAGAACAATAGCAACCAGCTATCCAGGTCACACACGACCTCTACCACTATCCCAGTGGGAAATACAAGATGTAAGAGATTTAGTGAGGATTTACAGATCCTCCAGTTAAAGTACAAGAGACAGTGTGTGTGTAAAATACAGCAGATAACACACACTGCTCGAAATGTAAAATAATGAATCACATAGCAGAGATGTAGAGTTTAGAAATGGCTCTAGTGATTGCAGTGATGCTTTGGACTCCCTGAGTTTGATCAAAAATGATTATGAGTCCTCTTCTGGTTTTTTTCTGAAAAACAGAGTGTTGTCTGCTTGATATCCAGATTCAGAGATAGTGAGAAATGTAGTCGATGAAGTTCTTAAATTTCCTCATGAATGTACAGAACTCTTCTTGAGTAAGCTTGAGTGTGTATGAGGTTCTGTGTCTTCTGCAACTATCTCATCCACCACTCTTAGCACTCATATATGTCTCTTCGTTGTCTTCTTGGTATACCCTTTGCATTAACAGGGACTTCTTGTATTTATAGCATGAGATCCAGCAAAAGAAATGATTTATTTCTGTAGGTACGAGGTACGGTTCCCTGACATCCAACATCCTTCATTAAATAAATGACAGAGCATTAAAATATTCCTAATATGACCGTTGGTTAGATTAAATAAAGATAAATAAATTCAAACAGCTGTTTATGACTATCGGTGAGTCAAGTGATCGGTAGCTCATCAGTATCAGCATCGGTGGCTAGACATCGGTGTGTTCTGATCGGTGACTCAAATGATCAGCGTTGGTGTGTTATGATCGGTGAATCATTTGATTAGAATTAGTGTGTCATGATCGGTGACTCATTTGATCAACATAGTTGAGTCATGATCGGTGACTCATTTGATCAGCACCAGTGTGTCATGATCGGTGACTCATTTGATCAGCATCGGTGTGTCATGATCGGTGACTCATTTGATCAGCATCGGTGTGTCATGATCGGTGACTCATTTGATCAGCATCGGGGTGTCATGATCGGTGACTCATTTGATCAGCATCGGTGAGACATCTTCGGTGACTCAGAGGTTCAGCATCGGTGTGTCATGATCGGTGACTCATTTGATCAGCATCGGTGTGTCATGATCGGTGACTCATTTGATCTAGATCGGTGCGACCGTTGTCTTGTGATATGGACCGGTGAGACCCTTGTCCTTCGATATGGATCGGTGAGATCGTTTTCCTTTGATATGGATCGGTGCGACCGTTGTCCTTTGATATGGATCGGTGTGACCGTTGTCCTTTGATATGGATCGGTGCGACCGTTGTCCTTTGATATGGATCGGTGCGACCATTGTCCTTTGATATGGATCGGTGCGACCGTTGTCCTTTGATATGGATCGGTGCGACCGTTGTCCTTTGATATGGATCGGTGCGACCGTTGTCCTTCGATATGGATCGGTGTGACCGTTGTCCTTTGATATGGATTGGTGCGACTATTGTCTTGACAGAACACAAAGTGTCTGTTTGATCCAGAAGACTTCCAGAATACTTGTAAATCAATACCAAAGAGATAAAAACATGATCCAACCGATATAAACAGATTCACTAAAAGATCGTGATTATGTATATGAGAAATCCAACTGGATTAAGTAACAATGATTTGTGATTATTAAAACCGCAATCATAGGAAGAATTCAACAATCTTCCAGAGGGCTCAGAAATCATTTTCAATCATAGAACCATTTTAATAATATCTAATATTTTTTATTTAAAGGCTCAAGTATCCTCAAACATCTTAGTGGAATATGTATCAAAGTGTGCACACTTCCCTAGATCTTAGGACTAGGGGGAATAAGAGTCCACCCCAATTAATGAACTTCCTACCCTCATCAAGTTTAGTATCATTTTCATTATTAATCCATGGATATGTAGAGTTAGTACATTCCTAACATGCCTTTCCTAGAATACCCACATAACTACCCATACAACCATGTGCTTTAAGTCAATCAATCATATGAGGGTATATCATTCATTTCAATTAACCTCAAATCATTTCAGTCAACCTCATGCTCAAGTTTCAAAGCATGTCATATAATTTCAAATACCAAAAATAAAATGGTTTTCATAAAAACTAAAACCTTTAAAAATATTTCATTTCATCTCATATTCATAAAAATAATATAAGCCTTAATTTCTCAAGAATCATTGGAAAAATCATTCTTCAAATCATTCATTTCAATACAAGATCATTTTCTAGAAAATGGAACTTTATTTAATAATACATTATAATGAGATTTAATCACAAACACACACTATATCATTTTGGAAACATTAATCAAAAGACTCAAATCATTATTTTGAAATAAATTGGAAATCCATTTCAAATAAAGTAAGAAAAAATAGTTTCAATTTGTAGGTATTTCATTATGAAACAACCCACTTCAATCATGGTCTCAATAAACACCTAAAACGAGATCCCAAAAATATAAGGTTAAATAATTGATCAAGTAATAATAATAAATCAAAAATTCCATAAATCTGGATCTATATCCATAAATGACACAATAATCCACCACTCTCAAAGATAGATAGATACGGGGAATGGTGAAATCAAAAATTTATCTAGGTTATTCTTACTGAAAGTGATTCAATCCTTTATCTGGCACATAGATCAATGGATATTCATGGGTGGAAAAGAAAAAATCACCTAAAGAAATTTTCTAAGGTACAATGGATAATATGAGGGTTTAAAAAGATGATTTTTATGTTAAAATAGGTGTTTTGGTAATTAAAATCAGAAAATTAGAAAAAAATTCACATCGCACGATTTGACCGCATGGTTTGGAAAACTATGTACTAACCATGACACACTTATATGATATTATAAGAGATTCATGGTTTGGATTAATGGTTTAAAAAACCATGCACCAACCACAAATAACCCCACTATCCTAGGTTAAATGGTTTGAGGATAAGGACACATGGTTTTTATTAATCATTCACCTAACCCTACGCCCTACTCTAGAACTCCAACACCAGGAGCATGGTTTCTTGATCAAACCCACATAGTTTTATATGATAATAAAATGACCATAAATAGGCCCATAAACCTATAAAAACTTCCAGAAGTCACCAAAACATACCCAAAGAAATATGGTAAAAAAGGTAAGTATGTAATAGAAATCAAAAGGGGAGATGTTACAATTCTCCCCACCATAAATGATTTCTTCCCCCAAAAAGATTATCAAGAAGTATAGTCCACAAAGAGATGAGAATTATAATCACTAATTATAATATCACACTTTCGAGACTCATCAAAATCAAATCCATTCTTCTATACCACCTAAACACAAGTTTTTGACTTCACATATAGAACCTTCATCAATAAATCAACAATCCAAATAGGAAGTGTAGTGATTGTCATATTAGGTTCCAAACAATGGTCTTCCTAATTAAAAACATGATACATGTATGAAAGGTACTCACTATAATAAATTAATTAAATTGAGGTGGATTTTAAAACTACCACTAAATGAAAAAAATTATATTTCATCCCCCTTTTTAACAATGCTTTTGTAAATAATCGTTACATAGTGGTGGTATTATTTAAAATTACCACTGAATAATTTTTAAAACTATTCAGTGGTGGTTTTTTTAAAATCACTATTATATTTTTAATTAGATCACCACAACGCCAACCCCCACCAACAAAAAAAAACCTCTCGACCTTGGCATCCCCCTCACCACCACTCAACTTCAGACCTACCTCAAACTCCCCCTCACTACCACTTAATACTGGACCCCTCTCTACCTCACCCTTACCACTGATCGATGCCAAACAACCTATTAGACCCCCTCAAAACATCTCAATTCTAGAATTAATTCCCTCTCCACCTTGATGCTAGATCCCATTCTCCAATTCCCTCTCTACCTCTACACTACCGAACCTTTTCCATGATTTGGGGTGATCCATTTCATATTTTCCCTTAATCATATCTAGTTGATTATGTTATATATTGTATGTAATAATTGTGTAATAGAGATAGGTTTAGTAATTTAACTATTATAATTATCCTTAAATTATTTTATTTTAGTATATTTATGAATTTTTGATGTTAACATTATTAAAATAATTAATAATAAATTTATGTGTGATTGAATTATTTTTAGTTCTATTTGGTTAGGTTATAGTGTAGTGTATTTTTTTAAATGATGAAATAAATAATGAAATGATTGTTTGGGTATAAATTCTGTGTACTAATTATAAAAAAAATTATTTCATGTTATATTAGTTATATAATATTTTAATATAAATTTATAAATAAAATTTCACGTGAATGACTAAATTATGTATCTTAATATGTTTATCCTCATTTAAAAATTTCATGTGTATTCGTTATTTAAATTAAATGTATTTTATTTAAATATATAATAATATATTGAATTTTATATTTTAAAGTTTAGGAAGTGAAGTATATATGTATTTTTTACTAGCATGCCGTGTTGAAAGTGGTTTAGTGACAATACCCACACTACATCACATGGTTCTCATTATGTATTTACGATACGAGGTAAAATTAATTATATACCTTGAAAACTTTTTGGATACCATTTCATATTATCCTTATTCACTTTTATCCACATGTAAAACTTATACAAATGATGTTGAGTAATCTGATAAGACACCTATGAGGGATTAATTTTGTAATCTGGTTGATAGTCAGTTTCCATCAAGAAGTTATTAGCGGGTCACAGTCATCAATATGTAATTCAATATGACACAATTACTTTATTAAATATTGATAATAATTATTTAATTTATATTTTAAATACATAGAATTAATAATATAAGGGAGAAAAACATAAATTTTTATGAGATTTGGAATTTTACTAACATAAAGTTAATTTTCCTTTTTATGAATATGAGATACCCACTCAGGATGAAAAAGGAATTTTTTGGGTAGTTCCTAGGGTCTTTATCATGTGAAATGACATACCAACCTATTAATTATTTATATTAGATACACATTCCATTATCCTATAAAAATGATTTTTTTGATTATCAAATAACTGTACTATCATTATTATGTATTCACACGTGTTTAAATTAAATATTGTTACTCAATGTGTTAATAATTTAATGCATTTAATATATTTATTTGTAGATGATGTTCCATTTTAACGTGCCTGATTCCATTTTATTTCCATGGAATTTAAAAATTTTCCAGATGAAATGGAATGATTTTAATTGGTGATTATGGAATGAATTCAATGTCACATATCCATCATTGTCATAGATGTATGAGAAGGTCCCTAAAGGTATGCCTAGGGACCAATTAAAAACACTCATTGACCATCATCACACTAAATCTCATAAGTTCTATTATTAAACTTAAATATATTAATAAAATTTTTTTAATAACATTTCAAGTTTTATTTATATATAATTACTTCATCTGATTTGTATTAGAAATTCTATCAATTTAGAGAAAAAAATGATTCTCCACACTAATATCTCAATGAGTTTCATGAGAAAATAAAATGGAAAGGTACTATTAAATATATTGCAATAGATATCTATAAAACTTAAAGTAATTTAGTTTTTAAAAATATTATTTATTTAATTTTTTGAAATATAAGAAGGTGGTTGGTCATTCTATTGGAAGGATGTAATTTTGGTTTGATGTTCACAAAAAAATACAGAGGTTATGTGAAAAACGTTGTAGAAAAAATAGGGGTAATTTTGTTTAATTATTAGTTAGTGACTCTAAATTACATTATAATATAATATTATTAAATTTAAAGTGTAAAATAAAAGAATAATTGGATGAAAACCCAACCTTTTCAGTTTCAGTATCCTTAGAGGATTCCATGGATCATGTTTTTTAAAATAGCATTCTGGTCATGTATAGGTGATGGGTTGTGGGACATCTCCATCTATGGTGTTCGGTAGGGCACATATATATTCATTGATGATGTCAGAGGGAGGGGTATTATAGGTTTCAGTGATCCTAGCATGTAAAAGAAAATTGATGTAATGAATAATACCATTAAAATCCATAACCACTTATTAATACACAAAATTATTGGGTATTGACATTGGATAGTGTGTCAAATATTTTATTTCATAATATGATTGGAAGTATTATTTAAGAAATATAAAAAGTCATTGGGGGTGAAGGAGTGGTAATTTTTTTTAAATTTAAACTTACATTCTTATTTTTAGAAATTATTATTTTTAATCTGTAAATATTCTAAGTCAAATTACATTAAATACTTTTTTAGTATATCCCATAAAAAAAATTTAATTATTTAAATAATTCACATCATAAAATTTTGATAATTATGATAACATGTAGGATTGTGTCAGATTGGGAAATTTTATTTACCATGATCATAAACTATATATGGAAGTCATAAAATAAGTTACTGAAGAGTTCATGAAGAATAATAGGTTAGAGAATATCGTTTGGTATATTCTATATATTGTTCCATATATAAGTTTCCAACCACAACATGTTGACATCAGAAAGTGTTCATGCATAATTTTGGATATAGCATATATTTCATGACATGGAGGTTGTTTAGAAATGGTTTTATTATGTGAGAATGTATTTTAGATAGCTATAAGGTATTATGATTTTAAAAATGTGTTTTAAAGTGTTCTAAATAAATTTAGAAAATATAATAATAAAATTAAGTTAGAGAGTCACCTGGATAAATTTTATGACAGGGGTGATGGTAGTGATATATAATTATATAGTTTTAGAGGATTTTTTTAAAATATTATATAAAAAATAATATTAAGAATTACTCTACTTGGTTGAGGTTGGGGGTTATATAAAATAAACTTATTGATCATCATATTCTTAAAAAAATTATGAATGTTATACAAGTGATTTTAAAGAAATAAAATTAGGATATATGTAGTGATTGGGATGGACCTTTTGTATAACACCCAAAGATTTTATGGTATGTTTCCTCTTAAATAAATTCAAGTTATTAGTTAACTTAAATTTTATAAAAAATTACTTCATATAGTATAAATCATAAAAAAACACATAGATAACACAAAAAAACATTGTAAATAAAGAATGAAATAAATAAGAGGTTTTTTTCTAGAAATTAAGGAATATATACTAATGAAAAAGTATCTTGACATTTGGAATAGTAATTTGACCCTTAGGAATAGTAATTCAGAAAATAGAATAGTAACATCACTTATAAAAGTATAAATAAAATTTAGGCTTCTAATAAATGAAAATATTATATAATTATATCATAGTATAAGTAAATAAATATTTTGAAAATGATAAATTAAGTGTTGGTATTATTATAAAAAATGTTTATTTATAATTATATAATTAATTTAATGATTTAAAAGAAAATTATTTTCACAAAATATATTCATAAATTAATATATTATTGTCTTATTATTATAATATAATTTTTATGAGACCTTAATTAAATTTTGAAAGTGTTACAAAAGTACTTATAATTTTTAAATTGATATTTTTGTAGTAAATGATTATTTTAATTAAAAATTGAATTTCATGTATTTAGAAAAATATTTTCATAAAAAGGAGTTCTGTCGAAAAAAATTTAGGCGGAATTGTTTTTGATTTTTTTAAAATAGATAGATTTTTAGTGAATAGTGAAATACAGTTATTTGTAGTATAAGATAAATTCATGAATTATTAAGTCATTGGTGATGTATTTTAACAAACCAACACTTTTATCAATGAAATTCCCTTATTATAATTATTTCATATATTATAATCATATAAAATCACATTAATAACCTAATACTAACTTTATAAATGATGAATGAATGAAATAAAAGTTATTTCTAGAAGTTAAGGAACCTAAACCGAAGAAATAGTTACTTGACCTTTGGAATAGTAATGTTACCCATATGAATAGTAAACCAACAAATTGAATAGTAACATCACCCATTAAATCAAAAATAGAATCTAGTAATCTTATAAATAAAATTATGATATAATTATATCATAGTTTAAGTAAATAAATGTTTTAAAAATTACTAATTAAGTGTTAATATTTTTTTAAGACATAAATATTTAATTACAATTTCATGATTAATTTAATAATCTAGAAATTAAATTTATTTTCATAAAATTTATTCATAAATTTATATTTTTATGTCTTATGATTTTATGATAATTTTATGAGACCTTATATAATTTTTCAAAGTGCTATAAAATCAACTATAATTTTAAAATTTGTATTTACCAAGTAAATGATGATTTTTAATAGAAATTATTTTATTCATATTTATATTTTTTCATGAAATGGAGTTCATTTTTGAATTCTACATGTAAAAAATTGTTTAGCGTTAATTTTTGGTATTTTTTAGAAATACTTGAATTTTTTTGTGAATAGTAAATTACAATAATTTATGGTATAAATACATTATAAATTAAATACACTATTAACTGAGTCATGGATGATGTAAGAGAAATTTTCTTGAACTCAAATGATCAAATTAATGTATTTATTCTCAAGAATCATCACTATTTATTGTTTTGAGAAAAATAATAAACTAATGAATTAAATAACGATAAAACATCTCTCTCCTCCAATATAAATACCACCCTCAATAGCTCTTCCCCTCACACCTCTCAAGCTCGGAGCCTTGTCTAAATTCTTTCAAAAACCATTCCCAACCCCCTTAAAAATGTCTATAATATCTTAGTATCATAAAAATACCAAAACCATTTCTATAAGGAGGTTCTCAAGGAGGATAAATCCAAGAGGTAAAATCCTCTTCCTTTTTCTTGTAATTTCTTTTAAATTTCATTTCTTTTCTTCTTTGATCCTAACCTTATCTTATCAAAATGTCATGATAAATATAGTATGTTTGATATTCTAGTATTATATCATTTTAATGTAATATCCATCATAAAACTCCATCCTCCCCCTCTTTTATTTTAAAAATGAAATCATTTGCCAGTGGTATGTCAATTTACCGACATCACGAATGATGCAATTTCATTTTCATTTAACACCTTAAAGTCTGTTAATAAAACTATTAAATGGTTGAAAAAATATTTTAATTTATATTTTATAACCCTTTTTATGTTCTTTAACTAACTTATATACACAATACTAAATGATAAGACAAAACAAGCTATTTATGATTGAAAAACCACCAAAATTAACCTAAAATGATCATCATTAACTTTTATCTAATGATTCATCCTCATATAATGTAACCAAATTCTGAATAAGATAAGTAATTTTTTGTTAATATCATTAATAAAATATAATAACAATATTATATATTTTTCCACATTTTACATGAACTTCCATTTATGTATAAAAGTGAACCGATCATGAAAACTAAGAAAACACACACTCTTGAACAATGAAATTAAACTCTAAAACTAATCAAAAAGCCCATAAATGAACATAATAAAACTATAATGAATAAAATTTATGTATAAATGGTTATTTATTTTTAATTAATGAATATAATTTTATTTTAGATGATATTAATGTGATGGAATCTTTTAGACACAAGGTAAGGGAAATTCTCGAACCCAACTCTCTTTCTGTGGGTTTTCCCTCTTTGACCTCATTTTCAGTATGTATATTAATTAAATACAATTTATTCATAATTATATTACCTTTTTATATTATATACATGTTTTCTACCTAAGTTTATAAAAAACACAATGTTTTCCAAAGGAAGTCTTCTTTCAAAGAACACACCTTTTACTTCTCGAAATTGTTTCTTCTTTACTAAAGGTTGATGGTTTTTATGTTATTCACTCTTTAATTTGGGAAACCAATGTTTATGAATGTATTATTTATGAAATGAAACCCATTACTTCCATGGTTTATTTTATGTCCAAGATTGATATACGTTCTATGTGGCATGCATGATAATGTAAATGTTATGATGTGACGAGTGCACCCAAAATTATATCGTGCAATGTAAATGATATAATGTGAAAATTGTGACTACAATTATATAGTTATACAATTCATTGGATTATGTTATGTATACAATGAGAAAATTAATGTATGTGTGAACATAATGAAATATTTTTTCAAAACTATGTGTGGTAGTTAACCACTATGACATGATGTTTCATTTTTATACATTGCCACATTTCGAGCCTTTTCTTAATGATTCCTCTTAGGATTATGATACTATGACTATGTTATAATGATAATGATTATGGTCACCCCAAGTTATATTATTTCATATTGTTATTTATCCTCTTACTGGACTTTTAACTCACCCAATTTTGATGTATATCCTCATGTGATTACTTGTACTAAGATGAATGAGAATACCTCTAAAAAGTTAGAGAAGAAGGAAGTAAACAAATCTTTATGTTTTATTTTAAAAATTTTATGTATGGTCATAATTTTCCAAAGACACTAAACCTTAGGATCCTGTTTATGTAATAATTTTATTTTGTTTATCATTATGACTATGTAATAGTAATGTAAGAAAAATCAAGGTAACTATAATTGGTATCAAAGAACAGTTTAGTTAATTTGGGAATTAGGATTAGAGAAACTTAGTGAAAACCCTCTGAATGAGACTAAGTATAAGTAAGAACCCAAAAATCTCAGTTTTTGAAAATTATAAACATAGGTATCCCATAATATATTACTTTAGACTTAATTTCACAAAGGAATAAATTATCTATTCTTAAGTTGTTGACTAATTCTTTTTTCTAACCTTTTCTATTTTATAAAATGGTAGAAACTAGGAGAAACCGGGCCAAAAACTCGTGCCAGGTATAGTGCAATGATTTCCCAAATGAAACACACAATTCTTTGGGAGGTAGATTTCAGAATTTCATGGCGATGCTTACCCATATGTCTTAGGTTATGTATAATAAACTGAATAATGTGTAATTTTCACCTTCACCTAAAAGGGATCAATTGGGTATTAGATATTTTATACGGCAACGACCACCAATGTTTAGTGGATTTTTTAATCCACTATTCATGGAACAGTGGGTCATCTTAATGGAGAAGATCTTTTCTATGATTCACTATTCTATGATGGAGAATGAGACTCTAGCAGTTTATCATCTAGATGGAGAATCCAACCAATGTCGTTCTTTGATTAAGAACACCAAAACGAAGGAAGAAATTGAAGTGATAGTGTGATAAGACTTTAATTTAATGTTTTTAATAAGTATTCCCCTCAATATCTTTATAAGAATATGGAGATATAATTCATATATCTGAAGCAAAGGGAAGGAGAATCTATCATGACTTATAAGGAAAATTTCACAAGGCTTGCAAGGTATGCTTTAGGTTTTGTTATCAACAATGATAAAAAAATTGATTTATTTTTTAGTGGATTAAAACTACCCCATAGAAAGGATCTAGAAATTAGAGACTTTGGGAGTTATAAAGACGTTTTTTGATGTGCTCTCAAAGTGGATATAGAGTTTATAGAATGGTCCCATGACTATAGTGATAAGAAATAAAAGATGGAGTTTCAAGCTGGAGGATCTCATGAAAAAGGTGGAAAGAAAACTCAACCACTAACATGTCAAAAATTTGGGAATAATCATCATGGGAACTGCCTTAAAGGTTAGGGGAAATGCTTCATGTGTGGGAAAAAAGGCCACCAATCTCATGAATGTCGAAAAGATATGAAGAAGTAGGACAATGTGGTGGAGTAAAGGAGAGAAACACCCATGGTCCAATGCTACAATTGTAGGGAGAAAGGCCACTATGAAAGCTAGTACACTAAACCTAGAGTCCTCGATGGTAATAAACATTAGCAACCACCAAAGTCAAAGGAGAAATAAAAGGATTATTCCATCACTAATACTAAAGTAGAATAAGAAAATGATGTCGTACAACGTACACTTCCTATTCACTCAATAATTGAAAAGTATTATTTGTTTATAGTTCTATGCATTCCTTTATATATTGAATGTTTTCTATAAATATTAAATCAAAACCCTGAAACATTGAAGTAGAGATATATGTAAACCACCTAGTGGTGAAATCATCTCAAACCAAGTGTTGGAATCTTCTCCTGTTAGAGTATGTGGGAAGATTCTTCTCAAGAATCTCATGGTAATTTCCTTGGAGGAATTCGACACTATAATGGGAATGGATTGGCTCTTGTTATATAGATAACATATCAAATATTGAGAAAATGAGATATATTTTTATATTCTAAACCATCCCATGCTCCTCTAAAAATTAAAGGAAGATCATGAATCTCCTTTAGAAAATCCTTTAATGATGTGGGTTTTGATTCTCTATAAAGAGGAATTCCTCGCTCAAATGGTTGAGTTAAAGGAAAACATTGAACTTGGGGAAATTCCCATTTTGAGGGAATATAGTGATTTATTTCTTGGTGAGTTACCCATACTTCCCCCGAATCATGAGGTAGAGTTCTCAATAAAACTCATGGCCATAGATACTCCTATCTCAATGTTTCATTATAGGATGGATCCTATCAAACTGAAGGAGATAAAGAAGAATCTAGAAGAGCATTTGGAATAAGGGTTCATACATACTAGTGCATCACCTTGGGGTGTTCCAGTGCACTTTGTCATGAAGAAGGATGGATTAATGAAGATGTGTATCAATTATTGGTAACTCAACAAGATCACTACAAATAAAAAGTATCATCTTCCATTTATTGATGACTTGTTTGATCAGTTACAAGTAGCTCAGTAGTTCTCAAAGGTGTATATTCATTATGTATACTACCATATAAAGGTGAATAAGGAAGATATTCATAAGAGTACCTTCCATATAAGGTATGATAACTATAAGTTTCTGGTAATTCCCTTCAAACATACTAATTCCCATTTAATATTTATGGATTTTATGAATATATTCTTTATACATTATCTTGAAAGATTTGTGGTAGTGTTTATTGATGACATTATCATCTATTCCAAGATCAAGGATGAATACTAAAAATATATAAGGCTAGTGTTGGTGACATTGAGGAAGAATAATTTGTATAACAAGTTTAGAAATTGTGACTTTTTGATACAAAAATTCACATTCTTGGGACATGTGATCATAATTAAGGGAATTTCTATGGACCCTTCAAAAACAAATATAATTGAGGAATGACCGATAACCTATAGTGTCATGGAAATATATAATTTTTTAGACTAGATGGGTACTAATGATGTTTTTTGAGAAATTTATCATGATTTTCAAGCCCTCTAACCAGGTTAAAAATTAAAGGGGAAAGTATTTTTGGATGGAAGAATATGAGGACAGATTTACGGAGCTAAAGAAGAGGCTGATCACTGCACCTATACTCACATTACAAAAAAGTGGAGAAATTTTTGTGATATAAAATGATTTTTCAAAGAAAGGATTGGGTTGTGTACTCAAGAGAAATGATAATGTGATGGACTATTCTTCATGGTAGTTGAAGATCCATGAGAAGAATTACCCAACTCATAATGTAGAGTTAGAATTTGTGTTTTTTCCTTGAAAATATGGTGGCACAACCTCTATGGTGAAAAGAGAGACATATATATCGATCAAAAGAGATTGAAATATATATTCACATAAAAGTATCTCAACATATTTTAAAGGATATGGTTATAGATAATCAATGAATATGATTTATATATTCACTATCATCCTAGAAAGGAAAATAAGGTATCTGATGCTCTTAGTAGGAAATAACCTGCTACTCTATCCATGTTGCAGATTGAGAAAGACCCTATATTCATGGATATTAAAAGGATGGATTTGGAAATCATACCAGTAATGCATAAATCCTACCTTTCCCAAATTATTCCACAACCATCTATCCAAGAGAATATTAAGGAGGCACAATGGGATGATCCAAAGTTACAAAAGAAGGTGAATAAAGTAAAAGAAGGTTAGTTACAAGAGTTACATATTGATGATGATATTGTGATTCAGTTTAGAACAAGGATATGTGTGCCTTTATCACCTGGGATAAAAGAGGAGCAATTGTAAAATGAACACAGCTCAAATTTCTCTATCCATCCTAGGAGTAGCAAGATGTATCATGATCTCTAAGAACACTTTTGGTGGGACAACATGAAGAATGAGATTGCAAGAATATATCTCAAGGTTCTTGATATGTCACCAAGTTGATTAAAAGAGATAAAAGCACAAAGGGATGATGCAACCATTTCCTATACCCATTTAGAAATGGGAGAATGTCACCATGGACTTTATCATGGGTCTCTCGAAGAAATCTATGGGTAATAATGCGATATGGGTTGTGGTGGACCGAATCATCATGATTTCCCACTTTATCGCTATTTAGGAACATTTCTTGCTTGAATAGATTGCAAAGATATATTTTAAATAAGTGGATAGAATTTAGTGGGTTATAATCTCTATTATCTTTAATCAGGACCCCATGTTTACAACAATATTATGGAGAGTTCTTCAACATTATTTGAGTACTGAATTTAATTTTAGCATGGTCGATAACCCACAAACTAATGGCCAATCTAAAGGGACTATTTAGAAACTTGAAGATATGATAAGAGCCTGCTATTTAGAATTCAAAGGTAGATGGGATCAACATATCCCATTGGATGAGTTCTCATACAAATATAGCTTCCAATTGAGTATTCAGATGGATCCATATGAAGCTCTGTATGGAAATTGATGTAGAACTGCAACTGGTTGGTATGAAGTGGGAAATAAAAAGCTACTTGGACATGATATTGTACAAGAGATGACAGAGAAGGTTCAATCCATCCAAAAACATATCAAAAATTCTCAAATTTGGAAAAAGAGATATACTGACAAATATAGAAGGGACTTGGAGTTTCACATTAGAGATGGAGTCTTCCTTCGAATATCACTATAGAAGAGGATCATGCAGTTTGGAAAGAAAGGTAAGCTAATCCCAAGGTACATTATCCCCTTTGATATTATTGATTGCATAGGATCCATGGCCTATCAACTTTTACTTCCACTGAATATGGATCAGGTTCATGATGTGTTCCATGTATCACTCCTGGGGAATTACATACCCGATCCCTCACATGTACTCAACTCAGAGGTGGTACAACTGGAATATGATCTCTCTTATGAAGTGTAGCTAGTAAAGATTCTAAACCAGAGAGGTAAGGATCTACGCAACAAGACAACCCACCTTGTTAATGTGTTATGGAGGAAATATAAGTATGAAAAAGCAATTTGGGAGCTAGAGGAGGTGATAAAAGAGAATTAAACTCACTTTTTTATGTAAAACAAAATTTCAAGGGTGAAATTTCTGAAGGGGGGAAGAATGTAACAACTGAAAACATTTATCAATGAAATTACCTTATTATAATTATATAATATATAATAATAACATTTAATCAAATTAATAACACAATAAAAACTTTATAAATGATGAATGAATGAAATAAATGGTATTTCTAGAAGTTAATAAACCTATATCGATGAAATAGTGACTTGACCTATGGAATAGTAATGTGACCCTTATGAATAGTAAACCATGATTTTGAATAGAAACCTCACCCATTAAATCATAAATAAAATTTAGGAATCTTATAAATTAAATTATTATATAATTATATCATAGTATATGAAAATAACTGTTTTAAAAATTATAAATTAAGTGTTGGTATTTTTGTAAGTCATAAATATGTAATTATAATTTTATGATTAATTTAATAATTTAAAAATAAAATTTATTTTCATAAAATGGTTTCATAAATAAATATTTTTTTTGTTTTATGATTTTAATATAATTTTATGAGACCTTAAGTAATTTTTCAAAGTGTTATAAAATCAGTTATAATTTTAAAATCGTTATTTTCCAAGGAAATGACGATTTTGATTAAAAATCAAATTACTTATATTTAGAATATTATTATCATAAATTGATTTTATTTTTTAATTTTACAAGTTAAAAAATGTTTAGTGTGAATTTTTGGGATTTTTCTAAACTATTTAATTTTTTAGTGAATAGTAAAATACTATAATTTACACTATAAATACATTATAAATTAAATAAACTATTCCTTGAGTCATGGATAATGTAAGTAGAATTTTTTAGAACTCATATGATCAAATTACTGTATTTAGTATCAAGAATCAACACTATTTATTATCTTGAGAAAAATAATAAATTAATGAATTAAATAATGAGAAAACATCCCTCTCCTCCACTATAAATACAACCCCTCACCACCTCTTCCCATGACACCTCTCAAGCTTTGATAATTGTCAAAATTCTTACCAAAAATCTCCCTGAGCCCCTTCCCCATGTCCAAAATCTCTTGGTCTCATCAAAATACCAAAATCTTTTCCATAAGGATGTTCTCAAGGCGGAAAAATCCAAGAGGTAAAATCCTTTTCCTTTTTCTTTTAATCTTTTTTCGATGTCATTTCTTTTCTTATCTTATTCTAAACATATCAAATATAAATGTAATTATAACTCTAATATTTTTTATATACTATAATTATTTCATGTTAATGGAATATCCATCATAAAACTCTTTCCTCCCTCTCTTTTATTTTAAAAATGAAATCATTGTCCGTGATATGTCAATTTACCAACATCATGGACGATGCACTTTCATTTCCCTTTAACAATAGAAATGATATTAATAAAAATATTAAATTGTTGAAAATAGATTATAATTTTAATTTTAAAAACATTTTTATGTTCTGGAACTAACTTATATACATAATACTAAATGACAAGACAAAATGGGTTATTTGTGATCGAAAAACCACCATAATTAACCTAAAATGATCATCATTAACTTTTATATAATGATCGACCCTCTTACTGTGTAACCAAATTCTGAATAATATAATTTAAACTTCTGAAATATCATTAATAACATATAATAATAGTTATGGATATTTATCCACATTTTACACAAACTTCTATTCATGTATAAAAGTGAACCAATCATGAAAACTAAGAAAGAGAACACACCCAAATGATGATATTAAACTCTATAACTCATTGAAAAGCTCATAAATAAACTTTATAAAACTATAATGAATCTAATTCATGTAAAAATGGTTCTTTTTTAATTAATAAATCTAATGTGATTATACATGATATTAACATGAAGGAAGCATTCATACATAAGGTAAGGAGAATTCTAGAATCCAACTCTATTTGGGGTTTCTTTCTTTCACCCCATTTTGTAACATCCAGACCCGGATCATTTCTAAGATAGTGATGAGACTGGTGGGTCACATGACCTCAAGTGAATCTCCCAATTTTCCAAAGGTCGTCGACTAGCAGTGAGGGTCTTGGAAAGTGGTATTGGGGATACTATACACTATTATCAGAGTTTCACAATGGAATAACAAAATTTTAAGAGAAAAAAAGTAGTGGAAAGAGTTAATAAATTAAAGATAGTGGTGGAAGAAAAAAAAGTTAAACTCAGATATCAGTAGAAGCATTAATATGAAAATTTAATAAAAAGGTTATATAATAAATAAATGAATGACATGGTGGCGATACATAACTGAAAGAAGTAAACAATACATCTTGCTTGACAACGTAGTAAAATAATAAAGAAAGTACAAAAAATACCCATGGGTGACCTCCATGAGCATACCAAGCTCTGGCTTAGTCCTTTTTCTCCTAACTCACAAATATAAGTAATTCAGCTTTCAACCTAGATCCTACAAATATAAGGTCTACTTGGGTACCAAGGGTACCCAAGGAGGGTGTGAGATATAAATCTCAATAGGTCAGCACAACCAGTGTATAGACCAATCCAGAAAATTCAATATCAATTAAGAAGTTTTCAATATATAATAAATGTAGAGTGAAAAAAATTAATAATAGAATCTTGGTCTGGGTTCCTAAATGGTCACCCATCCCATACATCCTGCTTTAGCCTAAACCAAAAATCTGAAAAGTATACCTATGGAAGGAAGAATATATATACACAAGGCTTAATAGTAATATAGAAAACCATGGAATCCATACCTCCAATCTTGTGCTTTCTCTTGGGGTTTAAATCCCATGTCATCATCCAAGTATCCTAACAAAAAAAAAGGATATGTGTCACAAATGCATAATCAACTCATTTCAGTAATAAGGTCTACATCTCACATATATATAAACAAAAAACTCAATCAAATCCATCAAATCATGTGGTGGAGTCAGAGCCCATCCCTGACGTTCTAAAAGAATCCAAGGTATCTCTATAGTACTTATGATCCAATATAATACCACCAAGTCCATCGTAGGCGATCCATAAAGAGTCTTTGGTATCACTTGAGGCATGTTGACTCTGATTCCATCCCAAGTATCACACTAGAAGACCTAGTATCACCCAAGGCATGGCATAGACATCTATCAAAATGGTCCATCCATATTTGCTCCCATAGAGAACTGATATCACTCAAGAGTATAATAAAACACCCAAGAATCCATCCCCTAAAAAGTCAAAGCATCACCCCCATCATTCTGTGGTATAACCACCCAAGCACATGAGTCCATACATGAGTCCTTAGTACGGAACCCATGTTTTCACCTGGCTCATATAAGTTTACTAAGTTTCCAAGACACATTGCAAGGAAAACATCAATACGTATCTCACATGGAAATAATATATATAAATCATGCTATCAAACAAGAACCATGATCCATAATCTATTCAAGATATGAAGTAAAACAAACCTATCCATCAACATGGTATAATGAATTTAAAACAAAATTAACTCATCACTCTAAGAGAAAACACTAGAAAATAAGCAATAAACACAAGGAAGGTTAAATCCAGAGGTTCGACTATAAGGAATAAGCTTTAAAAATTAAATACAACTAGATCCAAAAGGCCTTAACATGCTTGTAACCATATGTCACCAGTGATAATAAATAAAACAAGATAATAATATTTTCCGTACAAACCATTAAAAAAACTGGTTTCCTATGCCACCCTCCACATTTCATTCAACTTTAACCATTTAATGCAAGGGAGAGTAATTCATAATGAATAAAATATTTAATCAAATAAATGTCCTTAAATTAAACTAAGTATAGAAATTAATTTTATTCTAAGAAGGTCTTCTCAATTTACACATCAAGTAATGGATTTCAACCCTGACAATTTATTCAATCTAAATCATGATATCTACTTTATCAAAACAAGGCGATTGGATTTATATCGGCAAGAAAGAACTTATAATATGCAATGGTTGAGAGGGAAATTACCCACTTGGGTAATCCATTACACAAAGTAAATAAAATACATAGGAGGTGTTTGGTTATAATTGGACATTTACCACTTTCCCATAAGACATTTCAAATGTGGAGTGAAAGTCACCATGAATAAACCACTCTATTTATTTCATTCCATCCAATTAAACATTAAAAAGAATACATAACCATTTTCATAATTCAGTTTGTGAGGAATTACCTCTCATGTGCCAAGTTAACCATGTTTGGTTCCTTTTTAACTCATTCAATTCATTATAACATGTAAATACCATTTATAAGATCCAATGGGGGTCACATAGTGGTGACTTGGTCATTAAAACACTTGCCTGCCTGATAAATTTCCATCTTAAAAGTCTAACAAAACTTATAGGGTGATTTGGTTTAAACAACCATTTTAATGAAAAGGGGGAAACCCCCTTTAAGGATATAGAAAGGTCCATGTATGATGTGTGATTTACGACTAACAACATCATCAATTATAAGGAAAAAATCAATGTAATAATGTCCAGAAAGATAAATAAGAATAAACTACCACTTTGAGTTTTTTGAAAACAACACATCTCTGTTAGAGGGATTTTATTACAAAACTATGACTTGTTTATCAATCAAAAAAATTATCCTAACTAAACACTTATTTAAGAAAAACAATTCAATATAAACAAGAAGAATTAGGAAGGAATCTAAATTAAATTTAAATCATTCTTGAATTAAAGAGTTTAGGAGGGGGACCCTACCTCAATGGAGAACTAAGACAACACCGAGCACTTGACATATTTATCAGCAACCACCCGAAGTCACATGGTAAAGTCCAACACACTACTAATTAAATAATAGGGACTCAAAAAAAATACTCTAAATTAAATAGGGTGATATTTGGAAGTGGTAGATAAAACTTACCTTAAGTGGAGACGACATCCAAAATTGGTATGAAATGCCTCACCATCAATAATGAAAACCGAATCACACCCCAAGAGGTCTCGAGAGATGCATAACATGATCTAAAAGTAAACGAAAACCAAAAATCAACATTAATCCTAAACCCTAGGTTCTGCCGAGCCATATTGGGTGATGAGGAAGCCAAATAATGGATGGAAACAAATCGAAAGAGCGGAGGTCCATACCATGATGATTTGACAGAGATCACGAAGAAAAATGGTGGATATGGTGATCAGAGAGGGAACCGGAAGGAGGGAATCACACGAGAGGTGTATTTGGCCCGGAGGGTTATGTCGCACTACATGGAGGTCATAGATAGGGGGTGCGCATTGTAGGGAGGTCACAGCTAGGAGGGGTGCACTACAGGGAGGGAGGTCATGTCGAAGGGAGGTTCGACCAGAAGGGATATGGCATGAGGAAGGGGAGACCCAAGGGGGGACGCATGATGTACATAGAAGGGGGAGGATACCCCCTTTGGTTTTTCAAAAAAACCTTAAACTAATATCAAAGTAAAAAGTTAATAATAATAATAATAATAGTAATAATAATAATAATAATAATAATAATAATAATAATATTAAAACTTTTGTTTATTATTATTTTCCATCTTCTCATTTCACTTTTATTTTAATATTAAATTAATTATTTTAATTTATTTAAAAATAAATCATAATTTTCTAGGGTTAAAACATCTGAAATTTCATTCTGATACTAGGTTTTAAAAACAGCTCGTGAAATAAATAAAATTTTAAAAATCCCCTAAACTTTTTCATCTGGTTCAAAACACCAGATATTGCACCATTTTCAGTATGTATATTCCTTAAATATAATTTCTTCATCATTATATTACCTTTTATGGGATATAATTTTTTTCTAATTGAGTTTATGACAAACAAAATGTTTTTCAAAAGAATTCTTATTTCAGAAAAAAAAATTTTAATTCTTTAAATTGATTCTTTTTCACTCAAGGTTGATGATTCAAATGTTATTATAAATTTTATTTGGGAACCAAATGTTTATTAATGTATGATTTATTAAATGAAACCCATTCCTTCCCATGGGTTATTTTATGTCCAAGATTGATATATGTTCTATGTGACATGCATGATAATGTAAATGTTATGATGTGATGGGTGCACCTGGAATTATATAGCGTAATGTAAAAGATATGATGTGATGAGTTAACTTAGAATTACATAGTGCTATAATGCATTGTGTAATGTGATATATATCATGGGAAAATTTAAGTATGTGTGAACATGATGATAGCTTTGTTCAGAACTATGTGTGTTAGTTAACCACTAATACATGATGTTTTTATGCATTGCCACATTTCAAGACTTTTCTTAATTATTACACTCATGATTATGATACTATTCCTATTTTATGATGATAATTATTATTCTCAACCCATGTTATATTGTTTCATGTTTTTATCCATCCACTTACTTGGCTTTTAACTCACCCATTTTTGATGTATATTATTAGGTGATTACTTGTACTAAAGAGAATGTGAAGACCTATAAGAAGAAATATAATAAATAATTAAATAAATTTTTATGTTTTATTTTGTAAAATTTAGGTATGGTACTAATTTTACCAAGACACTCAACCTTTGGATCTGGGGAATGTAATGCTTCAATGTTGTTTATCATTAAAACTATGTAATAGTAATACAAGAAAAACCAGGGTCACTATATGTATTTATAATGTAGGACTTTAATATCAAAATATCCATCATTATTTAATATATTTATTGATAAGGTTCAAAATATTCATAGTCTTGAGGCAAAATAATAACCTACTGAATAAAATAATAAAAAATCACCCCTCTCTCCCACTATAAATACCACCCCTCACCACCCCTTCTCCTCACACATTTAAAGCCTTAAATAATTTCCAATTTCTACTCAATAATATTTTCAATTCTACCACACATTAATGAGCCTTTGGTATAACCAAAAGGCCAATCCCAAGCCACTTTAAAGAGGTTATCAAGGAGAATAATTCAGGAGGTAAAACCCATAATCCTTATCTTTCAATTTATTTCAATTTCAATTCTTTTTCTTATCCTTATCGCACATCCACTATAAAAACATGAATAATAAATATATTTTCTTATATATATAATAATTTTATTATGTTAATGGAAAATAAATCATTAAATCCCTTCTCCTCACCAATTTATTCTAAAAATGATGATATCATCCGTGATGTATCGATTTACCACCATTGTGTATGATGTGTTTTCATTTTCCATTACCATCTTCAAGGGTGGTCAAAAAAACATTGTAATGGTTGAAAAAGAATGTGAAATTTATATAACAACTTATTTAGTTCTCTAAAACAAGTATATATAAATAATATTAACTAATAAAACAAAACTAGTGTGTGATGACCGAAAAATTAAAAAATAATCTAAACGATTATCATTAACATTTTATCTAATGAACCATCCTTATATATATGAAAAAAATTATATATAAGAAAATTTAATATTATGGAAGTTCATTAATAACATATATTTTTATTTTTGGATAAATATTCCCATTTTACATGATCTTTCATACATGTTTACATGTGAACCAATCATGAAAACTAAGGAAATAAACACCCCTAAATGAAGAAATTTGAATCTTATAACTAATAAAAAAGGATATAAATGAAATTAATAAGATTAAAATAAATCAAATACATGTTTAAGATGTTATGAATTAAATTATTAGTGAATCTAGTTTTATTATCTAGGATATTAAGTACAAGTTCCGAAAACTTTCGGACATAAGGTAAGGGGTTTCTCATCCCACTTTTGTTTCTACTAGATTCTCCTTAATCGCCACTTATTTCTTTTGTGTGGTGCCTGTATAAATCCCTTTGATGTATCATATTATGAATCTCTTTATATTCATGGAATATATTGATTTATTTTATAATTATTAATTTTATGGTGCACAAGATTCAATTGATTACAAAGTGATATGAGATTCTCCATGAATCTCTATTTTTCATTTCGGTTATGCTTTCTCTCTATTTAACCCAATGTTATTATTATTTAATTCTATATAATTTATATAAATTCTATTTATATTTTCCAAAATCATGTATCTATATTAGTTCACCATTCATTTATGGGTAAATACATGTTTTACAAGGTTATCTTTTCAATTCCTCCCAATAAACAAGCCCGATTAACGAGAACTTCCCAATTTCTTACCCATTTTCAAGTATCATCCATAATTTGTTTTAACCCCCCATTATTAATCTAAAATAAATCATTTTATCATTAAAATATTTCTTGTTTCATTTCTAATTGTATATAAAAGATTATTTCTTTTCTTCCTTAAATTCTCCTTAATATTTTCCTTAAACCACACTAAAATGTTTCATTTATAATGTTTCTTAAACTTTCTTTTTACATGTTTTCACTTTAGTTGGACATCATTTTCAAGATTTATTACTATATTTCCTTATTAATATCTAAGTATGATTTGAATTCATTCTTCCATGGAAACCATTATTCCCTTTGATAACTTATTCATTGTGTTTGGTGAATATATACTTCTCTTTTATTTATGAAATCATTCATTGAAGATTTCATTAGATATCCATATTTATTGCATTATGGATATTATTATTTTCTTAGATTTATAAAATTTTAACATATGATGTTTTCTTTGAATTAGGTTATTGAATTGAATCTATATATGAATAATTATTTGGACTTGCAGTGATGGGTGGGGGCCAATTATAGATAGCCTCTCAGTGCATAGACGAGTCTCATGATACAAAATAGTTTGCAACAACACCTTTGTGTTTTTTTATAAGAGGAATCAGAAGGGTTTTTACCCCCAAAATTAATCATTATTAATGGTATAATGGTTTATGTGCCAAATACATGATGTCTAATGATTGATCATTTTATTCATTTAGTAATCAGTTATTACATTCCATGATATTTTCACTATAAAAAACATATATGGATTCATTTACATTCTCAATTTACTAATGGCATGTGTTTTTCTGTCATTTAACTTTACATTATGATTATTATTTATTTACTTTTCTTCAATTATTATTTATTCATGTAACCATTACCAATTATTTGATCTCACCCCTTTTATTTTTTTCTTCCCCTAGTTATGAATATGAAATCATTGAATACATGTCATGGAAGCAGTTTTATTTTCCTTTGTTATATTCTATTTTTAATTACCAATGTAATAAAGGAAACATGTATGAATCTAGTTATTCCAGGCTACTATACTGATGAATCCTTGGTGTTGTGATCTCTTGTATATTTTCCATTATAATAAAATAACCACTGACTTTAGGATATTAGGTTCAGGGCTATTATAGATGGTATCAAAGCATGTTTAGTAGAAAACTTGGTAACTAGATGTTAAATAAACATTATTATTATAATAAATCCTTATATTGGATTTTTTGATCAATAATCATGATGATTATGAGATAACCTAGTGTGTTCCATTATTTATTGATGGTGCCTAATGGAAGGAAATGAATCAATACCCTAAGACAATGTACGAATTTTTCTGTTGAGCATGTCGACACATTTAGTGTTTGAGATGATATGATCTTGAAAATATTAGGAAAACTTAATTATCTTATAAATAATATACCATACTACACCTATGTTTCATCATTCTATGTAGAAGAATCCCCCATATTTTAGTTGGAATAATAATCCAATGGTAGGGGGATAGTTGATTAAATCCCATGAAAATATATTTCTAGCATTAAGATATGATGAAAGGGAAAAGGCACTGAAGATATATTGTCTCAAGTGAGAAACTGATCAATGGTGGTCCTTGATCCAGAATACTAAATATAAAGATGAAATAGAAGACAGGGAATGAAGAAATTTTAAAGAAAAATTCCTTGATAAATACCTCCCTTGTGAGAAATGAATTGAAATAAAGAGAAAATTCCTTAGATTAAAGAAAATGGAAGAAGAGAGTGTTGTAGAGTATGAGGATACATTCACAAGACTATAAAAAAATACTATATATTACATACATGATTTAGAAGAAAATATTGATTATTTATTTGAAGGTCTTAAACTAAGTCTCTAAAGGGAACTGGCTTCTCAAACATTTTCATCATATAATGAAATAATATTAATTAAAATAAAAACAGAGAAGGAATCTACTATATATTATATATTTAAAGTAAATAAAGAGAATAATAGGAATTCTGATAAACATTGAAAGGGTGAAGCGTGAAAGAAGAAGAGGGGAATGAAGAAACTTCCATTATGAAACAATTATGAAAGGAATAATCTTGGGAAGTGTCTGAACAAAATGGGAGTTTGTTATAAGTGAGGAGAAAAGGGTCATCATGAAAATGAATTCGAGGGTAAAAAATAAATCAGTGATGTTCAATGCCTCAACTGCAATTAAATGGGGCATTATTCAAACCAATTCCCCTAGAGTCAGAGGAATATACCATAGAAGAGGCCAAGGGGATATGACCAAGCATATGTGATCACCCTAGATGAAGTATAATTACCCAATGATGTGGTGGATGGTACAATAATCCTATATTAAAATTTATCTAAATATTTATTTGATTCTTGTATCATCACACTCTTTCATATCTACCGAATTTTCCAAAAAAATAGATATATTCCTTTTGATTTAATAAGGGAGTTTTCAGTTAACACTCTAAAGGGAAGTATAATTTCAATAATAATGTGTCTGGTAGTTCCCATTATGGCATATAAAAATGCTTTATTTTCCAAACATATCATCATAAATATGATTGAATTTGATATAATCCCCAATATGGAATGAATTTAAAGATATGATGCAAACATTTATTGCAAGAATAAGAAAATTATGATTTGTAAGGAAAATATAGAATCCCTTATATTTAGAGTAGAAAATTCCTTATCTAATTCTTATATAGATCCACCCAGTAGCTCTATGAAAGGTGATGTCGTGGGAACTTTCAAATGATATGTGATTGTTGAGTACATTGGTGCAACAGAGTGGTTGGCCAATGTCGTCTCTCAAAGGAGGATGTAAATTTAACAACATATTAAAGGTATTAAAAAATAAAATAAAAGTAAATAAGATTACTAATTAAAATTATGGGTTTTTTTATCATTTATAAATCTAGATGAAGTTTTCTAGAAGAAGTTTGTATTTTTTTGTTTTTATTTTTAAAATGAAGTTTGATTAAAAAGACACAACAAAAAGATATTTTTTGAAAATATTTAAAAGGTGTAATTGATCTAACTATACCAAAAAATAATTTATTAATCATTATAATTTAAAATTAATATTTACTTAATTATTATCCCTTAATTTGTTAAATCCCAAACCCTATGAGAATTAACTTTACCACAAAGATGAAGTGAATTTAACTCTAGGCTAACTTCAGAACATGAAATCACAACACCCTAATTTTATTGATGTTATAAGGTTAGATTATGGTTAGTGGTAAATTAAGACAAATTTAATCTCTGGAAATTATAATTAACTGAGTTTAGGGATTATATTCTAACACTTCAAATTGATCCTGCATGGTTTTGTATTACCGATTAAGGCTGCGCTCTCACAATTCACACAATTTCTGACCTCATGTGTTTTGTGTTAATTATTCAATTGCTTGAGTAAATTCAATTAAATTAAAAACTCAATTAATATATCATATTATTTTAATTATAGTATATAATTGATTCAAAATAAATTAATGAAAAAGGATAGAGGTCGACCGATTACTAAAAAAACTACTCTTCCATAGGCAGTGTAGTTATCGTAGAAATGTTATAAAGTTGCAAAGGTTTAGAAAGGGTATAACCCAGTCTTGTTTATACTCTTGATTCCAGCCTAATAATTAAAATATTAAGATAAAAATATAAAAATACAGAATATTTATTGAATAAAAATTCTAATTACAATCATGAAAACAATAAACACAAAGTGGAGGTGGGAGAGGAGAGCCTTCTTGGAAGAGATCTATACATAAATACTTACTTCTTCCAAGAGTATTTAAATGATTCCAGGAACCAAAATTTCTTCCTCACCTTCCCAGAACATCTACCAACCATTACAAAGAATGAAAACCCCAAATTATAAAGTGGTGGGGTGGCTAGGTTCAAAGTGGTTTCAAGTGTGAATGGGGAATCTCGGCCAAATATTTTAATACAACTTAATCTGACAATTTTAGCTCCAAAATGCCCGAAATAGATGTTATTTTAGAATAATTATTTGTGAAAAATTAGGTTGGAGAGATAAACTCAAAATTTGGGCCCGATACAAGCTCTTTTAAAGAAGCTATGGTCCAAGCACTAAAGTAATGTCCAATCTTGAGGGTCCAACCCACCTTTGACTTCATGGTCTATTTAGTCGAACCAAATGCATGATGTATTTCCAATGTACTGAACAAAAGTTGTATCCCATAATTTTAGGAACATAGTTAAAAAATTTCAAGTTCAAATAAAAAATAAAAAAAATATTTATCTCCAAAATACTACATTTCACTATAAAGAATAAAAATGGAATTTCCATAAAGTCTTCAAATGAATCATCTAATCCCAAATATTTTATAAATAAACATATTTAACACAATTTGAAGAAATTTTATCATTTATTATCAATTAAATATTCAATGAAAATGTGTTTTTTCAACTTCCTCACACTTACCATTTTGAACTCTTGGGAAAACCTCATATCATGTATTTAAAAAAATTGTGACAAGAAATGCTTATTCATATTTCTCAATCTACAGTGAAAATATTGGAAAAGTAAGAGTCCCATTAAGAGTCAATATCAATAAATTTTAAATTCATTATCTCATAAATTGTGTCAAAACAAATTCTAGTGAGATTCATAACACTAATCATAGTGAAACAAGTCGTGGGTCTACCATGCCACTAATTCTCCACGTGTGTGTGTGCCAAACATTCCAAGCTCATAAATCCACCCTTTATTTAGTATATTCAGATCAAGTAAAACAATTCTTCTTACCTGGTTTAATTCACCGAACTTATTCTACATTCCTTTGTAATCTAATTTCAAGACACTTTCACTTATGCATTCTTGAAAGCCAAACCTTAAGCTCCCGACCTAGATATCCCCATATCTTGTATATTTCACCACTCCCCTCATTTATTATTATTTCTGTTTTTTAAGTTTCACTTAGAAAAAATATCACACTAAAATCTCAACCCATGTTTGATATCCTCATGACACTAATTTTAATAGTTATAATAAGATCAAATGTAGATTAAGAGTGGTTTTTGACCTTTCCAAGAGACAACCCATATTTTTTGAGGGTGTAAAATCGTTGGATAACAGTTACACACACATAGGTCAATTTAGTGTAGTAATGAAACAGATCGGAATAGAAATGAACATATGGATCAACCAATTATTTTTTTACATAACTTGATTAGACCTTTAATTGAGCTGGACAAATTTCACAACTCATGGTTGAGTGAAAATTTTTGTGGATAAATCAACACAATTTACCAGGAAAAAATATCACAAATATGATGTAAAAATATAAAAGGTTTTACAATGACACCACCATTCATATCATCTACGAATTCAATTTTTATAAAAATCAACCCTTGATGATTAAATCTTAATCATTCTTATAATTCTACCAATGAATTTTGAAAACATGTGTTTTCCATTTGTTTCACATGAGAATGTTACATGATATTTTTTTATTGATTTTTTTGTTTTTTTGGATAATTTTAACCAAAAAACTAATTGAAAATTTATAAAAAACACACAAATGAAAATCCTAAATATCTACCCAAAATGTTGTCCCCTCCCCCACACGTAAAATATTGCATTATCCTCAATGTGAACCTATGAGATGATACATTCACATGAAATGTATAATTTTAAATAGGACAAAGAATATAAAAGTTAAAGGGTTAGGAATAGCCTGATATGCTCAAGTGATGATGGGGTCATTTAGTGTGATAAAATCCACTACATCAGTTGGAAGTCCCATAATGTATTTCTTCAAACATTTCCCAATGGATGTAAATATTCTTCCAGTGTCCTCTTATGTGATATCCACTGCACAATAAGGAAAAACATTAGATACAATATAAGGACCTAACCATCTGGAACACAACATACCAGGAATTAGATTCAGTCATGAACTATAGATAAGTACTTTCTATCCCACATGAAACTCCATTTTCTGGATCATTTTTTCATGAGTTACTTTGGATCTTTCCTTGTAGAGCATTGAGTTCTCCTATGAAGATAATCGAATATCCTCAAGCTCTTGAATTTCTAGCTTCCATTGAATTCCAGATTAGGCCAAATACATGTTGCATTTATTTATATCACAATAAGCCTGATGCTCAACCTACACAGGTAGATGACAGAATTTCCCAAAAACAATTTGAAATGGGGACATACCAATAAGAGTTTTATATGATGTCCTATAAGTCCATAGTGCATCATCCAAGAACTTTCTCTAATCCTTCCTATTCAGCTGCACAATTTTATCCAAAATTTGTTTCAACTCCCTATTTGAAACTTCATCTTGACCATTTGTTTGGAGGTGGTATGGTATTGATGTTTTGTGTGTCACCCCATACTTTCAAAGGAGGGAAGACAAATTCTGATTGTAGAAGTGTGTCCCTTGGTCACTGATGATAGCCTTTGGTACTCCAAACCTACAAAAAATCCATGTCTTGACAAATTCCACTACAACATGAGAATCATCAGTCCTGGTGGCCTTATCCTCCACCCATTTACTCACATAATCAATAAAAACCAAAATATACAAGAAACCAAATGAACTAGGAAAATGACCCATAAATCGATGCCTATACATCAAAAATATCACACAATAATATGGGTTGTTGTGGAATATCAAGTATCACAAAAATATTACCATTGTGTTGGAAACATGAGAACAAATTACAAAAAACATTATCATCATAGAATAAACTAGGTCAATACAATCCAGATTCCAAAAAAATCCTAGATTTCTATTGAGGTCCAAAGTGTCCACCACAAGAAAGTGTATGACAAAATTGCAGAACAGACTCAAAATCATGATCTGGTACACACCTCTTAATAACATGGTCACTACACATGCACCATAAGTAGGGATAATACCACACATAAAATATATACTCACCCTTTAACTTCTGTACTTGGTGTTTCTTTAAATTTGAAATAATTTTATAGGAAATAATATAGTTAACTAAATTATCATACCAAGGATGCATACCTAAGATTGAATAAAGATGTTCATTGAGGAAAGTGTCCTGAAGTGGTACATGGTCCAAGGTGTCATCCTATTGTGTATGAGTAATCCTACTCATGTGGTCTACCGACAGGTTTTATGACCCCTTATTTTCCTTTATATCAATATCAAATTCCTAAAGAAAGAGAATCTATCAGATTAGCCTGGGATTTGCATTCGGCTTCTTCAAGAGGTACCTCAGAGCTACATGGTCATAAAAAAACTACTTTAGAGCCCAATAAATATAAACAAAATTTATCTAAAGAAAATAAAACAGGAAGAAAATCCTTTTCTATGGTTGTGTAGTTTTATTTGGCTGAATCCAATATCCTAGATGCATAGGAAATTACATGTGAGCATCCCTACACCCTCTGAGATAAGACAACTTTGACCGAAAAGTTAGAGGCGTCACCCATAATCTTAAAAGGAATCTCCCACCGTGGGGGATGTATGATTGGTAGAGTGGTCAGACACTTCTTTATCTCATCAAAGGATGTCCTGCAATAATCATCAAACACAAAATTAGAATCCTTTTGAAGTAATCATGACATTAGAAGTGAAATCTTACTAAAATATTTGATGAATCACTAATAAAATCCTACATACCCTAGGAAATATCAAACATCACACACACATGAAGGATAATGTAGGGATGAAATAATATATACCTTAGATCTATCAATATCTATCCCATGTTTTGACACTACATGTCCTAATAAAATGCCATGATCTACCATGAAATGATACTTTTCAAAATTCAAGACCAGATTATTTTCAATACAACGATTCAAAACCTTTCCCAAACTAGAGATACAACAATTAAATGAAGAACCATACACCATGAAATCATCCATGAATATATCCATGAAGGTCTCAATAAAATCAAAAACTAATACTCACTATGCATCTCTGGAAGGTACTTGGGGCATTGGAAAGTCCAAATGGAATCCTTTGGTTGGAAAACGTACCGAATAGACAAGTGGATGTTGTCTTCTCCTAATCCTCCAGAGAAATAAAAACATGAAAATATCTATAAAATGTATCTAAGAAACAATAATGTGTCTTCCCAGCTAGTCTCTCAAGCATTTGATCAATAAATGAGAGAGAGAAATGGTCCTTGTGAGTGGACTGATTTGGTTTTTTGTAATCAATACACACACACGAACTGTTTTTTACCCTCATTGGAACTAACTCATCTTTATCATTTTTAATAACATTAACACCACTTTTATTAGGCACAACATGAGTAGGACTCACCCACTAGGAATATAAAATGGGATAAATTATACCTGGCTTGAGCAATATTTCAAATTCTTTTTTTTTAAAATTCCAGAAGAGTTGGATTCAGTATCCATTTTGGATGCCAAACTGGTTTAGACCCATCCTCCAAAAGAATCCTATGCATGAAAATGGAGGGGAAAATACCTGATATGTCATCCAAGGTCCACCCAATTTCCTTAATTTTATCCCTCAAAAGATTCAAAAGTTTTTCTTCATGTTCAAAAGGGATATTGTTAGAAATGATAACAGGTAATTTCTCACCACATAACAAGTATGATTAGTTGATATTAGGTGGAAATGGATTATGTTCCAGTGTAGGGGGTGATGTATGGATGGAGAAATTAAAGGAACTGAAATATATACACAATGAACATCATTATCAGAATATACATCATCAATACTAGAGAACAAAGCATCAAACCCATCAGCTTACTCAACAACCATGTCATAATCAGAGTGAACATGATCAAAATTAGAATATGAATCAATTTTATAATCAAATCTAAGAGAGTATTGTGAATTTTAAATAAGTGTGGAAGTACTCTTAGACATCAAACTAGAAACAATACTCGTAATCTACCTAAGAATAGGACAATGAAATTCCATTGGTTTTATATTTGGTGGTTTAAAATGGGAGATAAAAAATGCATAATGGTCCTCTGAGGGGTACTTCATGGAGTTTATAAGATTAAATATTACAACTGGCTCTCCAAACTCCATGGAATGTGTAACCTAATTGACATTTATGATAGTTTTTTGTAGTTTTGAGGAAGGGAATACCTATGATAATGAGATCATGAGAACTTACCTGATCATCCTCCATGTTAAGCACATAGAAATCTTCTAGGAAGATCATATCTCTTACCCAAACAAGTACATCCTCAAGGAATCCCACTGGATATGTTGTAGCTCTATTCGCCAACTACACCACAACTCTAGTGGGATTTAACTCACCCACCTGTAAATAATAAAAAATAGAGTGATACATTACATTTATGGAATCTCCTAAATCACATAAAGCATTAGAAAAGTGTAACTCCCCTATAGTGCATGGGATGGTGAATGTCCCCATATCCTTGCACTTTTTTTCATTGCTAGAGTTAGTGTAATGAGTGAAGACACATTCCTTCCAAGATTTATCCTCTCATTTCCCTTGATCCCTCTTCGATTGGTACAATATTCTTATAAGAATTTGGCATACCTTGGTATTTGTTTAATGAATTAAAGTAAAGGGGTTTTGATTTTCATGCACTTGAATGTATCCAAAACTTATTTTTTTCATTGCCTCTTTAGCCATCTTTTTGGTTTGAACAACTCTATTTAGAAAATGAATGGTTTTAGGAGGAACATAATTAATCTTTTTCTTACCTTTATCTTTATCCATGGGTTACTCATAAGCTGATTTGGAATGAGGCTTCTTCAGATTTGAGGTGAATCTCAGTGGAACGATAGGTAAAGATGTATCCATTTTTTGTTTCCCACTTTTCAATGTGATGGAACTAACATTTCCCTTTGGATTTGGAGTAGGTTGGGAAGGAAGATTTTCGGAGTTCTTACTTACCAGTTCATGTTGGGTGGTGGCAATCTGGCTCATTTGAGTCTTCAACTCCCTCACCTATGAATCTCAACTCTTCAGCTCATTCTGTTGATTAAGTACAATTTTCTTCAAAAGGTCATCAGTGTTAGAATCTACCTTGGGTGGGGGATTCCCTTGTTACTGGCTTGTTGATGATTGGGCTTCAAATATCCTTTGGGGTTGTTGGAAACCTTACTAGTAAGGTGGAGGCTACTGGAAGTTTTGTTTTGAAAAGGGGTCTTTTGTTATTGTATAGAGCCATACCTCATGTCTGATTGATCCTTACACCCTTGGTTGTATGTTGAAGCAAAGGAATCAAGATTTTTTTTAAGGATATTATTTTTTGTTGCTGATATGGTTTCCCCAGAAACACCACTTCCCAATCTTCTGTTTCTTGTAGTTGGGGGAAACTGTCAGTTGGGTGGCTTATCTCATTGAAAATGCCACAAGGATTTGAAAGAGGGGGTTGGGATGTCTTTTATGCCAAAGAAATCTGTCTCACCATAGTTTTAAATTCTTCCAACTTGGTGTCAATTAAATGAATATCAAGATAATATGGACTTGCTTGATGTACTCTCCTGACATGTGGTGTACCTCGATCGCCAAATTGTTGGGAGTTTTGGGATATCTTGTCAATCAATGCACGTGTAGCTACCAGTGTCTTTTCCACCAACTCTCATCCACCTAAAGCATCACCATGATTTTCTCTATAGGTGTGAGTCCTTTGTAAATGTACTGGATGAGGAGTTTCTCACTAATTTGGTGATGTGGACAACTTGAGCACAACTTCTTGAATCGCTCCCTGTACTTATACATTGACTCCCCCTTATGATTGATTGATCCCAGAGATCTCTTTTTGAATTAATGTGGTCCTTGATGTTGGAAAAAATCTTTTCAAGAAATGACATTTCAAATCATTCCATCATGTTACATCTTCAGGTTGTAAATAACACATCCAATCCACAACAGTTTCATCAAGTGAAAATGTGAATGCTCCTAGTTTGATTTGATCTTCATAAAAATTTCATGGTTTTAAGGGTGAGAAAACCACATTAAATTATTTTAAATGTTTTTTTGGATCCTCAAAAGATAATATATGAATCTTTGGAAGAATATGAATTAACCTAGATTTTAGTTCAAAGTCCGATTTGAGATTTGGGTTTGAAATACAATTTGGTTGATAGTTAATATCAGTTACAACCAATTATAGAATGATTTTATTAAGTTAATTATTATTTATTTCAGAAATTTTTTATTATTTTATGTTGTACATAGAAGTTTTTTCAATTTCAATGTTCTTGGAGTGGTGGAATTCTCCAACTGGTTGAATGTTGAAATGTCCCGTAGACCAAGAATGTTTGATTCGAGCTTGAAGGCAACGTTCAATTTCAGGTTCAAGATATAAAATATCCTCAGGATTAGTTCATGTTGTAAATCAAATAAAAATGAAAAGAATTAAATTGGACCATAGTAAAATAAAAATGAGAAGTTTGAGTTGATGGTCAAAAAAGCAGAAGAAGAAAATTAGAGAATAAGAAAAAATTTCAGATTTGGTAAAGAAAGAAGAAAAAAGATAAGAAGAGAATAAAATGTAAAATAAAATAAATACCTCTAATTAGTTAAAATAATTGATTGCCTCTCTAGAAATGAGTCCAATTTGAAAGGCGCTGTCATGGGATATTTCAAATGATATATGATTGTTGAGTACTTAGGTGAAAAAGAGTGGCTAGTCCAGGCCGTCTCTCAAAAGAGGAAGTAAATTTGACAACATATTAAAGGTATTTTGAAAATAAATTAAAAGTAAATAAGAATACTAATTAAAATTATGGAGGTTTTTTATCATTTATAAATCTATAATATGTTTTCAAGAAGAAGATTGTATTTTTTTTCTTATTTTTCAAATGAAGTTTGATTAAATTGACACAACAAGAAGATTTATTTTTATAAAATATTTAAAAGGCATAATAGATATAACTCTACCTCTAAAATAATTTATTAATCATTAAAATTTAAATTAATATCCACTTAATTATAATCCCTTAATTTGTTAAATCTCAAACCCTATGATAATTAACTTTACCACAAAGATGAAGTGAATTTAAGCCTAGGCTAACTTCGGAACATGAAATCACAGCACCCTGCTTTGATTTATGTTCTAAGATTAGCTTATGGTCAGTGGTAAATTAAGGAAAATTTCATCTCTATAAATTAGAATTAATTGAGTTTAGGGATTATATTTGAAGACTAAAAATTGACCCCATATGTTTTTTATTAACGATTTAGGTTGAGCTCTCACAATTCACACAATTCAAGACCTCATGTGTTTTATATTAATTGTTCAATTTCTTGCTTAGTTTCAATTGAATTAAACACTAAATTAATAGATAATATTATTTGAATTAAATTAAATAATTTATTCAAAATAAATTAATGAATAAGGATATAGGTAAATCAATTACAAAAAAATATACTCTTCCATGGGCGGTGTAGTCATCATATAAACATTATGCTAGTACAAAGGTTTTAAAAGGCTATAACCCAATATTGTTTCTACTATTGATTCCAGCCAAAAAAATTAAAATATAAAGATAAAAATAGAATAATACATAATATTTATTGAATAAAAATTTAAATTACAAGCAAGAAAACAATGAAACACAAAGTAGAGGAGGGAGAGGAGAGCCTTCTTGGAAGAGATCTACACATAAAGCCTTACTTCTTCTAAGAGGATTTAAATGCTCCCAGGATCCAACATTTCGGACACACCTTCCCAAAACCTCGACCAACCATCCTAAAGAGTGAAAACATTAATTTATAGAGTGGTGGGGAGGCTAGGTTTAAAGTGGTTTAAAGTGTGAATGGGGAATCTCGATCAAATATTTTAATCCAAATTTCACCACCTATTTGACCTCTAAAACGCATGAATTAGCTATTATATCAGAAGGATTATTTGTGAACAATTGAGTTGGAGAGATCCTCTACAAATTTGGTCCCAATCAAAGTTCTTATGAATAATATATGTCCCAAACACTACAGTGATGCCCAATCTGAAAGGTCCAACCCACATTTGACTTAATGGTCCATTTAGTCCCACTAAATGCATGATTTAGCTATAATGTCCAAAAGAAAAGTTTTATCCCATTATTTTTGGAACACATTAAAAAAATTTTAAGTTCAAATAATATATAAAATAATATTTATCCCTGACATACTACAGTGCACTATAAAGGCTAAAACTGGAATTTCCATCAAAGTTTCAAATGAATGATCTAATCCCAAATATTTTATAAATAAACATATTCATCACAATGTGAGGAAAATTTATCATTTATTATCAATAAAATATTCAATAAAAATGAGTTTTATCACTATACTAAATTAAATTCATGGGGAGAAAGAGCACACATCATCTATGGATGAATAAAGTCATCTTTAAATCCAGGATATACCAATTTTATTGGAATACATTGATGTATTTCTCAAGGAATTACCTAGAAACCACCCAAGAGAGAGAAGTTGAATTTTCAATTGATATAATAAGTAATTCAAGACCAATATCAAGTACTATATATAAAATGGAAACTCTATAATTAGTTGAGATGAAGAAAAAACTAGACGATTTGATTAATAAGGGATTTATTCACCCTAGTGTTTCACCATAGGGAGACACTATTCTTTTTTGTTTAAGAAGAATGATGGATACTTGAGGCTATGTGTTTATTATAGAGAAATAAATTCTATTATAATAAAGAACATGTATCCTCTACCTCTAATTGATGATTTATTTGATCAACTTCAGGGAGATAAATATTTTTCAAAGATAGACCTTCATTTTGGGTATCATCAATTACAAGTAAAGAATTAATACATTACAAATATATCTTTTCAGATGAGGTATGGAAATAATTATCTCACAATAATTCCATTTGGATTGAATAATTAACCCTCTGTTTTCATGGAACTAATGAATAGTGTATTTAAGGAATATCTTAATGATTTTTTGTAGTATTCATTGATGATATTCTTATGTATTCTAAAAACTATGAAGACCATTAAAATCACTTGTGTATTATTATTGAGAATCTCATATGGAAAGGGTTATATGGTAAATTTAGAAAGTGTGAATTCTTCCTTTGGGAAATTTATTTTCCTGTCCAAATTGTCTCTAAGGATAGAATCTCAGCTGGTCACATGAAGGAAAAGGAAATCCAAGAATGTCCTATGCCAATGAACATAACCGAGGTGCATAGTTTTATTGATTTATCAAGTTACTATCAATAATTAATTAAGAATTTTTTTTGATTGGGTAACCCATTAACCAATCTCACAAGTAAAGGCATTAAGTTTGTATGGATAAAAGAATGATCAGAATATTTTGATTAATTGAAGAGAAGATTAGTCAATGATACAGTTTTTGAATTTACCTTTAGGAAATGACAGGTTCGTGATATACAGTAATGCATCAAAAAAAGGACTAGGTTTTCTCCTTATGAAAAATTATAATGTTATTTCATATGGATCAAGGAATTTGAAACTCAAGAATAAAACTATCCAACTCAGGGTCTTGAGTTAGGAATCATAATATTTTCTCTTAATATATAGAGACATTATCTCTGTGGTGAAAGATTTGAGATATATATGGATCAAAAGTGTTTGAAACACATCTTTACATAGAAATAACTCAATATGAGGTAAATATGATGGCTTGAGTTACTCAAAGATTATTATTTCTCAATATACTACCACCCAGAAAATGAAAATAAGGTAGAAGATGCATTAAGTAGAAACAATTATGGAATTATAACCGAAATGAAGATTGAGAAATATACTATGTTCATGGATCTAGTAAAAATTAATGTGAGAATTGTTAAATAAGAGGAAACATCAATCCTTTTTCAAATGATTGACAAACCATCTTTACTGGAGAATATAAAAATATCTAAATATGATTATTAGAATTTTAAAAAGAATATTAAATTCATTTAGGATGGAAGATTCTCAAACCTCATGTTTGAGGATGGAATTATAAAATTTAGAAAGAGGTTATGTGTTCCATCAATACCTGAGTTAAAACGGTAACTATTAGATGATAATCATAGTTAAAAATTCTCTATACACCCTGGTTGTTGAAAAATTTAGGGAGATATGAAGGAACATTTTTGGTGGGATAATATGAAGTGGGAAATTACTGATGATGTGTCAAGATGCCTAGTTTTTCAACAAGTGAAGACTGAGAGACAACATCCTAGAGGAGTCATACTACCTCAAGATATTCTTATATGGAAGTGGAATGACATTACTAAAGACTTAATCACTGTTTTACCAATAACTCTAAGAAATAATGATGCAATATGATTAATTCTTGATTGACTTACCAAATTAGCACATTTCCTTACTATAAGGGAGGATTTTCCACTAGAGAACCTTTCAAGACTCTATATTAATGGTGTTTTAAGACTTCATGGTTTAAATCTATCAATTGTCTCTAATCAAGATCCCAATTTAACAATAAAATTCTCAAATACTATTTAGATGGATTTGGATAATAAGATTTATATGTGTACTTCTTATCACCCTCAAACTGAAAGTTAGTCTAAAAGGACTATTAAAACATTGGAAGACATGTTGAGATCATTCTCACTTGAATTTCAAGGTATGTGGGATCAATATTTACCTTTGGTGGAATTTTCCTACAATAATAGTTTCCATTCTAGTATTAAAATGGTGCTATATAAAACATTATATAGAATGAGATGTCGAACTCCAACTTATTGGGATGAAGTTGGTGAGAGAAAACATATAGGCCCAAAACATATTTAAGAGACATTGACAAAGGTAAAGACTATTCAAGCTCATATTAAAGAATATCCATGTTTCCGAAATATTTATGCTGATAACAAGAAAAATAATTTGTAATTTTAAGTGGGAGATCATGTATTTATAAATGTATATCCAGAGAAGGTAGTTTTAAGGTTCAATAAGATAGGTAAATTGATCCCTAGGTACATCAGACTGTTGAAATTATATAAATAATTGGAGTTATAGATTACCAATTAGAAATGTCACCATATCTCTCCAAATTTCATGGTGTGTTCCACATATCATTGATAAATAAGCACATGTCAAATCCAACACATGTACTCACCTATGAAGAAATATAATTGGAAACTGATTTTTCTTACTGTGAAGAGCCTATCGAAATTATTTAAACAAAAGGAATGTATTAAGAAATTACAAGACTCTACTGGTAAAGGTTATTTGGAGAAACCATAAAATTGAAGAATAAACATGAGAGCCTGAGTATATTATGAATAAGAACCACCCACATCTGTTTAGAGGGAAATATTAATGAAAAATATCAAGAATGAAATTTATAAAGGGAGGAAGAATATAACACCCCAATATTTTACTGTATGTATCCTCTTAAATAAATTCAATTCATTCGATAGTTTACATTGCATAAAAAATTAGATCATAGAGTATAAATTATATAAAATAACTTATATAACAGAAAAAAATCATTGTAAATGAATAATGAATGAAATAAGAGTCTTTGTCATGAAATTTATGAACATATACCATGAAATAGTAACTTGAACTTTGGAATAGTAATATGACCCTTAAGAATAGTAATTCTTCTAAAAGAATAGTAAACTCACCGATGAATGTATAAAAAGAATTTATGCATCTTATAAATAAAAATATGATATAATTATATCATATTACAAGTAAACAAATATTTTGAAAATGAGAATTTAAGTGTTGGTATTTTTATAAAACATAAATATTTATTTATATTTTTTTGATAATTATATTGATTTAAAAGTGAATTTATTTTCATAAAATAGATTCATAAATTAATATTTTGTTGTCTTATGATTATAAGATAATTTTAGGAGCCCTTAATTAATTTTACAAAGTGTTACAAAATCTTTTATAGTTATAAAATTTGTATTTATTTAGAAAATGATGATTTTAGTTAAAAATTAAAATTATAATATTTAGACATTTATTTTCATAATAGAGAGTTAATTTTTTTAATTCTAAACATTGAAAAATCGTTAGTTTTTTTGGGATTTTTCAAATATAGTTGAATTTCTTGAGAATAGTGAAATACTGTAATTTATAGTATAAGCTAAATATAATAATTATTAAGTCATATATGATATATGACTGATGTAAGCCCATAATATCAAACAATAATTCATTACTTTAATATATCTTCTGATAAGGTTCAAAATATTTATAGTCTTGATCCAAAATAATAAACTAACGAATAAAATAATAAAAAATCACCCCTCTCCATCACTATAAATACCACCCCTCACCACTACTTATCCTCATATATTATAATCCTTGAAGCTTGTTCAATTTTTTCCCAATAATCTTTACAAGTATCTACCACACATATAGGATCCTTTTTTCTCACCAAAAGACCAATCACAAGACCTTTTAAGGATGTTCTCATGGAGAAGAATTCAAGAGGTAAAACCCTTAATCCTTATCTTTCAATTTCTTTCAATTTCAATTATTTTCTTCTCCTTCCCTCACATACTCTATCCAAACAAGAATGATAACTATATTATATTATATATACTATAATTTAATTATGTTAATGTAAAGTAGATCATCAAATCCCATCTCCTCATCATTTTATTCTAAATATGAAAATACCATCCGTGATGTGTCGATTTACCACCATCATGGATAATGCATTTCCATTTTCTGTTATTGTATTCAAGGATGGTCACAAAAAAAGTATAATTGTTGAAAAATAATTTTAAATGTATATTAAAACATATTTAGTTATCTATAAATAGTATATGAATATAATATTGACTAATAAAATAAAACTAGTGTGCGATGATCAAAAAACACCAAAATAATCTAAACAGTTATCATTAACATTTTATCTAAGAAATCATCCTCATATCAATAAAAAAATATAAAAGACCATTTAATATTATTTATGTTAATTAATATCATATAATTTCAATTCTATATAACATTTCCTATTTTACATGATCTTTCATACATGTATACAAGTGATCCAATCAGGAAAACTAAGGAAACGAACACTCCCAAACGATGAAATTGAATCTTATAACTCATAAAAACGGACAAAAATGAACTTAATAAAATTATATGAAATAAAATACATGTATAATATGTTATTAATTAAATTTTTAATGAATCTAATTTCATTATCTAGGATATTAAGTACAAGTGTATAACACTTTCAGACATAGGGTAATGGGGTTCTCATCTCACTTTTATTTCTATGAGATTATCCTTCATCACCCCTTATATTTTGTGTGTGGTGTATAAATACTTACCTTTTATGAATCATATCATGAATATATTTATCTTAATGGTATTAAATGCTTCATTTTATAATTATTAATTTTATGGGGCATACAATTTTATTGATTATAAAGTGGTTAGGGATTCTCCCCAAATCTCTATTTTTCATTCGAGTTATGATTTATCTCTCTTTACCCAAATGTAATTATTATCTATTTCTATAAAATTCTTCTAGATTATGTATATATGTTCAAAATTAATGTATCAATATTATTTCATCTTTCATTTTTTGGGAAATACAAGTTTTATAATGTTCTCTTTTCAATTCATCTCGATAAACAAGCCCGATTAAAGGGAACTTCCCAATTTTTTTTTACCTATTTTCAAGTACCATCCACAATAAGTTTTCATCCCCAATTATTCTTCCAAAATAGATATTTTTAACAATAAAATATAACTTGGTTCATTTCTGGTTTTATATGAAAGATTATGCCTTTTCCTCTTTAAATTCTCCTTAATAATCTCCTTAAACCGCACTAAAATATTTCATTTCTAATGTTTCTTAAACACTTGTTTTACAAGTTTTTACTTAATTTAGAAATCATTTATCAAGATCTATGACCATTTTCCCCTATTAATTTATAAGTATGATTTTAATCCTTTATTATATGGAAACCATTATTCCTTTTGAACACTTATTCTATGTGCGTGGTATATGTATACTTTCCTTTTATTTATGATCATCATTCATTAAAGATTTCATTACCTTCAATGGCCTGAAGGCTATAAATTTTTATTATTATAATAAAACCCTGTTTTAAGGGAAGAAGGGGAAAACCCAAATAGACATTGTGACTATGAAAAATCACGACCCAAAGGTCTAGAGTGAAAAACCAGACAAACAACCTGGAGCTTCCCCTCCATTAAATATTCGTATTTTTTGTATCATGGATATGATTATTGTATTATAAATATACAATTTTCAAATATGGTGTTTTATTTTAATGATGTTATTGAATTTAATCTAGGTATGAAGAATTATTTGGACTTGCAGTGAGGGGTGGGTCTCAGTTATAGATATCCCCTAGATGTATCGATGGATCTCATGAGACAAAATAGTTGGTGACAAACCCTTATTGTTTGTTTCTAAGAAGAATCAGATAGGTTTTTACCCATATAATTAAACTATGTTGATGGTATAATTGTTCATGTTTCAAATAAATGATGTTAAATGATTAATCATTTTCTTCATTTAGTATTTTTTTATTACTTTCCATGATATTTTCACTATAACAAAATCTGTGGATGTATTTACATTCTCAGTTTATTGATGGAATTTATTTTTTTTATTTACCTTGACATTATTATTATTAATTATTGAATTTTAATCAATAATTATTGATTCATGTAACCATTACTGAGAATTTTATCTCACCTCTTTCATTTTTTACTTCCCCAGGTTATGAAGATAAAATCATTGAACAAGTTTCATGGAATTAGTTTTATTTTCATTTGTTATGTTTTATGATTAATTACCAATGTAATAAGGGAAACCTGTATGTATCTTGTTATTAAAGACTACTAAATTGGTTTATAATTGGTGATGTTATATATTGTATCTATTAAATTATAATAAAATAACCATCGACAATGGGCTACTATGGTTAGGGTTGTTACATTTGGAATCCCATAGGTTGAGTCTATTTTCATTTTAGAGTGATGTTGGACTTCAATATATAGAATATTGTTTGGGTAGAATGTGTTATATTTCGATGTTTTTTGTTAAAACCAAAGACTTATAAGGTGGGTATTATGACATCTATATTGGAATTATTAAAATGTACAAAATTTTAGATTAAGACAAAAGGTAAGTTTCATGAGGGTATTTTCTAGGTGGTTTTTAGAATATGGTCAATGACTAGTTTGGTCTATATGTGATGAATTTTGATTAAGTCTTTCAACATTATAGATTTATAGTACGAGATTTTATCTATCATAGAGTAAGTTTCTTTTTTTTGATCTCATTCATTTTAAACTAGTGTTAGTATCTAATGAAAGTATCAAGGATCATAGGTTTCATATGAGGATTTTATTAGTGATTCAATCAAGGATTGTACTCTTTAATTTAATTACCTATGTGTAGTTTGTTAAGAAAGATAAAATGGAAGTGTACGATGTGGAATAAGTTTATAGAATTACTATTTTCCATCTATAACTTGGTGGGGAAAAAGGTTCATTATGTGGAAAGAAATTGAAATGTTAAGTCCTCAAAAATAAAATATGGGGATACCTTTAGGTTTTTGTGAATAAAAAAACTCACATGTATGTTATTGATGTGGTGAAATGTTCCATGTAAAGAAACATCACACAATTTCACCTAGAACCTATCATTGGTTTAAAAATAAGGGATGGATAAAGATGTTTTCTGAAATTTTATCCCAATGGGATACTAGGTAAGCATAATTATTGATGTAGGGACAAACAATTATAGCAGATGAACTAATATAGTTTTGGTTAGAAACTGAAGGCCGAATGGTTAGGGAAAAAAGGAGTTAAACCTCTATTTTAGAGTGATCAAAGTGGGATTTTTGACATTAATCATATAATCAATGAGTCTTAGGATAAGGTTGGACCATATATAGTTTGAGGTTTTATTATTATTTCATATGTTATGATCATTGTATTATTTGATATGGGGATATCACCTTCTTTTATATCTTCATTAGTAGTAAACCAGTTGGGGTTTTCAATTGAATTGATACCTTATTCGATGAGAATTGGTACCCTATAGGGAGAGGGGAATGAGAAAGGGTTTAAATTCCTTTTATGATCTGTTATGATAGGTGATATTGAAATCTCAATAGATTTTATAATCCTTGAGATGAAAACATGTGACCATATCATCATTATAGATTGATTTTTGAGATACAATGATCATATAAACCATTAGAGTGAAGGATTTTTTATCTATCCATACAGAGTTATCTACACATTTCAAGATGAGCTGGATTCTAGTTTAGGTGGGAATGGTAAAATTAATTATTATATTAGTTCTAAATCAAGTAAGTTAGTGAGACTAGGTTAGGAATATTCAGACTTAATTTATGAGTCTAAAATTTTATTGATTATATATAAAATAATCAATTTTGTTTCCTAAATATTTTTTGGTATTGAATCCAAAAATAAATTTAATTAACCTTTTACCTTGAACTAGCCAAATTTATGTAACCTATTATATAATGGAATTGAGGTAGTTTTAATAATTGAGGTACAATTGGATAATCTTGAGAGAAATCAATTTATTTGAATGGGTATTTATTCAGAAAAAATTCCACTATTATTTTCCAAGAATCTTAATGGTAGTTTACATTTATATATTTACTATTTAAAGTTCAACCAAGAGATAATAATAAAAAATACCCTTTTACCACAAATAAATGATTTTTCCCATTATAAGAGAACAAAAAGGTTTTGAAAGATTAAACTGATATCAGGATATCTATATTCAAGGCTAAAGGAGTGTAGAATTATAAAACACGACTTTTTGGATTTTTATGTACATTACAAATTACTAATTATGAAATTTGGGGTCCCTATTAATCCTATAATACTTCTAGATCTAATAAATCATATCATAAAAGTATATATTTCATTTAAATCGTTTATATATAAAATTTTCTAAATATCAATTTGGAATCAAGTGATGATGTTAAATGGGAACATCATTTTTAGTAAAATTATTTATCTTGATCCAAACACGATTAATCTTTATTATACCATTAATTAAATCGAATTTAGATCAAATAATATATCATTTTAATTGAAATTCATTTATTATTAATTGAATATACTCATTAATGATGTGCGGATAAATACTTTAAATGAAGGAAATGGAGGTGAGAAGTGGGGAAGGAGTTAATGAGAAGCAACGTGACAGATTAATATATGGCAAGGGGAATGAATCTAAGTAGATTTTCCAGGACTCACATTTGTGTTGAAATTTGGTAAGCTATAATGATATTTAATGTTGATTTATTATAAGAAATGTAATATTTATTGATGTATTGAAGTAATTGTTTTTGTTATACTGCATTGGTTAATTTTTTTATATAAATATTTTTGGAGTACTGGTTTTTGGTAGATCAGGTGACAATGAATTTTTATATTTTTGGAACTACATAACTAGAAGCAGTTAAAATTGCTAGAAAATATGGTAAATTTACATATTTTATGGCCTTTTAAACCAAAAATAAAAAATTTCTATCTAAAAAACTGCCATTATTAACCAAAATTGTTACTAAATATTTTTCTTTAGAAAAAATCCCTCTAATATGAAAGAAATCACTAAAAGTTTTACCCTGAAAACAACCACTAATTAAAATAAAACCACCACTAAATATAATTTTACCAGTTAAAAATGAATCCTTCATGAAAAAAAGAAAACCATTGTTAAATATTTAATGATAGACTATTTAGTGGTAGTTTTAAAAGACTACCGCTAAATATAAAAAAACCCACTGTTATATCTGCTATTTTTCGTATAGTGGATTCTTATGTTTTGAATTGCGAATAATGTCATGGATCAAATACATATAAGGTAGAAAGTAAAAATGGTACGCCACATTCACAATCTATTAAATGACCATAAATGGTCCCAAATATCTCAATTCTAACTATCCCTATTCTCTATGCCACTGTTGAACCAAATGAGGTGAGGATTTCAAGAACACATGGTACCTAATTGAGAAATACAAAGGGTATCAATGAATATATGAATAAGATTTAAACCATATTGAATCTATTACCATAGTCTGTTAAATAATCTGAATTTTTACATCATCTTGTGGACTAAACTAGGTCCCATAAGGCAAGATTCACCTACTTATTATGAACAATGCATAGATTTACATGGATGGACATACAAGGCCCCAAAGGGTTCCATTTTAATGAATATATGATAAATATTGTTATAGTAAAACTAAATAATCCCCAAATGGTAATCACATGGTCATCCAAAGTCAAGGACACAAGATTGAAGCATTACTTCGTGAATCTGTATAGCCCATTATATTTGACCATCTGTCCCAGGATGGTATGATGTGATCAAATTTACCTAGGACCCGATCACCTCCTAGTGGAATCTCCCAAAATGAGAAGTAAATCCAGATCCGTATTAGAAATGATATCAAATAGAACTCTATGAAATATTCAAATCTCTAACACATATATATTGGAGAATTGGATCAAAAAGGGTAAGAATGTTTAATTAGATCCCAAAAGGGGTAGAATATTGATTTGAATCCTTGTTCCAATTTATAAACATTTTTTGATAATTGAAAAAATTATATTTTCTCATATATTTTATGGTTTTTCCATTTTGAGTTTTTAAATATTCTTTTTAACTTATGATGTGACCTTAATTCTTGAACTAAACATTAGTTGAAATTTGGATAAGTATGGAATTGAACATGAGTGAAAATTTTTATAAGTATATAATTAAAAGTATGAACAAAAATGCACTAAATAAATGAAAAAAAATCATTATTCCCATAAATAGAAATTCACTATCCATATAAACAAAAATCAACGGACCAAATGAAAAAAATAATGACCCCATGAGCAAAGTGTACTAACTTCAAGGAAATATGTACCGACCACATGAAAAAAAATTAACCCTATGAAAAAAATTTATTGAACTCATGAAAAAAAAATTATTGACTATATGAACAAAAATTTAATGAACACATAAATAGAAATATACTGATTGAATAAACAAAGTGTATTGACTGTATGAATAAAATTTACCAAATGCATGAAAAAAATGAAATGACCGCATGAAAAAAAGTCAAGTGACCACAAGTTTAAATATGGAAAAGTTTTCAACCTACCTTATGACCAATCTATATTACATAATTACTTTTTCATATTTTATCTCAAAACATGCTTGGTTTTATTTATATATTTTTTCAAATTACTGCATGTTTGTTTCACATGTTTATCTTGATTTAATTATTATTTAAAAGTTTATTAATTATTTTAAAACTAAAGAATTTTTTTTGGAATAATTTTATATAGGATTAAATAATTTTTATTTGGGTTGATGTTTAAGGATGATTTCTTGGGAAAATGTGAGTTCCAAATTACAAATGTTTAGAGTGTGAATAATTTACCTTAAATACATTATAGGAACTTTAAATAGACATTAATGTTGATTATAATTTTTTATTTGTATTGAATTAATTATTTTAACAATTTAATACTATTAGATATGATCTAAATTTTAAAAATTTTCAAACTGACCCATGTGGGTATATTTTTCATGAACATTCAACATAGAAATCTCATGCATCATTGGAATAGATAAATTTTAATGGATTTAAAATTTAAAAGTTGTTTCAAAAAGGGGAACTCTTTATAAATACAGTGGAAAAAACATATGTAAGTGATAAAAATATTGAGGATATTTTTTAACTGTACATGTTCAATATACTTTGGCGATAAACAACTACTCTCAACCGAACTAAAATCATTTGATCCTTTGCTGCAAGAGTTTTCCTACCCTCTTTGACTATAATACTGTGAATCCTTCATTTGAATTTGTAGATTTAATTTTATATATTTCTTTATATATACATAATTATAATGGTTTAAACTACCCATTAAAAGAAAATATCATGGGTTGTGACTCCCAAACAAAATTTAGGCATTGGGTTGTGCCTATAGGTGATAAAATGGTAGGTTTTTTGGGTTGTGACTCCATGTAGAAAATGGTAGTTCTATTTGGTTTTAATCATATAGGGGGTAAAAGTAATTTTGAATTGGTATATAAATCAAGGTGATAATAATTCATCTTAAATATTCCATTATATGTGGTTATAGTGTCTTCCATCACTCTCAGTTCATGAGAGGGGTGAAGAGTGGATTATGATCATTTAGATCTGAACCACTATAAAAATATCCTTTGGTATTTTTATTTTCTTTTAAATGAACTAATTTTAATCCCTAACATAATATTAAATTATTTTTAAAAGTAAAATTCAGCCCTATTAGATATTTTTCATCGTAACTCTACACATACATAGATTTCCAAAGTACACAATATTGGTGGTATCATGAGTAGGTTTAAAGTGATCAGATTTGGTTAATTGGTCAGACACCATCAAAATAGAATTATTTCATCAAGGAGTATTCAATAACATGACTATGAAATCCATATATATATATATATCATCACACATACAAGTTGACATATAAAATGTTTCAATAAAACCTAAAGGATTTGGATGTCCATCCTTGATTTTCTGAAAGGTATATTAAGGGGAAATAAAAGTTGTAATATATGATTTTATACTTTTCCACCAAAATAAACACTTCATGTTATAAAATACCTTATTCATTCTTGGGTAAACTTCCCACATGTAATGAAGAACATCCCCTATAACAAGTTTTGTCTTATTTGAAATAATAAATTTCTAGTTCCTGAAGTAAATGAGACCCTATAAAGATAGAGACCATTCACTGATAGGATCCCCACTATATTAAGAATCCATAATGTATCAGAACCAATCATCAAGATACTGTTACAATATAATCATCTCAAGAATAGAATATTTTGAATAACAACTTACCAAAAAAACATCATTCTCATCCTCTATATATCCCAAGTGCATGATAACAAATATATCCATGATATTACAATCCTCTGAAGATTGATTTAGATCCTGAGATAGAATATTCTCACTCATATAATCTATAATAAAGATCCCCTTCCCATGGGTGTATGGCATGTCAATTTCAAAAGATTTTAGGTAACCCACCCATCACCTCTAATGAAGAATCAAAGACTTTTTTGAGAATATATAACTCAAGTTTTTGTGATTAGAGTAAAAAATTAACCCTTTATCAGAAAAGGTAGTGCTTCGAAATCTTAAGAGCATGAATCATGTATGAGAGTTATAGATTTTTTTTGGGATAGTTCTTATCATGAGGTAAAATATGAATACATCTATAAGAAACAATATGATTACCCTACAAGAGGATGTATCCCAAACCAGTACACAAAGCATACCATACAACCACATAACCCTTCCTTGACTCTGGAAGATTCATCACTAGAGATGTAGAAAAAAACTTCAACTCATCAATATATTCCTATAATATTGTATACCAAATAATATTCACCCCATTATAAGTGAGTGGAGTCAAAAGAGAACCTAACTTAGATAAATAATTCATGAAATTATGGAAAAACCCTGAAAAACCTAAGAAGATCTGAGTCTCAAACACATTTCAAAGATTCTCCCATGAAATGAGAGCTTTAAACTCTTTAGGATCAAATAAGATACAATATTTCAAGACCATGTTCCCCAATAAATTCACCTCAAGAATCTAGAATTTTAACTTTGGAATCTTGGTATAAATTTAATGATTCTTTAAAAGGTAAAAAACTATTTAAAATGAATTACATAATTCTCATCAGTTCTATAATAAACCAAGATGTCATATATACTTACTACACTAAAAGATTTTCTATATTGATGTAAAATAACATTCATTAATACCAAAATCATAGTAAGAACATTGGTCAAGAACAAATATTTGTTTCCCCAGATTGAAGTTTTGTTTGATCTACTAAAATGTGTTAAGTGGTCCTCTAATATTGATCTTCATCCTAGTTATCACCATCTTAGAATAAAGGAGTCTAAAATTCCAAATATCACTTTTATGAGTTGGCATAGACTCTATGATTATCTTTTTATTCCATATTATTGATTAAATGAAAACAAATGGGGGAACATATAGTTAGGTTTCTAGTATAGGATAAACACAATAGGAATGTATTAACTCTACCTAGACATGGTTTGATGATGAAAATTATAGTAAAAATTATGATGGTAGGGATTTAATTTATTAGTGTGGACTCTTATTCTTCTTAGGCTCAAGATATAGGGAATTTTTCACCTCTAGAGAAGTATTTCACTGAGATGTGTGTGGATGCTTGATCCTTGAACTAAATAACCCTGAGCATTATTACCATGGGGCTATGATTGAAAATTATTATTTCATGCCAGTGTTTATGAAATGAGTAATATATTCCTATTTTTATAAATTGATTTATTGATAACTGATTCGATTAAGATGATTATATATGCCTATTTTTATGGAAATGGTATTCTATACTTGTTTTGTACTTTATTTTGGAATGATTTGAAAAGAATGATTTATTTTAAAATGAGAAAATATTGCCATGAAATATTTTATCTAAAATTGAACATATTTGGTTTATTTGATATGTACTATTTTTGAAATGTTTGGTTGGATACCACTAGATATGTTTTTCTCACACCCTAATTTTTTTTCCTTTGGGTGTGTGTAGACTTTTTTATTCTAGATTCATGATAAGGGATTTCACTGCCTGAAGTCCATGGTTTTTCTTGATAGTGGAACCTTGGTATTTTTTAGGGATAGGTGGAGTATGTGTTACCCTAATTATTAAGAGATATTGTGATGATGTTTTTATTGGTTTTGAGATGTTTTGTTTGATGTCTTATCTACCACGTGGATTTTTTAATCATGTTTATTGTATTGGAATTATATGGAACCAACCTTAAAAAATTACATAATCTTGAGTTTTAAACCAGGAATTCATTTTCTTATATTCCTAAGGTCCTTTTAAATATTATATTTATAGTGAATTATGTCATAAATCTTAAATAATAATCCCATACCTTATAAAATGGAAATTTTTGCTTAGTATCCATTTTTTATAATATAATACATAAAAAGAAACTTGTTGTTATGAAAAATATTCAATATTTTCAACTTGAATTTTTCATTAATCATACTCATCCTTAAAATCATATTTAAAACATTTGAAAATGTGGTATAAGAAAAAAACCACATTAAGGGGAATAGAAAAATAATAAAGTAAACCTGTTAGTCTATTTGAAATTAAGAGATCAAATAAGAGGGTTTTCCTTTAATATAGTAAATTTTGAGCTCAAATAGTCATTTAAATGAAATTAGATTTATTAAAAATTGTTTTTTATAAAACTATTTATAAGAAATCATAAAATAAAAGTCATAATAATGAGGATTCTTAGAAAACATGAGAACCCATGGAAAATAATTTCTTGAAAACAAACCTTTTTACTCTTAAAGGGCATAATAAATCCTTAAAAATCATTAGATTTCCTTTTGAAATAAAATAATTTACATGAAAACTCATTAGAAAGAATAGAAAGGTCATTTAGGTGAATTTAAGCATAATATTCATAGAACCCTTATAATAACCCATACAAGAACCCTTACAAATGAAATAACCTACTTAGAAAATTCTGACATATTTCATTAGAGAAAATAATATTTACCTAGTTAATTAGAGAGCTATATTATCCTAAACTGTCATCATAAACAATGTAAAAGAACTATAACATATATAAATAACATATATGATTTAATTTTCACCATAAAACTAAAAAAATATTTCCTTAAACCCATATATAAAATCATTTTCAGTATTCAAATAATATAAAGAAAACATCCTTTTCTTTTGATAATATTAAATAAAATTTACAAAATATTGGGAAGAAGATTTTACTTGAAAATAAAAATGAAAAATTTAGATAAATATTCATAAATAATAATTTCAATGTTGGAGGAAAAATCAATTCTTTCTGTATATGTAAAAAACATTCTTTTCACTCTTTCTCTAAAAAGAAACTCCTTGAAAAAATACAAGAAGATTCGTTTTTTTAATTTGTAAAGAAATTAAAAAATAATAAAAGATAAATTTTATGAACTATTTATTAGTAAATTAAATATTAAATAAAATAACTTAATAAAAATATGGATATGGAATAAAAATATTAAATAATAATACTGAAAAACATTTAAAACAATTTTAAGGAAAATACCTTACCTAGAGTCTGAATTGACATGTGAATTATTAATCTTCTTAAATAATAAACTAATGTTAATTATTTACATCATAAATAAAATTTTTATTTTTTATTATTCATTTTTTTACATATAACCATGTTATAATAAAACTACTTTATCAACTATGTTTCCGATAGACATTTTACATGGCAATAATCCTAACAAACACATGAACGATGTTATTATTATTTTTGAAAAATAAAGAAATAATTAAAATATTTAATTATAATTATAGAATGAAATTTAAATAATATATATCATATTATTTAATATTTAACCATTATTATGAAAATCTATAATATTCAATGATGAAGAATTAAATACATCTTCTCGCGAGGTTGTAGACTGCACGTACGCACATAGATTGTGTTTATTTTTTTAGATGGTTATGTAGATGAAAAAGGGTTATAACCTAAAAATAATAACACTATATTATATTATAGACACTTAATTTATTATATGAAAAGTTAATATAGATTTATAGGAGGCAAAATAAATGAAAAAAAATCTATTAAGAATTATACCTCTTCTTCAGACAACCTCCTTGGGTTTATAACTAAAGAATTCCTTGGATGGTATTGTGAAAAAACAAGACATCTAGAACATAATGATGGATGTTATTAATGGATTAGGCAATTAATTTCCCAATATAAAATTACCCTTAAGTTTATAGAGTATAGGAGAGGGGATTCCTTTTTATAAATGTGGGAGAGGGAACAAATTGAATTTTTCAAAAGTTTAAAATATATTAATGTCTTAATCAATTAAAATGAATTAAAAATTGAAAATTATTGTAGGATATATATAATAGGGTCTAAATATGACCATAAAATAATATTTATACATGTTTTAAGTCATTTTAACCCTTTTTATTTTTAGTTTTGACCCTCTTAACTCATTTCAACTCTTACTGTGGTAATTGATATTTTACCAAAGTTACTATTAATAATTATCAAATTTGAAAGTGGGATAATTAAAAAATTTGGGAATTATGATTCCAAATATGGATTCCATTTTATTTAATACAATTTATATAAGTGGAATAAATTAATTTTAAAATTAGAAGATGTGATGCGATGAGAAATTTTTTTCCAGAAAAATGTATTTCTAAGTATTCAATTGTAATGTTGATTCTAGTGAAATTAATTGGATTATTTGTAATCAAAACTAAGGAATTTTTAAAACCAATACAAAAAATGGTTCTATTTAAATACCTAAAAATAATATATTGGTTTCTTAAAAATCTATATTTTATACTATTTACCAAAAAATCAAATTTTCTTGAAATTTACTAAAAATTAACTCTAATGTAATTTTAGATAGATGATTTAGAAAATGTTTTTTATTTTTTAAAATTATAATTATAAATTTTTGAAATTAAAATTTTAATTAAAATCATATAAATTAATTTAGTATGAATAAAACTAATTCATTTTTTATTAGAAAATCACTTAATATTTTTATACTAAATATAACTCTATAAAATCTAATTCATAAATATTAATAAGAAATGAAATTGATCTATTATAAATATTAAATGGGTTTTTACAATATTTACCCGTTTTAGATATCACGTCACATTTTTATTCATTAATTAATTAAGTGGGCATATTTTTCCTTCATATCATTTTCAGATTCCCATGGAATATGGGTTTTCTACAAAACCATAACCTAGTGAATCAACATAGCCGACACAACTTACTCTATATAGGTTGTTTATCATATGAAATAATATATTTCAATTGAATTACTTGAAGGATAAAAATATGAGATTCATCTGGTATATTTATTTAACAATGAATCATGAAACACATCATATACCTTGGATAAACATAGAGGCAAGGCCACTCGATAAGAAACAAATCCAATTTTCACTAAAATTTCATATTGTCCAATGAACCATGGAACTAACTTTTCCTTTTTTACAAAATTGATAATACTCTTCTATGGAGATAATTTATGAAGTTAATGGTTACCTGCCTCAAATAAATGATCTTTTTTTATGGTTATCTATATAAATTTGGTGCCAGTTCTGAGTTATCCTCATATATTGTTGAATAAAATTCACCTACTCAACCATTTATTCTACCAATTTTAGTGCCAAAAATTTTATTTCCCGAAATTATTCTTAAAATATAGAGTTCAAAAATGCTTTCCATATATTGCCTCAAATAGTGTCATCTGTATATTGGAATGAAAAATATTATTATAATAATATTCAACTAATGAAAGATAATAATCATAAACTTCCATAGTAAACCATATAATAATCCTCAACTATGTGTTCCAAAGTCTGAATCGTTCTCTAAGACTGAAAAATTATAAAGCACCCCCTTTAAATATTTTCATTCACCTTTAACTTATTAATAAGTCAAACATTTTCTAGTAAAATAAGAAATATCTATTTTTATGCCATCACATAAGAAATTTTCTCAAAGGTCTCTATACATCTTAGTATTGTTTGGATGAATAGAAAAAAGACTGCTATAAGCTTCACTAAAAAATAATTTCTTCAATTAGGAATCACAAGGCACACATAATATTTTTCCAAAAATCAAAAAACCTTCTTTATCAATGTTAAATTTAGAAAACATACCATTCCTGACCAATTATACCTTTTCTAACAAAACTTGATCCTCTTTAAGACTGCACTAACACCTAAAAAAATAGAGGGAGTTCCAACATTAATTTTTTTTTAAAACATTAAAATAATAATTTCTCAAAGTATGATGTACCAAATGTAGTATATTTAATAATGAATTATCTTTATGACTTAAAAAATTAACAAATTTGTTTTCATTTCTTATATGGTAATGAATCATGCAGTTATAATCCTTAATTAAGTCTCTATGTCTTCTATACCTAATGTATAACTATTTATGAGTGAATATGTATTTCAAACTTTTATGATCAATATATATTTTACACTTCACTCCATATAAACGGTGTTTCCATATTTTTAAATCAAAAACCACAATAGCCAGTTCAAAGCTATTTGTAGGATAATTTAGCTCATGAGGTTCCGAATGGAATAAATCATAAGAAATTACTTATTCATTTTATATTAGAACATAACAAAATCCCTTTAAATTAGAATCACTATAGATAAAAAACTCACAATCTCTGGATAATAAGGCCATAAATGGAGCATTTTATAGTATTCTATTAAATTACAAGAAAAATTCATCAGACAATTTCATCAATATTAATTTAACACATTTTTAGTTAACTTAGTTAGGGGATAGATAACCAAGAAATTTTTTCAACAAACCTTTAGTATTAACCCACCAATCATAGAAAACTACAAATTTATGTGACATTTTCAGGTATTGGCCACTCTTCATCCATTTTAGTTTTATCCATATCAATGATTATTTCATATTTATTTACAATATATATAAGAAAATAAATATATAGCAATTTTTTTTACATTTACTAAATTTTATATATAAATTATTTTATTTAAAGGTTTTTAGAATAATCCGTAAATTTTTTTCATGAAACTAATAAGTTTTTTAATATATGAAAATATCATCAATAAAACAACAACATATTTATCTAATAAACCCTAAAAAACTATTTTAATATGTTTTATAAATAAATATCGAGCATTTTTTAACCCAAAGAGTGTAAGCAAAAACTCATAATTCCCACACCTATTATAAAATTTCATCTTATAAATGCAATCCTCTTCACATTCATCTGATGGTACCCAAAACTAAGGTCGACCATTATGAAATATTGAGTTCCATGGTGATGATGAAAAAAGTCATAGATATTAGAAAACAAATACTTATTATTAACAATGATGATATTCAAAGCTCTATAATCAATACAAATACTTATGGAACCATATTTATTTCTAACAAAAAAATTGGAGTAAAAAATTATGAAGTTCTAGGATGGATGAATCCATTATCAACAAGCTCTTATAACTACTTTTTCAATTCAAAAAGTTATACATGGTCTATTTTATAAGGATGTTTTGATATTTTCTTAACCTAAAACACTAAGTTAACAGTAAATTCAATCTCATGATAAAGTATAATACTAGTAAATTCATAAAGAAATACATCTAGACATTTATTTACTATATTGATACCACCAAATTGAATATTTTCCTTCTTCTCATTAGTATATGAATAATAAATTTCATTTTTATGTTAAATAAATTTGTCAAATTCTTGATATGGTATCAAAGGTATTAATTCATTGCTATATACAAACAAAAACTCATTCTGAAAAAATAACTTCTTTATATCTTCAATTTATATTAGCATGAAAAAATAAATACAATCCATACCCATATTAATATCACACTATATAAGGGTAAAACAAAAAGGTTTATAGGTACAACCCTTCCCCAAATAATAATAGGAAAATTATTATAATTTATTTTTTCCTTAATACTAACCTCATGTGTTTTTATCAAAATATACGGCTTTATTTATTAAGTTGAAATTTATAATTTACCATTAAATTTCTAAGAAATAAAATAATGCATAGACTCTGAATCAAACAAGACATTGACATTATCAGAAAAAATAGTAATATACCTAACACCACATATCTAGATAGTCCAAAAACTTATAAAGTAGTAACAAAGGATTTAGACACACCTTTATACTTTTGATATTGATAAATTCAATTATTTATTCCTATATTCGGACTAGTACTCATATATTTCCTCATCTCATTATAATTAAAGAATCTTAATTCTAAGTTTTTTGTATTTTTCGAATGATTTTATTTGCAGTCAAGAGCCACATGGCTAAACTTTTAACATCATAAAAACATTCCCATACTTAAAATAAATTCCCTAGGATTATTTTCATCACACTTATCACATAATGGAACCTTTATTTTCTAACATCTGGATTTATTCATTGGATTCTTCCCCGTTACCTACTATATAGACTTATTTTTTTGTTTTAATGGAATACATGATCATTAAAAAACTCCATTTATACTTTCTCATCACATCAAATAGTTTTATCATAACTTTTTAATTCATGATATTCCAATTCTCATCGATATCCAAGATTCAATCCAGAGTAAAACAAGTTAATTTTATTATTAATATTATTAATATAATTTAGTGTGTACCATTCCAAATGGGTGAAGGTTGATTCATACATGAATACTAAATTATCCTCATTCTGAATTAATTATAAGAATTTATTTTCCATTCTATGTTAAACAACTTTAGAAAAATACTTCTCATTGAAAATATTCTTAAATTCATCCCATTATAAGGCATCAATATGGTTTCATTCCTTAATATTATTAACCATTGACCACCACTGATTTTATAAACCATCAAAATAGTTAGTAGAAAGAGTTATATTTTTATGCTCTAAACAACCTTGTAATTTAAATGTAGTTTCCATGTATTTAACCCATTATTCATCTATAAAATATATATATGATCCATGAAATGATAGAGTGTGTTGTTTCATGAAATTATCTACAATGGAAATGTTCATCAGGGGTGAATGTGGTTTTTCTCTCACATGGATAACACCACCACTTATATCTTATGTCAATTGAGCCATCAAAATAAAAAAATTCTTTATTCCAACTAAAACCATTCTAAGATTCTAATTTGAAAGTATTTTATCCTCTTAGTGCCTTCAAACGTAGGATTCCTTATATCCTATATAAAAATCCATTCTAAAAAAACATATTTTAGATGAAGTAATTTGATAATCATAAAATTATATATCATTATAACCATTAATTAAAATCTAGTTAGGGTAATTACTTTATTCTAACCTCTAAAATTAAGAAAAACTTTTCTTATGATACAAAATATAAGGATTCGACATTAAAAAAATTATATAGTCATAATTTTTAAATCAAGAATTAATTTTCTTTCATTCCTATAAACCTTTTCATGTTTAGAGTTTTAAGATCCCAAAATATTCTAGAGATGTCTCGGGATTTCTTACTGATATTTTTTTTTTATTATTTTGAGTACTTTTTGATTGGGTATTACTGTGGGGTCTGTTTGGGTGAAAATTTGAGAAAAATGAAAGAAATATGGTAGTGCATGGTTAGAGAATGGTTAGGTAAAATCATTTGGCCTATCCCACCAAACCGTGCAAACCCAAATAAAATGGATTCACACAGTTGGGACATGGATTGTCAAACTATGTACCCTAAAAGGATAAACCATGCACCCCCTAGAAATGTGCATGGTTAAGGTTTATAGTTTGGAAAACCGTGTGCCTCTTCCCAACAAACCATACATGGGGTATTAATTAATAATAGTTTTAGTTTAAAAAATACATGAAACCCCATATTAACACAAAATCAAACCCCACACAGACCAAATCGTTTTGTCTCACTTTTGGAGGTTCCTAGGTGCATTTCAAGCCTTCTCAACCTCCTTTATTGGTGACTCGAAGTCTAGATCAAACATCTGAACCTTCCCTAGTAAGTGAATCTTATTTTGATTGGTTTCCTATCTCTTTCCCATTATTATCTTATCCTTAAAATAATTTTCATTTGTTTTTGATTCTAGATATAGAAATAGGTTTATAGATCTAGATTCATTTGATCATGGATATAGGTTTCAGATCTAAACCATGTTCTTCATTGTATTCTTGATTAATGCGATTAATTTTTTTGATTCTTCTGTTAGAGAGAATTTTTCAATGAATTGAGGTAGGTGGTAAATTATTCAAATACCATAGTCATGATTTGAATTATTTGTGTGTAATTATCTAGTTTCTAGGGTTTTTTAAGAAATTTAATCCCAAATTTAATTAATTAATTTTGTAAATTAATTAATTATGGGATTTTGGAATTAGGTATAATTAATTTTTGATTTAATTATAGGAATTTGGAAATTGTGGTATTTAGAGAATAATTAATTGTTGAGTTTATTATTGGAATATTGGGACTGTGAATATTAATATTTAATTTTTTATTAATTATGAGATATTGATATTTCGAATATGAATAATTAATTCATGAATTAATTATGGGATATTGAGATTGTGAGTATGAATAATTAATTATTGAATTAATTATGGGATATTGAGATTGTACAGTTAAATAAATAATTATTGAATTAATTATGGATATTGTGATTGTAAATTAGAATAATTAATTTTTGAATTAATTATTGAATGTTGAGATTGTGAAGGGATTAATTAATTATTGAATTAATTAATTGAATGATCTATATGTGCAATTATTGAATATGATTAATTAATTATAGAATTGATTAATGTGATAATTGTGTGTGGGACATGGTCTACTACATTATAATCCAATAGTGTGATACAAAATGTTTAATGGTAACAATGGAATTAACATGTAATAATTGTGTGTAGGACATGGTTTGATGCATCAAAATCCCATAGCATTATTTTAAATCTTGAATTGTAAAAATGGAATTCACATGTGATAATTGTGTGTGGGACATGGTCAGATGCATCAAAATCCATAGTGTGAATTAAAATGATGAATGGTAATAATGGAATACATATTTGATTAGAAATTATGAATGGTAACAATTAAATTCATATGTGAATTGTGATAATGAATGGTAACATGGGAATTCAATTATATGATATCCCATAGGTATAGTTCAGACTCCGTCATGGGATGAAGCAGGTATTGTGAGTTTGGGTGTCCTAGGGAACCTGAGTGTTATGTGGTCAAATAAAGAGTAATTAAATAAAGTTAAACTGTTTTGTTTATTTCTTTTATTTATTGTTTATACAATTGTATACATCGTTTGAATGGATCTTGTGATATTAGTATTATCTTGGTGATATTTTAATGTCATTTGGTTATTTATAATTTATTTATGTCATAGTATTACTCTGGTAAGGAGGGTATAGTCTCTACATGATTGATATTCGACCCTCAATGCTAGTTAGAAACCTCTAGTATATAGAGAGGCACACTTGAGGTCATGTATCCCATCGGCTCATGGTACTGGTGTGTTTCTCCTAGGATGGAAAATAACAGTGTGGTATCAAAGTAAGATTTTCTTTTCATTTCTTTTGTATTACTATTTATTAAAGGTGGACATAAGGATATGAAAAGTTTAGCCTTGGTCATGATCTTGTTCATGTGAGTTGCAAATCCTTGTACAGGGAGAACCCAAGTACACAAGGTGGGATTATTATTATTGATGTGTGTTCTTAATGTTGGATGTTATTTCACCTTGGGTGATGCACTTGATGTGTGTTGTGCTAATTTTTGTTGAGATATTCCGAGATTTTACTTATGTATTGGTATAGAATGAGAGATGATTATGCATGCATTATTTTAGGAACTCAAGATTATTTTGATATGCATCATTTTTTATGAATGTATGTAAAAATGGGGTTTGGGTAAGTTTTTGAACTTGAACTTTATTCCATTGCTAGTGAAATTGAACTAAAAATGTGCCTAATATAAAATATAAAGTGGTAAAATGATGAAAAATGTGAATAAATGGCTATCTATATGAGAAAAATGATTAAATAAAATGAGTTACCCTTAGTTAACCATAAACAAGATGTAGTATGGTTAAGGGTAGTAATGTCGCCTTTATTTTGAATGTGTGGTAAGGTTTGGGAAGATGAATTGTTGTGGAATATTATGTTTCCCATAAATGTGCTAAACTACCTTATGTGTCCCGAGTCATGTGTTTTTAATTATAGAATTATGCCTCCACAATGATGTTTGTTTAGAGGATTCTATGAGGACATGGCTAAAGATGATCTACCAGTAGTGGAACTTGAGGAAACAATAGTTCCAAGTGGGGAAATATGAGGGTAGTTCTGAGAAAAAAATGCTCGTTCCATGTAATTTATGGAAAGAGACCCAGAGCGGGTTGTGAGGAGCATGTCTAACTTGAAGTGTGAGTTCCAATTGCAACACCATTAGAGTTTTACCTGAGAGGGTGGACCTAAGGGAGATGAGTTCTGGATTGAGTCTATCCAAAATATACTTAACCATTTGGAGACACCTAATGAGAATAGAGTCAAGTTGGTAGCTTTTATTCTATGAGGATTAGTGATGCACTGGTGAGATACTCATGGTCACACTGGATAGGATAAAGGTATGTTATGGGAGAAATTCCTAGAGAACTTCTATATAGAGACACTAAGGTAGGAGAGACAATATGAGTTCATCAGTTTGACTTAGGGGATATTTCTATGATGGACTATATTGGGCTCTTTACAGACTTGCAACACTTTTCTCCAACATTGGTAGGGGGTGAGAAAACTATAAAAATTCTTTTCAAAGATGGACATAAGTGTGATATTAAGTCCCAAGTTAACCTCTTCTGGTTGAAGAAGTTTTCTTATGTGGTGTATAAGGCTATCATATCTCAGGGAAACCTTAGGGATGATTCTAGTGTAGGACCGCTAGTTCCAGAAGGTTAGTTAGGAGGTACGACTTATAAGAGAAAGAAGCACCACTTCAATAATTTTATCTAGGGTAGTAGGAAGTAGAGTACCAAAAAAGTGAGATCTATTGATTAGGGTCTTACTCGAGTGATTTTTCACCAATGTGGTAGGTTGGGAAACATTCATAGATAGTTCCCCAATCACTGGTAGAGTGTTGAACTTATGGAAACATGGGACATCTACAGAGGTTCTATATGAATCCACATAATATAGGTAGTTATGGAGATTCTAGATAGAACTAGGGTTTGGGAATGGAATAATATACACCATATCAGTCTAGAAGCTAGAGTTCTACTAGACGATGTGGTAGAGGTAGTGGGTGAGGTGATTCTAGGAAAGATCGCCTATATTAACATAGTGTTGAAATATAGGGGAGTTAGGTTGCATTGTAGTTAAGAAGATTAGGATAGTCACATACCATTTAGAATACTCTTATGGATAGTGAGGATGGACCGTTGATAATTAGAGCTACTATTCTCATAGCTTCTAAACTATATAGTTTCTTATTTGATATTGGTGCCTCTAATTTCGTTATTTTTTTCACAACTTTTTCATGGTTAGATCCTGGCATGAGAGTTCATGTGTAGCATGTTGATGATAGATCCAACATTGGGTGTATGGTCTAGAGACATCTTCTTATGTAGGGGATGTTCTCTTGAGGTTGGGGAGTATCATTTTCCATGGTATCTTTACACCCCTAAAATGTAATTCATTGACCTAATTATGGGTATATATTGGTTAGTAGCACACGAAGACCATATTGATTGTTACCAAAAGAGGGTTAAGTTTACATATCTTGAGGGTGAAAAGTATTTTCACTAAAGAGAGTGAGATATCAAGGCAATCCATACATGGTCAGTTCACAAGAAACCAAGGGAACTTACCACCCAGGTTTCATGATTTTTTTTTCTAATGATGATGGTCTAAATCAGGATATACTTCCACCTATAGTGGACACATTTCAGGATTTTTTCTTGAATATTTCTTAGGGATAAAACCTGAGATAGATATGGAATTTATGATTGAGCTCATGTAAAGATTGGATTTAGTTTTAATTCCTCCATACATGATAGAACTTATAGAGATTCAAGAGATCAAGGCTTAACTAGATGAGTTAGAGGATAAGGGGTTTATCCATCTAGGTACATCGTCATGGTGTTCACTAGTTTTTTTCCCAAAAGGTTAATGGGATTTTGTGGTTATGTGTTGATTACTAAAAGTTAAACCAGATGAAATTAAATAACCTATATCATCTTCCATGTATCTATGATCTGTTTGACTATTTTAGAGAGGCTTGTGTCTTTTCTCAGATCCACTTGTGATCAGGGTATCCTAAGTTGAGAGTTTGAAATTATAATATATCGAGGACTTCTTTTATAAGTAGGTACAACCTTTATGAGTTTTTAATAATGCTACTTGGGTTGAATAATTTACCAATAGTGTTTATGGCCTTGATGAATAGAATCTTCCAGCCATACATGAATCTGTTTGTGGGGTGTTTGTGTATGATATCTTGGTGTACTACAAGACTCATGAAGACCATTCCAAGCATCTTGATGTTGTCTTGGGTATACTAAGAGAGAATAATCTATACTCCAATCCATCTAAGTGTAAATTTGGGATTGATCAAGTATACTTCTTAGGTCATATTATCTCAGAGGAAGTCATCTCAGTGGACCTAGATAAGGTTTCAGGTAGTCGTTTCTTGGGAGCATCCCAAAAATGTTTTTGATATCCATATATTTTTGGGGTAAGTTGGATATTAACATAAATTCATCCATGAATTTTACCGATTATATGTTCCACTTTTAGGCTTTACCAAAATGGGGAAAAAGTTTGACTGGTTGGAAGCATGCTAAAATTCTTTTCAGGAGTTAATGAATTTCTTGACATCAACACCAATCATGATCTTACCTGATCTAGGCGATGCTTTTTGAATATTAGAAGATCTTTCAGGGAAAATTTTTGATGTAGGTAGATCAATTTGTGACATATGAGTATCAGTAGTTGAGGCCACATGAACATAACTACCCTACACATGACCATGAGTTGGCTACAGTGGTTTATGATTTAAAGTGTTGGTGACATTATCTGTTGCGTGAGAAATTGATTGTGTATAATGATCATAAGAGCCTAAAGTATATATTCCCCAACAAGATTTGAATCTCCAATAGTGTAGGTGGGTTAAATAAATGCTGTCATTTGATTTTGATCTAGGATATATTATTGGAAAGTGGAACAGTGTTACTGAAGCTTTGAACAGAAAAAACTAAGACTTAGTTGGTTTAGGAGTCTAGTGCTGAGTGGAAAATGTTGTCATCACTTGCTGAGATTCATGTTATAATTCAAGTAAGTTAAAATAAGATATATAACATATCAATTTTAGTGGAGTTTACTCTTTTAGCAAGGATCGTAGATAGAGAGTATGAGGATATAGAATTCTTGACCTTAAGGGAAGGCCTTGAAGGTGGGAAGTCAACTTTTGTTTGGACCATAGATAAAGATGAGATGATATATGTCATGAACCAGGTTATTGTGTCTAAAAGTATGTGGGGGAATCTGATTCATGAATTTCATGCCTCCAAGTGGGTGGTACACCTAGGTGTGACCAAAATCTATGATGACCTATGATAATATTTTTTGTGGTTGGCCATGAAAAAGGAGATAACATGGTTCATGAAATGATGTTACACCTGTCAATAGGTGAAGGATGAGAATCAATGACCTGGTGGTTTAATAGAGCCATTTACAATTTTGGAATGAAATTAGGATGATTTTAATATGGAATTTTTGGTGGGTCTCTCAAATGGGCCTTATAATAATTATGTTATTTGGGTGATTGTGGATCATTTGACAAAATTAGTGTGTTTATTGCTAGTGCGGTGTACTTTTTTAGTGGATCGGTTTGGAGAACTGTATGTTTGGGATAGAGTCAATCTTCCTAAGGTTACATAGACTATTGTTTTAGATAATGACTCATATTTTACATCATGCTTCTGGAAGGTCTTAGATAAGGTTCTTGGTTCCCATGTTTTGTTGAGTATGGATTTACACCCATAGAAACATGGAAAGTCAGAGCATACTCTACAAGTACTTGAGGATATGCTATAAGCGTGTGTTTTAGATTTATTTGGATCTCGGGAGAAGCACCTAAAACTCATGGAGTTAACCTATAACAACAATTATCATGAAACTATTTAGATGGAACCATAGGAAGATCATTATAAAAGGCCATGAAGATCACTTCTATACTGGAGAGAGGCTGGTGAGTCAGATTTTTTTGGGACCAAGTCTCATGTATGAGACATTGAAGTGGGTTTTGTTGATATAGAATCATATTTCTATGACTTAGAGTAGATAAAAGTCGTATGATGATAGATGTCAAATACCCCTAGAGTTTTAGAGGGTTATCATGCATTCCTTTGGGTATCTAAGATATTGGATCATTGTAGGATATAGAGATAGGGAAAGTTGGAGACCAAGTTTGTTAGACCTTTTGAGGTCGTGGATAGAATCAGGCCAGTTGAATACTGATTGGGTCTTCAACAGATATATAGTTCTATGCATTATGTTTTCCATGTATAGAAAATTTGGCGATTTCACCCCGACCCTTATCATGTGATTGATGTGGATGATGTTGAGATTGAGATATATGTATCCATTGAGGAACATTTAATATATGCATTGGATCATAGTGAGAAAATGTTGCAGGGGAAGTCCATGTTGATAGTTCATGTAATGTTACAGCATGGTCATGTTTAGAAGGAATATTGGGAGAGAAAAGAGGGTGTGAGAACTTAGTGGGATGACCTTTTTAACTAAAATATTAGATATTCATTGGAGTAGATCTCGAGGATGAGCTATTATAAGGTGGAGAGATTGTAAGATCGAAAAAGTTTCTGGAAATATCTTAGGGTTGTTTACAGGTAATATTATTTCCTGGTGTTGATTATTTTTCATTTGGGTTTTACTGTGGGATGTTTTTGGATGAACTTTTGAGAGAAATGGAAGGAAGGGGGTTGTGTACAGTTGGTGCATGGTTAGGGAAAATAGTGCACCCCAACCTAGAAAACCATGTGAACCCAAAAATAGTGGATTCACATGGATGATGCATGGTTTTTTAAATTGTGTAGCCTAAAAGGAGAAACCATGTACCCCTAGAAGAGGTACACAATTAAGTCGTACTATTTGGAAAACTGTGTGCCTCTGCCCAGAAAATCATGCACATGATTTTAATTTGTCCAAATATTAGTATTAAAAATACCTATACCCTCATATTAACCCAAAATTGACCCCCACTCAGACCAACTCGTTTTCTCTCATTTTTAGAGGTTCCAAAATGCATTACAAGCCTTTCTAACCTCCGTTCTTGGTGATTCAAAGTCTAGATCGAAGATCTAAAACTTACCAAGTAAGTGAATCTCATCCCGATTGGTTTCTCATATCTTTCCCATTATTCTCCCATCCTTTAAAAAGATTTTTATCTACTTTTTGATCCTAGATCTAGATATAATTTTATTGGATTATGATTCATATGATAATGGATCTAGGTTTCAGATCTAGATCGTGTTCTTCATTACATTCTTGTTTAATCTACATCGAATTGGGGAGTCTTCCTTTGGTGAGTATTCGTCAATGAATTGAGGCAGGTCATCTATTATTCAAATACCATAGTCATGATTTCAATTATGTGTATTTAATTGTATAATTTCTATAGTTTTTTAGTAAATGAATTTCTAATTAAATTAATTAATTTGGTGAATTAATTAATTATAGGATTGTAGAATTGGGGAAAATTAATTATATAATTAATTATCAAAACAATGAAACTGTGGGATTTGGGGAATAATTAATTGTTGAGTTAATTATTTGAATATTAGGACTGTGAATATGAATAATTAATTGTTGAATGAATTATGAGATATTGATTTTGTTAATATGAATGATTAATTGTTAAATTAATTTTGAGATATTGATATTGTGAGTATGAATAATTAATTGTTGCATTAATTATGAGATATTGGGATTGTGAAGTTAAATAATTAATTGTTGAATTAATTAAGGATATTGGGATTATGAATAAGAATGATTAATTATTGAAATAATTATTATATGTTGAGATTGGTAATTGATTAATTAGTCATTGAATTAAGTAATGGAGTGATGGGTATGTGAAATTGTTGAATGTGATTAATTAATTGGCGAGTTAATCAATGTGATAACTGTGTGTGGGACATGGTATGCTACATTAAAATCCCACAGTGTGATATAAAATATTGAATGTTTACAATGGAATTCACATGTGATCATTTTGTGAGGGACATAATCTACTGCATCAAAATCCCATAGTATGATAAGAAATGTTGAATGGTAACAATGGAATTCGCATGTGATAATTGTGTCTGGGACATAGTCTGTAGCATCAAAATACCATAGTGTGAATTGAAATAATGAATGGTAACAAGGAAATTCATATGTGATTAGAAATGATGAATTTTAATAATGGAATTCATATATGAATTGTGATAATGAATGTTAACATGAGAATTCAGTTATATGATACCCCTTGTGGATAATTTAGACTCCAAAATAAGACTAAGAAGGTATTATGAGTTTGGGTTTACTCAGGAACCTAGGTGTTATGTTTTTAAATAAAGTGTAATTTAATAAGGGTAAATTGTTTACTTTATTAATTTTTTATTCTTTATACATCTCCATACATTGTTTGAATGGATATTTTTTTAGACACCATTGGTGGTGGTATATTGAGTTGTATTTACACCCCAATCAGATAGATTAATTGATAGTAGAATAGATTTTATGGTTACAGGGTAGGATAATGGAAAAGGCCTTATGTTGGATGGATGATTTGGGATAGAGCATAGATGAGGGAACCAGATGTGGTTCAGAACCCGACTGAGAGTTATTAGTGGATTTACTTTTTTGGGTTTTCATTTGACACTTGACACATATTTTTGCATGGCATGGTTACTATTCAGTTTTAATATTGTATTTCCAGTTTTGTTCATCTTCTGATAATCGTATTATCCTCATTATGATTATATGTAACTTGGTTATTGATAATTTATTTTTATCATGGTATTACTATGTTAAATAGGTTATATTCTCCACATGATCAACATTAAACCATCATTGAGAGTCGGGTACCTTTGTTGTATATGGTGGTACACCTGATGTCATGTGTCCCACCAAATTGGTGTACCAGTGTGTGTGGGACTCAGACTGGGACATCATAAGAGTTTTTGATAATTAGTTCATAACTCTTGCCTAATAATCCCACATATTACCAAGTGTTCACTTCCAATAAGTGTCCATTTTTCCACAATAAAATACTTTAAAAACGAATTTTTTTTTCTTTTCATTGAAAATATTCATGATTTTAAACTTGACTACATCATTATTCCTACACATCCTTAAAACCCTATAAAATAATTTGAAAACATTGGATGAGCACAAAAATATTAGTAAGAGATGTAAACAAAGGAGAAAAGAAACTTGTTAGTCTATTTTAAAACCATGTGATCATATAAGAGATTTTTATTTTAACATAATAAACATTGAGCTCAAATAATTATTTACATGAAAACAACTTTACTTCCCAATGTTTTTCATAAAACAATTTATAAAAAAACATAAAGGAAAAAACAAAATCATAAGGACTTCTTAGAAAACATGAAAACCCCTGAAATACATTTTCATGAAAATATATCTTCTAGCCTTAAAGGGAATAATAATTACATAAAAACATCATTAGTTTACCTTATGAAATCAAATTATTTATATGAAACTCATTATAAAGAACTGAAAAATCATATAGGTTCCTTGGGATATCATCTTTATAGTACCCTTACAAATGGAGTGCCTATTCAATTATTTCGAACATCATTCTACAAAACACTTAATCATTACTCAATGCATTGGAGAGTTATATCGGGATCACCCAGAATCATAAGTAATCTAAAAGGACAATAAAATACATAAATAACCTAGAATATTTTATTTACATTACAAAAACTAATAAATATTTCTTTAAACACATATGAAAAATCATTTGCAGTCTTCATATTAAATAAGGAAAATATCCATTTCTTTTGATACAATTTAATAAAAATTTCTAAAATATTGAAGAAATATTTTATTTCAAAATAAACATAGAAAATTTTATAGAAATTAGTGATAGAATAATATTCATTATGGTGGAAAAATATATTCATTTTGTATATGTTAAAAATATTCTTTCCACTCCTTTGGTAAAAAGTACCTCATTTTAGTTATGGTGGAAAAATATTATTTCTGCTCCTTCCGTAAACCATTTATGATTAAATAATTAATTCTATAAAAAAATTAATAAGAAGATGTATATGGGTGAAAAGTGTCAGAATTAATACTTAAAAATTTTCTGCACAATTTTTTAAAAAAACCCCTTACCTAGAGTCCGAATTGTCACATATGTTCTTTATTTTCCTATATAATAAACTTATTTTAGTAATTTAATAACATTATAACCACTTTAATGTTTATTATTTCTTTTATTTAACTTATATCCATGTTACAATTAATTACTTAATCTATTAAGTTCATGTCATGTGTTTTAAAAATATTCATCTTATAAGTCATATATGGCTTATGTAGGTTGAATATGGTCAAAATGATCAGGATTATATCATCTATAGAATATTATTCATGTTATAATTAATTTTTTAACATTAATTATAATTCTAAAACCAATATTGTAAGGTAGTTATTAAAAAATGAATTAAATTACAATCATGGAGACAGTAGGCTATATATACTCATGAGCAACGTTTCCATTTTTCAACTAAAATGAGGGGAAAAGGTAATAATTATTTTATTTTATCAAATGATAATTATTTTACAAATTTCATATTATATCTTTCAATAAACTTCTTTATACATGACATGTTATGTAACACCCTAAGATTTCATAGTACGTTATCTCTTCAAAGAAATTCAATAACTTGCGCTACACGCAACACCGAGTTCGAGCGCACCACGACTTACCAAAATAGTCATTCAAAAAGCGGTTATGAATAATATTAACTGAATTTTGAATTTTATATACTCCATATAATTTTAGAATTCATATTATGTGCTTATTAGACATAATATAAGAACAAATTAATTTTTTCATATAAAAGAAGTATTTTAAAAAAATGAAATTTTACCGCCTTTTAATGGAGAACCTTTTTTGAAACCAAAATTTGAAACTTCTATATATTAAATTTAATGAAACTAAATTATTATTTAGAATCGGGACATAAAAATTTAGTTTTTGATAATTTTTTGGTACTTATCTGAGAACTTTCATATTTTGATTTATAGTGAAAAATACTAAATTTTAATTAAAATCAACTTTTTAATCGAAATAATTTATAGTGTTAAATTATACATTTTAGTGGTTTTAAAGTATAATTAGATTATATTTTTATAATTTAATATAATTTAGGTCATTGAATTTAATTTCACATTTAAACTGGACATAAACAAGTGTTAATCTTTTGATAGTTATTATTTTCTAAAAACACAATTTTTATTTTGACAACAGGAATTAATTTTAAATTAATTTCTGTCACTTTTGTGTTTTGAATTTGGAAAAATTAATTCCATATTTGGAATCATTAGGTCCAAATTTTGTAAATAGGTAACTTTTATTTTTAGACATTATGAATATTTCCTTCTGTAAATATTTTATTTAGCATGGTAAAAGGGTAAATTTGGTAAATAAGGGTAAAAAAATATTATTATAATAATACTAAATTACCCTAAAATGTGTACTATTTCTATTTGTTGATATATGTACAACCATGGGAATCCTTGGGTCAATTTTTGGACCACTTGGAGCCACTTGAGAGTGATAATGACACTTTATATTAATTAATTTAAAGTAAAGACAAAAATGACATAAACATATATCTTTTAGTAAAACAATTTTTACAAGGTGTTATATCAGTTATATTTTCGACTATAAATATTCATTAGAAATCTAATTTTTTTTTCACATAATGGTATTTTATTTATATCTTTTAGGAATTAATAATTGAATTTATTTATGAGACAATGATGATGTTGTATCTACCTTATTAATGAAAGTATCACATAAACGTTATTATAAAAATTAAAATAAATTTAATTTCAATGTTTTTATGAAATCCACGAATTTTATAGGTGAATATGAAATTTTTCGATTTATTGAATGGTTATTATTTGAAGTAATCAAGCTGTGATTACTTTCACAAAAACCAAATACTAAATAGTGTCAAAATTGACATAAATCTGTTTTTAAAACAAATATTATATTATTAAATTATATAATATTCTTAAAAATATAAGGTTCGTCCAAAGGGATTAAATAATATTATATATGTCATTAATTAACCACTTGAGGTTATCTTGGAAGTTTAGAGTATGTTTATTTACCATCTAGTGTAAGAATACAAGAAGACACGGTAAAAGATAAACTATTTAACTAAGAGTTAAATCTAAAAGATAAGATTAATATGGTGACCTAAACTTGACAAAAACCTATTGGTTGAGTGGTTTTTGACCTATCACCACCTTATCCTAGAAATAAATCATTTTTTTATACATTATAAACCGAAAATGATTTTATTATAAAATAACATTTCAAGCTTTTCCTAAAGTGACCCTCGCCTCTCTAATAAAAGGGCACTTCCCCTTCTCTCAAAATCACACCTCTAAATCCATTTGGCTCGGCCAAAGCTTTCCCAAATATCCTAAAACTTTCCCTCAAATCAACCTAGATTCCTAAATTTTATCAGAAATCCAACTTAAGGAGCCCTTTTGATCAACTCAAAAGGAAGCACCCGGAGAAGAGGAAATAATTTCACCACCCTCTTTCAAGTTCTTTTCTTCTTCCACTTCCACTTTCTTTGTTGTTTCTATAAAAAAATAATAACTACAGTAACTCATACATACTGTGATGTTATTATAAATATTTTACAACCATATTCATTATTTTTTCCATCCTATAAATGACAAAGTCACCATAAGTGCGTACGTACGACTTACCATCTCCACATCGTGGTGTTGTTTGTTATTCAAACACTTCATTATTTGGATGGGTATTATAATGAGTATAAATGATGTAAATAAAAAATATAACATGTTAATGATTCTATATATATTATATACCATCCAATTACATACGATTTCACCATCAATATAATGATATTGTCGCTCATGTGTACGTATGGATTACCGTCTCCATGACATGATGAGATTCATTTCCACATTCACCATTCAACGATGATTATAAAAATATATATTATTAATAATTTTTTAATATATGACATAATAATTATACTTAATATATATATATATGTATGTACTTACATATATATTATTCACTTACTTCCATTCAATACGATATGAAAATGGAAACAATATTTATGCGTACATACGACCTACCGTCTCCATAAATGGTGTTTTCCATTTAATATATCTATATATTATACATATTTATATTCTAAATATATATGATATATAAATCATGTGTTATATTCTATAAGTATTTAAATCATGATCTAAATGATACGATCAAGAATAACAAGTTAAAACACATACGATAAAGAAAGCGGTTATTACCCGAAATGTTAATTTAACTTGGAAATCATTATTAAATGGGTAGTATAAAGTCATAAATGAATCTTGTATGATATAATAAATATGAATAGTGTTTTGGTTTAGATATAATTTAATAACATACTATAGTAATTATACATGAGGTTAAACGTACCCCCGACCAAAGGAAAGTGCAAGTTAGGGGCTAATTTCACAATCTCTTTATTATCCGAGGTTGTTTTTACGTAAGTATCTACTGGGACTTATTTATCATCCAAATACATGTTTCTTAAATATGTATTTGAAAACATATTATTTTATTTACTAGACTATGGTTTAAAGTCATTTATACCATTGTTTGACTTTTTATAAAATGGTTTGAAAGGAATCATTCCGTTGTTTTCCAAACAAAGCACTTTATGAATTTTTCAACAAATTAAGGTAAGAATGTTTTTTAACTTATATGGAGGGTGTGGTTATTCTACATCATTATATCACCTTTGATGATTCCCTTACAATCTTATAATAATATTTTCAAAATAAATTTTTTCTTTTATAATTATTTGACTCTTAACTGATTTCAAAATAGAAAGAGATATTTCTCTCAAACAGTTTTGATTTTATCTATGTCAATATACTTTGATAAAATTTTCACTTGTTTGAAGTTGATTTATTATGATACAAATCTTCTATATTGTATTTCAGGTTTTGTGATTTGTTCGACTATGGATGTGTTATTTTTATACCATTTATGGTTTATGGTTAAAGAAATCACATTTCGTATGATAGTTTTAATACGAATGATTATGTTATGTTTCAACCTTTTCATATAATGAATGTATTGGACTTAGTAAGTGATGGGTAGAGCCCGCTATAGCTCCTCGGTGCATCGGTAGGTCTCATGTGACAATTATATGTGGAACTGGCTGAGACCTTTTCCAATTTGATATATGGTTTTGGCCGAGGCCTTAATCATATTTAGACATCTTGGCTGAGGCCTTGAAAAAATGTTTTAGAATGTCCAGCATTATACATTCCATCATTATGAAAATAGTATTGATGGTTCATGTTGTTATTTGACTAGCAGAATAGCCATGACTATGTTTTATTATGGAATTATGTACTCAGCTCATATTCCTACTAAAAATTATTCATGTTAATTATTTTTAAAGGCATGGTTTTCAATTATTCACCAGGCCTAAGGTTTATGTTATCTTCCAATTTATTACTTACTCTTACTGAGCATTTTACCTCACCCCTTTCTTATGTTTCATTTTCCCAGGATATGCAGAAGTTTGTTATGAGTGACTTGCAGGTGTATCTAGGAGGCTTAGATGTTTCTAATGGAATAATTTAGTGTTGTATTTTTTTCAAGTTGTAATGTTGAACTTATGTATGTATCATGTTTCCAATAATACTAAAATGATCGGTCCTTTGGGACTTGATTCCTTGTATCATGCCAATATTATGTAATAATGCATCGACTCTGGGTAACTAGGGTCTAGGAGTTATAGTTGGCACCAGAGGAAGTTTAGTACATACCATGAAACTATATATAGAAAAACTCGGATTAGGGAACATTACCCTATAACATACTTTGAGGATTAGTATAGAATAACTTCCTAGAATTATGGTAATGTAGAGATTTTGTGAATTTTCCAAGCAATACATCACTATCTGGATACGAGCAGGTAGAGGCAACTCTAGCACAGATGTACCTAGGAGTGAAAAAACCGATAAATAATTTCAGGCTTGACCCGGGGTATCCTGGTAGACGACAACAATCCTTGCTACAATCTAGGTTATGTCACTACCTGGGGATATGCTTAGGATAATTCACATTTTTTACAAGCCTTTATAAAAGAATTAATAAGTGAATACTTCCTTAAAGAAAAAATTTTATGATTACAGATTATATGCATAATATTTTAAATTTACTTTAGGTATTTTACAAGTTTGGAATTATGAATTGTGATTCATAAACTAACCTGGTGTATGCCATTATTTTGAAATGGCATATAGTAGAAGGAATAAGAATTCCAGCAATACGCAAGATCTAAAGATTAAGAAGGATCATATCTTTCATTATATTAATCCATCATTTAAAAGGGAAATAGTCTCCCATGCATTCTAAACATATGAAGAAATAGTATCATGTGTTAATAAGATAAGTAAATAATTCTTTGAGTCTTATAGCTTTGAAGGGAAGCAAGATAAGAAAAGATGGTAGAGAAAAATATGGATAAAAGGGAAGAGGTGAAAGAAAGATTTTTCCATATGTGATAACTGTGGAAAGAATCACCTTGGTAAATTCTTGAAGATAATGGGAGTTTGTTATAAGTGTGGAGAAATAGGACACCAAGTACATGATTGTAAGGGTAAGAAAAAGTTTTCAAATGTACAATGCTTCATCTGCAAGGAGTTGGGACACTACGTGAATCAATGTCCAAATCATCAGAGTATGCCCCAAATGATGCTATTAGATAATAATCAAGTTATGATACTACCACAAATGAAGAGGAATGACTAGTGTTATTATATTGTTATTAAATAATTATTTCATATGAGTGTTGTATCAATGATGTACTAGTTATATGAATTATGGAAATAAATAAGGATTGTACTGTAGTACTATTTCATTAAGGATTTGGGATTGTATGGTACCAAGTAAAGTGACGTAGTTTCAGGTTAAACTTTTTGGAAAATACATGGTTGAAGGAAAGTTAAACCATAATATTGTCCTGATACTGAGGTAGTGATTTTGGAATAAGAGATGGTTGATTTGGATAAATTATATTTGAAATTCTTTACTACCTTGGAACTGATTAATGGTTTGTTTATTCCATCATTGTTGGAATACTCAAAAAATTTGGATATAAATAATATATCTAGTATTCTATAAGGAATAATGGAGAATGAATGTAATAAATAAGGTTTTATGGTAATTCAGGGTGTTACCATGTTTTAAAAGAATACATGGTGAAGGTATTCATTTTTTATTACGTGGAAAAAGAGATCTTCATTTTGTTTACCTTCCTTATAAATTTTGGACTGTGAGTTTTGATAGAAGTATTTTGGATAAGTATAAAGGTTGGAATGGAATAATTTTGACGTTTGACACTATTATTAAGGTTAAGTCATTTCTTAAATTTATTTTTTGGATTGTTATAAAAAAGAAAATCTGAAGGTCGGACGACAACTCGTCGCGTCCGACAAGGTCGTGAGACTTGAAACCATAACCGAAGGACAACAAGGGTGGATCACATACCAATAGCATACATTATGTCCTGGTTTGTATTATGTAATTTTTTAATATTCGGAAAAATTAATTATAAATTCATTATTTTTGAGAACCCTATACGATTGTAATAAATAGAATATTTTTGAATTTTATTATCATTTGGAGTGAAAGATGAGTTTGTGGTAGGAATTAGTTTAAGTATGGAACTTTACATGTCATGTATATATATATATATATATATTCCTCTTATTCTATGAATAAATTAATTCTTAAACTTTAGGTAAGGGATCTTAAAACAAAAAATATGTTATCCTAATACAATATGTTTTGTTGAACCGATGATATTTTACATCATCTTAGATTGATGGCTTTGAGGCACTCAATTTTACACTTGTTTATGATTGATGACGTCAATCACTCCCTATAAATATTTAAGTTTTTCCTCTAATTATGTGTCTCTAATTTCCACCAATGATCTCCTAATCTGTATTATAATTTTGTGGTTACTTTTTCATTTCCCTTTCCCTCTTATTAAGACTAAATTTTATTAACCAAAATTCCAATGTGGGTTTTCCACAAAGGTATTTTTCTATTTTTAACCATTTATTTTTAAAGAAAAATTTCAAATTGTGAAGAAGAAATTTATTTAAGGAGGGGATAATGTAACACAGAAAATTTCATAGTATGTTATCTCTTCAAATAAATTCAATAACTTGCGCTACACACAACACCGAGTTCGAGAACACCCAACTTACCAAACTAGTCATTCAAAAAGCGGTTATGAATATTATTAATAGAATTTTGAAATTTATATACTCTATATAATTTTATAATCAATATTATGTGTTTCTTATACATAATATAAGAACATATTCATTTTTTTCAGATAAAAAAAGTATTTTTTAAAAAATGCAATTTTACCGCCTTTTAATGGAGAACCATTTTAAGACTAATATTTGAAACTTTTTTATATCAAAATTAATTTAATTAAATTGTTATTTAGAATTAGGATATAAAAATTTTGTTTGGATAAATTTTTGGTACTTTTCTGATAACTTTCATATTTTGATGAATAGTGAACAATACTAAATTTTAATTAAAAACTACTTTTTTAATCAAAATAATTTATAGTGTTAAATTATACATTTGAGTGGTTTTAAATTATAATTAGATTATATTTTTATCATTTAATATAATTTAGGACATCAGATGTAATTCCACATTTAAACTCGACATAAAGAAGTGTTAATCTTTTGATAGTCATTATTTCTTAAAAACACATTTTTTGTTTTGACAACGGGAATTAATTTAAAATTAATTTATAAAACTTATGTGTTTTGAATTTGAAAAAATTAATTCCATATTTGGAATCATGAGGTAAAAATTGTGTAAATAGGTAATTTTTATTTTTAGACATTTTGAATATTTACTTCAGTAAATATTTTATTTACTATGGTTAAAGGGTAAATCTGGTAAATAAGGGTAAACAAATATTATTATAATAATATTAAATTACCCTAAAATGTGTCTTATTCTTATTTTTTGATACATGTCTGACCATGGAAATCCTTGGGTTGATTTTTGGACCACTTGGAGCCGCTTGACAGTGATAATGACACTTTATATTAATTAATTTAAAGTAAAGACCAAAATGACATAAACATATATCTTTTAGTAAAACAATTTTTCCTGGGTGTTATATAAGTTATATTTTAGACTATAAATATTAATTATAAATATAAAAATATTTACTACATAATGGTATTTAATTTATAATTTTTAGATATTAATAATTAAATTTATTGACGACATAATGATGATGCAGTAATTACCTTATTAATGAAAGAATCTAATAAATGATATTATAAATATTAAAATAAATATAATTTCAATGTTTTTATGACATAAAATAATTTTATAGGTGAATATGACATGTTAGGATTGATTCAATGTATCTTTTTTGAAGTAATCAAGTTCTGATAACTTTCACAAAAACCAAATACTAAATAGTATAAAAATTGACATAAATGAGTTTTTAAAACAAATATTATATTATTAAATTATATAATATTCCTAAAAATATAACGTTAATCAAAAGGTATTAAATAATATTATATATTCCATTATTGATAACTTTCATATTTTGATGAATAGTGAAAAATACTAAATTTTAATTAAAAACTACTTTTTAAATCGAAATAATTTATAGTGTTAAATTATACATTTGAGTGGTTTTAAAGTATCATTAGATTATATTTTTATCATTTAATATAATTTAGTTCATTTAATGTACTTTCACATTTAAACTGGACATAAACAAGTGTTAATCTTTTGATAGTTATTATTTCTTAAAAACACAGTTTTTGTTTTGACAACGGGAATTAACTTTAAATTAATTTCTGCCACTTCTGTGTTTTGAATTAGGAAAAATGGATTATATATTTCGAATCGGTATGTCCAAATTTTTTAAATAGGTATCTTTTATTTTTAGAAATTATGAATATTTACTTCAGTAAATATTTTATTTACCATGGTAAAAGGGTAAATCTGGTAAATAAGGGTAAAAATATATTATTATAATAATACTAAATTACCCTAACATGTGTACTATTACTATTAGTTGATATATGTACGACCATGGGAATCCTTGGGTCGATTTTGGGACCACTTGGAGCCACTTGAGAGTGATATTGACACTTTATATTAATTAATTTAAAGTACAGAAAAAATGACATAAACATATATCTTTCAGTAAAATAATTTTTATAAGGTGTTATATATATTATATTTTCGATGATAAATATTAATTATAAAGATAAAAAATTTTCTACATAATTTTATATTATTTATAACTTTTAGGCATTAATAATTAAATTTATTTATGAGACAATGATGATGTAGTAACTACCTTATTAACCAAAGAATCAAATAAACAGTATTATAAAAATTAAAATAAATTTAATTTCAATGTTTTTAGGAAATCGAAGAATTTTATAGGTGAATATTAAATTTTAGGATTTATTCAATGTATCTTCTTCTAAGTAATCAAGTTGTGATGACTTTCACAGAAACCAAATACTAAATAGTGTCAAAATTGTCATAAATCAGTTTTTAAAACAAATATTATTTTATTAAATTATATAATATTCTTAAAAATCTAAGGTTCATCCAAAAGGGTTAAATAATATTATGTATGTCATTAATTAACAACTTGAGGTTATCTTGGAAGTTTATAGTTTTTTTATTGACCATATAGTTTAAGAATACAAGAAGACACGATAAAAGTTAAACTATTTAACTAAGAGTGAAATCTAAAAGATAAGGTTAATATGGTGACCTAAAACTATCTAAAATTTATTGGTTGAGTGGTTTTAGACCTATATCCACCTTATAATAGAAATAAATCATTTTTTTATCCATTAAAAATCCAAAATGATTTTATTATAAAATAATATTTCAATATTTTCCTAAAGTGACCCTCACCTCTCTTATAAATGGGCACTTCCCCTTCTCTCAAAATCACACCTCCAAATCCATTTGGCTCGGAAACACCTTGCCCAAATATCCTCCCAACTTCCCTTAAATCAACCTAGAGTCCTTACTTTGATCATAAATCCAACCTATGGAGCCCTTTTTATCAACTCAAAAGGAAACACCTGAAGAAGAAGTAATAACTTCACGACCCTATTTCAAGTTCTTTTCTTCTTCCATTTCCTCTTTATTTGTTGTTTACTTACCAAAAAAATAACTCCAGTACCTCCTACATACTGTGATGTTATTTTAAATATGGTACAACCATATTCGTTATTCTATCCATCCTATAAATGACAAAGTCACCATACGTGTGTACGTATGGCTTATTGTCTCTATGTAGTGGTGTAATTTGTTATTCAAACACTTCATTATTTGTATGGGTATAATAATGAATATAACTGATGTAAATAATAAATATAACATTCTAATGATTAGTTATATATGATATACCATCCAATTACATATTATTTCACCATCAATATAATGATATTTTTGCTCATGCGTACGTACTCCACGATGTGATGAGATTCATTTCCATATTCACCATACAACAATGATTTTAAAAATATATATTATTAATAATTATTTAATATATGAAATAATAATGATAATTAATAGATATAGATCTATATATGTATGTATGTATGTATGTATGTATGTACTTACATATATCTTATTCACTTACTTCCATTCAATACGATATGAAAACGGAAACAACGTTTATGGGTACACACGACCTACTGTCTCTATAAACAGTGTTTTCTCTTTCATATATCTATATATTATACATATTTATAGTATAAATATATAAGATATATAAATCATGTGTTATATTCTATAATTATGTAAATCATGATCTAAATGATATGAGCAATAATAACAAGTTAAAACACATACGATAAAGAAAGCGATTATTAACCAAAATGTTAATTTAACATGGAAATAATTGTTAAATGGGTAGTATAAATTAATTAATTAATCATTTATGATATAATAAACATTAATATGGTTCTAGTATAATTTAATAACTTACTATGGTCATTATAAAAGAGGTTAAACATACCCTCTACCAAAGGAAAGTGCAAGGTATGGGTTAATTTCACAATCTCTTTATTATCAAATGTTGTTTTTATGTAAGTATCTACTGGGACATCTCTATCATCCACATCCCTGTTTCTTAAAAATATATTTCAACTTTTTTTACTATTTACTATACTATGGTTTAAAGTCATTTATACCCTTTTTTGACTTTTTATAATTTTTTTAAAATGAATCTTTTCGTCGTTTTCCAAACAAGGTACTTTATGACCATTTCGAAAAATTTAGGGAAGAATTTTTTTACTTATACGATGGGTGTGTTTATTCTCCACTATTATATCACCTTTGAAGCCTCCCTTACATGTTCATAAGAATATTTTAAAAATATTTTTTTCTTTTATAATTATGTGACTCTAAAATGATTTCAAAATAAAAAGAGATATTTCCCTCAAATAGTTTTGATTTCATCTATGTCAACATCCTTTGATAAATTTTACACATGTTTGATGTTGATTTATTTTGATACAAATCTTCCACATTGTATTTAATGTTTTGTGATATGTTTGAAAATGGATTTATTATTTTTATAAAATTCATGGTTTATGGTTAATGTATTGACATTTCGTATGCTAGTTTTAATATGAATATTTATGATATATTTCAACCTTTTCATATGAGGAAAGTATTGGAATTAGTAAGTGACGGGTGGAGCCCACTATAGCTCCCCGGTGCATCAATAGGTCTCATGAGACAATTAGACATGGAATTGTCTGAGGCCTTTCCCAATTTGATATATGGTTTTGGCTGAGGCCTTAATCATTTTTAGATGTCTTGGCCGAGATCTTGAAAAAATGTTTCAGAATGTCCAACATTATACATTCCATCATTGTGAAAATAATATTGATGGTTCATGTGGTTATTCTACTAGTATAATTACCATGACTATGTTTTATTATGGAATTATTTACTCATCTCATATTCTTGCCATAAAGTATTCATGTTTATTATTTGTAAAGGAATGTGTTTTCAATTATTCACCATGCTTAAGGATTATGTTATCTTCCGTTGTATTGCTTACTCTTAATGAGCATTTGATCTCACCCCTTTCTTATGTTTCGTTTTCCCAGGATATTAAGAAGTTAGTTATGAGTGACATGCATGCATATCTATGAGGCTTTGATGTTTCTAATGGAATAAACTAGTGTTGTATTTCTTTTCATGTTGTAATGTTGAACTTATGTATGTATATTGTTTCAAAGAATACTAAACTGATCGGTTATTCGGGACTTTATTACTTGTATCATGACAATTTTATGTAATAATTCATCGACTCTAGGTAACTGAGGCCAGGGCTTTACTTGTTATGCAGTGATGAAAAATAAAATACATTGGTTAGCTAGGCGATAATCTATATGTACACACGAGCAATGTTTTCATTTTCCATTGGATTGTAATGAAACAATTAGAATATTTATTTAACATTATAAAATTAAATTTATATCATATATGTTATATTATTTCATTTGGATATATTATTATGACCATCCATAAGAGTCAGTGACGAAAAATGAAATATATCTTCTCGTGAAGGGGTAGTCTGCACATACACACTAGCGATGTTTTTATTTTCCCTTAGATGGGTAAGTATATGGAAATGTGTTATAACATAACCCTAATAACATTAAAATATATGGTAGATACTTGTTTTATTATATTAAAATGGTTAAGGAGTATTTTATGGAGGTAAAATAATAAATAAAATGAAAATACTTGGTTAATAACTATACATATTCTTCAAGAAAACTCCTTAGGTTTCTACCTAAGGCCTTCATAATATTGTATTATGACCATGAAAGGACCTATAGAATGTAGGGAGGGATTCAATAAATCGATTATGGATGTTTTTGGATGATCTAATAGGCTCTTGAAATGTGGATAAAATAAGATATGGGGTTTTCTTTTATAAGTGAGGGAGGCGATGCACTTGATTTTTTTCAAAAGATTAAAATACATTAAGGCCTTACTTAATAAAAATGGCTAATAAATAGACCATTTTATAAAAAAATATAATAAATTATTTAAATATGACCATAAAATAGGATTTATAAAAACAATTAGGTCATTTTAATCCTTATATTTTTAGTTTTAATCATTTTAACTCTTACCATTGTAATTAACCTTTTTTCCAAAATAACTATTCATAATGATCAAAAATAAAATTGAAATAATTACCAAATTTTTACATGATAATTAAGAATATGGAGACTATTTTATCTAACAAAATTTCTTTTAGTTTTATAAATTACTATTAAAATTAGAACACATAGCATAATGAAAAATGGATTTGTTGAAAAGTTTCTTTTATCTATAAATTTGTTTTATACAAAATTAAATTGTAATATTGATTTTAATGACATTTATTGGATTATGTTTTATGAATAGAAACTAATAAAAATAATCCATAAAAAATGATACTAAATAAATATATAAAAATAAAAGATAATTTTCTTAAAAATGATAATTTAAATTAATCACCCTTTTTTTGAAAATTTAAAAAAATTAACTCTAATGTAATTTAGGATTGATTATTTTGAAAATGAATGTTATTTTATAAAATTAAAATTATAATATTTATAAATAATACTTTTAAATAAAATAATATAAATAAATTTATTATAAATAAAACTATTTCCATTTTGATTGAAAAAATACTTCATATTCTTATAGTGAATATTACTCTATAATATATAATTAATAAATATTCGTAAGAAATGTAATTGATATCTTATCAACATTACCTGGGTTGTTATTGGTATACCGAATGTTTATGGTTTCTTTTATGTTATTATTATTTTTATTGGTTATTCTTGTGCCAACATCATTCCCTCTCATTTGTTCTTGATGCCCAGGTGATAGTTTCTATCATATGGGGATTGGGAACACCCTTTAGGATGTTTTAGTATTGATTTGGGTATCATTTTAGAGGGTTATATAGGTTTTTTGTGACAATTACTATCTTACATAGATAACCAAGCATATTTAAAGTACCATTTACAATATATTCTTAGTAAGGGTACTACCAATTACTTTGATGATACCATAGAGTAAGTTAATTAAGGGATGATTTCCTAGACCTCCACATTATTCAATTAAATGTGATTTTTTTCATATTTTCATTACACATATAGACATGTTTTTATTCAGCTAGATTTTCGTTAATAAATGGTATGAAATGTCCGGTAGACTATTAAGATTAACGTGTTGGACTTAATCCAGTGATAGGTGGGGAGAAATATTATATAGAACCTTGATAGATCAATAAGTCTCATGAGTCAAAAAATCTTGGGTTTTGCTGTATGCCTATCCCCATTTTAGTATAGTGTATTTTCAAAGGGCCCCAATAGAATTTTTTCATATTATAGATTATAAATTAAATTAATATGAGATCAATTATTATTATTATCCATGTTTTTATTATTTTTCATGGATATATAATTCCATTAGATTCAATTGATTATGGATTAATGTTGTTTATTTATTCCTACTATGTCACTTATTCCATGTTTATGTTATGATGACTTTTTATATATGCTACTCTTAATGATAATTTGAGGTCACCCTTATTTGTTTTCATTTCTCTTGGAAACCTAGAGGATAACTATGGGAAATTTTCAGGGATTTTATGGATGATATAATAATATTCTCACAATGTGTTCATGTTGTATATTTTATTAAATTTAATGTTTATATATATTTTATTATAATACTAATAATTTTTTGTATCCTTCAATAACTCTTTTATTTTATACCTATAATGTAATATAACTACCGTTTCTAGGTTTTTTGAGTTCATGTTATTAAAGTTGGTATTAGAGAGAGGTTTAATAGGAACCTTGGGGACTTTATTTAGTCGAACCTATTTAGATAACAAAAGTACTGTAAAAAATACCTCAATATTCCAAGATAAATACCTAGAAATATTTATAATAATTTCATTTTATAATTCAAAATCATAAGGTAATTATGTGTATGAAATGGTAGCATGATGAAAACTAATAGGAGGAATGTGAACCCTATCAATACCTATAATAAATATAGGGATGTCCCCCCTAGATAGTCAAAGAATGTAGAGTTGAGGCTAATTAGATCATAAACATATCAGGTTGGTTGACACATGTTATAAAAATTAATCACACCCGCATAGAGTAACCTACTAATCCACAATATCGTGTAACTATACTAAAATTATTCATGTGAAAAAAATACACCATTCAATGGAACTACTAATCCATTGGTTATTGAAAAATAGATCAAGTACCTAAAGAATATATAGCGGCCCTAGAATTTTACCTATATCATTACCAGATTTTAAGCATAATTAAAAATTAAATTACAAGCCAAATATCATAATGTCTAGTGTCTTGGAAGACTCGGTACATAATCAAACATCATAAAAACAACTTTTTATTTAATCTACATAATGAGATCCTAACTTAAATTGTGCTCATACATATGCATTAGATAACTTGAGGATAACATGACCAATGGGATGAGCTAAATCTATGTAAGGGATTAAGCACAAGAATAATGATTTATCACATTGGTTAGGAAGAATGACATAATGATAAAAAAGGAAAATAACATAATTGAATATATAGAACCATAACAAGTATAACTTGGGATCATATAAATGTGAAGTAATAGTGATGTGACAGAAACATAAAACATGAATTTATCACAAGTCAAGGATAGTTTCACATAAGGAGCACATGTCTAGGTTAACCACCAAGACCGTTTCACATGGTAGCACAAGTTAAGGATAACCGCTAAGACCGTTGTACATGGTAGCACAAGTGAAAGCTAACTGCCAAGACCATTTCACATAACCTCTCATGAGACACAACTATAACCAATGAATTAGAGTCATATCTAAGTGAACACATACCACATATAGAATAACACATAATCAATCATATATAAACATAACGGAATCCATGGAATGAAATGGGTATCATAATCATGTCACAAAGCATAATTTAATGGGTGTATCATAAAAGTGTCCATGAAAGAAAAGAATTAAAACATACAAGGACATTAATAAGGGAAAATAGGCATATATCATGGTAAGTGATGTCAAATATAAGTTATAACATGTAAAAAGAGAATTTTGAAATTTTAGCATTAAAACATTTTAGTGCGGTTTTAAGGAAAATACTAAAGATAATTTAAAATATAAAATAGAACAATATTTATATAAAATAATAAGTGATTTTTTTTTTCATAATAAAAATACTGATTTTATAAAAAAAATTGCTTAAAATATATGGTAAAGTGAACTTGAAATTGGGTAAAAATTTGAGAAGTTCCCTTAAAACGGGTTTGCGTATCGAGAAGTATTTTGGAGGGAATCAATTAAAATAATGTATATCCCAAATATATAATGATTAATGGATATTGATAAATTAATTTTCTCATTTAAGACAATTTATAATATATATGTAAACATAATATAAGATTTTACTTCGGTAAAAAAGAGTAAGAATGACCCGAAGGAATAATGTAGGTTTGGGTAGAATCCCTTACCTTAAGTTCTAATGGTGTTCTACACTTGATATTAATGAACCAATAATCAAATTTTGTAAATAAATTAATAATTAAATAATTTATTTTATATGTAATATATTTATTATAACCTTTTTGAGTTGATTCATAACCTTTTGATTGGTTATAAGGTTCAATTTCATTGTTCAACAACGTTTGTTTCATGATCACTTTACTTATATACATGAAGGGATAATCATGTAAAATGTGGATGGTTGTCTAGAATTGGAGTTATATTTTATTATTAAACATACATATGTTTACATGGTTATAAATATAATTTGGTTACTTGGATTGAATATGGATCATTAAATAAAAGTTTAGTGATAACCTTTTGGGTTAATTGGCAGTTTTTGATCCCAACCAACACATTTTGTATTTTAAATAAAAAACATGTGTATAAAAAGAATACAAAACAATATACTATACATATAACATATATTATAGTCTGTTTCAAGCATAATAATGGTTTCATGACCATAATTGAATATGGTAATGGAAATTGAAACCCATTTTCCATGAATGTGGTAAATTAACACATCTCGGATAGTGTTTTTACTACTAGTATAAAAGAAGGGTAAATAAGAGACAATAATAAATTATTCCATTATAAAAACAAAATTATAGTAAATATACGATACATCAGTTTTCATAACATTTGGATGATGATAGGTAAGGATAGAAAAGAAAACCAAAAGACTTCAAAGGAAAGTAAAAGAATTGAAAAGCGGAATTTACCTCTTAAATTAATCTTCCTTGAGAGCCTCTTAAGGGGAGAGTATTTGGTCTTTTGAAGAACCCAAGGGATGATAGAAATGGGGGAGGAGCATGGGGAGATATTTTAGTAGAATATAGGAAAGTCACAAGGCTTTAATTGAGTGAAGAGAAGAGGGGAGTGTGGCTATTTTTTAAAGTGGAGGGGAGGAGGGTTTTCTTAATATTTTAATAACTAGTTTACTATTTCTCTATAAGAGAATAATTAGTGATGATTCCATGACCAAAGAAAATAATTAGTGCATCTGAGTTCTCGCCAAGGGTTATTAAATTACATATGATTCTAGAAATAGTGTATTTAACCCTTATTTTATAAATATAATAAATTACCGTATTTCACTATTCATAAAAAAATCAAGTATTTTAGAAAAATTCCAAATATCAACCCTAACTGTTTATTGTTATGTATAATACAAAAATGAAATCAATTTTTCAAAAAATAATTTTCTAAATATTATTAATTTAATTTTTAATTAAGATCATAATTTACTCGAAAAAATACAAATTTTAAAATTATAACTGGTTTTATAATACTTTAAAAAATTACATAATGTCTTATAAAATAAAAATAAAACCAGAAGAAATAAAATTGTTTATTTATGAACACCTTTTAATAAAGTAAAATTTCTTTTAAATTAATTAATTAATTGTAATTAATTATTTATGACTTACAAAAATAACAATACTTTTACTATGGTTATATTGTCAATTATAAATTACATAAATTTTATTTCTACATTCATGGGTGTAGTTATTATTCTTTTGGATGATTTAATATTCATAAGGGTTGTATTACTATTCAAAAGTGCAGGTTACTATTAATAAGGGTAGGTTACTATTCACCAAAAAATTAAGTTTGTTTCATAAGACCCAAAAAAACATCCTAAACACAACCGTGTATGTTATATTTTCAAAATTCAAAACAAAAAAGTGTAAAAATAATGTTTAATGGTCACATAGTATTTATTAGTTCATTATGTTATAATTTCATGTGATTATATGACATAATTATAAGAAGGAAATTTCCATTGATTAAACTTTGGTTCATTAAATTCATCCCGCTTTATGAAATTTCACCCTCGAAATTTCATTTTACGTTCTAAGCTATAAACAGGTGTGACTACTTTTCCTTCATTGCCTCCTATAGTTCCCATGTCGCCTCTTCGTACTTATGTTTCCTCTATAGTACATGGACCAGGTGAGTAGTCTTGTTGCATAGAACTTTGTCTCTATGATCCAAGATCTTCACTAGATGCTACTCGTAAGAAAGATAATTCTCTAGCTGTACCACCTATAAAGATAGTACATGTGAAGTATATGGTATGTACATTCTTAAAAGGAATACATGGAAGATATAATGTACTTTAGACATTGTAGTTGGAAGTTTAAGTCAATAGGCCACAACTCCAAGATGATCAAGAATCTCAAAGGGGACGATGTACTTGAGACTTATCTTTCCATTCTTCCCAAACCTCATGACCTTATTCCATGGAAATATGTAGAGGAATACCACGCATCAAACTTTGAAATCAAGGTCCCACCAATGATTGTCTTCATAACTCTTATGCCAACTTTGGGCAGCGTTGATGTGCTACTGAATGGTTTTCACCTTATCCACCATTTCATTGACCATTTTAGGTCCTAGAAACTTACGCTCACTGACATCAACCCAACATGCTAGTGTTATGCACCTTTTCCCATTAAGGGATTCATATGGTGACATTTGGATGCTGGAGTGAAAACTGTTAATGTAGGAGAATTCGAAAAGTGGAAGATTTTGGTCCCATACTCATTTGAAGTCCATATAAACTTCTGTCAACATATCTTCCAATGTCTAAATAGTTCACTCATATTTTCCATTAGTTTGGAGATGATAGGCTATATTGAAGTTTAGTTAAGTGCTTAGAGCATGCGGGAGACTTTTCCAGAACTTTGAGGTTAATCTCAGATCTCTATCAGATATAATAGATAGTGGTACCCCATACAGACTAACCACCTATTTGATATATATCCATGAAAGTTGATCCAATGAGAAGTCCTTTCAAATTGTGATAAGGTGAACTGTCTTTTGTAATATGATCCACAATGACCCATATACCATTGTTTCCTTTGTATGTCCTAGGAAGTCCAGTGACAAAGTCCTTGGTGATGTTATCCCACTTACATATTGGTACGGGTAGTGGTTGCAGCATCTCATTATCCGTTTTCCTTTCATCCTTCACATGCTGACATACCAGGCACTTTGATGTATACTCATCAATCTCCTTCTTCATATTGTCCCACCAAAAGTTATCTTGGAGATCTCGATACATCTTTGATCTCCTTGGGTGAATAGAGAAGGATAAGATATGTGCATCATTACAAATATCATTATTTATCTATTGATTGGATGGTAAATGTAATCGTGACCCAAATCTTACAATTACTTCCTCATCAATCTTGAACTCATAGGATTTATCATCTCTAATGGATTCAAAACTTTTCTAAATTTCCACGTCTTTTCATTGAGCATCCTTTATTTTATCCATGAGGGATGTTTGAGAAACCATTTGATAAAGGATTCATGATGTTCCTCCATTAATGATTCCCATTTCTATCCTATAAAAATATAAAAATATTGGATCCTTTTAATTTCTCGTCATTGAAAAAGATGTAGGATCCTTTCTAATTAGATCATCTGCCACCTGATTTTCCTTACCAAGATGGTAGTGGATTGAGTAGTCATAATCCATGATGAGATCTAACCATCATCACTGGCGCATATTATGCTCTTTTTTTTGTGAATATATATTTGAGACTCTTGTGATCAGTATATATCTCACACTTCTCCCCATAGATATAATGCTATCAGATTTTAAAGCCAAAGATCACAACTGCCAACTCCAGATCATTCATAAGATAGTTTTTCTCATGTATTTTTCAGATGTCTTGAGGCGTAGGCTATCAATTTATCATTTTGAATTAGTATACACCACAATCCTTTCTCTGAAGCATCACTTTACACCACAAAGAGTTCTACACTTATTGGGAGTGTAAGTATTGATGCAGTGATAAGCCTCCTTTTCAACTCCTTAAAGAAGTTATCACATTATTAATTCGAGAAAAACTTCACCCCCTTGCATGTTAGCTTGGTCATTGGGTTTTAAAATCATGAATATTTCTCCACAAATCGTCAGTAATACCCAGATAAACCGAGGAAGCTATGGGTCTCCATTAAAAATGTGGTCTTGGGCCATTCTTCAATTGAATTTGACTTGGAAGGGCCTAAATATATCCCTTTTATGGTGATTACATTCCCCAATAATGATTATTCATCTATCCATAACTCACATTTACTGTACTTTGCATATATTTTCTCCCTTCAGAATGTATTTTTTCACAATATTCAGATTCTCATAATGTTCCTCCTTGCTCTTGGAGTATATCAGAATAACATCGATAAAGACTACCACAAATTTGTTAAGGTAATATCTAAAGACTATATTCATTATATTCACAAATATTTCTAGATTATTAGTGATTCTGAAGGGAATAACTATGAACTCATAGTTTCCATACTTTGTTTGAAAGGGAGTGTAGGGAATATCTTCCTTCCTCACCTTTAATTAGAGATATCCCAACTAAAGGTCCACCTTAGAGAAATAATTGGCCCCACGAAGCTAATAAAACAATTCATCTATTTGAGGAAGGGGATACTTGTTCTTTAATATGATTTTATTGAGTTCATGATAATCAATTCAAAGGCACATTGATCCATCCTTCTTCTTGACAAAAAGGACTGGCGTACCCCATGGTGAAGAACTCTGGCATATAAAACCCTTCTCCAAATTCTCCCATAACTGATTATTTATCTCTTACAGCTCAATGGTGTACATTCTATTAGGTGTATTTGATATATGTAGGGATCCAATAATAAGTTCAATTGAGAATTCAACCTCTCGATCATGAGGAAGACCAGAAAACTCTTCAGGGAATACATAAGTGTAATCCCTCGCCATGGTAAAATCTTCAAGAAGTGTCATCTACTTTGTCTAAATCATTTGACCTAGAAATACTTACTCATAAGGCAGTAATATCTAGACTTTATAAAATTATTCTAAAGTAGATTCATCTTCATCCTTACACTTTTAAGGAATTGGAGGATGCTTTGGGATTTGAAGAGTGATCTCCCTTTCTCAATAGTTGATGTTGGATTTTTATAAATATAGAAAATCCATGCTCAAGATAACATCAAACTCCACTAAAGGAAGTAATATAAGATTTTATGGCAGGTTAAATCCACAAACATATAAAAAGGAGGAGTTATAAACATTGGATGTAACAATTTTCCTATTCATTATTCTCACAGCTAACTTAACCTCCAAAATTTGAGGTGGTATTTGAATAATTCTACAAAAATTGAAAGATATGAAAGAATGCATAGAAGAAGAATTAAATAGTATGTTCACTATTATTGAATTAATTAATATAATACCTATAACCACATAATTTTATGGATCCACCTCAGTAGTAGTGATAGAATAAGACCTTTATTTTTTCCTTGGAGGTTGTTGTTGATTTTCTCCAACAACCTTTTTTTAGTGCAATATTTTGCATAATTCCCATAATCCCTATAGTTGTAACACTACACTATAAGCTAAGAATTGATCCAAACCTTACATTAATCTTACAAATTAGTGGGATTCTTCATATCTCTTTAGTAGTTTTTAGCCATATATCATATTCTTCCATATTTGAAGCAATTTCGAGTTCCATTTAGATAGTTCCCAGGATACTTCTTCCCATAATTTTGAATATTGGTATGTTCAATCTTCTTCCCATCATGGGATTTATTTTCCAAACCACACATATTGGACTCCATTTTACGCTTTTTATCATTGGGCCCATGAGACCACTAGGAGTCTCTATTCTCTATTTCAACCTTGAAGGCACAACGAACAATCTCTTCAAAATTTTCAATAATAAATAATCTCTCTCTATATCAAGAGATAATTTTGAAGAAGGATGATATACTCAATATGATATTTCAAACAAGGTATAAAAATTATGATTTTACTATAATTCCCTTTGGATTATGTAATGAATCTTATATATTTATGGATTTTATGAATAGAGTATTAAAGTATTATATTGATAAATTTTTGGTGGTATTTATTGATGTTATATTAATATTATCTATGATATATAAAGACTATGAAAGGATACCCTCAAAAAAATTATGAGAAATATAGTAAGTTTAAATTTTCGATCAATGAAGTTTCATTTCTTTTCCATATTGTCTCTAAGGAAGGAATATTTTTTTATCCATAAAAAATAAAGGAATTCAATTAATGTCCTACACCAAATAACATAACCAAGATATAAAGTTTCATGGGTTTAATAGGTTACTATCAGTGGTTTGTTCAAGATTTTTCTTGGTTGGCCAACTTTTTAACCAAGTTAACTTGAAAATGTTTTAAATTCACTTAGTCAAGGGAATGAGAGGAATAAATTAAAAAGATAAATAAAAGAATTATTAATGAACCAATAATTAATTTACCATCAAGTAAAGAAGGAATTTTATATATAGTGATGCATTGAAGAAGGGAATGGGTTGTGTCCTTATGTATACTGATAGAGTGGATACCTATGCTTTAATGAAACTGTAATTCCATAAATAAAACTATCCAACTAATGACCTTGATTTTGAATCCATAATATTTTATTTTAATATATAGAGACACTACCTCTATGATAAAAGATACAATAAATATATATAGGCTAAAAGATTCTAAAATATATCTTCTCTCAGAAGGAGCTCAACATGAGTCAAAGAATATGGTTGGAACTACTCAAGGACTACGATTAATGGATACACTACCACCCTAGGAAGGAAAACAAGGTGATTGTTGCATTGAGTAGGTGGGACCATGGTATTATTACCATGATGATGATTAACAAGCATCCTATATGCATAGATCTAAAAAATATGATATAGTGATTTTTAGGCAAGGGGATCCACCATTACTTTTCTAAGAAATTGATAAACCATCCTTTCTAGAAAATATAAATAATTCCTAGTAGGATTAAAAAAAATCTAAAGAAATATTAATGCAATAAATGATGGTAAATTGATAGAATTCATCTATAGAGATGGTGTTTGGAGGTTTGGAAAGTGGTTATATGTTCTATTCATACCAGAGTTGAAGAGGGAACTATTAGTTAAATCAGATATCTCTGATTTCTCTATACATAATGGCACCGTAAATATGTATAGGTATTTGAAAGAAGTTTTTTGTTGGGATGGTATGAAATGGGAAATTGAGGACCATGTGATCAGATGCTTAGTATGAAATCAGGTAATGGTTGAAAGAAAACACCCCAAGGAGTCTGGAAACCTATTCTTATACCTATATGGATGTGGGAAAATATTACAATGGACTTTCCCATTATAATTATGAATACTCCAAGGATGAATGATTCTATATGGTTCATCATCGATCACCTTATTAATTCTACTCATTTCATTATGATAAGAGAAGATTTACCCCTTAAATTCCTTTCCCAACTCTATATTAATGAAATCATAATGATATATGGGAAACTCTATCAATTATATCATATCACAACCCTCAGTTCACATTGTAACTCTGAAAGAGTCATTAAAGGGATATAAATAATGAGATACATTTAAGAACAACATATCACCCCCCAAACTGATGGGATATTTGAAAGGACTATCTAAACATTAGAATACATGATAATATCATGTTCTCTTGAATTCCAAGGTATATTGGATCAATATCTTTATTTGGTGGAATTTTAAAAAAATAATAGATTATATGTGATAATCTTGATGGAACCATATGAATCATTATATGGAAATAGGTTTCTTACTCCATTTTTTTGGAAAAAATTATAAATATAAAGATAGTTTATCTAGATATTTTAGAGTATATGACTACTAATGTATAGACTATTCAAGATCATATTAAATTATCCTAGAGTAGGTAAAAGAGATATTTTGATAATTGAAAGAAATACCTGGAATTTCATGTGGTGGATCACGTATTCTTCAAGGATTCACCAAGGAAGGGAGTTATAAGATTTGGAAAAGGGGGGAATTTTATCCACAGGTACATTGGGACTTTAAAAATAAACGAAAACATTTGAGCTCTAGATTACTGATTGGAAATGATTCCAAACCTTTCTAAAGTACACAATGTTTTCAATGTTTTATCATCGAGGAAATACATGATAGATCTAATGTATTTTTTCAATATGAGTATTTTTTTGGATATTGACTTATATGATAATGAAGATCCTATCCATATTCTTGATACTGCAGATAAATTATTGTAGAATCTAAAAAATCAATTGGTGAAATCCTTTATAGAAATCATAAACAAGAAGAGTAAAATAAGAATCCTGAAGAATCTATGAGGAAGTAATATAGAAATTTTGCCAATAGTTGTTATATACCATAATTTCAAGGGTGAAATTATTTAATGGAGGGATAATTTAATCCCCGAGACCTTACTGTATTAGGTAAACACTATATCTTGAATTTTTACATAATGAACAATCTGAAGAGAATTTTTTATGAATATATTTAAAAGTTAAATTTCATAATTTCATAATTTTATTTTTTAAAAATAATGTTAATTTAATAATTCATCATACAGATATTAACTTAAGATTTTTTTTTGGGATTTTTCTAAAAAGCTTGAATTTTAAGCGAATAGTACAGATAAAATATTTTATTAAACCCATACCTTTTATGAAATATCTAAGATGTAGGAATAAAAAATATCATAAAACACTTATCTTGAAAGAAAAATTATTTTATAAGTAAAATTATACATTTTAAAATATTAGGTTTAATTTATAAACCTATATTTGATATTTTAAAACATAAGTCTCATTTTCACTAAAATTGTTTCAATGCATTATACATTTACTATTTTAAAATTAACATAAATAACTCTTATAAATTTAATATTATTAAATGAATTTCAAATTTTAAATTATTATTTCCATATTATATAAGAATTACCATTTTATTTTTATCTATAAATGATAAATTACTAATGTAAGAACGAGTCTCCATGGTAAAAGTTTAAATGGATGGAATAAAATATAATAAAAATGAGTTGAAAAAATGTCTATAACACGATTAAAATTGAATGTTAGAAGTTTTACCAACCCTATATCTTCCCCATTCTATTATTTCCCAATTTTTGATCCAATTTATTTAAGTGCGATATCCCATTATTAAAATGTTATGGGTATTTACAAAAATATCACCCCTTTTCACATATAAAAAGGTCGTCTCACCACCACTTCGGTACCACTCCTAAAATAAGATTTCCACATAAAATACTATTCCTTTTAATTACCCTTAAATTCTAACTTTATCCAATTATATTATTGTCATAATATTTTATACTAAGTCCATAATTTCTAAGGGATCCTCCATTGGAATCTCGAAGTTCTCAAGGGGAGCAATCCTTTTTTACATAACTTCTTTCCTTTATATCTTACATTTAATATTATAATTTTTTTATACCTATATAGTGAGATAATTATTGGTTATATAATTAATTTTATCACGTTAAGAGAATAATATTTAACCACTTCCCCCCTTTTCCTTAATAAAAATGAAAATGAGATTTGTGTGTACATGTGAACTATCACTCCCATGAAGAAGAATTTTTCGTTTTCCTTCAATTCCTAACCTATATGGTTAATAATAATAATTTAATATCTAATTATGATATATATATAACATATTTATATATTTTATATAATAAAATATATCAATAATTTGTTCTTCTCAATGGAAAATGAAACCATAATCCATGTGTACATGCTGACTACCACCTCAACGGAATGATTTATTATGTTTTTTTCATTAACACCTTTAATGGATAAAATTAAGAATGGGTTTAAGGATAAATATTAATTTTATCCTACTATTAAGGATCTATTAACAAAAATTTAGTAAACTATTAATGATATAAACAATAAAAATCATTATCAAATTAGTCATAATAAACAAATATACAAAGAGGAAAATATTTTTATTCATATTATGTAATATTTTCATATCTATTAATTATTATTCTACTTGATTAAAATGTTGTTATATCATACTAATAAACATTAAATAATATAATTATTATTTTTGTGTAATGAGATTATAACAAAACCACTCCATAATCATTCATTAAATCTAGGTACGTTCGTGTTTAGGTCGGTTTAACCACCTACTTGAATAATAAAATAAACCTACATCTTGAATGACTGTTGGAAAATAATTAATGATATAATATGATATACATATGAAAAAATTTATGAGTTTTTAATTCTAGATATGGTAAACCAATATTTTTTTCATTAATTAAGAAAACACCCTTTGATCACCAAGGACCATCGAAACATGCTTGTTATCGATTTCATTTCCAAGGATGAAGAATAATACACTCATGAATGGAGTTTTTAACAAAATAAATTATTATAAATCATTGATAAAAATAACTTTAATGACTATTTAATGATAATTTTTTTAATAAGAATGAATACAAACACTACTCTTATGAAACTCGTGTAAATGATCAAAACTATAAACACTCGATGTGGGAAAAAGGTTAGAAAACTGGATAGAATTAATATTGATAATGACTATATACTAAGAGAATAAATGAACCTAAATATGATTTTGATTATGAATTAATTTATTAAGATATATATGTTTTTCATACACGAGGCTAATTTATGTTCATGGAATTTAGGAAAAGTGGTAATGTCTTTCCATCTCAAATTCCTCTATTGGAGACATGTTTTGTATTATGCACCTAATTTATTTTATGTGGTGTGTATATTGACTATTTGAGATGTTATGTAATGAAATTTATTTTATTCATGTTATTTTATGATAAATTTAAATACCTATTTTTTAATATGTTTTTATTGAATTACTACCCAAGCTATAAGTGGATTTTTCTTTCTCCATTTTCATTATCTATGAATAATAATATATTCACCACTTATTTATTTTTTATGAATGCCTATATTTATATGGATTAAATTTAAAAATATTTATCGTGAATTTAAAATGATTTATAATTTTATATTTTTATCCGTCTCTCATATTATTTGGATTTAAGAGTTACCAAAACCATTGTAAAATTCAATATTTTCCACTATGGAAAATGAATCATATGTTTTAGTAAAGTAAATGTGTGTGTATTTTCCTAGGAAATACATACATTTTTTTGATATTGGTAAGTATATGTGACTATAAAACATGTATGCCTAGTGGTAATCACCCTAAAAAGTGTTGATTAATGATCAACTCAATAAACACTCTGATTTATGATAAGTGGACCTAAGACTAAACTCATTTCTAGAAACTCCCACAAGGTATGATTGGTAATATTTAAACACTCTTTACGAATGAGGATGAAAGATATTTCCTAAAATTTTTCTATTATCTACCAATTCAATCTATTTAAACCAATTAATATCTTCCTTGGATAACCAAACATATTTAAATTACCATTTCTAGTACATTTCTTGTTATGGGAACTTCTTATTATATTTTTGATACCCCATAGATTATAATTTGATTATGATATGTTCTCTTAGTCACCCAAATTATTCCATTGAATGGGGAAGTTTTTTGTTTTCAGGAATTTTTATTTTATGGATATCCATGTTTTTATTTAGCTAGTGGTTCTATAGATAATGATAAAAAATGTCTTCTTGGATATTATATTCAATGCATTGGACTTAATTCAGTGATGGTTGGGGACCTAAATTATATATCCCTTCAATGCATAAATATGTCTCATGAGATAAAATAGATGGGGTTTTGGTGTATAAATCTCCCCATATGAAGATAGTGTCATGACACAAGCCTTTAAAATATTATTATTTGTTTAATATTATATATTCTATCAGTATGAGATCAGTTATTATTTTTATCCATGTTTTAATTATTTTTCATGGACATATCATTCCCTCATATTTAGTTTTTTAACGATTCAAGTTGTTTGTTTATTAATTCTATATCACTTGTTCCATGTTTATATTATTATATACTTTGTTATATACCACTCTTTACTGAGAATTTGATTTCACTCTTATTTTGTTTCCTTCTCCAAGAGACCTAGTGGAGAACTATGTATAATATTTTATGGATATGATAGATTGGATAATAATGTTATCTCAACATGTTCATGTGGTATCTTTTGTCTTTAAATTTAATGTATGTATGTATCCAATATTACAATACTACTAAACTATTAGATCTTTTAGGAAATCTTGTATTATATACCAATAATGTAATATAACTATTTACTCTTGGGTTTTATAGTTCAATATGTTATGTCATTTTTTTAATTATTGGTTTTAGAGGATTGTCGATATGAGTTTCCCACATTGTTTTCATAAATTTGAACTTGGTTTAATAGAATAAAAATGATATTTCATTCCATAAACTAACATAGTGTATTTATAATCCCCAAACCAATATATATTCTAGGAAGTTTTTTGATATATTATTTTTTATAAACACTTTTTTAAGAGTATCAGGTCATATTGAGAAAGCTAGATTTTATTTGGTTCTTGTTTTAAGATATAGAATTTGAATGTGTTATGCATGATAGAGGCCATCCTTTAAATTAGAAATCCTTTCTAATAAATCCATTTTTTTTCTAGCTTAACATTTGACCCCACCCTTAAGACTAAAAAACAATGGAATGTCTACTATGTATACTACATTACATGATATATATATCCATGGATACCCATATTGAAAGACCCTGAAATACCCTAAGAGGGAAGGGGTAAATAAGGGTGTCAAATTTTTTATTTTAAACTGATGGATCTTGTTACCATGTTGGTAGGAACATATTAAACCTATCTGAAGAGAAATTGTATATGAAAAACAATCACATGAAAAGTAATGACACATCAATTTTACTTGGTTCACCGCTAAGGGATATGTCCAAGGAGCATACGCCAACAGTGTGTCGATTACACCAAAACCACAAATATTCACAAGTTGTAGATTACAAGTGTTTAGTACTGTCACTTTGTGATAGGCACACTTCCTTTACAATGTTTTAGGTATCACACACTAAATCCCTTGGATCACTTCTACTGACATCCCCTTGCTCACTCCATTGGGAGAATCTTCACTCAATTTATCGACTTGAAGGTCTCTTTAAAGTTTCAACATTAAATCATACATCCTTAACTGTAAATGGATGCTCTATTGAAGTATGGTAATCACCCACATATGTAATTTATTTTCATGTACAACAATAGGTTATTGAGATTAATTTCGCAAACTAATTTGGTCAATTTTCAGGCTGCCTTGGGTGTTATGCGTATTTTTGATGTTTTCACATATCACTGCTGTGTTCGCATACCACTACTGTTTCCACATACTGTCCAGCGGTTTCTGTGTATCGTGTAGCTCCTCTGAAAACTTCCCTACTCTGCGTACTGCTTCTCTCCTCCATGTACTGTCCTGCTCCTCATACTGCCTGGCTCCACCGCATACTGCGAGAGCTTCCTATGCAAACCGTGATCTCTACCACATACTATTTTCCTTACATGGATGATTCTCTCCATGTACCATATTCTACTCCACAAACCAATTTAGACATTACCAAATTTCTTCCCAAAATTTTAATCTCCAAAATCTCTCATAACAAAGGAGATTACTATTCCTTAAATAGATAGGTAACTCTACCAATGTTGCTAATTGTATTACCCAAATTTTCAATGTGGGATAATCTTTACAATAAAATAAACTCTATCTATGTATGGTGAGCCTCCACCACGTACCACGCCTATTTTTCGAACCACAGTAATCCCTCCAACCTTCTACAATACGCGTACCACATGCCTTCACCGCATAGTCTCTAAAAAACATTTTTTATTTCAACATCTAGAATTGCACATACCATATTCCTTCACCGTATATTGTTTCTACAAACTATTTTTAGTTCCATGCACCGATCTACGTACCACTCCACATATCGCTCCATGTACCATCTCTCCTGCCTGTATTGTGGCCTCGAACCATTCCCAGAACATGGTATATGGTCCATGTTCTGAGGTATGCAGTTCCCTTATTTTGTTGATTTTCTTTGTCATTTCGCATATCATTCACTTCTATCTGAAACACCTTTGTTTTCCAACACCAAACTCCCGATTTTAAGGCCCAAAAAATTGGAATGCATTGGGAAACTTCACCACTTTCAATACTTCTTTTAGCTTCAAACATATGACCTCATTCTTTGAAAATTCACTAGTCATCCATGTGCATATTGACAAAAAATACAAACCACACTTTATTATTAGCAATGAATATCCTTGGATCCAAAAATCTCCCCCTTTGGGTTTGTTGTAAATCTTCAGATAAATTCACTGATGCGCCAACCATAACTAACACATGAACCTTCAAGAAACAACTCAACCATAACTCTAAGTCTACGTGAGTTGTTCTCAGTGTAGAAAAAAATATAGAGGACATGAATTGAGTTCTCATCCTTTTCATTTCTCTCCCATTGCTTCATTTTTGGGATTTTCTATTATTAATCTCCCCCAAAACGTAAAGGAAACAGATAAATCTCCATTGACTCTCCATTGAATTTATTCATTCTCCCCCCTTGACAACAAACCCAAAGACCGAAATTGAAACATTGTAGAGGTCAGAACATACTACCCATGGATCATATCTCCCACATAAACCTACAACACTTCCCCAAAAAGATTAAAAACAGTTAAAACATATTAGGAGAGGGGAATCTTGTAACCTCCTTATGAACTGAGAGGTGGCTGAACACTGAGGTTCAACCGATGTTTTTCAAATATAGCTACTGACAGTGGCTTGGTCATAATGTCAGCCACTTTCTCATCAGTTCCCAAATGTCCATTTTGATCACGCATTCCTCAAATTTTTCCTTGATGAAGTGATATCTGATCTCAATATATATCTTACTAGAATTTTAAACAGGATTCTTCATTAGATCAATTTTGCCCTTGTTATCATAGTAAATCACAATTGGGTGTTTCACCTCATCACCCATGTCAGTTAGTTGCTGCTTCATTCAAAGTAACTGAGTGCATGCCTTGGTAGCAAATATATATTCAGCTTAAGCAGTACTAAGAGAAGTAATTTCATGTTTCTTTCTTAACTAGACCACAAATTTCTTCCCAATATATAATTATCCACCACCTGTAGACTTTCTTTCCACTATATCTCGAGCCCAATCAGTATACAAAAAGCTAGTAATTCACTGTACCTTCTTTCAGCAAAGCATAACCCATAATTATGAGTACCTTGATTGTACCTCATGATTTTTTTACTATTGTCATATGTTCTTCCTTCAGATTACTCTAAAATCGGGAAGCTAAGCATGCTTCCAAGAAAATATCAGGTGTGTCGCTATTAGGTATAGTAAGCTTCCAATAACCCTCATGTACATTAGGGGATCTACACGGGTCCCATCCTCATTCTTTCTAAGTTTGGTTCCAACCGAAATCAGAGTCAACATTGGTTTGGAATCATGTATATTGAATTTCATTAGTATCTCTCTTTAATACTTTTCCTGAGAAATAAAAGTTTAATCCTTCTTTTGAATCACATGCATTCGTAAAAATTATGTGAGTTCACAAATCATGGACATTTCAAATTCTGATTTCATGTGATTGGAAAATTCATCCATTGATCCATGCTTGCTTTAATAGAAAATAATATCATCAACATATTCCAATACCATGAATTAATCCTTTTGTGAATTCTTTACATATATATTGTGATACACTCCTCCTATTTTAAATTCAAGCTTTCGCTGATAAGAGTCTAACTAAGATTACCATTCATGTGGTGCTTTTTTTAGGCCATAGGGAGCATTCTTTAATTTCAATACCTTCAATTCATCATTTCCAAGAAACAACCCCATGGGCTGTTCAATTTATACTTTTTCTTCCCACACTCCATTTAGGAATGTTGTCTTTACATCCATTAGATACACTTTATAACCTTTTTGGATTTCCAGGGAAAGAAATAGTATGATTGACTCCAGTCTTGCTACTAGAGAAAATTCCTCTTGAATATCAACACCTTCAATTTTTGAATATCCCTTACAGACCAAGAATACATTATTTCTGATCACATTTCCATGCTCATCAAATTTGTTCTTGAAAATCCAATTTTCACCAATCACATTGTGACCTTCAGTTCCTTTGAAAAGATCCCAAGTCAGTTTTTTGTCAATATGATCTAACTCTTAATTAATTTTTTTTAACCATGACTCATACTTTGTAGCCTCTTCAAATGAGGATGGTTTCAAAACTGACAGAATTGAAAAATGTGCATTATTCCTCATTCTACTTGTTTGTGTAGGTGCATTCCAATCCCCAATAATGTTGGAATGATCAATATCCTCTCTTTGATTTCTCCTTTGCAGTTCATCCAAATTCGCTCTAGCTATTGCTTCCTCTTTTGATTCTTCTTCAGAGTCAACATCATGATGTGACTCCTAAGAGTTTTTCACACATTTCTCTACCTATGTATTAACATTTGTTCTATTTTCAAATCCATATTTATCTTCTATCAAATAAACATGATAATTACATGAATCATTAGTGTTTTTATTTTCAATGATCTTTACATCAATGATTTCCACAATTATTATCAATTTCTTATTGAAGCACTTTTAGGCTTTTCTATTCATTGAGTATGAAAGAAATATTCACTTGACTACATTATCTCCATACTTCCCTTGATTTCCTTATTTGTTTAAAATAAAATATTTGCTTCAGAAAACATGAAAATATTTAAAATAGGGCTTCCTTACATGCCACAATTCATATGGTGTCTTTTTCTCACCAATATATAACCCTGTTTTATTTTTAATATACACTGCTGCTTGTACTACCTTTTTCCAGTAACGTCGAGGAATATGACACTAGATCAACATAGTTTTTTCCATGTTGTTTACTGGTTGTTTCATATGCTCAATTACTTCATTTTCCTATGGAGTTCTCATATCATCCACCTCGTGTTGTATCCGATTCTTATCTAGGTAATTTTCAAATTCAATGGACGTGTATTACCCTCCATTGTTAGATCTCTGGAATTTCATATTCTATATAGTATCATTCTCGGTGATTTAATGATAGGTTGTTATGAAATCAAGCACTTGTCGCTTCTTTTGTATAATGATAACACATGCCATTATATTGTAATCATCTACGAAATGAACAAAGCACATTTCTCCATGTGTTCCAACAACATTTATCGGGCCACATACATCTGTATGGATGAGATCAAAGAGATTTGATGCTCTTTTATTCTTTGGCCGGTAGGAACATCATTCTAGTTTCTCTCCCATGCACACATTACCAGTCTTTTCTCGTTCACACTTTAGATTAGGGATATCCATGACTATCTTCAACCTAGATATATTTTCCATGTCTTTCTAATTGATGTGCCCCAATCTTAGATTCCATAAATTGTTTTCCACTTCAACTGTTATGTGGAAAATGTTATCTTTTCTATCAACTTGATATAAGTTACCATATGTTCTATAGACTTTCATGAGTGAATTCCCAAACATTCCTCTTATAGTACAACCACTTTGATTAAATGTCACAATGAGATCTGAGTCACAGAGTTGACTTACACTATGAATATTGTGATACAGACTATCGACATAAATGTCTTCAATTTTCTTCATCTCTCTATTAGCTATCTCAGTACTTCCACTACCTTTTATCTTCAAAGCACTATCATTACCAAATCTCACTATTCTATCAACCTTTTTCTTGACATTTATTAATAGATCTTAATTACCCATCATGTGGGATGAACATATGCTATCAAGAATCCATGTGCTTTTGTTATTTGTAGCATTGAGGGCTACTTCTACAAATATGGAATTTTAAATTTTCCTCTTTTCTTTCCATGAGATATTGGATTGATTATAGGATGCTGATAGACTTTCAATTCTATCTTTCATGTACATGGGTTATTCATATTCAAATTTTTCCTTTAAAGGAACAAACCTATTAGAAATAGCAACACTGTCTGGTTGATGTGTATTGAATGGTCTCTAAGCATTGAAAGAATTTATCCTTTCATACCTATGCCTAAAATACACAGCTTTATGGACAATGTTAGAATAATGAAAACAATATTTATATAAATAATTTATTCTATAATAAGTTGAATATAAATATTTTTATTTTTTTGAACTCTTAAATATTCCTCATTCATATAGATCCTTTCTTATTTGCAGTATGACATGGTATGGCCCAGATAGCCACAAAATTGAAACTTTATTAAAGGAAATGTATTCTCACTTTTATTTCCCCTCATGACTTCTTCCTCAGGAAAATAGTTTTAATGTCTATCATTTCTATAAAATTGAGGATAATATTCAGTTTTCCTTTCAGATTTATTTAAGGGTTTATTTTTTAGCACTTCTGGTGGCCTTTTAAAATGACTAACTTTCATATTTCCTTTATTATATTTCACTTTATTTATGAAATTTGGATTTTCAGCATCACAACCAATTCCACTATTTCCTATTAATGTGGGTATTTGATAACTCAAGATCTTTTCAACTCCATCAGAACCACATTTCTCTTTCTCTAGTATCCCAGCATATGAGAACCTTCCAAATTGTATTTTCTTCTTTTCTTATTTTGAAATTGATTCACTTTTGAGTTTAATTATCATAGTAACAACTTATTCTTTGGGTCCTTAAATGGTCTTGGACTTCTCCCCTAGTCTCGAGGTAAGGTCACTGATGAAATTTTCTTGTTCTTCAATTCTGAGTTTTAGTTCGACAACATCATCAGTGATTTGAAGAATGAATGATTAAACTTTCACCAGTTTTTCTAGTCTTTCAATTCCTGCTTCCAGGTGATTAATATATTTTGATAATTCCTCCATCATTTATTTTCACTTATTACATACCTTAAATTTAATATCAAGCTTACCAAAATCATCTTTAATTTGAAATTTTGGATCAGAATTGGTATTCAATTGATTATCTCCATCTTAATTTATTTAATGGTTCTGAATTCTCAATGGTAGCCTTCACAGAGGCATGGTTTCTAGTCTTAAATTATGGTTCATCTTCCTCACATAATTCATTATCATCATCTTCCTCCTCATAGACAAAAATATTCTTCTGTAATTTCTTTGCAAATTTGAAGTTTACCTTTTTTAAATAATCCTTTTCAAGAATTATCCGTGTTTTTAACTTCACTCTATTCATCATCAAATTTTCTTGATCACTAAGAGGAAATGTTCCCAACTCTTCCACAACGAAATCAATCTAGAGGTATCTTGCCTTCAAATTTACCAATTTCCTTCTTAAGATTCTTGGAAATGAGAGAAAGAGTTTCATTTTCCTTATCATCTATAGCACTACTATCTCTTAAAAAATTTAGTTTTTCCATGGCTTTGAATGCCATTTTATTTCTCACATGAGTCATAGCTTTTTTTGGTTTGATAATCATTTTATAGGCTGATAGATTGCTCAGAAGATAATTCACTAAGAGTTTGGAGATATCTCTTTCGTCAAGGGATGAAATATTTTCATTATAAAGGGGTGAAAGTCTTCTCAATATTTTCTTCACTATGTCAATGTATTTTATTTCTTTACCAATACCTCAGATTTCTCCTATAACTTCAATAATTTGATTGAAAAATGAGTCTGCATTCTCATCACGGTGAATCTTCATATCATCAAACCTGTTTTGAAGTACTTGATGTTTTTTATTCTCCCGTTTTCTATCTCCTTCATAAATATTATACATTTTATCCCACATTAACATGGAATGTGTGAAGCATATTACCATTAGACAAATTTTATTATAAAGGGATGCAGTGAGAGCATTTTTTTCTTTTGAATCAGCATCAATAAATTTCTTTCTTGTATCTGTCATTGACAGTCCTATTGGATCAGTGACTTGTATTCCCTAGGAAGTAGCAAATAAGACTTCCAATCTAAGAGATATTAGGTGATATTTCATCCTGTTTTTCCATATTTGAAAATCATTTCCATCAAAGAGGGGAACTCCCCTAACGTTGACCGTATTCTCCAGGACAAGAAAAGACAAATTCGACACCAGAAACCTTTACACTCTGATACCACTTGAACGAACCTGGAACACCATGAGAGGGGAGGGGTAAATCAGGGTTTCAAATTTTTATTTTAAACTAATGGATCTTGTTCCCACGTTGGTAGGAACCTATTAAAACTATCTAAAGAGGAAGTGCAGAAAACAAACAATCACATGAAAAACAATGACACAACAATTTTACTTGGTTCACCACTAAGGGATAAGTCCAAGGAGCATACACGGACAATGTTTTGGTCATAACAAAACCACTAATCTTCACAAGTTGTGAATTAAAAGTGATTAGAACAGCCACTCCATGATATGTGAACTGCCTTTACATGGTTTGATGGATTGCACAATGCATCCCTTGGATCACTTCCACTGAATTCCCCTTGCTTAATACATTGAGAGAATCTTCACTCAGTTTATCAACTTGAAAGTTGCCTTAAAGGTTCAAATTTAAATCATTCATCCTTAATTGTAAATGGATGATATGTTGAAGTATTATAATCACCCATAGATGTAATTTATTTTCCCATACACTGATATGTTAGGGAAATTATTTTATCAAACTGATTTGCTCAATTTTTAGGATTCCTTGGGCGTTCCATGTACTACTATTATTTTCACATATCGTTGATGTGTCTGTGTACCACAACTATTTCCGCATACCAACCAACGGTTTTTGTGTACTGTCTATCTCCTCTGTGAACTGACCTTCTCTACATCCTACCCTACTTCGCGTACCGCTTCTCTCCTCCATGTACTTTCCAACTCCTTATACTGCCTAGCTCTGCCATGTACTACGAGAGCTTCCTGCGTGAACCACGATCTCTATCACGGACTTTTTTCCTTACACTGATGATTCTCTCCACGTACCATCTTCTTCTCCACATACCACTTCAGACTTTACCAGATTTCTTCTCAAAATTTAAATCTCTAAAATCTCTCATAACAAAGGAGATTGCTGTTTCTTAAATAGGAACATAACTCTGCAAATTTTACTAATTTGATTTACCCAAATTTTCAATGTGGGACAATTTTCACTATAAATTGAACTCCATCTGTGTACATTTAGTCTCCACCACGTACCACTCTTGTTTTGCGAACCGTAAGAATCCCTAAAACCTTCTGCAATTCGCATTGGGCATGCCTTCACCACATACAGTCGTTGTGACCCATTTATCATTTCAACCTTCAGCATTCCGCATACAAAATTCCTTCACTTCATACCATTGTTATGAACTGTTTTTTGTTCTGCAAACCACTCCATGCACTGCTCCGCCTATTTCTAGGCATACCATCTCTACTGCCTGTAATGTGGCCGAACACCATTCCCAGAACATGGTATGCTGTCCATGTTCCGAGGTATGTAGTTCCCTTATTTTTACGATTTTCATTGTCGTTTTTCATACCATTCACTCATATCTAAAAAGCCTTTGTTTTCAACACCAAACTCCCGATTTTGAGGCCCAAAAAATTGGAAATCATTGGGAAACTGTGCCACCTTCAATACTACTTTTAGCTTCAAATGTATAACCCCATTCCTTGCAAACACCCTTGTTATCCATGTGTATATTGACAGTAAACAAAAACCAAACTCCATTATTAGCAATTAACAACCTTTATTCCAACACATATATTTTATGAATTTCTTGTTATACATTAGGCTAAGTGTGGGTGAGAGTGTGTTTTCAGGGAGATTCTAACAATGTTAACTATTTTTTGGGTTGAGTGAAGGGTTATTAAAAATATATTTTGGTCATTGGGTACATAATCTTAAATATTCCATTGTAATGAATGATCTCCTCTTTATCACCATGAAAAATGTGTAAAAAATTATTTCCATGTGAAAAAAATACACATTAAAGAAATAGATAAAATAGAACATTTTATTAATTAATTTCACTATCTTGTCTATGACCCACCACACAAAAGGGATAAAGGGGAAGAGTGAGATAGGTATATTTTTTGAGGGTATTAGTGAGATTCTATCCTTGTGAACACTTGATGAGTTCTAAAATTTTATATTATTAGAATATTAAAAACTAACTTTCTACCTCATAAATTTTTAACATAAAATATTAATATCCCTTGAACCTCATAACACCATTTTGAAATTACACTTGTGTAACACATTAGTTTTTTAGTAAAGAACGTAAAACATTTTCATGAATATGGTAGATCACAGTAACATTGAGAATTAGAAAAACTCTACATTAAATGACCCTATAATGATGACAAAAAATTTATAAGTTTGGTTATTAATTAGTGGATATGTAGGATGTCAACATTGAAATAATTAGTGAAATAAAATAGACAATGGCCTATTATTATAGATTAAGCATGATATTTTCAATGATAAATTAATTGACACTTTTATTCTTTTCTGGTTTGAGTGTTTAAAAGTGGGTAGAAACATTTTTTTTCTTCACCTAAATTCTATAATTTCCCAGTTAAGATAATTGTATCACTGATAAGGGGAGGGGGTGAATCAGTGATAACTTTTTCATTTATGTTTCCTTTCCTATGAAACAACCTTTTCCACCTGTTAAATAATTCTTTCCCTATATAAAAATCAAACACACATCCATAAGAACACAAGTATTTACAAGGTTCACTATTCAATAATAATATCTACATACTTGATATGGTTTAGAAATAATCCAATACCACACAATCCACTAGAAAACAATCCTTTTGTGTGGAATAAAATGAGTAGGATATTCCATTCCATTCGTATAGCACTATGTAAACAATCCAATAGTTTGTGTGTACCTTCTAGTAAAAATGATGCAATACAATATTTTTGTAACTAAACATGTTACATGTGCTTCTTTATCAACTTACACAAATGTATTTTTTAAATTAATTCTCCACTTTCTTACCTAGAAGCTGGTAAGAACTTTGAGGACATTTGTTATAAAAATCAATCCAATTTCCTTCTTTGATTTTCCATGTCTGATTTCTCAATATAGAAAATATATCTCTCTCAGAATACATTTGAAAAAATTATGAACACTTTATTCCTCATTCTTGAAATCATGATTCAATAACCATACTCAATATTATAACAAGCTAAATATGATAATCAGCTGAATATGATGATCAACTGAATACATTGAAATCTTGTCTCTTATCCTTTTCACTTATATTTGACCTGAATTCTTTAAGAAAGAGATCAAAAAACCTATTATTCACTCTAGAGAACCACCTTATCTCCTCATTTATGTGAACAATACTTCCATAAAAAAATACAAATTACTTTCAACTTTTATAGTTAGCCCAAATGTGGTTTGGGTAGGATTCCTAAAAACTTTCCTGCTCAACCAAATTACATGAATAATCATGTTTCCTTGAACTTCAGGTGAATATTGACTTCATCAACATTTCTCAAATATTATAATTTCTTATCTATCCTTCTCGAATATTATAAACACATCATCTCTCTTATATCTTCTTTTAGAAACACAAGACTGATTCTAATTTTCCTAATAAGATTCCTTTAATATGATTCTCTATACCAATTGTATGGAAGAAGGAATTGGCAGCTTCAATCTTCTTTGAAAATACCAATCCTATTTCATTTCTCCATTACGTTTCTAGAAACCAAAATAAATATAATTTGTTCGTTCTGATTTTTCCATTATGTTCTTCTCTATTATGTGAAGATAACAGATATTTCAAACTTGTTCAATTTCTTCTACTTCTTTTTTTCTTCAGCTGATAATCCAGTTTCAAATCCAATATTATGGATATTGACCCAATTGATACAAGTATTTGAAAAAAAACCAGGGTTTTTCTTTCTTTTCTAAATACAATACCTATCAACTTCATTCCCCGAAGATTTATATATATTAGATTTTTTTCTGAAGAAAACCAGTACCTTTAGTTTCTCACATTTTCCATAAATCTTCTCAACCTTCAAATTTTAAGCTCCTCTTTCAAAAAAATCCAACCATATCCTTCAAAATCTTTTCAAACTCAAGTCTAATTACAATTATGATTACAATATACCTCATTATGATGAAGACAAATGTAAGTCTAGCTTAATAAATGGTAGACTACATTGCTAATAAATCTTTGTCATTACATTTTAAATCATCTTATACAGTGTATGACTTTCTTTACCATTATTTTTGATGAGAACTATTCTACCTTTGATGAATACGATGGTATAAAGAATACGATGGATCAATATTCAAAAACATTGACCTAAAAAAATTCCTTCATTCACAAACTTATGCTTGTATCATAATATCCTTCATGACATTGAATAAATTTGAGATCAGCTTCAACATTGTCTGTCTAACCAAGGGAATTATTTCAACTTCCCTATCTTTTGTCAAATATTTTTTCCTTCTCACCCCGAATACAATTTTCATTATTATGATCAGAATGGATACAATTGGTGGTATCTCTTTTATTCTACCTTTATTTCATCAATATTGAATCACAAGTTTTATAGATTACTTATGATTTATGAGAACTCCAAGATCATAAAATCATCATCACATTTTCATCATATCTATATAGACTTAGATTCTCCCCCATTACGATCAATCATTTCATTTTGGATTTACTGTGAATTCGATGAGTCGTTTCTTCTAGCCAGATTCTACAGAATATGATGGACATTTTCAAGAATTATGAGTCTGATTTCATGAATATGATGGTCAATCTGATTTTTATCAAATAAAACGTGAGTTGACTTCATTCCTTCTAGAACTTCCTTTGAAAACAATTTACTTTACCTAAATACAATCATTATCTTTATCATATTGGTCCTAAAAATCCCCCCAATGGATTTTATTATCAGCAGTGATTAATAAATCACTAAACTTTGTATCCTAAAGCCATAGATTACTTATTAACAATTCTAAGCCTACGCGAGCTAACTCATTACAGGAAACAAGAATCATTGAAAAAAAACATACTGTCCAAAAGTAGTGATCATGAATCCTATTCATCTTTTCATCACAACTTTCTTCCTCATCTTTCACCACATATTCAACATCCATGTAATACAAACAATTTTGTTTCCCATAACCACTCCAACAAAGAGTTATAATAGTTCACCCACATACAAGGATGGATTAATCGCTTACCCATAACTCTCCCTATTTACATACTTTCATAAGGATATATTTATGAAATAATTCCCCCTTGAAAACACTATCCAAAGGAAAGATGAGTGAGGGGAAAAATAGATACCTCAACCTTGATGAGAAAGAGGTTGTTCACCCATGGTCGACCTCAATTTCAAAAAGGATTCCTTTGTAAAGGTTTTGTGAAAATGTCACCAACTTGTTCTGATGTAGGAACATACTCCAACTTCAATTAATAATTATAAATATTCTCTTTTATGAAATGGTATTTCATATCAATATGTTATGAACAATAATATTGAACCAGATTCCTGATAAGATTAATTTAACTTTGATTATCACTACCCAAGAGTAAGTATAACTTCTATTCAACAAGTGAGTCTTCCAATTGAGTTTTCATCCACATAAGTTTGGTAGAATATTGAGTATAAAAAACATACTCAACATCACCTACACTAAGTGTTACTATATTCTGTTTCTTTTTATGCCAACTAACACCAATTTTTTTAATAAATAATGCTTCATTAGATGTGGATCTTCTATAATCAACATTTATTTCCCAATAAACATATGAATACCCAAAAAACCAAAACATTATGAGATTTTATACCTGATTCAAATTTTTTTGTGTGCCATTGATGTATCTGATAATTATTTTTCCAAAAAGTAAATGTGATTGTTGTGGATCACTTTGAAATCTTTCACATAAGGTAACATCATAAAAAATGTCGAGTCTTGAGGTAGTCAAATACAAAAAAATTACAATAATCTTTTGAAATTTATTCTAATAAACTTCCATGACTTATCTATATTTAGAAAACATTGTTCCCATTAATATCAGTATAGAAATTGGTTTCAGGTTTCCTATACTGAGCTTCTTAAGAAGTTCCTTAGCATACTTTTCTTAAGAAAGAAAAATGTGTTTCTTATTTTATGAAAATTTTAACCCAAGAAGTTATTTCATTTTCCCCATCATGGAAATCTCAAAGAAAATTTTCATTTATTCATCGATTATTTCACAAGATCTTTCATCATTCTAAGAAAACATAATGTCATCAACATAAAAAATTATGATGAAGGAAAATTCTTGACTTTTTTGATGTAATTATTACTATCAACTCTTCCTTTCTTAAAATTAATCTTCCTTAATCAAGTACCCAATTTGGAATAATATTCCCTTAGAGCTTGTTTCCATCCATATATTGATTTCTTTAATCCACACACATAACTATAATATTTCCTAATAAAAAATCCACAAGGTAGTTCAATGTAAACTTCCTCATCAAGATCCCTATTTAGAAATGCAGACTTCAAATCCATTTGAAATATTTTTTAACTTCATTGTGAAGAAATAGAACGAAAAATTATGATTTTTTCTAACTTTTCCACAAGATAAAGAGTTTCATCAAAATCAACACCTTCAATTTGTAATTAAACTTTGTACATTAATCTTTCTTTGTTTCTTATCACTTCACCTTCTTCATTCAGCTTATTCAAGAAAGGCCATCTTTTACCAATCATTTTTTTTAAATTATGAACAAGTTCCCATGTATCATTATTTTCTATCTGATAAAACTATTAATTCATGGACTAAACCCATTCTAGATACTCAAAATATTCATTCACATTATTCGAATTGACTTTTTAATACATGGAAGTATGTGTAATGGCATGTTTTCTTCTTCTTTTTTGAACCTTTTGATATTAATTAAAAATAATATTCTATGATTACACTTTCTTTATGAGCCCAGGATGAAATTTTTGATTATCTTCCTCATCACTGGAAATAGCTGAGTCCAATTCTTATTCTTGAGTAGGATTATAATTGTTTGTATCCTTATGAGAATTGTTAAGAAAAGTTTCTCTATCCTGCTTAACTTTTTTATCTTCATGAGTATGTTTTTTTATTTTATATTTTCAATAACTTTCACATCACAAGAATAAAAAATTATTCCTATTTATTAGTTGAAACAACTATATCCTTTACCTTCTACAGAATATCCATGGAAAATTATATCTTCACCTTTCTGCTCAAAATTTCCCAAGTTTCTAGCTTTCATATTTATAATACATGGACTCCCATAAATTCTTAATTGTTTAAAACATGGGGTTTTACCATAAAAAAATTCATATGGAGTAATGTTATAGCTTGAACTATATAAAAATTAGTTTCGAATATATACAGAAGTACTCGTGGCTTACCTTCAATAGTAATGAGAAAGACCATGTTCATGTAACATAGTTCTCCCCATTTCCACCACACTTATATTCTTTCTTTAAAAAACCCCGTTCTGTTTAGGAGTGTATGGGGAATTATACTCATGCTTAATTCCATTATTTTCAAGATAAATTTTAATTTATCCATTTTGTATTCACCACTATTGTTAGTTATCAATTTATTCACTAAATACCCACATTCTTTCTTTTCTTTCCTCTAGAAACTTTTAAACATTTTCAAAGAATTTGATTTATGTTTAATATAAATGAAATAAGTAATGAGAGTAAAGTAATCTATGAAAGTGATGGAATAATTATCTCTATTAATTTTTTGTTTTATCATCAACCCACAGATATTATAATGGATATGTTCTAGAGTCTTTTAACAAATATCAAATTTCTTATGAATTGAATTTGTAATCTTTCCTTTTTGAAAAAGTAGTATGACACCAATCTATTCCTCTTGTAAAATCATGAATGCCTCAGTCACTATTTCTTTTAGATAACATTTTCCTATTTCTCTAACCCATGTTTCCCAAAATTTTATTCCAAAAATTATTATCATCCACAATTCCCAAATAATAAGAGTTTTGGATCTCACCAACTTGGAATAAATTTCCCTGTGTACATTGTCCTATTGTAACTACTTTCCATCCTTATCAATTTTCACAAAATAAATAATTCCAGAAATTATATTCTTTTACACTCATTACACAATTCTGAAACACTCATTAGGTTATGTTTTATCCCTTCAATATATAAGGCTTTATTAGATTTCAATTTTTCTATTATAATGATATATTATCCAAAACCTATGATTCTTAATGATTCATCATTACTGAATACCAAAGTTCTTTATTTAAAGTCTTTCACATTCTTTAGAAACTTTAAATATTCTTTCTTATGATATTAACACCCACTATGAAGAGTCTAAAGCCATTATCCCTTTTTAGCTTTTAGTGTAGTTTCAACAACAAGAGCCTTTTCTTCTCGTTTTTTATTCTTCACCTCTGGGTTATGATAATTGTTAATAAACATTTATTGTTCCAATAACTAAACAATAAAACCATTAAAAATATGTACATGTTGTTTAAATATTTCAAAAATAGTTTCCAGTTCATGGAACCTATTTTTAATATTTACTCTGACCTTCTTAGGTTTCTCCAAAACAACCTTCTTAGAATTTTTTTGAGGATATTGACCCCCCTTCAAAATTTTACATTCATATCATATGTAATAATATTAACATTGATGGTTGAACCAACACATATTTTACTTATTTCAAAATAAACCATAATACCAGTAGTAGCCACGGAAAGAGTATTTTCCTTTGAAACTTTCATACTGATCGGAGTTGTGAACATGTTTCTCAATAATCTTTTTTATTTTCATATTTGAATCACCGAACATTATATTATCAATAATAATATTATTTTTAAAATTGATTTTTTTTCTAATTTTAGTAGAATTAGAAATATTTAAACCATTTTCAGATTCATAATTTTTATAAATATTTTTGGACTTAGGGTATTTTTAAACTTCTAAATTATCCAGTTTGATAATCTTGGAAACATACATAATCATTCCAACTGTTTCTTTCCTAGAAAAAATTTCATTTTTATTCTCACCTGTATAAGGTAACTTTTTTTGATCTTTATTGGGTTCATCCTTTCCATGACATTCAATATCTTATACTATAGAGTTTTTAAAACTTGAATTCCTCAATTCAGATTTAGATAGATTTTATTGGACATATTCTAGCTCTTCTTCTTTTTTCCTTCAGATTTACTTCTACATGCTCATTGTAATTATTTTCTTCATAATAATATTTCTTCAAATAAACAATTTCCACAAACATCATTTTCTTATCTTCTAAAAAAATTTCACGAGTTTTTGTTGAGGAACATTCACCTTCGAACTTATTGTTTTGTTTTTGAAGCCTTATGATCTTTCTTAGACATTATTTAAACCATTCTTTAAAATGAATTTCATGTTGAGTTTCTTATTCATCAGAACTAATGCATCTAAATTGTTCATCATTCACAATTTTAATAAAATTATTATCACTAATATGATCAGTGGAGTTTTTGGATTCAACTTTACTATATTCTTTTTATTCATCGTTATATAGGAAACTCCTTTTAGATTTGATGAATTTTCTATCCTTCCATGTGGAATACGATTTTCCTTTATCTCCTTGTTTCTTACACAACCTTATTGGTATTTTTTCTTCTTCATTGTTATCCTCATCATTTTTTCTTTGAGGAAAATTAGACACAAAGTGACCAATGAATCCACATTCAAAGAATTTAAAGGGAAGTCTCCCTTTTTATTTACATATACCTATTTTAACACTTTTAGAAAACAAGGATAAATTATCATTCGGATTTCTAGATACCTTATTTTATGAATTAGAATTACTATCTTCTTCTTCAATAAGAATCTTTCTTGATTTTTATTTCTTGGTAGACTTGAAATACAATTCTCTATCAACTATTTTTTTCCTTTTCATATATATTCCCTTCTCATTTCATAGCTAATTAGGGTGATTTGTAAATCATCCAGAGATAATATTTTAGGATCTCTATCTTCCAATAAAGAAACATTTACTTCAAACTTTTTGGGAAGGATTATTAATATCTTCTCAAAAACTAAAAAATCCTCTAAATTTTCACCAAGACATCTGATAGTGCTCATAATATCATTTACCCTAGTAAAAAAATCCCCAAAACATCCACACTCCCCCATTTTCAAATATTCAAAATTTAGTCTCTATATTTTTAGTATTACCTTCTTTACTTTTTTATTTCCTTCATATATGTTTTTAATCTTGTCCCATATACCATTGGATGTGGAAACAACTTTTACCCTTAGAAATTCACTTTCATAATGTGATGATAACAAAGCATTCTTGGCCCTTCCATCACTTTCAAGATTATTCTTATCAACAGATTTAACAGTAACCTTTTCATTATTAGGTGGAAACCCATCTATTGAATCTTCAAGAACACCATATCCAATAGACATAACATAAGGTGACATTATATCTTTCCATATATGATAATTATTACCATCAAAAAATAGAATTCATTTATTATTCACACAATTTATATTCTCCATCAACTTATATTCAAAACTTTAGCAAAGAATATGTGAAGGGAACCTATGCTTTGATTCCAATTATAATTTCCTAGTCAGGATGATTGTACCATTGATAGGGATAGGGGTGAATCGGTGATAACTCTTTCATTTATGTTTATTTAATTACAAAACAAACATCACCTCTTGTTAACAATTTCATTTCATACTGAAAACAAATCAAACACACATCCACATGCATACAAGTATTTACAAGGTTAACTATTCAATAATAATAGCTACATCCTTGGTAGGGTTTTGAAATAATCCAATACCACACAATACACTTGAAAACAATCCTTTTTTGTGTAATACAATGCATAGGATATGCCCTTCAACTCATGTAGAACAATGTAAATAATCCAACAGTGCATGTGCTCTTCTAGAAAAATGATTTAATATAATGTTTTTTAATAAAACATAGTACTTAAGATTCTTTATCAACGTAAAAAATGTATTCTTTTAAAGAAAATTATTTACATTCTTACATAGAGGTCAGTAATAACTTCGAAGACTTTTGATATAAAACTCAGTCTGATTTACCACTCTAATTTTCCCAATTTTATTTCACAATATGAAAAATATATCACTATCAGAATATGGTTGATATGATTCTAAAAACTTCCTTCCATAGTTCATAAATCATGATAAAATAACCCTACTCAATAAGATAACTGACTAAATATGATAATCAGCTAAATATATTGATCAACTGTATACATTGCAATCTTGTCTCTTCTCCTTTTCACTTCTTTCGGACATGAATTCTCCATGAAAATGATCTAGAAACATATTCTTCTCCCTGGAGCTCCACCTTCTCTATTCCTCTCTATAAATAATACTTACATCAAAAAGTAAAACATACTTTATCCTTTTATACTCACCCCAAATGTCCTATGGTCAGGATTCCTGAAAAAATTCCCACTCAAAAAAATTACCTAAGTTTGTAAGTTTCTTAAAATTTCGGGTGCATCATGACTTTGTAAATTTTTCTAAACACTTCTCATTTTTTCTCAATCCTTATAAAATATTCTAAAAAATTAATCTCTCTTCTATCTTCTTTTAGAAATACTAGACCAATTCCAATTTTTAAAATATGATTCCTTCAATATGATTCTCTGTACCAATTGTATGTAAGAAGAAATAGGTGGCTTCAATCTCTTTTACAAATATCAGTCTAATTTCATTTTTACATTATGCTTCTCTATACCAAAAGAAAGATAATCTATCCATTCCGATTTTTTTATTATGATCTTCTCCATTATAATGAAGATAAAAAATTCTTTCAATCTTATTCAATCGTTTCTACTTCTTCTTTTCATCATAAAATGATCTAGTATCAAATCTAATACTATGGCTCTTGAATCAATTGATTGAAGCCTTTAAAAAAAATCAGGTTTATTATTTCTTTTCTAAATACGATACCTATCAACTTCATTCTTTGAAATTTTTTATATTTTTCCTTTTGGTATGACTAAAAACCAGTACCTTCAATTTCTCACATTTTCCACAAATATTATCAAAATCAAAATTTCAAGCTCCCCCTTTCGACAACACATCCAAACTTCTCCTTTCCAGTCTTTAAAAACTCAAGTCTGATTCCAATTCTGATTACAATCTACCCCATTATGATGAAGAAAAATGTAAGTCTCTCTTGATAAATGTTTGACTAGATTTTTTTATCAATATTTGTGATTACATTTTGAATCGTCTTCTATAACATCTAACTTTTCTATCGATTTTTATGATTACTATTTTTCCTTTGATGAATATGATGGTATAACGAATACGATGGTATAACAAATATGATGGATCAGCATTCAAAAACATGCACTCCATCAACTTCCTTAATTCAAAAATTTGTTCTTATATAATGAATTACTTTATGAATTTGAATACATTTGAGATCAATTTCATCATTCTATGACTTACCAAATAATTTATTGTAACTTCCTTATATTTCATCAACAGTTTTTCAATTCTCACCCTAAATACGATTTCCATGATTACGATCATACTGGATATGATTGGAAGCATCTCTTTCACTCCCCATTTATTTAATTAATCTCATATCACATGTTTTACAGATTAATTATGATTTATGAGAACTTCAAGATTAAAAAAGAATCATCACATTTTCATCATAGCCATATAGACGCTGATTCTCCCCCATTATGGTTAATCATTTCATTCCAAATTAAGTGTAAATATGATGATCATTTTATTACAACCAAATTATATTAAATACAATGGAATTTTTCAAGCATTATCAGTCTTATTTCTTTAATATGATGGTCAATTTTATTTTTACCAAATCCATTGTGAGGTGATTTCACTCCTTCTGGAACTTGATCTGATAATAAAATACAATACATGAATAAAATCATTATCCTTATCAAGTTGGTCCTTAAAATCTCCCCCATTTTATTTTATTATCAAACAAGATTCATAAATCACTAAAATTTGTATCCTCAAGCTATGTATTACTTATCAACAATTCTATGCCTACGTGAGCTAACTTATTTGTAGGAAAAAAAGAAGCATTAAAAAAAACCATGCTATCCAAAAGTAGTGATCATGAAACCTCTTCATCTTTTCTTCAAAACTTTCTTCCTCAGATTTCTCCACTTCTTCAACATCCATGGAATAAAAAAAATTGTTTCCTATAACTACTCCAACAAAGAGTAAGAATAGTTCACACACATACCATGGTGGATTCAAAACATTCCCACAAATCACTCTATTTACACGATTTTATAAGGATAGATTTATGAAACAATTCTCCCCCTTTACAACACTATACAAATGTAAAATGAGATAGGGGAAAAACATACCTTAACCTTGATGAGAAAGTGTTTGTATGCCCATGTTCAAACATAATTTTGAAAAGGATTCTTTGGGTAATGGTTTTATGAAACTTTCAGCAACTTGTTCCAATGTAGGAACATAATCTAACTTCAATTCATTATTCTACACATTCTCTTTGATGATATAATATTTGATATCAATATGTTTTGAATGAGAATTCTAAAATAAATCCTAGTAATATTGATTTCACTTTGATTATCTCATCACAAGAGAATTGGTAACTTCACTTCAATACGCAAGTCTTCCAATTGAGTTTTCATTCACATAAGTTGGGTAGTGGCATGATATGCAACAATATACTTAGATTCAGCTGTACTGAGTGTTACTGATTTCTATTTATTTATATGAAAACAAACACAACTTTTATCAAGAAATAATACTCCACCATTAGTGTATTTTTTATCATCAATATCTACTTTATAATAAAAATATAAATACCCAAAAAATCAATAAATTATGAGCTATGATTCCTAATTCTGAAATTTGTTGTGCCTTTGATTTATCTAATAATTATCTTTCCAGCAAGTAAATATGATTCTTTTGGAGCACTCTGAAAACATTCTCATAAGGTAACAACATAAAAAATGATGGATCTTGATGTAGTAAAAACTACAAACATTCAATCATCTTTATAAATTCTTTATGATCAGTTTCTTTACATTCTCTATATTCAGACAACTTTGTTCCCACTAATATCAGTGTGGAAACTAGTTTTGGTATTTCCATTATGATATTCTTAAGAATTTCTTTATCATACTTTTCCTGAGAAATAGAAATGTGTTTCTTCTTTTATAAATTTTTTTACCCAAGAATGTATTTCATTTCCCCAAGCATGGACATCTCAATCAAATTTTTTATTTATTTATCAAATATTTCAAAAGATCTTTCATAATTCCCAGAAAAGATATTGTCATCAACATAAGATACTATAATAAGGGAAAACTCTTGTATTTCATTGATTTAAATATTTATATCAAATCTTCCTTTCTAAAAACTCATCATCCGTAAGAAAGAGTCCAATTTTTTATACCATGAACTCAAAGATTTTTTTAGACCATATAAGGCTTTCTTAAATCTACACACATAACTTTCATCTTTCCCAATAACAAATCCACAAGCTATTTCAATGTAAACTTCCTCATTAAGATACCCATTTAGAAATACTGGCTTCACATCCACCTAAAACATTTTTTATCATTATTATACAATAATAGTGAGAAAAATTCTGATTGTTTCTAAAATTTCCACCAAAGAAAAAGCTTCATTGAAATCAACACCATAAATTTTTGAGTAACCTTTTCACACTTATCTTTCTTTTCTTCTTATCACTTAACCTTCTTCATTAAGCTTCTTCCGGAAAACCCATTTTGTAGCAATTACATTTATTTTGTTTTTTTGAGTAACAAGTTCCCATGTGTCATTATTTTATATCCAATAAAACTATTCATTCAAGGTCTGAACCCATTATGGATACTTAAAAGCTTCATTCACATTATTTAGATCAAATTTTGAATATATGGAAGTATTTTTATTGACAATTTATATTCTTCTTATTTGAAACTTTTGATGTTGTACACCAATAATATTCTGATCTTTCACTTGCTTTTGGAGCCTAATATGAGATTTTTGAGTATCAACCTCATCAATGGAAATAAATAAGTTTGATTCTCTCTCTTGAGTTGGATTATAATTGTTAGTTTCCTTATCAGAATTATTAATAAATGTTTACTTATCCTTCTCATCTTCCTTATATGCACGAGTCAATTTACCTTCCTAATTATTTTCAATAACATTCACATTAGAAGAATAAAAAAATTATTCCTATTTTCATTTTAAAACATCTGTATCCATTACCTTTCAGAGCATAGACAAGGAAAATTATATATTCACCTTATTGCTCAAACTTTCAAAACATTCCACTATTCATTTTTATAATACATGGACTTGAATTTTTTTTTATATTTTTTAAAATTATATTTTTTCCATAAAACAATTCATATAGAGTCATGGAAGAGATTCTCCAGTAGAAACATCAATTTTGAATGTATACAATAGTATTCATGAATTGCCTCCAATAGTAATGAGGAAGACCATATTCAAGTAACATAGTTCTCCCCATTTCCACCAAACTTCTATTCGTTATTTTAACAACCCCATTTTGTTAAGGAGTGTATGAGGAAATACAATCATGAAGAATTCCATTATTTTCAAGATAACCTTAAAATTATTCTTTTTTTATTCACTAAAATTTTCATTTCTCAACATATTCACTGATTACTCACATTCTTTCTTAGCATTACTCTTGAAACTTTTATTTTTTTAGAGAATATGATTTATGATTCATATAAATGACATTAATAATAAGAGTAAATTCATCAATGAATGTTATGAAATACTTATCTGCATTTGTAGATTATTTTCTCATCATCCCATAGATATTAGAATGGATAAGTTCCATGGTTTTTTTTGAAATAATATCAACTTTCTTATGCACTAAATTGGTAATCTTTTCTTTTTGACAAGTAGTACACCACAAATCTCTTTTTCTTGGAAAATTAGGAATATCTCAGATACTATTTCCTTTAGATAAATTTCTCGTCATTCTCTGACACATGTGACCCAAACATTTATTCCATAATTTATTTTCTTCCACTATTCCCAAGTAACAAGATTTTCTGATCTCACCAACTTGAAATAAATTTCCCTTTATACGTTGGTCTCTTGTAACTATATTTCCATCCTTCTCACTTTTCAAAAAAACCCCATCTTTATTTAAATTAAATTTTTTACCTTTTTTCAAGGAACTTTGAAACACTCAGTAGGTTATGTTTTATCCCATCAACATATAAATATTTCTTGGATTTCAATTTTCCTTTATAATGATATTTAATCCAACACCGTTGATTATTAAGGATTCATCATTTCTAAATGTCACATTTACTTCTTTAAATTCGTCTACATTATTTAAAAATATTAAATCTCCTATCATATGATAAGAACACCCACTATCATGGATCCATGTTTTTTCTCCTTTTGTAGCATTCAGATCAATTTTAATAACAAGAGTTTTTTCTTCTCCCTTTTATTTCTTCACCTCTAAATTGTGATTATTGTTAAGAAATGTTTGTTGTGATGGTAATAAAACAAGACAACCCTTATAAAGTTGAAAAGGTTGTTCACAACTTTCAAAAATATTTTCTAGTGGTTGGAACCTATTTTCAATATTTACTCTAACTTTATCAGGTTTATCCAAAATAACCTTCTTAGACTTATTTACTTGAGGATATTGACTCCCGCTCATGATTTTCCATTCCTGACCTACGGAATAAAATTAATGTTGTTGGTTAAATGAACACATTGTTTCTATATGTTCAAATCCACCACAATACCAATAGTATCCATAGAAAGAGTATTTTCCTCTGAAACTTCCATACTGACCGGATTTGTGAACACGTTTCTTAACAATCTTTTTTCTTCTCATATCTAAATTACCAACCTTTATATTATCAATCAAAATTTTATTTTTCATATTTATTTTATTTCCGAATTTTAATATAATTAGAAGTATTAAATTATTTTTTAGATTCATAATGTTTATAATCCTTTTCAGACTCTGGTTATTTTGAATCTTTTGAATTCTACACTTTGATAATCATGGAAACATACATAAAATTTCTGAATTTTTTCATTTTTAGAATCAATTAATGATTTCTTCTCAACCCTCAAAGATAAATTTTGTTGATCCTTCTTGGATTTACCCTTTATATAACATTCACTAACTTCTGAGATAGAGCTTTTAAATCTTTTATTCCTCAATTCATCTTTAGATAGATTTTTTTGGACAAGTTCAAGATCTTCTGATGTTGCCTTTATCTTTACATATAGATACTCATTAGGATCCCTTTTCCCCTCAGTATATTTCCTCAGATCATTAATTTACCCCAACATTATATTCTTCACTTTGGGAAAACATTATTGATTTTTTTTTAAGAAAATTCATTTTTGAACTTATTGTTTTTTTTTTCAATCCTTATAATATTTGTTAGAAATTCATTTAACTATTCTTTAAAATGAATTTAAAGTTGAGTTTATTCTTAATCAAAACTGCTACTTCCAAATTCTTCATCATTTACATTTGCAATAAAATTATTCTCACCAACATGCTCAATGTACTTTTTAGATTCAACTTCACTATCTTCTTCTTCTTATTCATCTTTAGACAAGAAAATTCTCGTTTTATATTTGGAAAATTTTCTAACTTTCCCTATGGATTATGATTTTCCTCTATCTCCCTATTTCTTACACAACCTTATTGGCCTTATTTATTCTTCATCATTATATTCCTTATTCATTCTTCAAAGAAAATTAGCTACACAATGACCAATAAAGACATATCTAAATCATTTCAAGGGGGATTTCCATTTTTGTTCACCTATACCTCTTTTCACACTTTTAGAAAACAAGGATAAAATATCATCAAATTTTTTACATACCTCATTTTATGAATCATAATCATTAGCTTCTTATTCAATAAAAATCAACTTTGATTTTTCTTTCTTGGTAGCCTTAAAATACATTTCTCTATCAAATTTTGTTTTAATTCTCAAAGATTTCTCCCTTATAATTTCATAAGTAATAAGAGGGCTATGAAAATCATTTATAGATAATGTTTTAGGATTACCATATTCCAATGAATATACTTTTTGATCAAACTTTTTCGGAAGGATTCTTAAGATCTTATCAACAACTGTAGAATCCTCCAACTTTCCACTAAGGAATCTAATAGTTATGACTATATCATTTAACAAGGTAAAGAAATCCCCGATATATTAATTCCCACCCATTTTCAATTCTTCATACTTCAGCCTCCAGATTTTTAATTTTTCTTTCTTCACTTCTATATTTACATCACATATATTTTTTAGCTTGTCGAATATACCTTTGGATGTGGAAACACTATTCACCCTTCAAAATTTACTTTCATAAATTGATGATAATATAGAATTCTTGTCCATTACATAATTTTTAAGATTCTTCTTATCAAAATATATAAGAGGAACTTTTTCATAAATAGGTGAAAACCCATCTGTTGCAGCTTCAAGAACACCATATAGAATATAACTATGATAAGGAAGAATTATATCTATCTTGATATGATAATTATTACTATAAAAAACTAGAATTCATTTACTGTTCACAGTATTCTGATTCTGCAATAATGAATAAGTGAATGGAAACTAATCTCTGATACCAATTGTAATTTTCTAGTTAGGATTATTGTATCACTGAGAGGGGGAGGGGTGAATCTATGATAACTTTTTCTTTTATGTTTCCTTACTTATGAAACAATCTCTTCCTTCTGTTAATGATTTATTTCCATGCTAAAATAAAATAGAATACATATCCATTGTAATTCAAGTATTTAAAGGGTTCACTATTAAATAAAAATAGATAAGTCCTTGATATGGTTTAGAAATAATCCAATTCCACATAATCAACTAGAAAACAATCCTTTTGTGTAGAATACAAAGAGTAGGATATTCTCTTTCACTCGTGTAGAACTATGTAAACAATATAATAGTGTGTGTGATCCTTCTAGGACAAATGATGTAATACAATGTTTTTTTAGAAAAATATGTTACCTATTCTTCCTTATCAACTTCCACAAGTGGATTATTTTAAAACAATTCTTAACTTTCATACCCAAAAGCTGGTAATAACTTCAAATAATTTTGATATAAAACTTAATCCAATTTCTTAGTTCAATTTTCCCAGTCTAATTACTCAATACAAAAAATATATATCTATCAGAATACAGTTGAGACAATTCTGAGCAATTTCTTCCTCGGTCTGTAAATCCCGATACAATAAACCTAATCAATAAGATATCAAAATGAATATGATTATATGATGATTATGATAATCAAATAAATATTTTGAAATATTATCTCTTATTCTTTTCACTTCTGTTTGAAAAAACATGTTTTAGAAAATTATTTGGAAACCTCTTCTTCTCTCTAGATATCCTCCTTCTCTCTTCATATATGTGAACATTACTTCCATCAAGAAAGTACAATATACTTTAAACTTTTATAATCACCCTAAATGTGGTGTGGGAATGATTCATGAATACATTCCCACTCAACCAAATTACACGAATTTTCATGTTTCCTTGAATTTTGGGTCCATATTGACTTTATTGATGTTTCTCAACTCTTATAATTTCTTCTCAATGCTCCTTAATTTTTCGAATCACTTCATCTCTCTTATGACTTGTTTCTAAAACAATAGAGTAATTGCAATATTCCCAATACTATTCCTTTAATACGATTCTCCATACCAATTTTATACAAGAAGGAATATGAAGCATTAATCTTCTTTGAAAATATGAGTCTAATTTCATTTCTCCATTATTTTTCTCTGTACCAAAAGAAATAAAATTTGTCCATTCCGATTTTTCCATTATGATATTCTCTCTTATGATGAAGATAATATATTCTTTAAAATATCTTCAATTGCTTCTACTTCTTATTTTCTTCAGCTATTGATCCAGTATCAACTCCAATACTACGTATCTTTACCCAAATGATACAAGTATTTGAAAAAATACGAGTTCTTTTTTTTTTCTGAATACAATACATATCAACTTCATTATCTAAATATTTATATCTTTTTTCTTTTGGTCTAACTAAAAACTAGTACCTTCAGTTTCTCACTTTTTCCAAAAATATTATCAACCTTTAAATTTTAAAATCCCCCTTTCAACAACACATACAAACATCTCCTTCAAACTCTTTCCAAACTCAAGTTTGATTCAAATTCTAATAACAATCTGCCTTATTATAATGAAGATAAATAAAATTATTTCTTGTTAAATGATGGTTTCGACCTGATTTTCTATTTACCATGTTAGAGAAATGGGCTGAAATATATTAACCAAGTTTCTATTATTATGAAGGGCTTCATGTCCGGTACGATGTCCTCAGATGGTTTCCATTGGGTTTATTCATTGAACTAGAAACACCCAATGAACCTTGTATCCATGATTCATGGACCTTCATTCCAAATAAAGGCGCTCATTGGATAATGATTTAACCAATGACACTTAATGTATCCATTGGTTGAGGGGATGGGAGGTCAGGCTCATTACACCATTTCAAGGGGAATTATTGCCTACTCCCAGACTCTCTTATAGATTTATGCAATGCTCACATGTATGTGAATCCTTCATTCTTTCCCAAGCGTGTTTCTATGGGTTACCCTTGGGTTGCAGGATTAACTATATACACATATTGGTCAAGAATTACTGAGACAGTGCTAGTTTAAGATATATGATGATTCACTCTAGAGTTTATCATCATCCAAGGGGAAATTCTTTTTTCTACTATCAGGATCGAACCCATAATATGGGATCCCTACATATCCTCTTGAGAGGAATCAGAACCCACGTAGTTTGGTGCTAATTAACTGGACACATCACCTTTTAAGGATATTGGACAAGGACCCATCCATGCATTTTAACATCATGTGGCTAAGAATTCTAGGCATAGGATGACTTGTCAAGATTTTATGTGGGACGTACATCAAAGCATCCTAGGATGTTCAGAATACGCATAGTCTCCTGGGTGGATATGGACCTATCTTGGATATGGCTCAGTGAACACTAGGGAGTTTTGGGTGATGGGTTTGGAACTCAGGGAGGATTCCTACATATCCCAGTTAGTTTGGAATCAAGGCCTTAATAGATCGGTTGGGTGGGTATTATGCGCGGAAGCTTCCCATGTTAGGGGATTTTATTGGGACGTACACCATAGAAGATACGTATCTGGAAGAGTAACATCAGGTCTTATTTCTGAAGAGGATTCCCTAGTGAGTCGGGGAGAAATATTACTAGGACTGAATTTTAAGAATAATATCCCTTTAGCTTGAGCCTTAGGTAGGTGTCCAATGTAACCTAGTTAGAGTAGGAATCAAAGTTATCATAGTTTAATTTTGGATGGTGTGGATGTTGTGATCATCATTAACTTCTAAGACCATGTGAGTCATGCTCAGTGTGAGAAACAAGAACAATACATAGATCTGAAAAACCATACAATTTACCTTCTCCTATTATGGAATAGAAGGATTATTATGGAAGAGGCCTGGATAATAGCTTGATGATAGAGAGATAGGGTATTTGAATGTTCCAACTCTCACCTGTGTTGATATCCAGAATCGTCAGTCCGGAAGTCTATCAAGACATGTTCCAGGCTGAGCCTAAGAGGGGAAAGAGTTCCTCCTCCCATAGAAAAGATATGGGATCACCTTAAGGGGTTCCATAAAGATGGTTTCAGGAAATGGGAGAAACATCACTCCTCATTAAAAGGAAATTCATGCATGATTCCTTTGACTTATCATTTTCCATCATTGAATGGAAAATCAAGTGATTACCCTTGATCCCTAGAATGGGGAGGTACATGTGAACATCCCAAGGTTAGACCCCAGGTTACCATGGGAATATATACTTAGAAAGACTCTAGTGGTCTATACTGTTGTGGGGATTACCCACATGTCTCTACTAACCACAGGTATGTAGACTCAAAAGGGTAAACCGATGTGCTCGATGATTTTTTCATACAGGTCTTATGGATTAAGAAGAGGCTTTGGAAATAATTCATTTGGAATGTTTTGTAGAGGACCCATGGAGGGAATGATGGGTATGGAAGGACTTGATCAGAACCGGAATGTGGAATGCTCAACGGAACCCCATTCTGCGTACTTTTTCTTCATGTGGGATAAGGATTCCTCCACATAGCATATTGGTGCATTGGTAGAGGGGACGCCCGCATACCAAAGTGGTACATGGACTTGGGTGTATTCAATTTATTTTAGTGGTACATGATCTAAGGTTCTATCTGTATACCATGGTTTTATGTAGTGATGGAGTCCATCAGTGTGGCAGAATGCTACGTGGGATAGGTTTTCGTCCGCATAACGATGTTCTATGCATTATTCCAGATTGAAGAAGGGGAACTAGTCCTATAATTTATGGGATGTTCATCCTCGAAGGGAGTATGGTTCATGTTTCACCGACTATGTTTGTGGTTTTCCCATATTATTATGCTTTCCTCTTTTTATGATTGGCAGTGGGTTTATACTTACTAGAAACTATTCATGGTTGTGTACTTCATCGATCATTTGATATTGAAGTCTTCCATCTCTAAAATCTAAGATCTCCAAAAATCCCATCCCTATTTTTATACCCTTATGGTCCCTTTTACAAAGTGTTGGGGGAGCTGTATCTTCGGGTCACATGGCACCATCTTCGGAAGCCCATGAAGAAATTTCCATCCCATAGATGACCTGGTCAAAAAAGATTTATGGGGTTGTGGTTCACAGATGTAGAAATTACAACCTCAATCCCACAAACAATGTAGTTTTCGAGATGCCTCTGGCCTCACCTCACCCCTAAACTGAGTTTGTGGGGACAGTGTGGGGGCTTACCTCCCTGTCACATTTTCACCAATGACATGTTTCACAAGGCTGTGGTTCAGGAGTGGAATTTTTATGATGAATTTGTCCAATGACATGGTTCACAGAGGACTGATGATGTTCTTCATTTATTCCATGAACTTAATTTTTCAATGTACAATGCCTCATGGTCCAGCATTTCGTAGGCTTTCTACATACCATTTAGTTCACAGGCAGTACCATCACCGTACCATCCCCAAAAATTAGTACACGGACCACTTTAGTCCTTTTCCCAATATGATTTCTCCATTATACTTCTAAAAATATTAATTGAACATGCGTATTATTCCTTCATCAAATTTTTGGGAGTAGTTTTCTTCCATTTGTGGAGTTTTCGAGACCCTAAAAATTCCCCCATTGAAATGGGATTTGATAAGGATGAAGAGGAGGCTACTCTAATGTTGAAATCAGTTCTGAACTGAATTGGTTTGCTGTAGAATGTTGGAACTGATGAGGGAACACACATATATATAGGGAGGAACATGTCATTTTTCATTTATTATATTTCTCAAAGAAAAGTGATCCACATTTTCTTGGCTTTCCACGCTTCTGCGTACCGAATCCTTCATAGACTCCTTCGGCCACAAACCTTGATTCACTTTTCATGAACCAAAAACTCTTTATGGTCACCTTCGTTCAAGAATTAAATTTTTAAATCCACAAACTAAAATTTAATTTTCAAACATAAAATATTAATTCATTACTTTGGATGACTGCGTAGTGAGTCTTGGTACGTGGATCACGCAGTTTGTCAACTATTCGGTTCGCTGGCCATCGTTTCATCGTCCAACGTCTTATAGAGTTCTCTAGAAACCATCAATTCATGGGGAATTCATTTTTTGGGCTATTTCTGTTGTTCAATATGCAGAGCATTTCTATAAGGATTTTTTTAGTCTTTTGTCAATTTTTGGTATTTCTCCCATTATTTTGTTGGACTGAACCTTTTTATGGTCTTTTGAATGTAGGATAATGCCTCTTCCTCAAGTTTCTTCTGAAGCTATTGTTGTTGTGTATGCTTCTGTTATTCATATTTTAGCTACTGATGAAAGGAAGAAGAGTATACAGGACTCTGGTGTTGAAAAAATCCATGTTTCCCCACTGCATCAATCCTTAGTGAATCTTCTTACTGTAACCTAGAGGGAGTATCCAAACTCAAAATGGCTTTATATTTATTGATTCTATCTACTATTGAATAAATATATTCTTAAGCCACATGTGGCCAACCAACCTGCTACTTGGATAATCAAGAGAACCATTCTTAAGGCCCTTATCTCTTCAAGGGGATGATTCATACTAAAGGATACCGCTGTAGTGTTCTTATTGAACTATCATCCTCAGACTACAGAGGAATTGTGGACGAAGATAGATGAGATATACCATTTCTACCATAAAATTATGCAAAGGGACACAAAAAATGAGCAACATGGCTGTTCATCAAAGTGGAACCTCCACTCTAGAGGTTTTTTTGGCTTGGATTGGGGATGACCATTCTAGGACCTTCAGAGTTGTGAAGAATGCTGGGTCAAATTATAGGTCGTGGGGTTATATGAGGCTGTCTGGGTATCCCAAACCTATGCTCATCGGACCAGTGCCCTCATTTCACAACTTATGAGTAGATGGAGTCTGGATACCAATACCATTCATTTATCCCACTGGGAAGTTTCCATTAGTCTTTGGGATGTTCAGCTAATTTTGGGGGTACCTATTGTTGGGGATATGTATGAGAGTTTCTTCCTCTTTCTTCCACTTGAGACAATGAGGAGAGGATTATTACTTTATCTAAAATTATCATTTCACATGAAAAGAAACTTTTTAAGAACATTGATCCTTTCCCAAAACAAGGCATTTCTTTCTTGAAGTGAATTAATATATTTTTCAAGCTAAGTGGTCAAGAGCCCGATGCATGCAGACCTAGGTATTGTCCATCCAAGGAAACTTGAAGGTGAAAATGTACCTACTGTCCTATCTGTGAGAAGGGATAGTTCCATGAAGGGTGATAAGAACTCATCCTTAATGTGAACCACTTTTTTTGGTTGGCGGGCTTCTTAGCACTTTTTTAGTGTATCTCTTTTACCCGTGAGAGACTCCAGCGGTGTGAGAGTCACAATAATCATCATGAAAACTCATATAGCCACTAAAAAACTCATCAACTTGGCCATTCTGGTATTGGCCAAAATCTACCTCTTATTAGGTCGGGTAACGAGGGAAGACCACCTTATTAGATTACTGGACCCTTCCAAATCCTTTGGGGTTGGATAAGATCCCACATAAGAGGATACATATTCATCAATCCCTTACCAAGTCCACAATTTGTTCTTTGACTGTACCTTCAAAGCCCCAGTGGGGTTATGTTGTTAAGATTTTCCACCCAGGATAAGCAAGAAGATCAGAATGAATGGAACGAATGAGATTTGATGGTTCAAATAAACTTTCACGACTACTTCATCTATCATCCTTATGATTCCCCTACTGGTACCATTATGAATGCTGATTCAGAATAATTTTCAAACTGAGGATACCTCTTTTCTTTAAGAGAGGGTATTTTGGTTGTTTGTATCGATGGGGAACTTATATGTGAAGAAAATGTTCCTTGTAGATTTGGCTATCGGTATAACTACCTCCAAATGATGTTCCCCCTACCTTAATAGCGCACATTAGGAAAAATATATTACGATAGCATGATAGTTCTGGCTATTGTTTAATTAAGAGGATACTCATTTTAATGTCAATCTTCCAAATTCTAAGGGTTTCGTACCCTTTCTGACAAGTGGATATGCTAAGACCTAGGATAAATCATATCTGGGTGTCTACCTAGAAGATCTAGATCCCACTTTTATGACCCCTAAGGCATTTGAGGCTAAGTATAAGGGAATGAAAAATGAAGCTGCTAGGAATTCTCGACCCGGGAAATTTTTTCATAAGCCTCTTAGTTATCCCCCAAGTAATTTCTTGAGACCTTGGGGTGTGACCTCAAAGCTATCAAGGCTTCCATTGAGGACCTTCTACCCTTACCATCTGTGGATAATTTTCTAATTTCCTAGAAGCAATGAGGTATTTTAAAGAATCATCAATCTTTTTACGATCAGTCCCATCACGCCTTGTGGTAGTTCCTCGAAGAGAGATATGTTTCTCTCACTATCATTCGATGTGGGAAGAACTAGATGAAATTTCTTATGATGATGATCCTAATAGAGTATACTATTACCTTCATTACCTTGAAACCCAGATCCATACCCCGAACAATCATTGTAAATAAGCTCATAGAGTACCTTCCATGCTTCAATTAAAGACTGATGAAGAGGGTGATGATGATGATCAGTCTTCAGAGGGTGACGAGATTGCTAATTTTCATACTAAAGTAGGAGTGAGGGAATCTTCTCACTCACACCTGGATCCTTATAAGCGATCAGATCTTGAGGGTCCCAAGACTGCGAAGGCACCCATAAAGTAACTATGACAGATGAAACCTACTTCGCTTCTACAAGCTGATCCTCTAGCACTAGCTATCCCCATTATAGCTATGTTTCCAACTGATTGGAGGGCCTGTGATGACTTAATGGTGAACTCTTTTGATGAAGACATTTGGAAAATCCTACAAGGAGGGCGTTTTGAACTTTCAGGTTTTAGTGCAGCCATTTCCCCTATATTTATTTCTTCTGAATAATAGAAAATTGATCTAGATTCATTCCTGAGTGAGATGGATAGATGTCTCTATGCTTCCAAAGATAGGATTTACTGGTCTGAGTGGGTGTCATGGATGGAGGCGCTCTTAGAGATAATTAATATTGAAGGAGAGGTATTTCTATTTACTAACATTGAATTTAATTTCCTTTATTGTGAAGATTCTAAACTCTCATATTTTAATTCCACAGGGACCTAAGGATTCTTGGGAGAAAATTATTTCTCTAGTAAACACCCCCAGGGCACTGTAGCTGGGGAATATGTCTCTTCAAATGTGGGTATTGCTGGGGAAGGTTCTCCCGGTGCTATCGAACATATGGATGAAGTTATTGCAAATCATACCAAGGCATTCCATCCTTTAGATCCATTTTATATTCCCAATAGATTTCCATCCCTATGGTGTACCAAGAAGTACTGTCAAACATCCCACCTGTCAAAATGCATCAGAAATGGGATTACAAGTAACCACCAAATTTACCTATCTAGTAGTTATACCAAATGTTTTTTTCTTGATAACCATTTATCATGTGCATATTTTGATGTAGAACTAATAAGTAATTAGAAATCATTTTCCTAGGAATATATGACTCCTCTTACTTATATAGTGGAAGAATGACCACTAGTAGTCATGGTTGAACATGGAGGAGAGATAGGGAGAGCCGAGAAGAATAAGGGTATTCTGAGCCCTCCGGATATATCTTCCCCAAATCAGAAAACTTTTTCTCTAAAAGTGTAGGAGAATCTAGAGATTGAAATCAAAAATGATCATGTTGATACTACTTCTATAGAGAAATATGGGATAGCTTTGATAGCATCAACTTAATTGGGTATATAACCCCACTCACCTCATGATATTGGAGGGGTTCCAAGTTTTGAGGAGTGAACTTCCCCAGACAAGATGGACCCCACCCTTGTGGAGAGAACACATTTGGAAGTTGATGCCCTAATTGAGAATATTGATCCTACACCTCAAGGAGTTACAACCACTAGGGAGGATTCTATCCCATCTTCCAAAAATTTAGAACGAGCCATAGTGCATTTTTCCCAATCTCAAGAGAAACAATGATCCTGTTTTCCTAATCGTGAGGACTAACCATCATGCCTTCTTCTAGGATGATTATCCTAATGAGCCTTATTTCTGAATGTTATCTTCTGGAGGCCGAAAGTCTGATTCTGTGTGTCCCTGAGACCCAGATTCCTTTAAATGACCCAGATAATCAACTTCTTATTGAGGATGCCGTATCGTCTCTACCTAGTAGTGATACCACCAATGAATTTGAAGGCATCAATGATTTAGCAGGTAGAGGATAGCTTTCCAATCCTCCAAACTCCCCCTTTATTTCCTTTTTTTCAGGGATTGAAGGTGTTTACTTGATTTATTTTTAACTTTATGATCACAACCAAAAACACTAGTGATTGCGATAGAGACTTTGATCATGACCTCTGTTGAAACTGTTAGGGGTGAGGCTCCTAAGGGAACCAGTCATGTTGAAACCATTGAATTAGGTCCCTCTCTAGTGATGTTTATTCTTGAATATATTTAATTATATAGGATTGATTGATAGGGCATGGTCAGCCTTCTACCTGACCATAAAAGGGTATTAATGGACATCTAGAGATTTATTTCTCAAACACCAATTTACGATATGTTGATTAATCTTTAAAAGTAACATTGTTAGTTTTTTCCTCAAGTTTACAGGATTTGATTATCACAACATTTATTACATAGTGAGGTAGGTGGTAATGGCCAAGGAGAAGGACATAGTGCTCAAGTCCTAACATTCTGTTGTAGAGTCCATGGCTCATCTTGCTATGTCCAGACAGATCTTATGAATGAAACTGTAGATAAATCCTGAGCAGTCACTGAGCTGCATAGTGAACACACAAAACAAAGGTCTTTGGAGGAGCACATTGATCAGGACCTGGAATAGTGGAGCATAAAACAAGAGTGGCTCAAATAGAAAATATCCTACTTTGTGACCATAGTTGATGAGGGATAGTGGCTAGTAGAGGAAGGGGAAAAGGCTAGCCTTGAGGTAGAGGCATTGTTAGAAAGTATAGAGGATGAGACCGTGACTTTGCTTAATCTTCTATAGGCCATTGAAGAGTTGAATTAGGCATTGATAGAAATATATGATTCCTCTGAATATGTTTTATAATGGTTTTTTTCTTCCCACATGGAGGGGCCCCAGGATGTGGTTTCCCTCAATACCTTTTTGCAATGAAAATATTTTGTTCTCCAGTGCTTCTCCTTTATCTTTTCATGCAATATCAATCAATCATGATCAAATATAATTGAAAAGGTAATCACACATAGATATCAACTTAAGTCCAAATATGAGATAAGTGAAATGATAAAATCATGGTCCAATTCTTGCCTAAGCCATGGGACTCTTCAAGCGTAGTTTGACTATTGCAAGGGTGACATGAAAAGCCCTAAAAACTTTGTGTCTCTTTCGTTATTACCATAATTGTTTCCAAAGCCCAATTTTGTGTGGGATTAGTGGGTATAACTTGAAATTTTTTGGGCTGCCCCTTGAATGTTTTCAAAATGACAATATTTTCCTCTCTTGATGATTTTTTTATTACTCGATGTTTTTCCTAAACCGCATGTAGTATAGGTTTAGCGAGTGGGTACTCTAATTTTTTTTCTGAGATTACCTTTGGGGGGTTTCATCCCAGTGAGTCTAGTTCCTCTTTTGTATTGGTAGTTTATTGTCTTGCAAGATGGACTATCATTATTGGTGTTTTAGGTCGAACAACTTTGACTGTGATTTTCAGGGTGAGGGCCCCAATTTAGAACTCATGTGCGAAGGATTCCCTAATAAATTTTAGACATAGATAAAATATTTTTATTGAACCTGATTTCGTGATTTCTATATATGGGACATGATATGGGACATGGAAGCCATATGGCATAAAGAATTAAAAAAATCCTCTACCGAGGAAGAATTTTCCCTTGGTTGACATTCCATTTTTGTGGGAAACATATGCAGAGCCTGCTGGGCATTGTGCACATAGTCAAACAAAGGTGTCTATAGAAAACTTTCCATTAATTTCTAATGTCCATGAAATTTATATAAAATTTTGGATTTGTTTTGTTGATGAGGGATATAATGGGTGGCCTGTTAAGGGAATGATGACTAAAAGTAAAAGGGTCATTTGTATAAAATTTGGATGAGAAAATGTTGGCACAAAATTTTGAATTGTGTAAAGGAAGTTTAATGCATGGTGTAGTTTAATTTCATACAACCAGGACATCTGAGATTTGTTTTTACAAAATAATTTTACTTTGACTATAGGAGGGTAAATGATTCATCTTTTCAATATTAGTTTTACCAGAAATTTCATTTATATCCAGACATTAAAAAGGGGAAATATGTAAACTATAATCTAAGGGGTTTCCAAATATAGGAACTGAGATGGGACATAAATTCTATAAGGAAATATGAAGGTAGGAAAAGAATATCTTGAGGATGAATTTTACTTTGGTTGATAGGCCATTTGTGTGGGAAGCATATGCAGGGATTCCAAGGCATTGTATGTATAGTAAAACAAAGGTGTCCAGGAGATATTAGCCATCTATTTATGATATCCATGGTTGGTTATGAGGGTTTGAAACTTTCTAGACAAGGATTATGGTGTGTGGATAGGGGTTACTAAACATAAAAGGAGGCATATCAGGTTGAACTTTATTGAGAATAAGTGGATGAATCTTTACCCTATCCATATGACTTGTTTCCTTACACAGTTCTGACCCTCTCCCATTCAGGGATGAGAGACTTCTATTTCATGGATAGACCCGATATTTGAAATTCAGATGTCACTACATATCCTATGATGACAGGAATCAAGCGGTAAATATTTCTTTTAAGACTCTTCCCTGTGAGGATTTGATTCATGTATATGTAAAGGGAATTCTTTTGGATACAGACTCACCAATAAGGCAAGTGTATGTTGAACAAGCTTATGCGGATTGATTTCATGCATAAGGATATAAAGAGAAGTCTCATTTGACACGACTTAGCCTAAGGGTGAATACTGGGTATCAAGTATCGTGTAATATAAATGTTATGTGATTAGGACATTGAAATAGAATCCTCTAGTAACTAAAAGGTAATAGATATAGGTTGTTCTGAATTGTATAAGACATGTGTATGGAGGAAAATTTAAGCTGCGGTTTTAAGGGATCTTGGATTAGGGGAGATGATACGAAGATTAGAAGCTATTATGTGTACAAAGGTATGAAAAACCTATCCCAAGGAAACCATTTCCCTTGGTTAACAAGAAAATTTTGTGGGAAACATATGCAGAGCCACCAGGGTATTGTGTTCATAGTAAAACAAAGGTGTCCACAAGACACTTATCCTCCATTTTTGGTGGCCTTAGATAATTATGAAGATCTAAGATCACTCAGAGCACAAAGTTTGATACATGGCAGGAGTGTGCCTGGATATATATAAATCATTCAGGCCATGATTTACCCATAGAGTTTGGAAATCCCCTACATAGATCTGACTCATACGTAGGGTGAGTAATTTTTATTTCCTCAGTGGGGCTGGGCCTAGGTGTGGAGATCCTGGAACCCAAATATTGGACACCCGACCTGAGTTTGACCATAAGAAGTGGGAGGGGAAATTTTTCTATATTTGGGATACGTTGTAGTTTAATGTCATATGGTTAGGATCTTGGGCTCCTTATTAATGGGTAAAGAACCATAATTTCCCTTTTATAATAATGCCTATAAGACCAAAATCACGGATTGATGTACCATTATGTCACAATAAATTCCCTTCTGAGGTCCCTAAGCCCACACGATCTATGATCAGTGTGAGAAACAAGGGAGGGCAAGGATTTCATATCACAACCCGAGGATGGAATGATCAATAGAAGGGATAATTTTATACTTTGGAGTTATCATGTGTACTTTATCATCATACAATGAGGTCATCATATCGGAAAATTTATTATCGTGCAGTCTGGACGTTCCACTGTACAGTTTATCATCTTGTGATTTGGACTTCTGTAAAGATTAACATCATGTGGAAATTATGTAAGTGAAAAGATGTTAAAGAAGGAACTTGTAGTTATTCTTGATATTCTCATACAAATAGGACATGTCTTGGAGTCCCTATCTTGGAATTAGCTCTCATACAGAGGAGGGGACACTTTTAGTGTTCTGTGGTGGGGACTAGGTCATCAGATCCTGATGTCACTACATATCCCCTATGAAAGGGTTCAAACCTCCTCTAATACTTTATATAATTCCCATTATGAAAATATGCCCCATTCATAGGGGGAGGAATTTTGTTTTCCATGCATTGGGGTGGCTACGACAGGGTGAATGTCCGAGTATCTCCTCGTATCCTATGAGGGTAGGAATTGGGAAAGTCGTAGTATTTGGGCATGACATAGTAGGTGACCGATTCCATAAGAAATTTCTTCTAATGTGAGAAGATGGTTGGTACATTTAGTTTACCATCATGTGGTAAGGAAGTTGGTAGAATTTTCATGAATGAGATAGAATTCATGGGTCCATGCAGTTTTGAGTCTTGTAGGAAGGAAATTGGAGGAATAGTTTAACAACATGTCGTAGGAAAAAATCATCATAGAAATCATGGATATTTAATGGATAATCAAGTCAGTATATTATATAATTTCCTATATTTGAGGGGGGTTTGGAAGAAGGTGTAAACCACGATTCTGGGGACCCTTGAATTAGGAGGAATGATGCAGGGCTTGGAAGCCATTACGTATATGGAAGTAGAAAAATCCTCTCTTAAGGATGAATTTTCCCTTAGTTGAAAGGCCTTTTTTGTGGGAGACATTTGTAAAGACATCAAGGAATTGTGTGCATAGTCCAACAAAGGTGTTTGAAAGACAATGAACCTCCATTTATGATGGTCGTGGATGTTTTTGGGGATCAAAAACTGCTCGGGTTATGGAGTTTGATGGATGGAAAGGATATGTTTGGGAAGACGGGGAATGTACAGACTATGATTAGTTGAGAATCATGAAGTCTCCTAAATAATTATGATATATTTTCAAGGGAGAGAATGATCCTTTGTCAAACCCTTGTCATATGGAATAAGGTTTGGAATTTCATTCCCATATTTTCATTATCATATGGGATTTAGGGGCATTTGTATTTCCCCATTTTTGAGGGTTGGACCCAAGTATGTGGAACCCAGAAATTATTACCTATCCTGCAGGGGAAAGAATGAAGACACATATAGTTCTTAGGGGAAAATTTCTTACACAGTTTAGATCCATATGTAGGGAATAGGGCATTTCTTTCTTTTTAAGTGGTGGTTGGACTAGGATGGAAGATATGGGCATCACTATGTATCCTGCAAGGACTGGAATCAATCCCCAGATAGTTCTTGGGGTACCTACGAGTTTTACATATTGTGGTAAGGACCTTGTCCCTATAGTTTTATGTCTTTTGGTATGAAATTTGGAAAGTAGCGAGTTGGTATACCTATGAAGAATCCTCTACCGAGACTCCTAGGCCCACGTGAGTAGTACTCAATGTGAGAAACAAGGTCCGAAAAGGGATTACTATACCAAATAGGGGGATCATAAAGAAGGAATGAGGTATTTTCATTCAATATTTGCTTCAACCAGGCCAATGTTTAAAGATCAAGGTGCTTCTTACATATACTGAAGGGGTATGTATGAACCAATTTTTGGTTCTATGAAGAATATCCTTGCATAGGTATGACCCTTGTGCAGGGAAAGGATGATTTTTTTGGGTGGAGGCTAGACGAAGATGAAGAATATGGGCATTGCTATGTATCTCGTGAGGATAGGAATCAAGCCACACGTATTTCTATAAACTCCCCATGCCAGTCATATCCATTCAAATAGTAGGTACATGTTACATTTTTCTTTGTTTTATGGCAGCTAGACTGGGATGGATGATCCAAATGCCACTATGTATCCCGTAGGGACATGAATCAAGGAACACATAGTTCTAGTGATTCCTCCTTATATAAGTTTGGATCATACATAGTGAGGGGGGATTTAGAACCATTTTTTAATGATCCTATAGTGTGCATGTATCCTCTGTTCATCTGGAAGAAATCCTTTGCCACCATTACTAATCTCACTTGAGCTATGCTCGGTGTGAGAAACAAGGAATAGCTAGGGTATCCTCTTGTGATACAGAGGTAGTTGAGAGTACAATAGAGGAATTTTGTTACTATGTGGTGGATAGAACAAGATCTAGGATCGAGGTGTCTCTATGTATCACATCAGAAGATGGGAATCAAGCCATACATAGTTCCAATACAATATGTTCCTTGTACCGATCTGACTTGTGGATAGTGAGGGGGTCAATATTTTATGGAAGATGGACCAGGATGAAAGATATGAGTGTCACTACGTATCCCATTGGTTGATAAGAATAAATATATATGTATTTATTTAGTACAACATGGTAGGTGACTGATGCTAGGGACAACATCCCCTCAGGTGATAACATTGTTTGGGCCATGCAGTTTAACGTCTTGCAACATGGGTAAAGATGCTAAATAGTTTAATGTTATGCAACATGGATGAATATGCTAAGAAGTTTAACATCGTGAAACATAGATGAAGATGATAAGTAGTTTAACATCATGCATCATAGATATAGGTTCAAATAAGTTTAATGTCATGCAACATGGATGACATCATTATGTAGTTTTACATCATGTGATCAGGACGTATTGCCATGATTTTTTCTACATGAAATATTTCTTCAGAAACCCTACATTGGTGGGAGATATGGTGAGATTCCAATCCATTAAAATCAGGGAATAATCTCAATTGGAGTAAACTTGGTGTTTGACATAGGGTCCTTCCCATTTCGTCTCCAAATTTGGAGGTTTCTTCCTGAGTATCATTGGGGTTCTGAGGACCAACACCATTTATCATTTGAGGAAAGACCAGAGGTGAACCTTTTTATTTAAGGCTCATGAAATACAATTTTGGTTGGCTTCCAAATGGTGAAAAGTGTGAAATATTTTCTCATCCAACCGCTCCATCTCATTAATTCATATTTTGGATTGATCTTCTATAGATAGTTGATCACAAACAGGGAAGCAGAGTGATGGAAGTTGAATTTCAATGGGTAGAACCACCTTCATCCCATATACTAACAAGTACAGGGTTTCTTAAGTGGTGGTGTAGGTTGTGGTCTAATAATACAAATAAAAAAGAAGATATTGTTTGAACAAAATTTCTCATCATTGTATACCATATTTTGGAGTATGTTTTATAGGTTATTGTTGAAAGCCTCTATCTGTCCATTGCCTGCTGCATGGTAGTGGGATGAATGGTTGGCTTTGATTCCATACGCATGGTAGAGTTTGTCCAATTAAATAGAGAGAAAATTGGTGCCATTTTTTTTAGTATTGTGTGAGGGACACCAAACATGATGATGATATTGGCTTTCACAAAGCTCACAATGATTTTTGGTCCATATTCTTTAAGGGGCACAACTTCTTCACATTTGGAAAAGAATTTGGTTTTTGTGAGAATAAAATTGATATTTATGGCTGTGGCAAGATGATATGGTCCCACAACATCCATTTTCCCATATGGATAATTTCAAGGAGTACTTATCTATGTGAAGCAACTCTGAGGGTTGATTGATGAAATTCGCATAGTCTTGATAGGAATGGAACTTTTTGGTGAAATCGGAAAAATGCTACATCATGATGGGCCAATATTACCCAATCCTTAGAATTGGATGAGAGAGTTTGGATGATGACTGGTGTTCCACACAAGTTCTGACATACACTTATTTCATAATTCTAGAGGTGTCTTCTCCATCAATGCATCTGATAAGGAATCCATCAGGGCCTCAGCTGTAGAGATACTTTCATTTTTTTTACCATCACACATCAGGAAGTTAATTTCCCATCTCTGGATTTTCTCCCTTCCATCCCTATATGGTGGGAGTTATCCCTTTTGAAGATAGTACACAATGGGGGCCGTCCAGCTAGAGGTATGATTGTATTCCTAATAGATGGGTCCAATTTTGTGGATTTATTCCTTCTTGGCATGAAAATATGGTAAAAATATCCAGCGGTGGGCAATGCTAAAGACTATTTCATTTTGATCTAGATATACTAGATCTGTGGCTTCGTTTACTAATTCATTGGCATGAACATTCTACAACTGAGAGAGATAACTCAGTGTTGGCTCTGATGGGAATTTTACCATCAATTATTATACATGGTTCATCAAAGGGATCAAATCCACTTTCCTGATATCATAGTCATAATGGACTTGATTAATGACTTGTTCTGAGTCTCCTTTTACTTTTTGGTGTTCTTCCTATTCTTGGAGTGCTAGCTCCAGGCCTGTAATGAGGGACTAAAATTCTGCTTCATTGTTTGTGCATCCTTCTAAAAGTAGGAAGGGATAATACAGGATGAACTTTTCTGGAGATATGAGTGTGACTCTTATACTGACTTTTTTGAGTCTGGGATCTTCCATTGTTTTTCCTATCGATCTTTTGGATGCCCCATCAAAACACATATCCCATATTTTAGGATCCTATTGAACATAAAACACCTCTTAATCAGATAATTTGACATCCATTAGGGTCACTTATATAGAGTGGTGTTTTTCTAGGAAGTCTACTAACGCCTAACCTTTGATAGCCTTCTGAGGTATGAACCATATATCAAACTATTGTAGGATAAATGCCCACCATGATAGGTATCTAGTAAACATTGGATGGATGAGAATATACTTGAGAAGGTTTCTACATGAGACCAAGTGGACCTCAGAGTTTTAAATATAACACATCATCTTCTTATGAAAAAAGATCAAGGCCAGACAGCTCTTCTCAATATTTGAGCACTCAGACTCAACATAAGTTATGGTTTGACTAAGATAATAGAGACTATTCTCACTACCAGCATTATTCTATTGTGTAAGGAATGCACATAGGGATCTCTCCAAGGTGGTTACGTACAGAATGATTGGTATTATTTCAACATGCGGCATTAACACTGGTGGATTTAAGAGATATTTCTTGATATTTTCAAATTCTTAATAACAATAATCATTCTAACAATATGTAACCCCTTTATTCTCTAACCTAGTGAAGCGAAAAAATTATCTTTCAAGGTTGGTTATGAATCACCGAATGTAAGCCAGATGTACTTATAGTCCTCTCAACTCGGTGATATTATGAGTAGGAGATATTTCAAGGATGGAATTTGTCTTTTTGAGGTTGAATTAGATGCCATGATGGTGTACTATGAAGTTGAGTAATTTCCTTGAGGTGATTCGAAAAATCACATTTTAGATAGATAATTTTCAAACTATGTTGACGTAATTTTCTGAAGATAGTTTCAAGATCTGACAAGTAATCTGAAGGTTTTCTTGAATTAACCACCAGATCATCAACATAACATTTTATGAACTTTACTAGGAAGTGTTTTAAAATGTGATGCATGGTGTGCTGATATTTGGCGCTAATATTTTTCAAACAAAAGGGAATTACCTTGTAGAAAAACACTTCCTAGGGGCCCTATAGGTGGTGGATTATTCATCTTCTTGGGCCATTCAGATCTGGTTATAACCTAAATAATCTTTCATGAATAAAAGAGGCTCATATCCACCAGTAGAATCAATAAAAAATTATGTAACCAGGACTCAAAAATAATCTTTTGGGAAGTTCCGGTTGAGGTCCTTGAAATCAAAGTTGACCGTGATCTACCTATTAATATTTTTAATAGAGACTATATTTTCCATATACATGGGATATTGGAGCACCCAAATGAATTTATCTCTAATGAGATAGTAAAATTCAGCCTTTATCTTGGTTTCATGTGTCAGGTGAGTCCTTATGGAGGCTTTATTGTAACCACGATGGTCCTCTCGAAGGCCCTGGTGGTGAGTGGCCACCAAAGGATTGAGGCTAGAAACTTTTTTATAGTTCCAAGTGAAAAAATCTTGATTCTGATTTAAGAATGAGGTGTATATAACTTTCTCTTCAGAAGACATGAACACACTAATTAGAGTCAATCATGGGTCCTCTTTAGTACCCAGGATTATTTCCCTGAGTTTATTAATTGTAGTAGAGACACCTTCCTCGATAGTTGGACAGAAATCCCTAAGATAAATTTATTTCTCTTCTTCCACATCCCCCTCATCCTCCTATTCCTCTTCCAAAGGGGAGAAAATTATAGAATAAATATCTCCAGAATTGGGAAAGGAATCATAATTCTGGTATTTGGAGTTTGAAATAGATTCTTCTATCTCAGTAGACTATGGGTAATTTTCTAGAGGTGACGGAGTGAGGGGTGAAGGAGTGTCCTCAATTTATTTTAGTGGAAAGTCATACTCTTCTGCCTTAGTGATTAAGGCCATAATTTTTTGAGCCATAAGGATGAGTTGGGGGAATTTTTGTTCGATCATTTACCATCGCCTTGAGAGCCAGTACACTTTTCAACCCTATCAAGATCAATATCCACGACTGAGAACACGAATATGGATGAGCCCATGTCCGAGTTTTGACTGATGCACTAAACCTGATTGATGGGGAGTACGTATTCTTCTCCGAGATTCCTGAGAGAGTCGATATGGGATATTTCTAGCCAGTTTGGGGAAGTGACCCAATCAATGATGTTAGCTGAAGAATTCTTCCCTTCCATCTCATAGAATCCCGCATTGATGTAGTCTGATTCACAAGATTCAAATGGGGATTTATTGGAATAAAAAATCCCGTTTTTACCATTGATGCTATATTTGAAACATTGATGGTATGATGAGGGAATCGTCGTGTGTTGATGTAGTTGGGGCCTTTCTTAGCAGGATATTAAAGGATGTATTTTCAGTCCACCATAAATTTTATATCGACCATGAGGTTTCCCAACTAGGTTTTAAGCTTGATTTAACACAATAGATTCTTCTCAATTTTATCATACCCCAACAAGGTTGTGGTGTGGGGTGTTATACTTTCTTCATCGCAACCCAACCAGAAATGTTTATGTAGTGGGATGAGATTAAATTCAGAGACATTGTCGATAATGTTTTTTAGAATATCAAAATAATTTATATTTCCAAACACATATAGGGGCCTAATGTCCATTTCATAATGGTGTCTTCATCTTGATCTATGAAGGAAATGATCACATGAATTTTTTGGGACCATTATCTATCTTATAGACTTCAATAGTGGTTACTTCAGCTTCAAATTCCTGGGGACTCAATAAAGCTTTTATGAGTGCCTCCCTAAGATCGACTGACATGTTCAGTGCATCCAGGCTTGACATCCTGGATGGTATTAAGGGTAGCTGTTTCAAGATATCATATTTCTAGTCTAAAGGTGGATGATTACTTGCTTGGAGGTTCTATTTCACCAGAGATTTAGAGACATGATCCTTGGATGTGGATGGACCATCCCTTAAAATAGGATCTTGTGGTGTTGCTTCACTTTGTGGACTTGGCTGAGCATGATTAGAAATATTTTTCTCTTCTGATGGGTTCTCCAAGTTGACTGGGAAGATATTATTTGGATGAGGATATAGAATCATTCATGTTCCCATTGAGTCCACTAAAGGGATATTCCATGAGTCTCTATAACATTGGCAGTTTGAGCAGGAGTATGGGTAGAGATTTGGTTTCTATCGTGACTACATCTTCCAGGGTAACCTTGGATTCTGTGGCCTCTTCCTCTAGTTCCTCGATTGGGTGGGGGGAACTCAAGTTCATAACCATATTTATCATCAGATAATGTATCCACTTAGTGGATGACATTGATAAAGATGAAAATCAACTCCTCATCTGATAACAACTCTACCTAATTGATTTCTTCCGATGGTGTCGTTTGGTGGGGAAGTTCCCATTGTACTGTTTGGTGTGGAAGTGCCCATTATTCCATTTAGAGGGGTAGTGTCCATCGCTTCAGAGCCATTGGTATGAAATATGAGAGTGTCAAATACGTATTTAACCTTAGTGTGGTCTTTTCTTCTTTCACTTGTTCTTTTTCTTCTCAACCCTTGGAGGATTATGGGGCTGAGGATGTTGGACTCGTTGCATCAGGGGCTGTTGGAGGCGCAATCAGTTGATTCAACTAAGCTTGGAGTATTTGAAGAGCTCATTTGACTGTCTTGTTTGTCATTCAACTATCTAACTTTATATCCATATTATTAATGACATTTTTCCAATCCCCTCCTTTATCCATGTTAGCGGTGGAAACGTTCGGCACTTATGCTGGTAGCAGTACCATCTTTACTTTTGAAGAATCTATCATTCTTTATAGGAGTTCTTTGAAGATAAAACACTCATTGATGGTGTTTCCTAGTATTCTGTGATAGGGACAATAATTTGTCTGGTCATCAAGACCTATTTCATCATCCCTCTTCGGCTCTAGTAGTAGAAGAAAGATGCAATTCATAGCGGCTACAAAGTAGCCATATGATTGGTCATCCCGAAATGAATAAACTTTATTTCTAAGTTATTAGAATTTATTTCTTTCCACCCATTTGATCATCTTGTTGAGGCGTGGGTGGATACTAGTGTCCATAGGGCCCTTCATTGTTTAGTGCGGCCCTTAAAGCTTGATCTAGTAGAGGGGTTGGATTAAGCAAAATGGAATTTGATTCATCTCTCCCTACAATTTCTCTTGGGGTCGATAGGGTTTGTAACATCCCAGGTAAATAATGAATAAAAAATTTTCATATTTATTAATATTTGCGAATTAAATATTAATTTTAATTTAAAGGGTTTTCTATGTTCGATAGCGTACCCGATACGCAACAAAGAGTTTCTTTGAAATCTTACGTTGCACACTAGTAATAAAATAATATTATTTTAAATGGTAGTTAACACGTAGCCGTTGTATTGGAGGGAATGAATAGAAACAACTAAAATATGATTATATATGTTTGTTAAATGGTTTTACATTTGTCCGATAAAAGATAAAGGCTTAAAATAAGAAAATAATTCAATTTTAGGCATAGATACTCTAATTTTCACTAAAGGTCGACTTATCGCCTTTTCATGGAGAACCTTCTTTAAATATAGTTTTGGTCACTCTTATACTTTCTATTGGAAAAAATAAAACTATTATTAGGAATCGAGATTTCAAAATTTACTTTGTGTAAATTTTTTGGTATTTTTCCGATAAAGTTCATTTTTTTAATGAATAGTGAAAAATGTTGTATTTTAATTCAAAACCTATTTTTAATCTAATTTATTTATATGATTATATTATCTTTTGAATTGGTTTTAAAGTGAAATTAGAATATATTTTTACCATTTAATTCAATAGTGGTCGTTGGAATTAATTTTACTTTGAAATTGGACTTAAACTAGTGTCAATCTTTTGATACTTATTGTTTCATAAAAACACGTTATTTGCTATGACAGCGGGAATTAATTATTGAATTAATTAATGAAAATTATATGTTTTTAATTTTGTAAAATAGACATCATTTTTGAATTCGTAATATCAAATATAGCTTAGGGTGAATTTTTGGTATTTTTTCTGAAAAACATCAATTTTTGATGAATAGTGAACCCACTAAGTGGTACTTAAGAAAACTGATTTTTCATTTAAATGAAACTTTACCACTTATGTGTTTTGAATTTCAAAAATCCAACATACATGGTTGTCATTAGGAAGTAAAATTTGGTTTAATGAGATTAAAATAATTTTTTTTGTGAATAGTAACTGTTAAGTTTATTAATCGCGATTAGAGGTAATTAGTGTAGTTTAAGGTAAAAATAATGTTATAATAATATGAAATGACCTAGAAACATGTCCTACATTTTTTTTTGTTTCATGGCTGACCAAGAAAATCCATGGGTCAACTTGGGGACCCAATGGAGCCACTTTGGTAGGAAAATGACATTAAAAACTTTTTATTTAAAGTTAAAATAAAAATGTCACAAACATGTGTTGTTTTACTAAAACAATTTTTAAATGAGGTTATAAAAGTCAGATGTTTGACTATAAATATTCAATAGAAAGATAAAAAGATTTCCTACATTATTATACTTTTTTTATAATTTTTAGACATTAAATAAATTAAATTATTTGTGACACCATGATGATTCAGCGATTACCTCATTATTTAACGATTTAAATAAAATGAAAAGATAATGTAAAATCTAGGACCTTAACATGTAAAAAACCTATTGTATGGGTTGATTTAGAACTCTAATCACATTATAATCTAAATATATAATTGTGGGACCCTTTTTATCCGAAAATAATTTTATAATAAAGTATCTTTTCTTAACTTTCCTAGAGTGCCCCTCCTCTCCTCCTATAAAAGGCCCCCGCCTCTACCTCCTTACCCACATCTCTCAAGCCTTTGGTTCGGCCAAGATCTGCCCATTTTGTCTCTACACATCCATCTATTACTATTATAAGAATCAATTTGGGCAGAAGTCTTCCCAAGGAAGCCTTTGAGCTCAAATCAAAAGGAGTTACCCGTTTTAAAGGTAGCGTTTTCTCTTATGTTCTTATGTTTTATTTTGCTTCTCCAACCCCCTAAACTCTTTTCATTAATTTCTTTTCTAACAACACCAGTATCATAAATATACTAGGATGCTGTTATAATAAGTATTAGAGCTAATCTTACACACACCTTCATCTAATGGTTAAATAAGATACTGTTTCTGTGGATGACGAATTTCTGCCTCACGAAACGATGATTGTTCAACACTCATATAACACCTTCAAAGGTCACCATTAAGATAAAAAAATATTTATATATGATATATAATATGTTTATGTTTTACTTAAGCTTCTGTATTTTTCATTTGTGTCATACCTTTTTGGATTCCATTGTGGGTAAACACGATAATTTCATTTTAAGAAATGCGGACTACCGCCCCCTCAAAGTGATTTGATTCGTTAATGCCATACGTAGGACGTATAAAGGATGGATTTAATGATATTATATATGATAATATACTGTAATTATAATATACCTTTTTATCATTATGATTTCACTGAATTAAAGTATGAGATAGAAATGAAAGTAGCGTTCATGCGTACGTACGGCTTACCGTCTCCATGAACGGTGCATTTCATTTCTTACCCCCAAATGTAATGTACTATTATAAGTACATATATATAATGTATATATATGATTTATGTTACATATAAATGATGAATATAATTCTGGAATTAAAATATACATACCTCTCATTTAGTTTTAATTCCATTAATATGACATAGAAATGAAAGTAGCGTTCATGCGTACGTATGGCTTACCGTCTCCATGAACAGTGCATCTCATTTCTTACCTCTAAATGATTATGTAATATTATAAATACATGTTTATTCTGGATATATATGATATCCAAATCATGAATATCATTCTGGATATAATGAACCTTTGACCACACGAACAACATGTAATTGTAAGAAGTCCACTTTTGACTTAAGAACCAAATATCGACAAAACATACATTATTAAATTAAATGATTAAATAATGTTTATAACAATGTAATAAGTGATATAGAAGTAATAACGAACTTGAAAAAAGTTCTTAAGCAAGTAGAAATTAACTCATGTTTATTATTCAGGATGTTAAATAACGATCGAGTCAAGTCGGACCCGAGGTAAGGGACTTCGTCTCAATCTCCTTTCATTGAGGCATATTTTATTTTATACCCAAATTTCTGTTATACAGTGTATAAACCCCTTTGACTTTTACTTTTATACAAAAGGAATCTTTTTCTACGAAGCATTTTACTAAACGGCAAAAAGGAATGTTTCTTTTAACGTACGCGGTGACAACGACCTTTTCCGCCGCCGTGAGTATTATTTGGTCTTTGGCTTACTCAACAAGCCGTTATGTTTTTAAAATGAAAGAAATACCATATACTCTTTTATGTATTTTGGTATTGAAAATGGTTTTTATAATGAATTTGTTATGTCAATATATTTGAGTTAATATTGTGATCAAAGTGTGGAAATTTTTTCTTTCCATTATATTTGTTTTATGTCTTATTATTTTATAATGGTACTTGGAAATTTGACAGGTGGTTACGTGATAAACCATATGACGGGTGGTGCCGTGAATACCAGGATGGGTGGTTAAGTTATAACCTCTAATTCATTGGGTATGGAAGTCGGCCGTATGGCTATTCCATTAAGTGATATGTGTGGAAGTCGACTGTATGGTTATTCCACTTAAGTATGTTTATGTCTCAAGTTACCTTTATATGTTATGTGTTCTTTATATGGGTTTTACGGTAATCTTTTGGTTATAAAAGGGTATGTAATGATCTTTTATTCAGTGAAGAGTTTTTACTACTTCATAAAGGTGAAAAGTATTACTTTGTTAAAGTATACATGGTTTACTTGTTGTTTTGATAAACTAACAGTTTTCATTCTTTGTGTATCCCTTACTGAGATTTTTATGCTCACCCCATGTTTTTTTGAAATGTTTTTCACTGGACTTAATGTGGAATAGGGTTAAGGATGAGATTAAGGGAAAGTCATGCTATATAAAACATGTAACTAGAAAAGTTTCTTTTTAAGAGTTTTTATTATATGGAAACTTAGTAGAAGTGTCTACTTTGTAATCTTTTGAGATGTAATAGTTATGTCCTAATTCTCTAAAACTCTAAACCTGAAAATATCTTCAATGTGAATTATTCATTTAATTCAATATTAAGTAAGGTTTAAGGCCGGGGCTTTATAGGGTTACTCGACACTTAATATTAGTTTGTTGTAAGGAATATTCTATCCATTGAGTAATAGAGGAGAAATATTAGAGCCCACTTATGTATTTCATAGGAATGAGTGGCATTCGTAGCTCCTCTCAGAGATTAAAATGCACATGGAAATCATCTCATATTGGGGGAGTGGATGGTTCAATGAGTAAGTCAGACCCTTCCATCTTGAAATGAAGTCTAAAACCCTCTCATTCTACCACTATTTTCAATTCATGAGATCACATAATTTTGTATTTGGAAATGTCAAACTGAACTGGAACATGAACTAGTGTTGGAGATCCTCCCATCCAGTTATCAAATTAGCTGGAAAGATGGTATACCACCTAGAGGTTTAACCTTACAGAGTTCATACAACGAATCTGAGCTTTACAACTTATTTTTTTTGGGGTTCCCATAATGGGATTAGAATAATACAAGTTGTGTATCAGGTGTTGATCCAGGTCACCTGATCCGTTGAACACTAGGAACATGGGGTTCTTGAAATTTGGTAGCGGTAGAACTTTTCTCACCCAATCAGGGTAGTGATTCCATTCTAGTTGTATCAAAATGTACTACTCCTCTAGTGCTTCGATTTGATTTTTTAATAACTCGGTGGTATTCAAGAGACCTTGATTCATGTATTTTTAAACCTGACAGGAAAAGTAGGGGGAAATATTGGATGTGCCGACACTACTGGAACTGGAGGTGGATATCCAACAATAGGCATCCTTTGTACGCTTTCCTGAATCTGTTTTGGTTGCTTCCATAGTAGGGGGAATTCTTGATATCTTGTTGGGATTTGGTTCAGATAGACTAATGGTCTCAGAGTTTCCCTGAATGATCTTTCCATCTTCTCTTCTTTTATTGGGATGAGCCCGTGAGGCAATGTTACATATGATGTAAGTGTGTGTTGATGCTCTACTAGAGAAACATACCCAGTAAGATAACTTTCTCGTAGCATCACAATGTTAATTATCATTATCTCTGTCGTTTTTTCCTCTTATCTAGTGAATCTATCCTCAAGTGTGGGGTAATCATCTCAATGAGGTGGAGGAGGCGGGTCATAGGACTTTCTCTTATAGTTATCTTTATTGGGTATTTCAATGGGAGGTAATAACAGATTAAATGAGTGGGCTCCCAAATTTAGGACAACTTTTTGGTTTCAGGTGTGAAAAACTTTAGGCTCACTGTGTACCATCTCTGTAAGGGAAACCTCTTCTATTATTTCCTCATTATTTATATCATTTCTAGAGAGGTCTATGGAGATGATGTCCATGAAGTTCACCAATGCATACCGCATTGGTGGTGGCGTACCGAGTGTTAAATGGTAGGATATCTTCTTATGTCCTTTGTTGGATCTTCTCTATCCATTATGTGATACACTTTGGGTTTCCTAGAGAAGAGTTACTTGAAGACAACCCTGATATGACATTGTAGTAATCCTCCATTCTAGGGGATGTGATTCACGAGAGGGGATGGAACAGGTGACCCCTCTATCCACTGTTCTCCCTAGATGGGAGAATACAAGTGTCTGCTGGGTGAGAATTTAAAGTAAAAATTCCCCTAGTCCTGCCGGCTGGGGTTGCTACCATTCTTCTATTTTTGTGCCTCAACCCACATTTTCTAGTCCTATGGAGGGATTTTTGTGTTAAAAATTCTCCCCAACCCTAGGGGTTATGGATGGTCCCATATTATAGTGTTTGCTACTGCTATTTCCACCTTCTTGATCTCACACATTCCCATGTGGGTGTGAGCCAAATATGGTGCTGGGTATGAATGTGAATTACCTACTTATGAGGACATGGTCAATGATATCTAATTGGATTCTCTTATATGGGAGGCCTACTTGTTGTTTTTAGTATCCTGGTTTAGGATCTTATCAATGGCCTACTCTCATCAGGCCTAACACTTATGAGCCTTACTCTGTTACACCCCGCTCAATATTTTATTTTATTTTTTAATTTTATTTGAATTTTAAATTTTTTTTGGGGTTCAAGTTGAGTCCTGGATGAAAAAACTTTGAGTTATGTTAAAAAGTTCATGTTTTTCAGCTGACGTCGCAGGGCGCACGAGCGGAGCACGTGTTAGAAACCCTGCGCGACTCCGCTTAGGCATTGGCACGATTCGCCTACCTTTGGAGAATCAAAATGAGTAAAGATGGTGATTTATTGTGTTATTTAATTTTTTTATTGTTGTTAATAATTTTATGATTATTATTAATGATGAAATGATAAATAATAATAATAATATTATTATTATTATTATCAGGAGTTGCGAGGGTTTTAGACTAGTGAGCGGGCACCGCACAGTCAGCGAAGACCATGCTGTCAGCCCGGGTACCCATGAGGCAACTTCAGGAGTGGATGAAATCTACCACATGGTTCACACACAGCCTCTTATGACATGTGTGGACCATGCGATTGCATTATTCAAATATTTAAATAAAATAAAAATGGTTATTGTTGTTTTTCTATTAAAATAGTTATTATTAAAAATTATTATTTTTATCATTTTTAGTTTAATAATAATAATAATAATAATAATAATAATAATCTTATTCTTATTAATATTTTATGGGAATTATTTTTTTTGTTTTATTTGATTTTCTTTTGTCTATTTTTATCTTCCTTTTTGTCTTTTTTCTTCTTCTCTCCCTTAGCCTTATAACCCTAGCCGCCACTTTTTTACCCTCTCTTTAATTCTATCTTCTTTTCCCCGCGTGATAGCCCTTCCCCAGCCACACCATCCTGCCTGCTTAGGACAGCCTGCCTCCTGTTCCCCTGCCCCGCCTCCGGCCTACACGCCCCAGCTGCTTGAGTCGGACCCCAGTCGCCAACCCCTTTCTCCCGGCCTAGCTCCCCCATCTATCCACACCTCCTGCATGACACCCCCTCCTACTTCACTGCCTTGTAGTGCCCCAAACACCCTCTACCTACCTCCCTTCTTCTCCCTCTCCCCATCACCAGTAGGTTTCCCGCATCCCCCGCTTCCGACTCACCCGCACCAAGGACCACCTCCCTCGTTGTTGTGCCCAACCCGCCAGCCTCTGCCTGCTCCTCCTCACGTCCGACACCCTCCAGGCCCTTCTGCTAGCCAGACCCTCCCCTCCAGCTCTGCCTCTTTCTAGCCCCTTGAAGTGCACACACCAGCTAGTCCCTCCCCTCTAGCAGTGCCTCTTGCTGGCCCCTTGCAGCGTACACACCAGTCGCCCTACCTCCGGCCCTTTTCCCGTACCTTGGTTGTTGCCCTCTTTCCCAATGCTGCCTAATGCCCCGCATCCCCTCAGCCTGACCTGTTCTGCCTACACCCAGCTGGCGCGCCCCCACCTCATATTCTTCGTCCAGTAGTGCCTCCCGCACCTCTGACCATCTCTGACCAGCTCTGGCTAGCAGCGGCGTAGTCCCCTGGCACCGCCCCCTTTTTACTATCACGTGACTCCACTGGTTAATCGCACCCCGTTATGACCTCTACACCTTTAAATTTGAAGGTATTGAATTCTTTTATGACTTAATTTCATTTAATATTAATTAAGTACTTTTGGTTTTGAGTATATATATTTTTAGAATAAATTATGTGGTAATGTAGATAATTTTGTTCGGTTAACTGTTTCACCTAAACTATTTATTATTGGCGTTTTTTGGTGAATATTTAGTTTGGAGCGACTTGAGTTTTTAAAATAACTTATTTGCGTTTGATATTTTTCACCCTGTTTATGTGAATTGATGTTGTGTGCACAACTATTTTGTTCAAACATGTGGTTTGAATTTGATGGGTTCTGCATGCAAAGGCCTAATTAGTCTCATTGCCCTTTCTCTTTTTTAAAGTTTTGTGAATTTATTATATGATGCTTGAGTTGGTTTAATGTTTTTAAAGCTGCAATTTATTGTTTTTTTTATGAATTTATAAACGATTTATTAAATAATATAGGTGCTGCGAGCTTGGTTTTGAAAATTTGTTTAGGCGCACGTGTTTTTAAATGTTGACCTCTTCATCTCCTATGCTTTCGTCAGGTTGTGCACTCTATATGTTTTCTTAAAATGGTATGTTGGCTCTTTAAAGCGATTAGTGGGTTATTTTGGCATTGTGTGGTTTTTGTAAACACCTTGTGGATTTTAAAGGGGTTTAGTAAATAGTGTTGATGGTGCGAGTTGTGATTTAAAAAAGTGTCAGGGTGGTTCTTTAACGTTTTTTTTCTCATTTGGATAGTTTTAAGTATGTGTTTGTGTAATTTTAGTTGTTGTGCGGTTTTTGCAGCACGTCGGAAAGGAAAACCCATGATACTATTGTCATCGTCTTGTGTGTGCTTGTGCGCCTTTGTGAGGCACGTCGCGTCGTCGTGATTGGTTTTCCTACTGAGGTAGGTCCCCCACTGCACTCGCCTTTAAATTTAGAATTTATTAATTTATTGATATTTTATTAATTTTAATAAATAATAAATAGTATTAAATAATAAATTTTCAAATGATCACCCAATGTAAAAAGAGTCGTTTATTTTATACACGACACTTCAAATATTTTCCTCAGGAATGAACACCCAGTAGTGAAAGAATTCCCGTTTGGATTTTAAACATAATTCATGGAATTTCAAATGTAGTTCTGGTTTATTGATAAATTATTTCTTTTGAAGCATGAACAAGTGTTTTGGTTCTCTTGAGAACTGAGTATTTTCTTTCAAATTTGTGAAGGCCCATTTGGCACTATAATAAAATAAATTATTTTGTAAAACTCTATTTGGGGTGACTTAGGGGTGGTATTTGGTGTACATTGACTGAATGATTTGTGTGTGATGTTTATATTACTCGATTGACTTTGTTGATTCACCCCTTTCCTGTTTATTATATGTGTTGACATGGGAACCTGACATAATAAGTGAATCTTCTAAGAACGATTGCTGCACTTGTTTAGATTATGCACTGGCTAGTGGACCTTAGTACGGATTATACTCTACAAGGGATTAGGACCCTCTATTAGGCCACACAGGGCAACACTAGTCGTTAGGGTGTTATGATGTCATCGAGAGTAGGCATGCATTCAGGATGAGTCACATGTATAGTACGATCTGGATTGTTCACAAGCTCCTAGGTCCGACCCTTATTTTATTTAGTGTTTATTTGTATGTGGTGGATGATTGAGAGGTCTAGTTCAGTGGTAGGCCCCTGTGTGCCACGTTTTCCATTTCCCTCAGTGTGTGTTGTGTGTGGTTTTCCATTTAACTAATAACTAAAATTTGGATTTCTAAATTCTTCAAAAAAATGTTTTAAAATGCAATGCATCTTTTCCTTTCAAACATTGAACTGGATTTTAAATTAAAAAGGGTAATGGACTGTTACTTGCTTTAGAAATGAAAGTGTGTGCAGAAACTAATATTTTATATAATTTTGTTCAAATCTGGAATTAGTGAATTATTTATTTAAAGGTAGTGCTTTGAGAATTGTTTGTTGGGCACACCTACTGAGTTTTAATACTCACACATAGAGTGTTTTCTTTTTTTTAGTTTCTTTTGCAAGTTTGACTTGAGATTTCTCGTCAGGGGTGAGAGTTGGTTTTGGTTTTCTAAGTGACTCTCGGGGTTGCGAGGAGTTTGGGTTGTGGTTAGTTTAGTGTGTTATTGTTGGACGTTCATTTTCTTTCCTATCGTTTATCTATCTTGTTTTGTTCTAGTTTATTTCTGCTGCCTTTTTTTATTGGGAGAAATCATTCCCACTTTCTCTATACTGATTCCCTGGTGCTTTTTGCCAGCCCGAGAGGATCGGGAATGCCTCTCAGGCCATGTTGTGGACCGGATTGGGTGACGGGTTCATGGTCAACCCGGGTTGGTTCGCGACCAAATGGTATCAGAGGAGGTTGGATCTTGAGCAGACCTTTTTTTTCAGAGCACCCATTGTTATTTGGGGTTGTCATGGTAGAAGGAGTAGAATTTTTGGGACTTGGGGCATACAGACGAGAAGGATGTCATGAACCCTTGCTCGTTCTGAACCTCGAGTTACCATGGGATGTTCAGGTAGCTGGTGTCTTTTGGTTCATTTGAAATGTTTTACGTTGGGAAATGAAATGGAATCCAAGAAAGTGACCTTCATGAGCTCGCATGGTCTGGAAAACCATGAAGAGCCAGAGACATTACCCTAGAGTGCTCCTTGTAATAGTGGTGTGACTGGCGTATGGTCACCAACCATTTGTCTGAGTCACCGATCGGTACTAGTTTTCCTTGTGGATTGTTTGGGTCTTATTTAGTTCAAAATAAAGTTGTTTTATAATGTTTTATTTTTGAGATTGTGAAAAGTTGAATTTGAAATGGTAATGACCATGTTTTGATCTCACTCCTTGTTTTCTTGTTCCTTAGTGTTCCCCCCACACGAAGGCTCGATGGATTCCCAAGGTGCAGCTTCAGGGGGTGCATACTTAGAAAATCCTCCAGTTGATCAGCCTATAGACTATGTTCTAGAATTCCGAAAGTTGAACCCCCCTGTTTTATGGTCAAGAAGATCTACGTGAGGCAGAGGAGTGGTTACATAAGACTGACAGGAAGTTCAGTTTCATTGGGTTACCTGAGTTGTTAAAGGTGAAGTTGGATAATTTTATTCTTAAAGGTCTAACTTGGAAATGGTGGAAGTCAGTGTCTCGGAATAAACCTCAGAAAGATATAACATGGGAGTTTTTCAAGTCATCGTTCATCCAAAAACATTTCTCTGAGTTGACTAAGATGACGAAGAGGATGAAGTTGTGTTGTCTTCAGCAGGGCATTGAATCGGTCCTATAATTCTATCAACATTTCATAGACCTAGTTCCTTATAACCAATGGTTTGTTGAAAATGATTCCGGGAAGGCTCGGCAATTTGAGTCTAGGCTCTGACCTGAACTTCGATCGAAAGTGGAAGAGCTCAACCTAACCACCTTCTCGGATGTTGTGGGGAAATCCTTTCTTTCAAAAGCTGAGTTAGTAGGGTGATAGGAGGTGAAGAATCCCCCCCCCCCCCGACCTTGGGAAGCAGTGCAGAGGATGGTGATAAGAAGAATGAGAGGCGACCTAATGCTAGTGGTGCTGGTAGAAGGATCAAGAGACATTCAGACCATAAATCATCTTCTTCATAGAGAAATGTCATGATCATTCACTAGTGTGGTATATGGGGTCGTAAGAGGACAACATGAATGAGCGCTCTAAGACTCTGCCACACCTGTGGACGTTTGGGTCACTTGCAGCGATTCTGCCGTGGTGTTTCCAAGAAGCACCCTGAAGCTAGACCTGGATCATTGAAGGTCACCTCGTCCTGTTAGAAAAAGTAGGACAATGATTGGGGATCAATTTTAGGTTTTATCTTTGTAGTATTTCTTGGGTTTAGTAATCATCTCCTGTAGCGTTTTTCGGTGTTTCTTTTCTTTCAGTTGTATGAATGGTTGTGGCTGAAACTATTTGAAAATTTTATTTTATTGGAAGTGTGTTTGATGAAATTCTGGTTTGTGTGTTATGTTTGAGGATTTCTGAATCCTGACTGTGAGGTAGGAGATGCTTAAATCATCAGTGCTCCAACCATATGTCCCGGAGTGAATCTGGCGCGTAGTCAGGAGAACCCCAGCGGTTAAAAAAAGGCCATAGTTTAATCTTTTTCTTTAGTGTGGCATGGTTTATGTTCTTTTGGGGGTGAGATTTTGTTTATATAGTAATGGTGGTAGTTTTGATGCTCTACCAGTTAGGCCTTCCTTTACCCCCCCTTGTAGTGGGGATTTTTTGTTAGTGTGGAATGTTTTCAAGTTCGGTTAATCTCGTCAGTTCTTATGGTGGGGAGACCCATAGTGGGTCTTGCAAAGTTACCCCTGAAATAATTTAGTGTTAGCCTAATAATTATGGCGGGGAGTCCATTCCGGCCTCCCCGTGTCAGTATCGGAGTTTCTTTTCATGTATCGTTTGGTGGCAGGTGGCCTCGTGAAGAACCACCTAGTCTTAAGTTCTTCCTCTTAAGTAAACATTGGGATTGAAGTACACCCAATGTTTCCATTAGACTAATAGTATTGGAATATGTGTCTGAGGTGGTTTATGTTTGTTCGTCCCTGGTTGAAATGGACGGTTTGGGTTCTATTCGGTAGTTGTTAAAGTGTTTGTGTTTTGAGGATGAGTTATAACTCAAGGGGTTTCAGTGTTCATTTGGATCGATCAACATGAGGTGCATAAACTTTTGGGGGTGAGTGACACTTAAAAAGTTTCATCTTTGGGTATAGATCTTGTTGTGGCTTTCCAAGGGTGTAAAGCTTTATGGTGGGGAGAATTGTCACACCCCACTCCATCGTTTATTTTATTTTATAATTTTCTTTTACTTTTAAAATTTTGTTGGGGTTCAGGTTGAGTCTTGAATGAAAAACTTTTGAGTTATGTTAAAAAGTGCATGTTTTTCAGATGCCGTCACTGGGCACACGGGCGGAGCACGTGTTGGAAACCCCGCGCGACTCTGCTTAGGCATTGGAACGATTCCCCTGCCTTTGGAGAATTAAAATGAGTAAAGATGGTGATTTATTGTGTTATTTAATTTTTTTTATTGTTGTTAATAATTTTATGATTATTATTAAAGATAAAATGATAAATAGTATTATTATTAATAATACTATTATCAGGAGTTGTGGTGGTTTCAGACCAGTGTGCGGGCATTGCACGGTTAGCGAGGACCGTGCTGTCAGTCCGTGTACCCATTTGGCGACTTTAGGAGTGGACGAAATCTACAGCCCGATTCACACATAGCTGCTTGTGACATGCACATACCATGTAGTTTTAGTATCGAAATATGTAAATAAAATCAAAAAAATATTTTTGTTTTGTTATTAAAATTTTTATTATTAAAAATTATTATTTTTATCATTTTTAGTTTAATAATAATAATAATAATGATAATATTATTATTATTCTTATTAATATTTTATGGGTATTATTATTTTTGTTTTATTTGCCTTTTCTTTTGTTTATTTTTATCTTCCTTTTTGTATTTTTTTTCTTCTCTACCTTAGCCTTCTAACCCTAGCCGCCACTTTTCTTTTCCCCTCTCTTATATTATCCCTTCTTTTCCCCGCACGACAACCCTTCTCCAGCCGCACCATCCTGCTTACTCAAGCTAGCCCTCCTCCTGTTCCCCTTCTCTGCCTCCGGCCTACACGCCCCAACCACTCCAGTCGGACCCCAGTCGCTGACCCCTTTCTCCCTACCCAGCCCCCCCATCCAACCGCCCCTCCAACATGGCACCCCCTTCTGCTTCATTGCCTTGCAGCGCCCAAACCACCCTCCGCCAACCTACCCTCTTCTCCCTCTCCCCATCGCCAGTAGGTCACCCCCAGCCCTACTTCCAACTCACCCGCACAAAGGACCCCATACCTCATTGCAGCACCCAGCTCGTCGGCCTCTGCCTGCTCCGCCTCACGCCCCACACCCTCCAGGACCTTCTGCTGTCCATCCCCACCCCTCTAGTCACGCCTCCTGCCAGACCCTTGCAGTTCACGCACCGGCCAGTCCCTCCCCTCTAGTCGTGCCACCTGTCAGCCCCTTTTATCACATGCACCGGTCGCCCCTACCTCCATCCCTTTTCCTACACCTTGGCTGTTGCCCTCTTTCCCACCACTGCTCGGTGCCCTGCATCCCCTCAGCCTGCCTTGTGCCGCCTGCACCCAGCCGACATGCCCTCACCTCACAGCCGTCATCTGGAAGCATCTCCTGTGCCTCTGACCAGCTCTAACCAGTAGCAATGTAGGCCCTTGGCGATGCCCACTTTTTACTGTCGCGTGACTCCGCTGACTGAGTGCACCCCACACCGACCTCTGCACCTTTAAATTTGGATGTATTGAATTCTTTTATCACTTAATTTCATTTAAAAGTAATTAATTAATTTTGGTTTTGAGTATATTTATTTTTAGATTAAATTATGTGGTATTGTAGATAATTTTTTTTGGTTAACTATTTTTCCTAAACTATTTATTCTTGGCATGTTTTGGTGAATAGTTAGTTTGAAGCAACTGGAGTTTTTAAAATAAATTAGTTTCGTTTGATATTTTGAACCCTGTTTATGTGAATTGATGTTGTGTGCACAACTATTTTGTTCAAACTTGTTGTTTGAATTTGAAGGGTTCTACATGCAAAGGCCTAATTAGTCTCGTTGTCCCTTGCTCATTGTTTAAAGTTTTTAGAATTTATTAAATGATGCTTGATTTGGGTTCATGTGTTTAAATCTGTGATGTACTGTTTAAAATTATTTTATAAATTTCTAAATGATTTATTAAATAATACAGGTGCTGCGAGCTTGGTTTTGAAAATGTTTTTAGGCGCACCTATTTTTAAATGTTTACCTCTTCGTGTTGTGTGCTTTTGTCAGGTTGTGCACACTAAGTGTTTTCTTAAAATGGTATGTTGGATCTTTAAAGTGATTAGTGGGTTATTTTGGTGTTGTGTGATTTTTTAAACACCTTGTGGATTTTAAAGGGGTTTATTAAAGAGTGTTGATGGTGCGAGTTCTGATTTGAAAATGTGTCGAGGTGGTTCTTTCTCATTGTTTCCTCGTTTGGATTGCTTTAAGTATGTGTTTTGTGTAATTTTAGTTGTTGTGTGGTTGTTGCAGCACGTCGACAAGGAAAAATCACGATACTGTAGTCATCGACTTGTGTGTGCTTGTGCACCATTGCGAGGCACGTCACATCGTCGTATGGGGATGATGAAATTACAGGATTCCACAATGGTGACGTGCCTCGCAATGGGGATGATGAAATTACAGGATTCCACATCCAATGGTTTCTACTGGACTGGAAGTGTGGTGATGTTTAGAGCTCTATGTTCTCCCCATCCATGGATATGGACACCAGATGTGGTGTTGCGGATAAGGAAACATAACTTATGCAGTGCATGGAGGTGGTCCATCTCAATGTCTTTCTTTCACATTTCTGATTATGGGCACCATGCAGACAGAAGGGATTATATGTCAATTTGACGGTAGATATTTCCCAAGAAATTAACATGGTCTTCATACCCACCATAGGGAAAACAATTTTCTTTTAACTATAAGGGGGTTTTCCAGATATTGAGAAGAATGTTACAAATATATTCTTCTAAAAAAATATTGGAATTTTGAATTAGGAAGTGGAAGTGTGACAATACATCACAATTATGTCATCACCAGATAGTTGTCTTCTCATAAGAATCATATGTTGTTGTTTTTCCACTAGGGAATCTTTTACTTGACCTGCCTAGTTTGAATGCCCCTTAATGATTTCATTCCAAGCAGTGGGGCTTGTGGGAGTCTCGTTACCATACGAACGGTATGGGGGCGGTTCAGAAGATGAGCATGGCCACAGACCACCCTATGGTTGAGAAATTATATCACTTGTCACAGAAAGAGCATCCAACATGTTTTACTCCATTTTTCTATGATCCTCAACATATGAGGGATTTCTCACATTTGACCTGACGAGGGGAGGACCTTCTCATCGATGTGAATTTTGACCTTAGGGAGGACCTTCGTAGTCAGTACCATGATGGTGATGACTACCATTGTAGATTAGTGTCTGTCTAGAGAGAGCAATTCTATAGTGTATACCCTAGGGACCAACTTCAGGGCGTACGATAGTAAGGGGAGGACCTTATTGCTTCTTGGAATCATTGAGGAGAGGGAATTCACAATTAATGCTATCATGGAGATGAATACCATCATATCTATGGCTAAAAGGAGAGTATTTACAATTTACATCATGGAGAGGGCCTTCAGTATGAAATTCAATGAGGGGATGACCTTCTCATTACTTTATGCCATTAGGGGGATGGAATTCATAGTCAATACCATTAAGGAGAGGAATACCTTCACATCTTGATGTATGAATATAGAGAGAAACATATTTGCAGCGTATACCCTGGGGAGGACCATCAGGGTGGACCACAAAAAGAGAAGGATCTTCTTGCTACATGGAATCAATGGGGGGAGGACCTTCACAATGAATGTTATCATGGTGAGGACTACCATCATAGTAATGGATACATGGAGAGTATATATAGTGCACATTCTCGGGAGGACCTTCAAGATGTACTGCAATGAGGGGAGGACCTTCTTGTTACTTGATGTCACTATAGGGAAATCATTCTTAGTGACTTCTATTATGGGGAGTACTACCATCATATCTTTACATCCGGCTATAGGGAGAAACATATCTGCAACATATACACTAGGAGGACAATCAGGGAAGGTGGCAACAAGGGAGGACCTTCTTACTATTTGATATTCTGGTCAAGGGGAGGGATACCCTGACATACATCAGGAGATAAAATCTTGTGATCGATCATTTATGGAACACAGAGTAAGCCCTCATGGGTTATCTAGGGAGGACCATCATAGCTACAAGTAGTGACATTGTAGGGAGGACCTTCGCCACTACTACTTCCACTTCCATAATCTTGTACTAGATCAGTTGGATCTTTATCCTTTATTGATAGATTTCTTATGGAATCAATAACTTTATATTCTAGTAGGATTGAATCATGAGTATGATCTTCATTTTATAGTTTCTTTTAGATGTTTTATTTTTCTCTCTCTCTCTTACAAGCAATTGGGTCCACCTGCTATTGGTAATAGCCTTGATATACAAGTCCTTGTTTGGTTGGTTCCCGTGATTATTCTAGGATAAACCGATGAGAATCTTTAATTATGAGAGGGATACATGCCTACCTTGGATCATACACCATGTTGAACCGGTGTCCCACTATTAGAACGACTATTTTTTCCTAATCCAGTTGTCCTTATATCTCAAAATATGATCTTAAAATCTCCTAGACTAGATTAGGGTTGTGAGTCTGCTCCAGGGTGACTCTCTGATTTTGTTGATGAATCACCCCAGCCAAGGAGACCAGGTCATGGGCCCAACTCCTCTGTTCTGACACTGATTTAATGACATATTGACACATATGGGGGATATAGTCTGGGATTGATGTCTGATTCTCCATCATAGAAAATATATGTTGAGATATTTCTTTTGATTTGATGGGTATGAATGCCTAATCCAATTTCAGAGAAAGAGTTTGTTCTTACTCCGGTCATCCATGGGTTTCTAGTGGGTACTGGTAGTTCTTCTATGCCAGGGTAGAGGAATGAGTATTCCACCAGCTGTATTCTTTAGTTTCCATCATATTTGGTGGGTGGGATTTGTATGGATCCACATGAATTTGAATCTGATAAAATTTTATTGTCACCACATTTAGTTGGTGGTCTACATATGAATCACTAGTTTTATATGACTACCCATGGTTTATTGCCTTATTTGGCTATCAAGCATGGTGTGAATTAGCAAGGATTTGTGCCTAATTATAGTCGGGTTCCATCCTATTTGGATGATGTGATTTTTTTATTGGAAAAGATTTGAATATGCCTATAATGTACCAATCCGTCTGTATGGCAGGACCAGCGAGCATTGGCAAGAATTTTTTCTGGATCGTTATGTTCCACTATGTATCTATTGTCGGATTCATAATATTGAGAGGGAATATATGTTCTCTCATAGGTTGTTGTCTTATTTCTATGGAGGTTTTTAGAAGAGGTGGGAAAGTTGAATTTATATCCATTGTATGTTGCCGTGTTTGTGCTGTTTATATCCTCATTGGGAACCTTGGTGATAACCTACTCCCGATTGTGTGTTTTATTCCCTCGATGGGTATCCCGAGGGGGCTGTGTCCGTTGGAATTTAGTTGGTGCCCTCATCATGAGATCCACTTCATAGTGAAGATATTGGGTTGTACATCGCTAGTAATGACGTACTACAGTAGGATCCCTCGAGTGAGGTTCCTATGCAGCAGGGATGAAGTCATTGGTTTCAACTTCATCAACATCCCTAAGAATAGATAGGTACTTATTGTCACATTTTGGGGATTGGATCCTAAAAAAAATTGAGATGACCAGTAGGGACATCCTGTGTTGGGATGCCGACCACAACTGAAGAGGAAATTGGTGATATTTCACCGATTGGAGGGCCTGCCTTATAGCCTCCACCATGGGGAGTGTACCATTTTGGCGGTACTCTTTGATCAGCGTGTTTGAAACCCAATGTTAAAGATGCTGGGTAGGCGATAGAGACCTGTTCATTGGGGATCTGGTCACCTATGTAGACAGTAACACATGTGTTTGAGAAATTTGTTGAGATTCCATTTATATCAAAGAGATATCTTCAAAATTCCTGCTATATATATATATATGTATGAAATATATGGACAACAAAACACCATAAAATTAGCATGTCCTAATAAAATTCATTATTGAAAATCTTGCTTGCCCCTATTCTTTTTTGACTGAACGGGGCTTGTGGTAGAATAATACCACCACCTAGGTCAAGGATTGATGTCAGGTTCACCATTTTTGTTTCGACCTATTTCACATCGTACCAGGGTAGACAAAATGGATCGATAGATTGTAACCAATTTTACATTATTATGAAGGGTTTCACATTATGTGCGATGTCCTTGGATGGTCTCTAATGAGTTTATTCATGGATCCAAAAACACCCAATGACCCTTTTATCCATGATTCATGGACCTACATTCTAGAGGTAGACACTCGCTGGATAACGATTTGGCCAATAACACTTAAGGACTCCATTGGTTGAGTGGATGGGAGGTTGGGCTTAGCACAAACTTTTGGGGGGAATTATTGCCTACTCTAAGACTCTCTTGTAGATTTAAGAAAAGTTCATATGTTTATGAATCCTTGGTTCTTTCCCAAAAATGGGTCTGTAGGTTACCCCTGGGTTTCAAGATTAACCATATACACACATGGGTCGAGAATTATTAAGAAAATGCTAGTTTAATCCATATGATAAGGCACAATAGAGTTTATCATAATCCAGGGGGATGATGTTATTCAGATGTCAGAATCGAACCCATAATACGAGATTCCTATGTATCATTGTGAGAGGAATTAGAACCCACATAGTTTGGTGCCACTTAATTGGACACATCAACATTTAAGGTGGTGTGATAAGGACCCATCCATGAAGTTTAACATCATGCTGCTAAGACATCTAGTAGGAGGATTCATAGTCATGATTTTGTATGGGACTTACACCGAAGCGGCCTAGGATGCTTAGAAGAGTCATGGTCTCCTGGGTGGGTATGGACCTACTGGGGATATGGCCCGGGGAACACTAGGGTGTTGGGTTTGGACCTCCTGGAAGCTTCATATATATCCTAGTTAGTTGGGAATCAAAGCCTTCATAGGTCGATTGGGTGGGGCTTAGGCATGGAAGCTACCCACTTGAGGGGATAAGGTTGGGACTTACACTATAGAGGACACCTTTCTGGAAGAGTCTCATCAGAGCTTATACTTGAAGAGAATGCCTAAGAGAGTCAGGGGGATTATTATTAGGGCTAACTTTCTGCATTTCCGATGTGGGATTCTGTTTCAAGTACGTGACTTTGAAAGACTATAAAATATAAAATATAAGACCAATATAAATGAAACTTAAAAAATAGATTAATAATATAAAAAATTATTTGAAAACAAAAAGACTTTCGTAAAAAATGATGATAAAAACTGATTGATAAGCTTTCAAAACCACCTACTTGAAACATAACAATGCTTCAAGTACGTGACTTTGAAAACCTATAAAATATAAACAAAAAGACCAATATAAATGAAACTTAATACATGGACTAAACATATAACAAATAGTTGAAAATAAAAAGAATTTCGTAAAAAATGTTGATGGAAAATAATTTATAAGTTTTCAAAAACACCTACATGAAACTAATAAATTTTTCAAGCACGTGACTTTGAAATACTATAAAATATAAACTATTAGACCAATACAATTGAAACTTAAGACATGGATTAAACATATAACAAATAGTTGAAAATAATAAAAATTCTTAAAAAATGATCATGAAAAATAATTTATAGGCTTTCAAAACCACCTACTTGAAACATAAAAATGTCTCAAGTTTGTACCTTTGAAAGCCTATAAAATACAAACTATTAGACTGATATAATTTAAAGTTCAAACATGGATCAAACATATAATAAATTATTTAATTAGTTAATTAATAATTATAAATTATTAATTTATAATTACAAATTATAATGAATAATGAATAATGAATAATTAATAGTTATAATTAATACTTATAGTGAATAATTATAATGAATAATTATAATGAATAATTATATTACTAATTAACTAATTAATTATAATATAATAATTTTATATAATTACTAATTAATAATTATAATGAATAATTATACTACTAATTAGCTAATTAACTATTATATAATTAATAATTATATTACCAATTAACTAATTAATTATTATATAATAATTTTTAATAAATACTAATTAATAATTATAATGAATAATTATAATTTATAATTATATTACTAATTAACTAATTATTAAAAGGGCATCGACTCTATCTTTCTCAAAAAATTAACTAATTAACTATTATATATTTAATAATTATATTATTAATTAAATAATTAGTTATTATGTAATTAATGATTAATAATTACTAATTAACTATTTAAAATTTATATTATTAATAATTATATTACCAATTTACTAATTATATTATTAATGAACTATTTATATTACTAATTAACTAATTAATTATTATATAATTAATCATTAATAATTACTAATTAACTAACTAATTATTATATAATTAATAATTATATAATTAATAATTATATTAATAATTAATAATTAATAATTAATAATTAATAATTATAATGAATAAGTATAATGAAAAATTATAATGAATGATTATAATGAATAATTATAATGAATAATTATATTACTAATTAATTAATTAATTATTATATAATAATTTTTAATAATTACTAATTAATAATTATAATGAATAATTATATTAATAACTAACTAATTAACTATTATATAATAAATAATTGCATTACCAATTAACTAATTAATTTTTATATAATAATTTTTAATAAATGCTAATTAATAATTATAATGAATAATTATAATTTATAATTATATTACTAATAAACTAATTATTAAAACGACATTGGCTCTATCTTTCTTAAAAAATTAACTAATTAACTAATATATAATTAATAATTATATTACTATTTAACTAATTAGTTACTGTATAATTAAGGATTAGTAATTACTAATTAACTGATTCAAAATTATATAATTAATAATTATATTACTAATTAACTAATTAATTAATATATAATTAATAATTATATTACTAAGTAACTAATTAATTATTAAATAATTAATAATTATTTTACTAATTAACTAATTATATAACTAACTAACTAATTAATTATTAACTAATTAATTATTAATAATTAATAATTAAATAACTAATTATTATACAATTAATATTTATATAATTAATAATTATATTATTAATTAACTAATTAATAATTAATAATTAATAATTAATAATTAATAATTAATAATTAATAATTATAATTAGCAATTACAATGAATAATTATAATTAGTAATTATAATGAATAATTATAATTAATAATTATAATGAATAATTATAATTTATAATTATATTACTAATTTAGTAATTAACTATTATATACTGAATAATTATATTACTAATTAATTGGTTAATTATTATATAATTAATAATTAATAATTTCTATTTAACTAATTAATTATTATATAATTAATTATTAATAATATTAATTAACTAATTTAATAATTTATTATATGTTTGATCCATGTTTTATATTTAAATTATATAGGTCTTATAGTTTGTATTTTATAGGCTTTCCAAAGTAGAAACTTGAAACATTTTTATGTTTCAAGTAGGTGGTTTTGTAAGCCTATAAATTATTTTTCATGATCATTTTTATGATTTTTTTTATTTTAAACTATTTTATATATGTTTAATCCATGTTTTAGGTTTCAATTATATCGGTCTAGTAGTTTATATTTTATAGGCTTTCAAAGTCACGTGCTTGAAACATTTTTAAGTTTCATGTAGGTGTTTTTGAAAAAATATAAATTATTTTCCATCAAATTTTTTTACAAAATTATTTTTGTTTTAAACTATTTATTATATTTTTAATTCATGTATTAAGTCTCATTTATATTGGTCTTGTAGTATATATTTTATAGGCTTTCAAAATCACATACTTGAAACATTTTTATGTTTCAAGTAGGTGGTTTTGAAAGCTTATAAATCATTTTTTATCATCATTTTTTATGAAATTCTTTTTGTTTTCAAATATTTTTTATATGTAAAATACATGTTTTATGTTTCGTTTATATTGGTCTTACAGTTTATATTTTATAGCCTTTCAAAGTCACATACTTGAAATAGAATCCCACATCAGAAATGCAGAATGTTCTGCACAAGAAAGGGAGAACTAGAATCCCACATCATAAATTTAGAATGATTTCCAGGGTAATCTCTCTTATAAAAGGAAGCCCTGAGTGAGAGATTCTGTCAGAATCTGGACTGTTGTAATGGAATTACTGTTGGATTTTAAATATCGGATAAATTCTGCTGAAAATTATATTTTTATTTTTATATTTTATATATATATATACATATATTAACAAAAAAAAAGAAAAACAATTTTTTTTTAAAAAATATTTTTTTTTTGTTTTAGGAGATAGGCGGCATCCGAGATGTCGCATTTCACCTGAGACCCAAAGGTGGCATTTGCAATGCCGCCTTTGTGGCACATCTTTAAATAAAAATTTAACCTATAATGTTTTACAAAATAATTTTCATTAAAAAACTTATAAAAAAAATTACCCAGCCAGGGTGATAGCTCGATGAGAGGGAGAGAGGGGGGGATTGGAATGTCTCAACTCTCACCCATGTTGATATCCAGAATAGTTAGTTTTGAAGTCTATCCAGACATGTTCTGGGCCAATCCTGGGGGAGAAAGAGTTCTGCCTTCCATGGAAATTCTATGTGGTCACCTTAAGGGGGTGCGCTAATGCTTGTTATGGTAAAGGGAAGAAGCATCACTCCTCATCAAAAGGAAGGTTGAGGATGATTCCTTTGACTTATCACTGACCCTCATTGAATGGAAAATCCAGTGATTACCCTTGATCCCTAGAATGAGGAGGTACGTTTGAGCATCCCAAGGTTGGACCTCGGGTTACCACAGGAATGTAGTCTTAGAAACACTACATGCCCCCATACCATTGTGAGGATTACCCACATGTCTTTGCTTACCATGGGTATGTAGACTCAGAAGGGTGTGTTGAGGCACTCGATAGTCTATTCATCTAGGTCTGATGGATTTGGAAGAGGATTTTTCCTAGTTCCTTTAGACTATTTTGTAGAGGACACATGGAAGTCATGATAGGTATGGAAGGACATGATCAAAATCAAAAGGTGGAACAATCGAAGGAACCCCATTCCATATACTTTTTCTTCATGCAGACTGGGAATCCCTTTGTTTCGCATACTGCTATGTGAGTAGAGAAGCTATTCGTGTACCGAATTGGTATGCAGAATTGGGTATGGTCCATGTATTATTGTGGTATGCATCCTGAGGTTACGCCCACATACCATGGTGGTATGCATATCTGGAGTCTATCCATGTGGCGGAACACTATGTGGGGTAGGTTTTCTTCCACATTGCAATATGCTATGTGGTATACCAGATTAAAGAAGGGGCATTGGTCCTACAGTTCAAGGGAATGTTCATCCATGAAGGGGAGTATGGTTCTTGGTTCACCAATTAGGTTCCCTATTTTACCATATTATTTTGCTTTATTGTTTTTATGATTCGTGGTGGTTTTATACCCTCTGGACACTATTCACAGTTTTGTACATCGTCGATCATTTTCATTCGAAGTCTTACATCTGTAAACTACAAGATCTCAAAAAATATGATCTCTATTTAGTTCCCCTTATAGTTCCTTTTATAAAGGATTGGGTAAGCTTTATCTTTGGGTCATGAGGCACTGAAAGCATGGACGATTGTCACCTATCGATCGTTAAAGGTTCTGGCGCCCTGTTAATGTGTATAGAAACACGGGGGTCAAATCCTCAGTGATGATACTTTTTAATAGTCGATAGTTTTTTAGTTGATTCTATTCTGATTGGGGGGTTTGTTTATAGAGATTATGAAATAATTTAGGGATGATGTTTGATTAAACAAATTGATAATGATTGGGGTGAGTTCATTAATAGGTATTTAAGCTTGTGATAACCTTGATCCTTGCTTTGTATTGCATTAAATTAACACCCATGTCACAAGTTGATGTTGATTAGAATTCCTAAGTGTTAAGGATTTAATTCAAGACTTAACTTAACTAGGATTCTAATATCCATCAGTACTTCATTGTGGTAGTTTATTTATGGTTCCAATAATCCATGGAATCTATATGTTAAACAAAACATGTTATTAATCAATGACATGTTAAGTCCAACATACACAATGTTAATTCAATGAATACTCATCGGGAAAAATATCTTAATCGCTTAACATACCTAAATTATAACTCACCCAAATGAAATATTTACTCAGAAATTTAAATGATTAGTAATCTGGTTATAATGATTTTGATGATAAATTAAGAAGATAAGAAAAAAAGGGATAATAAAAGAGTAGTGTGTCGAACTCACACACAAACGATGATGATAATTAAAAATGAACTTTAGATTGAATGAGAAAGAAAAATCAGGGAAGTGGAATCAACTATATTTAAACATTTTTAAGAACATAAATATTTAAATACAGAAGGTGGATGAGAATAAGGGACATTGAAGAAGAAACTTGCATTAAAACAGAATTTCAAAAAAAAAAAGACTTATAAGATTACAATAATGAAGAACACAAAAGTAAAAGGAAACAAAGAGAATAGGAAGGGTATATAAAGTGAAAAAATCAGTATGGAAGGTCCTCCCAAGACATTTTCAAGGCTTTGGTCATGCCAATATGTGATATTATCTTCTGAAATGCCACCCTTTTTGAAAGGAGAGGAGGGGATGTATTTATAGCCCAAGGTGGTGGAATGTTTGCATTCCAAAACTACACCTCCACTTGGCTTGACTATTTGGACATCCAAAAATCTAAATCTAGAGATATATATTTCCTCAAATTTGTATATATTTATCTCCTCTATATAATATGAAAATTTGGCAGCCATTTGACTTAAGGAACCAAATGTATAACGGTTTTGTTAAACCATTTTAATCTGTCCATTTCAATCCAAACTTTTTGAAGAACAAAATGTGAATGGGTTTCTTAATATGAATATGCATTCAAATATGAATGATTTCTTCAACAAAGTTGGTCACCTATATCACCTATTTCACACTGAAACATCTCCTCTTGATTTGATGAAGGCATCATGAGGTATGTCATTCATAGTGTCCAGATTTTAATTCCCGGACAAAATGGTGGGTAGGATTTCAAAACATCATTTGGGCCCCTTGTTTTTTGAGTTGGGCCCTGAAATTTTTATCCATGACTCCCTGAATAGTTATCCAATTTTTTGGAATAATTATTGAATTTTCACTTCTGTATTGATCCCAGTAATTCAATATTTATGTATGGTCTAGTTTCTTCACAGATTCTATGGGCCTTCTAGTGTGGTCCATATGACCCTTAATATTGAAAAAAATGGACAATGATTACTTATATTTATATGTGATAAATTAAATAAGGAATCCAAAAACATAAGAACCACACAATTGGGATTCATATAGTGATATTTATAAATAAAATATCAAACTAACACAATTGGAATACTTCTAAAAATTCTCAAAAATTATACTTAGTATTAAAAAATTAATATTTCACCCAATTTATGAACATTTCATATAAAATTAGTAAAGGGAGAATATAATAAGTCATGAAAATATTAATATCATCAACTCCCCCAAACTTAGTCTTGTGCATGTCCTCATATGCAATAAATATAAAAAAATTACAAAATAATTTTCACTCACCAAAAAATATTAATTTTTTTTTCCTCAATTAGGGGAGGTTTATAAAATTTCACTCATCCATATTGAATCCCACCATAAGTTGTTACAAGAAAATGTTCAAAAAAATCTCATACTCAAATTTAGAAATGGAAAATGGTGGCACACAAAACATACTCCTCTTAAGATGATAAAATTAATATATGAAGCTTTACTAATTCACCAACCAAAAGTAAAAAATCTTAGAGTTTGAAAGAGATATCAGATTCCATTCCCTATCCTAAAGTTCACAAGGATAAAGTGGTCTTTTAAGTGGTTTTTCAGTTTCTATGGGAAAATAGGAATTTAATGTCCAAAAGAGAGAAGAAGAGGGGTTAAACACCAACATGGGTAAGACAATGCGTAATGTTTTTGAAATGATACATGGAAGGAAATGAAAACACATATTTAAAAAGGCATGATTATGTGAAGAAAGAAAAAAAGAAGGAATACAATTTTAAGGGGATGAGAAGATGAAATATTTATAAAACCAAAAACTTCTCCAAATGGCATAAGTGTTCTTTTTTTCCTTTTTTTTCTTTCTTTTTATTTTTTTTGCATTTTTTGAAAGTTGAACTTGAAAAAGATCTCACACTCATATCCCAAACCGTGATTGATCTCCTCAAGACATTAATTTTAATAGTTATAACATGGTCGAAGGTTGAGGAAGAGTGATTTTTGACCTACCCAAGACACAACCCAATTTTTTGTTTTGGTTTTTTTTGAATTTTTTGTGATTTTTTTAACACTGGTCAATAAGATTTACAAAATTAAATAAATTAAAGTACATTACATTCCCCAAAACACACTGAATGACAACCTCTCCCCCACACTGAAATGGATGCTTTCCCTCAATCATATGATAACATGGTGAAAAGGGTACCCAAAATTAAATCCATTCCCCCCACATTTAATTTTCAAAAAATTATGCAATGAAAATTCATGTTGATATTGGGTGGGATAAGGTATTGGGATTATAATGTGGAAATCAAAGAAAAGGTTTTCTTAAGCTCGAAGGGGCTTTCAAAAGGAGGATTAATGTATAGTTAATGGGAGACTATTTGGCTTTTATTATTCTCATGTGGCTCAAAAAATTCCTCTATCATATTAATGCACACTAAAGTAGGAAATTTAAATCGATGGTCCACAAACTCAAGACTCACAAATGGGGGTGGAAGACACAAATTTTGAAAATATGGCCATAGGTGTCCCTGGCATGAAAGAAAATGGTGTTCCTCACAGGTGGGGGAAATCATTTTCCAAACCAAAAAATTGAGCATTCAAAATTTATTGGTTTTGACAAAATATTATTTATCCAAATTCATGATGAAGCTACAATATATTTGAGATGAAACCATGTATTTTGACTCCCCAAAATGGGTAGAAAAAATTTCTAAAGTTTAAGGTGAGTAATCACGACTCTTTGGTTTTTTTGTATTTATTTATTTATTTATTAGTTTTTTTTGTTTTTTTAAAATACACACCCACACAAATGAGAAAGAGAAAAATAAAGGGTTTGGTGAAGAAAGAGGTAAAAAGATTAAGAGAGAGGAATAAGAAGAAATAGGTTGAGAGAGGAAGAGAGAGAGAGAGTTAAAGGGAAAGAGGTGCCCCCTGTTTTGGATTTGGTGGGTCACCGTCTCCATCTAGTGGTGGGTCAACTACAGAAGTTGGGGATTTTATGGAAGTCAATGTAGTTACAAGATTGTGTGTCCTCTCACGGTGATTCTTTAACTGATGTCCATTAATCGTGAATGTCTTTTTGGAAGAGGGGTCTTGGACTTTCACTGCACCAAACAGGTAAACATTAATAATAAAAAAAGGAACTTCTCAACAAGAATTAAGCATACCTGGGTGAAGCTGAAACCAGGAATTGAAGATCATTACCTTTTCAACATCATGAAATACTTTTCCTAGGAATTGTTTATCATGGAGTGCCTTGTATTTGTTTTGTAGAGATTAGAATTCCCATAAGAATCAAGTCGAATCTCCTCCAGTTCATCCAATTACTACAATCATTCTTCACTAATTTTTTCAAGATAAAAATTACTAGTTTTCATAGCCCAAAATGACTTATGTTGGATTTCAACAGGGAAGTGACCTGCTTTACCAAAAACTATCCTAAAAGGAGACATCCAAATGGGTGTTTTATGGATAGTTCAATAAGCCCAAAGTGATTCACCAAGTCTTTCAGGCCTGTCTTTTCTGGTGGGTTTTAAAATTCTTTCAAGAAAACTTTTCACTTATCTATTAGAAAGTTCATCAATGAAATTTTTTTGGGGGTGATATGTAGTTGATTTTTTATGTACAACAACATTTTTTTTCAAAAGGGATTCTATGGTTTTATAACAAAAATGGGTTCCTATGTTACTTATCAAGGCACATGGTGTACCAAATTGGTGGAAGATGTGTGTCTTTAGGAACTCACTAACTATATGTGAATCATCCTTTCAAGTGGATTTGGCCTTAACCCACTTAGAAACATAATCAACCATAAGAAATATGTATGAGAATCCATTGGAAGGGAGAAATGGTCCCATGTGTAACGTCCCAGTTCCGGAAGCCACCTAGAGGTGCCCCGTACCTGGTTGGTCACATGGCCTCAAGCGCATTTCCCCAAACACTAGAGGCTGCCGAATAGCAGCGAGGGCCTTGGCTGTGATAGTGGGGAAACTATGCCCTCATTGGCAGAGTACATAGAGGAAGTAACAAAACATGCAATAGTGGAAGCAGTAAATATCCAACATCATTACACAAGTAAATAACGGAAGTCTAAAACAATAAACCACTGGAGCACATATGTATATATGAAATGATGCATGATACATATCTAAAAAAACAACCAAACATGTCACAATGCTGGAAATAAAAATAGTACCAAAACAAGTACAAATGAAAAGATAAATAGCTGCTCAGCATCGCAAGCCTAAGCTTGGTCCCATGCTCTCCTGCTCCAAAGCAATCAAGTACCAGAAGTCAAAGGGTGCATTCCATTGTCAATACCGGCAATAACATTGTCTTTTTGGGCCCAAAATCAGGACCCAAATATGGTGTAAGAATAAATACCAGTAGGAAAATGCCCGAAGATCTGTGCCTAACAGTCAGTGAGCATATGGAAGGTAATAGTACAATAAGCAGTAACAAATAACAGTAAACAACAGGCAGTAATCTGCAAGTAGTAACAGGATGATATACAAGAGTAATGAATCCACAGAACAATAAGTACCAATGAAGAAAACAACTAACCCAAACAAGAACCCCTCTGGGAAGTACTCACAACCAACCCCTATGGTTCTATCCAAGAAGTACCCATAACCCTCTTGGCAGTACACTCAGCCTATCCCCTCTGGTTTGGTCATACGAAAATTATAAGACTCTCTGGAGAAACTCTCTTGGTCAATTCCCCTTATAATTTAGGGTAGTCAGGGACTCTCTGAGGAAGATCACGCGGTCTAACCCTCTTATAGAACCAAGGTCTAGAAACTCTATGAGGATATCACTCGTTCAATCCTTCTATAGTCTCAGGTCTATCACAAACTCTCTAAGGAAGCTCACTCAGTCAATTCCTCCTCTAGCCTGGAAAGGTTTTAATGAAATTCAAACAATGTAAATACTCTATAAGGAAGATCATTTGGTCTACCCTCCTATAGTCTATAATATCCAAGACTCTCTGGGAAGCTCACTCAGTCTATCCCCTCTATTCTATAATGTCCAAGACTCTCTGGGAAGCTCACCCGGTCTATCCATTGTAGTCTATAGCACCAGGTTTTCACGGTCCCATGCCAGTTAGTGCATAATAGTGCTATAAGGCCACAATACACATATAGAGCTACTTTTCTAACCAAAGTACACCTATAGAGATACTTGGATAAATAGTCTACAGCCGAACAAACATGTCAAGAATATCATTCCATCCTATATTCACAAGGCATGGAAACAATCATAACTTTCAAAGGCCAAACAAGACCCAAAGGTCGTAAACAGAACAAGGCATGTGAAAAAAATCCAAGCACAGCAATAATCATCAAACATGATCAAATTAATTCTACACAAGAATACAACTGAAGTAGGAAAACAACAGGGGAAAACTGTAAACACGCAATACCCCATTCATGGGTATTGGTGGAATTTGTACATAAAACTCAAAGGCATCGAACGTTAAGGCACAAAACACCTACCTTGGTTCTAGGAGATCAATATAATTGAACCACGAGGATTGATTCTCCTTAGAATAGTGTAGATCTATGAAAATGCACAAAACATTCAACCCACGATATCTCGTGAAAGAGGGAAAATCATGGAATGAAACTCAAGAAGAAGGAAGAGCTCACTGCTGTGGTTACAATGCAATCGAGGACGGTTGATTTGGAAAACATATGGAGGATCGGGGGCTCGGAGGATGTTCACAGTCGTACAGATGCTCCTGGTCAAAGAACCTTGAGATGAAGATGTTTTTGTCGATTAGGCGCGACCCCGATCCGTTTAATGAAAAAAAACAAAATTATACGGCGTGTACTTATGGGGTACACGATGTGTACTTGGACTTTCCATACTCCACTTTAAGCGGCCTCCACATCACCCCTACACACCTTGTGTGTGGCCCAGACACGGCCAGCACACGACGTCACGTGGCAACAAGGTACACGATGTGTACTTATAAATTACATGACCTGTACTTTGAAAATTTTCATATTTTTCCCGTTTTCTCAAAAATGAATAGAAATTTAAAAGCATACCTAAAAAGAAGATCTAGGTTCTTACAAACTTCCCCCATTAAAAAATTCATCCCCAAATTTCCCTAGAGAGGTGTGGAAGAAGAATCCCTGAACAACTCCAGCCACTACGATCGTACATTGGCCTCCCTCTCCCAGGTCTCGTCCTATACTAATCCGTGCTTCCATAGTACCCGTACCAGAGGAACATACCATCCATGGAGAACCTCCGTACTGCGATAAAAAATCTGGATAGGATGCTTCTCAAATTACGCATCCACTTAGAGCTCAATATTATCGGGTTGAAAGACATGAGATGGGTATGAAAAGTAATATCGGAGTTGAGAAACATAGAATACGTTGTGCATAGCCCGATACCTCTGAGTTAACTGCAATCGATAAGAAACCAGCCCAACTCTATCCAACACCTCAAACGGCCCGACGTACCAAGGTGAAAGATTACCCTGTCTCCGAATAATCTTGTGTCCCAACCTCGGTGCGACACGTAGGAAAACCTGATCCCCAACCTCGAACTCCAGAGGTCATCTCTACTGATCAACAAAAGATTTCTGTCGAGACTATACTGTAGCCATCCTCTTCTGAATCAACTATATCTGCTCTGAGGTCTCTTGAACAAGACAGGGTCCCAACAAGGCTACCTTTCCTGCCTCGAGCCAGCATAAAGGTGATTGTAATGCCCTATCGTACAAAGCCTCATAAGGTGCCATCTGAATGGTCGCCTGAAAACTATTTTTATTGGAAAACTCCACAAGAGGAATATGATTCTCCCATGAACAAGAAAAGTATAGGATACAAGATCGAAGCATATCCTCAAGCACCTGGATCATGCGCTCGGACTATCCATCTGTCTGGGGATGGTATGCTGAACTCAAAAGTACCTATATACCAAAGGCCTTATCAAGCCTCTACCAGAACCAAGAAGTAAAACATGTATCCCTTTCTGAAAAAATGGAGTGTGGAACTCTATGTAGACGTACAATATCTCAGATGTACAGCTGCCCCAGCTCATCAACACTGAAGGTCTCCATGATCAGCAAGAAATGAGCAACCTTTATAAGTCTGTCGATAACTACCCAAACAACATCATTCCCTCGAGGTGACCTTGGTAACCCGGTCATGAAGTCGATTGCGACATCGTTCCACTTCCACTCAGGGATGGGTAACTGCTATAAAAGTTATTATGGTCACTGATGCTCCACTTTCACCAATAGATAAGTATAACATCTCATGACGAACTCAGCAAAATCTATCTTCATACCTAGCCACCAGTATTGGCAGTGAAGATCCTGATACATCTTGGTGAAACCAGGATGAACTGCCCAAACAGAGGAATGAAAATCCCACATCACCTCCTCGTGTATGTCTGTTGGCACCCATACACGTCCCTGGAAATGAAAGATCTCATCCTCGCCCACTGTCCATCCAGGAGGAGGATCCTCTCTTGACACACCCTCCCACAAGACTAGGCCTTCTGAGTCTGATAGCTGCCTCATCTGTACCCGATCAAGAAGTGTAGAGGTAACAGTTACAGAAGATAGAAAAGTCTTTCCCTGTTTATCGTTCACCTCCAAGTGCATCTCAGAGAATAGGGCCATAAGTTGCCACTCACTACTGGCCTCCTGAATAGTCTGTATCTGAGTTCTCCTACTCAGTGCATCAACAAATGCATTGCCCTTTCTAGGCATATAGGCAAGCTCAAAGTCGAAGGAATGAAGATACTTGACCCACCCGTGTTGTCTCAGATTCAGGTCCCTCTGAGTGAATATGTATTGGAGACTCTTTTGGTTGGTGAAAACCACAAAGTGATCTCCTAGAAGATAGTGTCTCCAATAGCATAAGGCATGAACAACAGCTTCCAACTCCAGATTGTGCGTCAGATAGTTCCTCTCATGTGGCCTTAACTGCCGAGACCCATACGCAATGACTCCAACTCCCTGAATAAGAACAACTCCCAGTCTGACACCTGAAGCATCACAGTAGACTATATAGCACTTTCCCAGATCTATAAAGACTAGTATCGGTGCTGACGTCAACTTCCCTTTTAGATTCAGAAAGGCTGTCTCACAAGAATCTGACCATAAGAACTTCGCCCCTTTCTTGGTCAGACCTATTAGTGGTGCTGCAAGGAATGAAAAGTCTTGTATGAAATACATGTAGTATCCAACTAGCCCTAGAATACTCCACACCTTAAAGACATTCTTTGGCTGCTCCCAGGAAACTACAACTCTCAATTTCTCTGGGTCTACTAATACTCCGGTCTCTAAGATGACATGACCCAAGAAGTGAATCTGATCCATCCAAAAGTGGCACTTCAAGAGTTTATCATAAAGCTGATGCTCTCTCAGTATACTCAAAATGATATCAAGATGGGTAGCATATTCGTGTCGAGTATGAGAGTATACCAAGATATCATCCACAAAAACCACCACGAAGGAATCCAAGTATGGATGGAACACTCAGTTCATCAGTTCCACAAAAACTGTTGGTGCGTTCATGAGACCGAACGACATGACCATATACTCGTATAGACCGTACCTTCTTCTGAAGGCTATAAGAGCTATATCTGATGGTCTAACATGCAATTGATGATAGCTGGATCTCAATTCAATCTTCGAGAACACTCTAGGTCCTTGAAGATGATCAAAGAGGTCATGGATCCTCGACAAGGGATATCAGTTCTTGATCATCAACTGGTTCAACTTCTGATATTCTAGGCAAAGACTAAGGGTTTTGTCTTCCTTCTTCAAAAACAGGATAGGCGAACCCCAAGGAGAAGTACTGGGTCTAATGAAACCCTTTTCCTGCAACTCCTCCAACTGCTTCTTAAGCTCCCGCAAATCAGGTATAACCATCTATTAAGGAGGAATGGACACTAGTACCACTAATGGCACGAACTCAGTAAAAAAGTATACCTCACGCTCTGAAGTAAAACCTAAAAAGTCCTCTGAAAAGACATCCGTGAAATGATCCACCACTGGAAGAAAGTCTAACAGTGAAGTCCGATGGTCATCTAGATAAAGACTGGAAATCTGGGCTGTAACTCCTCCTAGCCCATGATGCTCTGGTCCATCTCTACCCACCTGGACATCCCACTCGCCTCTATGGAGAAAAGTTCCACCATCTTGTGATACGAAACTTACCCTGCGATGATAGCAATCGATGAATTCTTGGAAAGGAACTAACCAGTCCATACCGAGAATGACATCATATCCTATCATTTCTAGGACATAGAGGTCTCATAAGAAGTGACACCATGAAACCTCAAGAGGGAACTCTCTACACTGACGTACGCCAAACTTCCTTGTTCCCAATGGTGTATCAAGAGTCCGCATGTCGGCAGACGAAAGGATACAGAGCCCAAGGCTCTCCACAACAGCAACAGAAATAAAGCTATGCTAAGAAACATTATCGAAAGAGCTAAAGATAAAACTGAGGCTACTAAGATTGTACCTCAAACTGTAGAAGGGTTGGGATCCTGCTCTTGATGGGTCTGCTCCACAGAAAAAGTCTAGCCTGTACTGTGGCCGTACGCCCCTAGCTGATCACTCTGAGCCGATCCACTCTATTGTCGCTGGTAACCTGGTGACTGACCACCATAGCCATGACCTCCACCTCGGCCCGAACGGCCAGAAGAAATACAGTTCCCAGACTAGTGAGAAACTGGGAATACATATCTTGTATGCGGGGTCATTGATGAACCCCTACCACCAGGTGTAGATGAGAAGATTTGACAAAAAACGCTGAAGATGGCCCATCTTTCCGCAAGATCGGCACTCCATCGGGTCTCTCTGACACTGTGGCCTAGTATGCCCGCTCCTACCACACTAGTATCATACAACCTCGCTGCCAAAAGATACATTACACCTACCCTAATCTCCTCAAGCAGACTCCCTATGGTGCTTCCTGCTATCAGTAGGAGGAACACTGACTCTGGATGTCGAACCGCCCTGGCTCACTGTTCCAGAATCTCTCAGATTGTGCTCGGTGATCATCGTCTGGTTGACGATCGATGATATAAAAGTAAAACTAAAGATACTCACTAGGGAATTAATCTCTTTCCTGAGACCATCTTCAAACATCCTAGAAAGGAACAACTCATCGCCAGCAGGAATCGGTGTGAAGCGCTGCAGGTCAGAAAAACGAGATGAGTACTCCATAATAGAAAGAGTACCCTGCTCGAGACTCATAAACTCCCGGGCTCAGTCGGCCCTCAAGGTATCTGGATAGAATTAATCGTAGAAGATGTACTGAAACTCATCCCAAGTCATACTATGCTGGTTTCCTGACTATGAGATCACCTCCCACCACCTCTTGGCGGTGTCTCTGAGCATATAAGTAGCCAACTTTACCCTTTTCTCTGGAGGTATCTACAGATGCTCGAAGATCGTCAGCGTGGCCTCTAGCCATGACTCTACCGCCTAGGGTCCTCCATCCCCTGAGAAAGTAGAAGGATACTGTTTCTGGAAAACCGACGTCAACTCAGCCATCGACAGGGCAGGAGGTGGCACTCCCTGAAAGGTCTGCATCATCCTCAGGAAGTCCTCTCTGAACTGCGCATCGGTGCCTGCAATGGGCATAACTGCTGGTTCCAAGGGTGGCATAGCAGTAGAATCTGTAGGAGGTCCCTGATTGGCTATATCCAGTGTCTGATCAGCATCTGGCAGCCGACATATGACCAGAGGATGTCTCGGAGTCATAGCTATGAAAGATCAAAAGCACACCTTAGATCAGGATTATCAAGGATAGAGAACACAAGAGTACAAAACCGGAACATGAGGAAGAAACACTCAAGTTTACTAAAAACAACTACACGGTTTGTATAAAAACTAAAAGGTGTGTTCCTTAAGTCCATTCACATGGGCGCGCACTTCTTCCACATTTGGTCGTGTAACACCCCAGACTACACGGTGTGTTTCCCCAATACACGACGTGTACTTCATCTCCATTCCCCTACCCAAGTCTCTTTACACGGCTATCTCGCATGGTATTCTTAACCCTCAACTACACGGTGTGTTCACTAAGGACACGCTGTGTACTAGAAAAGGTTTTGGCGACCCTTGTTGTTATTTACACAGTCAGCCACATGGCTGACCCTTACATGGCGTGTTCCGAACAAACACGGTGTGTATAGGAGAGATAACAACATACTGTGTTGTTTGTGACAGGTCCGGGTACCTAGAACAAGACTACACGGCGTGTTTGTACCAAACACAGTGCGTAATACATGAGCTCCCTCGAACCGTGTTTTTAGTGACACAGTCGGGTACACGGCTCACTACTACACAACGTGTAACGAAAGTACACAACATGTGTCTGAAATTTTTTTTCACCACCTCGTGTTTCTGCTCACACAGTCAGTGACACAGTTTAAAACTACAGGGCGTGTAGTCAAGTACACGCCATGTATTCTGGGTTTTTCAGGCCAGTAGCTCAGAAACTGCACCGAAGCCCAGAAAACACTGAAAAACAGACATTGAGGTGCCAAATTCCGATCCGTGAGGGCCCATACTCCCCGCGAACCAAAGCTTGGAATCTTCTACACATCACATACAAGGGAAACAAGTCAATGATCCACCAAGTTCCTATTCAATAGGGCCTATAACACCTCAAGAAAAATATTTTTGTGTTCATTTAATCAAGGAACAATACAAAAAATTCTTCTATCAAACTGAATAGATTTTATCAAGCATATATCACAATAGAATGCATAATCGACACAACGTCTATCACAGAAACATGAAATAGCTAATGCACCCTAGATGACATGGAAAGAATCCATGGAATGTGATTTCTAAAACATGCCTATATGATGCATGAGATGGAATACCCTCATATCATCGAGTTTCAATAGAAATAGAACCACAATAGCAACAACAATAACAATACAAGGCATGCGAATCACTCTAGGTGAAATCATATCAACCGAACCATCTCAAAACTATAAAACTAAAATAAACGAGGTAGATTGGATTTTACCTATACACGGGTTAGCTACTCATGGGCACAACTTATTACCAACTACCGAATCCGTCCTATCCCTGGCTAAAGGATCCAAACCGTAAATCAAGAGAAATGATTCCCTCTGATACCACTTTGTAATGTACCAGTTCCGGAAGCCACCCAAAGGCGCCCTGTACTCGGTTGGTCACATGGACTCAAGGGCATTTCCCCAAACGGTAGAGGCTTCCAACTAGTAGCGAGGACCATGGGTGTGATAGTGGGGAAACTATTCCCTCATTGGTAGAGTACAAAGAGGAAGTAACAAAACATGCAATAGCGGAAGAAGTAAATATCCAACAACAATGCACAAGTAAATAGAGGAAGTCTAAAACAATAAACCACTGGAGAAAATATGTATATATGAAATGATGCATGATACATATCTAGAAAAACAGCCAAACAGGTCACAATGCTGGAAATACAAACAGTGCCAAAACAATTACAAAAGAAAAGATAAACATCTTGTCAGCATCACAAGCCTAATCTTGGTCTCATGCTCTCCTGCTCCAAAGCAATCATGTACCAGAAGCTGAAGGGTGCTTTCCCTTGTCTATAACTGCAACAAAATAGTCTTTTTAGGCCCAAAAGAATGACCCAAATAGGGTGTGAGACTAAATCCCAGTAGGCAACCACCCGAAGATCTGTGCCTAACAATCAGTGAGCATATGACAGGTAATAGTACAGTAAGTAGTAAATAGTAACAGTAAATAGAAGGCAGTAATCAGAAAGCAGTAATAGGATGATATACAATAGTAATCAATCCACAAAACAACAAGTAGCAATGAAGCAAACAACTAACCCAAATAAGAACCCCTCTGGAAAGTATTCATAGCCAACCCCTCTGGTCCTATCCAAGAAGTACCCACAACCCTCTGGGCAGTGCACTCAGCCTATCCCCTCTGGTTTGGTCATATGAAAATTATAAGACTCTCTGGGGAAACTGTCTCGGTCAATTCCCATTATAGTCTAGGGTAGTCAGGGACTCTCTGAGGAAGATCACGCGGTCTAACCCTCTTATATCCCCAAGGTCAAGAAACTCTCTGAGGAGCTCACTCGGTCAATCCTCTTATAGTCTCAAGTCTATCGCAGACTCTCTAAGGAATCTCACTCAGTCAATTCCTTCTCTATCCTGGAAAGGTTTTAATGAAATTCAAACAAAGTAAAGGCTCTATGAGGAAGCTCACTTGGTCTACCCTCTTATAGTCTATAATATATAGGACTCTCTCAGAATCTCACTCAGTCTATCCCCTATAGTCTATAATGTACATGACTCTCTGGGAAGCTCACTCGGTCAATCCCTTGTAGTCTATAGCACCAGGTTCTCACGGTTCCGTGCCAGTTAGTGCATAATAATGCTATAAGGCCATAGTACACCTATAGAGCTACTTGGATAACCAAAGTAAACCTATAGATATACTTGGATAAACAGTCTATAGCAGAACAAACATGTCAAGAATATCATTCCATCCTATAGTCACAAGGCATGGAAACAAGCATAACAGTCAAAGGACAAACAAGATATAAAGGTTTTAAATAGAACAAGGCATGGGAAAAACATCCAAGCACAAAAAAAATCATAAAACACGATCAAATTACTTATACACAAGCATAAAAGCGAGGCAGGAAAATGACAGGGGAAAAACGGTAAACACGCAATACCCCGTTCACGGGTATTGGTGGAATTTGCACATAAAACTCAACGACTTAGAACGGTAAGGCACAAACCACCTACCTTAGTGAAAGAAGATCAATATAATTGAACCACAATTCTTGATTCTCTTTAGAACTGCGTAGATCTATGAAAACGCACTAAATGTTCAACCCACAATATCTCATGAAAGAGGGAAAATCATGGAATGAAACTCAATAATAAGGAAGAGCTCACTACTGCAGTTCCAATGCAATTGAAGAAAGTAGATTCAGCAAACAGATGGAGTCTCGGGGGCTCAGAGGATGTTCACAGCTGTACAGACGATCCTGGTCGAAGAACCTTGAGACGAATACTTTTCTGTCGATTAGGCGCGAACCCAATCCGTTTAATGAAAAAAAAGAAAGTACACGACGTGTACATCTGGGGTACATGGTGTGTACTTGGCCTTTCCGTACTTCTCTTTAAGTGGCCTCCACAATACCCCTACACACCGTGTGTATGGCCTGGACATGGCCATCACATGGCATCACGTGGAAATACGGTACACGGCGTGTACTTATAAAGTACACAACATGTACTTTGAAAATTTCCATATTTTCCACTTTTTGTCAAAAATGACCAGAAAAGGAAAAAAATACCTTAAACGAAGATCTGGGTTCTTACACCATGAAATCAATTCCCCAAACATTGAAGATCTTACAGAATATTGAAGGATTTTGGGGCATTTCATTTCTTTTAGAAGTTGTGCCAATCTTTTGGCAAGTGGGATGCGATTTAACGAACTCATGTGATTACTTGAAGAGTGAAGGACATAATAATAAATAGTCTAGGACCTTTTGGGAGGTGCTTTGTGGTCCAAAATGTCGACAAACATGCATTGAGTGACCAAATTCTAAGATGGAAGAATGTTCGTTTTAATCAACACATCTCATAATTACCATGTCTTCCCTAGTTTTCCAAAGTTTATTCTCTTCCCAAAAATAGTATTTTGAATCACTTTTCAACTTCATTTTATTTCTTTTGAAAAAATATTCAGAAAAAACACCAGAAACCAAGTAATTTACAATTGGGGAATACCATGGTATTTTTGGAGTGAGAGTTGAAATGTGCTCAGTTGAAAATTCTGAATCAATTATTTCAGAATGAGAAGAATTACAAATTCTACTCAAGTGATCGACTGCAAGTTTTTATTTTCTTGGTTTATCTTTGATTTCATGTTCAAACTCTTTGAGCATTAGGATCCATCTTATTCACCTCAGTTTGGAATCACTTTTCTTCAGTAAGAACTTTATAATAGAATGGTCTATGAAGTTGATGATTTTGGAACCTAAGAGATAGGTCCAGAATTTATCTAAGGAAAAAACCACTGCTAAAAGTTCCTTTTCAGTCACAATGTAGTGAGATTGAATTTCATCCAATGTTTTTGAAGCATAATAGATAACTAGATGAATTTTTTATCTTCTTTGACCAAGAATATCCCCAACAGATATATCAAAATCATCACACTTTAACTAAAAGGGTAAGGGCCAATCTGGGGGTTGGATTATTGGGGAAGATGTAAGATAAATTTTGAGTTCAACAAAGGATCTCTTGCAAAACTCATCAAAATGGAAAGTGACATCATTTTGTAGAAATCAAGTGAGTGGGAGGGAAATCCTACTGATGTTATGGATGAATTGCTGATAGAAACCGGCATGACCAAGGAATGAACGGATGTCTCAAACAGAGGTAGGTTCTGGAAGTGATTGTATCACTTCAATTTTGGTAGGATCAACTTAAATACCCTTTTTTGAAACTGTGTGCCCTAGAAAAATACCATTTCCAACCATGAAGTGAAATTTCTCAAGATTTAACACAAGGTTACACTGGACACACTTTTGAAGGAATAGAGAGAGTGAATTCAAGCAATATTCAAATGACTCACCCTAAATGGTAAATTCATCCATGAATAATTACAAGCAGTGTTCAATAAATTCAGAAAAGATACTCATCATACACCTTTGAAATGTTACAGGAGCATTGCAAAGGCCAAAAGGCATTCTTCTATATGCATATGTTCCAAAGGGGAAAGTGGAAGTAGTCTTTTCTTGGTATTGAGTTGCAATTGGGTTTTGGAAATAACCGGTGTATCCATCAAGGAATAAATAGTGTGACTTTCCGACCAATCGTTCTAGAATTTGATCAAGGAATGGAAGAGGGTAGTTATCTATTCTTGTTTCAACATTCAATTTCTTATAGTAGATGCACACACACCATTTTTTATTCACTCGAGTTGTGACAACCTCCCCATGTTCATTTGTGACAACGGTTATCCCACCTTACTTAGGTACAACTTGAATTGGACTCACCCATTCACTTTAAGAAATTGGGCAGATAATACCAGCTGAAGAAGCTTGGGGATATCTTCCCTAACTACCTCAAGTATGAGTAGATTGAGTCTTATTTTTTGTTGTCTAATTGGTTTGGCTGATTCCGCAAGATGGATGTGATGCATGCAAAGAGCAGGGTTGATTCCTGGAATGTCATCTATGGTCCAACCTAAGGCTTTTTTGTTTTCCTCTAACACTTGAACAAGTTTGGACTCCTCAGTTTCAGTAAGTGAAGTAGAGATAATGACATGATAAGAGTGATCATGGAAAAGGAATGCATATTTCAGGTGTTTAGCAAGAGGTTTCAGATCAGTATCATATTTCATTTGTGGTTTAGAAAACTCAGGAATGGTGGAAGGGACTTCAGTTTCTTCAGATTCATTTTCCTTAATACTATCCAAGGTAGAGCAGTAGAGATCAGAGTGGAAGTGGTATTCAAGAGAGTTTTCAAGTTCCTCTAGATTAATGGTGTCTATGAATGAGAGTTCAACATCAACTTCACCATTTATAACTTGGTTAATCATGGTGCAGATTTCACAAGATCCTTTATCATTAGAACAAGAATAACATGATGGATTGGGGTTCAATTCACTCTTAGAAGTGTCCTCAAAAGCATGGATTGAGAATTCAGAGTGATCCTTATATGGGTATCACATGGCTTGGAAAATGTTGAACTTGACCAGTTGGTCACAAAATTCCATGGACAAGATGTTTGAATGGACATCAATCTTGGTTTTTTCTATCATTAGTAATGTTCTTCCTAGAATTAGTGGTGATCGAGAAGAGTTCATCTCACCTTCCTTTTCAAGGAAAAATAAATCGGCTGGGAAGATAATAACATTAACTCAAACAAGACAATCCTCAATTATTCCCTCAAGACTGGTTGTGTTTCGATTGGCTAACTGAATGAAAACACCTGTTGGGTGCAAGGGACATAGAACAATGTTGGAGAAGATGGATTTGAGCATGACATTAATTGAGGCTCCTAGGTCTATGAGTGCATCATAAAAGTTGGATCTTCCAATTTGGAATGGAACCGTAAAGGACCCTAGGTCTTTTCACTTTATGGGAATATACTCTTGGGTGGAAACATTTTTAAAGGTCTTAAGTTGCCTCTTGTGGGTACTGAATTCCTTAAGAAACATGGAATACTTAGGGATGTTTTTATGGAATCTAAGAGGGGAATGTTTACTTCAACACATCTAAACAAGTCAAGCATTTCTGGATCAGGTTTAAAGTACTCCCTAGGTTTAGAAACATCTTGAGAAAAATGAATTAGATTCATAAGTGGAATGGAAGGAGGGGAGGGAATGGATTCAGTTTCTTTTTCAAGTTTCTTTTTCTTTTCATTTTTTGTGTCAAAATTCAAAGGGGAGTGGGAGGTCTCATCATGAGTTATAGAAATTTTCTTCCGTGATCTAATTGAAATTGAACTTATATAACCTTTGGGGTTGAGTAATAGTTGATAAGGGAGTTGGTAAGAATTTGATTGTTATTTCTGGCTCAGGTGGGATGCAAGTTGACCGATTTGGGTTTCAATATTTTTAAGCCTAGAATGGGTGAAGGAGGAAAGATATTACACTGCACTTTACCTTGGTATCTTAAAATAAGTGGATTGTCCCAGATTGGGGTTACCTCGATTTTGGTTCTTAGGAAAGCGATTATATTGTATTGGGAATTGAGAAGAATCAATAGGACAATGGAATCCTAGAGGACTAGGAGGATGATTTCTCCTTTGTTTTTGAGGAATGAAAGGATAATGTTGTTGGAAGTAACCAACACCTTGACCATATTGAAACTAGTTTGGGTGTTGAGAAGGTAATTGAGCGGAATGAGATATGGGATTACTATACCTCATGCCTTGGTTATAGGAAGAAGAGAAGGGCTCATTGTGAGGTTGGTTGGAGTTTCTAACAAACTGACCTGATAGTTGAGAGTTGGGGTTCTGGTGAGCATAGGCTGCATTGAGCTCCATTTCTCTAGATGAATTGGAGGGATCCTCTTGAATTTGTGGACATGTGTCACTTGGATGAGACAGGGAGCTACAAATTCCATAGTTTTTGATAAGTCCAGGGAATAGATATTGGGAAGAAGATGAGGTTGGGGCTTTGGTCGCCACTGCTAGTTGTCATAAAAGACTTGTATGTTCACTCATCCACTCTGTCATCTTGTTCGGCTCTATAGATTAACTATCAAGGCATTTTTTGACTTGATCATGTTCTCGAGTATGTAATTTTTGTGTGTTTTCATCCATGTTACTTATGAGATATCTTGCAACTGTATGAGTTTTATCAATAAGAGAACCACCACTTGAGACATCAATAATGGTTCTCTCCATTGCCAATAACCCCTAAAAGAAGTATTGGATCAAAATTTGGTAAAGTATTTGTTGATGTCGGCATGTTGCAACAAGGTTTTTGAATCTCTACCTGTACTCATGGAGTGGTTCATTAGGGAATTGACAGATACCACTAATTTCCTTTTGGATAGAATCAATACGAGAAGCAAGAAAGAATATCTCTAAGAAGAGTCGCTTCATGTCTTTCCATGTGGTTATGGAACCAAGAGGGAGGTAGTAGAGCCATGACTTGGCGGAGCCAGCTAAGGAAAAAGGGAATGCTCGAAGTTTAATTTGTTCCTCAGAAATACCTTGAGCCTTCATGGTAGAGCACACCACTTGGAACTCTTTAAGGTGGAGATGTGGATCTTCACAGGCTAACCTATGAAAATGAGGTAGAAGATAAATCAAACCTGATTTGAGCTCAAAGCCAGACTCTATTTTTGGATATTGAATACAAAGAGGGTGGTAATTCATATCAGGGGAAATAAGTTCTTCAAGTGTTTGTTCCCTAGGATTGGCCATATCTAATTCAATTTGTTGGACAAGGACATGTTCTTGAATTATTTTATTATCTATTATGTTCCTCCTAAGTTGGTGAATTGTTCGCTCAATTTTAGGGTCAAAAAAATTGAAGAGATTTTTTTGGGGGCTACGGGGAATTCAGATAGATTTTTGAAGAAAGAGGAAGGCATGTTTTTCTTTTTTTTTTGTTTATGATTTTTATGAGAAGTCAGGTTTTTCTTTGTAATTATTTTCAATTTTTTTAAATTCTGTTTTGTTTGTTTTTTTACAATATCCAGAAACTAAAAAATACTTAAAGAACTATCCATAGAAAAATCACCATTTTAAATCATGGCCAATTTTCAACTATCAACCGGTCAATGTTCTGGTGCTCTTCTAATTTTTATAAAAACACTCAGGTCAAATCATCGGCGATGATACTTTTTAATAGTCGATTGTATTCTGATTGGGGAGTTTGTTTTCGGAGCTTATGAAATAATTTATTGATGATTTTTATTTAAAAATTTGATAAATATTTGGTTGAGTTCATCAATAGGTAGTTAAGCTTGTGATATCCTTGAGCCTTGCATTGTATTGCATTAAATTAACACACATGTCACAAGTTGATGTTGATTGGAATTCATATGTTTTAGGGATTTAATCCAAGCCTTAAATTAACTAGGATTATAATATCAATCATTACTTTATTGTGGTAGTGTATTTAGGGTTCCAATAATCCATGGAATTCATACATTAAACAAAACATGTCATTAATCTATGACATAAGTCCAACATACACAATGTTAATTCAAAGAATACTCATCAAGAAAAATCTCTTAATCGCTTAACATACCTAAATTATAACTCACCCCAATGAGAGATTAACTCATCCATTTAAATTATTTCTATTCTGGTTATAATTATTATGATGATAAATTAAGAAGATAAGAAAAATAACGGGATAATAAAAAAGTGGTGCATCGAACACACACACAAATGATGATGATAATTAAAAATGAACATTATATTGAATGAGAAACCAAAATAAGGGAAGAGGATTCAACTATATTTTTACTATTTTAAGAACATAAATATTAATCTACAAAATGTGGATGAGAATAAGAGATATTGAAGAAGAAACTTCCATTAAAACAAAATTACAAAAAAAAAAAGACTTACAAGATTACAATAATGAAAAACACAAATGTAAAAGGAAACAAAGAGAAGAGGAAGGCTATCTAAAGTGATAACCTGAGTATGGAAGGTCCTACCAATCCCTTGACAAGGATTTGGTCGTGCCAATATGTTTTCCTCTCTTATGAAATTCCATCCTTTTTGAAAGGAGAAGAGAGGACGTATTTATAGCCCAAGGTGGTGGACTGTTTTCATTCCAGAACTACAAATCTACTTGGATCGATGATTTGGACATAAAGACAGATAAATCTCGAGATATCTCTTTTTCAATCATATAGATATTTATATCCTATGTCTAATATGAAAATTTGGAGGCCATTGGACTGAAGGATCCAAATTTATGAAGGTTTTATTGAACAATTTTAATCATTACGTTTCAATCCAAACGTTTTTATGACCCAAATGTGAATGGGTTTTTTAATTGAAATATGCCTTCAAATCCGAATGATTTATTAAAAAAAGTGGACCAAATATATCTCCTCTTTCACACTACAAAATATCAGCTTTATTGGATTATTACATAATGATGTATGTCATTAATAGTGTTTGGATTTTAATTCCATGATAGAATGTTGGGATGGACTTCTAAAAATCATTTGGGCCCCTTGTTTTTGGATTTGGGCCCTGAAATTTTTATAAAAGACTCCTTGAATTATTATTTGAATGATTGAGGATAATTAATGAATTTTTACTTATGGATTGATCCCAGTAATTCAATATTCATGCATGGTTCAGTTTCTTCATAGATTCTCTAGGCCTTCTTGTCTGGCCAATATGACCCTTCAAAAAGAGGAATTGGAGAATGATTCTTTATAATGATATGTGGGAAAGTGAAGAATAAATCATAAAAAATAATAACAACACAATTTGGATCATTAGGGTGAGAGTTATAAATAAAATGGCAAACTGACTCAATTGGATTACTTCTAAAAATGCTCAAAAATTATACTTAGTATTAAAACATTAATATTTCCCACAAATTATGCATATTTCATATAAAATCAGTAAAGGCACTATATAATAAGTCATAAAAATATTAATAACATCAGGCACCATTTGTAGAAGCCCATAAAAAAATTGATCAGCCTGCACATGACTCGGTCAATAGAGATTCGAGGGGCTACGGTTCACAGCGGCCGAAATCACCACCTCGATCCCACGGATGACGTTGTTCACAGGATGACACCAGCCATGCACCACCCTTGAACTATTCTTGTGGGAATGATGTGTGGGGGATTACCTATCCATAATGTTTTCACCAATGACAAGATTTCTGGGGCCGTAGTTTATAGATGGAATTTCTCCGCTTCCATTCAGCTAACGACGTGGTTTGCGAGGGACAAAAGTCATTATTCATTTATTCCATGAACTACCTGGTTCAGTGGACATTGCCTCTTGAGAAAGAATTTTATAGGCTATCCACATAAATTTTGGTTTCTAGGAAATACCATCTGCATACCATTACCAGAAATCAGTACGTGGGCCACTTTGATCCTTCACCAATTTTATTTCTTCAATCTCCTTCTCAAAATTTCAATCAAACCAACCTCTTATTCCTTGCTCAAATTTGTGTGTGTATTTTCCTTCCCATGGTAGAGTTTTCAAGACCGTACAATGCTTGAATACATTGTTGATCAATCTGTAACATTATGTTTTAAATTAGCTTCTACAATGTCTAATTTTCTTTACCATTGGTTTTGATGAGAACTATTCTCCCTTTGATGAATACAGTGGTATAACAAATATTATGGGTTGGTATTCAATAAATTCGACATCAAAAACTTCATTAATTCAAAATATTGTGCTGGTATCATGACTTACTCCAAGAATTTGAATACATTTGAGATCAATTCATAGTTTTCTATCATACCAAGGAAAGTATTATAACTTCTTTATCTTTCATCAGTAGATTTCTTTCCTTCTCATCCCAAATACAGTTTCCATGATTATGATCAGAATTGATACAATTGGAAAAATCTCTCTCACTCCCATTTCTTTCATCAATATTGGATTACTAGTTTTAAATACTACTTATGATTTATGAGATCTCCAAGATCATAAAATCATCATCACATTTTCATCATAAGCATACAGACTATGAATCCCCCTATTACGATCAATCCATTCATTATGAATTTAGTGTGAATCTGATGAAACCATTCTTCTAGCCAGGTTTTCTTGAATATGATTGAATTTTTATAGCATTGTGATTCTGATTTTATTAATATAATTTCTAATCCAATTTTTACTAAATAAAAAGTGAGGAGATTTATTTCATTCTTGAACAACCTTTTACAACAAAAGACAATACTATAAAACAATAATTATCCGTATCTTCTAGATCCTAACAAATTATTTTTATTCCTAACAAGTTTTATATTTTAAGTGTGGGGAAGTAGTGAGAGCCATCATTTTGAAAATATTAATATGTTTTTCAATGTAAATTTACACCACAATTAATATAAAACCTTTAAAATTAACACATTTTAGATTATTTAGTGATTATGGGATTTAATTATCAAATGGATTAAATTATGATTTTTAATTATTTTATTTTTTTGTGGAATAAATTAAAAATACATAGATAGATTTTTAAATAGTTGGAATTAAATAGTTATGAACCATTTTGGTTTCTTTAATCTAATAATTTCTATAAATAATTAGCATATGTCCGAACTTAATTTGTGTTTGTTCTCAATTTTCATGTAATTTAAAAATATATGGTAGAAAAAAATGTTTTAATTTATAGAATATGTGTGAATTAAAATTGAAATTCTATAAATTATCAGTTGATGAAGATCTAAAATGACCCTGATATGGGAGATTCATTTAATCCCAGGTAAGAATCATTCAGAGCTTAATGTTAAAATTTGGTTAAGTTATCAAGTGTTTAAGAGTAACTTTTCATTTCAAAAGGGTCACATTAAGTGAGAAAAATAAATTTAAAAATCCATGGGCACCCTAAGAAGCATAAATTTTATCCTTCCAAAACATAAGAGTATTTTTTTTTGTTAGAGTCATTATAATGGAAATTTCCATACATAAAGGACATTTACTTGATTGAGTGAAATGTATGAGTAAATAATTTTCCATGTGAAGATTGAAATATGAATTTCCCAAAATTTATTTTGGGATAGACTTAAAATACTTTCATTATAGTAATGTCACTTGACCCGAAACTCTTTCACATGGCCAAATCGAGTTGGTTATTGGAACTCAAGCATGCCTCGCCATACACCTGAGGCTATCAACTGACTGTAGAGATGTGGTAAATATAGTTGGGGGGGGGGGAGACTATACCCTATGGAATAGAGTCACAATCAAACAAAAATAAACACCATAGAAATGAAAATAAAGGAATCAATGAAACATATAACTGACAAGGAAAGGATAACCCAATAAATCAAATAAAAATAAATATAGTGCAAGGATGATATGTATCTAATGTACATATAAAATATATGTTGATACTAATAAACTCAAAAAAAACCCAGTACCAAAACCCATGTTGGTCCCATATCCAAACTGAAGCCCATCCAGCAATCAAGAATCAAATTGATGGTCCATTTTCGGTGTCCATACGTGCATTCTTGTAATCTGCTGAGGTACCAAATGGAGGCCTAAATATAGTGTGACTAAAACTCAGTATGTCGGCACCACCATGTCTAAAAAAACAATTAAATTCTAAGTGCATTCAATAATTCAATAAACATGTGTATAGCTAATTTAATAAACATGTGTATAATTAAATAAAAAATTAATAAAATACAACAATAACCTTCTTTAGAATCCTGCCATAATATCCTTGAGAATGTAGCACCACCATGCCAACCACAACCATATACCCATGGTATAACAAAACACTAGGCCAATCCCACTGTATAAGAATATTAGCATGTGTTATGGCCTAGACCATTATATAAGTATCCTTGTATGTTTTAGAACATATCCCGATATATAAGCACCTGAAACTGTGTGAGGGCCTTTCCTAGTATTTAAAAATTTCAGCATGTGTTAGAAGTGTATATCACACAACAATTATATCACAATATGACCAGATAACACCACATAGTAAATTTTTATTATTTCCATTAGTCTTTAAATTTAAATATTTATTTAATTTCAAAAAAAATCCATTTTCCACAATGAATCTATAACAAACTTTCATCTAGAAAACAATTTATGCTAAAATCATTTGTAATCTATTTCCAATTCATTGTTTTCAATGGTTTTCTCACCCTTTGGGTATCCATAATCCCGGTCACATCATTATTTGAACCCAAAGTGATCGAATGAGAAATACAACATAGGATTATCATTTAAAAATTAAATTAATTAATTAATGATCATGATTAATCGATGCAATAATAATATTTTAAATACTTAGAAATAGAAAATAATACCAAAAGGTTAGGATTTATACCCACAACCTTTAACTGATGATTAAAACAACACTTTCAAAGGGTATAACCAATGAGGAAGAAGGTATTGAAGAGTGAACAAGAACCTATATAAAACCATATCAACACTAAAATCAAACCCAAATGAGGTCCAAGGATTCCACTGTTCTAACAGAAAAATAAAAAAAGAGGAAGGGTAAACCAAATCCAAGGACTTAACAAGGTTCTATCACTCAAACATGACATCTAGAAATGAGTATGGCACTCCAAAATAGCATGGAGAACCATCCTTGGTCAAGAGGAGGAAAATGAACTTAAGAATGAGGAATATCATGCATGGTGTTCCATAAAATCGATGTTTAGGATATTACACAATGTGTAACTCATGTAAATGTTGGGTATTTCTTTTTAGAGGGAAATACTGAAAACCAACCACCTTAGGTTCATATTTATCCTGATTGAATATTACACAACATGAATTTTTTACATGATGTGTAACCATTTCACACCCTGTATTATCTCATGACATGTATTTCGAGGATGTTACAAGTCATGTGACATGTAAACAACATGTAATCCCCCAGCAGATAGCTTTCATCCCATTATATATAAAGGACCTGAACCACCTCCAAATCCTTCCAAATCATGTAAAACCATCATAAAACCATTTAAAATATTTATACCTATACTCTATTAATTCAAATAAACAAAAAACCATGAACCTTATATAATTTTCCCCCATAATGGCTATCCATCTTTGAACAAGACTCAACCACTAAGGGTCAACGAAAAACTAAACGTGAGACATACTTGAAAAACATGGGATCCTACGACCTCCACACCATATAATAAATCATCTTTGAGGTGATTTAAATATCACTATGGGTGTAACACCCCAAGCTTCCATGGTACACTTATCTTTGAATAATATAATAGCGTGTGTTGTACGCTACTACGTGTTCTAACACACCACAACCAATCAAACTATCCGTTATGAATAGAAATACCCAATTTTTGAAATTTTATAAATTTTATATTTCAAAATAGACTTCATTTTTGTATTCATAATATCAAAATTATCTTAGGGTGAATTTTTTGTATTTTTTTGAAAACTTTCAAATTTTGATGAATAATGAAAAACACTGAGTTATAGTTTAAAAGAAAATTTTTATTTAAATAATTATTTATTTTATTTAAATTTATTTTAGGTCAAAATAGATAAATAATACCTATATTATTTCAATGAAATTCATTGAAATAGGTTTATAATAATTTTAGATATATAAAAATTTTATTGAACTTTTTATCGTATTTTACCCACATCCTAGGAGCATTTGCAAATTTATATAAAACATAATTTTACCGCTTCTGTGAGTTGAATTTCAAAAATCTGAGAGGCATGGTTTATATCAGTAAGTAAAATGTGGTTTAATAAGATGATTTTTTTGGGTGAATAGTTACTTTTTACTTTTATTTACCTTGGTTAAAAGTAAATAGGGTAATTAAGTGTAAAATGATATTATTATTACCATAACACATGTCCTAATTCTATTGGATAAGTATAATTAGAACAAAAAAACCTTAGGAATAAAAAATGAACCTCTTTGGTCCACTTGGATTAGATTATTACATTTATTGTTATTTTATTTAAAGAAGAGTTAAAAGTGTTAAATTCAATGTTTCATAACTAAACCATTTTTAATATAGGGTTACACACAATATAAATTAGATTATAAATATTCATTAGAAATATAAAACTATTTCCTACATAATATTATTTTATTTATAAATTTTAGACATTAAATAATTAAATATATTTATAACCCAATGATGATGCAGTAATTACCCTATTAATGAAAGATTAAAATAATTGATATTATAAATATCCAAATAAATCTTATTTAAGACTTTTAATGATTTACAATAATTTTTTAGGTTAAAATGACATGTTAGGGTTTATTAAATGTATTTATTTCTAAGTAATAATGTTTTTAGGATTTTAAAAAAATCAATTATTAAAGAATGTCAAAATTAACATAAATGAGTTTTTTAAAAAAATACAATATTATTGGTTGATATAATAATCCTAAAAATATAATGTTATCCAAAAATACTTATATAATGATAGGTGTATCATTAATGAACCACTTGGGGTTCTTTTGAAAGTTTATAGTATGTTTATTAACCATATAATATAAAAATACAAATAGACATGGTAAATGTCAAACTATTTAACTAAGAGTTAAATCTAAAAGATAAGGTTAATATAGTTACCCAAAACTATCTAAAACCTATTGGTTGTGAGGTTTTCGACTTATACACACCTTATAATTTCAATAATTCATTTTGGTGCCATTTTAAACCGAAAACTATTTTATTATAAAATAATAGTTCTAGATTATCCTAAGGTGCCCCTCACCCTTCTTATAAAAGGGCAGTTCCCCATATCTCTAATTTACACCGTAAAAGCCATTTGTCTCGGCCAAAACCTGCCCAAATACCCTCTAAGATGGTCTAACTTAATCCTATAGGCCTTCATTCAGTCATAAATCCAATCTAAGGATCCTTGTTGATTATATCAAATGGAAGAACCCGAAGAAGAGGTAAATATCTCACCACCTCTTTCATGTTTTTTTCTTCTTCCACTTCTTCTTTCCTTGATGTTTACATTATAAAATAATAACTCTAGTATATACTATATACTTTTATGTTATTATAAATATGGTACAACCATATTCATTATTATATCCATCCTTTTAATGACATGTCACCATACGTGCGTACGTACGACTTACCGTCTCCACGTCGTGGTGTAGTTGTTACTCAATGCATTATTATTCGGATGGGTATAATAATGATGTATAAATTATTTAAATAATAAATAAAACATGATAATTATTCTGTATATATTATATAACATACATTTATATATGATTTTAATATCAAAATAATGATATTGTCGCTCGTGCGTACGTACGAATTACCGTCTCCACGAACACGATGAGATTCATTCCCCATCGTATCCATTCAAGAATAATTTTCATTAGATGATTAAAAATAATGTTTAAAGACTTAATATAATTCTGAATATGAATAAGATACATCCTATCCATAACAAACATTACTTACCTAACAAAGCATATAAAGGGAAACAAATCTGTTAACACCCGAAACGACGATAATACTAAAATATTATTAACAAAGCAATATTAAAAGATCATATATGATATCAGATTAATGTATATCATTATTTTTTAATTTAATAACAATTATTTTACCCTTATACAAGAGGTTAATTTACCCTAAACCAAGGAAAAGTACAAGGTAAGGGTTAATTTCAGAATCTCTTTATTATCTGAGGTTGTTTTTACGTAAGTATCTGCTGGGACCTATTTATCATCAACATACATGTTTTTTTTAAAAATGTATTTCAATTTATTTTTACTATTTAATAGAAAATGGGTTAAAGTAATTTATACCCTTATTTTACCTTACATTTTTTTAAAGTAATCTTTCCGTCATTTTCCAAACAAGGTACTTTTTGACCTTTTCGACAAAATTAAGGTAACAATGTTTTTTTAACTTATTCGGTGGGTGCAGATATTTTCCACCATTAAAACATCATCGAAGCTTCACTTAAAATATTATAAGAATATTTTCAAATTAAATGTTTTCTTTTATAATTATATTAATTTTAAATGAGTTCAAAACAGAAAGAGATATTTCTCAAAAAATGTTTTGATTTCATTTTTTTCAACATCTTTTGACGGATTGTAAGCTTATTTGAAGTTGATTTATTATGATACAAAACTTACATATTATATTGAAGGTTTTGTGATATGTTTGACTATGGATGTGCTATTTTTATACCATTCATGGTTTATGGATAAATTATTGACATTTCGTATGCTAGTTTTAATACGAATGTTTATGTTAGGTTTAAACCTTTTCATATGAGGAATGAATTGGACATAGTAAGTGACGGGTGGAGACCGATATAGATCCTTGATGCATCGGTAGGTCTAATGAGACAAACTAGCGTCTTCTCAAAAGTCTTTGACAAAATATTATTTGTAGTCTTGGCACAAGGCCTTGACTATGTGGTTATGAAGTCTGGCATTATGCATTCCATCATTATGAAGGTGGCTATTGATATTGCATGTGATTATTAGACTAGTAGAATATCCATGCGAGTAATTAAATGGAATTATTTTGATTTATATTTTCCATATTATGATGAATTTTATATTGAAAAAGATTTTTTATTAGTTCTATACATTGCCTTAAATGTTTATGCTTATTTATGAAAGTTTCCTCTATATTGTTATCCTTACTGAGCATCTGTGCTCACCCCTTTCTATGTTTTATTTTTCCTAGGATGCGAAGAACTATATTATAACTGACCAGCAGGGATAGTCTGGGGGATATCAGTGTTGTATATAGAAATAATGTTGTTGTAGTTTTGAATTTTATGATGTAATGTAAACCTTAGGAATGTATCTAGTACTTCCAAGGCCACTAAACTAATCGATCTTTTGAGACTTGATCTTTTTTTATCATGACAATGAGACTTAATAATGCACCGATTTTGGGCTTCTGGGGTCAGGGCGTTACAATGGGTTCATGGAGATTGTACATTGTGATTTCATATCATATTAACTCTCTTAGGACTCCTCTTGAACATGACTATGCTTCCACTACACTGAAATCAGAGGTATATTCCCATCCCCAAAATACTTCTCACTATAATCCACAATCCACATTAGATGATCATAAAAGGATGAATTAGAAAAACTATCAACATCCTTTATTCCTACCACATGGGAAGGGTCTTTATAATATCTTTGATGATATGACACCTAAAACACATCATGTCTGTCATTGTAGCACTGTGGAAGGGACAATTGATATGCCAATGGATCGAACCATCCCACTATCTCAAACAGTGGCAAAAACTTGGGTGTTAGCTTTCCCTGTTTCCTAATACAACATTTTACTATCCTAGGTGACACTCATAGGAAAACATGATAAACACCATCAAACTCTAGAGGTCATCTTTGATGGTTAGTTTAAGATTTCTTCCTTCTCTGTGTGGCCACCAACCACCTCCTGATCAATTAAACCTGATCAGATGTCTCATGCATGAGACTAGTTCCAACAAGTACTGACTCACCTACCTCTTACAAACAAAGAGCTAAAAAACATGTAATTCCATATAAATCCTTTAATGTTTCTATTTGGATCAATGATTAGAATATTTTATTATATGAAAACTTCATGAGTTCCATATGATGCTCCCACAAACCACTAAAATACAAAACACAAGCTCGTAACATATACTTTAGAATTTGAATAGTCTGCTCAAATTGACCACCAGTCTATAGTTGATAGGGTATGATCAAAATAACTTGTGATCATAGATAATTTTTAAGAACCTACCAAAATCATGAGGTGAAACAAGGATATCTATTAGAAATTATACTCCTCAGAACATCATGAAAAAAATACCATTTCCAATAATGATAGGGTATTGAATCAATTTTATTAGTTATATTAGGTAATATTGTCACAAAATCCGTAGTGACAACATACCATTTCCAATAATGAATGGGTAGAGGCTATAACGGCCTAGTAGGTCTCTGATGCTCGACATTAATCTTCTAATAAGTGAAATATCTCACTTCAAATACCACTACATCCTTCTTTATTCATGACCTCTAATACTTTCTATGGAGATCAAAATATATCTTTTTCATGCCCGTATGTACCTCCCATATAGAAGTATGATAATCCCTCATCATCCCCTCACATAATCACATAGTAATCCATAATTCACCATAAAAAATGAGAGAACTACTGTCATCAAGAGACAATCCTGATGGTGTCCCCCACCATATAAGATATCTCTCAGAACTAATCCATCCAAATTAGTAAACTACACTGTCTTGATTTGGTCCAAAATCTTAGGTATAACAGTTGTTAATGTCAGAGCTACTTATCCCTAGGACTCATTAATATATAGATACATGTCTACAAAGAGTTCCATCATCCACTACTCATCACAGAACTCCCATGATGCCTCTATCTATGTATTCTAACTCAAATAATCAACAATGAAGTTTCCCTTGATCAGTGAATAAGATAACTTGATGTTTAAAGACTGTAGATTCTTGACCCACCCACTATGCTGAAGGTTTAGGACCCACTTTAAAAATTTGTACTTGAGGCATTTGTTTTCCATGTATACCACAAACCTGTCACCCAAAAAATAATTCTTCTAGAATCTTATGTCATGTAACACCATAGCTAACTCCATATAACGAGTAGTGTAATTCACCTCATGTGGTCTCAGTTGTCTAGGGCTATAAGAAACCACTCAATGCTTATGCATCATAAATACTATGAGGTCAACTTTAGATATATTATAGTAAAAGTATATTATTTACATAGAATAGGTAAAGTGAGGATAATTTCTATGGTCATACTACCTTTAAACTCCTAAAAATATATATCGTAAGCATCCGACCAACTTAACATTACACCCTTCTTGGTCAACCCAAACATTGGTGCTTCCTGACGGGTGAGATCCTAGATAAAAAATTATAATAAACTGTTAAACCTAAAAATCTCTGAATTTTGAAGTCATTATAGGGATTATTCCAAGATACCATGGTTTAAACCTTCTATGGCTCCATTAAAACTTTATCCTCTAAGATGACATGACCTAATAAGTACACTTTCTCAATACCGAAACTACATTTTGTTATCTTGGGGTAAACCTAACATTTTCTAAATTTAATCATTATGATATCAAGATGCTGAGAATGATCATATGATGAATGAGAGTACACTATGATGTTATAAAAACACACCACAAACTGATCCAATAAAGGATGAAAGATCTTATTCATCTAGGCTATGAATACTACTAGTGAATTGATCAAACCAAATGGCATCACTATGAACTCATACAAGCCATGTATACATCTAAAAGCTATATGAGATATGTCTGAGTGTCTCACCCTCAACTGGTGGTATCAAGAAATAAAATAATTCATAGAGAAGATCTTAGCACCTATCATCTGATCAAATAGGCCATCAATGCACGGAAGAGGATACCAGTTCATGAACTTTATCTGGTTCAATATATGATAATCCACACATAAGCACAATATCCCATCATCCTTCTTGGAAAAGAGAATTGGAGAACCCATAGGAGATGTAATAGGTCATATAAAATCCTTAGATACAAGATATTCCAACTGAAATTTCAACTCTTGAAGCTCTGTTGGTTCCATTCTATAATTCTGAATAGAAAATGGATTATCTCAAGGAACCAACATGACCATGGACTCGATCTCTCACTTAGGCGGTAAGCCATATAACTTGTTAGAAAAAAAATTATGAATATAGTCTACAACTGGAGGAAAATAATCCTACATCATTCCACTTTAATCTAGAGATTTATTGTCTATTTGTGCTATAAGGTGATACAATATTAACTAAATTGGTTCTGCTAGACCATCCTGATGATCCCACTCACCTTGGGGATACTAGATTCCCCCTTCTAGTGACAGAAAGGTAACTTTACTCTAGTAATAGTTGATATGTGTCTGGTATAAAAGATCCCAATCCATCATAATAATCAAATAAAAAACCTATCATTTATGAAAGAAAAAGTTCCCCAATGAAACGATAACCACCAATATCTAAAGAAAACTCCTTGAAGAATTTGATATTATCTTACCTCACATCCAAAGGTTTATAAATGGAAAAAACTACCCCATATTTACACATCCAATCCCAAAAAATTTACAAAAAATTGTATAAAAAGGAATGTAATTATCCTGTATCAAATAAAACAAAAGATATGTTAGATGATACAATAATCATATCTATGAAAGTATAAGGTATCACATCTATAATAACTAGAGTAGTCTTTATAATTTATGGATGACTTTCCCAAATTACTTGGGATTTATTTTAACTCCCATGATCTATTCACTCTACCTAATACAACTAGTCTTCCACTTGGGTACCACGTCCCCTACCTCAGCCAAAACTGCTTGTAGAACCCTAGCTACCAACCTACTATGGGGTATCTAATCCCCTTTCAGACACTAGTTTCTATTCCGACCCCCTTCCATTAATTTGTTGTGTATGGTTCCAAATTTTGTTTTGAAGTGGACCCAGGGTTCCAATGACCCGACACATAGCTGTGGGATAAATACACTATAGGCGCTTGTGGGAGAACTTTCCTCACTGATATAATTCAATGGAAGATGGGCCTGAGATGACTACCCCCTACCATGACTTCTCTAGTAGCTAATCCGTTGGTCAAAACTATGATTTAAACACTTATTTCCACTAGAATAAGAGTTCATAATTTTATCTTCTGAAATAGTATGCTTCTCTACGTGGGGCCTCTCTCATATTACCTTATTTGATGAGTTTTTGATACATCATATCCATAAAACTACTCAGAAGGATCACATTCACCTGTGACATGATCTTCTATTGAATCCAAATTTTAAAATTTCTCACCCTAGAGATCTCATTAACACCCAAATATGGTTAAAATCACTAGATGTTCATGAAATTCTCAGCATAGTCCAAAACTGAGATCCCCTCATGTGGAAGATGCATGAACTCATGATTCTTCTCATCCCTAAATGTCTTAAGATAGAAATAGATAAAGAAATTCATCTCCATGTCCTTCCAAGGTAGCTAATCCTACTTCCCAGATTACTCTAGAGTTTCCCCCCAACACATGGAAGGTCCACGAAGCATATATGCTAAAATATTCAATCTCTTATATGAGGGTGTATGAAGATTCTTAAAGTTTATCTAGAATTAATTGATCCAATACTCGGCTACCTGGGGGCCTCTATCCCCCATGAGCGTAGGCAGATGTAGCAACTTGAAATTTATCCACAACTCATACATCAAAGGCAAGGTGTGAACAATCTACCTTTCCATGGATTTAATGGCCCAATATAAGCTGTCACAAATATGAACAACCATATAATACTATGAGGATATAAGATGCTCTAGCTTAGTTGTGTTAGGATCATGTTGACTTACACACTCATTATTCTCAATTTGAGGATAACGAGGAGAAATTTTCTCTACAAGAAAAACATACTCCTTAGAACACTGGATATCAACAAGGTTAAACTCAAATGGTGAAAAAAACAAAGAACCACTAGCTTATGATATCTTTAAAAATGGATTTAAAGTGTTTTAGAATGACATAATAGTTTATTTTATTTCATTTAGTATATATAATTGGTATCTTATATCACATTTCAAAATAGGCCAGTATATATCACATGCAATAAATATATCCATATCATGAACAGTACATGTGAATATATTTCCCCATGCGACTATAATGATGTATTCATAATAATATCATGCCATACCAGGACATGAGTATAAATCTCAATAATCCATAACATCACACAACATGCACACCATCCAAGGTGAAATAAAATCAAACCATAACATGAAAACATCATGAAAAATAATCTCATCCCAGGGCACTCCAATTTTACAATATACATGGGTTAGCTACTCCCATGCACAATCAAATTACCAAGTCCTAACAGATCATAGTTTCATTTCTACCTTTCGTAAATAGTAAATCAAGATAAAATAAATCCTTATCATTTGATACCACTTTGTAACATCCTCCAACCAAGCACTCTCCCATGTGGCTAAATCGGGTTGGTTACTGAACCTTAAGCACACCTCCCCATATTCCATAGGCCTAAAACTAGAATTGGGGGTGTGATGAATATAGTGGGGATAATATAAACCATAGTATGAAGTCATAATACAACAAAGATAAAAATCAGAATAATTGAAATAGTGAAATAAGTATAACATATAATCGGAAGAAAAGGATAAACCAATAAATAAAATAAAAATCAATGTAATACCAAAATGATATGTATCTAATTTAAAAATGAAAAAATATATATGAAATACTTGATGATACTAATAAACTCAAAAAACCCTGGTCCCTAACCCCATGTTGGTCTCATATCCAAACTCCACCCCATCTAGCAATAAACAATCAGCTATAAGGCCCCTTTACCCTATCCATACCTATATTCATGCAATATTATTAGGTACTAAATAGAGGACATAATAGAGTATGAGTAAACCATAGTTGGTTGACACCACCATGTCTAAACGAACCATCCTGATAAGAAGTGAATACAATAATGCGACAAACATGTGTATTAATTAATTAAATAATAAAAAAAATATAGCAACAACTTGGTTTGGAATCCCAATATAATGTCTATGAGTATATAGAACACACATTCCAACCATAACCATATACCCATGGTATAAAAAAACACATAGCCAATCCCTCTATATAAGCATATTTTCTTGTGTCAAGGCCTAGTATGGTATATAAGCATCTCAACATGGGTAAGAGAATAGCCTGATATATAAGCATCTTAGTATGTGTCAGGGCATAGCCCGATATATAATAATTATAGAACGTGTCATGGAATAGCCCTATATACAAGCATCTCATCACGTTTTAGAAGTTCATATTACATAGAAAGCATATCACAATATGACCACATAAGGCCAAATGGTTAATTCTAATAATTTACATTTGTCTTTAAATTTAACTATTAATTCAATTAATAAAATAATCCCTTTTACACAGTGGATATATAACAAGAAATCACCTAGAACACATATAATGCTACAATTATATGCAATCCAGTGAAAATTAATTATTTTCAAAGGTTCTCTCATCCAACAGGTAGCCATAAACCAAGTTACATCAAAATTTAAACCCAAAGGGATCCAATGATAAATCAAACACAAGATTATCATTTACCAATTTAGTTAATGAATTAAAGTTCATGATATTTCAGCACAATTAAAATATTTCACATACTTGGAAAAAGAAAATCACACAATAAGTTTAGGATATTGACACCCCACCTTTAACCGACAATTAACTCATCACCTTCAATGGGTGACACAAATGAGGAAGAAAGTTCAAAAGAGTGAAAAGGAACCCAGATCATATAAGATCAAGATTTAAATAAAAGCCAAATACAGTACAAGGATTCCACTACCCTAACAAGGAACAATATTAGAGTAAGGGAAAAGCAAATCCAAAGACTTACTAGGGATCAATCATATAAACATGACTTTTGGAAAGGATGATGGTTCTTTAACATCATCTAGAGAATATTTCTAGCTCGTTAGGATACATATTCACTAAAGGATTGATGAATATCATACATGATAATGATTAAAACTATTGGTTAGGATATTCATGGACTATAACTCATTTACATGTCATGTATTTATTTTTATAGGGATGCACTAAAAAACCCACCACCTCAAGTTAATATTTATCCTAATAAACTATTACATAATGTAAAAAATTTAAATTATGTGTAACCATTTCATATTCTGCATTGGTTCACAACATGTATCTAGATGAAGTTACATGTAATGTAACATGTACAAAGTGTGTAATCACCAAGTAGATCACTTTTATCCCATTTTCTATAAAAGGACCTGAACCACCTTCAAAGCCTTATAAAGCATGGAAAACCCTCAACAACCCATTTTACATGTTTATACCTAGAATTAATTAATTCAAATAAACATTCATACCTTAACTTTAGGTCATTTTATAAAACAAAGGTTCTCTGTCTCTGAACAAGACCCGATCACCAAGGGTCAACAAAGAGCTCTAAGAGTGATATATCTAAAAAAGATATGATCGTACAAATATTTTGGTTTAGAAAAATTGTTAAGTGATTTTCGAATTATTCCACATGGTATGCATCCAATGAGTTAAATTTTATAGAGATCTTGGTAAGGGATTAAAGAAATTAAGAGAGTCAATATATGATCATATGAAGAATTTAAAACCTTATTCTAAGACACATGGAAGAAATATAAACCAAAGAAGATCCTTGTGTTGAGTTACAGGATGATAAAGAAGAAACTATAGGGAATATATATATATATATATTCTCCTTCCCCATTATAAAATATTCAATACCTTGTCCATTAAGCCATGATAATATGAAATTAGGTATTTATTATATTTTTTATATTTCAATATAATTCATTCTATTCATATATAAATTCTCTCTTCACCTCACCATTTTTATCTATTTTTTATTTAAACCTCTATGATAATAGAGAGGTAACCTGAGGTTTTCTCCCTAAGAGATGTTGTGAGATTCAACCAAGCTCATGTGATTTCAATTTTTAATATCAATTTTGATCTCAGGGATATCTAGAAGTTATTGGGATAAGAGGTTGTGATAGTCCCTCTCATACCTATTTCATATATTTTTCTTCCCCTTCAATAAAATTCTTTTCACTTCCTTCATCAAACCCATTGGTGTGCGATGGGATTAGTGGGGTGGAGGAGAATGGCGAGTGGTAGAATTATTAGGTAATGAGTGGAGTAATTTATAAGTAGAGGGGTATTCTATTTAAGACCTATGAAGGAGGTAGATAACCAATGAACTTGATATCTTTTGTGTAAACTTGTCATTCACTAATAAAAAGTATTGATAGGGATGTTCATGCATTCATTAAAGTGTGAACATTGATTGAAAATTAAACTAATCATAGGGAGAAGTGAAGGGAACTCATTAGTGATTGTCCTTAGAGTTGTTTTTTCTCTATAACATCATTTCAATATGTTTTTATTTGAAATTTTCTTTCATGTTTTCATTCATCTTCCCCCATTTGTAATTTTATTTTAACTTTAAAAACAAAAAAACAAAAATATGTTATATAAAAGTGAGTATTCAGGCTCTGTTTGTTGTAAGTTAAAACCATGGTCATCTAAAATCTATAAATAGTGGATTATAAATTATAATTTTATATCCCCTGAATAATTTATTTTTTTCAAAAACAAAGAAGTAAGGCTCCATCATCAGCTTAACCATCCTCTTAAACTCATATAAATTTTTTGAACCTGTTGGTTTCTATATTTGGGTATAAATGTTTGAGTCCCTAATTGTATCTAATAAAAAATAAGTAAAAATTTAATTATTACATATGATAATGAATATATTCTAGGTATAATATTTTACATGATTCTTATTCAGTTCCTCGCAATCCCTCTTCTAAAGAATTTTTTTCCATATGTGATTCAAATAACCAAATTTTCAATGCTCTGTATATTAATATTTGATTTCATGAAAGGACGCCAAAAATATGTTTTTTATATTATAATTTAAATTAGTTTTTTACATTTCCTTTCAAGGATTATGCTCTTGGCCTCCATTACTTAAGACCATCTTGATTCTTTCTTATGATTTTACCCTACCTTTTTTATAACAAATTTATACATTAGTTATTTATTTGGACTTTAATTTATTCTATTTCACCATAAAGATAAATTTTTACCGTTTTATGTTTTTTTATAAACTTTTCAAATCTTATAAAAAATATATTTTTAATATTTTTTCATAACATTTATTTTATAGTTTTTAATGAAATTGAAAAAACTGGGCAATCAGGATACAACTATGTGATGTATGTATAGATCATTATTCAACTTAAATCCTAATTATTGTAATCAATAAATGAATTTTATCATCTCAACTACATAAGGACCAGCCAATATTCCAAGTTCCAACTTACACATAAAAGGTTTATTAATAATATCATTACTTTAATACTATAATTTTTTTTAAAAATTTATTTGATATGAGATAGTGTTGTATAAGAATACATATACATTATTGATTTAATAACTCATTGGAAATTAATGATAAAAATATCATGTAAACATAATGAAAATTACCCTTGTGTATCTCATAAGATTACTTTTTATCATCACTTTCCCCCTATAGTGTATCATTAGGTAATATGGACTCTAATAAATAAAATTTAATCTCATGTTAGAAAAAATGAACAAGAACCTAAAATTAAATTAGAAATTTTGGAATGTGAAGAAATGTTTCTTTTACAATATTTATCATAGTAATTATGTTCTATTAATTGTAATTTTTTTTAAATAAAACATAAAATATTTGTCCCTTTATTTTGACTAGTGATTTTTGGGTGATATTGATTTATTCACTTAATCATCTCTCATAATTTTATTCAAGCCCTAATAAATCTTAACCATTGGATTTAAAATATTAATTAATTTAAATATTATAGTAGTAAAGGACCCTGAAAAATTCTCTTCACAGTTAAATATATAGATAAATCACAAATCATAGTGTTTTAAGGTAGGATTTTAGAAATCCAACTTAATTAACTCATAACTTTTTGATCTTGTGATAGGAGTCCCATCTGTTAAAAATAATTAACTTGGATTAACCAAAAATTTTACAAATAAAGATATGTATATTTATTTGATTCCAATTTTAGTTAATTTAAACCATAACTCTAATTGGATCTCTATAATAGAAAGAGTAACCCACAAATTTGGCTAAGGAGAACCACACACTATGGTTTCATACTAATTCATGATTACAAGAATAATGGAATTTTTAAAGTATTTTAATTGATTCCAACATTGAATGAGAATAATTAGAATATGTTAGTGTTGACCTTGAAGTGTTATAATTGTTTTTGAAATATCTTTATGTGATTTTTAATTCTTTTAATTGATTAGAAGATGTTTTGAGTTTATCTGAAGACGTTAGAAATTTTGGGGATAGGGAAAATAGGAAATTTATTATATGTTTTAGATTCATTATAACTCTATATAAAAAATATGGAAATGTGATATTAACATGAGATTCATATTAGAATCTGTAAGATTAATTTTTACTATGTAATGGTATATTTAGAAAGGCATGACAATTCTGTAAGTGTTATTTAACACTTCACATGATTTTTCTAACTCTCTACATGAGACATTTATAGGATCGTAAGTGCCAATAGAAAAATTCATAAGAGTCATTAGAATTTTTGTAGGATTCATTAATGTATTTTAAAGAGTCATTGATAAAATAATTAGAGTTATCTAGGTTCCATATGATCAATTTACCCTTATGATGATACTGCTACAATGGAGAGATAAATGAATTAAATTCTGAATTTTTATGTTTCATTTTAATCCAACAAAATATCACTTGAAGTAAAAAATAGAAATGTAAGTGAAATAAAAAGTAAAGCATAATATCCATTTTACTCATACAAAATTGTATATATAGGTAAATTTATAATATTATCTCCTTAGTGATTTTTTTTGAAAAGTTTAGAAATTAAAATGGTAAGATGTAGTGAAAATGTTGAATATTAATTAATATAATGATGTTTATTAAATTGATTAAATCTGAGTAGTTAGTATTTTTCACCATGATGATATATGTCACACCAAAAATACAATTAATGGATTTACCAACCAAAACCATTTTAGTGAAATGAATGAAGATGGTCACCAATAAAAATGTTCTAGAATAATAAAATATACATATATTTGAAATATTTTATGTGATCCTTATTAAATAAATACTCAATTATTTTAATTTAATCATAGAAAATAAGGGTATTATTATTTATGTAGTTTGATCTGAGGGACATGGAGGATATACCCACATGAATTGTTAAATGACAAAATTTTTGGAGGATCATGTTTTACAAATCCTTTAAGAGAATATTCTAGATTGTGAGATCTCAATTAATTTAATGAATTAAATTATTCTAGAATATTCATATATCTCTAATTAAGGGGGAACATATTGGATTAGAATATTAGGTACTAGAATTGATAAATATAATTAAAATAATAGATAAAAAAGATATTTAAGTTGAGAGATTAGAAGTAATCATAAAAAACTTGTAGGGTCCATGTTATTAGTAATTAAAAATTTAGATGTAGAACATTGATGTTATGCATGAAGTGAGCAAGGATAAATGATCCGATTCAAACAATGATATCAAAAAGACAAAATTTCTTATTGAAACACCTCAATATTTTAGAATATATTTCTCTTTAAATAATTTTATTTCTTCAATATCGTTGGTTATATACAACATTGAGTTTAAACAAACCATGATATACTATTAAAATATTATTATGCGACAATTATCACCTAACCATTGTTTTGGTGGGTATGAATATGGTAAATGGATTATGAAAAAACATATGGTTATATATGTATATAATTAATTCCTTGGTTATTAATTAATTATAATAAAATAAAAATCATTTGAAGATAAAGTTTTTTCTTAAACACTATTTGTATGAGCGATAGATATTTTTATCTTAATTAAATTAATCACTATTTGTGAATGATTCTAATTAAATGTATATATTATATATTTAAAAAAACTTTCCAAAATTTATTAATATTTTATCTAAGAATGGGATAAGAAAAAAAAATTATTCTTAAAAATATTTTTTCTATCTAAAAATCATTTTTAATTGTGTTTTTCATATTTAGTTTTAAAATTAATTTATAACAATTTTATAAATCGAATTTTGAAAATTTTATTACATATTTGGAATCAAGAGGTCTAGTTTTTATAAATAGTTCCCTTTATTTTTGGTTAATAGGAATAGTAACCATAGCCAAATTCTTATTGGATGATTTTAATTCAACCCTTACATGTTTAGGCTTGAAATGTATTTTTTAATGGACACTTGTCCATGAACATGAATTACATAATATTTAAAGTAAATAAAGTTACAAAATGACACTCTATTACTTTAAATATGTATTATGTGTCCTCATATAAGATTAATTAAATTTATAAATGAATATAAATATATAGTTTTTGATTAATAAAATTATATTCAACATGGAAATTTATTTTTAATTTTTATTTATTAAATAATTATCTTAAATGTTCTCATAATGCTAATTAAACAATCATTAAATTAATATAAAAATGAAATAAATGATTTAAAAAATATGAAAAGTAATATTATTTGATTCATTTATGCAGTTCCACAAATTGTTTAGAGAAATAAAAAATATTAGTGATGTGTAAAATTATTATATTCAAATTCCAACTTTTTCTTTATAAATTTTAAGTAAAATTAAATAAATAATATTGAACGTAACATTAATGATATTTTACAAAAGTAATATTGTATTAAATTGTTGATAGAGGATAAGGTGGATATGATATGGTCTAAAATATTATCAATTGACCATTTATGAACTGAATTTTATATTATATGTAATATTATAACCCTATAAGAGTAAAAAACAAGTTATCATAGTTATGGATAAAATTGTTTAACCAAGTGGTTAAGCTTCAAATAAGGTTTAAAACGACACAAAAACCTTTCCAAATTTTATTGAATAATGGGATTTAAAACCATACCACTTTATCTTTAAATCCTTATAAATTTGTGAAAAAATCATTGAGATTAACCTTTTTATAATTTAGTTTTTTACGAAATCGCAAGAGTGATCCTCCACTCAATTATAATAGTCCCACTCCTTTCTCTTCTTCACACCAATTTGATAATTCTAGATTAAACATACCATGAAAAAAAGTTCCTTATAACCACTATTAGACACATTAAACTAGTTCTATAATTCCTAAAATACCAACCCGATGATCCTTAAAACAATATATGAAGGTGTTATTTTAAAGAAGAGGTAATCTCCATAAAAGATCAAGTTATTTTAATTATTATTTTACCTCGTCTAAACTTGTTATATTATACAAAAAGTAATAAAATAAGTATAATAAATACACTAAAATTTTATTATGGTTATTGAAACACCATTATTCACCCTTTTTCCATCAAATAGTAGGTTAGGGTGTTTCTCATGTATATGTTTCACTTACCATCTCCTCATAGAAATACAATTAAATTTATGTCACCATATGGGATAAATGGTTATAATTATGGGTTTAATGATTATTTATCATAATTATGAATTAGTTATACTTATTTAATTATGACATCTCATATACCATATTACTTTCCAATCCATTGTAAAATAATAATGCAGCTCGTGCATATGTGTGAATTACAACCACCACGAAGCGATGCGAATTATTTTCATTTCCATTTCAATTAGAAGAAAATAAGTATATATTTAATTAATATTAATTATTTATTTTATAAAATAATTATTTTTTAATGGTGAATTATTATTTACCTTTCTTTCGTTAAATCTTTTGAAAAGTGAAAAAAGCAGTCATGCATAAGTACAACCTACTGTCTCCATGAATAGTGCAATTTATTTTACCATCTATAAAATTTATGGATGACTATAAATATGTATATATTGAATATATATTATATTTATATTATAATTAAAATTATGAATATGATAGAACCAAGATTAAATTAAAAGTTTAAAAACTTCCAAAATAAAACATATATGAAAAATGAATAAGGTATTACCCAGAACAGTTATTTTAATAAAGAATTATTAATAAATGAGTGATAAAAAGTTATAAGTAAATCATATATGGTATGATATATATGAATAAGGTTCCAGAATATATATATATAAAATATCTGTATTTATTATACAGTAGTTTTAAACTTGTATGAAGGATGTCAGACCTAAGGCAAGGGATTTTCGTCTCACTTTTACTTCTGTAAGACACATTCCATATTCACCACTTATTTATTTTATGTGTTGTATATACTACCCATGAATATATTTTATGATGATTATTATGAAGTTTATGTTTATATATATATATCCATATAATGTTATTTCTTACATGGGGATTATGAATTAGATGATACAAAAGTAGTAAGGGTTTTAAGATACAATCTCATTATTTATTGGGATTATTTATGATTAAGTTTACTATTATGAATTATTATAATATATCTATAAATAAACTCATAACATTCTTATAATATGATTATTTACTGAAATTAAAATTTTTCTCTCATTTTCCTCTCTTTAAGTACTCAAGAGACTGAAAGTTTGTTTTTAAGGAAAATCAGTTTTCTTTCTCTCTTTTGTCAAAAACCATTTCTCTTCCATGTCCATGTTTTATAAAAATGTTTTCAAGAAATTTTTTTCTATTATAATTTTTTTTAAATTCATTTTTACCCATATTTTTATTTTTTCATAATATGGTTTAAAATTATTCTTTTTTATTTTTTGAATGAAGTACTTTTTGAATTTTTAATTTTTTTTGAAATAAATTTTATTTTTAACTTATAAAGTATGAAAATAATTTCCCCCCATTAGGAACACTCATTTATTTGAAGATTACTTAATAAATTTTCAATTTTCTTTCTAATTAATTTATTTTCCTTAATATTTGATAAATTTTTCAGTTTTAAAAATGTTATTTCCAAAAGAAAATGGTATTTTCCTTATGGAATGTTCCAATTAACATTTTAAATACAATTTTTATATAAAATAAAATACTTTGATGTTAATTAAGTATTACTAGGGATATGATATGATGTTATCATCCTTATTATTTCTCTGGATGGGTGATAGTTATATTGAAAAAATGATTATGAAAATAATTCCTTTTCCATGGGATATTATATGATGAAATGATGTAATATTTATGAAACCCATATCTTTTCCATGGGATATTCTATGATGAAATGTTTATGAAAACAGTTTATTTTCATGGTTTCTGAAATGATGAATTTTTTATGAACTTCTTCCATACATATATATTATTATCATTATGTGATGGGTGAGATTAGGATTATATATCCCTCCAATTAATTGGGTAAAGATTGAGATCTCATTAGATAAATAGGACTAGAATGAGTAGTGAACCTAGTTTAATAAGGGATTCTATCTACCATGTTTTTCTTGGAAGTGAACCTTGAGGACTATGATGGTTTTGGGAGTGGACCCAATCCAATATTATTGTCAAGGAGTTGATCCTTGAATACTATGTAAATAATTTTCTATGCTTATGTTTATGACTCAAACTTATGTATTATGAAAAATTTATGTTCTAATAGATTATTTTATTTTATTCTTTTATGATTAATGTATTATAAACTACCATGATTTATTATATAACTCAAGATTATGATCTATGATACGCAGGGTATTATTTTTAAATACTTTCTCATGTTATCATACCCATATGATCTTGTTATTCTCAAGTGAGTATTGATTTATCCCTTGTTTACCCTTATTGAGCATTTGAGTCCACCCAATCTTATGTTTCATTAATCTATGTTATGAATAATGATTTGATGTATGATATGTATAATGAGGTTGATAGTTATGTTGAACTTAATGGGAGACACTAATGAACAAGTTATTTGTGTTCCCCAGTTTCCAAATATATTGGACCTATAAGATTCTAGAACAGATAGTAATGTTATGTAATAAATACTCATCTAATAAGATGTAATATATAGGTATATAAAATTATGGGTCTATATAGTTGGCATCTGAGTAAGGTTTAGTTATCCTTTAGAAACTAGGATGAGAAAACATTAATGAGAACCCAAGGGATAAGTCTAAGTATACAACAACATCATAATGTTTTGATAATAATCATGAATGACATTGGTTAAACCTAAGGTGTCATAGATATCGGAGAATGTGTAATGATTTTTACTTCCTATGAATTATTTTTCATGAGTATGTGGTTTTACACTAGGATTATTATTTCTCACACTATTATCATTGGTTTTAGTCAATCGTTAGACACTAAAGTAATCATGTTAATACTTAATTTTACAGACAATGCAATGATTGTACTCCTGAGATATCATTTTTAATGGGAGTAGTAATGAAATATGTTGTTTACAAGTTTATTCATATTTCTCAATATATGAATCATGCTGAGATTCCAAAAAAGAAAAATATTGATTAACATTATTTTGAGTCCTTCATGAGGAACAACTGCATTCTTTAAGCAGGTTTTCTAATCCACAAGTTGCTAAGAAATTGATCAATACCCTTAAAAAGATATTTTATGTTCTCTAGTGTTAAAAATTGAAAACGTTATTTTGGATGTCTATCATTTATAAGGAGAAGCAGATCAATGGTGGAATATTTTCATGAATATGAGAAAATTAAAATAAATTTACTCACTATAGTGGGATGAGTTTAATATATTGTTCTCTAATAAGTACATTCCTCATATTATTCATATGATAATAGAGAATTAATTACTTAAGATAAAAAATATAGATGAATAATCCATTATTATCTGTGAGTAAAATTATACAAGTTTTTGTAGGTACGCTTCTTGTATTTTTAACGAACCTAAAAGTAAGGTTGATTGATTCTTCAATGCCTTAAAACTAGGTATCCAAAGGGAATTATCCGTAAGAGGTTTTAGTTGCTATGAATAAATAATTTTATGTATTATAAAGGTTTAAATAGATATTCTAGTTACTTATCTATCCCATGGTTGAGATTAGAAAATAATATGGAATTAAATAAAACTTATAAATAGAATTGATAGAGGAAGATGTCGATTCATTTATGCTCATTATGTGAAAGGAAAAATGAAACAAAATATCTTATGGGTACTAGTAAATGTTATAAGTATGGAAAAAAGGTCATAAGGAAATCAATTTATAAAATGAAAAAAAAAGTTAGATAATATTTAAATATAGAGAAATCTCCAAAAAATACACCACCCATACTCCAGTGTTTTAAATGCAAGGTGTATGGGAACTATGGTAACTGTTCTCAAATACGAAGGATACTATTAATGATTAATGTTAGTAACCTCTTAATCCAAGAGAAAAATAGAAATATCATGTAAACACTATTTATGATTAAGGGAATGATAATAGTGTGGTGAAATATATACTTACTATCCACTATATAACTAATAATATCTTTTTTGACTACAGTTATCACCACTCTTTTATATCAATGAATATTCTATGGGAATAAAAACACAATTATTTGAGTTTTAATTAATAGTGAAACCCCTAATGTTATGATGATAACATATCAATTCTACGATTCTTATCTGGTTGAATATTTGGGGAATCTGCTTCCTGAAAATCTTATTATTCTCCCTGTAATAGAATTTTATATAATTTTGGTCATACATTGTCTTTCATTACATAAATTTTAAATCAATTACTATGGTAAGAAATTTATGTTTGATATTATGAACCAACATATGATTATATATTGGTGAAACAAAAAATACTATCTTATAATGGAAATCACATCCGTTATATAGGTTTTGATTCTTATACAAACTGATTGTTTATCTCAGACGGATAGAGAGAAACTCAACAACAATTATATTCCTATTTTATTGGATTTTGTAGATGTATTTCTAGAAGAAATTATTGGTCTTTAACCATACCATATTTTAGTTCTCAATATAACTCATACTTAGTTCTTGAAATATTTCAAAAACAATATATAGAATGACCCTGATTGAATTTCATGAATTGAAAAAAATAAGCTTCAAGAGAATTCTGAAAATGGATTAATTTAGAAAAGTGAATCACAATGAGGTGAAGTGTTTCTTTTTGTTAAAAATAAAGAAGGATCAATGTGACTCTGTATTGATTATAGGGAACTTAACAAGATCAAAATCCATAAAAGTATCATCTACCATTTATTTATGACTTTTTGATCAACTCTGTAGAGCTCAATACTATTATAATATTGAATTTCATTCTAAAAATCATCAATTATTCGGTAAGAAGAATGATATTCCCAAGAAAAAATTCCATACAATGTAGTATTCCATGAATTTATAGTGATGTAATTTGGTGTTACTAATTCCCCCTATATCAACATGGATTTAATGAATAATGTATTTAGATATTAACATGATTAGTTTGTGGTGGTACTTATAGATGATATTATTATATACTCAAAGATTAAGAAAGATAATAATAATTATTGAATAATTGTGTGGAAGTCACTAGGTAAGGATAATATTTATGAAAAATTTACTAAGTGTGAAAATTTTATTCAAAATATTTTAGTTTTGGCTTATAAAATCCCAAGTGAGTGTATATCAGTAGATAATTAAATGAAATATGTTTTTGAAAATTGTCCTAGACCAACCACTATGATTGAGATCCATAGTTTTCTTGGTTGTGATGGATATTATAGTCTCTTTGTGGAGAATTTCTCATGAATGTAAAATCCTCAAAAAAACTTAACTCAGAAGGGAGATAAGTTTCGTTGGAAAAATTAATTTAAATAAAGTTTAAAGTAAGTAAAGATGAGGTTAATAAATGAAACTTTACTTAATTTATCCTATAGTGGAGAAAGATTTTTAATATTTAGTGATTCATTGATAAAGGTATTTGTATGAGTTCACATGTAGAATGATACAATGATAGCTTATTCCTTACACTAATTCAAGGTTCATGAGAAAAATTACCCAAATAATGATTTAGAGTTACCAGTGGAATTTTTTTTCATTATAGTTATGTATAAATTATATTTATATATAAAGGTGTGATATATATTCTAATCAAAAAAATTTAAATTATATTTTCACATAGAAAGAGTTGAATATGCATCTGAGAAGATGGTTGTAGCTGATTAAAGATTAAGACTGCTCAATACATTACCACCATAAGAAAGTAAAAAAGGAAGCTAATTCCCTAATTCAAAAGGATAATTATTGATTATCTATGATGAGTATCACAAATTATACAATATTTCTAGATTTAAAAAGGATGTATCTTGAAATCATTAAAGAAGGGGAATAATATTATCTTTCTCAAATGCGTGTTCAACTATCTATCCCAGTGAATATTAAAGTGGCGTAGAAGGGTGATTTTGAGACATAAAAATAATGTAAGAAATGTTCCTAAATTGAAAACATGATTTAGATGGAATGATAAGGTTCATGATCTATGTATCTATCCCATAAACACAATATTTGAAGAAGGATCTATTGGATGAGGCTCATAATTCATCATTATCCATTCATCCCAAAAGTATGAAGATGTATAGAGATATAGACGAGTATTTCTAGTGAGAAATCCTAAAGAGAGAAATTACTAAGTATGTATCTTGATTTTTAGTATTTAATCAAGTTAAGTATGGAAGATATAATTTTAATAGGGTGTTACAATCATTAAGAATACTAGAATATAAATGAAAAAACATCACCATGGACTTTGTAGTTGGAATCCCAAAAACTTTTAAGGGACATAATGCTGTTTATTTTTTTTATAACCTTAAGAATCAAAAAGAACTAATTTTCAATATATAATACTTCTCTATTGAGCATATTTCCAAAAATATACATTAAGGAAGTGTAAAAGTTGCATAGAGAACCACACTCTATTGTATCTGATTGGGATCTGAAGTTTACCTTGAAGTCCAAGTTATGTCTTTATATAACACCTATAAATTATAAAATTATAACATTTTATTCTATTGAGTATGTGACATGAATCATCGACCTTAAAAAAACTTGTGAAATATATTTCCTTAAATCTAATTCCTTCAATATCTTTAAAAACATGCAACCCTTTGTCTAAGTGAACTGTAATATGGTATACTGTTATAAAATAGTCATTAAAGTAGAGGGTATGAATAATACTAAATAAATTATAAAAAGAATCTATTTTACACATGTAATTTTATTTTTATTTTTATCTATTTATTAGGAATAAAATAATAATTATTTGAAATAAAAATTATGGTTTTCTGAAAAACTATATTTTTTTATAAAAGGTGGTTTAATCACTCTTTAATCGCATAATTTAAATTAAATATTCACCAGTTTTAGAAAAATTATTTGAATAAAAGAACTTCATTTTTGAAAACAAAATATAAAAATTATCTTAAGTTTATTTCTTGGATTTTTTTTAAAATATTTCATTTTTTGATGGATAATGAAAAATAAAGAATTTTAATTAAAAATTATATTTTCATTCAAATTATTTATAATTTTAAATAATACTTTTAATTGGGTTTAAAGTGAAATTAGTAAAATTATGTATAAATTAATCAAATTTAGTTCATTTTAATCATTTTTATGTTTAATTTTGATATACACACTTTGCGAACTTTTAAACATTTTCTCTTTAAAAACTCGCTTTCTCTCTGCATTTGTGCGACTAAATTTAAATTAAAAATTTCCAATTATGTGAATTTAATTTGTAAAAATAGATTCTATATTTTTAATGATCATAATTTATAATTTTTAATAAATTTAAAAATACTTTTACCAAATTCATAGTGAAAACATTAAAAATCAATTATCATGGGTAACGTAAAAATGGGTTTATCAGGGGTTAAACTAAAAAGATAAGGGTTAAAACCACTTAACAACCTACCCAAAACCCTTTTATGGACATATTTCGACTATATATCATATATTTCAGATAATTAATTATATTGGAGGCTATTTTCATGATAAAAACATGGATATTATTAAATATTTTTAAACAATACAAGTGTTCCACTCACCTTACATATAAAAGACACCCCCTATCTTATCATCTTCAAACATTCAAACACTTTTAATTTATACATATCCTGAAAAAATAAATTTTAAAATTTCCTCCTATCATAATATAATAGTTATTTTTCAATGAAATACATCCATGGAAGGCTTTTTTGTGAACCTAAGGAAGATACTCGAAGAAGAGGTAACGTTATTAAACGAGCATTTTTATTTTATTTATTCCCCACCTCCATAAATTATTTTTAAACCATTATTACACATTAAAATAATTATATTCCATATAATGAGTTGTTTTAACTTAATGAAATGACCTAACACCATCCACACTTCCAACAAATGGGTTACAAAATCATTATTCATGTGTACGACAGACTACCACCTCACAAACTAATGTCATTCGTTTTTCAATTACCACTATTCACAATTGGGTATGATGATATATATAAAGCATATATATGATATTTATAACATTAATATAAATTTTTATTCATTATATAATATAAATATTTTTTATTTTCTATCCCATAAGGGATACGATAACCTTGCTCATATGAACGAAGGACTACCGACTCATGAAGTGATGTGATTCATCTTTCAATAACGCTTTACATGGAATTTAATAAGGATAATGTTTATAAATACATGTGTTATTCATGAATAATTATTATATTAATTTCATATTTATCATTCTTAAAATATAAAATATCATTTCCTTCTCACTCACTTAAATATGATAATTTGGTTCGTGTACGTGTGGACAACAACCTTCATGAAGCGATGCGACTCCCATTTTATCACCACATCAAATGTATTATATATATATATGTATATTTAAATAAATAATATTTTAATTATTATATTATTATAGTTATTGAAATATAAAACATCACATTTTTACCTTTCCAAAATTATTATTGAAAAATGGAAACCTTACTCATGTGTAATTACGACCTACCGTCTATATGATTGTAACATAGTCCATTTTTCATAACATATTTCATGAATAGTTTTAAAAGTATAATTGATAAAAAAATATGATAATTATTTCATTATTATTATTCTTTATATGGTTAAACTATATAATATATTCAAGAATTGTATCTTTCATGACAAAACACACATGAGAAAACAAGACAATTAACACCCAAAATAATGAAAATAATAAAAAATGTCAACGAACAAGTGATAAAATGGTGTAAAAGGATAATATATGATATTATAAATATTAATATAGTTCTAAAATAAGTTAATAACATGTTTCAAAATACTATAAATGAGGTTGAATCAATTTCAATCAAAAGGAAGTGCGAGGTAAGGGATTTTGCCTCAATTTCATTTCATTAAGGAATATTGTAATATTATAAACCTAATTTCTTTAATACAATGTATATAACAATTATTTAACATGTAATATTACAATTCCTTAATAATTAAAATTATTTTAATTTTTAATTTGAATTATTTCATCTAAATTGATTTTGACATAAATGTTACTAAGTGGTAAAGGATTGCATCACTCAATTTCCTTTTATTGGGTTATATTACTTATTCATCATCATTTATATTCTAATATTATCTATGAAATAACTTTTTATTACTTTATGTTATATTTAAACTTTATTTATGTAGAATTATATTTTATAGACATAATTAATTCATTGATTAATTGTCACTTAATTGTTATGATCATTTTAAGAGTTTATTTCACAATCGCATTCTAATCGAGAATGTTTTTTCTTAAATTTTAGTTGAAGGAAATAATTTAAAAATTTCTTGATAAACCCATTTAATTTTTATACTCTATTTATTTATGATATTAACAAGTTACATTACTATTTCCCATCATTTGGTACATAAAATAATTCATAAATGTTTTTTAATAAAATCTAACTTCATTTCTATTTTTGGCCAACTATTAGTTTTTTTTTCAAAACCATGTTCTCTAAAAATGTCATGAAAAATTTTATTATCCTTTTTAAATATATTTTTCCCTGAATTTTTTACACATTTTTTCTTTTTAATTTTTTTTTCAAAGGAATATTATAGTCATTTTCCAAAAAAGGCACTTTTTAAACCTCTTTATAGTTTAAATGGAATTTTCTTTTAACTTCCACTCCATGTAAGGTCTTACTTTACTATATGACCATCATTTATTTGAAGTGTACATTGAATGTTTTCAAGGTTATTTTTAATGAAAATGTTTTTTCTTAATACTTTAGAAATTAACTGTTTTTAAAAATTATTTTCATGGAAAAGGGTTTTCAAAATGTTTAATGTTTTGAAGAGTGATTTTTAAAATGAATAATATATTTTCAGCAAGAATGTTTTTGAAGATTTTTTTATGGTATTTTGATTTATTAATTAAAATAAAACTTAAATTTAAATATACTACATTGGGGATATATATTATTGACACCATCCTTATTCTCCCTCTATATTGTTTATGATTATTTTGACCAAGGATAGTATTGATACTCACTTAATTCATTCATTTTTGTTGTCAATAACATTACCATGATATTATTTAAATGGAATGTGTGTTATGTTTTTTACCTTTCTGTGTTGATTAAGTTCACTTATTCTTAATTGCTTCTATCGCACTTAATAATTTCTGAGTATTTGTGCTCAAAATTAATATTTTTACTTTTCTTAATATTCTATTAAGTGTAATATGATTGATATGGAAGGATTTTATAGATGGAATAATGTTATTATTGATTTTTTTTCAAATTTTGTTTTTATATGTAATTCAAGTATCAAGTATTTATCTTTTTTACAAATATTACAAAACTATTTCGTCCTCAATGATGTGATTCATTGCAACTTATTCCAATGTACCAAATAAGAAATTAACTCTAGGATACTAGGGTCATAGTCTCTATATTTGGTATCTAAATAAGTTTAGTATAAAATTTGTGAACCATTTTTAGGAAAACATAGATTAGGGAACATAACCCTATAATAGACCTTGAGGATAATTATAGAATAACATCCTAATGTTTTTTAGGTAATGGTTATGTGTTTTTTAGTTAAAATATATCCAAATCTATATACTACATATATACATGGTTCTAGAATAGATATACCTATGGGTAATAACTTTGGAAAGGGAGCACTGGGTTTGACTCAATCATTACCCAGCACGTGAAAATGGGACTTATTTCGAAAAATACTTGATACTTCTAGGGGATATTATTAGGATAATTAAAATTTTATTTACAAAAAATTATTACATATTTGAATTGGTGTTGAAAATAAATGACCTTAATAAACCAAAGGTGTCTTATATTTAAAATAATGTGTCATGATTTGGAAATACTATAAATGATTATATGGGTATTACACTTGGAGTATTTTTTCTCACACAATGTTTTTTGGGATTAGTCAATGGATATAACATGAAGAAATCATATTAACATTGAATATCATGGATAAGTCGGTGAAAATTATAAAAAAATTGGATGATGATTGGAGTGAAAAATATTGTGATTATTATTGATAAGTTTTCCTGAAATATGATTAACAACATATACCATAACCAACTACAAGACTCTCCAAAGAAGATAAGTACAGAGTTCACCAAGAGATTGAGTGATATATACCATGGAGGAAAGAATGATCAATATCTATCATGTAATAAATGTGAAAGGATAATCATAGTAAACTATATACATGTAATGGTAAAATTATTTATTTTTGGAAAGGAAGGAAATAAAAGAAATAATTCCCAAGAAACAAAATGAAGAGTATGATGGAAAGAAAAAAAAATTATCATAGGGATCCATTTAAAGTTAATATTCTTAAATGTGGAGAACCTGAGAATTATCCAAGTCAATTCCCTATTTTAAAGGTGGAATCATATAACTAGTAAGGACCCATTACGAAGTAAAATAGATGATGTATTTATGCATTCAGATTCAAGAATTAAATTTTAGAAGTATTTTTTTACCAATTTTATTTTACTAATAAGAGTAATTAAACATATAACAATTTTGTTTAATTTTAGAATCATATGTACAATCATTAACATAAGAGTTATGGATACCATCATGGGTTATGAGTATATAATTGATCATAATTTTAATGTCTTAAACACCATTTTTGGGTTTTATGTGATGGGAGTTTACCAAGATCAAGGATATTTTGTGTGAAATTTATGGCAATAGAACACATTGTATTAGTATATGTTTGAGTGAAAATGTTATTTAAATAGTAATTCCTTTACATTTTATATAATTAAGTTCAAAGGTATTGATAACCATCAGGGTTAATATGATCATTTCTGACATTTTAATAATAGTCAAATAAGATTATTTTACTATGTGGGAAAAAATAAATTGCATAGAAAACTATAGTAAAAAATGTTATTTAATGATTAATTTTATTTCAAGGATGTAAATAATATTTTTTTGGGAACATTATAAGAATTATATTAGTGTATTTTATAAAAAGGAAAACCCATATGTTGTTGAAAACCCATCAAATATGTAAATACTATAGGGCATGAACCCAAAACTTAAGGACGATAAGATTTTAACAATTACAACTGGACTACGTAAAGCCCCGATTAATATGTCATTGTTTTTAGATAAATGATTTGATGAATAAACATTAATGATTAACTAGTGGTGTTAGTATTTAATTTTATTGATTGATGTATTATATTTGGTAACTAGTAATAACTATATTGGATTTAGAAAATTGTTAGAGATAGACAGAAAGAAGTTTCATGCTTTGATAGATCTTATAATATGTTAAAATTTAAATTTAATTCCTTTATCATAAAACAATTAAATTTTAGATATTCATTTTATATATTAATAGATGAATCAGAAAATGATCATTTCACAAAAAAGATCAAATTGTTCTTATGAAAGAGAAAACTATCAAATATATATTTCCTTATATTCTTAGACAATAAAATAATTACTAAAATTTAGGAAAATAATCTCGAAACAAAACTGTTATGATATTACCTTCATGCTTAATGAATCAAATATTCCATTAAATCATATCATATTTATGGTTTTGAGGCCCTTAACATTCCCTTTATCATTAAATTTCCTCTGATAAATTAGCTATATCACCCCCTATAATCATTTACTCTTTTCTTACTTGTCCATATCTTCAGTTTCCACCAATTTTATCATTCTTAGAAATTTATTTATGTTTTATTCCATATATCCTTTTTAAATACATTTCTATATTATTAAGAAGATATTTTATTACATATTTTTATGATGTGGGTTTTCAACAAAATAATTTTAAAATATCATACCCTTGATCACGAGGATCAAGTTTAAATTGAGAATACATTATTTATTCAAGGTGGGGAGAATGTGACACCCATAAATTTTAAAATAATAAAATTATATTTTATATAATATATTACATGAAACATTGATCTTAAACAGACCATGGAATATATTTCCTTAAATTTAATCCCTTTTATAGTTTTCGGACCATAAAACCCCGATTTTCAATGAAATGTAATATAGTATACTGTTATAAAATAGATATTTAAATTAGAGGGTATGAATATTAATAAATATATTATGGAAAATATATTTTTTAAAAATGTAAAAAAATAATTTTTATCTATTTATTATTAATTAAATAAAAATCATTATAATGATGAAGAAAGTTTTATAAAAACTGTATTTTTTTAAAAGATAGTGTAATCACTCTATGAAAATAATTTAAAACTAAAATTTAAAAGTTGTAGAAAAATTATTTGATAATATTAAATTAAAATTTTAAATGAAAATATAAAAATTATTTTAGTATTAATTTTAGTTATTTTTCTATAATATTTCATTTTTTGATGAATAGTAAAAAATACAGAATTTTAATAAAAAATTCCATTTTATTTTATATAGTTTATATTGATAAATTATATTTTTAATTGGTTTTAAAGTAAAAATATTTCAATTATTTATCAATTCATCAAATTTATGTAATTTTTAATTAATTTTGATATTGAATTCTAATATAAAAACATTGTAAACATTGAAACCTTTTCTCTTTAAAAAATAATTTTATCATTGTGTCTCGAAGAATATTTTTAAATTAAAAATTTCCAATTATAAGAATTATATTTGGAATAATGGATTCAATATTTGTAATTAGAATAATTTATTAAGTCTAATAAGTTTAACATAATTTTTGACCAAAATGAATATTGAAAACAGTAATAATTCATTACCACAGTTAAGGTAAAATTGGGTTTATAAGGGCTTAAACTTAAAGGATAAGAGAAACTATATATTAATAACTTATTCAAAACCCATTTTACAGATATATTTCTACCTTATATATACTATTATTTTTAATTACACATTTTGGAGGCTTTTGTAATGATAAAATGTTCATATTATTGAATCATTTTAAAAAATTAAATGTTTCCCACTCAACTCACTTATAAAATACCACACCTCTTCTCTCTACTTCACACCTTAAAGCCATTTGGTTCATCTAATAGATAAGAAAATAATTTTCTAAAATTAATCACCTATGTTTATAATCCTTATATTTGGTATAAATCCTTCGTGGAAGACTTTGGTGAATACCTAAGGAATACACTCGATGAAGAGGTAATGTCCTAAAATGACTATTTTTATTTCATTTCTTCCTCCAACTCCTTCCATATTTCTAAAACATGATTATATAATAAACTTATTATTTAAAATATAATTTTATATTTTTATGTTAAGTTCATGACCTACAACCATCCCCACTTTTACCAAATGGGTTACGAAATCATCATTCGTGTGTATTATGAACTGCCGCCTCATGAACCAATGTCATTAATTTTTTCCAAAACCACCATACATATGGATATGATGATGGATAAAAATTATATTTATTTTATTTATAAAATAAACATACCCATATAGAAATTATATCATTTTTTACTTTCCATTCCTTAGGGGATATGATAATGTCGATCGTGTGAACAATTGATTACCGCCTCCTGAAGTGATGTGATTTGTTTTCACTAATTCTTTACATGGACTATAATAAGGATAGAGTTAAAAAAATTATGGGATATAAATGAAATAATTATGATATTAATGAAATATTTATCTTTAATAAAATATTATATATCATATTCATTTCATTCGCTTAAAGATGATAACATCGTTCGTGTACGAGTGGACTTCCACCTTTACAAAGCGATGTGACTTTATTTTCATATCCAAACCACATGTATGATATATATGTATATTTAAGGAAATAATATGGTAATTATTATATTATTATAATTTTTAAAATATAAATCAGTACTTATGATCTTTTTATAATGATCATTGAAAAATGGAAATTCTATTAATGCAGACATACGACGTACCGTGTCCAAGATTGTAACATAATCCATTTTTTGTAACCATATTTAGTGATTTGTTTAAGAAGAATAATTTATGTAATAATTTTATAAGTATTCCATTATTATTATTTCTCATAAAATGAAACTATATAATATGTGAATGAACTGGATCTTTCATGACAAATACGCACGAGAAAATAAGGCAATTAGCACTAGCGATAGTGAATACGATAAAAGATTTTTACTGAATGGGATATGGGATGTTATAATAGGACCATATATGATATTTGAAATATTAATATGTTTTGGTATAAGTTAATTACATGTTTAAAACCACTATAATTGAGGTTAACTCATTATCATTCAAAATGAATATTGATGTGGGGGATTTTGTCTCATTTTCATTTCATTGAGAAATATTATAATGTTATGCACCAAATTTATTTTATATTGTTTATATAATAACCTTTTGACATGAAATATTATGATTTAATAATAATTCATGAAATTTTAAGTATCAATTTTAATTATTTCTTACAAAGAAACCACGTGGTATAGATTATCATAACTAAATTTCTTTTCGTTGGGTAATATTACTTCTTCGTAATCTTTGATATTCTAATATTATGTGTGAAATGACTTTTGACTATATTATATATTTTTTTAAAAATTTTATGTTTATTTATAGTTGATATAGATACTTTATTTATTGATTAATTCTCACTCCAACATTATGATCTTTAAAAGGGTTTATTTTACAATCTTATTCCAAACGAGATTGGTTATTCTTGAATTTCAGTTGAAGGAAATTATTTGAAAATTTTATAATAAAACCTTTAATATTATTATCCTGTATTTATTCATGATATATTAAAGTAATAGTACTTTTCCCCATTTTTTGTAACATAAAATAATTGATTACATGTTTTTAAGAAAATATATCTTCATTTCTCTCTTTGATTAGAGATATATTTTCTTCTAAAACCATTTTCTCTAAAAATGTTTTCGATTTTTTCAACCTTTTAAAAATGATTTATTAATGTAAATTTTAACCAATATCTCTTTTTTTTATTTTTCCAATGAAATCTTATTGATTTTTTTGATTAAGACACTTTTCTATACTTTTTGATAGTTTAAAAAGAATGTTTTTTTAACTTATAAGAAACTTATGAAATTATTCACTGATGTAATGTACCGGAACCGGGTGCCACACAACAGGTGCACCAAAAATGGTTGGTCACAGAACCTCAAGAACATTTCCTCAAACGCCAGAGGTTGGCGACTAGTAGCGAGGGCCTAAGACTGATATTAGGGAAACTTTTCCCTCATTTGTCAAAGTGCAGCGTAGTAGAATAAATATAAAAACACAAAAGCAGAAGCAGCGAAAAATATTATGCTAAAATGGACAAGGATACTGAAGTAAATAAATGACCAATAGTAACATATATGATGATGCAATATGTCCCTAATTCTAAGAAAGCATCCAAATAGGATACACTGCAATCTAAAATAATACAATAAAAGGTACAAGTATAACAATGTAAAACAAAATAGTACAACATGAACTTAGCAGCATTGCAAGCCTATGCTCGGTCCCATGCTCTCTTAATCCTATACAACAATCATGTACCTGTATAGGGACTCTTTCCCTTATTAACACCTGTAAAAATATTATCAGTTTGGGCCTAAGACATGACCCAAATAGGGTGTGAGAAATAAATCCCAGTAGGCAGCCACCAAAGGCCCATGCCCAACTATTAGTGAAAATGTGCAACAATAGTCTGCAAGAATGAAATGCAGTAAAATAGGAAGTACTCAAAATTAAACATTCCTACTAGTTATATTGCCATTTTAATAATTATTTAACAATTCTAAGCCTCTTCTTTATCTTGGTAGGTACATCGTAATAAATTACCACAGCGAATATTCAAAGATAACATTGTCCTCAGACATGAAAATCCTTACCCTCAGGTAATCAGAATCGAACCCCATAGGTGACTTCCCTCAGTCATAATGAATATTTCCCTAAGGCATACAAGATTTTTCCCTTAGGTATGGAAGCTAGTGCCCTCAGACATAAGGAATGTTTCCCTCAGGCTAAACAAAACACTTACCTCAGGCATTCCATAGAAAAAACAAGTAACCGAGATGAGACCAATGCACAAAAAAGAAATTCATATATATTTCCTCTCATGAAAACTGAAAATATGCTATAATCAAGTCATACCCATGGGCATTCTGACCAAACAGCTAAACAAGGGAACTGCACCCTCGGGGTGGCCCTGGATCAAAGCAACGATCCCAAATAGCAGTTTATACCTATTCATTAGATTACCTAAGCAATTCTAGTTATCAAAACAGTCAAATTCTTAGCCATACAACACCCCGAACATGCATGTGTGGCACAATGGTACACAAAAACAACTCCACGGTTGGAATTAAACACAAGACCACCTACCTCAATCTCCTCAGATCGCTATACTTAAAAGGTACCTCCCGAAACAACCGAGAACGATGTAGATCTGAGATAAACATTTACTGGTTCATACTCAAATAAATTCCCTTAGGGAATTAATTGGAAGGAGAGGTTCATGAAGAGAGAATATCTCACCCGTGCAGTTCAAACGAGATCGTCGACGAAGGAATTGGAGTCTCGGTGTGCGATCAAGAGATCCTCTAAGTCCCGACCTCCTCTTCCACAGCTCCCATTGAGTTCTATGCCTCCTCTACTGAATGAGGAGGCTACTTCCAATTTTTAATGAAAAAAAAACTACATAGTGTGTACACTCAAGTACATGGCATGTAATTTCCATTTTTTAACTATTCCTCTGGAGGCCACTTTCCCCCACCTCACTGTTCATCTATCGACTTGATTACACGGCATGTATTACTAAGTACACGACATGTACTATCATTCCTCTGGAAGCTACTTTCACTGCCTTACTGTTCACCTGTCGACTGATTAAACGACGTGTATTAATAAGTACACAACGTGTAGTTAGTTTTTACACCCTTAATCGCCGAAAATCCTACACACCCTATATTCTAATCCTATATGGCCAAAATACATGGCGTGTACCTATAAATTTTGGATTTCCCCCCATTTTCCTTATTTTATCAAAAACATTAAAGGAACAGGGAAAGAAGAAACCCATACCTCAAGAAGAAAAACAAGGTTCTTACAAACTTCCCCCCTTAAAGAAATTTTTCTCCGAATTTCCCTTCCAAGGGTGGTGAAGATAAAACAGAGAACAACTCTAGAAACTGAGCACGTACATCGGTCTCTCGCTCCTAGGTTTCATCCTACACTCGGCCGTGCTGCCATAGTACCTGTATGAGAGGAACTCACCAGCATCGGAGAACCTTCATGCTTCTATCAACAATACGAATCAGATGTTTCTGAAAGGATGCATCTACCTGATGCTCAACCTCCCGAGGCTGAAAAATAAGAGACATGTCTGAGTGATAATGACATAGATGAGATATATGGAAGATGTTGAGAATGGATCGATGCCTCTATGGTATCTACAACTGATAGGAAACCGAACTGACTCTCTCCATAATCCCAAACGAACCTACATACCTTGGTGAAAGTTTAACCTGTCTCCTTGTCTGCCTGTGTCCCATCCTCGGTGAAACACACAAGAAAACCTGATCCCCAACCACGAAATTCAAGGGTCGTCTATAGTGATCAGCATAAGATTTCTGATGAGACTGTGCAGTATACATTCACTTATGAATCAACTGGACTTGCTCTGAAGTCTCCCGCACGTGATGTGGTCCTAGTAAAGCTGCCTCACCTGCCTCCAACCAGCACAAGGGTGATCAACATGAACTACTATATAAAGCATCATAAGGTGCCATCTCAAAATTTTCATAAAAACTATTATTGTAGGACAACTCGACCAGGGGTATGTGCCTCTCCCAAGAGCCCTCAAATTCTAGGACACATGCACACAACATGTCCTCTAGCACCTGTATTATATGCTCTGAATGGCCATCAGTCTGAGGGTGGTAAGTTGTGATTAGATGAACCTGTGTACCCTGTTCCCTCTAAAAACTATGCCAGAAGTGAGACATAAAATGAGTGTCCCTATCTCAAATGATATAACGATGGACCCCATGAAGACGTACTACCTCTCAAATATACATCTTCCCGAGCTCATCAACACCGATGGTCTCCTTGATCGGAAAAATGTGAGCTACCATCGTAAGTCTATCCACAAAAACCCATATAACATCATTTCCTCAAGGTTACCTCGGCAACCCAGTCACGAAGTCCATCAAAACATCATCCCATTTACACTCCGTAATGGGTAACTGTTGTAACAGTCTGGCTATCCTTTGATGCTATACCTTCACCTACTGATAGGTGGAACATCTATTAACAAAACTAGCTTCTTCTCTTTTCATACCTAGCCACCAATTCTGATGTCTCAAGTCACAGTACATTTTGGTAACTCCAGGATGCACTGCCCAAGCAGAATCACAAAATTCCCGCATCAACTCCTCGCCTATATCCCCTGGAACCCACACTCATCCATGGATACACAGTACCTCATCATCACCTATCATCCAACTGAGAGGAGGGTCCTCACATTACATCGACTCACGTAGAACTAGGCCTTCCGAATATGATAGATGTCTCATCCCCAATATATCTAGGAGGGTAGAAGTCATAGCTAAAGATGAAAGATAGGATCACCCCAGACTATCGTGAACCTCTAAATGCATCTCATAGAAAAAAGCCATCAGTTGCCACTCGCCACTAGCCTCTTGCACTACTTGTATCTGAGTCCTTATACTCAGTGAATCTGCTACTACATTACCCTTACCAGGTGTATAGGCAAGCTCAATGTCGAAGGACTGAAGGTATTCAACCCACCTTTATTGTCTCAAATTAAATTCTTGCTGAGTAAAGATATATTTAAGACTTTTGTGGTCCGTAAACACTGAACAATGTTCTCCCAAGAGATAATGTATCCAACAACGTAATGCACGAACAATTATAGCCAACTTGAGATCATGCGTCAGGTAATTCCACTCATGTGGTCTCAACTACCGAGACCCGTATGAAAATGCTCGATTACACTGCATCAACATTGCTCCCAGCATAATACCTGATGCATCACAGTAAATTGTATATCTCTTCCCTTTCTCTGGAATTATTTGGACTGGTGCTGATTTCAACCTTCCCTTTAGCTCTTGAAAGGCTGTCTCACATTCTTCTGACCAAATGAACTTCACACCCTTCTTAGTCAAACCCATAAATGGTGCTACTAAGTAGGAGAAGTCCTGTATAATGTGCCTGTAGTAACCAACTATCCCCAAGAAACTCTGTATTTCAAACACATTCTTAGGATGCTCCCTAGAAACTACTGCTCTCACTTTCTCTGGGTCTACCGCAACTCTTACCTCTAAGATAATATGACCTAGGAAGTGTATCTGGTCTATCCAAAAGTGAAACTTTGAGAGCATAGCATATAACTGATGCTCTCTCATTTTACTCAGTATGATCTCAATATAGATGGCATGGTCGTGTCAAGTGTGAGAGTACACCAAGATATCATCCACGAAGACTACCACAAAAGAAACCATCTATGGGTAGAACACACATTTCATCAGATCCTTGAAAACTGCTGGGGCATTTTTGAGTCCAAATGGCATGACTAAGTACTCGTATAGACCATATCTACTCCGAAAGGATGTATGAGGTATGTCCGATGGTCTAATGCGCAACTGATGATATCCGGATCTCAAGTCAATCTTTGAGAACACTCATGATCCTCTTAGTTGATAAAAGAGATTATTAATCCTTGGTAAGGGATATCAGTTATTAACTGTCAATTGGTTCAGCTTCTGATAATCCACATCGAGTTTGAGGGTACCATCTGCCTTCTTCGAAAATAGGACAGGCGAACCCCAAGGAGATATACTGGGTCGAATGAAGCCATTTTCCTACAACTCCTCCAATTGCTTCTTGAGCACATGGAATTTTAGTGTAGACATCCTGTAAGGAGGAATGGACACCAGTGTCGCTCATGGAACAAGCTCAATAGAGAAATCCACCTCTTTCTCTGGAGGTAGACTTGAAAAATAATCTGGGAAGAGATCCCTGAAACGATTAAACACTAGAGGGAAATCCTTCTGACATGTTATTTGGCCATCCAGATATAAAATCGGAATCTGGGCTGTCACTCCCCCTCGCCCATGATGCTCGGGTCCAGCTCGGCTCGCCTGGACATCCCATTCGCCCTTGTATAGAAACTCTTTTCCCTCTGGTGACGTGAAACTCACCATGTGACGATAGCAATCAATAATGGCTCTAAAGGGTACCAACCAGTCCATCACATGAATGACATCATAGGCCGTTATCTCAAATACATAGAGGTCCCATAGAAAGTGACACTCACTGACCTCTAGGGGAACTCCTTGCACTGATGTACACCAGTTGTTCGAATCCCCAACGGTGTTTCTAGTGTCATAACATCAAAAAAAGTAGAAACATAGAGCCCAAGGATCTCCACAACGAGCACAGATATGAAGCTATGTGTAGCACCAGTATCGAAAAGTACTGAAGATAAAACAGAAGAAACTAAAATAGTACCTCTGACAGTGGAAGGTCTGGGATCCTGCTCCTAATAGGTCTGTTGCACTGCATATTTCTACCCAGTGTCTCGGCCCTGGGACATAGCCTGGATACCCTGAGCTGACCTGCCATGTTGTCTCTGAGATTCTGGTGTCTGGATACCATGGCCACGACCACCACCCCATCCTGAACATCCTGACATATTCCAATTCCCTAACTAGTAAGAATTTGTTGGACCTGCTCCTGAAAACAAAGTCTGCATAGAACCCCTCTAACTAGTCACTGGTGGAAATTCCCTACAAAAATACCGAAGATGAAACATCTTGCCACAAGATCAGCACTCCACTAGGTCACGTGGACACTGAGGTCTCTTATGCCATCTTTACCACACTGGTAGCATATCAACTAGCCACCTGAAGAATTATTCTGGATAGTACTACCACTGTGAGAGAAATCCATTTTCCTCTTCCTCTTGCTGGTAGAAATTGAACCAGAGACTGGTGCGGAATATCCTTGGTCCACACCACTAGCTTCCTATAGGTTCCGATCAGTAATCAGTTAATGGTTCACAATCGCATGCACTGTCAGAAACCTGAAAATTTTCACTGGAGTGTGGATGCCATATCGAAGAATATCCTTGAAGCGTCTAGCCCTCAGCATCTCATCACCCACCAAAATAGTTGAAAACGCTATAGACCAGTGAAGCAGATAGAATAGTCTATCACTGACATGTCACCCTACTGAAGATTCATGAACTCTCGAGCTCGACCTTCCCTTAGCATCTCTAGAATAAAAAAAATTCATAGAAGACTTCCTGAAAATATTCCCACGCCATGTCTTAGTGATGCTCAATCTAGGTGTTAACATCCCACCATCTCTTGGCGGAATCACGCAACATGTAAGTAGCGATCTTGACCCTCCTCCCAGGAGGCTTCTCCAGATGCTCGAAGATCATCTGCATAGAACCTATCCATGACTCCGAAGCCTGTGGTTCTCCATCCCATGAAAATGTAGGTGGATGATGCTACTGGGATATACGTGTCAGCTCTGCCATAGATGTGGAAACCAGCGGTGCTCCCTGGAAGGTCTGCACAACCCGCATGAAGCCTTCACGGAACTGCGCATCTATGCCTGTGTCCGGTGTAACAGATTTCACCGCATCTGACAATGCTAGAGAATCCATTGGTAGACCGTGGCCTACAGTCTCATGCGTATAATCATCTCCACTCTCTTTGCAAACAACTCGAGGTCATCTCGGCTTCATGACTCTAAAAGGTCAAATACACGCCTTAGATTATGATCATCAAGGACTAAGAACTGAATGTATATGAAGGGAACAAGGAAAAGAAAGACATTCAAGTCGAAAAACAAGACTAGAACACATGTATAAGGTCTACACAGCGTGTTATTGAATTTTCTTCCCCTGCCCGAGTCCTTCTACACAGCTAAGCCACACATCTCTCCTTAGAATGAGACTACATGGAGTGTATAAGGACTAAACGTCGTGTACTAGATGAGCCTCACCGACCCATGTTGTTCGAGAAAATACTGGATACACAAATCACACTACACAATGTGTTGCAGAGGGAAACGACGTGTACTTGAAAAGATAACACTGACCCGTGTTGTTAGCTACATGGTCAGATCCCAAGATTAAACTACACGGTGTGTTCGGAATTGACACAGTGTGTATAATCTATGATTTTTTGCATCCATGTTGTTATTCACACGGGCGGACTCAGGGTCAATCCTACCTGGCATGTAAAACTAGTTCATGGTGTGCTTCCCCAAAAACTTCCCTGTCCCGTGTCTCTTCCCACATGGCCTATGACATGGTAAGAGACTATACAACATTTACATATGGTACACGACATGTACTGAAGAAAATAATTTCTTCACGAACATAAGAACACATGGTGTGTAGTCAAAACTACACGACATGTATTATGGGTTTTTCTGGATAGAAAGCCTAAAAAACTACTCCGGAGTCCAAAAAAACATTGAAACGAACACCAAAGTGCCAAATTTCGATCTGTGAGGGCCCATACTCCCCACGAACCAAATCTTGGCATATTATGCATGTTATAACAAGGTAAACAAGTCGATGATCCACTAAATTCTGGTTGATGAGGGCCCATACTCCTCAAGAACCAATGTTTGGTGTTCATTCAAAAAACCTTACATAACAATACCCTATCAAATAGAAGGTATTTTAACAAATAATATATCACAACAACATGAATTTCTAGAACAACATCTATCAAAACAACATGAAATTTGCAGTGCACCTACATGACATGGAAACTCTACATGGAATGTGATTCTAACATGTGACTAAATGATGCATGAGATGGAATACCCTCATATCATCAGGTTGCGACTAAATAAAAACCATGTATAAAATATAAAAAACACACTACAAGTGCGTCATCGAATGGTAAAAATAAAATCAATTGTAATAATCATAAACCAAAAATAACAATTTAATTTAAGGAAATACGGCCTTTACCTACACATAGGGTAGCTACTCCCAGGCACAGTTTATTACTTAATCCCTTATCATTCATTCTCTTTCCATTGTCGCCAAATTAATAAAATCACTCAGAGAAAATAAAATCCCATCTGATATCACTTTGTAACATCCCATGATCCGGGTGCCACACAACGGGTGCCCCAAACCCGGTTGGTCACATGACCTCATCCGCATTTCCCCAAATGCCAGAGGCTACTGACTAGAAGTGAGGGCCTAGGACTGATAGTGGGGAAACTATGCCCTCATTTTTCAAAGTGTAGTGCAACAGAATAAATATAAAAACACAAAAGCAGAAGCAGTGAACAATACTAAGTTGAAATGGACAATGGTGATGAAGTAAAGAAATGACCAATAGTCATATATATGATGATGTAATATGTCCCTAATTCTATGAAAGAATCCAAACAGGATACAATGAAATCTAAAATAATACAACACAAGGTACAAGTACAACAAAGCAAAACAAAACAGTGAAACAGAAACTCAACAGCATCGCAGGACTAAGATCGGTCTCATGCTCTCCTACTCCTCTGCAACAATGAAGTACCTGTATAGGGACTCTTTCCCTTATAAACACCTGCATCAATATAATTTTTTTGGGCCCATGACATGACCCAAACAGGGTGTAAGAAATAAATTCTAGTAGGAAACCACCAAAGGTCCGTGCCCAACTATCAGTGAAAATGTGCAGTAACAGTGTGCAAGGATGAAATGCAGCAAACTAGGAAGTACTAAAAAGTAATAATTACTTCCAGTTATATTGCCATTTTAATAATTATTTAACAATTTCAAGTCTATGATTTAGCTTGGTAGGTACAATGTAAGAAATCACCATAGTGAATATTCAAAGTAATCATTGTCCTTGGACATGAAAATCCTTACCCTCTAGTAATCAGAATCGAAACCCTTAGGTGAATTCCCTTAGGCATAACAAATATTTCCCTCAGGCATACGATATTTTTCCCTCTAGCACAAAAGCTACTTCCCTATGATATAAGGAATGTTTTACTCAAGCTAAAAAAACAATACCCTCATGTATTCCATATAAAAAACAAGTAATCAAGACAAGACCAATGCACAAACAAGCAATTCATATATGTTTCCTCTTAAGAAAACTCAAAACATGCTATAATCATGGCATACCCACGGGTATCTTGGCCAAATGACTAAACAAGTGAACCGCACCCTCGGGGTGTCCTTGGATCAAAGAAATGATCCCAAAGAACTGTTTATACATATTAATTAGATTACCTAAGCAATTATAGGTATCACAACAATCAAAGTCCCACCCATAAAACACCCTGAACATGGGTGCGTGACACAACTGTACACAAAAACAACTCGACAGTTGGAATTAAACACAAACCACCTACCTCGATCTCCTCAGATAGCTATACATAAAAGGATCCTCCTAAAAAAACTGATAACTACATAGATATGGGATAAAAATTTACCCATTAAAACTCAAATATCTTTCCTTAGGGAATGAATTGGAAGGATAGGTCCATGAAGAGAGAAGATCTCACCCGGGCGGTTCAAACGAGATCGTCGACGAAGGAATCAGAGTCCCATTGTGCAATCAAGAGATCCTCCAAGTCCCAGCCTCCTCTCCCACAACTCCTGTCGTGTTCTATGCCTCCTCTACTGAATGAGGAGGCTACTACTTGTTTTTAATGAAAAACATAACTACACGGTGTGTACACTCAAGTACATGGCATGTACTTTCCACTTTTTAACTATTCCTCTCGTGGCCACTTTCCACCGCATCACTGTTCATCTGCTGACTTGATTACACGACCTGTATTACTAAGTACACGGCGTGTACTATCATTCCTTTGGCGGATACTTTCATGACCTTACTATTCACCTGCCAACTGATTACACGGTGTGTATTACTAAGTACACAGTGTGTAGTTAATTTTTACACCCTTAATCGCTGACAAGACAACATGCCCTGTATTCTCATCCCACACGGCCAAAGTACACAGTGTGTGGAAAAGTACATGGCGTGTACCCATAAATTTAGGATCCCCCCATTTTCCTTATTTTCTCAAAAACATTAAAGTAAAAGGAAAAGAAGAAATCCGTACCTCAAAATGAAGAACTGGGTTCTTACAACAGAAATGACTATAATTTCTTTGATGATTTATTTTCAAGTTTACAGGGTTATTTTTAAAGAATTTTTCTTCATATTCTAGAAATTAATATTTTTTAAATTTAATTTACAAAGAAAATAATTTTTAAAATGTTTTTTGTTTTAAAAAGTGACTTTCAAAATGAAAAGAATATTTTATTCAAGAATTTTTTCAGAGATAGTTTTATGGTATTTATTTCTATAAATGATAAAAACCCTTCATTTTAAATATACTACAATGGTGATATATTGTATTAATACCATTTTTAATCTCCCTCGAGATTGTTTATGATTATTTTTACCAAGGATAATATTGAAATTCAATTCCTTGATTTATTTTGTAGTCAATAAATTTCCCTTTAAATTTTTACTTTCTTGTGATAATTTGAAATTAAATTCTCCCTAAATATATATATTATTTATGAGGGATAAGTTTATTTTTTAAACTATAAATCATTTATATATACTATACTCTGCATTAAAATTCAATTATTTATCAGAGGAAATATTGATAAATTTGTACTATCTAATCAATACAGATATTTAATGATGAGGAGAATTTTTTATAAATTAAATATATTATTTAATATATGAGGAATAATTAAAGTATATATTAAATAGGTGTATCCCTACTATAATTACATATCGATGCATCAGTAGTCTCATGAGATGAATCAGTTGGCTAGACCTAGTTAAATTATTTTCTACCCATAAGTTTTTAACTTTACTAAGGGTAGATGTTTATGGTAGATGTATCATTTTATTAGGAAAAATGAAATCCAATAATTAATTATTTCATTCAATAATAATTATGTTATTTTTATCCATGATATTTTCATAATGATGTTATTTGTGGATGCATTTCATTATCTGTTTATTGATTAAGTAGAATGTTTTTTCTATTATTTACCCCATCATATTAATTATTCCTTATCTAGTTTTGGTAGTCATGATATTTATTAAATGGATTTTTTTAATTTATTTACCTTTACATATTTATAATTCTAGTCTAATTGATTTAATAAAATATGTTATATTTTATTTACCTTTCCTTATTGATTATGCTAGTAAAATTATTTAATTGAATTGTGTGTTTAGTTATTAATCTTTCTATGTTAATTATTCTCATTCATTCATGATTTATTCTTCTATATGTAACCCTTAATTATAATTTCAGATCACTATTATTTTTTCCTTTCCCCAGGATTCCATGAAGTGTACCATTATTTTTATGCAAGGATATATTAGTGTTAAGATTGTTATTCTTATAAAAATATTATAATTTGTGTTTTAAAATTTATTAAAAGAACCAAGTATGTGGCAAGTTTTACAATACTACTAAACTATTAGGCCCTTTAGGATGTGATTACTTGTCTCTTATTCCAATGTAATAAAGTAGAAACCAGATTTGAGTTACTGGGGTCCAAGCCTCTAAACTTTACTTGGATCTTAATATAAAGTAGAGATTTAATACCAAATATCATCCTTAAATATATTTTTTTTCTTGATAGAATTATTCAAACCCTAAAAAAGATTTTGAGACCATGTTCTATGAATTTCAAAGGTAGTTATTATCAACACCTTCCTCCAATCAATTTTTCTTAAAATACTAACTTTCACTCAAACATTCTAATAACTCTTTATAAATACATCTATAGAATGAAGTGTATAACTCAAACCTAATGGGATGAAGTTTGAGAAATAAATTAATTGGGAGCTAAGATAACTGGTAAAAAGAAAATAATGTTAGAACCATCGAATATCATATCAAGGCATATCTGAGTCGATAGAAAAGTTATGTTAACAATAATTAGCAAGATCTAGAATTTGAAGTAGGTGGAATTTTTTTCAAAGCATTTCTCCATGTATTAGGTTTATGAGATTCAAAAATAATGGAATGTAGAGCCCTATGTATATTGGACCTTTCGTGACTATTGATCGAGTAGGGATGGTATCTTAATTCTTGTTGCTTCCACTAAACCACTCTGAAGTTCATGAGTTTTTCATACATATCTTCTATTGAAGTACATACCTAATCCTTCACATGTATTGAACTCAATGGTTATACCATTTTAGTGTGATATTCCCTATAAAAATAATCACTATATATATTGAATGATATATATAAAGTTCTACATAACAATACTACTCACCTGGTGAAAGTTATCTTGAAGGAAAAAAAATCAAAGAAGCTAATTAAGAACTTGCGAATGTTATAAAATAGATATATCCTCATTTAATTATATCAGATTGATAAATTTTATAGAATATATTCTTATTAAGTTTTTTATAATGTGACACCATAAGATTTTATAATATATTTATCTTTAAATAATTTTATTTTATTGATATATTATGTTACATTCAACATCGAGTATAAATAAATTGTGATATACTATTAAAATATTTTTATATAATAGTTATCACCTAGCAATTGTATTTGAGGGTATTAATAAGAATAACTAAATTATGAAACAATTATGGTAACATATGTATAAAATTAATTCATAGGTTATCATTTAATTATAAATAAAAATAAAATCATTTGAAAATTTAAATAAAATGTTTTTTTAAAAACCTATTTTCATATGGACAATGTATTTTTTATTAATTAAATTAATCACTATTAGTGAATTATTTTAATATATATATATATATTATATATTCATTAATGTGTTTTACCATTCATTTTATATTTTTTATAATCATGGGATAAGAATAATCCAAGTTTTATGATTAGAATATATTACATATATTTTTGTTTCATTTTTCTTGATTAATTTTAAAATTAAAATTTTCCACTAATGTAAATTGAATTTTTAAAAATAGATTATATATTTTTATCCATGAGATCCGAATTTGGTAAATCGGCCCATTTTATTTTTGGTCATTAAAAAAAATAACAATGGTAAAATCTACCACCTCAGTAAAGGGTAAATCGAGTTAATATAGGTTAAAACAAAACCATAAGGCCATAATTTTTCGTCATATTTCTTATTTTATAACTAAAATTCAATATTTTTTACCTAATGATAATTTTTTAATGGACATATTTCCAGAAATATGAACTACACAATATTTAAAGTAATGAAAATTAAAAAATGTCACTCTCTTAATTTCAAATATCTATTATGCATCTTCATAGAGACAAAAGAAGTTTATGTATGAATAAAAATTCAAAATTTTTGAATAATTAAATTTATTCATGATGGTAACTTATTACTAATTTTTAGTGATTAAATAAGTAACTTAAATTGTTATGCAACACTAATTTAGTATTTATTCAATTAATATAAACATAAAATAAATGATTTCAAAAATATTTAAAGTAATATAATTTGAGCGAGTCAGTGTGTTTCACAATTTTCTTTGATAAATATAAAACATTAGGGATGTGGGAAAATATTATATTCAAATTCAAAATTTTTATTTTTATCTTTTAATTCAATATAAATTAATAACATCAAAATTGACATTGATAATATTTTATCAAAATAATATTTTATTAAATTATTGAAAGAGGAAAAGGTGGATAATATATGGTTGAATTTTTTCCCTTATCGATTTATGAATCAATTTTTAAATTAACAGTTAAATTATAACCCTCTAATCATAAATAACATTTTTATGTGGTTATGGTTAAAATTTGTTAATCGAGCAGTTAATAAGAAAGATAAGGTTTAAAATCACACAAAATTGTAAAATTTTTATTGGATGATGGGATTTAAACCACTTAATAATTTATATTTCATATCACATCCATTTGGAATAATTTTTCTAGAGAATAACTTTATTATATTTTAATATTTTAAGAAATCCCAAGAGTGCTCCTCCATTCAATTATAAAGGAGAAGTCCTACGTTATCTTATAAAAACTAATTGGAGATATAATCTTGACCATACCCTAAAAAAATGACTTTAATATCCCTTAGAAACATTGTAGAGTTTTTCTTATTCCCAAAATACCAACCCTAGGATCCTTAAGATAAGATCTAAAGGAGTTGTTTCAAAGAAGAGTTAATAGCCTTAACAAATCACTTTTATTTAATTCTTATATCACCTCCTATAAATCAAAAATATTTCTTCATAAAATAGTAAATTAATTATCCTCAATATAATATAATTTTTTATGTTTATAAACGACATTTATTAAACCTATTTTGATCGAATAGGATGTTAAATTTTCTCTCATACATACGTATGACATACTGTCTCCATATAGGGATAAAATTCATTTTCCACCATAATAGGTCATGAATGGTTATTATTATGGGATTGATGTTTATATATTATGCTTATAAAATAATTATAATTCTGAAATTATAATATCATTTATAACTTCTTACCTTTTAATTAGATGGAAAACAATAATGTTTCCTTTGCATATGTGTAGACTACCACCTCCATGAAGTGATGTGATTTTTTTTAATTTTATTTTACATGGATTGTAATAAAGTTAGATTTATTTAATATAAATTTTATATATGATATAATAATTATTTTTTAATGGTGAATTATTATTTACCTTTCTTTCATTCTATTTTCTGATATGTTAAAACAGTATTCATGTGTATGTACGACCAACCATATCCATGAACGATGTTACTAATTTTTCTATCTATAAATTATATAGATGACTAAAAATATTTATATAATGAATATATATTATATATATATTTCACAAATTAAAATTATATATATGATGTATACATGATTTATGTACATTTTCTAAAAAAATCGAAACACATATGAAAAATGAAGCAGATATCACCTAGTACAGTGATTTTAATAAATAATTGTTAATAAATGAGTGATAAAATATTTTATGTAAATATTATATGGTATGAAATATATGATCATTATTCTATAATATATTTATAATAAATATGTATTTATTATATATGAGGTTTGAATATATATGAATGAAGTTTGACCCATGGTATAAGATTTTCATCCAACTTTTACTTCTCTGAGACACATGCCATATTCACCAATTTTTTTATTGTATTTGGAGAATATTATGACCATTAAGGTATTTTATGATAATTATTATGTATTTTATTGGGATTTACAATCCATCTAAAGTTTTTTCTTTTATGGAGATTACAATTCAGATAATACTCTAGCGGTAAGGGTTTTATGTTAAAATCTTATTCTTTATCGAGATCATTTATGATTATGTTTCCAATGATAAATTATTATAATATACCTATAAATACAATCATGAATTTTATTAAACTTTATTTATTTATTTAAATTACATGTTTTCCTTTCACTTAATTCTCTTTATTTACTCAATATAGTGAAATAATATTTTTAAGGAAAACCACCTTTGTTTCTCTCTTTGGTCAAAAATAATTTATCTTCTATGTTTATGTTTTCAAATAATCATTTCAAGAATGAATTTAATATTATAAAATGATTTTTAATGAAAATTTTACCCATTTTTGGAAATTATTTTCTAAAAAATTTATAAAAATGAATCTTCGTGTCATTTTTTAGATGAGGTTCTTTTTGATTTTTTATAAATGTATAAAATTAATGTTTTCTAACTTATTCAACATGAATGGTATTTAATACCACCATGACCACTCAATTCTATGAAGACTCTATTAAATGTTTTTATGGTTATTTTCAATGTAAATATTTTCCTTAATATTTAGGAATTTTTTGTATTTTTAATAAGCAATTTCAAATACCAAAGAGTATTCTCCTCATGAAATATTCCAACTAATCTTTAAAGACATTTTTCATCAAGAGGATAGCCTTTGATGTTATTTTAGTTTTATTGAGGATATTATTTAATGATAACATCATTATTATTTTCTATGATTTTTTATAATTATAATGATGAGACATTTAATAAACCCATTCCTTTTCCATGAGTTACTCTATTGTGAAAGTATGAAATTTTTATGAAACCCATTTATTCTTTGTGGGTTATGCTATGATGAAATGTTTATAAAACCCATTTATGTTCATGGGTTCTGATATGATGACAATTTTATGATCTTTTGGCACACATATGTATGATTTTCATTATGTAATGAGTGGGACCAAAATCATATATCTCTTCAATGTAATGAGTAAATATTGACATCTCATGAGTTAAACATGGATTGAATGGGGAGTGAACCCATTTCAGTAAAGGTTTCTGTCCACTATGATAGTTTTGGGAGTGAACCTTTACTACTATGATAGTATAGGTTAATTTTTAAAGAATAAATTATTAAAATGAACTACCACAGATTCAACCCCCCATCTCAAAGATACAAACTATCCCGAGGGAACATAAATTGATATTAGAGAACCCAAGCCACCTATATAGGATAGTCAAGTATCATGAGGTGGAAAATATAAATTTTTATAATAGAAGGAGTTTACCTAATTTCTATTGAATACACATTCACAATCATATGAATATGATATTTCCCTATGTCTTACATATTTTCTTAGAAGTCAAAGATACCACTATAATGAGAATTACACCCCCTGATCGAAATGATCTAATGTAAAATGTTGCTAATGTAAATTTAGACACTCATGGAAAATCCAAAAATTTAATTTTATGCCTCTATTAGAAAAGGTTTACATAAAAGTTATTTGTATTCAAGGTAATTTTTTTTTCTGGAAAACTAGAAATAAATTTTAAAGGTAATTTCAAAGTTAAATACAGTAATTTGAAAATATAAAGAAGAAACCATAATGATGTGAAAATGAGTGTTGATGATATAATTGATGACTACTTTTCAAAATTTAGTGAAATTTTTAGAAATTTTTGAGGCTATGGAGAAAAGATGAATGAATCCATATTGTTAAAAATTTTATAAGATACTTTCGAGATATATTTTCTCCTAAAATATTAAAATTATTACATAGATAAAATCTTTACCTTAATTAATTTCATAAAACTATATTTTATTATGAAACTAAAAATATTCATACATTTAAGAAAAAAATCTTAGAGGAAATGGATTTTTTGGCTATAAGAAAACCCAATAATAAAGAAGATGAAGCTAAATTTTCATGTGAATTTAAATATGAGGAAGATGATGGAGACAATAAGATAATTTTGACACTAATTTTAAATTAATATTAAAAATGAAAGAAAAAATTATAAAGAGAAACTTCCACTGAACAATTTCAGAATTATTGGATTTGGAAATTTTAAATTAATGACCCAATGAATAAAGTTGTTCAGTATATATTTGATAAACTAGATAAGAACCCACAAAAAAGATGTTGGGTAAAAGTTCAAAATAATTGAACAAATTTAGTGGAATAAATAACTAATTAACATGAAGTAAAATAAGAAATTTTATGATAAAATAACATATATATGAATCTTCATTAATAATAAAATAAAAATAAAGAGTTGCTGGAAAATTCAAAAACATCCTAGATCATATTTAAAAACATGAATAATCATCAAGAACTGAAGAATATGAAGGTGATAAAATATATTTTTTGTACAAGTTTATATCTAAACATGAATATGATCATGAGTATAATACCAAAATAAAAAAATAAATCATTCTATTGATGATGGAAAATGATAATAAGAATAAATTTAATGAAGATCTACTCAAAAATTAAGCTGATTACCCAGATTAAATTGAAAAACTAAATCTAAAATTCATTAATTAAGAAAAATTATGAAGTATTTTGATTAAAAACACTATAATAGAATAATATCTAAATAATACACAATAAAATTTTCTAGATGATGAGAAATATATGATAAATATGAATGAAGACATCCAAAATCATATAATAGTTAAAGATAAATCATCTTAATATTATATGATCCATTTCCTAAAAAGATAGGTTAAATCTACTTTAATTAAAATTAAAATTAACTATATTATTTAAAATATTATGGGTTGAAATTCAAATTCTGGATAAGTATGGGTTAATAATAATCATAAGAAATTATACTCTACACAAATGGGAGGAATAATGTATCAAAATGATATAATATCCTAAAAAAGAAAGAAAAAGTTAAATCAAGTCAACAAAATAACTTTTATAAAATAATTATTATCTCTTTTAAATATCCCCATTCAATGGTTACTACTTTTGTGGGGGAATTTTTGGGCAAAAATTTAATTCATGCTAATATAAAATGTCAATACTATGGATTAGGCATTATTTTAGGAGTTCCACTAAATAGAAAATAATATTTTTTGAGGTAATAGGAGAAGTATTTTAGTAAATGAGAAATATATATAGAGTAGGTTATTAAGAACAAGTTTTTATGATAGAAAAAAATATATGGTAGATGTGACCGATAAGGTTAGTATTTTAAAGAGTAAATGAAAAATAATCCTGGATCATTTTTCTATAATGTGAAAATAAATAAAATTCAAAAAAATAGGAGAATAATAAAAAAGATTCACTCATTTAAAAAGTTTCATTGAAATATTTCAAGAGAAATAAGTCCTGAATCTTTAATTATCATTATTTCCTAACATATGACTGGTGACATAAAAATATTGTAAAATATTTAAGAACATGATAGTGGAACATTGAATTTTATAAATGAATGTTCTATAATAATAAGAGGAGGTTGAAAAATAATGATTGATTACAAAAAAATTACAAATATGAATTATTAGATGAGGAAATTAAACCTAATATTTTAAACCTTATAAAACTTTGTAAGGAATAAATCGTTGTTAATTTCAAAATTTTCTCATGTGAAATCAAGATACTGAAGGATGTAGGGATCACCACTCAAGGAAAAATAATAAGTGTAAATCTATTTTAAATTGGAAATCCAACCAATTAATTTTATTTGAGTTCCCTAGATGAAAAAATAATGGTATAAATGTATTAACCATCATGGAAAAATAATCATGAGTATAATATTAAAGTATGATGTGATGAGAGTAATTCCCCATTTTAAATGAGAGGAATAATTTTCATTTGAACCATTTTAGAAAGAGAAAATAGTTTATGGAACTCACAAAAGGAACAAATTTAGTCTAATAGATCACTTGTGATTATTCATTTTGACTTATGTAGACATATGATACAAAACTATACTAGAGTTTATCTTTATTTTATTACATTCAATGATTATTAAAGTATAATGAATAATATCTTATTTATTAAGCACAAGTAAAAATCTATTGATATGTTCAAAATATTTAGAAGATAAGTTGAGAAGGTTTTGGGAGTGTACATAAAGAAGCAGAGATCAAAAAATTACAAAGAGTACACTTCTGATTACTTTGAATTTTATATAAAAAATCATGGAACTAAGAATAAATATAGTACACTATACATACACTAAAAAATTTAGTAGAGAGAAAAATATGAGTTTTGTTGAGATGGGTAATGATATGATTTCTAAACATAAAATCATATAATTATTCTAGATGTATTCTATATGGATTGTTGTATACATACAAAATTAGTGTTTTTTGAAATTTGAGTCACACATGACATCATATGAAATGTGGTACCAGAGAAATCCAATATTGAATTACATAAGTGTTTTTATTCTATGTTATATTAAAATAAAACATAAAAATATGGAATAAATTAATAAAAATTTTAAGATGAGGTCTTCATAGGATATTAATTAAAAGTTAAAGTCTACAGATGATGAATTAAGTGGTTTCATAAACAAGTTAATTTTTTGATGTAAAAATTATTGAAAATCAATAAAAACATTAAATGAAAAAATGAATCAATTTTTGAAACTTTTTACGAGGAAATCATGTTAGTTTCAAAAAATATAATTAAGAAGAAGAAAAAATAACCAATTTATACTAATAATGATTCTAAAAAAACCAATGATTAGGAAGAAACTATTGGATGTTATAAACCGAGACATAAAATATTGAAGAAGAAATTTGACATAAAAAATATCATTATATACTAATAATCTCTCAAAAAATCATGAATATGATTAATGACATCAAATCAATCTAGTCTCATTTCATATATTAAACCAAAAACTCAAGTAAAAGTTGTTTAACATAATGAATGTATTAATTCAATGAATGAGGGACTATATCATATTGAGAATTATCTTTTATGATATTATGTATGGACCTAAAGAAAAAAACATTATAGGTTCCAGTGTTTATTTAGAATGAAATCAAATGATTAAGGGGAGGTGTATAGAAATAAAGAATGAATGGTATGAAAAGTTTATTCTTAGATGTAAAGGATAGATTTTGAAGAAGTTTTTCCCCCAATGGAATGACTGGAGGCTATGATGATGTTTCTTGTAGTGGAAGAACACAAACCCTACAAAGTATATCAGATGGATATGAAATCTTCCATTTTAAATGATCTAGAGAAATTGGTTTTCATTAATCATTCAAAAGGTTTCATTCTGGATAAAGATGGTATAATAGTTTGTAGGCTGAAGAAGGATTCGTATGGTATAAAATAGGTTCTTAGATACTCGTACTCTAAATTGGATAGATTTTTCTAAAATGAAATAAATTTAATTAAATTTTGATAAAAATATTTTTATTAAAAATATTTAAATATATACTTTAATTTCAATAGTTTATGTGAATGAAATAAAATTTTCTTTAACAAACAATATTCCAATCAGTAATTTTCAAATTAGATGAAATTTGATTTTGAAATGTGAATGTTAGGTGAGATGAAATATTTATTGAGATTAATAACTATAAATAATAAAACATCATATTATTAACCTAAGAGAAATATGTTACTGAATTTTTGAAGAAATTTGGCATTAAGGACACTAAGGATACTTCAGCACCTATAGTAGTCAGTTCAAAAATGAGCAAAGATGAAGATATATATTGTGTGAATATAAAGTATTTTAGAATAATCATTGAGAGTTTACTTTATTTAACATAATCAAGGAAAAATATAGTTTATTTAGTGACCATTAGTGGAAGATATCAGAGTGATCCTAAAGAGTCTTACATATTGGTTGTAAAAAGAGATTTGAGATATCATGGTATATTGTACAAAAGAAGTACAAAATTAAATATGACAGGTTTCAAAAATGTATATTGTGTTGACGATTTCACTGACAAGAAATCCATAGTAGGTCAAACTATATTTTTTAGGTAATGTATCTATGAGTTGGTATAAAAATAATCAGAGTTCAGTTTCTTCGAGAACAATAAAGGTAAAATATATAACAGAATAACATTACTATACACATATGTTTTAGATGAATTATTAGCTAGAATATATGAAATTAACCATTGAGAATCAACTAAGTATTGCTTATGAAAATCATAGTGTTATTGATCCATACAAAAATAACATTCAACACTCAATATAAAAACACATTGATATCAAGATCATTTTATCAAATAAAATTATAAAATGGTGATATCAAGAAAAAATTAATTTCCACCAAGGATTAAAATGCATATATGCTTCCAAAAGTAATTACATGAGGTAGGTTAGATGAATCAAGGATAAAAATTCATTTTCAACCTTCTCCTCCAACTTAAGGAAGTGTTGGAACAACCCCAAACATTCTTCCAGTTATGATTCTACAGATAAATAGATAGTATAATATTTTTTTTCAAAGGGTAATATCTCTCTTTATTTATTTACTAGTTTGAAGTTATGGTGATTATAAATAAGGTGGAGTGTAACTTCTTGGACTTGGATACCATTGAAAGGTTCCACGATCCTGGTTGGACACATGGGTTCAAGAATATATTGCCAGATTCTAGAGGTTGCTGACTATTAGCAAGGGCATATGTGTGTCAGGGGAAGACAATTCCCTCTTATCGTAGTTTAACACATTGAAAAAAAACATACATTCAATAGTAGAAGAAGTGAATCAATCAGGTTGTTGTAAAATAAACTAGATAGGATTATATAAATAATTACAGAATTGATCTCATATACAGATGATGTGTGATGTAATTTCTATAAAAACAGAAAAAATAAGTATATATAGAATGTGCGAAATACATACAAAAAATACCAATAATACCAAATTCTATTCTAACTAGCATCACAAACCTCAACTTGGTCCCGTGCTCCCCTGCTCTTAACCTGTAAATCAAAAATTCATAAAATGGTGCTTTCCCTAATCCATACCTATAATTATAAAATCTATCTAGGTACCCATTGATGGGCCATATAGGGTGTGAGAAAAAATCCTAGTGGGACACCCCTAATGGTCTAATGGCATTCATTCAGGGAATATATAAAAATAACAGTGTGTAGGCAGTAATAGAAAATGTAAAGGAATTACTAAAAGTTGAAAACCCATAAGGATCGAGTTCCCAAGGACACCAATCCTATGCTACCAACTTCGGCCATAGCTAGTAAGTCTCTAAAATAATAGTTAGTAATATCTTCAATTATAATCATGTTAATTTAATTAATAATCCTTATTCAAGAGATAAATATCAGGACTTGGTACAAATCCCAGTGTCCTTCGTATGGATATATAATCAATAGATGCCTAAAAAGGCCTTCAATATGGTATAAGACTCTGACCAAATCCAAGATTTCCCTTTGTCTTGAAAGACACATCATATATGTGATTTCATCAATTATTCGATTCAGAACCTATGCCCATCTTTGAAATTTCTTATTTGGAACCCAAGTATCTCTATAAGCATATCATAAAGAAAACACCCATCAATCCTGTAGTAGTGATTCCTCATTGTAATCCTGGTATGACTTTAGGTGTGGTATAACATCACTTCCATTTGAGCTCATCCTTAGAAGACCACTAAGGGAGCCCATGTCTTACCCATGTAATATATTATCAACTACCCTCTGTGTCCGTCTTTAGCAATCCATAAAGAGTCCAACTATCACTCAGGTATATAATAGTGAGCCCCCATGAGTTTTTCCTTGGAAATTAGTATAAGTATTCTAAGTTTCACTTAGGCATAATCAAGGAAGTATCCAAATGAGTCCATCCACATTGTTTGTATAAGAACCCATGTGTCACCCAAGGTATATATGCTTCAATCAATCAAAATAATTTAACTACATCACGATCATCACCAAGAACATTCCATTTAGAACAAACCATAGAAGGTGGATCAAGGAATGGGATATGATTAGGATTCTTGGACTCTTAATTATTTCATGTGGGTATTTCATTATAAGAGGAAACACACATTTAATAAAAAAATATATAGACTAATCCTAGGGACATTTAATCTATTCTATTCTATTATTCAATTCACCTTGCAAATCATATTAAAATTTAATTTAAAATTAAACAAATTAACTGAATCCCATAGTAAGGTTATATGAAAAACTCAAAGGTGACCCAATTAATATTCCACCCTTGGTGGTCTATTTAATTATAAAATACACCTAGGGGTGGTTCCAAATCAATGTTCATAACCTTTAATCAATTTATCAATGGAATCATTAATTGCATAGGCCGCACTTAGTAATTTAAATCATTGATTAAACTCCAATTAAAGGGTTTCACACAAAAAATTGGGAACAAGACACAATGAAATATATATAAACAACTCTACATTTAGGGAAAATCATGTGACCACCTAACATAGGTCCGTAGTTGAGTGATCACCCAGTATTGGCTGTTGATTCAACTTAGATTGAGAGAAAATCAAAGAAAGAATGATAAAACTAAAAATATGGAATATTATCATTCACCTAAATAGAATATCTTATACCAATAAAAACAAGGAATTACATAAAATGAATGGATGTCTCGCTGAGATGGATTTGATGCTTCTGACAGATCTTGATTCCGAGATCAGATGAGAAAGTTCTCTCAATTCCTCAACTAGGAATCAAGGTTGAGCTCCCAAAGACCAAAGGATATTCAATGTGAGAAATGAGGAAAAATTTAGTTTTAAATAATGATTAATTAGGGTATGTTTCATAAATTCTCTAAAATTACTGGGTCATAAGGTTTGGCTGCACAGTTGGAAAAATCGTGCACCAACTGTGCACCCTTTTCTATAGGAAGGGGAATTTCTCATAGTTTTCTCAAACGAGTTGACTAAACATGTGAAACATCTATCTAATACCACTATAAAAATCAATAGATATCATGTAAATACATGAACATCAAATTACATGACCCAACCTTGCATTATTAGAATTAACTATGAAATCTACCCCGCATGGTTTCTTCTAACAATTCAAAATACTTTTTGTCCCAAAATGATGGGTTCTAAGCTTTGAGAAAACACTATACACCCTCGATACCTCAATAAATTCAAAGGGAATTTACATTGTGCCATATTTAATCATTTAAACTGAAAATGGATAGAAATAAAAGACTTCGAACCTCAAGAAAGAACTCGGTTCTCACAAAATTATCCCCTTAAAGAAATTTATTCCTGAATTTACCTCTCAAGGGTGTCCAAGATTTCATAGGAATAACTCTAGGCACTATGATTACGCATCATCCTCTCGATCCCAAGTCTCATCCTATACATAGTTGTGCTACCATAGTGTCTACACTAGATGAACTTACTAGCCTAGAATAATATTCATGCTACGATCTACATTACATATATGATTCTTCTCAAAGGACGAGTCTTGCTATAATCTAGCCTCCTCGAGCTAAAAATCATGAGATGGGTCTTAATGAAAACATTATAACTGAGATACATAGAAGATTTCATGCATGTCCTAATAACCTTCAGGTAATTGCAACTGATTGAAAACTTACCTGACTCTCTTCAGAATCTCGAATGACCTAACATGACTCGGTGAAAGATCACTCCATTTCTTGATCTGTCTATGTTCATGCCTTATTGATACCCATAAGAAAACATGACCCAGACCACAAACTCTAGAGGCTAGCTACAACCATTGATGTATGATTTCTGATGAGACTCTATAATATATATCTGCTTCTAAATAAACTAAACCTTCTCTATGGTCTCTTAAATAAGAGAGGCCCAAGTATAGTTGTATCTCCTACCACTACCCAGCATAAGGGTTTTCAGCATGGCCTACCATATAAATCCTCATAAAGCACCATATGAATAGTATCTTGAAAGCTATTTTTGTAGGATAATTTAATAGGTGTATATACCTCTCCCAAGATCCTCTGAAATCCAAGATTCATTCTCACAACATTTCCTTAAAAACTTGTATCATGTGCTATTATTAGCCATTGGTCTGAGGGTGGTATGCTTTGCTCAGAAGCACCTATATACCCAATGCCCTTTTAAACACTTGGCATGATCATGAAGTAAACCAAAAATTCCTATCCAAAATGATAGTATGGGGAACCCATGAATTAGTACTATCACATGGATATATAACCTCTTAATCTCATTAACCGAAAATTTCTCCGAGATAGAAATGAAATAAGAAACCTTTCTGATCCTATTGATAACACCCCAAATAGTATCATTTCTTTAGGGTGACCTCAGTAACCCAATTAGTAAATCCATCACAACATCAACCCATTTATACTATGGAACGGTCAACTGATGTAAAATTCTAGCTTGTCGTTGTGTTCCCCATTTACCTAGTAATATGTGGAACACCTCCTAAGAAAATCAGCTATATCTCTTTTCTTACCTGGCCACCAATACTGGAGATGTAAATCAAAATACATCCTGATAACGTTAGGGATGTATTGTCTATGAAGAATCATGAACGTATCTATTTATATCCTCATGAATATCTATTGAAACCCGTACAAGACCATGTACATGAAGAATTTCATCCTCACCTACGATCCAACCTGGAGGAGTGTCCTCACCAGTCACACTCCCCAATATGATCAGGGCCTCAGAATCTGATAGCTTCCCCATCCTCACTCTATATAGAAGTGTAGAGGTCATATATAATGATTAAATAAAGATATTCCAATAACTATTTTTCACATCGAAGTACATATTAGAGAATTAATCCACAAGCTAACAATCGCTAATGACATGCTGAACTTCATGTACATGAGTCCTCTTACTCAGTGCATCAAACACTACATTTCCCTCCAAAATCATGTAAGAAATATCAAAGTTTAAATACTATTATTAATTAACCCACATTTTCATCCTCATATTCATATTATGTTGTGTAAATATGTACTCGAGGCTACTATGGTCTTTGTACACCACAAAACTCTCTCCAGGTAAGTAATTTATCCAACAACACAGAGCATGAACAACTAAAGCTAACTCAAGATCATGCATTGGTCAATTCCACTCATGTGGACTCATCTACTGAGACCCGTATTCCATGACTATATGACTTTTCATAATAACTTATCCAATCCCAATACATGATGAATCATCGTAAACAATGTAACTTCTTTATGGATCTAGAAAAATCAGTATCATTATTGAAGCCAATCTACCTTTCAGATCCTAAATGACCGAATCACATGTATCGAAACATTAAAACTATACACCGTTATTAGTAAATCCAAGAAGTGGTGCTACTAGGCATGATAATTACTATATAAAGGGCATGTAATAACAAAATTTTCCAAATAAACTTTGTACCTCAAATAATTTCTCAGGACTATCCCGAGAAACTATAGCTCTCACCTTCTCCGGGTCAATTGATACTCCTGTCTCTAAGATAATGTTACCAAGGAAGTGAAAATGATCCATACATAAGTGGATGTTTTTGATATTGGTATATAACTGATCCACTCTTAGTTTACCCATTACAATTTCACGATGTTTGGCAAGGTCTTGTCGATTATGAGAATACATCAAGATATCATCTATGAATACCATGAAAAACTAATCCAAATAAGGATGGAAAACGTAGTTCATCAATTCCATAAAAACTATTGGCATTTTTGTAAGGTTGAACGACATAAACAAATACTCATTTAGACCATAATTTGTACAAAAGGTTGTTTGAGGTATGTTCCCTTTTCTAACATGCACCTGATGATAACAAGATCTCAAATAAATTTTAGAGAATACCCAAGATCCTCTGAGCTTGTCAAAGAGATCATCAATATGTGGTAGAGGATATTAGTTCTTATTCATTAGTTTTTTTAATTTACAATATTCAACTCATAACCTGAGGTTAACATAATACTTTTTGAAAAAGGGACCAGAGAACCCCTAGGAGAACTATTGGGTCAAATAAACCCATTTTCCTCTAAATCCTATAACTATCTATTTAGATCATTCATCTATGTAGTATCCATCCTATAATGAGGTATGGATACTGGTGTTTCTCATGGAACTAACTTGATATATAACATTAAATCTCTCTCCGGTGGTAATCTTGAAAATTCATCTAGGAAAACGTCACTAAAATGATCAACCACTGGAAGGAAATTTGGCTGATGATTTCCTTGATCATGAAAATATAAACAAAAAATCTTGGCTATCATCACACCAAACCCATGAAGCTCAGGTCCAACTCAGATCTCTTGGACATCCCATTCACCCCTATGAATAAAATATCCCCTATAGTGATGTGAAGTTCACCCTATGGTTATAGAAATCAACGAAATAATGAAAGGGAACCAACAAATTCCATCCAAAGAATGATGTCAAAACCTGTCATATCGAGGATATATAGGTCCCATATGAAGAGAAACCCACCAATATCAAGGGGGAACTCTCAAAACATACATAAATCCTCCATTATAATCCACAATAGAGTATCAACTATCATAAAAACTTCATAACCTTGAACACTGAGCCCAAGAATCCCTACAACAGACATATATATAATTTTATTAGAATCCCCTATATAAAAAATAACAGATTATAAATTAGAGGATACTAGAATTATACCTACCATTGTAGAAGGTATGGGATTATTATACATAGGTTTCAGTTTCACTATGAATATCTGGCCCCATTCGCAGCCCTATGATATAGCATGGCTACCTTGAGTAGATCTGATCTACAATCACTAAAAAATAGGGGTCTGACTACCATGACCATGACCACCGCCTTGGACTGATCATCCATCTATACTTTATCTCCATTCTAGATGATAATATTCTGACCCAAATATTACAAGTTAAGTTGGGTAAGACCCCTCTAACTATCTTCCATAGGATAATTTATAAAAAATCATTGTAGATAACCCTTTTTTCCATTGGATCGACACATGGATGGTTCTACAGTGCATCAATTTCTCATATGTCCCAATCTACCACACTGGTGGCACCTCACATGGCTACCTAAGTATGTGATCTACAAACAAATGTCACACCGTGGAAGCTGCAGACAATGATTCCCACTACCAGTTGACGTAGCTCTAGATCTTAATGTTGAATATACCTATCTCACACCCAAACCTCTCTCAGATTATACTCTTTGATAAGCACCTGATTCACTATTACATAAATGGTAGCCAGCATAATTTATTCACACATGATCAAATGCTATACCTGAGACTGTCCACAAATCGCCTAGATTTAGATATCTCATCACGCATTATAATAGGTGTGAAGTGTTGGAGCCCTATAAAATGGGTCGAATATTCCATATATGATAATGAAAACTACTCCAAGTTCATAAACTACCAGGATTTATCAACCCTCAACATCTTGGGATAGAAGTAATCATAGAAGGACATATGAAAATCCCTCTAAACCATCTATTGATGATGATCAATCAGAGTAATGATATCAAACTATCTCTAGATAGAATCACGTAGCATATATATAGTAAGATTTTACCTCCTTTCAGGGGTGTCTCAAGATCCTTGATGATAGATAGAATGACATCCATCTATGACTCCACATCATATGATCAACCTTTCCCTAGAATTGTGGGTAGATTATACTCTTGGAACTCATGCCTGAAATCTTCCATAGCTAGGGAATTTTGAGGTGATCCCTGAACAGTCTGCATGAAATTCATAAAGACTTCATGGAACTGTGCCTCATCACCAGAGTCCAATACCACTAATGGTTCCACAACTGGAACTACTTGAGGATATACTGGTATCCCATGCCCCAACACCTCTAGAGTGTGATCACCACCACCCTACTGTCACGTGACTAGAGGATATTGTGGTGGAATGCCTCTACAATTTCGAACACATGTCTCAGAAATGAACATCATCAAAGATCACATCTAAAAGGGCATATATTGAAATAGGACAGGAAGAAGCCTTCCTATATAAAACTGAACCCCTATTCCCGTCCTAGAGTTACGTCACCTTGATGTAAAAAACATAAAAAATCAAGAGATAATACCAACTTCCCACTACTATGGTTGGGTCGGGGTCAAGTTATATTCTATAAAAAAAATTCAATTTTCCATTTATTTATAACTATATTTACATATTCAATTCAATTATATCACATTTAATTTTAAATGGTTAGACCAAATGGTTCACCAAATTCTGATCCATATGGACCCGTACTCCTTATGAACCAAAATATTGCATCCACCTAATCAACATGATAACACGTTCCTGTCCATGTGACTCATGGTAAATGACTCAATGTGCCAAAATCAGCATCTTAGGGTGTCTACCATAGACAAATCAAGAATTCTCTACTTAGTTTACAGAAGTTACTCTATGTATCATATGTTCTTCTCAATTCCTTACACTAAATTCAATTACAATAGTAGGCATATCTATCACATATCCTATCACAACAACATGAAATCGAGCAATGCATCCTATATGTAATGACATAATGCATGACATGTGAATTATATCAAGTTCCTAAAATTATGCATGATATGGAATAACCTCATATCATCTGGTTGTAACAAAAATAAAACACACAATCATATCAATAATAATATCAAAATTCAAGTGCAACACCCAATGGTGGAATCAAACCAACTTTAGTATCCAAAACCTAGAAAACATCAATTCATTTGATGAAACTTGTATTTTCTAGTATGTAGTTAAGCTACTCCAAGGAACAATTCATTACCAAATTTAAATTCTTTCCTATCCCTATCTATTATTGAAAAATAAAAAACCATAAAAATAAAGTGCTTTGATACCACTTTGTAACATCATAATCTCATATGCCACTAAAAGGTTCCCTAAGCATGGTTGGACACATAGCCTCAAGCACATACCCTCAAATTCCAAGGGATTCCAACTAGAAGTGAGGGCCTAGGTGTGTCTATGGGGAGACTATGACCTCTTATTAGACTGTAACAATGAAGAAAAAACATACATTCCCAGCGAATGTAGTGAGTCAATCGGGCAGATGTAAAATAACCAAGACCTATATATAGATAAATAATACTTGAAGTGATCTCATATATATTTGATGTGTGAAATCATGTCTAAAAAACATCCAAAATATGTTTACATGGAATGTGTACAATACATGTAACAAAATACATGAAATACCAAATACTATCCCAACTAGCATCATGATCATCAACATAGTATTGTGCTCCCATACTCCTAAGAAGAAAATCAGAAAATTGTTGGAGGGTGATTTACCTTATCGATATCAACAATCATATAATCTATCCATGTACCCATCGGTCGCCCGAATAGGTTGTGTAACACCCCAAACTTCTACGGTACACTTCTCTTTGAATAATACAATAACGTGTGTTGTACGCAACTTCGAGTTCTAACACATCACAACTATTCAAGCTAGCCGTTATGAATAGTACTACCCACATTTTAATATTTTATAAATTTTATCTTTCAAAATGGACGTCATTTTTATATTTTTAATATCAAAATTAGCTTAGGGTGAATATTTGGTATTTTTCTGAAAACTTTCAATTTTTGATGAATAGTGAAAAATATTAAGTTATAGTTTAAAACCAAATTATTATTTTATTTAAATTTATTTTAGGTCAAAATAGATACATAATACCTATATAAGTTCAATTTAATTCATTGGAGTCAGTTTATAATAATTTTAGATGTATAAAAATTTTATTGAACTTTTTACCGTCTTTTACCCTCCTCCTAGGAGCATTTGAAAATTTACATAAAACTTAATTTTTATACCTATGTGAGTTGAATTTAAAAAATATGAGAGAAATGTTTGATATCAGTGAGTAAAATTTGGTTCAATAAGATGAAAATAATTTTTGGTGAATAGTTACTAATTACTTTTATTTACCACGGTTAAAAGTAAATAGGGTAATTAAGGGTAAAAATAATATTATTATTACGCAAACACATGTAATAATTCTGTTGGAAAAGTATTATTAGAACAAAAACAAAATTCTGAATAAAATATGAACCTATTTGGTCCACTTGGATTAGATTAGGACACTTATTATTATTTTATTTAAAGAAGAGTTAAAAGAGTTAAATTCAAAGTTTAATAACTAAACCATTTTTAATAGAGGGTTACACATAATATAAATTCTACTATAAATATTAATTAGAAAGATAATAAGATTTAATACATAATGGTATTTTATTTATAATTTCTAGACATTAAATAATGAAATTTATTTATGATAGAATGATGATGCAGTAATTACCATATTAATGAAAGATTAAAATAGTTGATATTATAAAAATCCAAATAAATATAATTTGAGACTTTTTATTAATTAAACTAATTTTATAGATTAATATGACATGTTAGAGTTGATTAAATTCATTTATTTATAAGTAATAATGTTTTTATGATGTTAAACAAAATCAATTATTAAATAATGTCAAAATTGACATAAATGAGTTTTTAGAAAAAATACAATATTATAGGTTGATATAATAATCCTAAAAATCTAATGTTCATCCAAAAGACATATATAATGATAGGTGTATCATTAATTAACATCTTGGGGTTCTCTTAAAATATTATTGTATGTTTATTAACCATATAATATAAAAATACAAAGAGACATGGTAAATGTCAAACTATTTAACTAAGAGTTAAATAAAAAAGATAAGGTTAATATAGTGACCCAACCTGTATAAAACCTATTGGTTGAGAGGTTTTCAACCCATCCCCACCTTATTATTTTAATAATTCATTTTGGATCCATTATAAACTGAAAATTATTTTATTATAAAATAATATTTTTAACTTTTCCTAAGGTGCGCCTCTCCCCTCTTATAAAAGAGAACTTCCCCTTCTCTCTAATTCACACCTTCAAATCAATTTTAATCAGGCAACCCATTCCCAAATACCCTCTAAACTATTATACCTTCATCCTAGATGCCTTACATTAGTCATAAAGCCAACCTAAAGATCCCTTTTGATCAAATCAAATGAAATAACTCGAAGAAGAGGTAAATATCTCACCACCTCTTTCATGTTTTATTCTTATTCCACTTATTATTTCCTTGATATTTCCATTCTATAATAATAAATCCAGTATATTATATATAATTTGATGTTATTATAAATATGGTACAACCATATTCATTATTTTATCTATCCTTTGAATGACATGTCACCATACATGCGTACGTACGACTTACCGTCTCCACGTCGTGGCATAGTTGTTACTCAATGCATTATTATTCAGATGGGTATAATAATGATGTATAAATGATGTAAATAAAAAATATAACATGATAATTATCCCGTATATATGATATAACATCCAATTATATATGATTTTAATATCAAAATATTGATATTGTCGCTCGTGCGTACGTACGGATTACCGTCTCCAAGAACACGATGAGATTCATTCCCCATCGTATCCATTCAAGAATAATTTTCATTATATGATTAAAAATAATATTTAAAGACATAATATAATTATGAATATGAATAAGATACATCCTATACATAACAAGAATTACTTATGTAACAAATCATATATATGAAAATGAATCTGTTAACACCCAAAACGACAATAATACTAAAATATTATTAACAAAGAAATATTAAAATATCATATATGATATCATATTAATGTATATAATTATTGTATAATTTAATAAAAATTATTTATACATTATAAAGGAGGTTAACATACCCTCTACCAAGGAAAAGTACAAGGTAAGGGTTAATTTCACAATCTCTTTATTATACGAGGTTGTTTTTACGTAAGTATTTGTTGGGACCTCTTTATCATCCAAGTCCATGTTTCTTAAAATTGTTTTTCAAAACATTTTTACTATTTAATAGACAATGGGTTAAAGTCATTTATACCCTTAATTTACCTTATATGTTTTTGGAAGGAATCTTTCCGTCATTTTCCAAACAAGGTACTTTTTGACCATTTCGACAAAATTAAGGTATGAATGTTTTTTTAACTTATACGACGGGTGTAGCTATTTTCTGCCGTTATAACATCATAAAATATTACCTTAAAAGATTATAATAATATTTTCAAATTAAATGTTTTGTTTTATAATTATATTACTTTTAAATGATTACAAAATAGAATGATATATTTCTAAAAAAAAGTTTTTATTTCATCTATGTCAACATCCTTTGATGGATTATAGGCTTATTTGAAGTTGATTTTTTATGATACAAAAATTACATATTGTATTGAAGGTTTTGTGATATGTTTGACTATAGATGTACTATTTTTATACCATTCATGGTTTATGGATAAATTATTGACATTTTGTATGCTAGTTTTAATATGAATGTTTATGTTATATTTAAACCCTTTCATATGAAGAATGAATTGGACATAGTAAGTAATGGGTGGAGCCCACTATAGCTCCTCGATGCATTGGTAGGTCTCATGAGACAAACTAGTGCCTTGGCACAAGGCCTTGACAAAATTTTATTTTTAGTCTTGGCACAAGGCCTTGACTATGTGGTTATGAAGTCTGGCATTGTGCATTCCATCATTATGAAAGTGTCTATTGATACTGCATGTGATTATTATACTAGTAGAATATCCATGTGAGTAAGTAAATGGAATTATTTTGATTTATATTTACCATATTATGATGATGTTTATGTTGAAAAGGCTTTTGTTTTAGTTTTATACATTTTCATAATTGTTTATGATTATTTATGAAAGTTTCCTCTATATTGTTATACTTATTGAGCATCTGAGCTCACCCCATTCTATGTTTTATTTTTCCCAGGATATGAAGAAGTATATTATGAATGACCTTCATGGATAGTATATGGGATCTCATTTTTGTCTATGGAAACAATATTGTTTTAGTTTTCCATTTTATGATGTAATGTAAACCTTATTAATGTATCTATTACTTCTAAGGATACTAAACTAATCGGTCTTTTGAGTCATTATATTTTGTGATCATTCCATTGATACATAATAATGCACTGACTCTGGGCTTCTGGTGTTGGGGAATTACAGTTGGTATCAGAGGAAGTTTTGTAAAAACCTTGGAAACTAGATTTAGATAAACTCTGATTAGAGCACATAGCCCTAAGATAGAAATTGAGGATTAGTACAGAAGAACTTCCTAGAATTTTGGTATTGTAGAGATTTTGTGAGTTTTCAAAGCAATACATCCCTATCTGGATACGAGCAGGTAGAGGAGGATCTGGCACAGATGTACCTAGGGGTAAAACTCGAAAAAACTGCTTTGAGCTTGACTCAAATGGGAACGGGTGCACGACAACGGGCCTTGCTACACTCTTGGTTACGACACTCCCGGGGGATATGCTTAGGATAATTATCATTTTCATTAAAAACCATTATGAAGGGTTTATGAGTATATACTTCCTCCATGAAAACATTTTTTTGATTATGGGTTATATCCATAAACTGTTCAATTTATGTTAAGTGTCATACAAGTTTGGATTTATGTACTGTGATTCATAAACTAATCTAGTGTATGCCATTGTTTATAAATGACGCTTAGTAGATGGAATGGAAACCATATCAATACTGGCACTCCATGTAGGGATTTCCCTCCTACTGAAGATAATTATAGTGGAGCTGGAGATACAACTGGTGTTGACCAGCTTATGACTATACTAGGACAACTCACTCAGGTTATAATAATAACCTAACCCTTATAGAGCACCCTGATCCATAGCATGGAGGATCAATGTTAGATCACTCCATGAGGAAACAACCACCAACATTCAATTGGGGTAAAAATCAATTAGTATTTAAGAAATGGATAAATTTCTTAGAGAAAATATTCCATGCCTTGGGGAGTAGAAAAAGTGAAAAAGTTATCATGTCAGTTTACCGCCTCATTGGAGATGCTAATAAATGGTGGTTATTTATTCAAAACACAAAAGATGATGATGAAGTATCAAATATGGAATGGAGGGAGTTTAAAAAAAATCTTAGAAAAATACTTTCCTCATGACCATTGAGAAAATATGGAAAGACAATTTCTGAGTCTGATGAAAAAATAGGATTATAATGTCACAATGTATGAATCTAACTTTAAAAGGTTAGAGAGGCATGCTGATGATTATATACATAACCCAAGAAGTATGATTGATCATTTATTTTATGGGTTAAAGCCATTTCTCCGTCGAGAATTAGTCTCACAATCCTTCTCATCGTACGAAGATATTGTCTCATGTGCTATCAAGATAGAAAAAGAATTCTCTAAGTCTTAAGACTTTAAATCAATGTAAGAGAATAAGAGATATGCTAAACACTCTAGAAATGGAAATAAGGGGAAGAAAGAAAAAGTTGATTATCTATCCTATAGTAAATGTGGGAAGAAACAACCTGGTACTTTTCTGAAGGGAATTGGAGTCTGTCACAAGTGTGGTGAAAAAGGCCACCAAGCTCATGATTGCAAGGGGAAAAAAGAGGCTGTTAATGTTGAATACAAAAATTGTAGAGAAAGGGGAAATTATGAATATTAATTTCTTAAGCATCAGGGGAACTTAACTCAAAAAGGCCAAGGGATCAAGACCAAGATTATTCTATCACTACCGCTATGGTTGAAGCTCCGAAAGATGTAGTGGTAGGTAATTTAATGGTTTCCTCAAGGTTAGCCAATGCTTTATTTGATTCTGGATCATCACATTGTTTCATATCTTCCTATTTTTCTTGGAAAATTAGATATTTCCAATTTGATTTTACAAGGGAATTTTCAGTAGAAAATCCTAAGGGAAGTATCATTACAACAAATTTTTGTGAATCAGTTATCATTAAGGCATATAAATGTTTTTTATCTGCTGATCTCATCATCATACCCATGATTGAATTTTATATTAATCTCGGTATGGATTGGCTTTCAGACCATGATGTGAAAATTTATTGTAGGAAGAAGGAGGTTAAAAATTTTTATGATGATAAGGGGTACCTTATCTTTAGATCAGAAACATCACCACCTAATTCTTATCTAGATCCACCCCTAGTAGCTGATCTAAATTCAATTATTGTGGAGGAAGAGAATGAAATAACTATGGATGAGGAAAGGAATGTTCAAATAGAGGATGTAAATATTGTACAAGAATATGTTGATGCATTTTCAGATGATTTACCTAGACATCCTACAGAATGAGAAATTGAGTTTTCCGTTGACTTAATTCATGGTTTGAGGCCCATATCGAAGACCACTTATAGAATGGACATTGTTGAATTAGTGGAAATAAAGAAACAACAAGAGTAATTGAGTAATAAAGGATTTATTCACCCTAGTGTTTCTCAATGAGGAGCCCCTATTCTTTCTGTTAAGAAGAAAGATGGATCTATGAGGTTTTAGATTGACTTCAGGGAGATCAATGCTATAACAATAAAGAACAAGTATCCCCTACCTCTTATTGATGATTTATTCGACCAACTTCATGGAGGTAAATTATTTTCAAATATTGACCTTAGATCTGGATATCATCAGTTTTGTGTGAAGAAAGAAGACATTATGAAAATAGAATTTCGAACCAGGTATGAGCATTACAAGTTTACAGTAATGCCTTTTTGATTGACTAATGCACCCTCTATCTTCATGGATCTAATGAATATATTTTTCAAGGAATATATTGATGACTTTGTAGTGGTATTTATTAATGATATCTTAGTATACTCCAAAATCTACGAATATCAAGAAAATCACATGCACATTTTTTTGAAGACTCTTAGAAGACATGAATTATTTGGGAAGTTTAGAAAGTGTGAATTATGGCTTCACAAGATTTCTTTTCTTGGCCATATTTTCCCTAAGGATGGAATTTCTGTTGATCCTTTTAAGACCAAGTCAATCCAAGAATGGAAAACACCAACGAGTATAACCTAGGTATGCAGTTTTATTGGTTTAGCAGCTTATTATCAATGTTTCATCTAGAATTTTTCCCGGTTGGCTAACACATTAACAAAGATCATATAAAAAGGGGTTAAATTTGTTTGGACAAAAGAGTGTGAAGAATGTTTTGATGAATTGAAGAGTTGATTATTCAATTCTCTTATCTTGACTCTACCGTTAGGGAATGATGGGTTTGTTATTTACAATGATGCATCCAAGAAAGGACTTGGTTGTGTCCTTATGCAGAATGATAGGGTTATTTCCTATGAATCATGAAAGCTAAAAATTCATGAGGAAAACTATCCTACTCATGATCTTGAGTTAGAAACTATAATATTTTCATTGAAGATATGGGGACATTATCTCTATAGTGAAAAATGTGAGATTTATACCGATCACAAGAGTTTGAAGTATATTTCCTCACAGAAAGAACTCAACATGAGGCAAAGTTGATGGCTTGAAATACTCAAAGATTATGATTGCACTATACACTACCACCTGAGGAAGGAAAATAAGGTGGCAGATGCTTTGAGCAGAATGGATCCGAGAGTTTTGAACAAAATGACAGTTGAAAGGGATCCAATATGCATCGATCTAGTAAATATGGATATGAGAATAACCATGGAAGGTGAAACATCAATACTTTTTAAAATTGTTGACAATCCATCATTACTAGAAAGGATAAAGAGTAATCAAACTGATGATGAAGTGTTTCAAAATAATATTAAAGCAGTGAATGATGGGAGATTGAGTGACTTTGTGTATGAAGATGGAATTTTGACATTTGGGAAGAGACTTTGTGTTTCCAATATACCTGATCTAAAAAAGGGAATTGTTGGATGATGCTCATAGTTACAATTTTTTCCATTCAACTTGGTAGTACTAAGATGTATAGAGATTTGAAGGAACATTTTTTGTGGGATAACATGAAGAGGGAGATTGCTGATTTTTTGTCAAGAATTATGGTTTGTGAACAAGTGAAATCTAGAAGGCAGCATCCTGGAAGAGTCATGAAACCTCTTCTCATACCTGAGTGAAAATGGGATAGTATTACGATAGAATTTTTCATAAGACTACCAAAGACTCCTAGAAGGAATGATGAAATATGGGTCATTATTGATCATCTTACCAAGTCAGAACATTTTCTTGCTATAAGAGAAGATTTACCACATGAACGTATAGTAAGACTATATATTAATGAAGTTGTGAAACTTCATGGAGTACCCCTATCGATTGTTTCTGATCATGATCCATGTTTTACATCAAGATTCTGGAAATGTCTTTAGAAATTCCTGGATACTGAACTTCTTTTGAGCACTACCTACCACCCGAAAATTGATGGACAATCATAACAGACTATTCAAACCTTAGAAGACATGTTGAGATCATGATCACTTGAATTTCAAGGTATATGGGATCAATATTTACCTATGGTAGAATTTTCCTATATCAATAGCTTCCATTCAAGTATTCAGATAGCACCATATGAAGCATTATATGGAAATAGATGTCACACACCAACCTGTTGGGATGACGTTGGTGAAAGAAAACTCGCAGTCCCAGAACATGTTGAGGAAAAAATAGAAAAGGTGAAGGTAATCCAAACCCACATCAAAATAGCTCAAATTAGGAAGAAGATATATGCTGATAACCGAAGGAAAAATTTTGAATTTTATATAGGAGATCATGTTTTCTTGAAGGTATCTCTATGGAAGGGTGTTATACATTTCGGTAAGAAGGGTAAATTGAGTCCCAGGTACATCGGTCCTTTCAAAATTCTAGAAGGAATTGGGGCTCTAGCTTACCATTTGGCAATGCCGCCAAGTCTCTCCAAAGTTCATGATGTATTCCACGTATCAATGTTGAGAAAATACATGCCTGACCCAACACATGTGATCATTTATAAGGAATTAGAACTGGATCCAAATCTATCTTATTGTGAAGTGTCTGTCAAGGTTCCTGATATAAGAGAACAAGTTCTAAGAAACCGGACGACTCGTCTATCAAAAGTTCTATAAAGAAACTATAAGATGGAAGAAACAATGTCGGAACCCGAGGAAATTATGTTGAATAACCACCCAGGGATTTTTATGCAGTAATATTCTATTAATTTTGAGGACACAATTATTTGAAGTAGGGGAGAATGTGACACCCCAAGCTTCCACAACATGCTTCTCTTTGAATAATACAATAGCGTGTGTTGTACACAACTTCGAGTTTTAACACACCACAACCAATCAAACTTACTGTTATGAATAGTAATACCAAATTTTTGAAATTTTATATATTTTATCTTTCAAAATGGACTTCATTTTTGGATTCGTAATATAGAAATTATCTTAGGGTGAATTTTTGGTATTTTTCCGAAAACATTCAATTTTTGATGAATAGTGAAAAACACTGAGTTATAGTTTAAAACCGATTTTTTATTTAAATAATTATTTATTTTATTTAAATTTATTTTAGGTCAAAATTGATACATAATATTTATATATGTTCAATGTAATTCATTGGAATCAGTTTATAATAATTTTAGATATTTACAAATTTTATGGAACTTTTTACCGTCTTTTACCCACCTCCTGGGAGCATTTCCAAATTTACATAAAACATAATTTTAACACTTCTGTGAGTTTAATTTCAAAAATTTGAGAGGCAAAGTTGATATTAGTAAGTAAAATGTGGTTTAATAAAATAAAAATAGTTTTTTTTTGTGAATAGTAACTTTTTACTTTTACTTACTACGGTTAAAAGTAAATAGGGTAATTAAGGGTAAAAATGATTTTATTATTACCATAAAACATGTCATAACTCTTTTGGATAATTATAATTAATCCAAAAACAAACATAGGAATAAAATATGAACCTCTTTTTTCCACTTGGTTTAGATTAGGACATTTATTATTACTTTATTTAAAGAAGAGTTAAACGAGTTAAATTCAAAGTTTAATAACTAAACCATTTTTAATATAGGGTTACACACAATATAAATTAATCTATAAATATTATTTAGAAAGAAAAAAAATATTTCTTACATAATGGACTTTAATTTATAATTTTTAAAAATTAAATAATTAAATTTATTTATGACACAATCGTGATGCAGTAATTACCATATTAATGAAAGATTAAAATTATTGATAATATAAATATCCAAATAAATCTAATTAGAGACTTTTAATGTATTCCAATAATATTATAGGTTAATATGACATGTTAGGTTTGATTAAATGTATTTAGTTCTATGTAATAATGTTTTTAGGATTTTAACAAAAATCATTAATTAAATAATGTCAAAATTGACATAAATGAGTTTTTAAAATAAATACAATATTATTGGTTGATATAATAATCCTAGAAATCTAATCGTCGACCAAAAGACTTGTTTAATGATAGGTGTATCATTAATGAACCACATGGGGTTCTCTTGAAAGTTTATATTAAGTTTATTAACCATATAATGTAACGCCCCGACCCTAGTTGCCTAGAGTCGGTGCATTATTACATAACATTGGCATGATCACAAGAAAGATCAAATCTCGAAAGACCGATTGGTTTAGTAGCCTTGGAAACACTAGATATATTCATAAGTTTTACATTACATCATAAAATGAAAAACTACTACTACAACATAATGTTTCCACAATCCACACTATTAACCCCTCATAAAATCCCTGCAGGTCATTCATAACTTACTTCTTCACATCCTGGGAAAAATAAAACATAGAAAAGAGGTGAGCTCAAATTCCCAGTAAGGATAAAAATATAGCGTAAACTTTCATAAATAAGAATAAACATTTAAGGAAATGTATAACTAAAACAAAAGCCTTTTAAATATGAACTTTCAACATGGTATGGCATAAATAAAATGAAATAATGCCATTTACTTATTCACATGGATATTCTACTAATCGAATAATCACATGCAAAAATCAATAACCACTTTCATAATGTTGGAATGCATAATTCCAGACTATCATAACCACATAGCCAAGGCCTCGTGCCAAGAATACAAATAAGATTTTGTCAAGGCCTTGTGCCAAGACACTAGTTTGTCTCATGAGACCTACCGATGCATCGAGGAGCTATAGAGGGCTCCACCCGTCACTTATTAAGTCCAATGCATTCCTCATATGAATAGGTTTAAGCATAAAATAAACATTCGTATTAAAACTAGCTTACGAAATGTCAATACTTTAACCACAAACCATGAATGGTATAAAAATAGAACATCCACAGTCAAATATAACTCATTTGATACAATATGGAAGATTGTATTGTATCACATTAACCTCAATCATTAATAATGAAGGTTGTTGACATAGATGAAAATAATCATCAAAACTATTTGAGAGAAATATCCCCCTTTTCTTGAAAACATTTAAAAGTCACACTATTTGTCAAGAAGCCATTTAAAAATAGATTTTTGAATCAAAGTGTCCCATACCACTTTGAAACCTTTTAAAAGAATTTTTAATTTCTAAACTATAATGTCCATATAAATAAATCCTTAAAACCATTTTTAAAACATGGACATTAATGAGAAAGATTTAGATGAATAAGTCATTAAAACATTTAAAAATGGTATTTTAGTTAGAGATTCTAACCAAAAGAGAGACACTTGAATGAAAATAATTGAGGTAATCAAAACTTTGTAATATAATGAGAATAAAGGGAATTCATGATATACTATGTCAAAGTACATTATATACACCACATAAAAGTGATTTGTTGTATATCAACAAAGAAGTCTCAATGGAATTTAAGTTGAGATGAAATCTCTCATAAAGGCCATATCCTTAGGTTAAGGATAAATCAACAACATAATTATGTGTGAAAAATATAAATACACTAAAAATGATTGGATATTCAGTGTAAAACAATCAAAGTATATTCACACATATTCCTGTAAAAACAACACCAACGAATTGGATGTTTAACTCAACAAATGGTGAAAGAGTTAAAATTACTCTTATCAAATTCATATCAATGACTTGAGAATTTTCAATGGAGTGATTATGTGTATCAAAAGTATATCCAAAGGAAGGGGAGTGGAAATTATGACATAATCAAATGAATAGTGATTCCACACATAATCTTGGGGTAATATAATCAATGAAATATGCGTAAAGCCAAATGAGTAGAAATTGAAATTTCAAATTCCCTTATCGAATAGGTAACTTACGAAACATAAACCCATGAAAGAAGTATCATACCATGATGATGTAAATACCCATAAATTAAAGTATATTACACAATGAATACAATCATGGGCAGTACACATACACCACATGCAATAATTAAGTGGTGATCAATGGAAATATCACGAAATTAAAAGTGAGATAAGAAACCCCTTACCACATTAATCAACTGATTCGTATGGCCAAAAGTTAATAACCACCAAATTATTTACATAATAACATGAATATAAAGAGAATCATGATAATATATATCAAATGGCCATACACAATACACCACTTTCAATAATTTAGTGGCGAACAATGGAAATCTCACGGAATTGAAAGTGAGATAAGAGAATCCCTTACCTTGTACTTTTCCTTGGTTGGGGTAGGTTAACTTCCTTTATAATGGTGAAATAATTGTTATTAAATTATACAAGAATCATATATATTAATATGATATCATATATGATCTTTTAACATTGATTAGTTAATAATATCTTAGAATTATCGTCGTTTCGGGTGTTAACTTACTTGTTTTCTTTTATATGTTTTGTTACGTAAGACATGTTTGTAAAGGATAGGTTGTATATTATTCATATCCAGAATGATATCAAGTCCTTAAACATCATTTTTAAATCATCAAATGATAATTATACTTGAATGGATATGATGGAGAATGAATCTCATCGCGTTCGTGGAGACGGTAGTCCGTACGTACGCACGAGCTACAATATCATTCTTTTGATATTAAAATAATATATAAATGTATGGTATATCATATATAAAGAATCATTAACATGTTATATTTATTATTTACATGAGTTACACATCATTATTATACCCATCCAAATAATAATATATTGAATAACAATTACACCACGACGTGGAGACGGTAAGCCGTACGTACGCACGTATGGTGACATGTTATTCAAAGGGTGGATAGAATACTGAATATGGTTGTACCATATTTATAATAACATCACAGTATATGTAAGATACTGGAGTTATTATTTTATAATGGTAAGAACAAAGAAAGAGGAAGTGGAAGAAGAAATGAACTTGGAGAAGGGTGGTGAAATCATTACCTCTTCTTCGGGTTCTTCCTTTTGATTTGATCAAAAGGGCTCCTTAGGCTGGCTTTCTGATCAAACTAAGGCCTCTAGGTTGTATTTAGGGATGTTGGGAGAGTATTTGGGAAGAGTTTGGCCGAAAAAAAAGTCTTTGAAGGTGTGAAGAAATGAGAAGGAGGAGTGCCCTTTTATAAGAGGGGTGAGGGGCACCTTTGGAAAAGCTAGAAATATTAATTTATAATAAATTCATATTCGGTTTCTTATGGCTCCAAAGCTTATTATTCAAAGGTTAAGGTGGGTATAGGTCTAAAACCACTCAACCAATAGAATTTATACTGGTTTGGGTACTTATATTAACCTTATCTTTAAGTATTAACTCTAAGTTAATTAGTTTCACTTTTACAATGTCTCTTTGTATTTTTATATAATATGGTTAATAAACTTACTATATACATCCAAGAGACCCCCAAGTGGTCCCTTAATGATGAACCTATCATGATATAAGTCTATTGGCCGATCCTTAGATTTTTAGGAATTTAATATCTATTAATAATATAATATTTGTTTTAAGAACTCTTTTATGTCAATTTTGACACTATTCAATAGTTGATTTTTTTGAAACTCATAACAGATTGATTACTTCGAACAAAGTCAATTAAATAAATCCTAATATATCATATTATCCTATAAAATTAGTTTAATTCATTTAAAGTTTCATATTATATTTTTTTGGGTATTTATAATATCAATTATTTTAATTTTTGACTATTATAGTAATTACTGCATCATCATTGTGTCATAAATAAAATAAATTATTTAATGTCTAAAAATTATAAGTAAAATATCATTATGTAGTAAATCTTTTTAGCTTTCTAATGAATATTTATAATCTAAAATCCAACTTATATAACCCTATGTAACAATTGTTTTTCTAAAAGATATATGCTTGTGTCATTTTTGTATTCATTTTGACTTAATTAAAATAAAGTATCATTATCACTTACAAGTGGATCCATGGGGTCCCAAAATTGACACAAAGATGCCCATGTATCAACCAATAGGGTTAAGACACGTTTTAGGGTAATTTAGTATCATTATAATATTATTTTTTAACCCTTATTTACCGGATTTACCCTTAACCATGGTAAATAAAATATTTACCGCAGTAATTATTCAAAATGTCTAAAAATAAAAGTTACCCATTTACACAATTTGAACATCCTGATTCCAAATATGGAATCCATTTTCCTAAATTCAAAACACAGAAGTGGCAGAAATTAATTTAAAATTAATTCCCGCTGTCAAAACAAAAAGCGTGTTTTTAAGAGATAATAACTATCAAAAGATTGACACTTGTTTATGTTCGGTTTAATTGTAAAATTATGTCCAATGACCAACATTATATTAAATGGTAAAAATATATTCTAAATATACTTTAAAACCACTCAAATTCGTAATTTATCACTATTAATTATTTTGATTAAAAAAGTTGTTTTTAATTAAAATTTAGTAATTTTCACTATTCATCAAAATATGAAAGTTATCCGAAAAGTACCAAAATTTCACCTTAGGCTAAATTTGATATTCCGAATCCAAAAATGAAGTCAATTTTAAAATATAAAATATATATAACTTCAAAAAGTAGGTATTACTATTCATAACAGCTAGTTTGATTGGTTACGGTGTGTTAGAACTCGAAGTTGCGTACAACACACGCTACTGTTTTATTCAAAGGAAAGTGTACCGTGGAAGCTTGGGTTGTTTCATTTTAAATTTTTGATGTCCCCATTTAGTCAAAAAGTTTAAAATATTGTATTTAAAAAGGTTTCACTATTAGAATTTGATAAAAGTGAAATACTGAAAATGAATCTGTTCTTGCAATATGACTAAGAAACTCATAATAGGGATTCTAAAATTATAAGGATTATATAAAGTTCAAAATGTAGTTAATACTATTCATGACCTCTTTTAATGGTGTGATTGAACTCGGTTTTGCGTGTAGTGCAAGTTATTGAATTATTTTTAAGAAATAACACACTCTGAAATCCTGGGGTGTTACATTCTCCCCTCCTTCAATAAATTGCGTCCTCGCAATTTGAAATTGTTTTTCGAAAATAAAAGGTTGAAAGTAGAAAATATATTTGTGGGAAAACCCACATCGGAAATTGGGTTACTAAAATTTAGTCTTAATATGATGAAAAAGATAAATGAAAGGGTCACCACCAAATTATGATCTCGATTAGGAGAAAATTGGTGGCAATTAGAGACATATAATTGGAGGAAAAACGTAAATATTTATAGGTAGTGATTGAGGTCATAAATCACAAACAAGTATAAAATTGAGGTCCTTAAACTCATCAATCTATGATGATTTGAAGTACCATCGGTTCAACAAAATATAGGGTATTGGGACAACACATTTTTGACATTTCAAAATATCTTAGTTGAAATCCCACATCGAAAAATGAATTAATGAGGCCTCTATTTAAAATAAAGAGTGGAAAGTATGAAGATTACCGAAAATAACACATACTAGGGTTCCATGTAGGAAAATATGGATATGGAAGAGAAATCTAACCATCAATTATCTGATGGAGAGTGGTAGAGAACATGGCTATGAAAAGGCCAACAATCCCAAAGCCATAAATTTGTGATGATTTAAGGTACCATCTAGGACAACATTTTTGTTCTAAGTTTCTATTATTAATGTTGAGGAATTTATTTATGAGATTGGCTAAGATCATAAGGAGATATACTTACTTTATAATTAGAGTTTTGTCCATTAATAAATTTCTACCATAAACTCATCTTTCACTCGTAAAAAAAATTATATTTATACTATTCGTACAGGGTTCCAAAATAAACGAATTTATAATTCATCTACCAGATCTTTTAAAAAAACTACATTATTTAATCCAGGACATCTCTTGGGCCAGTGGTAGGTGATACACCCTTGTCGCCCTTCGGTTGCGGGTTCAAGTCTCGCGGCCTTGCCGGACGCAACAGGTTGCTGCCCGACCTCCGGGTTGTCCTTTTATGGCAATCCAAAATAATCCAAATAAGAACTATCCAAAATAATTCTATCCAAACTCACAGTCCAACATTTATAAGGAAGGTAAACATAATATAGATCCTTTTTACCCCGTAATAGCATATAAATACCTTCATCATGTATTACCATATTCCTTATTGATTACATTCATGATCCCTTATTCCATATAGAATGCTGGATATACTTCATTAATCCAAAAATGTTTTAAACCCCAACAATGATGGAATATACAAATCATTAATCAGTTCCAAGGTAGTCAAGAATATCCAATATAATTTATCCAAAACAATCACATATTATTCCAAAATCACTACCTCAGTATCAGAACTATATTATGATTTATCATTCTCTCAACCATATATTTTTCAAAAATTTATCCTGCTATTGAGTCACTTTTCTTTGTTCCACACAATCTCAAGTCCTTAATGAAATAGTACTGCAGTACAATCCTTATATACTCCATAATTATTATAACAAGTACATTGTTGATACAACACTCAATTGGCATAATCAACATAAGAACTCTAATCATTCCTCTTCATCTGTGGTAGTATCATAACTTGATTATTATCCAATAGCATCATTTGCGTCATAGACTGATGACTGGGACATAGGTTCGCGTAGTGTCCAAACTCCTTGCAAATGAAGCATTGTACATTTGAAACCATTTTCTTACCCTTGCAGTCACGTACTTTGTGCCCTTTTCCTCCACACTTATAACAAACTCTCATTCCTTTCAGGCAAGTTCTAGGGTGTTTCTTTCCATAGTTACCACATATGGGAAAATTCTTCTTTTCCCTCTTCCCTTTATCCATATTTCTCTCTTCCATACTTTTCTTCTCTTGCTTCCCTTCAAAGCCATAGGACTCAGTAAACTCTTTACTTATCTTATCAATACATGATATTATTTCTTCATATGATGATAATACATGGGAGACTATTTCTCTTATAAATTCTAGCTTAAGACCATGAAAGATATGATCCTTCCTTCTCTTTGAATCATGTGTATTTCTGGAGTTCTCATTCCTTCTATTGGGCGCCATTTCTATACCATGGCATAAACCAGATCAGTTTATGAATCAAAACACATAATACCATACTTATAAAACACTTAACATAAATTGAACTATTTATGGATATAATCCATAATCATAAGAATGTTTTCTTTGAGGAATTATATACTCATAATCCCTTCAAAATGATTTGTAAAGAAAATGAGAGTTATCCTAAGCATATCCCCCGGGAGTGTCGTAACCAAGAGTGCAGCAAGGCCCGTTGTCGTGCACCAGTTCCCGTTCGAGTCTAGCTCAAATCGGTGTTTTCAGGTTTTACCCCTAGGTACATCTGTGCCAGAGCCGCCTCTACCTGCTCGTATCCAGACAGGGATGTATTGCTCGGAAAACTCACAAAATCTCTATGATACCAAAATTCTAGGAAGTTCTTCTATACTAATCCTCAAAGTTCATCTTAGGTCTACGTGCTCTAATCAGAGTTTATCTAAATCTAGTTTCCAAGGTTTGTACTAAACTTCCTCTGATAACAATTGTAACGCCCCGACCCTAGTTGCCTAGAGTCGGTGCATTATTACATAACATTGGCATGATCACAAGAAAGATCAAATCTCGAAAGACCGATTGGTTTAGTAGCCTTGGAAACACTAGATATATTCATAAGTTTTACATTACATCATAAAATGAAAAACTACTACAACAACATAATGTTTCCATAATCCACACTATTAACCCCTCATAAAATCCCTACAGGTCATTCATAACTTACTTCTTCACATCCTGGGAAAATTAAAACATAGAAAATAGGTGAGATCAAATTCCCAGTAAGGATAACAATATAGCGGAAACTTTCATAAATAAGAATAAACATTTAAGGCAATGTATAACTAAAACAAAAGCCTTTTAAATATGAACTTTCAACATGGTATGGCATAAATAAAATGAAATAATGCCATTTACTTATTCACATGGATATTCTACTAATCGAATAATCACATGAAAAAATCAATAACCACTTTCATAATGTTGGAATGCATAATGCCAGACTATCATAACCACATATCCAAGGCCTCGTGCCAAGACTACAAATAAGATTTTGTCAAGGCCTTGTGCCAAGACACTAGTTTGTCTCATGAGACCTACCGATGCATCGAGGAGCTATAGCGGGCTCCACCCGTCACTTATTAAGTCCAATGCATTCCTCATATGAATAGGTTTAAGCATAAAATAAACATTCGTATTAAAACTAGCATACGAAATGTCAATACTTTAACCACAAACCATGAATGGTATAAAAATAGAACATCCACAGTCAAATATAACTCATTTGATACAATATGGAAGATTGTATTGTATCACATTAACCTCAATCATGAATAATGAAGGATGGTGACATAGATGAAAATAATCATCAAAACTATTTGAGAGAAATATCCCCCTTTTCTTGAAAACATTTAAAAGTCACACTATTTGTCAAGAAGCCATTTAAAAATAGATTTTTGAATCAAAGTGTCCCATACCACTTTGAAACCTTTTAAAAGGATTTTTAATTTCTAAACTTTAATGTCCATATAAATAAATCCTTAAAAACCATTTTTAAAACATGGACATTAATGAGAAAGATTTAGATGAATAAGTCTTTAAAACATTTAAAAATGGTATTTTAGTTAGAGATTCTAACCAAAAGAGAGACACTTGAATGAAAATAATTGAGGTAATCAAAACTTTGTAATATCATGAGAATAAAGGGAATTCATGATATACTATGTCAAAGTACATTATATACACCACATAAAAGTGATTTGGTGTATATCAACAAAGAAGTCTCAATGGAATTTAAGTTGAAATGAAATCTCTCATAAAGGCCATATCCTTAGGTTAAGGATAAATCAACAACATAATTATGTGTGAAAAATATAAATACACTAAATATGATTGGATATTAAGTGTAAAACAATCAAAGTATATTCACACATATTCCTGTAAAAACAACACCAACGAATTGGATGTTTAACTCAACAAATGGTGAAAGAGTTAAAATTACTCTTATTAAATTCATATCAATGACTTGAGAATTTTCAATGGAGTGATTATGTGTATCAAAAGTATATCCACAGGAAGGGGAGTGGAAATTATGACATAATCAAATGAATAGTGATTCCACACATAATCTTGGGGTAATATAATCAATGAAATATGCGTAAAGCCAAATGAGTGGAAATTGAAATTTCAAATTCCCTTATCGAATAGGTAACTTATGAAACATACACCCATGAAAGAAGTATCATACCATGATGATGTAAATACCCATAAATTAAAGTATATTACACAATTAATACAATCATGGGTAGTACACATACACCACATGCAATAATTAAGTGGTGATCAATGGAAATCTCACGAAATTAAAAGTGAGATAAGAAACCCCTTACCACATTAATCAACTGAGTCGTATGGCCAAAAGTTAATAACCACCAAATTATTTACAGAATAACATGAATATAAAGAGAATCATGATAATATATATCAAATGGCCATACACAATACACCACTTTCAATAATTTAGTGGCGAACAATGGAAATCTCACGGAATTGAAAGTGAGATAAGAGAATCCCTTACCTTGTACTTTTCCTTGGTTGGGGTAGGTTAACTTCCTGTATAATGGTGAAATAATTGTTATTAAATTATACAAGAATCATATATATTAATATGATATCACATATGATCTTTTAACATTGATTTGTTAATAATATCTTAGAATTATCGTCGTTTCGGGTGTTAACTTACTTGTTTTCTTTTATATGTTTTGTTACGTAAGACATGTTTGTAAAGGATAGGTTGTATATTATTCATATCCAGAATGATATCAAGTCCTTAAACATCATTTTTAAATCATTAAATGATAATTATACTTGAATGGATACGATGGAGAATGAATCTCATCGCGTTCGTGGAGACGGTAGTCCGTACGTACGCACGAGCGACAATATCATTCTTTTGATATTAAAATAATATATAAATGGATGGTATATCATATATACAGAATCATTAACATGTTATATTTATTATTTACATGAGTTACACATCATTATTATACCCATCCAAATAATAATATATTGAATAACAATTACACCACGACGTGGAGACGGTAAGCCGTACGTACGCACGTATGGTGACATGTTATTCAAAGGGTGGATAGAATACTGAATATGGTTGTACCATATTTATAATAACATCACAGTATATGTAAGATACTGGAGTTATTATTTTAGAATGGTAAGAACAAAGAAAGAGGAAGTGGAAGAAGAAATGAACTTGGAGAAGGGTGGTGAAATCATTACCTCTTCTTCGGGTTCTTCCTTTTGATTTGATCAAAAGGGCTCCTTATGTTGGCTTTCTGATCAAACTAAGGCCTATAGGTTGTAGTGAGGGATGTTGGGAGAGTATTTGGGCAGAGTTTGGCCGAAACAAAAGTCTTTGAAGGTGTGAAGAAATGAGAAGGAGGAGTTCCCTTTTATAAGAGGGGTGAGGGGCACCTTTGGAAAAGCTAGAAATATTAATTTATAATAAATTAATATTCGGTTTCTAATGGCTCAAAAGCTTATTATTCAAAGGTTAAGGTGGAGATAGGTCTAAAACCACTCAACAAATAGAATTTAGACAGGTTTGGGTACTTATATTAACCTTATCTTTAAGTATTAACTCTAAGTTAATTAGTTTCACTTTTACAATGTCTCTTTGTATTTTTATATAATATGGTTAATAAACTTACTAAATACATCCAAGAGACCCCCAAGTGGTCCATTAATGATGAACCTATCATGATATAAGTCTCTTGGCCGAACCTTAGATTTTTAGGAATTTAATATCAATTAATAATATAATATTTGTTTTAAGAACTCTTTTATGTCAATTTTGACACTATTCAATAGTTGATTTTTGTGAAACTCATAACAGATTGATTACTTCGAAAAAATTCAATTAAATCAATCCTAATATATCATATTATCCTATAAAATTAGTTTAATTCATTAAAAGTTTCATATTATATTTTTTTGGGTATTTATAATATCAATTATTTTAATTGTTCACTATTATAGTAATTACTGCATCATCATTGTGTCATAAATAAAATAAATTATTTAATGTCTAAAAATTATAAATAAAATATCATTATGTAGGAAATCGTTTTATATTTCTAATTAATATTTATAATCTAAAATCCAACTTATATAACCCTATGTAACAATTGTTTTACTAAAAGATATATGCTTGTGTCATTTTTGTATTCATTTTGACTTAATTAAAATAAAGTGTCATTATCACTTACAAGTGGATCCATGGGGTCCCAAAATTGACACAAAGATTCCCATGTATCAACCAATAGGGTTAAGACACGTTTTAGGGTAATTTAGTATTATTATAATATTATTTTGTAACCCTTATTTACCGGATTTACCCTTAACCATGGTAAATAAAATATTTACCGCAGTAATTATTCAAAATGTCTAAAAATAAAAGTTACCCATTTACACAATTTGAACATCCTGATTCCAAATATGGAATCCATTTTCCTAAATTCAAAACACAGAAGTGGCAGAAATTAATTTAAAATTAATTCCCGCTGTCAAAACAAAAAGCGTGTTTTTAAGAGATAATAACTATCAAAAGATTGACACTTGTTTATGTTCGGTTTAATTGTAAAATTATGTCCAATGACCAACATTATATTAAATGGTAAAAATATATTATAAATATACTTTAAAACTAATCAAATTCGTAATTTATCACTATTAATTATTTTGATTAAAAAAGTTGTTTTTAATTAAAATTTAGTATTTTCACTATTCATCAAAATATGAAAGTTATCCGAAAAGTACCAAAATTTCACCTTAGGATAAATTTGATATTCCGAATCCAAAAATGAAGTCCATTTTAAAATATAAAATATATATAACTTCAAAAAGTAGGTATTACTATTCATAACAGCTAGTTTGATTGGTTACGGTGTGTTAGAACTCGAAGTTGCGTACAACACACGCTACTGTTTTATTCAAAGGAAAGCGTACCGTGGAAGCTTGGGATGTTTCATTTTAAATTTTTGATGTCCCCATTTAGTCAAAAAGTTTAAAATATTGTATTTAAAAAGGTTTCACTATTAGAAGTTGATAAAAGTGAAATACTGAAAATGAATCTGTTCTTGCAATATGACTAAGAAACTCATAATAGGGATTCTAAAATTATAAGGATTATATAAAGTTCAAAATGTAGTTAATACTATTCATGACCTCTTTTAATGGTGTGATTGAACTCGGTGTTGTGTGTAGTGAAAGTTATTGAATTATTTTTAAGAAATAACACACTCTGAAATCCTGGGGTGTTACATATAATATAAAAATACAAAGACACATGGTAAATGTCAAACTATTTAACTAAGAGTTAAATCAAAACGATAAGGTTAATATTGTGACTCAAACCTATCTGAAACCTATTTAATGATAGGTTTTTGTCCCATACCCACCTTATCCTTTGAATAATTTATTTTGGGGCCATTATTAATAGAAAATGATTTTATTATAAAATAATATTTCTAGCTTTTCTTAAGGTTCCCCTCACCCCTCATATAAAGGGTCACTTCCCCTTCTCTCTAATTCACACCTTCAATGCCATTTGGATCGGCCAAAACCTTCCCAAATACCCTCTAAAATTTCCTACCTTTATCATAGAGGCCTTAATTTAGTCATAAAGCCAGCCTAAGGAGCCCTTTTTTATCAAATCAAAAGGAAGAACTGAAGAAGAGGTAAATATCTCACCACCTCTTTCATGTTTTTTTCTTCTTCCGCTTCTTCTTTCCTGGTTGTTTCCATTATAAAATAATAATTAAAGTATTTTATATATACTGTGATGTTATTATAAATATGTGACAACCATATTAATTATTCTATCCATCATTTTAATGACATGTCACCATACGTGCATACGTACGGCTAACCGTCTCCATGTCGTGGTGTAGTTGTTACTCAAAGCATTATTGTTCAGATGGGTATAATAATGATGTATAAATGAGGTAAATAATAAATATAACATGATAATGGTTCTGTATATATGATATAACATCCAATTATATATTATTTTAATATCAAAAGAATGATATTGTTGCTCGTGCATATGTACGAATTACTATCACCACGAACATGATGAGATTCATTCCCCATCTTAACCATTCAAGAGAAATTTTTATTATATGATTAAAAATAATTTTTAAAGACTTAATATCATTCTGAATATGAATAATAAACATCCTATCCATAACAAACATTACTTACATAACAAAGCATATAAAGGAAAATGAATCTGTTAACACCCGAAACGACGATAATACTATAATATTATTAACAAAGAAATATTAAAAGATCATATATGATATCATATTAATGTATATGATTCTTTTATAATTTAGTAAAAAATATTTCTCCATTATACAGGAGGTTAACCTACCCTCTACTAAGGAAAATTACAAGGTAAGGGTTAATTTCACAATCTCTTTATTATCTGATGTTGTTTTTACTTAAGTATATGCTGAGACATCTTTATCATCCACATCCAAGTTTCTTAAAAATATATTTCAAAACATTTTTACTATTTAATATAAAATGGGTTAAAGTAATTTATACCATTATTTGAATTTATATGTTTTTAAAGGAATTTTTCTGTCGTTTTCCATACAAGGTACTTTTTGACCTTTTGGAAAAGATTATAAGAATATTTTAAAAATAAATGTTTTCTTTTATAATTATATGAATTTTAAATGATTTCAAAATAGAAAGACATATTTCTCAAAAAATGTTTTGATTTCATCTATGTCAACATCCTTTGATGGATTGCAATCTTATTTTAAGTTCATTTATTATGATACAAAACATCCATATTGTATTTATGGTTTTTTGATATGTTTGGATATGGATGTTCTATTTTTAAACCCTTTATGGTTTATAGATAATGTATTGGCATTTCATATTCTAGTTTTAATACGAATGTTTATGTTATGTTTAAACATTTTTTATGAGGAATGCATTGGACTTAGTAAGTGATGGGTGGAGCCCACTCTAGCTCCTCGATGCATCGGTAGGTCTCATGAGACAAACTAGTGTATTGGCACATGGCCTTGAAAAAATCATATTTGTAGTCTTGGGACAAGGCCTTTACTATGTGGTTATGATGTCTAGAATTATGAATTCCATCATTATGAAAGTGGGTATTGATATTTCATGTGATTATTCGACTAGTAGAATATCCATGCGTGTATGTAAATGGCATTATTTGTATTTATATTATCTATATTATGATGATGTTTATGTTGAAAAGGATTTTTTTTAGTTCTATACACTGCCTTAAATGTTTATGCTTATTTATGAAAGTTTCCGCTATATTGTTATCCTTACTGAGCATCTAAGCTCACCCCTTTCTAGGTTTTAATTTTCCCAGGATGCGAAAAAGTATATCATGACTGACCTGCAAGGATAATCTATGGAATCTCAGTGTTTTCTATGGAAACAATGTTGTTGTAGTTTTCTATTTTATGATGTAATGTAAACCTTATGAATGTATCTAGTACTTCCAAGGCTAATAAACTAATTGATATTTCTAGAATTTATCTTTTTTGATCATTCCAATGATATGTAATAATGCACCAACTCTAGGCTTCGAGGGTCGGGGCCTTACAAGTTGTGAGATAAAATCCCAGCAGGAAACCACCCTATGGTCTAATTTCATCTAATCAGTAGATATATAATAATAATAATAATGTGAAGGAAGTAATAGAAAATGTAAAGGAAGTAATAAAAGTAAACCAATAAGGTTTTTGTTCCCATGGACACCCTTCCACTAATACTAGATTTATCCATATCCAACAAGTTTCTGAAGTAATAGTCATTCATATCTCCTATTATTATCAAGTTCATTTAATTAACTTGTTCTATTCAAGAGTTAAATCTTGGGACCTAGAAAATATCCTAGTGCCCCCCATATGAATATATGATCAACATATGCCTAAAAATCCATGAATATGGTATAATCCTCTGACTAAATCCAAGATTGTTCTTTGTATTGGAAGACACATCATATAAGTGATTTCCTCAACTACTAAATTCAAAACCTATGACCATCCTTATAATTTATTATTTGGGACCTAGGTATCACTCTAGGTGTATCATAAACCAAACACCCTAAAATCCCATCATAGGAATTCCTCATTAGAATCCTGATTTCACTTTAAGTGTGGTATAACATCAATACGATTCAAGTCCATACATATTGATCCACTAAAGGAGACCATGTGTCACATAGGGCATGTATGATCAACCACCCTCTGAGCCCATAATTGTAAATAAATATAGAATCCAAGAATCACTAGGGCACATAACAGTGAGCCCCATGATTCCATTGTTAGAAATTAACCTAAGGATTCCAAGTGTCCCTCAGACATAAGAAAGGAAGTATCCAAATGAGTCTGTCCATGGTGTTCTTATAATAACCGATGTGTCACCCAATTAATATAAGCATTCATTTAATCAAAATCATTTACCTATGTTAAGGTTATTACTTAGAAAATTCCACATAGAACTCACCTCAGAAGGTGTATCATGGAATGGGATAAACTTTGGAGTCTTAGCCTCTTAATTAGCTCACATGGGAATTTCATTATAGGAAGAAACTCATGATTTATAAAAAATTACCTGTACAAAGCCTAGGGATATGTAATCATTCCCTTTATTCAGTTTACATTTAAATTCATATTACAATTTAATTTAAAATTCAACTCATCAATTGGATCCCAAAGTAAGGGTAAAGGAACACCTCAAAGGTGACCTAATTCATATTCCACCCATGGTGGTCCACTTAATTATAAAATACACATGAAGAGTGGTTATAAATCAAGGTTCATAACCTTAAATCAATTTATTAATGGACCCATTAATTACATAGGTCACACTTATCAATTTTAATAATGTATTAAACTCAAATTAAACGGTGTCTCTATAACAATTGGGCACACAACACAACAACATATATATAAACACATAGAATTTTAAGGAAAAGATTGATACCCCCATAATTTAAGTCCGTAGTGGAGTTATCATCCAGTATCATCTCTTGATTTAAATCAGATCAAGAGAAAAATGAAGAATAGACAGGAACCCTGAAAATAAGGAAAATAATCTTGCACTTAAATAAAGAAGTTGATTCTAAGAAGAATAGGGAATGATACAAAAGGAATTTAGATCTCACCAAGATGAATCTAATGCTTCTGATAGATCTTGATTCTAAGATGAGATCAAAAAGATAATTGAAAAAAAACATTTTTATTATATTGTTAAAGTCATCAAAAATTCAATGGAGAAAGGGGGGATCATGGGGGTCTGAAATAGAGAAGACCCAAATGATCTGTGTGCACTAAATCAAGAACCTCTAGATGAAATGATAAAAGGATATAAAAACAAGAGAGTTTCACACCATGAATCACTTTAGAAGCCAAAAAGTATACTATTGTGTTCTCTTCACACCATATATTACTCACCTCAATATTATTGGGAATAATTTTTTTCATCTTTAGATAACATATTCAATGGACCACATTGTCGCCCCTAGACAACAAAGGATGTTGTGAATCCTTAGATAATCAGTTTTGACACCCATGATATGGGTATTCTTCTCTGATCACAACATAAGATCATTTATAATGGCTAGCACCTCTGTATTAAGGGAACCCCCTTTACTAAGAAAAGAATTTTAGGAAAACACCACAGATCCCTATGGGTCCATGATCACCCCACCTCCCAATACCATCCCTGTACAACATGACCCATAAATATTAATTTTGATTCCCCTCTGATGTGGAAGAAATCAGACCCATTTTCCCTATCTAGTTATGTACGCGCCTAAAGGGTATGATCTAGTCATGATATTCTGAATTGAAGGAGTATATTTACATACATTACACAAATAGACTAAATCCACAAGAAAAAATATTGATTTAAGTTGAATTTTTTATCCTCAATCCTATATAGCCTTTGTGACAAGTTTCATTTCTCTCCCTCCATATGGACTATCATATTTCCAGTAATAGAATAGCTCATGCCCCTTATTCAGGGTCACTAAACCCAACCCCATGGAACCATTTGTGAACAAATAAAGAGATCGATGTGTCAAGAGGAGACCATACAAATAAGCTACCAAACACCATCCAAATAACACTCTCCCAGTAACTTTAAAAGAATAGGTGAATGAAGATTTCTATCCATGGATCCATTACAGCAAAAGAACCTTGAAGAATGTTGAACCCCCCATTCATGAAATGTTATCATCAGTGTTCAACGTATTAAAATGAACCCCTTAAACAAAAAAAATCATTTTGGTTGGGATTTATTTCCTCCAGATCATTTCACCCTATACAACTTCACCCCAATCCTCCATTTGTAACATCTGAAAGTCCTAAATAAAAAACTCCCCTGACCTGGATCCTGTGAAAATGCACTTGTCCGTGCCATCATAAATCTCTTTACAATAAAAGACACTTTATTGATCCTTGTCTAGGATATTATTCATGAAGGTCGGGTGTGCACTGGTATGTTTTAAACTGATTTTTAGTATAGTGTGTCTGGGGCAGGCCAATCGTGATCCAACCTAGTTATGAAGACAAATATTTGTACCCCTACCTATAAAACCTTGGGTATGGCTAAACAGAGCCAGAATAAGGGATTGTACATGGGTCCCAGTACCATAATACTTGCCTATCTGAAGGTCAAGGGTGATCTTATACCTATCCTGCATTAACTCCCCCATAGCGTATGCCCCTCAATGCACTCCCAAGATAATTTTCCATGAAACACCTAAATTTCACTAGCTAAACTTCTAACATTCACCCCACATTAAGCAAGTTTTTTCACCACCCTCTCCCATTCAATTCAATGATGTTTCCATTTTGAGTGCACATCCCATTGAAAAGAGGATAAAATACACTCAATTCTACTGATAATTCCTTCTGGAACATTCACTGAAAGGAGGATGTGCATATGAATCGAGGATAGGACATTGTTAATTAGATTTATCCCCCCTACAAAGGACATGAATCAGTTTTTCCAATTAAGAATTATCCATATTATTTTCCCAATCTCCTAGTCATAGTGGTATATACACAACCATGAAGTTGATATTAGATCCCCAAGGTAGTCCCTTGGGAATATTTTACATTGCATTCCCAAGTTTCTTTCCAATGAACCAATTCTTATTTCTAAACAATGGATCGAGATAAAGACAATACTTTTCTCTTTATTGATAACCTGCCCACTCCAATTTTAATATTTCTCAAGGATATCATTGAAATCACTAATAGATCTATTACTTCCATTTACAAAAACCAATGAGTCATTAGAAAATATGAGATGGGATAAGCCAAGGGAGTGATAACTGAACAGATAGGGTAGGATATGAACTGCCTCAATGCCATAGTTGACCACCTGACTGAGTAAGTCCTCAACTAGGATAAAGAGAGTTAGGAAAATTGGATCACCTTTCCTTAGGCCCCATAATGATTAGAAGAAACCATATTTCTTTCCCAAGAAAGATATAAATATCCAAGTATAGTTAAAGCCCCAAAACAAAAGATCAATCGCCCATGTAGATAAACCCATCTTTGATATAACCTAAAGGATAAAGTTTCACTCCACCTGGTCATAAGCTTTTTTTCATGTCCAGCTTAGTAGATATATTTAAATAGAAATATTTTTGATTGAGATCACTGATTTCCTCTTGGGAAAACCAAATTTCTCCTCGAATAGAACAACCCTTTATGAAACCATGTTTCTATTCAGAAATCCATTTAGGCAGGTGGCCAGATAGCTGTTTGTTGAGGATATATGATAACACTTTATAAATAAATTTACACATGAAAATGAGTCTGTAGTGGTCCAAATAATGAGGGTCATTAATTTTGGGCACTATAACCATCTTAGTCACACAATACACATGTGGGACGAGGCCACATTTAATGAAGTCTTACACTGATTATATTAACTCAATTTTCAAAAACTCCCACGAACCTCTATAAGATGATCCAGGGAAAACATCCATTCTGGGTGCACTATCTAAATTATGAGACCACACCATTTCCCAAACCTCTGACTCATTAGGGGTAGCTTCCATCCATTCATTTATTTTCCTTGAGACTATATGAAATATACCCTCAAAAATACCCCCCTATGGGTAACCATTTAACATGTTAGGATTGTTGCTTACAAGAAGTATCCTGAAAAAATCCTCCAACATCTTTCCAATAACATCGTGGTTATCAGAATAAGATCCATCCTCCATGAGGATATTGGGAATAATTTTGGTACCTATTCCCATTGATTCATGCATGGAAGAAGCCCTAATTTTGATCCTCCTCTCACAACTATTTAATATGTGACTTTTACCTAGCCACACATTGCTGTTTGAGGAGAAGATAAGAGAAAATGCTCTTCCTATTAGCCAGATCCTTAAAAGTGGTTTCATCCTAGTTTTTTTCCAACTCCATTTCAAGCCTACCAACCTCTACACTAATACCCTCTAAATCCTAGGAACTAGAAGGTTGGTTCCTTAGCCACACATGGATATCTGAACTAAGATGCCGAATTTTTTATGAAACCTCACCCATTAATGTCCTAACATTGGTTTGGTCTATGACTGTTTCACCATATCCTAGAAATCATAAGCCACCATCCATAGTCAGGAGAAAGTAATATTCCCCCTAGTTCTGTTCTGGGAGATAAATGTATACGCAGAAGAGAATGACCGGACATGTTGTGGGGTAGGTGAGAAACATTTATATCTGGATAAGAGGTAATGGATTATTGGTTAGTCAGAAAACAATCCAGCTGACACCATTTCCAACTTATCCCCCTATTATTATTACACCAGGTGAACAAGTCTCTCATATAACCTAAGTCCATGAGACTGCATCCTACCATGAAGCTTAAAAAGTCAAGGATAGATTTTTTGGGTAAACATCCATTCTATTTATTCTCTCACAGATCATTCATAATATTTGAATCCCACCCCACACAATCCAAGTGGATCTACCTATCCACATTACTAGACAACATGGTTTGGCTGCACGATTTTCCAAAATGTGCACCAACCATGCACCCTTTTATGTAGGAAGGTGAACTTCGTACTATTTTCATTCATGTTTTGATAAACTGTGTGAAAAATATATCTCATCCCACTATTAAAAACATCAGAGCTCCCACATGGGTGTGAACCTCAAAAAACATAGTTTGTATAACTGTGATGGCTTTCCCTACTCTCTACCCAACCTTGCACAGTTATAAGTAACCATGTAGACTGCCCCATATAGTTTATACTAACTATGAGAAAAGCCTTTTATTCCCAAATAATGGGTTCTAGGATCCAAACTATCCCCATACACCCCTTATATCTCAAATACCAAAAGGGAATTCCAATTAGGTTGTATATAATCATTTAAACCAAAAATTTACGGAATTAAAAGATTACATATTTCAAGAATGAGTGGAGTTCTAATAGGTGGAAACTTTTAATGTGTCAAAGAATTAATGGGGAGAATGTCACTTGGATATAAAATATTTTCATTAAGAGATGGAATTCTCTAAAACAAATTCATTGACTAGTAGTGTAGTGTTAGAACGATTCTAATTTTAGAAAGTATTTAATTTTATGACTGTATGACTACAATTTTTAAATTCTTGAAAAATGTTTTGTTGATAAAAAAATTAATAGAGTTGATGAAAAATAAATAGGGCAAGATTAAATATTCCAATGAAATTATTAAATGATTTTCATTATTTTTGACATTGAATGAGAATATTTAAAATATCATGAGGCTTACCATTAGGTGTTAAGAATGTTTTTTGAAATATTCTAAAATTATATAAAATTTATTATATTTATGAAAATAATTTTTAGGTTCATTTTAAGATGTTTAAGATTTATTGGTGGGATAAATCTTTTTTAGTTGTTTGGGAATAAGGGTCATGCTGACTCAACATGAAAAATTCTATAAAAATTGATTTTTATAAGATTCATTTAAAAATAATTAAGGGTCGTTTTAGATATTTAATGAAATATATATATAGGAATGAAAATTTAATGAGAGTTATTTTATACTTCATAAGAGTCATATAACTCTTTATAAGATTCATTTAGTGTTTAATAAGGGTTTGAAGGAATATTCATAGCATTAATTTACACTTATCTAAGAGTCATTGACATATTTGAAATGTCTATTATGAAATCTATAAGTTTCATCCATATTATGTTAGATTCATTTAACCTTATAATGAGATGACTTCTACAATGATATAAATGTGGTTAAGTATGAATTTTTAAGAGTTATTTTAACCTTATAAAATATCACTTAAAGTAAAAAATTACAATGATAGGGAACTACAAATTAAATAATAATATCCATTTTACTATTACAAAATAGTATTTATATGTAACCTCATAAGAGATATCCGATTACTAAAATTTGATCTAATTTCTAAAAATTGAAACGAGATTTTGATTTAAATGTTTTAAACACCTAAATCACGTGAAAAATTTTATGTTGTGACTCAATATGAGTAAATAAAATGTATTTTCATTATAATATATGTCATTATTTGAAACTCATAAAGGGAGATATCATCTCAAGTTGGTTCAGTGAAACGAGGAAAGGTGATCACTGGTCAAACATTAAGAAATTATCAAATAAAAATATTTTTAAAGTATTTATAGTGACCTCTTGTGAATAAATAAATGATAATTTTATTTAATCAGTTTAAATTAGAAGATGGGTGTTTGGGGGAATTTGAGATAAGGGGCAAGGGGAAATACCCATGTGAACCATTAAATGAGGGAACATGAAATTTTTTTCTTTTATAAATATGTTGAGAGAATTTTATAGTATACAAGACAACATGAGATTTACTAAATTAAAAATTTCTATATCATTTTGATATTATTGATTCAGGGGGAATATATTTGAGTGAAAATCTATGCACTGAAACTGATAAATATTGAGATACTAGGAGAGAGAAGTAGAGGAAAAATCTAGGATACTAATAGTGATCATAAAATCTTACAGTTCATGAGTTATTAGTGATTAAAGATAGGGATCCAAATTATTTATGTACTACATAAAGTGAGATAGTTCATTTGATCTAATTAAAAATGTGATTATCTGAGGTTAAAGATCTTGAATAGGTCAAAATATTCTTTTCTAATCATTTAAATGGATTGAAGAATAAGTTCATCATCATAAATTTTTGAAGAAACCCAATTTATCTATTAATATTTCCCACCATATTATGAAATTCTTGTAACTAGTAGCAAGACGTTGTGATTATTACTCAATAGATCTAATGAAAAAACCCACTATATCCACCACACATGTACCAAATATCCTATTTTGTTATTTTACTATATTCAAGACCTTACATTAGAGAATTTAGTGCCTTAATTTTCTAATACAATCACTCAAAAAAGATAAAAATAAATCATGAAGAGTGAATCTATTTTTTCATTATTTTTCTTGCTATATAAATCGAGATAATGAACGGAAGAGAGAGAATTCATGAAAAGTATTACTATCTTTATTCCTCGGTATAAAATTATTTTTTATATTTATGTTAAACTCATTTTAATTTAATTTAATTTTATAAAATTAGTTAGCCTTAAAAAAAATCTGTTTATCCATATATGGTATAGTTAACTCAACATAACTATCCCAAATATTTCATCAATTTATTATAACACTATTAAATGTTATGTGACGAAATAAAATCACTAAAATTATATCACTTCTCCCAAATAAATAAACCATAAATAAATAATAGTCCTTCCAAATAGTATTTAATAATATTCACTTACTTATATTTTAATAACTTTTGAATACCTTAAGAAATAATTTCAATAATTATTATTCAAAATTTGAATAATATATAATTCAATTTATTGAATCATTTAATTTTTGTTAGTAATAATCATATATTCACTAACCTAACAAAGAGGGGCTTACTTAAACCCAAACTCAAACTTCTATAAATTACTATAAATTCTAGATATAAATTGATTGTAACTTATTGAGAAATTATCTTGAAGATTGTGAGTCCTACTCAAAAACCAACACCAATATCTAGAAACACAAAATGTCCCCAAAAATGACAAGTATATGTTATTTCCACGAAAAACGTGTTGGATTTGGTTCCCTAAAACAAACTTATGTATAAATTATGATAAATTATATTAATTATTTGATTATTAAAAAAAGTATCACATCATGATTGTTCTTATGCATAAAAAAGTATGCGATAATTTTTTAAGAGTATTTTTTGCACCGAAACGTCATAGTAGTTCCCCTCTTTGATGAGAACCTAGAAGTGAAATGAAAACATTCTTAAATATATGTTCTATAAATGGATGGAAGTTTTTATGGGAAAAAATGATACATGATATTAGGGTTGGATCATCCTATGACTTTGAGTAACCTTCTCATGTAATACACCCATAGTAATATCTAGTGTTGGATATCATGAGAATGAGACCCTCTAGTAGGAAATCTACATTTATATGTCTCATTATATTTTCCTATCTACATATGTGTATATTTATCCTTATTCTTTAATATTATTATTAATTTGTATTATGAGTTGCATAATATTATATATTAATTAGAAACCTGTGATGACATATCTTGGTGAGGTAGGATATGCTGAATACGTCATGAGTAATAATTCATTGATGAATAATTCCAGATATGATTTGTACCTCATGAACTTTAATGAAAGTTGATATATCAGGTCCTTTGATGGAAATGGTATAGTCTAAATCAATCCATGACCATGTTTTTATTAAGGAATGACTGAATTTAGAAAATTCAATAAAAGATACATCTAGAACATAGGTTGATATCACCGGCATGGAACCTTCTTAATTAGAGATATGAAGATAAAGAGGTTATGTTACCCAGTAAGCATTCGTATGAGGTATTATGTCTTTGTAGCATAAAATTATTTTTATATGGGTTTCATGATTTGTTTCTAGATGCTAACCTTGGAATTTAGGCTACTTCACCCAATGCCACTGAGAAAGAGGTCTATAAGGTTACACACTATGGGTATCCAGAATCCTAGTTAAATAATATATTATTATTTATTATTCTACATCTTGAATAAATATTATTCCCTTACATGGTTTAATAATTATTCACATTTTTTTCATCACATATATTATACAACCAGTTATTCTATATAATATTATGTGAGAATAATATTTAATAAATAATTATTTTCTTTTTAGTGAGTATAATATTGATTTATTTATTGGTGAATAATGAAGTGATATTTATAGGATAAATAAATAATCATTATTCAAGGACTGATAATTATTATAAGGGAATGGCAGATTGAGATTAATGGGCTAGAAACAAATAATAGATATTAAATATTATTTGAATTATAATAATTAATTAAATTCCTGAGTTTAGTGCATATCAATAAATAATAATCATATTATTAATATTATAGATATGGGTCACTATAGGGATTATGAAAATAATATAGGGAGATTGTGAAAATATTATTTTATAACCCTGGATGTATATAAACCCAATTATATTATTTTCTTAGGAGAGCCAATTCATTAGTGTTGTGTATAACAAGGTTTGGAGATAATCCTCTCAAATACCTAAGGAGCTCCCTCTTGAAGAATGATCTTAAGTATGGAGAGAGATCCTCATCCTTCATCACTCCCAATTTTAGAGAGACATCAAAAAGAACCCTTCCTTGAATCTATTCTATAGGCGATCAAAGGTGATCTACCTAAGCGATAGAATCTTCCATGTTAGCACTCTGAGATTCCTATGTAATGGTCAAAGGTTTGTGTAACATGTGTGGATCAATTCTAGAGGGAATATACTGTTGATTCCTAAAACAAAATGATGGTACTACATAGATATTTTTTCATATCTATATATGAAAAAATAATCTCTATAAAGGCAATTATTTAAATGATTAAATTAATTATAAATAATATATATCGATCTTGCGCTTTGGTTCTAGATTTTATCTATATTCTATATTATTTGATTCAATTCCATTGATCATGGTGTTTGTCATCACGTAAATATCATATTAATCATCAATCATGACAGAAATAAATATTGGGAATTCCCCATGCAACACATTCACTACACCCAAAACCTTCAAATGGTATCAATGAGATCTCATAATTATTTACAATTATTTAAAGATCATTGATTGATTTATAGATCTATCATTAATTTTAAATTTCAGTTTAATCATTCTTTAATAGGAATTGAAATATCATTTTTTCTTCCATTTATTTTCTTTAAAATATTATCAAATAAATTTTTTTATGAATTAAATAAATTGAAATATGTCATCTATAGGTGCTGCAGAGTCTGGACAGATAACAAAAGAGTACACGTCATGTAACCCATATGTACATGCTTTGTACTAGTGTTTAACTAATGGAAAATTAATTTTTAATTAATTCAATCCACATGAATTTAAAATTTTTTCATGAATTTAATTACACAACAAATGTTGACTGGGCTATCCTAGCACATGGTCAACTGAGTTACACACTATGTAACTTCTGTACACTACATGTAGTATTCTATTTACAAACAGTTTGTGTATCTTCTAATATGGCCTACAGGACTAGTGTAAATGTAACTCAGAGACCACATGATGTGTATCCCAAGTACACACCATATACTCCAAAATTTTCTAAAGAACAGTTACACAATGAGTCCCTAATCGTTTTCCATGGATAGACAGTGAGAATACTATACAACATGTAAATTGTAATGTACACGATGTGTAATTTTATTAAATTACATAGAAATAAGAATTATTTTATTATATTGTTAAAACTATATAAAAATGTGTTCTAAGTGGTAATTAAGTTGATAATACACGCCATGTGATAGGTTATATATATATGTCCAATGAATTTCTTCAGGGTTCTCTGATATAATTATTGTGTATAAGTCCTATCATAGTTATTACTCTACATCGATTGATGCATAAGGTTCTATTTAAATATTGTTTTTTTATTTGGTCATTAAGTTGATATTACATGCCAAGAATGTATGTGATAAATCGATATGCCACATGTTAGAAATTTAAACAGTATATGACTATAATACACGTTGGGTAGTTCAAATGAGTATTCACCGTGTTTCCTCCAAGGGAAATTTTTATACACCGTTATTTTTAAATAAATAAATTTAATTTGATTAAAAATATGATGTATGATAATATAATGATATTTTTGATGATAAATAAGATAAAAAATTTATAAATTAAATAAGATAATTAAATTATTCAATTTGGATTTAACTTAAATAAGAATGATTAGAACTTAATGATAATTTTATTAAATGAAAAATTAATAGAATTTATGTGGATGATCATGTTCTGATATAAAAACTTTTTATGTTATTGGATTCATTTAGTTTATTATTAAATTAAATTGTGGGCCTATGCGTCGTCTCTCATCTCATCATGTAAGGTCCCACATGCCCATGGTTTCTTTTTTTTAAACCCCTTAAAAAATCCGTTAGTTCCCTCACCTCTGTAGAAAATAATATGTAATGGATAGATCTCCCATGATAGTGTAGGTGGTTCAACTTTGGAGATGAGGAAAAGAAAATCCAAGAGATATACCTAGGTTTACAGGTGGAAAGCTACAACATGAACCAAAATGGTTAAAGTTGTTTTTCACAAGGTTGATAGTTAATTTATGATATTCTAAAAAACTAACCATTAGTAAAATATCATGATCATGCCACTTTATTATGTTATTTATATCAACAGTCATCGTTATTTAATTATAGATGTTTTTTGTGATCACATTAATTACTAAATTAACAAGAATGTAAGATAGAAATACAATAAATTGACTTATGTGTAAATATTATCTAAGACATGGTTAATCACTTAAGTAAATCCACTTAATATTAATGATCATGTAATAAAGATAATAATTAAAAATTTACACATAATATATAAAATACCTAAATTTTATATACTATTTCTATATAGACTTCCCCAAATTTAGTAAAAATAGAACCATGGTTCAATGTTATTGACCCACCAATGTTCTGGAGATTTCAATTATTTTGGAATCCTAAATTTATGTCTTGGGTTGAATTAACATAGTAAACATCAACGGTGAAATTCTAAAGTAAGGCTTTGTGAAACTAGGATTCAAAGGTTGAGGAAATCCAATTTATGGATTTTAGAATGGGGGAGTCCACTCAAAGATCAAATAATTATGAGTTAATATAGTAGGAATTTGGAATTCCTACCTAAAAACCTAGAAATCTATTGACCAACTAAATTTAAGTTGATGAGAATAGTAATATAGATCCTTACCACTATAATTGAAAAGTGATAGGATATTCTGAATCTAATGGTGAGGGCCAATGGTTTTGGAAAAAATAGTTGGTGGTTAATAAATTAAATATTTATTTATTTGACTTAATTTTTTAAGAAAATTTACTAGATATATTTCTTATATTATTTGTAGAAACAATAATAAAAATGAATTAAAACACATCTCTATGATCAATACCTGAGAAGGAAAATATTATCACATAAACAAATTTCAAAGAATGGAAAACTTAATTACATGTTACCCTACACCATGAAATGAAATTGTATATGACAAAAAAACTATTCATGATGTTCTTAGTAATGTGGATATTTAGGAAGAGTTATCTTTCTATGAGAGACATTGTAACGATTCTACAGATTAAAAGTGTGTAATGCTATCATCCTTGGGAAATGAGCTTCTAAAGCAATGTGGGGACATGGATGTTTATAACATGATGTGTCACCTTTGAGATATCTATCAATAGAAGAAGAGATATGAGAGATATGATAACCTATATTTTTTTCATAACTAAACTTGGAGATTCGATGTAGTATGGGCCTCATGTAGTAAATATTATTGGATAATTTGAACTCTTAGACAGCTAAGGTATTAAATTTATAGATGTATTTTGCATAGATATCATAGTTTTCTCACTACTCGATTACTTATCTTGTTTTTATTGTTAATTATAACATGATAAATAATGAGAAGAGTATTTTGGAACATCTTACTCTATCTCACAAAATGGATTAGGATATGGGGCTTGAAAAACCCATGGTATTAATGGTAAATAAGAAAATAAAAAACAAGGTATGGGGACCCAAGACTCATACCAAGTCTAAATATTCTAATCACCATCCTTCCAAGAAGAGAAATATCTAGAGTAAATGTATGTAAATGTAGGTATTATGTTTTTCATGTAGAAGAAAGGCCACTGGAAGAGGGATTGTACAAAAAAAGGGGGATGTTAAAAGTGTGTTCGTTATCGAGTGTAATATTTCAATATCTACACATTAGTATTATATATAAATTGTGGTGATCCCATATATATATATATATATATCCAAATGATGGATCCAACTAAATTATAAAATATTTCTAGAGGATAGGTGGAATTTCAAGCCTCTAAGGGTGCGAGGATGGAGTCTCTAGCCATTGGTTACTACTACCTTTAATTTATAATATAAATGATATTGGTTTTAAGGGATTGTTATTATGTACCAACTCTTACGAAGAACATAATTTCTATATCATGCATAGATGAATATTGTTTTATTTTCAAATATGGAAATAAAAGTTGTTTTTTTATAAGTAAGACATATGTTACAATACAAAACATTTAAAGAATGGTCTTTATATATTAAATTATGAAAACCTAGTATGGGAAATAGATAATTAATCATGTTCACATGACTCATATGAAACCAAGATATGGAAAATTCAGATTGGTCATGTAAATAATAAGTGTTTGAAAAAGATCTATCAAGATGATTATTTAGAGTATTCTTGGATAAAACCACTTGAAAATGTCAGGCTTGTTGACAAGTAAAAGTCAACAAACCACCATTTGGTAATAGGGGTGAAAGGTCCATAGAGATTATAGGATTTGTACACATTGATGTGTGTAGACCATTTCTAGTAAAATATATAGGTAGGTAATATTATTTTATATTTATTACTGATGACTTGATGTAGATATGGATTTGTCTACTTGATGAGGTATAAGTTCAAGTCCTTTGAGAAATTGAACAAATTCAATAATTAAGTAGATAATGAACATGGAATGAAAATAAAGAATCTTAGATCAGATCATGGTGGTGAATATCTTAAAAAAGAGTTTATCAAATTTCTATGGGAGCTTCGGACTCTATCTCAACTCACTCTTCCTAGAGACTATATTAGAATGTATTTAGTGAAAGTAAGAACTATACATTGTAAGAAATTTTATGGTTGAAGATGATTTATGAAGATATTACATTATCATTTGGGGGATATGCATTATAAAATGCAGCATATACATTAAAATGAGTACCTTCTAAAGTGTAAAATTGAATTACCTTTGAGTTATAGAGTGGAAATAATCCCATTTTATCATACACACATGTACGAGGCATGAAGAATTTGTTAAGGACTTCTCAATAAATAAACTTTCACCCCATGACAAAAATTGTATCTTTACAGGGCTTCCTATGTAAAAATTGGGATACTACTTATACAACCCATCATACAAGAAAGTGATGGTCACTTGACAAGCCATTTTTCTTGAGAGGGAAAAAATCCTAGTAAAGGATAGTGGGAGCAAGATTGAATTTGATGAAGTTGATTCTCAATATACATAAGTGTTTGTACAAGAATATACTCAATGGGTTCCCATGAAATAAGTAGTTCTTGAAACACAAGTATTACATAAGATAACTAAAGAGGTAAAAGAACATAAGTGATATGGTTTTCTAGTAACCAAAGTTGGTGATTCATTATTGGTTGTCAATGATCAACCTATCTCCTTCAAATAGGAATTAGAGATCTCAAAATATTTAATATGAATAGAATCCATGAATTTTAAAATGAATTCCATGTATTAAAACAAATTTTGGATTCTGGTTGATGAGCTAGTTGATTTAAATCCTATAGGGTGAAACTTGGTATTCAAGAGAAAACTGGACATGAAAGTTAAAGTAAATAAATATAAATATATTCTAGTTACTAATGGGGTTAAATAACATCGAGGAATTTACTATGATGAATACATTTCACTTGTTTACATGTTTAAAAACATCATAATTCTACTTATTATAATAGCTTTCCATGATAATGAAATTTTTTATATGGATGTTAAAATTAATATCCATAATGGGATCCTTAAAAAAGATATCTACTTGATACATGTATAAGAGTTTATGAATCTAGGTGAATCCAAAAGGATTTCAAAGTTGTAGATATTAATTTATCAATTGAAATTAGAATCTAGGTCATGGAAAATTTGATTTGATAAAGTTATAAAAGATTTGGTTCCATTTAGAATTAATGTGAGACAAGTTTATATAAAAGGTTTAATTAGAATGTGGTTTTTATCATAGTTTTATATGTTAATGAAATATTACTTATTAGAAATTTCATAACAATATTATTGTCTATTAAGGATTAGTAAAAAAAGTTTTACTCCATGAAGGAATTAGGTGAATCATCCTATATTCTAGGGTTCAATATCATTCATGATAGATCTAAGGGGCCTCTTGGACTAAATCAATGTACATACATTGACCAGATACAAAATAGATTTAGTATATAATTATCCAATAAGGGATTGGATTCAGTGTAACTTGGATTACATCTTTCTAAGAAAATGTGCCCTTAGAAAAAATAGGATAAAGAGCGAATGTGTAAGATATAATATTATTTATCGATAAGATCAATTATGTATTCTATAATATATACTAGACTTGATGTTTCCTATTCATTGAAAATGGTAGGAAGATATCAAGATATTTAAGGATAATAGCATTGGTCTTCTGTTAAGGATATCCTTAAGTAAATGAGAAAAACTAAGGATTTGTTCCTTGTGTATGGATAATACATGTAGTTGTTCGTTAAGGTTATACCGATTCTAGTTCTCAAATAGATCATAATGATATGATTTCGCAGTTAGGATATGTTTTCTATGTCATTAGAGGTGTTTTTGAGATGGAAGAGTTCAAAGAAACCAGGTGATGTTGAATCTACCATGGATTTTGAGTACATAACAACTTTTAATGATGATAAGGAATTTGTTTAGATATGAAACGTTACCCTATATCTTGATACTTTGCATATAATTAAAGACCCTATAACGTTGTATTGTGAAAATACATTAGTGGTGGCTCTTAGAATGTATCCATGGTCACACCAATGGGAAAAACAATTCTCTTAAAGTATAGCATATTGATGGATTTTTCTCAGATGGGTAAATTTTCAATAAAAAGAGTTCCCATAAAATAAAACATGGAAGACCACTGAAATGAAGACTTATATCTACAAAACTAAGAGAATCATGTGATATATATTAGACTAAAGGTTTTTAGAAATTGGCTCTAGTGCAAGTGGGAGTCTGTAGGCGTTAGTGCCCTAAGACCAAATTATATATTCTTTATGACAACATGTATTCATTTATTTGAATATAAGTATAATTCTTATCACATTAGGATTGTTCATTAGCATTAAATTAATTGTTATAATGTCCTAAGATTAGTTTTCACACTAAAATATCATAATATTTATCCTCTATGATGAAAACACAAAAGTTATAGAACAATATTCTTAAATACATGTTCTATAGTTGGATGGAATTATTTTAGGGAAAACAATTTTACATGCTATCAGGGGTGGATACTCATAGGACTTTGAGGAACCTTCTCATGGTGTACTCCCTTGGAAATATCAAGTGTAAGATATTAAGATAAAGTGACTTTCAAGAAGGAAATCCACATTTATATGTTTCATTGTATGTTACTATTTGTGGATGTGTGTATTGATCTAGAGAAATTAAGATTATTATCAATTATTGTAAAAAGTCATGTACTTTGATTTATAGAAAAAATCCATTATGAAAAATGTTCACGGTGAGGTAAGATATATTGGGTGCATCATGAATAATATTTCATTAATGAATATTGAGAAAAAAAAGTTTTTTCCCTTTTTATCATTAAACAAGTTGATATATTAGGCCCTCTGATGGAAATGATATATCCAAAATAAATTAATGTCCATGGTTTTCTATAGTAATGTTTGATTATGTGAAAGTCAATGAAAAATGAACTAAACATATAGGTTGATAGCATCGGCATAAATCATACTTGATTAGAGATATCAGAATCAAGGGATTATATTACAAACTAAGCATCTAAATGAGGTATTATATAATTTCATCATTAACTTCTTTCTCTATGGGTGACTTGGAGTGTTTCTAGATGCTAGACTTGTACTTTAGGTGGCATCGTGTAATCCCATTGATTGAGAATTCTATAGGGTTACACGCTAAGTGTATCTAGAATCTTATAAAAATAATATATTATTATTTATTATTTAGGAAGTTTAATAAATACTATACCAACATGTATTTTAATAATTATTCATGTTTCATTGATCACATATATTATGTAAAAAATTTATTTGAGAGAATATTACATAATAATAGTATTTAATAAATTTTTAATTGTTATTTAGTGAATATAATATTTATTTATTTACTGAAAAATAATGTAGGGATATTTATTTATTAAATAAATATTCATTGTACAAGGCCCGATAAATATTACGGAGGAATGATGGACTGAGTTTAATGGTCTGGTGAGAAATAATATACATTGGATACATTTTGATTAAATAATATTTAAATTAATTCATCAATTTAGTGTATGTAAATAGATAGTATTTATATTATAATTATTGTAGACTTGAGGTTACAAAATGATTAAAAAAATAATAAAGGGAACATATGAAAATATTATTTTCTAACCCTAGTGGTATATAAACACAATTATATTATTTTCTCAAGATATTCAATTAATTAGTGTTGTCTACAATCAGATCTAGAGAGAATCCTCTTAAACACCTAGAGGGATACCTCTCCAATAAATCACTCAAGAATAGAGAGTGATCTTCATCCACCACCACACTCAACTCTTGAGAGATATTAAAGAGAACCCTACCTAGAAGCGGTTCCCGATGCGATCAAAGGACGAAGATGAAAACAATAGGGTCTCTCATTCTAGCGCCTGAATATTCCTATCAGGAAGTTATAAGGTTCATGGAACACATGTGGATCTCTTATAGAGGTAATATACACTTGATTCCAAAAACATAAATATAACTACATAGAGATACTGTCAAATCCATAAAAAAATAAATAATTTTTCTCAATGTAATTCATTAATTTCTTAAATTAATGATAAATAATATGTGATGATCCTACAATTTGGTTCTATAATTTATCCACTATATATATTCTTTGATCCAATTATATTTATCACAGAATTTATCATCATGTAAATCATCGATTAATCATTGATGATGTCAAAAATAGATGTTGGGTGTGCCCCATCCAATGCTTCATCTGCACCAAGATCCTTAAAAACTTCTGTTAACACTTACTATATACTATAATATCTTTGTGTCATGACATTTCATAAATAAATATTACTACTTTAGGTCATCATCATCAAGTTATTTTTTTATATATATCTAAATTTATTGGATGGATTTTTATTTATCTACACTGGACATGGATTTATCTATGAAATTACCACCTATTCATAGGGATAGGGATTTCAACTTCCTCTACAATGATGGATTAAATATCATGTTGATCATTTAATAAATGAAATACCACTAATAACACACCCAATAAAACCTTCCTATCCACAATGATAAACTATTATGATTTTTTAAAAGTTAATGTAAATGATTAAATAATAGACATTGATGCTGATTTCAATTTGAGATACCAATGCAAATTCGCAAAGATAGAAACAACTAATGATACCTCTCCTTGACTTGTAATCAATATGTGTAAAATCCATTATAATAAGTCTCGATCATTGTGATCCTGAAAAAAATTATAATTAAAAATTATTTGGGTCCCTTCAGTATAATGTATCTTGACCATAGGATATATTTCAAATATCACTGTAATAGTCTCATAAGATTCTCATTTTATCCAGGAAATACTATCTCATTTTGATACAGAATGTAATATAATGAAATTAACATTTATAGTATTTGGAGAAGTTGTGTTACAATCATGGTAATCATGAACCACAGATATATCAAACTATACAGTTGATGTGGTAATCAAAAATTAAATAGTTGAGTTGAGTTTAGGATATCCACTCTTACAACATCTCATGCCTAAGGACTCCCATAATTGTTTATAACTCAAAAAATAACTAAACAAGAATTTTAATCCATTTTAAGTTCAAAGAACCTTGAAATTCTTAATAATCTAATTATACACCATTTATTTCTAATTCATAAATAATCTAAAGGTATTATATTTATTTTAATAATACACATTTGAACTTTTTAAGAATATTAATCTTTTATAATTATAAAACAATAAACCCTATTATAGGTAGTTGTCCTTGATATAACTTACCATTTTGAATGGGAAAACTCAATGGGTTGGGTGCTTTTATGGAAATATGTACTAAAATATATTTCTTAGACTCTCCAAAAACACATTCCTCATATAATAGAATATTTTTATGATCTATACCATTCAATAAACCATGAATCACAAATTCATGAAGACTCTTAGTTGTCCCATATCCCAATCACCCATGTCAATGGTTAGTCACATCCTCATGAAAATTATTGTTTGATTATATGTGACAAATATATGTCATGAAATATCAGAAAGAAAAAACATTAAATAAATAACCCTTTATAACTATGATATCCCCTTTAGTAATAAAAATAACACATCCCTTTAAACAAAAATAGTATATTAATTATATCAGGATGACAAAAGATTTGATATTTTTCATCAGTCCATGAATCCACCTCACATATCTTAAGGTTCTGATAGTCCCATCATGAATATCTAATTCAACTTTGAATATATTTGTGACATTACTAAACTTTTTATTATCTATGATCGTACTTCCATAATCATTATCCACCAATTTGTAGAATAATTATTTCATATTGTACATATAGGAAAGAAACTAGATTGACGACCTAATTAGTTTCCTTGACATGGATAAAACAATTTAAGGATCCAAATTCATTAAACCCATTCTTTATCACTATATAATGATCCCACTTATCCTTATAATTATAAAAAATATTTTCATTAAAGTAATTATTATCCATTTTCTAGGGTGGTTACGTACGAAACATTTCATTGTTCATATTTTTATTTGATCTACTCCTCCACCAATTATCATTGTTCTTTTTTATTCTTATGATCACTTATCCCCTTAACATTTAGACCACCAAACTCATTCTTAATGTAATTTATAAATTAAAACACTCTCGATAAGAAAAAATATTTAACCTATTATAGTGTCAAATAATCCCTTTCATGCAACAATATTTCTACTAAAATACTTTATCAAGAATAAAAAGTTTAAAAGATGATACCTTAGATATCATCATCAATACCAAAATCAATACTGAAAAAATATGGAATAAATTAATTAAATTCATCTAGATTATATCATATAGAACTTATATAATATGTCTCTAAAGTAATAAATTTATTATTTGTAGAAAATATGTCAACCAAAATGTGACACCTCTACTCTAGGTATACCTATTTTAAAGTTTTACAAAGATTTTATCAAATTTTAAGCATTTATAGGTGGGTTAGAACTATTGAGGAGGTTAGAAATGGGTTGAGATGTGGATGGGGGAATCACAATAGATTTTTGAGCCACATCAGTCGCACCAAACCATAGGTGAGGAACATTAAATGATGTTATTATTCTCACAAACCACTTTCTGGACATTGGTTCACCTAAGAAGAATTAGTTTAATCCATTCTCAACCAGGTAGCTGGTGGTGGCCATCAACAAGCTGGTAGTGTTAGCTAGGGAATCGTAAGGCTCACTACTTTATGCAGTTTTTTGTATAAAATGGACCCTCCAATCATTTTTAACATTATCTATTATACTATTGATATCTTAATACTTAGGAGTGCTTCTATGGAGATTTTGAGTGGACCCATCCCCTTAAAAATATTCTCTTTCATGTCTGAACAACTTTTTAATCCTGGAAATCCAATTCAATAAGTTATTATTTGATCTTTATCAATTCAAAAATCTTATCCTTGACCAAAATCAATTAAATCATTGAGTCATTCGTTGTATATAATGGTTTTGACATGATCTAATAATAGTTTTGATGATATTTGAAAGAATCAGAATCTGGATTCAAGGAGTTAGCTTCTAAACAATGATTGGACCAAGACCATTGTCAAAAAAAATATTTATCAGTAAGTAGATATGGTCCTAAATATTTTTGGGTATTATTACTATTCTAATGCAATACCATGGTTCTAAACATGTCAAACTAGGTATGGTTCTATGATCCAATTGTGATTTTGAACTCGGATGGTGACCCTTTCCTTGATCATCATTATGGTACCTAAGGTAAGAATCCCTTGACTATATAATATGTTTTATATGGTTTATTGGAATGTTGTTTGGTGTGTATATAGCCATATAATACATATTTTGATACCTGATCACTTGTTTTGTGTGTATATAGCCCTATAAGACATATTCTTATTTTTCTTGTGTGTGTTTTGTGCTGGTTATAATACTTGTTTATTTGATGTAATGTATGTTCTATAATTTTTATCTTTTATTTTATTGTTCCATTCTTCTATCTTGCAGTTGATCATGTAGGATGGGCCTCATGGAGTATTCACCCTTGGGGCATATGTATTATGCTTGGTCGGTATGATTTTGGATAATCTTTCAAAGGGGATATGTCATTAATGTTTTTGGACTATCCCCTAAAGGGGGATATGTCAGGTGGCACCTCATTATTATTTCCTAAATAGTGCTAATGTTGGTATAGATAGTCTTTAATTCCCCAAAATTTATATTGTTCTTGCGAGATATATCATTTCTTAGCTGTACCCTACTTACCATTATGGCATACACCAGAATCTCATATGAACTTGTGTTAAGGGTCATTGGTGGTGTCTTACTTCATCATACACTCACATAGTATTTAGAAATTTTGAATCATTTATAGATTACAGGCTCATGGATCTAGGGAAGGAAAAGGTCTAGGTGATGTATGATTGGGAAGGTCAGTAGGGGGGCACAAAATTTTTAGGATGGTATAAGTGGGGTGTTGATGTTGTTCTGATTAGTATCTTTATTAGTACATAGATTGTATTATTTTATTATATAGTTGTTGTATATGTATCTGATGGGTCATATTTTTGATTCATGGGTTATGTTTTTTTTCACTGTTACTCTGATGATTATTACTTATTTTTTATTTTTTAGTTTGTTGTTATCACTTCCATTATTATTACTCTATTGTTTACCTTCTTATGAGGGAATAATATCCCCTTGATGTTACTTAGGCCCTAGTTACTTTCCAAAAACCTCTATCATATGGAGAGATGAACATGAGGTCATGTGGAACCTCAGATTAGAGATTATGGGTTCAGGTTGTTACACAAAGATATGGTATTGAAGTGTTTTTTCAACATTATCTCAAAAACAGCATTCATGGCCTCAATGTCTAGTTCACAATGTTATTTTTCAGGTCAATATAATAATAAGAGATAATAAACCACAAAAATAATTTCTAAGTGAATATTTATATTAGACATAATGATATATTAACCACCAATGGATAATGTAGTATGTTTTTTTATTACTTATAAAAATATTATATAAAAATTCTTTTTTGAAAAGAATATCTCTCATTTAATAAACTATGCATTAAAATCAAAATCACTATTAAATTTTATAATTTTCAATCAATAAAAATACTTCTAAAAAACATTAATGTTTTGGTACCAATTTTTCGAATCAATATTATCAAAGAATGAAAATTCATAAAACTATAAATGATTAAAAAAAATTTATTAATCAATAATATTGATTCCAAATTAAATAAATAAGGTAGTAAATATGAAAGTCACTTAAAAAATAATAGAAATAAATAAAATAAGATATAAAAATTTTATGAGTTTTTTATTATTATCAATATTTTTTCTACAATATGAACACCATGAATAATTTATTTACTAGAGAAAAAAAGAAACAAACATATAGGTAAATAAATTATACGACTCAATGAATCAAAATATAGGTTGATTTAAAGAAATATAAATTTTTTAAAAAATAAAAATCAAAAATCACGTAGAGTTAATATTGAAGGATAATATTTATTTTGTTTAGTTTACATCTTTAAATTCTTTATCAAAAACCTATTTACTATAGATTAGTAAAATAGCCAATATTTGTGAGATCTATGAAATGATATCATCAACCAAAGTCCATGGAGTATGATATTACCAGATTTGACCACCTATAAATTCTTCATATTTTTTTGAAATATATAAATTAGATACAACCTCTAATGTAGTTAATGTAATTAATCTTGAAAACATTATATCTCATTGGTTGAAATGAATTTCTAGTTGTCTTATGTTGTTATTAATACAAAGATAATCAAAATAATTATAAAAAATAAATTGAATCAATTAGAACATCATAGAATTAACTCCAAGAGCATTACTTGTAAAACAAAATGCATTAAGTAGTTAATTCAAAAATTTATATGACATCCATTTAATAAAATTGTTTATTAGCATAAATCAGATAAAATCACATTGCATGAAGTTTAATGTGTTCATACATTGAATATAACAAGGTTAACAGTATTCTAAAAGTATATTTCTTTTATTGTTGATTGGAAATCCTACAGTATAGAGTTAAACTCCCATTTTATTGAGTTTAATTCCTGATTCATTGTTTGGACTGGAATTTTCATTTCATATATTATACACCTCTCTTAAACATAACAAAACAATTGAAAAAAAATGTTTTTATATTACACACAACACTCCAAACTTCTAATAAAGAACCCTACAATGAACATTTCCCTTATGCATAACTCATCTAAGAGAATCATGTGGTAGAAAAAAATAGAAAACCTATAACATATATTCATAGGGCATAAAAAGTTTTTCAAGGAGCACAAAAAATTCCTCCTAGGCTCAAAAAATGTACATATTCTAATATTAAATTTAATTTTCAATATAGAAAAAAAACGCATACAATATAAATTTTAATTTTTAGGTTGGTAAATAATTATTTAATCTCCTATAATTTCTGTATAAATTTTTTTAATTATATCGAATTATTTTGAGATCAAGTTCTGAGATGGAGTGCGATTTCGAGGCCTAGAGTTCCTAAAATGATCTATTGAAAAATATTAAGATTTAAAAAGCACGGGTGAGAATTTTTCTTGTAAAAGTGGAATAACTCTCAAATAGGTGTTTAGATCAGAAATTTGAGGGCACCGTTGCGTTCAGGATGAAAACTTTACCATAGTCGTGATTAATGTTTCGTTAGTGCAGGCCTCCAATGGGAAATCCCAAAAATGGAATAACTATAAATAAAATAATTAAATAAAATTATTTTATTTTTAAAATGATTATAGCTCACGAACAGTGACTCAGATTAAAATTTTAGGCTGCCACTAAGCTCGTGTGGGTATTCTTTCCTTAGGTAGATCGTAACATTGGCTGGCATGGACCATCAATGGAAGTTAGTTTTTAGTAGTAAATAAAATAATTAACTAACCATTATTTTATAGTAAAATCCTTATAACTCTTAAACAGTAACTTGGATTGGAAATACAAGAGTACCATTGATCTCATGAGGGAATGTTCCCCTTAAGTAGAGCCTAACCTTGACCAATGCGGGTCGAGAACACTCCCCAAATAATTCAAGGCATGTAAATTATAGTAATAACACATCAATATTTGGGTACCATGCGCCACTTTCCCACTGGCTATTGAAGACATCCTACGCATCAAACCAAACCCTCCATTCTCACCGTAGTCCCACTACCAAACCCCACCTTCACACACCGTCTAGTCGTGAGGTCCTCCTCCAGGTACCATCTCAGTGTAGCAGCTTTACTTTTCAGTTGCTGTTTTCCCTTCGAGTTGTACTTTACAGTTGGGCTTGTATTTCCGGCCCCTTTTTACTTTCCGCACTTACTGTTGTACTCAGTTTTTACTTAGTGTTTGCTTCTTCTGCTTGTACTCTCTGTGATTGTTTACTTTACAAAGGCAATGCCTTCCCTTTTTACCGGGATTTACGCCTTGGTGCTAGTCGCCAGCCCCTGGCATATGGAAGGTGGGCTTGGGGTAGTCACGGTACGGGCCCCGAGGACGGGTCGTGACAAATTTTTTTTAAGGTCCATTAAATTAAATGTGCAAGCGGGTTTTTTATAACTTTTAAACGGGTTCTCAGATTGAAAATCCAAGGGAAATGATGAAATCAGAATGTAGGGATTCACCTAGATAGTACTTAACTATGGCCAGCAAGGGCTAAACAAAAAAATTAATTTTCATACTTTTTAAGAAAAATAATAAAATAACATAAAAAGTGTTTTTTCTTGTGTCACCAATGAATGGAGAAACGATGATGCTATGGTGTAGCGATGAAGCAAATTAATGGAACTCATTAATGGTTCATTAACTCATAGTGTAAAAATTCTTTAATTACGCATGACAAAGATATTGTTTCATAAATGAAAAAGCATAATGATGTGATGTCACAGCGTAACAGAAACACTATAATGTGTTTTGCTTTTATTTTGGTTGACATGATGGAGGAATGAGGAATTAAACTATGAGGATTTTCTAATGAACCTATTACGAACTTCTTCTCCAACATAGAATGACAAACACCAATGAATGTCAAAAATCTTTGACGCACCTAAATGAACGAAGCCGAAAGCGACGAACAATGTCGACATATTGAGACCTCGAGGACAAAACTCTACGACATCGAACATTAAAGAGGTATAATTTATTTGACACTAATGTTATTCCCCATTCTTATTCTAGAAATGACGAACACGGATCAACTCATGAATAGTTTGATCCTTGAATTGGGTGTTTCTGCGGGAGGGTAACTATTTGTTTTGGGATTTTTGTCATTCAGGAATTAAAATTATCATTTTTTGATCTAATTGGAATCCCCATTCCTCCTATTTTTATAAAACTATAACATGGAGGGCATGGGCCGACATGAACAATTCCCAAGCACCAAAGTCGTGTGCGTTCTCTGTGGCCACACCCTCAATGTGCCGACAAGACGATTATGGGACCTTTGTAGAGAAGAGGGCATTCCCCTAAGAGGACAGGTGAATGAAACGCATAGAATAAACTACCATAGTGCATCCAGTGGTCTTTTGAACATCTTCTGGCATGCCCTTCAGCGTGATGCGGTAGTAGGAGGCCGTGACAGTAGGGTGATGTGGTGCCAGGAGGGCACCACATGGGCTGACGACCCATGTCCAGGGCGACCGGATGGATCGGCGTGCCGCCGTCGCTCGACCACAGTAGGAGGGCCATACGCATCCGTGGGTCCAGTGGAGGTCGAACGCGGCAGCTTGTTGTGTCCCGACCAGGTGGATTACCACCGTCCCAGGCTTTGTGATGGTGGGCCATGCTCCCATCCAACGGGTCAGACCCACAACACAACGTTCTAGACCCACACTGGTGTGTCGGACCCATACCCAATGGGCTGAACACATGCTGGCAAGCCAGACCCTCACCCTTCGGGTCGGGTCGGACTAGATCGGGTAGCCGAGCGACCCGGTAGGCTGGACCCTCAGCCAAACCGGGGTGGGCCCAAAACAGACCTTTGGGCCTTTCCCATGGGCCAAACCAAACCAGACCGACTAAGACGTGAACCAGGTCAAGTCGATTCAATCGAAACTAAACAAGGGTATATGAGACCCCTGGGTCGGGTTAGTTGGGTCGGACTGGACCCAGATGCGACCAAACCCTGTTTACTATAATTTTAATTACATGAAAACCATACATCCTATTGACAATCTATTTATGACATTAGGACCCTCTCGATGAGGTGGATATATTGTCTTGCCCTAATAAGGCTTTATTAAAAGTTGAGATGTGAAGAATTGCATGAGGAGCGGTTCTCCCAGGCACACTATGTACAGAACCATATGGTTGGCTGAGACATGATGTCTACTAACTTTCAATACTGTGAGACTCGACAATAGTTCAGGGGAAGAACTTATGTTTGAATTTTCAATCCCATAGTGGGAATCACTTCTCTGGGACTTTGCAGGCCCATAGTACGTTATGAGGAGGAGTACCTCAGTTGGCTGAGATTAGTGTGAAACAATTCTCTGTGACTATGCAGTCCCATGGTATGCGATGAGGAGGTGTACCTAAGCAGTCCAAGGTTAGTGGGAAGCACTTTTGTGTGACATGGAAGGCCCACTGTACTCAATAGAGGAGGAGTTCTCCAAGAGTCGAGGTGTTCGATGATGTGACATGTAATTATTTTATCACTGCCCTAAATGTATACTTATTGTGAGCTACCTTTTGCTTCATGATTTACCTTTATGATTTTTGTGTGGTTTCCCCTTTTTTGGGGTCCCCACTGAGTACTTTGTTACTCACCCCTACACGGGGTTCACCTGCACATGTTGTGTCTGGTGCAAATGATCGACATTTCGATAGATACATTAGGGGACAAGGTCCTAGAGGTGCTTAGGGAGATGGAACCAACTGATGCTAAGATGGTGGAATTGATGGACTAGGACCAGGCGGGGCCCATTATGATCATGTGGATAAGACGTTCTACATCGGATTATAGTAAATACACTACTCTCATTATCAAGAGGGGTTTTCTGCAAATGGCCATCAGAGTTTCCTTTTTTTACCTTTAAAATTTATGTTCTTTATTGGGTTTTAATTTTTGTTTAATTATTTTAGTTCTACTTGTACTCATCCTTGTTTTAATGATACCTATTTGCTTTCCAATTTGTGGGACTTAGTTGGGCGTGTTTATACATATAGGTACTCAGGAAAATGCCTCCATCTTTTAGGCTGACACCATCAGCGCTAGTCGCTATCCCCTGGCCTTTGGGAGGTGTTCTTGGGGTGGTCACATCTTGGGCCTTGGGGGATTGGTCATGAAAATGTGCTGTTAAAGGCGGACAGTCTTACCACAAAGACCGAGAGTCTGTTTTTTTGTCTTAGGGAAATAATGTTAAGTGTTGCAAGTTCAAATTTTAGATTCGGGGAATTTAGTGTTGATGTGGTGGCCGACGTATCCTTACACCATGACCTTGAATTTTACTTTTCAATCAATAAATGAAAACATTGGCTTCATAAGTGTCTCCTTATGTTCTTTTGAATAAGATTCAGCTCACCGGTTATAATGTTTTTTCTATGGTTCATCTTTATTCTCTTTAAAGATGCCTCCACATAGGCATCCAACCATGATTCCAGTGCATGACCATGTAGATGATCCATAATGTGGTGAGGCTTCGGTATAGGTATCATTTCTCGAGATGTTACCTTCAGGGTATGTCCTAGAAATACCATTTCCCATTGGTCAGTAGTTACTACTGACACTACTAGTAGAGGACACATGTAGGATTCTTGCCTTACCTGAGTTTCAATGAAAAATACCCTTCAGGTTCTGAGGAGATCCTGACTCACAAAAGGCTAAGAACTATATTTAGGTGGTGACTGAGTTTCAATCTTGGCAAGGAACCATTATATCAGATGTCTATCTTTGTAGTGAGCCTTCTACATGGCTCAGCAGGGCGATGGCAGGGTTTAGATTACCTCGATCTTACGATGAGGTGACTTTTCTGTGGACAGAGCTTGACAACCATTCTTAGACAAGGGGTATGTTTCCATAAAAATCTAAGGGGTATGTGTTCTCAAGAGATTCTACAGCTTCATTAGGAATACATGTCCGTAGATGAGTATTCATCGAGGCTTATTGACTATTCCACGTACTCAGTGAATACGATATGACAATTTCTTTAGGGCTCAGACCTCCAATCGAGACGTGTTTAGGGATATCCGAGCCAGAACTATTCCTTTGTTCATTTCTACTTATGTTAGGGTGATAGAGAGAACCTTTGTGTTTGAAATTGATTTGGATGATAAGACACATCCAATGAATGTTAGCACTGGGAAAGCAGGAAATCGATGCCGAACCTAGAGACTTGGGTGTGTAAAATGCTTCAAGAAGAGGAAGTGATAGTGACCGATTAATCTGTAGGGAAGAATATGAGGAAGAGGATCTAGGATAGTAGTAGGTGGTGGTTTACATTTCAACATGTTACAACCACCAGCGAAATGTGTTCCCCACCAGGTTCATGGAGATGGAGGATAGGGGAAGGGATTAGCTGCATACGGTCAAGGAGTATAACCCAAGGGCTCTAGGAATAATTTGAGGTTCAGTTTCTCTAGACTAATAACCTCCGTATTAATATACATAGGTACTAATCATTCATTATTGTCATGCATATTATTCAATTCCTAGAGTTTCTGGTTATACCGTTTAATTAATCCTTACGTTTGGAGATTCATGTGGGATGAGACTTGATAATCAAACTTATGCTGATAGTGTGATCTGACCCTTGAGGTGAGAGTTTTTGGTTGGAACCTCTTGTTGGAAGCATTGAGGCCTTATGAAATTTGTCTGGGTATGGGCTGATCATCTATAGTTCATGATCAGATTGATTTTTTGAGGCAAAAGGATGCGGTATATCAGTAGCGTTGGAATGGGGTTTTCCTTGGTCAGTGAAAATGGAAACCCAGGAAGCATGGAATAAACTCATGAATATGAGGGTACAATCAATAAATCATGATTCGTACAGAATTACCCTCATGGAAGTAGGTTTTTTGAGTTTTCTATTCCCAATAGTAGTGGCGGTGTGTGGGAACATCCTTTCAAAAAATGTCTCCAGGATTACCTCCCAGTTGGGAGAGGGACTTCTATATTGAATTTTACCCATCAATGTCATTGAAATCTACACCTTCATATCGGATGTATCCCGCGAAGCTCTTAGAGCTGAGATTATAGTTGTGGGACTTGTAGAGGAAGGGATTAGTAAGGCCTATTGTTTGAGGTTATTTGTGGATTACTGACACTTTACCCAAGTGTCCATGGAGAACGAGTACCCACGAACAAAGGGTTTATGGGAACATCAATCAGTTAAATGGGGTAGTCTTTCATGTGGATGGAAAGGTTCCTATAGGCTATTCAGTAGTTGAGACATCGGTGATGGCTAGAGTTATTCTAGGAATATGACTTTAAAATAGTCTATGCTCCTTAGAAGGGGAATGTGGTGGCTGGCACACTCAGCAGGAGGTCTGGTTTGTAGACACTGAGTGAGATAATAGAGAAACTAGTCGTGATGTAGATATCCATCATGGATGATGATGGAGTATCTTACCTCAAATCTATGACTATCACTCCTCCACTTCATTAGTGAGTTAGGGAGGCACAAATTGTGGATGTTGACTGCGAGGTCCAACATGCTTAGATATCCTCAGGACATGCTCGTGATGGATTTTTGATAGTTGGGGAGTATGTCATCCTTTTCAGAGGATGCACCATGGTACAAGTGATGTTATGGGAGGAGGTGTTGGGGGAATTCCATACATCCACATTGGCGGTACATATTACTGTGGAGAAGATGTACCAAGACCTCTGACATCAGTATTTATTTCTAAGAATGAAGAAAGCGGTGGTGGAGTTTGTTTCACGATGTCTCACTTGTCATCCAGTGAAAGATGAGCATAAGGTTCCAGAATTCATGGAACAACCACTTGAGGTACCATAGTGGAAGTGGGATGGTATCTCGATGGAATTCGTAATGGTATTACCACACACATCTAGGAACCACAAACACTATCTTGGTGATCATTGACTGACTCACCAAGTCAGCTCACTTCCTATCCATCTGAGAGTAGGGATTGGTAGAGGGATTATGACACCTCTACATCCTGATGATAGTGAAGATTCACAGGGTTTCTTTGACGATCAAATCAGATCATGACGCTCTCTTTACATCCCGGCTGTGGAGTGGATTACAAGAGGCATTTGGGACACAGATGCACTTGAGCACAACATTTCATCCCCATAAGGATGGTTAGACGGAGCAAACCATACAGACTTTAGAGGACAATATTTTTGCTTGTGTCTAAGATTTTGGTCACAATTGGAAGGACCACCTACCACTGGTGGATTTTGTGTACAATAATAGCTGTCACTCCACCATTGAATGACATAATTTGAGGCCTTGTATGGGCGACCATGAAGATCACATTTATGTTAGAATGTCCTAGGGGAGTCAGTACCCATGGCTCCAGATCTGGTATGGGATACCACTGAGAAGGTGCTGATCATCCAAGAGCATATAAATACTACACAGAGTAGACAAATGTCTTAATATGATAGGAGACATAGACTATTGGAGTTCTCAGAGGGAGACATTGTTTTCCTTCGGGTCTCACCCAGATGGGGATTACAAAGATTTGGACGGGATGGAAAGCTATCTTCAAGTTTCATCAGACCTTTTTAGATCCTTATAAAAGTTAAGGAGGTGGCATATGGCCTAGCTCTTCCCCCACAGATGCACCAAGTGTACAATTTTTTTCACGTGTCATAGCTAAGAAGGTATGTGCCTGATCCATCACACGTCTTCGAATGAGGCAAGCTTGAAATTGATGATGGGGTGAAATTTACAGAGATCTAGGTGGAGATAGAGGAATGAAAGGAGTGGGTACTTCATTGAAAGTAGATTACTCTAGTGCGTGTTCAGTGGGAGCATAGAAATCTCCAAGAGAGAACAAGGAAGCAGGAGGCTCAGATTCATGCTCAGTACCCCCAAATAACTATTTATCCGTTGACCGTAATAAATGCGGGCTAAAGTATTTGCGACGGGTCCCGTTGCAAATAGTATTATTTGCGGCGGGAAACCCGTCGCAAATAGTCCCGTCGCAAATAATCTGACTTATAAATACACCCAGCCGTTTTTTTCCATTCACTCTCAACTTCTCTAATTTTAGAGTTCACAGTTTCTTAAGTTTAATTTTTTTTGCAGATTTGATATTGAAGTCTTCAACAATTATCGGAGATCAACCTCAGATCAATTTTGAAGGTATTTATGTTATTTTTAATTTAATATTTATTTTTAATTTTTTATTAGTTTTAATTTTTTTTAATTTGTTGTAATTTAATTATGTTTAGATTGTTTTGTTATTTAATAAATTTAAATTATTAGTATTCATTGTTCATAGTTAATGGTAATTAGGAGTAATTAATAATAATTAGAAATAATTAATAATAAATAGGAATAATTAATAATAATTAGTCATAATTAGGAATAATTATAGTTATATATATATAGTTATATTTAGCCATATATTAATATAGATTTATATTAATATAAATATATTTGGTTATATGAATGAATAAATATATATATATATATAGATATATTTATTCATATACTAATATATATATTTATTCGTATATTAATATATATTTATTCGTATATTAATATATATTTATTCGTATATTAATATATATTTATTCGTATATTAATATATATTTATTCTATTTGTATATATATATACATATATATATATATATATATGTAGTTATAAGTTTTTATTCGTATATTAATTAATATATATTTATAAGCGTAGTTTTAAATAAATTTATAAAATATGTGTTTTTATGTGTATTTATAAATAAATAAATAAATACATATATACAATACACACACACACACACACAGACATATATATATATATATATGTATAGTTATGAATGAATACATAGAAATGAGGGGGTGAAAATCCTCTGAGAATGTTAAAATGACGATAACTTTTAATTCTTAAGTCCGTTTCAACTCCACAACCAGTCAAATCGAAGAACATGAAACGATCTTCGATATGATATGCGGTACAGGCCAAACGCACATCCAGATCGGAAGTTATAGCCATTTGAATGTTAAAAGGACCATAACTTCTAATCCAGGAGTCCGTTTCAGCTCCACAATCAGTCAAATCGAAGAAAATTAAAAGATCTTCGACATGATATATGGTAGAGGTTTATCGGACATCGGGATCAGAAGCTATAGCTGTTTGAACGGTGAAAAACCGGGGTGCCCTGACTAAAAACTCAGTTTTGGAGGCCTTCGGGGCCTTTTTGGGCCTCGAAAAAACCATGGACGGGTTCTACTGATCTATAGGGCTGTAGAGCTCGTCGCAAGCTTCGATTTGATATGCTGTAGAGCTCAAACGGAGTCCCGGATCAAAAGTTATGGCCGTTTAAAGTTTGGGTTTCATTTTCTTCTTATTTTCCATCTTTCATTAATTTTTTTATTTTTTTTATATTCAAAGAGTTATTAAATGACTATTAATTGATAAAAATTATGTAATTATTAATTAAAAATATTTTGTAAAATATTTTATTACCCACATTTACTGAACATCTTATACATTCATATTTGATTTTTATTCATCCTTTCTAAAACATATTTTAAAAATAAATATTATATTTATATCAATATAAATAGGTTTATTGATTTATATATTAATAAATAATTTTTAAATTTTTTTTAAATTTTTTATTATTATTTGCGACGGGCCTGTCGCAAATAGTTGCTTCGAAGGAACTATTTGCGACGGGAAAAGGGTCGTCGCAAAAACTTATTTGCGACGGGCCCGTCGCAAATAAGTGTTTAAAAAAACCACAAATCTATTTGCGACGGCGTTTTCCGGAACGGGCGATTTGCGACGGATCCCCGTCGCAAAAAGGCATTTGCGACGGGATCCCGTCGCAAATGACCCGTCGCAAATGCCTATATTTCCTGTAGTGGGAGTGAGTTATGTTTAGTCGGCGCAAGCCTCTAATGAGAAAACCCAAAAATGGAATAACCCTAAATAAAATAATTATATAAAATTAATTTTTTTTTTAAAATTCATATAACTCATGAACTATGACACATATTAATATTCTGAGACCACCGCTGAGCTCATGAGGGTATTTTTTCCTTACGCAGATCCTAACATTTGACGGTGTGGGCCAGCAGTGGAAATAGTTTTTGGCCTTAAATAAAATAATTAAGTAACAATTATTTTATTTTCAAATAATTATATCTTTTAAATAGTAACTCAGATTGGAAATCCAAGAGGACCGTTGACCTCGCGAGGGTGTGTTCCTCTTAGGCGCATCCTAACCTCAATCGATGCAGATTGAGGGTGAATGTTAATTTCTTGAACTTTTTTTGAGGTCCATTTAAATAAACTTCAGAGTATATATTAAATTTTTTAAAATTGGTGCTCAGATTAAAAATATGAGGGCACTGTTGAACGCAAAATTCCAGGATTTTCCTTGAATGGACAAAACATTGTCCGAAAATGGCCGAACAAGAAAGATAATTTTTGGACTTTTCAAGAAAAATAATAAAATAACATAAAAATTTATTTTATTTATTTTCTCACCAATGAGCGGTGACACGACGACACTGTGGTGAAGCGATGAGGAAACAACGAGGCGCATTATTGGAACTCATTAACAGCTCATTAACTCTCATATTAATGATGATTTAATGAGACGTAACAACGATGCTATTTTATAAATGAAACAGTGTAACTACGCGACGTCACAACGTAATAGAAATGTTGCGACATGTTTTTCTTTTGTTTTGGTTGACACATTGGTGGAATGAGTAATTAAACAATGAGGATTAAATTTTGAACCTCTGTTGAACTTTATCTCTAATGAAGATGACCAACGCAAACAAACGTCAACCATTTTCAACGCACCTTGAAGAACAGAGCTGGAAATGATGAACGAGGTCGACATCTTGAGACCTCGAGGAAAAAACATGGCGGTTTCAAACATCTAAGAGGTAGTGGTTATTTTATTTTAATGTTCTTCTCCATTCTTATTCTTGAAATGAGGAACACGGATTAACCCACAATAAATTTGATCCATGAATCATGTGTTTATGTAGGAGAGTAACTTTATTTTGGGATTTTTGTTATCCAGGAAGAGAAATTATCATTTGTTGATCTAATTGGAATCCTAAGACCTCCAATGTTTATAAACATCTAACACATAGGGAATGGGCTGACACGAACAAGGTCCGAGAACCTCCACCGTGTGTATTCTTTGTTTCAACATCCTCAAAGTAGCAACAATATGATTCTAGCACCTTTGCGGTGAAGATGGAATTACCCCGAGAGCGCAGTCATAGGCAGTGTGAAGAAAAGAAAACTAAAGCGTGTATGGTGGTCCATCAAACATATTCCGATGAAATGGAGGTTTCTAGTGGAAATGGTCACATGTGGAGGATGGGGGCATTCCCATTGGTGCACCGCGGTCGTAGAAGTCTTCTACAGTTGGGCGTTGGGATGCTAGGTGGGCGCTGCCTGGAGGAACGGCCCACGTCCGGGCAGTTCATGTGGCCTGACGAGCCGCGATCGCTCGATCATAGCATGAGGTGTTAGGTTGGTATGGAGTATGATATTCTCTAATGATACCAACTTGAGGATCGAAATGATAATATAGATGCTCAATATACAAGAGGGGGGGGGGGGTGGTAAATTGTATACATTGAAATTTTTTATAACTATTAAAGATAAAGATCTTTAACAAGGTTAAACAAATTAATTCATAAAACCGCTAGTTCTACACACTTGCTTGATTCTGGAAATATGATTTCGAGAATGAAATTCTGGAAAAGTGAATCCAGAAAAGAAACATAAAAAAACTTTTCAAAGATAAAGATTATACTTTAGAGCTTATATAATCTCACTATATCATAGTGTACAAGAATAAGGAAGTATAAGATAGTTATACATTCCTCAACAATCAAAATGCATCAGAAAACTTGAAACGAACAAGTAACAAGTAGTAAGTATTTTAACCCAAAGATAAGGGTATCCAACAACCTTGGGTAAAGGTCCCTTGATTTATACATTCAAGAAATTCTGCCTTACCCACACCAGCGTAAGCCCTCAATACGATGATCAGAGTCTGTCTTGCTATCCCCGCAAGCCCTCATCTTCAAGGTAGTCCACACCTCTGTCTTCCTTAGCAAGGAAGTCCTTGATCTTTAAGGTAGTCAACACCACTATCTTCCTATCCCTAGAAGCCCTCGAATGTACTAATCAACATTTGGATTCACACAAAGCAATTATGAAAAAGGAGTTTAGTAAGCACAAATCATTAATATCTCTCTCTAGAAATCACTTCAGTAGTATGTAATTTTTAGATTGATCAACTTGTTATGAGCTCCATCAAATGAGATCCTATTTATAGGAAAAACTTCAAAAGTCATCTCCCTCCTCCAACGGTCATATTTTTCCTTGAATTTAAGAGGGACTTATACACATGTCACTCAAACAACGGTTAGCTAGAAACTGAATAAACGACATCGTTTTATAACCAAAACAAGTGTAAGAAAAAATATGATTACATAACCAAAACCATTTTTCAGAGTGTAAGGAAAAATATTTCAATGTCTAACCAAAAACACATTCGGTGTCTATAACACATAGATATTTGAATTCTATTTATCAGAGGAATTCAGATTTAGAATTATATAGAATTCTGGAGTATAAATATCAAATAAATTCGGTGTCTTGAATTCAGTAGAATCCAGAGTATGAATTCATGAGATTTCGATGTTCGATCTTATAATGTTTCAAGTATTAATTCATAAGAGTTTGGAGTCCGAATTCGTAAGAGTTTAGAGTCTGAACTTACAAAGTTCGGAGTTTGAATTGATAAGAGTTCAAAGTCTGAACTTACAAAGTTCAGAGTCTGAATTCATAAGTGTTCGGAGTCTGATCATACAAAGTTCGGAGTCTGAATTCATAAGAGTTCAGAGTCTGAATTTAGAGAACTTAGAGTCATAACTCAGAAGAGTTCAGATTCTGAATTTAGAGAACTCTGAGTCAGAACTTAGAAGAGTTCAGAGTCTATATTCAGAGAACTTGGAGTCAGAATTCATATCCTGAAAACAGAATTCTTTATATCTAAGTATATATATGATTTCGAGGTTTTTTGATATGAAAATGATTTTTATACTTAGAGACAAATTGAATAATGAAAAACATGGTAAGGATAAATTTCCTTGGGGAAGGAAAATTTTCCTTCTGAAAGTCAAACATAGGGTAAATGAAATTTTCCTTAAGATAAGGTGTTTGTGATTTTCAAAACATGAAGAAATGGTAAAGTCATAAGGAAACCTTATTGACTAAACAATCTCCCCAAACATGAAGGAATGGAAAAGTCATAATGAAACCTTATTGACTCAACAATCTCCCTATTTTTAGAAATTAGAAACATCCTTATAAAAAAGAATATAAGGACTTTGAAAATATTTTTCTAGACATTGAAATTAAAACATATCTCCCTTAACATATGGGGAAGTATGAATACGACTAACTCCCCCTTAGGCTTTGGAACACTAATGATTTTATTCTCTATTGCCGGAATGAGGTTTTTCATTATCATGATTACAGAAATCATTGGAATGAAAACTCTCTCTTAGATGAACTCCCCTTTACTTAGGGACATTTCATCTTTACTTAGTATTATTTTTTCATTTCTACCCCTTTTTGATTTTCAAAAATAAATATAGGGAATGTAAAAGATAAATATGGAACCTAAAATATTAGTAAAAAACATCCAAAACAATGAGCTACCAAAATTTCAGTAAGATTGGAAAAAATTTATACAACAAGGAAAATAAAACAAAAGATCAGATTGGGTCAATCATCCTTCGTTTTCCTTGGGCATAAGCTTCTTCACTATTGTTTTGAGCTTCTTAAGATCCTTTTGGTCTTCCTCTGCTCACTTAAGAATCTGATCATGATCCTTAGATTTCTTCTCTAAAGATTTTATTATATCATCTTGAGCCTTTAGAACCTCTACCTGAGCCTTCAGGACTTCTTCCTGCTTGAAAATATTTTCTTCTATATCAATCTGAAGATCTATTTCTCTCTTCCAGCTTTGAGCTACTGAATACAGTTTCCCATTCAAATTATTCACTTCTTGCATCTTAGTATTCTCCTCAATAGTTAGCTTTTCCTCAATGTTATTCATGAGATCCTTGATCTTCCCATATTTAGTGTCAAAATCATCCTTGACACATTCATGAAACTCATCAATAATTCATATATCTTCTATAGTTTTCTTAGACTAAGTGGTCATCTTCTTGCAGGATCTCTTGTGGTATTAATAGGTAATGGAAAAGGACTTGAAATATACCTCAATATTTACACACTTTTCCATCACCATGGACACTGAATCAGATTTCTTGTTCAAGTTGTGTTGAAGCATCTGAAATCTCGAGTCAATGCTTGGAAAAATCGGAATTGTCCTAACAAGTTTCTTCAACGACTGAACAATGAAATCATGTCCTAGGGATGATGATTCTGAATCTGAATCTTTGTTTGGTGAGGCTTCTTCCTATAGTTTATCAGGTTTCCTCTTTGAAGATCCACCAGCTTCCTTCTTCTTTACAACATCTTTACAAGGTGTCTCAACTACCTCATGTTTCCCCTTATCAGTTTTCAGAATGGATTCTTCATCCAGAGATTTATGTTAACCGTCAGACAGCTGAACAATTTTATCTTCATCTATATCTCCTTTCTGAGCTCTTTCCTCAGTATCCTAAGGGTGAATGAAGTCATGATTATAAGTTTCTTCCTCAGAGAGATTATTTACTTCATCTTCATGCTTCACTTCATCCTTTCTAGGAGTAGCAAGCTTTGATGATTCGGCTTGAGAAGTTCATATTGATAACTTCTAATATGGAAATTACTTCTCATGAAAATCCTCAACTTGCTTAATCAAATATTCATTATTGCCACTACTCTCTTCTTCTTCCACTTCTACCACTACTTTTTCTTCTTTAACAAATTTTTATTAGGGTTTCTCCATAGTGAAAAACATCTTTCTAGGGGTTTTAGATAACTGTTCTACCAGGAAGGATTCTGGTACCAGAATATTTTCAGATGCTTCCTCAGTATCCCTTAGAAGGGATTGAACAATATCTGCTTCATTCATCTTCTTCATTAGTTTCTTTTCTTTTTCATCCCTTTCTAGATACTCAGATGTCTTCTCCTTCAGAAATTTTTCTTCAGCAGGCTCTAGTCTGAACTTGGGCTCCTTTTATTTTCTATTCTTCTTATCTTCTCTTCACTTAAGAACTACTTTATCTGAATATGATTTTTTCAACTTAGTTTTTGGAGGTGCGGATTGTATTTACTTGGGATATGGAGTTTTTCATTTCACTACTACTTCTTTCAACTTCCTCTTCCTTCCTCCCTTTTTGGACAGTTCAACCACTTCTTAATTTTTAGAACAGTTTCAGCCTCTTCCCCTAGTAAGTAATAAAATTCTCTGAAGTCTATTGAAAAACCAATGTTCATCCTCTTTAGGGTATCATCACAGACTAGCACGACTTTGCAATTTCTTGTCTTCGAGATGCAAGGAATATTAAAGGATTCCAAGAACCGAACAATTAACTTGGAAAGAATAGCTGGATACATGATTATCCGAGCCTTAAAGTTTCCATTCTTAATATTCTTAATCATAATGAGAATATGCTTAAACAGATTGATATTCCTTAGATTTACCAAGAAATCCAAGATATACACATCACTCTTCTTCAATATGTCCTTGTCTCCTTTTCTCGGAATTATGAAACCTTGAACCCATCATTCGAGAATCCGATAATTTGTTAAAAAATGGGATATATTTGTTTCCTTTACATTAGAGAGTCCAAGACATGTTATAGCCTTATCATTAACAAAACTTCCTTTGACATCTGAAAACTTATGGGAACAGAACTTAGCTTCCCATTTGTATGGAATACCAATCAAACTAGCTAACTAAGTATATGAAAGAGAATAATTCTTTCCATATATCTTGAATGAAAACTTTTCTCTACCTTATTTATTGAAGAAACTGACTGATTCATAAAATTCAATTAGCAAGTCCTGATATACTAAATCTTGAGCCCCTAGCTTTGATACGTAAACACTCTCCCATCCATTCAGATTAATGTTCTTAGAGATGATCAAATCATACTTAGAGAAGAATATTGGATGCACCAACCTTTCTCTATAGAGCAGCCACTTTGAGATTGGCTTGGCAGTATACATATCTTTCAGAGAAGATTATTTTATAGACATTCGGAATTAAGAAACTCTTGAAAATCAAGAATGAGCTTATGTATAAGGGAGTAACTTCAGTACGTGAGAGGTTGAGATTCGATGTGGGAAAACCATCGGGGGGTCCTTTATATAAGCGTTGATGCGACAGTTCATCTTCCAAACTCAATCCAATGGCTAAAAACCCTTCTAATCAGATTTTACGGTTGATATGATAGCCGCAAGGAAATTCTGGATCCAATCTCTTGATGTTTTTTAATAAAAACATTCAGATTTAAGGAAAAAAGTATTCAAAAAAAATTAAACCAAAAGAAACCGCCAGCAAGTAAAGTATGATTATTGAAACTCAAAAAAAGAAACAAACTTTTCAGATTACTAGAAATATTATTCGTATTGAGGAAAATTTTTGTTGGAGAACTTTAGATTCTAAAAATTTTGATTATAAAAAACTCTATTACGAAAATTTCAAGTACAAAAATCATCATTACAAAAATTTAAAAAAAAATCTGACTACGAAAATTTTCATTACGAAAGATTTGAAAAATCTGACTAGGATAATATTTATTACGAAAGATTTGAAAAATATGACTAGGAAAATTTTCATTACAAAAGATTTGAAAAAATTTGACTAAGAAAATTTTCAATACCAAATATTTGAAAAATATGAATATGAAAATTTTCATTACAAAAGATTTGAAAAATTTTGACTTTGAAAATTTTCTTTACAAATGATTTGAAAAATCTGACAACAAAATTTTTCATTACGAAAGATTTGAAAAATATGACTACAAAAAATTTCATTACGAAAGATTTGAAAAATCTGACTACGAAAATTTTCATTACAAAAGATTTTGAAAATCTAGGAAGAAAATGTACCCCCTATGAAAAAGAGTTTATTACTATAAGGAGATTGGTTTTAATAGAATGTTAACAAGGAATAATAAATTATGGTTATCATTCCTAACTTCTGTTTAATGTATTCAAATCTATCAGAGGGTAAATATTTTGTGAAAATATCAGCAAGTTGATCTTGTGTTCTGATAGATTGAAGAATAATATACCCTATTTATGTGTGATCTCTAATAAGGTGATTCCTAATATCTATGTGTCTTTCATGAGAGTGATGTGAAATGTTTTTACTTAAGGAAATGGAACTAGTATTATCACTCAAAATTTTTGTTTTGGTAAAAATCATATCATAGTCTGTGAGTGTGTGTTGCATCCACAACACTTGAGCACAACAACATCCAGCTGCTACATATTCAGCTTCAGTAGTGGAAAGTGCTAATGAGTGCTGCTTCTTGCATGACCAGGAAATTAATGAATCTCTTAACAAAAGTAAAGTTTTGGATGTACTTTTTCTATCCTGTCTACATCCACCAAATTCAGCATCCGAAAAACTCTTTAATATAAAATCATTTCCAGATGTATAAAAGAGTCCTAAATCCATGATTCTCTTTATGTAGAGAAAAATTATTTTTACTGCCTTTAAATGAGATTCCTTATTATTGGATTGATATCTTGCACATAAGAATACTAAAAACATTAATTCTAGATGACTAGATATCAAGTAAAGTAAACTTCTTATCATACCACTAAAAGATGTTTGATCTACTGGTTTCCCAGCTTCATCAAGATCAAGTGTGTTTGAGGTACCAATTGGAGTACTAATACTCTTAGTGTTGTCATATCCATACTTTTTAAGAAGATATTTAATATAATTATGTTGGGATATATAGATTCCTTATGGTTTTTGGGAAAATTGAAAACCAAGGAAAAATGTTAACTCACCCATCATACTCATTTCAAACTCAGATTTCATTAGATCTGCAAAGAAATCAGTTTAAGATTGCTGAGTTGAACCAAATATAATGGCATCAACCTAAATTTGAACAATCAATTTTTTTCTTATCTTTCTTTCTAAAAGGGTTGGATCTGTATTTACCTTAACATAATTATTTTTAAGAAAAAATCATGTAAACCTATCATACCAAGCTCGAGGGTCTTGCTTAAGTGCATACAAAGATTTGGTAAGTTTATAAACATGTTCAAGATGTTTTGTATCTTCAAAACTAGGAGGTTTTTCAACAAAAACATCATCTTGTACAAAACCATTAAGGAAATCACATTTTACATCAATTTCAAAAAGTGTGAAATTGAAGAATGCAGCAAAGTCAAGTAGAATACAAATAGATTCAATTATAGCTACTAGAGTATATGTTTCTTCATAGTATATTCCTTCTTGTTGATTATAGCCTTTAGCAACCAATCTAGATTTATTTCTTACAATTATTCCATTTTCATCACACTTATTTTTGAAGACCCATTTTACTCCAATAATATATTTTTCCTTAGGTCTTTCATCCAAGGCCCAGACTTTATTCCTTTCGAATTCATTTAGTTTATCTTGCATAGATTTTATCCAATCATCATCACCTAAAGCTTCATTAGTTCCTTTTGGTTCTAATTGGGAGAGTAATTCTAGATGTTTTACTTCATTCCTTAAGGAACTTCTAGTCCTTACAGGTTGATTTGCATCACCAATGATATTATCACAGGGATGATTCTTTATAAACAACTGATTTGGGTTTTGTAAAACCTGTTCATCAACACAGGGTAGGAAATATTCTAGGGTAAATGCTTCAGAAACTTCTTCTTGGAGATTTTCCTTATCAGAGGGATCTTATAACAAAGGTTGATAATCAGTTTCTAAAAACACATCTGAAGATTTAGGTTGGGGTTGTTTAAAAACAAAGGGATCTGTTTCATCAAATTTGACATGTACTGTTTCTTCAACAGTACAAGTGTTTTTATTAAAAACTCTATAATCTTTAGAAGTTGTGAAGTATCCTAAGAAAATTCTTTCATCGGATTTGGGTATGAATTTGTGTAGATTATCTTTAGTATTCAAAATGAAAACCTTTCAACCAAAAACCTTGAAGTAGGAAAGTCTAGGGTTTCTACCATTCCATAACTCAAGAGGATTTTTATTAAGAAAAGGTCTAATCAAAACACGATTTATATTATAAAAAGAAGTACTTATAGCTTTAGCCCGAAAATGTTTGGCTATAGAATATTCACTCAACATGGTTCCTGTTATCTCTTGAAGAATTATATTTCTTCTTTCAACAACACCATTCTATTGAGGTGTTCTGTGTGCTGAGAAGTTATGAGTAATGCCTTTTCTACTAAAAAAGATTCAAAATCAGAATTTTGAAATTATCCTCTATGATCACTATGAATAGTTATCAAAGGAAGGTTTTTTTATTTTTAACTTAGGATCTAAAGGTTTTGAAATAGGAAAAATATTCAGATTTCATTACTAGAAAATATACCCATGTAAATATAGTATAATCATCAACTAAGACAAATACATAATATTTTCCTCCAATGCTTTCAGTTTGTGTTGGTCTAAAAAGATCCATATGTACTAACTGTAATGAATCAGTAGTTGAGACTTCACCAACTGATTTTAAACTTGATTTATGTTCCTTTCTATATTGACAAGGATCAAAAACTTTTGAAGAATCCAATCTAAGCTATCGTTGATCCTTAACTAGTCTTTTCATAGAGAGTTTGTATAGGTTCCTAAGGATATAGTATCCTAACCTTCTATGCCACAACCAATAATGGTATTCCATTGCACTAAGGCAAGGTAGGTCTTGGATCCTAAGGTCTTATATGTTTAGTGTATAAACACTCTCTTTCTTATTGGCAGAAAGAATAAACTCTCCTTGGAATTGTGTACTAAGAACATTTCATTCCTAAAATTCACAAGGTAACTTTCATCAAATAATTTAATTATGCTCATGAGGTTATTCTTAAGACCTTTAACAAATAAAACATTTGAAATCAAAGTTTTTCTAAGAAGAACAAAGTTACCTATACCAATAATCTCTCTATTAGCATTACCTCCAAAAGTTAATATTCCTCCTTTCATCTTGATAACCTTTTCAATATAATTCTTCTTACCAGTCATATGCCTGGAAAATCAACTATCTATGTACCAAGTATTACGGTTGGTAATTTCTTTATTTTCATAAAAATAAGAATGTTATACTTTCAGAACCCAAATTTCTTGGATCTGGAAATTTCATGAAGAAAAATCTTAGGCATCCACATTTTCTTAGAAAAATATGCTTTATGAAAACCTAAAGACTGAGTTTTTGTTTAGGGAATATTTATTTGCCCTGTTTCCACCACACTGACACTTAGTATAGAATAGAGCACTTTGAGGAACAAAATAATTATTACTAAAAAATGGTTTAGAACTAGTATAACCAAAACCAGAATTATTCCTTAGAGGTTCGATTTGAGATTACATCTTATCAAAATTTTCCTTACCTAAGGTAAAGTTTGAAAAACATTTCCTCTAGGAAAATATTTTTTACTTTAGTCTAATAACTAAATTCTTATCTTCCAAAACATTAGCTTTAGAACTAGAGTTAGGCTCGAAAACTTTTTTCTTAGAATGTACATTTTCTATATCCTTAGAAAGTTTTTCCTTCTTAGAATTTACTTCCTCAATGTTTTTTGAAATAATTTCAAAATAAAAAATTTTCTTATCAAGATCTTTATAAAGATCTAATATTTCCTTAGTAAGAATAGTATTCCTAGAATTTTATTTATCAAGATTTTTCTTGAGTTTTCAATTCTCATTTTCAAGAAGCTTAGAAAACCTAGAAACTTCTTCATAGGTAGGTAAAGTATTATCTTCATCAAAAGAATATTATTTATCAGAAGAGTTATAATATAGACTATCTCTATATTTATAATTTAAGGATACATTGGTCATATATTCAGCATTGTGTATCTTAGCCATCTGACAATAATTTTTAATAGGTAGTCTTGCTATTAAACCAATATTTTTTGGTCCAAAAGATTCATACATTGATGATTCATCTGAAGAGTCTCCACCGCTGGCACTCCCGATGTCATCAGCTTTCAAGACATTCTTAGCTTTAGATTTGTAGTACTTCTTTTTGTTTCTCTCAGAATTCTTTTCCTTTATTTCCTTTATTTTAATAATAGGAAAATCATGTCTTATATTTCCAGGTCTCTTGCATTCATAACATGTGACTTCAAAATCTTTCTTATCTATCCTTTACTTCTTCTTGTACCTGGATTGAAAATTATTTTGGCCAAAAATTTTGTTCATACTTCGAGCAAGATTGACTAACTCAATTTATAAAGGTTCACTTCTACTAGATTCATATTGAATAGCCATTTTCTTAGATTTGGATCTAGTAACTCTCTTAGGAGTCTTGGATTTCATATGATTTGAAGTTGTAGTAAATGCAACACTACCATTTCTATTCTTCTTCTTAATGTTGTCAGCATCTCTCTTCATTCTAGTCTCATGTTGGAGAAGAGTTCCAAAAAGTTCATCAAGAGAAATATGAGTAACCTTCCTATTTTCATATACATTAATTCTATTTGATTCCCACTCATAGGGAATGATGTCTATGATTTTTTCCACAAGATCTTCATCATCTAATCCTTTCTCACCCATAGATTGTAAACTATTAACAATAGTCATTAATATCAGTTTCACCTTACATATGGGTTCTCCATAAGGAAATCAAAAGACATGATATTCAACTCAGAGCATGGCTCTTCTAGTTTCAATAACTTTTGAAGTTCCAAAATGTGTAACTTCAAGTTTCTTTTATATACAATTTTATGCTTCACAAGACGAAATTTGGATATATATTTCTAGTCATAGAACAAAGAAATGTATTGCTTAGATTATAATTTAGTTGATATTCATGCTTTTCTTGATTGGTGAAAGTACTAAATTCCTTGTCAGGGATTTTATATCCCCCAATAATCATGAGAATATTGTCTACTCCAGTATTGATAATGAATGTTTTCATGCAATCTATCCAATATTCGTAATCATTTCCATCAAAAATAGGTTGTCTAGTTGGATTTAGGTTGTCAATAGAATTATCATTGATTCTTTCCATCTTAAGAAAATATTTCCACACAAACTTATTAGTAATAAATGTTTTTAAACAAGTAAAATATTCCTAAGAAAGGAAAAATAAGAACAATGAAAAACTTGAGCAAGGAAAACTTATATGTTAATATAAGAAATTCAGATACCTCCTCTGATAACAATTTCTAGGTTGGTATGGAGTGTGATATTCTCCAATGATACCAACTTGAGGATCGAAATGATAATGTAGATGCTCAATATACAAGAGGGGATAAATTGTATACTTTAAATTTTTTTAGAGCTTTTAAAGAAACAGAGGTTTAACAAGGTTAAACAAAGTAATTCAAAAAACCTCTAGTTCAACACACTTTCTTGATTTTGGAAATATGATTCTGAGAATGAAATTCCATAAAATTGAATCCAGAAAAGATACATAAAAAAAGTTTACAAAGACGAAGATTATATCATAGAGCATATAGCATCTCACTATATCAGAGTATAAAATAATAAGGAAGTATAAGATAGTTATACTTTCCTAAACAATCAAAATGTAGCTGAAAACATGAAACAAAAAGTAACAAGTAGTAAGTATTTTAACCCAAAGAGAAGGGTATCCAACAACCTTGGATAAAGGTCCCTTGATTTATACATTCAAGAAAGTAAGTCTTACCCACACCAGGGTAAGCCCTCAATACGAAGATCAGATTCTGTCTTGCTATCCTCATAATCCCTCAACTTCAAGGTAGTCGGCACCTCTGTCTTCCTCAGCAAGGAAGTCCTTGAACATTAAGGTAGTCGACACCTCTGTGTTCCTATCCCTGGAAGCCCTCGAATGTACTCAGCAACATTCAGAGTGGCACAAATCAATTCTGAACAAGGTGTTCTGTATGCACAAAGCAATAAATTCTCTCTCTAGAACTCACTTCAGCAGTATGTAATTTCAAGATTGATCAACTTGTTGTGAGCTATTTCAAATGAGCTTCTATTTATAGGCATGACTTCTACAGTCAGATCCCTCCTCAAATGGTCATATTTTTACTTGAATTTCCGAGGGACCTATAAACGTGTCACTCAAACAACAGTTAGTTAGTAACTAAAAACATGACAACATTTTATAACCAAAACAAGTGTAATAAAAAATATGATTACATAACCAAAACCATTTTTTGGAGTGTAAGGAAAAATAGTTCGATGTCTAACCAAAAACAAATTTAGTGTCTATAACAAATAGATATTCAGATTTTCTTTATCAGAGGAATTCAGAGTTAAAATTATAATGAATTCTAGAGTCTTAATTTCAAAGAAATTAAGAGTCTTGAATTCAGTATAATTAAGAGTCTGAATTCATGAGAGTTCGGAGTTTGAATTCATAAGAGTTCGGAGACTGAACTTACAATGTTTAGAGTCTAAATTCATAAGAGTTTGAAGTATGAAATTACAATGTTTGGAGTCTGAATTAATAAGAGTTCAGAGTCTGAACTTACAGAGTTCAGAGTCTGAATTTAGAGAACTCAGAGTCAGAACTCAGAAGAGTTCGGAGTCTGAATTCATAGAACTCAGAGTCCGAACTCAGAAGAGTTCAAAGTCTGAATTCATAACTCGAAGTCAGAATTCGTATCCTGAAAATAGAATGCTTTATATATAATTATATATATGATTCTGAGTATTTTTGATATGAAACTGATTTTTTTAATTAGAGAAAAAATTAAAAATCAAAAACATGGTATTGATAAATTTCTTTGGGGAAGGAAAATTTTCCTTATGAAATTAAAACATAGGTTAAATGATATTTTCCTTAAGATAAGGTGTTTGAGATTTTCAAAACATGAAGAAATGGTAAATTCATAAGGAAACCTTATTGACTAAAAATCTCCCCAAACATGAAGGAATGGAAAAGTCATAAGGAAACCTTATTGACTCAACAGAAGGTACCCACACATTCGTGGGGCTAGAGCAGGCCAGATGTGGTAGCAGGAAACATCCCATCCAGGTGGCTTACCACCGACCCACATCGCGCGGGATGGGCTTTGTCCTAGCGGGCCGCACCCCCAGCCAGCTGGCTGGACCCACGATGGTGGTCCAAACCTGCACCCAGCAGGCTGGACATATGTCAATTGTACAGACCCATTCCCTTTTGGTTGGGCTAGACTCGACTGGGTATTTGGGTGACCCGGCGGGCTGGACCCTCGGCCAAACCAGGCCCGACTGTCATGAACTAGCCCGAGTCGACCTTGAACCGGTGACCCAAGCCATCCCGCGAAAAGTCCTGTGAGGCGTTCTAGATACTCCTGGGATGGAAACAAGCACAGAGGGCATAAGTAGAGTACATAAGATAATGATTTATCCCAAATATAAACAATGAAACAAATAGCGGAAAGAAATGGGTAGCCCAAAATACATTGACATAAAAATTTAACTGAACATTATTTGAACAAGAAACTTAAATTACTACTAAACCAACCACTCAAATGACCAAACCCGATAACCAACTAACTCTTTGTGACCCCTCTGGCCACTCTCCAACAAAATGATCACATGTCACCCAAGGTGATTGAACTCAAGCTGAAACCTGCACAAGGGCTAAAAACAGAAGACGACAATAGGCATGAGTGTTAAAACTCAGTAGGTTAGCCTGATATTCTATTCCCAATGAAATTCCTTTAAAATAAAATAAACATCAATTTCAAGTTTTAAATACAAGATATAAAGGTATGTTTTCTGAATGAGGCCCCATTCTGTAAAAAAATTACCAAACAAAAACATGCATTTTTTATTAACAAGAATGCTAGTAACAATTTTCAAAGAGGTTCCACTTCAAAATGAAACTTGTTTTCAATAGGGCTAAATTAAAGAATGTAAAAATTGAAATAAATCACCAACAATACTGAATTTAACTACCAAACACACCGTATACTGATGGTGAGTAAACAATATCCAATGAGAACAAATCATGGGAACACCCCTCGACACTAGTAAGTTGTGAGCCCCAGGTACCTCGTATCTCGGTGAAAATAACCATAATAAATATCCATTCTCATTCACACGAGCCACTATAAGGGATCATACCCATAACCTAGTGCCCCCCCAACATCATCATCATTATTGTTTTGTTAGTGTTTTCGTCGTCAAACATGCTATGTTAAACAGGGTCCAACCCCCAGAGGATCACTAGCATACTAGTACACATCCGCCGATCTAGATACCCGGGAATAAATTTAGTAATTAATCAAGTTACACATATTATCAAATACAATTTTCACATTAAAATTACATTACCAAACCATAAACAGACAAACATCCCAGAAATATGGTTTACATTACTTTCATGAATCAATAAACCACTAAAAGGTTTCGTAAAACAATTTCCAAGATTATAACGAGTCATGACACATAAAATCTAGTCAAAAATGATCTTTTAAGGAAAAAAACCCATAAATAACATATCAAACCAGATTTTGAAGCCATAAAATCAATTAATAAATAAAATTAATGGACCATAAAATGTACCCAAAATATATAACATGAAATACACATGGAAACCATTTTTCACAAGATTAAAATGTCAAACAAGCCTTTAAGCTATTCTCAAAAATAACATTTTAAAAAGTTATTAATTTCACTTTTATAAAGAAGGTTTATAAAAACCATTTAAATAATAAAATAAAATTCATAAATCCCTTAAAACACTCAGGTTACATATTCAAAACACAACCAATTTTATAATGATGTGAAACGGGCCATTTTCCGGCAACTCGGGCCAAAACATGTTGTAAACCAAAACCCATTTGTTTTTAAAAACTAATTAAAATTGTAAAGCTATATAAGGAAAAAAAATTCCATTTTTAATTCATAAAATTAATTTATAAATCCAAAATAATAATTTTAAATCACACTAAACACATAAAAACCAACAGGGCAATTTACCGAACACATGACATGCACTTTTATACAAAACAATTTATTTTAAGCACTTAACAAGGAATAAAAAACCAATTGCATGCCATAATTTTTAAAAATTCTGAAACATGTCAAAAATACCATAAAACATGTTCTCAACCTTAAAAACTAGGTTCGAAAAACAACTGAATAATTAAACAAACCCTTGGTGTGCACTTTCATGACAAAACAACACTACCATTCACAAAACAAGGAATACAAAACCATTTTTCACAACAAGAAAATTATCCCAAGACTTGAAAATAATAACATACCTATATATCAGTTGACTAAAATATTAAAATTCTGAAACTTGAATGATAATGTCATGTGAAAGGGATATCCTAACTCAAATCCCTGGCGTAATGGAAACACACACCCGGAAACATCCACCACGGGTTTATAAACCCTAAAACTATGAATACAAGACCTAAATGAATATAAACTCCATAAAAAACCTTTTATAACAGAACAATAGGTCTATCAAGTCTAGGGGAAAATAGAAAACCATGAAATAATGAAAGGAGGAGGAAGAGGGAGGAGAAAAGAGAAGGAATCTCACCATTCTAAATAGAAAACACATAATTTTCCATTAGATCTGCACCCATAGGGAAAAGGTAACGGCTTTAAACTCGTTTTAGGGGATTTAATGAACTATAAGAACTATTGTAAGAAGACTTGTGTCAAAAATATAAATAATTTAAGTATTTATGCATGAAACAATTTACCTTCACAATTATGGACGATTTGAGATACATTGAGAAGTTTTCCCTAATCTTCAACTCAGATGATCTCCAAAGAGGTAAAATAAATATTTGGGATTAGTATATATTTATTGTCTTCTAGTGGGAGGTAGAATCACCAAAAAAATATTAAATATTGAATTCGATATAAAAGAAACAAATTATTTTTTTAAAACTGGAAATGGGCCCATGGGCTGGCCCAATACCTAAACAAGTAACCCCAATTCACCATGATTTTGAAATTATAAGGGGTAATAATGGATATGGAAGTTGTTATATGCCAGTGTAGGAAAAGTGGGATGTGGAATTAGTCAAAAATTATAAAAAAATGAATGATTTATAAGAGAAAAAAAATATGTTTTTAAATCAAGAAATGGGCTCACGGTTTGACCCGAATCATGAAATAACCTCCCTTTCTACAAAAACTCCAAAAAAAGAATTGAGGAATCCAAATATTGATGATTATATATAGATTAAACAAAAAAAATCAACATTAATCTCACCCAAGACCCAGGAAAAGAATCAATATTTATAATGAACCAGATCAAAACAATGACATGAAAAACTGGGTGTGACAATTCTCCCCACCATTAAAGCTTTCCGCACTTGGAAAGACATAACACTTTCCAGCTGAAAGATCAAAAACTAAGTATTAATTATAAATAGGATCCAGCCTCTCAAACCAATAAAATATCATTCATAATTAAAATAACATAAGCCTCTTTCCTCAAACAAAACACCAACTCATAACAACTTCTTGAGAATCAACCAATGGATCGAGTCACAACCTCCACAACCAAATTAAGAACTAGACTGTTGGGCCTTCTCTCAATGAACACAATGATCACCCAAACCAATTATCACTCACTAAAAACAAATATTCTATGGGATTATTGAATGGAATCTTCACTATTAAAAAACGACTAGTACTAGACAAGTTATTGTGATGAAAATCCATGAGAACCATGGTGGGTCTCCCCACTATTAGAAACCAACTAGCTAAGAACAAATAAGAATTAAACATAAGATATAATCAGGAATCACTCACACAATCCTACCAAAACTCTCCAGCAACAAACTACCAACCCAAGTTAAGAGAAACAAAACATGAACATTTAATCCACCCACTCTTGAATGGAGGTGGAAAGAACTGGGCCAACACTCTCTGCACAGATCCAAACACCCACCAATTAGGGAGGGGAGGGAAGGGTGACCCAATCATTGGACACTGAAACCGCTAAATAAACAAAGGAACTACCTCATTGAAATGGTAGAGGTATGAGCTTAGCAATACTACCCTTAATCCTAGGACTCATGACTACACGCCCGCTTCACTCCAAAACCTATGGGTAGAGCTTTGATGGATGAATAATCTCTTGCCTCGCAGTCAGTCTTTGATAACCCCCAACTTGTAATCCATCCCTTTGTTACAAATAGTACCACATAACACTCCCAGTAAGAAACAACAAATCAAGAGACACCATGAAAATCTCTTCCTCAACAACACATTTTTACCCAAACAAGAACATGTATATAGACAACACTATTTTCTCTCACTATGAACATGGACCAGAATGAACTAGGTACCCAAAAACACCCACTAAACATAACTGAGCACAAATACTACAACCGAGAGAATCACCATAAAGGGAAGACACTTTGAATCAAGACCAAACATCTCTCTATTTAAAAAAACGGTATGAGTTATCATTATAAGAGGTGGATTTATCATTTGAAAAAAATAATTAGGTTGATCAACTGAAAATATTACCAATTTAGAACCATCCATGTCCACATCACAACATCCAAAACATCTTTAGAAACCCAATGAACATTACCCCAAAATCGATCCACCAACAAGATCCCATCTCAAGATGCAACAAGAGTGTGACTTCTAGATCATAAGGAAGCATACCGAATAGACATGACTTATAAGACATAGGATAAACCATCCACATAATTGTTGTTTCCTAATAAAAACCACAATTTTTCTTCTCAAAACACTTTTGAAGAAAAAACTAACTTGGTGAATTTTCACATTCACCAATGGTGTTTCATCAATTCTCACTCACATGAACATTTACATGCCACCCTGGGTACTCAAATACAATTCCATTCCAGACATTCATCCATATATCCAAAAAACCATTCATGTGAGAACCCATGAAAACAATGAATGAAAAAAAACATCATCATTACAAAAAATAATCATGTACCTTCCAAAGGAAGATTCACTACCAAATCAAAAACCATTTTTACATTTCCCAAGACAAGCCATGCTTCATCAAGAACCATTTGATTAAAAAGAAATCCATTTAATTTAATAGAACTTCCAAAAACAACCATTCTATTCCAAATAGAAATTTACCATTTTAAATTTTTTTAGCAAGGTCTCTTTTCATAATATGACAACCACAATGGGACAAATCCCTTTCTAGAAAACCACCAGCTGCTCAAAACCAAATTTCCAAAAACAATTCATCAGATTCAAACACTTTTCCATAGCCCAAAACACCCCATTTAAAACAAATATTTAGAAATACTTTAAAATTATTCACAAATTAAAAACATTTTATTTCAACAAACCACAAGTTTATATTAAGGAAAATTCAATCCCATTAAATCATTTCCACTTCCTCCCCAAAATTTTATTAAAAAAACACAACCTTACCAAAACTATTCTTATATTTAATTTATGAAAACCCACTTTTCCACTTTTAAAAATCCAATCCTTCCTTTAAAACCAATTTATATAATTCTCACATAAGAATTTTCAAAACAAAAATTCATAATTCAATAAAGGTCTAAGAAAACCACAAAAGGGAACTAGTGTCGGTCAGTGACTTGACCATATGGTTGGCAGCCATATGTCAAACACAAAAAACAATTCAAAGAGACTTATTAGGACCATTCCCCAGATCAACATGGCTTTCCAAGACCTAAGATCTCTCATAGGCCATTATTCCTACCCCCTTGTCATATCCAAACACCAAACAATCATCAAGAATAAAAGACACAAATAAAACCGGACTTCCCATGGATACCTGAGGATCATAACGGGAAAGAGTTCATGAAGATCTTCCCACACTTACCCCTCAAGTCCCAAAAATCCTAATCCATTTAACTGGACATCCCATAATTAACAAGAATTCTCTAAAAATAATGGTTTGCTAAGAGACGACCTCCTCTGATACCATTTTGTCACGAACCAGCCCGAGTCGACCTTGAACCGGTCACCCAGGCCAGCCCGCGACAAGTCTCGAGAGGCGTTCCCGATTTTCCTAGGATGGATACAAGCATCGAGGGAATAAGTAGAGTACAAAAATTAATGATTTATCCCAAATATAAACAATCAAACAAATACCGTAACGAAATGGACAACCCAAAATACATTTACATAAAAATTTAACTGAACATTATTTGTACAAGAAATTGAAATTACAACTAAACCAACAACTCAACTAACCAAACTTGATAAAAAAATAACTCCGTGTGACCCCTCTTTTCACTCTCCAAAACAAATGATCACATGTCACTCAAGGCGATTTAACTCAGGCTGGAACCTGCACAAGGGTTAAAAACAGAATAAGACTATAGGCATGAGTATTAAAACATAGTAGGATAGCCCAATATTCTATTCCCAATGCACATCCTTTAAAATAAAAGAAACATAAATTTAAAGTTTTAAATACAATATATAAAGGTATTTTTTAAAAATGAGGTCTCATTCTATAAAAAAATTACAAGAAGAAAACATAGATTTTTTATTAACAAGAAGGCTAGTCACAATTTTCAAAGAGGTGAAACTTTAAAATGAAACTAGTTAACAAGAGGGATGCTTTAAATAATGTTAACTATTAATTAAATCACCAATATTATTGAAATTACCAACCAAACACATTTTATACTGATGGTGAGTACAGAATATCCAATGATCACAAGTCATGTGAACACCCCTAGGCACTAGTTAGTTGTGATCCCTAGGTACCTCGTATCTCGGTGAATGTAACCATAATAAATATCAATTCTTTTGCACACGAGCCATTGGTAGGGATAATACCCATAAACTAGTGGTCCCCCAACAACATCATCATCATAGTTTAGTTAGTGTTGTTATCATCAAACTTTCTACGTGAAACATGGGCCAAACCCCACAAGATCACTAGCATACTAGTACACGTCCGCCCACCTAGATACCTGAGATTACCTTTAGTTCTCAATCAAGTTACACATATTATAAAATCCAATTTTCACATAAAAATTTTATTACCAAACCATAAACACAAAAACAGCCTGAAAATATGCTTCACATTTCATTCATGAATCAATAAACCACTAAAATGTTTTGTAAAACAATTTTAAGGAGTATAACGAGGCATGACACATAAAATCCATTCAAAAATGATCTTTTAAGGAAAAAAACCATAAATAACAAATCAACCCAGATTTGGAAGCCCCAAACCCAATTAATAAGTCAATTTCATGGACCATAAAACAGACACAAAAAATAGAACATGAAATACACATGGATTCAATTTTTTACAAGAGAAAAATGCCAAACATGCCTTTAAGCTATTCTCAGAACTAACATTTGAAAAAGTTATGAATTTAACTTTTATTAAAGAGGTTTATAAACACCATTTGAATCATAAGAGAAAATTCCTAAATCCCTTAAAACACTCAGGTTACATATTCAAAACACAACCATTTTCATAAAAATGTGAAACGGGACATTTTCTGGCAACACGGGCCAAAACATGTTGTAAACCAAAATCCATTTTTTTGTAAAACCAATTCCAAATTGTAAATATATATAACGACCCAAAATACCATTTTCCACTCTTACAATGCATTTATAAATCCAAAAAATTAATTTTTAAATCAAACATAATACATAAAAACCAACTGTGCAATTTACAGAACACATGACATGCACTTTTAAACAAAACAATTTATTTTAAGCACTTGAAAAGAAATAAAAAACCAATTAAATGACATATTTTATTCAATATTATGAAACATGTTAAAAATTCCATAAAATAGGTTCTTAACCTCATAAAGAAGGTTCTAAATATAATGAAATAATTAAACAATCCTTTGGTGTGTACTTTCATGATAGAACAACACTACCTTTCACAAAACAAGGCTAAAAAACCAGTTTCCACTCCATGAAAATTATATAAAGGATTAAAAACAGAATAAAAATATATATAAGTATATGAAAATATTAAAATTATGAATCTTGATTAATAATGGCATGTTCAAAGGCTATCCTACCTCAAATCCTTGGCGTAATGGAAACACACACCCGAAAACACCCGCCACAGGTTTATAGAACCTAAAACTATGAATACAGGACCTAAATGAATATAAACTATACCAAAATACATGGTAAAACATAACCCTAGGTACAAAAAGACCAGGGGATACTATAAAACCAAGAAATAATGAATGGAGGAGGAAGGGGGAGGAGAAAAGAGAAGGTATCTCACCTTGCAAACTAGAAAACTCTTCGTCTTCCATTAGATATGCACCCATAGTGAAAAGGGAACGGCTTGAAACTCCTTGTAGGGGCTACCAAGGTCTATAAGAACTAGTGTAAGAATATTTGTGTCAAAAGGATAAATAATTGAATGATTTATGTATGAAACAAGTTACCTTCTCAATTCTAGATGATTTGAGAGACATTGACGAGTTTTCCTTAATACGAGACTCATATGAGCTCCAAAGAGGTAAAATAAATAATGGGAGTGAATATAGGGGTGTTTTCTTTGAGTGGGAGGTAGAATTACAGAAAACTAAAAAATATTAAATTAGATATAAAAGAAACAATTTATTTTTTTAAAACTAGAAATGGGCCCCTGGGCTGGTCCAATACCTAAATAAGTAACCCCAAATCACCATGCTTTAAATTTATAAGGCGTAAAAAAGGATATGGTAGTTTTAATATTCCAGTGTAGGAAATGTTGGAAGTGGAATTAGTCAAAAATGATAAAAAAATAATGAGTTATAAAAGAAACAATATATGTTTTCAAATCAGGAAATGAGCTCACGGTTTGGCCCAAATCATGAAGTAACCACCCTTTATACAAAGACCCTAAAAAATAATTGAGGCACCCAAATATGTATGATTAGATATAGATGAAACTTACAAACTCAACATTAATCTTACCCAAGACCGAGGAAAAGGATCAGGATTTCCAATGAACCGAATCAAAACAAATACATGAAAAACCGTGTGTGACATGAACCTAGTGAAGCATGTTGCGGCTGGACCACATGACAGGCTAGACCAAACCAACAGAGACCTGAAACAGGACAATAAAATTTAGTCAGAACTAAATTGGGGTATCTAGGACCCCTGGGTTGGGTTGGTAGGTTCAGTCCGACCAGGTTAGATCGGACCCAGATGCGACCGACCCTTGTTTACTAAAATGCTAATAACTTACAAAATGGGTGTCTGATTAATGAGACGTTTGTGGAGTTAGGACCCTCTTGACAAGGCAGATATTTTGTATTTCCCTGAGGAGTATTTCATGGAAATTGAGATGTGATGAATGGATGAAGGTGTGACTATCGCAGGTGCTCTATGTAAAAAACTATTTTGTTCTCTGGGAACTGATGACTACTGACTTTCGACTCCGTGAGACTCGACTATGGCCCAATGGGAAGAAGTTCTATGTGACTTTGTAGGCCCATAGTGGAAATAACTTCTGTATGAATTTTCATGCCCAAGGTATGCAAAAAGGAGGAGTACCTCAGTTATCAAATATTAGTGGGAATTACTTCTATGTGACTTTGTAGGCCCATGGTGCACGATGTGGATGTGTACCTAAGCAGTCCAAGGGTTGTGGAAAAAACATCTGTGTGACTTGGCAGTCCCACTATACTCGATAGAGGAAGAGTTATCCAGCAGTTGATGTGTTTGATGATGTGACTGATAGTTCTTCTATCACTACCCTAAATGTATATCTAGTGTGAGTTGTCTTGTGATTCACTATTTACATTTAGGATTTATGTGTTGTATTCCCTTATTTGGGGGTCCCTAAGGAGTAATTTGTTACTCACCTCTGCACGGGCTTTAACCTCATGTGTTGTGTCTGGTGAAGATGATTGACATGTGGACATAGTCTTTGGGGAACGGGATCTAGAGGTTCTCAGGATGACGGGACCAACGTATGCTACGATGGTGGACTTTGTGGCCTATGACCAGGTAGGGCCCAATAGGATTTGGTGGAAAATACGTTCTACTTCATCTTCCAGTAGCTACAATACTTTCACAATTTGTTTGGGTTTTCCGCGGATGGACATTAGTGTTTCCTTTTGCTACCTTGTTGTTTTCAGTTCTTTTTTTTGGGTTTGTATTCTGGCCCACTTATATTAGTTATACTTGTACTCATCCTTGTTTTATTGATACTTATTTCTTTTCCAGTGTGTGGGACTTGTTTGGGCATATGTATGTGTATAGGTACCCAGTCAAATTCACCCCACTTGCAGGTTGACACCTTCAGCACTAGTCATCATCCCTTTTCCTTCAAGAGGTGGGCTTGGGGTAGTCACGACACGGGACCTGGGGGACAGGTTGTGAAAATTTATAGTTTTGATGTGTTCAGGTACTATTAAGAGAAACACACCAAAATTAATTAAATATATCATAATTACTTATATAACCTTTCATTAAATAAATAATAAGTTGATGAGTTGATCATCTAAGGTTATAATTAGTTAAAAGGTTTTGTTACCATTATTATTTTCATATTATGTTTTTATATTTTCATCATCATTATCATCATTATTAATGTTATAATAGTATTTCACTCTTGACATAGTTATCCTCTTCATACTTTTATGAACGATCATTTTCAAAAGTTGTCTCTTTCGATTTCTAAAATAAAAAGTTTCCAAATAATCAAAATTTTATTGAGGTTCAAAGTTTCTACATTTCCATTTTCTATTAATAATGTCGGTTGATATCACTTCCAGTATCTATTTGTAAAATAACATTTTAATCTTGATGTTTTTCAAATATGAAACATAAAATATCATTATACAAACATCTATCAACATTCATACCGTATATGATGTCCTCTAATTAACACTATCAATGTTAAATTATGGTATGACGTTATTAGTCCATCACTATTCACATTAGGTAGGAATGTAAAATTTGAGAATCAATAATTTCTATGTTTTTGAATTCAATAGACCATTTACTTGACAATATTTTCTTGTGACAAAATTGAATAAAGAATTTTCATGGTGGAACTATCCTATATGAAAATCAATTGAGCGTTGGGGGATTTTTTAGTATAAGTCAACATCCTAGTAAAACATACTCAAGTTCAATACTTACATTATATCACAATCATCAAATAATTCTTTAATTTTTTCTTAGTTGAAACATAAAACAACCAATTTCAAAATAATGTAAATGCATTGGGTTGGAATTGTTTTGAGATAATCCTAGAACATTGTAATATAATCATTTTTTTCATATTTATTCATCTTCCCTAGCAAATTTAGACTAGTCTAAATATTATATGGTTTATACTGTTCTATTTTCCAACAATACTCATGTAACCATTAATAAAAAGTGATATATTAATATTAACTTATTAAAACAAAGATAAAATTAGAAGATGAAACTAAAACTATGGATTACTAAAATTGGGAATCAAATTATAGGGAGGAATATTAAATGAACCTATCTAGAGTATTTGTTTCATGCTATGTTGGGTCTTATTCCATATTTCAATGAATCACTTAGATAATTCTCCACATAACAAAATACTTACTCATAATCAAGAATAAAAAAAATAAAAAACACATATAAACTTAAATACAAATTGTAATTCATATAAAAATGATTAATAGATCATGAATCCTATAATATCCCCATTTCTAAAAAGAATAACAGAATAAAATAATAATATAATAGCTGAATGGCCCAAAGGCCTTTTTTTTATTATGGATAATCCCCCTTTTAATGGTTTATGGGGAACTAGTACATGACCCGTAGGCCCAAGGCACAAGGTCCAACAAACCCGCAATACATGACCCGAAGGCCCAGAGGCATACCATGCCCAATACATGACCCGTAGGCCCAGACCACTTGAACTGCCACTCCCTAGATTTCTGCGTCATTTATTAGAGCACATTATCAAAAATATTTCAAAAATTCAAATCACCTACACCCCCTATATAATGAATTTATCCTCAAGAATTGAATTTAATCCATAAATTACAACCTATCCCCCTCTTAATTATAAAAAAAATGTAAATTAGAATTATTAACTCATAAGCGTAACATATTTTAGGTTTAAATGTGTAAATGATTAAGATATTATACAAAACTATTCAAAAGGACTAAAAAATAGAGTGAAATTATGATTTTTCATCAACTGTCTGAGACACATAATATACCTTATTTACTAAATTTTCTTAATCAATTTATTTTTATGAATCTTAAAAAACTAGGGTATCTTTGTATGTAATATATGTGTCTCTCACATCATCATCTGTCTATTTCTTGATATCTTGTTCTTAAACATCAATAAGTTTCTATTTCTATTCTATAAGATGTCAATATTCTTCAACTATATTATTAGAAACATCAACTATATCCACAATCCCTTGAGTTTTTTTATATTGTACCTATTCTAAAAAAATATCAATGTTCTCTATTAGTGACGGTATTACATCTCCATTTTTTAAAATCAATTATTTAAAGAGTTAGTATAAGTATGGTACATATAATTTCTTTATTAATTGTTATTAAATTTTACATAGATGATAGAGTATGTTTTATAATTTTTATAAGAAATGGTTTTATATTTAATGGATTATCTTCATTATCTCCATCATTACAAATAATTTCCAATATTTGATTCTCATTTTGAATAAGTAGATACATCCTTGAAATTTCTATTTTTCTTTATGATATTTTCTTATATTAAGTTGATTTTTCTATATTCTTTTCCTTTTTCACTTTAACGAGTTTCTATTTATCCTTGTTAATCATCTATTTTATTGAAACACTTTAATATATCATTTTGTTATATTTAACTCCTTTTTAGTTCTCGATATATTTGGTTCTTGATGAAACACATTATCTTTCTAAGCTTATTATTTTTTATTTACGATGATCTTACCATAAATTTAATATATTTCTTAGTAACATAATAGGATTAAATGGTATAATTTTTATCTTATTTATATTAAATGGGAAAAAATGTACTTAACTATTCCTCTTGACAATGATAGATAATAAAATTTCTAATTATTAGGATTATCAACACTATTTTAGTAAATTTAATTAATTAATATTTAATATTAATTCTAATAATATTAAATTTATTTTTCATTATAATCTCAGTATAAAGAAGAAAACATCAAATATTTTTAAGGGACAGATCATATTCAATTTTGAACTATCTTATATCATTCTTATGAGTAGCATCAGCTTATTCTAATTTTCTATAAAAATAATCCATTCAAATAAAATATTTAGGAACATTTGGTTCTTTATATTTATTCTTGATTAAATATTTTAATTGAAGTATAGAAGATAAAACAAAAACTATGCATTGAGATTAATAATATAGGAACTCTAATTTTCTATTTTATTCATGAGAAATAGGAAGGTCCTTTAAATTATACTCTTTTGAGTTCATCTATATAATCCTTTGATCATGAATCTCATGATATGTGAATTATCCCTAGTTTTAATTTACTAATAAACTATTCTTCCTTGATAATTGTTTCATTCGTCTTGTAATCTAGTATATCAAATTTGTGAATAAACCTCCAAGTGATCGTTTCGTAGTACAAGGATTTATTTTATCTTCTTTAATCTTAATTAATTTCGTTGATCATTATTAACATCATCTTGATCAAATTTAAAGTTTTATTCAAATGTATTAAATCTAACAAGTATATATCTAGCATCTCAAGATTATCATATTTATTCTATCAAGGTATAATAGTGAGTTATATAAACATTTCTATTAACTTTTATTGATAATTAAGATAAAACATTATCACCCTTTCAAATCCATATTATCCAATTTAATGTTTCAAAATATTTTCATGAAACAATTTTTTATCATATACAAAGTCATCTAAAATTACACTATAGTTCTCAATATATTCTGTGTTGAACATTTCTATTATTCTAATTAACATAAATTTTATTTCAATCCCATTGTCTCTATATTTCCTAATGTCATGATATCCTTTATCATGAATCTTAATGTTTTCTTATAATTACCTAACTTATATATAAAAAACAACTTATTATTAATGAATTTAAGTATATCATCACAGTAATGAAACCAAAAAATTTTCATCATAATAAAAATTAAATAAATAAACCATTTGAGGTCCAATATACATTAAAAAAATGATATTTTAGTTTTTCCAATTATCATCATAATATTCGTGAATAAAAAATAGTGTAGATTATTTTAATGTGGTTAATTATGGAGAATATTATAATCTATTATTATTAGAAGAAGTAATCTGAACATTCTATTTACATTTATCATTTGGTGTATAATAATAATACACCTTTTTTTCCTATGATTCTTGAAGAATGATAACCCTTTCTATTATTGGTTCCATAAAAATAAAATAGAAAATAAGTTCAAATGAAATAATAAATTACTAAATTTGTATTCATGGAATACTAAAATAATTTTCCAAAATTGAACAAAGAATGTCAAAATATAATAGTTTTCTTGATTAAATATGGTTCAAGATTAAAGAAATATACGAAAATAGAATTTATAATGATTTATAATTAGAATAAATGTATGGTTAGATTATATAGAAAAAATATTTTATGACCCTTTGATCTGATTGTGAAATACATGCATAAAGATATGAGTGGATATCTAGAAATATTTGGGGATGTGATGCCTTATTCTTTGGAATCCAATATCAAATAAATATTTTACCATATTATACATCATATATTCATCCATCATTATTTATTTTATACAGTAAATGTCCTATATTTATTTAGAATTTTTTATCTGATCCTATCTATGAATTTTCCACATCAATCCTTAGGAATACATCAACATGTTGACATAATTATGTACTTAAATTCTCACAACATTACTTTAGAAGTGCATATTATAATTGATTTAGGTGGTGATAGAAAACATGATGCTTCCTCGTGATATGATACTCACTCAAAATTAAATATTTTTATTATAGGTTGATATATTCTAAAACATGTTTACATTTGTGTGAATTGGTGGGGAATAAGGGAATCCCCAAAAAAAGTGCTTGCAATCAAGAGGGATAAATTTGGTATTATATCAGATTATTAGTATATTATTCTACCTATATTTAGCTAATATGATTTAATATTATTTATTTTTATGAACCATGGGTGGAGAATCTCCATTTGGTAATTCAAAAGGTGCCAACATGCTTTGATTTGGTAGGTAATGGACTGAGGAGTAGGAATATTTATAAGAAGGAACTCAGATACTAAGTCCCTTATGATCTGACACATACAATATTAAATATCTTTATTGTTTAAATGGATGATACACCTAATGTCCATGAATTTATAACATACTAAACTAAAATATATAAAAAAATAACAATTTTTGTTTAATTGTCTCTTACTCATACATAGTTATGTTTTTTTATTTGTAATGATTTTATGAACAAAACATAAAATTTATGAGACCAAGAAATACTATAATAATTCAAATTATATAAAACAAATAAATATGAAACAATTTTTTTTGTTTAATATTGTTTTTCATTTAGTTATCTATTATTATAAGGCACAATTTGATGGTATAAAACATTCTTGCTTCTTGGTGATTTATAAATATATTTTCTAGCTAATTTTCTATTGGAATAAACTTCATACTTATGTCACCCCTCTAGATGTGATCCTTGATAATGTGATGTATTACATAAATATTATTGGTCCTAGAAATATAAAATTTGGTCTATGAGACAAATATTAATAATGAATTGAAACACATGATATGAATTTTATTAGAAAATATCCAAAAGTCAAGAAACGTTTTCCTTCTCTATTAAGTTTGGGAATAATAAATTATAACAGAAACATTCTAAAATTTTATAATAGAATGAGAAACCAAGTATTGTTTCTTTGAACTATATGAAACTAAAATATTTAAAATAAAATTATATTTAACGCTAATTTTATTTCTATATGTCTTATATACTTAAAAATATTTGTCTAAGTAGCTTAATAACTAAGGTGGGTTTGCAAGGATAGAATCATTTCAGATTTTCAATACCATTGACATACATAATGGTCTAATTAAAAATAGACATGTGTGAATTATTTTGGTTATATTGATATATTTGACACATGAAGACACTAAAAATTAGTCTATACCTTCTTATAGTTAAATATAATAATACTTTAATCATTCCTTAATAGGTATTTTTATCAATTTATTTTCTTATTGTATCATCATCTACCTTAAAAACAGTACTCATAAAAATTATCATGTTTTTTCATGAGTTAAAACCAAATATCCTAAAAAGTTCTATATATTACTTATATTTATTTATAAATATTCCATCATCATTTTGAAATATTTTAAAAGATGAAATAATTTGAGTTCATCTATGAGTATTATCTCAATTTAACATGCCATTATATTATAAAATTTCTTCTAATAAGAATGACTAGATGGTCCAAATATTATATAATCCACATATATATGAAATTATAATATATATAAAATATTTATTAATAAATAATATAATATCCAAATTATATTTAAAAATGATATTTAAAACTAAAGATAGTAAAAAATGTTTTTACCATGCTATAGGGTGTTAATTTAGTCAATATAATCCATTTGATAGTTCAAATACAAAATGAGCCTTATTCTGATTTTAAAAAATTATTCATCTGTATAATAATTAAATTCTCATAAATAAAACCATTTACGAATTCAATCATCACATGAATATGATAAATATTGAATCCCATGGGAGCTATATATGCTGATAAGATTCAAATTTAATCCAATTTGAAAATCGGTGTAAAAGAATTTCCATATTCAATTCAATATTCTTATCAATATTATTGAGTGACCAATATAAAATATATAGTTATTTATCTACCTTGTTTTTGAAAATTTATTTATTTCCAATTAATTGATGGTCATAATTTTCATACCTTATTACTTTTAATCTAGTTCAATTCCTCTGTAATTTATAGAGTATGATGAAGGCACTTTAAATATTTAGAAACATCATTAGGTATATTTTTTAAATGAAAATATAGTGCTTATATAAATTTCCTACTACATTTCTAATTTTTATTCAAGAATTTATATATCCAATATTGTTCCCAATATATTAATATCTAAGAGACTTATATAATCAAGGTTAATAAGTACTAGTATCCTCTTATACTATCACATAATCTATCTTAATCAATCTGATGACATGTTTAGAGTCATATCAATTGAGTTCTCCTAAATCTCCATCAATATTTTTCATGAAATACTCTTGTACAATGGATTATTCTCATCAAAATTCAAATAAATATATTTTACATTTTTTAGAATTTTTATTCTTAACTATAGGTAATGTATCCCAAATATACACCTTTACTTGAATTTTCATAAAAATTTGATAGGATGTCTATAATAACCCATACCTTATTCAGCCCATAAATACATGATTTATAACAAGGGTTTCACTTTATTATGTTTCAAATATGTTTTTGGTTTATAGTTTTAGATAATTAGGTAAAACATTCATAACAAAGTAAACATGTCCACACACTTTATTTATTGAAGGTAACACCCATATCTGGAACTCTAACTTTCTTAATGTTTATACTCATCATTGATAACTATGAAAAATAATTTTTAAATATTTGATGAGACAAAAATCATAGTAAGGTCCATAAAAGAAAATAAACCCATTAATCTATTTATAAACATGGAAAATCCTATTAGGTACACTAGGCTAGACACCCTGACAGGGGGGGGAGGGTGTCAATCAGGGTATGACAGATTAAATCAACATCCCATTTTGATCTTGTTTTTCTGTTAGAAAAAACCATCTTCTCTCTCCTTCCCATTGAAGAGTACGAGTAAACCTTAAACCATGTACACGACACAAAATTTTTTACATGGTTTACCCTCACTTGGCTACGTCCAAGGAGCATACACTGGAAGTGTGCCGATGTACCAAATACACTAAAAGTGCACTACTTCTTATAATGTGTGGAGCGGACTCACTATCCCTCCTGGTTTACAAAAACTCACAATTTTAAAGCTCACTACTCTCTCAACTTAACTGAGCTCACTAATTCTTTAGACGATCCACTCACAGTTTAAAGACTTTTAGGTCCCTTTATTATCACAAATAAATTCATATTTCTCTATATGTGGATTATCTATTGACTTCCAGGTTTCACCCATAGATGAAACTCACATTGCACCGACGGTACTGAGAAATTATCCAACATTCATACAATCCATGAGTGATTAGCGCACTTCTTTATTCTTGGAATGATTATCTATGTTTTGTAACCCTTCTCCAATCCTATCACGCAAGTGTTACCTAACCAATTGCATGAAAATCCCTTCATTATCTCAGAAAACTGGCAACTCACACCCTTTTATGCCAAAACCAATATTGGCACGCAACTATCAACTAGCTCACAAATTCTAAATATATTTATAGCTACGTAACAAATCCACCACTTTCATGACCAAGCCACCTACGCGACTGTAGATTAAATTTTCTCTAGGTGTTGAACTCTATAAAAAATGAGGAGGGGTGGAACTCTATTTATAATCATTTTGGGCACCCTGAATGCTGACACACAAGTCTCTCCTGATACGCAAGTCCAGCCACCCTAGTCTCTGTTTCCCTAGTCACCTTGCACACCCAAACAAAAACTTGGATGACCCTCTTTTTTTCCATATTTTAATGTTCTAATCTTGAAAAACAAATGGAATTATAGTTTCCAAGCCTCCAAGACACCGGTGCACAAGTACCTTATCCAAAACACTTTTCTCCATTTGTTGTTTTTGAGGCCCAAATTTTTTGGCAAACACAAGAAAACAACACCACCATGTATCTAATCTTTTTTTACCATCTCTAGATCATTCATTCCTTTGTCGAGATACCTTTCCCAATAAAGGATTGTCAAAAAAATCTCTTGAACTCGACAACTCACCATGTAAACCCCCTATTAATAATTTTAACATCGTGTCCTACTTTATCAACAATCACAACATTGAGGTCCACTTTTTCAAAAAACACAATCACCTCTAAAAAGATTCCATTATATATTAAGATATTTTTTCCCAAAAATCTTCACCTTTGGGATTTTTGAAAACTCTTCTAATAAAATGATACTTCATTAATGCTTCAGCCACCATTCGTCTCTTTTGATTCTGATAGTGATCGAGGATTCACTCAACACATAATATAATCCCACATGAGAAATGATCAACATGAGAAACAAGAGTAAATGAAAATTTCATCAATGAATAACTTAATTTTTAAAACCACTTGTTCATACCAAAATGATACAAAATTATGATCATTGGAAACCTATTAACACCATTCCAATGCCACTCTTTTTCTTTAATCACAATCCTTAATTATCATGATATCTATTCTTTGATCGATCACTTCTAGTATCGTCAGATTTAATACTCATACTTCATAGTTTCTTGGATACTTGTGTTGTCTAAGCTATGATCTGGCTGATCACTTCAAACACCACATACTCTCATCATGGTGCTCCCCCTATAAACTTCTTTACCTGTATTGATAAACTCTCTCTATCTAGATGCACCACCTATCATCTTTTCCCAGTGCATTTGAAAAATGACATATTCTTCATTATCTAGCCACAGTTTCTCCCGATATAGGAGTCACTATTTTTCTCCACCTTTTTTAATGAACCCAAAGGTCAATCCTTTGTGGTCTTTAACAAAGTATAGAACGCTAATTAGTACAGTAAGGAAAACACACCCTACCTCTGGGAGAGTGGGATCTCTACATCCACACTCTTTCAAGTGTGAGGAGTTGACTAGACTCTCAGAACTAGTTGATGTCTTTCAAAAGCATCCTTGGCTAAGTACTTTGGTGGAATGTTGGCAACCTATAATTCTATAGGCACATACAACAACTTCACTAACCCTTACTGCACCTTCTCCTTGATAAAATGATATTTTATCTCAATATACTTTGTCTGTGAGTGATGAACTAGATTTTTTCTATGATTTATATAACATGAGTAATCACATTGGATTATGATAAGAGACTTCACTTCAACTACCATATAATCAGGCTCCTGCTTCATCCATAATAACTGTGTGAATTATTGAGTGGCTGAAATGTACTCGGCTTCTGCAGTATGCAATGAAATGAAATATTTTTTCATTATTAGTCAATAAATACAAAATACCCCAAGATAGAATTCACCTCATAATGTTTACTTTCAGTCATATGCTAATCAAGCCCAATCCTCATCTGTATATCCCAACAACTCTTGCTGAGATTTCTTATTATACGTCAAAATTAAACCCACAGTTCCCTTAATATACAGAACTATTAATTTCACTACAAGAAAGTGGCTTTAATTAGGAATAATTTTATATATTTATTCTTGGTATGTGGTGAATAAAATGTCAGGCCTTATTGCGGTCATGCATATGAAACTTCCAATGATTTTCCTCTATTTTCTGATATTAACTTCCTTACCTTCATCATATTTTGATAGTTTAATCTGGCTAGCAACTGGAGTCTTCCTTTCCTAGGAATATTTCAGGGAGAATCTCCTCAGAAACTTTTTGGAATATTAGGATTGAGAGATAAATGTTCCATTCATTATTTTTGTTACCTGTAAACCAAGGAAAACTGCCATCTCTCCAATCATTGACATTTCAAACTCACTTTTCATTAATTAGGAAAACTATCTCTACTGATCTTCATCTGATCGGCCAAATTTTATGTCATCGACATAAACCAACACCATCATCCTTTTATTACTATCATTTTTGAAATGGATATTATAATCAATTCCACCACGCTTGAAACCAAGCTTCTTCAAATATTGATAATGCCTTGCGTACCATGATCTTGGTGATTATTTTAGCCCATATACTGCCTTATATAGACGACAAACCTTGTTCTCATATTATGAATGAGAAAACAATCAGGATTCTCGATACACACTTATTATTCGAGAACCCAATTTAAAAATAATTACTTGACATCCATCTAAAACACTTTGAACTTTTTTTGCATTGTAATGGCTAGAAATAATCTGATTTTCTACAGCCTTGAAACTGGTGAAAATGTATCATCAACATCTATTCCATCAATTTGGGAGTATCCTTTCTACACTAGTCGTGATTTGTTTCAAATCACTATTCCATCTTCATTCATCTTGTTGCGATAGACCCATTTAGTCCTGATGACATTCTTATCAACTAGCCTTGAAACAATCTACCATGTTTGATTCTCCTCAATTTGATCAAGCTCTTCATTCATATCCTGAATCTAGTTTTCATATTTTTCTACATAAGAAAAGCATTTAGGCTTCACATGAGATAAGAAAGATATATGATGTAGTGATTTCATTCTTCTTGTCTGAACTGGAGATGATTGATCACCAATGACATTCTTCCTCTCAATTTCAGCTCGACTTCATGGCTTCTATGCAGATATAGATTTTACTTCATCATGCCCATCATCAGTATCTTTTCTGAGTCAGCATTAGAAAATTCTTCTCCCCTTTCATTTCTTTCCTCTTCATCACTTTCATTGAGAAATTTTTCACCGTGGTATTTATTATTCTCTTGATTTTCAATAATAGTGACATTATTTCTTTCAACTACTTTTCCTAGCATTTTATTAAAGCATTTGAATGATTTTCTTTTTCCTGAGTAGCTAAGAAATATTCCTTTATCTCTACATGACTCAAATTTCCTTTGTTTTTCTTTGTTGAGTATAAGGATCTTACATCCAAAGATATGAAAGTACATCAGTGTTGGGTTCTTACCATACCACATATCATATAGATTCTTTCCTTTCATCAGACACAATAGAGCCCTGTTTGAAATATAGATCGATGTCAGTACTACTTCCTTCCAAAATTTCTCTGGTAGCTCTTTTTCTATAAGCATCATTCTGTCCATGCTTTTGATGATCGATTAATCCATCCAACCACTCCATTCTATTGGGGAGTTGTTACTAAAGAAACCTGATGCCTTATCTTGTGTTTCTCGAGATAGTCTTCCACATGACTGTTTGTTAATTCAGTACCATTGTTAGTACAAAACTTCATAATTTTTTTGTCCAAGCATCCTTCCACAGTCCCTTAGGTACTGTTTTAAGTAGCTGAACACATTATACTAATGGGAAATAATAAATAACCATTCCATTCTCTTATAGTCATCAATAAATATAATATATTACCTCTTTCTATCAATTTCTCTTGGTGTGATAGGCCCACAATATTCAGTATGCACTAATTCGAGCACTCTCGTTGAATTCTTTTCCTTTCTCCTATACGTATTTATAACAAGATTCCCTTGTTGGAATGCATCAAACGTGTGTGTACGATCTCGTGATAGCTTATGGAGTTCTCTAGTTGCATCACAATTTACCAAATCTTCAAGGGATGGTTGGCCTAGATGACCAAGTTGTTTATGCCACATCTTGTTTTCTTCCTCTCTGGACAGAAAGAACATATCTTCTTCTCCACTTACCAGGTAGATATTTCCCATTTTTCTTTTTTACCTATAGAACTACTACATCGTCTCTTCCTTTGACAATACACATAATCTTAGTAAACCGTATAGAATTCCCTAAGTCACATAGTGGACTGACATTGAGCAAATTATGACTAAGGCCTTCTACTACTAAGACATCAACACATCTCATATCTTTACCCCAAAACCTAGCCTTTCTGAAGCCAATAATATTTAAGCCTTCATCATTTCCAACCATGACAACTTGTTCATTGTCATATTTTATGCCTATAACTAGATCCTTATTACCTGTCATATGAGATGTGAAACTGTTGTCAATGATCCACACCAAGAATGGTCTGATGCTTTAAGGGAAATTTCTGCCACTATTTCATTCTCATCCTTTTTCTTCATGGTCCATATTTTTTCCTTCACACTTGGAATAGATTGAGACTTCAGATATATCTTAGAGTATGATGGACCAACATCATTATGAAAAGGTGAAAATATATTTTTCATTTTCAACTCACTTGTTGGTTCATTGATCTGCTGCTTGTGAGCAATTGGATTATTCATTGGAAAATTCCTCTGTATGGTCTATGTACAGTATCTAGCCCTGTTCCCAAATCCTCTACACCAAAAACAGTGTCCTTTGAAATATGATATATAGAACCATTTTCTATTTGGATGCACCTATTTTCTTGTGCCCTTTGATATCTCTTAGCTATAGAACACCCATACTGTGAATGTCCCATCATTCCAAAAATATAACACCTGATATAATGTTTATTCCTTCATGTCACATTTGCGCTAAAATTTTCCCTTTGGGATCCCTGAATATTCTGATTCTGCATTGTTCCAAAATCAACCTTCAATCTCGGAATGGGTGATTACAGTATGAATTCAATTTTCACTCCATTTTGTATTCGATCAAGCCCCCCATCGGCCTTAGCATCTGAACATAATTTATGATTCCTTTCTGCTGAACCACTATGATTCACTTTTAGCTTCTCATTTTTCTAAGTGATCTGGTTTCCTGATGTCCCAACAAGAGTCAAGAGTTTTTATTGAGCCTTAACATTTTCCCCCTGACTGAAAACTTCTCCATCATGTTCTTCAATACAATTGATTTGATCTTTCATTTTTTATTCAATCCATCGATCTCTATTTTTTGTTCTACAAACATGAGTTTATATTCATCAACCATTAACGAGCTCTCTGGACAGAAGACTTAAGGTTTTAAATTTGTTTTTTTCAGCTCATACTTCTATTCTTATTGTTGTTTCATGTAGAGTTTTGCATCATGTACCACCTTGTTGGATTTCTTTGTTTTTACTATCCAAACATCTATCTATTAAAGAGAATATTCTAATTCAGCTTTCAGGTCGACTCTTACTTCTATTTCTTCTTCTTCTTCTTCTTCTTCGTTGGTTTCTTCCTTTCTCTGAGAGCTACTGATGACTACCACAATAGAATTCTCTCCCTGATCTATGCAGTTCTCTATCTATTCAACCTCTTCATCCTCAGACTCATCTGAACTACCACATTCTTATGAGAGAAGATTCATTTTCTTAAAGAAATTTTTCTTGAATTGTTTCTTTCCTTCACTTAGGATAATGTCTTCTTCTTAAGAATTTTGATTTCATCCTCATCATCTTCTTGAATCTTCTTGGGGCACCTTATGGAAAGGTGAACAACGTTTCCACATCTAAATCAAGAAAGCAAAAGTTTCCCTTTGAACTTCCCTTTTCCTCTTTGAAGATTCTAGGAAAGGAATGACATTACCTCATATGTCTCCCCTTCTTCTCGAAAATCTTCAATATTGAGCTTCTTCATGGACTTGAATTCCACATCATTGGATTTCCCCTTTTCTACAGCATGGTTATCATCATTTCTCATTTCATATGCTATAAGAGTACTATGAAAATTATCTTATGTCATCTATTTCAGATCCTTATCAACCAATACTGAAACCTTTTGATTGAATTGATGTGGATGTTTTATTAGGATGTGCTTCACAATAATTATTTCCTCAATGACTTCACCTAGACCTAGCATGTATTCCACTACAACATTTACCCTATCAAAAAAATACTTCAAAAGACTCATTTGGGTTCATTTTAAGATCTTCATACTTTTTATAAAACACTTGCATCTTTTCTTCTCGGAACTTTGAATCTCCTACATATATGTTCAAAAAAATTTCCAACATGGCATGTGATTTTTTTTTCATGTCATAACCTTCATATAGATCAGATTGGATAGATCTCCCCCTAATGCATTGATTCTCTTAGAGTCAACATCCAATTCTCTTCGCTCAGCTTCCGATAATGCACCATGGTTAATATTATTTGTTATTCCATGCATTGATACTATGAACACATCCATTCCCAGAGATCAGAAGTAGTGTTTCATCTAATTCATCCATAGCTAAAAATTATTCCCATCGAAGATCAAAATCCATTTATTATTGGTGACCTCTATTTGAGGGAGAAACTTTGGTATCAAACTTTCCCTCTGATACCAATTGTTATGTCCACTAGGCTAGATACCCTGTTGGTGAATCCGAGTATGAAAGATTAAAACAACTGCCCCTTTTGATCAAGTTTTGCAGTTATAAAAAACCATTTTCTCTCTCATTCCAATTTCAGAGTATGAATAAACCTTAAACCATTAACAAGACACAAAAAATTTGACTTGGTTCACCCTCACTAGGCTACATACAACGAGCATATACCGGGAGTGTGCCGATGTACCAAATCCACTAAACAGCGCACTTCTATTTACAATGTTTGGAGCAAACTCATTATCCCTCCTGATTTACAACAACTCATAATTTGAAAGCCCACTACTCTCTCAACTGAACTGTGCTCACTACTTCTTCAGAATATCCACACACAGTTTAAAGACCTGTAGGTCCATTCATTATCACTAACTGAATGACTTTTTCTCTATATGTAGATGCTGTATTTATGTCCAACATTCACCCACATATGAAACTCACTTTACACTAAAGGTACCAGAAAATTATCTACCATTCGCGTAACCCAATAGTGACTGGCACGATTTTCTATGCTTGGCACACTTCTCAATGCTTTGGTATGCTTCTCCAAGACTATGAACAAGTTTAACCTAACCACTTGCATAAAACTCCCTTCTCCAACTCAGAACTTGGGTGACTCACACCCTTTTATTCCCAAACCAATATTGGCATGCAACTATCAACTAGCGCACAATTTTTAAATATATTTATACTTGCATGACAAAGCAACCACTTTTATGACCAAGCCTCCTACGCGAATGGAGCTTGAATTTTCTCTAGGTTTTGAACTCTGAAAAAATGTGGAGGGTGGACCTCTATTTATAGGAATTTTGGGCACCCTAGGCACCGACGCACAAGGGTCTCCCGATGCGCAAGTCCAGCCACCCTAGTCTCTGTCGCCCTTGTCACCTTGTGCACCCAAACCAAAACTTGGGCGCACCTCATTTTTTTCCATATTTTGATGTTATGATATGGAAAAAAATATTGATCACAAGTTTCCAAGCCTCCAAGAAATTATCACACAAGTCCCATTTCCAAAAACACATTTCTCCATTTTTTGATTTTGAGGCCCAAATGTTTTTCGGAAAACACTGGAAAACAACTCCACCTTGTATCTGCTCTTTTTGTACCACCAATAGATCATTCATTCCTTTCTCGAGGATCTTCTTCTAATAATTTATTTTCAACAACATATCATGAACTCGAAAACTCACCATGTAAACCCCCTTTGTAAGAAATTTTTACATTGTGGTCTGCTTTGTCAATAAACACAACATGAAGGCCCACTTTGTCAACAAACGCAATAACCTCAAAAAGGCTTCAATGATATCCTGAGGAATTTTTTCCCAACAAATCCAAAGAAATTTTACCTTAAAAAATTTACATAAAATATCTATTTTATTTTCTATTAAAATAACATAATTTCTCAATAAATTTCTATAACATTTCATATGAAATATCTAAGTAAATTTCGTAGTAATAATTTTTTCATATGAAACATGAGATCTCATGAATACTATTCTTTGAAAAATAATCATTTAACCTTTATTTTTAAAAAGGACATAATATTTACAAAAAACATTTGGTCATTTGATTATATTTTGAAATCAAAATAAGTACTTTATTTCCAAATATACTAAGAGTAACCTATCACCAGTAAACTCTTTCACTTTACCCATTATACTGGAGAGCTATATCGAGATCATCCATCATTAGAGATATATTGGGATCACCATTTATTCATCTAAAACTTCCAAGAACCATAGAATGAATAAAACACAAATATATCACACCTTAATCATAATGCTAATTTTAATTATAATTAAATCCCATAACAAATAACTATTTTCAGATATCTTATAAAAATGTGGAGAGATATTCATTTACATATAAAAATAATTAAAACTAACAATTACCAAAATATTGAGTGAAATATTTTTATTGAAAATAACCATGGAAACTTTTAAAGTATGCTTGATAATGAATGATGACAATGATAGTGGGAAAGGGTTGATAAGCTGTATAGGATAAAAAACAATCTTTTTATACCTTTGAAAACATTAAAAAACACATATAAAAAATGTTTAATAGATTCCTTTTTTAATAATTTTTGAATAACGTAAAAAATGGTTGAAAATTAAATGTATAAAACGTTTAATAATAAATAATAACATTCTTGAAAATATTTCAAAGAGCATTGACATGTAAAAAAATTAGTTAGATATAAAACATTAAAACAATATTTTTTAAAGAAAGTCCCATACCTCAAGTACCATATTGATTTTTACATTCCCTAACAAGTAAATAATAAATTATATTAGTTTTATTAATGATTAATAAAATTTTTCATGTAACTTTAACTATTATTTTTCTTTTTATTTTAATCGTTACTATGAAATATTTAGTTACTAAAACAGTTAGGTCTATGCTGTACATTTTGGGGTCATTTGGTTTATAACATCAAAACAAAATCGATGGGTTGACCATGGTTGAAGAGGTTAAGGTCACATTACATATATAATATTAAAATTTTTATATTTATTATATTTATTCATTGTAAACACTTTTATAACCTACCATTTTTATAATCCATAAAAAATGAACCATGTTGTTTCATGGATATGATAGTCCATATGCACACAAAAAAAAACATTTCATTTTTTTGATAGATTAAAAAGAAAAAAAGTAGATAATATTTTAATTTTAAAGAATAATAAATATGTTATAAATGTAATATATATTCATTAGTCCCATCCTTTTACCTATCATTGTAGGTTGGAGATGAAAAAACGAATGATATCACTTTGCAGAGGAGGTATTCCACGCGTACTCACGAGCAGTGTTATTAATTTCTAATGGATAGAAAGAGTTAGAAGGTGAGTAATATATTATATTTATAAAATCATAATAATTTTATAAAAATATTATATATCCATTAATTATGTCTTTATTTACTAGTCTTGTGAGTCATTCATGGAAAATGAAACACATCACTACTTGGATTTGGTGATCCACATGTATACATGAGTGGCGTATTGATTTACTATTGGAAGAAAAAGAGGAAAAAATACTCATTCCATCAAAATAATAACATTTATAGGTATTTTAGATATTTATTTCATTATTTTATAGTGGTAATAACTTATTTAATAGTGGAATAATAAGAAATAACCTTACAATAGGTCAGTTTGGACTTATACATTCTCTTTATATATCTGCCTTTGACTTACAACTTATGAATTATAGAATTGGTATTTTGAGAATACCATACACTCCAATACATCTTTAGGGATATTTGGGGTAAATATGGGTATGTAGTTGGTGAACTAGAGTGCTTAAAATGTGCGAGGAGGGGGAGTTGTGGTGCTATTTTATAAGTGAGGGGAGTGACACACTAGTAATTTTTATAAACGTTTTAATATTATAATTTATTAATAATCGGGAATTTTCTTCCTAACTATAAAATGTTAAATATTATGGGATAAAGGTATAATTACAATCCTCTAATAATATCACTTAGTTTTTTCCTTAATTATCATGATTTATCATTTATCGTGGTGACATTATTTACCATAATTACTATTCATAATGACAAAAAATAAAATTAAAGTAATTAGTAAATCTGATAATCTTGATTCCAAATGTTTAATAGATTTTAAATTATTTATTATTTATATGTTTTAGAAATTAATTTTAATATAATTGTGAAAAACACAGTGAAAAATAGTTTTTTTAAAAAAATTGTGTTTTTAAGCATACAAAACGAACTTATACAAAATTTAAATTTAATGTTGATTACTATGTCATCATTTTTATTAGTTAAAATAAAATATATCTTTTATTAATTTAAATATAAATAATAAATATAATGGTACTTTTTATTTTTTCCATTTAAATAAAATAATTTTTTATTTTCAATAAATCAATATTTGTTCAATATTCACTCGAAAATTAGTCTTTAAAAAAAAATAAAAAAATACACCCTATTATATAATAAATAATATGATTGAAAAAATAAATTTATTTTTCACCAATTTAAATTATAAAATCAATAAAGTTACCTTTTAAATAAAACCATGTAATTCATGGATAAAAAATTTAGTTAAATAATTTTTTTCTTTTATTCGACTGAAAATTAATAGAAAATAATTTATAAAACTATGAAAAATGTGAATACATAAAATGAATAATTATAAATTATAGAAATGTTTTTTTGGGTTTAAATGGTTTTTCACATTCCTCCCCTTAATAAATTTTGTCCTCAAATTTTCAATCATTAATTAAATAAGTGATGGTATTTTTCCCTCATAGATTTTTCTAATTCCTATGTTCCTTCCCTAGTCTTGTGATTTATCCATAAAACCTTAATATAGAGAATCACCTTTTTTAAATGATCTATGTGATACAAAATTTTAATTTAATTTTATCCATAAGAGAGATTATCCTCTAACTATATCACTTTAGGGTTCAAAACATGAGATGAAACAGTTACACAATTCCATTATAAAGAATTATAAAACACATTATATACCTAAGATAAACATAGAGTTAAGGATACTATTTAATCAACTGATCTAATATTTTATATAATTTCATACAAACCAATAAACCATGGACTTAAATTTAAATTTATTTTACTAAAACATAAAACACAAAACACTTTTTCCAATGAGATAATTTTAAAAAAAACTTGATCACCTACCTCAAAAAAATACATTTACCTATTTTATTTACATAACCCTTTTTCCTACTCATGTTTTCCATCATGAAGTGTTGAATCATATTTACTTTATCAACCATCTCTTCTACCAATTATGGTCCAAAAAATTTACTCTCTTCAACTTTATCCCAACATTAGGGATTTCACATCGCTTTCTATAAAATTATCCAAAAGGTTCTATTTGTATACTGGAATGAAAATTGTTATTATGAGAAAAGTGAAATAAAAATAGGTGAAAATTCCAAATTCCCCAACAATATAATGGTAATTAATGAAGGACATCTATTGAAGGTTGAATTATCAACTCTAATTTATCCTCAGATTAAAGATGAAAAGAAGTAGTAAAATTAAATTATGTACCCATTGACTTCTGATGTCCTTTCCGAAAATTTGATGTAAACCTAGTATCATGATCATATACAACATAGAGTAGAAATCCATGTAATATAATTATCTATTGAAGATAAATCATATAACGTTGATCCAAATTCATGGTATCTCAAATAGAAAAAAATGAACTAATTTAGTAAAATGATCTATAATAAACCAAATCACACTCTTACCTTGATGTGACTTTGGGAACCCACCAAAAAATCTACAGATATATTATTTCAACTATAATCAGTCACTTGAAAGGATGAATAATCTGCTTCACTAGCTGTCACTTATCTTTAACTTATTGAAAAATTAAATATTTCATGGTAAAATAAACAATATATTTCTTTATAACTTCCCATCAAAAATATTCCCAAAGGTTTATATACATATTCGTACAACTATATAAAAAAATAGAGATATGCGAGCTTCACTTAACAATTTATTATTGAACAAGGAATCACTCAAAGCACATTATCTCTTTCAAAACTTGATAGAACATTATTTATCCATATTAAACTCACGAAACATTCTATTTTTTTTCCAATTATAATCTTTCTAAAAAACCATGATACTCTTTTAGATTATACTTAATTCTATTAGAAAAATAATACTACACTGATAACTGATTCAAAAGAGGAGTTTTTGCATTAAAAATTTCCAGGACTATATGTTTTTTAAATAATTAACTAAATGACCATGATCTGGATATAACCTAGAAAATGATGAATTGTATTTTTGACTCAAGAAATTTACTACCATATATTTTTTAGACATATGATAGTGAATTTTAAATCATACTCTTAAATTAGTTCTTTCCAAATTCTCTGACTAATATCCAAATCTTTGTGAGTTAATATATACTTTTAAATATTATGATTATTATATATTTTAAATTTCTCCCCATATAGATAATGCCTCTATATTTTTAAAGAAAAACATACTCTATACAACTTGAGGTATTGTTTTGGACAATTATTATCATGGGGTTCAAATTTATGAGATTTACGAATGATAACCAAATCATTTTGCATCATGAAACAACAAAGTACCTTTAATGAAGTATCAATATAAATAAAAAAATTTTGGTTTTTGTTTTAAATTATAAAAATGGATCATTAAACTATATTCTTATTAATTAATATAAAATTATTCACATTCCATTTTCTATATTAATTTTACTTTATTTGGAGTTAACATAGTTAGTGGTTTAGATAACTAATTTTTTTAACAAACCAATGATATTAACCTTATAATCCATGAAAACATCAAATCTAAATGAAATTTTTAGGCCTTAAGAAACCATCCACCACTTTAGTTTTCATAGGATCAATATTAATTCTGTATTTTTAAATTATATTCTCAAGAAAATTAATGCATGTGAATAAAATATCATATTTACTGAATTTTACATACAACTTAATTTATTTTTAATGTTTGAAAAATAATCAACCAGTGTTTCTCCTGATATGAATAGGTTTGATTTTATACTAAAAAATATCATTGATAAACACAACCAAAAATTTATCTAATTTTTCTTGTAACACATTATTCCGTAGATCCATAGATATAGAGAGTTTTTTTGTTAACATGTGAGGAATAAACATAAACTAATAATGACAAAACCCAATATGAAACAATTCCCTTGAAATGCCTTACTCTACATTGATCTGGTGATACCCATCCCTATGATCAATATTAAAAAATTATTGTGCTTCCTAGAGTTTGTGAAATATATGTTATATATGACGTAATATATACTTATTCTTAATAGTTATTTAATAAATGAGAAGTCTCACAAAACCATCATTATTTTTAATAAATAGAATGGGAGAACCCTAATGTGATGTACTAGGGTGAAGAAATCCTTTATCACGAAAATCATGTAACTACTTTTTTAATTCTAAAAACTCAAATAAATCCATTCAATAGTGAGTTATGTTATTGGTTTAAGACTAAGAACTAATTAAATAGTGAGATAAACCACTTGATAATGAATAACACTATGAAATCATTAATAAATAAAACCATAAATTGATTCAGTAATTTCACATTAATAATTTGAATAGTTTATTTATTTTTAATAATATGTGAAAGATATCTTTCAATTCCTTAATTTATCAGTTTTACAGCTTCTTGATATGTTATTAAAGCTATTAATTCAATCATATATACAAATGGAAACTCAATTTAAAAAATGAATTATTTATATCTATAATCTATCTTATCATGATAAACTAAATACAATCCATACCGAAAATAACATTAAAATTTACGATGAGAAATAAAATATAGTTTTTAGTAAAAACCATTCCATGGATGATAAAATAAATATTTAGATAAATTATTATTTTCTTTATAGTATCTACAGAACTTTTTACCATGAAATATAACTTTATTTCTTAAGATGGTATTTCCATTTTACATACTAATTTCCTTGATATAAAAGAATTTATGGATCCCAAATTAAAATATAGAATAATCTGAATAAATAAGAAATGTACTCATCAATACTTTTTTTGAGTTTTTTTCATCTTCCATATTAGTATAAAGAAACATTATTATAACTTTCTGTTTCTAATCATGATGATTCCCACATTGTGTGAAAAAATTCAGAAATTCATTAGCATAACGTACTAACTGATTAGAGATAAAAATATTCTATTTCTTATTTTAATTATTTATAAAATACATTACAATTTGCCTTTTCTTTACAATCAAAATTTATCTATTCAGGCATTCCATATAGACAACACGTGCAACTTATCATAACAAAATCTATAATTCTTCTTTCTACATTTATCACAAGAGTGAAATTTAATTTTATTACCCCTAGGTTTCTTTGATAAATGATTCTACTATTTAATTTCACATGGATTTATTTTTATACTTGTTATAAAAGTCGAAAAAATTCATCTTGAAATCATCAAAAAACTACATGATTTGTTCATAAATTTTGAACTCATGAGTAACCAGAGCCCTTTTTAAATATTGCTTCAATACAAAGTAAAATCAATCAGTTTTACATTCATGTTCTATAATGAATCTTAGTGCATACCCAAAAAATATAGAAAATTTATCTTTATAAGAATAAAAAGATTTTACCTCCTTTTGAATCAAGTCAAGGTATTTCTTTTCTTTATATGATGGATAATTTTTAGAAAATACTTTTCATGGAAGATATTAACAAATAACATACATTAAATTGTATAAATTTATTTATTTTTCATAGTGTTATTGACTAAATACCACCATTAATATAAAACAAATTTAAAATGATGAATAGAAATGGTTTTCATATGATATTCTAAACACCCTAAAACTATAAATATATTCTCTAAAGTATTAATCCATCCATAATATTTTATAGGATCTAAGGATCCCAAAAAATACGAAGAGTTCCATATCATGAAATTATCTACTATAGAGAGGTTTACCTATATATTATTTGGTCACTCCCATTTATAGTATCCACTATTAATAGCCAACATTATCAGAGTTAACACTATAAAAAACTGCTATATTCTAACTATTCTTTGTTATTTTTTTGGAGGCGTATTATCCTCCTAATGTCTTTCAACCTCAATATCCCTATGACCTCTATGGAAAACCATTCCGAATAGACATGGATTAGATAAAGCAATATGGAAGTCATCAAAATTTATCTCATGATAATATATCCATAAATTAGATTTTATTAAGAGTATCTTTAAATATCATCCTAACATTTATGGTTATATAAATATATCCTCTCATACCAACTATAATGACTTGTAATTTATTCGACCCATAAATACCTCATAAATACATGATTTATAATAAGGGTTGTAGTTTCATTAATTTATAGGAACTTTTTGGTTTAGTTTTTTAGAAAATTAGGTGAAACATTACATAATAAAGTATAAATTTATGTATAGTATCCATTTTTCACAAAAATTCACACTTTCTTCTTTAAAGGGGACTCCCATATATGTAACTCTAAAGCCCCGTGAAAAAACATTTGAAATCATGATATGATAAAAACAATTATCAGTAAGGTTAATAAAATAAAATAATCCCATTATTCCAATTTTATACTTGATAAATGCATAATAGCATTTTTATTTTTCACAATAAACATTTGACCTTGAATATGAATTTACTTTTTCATGGCAAAAACACAATTTTTTAATATATTCCATAAAAAATTAATATTAAATCATGAAATAAAAAACATAATAACACTTATTTCTTATAAAACATGAATAATCATGAATACCGTTCTTTTAATGAAAAAATCCATTCACCTTGATTTTAATTTTTTTATAAACCCCCTTAATAACATAAGATTATTGACTTACATTTTAAAATCAGAAGACTTCCATTATAAACCATTGAAATCATATCATGTTGGTAAATTAGGAAATAATCCCGACATTAACACGTTTAAGAACCCTTATAATTTCATCAAATAACCAGATTATTCCCATTTCTCTTAAGATAAACATATCACTGACAAACTCTATCACATTATCTAATGCATTAGAGAATAATAACGATCAAACTTCTTATTTAAGCTCTATTAGGATCACCTGTTATTAATAAAAAATTTCTAAGAACTATTATATAAAAAAATCATATATCATTTAATATAACTATAAAACAAATTTAATTAGTATTAAATACTATAAGTAATAACACATTCAATTATATTATAAAAATAGAATGAAATATACCTTTTTTTAGAAATAAAAATATTTAGAAATAAAAATTAATATAATATTTTGAGAGATATTTTATTTAAAAATTGCCATGGAAACCTTTAAATGAATATTTATAAAAAATAATTTCTCTAATAGAAGGAAAATGTGCCTAATTCATATATGCTAAAAAACATTCTTTTTGTTCCTTTGTAAAAAGATGAAAGAAAATCCCATATGGGAATAGTTAAAAAGATTAATTTTTAATATTTTTTAAGGAATGTAAAAAATAGATAATGATTAACTTTTTAACCCTTTGATACGTATAATAATTACATTCTTGAGAATATTTAAAAGAAAATTTACATGTTTGAAAAATAGTTGTAAGGAAAATTTGAAAACTAGATTTTAAAAATAAAACCCATTACCTCAAGTCCTGCCTTACTTCGTAAATTCTCTAACTACTGAATAATAAATTGAAATTAGTATAATAATTTACTAATAAATATTTTAATATTTATTATATTTTAGTTATTTATTTTATTCATTTATTACCATGAATTATTTTTAACTAAAATGGTTATGTTTAAATTGGACATTTTGTGGTCATTCAGTTTATATCTTCAAAACAACAACAGTACATTGACCATGGTAAACATTTTTGTGGTTAATTTAACTATATAATTTTAATAATTTTATATTTATCATTTAAATACATTATAAACACTTTTAAAACCAACTATTTATTTAGATCATGAAAAAAGAATCATAGTGTTTCATAGAGATGATATTTTGTGCATATACATGAATGAAATTTTTATTTTTATAACGAGTGGAAAAGAAGAAAATTTGGATAATTTTTTAATTTAAAATAATTTTATATATTTTATAAATTTTATATCTATACATACATTTCATCCTTATTACCAAAATGTAAGATGGATATGAAAAATGAATCACATCGCTTCATTGAGGATATGTTCCACACGAACACATGATAGATATTATTAATTTAAAACAGTTGGAAAGAGTATGATGTTTTGTAATATATTATAGTTCCATAATCATAATAATTTTATAAAAATATTACATATTCCTTAATTCCATATTTTTAAACTTTCGTTTGAGTCAGTGATAGAAAATGAAACACATCGCTTCGTGGATGTGGAAATCCACACGTATGAATGAGAAATGTTTTCATTTCCCATAGGATGAAAACGACATATAAAATATTTATATCATAAAAATAATAAAATTTCATAATATATAAGATATTTATTTAATTTTTTTATATTGATTATAAGATATCTTATTTATTTGAAAGAAGGAATAAACTTGAAATAAGTCATGTTGGACTTGTACCTTCTCCTATGATGTCTCCATTTGCCTTATTAATTAAGACTTTAGGGATAGAATTTTTAAAAGACCAAGACCTATAGGAAATGTTGAGGTATTTTTTAGAGATATTTTAGAATTTATTAGAGAATGGTGTTCCCAAAAAGTGTGAGTAATGAAGGATAAGAGGTTTCCTTTAATAAATGAGGGGAGTTGTACACTTGTAATTTTTATAAAATGTTAAAAATTATAAATTATTAATCATGGTAAAGTGTCTCCCAAATTATAAAATTTAGAATATAATGTGATACGAGTATAAATATAATCATCTAATAATAACTAATATGAAATTTAGAGGCCTTATTACATTGTTTTTACCTTAATTAACCCGATTTACACTTTTCTATGATGAAACATTCTTACCATGGTTAAAATTAATAATGATAAAAAACTAAATTGATCCTATTACTAAATTTGGACACCACAATTCCAAATATGGAATCCAATTTTAAATATTAAATTTTTATAAGTTCCATAAATTAATTTCTATAAAAGAACGCATAATGAAACAAAAAAAAAAAAATTTTAGAAAATTTTGTTTTAATCATAAAAATAAATTAATACCTATTTCATATATAATGCTGATAAATATGAGATTATTTAGATTATTTCTAATAAAATATATCATTTATTACATTAAAACAAAATAAAAAACATAATGGAGCTAAAATCAAATTATGTAAAGAAAATAAATGATAGTTTTGTAAAAATCAAAATTTTCATTGTTCAATAAAAAACAGATCTTTTTAGAAAAATCCAAAAAATTCAAAAAATGATATAAGTAAATAATTTTAGTCCAAAAGTGAATTAATATTATTAATATTAAAATTATAATATAAATAAATTTATCTATATTATAAAACCAATTAAGTCATTGAGAACGATTTTAATTTAATTAAACCAATCCGTTTTCAATTGAAAATTTTTATAAATTCATTTATAAAACTATGAAGAATATGAATCTAGGAAATTTATACTTATAAATCAAAATAATTGTTTATTTATAGGATTAATTAGGTCATGACAACACCTATAGTGTTAAAGATAAACACCCAAAAGTAACCAAATTTAGATTGTCTTCCCTTACAAGGTTCGTAAGGTGACTTCTAGAGAATTTAACTTGGTTAGATTCTATTAATAACATAGAATGTTTTGTAAACTTCCTTTTCCTAGAAAAATATTTCATAGTTTTTAATAATTCAACATTTTCCGTTCAATATTTGGACATAATGTTTTTCTTCCCTAAATTGCTCTATTATTTTATAGATTCCATAGAGAATAGTTATTATATGAATAACCATTACAATCATAAAAATTCTCTAAATATTGATTTTGGGACCTTCTAGGATGGTCATTTCTAATGGAAAAGATCATTAATCCCTTTAAATTTTATAACAAATAATAATAGGTTGAAAAATTATAAAAGGTTTTACTTTTATGAGAATAAAAATAAATCCATGTGAATATGGTATGACAATAAAATGTCATAAAATTATACCTTTTACCTCCATGTATGGAAACATGATAAGGTCTAAATTTGTCTTAAGGGTGAGATATTTTAATTCATATATCAAATTCTATTAAAATGGATAGATTAATTATATAGGAGGGGTCTAAATTCTCTTAATGTTTGAAATGATTCTGATAATGTTTTATAATACCAATCACTTCCAAGTATTATTATTGGTAAAGGTCAATTGGGGGTTGAATTGAATGTTTTAAAAATTAAATTGTATAAAATAATATAAATCACGAAGTACTTTTATAGTTTTGAAATAAAAAATACTTGTCCACTCTTCATTGACCCCTCTAAATACACAAGAGGTCTATACCACACAAAGAGACATTTAATATTGATGGGGATTCACAACCATTTAAAAAGAATAATTTTATATAGGAGTCATGACACAATCTTCATGATTTTTTATAAGGTTATAGAACTAGATACAACACGTACCTTTTTTAGAGGTATAACCAATTACAATAACATTAATTTATTGGAAAAGTCATAAAATAAAAATAAAAAAATCATAAAAATATATAGAAAAATTTACAACTTAAATTAAAGAACTATATTGAAACAATATAACTAGATTAACTTTTAGCACAATCATAACAAAAATGTTTTTTAGTATGAATGTGCTAGTAAAATAGTTATAGTAATGGTCTTACAATACTTATATAATTCACGTTTTATTCATTTTATAAATGATATTTTTCAATGGTTATCTCCTTTGATCAATAAAACAATAATCTTAAAAATGATCACAATGATATTGTGGCTCATATTTTCATATTTTAATTTACCCATTACAATGTTAGGCTGAGTTATATTCCAAAATATATATGTTAAATAATAATGTAATATAGAAACTTTGTAGAGATAAAACAATATAGTGTGTTATGAAAAGGCCTAATCGAGATCAATGTATCATAGAGAGGCGGATGTGCTGAATCAGGGATATATTTTTATTTTTATGTTATCATTATTGTGTAAAAACCATTTTCTCTTATTAAAAAATTATCACTTTTATGAAAAAAATTCACACATTAACAATAAAAAAGTATTTAAAAGTTTTAATACACAATAAAATTAGCTAGTCCTTAGAATGGTTTATAAATAATCCAACAAAAAAAATACACTAGAAAAAATATATTTTTATGTGGATAAGAATTTTAGTAAATAACCATTGAATTGTGTAGAAATATGATCAATATAATAGTGAATGTGATTCTTCTAGCATGAATGATGTAAAATAAGTTTTTTAATAACTTTATAGAGCTTTACTAATTAGTTACAAACACGAAACTATACCAATTAAATAACTTTAACTTTTATAAATCTTAAAAAATATTCACTTTATTACCTAGAAGTAGGTAATAACAAATTATATTGACTTTGTATAAAAAATTTGTCAGATAGATGACTCTGATTATTTTTCCTAGAAATATGCCTCAATAGAAAGTTCAAAAAATAATCTAATTTAATTCTTTCTTTTCCTAGAATTGTCTATCTGATTACTCAGTATGATATAGAAAACCCTAATCACAAAATCTTCTTAAATATTCTTATATTCAGAAAATGTTCAATAAGAAATTATTTTTTGAAATATTCTTTTTCCAATTCAATACTTTAGCACCATCTCTCTTGGATACATGTGAACAATGTCAGAGTACTTTTTACTTTAATCTTTATTTATAGATGCTCAAAAAAAGAGAATGGGTGTGAAACCAATTTTTTACCCCAATAAAATAAATTCTAAAAAATGAAATTTAAATTTCATTTCCACTTCATCTTTGACCAATTTAGTTCTAGTAAAATTTTAGGGATTCTTCTCAAAACATCTCAAATATTCTAAAAATATTATCCTAGTTGTAACTTTCAAACTATTCTTCATTCCAATGCAATTTATCATTCAGGTAGAGTTTTTGTGCTTATTAGGCACATGTAAAATTGAATACATCCCATTTATATGCTCTAAACCAAATAATATTTGAACATGTTATGTCATAAACATTGTTGTAACTTTGTTAAACTTCAGTTGCTTTACTCTAGATTACTCACACCATTTTATTTGTCATTCTTATTTTATTTTTCAGGATGATTAATTTGTGAATTGTTTTTCAAAATCATCACTGAAACTTCTAAAGATTCAATAACCCTACACATTCACTTCATCAGCTTAAAAAAACTCACATTTTCTTTATTTTTTTTAACAAATCCACTTAATAATAAAAAATACATTTGATGAAATTTAGCCTCTGATGATTTTTCAGTGTCACATTCTTTATAATGAGTCTTGACTTAATTGAAAACAAAAAAAAATTTACCTATAAAAACGGTTGACAACATTGTTTAACATCATCATATCAATCAGTATTTGATCCCATTTAATGGATCAGACTCTCGATCTCATTTGTTTTATTGGTTTGAACTATTTAACAACTATGTTTGACATCTGATAGAACTCTTCATATAATTTCTTAAGGATACAAATATTTTCTCTATTGGATTATTGTCTAAATATCCTTCAATAGAACTATGGCGCATCATATCTAATGGAACGATGTCAACAACAACTTCTTTCTTTCAAATTATATGTAACTGATGATTGATCCTATGGATTATTTCATTTAGTGGATTGGGAGGTATAATGAATCATTTGACCACTACTTATGAAAAATCATTGAATTTAAAAAATTAAAACTCTCAACCTTTAGAAAATTTATATTTTAGTTGATTCTCACACTGATGATCTTCAAGAAAAATACTTAGAATTCATAAGAACTATTCTAATATAAACTCTTATTTGTATCATGGAATCTATATGATGTTTAAAACATTATGATCAAAAAATCATTATCTGGATTAGAAAACATTTTCTCATCCTTTCTTTTATAAATATTGGATCACATGTTTTTCAGACAACTTATGATATTGAAAACATACATAAAAGCGCCATCAGATATAATATCATTTATCTCTAAATAAATTCCAAATATTATAAATATTATCTCTATGATCAAAACGTTCATTTAGAACACAATGAGTGTGTGAAACACAACTTCAACCAGAAAAAATTTTCTTGAATAGAAATAAAAAAAGGATTGAGTTTAAGAAGAACTTTACATCTAATCATTTGGGTCAAGTAATCCTTTCTCCCAATCACCAATAATTAAAAATTGAAATTAATTTTCATAATGAAAAATAAATAAAAAACATTCATCATAAATTTCTTCTATCATAAAAAAATTATTTCAAAATTTTTCCCAACAATATCATATTTTTATTTTTTATCAAAACAATTTAATAAATTGATGCACTTTTTAACTCAATCTATGTAATAAAAAATTCTAATCCTACATAAGTGAACTCATTATAGGAGATAATAATCAATGATAATAAAACCATGTTGTCCTAAATTAGTGACATAAAAAACTTCTTCTTGAACTTCAAACTATCAAAACTATCCACCTCTAACAACTTATTTCTTACTATTACCAAAAAAAAATCGTATAAAAAATTTTAAAAACCACAATAATAGTTAACCCACATACATTCTGAGTTCATATAAAACTCATAAATTCCCTTAAATACATGATTACATAAAATGTTCAACACATATAAATGGAAAAATTTATTAAACACCATTTTCTCTTCCTTAAAAACACTATCAAAAGAAAATATGAGAGATAGGATAAAAACAGATACCTCAACCTTATAGAGAAAGATGTTGGACAATGATGTTCAACCTTATTGTGAAAAATGAGTCCTTTGGTAATGTTTTTTGAAAATGTTAGAAACTTGTTCTATTATATGAACGGACTCCATTGTTATTTCATCCAAATACACAATCTATTTTATGAAGTGATTTATGATATCAATATTTTTGGAATGAGAATTTTATACTAGATTTCATTTAAGTATTATAGAACCTTGATTATCACAACCTAAGAGTGGAGGTAAGTTCACTTCAACAAGATGATCTTCCAACTGATTCTTTATCAATATAAGTTGTGTTGCATCTTGAGTGGATGTAATATACACAGATTTAGTTGTTTTATGAATTAGAATGTTTTTTAGTATTATAACTCACATAACTATCCATTATATAGAAAACTATACCACATGTGGATCATTAATAATCTACATTTCCTTTCCAATTAGAACACATATACCCAAAAAAATCAATTCTTCTTGAGATTTCATATCTGATTCTAAAAAATGTAATGCCTCTAATATATATGATCATTATTTTTCCTACCAAGATATTTTATTACTTTAGAGAAATTTGGAGTCATTAACATGAGGTAACAACATACACAATGTATGGTGTTGTAGCATTCTTATATAACAAACCTCTAATAATCATCCAAAACTATTTAGAATCAAGTTATTTCCTTCTCCATATTTTGAAAACATTGTGCCCACTAAAATTTGTGTTGAAATAGGTCTTGAATTTTCTACTCCAAACTTATTAAGAAGTTCCTAACTATACTTCTCATGAGAATGAAAAAGTATTTCTTCTTTTGTGACATTTGAAAGATAAGAAATTATTTCATTTCCAAAAGAATGAACATTTTATAAAACTTATTTATATCTTAACAAAAAATTTCACGAGTTCTTTCAAAATTCCCAATAAATATAATATCAACAAAATATAAAATAAAAATGAAATAAATCCCATGATTTTATTTGATATAGAAATTATTATATACTCTCCAATTCTTGAAATTCAAATTTGTTAAGAAGACCAAAAAATTGGAATACCAGGATCTTAGATATTTATTTATCATATACAAATATTTCTTCAACTAAGACACACAAATTTAATATTTTCCAGTAAAAAAGTCACATTTTTGTTGAAAATAAACTTTTTCATCAAGTTCTCCATTCACAATGACTGATTCAAGATCCATCTATTTTTTTAACTTCTTTATGCATCAATTTCAACAAAGATTCTAATTGTTTCTAACCTTAATACCAGAGAAAAATTCTCATCAAAATCAATCCATTAAATCTAAGAGTAACATTTGTGGAAAAATATTGATTTATTTCTTATCACATCACCATATACTTTAAACTTATTTTAAAACAAACACATTTTACCAATAAAATTTTATCATTATTTTTTGGTAAAAGATTTTAAGTATCATTTTTCTCAATATTATCAATATCTTCATTCAGAGCATGAATCAACTTTTGATGCTCAAAAGATTTATAAACATATTTCATTAAAAATTTTTAATACAAAGAAGTCTGTGCAATAACTTTTTATGTTATAATTTTTTGAATCTTTTAATATTGATCACCGATAATGTTTTGAGTTTCCATCTAGTTCCTCAATCTGGGATGAGTTGTATGAAGTTCTTCCTCACCACTAAAAAAAGATGAGTTTGATTATTCCACTTATGTGGAATCATATGTTTTAGAATTATTCTCATGTCTATTAACACATTTTGTTTTATCTTAATCTTCCAATTCTGCATTTTTTTAAACATCATCATCAACCTTTTCAAGAACATTTATGTCATGAGAATCAAATATTATTCATATCTCTTTATTGAGAAATTTATACCATCTTCTATTTAGATCATATTCAAGAAAGATTCCATATTAACCTATTTGATCAAACATTAAAATATTACCTCATTTGTTCATTATGATAAAGGGACTTCCAAAAATCTTTTATGTTTAAAACCTATAGTTTTATCATATAAAATTTAATAAAGTGTCATATTAGAACTTATCTTATAGGAAAACCAAATCTAAATATAAAATGATGTTCTCATTTCTTGCCTCTAGAAGTAGTGACAAATATGACGCTCAATCAATATTATATGAAACCTACCTTCTAAAATTATATTATTACTTTCAAGAAAACTATTTTGTTGTGGGGTGTGTGGTGTATTGAACTAATATATAATTACATGTTTTTAAGAAAAATTTTGAACACTTTATTTTTGTATTCACCACTATTATCAGTTCACAACTTCTTTACTAAATACCCATATTCATTTTTTATGTTATACTAAGACTCTTTAACATATTTTGAGCTTTCGATTTACATTTCAAATACATAAAAAAATTATTCTCAGTAAAATAATTAGTTAAATAAATAAAGAAATTATCTTCATAATTTTATTATTTATTTATTATCTGAAAAATATGAATTAGAATTAGTTATAGGGGACAATTTTAATTAATATCAACATGTAATCATCCCTTTCTGAAAAAATAAAAAACCCGAATATCTTATTCTTTTCATATAAAAAATGGACATTTTTGCACATTGATAACATTATCATGTTTATCTAACACATATGTCACAAAAATAAATGCCACAACTGATTTTATTCCATCATACTTAGATTACATGAATATTTTACTTCACCAACTTGAAACAAGTTTTATTTTATGTGTTGTAATTTTGTAACAATTATTCCATATTCAAGTATTTCTACAACAAAACTTGATTTTCTAAAAACAACTTATTGCCTTGATCACAATGTTTTGTAATAATGAAATATTTGGGTTTGAATACATCAAAAAACTAGGCTCTCTTGGATATAAAATTTTTATTCCCCAACAATAGACGATCAAACACCATTGATTTATGAAAGATTTGTCATATCCAAAAATAACCATTACTTCTTTAAAGTATTTTACATTCTTCAAAAGGTTAAAATATACTATTATATATGAGGAACACACACTATCTAAAATCCAGGGTCATTATCCTTTTTATATTTAAGATTAGTTTCAATAAAAAGATCTTATTTCTTCCCTTTATCTTATTCACCTCAAAATTTTGATAATTTTTATAAATATTTTGTTGTTCTAGAAACAAAAAAAGATACCATTTCTCAAGATAACTTCATTATTTGACTCTTTCAAAAATAATTTCCATAGTTGGAACCAATTTTCAACTTTTAAAAAAACATTCTCAGCACTCTTCTTTTGATAAGATTAACTTCCCCTCAATTATTTATTTCTATAAATCATGGGATAATTATAGTGTTTTTGGTTACATAATAACATATTTTTCATATTTCCAAATCCAACAAGAAACCTACAGTATCCATAAAAAAAATATTTTCCTCTATAACTTCCATATTGACTAGATTTGTAAACATATTTTTCTCAATAAATTTCGTATCTTACACATTATAACTTTTTTGTTCACCAAACATACTATTATCAAATGGAATATTATTCTTCAAATTGGATTTCATACTAAATTAATGAGAATTAAAAGTGGTATAAACATTTATTTCAGTCTCTGAAATTTTAAAAACATATGTATTTTTAACATTTTTTTGGTTTTGGTCACATACACGATTTTCATATCTTTTTTATTCTTAGAAACAAATTTAACTTTATATTCAGTCTTTGAAGATAACTTTTTTTGAACTTTCTTAAGTTAATATTTTATAGAAATTTAACCAACTTTAGAGATAGATTATTTGAATCTTTTAACTCCCTACTAATATTTAAGAAACATCTTTTGAATAACTTCTAAGTCTTATTAATTTTATTTTATATTCACTTAAATATGTTCATTATGGTTATTTTATTTTTCTAGATGTTTCTTGAAGATATTAGTTTATTTTAGAGATATATACTTTCATTCAAGAAAATATTATTGATTGTTTTTTTGAAGGAATTTCATCTTTAGCTTCTTTATTTCTCATTCATGTCTTAAGATATTTCTAATAAAATCATTCAACTCTATTTTCAGAAGAAATTTAAAATCAATATCTTATACTACAAAACAACCCCTTCCAAACTCTTCATCATTAACTATTGCAAAATAACTATTTTCTCCAACAACATTAGTGAATTTTTCAACATCAAATCCACTATCCTCATCTTCATCATCATTAAATAGAAAACATATCCTTTTGGATTTGGAGAACATTTTATCTTCTCCCTTGGAATAATATTTTTATTTATCAACCAATTTCTTCCATGTTCATCATTACCTTTCATCACCTTCATCACCTTAATCTTCATTATTTATTCAAGGGAAATTTATAAAATTGATTATAAAAAGTCCACATTCAAAACATATTTGGTGCATCTTTCCTCTGTACTTTCTTGTAACTATTTTTACATTATTATAAAAAAAGGTTAAAAATTCATCCAGGATTTTAATAACCCCATTTTTCTATTCAGAGTCACTAATTTCTTCATCTTTGAGAATATTATTATATTTTTAATTTCTTGTAATTATTGAACTATATCTCTCAATTAAAGTTTTCTTTCATTTTCATAAATTTCTTCCTTCTCATTTCATAAGTAATGGGAATAGTATGAAGATCATACAAAGATTGAGTTTCATGATCTCTATAATCCAAGGATGAAACATTGGCATCAAAATTTTCAATAAGAGTTCTCATGATATTTTCAATAATATTTGAATCTTCTATATTCTAACCAAGATATCTTATGATGATAACAATATCATTCAAGCATGTAGTGAAGTCACCTACAGAATCATACTCATCCATTTTGAGATATTCATTATTCATCCTCTAGATTTTTAGATTTTCCTTCTTCACCTTCATATTGCCTTCACATTTATTTTTCAAATTATATGATATTCCATCAAGAGTTACAAACCCCTTCACTATAAATAATTTACTTTCGAAAAGTCATGATAGTAAAAAATTATTATACTTTTTATCATTATATAGATTCTTATTATCTATACATGTAAGATAAATATTTCATAATGAGGAGAAAATTCATATGTACCATCCTCTAAAATATCAAACCAAGAGACATAAGATATTAAAGAGTTATGTATTTCCATATATAGTAGTTATTTCCACTTAAATACCCTTACTGTTTACATAATTGAAATTCTCCATAAAAATTTCTCTTCAATTTTTTTGCAAATACTTAACAAAGGTAACCTTTACTCTGATACAAATTGAAAAGACAAAACCAGGATCAATGTATCACTGAGATTGGGGGTGTGGGTGAATTAATGATATAATCTTACTTTTATATTATAATTCTTGTATAATAACCTTTTCCTCCTATTATAGAATTATCATATTTCTAGAAACAAAAATTTCACACATCCATAAGATCACAAGTATTTACATGTTTCCTTACTCAATAAGAGTATCTAGAATTTTTCATGATTTTAAAATAATACAATAATACAGAATACACTAGAATAATTTTTTTTGAATGAATAAAACATATTTGGAATACCCTTACCTGTGTGTATCACATTTATCAATAAAATTTTTTAATGTTATTTTCCTAGCATGAATGATTTAAAATATGTCTTGTAATAAATTTATAAACCTTTTAATTTTGGTATAAAAGTTTTCACTATGAATCTTCAAATAATTCCACTTTTATAAATCAAAAAATAACAATTCTTCACTTTCTTACCTAGCAGAAGGTAAGAACAAATTCTATGGACATTGTAAGAAAACTCATTCTGATATCTCACTTTGATTCTTTAATAAAATTATTCTGCCTAGAAACATGTCTAATTAGATAGAATGGAAACTAATTTTATTGTCTTCATCCGTTTCCCAAAACTATCATTTTTATTTCTTAGTCTGATCTGGGAAAATACGATCACAACTTCTTCTTACATTTTCTTTTATCCTAAAAAATTTATTCATGAAATTATTTCAGGAAACCTTCCTCTACCAATTTAAAACATTAGTGGTATCACTCTCTCCTGTACATGAAGTGTGTCAGAGTATATTTTACTTTGACCACTATTTATAGGTTCCCAAACATGGAATGTGAAAGAAACGAATTTTATTTTAAAACTCAACCAAATTCCAAAAACTCTAGTTTCAATTTTATTTCAACATTATCTTAGTCAAATTCAGTGCTTACCAACGTTTCTATAATCTTATAAAATATTCTCATAACTTCATCATACATTGAACTTTTGAACAATTCTTCTATCTGATACAATTTTTCATTCTGACACACTCTGTCACTGTGACTTATCACATGAAAAATAAAATACATTCTATTCTGATTCTCTAAACCAAGAAATTTTTTCAAAATGTTATATAATAAACATTGTCAAAACATCATTACTTTACTCTAGAATCCTCACACTAATTTCATTACTCAATTACATTTGTAACCCAATTTCATTTCTGAGGCCCAGCAATTTGTTTAGCTATTTATTTTTCCACACACATCATTACAACTTATAAAGATTGCAAAACCATTTAATTCCACTTTATCAGCTTCCATACATTTCACCTTTTATTCATTTTCTCAACAAACCCTTAAAATGAGTAATACAATCTTTGATGAAATTTATCCTCCTATGATTTACTAGTGTCAAATATTTTCCGATGAATATAGACCCAATTGAAAATAGAAAAACAATTCTATGAAAATTATGTAATACATTTTTGAACTTTATCAAATTGATCAATCTTTGATCCCATCTGATAGATTGGTCTCTAGACCTGATGTGGTTCATCATTCCCAACAACTAAACAAATTAGTTCATTCTATGATATAACTCTACATTTGATTCATTAATGATACCAATAATTTCTCATATTAATTGGTGTCACAATATCTTCTGATGGATTGATGGTAAATCATATTCGATGGACCAGTGTTAAAAACAAATTATTTTCTTAAGATTTACCACAAATTATTATTAATCTTATTTATTGGTTTATTCAATGTATTGGATATTCCTATGGATCGATTGATCGGTAATTGTAAAAAACATCGGAATTTAGAAAATTTAAAATCTCAGACGTTATAAAATTTTTGTGTCTTTTTATTTTTAAATTGATGATCTACAACTGAAAGAATTCGACTTCATGTATCATGAATTATTCATGATTTTTATAACATTTAGATTGGAATAGAATCATATGACTTGGAAAACCTTTTTCTCCTCCTTTATTAGATAATGATTGGATCACAAGTTCTTTAGACAACATAAAACAATGAAAACATACAGAACCCCAAATAATAATCATATATAATATCTAATACCTCAAAATAAATTTCTAATATGATATAAATTATCACTCCAGTCAAAAAAATCATTCGAGATACAATGAGAATCTTAAATAGAACTTCACATAGAAAACATTTCTAGAATAGAAATCCCCAATATATATAGTTAGTTATGAACATTTTGTTTTACCAATTTGGTATGGTACTAATTTATCCCTGTCTCCAACAAATAAAAAGTGAAATTATTTTTCATAATGAAAACTAAATATATAAAATTCAGCAAAAACATCTTCCAACATCTGAAAAAAAAACTTCAAACCAACTTTTCCTTCACATTTTAAACATAAATGTTATATCTATTCATAACTAATGAAATTTTCTCTAATTAAATATATTTATATTATATTAATATATAATTTTCTTAGTCTATAATTTTTCACATTGGGAAATAATAAATAATTAAAACATCTAATTTTTTTGTGTTATTTAATTTAATGGACCGTTCAAATGAAATTTTTTGTTATAGATAGATCATAGTATAACATTGTATCGATTGTGTTGTCTTGTCTGAATAATCAAAATAGTATTGGAAGAAGTTTCTAGTTTTCTTTAACTTACAATTATAATGTTCTTGAGTTAACTATCAATATTAAATCACAATCCTCTATTATTTCCAATTATTTTTCTTAATTAAAAAGGATAAAATAGTTATAAAGTAATATGTGATACGTTGGGTTGATGTTATCTTAAGATAACACTTACCAAGATGTTAGCTCATCAATTTATTTTTATCAAAACGTTCTATATTCCAAAATAATTTTAGATTAATATGCATGTTTTAGGGTTTCAATTGTAACATTTTCTTAACACACAATTAACCAATAATACAACATTATTTATTAATTTTAATTCAGATAGAAAAAAGATAAGATAAAAATATGAAATAAAAAAAATTGTTATGAAAATATGGAATCCCAACATAGGAATAATTTTTTAATTATGATTTCTTAGGTGATGATTAGGAAACAATGGTTCTAAGACCATCTTGTAATGAAATTAACGAAGTATTATTCACTTAACATAATACTTAACCAAATTGAATACTAATTAAAAACATACACAAAAATGATACATTAATTTTTATTATTTTTATTATCAAAACACAATGACTATTAGATCATAGAAATAATAATAATTAATAAAATTAGTCTTTTATTTAATTTTTAAAAATAAAATAGATTTTAATGGATTAAAATTATGAAATATTTTTAAAATGGTTTCAAATTTTGTTCAATGAAGTTAATAAAGAGAAGTAATATTAAATAAAACTTTTATTTAAGGTAAAACATTATTTAAATGGAAATTAGTGATCATAACTGTAAATTTTCTATTCCATTTGGAAAATTGGGTAAATTATGTAAAATATCTTGAAATTATTATTAAATAAATAACTAATACATCCCTTTTCAATAAGGTCCAATTTTCTTTTTGAGAGATTTCATGATAAGAAATACATAGATATGTAGGTATGATATAGAATAGTATTAGGATAAGTGATGTATTGTATGTTTTTCACATGGTATATGTGAGTATGTATATAATAAACTGAAAGAACATGTATTGGAATGTGAGGAAAATCATTATTATGATAAATGAGTACCTTCTCATTTGAGCACATAGGTGGTATTATAAATGGTATGAAATGTGTTTGTGGGACAATTGGTGGTTATTAGGAGTTTTATTCACAATATATATTAGATGATGGGGGTTCTAATGTTGGATGTTAGAGATTAAATGCATGCAACAATATCATAAATAATACCTAACTATAAATGGAGAGACACTTCTTGGATTTGAATTATGGGGTTTATAGTGAAGGTGATGCTCCTTAAGGGGGAGTGAAACACCCCAATAAAATAAAGATATAAAAGGCTAATGATTACTACCCAAGTAAAAAAATTGAACTCTAATTTTCAACATCCCTCTAATAATAAATTTATAATTAAATATACTTTGTTTATATTATTTTTGTGATAGATTAACTCATGGGAATAATTCTTAGGGTTTATATGAGAGAAGATAAAGTAAAGTAAAAGAACATGTGTCATCCTATAAGTAAAATAATTAATCTAATATATGAGGAATTTTATATTTTAGAATGTGATTAAGATGATAAATTGGAAATCATGTGTCAGTAGACAACTAATGGTTCTAGTGGGATGGGATTATGGTATTTATGGGATAGTGGGGGTGTCAGTGATAGTTAGAAATTCTTAATTATTACAACTTTTGAGATTTAGCTAGATGAAGTTGATTAGAACAACTTATTTATAATTTAAGTCACATTGGGAATGTGTGGGATTATATATAAAAAATGGTATATAATAATTGGTCTATTGGGTAAGAAATGGAATGTTCATGGTAAAAGTGTACTTAAGTTACACTTTGGGTAAGTTAACAAAAACAATAGACATTTTACCATATTATAAGGGAGATAATTTATCTATAGTAGATGTTTAAAGATGTTGGTTAATAACTAGATGATTTTTGGGAATTAATAATGAAAATTTAACCTTAATATATATCTTTGAGGTGAATTATAATTTTCATAGTAATTGGAATGATTTCAAACACAATTTGATAACCATGTTTAACCATATAATAAATTTTTAAAATATAAAACTTTGTAGAATAATTTTGTTTTTCCTTATTTTTTATTTTTTATTTTTTTGATACCTATCATATTGATGATGTGATATGGGATTTCAAAGGGATTTAATATGTTATTTTAAAAGGGTTTATTAACCTTGGGTAGGTAATGATTATTTGGTCTAGAGAAATAATCATGGGTTATTCATGTATATAATATTTTTAGCTTTGAATTAAAAATAATTTTCTTAGAATGCGATTGGGATATTATTTTGTGAAAGGATAGTTATTTATTTTGATTTTTTATTCATTTTTGACCTTTTTTTGAGTAACAAATATATTTCCTGATCTTTAAGTGATTTATTCTGTGTGTTGTAGTGGGTTATCTTATTTTTCATTATTGATGGGATATCCTTTCTATTTTTAACATAGTTATTATATATGGGTATTAGGATACATTTTATTTATGATCATCTTGAGTTTGAGAATTTTATTTTAAAAGAAATAATTTTATATTAAGGTTTTCACTTTTGAACTTTAAAAATATGAACATATTTGTGTGATTTGGTTTTATTTTACCTATTATATATTTATCATTACCCAAGATGGTCATCCATAACTATAGACCTTACTAAAATTAAAAAGATGAAAAAATTTATGTGATTTAGGTTGATTTTACTTTTTATGCATTAATACCCACACAAAAGGCTCTCCCTAACCATGTACCAAACATATATTGAAGGTGGATGGTGAGTTCGACTAGTGAGAGTGGACATTACTAATAGAAATGTTTTATATTATCATACTGGTTATACAAATTTTTCTTCTCCTTGGGGTTTTTACTAATGAAATTTTATATCCACGAAAGTTTATTTTACTATACTACGAGTTCTTGGAGATATCAGAAAATTTTAATTTGGATATAGTCTCATTAATAGTCATTTATAACACATTAGAGAGAGAAGAGTGGGTAAGAAATGTTATTGGATACGCTTTTTTATTTATTTTCTGTATAAGTTGAGTTGATTTATTTTTTAGTATTTGTATTATTTTATTTATATTATTGATAAATTTCATATATCTTATTTGATATTATTTTTTGGTTATCCCTCTTTTATTTACCATTTTTGTTTTGTTTGAGATTATAATTTTTAATTGGGCTGGTTCTCATATTTATATATTCTTTGTGTAATTAATCAAGGTATTATGATAAGTATATTTTTCCATAGAACTAGAGTGTAAATTTTCTTTTAAGACCTGAAATATAAAGAGTAATATTAGATTAATTCTCATTTTTGGGTTCAAGAAATGTTTGAGAGATATACGTATATATCCTTGTAGCTTACTTGGGTTATTATCCATTATTCCATATTGTATCCTATTAGATAAATTGTATAACTATATTTTGATTAATTATTCATTCATATATATGTACCTTGATATGATATTGAGTGTTACACCATAATCTTATTAACATGAATTGATATTTATGACACTCACTCATGTGAGTTGTACCTATCAAGGAAATATTATTGAGCCATACGTACTCACACCAACTAGGGAAAAATGAATGGAATTAGTTTTTGTGTGGGTATTATTTTATTTATGAGTTGGTATTATTTACTAATAATGGTTATAGGTTATGACTTTTATAAATAAAAGAAATGGTGTCCTTGAATAGACAAGATGTTATATATGTTTTGGGAAAATATTTTTTATTTTATTTTTGTTATGTATATGTCATTTTCATTGATTGGTTTATTTTGTACATTTGATTATATATTATGGGTTTAGATAATTATTGTTTTCATTATATATATATATATATTATTTTTTATTAAACAATAAGGTTTTAGTATCTATCATGAACATATATATGATTTTCTTTCTAGTATATTATATTCGAAATGTTTAACTTAAGGATGATCCATATTCTATTTTTTATAATATCTAGAATATAAGATTTGTTTAGTTATTAAAGGTTATTTTCTCTCCAAATATGAGATAGATCCCTTAAATATTTTCTATATCCATTAGAATATAATGAGTTATAACAATGTCCAGTGGTGTTTCAGGTGGGTAAATATGATATTTTATAGTGGGTCATTACATTTCAGGTCACCATTGATCAATAAAATGACTCAAATTTTATACATAGTATGGATAATAAATTTTTCCTAGATTTTTTATTTTATATAACATACCTTAGTTTAAAAAAATGGTTTGATGAATTGGGTTTTATGTTCTATAATTTTTCCTCTTGGGTTTTGAGATTGATTTAATTACCTAATATTTTTGGTCAAAATAGCTTTAAAATCCAAAAAAATGTTTTTATAATAATTTGATTTGATATTGGTTTTTAGAAGGACCCAAACGGGTCCAAATTCCCATTTTATATTTAAAGTATCCTAGTTAGATGACTTGAATTTGAAACATTTATATTATAACTCAATTTTCTTAGCTTAATTAGGTGAATTTCAATTTTACATCAGTCAAATATTGATGTTAACCAAGATAAAAATGCCTTTATTCTAAAAAATTTATCTAATTAAAAAATTATATTAAATAATATATGTAACACCCCAATCTTCCATGGTACGATTCTCTTTGAATAATACAGTATCGTGCGTTGTACGCAACTTCGAGTTCTTACACACACCACGACCAATCAAAGTAGCCATTATGAATAGTAATACCCACTTTTTGAAATTTTATAAATTTTAACTCTCAAAATGGACTTCATTTTTGGATTTAAAATATCGAAATTAGCCTAGGGTGAAATTTTGGTACTTTTCGGATAACGTTCATATTTTGATGAATAGTGAAAATTACTAAATTTTTATTAAAAACAACTTTTGTAATCAAAATAATTAATAGTGATAAATTATGAATTTGAGTGGTTTTAAATTATATTTATAATTTATTTTTACCATTTAATCCAATGTTTGTCATTGGACATAACTTCACATTTAAACCGGACATAAACAAGTGTCAATCTTTTGATATTTATTGTTTCTTAAAAAACACTTTTGGTTTTAACAACGGGAATTAATTTTAAATTAATAAATGAAACTTCAATGTTTTGAATTTTGTAAAATAGACTTTATTATTGACTTCAGAATATCAAAATTAGCTTATGGTAAATTTTTGGTATTTTTCTGGAAACTTTCAATTTTTGATAAATTGTGAAAAACACTGAGTTACTGTTTAAAACAAGCTTTTTATTTAAATGATTATTTATATTATTTAAATTTATTTTAGGTAAAAATAGATACATAACACCTAAATAAATTCAATGTAATTCATTGGAGTCATTTTATAATAATTTTAGATATATAAAAATTTTATTGAACTTTTTCACCGTCTTTTACCCACCTCTTAAGAGAATTTGTAAATTCGCATAAAACTTAATTTTATTGCTTCTGTGAGTGGAATTTAAAAAATCCGAGAGACACGGTTAATATAAAGGAGTAAAATTTGGTTCAATAAGATAAAAATATTTTTTTTTGTGAATAGTAACTTTCTTACTTTTATTTACCACGGTAAAAAGTAAATAGGGTAATTAAGGATAAAAATGAAATTATTATTACCCTAAAACATGTCCTAATTCTATTGGATAAGTTTTATTCAACCAAAAAAAACCTTAGTAATAAAATATTACCCTTTAGGTCCACTTGGATTAGATTAGGATATTTATTATTATTTAATTCAAAGAAGAGTTAAAAGAGTTAAAATCAAAGTTTAATAACTAAATCATTTTTAATATAGGGTTATAAATAAGATAAATTCGATTATAAATATTCGTTAGAAATATAAAATGATTTCCTACATAATGGTATCTTAATTATAATTTTTAAACATTAAATAATTAAATTCTTTTACGACACAATGATGATGCATTAATTACCTTATTAATGAAAGAATCAAATAAATGGTAATATAAATATTAAAATAAATATAATTTCAAAGTTTTTCTGACATAAAAATTTATTTTAGGTGACTATGACATTTTAGGGATGATTAAATGTATCTTTTTAGAAGGAATCAAGTTGTGATGATTTTCACAAAAATGAAATACCAAATAGTGTCAAAATTGACATAAAAGAGTTTTTAAAAACAATATTATATTATTAATTGATATTCAATTCCTAAAAATCTAATCTTCAGACAATACACTTATATCATGATAGGTGTATAATTAATGGACCACTTGTGGGTCTCTTGGATGTATATGATATGTTTATTAACTATATAATATAAAAATACAAAGTGACATGGTAAATGTCAATCTAATTAACTAAGAGATAAAACTAAAAGATAAGGTTAATATAATGACCAAAACCTGTCTAAAATATATTGGTTGAAATTATTTAGATCTATCCCCACCTTATACATTTAATAATCCACTTTGGAGCCATTATAAACCGAATATGAATTTATTATATAATAATACTTTAAGTTTTCCTAAAGAGCCCCTCCCCCCCCTAATAAAAGGACACAACTTCTAACCAATTATTCACACCATCAAAGCCTTTTGGTTCGGACAAAACCTACCCAAATACTCTCTCAACTTCTCTCAATTAAACCTAGAGGCCATAGTTTGATCATAAAGCCATCCTAAGGAGCCCCTTTGATCAAATCAAAAGGAAGAACCCGAAGAAGAGGTAATGTTTTCACCACCCTCAAGTTCCTTTCTTGTTCAACTTCTTCTTTCTTTGTTTTCCTTCCTAAAATAATATCTTCAGTATCTTCTATATACTGTAATGTTATTATAAATATGGTACAACCATATTCAGTATTCTATCCATCCTTTGAATGACATGTCACAATACCTGCGTACGTACGGCTTACGGTCTCCACGTCATGGTGTAATTGTTATTCAAAAACATTATTATTTGGATGGGTATAATAATGATGTGTAATTCATGTAAATAATAAATATAACATGATAATTATTCTGTTTATATGATATACCATCCAATTATATATTATATTAATATTAAAAGAATGATATTTTCACTTGTGCGTACGTACGGATTACCTGTCTCCACGACGCGATGAGATTCATTTCCAAGTTCACCATTAATCGATGATTATAAAAATATATATTACTAATAATTATGTAATATATGACATAATAATGATACTGGAGATATATATATTTAAATATATAAGTATTTATTTACTTACATATATCTTATTCACTTACTTCCGTTCAATACTATATGAAAACAGAAACAACGTTTATGCGTACTTACGGACTACCGTCTCCATAAATGGTGTTTTCCAATTCATATATACGTCTATTATAAATTTTTATATTATAATATATATTATAAATAAATAATGTTTTATATTCTGGAAGTATTTTAATCATTATCTAAGTGATACAATCAATAGTAACAAGTTAAAACACATATGATAAAGAAAGCGATTATTACCTGAAATATTAATATAACATGGAAATTATTATTAAATTGGTAGTATAAAGTAATAAATTAATAATGTATGATATCATAAATATTAATATAGTTCTGGAATAATTTAATAACATACTTTAGTCTTAATACAGGAGGCTAAACGTACGGTCGACTAAAGGAAAGTGCAATGTAATGGGTTTTCATCTCACTCCTTATTCCTGTGAGATTCATGCCATATTGATACTATTACCTTTTGTGTGGTGTATGTACTACCCATAATTGTATTCTTTGTGTAACACACTTTAATTTATGTGTATTTACATATTCATTTTATGATACCTCTTTCATGGGGTGTATGTTTCGTAAGATACCAAATTGGTAAGGGTTAATTTCACAATCTCTTTATAATCCGAGGTTGTTTTTACGTAAGTATCTACTGGGAAATATTTATTATCCATGTACATGTTTTATGAAAGAGTTTTCAAAGGGATTATTTTAAGGTAATTTTTACTAAAACAACATTTCAAATGTTTTAAATATTTATTCTTCTAAATCTTTCTCATTAATGTTGATGTCTTCAAAATGGTTTTTATGGATTTATTTATATGGAAATGAATGTTTTAAAATGTTAATTCCATTCAAAAGATTCAAAGTTGTATGGGACACTTTGATTCAAAAATGACTTTAAATGACTTCTTTTCCAAATTGTGTGACTTTTAAATGTTTTCATGAAAAGTGGTATTTCTATCAAAGAGTTTTACAAATCATTTCCATCTATGTCAACTCCATTAATGGATTCTAAACATGGTTTGAAGTTGATTTATTATAATAAAAAACTTCCATATTGTATTGAAGGTTTTGTGATATGTTTGACTGTGTATGTGTTATTTTTATACCATTCATGGTTTATAGTTAAATTATTGACATTTCGTATCCTTTTTCTTATATTAATGTTTATGTTAAGTTTCATCCTGTTCATATGAGGAATGTATTGGACATAGTAAGTGACGGGTGGAGACCGCTATAGCTCCTCGATGCATCAGTAGGTCTCATGAGAAACCTAGATGTGGAATTGGCCGAGGCCCTTTCCCAATTTGATATATGGTTTTGGCCGAGGACTTAATCATTTTTAGACGTCATGGCCAAGGCCTTGACAAAATGTTTTAGAATGTCTGGCATTATACATTCCCTCATTATTGAAATAATATTGATGGTTCATGTGGTTATTCGACTAGTAGAATACCAATGATTATGTTTTATTATGTCATTATTTACTCAACTCATATTCTTTCCATAAAAGTATTCATGTTTATTATTGGTAAAGGCACGTGGTTTCAATTATTCACCATGATTAATATTTATGTCATTTTCTGTTGTATTGCTTACCCTTACTGAGCATTTGAGCTCACCCCTTTCTATGTTTTATTTTTTTCCCAGGATTCGAAGAAGTTTATTGTGATTGACATCCAGGGTTAAGACAAGGTATTAATGGAACACATAAAGGATTATTTATGTTGTTTTGTATGTTATAAAGTGAAATGTAACATTAATGTATGTAATCTATTTTCCAAGACTGCTAAACCGATCGGTCCTTCGGGACTTGATTCCTTGTGATCATGCCAATGTTATGTAATAATGCACCGACTCTGGGAAACTGGGGTCATGGCGTTACAGTTGGTATTAGAGGATGTTTATCAAAAACCTCGAAAGCTATATTTAGATAAACTCTAATTAGAGAAAATAGACCTAAGATAGACTTCGAGGATTAGAAGAAAAGAACTTCCTAGAATTTTGATACTATAGATATTTTTTGAGTTTTTCAAGCAATACATACCTGTCTGGATATGAGCAGGTAGAGGTGGCTCTGGTACAGATATACCTAGGGGTAAAACCCAAAAACACCGCTTTGAGCTAGACTCGAACGAGAACTGGTGAACGACAACAGGCCTTGCTGCACTCTTGGTTATGACACTCCTGGGGGATATGGTTAGGATAATTCTCATTATCTTTACAAACCATTATGAAGGGTTTATGAGTATATACATCCTCAAAGAATACATTTTTATTATTATGGATTATATCCATAACCTTTTTAATTTACGTCAAGTGTTTTACAAGTTTGGGATTAGGTATTTCTATTCATAAACTAATCTAGTGTATGCCATTTTTATAGAAATGGTTCCCAATAGAAGGAATGAGAACTCCAGATATACGCATGATCCAAAGAGTAAGAAAGATAATATCTTTCATGGTATTAAGCGAGAATTTAGAAGGAAATAGTCTCCCACGTATTATCATATGAAGAAATAGTATCATGTATTTATATGATAAGTAATGAATTCTCGGAGTCCTATGGCTTTGAAGGGAAGCCAAAGAAGGAAATGATAGTAGAGAGAAGGACAGATAAAGGGAATAAGGTAAAGAAGGATTTTCCCATATGTGATAACTATGGAAAGAATCACCTTGGAAAATGCTTGAAGGGAATGGGAGTGTGTTATAAGTGCGGAGAAAAAGGACACCAAGTATGTGACTGGAAGTGTAAGAAAATGGTTTCAAATGTACAATGCTTCATTTTCATGCAGTTGGGACACTACGCAAACCAATGTATCAGTCATCCGACTATGCCGCAAATGATGCTATTGGATAATAATCAAATTATGATACTACCATAGATGAAGAGGAATGACTAGTGTTCTTATGTTGTTATTTTGAAATTATATCATTGAAGTGTTGTATCAATGATGTACTGGAAATAAATAAGGATTGTACTGCAGTACTTTCTCATTGAGGATTTTAGATTTTATGGTACTATGAAAAGTGACTCTACAACGAGTTAAACCTTTTGGAAATTACATGGTTGAAGTAAAGATAAACCTTAACATGGTATTAATATTGTGGTACTGATTTTGGAAAAAGATATGGTTGATTTGGGTAAATTATATTGGATATTCTTGACTGCCTTGAAACTGATTAAAGATTTGTATATTCCATCATTGTTGGAGTTTACAACATTTTTTTATGGATGAAGTATATCCAGTATTCTATAAGGAATAAGGGAGCATGAATGTAATCTATATGGTTTTATGGTAATTCAGGGTGTTTCAGTGTTTTAAAAGAATACACGATGAAGGTATTCACATGCTATTACGGGGTAAAAAGGATCTACATTATGTTTACCTTTAATATAAATTTTGGACTTATAGTTTACAGAAGTATTTTGGATAAGTCTAAAGGTTTTAAGGGATTATGTTTGAAAGGTTATTTTTGGATTTTTATAAAAGGACAACACGCCGACCGTGTGACGACCCATCGCATTGGACAAAGCTGCGGGAATCGAACCCACAACCATAGTGCAATTGGGATTTATCGACTACCACTGGACTACATGAAGTTCCTAGATGGTATAATGTAGTTTCATTTTTTAAAGGTCTGATATGTGAATTATAAATTCATTATATTTGGAACCCCATATGATTAGAATAAATAGAGTATTTTTGAGTTGTATTATGTTTTGGGGTGAAAGATGAGTTTGTGGTTGATATTTATTAATGGATAAAACTCTAATTATAAATTAAGTATATCTTCTTATGATCTTATCCAATATCATAAATAAATTCCGCAACATTAAGAAAAGGAACTTAGAACAAAAATGTTGTCCTAGATGGTACCTTAGATCATCATAAATTTATGGCTTTGGGATTGTTGGACTTTTCATAGCCATGTTCCCTACCACTCTCCATCAAATATTGGTGGTTATATTTCTCTTCCATATCCATATTTTCCTACATAGAACCCTATTATGTGTTATTTTTAGTAAAATTCATACTTACCACTCTTTATTTTCAATAGAGGCATCATTAATCCATTTTTTGATGTGGGATTTCAACTATGATATTTTGAAATGTCAACCCCAAGTTTCCAATACAGATCATAAATTGCGAGGACGCAATTTATGGAAGGAGGGGAGAATGTAACACCCCAATATTCCATGGTATGATTCTCTTTGAATAGTACAGTAGCGTGTGTTGTACGCAACTTCGAGTTCTAACACACACCACGACCAATCAATGTAGCCGTTATGAATAGTAATACCCAATTTTTGAAATTTTATAAATTTTATCTCTCAAAATGGACTTCATTTTTGGATTCATAATATCGAAATTATCCTAGGGTAAATTTTTGGTACTTTTCGGATACCTTTCATATTTTGATGAATAGTGAAAATTACTAAATTTTAATTAAAAACAACTTTTTTAATAGAAGTAATTAATAGTGATAAATTATGAATTTGAGTGGTTTTAAATTATATTTAGAATATATTTTTATCATTTAATCCAATTTTGGTCATTGGACATAATTTCACATTTAAACAGGACATAAACAAGTGTCAATCTTTTGATAGTTATTGTTTCTTAAATACACGTTTTTTGTTTTAATAGCGGGAATTAATTTTAAATTAACAAATGATAATTATATGTTTTTAATTTTGTAAATTAGGCTTCATTATTGAATTCGGAATATCAAAATTATCATATTGTAAATTATTGTTATTTTTTTGAAAACATTTAATTTTTAATGAACAGTGAAAAACACTAAGTTACTATTTAAAACCATCTTTTCATTTAAATAATTATTTGAATTATTTAAATTTATTTTAGGTAAAAATAGATACATAATACCTATATAAATTTTATGTAATTCATTGGAGTCAGTTTATAATAATTTTAGATATATAAACATTTTATTGAACCTTTTCACTGTCTTTTACCCACCTCCTAGGAGAATTTGTAAATTCACATAAAACTTAATTCTACCGCTTCTGTGAGTGGAATTTCAAAAATCTGAGAGAAAAATTTAATATCAAGGAGTAAAATGTGGATCAATAAGATAAAAATAATTTTTCGTGAGTAGTAACTTTTTTACTTTTATTTACCACATTAAAAAGTAAATTGGGTAATTAAGGGCAAAAATGATATTATTATTACCCTAACACATGTCCTAATTTTACTGGATAAGTTTAATTCGACCAAAAACAACCTTAGGAATAAAATATGACCATTTATGTCCACTTGGATTAGATTAGGACAGTTATTATTATTTAATTCAAAGAAGAGTTAAAAGGGATAAAATCAAAGTTTAATAACTAAAACATTTTTAATATAGGGTTATACATAATATAAGTACAATTATAAATATTCATTAGAAATATAATAATATTTCCTACATAATAATATTTAAATTATAATTTTGAGACATTAAATAATTAAATTTATTTATGTCACAATGATGATGTAGTAATTACCTTATTAATGAAAGAATCAAATAAATGGTAATATAAATATTAAAATAAATATAATTTCAATGTTTGTATGACATCCACAAATTTTCTAGGTGACTATGATATTTTAGGGATGTTTAAATGTATCTTTGTAGAAGTAATCAAGTTGTGATGAATTTCACAAAAGTCAAATACCAAATAGTGTCAAAATTGACATAAAAGAGTTTTTAAAACAAATATTATATTATTAATTGATAGTCAATTTCTAAAAATATAAGGTTCGGCCAAGAGACATATATCATGATTTATGTATCATTAATGGACCACTTGGGGGTCTCTTGGATGTATATGGTATGTTTATTAACTATATAATATAAAAATACAAAGTGACATGGTAAATGTCAATCTAAATAACTAAGAGTTAAAACTAAAAGATAAGGTAAATATAATGACCAAAATCTGTCTAAAATCTATTTTTTGAAAGGATTTAGACCTATCCCCACCTTATATATTTAATAATCCACTTTGGAGCCATTAGAAACATAATATGAATTTATTATAAAATAATACTTTATGTTTTCCTAAAGAGTCCCTCATTCCCCTTATAAAAGGACACAACTTCTAACCAATTCCTCACACCTTCAAAGCCTTTTGGTTCAGCCAAGCCCTACCAAATAATCTCTCAACTTCTGTCAATTAAACATGGAGGCCTTAGTTTGATCAGAAATCCAACCTAAGGATCCCTTTTGATCAAATCAAAAGGAATAACCCGAAGAAGAGGTAATATTTTCACCACCCTTTTTCAAGTTCCTTTCTTCTTCAACTTCTTCTTTCATTGTTTTCCTTCCTAAAATAATAAATCCAGTATCTTATATATACTGTAATGTTATTATAAATATGGTACAACCATATTCAGTATTCTATCCATCCTTTGAATGACATGTCACCATATGTGCGTACGTACGTCTTACCGTCTCCACGTCGTGGTGTAATTGTTATTCAAAAACATTATTATTTGGATGGGTATAATAATAATGTGTAATTCATGTAAATAATAAATATAACATGATAATTATTCTGTATATATGATATACCATCAAATTATATATTATATTAATATCAAAAGAATGATATTTTCACTCATGCGTATGTACGGATTACCGTCTCCACGACGCGATGAGATTCATTTCCATGTTCACCATTCATCGATGATTATAAAAATATATATTACTAATAAGTATGTAATATATGACATAATAATGCTACTACAGATATATATATTTATATATGTAAGTATTTATTTACTTACATATATCTTATTCACTTACTTTCGTTCAATACTATATGAAAACGGAAACAATGTTTATGCGTACGTACGGACTACCGTCTACATAAATGGTGTTTTCCATTTCATATATACGTCTATTATAAATTTTTATATTATAATATATATGATAAATAAATCATGTTTTATATTCTGGAAGTATTTAAATCATGATCTAAGTGATACAGTCATGAGTAACAAGTTAAAACACATACGATAAAGAAAGCGATTATCACCCGAAATATTAATATAACATGGAAATTATTATAAAATGGGTAGTATAAAGTTATAAATGAATAATGTATGATATCATAAATATTAATATGGTTCTGGTATAATTTAATAACATATTATAGTCTTCATACAAGAGGATAAACATACCCTCTACTAAAGGAAAGTGCAAGGTAAGGGGTTTTCATCTCACTCCTTATTCCCGTGAGATTCATGCCATATTGCCACTATTAACTTTTGTGTGATGTATGTACTGCCCATAATTGTATTTTTTTGTGTAACACACTTTAATTTATGTGTATTTACATATTCATTTTATGATACCTCTTTCACGGGGTGTATGTTTCGTAATTTACCAAATTGGAAAGGGTTAATTTCACAAAATATTTATTATATGAGGTTGTTTTTACGTAAGTATCTACTGGGAAATATTTATTATCCATATCCATGTTTTATGAAAGAGTTTTCGAAGGGATTATTTTAAGGTACTTTTTACTAAAACAAAATTTCAAATGTTTTAAATATTTATTCTCTTAAATCTTTATCATTAATGTTCATGTCTTCAAAATGGGTTTTAAGGATTTATTTATATGGACATGAATGTGTTAAAATGTTAATTCTTTTAAAATTTTCCAATGTGGTATGGGAAACTTTGATTCATAAATGTCTTTAAATGACTTCTTTTACAAATTGTGTAACTTTTAAATGTTTTCATGAAAAGGGGTATTTATATCAAAGAATTTTACAAATCATTTCCATCTATGTCAAATCCATTAAAGGATTATAAACTTATTTTGAAGTTGATTTATTATGATACAAAACATCCATAATGTATTGAAAGTTTTCTGATATGTTTGACTGTGGATGTGTTATTTTTATACCATTCATGGTTTATGGTTAAATTATTGACATTTCGTATCCTATTTCTTATATGAATGTTTAGGTTAAGTTTCATCCTTTTCATATAAGGAATGTATTGGACATATTAAGTGATGGGTGGAGCCCACTATAGCTCCTCGATGCATCGGTAGGTCTCATGAGACAAATAGACGTTGAATTGGCCGAGGACCTTTCCTAATTTGATATATAGTTTTGGCCAAGGCCTTAATCATTTTTAGATGTCTTGTCCGAGGCCTTGACAAAATGTTTTAGAATGTCTGGAATTATACATTCCCTCATTATGGAAATAATATTGATGATTCATGTGGTTATTCGACTAGCAGAATACCCATGATTATGTTTTATTATGGCATTATTTACTGAACTTATATTATTTCCATAAAATTATTCATGTTTATTATTGGTAAAGGCATGTGGTTTCAATTATTCACCATGATTAATATTTATGTCGTTTTCTGTTGTATTGCTTACCCTTACTGAGCGTTTTAGCTCACCCCTTTCTATGTTTTATTTTTTTCCCAGGATTCCAGGAAGTGTATTGTCATTGATATGCAGGGTTAAGCCAAGGGAATAATGGCATTCATAAAGGATTATTTATGTTGTTTTCTATGTTATAAAGTGTAATGTAACATTCATGTATGTAATCTATTTTCCAATACTGCTAAACCGATAGGTCCTTCAGGACTTTATTCCTTGTGATCATGCCAATGTTATTTAATGAACCGACTCTGGGTAACTGGGGTCGGGGCGTTACAATATACTTATTATTTTGAGAGTCAAAAGGTTTAGTCTCTTTTTAGACCAACTGTGTAAGAAAATTATTTTACAATTATTGCGAAAAATTTCCTATAATTTAATTATTGTAGGTATTATTCTAAACATCTCCCAAGTTAAACTCATCCTAATACCCCTGGAAAATGGAAACATAAGAAATGGGTTATCTGAAATGCCTAGTATAAGAGACATAAACACATAAACACGTTACCCAGGGTGATATCTAATTCACATGAGAAATCATAAAATGAAGAGAAATATCTGACTAAAAAACATGTAATCAGAAAAAAAGTTCATATATAATGATAAGAAAACAAGTAATCCCATATGATCAAACATATAACATGCCATAAATAATAGGAGAACATGAGACTTAAATTAGATCATGGTACATATAGCATAACATATCCATATATCAAATGAGTGTGGAACCAATATAAGTATAGAAACACCACGAATATGATTAGGTATCACGACCTATTTTTCATAGAAAACTATTCATCACAACATGTATATCATAGGGGATCAATTAACACAAAATTTTTTCCATAGTGAATTATGTATCATAACCTATCTCTCATTTTCTATTGATAATTATTACACATTTCACAATTATCCCTTGAGATATACAACATTACCGAATGTATTTGAGGGATATATTGTGTCCACCTATCACTTAAAGATTAATGATAAAAATGTGTTCCATAATAAAACTTCAAATCATCATGTCATTTAAAACTAGGAACAAAAATGGATTTCACATTATATTTAGAAAAACACCACATAAATAACAACATAATATAGATCAATTGATTCCAAATTCAATCACACAATAGAGAAAATTCATAAAATCATTAAGATGGTGATTTATAAAACATAACTTCATGAAAAATAGACCCCTTTTGAGATAAATTGGAAAAAGAATCTAATTCATAAAAGAGAATAAAAATTATTATCTTTAAAAGGTATGTAAAAAATATCACATGAATTGATAAATAATTTTTATTTCAAAACAAGAAAGCTGAATATTGGGAGTAATTAAAATCAAATACCTGAAATAAATAGCTATTTATGATAAATCAACACTTAAGATGATGTTAACTATTAAAAACATATTATAATTTTATGAAAAATATAGTAATTCATGGAAGTGTATTTGGTATAAGAACTCATTTTCCATAGATATATAAGATTCCAGATCATATGTAAAAATAGGTAACTGAATATAGGGAACATTTAAGGTTGAAATTCAAAAAGAAAATTCATAACTCAATGAAAGATATTTGAGTTAACATAGTCTATTAAGTTTACTCTTTATTTATAAGGATGTTTTTAAAATTTATATATCATAACAATAAAAATATTAATTACCTATTTAATAACAATATTCTTATATATTTTCTTTTATACCATTAATTTGTTCTAATTCTCATCATTTATTATATTTTTATAAAAAAGTACTGATCATTTGTAGTAATTTTATAATATCAATTGCGAAATTTAATATTTTAATAATGTTATTAATTAATAAACCTATAAAGATACTATAATTTAATCTATATAATTTATTAAAATTTTATAAATCCCTTACATAAGATTTCTTTTATTGTGATTCATGAAAGTGAAATCGATGGTGAACTAGTTTCAGGTTATTTATTGATATCAAAATATTACCTTATATTGATCATTAATTAAGATAATTTTTATTAAATATTAAATATAATGATATATAACACTCATATTTATCATATATATTCATCATTTATAAACTAACACCATCCATGAATGTGGTATAGAAAAATGGAAGGCATTATTCTATAGAGGCTGTAGTTTGCACGTACTGAGGGATGATGATTTCATTTTCTCAAGGAAAACGAGAATGGAAAAATATGTTTATTTAATAAATAAAATTATACATATCATATGTATAATAAATATGTATTAAATTTCCATTTTATACTATCTATTTTATTCATTTAATGAAAATGAATAACGTTTATTCATGGAGGCGGTAGTCCTCACAAGCGCATGATTTACATTTTTTTAATGGAAAAGGGAACAATGTTTAATGATTGTATTGTAATTATAATAACATATAAGTATGCCAGTGATACTGATGTTTTCATTTTAGTATGGTTTAATGAAATTTAAGAAGAAAAAATGTCCATAAATGAATAGAGATGTTAAAGGAGACGTTAGAAATGTATACCTCACTACTTGGATTCGCTCCTTTGTGAAGAGGGTTAAACCATTAAGGGATGGTATTTTGAGAAGACAAGAACCTATTTGAGGTGGATATAAGTGTTTATGAGATCATTGGGATGATTTTGGTCCAAAATTATGTGGTTTTTGTAAGAGGGTAAGTGAGGAGAGGATATCCCCTTTTATAAGTGAGAAGGGAAGACATTTTTATAAGTACACGTATATTTTTAATAATGGAAAGTCACTCACAAGGAAAGTAGATAAAAATTGAAAAACATTATAAAATATAAGACATAAGGTTATAAATTCCTAAAAAACACATTCAAACTCATGTTTAAAACATTTTTTAGGTCATTTACTCTTAGTTTTTTTTTATTTTTACCATTTTTTCTTTTAACAGAGTAACCGGTTTTTACATATGTATTATATATTTTTTGATTAAAAATTAAAATAGACCTTATTAAATACTTTGTACCTAATGATTCAAAATTTTATATTCATTTAATTTTATTGAATTTATAAAAGTGATAAAAACTAATTTTAAAATAGTTAGTATATAATGTATCAAAAATAATTCCTTGAGAAAACGTTTTCTTGAATTCTATAAAATTAAATATTTTTTTGTTAACTTGAAAAAATATTTTTAAATATATAAAATGACTCATAAAATTAATTGTTTTTATATAAAATCATTTCATAAATTTTAAAATCATTATTATATACTAATAATTCCATAAAAGGCACGATATATGTAAAAACAATATATCACACTATTCACTTAAAATCAAAATTTTAAGAAAAATAGAAAAATAAATATTAAGTTAAAATTACCAAAATAATTACAAGAATGAATTTAATTTTTTAAAATTAAAATAATGAAATTTGTAAATATTATTTTTAATTAATAACATAAATTATAGAGAAATATTATTTTTATGGGAAAATGATATTTGTTATATTACCTTTTCTTTTTCATATTTCTTATAAATTAATAATTAATAAAATGTTGAATTTTTATTAATATAATAAATAAATATTTTTATTATTAAATTTTAATAAACTTATTTCCTTAAGATAAGATACCAATTTCATAAAATACATTTTTAAGCATAAAATGAATTAAGTAAAAAATACCATACAAAAAAATAAAAATTAATGACATATCAATACAGATAAATATTTTAATACAAGATTATATAATCCTAATTCATTCTTACATAATCCTAATTCATTCTTACATAATCCATTATGACCAATTAATAATACCTAAGTATTAGGTATGCTTTTATTACAGTTCTGGGTAGTTGTTCAACTAACTTGTATCCTATAGAAATCTCTACAAACACGCACTTCTCCCATATAAATTTTTTATCACAACATAATTTATTATGTTGAGATTGTAATTGTCATAGGGAAAAGCCTAATTAATATACCTCTAATAAAATATCATAAAAAATGATTCATAAGGTATAATTCCACTTTTGGATGTCATTTTTTCCCACTTTCTTTATTGATTTTATAATATGGACACTACAATTTATACCATTTAATTTAACCACATTATTTTAAAAATAATATTTAATATTCAAAATATATCATGGTTTTTCATTTTAGTTTGGTATAGTGTGTAAAACACACTATTTAATTTATTATTTATTTTAGTAGAATATATAGTTAAATATCAAGTTGTTATATTCTCCCCCTTTAAATAAATTACATTCTCCCAAATTTTATTTTTACTTACAAAAAAAGTTAGCTAACTGTATCTACAATATGATTTAACATTTAGTTTTCTAATGACATATCAATAATATATATTCAACTATAATAAGAATAATCGCAATGTTTGTTTCTTTATAACCATTTGAGATGAATACCTATCATAGTTTGGTGTTAAGATATATATTATTTTACATTGATTTCATATTGAGGCTTGAAAATATAGATTATTATAAATTGGTTTGAGGTATAAAATATGATTCCCCATTTTAAAAATAGATACACCACACAAACCTATTTCCCATTCCACATGATTCTTAAATATAGTGAAACTAATGTCAAATTATGAAGTTGAAAATGGACAATCCTTCTCCAAATAAGGATCATTGATATCTATATTTAGACCCCTCTATATCCATTTTAATGTAGCCACCTCCATTTCTCCAGCTTATACCCTCTATAACTTAACCCCACCTTCATCTCTATCCTCAATAGATAACCATCCATCTCTTAACTTTCTCACTACGTTAGTCACTGTGTTGCACAATCCTTGAATTCCACCCACATAATGTTTAGAGTGGGATGGATTCCCCAACATGTCCACTTCAGGTGGCTATTCATGTGACCAAAAATTTCCTTCTATGACCCAAATTATTTCTCACACATTCTATATGGGATCATGTGGTCTTGGGAATCAAACATGATTCTCAAAATCCTCCTAGTGCCATAGTCACTAATTGGTCTCCCCCATTTTCACCTAACCACCATGTCTTGTTTTACTAGTGGAATGGGGGAGAAAGGTGGATGGTTTTATTTTACGTACACCATTTTTATGGTTTTTTCATCTTCTATGGACACAAAAAGGTCTATATGTAGGACTTTAAATTGATGGATATTGACATAAAAAACCTTAGTTTTATATTATATTTGAGTGATGTTAATATATTTCATTTTTTTGCTAAATTTTATCTCTATGTCATCAATGTTTTTCAATAATGATCATGTTATGGGTAATCTGACCATGATTAGTGACTTTGGAGTCTATATTCAAATATTTAATCTACTACCAAAAATCATTCCAAATATATCTAAAGGACCCATACTATGTCCCATAAATATAAATTTCAAGATGAATAAATCATACAACTAGATGTATTATTTGATAAACAAAATATTAGGATAGTATACTTAAGAAATAGATAAGGAATCCTAGAGTGTCTTGAATAAAGATCATATATTCACAATTATGAATAGGTGTATTTAGTTATTACAACACATCTCATCCGTAGTTATTAAATTGTCTCCAACTTATTCCCTTGGTTGTGATAGTTTTTCAAATCTATCATCCTTGGATTATTGAAGAGACTTAGATAATTTATATGTTTTCCACACTTAAGGAATTGGATTTTTAGTGGTTCTTTTGGATTCATGTTTTACACTCCCATCATGATAACCATCCTATTTTTGTTTCCTATGATATTTTTATGCTTGATGAAACCCTCTTCCAAATGTAAATAATCTTATAGTTCCCTTAATTATATTCTATTTGTGATTCTTCTAATATTTTTTACACTTATGAGGTTGAATATTCTTTATTTCATCAAATTTATTGCCTAACTTTTGATGAGACTCCATTCATATATTATTTTTTTCACCTAGGATTTCTACTATGGTTACATTTTAAATCATATTTCATGATAGTTTTTTGGTATAATCACTAATTTTTTCATTCCATACTTATTATAATGTGTTTATAATTGAGATAGTTAATATATTAGCCTACACACCCATTTTCAACTTAGTTCTTCCTAGTTCCAACCATTACTAAAACCCAAAGGGTTAACATGGGTGATGGAATATTAAATACGTGGGATAATTATGATAATAATAATAATAATAATCAAATAATAAAGGATCTTATTCTTTTACATTATCAAATTAGACTATAATTCATTTAGTTCACCCCATACCATTCTTAGTTTAACAAGTGTTATCTTTAGTTGGGTTCCCCCAGTCTTATAACCATATCCCTCAAAGTAAAAAAGGAAATAAATACTTCATAGTGGTTTGTAGATAGTATTTTATAATCAAAATAATATCCCCCATGAGTGTCAAGATATGTGTAAAATCTTAGGCCCACTCATCATGAATTGGAGTGATGATTGATTCAATTCTCACCCAAACTATTTCTATGTGATTACCCCTTAGTGTTTATGTGCCTCAATTGTATCCATTTTCCAATATCTATAAATGAATTTATTTCTTGGAAAACTGGCTACTCAATACATTAACAATATTTTTGGATATAATACTATACATAGAATCATATCTAGGGTATTTACTAATGTTATATATCCCTAATACAAAAGGTAAAAAAGAAAATCTCTAAAAATAACCAAACCTTTTCTCTGATACCAATTTTGGAAACCCATGTTAAATATTAATTTAGTCTACTTAATTTCCACAAATAAAATATTTCATTACATAATAAGCCTAATATCTTGAGAATCGATATATTTAATTTCTTTGGTAAATAACTATATAATAAATGTATTTTACTATACTTGTGAATGTTTGACTATAATTTCATCATATATGTGTTATTATAAGAACCCACAAATTAAATTAATCCTCATGACCTAGGAAATGTAATCAAAAGAAAGATATGAGATCAAACACGCAATATGTAAAAATAAAAATATAATAATATTACCCAAGGTGGGATAAGTAGCATATGAGAAAACATAACTAATAGATAAATATCTCATTAAAAGTACATGGAATCATAAAAACTATTCTTATGTCATGATATGAGAATATGTAATACAATATGATAAAATATAAAACATGGTATAATGACTAGGAAAACATAAGACATAAATTAAATCATGATCCAAGGATAATATTATAGTTATTTATCCAAGGAGTGTACCACAAATATATTCATAGAAACAAAAAATTGGGGATCTGACATCACCAATTGTTTCCTATAGAATATCAGGACTCACAACCCTTTACACATATAATTTTAGGCCTAACAACTTCTTTTCCATATAATATCATTCATTACAACCTATTTTCCGTAGTAGACCAGCCATTAAAACATGTTTCTCATTTTTTTAATTAGCATCAATATTAATTTAAAAATTATATAATGAGATATAAATATTTACCCAATTTATTGTAGGGTTATATAGGGCCCACCCATTATTTAAATATTAACCATAGACATGTGTGCCAAAAGAAAACATATAATAATCAAATCATTAAAACCCACGAATAAAAATGAGTTCCACATTATATTTCAAAAGTTATCAAATCAATAACCACATAAACCAGATCAATTAATAAAAAATTATATAACTAAAATTGTAACTTCATAAAATCATTTTTAGGTATATTTATGAAACATAACATTATAGAAAATATATACCTCTTTAGATAAATTTGAAAACAAAATACAAGTCATAAAAGAGAGTAAAAAACATATATCTAAATGGAAAGTATGAATATAACATGAATTGATATATATTTGGATTTAAAAAAAATAATGAAAAATATTAATGGTATGAAAAAACTTATACTTGAAATAAAGATCCACTTAAGATAAATAAACACTAAAGTGGATGAGAATTATTTAAAAACTATTATATTTGTTTGGGAAAAACCATTCATGGAAGGGAATTTTATTTAAAAACCTATTTTTCATTGATATATAAAAGTGGAAATCAAATGTAAAAGGACATTATTGAATATAGGTATCACCTGAAGTTGAAATTCAAAAGAAATTTTTTAACTCAAAGAAAGTTATTTGAGATACCAATGTTTCTTACCATTATTCATGATTCCCAAGGTCATGATTCAACCTCCTATATCATAAATCTAAACATATTAATTACCTATTTAACAACCTTTATTATATAAATACCCATTTATACCCTTAATTTTTAATAATTTTATTCATGTATTAGATTTTTATGAATGAGTGTAGATCATTTATACAAATGTTTTAATAGAAGTATTATAATTTATTTATTTATTGAATTTATTATTTTAAAACCCTTAAAGGTACTGTAATTGATGATTTATAATGTATTATAATGTTATAATTCCATTAAATGATAGTTGTTTTGTGTTTCATGAAATCTAAATTGATGATGAACTAATTGTAGGTTACTTATTTGTATCGACAAATTACCATATAACGGTCATTAATAAATTTTATTCTATAGAGTCATATTAAATATATATAATAATCAGATATATCACATATATTAATTAATTATAAATAAACCATCCATTAAGGTGCTATAGGAAAGTGTAATGAATCGTTCCATCATGGTGTCAGTTTGTACGTACGCATGGATGATGATTTCATTTTTTTAAGGAACATGTGAAATGAGAAATATGGTTATTTATTTAAGACATGGAAACATATAATATATAAATTATTTATTTATTAAATTACCCTTATATACCATCCATGTTTGGTGGTGATATACAATGAAACATGTTTATTCACTGAGGTGGTATTCGACACATACACATGATTCACATTTCCGTTTTTCATTATGAATAACGGAAGGGAATATAATTATTGTACCATTATTATAATAAAATATAGTTATACTCGTTATAATGATGTTATTATTTTACATTTTTTATAATGTAATTTATGGAGAAGAAGTTCAAATTAATAAATATAAAATAGAATGGGGTTGTTTGAAATTTATACCTCACTACGTGGATTATCTCTTTTGTGCAGTGGGTTAAAGCATTGAGGGATGCTGTTTGAGAAGAAAAGAATATCTTTAAGGTGTATAGGAGTGTTTAGGAGAGCATTTTCTAGTGTTTGGTCTGAAAATATGTGGTTTTGGTGTGAGGGCAAGCAAGGAGAAGAGAGGCCTTTTTATAAGCGAAAAGGGATGGAATTTTTGTAAATACCAATAATTAATTACAATGGGAGGTCACTGTCAAGGAAAGTGCCTCAAAAATTGAGAATTAATGGATAGGTTAAGTGATAAGGTTTATAAATTCCTTAATCACACATTACCATACATTTTGTAAACATGATTTAGGTTATTTATTCTTAGATTATTAATTTTACCATTTTAGCTTTTACCATGGTAACTAATTTCAACTAAGTTACTTATCCTTTATTCATAAAAAATAAAATGTCTCTATTATATAATTTTGGTTCAATAATTTTAAATGTAAAATCTATCTTAATTTATTAATTTTCAAAAAGTGATACATTTTATTTAACATATTAATTATATAATTCATTAATTTTTTATAATAAAAATATTACTTAAGTTCTAAAAAATTAAATATAGTGTTGTAAACTAGAATAAATAAATTTATTTTTATAATATAACTCGAAAAATTCATATTATTTTCCAAAAAATGGTTTCATAAATTTCCAAATAATTTATATAAATTATAATTTCAAAAAATCCATAGTGTTTGTAAAAATAGTTTTTTATACTATTCACCTAAAAATCATTTTCTTTAAATATATAATAAATCATATTAAGATATAATTTAATTGTAGATAAAAATTTGAAGTTAATTTTTTAAAATTCATATCCTAAAAATTATTAATTTTATTTTAAATTTAAAACATAAAAAATAGATAAGATTACCTTTAATATTAAAATTACTTTTATTATATTATATACTCATTTTCCTATTTTCTATAAATTAATTATTTATAAAGTGTTAACTTATTATTTTTAAAATAAATATATCTAGTTATTATTAAATCATAATAAAATTATATCTTTGAGATAAAATAAAAATTTTCCAAAAAATATTTTTATTCATAAACTATATTGAAAAAAAGTCCTATCAAAAATTATAAAAATTCATTATATATATATATATATAATTTTTTAACATGTTGATATAATATTAATTTCTTCTTACATAAACCCTTGTGATCTTCATTTATATCTTAATAATCTGATAAACTATCATTGACATTTTGGGCATCAGTTCAGATCTTTTGGCATTCCTTAAATGTTTAAACCTCTCCTGTATATGGTTTTTCCCAAAACAAACATTTAAAATTTCATATTGGTCTTATTAAATGAAAACCAAAGGGAAGATTCCTCCCTTATGAGATAAAATAATGGGATTCATAAGGAAGTATTCTAATTCATGATTCTATTTCATCCTACTTTCTTTATTGACTTTTTAATATAGTTACTTAAATTTATACTAGCTAATTTAATATCTATGTCCTAATTGTGATATTTAAAATTAAAAATCTATAACGGTTTTTTTATTTTAGTTCGGTATACTATGGGAAACATGGTATTTGATATAATAATTATTTAAGGATAATATACAATGAAATATCAGTTTGTTGAATTCTCCGCAATGTAATAAATTATTTTCTCACAATTTCAATGACTACTTACTAAAAATATTCGCTATGGGTATCTATAATATAATTATATATTTAATTTTTTTAATGAGGTATCAATCAAATATATTTACTTATAATCAAAACAATCATAATATTTGTTTTCTTCCAAATAATTTGAGTCAAATACCTCTCCTACTTTGGTGTTAAGACATATTTTTATAAATTTCATAGTCAATATTACAGTGAAATATTATGATAAATTGGTTTGATATATGAAATGACATTTCATATTTTTATAATAGATACACTGCACCCGCCAATATATTTTTCCTCGTGCTTCTTCAACATGATGCAATTAGTTGAATGTTGAGGTTCAACGATGAAGTTGATTGGGAATGCGTCTACTCCTCTTAAGGATCATTGAGGTCCATGTTCATACCCCTTAAAACCCTTTCAGAAGTATTTTCATTCACCACATCATCCTACAACCTCTCTATCTTATCCCTCACTAATAGTTGTGACCTCAACATATAACCACCAATCCCCCCACCCACTTGTTAGACTAGTCTATGCACTTCCTTCTCCATGAAGACCTCCTATATAAAGGATGGAAGTGTATGGACACCCCACCACATCCACTATTGGTGGATATTCATATTCATAAATAGGTCCTTATAAGACCAGAACTATTTTATATACACACAACATGGGATCACATACAGTGAGGCATAATATCTAATTCATGAACTACTCCTGGCACTGAGGACACTAGGTGTCCTCCCTCGCATTCTCTTATCCAACGTATCTAATTATACTAATGTATGAAGAGGGTGGTTTTATTATACATACACTATTTTCAAAATACTTATAACTTCTCTAATAAAATCAATTCATATTTTTAGTAGTGGTGAGATGATGGATGATGATGAAGATGATTTTATACTATTATCTTCTATTGCAGTGATGTTAAGATCTCTCCATTATGGCTACTGGTTGTTGTATTCTACCCTATAAATTTTTTCAATGATGAATATGTTATGGGTAATCTAACAATAAGCATTTAATATAGAGTATATATTTCGATAGTTAATCTATTAAAAGAATCACATCAAATCTATTTACTGGACCCACACTAGTATTTATATGCCTGTAGACATAAATATTTAAATGCATCATTATACAACAAGATGTTTTATTTTATATAAAAACATTAGAGTGGTACACTTTGAATAAAATCGTGGACACTTAGAGTGGTTAGAATAAAGATCACATACTTATAATTCTTATGTATAGGATTTAGTTTTCATAATCTATATCATTAGTAGTCATTGAAGAAGCTCCACATTATTCCCTTGGTCTTAGTGGTTTTCATATATATTAACCTTATTATCCTTTGATTGATATATTGACTTAGATAATTTATATGTTATCTACACTTATGGAATGGTATTGTTATTGGTGCATTTTGACAAATGTTTTCAACAAATATTATTCAAACCAACATCTTCATTTTCTTACAGAAGTTTGATGCTCCGTAATCCCCTCTTGCCAAATTAATGCAACTTCAAGTATTCTTAAGGAAATTGAAATAGAGATTCTTCCCAAATTTTTTACATATTGGTGGTTTAATATTCTTTCATTCATTATATTCATTTCTTGAATTTTCTTGAGTCTCTATCATTCCATTCTTTAGTAAACTCATAATTTCAAATATGGATACATTGTTAAACATATTTATTGAGTCATATATATAATAGTGGTGAGATTGTCGATGATGTTGATGATGATGATTATTTATTGTCATCTAATATTGCAGTGATGTTAAGATCTCTCTATTGTGGCTGCTGGTTGTTGTCTTCTCCCATATCCATTTTTTCAATGATGAAAATGTTGTGGGTAATCTAACCATGATTATATAGTATGGAGTATATATTTAAATAGTAAAGCTATTACCAAAATGACATCAAATCTATTTAATGGACCCATAATAGGATTTATATTTCTCTAAACATAAATACTGAAATGCATCCATTATACAACTATATGTTTTATTTTATAAACAAAACATGAGGTTGGTACACTTAGAATAAAATCATGGATATATAGAGTGGCTAGAATAAATTTCATATATTTATAATTCTAAAGGAAATGATTTAGTTATGAATATCTATATCATAAGTAGTCATTAAACAAGCTCCACATTATTCCCTTGGTCATAGTTGTTTTTCATGTATACTAACCTTATCATCCTTTGATTGATATATTTAATTAGATAATTTATAGGTTATCCAAACATAAGGAATTGAGTGGTTATTGATGCACTTTGATAAGTGTTTTCAACTTTATTATGCTAATCAATATCTTCATTTTCTTAAAAAAAATTCGTTTGATAATCCCCTCTTACAAAATTAAAGCATCTTATAGTCCCCAAAAATCAATTCACTTATAAATTCTTCCAAAATTTTTGACATATTGGTGGTTGAATATTATTTCTATCATTATATTAATTTCATAAATTTTTGTGTGTCTCTATCATTTTTTTCCATGGTTTACTTAGGATTTCAACTATGGTTACAGTGTTAAGTATATTTATTGATATTTGGGTTTTCTGAATCACTAGATTTATCCATCTATCTCCCATATTAATGGTTTGACCATTTATATAGTCAATAAAGTTTTTCTCACATCCATTATTAACTAATTTCTATCAGGTTCCAACTATCACTAAAACCAACAATGTTAACAAGAGTTAAAAACATTAAAAACAAGGGAGAACCATCATTTTCATAAAAGACATAGGATATTAAAAAATATAGATTTTTTACATTAGAGCATTTTTTAATAATTAATTTTGTTTAATTTTTGACAATATTATTTTAATATATGTTATCTTATGTTGGGTTCACTCATTATTATTAAACGTATCCCTCAAAGTAACTATGAAATCATTTCTTTATAGAGGTTCACAAATATCATATAATCAACCAAATAATATCCCTTAAGAGTTTAAATATATTTGTTTAGTATTATAACATCTCACCATGCATCATTATGATCATCGATTCAATTCTCAACCAATATTTTTTGAGGTTATTACCATTATGTGCATCGTTTCAAAAGATGAATCCACTTTCCAATATCCCGATAGAGATATATTTTTTGAAAAACCACCTAATCAAGACTTTATAAATATTTGTGGATATTGTCTTATACATAGACTCATCTCTAAGTTTTTTAATAAGGTTTTCTCACTCTAATACCAAATCTAAAAAAACCACTATAAAAAAATAACTAAACCTTCCCTCAGACACTAATGGAGGTGAACCAAGATAAAAAATCCATTATTATACATCATTGTTATAATTAAAACATTATACCACATAATAAACTCAAAACAAGGAGAATAATGTAGTTTTTTTAATATAAGCTATCTAAAAAACTTATTTTACAATGTATTTGAAAATTTCTACATAATTTCATTATACAAGGTATTTTTCTAAACATTTACAAAGTTAATCTCATCCTTGTGCACTAGGAAATAGAAACATAATACAGAGTGGTCTCAAATTCCGATTAAGGAAAAAATAAACACATCAACACGTCACCCAAGGTGAGATTAGAATCATATGAAAAACATAAGTAGTATTGAATTCAATTATTAAATGAATGTAGAATCATAAAAATGTTTCATATGCTATGATAGGTGAATAAATAATCCTTTGTTATCAAACATATAATATAGTTTAAGAACTATAAAAACATGAGAATTTAATTAAATCATTATTCAGGGAGTATAACATTGTTTCGTATAAAAGGTGTGTGTCACAAGTACAAGTAAAGAAATAAAAAATTATGGATCAATCGTCAACACATATTTTCTATTGTAGATTATGTGTCATTTTCTAAACTCCATAGCATATTAGGAAATTTTTTTCCCATTGTTGAGTAGGAATAAAAACATATTTCCCACAGTGTATTAGGAATAATGATTGTGTCCAATTTTGGATCAATAATCCCTACCCATTTATATATTATCTTATGAGATATAATTTTTTTCAATTCATTTCAGGGCTATATCAGGACCACCCATCACTTAAATATTTACCATACACATGTGAGCCACAAGAAAATTTATAATCACCATATAATTAAAAACTATGAATAAGAATGGGGTTAAATTTCAATTTCCAAAGGTATCACTTAAATAACCACAAAAACCAGATCATCTAGTACCAAATTTAGTCACCCAAAATAGGAAAATCATGTAATAATTTAGAAGGTGATTTTCAAAACAAAACATCATGGAAAATAGATAATTTTTTAGATAATAATGAAAACTAAATCATAATCATAAAAGATAGAAAATAGATTATAATTAAAAGTAAATTATTAATGTCACTTGTATTGATACATATTTGGATTTAAAAATAATAAATTATAATATTTGTGGTAAGTGAAAACATGGACTTTAAAAAAAGGATCCATTAAAGAAAAATCAACACTTAAGAGGATGATAATTATTCAGAACATATTATAATTTTATGGAAAATAAAATCGTTAATAGAAGGTGATTTATTAACCTAGAGATATAAAACTATACATCATATTTAAAATGAGATCATTTAATATATAGAACATTGAAGATTTAAATTAAAAAAAACTCCATAACTAAAAGAAAGATATTTGAGTTACCAAATTATATTACCTTTAATCTTGATTAAAAAGTATGTTTTTAATAATCCTCATTAATAAATTTTAAAAATATTAATTACTTATCTAATAACCCTATTCCTTTACATTTCCATTTATAACCTTACATTTTGTCAATTCTCTTCAAGGATTAGATTTTTATGAATGAGTGTTCATTGTTTTTACTAATTTTTCAATAATGGTGATAATATTTCATATTTTACTAAATTAATTATTAAAACAAATTTAAATATAGAATAATTTACATTATAATATCTCTTATAATATTATAATCCTTATTCCTGTGATTTTTTTTGTATTTTCTGAAAATAAAATCAAAGATGAGCTAGTTATGTATTATTTATCTATATCGATAGATTACATTATAATGATCACGAATTAATTTGGTTTTCTCTATAGACTCATATTTATGATATAAAATAATATTATATATCATATATCTTCATAAATTATAATCTAAAACCATCCTAGAATTTGGTAGAGAAAAATGGAATGCATCATGGAGGTGGTAGTCTGCACGTATGCATGGATGATGCTTTCATTTTTTTAGTAAAAAGAGAAAGGAGGCATATGAATCCATTTTTAATAAAAATAATAATATAATATATATCATAATTATTTATTAAATTATCATTTTAGACTATCCATTTTAGGGGGTGAATGAAAATGAAACACGTATACTCGTGGATGTGGTAGTCTTCACATATGGAGGATTCTTGTTTTCGTTTTCCTTAATTGAAAATGGAAGGGTTGTTAAAGATTATAACATAATTATAATAATAAATAAATATAATATTGATAGTTATATTAAAATTTTAAGATGTTTTTATGTAAATTTGGGAGGTAATGTGAACATAAATAAATAGGAAAAACAATGGATCTAAGAAATTTATACCACACTTCATGGATTATATCCTTTGAAAAGGGAGTTAAACCTTTGAGGGATAGTACTTTGAGAATAAAAAAACCAAATTAAGGTGGATAAAATTGTTGAGGATATTTTCGGGTAGATTTTTGTTAAAAATAGAGAGTTGTTCTATGATGGGATGTGAGGAGAGGATAACCCATTTTATAAGTGAAAAGGGGTAACTTTTTGAAAATAACCTTAAATTTTTAATAATGGGAGGTCAATATTAAGGAAAGTGGATCCATAATTGATAAATAACAGGGAGTGGAATTGATAAGGTATATCAAGTCCTCAAATACAAATTTCCACATAGGTTCTAAACATGCTTTTGTCAATTTACTCTTATATTTTTTCACTTATATTATTTTAGCCTTTACCATGGTAACTAGTATTTACCTAAGTATCTTATCATTTATGCTTAACAAATAATAGGGTACTTATTATGTAATTTTTACCTAATGATTCCAAATTTTAAATCCATTTAATTTGACTCAATTTATAAATGTGAAAAAATAATTTTTAAATAATAAGTATATAATTTATTAAAAAATATATCGAGGGGAAAATATTACTTAAGTTCTAAAACATTAACTATGGGGTTTTAAACTAGAATAAGTATTTTAAATTTCATAATATAAATAAAAAATGTATTTTTATTTATAAAAGGTTATAATAAATTACAAAATCATTCTTTTAAACTAATAATGTCATGAAAGTCATGGTATTTATAATAACACTATATTTAACTAATCACATAAAAGTCATGTTTTAAAAAAATATAAAAAAATTATATTATTCTTTAATTTACCTAATAAATATAAAAAATAATTTCATTTTTTAAAATTTAAATCCTAAAATCTATAAATTTTATTTTTAATTAAAAACATAAAATATAGTGAAAAGTGTTTTTATAGAAAACTAACTTTTGGTTTGTTATCTATTATACTTAAAATTTTCTATAAATTACTAATTAATATAACTTTAACTTATTATTAATAGATAATATATATATCGTTATTATTCAATCATAATAATCATATTTCCTTGAGATAAAACAGATATTTTCATTAAATAATTTTTTTAAATAAAGTGAATTGAGAAAAAAAGAAATTTAAATAGGTATAAAAAATCATGATATTTCTATACATATATATATATTTAATTACATGTTAACATAATCTTAATTTCTACTTACATATCCCATTATCACCTCCATGTGCCACCTTATAAATAGATAAAAACTAGTTGTATTTTCAAGTGTCGGTTTCGCAAGCATGGATCATGTGGAAATTTCTATGATCATGAACTTCTCCCATATACAGTTTTGGTAAAATAGAAATTAATAAAGTTTAGATTCGGGTTGGTATAGATAAAACACTTGTGAAGATACCTCCATTATGATCTTAGGCACCATTATTCCTAAAAAAAATTTATATTAAAATTAAATTTCTTCTTATATTATTTATTAATTTTTTAATATGGTTACTTCAATTTATAATACCTAATTTAACAATTAGGTTTTAATGGTCATATATAACATTCATAATATGTAAACATATTTCATTTTAGTTTGGTAAAGTATTTGAAACAAGCTATTTAATATATAATTTGTTTGTGGAGAATATATAGTGAAATAATGGGTCATTATAGATATAGTTTTTCAAATCAAGTTTTAGGTTTAACTTGGCCCTACTATATGACAAGGGTAATTAACTATCCCCATTCGATGGCTTGAGTTTTTTAAGAAATCTCAAAAATGATAGAAAAAATATGTTTTGGGGATGTTTATCAAATCCTATTTGATCACTTATATTTATCTAATTAAATAGATTTATATTTATGACCTTATTTTAAATAATATATTTTATAATGAATTTAACTAATTATATATTATATTAAAATAAAATATAATGAAATATAAATTTATAAAAAAAATAACTATATTGAATAGGTGAGATAGTACAATTATGGGTGGGTCTCAAATCCGGTCATTGGATCCTAGTCCCAGCTTGATAATTAAAATGTTTACATAATATAACCTAATACCAGTGGGAACAAACTATAAAAACAAGGTCATTAGAGTAAGTTATTTTTTCAACCAAAATCATTTTAAACCACATCCTAAAAGTAGAGTTCCAGTTAGTGAAACCACCACATATTCTTTGGTCAATAGTCATTTTGTGGTGTTTTTTTCATGGTGGTTTTATTTTGTGTCACTTTTGGAACAATTAGAATTATTTTCATGTATATTTATTGGATACTATTTTATTTAAAATAATAAATGTTAAAAATAAATAAAATGAAACAAACTGCCACTAAATATACTAGAGATTGTTTTTTATCACCGATTAATTATAACCGCCAATAAAAAATAATTTATTTGATGTATTTATCGGTGGTTTCTAAAAAACACTAATAAATCTGTTTTTCTTTAATTACTTAATAAAATACTAATCATATATACATAATTAATCCATATTCATATAAACAAACATTCATAGTTCTCATAACCTCAGTCTCAGTTAACCCATACATCTGCTAACCAATACCTCACCCATCAATATATACAAATAAAATACATCCAAAAATACTAATTCCTAGTATACATCTAGAGAAAAATGAACTTCATAATGACATGAAGATGATTCTTACAGGTCATAAATTAATTATGTATAGTTTTTGTAACGTATCAAAACAATATTTCTGTGTTTTGTTGGTGTTGAGTAGGTCAGTTGTCTATTTTTACTAAAATTGATGCCAATTTTAAATAAAAATATTCACTTGGATCCATACCAAGAACATCACATATCAGATTGAGGTGTTTTTGGTTCCTACACATCACAAATTACTTATGGATTGTTTTACTAAAGGATCAAAACAATTGGAATGTTTTTCTATGTTTTGAGTAGGTAATTTTTCCTTTTTACTAAAATTGATGTCAATTTTAAATAAAAAGGTGCAATTGGAGTCATACTGCATACATCATGCATCAAATGTAGGTGCATATGATTTATACACATCTAAAATAATCTATGGATCATTTTTCAAAAGTATAAAAACAATCTGAATTCATTTTCTTAGTTTTTATAACCTCTCTTACCTTTTTTACTAAATTGAAATTTTAAACTAAGAACACACAATTTTAATCATATAGATCACATCATGTATTATTTTGACATGAGACTGATTCCTACACATCAAAATTGAATTATGAATAGATTTCTTAAATTATCAAGAAATCCGAGTATGTTATCTCTATTTTCAATGAGTGACACTTTTTGAACTAAAATTTCAATTTTAAACTCATAACAGACACATTGAGTCTTATAGTGGGAACCATGTATCTTAATTATGTGAGGACGATTCACACATATTGTAAATTACATATGGATAGTTTTACTAAAGTACCAAATCAATTATAATGCATTTTCTTTATTGTGAGTAGGCCAGTTTTATTTTTTTCTAAAATAGTTGTCAATTTTATATAAAAAGATGCACTTGGATCCATAATGGGAACATCATGTATCAGATTGGGGATCAGTTTATTCGTAAAAGTAAAAAAAGTATTAACTATCATTTTACTAAAGTATAAAAACAATCAAAATTTCTTTTTTCTATTTTTAGTATTTCATTTTTTCTTTTTACTAAAATTAATGTCAAATTTAAATAAAAATATGCATTTAGAGTCATACCGGTCACATCCTATGTCATATTGAGGTGGAGATGATTCTTACACATTGAAAATGACATATGGATTGTTTTCTTAATGTACTAAAACAATATAAATACATTTTATATATTTTGAGTATGTCTCTTTTCTTTTTACTAAATTTTCATTTAAAATAAGAGATACACACTTTAACTCAATATAATCCCATCATTTATAAATTTTATGTGAGACAAATTAGTAAAAATAGAAAATGAATTAGGAATTGATTTACTAAATTATCAAGAAAATTTGAGTGAATTTTTGTGGTTTTCAATGAGTGACACTTTTTAAACTAAAATAATGATTTTAAGCTGATAATAGACACATTGAGTCATACCAGGAACATAGTTTGTTAGATTGAGGTTTTTATGATTTCTACACTTTTTAAATTACCAATGGTTCATTTTAATATAGTATCGATAAAATTAAAATGTTTTTTCTAGGTTTTGAGAAGGTCTATTATCCTTTTTACTAAAATGGTTGTCAATTCTAAATAAAAAGAGGAACTTGGAGCCATATCAGGAACATCATGTATCTAATTGAGGTGTGATTGATTTTTACATGTCAAAATGGAATATGGAAAATTTTTCAAAAATATCAAAATAGTAAAAAATGTGTTTTATCGATTTCGAGTACGTCATTTTTCCTTTTTACTAAAATTGATGTAAATTTTAAATAAAAAATGCACTTCGGGTCATACCTATCACTCCATGCATCAAATTGAAGATCTCATGATTCCGATATGTGAAAAATGACATATGGAACATTTTACTAATGTATAAAATCAATCTGAATACATTTTTTTCATTCTGAGTACCTCAGTTGGATTTTTTTACTAAATTTTAATTTTAAACTAAAAACACACACTTTGACTCATACCGATCACATAATGTATCAGTTAGACATGAGACTGATTCCTATACTTCAGAAATGAATTATGAATCAAAACATAAATTATCAAGTAAATAAGAGTGAATTTTATTAGGTTTCAGTGAGTGACACTTTTTGAACTAATATGTCTATTTTAAATGGATAATAGACACATTGAGTCATACTGAGAACATCATATATTATATTAAGTTTAGGATTATTTATACACATCATTAGTGACTTATAGATCATTGTAACAAAGTATGAAAATAATATGAATGTGTTTTCATGATTTTGAGTAGGTTAGTTTTCCTTTTAACTAAAATGGATGTTAATTTTAAATAAAAATATGTACTTTGAGCCATATCATGAATATCATGTATCGGAATGGGGTGCGATAGATTCTTACATATGAAAATGACTTACAGATATTTCTGTTAAAGTATAAAAAAATATGAATGTGTTTTCTCAGTTTTGAGTGGGCCATTATCCCTTTTCACTAAACTTTATGTCAATTTTAAATATAAAGGTTCACTTGGAGTCATACCGGTCACAACATACCTTGGATTGAGGTGAGGATGATTTATTCATGTCTCTAATGACTTCTGTGTATTTTTTAAATAATTATCAAAATAATCTTAATGTGTTTGATTAGTTTTGATTTAGTCAGTTAACTTTTTTACTAAATTATCATTTTAAATAGGAAACCCACACTTTGAATCATAATGATCACATAGTGTATTAGTTTGATGTGATACTTAATACTACATGTCACAAACTCATTTTGTATCAATATCCTAAATTATCAAGAAAATATTAGTATGATTGCTTATTTTATAGTGAGTGATAGTTTTTTAATTAAAATGTCAATTTTAAACTGATACTAGTTACATTGAGTCATACTGAGAACAATATGAATCATGTTTAGGTGATGATGATTCCTACATATCATAAATAACTTACGTATTTTTGTAATAAATTATCAAAATAATACAAATGAATTTTCTTGATTTTGAGTAGGTTAGTTGTCCTTTTTACTAAAGTGCTTTTCAATTTAATTATAAAGATGCAATTGGAGCCATATTAGTCACATAGTGTATCATATTGAGGTTTGGTTGATTCATGCGCGTGAAAAAATAACTTATGGATCATTTTACTAAAGTTAAAAAACAATACAAATGCATTTCATTAGTTTTGAGTAAGTCATTTTTCCTTTTTACTCAAATTTTGGCCAATTTTAAATAAAAATATATAGTTGGAGTCGTACTGGTCACATTGTATGTCAGATTGAGGTGAAGATGATTCCTACACATATTAAATGACTTATGGAACATTTTTATAAAGTATTATTTAATCTACATGTATTTTCACAGTTTTGAGTATTTCACTAGTCTTTTTTTACTAAATTTTTATTGTAAATTGGAAACACACACTTTGACTCATACTAATCAAATCATGTATCTTTTTGACATGAGACCAATCCCAATATATCAAAAATTAACTTTTTATCAACGTATAAAATTATCAAGAAAATCTGAGTGTGTTTTCTTGGTTTTCAATGTGTGACATTTTTTTAACTAAAATGTCAATTTTAAATTGATAGTAGACACATTGAGTAATACCACGAGCATCGTGTATAGGATTTAGTAGAGGATGATTATTATATGTCATAAATGACTTAAATATCATTTTATTAATGTATTAAAATAATATTAATTCATTTTATTGGTTTTGAGTAGGTCAGTTGTCTTTTTTATGTAAATGGATGTCAATTTTAAAAAAAGACGCACTTAGAGAAATACTGGGAACATAGGGTATCATATATAGGGTTGGTTTATTCCTACACATCAAAAATGAAAAATGGATCATTTTTATAAAGTATAAAAACAATATGAAAACATTTTTTTAGTTTGGAGAACGTCACTTGTCTTTTTTACTATAATTGATGTCAATTATAAATAAAAAGGATCACTTGGAGTTATATTAGTTAAAAAATATTTCATATTGTGGTAGGGATGATTACTATATGTCTTAAACGACTTATGCATTTTTTTACAAATGTATCAAAATAATATGAATTTTATATGGTTTTCAGTACGTCACTTTTCTTTTTTAATAAATTGTAATTTTAAAATGGAAACACATAGTTTGACTCATACCAGTCACATATTGTATCTATTTGATGTGGGACCTATTCCTACACAACATAAATGATGTATTAATCAATTTAATAAATTATCAAGAAAATAAAAGTGCATTTTTATAGTTTTATTGAGTGATAATTGTTTATCAAAACTTTTAATTTTAAACTAACAATGAACACATTGAGTTTTTCCAGGAACATTATTTATCATATTAAAGTGTGAATGATTCATACACATCAAAAATGAAATATATATTATTTTCCTAAAGTATAAAACTAATCTGAAAGTTTTTTCTTAGTTTTGAGTAGGTTATTTTTCCCTTTTACTAAAATTGATGACAATTCTAAATAAAATGATACACTTAGAGCCATACTAGGAACATAATGTATTATATTGAGGTGAGGTCGATTCATACACATTAAAAATGACCTATGTATAATTTTCCTAAAGTATCAAAAATAATTCAATTTTTTTTCTTGGTTTTGAGTATGTCATTTTCACTTTGTACAAAAATTAATGTCTATTTTAAAAGAAAAGAGTCACTTGGAGTCATATGGTCACACTGTGAATCATATTGAGGTGAGGATTATTATTACACATCTCAAATGACATATGTATCATTTTACGAAATTATCAAAACAATCCAAATTAGTTTTCTCAGTTTTGAGTATATAACTTGTCTTTTTTAATAAATTGTTATTTTAAACATGAAACACACACTTAGAATCATACAGATCACATAATGTATCAGTTTTACATGAGACTAATTTTTACACATCAAAAATTATTTATGAATTTATTTTCTAAATAATCAATAAAATTTGAGCACATTTTCTTAATTTTCAACGAGTGAAACATTTTGAACTAAAATGTCTATTTTAATAATAGAAGGGACACTTTTATTCATACCAGGAACATCATTTATTGGATTCAATTAAGGCTAATTCCTATACATAAAAATATTACTTATATATCATTTTCCTAAATTATAAAAACAATTGGACTATTCTTTCTTAGTTTTGATTATGTCAAAATTAATATCTATTTCTTATAAAATGAAGCACTTGGAGTCATACCGGTAACCCTGGGTGTCAAATTGAGGTGAGAAAGTTTCATAAACAACCCAAAGTATCAAAAAATCTAAATTCCAAAGTTAAAATGATTTCTATTATCTCTATTTGTTAAACTACTGACACTTCAAATTGACTTGATGTTATTAGATGAAAAAAATTTCTCATTGTTGAATGATAGAAGAGAAAAAGAAGATCATGTTCCCATTATATCATGAGAAGTAATCACAATGTGAACATGATATTTCACAACTCTTTTTGATTTCAATAATGAAAAATGGGTTTTAGCTAATAAAATTTAACAAATATGTAGTTTTATGAGTTCAAGAAATAAAGGCAACGAAAATAAAAATAATTGTAACATTAGAAAAAAGAAATATTTTATCTCTGTTGTGTCATGTTATAGATATTTAAAAGATAAATATGTCATATCAAATGATCTTTGAGAAAAATAAGTATTATATAAGAATGATAGAAAAATTAAATTACAAATAGTAGATAAAATGATTAAAAAATTAATTAAACAAGTAATAGAAATTCATATTTGTATAGAGGTTTCATGTATTCTTGGCACATTTCATTATTTCCATTACCTAAATTTTAATATCTAAGTATAATATCAAGAAGCATGAATAACTTCGAACAGACAACTGCAACTCAAAAAAAATAATCCACTATTATAAGAAAGAAAATATTATATGAGTAATACTAAAAATAAATAAATTAACCATAAATATGATACAATACGTTTTAGTATAGAGGAAACCCATGAACATTCTAAAAGATATCAAACATGCCTTCCTAAATTAAGAGGTGTAAGATGAAGTGTCTTTTGTAGTAAATAAATAATTATTTTTTCTTATATGATTACTTTTTTATTTTTTATTTTTACCAAGGTAAAGTATTTTTACCTATATAAATTATGTTTTTCTAAAAATATAAAATAACCACTATAACTAATTTTTTTTGTTCATCATTTTTTTTGGATTTAATTAATTTAAATTTATAATCCTAATTAAATAAAATTTTAAAATAAAATATTCTGTATATTGGAAAACCAATTTCTTTAGAAAATTGATATTTTTACTTTTATTTTTTATTAATATTATAATGAATTTATTACCAATAAAATGAATATTAATATAATATTATATTTTTTTTAAACACCATTATAGTGTCATTATTTTAAATGGATCAATCTAATTTAGTAGTTCAATGTTAAAAAAATTAGTAAAACAGTTCATCAAAAATAATATTTTAATTATTATCATGGTTATCAACATTAATAATAGTAATTATATATTTATTCCCAAAAATAAGACTAGAATTATTATGTAATATGATAATATTTATTTAAAATACAATGTATATTTTTTTGGATACAATTTCAAAAGGTGATGAAAACTAATTTTTATTTTTAATTGACTAAATTATTATTTTGAATAAAATGTTATATATGTTTTAAATATTATATACATGTGTTTTATAAACACAAAAAACAATGTTTTTTGATTTATTATATATGAATTTCGATAATATAAAAGGGTTCCCAAAAAAATAATCCATTCTTCCATTATAGTAATGTAATGCAATTAAATGTTTTAGAAAAATTGCTATTTTCACTATTTTGCTACAATGTGATTATTTATAAAAAATATGAAAAATTATTCATAAGATGATATATACATCATATAATAAAAAATTTATGTTTATTTTATAAAAATTAAATTAATAATCTTTATATTAAAAAAATTATGTATATAATAAAATATGTTTCCATATGAAAGTTATCGTTACAAAAAAAATTCAATACTATAAGAGATCAAAATATGTCATGCATACCTAAAATATTGAAATCTATTTTTCAACTGTAGTTGTAAAAGATGACACACCCACTTCTAGAACTAGAAAGCATGCACCCTAGACAACACAATTTGTTCAGACTATAAGTAGTGTTTCTACAACTATAAATGATTCACCCCTATCCTATTCTGTATATAAATAAACTCTATATGAGGGAGTTTTATAGAATAAACTACTAAATACACAACTAAATTTACATATTTACTAACCAATGAAGTGTAATCAAATACCATGTAAATGTAAAAATAGAACTGTGGGGAGAAATTACATGAAAATAACCCCTTGAGGAAAAATATATTTAGGGTGATTATGGGGAGGAGGATGAAGAATTTAGTGAGGCATATAAATTTCTACTGAGGAGGGTATCAGAGATGTGGATGGGAGGTCAGATGGGGTAGAAGGGTTCTACGTCGCCACAAAGGATGTGAACCAAGCTGGGAAGAGGGAGGTTGGAGTGGGGGGGGGGGGGTCTTGGTCGCCGGTGAGGAGGGGAGATACGTGACAAGGAAAAAGAGGTTGGGGATTTATGGGGCTAGGATGAAGGGGGGGTGTCACGGGGGGTCAGGGTATCTATCTAGAAGGTCATATGTAGGATTAAGGGGAGGTGGAATGCGGGTCATGGGGTCAGGATCACCACTAGGTAATGGAGAGGTGGAAGTCAGAGGGTTGGGAGGAATGGGGGTCACGGGGTTGAGGTCACCACCGAGGAACTGAGAGGGGGAGTTCTAAGGTGTCACGAACCAACCCGGGTCGACCCGGAACCGGTCACCTGAGCTAGTCCGCAACATGGCCCGAAGAGCATTCCTTATCCCCACATGCAGCCAACTAGTGTCAGGCATCAAAATTCAATCATTGGGAATGATTCGGCCCATGAAGAAAATAAATATAGATAAATAAAAACTAATGATAAAAATAAAACTAGCAGCAGAACAAAAGTAAAACCAAACATACCTCCACGTGACCTTCCAGGTCACCTCCCAAACCTAAGGTCAACCTTTATCTAATAATGAGAAAATCTGCCAAGAAAACCTAATCAAATGAAACCTATAATTAAAAAGATAAATAGGCGTGAGCATTAAAAATGATCAGTAGGGTTTCAAAGGTAAACCACAGAATCTGTTGTCTCCTTTCTAAAAACAATACACCCACACAAGTTTGAAATACAATTATAAAAGTAGGGTTTTCACATTTGAAAATAAGAAACATGTATTTCACATTTCAAAACCCAACAAATTCTACATACCATTTTCCAAAATCATTTGTAATTTTATAAACAAAATCAAAAGGAGAATATACCAAAATTTTTCTAGAGTAAAATGAGTAAGAGTGCAAGCTGAAAATAAACTAATGTACATAAAGTAAACAAAAAATCAGAACAATCCATTAACCATGGGTGATTCTAAACATCCCTAGAAGACCCCTGGATGTACTTAGTTTTGGATCCACCTTCTGTTATATGGTGAAGCTCCTGAGTCTATAACCAACTGGCCACCCTAACTAACTAATGCAGTGGAAAATCCTGCCTGGACTAAAAAAAATCCAGAGGGTACCAACTCGTCTAATCGAGTTTGGTCAGAAACCATCACTCGATCATCTAAAAGATGCCTAGAAACCCATGGTGGTGATGATAATACTGTGTAAGTTGGAAGGCCCTTGCACGTGTGACTCGTCTCACCACATTTTCCTACTTCAAACACGGACACTTCATATGTGTTCATCCATAAAGGGTTACCATAGACAAGTGCACCCCCAAATACACATTCAATCATTTCACGTTAGCAAGGTGCCAATCGGGCAATCACACCATTTAACATTTAAACTATTTTGTAAAATGTTCAAATTTTCCAATCGAGCCTTTCGATATTTTTCAAAACCATACTTTTATAAACAGCCATACATGCAAATCACTTTAGTTCCAAACATTTGTTTTCACCATCAAAAAAGGAATCGCATTGAGTACATAGCATGAAAAACCATTTGAAAGCACCTACCATCATTTCTCTTGCATGGATATTACACTCATAAAAATAAAAATTATATTTCTAAAGATCATAAACCATATGCAAGAGCTAATAGGGCTACTCAACCAATGTTTGGTGTAAAAAACCCAACAAAAACACATAAAATGTTAAAAACAAACTTTTAAAACCATACACACCCAAATCGCTCTTGAAAGACCAAACACATGCCAACACCATTTCCCAAAACAACAAACACCACTTTTACATAAATATGGCCAAATGGGAGTTTACACCATGAATTTACCAAAGAGTGTCCATGTCCCTTTTTAAGCCATGCTGAAACACAGAAAGCATACGAAAGATCCAACAAGACCCTTGAGTTTTGAACACACACACACTCCAAGCATTTCAAAATTTTAAAAAAGGCCATTAACCCTTTCAAACACACACTAAATAATTTCCATAAAAATCCATCAAAGATTTAAAGTGACAATGCCTTTGTAAAACAAGAAAACCAATTTACCAACAACCATATAAACAACCCAACCAGTTTATAAATAGTTCTATGACAAGCTAACTAGTTTACGAACAAATTTTATAAATAGACCAAACAACTTACACAAACTAGAAAACACAATAACAACTATTTTTAACAAAGCTAACTAACTCGAAAACATTAAAGAATATTGACCAGTTAATTTGAAAAGGCATAAAGGAAGTATAAGAATTAATTAAAAACAAGAAAGAATTATTTATACTTATTTAGAAAGGAAAATGCGGATTTTCCTACCTCAATGGAATGAAAATGTGATGCTACTTCCGCTGAAGGTGGAACTGATCCTCAAGAACCTCTCACACACCTTAAAAAAATATTAAAAACTCAATACACATAACATGGACACTACGCTTTAATTAATTTGGATAAAAACACAACTCAGACGAAGAACACACCATAATGTAAAGTCTGTTCACCGGAGGGGACGCGGAAGTGCAGTGAGGGGGGGGGGGGGGGTTCGAATGCGAGTAGGACACCGGAGCAGCGGGGTGTAGGAGCATAGAGTTCGGAGCTCTGGAAAGGAGGCCTAGTCAGAGTTGTTTCTTGCAGAAGCTGGAGCGTCGGGCCGTGGGTGGCCGAAGCTGGAATAGAATGGTGCTGGGTCCTGGTGGGAAAAGGGGAGGCCAGATCATGGTAGGAGGTGTAAGGACGGAGGCCAGACAGTGACTGGATGGAGGGCCAGAACTGTAGGCCAGAGGTGCAGGATGTGGGGGCCAGTGTAGAGGTCAGTCGGGCGCTGAGAGAGGGAGGGGCGAGTGTGGAGGCCTGGGATCGGTTGGGCAGCGGGATCGCGCAGGGAGGTGTTGGGTTCTTGGCGAGCACGAAAGGGCAATAAGGGAGGGCGGTGAAGGGGGGTGAGGGGAATGGGAGATGTAGAGCGGCCAGAGGGCCGATGCGTCTAGGCATGGGGTTCATGAGAGGGGGAGTGTCACAGGTAGGAGGGGAGTGGAAAGGGGGGGATGGGAAATTAGGGTATATTTTCATTTTATAATATTAATAATAATAATAATAATAACACCAAAATAAAAATAAAAATAATAACAATATAGAGAATAATAATAATAATACTAACATTAATAAAGCTAAGAATAGAATAATAAGAATAATAATGATATCCTTTACAACATTAATATTCTTAATAATAATAATAATAATAATAACAAAAAATTATTATTATTATTATCAATCATTCTTTTAAAACTTTAAAATTTAATTGGCTTATTTATCTTATTAGGAAAATTGGGTCACTGCGCGCTCGTCAAACAACTTAACAAACTGCGTGCAAGATGTGCGCCTCAATCCACACCACTTGGGTGTCCACACAAATGCCTGGGGAGATCGCACAGATACCTCCCACCATGTGGTGACCGTGCATGGGTTCGAAGCCCGCTAATATATTAAATGAATGAAAATTTTAATCTGGGGCCCTGCCCGGGACTTGGCGCGAAATCTCAGAGCCAAAAATTAATAAAATAAAGAAAATTAAGAAGTCAGGTGTGGCATAAGGGGTGGGGAGAATGAGTGTCATGGGTTTGGTGTTTTTGAGAGGGAATAGAGAGGAAGATTTCAAAGGAATAGGGGGAAAAGGGTCACGAGGTCGAGGTTTCCGCTGGAGAACTGAGAGGAGGAGGTCAGATAGGTGGGGGGAATGGTGGCCGTGAGGTCGAGACTGATGCCAAGGAATAGAGAGAGGGATGTCAAGGGAGGGAGGGGTGGAAAGGGGTCAGGGTTGTATAGACGGTGCAGGGGATGGATAATAATTAGTGTTTTTTTAAACATTTAGCGGCAGTTTAATTAAAACTACCCCTAATTTTTAAAATAATAAAAATATAGAGGCGTTCTTATAAAATCACCACCATATTGTATTTATTTTAAACAGACTTAATTCACGGTGATTAGTAGAACAAAAAAAATAAACTACCATTAAGAAGTTCTTTTTTTTTTTTGTGATACAAGGGAAATACATGGATAAATAATTCATCTTTAATGTTTTTTTCAATCATATCTTTTTTGTTCTTATAAATAATAAATAAAAGTAAAAAAATTAACATTAAATATTTTTTTCGGAAATTAGTTTTCTCAATATTTTTTATAAAATAATTAATGAAAAAAAATTATCAAATGTTTTTTATTTTATAAAAAATATTCTCCCCAAAACATGATTTAAAAATCTTCACATTTCATTCTCAAAAGTATTAAATATTCAATAGAATATAATTGAAAAATCATATTTTTGTATTTCTAATTTGATAATTCCAAAAGGTGTATATTTTTGAAGTGTCCCTTGGAGCCCCTTATAAGTAAGTCTAAAAATGGATTTATTGATAAATGTCCTTTTTTTAATTTGTTATATTTTTAATAATTTTTTTAAAAATAAAAATAAAAAACATTTCCATACATTTTGTCCTCCTAGTAACATGTATTCTATTATAAGTGTTCAATACCACCAATTAGGATTCCCTACCGTAATGCAAAGGGAATTTTTTGAAGGTATAATGAAGGGCCATTAATTATAAAAACCAACAATTAGGGGATTTGGGAAGTCATCTATGGATCATCTGATACACTTTAAACCATATATTTTTTAAGAAATGATGTTAAAAATTATGTTCTCGTTCAATGGAATTATTCATATTCATCTAAATAAAATTATTTCACTAAACATATTATAACATATGGGTCCCAATGGGGGATCCTCACAACAAAATATCATCACCATGGGTATTCAATACATCCATTACATTCAAACCCACATCCAAAATAATTTTTCAGAAATTTTATACATTTAGGAGTTCCATATTAATAAAAAAATTGTATCGAGTGTCAAAATAATTTAAAAAAAACCACAGATTCCTGTATATTCAAAATTACCCATCATCTGTAACACCCCGAGATTTTATGAAAAATATTCTTTTAATTTCATTAATGTCTTTTGTTGTATTCTACACCAAGATTACCTTGCGCTATATGCAACACCGTATTAGCTTGCAGTATACGCAACACTATTCTTGGATCGTGTTACACACAATTTTGATAATAGTTATTCTACGCAACATTGAGTATATATATATATATATATATTAAATGTATAAATGAAATATGGTTGGATTCTGTTATACGAAACAATGAAGGATTCTTTCACAACACGCAACCCTGACTTGGCTTGCATTACACGCAATCACGACCTTCCTCGATAGCGTGTGTTGTACGCAATACCGGGTTTTAATAAACAATGTTATATTATTATAATATTGTCATGAACTAGCCGTTATGAATAGTATTAACTAAATTTTGAATTTTATAACATTATTATTCATCTTACACATTTCTAGAACATGGTATAAGAACAAAATAAATTTTTCGGGTAAAAAAAGTATTTTTCAAAAAATGCAGTTTTACCGCCTTTTGATGGAGCACCCACTTTAAATATAGTTTTTGACATGTTTATATGTTCAATTTGATAAAATAATATTCTTCTTTTGAATCAGGATGTAAAAATTTACATTAGATAAATTTTTGATATTTTTCCGATAACTTTCATATTTTAATGAATAGTAAAAAACACGCTATATTTTAATTAAAAACAACTTTTTTCATCGTAATATATTATGTGGTTAAATTATAATATTGAATGGTTTTAAAGTATATTTAGAATATATTTTTACCACTTAATATAATGTTGGTCATTGGACAAAATTTTACAATTAAACTGAACATAAACAAGTGTCAATCTTTTGATAGTTATTATCTCTTAAAAACACGCTTTTTGTTTTGACAGCGGGAATTAATTTTAAATTAATTTCTGCCACTTCTGTGTTTTGAATTTAGAAAAATGGATTCCATATTTGGAATCAGGATGTTCAAATTGTGTAAATAGGTAACTTTTATTTTTAGACATTTTGAATAATTACTGCGGTAAATATTTTATTTACCATGGGTAAGGGTAAATCCGGTAAATAAGGGTTAAAAAATAATATTATAATAATATTAAATTACCCTAAAACGTGTCTTAACCACATTGGTTGATACATGGTCGACCATGGGCATCTTTGGGTCGATTTTGGGACCCCATTGATCCACTTGTAAGTGATAATGACACTTTATTTTAATTAAGTTAAAATGAATACAAAATTGACACAAGCATATATCTTTTAGAAAAACAATTGTTACATAGGGTTATATATGTTTGATTTTAGATTATAAATATTCATCAGAAAGATAAAACGATTTCCTACATAATGGTATTTTATTTGTAATTTTTAGACTTTAAATAATTTAATTTATTTAGGACACAATGATGATGCAGTAATTATCTTATTAATGAAATATTGACATAATTGATGTTATAAACACCAAAATAAATGTAATTTGAGACTTTTTATGAATTCCACTAATTTTCTAGGTTACTATGATATATTAATGTTGATTTAATTAACTTTCTTCGAACATTTAATTCTGTTATGACTTTCACAAAAATCATATATCAAATAGTGTCAAAATTGACACAAAATAGTTTTTAAATCAAATATTATATTATTAATTGTTATTTTATTCCTAAAAATCTAAGGTTCGGCCAAATGACTTAGATAAGGGTATATATATTAATAATAAACAATTTCGGGTTCGTTTGGCATGTTATTGTAAGTGTATTAACCATATAGTGAAAGAAAACAAAAAGACACGGTAAAAGTTAAATTATTTAACTTAGAGTTAAATCTAATTGATAAGGTTAAAATAATACCATAAACTTGTCTAAATCCTATTGGTTGATGGGATTTCGACCCCTCCCCACCTTATCTTCGAAATAAGACCCTTTGGAACCATTATAAACCGATTTTGACTTTAATATAAAATAATATTTTGAGATATTCCTAAGGTGCCCCTCTCCTCCCTTATAAAAGGACACCTCCTCCCCCTCCTCCTCACACCAATTTGAGCACTCAAGCTCGGCCAACCCCTGCCAAAATCCCTTCTCCACTTCCCTAGCAACATCCTAGAGGTTCTGGTATTCCTCAAAGACCAATTCTAGTGCCCTAAGAGGAGGTCTCAAAGAGGCACTTCAAAGAAGAGGTAATTACCGTTACCAATTCTTTCATCTTTATTTCTTCTTCCACTTCTTCTTCTTAGGTTGTTTAATTATGAAGTAATAACATCAGTATCACTCATATACTGATATGTTATTATAAGTATGAAACAACCCTATTTCACCATCTATCCATCCTACGGAAAAAGAAATCACCGTGCGTGCGTACGTACGGAATACCGTCTCCACGACGTGGTGTAATCTATTTTCCACCACCACCTTACATGGATGGGTATAATGGTGTAAAGAATAACAATACATAGTTATTACAACATCACATTGATTATGATATATTGTATAATCCACTCCAATTCAATTCAATATTTATAGAAATGACATCATCGCTCGTGCGTACGTACGGACTACCGTCTCCACGACGCGATGAGATTCATTCTCCATGTTAACCATTTAAGAATGATTATAATGTATATATAAGAAATAATAATGAAATATATGACATTATAAAGCTACTGGATTTATGTATATATATACATATGTATGTCATCAACTTACTTCCATTTCAAGACAATAAGGAAAGAAAAACAGCGTTCATGCGTACGTACGGACTACCGTCTCCATGAACGGTGTTTTTCATTTTATTTATCTATCTATTATATATATATATATACTGAATATATATGATATATAAATAATATTTTATATTCTGGAAGTAAGTAAATCATGATATAAGTAATAATGATGTCAAGAACAACAAGTCAAAACACCTACGATAAATGAAATGATTTTACCCAAAACGCTTCTTTAACATGGAATTTACAAAAGAACAGGTAATATAATGTCATAAGTGAACCATATATGATATCATAACAATGAATATGATTCTGTAATAAGTAAATGACATTATTTAAATCATTATACCGGAGGTTCGGACAAATACGAAGCAAATTGGACCTAAGGTAAGGGAAATATCACAATCTCATTTTTATCCGAGATTGTTTATTCGTAAGTATTTACTGGGGTGTATTTTATCATCCACATCCATGTTACCTCAATATGTAATATTGTTTCCATCCACTTGCAATAGTTTAAATCCAATTTTACCCTTAGTTGAGCTTTTAGTAAAGAATATGAAAGGAATCTTTTGTCGTTTTTCCGTACGAGGTACTTTTTGACTTTTCCGACAAAAGTACGAAGAATGTTTTTTTTAACTTATACGGCATGAACGGATTTATACTGTTTTATAAAGCCTTATTTTCATGAAGCTTCCTATAAAATATTTCATGAATATTTTCAATAAAATCTCTTTCTTTTAAAATTGCATGATGTTTTGTGAAAAGAAATTGATTTTGAAGAAGAAAGGATATTTTCCTCAAGAATTCAATTCAAGTGTTTTATCAAAATTATTTTCCATCTAAGATAATAAAGGGTTCTGTTTCTATCCATATTTTTACATTGATTTGACTATGTTGTGATGGAATTATGTTTATGAATTCCTTTATCTTATATGAATTGATTTATGATGTCATGATGTTTCAAGAATCCCATTTTTGTTACATGTGTTATGTGATGATGTATGTTTTATGATTATGTGGCACACATAAGAAAGGATTCATTATAAGATGGGTGGGACCTATATCTCCCTCCAATGCATTGGGTAAAGATTTTATATCTCATGAGATAGACATGGCTGAAATGGTAGGTTATACCGGTTCAGTGAAACATGACTGAAACGAGGGTTACTCGATTCAGAAAGGGACTTTGTCCACTAAGATAGTCTTGGCAATGAGTTTTGACTAACAAGAAATGATTTTCTATGATTATTTGTGTATGCCACAAAGTTTCATGTTTTATGTTATGATTATTGAGATTACATTTCACTTCTATGATATATCCCATGTTATGATATTATGAGCTCTTTTGCAGGTTAAGATTTCCAAAAGCTATGTATATGATGTGATTGATTTTTCTTTTATTTACCCTTAATGAGCATTTGAGCTCACCCTTTTATGTTTTCTTTTCCCCAGGATATAAAGAAAGGTTTTAGGTATAAAAAAGGGATGACCTTTATGGGAGATATTGAAGAACTTTCACCACGATTAGAAGATTACGTTCCGAGTTTCCAAAGACACTAAACTATTACGATCCTTTAGTGTGTGTTTTTGTTATGTACTAAGTATTCCGCAAATGTAATGTAATGTCCATGTACGTCAAGCTTCGGGTCTCTACAGTTGGTATCAGAGGAAATGTTTGGTCAACCTTTGGAAACTAGGATGCGAAAACGTTAGTGAGATCCCTAGAGATATTTATAAGGTATGTCTAGGGATGTCCCTAAGGATAAGAATACGTATAGGATATAGTCCTAGAACTATGGTAACGATCTTAGAATTTAACCTAAGATGTTAGATATTGAAGTTACTCTCCCTTTATTATGATTTTTGCCTCTCACACTATTCTTTTTGGGTTTTAGAAAATGGCTGGAAACAAGATGATTCACGATAATGGAGAATATGATGGACAATGGAATGATATTCTTCATAATTAAATGGGATTTGGAAGTACAAACATCATTATTATGCCGAATCAGCAATCTCATAATATGATCAATAAAGTAAAATTTGGTAAGTTTCCTGACTCGGCTAATAAGAGAAAGATGGAGTTTCATGATGATCATAGAGGAAAGAAAGTTCAATTTTCCCTATGTAAATCATGTGGGAAGAGGCATCAAGGAGAATGTTTCAAAGGAACTGGAAGATGCTTTGGGTGTGGAAAAGAAGGACACAAAGCAAGTAAGTGCAATGGAAAAGGTTCAGTTAACACCATGGATGAGGATAATGGTATTGCTACGACATCAACAATGGTTAAATGTTTTAAATGTGGAATGTACGGACATTATGCAAACCAATGACCTAAGGGAAAGTCTCATGAAGAGAATCAGTATGGTCGTATGGGTAGTATTTATGTTGATGATGATGAAGAGACTACAAATGATATGTGAGATGAAGGAATTGTTGAAGCTCGGTCAATGGTTTAAGAAGGTAGTGGAATGATTACATGTTTATCAAGTGTAATGTTGTATAAAGAATCTCATGGTACTATGGAATAAAGAGACATCTAATGATTGATACATTGTTGTCTTTCCTTGAGTTTTGAAAGTGTGTGATTAATGCAACCAGTATCCATGAAAGGTTATTCAGATATTTTTGGAAATAAGATGATATGCGCATAATGAAGGGATAAAGAGAAAATTAAATGTTTGATAGTATTCATGAGCTCATGATTGATATAAGGACTAAGTGATATCATGGTTTGAGTATATAGAATTTTGAGGATTTTGGTATGTGAAAAGTGTTAACTTTTAACTGCATTCATGTTTTCACTATGGTTCAATGGGTATTCAAGAAAATATATGATTAAGGACTTTGAATGTTTGGAATGTGACCAACATAACATATCTTATGTTATATGGGGATCAACGATGGTATTAAATCTCTGGTAATCGTTTTCACTATGTTATGAGAATGGACTGCAGTATTATGGATAAGCCTAAAGATTGGAATGGATTATGTTGGACATAAGTTAGTATTGTTTAAGGATAGAAGATTGTCGATATTATTGATGGGATGTTATAGTAACGTAGTTTTAGAAAAAGGGACAACCTGCAGGATGGGCGACAACCCATCGCTTCGGACAAGGCTGTAGGAATCGAACCCACAACCGAAGTGCGACTGGCCTTTATCGCCTACCACTGACCTACAGGAAGTCCCTGTTTAGTAGAAACTAGTTTTATTATATTAAGCAGTATGATATATGAAGTATAAGTCCATTTTAGGAACCATATATGATTAATCTCACTATAGATCTACTTATGCATATAATTTTTGCTAACCTTTTGTTTGAGACAGATGGAATGACCCATCATTCTATCACATGATCTGCTAACACTTCACGAATAACAAATTCAACTTCAAGAGATGAAGTGGAGATTGTTCAAGGCACGAACAACAATGAGATTGTACCAAAATAATGTAAGTATTTATTCTAATTCAAAATTTTCAACTTTAGGGAAATGATATTGAAAACCAAAAATGTTGTCCTAGTGATCTTATATCTGATGAATCGGATGGTACCTTAGATCGTCACAAATTTATGGCTTTGTGATTGCTAGCTTTTCCATAGCCATGTTCTCTACCACTCTCCATCAGAACATGATTGTTAGATTTCTCTTCCATATCCATATTTTCACCTATGTGGAAACCCAGTGATTAGTTTATTTGGGTAACCGTTACGTTTCATACTTTTGTTTTTAAAGATAAGTTTTGGTATTTTTTTTACGATGTGGGTTTCTATCAAAGAAACTTTCGAATAGTAAACCATTTATAATCCCGACGAATTTCGAGGGCGAAATTCATTTTAAGGGGGGTAGAATGTAACACCCCGAGATTTTATGAAAAATATTCTTTTAATTTCATTAATGTCTTGTGTTGTATTCTACACCAAGATTACCTTGCGCTATACGCAACACCGTATTAGCTTGCAGTATACGTAACACTATTCTTGGATCGTGTTACACACAATTTTGATAATAGTTATTCTACGCAACATTGAGTATATATATATATATTAAATGTATAAATGAAATATGGTTGGATTCTGTTATACGAAACAATGAAGGATTCTTTCACAACACGCAACCCTGACTTGGCTTGCATTACACGCAATCACGACCTTCCTCGATAGCGTGTGTTGTACAAAATACCGAGTTTTAATAAACAATGTTATATTATTATAATATTGTCATGAACTAGCCGTTATGAATAGTATTAACTAAATGTTGAATTTTATAACATTATTATTCATCTTACACATTTCTAGAACATGGTATAAGAACAAAATAAATTTTTCGGGTAAAAAAAGTATTTTTCAAAAAATGCAGTTTTACAGCCTTTTGATGGCGCACCCACTTTAAATATATTTTCTGACATGTTTATATGTTAAATTTGACAAAATAATATTCTTCTTTTGAATCAGGATGTAAAAATTTACATTAGATAAATTTTGATATTTTTCCGATAACTTTCATATTTTAATGAATAGTAAAAAACACGCTATATTTTAATTAAAAACAACTTTTTTCATCGTAATATCTTATGTGGTTAAATTATAATATTGAATGGTTTTAAAGTATATTTAGAATATATTTTTACCACTTAATATAATGTTGGTCATTGGACACAATTTTACAATTAAACCGAACATAAACAAGTGTCAATCTTTTGATAGTTATTATCTCTTAAAAACACGCTTTTTGTTTTGACAGCGGGAATTAATTTTAAATTAATTTCTGCCACTTCTGTGTTTTGAATTTAGAAAAATGGATTCCATATTTGGAATCAGGATGTCCAAATTGTGTAAATAGGTAACTTTTATTTTTAGACATTTTGAATAATTACTGCGGTAAATATTTTATTTACCATGGTTATGGGAAAATCCGGTAAATAAGGGTTAAAAAATAATATTATAATAATATTAAATTACCCTAAAACGTGTCTTAACCCCATTGGTTGATACATGGTCGACCATGGACATCTTTGGGTCGATTTTGGGACCCCATTGATGCACTTGTAAGTGATAATGACACTTTATTTTAATTAAGTTAAAATGAATACAAAATTGACACAAGCATATATCTTTTAGAAAAACAATTGTTACATAGGGTTATATATGTTTGATTTTAGATTATAAATATTAATTAGAAAGATAAAAAGATTTCCTACATAATGGTATTTTATTTGTAATTTTTAGACATTAAATAATTTAATTTATTTATGACACAATGATGATGCAGTAATTATCTTATTAATGAAATATTGACATAATTGATGTTATAAACACCAAAATAAATGTAATTTGAGACTTTTTATGAATTCCACTAATTTTATAGGTTACTATGATATATTAATGTTGATTTAATTAACTTTCTTCGAACATTTAATTCTGTTATGACTTTCACAAAAATCATATATCAAATAGTGTCAAAATTGACACAAAATAGTTTTTAAATCAAATATTATATTATTAATTTTTATTTTATTCCTAAAAATCTAAGGTTCGGCCAAATGACTTAGATAAGGATATATATATTAATAATAAACAATTTGGGGTTCTTTTGGCATGTTATAGTAAGTGTATTAACCATATAGTGAAAGAAAACAAAAAGACACGGTAAAAGTTAAATTATTTAACTTAGAGTTAAATCTAATTGATAAGGTTAAAATAATACCCTAAACTTGTCTAAATCCTATTGGTTGATGAGCTTTCTACCCCTCCCCACCTTATCTTCGAAATAAGACCCTTTGGAACCATTATAAACCGATTTTGACTTTAATATAAAATAATATTTTGAGATATTCCTAAGGTGCCCCTCTCCTCCCTTATAAAAGGACACCTCCTCCCCCTCCTCCTCACACCAATTTGATCACTCAAGCTCGGCCAAACCCTGCCAAAATCCCTTCTCCACTTCCCTATCAACATCCTAGAGGTTCTGGTCTTCCTCAAAGACCAATTCTAGTGCCCTAACAGGAGGTCTCAAAGAGGCACTTCAAAGAAGAGGTAATTACCGTTACCAATTCTTTCATCTTTATTTCTGCTTCCACTTCTTCTTCTTATTTTGTTTCATTATGAAGTAATAACATCAGTATCACTCATATACTGATATGTTATTATAAGTATGAAACAACCCTATTTCACCATCTATCCATCCTACGGAAAAAGAAATCACCGCGCGTGCGTACGTACGGAATACCGTCTCCACGCCGTGGTGTAATCTATTTTCCACCACCACCTTACATGGATGGGTATAATGGTGTAAATAATAACAATACATAGTTATTAAAACATCATATTGATTCTGATATATTTTATAATCCACTACAATTCAATTCAATATTTATAGAAATGATATCATCGCTCGTGCGTACGTACGGACTACCGTCTCCACGACGCGATGAGATTCATTCTCCATGTTAACCATTTAAGAATGATTATAATGTATATATAAGAAATAATAATGAAATATATGACATTATAAAGCTACTGGATTTATGTATATATATACATATGTATGTCATCTACTTACTTCCATTTCAAGACAATAAGGAAAGAAAAACAGCGTTCATGCGTACGTACGGACTACCGTCTCCATGAACGGTGTTTTTCATTTTATTTATCTATCTATTATATATATATATATACTGAATATATATGATATATAAATCATATTTTATATTCTGGAAGTAAGTAAATCATGATATAAGTAATAATGATTTCAAGAACAACAAGTCAAAACACCTACGATAAATGAAACGATTTTACCCAAAACGCTTCTTTAACATGGAATTTACAAAAGAACGGGTAATATAATGTCATAAGTGAACCATATATGATATCATAACAATGAATATGATTCTGTAATAAGTCAATGACATTATTTAAATCATTATACAGGAGGTTCGGACACATACGAAGCAAATTGGACCTAAGGTAAGGGAAATATCACAATCTCATTTTTATCTGAGATTGTTTATTCGTAAGTATTTACTGGGGTGTATTTTATCATCCACATCCATGTTCCCTCAATATGTAATATTGTTTCCATCCACTTGCAATAGTTGAAATCCAATTTTACCCTTAGGTGAGTTTTTAGTAAAGAATATGAAAGGAATCTTTTGTCATTTTTCCGTACGAGGTACTTTTTGACTTTTCCGACAAAAGTACGAAGAATGTTTTTTTTAACTTATACGGCACGAACGGATTTCTACTGTTTTATAAAGCCTTATTTTCATGAAGCTTCCTATAAAAGATTTCATTAATATTTTCAATAAAATCTCTTTCTTTTAAAATTTCATGATATTTTGTGAAAAGAAATTGATTTTGAAGAAGAAAGGATATTTTCCTCAAGAATTCAATTCAAGTGTTTTATCAAAATTATTTTCCATCTAAGATAATAAAGGGTTCTGTTTCTATCCATATTTTTACATTGATTTGACTATGTTGTTATGGAATTATGTTTATGAATTCCTTTATCTTATATGAATTGATTTATGATGTCATGATGTTTCAAGAATCCCATTTTTGTTACATGTGTTATGCGATGATGTATGTTTTATGATTATGTGGCACACATAAGAAAGGATTCATTATAAGATGGGTGGGACCTATATCTCCCTCCAATTCATTGGGTAAAGATTTTATATCTCATGAGATAGACATGGCTGAAATGGTAGGTTATACCGGTTCAGTGAAACAGGACTGAAACGAGGGTTACTCGATTCAGAAAGGGACTTTGTCCACTAAGATAGTCCTGGAAATGAGTCTTGACTAACAAGAAATGATTTTCTATGATTATGTGTGTATGCCACAAAGTTTCATGTTTTAAGTTATGATTATTGAGATTACATTTCACTTCTATGATATATCCCATGTTATGATATTATGAGCTCTTTTGCAGGTTAAGATTTCCAAAAGCTATGTATATGATGTGATTGATTTTTCTTTTGTTTACCCTTACTGAGCATTTGAGCTCACCCTTTTATGTTTTCTTTTCCCCAGGATATAAAGAAAGGTTTTAGGTAGAAAAAAGGGATGACCTTTATGGGAGATATTGAAGAACTTTCACCACGATTAGAAGATTACGTTCCGAGTTTCCAAAGACACTAAACTATTACGATCCTTTAGTGTGTGTTTTTGTTATGTACTAAGTATTCCGCAAATGTAATGTAATGTCCATGTACGTCAAGCTTCGGGTCTCTACATTATCAGTGTTAAAAAATATAAAAAACATTATTTTATTATCAGTAATAAGTAAGATCAATAATAAAGTTACCATTTATTAGTGATGATAAACTAGAAATCATTGAAATTTATTTCTTAGTAGGGATAAATTCACCCTTCATCAGTACTTTTTTCAGCACAGATAAATGATTCCCTCTATCAGTACTTTTTAGAATTGATAATGAATACATGGAATAATATATATATATATATATATTTGATTTATATAAAAATAATTATATATATTTATATAAATACCACATATAATTAAATTTAAACTTATTTATAATTATATACATAATTATAATCATATATATATATAGTATAATATAGAATATAGTAATATGAACTTTATAAATAAATATATAAATGCATTAAATATAGTTCATATTTAAATTTATATATCTATTTTTGAATTATATAATTTATAATACAAATATATATATATAATACATATGTGTTTGTTTATAGTATACTTATATATTTATACTTATATGTATTTATAAATTTACATTTTGGATGAAATACACACACACACAATGCTTAGTTTGTATATATATTTTTTATATTCATATTTATATATTCTCAAAAATGATTTATATAATATATATGTATATATAATAAATATATAATCATTTATACTTTTATTCTTTTACACTGATTTAGAATTATATATAAAATTATGACGACATATACACACATACATTATAAAATATAGTTATACAGACTTTATAAATAAATATATAAACACATTAAATAGAGTTCTTATATAGAATTATTTATTTATATTCATATTATCTAACTTACAATATGTGTATATATATTTACACTATGTGTCCTGACCCGCAGTTGAGCAGTACTGCCCACTGGCCTCAACACTTGACAACCCATTGGGGAATTTCTGGGCGGTAACGTAGACGGTGATGTAGGCACAAAATGTCGTAGGGTGACACATGAATGATGACACAAAGAGACTGATATAAGAAGGGTTTCCATACCCAATTTGATGATGATGTAGTATAGGGCCTTAGGGCCATGTAATGGGATTTCAATTCCATTGGTCCTTCAAGACATTAATTATAATAAAAAAGGTTTACATGGTGTTTGTCATTCCTTGTGGGCATGGATAAGGCTTAACCAACTAGGGTGTCTGAGTGTGTATTTGCTTGGTTGGTTTTATTCCCCTCTGCATATATTAAATAAGTATATATTTACAATACACTATACACACAAACAAACACATATATATTTATAATCATATGTATGTATATTTATATATATTTAAATATATAATTATATATTATAAATCATATCAATAAATAAATATAAAAATTTTGATATTGAAAATGTATATTCAAAAATATAATTAATTTTGAAAAAGTTTATTATCATATATACTTTTAGAATTTATACAAAAAAATGATTATATTAATAAAATAAAATATTTAACAATGTATTTAAATACATTGAAAAATATATATATGAACTTATAATATATGAAGAATTATTTTAGTAAATATAAAAATGAAAATATATTTACTTAAGTTTATTTAATTTAATATATGTAAATAAATTTAAATAAATAAATATATATATATATTAATTTAATTGTTCAATATGGATTGATATTTTATAAAAATCAATGTATGATAAAAGAAAATAAAATAATTCAAAAATGAGGAACCCAAATATATATATATATATATATAATATGCATGTATTTGTATGTATGTATGTGTGTATGTTTGTATTTATGTATGTATATATATGTATGTATGTATATATGGATATATTTGTATGTATATATGTATATCTTTATGCACTTTTGTATATATCTATGTTTGTATGTATGTGTATGTATGTATGTTTGTATATATGTATGTTCATGCATGTGTATGGAAGGTTATGTATTTGTATATATGTACATATATGCATGTGTGTGAAAATGTATGTATATGTTTATGAACGTATGTGCATGTGCATATATGTATGAGTATTTTTATGTGTATGTATATATGCATGTTCACGTATGTGTATATGTATGTGTATTTTTATGTATGTAATAGTCTGTGTATGTGTATGTATGTCTTTGTTATGTATGTTGTGTATGCACATGTGAGTGTGTGTTTGCATGTATGTGTATGTGTAGGTTCGTGTGTGTATGTGTGTGCATATTTTTTGTGTATTCCTATGTACGTGTATTTATATGTATGAGTATATATATGTGTGTATGTATATATGTGGGAGTAGACTGATTATGCAAGGGTCACCATAGGATCAAAAGGTGGAGTGAATCCATCGGCCTCATTTCTCTCCATTCGGGTAGCGATGCCCTAGGTCGATGGCGGAGCCTCCGCCATCCCCCCTCCTCCCCTGGAGCGAGGTGATGATCTTCTTGTCCCTTCAACCCATCCACCTCCTTTCCTCCTCTTCTCTAACAGAGAATACCTTTCTTCTTTCCCTATTATTGATCTCAACCCTAAGGTTCGTGGTCTTTACCATGGATTACCACAACTTTCTCTCTCAACTTTGGAGATTTCGAAGGCTTTACCTCTTCATCATCTTACTTTGGTGGATCGATTCAGTTGACGCAGGCCCTCAGTTGACTCCTTTCACAGGTATGTTTGTGGATCTTGGGGTCTTTAGGACCGTGCGGTCATGGGTCTCCTCGACAAATGGCATATAATGGTTCTCTTTTAATTTGAAGATGATTTGATCCTTTCTTGGTCCAGATCCCTGAGAGTATGCAACGGATGCCCCTTTTATCTCTTCCGTTGGTCGTTCAAATTGTACATGGAACGTTTTACTCCAATGATGGCATTGTGAGTAAGGATCCCAAACCTTCCACTACCCTTACAAAATCCCTCTATTTTACACATGATAGGTAACATAGTAGGATAGTTTATGTGATATGGTAGTCAGACTACTTGTCTATTTCACCCGATCTCATTTTGAATTTGCGTTGAAGTCGATGTGTCCAAACCACCAGTGGAGTGGGTTTGGGTCGATGCTGGGGAAGAAGTTAGATGGAAGAAAGACTTTGTTTTCAAATCCTGTAATGAGTTTTTCTTGTCCTATAAACTCTTTGAATATTCATACCGATATTACCATCGAGGACCTATGAAGTATCCTATTCTAGAGGCCCCCTCGGTGAACCATTTGTGTAGTATAGAGCCAGTAAATACTAATATCCTGAAGGAGGTAAGGTTGACCAATCCTATGGTGGCTGATATTTTCAATAGGTTGAGGAATGATTTTTTGGGATGTATACTGGATGAACAGCCTGTTCCAGGGTCAGCAGTTACAAGTAACACTGATCCTTTGAAATATGAGTCTGCCATGTATTTGTACATAGATGTTTTTTGGATTGGACACGGGCTAGAAGAAGTGAAAAAAAGGAGCTTAATTTCCAGATGCGGGAGCTACAAGGAAAACTGGGGTAGTGGGTGAAAGCTGAGGGAAGAGAAAACCAGAAGTTGACCTTGTCTATAATTAACATTAACAAAAAATTTTATGGGTTGGATTCTGATACACCTGATCAGGAGTCCAAGGGCGCAGGGTGTATCTTAGGGCTAGAGTCATGGGTGGAGAGAGTGATGGACCACTTTCGGGGGATAGTTAAAAGGAAGGAAGAAGGCTCTACATCCCAAGAAGTAAGTAGGGACAAAAAGAGATCATGGATCTGAGTAGTTGCATTGTGAGAAAGAGGGGGAAATCCAATGGCCGTAATGATTAATCATATCTTCCAAGACCTATAGAGATAAGGTCAATTAAAAAAGGAGGTCCAAAAAATATGTATTATGAATCTTCCAAAATGGAATAGATGAAGGAGAAAAACTTGAAAAGTGTGAGTGGGAGTGGAACAATTGAAAGCTGCTTCTCTAAAGATCAAGATCGAGGGAAAGAGGTTGGTATGGCCAAAGTTTCTCAGCTCCATTAAGATGTTATGTATCTTAATTCCCCTATAAATATGGCTCAGTGGTCATATGGAAATATGGATGACATTGGGGAAGCCCCATTAATTAATACGGATGGATCATAGTGGGATGCTGAGACAATGATTTTTTAAAACCCATGGGATCTTCTCATGCACTCTGAGGAAGAGGTGTTAGAGAAGATCATTATCATTCAAGCATCTAAGGAAGATGCATAGAGGATAAATGGGAGACCATTTCAAGTGGAGTTAACCACATAAAAAAAGATTGGATCATCAAGAAACATTTATTCTTGACCAGAGGTTTTAATGAAAATAAGATAACAGTGGAAAATTTCATGTAGGCATGGGATAAATTGGTCACTCAATTTGAAGATGCCATTAAAGAAGATCTGGTTAAACATCTATCAGCTATTTCTTGGAAATTAAATAGGTAGGACGCATCTTCTTGTTTTAAGTTTTTTTAACAACTTGGTCATCTATTAGAATGTTAGATGTTCTCAGTTGTACTTGTAGGTTTCACACTTTTTCTATAAAAGTGTTTTATAATAAAAAATTAACTTTCAGGTTAGGTATATATGTGAATGTATATGTATATGCGTATATATATGTGTATGTGTATGTATGGATTTGTAAGTTTATGTTAATGTAGGTTTATATATGTGTATGTAAGTGTAAGAATGGTTATGGATGTGTATGTATGTAGGTATGTGCATTTATATGCATATATGTGTATGTGCATGTATATGCATATATGTGTATGTGCATGTGCATGAGAATGTATACATGTGTATGTACATATCTGTGTGTTTGTCTGAAAATTTATGTCTACATAAGTGTATGTATATATGCATGTGCATGTATATGTGTATGTACATGTTTGTGTATGCATGTGTATTCATGTGTATGTCTGTCTATATGTATATACATATGTATGTGCATGAATGTCCAATAATAATAATTTATGTCATCAAAATTTAATTAATCTAATATTATATATATATATATATACATATGCATTATATAAAAAAAATATATATGTATATGAAAATGGGGTTTGGTATAGTGGTAAACTCCCCATAATACTACATCAAGGTTGGGGGTTCAAAATCCTTTAGGCGTATGTTGCTTTAGGATTGGCAGAACTATAGCACCAATGACACATTATTGGTGGTGGCCATAGTAGTGGGAACTGTAGTGGTGGCAGTATTATAGCAGCCTCAGTACTATAAAAGTATTATTCACTAAAGGGTCCATTAACAGAAAAATATAGGCTTTCAATCCATGAAATGAGATTTAATATCTTCTAGGCCTACGAGACATGTAATGGGTCTCATTTCACCAAAAAAGAGGTGCTTTTATCAACAAAAAAGTAGTTTTGACTTCAACTTATATATATGTGTGTGTGTGTGTGTGTCTATGTGTGTAATATATCATTATTTAATTTAAATCATTATAAAAAATTATTTATTTTTTTCAATAGGATGTTTATTGTAAATATTTTATATTGAAATATAATTTTTAATATTTATTCATTTTTAATATTTTTTTAATTTATATAAATAAATTTTTTCTTTTCATTATAATATTTTCTCAATTTATTCATTTTATATTAAATATTATTAATTTTCAATAACATTTCATTTAATACATTAATTAATTTATCAATATTTTTTCATTTTTAATATTTTTTAATTGATATAAATAATATTTTTTAATATTTTTTAATATTTATTCCTTTAATATTTTGTAATTTATTCATTTTTAATATTTATTTATATATTTTTATTTTGTAATAATAAGTATTTTTAATATTTTTTAAATTTAATTTATTAATATTTATCCCTTTTCATTTTAATATTTTCTTTTTTAAATCTTTAAACATTAATTATTTATTCATTTTTAATTTGTTATTTATTATAAATATATTTCTATTTAAATGTTATTTTTAATATTCATTGATTTTTTGATAATATATAATCAATTTAAGTATATTTTTTTAAATTTATTTAATCTATATTATTTAATCAATATTTAATATTTTTATAATTTACTCATGTTTATTTATCATATTTTATTCATTTTTAATATTTATTCAATTACCAATTTTCATAAATTTTTAATATTTATTCGTTTAATTTTTTTATAATTTATTCATTTATAATCATTTTCATTTTTAATATTTATTAATTTAACATTTATTATTTTATTATTTTTTATTAATTAGTATTTTTTTAAATATGTCTATAAATTTTACTAATAATGTAATTAATTATTGTTTTAATATACATATAATTAAGTATATATACAATCAATATTTAATTATTTTCAATCATAATATTATTGTAAATATTTTACATTTAAATTTTTTAATATCTATTCACCTCACATACAAATTTTTAATTCAAAATAACTTTTATAGAAAAAGTGGGAAACCACACAAGTCAAAATAAAGGTTCATTAAACACAGAAAAAACTCACAAAATAATTAAAGACGAGACTATGGTTATTGGAATTTGACACCGTATATAACTTCTAATGAAGTGTAGTTAAAGGCATATCTCGATTATCTTCAAAAAGATATTCAAAATAATTGGACAGCCGGTCCCATGTAAGGATATATTCCTCCTAAATGATCTTCCATTTGTTAATTTCTTGAGCCAAAATGAAGTATTTTAATTGATCCATAGCCTTTGGTCATCATTGGTATCAACTTGAATCATTCTATCATATATTATATTGAGCTCATCCTTTGGAGCATTAATCTGAATCACTTAATCGAACATTTCTTCCTCAGAATGAAAAATGAGATCCAAACATTTTCCTTTTTCTTCTTGTAATTATCTATTATTAAATTTAAATCATCAATAGGCACTGATTCCAAGTCCAACCCAACAACCTCACATTCAAGTGACCTGTTATTCCCACATAGAGCTTTCTCACCTAACTTGCCAGGCTCTTGATTATCAACAACAAAAATAGTTATTCGGACGACCCTATTCTTATCCCACCTTTATTTTTTTACTTGGGGATCTAGTTACAATAGTTTTTTGTAGATTCAAGTAATCTTTGTGAGGTATTGTTTTTTATGTATTCATTTTATCATTTACTCAATTATTTATCTGTACTAAATTTAACATAGATAAAATAAATATTTATCAATTCTAAAAAAGTAAAGATACTTTGTACAAGTGGGTTTTAAGAGTTAACCAAGTATTTTATTTATTAGTGCTAAATTTATCAATGATAATTTTAGATATTATTCACAATATTTGATTAGTGCTGATAAAACCCTTTCCCTCTTATAAAAAAACTTTATTTGATCATATATCTCACTTGTGGAATTCATTTTATTATGGAATAAAACACTTAATGTGACTATTTTGAATATTTTGGATGAATCTATAACCATAAAACCAACTTTATGTTTTTAAGAACGTATTTTTAAGTATTTCTCACCTATCATGTTTGAGCTTTTGTTTTTCTTCTTCTTGACCAAAATGGAGTGCACTGAACTAGAAGCATTTTAATAGGATTCTCATTTTGAGTTGAAGGAATGGTAGTTTAAAATATTGTTATAAATAATAATTGGACATACTAGAAAAAGATACCCCTTTTCTTGTAAAATAAGGTGAAAAATTAAGGTATTATGATATAAATTGGGAAACAACTAAAAAAGATCACAATCCCCTTAGGACGTCCTATCATGACCTAACATCCATAGATATGAACCAAATCATATAACCCCTTAGTTATCCTATAATAAATTGTTTTCCTTCAAGAAAACCACATTATATTACCAATAGTGGTAACTTATTAGAAAAATGACTATCCTCATAAGACAACACATGTTCTTTCAGTGTGCTTTTTCCTCACTCACAAACACCCTAAAAAAAATTTCTAGAGGTCACCCATCCCGACACTGCTCAAAGACAACAACACATAACTGTGGCATTATTATCAGATATAATCACAAAAATAAAGGTTAATATTATTGATATGGATTTTATTTTTTTACTTTTATGTCTCACATTTCCATGAGTATTACATATTCCTTTTAGAAAATTAATATGCAGATGTAATTAGTGATTTAACCTCTTTTTATAAACATATTCCTTTTTATTTCTTTAAGATGTGTACTTTTTTTGACGAAATTAAATGTTTTTATAATTTAAATCATTAGTTATTGATAATAAAATTTTTATGTTTTTTTGAATATTTATCAGTTAATGTATAATTTTTAGAGTCATATTCTCTTTTGGATTTTAATATTCTATTTTATTTTTTTGAATAATTTCAATAAATTTGTATTATTGTTCGGATTCTAAAATTGTTGTCATCATAATTTTGAGTTTGAATCATGAAATTATTGTTTTTAATATAAAATAATTATTGTTAATATAATATTAAATAAAATAATAAAGGTAATAGATTTCAATTTTATTTATATTTATATATTTTTTAAAAGTTTATTGTTTTTTTAACATTATTTGAATAAAAAATGATTTATTAATTTATTTTTCTACTAATTTATTAATGGTGTTTAATGTTTTTATCATTTCTTTAATAATATAAAATATTTTTTTATTTTTGGGCTTAATATTTTAATAATTTTAAAAATTATCAATATTTAATCATTTTATTCTCATGATATTAAAAAGATAATATATGTTTTGATCAAAGTTTTTAATATTTTTGAATAAAAATATATTATTAATTTCTTACTATAATATCTTAATAAAAAAGGATAAATTAATTTTGTACGTTATTTTTAATTTTTATTGGTTTTTAATTATGGAAAAAATGAAAAATGTTGACATTGCAAATTACTAATTATGATATTTTTGAATCTCTGAGGGTATTTTAATGATATCAAACTCAGAGGAGAAAATGGTAAATATAACCTAAAAATGATCCATGATGAAAATGTTGATGGTTCCATTCATTTTGGAATAATATATTTATCACCAACCATATTTTTGGTATTGATAATGGGAGTTTTTGTATTTGGAAAATATGTTAAAATTTATTATTTAATTAATTAAATATTTTTCATGTGATTATCCTATTTTATGAAATTGTTGTCATTTTGTATAATGTAAATTATATTAAAAATGTGTCATCTTTGTATAATTCATTATCAAATGTTTTTCATGATTTCAGTAAAAAAAATATTTTTAAACATTTAATTAACTTTTTTCCAATGTTATGTTTTAAATTTGGTAATTTTTTTTGAAAATATTTCATTACAGTGTCTTTAGTAATAGGAAAGGCCTTTTAAATTTCACTTCTAATGTTAGTGATTGATCCCTTTCTAAAGACACTTTAAATGGTATTGAAGACATGGGTTAATAGTTTTAATTAAAACATGTAATATTTTAATTGAAACATTCCAAATTATTCTTATTGAGAATTTATTAGTTCTATAAGTATTTCAAATCCATGGAATTTTTGAAATTTTTAACATGGTATTTTTGAAACAATGTTGTTTTTAGAAAAAAATTGGTGATAAGAAGAAAAAAATTGATTTCTATAAGAACACTTTATCATATGAATACTCCAACTCTATTTTTAATAATATATATTTATATTGTTTAAGGATATATTTTTTTTAAAGTATGGGTTAATTTTTAAAAGTACACTTTTTATGTCAAATATTTCATTTAAATCACGGTTAGTTAATTATTTTGAACCTTCTGAAATGGGGGAAACCATAGGTGGTTGGTGGTTTTACTTTTATTCAGAACTCAATATTATATTTTTAAACAATTTTAAATAAACTATATTTTCATTAGACATAAAAAATACATTTAAAACTCCATAAATTTATCATTTTTCATTCAAAGATTTGGTTTAATCAGAGGAAACTTATTTAAGAAGTTGGTTTTGTATTATGAATAAAAGTTTGTTCTTAAATAAGTGATAACACTACCTAAATTGAATTATTTTATTTGAATTATTGAGACAATAAATTAAGTGATATCTCAATTTTTATCCATATAAGTAATTAATTTCATATACTCTACCAAATTTTTTATTTAATAACAACTTATATCAAATATGATGATTTTATGTGTATATATATAAAGAAAATCAAGATAGGATTCTGAACTCCAAGTTTTGGTGTACTTTTTTTGTTATATATGAATATTTTTGAGGTAAATAGGAAGAATATAAATGATAAATGTATGCATTCCAATCACTTGAAAAAAGTGTATGAGGATGGGGTCAAAGAGATCAATTTTTTATGGAAATGAACATTCTTGAATTATTTGTACTTATTGACATTGTTATTAAAGATTGAATTGTCTTGAGAATTAGGAAGAGAACATGATATATCCTATAGTATATAAATGTTATAAATATTATACTAAACATGTAGAGGAACTAAACATAGCTAGTGACATGGATAACAATATCATTTACAAATCGTATGATATGAGTGAAATTGTAAATGACAATAGAGATTGTATTTAGGAAGTGACAAATACTCTTAAAAATGGTCTTCATCAGTGTCTAAATATTATTTAAAAGATAAAGAGATATTCAAAGGACTATGGTATGTTGGCTGTAAAAAATATAAAAAATTATCAACTGAATTGAAGCTATATAATTTCAAAGATGATAATGGATGAATTGACCAAAGCATTATAGAACTACTTGATCTATTGAATGATATGTTATAAAACGATAAGGACATTTTTTGTTTAAAATATGTTAATATAATAATTTTATATTAAATGGTATTGATATCTAAAAGAATACATGCATGTATAATTGAATTTATATTTTTTCAAAAGGACCATGAATCACACAAAAAATTCCCCAAGTGAGTTGTGGTTTTATAAAATAATGAAAATTCAAGTATTACAAAAGTTTTAATGTAATTTCAAATCATTATAATGCATAGAAAAAATATATGTATATGAGGAGACTATAAGATAATTGAATGGGCACAAAAATACAATAATTCAAGAAGGGAATCTTTATCCCCAAAAAAAATCCCTAGTGGAAGAAAAATGATCATCAGTGTCTAATATTTGGAAATGAGTCAATAATTATCCATATTTTACTATCTATAGATGGGATGAATACTTTTGGTGAAAAAATAGCTATCATAATACATGGAAAATTATGTTGGTAAATTATAAATTTACATTATGGGTATTTATGAAGCATAAATAAATCATTTTCTCTCTTCTAATATCATGACCAAAACATCTTAGTAATGATATTGATATTTATTTATCCCCATTGATTGTAGATATGAAATTGACATGGGATTTAAGTGTTATGAAAAATAATCTCCCAGAAATGAATATTTCAAATTGATATCCATTTTATTTCAGTTGAAAAATTACATTCCTATTAATGAAAAATTTTAAGATAATATTATAATGTAATTTTGTAGTCTCCAATTTGGGAAAAAGGTATACACTCAATTAAGTTAAAAAATTCCTTGACTATCATAATTCTAGTACATAAATTTTTTTATCTTGAAGAAAGATATACCATTCCTAAATGAAATTTTTTGATGGGAAATTAGAATAAGGCACAACAACAGATCCATTAATAATTGATTAATAGTTTTATAAATTAAATGATATAGTCACCATTTTTGGTAAACTATTTTTAAAAATAACATATGAAAATAGATTTGAAAAAGAGATAATTATTTTTGAATTACCATAATAGAATTCTTCATATATTAGAAATTTTATTAAGTCTGTGAACATATAAAAAAATTATGTGATAGTTTCATTGGTGTAACACCCCAAGATTTAATAATTTTTTTTTATAAATTTAATTTCATTGATAGCCTGCATTACATGAAACACAAAATTTTAACAAACCAAAATATTGTAGAACATTATAACCAAGAATAGAAATTATAGGGTATTAATATGTATAATTGAATTATGAAAATTATATGCTTTAAAAATGTATAAAAAATTCATTAGTTATCAATTTATTAAAATTAAAATAAAAAATCATTTGATAGTAAAAGAATTTTATTAAGAAAAATAGTGTTTATGCATGAAATATGTTTTTATATTAATAAATTAAATTAAACAATGTTTGTGGATTATTTTAATAAAATTAATCTATTATATATTCAATAAAATGTTATATCATTTTAACAATAAATTTTTCAAGGGATCAGATAAGAATAAATCTAGTTTTATTGTTAAAATTACATTTTTCTAATAACTGGTTTTTTCGTGTTTTTATCACTTATTTTAAAATAAATATTTTTCTATTTTTGGGATTTTTATGAAATAATGGAATTATCTTGGGAAATTAAAAATTAAAAATTATGTTACTATAATTTTTTTGAGAATTTTATGAAGAAATTACTTTTTTGATAAATAGTGAAAATACAAATTTTTTTTAAAAGTGTGTTTTTGTTTAAAGATTTTAAAAAATTATATTTTATTTTGAAATTATTTTAAAAGTAAAGTTAGATGTAATATTTTATTATCAATACAATTTATATTATTTTAATTAATTATTTTTTGAATATATATATAAAAACCTTTTATACTTAAGAATTCTTTTTCTTTGGAAAATCATTTTTTCAACGTGATTACAACATGAATTTAAATTAAATTATATCAATTATATGAATTTAATTTAATAAAATAGATTAAATATTTTTAATAATAATAATTTACATTATAAAATAAGTTTAAATTTTTTTCATAATTAATAGTATAAATATTAAAAATTAATTACCACCGTTATGTTTAAAATGGGGTTTTGTGTGTTTCAAGCACAAGTGTTAAAATTTATTTTTCACACACGTGTGTTTTTAATTTGTTAAATTAGAATTAATATTTATATTTCATTTTTCAATGTAATATAATAAGTACTATTTAAGTTTTATCTTTAAAGGATAAGATACATAGATAAAACAACTAGTTTCCGTGGTGAAAACTAAAATAGTAAGAGTGAGTAACTATATAAGTAAAGGTAATGACATGTTTAAAACATGTTTATTTTTTAGTGAACTTATAATCCATCCCTTCCAACATTTAACAATTTATATGAAATTTTTCTTGAGGTTGACATTCTAGTATTAAATAGTCTTGAGTATTTAATAAAATGCCACTACTTCTCACTAATAAAAGGGAACCTCCTATAATATTTTATCTACACTTAAAAATAATTTTGTTTCAGAAAATAACTTTCAAAATAACTTAATTAATTAAATTCCTATCTCTTAGAGTCCATTTTTTATTATAAAACTCTCCTAGTATGGATTTTAGAGAAAACCTAAAGTTGGTTTTCAAACAAGTGGTATCATTCTTAACAATGTATTTTTGTTCTATTTCTTTTTCCACCTCCATAAAATATTATTTGAGAATATTGAAATAATTAAACCACTATATTAAATATAAAAATATTTTATTATGTGAATGTAATTTCCTATCCCCATCCACTCATCCATCAAATGGGAAATGAAGTCGCCAGTCGTGTTTACGGTAGACTACCACCTTGCAAACTTATGTAATTAGTTTTCCATCACTGACTTTCATATATGTATATAATAATTTATTTAATATATATATGGTATTTATGATATAAGTACACTTTTTATATACAATATCACATATACCTTCTTGCATTCCAATCCATCAGAATATAATAACATCGCTCATGCGTACGTGTGGACTACCACCTCCATGATTCGATGCGATATGTTTTTCCTTTTATTTTTTCACGGATGTAAATAAGGATATATTTAATGAATATAAATTATATATGTGATAAAAAAATTATTCTATAATTTTTAATTAATATTTAACTTTTGTTTACTGTATTCATAAAAAAAATGGAAACACTGTTCATGCGTACGTATGACTTACCGTCACCATAAATAGTGGAATTCATTTTTTGATCTCTATCATTGATGTATAAATATAAATATGTATATAATTAATAGATATTTTATTTATATAATTAGTAAAATTTTAGAGATTTTTCAACCATAAGTAATGTTCACGGACTAAAATATTGAACCAAAACATACATGAAAAATTAAGTCGTTATCATCCAGAATAATGATTTTAATAAATAATTTTAATAAATGGATGACTAATGTTTATAAGTAAATATTATATTGAATGATATATATATTTTTCAATATAAAATATATAAAATAAATAAAAATTTATTAAACTATAGGTTTGAGCACGAATGATTGAAATTTGATCCAAGGTAATAGATTTTTGCCTGGCTTTTATTTTGGTGGGACACATGCCAAATTCTCTGCTTGTTTTTTGTGTTGTGTATATAATAACCATGAATGAATTTATTGATTATTATCATAAAATTGTGGGATATTCAAATCCTTATAATTTTCTTTCATTCATGGTCCTTATGAATCAAAATTTACTAATCTGTAATGGGGTTTATGATATAATCTCATCATATTACTAGATTGTTTATGATTAAGATTTCGATGATAAAATATTTTGACATATTTCTCAAGAAATTTTTTAATTTTATTATATTCTTTTTATTTATGTAAATTAAAATTTTTCATTTCATTTTCCTCACTTTATGTACCCCTGATCCCAAAATAATTGTTTTAAGGAAAACCGACATTATTTCTCCCTTCAGTCAAAATCTCATTATCTTTAATGTCCATATTTTCAAAAAATAATTATTATAAAATTTTTACTATTATAAAAATAATTTTTTAAATATCCATGGATTGTAAACATGGTGTTCCCTAGGCATGTTCAATTCCGAGAAGTGAAAGAATGAGAAATCGAGCACATTGGTTGATGGCACTTGTATGAAACCTGCTTGATTGGTGATGTCAGGAGAAATGAATTATACTACATAGTAAGCATTAATATGAGATGAAATATCCTCGTGACATTAACATCTTTTTCTTGGGTACCTTGACCCGTCGCTAGATAGTAATCATGAACATTAGGCAAACTCACCTATTTCCAACGAGAAAGAGGCTTAAAGGGTCACACACTAAGTGTAGCTAGTATCTCAGTTAAATAAATTATTTATTTATCAAGTTGAATAAATAGTATTCACGGTTTTGGTTTAATAATTATTAAAGTATGTATGATTTCATTTATCTCATCTCTAGTTATTCGAGAGAATATATTGCGGAAAAAATATTTATTTATCGTCTAATAATACATTTATATTTATTTAAAAAATAAATAGTCATTATTCAAGGCCTTGTAAATATCGAAGAGGATTAGTGGACCAAGTTATGGGTCCAGTGAGAAATTATATTAAATATTATTTAGTTAAATAATATGTAACTATATTGTGGAATTTAAGCATATGTTATGGAAATAATTGCATTGTTATTATTTTTTGACATGGAATTTTCACATGGAACAATGAATTAAGTAATGACACCCGTAATAATTATTTATTATTACCTAGTGAATTAAATTTGTTAATCGCATGTCATTGAAATAATAGAATTTCAATTATTATTTGACATGGGGTTTTCACATGAAATAATAATTTAAGCAACAACACCTGTGCTGATTATTTATTATTACCTAGTGAATTAAATTCACAGTTATGTTATTATTTTGTATATAAATTAAGGGGTCATTCCACTAGCTAAGCAACCATTATGTGCACAACATCCTTAGATAAAATTACTTAGGTCAAAATTCATTTATCTTCAATGTCCATGTTTTCAAAAAATATTTCTTATAACATTTTTACTATTCTACAAAATTTTGAATTAATTTTTACACATTTTAGACTTAAAAGAATAATTTAAGGGGAATTTTCTTTTTAGTATTTTAATGAGGTACTTTTCTCAGTTATGTTATATTTTCATTATATTATATGGGATGGAATGAACTTTTTTCCATCATGAATCAATTTTTTTGGCTTACTTTAAAAGTTTCCAATTTTCTTTTCAAAGGATATTTTTTCTTTAATATTTTTGTCTTTTTTTATTTTAAAGAGGTTATTTCAAAATTGAATGGTTACGTTCTTGAAGAATACTTAAATGGAATTTTTATGATGTTTCTATTCATTAAAGATAACAAACTCCAATGATTCTTAGAATTTACTAGGGATATGATCTAACAATACAATCATTATCCTTTCTCTAGATGATTTATTATGATGATGAAAAATGTTTATGAAACCTAATTTTTACCACATTTTATTATAGGATTAGGTGTTTATAAAACATGTTTTCTTTTCAAGGGTTATGATAAAATGAATTATTTTATGGCACATATATGTATTATTTTCATTATGTGATGCATTGGAATGAAATAATGTATTCCTATAATGAATTCAGTAAGTATTCATATTCTATGAGATGAAAGGGAACATGGGAAGTTATCTGAAACTTGAAAAAATGATGCTATTAAAGAGGTTTTACCAATCCCAAAAGAGGTTACATGGGAGGATATATGAAGCTTGACACAGGTGCATGGGTGGTTAGACCTAGCCTAACATGTTATCAATATCTTGGTGGGTATCCTTGAAATAATATTTTTAATGCTTATGTGTACGAAACAAATCTATATATTATGACATTTTAAGGATATCATGACTTACGTTCTTTAATTTTTTATGATCCATGTCTTATGACCTTCCAAGAATCATTAAATGACTCATGTTTATGATCTATGATAAGAAAGGTATGGTTTTCAAATGTTATTCTCATTTTCTCATTCCATTATGTTGATTTTATATTAAAATATCTTTTTTACCCCAACTGACTATCTTATCTCACCCTTTATTATGTTTCCATTACCCATGTTATAAATAATGGTATTATGTTTGGTATATCTAACTAGGGAAATAGTTATAAAGTACTTAATGGGAGATGATGTAGTTCTCTTATAAACTAGCTTTCCACGTGTCCATGTCTCCAAAGATACTAGAACTAAATGATTATGATGTGGATTATTTTGTTATGTATTTTATGTTTAGATCATAAGATGTAATATATATGTATGAAAATCATGGTTCACTATATTTGGTATCAGATCAAGATTTATTTTACATTTGGGAATTAGAATGAAAAAACAGTAGAAATAAACATTGATATAAGTTTATGTATAGTATAATATACTAATGTTATGGTAATGATCATGTATGAACAAGGTTAAACCTAAGGTTTTGTTTATTTAAAAATTAGGAGACTTGATTTAGACTTCATATAAATTATTTTTATTAACTGTTTTTTCCCACTATGATTATTATCTCTCAAACTATATATCTTGGTTTTAGTATATATCTAGAACCAAAAGGAATCAAGTTGATTCTAAAAGAGATAAACAAAGAAATTATTTTTCTCCTGAGAAACCAAATGTTATGGGATCTAAAATAAAAAATATCATTATTATGCTCATATAAAATTTTCAAATTTTGAATTATGATGAACTTCAAATAGATATATGTAGGGAATAACCACAGTTTGAGTCCTTTTAGAGGCAATTTCCACATTCTTTTTGTGGGTCCATTGATTAACTAGTTTCTGAAAAATGAATAAATATCATTGAAAATAAATTTTTGGTTCTTTAGTGTTTGGACCATGAAAACTAATTATAGTTTTTTTTATTTCAGAATTTTAAGCAGAACAATGTGGACTCTTATTATGAATAATAGGAAACATGAAGAGATCAGATCCATAAAGTGAGATTAATTTAAGAGGAAGGGTAGTCACATTTGAAAAGAAAATTGGAAACATCGACATTGAAGATAAATGTATGTTTAATTCTGAGAAGTGAAAGAATGATAAATCGATCACAAGTATTGATGGCACTTGGATGAGACCAACTTGATTGGTTATATCAGGAAAAATAGCTTTTATCACATGGTAAGAGTTCATATGAGGTGACATGTCATTGCGATATCAACTTCTTTCTCTTGGATACCTTGACCCGTTTCTAGACAGTAATCTTGGACATTAGGCAAGCCCGATTAATGACAATGAAAAAGAGGCCTAGAGGGTCACACACTAAGTGTATCCAATATCTTAGTTAAATAAAATATTTATTTATCATGTTGAATAAATATTATTCAGGGTTGTGGTTTAATAATTATTCTAGTATGGATGATTAAATTTATGTCTACGCTAGTTATTCGAGATAATATATCGCAGATAGAATATTTATTTATTGGTTAATAATATAGTTATATTTATTAAATAAATAAATAATATTTATTCTAGTACTGGTAAATATTTAAGAGGATTGGTGGACCAAGTTAAGGTTCCAGTGAGAAATAATATGAAATATTATTTGGTTAAATAATTTTGAAATATAACGTGCAATTTAAGCATAGGTCATAGAAATAATTGAATTTCTATTATTATTTGACATAGGGTTTTCATGTGGAATAATAAATTATGTAACGACACATGTGATAATTATTTATTATTAACTAGTCAATTAAATTCGTTAATAATATGTCATGGAAATAATAGAATTTCTATTATAATTTGACATGGTGTTTTTTACATGGAATAATAAATTAAGTAAAACACCTGTATTGATTATTTATTATTATCTACTGAATTAAATTCACCTTTATGTTATTATTCAGTATATAATCCAAGGGGTCATTCCACCGGCTAAGCATTAATTGTTCACACAACATCCTTGGAGAAAATATATTGAGCCTAGATAACTATTCCCTCTCCAAGAACGCTCTCACTAAGGAGAGAGATCATCCTCCATCAGATCAAGGAGAATTATTTGGATGCAATTCTCAAGGAAATCAAAGGTGGACATCGCATGCCCAAGGTTATTCCATGCTAGCACATAGAGACTCCTTCGACGACATCTAAAGATATATCAATCACATGTGGATCACTATTATAAGATTCATAACCTTGTATTCTACATCATAATGAAGCCACACCTCAGACCCGTGGTTGGACGCATCAATAAAGAAAGAATCACCATGGAGGTAATTCTATAATTTAATTAAATTCATTAAAACAAAATATATTTATCATTTCTTCTCGGTTCAGGGTTCTATAATTTTTATATTATCATCGATTCAATTTTGTTGACATTGGTATTCATCTTTGTATTGATCGCAAATTAATCATCGATTATGACAATTTCCAATGTTGGGTATATGCCCATCCACTGCTTTCACTGCACCCAAAATGTAAAAGTTATATCATAGCAGTGATATTTTCATTTATAATTATTTTAATAATTCATTGATGATTTACTCCTTAATAATTTAGTTTTTAAACTGATATTTAATTGTTCTAGTAATCTGAATTTCAGGATCTGATCCTCCCTAATAATTTCTTGCAGATCTAACTGAAATGAATTATTTAATGATTAAAATAAAATCTAGGATCTTATTAGGAGGTGTTAAAGGTTCTGTCCAGATAACACAAGAATATATGCCATGAATTCAGATCTACACACTATGTAATTGTATTCAATGCATCAAGAGTAATTCAGAAATTATGAAATACATGTGCATTAATATCATACGGTGTAGTTAATTCTTACACTATGAATTGACTAGGACATACTAGTGCACGGTAATCTAGATTACACTTTATGTGGCCTACTGTACATGGTGTTTAGTCCCTTTGGGTTGGGGTTAAGCTGTGTATCCCATACAGGGCTTTCCCGGCTGGTGACCATGTAACGTGGTGTCTATACGGAGTGTGGCCCACTAGACACACCATATACAATGAATATTTCCTAAGTACACCTCACATTCCATTTACCTAGTTGTGTACTTCAGATGGATGGTGAGGAGGGTACATTCCATGTAGTCAGATCTACATGTCATGTACTATTTCCATATTACGTTGATTTAAAAATTTAATACTATATTTTGTAACCCTTGAGACATGTACATTCGTGTGGGAATAATGAAAACACACAACATGTGATAGGTGTTTGATATATATATATATATGTTTAATTAACATCTGCATAATTTTCAAAGATCTTAAAATCATGTATGAGTTTTATTATAATTATAATTATGGGTGCATGCTACATGTCACAATATATAAAGTGCATACAAGTATAAATTCATGTTGGGTAGTTTTGGATGGGTATAGTCCTGGTTACTTTAAAGGTACAAGTTATGTACAAGGTTATGGATTAGAATATCATGGAAATTCCAAATAATTATTAAGATAAGAAGGATTGATTAATTAAATATAATGATTAATCGATTTGAGTGTAATTTGTCTTAATAAAAACTATTATAGAATTTAATTCTAGTTTTATTAAAATGCGTAATTTTTTTCATGTATATGGATGATCATGAGCTAGACCAGACTACTGTATGTGATTGATTCCCCTTTAATTTTTTATTTAAATTAAAATTTTTGGCCTACGTGCCTTCTCATCATTAATATGAAGGGTTTGCATTCCTACAATTACTTTTATGTAATCCCCCTTTTACCAAACACCTGCATGGGAGTTAAAAGCCTATGTAATGGCTAGAACTCCAATGATAATGAAGGAATTTCATGTTAGGAGTCGAGGCGAAACCAATCCAAGGAGATACAAAAGTGGATAGGTGGAAATATGTAAACGTAAACCATAAATGGTTCAATGTGTTTCTCCCCTAGGTCAGGGTTGGTTTTTCAACCACTAGATAAACTAACTAATAGAAAATCTCATGATCCTACCATTTTTTTCTATCACATGTATGGTTATTCATTATGGATGTTTGATGAGATCACATAATTAATGAACTAACAAGAATACAAGATGGTACTAAAATTAAAAATGGCTTATGCATAAATTTTATCTATACATGGTTAATCACTTTAGTATATCCCACTTAAAAGTAAAAATCACATGAAAATATAATAAAATGTAAATTACCCATAAAGGATAAAATCCATCAATTAAATATTAAGTCAATATAGCATTCCATTACTTCGGTTAGAATAAAACCACAGTTCAATGTGCTTGAACAACCCTAGTTGGGGAGATTTCAATTATCGAGGAATTATAATTTGATATTTTGGGTTGACCTAACATGGTTTACATAAATGGTTGACTAACCTAGAAGAGATTGGTGTAAATGAGAGGTACAGGAAGTGGAAATACAAAATTAAGGATATCAGGATTGGGGAGTCCACTCAACAGATCAAGGAGTTGTGAGTTAATGCAGTTGGAATTTGGAATTCCTACATAAAACCTTTCATGTTTCTTGACCAACCCTAGTAGGGTTAATAAAAATGGAAATATAGATCCTTTTCACTAGAATTTCCAAGAAATAGGATATTTCAAATCCAATGATGAGGGCTATTTGGGTTTTGACAAAAAAGAGGGAGACTAATGAATATTAATTAATTAATTTGTTTATATTTATCAAGATAAAGTACTAAAACTACGTTCATATTAATATTTTGAAACTACAATCAAAATGACATCAAACATATCATTAAAATCAATAGAGTATAAGGAAAACCTTCTCACCAACACTAATTTCCAATAGGAAAAAAGGATCCTTCCGCTTATCCTTAGCCATGAGAAGAAGCTTTATGTGCTGGAAGAGCCTTTACTAGTTGTTCTTGGAAGTGAGGTGAGTGATGAGAAACTCTCTATGTATGAGAAACATCCGAATTATGCTACATATATTTAGTGATTCAGGATATCAACTATAACCAATGAGATCTTGATGCACCATGAGTAAATGTATTCTTATATTATGATGTATCACCTTTATGATCTTTATTAGGAGTAGTAGATATTGGAGAGGAATGAGATCTCCAACGCTTTGTTCACTACTAATCTTAGAGAATCTGCACCAGCTGGACCACATGTAGTCAATCTTATTAGCTACGTTGAGTGTTTGGAAATCTTAGGGATTAAATTCCTAGATGTGTTTCATATAGATCTCATATTCTCATTACCGCCTAAGACCTTCTCTCGTGTTATTGTGAATTATAATATGAGCAATAATGAGAAGAGTCTATTAGATCTAAATACTCTAATTATCCATATTGATAAGGACATGGGGTGTGAAAAACATGTATTCCATATGGTTAATATGAATAGGAAGGCCAAGGATAATATAATTAAAATTTATAAACAATTTAAAGCCTCCAATCACTATTCGATCAAGAAGAAGAATATCTAGAGGCAGGGAAAGAAAAAGGAGGAAATAAGGTTTGCATGTGGCAAGTCAAGACACTAGAAAATGAACTACACCCAGAGGAAAGGGAAATCCAAATGTGTGTTTGTTATCAAGTAAAATATTTCCATTTATACACATTGGTTATTAGATACAGCCTGTGGGGCTCACATATGGATTCAAATTCAGGAACCAAGTAGATTCAGGAAAATTTCCATAGCAGAGGAGGATCTATGAGCTACCAATGGTGTGAGTTGGATGCTATTTCTAGTGGTGAATACCACCTCATAGTACCTACATGAGTGATTTTTGGTTTTATATGGCTGTTATAAGCACCTAGTGATACCAAGAACATAATTTCTAAACCAAGTTTAGATACAGATGGATTTATTTTAATGTTTAGAAATAATTTCATTAATTATATAAGTACAACATATGTTATGTTACGACACATTTAAATAATAGTATATAAGTATTAAATTACAAGAACCTAGTGTTGGGAATTGATAATGAACCAATTTCACATGACTCATACAACACCCAGTTGTGGCATCACCACCTTGGTCATGTAAATGAGAAGCGCTTAACAAATATATATCAAGATGGTTATTTAGAGTCTTCCAAGCTAAAAAAATGATAGATATCATGCTTGTTTACAATGTAAATTGAAAAAGCTTCCATTTTATGGATAGGGTGAAAGGGAAAAAGAAATTCTAGGATTGGTACACACTGACGTGTGTCGACCATTTCTTATAGAAGCTAAAGGTGGATATTTTTACATCATTAATTTTACTAATGAATTGAGTATATATGGATATGTCTACTTAATGAATTAAAAGTTCGAGTACTTTGAGAAATTTAAGGAGTTCAATAATGAAGTAGAGAATCATCATGGAAAGAATGTAAAGAAGCTTTGACCAGATCGAGGTGGAGAATATCTCAACCAAGAGTTCATCGACACTTTATAAGAGTTTGGGATTCTATCCCAACTCACTCCACCTAATACACCACAATGTAATAGTATAGTTAAGGGAAGAACCATACATTTTTGGACATTATAAGGTTATTTATGAGCCATGCAGATAATCCACTATCCTTTTGAAGATATGAATTGTAAACTACGACATACACATTAAACGAAGTACGAACTACGACAGTAAATAGGATTCCCTTCGAGATACAAATTGGAAAGAAACCCACATTGTCACATACATGTGTATGGGGATGCAAGGAATTTGTTAAGCCTTTTCCAGGAAACAAAATAGAAACCTAGGGGATGAAGTTTATTTTTATATGGTATCCCATGGAAACAAAGGGATACTACCTGTATAACCCCTCAGTCAAGAATGTGACTATTTCTAGAGAGGATGTCTTTCTTGAGAGGGATCACATCCTCCAAAAGGATAGTGGGAGAAATATTGACATCGATGAAGTTGATGCTCCAGATACACATGTGTTGGTACAAGAACAAGTTCCATAGGTCCCCGGGAAAGAATTAGTTTCTAAAACACAAGTACATCAAAGGAGCATAGGAGAGGTAAGGGAACCATAAAGATGTGGTTTCCTTGTCATCGAGGATGGTGGCTCTTTATTGTTGGACAATGACGAACCTATCTTCTAAAAGGAATCAGTAGTGAGCTAAAAAGCTATAAGATGGATATAAGCTATGAATTCTGAGATGGATTCCATGTATCAGAACGAATATTGGGTTTTGGTCAATGCTCCAGTTGATGTAATTCTCATTGAGTGTAAATGGATATTGAAAGAGAAACTGGACATGGAAGGTAAAGTTAGTACCTATAAAACCAGTCTAGTGGATAAATATTTTAAACAGTGTTAAGGAATTGACTATGTTTAATGATTTTCATTAGTTTCCATGTTTAAATCCATAAGAATCATATTTTCTATAGCATATTTTCATGACTATGAGATTTGGCAGATAGATGTCAAAACTGCAATCCTTAACATGAACCTTTGGGAAGATGTCTATATGACAAAACCAGAAGGTTTTGTGGCAATAGGAAATTATAAAAGGTTATTCATGTTGTAGAGATCCATTTATGGGTTAAAGAAATCATCCAGATCTCGTAACATTCGATTCGATGAATCCATAAGAGAATTTGGTTCCATTAAGAGTGATTGGGATCCATTTGTTTACAAGTGGTTTAATGGGAATGCAGTTGTTATCCAAGTAGTATTTTTTGACGAAATATTTATTATTTAAAACAATATACCAGTCTTGTAGTTATTCAAGGACTGGTTGAACAAGTTCTTCTCCATGAAGGACTTGGGCGAAGAAACCTACATTCTAGGGATCAAGATCATTCATGATATATCCAAGAGGATTCTTAGAAAAAAGTCAAAGTACACAAATTGAATAGATACTAAAGATATTTAGTATGGAACAATCTATGAGGGAATTGGTTCTAGTGTCACATGATATACATATTTCCATGAAAATGTGTCCCCAAAAACAACATTAGAAAGATAGGATGAGTAAGATTCCATACTCTTCAACGATATGATCTATCTTGTATGTCATGTTATGTACCAGACATGATGTTTTCTATACATTGAGCATGGTAAGAAGATATCAAGAAGATCTATGAGAACAACATTGGAATTCTTTCAAGAGTATCCTTAATTAAATAAGAAGAAATAAGGATATGTTCCTAGTGTATAAAAGAGACAAGAATCTTGTCCTCAGAGGGTATGCTAATGTTGGTTTTTTAGATAGATCAGAATGATTTGAAGTCACAATCAGTATACGTTTTCTGTATCAACGTAGGGGTTGTGTGCCTGAAGTGTTCAAAGAAGCTAGTTATTATAGATTTTATAATGGAGTTTGAATATATAGTGGCTTATTATGTATGCAAGGAAGCATCTGGATTTAGAAATTTTTCCAGGTTCTTGATGTGGGGCCTAATAGTAAAGATCCCACTACATCACATTATGATAATACTGTAGTGGTTGATCTTGAAAATTAGCCAAGGTTACATCAATAGGCAAAGCACATACTCTGAAAGTATCAACTCTTGAGGTATTTCTATCAAAGGGGTGAAGTTTCAGTGAGTAGAGTGTCTACAAAAGATAATTTAGAGAACCCTTAACTGGAGATCTATCTCTACAGAAGCATAATATCATGTGAGAGATAGTGGAATGAAGGTTTTTAGCAGTTGGATCTAATTCAAGTGGGAGTGTGTTGGAGTTTGTTCCCTAGAAACCAACTTCTTTTTACATTATGGTAAACCTATATTCATTGTATGAATATTTATAAACTTTTTATCACATCATGATTGTTATTCTACATGACATATTATGTGATAATGTCCTAAGAATAGTTATCTCACTAGAAGGTCATAGTGGATCCCTACTATGATGAGAACTCAGAAGGGCCATTTCACTATTCTTAAATATATGTTCTATGGATGGATGATTTCATTTTAGTGGGAACCAAATAATATAGGCTATTAGGGGTGGGGACTCATGAAACTTTGAGTCACCTTCTTATGATGTTTTCACTTGGTAATATCCAGGAGGATATTATAAGAACAAGACCTCCCAATATGAAATCCACATTCATAAGTGTCATTGGATGTTCCTATCTATGGATGTGTGTATTGGTCATTATAATTTATGATTTTTATTAAAAAGTATTATGACACAAACACCTAGATATATTTACGTAAACCACAAAGACAAATGTTCACGGTGTGGTAGGATATGTTGGGAGCATCATGAGTAATATTGCATTAATGAATAATGTGAGAAACAATTTGTCACTTATACGAAAGTAGATATCTCAGGCAATTTAATGGAAATTATATAGCCTAAATAAATCAATTTCCATGGTATTATCTAAGAAAGTTCAATTATGGGAAGTCAGTGATTAAGAAATTGAGTTCATGGGTTGGTGGCACTTGCATGCAATCCGCTTGATTGGTGATATCATTAAAAGGGATTATATTACACGGCGAGCATTCATAGGAGGTGACATGTCATTTCAACATCAAATTCTTCCCCTTGGGTGCCTTGGTACATTTTTAGATAGTAATATTAATCTTTAGGCATGCCCACCTAATGCCAACGAGAAAGAGGCCTAGAGGGTCACACACTAAGTGTAGCCTGTATCTCCGTTAAAAATTTATTTATTTAACAAGTTGAATAAATAGTATTCCCATTTGTGGTTTAATAATTATTCAATTATGTCTGACCAAATTTATTTCATCGCTAGTTATTCAAGAGAATATATTATGGAAGAAATATTTATTTATCGGCAAATATTGCAGTTTTATTTATTTAATAAATAAATAGTCATTATTTAAGGATTTGAAAATATTGGAGAGGATTGGCGGACCATGTCAGGGGTCTAATGAGAAATAATATTAAATATTATTTGGTTAAATAATATTTAAATATAATGTGAATGTTAAGCACATGTCATGAAAATAATAGCATTCATGTTATTATTTGACATTGGTTTTTCACATGGAATAATGAATTAAGTAACAACAGTTTTGCTAATTATTTATTATTACCTTGTGAATTAAATTTTTTAAGCACATATCATGGAAAGAATAGAATTTATATTATTATATGACAAGAGGTTTTTAACATATAATAATAACTTAAGTAATGTAACCTTTTCTAATTATTTATTATTACCTAGTGAATTAAAATTCCTGTTATTTTATTATTCTCTATATAAGACGAGGTGTCATTCCACCTGCTAACCAATCATTTTGTGAAAAAAAACCTTAGAGAAAATCTCTCGATCCCAGAGAACTATTCCTTATCCCAGAACATGCTCATGAATGAGAGATATCCTCCTCCACTGGATCATGGGGAATGCTTTGGAAGCGATTCTCAAGGTGATCGAAGTCGGACATCAAATGTGGAAGGATCTTCTATGCTAGCACCTGGAGATTCCTTCTGTGTTGTCTGAAGATACATGGAGCCCATGTGGATCACCTATAGAGGATTCTTATGATTGGATTCTACATCATAATGAAGCTTCACCTCATACCCATTATCAGACACATCAATGACGAAAGAATCACCTTGGATGTAATTCTATTATTTAATTAAATTAATTACAAACAAAATATGTCGATCTAATCTTCTCAGTTTCGGGTTCTCCCCTATGTCATTAAACTTTGATTTAATTCCTTGGATTCTGGAATTCATAATCGTATTGATCCTGGATTAATTATCGATTATTAAAATTTTCAATGTTGGATACACACACATCCGGCGCTTCTGCCTCACTTACAACCTACAATTGAATGATGGCCTAGAACAACCATTATGATTGAGATATGAATTTTAATTGGTTTGTATGGATATTATTGATGGATTTTTGCTAAATTCTCATGATGATCAAATACACTCCCCATGTTAACTTAGAAGGGATAAAAGTTCCATTGGAAAATTGAATGTGAAGAGAACTTTAATGAAATGAATAGAAGGTTCATCTTCACACATATAATTACATTACCCCAAAGAAGAGAAAGGTTTTTAATCTATAGTGATGCATTAATGAAGGGAAAAATATGTGTTATCATATATATTGACATGTTTATAGCTTATCCCTCATGAAAATGGTTGGTCCATGAAAAAATTTACCAAAACCCTGATTCAGAGATAGCTGTAGTAATTTTTTCATTAACGATATGGAGATACTATATTTATAGATAATGGTTTGACCTATATACTAATCAAAAAAAATTAAAGTATATTTTCACAAAAAAATATATGAATATATAACATAGAAGATATTTTTAGTTGATTGATGATTATGATAGCTCAATAAATTACTACCCCTGAAAAGAAAACAAGTTTGGAGATGCTTTGAGTTGAATGGATCATACAATATTATCTATGATAAAGATAGAAAAAGATACAATATTTCAATATTTTCAAAGGATATATCATAAAATTTTGAAGGAAGGGGAGAAATATTAAATTTCTCAAATAAGTGTTCATCCAAATATCCATGTGTTGATTAAAGAGGGGTAGAAGGATGATGTAGAACTATAGAAGAAGGTGCAAAATATTCATGATTTTAACCTTTATTTTTATTGAATAATAACATTTAGGAATTATTTATGTGTTCTTTCGATACCATATTTAAATAATCTATTCGATTTGGGTCATAGTTCATCATTATATATTCATCTTAGAAGTATGGCGATATATAGAAAACTAAAAGAGTATTTATCATGGTAAAAGAAGAAGAGAGCTATTTTTTAGTATGTATCTTGGTGATTTGTATGTCAAAAAGTTAAGGATAAGAAAAAAGTCTAATGGGATGTTACAGCAATTTCCCATATTTAAATGGAAATGAGAAAACACATCCATGGATTTTGACATCAGAATCCCCAAAATATCTAAAGGCCATGATGTTATTTGGGTTATACCAAACAACTTACAATGTAATCACACCTCATTTCTATCAGAGAATAATTCTGTGTATATCATATTTCTAGGATATACATTAAGTAAGTTTTATGGTTTCATGCACTACCACATTCTATTATTTTTTCATGGGATCCTAGGTTTACCTCCATATTATATAAAAGTATTCAATATGCTCTTAATATAGAGTTGATTTTAAACACAACTTACGATCCTTAGAAAGATTGTTAGTTTTGGAGAACCATTCAAACCCTAGAGGATATGTTTAGATGTTTTTCTATGGATTTCAAAGGTGTTTGGAATCAACACTTTCCTAGTAAATATTTCTTACAACAATAGCTTTCAATCAAGCATTAAGATGACTTTTTATGAATACATATATAGAAAGATGTGTAGAACTCCCAAATTATGGGATGAAGTTATAGAAAAAATGCTACTGGGATCTAACCTATCCAAGAAAATAAAAAAATACAGATCCATTCAATGCTCATAGCCGACATAAAAGTAATTATGATAATAAATGATGTAATATTAAATTTGAAGTTCATGAGAAGATTTTTCTAAGAATTAATCTATAGAAGAAGTATATGATATTATAAATAATATAAATCTTTTCCTTATTTATATTATCCCATTTGAGATTCCCGATTGAGTAGGAACAATTTTTTATTTCTTGTCGCTTCCAACAAAACTCTCCCAAGTCAATGATGTGTTCTATGTATATCTAACAAAGAAGTAAATAACTAAAAATTCTTATGTATTGAACTAAGAGGTCATACAATTGGAGAAATATTTCTATTATGAGGAACAACCAATAGACATTTAGGATCATAGAGAGAAAGCTTAATGAAATAAGACAACCCATCGGGTCAAAGTTCTATAGTGAAACTGCCAATTTAAGAAAGCTACATAGGAACCTGATGACCCGATGAGGTAGAAGTATAGTCAAATATTTATATTATATCCATATAATTTTGATAGTGAAATTAAATTCAAGGGTGGAGAATTCAACTTCCTGATTTTTATGATTTTTTTTGTTCAAATACATTTTAATTCTTAGATATATTTCATTACACACAATACCAAGTTTTAACGAATCATAATATAGTATACCATTATAATATCACCATTAAATTAGTGGTCATGAATATTTCAAACAAAATTATTAAAAATATCAATTTTAAAAATTAATAATATAATTTCATTTTTATTAATTGATTAGAAATGAAAATAAAAAACATTAGATATTAAATGAATTGTTTTTCTGAAAGTTTTTATGCAAATAGTAATTTTTTTAATAAATTAAATGAAACAATATTTATGGATAATTTTAATTAAATTTATATATTATTTATTTAATAAATTTTTTTATAATTAATCTATTATTTTTTCTAGGGATGAGATATGAGTTAATTTAGTATTGGGATTTAAATCAATTTTTTCTAAAAAGTAGTTTCATTGTGTTTTTATCATTTTTTAATTAAAAATTTGTACTTTTAGGAATTATTTTTTGAGAAAATGAGGTTTATTTTTGAAATAGAAATTTTAAAATTATCTTATAGTAAATTTTTAGAATTTTCTGAAAAGAATAATTTTTCAATGAATAGTAAAAAATAAGGATTTGTATTAAAATTGTCTTTTCATTTAAATAATTTTAAAGGATAAATTTTATTTTAAGATGGTATTAAAAGAAAAATTTACTCAATTATGTAATTATTAATACAATTAATATCATTTGAATTAATTTTATATTGCATTTAGATATAAAATAATTTTATATTTAAAAAACATTTTTCATTGGAAGTCCTCTTTTTGATAATTATTTTGGGTTTAATTTTAAATTAAAATTTACAACTTATGTGAATTGAATGTAATTAAATTATAAAAGTTTTATTATGTACAATAAATCACACCCAAAAGGAATAACTAGTTTAGTAGTCTTGGTAAACTAGATTCATACATCAAAATCGACATTATGTTTTACAACATAAAATAAAAAAAGTGTTTTTTGATAAAACCATTATTACCCTTAGAATATCATTTCATATAAATCATAAAACACTTCTTGGTATCCTGAGGAAAATAAAACATTTCAAAGGAAAGATATCATATTACCAGTGAGGGTTTCCACCCAATAAAATCATTCACTAATAGAAACGTTTAATCATTATACTAAAGTAAATAACTTAAACACATTCCATTAAAATAATAACTTGAGGATAATATGGTAGTAATAAATTATGGTCAAATAAATCCATATAAATAATCACATGATATTGAAACTTATACTTGATTATTATAACTAATTTATTAATCCAATAATAAATAATAATAAATCTCTTAATGAGTTAATACATTATATTCGACCTCATAAATATATTATCTAGAACTTTCTCAATACAGTTTAAAACCATAGAAAAAAACCACATTAAATTTGGCTAACTAAATTTTCTCATGAGATATTCTGATGAATCTAAGGGAAATATAATTTTGGGACCCTCATATCGCTTAGTAAGTCTAATAAAATCCTCATATGAAAGGGGTTAAATATAATCAACATAAACATTTGTATTGAAAAAATACCATACAATATTTTAATAATTACCCGAGTCAACAAACATAATCGTAAACCATCTAGATTAATAGAGTGAATGTTAATAAACTTTTACATAATCAGTCAAAATGATTATAAAACATCTAGATAAATAATAATGATGGTATCATTATAACATATCCTCAATTAAAAAAATTTTAAAAGGGGTTTTTTATATTGATGAATATAAATTCTAAAAAAATATTCTTAATACATTCATTAGAAAAACAAAATTTTCACTTTGGAAAATAAATTTCAAAAACTAAAACATCAAAAAATATATTGAAAATTATTTTCACTAAAAATAAACATGTGAAATAAGATTTAAATAATTTTTTTTAATGGTGGTGGGGAATTAATTTCATGTTGTTTTAGTAAAAAACATTCCCTTCACACTGTTGTAAAAAGGATAAAAAGTGACTTATTTGAAAAATGACAAGAATATTCTTTAAAAATAGATTTCTAAAAAGTGGACCATGTTTAAACATTAAATTAATAAATTTTTTTATGATGTTAAAAAAAATTTATTTTCTTTCCAGAAAACATGGATAAAAAAGAAAAAGGTGTTTTGAATGAAGAGAAAAATAAAATATATTTTCATTGAAAAGATTTCCCCAATCACATTAAATACCACAGTGAATAAAAATGGAAAAATTAATTTAAAATTTCATTAGGTATATGACTATAATAAAATAGATTGTTTTAATATGTAAATATCAAATAATTCCTCTATGGGATTCATAAACATATAATATTCCGAATAATGATGACATTGCGAAATAAACCCTTACCACTTTGGTATATTATAAATCATAATACACATAAAATAAGTAAATTCAAATGAAATGATTAATACCATTTAGATAAATGAACTCATGATATATCATATGAAAGTGTCAATATATATATAACATTAAAGAAATATGTGGTGAATATGGAAAATGTCTCATAGAAGAAAAAGTGAGATGAGAAACCCTTACATTAGGTTTGGATTCCTTTATATGTGTTTAAAAATACTATATAGTAAGTATAGTTTTGTTATAAATAAATTACATAACCATACTCATATATTTCATAACATATCTTATTTATTTATATTCTTTTATCACCTGTTTGGTAAAAATTATTTGTTAAAATCATGGTTTTGGGTGATAATTGCTTCCTTTTTCCAGTTTGTTTTAGTTTCTGTAATTTTGGTTTTTTTATTCTGATCATGGTCACATAACCAACAGAATTTTAAATAGGATAAAAATATTATATGTGTAAAATATATTTGTTTTTATAGTAATCTTTAAATGTTTGATATAGAAAATGGGTTACACCATTCATGGAGATGATAGGTCATACATACACATGAACATTGTTTCCATTTTTCTCAAAAGATAGTATAAAATGAAGGAAACTAATATATCACATTTAAAATTTAATTATTAGTTGATAAATATGTATAATATTAATTAAATTTATCCATTCTACCATTCATGCAAATCATTAGTGAAAAAAAGTCACATCGCTTTGAGAGTCATTGTAGTGCGTTGAACATATGAGTAACATTATCATATCCCCCATGGAATGAAATGTAAAATAGTATCTGTTATATCATTAATATATATGTTTAATTATTTTAAAAATTTTATATATATTAATTTATTATATCTTCATTACCATCCATGTGAAAAGGGAATGAGAAAAAACACATTACCTCAGTTCGTGAGGCAATTGTCTGCCATATGCATAAGATACATTATTGTCCTCAAATAAGATGTTATTTAAGAATTTTGATGTGGTATTATAATTATAAAAGTATATTAATAATATATATATCATATTAGTATGTTAAATGCATCATTATATCCAACTGTGAGTGGTGGTGATGGAAAACATATTATATCAGTTTGTGAGGCGGTGATCCTCCATACATATGATTGATATTTTAATTTTCCATTTGATGGAAGAAGAGATGGATATAGTTTATGAAATAAAATAATAAAATCTCATAATATGGGACATAATTTTGATTATATATTATCGTAGTTGAGGAACATTTGAAGTATGTGGAGGACAAAATATAATGAAAACACTTAGTTAATAATTATCCCTCTTCCTTAGAGAGCCTCTTTAGGTTTGTACCTAAATAATTATTAGACAGATTTTACTAATTAAAAAATCACACCAAGATATGGAAATTTATGTAACTAAGATATGTTTGATGTTTTTTTACAAACTAACAGGAATTTAATTTGTAAATAAGTGACAAGATGAGGTGGCATTTTATAAGCGATAGAGAGGACACACATGTATTTTTTGAAAAGAAAAATAAATACCAATATTTTTCACATGCCAAAAGGATGTATAATGGTTAATTATAATAAAATTTAAGATATAAGTTCAAAATATGACCAGAAAATACGATTTAATAATTTTTTTGGTCTTTTTTAACACTTATCTTTTTTGTTTAACCCCTTGAAAACCTATTTTAACCATAAACATGGTAAATAGTTTTTTACTATTTTTACTGTTCATTATGAAAAAAATTAAGTTCAAAATATTATATAAAATTTATTATTATAATTAAAAAAACAGAATCCATTTTTTCAAATTCAATTAACATAATTGGTAAAATAAAATTTTAAATTAAATCCATAAATTCATCGAAAAAATGGTTTTCCCAAATAAAAAAAATTCAGAAGTTTAAAAAACAATTGTATCAAATTTCATTATTAAACTTATTAAAATGACTTAAATTACTTTAATTGTAATATATTTAAACTTAATTTAGTTTAAAAACTGTATAAAATATAATTTAACTTTGTAAATAATTTAAACAAAGAGGTAGTTTTCAATAAAAATAACTATTTTTACTATTCATCAAAAAATAAATCTTTTCAAAAAATTATCAAAAGTACTTTGATATAGAATTTTGAATTTAATATGTAAAAAATATAGTTTATATTTTCAAATAAATTTTATAAAAGTGCTAAAAATTAATTTTAACTTATGTGTGTAAAATTTGACTAAACAGACTTTTATAAAAATATTGTTTTTCAGAAAAAATTTCTATTAAACGATTCTTATATTATTTTTAATAAATATATAATCATTGAATTTATTTTATACATGCATAAATAATATAATTTAAAAAATTTATTTATTCATATTCTTACATGACAACATAATATATAGGTTATAATAGTAATATATAAATAATATTATTTTAATATAGTATCGTGTTTCATTTAAACCCAATGCTTCATGTATCAAAAGATAACAAAGAGATGGAATTTATTCAGAAATTAATATATCATAAATTCTCAATGTTTTACATTCTCTTATAATATTAATTTTTCATGTCATATATTACATCGAACATGATCTATTTATTTTAAAATCTCAATGTGTTACATTATACCCACCTTAAATAAATTATGCATAGAAAATTTAATATTGATATCAACAATCAATGTTTTGACACATGAAAATAAATTTTTTGAAAAAAAAACATCCTAAAAAGGGTTAACAAAACACCCTTTAGATAAGATATAAAGTTAAGTACAATGACCATTCAGAATAACATGTAATTGGGTTCCAAATAGAAGATCATTGGTGGAATGTGAGGATATGAATATGGAAAAAAAGAATAGATAATTATGGAGGGTGATAGAGATGATTGATCAAATGAATTTCAATAATAATAAGAAATTCAAAAAACACAAAAACAAAAATATGCGATGAGTGAAAATACCATTAGTTCAGCACATACAAAGATAATATGATAAAAGTTTCCTTTTAAGACCCATTTTTCTATATTTGAGGGTTTCTTTTTCTATTATAATAGAAAACAACAAAAATATACTTAGGATTTAATAATTTGGTTATTCTTTTATCAATTTTCACTTTATTTATTACTCTAATAAATGAATATACAATATCAATTTTTTATTCCAAAAGCACTAAAATTATCTTTTAACAGATTATAAGATCCATAATAGAGTAAAATGCTATCCCACCTGTCTTTAATAAAATAAGAATTGTTAGAACATGTTATCCAATATAATACATTAATCTTAAGTACCTAAATAGTAAATAATAAAATTAAAATTAATCTATTTCAAGAATGTTTTACATTAAGACTCTTCCAAAATATGCCTATCTAATTTCAAAGTCCAAAAATTTATAAGGTCATTAAATCAATATTATGTTACCCAAACAATATAAAGTGTAACTTCATGAAACATTAAAAATATTTGAAGTTGTTGGTCACTATAAAACCTTATTGAAAACGTTAATTCTTCCAAAAATAAAATCATTAGTTGTTGAATAGATTCATGAAATCCAAACATGCAGTAAACTCCAACAAAGATAACATAAACCATCATATCACTAACCAATTTTGAGGTCACCAATACTAATCTGTAAAAATATATTCACCATTTTAATTTCAACATATAGAATATATTAGGGGTTATCTTCCCTCAATCACGTGTTTTAAAAAAGACCAACTTTCTACTAAATCACTTTTCTTGGCACCATTAAACACACATATTCAAATCGCCTAAAAAAACCTCTGTAGTACAATTCTTATATGTTTCAATAATATAATTGATAATTAATTATACAACATAATTCGTTAATCCAAATACACAATAAAATTAATCATTTACTTCATATGTATTAATAGCATAATCTTAACATTGATCCATTAACTTCTTTGAGGTATATTCCCATGATGCTTGGTGAACTAATTTGTGTAGTTCCAAATATTCTTAAAGTTGAAGTATTGAACGTTTGTAACTCTTTATTTCCCTTTAAATCAAATGAATAATGTCCATTATTTCCACACTGGTATAAATATCCCATTCCCTTCAATAAAGTACTATCACGTTTCTTTCAAAAATTATTATATGTTTGAGAATACTTCTTTCCACTTTTCCCTTTATCCATATTTTTATTTTTCATCGTATTATTCTCTTGATTCCATTTTAATGAATAATATTTAAATAACTATTTCCATATCTTGATAGTACATGACACTAACAACTCATATGAAGGGAATTTTGGGGAGGTTATTTCCCTTTAAAGAATTTTATCTGACCCATAAAAATAGTCAATATTTCTCTTCTGATTATTTTTAGTCCATATAATGACTTTATATCCTTGTAAAGTATTCTTAATACTTAAAAATATTTTTATCTTATTTGTTTTCCTATACTTGATCATTATATCTCTAAATTCTCTTTTTGGTCATAAGGAAAATAACATTACATGATGTGTATCTTAAAATCCTTCTATTACTTTCTTCCTATATCTTCTTCATATTTAGTGTTTTGAATCAATAACCACCATTGATCTACGTATTCCAAGAGGTGATAAAATTTCATGATGACCTTATTCCATTAGTTACTACACATAGTGAGAAATATCTTCTCTAAATAACTTATCCATTGCACAAATTCAAATATATTTTATGTCTCATTGAATGATGAAGATTACTGATCATGAAGTGGTAAAAATTTTTGCCCAATGTTTTATATCAGTAAAATAATCAACATGGGAAATTTTGTGGATCATTACTAGAGATAAATTCCCCTATCTAGTTATAAATTGGTATGTTATAGCTATTGATCTAGGTATATCTTCATTATCATGCTCAAGAGTGTAATCCAAATATGGGGTACTTGTATTGATACAATTCTCATTCATTCCACTAGATTCTATTTCTGAATAATGGAATACACTTGGTTAGACCATAACATTATGAAACATAATATATAATCCAAAAATTATTGAGAGTATTAGAAAAAATTAAAAAATTCATTCATGGATAATATCATAATAATAAAAAAAAATATTTAGAAAAGTTTCCAAATTATAAAATATTTTTAAATATTTTATAATGGTTTGTAAATAAAATATCAATTAACCAAATAAAATAATCTAAGAGTGTCAAAATAGATGTGGAATTAGGATCATTTATGTGTACTAGGTAACACTTGAGTCAAGCACATATCACAATTTTTAGAGTCATTATAATAAGTAAATTTGTGACAAAACCATGTCAACTTGTAGTATCTAGAGAGGGATGCATTACTGGGTAAACCACATAATCTTTACTTTACAAAAACATTAGGACTCCATTTTTAATAGCTAGGACCCACTGAAAGAATTGATAACCCACCTTATCATGGCCATCAGGTCCTGGTCCTCCATGTACCAGTAGTTTACCCAAAAAAATGTGGTCCCCTCCATGGGGATACCCACATAACAGAATAGTTCATATAACTAATGAATGTACCCAAAAGACAATACATGTTCTTTGGGTTATGCTTTGTACTCACTTTCACTCTTGTTGGGAAACTTCTCGAAAGGTCACCAATTCTGATCACTACTTCAATCCAAGCACACTTAACTATGGATTTCTAATCAAGTAGGCTTCCAGAAAGAAAGGTGCATATTATTGACATGAGTTATATCATTTTTTCATTTAACCCTCTATCATTCAGGGGTGTTAAATTCATCCCACACTTTTAGAGCACAACATCTTAATTGGTGACCCTACATCTCAACCCAGGCAGTGCCAATACACTTAAGGATGGTATAATGCTTTGATACCAAATGTACCAACTAGTCCCTACTGACAGCACATACACCCTTCCTTGACATGGATGTCTTGTCCTATCCCACCAAGTACAACTAATTGCCCCGTAGTACATGGTCCCATCCCAACAGCCCACCCATATGACCAAACGGGTCTTATGGCTAATGACTACCCACATAGTCCAACACATGTTCTTTATAGTGTATTTTTTTCCCAATTTGTACACTCCATGGGAAACATCCTAGAAGGACTCCCATCCTAATCACTACTCCAGGTCATGGATGCTTAACTATGGAGTTATAATTAGGAATTCTGCCAAAAATAAAGGTTCTCATTATTGACATGAGTCATAGCATTTAGTCATTTAAATATTTACTATTCTAGGGTGTTATATCATCGTGTTTACAGACATATACACAAAGTTATTCATAGGTTTATGTTCCCTAATTTATGTTTTCCTTAATCTAGTTGCCAGAGATTCTATTAAACTACCTATAATACCAATTGTAAAGACCCAAAAACAAATATCCTGGAATGATGGTTACTTTATTAAATTGACCCTAGATACAAATAATTACATCCTAAAGGACTAAATAGTTCATTAGTCATTATAAACTTGATAAATACATTAAAATCCTCATTTTTTTAAAAAATAAAGTACAAAAATTATTTTCTTGGATAACTCCATTATTACCCTTAGTGAATCCCTACATATTACTCATAAAATACTTCTGGTTATCCTTTTTGAAAATAAAACATAAGAATGTGGTGAGATCAGATGCTCAATAAGGGTATGTGTATAAAAATTATTATTATGAATAAATAAGAATAATCAATATGGAATGGAAAAAAACTAAAACAATTTCCATTTAAACAACAACATGAACATAAATTGATAGGAATAAATAATGGTTAAATAAATCCACATAAATAATCATATGATATTGAAAATTATCCAAAGATATTATAACTAATTGAATAGTCACATGAAAATCAGTAAGTAATATCGTAATGAGAGAATGCATAATTTTTGACATCACAAACATACAATCAAGGCCTTTCACAAGGTAATTTAATACTATGCATAAAGACACACTTGATTTTTCCAATTGATTTATTTAATGAGACATACTGATGCATTAATGGGCTATGTAATTTTGATACCCACCCATTACATAATAAGTCAAATTTATTCCTCATTTTAATATTTTGGAACATAATCAACTTAAATTATCATATTGAAAAACTAACATATGAAATGATAATACTAGCCCCAATCAATAAATATATTCATAAACCTTCATGAGTAATATAATTAATGATTATAAAATTATACATCCCTTTATCAAAATAACCATAAAAGATCTAGAAAAATAATAATTATGGTATCATTATAACATATCCCCAGTGGGGTAGAAGTAAAAAATAAGGGTTGTATTAATTGAACAATAGAAATACATTACAAATACCCTTAAAATCATTATTGATTAAAATTAAAAAAAATTCTTTTGGAAATTTCCTTCAAAAACTCAAAGTTTACAAAAAAAATTTGAAAATAAATTTATTTTAAAATTAACTTGTAAAATATTCTTTAAAACATCTAGTTCTCATGATGGTTGTAAATTTCATAGAAATTAATATAGCTAAAAAATAAATTACTTTTAGAATGTTGTAAAATAGTACAAAGTACCACATTTAGAAAATAATTTTTTTTACCTTCGAACAGTTTTGTAAAATATAAAACATGTGTTAAAATTAAATTAATAAATCATTTATAAAATTCTACAATTTTTAAAAACTCTTTTTAAAAACATTTTTATGTAAGAAAAAGAGTTTTCAATAAAATAGAGATAAAAATTTTATTTTCTTTAAAAACATTTTCCCAATCACTTTATGTTACAAAGAGAGAAAAATGGTGATATTACTTTTAAAGTTAACGAATGACCATAGGATAAGAAAAAATTTTGGGTTTATGATTTAAACATTATATAAATCATTCAAGGGATAGTTTAACATATAAAATCCTGAACAATGATGCGATTGTGAAATAAACCCTTACCACTTTGGTAACTTTTGAATCATAACCCCCCTAAAAGAAATTGCATCTAATTGAACTTTTAAATTTCATGATTATAAATATTATTGTGGTATAACATGTTAATGGACCCTAATATACACCACACAAAAGAAATTAGTGGTGAATAAGGCTTATGTCTCACAAATGTAAATGTGAGATAAGAAACCCTTTCCTCATGATAAAATTCATTCATATATATTTGAAACTCTCATATAATACATATAGGTTAATTATGAACCAATTAAAGAGTCATAATAATATTTCTAATTCCATATATTATTTAATTATATTCTTTTTTCACCCATTTATTAATATTTTATTTTTAAAATCACTGTTTTAGGTGATCATTTCTTCATCTTTCATTATTTTTTTTGGTTTAGTAATTTTTGATCATTTTACTTTTATCAGGGTTAAATATTATAAATAATCCAAAATATGATATAAATATATCTAAATTAATTATATATATATTTATAGTAATCTATAAAAGTTATATATTGAAATAGATTACATAGTTAATGGAGATGGTAGACCATATGTTTTTAAGAATGTTGTTTCTATTTTTCTCGAAGGATGAATTGAAAGGAAGGTAAATAATATAACACCAATAAAGAGTTTTTATGATGTAATATATATCACATATATTAATCAAAATTTTCCTTATTAACTTCCATGTAAATTGTTAGTGAAAAACGAGTCACATCACATCGCGAGGCGGTAGTCCAATGTACACAAGAGTGATGTTATCGTATGCCCTATAAAATGGGATGTAATAAAATATATATGATATAATAATTAAATTGGTATAAATATTTTAAAAATATTATATATATTTGTTTAGTATATAATTATTACCATCCATGTAAAATTGAAATTAGAAAAAAAAAACATCACCTTAGTTTGTAGGGCGACAGTCCACCCAACACATGAGTGATATAATTGTTTTATAATAGGATGGATGGTAAGCTAGTGGACATGATATTATAATTATAGAATTATATTAATTTCATAAATATCATATTATTATTTTAAATCCATTATTATATTCAACTTTTGGAGATGGTGATGTAAAACAAATTACATATGTTTGTGAGGTTGTAGTCCGTCGTACACACAATCTTTCATTTCGTATCCCATTTAATGGAATAAAAGATGTATATTGGTTATTACATTAAAATAATAACATACAATTATATTGGTGTAAATTTTGTTATTTTATTAACATATTTTAATAATATTTTAAGGATGTGGAGGAATAAATAAAATGAAAACACATGGTTAAGGACTATATTTATTCCTTGTAGAGCCTCTATATGTTTATATATAAATCCTTCATAGTATGGTTAAATAATAAAAATAATAACTATAGAATATGTGGATGGATTTAAATAAGATATTTTTTTAAGTTATAGGAAAAACCAATGTACTTTCGAAGTTTAAAAAGGAGAGGTTATGGGGTGGACTTTTATAAGTAGGGGACCATACACATTTGTAATTTTTGACAATAAAAAATTATACCCATATTTTTCACATTTCATAAGGCTAAAAAATGGGTAATTATCAGACCATGTAAGAGTTAAGTTAAAATTATGAACATAATATTGAATTTATAAAATATTTTGACCATTTTTATATCATATCCTTTTAATTTAACCCTTGGTAGACATGTTTTAAATATAATCACAGTAAATAATTTTTTTTTGCTTTTATTATTCATTATGACCAAAAATTAACGTTACCATATTATATAATATAAATTATTTTTATTCTTAATTTGGAATAAAATTTTCCAAATTCAATCCACATAATCATATGAATCCAATTTAAAATTACACCCGTAGATGTGTAATAAAAAAGCAGTTTTCCAATGTAAAACTCTCAAAACATTCAAAATATTAATCCTTACAGAAAACTCTCAAAATATCACCCAAAGATAAATTTGAAATATATATTTAAAAAATGAATCTTATTTTGTTAAAATAATTTTCTAAAAGTGTTAAAAATTAATATTAAACTATTTATGTAAAGTGTGACTAAACAGACTTTTAAAAAAATACTATATTTCTGAAAGAAATTTTTTTAAATGATTCTTATTTTATTATTGATTTATATATAAATATTTAATTTATTTTATATATGTTTATAACACATAGTTTTCATAATTTAGTAAGTCTTATTCACACCTTTCAACTTAACCACTATGTTATAATAGTCATGTTTAAAAATTAATATTCTATAAGAGTATCATATTTTGTATCAACTCAGTGTTTCATGAATTGTATGTTATAAAAGAGTTTTAATTTATTTAAAAATAATATATCATAAAGCCTCTTGTAGTTATACTCTCTTTCATGATTGGTGTCGTGTGTATTATATGTAATAGAACATGATTTTCCTCTTTTAAAATATCGGGGTGTTATATTAATTTTGATAAAATGGATTCCATAATTGGAATCAGATTAAAAAATATTGGGTAATAAGTTTAACTTAATTCTTGGTCATAATGAAAAGTAAAAATAGTAAAAATTAATTACCACTGTTATGGTTAAAATAAGGTTCTACACATTACATTTGTATGTGTGAAAATTAATTGTGAACACACATAATTTTTTTATTTGATAAATTAGATTTTATATTTAGAATTATTGGATCCTAATTATATAATAATGTTACTTTTATTTATAGTCTTAATGGACAAATTTCCTTGGTAAAAAAACCAGTTACCATGGTGAAAACTAAAACAGAAAAAGTGAGCGACCTTATAGGTAACGGGAACAACATGACATAAAAATGTTCTTTTTTAGCAGTGATGGTATGTTTCGAAATTATATTCCATCAATTCTATTGTTTATCAATTTTTGTGGCACTTTTCTTGAGTTTGACTTCCCATTATTAAATTGTTTTGGGTATTTAAGAAAATACCACTCCTTCTAACTTATAAAGGGGAACATGATCTACTCTTTTCTTAAAACATAAAAAAAAATTTGGTTCTGATAATACCCACCCATATCCCTTAATTAATTCCATTTACATGTCCTGTAAGTCTTATTTTTTATATGAAAAGCCTATTAGGGAGGCTTTTGGTGAAAAGTTTAAGAGGTTGACTGAAGAACAATTATCATTCTTAACTGGGACTTTTTTTACCTTCTTCCACCTTCTTCAAATATTCTTCAAATTTGATGAGATAATTACACCAATTTATTAAATATAATAATATTCTATTATGTTAATGAAATATCTTATATTCATCTCCTTTTCCATTAAAAGGGAAATGAAACTGTCGATCATGTGTTCGGGGAACTACCGCCTTGCGAATTAATGTAATTCATTATAAATCACCATCACTCAAAGATTGATATATTGATGGAATCAATCCGTATATATTATATTTATTACATAATTATACTTTTTTTTATTTTTAATTTCACATCTACCTTGTTACATTCTAGTCAATTAGAAAATGATAATGTCGCTCATGCGAATGTATTGACGACCACCACCATAATCGATGTGAAATGTTTTACATTTTATTTTAAAATAGATGAATATAAGGATAGATTTAATGAATATATATGATATATATATCATAAAAATTATTCTACAAAGGATAATTAATATTTTACTTTTATTTTCACCCATCTTCAAAAAATGAAAACAATATTCATGCGCACGTAAGACCAACCATCTCCATAAATGGTGTAATTCATTTTCTATATCAAAATTTAATGGATGAAAATAAATATGTATATAATAAAAATATATGATATTTATATCATTATTAAATATTTGGAGATTATGTATCCATAATCAAAATATAAGGACGAAAACAACCAAACCAAAACATGCATGAAAAATAAAGCAGTTACCACTCAGAATGATGATTTTAATAAACAATTGTTAACAAATAGTTGATAAAAGGTTATAAATAAGTAATATTTTTTATGATATATTTTATAATTTTTAATGAATATATTTATAATAAATCTATATTTATTATAACGGTTGTTCAAATATTTATGAAGGCATTCATACCTAAGGCATGAGATTTTCATCTCACTTTTATTTCCATGGGAAACATTCCATATTCACATGTTATTTATTTTTATGGTATATAAGCTACCCATGAATGTATTTTATGGTTAATATCAAGAAAATTATGGTATATAAAAATCCATTTATGTTTTTTACATAGGTCATACCACTCAAAACTTACAAAAGCAGAAGGGGTTTTATTGGTAAAATATTATTATTTAATATTATTTTTTATAATTATGATTATAATGATAAAAATAATAATGATATATCTCATCATAAAATCATTAATTTTATTACCATATGGTTATTTTTCTAAATTAAATTTTTTCCTTTCATTATCCCCTCTTTTTATATTTAAGAGTTTAAAATATTTTAATTATTAAAAATAGATATTATCTCTCTCTTATGCCGAAAATAATTTCTCTTTAATGTCCATGTTTTATAAAAATATTATCAAAAATGTCTGTACTATTTTAAATTTTTTTTAATATTCATATACACATAATTTTTAATTTTTTAAAAATGTTTTAAGAGTAATATTTTTTTTCATATTTTGAACATTGTACATTTAGACATTTTTTTACCAAAGAGTGAAGAAAAGTTTTCTTTTTTACATACAAGAATTGAAAAAAATTATATTCAATTGTATAAACTAAATTATTTTTGGATTCCTTTAAAATATTTCTAGATTATTTTAAATGATAATTTTTTCTTTAATATTTTTTATTTTTTTATATTTTAAAGAGGTGATTTCAAAATAAGAAGGATATTTTATTCTAGAATGTTTTAATGATATTTTTATTGTATTTATATTCATTAACAACAACAAAAACTAGATATTTCTTATGATTTTATTAGGATATGAACTAATGATGCTATCCTTATATTTTCTTTGGATAGTTTATGATTATGATGAAAAATGATTATGAAACCTGTTTCTTTCCCATGAGCAATGCAATAATGAAATTTTTATTAAACCTGTTAAGGGTTTATGATATGATGACTAATTTTTTGAGACATATTTGTATTAATTTTATTATGTTATGTATGAGATCAGAATTATATAAACATATAATTTATTGGTTAATTATTGATGTTCAATGATACCAAAGGGTACACATGATGTTATCGGAAGCCCAAAAAATAAGGTCTATAGAAGGTTATCTTAATCCCAAAAGAGGGTACATGAGAGGTTATCCCAAGACCCAAGTAGGTACGTATATGGTTAACATAGACCTAACATGTTATGAATGTCTTTGTGGGTTTTTTTGATATACTTTTTTATATGCTTATGTGTGTGAAAAAAATCTATTTCGAATGCCAACAGTATACCCTTATGTATTATGTTCTTTGATTACATTATGATTAATTTCATATGAAATACCAATAATTATTCCATGGATAAATTTTATAATTGATGATATAAAGGATATGTTTTCCAAATTTTATTCTCATGTTCTCATACCCTTATGCTCGTGTTATGATTATATCTCCCTAATTTTTCCTTATTGATAATTTGATCTCACCCTTTATTATGTTTCCTTTCTCTTGGTTATAAATAATATTATTTTGTATGATATATCTAAGAAGGTGTTTCTGATGCTTTTGTCGGGGCGCGCATGTCTATCTCGTTTGAGGACAAAAGGCACGATTTTGTTGCCCCGCATTCCCACTTTCCAAATGCGGGCAACATCCACCAATTTTTTAGGGACATTTTCTCCTTGATCGAAATGGGATATTGGGATATTGGTTCCTCCTCCCATGGATTCTTCCTCAGAACTTGTCGCCTAGTCTGAGTCTCCCTTATAGATTTAAGACGCTGTTCGTGAAACACTTCCTAGAGCCATATCTTCATTTACAGCAGTTCATTACACTGCTTCTGCCGGGACATTCCAAGGGATCCGGTAAGGGATGCAACCTTCAGTCAGGGTAGTAGTCACGTTGGGCATCACTGGCGTGTCTGGGCACTGGAACACTGGCACATCTATCTTTTTCCCCTTATTATAGGGCTTCTTGAGGGTGTATAAGCCCGAGGAATCCCATATCATATGTGGGTAATCATATTCCAAGGGAATGTATCTGAGGTTTTCCTCAACTTCCCATGTTTAACACAGAGTATGTAGTGAATTTAACATCCAGCGTAGATGGATCGGACTGATCAGAAAACTGACTAGAGTGGATCATATAGGTTCAACCCCTAGAGGGAACACTGGTAATAGGGCTAACGTGTGGTTGGATTTCCAAATGTGGTTAAATGGAATGTAGAATGGGGTGGCATGATCCCACTGAGATCTGGCGGCCCGGGTAAGAATCAAGATGGATGATGGGGTGCTGAGTGAAATGGGTGGTGAATGGGATGGAACTGCCATGAGGACAACAGTAATGTTGGGCTTGAGTCTCAGGGAGACTTCCTAAGTATCCCTGTGGTAGGGAATCAATGTTTTCATAGTTCAAAAGGACGATGGGACGCTTGAGGAGGCGACCCTTGAGAATTGACATGTGGACGGGACCCAAAGTAAATAAAACCTCTTGGTTAGGGCATGACCTTCCTGAGACACATAGGCTCAAGGGAAAGGTCAGGTGATGAGCTTGAATTGGGGTGTATACATAGGACAAATAACTCAATGATGTCTATGGGGCTTACGCGTGGTTAGCAGCCCAGGTAGGTCTAAAGACACTATGTCAGACGAAAGATGTGGGTCCCAGTGAAGGGGATTGCAACATCTTTCCGCTAAATAGGGGACACAATGGCTTACTGCTGACCATGATACAAATGCTTACCGCTGATTGAGGGACACAACGGCATACCGCTGCATGTGGTTTACAGTTTAACGTCATGCAGGATGAAGGTGAACCGACGTAAATAACAACCTGGAGTCCAGATGGATGGTGTGGGCGAACCGACGTGAAGGGGGGTCAGAGTGACCGAGTGTCGGGCATGAACCTCATGGAGGCTTCCTACATACCATGCCTTGGAAAGGCTCAGAGTCCGCATAGTTCAGATGGGGGAACGAGGCTTACACTCTAGGCTGCCTAGGGTGTTGGGGAACCAACATGAAGATGGTCGAAACGACCGGGGTTGGGGGCTTGAACCTCTTGAAGGCTTCCTAAGTACCATGCCTTTGAAAGGATCAAAGTCCACGTAGTTCTGGTTGGGTGTGGGGCTTGCACTCTAAGCTCCTAGGGTGTTGGTGGACCGATGTGAATAAGGACCTGGGGTCTAATGGGTGGTGGGATTAAACCTCATGGAGGATTCATACGTACCCTGCCTTGGTAAGGATCAAAGACCTTATAGTTCTGGTGGGGGCATTGGTTCTCTCACATGAAAGTGGTCAGGACCAAGTAGGAGTTGTGATTGAACCTCAGGGAGGCTTTCTACGTACCTTTCCATAGCAAGGATCAAAGTCCTAGTAGTTCGGATGGGTCAGTGAACCGACGTGAATATGAACATGGGGTCCAATGGGTGGTGGGATTAAACCTTGTCGAGGCTTCCTATGTACCTTTCCTTGGCAAGGATCAAAGACCTCGTAGTTCAGGTGGTGGCATGGGGCTTACACGGTAGGCATCCATGGGTGTTGGTGAACCGGCGTGAAGATGGTCAGAACAACCGGGGTGGTGGGATTAAACCTCATGGAGGCTTCCTATATACCTTACCTTGGCGAGGATCAAAGTCCACGTAGTTCGGGTTGGGTGTGGGGCTTACACTCTAGGCTACCCAGGGTGTTGGTGAAATGACATGAATTTGGTCGAAAAGACCAGGGTGGTGGGCTTGAACCTCGTGGAGGCTTCCTATGTACCTTACCCTGGCAAGGATCGAAGTCCACATAGTTCAGGTTGAGTGTGGGGCTTACACTCTAGGCTACCCATGGTGTTGGTTAACAGACGTGAAGATGGTCGGAACGACCGGGGTGGTGGGAATGAACCTCATTAAGGCTTCCTATGTACCTTTCCATGGCAAGGATCAAAGTCCACATAGTTCAGGATGGGTGTAGGGCTTACACTCTAGGATTCCCAGGGTGTTGGTGAACCAACATGAAGATGGTCAGAATGACTGGGGAGGTGAGATTGAACCTCGCGGAGGGTTCCTACGTACCTTGCCTTGACAAGGATCAAATTCCACATAGTTCGGGTTGTGGCATGGGGCTTACACTCTAGGATGCCCAGTGTGTTTGACATGGTCATTGCCTGCTCTAATCCCATGTGAGTCATGCTTGGTGTGAGAATCAAGAGGCAGCAGAGACAAGACGATCACATCATGAAAGGTGCGTCCATGGGAAGTGGAGTGGGGCTTACATGTAGTTAGTAGCCCATAGAGGAAGCATGGGCTTATACATGGTTAGCAGCCCGAAGAGGTTGGGACTTACTCTAGTATGGAGGCCCGATGGAGACAAATCCCAGTTGGAGATGGATTTGGCACCGAAGAAAGGAGGAGTACCGTTCCCCACCATACCCTTTTCTAGCCCTTGGTACTGGAAAATATGGGAGAAATAGTGGTACTACCTCTTGCATGAAAATCTAGGGGTTTAAATCAGAGTGGTTTCCCTTTCTCTATGTAGGATGAATGGGGGGAAGTCACAGTTTAACATCATGTGCTGAGGATAATCGTGCTTGCTAGTTTAACGTCCTGCAGCTCGGACGAGGCGGGTTCGCTCGGCACCCCTAGGACATACATAACAGGTACCCTCTTCACCTTGGTGAAGAGAAGGGACAAGAAATGCCATGGATGGGGGGTTTCATTGAGTGAACCATTTGGGGGTCCACATTAGCGTGGCTATGTGAAGAAGTAATAGTCGTTAGTGTTCCTATGTAGATAAGCATAAGGTGAAGAAACACAATGGGATGTGGTTTCCATGGGACCTTGAAGTTGATTCGTGCAAACCGTGGAAGTTTCATGGGAGAGGGAGTTGCAGAGAATAGTGGTTTATGAGTAGAGACCTCGTAGAGATCTGGTGCTCCATGAACTGGAAGGGATTCATGAAGGTGTGGGCTTCACCAAGTGATGTGGCCTAGCCTAGGAATAGGGCATAGGTTTAGACAAGAGGTGCTTTGCAAATTTGAATGGTGTTTGTGAAGAAAAGCTCTACGAAGAATGGGTTCCTTGCAAAGCATGGTCCTGTGAAGCAATATGCTTCGCAAGGCATAGTGACTCATCCTTAGCATTCGAGGTATGTTTGCATGGGGGGTGCTTCACGAAGCATAAACGCTCTGTGGTGACCCGAGTCCCCATGAGGATCTGTTTCCTTCGCAAAGGCATGTGGGATTCGCGAAAGGAATTCCTCTTGAAAGAGGGGTGAAAACAAGGAAAAGGGAAGGCACATTGTGGAGAAAAAGTACCCTGAGCAGCTTATGTTTCACACTGCCGAAAGTGATTCACGATTTGAGAGCCGAGAAGAGGAAAGGTCGGATGATCCGTGCTTTGGGCCTTGGGGAGGCCAGTATTTATAGGCTAGAGGTGTCGCGCAGCAGTGCTCGTTTGGCGCGAAGAAAGATTCCACTCCGTGGCAGGCTCGCGAACATCAAGGGGGCTCACAGAGAATCCAGCCTACTAGCTTCGTGGGGGGCTCACAAACATTAAGGGGCTCGCAGAGCATCTCGCCTTTTGGCTTCGCTACAGGCTTGCTAATGTCAACAGGGCTTGCGTAGCATCCTGTCTCCAAGCTTCACGGTGGGCTCGCGAATTACAATGGGGATCATGGAGCATCCCACCTCCTGGCTTCACGGTGGGCTCGCGAATGTCAATGGGGATCATAGAGCATCCCGCCTCTTGGCTCCACGGCCGGCTCACGAACATCATAGGGGCATGCGGAAGGGATTTGTGAGGTAGCTTTAGGGAATTTCTTATTCCCCTCACCCCTTCCGATTTTTGGTGCCAAAAAATTCCCCACCTCAAACTTGGACCCAAGGGGAAATCAAGGGTCAATGTATGAGGGTCAACCACCAAAATTCCTTGGTCGTTTCATGAAGCTAGCTCATGAAAGAAGATTTTCGAGCAGGAAAGTGATGGGTCAGCCAGGCATTCCGTGAGGCTCTCCATGTTTAGGATGTGATGCAAAGCAGTGAGGGTCATTTCCTATATATAGAGGGGATGATTTCTCTTTTTTCCTTTTTTCCCTTCATGATTTTGGCTTTTAGAACCCTCGATTTGTGATGCTCCACGTACTCCATGACTTCCCTCCCTAAATTTGGTCTTTAGCTTCACGGTGCATAGTGAGTCATTGACTTCGCATTTATGCGCTTCATGACTCCGTGTTCAGAGGCTAAGGTAGGTCTCTGCAAACAGACTCTACGAACGCGCTCCATGAATGAGCATCACGACACAACCAAAAAAATTTCCCCAATCTAAAAGGCTGAATGGATTGTTAAGAATATTCCCAGGGGATCCTTTCAGATGCTGCCTGAAGGGACGAGATGGAAAACAACCTAGGTTTAGGAGAGCCAGTTTGGAGCCACTCTGACCATGGTTCTTTGGTGGAGCTGCTATTAGAGATCCAGAAGAACTACCCGTTATGAAAGAGGTTGCCTTTTTATTGATTCAGGCTGAGGGATGAAATCTTCATCCCATAAGGGAGTCAGGACGAACCAACTTACTGGTTCAGGAGCATGTTGTGCCAGTGCCGATGGTTTAGGGCAGCTGACTATCATGCCCGAGAGGACTTCACACCTATCATTGTTGACTGCTTATACAACCACCTGAATAATGTTGACGGGAAGGAGTTACAGCCTGAGATGTCTCCCCCCATGCATCAAACGATATTGAAAGAGGGTCTGGGGAACCAAGAGAATGGGTGGTCTGAAGAGTTGGACCTGTGCGAGGGCATCAACTTCATAGACGATTGAGCCTGGGCCTACTGGGTAGGAGCCTTGTGTGAAGAGTTTGGGGTGGAGATGAGAAGAGTGGGCCTGTATGAGGTAGCTTGGGCCTCCCAGTTTCACATCTACCAGCTGAAGCAGCTGATGCCGGAGATGTTGAGAAGGTGGTCATCGAGGAAAAACACATTCCATTTTCACCATGGGGAAGTTGGAATCATCTTGTGGGACGACCACCAGATCTCAAGGGTCCCGATACTTGGAACTATGTATGATGAATTCCTCCCCGTCATGAGTGTGTGGGAGGATGTAGAGAAAATGCCGCCACTGGAGATGGATTTGATGGAGCTTGTGTCTGGAGAGGACAAGAAGGCGGCGAGGGACGTCCATTTCAAGTGGTGGTTCAAACATATCTTGGGATTTCTAGAGAACAAATAGTTTTCAGCAAGGCCTCAGACTTTTCCGAATGGGGCCAGGAGTAAGGAACACTCATACTGCCGACTTTTGGAGGACAACCAGTGGAAGAAGTGTGGATTTAGCCCCATCACTGAAGAACAACTAATGTTCAGGCTGGCAGCATTCATCACGGCTCTCTTCTGTGGTTAGATCCTACAAGTGAGGGACACCAACATGGGAGTGTGGCCAAGAACATTCATTATGGCGTCTCTGTTGGAGACAGGAGGGTAGGTCAACCTCGAGATCCCAATGCTCACCAAGATGTATAAGATTTTGAGGCATATCGGTGAGGGAAAGAGGCTGCAGAGAATATGCGGGTCATTCCACCTCCTGTATGGGTGGATAACAGCACAAGTCAGTGGGGTTTATGAATACTCAAACCCCATTTTCCCTCCCGGATCGAACTTCCGCCCATCCATCCTAAACGCTGATGGGTACTTTCCAGCCAAGCTGACCACACCATCGGTTCTGAACCAAGTGTGGAAGGTAGAGGTGTTCAATTTCCACCTATTACCATTGCCAATGGGGGTATTCACTGACGATGTTCGGGGAATGGAGGAACACTGTGCCTATCTCCTGGAATTTTAAGGTGGAGTTTTGGTGGAAAGGGTTGATCACGAGCCTCTCTGTATGCCGTACACCCCACACCGATTTTCTAGGAAATTCCGGTGCATGCAGCGACTGACCCCGCAAGTCTATCTAGGGGTGTGCTATGAGGAACACATGTGTGTGATGAGGCAGATGTGGCTTTTGTTCACACGGAAAGACGAGAAGATGCATAACCCACTGCCCCCGCCAACTGCTATCATCGGGCTAGTGAATGAATATGTGCAGAGTTGGGAGGCGGCCCACCTGGGGGAAATAATGAAGAATCCAACCATTTGAGTTGATGTTGGCATGCCTCCCAAACCCCAGGGTAGAGGTTGGAAGGTGGAAGGGAAATCTCTCATTTGTGGGGCTACCGTAGCTGTGGGGACCACACCAGTTGAGGGAGAGGCACTAGTGGAGACGGACTCGGTGGTCCCAGAAGAGTAGAGCCATCCAAAGGGGAGGCCACCTAGAATAATCTCTATAATATCCACTCAGGCTCCAAGGATGTGGCTACGCCACATTGATATGCCAGAGAATGATGTTTTTCCAGAGGCCTGGGACATCTGGGATGTTAACTGGTAATTCCTCAACCCATCCGAGATGTGGAAACATCTGAACCATTTTAGGATGGATTTACTGGGGATAGTCCCTATCAGGGCTATCTTTTTGGTATCCCAGGTGGAGGCGGAGAAATACCTTACAGAGCTAGAGGAATTTGTGCACTCCCGGGGTACCCTATGTCCAATGATGGATCGAGTCAAGGTATTTCTTAATCACACCACTCCCCTCACAGTTGTCGGCTGCTAACTTAAGGGAAAGATTCCCTCTATCGGAAGAATCAGATAAATCCTCCTGGGAGGACGAGACTGGGAGAGGGAGCCCATTGGTGGAAGGTGATGTCTGGGATGAGGACTCTGATCTTGAAGAGTTCATCAAGGCCCTTGAGGTAAATATTCCACACCCCTTCTCCGTGTCCCACATTCAGGTCATTCTAAACACTTTGCTGACATCTACATTGCGCAAGAGGTCCTTGTTCATAGAGCTCGTTCTCTCCCTTTGAGAGGTATAGACGCGGGACCTTCGGGGTCCATGCCAGCTGCCGGGGAGATCAGCATGTCTGACAGGGCAGGAATACCCAAAGCGACTTTCGAGTATTTAGACCTTACAAAAATATATGGAGGGACACACTCGAGGTCCTGAAGGCATCAACCCAAGAATGATACTGAGGATTCAATCTCTATAAGTCTCCTCTATCTAATTAAGGGCTTTCATTCATCAACTATGTTAACTGATGTGTATGAATCCTTTTTGGTATGCACAGTCCTCCAAATGGTGTGGGTTACCTTGGCGAGGTCGTTCGGTATACCTGGAACCGCCTTTCCCTGGGGAATGCTGGTAACATTGGAGGTGGAGGTCCAGATTGATCGAACAGTGGTGATCCCAATCTCTAGTGGGACCATCAAGGGGGATGAGCTTGAGATCATTGAGGTGGGGTCCAACGATGAGGATCGTTCAGAAATACCAAGTCCCACCGTGCCCAATCCAACACCAGACACAGATCTGATTGATGAGTTCTTAGAGGAATTCCCCGCATATGCTCCCTCCAACTGCGCTGACTGGGACGAGTCGACCTCTGATTAAGAGGACAACAGAATATTCCATCGCCGATCATGGAAGCGGATCAAGCGCTTCAATGATGACACCCCCAAAAACTATGGATAGATGATATGGACATAATTTACTTGCGATTTTGTGAACTGTGTGCTGGGGGAGTGGATTCCCAACATCCTCACATGCTCATCCGAAATCTTAAGGCAGAGAAGATTCAGGAGCATGACCGTGGACTCATTGTGGGTTGGCAGTAGAGGAAAGAAGTGAACATCAATAGGCTCCAAGAGGCTGAAGATGAGGTCCAGTGGCTATATAATCGAGTGTACGAGCACTCGGCCTCCCTCAACGCGCAATATGAGCTAATATTGCGATTGAAGGGACAACTGGCAGAGGCTGAAGAGGGCATGAAGCGAGCCTCTGACGAAATGGTCTTCATCCGAACTAGCGTGGAGCAGGCCCAGATTGCGACTGATGAATTATTCCCCATCACTGTCATGGAGGAGCGGGAACTGAACAGGAAACATCACATCTAGGACGCCACCAGCCAGAGGGTGGCGGAGTTGCTACACTCTTTGGATGAGGTCAACCCGTCCATGGGAGGGGTCGATCCTAGGGTGTTGTGATGCCTGTAACCTTTGAACACACATTCAGGCTTTGATTATTGTATGCTAATTGCATGCATTAGTTTCGTTATTTGTGTTGATTAATTTCATTCTTGTGACATTCATGGAGCGTCCAATGGTCAATCCCTAAGCTCATGTGGGTTGGGCTCGATGTGAGAAACAAGGGATGACCACCTCATTATCTTGTTCGAACATAGGGGTGAAAACTAGGCTTTGGGCATCTGGGGGATTGAAGAACCAAGTCGGATTCCTGGGAGGAGAAGGGGGAGGCCAGACCGGAGAATGAATCTCTCAGAGCAGTCAAATTACTGTTTTCTCAGCATGCTCTTGTGCATGAGTGGGGTAATTACATGGTCGCTGGAATAAATACAAACATAAGGGAATGGAAAGTGTGAACTACAATACCCTAAATTCAGAACACTGTGGAGATGGCATAACAATAAAAGATAACTGTAGACTGTGTTCAAAACACAGAATCTATATTGTGTTAGCCTGAAATGGGGATGACAAACGATGGCCGACCGCTGACCATGTTCTAAACACATGGAATGACTTAGAATGTTTTTTATTAGCCTTCCTGAACGTTGGCCCAAGACAGTAGGTGAGCCATAGGCCGAGCATCCATACTGTTAGGTGGTTTCTTTAGACGTGAGGGAGGATGAGGGTCCAAATAAAGAGCACGCAAAGCTTGGATAGTGGAGTGATGTGTTGTTCGACTAGGGACCAACACTCTTGAAGTTACACCACCATGGTGGAAACACACTAGGTGGATACACCAGCCTGATTAGAGATCAAACATACTTCTAAACAGGACCTCTCTGACAAGGAAACTATCGCCTCCCAACGTTTATAGTGGGGCATTCCGAACATGTTCCGGGTAAAGCTGCAATTGCGTGTTTCCCCAAAGAGCTCAGGTCATGGGACCAGAAATGGAGGGGGAAGTGGGAATTATGGTTCCTGAGGCTGGATCCGGAGGCAGGATGTTGACAGTTCCTACGTATCCCATGATAATGGGAATCAAGATGAACGTAGTTCTAAGAGTGCAGTTTAATGTCATGTGGGACGATGATGGCATGCGTGGCAATGGCTGTGCCAGTACACGTCCTACCAGAACTACTAAGCCCACATGAGTAATTCTCGATGTGGGAAACAAGAAGTAGTGATGGGAATTCCCTAGAATAGGGAGGCACATGTTAGGGACGATGTAACATTAGATGAATAATGTCCCAATGATGCTGACACACCTACATAACACACCTAGATGTGCTGAAGAGTAAATCTGAGTATGTTGGAATTCCACTTGAACATAATGGAGTGAAAACATGTGAATCATGATGCTCAAAACCTGGACCATAATGACGGTGTCGTGCTGATAGGGGATAACTATTGATCGTTTTCAAAACACAACATCCATATTGCGTTAGCCTGGAATGGGGACATACAAATGAGGGTCGACTGTTGACCGTGTTCGAGACACAGGACCTGTCGCAAATGTCATTCGGGATCTTCAGGGATGTTGGCCTGAAACGGTAGGTGAGATGATGCAGCATTAAACCAGGCCATGAAGGGGTTCCCTTCAGATGTGTAAGAGGATGAGGATCCAAATAACGAGCTCACGAAGCTTGGACATGGAAGGAGGGGAATTCCCCCATGAAATTTCCACACTTCAAGCTCCTTGTCAAAGCGTATTTGAGTACGACTATAAGATGTATAGATAGAGGGAGTCGAGTCCCTTCCCAAGGAAAAGGGTCCAAGGGTCGCACGCTTTCAACCTAAAGTCCTAGGGTGGACCATTAAGGGGGGATTGATTTAATGTATTGTTTGTAGGGTGGAAAAATAGAAAGACGTGATGTGCAGTTTCCCCAGGGGAGATCTTAGTTTTGGGTCATAGAACTCGGACCAAGCTGTGAAAGGATGTGGTTAGCGCATAGTGAGGCTATTGAAAAACTCGATGTGAATGATAACCTAAGAGGTACTCACCACCACATGTTCACAAATGATTTTGGATGAAGGTGCCTAAAAATAAGGCACATGATTTGTAGATTCCTAGGGGTGGACCAAAGGAAAAATATGCGTCGGCGTTCCTACATATCCCATGAGGATGGGAATCAAGCCATACGTAGTTCTGGAAAATGTAATGCAGTTTAACATCTTGTGGAAAGGAAATGAAGTGGTCTTAGTTTATATTCGTAGATCTCGGACAACAGATGGTAAGAAATTCGGGAGACACATGTTGAGGTAATTATAAAACCCGACTTGAATGGGAACCTGGGGTTCTGACCAAAATGTGTTCCTTGGAGATTTTTTAGGTCAAGGGACCGAAAAAGAAAGTTAATCTGAGCCCGAGGAAAAGTGCACAGGCATTCCTATGTATCTCATGAGGATGAGGATCAATCCAAATGTATTTCATAAAATGGAATGGTGGGATACCAGTGCCAGGTATAATGAGGTTGTGCAGGTCTGGACCGTGCACCAAAAGAAGCAGTATTTTTTATATCTTGTTTTTCCTTTAGGATGAATGAGTTCTTTCTGAAGTGATGGACCTAGGATTGAAGGTCTTGATATCACCACAAGAATCAATCCAAATACAGGAATTGAAAAATGGTATGGTGTGTAACCGATGCCAAACATGACGTCCTCTTGAGTGAGGACATCACAATGTAGTTCCATTTTTCGTCGTGCGGCTAGGATGATAATATCACCATTTAAGTTCATGTGATGGGACCAACCATGCACTTTTAATTTCATATAGTACATACACATCAATTTAAAGTCATGTGGGATTAGGCATCAATGTTTAACGTATTATGGCTCAGACTTGTACAGGAAAGATGAGGTTCCAAAGGGGATGTGCACGGCGTGATAAATCATACCCGACGTGAATGAGGATAAGGTCCACACCATACCGTGCGCAACTCCGAGGGGGAAACCTCGGGACAAGGGTCCGGGAAAGATTATAGGAAAAAGGGGGGTAGGATGAACTATCTTCCAAATTAGGTGGACCCAAAAACGAGACATCTGGGTGTTCTTACGTATCCCATGAGGATGGGAATCAAGCTGTACATAGTTCTGAAAGAGATCTTAGTTTATGGTCTTATAGCTCGGACCATAGATGGGAAGAATACTTCCATGTAAGTGCACACCTCAACCCAAACCCTAATCCCACGTGAGTGGTTCTCGGTGTGGGAATCAAGGGAAGAAGAGGTTTCTTTAGATTACCTAGAACCCACGCTGAAGGGAAATCGGTGTGGAGCCCCGAATGATTTCCTTAGCAGGCCTTTTTTCCTCCTAACGTGCAGACACACACTAAGGAATGGTACCATGAGTCTCGAAATTATACTTGGAAATGATGAGGTTGAACATGATGTGAGCCATGTAACCAACATTTTGGGCTTAATGGGGTTGGTGTGACGATGGAGGATGACTGTTGACCATGTTTTAAACACAACATCCATGTCATGTTAGCCTGAAATGGGGACAAAAAAATGAGCGTTGACCGCTGAACATATTCGAAAAATGGGAATTGTATTGATTTTTTGTCTGAAACCAATTATGATGTTGGACTGTAATGGTAGAAGATCCCTTAGTCCTAGAATCCATGCCATTTGGGGGTCCCTTCAGGATATGAAAGGTGATGGAAGCACTAATGAGGGGGAACACAAAGCCTGAAAAATGGGTGAAAGCATGCCTTGGTAGAATCTGACAGTCCCAGTGCTAAACCAGAGTATCCTTGGGAACATTAGGGAACCACCAAAGTGGACTGAGGGGCTCATCTTGAGAGTTAGCCGATTTGAAAAGACGAGTATAGAATAAGGGGATGGAAAAATCTCAGGAGGAGGTAAATGGAGTGGTTGTTAGAAAACCCCAATGTGAATGAGGACATAATCCCATACCACACCATATACCCCTCTCCCAAAGGCATGCAGGCCAAGGGGCCAAGATGAGGCTGGAAACGAAGACTAAATGTCTTGGCGGTCCTATGTATGCTTGAGGATGGGAATCAAGCCTAATGTAGTTCTCGTAGAGAGTAATGTGTAGTTTAACGTCTTGTAGTAAGGACACAAATGGGTGGGGTACCCCACACAGAGGGGGGTGCACGGCGTGGTGGGTAACCCGATGTGAATGAGGACATAATCCCATACCACACCATACAACCCTAAATGAGATCTTGGGTCGGGGCTCGAAAAGGCCAAGGGGCCTCAGGCTGGGCCTTGGACAGAATGTCCAAAACAACTTGAAGTTTAACATCTTGAATTACTGATGAAGGAAGGGGTAAGATACCCCAAACAAAGGAGGTGTATGGTACGACGATTAACCTGACGTGAATGAGGACATAATCCTATACCACATTGTACAAATCATGTAAGAGTTAAGACTTGGTCAGGGGGCCTGAGATCGGGCACGCGAAGTGCAGCATGGCCTATGATCGCGGTATGGACACTAAATGATAGTAGGGATGTCTTAAGGGGATATGTGTGGCATGGAGAAATAGCCTGATGTGAATGAGGACATAAGTCCACTCCACACTACACAACCCTATATGAGAACATAGGCCAGAGGCTAGAAAGGGCCAAGGGGTCGGAACAGGCCATGGGGCTTGAAGCTGGGCGTCTGGCCAATGGTAGCCATACAACCTCTTGTGCGGTTACTGACTCATAACAGCTCTTAAGCCCATGTGATCAGTACTCGGTGTGGGAAACAAGGAACTGGACTCAGCTCTCCCTGTCATATGGGGGGCTAATAGCTGGCATCACCCGAAGGGTGTTCGTCGCTTGGAGATGCAATGAGGCAGAATGAACCACTACACTCAATGTTTGAGACATCTTTAGGTGGATTTAATAACAACTTATAGTTTTTGACCATGTTCGGAAAAAAACGATCTTATAGTGGCCTAGAATGGGAACAATAAATGAGCATCGACCACTGAGCATATTCACACGCGCAGGACTTGTATCAATTTGTTGCTCAACATCCTCGAGGGAATTGGCCCAATGTGGTAGGAGAGCCCTTGGGCCTAGTATTCCTACTGTTTAGGGGACCTTGTGGATGAGATAGATTATGGATCGCAATCAAAGGAGTGGGTGAAGCATAGCTGTGCCCATCTGTGAAAGAGGCAGACACCTCTAGGGAGTGGGAAGTATGGAAGAATTGAGATGATCTCAACATGTATTGGGGAAACAACCTGTACCACACCATATGTCTTAACCCAAGAGGAGATTCTGGGGTTTAGGGCTGAGCCAATAGACGAGATTTCTGGGCGTTTCTACATATCCCATAAGGATAGGAATCAAGCCATACATAGTTCTTGAAAACCATGCAGTTTAGTCTCTTACGGTTAGGACGTGGGAGGATAGAAGAACGGGGAGTGGGAATATGGTGAAACCGTCATAATTTTGGCATGAGTGGGGCTAAGGAAGCCTACACCATATCATGCTAGGATCCCCCGAGAGAAATATAGCCAGGGGGATAGTCAAGGAGAAGAGTTTGGGGGTGGGCTCAATAAAAAATGTTTGAGCGTTCCTACGTATCCCATGCAGATGGAAATCAAGACACACGTAGTTCAACATGTGTTGTTTAATGTCTTTCAGGAAGACATACAATTTAACGTCATGTGGGATGAAGCAATTTAAGGTCATGCAGGACCAGACAGTTTAGGTTCATGCAGGACCCAATAGTTTAGGGTCATGAAAGACCATAAAGGCGCAGGTAAAGTATTGTTTGAGGCACTTGGAATTTGTGGGAGTATTTATATCCTCACCATCCATGGTCGCTAGGGAGTATGCACCATTGGGGTAAACCCTATGAATTATATAAGGTCCTTCCAATTTGGGATCCAACTTGGGTGGTTTCCTGACAGGGATGATCAGTGTTTGGAGGGAAAATACCGAGTCACCTTGCAAGAAAGAGAGGAGGAGAACCTTCTTTTTGAAGTCTCTAGCCATCTTATTCTTATTCCTTTCCAGATTGTGTAGGGCACAAAGCCTGTTCTCGTCATGTGCTTCCAATTCATCCAGAAATATTTCGGTTACCTTATCTGACTGTTGTGCGTAATGAAGGTAGTTGGATCTTGATGGGTAGGACGACCTCATATCCGTACACCAGGGAATATAGGGTCACCTGGGTGGAATTACGAGTCATCGTCTGATTAGACCAAAGGGCGTTGGAAAGCTTGTTCGGGAAACTCTTCTTGTTCTAACCAACCATTTTCTGCAAAATGTTAGAGAGTGTTTTTTTGAATTCATCGATCTATCCATTTGTCTGTGTGTGTTAGCGGGAGGTATGGTTAGAATGGATTTTGTACTTGGCGTAAAAATTCTTCAACTCAGCTGCTCAGAAGTTGGTGTTGTTATCGGTGAGGACGACGTGAGGGACTCCAAACTGGTAGATGATATTGGAGCTCACGAAGTCAACAATAGGACAAGCCTTGACCTCCTTGAGCGAAACTGACTCTGCCCACCTGAAAACAAAAATCTGTTGCGGTTAGGATGAACCTGAACTGGCGAGCTATCACCAGTGGATATGGTCCCTCGACATCAAGTCCCCACACCGCAAATGGCCAGGAGTACTTGGTGGAGTGGAGAGGCTCTGGTGGCTGATGCATGAAGTTATCATGAATTTTGCACGCATGACATCTCTTGGCGAACTCGATGCAATCATGGATCATGGAGGGCCAGAAGTACCCCAATCTCCAAATCTGGTAAGATAGCTTCGGCCCAGTCTGGTGGGTGCCCCAGGAACCAGCATGAACCTCTTGCATGACCAGAGAAATATCAACACCTTGGATGAAACAGAGTAGAACATCATCGAACCCGTGCTTGTGGAGGATCTGCTCAAGACTAGTACCACACTGGAGGGTAAACTATAGCGCGCAACATCGGATTCGTTCTCTCTCAGCACAATCATCCAGGAGGCAACCATTTTGAAGACACTTGACAAAGGGGTCGCTCCAGTCAGGGGTAACTTCAACTACTTCATCTAAGGAACCTGGGGGTCCTGACGTGGAGGCTTCGGCGGTAAAATGGCTTACCCACTGGTCGTCGTCATCATATGGGGTGACAGGTGTGATGACTCTTCTATGTTCCACGTGGATAATCAGATCATTTTGCTCAGGTTCTGTATGTGATGCATCCAGGCCTGCCACTACATCCGCTCAACCGTTCTGAGATCGAGGGACATGAGTGACTTCCGACTGAGATGGGAACTGGGCCATTAAACGGAGATTGTTCTCCAATAATCGTACAAGCTCTAGATTTTTGACGGTGTAGTCACCTTTGATTTTCTTGATGACTAGTTCAGAATCCCCTTTCACATGAAAATGGGGCACATCAATCTGGAGGGCCAGCTCGAGGCCAGTGATAATATCCTAATACTCTGCCTCATTGTTGGTGAAGCCTTCAGAAAATAGGAATGAGTACGGCAGAATCTCTAGCGTTGGGGTATTAATGATGATACCCAAGCCTACCCTGTTGAGTCGGGGATCATTGAGCCTCCTGCCGGTGGGGCTCTAGGAAGCACCATCGAAGTGCATTTTCCAATACATGATGGAATTATCTACTGAGAGGATTGCCTCATCGAGAAAATCTAGGCCTAGGGACTGGTCAGCAGAAGCTAGATAGGCAACAAGGAAGTATGCCACTACTTTCCCATTAATAGCTTCACGAGGGAAAAAACTGATGTCGAACTGCTAAAGAATCACTACCCACCGAGCTAGGATGCCTGTCAACATTGGGTGGTTCAGAATGTACTTTAGTGGGTCTACCCAAGACACCAGCTGTACCTCGTGGTGCTATAATAAATGTCAGAATTTTTGTTTTGTGAATACTAGCGCAAGGCAGGTCTTTTCAATGGGGGAGTATCTGGTCACCATATTGATGATCATACGACTGAGGTAGTAGAGAATGTTCTCCATCCCCTCATTGTTCTTTGTGGTGATAAGGGTGCCAAGAGATCATTCCAGGGAAGTCACATACATGATCAGTGTTTTTTTGGAGATAGGTGAAATCGAGACCGGAGGCTGGAGCAGATGTTGCTTGATTTCCTCGAACGTGGTCTAGCACTCTTTTTCCCATTCATAGGCAGTTCCTTTCTTCATAAGCTAGGAAAATGGATTACACTTTCCGGACAGATTCACAATGAATTGGCGCATGTATGCTAAGTGGACATGGAAACCTTCATGATTTTGAATATTTCTTGGGGGGGTATATGGCTGATGGCCTTGATATTATTTGGGTTGATCTAGATACCCCGGTATCTAACAACAAAGACAAGGAACTTCCCAGAGGTGACCCTGAAGGCACATTTCAGCGGGTTCATCTTCAGGTAGCGGGAACGAAGGAATCTAAACACTTTCTCAGGGTACTTGAGATGGTCCTGGTGTTAGAGATATTTAACCACCAGATCATCCACATAGCATTCCACCAATTTCCTGAGGATTGTCTTGAATATGCGATGCATGGCCAGCTGATAGGTGGCACCTACAATCTTTAAGCTGAAAGGAATGACCTGGTAACAAAACGTACATTGTGGCACCCTGAAATTTGTGGACTTCTCATCCTCAGGGTCCATTCATATCTGGTTGTATCCAGAATAACCATCCATGAAGTAAAGGGCTTGGAACCTAGTTGTGGGATCGATCAACAATTCCATCATAAAAAGAGAAAAATCATCCTTCGGGCAGTGACGGTTGAGATCACGGAAGTCGATGCAGAGCATGATATTTTTGTTCTTTTTCCTAAAAGGAATAATGTTGGCTAGCCACATGGGGTACTGGACCTCCTTGAAGAATTTGTATCTAATGAGCTTGTCAACATCGGCCTCGACCATGGCACCGTGAGAAGGGTGTATCTTTCTGGGAGGCTGCTCAAACCCGCGATGATTTGCCGAAAGACCAAAACGGTGGACGGCTACCTGATGATCTGGCCATGGTATCTTGTTGTAGATTCAAGAGAATACATCACGATGTCATTTTAAGAATTCCACATACCACTGTTACTCCTTGAGAGGCATGGTTTCACTGATCAACATGGGTCTCAAGTCCACCTCACTACTGAGGTTCGCATGTACCAATTCATAGACCGTGGTGGAGATTCCCTCTTCAAAGGAAGGGGAGAATCCTTTAAATCATCTTTTTCACTTGTGGATGAAGGATCACCAGTGGGAGAAGCTTCCACTAGGTCGGAAGATTCCGACGGGAGGTTGGTACCAGCCTGAGCAGTAGTGGTCATCGCATCGAAAGATTCTGTTACTCTCAAAACCATAGCAATGATGGATTTTGACCCAATCCCATCTGTTCTTTGACCCATGGGGCCATTCTTAATTATCTCAAAGAAATAATAGCACATTGGATTGATCCGGTTAATTCCATCCCTTTGAAACAGACACGTATGACGTATTGATGTTCCCATGGGTAGGATATCCTGATACCTTATGGGGGTAGGAGGCTCTGGGATCACCTAAGCCTGATTCATGTAGGAGTATGAGGTGATTTCCCATCATCACTTGTACTTGGGAATATGCTTCCCCCTTGTACTAGAGACAACAAAAAAATTCCCCATGTTTGGGGTCATGGCCTCCAGTCAATGGACCAGAAAGAGTTAGGTGTCATCTAGACCTACCCACAGGTCAGTTATGACTGTGACGGGTTTAACCTCACTGGCCTGAATCTTTTTATCCTTTCTCTTATAATAGTTGAAATCCAGGTAGCAGGCTTCACAAGAGACGAAAGAAGATGCGTCACCTTAGAGTACGCCTACTCGACCATTGAGGGAGTACTTGAGGCATTGGTGATACAATGAGAGGACTTCTGGGTGCAGGTGGAGCCATGGTCTTCCCATCAATGCATTGTATGCGGTGTCCTGGGAGACGACCATAAACTCGATGCTGGTAACTAGGACACCAAAATGGGTCTTCAAATGGATATTAAAGACTGGGTTCTATTTTATCCTATTGTATCCTTGGATTCCTAAATCAGAGTGAGTCAAATCATCTTTCAGATAACCCTGGTTTCCACAGTGCCTGTGTCAGGATAAGGTTAATCCCAGAGCCCGTGTCAACAAGATAGTGGTGAACCTCCAAGCCATTTAATTGGCCGATAATATACAGTGTGAAGATGTTCCCCTGTATAGCAGAGCCTTCATCTTCTCTATAGAATGAAATGATGTCCTGACATTTGGCGTTCTCGACCGCTTTAGCATGAAAGGCCTCTTTAGTTGCTACCTCTATCTCAAACTAGAGGGGGTTCTTAAATCCTTAGTGATGGCCTCACGTATATCTAGTGATAGGTGAAGGGAATAAAGGATGGAAAACCTCATTTGGATTCCAACAAGGATCTTTAGAACATCATACTTCTATGCCAGGCCTGAGCTTCTTCTTGCAGGGGCTGTTCTATGACAGGAGGCATAGTAGGCCCTGTCGGTTGGGCTGGCGACTGACTGGGGCTGGGTATATCCTGTTTCCCACTAGTTGAAGCTCACAGAGTAGCTACTGGATGAGGGTCAGATTACTGAGACCATACTTTAGTTGGGTGAGGTTGGTTGCGTCATGGTCGAAGTGGCTCTGCCTGATCCAGTAATACAAACGACAGTGGAGGTGGGCCTAATGACACCAGATGAGGAGGCTGTGCGTGCTGGAATCTATAATGGGCCTGTTTTCTGGTCTCAATGGCATGAACGACCTAGTTGTAGGTGAAAACTGATGTGCCTCGATAAACCACATGGTCACGGCTCCACCGACATTGGTGTCGGGTGTGGACGTTGGGAAGGTTTTCCTGGCACTCCCCGTCAACGGGATTCATATAGGGATTTACCAACTCCACAGTATTAACCGAAGCATACCCTTTAATATCACTTGAAGAGTCATTCATTACTTGGGGGATTTTGAGGGGAATCCCCATCTATGGATTCATGAAGTCCCCGAGAGTGCGGAATGATGATGGCATTGACGGGGGCACATTGCTTTCCCTTGCGTCGCCGATGCTTGCTCTTCAGGGAAGAGGTTGGATGAGATGATGATGCAGAAGTGGCAGCTACAACTTCTAAATGATCTGGATGATTCAATCATTCATTAATGATACCATGGGCATGAGAAACAGTTTTTCAAGCCATAAATTCATCATACTTATGGGAATCATGGTTAGAAACCATCTTCCACTCGCCATCGTTGTCGCTGCTATTGTCTGGCCTTACGGGGACGCATGCCACTTGTGCCGGGGCTGGGCCCGACCTGACTATATTATTATAGAGATAGTCTTAAATCCAGCATTTGAACACATATCACTGCTTGAGGGTGTGCCCTAGGATCCAATGATAGGGGCAGTAGTCGGGGTGATCAGTCTGGTTCACCTCTTCTGGCCTTCTGCACTTAGGCAAATGCACAATCCCTTGTTCCAAGGAACTTTGGAAATAACTGGTGACATGATTCTCGTTGAATGAGTAGGTCTAGTTTCCTCTATCTGGAAAGGGGGGCCTTAAAGCCTGGCCCGAACAATGGGCTGGTGGATCCTATCGAGGAGGCGGAGCCTGGTTGTCCCACCTAGGTGGTGGCGGTGCATTCTACGGGGGCACCTGCCGATTCTGAGGAAACCACTGCTGGGATGGAGGTTTTTCTTGTGGTAGCGGGCCTCTGCGAGGCTGGGGAGGTGGCTCCACCGGTAATAATTACAGATGTCTGGGTGCCTCTATTTGGGCCACCGCGGTAGGATTGACTCTGACATCCCTTCTCGCAGGAATTACAGGGGTTAACGGACATGCCTAGCTGGTATGTTGCAGGGCTTCTTCCAGGCGCTGGCCCTTATCGGAGAAGTCTTAAAATCCTCTGGGGTAGTTCTAGGTGATCAGAGATGGAACCAGTTTTGTATTGATGTTCCCAACACACATCGTCAGTAATTTCTCCTGATTCAATGGCATGTCAAGGGAATATGTAAGCTCTTTCAATCGGGCAATAAATTCTATGACACGCTCATCAGGCCTTTTTTCACTTGAAGTGGTCTAGGATGCTTTTCTTCCATGTGGTGGAGATGAACTGGTAAATGAATTTCTTCGGAAGGTCCTCCCAGCTGGTTACAGATCCGGTGGGGAGCTGGCTGTACCAAACAAACACATGCCCCTCCAATGAATGCACAAAGCATTGGAGTTTGGTGGCCTCCTGCTATGCTGGAGTACCTAACATGGGCCCACACCTTGAACTAAAGTGGGACAGGTGCTTTGGCAGGTCCCCCATCCCATTGAAGGGGAGAGGCGGGATTCTCGAAACCCAGAGGTTCCAACAAGTTATCCACCCATGCTGGATATGGCTTTCCATCAGGTGGGATTTCCACCTATCATGTTTCCAATGCCTCTAGGCAGGCAATGAGAACCGCTATTGGATCATTTAGTCAGGGGTCCATGTGTTGACAGGGATCCCTAACCATGAGTTCATTGGCGGGTTCTTCAACACGGTAAGTAGGCTCAGTGGCTTGTGGAGTGGCTGGCGGCACGACCCTCGGGGCGGCAGGGAGAGCTCAAGCTAGGTCCCTTGGATTGTAACGCCATTCAGGAGGGTTTGGAGAGACATACCATGCCCTCTTGCTGTAAATTCCAGTGTCAACCCTATCTTCGGGGGCAGGACAGTCTGGGTCACCTTGAGGCAGCTCACCGAGGGGAAGTTGATCCTACCCCTGCTGCCCCGGCCTGGGATCACCGTAGTCCGGCCGTCGCTCTGCAGCGCGTTCAGCCAAGAGGTCATCGAACAACTTCTTCTCCTCGGATTTTTTTGGGTGCAATGTGGCCTTCTCAATGTCTTCCTCTGTCTTCTACACTAAGGCAGATGGGTCAGAGTGCTTGGAAGTTCTGACATGATCTTTACACTTACTAGAATTCCGGCTCAGTGTTAATTCCTCGGTGTGGATAGGGAGACCTCATAGGTCCCCACTGCTGGCACATGACCCTCCCCAATGGGTCCAATAGTGGTGGAACACCCCCGGGGGGTAATTCCCCATCAGGAAGATTCAACTCATCCTCCTCGTCCACTACGTCGGCCATGTTGACTGCGACCCTTCCTGGGGGCATGTCCACGATATCGCCTAGCAGGTCGGGGTGTCGCCAGATTGGACTGAATAGGATATCATCTTAATACCCCCATCTATAAACATTCATGTGGGGGGAAGCCTCCTTGATGATCTTGCGGAGTATCTTGAAACACTAAACGCGTTTCTCTTTGAGGACGTTACGGTGGTCTGGTGACTCGGGGCACTAGGCCATAAAGAGCGCAGCCAGATCAACTAGACGACATTGCTTGCCAATGTTTCTAATATGAGCTTGGATCCTGGTATAAACCAATCAATGATGACAAAGCCGAAAGTTCATCACCCAGAGGTTCTGGAAGAAGCATTCAAACTCTTCTAGGGTGAGGGATTATGGCACGCGAAAATTATGGGTTGCCACAGGCTAGAACATCTCAGGGAATTGGTCCGCTGCGAGGATGTTCCATAAGCTCCTTGTCTCAGATCTAGGGTCTGGACCTTGATTACCCCTCTCTTCAACTAGAGGTGGATGAGGAACTGGAAGCAGTACTAAGGCAAACCACTGGGACGACAGGCTGGCCGGTGGGGAGTACAGTGAGCGGGCTAACTGGCCGCCGAATCTCAGGCTATCTTCCAAAGAGTGTAGCGACCTGGCCGCTACATCACAATAATATGGGCCGAAAACTATAGTTTTTGGCTTAGGGGGTATGGAAACTGGCTATAGGTTGTGTTTCTACTCTCCTGCCATTTGCCTCCAGAATAGTCCTCTGTGATCTCTTGTTGAGGTTGATAGAGTTTCTACTGACGACGGTGGTGACTTCCTGGCCGTAACTTGTGGGGTCTCTAGATTTTCATCCACCTAGATATACCTACGGAGGGAGGTGGGAATCCTATGGGCCTATCATTTCTAGAGTACTAGGCTGATGCGCCTCGTTCCTGCCCCATCCCTTGACTCGACTGAATGAGAGGAGGGTTCCTGTGCTGAGTCATATTACACTTCAGAGTCTAAGAAGCGGACAGGTTTGATCTCTGTCTAGACCTTCCCAAAATTATTCTTATGGTGGCGATGAACCCCCTTTTTACCCCTGAGCATCTCCTCAGGACAGGGCTGATTTTTGACACAAGGTCCTTCAGCTGTACTAGTGCTGGGGCGGAGAGGGTTTCCACCTGAGAAAACTGGGGTGCGAGGAGCACCGTGACATATGGGAAGGGGAAATGAGGAGGACCTCCATGGGTAGCGTTGGAGTGGGAAAGACCTCTGCTAGAACTAGAAGGAGCATGGGTAGGACTTCCATTCTTGTTTCCCATGGTGCTCTCAGTATGAGGAGGGTCCTTGTACTAGGCCAGCTAAACATTGGTAGGACCTCCGTGCTGGGCATGGGTGGAGGAAAGATGACCTCCATCCCTCTAGTTGATGAGGCAATGAGGACTTTCTCCAGTTTCTAACAGGATGTGGCAAGGATCCCCACATTGGAGAGATACCGAATGTGAAATTTCCCTACACCGGTGGTCGGTGGTGGGGGGAATGACCCCATACCAGGTGTAATGGGAACGAGAGAGACCCCCCGTGATGAGCGTAACTGCCATTTGGAAGACCCTCATTTGGATTGAGGGTGGCACGGGGCAGACCTCCATGCCGAGCCTAGAAGCGGGGAAGGGCCGTGACTTCTGTGGTAGTTGTATAGGGAGGACCTACGTACTTAGTGGCATCACTGTGGGTTAGCTCGTGGCAGCCACTGCTTTGGCCAACAACCAAGAGAGTCGACCCAGCCTACCCGTGGGGCGGTTGGCGCCTCGATCTTCGTCAGGAGTATAAGTGCCACTACTCAGTATATTCAGGAAACTGATGGTATGCGTCGACGGTGGCTCGGGCGACAGTATCCGTTGACGTTGACTCCCCTAGGTAGGTTTCCTCCAAAGATTGTGACCAACGCTGGTGTCGGGTCGGATGAACTAGAGTTGGGGGTGTAGGTACATGACTTACCTACTTCTCATCCAGCAAGACCGAGCGGCGATGTTGGCATGACCGGGTGGGAGACCTCACTGGGAGCCCCTAGAATGGGACTCTGACTGGGCTGGGCCAAACTTCACCAACCTTGTCAACGAAATGTAGAGATTCTTCAATGCAATATGGGGAGAGGCTCCCGAAACTGTTATAAGATGGAGTGGAGAGCAGCGGCTCCTTGCGCAGCCCTCAGGGGCGGTGTTGGGGACGAGTCACATACGCCTCCAGATCCAGGTGGGACATATCCTGGGTCAGGATTATTCCCTCCTCCTCATAATGGCATATGAGGTCATTGATTACCCTCTGCTAAATAAACTCGGACGGGGAGATGGGGCATGGGAGTCCTAGGGCCATGGGTTTAGAGGCTGTTGTGGAAGAGGTGGAGCTTCACGGGACTGCCGAATTGGTATTTCCCCTTCCCCTGCATCGGTGTGCATGCGGTGATCGCATTCTGAGTGCTGCAACTTGATTTCTGAAGATTAGGGAGATTAACTCATCAGTGCTGAAAGAAAAATGAATCGATGACCAATTCCCCAATTCCATTCCATCTTCCATGATCGGTAAGAGGAATCAACGCTGACAATGTCACAGAATGGGATGTCCAATGTTCTACTGCCCCATCTTTTGGTGAGTTTCATGTCAGGCCTGCTATTTGCTCGGTGGGACTCGGTGCCGGATAACTGGATCCAATGAAAAGTCAATCTATTGATGCCATGAGTGGTAATAATATCCATATTTTAGGAGATGAATTTCATGTAGGGTACACCATTTATTTTTCCAATGCTTTCACTGGGGCGCACACGTCCTTCTCATTTGAGGATGAAAGGCGCAGTTTTGTTGCCCCGCATTACCGCTTTCCAAAGGCAGGTGACATCCATTACTTTTTAAGGTACATTTCTCATTATCAAAACGGGATGATGGGATATCGGTTCCTCCTTCCGTGGATTACTCCTCAGAACTCGTCACATAGTCCGGGTCTCCTTTATAGATTTAAGACGTTGTTCATGAAACTCTTCCTAGGGCCATATCTTCATGGGCACCTGTTAATTACATTGCTTCTGTCGGGAAATTTCAAGGGGTTCTGTTAGGGAAGCATCCTTTAGTCAGGGGAGTCGTCACGTTGGCATTACCGGTGGGTCTGGGCGCTGGGACACTGGTGCATTTGTCTTCTTTCCCTTATTATAGGGCTTCTTGAGGATGCAGAATCCCGAGGAATCCCCCATCAGATGCGATGAATCATATGACATGTGCATGTATCGGAGGTTTTCCTTAGCTTTACATGTTTAACATAGGGTATGCCATGAGTTTAACGTTCAGTAGAGACCGATCAGAATGATCAGAACACTGACTAGAGTGGATCAGATGGGTGAAACCCCTGGAGGGAACACTGATATTGGGGCCAATATGTGGTTGGCTCCCCGAATGCTGTTAAATGGAATGTAGAATGGGGTTTCATGATCCCACCAAGATGTAGCGGCCCTGTTAATAATCATGATGAATGATGGGGTGCTAAGTGAAATGGGTGGTGAATGGGATGGAACCGCTGGGAGGATGACGGTAATGTTGGTCTTGAGTCTCAGGGAGACTTCCTACGTAACCCCGTGGCAGGAAATTAAAGTTTGCGTAGTTCAGGAGGACGATGGGATACCTGAGGAGGTGTCCCTTGAGAATGGACACATGGATGGGAAAAAGAGGAAATGGAACCTCTGGGTGGGGGAATGTCCATCCCGAGACACATAGGCTCGAGGGAAAGGTCAGGTGATGAGCTTGAATTGGGGTGTACACATAAGACAACAACCCGATGATGTGTATGGGGATTACGCGTGGTTAGCAGCCTAGGTTGGTCTGACGCCACGAGGATGGACAAAAGATGTGGGTCATAGTAATGGGGATTACAATGGATTTCCACTGAATAGGGGATGCAGCGACTTACTACTGATCATGATACAATGACTTACTACAGATTGAGGGACACAACGGCTTACCGCTGCGTGTGGTTTACAGTTTTACATCATGTGGGACGAAGGTGAACTGTAACGCCCCGACCCCAGAAGCCTAGAGTCGGTGCATTATTATGCATCATTGGAATGATCCTAAAATATCAAGTCTCTAAAGAACTATTAGCTTAGTATCCTTGGAAGTACTAGAAACATTCATAAGGTTTACATTACAACATAAAATGGAAAACTACAACAACATTATTTCCATAGACAACACTGAGACCCCATAGACTATACCAACATGTCAGTCGTAATATACTTCTTTGTATCCTGGGGAAAAATAAAACATATAAAGGGGTGAGCTCAGATGCTCAGTAAGGATAACATTATAGTGGAAACTTTTATAAATAATCATAAACATTTAAGGTACTGTATAAGACTAAAACAAAATCCTTTTAAACTTGAACTTCAGCATAATATGGAAAAGATAAAATCAAATAATTCCATTTACTTATTCACATGGATATCCTTCTAGTCAAATAATCACATGAAATATCAATATCCACTTTCATAACGATGAAATGTATATTGTCAGACTATCATAACCAGATAATCAAGGCCTTGTGCCAAGACTATAAATAAGATTTTGTCAGGGCCTTGTGTCAAGACACTAGTTTTTCTCATGAGACCTACCGATGCATCGAGGAGATATAACAGGCTCCACCTATCACTTACTAAGTCCAACACATTCCTCATATAAAAGTTTGAAACATAACATAAACAGTTATATTAAAACTAGCATACGAAAAGTCAACACTTTATCCACACACCATGAATGGTATAAAAATAGCACATCCACAATGAAACATAACTCATTAAATAAAATATAGAATATTGTATTGTAATAGATTAACGTCAATCAATAATAATGAATTATATTGAAATAAATGAAAATAATTATCAACACTATTTGAGAGAAATATCCCCCTTTTTCTTGAAAACATTTAAAAGCCACACTATTTGTCAAGAAGCCGTTTAAAAATTGATTTTTGAATCAAAGTGTCCCATACCACTTTGAATCCTTTAAAATGAATTTTAATTTTAAACCATTAATTTCCATATAAATAAATCCTTAAAACCATTTTTAAAACATGGAAATTAATGACAAAGATTTAGAATAATAAATCTTTAAAACATTTAAAATGATACTTTAGTTAGAGTTCCTAACCAAAAGAGAAAAAATTGAATACAAATAATTGAGGCAATAAAAACTTTATAATATCATGATAACAATGGTATTCATGATATACTATGTAAAAGTACATTATATACACCATATAAAAGTGAATTTGTGTATGACAACAAATAACTCTCACTGGAATGTAAATTGAGATGAAATCACTTATAAAGACCGTATCCTTATGTTAAGGATAAATCAACGAACTTATTATGTGTGACAAATATAAATACAGTCAATATGATTGGATATTCAGTGAAAATAAATTATAGGACATTCACACATATTCTTGTAAAAACCACACCAATGAATTGGATATTTAACTCAACAAATGGAGATTGAGTTAAAATTACTCTTATGAAGTTCATATCGATGACTTGAGAATTTATCAATGGAGTGATTATGTGTATCAAAAGTATATCCATATAAAGGGGAGTGTAAATTATGACATAAGTGAATTAATAGTGATTCCACACATAATCTTTGAGTAAAATAATCAACGAAGTATGCGTAAATCCAAATGAGTGGAAATTGAAATTTGTAATTCCCTTAACAATTTGGTAACTTAAGAAACATACATCATATTAAAGAAGGATCATACAATGATGATGTAAATATCCATAAATTAAATTATATTACACATTTAATACAATCATGGGCAGTACACACACCACATGCAATAAATAAGTGGTGAACAATGGAAATCTCATGGAATTAAAAGTGATATAAGAAACCCCTTACTTTGTACTTTATCTTGGTCGAGGGTAGTTTAAACTCCTGTATAATGTTGAAATAAATGTTATTAAATTATACAAGAATCATATACATTTATATGATATCATATATGATCTTTTAACATTGCTTTGTTAATAATATCTTAATATTATCGCCGTTTCGGGTGTTAACGGATTCAATTTCCTTTATATTATTTGTTATGTGAGTCATATTTTTTATGGATAGTATATATATTATTCATATCTGGAATGATATCAAGTTTCTAAACATTATTTTTAATTATAGAATGAAAATTATTTGTAAATTGATATGATGGGGAATGAATCTCATCACGTTCGTGGAGAAGGTAATCCGTACATACGCACGAGCGACAATATCATTATTTTAATATTAAAATAATATATAATTGGATGGTATAATATATATATAATCTTTATCATGTTATATTTGTTATTTACATCAATTACACATCATTATTATACCCATACAAATAATAATGTATTGAATAAAAATTACACCACGACGTGGAGACGATAAGCTGTACGTACGCACGTATGGTGACATGTCATTCAAAGGATGGATAGAATAATTAATATGGTTGTACCATATTCATAATAACATCACAATATATATAAGATATTGGATTTATTATTTTAGAATGGAAACAACAAAGAAAGAGGATGTGGATGAAGAAAGGAACTTGAAAGAGTTGATGAAATATTTTCCTCTTTTTCTGGTTCTTCCTTCTGATTTGATCAAAAGGGCTCCATAGGCTGGATTTATGACTCAATTAGGGCCTCTAAGATTATGTTAGGATAGTTGAGAGGGTATTTGGGTAGAGTTTGGCTGAGCCAAAAGGTTTTTAAGTTGTGAATTTGAGGTAAGGGAGAGTGCCCTTTTATAAGAGGTGTGAAGGGAACCTTAGGAAAAACTAAAAATATTATTTTATAATAAAATAAAATTGGATTTATAATGTCTTAAAAATAAATTATTTAAAGTCTAAGGTGGTTATGGGTCTAAAAATACTCAACCAATAGGTTTTAGATAGGTTTGGATTACTATATTAACCTTATCTTTTAGATCTAACTCTTAGTTAAATAGTTTGATATTAACCATGTCTCTTTGTATTTTTATATTATATGGATAATAAACATACTATATAATTCCAAGAGAAACACAAGTGGTTCATTAATTATACCCCTATAATTATATAAGTATTTTTATTGAACCATAGATTTTTATGAATAGAATATTAATTAATAATATAATATTTGTTTTAAAAACGCTTTTATGTCAATTTTGAAACTTATTTAATAATTCATTTTTTTTAAAGTCATATAAACTTTATTAATTCTATTTATTTTTTTGAAATCAATAATAAAATGTCATAGTAACCTATAAAATTCTTTTATGGAATCAAAACTTTAAATTATATTTATTTTAATATTTATAATACCATTTATATGATTCTTTCATTAATAATGAAAATATTGAATCATCATTGTGTCATAAATAAATTTAATTATAAACTGTCTAAAAATTATAAATAAAATACCATTATGTAGGAAATATTTTTATATTTCTAATAAATATTTATAGTCGAAGATATAACATATATAACCCTATGTAAAAATTGTTTTACTAAAAGATATATGCTTATGTCATTTTTGTATTTGCTTTACCTTAATTAATACAAAGTGTAATTTTCACTTACATGTGGCTCCATGGGGTCCCAAAATCGACCCAACGATTTCTATGGTCAGACATGTATCATCCAATAGGTTTAGGACACGTGTTAGGGTAATTTAATATTATTTTTTTACCCATATTTACCATATTTACCCTTTAATAATGGTAAATAAAATATATACCGAACTAATTATTCAAAATGTCTAAAAATAAATGTTACATATTTACACAATCTGGACCTCCTGATTCTAAATATGGAATCCATTTTTCTAAATTCATAACACAGAAGTGGTAGAAATTAATTTAAAATAAATTCCTGTTGTTAAAACAAAACGCATGTTTTTTAAGAAATAATAACTATCAAAAGATTGACATTTTTTATGTCCACATTCAAAGTGAAATTACATCCAATTATCAAAAATGGATTAAATGGTAAAAATATAATCTAATTATACATCCAAACCATTCATATTTATAGTTTAACATTGTGAATTATTTTTATTAAAAAAGTTGTTTTCAGTTAAAATATATTATTTTTCACTATTCCCCCAAATATGAAAGTTATCAGAAAAAAAAAACTTTTATTGAAAATAAAATCTTATGTCCTGATCCTAAAGAAGAAGTTTATTTTTTCATATTTAATATATAAAAATTTCAAATATTGTATTTAAAAATGGTTCGCCATTAAAAGACGGTAAAATTGTATTTTTTTTTAAAATACTTCTTTTATCTGTAAAAAATGAATTTGTCTTCATATTATGTCTAAGAATCTCATAATATGGATTATAAAATTTTAAGGGTTATATAAATTTTAAAATTCTGTTAATTCTATTCATAACTGCTTTTGAATGACTAGTTTGGTAAGTCATGATGCGCTTGAACTTGATGTTGCGTGTAGTGTAATTTATTGATTTTTTTTTATGAACTAACGTACTATGAAATCTTGGGGTGTTACATTCTTCACTCCTTCAAAAAATTGAATCCTCAAAATTTTTAAAATTGGGCTTGGAAATATAATGTAAAGTCCCACATCAGAAAAAGATTCAATAAAACTATAACTTTAAAAGAAATAAAGAGAAGTACAAAGGTCACCCATGATAACCCATACTACGATTCTATGTAGGAAAACATGTATATGGATGATAAACTAAGTGTCATGTTCTGATGGATAGGGATAGAAAACATGATCAAGAGAAAGTTAACAACAATAAAACCACAAACTTGTGATGGGACAAACGGTCATTAGTTTCTTAGTAGGGAAAGTAAACGGAAATCATTTTTTTTGTTTTAAGTTACATTTCATAAAGATGAGGAATTTATTTATGAGATTGACTAAGAACATAAAGATATATACTTACTTTTTATGTAGAGTTTCATTCTTTAAAAAATCTCTACCACTAACTCATTTTTTTAAAATGATGAGTATTCAAGAAGACTTGGTCACAGTATAAGAGCTAGAATAAACATTTAGAGAATCATATGATCCACAAAGGACAAACTATATATTTACCTTGTCTTCAGAGATTAATCAAAACCAAAATGGTTAGTAAAAGATCAGATGATCCTCCAAAAGGATATTCATTTAGATAAAGAAAAAATTATCTTAATTTCTAAAATTAAACCAACAATACCCCAAAGTTAAATAAATAACATTCAATAAACAATTGTCCCTAAAATCCATCAATATAATCCATACTAATATTGAAACCCAAAACATAGAATAATTTGGTTGTGTAGTTTTTCACATTAAATTATATATCCTAATGACATCAACTACTCTTAAAGTCACATACTTAAAAGTAATCAACCTAATCACATATTCTCTGTTATAGGTTAATAATTTCCATAAATAACCCAAATCAATTGAATACACAATAAAAACATAGATAAAAACCAACCATTACTCCTCAAATGAAATACCATAGTATTCTATATTCCTTGGGCATATAGTGTTCCCAACAAAGCAGAAGTCTTCCAAAATAACATTTACCACTTAATCACCAAATCATTTTCTTATACTAAGGGTATTCATTTGATAAGACATATGATCCCAAATCAACTTATTATTGATCAATAAAATAATTTAACTAAAAATAATTAGTCAACTAACTAGGGACTTCATGTAGTCTAGTGGTAGGTGATAAATCCCAATCACACTCTGGTTTTGGGTTCGATTCCAACAGCTTTTTCTAACATGACAGGTTGTCACATCATTTGTGTGTTGTCCTTTTTCAAAAACTATATTTTATAACATTACCAAAATGAGATAAATTGCTGAAAATAAACATAACATAATTTAACCACAAATCTTTTCTCATACCTTTCATTTTAATCCCAAAATATAATAGCTTGTAATTTCCTCAAACCCAATGATCATATAAAACCAAATGGTTATTTGTAACTATATCCACAAGAGAAAAGATAAGTCTTCCTCAAATATCACTTTCACATGACAAACTACAGGGTTACAAATACAAGAGAAAATTATTCGAATGTAATCTCATCTACAAGGAGCAAAAATACATTTAAACATTTCTCCAACCATTTATTTCCACATAGCTTCTTATTTGACCAAGACAATATCCTATAGAATAGGGCATTCACTCGGGTAATGGCTAGGTCCTCTACATTTATAGAAAATGAATGTAAATGGATTCTTGGGACCATTTTTATTTTCTTCCATAGTACTATTCAATTTTTCTCGTCAATTATTCACTTTATGCCCTTCTTTCCCACACCTAAATCATTTCTTTATTCCATTAAGACACTTTCCGGGGTGTCTCCTTCTACATTTCCTGCATGATGGAAATTGAGGATTCTTTTCTCCATAGTCTCCACTACTATAGCTATTATCATTCATCACCTTTCTCTTCATTGTTGAGTCTGTGAGTTGGTTAATATATTTTTTGTTGATCATATTTTTTGAAAAAAGATTTGGCTTGAACACAATATCTTTTACGCCTATCAACATTCAATTTTGTTTCTCATTTCCACCACCGTTCCCACCTTTTACATCATTCTCAAAGTTATTATGACTTCCTTGGAATCTAACCATTGACTAAAACCAGAAATCATTGTGTGAGTAACAGTAGTCATAAAATAATTTAGAGAATATCATGACACCATATTTTCAATTTGAAACACCTTAGGTTTAACCAAGGTCATTTATTCTCATCTCATATTAAAATACTTCAAATCTTTTTGTAAAGAAAATGTAAATTATCAGAAGCATATCCCCTGGGAGTGTCGTAACCAAGAGTGAAGGAAGGCCCATTTTCGTGCACCAGTTTCTGTTCAATTCTAGCTCAAAGGGGTGTTTTCGGGTTTTACCCCTAGGTTCATCTATGCCAGAGCCACCTCTACCTGCTCATATCTAGACATGGATTTATTTCTTGGAAAACTCACAAAATCACTAAAATACCAAAATTTTAGGAAGTTCCTCTATACTAATCCTCAAAGTCTATCTTAAGGGTGCATGCTCTAATTAGAGTTTATTTAACTCTAGTTTACATGGTTTGTACTAAACTTTCTCTGATACTAACTGTATCACCCCGACCCTAGAAGCCCAAAGTCGGTGCATTATTACGTATCATTGGCATGATCATGAATGATCAAGTATTGAATTTCCAATTAGTTTAATATCCTTGGAATTACTAGAGACATTCATAAGGTTTAAATTACATCATAAAATGGAAAACTACAACAACATTGTTTCCATAGGCAACAGAAAGACCCCATCGACTATCCCTGCAGGTGAGTCATAATAAACTTCTTTGCATCCTGGAAAAAAATAAAATATAGAAAGGGCTGAGCTCAGATTCTCAGTAAGGATAACATTATAGCAGGAACTTTCATAAATAAGAATAATCATTTAAGGCAGTGTATAATACTAAAACAAAAGCCTTTTAAACATGAACTTCAGAATAATATGGAAAATATAAAATCAAATAATGCTATTTAATTCTTCACATGGATATTCTACTAGTCGAATAATCACATGCAATATCAATAACCACTTTTATAATGATGGAATGCATAATTCCAGACTATCATAACCACATAGTCAAGGACTTGTGCCAAGACTACAAATAAAATTTTTTCAAGGCCATGTTCCAAGACACTAGTTTGTCTCATGAGACCTAATGATTCATCGAGGAGCTAAAGTGGGATCCAACTGTCACTTACTAAGTCCAATTCATTCCTCATATCAAAGTTCGAAACATAACATAAAAATTTGTATTAAAACTATCATACGAAATGTCAATACTTTATCCACAAACCATGAATGGTATGAAAATAGCACATCCACAGTCAAACATAACTCATTCAATAAAATATGGAAGATTTTATTGTAACAGATTAACTTCAATTAAGAATAATGAATGATATTGACATAGATGAAAATAATAATCAATACTTTTTGAGAGAAATATCCTTTTTTTCTTGAAAACATTTAAAAGGAACACTATTTTTCAAGAAGTCGTTTAAAAAGAGATTTTTGAATCAAAGTGTCCCATAACCCTTTGAAAAATTTAAAAGGAATTTTAATTTTTAAACTTTAATGTCCATATAAATAAATCCTTAAAATCATTTTTAAAACATAGACATTAATGAAAAATATTTAGAATAATAAATACTTAAAACATTTAAAATGATATTTTAGTTAGAGTTCCTAACCAAAAGAGAGACAATTGAATAAAAATAATTGAGGAAATAAAAACTTTATAATATCATGATATTAAAGGTATTCATGATATACTATGTCAAAGTACATTATATACACCATATAAAAGTGAATTGGTGTATAAGAAAAAATAACTCTCACTGGAATCTAAATTGAGATGAAATCTCTTCTAAAGACCGTATCCTTAGGTTAAGGATAAATAAAAGACATAATTATGTGCGACAAATATAAATACACTCAATATGATTCGATATTCAGTGTAAATCAATCATAGTACATTCACACATATTCTTGTAAAAACAACACCAATAAATTGGATATTTAACTCAACAAATGGAGATTGAGTTAAAATTACTCTTATGAAGTTCATATCGATGACTTGAGAATTTATAAATGGAGTGATTATGTGTATCAAAAGTATATCCACATAACAGGGAGTGTAAATTATGACAGAAAAAAAATTAATAGTGATTCCACACATAATCATGGAGTAAAATAATAAACGAAGTATGCGTAAATCCAAATGAGTGGAAATTGAAATTTGTAATTCCCTTACCAATTTGGGAACTTATGAAACATACATCCAATGAAAGATGGATCATACAAAGATGATTTAAATATCCATATATTAATTTATATAACACAATGAATACACTCATGGTTAGTACAGACACCACATTCAATAAATTAGTGGCGAATAATGGAAATCTCATGGAATTAAAAGTGAGATAAGAAACCCCTTACTTTTTACTTTTCCATGGTCGAGGGTAGGTTAAACTCCTGTATAATGGTGAAATAAATTTTATTAAATTATAAAAGAATCATATACATTAATACAATATCATATATGATCTTTTAACATTTCTTTGTTAATAATATCTTAGTATTATCGTTCATTCGGGTGTTAACGGGGTCGTTTTATTTTATATTATTTGTTGTGTGAGTCATATTTGTTATGGATGGGATGTATCTTATTTATATCCAGAATTATATCAAGTTTATAAACATTATTTTTAATCATCAAATGAAAATTATTCTTGAATGGATACGATGGGAAATGAATCTCATCACGTTCGTGGAGATGGTAATCCGTACGTACGCACGAGCGACAATATCATTATTTTGATATTAAAATAATATTAATTGGATGTTATATAATATATATACAACCATTATCATGTTATATTTATTATTTACATAATTTACACAACATTATTAGACCCATCAAAATAATAATATATGGAATAACAAATACACCACAACGCTGAGATGATAAGTCGTACGTACACACGTATGGTGACATGTCATTTAAAGGATGGATAGAATAATGAATATAGTTGTACCATATTCATAATAACATCACATTATATAGAATATACTAGAGTTATTATTTTATAATGGAAACAACAACGTAAAAGGATGTAGAAGAAGAAAGGAACTTGAAAGAGGTGATGAAATATTTACCTCTTCTTCGGGTTCTTCCTTATGATTTGATCAAAACGGATCCTTAAGTTGGATTTATGACTAAATTAGGGCCTCTAGTACGAATGAAGGACAATTTATAGGGTATTTGGGTAGAGTTTGGACGAGTCTAAAGGCTTTGAAGGTGTGAATTTGAGGGAAGGAGAGTTCCCTTTTATAAGATGGGTGATGTGAACCTTAGGAAAAAATAGAAATATTATTTTAAAATAAACTAAATTTAGGTTTCTAATGGCTCCAAAATAGATTATTTAAATTATATGGTGGGGATGGGTCTAAAACCACTCAACCAATAGGTTTTGGACAGGTTTTGGTTACTATATTAACCTTTTATTTTCGATTTAATTCTTAGTTAAATAGTTTGACAGTAACCATGTCTCTTTTTATTTTTATATTATATGGCTAATAAACAAACTATATAATTCCAAGAGAACCCAAAGTGGTTCATTAATGATACCCCTATAATTATATAAGTATTTTGTATAAACCTATGATTTTTAATAATATAATATCAATTAATAATATAATATTTGTTTTAAAAACTCTTTTATGTCAATTTTGACACTTATTTAATAATTGATTTTTTAAATTCATAAAAACGTTATTAATTCTAAAAAAATATGTAATCAATAATATCATTTCATATTAACCTATAAAATTCATGTATGGAATCAAATATTTCAAATTATATTTATTTTAACATTTATAATACCATTTATTTTATTCTTTCATTAATAAAGAAAATATTACATCATCATTCTATCATAAATAAATTTAATTATTCAATGTTTAAAAATAATAAATAACATAAAATTATGTAGGAAATCTTTTTATCTTTATAATTAAAATTTATTTTCGAAGAGATAACATATATAACCCTATGTAAAAATTGTTTTACTAAAAGATATATTCTTATGTCATTTTTGTATTTACTTTAACTTAATTAATATAAAGATTCATTTTCACTTAGAAGTGGCTCCATGGGGTCACCAAATTAACCCAAAGATTCCCATGGTCGGACATGTATAATAAAATATGGTTAGGACACTTGTTAGGGTAATTTAATATTATTTTGTTACCCTTATTTACCGGATTTTCCCTTTAACCCTGGTAAATAAAATATTTACCGAAGTAATTATTCAAAATGTCTAAAAATAAAAGTTACCTATTTACACAATTTTTACCTCATGATTATAAATATGGAATCCATTTTTATGAATTAAAAACACATAAGTGGAAGAAATTAATTTAAAATTAATTCCCGTTCTTAAAACAAAAAGCGTGTTTTTTAAGAAATAATTATTATCAAAAGATTGACATTTGTTTATTTCCAATTTCAATGTGAAATTACTTCCAATGAACAAAATTGGATTAAATGGTAAAAATATAATCTAATTATACATCTAAACCATTCATACGTATAGTTTAACACTATAAATAATTTTGATTAAAAATGTTGTTTTCAGTTAAAATATATTATTTTTCACTATTAACCCAAATATGAAAGTAATCCGAAAAACACCATAAATTTATTGAAACTAAATTCTTATGTCCCGATCAAAAAGAAGAAGTTTATTTTTTTAAATTGAATATATACAAACTTCAAATATTGGATTTAAAAAGGGTTTTCCATTAAAAGGCGCTAAAATTGTATTTTTTTGAAAAATACTTCTTTTATCTGAAAAAAATGAATTTTTCCTTATATTATATCTAAGAAACTAATAATATGGATTCTAAAATTATAAGGGTTATATAAAGTTTAAAATTCTGTTAATACTATTCATAACCACTTTTGAATGGCTAGTTTGGTAAGTCGTGATGCGCTTGAATTCGATGTTGCGTGTAGTGTAAGTTATTAAATTACATTGAAGACCAAATGTACTATGAAATCATGCGGTGTTACATGAATTGATGTGAATAAAGACCTGGGGTCCATACAGATGGTGTGGGTGAACCAACGGGAATGGGGTCAGAGTGACTGGGTGTTGGGCTTGAACCTCATGGAGGCTTCCTACGTACCATGCCTTGGCAAGGATCAAAGTCCTCGTAGCTCAGATGGGGGCATGGGGATTACACTCTAGGTTTCTTAGTGTGTTGGTGAACCGACACGAAGATGGTCAGAACGACCAGGGTGGTGGGGTTGAACATCATGGAGGCTTCCTACATACCTTGCCTTGGCAACGATCAAAGTCCACGTAGTTCGGGTTGGGTGTGGGGCTTACACTCTAAGCTGCCCAAGGTGGTGGTGGACCGACATGAATAAGGACCTGTGGTTCAATGAGTGGTGGTCTTGAACCTCATGGAGGATTCTTACGTACCCTGCCTTGGCAAGGATCAAAGACCTCTTAGTTCAGGTGGGGGCATTGGTGCACCGACGTGAACGTGGTTGAGACCAAGTAGGAGTTGGTCTTGAACATCAAGGGGGATTCCTACGTACCTTGCCTTATCAAGGATCAATGTACTCATAGTTAGGATGGGTTGGTGAACCAACGTGAATAAGGACCTAGGGTCCAATGGGTGGTGGCCATGAACCTCATGGAGGCTCTTTACATACCCTGCCTTAACAAGGATCAAAGACCTTGTAGTTCAGGTGGTGGCATGGGGCTTACACTCTAGGATACCTATGGTGTTGGTGAATCGATGTGAAGATGGTCGGAATAACCAGGGTGGTGGGATTTAACCTCATGGAGGCTTCCTACATACCTTGCCTTGGTAAGGATCAAAGTATATGTAGTTCGGGTTTGGTGTGGGGATTACAATCTAGGCTACCCAGGGTGTCGGGGAACCGATGTGAAGATGGTTAGAATGATCGGGGTGGTGGGATTGAACCTCATGGAGGCTTCCTATGTACCTTACCTTGGAAAGGATCAAAGTCTACATAGTTTGGGTTGTGGCATGGGGCTTACACACTAGGTTTCCTAGGGAGTTTGTCATGGTCGGTGCCTGCTCTAAGACCACATGTGTCATGATCGATGTGAGAAAAAAGAGGAAGCAGAGACCTGACGATCACGTCATGAAAGGTGCGTCCATGGAAAGTGGAGTGGGGATTACATGTAGTTTGCATCCAAAAGAGGAAACAAGGGCTTATTCATGGTTAGTAGCCCGAAGAGGTTTGGAATTACTACATGATGGAGGCCCAGTAGAGACAAAGCCTACCAGGAGAAGGATTTGGAACCGAAGAAAGGATGATCACCATTCCCCGCCATGCCCTTTGTCGGGACTTGGCATCGGAAAATAAGGGGGAATAGGGGTACTACCTCTTATATGAAAAGATATGGGCTTACACAAGAGTGGTTTACCTTTCCCCGCGTAGGATGTGTGGGGGAAAGTCACAGTTTAACATCATGTGATGAGGATGATGGTGCTTTCCAGTTTAACATCCACCAGCTCAGACAGGGTGGGTTTGCTCCATACCCATGGGACTTACATAACTAGTACCCTCTGTACCATGGTGAAGGGAAGAAACAGGAAATTCCATGGCTGGGGGGTGTCATCGAGTGAACCATTGGGGGTCCACGTTAGCTGGTTATGAAAAGAAGCAATAGTCATTAGCGTGCCTATGCGAAGAAGCATGCAGGAAAGAAACAGAATGAGAAGTGGTGTTCAGGGGAAAATGAAGTTGATTCATGCGAACCTAGGATGTTTCACCAGAGAGGGAGTTGCAGAGAAAATGGGGTTATGAGTAGAGATCTCGTAGAGCTCTAGTAATCCAAGTAATGGATGAGATTCATGAAGGTGCAGGCTTCGTGAAATGAAGTGTCCAAGCCTAGGAATAGGTCATAGGTACACACAAGAGGTGCTTCGCAAAGTGGAAGGTGTTCGTGAAGCAAAGCTCTACGAAGCATGGGTGCCTCGCGAAGCAAGGTCATGTGAAGCAATGTTCTTCGTGAGGCATAGTGACTCGACCTTAGCATTCGAGTTCCATTTGCATGGGGGTGCTTCACGAAGCATAAACGCTCTACAGTGACCGAAGTCCCCATGAGGATCTCTTTACTTCGCAAAGTCCTGTGGACTTTGCGGAAGGCATCCCTCTCAAAAGAGGGGGTGAAAACATGGAAAAGGGAAGGCACATTGCGGAGAAAAAGTACCTTGAGCAGCTCATGTTTCGCAGAGCAGAATATGCTTTGCAATTTGAGAGCTGGGAAGAGGGAATTTCAGATGATCCGTGCTTTGGGACTAGGGGAAGGCCGGTATTTATAGGAAAGAGGCACCAAGTAGTAGCGCTCGTTCTCCGCGAAGATGGATTCCAGTCTGTGAAGGGCTCGCAAAAAACAAGGGGGCTCACGGAGCATCCCGTCTTCTGGATTCGCGGCAGGCTCACGAATGTCAAGGGGCTCGCGGAGTATCCCGCCTCCTGGCTTCGTAGCGGGATCATGAATGTCAATGGGGCTCATGGAGCATCCCGCCTCCTGGCTTCGTGGTGGGCTCACGAACGTCAGCGGGTCTAACAGAGTATCCCGCCTTTTGGATTCTCAGTGGGCCCACGAATGTTAAATGGGATCACGGTAGGGCTTCGTGTGGCAGCTTCGGGGCCTTTCTTATTCCCCTTCCCCCCTCTGATTTTTGGTGCCAACAGAATGTTTATAGTTATGAGGAACATAGTGGGAGATGATATAGTTAACTTATGATCTAGTCCTCCATATATCCAATTTTCCAAATATACTAGACCTATATGATTCTAGCATGGATATTTATGTTATGTAATGGATATTAATATAATAATATTTAATATATATTTAAGAAAAGTTTAGGGCGCTAAAATTATTTTTTTTGAAATTCACCTAGAAAAAATGATATAATTTGGATCAATGAGTATTTTTTGGTAGTGAAAGGTGAAAAACAAACTTTTATTCTTCTAGTAGCTTACACTCGTTCCAGGAAAGAGATATTTCAGTTTTTTTACTTTGTAAATTGTGTAAAGGTTCAATATGGGTATTTATTGAATATCAAGAAGATAATTTTGATATCTTCTATGAAGATAAATTGATTAAAATCAAATAAAAGAAACGTTTTTATGTAATATTTAACGTCCCTGGATTTATATAATAGCCTAATTTTTAGAAACTTTAACCATTTTTTATGCATTTTGAGCTTCTATAATACTTGAGTTGAGTTTAAGGAGTCTATGGTTATTTTTATATATCTTTGATGTGTTTTTAATCGTGAAAAGATTGTGTATAGTCAGGGTAAACCATACACTATCTCTAAGAAACTTCATGGGGGTGATGTAGAGATTCTTTGGAAAAGAAAAAGTTTGGAAAAACTATGTTAATTACATGAGAATCTATGAAACTGAAAACCATGGGAAAAACATGTTTCGTGAATAATTAGTCAAACCATGTGTTACATCCATGTGAGGGGTTCGTCTTGAGATAATATTATACCCATGGATTGTGTATGATTTGATAAAACTTTCAACCTAACCATGTAGCTACTTGGATGATATCAAGTAGCACGTGCATGGGTTGTACAATGTTTGTTAAACCTTGGTACCTAACCATGAAAATTAATGTTAATAAGATAAAAATTTTATTTTAATTATTATTAAGTCTTTATAGCCCTAATTTTACTCTAACAAATATGGGTTTCAACATTTTCATCCCCTAGGCTCATTTAACATTTCCCTTTGATCCAGAAGAATATTTTAGTGATTTTAAGGGTGTTGGTGATACATAATCATTGAAAAGTACTCATTTATTCTCTTTATCTTAATATCCTTTCATTTTTATCAACTAGATTGTTATATCTATTATTAAATGGATATATCTATGTGCTATTATCTGGATATTGAAGATATCGTATTTGATATATTATAGGAATGTTAGATAGAGTCTAGTTTTTTTATTCTTTTGTGCCATTATCAATTTTCATCATTCATTGAGAGGTACATGGATTCTCTCTCAAATAAACTTATTCTAGAACATGATGTTTTTGTTTTATTTAAATGTTTCACTTTGATTTTTCATGTTAATATTATGTGATTTATATAATGGAACCTATTAAGGTTTATGATTTTTGGAAATATGTGTAATTTTATGGAACTTGGATGAACACTTGCCGATAATTATAATATGATTTTTTATAATTATGGTGTTATTTTTGTTGAAAACAAAATTTTTGGTGAAATGTTTTCAAAGGAATATTTTTTTATGTGAAATTATTTGGACTAGAATTTGGTATAATTGGGTTTATTTCTATTTAAGTGGGATGGATTATGGTTGTGAATCACTAGAGGATCCTTGAAAGTCAAAGTATCCTTTAAGGATTATCTTCATCAATTTTTATAGAGTCCCGTAACCCCTTGTTTCTCAGAGATTCACTTCGATCCTCTGGTGGTGTCATGGGATGGTCTCTGCCTAATTTTGAATTTCCCTATCATGACATTCACTAAAGCTTATTCCTATCACAGATGGTCCCGAGTGGCAATATTTATATCCACCAAACCACAACTTCATGATTTATGGAGATTTTTGGATTTTTGGGGTTTGGATTCTCTTTCCCATGTTTCATTTATCCATCACAAATTCCTTTTCATTGTATTTGCTTCAGAATTTGATTTTATCCATCCTTGGTACAAGGCTGCTCGATCCATGGGGTGTATTTGCTTTAATCTAGCTTGGTGGTCAATGAAAATTCATAACTAAAGGTAGAACTCATACACTCTAGTTTTGACCAATTTACCGGGGCTTCCACTAATTTAAAGAATGGAGTGTTGTTTAAAGAAATTGGTGAATCCTTGGAATGATTCATTTACATGGATGAACGCACCCTCATCTCTATTGAAACCTCAATATGTTGTATTTTTATGGATATGAATTTTTATGTCCCGCTATCAGACTGAATCTACCTCCAAGTTAAGGACTCGTTTATCTGTAATCAAGATATATTTTATCCCCTGGTTCCCAAGTATTTCTCATTTTATAATCTACAAGGTCATTTCTTTCGAATATGTAGGAAGTTTCATCAAAAATATCTTGGATGGGAAAACCATGTGTACTCTAGGGACAGTATTTTGATCCTCTGAGTGGGCCTCAACACTCTTGTCCATGGTCAGGAATAGAAAAACGTATGTGAGGGTGGTCTCATCATGTCCTCTATTTCTCAAGGCAGTCTATCAGTTCCTGAACATGAGACATTTCTTCTAACTAGATTTGGTGATGATTAATCATCCAACATGGAATTGGTTCCATAGATGTATAAGTACCACTCCCTATCCTTTAGCTACTGTGCAGAGTTGTTTAGAAATTCAACTTTTAGAAATCCTGGGATGTGTGTTTTGGAAAGGTAATTGGGGGGTCCTTCCCCTATTAGAGATCTAGATACTTCTATCCAATAATTTCTCCTCCCAATAGTCCCTTACAATGTTTTTTCTCATAGTCAAGGAAATTTTATAGTCAATGATACCTCCTAAACTCAAGTATCTCTAGGTAACTCCTCATAAAAGGAGGACCTCAGGACCATACAGCATGCATAAGTCCTCACCAATGTAGATCCAGTCTCTAGAGATTAAGGATCTTCTTCCGAGACACCATATCGTTTCTTGAGAGGGGTGAAAACAAGAATGGAATCCTATTCAACCTCACAGTAATTCTTCTCTCCTATTAGAAGGTTGGAATGTGTACGAGATATAGATCTAGAAATATTTGGAAGGGTTATTTTTATTATAAAAAATGACCAAACTACCTGGGGCGAAAACAATGCATCTCTTGCACCAATGATCCCAATCCTCCTCTAGAATTCCTATTTACTGGGTTCTCAGGATTATATAGACTATATTACATCATATATCAATAATAACAAGGCCACCATTATCTTTGTTCTTGAACCTAAACTGAGCGCATTTAAAATCAGTGAGCTTAGTCATAGAATAATAATGTATGAATCTATGCATGTAAATCACATTAACTAGAATATATGAATTTTTTTCAAAGAAATACCTTAGTGAAATTTATACAATCATATGATTAGTATATCATGACAAGAATGTCTATAGGAAACAACAAGTTGTTTTTTTATTTCATCTATGGAATTTTTGACACTTAAAACTAAGAAGCCTTTTCATAGGACCTAGAATCCTTCTATCCAAGAGTCTCCCAATTGATTTATAGTGGGTACATCAATGTCATTGTTGATCCAAAAGAGAAGAAAGGTGGATGACCATTTATTCAAAATTATAGCCTTGATTTTTTTAAATTTATGGCTGGTAAAGGTCTTATAGACACGGGGTACTCTAGAAACCATTTCACATGGGGGAATAACCCAAAAGGGATCCAAAGATCCTAGATCCAACTTGACAGATTTCTGGAAAATATCCATGTAATTTCTCCCAATCCCAATGCCAATGTAACCCACCATGCACATGTTATTTAAAACCTTTCACCTCTATTGGTATATATGTCACCCAAGAATGAGTGCTACAACTACTTCACATTCTCCCATCAGTGGACATACATCCCATGATATCACTAGGAGGTATGTAATTCATGGGGAAAAATAGTTCAATGAGGCGCATGGATTAGTCTGCACAAAAAACTGGTATGCCCCAAAAGAATACGTTAGTCATGGGTTATAGATCATCCCCCACCTACCAAGACATGGATTCACTTAAGAAATAGATAGATAAACTAGAAACAATCATACAAATCAAATGGAATAAATCATAATTTGAGGATCTCACTAGAAAGAAGAATATCATGGTAGAAATTGATCCTACAACAAGGGTGGGTGGCATTGGAGAACTCAAGGATTAAATGGATTTAAGAAGGTGATAAAAATAAAACCTATTTCCATGAGTGCATTAGGGATAAATGATACATCATTAAACCTAATATTTTGATGGAGTATAACTCCTACTCTTATGATTGAGATGTTATTGGTGATATGGCCTTGTCATATTTTAAAAATCTCCTAACAAGTCCAAATTTTCAATTGCTCTAATTTTATCTAAGTGGGGATGCTGATTTTCTTGATGTGATTCCAATTATAATCTCTAGTTAGGACAAGAGACCAAGAAATCTATACAAGATGAGAAAGAGATTTATGAGGAAATGATGGGTCATAATCCTGAGAGATCCTCGAGGCTGGATTTGTTTCCCATGTTCATTATAGGGAGTCATGGAATTTGGTTATGAGTGACATGGTTAGGTCTATTCAATACTTATATCACGGAGGATGTTTGTTGCATGTTGTCTTCCCCATTACTTTAGTTATTACACCCAACGTTAAGTATTATTTCACCCTACAACACTATAGGTTGGTTTGCATGCTAAACATTCCCTGAAAAATATTGGTGAGAGTTCTCAACAAAAATTTATCTTTTCACCTCCCCCAATGGGCTTAATAGGATTAGTATAGTTTGGCTAAAGGTAGGTCTATAAAACAGTCCATATAAATGGAACACGATTTGGTTAGTGACATAAATCTCATGGATCATAGTTCAAATGTGGAACTCAAAATTGATATGTATTAATACTATGACATTGTTTAATGGAGCTTCATCATCAAGTTGTTAATAGTTACGGGTTTCTCTTTTTTGTCATTTAAATAATTTTCTTGGTGCTTTAGTTCATCGTGGTTGTATGTGTCCTTTATGGGCAATAACCAAAGATTTTTCAAGGAAACTTGTAACCTAATACAAGTTGATATTATATTCCTGATCATTTTTCTCCACTCCAAATATATCTTTAGTCACCTTATTAGAAGGATCATGCTTAGATGAGATATTCTTCATTATCATAGTAATATGAGCACCCATGGATTCTCCCACCACATTTTCGTAGATGGCATAGTAATATTCACAAATGGAATCAAGTGATTGGTCTAAGTCATAAATATGGTTCTCAAAGAGTACTATCATTGGATTAGATAGATAATCAATCAGGATAAGAGTAAAATATATATCTAAAATATATTCCTAACTAATCGAGTTTCCTACACTTGTTATAGTTTGGTCATAAAGAGAGGAATCTCTCTAATGGGGTACCTGTGTTCCACAATTTCCTTTTGTTGATTGAGAATTTGTCATTTTAATCACATTTTTAGAAGGATCACAAGATGAGTTATGAATTTCAAAAATTGCTACTTGTCTCTCGAATGATGAATTACATTGATCAACAATGTTCTATAATCTATCCAAATCCATTAAATTGTAGCTATCAATGTTTCGAGAGGAGTTATTCATATTATTAATAGGGTCCTAGAGAGCTTCATTAGGGATTCCCTTTTAGAAAGAAAATGAAATTGGGTATCCTGGTATAGGATAGTAATGCCAATCCAAGGAGGAGGTATCAACATGAGAATTATCCTCAACACTCCCCATGGTATGCACCCTAAGATGGTGTGGGACCCAATAGAAGAGTGGAAACTCTACAAAAAATTGATGGGTACTAAGTACAGAATGGAATCAGAGTTTCATAACAGACACTCTTAACCTTTATGGACTATGATCATTTTCCACATCCCATCTTTAAAACCTCTTACATGATGTGTTATCCTCTTTTAGAACCATAACTGGAAAGGTTCAACTATTGGTTTCCTAATATTTTTATATCCTAGAATTTAATTTAGGGATACGATCATGTACCCATCATTCATTAGAGAAATCTTGAGTAAAGACCAGTAAAAAGTTCTTGATCACATTTCAATGAATACAGAACTAGAAAGGTGTTTCTTTAGAGCCTCTAATGGAGGAATCTTCACCATGAAAGACTTTCGAAGAGTGATTACTAATCGGGATACTTTGGACAGTTGGAATGAGGCTCTATGGTGTAATATTATTCCAAAAAAATATAACTTCATGATATGGATAATTAAGAACTAGGTTAATTAAAATGATAACATCACTTAATAAATGGGAATTTTCATTTCCCTAGGGTGCGTGTGCTGGATGGTTTACTAGGAGGAGAGTTTGAACCATTTATTTTTAGAAGGTGAATGGGGGAGAGAAATGTGGAGCATATTTGGAGACTTCACTAATTTATCTTCCTAGTATTTCATCGGAGTCTCCTTCCTAGAATGATGGCTCCACAGATTAGGAAATGTGGTCCTTGAAAAAATGGAATGAACAATTATACTGAATACAATATATTGGTGAATCTAGAAAGTGTGGAGCATGGTTCCCTATGAAGAGATTCATTAAATGGGAAAATAACTCATTTCCAAAAATAAACATGATCATAGACATCTTAATCCTCCTTATGAAATGTTGTAATGCTCTTACTCATAAACCAATGCAAGTGATATCCCCTCTTGATCATTCTATCCACACAAACTCCCGATGACACTAGGTTCGCCAGTTTCCACCTCCTATATGGATCAAATTAAACATGGATGGTTCTTGTAATATGTGTGACATACGGGTAGGGGGAATCATATTCAACTCTATCGGTTCTATTATGTTGGATTTTACATCACATTATGGTAGCAGATTCTCCATCTAGGTTAAATCCAAGGAAATTCTTATAGATCTAAACCTTTGACACCAGAGTAATAGAGACCTAACAGAAGTGTAAATAGACTCAATTGATTTACAAAATTATCTAAATGGAAAATGAACAATTAAATGTTTGGTATTGTATATAATTAGGATATTTAGAGGTCTTATCATCAATGATATTCATGTTCTTCACACTTGGAATGAGGGAAATATGGTAGTGGACCATCTCCCTTCCATAGAAGATCAAGTATCCAGTGTGACCTTCTTCCCCAATATGAACTTCTTGAGAACAAAGGGGGAGAATCTTGTAAGAGGGGATTCTCTCAGCCTTCACTAAATTAGGACTCCTCAGTTTCCTATGCTCATACATTTATTGACTAAATAAATGATTATTATTATAATGATTTAAAAATTGTATAGAAGAATGGTTTTATTCTTGTTCATGTTTTCTCCTCATGTTGATTTCATCTATTAATTTCTATAAACAAACTACATGTTCCTTAAAATATTTATATAAATTTCCTAACCTATTATTTTTCTATTGGCCAATCTTTAGAAAATTCCTACCGATTTTGTGCTCACCCCCTTCTTGGTAACTTAGGGGGGTTTGCAGATATCATTTTCTATGACATATTAAAGGGAAACATATCTTACTTTTCTAGTATTTCTTTTTGATACTCTGATCATTTCTTATAGAGTTAGAGCTCGTTTGGATGTTTCTTGGGATGGTTAGACTTTTGTGTATTTTGGTTAAGTTGTATTTTCATTTTTTTTGATTTTTGTACCATGTTTTCATTATGATTCTAATATTATTTTACATTTGGTTTATATTTTGTGTTACATTTTTTTACTCATGAATTATATAGATTTTATTAGTTTCTTATGCTTGGTATTGTCTGGATGTTTCGTTTTTTGTAGGTAAACTCAACCCCATTATTATCATAATACCTTTGAATTTATTTTCAACTATTAGTTTCCTGGGGATGTCCCCTTAGGTTTGTGGTACTCCATCTATTCACAATCCAATGAGTAGGGGTGGTATATTATACATTAATTACATTCTTCCTAAAAAAATTCAACAAACATTAAATAGGTTTTTCGTACTTTTCTAAGAAATGTATAATACATTTATATACCTAGAGAAGTACATAACTATAGAAAAGGAAATTGATTTCATATTCTTTGAATTACATATGATCTTCTCACCATCATTATTTGATATAATCATTTACATGATGGTTCACTTGGTTAGAGAAATATGAAAATGTGGTTTGGTAAATTAGAGATGGATATACCCCATCAAATGTTATATAATGAATTTAAAGGTTATTATAAACATTTATGTCATCCATAAGTTTTCATTATAAGGTGATATATTGTTAAAGAAACCATTAAAATCTTTACTAGCTACCTACCTGATGTGGATAACGTTTTAAACACCCTAACTCTAGTAACCCTGAGAATGTGTCTACATTATTACATTAGTATAAGATACACGGGATATTATCCTGATAAACTATTAAATTTTTTAGACTTGATGAACCAAATGCATACATGATTTTTATTTTATATTGGTAAATAAACAAAAAAAATAAAAAAATTATTATGTATCCTTGAAACTCATTCAAAGATTCATTATTCATGTCTTGGAGAAGGGAAAAAATAATAATGACCGCAAATGATAATTAATGGTTTCATAAAATGGAAACTATCATGATTAAATAATCCATAATCAATATGGATATGTTAAAAACCGAAAAAACCTCCCATTTAATCAAAAAAATGGAAATGAAATGTATCCCTGGGTAATATAAATGTAATAAACTCATGGAAATTTATAACAAAATTACCAATGGAGGAAATTCGTAATTTTGGATATATTTATCAAATAATTATTACAATATATTTTTAAATATGTGTATCCATACACCAAAGACATGGCTATCCAATCTGTTTGTCTCATGAGACCTATCGATGCCTTAATGGGTTATCTATAACTAGGTTTTAACCATTGTTTCATGCCTAATGAATTGCTAATATATTGAACTATCAATTTAAATAAATTTCCTTATCTATAAATTTTAATATTTTGTAAATAGTATGCAATATCAATATTTCCCTTGTCAAAATAATAAATTTCAAAGTATGTTTCTATCAAAAAACATCGTTTGTATAAATATTACGTAGTCTAGATACTAAGTATATCCAACATAAAAAAATATTGATTGAGAATATAAATTTAATTTCTAATGAATGATTATAATAATATATTGAATGTTTTTAGATAAGATTTATTACCACAAAATCAACGAATAGATGAGAGATGAACAATGATTCATCAGAAAAGTATATTCGGTAGTAAAATAAACTCTTTTGAACAGTAGAATAAAATAGAAGAGAAAAAATTAAAAAAAAATATTGATTAAAAAAAATTATTTTTAAAACCATTGAAAACATTTATAAAAATCAATCCAATATAAAACTCTTAAAATAGTGGGAAAATCATTAATTCCATGTTTAAAAAAAAGTATTTATGATTTTTTTATAAAGAAATTTAAAAGGTGAATCTTTCATAAAAAAATATAAATACTACTCTCAAACATTTTAAAAACTTAATAATAACATAAAATACTCTTAAAAATCATTTGATTAAATAAAAATAACTTTTGTAAAATAATTTTTAAAAATATGGACGTGGAAGAAAAATATACACAATCAAAAAGAGAAATATGAAAATATTTTCATTTAAACATTTATTTTATTGGTTCTAGTTACAAATAGAAATAAAATTCAATGAAGATATGGAATCTTATTAAATTATTATATGACAATAAAAAGGATTGACTTTATTAAAAATATATTATAATATTTCTTCAATGAAAATATAATAAATGAAAAAATGAAATTATAAAATTAATTATTACCTCTTTCAAAAATTTTAAAAAGAAACCACTTAAATTTTAATATTTAATTGAAAATTTAATTACCATTGGTAAATATATATTCATGTAAATTTCTTCAAAGTAGAATTATATACATCACATTAAGGTAAATAGGTTCATAATACTAAATATATCCCAGTAGAGTGGAAATTGAGATGAAATCCTTTACCTCTCTCTTCAACTTTGTCAAAAATGTCTTCACCTCATAAAGAGCAAATTTTTATTTTTTAAAATTAAATAAAAACCCATATATATTTATAATATCTTATAGTATCCACTCATAACATATTATCATGAATTTATGAATAATATTTAATTATTATCATCATTTAGGGTGCTAAATGTTTAGTTTTGTCAAGAATTTTTATTTATGGATAATATATTTTGTATTGGTAGTTTATAGTTTATTCATATATATAATTTAATCAATATTTATAAAAATTAAATTTTAATTATTTAAAATTTTATTATGATCCAAGAAAAGTGGACATAAAAAGTGAATCACATCGCTTTGTGGATGTGGTAGTCCATATGTATACAAGAGCGATGTTATCCTTTTTAATGGGTGCAATTTTAAGGAAGTAGATGATATATTAAAATAAAATAATCATAATTATATCATAATTATCATACATTTTCCTCATTTACATCATTTTTACTTTCCATGTGAGGTGGTGATGGAAAACAATTTCATCAGTTAATGAAGTTGTAATCCACCATACACACATGTGGTGGTTTTGTTTTTTATTTAATGGAGAAATAAAAGGATATACATTATAAAATTATTTATTGAAAATAAAATTTTCATTAATATTAATTTATAAAAAAATTATGGTAGTTCTTATATATAACATCCATAGGTTCCCAGATTAATTCTTTAATTTTATGATTTATGAAAAGTAATTTTACCTATCAATTCATTTGATTTCACAACACTTTTTCTCTAGTGGAACAAATCTAGATTTGATATTCATCGTTAGATAGGCCTGGTTCCAATTCACTTTCCTTAGAGATGAAACCATGTATTGGGGATGACATATATTTCCTTAACAATGGGATATAGAACACATAATTTTCTTTAGAGAGGTTTAGTGACATTTCTAAATGGTAAACTATAACTCCAATTATTTCAATAATTTCAACAGGCTCAATGTACTTGGGTATCAATTTTCATTTCTTATTAAACCTTATAACACCCTTTCATAGTGATAAATTCTAGAAAACATGATCTCCCAAATGAAATTCCAAATCATTACATCATTTATCTTGTATATATATTTTGACTGCATTGAGATTAATTAATATAGAAGTAAATAGTTTTTACCTTAAATATTGTATCCATAATAAGTGTTGGTCCTATAAGATACCTTTCATTGACAGCGTCCCAACAAGTTGGAGTATTATAAATCTTTTTATATATTGATATATACAATTCCACTTGAATACATCAATGGAATCTATAGTTAGGAAAACACCACCAGAGGTGAATACTTGTCCAAAATACCTTGAATGTTAAGTGATAACAACCTCAACATGTATTATAATTTTTTAATAGTTTTTTAAGATTTTCCATTAGTTGGAAAAAGATAATCAATGCTCAAATGAAGCTCAGTATCAAGAAACTTCAAAATAGTTTTCTTGAATTTTGATGCATCTCATGGATCATGACCAGACCCAATTGAAAAAGTACATCATTAAGTCTTAAAATTTTATTAATATAAGGATGGTTAAGGAATTTAAATTTTAAATACCCTATTGTAGTTAGGAAATGTGGGGATTGGGTAATGTGATCAACAATTTCACTTTTGGAATCATTATTTATAGGAGTCCTTCACAACTATATGACAAAGTACATAATGATATTATCACATTTCCAAATAATAAAAGTAGAGGTTTCATGAATACCTTAGGATATTGTCTTTGATCCTTTACTTACAAACAAACCTATAATCTTAACAAATAATCCATAAATTTAGGGCCTTATATTATTATACAAATTTTTTTTCCTTTAGATCCATATACGTCTTAGTTCCACAAAAGTGTATACAGAAATTTGAGCTTTGTGAATCAATTAATAATTATGTTTTCCAATTAGGTATATATATATAATACATACCCTCTTTCCAAATTTCAACACATCATCTCAATAAATGAAGCCTACCAATTTCCCATCATCGAAACATTTAATTTTCTATTGAAAATTCTCATCAACAGGTTGATAAATTTTTATCTTTTATCAAAAAAAATTATTTATCAATCATTTGGAAATTGAGTTATATTGAAATACCCTTAAAAATTACATATTCTAGTGTTTTTAAAATATAAATCACATTCTTAATATCACAAGTATTTTTCAGTTTAATTTTAGTGAATTAGAAAAAACTCGTAAAAAGTAAACCCATACATTAAAAGTGGATATCTACACTCAGTATCCATTTAATCTAAAAAATAATTTTTTTAAAAAAATAATAAATATTTTATATTCAAGGTAAAGGGATTTTATTTTAAAAACACTATTTTATCTTAGATTATGAGATCATCAGTTTTTATAAAATCTGTAGTAATCTTAAATCATAAAAGAAAACTTATGGAACAATATTCATATGAATCTTACATATATTATATATCTCATTCATTTATAGGGAGTAAAAATCATAGTTTCATATGGAATAACCACAATATCATATTCCTATAATCTTTTTGAAGAAACATAATTGGTTAAATCTCTCCCATTACCCAATGCATTAGAGGGATAAAACATGATCAATTTTCCTTAGTTTATAATGGAAGCACCCAGACTCAAAAATAATTCCCAAAAACCATAAAATAATCATAACATGAAAATATTTCATAAAAAACATTCTTATGAAAAATTACTTTTCTATTTTGATGTCACTTTTCATTTTAAAAAAAGTCACACACTCATAAATGAAAAAAAAATTATATGAAAATAAAAACCAAAACTTTGAATTAAATATTCAAAAAATCAAGGTGTATGGAAAATTTAAAAATACATTATTTTTTTATAAGTTAAAAATTATTCCTTTGGAGTTTTTGTAAAAAATAGTTGAAAGAGTAACTCTTAAATAGTGTTTTTTAAAAGAAAATACCTTTACCTTGAATCCAAATCATCAAGTGAAATATTTATCTTCCTGAATAATATTATTAGGTTAATTATTTAAGATACTGAGAAGTTTTTTAATGTTTATTAATTATTTTAATTAACTTGTTGAAATTTTATAACAATTACTTAATTATTTAAGTTCATGTTGGATGTTTTGATGATATTCGGTACTTGAGTTCAAAATTACATTAGTATGATGTCTATTGTCAAAGTGTTCATTGGTAAATCATCTATATAATAATAATAATGACATAATTATCATTTTTATAAATAATTTACACATTCAAATCCATTAATTAAATATGGATATGAAAAATTAACTATGTTACACTTCCTGAGATAGTATGACATTTGTACACATGAGAAACATTTTCATTTTTCCATGAACATTATAAAAGGAAGGTAAATTTCATTTTATATTTCCAAAATAATTTAAATACCATATATATACTATTAAAATTTTAAATATTCTTATATATCTCATTTATGTGATGTGGTGTTGAAAAAAGAATCACATTGCTTTGTGGATTTGATAATTCACACGTACGCACGAATGGAATTTTTATTTCATTATTCATGGAAAGGAAAGAACATAAATGATATATTATCTTTCAATAATAATAAATACGTTATGAATATCATATATAAATATTAATTCCATATCTATAACAAATCTTGAGTGTTGGTGATGGAAATCAAATTACATCGGTTCACAAGGTGGTAGTCCACCACAAACAGGGGCGATGAATTCTTTCCCCATTTGATAGAAGAGTAGGTGGATATATATCATTAAATTAACATAACAAAAACTCAGTGTATGTAGGATACATGAGTTATTATTTTATCATGGTTGAATAATATTTTAAGGTGGTGGAAGAAAAAGAAAAACTAAAACCTGCAGTTGAAAACTATACCTCTTATTTGGACAACCACATTTTCTTAACACCTTGAACCATATAAGATATGTATTATGAATAAAAAATCCCTCTATAATGTTTGGAGGGATTCAAAGAAGGTTTTTTGGAATACATTTAATGAACTAAAAGGGTTTTTATGTGTTAATAAATGAGAAAATTGAGTGCACTTTTATAAGAGAGAGGAGGGGCACTCATAGAATTTTCAAAATGTTAGATTAATATAAATTGATTTTATACTTCAAATGACTCGAAACATTATTATTTAAAATATAGGATTCTTAAGGGTCTAAATAAATCCATTAAATGAAAATTATACATGTTTTTATTATTTTTAATCTTTATCGTCTGGTTTTAACCCTAATTTTACAGCTTTAATTATTACATTAACAACATGGATTTTTAATATTTGAGGGTTAAATAGTTACAATAAAATGAAAAAACACACAAAAATAAATCATGGATAAAAATTTGATTCTTATCATAATAATTTGGAATATTTTTAAAATTTTCATGAATTTTGAATCATTTAATAAAATATTATTTATAGTAAAATATCATTAATATCAACTTTGTCACTATTCATTACGTTGACTTTGAAAAAACCAACACAACATGGTATATTAAAAAAATATTATAAAACATATCCAATTTTTCAGGGCAATCTATATAATTTATGTTTGAAATTAATTATCTTAAATTATATTTATTTTAATATTTTTATATATTATTTAGATTTTTACATTAATTTAATAATTACAACATCATCATTGTATAATTATTTAAGGTAATTATTTCATCGATAAAAATTTAAAAATAAATTTCTATTATGAATATAAATATTTTATATTTAAAACTATTATTTTTAATCAAACATAGCCTCATAATAACACCATTTTAAGAATGAAATTGTTATTAAAAATATGAGTACGATAGCTTTGACTTTTTTGAAAGAAAATATTATAAATTTCATAATCACTTAAAAATGTTAAAAAGGCCTTATATTCACACCATGATTATTTTTTGAAGAAACTTAATCATCAAATAAAAGTGGGGATTTTATAGGGGTAATATTTTAGTCCTTATCATTTTATTTTTAACCTTTATTACTCATTTTACCTTTTACCAGGGTAATACAAATTACTATATTTACTATTCATATTGACAAAAAATTAAATGTAATAGTTTATTAAATTTATAACTTCTGATTAAAAATATGGAATAAATTTTTCAAAATAAAAAAGATATAATTTATAAAATTTATTTTAAAATTAAATTCGTAAAACGCAATAAAAAACACACTTTTATAAAAAAGTCCATTTAAAATTTAAAAAGTTTTTATATTAAATTTAAAAAAACTCATTTAAAACAATATAATTGGGCTATTTTAAATCAAAGTAAATTCATAAAAATTTAAAACTAATCCAAAAAATATTTTTGAATTATAAATATATTAAAAATATAGTTTTTAATAAAAATCTAGATTTTCACTATTCTTTTAGAAATCAAAAATTTTAGAAAATTACCAAAATTTCAGAATAAGAAAATTTGATATACAGTTTTAAATAATAGTGTTCATTTTATCAAATAAATATTCTAAAATATTTATAAAATAATTATAATATTTTTATATAAAAATAAATGAGAATAATTTTCAAAAAAATGTATTTTTGTGAAGATTAAAATATATTTTATAAAAACCTTATACTTATTTAAAAATAATTAGTTAATAAATTATAAATGAGTACTACCACTAAATATTTCATTATTTCATTAATACTATTCAATCCCTCTAATTCATGGACAGTTTATAATGGTCACATTTAAATAATAAGATGATGTTGTTAGTTTGACCGTAGTATTTCATTTTAAAATTATGAGATGCTAAACCCCCCTATAATAAAATCCATCCTCAAAATTTGAACTTAGAATCGATAACCAGAGTTCAAGTAATATAAATACATTTGTTTAGATCACACATTGTAAAAATGATTAATAAAACATCTACTTGATAAGAGAGAAAACAAATTAAGAGGGTCATTTGAGATGACACACACATGTCTTCCATGTAGGAAAACATAGACCTGTAAGAAAAAAAACAGACAATCAATAGATATTGGTATAGAACATGATCATGGAAAATTTAACCACCACAAAACCATAAATATGTAGAGGTTTAGAAGACCATTTATAAAAGTAAAATGATAATGTTTTAATTTTACAAATAAATTTTTATGTTAAGGAATTGATTTAAATAAAATAATAAGAACATAAGGAAACATACTTACTTAAATAGTAGAGTTTCATCCTTTAATCAATTTCCACCACAAATTGATGTTTTTCTCTAAAAAATGAGTATTCAAGATGATGTTTTCATGTATGAAGCATCATAATCACATCTTTGGAGGAAAAATGAATAGAATAATTTCAATATATTCCTCCTATCTTTAGGAATTTACCCAAACAAAAATGGTTAATACAAGATAATATAAATCTCCAAAAAAGAATAAACATTTATATGAAAGAAAAAGTATTTTAATCTCCAAAATTTAATTGTATCTCTAATGTTAAACATATATAATTTAATAAAAAAATATTCTTAAATTTACTCAGAAACTATTATAGATTAATATTAATACTCAAAAATCAGAAGGATTTGATCACATAGTCTTCTAAGATATTTTTTATTATTTATCATTAAATAATATAAATAAATCTATAAGTATCATAACAAAAATTATATACCCATATCACATAATCTCTAAAATATTACAATAACTTCAATAAATAACATAAATCACCATAAATCCACAATAAAATATTATATCATTTTTAAATATAATTCATCATTTATTCCTCAAATAAAATCCTTGTGTATTCTATTTATCTAAATCATATATGATTCCCAAAATAGTGAACATCTTATGAAATCACTTAATCAACAAATCATTTCCAAACCCATTGTATTATATATATATTCTTCCACAATAAAAATATTCTTCATTCATAAAACTGTTTAACTAAAAGAAAAAAAATACTAACTGAGACTTTTCATAGGCTAGTGGTAGGCGATGCACCCTTATCACCCTTCGATTGTGGGTTCAATTTATGCGGCCTTATGGAACAAGATGGGTTATGAATCTATCAATGGTTTTTCCTTTTTTTAAAACAATATAATTCTTAAAAAAAATTCATAAATATGATAAAATCCTCAAAATAACTTTAATATATTAAAAATTAAAAAAAAAATTATAACCACAAAAGTTATCTCATACATTTAATTTTATGTCCCATAAAGTAATATCCCATAATTTCTTAAAAATAAAAGATCATCTAAACTCTAAAGGTTATCCATACTTTTACAATTATATCCAAAAAACGAAAAATATAATTCCCTTATCAAATAAATTTTTTCACATGACATACGTAAGGGTTATAAATGACTCAATAAAAGTCTCCCAAAGTACCCCCATCATCAAAATAGAATTAATACTTTAAAATTTACATCATCATTAGATCTACCATAAATTTGGAATTCATTATATGTATACATATTAATAATTTATTATTCTCCATAATCTATTAACCATAATTCTCCATTTACCCCTTAATACTTCTTTCCTACAAAAGAAAATATGAATCATGTCCTATGATTAAATAATTTGAAAACATGATCCATAAAGTAATCTATTCCTTTCAAATGTCAATTTATTTTCCTAATCTTAAATTATAAGGGAATAATGTATTCTTAAAAAGTTATTTGTAATGTCCTACTGATCCCATTTTTGAGCCTTATTCCTAGTACATTGATGTGAATAATGACCATACTCTCAACATTATAATTATTTAATTGGAAAATCAAGAAGAACATATTTCAACTTCATAGAGTTAAATGAACGCTTATTTTACCCATGGATGTTTATTTATTTATAACCACTTTTACAAAATATAATACACATTTCAATAATATTAACACATTTTCATGTGTTCTAGTTTAAACATTCTTAACATTTAGGTCATTGAATATATTTACCATTATTATTGTTGTCACCTGAACATCCACAAGGATTATTTTCTCTATTATTTGATGTATTAGGAATCTCTCCAATGTTCAAGTGGTTAATAATTACTCATGAAATATGTTTTATACTAAATTAAAGAGCTATAATTATTGTTCCCATTTCATTCAATTGGATATTCAAATATCCACTACATTTCCCTTCAAATCCATTATTACATTGGTGTATGATGGATATGTCCATATACTAAAACCAAAAATGGTTGAGTGGGCATATCAATATAATAATCATATACCATTTTATGAGGAATATATACACCACGATACCCTTATTTTTGATATCTAAAACTCATTCAATTTATCTAATATAACTATGAATGTTTGTACCATTCTAACCATTGTGGTTATATTTGACTTGTAACATATGTTTAAATAACATCCTAACCTCTAATGTTAACTAAACCATCCTATGATAATATCTATAATGAACCAGACCTAAACATTACATATTATAGTGTTTTTAAAACGAAATAACATTATAAAAATGTTGAGGATATTTTTATTTTATAGTTTTAGTGAATTAGGAAAAATTCTTTCAAAGTAAACACAAAAATTAAAAGTGGAACTTAATATCTATATCTATATTCCAAAAAATAGTTTTATTTTAAAAAAAACATGGTTTATATTCATGATAACTATTGAAAATTTTCATCTTGACATAATCATTTCCCTTGATTGTCCTTAAATACTTTCAAAACATTTTAAAAACATGGGATGGGAAAAAAAGCTCAGTAAGGGACATAAAAGAAGGAGAGAAACCATTAGATCATGAATACTTCCACAAAATTAACATTTTCAATAATAATATTTGAGTTGAAAAAAAAAATTTCATACCCTATAAATCACCTTTTATACACCAAAAATTCTATAAAACATTTCATAATAAATCTTAAAGGTAAAATAAAACTCATATGGGTTTCAGAAAAACATTTAAAAAACATACGACCCCCATAAAAATAGAAGGTTTTTCTCTAACCATATAGAATCATAAGTTTTCATTAAAATATGTTACAATAATAAATCATAAATGTAAATTTTGTAATAATTTTCATGAAAATATTATATATAATATAACTCTTATGGCTACATAGGGTGTAACCATCATTGTTACTTTTGGAATAACCACCGCAACATATTCCAATAATCTCTCAGGAGAAACCTAATTAGTTAACTCTCTATCATTACTCATTAAATTGGGTAGATATAATGGTCTTTCCTGACCACTATTTATAACAAAACAAACTATCCCCATAAAAATTACCAAGATCCATTATATAATCATAACACAAAAGGCTTTCATAAAAGAAACGTTATTGAGGAAAATAACTTTTCAATTTTAAAATCACATTTCATTTCTTAAAAGTTCCACACGCATAAATGAGAAAATTTTATTTAAAAATAAAATATTAAAATTTAGATGGAAGATTAAAAACATTAATACTTATATAAAATGTTAAATCCATTCATACTGTATAACTTAAAAACATTCATTTTGACTTTTTGAAAAAATAGTTGATCGAGCAACTTTAAAAGTGGGGTTTTAAAAGTAAGTCACTTGTCTTGAGTCCAAATCGTCATGTAAAATATTTATATTCCTAAATAATAAAATTAATATTATCATTGAATTTATTGATAATGTTTTTCAAATTTATTATTCCTTTTATATCACTTATTACCATGTTATAACAATTACATTATTATTTAAGTTCATTTCGAACATTTTGACGATATTCTATACTTGAGTCCAAAAAAACTTTGGTATGGTTTATATAGTTGAAGTGGTTATTTTTATCATATGTTGAATAAAAATAATTAAATAAATAAATTATTTATACATAAATAAAAATTTTAGATCCATTAACCAAATATGGATATGAAAAATGAACTACACTACAATCATAGAGACGGTAGGTTGTACGTACGCATGAGTAACACTTTCATTTTTCAATGAAAATTATGGAAAGAAAGTAAGTATCATTTTAACTTTAAATAATTATAATAATATAATATATATCATATTAATTTTTTAAAATATACTTATATATATCCTCTATGTGATGTGGTTCTGAAAAATGAGTCACATCGTTTTGTGGAGGTGATAATTGACACCAAATCATGAAAAACATTATAATTTCATTGTGAATAGAAAGGTAAATTATTTATTATAATTAAGGAATGATTTATATTTAGTTAATATTATATATAAACATTAATTATATCATTATAACTGGTCTTGATATATGATGGTGGAAAATGAATTACATTGGATCACGAGGCGGTAGTCCACCATACACGTGGATGATGAATTATTTTCCAATTGCATAGAAGTGGAGGTGGATATGGATCATGGAATTTACATATTAAAATCTCTGTGTATGTAAGATATTGGAGATATTATTTTATCATGGTTGAATAATATTTTATATAGGCATATGAAAAAACAAAATAAAAACGTGCAGTTCAAAACTATACCTCTTATTTGGACAACCACATTCTCTTAACACCATAAACCCAATAATATTAGCATTATGTCTAAAAATACCTAAAAAATGTGATGAGGTATTATAGTAATATATTTTGGTAGATATTTGATAAATTAAAAGGGTTTCAAGTTTTATGAAATGAGAATAAGGGGTTCCCTTTTATAAGACTGGGGAGGGGAACTCTTGGAATTTCTTAAAATATAAAATTAATATTAATTAATTTTCGATTAAAAATGGATAAAAATTGATTTATTTAAAATATAGTACTATTAGTTGTATAAATAAATTCATCCAATTATAAATCTTTTGAATATTTTTTAATCCCTATATTTTGGTTATCACCCTTATTTAACAACATTAATTCTAACCGTTACAACAAAGATTTTTACTCTTTGAGTATTAATACAGTAACTAAAAAAATGAAAAAAATCCAATAAATGAATCATGTGTGACATTTTAATGCTTATAAAAATAATTTTTATCAATTTTATGTATTTTATAATTTTATATCATTGAATAAAATATTTTTATATTAAAATATTAGTAATGTCAATTTTGACACTATTCATTACTTTGGCATAAAAAATAATTTGAAGAAGATATATTTGACCAAAATAAATTAATATATACCAACTATGCCAATTTCATATAAAAAATTCTTGGATAAAATTAATTACACTAATTATATTTATTCTAATAGTTTTAATATCATTTATTTCTTTTTTCCATTAATTGAATAATTACTACATCATCATTGTCAAATTATTTAATGTTATTATTTATTCATTACTAATTAAAAATAAATTTCAATGATGAATATAAATCATTTATATTTAAAATTAATAGTTATAATTGAACATATAGACTGTATAATCCCATTTTAAAAATGATATAGTTATTTAAAATATGTTTATGATATTTTTGAATTTTTAATAAAATAAAATATTATAAATGTTAGAATCACTTAAAAATGGAAAAGACCATATATTGATAAATTTGTTGATTATATATAAAAATTAATCATCAAATAAAATTGGGGCAAGTGTAAGGATCTTTTTTGAGTCATTATCTATTTATTATTTACCATAAATTACTAGTTTTACCCTTTACCTCGGTAATAAAAATTAATAAAGTTACCATTCATATTAGAACAATATAAAAGGGTCCTATTAAAAAAAATTGTATATTTTAATTAAAAATATGGAATCTATTTCTAAAAATTTAAATTACAAAATATCCATCATTTAATTAAAAATTAAACTGTTAAAACACAATGAAAAACCGTCTTTCAAAAAAAATATTCCCTTTTTAAATTTAAAATTTATTTATACTATATTCAATTATAAAATTCATTTAAAAAACCATAATTGAGTTATTATAAATAAAATTAAAATAAATAATATCTAAAACTAATCAAAAACATAATTTTAACTTTTAAATACTTGAGAAATATAATTTTTAATAAAAATTAGTACTTTCACTCTTTATAGGAAACATATTTTTTTAAGAAAATCAAAATTTAACCATAAGAAAATTTTGAAAATATGATTTCAAAAATGAATTTAATTTTATAAAATAATTTTTCTCAAATATCATGAAAAAAATTATATTTTTTTTTCATAAAAAGTAGTAAAAATAATTTTTGATGAAAATATATTTTTTCTGAAGAATAAAATGACTTCCCTAAAAATAGTGTAATTATTTAAAAATAATTAATTAATACATTGAAAATGAGGAAGACCATTATATATTTCGTAATTCTATTAATACGATTCATTCATGCTAATTTAATAGATATTTTATAATTGTCACATTTAATTAATAAAAGTATTTTTTATGTTTAAGCATAGTCTTTCCTTTAAAAATATCATGACATTACAAGAGTGATGTTTCCCCTTCCCTAATAATTCCCAAATCTATATTTACTAAATCCTTGAACATATGATATTTTTCAATCCTTAATTTTTTTAAGGCTCAAGGATCTTTCTTGCTCTATGCCTCTGCTACATTATTTTCCTTCCTTGGAAAGCAGTGTTTTGAGAAATATTAACACCTTAGTTGCTCATGAAATAGAGTATTCCTCATATTGACATCTTTCTATGAAATGATGTATTCCTATATCTTATGTTCAGTTTATATCTCAAATAATTCTATATATATAATTTTTATATATCCTCAATGTAATGTTTATGAATTGCAACCCAAGATCAAGTGTTGGATAGTTATATTCATGAGTCATTGAATTACTTGATGTATAGTAAATAATTTTATCTTTATATGTAATGAATCAACCACGTCCCTTAATGAATGCATCAATATATATAAAAAACATACATTCTCAATGGTCAAGTCAATATCAGAGCACTGACCAATTTCCTCTTCATTTATTCAAAACATTATTCACATTCATTTGCGCCATAAAACCTTTTTATTTTATTTTCAAGGAGAATAGTTCAAAAATTTCACAAAAAAAGAACAAAACCACAAAAATATGCCCCCATCTTGGCAGTCTGAAACATTGAAGTCCCAAGGAATATGCTCTCATGAATTTGATCCCCTTTGCAGGGAAGGATATGATGTTGTAGTAGTATATGAGGATCTTATTGTGTGTCACCTCGGAATCCATAGAGTATATAACCATGTGTCATTCATGAAATATGTGGAATATTTCCATGTGATTACTTGTAAGCTCTTTTCACGTACTGATTGGATACATGATTTTTTATGTGATGTTTTCATTACATGCTATTGGTTTGTAGAGAGTTAATGAATCAGTCTCGACACCACAAAGAGTGATATTATTGTGGTTGCATAACCTTAGACCCGTGTCCATTTTTGTTACTTCTGCTTGGAGAGAGTCACCACTGCCATAGTACACCACAAAATTGGAAATGACTGATCCCTACTTACCCCTGATCAGTCATCCTCCTCACATGTTACCCATGACATAGGACCCCACTTGTGTTGGGTTTTAGATCTTGAAGAGGAGGTTTCCATCAAACCCACCATCCTTACCCTATTCTATTTGTGATGGAGGGGGATCTTGATACTAGGAGGGGTCTTATAGAAGGATCTATCTCACATTTTTTGAAAATCCATATTATGACCAATATGATCTTCTTATTATTATATTAAATACCTATTTTGGTCCAGATTTTGTTTTTGTGATGTGGATCTTTCCTTACTGTCCAAAGACAATGTTATCCAATAATGAGGATTATAGAGCAGGCTCTCCTTTATGGGCCTCGATTTGATGCACCTTGGAACCAATAATTGAGAAAGGTGTCTTATATCATTTCATATACCGACGAACCTAATAATTCCACAAATATCTTCCAATCTTATCTTACCCATTCACTTTTGAAGAATATTTGGTTGATTGACTCCATTTTTGTTCCCTATAACATAGGTATATAGATGACAAGTAAATACCCATTTTTGGATGTTCTCGAAAGTAAGAAGTGCCTTGTACATAATGTACCAATGATAAATGTTACAATTTTATGGGATCTTTTGGAACATCAAGGCTCCATCACTCATCTTTGTGATCCAGGTTCATCCTCGGTATGAGAAACTCTCTTGTTGAGAAGGCTACCGATATTGCACTAGTAAAGATTCATTTTTAGGGGTCATAATTTAGCACTATACTATCAAGAGTGCCACATTGGGTCTCATCCATGACCACCTGTACAAGTCTAGGATGGCCACATTCCTCCCCTAAGGTGATGTATGGGGTTGGGAAACATAAAAATCATATTTTCCCTCCCCCCAATCCTGATGAAAAAACTAATATTCCCTTTTCCTATGGTCTATTGGGTGTGAAACTATAGGAACCGAAAGTGAGGCTGGATTGATTTCCATATAGTTTATGACCTTGATCATTTCATTCATGTATCCAACCCATATTCACCTAGTATAATATTTCCCCATAAATACTAACCCTTCATGACCTCCCATCCTAATTTAGCATGCAATATGTGAATGGTCTGTAATATTCTCTTTAAGTTTATGCTTCTATCCGATATGGGCATGTCCAGTATCTTCCATGATGCCCAGTGCTATTTTCCTCAATTTATCCATCCCAAAGGAAGGTAATAATAATATTTTCCATGTTGTAAATCACCTATGTTGGTATGTTCAATTTGAAGAGTACATGGATCGGGATGGAAGTTAACACAAAATTCATGAGCGCAATTCTCTCTCCTAAGGATAGGAGCCTATTCTCCAATTTTGGATACTCTAGGACATTTTATTTATGATATTTCCAAGTGATGAATATTTAGTGAAGTTGGGTCTACCAAAGAACCTAGATATTCCATCCGGAGGGATCCTCTCCGCATGTCCACCCTATATTCCAAGGCCTTTATCCTTTAGTCAATGAATTTGTTTTCTATATAAAAAATACTTTTGTCTTGATTGATCACGTAACTACTCCACATAAAATAATCATATGTAATTATATTATGACTTTTAACAATGATACCATTGATATTAATGAATAGGATGGTGTCCTCAAAAAACATCAGGTGGGAGATACCCTTGGTTGCCTATCTGTTGTGATAGGGGAGGATCCCGACTAAAATTATAGCCTTTTTATATACTAACTAAGCATATAATGGGTGAGACTAAAAATAATAGGGGATGGAGGGTCCCCTTTTCTAAGACCGTATACTTCATTGAAAAACACAAATTTATTTCCCATGAAAGATGTAGTTAGCCAAAGCGAGATGAAGTAGTTAAAGAGGATATCAATGACCCATAAAGAGAATCACATTCTAGAGAGAACCATTAAGAGAATGTTCCATTCCACCCTATCATATGATTTTCTCATGTCCACTTTAATCAAATTTTATGACACCCAAAATGAAGATCAATATTTAATAAATATTAAGCACCTTAAAGTTGACCGAATAAATAATTTATACGAGGAATATGATGCCCGTTCTTTATAGTAATAAAAATAATTTCCCCATAGTAAATATATATCCTAATAGGTCCATGTTTCTTATTGTTGAAAAGAAAATGGTCTCGCTGATTTTAAACACCATGGAGTATAAATCCATTATTACATAACTCTTTTTGGATTTTATTTGACTCCAATAATTCTAAAATGGTCATTTTATAGGGAGTCTTTGATATATGCTTCACATTATGGGAATTTATTTTTTCCTTATTCTTATTTAATGTGTTCTATTTTTTGTGGTTATTTTACAAACTCTTGTTCTCTAAATTTCTATAAAATATAATGGACCTATAAAAATATGTCTTTATTTTGATGGAACACAATACAATTTCATCACATTAGGAAAATGTATGAGAAACTAGTTCTCTTTAGAGGATTATCATAAACCATTTAAAGAAATTTACCATTTACCTTCAATATTATTATAAAACATATAGTATACTTAGATAGTATTTAAAAGGTATCCTCACACTCTATAACACCATTCTCTTCCTTTTTATTTAATCCTAGGAACATTATCTTAATTTTAGATCAATTTTCATGAGATTTTTCTTCAATGAATGTTACTCTAAAATATCTATATTCCATATTTTTTATTTCTCCTTCTAGTATTCCAGATCAATGGCCACAATTTATTTAGATCACCTTCAAGAATATAAATTTCGAGAATAACCTTTCCCTTACATTACATCCAATGGTAAGAGATATTATTTCAAGATACATAATTGATTGATCAGATACCACATGATCAGTATTTATTTAACATGTAGAGGATTTTGTCACATTAAATGATCCAACATAGGTGTATCATGTAGTGTAACCTCAGGATTTTCTATATGTGCATGGTTATTAGTCATAATATAGGTTAGCATCTCAAATATGGTCATGATCTACTCAGATTCTACATGAGTTGGATTGGAATTCTTAACAGGGAAATCTCTACAGTATCCATATATATTGGAAACATTAAATCTATAAGGATCTATTTTCAAATAATGGAGTCTAATGAATTAGATCATAAAATTAATAATTTTAAATCATAATATTAATTTTTTTAATAATTGATATAAATTGAAATTTAATCATTGATAAATTAGTTTCTTTATAATTTTTTTATAGTAAGATTTATCCTCAGAGTCTATCATAGGTTCATGTTCTCAACTCAATGTTTATATAATTCTATATTTAATGGTTTTAACTAAACAAACTTTTATAATAACTATAATAACCTAAATCTATTTTCTTAGAGCTGATGTCTACTTTAATACATCAGCAAAATATACATGGGATCTCATCTTGATGGACCAATCCATTTTGTTTTTTTTGAAGAACCATATAAATATGTGATTATTATTTTATATTTATAAATAAATAAAAACTCAGTAAATATAAACATTTTTCATCCATGAAACTCATTCAGGGATTCCATATTCGTAACCTTAGTAAAGGAAAACAAAATAATGGTGAGAATAATACTCATTAATGGTTTCATATGATGGAAACTATCATGGGAAAATTTAAAATAATAAATATAAAAATGTAAGTAAACAAAATATATTCCATTTATTCAAAAAAATTAAGCATGAAATATATCCCAAATAATATAAATGTAATAATCTTGATGATAATAATAACTAAATTATCAATGATGGAAACATAATGATGGATGTCTTGATTATAACCTTATTCTATGATACTATGAAATATGGGTAGGTATATAGGAAAAACTCATAATCGTTAGACCTATCAATGCATCTGGGGGGTATCTATAACTAGGCCCTACCGATAACTACATTTTCATTTTATTACTCATATATTCAATGATCAATTTAAAAAATATGAATTATCAATATATATCATTATTGAGTAAATAATATGCAATATCAAGATTTCTCAAAATATAAAAGGACTTTCAATGTAATATTATTTTAAAAAAATATATATAAAAATATTATAAGATTTAGTAAAAAATAATATCCATGACATAAAGAATATTGATATGGAAAAGAAATAACATTTCTAATGAAATATTATCATAAGAAATTGAATTCTTCAAGAAAAGTTAATAATCACAAAATCAATCAAGAAATGAGTGATTACTATCTATTCATCACAAAATTTAATTTGGTAGTAAAAAAAGTAATTTGGAAAATATAAGAAAAATTTAGTGACATATTTAAAATAAATTTTCAATAAATATTTACATTTTATAACCATTGAAAACATATATAATAAGACCAATATCATAAAATAGTTATGGAAGTTTGAAAATACATTAACATTGTATACATTAAAAAAGTGATTCTGAATTTATAAAAAAATTCAAAAATTAACCTTTCAAAACAGATAATAAATATTCATTTAAAACCATTTAAAAATAAAAGGATAATATAATGTTTAAATAATTAATCATTTGATTGAATAAAATATCTTTTCTAAAAGAAATTGTAAAATATGATCATTAAATAAAAAAACAAATCAACAAGAGAAATAAGTCTACCTTTTATTTTAAATATTTATTTTCTTGATTCCATAGAAAAAGTGAGGGATATTTATAAGAAAATGAGGAAAATAATTAAAAATTCCTATGATAAGTAGATTTATGGTGATTATAAATGATATATAATAATATTCCTTCAACAAAAATATATGCAACCCCAAAGAATGAGATTGTAATATAAATTCATACCAATTTAGTGCATTTAAATTACGACCCCATGAGAGAGTAATCCTAAATTGAACCATTAATTACCATAAATAAATAAATATTCATGTTAAATACACCAAATAGGAAGTATTAACCCCACATAAATGTAAATAGGTATATAATAATAAATATATCTTAATGGAGTGGAAGTTGAGATGAAATCCCTCATCTTACTCTTCCACTTAGTTGATGATGCTTTAACCCCATGTGTAGTAAGTTTAAATTTATTATAATTTCATAATATAACTATATAAATATCTATAATATCATATATGATCTTCTTATAATATCTTATCACCTTTTTATTAACAATTATTCATTATTATCATTATTTTAGGTGTTAATAGTTTACTTTTCTCATGCATATTTCATCAAAAAAAATTATTTCAAATCGGTCATCGTTTCATCATATATATAATTTTAATACCAATGTAAAAATGAAAAAAGTAATTATATATATTTTTTGAAACATTTGTGAAAATGTGATATGAAAAATGAATCACATCACTTTGTGGTGGTGGTGGTCCAGAAAAATACACGAGTGAAGCATTAAAATTTTAATGGGTGGAAGGGTAAGAATTAGATGATATATTAAATTTATAAAATAATAAGATTTTCATAATTATTACTATCTATGAGAATAAGTAATGGAAGAAAAATATATTGGTTTGTGAGGCATTATTCCACCATGAACATGAGTGATGGTTTTGTTTCCCATTTGATGGAGAAGCAGATAGATAAATATTATTCCATATACACAATAACATAACATTATGCGATATATAATTTTATTATTATATAGTAATGTTTTTCACATAATTGAAGGTGGTAAAAGAATAAGAAAAATTTAAGTGATTAGTTCAGACAATTAATTATTTGAATGAGCTCCTTTTGAACTCATCTTAAGGACCCTAGGGTTGGTTTCTATGAAAAAACAAGTAGAACTAGAACATGTTTACGGATATTTGGGATGTATTTTGGTAGGGTATGGACATGATAAATGGATCAAAATGTGTTAATAATTGAGGTTTGGAGGTGCAATTTTTATATGTGAAGGAGACGATGCACATATGATTTTTTCAAAGAATAATATATTATGTAAATTTATAATAAATATCTCAAAGTGAATCATAATATAAGGTGATAAGTATATAATAAAAATTAACCCAACCAAAAATATATAGAAAATTTTTATGACATTTTAAACCTTATATTTTTATATGAACCCCCGATAAACCAGTTTTATGTTTAGCTGTGATAACCAATTTTAATTGTTTTTACTATTCATAATCACCAATAATAAAAGTGAATAAATAAAAAAAATTACGATTCAAAATATTTAAACTATTTCATTTAAATCCATTTCTATAATTCAAATAATTTATTTTGAAAATAAACCACCCAAAATGTGAAGAATTTTTTTTATGAAAATGATTTTTTCAGGAATAAGTTGATATTACAATAACTCTATGACTAGTAATAATAATTATATAAATATAAATCCACGTAGTAATAAAAATAATTTATAAATTTATTTTAAATAATTGATAGTTAGAAATTTTCTAATAAATTAAAATGGTAAACCATTATGTACTTAAAAATATTTATATGAAAAATATCCCATATTAGCTCTAAATAATCTTATATCTCTTTATATCAAATTGTTTGTAAATTAAAATTTAATTATTAATATTATGGAACATTATTATAAGTAAAACTAGGATTATTTAAATACTACACTTTCAATTATTCATAAAATATGATTTTTAAGTAAAAATCTCATAAAATGATTAGGACTATTCTGAAAATGTATGTTCAAAATTGATATTCATCCTAAAAAATTATATTTTTTATAACATGAAATATTAAAATGTTGATTTTAAAATAGTTCCATCAAAATAAAATGTTCAATTACTATAATTGTAGCTTAGGTGTTACAACATTGATCTCCCAAAATCTCATCACAACATGTGTCTTATAGGTAAATGAATTTTTGAAAGAGAAATTTTTTCAATTACCATTACAGAACTATAATAGTATCACATTTATTTTTTACATAGCAATATATAGGTTTCTCTATATATTGAAAACTAAAAATAAATTGTCGGTCATTAAAATTCATCAAGGGTTGATGGATGGATATTTAATACACATAATCAATAGTTTAAAGGATTGTTTCATGAATATATTTTTAAAGAGTTATATAAAAATCAATATTCATTTTCAGAATAACTTCGATGTCTAACCAAAGAACCATGTGTACATATATTATCTAAAAAAGGTTATATTAAAAAATTATATATTCTATGTAACAGAACTTTATGAATATAGTGTGATGAAAGATAGTTAATTTACTCTTGTTATGGAAGTGATGCATGTATCTGGTACCAAGGACTTAAATCCAATTTTCAAATATATTTCATACATTGGAATCATAAAAAAATATGGGGGTTATATATAAAATAGTAAAAGTTTTATTTTTTGAATTCAATTGGGAATATAACGTGATTGAAGTTAATTATAAAATTATTTTTTATAATTATGGTGTTATTTTTGTTGAAAACAAAATGTTTGGTGAAATTATTTCAAAGGAATATTTTTTATGTGAAATTATTTGGACTAGAATTTTGTATAATTGGGTTGATTTCTGTTTAAGTGGGATGGATTATGGTTGTGAAACACTAGAGGATCCTTTAAAGTCAAATTATCCTTTAAGGATTCTCTTCAAAAAAATTCATAGAGTCCCTTAACCCCTTTTATCTCAATGATTCACTTCGATCCTCCGGTGGTGTCATGGAATGGTCTCTGCCTAATTTTGAATTTCCCTATCATGACTTTCACTAATGCTTATTCCTGTCACAGATGGCCCCGAGTGGAAATATTTATATCCACCAAACCATAACTTCAAGATTTATGGAGCTTTTAGGATTTTTGGGGTTTGGAGTCTCTAGCCCATGTTTCATTTATCCATCACAAATTCCTTTTCATTGTATTTGCTTCAGAATTTGATTTTATCCATCCTTGGTTCAAGGCTTCTTGATCCATGGGGTGGAGTTGCTTTAATCTAGTTGGGTGGTCAATGAAAATTCATACCTAAATGTATAACTCAGACACTCATGTTTGGATCAATTTACTAGGGCTTCCATTGTCTTTCTATAATGGGGTGTTCTTTAAAGAAATTGGTGAATCCTTAGAGTGATTCATTTACATGGATGACTGGACCCTCATCTCTATTGAAACCTAAATATATTGTATTTTAATGGATTTGCATTTTTATGTCCCGCTATCAAACTGAATCTACCTCTAAGTTAAGGACTCGTTTATCTGTAACCAAGATATATTTTATCCTCTGGTTCCCAAGTATTTCTCGTTTTATAATCTACAAGGTCATTGCTTTCAAATATATAGGAAGTTTCATAAAAAATATCATGGATGGGAAAACCAGGTGTACTCTAGGGATAGTATTTTGATCTTTTAAGTGGGCCTCAACACTCTTGTCCATGGTCAGGAATAGAAAAAAGTATGTGAGGGTGGTCTCATCACGTCCTCTATTTCTCAAGGCAGTCTATTGGTTCTTGAACATGAGACATTTCTTCTAACTAGGTTTGGTGATAATTAATCATCAAAAATGGAATTGGTTCTATAGAAGTATAAGTACCACTCCCTATCCTTTGGATACTATGCAGAGTTGGTTAGAAATTCAAATTTTAAAAATCGTGGGATCTGTGTTTTGGAAAGGTAATTGGGGTTCCTTCCCCCATTAGAGATCTAGATAATTCTATCCAATAATTTCTCCTCCCAGTAGTCCCTTACAATGTTTTGTCTCATGGTCAAGGAAATTTTATAGTCAATAATACCACCTAAACTCAAGTATCTCTCGGTAACTCCTCATAAAAGGAGGACCTCAGGACCATGCAGCATGCATAAGTCCTCACCAATGTAGATCTAGTCTCTAGAGAGTAAATATCTTCTTCCGAGACACCATATCGATGCATGAGAGGGGTGAAAACAAGAATGGAATCCTATTCAACCTCACAGTAATTCTTCTCTCCTACTAGAAGGTTGGAATGTGTACGAGATATAGATCTCGCCAAAATTTGAAGGGTTATTATTCTTATAAAAACGACCAAACTACATGGGGAGAAATCTATGCATCTCTTGCACCAATGATCCCAATCCTCCTCTAGAATTTCTGTTTACTAGGTTCTCAGGATTAGACAAACTATATTACATCGGAGATCAATAATAACATGGCCACCATCATGTTTGTTCTTGAACCTAAACTAAGGTCGTTCAAAATTAGTGAGCTTACTCATAGAATAATAATGTATGAATCTATGCATGTAAATCACATTAACTAGAATATATGAATTTTTTTTCAAAGAAATACCTTAATGAAATTTATACAAGCATATGATTAGTCTATCATGGAAAGAATGTCTATAGGAAACAACATGTTGTTTTTTATTTAATCTATGGAATTTTTGACGTTTAAAAATAAGAAGCCTTTTCATAGGACCTTGAATCCTTTTATCCATGAGTCTCCCAATTGATTTATAGTGGGTACATCAATGTCATTACTGGTCCAAAATAGACGAAAGGTGTATGACCATTTATGCAAAATTATAGCCTTGATTTTTCTAAATTTATGGCTGGTAAGGGTCTTATAGACATGGGGTACTCTAGAAACCATTTCACATGGGAGAATGACCCAAAAGTGATCCAAAGATCCTAGATCCAACTTGATATATTCCTGGAAAATATCTATGTTATTTATTCCTTTCCCAATGACAAGGTAACCCACCATGCACGTGGTATTTCAAACCATTCAACTCTATTGGTATATATGTCACCCAAGAATGAGTGCTACAAGTGCTTCACATTCTCCCATCAGTGGAAGTACATCCCATGATATCACTAGGAGGTAAGTAATTCATGGAGAAAAATAGTTCAAGGCAGCGCATGGATTAGTCTGCACAAAAAACAGATATTCCCCAAAAGAATACATTTGTCATGGGTTATAGATCATCCCCCACCTACCAAGACATGGATGCACTTAAGAAATAGATAGATCAACTGGAAAAAATCATATGGATGAAATGGAATAAATCACAATTTGAGGATCTCACTAGAAAGAAAAAGAGCATGGTAGAAAATGATCCTATAACAAGAGTGGGTGGCATTAGAGAACTCAAGGATTAAATGGATTTAAGAAGGTAATAAAAATACAACCTATTTCCATGAGTGCAATAGGGATAAATGATACATCATTAAACCTAATATTTTTATGGAGTACAGCTCCTACTATGATGATTGAGATTTTATTGGTGATATGGCCTTTTCATATTTTAAAAGTCTCCTAAAAAGTCCAAATTCACAATTTCTCTAATTTTATCTAAGTGGGATTGCTGATTTTCTTGATGTGATTACAATTATAATCTCTAGTTAGAACAAGAGACCAAGAAATCTAATCAAGATGAGAAAGAGATTTATGAGGAAATGATGGGTCATAATCTTGAGAGATCCTTGAGGCTGGATTGTTTCCCAGGTTCATTTTAGGGAGTCATGGAATTTGGTTTTGAGTGACATGGTTAGGTCTATTCAAGACTTCTATCACGGAGGATTTTTGTTTCATGTAGTCTTCCCCACTTCTTTAGTTATTACACCCAACGTTAAGGATTATTCCACCCTACAACACTATATGTTGGTTAGCATGCTCAACATTCCCGGAAAAATATTGGTGAGCGTTCTAAACAAAAAGATATCTTTTCACCTCCCCCAATGGGTTTACTAGGATCAGTATAGTTTGGCTAAAGGTAGGTCTATACAACGGGCCATATAATTGGAACACGATTGGATTAGTGACATAAATATCATGGATCATAGTTCAAATGTGGAACTCAAAATTGATATGTATTAATCCTATGACATTGTTTAATAGAGTTTCATCATCAAGTTGTTAACATGTATGGGTTTCTCTTTTTTGTCCTCTAAATTATTTTTCAGGTGCTTTAGTTCCTTGTGGTTGGATGTGTCCTTTATGGGAAATAACCATATATTTTTCAAGGAAACTTGTAACCTAAGAGAAGTTGATATTATATTCCTGAACATTTTTCTCCACTCCAAATATATCCTTAGTCACCTTATTATAAGGATCATGCTTAGATGAGATATTATTCATTTTCAGAGTAGTATGATCACCCATTGATTCCCCCACCACATTTTCGTAGATAGCATAGTAATATTTACAAATGGAATCAAGTGATTGGTCTAAGTCATAAATATGGTTCTCAAAGAGTACTATCGTTGGATTGGATAGATAATCAACCAGGATAAGAGTAAAATCTATATCTAAAATATATTCTTAACTGTAACACCCCGACCCCAGTTACCCATATTCGGTGCATTATTGCGTAACATTGGCATGATCACAAAAGATCAAGTCTTGAAAGACCGATTAGTTTAGTAGCCTTGGAAACACTAGATACATTCATAAATGTTACATTACATCATAAAGTGAAATACTACAATAAAAAAGTCCCCATAGTCCACACTCATATCCTCTTATGACTATCCCTACATGTCATTCATAAAATACTTCTTTACATCCTGGAAAATATTAAAACATTGAAAGGAGTGAGCTCAGATGCTCAGTAAGGATAACAATATTGCGGAAGCTTTCATAAATAAACATTAACATTTAAGGCAATGTATCACTAAAACAAAAGTCTTTTTAAACTTGAACTTATGCATAATATGGAAAAAATAAAATTAAATAATGCCATTTACTTACTCACATGGATATTCTACTAGTCGAATAATCCCATGCAATATCAATAACAACTTTCATAATGATGGAATGCATAATGCCAGACTATCATAACCATGTAGCCAAGGCCATGTTCCAAGACTACAAATAAGATTTTGTCAAGGATTGTTCCAAGACACTAGTTTGTCTCATGAGACCTAGCGATGCATCGAAGAGCTATAGCGGGCTCCACCCGTCACTTATTAAGTCCAATGCATTCCTCATATGAATAGGTTTAAACATATCATATAACATAATCGTATCACATAAAACATGCATAAAGGAAACATAACATTTCCACATTTCAATCACATGATATAAATATAACACCTTGATATAATAAAAACACTTTCAAAACCATTTTCAATACCAAAATAAAAGAAAATTAAAACTTTTTTTTATTTTTCATTTTAAAAAACGTTATCGCTTGTAGAGGAAGAAAAAACTCAAATAATGGTCACAGCGGCGGAGAAGTTGTTGTCGCCGCATACGTAAGAAAAACATCCATTTTTTCGTTTAGTAAAAATGCTTCGTATAAAATATTCCTTTTGAATAAAAGTAAAATTCAAAGCGGTTTATACACCGTATAAATTAAAGTTGTGTATAAAACCAAATATGCCTCAATGAAAGGAGATTGAGATGAAGTCCTTACAAAGATCATTTTTAAAATAAAATAGAAATATTATGTGTATTTAATATAAGTACAAATAAAGAAAGTAAAAATACAAGATAGGACATAATAATATATGACATAATTTGAAAGTAGGAGATTAACCCAAAGAATGGAAATTGGGTTAAGAAATTCCCTTACCCCGTGTCCAACTTGACTCGACCGCTCTTTAACCTCCTGAATAATAAACTAGAGTTAATATCTACCTTTTTAAGAACCTTTTTCATGTTCATTATTCCTTTTATATCACTTATTACCATGTCATGAATATTATGTAATTATTTAAGTTTATAACGGTCGTTTTGTCGATCTTAGGTACTTGAGTCAAAAATAAACTTCTTATAATTACACATTGTTCATGTGGTAATATATCCATTATATCCATAATTATATTCATGATTTATATATCATATAAATCATATATATCCATTATATAAATTCATTTATAATATTACATAACATTTATAGGTAAGAAATGAAATGCACCGTTCATGGAGACGGTAACCCGTACGTACACATTAATGCTACTTTCATTTCTATTTCATATTTAATGGAATGAAATCATAATTATATAAAGGTATATTATAATTACAGTATAAAATAATGTATAATACCAATTACTCGATCCTTTATACATCCCACATATGGCATTAACGATTCAAATCACTTTGAGGGGGTGGTAGTCCGCACTTCCTAAAATGAAAATATCGCGTTTACCCATAATGGAAACCATAAAGGTATTAAATGAATGAAAAATACATAAGTTTAAGTAAAACATAAACATATTATATATCATATATAAATATAGTGACATCTTAATGGCCACCTTTGAAGGTGTTATATGATTGTTGAACAATCATCGTTCCGTGAGGCAGAAATTCGCCATCCACAGAAACAGTATGTTCTTTAACTATTAGATGTAGGTGTGTGTATGTGTATCTGTAATAATTCTTATAAAAACATCATAGTATATTGGGGATACTGGCTTTTTCACAAAATAAATTAATAAAAAGAGTTTAGGGGGTTGGAGAAGAAAAATAAAACAAAATAACATAAGAGAAGACATTACCTTAAAATCGGGTAACTCTTTTTGATTTGAGCCAAAGGCTTCCTTTGGAAGACTTCTGCCAAAAGTGTGGCTTCTAGGAGTAAGGGAGGGATGTTGAGAGATTATTTGGGTAGAGGTTGGCCGATCCAAAAGGCATTGAAGGTGTGAGTAAGGTGGTAGTGGTGGGGGCTTTTATAAGAGGAGAGGAGGGGCACTCTTGGAAGGATTGAAATGATACTTTATTATGAAATTATTTTCGAATTATAAAGGTGCCACAAAGATATATTTTGAGGCTACGGTGATAAGGGTTAGAAATCTACTCATCAAATAGGCTTTTGACAAGTTTAATTCTTAGATTTTAAATTATCCTTCCATTTTGTTAAAATCGTTAATTAATGAGGTAATTGCTGCATCATCATGGTGTCATTAAAAATTTAATTTATTTAATGTATAAAAATTATAAAACAATTACCATGATGTAGGAAATATTTTTAGAGTTATAATGAATATTTATAGTAAAAAATATTACTTGTATAACCCCATTTAAAAATTGTTTTCGTAAAACCACTCATGTTTGTGACATTTTTATTTTAACATTAAATAAAAGTTTTTAATGTCATTTTCCTACCAAAGTCGCTCCATGGGGTCCCCAAGTTGACCCATGGATTGTCTTGGTCGGCCATGACTCATCCAATATGGATAGGACATGTGTAAAGGTATATTCATATTTTTATAATATCATTTTTACCTTAAATTTCACTAATTACCTTTAATCGTGATTAATTAAACTTAAAAGTTACTATTCACCAAAAAATTATTTTAATCCCATTGAACCACATTTTAATTCCTAATGACAACCATGTATGTCCGATTTTTGAAAATAAAATCACAGAAGTGGTAATGTTTCATTTAAATGAAAAATCGGTTTTTTTAACTACCACTTAGTGGTTTCACTATTCATCAAAATTTGAAGTTTTTCAGAACGATGCCAAAATTTCACCCGAAGATATAATTGATATTCAGAATTCAAAAATTATGTCTATTTTAAAAAATTCCAAAAATATAAGTTTCACTAATTAATTTTATAATTAATTCCCACTGTCACAACAAATAGCGTGTTTTTAAGAAACAATATATATCAAAAGAGTGACAATTGTTCATGTCCAATTTCAATGTTAAATTAATTCTAATGACCACCATTGGATAAAATGGTAAAAATGTATTCTAATTATACTTAAAAACTACTAAATAGTATAATTTATCACTATAAATTATTTTGATTAAAAATTCTGTTTTAAGTATTTTTCACTATTCATAAAAAATTGGAAGTTCTCAGAAAGTTACAAAAAAATCAACTTAGGATAATTTCGATACTACGAATAAAAAAATGAAGTCCATTTTGAAATATAAATTTTTTATAATTTTAAAAAGTGGGTATTACTATTCATAATGACTACTTTGATTAGTCACGTTGTGTTAGAACTCAAACTTGCGTACAATGCAAGCTATTGCATTATTGAAAGAGAAGCGTATCATGGAATCTCGGGGTGTTACATTCTCCCCTCCTTAAATAAATTGCATCCTCGCAATTTGAAATTATTCTTTGAAAATAAAAGGTTTAAAATAGAAAATACCTTTGTGAAAAACTCACATCGGAAATAAGGTTAATAAAATTTAGTCTTAATATGAGGGAAATGGAAATCAGAAAGTCACCACCAAATTAGGGTTTCTAATAAGAGAACATTGGTGGAAATTATAGACACATAATTAGAGGAAAAATGTAAATATTTATAGGGATTGATTGAGGTCATCAATCACAAACAAGTGTAAAATTGAGGGCCTCAAAGCCTTCAATATATGGTGATTTAAAATATCATCAGTTCAACAAAACATAAGGAATTAGGATAACACATTTTTTTTAAAATCTCTTTCCTAATTTTTATGAATTAATTTTTTAATATAATAAGAGAGAGGTATATATTTATATATATATATATATATATACAAGACGAGGAGAGTTTCAACCTTCAACTAATTTCTACCAAAAACTCATCTTTCCCTCAAAAAGATAATAGAACTCAAAAATATTCTATTTATCATAATTGTATAAGGTTCCAAATATTAACACATACCATTTAGATTAGGAAAACTTTTTGTAATAACCAGGGACTTCCTGTAGGCTAGTGGTAGGTATTAAAGTCCTGTCACACTATGGTTGTGGGTTCGAATCCTGCAGCTTTGTCCGACGCGATGGGTTATGCCCCACCCTGAAGGTTGTCCTTTTCCTAAAACTATAGTATTATAATATTCAAAAAATATTCTTCATAAATGTTTAAACAATACTATCCAAAGATCAACTTAATCCATTCCAACCTATATAGTCATCCAAAATACCTCCGTCCAGACTTCCTCTAATATGTCCTTAAATTCCAAAATCAATTGCAACATTAGATTCCCCAAACAAAGTATGGTTTCCCTTATTGTCACATACTGAAAATATGATTACCTTCATCATATTAAAACCTTAATGAAAACAACAAGTACTGCAGTACAATCCTTATATATATCACATTATTCTTATAACATAATCTAGTTCTTCAGTCCAAAAGCACAAATACAATAATTATTCAACTTCATCTGTAGTAACAACCTAAGCTTGGCCTTGATCCCTTGTCCTTTTCTGAGGTATGTTTCCCTGACACTTAGGACATTCATTTTCATAATGCCACATTTCCCTACAATTGTAGCATTCATCATTGATAGCCTATTTCATTCCCTTACAATCACGAGCCTGATGAACTTTTTCTCTACATTTATAACAAACTCCCATTCCTTTTAGGCAATTACTAGGGTGATTCTTCCCACAATTATCATATAATGGAAAATCCTTCTTTACCTTTTTCCCTTTATCTGCCTTTTGTTCCACCGTTCTCTTCTTCTCTTGCTTTGCTTTAAAGTCATAAGACTTAGAGAATTCCATTTCCGTCTTGATAGCACATGAGACAATATCTTCATATGAAGAGAAGTTTGGTGAGACTAATGATCGACAGAGAAATGGTTTTAACCCATCAAAAAACGATCAATCTTACTTCTTGGGTTACGTTTATAATCTGCAGCATGCCTCGCTAACCTTGTAAAGTTAGCCTCATACTTTGAGACATTCTCATCCTCCTTCTTCCTCAAACTCAGAAATTGCCTTTCCATATCTTCTCGATGGTCATGTGGAAATTATTTTTCTAAGAAAAGATCTTTGAACTCTCTCCATTCCATATTTGATACTTCATCATCTTCCTTTGTGTTTTGAATCAGCGACCACCATTGATCGGCATCTCCAGTGAGGCGGTAGACTGCCATGACAACCTTCTCCCTTTCCCTACTCCCCAAGGCATGAAATATTTTTTCTAAGGAGTTTATCCATTTCGCAGCTACTAATGGATTTGTACACAAATTAAATGTTTGTGGTTGTTTCCTCATGAAGTGGTCTAACATTGATCCTCCACGTTGCAGATTAGGGTGCTGCATACGAGTAAGGCTATTATTCATAACCTGAGTGTGTTGTCCCAGTATGGTAATAAGTTGATCAGTACCAGTTGTATCTCCAGATCCACAATAATTATCTTGAGCAGGAGGGAAATCCCTATACGGAGTGCGTGCATTGATACAGTTTCCATTCCTTCAACTAGGCACCATTTCTAAACAATGGAATAAACTAGATTAATTTATGAATCAAAATACATAATTCCATACTTGTAAAATACTTAACATAAATTGAACTATTTATGGATATAATCCATAATCATAAAAATGTTTTATTTGAGGAAATAAATATTCATAACCCTTCATAGTGGCTTGTACAGAAAATGAGAATTATCCTAAGCATATCCCCTGGGAGTGTCGTAACCAAGAGTGCAGCAAGTCCCGTTGTCGTGCACCAGTTCCCATTCGAGTCTAGGTCAAAGCGGTGTTTTTGGGTCTTACCCCTAGGTACATCTGTTCCAGAGCCACCTCTACCTGCTCATATCCAGACATGGATGTATTTCTCGGAAAACTCACAAAATCTCTATAGTACAAAAATTCTAGGAAGTTCTTCTATACTAATCCTCAAAGTCTATATTTGGGCTATGTGCTCTAATCAGAGTTTATCTAAATCTAGCTTCCAAGTTTAGTACTAAACTACATCTGATACCAGCTGTAACGCCCCGACCCCAGTTACCCATAGTCGGTGCATTATTGTGTAACATTGGCATGATCAAAAAAGATCAAGTCTTGAAAGACCGATTAGTTTAGTATCCTTGCAAACACTAGATACATTCATAAATGTTACATTACATCATAAAGTGAAATACTACAATAACAAAGTCTCCATAGTCCACACTCATATCCTCTTCTGACTATCCCTGCAGGTCATTCATAAAATACTTCCTCACATCCTGGAAAATATTAAAACATTGAAAGGGGTGAGCTCAGATGCTCTGTAAGGATAACAATATTGCGGAAGCTTTCATAAATAAACATTAACATTTAAGGCAATTTATAACTAAAACAAAAGCCTTTTTAAACGTGAACTTCAGCATAATATGGAAAAAATAAAATTAAATAATGTCATTTACTTACTCACATTGATATTCTACTAGTCGAATAATCCCATGAAATATCAATAACCACTTTCATAATGATGGAATGCATAATGCCAGACTATCATAACCACGTAGACAAGGCCTCGTGCCAAGACTACAAATAAGATTTTGTCAAGGCCTGTTCCAAAACACTAGTTTGTCTCATGAGACCTACCGATGCATCGAGGAGCTATAGCGGGCTCCACCCGTCACTTATTAAGTCCAATACATTACTCATATGAATAGGTTTAAACATATCATATAACATAATCGTATCACATAAAACATGCATAAAGGAAACATAACATTTCCACATTTCAATCACAAGATATCAATACAACACATTGATATAATAAAAACAGTTTCAAAACCATTTTCAATACCAAAATAAAATAAAATTAAAACTTGTATTTATTTTTCATTTTAAAAAATGTTATGGCTTGTAGAGGAAGCCGAAACTCAAATAATGGTCATGGTGGCGGAGAAGTCGTTGTCGCCGCATATGTAAGAAAGACATTCCTTTTTGTCCTTTAGTAAAAATGCTTCAAATAAAAGATTCCTTTTGAAAAAAAGTATAATTCAAAGGGTTTTATACACCATATAAATGAATGTTGTGTATAAAACCAAATATGCCTCAATGAAAAGAGATTGAGACGAAGTCCTTACAAAGATCATTTTTAAAATAAAAAATATATATTATTTGTATTTAATATAAGTACACATAAAGAAAGTACAAAATCAAGATAGGACATAATAATATCATGACATAATTTGAATGTAGGATATTAACCCAAAGAATGGAAATTGGGTTAAGAAATTCCCTTACCTCATGTCTGACTTGACTCGACAGCTCTTTAACCTCCTGAATAATAAACTAGAGTTAATCTCTACCTTCTTAAGAACCTTTTTAATGTTCATTATTCCTTTTATATCACTTATTACCATGTCATGAACATTATGTAATTATTTAAGTTTATAAGGGTCGTTTTGTCGATCTTAGGTACTTGAGTCAAAAATAAACTTCGTATAATTACACTTTGTTCATGTGGTAATATATCCATTATATCCATAATTATATTCATGATTTATATATCATATAAATCATATATATCCAGTATATACATTCATTTATAATATTATATAACATTTATAGGTAAGAAATGAAATGCACCGTTCATGAAGACGGTAAGCCGTACGTACGCATGAACGCTACTTTCATTTATATTTCATATTTAATGGAATGAAATCATAATTATATAAAGGTATATTATAATTCCATTATAGCATAATGTATAATACCATTTACTCCATCCTTTATACATCCCACATATGGCATTAACGATTCAAATCACTTTGAGGGGGCGATACTCCGCACTTCCTAAAATGAAAATATCGCGTTTACCCATAATGGAAACCATAAAGGTATGAAATGAATGAAAAATACAGAATCTTAAGTAAAAAATAAACATATTATATATCATATATAAATATAGTGACATCTTAATGGCCACCTTTGAATGTGTTATATGAGTGTTGAATAATCATCGTTTCATGAGGCAGAAATTCTCCATCCACAGAAACAGTATGTTCTTTAACCATTAGATGTAGGTGTGTGTAAGTTTAGCTCGAATCCTTCTTAAAAAAACATCCTAGTATATTTATTATACTTATGTTGTTACAAAATAAATTAATAAAAATATTTTAGGGGGTTGGAGAAGAAAAATAAAACAAAATAACATAAGAGAAGACATTACCTTAAAATCGGGTAACTCTTTTTGATTTGAGCCAAAAGCTTCCTTGAGAAGACTTCTGAAAAACGTGAGGCTTATAGGAGTAAGGGATGGAATTTGAGAGAGTATTTGGGCAGAGTTTGGCCGAGCCAAAAGTCTTTTAAGGTGTGAGTAAGGTGGTAGTGGTGGGGGCCTTTTATAAGAGGAGAGGAGGGGTACTCTTTGAAGGATTGAAATGTTACTTTTTTATGAAATTATTTTCGAATTATAAAGGTCCCAAAATAATATATTTCGAGTATAAGGTGATAAGGGTTCGAAATATACTCATCCAATAGTCTTTGGAAAAGTGTAATTCTTAGATTTTACATTATCCTTCCTTTTTGTTAAAATCGTTAATTAATGAGGTAATTGTTGCATCATCATGGTGTCATTAAAAATTTAATTTATTTAATGTCTAAAAATTATAAACAAATTACCATGATGTATTAAATATTTTTAGCTTTCTAATGAATATTTATAGTAAAAAATATTACTTTTATAACCCCATTTAAAAATTGTTTTAGTAAAACAACTTATGTTTGTGGCATTTTTATTTTAACCTTAAATAAAAGTTTTTAATGTCATTTTTCTACCAAAGTGGCTCCATGGGGTCCCCAAGTTGACCCATGGATTGTATTGGTCGCCCATGACTCATAAAATATGTTTATGACAAGTGTAAAGGTATTTTCATATTTTTATAATATCATTTTTACCTTAAATTTCTCTAATTACCTTTAATCACGATTAATTAAACTTAAAAGTTACTATTCACTGAAAAATTATTTTAATCCCATTGAACCACATTTTACTTCCTAATGACAACAATGTATGTTGGATTTTTGAAAATAAAATCACAGAAGTGGTAATGTTTCATTTAAATGAAAAATCATTTTTTTAACTACCACTTAGTGGTTTCACTATTCATCAAAATTTGAAGTTTTTCAGAACGATGCCAAAATTTCACCCTAAGCTATAATTGATAATACAAATTCAAAAATGATGTCTATTTTAAAAAATTCCCAATATATATGTTGCATTAATTAATTTTATAATTAATTTCCGTTGTCACAACAAATAGCGTGTTTTTAAGAAACAATATATATCAAAAGATTGACAATTGTTCATGTCCAATTCCAATGTTAAATTAATTCTAATGACCACCATTGGATAAAATGGTAAAAATATATTATAATTATACATCAAAACCACTAAATAGTATAATTTATCACTATAAATTATTTTGATTAAAAAATTTGTTTTAAGTATTTTTCACTGTTCATAAAAAATTGGAAGTACTCAGAAAGGTACAAAAAATTCAACTTAGGATAATTTCAATATTAAGAATAAAAAAATGAAGTCCATTTTGAAATATAAATTTTTTATAATTTTAAAAAGTGGGTATTACTATTCATAACGACTCATTTGATTAGTCACGGTGTGTTAAAACTCGAACTTGCGTACAATGCAAGCTATTGCATTATTGAAAGAGAAGCATATCATGGAAGCTCGGGGTATTACACTAACTAATCGAGTTTCCTACACATGTTATAATTTGGGCATGAAGAGAGGAATATCTCTAATGGGGTACCTGTGTTCCCCAATTTCATTTTTTAGATTGAGAATTTGTCATTTTAATCACATTTTCAGAAGGATCACAAGATGAGTTATAAATTTAAAAAATTGCTACTTCTATCTCGAATGATGAATCACATTGATCAACAATGTTCTCTCATCTATCAAAATCCATTAAATTGTAGCTATCAATGTTTTGAGAGGAGTTATTGATATTATTAATAGGGTCCTAGAGATCTTCATTAGGGATGGCCTTTTAGAAAGAAAATGAAATTGGATATTCTGGGATACGATAGTAAGGCCAATCCAAGGAGGAGGTATCAACATGAGAATTATCCTCAACACTCTCCATGGTATGCACACTAAGCTGGTGTGGGACCCAATAGAAGAGTGGAAACTCTACAAAAAATTGATGGGTACTAAGTATAGAATGGAATTAGAGTTTCATAATAGACACTCTTAACCTTTATGGTCTATGATCGTTCTCCACATACCATCTTTAAAACCTCTTACATGATGTATTATCCTCTTTTAGAACCATAACTGGAAAAGGTCAACTATTGGTTTCCTAAGATTTTTATACCCTAGAATTTTGTTTAGGGATACGATCATGTACCCATCATTCATTAGGGAAATATTGAATAAAGACCAGTAAAAAATTCTTGATCACATTTCCATGAATACAGAACTAGAATGGTGTTTCTTTAGAGCCTCTAATGGAGGAATCCTCACCACGAAAGACTTTCGAAGAGTGATTACTAATCGGGATACTCTAGACAGTTGCAATGATGCTCTATGGTGTAATATTATTCCAAAAAAATAACTTCATGATATGGATAATTAGGAACCAGGTCAATTAAAATTATAACATCACTTAAGGAATAGGAATTTTCATTTCCCTCGGGTGAATGTGTTGGATGGTTTACCAGGAGGAGAGTTTGAACCATTTATTTTTCGATGGTGAATGGGGGAGAGAAATGTGGAGCATATTTGGAGACTTCACTAATTTATCTTCCTATTATTTCATCAGAGTCTCCTTCCTAGAATGATGGTTCCACATATTAGGAAATGTGGGCCCTGAACAAATGGCATGAACAATTATACTGAATACTGTATATTGGTGAATCTAGAAAGCATGGAACATGGCTCGCTATGAAGAGATTCATTAAATGGGAAAATATCTCATTTCCAAAAAATAAACATGATCATAGACATATTAATCCTCTTTATGAAATGTTGTAATGCTCTTACTCATAAACCAATGCAAGTGATCTCCCCTCTCGATCATTCTATCCACACAAACTCCCGAGGACACTAGGTTCGCCAGTTTCCACCTCCTAAATGGATCAAATTAAACATGGATGGTTCTTGTAATATATGTGACATACGGGGAGGGGGGATCATCTTCAAATCCATATGTTCTGTTATGTTGGATTTTACATCACATTATTCTAGCATATTCTCCTTCTAGGTTAAATCCAAGGCAATTCTTATACATCTAAACCTTTGACACCAGAGTAATAGAGACCTAATAGAAGTGTAAATAGACTCAATTGATTTACATAATTATCTAAATGGAAAATTAACAACTAAATGGTTGATATTGTATATAATTAGGATATTTAGAGGTCTTCTCATCAATGATATTCATGTTCTTCACACTTGGAATGAGGGAAATAAGGTAGTAGACCATCTCGCTTCAATAGAAGATCAAGTATCTAGTGTGACCTTCTTCCCTAACATGAACATATTGAGACCAAAGGGGGAGAATATTGTAAGATGGGATTCTCTCGGCCTTCACTAAATTAGGCATCCATAGTTTCCTATGCTCATACATTTATTGACTAAAAAAATGATAATGATTATAATGATTTAAAAATTGTATTGAAGAAAGATTTTATTCTTGTTCATGTTTTCTCCTCACGTGGATTTCATCTATTAATTTCTATAAACAATATATATGTTCCTTAAAATATTTATATAAATGTTCTAACCTGTTATTTTTCTATTGTCCAATATTTCGAAAATTCCTACTGATTTTGTGCTCACCCCCTTCTTGGTAACTTGGGGGGGAGGGGGGTTTGAAGATATCATTTTCTACGAAATAGTAAAGGGAAACATATCTTAATTTTCTAGTAATTATTTTTGATACTCTGATAATTTCATGTAGAGTTAGAGATAGTTTGGCTGTTTCTTGGGATGGTTAGACTTTTGTGTATTTTGGTTAAGTTTTATTTTCATGTTTTTTTATTTTTGTACCTTTTTTCCATTATGATTCTAATATTATAGTACATTTGGTTTATATTTTGTGTTACATTTTTTACTCATGAATTATATAGATATTATTAGTTTCTTATGCTTGGTATTGTCTGGTTGTTTCGTTTTTTGTAGGTAAACTCATCCGCCATTATTATCATAATACTTTGGAATTTATTTTCAACTTTTAGTTTCCTGGGGATGTCCCATTAGGTGTGTGGTACTCCATCTCTTCACAATCCAATGATTAGTGGTGGTATATTATACATTAATTACATTCTTCCTAAAAAAATTCAATAAACAGTAAATAGGGTTTTCTTACTTTTCTAAGAAATGTGTAGTAAATTTATATTCCTAGAGAAGTATATAACTATAGAAAAGGAAATTGATTTCATATTCTTTGAATTACATATGTTCTTCTCACCATCATTATTTGATATAATTATTTACATGATGGTTCACTTGGTTAGAGAAATCTGAAAATGTGTTCAGGTACACTAGAGATGGATATACGTCATCAATTGTTATATAATGATTTTAAAGGTTATTATAAACATTTATATCATCCATAAGTTTTTCCTATAAGGTGATATATTGTTAAAGAAACCATTAAAATCTTTACTAGATACCTACCTGATGTGGATAACATTTTAAACACCCTAAATCTAGTAAACCTGGGAATGTGTCTACATTATTACATTAGTATAAGATACAAGGGATATTATCCTGAAGAACTATTCAATTTTGTAGACATGATGAACCAAATGCATACATGTTTTTTATTTTACATTGGTAAATAAACAAAAAAAATAAAAAAATTATTATGTATCCTTGAAACTCATTCAATGATTCATTATTCTTGTCTTAGAGAAGGGAAAAATAATAATGACCGCAAATGATAATTAATGGTTTCATAAAATGGAAACTATCATGATTAAATAAGCCATAATCAATATAGATATATTAATAACCGAAAACACCATCCATTTAATCAAAAACATGGAAATGAAATGTATCCATGGGTAATATAAATGTAATAAACTCATGGAAATTTATAACAAAATTACCAATGGAGGAAATTCGTAATTTTGGATATATTTATCAATGAATTATTACAATATATTTTTAAATATGTGTATCCATACACCAAAGACATGACTATCCAATTTTTTTATCTCATGAGATATATCGATGCCTTAATGGGTTATCTATAACTGGGAATTAACTATTGTTTCAGGCTTAATGAATTCCTAATATATTGACCTATCAATTTAAATAATTTTCCTTATCTATAAATTTTAATATTTTGTAAATAGTATGAAATATAAATATTTCCCTAGTCAAAATAATAAATTTCGATGTATGTTTCTTTCAAAACACATCGTTTGTATAAATATTACATGGTCTAGACACTAAGTATATCCAACATAAAAAAATATGGATTGAGAATATAAATTTAATTTCCAATGAATTATTATAATAATATATTAAATGTATTTAGATAAGATTTATTACCACAAAATCAACCAAGAGGTGAGAGATGAACAATGATTCATTAGAAAAGTATATTTGGTAGTAAAATAAAGTCTTTTGAACAATAGAAGAAAATAGAAGAGAAAAAATTAAAATTAATATTGATTAAAAAAATTATTTTTAAAACCATTGAAAACATTAATAAAAATCAATCCAATATAAAACTATTAAAATAGTGGGAAAATCATTAATTCCATATTTTTTTAAAAAATTATTTATGAATTTTTTATAAAGAAAGTAAAAAAGTGAACCTTTCATAAAAAAATATAAATATTACTCTCAAACATTTTAAAAACATAATAATAACATAAAATTCTCTTAAAAATTATTTGATTAAATAAAAATAAATTTTGTAAAATAATTTTCAAAAATATGGACGTGGAAGAAAAATATAAACGATCAAAAAGAGAAATATGAAAATATTTTCTTTTAAAAATTTATTTTATTGGTTCTAGTTACAAATAGAAACAAAATTCAATGAAGATATGGAATATTATTAAATTATTATATGACAATTAAAAGGATTGACTTTATTAAACATAGATTATAATATTTCTTCAATGAAAATATAATAAATTAGAAAAAATGAAATCATAAAATTAATTATTACCTCTTTCATAAATTTTAAAATGAAACCACTTAAATTTTAATATTTAATAAAATATTTAATTACCATCAGTAAATATATATTCATGTAAATTTCTTCAATGTAAAATTATATACATCACATTAAAGTAAACAGTTTCATAATAATAAATATATCCTAGTGGAGTGGAAACTGAGATAAAATCCTATAGCTCACTCTTCAACTTTTTCAAAAATGTATTAACCTCATAAATATAATTTTTTTATTTTTTAAAATTAAATAAAAACCCATATATATTTATAATATCTTATAGTATCCACTTATAACATATTATCATGAATTTATGAATAATCAATAATTATTATCATCATTTAGGGTGCTAAATGTTTAGTTTTGTAAAGAATTTTTCTTTATGGATATTATATTTCGTATTGGTAGTTTATAGTTTATTCATATATATAATTTAATCAATATTTATAAAAATTAAATTTTAATTATTTAAAAATTTGTTATGATCCAAGAAAAGTGGACATAAAAAGTGAATCACATCGCATTGTGGATGTGGTAGTCCATAAGTATACATGACCGATGTTATCATTTTTAATGGGAGAAATTTTAAGGAAGTAGATGATATATTAAATTAAAAGAATCATAATTTTATCATAATTAACATACATTTTCCTCATTTACATCATTTTTTACTTTCCATGTGCGGTGGTGGTGGAAAACAATTTCATTAGTTAATGAGGTGGTAATCCACCATACACACATGTGATGGTTTTGTTTTCTATTTAATGGAGAAACAAAAGGATATATATTATAAAATTATTTATTGAAAATACAGTTTTCATAAATATTAATTTATAAAAAAATTAGGGTAGTTCCTATATATAACATCCATAGGTTCCCAGATTAATTATTTTATTTTATGATTTATGAAAAGTAATTTTACCTATCAATTCATTTGATTTTACGACACTTTTTCTCTAGTGGAAAAAATCTAGATTTGATATTCATAGTTAGATAGGCCTGGTTCGAATTCATTTTCCTTAGAGGGGAAAACATGTTTTGGGTATGGAATATATTTCCTTAACAATGAGATATAGAACACATAATTTTCTTTAGAGAGGTTTAGTGACATTTCTAAATGGTAAACCATAACTCCAATTATTTCAATAATTTTAACAGGGTCAATGTACCTGGGTCTCAATCTTCATTTCCCATTAAACCTTATAACACCCTTTCATAGTGATAAATTCTAGAAAACATGATCTCCCAAATAAAATTCAAAATCATTACATCATTTATCTGTATATATATTTTGACTGCATTGAGATTAATTAATATAGAAGTAAATAGTTTTTACCTTAAATATTGTATCTATAATAAGTTTTGGTCCTATAAGATACCTTTCATTGATAGTGTCCCAAAAAGTTGGAGTATTATAAATCTTTTTATATATTGATATATACAGTGCCACTTAAATACATCAATGGAATCTATAGTTAGAAAAAACCACCAGAGGTGAATACTTTTCCAAAATACCTTGAATGTCAAGTTATAACAAACTCAACATGTATTATAATTTTTTAATAGTTTTTTAAGACTGTCAATTAGTTGGAGAAATATAATAAATGCTCAAATGAAGCTCAGTATCAAGAAAATTCATAACATTTTTCAATAATTTTGATGCATCTCATGGATCATGACCAGACCCAATTGAAAAAGGTACATCATCAAGTCTTAAAAATTTATTAATATAGAGATGGTTATGGAATTGAAATTGTAAATACCCTATTATAGTTAGGAAATTTGTGGATTGGGTAATGTGATCAACAATTTCACTTTTGGAATCATTATTTATAGGAGTCCTTCATAACTATATGAACAAGTACATAAAGATATTATCACATTTCCCCATAATAATAGTAGAGGTTTCATGAATACCTTAGGATATTGTCTTTGATCCTTTACTTAAAAACAAACCTATAATCATAACAAATAATCCATAAATTTAGGGCCTTATATTATTATACAATTTGTTTTCCTTTAGATCCATATAAGTCTTAGTTCCACAAAAGTGTATAGAGAAATTTGAGCTTTGTGAATCAATTAATAATTAAAATTTTCAATTAGTTATATATATAATACAAAGACTCTTTACAAATTTCAAAACATCATCTTTATAAATGAAGCCTACCAATTTCCCATCATCGAAACATTTAATTTTCTATTGAAAATTCTCATCAACAGGTTGATAAATTTTTATCTTTTATAAAAAAAAATTGTTTATCAATCATTTGGAAATTGAGTTATATTGAAATACCCTTAAACATTACATATTCTAGTGTTTTTAAAATTGAAATCACATTCTTAATATCACAAGTATTTTTTCAGTTTAATTTTAGTGAATTAGAAAAAACTCTAAACCCATATATTAAAATAGTGTTTTTAAAAGAAAATTCCTTTACCTTGAATCCAAATCATCAAGTGAAATATTTATCTTCCTAAATAATAATATTAAGTTAATTATTTAAGATATTGAGAATTTTTTTAATGTTTATTAATTATTTTATATAACTTGTTGCAATTTTATAACAATTATTAATTATTTAAGTTCATGTTGGATGTTTTGATGATATTCAGTACTTGAGTTCAAAATGACATCGGTATGATGTCTATTGTCAAAGTGTTAATTGGTAAATCATCTAAATAATAATAATAATGAAATAATTAACATTTTTATAAAAATTTACACATTCAAATCCATTAATTAAATATGTATATGACAAATGAACAATGTTACAATCCCTGAGATAGTAGGTCATTCGTACACATGAGAAACATTTTCATTTTTCAATGATCATTCTAAAAGGAAGGTAAATTTCATTTTATATTTCAACAATAATTTAAATATCATATATATAATATTAAATTTTTTAATATGATTATATATATCATTTATGTGATGTGGTATTGAAAAACGAATCACATTGCTTTGTGGATTTGATAATTCACACATATGCACGAATTGAATTTTTATTTCTTTATTCATGGAAAGGTAAGAACATAAATGATATATTATCTTTCAATAATAATAAATAAGTTATCAATATCATATATAAACATTAATTCCATAACTATAACAAATCTTGGGTCTTGGTGATGGAAAAGAAATTACTTCGGTTCACAAGGTGGTAGCCACCATACACAGGGGCGATGAATTCTTTCCCCATTTGATAGAAGAGTAGGTGGATATATTTAATTAAATTAGCATAATAAAAACTCATAGTATGCAGGATACATGTGTTATTATTTTATCATGGTTGAATAATATTTTAATGTGGAGGAAGAAAAACAAAAACTAAAACATGCAGTTGAAAACTATACCTCTAATTTGGACAACCACATTTTCTTAACACCTTGTACCATATAAGATATGTATTATGAATAAACAATCCCTCTAGAAAGTTGGGAGGGATTATAATAAGGTTTTTTTGGAATATATTTAATTAACCAAAAGGTCTTTTATGTGTTAATAAATGAGAAAAATGGGTTCACTTTTATAAGAGAGAGGTGGGGCACTCATATAATTTTCAAAATGTTAGATTAATATAAATTGATTTTATACTTCAAATGACTCGAAACATTATTATTTAAAATATAGGATTCTTATGGGTCGAAATAAATCCATAAAATGAAAATTATACATATTTTTATTCTTTTTAATCTTTATCGTATGGTTTTAACCCTAATTGTACACCTTAAATTATTACATTGACCACATGGATTTTTAATATTTAAGGGTTATATAGTTACTATAAAATGAAAAACACACAAAAATAAATCATGGACAAAAATTTGATTCTTATCACAATAAGTTGTAATATTTTTAAATTTTTATAAATTTTGAATCATTTAATAAAATATTATTTATAGTAAAATATCAGTAATATCAACTTTGTCACTATTCATTACATTGACTTTAAAAAAACCAACACAACAAGGTATATTAAAAAAATATTCTCAAACATATCCAATTTGTCAGGGCCATCTATATAATTCATGTATGAAATTAATTATCTTAAATTATAATTATTTTAATATTTTTAAGTATTATTTAATTTTTTCCATTAATTTAATAATTACAACACCATCGTTGTATAATTATTTACGGTAATTATTTCGTTGATAAAATTTTAAAAATAAATTTCTATTATGAATATAAATATTTTATATTTAAAACTAGTAATTTTAATCAAACATAGCCTCAGAATAACCCCATTTTATGAATTATATTGTTATTAAAAATATGAGTACCATAGCTTTGACTTTTTTTAAATAAAATATTATAAATTTCATAATCACTTAAAAATGTAAAAAAGGCCATATATTCACACCATGATTATTTTTTGAAGAAACATAATCATCCAATAAATGTGGGGATTTTATAGGGGTAATCTTTTAGTCCTTATCATTTTATTTTTAACCTTTATTACCCATTTTACCTTTTACCAGGGTAATAAATATTACTATATTTATTATTCATATTGACAAAAAATTAAATGTAACAGTTTTTTAAATTTGTAACTTCTGATTAAAAATATGGAATCAATTTTTCAAAAATATAAATGATATAATTTATGAAATTTTTTTTAATATGAAATTGGTAAAATGTAAAAAAAAACACACTTTTATAAAAAATTTCCATTTAAAATTTAAAAGGTTTTTATATTAAATTTAATAATAAAAATCATTTAAAACAATATAGTTGGGCTATTTTAAAACAAATTAAATTCATAAAAATTTATAACTAATCCAAATAATATTTTTGAATTATAAATATATTAAAAATATAGTTTTTAATAAAAATCTATATTTTCACTATTCATTTAGAAATAAAAATTTTTAGAAATTACCAAAATTTCAGAATAAGAAAATTTTGATATACTGATTTAATGAATAATGTTCATTTTATCAAATAAATATTCTAAAATTTTTATAAAATAATTTCATATTTTTATATAAAAATAAATGAGAATAGGTTTCAAAAAAATGTATTTTTATGAAGATTAAAATATATTTTATAAAAACCTATTACTTATTTAAAAATAATTAGTTAATAAATTATAAATGAGTTCTACCACTAAATATTTCATAATTTCATTAATAGTATTGAATCCCTCTAATTCATGGACTATTTATAATGGTCACATTTAAATAATAAGATGATGTTGTTAGTTTGAGCGTAGTATTTCATTTTAAAATTCTGAGTTGCTAAACTACCCCTATAATAAAATCCATCCTCAAAATTTGAACTTAGTATCGATAAACAGAGTTTAAGTAATATAAATACATTTTTTAGATCCCACATTGTAAAAATGAATAATAAAAAATCTACTTGATATGAGAGAAAACAAATTAAGAGGGTCATTTGAGATGACACACACATGGCTTCCATGTAGGAAAATATAGACCTGTAAGAAGAAAAACAGACAATCAATAGATATTGGTATCGAACATGATCATGGAAAATTTAACCACCACAAAACCATAAATATGTATAGGGTTAGAAGCCCATTTATAAAAGTAAGATGATAATGTTTTAATTTTAAAAATAAATTTTCATGTTAAGGAATTGATTTAAATCAAATAATAAGAACATAAGGAAATATACTTACTTAAATAGTAGAGTTTCATCCTTTAATCAATTTCCACCACAAATTCATGTTTTTCTCTAAACAATGAGTATTCAAGATGATGTTTTCATGTATGAAGCATCATAATCACATCTATGGAGGAAAAATGAATAGAATAATTTCAATATATTCCTCCTATCTTTAGGAATTTACCCAAACAAAATGGTTAATACAAGATAATATAATTCTCCAAAAAAGAATAAACATTTATATGAAGAAAAAATATTTTAATATCCAAAATTTAATTGTATCCCTAATGTTGAACATAAATAATTTAATAAAAAAATATTCTTAAAATTAATTAGAAACTATTATAGATTAATATTAATACTAAAAAATCAGAAGGATTTGATCACATATTCTTCCAAGATATATTTTATTATTCGTCTTTAAATAATATAAATCAATATGTAAGTATCATAACAAAAATTATATACCCATATCACATAATCTCTAAAATATTACAATCATTTCAGTAAATAACATAAATCACCATAAATCCACAATAAAATCTTATATCCTTTTTAAATATATTTCATCATTTATTCCTCATATAAAATCCTTGTGTATTCAATTTATCTAAATAATATATGATTCCAAAAATGGTGAACATATTATGAAATCACTGAATCAACAAATCATTTCCCAACCCATTGTATTAAATATATATTCTTCCACAATTAAAATATTCTTCATTCATGAAACTGTTTAACTAAAAGAAAAAAAAACATACTAACTGAGACTTCTCATAGGCCAGTGGTAGGAGATGCACCGTTATCACCCTTCGATTGTGGGTTCAATTTATGCAGCCTTATGGAACAAGATGGGTTATGACACTATCAATGTGATTTCATTTTTTTAAAACAATATTATTCTTATAAAATTTTCATAAATATGATAAAAATTTCAAAATAACTTTAATATATTAAAAATTAAATAAATGTTATAACCACAAAAGTTATCTCATACATTTAATTTTATGTCCCAAAAAGTTATATCCCATAATTTCCTAAAAATAAAAGATCATCTAAACCCTAAAGGTTATCCATACTTTTACAATTATGTCCAAGAAATGAAAAATATAATTCTTTCTCAAATAAATTTTTTCACATGACAAACATAAGGGTTATAAATGACTCAATAAAAGTATCCCAAAGTACTCCCATCATCAAAATAGAATTAATACTTTAAAATTTTCATCATCATTAGATCTACCATAAATTTTGAATTCATATATGTATACATTATAATAATTAATTATTCTCCATAATCCATTAACCATAATTCTCCATCTACCCCCTTAATACTTCTTTCCTACAAAAGAAAATATGAATCATGTCCTATGATTAAATTATTTGAAAACACGATCCATGATGTAATTTATACCTTTCAAATGTAAATTTAGTTTCCTAATCTTAAATTATAATGGAATTGTGTATTATTAAAAAGTTATCTATAATGTCTTACTGATCCCATTTGTGAGACTTATTCTTATTACATTGATGTTCATAATGACCATACTCTCAACATTATAATTATTTAATTGGAAAATCAAGAAGAACATATTTCCACTTTATAGAGTTAAATGAACGCTTATTTTTCCCATGGATGTTTATTTATTTATAACCACTTTTACAAAATATAAAACACATTTCAATAATTTTAACACATTTTCATATGTTCTAGTTTAAACATTCTTAACATATAGGTCATTGAATATATTTACCATTATTATTGTTGTCACCTGAACATCCACAAGGATTATTTTCTCTATTATTTGATGTCATAGGAATCCCACCAATGTTCAAGTGGTTAATAATTACTCATGAAATATGTTTTATATTAAATAAAAGAGCTATAATTATTTTTCCCATTTCATTCAATTGGACAGTAAAATATCCATTACATTTCCCTTCAAATCCATTATTACATTGGTGTCTACTGGATATGGCCATTTACTAAAACCACAAATGGTTGAGTGGGAATATCAATATAATAATCATATACCATTTTATGAGGAATATATAAACCAAGATGCCCTTATTTTTGATATATAAAACTCATTCAATGTATCTAATATAGCTATGAATGTTCATACCATTCTAACAATTTTGGTTATATTTGACTTGTAACATCTGTTTAAATAACATCCTAACCTCAAATGTTAACTAAACCGTCCTCTGATAACATCTATAATGAACCAGACCTAAACACTACATATTATAGTGTTTTTAAAACGAAATAACATTATAAAAATTTTGAGGATATTTTTATTTTATAGTTTTAGTGAATTAGGAAAAATTCTTACAAAGTAAACACATAAATTAAAAGTGGAACTTAATGTCTATATCCATATTCGAAAAAAATAGTTTTATTTTCAAAAAAACATGGTTTATATTCATGATAACTATTCAAAATTTTCATCTTGACATAATCATTTCCCTTGATTGTCCTTAAATCCTTTGACAACATTTTCAAAACATGGGATGGGAAAAAAAGCTTAGTAAGGGACATAAAAGAAAGAAAGAATCCATTAGTTCATGAATACTTCCAAAAAAAATTCCATTTTCAATAATAATATTTGAGCTTAAAATAAAAATTTCATACCCTATAAATCACCTTTTATACACCAAAAATTCTATAAAACATTTCATAATAAATCTTAAAGGTAAAATAAAACTCATATGGGTTTCAGAAAAAAAAAATTTAAAGATACGACCCCCATAAAAATAGAATATTTTTCTCTTACCATATGGAATCATAAGTTTTCTATAAAATATGTTACAAGAATAAATCATAAATGTAAAAGTTGGAATATTTTTCATGAAACAATTATATATAATATAACTCTTATGGCTACATAGGTAGTAACCATCATTGTTACTTTTGGAATAACCACCGCAACATATTCCAATAATCTCTCAAGAGAAACCTAATTAGTTAACTCTCTATCATTACCAATTAAATTGGGTAGATATAACGGTCTCTCCTGACCACTATTTATAACAAAACAAACAATCCTCATAAAAATTACCAAGATCCATTATATAATCATAACACAAAAGGCTATCATAAAAGAAACGTTTTTGAGGAAAATAACTTTTCCATTTTAAAATCACTTTTCATTTCTTAAAAGTCCCACACGCATAAATGAAAACATTTTATTTAAAAATAAAATTTAAAATTTAAATGGAAGATTAAAAACATTAAGACTTATAGAAAATGTTAAATCCATTCATACTGTATAATTTAAAAACATTCATTTTGACTTTTTGAAAAAATTGTTGATCGAGTAACTTTAAATGTGGGGTTTTAAAAGAAATTCTCTTATCTGGAGTCCAAATCATCATGTAAAATATTTATATTCCTAAATAATAAAATTAATATTATCATTAAATTTCTTGAAAAAGTTTTTCAAATTTATTATTCCTTTTATATCACTTATTACCAAGTTATAACAATTACATTATTATTTAAGTTCATGTCGAATATTTTGATGATATTCTGTACTTGAGTCCAAAAAAATTTGGTATGGTTTATATAGTTTAAGTGGTTATTTTTTATTATATATAGAATAAAAAAATTAAATAAAAAAATTATTTATACATAACTAAAAATTTTAGATCCATTCACCAAATATGGATATGAAAAATGAACTACACTACAATCATGGAGACGTTAGGTTGTACGTACGCATGAGTAACACTTTCATTTTTCAATGAAAATTATGGAAAGAAGGTAAGTATCATTTTATCATTAAATAATTATAATAATATCATATATATCATATTGAATTTTTTAAATATATTTATATAAATCCTCTATATGATGTGGTTCTGAAAAATGAATCACATCATTTCTTGGAGGTGATAATTGACACCAAAGCATGAAAAACATTATAATTTCATTGTGAATTGAAAGTTAAATTATTTATTATAATTAAGGAATGATAAATATTTAATTAATATTATGTATAAACATTAATTATATCATTATAACTGTTCTTGATATATGGTGGTGGAAAATGAAATACATTGGCTCATGAGGCGGTAGTCCACCATACACATGGATGATGAATTATTTTCCCATTGCATAGAAGTGGAGGTGGATATGGATTATGAAATTTACATATTAAAATCTCTATATATGTAAGATATTGGAGTTATTATTCTATCGTGGGTGAATAATATTTGATATAGGCATATGAAAAAACAAAACAAAAACGTGCAGTTCTAAACTATACCTCTTATTTGGACAACCACATTATCTTAACACCATAAACCCAATAATATTAGTATTATGACTAAAAATACCTAAAAAATGTGATGAGGTATTATAGAAATATATTTTGGTAGATATCGAATAAATTTAAAGGGTTTCATGTGTGATGAAATGGGAAAAAGGGGTTCCCTTTTATAAGACAGGGGAGGGGAACTCTTGGAATTTCTCAAAATATAAAATTAATATTAATTAATTTTCGATTAAAAATGGATAAAGATTGATTTATTTAAAATATAGTACTATTAGTGGTCTAAATAAATTCATCCAATTATACATCTTTTGAAAATTTTTTAATCCCTATATTTTGGTTATGACCCTTATTTAACAACATTAATTCTAACCGTCACAACAAAGATTTTTACTCTTTGAGTATTAATATAGTAACTAAAAAATGAAAAAACCCCATAAATGAATCATGTGTGAAATTTTAATCCTTATAAAAAGAATTTTTATCAAGTTTATAGATTTTATAATTTTATATCATTGAATAAAATATTTTTATATTAAAATATTAGTAATGTCAATTTTGACATTATTCATTACTTTGGCATAAAAAAATAATTTGAATAAGATATATTTGACCAAAATAAATTAATATATACCAACTATTCCAATTACATATAACAAATTCTTGGATGAAATTAATTACTCAAATTATATTTATTCTAATAGTTTCAATATCATTTATTTCTTTTTTCCATTAATTGAATAATTACTACATCATCATTGTATAATTATTTAATGTCATTATTTATTCATTAAAAATTAAAAATAAAATTCCAGGATGAATATAAATCTTTTATATTTAAAATTAATAGTTATAATTCAACATATAGACTGTATAATCCCATTTTAAAAATGATATAGTTATTTAAAATATGTGTATGATATTTTTGAATTTTTAATTAAATAAAATATTATAAATGTAAGAATCACTTAAAAATGGTAAAGACCATATATTCATAGATTTATTGATTATATATAAAAATTAATCATCCAATAAAATTTGGGCAAGTGCAAGGATCTTTTTTGAGTCATTATCAATTTATTTTTTACCATAAATTACTAGTTTTACCCTTTACCTGGGTAATAATAATTAATAAAGTTACCATTCATATTGGAACAATATAAAAGGGTCCTATTAAAAAAATTGTATGTTTTAATTAAAAATATGGAATCTATTTTTAAAATTTTAAATTACAAAATTTCCTTTATTTAATTAAAAATTAAACTGTTAAAACACAATGAGAAACCGCCTTTCATAAAAAAAATATATATTCCCTTTTTAAATTTAAAATTTATTTATACAATATTTAATTATAAAATTCATTTCAAAAACAATATTTGAGTAATTATAAATAAAATTGAAATAAATAAAATCTAATACTAATCAAAAGCATAATTTTAACTTTTAAATACTTGAAAAATATAATTTTTAATTAAAATTAGTACTTTCACTCTTTATACAAAACATATTTTTTTTAAGAAAATCAATATTTAACCATAAGAAAATTTTGAAAATATGATTTCAAAAATGAATTTAATTTTCTAAAATATCCAGAAAAAAATTATATTATTTTTACATAAAAAGTAGTAAAAATAATTTTTGATGAAAATAAATTTTTTATGAAGAATAAAATGACTTCCCTAAAAATAGTGTAATTATTTAAAAATAAATAAATTAATACATTGAAAATGAGGAAGTCCATTAAATATTTCATAATTTTATTAATACGATTCATTCATGCTAATTTAATAGATATTTAATAATTGTCACATTTAATTAATAAAAATATTTTTTATGTTTAAGCATAGTCTTTCCTTTAAAAATATCATGATGTTACAAGAGTGATTTTTCCCCTTCCCTAATAATTCCCAAATCCATATTTACTAAATCCTTGAACATATGATATTTTTCAATCCTCAATTTTTTTAAGGCTCAATGATCTTTCTTGCTCTATGCCTCTGCTACATTATTTTCCTTCCTTGGACAGCAGTGTTTTGAGAAATCTTAATACCTTAGTTGCTCATGAAATAGAGTTTTCCTCATATTGACATATTTCTATGAAATGATGTATTCCTATATCTTATGGTCGGTTTATATCTCAAATCATTCTATATATATAATTTTTATATTTCCTCAATGTAATGTTTATGAATTCCAACCCAAGATCATGTGTTGGATAGTTATATTCATGAGTCATTGAATTACTTGATGTATAGTCAATAATTTTATCATTATATATAATTACTCAACCACGTCCCTTAATCAATGCATCAATATATATAAAAGAAACTTATTTCCTCAATAGTAAAGTCAATATCAGAGAACTAACAAATTTCCTCTTCATTTATTCAAAACATTTTTCACATTCATTTGTGCCATAAAACCTTTTATTTTAATTTCATTGAGAATAGTAAAAAAATGTCACAAAAAGAGAACAAAACCACAAAAATATGCCCCCATCTTGGCAGTCTGAAACATTGAAGTCCCAAGGAATATGCTCTCATGAATTTGATCTCCTCTGTTGGGAAGGATCTGATGTTGTAGTAGTATATGAGGCTCTTATTGTGTGTCACCTCGGAATCCATGGAGTCTATAACCATGTTTCATTTATGCTATATGTGGGATATTTTCATGTGATTGTTTGTAATATCTTTTCACGTACTGATTGGATACATGATTTCTTATGGGATGTTTTCATTACCTGCAATTGGTTTGTAGAGAGTCAATGAATCAGTCTCGACGCCACAAAGGGTTATATTATTGTGGTTGCATAACCTTAGACCCATGTCCATTGTTGTTGCTTCATCTTGGAGAGAGTCACCACTTCCATAGTACACCACAAAATTGGAAATGACTGATCCCTACTTACCCCTGATCACACATCCTCCTCGCATGTTACCCATGACATAAGACCCCATTTGTGTTGAGTTTTAGATCTTTAAGGGGAGTTTTCCATCAAACCCACCACCCCTACCCTATTCTATTAGTGATGGAGGGGGATCTTGATACTATGAGGGGTCTTATAGAAGGTTCTATCTCACATTTGTTAAAAATATTGATTATGGCCAATATGATTTTCTTATTATTATATTAAATACCTATTTTGGTCCAGATTTTGTTTCTGTGATGTGGATCATTCCTCACTGTCTAAAGACACTGTTATCCAACAATGAGGATTATAGAGCGGGCTCTCCTTTCTGGGCCTCGATTTGATGCACCTTGGAACCAATAATTGAGATATGTGTCTTATATCATTGCCTATACCGACGAACCTAATAATTCACCAAATATCTTCCAAACTTATCTTACCCATTCACTTTTGAAGAATATATGGTTGATTGACTCCATTTTTGTTCCCTATAACATAGGCATATAGATGACAAGTAAATACCCATTTTTGGATGTTCTCCAAAGTAAGAAGTTCCTTGTACATAATGTACTAATGAAAAATGTTACAATTTTATGAGATCTTTTGGAACGACAGGGCTCCCCCACTCATCTTTGCGATCCAGGTTCATCCTCGGTATGAGAAACTCTCTTGTTGAGAAGGCTATCGATACTGTACTAGTGAATATTCATTTTTAGGGTTCATCATTTAGCACTATACTATCAAGAGTGCCACATTGGGCCTCATCCATGACCACCTTTAAAAATCTTGGATGGCCACATGCCTCCCTAAAGATGATGTATGGGGTTGGGAAACCTAAAAATCATATTTTCCCTGCCCCCAATCCTGATGCAAAAACTAATATTCCCTTTTCCTATGGTCTATTGGGTGTGAAACTATAGGAACCAAAGGTGAGGCTGCATTGATTTCCATATAGTTTAGGACATTGATCATTTCATTCTTGTATCCAACCCATATTCACCTTGTATAATCTTTCCCCATAAATAATACCCCTTCATTACCTCCCATCCTAATTTAGCATGCAATATGTGAATAGTCTGTCATATTCTCTTTAAGTTTATGCCTATATCCGATATGGGCATGTCTGGTCTCTTCCATGATGCCCAGTGCTATTTTCCTCCATTTCTACATCCCAAAGGAAGGTAATAATAATATCTTCCATGTTGTAAATCACCTATGTTGGTATGTTCAATTTGGAGAGTACATGCATCAGGATGGAAGTTACCAAAAAATTCATGAGCGCAATTCTCTCTCCTAAGGATAGTTACCTGTTCTCCAATTTTGGATACTCTAGGACATTTTATTTATGATATTTCCAAGTGATGAATATGTAGTGAAATTGGTTCTACCAAAGAAACTAGATATTCCATCAGGAGGGATCCTCTCTGCATGTCCACCCTATCTTCCAAGGCCTTTATCCTTTAGTCAATGAATTTGTTTGCTATATAAAAAAGAATTTTTTCTAGATTGATCACGTAACCGCTCCATATACAACAATAATACATAATTATATTATGACTTTGAAAAATGATCCCATTTATATTAATGACTAGGATGGTGACCTCAAAAAACATCAGGTGGGAGATACCCTTGGTTGCCTTTCTGTTGTGATAGGGGAGGATCCTAGCTAAACTTATACCATTTTTTATATACTAACTAAGCATATCATGGGTGAGAATAAAAATAATAGTGGATGGATGGTCCCCTTTTCTAAGACCCTATACTTCATTGAAAAACACAAATTTATTTCCCATGAAAGATATAGTTCGCCATGCCGATATGATGTAGTTAAAGAGGATATCAATGACCCATAAAGAGAACCCCATGCTAGAGAGAACCCTTAAGAGAATGTTCCATTCCACCCTATCATATGATTTTATCATGTCCACTTTAATCAAATTTGATGATACCCAAAATGGAGATCAATATTTAATAAATATTACGTACCTTAAAGTTGATCGAATAATTCATTTATATGAGGAAGAGGATGCCCGTTCTTTATAGTAATAAAAATTATTTCCCCATAGTAAATATATATATCCTAATAGGTCCATCTTTCTTATTGTTGAAAAGAAAATGGTCTCACTTAGGTTAAAAACCATGGAGTATAAATCCAATATTACACAACTCCTTTTGTATTTTATTTGACTCAAATAATTCTAAAATGTTCATTTTATAGGGAGTCTTTGATAGATGCTTCACATTATGGGAATTTATTTTTTCCTTATTCTTATTTAATGTGTTCTATTTTTTGTGGTTATTTTACAACCTCTTATTCTCTCAATTTCTATAAAATATAATGGACCTATAAAAATATGTCTTTATTTTGATGGAACACAATACAATTTCATCACATTAGGAAAACCATTGAGAAACTTGTTCTCTTTAGAGGCTTATCATAAACCATTTAAATAAATTGACCATTTTACCTTAAATATTATTATAAAACATATAGTATACTTAGATATTATTTAAAAGGTATCCTCACACTCTATAACACCATTCTCTTCCTTTTTATTTAATCCTTGGAACATTCTTTTAATTTTAGATCAATTTTCATGAGATTTTTCTTCAATGAATGTTACTCTAAAATATCTATATTCCATATGTTTTATTTCTACCCCTAGTATTCTAGATCAATGGCCACAATTTAATTATATCACCTTCAAAAAAATAAATTTCGAGAATAACCTTTCCCTTACATTACATCCAATGGTAAGAGATATTATTTCAAGATACTTAATCGATTGATCAGATACCACATGATTAGTATTTATTTAACATATAGAGGATTTTGTCACATTAAATGATCCATCATAGGTGTATCATGTCATGGAACCTCATGATTTTTTATATGTTCATGGTTATTAGTCATAATATAGGTTAGCATCTCAAATATGGTCATGATCTACTCAGATTCTACATGAGTTGGATTGAAATTCTTAACAGGGAAATCTCTACAGTATCCATATATATTGGAAACATTAAATCTATAAGGTTATATTTATAAATAATGGAGTATAATGAATTAGATCATAAAATTAGTAATTTAAATTTAATAATTTGCAACTGTTGTAAGAATTAATATAAATTGAAATTTATTCATTGATAAATTAGTTTCTTTATAAATTTTTTGTATTATGATTTATCCTCAGAGTCTATCATAGGATCATGTTCTCAACTCAATGTTTATATAATTCTAGATTTCATGGTTTTAGCTAAACAAATTTTATAATAACTATAATAACCTAAATCTATTTTCCTAGAGATGATGTCTACTTTAATACATTAACAAAATATACATGGGATCTCATCTTGATGGACCAATCTATTTTTTTGAAGAACCATATAAATATGTGATTATTATTTTATATTTATAAATAAATAAAAAACATAGTAAATATAAACATTTTTCATCCATGCAACTCATTCATGAATTCCATATTCATAACCATAGGAAAGGAAAACAAAATAATGGTAAGGATAAATACTCATTAATGGTTTCATAAGATGGAAACTATCATGGGTAAATTTAAAATAATAAATATAAAAAGGTAAATAAACAAAATATATTCCATTTATTCAAAAAATTAAGCATGAAATATATCCCAAATAATATAAATGTAATAATCTTAAAGATAATAATAACTAAATTATCAATGATGGAAACACATAATGATGGACGTCTTGATGATGACCTTATTCTATGATACTATGAAATATGGGTAGGTATATAGGAAAAACTCATAATCGTTAGACCTATCAATGCATCAGGGGGATATCTATAACTAGGCCCTACCGATAACTACATTTTCATTTCATTACTCATATATTGAATGATCAATTTAAAAAATATGACTTATCAATATATATCTTTATTGAGTAAATAATATGCAATATCAATATTTCTCAAAATAATAAAATGACTTTCAATGTAATATTATTTTAAAAAAACATATATAAAAGTATTATAAGATTTAGTAAAAAATAATATCCATGACACAAAGAATATTGATATGGAAAAGAAATTACATTTCAAATGAAATATTATCATAAGAAATTGAATTCTTCAAGAAAAGTTAATGATCACAAAATCAATCAAGAAATGAGTGATTACTATCTATTCATCACAAAATTTAATTTGGTAGTAAAAAAATGTAATTGGGAAAATATAAGAAAAAGTTAGTGAAAAATTTGAAATAAATTTTCAATAAATTATTTTCATTTTATAACCATTGAAAAAATATAGAATAAGACCAATATCATAAAATAGTTATGGACGTTTGAAAATACATTAACATTGTATACATTAAAAAGTGATTTTGAATTTACAAAAAAAATAAAATTTTAACCTTTCAAAATAGATAATAAATATTCATTTAAAAACATTTAAAAATAAAAGGATAATATAATGTTTAAATAAATAATCATTTTATTGAATAAAATAACTTTTCTAAAAAAATTGTAAATTATGATCATGGAATAAAAAACAAATCAACAAGAGAAATAAGTCCAGCTTTTATTTTAAATATTTATTTTCTTGATTCCATCGAAAAAGTGAGGGAGATTGGTAAGAAAATGAGGAAAATAATTAAAAATTAATTTGATAAGTATATTTATGGAGTTTATAAATTATATATAATAATATTCCTTCAACAAAAATATATGCAACCCACAAGAATGAGATTTTAATATAAATTCATACCAATTTAGTGTATTTAAATTACGACCCCATGAGAGAGTAATCTTAAATTGAACCATTAATTACCATAAATAAATAAATATTCTTGTTAAATACATCCAATAGGAAGTATTAACCCCACATAAATGTAAATAGGTACATAATAATAAATATATCTTAATGGAGTGGAAATTGAGATGAAATCCCTCATCTTACTCTTCCACTTAGTTGATGATGCTTTATCCCCATGTGTAGTAAGTTTAAATTTATTATAATTTCATAATATAACTATATAAATATCTATAATATCATATATGATCTTCTTATAATATCTTATAACCTTTTTATTAACAATTATTCATTATTATCCTTATTTCAGGTGTTAATAGTTTAGTTTTCTCATGCATGTTTCATCAAAAAAAATTTATTTCAAATAGGTCATAGTTTCGTCATATATATGATTTTAATACTAATGTAAAAATGAAAAAAGTAATTATATATATTTTTTGAATCATCTGTGAAAATGTGATATGAAAAATGAATCCCATCACTTTTGTGGTGGTGGTGGTCCAGAAAAATACATGAGTGAAGCATTAAAATTTTAATGGGTTCAAGGGTAAGAATTAAATGATATATTAAATTTATAAAATAATAATATTTTCATAATTATTACTATCTATGAGAATAAGTAATGGAAGACAAATATACTAGTTTGTGAGGCATTATTCAACCATGAACATGAGTGATGGTTTTGTTTCCCATTTGATGGAGAAGCAGATGGATAAATATTATTCCATATACAAAATAACATAACATTATGTGATATATAATTTTTTTATTATATTGTAATGTTTATCACATAATTGATGGTGGTAAAAGAATAAGAAAAATGTAAGTGATTAGTTCAGACAATTAATTATTTGAATGAGCTTCTTCTGAACTCATCTTAAGGACCCTAGGGCTGGTTTCTATGAAAAAACTAGTAGAACTAGAACATGTTTACGGATATTTGGGATGTATTTTGGAAGGGTGTGGACATGATAAATGGGTCAAAATGTGTTAATAATTTAGGTTTGTAGGTGCAATTTTTATATGTGAGGGAGACGATGCACATGTTATTTTTCCAAAGATTAAAATATTATGTAAATTTATAATAAATATCTCAAAATGAATCATAATATAAGGTGATAAGTGTATAATATAAATTAACAAAACCAATAATATATCGAAAATTTTTAGGTCATTTTAAACCTTATATTTTTATATGAACCCCCGATAAACCAGTTTTATGTTTAGCCGTGATAACCAAATTTTATTTTTTTTTACTATTCATAATCACCAATAATAAAAGTGAATAAATTAAAAAAAATGAAATATGATTCAAAATATTTAAACTATTTCATTTAAATCCATTTCTATAATTCAAATAATTTATTTTGAAAATAAACCCCCCAAAATGTGAAGAAAAACAATTTTTTTATGAAAAACAATTTTTCAAGAATAAGATGATATTACAATAACTCTATGACTAGTAATAACAATTATATAAATATAAATCCATGTAGTAATATAAATAATTTATTAAATTATTTTAGATAATTGATAGTTATAAATTTTCTTATAAATTAAAATGGTAAACCATTATGTACTTAAAAATATTTTTATGAAAAATATCCCTTATTACCTCTAAATAATCTTATATCTCTTTATATCAAATTGTTTATAAATTAAAATTTAATTATTAATGTTATGGAACATTATTATAAGTAAAATTAGGATTATTTAAATACTACACTTTCAATTATTCATAAAATATGATTTTTAAGTAAAAATCTCAAAAAAAGGATTAGGATTATTCTTACAATGTATGTTCAAAATTGATATTCATCCTACAAAATTATATTTTTTATAACATGACATATTAAAATATTAATTTTACAATAGTTTCATCAAAATAAAATGTTCAATTAGTATAATTGTAGCTTATGTTTTACAACATTGATCTCCCAAAATCTCATCACAACATGTGTCTTATTGGTAAATGAATTTTTGAAAGAGATATTTTTGCAATTACCATTACAGAACTATATTAGTATCACATTTATTTTTTACATAACAATATATAGGTTTCTCTATACATTGAAAACTAAAAATAAATTGTTGGTCATTCTAATCCATCAAGGGTTGAGAGATGGATATTAAATACACATAATCAATAGTTTAAAGGATTGTTTCATGAATATATTAATATAGAGTTATATGAAAATCCATATTCATTTTCAGAATAACTTCGATGTCTAACCAAAGAACCATGTGTACATATATTATCTAAAAATGGTTATATAAAAAATTTATATATTCTATATAACAAAACTTGATGAATATAGTGTGATGAAAGATAGTGGATTTACTCTTGTTATGGAAGTGATGCATGTATCTGGTACCAAGGACTTAAATCCAACTTTCTAAAATATTTCATACATTGGAATCATAAAAAAATATGGGGGTTATATATAAAACATTAAAAGTTTTATTTTTTGAATTCAATTGGGAATATAACTTGAGTGAAGTTAAAATTGATGAATTGAGATTTATGAAAGTGAATTTCATTAAGTAAGGGTACAATGAAAAACTATTATTAATGGAATCATATGTAGTATATGTATTTAATGTCCCATATCTTATATATATATATAATGTTCAATTACAATATTTTTTACTAAAACAACTACACGGTAAATGAAAATTATATTGAGGATAACCCTTTAATTGGGATGTAACAATTATATTATAGTGGTCCCAATGTATAAAATGTATTGTATGTGAGAGGGAACCCAAATGAGTGGATTTAGATACTTGATAGAGGGTCCAAATCCATGAAATCATTGATGATAAAAGAGAGATCAATGAAAATGATATTTTTTAATATATAATTTTTTTGTTATAATATTAGTTGTTCACTACTATATCTACATAATAAAAATTAAAATTTTCAATTAATTTTTCTGATAAATGATATTCCACATGAAGATTCTACTTATCTTAGGAACAACATATTAATATTATTGAAAATGATGAAATCTTTTATGGTGAAAAATTTATGTTTGAAGAAATTTTAGCATAATCACAACATAATTGTATTAAAAAATATTTAGGTGAGAAGAAAAGATATAAAATATAAAGTTGGATGGAATTCATACAACCATAATATTGACTCCAAAATGTATATTTTAATTAGTTAAATTTGGGTCACTACTTGAATTCATGTTCTGATTGGAATAGATAGGTGGCATAGTGTTGTGACTACATTGAATACAATAATTTGGGAAGATATTAAGAAAAAATTATGATATAGTTTCTTTATTTTATAAAAGAAGTCATATAATGAAATAGGATTGATAGAACGATATTAGGGTATCATGATACTCATAATTGTTTGGTATCAAAGGCGGTCTATCATCAAGATTCCTTTTCTTGGGACGTTTGGTAGACTAGAGATATGATTATTAAGGTTTCGAATGTATGTTGCAGTGATTTCTTGGCAGTATCATTCCATGATAAGACTCAAGCTACCATGGTATTTTGGGATGTGTATCTATAATTTAGAGTTCTTGCTGCTAATCATAGATTTTTCTTATAGGATTTCTAGTTTTAACTAAGATTGTTCTATTTTATAATCTTTTATTTTTTTCAGTGTGAAGAAGTATGCCTCTATGATGTGTCTTATATGCTACACATAATGGTGTAGCTGATGCTCCTCAAATGAATCCTCTGATGGACAAAAAAATTATTTACGTAATTTTTGTGGGAAATTTTATATTTTGAACGGGATGTACAATAAGCTAAAAACACGGTTGTTGAGGTATATCTGGGAGATGTAGTAGATAGGGATCGATGATAGGAGTTTTGGCATGAGAAGCCACCATCCATTATAGGTATGAATAAACCGTAAGTGGTGAATGATTGGATTGAAAAGATTGATCAGATATTTCAATTCCTAGAAACATCAAAGAATATGATGGTGAAGTGTGCATTGTTCAATATTGAGGGTCGTATCTAGTGTTGGTGGGATTCCATGTTATATGTAGATTAACACTTGGGATTAGAATGGAAGGGTTTCAAGACTCTATTCTTCCAGTGTTTTTGTACAAATCCATTAATGATTGAAAAATATCTAGAGTTATTCTATTTTAATCAGGGAGAGAGTGTGATATTGATATACAAAAATCTATTTGCTGAGCTGGCCTGTTTTGCATCAGAAGTTATAAAGAATGTCCTGGTAATGTCTCATAAGTACTTATATAGTTTTCGATAGGATATAATATTATAGGTATTTGTGTTAAATATTTCATATTATATAGAGTCAATGAATAAGGATATTATGGTAGATATGGACACTACAATAAAGGTTGGATATTTGGCCACTTCTCTTCCTCTATTGATAGCTTTTTCGGAATGTAAGAGAAAAAGATAAAGTGGTAGAATCATCACAGGAGTGGTGGAGGCGGCTCTTCGTAGTAACAATATTTGTAACCTCTATTAATAGATAGTCACATGCCTATGACTTACTATCAGTGTGGAAATCTAAAAAAACATGGAAATCATGTCCTTCACATGCTATGATGTTTAACAGCTATGAGAATCATGGTCTTCTAAAATGATTCTTACAAGCCATGTCTACTCCTCAATATGTTCAGGGATCATTAGCTCCAATGGTTAATTTTCCCTAGCCATATTATTAAAATACTACAATGGTCCATATATAAGCCTCAAGAGTGAATAAAATTCATTAAATTTATGAGTTTCAATAAGAGGTAGATACATGTCTAGTGATAGTGAGAGGTATCGTCTATATTGCACCCTTAGCAGTGATTGGTTTATTTGATACTAGTGATTCCGACTCATTTATATAGGCCAATTTTTTAATATTATTAAACACCCAATTGAACTCATTTACATTATTATAGAGTAAGCTACAACTTTTGGGAATAGAAAAGAGCAGGGGTTTTAGTGTCCTTGTGCACTATCTATAGCTGATATTATGTTATCCTAGGATATTATTCTTCTCTATCTAGATTTATTTGATGTAATTATCAAGATAGGTTGGATTATTTTTCATTTAGATGAGTTTTATAGTTATATTTATCATGTATAATTTCTTATTGATAATGTGAGGTTATAGGTGTTTCAGAGAGAGTGGGATCTAAGGTCTGTTCATGAGGGACCTTCCCATCCAGAGCTCAAGTGTTTGTTTTCTGTCATTTCAGTTAATCGCAATGATGTTTCTTCTGTTTCTGATCCTCACACTATTGTTTAGGGTTTTCATGTAGTTTTATGAGATTATTTCTCTATGATTCCTTAAGATAGCGAGGTAGAGATTATGATTGACCTGGTTCCAACAACACAACTGATATCGATACTTTCTTATCGAATGACACCCACATAGATGAAAGATTTCAAAATTCAGTTGGAAGACCGGGTGAAAAATGGTTTGTTCTCTATAGTGTTTATCTTTTCACTACCCTAGTGTTCTTTACCAATAAGGTAGTTGGTTCACTCTGATTGTGTGTATAGTATCTACAGATGAACCGATAAATAGTTAAGAAAAAGTATCCTTTTTTTCTTATGTATGATTTGATTGATTAGTTAAAGGGTGAAAAGTCATTTATGAATATTGGTATTTGTTTGCGTAATCATCTGCTTATAGTTCAGGGGTGTGATAAACTAAATTCATATTTCAAGAGGAGGTGTGTAAATTATTAATTTCTTATGATTTCATTTGGTTTGACTAATGCTCCAAAAAATTTTCATGGATTTGATGAATTGAATATTCTATTAGTATCATGAATTTTTTTGTAGTCTTCATTATTGAGATTATATTTTATCCATTATCTGACCATGAGGATTAGAACTGTCTGATTTTGGTTTTGAAAATACTGAGGAGTCAGCATTTATAAAGAAATATTTCCAAATTAAAATTCTAGATTCAATATGTGAATTTTGTGGGGCACATGATTTCTGAGAATAGATTATCTGTTGATCCTCAGATGTTAAAAGCTATCTTTTCGTGGGAATTGCCACAAAATGTCTTTAAAATTCAGAGAATCATAGGTAATGATGGATATTACTGGTGGTTAATTAATGATTCCTCCCAATTGGAATCACCTTTTACCTCTCTAACAAAGAAAGGGGTAAAATTTACATGCGATGTAAAGTTTGAGTCTTCATTCAATAAGTTGAAATGAATTTTGGACTCGTCTCCCATTATAATCTTACCTGATCCTGGTAAGGGATATATATGGATTTCTATGGTTCTTATGGAACTAGTTTAGGTTATGTGATCACGAAGTATGATCATGCGGTTACATACGACTCTCTTAATCTTTTACTGCGTGATAAAAATTACACCACTCATGATTTAGAGCATGTTAAAGTTATGCATGTGATTTTGTGTTGGTGGTATTATATTTTTGGTGAAATTCTCATGTTATTTTCAAATAATAATATTTTTATCTATACATTTTATCATAAATACATGTATCATTGATATATGCATTAGGTGAAATATCATTAGACAATTGGCATTGATAATTATGTTACCCTAGGTAAGTGGAATTTCATTGATGGTGCTCTTAGAAGAAAATTGTTTTTGTATAATGATTTGAAATTGAAGTATGAGTGGAAGCATAAAGGGATTTTTTCTTAGTTTCATCTAGATGATCAGATGGGTTTTATATATATGGTTCTAACCAATGTTTATTTAGGCTCATCTATCATGAAGCTTATTTTGTAGAATCAGTAGAAGGATGAAGAGTTCAGAGGAATTTGAGAAAACCTATATCAAGGGGATACCACTTTTTGTTCTTCTCTTTCATCATATGGTATTCTTAGTTTTGGAGATTGGGTTTTCACTAAAAATATGTGAGGATCTCAATTTTTTCTTCTGATTTTCATAATTCTTCATGGGAATTTCATTTGGGAGCTATGAAGATGTGTTATGACATGAGATGAAACTTATGGTTGCAGGGTCTGAAGTGTGACATTGTTGATTATGTGTCCCATTGTTACACCTACTAACAAGAAAAGGTAGAGAATTTGAATCCTTCTACATTTCTACATCCTCTTCTAATTCCTCTTTGAAAATGGGATGAGGTAATCATGGACTTTGTTGTTGGGTTACCATAGACTCTCCAAGGGAAAAATTCTATCTGGGTGGTGATTGATTCTTGGAAATTTTCATCTCATTTCATTTCAATCAGAGACACCACTATTGTTGAAGATCTAGGTAAGTTGTATGTGCACGAAATTTTGAGGTTACATTGGGTTCATTATACTGTTGTTTTAAATAGGGATCCTATGTTTACTTCAAGGTTTTGGAGAAGTGTCCATGTGGTGAAGAGGATAAAAATCAGGTTATGTATAGGCTTTCATCCATAAATATCTGGTCATATAGAGTGTTTTATTTGGATTTTGGATGATATGATTCATGGATATGTCTTAGATTTTGGGGGATTGTGGGACAATAATCTGGGATTAGTTGAGTTTTCTTATAACCATAGTTATCGGACGTCAATTAGAATAGATATTTAAGATTATTTCTATAGTCATCCATTTATATAACCTATTTGTTGGGATTATGTGGATGAATATTCATTTGTGGGATTGGGAAGGGTTTAGGAGACGTTTGTGAGAATTTGGGATATATATTGACATTTTTTTACATTAAAGTGTTTGAAAAAATATTATGTGGATCAATGATGTCAACCATTGTAGTTTTTTGTTGGGGGAATGTTTTTTTTAAAGTATCTCCCTAATTTTGTAATTATTATCTTGATAAAAGGTAAATCTAGATCTACGATACGTTAGATTATTTGAGGTCATTAAGTGTATTAGGCCGGCTTCTTATCAGTTTAAATAGTTAGCTCAATTGTTAGTAATTCATGAAATTTTCCTCATATCACAGATCATGAAATATCATCGAGATCCCTCTCACATACTGAGTTGGGAAGATATTGATTTACAGGAAGATGGTTCCATTTTTGACTAAGCAATTGAGATTGTTGACTATCAAGTGAATTTCTTGTGTGGGAATTTGATTACTTTGGTTAGATTTTTATGGTGCCACATATCAAATTCTCATGAGAATTATGAGTATAAGTAGTTAATGAGGGAGTAGTGGCCTTAAATTTTTAATATATTTCAGTCTTACACATGACATCTGTAACATCCCAAATAAGTAATGAATAATTGATATTTTTATCTATGTCTATTAATGATTAAGATAGTGTTATAGAGGCTTAAAATGAAAATAAGTACAATCTTATGCATGGAATACACTAATATTCTTACAAGATTGTTTTACTGCCTTTTGATGGCCAACCATTTTTGAATCTATATTTTGAAAATTTTATAAACTATGTTTGTCAAAATAAACTTATTCTTTATGATTGGGACATCAAAATTTACTTTGTGTGAATTTTTGGTATTTTTCTGAAAAACTCTAATTTTTGATGAATAGTGAAACCACTAAGTGGTACTTATAAAGACTGATTTTCCGTTTAAATGAAATTTTGCCATCATTGTGTTTTTAATTTCAAAAATCCGACATACATGGTTGTCATTAAGAAGTAAAATGTGGTTCAATGAGATTATAATAATTTTTTGGTGAATAGTAACTTATTAAGTTCTTAATCGCGATTAGTGGTAATTAGGGTAGTTTAAGGTATAAATAATGCTTTAATAATATGAAATGACCTAGACACATGTCCCAACCTTATGGGTTGTGTCATGGCCGACCAAGAAAAGCCATGGGTCAACTTGGGGACCCCATGGATCCACTTTTGTTGGGAAATGACAAAAATAACTTTTTATTTAATGTAAAAGTAAAAATGACACAAACATAATATGTTTTACGAAAACAATTTTTACATGGGCTTATAAAGAATATATTTTTGATTATAAATATTCATTGGAAAGTCAAAAAGATTTCCTACATCATAGTATTTTTTTTATAATTTTTAGACATTATATAAATTAAATTATTTATGACATAATAATGATGCAGTGATGACATCATTATTTGACGATTTAAATAAAATGGAAAGACAATGTAAAATCTATGAACTACACAAAGCCAAAACCAATTGGATGAGTGGATTTAGAAGCCTTATCACCTTATCCACGAATTATATCAATGTGGGACCTTTTAAAACCGAAACACATTTTCAAATAAAGTAATATTTCTTAACTTTCCAAAAGTGCCCCTCCTCTCCTCTTATAAAAGGCCCCCACCTCTACCTCATTTCACACACTCCTCAAGCCTTTGGCTCGGCCAACCCCTGCCCATTTACTCTCTCCACATCCCTCTCCTCATCCTAGAGGATTCCCTTTGGGCAGAATCCTTTCAAAGGAAGCCTTTAGGATCAAATCAAAAGGAGTTACACTTTTTAAAGTAATTCATTCTCTCATGTTCATTTGTTTTATTTTGCTTCTCCAACCCCCTAAACTCTTTTTATTTACTCTTTTTGTAACAAAAACAGTATATTCAATATACTAGGATGTTGTTATAAGATTTATTTGAGCTACACTCTCACACAACTACATCAAATGGTTAAAGAACATACGGTTTCCGTGGATGGCGAAATTCTGCCTCCCGAAACGATGATTGTTCAACACTCATTTAACACCTTCATAGGTGGCCATTATGATGTCACTATTTTTATATATGATATATAATATGTTTATATTTTCCTTAAGCTTCTGTTTTTTTTTCATTTTGGGCATACCTTTATGGTTTCCATTATGGGTAAACACGATATCTTCATTTTAGGAAGTGCGGACTACCGCCCCCTGAAAGTGATTTGATTCGTTAATACCATATGTGGGATGTGTAAAGGATAAAGTTAATTATATTATATATGTTATTATACTGGAATTATAATATACTCTTATATAATTATGATTCCATTCCAGAAAATATGAAATAGAAATGGAAGTAGCCTTCATGCGTACGTACGGCTTACCGTCTCCATGAACGGTGCATTTCATTTCATACCTCTAAATGTGATGTAATATTATAAATACATGTATATTATGAATATATATGATATATATGTTATCCAAATCATTAATATCATTCTGGATATAACAAACCTATGACCAAATTAACAACATGTAAGTGTAAGAAGTCTATTTTTGACTTAAGAACCAAATACCGACAAAATGAACATTATTAACTTAACTGATTACATGATGTTCATAACATGGTATAAAAGGAATAATGAACTTGAAAAAGATTCATAAGAAAGTAGAGATTAACTCAAGTTTATTATTCAGGAGATTAAAGAACGGTCGGGTCAAGTCAGATACGAGGTATGGGACTTCGTCTCAATCTCCTTTCTTTGAGGCATATTTTATTTTATACACAACTTTCTTTTATACGGTGTATAAACCCCTTTGACTTTTACATTTATTCAAAAGGAATCTTTTTTATACGAAGCATTTACTAAACGGAAAAAGGGAATGTTTTTGTCGTACGTATGCGGCGACAATGACTTCTCCGCCGTCGTGACCGTTATTTGAGTTTCGGCTTCCTCTACAAGCCATACCTTCTTTTTTAAAAGAAAAATAAATACCATGTTTTACTTTTCTTTTATTTTGGTATGGAAAATGGTTTTCACAATGTTTTTGTGTTGTATTAATATCTTCTGATTGAAATGTGGAAATGTTATGTTTCCTTTATGCATATTTTATGTGATACGATTATGTTATGGTTCTTGGGAATTATTATGAAGACGGGTGGTTCTGTGATAAACTAATGGCGGGTGAGCCCGATATAGCTCTACAATGCATTGGGTAACGCGAAGGAGTGAAACGTTAAGGTTTCTCCGAAGAGATTTTAGGGAATATACTGTGATGGGTATTCCAAACGTAACCAAGAGGGTTACTCCCTATGTAAGAATGTTATGAATGCCTCAAGTTACCTTTATGTCTTATGATTTCTACGATTAATTCATGATTTGATGAGGTATGTTAAAGTGATTATGTTTTATGGGTAAATTATGATTTCACTCTTATGTATGTATGTACCCATGTTTCCTTTCCATGTTTTTATAACCCATACTGAGTTTTTATGCTCATCCCATGTTTTTGAAATGTTTTTCACAGGTCAAGGGAAAGGTACATGATAAGATGATAGAGTCAAGGATGTGTCAAGAAATAATCCATGTTTTATTTTAAATGTATTTTCATTGATGGGAATGAAGAATACTATCTTTATGTAACCACTTTGTTTATATGTGGAATGTAATGCAAGTTTTATGATCTAATTCTCTAAAACTCTAAACCCAAAAAGATCCTCAATGTGTAATCTTGTAATAACTCATGATTAAGTAAGGTTTAAGGCTGGGGCCTTATAGTTGGTATCAAAGGTCAGTTTATATAACTTTAGGAGTTAGAATTCTATTAAATGATTATCCAAAAATATTTTTTTCGAAATGATATAGCATTTAAAGATTACCATGTTGCTTCATCTAAGACATGTTTGTTCAGAATGGTTTTCGGCAGAGGAAACAGGGAAGCAGTGCTAGGAAGGCATACAGAAGGAAATAACCTTCCGAATCAGCATCCAGAAATGGTCGGAATTGGAACTGAACAGTTTGTTGCAGAGATGGCGCAGTTGACTCAAGCGATAAATGGCGGTGGTATCCATGCACGAGATCAGCCAGATCAACCGCAGAGGAACATGTCAGTGGTGGAACATTTCATGAGGCAACATCCACCATCATTCAGAGGATCATCTGACCCTGTTCTAGCTGAAGTTTGGATTAAAGCACTGGAGAAGATTTTTGATGTCATGGGGTGTTCAGATAATCAAAAGGTTAGTCTTGCTATTTACCGTTTGGAGGGTGAAGCAGATCAGTGGTGGTCTATGGTTAAAAATATCAGGGATGCCGATGAGATTGATGCTCTTGACTGGGATGAATTCAAAGGTATGTTTCTTGAGAAGTATTTTACTAAGGCTGTTCGACTTAGGATGGAAAAGAAATTCTTGGAATTGAGGCAAGAGGAAGACTCTGTGGCTGCCTTTGAAGAAAGGTTCACTCGATTGGCAAGGTATGCTCCAAATTTTATTCGAGACCTTGATAGTAAAATCAATCGTTTTTACTCAGGATTAAAACCAAAATATCGAAGGGCATTAGCTTCTCGTGAGTTTAAAAGTTATGAAAAGCTTGTTCGATGTGCTGAGAAGGTGGAAATGGAGTTTGCCGATGACCAAGTTTTCTATAACAACCAGCAGAAGAAGAGACCGAGGTGGCAGGAGAGAGGTAAGAATTCTTCAAAAAAGTCTGATGGTAAGAGAACTAAGTTTCCAGTTTGTGATAAATGTGGCAAAAGGCATGCTGGGGAATGTCTTCTGAATTCTGTAAAGTGCTACCGATGTGGGAATATGGGACATAAGGATCGTGATTGCACTGAAAAGGATCAAGGTGAAGGTAAGAACAAATTTGATTTACAGTTAGTGAAATGTTATAAGTGCAATGAGATGGGTCACTATGCAAACGAGTGTCCGACAAGGAGCTTGAGTGATGGGAAGCAGTTAGACTACAAGCAGAAAGGGGTGGTGAAATCCTTTGCAACTACTTCAGCAGATGTCGGGCCATCAAATGAAGTTGTATCAGGTACTTTGTTAGTTTTCTCAGATTATGCCAGTGTGTTGTTTGATTCGGGGTCTACACATTCTTTCATCTGTGAAACCTTTTCTAGTAAAATGGGAATACCATCTCAAGAAATGACTCCTGATCTTTTGGTAAAAACACCTGGGGGAAGTGTCGAGGCAAAAAGAATTTATAAGAATCTTCCTATCCTTATCTGTGGAAAGAACCTACTTGCAAACCTTATTGTTTTACCTATAGTAGAGTTTTATGTTATCCTGGGTATGGATTGGCTCTCTATTTACCATGCTAAGATTGACTGTAGAGCTAAAGAAGTTTCTTTTCAGAAAGACTTTCAGTTTGTTTACAAGAATGAACCCTTACTTTTGATAACATATCAAGAGGCCAAGAAACTTGTAAAAGATGGAAATGAATGTTACATTGCACACATCATTGAAAATAAAGGGACTGTTCAGATTAATGATGTGCCAGTGGTAAATGAGTATCCTGATGTTTTTCCTGATGAGTTGCCTGGAATAATACCAGATCGGGAAGTTGAGTTTACTGTTGACTTAGTTCCTGATGCTAAGCCAATTTCAAAACCCCCTTATCGAATGGCACAAATTGAACTTTTAGAGTTGAAGGAGCAATTGCAAGATTTATTAGAGAAAGGTTTCATTAGACCTAGCACATCACCATGGGGTGCTCCTGTTTTGTTTGTTAAGAAAAAAGATGGTTCTATGAGACTTTGCATTGATTATAGAGCCTTGAATAATATCACTGTTAAGAACAAATATCCTTTGCCTCATATCGATGATTTGTTTGATCAGCTCCAGGGAGCTCAGTTTTTTTCAAAGGTTGACTTGAGATCAGGGTACCATCAACTGAAGGTAAAGGAGGCAGATATTCCGAAGACCACGTTCCGTACGAGATATGGCCATTATTAATTTGTAGTAATGCCTTTTGGGCTAACCAATGCACCTGCTGTATTCATGGACTTAATGAATAGAATTTTCCATGAGTTCTTGGATAAGTTTGTGGTGGTTTTCATTGATGATATTTTGGTGTTTTCTAAAAGTAAAGAGGAGCATGAAAAACATTTAAGGGTTATCTTGCAAACCTTAAAAGAAAAGAAACTGTATGGGAAATTCAGCAAGTGTGAGTTTTGGTTGCAACAAATTTCTTTCCTTGGTCACATTGTTTCTAAAGATGGAATAACTGTTGATCCTCCAAAAACAAAAGTTGTGGAAGAATGGCCAAGACCCACAAATGTAACCGAGATTCGTAGCTTCCTTGGTTTGGCGGGCTATTACCGAAGGTTTGTTAGAAATTTTTCACGGTTATCTAGTCCAATGACTAAGATAACTCGGAAGGGTGTTAAGTTTATCTGGACAAAAGAATGTGATGATTGTTTTCAGGAATTGAAAAGAAGATTGGTGAATTCTCCAGTTTTGGCACTACCTTCTAGGAATGGTGAGTTTTTTATATACAATGATGCTTCATTGAAAGGACTTGGTTGCATCCTAATGCAGAATGATCAGGTAATTGCTTATGCTTCACGACAGTTGAAAACTCATGAGGTAAATTACCCTACACATGATTTGGAATTAGCTGCTGTTGTTTTTGCTTTAAAAATTTGGAGGCATCATTTGTATGGAGTAAAGTGTGAAATATATACCGATCACAAAAGTTTAAAGTATATATTCACTTAGAAAGAGTTAAACATGAGACGAAGGAGATGGATAGAATTAATCAAAGATTATGATTGTACAATTCATTACCATCCGGGAAAAGCAAATAAAGTGGCTGATGCTTTGAGTCGAAAAAGTAATGCTTCATTAACAATGTTGTGTTTGGAACGTGATACTTTGGTTAACGATTTGATGAACTTTGGCATAGAAGTTGTTGGTGCAGGAAGTCCTTCTGTTTTGTTTCAGGTATCATTGAGATCTTCTCTATCAGATAGAATCAAGAAAGCACAAAAGCAAGACAGTGAGTTGCAGAAAAAGGTAGAGCTGGTTCAGAAAGGTAAGTTGCCTGAATTCAACATTGATAGTGATTGTGTTTTGAGATTTGGGAAGAGATTGTGTGTGCCTTGTGATTCACAGTTTAAGAGAGAGCTGTTATGTGAAGCTCATAGTTCTCCGTTTTCAGTTCATCCGGGCAGTACTAAGATGTATAGAGATCTGCGGGAGTATTACTGGGGGGATGGAATGAAAAGAGACATTGCTGATTTTACTGTGAAGTGTTTGACTTGTCAGCAGGTTAAAGCATAGCGGTAGTTACCGAAAGGGATGCTTCAGCCTTTACCGGTGCCAGAGTGGAAATGGAAGAATATATCCATGGACTTTGTTGTTGGATTACCGAAGACATCTCGAGGTAATAATGCAATCTTGGTTATTGTTGATCACTTGACCAAATCTGCTCATTTCCTTGCTATACGAGATACTTTCTCTCTTGATCAACTTTCCCATTTGTATCTTAAAGAGATAGTCAGGTTACATGGAGTTCCTCTCTCCATTGTATCGGATCGTGATCCCAGGTTTACTTCTAACTTTCTGAAAGGCCTTCAGAAGTCGTTGGGTACTGAATTAAATTTTAGTACAGCTTTTCATCCTCAATCAGATGGGCAGTCAGAACGAACAATTCAGACATTGGAGGATATGCTACGAGCTTGTTCTATGGATTATCATGGAAGTTGGGACCAACATCTTTCTTTGGTTGAGTTTTCATATAATAAAAGTTTTCATTCCAGTATACAGATGGCACCATTTCAGGCATTATATGGGAAGCGGTGTCGAACTACAGCTTTCTGGGATGAAGTGGGTGAATGGAAGTTGATGGGACCAGAATTGGTAGAAGAGATGGCAGAAAAAGTTCAGCTGATTCAGAAACACATGAGAACAGCTCAGAGTAGGCAGAAGAGTTAAGAGGATAACCGGAGGAAAGATCTATCTTTCGAGGTAGGTGATCATGTTTTTCTCAAGGTTTCTCCTTGGAAAAGTGTGATGAGATTTGGTAAAAAAGGAAAGTTGAGTCCAAGGTTCATTGGACCCTATGAAATTCTGGAGAGAGTTGGATCAGTTGCATACCGAGTGGCTTTACCTCCGAGTTTATCTCAGGTACACAATGTTTTTCACGTTTCGATGTTGAGAAAGTATATGCCAGATCCATCTCATGTTTTGAGTCCATAGGTAGTTCATCTGGAAGAGAACCTATCTTATGAGGAACAACCGGTCCAGATTCTTGACCACAGGGAGCAAGTGTTACGGAATAAGGTGATTCACCAGGTAAAGGTTTTGTGGAAAAACCACATGATTGAAGAGGCAACATGGGAATCTGAAAATGCAATGAGGGATAAGTACCCCCATTTATTCGATAAGTAATTAAATTACAGGGACGCAATTTTCTAAAGGGGGGAAGCATGTAACATCCCAAATAAGTAATGAATAATAGATATTTTTATCTATGTCTATTAATGATTAAGATAGTGTTATAGAGGCTTAAAATGAAAATAAATACAATCTTATGCATGGAATACACTAATATTCTTACAAGATTGTTTTACTACCTTTTGATGGAAAACCATTTTTGAATCTATATTTTGACAATTTTATAAACTATGTTTGTCAAAATAAAATTATTCTTTATGATTGGGACATCAAAATTTACTTTGTGTGAATTTTTGGTATTTTTCTGAAAAACTCCAATTTTTGATGAATAGTGAAACCACTAAGTGGTACTTATAAAGACTGATTTTCCGTTTAAATGAAATTTTGCCATCATTGTGTTTTGAATTTCAAAAATCCGACATACATGGTTGTCATTAAGAAGTAAAATGTGGTTCAATGAGATTATAATAATTTTTTGGTGAATAGTAACTTATTAAGTTCTTAATCGCGAATAGTGGTAATTAGGGTAGTTTAAGGTATAAATAATGCTTTAATAATATGAAATTACCTAGACACATGTCCCAAACTTATTGGTTGTGTCATGGCCGACCAATAAATGACATGGGTCAACTTGGGGATCCCATGGATCCACTTTTGTTGGGAAATGACAAAAATAACTTTTTATTTAATGTAAAAGTAAAAATGACACAAACATAATATGTTTTACAAAAATAGTTTTTACATGGGCTTATAAAGATCATATTTTTGATTATAAATAGTCATTGGAAAGATAAAAATATTTCCTACATCATAGTATTTTTTTTATAATTTTTAGACGTTAAATAAATTAAGTTATTTATGACATAATAATGATGCAGTGATGACATCATTATTTGACGATTTAAATAAAATGGAAAGACAATGTAAAATCTATGAACTACACATGGCCAAAACCAATTGGATGAGTGGATTTAGAAGCCTTATCACCTTATCCACGAATTATATCAATGTGGGACCTTTTAAAACCGAAACACATTTTCAAATAAAGTAATATTTCTTTACATTCCAAAAGTGCCCCTCCTCTCCTCTTATAAAAGGCCCCCACCTCTACCTCATTTCACACACTCCTCAAGAATTTGGCTCGGCCAACCCCTGCCCATTTACTCTCTCCACATCCCTCTCCTCATCCTAGAGGATTCCCTTTGGTCATAATCCTTTCAAAGGAAGCCTTTAGGCTCAAATCAAAAGGAGTTACACTTTTTAAGGTAATTCATTCTCTCATGTTCATTTGTTTTATTTTGCTTCTCCAACCCCCTAAACTCTTTTTATTTACTTCTTTTGTAACAACAACAGTATATTAAATATACTAGGATGTTGTTATAAGATTTATTTGAGCTACACTCTCACACAACTACATCAAATGGTTAAAGAACATACGGTTTCCGTGGATGGCGAAATTCTGCCTCCCGAACCGATGATTGTTCAAAACTCATTTAACACCTTCAAAGGTGGTCATTATGATGTCACTATTTTTATATATGATATATAATATGTTTATGTTTTCCTTAAGCTTCTGTTTTTTTTCATTTTAGGCATACCTTTATGGTTTCCATTATGGGTAAACACGATATCTTCATTTTTGGAAGTGCGGACTACCGCCCCCTGAAAGTGATTTGATTCGTTAATACCATATGTGGGATGTGTAAAGGATAAAGTTAATGATATTATATATGTTACTATACTGGACTTATAATATACTCTTATATCATTATGATTCCATTCCAGAAAATATGAAATAGAAATGGAAGTAGCGTTCATGCGTACGTACGGCTTACCGTCTCCATGAACGGTGCATTTCATTTCTTACCTCTAAATGTGATGTAATATTATAAATACATGTATATGATGAATATATATGATATATATGTTATCAAAATCATTAATATCATTCTGGATATAACGAACCTATGACCAAATTAACAACATGTAAGTGTAAGAAGTCTATTTTTGACTTAAGAACCAAATACCGACAAAATGAACATTATTAACTTAACTGATTACATGATGTTCATAACATGGTATAAAAGGAATAATGAACTTGAAAAAGATTCATAATCAAGTAGAGATTAACTCAAGTTTATTATTTAGGAGATTAAAGAATGGTCGGGTCAATTTGGAAACGAGGTATGGGACTTCGTCTCAATCTCCTTTCTTTGAGGCATATTTTATTTTATACACAACTTTATTTTATACGGTGTATAAACCCCTTTGACTTTTACATTTATTCAAGAGGAAGCTTTTTTATACGAAGCGTTTACTAAACGACAAAAGGGAATGTTTTTGTCGTACGTATGCGGCGACAACGACTTCTCCGCCGTCGTGACCGTTATTTGAGTTTCGGCTTCCTCTACAAGCCATACTTTCTTTTTTGAAAGAAAAATAAATACCATGTTTTACTTTTCTTTTATTTTGGTATGGAAAATGGTTTTCAACATGTTTTTGTGTTGTATTTATATCTTGTGATTGAAATGTGGAAATGTTATGTTTCCTTTATGCATGTTTTATGTGATACGATTATGTTATGGTTCTTGGGCATTATTATGAAGACGGGTGGTTCCGTGATAAACTAAGGGCGGGTGAGCCCGATATAGCTCTCCAATGCATTGGGTAACGCGAAGGAGTGAAACGTTAAGGTTTCTCTGAAGAGATTTTAGGGAATATACTGTGATGGGTATTCCAAACGTAACCAAGAGGGTTACTCCCTACGTAAGAATGTTATGAATGCCTCAAGTTACCTTTATGTCTTATGATTTCTATGATTTATTCATGATTTGATGAGGTATGTTAAAGTGATTATGTTTTATGGGTAAAGTATGATTTCAATCTTATGTATGTATGTACCCATGTTTCCTTTCCATGTTTTTATAACCCATACTGAGTTTTTATGCTCATCCCAAGTTTTTGAAATGTTTTTCACAGGTCAAGGGAAAGGTACATGATAAGATGATAGAGTCAAGGATGTGTCAAGAAATAATCCATGTTTTATTTTAAATGTGTTTCCATTGATGGTAATGAAGAATACTATCTTTATGTAACCACTTTGTTTATATGTGGAATGTAATGCAAGTTTTATGATCTAATTCTCTAAAAATCTAAACCCGAAAAGATCCTCAATGTGTAATCTTGTAATAACTCAAGATTAAGTAAGGTTTAAGGTTGGGTCCTTATAACATCTCAGGGATTAATAGTCTTATGGTGTAGAGTTTATAACATCCCATTACCTATTTTTAGGTAACATCCTTCTCTTCACTTGATTTCCTCTTTAATAGGTTTCATATTGGTACTCTCAAGGATATAGAAAATTTACGTAGAAGAATAAATTATGGTTTGGGGAATTGATTTATTTTTGAATTAATTGGATAAGAGTATAAATTTGTTAATGGATTAGTGGATATCTCTCTGAGTTTTGATGATGTTTGAGTTGGTTTTGGAGTTTTCTATTGTATACTGGGCGATTACACGCCATGTAAAGGAGTTACGTGACATGTACTCGGTCTCCAAAAAACAATTGTGAAATTTTATACATCATAAAAGGATTATACACCTTGTAATGGTTACATGATTGATAATGATAATATATTAGTTTTAATTTAAATCCCCACATGTTTTTTAGCGTAAGTGATCTTTGTGGATTATATGATTTGTAAAGGGATTACACGTTGTGTAATTGTTGTGATTATGGATTTTAGGGTTCCGCTCAGATGAAATGTTATTTTATTCTCCCACATCTATTTTGGATCCCGACCTAGATGGATTATTTAGAAATTTTGGGAGTCTGTTTAATTTTGATTGAACTATTTGGAATTTGACCACAATTTCAGTTGTTTCTCATCTAACTGGGTGAGTAGACCTTTATTCTTCTTCATTTCCTTGATTGCATAAGTGTTGTTGTGTTACGTTATTAGGTATGTTGATATGTGGTGGTGATTCCTTTATATATGTCCTAGTTTCCCGGTACAATTTTTTTCCGAGGGTTGTTTTCATTGTTATTTGTGGTGTAGTGAGGGTGGGTTGTTGAGGTATGTGTTCCTCCCTCTTGTACACTAACACTTTTTGATACATGAATCAATTTTAAGATGATTATATTTATTCTAGGGTCTCTTTTTTTTGTAGTTTCATTCCTATTTTTGGTGGACCATTTTGAGTAAGTGTGAACATGAGATTAAGGAATGTGGTTCCGTCTCTAGCCTTGTTGATGAAATATATTTCTCATATTTTTATAAATTGATTTATAAATGATTTTTTCATGATTTTGTGTGTTTATAAAATGTATGTGTGATAAAAGAAATGGTTTCATTGGTTTTTGATAAATGAAAAAAATTAGCATTTTCCAAAAATTGAAATTATTTTGAAGCACATAAAAAGGGAATCCAGGCGTAAATATATAAAAGGATTATCTTAGGGAATCCTCTATGTTAGCATTGAGAGATTTTATCATGGTGCTTTTCTATACTCATTTGGCCTGTGTTCTAGTGACCTATAGTGCACTAGTCATTCATTTTGGTACAATTAGTCTTCTCACCTGACCCACTGAGTTCCTTTTCATGATTTACTAATGCTTTAGATTTTACTACTTTGGTTTTGATATACATGATTTATCTTTGGATATTAATATACATACCCTATTTGAAATTGATGGAAAAGGGAAAATATTTACCATTATTTTTCTATATATGATTTACTACATATAATTCCATGTTTTATTTAAAAATGACCATACTTGAACTGTTATATAGAGACATTCTATGTAACACTTAATTGAGACCCTACTGGGAATTTTTTCTTACACCCCATTCACTTATTTAGTTGGGCATAAAGTCATTCATGTCATTTGATGCAATGAAAGGTAAGTGGCCATAGTGAGGCGGCTGGGTTTTCTGTCAGCTGGGTTGGGTTATTGTCAATGAGATAATTGGATTTTTTCCATAATATCACATGGAGTAGTTTTTTTTCTTTTGGTTTTGGTAGTTTGTTTTTTGGACATGTTCTTCGGGATTGTTTCCACTATAGAGTTGTTTGGCTTTCCCTAGTTCCCTTCCCTTATTGCATATATTTATCTTCAACTATTTTTCTCTCTTATATGTAGATTCCATTTCTTTTCTTCAGATTAGGAGAATTCATTCCCTCATTTTGTTTTTCAATGTTCGGTTGCTAGTCTCTAGCCTGTGGGGATATGAAACACCATTCATTTATGTGGTGTATCGGGTCGGGTATCGGTTTGTGAGAATATTTAGTTCGGTTCATTATAGTAATTATTTCATCAACTGTCACAAGGAGAATCATTTTAGGTAATTTGTAATTAGTAACATTTTATTGTATATTATGCGCATTAATAACTTTTATTCAAACATGTTAATTTATGAAATGTCAAAGAAGTGTCGAAAATAAGTAGCATGCATCAAAACCAACATACACATACCATAAAACAAGGATGGGGTACACTTCACTTGATAAAAAATTCTATGTATTTTAAATCTTCCACAAAAATTTTATGTGTTAGGAAACACAAAAAATAACTATGCTAGTTTGATTATATATAGATTGAAAAATCAGAATCTAAAGCCACTTCCACCCCAAGTCAGGTTATTTGGAAGGAAGATTATATAAATAAAAAAGGAAAAATAGTATATTAAAATATATATGATGTATGGGAATCTTGTGTAAGTATGAAACAATATTTTTTTTTTAAATTTATAATTTTATTACATAATATTTACTACTTAATTTCCTAAATTTTTTATATAGTTTAGACACAAGATTCTCCATTTAATATACCCAATTAATGGCTACATTCAATGAATTTAAATAACCCATAACTATATAGACATGTTATAGGTGAATTTTTTAGAGTTCCACCTTGAGAATAGTTTGAGAATACAAAGGAATATGGGGTTGAAAATGAGAAAATGAAAAACATGCAGGCATAAATAGATTCTATATATGAAAAATTTACCTGGTAGTCTAATATTATATAATATTTTTCGCAAATAATGAAATGAAAAGAAATACCACACCAATGGTAATAACATGAGGAACCACACCTCACCATCTTTGAGGATAGCCATTCCCCTCAATGGCCTTCCCTATGCAAGATAATTGATGTTTTCATAATTTTTTTTTCTAAATGTGAATAAAATATCTACTGATACATTTCTTGTATCAAAATTCTATATAGAGACATTTATTATGATCTATATTTATCATAACCTACACATAATATTTTTTTTGAGAGGTACCTTACTAAATATACAAGGTGATATTATACACAATAAATAACATAAAAAATATCAAGTGAGAGTAGGGATTCACATAATGTACAATCTGATCACTGAGAAAATTATTATCCTTGATGATATTGATGTTCACATAGTTGAACATGCTATTGCGACATTCGTAGAATTTTTATTTAGTCTAGTGAAGATACATGATAATAACAAGGCTTATCTATCCCAATTTATTATATATTCAAATCCATTAACAATTAATGTAAAAATATATAACTATGTTATGTTATTACAAAATAAAAAAAGGGGGAAATTTCCAATCCAATCAAATCTATAAGAGAAATTGATAGATAAAAACAACTCTTTAAGGGTAATTATCCCTCTCTAATTCCATTTCTGAATTTATTAGCATTATAAGTTCATGTATATGCAATTTTCAATGATGAAAATATGTCATGTATTGATTTTTTAGAACAAATATACAAAGAGGTGATTACAGACATGATTGGATGAGAGAATGTAAATAATATTCTAAAGCAAAAATGGATGGGAGCCATATTTGTGAATGTATATATGGGGTAAAGTTTCTTAATCCTTTTGTCTAATACTTGAACCAATATGATAATTATTTTTAAATACTTTTCAAATTTTATACATGCATATATATATATATAACTAAAATCTAAAATGGAAAACCTGGGTAGGTATATTAGAACTCATTAGTCATAATATCACTTCTATATACCAAATTTCAGTGGCTGAATATGAAATCCTTAAAACGAAGAAGAACAACTAGTAGTATCAACATTTGAAAAGAAAATAACAAACGATTGACTATTCTTTATACCTATAATGTGTGGGTAAAAAACTATAATCTAATAATATAAATTACTTTTTTATTTTTTTCATTACATATAATTGTTTGTTTTTTATGATGCACTAAATCCTTGTGGTGATAAATTTATATAGTTTGAAGACTTATTTTTTGGATCAAAAGCATGTATTTTTAAAAAATTGACTGCACATGAAATACACTTGGAATTTGTTATATAATATATAAAGAAATTATAAATAAAATATGAACTATCAGTTTTAAATAATATTTTGACGAGAATTCTTTTTTATAAAACGGTCATATATATTTATCCCCAAAATCATAGAATAAACTGGAACATAGCACCCAAAAAACCAATGGATTTATATTACTAGATACGTATTAGTGTATATATAATAATATTAAATTATAAAAACATATATCAATATAGATTATTAATTTTTCTCATTATTTCTATAGTGTTAGAATAATATTAATGATAATTATTAGGGTTAATACATTGGTAAATTAATGAAAGATATCACATTCCATCAACAAAGTAGAACAATCAAAGCTGTATTTTGAAAGATAAATTCACTTTCAATTAAAATATTTATTTTATATATATATACTTAAAATAATACCAGGGCTATTGAAAATCCAATTATTCAAAAGTGTAATTAGATTTTATTTAGAAATGAGTGAGAAGTATACATGGTGTCATATTTTTTGTAGACATTATGAGAATGTGATTTCATATCACATTTTATATTCTAATATCAAATAGATCATGAAGAGTTATTTAACATATAGTTTATTTAGTTAATCATATTTTCATATTGAATTCGATCATTAGATATAGAATTTAAAATAAAAATGTTCTTTTTTAAGTAGGAATAAAACCAAATAAATAGATTGTCGTTTTATAAATGGATTGTAAAAAATGTGATGAATGGAGATTGAGAAAAAATGTTATATTAATATTTTTGTCATTTTATACTACCAGATTCATTTCAACTTTAGAAAAATATTAATAATTAAATTTTGATGTGTCAGGTCTAAACTCATGTCAATATTACACATGGTGTGGCAGGTAAGACTCAAAGTACATGTTATTTGTTTTAAAGTATCATTTTAGGAAATTCACATGCTAGATACTAAAACTCATAAAAGATTATTATATTGAGTTCATACTTTAGTAAAATTAACCATGATTCATTTTATGAAATGTATATATTAAACAAATGCTAATATAACACGTAGTGTGAAGGATATGACTCAAATTGTGTGTTTTTATTTAAAAGTGACATTTTATTTCAAATCATGCTTCACATAATTAAAACAAATAAAATAATACTTGATATTATTGTTAATTTTGGAAAAATATCAAAACATGGTTTTTTATTTATAGGTATTTACTTCACATCAATCCAATACATGGTGTGATTCGATTGAATAAAAGTCCTTTTATTCTATTTTAAAAGTTAAATTTTAAGAAAAAAAACATCATATGATAAAAACTGATCAAACACACATATATTTTCGTGATACAAAATGAATGGATTCATGATTCATTTTTTATGTGTAATAATTAACCACACACCAATATGGCACATAATGTGCTTGGTAATATGAAAAGTGTCTATTTTAATTTAAATTATATATTTTAGCCAAAAACATTTTTCACATACATAAAACCAATAAAACATGATTTTATTATATTGGTAATTTATAAAAAAATTATAATTAATTTTTTATGAGAATTAATTATTCCCAAGTCTATCTGACACATGGTGTATTCAGTATTACTAAAAGTGTGTGTTTTTATTTAAAAATGGCATTTTAGGTCAAAATTCACATAACAATCACAAAACATATAAAAACACCCAGATTGTCCTAATACCTTTGGAAAAAGATAAATGAGTCATTTTTTATGTGTAGGAGTCATGTTCACATCAATTTGATACAAGTTGCGGTTTTATTGGCAGAAACTGTGTATTTTGGGTATTAAATTGATTTTTTAGTCCAAAATACAAGTCGCATACTCAAAACTAATAAAATCCACTCATATTGTCTTAATAATTTAATAAAAAAAAATTATTCATTTCTCACATATAAAAATTAACCTTTCTTCATGATGACACATTTTGTGGATGACATGACTAAATTTGGTTGTTTTCATTTAAAAGGTATATTTTAGTTCAAAATTCACATCATATACTCACAACCAAGAAACATACTCATATTCTCTTAATAATTTATAACAATGATAGATGATTTATTTGCTTTGTCTAGGAATTAACCTCATATTAATATAAAACATGATATGTTTGGATAGACTGAAAGTGTGTGATTTCAATTTAAAAGTTTCATTTTATGAAAAAAACACTCCCCGTACTCAAAATCAATAAAAAGATCATAATTTATTGATACATTCAATCACTAATCCGTGAATTATTTCTGACCTATATGAATTAAACATACATCAATTTTGACACACTGTGTGACCTATATGACCCAAGGTGCATGTTTTTAGTATAAAAGTAACATTTTATCTCATAAAATATGTCACATTTTGAAAAATGATAAAAAATAATTTGATCATATTTATATTTATGGAAAATAATTCGTGACTCATTTTCTACATGTAGTAATTAACCACAAATCAAGAATGATAATGTGTGTATTCATTTAAATACAACACTTTATTTCAAAACACATTCTATATACATGAACCCAATATTTTTTTGGATTATATTGATTATTTAAAAAAATTATCCACGATTCATTTTTGAGGTGTAGGAATTAGCCTCATGTCAATCTAAAATAATATGTGAACATATTGACTAATGTGTATTTTTTCGGTTTAAATGTGCCATTTTTGGCCATAACGTGTGACACATAATAAAATATAAGGAAAATCACATGAATTGACATGATACTTTTAAAAAATATCATTCATTCATTTTAATTAGTAGGAATTAACTTCATATAAACCTAATACACTGTGTGAAATTTATAACTAAAAGTGCATGTTTTCATTCAAAAGTGACATATTAGTTTATAATGCATGTAATTTACTAAAAACCAAGAAAAATTTATATTATTTTACTAATACTTTATGAAAATATCAATAGTTCATTTTTTTATATAGGAAGTAACCACATATTAATCCATTATATGGTGTGGCCAGATATTTTGAGAGTAGGTTGTTTCGGTTTTAAAGTGATATTTTGAACCAAAACATGTTTCACATGCTCAAAACCAAGAAATAAAACATGGAGTGTCATGTTACATTATGTAAATTATAAATTATTCATTTTTAAAATGTTGGAATTAATAAAATGTCAATACAACACATCCTGTGAGAGACACCCCAACCAAAAATCATCATCGTACCCAGGGTGCCACATAGTCTTAAGTGCACCTCCCTATATACCAATGGTTGCTCACTAGTAGAAAGGGACTAATACAAATATTGGGGAGACTATACCCTCAAATAGAATTCATACAATTTATTATAGATAACCAAAACAGCCCACAACCTATCAGAGTATAAAGAAATTATAAATAAACACAATTCTATAACAAATTATTGTTTCATAAAAACATACATAATGTCACCCACTAAGTCAATCCTATATAAAAAAATCAACCAAAAATAAAATAAATTACAATATGATCTACTAAAAATGTTGATCAACATCCTAATACCTATCTCTACTTTCTTTCAAGTTACCCCAACCAAATCCTATGCATGTTCTATACCTTATTCTAAGGAGTAGACATATGGTCTACATGCACATCAAGATAGCTATGTAAGGAATGAACTTATAACTCACTATGGCTTCAATAATCTCCTCTAATATACAGCATCATAAGTGTTTTTATGCACGATAAAATGAAATATTATAAATATACATTCTCTCCACGTTTTTGTGTGCTATGTAAGCTGCCACAACACTCGACATGGTACACATGCCCATATGGTCATCAGGTGCTAGCCAAGACACCCGACCCCTGATGAAACCTTCATTGTTTACATTTCAGAACCATATTTTTTATTTATATTATGCAGTAAAAATCAATTATAATCTTGTACCAGATGACTTAGGGCAGGGTGGAATCCAAGCCTTGACCAAATGCCCAAAGAGATGGGGAAATGTCACAAGTTAACATCTTGACTCACTACCTTGTAACTCCAGGAAAAATGCATTGATCATGAATCACATCACATCATGAACCATACCTCTCAAAGTAAGTCCTCATTCAAGGTATACTAAAGGAAAGTTATAATTCATGAAAATGATCCAACACCTTGGGTGGCCCCCAACGTGAGCCTTATCATGGAAATATCAATTATTTTCATCTATCATCATACCATAACCTAGCACCCAAGCCAGTCATGTACCAAAGAATACTAAGGGATAGTTCATCTAGAACATGACCTAAACATAAAAAATTACTGTCCTATAATCACACACATGAATTAGAACATAAATCCCATAACTCATCATATACCACACTAGATAAACCTTGGGTGCTAGTCACTCAAGACATAGTCCCTCATCAAAACATGTCTCTACTGACCTATTAGGGTGTCCACCGGTCCCCTAGACCTTTTAGAGTCTCTGATCATTAATACCGCCTCTATCTCATCAGGCTATAGTTATACCACGAAACATATGATCTACTAACCCATAATTTATGGTCGGATCGATCCTCACCAAAACCCTCACCAGTCTTGGTCCCACTACCCAGAGTCTTTCTTACCCCATTACGTTCTACCTAACCTTGAAAAAAATATACATGGTTTAATTCCCATCCAAAACCCCCTCGAATCTCGATACCAAGTCCTAGTCAACTCCCACAACCCTCACCTGGGTCTCATCACACATCTCAAAGAGGAATACCCTCCCATTCACCAATTTATAGTCTAAGAGATCTTCTACTACTCTAAGAACACACCAAGTCTCACCTTCATCCCTATGGGGGAGATTGTCATCACTCATAAGACATTGGACCATCTCTCCCATCATTTCTCTACCCCAAGCTACTCGTTCCTTCCAACTAGACTTATAAACCCAACCTATGTCACCCCATAATTTTATTCATATCCAAATATCTCCTATAGGCCTCTTATATACTCAACCAAAGTCATATCATATGGAAACACAATGACAGGGAGATCCCAATTTATTTAAGTGTTAGAGATCACATATTCTAATCATAGGAGGCCTAAAACAATCCTACTTAATCTACCCAGGAAAACTAAGCTTCCCTAACCCCTCTCCTAAAAACATACAGTTATACTAGTATAAAATCTCATAAATAGACATTCATATTAGTTTATATCATGGTTGAAACGTTCCTAGAACATAAATTTAACCCATAATCGAGCTCTATTAATCCTCATCCAATCCCACTAAGCCTCATACACGCTCATGTAAACCTATCTCATTTCAATACTCACACATAATTAATTATTAAAATTTTTAATTAATTATTATATTTAATCTAAATATGCTTAATAACATGAAAAATCATTAGAGGCCATCCACTTACCAAACCTTTGAGTAATGGGGTGCGATTCACTCTCAACACCCATATGAACTTAATCTGTTAAAAATCCCAAATTCGTATTCCCATTACATTAGCTAATTTCATAATTATGATCTAAAAACATTAATAAAAATCATGTGTAGAAATACCTTCATCGAAAAATCATGAAACGACACGTATATATTGCCTCTAGTAAGCCTCTAACCATGAAAAATGAAGGCCCCATCATAATCCGATGATTTTACCATCCTCTAGTGAAATTGTCAAAAAATCCTAGCCAAAATAAGAATAAAATTAGGGATGACAACAAGGAAACACGAACATAGGAATGGAAATAGCCATAATCACTACAAAAAGTCCACTGAAACCCACCACACATAAAAGGGAATCAAAGTAAGCAGAGTGATAGATTATTTTACCCTCTTATGCATGACTTATCCTAAAATTCAATGGATAATGGTGTTGGACTGTAAATGGGCCATCCCAATTTATTTAAAATCACATAAACACCTTTCATGATGTGAACTATGGTTCAAGCCCTGAAATAATTTTGAATAAGACCACACCCATTAGTCATTTAATCTTCATACCATAAAAACACCATATGAATCTCATTCAATGTGTGAACCCCCATTCAAATTAGAAAAGGGATACTGCTACATTTATTCAATAGCATGACCACCCAACCACTACTCCGACCTACTTCTAAACCCCCAAGGCCTACACTTAGCATAATACCACATCCAAAACCATCATATATGTAAATTTAATCATTCATATTCCATGTACGAGTCCTGGTTCTCAAACTAGATCCCTCATTAAAAAAAATCTTAAAATCCCCAGAGGATTCACAAACCATAATAGTGAGGTTTATTACAAACTACACACTATAAATTTTCTCATCTTATGAAGTAACAGTTATCCTTCAACCACATCTCCAAACCTACCGTGGTTTCTAATTCACTGATAACTTATTGCATACTACTTTTGAATGATAGAGGTACATTGTATACCCAAATCCAAAAACTAAAGAACATTATTCACTAGAGGATGAGATGGCTTCCCACTAATTGAATTAACACTGAGATGGTGATCTCCACACTCATCTTTCCCAACACACCAAAAAATTTTCGACTACTTTATACCAAATCATATGTTGGTACCCTTAATATTAATCCACTCCTGATAACCAATTCTAATCGATGGATCTCCCCACTATAGGAATAATATACCAAATGTATTTTCCTACAGTTCACTATCCTTTTAATTATATTTCAAACAATTATCTAGATGATGTTTCAACATCATCAAATCTAATCATGTAAAAAACACCATTCAGACCTCATCTGGATAGATTTCTCTAGAAATGATTAGTTTCACTCATCGACGTGGCCTCTCATTTCCCAGTCATTATGTCATTATTCATGAAGGAATAAATATATCATCAAAACAAAAACATCAACGTACAATCATATCTCTTAGTTTAATTTTATAATTGGATCTCTAACCACCTTGTCTTGTAGTTATGTCTCACCAGAGCACTACTGCACCACCAATTTGAATCAATCTCAGATCACTCATAAGTATTCACATGTTTTATTCCAATTCACTGAATTTTAAAAACACTACACATAATTTCAAATATGGTATTACCATATAAATATATATAATTGTGTCTTACTACATAAGGGTATCATTATTATATATAAATTATCTACTGATCAATATCATTGTTTCAAAGATCCATCAAACGTGATGGGGTTTCACCTATGGATGATATGATTCTATCCACTATAGGAGTATCATTATCATCACCTCACCAAAAAAAATGAAAAATTTATATACCTCATACATAGTTCATTACCACATTCAGTGAAAGGACATAACCAACCTGGTCAAACATGAGCACCAATGATAACTACCCACACTGCCCATCCCCAATCTACTAGGAATGACATTCTCCAATGGCCAATGGTGCACTCTCCACTTTATTAATTTTTTTAATCTACACCTTCAGCACTAACCACAATGGGTACTGACACCATACATCCATGAAAATTCATTCCAAGGCCTTGGCTCAGATCAATCATACCTTGGTAGCATGATCCTTCATCGATGTCACCTCCCACCACCTAGGTACATCTCTTGACTCAATAAACATCAAGAATCTATGCCTATGAGAATCTCACTATGCACTAAACTATATCACTACTTGAGTTTATGTATAACCTAAAAATTAACAAAGGAACTAAACATGATCCATTCATTGATACACAACTCAAATGAGCACCACACATACTTGGCGAACTCCTTCCCTCAAACACTGTTATTTTCTCATAAATACTCACCCAAGATCATTATATTCCACCAATGGTAGAGAGATCCATCAATAAACCTCTCATAGGTTATCACCACTATCTACCTTGATGTAAACTGTTCCCAATGGTTGAATGATTCTAGACAACCCGATCATACAACTAGACTCACACTCCCATTAATCAAATCTCTTCTATCCTATGATTATATGCCTACACTGCTATCTATTCCCCACAACATGTCATCTTCACCAAATATCCCCAGAAATCTCATCCGTTCAAAGGATAATTATATGACCACCCACCACACATGCATAATTTATAAAGCCACAATCATCCACCCAATATCCCACTGAGCTACCTAAAAGTGAAACTCGAATATTTTTGGATTAGAAACTAACTGGTCCTGACCTCAAAACCCACATTTGATACAAGAAATTATCCAAGTGCATCACATCATAAAATATAATGGCATTCCACTTACCATTCCCCAACAATTAATTTTAATTAAATAGAGTCTCACTAAGAATCTATATGGTTAAAATATATATAGTTTTTTTTGAAAATTTAATTAACTGAATATATATACACATGCTAACTCTTAACCATCCATGGATCAACTATTTGTAATACCATGCATTCATCACATCATTATGAGGGCACCAAATTCAAACGATACCCCTCAGAGGGTCTCTGTACATCTCTTAATAAAGGGGTTTTGTTTCCATCACCAGAGAACCTCCCACAGTACGATCTAAATGATATAACATTGAAATAAACCATAATCTAGTCCAAATTAGTTGAATGAAACCAATCAGCAATATGTGAAAACTGAATATAATATTTTTTAAAACCTTAAACAACTGGACCTCTCATAAAAAAATAACTATATAAAATCACACATATGTATTTTGAATATAATGTTCCAAATATGATGCATGTACATGGGAAAATGGATAACATTCCAAGAATCAAAAATAATAAAAAATAAATTCCAAAACACAAGTACATTACCCAAGGTGAAATCATACAACTATAATAGTGAGAATTAGAATAATAATATTATACTGTAATAACATGGACTTATGAATAGAAAATATATTCTTGATGAAATTGTATGATATTAATAAAAAGATCCAACATATTCTTAATCCAAATATTTTTCATCTCCCAAAATCATAAAACATAAAAAATATCTGATACAATTTTATAATTCCTTGGCCAAAACCACCATTCAGGATGGGGTACCACATGATCTCAAGTGTAATACCCTTTTACCTAGAGCCATCTCACTAGAAGCAATGGAATGATCCATATAATGAGGAGACTATTCAATAAAATATGTGTTCTAAAATAAAATATAAATATTAAAAATCATCCTCAATTTATCATAGTATGAATAATCAATAAATAAATACAGTGTTTTAACAAATAATGATGTCATGAAAATATAAAACTGGTCGCCCATTAGGCTGATCCAATATAAAAAATAAAAAAATAAAAAAAAGAAGAGTCACTGACATAAAAACCAAGACTCATCTTAATCAACTTCCTTAATACCAATTGAGTTATTCCATCATGTTCCTCATCACATTCTTTTCCCTAACCTGAAAAGAAAATATTAGTTCTTCATGTCCTCTAAGATGCTCATGTAGGGTCTGTGCATATATCTATTAAATCTCTCACCAAGCACACATAATATAGATAAAAATATTATTTTTTATGAATGAGGGATAGAAATACAATAAATATACATTCTTTATAATTCATTATGTTCTAAATAGTCTTTCATGACACTTAGTGAGGTACACATGCAATTCAGATCATCAGGTACTGACTAAGAAACCCCAACATAAGAAAACACTTGCTTTAGTGCCTTTAAATAACTATTTTAACAAATTGTGTTACTCTAATATAATTTATTCCCAACCCATACCCAAAAAATCTGGGTATGAAGGAATCCAAACCTCGACCAAATACCCAAAGAGACGGGGCATGGTTATACATTCATATCCCTATAAATTTCCTTATTACTAAACACAAGGTCCATAATGCATGCCTCAAATCATATAACTACCTATAATTATCATGGATATTACTTGAAACAATAATATTAAATGTATATTCTAATTCATTCACATGACCCAACCCACCAAGCGGTCTCTGATCCAATCCTTGTCAAAGAAATCTACATCATTCACGTCCTACATCATACAATGAGCCAACCCTTCAGGTAGTCCTTGACCCAAGACTACTATGGAAAGGTATATATATCACATGACTGAGGCCTCTAAAGTAAAGGTATGATAATCATACGAATGTATATAAATGTAACATTACACATCACTTGTAACCCATCAGACAACTCACCAATTTATCCTAGGGTGCTAGTTACTCGATGTATAACCCCTCATTATAAGACATCTCAAATAACTCAACAAGGTTCCCACTAGGTCTTCTAGAACCACCACGACCTCTTCTATTCAATACTACTTCAATCCTGTCACCCTATGGTGAAACCACATGTAAGAAACTGATTTTTCTCCTAGAGGTACGGGCTTCTTGTTATCTCTTTTCCTTAAGTGTTTTTTAATAAAATATGGAAAATGGGGAGAAATACTAAATTTTGGAACTACACACCTTGTACTTTTCCACACGCCGTGTACTTCTGGACGGGTTGGGATGAGTACACAGGGCGTGTAGCCATGTCGGTGACAAAGGGTGTAGGAACCGACTACATTCCACGTAGTGGTACTTTACATGCCGTGTAGTCAGTCGGAAGGCTAGAAAAGTAAGGCGGTGGAGTAGTCTCCGGCTGGGTGGCAGTACACGTCGTGTACTCAGGAGTACATGCCGTGTAGTCTTGTCTACATGCGAACAGTGCCGCACTGGTGGGGAGCTACCAGATGAACAGTTAAATTAATGGAGTACATGCCGTGTACTTTGTTTTTTCAGCTTAAGACAGTCAGTAGCCTCCTCATTTGGTAGAGGAGGCATTTGAGCCGTTTTGTAGCCAAAGGAGGAGGCCGGACCTTCGAAGATCCGCCGGGTGTTCGTTTGGAATCTGATTCCACTTCGGACGATCACGTTGGAACCGCATGGGTAATCCCTATCTTCTCCTAGAGTGATTCTTACTAATTATTTTCCAAGCGGGAGTTATTTGAGTTTAAGCGGGTTTTGTTCTTCGTCATATCTAGGATGTTGTTGGGCATTTCTAGAGTCGGTGTTGGGGTATAACGTTTGTTGGCGTTTAAGGTAGGTGTATTGGTGTTTAATTTTCCAACTACTGTGTTTTTTGTGCATTTTCGTTCCACGAACCCATGTTGGGGTGTCGTGTGGCTGAGGCCGTTGATATATTTAAATCCTAGAGTTTTATAGGTGATTGAATTGTGATACTAAAAAATGCTGGTTGGGATCGTTGCTTGGATCCGGAACCACCCCGGGGGTGTGTTCCACTGTTTGTCCGTTTGGCCAGGATACCCAAGGGTATGCCTTTAAAGTAGTAATTTTAGAATTTCCTTGAGAGGAATTTCTTATTAAATACTTTTTTACCTGTTGGGAATGGCCCGTTTACCTGTTTAGACTGAGTGCATTGTTGTGATTAGCCTGAGGGTGTGGCTGTTTTAGCCCGAGGGTTGTCGTTATTTTGCCTGAGGGAAACCTTTCATGCTTGAGGGATTGACTTCTATGCCTGAGGGTGACACTTCCTACACCTGAGGGAAACTTCTGTTACGCCTGAGGGAAATAACTGCGGGTTGGATTCTGGATAGCCTGAGGGAGTGGTTCACTATATTATCCCAAGGACAAGATACTGGTTGGCATGAGGGCTTGGTGTTGTTGAGAAAAAATGTTACTAAGTTAAATGGATTAAATGAATAATTAAATGGAAATATAACTGGAAAGTTAGTTACTTTTGAGTTGTACTTATTTTATTGTTTTTTACTACTACACACTTGTTGCATGCTTTACACGTAGTTGGGCACGGGCCTTTGGTGGGTTCCTACTGAGATATATTTCTCACACCCTGTTTGGGTCACACTTTTCGGACCAAACAAATTACGTTGCTACAGGTGTGGAGAGGGGAAAGACTCCCTATACATGTACATCATTGTTTCTAAGGAGTATGAGGGCATGGGACTGAGCCTTGGCTCACTATTCCGCTGCCATCTCTTTTGCTTTGTTTTGCTGTAATATTCTTTTGGTTGTACTATATTGATGTATAACATCTTCTGGATGTTTTCTTTAGACTTCAGACTTGTAGAATCATCAATTATATACTATTGGTTATATCCACTGCTATTGTTTATTTCAATTGTGTATGACTTACTGCTTCTATTGTCCGTTGTATGTTTTATTTAAATTCCGCTGCACTACACTTTGAAAAATAAGGGCATAGTTTCCCCACTATCAGACCTAGGCCCTTGCTGCTAGTCGGAAGCCTCTTGTGTTTCGGGAAATGCGTTTGAGGTAATGTGGCGAACCGAGTTCGGGGCAACCGTTGAGTGGCACACAGAACTGGGGACGTTACAAAGTGGTATCAAATGAGTTCTTTTCTTTGACTTACTATTTGGAGCCGTAGTCAGGTATAGGATGAATGGTAGTTGGTAATAAGCTATGCCCGGGCGTAGCAAACCCGTGTACAGGGAAAAGCCAGTCTAACTCGTATTTTGAAATTTTTCTGATTTTGAAAATTTTACAGTTGATATGATTTCACAGTTGGGTGACACACTTGTATTGTGCTGTTTATATTTTATCTATGGGTTCTATTTGGTTGCAACCTGATGAAATGAGGGTATTCCATCTGATGCATCATTTAGGCACATGCTAGAATCACATTCCATGCTTAGAATCCATGCCATGTAGGTGCATTAGAAAATTTCATGTTGTTGTGATAGTAGTTGTTCTAGAAAAGCATGATGTTGTGATAGCTGCACTGATAAAAATACCTTCTATTTGATAGGGTAATTTTTGTGTAAATTTGTTTATTTAATGGATTCCAAACTTTGGTTTTTGGGGAGTATGGGACCCCTTTTACCGAAATTTTGTGGATCATTGACTTTTTATTAGTTATAACACAGATAAGATGTCAAACTTTGATTCATCGGGAGTATGGGCCCTCACGGGTCGGAATTTGAAACTTAGGTGTTGTTTTTCAGTGTTTTCTAGGTTCCAAGGAAGTTTCTGAGGCATACTATCTGAAAACCCAGTATACACGTTGTGTAGTATTTTTACACACGCTGTTTATGGCCTTCTGTTCTGGAAGAAAAATGAACTTTTTACGTACACGCCGTGTACTCTGAGTACACGCTGTGTAGTCTCTTCCCGTGTCACAAACCATGTGGGCGGCGACATGGGGTAGAGAAGTGCTTCGGTAAAACACGCCGTGTACCAGATATACACGTTGTGTATGAGATATACACGCCATGTAGTATTGACCCGGAGTTTGGCCATGTAACTAACAACACGGGTCGGTGAACTCCTGCACAGAACACGCCTTGTCAATAATGAACACTCCGTGTAGTGTGACCTGGGGACTCGGATGTATAACTAATAACACGGGTCGATGAAACCATTCCTTGATCACGCCGTGTATCTTTGGGGACACGCTGTGTAGTCTTGTCTGAGGACAGACTGTGTGGAATTAGCCGGGTGGCTGGGGAAATGGGGTGATGTACACGCCGTGTGTGGGTGTAACACGCCATGTAGTTTCAAGCCATGTAGTTGGCCGTGTCACAAGTGACACGGGCAGTTATAAAATAACACCATACACGCCGTGTACATTAAGTACACGCCGTGCAGTTTTGTTTAACGGGATTCGTGTGGCTTAGTCGTGTCAAAGGACCCGGGCAGGGGAAGGGAAGTCAAGTACATGCTGTGTAGTCAGTGTACACACCGTGTAGTCTTGTTTTGAAAATTTTGAGACACCTTATTCCCCTTGTTCTATTTGTGGTTTCTTCATTTCAACAATAATAGTCTTTAATCTAAGGCGTGATTTTGACCTTGAAGTGTCATGCCGCCTAGACAACTGCGTGTTGTTTTCCAGGAGAGTGGCGATGACTTTACTCTAGAGATGGTGGGCCATGGGCTACTAGTGGATCCTCCAGCAGAGACAGATGCAACACCAGCTGCTATACCTAACACAGGCATGGAGGCGTAGTTCCATAAAGGCTTTATGTGGTTCATGTAGACCTTTTAGGGAGCACCGCAGGCTGCCACATCTATGGCCGAGCTGACATGTATCTTCCAGTAGCAGCATCTGCCTAGGTTCTCAGGGGATGGCGGACCATAGGCTGCAAAGTCTTGGTTGGGGTCGATGCAAACTATTTTGGAGCATCATGAGATGCCTCCAGGGCGGAGGGTCATGCTCGCGACTTATATGCTGTGTGATTCTGCCAAGAGGTGGTGGGATCTTACCACCCAGTCAGTGCATCACAGGGACATGGCGTGGGAAGACTTTCAGGCAGTCTTTTATGACTTTTTCTTTCTCGAGATGCTGAGGGAAGATAGAGCTCGAGAGTTCATGAATCTATATTAGGGCGCTATGTCAGTGATGGACTATTCTGCTTGTTTTACGGAGTTTCAATGCTTTTCACCCGTGCTGGTGGGTGATGAGACATTGAGAGGCAGATGTTTTGAGGATGGGCTTCGGTATGACATCTGAGCGCTGGTTAATGTCTTCAGGTTGCCTAATTTACATGCAATTGTGAACCAGACGTTGATCACAGAGTGGAACCTGCGGGAATCTAGAGGTGTGGGCTAGGGTGGTTAAGCACCGGTTACTGGTACTTTTTCTGCTGGAAAGAGGAAGAGGAAAATGGAGTTCTCTCAGGGTGGCAGTACCAGCTAGGCAGCTTCTTCAGGTGGACCGATCAGGTGATACCAGTGTGGTAGAGAGGGGCACAAGAGACCGCAGTGTCCACGAGACCCAGTGGAGTGCCGAGCTTGCGGTAAGATGGGTAATTTACAGTGCTTCTGTAGGGGGTTTCTACCGGTGGCTAGTGAGAAGAGTTTTGTGCAGACTCCGTGTGAGGGAACAGGACAAGTGGCTTCTTACGAGTCGGGGAACTGGAATACGTCAGGGCGTGCAGGCAGAGATGATGGCCGTGGCCATGCTAGCCAGACACCAGGATCTCAGAGGCAGCAGGGTGGGACAACTCAGGGTAGCCAGGCTGTGTCATAGGGCCGCGGCATTGGGCAGACATATGCGGTGCAACAGACCCAGCATGAGCAGGATCCCAGACCTTCTACAGTCAGAGTTACTATTTTAGTAGGTTCTGTCTTATCATCTTAACTTTTCGATATGAGTTCTACACATAGTTTCATATCTGTACCCTTTTTGGAGATCCTTGGGCTTTTTGTTTCTACTTCTTCTGTTATCATGACTCTAGACACTCCATTGGGGACTAGAATGGATGGTGTGCGTCAGTTCAGGGAGTTCCCCCTTGAGTTTGGTGTGTGTCACTTCCTTTGGGACCTCTATGTCCTAGATATTACAAGCTATGACGTCATTCTAGGGATGGAATGGTTGGTTCCCTTTTGAGCCATTGTAGAATGCTATCGTCGCAGGGCGTCTTTCACATCACTAGAGGGCGGAGAGTTTCTATACAAGGGCAAATGAGATGTTCAGGTGAGTCAAGATGGATTGGAGCATCATGGGTGAGGTGGAGTCACAGACCATATTTAAATCTTATATTTGGATGACCAGGGGACTTGTCGGGTGGATTTCCCACCTGTTGTTGATCGTTTCAGGGATGTCTTCACAGAAAACTTTTTGGGTCTACCTCCAGAGAGAGAGGTGGATTTCTCCATTGAGATTGTGCTAGGCATAGCACCGGTGTCCATTCCTCCTTATAGGATGGATACACCTAATTTGCAGGAGCTCAAGAGGCAGTTGGAGGAGTTTCAGGAAAAGGGCTTTATCCGACCTAGTACTTCTCCTTGGGGTTCACCAGTCCTTTTTGCGAAGAAGGTGGATGAAACCCTTAGACTTTGCGTAGATTATCATATGCTGAACCAGTTGATGGTTAAGAACCAATATCCCTTACGGAGGATTGATGATCTTTCTGATCAGCTTCATGGTGCACGAGTGTTCTTGAAGATATACCTGAGATCAGGATATCATCAGCTGCGTGTTAGACTATCGGATATACCTCTCACAGCTTTCAGGAGCAGTTATGGTCTATACGAGTATATGGTTATGCCGTTCGGACTCACAAACGCGCCAATGGTTTTCATGGATCTGATGAATTGTGTGTTCCATCCGTATCTTGATTCTTTTGTGGTAGTATTCTTGGATGACATCTTGTTATACTCTCACACTCGACACGACCATGCCACCCATCTTGAGATCATATTGGGTACACTGAGAGAGCATCGACTATATGCTAATCTATCAAAGTGCCACTTTTGGATGGACCAGTTTCACTTCCTCGGTCATATCATCTCTGAGGTAGGAGTTTCAGTAGACCCAGAGAAGGTGAGAGCACTAGTTTCCTGGAAGCATCCTAAGAACGTGTTTGAGATATGAAGTTTCTTAGGACTGGATGGTTACTACAGATGCTTCATATATTATTTCTCTCTCTTAGAAGCACTGTTGACGGGTCAGACTAAGAAGGGTGTGAAGTTCATTTGGTCAGAAGCTTGCGAGATAGCTTTTCAGGACCTAAAAGGAAGGTTGACATAAGCACCCGTCCTGATACGCCCAGAGTAGGGGGAGAGCTATACAGTTTACTGTGATACATCAGTTATTGGGTTGGGAGAAGTGTTGATGCAGGATGATCGAGTTGTTGCGTACGTGTCTCAGCAGTTGAGGCCACATGAGAGGAATTACCCGACGCACGATCTCGAGTTGGAAAAAGTTGTTCATGCGTTGCGCTGGTGGAGTCATTATCTATTGGGAGAGAATTTAGCGGTTTTCACCGACCACAAAATCCTCAAGTACATATTTACACCGCGTGACCTGAATCTGAGGCAGCGAAGGTGGGTCGGGTACCTACAGTCCTTCGATTTTGAGATTTCCAATACACCTGGTAAAGGTAATGCAGTAGCTGATGCACTCAGCAGGAAGACTCAGATACAGGCAGTGCAAGAGGCCAGTGGTGAGTGGCAGATCATGGATTTGTTCTCTGAAATGCATCTGGAGGTGCACGACAGTCAGGGGAAGACTTACCTTTCCTCTTTAGCTGTGACTTCTACCCTCATGGACATAGTGAGGATGAGGCAGCTATCAGATCTAGAAGGCCTAGTTCTACAGGAGTCGGTGGTAAGTGAGGATCCTCCTCATGGTTGGACGATAGGAGATGATGAGGTTTTTCATTTCCATGGACGATTATGGGTTCCAGGGGATATACGCGAGGAGATGATGCGAGAGTTTCATGTTTTAGCTTGGGTAGTTCATCCCGGGGTTACCAAGATGTATCGTGACTTGAGACGTCAGTACTGGTGGCCGGGTATGAAGAGAGATGTAGCTAGCTTTGTTATGAGATGTTCCACCTATTAGTAGGTGAAGGCGGAGAATCAGAGACCAGATGGACTGTTATAATAGTTATCCATTCCGGAGTGGAAATGGGTGGATGTCGCGATGGATTTCATGAATGGTTTGCAGAGGTCACCTCATGGAAATGATGTCGTGTGGGTTGTTGAGGACAGACTCACGAAGGTAGCTCACTTCTTTACAATCAAGTAGAGCTTCGGTGTTGACGAGCTCAGAAGGCAATAAATCTGAGAGATCGTACGTCTTCATGGGGTCCCTTGTTCTATCATTTCAGATAGGGACACCCGTTTCACGTCTCGTTTCTGGCAGAGTTTTTTGTGGGCGTTGGGTACACAGGTGCTTCTGAGCACAGCTTACCACCCTCAGACAGATGGCCAGTCTGAGCATTCGATACAGGTGCTAGAGGACATGCTGCGTGCATGCGTCCTGGACTTTGGGGGATCTTGGGAGAAGCATATACCCTTAGTAGAGTTTTCCTATAAAAATAGCTTCCAGGAGACTATTGAGATGGCACCATACAAGGCTTTATACGGTAGGCCATACCGATCACCTTTGTGATGGATAGAGGCAGGTGAGGCAGCTTTACTGGGGCCACAGCTCGTATAGGAGACTTCTGAGCAGGTCCAGTTGATTCAGAAGCGAATGGATACCACGCAGTCTCATCAGATGTCTTATACTGATCGCCGCAGATGACCTTTGGAGTTCGTGGTTGGGGATCAGGTTTTCTTGAGTGTTTCGCCGAGGCTGGGACACAAGCGGATCAAGAGACAGGGTAAACTTTCACCACGGTATGTGGGACCATTTGAGATTCTGGAGAGGATCGGGCTGGTTGCTTATCGGTTGCGGTTACCGCAGTGGTACCGAGCCATCCACGACGTCTTCCACGTATCTCAGTTGCATCGCTATCATTCAGACTCGTCTCACATATTTCAGCCCAAAGAGGTTGATCTGGAGGAAGATGCGTCCATTGAGGAGCATCTGATTCGTATCGTTGACAGGAGCACGAAGGTTCTTCGAGGCCGATCAGTTCCTCTCGTACGGGTTCTATGGCGGCATGGCCGAGTGCAGGACGAAACCTGGGAGCGGGAGAACGATGTACGTGCTCAGTGGCCGGAGATATTCACGGCTATATCTTCTCCACCCTTAGAAGGGAAATTCGGGGAAGAATTTCTATAAGGGGGGAAGTTTGTAAGGACCTGGTTTTTCTCCTAGAGGTATGGGATTATTATTTTCTCTTTTCCTTAAGTGTTTTTAAATAAAATATGGAAAATTGGGAGAAATCCTAAATTTTGGAACTACAGGCCGTGTACTTTTCCACACGTCGTGTACTTCTGGCCGTGTTGGGATGAGTACACAGGGCATGTAGCCATGTCGGCGACAAAGGGTGTAGGAACTGAATACATGCCGTGTAGTGGTCTTTTACACGCCGTGTAGTTAGTCGGCAGGCCAGAACAGTAAGGCGATGGAGTAGCCACTAGTTGGGTGGCAGTACACGCCGTGTAATCAGGAGTACATGTAGTGTAGTCTTGTCGGAAGACGAATAATGCCACGCTGGCGGGGAGCCGCTATATGAATAGTTAAATGAAAGGAGTACATGCCGTGTACAGGGAAGTACAGGCCGTGTACTTTGTTTTTAAGGCTTAAACCAGGCACTATCCTCCTCATTTGGCAGAGGAGGCATTTGAGCCATTTTGGAGCTAAAGGAGGAGGCCAAACCTTTGAAGATAAGCCCAGTGTTTTTCTGGAATCCGATACCACTTCGGACGATGAAGTTGGAACTTCACGGGTAAGCCCTCTTTTCTCCTAGAGTGATTCTTACCAATTATTTCCCTAGAGGGAGTTATTTGAGGTTAAGAGGGTTTTCTTCTTTGTCAGATCTACGCTGTTGTTGGGCGTTTCTGGAATCGGTGTTCGGGTATAACGTTCGTTGGCGTTTATGGTAGGTGGCTTGGTGTTTAGTTTTTCAACTATTATGTGTTTTGTGAAATTTTGTGCCAGGAACCTGCTTTGGGGTGTTGTGTGGCTGAGGCCGTTGATATATTTAATTCCTATAATTGTGTAGGTGATTAAATTGTGATTCTAAAAAAATGCTGTTTGGGATCGTTGCTTGGATCCGGAACCACCCCGAGGGTGTGTTCCACTGTTTAGCCATTTGGCCAGGATACCCCAGGGTATTCCTTTAAATTAGTAATTATAGAATTGCCTTGAGAGGAATTACTTGTTTACTGCTTGTTTTCCTTTTGGGAATGGCCCGTTTACCTGTTTAGCCTGAGGGCCTTGTTGTGATTAGCCTGAGGGCGTGACTGTTTCAGCTCGATGGCTATCATTATTTCGCCTGAGGGAAACCTTTCATGCCTAAGGGCTTGATATCTATGCCTGAGGGTGACACTTCCTATACCAAAGGGAAACTTCTATTACACCTGAGGGAAATACCTACGGGTTAGATTCTGGATATCCTGAGGGCGTGGTTCACTATATTAGCCCGAGGGCAAGATACTGGTCGGCCTGAGGGCTTGGTGCTGTTGAGAAAAAAATGTTACTAAGTTAAATGGATTAAATGAAAAATTAAATGGCAATATACTTGGTAAGTTAGTTACTTTTGAGTACTGCTTAGTGTATTTCTTTTTACTAATGCACATTTATTCCATGCTTTACACGTAGTTGGGCATAGACTTTTTCTAGGTGCCTACTGAGATATATTTCTCACACCCTGTTTGGGTCACGCTTTCTGGACCAAACAGATTACATTGCTACAGGTGTGGATAGGGGAAAGAGTCCCTATAAAGGGACATGATTGTTTGTGAGGAGTATGAGGGCATGGGACTGAGCCTAGGCTCGCGATGCCGCTGCTAGATGTTTTGCTTTGTTTTGATGTACTCTACTTTTTGTTGTACTATATTGATGTATAACATGTTCTGGCTATTTTATTAAGACTTGATACATGTAGAATCATCATTTATATACTGTTGGTTATATCCACTGCTGTTGTTTATTTCAGTTAGTATGATTTACTACTTCTCCTCTTCGTTGTATGTTTTATTTAAATTCCGTTGGGCTAAACTTTGACAAATGAGGGCATAGTTTCCCCACTATCAGACCTACGCCCTCGCTGCTAGTCGATAGCCTATGGAATTTGGGAAAATGTTCCTGAGGTCACGTGGCGAACCGGGTTCAGGGCACCCATTGAGTGGCACCCAGAACCGGGACGTTACACCACAACCATTTTGATCTGTTGACCATGACCCCAAGGTCCAATCCACCCTCACCAAACCATTTTTCACTCCTATTCCCACTACCTATAGACCTTACCAAGAAATTTCATTTTGCCAAACCCAAGACTAAATACATAGGGTCTAATTCCTACACAAAACCCCCTTGGTATTCTGATAAGAATTTCTAGGAAACTTCCATGAACCTCATCTGGGTTTCATCATAAATATGCTATGGGAGATCACTAAACGTATCACCCAATTGAAATTATTCTATATCAAAAATATCATGTCCAATATATTTTTATTCTCTAATAACAAACCAAGAATCACCTCCATAATAAATAGGTATATCCTCATCACTTTCATGATGTTTGACGGTCTTATCCAACATTCCATAGGCCCAAGCCTCAAATGACCATCCAATAGCCCTAGGAACCCATCATAGGCCATCAGGTATTCCTGATGAAATCCAGTGACATCCAAAATTTCTCTTTTCTACTCATTTGAATCCATATACCTTTGGATTCATTGTCTTAAGGTGATCCCAATTTACCTAAATACTAAAGTTAACATATACTAACCATAAGAGGATTAAAAAAATTCCACTTAATCTACTTCAGGGATCTATTATCCCCCAACCCATGTCCAATCCTATGAAATTATGTTGGCTTTCACACTCATAAATATATATGAAAATGGGGTTGTATCATTAGGGACACCTAACCTTAATATGGAATTAACCCCTTTATGAGATCCATTTATCCTTTTCCAAGCCCATATCGGCTCATCCACAGTACTAAAAACCAATAGCATACCAAGTGTCAAACATAAAAAATTATAAAAATTTATAATTAATTATTGAATTTAATATAATTATTGATAAATTATTAAGAACTCATCAGGTTCCACCCACTTGTTAAAACCTCAAGTAATGGGTTTTATTCTAGTTTAGAAATGTTCAAGGACCTAAGCCACATAAAATCTACAATTTATACCCCCCATTACAATGAATTTTTTTATTAAACTTCACTAAAAGGATAATAAAGATAATATATTATTGTACATTCACTAAAATAGAATATAGTATTATAATGAAATCACCTCAAGTCCTCCTATAGACAGCTTATATAAAACCCCCATAACAATTAGATGATTTCATGATGTTTGGGTGAAATCATCTTCAAACCATAACTAGAATTGAACAAGAATTAGGGTTAGTAATAAAGAAAAAATAAACGAGGGAGAAAATTAACTATAATCACATGAAAATTCCATCAAGAACTCCCCATAATAAGTGTAATTGAAGAGACAGAAGAGATGACTAATTTTACCCACTCTTGTGTGTCTCATCCAAAAATAAAAATATGAATGTGGAGGCCTCCTAAAAGGGACATTACCCATTTTTAATTCCAATTAACACCTTTTATATCTTGAACTATGGTTCACATTGTAAAATCTTCAGGTAGAGGGCTTCACAACCTCTATAACCCTCTTTCACACAATGAACACAATATATAAAAAAATTAATGAAGTAAAGACTATTTAAAATAATGGAAGTTATTCTTTTATAGTTTTTTAGTATTCCAACCACCTGAACCGTAAAATAATATCCTCCCAAAACCCCAATGCCCCCACTGATTCTCTGCACATGTCCAAAAAAATCATTTGAGAATATTTAAATGTTGATATTCCGAGTCTGAGTCCCAATTCTCAAACTATATCCATTATCAAACCAAAAGTTCAAATTCTATTGGGAATTAAAAACACTTATTTACATGGGTCATTATAAAATATCAAAAATATTGCATATTGTCCCAAAGAAGCTACGGTAATACACATACAACATCTCCTCATGAAATAACTCCAAATATAGTAACCTATATCCAATTTATATTTTATTACATTTTAATAAGATACAAGGTATCTCATTGTGAAGGATAAATTATTTTAGTAGTATTGAAGAAATTGATAGATACATGATTCCCATCTTATAAGTGAAAAAATATAAAACATTACAAAAAAATTAATATCCTTGAAACTCATTTAAATATTTATTCTTTATATATTTGGGAAAATAAGTAAATAAGGGTGATATTAAATTCTCATTAAGGTTTATGTACAATTGAATCGATTATGAGTAAATATGGCATAAAAAATTTTGAAATTGAAACACTGAAAAACATTCAATTTTATGAATAAATTGGACATAAAACGAATCCATGGATAATATCAAATGAAATAACCTCATTGATAATAATAAACAGATTCCAAATGAAGTAAATACATAATTTTGGATTTTAGGATCTTAAAAATCATGATATATTTACTTCTAAGACCATATTCCAAGATTGCTTAAACAATGAGATGGATTTCACCAAAAGCCTATTTAATAATGTTAACCATTGGGTTTCTGTTAAGAGAACCATCAATGCATCATGGGGCTGTATAATTCTGGCCCTACCAATCACTATATGTTCAATGAATTCCTTATATATTAATTGATAAATATAATTCATATAAAGTATATATTATCAAAAAATCTATGTATTGAGTAAATAATATAAAATATCAATACTTCCCCAATCAATCAAATGACTTTCATGGTAAAACACCATAGTTTTAAATGGTATATAGTTTATGAAATAAGAATATTCATTATTCAAATAATATAGATAATTAAGAGAAATTTAATGTATAAAGACAGATGATCATAAGAAAGTGAATGTATCAAGATAATGTTAATGACTACAAAACTAATCAAGAGATGAGAGACGACCATTAGAAAAGTATATTTCAATGTAAAATCAATTATTTTAAATAAAATAATATAAAATAATTGTAACATTTAAAATAATTTTTTATAATGTGTTTTATTTATTAAATCATTAAAATATTATAAAAAAAACTAAAGTGTTTAATATAGTTATGGTTTTGTGAAAGTCAATTAAAACCTAATAAGTTAACGAGAAAACATTCCTTTTGAATTTTTATTTAGAAAGATGAAAATGTAACTTTCGTAAAACATTATAATGATCCATTTAAAAAAATTTAAAGTTTCAATTATAATGTAAAATTTCATTAATAAATAATTTGAGTAATTAAAAGTTACTTTTTAAAACAATTTGAAAAATATGGACATGGAATAAAATATACCTGATAAAAAGAGAAACATGTTTTTATTTTCTTTATGATGTTTCTTTGCTTGGTTCATGTGTTGAATATATGATAATTAAGAATAAAAATATATAATTATTAAATATATAGTGTATAAGAAAAATATAATCAATTTATTATGAAAATACTATAATACAACATTAATAAAAATATAAGCAATAAAAAAATGAGATTGTAACATAATTTCCTAACTCCTTGGAATCTTATTAATTATAACCACATGAAAGGGTAACTTGGGCGAAAATGTTTATTATAATGAATAAATATATATTTAATTTAAAAACATTAAAGGGTTAGCATTTGTAGAACATAAAATTAAAATGTTTTATAACTCTAAATATGTTTCCATGGAGTGAAAATTGAAATGAAATACTGTACCGCATGCTTCCACTTAGTCAAACAAGATTTACCCTATAATTTAATAGTTCTAAAAAAGTTATTAATTAATGAAATAAACAAATTCATATTAATAACATCATATATGATCGTATTGTAATATCTTATCACCCATTCATTAACAATCTTTCACTATTATCATTGTTTCGGGTGTTAACAACATTGTTTTCCACAAACATGTCTCATAATAGATGTTCTGATACTTATACATTGATTATAGTTCCATAATCTCTAGAATATTAATCATGGTATAAATATCATATATATCCATTATATATATTTATTCACATTCATCTATAAAAAATTATAGATAGAAAAATGAATTACACCATTTATGGAGACGATAAGAAGAACTTATGTATGAACGATGTTTTCACTTTTCGATGGATAGAAAAAAAAGAAATGAATATAATAATAAAAATTCAGATAATAATTTACTTATCAAATATATTAATTTAATATATTATTATTAGAATCCGTGTAAATGGAAACAAAAAAATAATTAGATCGCTTCATAGAGGTGGTAGTCCACACATATGCACAAGCGACATCATTGTTTTCCAATGGATAAGAACATAATAAGGTAGAAAAAATATTATAACTCCATAAATATTATTATTTAATAAATATATATATATATATATATATATATATTCATTAGTTCCATCATTATAACCATCCATTTAATATGGTGATTAAAAATGAATTACACGGCTACGTGGGGATGTTATGTCATGCATATGAACTAGCAATGTTTTCGCTTTCCGTATGATAGAAAATATATGGAAGAGAGATGTAAAATATTAATAATAACATATAATAATATTTATAATATTTTACTCATTATTTTATAAGGTATAACGTTTATTTAGAAGAGGTATAAGAAAAAATAAAATTGAAAATGCTTGATTATGATTTATGCCTCTTCGTTGAGAAACCTATTTTGGATTAAACATTAGTCTTTGAAGGGATATTATTTCAAAAAGAAAATAAGATCTATGATATGATGAATGAATCTAGGAAGGTATTATTTTAGCTCATGCAAAATCTATAAGGCTTAAAATATGTGAGGAAGAGTGGAGAATAGGTTACCTTTTACAAGTGACGGGACAAACACTATTGGAACTACTTAAAGTATTACATTAATATAATTTAATTTTCATGAAAAATGAATAAAATTTTAAAAATTTTCTGATAAGATAATTATTAGTCTAAAGAGTATCATCTAGTACAAATTTGGTAGGTTTTGTTTATGTTTTTACCCTTATCTCGTAGTCTTAGCTCCCCGTTAACCCATTTGATAATTACCACAAAATAAAAGTATTTTATCCTTCCAGGGTCAAGAATATTATTCTAAATGGAAAATTAACCCATAAATGGACAATTTATGATTTTTTTAAACCATATAAAATTCAATTGGATGAATATATCATTTAAATGAGTTTTAAATCAATTATTATTTATTATTGATTATAAAATATCATCATTGTCATTTTTGGAAATGTATGTTTAATATGACCCTGAAAACAACATGATGGTAATGGAGTTCAAATATAAACCATTAAAACATACCTAATATGTTATATTTATTTATAAAATTCATGGGAGGTAATAATTCTTCAAAATTTTATTACTTTTAATATTTACAAAATCATGAATTTTATTTATCAATTAAATGAATAAATATTGTGTTGGCGTTGCATAATCATTTAGGCTAATTATTCAATAACGAAAATTAAAAAACCCTTACGAAGACAAGAATACTTAATTAATTTTTACAATTAACATATGTTTTTTTTATCCCTATCACAAAATTATATAGATTTTAAATGAACGAAAGTTGCATCTTTGACATTACATTTTAATTAAATTTTATAAAGATCAAAATCATAGACAAATGGAAAAAAGTAATATTTTGGAAATTGAGACGATTATGGAAAAAATAGAATCATAAAATGACATTAATTCTAGTCCTGGGTTTATTTATAATGCCTTGTCAAATAATTTTTAACCGTAATTACCCGATTTACCATATACCAAGGAGATATATTTTACCATGGTTACTATTGAAAACACAAAAAAAATAAAAGAGATATATTTGTCAAATATAAACTAGTTGATTAAAAAATGGTATCATTTTTCCAATATTAATTTTCAAGATGGAGAATAAATTAATTTTATTATAAATTTGTAAAACTCAATGAAAAATAGTTTTAAATAAAAATCATTTTCATTCATAAAAATTAAGATATAAAAAAACCATGAAAATAATATAATAAATTATGTTAAATAATATTAATAATATTTAAATTTAATAAAAAATAAAAATACAATGTTACATTTTAATTACTTAATTTATTGAAAATAATTTACTTTTTTTGAAAAGTCGATATTTTAATTATTCACTTAAAAATCAATAATCTCAAAAGATTTGAAAATTGTACACTTGGAGTAAATGTTTTTATGATGATTTAAAAAATGAAATTAATTTATGAAATTTTAATTTATAAGATTTGATAATTTAGTTTCCAATCAAATTTCCAAATAAAACCATGTGTATTGTGATAATTTTTTCAAAATAAATAATTAGTATAATTTAAGGTTGAGTGTTACATTATCCCCCCTTTAAAAAATTTAATGCTTGAAATTTTTAAGATGTCACATCATGAAGATATTTGGTTTTTTCTTATTCATAATTCCATCCAGTTCCCATGTTGCCTCTTCTATCATTTGATTTATTCAAAGTATCGTTTCCAGCTGAGTTGTCAGATTCTCCACACATGTTCTCTAGTATCCAAAATCATGATAGGAAATTCACAATAAGAAAAATCAGGTTCCAGATATATTTTTTAGGGAATATCACTTAAGTAGGATTATGAATGTACAAACACAATTAAAATATTTGGAATGCATCATGACCTTTTATATTACTTAGGTGTAATTGAAAAATGGTAATCCATAGATCAAATTATTTTTAATAATTTCAAAAGGTCTAATGTACCTTGGGATAAGATTCCCTCTGTTACCAAAAATTATAACACCGTTACATGGATGTAATTTAAAAAAAAATTAGTCTCCCACTTGAAAGTAAAAAATCATTCCTTTGGTTATAATCATAGCTTTTTTTCATTATTTGATATACATTAATTTTTTAATAGTATTTACCTTAATTATTTACTCTTCAACATGTTCTGGTCTTATAAGGTTTCTTTCACGGATTTCATCCCAAAAAGTTTTAGTATGAGAATTTTTTACATATAATAGTTTATATGGTGTCATTTGAATACTTTACAAGAATTTATTGTTATAAGAAAACTCTAACAAAGGTAAATAATAATTACACATACCTTTAATGTCATGTGATCATGACATAAACATGTCTTGTCACGACCTGTCCCCCAAGGCCCGTGTCGTAACTATCCCAGGCCCACCTTCCATAGGCCAGGGGCTGGCGACTAGCAACAAACGTGTAAATCCCAATAATTGGGAAGGCATTGCCTTTATAAAAGTAAACAAACACCACCGAGTACAAGCGAAAGTAATACACTACGAACAAAAGAATGTGATGAAAAGTAAATGGGCCAGAATACAAACCCAACTGAAAGTACAACTACAATATAATGAATGTACAATAGAAAAGACAAGCATCTGGAAGAATAGAAGCAGCTCCTGGGTCGTCCACCTTGGATCCTACTTGAAGGGTAGGTACAGATAGCGTAGCTCCTGGATCATCCACCACGGATCCTACATGAAGGGTAGGTATAGATAGCGCAACTCCTGGATCGTCCATCACAGATCCTACCTGAAGGGTAGGTACAGAGAGACTCCACCATGCTCTCGCCCGTCAACCTCCTCCGAGTATCATCTCATCGTGAAGTCCACCTCCGGATACTGACTTGTCGTGAGGTCCACCTCCGAGTACCGTCCTGTCCTCGAACACTCAGCATCTGTCAGTGTTGTCCGTCGTCTGCATCCAACACAATGAGGTGTGGGAATAGCCCGTGTAGGGGTGAGTATAACGATACTCATGAGGGACCCCGAGACCCTCAAGGTCTCTCTAAATCCAACAAGGATAACCACAAAGAAAAATCTCAATAGATAACCCTTACTTAGGTATAAGACCATACTTATATCTATGTTATCATGTAACCCATCTCAATCATGAGGAAACACAAAGGTTATGAAATCAACGGATAACCACTACTTAGTTATATGCCCATACATATACATAAGTTATCAAGTGACCCATCTCAATAATGAGGTAAACACATAGGTCATAGACTCATCTCAAACTAGGATTTTCATTATCGAAACCATAACTGCTGAAGAGCTCCGTCTCTGATGAGTACAGTGATCCTATCATGACTCCGAGGTACTTATCACTAACCTAAGACTGCTGAGGTACTCCTCCTGTCGAGTACCGCGAGTCTGTTGCCAACTACCGGGCGCTCCGTCTGCAGAGGGTCTGTCGCCAAATACCGGGTGCTCTCCCTAATTGCCTACAGAGGTTGTCCTCCTTTCGAGTACCATAGGTCTGTGGCCAACTACCAGGCACTCCATCTGCTATGGGCATGTCGCCAAATACCGGGCACTCCGTCCACTGGGCTAGTCGACTCACTCCATGTCGAGTCGGTCAAGCAGTCATCAGGTCTCAGCTGGCTACACGGTCTCCGTACTCCATTCAATCATCTCTGGGAGGGTCTAGTCCATGAGCTATAGGTCGATACTCCATGTATCACAAAGTTACACGAAGAAGTATCTCAAATAATCGCCTCGTCAAAGAGGTCTCAACGCAACAGACGGCACGTCAATCGCACGCCCGGTCTGTGAGTTATTAGCCTTTTCGTCCCAGGGGCCCGGTTGGTTTTGTGTGAGAACCAACTCGGCCGTATCTCAACATTAACCCAAACTCTCATAGGGTATACTCATAGGGATCGTTTCTCAACGTGATCACCAAAGCCGCTGACGGTTTTTCAAACGGACGTCCGGTCTGAAAGTTATCATCTTTTCCGTTCTAGGGGCCCGGTTGGATTTTGGGTTCCATCAAACCTGGACACTATCCAACTGCATCCAAACCTCAGGCGAATTATGCCAAAAGTTTCATCTCATCAAGAGGAATCCAACAAAGTTTATGGCAAGTGAATTAGACGTCTGGAGCTCAAGTTATAAGTGTTTCCGCTCCGAGGGCCCGGTTGGTTTTGTGTTCGAACCAACCCGGCCATACCCCATGTTCTCCGAAACATTGATTGTAATATGCATAAACAACCGCCTCGATCCAAGGATCGCTACGCAACTAACGGTGTGTCAATCAGAGGTCCGTAGCCCGTGTTATGAGCAAAAGAATGAACCTGTCCGGTTGTAGGGGGTTTTGGGCCCGGACCGACCCGGCCCGAGACCCCCTGGGTCGCCCCGGCCCGGGGGGCGTGGCCCGGCCCGGGGGGCATGGCCCGGCCTGGTCGGCACGGCCCGGCCCCGCCTGGGCGGCCGGTTGGCCTGGCGCTAGCGCGACACCCACGAGGCCAGCGAAGGGCGGCGGGGGGGGGGGGGGGGGGGGGGGGGTGTCGTCCCCCCTCGGTTGACCATAACGGCGCTGCAATTAAGCCGTGCCTCCCCCTAACCTAGAATGGATTACCCATTCCAGTACGTCGTGGCTCAGCCGCAGCGGTCTCCTCCGGCGGCGCGCCACTGCCGTTGGTTTCCGCCGCTTTCCGTGGACCACCGGACATGCTCTGGTGGTCCGTTTCACCCACCGTCTTCGACAGTGGTCATCTCGGGTCCTTTACTTCACTACGGAATCATCAAATCACCTCTACGGCCCGTTCCGTCATCGCTCGTCGATCCACACACCAATAAAAAAACTGCGGAGTCTTCGAATCGCCTCTGCGGCCCCGACTCTGGCTGCGGTTTTGTTCGGCCTCAACGGCGCAGCACGACGGCATCGCGGTTCTTTGCCGCATTATTCTTGTTTCCGCACGGTTCCGTTGCACCACACGCCTTTGTTGATGCCGCAAAAAACACAACATCGAAGGGGGAGGAGAGTCGGCCGTGTTCGTGCAGTCCGACCTCCTCCTGTTATAATTAAAATAGGCGGTGTATGAATAATACGATGAACGGTAAGGAAATTATTAATGAACAAGAAATTTACCCCTACTTGGATATTTGATGTCAGACGTTATACGTCACGGACAACAGCATCGCGAGGGTTGGATGTAGATTCCGTGGACGTCGGGGTGTGTCCATGGAGGAAACGATGTCTCCTCACTTGTTGATGAGATGATAAAGGATGGTACGTTTTCATTGGTGATGATCACCGTGGTCGGCGACTTCTCCCTTGTCATGGAGGAAGAATAGGATGAAGAACCATGATTGCCGAGTCGATGTTCTTCGTCGGAGCCTTGGCATTCATCGCGAAGAAGATGAAGTTCTTCAAATGTGAAGAACACTCCCTCTCTCAGCACAATGAAGTAGACAAAATAAAATAAGGCCTTTGCCCTATTTTATTACTTTTGTATACATTTTTAAAATTCAAAAACCTTAACTCACTTAATTTATTAGTCTTAAATTGACAAAAATAAAGGTGAGATAGGTTGGCATGCATTTATGGGGAAAAGAGGTAGCCACAACATTAATTACAAGGAAGATATTATGAGGAGTTTCAAGGGGTTATAGGGAATGTGAAATGGTGGGGGCTCGTGTGGACCCCACCAATCTTTTATTCTCCCAAGGGAAGTTAGAAACCCAAATTCCACAAAATAGATAGAACTACTAAGAAGAAAATTAAATTTGGTTTCACAAATTCTATTTTTATTCATTACTTAACCCATTATTTTAATAACCACACCCGAGAAAACGCAACTCCGGAATAGGTGTTCCTAATCCAATACTGGCAATGCGGTTTCATCGGTGCCCTCAGATTTCTATTCTAAGCACCATTTCAAAAGTTAGAAAAACCTGCTCATTCGTTCACTGAATATACCCGAGCTAAACATCGGAAATTGATTTCGGGTACACTGGGCCTCGGAATCAGGTGCCATCAGAAACTGCATTTTTTTAAAATCCTATAGAAATTAAGAAAAAAAATTTCCTTGAAATTTCTATGTCATTACATGTCTTCTAATGTTTAAATAGTTTTTTCTGACTAAAAATTATTTTTAGGATGATAGGAGGTACTCAATTGAATCTTAGAATTGACATCTTTATGAATAATTTACAACAATTTCATTATAAATCATGGATCATGATCATATACAATTGAAATGGGTACACCATGAAGTCTTTAAACCTCATTAATATAGATTAGTGCAAGGAGATTAAGTGGAAAATCATCTCTTATAGTGAGGAAATGTTCATATTTGGTAAGGCGGTCAAAAGTCACACATATTGCATCATTCATTCTTGGAGTATTTGGCAATCCAGTGAAACAATCTATAGTAATTTCATCTCATTTCCACATTGAAATTTATAGAGGTTTCTTGAATCCTCTAGGATTATGTCTCTCAACCTTCACCTGTTAAAAATAAAACATCTTTAAACAAAATTTTCAATTTACCTCCTCATATTTTCAGACAAAAAATGTCCTATCCAATCGTTCTACATTCTGGTACTATAATGATGTATTGAGAAATCAGATCTATTAGCTTTTTCTGATAATTATCATTTTATCTTAGATATAGGTGGAACACAAGAACACTTTAAAAATTTCAAAACACTAGTTTCATATAAAAAAATATAATAATCCAATGAAACTACATACCCCAACTAGGATAACTGGTGTATACCATTGTTCAACTACATCTTCATTTTCTAGATTAAATGAGATTCATTCCTTGTAAACAATATAGAAAATAAATGAAAGTTTTGAATCCATAATTCAGACATTCTAAATTTACCAAATAAATACTTTTCACTAAGAGTCTTATGAATGATCTTCATATGATTCTCACGGTCTTAATATATTTTAGATTACATCAAAATATCATTAATAAATACCAAAACAATATTATAAAGATATTACTTGTATACTCTGTTCATAATATCTATAAAAATAGAGGGTGAATTAGTCAATACAAATATAATTACTATAGCCTCATAATGTTTATACTTTGTAAAAAATGTTGTCTTAGAAATACCTTATATCATTACTCATAATTTAGATATGATGAATAATGGTAATTCTTTAAAAAATATTGATCTCTATGAATCTTATTGAATATTTCATTAATGAAAGGTTGATGATACTTGTTCTATATAGTAATAACGTTGAATTTTTTAAAATCTGTGTGGAATCTCATAGATCAATATTTCTTCTTAATGAAAAGAGTAGGTGATCTCAAATGTGAAACACTATGGTGTACAAATACATTACCACATAACTCTTATAGTTGTTTATTAAGCTCCACTAATTCAATAGTTGTCATTCTATAGGGAGTCTTTGATATAGTTCTTGCTTTAGGAATTAAATCAAGAGAAATCTAAATTTCATGTTTTGGTGGATGTCCATGTAATTCCTTAAGAAATGAATCAGTAAAATCTGATACAATAGTTACATCTTCAATTTGATGATTTCCCTTTCTATCTTTAGATTAAATTTTCTATTATTCCCCACAAATATAATTCTTAATATCTACTTGGGGTGGATAAATAAATTACTGAAATGATGAATTCTACCCTTAAAATAATTGTATATCTTCATCATGAATCATAATGTACTTCTCTTAGCAAATAATTTGGAAATATAATTTGAAATATAATTCATACCAATTATTATACCAAAATGAACCATAGTTATAATAATCATGTATTCAAATAGGATATGTTTATGTGTTATAATGGGAATCTACTAACATTTCCTTATTATTGTTAGATTTCCCTTAAGATTTTTGACTAAAAACTCCCTTCATATGGTTATAGGTAAATATAAAATTTCATTTGAAAATATAAATAATATAAAATAGTTATAAGATCCAATAGCAAATATATCATAAGATAAATGTGATGGAATTATTAAAGTACCTTTTACACCATCTTTAAGAACATCAACCTTAGTAATAGTAATCATATAAGCTTAGCCTTTTCCCCTTGGGCTCGTTTGTAGGATCCTACCTTGATTCTTAGGACATTGTTGTAAATAATTCCCAATTTATCTACATTGTATGTGATGTAAAACATTGGTTTCATTATTCCCCTACCATTCATTATCCATATGACCCTTATCTCTTCACTTTAAAAAAAATACCATTTCCTTTAAACATTTTCCAGGACATCTATTTTGAGAATTTTCATATGATAAAAATTTATTTATTCCCTCGTTCTTAACTGATTATTATATATTTTCTTATTATTTAGATGATGTATTTTTATCATTATTTACAATATAATATAGGATAATAAAAATTTTATCACTGTTTTGGTGGAACATAACACTATTTTATCATATGATTTTTTTTTGAGAAACCAGTGCCATCTATAGGCTTGGATTAATAACATCAAATTATTTTATATCTTGATTTTTTCATTATGTATGTAATTTATAGACTAACTAGATAGTATTTTTGGGCGGAGAGTGATGGCAAGAGGGGGGGTGAATTGCCTTTTAAAAAATAATTAACAATTTAAAATCAAAGTTAAAAGTGCATCGGAAATAAAAGAGGCAAGACACAAAATTGATAATGGAGTTCGGCTTAAACCAAATCCTACGTTTCCGCTCCCAACTCAACCGTTGAGAGATTTACTACCGCTTGCTTTTTAATGGTTTTAGCAATAAACCCACTAGACTTTAAGGTAGTCTAGAACCTATTACATCTTGCTTTTAATGGTTGAGAAAGAACCCACTAGCCTTCTTACAGGTGAAGGCTAGCTCACCTATGACTCAATCCTTTTAAAGGGAAGGCTTGACTAACCTCTTCACACCTTGAAGGTGGTGTGAAAACCCAAACAAAGAGAGGATGAGAGAAAGAGGGGTTTGTAGGCACAAACCCAAATTGATGCTAAAAAAGATAAAGAATGAAAAACCGTAAGAGGAGAAGCCTTGGGCGCCAAAGGATTGATGAAGTTGATGAAGAGCGCTCCCAAGCTTCTTTTATGGTGCTCCTTGGATGTGGAAGTGGGTTAGAGCAATTGAGGTTCCTTGAAGGAATCTTCTGGAGGTTTTCCAAATGATGAAAAATGTGTCCGTTGGCTTCCGTTGGCTTTGTTATTGTTCCATTGTTGTTCCGGGGCTTCCTAGTCCTTTATTTATAGAGGGGGAACCCTCAAATGGCCTTTGGGGGTCTTCGGAGCCGTTGGAGAGGCCTTCGGAGCCGTTGGGAGTCAAGTGGACAAGTCTGGTCAAAGCCCAACGACTAGTTTGACTGGCTCCACCGGCTGACCGGTACAGTTCCACCGGTTGGCCGGTGCTTGTAAAAAGGAGAGGCCTTCGACCTAGGCACCACCGGCTGGCCAGTGAGGAGGCCACCGGTTGGCCGGTGCTGAGACAGTAGGTGTCCCTTCTGTCTGGGTTCTACCGGCTGGCCGGTGATGGGACACCGGTTGCTGGTAGGCTCAGAGAGTCCACTTTCAGTCCTTCTTGGCCCAATTCCTTGGCAACATGAAATCATGCCTATCATCCAAAAACACTTAAAACAAGATTAGATAAATAATAGAGTGATTGTGATCATGAAAATTAAACCACTAGGGGTACGAGAGGTATAACAATCTCCCCCTATTTTGATGATCACAATCACAAAAAACAAGCAATGTAAAAGATTGAAATGAGAGGCATGCTTTAAAAGATAAAGCAAAGCATGAGAGAAAGATTTCTCCCCCAATCAACCATGAATTTCTCCCACTTTGTGATTATCAAAATAGCACGGGGCATAAAACTTGATTGAGGGAAAGGTTTGAAAAACAAGATAGATATTTTAAACCAATTGAAATTTTTGAGATTTGAATTGAAAGTTTTGAATTGAAAGTTTTGAAAATAAAGCAAAAAGGCTTAAACAATCCTAACTCCCCCTAAATAAAAACAAAAAATCACCGGGGAGAGGATTTTAGAACCGAGACAAATTTTGTTCCGGTGAGACTCGCTAAAAGGGATTTTTCAATCCATACTTGTCTAGTGGCGGGTCTTCTCCTATGAAATTCATCATTAAAGAAAATAGTTTTGGGCCTTCCATACCGGTCATTTTTGCAATCTCACTCATAAATTAAGTGCCCGGGTTTTTTACAATAGTTGCAAAATTTATATTGGGAGATCCCCCTTACAAAAATAGTAGGAGCATGGGAAGAGGAAGCTTGCTTGGAATAGACAAGCCCTTGGGTGGTTCTAGATACGCATTGGGAACCAAGGAATTTGGTTAAATTTTGTTCACCTTGGGTGAATTTGGCATGGGATTACCTTACATCCTTGATTGTTGATTCCATAGAATCAACATCGGGAAGGTTTTGGATCTTGAGGGGCAACTCTTCCTTCTCTTTGAGAAGTTGTTCCTTTTCGGAATAAAGTTTTTTGAAATTAGTTTTTAAAGAAATAAAATTGGAAGAAAGTTCATGAAAACCTTCCTCCAATTGATCTCTAGCATGTTGGAGATCCTCGTAAGATAAATGGTTGAAAGAATTGGAAGAACAAGAGGAAGAGGAGTCGGAAGAGGTTACCTCATGGAATGCCATTAGGCATTTTTTACCGTTGTCACTTGAGGAGGAGGAGGAAGAGGATGTGGAGCTATCACTCCATGTGGCCTTGAATGCCTTATTCTTTTCCTTTTGCTTGGCCTTTGTCTTGTGGAGTGGGCAATCGGGCTTGTAATGGCCTTTAGCGCCCTCATGGGTTACTTATAAAAGTTTCCAAATTTCATGAGAAGTGGTGCAAGTAGAAATACAATTAAATTCATTACGGTCTAACCCACAATGAAGAGCATTCATGGATTTGGCATCAAGCTCAAAATTAGCAATGTCTTCGGGGGTCCATTTAGACTCATCTTTTCTAGAGAGAGTGTAGCCTTGCATAACAATTCTATATATAGGATAGCCAATACTTCTAAGAAATGTAATCATGCGAGTTTTCCAATAAGTGTAGTCGGTTCCATCAAAGAATGGAGCACGACCCAATGAATATCCTTCGGAGGCGAAAGAAGATGAAGCCATCACAATGGATCTTGAATTTGAAACCGGTGAAGATATTACTCAAATTTTGCCTCTGATACCAATTGTTGGGCGGAGAGTGATGGAAAGAGGGGGGGTGAATTGCCTTTTAAAAAATAATTAACAATTTAAAATCAAAGTTAAAAGGGCAGCCGAAATAAAAGAGGCAAGACACAAAATTGATAACGGAGTTCGGCTTAAACCAAAGCCTACGTCTCTGCTCCCAACTCAACCGTTGAGAGATTTACTACTGCTTGCTTTTTAATGGTTTTAGCAAGAAACCCACTAGACTTTAAGGTAGTCTAGAACCTATTACAACTTGCTTTTAATGGTTGAGCAAGATCCCACTAGCCTTCTTACAGGTGAAGGCTAGCTCACCTATGACTCAAGCCTTTCAAAGGGAAGGCTTGACTAACCTCTTCACACCTTGAAGGTGGTGTGAAAACCCAAACAAAGAGAGGATGAGAGAAAGAGGGGTTTGTAGGCACAAACCCAAACTGATGCTCAAAAAGATAAAGAATGAAAAACCGTAAGAGGAGAAGCCTTGGGCGCCAAAGGATTGATGAATTTGATGAAGAGTGCTCCCAAGCTTCTTTGATGGTGCTCCTGGGATGTGGAAGTGGGTTGGAGAAATTGAGGTTCCTTGAAGGAATCCGCTGGAGGTTTGCCAAATGATGAAAAATGTGTCTGTTGGCTTCTGTTGGCTTTGTTATTGTTCCATTGTTGTTCTGGGGCTTCCTAGTCCTTTATTTATAGAGGGGGAACCCTCAAATGGCCTTTGGGGGTCTTCGGAGCCGTTGGAGAGGCCTTCGGAGCCGTTGGGAGTCAAGTGGACATGTCTGGTCAAAGCCCAACGGCTAGTTTGACTGGCTCCACCGGCTGACCAGTACAGTTCCACCGGTTGGCCGGTGCTTGGAAAAAGGAGAGGCCTTCGGCCCAGGCACCACCAGCTGGCCGGTGAGGAGGCCACCGGTTGGCCGGTGCTGAGACAGTAGGTGTCCCTTCTGTCTGGGTTCCACCGGCTGGCCGATGATGGGACACCGGTTGGCCGGTAGGCTCAGAGAGTCCACTTTCAGTCCTTCTTGGCCCAATTCCTTGGCAACCTGAAATCATGCCTATCATCCAAAAACACTTAAAACAAGATTAGATAAATAATAGAGTGATTGTGATCATGAAAATTAAACCACGAGGGTTACGAGAGGTACAACAAGTATTATAATAGTATCCTCAAACTCCACAACACATTATTATTCCTTTTTTATTTAAGATACAAAAATTTATTTTTATTTTAGTACATTGCACATGTGGGAAATATTTATTGAATAATGATAGTTTAAAAAGCTCTCAATTACATATGTTATATTTCATATTCTTACATATTATTCTAAATAAATAACCAAAATTGATTAGCATCACATTTATTTATGTACACTCTCTGTATAACCATTTCATTTTTATTGCATCCCATGTATAGAAATATATTTTCAAGAGACTTAATCCATTTCTTAACTACCACTGGATTAGTAGTTTCACTAAAAGGTAGATGATTATTTCATGAAATGAGCCAAAGTAGTTTTATCATTTCATGAAAAATTATGTTACTCCATAAGTTAAAGGTTATTATTTATAACTTGGGTTATATACCCTAACATAACCGTGGCATTATTAGGTTCTACACCAGTTTTATTGGCTTTCTCAATAATTAATCCATGAATTGACGATAGGTATTGATTCCCTTTATTTTTTTAGTTACCAACACTAAATAATGGAAACAAATGAGTTAGATCATAATTATAATAAATCTTGATCCATAAAAATCACTTTAATGGTAAAATTTCTCAAATACTATATGGTATTATCATAATTATCATGTTAGTTATGTTTATTTATAATCTAGTTCCCAAGGTTTTTACTAAACTTCCTCTAATACCCACTGTAATAACTCAAACTACAGTAACCCAGAGATGGGGTCTATTATATTACATTGGCATAAGATATAATGGATATCGTCTTGAAGGACCAATCAATTTTTTAGTCTTAAAGAACCAGATTCATACAAGATTCCCATTTTATATTTGAAAATAAATATAAAATAGAACTACTACAAATGTATAACAACTCTGAAACTCATTCAATGATTTCAACTTTATATCACAATGAAAGGAATCAAAATTAATTTAATATCAAATTCACATTAACTATTAATTAAAATGGACGTTATAATGAGTAAATAAGGTATCATCATTTTAGTAAGGTACATAATTGAAAACACACATCATTTAATAAATAATTTGTTCTTGAAATGAAACCATGGATAATATGAAATAGAGAAATCTGAGGGATAACAATAACTAAAATATCAATAAATGAAATGAATAATATTCGATTTATTTACCTTAGATATCATAATATCTTTACCACCAAGGACTTATTTTGATAAAGTTTATACTATGGGAAGGCATATACCAAATTATCATATAATATGGCTATGCAGCTGGTTTGCCTCATGATACTTGTCGATTCATAAATGGGATATATAATTCTATTCTACATCTCTCACTGTATATCCAAAGCCTTCATCATAAATTGAATGATCAAATTTATTTAGGAAAAATATTTCCTATCAACCAATATCTATATTGAGTAAATAATAAAAATATATTAATATTTCCCCATTCAATTAAATATGTTTTATGAAAAAACACCATGTGTAGAAATGGTATACAATTTATGTGATATTAATATCAATGATACAAGTAATATGGATTTTAATGAGAAATGTAATATCTAATGAAAATGATGAATATAAAGTGAATGTTTCAGGATATAGATAAGGACTAAAAAATTAATCATGATAAGATAGATGACCATTAGAAAAGTAGATTTGGTAGTAAGATATATTCTTTTAATCAAAAGAATAAAATAGAAGAATAATGATTAAAATACATTTTTCTAAACAATTTTATTTGAAAAATAATTTTAATATTATATAATATGCTAAAGATTTTAAAATAGATATGGTGGTGTGAAAGTCTGTTAACTCCATATAAATTAAAACGTGAATATTCCTTTTGATTTTTTATAAACAAGTTAAAAATGACCATTTTGGAAAAAATTATAAATATTACTTGAAAAAAATTTAACAATTCAAGGATTAATTAAAATTTCCTTAAAAAGTCATTCATGTAAATAAAAATACTTTTTTGAAACTTTTTCATAATTAATAAAATCGAATAAAATATACCTGATCATAAGAGAAATAAGATTTTGTTTCATTTCAGAAATTTATTAACATAATTCAAATGAAAAATAAAGGAAAATTTGGAAGAAAAAATGGGAACTTAAATATCCATTGGATAAGAAAATCATGTAGAGCTTATGATGAAAATATTAAAATATTTTATCAATAAAAATATAATCATTGCTAATATAAAATGAGATTATCATAATTTTTTTACCTCTTTGGAATCTTTTAAATTGTAACTCCATGAAAGTGTATAATAGATTGATACATTAATCGTTATGAATAAATAGATATTCATTTTAAATACATAAATGGTACAGTATATACACCAAGAAATTAAATAGTTTTATAATACAAAACATGTCTAAATTTAGTGAAAATTGAGATTCAATTCCTTACCTCACACTTGACCATAGTTGAACATGATTTAACCATATGTTTAATTTTTATTAAAATATTATTAATTTGTGAAATAAATATATTCATATTTATAAAATTATATATGATCCTCTTATAAATTTTTATCATGTTTTCATTCAAAAAAATTAATTATTATCATTGCTTTAGGTATTAACTAATTTTCTTTCCTCAAAAATGTTTTTTCGTAGATGTCTCTATCCCTATAAATTGGATATGGTTTGATAATATACAAAATATTAAATAGGATAAAAATATATTTTATTTTAATTATATATATATATATATTTATATTTATATTGTTCTATTAAATATGGAGATAGAAAAATGAATTACATAGTTCATGGAGACAGTAGGTCGTACGTAAACATGGATAATATATTAAATTTTTTATGGATGGAATGAAAGAAAGGAAAATAAGAAATATCCATTAAAGAATCATTATTATCTAATATGTACCATATATATTTATTAAAACTGTCCACTTACTGTCCATATAAATAGAAATCAAAAAATAATCACATCACTTCATGGTGGTGTTAGTCCACACGTACAAATGAGCAATGTTATCATTTTTCAATGGAGTATATGGTAAGGATAGAGATATGGTAATATAATTATAGAAACATTATTATTTAATAAATAATATATATATATATATATATATAAGTTCCATATTTATAAACATTCATGTATTATGGTGATGAAAAAATAAATACACTGCTACGTGGAGGTGGTAAGTCATACACACAAGCGATCTTTTTTGCTTTACATATGATGGAAAAGAGGAGTAAAGGGTTGTACCACAATCATAAGAATATATAATTATATTTTTAAAATTTTATTCATTATTTTAGATTGGATACCGTAAATTTATAGGTGGCATGAGATAAAATAAAACTGAAAATGCTCATTTAAGTGTTATACTTCTTGCACATAAACCATAGCCTAGCTGGTGAGGACTCTTTAAGTATATCCAGGAGACCCAGGATCAAATCTAGGTGGAGGAATAATTTTTGGGGGCACTGTAGCGGCAACTATAGTAGTACTATATTGGGAACTGTAGTAGGTACTGTTTGGCACTGTAGCAGCCGAGAATATTCCCCTGTTTGGGCCTTAGGGCCACTGATTTGGTCTCCGAGTACTTTATAGCCTTTGAGCCACCCAAGCCTTTGGGTCAGTAAGTCCTTTGGGCCACCTCAAGGCCTTAGGTCCACCTTAAGGCCTTTAGGACACCTTAAGTGTAGATGAAAACCATACAACCTACAAGGAAAAATTTCTAGAAGGAGGATGTGCAAGGGGCATTCACCATTTTAAAAGCTAAAAAATTGCATGAATAGGAGGGTATGGCACCTGCGATCGGGACAAGCCTGTGCATGCATGAGAAAGCCTAGACGAATATCCATGTGAAGGTGGAGATCTGATTTCACGGTGAAGATGCTGGGGAGGAGCAGTTCCAAGTAGTTATTCTGGGTTTTTTTTGTATTGTTTGAATCCTACGGGCAATGAATTATTTTAAGGCCTACATTCCATATAATACATATATAAGGCCCCAGCCTTAAACCTTACTTAATATTGAATTAAATGAATAATTCACATTCAGGATCTTTTCAGGTTTAGAGTTTTAGAGAATTAGAACATAACTATTACATCTTAAAAGATTACAAAGTAGACACTTCTACTAAGTCTCCATAAAATAAAAACTCTTAAAAAGAAAGATGTCTAGATTCCATGTTTTAGATAGCATGACATTCCCTTGATCCCATCCTTGACCTCATTCCACTTTAAGTCCTGTGAAAAACATTTCAAAAAACTTGGGGTGAGCATAAAAAGCTCAGTAAGGGATACAAAGAGAATGAAAACTGTAAGTTTTTCAAAATCAAGTAAACCATGTATACTCTATCAAAGTAATACTTTCACCTTCATGAAGTAGTAAAAACTCTTCGCTGAATAAAGTATCATTACTTACCTTTTGTAACCAAAGTATTACCATAAAATCCATAAAAAGAACACATAACATATATAAAGGTAACTTGGGACATAAACATTCTTAAGTGGAATAACCATACGGTCGACTTCCACACTTATCACTTAATGGAATAGCCATACGACCAATTTCCATACATACTTAATGGAATAGCCATACGTCCAACTTCCATACCCAATGCATTGGAGGTTATAACCTAACCACCCATCCTGGTATTCACGGCACCACCCGTCATATGGTTTATAACGTAACCACCCATTAAAATGTCCAAGTACCAGTATAAAATCATAAAACATAAAACCAATGTAAAGGAATGATAACATTTCCACATCTCAATCACAATATATCATAAATATATTGACATAATAGAATCCTTTTTCAAAACCATTTTCATTACCAAAATACATAAAAGAGTAAATGGTATTTATTTTATTCTAAAAACATTACGGCTTGTTGAGAAAGCCAAAGACCAAATAATACTCGCAGCGGTGGAAAAGGGTCGTTGTCACCGCGTACATTAAAAAAACATTCCTTTTTGTCGTTCAGTAAAATGATTCGTAGAAAAAGATTCCTTTTTTATAAAAGTAAAAGTAAAAGTATTTTATACACCGTATAAAATAAAGTTGTGTATAAAATGAAATATGCCTCAATGAAAGGAGATTGAGACGAAGTCCCTTACCTCGGGTTCGACTTGACTCGATCGTTCTTTAACGTCCTGAATAATAAACTTGAGTTAATTTATACTTGATTAAGAAGATTTTTAAAGTTCATTATTCCTTTTATATCACTTATTTCCATGTTATAAACATTATGTATCCATTTAAGTTAATAATGTTTGTTTTGTCAATATTTGGTTCTTAAGTCGAAAGTTGACTTCTTACAATTACATGTTGTTCGTGTGGTCAAAAGTTCTTGAAATCCATAATGAAATTCCTGATTTAGATATCATATATATCATATATATCTAGAATATACATGTATTTATAATATTACACAATCATTTAGAGGTATGAAATGAAATGCACCGTTCATGGAGACGGTAAGCCGTACGTACGCATGAACGCTACTTTCATTTCTTTGTCATATTAGTGGAATTAAAACTAAATGAGAGGTATGTATATTTTAATTCCAGAATTATATTCATCATTTAGATATATCATTAATTATATATATAGATTATATACATGTAATTTTAATAGTACATTACATTTGGGGATAAGAAATGAAATGCACCGTTCATGGAGACGGTAAGCCGTACGTACGCATGAACGCTACTTTCATTTCTATCTCATACATTAATGGAAAGAAATAATAATGATATAGAGGTATATTATAATTCCAGTATAACATCATATATAATAACTTTAAATCCATCCTTTACACGTCCCACATATGGCATTAACGAATCACATCACTTTTAGGGGGCGGTAGTCCGCACTTCCTTAAATGAAGATATCGTGTTTACCCATAATGGAAACCATAATGGTATGCCAAAAATGAAAAATACAGAATCTTAAAGAAAACATAAACATATTATATATCATATATAAAAATAGTGACATCATAATGGCAACCCTTGAAGTTGTTAAATGAGTATTGAACAATCATCGTTTCGGGAGCCAGAATTTCGCCATCCACGGAAACTGTATGTTCTTTAACAATTTGATGTAGTTGTGTGAGAGTGTAGCTCAAATAAATCTTATAACAACATCCTAGTATATTTAAGATACTGGTGTTTTTACAAAAGAAGTAAATAAAAATAGTTTAGAGGGTTGGAGAAGCAAAATAAAACAAAAGAACAAGAGAGAATGAATTACCTTTAAAAGTGTAACTCCCTTTTGATTTGAGCCTAAAGGCTTCCTTTGAAAGGATTCTGCCCAAAGGTAATCCTCTACGATGAGGAGAGGGATGTGGAGAGAGTAATTGGGTAGGGGTTGGCCGAGCCAAAGGCTTGAGAAGTGTGTGAAATGAGGTAGAGGTGGGGGCCTTTTATAAGAGGAGAGGAGGGGCACTTTTGGAAAGTAAAGAAATATTACTTTATTTGAAAATGTTTTTCGGTTTTAAAAGGTCCCACATTGATATAATTAGTGGATAAGGTGATAAGGGTTCTAAATCCACTCATCCAATTGGTTTTGTCCATGTGTAGGTTTTAGATTTTTCATTATCTTTCCATTTTATTTAAATCGTCAAATAATGATGTCATCGCTGCATCATTATTATGTCATATATACTTTAATTTATTTAATGTCTAAAAATTATAAAAAAATACTATGATGTAGGAAATCTTTTTATCTTTCCAATTACTATTTATAATCAAAATTTGGACTTGTATAACCCCACTTAAAAATTATTTTAGTAAAACAATTTATGTTAGTGTCATTTTCACTTTAACATTAAATAAAAATATATTAATGTCATTTTCCAACTAAAGTGGCTCCATGGGGTCCCCAAGTTGGCCAATGGCTTTTCTTGGTCGGCCATGACTCACCCAATATGTTTAGGACAAGTTTCATGGTGTTTTCACATTCTTATAATACCATTTTTACCTTAAACTACACTAATTACCTCTAATCGCGATTAATTAAAAAAAGTTACTATTCACCAAAAAATTATTTTAATCTCATTGAACCACATTTTACTTCTTAATGACAACCATGTATGTCGGATTTTCAAAATTCAATACACATTAGTGGTAAACTTTCATTTAACTGAAAAATCAGTTTGCTTGATTACCACTTAGTGGTTTCACTATTCATCAAAAATTGATGTTTTTCAGAAAATTACCAAAAATTCACCCTAAGCTATATTTGATATTCCGAATTCAAAAATGAAGTCCATTTTACAAAATTCAAAACATATAAGTCAAATTAATTAATTTAATAATTAATTCCCGCTGTCATGACAAATAGCATGTTTTTGTAAAAACAATAAGTATCAAAAGATTGACACCAGTTTAAGTCCAATTTCAAAATGAAATTGATTCCAATGACCACCATTGGATTAACTGGTAAAAATATTTTCTAATTTCACTTTAAAACCAATTAAAATAATAATCTAATCATATAAATAAATTAGATTAAAAAGATGTTTTGAATTAAAATATAACATTTTACACTATTCATAAAAAAATGAACTTTATCAGAAAGGTACCAAAAATTTACACAAAGTAAATTTTGATGTCCCGATTCTAAAGAAGAGTTATATTTGGTCCAAAAAAAGTATAAGAGTGATCAAAACTATATTTAACGACGGTTCACCATTAAAAGGTGATAAGTGAACCTTTAGTGAAAATTAGAGTATATATGCCCTAAAATTGAACTCTTTCCGTATTTTAAGCCTTTATCTTTTATTGGGTAAATGTATAAACATTTAAAAACATATCTAATCATATTTTAGTTATTTCTATCCATTACCGCCAGTACAACGGCTACTTGTTAACTAACATTTAAAATAATATTATTTTATTACTAGTGTGCTACGTAAGTTTCAAAGAAACTCATCGTTGCGTATCGGGTACGCTATCGAACATAGCGACCCCTTTAAAATAAAATTAATATTTAATTCGTAAATATTAATAAATATGAAAATTATTTATTCTTTATTTACCTGGGATGTTACATCCTTCCCCCCTTTTGGGAATTGCGTCCTCGCAATTTTATTCACTTATCAAAATAAGTGGGGGTATTTATCCCTCATAGCATTTTCAGATTCCCATGTTGCCTCTTCAATCACATGGTTTTTCCACAAAACCTTTACCTGATGAATCACCTTATTCCGTAACACTTGCTCCCTGTGGTCAAGAATCTGGATCGGTTGTTCCTCATAAGATAGGTTCTCTTCCAGCTAAACTACCTCTGGACTCAAAACATGAGATGGATCTGGCATATACTTTCTCAACATTGAAACATGAAAAACATTGTGTACCTGAGATAAACTCGGAGGTAAACCCACCCGGTATGCAATTGATCCATCTCTCTCCAGAATTTCATATGGTCCAATAAACCTTGGACTCAACTTTCCTTTCTTACCAAATCTCATCACGCTTTTCCAAGGAGAAAACTTGAAAAAACATGATCACCTACCTCGAAAGATAGATCCTTCCTCCGGTTATCCGCATAACTCTTCTGCCTGCTCTGAGCTGTTCTCATGTGTTTTATGAATCAACTGAACTTTTCTACCATATCTTCTACCAATTCTGGTCCCATCAGCTTCCTTTCACCCACTTCATTCCAAAATGCTGGAGTTCGACACCGCTTCCCATATAATGCCTCAAATGGTGCCATCTGTATACTAGAATGAAAACTATTATTATATGAAAACTAAACCAAAGAAAGATGTTGGTCCCAACTTCCCTGATAATCCATAGAACAAGCTCTTAGAATATCCTCCAAGGTCTGAATTGTTCGTTCTGACTGCCCATCTGATTGAGGATGAAAAGCTATACTAAAATTTTAATTCAGTACCCAACGACTTCTGAAGGCCTTTCCAAAAGTTAGAAGTAAACCTAGGTTCACGATCCAATACAATGGAGAGAGGAACTCCATGTAACCTGAATATCTCTTTAAGATACAACGGGAAAGTTGATCTAGAGAGAAAGTATCTCATATAGAAAGGAAATGAGCAGATTTGGTCAAGTGATCAACAATAACCCAGATTGCATTATTACCTCAAGATTTCCTCGATAATCCCACAAAAAAGTCCATGGATATGTTTTCCCATTTCCACTCTGGCACTGGTAAAGGCTGAAGCATCCCTTTTGGTAACTGCTTCTCTGCTTTAACCTGTTGACATGTCGAACACTTCACAGTAAAATCAGTAATGTCTCTTTTCATTCCATCCCACCAATAATACTCACGCAGATCTCTGTACATCTTAGTACTGCCAGGATGAACAGAAAACGGAGAACTATGAGCCTCACATAACAACTCATTCTTCAACTGTGAATCACAAGGCACACATAACCTCTTCACAAACCTACAAACACAAACTTATCCAAGAACTCATGGAAAATTTTATTCATAAGGTCCATGAATACATCAGGTGCATTGGTTAACCCAAAAGGCATAACCACAAATTCATAATGGCCATATCTAGTACGGAATGCAGTCTTCGGAACGTCTGCTTCTTTTACTTTCAACTGATGGTACCTCGACCTCAAGTCAATCTTTGAAAAATACTGAGCTCCCTAGAGCTGATACCACTTCATTCGATGGCCCAACATCTGCTGAAGTTGTTGCAAAGGATTTCACCACCCCTTTCTGCTTGTAGTCTGGCTGCATTCCCCCAGTTGAGTTCTTCATTGGACACTCGTTTGCATAATGACCCATTTCATTACACTTAAAACATCTTACCATTGGCTTTTCATTTCCTGCTTGATCATCTTCCTTAAAGTTACGAGCAATATGACCAGACTTACCACACCGAAAGCACTTACCAGACTTGGATAAACATTCTCCCGGATGCATTTTACCACACTTCTCACAGGATGGATATTTGGTTTTCTTACCTCCTTGCTTCTTTGATGAATTCTTCCCCTTTTCCTGCCAACTAGACCTCTTATTCTGTTGTTTGTCATAGAACACCTGATCATCGGCAAACTCCATTTCTACCTTCTCCGCACATCGAACAAGTTTTTCATAACTTTTGAGTTCACGAGAAGCTAAAGCCCTTCGATACTTTGGCTTTAACCCTGAGTAAAAACAGTTTATTTTACTATCAAGATCTCGTATGAAGTTTGGAGCATACCTTGCCAATCGAGTGAACTTTTCTTCATAAGCAGCCACCGAATCATCCTCCTGCCTCAATTCTAGGAACTGTTTTTCCATCCTAAGACGAACCACCTTAGGAAAATATTTCTCAAGAAACATACCTTTGAATTCGTCCCAGTGAAGATCCTCAATCTCATCACTATCCCTTATATTTTTCACCATCGACCACCACTGATCAGCTTCACCTTCAAAACGGTAAACAGCAAGACTAACCTTTTGATGTTCTGAACACCCCATGACATCAAAAATCTTTTCCAGTGCTTTAATCCACCCTTCAGCTTGCACAGGGTCAGATGATCCTCTGAATGATGGGGGATGTTGCCTCATGAAATGTTCCACCACGGACATGTTCCTCTGCGGTTGATCTGGCTGATCTCGTGCATGGATACCACCACCATTTATAGCCTGAGTCAACTGTTCCAACACTGCAACAAACTGTTCAGTTCCGATTCCGACCATCTCAGGTTGCTGATTTGGAAGGTTATCTTCCTCCTGATGTCGTCCCAACATAGCTGCTTTGTTTCCTCTGCGAAAAACCATTCTGAACACAGAAATATCTTAGTCGAAGCAACATGGTAATCCGTAAATGCTATATCATTTCAATCATATTATAATTTAACACTTTTCTTACTCCTAAAGTTGTCTAAACCATCCTTTGATACAACTATAAGTCCCCATCCTTAAACCTTACTTAATATTGAATTAAATGAATAATTCACATTGGGGATCTTTTCAGGTTTAGAGTTTTAGAGAATTAGAACATAACTATTACATCTTAAAAGATTACAAAGTAGACACTTCTACTAAGTCTCTATAAAATAAAAACTCTTAAAAAGAAAGATGTCTAGATTCCATGTTTTAGATAGCATGACATTCCCTTGATCCCATCCTTGACCTTATTCCACTTTAAGTCCTGTGAAAAACATTTCGAAAAACTTGGGGTGAGCATAAAAAGCTCAGTAAGGGATACAAAGAGAATGAAAACTGTTAGTTTTTCAAAATCAAGTAAACCATGTATACTCTATCAAAGTAATACTTTCACCTTCATGAAGTAGTAAAAACTCTTCACTGAATAAAGTATCATTACTTACCTTTTGTAACCAATGTATTACCATAAAATCCATAAAAAGAACACATAACATATATAAAGGTAACTTGGGACATAAACATACTTAAGTGGAATAACCATACGGTCGACTTCCACACTTATCACTTAATGGAATAGCCATACGGCCAATTTCCATACATACTTAATGGAATAGCCATACGGCCAACTTCCATACCCAATGCATTGAAGGTTATAACGTAACCACCCATCCTAGTATTCACGACACCACCCGTCATATGGTTTATAACGTAACCACCCGTTAAAATGTCCAAGTACCAGTATAAAATCATAAAACATAAAACCAATGTAAAGGAATGATAACATTTCCACATTTCAATCACAATATATCATAAATATATTGACATAATAGAATCCTTTTTCAAAACCATTTTCAATACCAAAATACATAAAAGAGTAAATGGTATTTATTTTATTCTAAAAACATTACGGCTTGTTGAGAAATCCAAAGACCAAATAATACTCGCGGCGGTGGAAAAGGGTTGTTGTCACCGCGTACGTTAAAAAAACATTCCTTTTTGTCGTTTAGTAAAATACTTCATAGAAAAAGATTCCTTTTGTATAAAAGTAAAAGTCAAAGTAGTTTATACACCGTATAAAATAAAGTTGTGTATAAAATGAAATATGCCTCAATGAAAGGATATTGAGACGAAGTCCCTTACCTCGGGTTCGACTTGACTCGATCGTTCTTTAACGTCCTGAATAATAAACTTGAGTTAATTTATACTTGATTAAGAACCTTTTTAAAGTTCATTATTCCTTTTATATCACTTATTTCCATGTTATAAACATTATGTAACCATTTAAGTTAATAATGTTTGTTTTGTCAATATTTGGTTCTTCAGTCGAAAGTTGACTTCTGACAATTACATGTTGTTCGTGTGGTCAAACGTTCTTGAAATCCAGAATGAAATTCCTGATTTAGATATCATATATATCATATATATCTAGCATATACATGTATTTATAATATTACACAATAATTTATAGGTAGGAAATGAAATGCACCGTTCATGGAGACAGTAAGCCGTACGTACGCATGAACGCTACTTTCATTTCTTTGTCATATTAGTGGAATTAAAACTAAATGAGAGGTATGTATATTTTAATTCCAGAATTATATTCATCATTTAGATATATCATTAATTATATATATACATTATATACATGTAATTTTAATAGTACATTACATTTGGGGATAAGAAATGAAATGCACCGTTCATGGAGACGGTAAGCCGTACGTACGCATGAACGCTACTTTCATTTTATCTCATACATTAATGGAAAGAAATAATAATGATATAGAGGTATATTATAATTCCAGTATGAAATCATATATAATAACTTTAAATCCATCCTTTACACGTCCCACATATGGCATTAACGAATCACATCACTTTTAGGGGGCGGTAGTCCGCACTTCCTTAAATGAAGATATCGTGTTTACCCATAATGGAAACCATAAAGGTATGCCAAAAATGAAAAATACAGAAGCTTAAAGAAAACATAAACATATAATATATCATATATAAAAATAGTGACATCATAATGGCCACCCTTGAAGGTGTTAAATGAGTATTGAACAATCATCGTTCCAGGAGGCAGAATTTCGCCATCCACGGAAACCGTATGTTCTTTAACCATTTGATGTAGTTGTGTGAGAGTGTAGGTCAAATAAATCTTATAAAAACATCTTAGTATATTTAATATACTGGTGTTGTTACAAAAGAAGTAAATAAAATGAGTTTAGAGGGTTGGAGAAGCAAAATAAAACAAAAGAACAAGAGATAATGAATTACCTTTAAAAGTGTAACTCCCTTTTGATTTGAGCCTAAAGGCTTCCTTTGAAAGTATTCTTCCCAAAGGGAATCCTCTAGGATGAGGAGAGGGATGTGGAGAGAGTAATTGGGCAGGTGTTGGCCGAGACAAAGGCTTGAGAAGTGTGTGAAATGAGGTAGAGGTGGGGGCCTTTTATAAGAGGAGAGGAGGGGCACTTTTGGAAAGTAAAGAAATATTACTTTATTTGAAAATGTGTTTCGGTTTTAAAAGGTCCCATATTGATATAATTAGTGGATAAGGTGATAAGGGTTCTAAATCCACTCATCCAATTGGTTTTGGACATGTTTAGGTTTTAGATTTTTCATTATCATTCCATTTTATTTAAATCGTCAAATAATGATGTCATCGCTGCATCATTATTATGTCATATATACTTTAATTTATTTAATGTCTAGAAATTATAAAAAAACTACTATGATGTAGGAAATATTTTTATCTTTTCAATGACTATTTATAATCAAAATTTGGACTTGTATAACCCCACATAAAAATTATTTTAGTAAAACAATTTATCTTAGTGTCATTTTCACTTTAACATTAAATAAAAATATATTAATGTCATTTTCCAACTAAAGTGGCTCCATGGGGTCCCCAAGTTGGGTCATGGCTTGTCTTGGTCGGCCATGACTCACCCAATAGGTGTAGGACAAGTGTCATGGTGTTTTCACATTCTTATAATACCATTTTTACCTTAAACTACACTAATTACCTCTAATCGCGATTAATTAAAAAAAGTTACTATTCACCAAAAAAATTATTTAAATCTCATTGAACCACATTTTACTTCTTAATTACAACCATGTATGTCGGATTTTCAAAATTCAATACACATTGGTGGTAAACTTTCATTTAACTGAAAAATCAGTTTGCTTGATTACCACTTAGTGGTTTCACTATTCATCAAAAATTGAAGTTTTTCAGAAAATTACCAAAAATTCACCCTAAGCTATATTTGATATTCCGAATTCAAAAATGAAGTCCATTTTATGAAATTCAAAACATATAAGTCAAATTAATTAATTTAATAATTAATTCCCGCTGTCATGACAAATTGCGTGTTTTTGTGAAACAATAAGTATCAAAAGATTGACACCAGTTTAAGTCCAATTTCAAAATGAAATTGATTCCAATGACCACCATTGGATTAACTGGTAAAAATATTTTCTAATTTCACTTTAAAACTAATTAAAATAATAATCTAATCATATAAATAAATTAGATTAAAAAGATGTTTTGAATTAAAATACAACATTTTTCACTATTCATAAAAAAATGAACTTTATCAGAAAGGTACCAAAAATTTACACAAAGTAAATTTTGATGTCCCGATTCTAAAGAAGAGTTATATTTGGTCCAAAATAAATTATAAGAGTGATCAAAACTATATTTAATGACGGTTCACCATTAAAAGGTGATAAGTGAACCTTTAGTGAAAATTAGAGTATATATGCCCTAAAATTGAACTCTTTCCGTATTTGAAGCCTTTATCTTTTATTGGGTAAATGTATAAACATTTAAAAACATATCTAATCATATTTTAGTTATTTCTATCCATTACCGCCAGTACAATGGCTACTTGTTAACTAACATTTAAAATAATATTATTTTATTACTAGTGTGCTACGTAAGTTTCAAAGAAACTCATCGTTGCGTATCAGGTACGCTATCGAACATAGCAACCCCTTTAAAATAAAATTAATATTTAATTCGTAAATATTAATAAATATGAAAATTCTTTATTCTTTATTTACATAGGATGTTACAACATAAACCTATGGGCCTTGTAATAGTTCCACCTCACCCCTTGAAAGGAGGATTATCAAAAATAAATAAAAAATGAAGTAGTTCATGCCATTGGAGTAGGAAGTGTTGTAATTCTTCATAGAGAAACCACATTGTTATTAAACCTTAATCCTTGAAGGGGTAGTCTATTGGGAACACTATAAGATCAAATTTATTGTTAAGGATGCTATTATAGTATAATTTTACATATTTGATGATCTAGAAGGCTCAAAATGTTTTAGTAAGATATGATAAATGGTTTCATTTGATATCTGAGGGGAGGGACACTCTTGAAATTACGTAATGTTTTATGTTATTGGAAATTAATTTCCATAGTGAAATGGATCCTAATTGAAATAATTTTAGGATTAGATAATTATGAGTTGAAAAAAATCCTATCCAATAAAACATTGAAATGTTTTTTTTCAACCTTATCTCTTAGTTTTAACCCATTTTAACCCTTTTGACAGTTACCAAAATATATACTTTTTCTATCTTTTATAGGTCTAGAATGTTACCATAAAAGGAAAATTGACACATAAATTGTCCATGATTGATCTTTTAAACAATATCCTACCCAATTAGGTCAATATAATATTTATATAAATATCTAATTAGTTAATAAAATATTATTTGTTATAAAATATTATTCATGTATTTCTTGGAATTATTACCTAAATTTGACTTTGAGAACAATGATAAAGAATATAAGTTTGAATATTAATATTTCACAAATACCTATTACACACACACACACACACACACATATATATACATATATAATTTTTTTGGGAAAAAAATTCTTCCAAAATTTATTAATTTTAATATTTCTAAAAACATTTAATTATTTATATTAACTTAATAAATATAGTGGCAACATTGTGTAGGAATTTAAGCTATTTATTCAATAACAAAACGAGAAAAATAAATTTCCCTAAAAAGATTTCATTTTCCTTTCAAAAAATTTTTAAACAAAAAATATGTTTTCAATCCCTTTTAGAAAATATTATAGACAATAAGTGAAATAATGTATCATTTTTGAACTTAATTTTTACTTAAATATTATAAAGTTCAAATCATAAAAAATCGAAAAAGGACATATTTTAGAAATTCTAGGGATTATAGACGAATTAGGCTCATACAATAAAATTAATGAATGTTTTGGGTTTATTTTTAATTCCTTGTCATATTATTTTTTACATTAATTACCCGATTTACCCTTTACCAAGGTGATAAATTTTACCAGGGTTACTATTCACAATGACTAAAAATAAAAAGGACCTATTTAGAAAATTTGAACCCTTTGATTCCAAAATAATGCATCCATTTTTCATTATTTATTTTATGGAAGTGTTAGAAATTAATTTTAATATAAATTTGTAGAAGGAAATGAAAATCATTTTTTTAGAAAAATTCCTTTTAGGCATAAAAATCCACTAATATCAAAACCATGAAAATTATTGGTTAGGTAATTCTAAAAAAAATGGATCATATATTACATTAAAATTAAATTAATAATATAATGGTAATTTTAAATTACTTTATATAATTAAAACAAATGACAATATTTGAAAAATAAATATTTTTTAGTATTCACTTAAGAATCAATCATTTCATAAAAATCCAAAATTCCACCCTAGTTAAATTTTAATTTTATGATTTAGAAAAGGAAATTAATTTAAGAAAATTTGATTTATGAAAATTTAAAATTTATTTTTTAATTACATGCTTAAATAAAATTTTGTGTATTGTGTTATTGTTCCTTTTAAATGAATAGCCTAATATAATTTAAGTTCTGGTGTTGCACCAAACCTACCTCAATCACTAATTCCTAGAGAATTTTGTACACTCATCTCATGAACACCAAACAAGAATCCAATTCATAAATCAAAATACCAAATTATAGTATTCACCATAATTCATCCCACCTACTCACTAATAATACTAACACTAGGATGGAAGTCACTGTACCCATCTCTCCTGACACAACATAGAATGTTCAACCAATTCATCCTAATGATTATGATTCTCACCAATATAAGGATCCACTACGAATGACCTGTTTTAATTTGCGGTTCTCCCAAAAAAAGGAATTTCTCACCAAAATTATTTCCTAATGGTCCACTAATCTTTCAATAATATTCTCAACAATGCTTCTTATGAGGTTTCCAACTCACCTCATCCAAACTTGTTCAAAAAAACCCAGTTAAACCTTCTCTAGTCATATTTCTCAATGAAATTTTGGATTCACACATCTATGAATCCTATCACAACTTTATCATAATTACTTAACTTTTGAAGGCATAATTTTATCATCTAAACACCCATACTAAGGTTCAAACATTAATCCTAGTGTAATTATGTGGTTAGATCACCAACCACCAGCTCCAGCTGTCATGATCTCACCTTAAGGACCACTAAACCAATGATCTGAGACACTAATAAATCATTACATATCCTTACTGAGCCTGATTCTAATACATCGACTCCACCAAAAACTACATCTAAACATAAAAAGCTGTTATTACCCTTGGAACTACATATAAATAAATCTTACTAGACATTGGTATCATGGCACCATGTTGACTCTCTACTTACCGACATCAGCACACCCACATCTTATCCAACAGATGGTCTATTCACCCATGACTAATATAATTATTCCCACCATAGGAGTGTTTTTATCATCACCCCACCAAATAAAACTCACAATCTCCATACCCCACACTCTATTCATTACCACACATAATTACTATATGTGTAAAACCCACTTATACACAAGTCCCAATGCTTACAGCCAACATTGTGCATCCCTAAACTACTATGAATTACATCCTCAAATAACTAATAGTGTTCTACCCAACATATAAATTTCTCTACAATACTCCTCAAGAATATACACCAACAGGTCCAAATAGCATGTATCCCTAATAATTCATTCTAAGGCCTCCACTCAAGTTGAATATACTATAGTACCTTAATCTTTCACCAATGTCAGGTCCCTCAACCAAGGAATATCACATGGCTCACCAAAAAAAAATACATCAGGATTGTGATCATATGACTATGAAATATGAAAAAAAACACTCAATCTTATCCACATCATGAACAATTCTCAGTTGACCAAAACATTACATGTTCACAAATTTAAAACCAACAGAGTACTGAACATATCAAGTGCACTCCTACCCTCACACATAATGATTTTTCTTTAAAATTCATCGAAAAAATCACTCTCCTTCAAGGATGTCAATGTTATCATTATTTTTTTTGAAATATTGGGTTGCCTAGACCCAAACATGTAAAACTCTTGATTACCATATTGTGTATATAGTTATATATACATGATGTATTAATACCATTATAGTGTAGATAATTCCTATTACACTATTTAATGGTAATTATCATTGATTACTTATTATATCAAGTGGTTATATTAGATCCCAGGCTATAATGAGAACCTCGAGATACTGTGAAATTAACCATAAAAAAATTCCTTATGGTCTAGATATATCATAATGATTGGACACAATTTATGTTTAACTATAAGGTGTTGGGGGGTCATAAGAATTGTGACTTCTTCTCATGAAGATTGTACTTGGTGATCTATATTAGTGAGATAATTATGAAATACCCTCCAATATAAACACCACATGTTTTTATTGTCACTTGTTGTTCCTATCTATAAATAGGTATATTCATTTCCTGGATTGAGAACATTACCAGTGAGTGTCATTTAATCACGTACTTTGTTGCATGAAAAAATCCATGATAATGAAATCGTGGTGAGGTAGTTTGAGTTGGGTACATAATTTGTAACACCCTGAGATTTTATATATTATTTTTAATTTCTTTCATATCTTCTATTGTAGCTACACCAAGATTATCTTGTGTTATACGCAACACCGTATTAGCTTGCAGTATACGCAACACTAATCTTGGATCGTGTTACACACAATTTCATGTTGGTTTGATATTAGTTATTCTACGCAACATTGAGTATGTATATATATATTCAATGTATTAATGAAATATGGTTGGGTTTTTTTATACGTAACAACAAAGTAGTCGTGCACTACACACAACCCTGACTTGGCTTGCGTTACATGCAATCGCAACCTTCCTCTATAGCGTGTGTTGTACGCAATACTGGGTTTCACTAAACAACGACATATTATTATAATATTATTATGAACTAGCTGTTATGAATAGTGTTAACTAAATTTTTAATTTTATAACAATATTATTCATCTTACACATTTTCTAGAACATGGTATAAGAACAAAAAAAAAATTCCGGTAAAATAAGTATTTTTCAAAAAATGCAGTTTTGCCGCCTCTTAATGGAGAACGCACTTTAAATCTAGTTTTTGAAATGTTTATAAGTTCAATTTGACAAAATAAAATTCTTATTTCGAATCAGGAAATTATAATATAATTTGGATAAATTTTTCATATTATTCTGACAACTTTCATATTTTAACGAATAGTAAAAACACGCTATATTTTAATTAAAAACAAATTTTTTCATCGTAATAATTTATATTGTTAAATTATAATATTGAATGGTTTTAATGTATAAATAGAATATATTTTTACCATTTAATATAATGTATGTAATTAGCATTTATTATACATTGAATTCATAGGTAAAATCATTTCAATCTTTCGCAAGGTATTAACTTTTAAAACTCATTTTCTTAAAAGAGAGATTAATTTTAAATTAATTACTGAAACATCTATGTTTTTAATTTTTAAAAATGGATTCCATATTTGGAATCAGTAGGTCCAAATTATTTTAATAGGCTAATTTTTATTTTTGGGCACTATGAATAGTAACTACGGTAATTTTTATTTACATCAGTTAAAGATAAATCAGGTAATTGAGGGTAAACCTAAGATTATAAAATTAACATAACATGTGAAAAAATTATATTGGATGACTAAAAGTAGACCCATATCACCTAAGGGTCAGATTAGATTGATTTTATGGACGTTTGACCCTGAAGATAATTTAATTATTATTAAAACCAAAGAAAATGACAACATGTCACTCTCTTAAATCTTATAAGCATGATAATTTTAATTTAGTGATAAACTTCATGAAAATTAAAAAATTAATAGTATCCAGAAAGATAACAAAATTATCTACATCATGGGAATTTATTTAGAATTTTTAGGGATTAAATAAATTTCATTAATGGTGACATAATAGTGATGCAGAAATTGTTTATTTGTGAAAAAAATCAATAATATAGTTTTTATTCAAATAAAAATACCTATCAAAAGGACCCAAAACATGACCAAAAATTATTTGTAGAGTATATCTATACCCTAATAATCCAAGGGTCTATTTGCGGTCCATTTTTGAGCCTTATAAAACTGATTATGACATTTATATTATATTATTTTAAATAATGTCAAAGATGTCACCTTGATAATTTAATAAATATAACAATTTAAATGTTTCTATTTTAAGATGATAAATTCATGTAATAATTTATTATGAAAGTTAGTATATTTATATTCATCATATGATTTTATTTTAAATTTTTATGCAACAAATATGTATATTAAAAAATTATACAAAAATGTTGTAGAAATTATTTTATTAAGAAAAGTATCAAATAAATAGTTTTAAAAATAGTAAAATAAATATTATATGAACTATTTAATGTTCTAAAATAATTTCATAGATGAATATATCATGTTAGGAACCTATTAAATATTTTAGTTTGAATATAACCTTTGTGTGGATTTTATTTAAATTCAAATAAATGAATAGTGTCAAAATTGACACTATTGTTATTTTATAAAAATAAAATATTATTAAATTGTTTAAAAATAAAAAAAAATATTTAAAAATTATAAAATGAAATTTATATAGTCTAAAATGTCATTAAGTATCCAATTATGGAAAACTAACAACACATAAGTGACTATTTATAACCATTTAAAATTTAGAATTTTATTACAACAAATAAAATTAAATAGATTAAATAAGATTAAATCAAAATGATAAGGTTTAAAATAAGATCAAAACATGTCTAAATTTTATTTGTAGATTCTATTACAACCCTATATCATCTAATCATTTCATTGAGTCATTTATTGAGGTTTTTATGTAGGTTTTGAGTTTATATTAAACTAATATATTTGTGGATTCCAAAGGTGCCCCTCTCCTCCCTTATAAAAGGCCACATCCTCCCTCTCATATTTACAAAACATCGAGCCTTCAAGATCGGCCAATCCCTACCCATTTCCATTCCAAACTTCCCTAGAAACATCCTAGAGGTCCTGGGCTTCTTAAAAGTCCTATATTAGTTCCTTAAGAGGAGGTTTCAAAGAGGCGTGTTGAAGAAGAGGTAATATCTGTTACCGATTCATTCAAATTTATTTCTTCTCCTACTTCCTATTATTTAGTTGTTTCATTATGAAGTAATAACATAAGTATCTCTAATATACTGATATTTTATTATAAATATGTAACAACCCTATTCCACCTTCTATCCATCCTACGGAAAATGAAATCACCACGCGTGCGTACGTACGGAATACCATCTCTACGTCGTTGTGTAATCTGTTTTCCCACCACCACCTTACTTGGATGAGTATAATGTTGTAAAGAATAATTATATATGGTTATTATAACATCATACTGATTCTAAGATGTTATATCATCCACTACAATTCTATTCAATAAATATGGGAATGATATTTTCGCTCATGCATACGTACGGATTACCATCTCCACGACGCGATGAGATTCATTTTCCATGTTTATAATTAAAGAATGATTATAAAGTATATATAACAAGTAATAATTAAATATATGACATAATAATACTACTTGATTTATGTATATATTTATTTATGTCATCTACTTAATTCCATTCAATTCAATAAGGAAATGAAAACAGCGTTCATGCGTATGTACTGCCTACCGTCTCCATGAACGGTGTATTTCATTCCATTTATCGAACTATTATATATATGTATATTCTGAATATATATTATATATAAATCAGGTTTTAAATTCTGTAATTAAGTAATCATGATCTAAGTAATCATATTAATAATTACAAGTCAAAACACGGACGATAAATGAAACGATTTTACCCAAAACGCTACTTTAACATTAATTTACAAAAGAACGGGTAATATAAAGTCATAAGTGAACCATATATGATATCATAGAAATGAATATGATTCTGTAATAATTAAATTATTATTTAAATCATTATACAAGAGGTTATGATATGTACGAAGCATATCAGATCTAAGGTAAGGGATAACTATTCCAATATCATTCTTATCCGAGATTGTTATTCGTAAGTATTTACTGAGGATATTGTTATCATCCATGCCCATGTTTTCTAAAACTGTTTTCATGTATTTTTAATGTCCTTTTTACCCATTTTTGAAATTTACCCCATGTTATGAAAGGAATCTTACTTTTTTTACTGCACGGGGAACTTTTTGACTTTTCCAACAAAAGTAAGAGAAGAATGTTATTTTTAACTTATACGGAGTGAACGGATTTTTACGGTTTCATAATGCCTCATTTTAATGAAGATTAATCTAAAATATTTTAGGGCTATTTTCAATAAAATAATTTTCTTTTAAAATTTCATGGAATTTTGTGAAAAGAAAATGATTTTGAAGAAGAAAGGATATTTTCTTCAAGAATTCATTTCAAGTGTTTTATCAAAACCATTTTCCATCTAAGATGAAATTATTTCATATGTGTTTGTTTCAAGTATAATGTCTCTATGATTTAAATGGTTTCAATTTTCTTATGATGAAATATCCATTTGTTTTATATGGATTATTTGATAATGGGATGATTTTTATGAAACCCATTTTATTCTTTGGGTTATGATGAATGTTTTAAGTTTATTTTGTGGAACAAGTAAGAATGATTTCATTAAGAGATGGGTGAGACCTATATCTCCCTCCAATGAATTGGGTAAAGATTTATATCTCATGAGATAGACATGGATGGAACGATAAGTTAATCCTGTTCAATGTTACAGGGCTGAAATGAGGAGTGAACTTGATTCAGAAAGGGAATTTGTCCACTAAGATGGTCTTGGAAGAAATGCCTTGGCTACTATGGAAATCATAACATGTTCTGAATGGTTTCCACAATAACATGTTTTATTCCCATTATATTTTATCATGTTTTATGTTCCATTATGATATATTCCTTATGTACCTCCACAATTTATGTCTTTGCTCAAGATTTTGATGTTTAAATTTCATGTTCAAGTTTTTTCTTTCAAATGTTTATGGATTGTTTTATGTTCTCGATGTTTGACCTTAATAAAAATTTGAGATCACCCTTTTTATGTTTTATTTTCCCCCAAGATTAAAATAAATGTTTTAGGTAAGGAAACAAAAAGGGGAAGATCCTTATGGGAGATGTTGAAGATCTTTCAACATGATTAGAAATTTATATTCCAAGTTTCCAAAGACACTAAACTATTACGGTCCATTGGTGTCTGTTTTTGTTATATATTAGATAATCTGAAAAAGTAATGTAAAATCTATATACGTCAAGCTTTGGGTCTCTACAGTTGGTATCAGAGGAAAGGATCATTTAACCTTTGAAAACTAGAATGCGAAATTTAGTGAGATCCCTAGAGATATTTCTAAGGTATGTCTAGGGATGTCCCTAAGGTTAAGTATAAGTATAGGTTATAGTCCTAGAATTACATAAACCATATTAAAATTAAACCTAAAATGTTAGATATTGAAGGTAATCCCTCTTTATTTTTCTATTTTCCTATCATGATTTTTTCCTCTCAAACTATTCTTTTTGGGTTTTAGAAAATGGCTGGAAACAGGAAGATTCACGATAATAAATGATATGATGGACAATGGAATGATATTTTTCATGAGAAACCAAATGAAACGGGATTTGGATGTCTAAACATTGTTATTATTCCGAATTAGAAATATCATAATATGATGAATAATCTCAACTTTAGTAAGTTTCCCGACTCAGCTAATAAGAGAAAGATGGAGTTTCATGATGATCATAGAGGAAAGAAAGTTAAATTTCTCTCATGTAAATCATGTGTGAAGAGGCATTAAGGAGAATGTTTCAAAGGAACCGTAAGATGCTTTGGGTTCGGAAAAGAAGGACACAAATCCAGTAAGTGCAAAGGAAAAGGATCAGTTAACACCATGGAGAAGGATAATGTTATTTCTACGACATCAAAAATGATTAGATGTTTTAAATGTGGAATGTATGGGAATTATTCAAACCAATGCCCTATGGGAAAATCTCATGAAGAGAATCAGCATGGTCATATGGGTAGTATTTATGTGGATGATGGTGAGGAGACAACAAATGATATATGAGATAAAAGAAGTGTTGAATCTTGGTCAATGGTTTAAGAAGGTAGTGGAATGATTGTATGTTTGTCAAGAGTTGTGTTGTATAGATAATTTAATGGTACTATGAAATAAAGAAACATCTAAGGATTGTTACACTATAGTTTTTTGTTCTCAAATATTTGAAAGTATATTTTGAATGGTATTGGTAACCATGAAAGGTTATTCAGATTTTTTTGGAAATAAGATGATATGTGCATAATAAAACGATAAAGAGAAAATGAAAATTTGATAATATTCATGAGCTCATGACTGATATAAGGAAAAGGTGATATCATGGTTTGAGTATATAAAAATTTTGGGATTTTGGTATGTGGAATGAGTTAACATTTGACATGATTCATGTTTTCGCTAAGGTTCTATGGTAATTCATGTTTCAAAATAATACATGATTATGTTATTCACATGTTTGGTATATGATCTCTCTAGTAATCATTTTCATTATACTATGAGATTGGACAGATGTATTTTGGATAAGCCTAAATATTGGAATGGATTATGTTGGACATAAGATAGTATTATTTAAGGATAGAACTTGTTTTTCTATATTATTTCTGGAATGTTATTGGTTTAGAAAAAGGACAACCTGTAGGACGGGCGACAACCCATCGCGTTGGACAAGGTTGCGGGAATTAAACCCACAATAGAAGTGCGACATGCCTTTATTTCCTACCACTAGCCTACAGGAAGTCCCTGGTTAGTATAAACTACTTTTATTTTATTATGCGGTATGATAGATGAAGTATAAGTCCCTTTGAGGAACCATATACGAATAATCTCAACATAGATGGACTTATGTATATAACTTTTTCTATCCTTATGTTTTAGACAGATAGAATGACCTACCATTCTATCGCATGATCTTCTAACACTTCATGGAAGAAAAATTAATCTTTATTTCTTTAAGAGATGAATTGGAAATTGTTCACGACACAAACAAAAGTGAGATTGTACCAAAATCAAGTAAGTATTTCTTCTAATTAAAATTTTTCAACTTCAGGGAAATTATTTTGAAAACAAAAAATGTTTTCCTAGTGCTCTTATATTTGATGAATCTGATGGTACCTTAGATCATCAAAAATTTATGTCTCTGTGATTATTGGATTTTTCATAGCCATGTTCTCTACCACTCTCCCTCAGAACATGTGGTTAGATTTCTCTTCCATAACCATATTTCCACCTATGTTCTCCTATGTGGAAACCCAATGATTAGTTAATTTGGGTAACCTTTATGTTTCATACTTTAGTTTTTAAAGATAGGTTTTGGTATTCCTTTTTACGATGTGAGTTTTTATTCAGGATACATTATATTAGTAAACCATTTATAACCCCGACGAATTTTGAGGGCGAAAATCATTTTAAGGGGGGTAGAATGTAACACCCTGAGATTTTATATATTATTTTTAATTTCATTCATATCGTCTGTTGTACGGTACACGAAGATTATTTTGTGCTACACGCAACACCGTATTATCTTGCAGTATATGCAACACTAATCTTGGATCGTGTTACACACAATTTCAAGTTTGTTTGATAGTAGTTATTCTACGCAACGTTGAATATATATATATATATATATATTCAATGTATTAATGAAATGTGGTTGGATTTTGTTATACGCAATAACAAAGGAGTCGTGCACTACACGTAACCCTGACTTGGCATGCATTACACGTAATCGCAACCTCCTCGATAGCGTGTGTTGTATGCAATACCGGGTTTCACTAAACAACGATATATTATTATAATATTATTATGATCTAGCCGTGATGAATAGTATTAACTAAATTTTGAATTTTATAACATTATTATTCATCTTACACATTTTCTAGAACATGGTATAAGGACAAAATAATTTTTTTGGGTAAAATAAGTATTTTTAAAAAAATGCAGTTTTGCCGCCTTTTAATGGTGCACCCACATTAAATCTAGTTTTTGACATGTTTATAAGTTAAATTTGACAAAATAAAATTCTTATTTGGAATCATTGTATTAAAAGTTACATTGGATTAATTTTCTATATTATTTTGACAACTTTCATATTCTAATGAACAGTAAAAACATGCTATATTTTAATTAAAAACAACTTTTTTCATCGTAATAATTTATATGGTTAAATTATAATATTTAATGGTTTTAAATTATAAATATAATATATTTTTACCATTTAATATAATTCATTCCATTAGAATTTATTTTACATTGAATTCATAGGTAAAATCATTTCAATTTTTTGCAATGTATTAACTTATAAAACTCGTTTTCATAGTAGCAGGATTAATTTTAAATTAATTAATGAAACTTCTATGTTTTGAATTTTAAAAAATGGATTCCATATTTGGAATGAGTAGGTCCAAATTATGATAATAGGATACTTTTTATTTTTGGGCACTATGAATAGTAACAACTGTAATTTTTATTTACTTCAGTTAAAGATAAATCAGGTAATTAAGGGTAAACCTAAGATTATTAAATTACCCTAACATATTCCAAAATTATATTGAATGACTAAAAGTCGAATAATATCACCTAAGGGTCGGATTAGATTCATTTTATGGACTTTTGACCATGAAGATAATTTATTTATTATTAAAACCAAAGAAAGTGACAACATGTCACTCTCTTAAATATTATAAGTATGATAATTTTAATTTATTGATAAACATCATGAAACTTCAAAAATGAATAGTCTACAGAAAGCTAACAAAATTATCTACATCATGAGATTTTATTTATAATTTTTAGGGATTAAATAATTGTCATTAATTGTGAAAACATAGTGATGCAGAAATTGTTTGTCAGTGAAAAAATCATTAATATAGTTTTTATTAAAATAACAATACCTATCAAAAGAACCCGAAACTTGACCAAACATTATTTTTCAATTATATATATACCCTTAGAATACAAGGTTATATTTTTGGAATATTTGGATCCTTATAAAACTGATTATGACATTTATATTATATTATTTTAAATGATGTCAAAGATGTCACCTTGATAATTTAATAAATATAACAATTTAAATGTTTTGATTTTAAGATGATAAATTCATGTAAAAATATTATTAAGAAAGGTATTATATTTATATTCATCATAGGATTTTATTTTAAAATTTTATGGAATAGATATGTATATTAAATAATTATACAAAAATGTTGTAGAAATTATTTTATTAAGAGAAGTATCAAATAAATGGTTTTACAAATAGTAAAATAAATATTATATGAACTATTTAATGTTATCCACTAATTTTATAGACTAATATAACATGTTATGAACCTATTAAATATTTTATTTCGAATATATCTTCGATGTGGATTTTATATAAATTCTAATAACTGACTAGTGTCAAAATTGACACTTGTTATTTTATAAAAATAAAATATTATTAAATTGTTTAAAATTAGAAAAATATTCAAAAATTAGAAATTGAAATTTATATAGTCTAAAATTTCATTAATTATACAATTATAGAAAATTAACAACACATAAGTGATTATTTATAACAATTTAAAATTTCGAATTTTATTTCCACAAATAAAAAAAATAGAATAAATAAGGATAAATCAAAATGATATGGTTGCAAATAAAATTAAAACATGGATTAAATTTGATTTTAATGAGATTACAACCCTATATAATCTAGTATTATAATTGAGTCATTTTTTGAGGTTTTTATGTAGGTTTTGAATTTATATTAAACTAATATTTTTGTAGATTCCAAAGGTTCCCCTCTCCTCCCTTATAAATGGGCACCTCCTCCCTCTCATATTGACACAAATGTGAGCCTTACAGCTCCTCCAACCCCTTCCCATTTCCATTTTAAACTTCCCTAGAAACATCCTAGAGGTCCTGTTCTTCTTCAAAGACCAATATTAGTGCCCTAAGATGATATTTCAAAGAGGCGTGTCGAAGAAGAGGTAATATCCGTTACCGATTCTTTCAAATTAATTTCTTCTTCTACTTCCTCTTCTTTAGTTGATTCATTATGAAGTAATAACATCAGTATCTCTCATATAATTATATGTTATTATAAATATTAAACAACCATATTCCACCTTCTATACATCCTATGTAAAACGAGATCACCGCACGTGCGTACGTATGGAATACCGTCTCCACGCCGTGGTGTAATCTATTTTTCCACTACCACCTTACTTGGATAGGTATAATGATTTAAATAATAACTATATATGGTTATTATACCATCATAATGATTCTAATATATTATATCATCTACTCCAATTCCATTCAATAAATATGGGAATGATATCATCGCTCGTGCGTACGTACGGATTACCGTCTCCACAACGCGATGAGATTCATTTTCCATGTTAACAATTCAAGAATGATTATAAAGTATATATAATAAGTAATAATGAAATATAAGACATAATATTACTAATTTATTTATGTATATATGTATTTATTTCATCTACTTAATTCCATTCAATTCAATAAGGAAACGAAAACAACATTCATGCGTACGTACGACATACCGTCTCCATGAACAGTTTATTTCTTTCCATTTATCGATATATTATATATATGTATATTCTGAATAGATATTATATATAAATAATGTTTTAAATTATTTAATTAAGTAATCATGATATAATTAATCATATTAACGATTACAAGTCAAAACACGGATGATAAATGAAACGATTTTACCCAAAATGCAACATTAATATGAATTTACAAATGAATGGGTAATATAAAGTCATAAGTGAACCATATATGATATCATAGAAATGAATATTATTCTGTAAAAATTCAATGACATTATTTAAATTGTTATACAGGAGGTTCAGATACGTACGATGCATATCAGATCTAAGGTGAGGGATAATTATTATAGTCTCTTTCTTATCTGAGATTGTAATTCATAAGTATTTACTAGGGTTATTGTTATCATCCATGCCAAAGATTTCTAACAATGTTTTCATGTTTTTTTAAATTAATTTTTACCCGTTTGTGAAATTTAACACATGTTATGAAAGGAATATTACTTTTGTTTACCACACGGGGAATATTTTGACTTTTCTGACAAAAGTACGAGAAGAATGTTATTTTTAACTTATACGACGTGAACATATTTTTAAGGTTTCATAATGCCTCATTTTCATGAATCTCAATCTACAATATGTTATGACTATTTTCAACAAAATACTTTTCTTTTGAAATTTCATGGAATTTTGTGAAAAGAAAATTATTTTTAAGAAGAAAGGATATTTTCCTCAAGAATTCATTTTAAGTGTTTCATCAAAACCATTTTCCATATAAGATGAAATTATTTCATATGTGTATGTTCAAAGTATAACGTCTCTTTGATTTACATGGTTTCAATTTTCTTATGATGAAATATCCATTTGTTTTATATGGATTATGTGATAATGGGATGATGTTTATGAAACCCATTTTATTTTTTGGGTTATGATGAATGTTTTATGTTTATTTTGTGGCACAAGTAAAAATGATTTCATTATGAGATGGGTGGGACCTATATCTCCCTCCAATGAATTGGGTAAAGATTTATATCTCATGATATAGACATGACTGGAATGGTAAGTTAATTCGGTTCAGTGTTACAGGACTGAAACGAGAAGTGAACTCGATTCAGAAAGGGACTTTGTCCACTAAGATGTTCTTGGAAGCAATGCCTTGGCTAATATGAAAATCATAACATATGCAGAATGGTTTCCACAATTACATGTTTTACACCCATTATATTTTATCATGGTTTATGTTCCATTATGATATATGCCTTTTGTACCTCCATGATTTATGTATTTGCTCAATATTTTGAGGTTTAAATTTTATCTCAATGTTTTTTCTTTCAAATGTTTTTGGATTTTTTCATGTTCTCTATGTTTGCCTTTACTGAGCATTTGAGCTCACCCTTTTTATGTTTTCTTTTCCCCCAGGATTAAAAGAAAGGTTTTAGTTAAGGAAACAAAAAGGGGAAGATTATTATGGGAGATGTTGAAGATCTTTCAACATGATTAGAAGTTTATATTCCATGTTTCCAATGACACGAAACTATTACGGTCCTTTGGTGTCTGTTTTTGTTATGTATTAGATATTCCAAAAAAGTAATTGAATGTCTATGTACATCAGATTTGGGCCTCTACATTATTGGTGGCATGACATGGGTTGAATAATCAAGAAAGGATTCTTCACTTCCATTTTAGGGAAATAATATCAAAAAACTGGTTGATCAGGATAGTTCTACCTTAATAAGTCATTGGAAAACATAGTCTAAAGGTAAATCCATCCATTTAGATCAATAAAAAATAAATCTAGTAAAGGGTGATGAAACAAATAAGCATCTTGATTTAAGAGACATCTAAAGTCAAATAGATTATATTACATAGTACGTGTCTGTAGGTTGGTATTCATTTCTATGACAATCATTTTCTATTTAAGGGACTTGGTGGGTTTTTAGACTTCTCTCTTGGTATGTGGATTTTATTCACTACTATCAAGACAATGGCCTAGAGGATCACACACAATATCATATTCAATAATCCACCTTATTCAGTTGAATAGGTATATTATACATGGTGGCCCTACAATGGGGTCTGAGTGTTGTCCAATGTATTGATCACCAAAGAAAAAAAAACCATTATTATTATAGTTATAAAAAATTATGTTGAAATTATTTAAATTATTTACATGTTACGTAACAACAAGAAATAATATTAATCAAATGAATATTATTTTAATATTCCATGTTTGTTTAATATTAATATAGAATTATGATTCGAGACTAATAAATTAGATTCATCATGTAATATATTTTATATATATCAAAATTATGTGATACAATAATAAATAATATTTACATATTTTAGTTTTTCATAAATACTTATTTAGTGTATTTAAAATAAAAAGGGGTTAGGGAACCCTACCATGTATTTTAGAACCTCCACTAAAAATCGAGATGGAGGTGCTCACAAAATGTACTATTTATGTATTTTTAAATGAGAGTCTCCCTCTCCACCCACATTCTATACAGGGAGTCTCTATATCTATCTCAGGTGACAATCCAAGAACACCTTTATGTATCGAAGGAAGGGGATCATAGTGATCATTGGGACATTGATGATATAATAGGATTGTTGTTCTAGCACCCAAAATTCAACGATTGGTACTCCCATGGATTTTTTAAGTGCCTGTGAATGATCTAGAGGGATATTTCTATGGATCCTTTAAGAAAAAATCACCAGAGATGAGTTACTGTTGAGCGCAACTACATATCTGAACATGTGTTCTTTCCATTTTAATTTTTGTTATATTTTAATTTAAAAGAGACCCTTAAATTGTATCAGGTATTACATCCTTGGAGATAACATGTGTCTTTAACCTAATGATGATTTTTTTAAAAATCCCTAACCCAAAAAATTTATCTGAGTACTCATGTACGTTCTATTAGAATAAGAGAGGTTACATATATTATTTGAGCCAAGAAAAAAAATTAATTTTCATTTAAATTAATTAGATTGTAGTAAATTGTTCCCAATGGATCTGAACATGATTAAATCAGAGATTAGATGACCATGTTACATTCATCTGAAAATATTTTATGAATTGACCATGGTCACTACATGGGTATTAAAAATTGTGAACATAACATTATTATACGTGTTTTTTTTGGACGTTCCTGGAGAACCCTGAAAATTTGGTTATGATCTGGATGATTTTATATCATCGAAAATTATACCAGATTATGGTATCATGGAAAATAATAATATAATTATTATATTAATATAATTATTATTATTATTATTATTTTCAAAGGCTATGAACACAGCCCTTAGAATAATATTTAATAAAAAAAAGTTTTGAGTTTGAAAAATTATGAGTGGATTTTTTTCCTCGGATTTTTGTTGATTAACCGATAAGGAAATTTTACAAAAACAATAAAAAAGTGGTCTTGTTGGACTCTTCCTCCTTGGGTGATCAATCAAAGGGGGAAACCCTGATCCCTCTCCCAGAAGACCCGCATGACCCCACTGGCGGCTGCTCCTACCGGTGCCCTGGTTTGTCGCAACCAGCCTCAAAAGACTATTTCTTGGCCTTCCCCACCACTCAAGAACCTTAGAAACCTCTAGAATATCTATGGCCTCCTTCTCTGACCCGAGATAGTACCTCCCTATTATTAGAGAGCTGCAATTCATAGGAGCCACCCAAGTCCGCTGGAGCCGCCCAGCCACACGGCCATCCAGATGACCTCCCATCCACAAGACTCTACAACTATAGCCCCCTCAAGTTGAAATTGGATATTGTCTATGGTCTTCTCTTTTTTCCTCCCTCAGATCTTACTGGTCGTAATTTTTCCATGCTTCTAACCTACCAGATCCAGTTTCTCCTCTTCACACACTGATTTGTGGCAGCGCCCGACCTTTTATTTGGTGCCTCTTCGGTGCACACATGCTGAGAAACCTCAATCTATGAAAATTATTTTCACCACTTGTAGAAACACCTCCTTTATCAGGGGGAGTTTTCTCACCAAGTCAAACTATGGTCTACAACCCACTGTGGTGCGCCCATACTACCAATATTTGGTGGATCTAGACACAGACCAGCATGAGGTACTCTCAATGGTTCTACCAGAAATGAATCTACTCCTAATTAGGCCCAAGCAGATCTACCCATCATAAAATGGGTACGGAAAGGCCCACCTGACCCGAAATGGCCCACCATGTGGTTTTTATGGCCCAAAATATGGTTCTACAGGTACTCCATGACTATATTTGGGATTCTACCATGTTTCATGGAATATGTTAAATTAAATTAATATAATTTAATAATTTAATTTTATAATTTATTTTGATTAACTAAAATATTAATTTTTGGTTTATAATAATATTTTAATACCCATGATTAAATTAATTTAATTATTGGTATTAAAATTTGATTATTAATGGACCAAAACTAAATCTGTTATTCGAATTATCTAATTCATTTAATTCAATTATAATATGTCATACTTTTAATTAATGCAATTTTTCTATATTACTCTGTAATTTTACCTACTTACCAGTCATGAGCACTGACCCATGTATGGCGGCATTTAATTATTTGGTAATTATTTATAACATGCGTGCGATGACTGTAAAAAGTAGTCAATAAGTTTATGGTTTGTGAATCATCATTTTTTATGGTAAATTTTTATTAGGGCCTATGTGTCCATTGTATTTGATGTACATTACGCCCTTGTTCCCTTTTATTGCGTGTGAGTATAATTGGATAATCGATGAAGATGAAGTATGGTTTGGACCTCAACATGATGTTCCCATACATTACACATGACATGGATCCAGCAAATATGAGGTCGTACTCGAGGCATGAGGTAAAACCCACCATGATGAGGATGATGCAAAACACAAACAACACCAAGTTGACGCATTACTCTAGATGAGCAGTGGATATATATCAAGAGATGCAATATAATGAAACATACATTACATACATTGATATTGCCTCAAAATTTTATAATATTCATTAAAAAATTTAACAAGGACACAATAGGCCCATATAGGTATAATTTATTTAGAAATTGGGAAACATAAACAACTGGTTCATAAGACATCTTCATTGTCTCCCGGTTATTTCATCATAACTAGACACCTTTTTGACATATCTAACTTAATACCCTTATTCATGACCTAGGAAAAAGAAACATATGAAAGGGTGAGCTTAGATGCTCAGTATGAGTAAAAAAGGGAGATATTAATCATATCATAATCATATGAAAAAAGAACACAACATTTAAAAATCTTATCCTATATATGAAAGATCGTGGTATCATGCCATGGGACATATCATAAAAGTTCGCAAGAATTAATGAATATAATACCAAAATTCATAACATAAGATAAGAAATTTTGTGGCATACACATAAGCATAGAAAATCATCTCATAATAGTCAAGGCTCATTTCAAAGAACATTATTGTGGAAAAAGTCCATTACTGAATCATGTTCACTCCTCATTCCAGCCTTGTACTATTAAACAGAGATCATCTACCATTATAGCCATGTATATCTCATGAAATTTAAATATTTACCCAAGGAACTGTAGGGAGATATAGATCCCACCCATCTCATAATGTAATCATTCCTACATGTTTCACAATATCATAAATCATTCAACATAACTGAAGGAATAAACTGGGTTTCTTTAATCATCATTCCACTATAACATAATCCATGTAAATCATATAGATCCTATAAATAGTATTGAATCATAAACATAATAAAACCATAGCAACAATAATTATATTATACTTGAAAAATAACCCTATTAAATAATTCCATCATAAATGGAAAATAATTTTGATATAACACTTGAAATTAATTCTTAAGGAAAATATTCATTCTTTTTCAAAAACATTTCCTTTTATTAAAAGGTCATGAAATTTTAAAAGAAAATAATTTATTTGAAATTAAATTTGAAATCATGTAGATGAATCTTCATGGAAATAATTCTTTATGAAAACATAAAAATCCGTTCATGTCATATAATTCAAAAAATCATTCTCCTCACACTCCTTCCACAAAAGTGAAAAAGTACCTCGTATCAAAAACAACGAAATATTTATTTTATACCATTTGGTAAAATTTAAACAATTGGTAAAATTGATTCTAAAATTTTTTAGAATAATAGAAATAATATTTTTTAATAAATAATTATGAAACATAGTCATCAATGAAAAATATTACCTAGTAAATACGTACATATAAACAATCTTGGATAACAATGAGATTGTGAAATAGTCCATTACCTTAAGTACGATTTCCTTTTTATGTATCTTAACATCCTGTGTAATGATTTAGACAAATTCATTGACTTATTTCCTAATCATTGACGTCTTTATGATATCATATATTATCATATTATCATCTGTTTGTTAGTAACATTAATACTCATCAATTGATTGTTCACTTCTTTATTTTAATATGAATGTTTTGTTGGACAAGTACTTATTCCTATTATTAGGTTATAGTTATATCTTTTAAAAAATATATTTCTGTAATATATATCATATTTATTCATTCCATTCATTTATATATTCATTCATAAATAAAGATCATATAGAATGAATCACATCACATCCTGGAGATGGTAGATCGTACGTACACATGAGTGAAGATATATTTCCCATAATTATTGAATGGTATTGAAGTGGATGGTGTATAATATTTAAGAATAAATATAATTTTATAATAATCATATATAGTTATTATTTCTATCATTATACTCATCTATGTAAGATGGTTGTGAGAAAAATTTTAGACCGCGATGTGGAGACGTAACCCATATGTACGCACGCATGGTGATTTCATTTTTCATATCATGGTTAGAAGATGGAATATGATTGTTTAATAATCATAATAACATCTCATTGTATAAGTGATACTGTATATATTACATTATAATTAAACAACTCAAGAAGTTAAAGTATAACAAAAACGATGTTTGAATGAATCAGTAGAAGAGATTACGTCTTCTTTGATGTGCTCCCTCTAAATATCCTATTAATGTAGTAAATATGGACTATGAAGAAGAAAAAAACCTCTAAAATGTAACTAGGGATGTTTATAAAGGAAATGAGGAGGGTATGGTCAATAATGAATGATCAAAGTGAAGTGAAGAGGTGAGGGAGGAAGATCTATTTTATAATTGAGGTGAGGGGAATTTTTGGGATCTCTCAAAAATACTAATTTATAATAATCTAAAAGCACTTAAAAAATCCTCCAAAAAGTCCTTATTTCTAAGATGAGATGAGATAAGGTTTTACTATCATAAAATAATAAGTTTTAGACAAGTTTTTCTATCAATTTAAACCCGATCATTTGAATTAACTCTTAGTTATTGTATTTAATTTTTAACTAAGGTGACAAATATTTCAATATTAAAAGAGTGTAATATTTAATTATTTGATGTAAATTCGACCATAAATAAATAATATATAAAATTTTATCCTATATCATAATTATTATATTTTTTTTTTATTTTTCTTATTTTTAAGTAATTGAATAAAAAAATATTTTGATAAACAAACAATAGTGTCAATTTTGAAACTATTCAACTCATTGATTTTTAAAAATATTAAGATAATAAGTTAACTTTGTGAACAATTTTTTATTATATTCCTAAGAGATCAATTTCATCTATAATATTAATCGAAAATTAATTATCCAGAATTATATTTATTTTAATATTTTTAATAACATTTATTTTATATTTCCATTAATAAAATAACTACTACCACAGTTTTGTGTAATTATTTAGTATGCTTATTTATGGAATAAAAATTTAAACTAAAATGATATGAAAAATATAAATCATATATATGTTATAATAATTCTAATAATCAAATATTTATTCTGTGTAATCCAACATTAAAATTGTTATAATTATTAAAACACTAATGTGACACGTTTATCATTACTTTAAATAAAATAATATAAGTGTCATAATCTCTTATATAAGGATCAAAAATGGTCAATAATTCTACCCTTGGATGGTTATAGTAAATATATACTTGACCAATAAGCTTTGTTCAAGTGTTTGAGTCTTTTAATGTTTATTTTCACTTTAATAATAATTATTTTATTGATTTATCATCAATTGAATTATTTCTCCATAATTAAAGTATAAGTCTTTGAGGAAAATATTTATTTCCTAAAAATTACAAATAAACTATCATGATAAAGAAAATAATTATAGATTTAAAATTAATATTTATAATCTAATTTATATTATTTATAACTTTTTATTGAAAATGATATAATTATAAAAATATGAGTAATACATATTCAACTTTTCTATAAAAAAATTAAATTAAATGTTCCAATCACATCCAAGTGGATTTGAAAGGACACCATTTAGACCAAATGAAGATTTAGGTAGAAAAAAACTCATCCAATGATATTGGGAAAATTATTAGGGTAATTTGATAATATTATTTTTATGCTTAATTACCCAATTTTCCCTTTTACAATATTAATAAAAATTACCGAAGTTAATTTTCATAATGTATACAAATAAAATTCAGTTATTTATAAAATTTGGATTTACATATTCCAAATATGGAAAAAATATTTTAAAATTCAAAGTATAGAAGTTGTAGTTGCTAATTTGAAATTAATCTCCTTGTCAGAAAGAGAGAACACATTTTAAAAGTTAAAACATTACAAAAGTCTGAAATGTTTTTATATCTGAATTTAATGTAAAATTAATTTTAATGAAATATATTATATTGAATGATAGGGATATATTATATTTATACTTTTAAACCATTCAATGTTAGAATTTATCTATATAAATTATTTTTATGAAAAGTTTGTTTTCAATTAAGTTTGTTTATATTTTAACTATTAATCAAAACATGAAAGTTATCAAAAGAATATCAAAAATTCATCCAATGTAAAATTTTATATCCTTATTGTAATGAAGAGTTTTATTTTTTTATATAAAAATTATTAATGTGCCAAAATATTTACTTTAAAAAGGGTTCTCCATTAAAAGGCAGTAAAATAACCCTTTTGAAAAATATATGTTTTTATACATAAAATTGGGTTTATTCATACCTTAGGACAAAAAATATATATTGGATGAATAAGAAAAATAATTAATTAAGTATATATCACATATATTTCATTAATGTCATTTAATAATAGTAATTCACACAATTTATTAATACAAAAAATTCAAATATACAAATGCTTTATATTTCTTTCATAAATAATTGGTAGCCAATTAATTCACCATACATTTTCATAAGTTAGTATTATTTATTCTTAATAACCTAATAGCTAGGATAAAATGGTCATTGTATACTGCGATATTTCATGGTTCGTTTAAAATCTTGATTATTTGAAATTCAATCTATTGAATAACTAAAACTGTTTAATGAAAATATTTCCAAAAAACATATGGGTGTTACATTCTACCCCCTTTAAACAAAATTAATTCCTCGAAATTCAACATTTTGAAAAAATCAGACGAGGATACTTCTGCCTCAACACATCCTCAAGTTCCATTTTAGCTTCCTCAAATTATGGTACCGTAATAAAACATTAACAAAGTGAGTGTTATGTTTTGGTAGAACTTTTTCACTACGATTGAAAAATATGCATCATTTGTACTTTATAAGAATGATATTTTTCTAGTGGTATAACATCTGAGTTTGATACATGTTGAAGATCATGTATGTACTTTCCTAGGAGAGAAAATGGAATGCATCATGAACATGAGATAGATTCAGTGGATGCGCCAATCATTAAGATAAATTCCCAACACTATCCATAATTTCATAAGGATTTATATTTCTAGGGCTCAACTTTCCCTTCATTAAAAATCTAATTACTCTATTCTTAAGAGATATTCATAGAAACCCATTATCACCCACTTCAAACTCTAGGTCTGTTCTTTGGTTGTCAGCTTAATTTTTTTTCAACTCTAAGCTGTTGTTATGTATTTTTGAATAGATTTTAACTTTTCATCCCTTTCATCAAAAATATCTGGTCCTAAAAGATATATTTTCCCAACATCATCTCAGTAAGTTGGAGTTCTTTATTTCTTTTTATAGAAGGATTCATAAGGATCAATCTAAATAATGGAGTGAAAACTATTGTTATAGGAGAAATCCACCAAAGGTGGGTGTTTCTCCCAACAACCATTGACATCCATAGAGGAAGATCTCAACATGCCTTCTAGAGTATGAATTTTTCTCTCAAACTAACCATATCTATGAGGATGATTAACAATACTAAAACACAACTTCTTATCTGAAGCCTATTGAAGCCATTTCCAGAACGTTGAGGTAAACCTCAAATCTTGACCAGATATAATGGAAAGTGGTACTATATTCAATCTTACCACTTCTTGTGTATATATCATGACAAGGTGATCAAGAGAGAAATACTCTATAATAGAAATGAAGTGTACCAAATATGTAAGGAGATCGACTGTATCCCAGATAGAATTATGTCCATTAGATGTTTTGGGAAGTCTGATGACATAGTCCATAGTGAGGTTTTCCTATTTTCATTATGGTATGGGTAATGGTTGTAACATTCCCTTAGACTTCTATTTCTCAACCTTAACATTCTCACAAACCAAGCACCGAGAGACATATTTGAAAACATCTATATTCATGTCATCCCACCAAAACTACTCTTTCAGGTTATTGTACATCATTATTCTTCGAGGATGAATAGAGAATGAAGAACAATAAGCCTTGATGTGGCTCTAACCCTTGCTACCGCGTTATTTTTATATTTTCTATTGAGTTTTTAATTTGAAAATGTTTTATTTTTTTAAATGATTAAAAATTGTTTTGTTTTTGTAGAATAATGTGTAAAATAATTTTTTCCTGTGTAAACACTGTATTTTAGTGATTATTTTTTCACTTTAAATAATTTTAAATTCATTTATTTTATTTTACTTTCACTGATTTTTTAATCTTTTAATCATTAATCTTCTCATATATTTTGTTATATTTTTAAAAAAATTATTTAGTTTATTAATTAAATTAATTAATTAATCATTTTTTAATTTTATTTCAATTTAATAATGTTTTATTCATTAGTTTAATTATTTAATTTAATTCATTTATAAATAAATAAAATTTTCACTTATGTTTTTAATTCTTCAAATAATAAGGATAATGTTAAAAATTTAATTCAATTATTTAATTATTTTATTACCTAATTTTAATTTAATTATATAATTTCAGAAGTTATTTAATTTTTATTTAATAATATAATGAAAATCAATTTAATTAATGTTGTCTTTAAAAAATTAATTATTAATAATTTTTTAGCTGCAAATGGAAATTAATTTTACTTTTATGTTAATTGTATTTCCCCTACTACCCCAAAATCCCATGTCTACCTCCCACATATATCACCGACCCATCACTCACTGATACATCCTCACCTCTGATGCACCTCTCCTCCTGTCCCACTGTCCACAACAGGAACACCAAACCCCATCAAATCACAAAAACAACCCAGCATATCGAACCGCATCAACCAAAATGAAACAAACTCATGAAACACTGAAAGATACGATATTATAAGCACAAATACCACTATAAAAACACAAATTGAGCATCACCGCAACAAAAAAAAATTTATTAGTAAAGAAAAAATCACAAACACACAACTGATTCAAAACCAGATATGATTTTGAGGAAACCACTGAGGTCGCACCTGCTGAAACACATAGCCCACCCTCGCTCTCACCTTCACCCCTACCCTTAGATGCACACCCCCATTCTCCTCCCGTACTTGATCCTGAACCACTTCCCATGGGAGATCACTAATACTCGCATCCACCTCCCCACCACTGCCAGAACCCTCTCCCCCTTCCGTCCGTATGCACGATTTCATCCCCCTCTCATATCTTCATTTTATTTTTTCTAACATATAATATAATAACAATAAAAATAATTAATATAATAATAATCTTAATCATATTAGGTAATATATTTGTGTATATTTTATCTTTTTTATAAATTGTGATTTATTTATATTGTTATACTTATTTAATTAAATTACTTTTACAATTATTAATAGGTACTTATTAATTTAATTATTTTATTCATTTGAAATAATTTTTTTTTATTTTTCATTCAGTATTTAATTTTAATATTTATAGGTATATATATACATATAATACTTTTATTTATTTATTATGTTGTTTATTTTTGTGTTAGTATATATATATATACACATTAGAAAGTTTGAGTTGAATAATTTTTTTTATGATTAATCTGTTCAGATGTTTCTGTGTAGGTGTAGAAGAGGGGAACATTTTTGTTACACAAGAGAGGTGCGTGGGGACATTGAGTTGAAGGGGGAAGCAGGAGATTCTAGAATGATCTAAAAAATTCAACTTTGACCAAGGCTAGTATGGGGAATCCATTCAATATTTTTCCAACAGGTGGGTGAGTTTTTCACACACATCATTCCATTCCTCTGGGACATTATTCCAGTCACTCCATCTCATCCAGATCCTAATATTCTCATCTCTACCACTTCATCCATCCTCCCAGTCATCCATCTATCATCCATTCATTATCCTTCCCATCTGATCCATTCCTCCCATTCTACATCCATTTCCAAATCATCCATTCACCTGAGCACCAAACTAGATGCAAGAGGAATACATTAAGAAGGAGCGTGAATCAGATCCATAGCAAGAGCATGAGAAAACAATCTCATGAGAGATGCTAATTCATCTCCTTATTCCTTTGGTAATAATTTTTGTTTTTTCGAGCATCTGTAGTTAATTAGATTGGTGGAATCATGTTTTAATGAACTGATCATCCATTTATCCGTTCTATTTTGATAGTTTGACTGTTCAATTCTATTTTTAAGTTCAATTTTTTTTAACTATGAGTATCATTTTACACTATCTAAAAACTGACAGATGAGGTAGTGAATCGTTTCACCTTAGATAATTGACCAAAGTACAGAAAATTGGAAAATGTCATTATATCTCTTCTCCATATTAAACTTGTTAATCCATGGGTTAAGATTGAATGATCGAGACACATGAAAGTTTACCATGTTTTGTTGATCTACTAAGTTGGATTATGAATAGATTATCACCATTTTTCTATGCACTAGATGGTTGAATTAATTTATGTAGGATCATATAATATCTTTTTAATCATTTTAAGTATCCCAAGGACCCTAATTTTATCATTGTTATCTATTCTCTATTAAAATCCTATACTACACCATTTTACCCTCACTTTCACACCCACTGATACTATCCACTTCACGGTTTTCAAGTATTATTTTTTTTGTTTTGTTTTGGTTGTTTTTTTGCTTGTTTTGTCAATCACAACTTAAGTCCATCTTTTTTGTTTGATTCCTGACATTCCACATTACAAGTAGTATGTAGGTTAAATAAATATTAAATTTACATGTACTCAACGATGTGCAAGGTAAAATTCTGGCACCGTTTCTGGGGAAGTAATGTGAGACCAAGTTTAAAAAAAACAAACAAAATTATATATAAAAAAACTAAAAGAAAAAAAATAAAAGTAAAAAAAAATTCAAACAAAACTCAAAAACTGTACAATTTTTTTTTCTCAAAACTCTTTCTAAAACTGGATGCCTACTAGGTCATCAATGTTAGAACTCTAAACTCCAATTTTATAAATCAATAATCATTGTTCAGAACATATAAATAAAAATAAAATAGAAATAGATTATTTGGATAACTTTTCAAAAAATCAAACTTCAAAATTTTAATCCCTTATTGACACATGCTCAGAACATAACCTCTAGAACCTGAATATTCCTCTCTGTCTGACCATCTGTTTGGGGATGAAACACTGTGCTCAAGCATAGCTGAGTCCCAAAAGCCTCCAAAAATCGCTTCCACAGTCGGGATGTGAAACATGTGTCTCGGTCTGAGACTGTTGTCGAGGGGACTCCATGAAGCCGAACTATCTCTTATATGTAGAGGCGTCCCATGCTCTCTACGGAACACTTCACCCTGATAGATAGGAAGTGGGCCGACTTGGTGAGTCTGTTAAAGATCACCCAGATGGAATCATTCCCCTTGTACGTCCATGGTAAGCCTATTGCGAAGCCCATCAATATTCCATCCCACTTCTACTATGTAACTTCCAGGGGTGAGCTAATCCCGCTGGAACCTGGTGCTCGACCTTCACCTGCTGGCATGTAAGGCATTGAGAAACAAACTCTGCTACTTCCTTCTTCATGCCTGACCACCAGAACTATCGTCAGAGATCCTGGTACATCCTTTCCACTCCCGGATGTACTGCCAAGGGGGATGTATGAAACTCCATCAGGACCTCCTCATGCAATGCCACTGGTACAACAGTGCATCCTCTAAAAATAAGTACATGCTCCCCACCTTGTGAATATGAATCAGGAGCATGCCATGTGGATAACTGAGCACATAAATCCATGTAGTCGACATCTTCTAGTTATGCCTGACTAACCCGCTGTAAGAGTAGAGGGGTGACAACCATCAACTGTAGGTAGGCTGCATCCTCTTCGTCCACGAAGGATAACTGCAATGCGGCAAACTACTGTGTCACCTCACTCAAAAGCTTTGATATCGATATTCTACTAAGAGAATCTTCCACCTTGTTCCCCTTACCAGGAGTATAGATGATCTTGAAATCATAATCCTGGAGGAACTCTAGCCAATGCCTCTACCTCAGATTTAGATCTTTCGGAGAAAAGATGTACCTAAGGCTCTTGTGATCAGAGAAGACAATAAATCTCTCACGTATGAGGTAGTGTTGCCACATCTTCAATGCGAAGACTGCCACAGACAACTCGAGATCATAGGTCACATATTTCTGCTCATCTGGCCTAAGCTGGCATGAACTATAAGCAATCACTGCATGCCTCTGTATCAGGACACAACCAAGCCCAGTCCCCGATGTGTTGTAGAAAACAATGTACTCGACACCCTCCTCTGGAAATCTCAAGACTGGGGCACTCGTCAATCTCTATCTCAACTAATCAAAATCCCATTATCACTTCTCCTTACATACGAAGGGCTGCGCCTACTTGGTCAAGGATGTCATCTGTGCTGATATCCAGGAGAAGTCAGGAATGAATATCCGGTAATATCCTGCCAATCCAAGGAAGCTCTGCACCTCCATCACGCTCCGAGGTGGCTCCCATGCTAACACAACCTCCACCTTGGATGGGTCTACAGCTACTCCATCTACTGAGATGACATGTCCCAGAAAGTGGACCACCTAAATCTAGAACTGGCACTATGAGATCTTCCCATAATGTTGGTGCTCCTAAAGTATGTCTAGAACCATCTGTAGGTGTCTCACGTGCTCCTCCTCTGACGCCAAGTACACAAAGATGTCGTCGATGAAGACCACTAGGAACCGGTCCAAGTACGGCTGGAAAATCTGGTTCATTAGTCCCATGAACACTACAGGGGCATTCGTCATTCCAAAAAGAATCCCCAAGTTGTCATAGTGATCGTAGTGGCATCTGAAAGCCGTCTTCAGTATATCCTCATCCCGTACTCGTAACTGGTGATATCTTATTCGAAGGTCAGCCTTCGAGAACCATTGTGCCCCTCTCAGCTGATTGAATAGGTCATCGATTCTCAGTGGTGGATACTTTTTCTTCACTGTCACCTGGTTCTGGCGCCGGTGATCTATGAAACAACCTCAGAATCCTGTCTGCCTTCTTGGTATACAATACTAGGGTCGTCCAGGGTGAAAAGCTGGGTCTCACGAAACCCTTGCTATACAAATCCTATAACTGTACCCTCAGCTCATGAATCATTGCCGGAGCCATCTGATATGATGATGAGGAAATTGGTGTCGTCCCGGGGTATAAGTTGATGAAGAAGTCAATTTCCCAATGGGGAGGTAATCCTGGAACATCTTCGGGAATGATGTCCTCATACTCCGCCACTACTACTGGGAGCTGGGAGCACACAACATCCACTGCTCTGAGGGCAAGGATAGACAACTCATGAGCAATTGGTTTCACCCTCCTATGCATAAGCCCATTATGCACTGCCTAGGTTTCCATTTCTCCATCAAAAGAAAACCTTGTTCCATCACGGCAAACACACCGCAGTCTTCTCCTAAAACAGTCAATCTGGGCACAGACCGAAGATAACCAATCTATACCAAGAATGGCGTTGTAAGGCCCTAATGCTACCACCAAGAGGTTCCAACCGAAACTCTCGCCTCCAAAGTTAAGATCACACATCCTAAAAAGGTGTGTGATTGTTGAGTCTCCTCCCATAGGTGTCTCTAAGTGTAAAGATCGAGTCAACAGTTCTACCAGAATCTTGAGGTTTCATACAACACACGTGGCTATGAAGGAATTACTGGCACCTATGTCTATAAGTACGGATTCTAAGGTAGAAATGACATAGACCATACCTCAAATCATCCCTGGATCCCCTAGGTTGTAAGCGCCGACCGCTTGCAACTGTCCCCGTCCCTGTCCTCTAGCTCCATGAGCCAGGTGCGGGCCTCCAAGGGGTGGTGGTGAAAGTAAGTTGAAACTTCTGCCACAACTCGCAGCTCTCCCTGCTCATCTTCCACATCTACTGCCTAGAGGGTATGTCTGTTGTACTCTCTACCTCTGCCTTAGTGGTCCATCCACCACTTCCTTGTCAGCAGCTCGACGGGTCAGGAAATATCTAGAGAGATGTCCCCTACCATCGCATGCATAACATAGCTTCTCCCTAGGCTGTCTAGATCCAGCCTAAGAGCCTTGGACTATCGATCCTCTATCCTGGGTCCTCCTATGATGCCTCTCGTGTCTAGATCCCTGTGTCTGACGCCGGATCTCTACTGCCGGTGTCTCCGCACCTGTCTTCCTCCTGTTGACTTTCATCGGCTGTCTCTGCTCCGCCAAGAAGCTCTCGATCACCAAGGCCTGTTTGAGCACTCCAGCATAAGTCGATAGGCATAGAGGCACAACACTAGCTCGTATGTCCCACTATAGACCTCACTCGAAGGTTTGAGCTCTGATGTACTAATCCATGACCATATCTATTGAGTACCGGGTGAGGTTGGTGAACCGTGACGAATAGTAATCTACTATTATACTACCCTGCTAGAGCTGAAGAAGCTCCTAGATTTGTACCTATCTCAGTGTAACCGAAGAGAAATCCTCCCTAAAGAGTCTATAAAACTCCATCCATGAAAGAGTCTCCTTGTCGCAAGTCTGTGTGGTCAGACTCTACCATCTTCCCCCGATCCCTGAAGAAGGATCGCTCCTAGGATCACCATCTGGTCTGCTGGTGTCCTCACTAGACGAAGAACCCTTGTTACCACCTCAAGCCAGTCCTCAGCCTCCTGAGTATCAGCCTCACCTCAGAACCTGAGGGTTATTTGTCTCTGGAACTCATGGAGCACGCTAAGCCTGCGCTCCTCGTCGGTCGGTACCACAGGTACCACAAGATGCTCCACTGGTGGTGTCATAGCAGGTGCACCACCTGGTGGCACCACATGGGGGACTGTCCCCTTTATCTAAGCCTCATCATTGAGGGGGTCATCCCTATGATCGCACTGCTGAATCCTTGTGGGTATGCGTCATGGAGGAATCCTGTAATGAAACAAGATGTACCATGGTCAATGAGTATATCGGGATAGCTGTCACAAAGGATATGGGAAACAAAATCTATTCCTATATAATTCATGAACCATTCTTTTATTTCCCTACAACCAGTGTCTTTGTGTACCATGTCAAAAAGTGGGTTTTCAGATTCATGGTGTATAGATACGTCGGCCGTCGCACCCACACCAGAGTCTCTGGCCTGAATGCCGAACTTGAAACACTTAACAATGTTGACCCAAACCAATCTCCCAGACTCTTGATCCTAAGGTAGAACTGAACACCTCTGATACCACTCGGTCACGACCCATCCCAGTGGGGCCCGTGCCGTGACTCCCCAAGCCTGCCTCCAATAGGCCAGGGGCTAGTGATTATCACCGAGTAGATATATTGATAATCATGGGAGCCATTGACTAAGTACCTATGCACATGAAAACATCTACAAGACCACAAATGCTGAAATGTAAAAACACTATGGAACAAAATGCATGCATACATCTAAACCCAACCAAAAGAGTACGATGGAAGATAAAGTACTGGAAGTAAACTGGGACAGAATACAAGCCCACCAAAGCAAAAGTCTGAAAACGGTAGAGTCCATCCTATAAACACAAAAGGTAATGGGACTATCGATCGTAGATGTAGGAACTCCTCAGCCTGTAGGGGACTCAAAAATCACGATCTTGTCCTGGTCCGCCCTGGACTCTGCCAAATGGCTGCTCGATTGCACAAGACATGACATGTGTGGGAAAAGCCCGTGCATGGGTGAGTATAACAATACTCAGTAGAGGACCCTGAAAACCACAAAGTCGTACACAAAGTAAAGATACAGTCAGCTATGCACAATATATGTCTATAGAACATATAGCACAAACCAGATATACTCAAAACACAGACCCGTAATCTAGAGACAAGTCAGACAACCACATACCCACAGCTGGGGGTTCAGTTTGAAGATTTCACGAAGCAATCATTCTGGGAGAACACACTACAGAAGTCTTATAGATCTGATGATGTATTTCTGAGAAGTACTATTCGTCGGGAAACGTCACAAGAGGTAGTTACACTCATTACAGGAGACTCACTCTTGAGCGAGAAGGTTACGGTAGATAGATGCACTCATTATGGGAGACACACTCCTGAGTAGGAAAGATCACGATAAATAGATGAGGATCACTTCCAGGGCCATGGCGGATACCACGAATCATCTGGAATTCACCTTCTAGGTAGAGGATCGACGCTTGGTGGAGTTGGTCACATCGATGCTAGACTCTACCTAGGGTCAAGAATGGATAGAGGATCTCGATCCGGGCCTCTCCAATGGATGCCTCACTCTATCACAGAAAGCCCTGCTGAAGGTATCATACTCTTGTAGAAGGAAATGATGCTTGACCTTCAGGGGAACGATAAGAAGGGGCACTAACCCAAACGAATGATATCCAAGATACGGTGAACAAGAGGACCATGCCATTTTCCAAAAGTAACAAGATGTGTAGAAAAGTTACATGTCGTGTTATCTGACCCTGGGTAATGCTCGTGTACAATGTCCCGTATCTTAAGGATGGCCATGTAGAAAACATAGTACATGGTGTGTAGTATGGTGTACATGATGTTTCTGAGTGAATGGGGTTGGCACCATGTACGCTGTCCATGCCCCCCATACATGGTCATCAACCTGTGTACTCAAACCCGTGTATTCGGTACATGGGGTGGCCTGCGTTACTAGCCTTACCTGGCCATGTGATGGAGTACATGGTCGTGTTCTTTATCCCGTGTCCATGTAGGCACTAGATACATGCCGATTTCTGCGTAGCCACATCTGCCATGCGGTACACGCCGTGTCTCCTGAAGCCGTGTAGTCCAATCCTTGTCTGTGTACTTCCCAAAATACACGCCGAGCTTCAAGGAAAATATAGCATGCAGTGTGACTAGAGTCACATGCCGTGTGATTCTTCTCTGACCCCCAAAACCCTTGCCACCACTTCCAGTACTACAGGAAGTGTTCTTCGGAAGTACACGCCGTGTATTCTGGAAACCTCCAAAAATGCAGACATCCAATGTCGCGCCTTCGGTAATGATCTGTTCATCGATCAGGTTGTTCGATCACCATGAAACTCCCATGTTTTGGTCACCCTGACACCACAAAGCCAATTATATTGTTTTTGAACCTCCGATCAGCTCCGAAAACATGCAAAGATCCATCTGCGTGAAGGACACTCGAAGAACGGCCCTTCCCGATCCAGTCCGATTCATCATCTTCTATCGTCGTCGCACCCCTGCATGGTCGTTGGAGTATCGATTCTTCAATTTGGGATCATACGTCGCATAACGGATGCTCAAAGATCCATTTCTCGTCACCTCTCAAAGAACACATGAGAGGAAAGAGGGAAAGAAAAATCCCATAAAACAACATGAGGAATGAACCTCCACCGTCATTTGTCACGACATTTATCCACTCCCGTTAGTAGGCTTAAATAAGGAAGAATCAAACAACAAAATCAACATGGATCAGTTCCCCGAATCATCCTGATAAAACCCTCCTGCAAGAACGAACGAATCCTCAGATCAACTTGTTTGTGGTTGATCCGCATTCTTCATTTAAAATCATAAATAGGGAAAATAATTCAAATAAAAAACCCCAAGCTTAAGCTGAGATCGATCACCGATGAAAATGTTGTGATACCGTTATCATCAAGATCATCCAACCTTGTTGGAGCAGCAATTTGCAGCTTCGATCTGTCGCCATTCATCGCCAAGAGTTTTCTCCAGTGTTTCTCTTAATCTTTCGCCATTGATCGAAATTTGATTATCCCAATAAAAAGGGAAACATATTTAAGACTAAAAAATGTGAGGTGGTATTAATGAGTCCAACTTTCCATTCTTGAGTCATTATGAAGTGCCATTTATTAAGGAAATAGCTGCCCCATTTCCGTGCTACAGAGGATGTTTCTATAAAAGAAATAAAAAAATCTTGTGAATTTATTTTATTTTATTTTAGTTTAAACATCTAAAAATAAACTTTTTCCCTCGACCCGCACCAGATGAGGTTAGGATCATTCTTAGTTAAATTTGTTTCCCTATATGTATCGGTGCCCTCGGATTTTTAATCTGGACATCTATTTGGAAACTGCCACAACCGCTCACAAGTGTCGGCTCATTTAACTTAAAAAAAGTTCAAACCACCATTCCGGGCTCACTGGGCATCAGAATGATGTGCCGTTTTCAAGCCCGGTCTCGAAATAATTCTATATAATATTTAAAAATAATACTAGAAAGATCTGAGACATCACATTCTCTCCACCACGGGGCTTTACGTTCCTGAAAATCCAAAATAAAGCTATTCAAAAAGATGAGGGAACTGTGCACGAATCTAAGCCTCCCTCCCCCATGTACTCTCTTGAAGATTCCCGTGTTGCCAGCGAATGCGCACCACAGGAATCTTTCGCCCACGAGGGATCCTCTCCTGCTAATCGTTGATCTCCATTGGGTACTCAGCAAAGGTCACTCAATCCTCGATGTCCAGCTCCCCCCAGTCAATGAAATGCGATGGGTCATGCAAGTACCTCCTCAGCTGTGACACGTGGAAGACATCATATATCCGATGCAACTGTGGCGGTAGAGATAGGTGGTACTCCACTTCACCAACTCTGCACAGTATCTGGAAGGGTCCGATGAACCTTGAAGATAGCTTGCCGCCTCATCCAAATCTCTGTAACCCTCATCGAGGTGAGACCCAAAGAAAGACGTGGTCTCCCTCTTCGAACACCAGAGGTCTCCGTCGTTTGTCATCATAATACTTCTGTCATCTCTGTGCAGTCTTCATCCACTCCCGGATGACCTGCAACTTCTCTGTGATAGCTCGCACCAAGTCTGGACCCATGAGTATCGACTCTCCAGGGTCGGTCCAACAAAGCGGTGACCAGTAGGGTCTCCCACACAAGGCCTCGAATGGTGCGATACCAATGGTTGAGTGGTAGCTATTTTTGTACGCAAACTCCACCAGTGGTAGTTGGTCCTCCCAAATATGACCAAAGTCTAAGACACATGCTCTCAACATATCCATTAGAACGTGAATGGTTCTCTCCATCTAACCATCTATCTAGGGATGAAACATTGTACTCAAGCGTAACTGAGTCCCAAAAGCCTCCTGCAATCCCTTCCACAACTAGGATGTGAAACATGCATCTCGTTCTGAGACTATTATCAAGGGGACATCATGAAGCCAATCTATCTTCTTCCCGTAGAGGCGTCCCAAGATCTCTACGTAACTCTGCTCCCTGATAGCTAGGATGTGGGCCGACTTGGTGAGTCGGTCAATTATCACCCAGATGGAATCATTCCCCTTGGAAATCTTTGGTAAGCCTATTATGAAGTCCATCAATATTCTATCCCACTTCTACTTTGGAATTTCCAGGGGGTGAGCTAATACCGTTGGAACCTGGTGCTCGGCCTTCACCTGCTGGCATGTAAGGCATTGAGAAATGAACTTTACTACTACCTTCTTCATGCTTGACCACCAGAACTGTCGTCGAAGATCCGGGTACATATTTGAAACTCTAGAATGAACTGCTAAGGGGGATGTATGAAACTCCCTCAAGACCTCCTCATGCAACGCCACTGGTACAACAGTGTGTCCTCTGAAAAGATGTATGTGCTCCCCAAATTTGTGAATATCCATCAAGAGCATGCCCTGTGGATAACTGAGCATGTAAAGCCACTCAGTCAACATCTTCTAACTGTGCCTCCCTAACCTGTTATAAGAGTGGAGGGTTGAGATCCATCGACTGTAGGTTGGCTTCATCCTCTTCGTCCACGAAGGATAACTGCAATACGACTAACTACTGTGTCGCTTCACTCAGCATCTATGAGCATGATCTTATTCTAAGAGAATCTGCCACCTTGTTCCCCTCCCCAGGATTATAGATGATCTCGAAATCATAATACTGGAGGAACTCTAGCCAACGTCTCTGCCTCAGATTTAGATCTTTTTGTGAAAAGATGTACATGAGGCTCTTGTGGTCAGATTAGACGATAAATCGCTTTCCCATAAGGTAGTGTCTCCACATCTTCAATATAAAGACTACCGTAGACAACTCAAGATAATGGGTTGCATAGTTATGCTCATGTGGCCTAAGTTGGCGCGATCCATTAGAAATCACTGCCTGCCTCTGTATCGGGACATAGTCGAGCCCAGTCCCTAATGCGTCGCCGAAAACTATGTACTCGACACCCTCCACTGGTAATCTCAAGACTGGGGTTCTGGTCAAACTCAGTCTTAACTGCTCAAAAATCCCACTGGCACTTCTCTGTCCATATGAAGGGTTTCCCCTTCGTGGTCAAGGTTGTCATCGGTGCTGAAATCCGGCAGAGGTCAGGAATTAATCTCCGGTAATATCCTGCCAATCCAAGGAACCTCCGCACCTCTGTCACGCTTAGAGGTGGCTCCCATGCCAACACAGCCTCCACCTTGGCTGTTTCTAGAGATAATCCATCTTCTAAGATGACATGTCCCAGAAAGTGGACCTCATGAATCCTGAACTATCACTTTGATAGCTTCCCATAAAGCTGGTTCTCCCGATGTATGTATAGAACCATCTGCAGGTGTCTCGCGTGCTCATCCTCTGACGCCGAGTACACAAGGATGTCATCAATGAAGACCACTAAGAGCCGGTCCAAGTACGGCTGAAAAATTCGGTCCATCAGTCCCATGAACACTACAAGGGTGTTCGTCACACCGAAAGGCATCACCAAGTACTCATAGTGACCGTAGCGGCATCTGAAAGCTATCTTCGGTATATCCTCGTCCCGTATTTGTAACGGGTGATAACGTGATCGAAAGTCAACCTTTGTGAACTACTGTACCCCTATCAGCTAATCGAAGAGGTCATAGATTCTCGGTAGTGGATAATTGTTCTTCACTGTCACCTGGTTCAGGCGTGAGTAATCCACGCACAACCTCTGACTCCGGTCTGCCTTCTTGTCAAACAAGACCGGGGCCTCCTAGAGTGAAATTTTGTGTCTCACGAAACCCTTTCCCTACAAATCCTCTAACTACACCCTCAGCTCACAAAGATCTACTAGATCCATCCAATACGCTGATGAGAATATCGGTGTCGTCCCATGGTGTAAGTCGATGTAGATGTTGATTTCCCAACGGGGAGGTAATCCTTGAATATCATCGGGAAAGACGTCCTCATACTCCACCACTACTAGTGGGAACTGGGAACTCACAACATCCACTACTCTGAGGGCAAGGCTAGCCAACTCATGAGTGATTGGCTGCACCCTCCTCTACATTATCCCATTTTGCGCTACCTGGGTTTCCCTTTCTCTGATAAAATATTACCTCATTCCATCATGGCAGACACACCACAGACCTCACCTAAAATAGTCAATCTGGTCATGGACCGAAGATAACCAATCCATACAAAGGATGAAGTCGTAATGCCTCAACGCTATAACCAAGTGGTTCCAACCGAAACTCTCACATCCAATGGTAAGATATCCTTTCCTAAAAAGGTTTGTGATCATCGAGTCTCCTCCCATAGGTGTCTCCAATCATAAGGATCGAGTAAACGATTCTACCGGAATCTCGAGGTTTCATACAATACATGTGGCTATAAAGTAATGACTGGAACCTGTTTCTATAAGTAGAACAACTATGGTATAAAAGGCATAGACTGTACCTCGAATCATCCCTGGAGCCCTTGGGTCATAATCCTCGACCGCTTGCAGCTGTCCCCATCCCTATCCTCCTGCTCTCTGAGATTGGTGTGGGCTTCCTGGGGGTGGTGGTGGAAGTAAGTCAAAACGTCTGCCACCACCCACAACTCTCCCTGCTCCTCTGTCGCGTCTGCCACCTAACAGGTCTATCTTCTCCACTCTCTGCCTCTGCCTCGGTGGTCCATCCACCACTTCCCTGTCAGCAGCTCAACGGGTTGGGCAATCTCTAGCGAGATGTCCCCTACCATTGCAGGCGTAGAATCGCTTCTCTCTAGGCTGACTGGATCCAGCCTGAGATCCCTAGACTATCAATCCTCTATCATGGGTCCTCTTATAATGCCTCCCACATCCAGATCCTTCTTTCTGACACCGGCTTCCTACTGTCAGTGTCTCCGCACCCGTCTTCCTACTACTAACTATTGTCAACTGTCTCTGGTTCGCTAGGAATCTATCGATCACCAAGGCTTGCTTGAGAACTCTAGCATAAGTCGATATTCATAGAGTCTCGAAACTATCTCGGATGTCCGACCATAGACCTCCCTCGATGGTCCGAGCTCTAAAGTACTGATCCCTAACCATATCCATCGAGTTCAGGTCGAGGTTGGTGAACCTCGATGAATAGTCAGCTACTGTCATACTACCCTGCTGGAGATGAAGAATCTCCAGGATGGGTACTACTCTCAGCATAACCGGAGATAACTCCTCCCTGAAGAGTTTCTCAAAGTACATCTATGAAAGAGTCTCCTTGTTGTTAGTCTATGTGGTCAGACTCCACCATCGTCTCGTCGATCCCTGAAGAAGGCTCACACCTAGGATCACCATCTGGTCTGCTGGTGTCCTCACTAGATGAAAAACCCTGGTCACGGCCTCACACCAGTCCTCAGCCGCTTGAGGATCGGGCTCGCCTCGGAACCCGAGGGGTATCTGTCTCTGAAACTCTTGGAGCGCGCTAAGCCTACGCTCCTCATCGGTCGGTACCGCAGGTACAACGTTCTGCACCACTGGTGATGGCATAGCAGGTGCACCACCTGGTAGAAATTCATGGGGGAATTGCCCCTGTATCGAAGCCTTGTCACTGAGGGGGTCGTCCTTGTGATCGTGCTACTGAATCCTAGTGGGTATGCATCATGGAGGCATCCTGTAATGAAACAAGATATACCATGGTCAATGAGTATATCTTGATACATGACACAAAGGATATGGAAAACACAACCCATTCCTATATGATGCATGTACCACCCTTTTATTTCCTCGCAACCAGCATCTTCGTGTACTGAGTCGAAAAGAGGATTATCATAGACCTGGTATATGGATACGTCGGATGCCAAACCAACACTTGAGTCTATGGCCTGAAATCCGAACCCGAAACACTTAACACTATTTCCCCAAACTAATATCACAAACTCTTGGTCCTAAGGTAGAACCGACCACCTCTGATACCACTTTGTCATGACCCGTCCTAGTGGGGCCCTCACCGTGACTCCGAAAGCCCACCTCTAATAGGACAGGGGCTGGTGACTAGCACCGAGTAGGCATATTACAAATCATGGGAGGCATTGCCTAAGTACCTGTACACACACACACACATATCCATGCCCACAAATGCTGAAATGTAAAAACACTAAGGTACAAAATGCATGAATACATCTAAAACCAACCAACAGAGTAAGATGGAAGATAATGTACTGAATGTAAAATGTGGTAGAATACAATCCCACAAAAAAAGTATGAAAATTGAAAATTCCAACCTATAAACAGAAAAGGTACTACGACTGCCACTCGTAGCCATAGGAACACCTCAGCCTGTAGGGAACTCAGAAAGCTCGGTGTTGTCCTGGTCCGCCCCAGAATTTGTCAAAAGGCTGCTCGTCTGCACAAGACACGACACGTGTGGGAAAAGACCATGTAGGGGTGAGTATAACAATACTCAGCAAAGGACCCCAAAAACCACAAAGCAGTACACAATGTAAAGGTACAGTCAGTTATGCACAGTATGTGTCTACAGAACATATAGCACAAACCAGATATACTCAAAACCCAGACCCGTAATCTAGAGACAAGTCACACAACCAGATACCCCCAGATAGGGGTTCAGTTCAATGATTCTATGAAGCACTCGCCCCGAGAGAACACACTCCACGAGTCTTATAGCTCTAATGACGTCCGTCTGAGAAGTACTGTTCGTCGGGAAACATCACGAGAGGTAGTTACACTCATTACGGGAGACACACTTCTGAGTGAGAAGGTTACAGAAGATAGATGCACTCATTATGGAAGACACACTCTTGAGTGGGAAAGATCATGATACAAAGATGAGTATCACTTATAGGGCTATGGTGGATACTGTGACTCATCCGGAATTCACCTTCTAGGTAAAGGATTTATGCCCAGTAGAGTTGGTCACGTCGATTCCAGACTCTACCTTGGGTCAAGAATGGATAGAGGATCTCGATCTGGGCTTCTCTGATGGATGACTAACTCTATCACATAAGTTCCTACTGAAGGGATCATACTCCTATAGAAGGAAACGATGCCTGACCTTTTGGGGAATTAGAATAAGGGGCACTAACCCAAATAGAAGATGTCCAAGATACGGTGAACAAAAGGACCATGCCGTTTTCCAAAAAGTACATGGTCTGTAGAAAAGTTACCTGTCATGTTGTCTGACCCTGGGTAATGCCTATGTAAAAAAGCCCGTATCGTATGGCTAGTCATGTAGAAAACTTAGTACACGACATGTAGTACGATGTACACACCATGTCCGAGTGACTGGGGTTGGCTCCGTGTACAATGGCCTTGCCCCCGTACACGGTCATCAACCTGTGTACTCCAAATCGTGTATTCAGTACACGGGGTGGCCCATGTTACTGGCCTCTCCTGGCCGTGTGATGGATTACACAGTTGTGTAGTCCATCCCGTGTCCGTGTGCCCCTTAGATACATGCTGAGTTCCTCATAGCCGCCTCTTCCTTGTTGTACATGCCATGTCGCCTGAAGCCATGTAGTCCAACCCGTGTCCGTGTACTTCCCAAAATACACGCCGATCTTCAAGGAAAATCTAACACGCCGTGTGACCGGGGTCACACGTAGTGTGATTCCTCTCTGACCCCTAAAACACTAGTTTTCCCTGCTAGTACTACACGGTGTCTTCTTCGAAACTACATGTCGTGTATTCTGGAAATTTCCAGAAACGCAAATCTCCTCCATCACACCACTAGTGATGCTCCGTTTGTCGATCCGATTGTCTGATCACCACTAATCTGCAAGGTTTTGGTCACCCCAACACCATGAAGCCAATTCCGTTGTTTTCGGACCTCCGATCAGCTCCGAAAAAATGTAATGATCCATCTGTGCGAAGAATGCTCAAAGAACGGGCCTTCCTGATCCGGTCCGATTCATCATCCACTATCTTCATCGTACATCCTCAAGGTTGTTGGGGTGTTGATTCTACAATTTGAGATCGTTGCGTCACAGAACAGATGTGCAACAATCCATTGCTCATCGCCCCGAAAGGAACGCAAATAACATGTGAAAGGAAAGAGGGAAAGAAAAATCCAATACAACAATATGAGGAACGAAATCCACCATTGTTCGTCATGACAATGATTTTCTCCTGTTAGTAGGCTTAAACGAGCCAGAATCAAACAAAAAACTCAACAGGGATCAATTCCATGAATAATCCTGTTAAAACCCTCCCGTAAGAATGAACGAATCCACGGATCTACTTATTCGTGGTTGATCTGCGTTCGTCGTTTAAAAAAAACGAGAAAAATAATTCAAATAACAAACCCCTACCTCAAACTGGGATTAATTGCTGACTAAGAGGCCGTGCTACCATTGTAGTCGAGGTATTCCAACCATGTTGGTGTAGCGATTCGCAGCTTCGATCCATCATCATTCATCGATGAGATATTTCTCCAACATTTATCTCAGTCTTTCACCAATGATCAACGTTCGATTATGCCAATAAAAAGGGAAATGTATTTGAAATTCTAAAACATGTTGTGGTATTAATGAGGCCAACTTTCCATTCTTGAGTCATTATGACGCCCCATTTATTAAGGAAACAGATGCCCCATTGTCGTGCTACAGCGGGTGTTTCCATAAAATAAATAAAATAAACTTGCGAATTTATTTTATTTTATTTCACTTAAAACATATGAAAATCAACTTTTTTCCATTAACCCAGGCCGGTCGAGGTTAGGCTTCTTCTTAGGTAAAGTTTTCTCCCTAGATGCATCGGTACCCTCAGATTTTTAATCCAGGCATTCGTTTGGAAACTGCCACAACCGCACACAAGTGCCGACTCACATAAATTAAAAAAAAAGTTCAAACCACCATTCCAGGCTCACTGGGCCTCGAAATGATGTTCCTTTTTCATGCCTGGTCTCAAAATAATTCCATATAATATTTAAAATTAATACACGGAAAATTCGAGACATTACACCACTACCCCAAACATCCACCAAATACTCAAACAATTTTTCCAAAATCAAATTGAGACAGAGTCATCTAATTCCCAAGGGGAGTTATACAGGATGTTATAGAATGTTCTTAGAGAGATTAGCTCACTAGGAAAGGACACATATACCAAGATTCATATCTTATAACTTTAAATGGGTCAAATGGCTGGACGTCAATGTGGAAAAGAAAAGTGAAAAATTAATCATACATTAAGTCATAATCCTAGAGAAAATGTGATTGATGTAACAACTATGTTAGGGATTAAACTTCAACATCCAGATAGGTAACCACCTAGGAAAGAGGAAAAATTAATGAGTCGAAATTGAAAATTAAACTCTAGAAAATGAAAAATCTAGAAATATGGATATCAAGGTCCAAACTGAACAGAATGTGCAACCCACACCTGAAAAAGCTATGGAACAAATGAAAATGAAGTGAAAATTGGTTGAGGAATAAAATAAGAAAGTTATGTTTGAGGAGAAGGAGAAAAATAAACCTATTATAAAAAATTATGTTCTCTCATTCCCTTCCTAGAAAAAGAGAAACAAAGTGACAAACCTAATTACCTATGGTTTTTGAAACTAATTCAATGCATTACCACTAACATTCCTTTCTTAGATGACTTGGATAAAATCCCTTCATAGGTTTTATTCACTAAAAGGTTTCTGAATAAAAAATATGATCTACGAAGTTAGATAAAAATTATCTCAATGTGGAGTGTAGTGTAATTTTCCAAACAAATATTCATCAAGAATTGAAGGACCCTGCTGGCTTTATCATTTAGTGCTGAATAGGAGGAAGGGGGAAACTAAATTATCTTTGTGATTTAGGAGCAAGTATCAATCTTATACAATACTATTTATTTAAGGAGATCGGTCTTAGGGATTTGCATCCAACTTTGGTTTCTTTCCATATTGGTGATAGGTCATTCACATACCCTTGTGGGAGAGTGGATGATCTATTAGTGTGTGTAGGAAAACTCACACTACCCACATAATTCTTGATTCTTAATATGTAATGTGATAAAAAGGTCCCAATAATCATATGTAGACAATTCCTCACTACATGGGTGTCGTCATTAATGTATCCCAAGGGAAACTAACCCTCTAATTTGTTGATGATGTGGGGGAATTTTAGGTGTTTGAAAATCTCTGACAAGAGGTTAGTTGTGATGTGATAGATGTTGATGAAAATAAATATTACAAAATTGAGGTCCAAGCTATATACGGGTCTTTCCAACTTAAGGTCATAGAGATAAGGATTTCCCATACCATTAAATTTTTTTCTTTTGCTGCTGCTCTTTCCCCACAACATCCTGTTGTTGGGCATATTATTTCTATGGAATCCTTTTTGGAGAGTGAGTCACATTATTTTCTAAAACTATCTCAACCTATTCATGAATGTTTCTCTAATAAGGTTGACTATTTTAAGGTTCCTAAATTTGGAGAAATTTCTAGGTTGAGTCCTCCTGAAAAAACTTGATGATTGCCACTGTGAACAAGTTAATATCCATGAAACTTTCTTACCTACCTAGAATTATGTTGTGTGTGATGATATTCTACCAGAACATGAAAGGTTCACAAAATTTTTAGTCTTCTATGGACATTGAGAAAAATATTTTGCAGACTGAATTTGATACCTTTTTCTTGATGTTCTCAGATTAGTGAGTTGTGTTAGGAAATTATGAGATTTTTTATGGTGTGTCCTCTTCTGTTTATGGTCTTGAGAATGAATTTATGAGTGGGGGAAGTTGTGAGGTAATTATTGATCAGGTGAGGGATTTTTTGAGGAAGTTCTTGAACTATTTCAGATCTAATGAAGTGGTTTTTAGAGACCATGTTGAGTTGGAGATAATGAGTCCTCTTAGTGAGATGGATGAATTTTGGAGTATTCTTCTTGGTAATGATGATGAAGATTTATTGAGTGGTTCTTCCCTTGATTCCACTATTAATTGTAAAGTTCAAACAACTCATAAATTTTACCCCTTGAATGATCATGGTTAGAATTTAGTTTAGGTAAATAATTTTTTGTTAGGGACTTTAAACCTAGAAATTCATGGGAGGAAACCCATGGATTTCAATGTTTTTGGATTTAATATTTAGTATGAATAAATTTTTATTGTTCAAATGTTTGTCTTTCTAATTTGGTGAAAAATAATGGTTTCATTACATTGACATATTTGTGATCTTGATTTATGGGTTTTGGTTTCTTGGTTCTAATTGACTTGAGGTGCAAGTGATGGTGGTCCTGGTTGGTTAATAGATCATTAGATAACCCTCCTAAACTTACACTTTGGCTGCATTTTACATTGAGCCTTAAAATTTTGAAGCATAATGTTAATTATTTTAATCTTATAGAAAATTATACTAGGGAATCCATAGTTCCTGTAAAAATAAATAAAAGGAGAATGTATATGGATGAATTTAATCATAAGAAGCTTCACATTCAAGGGAGTACTGTTTTATTCTTTAATGTTTTAATATGCACTTTTTTATTTCATGATGATTTTAATTAAGTGTGAGGGACTTACCCTTAATTTTTGAAACTTGTGAGATTTTTTTCCTATTTGGGTGTTAGATTTATAACATCTACATAGTTGGAAATGTATTTTGAGATGATTTGTGAAAACCAAACATGAACCTTTTGATGTCATCCGGATTATGTTGTTGTTAAAAATCACTTCATAATAGGTTACTACTTGATGTTCATTGAAAAATACTTGGTATACTTTTAAAGATTCAAAGCATGAGATTGTTTTAAAAAAAATGAATTGAACTGTGGTTTCTTCTGGTGGTTCGTTGGTATTTTGTATATATGTTTCTGTTTTCATGAGAGGCAAACAAAATCATGAACCTCATTTCTAACCACATCATTTTTTTAATGTTGAAATGAAAATCTATTTTGAACTAAACTGTCACCCACCATGAGAGTAAATAGTGGGTACATTGTTGAGATTTATGTTTGGGGGAGAGGGGTCATTATATTGGTCACTTAAAATTATCTTTTCTTGATGTTTGTAAAAAATGCTCAAATTTTGTCAAAATTTTAAAAAATCCTTCAAAACTACTAAAATATTTCTTTCACAACTTTCGGGTCACCTGGCTTCACACTGCACATCATTTTCAACCTGTCTAGTGGATACCTACTTGCTGACAGTTAAGGGTTGTATTGAGTTTTCAGCTTTTAGGGATGACTGAATACTGAGTGAAGTAACAGGTTGTCGTTATTTAAATTCTATTTAGGAACTGAAAAAGGGAGTAAGATATGATAGATTTTTTTGTAACTAGGATCATAAATTTAGTAAGATGGTAAATTTAAATGGATCATATGGGACTCACTTTTAATAATGAAAAAATTACCTAATTTAGCCTACTCAAATGATAATTAGTTAAGTCTTTTTTAACAAGAGTACAATGTGAAAATAAGATCCCACAGTGAGTCTTTGAGATAAGTTCACTAGGTGCATTTCTATGAATAAATAAAAGACAATTTCTCCTTGAATAAGTACAATGCACAGTGCCCTACACATGGAATTTGGTTGGAAAAAAGAAAAATAAATTTCCCTTTCAAAAAAGAGATCATTTAAGTGAGGGTAATTTTGAACCCAGATGAAGAAAGGAGAAATTGACTTAATTAAATACCATTTGTGTGGTATCAGTGAAGTGATTCAAAAATAATAATAAATTTTTTTTGGAACCTATGAGAAGTGAAACATGAAAGTTCCTTTGGTTAAGGTTTTGATTCCACTATTATCTAACATGTCATCACTTTTTGAATTGGAAGATAAACTGGAATTGAAGTAGGATAGAAAGTGACGTTCCTGTAGGAGGCATGACATCTTTGGCTGTGGTTGAATTGGTGTTTCCCTAGGTTTACAGTAGATGTTGAAATTTAGATAAGAATTTTTTTTGAATTCATTCATGAAACAAATTCCATGCTTTGTCCCTCTGTTTGATAAAGTGTAGTCATTAACTTTTTGAACTAAATATGAAAAATTAATTTTTATATTAAAGTCAAATTCATTCATATGTTTGAGGAAAAATAAAGATTTATGTGTAGGGGAGTTTGATGTGGATCATTTTTTAATATTCCTGTAACATTATTTTTATATTTTTTATTGACCTTTTAATTTTAAAATGTTTTATTTTGTTAAATAATTAATAATTTTTGTGATTTTTTTCATTAATGTATAAAATAATTATTTTTAATGTAAAAAATGCGTTTTAATGATTATTTTTGTCACTTTTAAATAATTTTAAAATTAGTTAATTTAATTGACTTTCAATTTTTGTTTTTCTATTTTAATCTTTTATTCTTTTATCATATCATGAATTTTTTATTTTAAAGATAAATAAATTATTTAATTATTTTAATTAATTAATTTTTTTGTAATTTAATTTCAATTATACTAATATTGATTCATTAGTTTAATTATTTAATTTAATTAATCTATAAATAAAAACATTATTTACTTTAATTTGTAATTCTTCAAATACTCATGCAAATGTTAACAATTTAATTCAATTATTTAATTATTTTATTACATTATTTGAATTTTATTCCTTAATTTCATTAGATATTTATTTTTTACTAATTAAATAATGTAATTGATTTAATAATTTTTGTCTCTAAAAAAATTATTATTAATAAATTTTTAGTTCAAAATTTCAATAAAATTTAGTATATTGATAAGTGTACTAATCTGTTATTTATTAATTTTGATAGTTAGTTTATTAATTTTTTAGTTTTAGTTTTATTAAATTATTAGTTTATTTTAACTAATTTAATTTTTTAATTTATTTTCTATTTTTTGAAGGTGACACCGACACATCCCCTTCTCTACTCCATCTCCTGACCAGTCCACACACCAACACAAACAGGTCATCCGTCCTTCCATCATGTTGGTCCCACTGACTCACCTACCAATGTCGGTCTGACTGACATTCCTTCCACTTTCTCTTGGACTGACACCAATGCAGGTCCTCCATTATTATTTTCTGTCATTGAGACCAACACCGACCTTCCATTTTCTTCCATTATCGATCTCACCGACTCATGGTGACACCGATGCCATTTCTCTTCTTCCCTGATACCGACAGCCCACATCCATCTTCCGCATATCTCACCAACCAATCACTCACTGATGTATCCTCACCACCATTCCACCTCAAATCTCATCCCATCATCCACAAATACAATATAAAACACCAAAAAATCATAGAAACAAACCAATATATCAAACCACAACAAACAAAATGAAGGAAACTCCAAAAACACCGATAAATATGAAATTCGAAGCACAATAACAAGCATCAAAATAGAAATTGAACATAACCTCAATAATAAAAATCGGACATCAAAGAATAAATCCCAAACTTAGAGCTGATTCAAAACCATATCTGATTTCGAAGAAACCACAAAGGCCTCACCTGCTGAAGCACATATCCAACCATCGGCCTCGCCATTGCCCTTGCACTAAGCTATGTACCCCCATTCTTCTCCCCTGTTTGATCTCGAACCACTGCCCATCGATGGCCACTAATACCTTCATCCACTTGTCCACCAGTGCCAGAACCCTATGCCTCCTCTATCCCTAAATCCCCCTACCTGATCAATTTCTTCCCCTCTCACATCTTCATTTTGTTTGTTATATTTATAACATATAATATACTAACAACAAAAATAATTAATAAAATAAGAATAATCATTATAAATACTATATTTTTGTATACTTTAACTACTTTATAAATAGTTATTTATTCAAATTTATTTGTATTATTATAATTATTTAATTAAATCACTTTAACAATTATTAATAGGTACTTATTAACTTAATTCTTTTATTCATTTAAATCAATTTAATTTTTATTATTTTACTCTAATTTAGTATTTCATTTTAATATTTATAGGAATATATATATATATAATAATTTTATTTAATTAATATGTTATTTATTTTTGTGTGTGCATATATATACACACACTAGATACTTGGAGTTGATAAATTATTTTTTAGGATTAATTTGATCAGTTGTTGTTGTGCAGGTGTGGAAAAGGGGATCATTTCTATTAAGCGAGAATGGTGCCTCGGGAAATTGAGTTTAAGAGGGAAGTGGGAGATTCCAGAACAATCTACATCATTCCACGTCGAGCAGGGGTAGTAGGAGAAATTCATTCATCATACTTCTAGCGTACAAGAGATTTTTTCACACACGTCATTCCATTCCTTTTGGATGTCATGCCATCACACTCTCTCATCCAGATCCTTATATTCACATCTCTCCCACTTCATCCATCCTCTCGATCATCCAACATCTACTATCCATCCATCATCCCACTCATCTGATACATTCCTCCCATTCTACATCCATTTCCTGATAATTGATTCCCTTGAGAACCAGAAAAGAGGTAGGAGACATCCATCTAGAAGGAGTAGGAATGAGATCTAGAACTAGAGGTTGTGGAAGCAATCTCACGAGAGATTGTTCTTTGTCTCCTTATTTATTTTGTTTTAATTTATATTTTATCGAACATGTGTAGTTAAATATATTTGGGTAATAGTTTTGTAATGAACTAATCATCCATTTATCCTTTCTATTTTGTTAATTCGGTTATTCAGTGCGATTTTTAAGTTCAGTTTTCTTTTTTGTTTAATTATGAGTATCAATCTACACTATCTAATAACCAAATGCTCAGGAAGTGAACTATTTCACCTTAGATAATTGATCGAAGTATGGGAAATTAGAAAAGGTGAATTTATCTCTTATCCACATTAAACATATTAACCCAAGGTTTGAGATCAATTGATCAAGACTCAAGGAAGTTAACAGATATGTGTTGGTCTACTAAATTGGAAACATAGTAGATTATCACCATTTTTATATGTACTAGATGGTTGAATTAATTTATATGGGGTCAAAGATTATCTTTTTAATTACTTCAAGCATCTTGAGGATCCTAATCCAATCATTTTTGTCTATTCTATGTTCAAGTCCCGCACTTTACCATTTCACCCTCACTTTCAGACCCACTACCACTGTCCACTTCACTATTTTCAAGTAGTTTTTTTTTGTTTTGTTTTTTATCTTGTTTGGTCTATCACTACATAAGTCATTCTCTATGGATTGACGCTGGACTATCCATAGTACTATTATTAAGTAGGTTCTATAAATTTTAAATTTTTGCATGATCAACGATGTGCACAATCAAGCCTCATCTAATGGATCCTTATTTAATTTTGGTATGAGAGGAATATAAACCTAGTTCATTAACCCTATCATTAAATCACAATCATGGTTTAATTTAGGAAAATTTCTCACATTCCTTTGTAGATCCACATCTTCCTTCTGCGACTCCTTAATCCTCATTTGTATAAATGGTTGAACATTTATTTGAGAAAGATAAGTTTTATCCCTATACTTTAACATTTCAACATCAATCATTTTAAAATCCATAAATATTGGATCTTGTGTGACCCTCATCATGGATAGGAAAGCATGGTCCTTTTAACTCAAAGCATCTTCCACCTTGTTTCATTCTATGGGTGGTAATGTATTTAAAAGTAAAAATCTTTAATCAACTCCAACCATCTGCTTTGATGCATATTAATCTCTTTTTGTGTGAAAATATACTTTAAACATTTATGATTAGTATAAATATCACACCTTTCAACATAAAGATAATTCTTCTATATCTTTGGCACAAATACCAAATCTAACTTTAAATCATGAGTTGGGTGATTTTTATCAGGAATTTTCAATTGTTGTGATGCATAAGATAGAACCATATCATTTTTCATGAGAAAACAACCCATACCCTTCTTGGATGCATCAATATAGATTACAATCCTTTATCCACTACAAGGCAGTGTGAGAACAGGTGCACTAGCTAACCATTTTTTTATCTCATTGAAATTATCTCCACATTACTCCATCCACAAAAACAAAACTCCTTTATGAGCCAATGTGGTTATTGGATTAGGTAATCATGAAAACTCTTTCAAAAAACATCAATAATATCCAGCCAAACCACGAAACATTTGGATCTTAGTTACTGTATTTGGTCTCGACTAACATTAAATAACTTCTACTTTTATTATATCCACATATATCCACTCTATTGAGATTATGAGACCCACAAATGAAACTTAAAAAAGACAAAATTTACACTTTGTAATTTTTTCATAAAGAATCTCCTTTCTTAGGGTCATTAGTACAATTCTCATGTGATCTTCATATTATTATTTTCTCTTCGAATATATAATAGTAACATCTATACAGACTACCATCCAATGACCCAAATCCATTAATTTTATTATAATAATAGACCCCTTTTAATGGAATAAGGGGAGAACCCAGATATCAAGGACTTTGGACATTACAGGACCCGAAGGTGAAAGAGATAAAAACCAGACAAACAACATGGAGAATACCCACCCCAAAAAATGATCGGAATGAAGCTCTCCACCTTTGCATGAAATTTCAATAGGAAAGTGTCATGTGACAAAGCACATGCCGATTCGACAACTAACACCATAACCTCTCAAAAAACCATATCAAAAAATTCCTGAAAAGATAAAATGCCATATCTGAATCCTACTTGGGGGCCTATTACATGTGGTCAAGTACCGTTGTAGCCCCAACCCACTTGCTCAATGACTAGAATGATCCTGCGAGGAGTAGATAGCCCAAAGCCCGTGAGGACCCTGAATCTGCTGAACAAATACCCAACACAGCTTTCAAGCCAAAAAAGAGAAGCATTATGGGAACCAACCATCAATACCCACATATCCTATAATCTAATTAACTAGAATAAACATGTTAAACAACCATCAAGTAGAATCAACTCATAGACCATGCCGTAGAGATGATGACAGAGGCACCCCACCACAACCACTAGGAATCTCTAACCACATCCATAACAACCTGATGAGGAATACAATCTAGGGATCATGCAACTAAGTCTTCACCACCCAATACTATAAGATCTAGTAACTCCTTAAGAGAGAGTCTCCGATGAGGGAATCTGACCATACTGAGCCAACAACGCCGCTCTAGTCTGGAACCAGACCGATCGAACCACGAAAGAACCCACACCAGATTCTTGATTGGGAAAACTATAGAAATCAGGAGGACCCAATGAGGTTGAAGGGGCATACCATAGACAACACAGTAACACTAGCGAAGAAACCCAATTCAAAACCTCTAGAAAACCAGAAAACATCATAACAATCAAATCCTTCCCCCCTCTATGCCACTCCGGGGCCAATGCCATGCCACTCAAGACCGGAGCCTTCACATATAGATGCTAAGCCATGATCCAACTTCGAGGTATCTCTACCTACCAATATTCAAACTCATCGATTGCTGAGATGTAATAACGATGAACTCTGGGCCAACCGATAATTTCTAAAAAATGGGACACCAATGTCGAGACTACCATGAATCCATATGAGGGGAGGGAACAAGGCTGATGGAGGAAACCCTATCCCTTGATAAGGAAGGTGTGCTGCCGCCCAGATACGAACTCACTGCTCGTTGAGACATGAAATCTCTATACAGACTACCAAAAACTGATTAAGATAGTATCTAAATACTCTATTGATTAGATCCATGAATATTGCATGGATAATTAGTAAGAAAAAAATCATTAATATAAACTCATAGTGTCCTTAATTTGTATGGGCTGTCATATTTGGTATATCCTTCTTATTGACCCCTAATAGATGATATTCTAAATGAAGATCAATCTTGGGAAAGTATTGAGCTCTATGTTGTTGGTAGAATAAGTCATAAAAGTTGTAAAATGATATTTGTTCTTGATTTTTATCTTATTAATTTCTCGATAATCATTACAAAGCCTCAGTGATAAATATTTCTTCTTAACAAACAAAACCAGTGCACCCCAAGGTGACATAATGAGGTGTATTAATCCCTTTTCAATATTCTATTGAAGTTGCTTCAACCATTCAAAAAACTAAATTGGTGCCATTCTGTAAGTTTTCTTTGAAATAGGCATAGCACTCAATAATAGGTCTATAGAAAAATCAACCTTAAGATTTAGGGAATACCTAGAAATTATTTCAGAAATACATCATCAAATTTCTATAAAATGGGTTTATTCTTAACTATGAGTTTCTCCCCAACCATTTGAGATAGATAAGATTAATTTATAGGAATAAAGTCACATAAGATGGATGAAATTTCTTATAGAAGGTCATATTTATCCTTTTATCAATAGATGATAATATATTGATCCATAATATGAAATGTGACTTCCCTTCCTAAGAAATTAATATGAGATACATATAGAGAAAGACAATCCATGCCAAGAATCACATAAAATTACACTATAGGAAGGATCACATGATTTTATGGAATCACTTTCCCACACTCATTAATCAGAGAAGTATTATAAACATTTGGTGGACCCGTTGGGCCATTAGGAGTTATCACAACTAACTTAATATCTAATTTTTGAGGTAATACAATGATACTCATAGAAAATTCATCAAAAATAAGTGAGTGGGTGGATCCAAAATGAAATAAAACATTTTCTACATGAGAGTGGATGGTAAGTGTTCTATCCCCACTTAATTATTGTTATCCACATCACCAATAGTGATTGCATGTGACCTTCCAATAACTTTAGCCTTAAGAGTTTTCGGACATCGATCATCATCAATAACCCTTGAATTTGGGAATTGATTGGAATAATTCCCCATTTCCTTTTACTTTTAACATTGAACTATAGGAGGTGAATTCTATGTAACTGTTGACGCTCCTTTCGTCACAGAATCCAAAGATCAGAAAAGGGGAATATATGAGCTCAAAGTGATTCATCCTTTGAAGAAACATCAAAAAATCGACAAAGGGATGAACAAGGAATACTTTTCCCATAGGCCGCGCAAGTTCCCTCATGGTCGTGCAAGTACACTTGCGCGCCGCCTAGTGTTCGTGCAAGTACTTGCGCGCTGCCTTTGGTCGTGCAAGTGACTTGCGCGACCTAAGTGGTAACCGCCCGGTAACCGCCCAGGGCCTTCTTTTGCCTATAAATAGACCCTGTGGGCCCCCCATTAGAGAGGATATTTTTTTCTAGAAACTCGGATTGAAGCTCCCGACGCCCAAGTCTCTTATCAAAGCTTTCGGAACACTTCTAAGGTAATTTCATACCTAGAACGGATGATCTAAAGAGAGGGAGGAAGTCCTAAGTGTTGAAACTCATCAACACATGCGCGCCTGAATGGCCAGCCCGTAAGGGAACTGATCATACTTGTGCGCCACCTTATTCCTTCAATAGAATTTGCGCGTCCCTTTTCTGGAAGAACTTCAAGAGGATTCTAAAGGGTTTAATAAAGAGTCGCTCAAGTATTTCAATGCTGGTTGAAAATCGCGCAAGTACACCATGTGTCACGCAGGTATACCTGCACGACCAATACTTGTGCGCCCACGCAATACTTGCGCGCCTTTCAAGACATGCGCGCCCCTACCTTTTTGGGTGCCCATCTTGCCCATTTTACCCCTCTTAAGCCATTTCACCTTTCCTATTCAAGATTCAGTCTTCAAGATACTCTTCAAAGCCATTTATGGCATGATTTCTTGATTTGACTTCCTTATCTGAAAGGAATTCGGTGGAATATCTCTCAAAACCTAGTGATTTATACATCTTTATGTCACCAAAGATTGAGAGTTCGTTCATTCAACCTCATCCTTTATGATGAGAGAATCCTTAACCTGGGTCTCCTTTTCAGGAATAATCCCCAGTTATAAATCCTTTAATCTGGGCGTCTTCCTCAGGAGTAAGCCCCAAATTCTTAAAGTTCCCAAACTTGGGCATCCTCTTCAAGAGTAAGCCCCAATCTCAAATGTGGGAATCCTTCTCAGGAGTAAGCCCCAAAACTTAATCCCTAACCTGGGTCTCTTTTTCAGGAATAAGACTCAGTCATAATCTTGGGCTTCCTTTTCAGGAGTAAGCCCCAAGTCCCCTAACCTGGGCCTTCTTTTCAGGAATAAGTCCCATTCATAATTTTGGGCATCCTTCTTAGGAGTAAAACCCAATCATAAGTCCCCTCCTAATTTGGGCATCTTCTTTAGGAGTAAGCCCAAAGATTAGAGTATTCAAATATCCTTAAAGCACATATACCTTTATGGACCCTGTTCCTGGATTTTCTCTCTAAAAGTAAATCCTAAACCTTCATCTATTTGGGCAGTCATACATACATAAGCCCCAAACAATTTCTTATGATTGCATATTTCATGGCACAATTGTATAATTATTACCAATACCTCTTGTTTCTCACACCGAGCATGACTCACGTGAGCTTAGAGTGTAAAAGTAATTATGACATTCTTCTTTGAGCCATCAATCATAAACATCATACTCCATTACTCGAACTACGTGGGTTCTGATTCCTTTTCCAAAACAAAGGATACGTAGGTAGCCCATTTATGGGTTCGATCCCAACTTTGAAATAATACTTGTCCTTCTGAATGACGATAAACTTCAAGTGCCCCACTGAGTGGCTTTAAAACCATCCTGGTCATCATAATGACCAAGAGACTTTTATATAAATGTTTTGAAGGATACCATTGACCAAGAATCTCTAAACAGATATAGATGATTCTCTATTGATGAAGAACCTCGAATACATATAAAAGATTCTCTAAATTTCTTGCATATTTAATCATTGATTGTTAAAACTAAAGAAAAGCTCATTTTATACTTGGTAATGTAATAAGGATTCACGAACATAACATAAATCTATAAAGAGAGTCCCGGAGTAGACAATAATTCCCCTCAAAAAGGTGTGATGAGTCCGACCTCCCATCCTCTCGACCAATGAAAATTCCTAAGCCTCATTAGTCCACAAGCTAATGAGCGCCTACCATTGGAATGTAGGTTCAAACGGATGTGGAATCATTGGATGTTTCTGGTTCTATGAACAAACCCGCTAGAAACCGATCGGAACGTTTGAATCCCCCGTCCAGGAGGTCATCCCCGAAATCCGTGCGAAACAAAAAATGGTGAACCCGACGTGAATCCTTAACCATGTTAAAGTGATGTTCTTCTTATTTGTTAGGCCCCTTGGGCCAACAAATCAATCATTGACATGTGCTCATCCAAAAGATGCAGTGGCCGGATTCATCTTGATTATGTCTGTTATATGGAATAGGCACTCTTTTCTCAAGATCTTCTACAAAATGGATTTCCTTAAATTCACCCCTGTGAATACTGCTGCTGTGGAAACCAATGCTGCTACTCCTGCTGGAACATCGTCCGCTCTGAGGATGACATCACCAACTCAGCGTCTTCAACGCTGGGTTTCTAATGCACTGGTTAAGGAGTACCGTCGCAACGGTACTATCCCAACTCTGGAGGCCGCTCGTCAAGCCCTCCAAGTTAACAACTCTACCTGGTCGTCCGGACAACGGTGGCCAGCGATCAAGAAGCTGGCGGTGCTGACTACCATCTCCAACCGTTTCGGGTCATTATCCCCGGAACGCAATTTCCATTCATTCCTTTACTCTGAGGAAGTGAATGAGCGGGTCCCGCAGGGCCTTAATTCAAAAAGATAGGAGTCCTTCTCGAGGGCTCCCATCAACAATCGCCGCCAGACTCGTGCGGTAGTGTGACCTCAACATGATGAGGGTACCGACTCCAGGCATTCAGCTCAGGTTCCTCGAACCCGAGCAGGCAAGATGAACCACCAGAGACGGAATCCGGTTAACAATAGGTAGGTTGTCATCCCTGCCATCTCCAAAGAAGTCCACCAACCTAACTTGGTGACAAATAAAGAGCAGGCACAATCACCTGTCCGTTTTAATTCCGCTGTCCAACAGACTCGTCTGGCAGCATCACGCCAATCCCGCCAGGAAATTCCGGCGGAGTACCATAGGCAGGAACATGCACCTGCTTATACATCACCAGTTAGTCAGCAGGCTCGTCTGACTACATATGATGGATCTCGTCAACCGCGTTTGGCGAAGTGTAATCAGCAGTCACATACACCTGCTAATACTAATCAAACCTACCAACAGTCTCGCTTGGTAGCGCACGGAGAAGTCAGTCGGAAAGCCCCGACGACAAACAGGAGGCAGACTCAACTCTCTGCCTCCACACTTGAGTACTGTCAGGATTCACTGACAGGAAAAGGAGGACAGGAGAAGGCACATACACCTACTCCAAGCCCGGAATGGACGTATATCCCCATTCCGGCGGCTGAAGTCACCAAACATATTTTGTCAATGGTGAAAGAGCAGAAGCAAATTCCTGATCATATTCTGGTTTCTTGCCAGGATATCATAACAGCTTCAGCATCATCATAGGGACATACACATAAATCTATCCCTAGCAGTGGAGTGACACATCAATGATTCACTCCAGAACAGACACACACATCTGTTCCAGTCCAAGAGGGTTATGGGGCATACTCCCCCATATCATACGGACAACCAAGTCAGGCAGATACACCTGATTTGAGTGGAGATCGTCAGCCTAACCTAACCATTTTTCCTGATCAGGCCCATACACCTGCTCAGAGTAACCACTTTCGTCAACAAGTGGTTTCTAAAGTGAGTAAGAAGGCATCTAAGAAAAAGATCCGCCCAACACAGTCAGGAGATCAAAGGCCAGTCTGCAACAAGGCCTTTCTCGATGCTGGAGTTCTTGAAGCCCTCAGACATTTATCTCTCGGAATTCAAGATTCTAGTCCCTCAGTTCCCAATCACGGGAACATTAACTTTGAAGGTCTTCAACAGACACTTCCTCATGAAGGCTTGCTTCATGAAAGTTCGGTCAATCTTGAAGTTTCTTCTTCAGATGAGAGCCACAGGAACCCTTTGTGAGGTCAGAAGACCAAGGATCAATAGATTTCATCTTTTGCTGTAACCCATCATGACGGTCCTCCTCATGGTGATGAACTTCGCTGCGAAAGTCCTCTCCGCAGTAGTGATTCACGTTGTCTCGAAAATTCTTCAGAAGGCAATGTAGTGCCGAGAAATCCCTCTTATCTTGAGGCACTTGGAAACGTGAAGCCAGTCATGTCTGATGCTTTACTATCGGTAGGTGAAACTTTTTCTCCATCAGAGGATAGCCTGGGGTTTAGGTTATTCTCCGAACCATCCCCAGGTCATTCATCTTCTAGAATGAATAGCGGACTCTCTACCAGTCTTGTTGAATCCGATGAAGCATCAAGGAAACACCAACTCTGGTCAAAACAGGTAGAAGAATCTTCATTTAATGATAATGAGGAAATGCTAAACATGAGGAAAAAACTGACAAAAGGTGAAGTTCCAGTCATGTATTGGCCTTTGGCTGGCTCCCAGTACGACATTCCAAAGATGTTGACGGATGATGGAATCCATGATATTCGTCTCAACATATGGAAGACTCTTTGTCAATTTAAGAAGAAGGTATTATCTTACGATGATTATGAAAATAATATTAAGATAATATAAGGGTTACAACACTAGATTGATTTGGCATCTCTATCAGTCTCTCGGTATCCGAAGGCTGAAAAGCAACAGAGAACCCTTCAACGTTCATGCCTTGGCGCACTAAGAAAATTGCGTCAGTTAATTGCCAATGCTCCATCTGATGTTCATATCAGAGGATGGGGTGTTCACGGAGCACTACATTACACAGTGCTTTCCAGTCAGCAAAGCCCGCCGAAAATGGTCACATGCAATGTTATTGCCCATGGCCAGCCACAGTCAATGGGCTTTGTTCATAATCAAAAGCTTTCTCAAGAACAGGATTCAACTAGTTCCTCTCAAAATCAAGTATATAGAGAACAAGTTGTTGAATTACTCTTACATCAAGCAGGCGAGAATATTGCACAAGCCTCTCGTCTGGAGCAAACACGTCATCAAATGACAGAAGTTTCGGAAATCATCCAACGGTCTGTTGAACCAGGTGATAAAAGTGGATACAGGTTAATGCATCCAGGTAATTTCCGAACTAAGATTCGCTAGATCAAGAGAGATTTTAAGAAGATCTTAGACATAGCATGTCAAGAGACACCCCATCTTGTCAGACTGGGGACTTCTCTAACCCAGCCCTCAAAGTCAACAAATGTGATTCGAGGAGTTGATCGGAAGCAGCAGGAACATCCCCAGTCCACCGGACTGGGGAATTTTTCAAATCCTCAATACCTCCCTCAGAGAAAGTCAGTATTCTCTCGATTAGGGAATAAGCCTCAAGAGGAACGAAGAGCCAAGCTATCAGGAGATTCTCTCCAAGTGACGGTTCTCCAAAAAGTTCATGAGGGATCAAGTCAACAGAATGCCATGTCTCATCATGGACATGGAAGAGGACAATATCACAGAAATGATAATAGAAAGGATTCCATGCAATATGCATCCATTAATGTCATCAATGTCGTTGCTGCTGATTCACCAGATGAGGCTCAATAAGAGGGATCAGACGAAGAGGTTCCTGCTCAAGAAGTTGCGCACATAGACCTAAATGAAGAAGGTGTGCGCACATGTAATCAAAGGCTTACCCAAAATATGGGTATTCTTTCAAGTAACCCACTTCCCCCTCTCCGAAAAGTATCCAATAAGGGGAACGGAAAGAATCAGGTTACTTCTCACCCTTCCTCTAAAGGAGGTCAATTGCTCTCATTAGAGAAAAGGTTTGCACAAAAGGAGGAAGAAATGAAAGAATTAAGAAGGTTGAATGCAAAACTACTTCAGAGTAGTCATCTTCTTAAGAATGCTGAAGTCCGACAGCCGAAGGAATTTGTTGTAACTACTGAGATGGTTCAGGAATATCCTCTTTTATCAGTACACCCTCATAGGTCTAATCCTATGGGTCAAACACAACAATGGTTGGCAGCACTACCATCAGTTGCAGCACCAAACACCACGTCTGTCCAAGCTCCATTCATTGCACCTACCCAAAACCAAGTTCCACCTGATGTTTCTCAAAAGTTAATAACTAATATTGAGTCATTAACAGCTCGGTTAGAAACTATGGTAGGGAAACGGGCGCAAGTTCAACCTGAAAAGAAATTTTACCCTGAATGGGTAGATTCAATTTCTCCTCCATCCAGTTTTGGAAACCCTGTTTTCCCTACTTTCAATGGATCAGGAGACCCTGAACAACATTTGATGCATTAAGTGTCTTGTTGTGATCCTATGATGGGAACTCCAGAGCAGCAAGAAGCAGTGAAACTCAGATGCTTCGTTCGAACCTTTCAAGGACCAGCTTTTGTCTGGTATACAAGCTTGGAATCCCAGTCAGTCATCGGATGGGAGGATCTTCGTCAAAAATTCCTTCTTCAGTTTAGCTCAACTTTGCCAAAAACGACAGTTTTCGATCTTACAAACTGCAAATAAAGGGATAATGAAAGAGTCTCTGATTTCATTGCTCGTTGGAAGGGATTAACGTATTCCCTGAGTTTAGCACTCCCTCAGGAGGAATTGTTGCCAATCTTTGTGGAAAATTTGCGTGATGAATTATGCCCGCCATTGATCCCTGTGAAATGCACAGGAGGGTGTCGAGACCTTACTTCAATCGCTCAACAGATTGAAGATTCCCTTATACAGGCTAAGGTTAAATCTCGTATAATTCCATCAGCTCCAGGAAGGAGAATGGGTAAAGCGGAAACTGCTACAATTATGCTTAAACAAGAACCTGTACCTATTTCTACTTCAAAACCTTCATCTTCTCGAAGGGCTCCACCTCCTGAACGCCAACAACAAAGTCTGTTTCGTCCAAATGATCAAAGAGATCAACGATGAAAACAATTTGAGGATTTGAAGAGTAAAACATACTCTTTCCAAAGTGAGAAAGTTTCTGGTTACTTTATTTAAGCTCTGGAAAATAATTTGGTTCAATTACCAGTGCCCAAGAGGCCAAACATGGAAAGAGATGAAGACCGCCCCAATAATTGTCCCTTTCATCAAATGTTGGGGCATCCCATCCAGGAGTGTTTTGTCTTTAAAGACCTCCTGCAAAAGATGGTCGACTTGGGACAAGTCAAATTGAAGGGTTCTTCAGCTCATGTAGAGTGTATTACCGCTACAGATCCAGAGGAAGGAGGCGAGTGGCAGGAAGTCAAAAGCAAAACTGCGAAAAAATATGATGATTGGATGGTCAGAAAGACAATAAATCGGACCCATTCCATTTTGCGAACACAATTGAAGATGCCAATTGTGTCTCCTACAAAAGCTGCAGTAAAGCCTCCATCAAAAGACAAATCCTCAAAAGGGCAGCGCAATTCAAAGAAAAAGAGGAATCAGGAGAAGATGAGTGTGTATCAAAGCCTAAATTGTCTTGGACTCTGGCAGATTTCATGCCATCTACTTCAAAGCCACGGGCACCGCCCCATCAAATGACACAGCCTAAACAGGCTAACCAGGCAGAGACTTTATCAGACGAAGAGTTAATATTTTGTTCTGTTAATATGATTCAATTAACTGATCCATATTCCAGTCTTGATGAGCCTGAATTCCCTGTATCAAATAAGGGAATCTGAGGAGGTTCTAGAGGTTCGGGATACAGGGGAAGATGTGGATGTTTCCGAAGCCACTACTCTAATTCTACCCCTGCTAGCAATGTATATGCAGCAGAAACTTGTGGTAGAGCCCTTCAGCGAGCTCAAAAAGAACAAGCAAGTTCTTCTTCCAATGGCCAACTCAGTATTGGAATAGTTATTTTGGAAGACCGATTAAAGGTTCCATCTTCTTTATCTCAGCAAGTAAATGGATCTAATCAGTCTAATCTTCGAAAACCAAGGATTTTGCCAACTTCAATACAAGATGCATCAGCTTCCAAAGCATCTACTTCCAAGGTACCTGCTAAACTGCATATTCCTATTGGGAAACACATACCTCTAGATCAAAATTATGATATATTGAAACACTTGGCCCAAGTACCAGCCAAGTTATCAATTTTGGATGCTTTGAATCTATCAAAAGATCTTCGGGAAGCACTCATCGAAGCTTTGTCAAGTCCTCAGGAGTTTGAAGCTGAAATTGCTGCAGCTGAAATCTATCACATAGAGAATAATCCTGCAGAATGCCATGCAGTGATATCTTTTACTGATAAAGATGAAGATGATGTTCTGAATGGGTACATAAAAACTTTGTACTTATCTAGAAAAGTCAATGGTGTAGATTTTCGAAGAGCTTTCATTGACAATGGTTCAGGAGTCAACCTCATGCCCATTCGTACACTTGGTTGATTGGGCCTCACGGAATCTGATTTATCTCCTTCTTCAATGATGTAACAAGGATATGATAAAAATGAACAAGAACCACTGGGAGAAGTTACACTGAGAACTCAGTTTGGAGATCTTGTATCCAATTCGGATTTCATGATTGTTGATCAAGACTCAGCTTTCAATATCTTGCTTGGAAGACCCTGGCTACATCAGCATGCAGCTATTCCTTCATCATACCATCAATGTCTCAAATACGGTTTCGATGGTCAAGTTGGAACATTGTATGGTGATAAGGCCCTGTTCAAGACATGTGAGTCTCAATACATTGAGGCGGAATTTTATCACATGAAGGGAAGAGAAAAATCTACAATGAAGGAAATTACCAAAGTTAATGCTCCATATGGTTTGGAGAAAATTCCAATAAATACATTTTCACATGTGAGTATAGATTATGTGTTACCTATCAGTCAAATTGACAAAATAGGACCAAATCAAAATACTCTTATGGAAAGATCCATAATGTCAATTACGGCAATCGATCCAGACAACATGCGAGAAATTGGTAACTTACCAAGCAGTGATGAAAGCATAAGTGGTGACGTTTTCATTTCGCCTGCTGAAGTCCAACAATTCTATACTTCACTAATCAGGCGAGAAGAATTTATAGCAACACAAGAGGTGAATAATGATGTTGATTCTCAATCCATCATCTCCTCTTTATTTCCCAAAGAAGACCCTTTATCATCAATAGGGTTGGAAATGGAAGCTTCTTCTTCAAAATGTGAAAATTTTGACATCTCTTATGATCATGAGAATTTCGTTTTTTCATCTACTTTGCAAGTTGAAACGGAAGAAATAACACATGATGAAGAGGAAGAGGAAGATCTTAGAGATGCTCCTCTAGCAATTGAAGAGGGTATCTCTACCACTGTGGATGAACTCAGAGAAGTAAATCTAGGTACAGAGAAAGATCCACGCCCCACTTTAATTAGTGCGACCATGACCCTTGAAGAGCAAGAGATGTATATTTCTTTTCTAAAGCAAAATAAAGATATTTTTGCTTGGAATTATACAGAAATTCCTAGGCTTGATCCTGATGTTGCTACTCATCATTTGGGTTTACCAAAAGAACATCGAGGTTTTAAGCAAGCCGCGAGAAGAACACACCCAACCTATGCTGCCAAATTTGAAGATGAAGTGGATAAGTTGATCAAAGCTAATTTCATCAGATATGTTCAATATCCCAAGTGGTTGGCTAATATTGTCCCTGTAAATAAGAAGAACGGGCAAATTAGGGTTTGCATCGATTTCAGAGATCTTAATCGGTATTGTCCTAAAGATGATTTCCCAGTTCCGATTACAGAACTCTTAATTGATGCGACGGCTGGCTATGAAGTACTTTCTTTCATGGATGGATATTCCGGATATAATCAGATCCGAATGGCCCCAGAAGATGAGGAATATACAGCCTTCAGAGCTCCTCGAGGTGTGTTTTGTTACCGGGTGATGCCCTTTGGTTTAAAGAATGCAGGTGCAACATATCAACGTGCCATGCATCGTATATTCAAACCTCTTTTAGGGAAGTTTGTTGAATGCTATGTAGATGATTTTTTGGTTAAATCAAAACAACGTTCTAATCACTTGGCTGATTTGGAAGTCATATTCCACAAGCTTCGACCACATAATTTGAAGATGAACCCCTTAAAATGTGCTTTTGGGGTAACCTCAGGAAAATTCCTCTCCTTTGTTGTACGCCATCGTGGTATTGAAGTCGATCCTGAGAAGACCAAATCAATCCTTGGTATGTCACCTCCTCAGAATTTGAAAGAATTAAGAGGACTTCAATGACACTTAGCCTATATTCGGCGTTTCATCGCCAATTTGGCAGGCAAAATTTTACCCTTTATCAAATTATTGAAGAAAGGAGTCACTTACCAGTGGAATGAAGAATGTAAAGAAGCATTTGATGTTCTCAAGAAATACCTCTTGAGTCCACCAGTACTAATGCCACCTGTTGAGGGTAGACCACTTATCCTCTATGTGACAGATTTAGAGCGATCATTGGGTGCCTTTCTCGCTCAAAAGAATGATGCTGGGAATGAAAATAGTCTCTACTATCTCAGTATAACTATGCTTGAAGCAGAAACCCGGTATTCAAGTATTGAAAAGTGCTGCCTAGCATTAATCTTTGCAGTTCAGAAACTGAGACACTACCTACAACATCACGAGGTCCAATTGGTATCTCGTAATAATCCACTCAAATTCATCCTTAGTCGTCCAATGCTTACTGGATGTCTGGAAAGGTGGGCGGTTATTCTACAGAAGTTCGACATTCAGTATGTGTCTCAAAAGGCAATTAAGGGCTAAGCTCTGGCTGATTTCCTGGCTGAACATCCTTCAGTGGAAGAAACGTATTCAGATATCGAACTCCCTGATGAGGAAGTTTTCCCTATTCAAGAGAGTCCTCAAACATGGGAAATGTATTTTGATGGTGCTTCTAGAAGTCCAACAGGGAAGAAAATGGAAAATCCTAAATTCAACAAAGTTGGTTTAGGAATTGTGCTCATTTCTCCAGATAAGGCAGTGTTACCTTATTTCGTTTTGTTGTGGGAAGGTGGTACCAATAATGAATCTGAATACCAAGCTCTCATTACAGGCTTGGAGTTAGTGCTTCAAGCACAAGTGAATCACTTAAAGGTGAAAGGTGATTCAGACCTGGTAATCAAACAAGTCAATGGGGATTATTCCATCAGAAAAGAAGAATTAATCCCTTTGTATGATTACGTCAGAGTGTTAATGTCGGAATTCCCTTCAGAACCAACATTTTCTTATGTCCCAAGATCACAAAATGCTCAAGCTGATGCACTGGCTTATATAGCCACAACTTTAGAAGATCCAAATCGAGACGAGACAACCATCTGTATTGCCCACCGTCGCTCAATTTCACCTTATGTTCAAGTCAGAACAGAGGAAATTAATGAAATTAGTCCTATTCCTAAACCGTATGGTCATACTACAGGATGGATGTCACCTATCAGGGAATACCTTCAAAATGGAACACTTCCACCTGATAGAGCTGAGAAAGAACAAATCCGGCGACGTGTGGTCAATTTTACTCTTTATGATAGCCCAAACCACCTCGAGAAAATTCTCTAAAAACGTGGTTTTGATGGAGTTCTCTTCAGATGTATTGATGGTGAAGAGACAATGGATGTCATAAAAGAAGTGCATGCAGGAGACTCTGGTGCCCACCATTCTGGACATAGACTGTCTGATCAAATTCGAAGGCTTGGATACTTTTGGCCTTCAATGCTACAAGATTGTGTTAATTTCACAAAGAAGTGTCATTCATGCCAAGTATATGCCAACTTCATTCATCAACCTCCAGAGTTGCTTCATACAACTAAATACTCATGGCCATTTTCCACATGGGGAATGGATGTGGTGGGACCTTACCCTTCAGCTACGGCCAAGCAGTTTAAGTACATTCTTACTGCTACTGATTTATTTTCCAAATGGGCAGAGGCAGTACCTCTCAAAGAATTCAGTTCTAAATGCATTATTAGCTTCATCAAGTCTAACATCATTACTAGATTTGGTGTCCCTCATACCATATTGACGGACAATGACACCAACTTCTGTTCTTCTGAGGTAAAGAAATTGTATCAAGAATACAACATTAAGTCCAACCATTCATCTCGATATCATGCGGCAGCTAATGGCCAGATAGAAGCCTTCAACAAGACTCTTTCAAGTATACTGCAAAAGATGGTGGATAAAGATAAGAGTTCATGTACTTATAAACTCTTTCATGCTTTATGGGATTATCGGACTACCACTCGCAATGCAACGCGGTCAACTCCATATTCATTGGTATATGGAACAGAAGCAGTCTTGCCAATTGAAGTTCAATTGCCTTCACTTAGAATAGCCATTTGTGATCAGTTATCTACAGATGAGCAATCCCAAAAGCGGTTGAATGATTTGGAACAGTTAGATGAGAAAAGATTGTGCACTTTTCACCACTTGGAAATCTATCAGAATCGAATAGCACAAGATTTTAACAAAAAAGTTCGTCTTCGTTCATTCATTCAGGGAGAATTGGTATTGGTTGTCAGAGCACCAATGATACCAAGAAAGAAGCCTCCCAAGCTTGAAACAAAATGGGAAGGACCGTATTCAATACATAAGGTCTACTCCAATGGAGCATATTCTCTAATCTCAATGGATGGAGAACACATCACGACTCCAACTAATGATAGATTTATGAAGAAGTATTTTGTATAAACACAAAATATTGTTCCCAGAGCCAAAACAGTCACATTGGTTACTATTATGTCCTACATGACACTAAACTGTATTATGTCCTATCTACATGACATTAAACTATACAGAAGTTCCTTATTTGTCCGAGATGACATTAAACTATATTGTGTCCGAGATGACATTAAACTATATTTTTTCCGAGATGACATTAAACTATACTGTGTCCTAGCAACATGACATTAAACTGTGTGGCACTTTCATCGTCCAGCATGACGTTAAACTGTGTCAGTTCCCTTATTGTCCAACATGATGTTAAAATGTCACATTGGTTACTATTATGTCCTACATGACACTAAACTATATTATGTCCAAGATGACATTAAACTATATTATGTCCTATCTATATGACATTAAACTGTACAGAAGTTCCTTATTTTTCCGAGATGACTTTAAACTATATTGTGTCCGAGATGACATTAAACTATATTTTTTCCGAGATGACATTAAACTATATTATGTCCTAGCAACATGACATTAAACTGTGTGGCACTTTCATCGTCCAGCATGACGTTAAACTGTGTCAGTTCCCTTATTGTCCAACATGACGTTAAAATGTCACATTGGTTACTATTATGTCCTACATGACACTAAACTGTATTATGTCCGAGATGACATTAAACTATATTATGTCCTATCTACATGACGTTAAACTGTACAGAAGTTCCTATATTTTTTCTGATATGACATTAAACTATATTGTGTCCTAGCAACATGACATTAAACTATGTGGCACTTTCATCGTCCAGCATGACGATAAATTATAAAAAGTCCCCAGAACCGATATCCTCATATTGGTTCATCTTAGTCCTAGCTACATTGACCATAAACTGTATAGCAATGTTCTATCGTCCAAAATGACGTTAAACTATAACAGTTACTTGATTTGTCCTACATGACATTAAACTGTTAAAAAGTTTCCTTTTTTTCGTCCAACATGACATTAAACTGTAGAAAAGAAGATGTTCCTGCAACATGACACTAAACTGTGCAGCACCAGTTCGTCCTTGCTATATGATGTTAAACTATACAGGAATGGTCCAGTATGACTTTAAACTGTAACTTCGTCCCACACGACATTAAACTGTGAAAAAGTTCCCTAAACTGTCCAGTATGACCTTAAACTGCATCATCCCTGGTCCATGTATATGACCATAAACTATTTGCAAATACCTTACGTCCACTAAGACGTTAAACTGTGACGTCCTAACTACATGACACTAAACTGTATAAAAGTCTCTTACGTCCAGAAAGATGTTAAACTATATAATCTCAAAATTCCAGTATGACATTAAACTGCACCATTCACGGTCCATGCATATGACCTTAGACTATTCACACTTTCATCCGACATGACGTTAAAATGGTACACTCTTTTGTCCTTACTACATGACAATAAACTGCACAATCCCCCTTTCGTCCAATGTGACGTTAAACTGTATTGTCCCCATCGTCCTAACTACATGACGCTAAACTGTACATAAAGTCCTTGATCTGTCCTACATGACATTAAACTGTTATTCTGTCCCTGCTACATGACACTAAACTGTGCAGCACCAATAGTCCTAACTACAAGACTTTAAACTGCATAGTCCCTAAATATGTCCTACATGACATTAAACTGTGCATCGTTAAGGTTATTGTTACCTCTTGTTTCTCACACCGAGTATGACTCATGTGAGCTTAGAGCGAACATCAACCATAGCACTCCCTTTGGGCCACTAACCATGTGTAAGTCCCAACAACATTTTAATTAGATCGTCGTCCCCAAGAACAACTTGATCATTAATTCATTCTTTAATTGAACTACACAGACTTTGATCCTTGCCCTCCAGGCTGGGTATGTAGTAAACCTCCCAGGGTTCAAGCCCAAAAACAATCTCTTCACATCGGTTCACCACCATCTCATATGATGTTGATTCGTGAAACCTCCCCTGGAATCAATATCTTTACATTCATTCACTTTCTTCCTTGTTATATGACATTAAACTATACAACACTTTTGTCCAGTACGACAATAAACTACAATATTCTTTGATTTCCTCATTTGAGAAGGAACCATTATTGACATTTATTTTTTAAATCATGTTTCATTTTCAAAAGACTACGTGCATACATGGTAATGCCTGAACTTTTTATCTTAGGTTAAACCATCATTGCACTAAAGTCCCCTTTCACCCTTCACATGTACGAACCAAATTTATACAAAGGGTAATTCTAGAACTACGTGGACTTGATTCCCATCCTTATGGGATACGTAGGAACATTCGAGTATCCCTCGAATCCAGTCCCAAGTCTTTTGGGCCTAACCCCAAATTTCACTTTCAGTCCCTTCGCTGAAAAGTCCTCATGAAAACACACATTGTGTATTCATTATTATGGTCCGAATTCTATGACCCTAAACTAAGATCACTCATACTTTCGTCCTGCATGACGTTAAACTGCATTTCAAGAACTACGTATGGCTTGATTCTCATTCTTATGAGATACGTAGTGATGTCCAAAATTTCAATTTAGGACCCAGCCACAACATGATTATGGTTATCATTGACCTATGTATCTCTATATACATTAGACAATACCCATATTTATGTGTTATAATCCTAACCTTAAATATTTTCAGATCTTCATAACCCTTTTCATGACTTCTAGTCACAAAAATGTCAAACTTCTGAGAATTCTTTTGCCTGACTATGCAGCATGTTCCAATAGGTGGCCTTGCATAAACAGTCCACATAACAGACTTGTCAGCCGAAAGATGCTATTTATTTGACCATGCAGCCAATGCCCTTAGGTGGCCCTGCATATTTCAACCCCCTAACGGGTTTTGTTAAATAATAGTAACTTCATTCTTGGGAAGAATGCCTCTTTTTTCCTTATTTGTCTTAAATGAATGTATGTAGGGATCCGCAAAAAATAGCCATCCTTAACATATTTGTCTCATAACCTTTTTCATGATCTGAAAGTATTCAAGTCTATGGTTTATTCTTCGTCCCTACATTTGGGTCAGACCTTCGTAGGAGTGATATTCATCCAGTTCTTCGATATTCTTGTTCGGAAATATCTTCTCCATATTCAAGTACCTCTTTCCATACAACAAACTCTATACTTTAGAAAATTTTAATCTCCATAAACATTCACTGGCTTTTAGCACTAGGAAAGTAAATTTCTGGGAGTTCTTTAGCCTGACTATGCAGCACGTGTGTTTCGCACGGATTTCAGGGATGACCTCCTGGACGAGAGATTCAAACGTTCCGATCGGTTTCTAACGGGTTTGTTCGTAGAACCGGAAACATCCAATGATTCCACATCCGTTTGGACCTACTTTCCAAAGGTAGGTGCTCATTAGTTTGTGGACTAATGAGGCTTAGGAATTTGCATTGGTCGAGAGGATGGGAGGGAAGACTCATCACACCTTTTTGAGGGGAATTATTGTCTACTCCGGGACTCTCTTTATAGATTTAAGTTATGTTCATGAATCCTTATTACATTACCAAGTATAAAATGAGCTTTCCTTAAGTTTTAACAATAAATGATTAAATATGCAAGAAATTTAGAGAATCTTTTATATGTATTCGAGGTTCTTCATCAATAGGGAATCATCTGTATCTATTTAGAGATTCTTGGTCAATGGTATCCTTCGAAACATTTATAAAAGTCTCTTGGTCATTATGATGACCGGGCTGGTTTTAAAGCCACTCAGTGAGGCACTTGAAGTTTATCGTCATTCAGAAGGACATGGATTATTTCAAAGTTGGGATCGAACCCATAAATGGTCTACCTACGTATCCTTTGTTTTGGAAAAGGAATCAGAACCCACGTAGTTCGAATAATGGAGTATGATGTTTATGATTGATGGCTCAAAGAATAATTTCATAATTACTTTTACACTCTAAGCTCATGTGAGTCATGCTCGGTGTGAGAAACAAGAGGTATTGGTAAAAATTAGACAATTGTGCCATGAAAGATGCAATCATAAGAAATTGTTTGGGGCTTATGTATGTATGACTGCCCAAATAGATGAAGGTTTAGGATTCACTTTTAGGGAGAAAATCCATGAATAGGGTCCATAAAGGTATATGTGCTTCATGGAGATTTGAATACTCTAATCTTGGGGCTTACTCCTAAGGAGGATGCCCAAGTTAGGAGGGGACTTATGATTGGGTTTTACTCCTGAAAAGGAAACCCAAATCAAGGGTAAATTAGGACTGGTTAAGAGAAATTAAGGGGCTTGGGGTTCACTCCTGAAGAGGATACCCATGATTATGACTGGGACTTACTCCTAAAAAAGAGGCCCAGGTTAGGGGACTTGGGGCATACTCCTGAAAAGGAAGCCCAAGATTATGACTGAGTCTTATTCCTGAAAAAGAGACCCAGATTAGGGATTAAGGTTTGGGGCTTAATCCTGAGAAGGATGCCCAAGTTTGAGATTGGGGCTTACTCCTGAGGAGGATGCCCATATTTGAGATTGGGGCTTACTCCTGAGGAGGATTCCCATATTTGAGATTGGGGATTACTCCTGAGGAGGATGCCCATATTTGAGATTGGGGCTTACTCCTGAGGAGGATGCCCATATTTGAGATTGGGGCTTACTCCTGAGGAGGATGCACATATTTGAGATTGGGGATTACTCCTGAGGATGATGCCCAAGTTTAAGGAATTAAGGTTTGGGGTTTACTCATGAGGAGGATGCCCATATTTGGGAACTTTAAGAATTTGGGGCTTACTCCTGAGGAAGATGCCCAGATTAAAGGACTTATAACTGGGGATTATTCCTGAAAAAGGAGACCCAGATTAGGATTCTCTCATCTTAAAGGATGAGGTTGAATGAATGAACTATCCATATTTAGTGACATAAGGATATTTAAATCACTAGGATTTGAGAGATATTACACAGAATTCCTTTCAGATAAGGAAGTCAAATCAAGAAATCATGCCATAAATGGCTTTGAAGAGTTTTTTGCAGACTAAATCTTGAAAAGGAAAGGTGTAATGGCCTAAGAGGGGTAAAATGGGCAAGATAGGCACCCAAAAAGGTAGGGGCGCGCAAGTCTTGAAAGGCGCGCAAGTATTTCGGCGGCGCGCAAGTATTGGTCGCACAAGTATACTTGCGCGACATGAGGGGTACTTGCGCGATTCTCAAACATCATTAGAATATTTGAGCAACTCTTTATAAATCCCTTTAGAATCCTCTTGAGGTTCTTCCAAAAAAGGGACGCGCAAGTTCTATTGAAGGAATAAGGCGGCGCGCAAGTATTGATGAGTTTCAACACTTAGGCCTTCCTTCTTCTCTTTAAATCATCCGTTCTAGGTAAGAAATTACCTTTAGAAGTGTTCCGGAAGCTTTGAGAAGAGACTTGGGCGTCGGGAGCTTCAATCCGAGTTTCTGGAAAAAGACCCTCTCGAATGGGGGGCCCACAGGGTCTATTTATAGGCAAAAGAAGACCCTGGGCGGTTATCACTTAGGTCGTGCAAGTCACTTGCGTGACCAAAGGCGTCGCGCAAGTGTACTTGCACGACAGTGAGATAACTTGCGCGGTGCAGTTGCTGTTGATCCTTTATTCCTGCCTTTGTCAATTTTTGATGTTTTCTTCAAAGGATGAATCATTTTGAGCTCAGATATTCCCTTTTCCGATCTTTAGATTCTGTGACGAAAGGAGCGTCAACAAAAGTCCCCCCTCAGAGTTGGATCCGGAGAGAAATGAGGATTTGACTTTGAGGAAATCGAATCCCTCCAAAGGAAAAGGGGGGCGCGCAAGTCTTCAGTGCACAGAGGGCGGCGTGCATGTTTTCGTCGCGCAGGCCTTAAGCGCTCTGGGTACGGCGCGCAGATAGGCATCATGGCCTATAAATACATGGCCTCACCTCCGTACAAGCATCTGGATTTCCGGACTTCATACCTTCGAGCTCTCGCCGTGCAGGTCACCTTGACCGCGCAGGTTGCTCTGTTTTCTAGTGTTTTCCTTGATGTCGCACCACTGTAAAGGTATTTGTACTCGCGCGGTTTATACTTGCGCGTCAAAAACTAGCGCGATACACGAATACTTGCGCGCCATGTTTAGACTTGCGCGACTTAAATGACTTAGCCATTTTTCCAAATTTCTTCACAAATTTTATGAAAAATAATACCCATTTAAGAGTTAGTTTATTCATATTTTGTGCAGATTCAGTGGTTCCTAAGGAAATTGGAACGGCTGATGAACTGGCTAGTAAGAGGATTGATGACATGATGAACATCATTGGCCATGATTACTATGATATCTGCAACATCACTCTACCAGATTTGGCTAAGTACTTGAAGAAATATCATCCTAATTTTCCACAGAGCATCCATCTGCCTCTGTGTGGTCATGGTCATCTGCAAGGATTCAATGTTCCAAATGAAAATAATTATACACCTGAGATGTAGTTGCACTGCTACTCCTCTATTTTGGTTTGGCTGTGCATTAAGAGCAACAAAAATGGTGTGAACTATCAAGTTCTTCCTCTATGCCATTTCCTTGCAGATATGAAAATGGCAAACACATGGGTTGAAATGTTTTCCACTGCCAGTTGGTGGAGAGAAGACAAACATGGCATTAGAGAAATATCTGAAAAGAGTACTCTCTCCAAATGGATCTTTCCTTCCAATGCTCCATTCTCAAATCCATGTATCCATCTTCCAATTCTCTTGGACAGAAATAGAGTCACTGTTTGATCAGCAGAAAATTTTCTCAAACCGCACTCAAGAATATCCTCTTACAATTGTTCCAAGAAGAGCTAGTATCACTACTTCTCTTATTGTATCCAGTTGAATGAATGAATTCCAGGTGGTTTTTGATGAATCTCAGGATGCCGTAAATCAAATGAAGTGTTATGTTGAAAGCCTTTTGTAATTCTTGAAAAAAAAAGAGAGGAGATTCCAGTCTGTGGATGTCCTTCTAACTCTTGTGTATCAATGAAAAATACTTTCACTTCAATCATTTGTACCTGCATTCTTTCATTACCTGCATCAATTTTACTTAAGCCAATGGGCCTAGTAAGCATAATTTGATTTTTACTAGGATTATTACAAATAACACTACAAACTTTGAACCTTTTAATTGCTCAATATTACCTAAATCATACAAAAATGTATATTTAGTGAGCTGGAACTTGACTTTTATTCAGAGTTCCTTTGTCTTTTGTGGGCAGTTTAAAGTCATGCATGCCGGACATAAAGGGGATAATGTTTAAGGTCGAAATATCTTTGACCGAAATGTACTAAAAAGGATTCAATTCCTTGAAAATTTATCTGAAAACATATTACCATACTCAAGTATGAGGGAAAATATGTAAACTATGGCTTAAGAATATTTGAATCTGAGGAATGATATGAAAAATATCTAAAAGGCATTAGAAGAAGTAGTTTCCGAGAATGAAGTTACTATTATTTGACAAAAACCTGTTAGGGGGTTGAAATATGTGGGGCCACCTAAGGGCATTGGCTGCATGGTCAAATAAATAGCATCTTTCGGCTGACGAGTCTGTTATGTGGACTGTTTATGCAAGGCCACCTATGGGCACGTGCTGCATAGTCATGCGAAAGAGCTCTTAGAAATTTACTTTCCTAGTGCTAAAAGCTAGTGAAAGTTTATGGAGATTCAAATTTTCTAATGTATAGAGTTTGTTGTATGGAAAGAGGTACTTGAATATGGAGAAGATATTTCTGAACAAGAATATCGAAGAACTGGATGAATATCACTCCTACGAAGGTCTGACCCAAACGTAGGGAAGAAGAATAAACAACAGACTTGAATACTTTCAAATCATGAAAAAGGATATGGGACAAATATGTTAAGGATGGCTATTTTTTGCGGATCCCTACATACTATCGTTTAAGACAAATAAGGACAAAAGAGGCATTCTTCCCAAGAATGAAGTTACTATTATTTAACAAAACCAGTTAGGGGGTTGAAATATGCAGGGCCACCTAAGGGCATTGGCTGCATGGTCAAATAAATAGCATCTTTCGGCTAACGAGTCTGTTATGTGGACTATTTATGCAAGGCCACCTATGGGCACGTGCTGCATAGTCAGGCAAAAGAATTCTCAGAAGTTTGACATTTTAGTGACTAGAAGTCATGAAAAGGGTTATGAAGATCTGAAAATATTTAAGGTTAGGATTATAACACATAAAGATGGGTATTTTCTAATGTATATAGAGATACATAGGTCAATGATAGCCATAATCATGTTGTGGCTGGGTCTTGAATTGAAATTCGGACTTCACTACGTATCTCATAAGAATGAGAATCAAGCCATATATAGTTCTTGAAATGCAGTTTAACGTCGTGCAGGACGAAAGTATGAGTGATCTTAGTTTAGGGTCATAGAATTCGGACCATAATAATGAATACACAGTGTGTGTTTTCATGAGGACTTTTCAGCCAAGGGACTGAAAGTGAAATTTGGGGTTAGGCCCAAAAGACTTGGGACTAGATTCGAGGGACACTCGAATGTTCCTACGTATCCCATAAGGTTTGGAATCAAGTCCACGTAGTTCTAGAAATTCCCTTTGTACAAATTTGGTTCGTACATGTGAAGGGTGAAAGGGGACTTTAGTGAAATGATGGTTTAACCTGAGATAAAAAATTTAGGCATTACCATGTATGAACGTAGTCTTTTGAAAATGAAACATGATTTAAAAAATCAATGTCAATAATGGTTCCTTCTCAAATGAGGAAATCAAAGAATATTGTAGTTTATTATCATACCGGACAAAAGTGTTGTATAGTTTAACGTCATATAACAAGGACAAAAGTGAATCAATGTAAATATATTGATTCCAGGGGTGGTTTCACGAATCAAAATCATATGAGATGGTGGTGAACAGATGTGAAGAGATTGTTTTTGGGCTTTAACCCTGGGAGGTTTCCTACATACCCAGCCTGGAGGGCAAGGATCAAAGTCTGTGTAGTTCAATTAAAGAATGAATTAATGATCAAGTTGTTCTTGGGGACAATGATCTAATAAAAAATGTTGTTGGGACTTACACATGGTTAGCGGCCCAAAGAGAGTGTTATGGTTGATGTTTGCTCTAAGCTCACGTGAGTCATACTCGGTGTGAGAAACAAGAGGAAACAACAACCTTAACGATGCACAGTTTAATGTCATGTAGGACATATTCAGGGACTATGCAGTTTAAAGTCTTGCAGTTAGTACTATTGGTGATGCACAGTTTAGTGTCATGTAGCAGGGACAAAATAACAGTTTAATGTCATGTAGGACATATCATGGATTTTCTGTATAGTTTAGTTTCATGTAGTTAGGACGATGGGGACAATACAGTTTAACGTCATATTGGATGAAAGGGGGACTTTGTAGTTTAATTTCTTACAGTAAGGACAAAATAACACACCATTTATGTCATGATGGACGAAAGTGCGAATAGTTTAAGTTCATATGCATGGACCGTGGATAGTGCAGTTTAATGTCATGATGGACCTTTGATGATTATATAGTTTAACGTCTTTCCGGACGTGAGGGACTTTTATACAGTTTAGCATCATGTAGTTAGGACGTCACAGTTTAACGTCTTGCTGGGCATAAGGGATTTGAAAATAGTTTATTGTCATATACATGGATCAGGGATGATGTAGTTTAAGGCCATGCTGGACAGTTTAGGGAAATTTTTCACAGTTTAATGTCGTGTGGGACGAAGTTGCAGTTTAAGGTCATACTGGACCATTGCTGTATAGTTTAACGTCATAGAGCAAGGACGAACTGGTGCTGCAAAGTTTAGTGTCATGTTGTAGGGACATCTTCTTTTCTACAGTTTAATGTCATGTTGGACGAAAAAAGGAAACTTTTTAACAGTTTAATGTCATGTAGGACAAATCAAGTAACTGTTACAGTTTAACGTCATGTTGGACGATAGAACATTGCTGTACAGTTTAAGGTCATGTAGCTAGGACTAAGGTGAACCAATATGAGGATATCAGTTGTGGGGACTTTTTACAGTTTATCGTCATGATGGACGATGAAAGTGCCACACAGTTTAATGTCATGTTTCTATGACATTATATAGTTTAACACAATACAGTTTAGTGTCATGTAGGACATAATAGTATCCAATATGACATTTTAATGTCATGTTGGACGATAAGGGAACTGACACAGTTTAACATCATGTTGGACGATGAAAGTTCCACACAGTTTAATGTCATGTTTCTAGGACATAATATAGATTAATGTCATCTCAGACAAAATATGGAACTTCTGTATAGTTTAATGTCATGTAGATAGGACATAATACAGTTTAGTGTCATGTAGGACATAATATAGTTTAATGTAATCTCAGACAAAATATAGGAACTTCTGTACTGTTTAACGTCATGTAGATAGGACATGATGCAGTTTAGTGTCATGTAGGACATAATATAGTTTAAAGTCATCTCGGACAAAATATAGTAACTTCTGTACAGTTTAACGTCATGTAGATAGGACATGATACAATTTAGTGTCATGTAGGACATAATATAGTTTAATGTCATCTCGGACAAAATATAGGAACTTCTGTACAGTTTAAATTCATGTAGATAGGACATAATACAGTTTAGTGTCATGTAGTACATAATATAGTTTAATGTCATCTCGAACAAAATATAGGAACTTCTATACAGTTTAACGTCATGTAGATAGGACATGATACAGTTTAGTGTCATGTAGGACATAATATGAACCAATGTGATTGTATTGGATCTGGGAACAATATTTTGTGCTTATACAAAATACTTCTTCAGAAATCTGGCATTAGTTGGAGTCGTGATGTGTTCTCCAACCATTGAGATTAGAGAATACGCTCCATTGGAGTAGACCTTATGTATTGAATAAGGTCCTTCCCATTTTGGTTCCAGCTTGGGAGGCTTCTTTCCTGGTATCATTGGTGCTCTGAGAACCAATACCAATTCTCCCTGAATGAATGAACGAAGACGAACTTTTTTGTTAAAATCTTGTGCTATTCGATTCTGATATATTTCCAAGTGGTACTAAGTGCACAATATTTTATCATCTAACTGTTCCAATTCATTCAACCGCTTTTGGGATTTCTCATCTGTAGATAACTGATCACAAATGGCTATTCTGAGTGAGGGAAATTGAACTTCAATTGGCAAGACTGCTTCTGTTCCATATAACAATGAATATGGAGTTGACCGCGTTGCACTGCGAGTGGTAGTCCGATAAGCCCATAAAGCATGAATGAGTTTATCAGGCCATGACCTCTTATCTTTATCCACCATCTTTTGCAGTATATTTGAAAGAGTCTTGTTGAAGGCTTCTATCTGTCCATTAGCCGCCGCATGATATCGAGATGAATGGTTGGACTTAATGTTGTATTTTTGATACAATTTCTTTACCTCAGAAGAACAGAAGTTGGTGCCGTTGTCCGTCAATATGGTATGAGGGACACCAAATCTAGTAATGATGTTAGAATTGATGAAGCTAACAATGCATTTAGAACTGACTTCTTTGAGAGGTACTACCTCTTCCCATTTGGAAAACAAATTAGTAGCAGTAAGAATGTACTTAAACTGCTTGGCCGTAACTGAAGGGTAAGGTCCCACCACATCCATTCCCCATATGGAAAATGGCCATGAGTATTTAGCTATATGAATCAACTCTGGAGGTTTATGAATGAAGTTGGAATATACGTGGCATGAATGAATCTTGTTTGTGAAATTAACACAATCTTGTATCATTGAAGGCCAAAAGTATCCAAGCCTTCGAATTTGATCAGACAGTCTATGTCCAGACTGGTGGGCACCACAGACTCCTGTATGCACTTCTTTTATGACAGTCATTGTCTCTTCCCCATCAATACATCTGAAGAGAACTCCATCAAAACCACGTTTGTAGAGAATTTTCTCGAGGTGGTTTGGGCTATCATAAAGAGTAAAATTGACCACACATCGCCAGATTTGTTCTTTCTCGTCTCTATCAGGTGGAAGTGTTCCATTTTGAAGGTATTCCCTGATAGGTGACATCCATCCTGTAGTGTGACCATACGGTTCAGGAATGGGACTAATTTCATTAATTTCCTCTGTTCTGACTTGAACATAAGGTGAAATTGCACGACGGTGGGCAATATAGATGGTTGTCTCGTCCCGATTTGGATCTGCTAAAGTTGTGGCTATATTAGCCAGTGCATCAGCTTGAGAATTTTGTGATCTTGGGACATAAGAAAATGTCGGTTCTGAAGGGAATTCCGACATTAACTCTCTGACATAATCATACAAAGGGATTAATTCTTCTTTTCTGATGGCATAATCCCCATTGACTTGTTTGATTACCAGGTCTGAATCACCTTTCACCTTTAAGTGATTCACTTGTGCTCGAAGTGCTGACTCCAAGCCTGTCATGAGAGCTTGGTATTCAGCTTCATTATTGTTACCACCTTCCCACAACAAAAAGGAATAAGGTAACACTGCCTTATCTGGAGAAATAAGCACAATTCCTAAACCAACTTTGTTGAATTTAGGATTTTCCATTTTCTTCCCTGTTGGACTTCTAGAAGCACCATCAAAATACATTTCCCATGTTTGAGGACTCTCTTGAATAGAGAAAACTTCCTCATCAGGGAGTTCGATATCTGAATACGTGTCTTCCACTGAAGGATGTTCAGCCAGAAAATCAGCCAGAGCTTGGCCCTTAATTGCCTTTTGAGACACATACTGAATGTCAAACTGCCGTAGAATAACCGCCCACCTTGCCAGACGTCCTGTAATCATTGGAATACTAAGGATGAATTTGATCTGATTATTACGAGATTTCAATTGGACCTCGTGATGTTGCAGGTAGTGTCTCAGTTTCTGAACTGCAAAGATTAATGCTAGGCAGCATTTTTCAATACTTGAATACCGGGTTTCCGCTTCAAGCATAGTTCTACTGAGATAGTAGGGACTATTTTCATTCCCAGCATCATTCTTTTGAGCAAGAAAGGCACCCAATGATCGCTCTAAAGCTGTCACATAGAGGATAAGCGGTCTACCCTCAACAGGTGGCATGAGTACTGGTGGACTCAAGAGGTATTTCTTGAGAACATCAAATGCTTCTTGACATTCTTTAGTCCACTGGTAAGTGACTCCTTTCTTCATTAATTTGGTAAATGGTAAACTTTTGCCTGCCAAATTGGCGATGAAACGCCGAATATAGGCTAAGTGTCCTTGAAGTCCTCTTAATTCTTTCAAAATTCTGAGGAGGTGACATACCAAGGATTTATTTGGTCTTCTCAGGATCAACTTCAATACCACGATGGCGTACAACAAAGCCGAGGAATTTTCCTAAGGTTACCCCAAAAGCACATTTTAAGGGGTTCATATTTAAATTATGTTGTCGAAGCTTGTGGAATATGACTTCCAAATCAGCCAAGTGATTAGAACGTTGTTTGGATTTAACCACCAAATAATCTACATAGCATTCAACAAACTTCCCTAAAATAGGTTTGAAGATACGATGCATGACACGTTGATATGTTGCACCTGCATTCTTTAAACCAAAGGTCATCACCCGGGATACCGATTAAGATCTCTGAAATCGATGCAAACCCTAATTTGTCCGTTCTTCTTCTTTACATGGAAAATATTAGCCAACCACTTGGGATATTGAACTTCTCTGACGAAATTGGCTTTAATCAGCTTATCCACTTCAGCTTCAATTTTGGAAGCATAGGTTGGGTGTGTTCTTCTCGCGGCTTTCTTAAAACCTCGATGTTCTTTTGGTAAACCCAAATGATGAGTAGAAACATCAGGATCAAGCCCAGGCATTTCTATATAATTCCAAGAAAAAATATCTTTATTTTGCTTTAGAAATGAAATATACATCTCTTGCTCTTCAAGGGTCATGGCAGCACTAATTAAAGTGGGGCATGGATCTTTCTCTGTACCCATATTTACTTCTCTGAGTTCATCCACAGTGGTAGAGATACCCTCTTCAAATGCTAGAGAAGCATCTATAATATCTTCATCTTCCTCTTCATCATGTGTTATTTCTTCCGTTTCTACTTGCAAAGTAGATGAAAAAACGAAATTCTCATGATCATAAGAGATGTCAAAATTTTCACATTTTGAAGAAGAAGCTTCCATTTCCGACCCTATTGATGATAAAGGGTCTTCTTTGGGAAAAGAGGAGATGATGGATTGAGAATCAACATCATTATTCATCTCTGGTGTTGCTATAACTTCTTCTGGCTTGATTAGCGAAGTATAGACTTGTTGGACTTCAGCAGACGAAATGAAAACGTCACCACTTATGCTTTCATCACTGCTTGGTAGTTACCAATTTCTCCCATGTTGTCTGGCTCGATTGCCGTAATTGACATTATGGAACTTTCCATAAGAGTATTTTGATTTGGGCCTATTTTTTCAATTTGACTGATAGGTAACACATAATCTGTACTCACATGTGAAAATGGATTTATTGGAATTTTCTCCAAACCATATGGAGCATTAACTTTGGTAATTTCCTTCATTGTAGATTTTTCTCTTCCCTTGATGTGATAAAATTCTGCCTCAATGTATTGAGACTCACATGTCTTGAACGGGGCCTTATCACCATACAATGTTCCAACATGACCATCGAAACAGTATTTGAGACATTGATGGTATGATGACGGAATAGCTGCATGTTGATGTAGCCAGGGCCTTCCAAGCAAGATATTGAAAGCTGAGTCTTGATCAACAATCATGAAATCCGAATTGGATACAAGATCTCCAAACTGAGTTCTGAGTGTAACTTCTCCCATTGGTTCTTGTTCGTTTTTATCATATCCTTGTAACATCATGGTAGAAGGAGATAAATCAGATTCCGTGAGGCCCAATCGACGAAGTGTACGAATGGGAATGAGGTTGACTCCTGAACCATTGTCAATGAAATCTCTTCGAACATCTACACCATTGAATTTGCCAGATAAGTACAAAGGTTTTATGTTCCCATGCACAACATCATCTTCATCTTTATCAGTAAAAGATATCACTGCATGGAATTCTGCAGTATTATTCTCTATGTGATAGATTTCAGCTGCAGCAATTTTAGCTTCAAACTCCTAAGGACTTGACAAAGCTTCGATGAGTGCTTCCCGAAGATCTTTTGACAGATTGAAAGCATCCAAAATTGATAACTTGGCTGGTACTTGGGACAAGTGTTTCAATATATCATACTTTTGATCTAGAGGTCTGCGTTTCCCAATAGGAATATGCGGTTTAGAAGGTACCTTGGAAGCAGATGCTTTGGAAGCTGATGCATCTTGTATTGAAGTTGGAAACATCCTTGGTTTTGGAAGATTAGACTGATTAGATCCATTTACTTCCTAAGATAAAGAAGATGGAACCTTTAATCGGTCATCCAAAATAACTGTGCCAAAACTGAGTTGGCCATTGGAAGAAGAACTTGCTTGTTCTTTTTGAGCTCGCTGAAGGGCTCTACCACGAGTTTCTGCTGCATATACAGTGCTAGCAGGGGTAAAATTAGAGTATTGGCTTCGGAAAGATCCACGTCTTCCCCTATATCCTAAACCTCTAGAACCTCCTCAGATTCCCTTATTTGATACAGGGAATTCAGGCTCATCAAGACTGGAATATGGATCTGTTAATTGAACCATATTAACAGAACCAAAGATTAACTCTTCGTCTGATAAAGACTCTGCCTGGTTAGCCTGTTTAGGTTGTGCCATTTGATGGGGCGGTGCCCGTAGCTTTGAAGTAGATGACACGAAATCTGCCAGAGTCAAAGACAATTTAGGCTTTGATACATACTCATCTTCTCTTGATTCCTCTTTCTTCTTTGAATTGTGCTTCCCTTTTGAGGATTTTTCTTTTGATGGAGGCTTTACTGCAGCTTTTTTAGGAGACACAATTGGATTCTTCAATTATGTTCACAAAATGGAATGGGTCCGATTGATTGTCTTTCTGACCATCCAATCATCATATTTTTTCATAGTTTTGCTTTTGACTTCCTGCCACTCACCTCCTTCCTCTGGATCTGTAGCGGTAATACACGATACATGAGCTGAAGAACCCTTCAATTTGACTTGTCCCAAGTCGACCATCTTTTGCAGGAGGTCTTTAAAGACCAAACACTCCTGGATGGGATGCCCCAACATTTGAGGAAAGGGACAATAATTGGGAAGGTCTTCATCTCCTTCCTTGTTTGGCCTCTTGGTCACTGGTAATTAAACCAAATTATTTTCCAGAGCTGAAATGAAGTAACCAGGAACATGCTCACTTCGGAAAGAGTATGTTTTACTCTTCAAATCCTCAAATTGTTTTCGTCGTTGATCTCTTTGATCATTTGGACGAAACAGTCTTTGTTGTTGGCGTTCAGGAGGTGGAGCCCTTCGAGAAGATGAAGGTTTTGAAGTAGAAATAGGTACAGATGCTTGTTTAAGAATAACTATAGCAGTTTCCGCTTTACCCATTCTTTTTCCTGGAGCTGATGGAATTATACGAGATTTAACCTTAGCCTGTATAAGGGAATCTTCAATCTGTTGAGAGATTGAAGTAGGGTCTCGAAACCCTCCTGTGTATTTCACAGGGATCAATGGCGTGCGTAATTCGTCACGCAAATTTGCCACACATATTGGCAACAATTTCTCCTGAGGGAGTGCTAAACTCAGGGAATACGTTAATCCCTTCCAACCAGCAATGAAATCAGAGACTCTTTCATTCTCCCTTTGCTTGCAGTTTGTAAGATCGAAAACCGTCGTTTTTGGCAAAGTTGAGCTAAACTAAAGAAGGAATTTTTGACGAAGATCCTCCCATCCAATGATTGACCGAGATTGCAAGCTTGTATACCAGACAAAAGATGGTCCTTGCAAGGTTTGCACGAAGCATCTGAGTTTCACTACTTCTTGCTGCTCTGGAGTTCCCATCATAGGATCACAACAAGACATGTAATGCGTCAAATGTTGTTCAGGGTCGCCTGATCCATTGAAAGTAGGGAAAACAGGGTTTCCAAAACTGGATGGAGGAGAAATTGAATCTACGCATTCAAGGTAAACTTTATTTTCAGGTTGAACTTGCGCCCGTTTCCCTTCCATAGTTTCTAACCGATCTGTTAATGACTCAATAGTAGTTATTAACTTTTGAGAAACATCAGGTTGAACTTGGTTTTGGGTAGGTGCAATGAATGGAGCTTGGACAGACGTGGTGGTTGGTGCTGCAACTGATGGTAGTACTGCCAACCGTTGTTGCGTTTGACCCGTAGGATTAGACCTCTAAGGTTGTACTGATAAAGGAGGATATTCCTGATCCATCTCAGTAGTTAGAACAAATTCCTTCGGCTGTCGGACTTCAGAATTCTTAAGAAGAAGACTACTCTAAAGTAGTTCTGCATTCAACCTTCTTAATTCTTTCATTTCTTCCTCCTGTTGTACAAACCTTTTCTCTAATGAGAGCGATTGAACTCCTTCAGAGGAAGGGTGAGAAGTAACCTGATTCTTTCCTTTCCCCTTATTGGATCCATTTCGGAGAGGGGGAAGTGGGTTACTTGAAGGAATACCCAGATTTTGGGTAAGCCTTTGATTACGTGTGTGCACACCTTCTTCATTTAGGTCTATGTGCGCAACTTCTAGAGCAGGAACCTCTTCGTCTGATCCCTCTAATTGAGCCTCATATGGTGAATCAGCAGCAACGGCATTGATGACATTAATGGATTCATATTGCATGAAATCCTTTCTATTAGAATTTCTGTGATATTGTCTTCTTCCATGTCCATGATGAGACATGGAATTCTGTTGTCTTGATCCCTCAGGAACTTCTTGGAGAACCGTCACTTGGAGAGAATCTCCTGATAGCTTGGCTCTTCGTTCCTCTTGAGGCTTATTCCCTAATCGAGAGAATACTGACTTTCTCTGAGGGAGGGATTTAGGATTTGAAAAAGTCCCCAGTCCGGTGGACTGGGGATGTTCCTGCTACTTCCGCTCAACTCCTCGAATCCCATTTGTTGACTCTGAGGGTTGGGTTAGAGAAGTCCCCAGTCTGACAAGCTGGGGTGTCTCTTGACATGCTATGTCTGAGATCTTCTTAAAATCTCTCTTGATCTTGCGAATCTTAGATTGTAAATTAGCTGGATGCATTAACCTGTATCCACTTTTATCACCTAGTTCAACAGACTATTGGATGATTTCCGAAACTTATATCATTTGATGACGTGTTTGCTCCAACCGAGAGGCTTGTGCAATATTCTCGCCTGCTTGATGTAGGAGTAATTCAATAACTTGTTCTCTATATACTTAATTTTTAGAGGAACTAGTTGAAGCCTGTTCTTGAGCAAGCTTTTGATTATGAACAAAGCCCATTGACTGTGGCCGGCCATGGGCAATAACATTGCATGAGACCATTTTCGGTGGGCTTTGCTGACTGGAAAGCACTGTGAAATGTAGTGCTCCGTGAACACCACATCCTATGATATGAACATCAGATGGGGCATTGGCAATTAACTGACGCAATTTTCTTAGTGCGCCAAGGCATGAACGTTGAAGGGTTCTCTGTTGCTTTTCAGCCTTCGGATACCGATAGACTGATAGAGATGCCAAATCAATCTGGCGTTGTAACCCTTCTATTATCTTAATATGATTTTCATAATCACCGTAAGATAATAATTTCTTCTTCAATTGACAAAGAGTCTTCCATATGTTGAGACGAATATCATGGATTCCATCATCTGTCAACATCTTTGGAATGTCGTACTGGGAGTCAGCCAAAGGCCAAAACATGACTGGTACTACACCTTTTGTCAGTTTTTTCCTCATGTTCAGCATTTTCTCTTTATCATTAAATGAAGATTCTTCTACTTGTTTTGACCAGAGTTGGTGTTTCCTTGTTGCTTCATCGGATTCAACAAGACTGGTAGAGAGTCCGCTATTCATGCTGGAAGATTAATGACCTGGGGATGGTTCGGAGAATAACCTGAACCCCAGGCTATCCTCTAATGGAGAAAGAGTTTCACCTGCCGATAGTAAAGCATCAGACATGACTGGCTTCACGTTTGCAAGTGCCTCAAGATAAGAGGGCTTTATCGGCACTACATTGCCTTCTGAAGAATTTTCGAGACAACGTGAATCACTTCTTCGGAGAGGACTTTCGCAGCGAAGTTCATCACCATGAGGAGGACCGTCATGATGGGTTACAGAAAAAGATGAAATCTCTTGCTCCTTGGTCTTCTGACCACACAGAGGGTTCCTGTGGCTCTCATCTGAAGAAGAAACTTCAAGATTGACCGAACTTTCATTAAGCAAGCCTTCATGAGGAAGTGTCTGTTGAAGACATTCAAAATTAATGTTCTCGTTACTGGGAACTGAGGGAGTAGAATCTTGAATTCCGACAGATAAATGTCTGAGGGCTTCAAGAACTCCAGCATCGAGCAAGGCCTTGTTGCAGATTGGCCTTTGATCTCCTGACTGTGCTGGGCGGATCTTTTTCTTAGATGCCTTCTTACTCACTTTAGAAACCACTTGTTGACGAAAGTGGTTACTCTGAGCAGGTGTATGTGCCTGATCAGGAAAGATGGTCAGGTTAGGCTGACGATCTCCACTCAAATCAGGTGTATGTTCCTGACTTGGTTGTCCGTATGATATGGGAGAGTATGCCCCATAACCCTCTTGGACTGGAACAGATATGTGTGTCTGTTCCGGAGTGAATAGTTGATGTGTCACTCCACTGCTAGGGATAGATTTATGTGTCTGTCCCTGTGATGATGCTGAAGCTGTTATGATATTCTGGCAAGCATCCAGAATATGAGCAGGAATTTGCTTCTGCTCTTTCACCATTGACAAAATATGTTTGGTGACTTCAGCCGCCAGAACGGGGATATACGTCCATTCCTGGCTTGGAGTAGGTGTATGTGCCTGCTCCTGTCCTCCTTTTCCTGTTAGTGAATCCTGACAGAACTCAAGTGTGGAGGCAGAGAGTTGAGTCTGCCTCCTATTTGTCATCGGGGCTTTCCGACTGACTTCTCAGTGCGCTACCAAGCGAGACTGTTGGTAGGCTTTATTAGTATTAGCAGGTGTATGTGCCTGCTGATTACACTTCGCCAAACGCGGTTGACGAGATCCATCATATGTAGTCAGACGAGCCTGCTGACTAACTGGTGATGTATAAGCAGGTGCATGTTCCTGCCTATGGTACTCCGCCGGAATTGCCTGGAGGGATTGGCGTGATGCTGCCAGATGAGTCTACTGGACAGCAGAATTAAAACGGACAGGAGATTGTTCCTGATCGTTATTTGCCACCAAGTTAGGTTGGTGGACTTCTCCGGAGATGGCAGGGATGAAAACCTGCCTATTGTTAACCGGATTCCGTCTCTGGCGGTTCATCTTGCCTTCTTGGGTTTAAGGAACCTGAGCTGAATGCCTGGAGTCGGTACCCTCATCATGTTGAGGGCACACTACCGCACGAGTCTGGCGGCGATTGTTGATGGGAGCCCTCGAGAAGGACTCCTGTCTTTTTGAATTAAGGCCCTGCGGGACCTGCTCATTCACATCCTCAGATTAAGGGAATGAATGGAAATTGCGTTCCGGGGATAACGACCCGAAACGGTTGGAGACGGTAGTCAGCACCGCCTGCTTCTTGATCGCTGGCCGCTGTTTTCCGGATGACCAGGTAGAGTTGTTAACTTGGAGGGCTTGGTGAGAAGCCTCCAGAGTTGGGATAGTACCATTGCGACGGTACTCCTTAACCAGTGCATTAGAAACCCAGCGTTGAAGACGCTGAGTTGGTGATGTCATCCTCAGAGCGGACGACATTCCAGCAGGAGTAGCAGCATTGGTTTTCACAGCAGCAGACCTCACATTAGAGGTGTTCACAGCAGCAGTATTCACAGGGGTGAATTTAAGGAAATCCATTTTGCAGAAGATCTTGAAAAAAGAGTTCCTATTCCATATAACAGAAATAATCAAGACGAATCTGGCCACTGCATCTTTTGGATGAGCACATGTCAATGATTGATTTGTTGGCCCAAGGGGCCTAACAAATAAGAAGAACATCACTTTAACTTGGTTAAGGATTCACGTCGGGTTCACCATTTTTTGTTTCGCATGGATTTCGGGGATGACCTCCTGGACGGGAGATTCAAATGTTCCGATTGGTTTCTAACGGGTTTTTTCGTAGAACCGGAAACATCCAATGATTCCACATCCGTTTGGACTTACTTTCCAAATGTAGGCACTCATTAGTTTGTGGACTAATGAGGCTTAGGAATTTTCATTGGTCGAGAGGATGAGAGGTCGGACTCATCACACCTTTTTGAGGGGAATTATTGTCCACTCCGGGACTCTCTTTATAGATTTAAGTTATGTTCGTGAATCCTTATTACATTACCAAGTATAAATGAGCTTTCCTTAAGTTTTAACAATCAATGATTAAATATGAAAGAAATTTAGAGAATCTTTTATATGTATTCGAGGTTCTTCATCAATAGAGAATCATCTGTATCTATTTAGAGATTCTTCGTCAATGGTATCCTTCGAAACATTTATAAAAGTCTCTTGGTCATTATGATGACCGGGCTGGTTTTAAAGCCACTCAGTGAGGCACTTGAAGTTTATCGTCATTCAGAAGGACATGGATTATTTCAATGTTGGGATCGAACCCATAAATGTGCTACCTACGTATCCTTTGTTTTGGAAAAGGAATCAGTACCCACGTAGTTCGAATAATGGAGTATGATGTTTATGATTGATGGCTCAAAGAAGAATGTCATAATTACTTTTACACTCTAAGCTCACGTGAGTCATGCTCGGTGTGAGAAACAAGAGGTATTGGTAAAAATTAGACAATTGTTCCACGAAAGATGAAATCATAAGAAATTGTTTGGGGCTTATGTATGTATGACTGCCCAAATAGATGAAGGATTAGGATTCACTTTTAGGGAGAAAATCCATGAATAGGGTCCATAAAGGTATATGTGATTTATGGAGATTTGAATACTCTAATCTTGGTGCTTACTCCTAAGGAGGATGCCCAAGTTAGGAGGGGACTTATGATTGGGTTTTACTCCTGAAAGGGAAACCCAAATCAAGGGTAAATTAGGACTGGTTAAGAGAAATTAAGGGGCTTGGTGTTCACTCCTGAAGAGGATACCCATGATTATGACTGGGACTTACTCCTAAAAAAGAGGCCCAGGTTAGGGGACTTGGGGATTACTCCTGAAAAGGAAGCCCAAGATTATAACTGAGTCTTATTCCTGAAAAAGAGACCCAAGTTAGGGATTAAGGTTTGGGGCTTACTTCTGAGAAGGATTCCCATGTTTGAGATTGGGGCTTACTCCCAAGGAGGATGCCCAGATTTGAGATTGGGGCTTACTCCTGAGGAGGATGCCCATATTTGAGATTGGGGCTTACTCCTGAGGAGGATGCCCATATTTGAGATTGGGGCTTACTCCTGAGGAGGATGCCCATATTTGAGATTGGGGCTTACTCCTGAGGAGGATTCCCATATTTGAGATTGGGGCTTACTCCTGAGGAGGATGCCCAAGTTTAAGGAATTATGGTTTGGGGCTTACTCCTGAGGAGGATGCCCATATTTGGGAACTTTAAGAATTTGGGGATCACTCCTGAGGAAGATGCCCAGATTAAAGGAATTATAACTGGGGATTATTCCTGAAAAGGAGACCCAGATTAAGATTCTCTCATCTTAAAGGATGAATTTGAATGAATGAACTCTCCATATTTAGTGACATAAGGATATTTAAATCACTAGGCTTTGAGAGATATTACACAGAATTCCTTTCAGATAAGGAAGTCAAATCAAGAAATCATGCCATAAATGGATTTGAAGAGTGTTTTGATGACTGAATCTTGAAAAGGAAAGGTGTAATGGCTTAAGATGGGTAAAATGGGCAAGATAGGCACCCAAAAAGGTAGGGGCGCGCAAGTCTTGAAAGGCGCGCAAGTATTGCGGCGGCGCCCAAGTATTGGTCGCGCAAGTATACTTGTGCGACATGAGGGGTACTTGCACGATTCTCAAACATCATTAGAATATTTGAGCGACTCTTTATAAATCCCTTTATAATCCTCTTAAGGTTCTTCCAAAAAAGGGACGCGCAAGTTCTATTGAAGGAATAAGGCGGCGCGCAAGTATTGATGAGTTTCAAAACTTAGGCATTCCTTCTTCTCTTTAAATCTTCTGTTCTAGGTAAGAAATTACCTTTAGAAGTGTTCTGTAAGCTTTGAGAAGAGACTTGGGCGTCGGGAGCTTTAATCCGAGTTTCTAGAAAAAGATCCTCTCGAATGGGGGGCCCACAGGGTCTATTTATAGGCAAAAGAAGACCCTGGGCGGTTATCGGGCGGTTATCACTTAGGTCGCACAAGTGTAATTGCGCGACAGTGAGATAACATGCGCGGTGCAGTTGCTGTTGATCCTTTCTTCCTGCCTTTGTCTATTTTTGATGTTTTCTTCAAAGGATGAATCATTTTGAGCTCAGATATTCTCTTTTTCGATCTTTAGATTCTGTGACGAAAGGAGCGTCAACAACATGCCCATAGGTGGCCTTGCATAAACAGTCCACATAACAGACTTGTCAGCCGAAAGATGCTATTTATTTGACCATGCAGCCAATGCGCATAGGTGGCCCTGCATATTTCAACCCCCTAATGGGTTTTGTTAAATAATAGTAACTTCATTCTTGGAAACTACTTCTTCTAATACCTTTTAGCTCTTTTTCATATCATTCCTCAGATTCAAATATTCTTAAGCCATAGTTTACATATTTTCTCTCATACTTGAGTATGGTAATATGTTTTCAGATAAATTGTCAAGGAATTGAATCCATTTTAATCCATTTTGGTCAAAGATATTTCGAACTTAAACATTAGCCTCTTTATGTCCGGCATGCATGACTTTAAACTGCCCACAAAAGACAAAGGAACTCTGAATAAAAGTCAAGTTCCAACTCATAAATATACATTTTTTGTATGATTTAAGTAATATTCCCCTTTTCCTTTGGATGTATTCGATTTCCTCAGAGTCAAATCCTCTATTTCTCTTCGGATCCAACTCTGAGGGGGGACTTTTTTTGACGCTCCTTTCGTCACAGAATCCAATGATCGGAAAATGGGAATATATGAGCTCAAAGTGATTCATCCTTTGAAGAAACATCAAAAAATCGACAAAGGGATGAACACGGAATACTTTGCCCATAGGCCGTGCAAGTTCCCTCATGGTCGCGCAAGTACACTTGCGCGCCACCTAGTGGTCGTGAAAGTACTTGCGCGCTGCCTTTGGTCGTGCAAGTGACTTGCGCGACCTAAGTGGTAACCGCCCGGTAACCGCCCAGGGCCTTCTTTTGCATATAAATAGACCATATGGGCCCCCCATTAGAGAGGATCTTTTTTTCCAGAAACTCGGATTGAAGCTCCCGACGCCCAAGTCTCTTCTCAAAGCTTCCAGAACACTTCTAAGGTAATTTCTTAGCTAGAACGGAAGATCTAAAGAGAGGGAGGAAGGCCTAAGTGTTGAAACTCATCAACACTTGCGTGCCTGAATGGCCAGCCCGTAAGGGAACTGATCATACCTGCACGCCGCCTTATTCCTTCAATAGAATTTGCGCGTCCCTTTTCTGGAAGAACCTCAAGAGGATTCTAAAGGGTTTAATAAAGAGTCGCTCAAGAATTTCAATGCTGGTTTAAAATCGCGCAAGTACACCATGTGTCGCGCAGGTATACCTGCGCGACCAATACTTGCGCGCCCACGCAAGACTTGCGCGCCTTTCAAGACTTGCACGCCCCTACCTTTTTGGGTGCCCATCTTGCCCATTTTACCCCTCTTAATCCATTTCACCTTTCCTATTCAAGATTCAATCTTCAAGATACTCTTCAAACCCATTTATGGCATGATTTATTGATTTGACTTCCTTATCTGAAAGGAATTCGGTGGAATATCTCTCAAAACCTAGTGATTTATACATCTTTATGTCACCAAAGATTGAGAGTTCGTTCATTCAACCTCATCCTTTATGATGAGAGAATCCTTAACCTGGGTCTCCTTTTCAGGAATAATCCCCAGTTATAAATCCTTTAATCTGGGCATCTTCCTGAGGAGTATGCCCCAAATTCTTAAAGTTCCCAAACTTGGGCATCCTCTTCAGAAGTAAGCCCCAATCTCAAAGGTGGGCATCCTTCTCAGGAGTAATCCCCAAGCCTTAATCCCTAACCTGGGTCTCTTTTTCAGGAATAAGACTCAGTCATAATCTTGGGCTTCCTTTTCAGGAGTAAGCCCCAAGTCCCCTAACCTGGGCCTCCTTTCCAATAATAAGTCCCAGTCATAATTTTGGGCATCCTTCTTAGGAGTAAAACCCAATCATAAGTCCCCTCCTAATTTGGGCATCCTCCTTAGGAGTAAGCCCTAAGATTAGAGTATTCAAATCTCCATAAAGCACATATACCTTTATGGACCCTGTTCCTGGATTTTCTCTCTAAAAGTAAATCCTAAACCTTCATCTATTTGGGCAGTCATACATACATAAGCCCCAAACAATTTCTTATGATTGCATCTTTCATGGCACAATTGTCTAATTTTTACCAATACCTCTTGTTTCTCACACCGAGCATGACTCACGTGAGCTTAGAGTGTAAAAGTAATTATGACATTATTCTTTGAGCCATCAATCATAAACATCATACTCCATTACTCGAACAATGTGGGTTCTGATTCCTTTTCCAAAACAAAGGATACGTAGGTAGCCCATTTATGGGTTCGATCCCAACTTTGAAATAATCCCTGTCCTTCTGAATGACGATAAACTTCAAGTGCCCCAGTGAGTGGCTTTAAAACCAGCCTGGTCATCATAATGACCAAGAGACTTTTATATAAATGTTTTGAAGGATACCATTGACCAAGAATCTCTAAACAGATATAGATGATTCTCTATTGATGAAGAACCTCGAATACATATAAAAGATTCTCTAAATTTCTTGCATATTTAATCATTGATTGTTAAAACTAAAGGAAAGCTCATTTATACTTGGTAATGTATTAAGGATTCACGAACATAACTTAAATCTATAAAGAGAGTCCCGGAGTAGACAATAATTCCCCTCAAAAAGGTGTGATGAGTCTCACCTCCCATCCTCTCGACCAATGCAAATTCCTATGCCTCATTAGTCCACAAGCTAATGATCACCTACCTTTGGAAAGTAGATCCAAACGGATGTGGAATCATTGGATGTTTCCGGTTCTACGAACAAACCCGCTAGTAACCGATCGAAACGTTTCAATCTCCCATCCAGGAGGGCATCCCCGAAATCTGTGCGAAACAGTAACCTTTTCTCTATTCACATTATTAGAAAACTTTTTTCCCATCACATCGAAATTAACTCCCGGATGAACTTCTTTTACACACATAAAACAGTTACCAGTCCCTTTAAGACAATTTCCTCCATGTTTATTTCCACACTTACAACATTAGGGAAAACTCATCTTCTTTTCAGTGTGGTCTTTTTATTTTCCATTAAATTACAATTTTCACTTTTTTTCAAACCCATAGGACTTATGGGTTACTCCAATCACCATTTGAACCTTGAGAACACATCATACAATCTCCTTGTAGCTATTGAAGTCCCATAGGGATAATTCTTTTCAGAGATATGGTTTTATGAAACTAAATATTTGATCAATTTTACTCCTAGGATGGATACTAATTCCATAAGCATACCTTTGAAGTGTTGTAAATTTTTATTCATAGGTACCAACATATCCATAGTACTTTTTCTTAAGTTCATTGAACTCCTTATCCATCATTGTTTAAATAATATGAAGAATGTACTTATTGAAAAATATATTCTTGAAATTTTTCCATTCCAGGGATTAAATTTATTCCATTTGACTCGTATTGTTGATAAGGATTTATCATTGATCAGCTTCACCATCCAAATGATATACTACATATATGAATTTACCATGTTCTGAACATTAGAGAAATAAAAATATCTTTTCAGTGATGCTGATCCATTGTTCAACCACTAATTGATCAGAAAACTCGATGAACGGAGGTGGAAGATGCCTCATGAAGGACTCAATAAAATTTTGTTCCCTCCTTTTCTCCTTTTTAAGTCCAACATGATTCATATATTGAGAAAGTTTCTTGATCATAGCCAGAAGATTTTTTATTCCATCTCCCCAAGTATTTGGTTACTCAGGAGAAAAATAATGGAATTTCCCATCACATTCAGCATTAACACATCTCCTCCGGGTTCCCACCATTGACTAAAACCAAGAAGCATAGTTTGATCAGCAGAAGTCATAATAGGAAAACTAATTGAGAATAAAATTACAATTTTGGAAAATTTAGGTTTTATCCTAGGTTATTCATGATCATTTATAAAACACTAGGATTGTAACTTATAGATTGACTAATAATTTGGGTTTTTAATAAGTTTTTCTCATCCTAGTTTCTAGTGGTTAACAATTCCTTTCTTATGATACCAACTATAATGACCCATACTTTACAAACATTAATATTAATTAAAAATTGTAGAATATTCATTAAAAATTATATCAAAGCCACAACCGGACCATATAAGTATAATGTCTTTAGAAAATGGGAAACCTAAACAACAGGTTTATAAGACATCTTCATTGTCTCTAACATATTTCATCATAACTAGACCCCTTTTTGACACATCATAATTAATACCCTTATTTATAATCTGAGGAAAAGAAACATATGAAACGGTGATCACATATTCTCAGTAATGGTAAACAAGGAAGATATTAATCATATCACCATCATAAGACATAAGAACATAACATTTGAAAATCCTATCCTGAAAATTAAATATTGTGATATCCTACCGTGGGAAAAATCATAAAAGTTCATAAGAATCAATTAACGTAATCCCAAATGTACTAACATAAGACATGATTTTTTTGGATTACACATAAGAATAGAAAATCATTTCATATTAGTCAAGTCTCATTTCCAATACCATCATAGCAGATAAAGTCCATTACTAAACCAAGCTCCCTCCTCATTCCATCCCTATACAATTGATCAAAGATCATTTCTCATTCCACCCATGTCTAGATCATGAAATATATATATTTACCCAACGCATTGGAGGGAGATATGGTGACCACCAATCTCATAATGAAATAATTCTTACTTGTGCCACAATAACAAAAATCATTCATCATAACCCAACGAAAAAAATGAGTTTTTTTAAACATCATTCCACTATAACATAATCCATGTAAAACAAATGGATTTCATAAAAAACATTCCATAATAAAAAAAATAAAACCATGGGAACAATAAGGATATTATACTTGAAACATAACCCAATTAAATAATTCCATATTATATGGAAAATAATTTTGATATAACACTTGAAAATAATTATTGAGTAAAATATATTTTCTTCTTCAAAATAATTTTCTTTTCATAAAATTCCATGAAATTTTAGAAGAAAAAAATTTATTTTAAAATAGACATGAAATTTAGTAGAGTAAGCTTCATGGAAATAATCTTCATGAAAATGTAAAAATTATTTGATGTTGTATATGCTTAAAAAACATTATCCTGATACTCTTATTGGAAAAGTAAAATATTTCCTCTTTTCAAAAATGATAAATAATTCCTTTCATAGAATTTAATAAAATTTCACCAATGGGTAAAATTGACACTAATAATTTTTAAAAGAATATAAATAATATTTTAGAATACATAATTAGGAAATACAGATATGGATGATAAATATTGTAACGCCCCGACCCCAGTTACCCCGAGTCGGTGCATTATTACATAACATTGGCATGATCACAAGAAAGATCAAATCTCGAAAGACCGATTGGTTTAGTAGCCTTGGAAACACTAGATATAATCATAAAGTTTTACATTACATTTCAAAGTGAAAAACTACTACAACAACAAAGTATTCATATCCACACTATTAACCCCTCATAATATCCCTGCAAGTCATTCATAATTTACTTCTTCACTACCTGGGAAAAATAAAACATAGAAAAGGGGTGAGCTCAAATGCCCAGTAAGGATAACAATATAGCGGAACATTCAAAATAAGCATAAACATTTAAGGCAATGAATCACTAAAACAAAAGCCTTTTAAAATTGAACTTCAACATAGTATGGAAAAAGTAAAATGAAATAATTCCATTTACTTATTCACATGGATATTCTACTAATCGAATAATCACATGCAATATCAATAACCACTTTCATAATGTTGGAATGCATAATGCCAGACTATCATAACCACATAGTCAAGGCCTCGTGCCAAGACTACAAATAAGATTTTGTCAAGGCCTTGTGCCAAGACACTAGTTTGTCTCATGAGACCTACCGATGCATCGAGGAGCTATAGCGGGCTCCACCCGTCACATATTAAGTCCAATGCATTCCCATATGAAAAGGTTTAAACATAACATAAACATTCGTATTAAAACTAGCATACGAAATGTCAATAATCTCACCATAAACTAAGAATGGTATAAAAATAGCACATCCACAGTCAAACATATCACAAAACCTTCAATAAAATATAGAAGTTTTGTATCACAATAAATCAACTTCAAATAAGCGTAAAATCCATCAAAGGATGTTGACATAGATGAAATCAAAATTCTTTTTAAAGAAATATCTCCTTTTATTTTGAAATAATTTAAGATCCATATAAAATAAAACATTTTCTTTGAAAATATTCTTATAAGCTTGTATGGAAAGCTTCGACGATTTTATAACGGCGGAAAATAACCGCACCCGCCGTATAAGTTAAAAAAAACATTCTTACCTCAATTCTGCCGAAAAGGTTAAAAAGGACCTTGTTTTGAAAACGACGGAAAGATTCCTTTATAAACCTCTTATAAAAAGTCAAACAAGGGTATAAATGACTTTAACCGATATTCTTGTAAATAGTAAAAATGTTTTGAAATACGTTTCGAAGAAACATGGATGTGGATGATAAAGAGATCCCAGTAGATTATTACGTATAATACAACCTCGGATAATGAAGAGATTGTGAAATAACCCTTACCTTGTACTTTTCCTTGGTTGGGGTAGTTTAACCTCCTGTATAATAGTGAAATAATTGTTACTAAATTATACAATAATCATATACATTAATATGATATCATATATGATCTTTTAATATTGATTTGATAATAATATCTTAGTATTATCGTCGTTTCGGGTGTTAACTTACTCATTTTCTTTATATGTTTTGTTACATAAGTCATGTTTGTTGTATCTTATTCATATCCAGAATGATATCAAGTCCTTAAACATCATTTTTAAATCATTAAATGATAATTATACTTGAATGGATACGATGGAGAATGAATCTCATCGCGTTCGTGGAGACGGTAGTCCGTACGCACGCACGAATGCTACTTCCATTTAATTTTTATTTTAAAAGAATCGAATCCAAATGATACATAGGTATATTACTATTCCAGTATAATATAATATTTTATATATGTTACTTAAGTTCATTAACACCATCCTTTATACGTTCCATGTGTGGTATAAACGAGTCATATCATTTTAAGGGGGCGGTAGTCCGCACTTCCTCAAATGAAATTATCGTATGTATATACAACATGAAACGAATAATGGTATGAAATTAAATGGAATTACAGAAGCTTATATATAAAATATATATCATTAATATCATATTTAATTACAGTGCCATCATAATGGCCACCATGAGAGGCGGTAAGATGTTTTTGAACAATCATCGTTTCGTGAGGCGTTAGTTTGCCATCCACAGAAACATTATGTTCATCATCCATTAGATGGAGTTGTGTGTATGTGTAGTTTGAATCCTTCTTATAACAACATCCTAGTATATTGAGGATACTGGTGTTGTTATAAAAGAAAGGAAATAAAAAGAGTTTGGGGGTTGAAGAAGCAAAATAAATGAAAATAATTTAAGAGAAATCGTTACCTTTAATTTAGGTAACTCACTTTGGTTGGAACCAAAGGACTTCTTGAAATGATTTCTGCCTAAGGGGAAGCTTCAAGGAGGAGGAGAGGGATTTGGGGAGCTTAGTTGGGCAGAGTTTGGACGAGCCAAGTGGCTTGAGAGGTGTGAGGAATGAGTAGAAGTGGTCTCCTTTTATAAGGGAGAGGAGGGGATCTTTAGGAAAGAGTGAAAGTATTACTTTATAATATATTTGTATTCGGTTTATAATGGTCCAAAAATCATTTAGGTCGAAGATAAGATGACTCATATTCTAAATAACATCAACCAATAAGAATTGGACAGGTTTTAGATAATATTTTAATCATTATAATCTTATTTATTTAAATGATTTATTAATGAGGTAAACATTGCATCATTATTGTGTCATTAATAATTTAAATTATTTGATGTCTAAAAATTATAAATAAAATATCATTATGTAGGAAATCTTTTTAGCTTTCTAATGAATATTTATAATCGAAAATCCAACATGTATAACCCTATGTAAAAATTGTTCTTCTAAAAGATGTAAGCTTATGCCATTTTTATTTTTATTTTAACTTTATTAATATAATGTGTCCCTACCACATACAAGTGGCTCCAAGGGGTCCCCAAATTGACCCAAGGATGCCCATGGTCGGGTATGTGTCCACCAATAAGGTTATGACACGTTTTAGGGTAATTTTGTATTATTATAATATTATTTTGTAACCCTTATTTACCGGATTTACCCTTTAACCATGGTAAATAAAATATTTACCACAGTAACTATTCAAAATGTCTGAAAATAAAAGTTATCTATTTACACAATTTGAACATCCTGATTCCAAATATGGAATACATTTTCCTAAATTCAAAACACAGAAGTGGCAGAAATTAATTTAAAATTAATTCCCGTTGTCAAAACAAAAAGCGTGTTTTTATGAGATAATAACTATCAAAAGATTGAAACTTGTTTATGTTCGGTTTAATTGTAAAATTATGTCCAATGACCAACATTATATTAAATGGTAAAAATATATTCTAAATATACTTTAAAACCACTCAAATTAATAATTTATCACTATTAATTATTTTGATTAAAAAAGTTGTTTTTAATTAAAATTTAGTAATTTTCACTATTCATCAAAATATGAAAGTTATCCGAAATGTACCAAAATTTCACCTTAGGCTAAATTAGATATTCCGAGTCCAAAAATGAAGTCCATTTTCAAATATAAAATATATATAATTTCAAAAAGTAGGTATTACTATTTACAACGGCTAGTTTAATTAGTTGTGGTGTGTGTTAGAACTCGAGGTTGCGTACAACACACGCTATCACATTATTCGAAGGGAAACGTACCGTGGAAGCTTGGGGTGTTTCATTTTAAATTTTTAATGTCCCCATTTAGTCAAAAAGATTAAAATATTGTATTTAAAGAGGTTTCACTATTAGAAGTTGATAAAAGTGAAATACTGAAAATGAATCTGTTCTTGCATTATGACTAAGAAACTCATAATAGGGATTCTAAAATTATAAGGATTATATAAAGTTCAAAATGTAGTTAATACTATTAATGACCTCTTTTAATGGTGTGATTGAACTCGGTGTTGCGTATAGTGCAAGTTATTGAATTATTTTGAAGAAATAACACATTATGAATTCTTGGGGTGTTACATTCTCCCCTCCTTCAATAAATTGCGTCCTCGCAATTTGAAATTGTTCTTCGAAAATAAAAGGTTGAAAGTAGAAAATATATTTGTGGGAAAACCCACATTGGAAATTGGGTTACTAAAATTTAGTCTTAATATGAGGAAAAGAGAAATGAAAGGGTCACCACAAAATTATGATCTCGATTAGGAGAACATTGGTGGCAATTTGAGACATATAATTGGAGGAAAACGTAAATATATATAGGTAGTGATTGAGGTCATTAATCACAAACCAAGTATAAAATTGAGGTACTTAAACTCATCAATCTATGATGATTTGAAATACCATCGGTTCAACAAAACATAGGGTATTAGGATAACACATTTTTGACGTTTCAAAATATCTTAGTTGAAATCCCACATCGAAAAATGAATTAATGAGGTCTCTATTTAAAATAAAGAGTGGAAAGTATGAAGATTACCGAAAATAACACATACTAGGGTTCCTTGTAGGAAAATATGGATATGGAAGAGAAATCTATCCATCAATTATCTGATGGAGAGTGGTAGAGAACATGGCTATGAAAAGGCCAAAAATCCCAAAGCCATAAATTTGTGATGATTTAAGGTACCATCTAGGACAACATTTTTGTTCTATGTTTCTTTTATTAATGTTGGGGAATTTATTTATGAGATTGGCTAAGATCATAAAGAGATATACTTACTTTATAATTAGAGTTTTATCCATTAATAAATTTCTACCACAAACTCATCTTTCACTCTAAAAGATAATAGAAAAAAAAATTCTATTTACACTATTCGTACAGGGGTTCCAAAATAAACGAATTTATAATTCATCTACATGATATTTTAATAAAAACTACATTATTTAATCCAGGACATCTCGTGGGCCAGTGGTAGGTGATACAACCTTGTCGCCCTTCGGTTGCGGGTTCAAGTCTCGCAGCCTTGCCGGACGCGACGGGTTGCCGCCCGACCTCCGGGTTGTTTTTTTGGCAATCCAAAATAATCCAAACTAGAACTATCATAAATACTTCTGTCCAAACTCACAGTCCAACATTTATAAGGAAGGTAAACATAATATAGATCCTTTTTACCCCGTAATAGCATATGAATACCTTCGTCATGTATTACCATATTCCTTATTGATTACATTCATGCTCCCTTATTCCATATAGAATGCTGGATATACTTCATTAATCCAAAAATGTTTTAAACCCAAAAAATTATGGAATATACAAATCATTAATTAGTTCCAAGGTAGTCATGAATATCCAATATAATTTATCCAAATCAATCATGTATTATTCCAAAATCACTACCTCAGTATCAGAACTATATTATGGTTTATCATTCTCTCAACCATATATTTTCCAAAAATTTATCCTGCTATTCAGTCACTTTTCTTTGTTCTACACAATCTCAAGCCCTTAATGAAATAGTACTGCAGTACAATCCTTATATACTCCATAATTATTATAACAAATACATTGTTGATACAACACTCAATTGACATAATCAATATAAGAACTCTAATCATTATTCTTCATCTCTGGTAGTATCATAACTTGATTATTATCCAATAACATCATTTGCGGCATAGTCTGATGACTGGGACATAGGTTCGCGTAGTGTCCAAACTCCTTGCAAATGAAGCATTGTACATTTGAAACCATTTTCTTACCCTTGCAGTCACGTACTTTGTGCCCTTTTCCTCCACACTTATAACAAACTCCCATTCCTTTCAGGCAAGTTCCAGGGTGTTTCTTTCCACAGTTACCACATATGGGAAAATTCTTCTTTTCCCTCTTCCCTTTATCCATCTTTCTCTCTTGTATCCTTTTCTTCTCTTGCTTCCCTTCAAAGCCATAGGACTCAGTAAACTCTTTACTTATCTTATCAACACATGATATTATTTCTTCATATGATGATAATACATGGGAGACTATTTCTCTTATAAATTCTAGCTTAAGACCATGAAAGATATGATCCTTCCTTCTCTTTGGATCATGTGCATTTCTGGAGTTCTCATTCCTTCTACTGGGCGCCATTTCTAAACAATGGCATACACTAGATCAGTTTATGAATCAAAATACATAATCCCATACTTATAAAACACTTAACATAAATTGAACTATTTATGGATATAATCCATAATCATAAGAATGTTTTCTTTGAGGAAGTATATACTCATAAACCCTTCAAAATGATTTGTAAAGAAAAATGAGAGTTATCCTAAGCATATCCCCCGGGAGTGTCGTAACCAAGAGTGCAGCAAGGCCTGTTGTCGTGCACCAGTTCCCGTTCGAGTCTAGCTCAAAGCGGTGTTTTCGGGTTTTACCCCTAGGTACATCTGTGCCAGAGCCGCCTCTACCTGCTCGTATCCAGACAGGGATGTATTGCTCGGAAAACTCACAAATTCTCTACAATACCAAAATTCTAGGAAGTTCTTCTATACTAATCCTCAAAGTTCATCTTAGGTCTACGTGCTCTAATCAGAGTTTATCTAAATCTAGCTTCCAAGGTTTGTACTAAACTTCCTCTGATACCAACTGTAACGCCCCGACCCCAGTTACCCAGAGTCGGTGCATTATTACATAACATTGGCATGATCACAAGAAAGATCAAATCTCGAAAGACCGATTGGTTTAGTAGCCTTGGAAACACAAGATATAATCATAAAGTTTTACATTACATTTCAAAGTGAAAAACTACTACAACAACAAAGTCTTCATATCCACACTATTAACCCCTCATAATATCCCTTCAAGTCATTCATAATTTACTTCTTCACTACCTGGGAAAAATAAAACATAGAAAAGGGGTGAGCTCAAATGCCCAGTAAGGATAACAATATAGCGGAACATTCAAAATAAGCATAAACATTTAGGGCAATGAATCACTAAAACAAAAGCCTTTTAAAATTGAACTTCAACATAGTATGGAAAAAGTAAAGTGAAATAATTCCATTTACTTATTCACATGGATATTCTACTAATCGAATAATCACATGCAATATCAATAACCACTTTCATAATGTTGGAATGCATAATGCCAGACTATCATAACCACATAGTCAAGGCCTCGTGCCAAGACTACAAATAAGATTTTGTCAAGGCCTTGTGCCAAGACACTAGTTTGTCTCATGAGACCTACCGATGCATCGAGGAGCTATAGCGGGCTCCACCCATCACATATTAAGTCCAATGCATTCCCATATGAAAAGGTTTAAACATAACATAAACATTCGTATTAAAACTAGCATACGAAATGTCAATAATCTCACCATAAACTATGAATGGTATAAAAATAGCACATCCACAGTCAAACATATCACAAAACCTTCAATAAAATATAGAAGTTTTGTATCACAATAAATCAACTTCAAATAAGCGTAAAATCCATCAAAGGATGTTGACATAGATGAAATCAAAATTCTTTTTAAAGAAATATCTCCTTTTATTTTGAAATGATTTAAGATCCATATAAAATAAAACATTTTCTTTGAAAATATTCTTATAAGCTTGTATGGAAAGCTTCGACGATTTTATAACGGCGGAAAATAACCGCACCCGCCGTATAAGTTAAAAAAACATTCTTACCTCAATTCTGCCGAAAAGGTTAAAAAGGACCTTGTTTTGAAAACGACGGAAAGATTCCTTTATAAACCTCTTATAAAAAGTCAAACAAGGGTATAAATGACTTTAACCCATATTCTTGTAAATAGTAAAAATGTTTTGAAATACGTTTCGAAAAAACATGGAAGTGGATGATAAAGAGATCCCAGTAGATTATTACGTATAATACAACCTCGGATAATGAAGAGATTGTGAAATAACCCTTACCTTGTACTTTTCCTTGGTTGGGGTAGGTTAACCTCCTGTATAATAGTGAAATAATTGTTACTAAATTATACAATAATCATATACATTAATATGATATCATATATGATCTTTTAATATTGATTTGATAATAATATCTTAGTATTATCGTCGTTTCGGGTGTTAACTTACTCATTTTCTTTATATTTTTTGTTACATAAGTCATGTTTGTTGTATCTTATTCATATCCAGAATGATATCAAGTCCTTAAACATCATTTTTAAATCATTAAATGATAATTATACTTGAATGGATACGATGGAGAATGAATCTCATCGCGTTCGTGGAGACGGTAGTCCGTACGTACGCACGAACGCTACTTCCATTTAATTTTTATTTTAAAAGAATCGAATCCAAATGATACATAGGTATATTACTATTCCAGTATAATATAATATTTTATATATGTTACTTAAGTTCATTAACACCATCCTTTATACGTTCCATGTGTGGTATGAACGAGTCATATCATTTTAAGGGGGCGGTAGTCCGCACTTCCTCAAATGAAATTATCGTTTGTATATACAACATGAAACGAATAATGGTATGAAATAAAATGGAATTACAGAAGCTTATATATAAAATATATATCATTAATATCATATTTAATTACAGTGCCATCATAATGGCCACCATGAGAGGCGGTAAGATGTTTTTGAACAATCATCGTTTCGTGAGGCGTTAGTTTTCCATCCACAGAAACATTATGTTCATCATCCATTAGATGGAGTTGTGTGTATGTGTAGTTTTAATCCTTCTTATAACAACATCCTAGTATATTGAGGATACTGGTGTTGTTACAAAAGAAAGGAAATAAAAAGAGTTTGGGGGTTGAAGAAGCAAAATAAATGAAAATAATTTAAGAGAAATCGTTACCATTAATTTAGGTAACTCACTTTGGTTGGAACCAAAGGACTTCTTGAAATGATTTCTGCCTAAGGGGAAGCTTCAAGGAGGAGGAGAGGGATGTGGGGAGCTTAGTTGGGCAGAGTTTGGACGATCCAAGTGGCTTGAGAGGTGTGAGGAATGAGTATAAGTGGTCTCCTTTTATAAGGGAGAGGAGGGGCTCTTTAGGAAAGAGTGAAAGTATTACTTTATAATATATTTGTATTCGGTTTATAATGGTCCAAAAATCATTTAGGTCGAAGCTAAGATGACTCATATTCTAAATAACATCAACCAATAAGAATTGGACAGGTTTTAGATAATATTTTAATCATTATAATCTTATTTATTTAAATGATTTATTAATGAGGTAAACATTGCATCATTATTGTGTCATTAATAATTTAAATTATTTGATGTCTAAAAATTATAAATAAAATATCATTATGTAGGAAATCTTTTTAGCTTTCTAATGAATATTTATAATCGAAAATCCAACATGTATAACCCTATGTAAAAATTGTTCTTCTAAAAGATGTAAGCTTATGCCATTTTTATTTTTATTTTAACTTTATTAATATAATGTGTCCCTACCACATACAAGTGGCTCCAAGGGGTCCCCAAATTGACCCAAGGATGCCCATGGTCGGGTATGTGTCCACCAATAAGGTTATGACACGTTTTAGGGTAATTTTGTATTATTATAATATTATTTTTTAACCCTTATTTACCGGATTTACCCTTTAACCATGGTAAATAAAATATTTACCACAGTAACTATTCAAAATGTCTGAAAATAAAAGTTATCTATTTACACAATTTGAACATCCTGATTCCAAATATGGAATCCATTTTCCTAAATTCAAAACACAGAAGTGGCAGAAATTAATTTAAAATTAATTCCCGTTGTCAAAACAAAAAGCGTGTTTTTATGAGATAATAACTATCAAAAGATTGAAACTTGTTTATGTTCGGTTTAATTGTAAAATTATGTCCAATGACCCACATTATATTAAATGGTAAAAATATATTCTAAATATACTTTAAAACCACTCAAATTAATAATTTATCACTATTAATTATTTTGATTAAAAAAGTTGTTTTTAATTAAAATTTAGTAATTTTCACTATTCCTCAAAATATGAAAGTTATCCGAAATGTACCAAAATTTCACCTTAGGCTAAATTCGATATTCCGAGTCCAAAAATGAAGTCCATTTTCAAATATAAAATATATATAATTTCAAAAAGTAGGTATTACTATTTACAACGGCTAGTTTAATTAGTTGTGGTGTGTGTTAGAACTCGAGGTTGCGTACAACACATGCTATCGCATTATTCGAAGGGAAACGTACCGTGGAAGCTTGGGGTGTTTCATTTTAAATTTTTAATGTCCCCATTTAGTCAAAAAGATTAAAATATTTTATTTAAATAGGTTTCACTATTAGAAGTTGATAAAAGTGAAATACTGAAAATGAATCTGTTCTTGCATTATGACTAAGAAACTCATAATAGGGATTCTAAAATTATAAGGATTATATAAAGTTCAAAATCTAGTTAATACTATTCATGAACTCTTTTAATGGTGTGATTGAACTCGGTGTTGCATATAGTGCATGTTATTGAATTATTTTGAAGAAATAACACATTATGAATTCTTGGGGTGTTACAAATATAACCTAGTAAATACTTATATATAAACTATCTTGGGTAATAAAGTGATTGAAAAATTATCCCTTACCTTTGGTTTGATTTCATTTGTATGTATCAGAAACTCCTATATAATTATTTATATAATTTCATTGACTAATTTCTGAATCATATTAATTTTATAATTTCATATATGATCATATTATCTTCAGTTTATTAGTAACATTATTACTCGTCCACCGGGTGTTAACTTCTTTATCTTATTATTAATCTTTTGTCAACTAAGTTCTTGATCCTAATCTTAGGCTATATTTATATCATTTATATAATGATATTAGTATAATATATTTCATATTTATTCATTCCATTAATTTATATAATCTTTTTTTAATTAAGATCATGTATAATTAATCGCATCACATAATGGAGATGGTAGGCCATACATACGCACCAACAACGATATCATTCACATAATAGTTTAATGGTTTTGACGTTTATAGGGTATAATATTTAAAAATAAATATCATGTTATAATAATAATATAATTTAATAATTTCCATCATTATACCCATCTTGGTAAGATGGTTATGAAAAACATATTACACCATGACATGGAGACGGTAAGCTGTACGTACGCACACGTGGTGACTTCATTTTTCATAAGATGGATAGAAGATGGAATACGTTGTTTCATAATAATAGTAACATCTCTGTATGTAAGTGATACTATAGTTATTACTTTATAATGAAACAACCCATGAAGAGAAAGTAGATGAAGAATTAAGTTTGAAATAATTGGTTGAGGAGATTACCTCTTCTTCGATGTGATACCTCTAAATATCCTCTTAAAGAAATAGAGTAGGTCTATTGAAAAGACAAGAACCTCTAGAGTGTTACTATGAATGCTTATAAAAAATATATATAGATAATGGAAGAGGATTATGGCTCAAAGTGAAGTGAATAGCTGAGGGAGGATCTGCCCTTTTATAATTGAGGTGAGGGGCACTTTTGGGATCACAAAAAATATTAATTAATAATAAACTCAAAATAAACCCATATACCTAAAAAATGTCATTATTTTTAATATGAAATTAGATAAAGTTGTATTATCATGAAATAATAAATTTTAGACAAGTTTTTCTATCAATTTAAACCTTATCATTTTAATTAACACTTAGTTATTCTATTTAATTTTTAACTAAGGTAAAAAATATTTCAATATTAAAAGAGTGAAATATTTACTTATTTGATGTAAATTGAACCATAAATAGATAAATTATAACATTTTAGAACATATAATTATTATTATATATTTTTAAAATGGTTTTATGAATTTTATGTAATTTAATAAAATCATATTTTGATAAACAAACAATAATGTCAATTTTGAAACTATTCAATTAATTGATTTTTATATATATTAAGATAACAAGTTAACGTCTAAAAACTATTTAATTATATTTATATGTGGTCAATGTCATATATAAAATTAATTTGACATATTAATTATCCAAATTTTATTTATTTTAGTATTTTTTAAAACATTTATTTTTTATTTCACTTAATAAATTAACTACTACAACAGTTTTGTATAATTATTTAATATACTTATTTGTTGAATAAAAATTAAAACTAAAATACTATAAAAATAATAACTTCTATAAATTTCATAATAATACGTATAATTTAATATATCATTTGTATAATCCCCCATTAAAAATGATATACTTATTAATACATGAATGTGACAAGATAATCATCACTTTAAATAAAATAATATAAGTGTCATAATTTTTTATATAAAGATACAAATGGTAAATAAATAGAACCTTGTATGGTTATTGTATATATATACTCAAAAAAAATAATTGGTAATATTTTGGGATTTTTAATGGTTATTATAACTTTAATAATTATTAGCTTATTGGTTTCTCATCAATTAAATAATTTCTGCATCATTATAGTATATGACTTTATGGTAATTATTTATTTACTAAAAATTAAAAATAATTTATAATGATGAATAAATACAAATTATATTTCAAATGAGTATTTATAATAATATTTATATTTTGTATAACCTTATATTAAAAATGATATAATTATTAAAATTTGAGTATGTAATATTTAACATTTCATTAAATAAAATAAACCAAATGTCCTAATCTCATCCACGTGGCATCCAAAGGACACAATTTTGACCCAAGTATTATTTATGTCTAAACACAATAATCCAATGATATTAGTACATATTTTATGGTAATTTCATAATATTGTTTTTAACCTTAATTTCCCAAATTACCCTTTTATCGTATCAATAAAAATTGCCAAATTTACTATTCATAGTGCCCAAAAATAAAAGTAAGATATTTACATAAATTTTACTTAGTGATTCCAAATATGGAATCTATTTTTAAAAATTCGAATCACAGAAGTTTTTGTAATTAATTTAATATTAATCCTATTGTTATTAAGAGAGAATGTGTTTTAAAGTTAAAACAATGAAACAGTTTGAAATGTTTTTACATCTGAATTCAATTTAAAATTAATGATAATGAAATAAATTATATTGAATGATAAAAATATAACCTATTTATACTTTAAAATGATTCAATATTATAATTTTACAATAAATATTATTTTTATGAAAAAAGTTTTTTTCAATTAAAATTAGTGTATTTGTACTATTAATAAAAACTTGAAAGTTATTAGAAAAATATCAAAAATTCATCCAAATTAAATTTTTATATCCCACTTACAAATAAGAGTTTTATGTTGGCATATAAAAATTATTAATATGTCAAAATGTTATTTAAAAAATGTGTTTCCATTAAAAGGTATTAAAATTACCCTTTTGAAAAATATAGGATTTTATACATCAAATAGGGTTTATTCATACCCAATGAGAAAAATATCTATTAGGTGAATATCAAAAATATTTTATTAAAAAAATAACACATACTTTTCATTAATTTAATTTACTAATAGTAATTCAATCAATTTATTAATACAAAAAAATCAAATATATATTTGATTTATATTTTTTCATAAATAACTAGTAACCAATGAATTCACCATAATTTCTCATAATATTGATATATTTATTGATGATATTGTAATATCTAGGTTAAAATGGTCATTTTATACTAATTACATCTCATGGTTCTTTTAAACTCATGATTGTGTGCAATGCAAGCTATTAATGAATTAAAATTATTTAAAGAAAATATTCCATAAATGTATTTGTGTGTTATAGGAAAGATTCATCAAGAGTCAAGTGATGAATCAGGTATTATTCCCTTATGTCATTTTAGATTCTCAAGTCCATTTGGGGAGTATATTACTTTTATACATTTATTTATTATTTTATGAATTTTATAACAGTGGGAAAATACATAAAATAATGAAATTCATAAAGAAGCATCGTATGTTTTTATATCAATGTATATTTGCAAGTGTGACAATAAAGAATAAATAAAATTAATATAAATAAAAAAATATAGATAAAAACACTAAAACCATAAATGAAATATTAAGTCATTAGCACTTTCCATCTTTCAAATTTGAACAAAACTGGGTGTTTGATGTGCTCGTCATGACAATTATAAGGCTTCCTCTTACTACTAGGGAGTTATTATAAGAGTAGTGGGTTATTCTAACTAATGTGGTAGTAAGTATTATCCAATGATAACTTTATATAATTTTAGAGGAAAGAATTGAGTAAATAATTTTATGATTTTAGATGTTCAGACTTCACTCAACTGATCAAGGAACTACAAGTTACTACGGTTGGCCAGCCAAACGACCACCTTGAACCCTATGAGTATTGGCGTATCCAAAGATTGTAGAATATAAGTGGATGTTTAGTGATCCTTTCCACTAGAATACTCAAGTGAAAGTGTATTCTGATTACACTATAGAGGGTTTATAGAATTCAATAAAATAGTGGGAGATATTTATTGATTAAAATAATCAATAATGTATAAATTAGTAATCAAGATTAAAGTATGTATATGGTTTTTTAAATTTTGTAGAAAATTTAAATTTATACCACACGTAAGTATATGATATTATTTGGAAAATTTAAATGTCCAAAATATAAAAATTTCCAAGTAGTACATGTGCTTGCACACAATACGATGCTATAGGAAATTCAAGGTGCTAATGTTCCAACCTGTTATGCCACCATAGGAAGTGTGGGTCTAAAATTACTTACAAGATACTCTTGTAAGTAACATATGATGGTTATTTCATAATTCTATCATCAACGTCTGATGTTAGTTGTGGTCACTATAGTAGGACATGGATGATATGAACATCTAGTATTATCTCAAAGAAGTTGTTGAGGAGAAGGTGAAGCAAGATATGAATGAGTTATAACTACACTGGTTATGTGTAAAGAGAAATAAAGTTCATGATATTTCAAGGAATACCATTCTTAACAATTTTTGACAAAAATAATCCAGTTTCTATTAATGTTACAAAATGAACAGGATGGAGTAATCACTTCATTACCTTTTAGGTAAGGTTATCTATGAATTAAGAATATTAAAGACCGGTTGATCTTTAGTTCTTATGGGAAAAAAATAAATACAAAGAAATAAGTAAAATGGAATGTTTAAAACCAAAAACACCATTAAAAAATTCTTAAAAGATAATAGGTATTAACTAGATATTATTTTCAAAGAATATCATGAAAAAAACTTATGAAATATTAAATACAACATACTGAATTAAAGAAAAAAGTAGATGCTTCTTCATTAGTGTATATTCATTAGATATAAGTATTGTTTTTGATATTCTTCTTGGGTATTGAATAAACATTCCAATAATATATGTTTATTTAAATAAAATAACCATGTAAATATAGAAACATTACAAGAGGTAAGGGACATTCTCCAAGCGGTTGATAAAGGGTGATTCCTATAACTGTGGTGAAAAGTACACTACTTATTATTTCTAAGAGAATGGTTCCAGTTGAAAACATTTTTGAGTATAACCAAAAAAATTATCTCACATGTCCTTTGGACACAAGGAGACATTATAACAGGATCCAGAATAAAATTTGTTTGTGGTGTTTCATACTGAATAGTTTCATGGTACATGGATAATTAGAAATAAATAATGAATATAAAATGTAATAAATTTACCTAGTTGTGGAAAGATAATTATTTATCAAGAAAAAACTAAATGTTTTTGTGAAGGATATACCCAGTTTGGTATTTCTTATTAGTAATTCTATACACCTTTTGTTTTATCGGTGTCTTTTATTTGGGAAAATAAACCTTTATAAATAAAGGTAAGAAAGAAATAAATCATAATTAGTTCAAAAATATATCATGAAGTATTCCAATTATAGGTTATATATTTATAAAATTTATAATATTCCTTCATGTAATTAAGGAATATTATGGTGAAGTATATTCATTTTCAGAATATTTGAGTTTCTTCCTGCTGACATGCCAAATAATATCTCGACAAAGCATTCATCAATCCTGATAATGTAGTTTGGATTAATTCCTTAATGCACATTACCTTATACACATCAGAACAATGATGTTAGTGAGAAGGATCTATGTCAATTTCTATATATTAAAATTTATAAAAAAATATAGCATGGAGAAATTCTAAAACACACATTTTATACATCAGATTCATGATGTCAGTTGTATTAATGTTGAATCTTGTAGAAACTTCCAACATATTTCCAAAAAATCCATGAAAATAATAGATAAATCCAATAACCATATGCAAACTATAATGAAAAATCTACATCATACAAGTCCAAGTATGATGGAAATAAATAATATCACAGGACATGTGTTTATATGCAAAGAGTTTGTTAGGATATAAATAAACATGCATCAAGCTAAAAAAATTGTCCATCCAAGTAATTATCCTAATTGTTTATTATGATATTACCTAAATCCCTTGATATAAGGGTGGTATTTAATTGACAAAATAAATTTCTGTAGAAGGGTGAACATATATATTAGAGATAGTAGGAGAAAGATTGAATTGGGTATAGTAAATGTTGAAGATTTACAAGTAGTTGGCATGTGAATAAGTTCCACTAGTTCTTGCAGAAGAGGAATGTTCCAGAGACACATACTACGTAGGAAGGTTAAGACTATAATAATGGTTTTGTACTCACCATGACTAGTGATACATTATTCACTAAGAATAATAATACCTACAACTAAGCAATATATGAAAATAAGATAATATTGGAACGAACAATTGAAATTATATAATAGATTACATATATCAAAGTTCAAAGGGGATTATAAATTTTATACTCTGGTGGGTATTCAAGTGAGATAATTCAAGGATGGTACAAGAGCAGTACCAATAAAGATTGATTGGTAATACCCATTTGGTGTGTCTAAATCCATTAAAATGTTAATTATCATTGCTAATATCTATGGGAATTTTATTTGGAATTGTATTTCATTACCACCAATAATGGAAGGTGTATATACGATGGAACCAAAAAGGGATGGTCACGTCATAGAATAGGAATAAATGTTACAAGTTTCTGAAATCTAGTTTAGGACTGAACTAATAAATATGATCATAGATTATTCAATTGGAATGATTTTTTTCCATGTGTCTACCATAGGTTAGTGGTAGTGTCATTGTTTTCCAAGGGATTTTTTTTGGAAAACATATGGAAAACATCTATTGGGCTTATATTTAGTTATGACCATGATGAATGTAATTATCTAGTGATTGATATAAAGTAGAATCCCGTGTTCTAGAGAACTTTATCTACATAGGTATATTTAACGATTTATTGGACCTATGCAATCATACCTATACTGAAATGGTATTTAAAAATAAAAATTAGAATAATTCAAGAGAAATATTGTTTCCAATGTCACGTGGAATCAATCTATCCAATTAAAAATGCAATGACTTAAGAAGATATTAAGTGGTGAGTTGAGTTCCATATGATTTTGTGATGGATCAGTCACATATTCCTTGATAAGGAAAAGAATTTATATTTCTAGAATGTACTTTAAAGTAGGAAAATATTAGTTATATCTTGGAGAACTACAAGTAAACTAGTCAGCACTATTTGATTGTAATTGGGTATGTACAAAAGATATGTGCGTCGTATGTAGAGAAAAAAGGATACTATTTTTGGTGGGACACCATCTAGTCTTCCTTAGGATCAATTTGATCTTGTATCATAGTCAGGAACAAGTGATGAGCGATCCAAGCTCATAAAATCCACTCGTATCCATACCTAAAAATATCGAGTATGTTGTAGATTTTAAGGCATGTATGAAGTAGTTAAATACAATGTTTTTTTTTCTAGTTCTTGGAACCAAACATACCATGTAAATTGTTTTCATTAAGATAATTTGTTTACTTCTACAAGCCAATATTTCAAGTTATGATAGTGGAAAAAGGGATATATTGAGGGATACCATCTCTTGAGAAGTTTTACTCAAGGAGACAAGGTAGCATATAAGAGAACAACCATGCAGAGGAAATATGGAATACATAATAGTTAAAGTCGTCACATAGTAGAAATATGATCTTTATCATGTGAGTAGCTAACAAGTATAGTTAGTAAGTTGGATCTTGTGTAGGTAGGAGTTTTGAACTAGTGGGTTCTCTAGACCCACCTATGCACAAATTTTGATTACCATATCAAGTATATAGTTATATATACATGATGTATTCTTACCATTATAGTGTAGATATTTTTTCTTCCACTATTTAATGGTAATGTGGGTAGATTTATTATCATATCAAAAGGATATAGTAGATCTCAGGATATATTGAGAACCCCAAGATACTTTGACATTAACCTTAAAAAAACTTTCTATGGTTGAGATACATCATACTAAATGGACATAGTGTATGTTTGACTATCAAGTGCTTGTGGATCATAAGCATTGAGAATTTTTCTCATGAAGTTCATAGTTGGTGATCTCTAGTACTGAGATTATAAAGATAGACCTTCCAATAGGAACACCATATTTTTTTAGTTTTACTGTTTGTTCCTATATAAGGACATGTTTATTGGTCTATTGAATTTAGATCATTTCCAATGTGTTCCATTTGATCTCATACTTTGATGCATTGAAAAAAAGGATAATAAATCATGTCAAGGTATCCCGTATTGGGTACGTAGTTGATAGCATGAAATTGGTTGAATGATCAAGAAAGGATTTGTCACCTCTAGGACAAGGGAAAAATATATCTTACTCCTATTTAATAAGGATGGATCTATCTTCATACATCTTTGTCCAAATTAGTCGAAAGGGAAATCCATAAAACTAGATCAACAAATAATACAGAAATAAAAGGGTGATGACACAATTTTGCATCATGCTTTATGATATCTCTAAATAAAAAGAGATTATATTATAGAGTACATGTTCGTAGGTTGGTTGTCGTTGATATTAAAATCCTTATTTCCTTAGGAGCCTTGATAGGTTGCTAGACCCCACTCCTGGTATGTGGATTTTATTCAATGCTACTGTAATAAGGTTCCAAAGGGTCACACAAAATGGAATATTAAAGAATCCTAACTATTCAGTTGAATGGATATATTGGACATAGTTTACCCCACCACATGGTCTGAGTGATGTAGATGATATCAATCAAAAAATAAAGAATGAAATTATTATTAATGTTATGAATAATTGGGTTGAATTTACTTAAATTATTTATAAGTTAAGTAAATATGAGAAATAATATTAATCGAATGAATATTATTTTAATATTCCAGGTTTGTTTAATATTAAATGATAATTAAAAGTCAAGATAAATGACTCGAGTCTATAACGGAATATATTATATAAATATTATATGTATGTGATAAAATCATAATTAATATTAATGCAGTTAAGTTATTTATAATTATTTATTTATTAGATTTTAAATAAACGAGGCCTGGGGAACCCTACTAGGTATTTTAGAACCTTCACTATAAAGAGAGAGAGAGGGGATCTCACATAATGTACCACTCATTCATTCTTGAATGAGATACACTATCTCCTCCTACATTATAGAGAGAGTTTCTCTCTCAAGTTTCGATCCAAGAACACCTTCAAGCATCAAAGGAAAGGGATCATGATGATCATCATGATGTCAATGATATTGTTGGATTTCCGTGCTAGCACCTGGAATTTAATGATCGATGATCCTTTGGAATTTTGATTCCCATTTGGATGATGTAGAGGGATTCTACTATAGATCCTTCAACAAATTATCACCAACAATGAGTTTCATTTAAGTGAAACATCATATCTTACCATGTATGTTTTCTCTTTTAAATTATGTTATCTTTTAATTTAAGAAATATCCTCAGACTATACTTGGGCTCAGATAATGGGAGACGACATGTCTCATAATCTTTATGATGATTTTTTTAAATCCCCAGCCCACCAGGTTCAACTATATTCCCCAATACCTTCATAAAGAACCACCTCATATGGTCTCACAAGCCATCTACCTCACTCACAACTGAACACAATAGATGCACACTCTTATATAACTCAATCACAGAACGAGACTCACAATCCCATGAGTCTCATCCTATCTAACCTAGTATCACATGTCAAACCCACTAACCATTACCTTCTACATGTCTATCTCACTAAATAACCCAAGTAATATCTTTAATCCCATGGGTAACCACATGGCCACTTTTTATATGGAAAATATCTCCAAATCCATGAGTATTAACCAATTATCCCACTATGCTACCAAAAAGTGAAACCAGGATTTTCTTGTTCAGGTACCCAACCCATCATACCATTGAAATCCATCATCAATACTAGAAACACTCCATGTGTTTCACATCTTTAAATCCCAATGCATCGCACATGATATTCTCCACCACTCGATTTTTTTATATTGAGTTCCACTAGGCCACTATATGGGAAGACACTATATAGGTTGTAGTCAACAATTTATGTAAATAATACCATATCCTCAAGGATACTCATTAACTTCTTCGAATAATTTATTAGGAATACCATACATCCATAAAGTAAATACCAGGGCATCAAATGGACACACCAAGCCTCTAAGGGTCTCCATGCATCCGTTGATGAAGGGAATGTATTTTCATCATCAAATAACATCCCAATCTAAGATCCACATGACCATCCAATGAAAGGAAACACATCCTGATCCATCTTTGTAGAATTTCATTGAAAATATATATGGGAAAACACCCTATAAGTTGTTTTTCACACTTTAAAAAATTGAACATCACTCCCGAAAACAACTATGGAAAACCAAATAAGTATATTTGAATCATATATACTAAATATGGTGCATTTACACAAGCATCATACTAAGGGTGTATGATCTGAAATTGATAAATAATAAATCCAAAAAAAAAATTTCATCACCCTAGGTGAAATCATATAACCAAATCATTGAAACCAATGAATAGAAACCCCACACCCTGGTAACTTGGATGTCCTGTTATAAAATGTGTTCTGAATTCACCAGTACAATATCCATCACAAGCCCTGACACATATCTAGCCCCTCTACGCACCATATCATATAATCATAAGAAATATCTGACAACACTTTGTGACACCCCATAGAAAAACCGTCATCCAATATGGTGTTCCACATAGACTAAATCATGTTACCCCATAAGCCAAAGGCTTAAAACTAGTAGCGATAGACAAATACATACAATGTGTAGAATATTACCTCAAATCAATGTTATACAATAAAATGAAAATAACGAAAACCCTCCAATACATATTTGAGTACATACAATTAATAAACATAGTGCTATAATGAATGATGCTATCATACAATCATATAATTTTCACCCATTGAGATAATACCATATAAAAATAAACCACAAAGAAAATGAAATATGGGAGGCTCTACTACCAACCTCGTGCCTCATCCCAATCCCTGTCTCTAATATGCATTCAGGAAACCCAGATCAATACTCTACACATCCTATTCCCTATCCAAAAAAGAATACATAAGGTATGCATAAGGATTAAGATTCCTGTATATGATGTGAGAATATACCTTAGTAGGATCTCATATGAAACTCTAATATACACCATCATATGCATGTGAATTCCTGAGGAAAAATAATATAATAAAAAAATTGTTGAGTTGTTGTGCTTTAACTGGGTTATCATGAAACTGGATGAAGTGTGCACACATGTTAGGTCATCAAGAATTAACTAAGACACCCTAACACCTAACTATACCTACTTAAATTCCATGCTAGAATCCAGTTTTCACTTCTTACCATGCCACCGTAAATAATTCCCAGCATGTACCTAATCACATAGGGTTGGGAAGCTTCTAAACCTAAAACAAATACCCAAACATATACAACATAATCATATGTCAACATCTACACCCACTTATTTACTTCTCCAAGAAGGTTCCATTGGTCATGTATCAAAATACATCATGACGTAGAACTTCCAAAGATGGTCATAAAGCCAAAGCTACCCAAGGAAATGTTCAATTCATGCCTATGACCCAACCACCACGAAGTCCTCATCCCACGCCTTTAGAATGAAATGTTTATTATCTATGTTCAATATCATACCATGACTTATTCCCATAGGTAGTTCTTAAAATCCATCTAGTATATGACCCAAGATTATTTAGGTTTGGTCTCCCAAGAACATGTAAGAACCCACATTCATCCTTACACATGAGAGAAAACCAATAACATAGCTCACCAGTAATACTAGGGTTCTAGTTACTTGAATTATATGACTTCATCATAAATGATAACAAATATTTTTTAGGGTTCCCACTTATCCCACTACACCCGCCACAGTCTCCTCTTATAGTTACCACCTCAATCCCATCACCCAATTATGAAACCACCGCCCATAGTCTCCACTTACCTAGACCCTGAGGTCTGATCCATCCTCACCAAAACCCTTATCGCTATTGGTCATACAACAAAGGGACCATCCCAATTCGTTATCCTCTACCAGACCTTATCCTTAATAGGTATAGTGTAATTCCCACCCAATACCCCCTTGGAATTAGAATTATATGTATAGAAAACTCCCACAATCCTATGTCGGGTCTCATCCCACATCTCATAAGGGTGATATGTTACCCCTTCTTACATTGGTAACCCATCCCCATCAAACACATCAATTCATAGGGAAATTTCTGTACTCCAAAAATGAAAAAAATTTCACCTACATCCTTAAGAAGGACCTCTTCAACACTCATGATATACTCAACCATCTCTCCTATCATCAATAAACCCTAATACACTCATTCCTTTCAAATATTCCTAGTAAAGAAAACAAGGCTATATCATATTTCCAATCATATCCTAGGACCTCTTAGTGGCATTTTTTTACTCAACCAAAGCCCTATTACCTTGGATACATAGATGTTGACAAATGACAATTTACCTATGTTCTAAAGATAACTTCTTCCAAGTATAATAGGTATAACTCTATCATACTTTATATTCCTAGGGAACCTATAGTCCCCAAACATTATGATCAAACCCATTTAATTATCCCAGCTTATCTTCTCATAAATAATCATGAATATGGATTTTTATCACAAGGGTTTCATAACATTAGCACAATGTTAATCTCTCAATAAGCTTCCCAAAGATGCATATATGCTCACTAATCATCTTGTACTCTTTGAAGAACCTGTATCAATAAAGTCATAAATAAAATTTATAATAGAAAATTATTATTAATTTTGGAAATTAATTTTAATTGAAATAAATTCCTAAAAACTCAGCCTATTTCATTTACTCATTGAAGCCTGGATGAACAGGGTGTACTACACTCTTGACACGTTCCTAGACTGAATCAATGAAAACTTCACTATTTATACACCAATTTTAGTGTCAAATTTCATCCAAATTACTAAAAAACACTAATAAAAATCATATGATGATGTGAATTCTCTAAAATGACAAAAACAAAATGTGAAAACATCACCTTAGGTCCTCTTCTAGACACAACTCATGAGAGCCCTATCATAATAGAATGTTTTCATAATGTTCTTATAAAATCAGAACCAAACCCCAGCCAAAATCAATCTATGAATTGGTATATTAGTCAGAAATAGATAATAAAAGAGGGAACATACCAAGAAATACCACAAAACTCCATCAAGAACCACCCCGCATTATAGGGAATCCAAGGAATGTGAGATCCAACTAATCTATCCTTCACATGTATGTCACACCCTAAAATCTGAAGGGGAAGGAGGCATGATCCCAAATGGGTCACCCCTATTTTTTAAAATACCATGCACACATTTGATGATATAAAATATAGTTCTCAGTATGAAAACATCAGTAAAAGGTCCACACCCATCATCTAAACCTATTTCAATCCCTAAATGAAACCTACGAATCCACTTTATGGTGTGAACCCCATTTTATGCCATGAAATGGATGATGTGGAAGTTTTTCAGCAGCCAGACCTCCTAGAAACTAATCCAATGTCCTCTTAAACCCCATAGTCCTCCACCAACCCTTAAACCAAATCAAACCATCATATAAAGAATCTTAATGTTTGAACTCCCATTTTAAGTCCATGTTCTGAAACCAGAATCCTCACTAAACAAAAAAAATATGATTCCCTTAGGAATTTACAACCCATAATGATGTGGGTCATTATAGTTTGGTTGATATGATTCAAAGTTAATTCTTTCATTTAAATGTGAAATTTCAATTCAAAACACATTTCACATACTAAAAATCAATCAAACACATTTTTATTTTCTTGATAATTTTTTTTAAAATTTGGTAACTTATTTTTTATTTGTATTAATTCATCTCATTTTAATATTATACAAGGTGTGAATGATATAAATAATTTTTTTGGTTTTATTTTAAATTTACATTTCATTTCAAAATCCAAACCACACAATCAATTATAAGGAAAAACTTGTGATTTTTCTTTATAATTTAGGAAAAATATCAATGAATAATTTATGATATTTAGTAACTAACCTCACGTTAATCTATTACATGGTGTGACCAAATTGACTAAAATTTTATGTTTTTAGTTTAAAAGTGGAATTTTAGTCAAAGAATAATTTCAAATACTCAAAACCAAGAAAATTTACTTGGATTGACTTGATAATTTATGGATATTTTTTTGATTCATTTATATTATTGTGAAATTAACAAGATGTCAATATGACACATGGTGTGGACAATATTATTGAAAGTTCTATTTTTCATTTAAAAGTGTTATTTTAGTTCAAAATGATCACCACATACTCTAAACCATTAAAATTTTCTTTTATTATATTATTTATTTAGAAAAATGATCCATCATTTATATTTGACATGTATAAATTAACCAAAAGTCAATATGAAATACAACATAGTTAAGATGACTAATAGTGTTCATTTCAATTTAAAAGTGACATTTCAAGTGAAAATATGAGTCACATACTGAAAACTAAGAAAACATTCTCGGATTGTTTTTATAATTTTATAAACCAATATTTTATTTATTTGTGATGTGTAATAATTAGCCCCATATCAGCATGACACAAGGTTTGACTAGTATGACTGAAGGTGTGTGTTTTCAGTTTAAACTATCATTTTAGATCACAACATGTGTCTCATCATCCAAACCAAGAAAAACACAGATTTAATTTATATTTTTGTAAAAATATATGTGATTTGTTTTTTATTTATAAGAATTAACCAAATATAAATCTATCAAATAGTGTAGTTGGTTTGGTTTAATGTGAATATCTTCATTTTAATGTGACATTTTAGTTCAAAAAACATATTTCAGACTCAAAACTAAGAATACATGCTTGAATTTTCATGATACATTAGAAAAAATAGATTTTTAATTTTTGAAAATTTGGAATAGATCACATATCCTGATAAAATAAATTTACAATAGATTAAATAAAATTTCATTTCTATTTTATTTTTATTCACTATTATTAAAATATTAATATTATATTTTAAGCACACACTTGTTTTGTATGAGTTTGGGTTGATCATTAGAGAAGGCCTACTAAAAGAGTTTTGTTTTTTATTGGATGTACTGATTTATTATTATAATTTTTTTTCATTAATGTAATTTTTTAATGATATTATTTAATAAACTATTTTTATTGAAATAATAGTTCAATGTAAATTTAATTTTTTTAGTGTAATAAATTTACAACAATGAAATTTTTTTTATTCATTTTATTATATTTTTTGCAATGATACAGATATAACCACTATTATTCTACAACAACTGGTAAGGGATTTTATCTAATATAATGATAGTGTTCATAGAGAGGTCTTTATTAGTTCTAAAAATATCATTGATAAAGGAATAATTTATCATCACTGATAAAGGGACCCTTTATACACTTTTTCAGCAATCATAAAAATTCCTGTATTTTATCCACACTTATGACATCAAATCTTTTTTATTGTTGATAATATGAATTTTTATCAATGATAAAAGAATATTCTATAATATTAAAATTAGTGAAATAGATTTTTCAAAGGGGGTATTAGGTCTTGCACACCCACCATGAATTAATGAGGCATTTTATCTAATTAGAGCATTTCAAGTAGAACCCTTATGCGACTCAGTACATCATAAACATGCATTGAACACAATTACTAGGAACATGGGATGAGTAAACTACACCTAGGAACTTATTCTATGTTCACCATTCTGAGAGTGGTCCTTTTTCTTTTTAATTTTTCCAAATCAAATCATATTATGATTGACTGCTTCTATCAAGACAACATTGCTCACATGGGTTGATGATCAACTACATGTCCAGGTGACAAATAGAGTTCCTTGTTTTGGATGAAATGAATGATTGGGATGCCTGGATCATGTCACATTGATAGAAACGGTCATGTAAACATGTGTAATATTCATGTGATGGGATTTTATTATGCATTGGATATCAAATAGAGCATTGTCACATCACCCATGTGATCAAGTGGTTATGAATAGACTATGTGCCTGATTCGAAGGTTGTGAATTCATTTCATTAATATAGGGGGCACATAGATATAAAGGAATACACTATTTTAAACCCCCAAATTGTATCACCCCAAGCTTCTACGGTACGCTTCTCTTTGAATAATGCGATAGCGTGTGTTGTACGCAACATTGAGTTCTAACACACCACAACCAATCAAACTAGCCGTTATGAATAGTAATACATACTTTATGAAATTATATATATTTTATATTTCAAAATGGACTTCATTTTTGGATTCGCAATATAGAAATTATCCTAAGATGAATTTGTGGTATTTTTCTGAGAACTTCCAATTTTTATGAATAGTGAAAAATACTTAAAAACAACTTTTTTAATCAAAATAATTTATAGTGATAAATTATATTATTGAGTGGTTTTAAAGTATAATTAGAATATATTTTTACCATTTTATCCAATGGTGTTCATTATAATTAATTTCACTTTGAAATTGGACCTAAACAATTGTCAATCTTTTGGTATATATTGTTTCTTAAAAACATGCTACTTGTTGTGACAGCGGGAATTAATTATAAAATTAATTAATGAAAATTATATTTTTGTAATTTTGTAAAATAGACATCATTTTTGAATTCGGAATATCAATTATAGATTAGGGCGAAATTTTGGCATTGTTCTGAAAAACTTCAATTTTGGATGAATAGTGAAACTACTAAGTGGTAGTTAAAAAACTGAATTTTTCATAAAACTTAATTTTACCACTTCTGTGAATGGAATTTCGAAAATCTGAGAGACACAGTTAATATCAAGAAGTAAAATGTTGTTCAATGAGATGAAAATAATTTTTGGTGAATAGTAATTTTTTACTTTTATTTACCACGGTTAAAAGTAAATAGGGTAATTAAGGGTAAAAATGATATTAATATTACCCTAACACATGTCCTAATTCTATCGGACAAGTGTATGTCAACCAAAAACAACCTTAGGAATAAAATATTATCATTTAGGTCCACTTGGATTAGATTAGGACATTTATTATTATTTAATTCAAAGAAGAGTTAAAAGAGTTAAAATCAAAGTTTATTTAATAAAACATTTTTAATATAGGGTAATACATAAGATAAATTTGATTGTAAATATTCATTAGAAAGTTAAAACGATTACTACATAATTTTATTTTATTTTTAATTTTTAAACATTAAATAATTTAATTTATTTATGACACAATGATGATGCAGTAATTACCATAATAGTGAAAAATTAAAATAATTGATATTATAAATACCCAAATAAATATAATTTGATACTTTTAATGAATTAAACTAATTTTCTAGGATAATATGACATATTATGATTTATTTAATTAACGTTTTTTGAAATAATCATTCTATTATGAGTTTCACAAAAATCAACTATTGAATAGTGTCAAAATTGACATAAAAGAGTTTTTAAAACAAATATTATATTATTAATTGATATTAAATTTCTAAAAATCTAAGGTTTGGCCAAGAGGCTTATATAATGATAGGTTCATCATTAATGGACCACTTGGGGGTCTCTTGGATGTATATAGTATGTTTATTAACTATATAATATAAAAATACAAAGTGACATGTTAAATGAGAAACTAATTAACTAAGAGTTAAAACTAAAAGATAAGGTCAATATAGTAACCCAAAACTGTCTAAATTCTATTGTTTGAGGAGTTTTCAACCTATCCATAGCATAAGATTTAAATAATCAACTTTGGAGCCATTAGAAACCGAATATAAATTTATTATAAATTAATATTTCTAGCTTTTCCAAAGGTGCCCCTCACCCCTCTTATCAAAGGGCACTCCCCCTTCTCATTACTTCACACCTTCAAAGCCTTTTGGTTCGGCAAAACACTACCCAAATACTCTCCCAAATTCCCTCACTACAACCTAGAGGCCTTAGTTTGATCTGAAAGCCAACCTATGGAGCCCTTTTGATCAAATAAAAAGGAATAACCCGAAGAAGAGGTAATGTTTTCACCACCCTTTTTCAAATTCATTTCTTCTTCCACTTCTTCTTTATTTGTTATTACCATTCTAAAATAATAACTCCAGTATCTTATATATACTGTGATGTTATTATAAATATGGTACAACCATATTCAGTATTCTATCCACCCTTTGAATAACATGTCACCATACGTGCGTACGTACGGCTTACCGTCTCCACGTTGTGGTGTAATTGTTATTCAATATTTTATTATTTGGATGGGTATAATAATGATGTGTAACTAATATAAATAATAAATATAACATGATAATGATTCTGTATATATGATATAATATCCAATTATATATTATTTTAATATCAAAAGAATGATATTGTCGCTCGTGCGTACATACGGACTACCGTCTCCATGAACGCGATGAGATTCATTCTCTATCATATCCATTCAAGTATAATTATCATTTGATTATTTAAATTTTTTTAAGGACATGATATCATTCTGGATATGAATAAGATAAAACCTATCCTTGACAAACACGGCTTACTTAACAAAACATATAAAATAAAACGAGTAAGTTAACACCCGAAACGATGATAATACTAAGATATTATTAACAAAGAATTGTTAAAAGATCATATATGATATCATATTAATATATATGATTCTTGTATAATTTAATAACATTTATTTAACCATTATATAGTAGGTTAACCTACCATCAACCAAGGGAAAGTACACAGTAAGGGTTTATTTTGCAATCTCTTCATTATCTGAGGTTGTTTATACGTAATAATCTACTGGGATCTCTCTATCATCCACATCCATGTTTCTTAAAAATGTATTTCAAAAAAAATTTACTATTTACAAGAATATTGTTTAAAGTCATTTATACCCTTGTTTTAATTTTTTTTAATTGGTTTATAAAGGAATCTTTCCGTCGTTTTCCAAACAAGGTGCTTTTAGCCTTTTCGACAAAATTAAGGTAAGAATGTTTTTTTAACTTATACGGCGGGTGCGGCTATTTTCCTCCGTTATAAAATCGTCAAAGCTTCCCTTACAAGCTTATAAGAATAATTTCAAAGAAAATGTTTCATTTTATATGACTCTTAAATGATTTCAAAATAAAAAGAGACATTTCTCTAAAAAGAGTTTTGATTTCATCTATGCCAACATCCTTTGATGGATTTTAAGCTTATTTGGAGATGATTTATTATGAAACAAAACATCCATATTGTATTGAAGGTTTTGTGATATGATTGACTATGGATATGTTATTTTCATGTTTTATGGATGAAGTATTTACATTTCGTATGCTAGTTTTAATACGAATGTTTATGTTATGTTTAAACCTTTTCATATGGGAATGCATTGGACTTAATATGTGACAGGTGGAAGCCTCTATAGCTCTCCGATGCATCGGTAGGTCTCATGAGACAAACTAGTGTCTTGGCACAAGGCCTTGACAAAAGCTTTTTTGTAGTCTTGGCATGAGGCCTTGGATATGTGGTTATGATAGTCTGGAATTATGCATTCCATCATTATGAAAGTGGTTATTGATATTGCATGTGATTATTAGATCAGTAGAATATCCATGTGAATAAGTAAATGGAATTATTTCATTCTACTTTTTCCATACTATGTTGAAGTTCACGTTGAAAAGTCTTTTGTTTTAGTTATACATTTTCTTAAATGTTTATTCTTATTTATGAAAGTTTCCGCTATATTGTTATCCTTACTGGGCATTTGAGCTCACCACTTTTCTATGTTTTATTTTTCCCAGGATGTGAAGAAGTAATTTATGAATGACCCGCAGGGATAGTGTGAGGGGATAAGAGTGCGGACTATGGAGACTATGTTGTTGTAGTTTTCATTTTATGATGTAATGTAAACCTTAAGAATATATCTAGTGTTTCCAAGGATACTAAACCAATCGGTCTTTCGAGATTTGATCTTTCTTGTGATCATGAAAATGTCATCTAATAATGCACCGACTCAGGGTAACTGGGGTCGGGGTGTTATAGTTGGTATCAGAGGATATTTAGTACAAACCTTGGAAGATATATTTAGATAAACTCTGATTAGAGCACATAGATTTAAGATGGTATTTGAGGATTAGTATAGAAGAACTTCCTAGAATTTTGGTATTGTAGAGATTTTGTGAGTTTTCCGAGCAGTACATCCCTGTATGGATACGAGAAGTTAGAGGCGGATCTGGCACAAATGTACCTAGGGGTAAAACCCAAAAACACTGCTTTGATCTAGACTCGAACGGGAACTGGTGCATGACAACAGGCCTTGCTGCACTCTTGGTTATGACACTCCCGGGGGATATGCTTAGGATAACTCTCATTTTCTTTACAAATCATTATGAAGGGTTTATGAGTATATACTTCCTCAAAGAAAACATTCTTATGATTATGGATTATATTCATAAAAGTTTGATTTATGTTAAGTCTTTTGTAAGTATGGGATTATGTATTTTGATTCATAAGCTGATCTAGTTTATACCATTGTTTAGAAATGGTGCCTAGTGGAAGAAATGAAAACCATATCAATGCACGCACTCCATGTAGGGATTTCCCTCTTGCTCAAGATAATTATAGTGGAGATGGTGATGCAACTGGTGCCGATAAGCTAATCACCATACTCGGAAAACTTACTCGGGTTATGAATAATAACCTTACCCGTATGGAGCACCCTAATCCACAATGTGGAGGATCAATGGTAGATCTCTTCATAAGGAAACAACCACCAATGTTCAATGGGAGTACAAATACCTTAGTAGCTGAGCAATGGATATTTTCCCTAGAGAAAATATTTCAGGCTTTGGGGAATGTGAAAGGGAAAAAGTTATCATGGCAGTTTACCGGCTCACTGGAGATACTGATCAATGGTGGTCATTGATTCAAAATACGAATGAAGATGATGAAGTATCAAATGTGGAATGGAGGGAGTTCAAAGATCTATTTTTATAAAAATCCTTTCCTCGTGACCATCGAGAAGATATGGAAAGGCAGTTTATGAGTCTGAGACAATAGGAGGATGAGAATGTCGTAAAGTATGAGGCTATCTTTAAAAGGTTATCAAGGTATGTTGGAGATTATATACGTAACCTACGAAGTAAGATTGATCGTTTCTTTGATGGGTTAAAACTATTTATCTTTTGAGCATTAGTCTCACAATCCTTCTCGTCGTACAAAGACATTGTATCATGTGCTATCAAGGCAGAGAAAGAATTCTCAAAGTCTTATGACTTTAAAGCAAAGAAAGAGAGGAAGAGATCTGCTGATCAATCTAGGAATGGAAATAAGGGGAAGAAGGGAAAGTTTTAATATCCATCCTATGGTAAAGGTGGGAAGAAACACCCCGGTACTTTCTTAAAGGGAATGGGCGTCTGTTACAAATGTGGTGAAAAAGGCCACCAAGCTCGTGATTGCAAAGGGAAGAAGGAAGACACCAATGTTCAGTGCTACAATTGTAGGGAGATGGTACATTATACAAATGAATGTCCTAAGAGTCAGTAGAACATACCTCAGAAAAGGCCAAGGGATCAAGCCCAAGATTATGCTATCACTACTGCTGAGGTAGAAGCTCCGAAAGACGTGGTGGCATGTAATTTAATGGTTTCCTCAAGTTTAGAAAAAGCATTATTTGATTTTGGATCATCGCATTGTTTCATATCTTACTAGTTTGAAAAGAAAATTAGATATTTCCAATTTGATTTAATAAGGGATTTGTCAGTTAAAACTTCTAAGGGAAGTATCATTGCATCAATGTTTTGTGAATCAGTCCCCATTAGAGCAAACAAATGTTTTTTATCCGCTGATCTCATCGTCATACCTATGATTTAGTTTGATATAATCCTCGGTATAGACTGGCTTTCAGACTACGATGTGATGATTTATTGTAAGAAGAAAGAGGTTACGATTCTTGATGATGATGATAAGGAACACCTTATATTTAGAGCAGAATCGTCACCACCTAATTCTTATCTAGATCCACCCCCAATAGCTCAGCTAAATTCAATTATTTGGGTGGAAGAGAATGAAATGACTATGGTTGAGGAAAGGAATGTTCAAATAGAGGATTTACCTGTTGTGAAAGAATATATAGATGTGTTTCTGGAAGATTTACATGGACATCGTCCAGAATGAGAAGATGAGATTTCCATTGATTTAATTCCTGGATCAAGGCCTCTATCGAAGACCCCTTATAGAATGGCCACTGTAGAATTAGTCGAACTAAAGAAAAAACTAGAGGAATTGAGTAATAAAGGATTTATTCGCCCTAGTGTTTCTCCATGGGAAGCCCCTGTTCTTTTTGTTAAGAAGAAAGATGGATCCATGAAGTTATGTATCGACTAGAGGGAGATCATTGCTATAACAATAAAGAACAAGTATCCCTTACCTCACATTGATGATTTGTTTGACCAACATCATGGATATCAATACTTTTCAAAGATTGACCTTCGATCTGGATACCATCAGTTGTGTGTGAAGAAGGAATACATTCCGAAGACATCATTTCGAACCAGGTACGAGCATTATGAGTTTACAGTAATGCCTTTTGGATTGACTAATGCACCCTCTGTATTCATGGATCTGATGAATAGAGTTTTCAAGGAATATCTCGATGAATTTGTGGTGGTATTTAATGATGATATCTTGGTATACTCAAAAAGCTATGAAGATCATGAAAATCACTTGCATATTATCATGAAGACTCTGAGAAGACATGAATTATATGGGAATTTTAGCAAGTGTGAATTCTGGCTTCAGGAGATTTCTTTTCTTGGCCATATTGTCTCTAAAGATGGAATCTCTGTTGATCCTTCTAAGACGAAGGCAATCCATGAATGGCCAGCACCTACGAATATAACTGAGGTACGTAGTTTTATTGGTTTAGCAGGTTATTATCGATGTTTCGTCCAGAATTTTGCCCGATTGGCTAACCCATTAACGAAGCTCACACGTAAAGGGGTTAAATTTTTTTGGACAAAAGAGTGTGAAGAATGTTTCGAAGAACTGAAGAAAAGATTTTTCAATTATCCTATATTGAATCTACCATCGGGGAATTATGGGTTTGTTATTTATAGTGATGCATCGATGAAAGGTCTTGGTTGAGTCCTTATACAGAATGATAGGGTTATTTCCTATGCATCACGACAGTTGAAAATTCATGAGCAAAACTATCCTACACATGATCTCGAGTTAGCAGCTGTGATTTTTTCTTTGAAGATATGGAGGCACTACCTCTATGGTGAAAAATTTGAGATTTATATTGATCACAAGAGTTTGAAGTATATTTTCTCACAAAAAGAACTCAACATGAGGCAAATAAGATGTCTTGAATTACTCAAGGATTATGATTGCACGATACACTACCACCCGGGGAAAGCAAACAAGGTGGAAGATGCTTTGAGCAGAAAAGACCATGCAGTTTTGAACGTGATGAGGATTAAAAGGGATCAAATTTTGATGGATCTAGTGATGATGGAAATGGGAATAACCAGGGAAGGTGAAACATCAATGATTTTTCAAATGGTTTCCAAACCATCTTTACTAGAAAGGATTAAGAGTTCACACCGATGATGAAGAATTTCAAAAGAAGATTAAAGCTGTGAATGATGGGAGATTGAGAGAATTTGTGTATGAAGATGGAATTTTGAAATTCGGGAAGAGACTTTGTGTTCCCGATATACCTGATCTAAAAAGGGAATTTCTGGATGATGCTCATAGTTCCAATTTCTCTATACACCCTGGGAGCACCAAAATGTATAGAGATTTGAAGGAACATTTTTGTTGGGACAATATGAAGAGGGATATTGCTAATTTTGTGTCAAGATGTATGGTTTTTCAACAACTGAATGCTGGAAGGCAACACCCTGGAGGAGTCATGCAACCTATTCCCATACCAGAGTGGAAATGGGACAATATTACGATGGACTTTGTCATGGGGCTACCAAAGACTCCTAGAAGGAGTGATGCAATATAGGTTATTATTGATCATCTTACCAAGTTAGCACATTTTCTTGCTATATGAGAAGATCTACCACTGGAACGTCTAGAAAGACTATATATTAATGAAGTTGGGAGACTTCATGGAGTACCCCTATCGAGTCTTTCGGATCGTGATCCCCGTTTTACTTCAAGATTCTAGAAAAGTCTTCAGAAATCCCTAGATACTGAACTTCATTTGAGCACTGCCTACCACCCTTAGACAGACGGACAATCAGAACGGACTATTCAAACCCTAGAAGACATGTTGAGATCTTTCTCACTTGACTTTCAGGGTATGTGGGATCAATATTTACCTTTGGTAGAATTTTCCTATAACAATAGCTTCCATTCGAGTATTCAGATGGCACCATATAAAGCGTTATACAGAAAGAGATGCCGCACACCAACCTGTTGGGATGACGTTGGTGAAAGAAAACTTGTAGGTCCAGAACTGGTGGAGGAAACGATGGAAAAGGTGAAGGTAATCCAAAATCACATCAAAGCAGCTCAAAGTAGGAAAAAGAGATATCCCGATAATCGAAGGAAAGATTTGGAATTACAAGTCGGTGATCATGTTTTCATGAAGGTATCTCTATGGAAGGGAGTCATACGTTTTGGTAAGAAAGGTAAATTGAGTCCCATGTACATCAGACCTTTCGAAATTCTTGAACGAATTGGGGCTGTAGCTTACCGATTGGCAATGCCGCCAAGTCTCTCAAAAGTTCATGATGTGTTCCATGTATCTCTATTGGGGAAATACATGCCTGACCCAACGCATGTACTCACCTATGAGGAATTAGAACTGGAACCTGATCTGTCTTATTGTGAAGAGCCCTTCAGGATTCTTGATACAAGAGAACAAGTACTGAGAAACCAGACGACGCGTCTGGTAAATGTTTTGTGGAGAAACTATAAGATGGAAGAGGCAACGTGGGAACCTGAGGAACTTATGATGAAGAACCATCCGAGTCTTTTCATGCGGTAGTATTATAGAAATTTCAAGGATGAAATTATTTGAAGGGGGGAGAATGTAACACCCCAAGCTTCTACGGTACGCTTCTCTTCGAATCATGCGACAACGTGTGTTGTACGCAACATCGAGTTCTAACACACCACAACCAATCAAACTAGCCGTTATGAATATTAATACCTACTTTTTGAAATTATATATATTTTATATTTAAAAATGGACTTCATTTTTGTATTCGGAATATTGAAATTATCCTAAGATGAATTTTTTGTTTTTTTCTGAGAACTTCCAATTTTTATGAATAGTGAAAAATACTTAAAAACAACTTTTTTAATCAAAATAATTTATAGTGATAAATTATATTATTGAGTGGTTTCAAAAAATAATTAGAATATATTTTTACCATTTTATCCAATGGTGTTCATTAGAATTAATTTCACTTTGAAATTGGACCTAAACAATTGTCAATCTTTGGTATATATTGTTTCTTAAAAACACGCTATTTGTTGTGACAGTGGGAATTAATTATAAAATTAATTAATGCAACTTATATTTTTGTAATTTTTTAAAATGGACATAATTTTTGAATTTGTAATATCAATTATATCTTAGGGTGATATTTTGGAATTGTTCTGAAAAACTTCAATTTTGGATGAATAGTGAAACTACTAAGTGGTAGTTAAAAAACTGAATTTTCCATAAAACTTAATTTTACCGCTTCTGTGAATGGAATTTCGAAAATCCAAGAGACATGGTTAATATCAAGAAGTAAAATTTGGTTCAATGAGATGAAAATAATTTTTTGTGAATAGTAACTTTTACTTTTATTTACCACGGTTAAAAGTAAATAGGGTAATTAAGGGTAAAAATGATATTAATATTACCCTAACACATGTCCTAATTCTATTGGACAAGTTTATCTCGACCAAAAACCACCTTAGGAATAAAATAGTATCATTTAGGTCCACTTGTATTAGATTAGGACATTTATTATTATTTAATTCAAAGAAGAGTTAAAAGAGTTAAAATCAATGTTTATTTACTAAAATATATTTAATATAGAGTTATACATAATATAAATTCAATTGTAAATATTCATTAGAAATATAAAACTATTTTCTACATAATTATATTTTATTTATAATTTTTAGACATTAAATAATTTAATTTATTTATGACACAATGATGATGGAGTAATTACCATAATAGTGAAAAATTAAAATAATTGATATTATAAATACCGAAATAAATATAATTTGAGACTTTTAATGAATTAAACTAATTTTCTAGGATAATATGACATATGAGTATTGATTTAATTAACGTTTTTTGAAATAATCATTCTCTTATGATTTTCACAAAAATCAACTATTGAATAGTGTCAAAATTGACATAAAAGAGTTTTTAAAACAAATATTATATTATTAATTGATATTAAATTCCTAAAAAACTAAGGTTCAGCTAAGAGACTTATATAATGATAGGTTCATCATTAATGGACCACTTTGAGGTCTCTTGGATGTATATAGTATATTTATTAACTATATAATATAAAAATACAACATGACATGGTAAATGTCAAAATAATTAACTAAGAGTTAAAACTAAAAGATAAGGTTAATATAGTAACCCAAACCGGTCTAAATTCTATTGGTTGAGTGGTTTTCGACCTATACCCACCTTAATATTTAAATAATAAACTTTGAGACATTAGAAACCGAATATGAATTTATTATAAATTAATATTTCTAGCTTTTCCAAAGGTGCCCCTCACCCCTCTAATAAAAGGGCACTCCCTCTTCTCATTACTTCACACCTTAAAAGCCTTTTGGTTCAGCACAACTCTGCCCAAATACTCTCCCAACTTCCCTTACTACAACCTAGATGCCTTATTTTGATCAGAAAGGCAACCTATGTAGCCCTTTTGATCGAATCAAAAGGAAGAACCCGAAGAAGAGGTAATGTTTTCACCACCCTTTTTCAAATTCATTTCTTCTTACACTTCTTCTTTCTTTGTTATTACCATTATAAAATAATAACTCCAGTATATTATATATACTGTGATGTTATTATAAATATGGTACAACCATATTCAGTATTCTATCCACCCTTTGAATAACATGTCACCATACGTGCGTACGTACAGCTTACCGTCTCCACGTCGTGGTGTAATTGTTATTCAATATATTATTATTTGGATGGGTATAATAATGATTTGTAACTCATGTAAATAATAAATATAACATGATAATGATTCTTTATATATGATATACTATCCAATTATATATTACTTTAATATCAAAAGAATGATATTGTCGCTCGTGCGTACGTACAGACTACCATCTCCACGAACGCGATGAGATTCATTCTCTATCGTATCCATTCAAGTATAATTATCATCTGATAATTTAAAAATAATGTTTAAGGACTAGATATCATTATGGATATGAATAATATACAATCTATCCATGACAAACATGGCTTACTTAACAAAACATATAAAAGAAAACGAGTAAGTTAACACCCGAAACGACGATAATACTAAGATATTATTAACAAAGTAATGTTAAAAGATCATATATGATATCATATTAATATATATGATTCTTGTATAATTTAATAACAATTATTTCACCATTATAAATGAGGTTAACCTAGCCTCAACCAAGGAAAAGTACAAGGTAAGGGTTTATTTCGCAATCTCTTCATTATTCGAGGTTGTTTATACGTAATAATCTACTGGGATCTCTTTATCATCCACATCCATGTTTCATAAAAATGTATTTCAAAACAATTTTACTATTTACAAGAATATGGTTTAAATTCATTTATACCCTTGTTTGAATTTTTTTAAGTGGTTTATTAAGGAATCTTTCTGTCATTTTCCAAACAAGGTGCTTTTAACCTTTTCGACAAAATTAAGGTAGGAATGTTTTTTTAACTTTTTCAGCGGGTTCGGATATTTTCCGCTGTTATAAAATTGTCGAAGCTTCCCTTACAAGCTTATAAGAATACTGTCAAAGAAAATGTTTTATTTTATATGACTCTTAAATGATTTCAAAATAAAAAGAGATATTTCTCTAAAAAGAGTTTTGATTTCATCTATGTCAACATCCTTTGATTGATTTTAAGCTTATTTGGAGATGATTTCGTATGAAACAAAACTTCCATATTGTATTGAAGGTTTTGTGATATGATTGACTATGGATATGTTATTTTCATGGTTTATGGATGATGTATTTACATTTCGTATGCTAGTTTTAATACGAATGTTTATGTTATGTTTAAACCTTTTCATATGGGAATGCATTGGACTTAATATGTGACGGGTGGAGCCCGCTATAGCTCCTCGATGCATCGGTAGGTCTCATAAGACAAACTAGTTTCTTGGCACAAGGCCTTGAAAAAATCTTATTTTTAGTCTTGGCATGAGGCCTTGGCTATGTGGTTATGATAGTCTGGCATTATGTATTCCATCATTATGAAAGTGGTTATTGATATTGCATGTGATTATTCGATCAGTAGAATATCCATGTGAATAAGTAATTGGCATTATTTCATTCTACTTTTTCCATACTATGTTGAAGTTCAAGTTTAAAAAGCTTTTGTTTTAGTTATACATTGCCTTAAATGTTTATTCTTATTTATGAAAGTTTCCGCTATATTGTTATCCTTACTGGGCATTTGAGATCACCCCTTTTCTATGTTTTATTTTTCCCATGATGTGAAGAAGTAATTTATGAATGACCTACAGGGATAGTGTGAGGGGATAAGAGTGTGGAATATGGAGACTATGTTGTTGTAGTTTTCATTTTATGATGTATTGTAAACCTTATGAATATATCTAGTGTTTCCAAGGCTACTAAACCAATCGGTCTTTCGAGATTTGATCTTTCTTATGATCATGCCAATGTCATGTAATAATGCCCCAACTCTGGGTAACTGGGGTCGGGGCGTTACATAAATCCTCAATTATTCATCTTTATCTATGATATTCTCACCAAAACTACCTTGGTTTTGTGGGTCCCCTATTCCAATACTTTACGATTTATTATTTTATATCTAGTCATTCTATTAATTATGAGGTATGAAAAAGTAAGTTCATAAATTATATTTAATGAAGATATACCTCAATGCATCCATAAATTCCATTTAGTAGTATTGTCTTTGGTTTCTTAGTGATATATTTAATCTTTGGATGTCTTTGTTTGATCCAACATGATGTATATATGGTCATTTTACCAGTGGCCAATAGGGGGAGGGTGAATATAAAAACCCTTATTTCCCTTAAATTTATGTAATTAAAATAAAAATTCAATCAAAATAAATATAAAATAATAAAAAATATTCCCGAGCACCATATCAATTTCACAGCGTCCACCTATTATATACCCTTAGAGCCTTAAATATTCATTTTCATCACTGTGGGTCTCACTATAATTGATATAGTTTGATGGGATTCCTTGGTTTGATACGTTTGAAAATACTATCTATACTAAATTAGGCTTCCTCTTACCCTACGTGTCACCACCACCTGTCTCCACATATCCTTCCAATTTATTTCCCTCCGGCTTCCCATCCTCTGTCCCGCAACCCAATCGGCCTCGCACCCGCGCACTCTCCTGACATCCCTCAGAATTAGGGTTCTCGACTTCCGAATTCCATCAAGCATCCATTTTTCTTCAACATTACTCCACTCTTTTTTAGTAGCTCCGGTGACAGAAACCGGTCTTCCCAGCCGCACGTTGTGTATCCTTACGATCCGGTTTAGGGTTTCGATGTACCGTCCTGATTCGACAAAAAGCTTCAATACACTCTGCCTCTTTTCATTCACACCTCCCACGACACCATTCGGTGACCGGTGCGCTGTCTAATATTACCTCCATATCACAATTTCATTCTACCAGGTGGCTTTGAAGAAGGTCAACGAAACAGTAGTCCACCTCTTCTCTACGCCCTCTGTATTTCTTTTTCCAGGTTATAATTCTCTATACACGAGCTCCTATCATTGAATAGATGTTCAAATTACTCCATTCTACCATATGATGTCCAAATGACATCTTCCAGTATTTATTTTCACGTATATGTTGTATCATTTTTCACATCAATATGCAACTGCAATCCATGTATGGGTAGCTTTTATTGCATTACATTACATTAAGATTGCAGAATTGCTTGTATATTTTTAGTCTAATTTATACTTGTTTCTTTTATGGTTCTATGACTATGGTTCATTGCAATAATAGGATAGTGCTTCGTGAGGTTTAAAGATTATTTACTCCCACTCTTAATTTCACAATTTCGTTTATAGGTTATTCGACGTCATCCTCTTCTGTCTCTCAATTTCATGATCATTCTGCATCATGTTCATTCTCCCTTCAGAATCGATTGCAATTTCAGACGGCTATTCAAGGGATTTTGGGGTTTTTAATTTCAAAAGACGTCACCTTCCCTTCTCAGATCACTTACAACATATCCTATTCCATGCTACATCATCTTGGCACTTCAGGTATTTCCATAACTACCTACTGAGAAGCCTAAATCCTTGGAACTACATTTCTGGTATTATTTGAGTTCTATATGGGTTAATCATCATTCCTTACGTCAAATGTTTCCGCTTTTTTCGTTCATTTATTATTTATAATTCGAAAAATGTTGGATGGATGAGAATGGGATGGTTATTATTATTGATCAATGTGTTGATCTTTATAAAGATTGATGTTTTCAATGTCAGAATTACCTATTTTGAGTCTGCAGTTTCCAAAGGTGTGGGTGAGAGTGTGTTCTATACTATTTTAACAAAATATATGTTTCAATATCCATTATGATAAAATCTAAATCTATGGAGTTGGTACTAAAATTTTCATCAATGGGTGAGTGAGGATGTAACACCCCTGGCTTAAGGCATTTCACTGTTTTATTATGTATTTTTTTTATTATAAAATTTTTAACAGGTTCATATTTTTTCTTCTAATTTATTCAATTTTTTTCCATATAGGTCCATCTTTTATCCTATATAGGAATGTAGATTTTATTCAATATTATTTTTATATTTCTCACATTGATGAGTATGTATGAAGTTACTGGAGTCAATGAAAAATTATGGTTTTTTGTGGTTATGTGTTTTGCATCATTTTCCCTCGTTGAAACCTCCTTTCCAAGCCATGAATGTAGAAAAATAATGTTCCTGGCAAGAAAACAGAATCAATGAGAGGTTGTAACAACCCTGGATTAAGTTATTTCATAGTTTTATTATGTATTTTTTTTATTATAAGAGGGTTAAAAAGTACATATTTTTTGTCTAATTTGTTCTTTGTTTTTTCAACCAGGTCCAACTTTTATTATATACAGTTACGCAGATTATATTCATGATTACTAGACTGTTTCCCACTTTGATGAGTATGTATGGAGTTACTGGAGTCAATGAAGATTTACTGTTTTCTGTACGTACGTGTTTTACATCATTTTACCTCTTTGATAGTTCCTTTCCATGCCCTGAATGTAAAAATTTTTTGCGGTTGGCTGGAAAAGGGAATCAATAACCATGTATTGATATTGATTTTATCCCTTTGAATTTTTTTTCTATATCATTACATATTTTTGAATTAATCTCCCACATAATGGAAAAATATGTGATGATTTTAAATATTTGGTTTTCATACAAACTGTTTCTTTTTCAGGTGGTGGTAATGTTATTAATTTATCACCAAAGCAGTTTGTTTCGAAGGTGTGTGGGGGAGATTTAGTTCAGTGTTTCCATACATACTATTTCATTTATGATATGAGTGTTTTAAATTCATGGTGTTTTATATTCACTGTGTTTATACTGTTTTATAAAAAAATATGTTTCAATATCCATTATGTTAAAATCTGAATCAATGGATTTGGTACTAAACATTTCATCAACAGGTGAGTGATCATGTAACACCAATGGATTAAGGTATTTCACTGTATTATTATGTATTTTTATATTATAAGAGGGTTAATAGGTTCATATTTTGTTTTAATTTTTTGACAATGTTTTTTTTCAAACAGGTCCATCTTTTATTCCATACAGGTACATAGATTCTATTAATGATTACTATCATGAGTATGAACAGAGTTACCAGATCCAGTGATGATTTATGCTTTTCTGTGCGTACGTGTTTCTCATCATCTCCCCTCTTTGAAACTTCCTTTCCAAGCCCTGAATGTAAAACATTAGTGCACTAGAAAAGTGAATCGATGATAGGATGTAACACCCTTTTCTTATGTTATTTTGACTGTTCTGTTATTTATGTGGATACTGTTCATTTAGAGAATCCTGTCATTCCTTAGGTCAGTGTTTCCATACATACTATTTCATTTATGATATGAGTGTTTTACATTCATGGTGTTTTACATTCATTGTGTTTTATACTGTTTAAGAAATATATATGTCTCAATATCCATTATGTTAAAATCTGAATCTATGGATTTGGTACTAAACATTTCATAAACAGGTGAGTGAACATGTAACACCCTTGAATTAAGGTATTTCACAATTTTATTATGTTTTTATTATTATAAGATGGTTAATATGTTCATATTTGTTTCTAATTTTTTCAAAATGTTTTTTCAAACAGTTCCATCTTTTATTTCATATAGGTGTGTAGATTATGTTAATTATTACTATCATGAGTATGTACAATGTTACTAGATCCAATGAAGATTTCTTCTTTTCTATGCGTACATGTTTCGCATCATCTCCCCTCTTTTAAACTTCCTTTCGAAGCCGAGAATGTAGAACATTCATTCATTGGAAAATGGAATCGATGATAGGATGTAACACCCTTGGCATAAGTTATTTTGACTGTTCTGTTATTTACGTGGATACTGTTCATTTAGAGAATCCTTTCATTCCATAGTATTAGTTCGATATTAAATTGAGTTTAAGAAAGCTATAAAAGAATAATTTTTTTGGGAAACATGAGATTCATTGCACATGTTATTTTATCATATGTTGCACAGGTTGTTCTCTTATATGGAGTTGTCATTCATTGCACAGGTTGTATGGAACGAAACATGAGATCTTTTTTCAGAAGATGAGTTATATGTACAATTAATAAGGTTAGAAATAGAAGGTACATATATGTGTACCCCTTACATATGCATGCATGACAAAAAAATATTCCCTCTTTATTAGTATTTATTTTTTTAACTTTGATGATTTTTTAGAATATATTCATTCAGTTTACATCAGTAATAACGTTTCCTTTGCCAACTAATGTGGTATGGAATTCCTGAAACAAATAATTATGTCTAATAATACCAACTTGAAATGGTTCTAAAGTATGTCATACTTTCTATTGGATTATCTCATTTTTCAATAACAACCATTACAAATTTATATTCGATTATTACTCTTTGACACAGTTTATTTACAAGAAACTATAGAAATTTTTAACAGTATGTTTTTATGGGTTATTCCACACATTTTAATTCCATACATATTTTCACCTATACAATTATCATTTAATGTGACATATATAACCCTTGGATGCAAGTAGTATAGGCTGAAAATTTCCGACCATGAGAACATGGAAGTGTACTGAAGAAGAAGAGTAGTGTACTAAAGAAGAAGAGTATGACTGGGATGATATGAGCCCGGATTAGACCAGAAATGACTTCATGATCTAGAGTCCTGCCTTCTCTGAGTTTGAAGAGCCAGTCACTTGAAAGGCCATGAATGGCTTCAAAAATGGAGTAGGACCCTATGGAGCATTCATCGGTATACTCAGTCTCTGCTACCTTTCCATGAAGATCCTTTCAATATGCCTAGGGTATGTTTCTTTTAGGGTTTTGATTTTCGAGTTTTTAATTTAGTTTTTATTTTTTGGGTTAATTAGGAGATGAAATTGATATATCCCATATTTTTCCCGTTTAAATGTAACAGATTAAAATCATTATCTGTGAATGTATTTTTAGTAGACAGCTTTTATGGGTTATTCGACACATTTTACATCCCCAGGTATTTTCATCTATAAAAATATCATTTAATGTTACTTATATAACCCTTGGATGTACGTAGTGTAGGCTGTAAAGTGGCAGGACATGAGAACATGGCATTGTACTGAAGAAGAAGAGTATGGCTGGGAAGGTGTAAAGCCGAAGTAGTCCAGGAATGACTTCAAGATTTTTTTTGGTTTTTCATTTTTTTCCTTAAATTTTCCAACATTTTTTCCGCATCTTTTGTGGTTTTATATAAAATTTCATTGCTTATGAGTTTTAAATTTTCATTACTAACAATTCATGTTTTCAGTTTTTTTATAAATATTATAGCAGCTGGTAGAGATGTATACATTGATTAATTACTAACAATTCACTTCTTGCAAACTATCCACCCATTTACATTCGTTTTAATGATTTCTGAAAAAAGAAACATATTCTTGTATTCTACATCATAGTTTAGCAGTTGACCATGCATACACTGATTCAATCATATAATTGAACTTTCCATTAACCTTTTTTCCCATTTATCCTTAATTTGTCTCTACATGTACTCGCTACTTCCTAGAATTTTTTCTCTATCAGTTCGTATGTTTTAACATTTGTGATTAGTAAAATTTTTCTACATTAAGGTTTCTCCAGCGCAACTATTCATCTGTTGTATTACAGATTTTCTGTATGTAAAATATGATAAATCCCAATTTATTTTAATTGTTATGAAGTAAACATGTGACTATCATTAAGAAGCAACATTCATGTATTTTTTGTGTATGGTTTTAAGATCATGTGCAGTTTTTTGTAGGCTATGTTTGGGTTTTCAATTTGTAGGCTATGTTTGGATGCAACGATCCCCAAAACATGACGCATCGTCGAGAAATGTGGTCCATGAAGTTGGTGTACCATTAAAGTTTTCTTCATGGGATTCAATGCCACTTCAGTAGGGACCAATGGAGTGTCGGTGTTGTAGTCTTTGGGTTGGGATCAAGGCATTTCATGCAAGGTTCTCGGCTGATGGTCAAGGTGATGTTAGACCCTTCACCTCTGTTTACTTCAGCCTCACTCCATCCTCATATCCAACCCTTTGATTTCGTTATTTTCAGTTACATAACATTCATTCCAAGTTTATATATTACAATGAATAATTTGAATCATCTATTTGAATCATTTTTCATTCATGTAATTTATTTCTCCATCGTGAATGTGCAATATAATTTTTTATTCAATAAAAATGGTGTTTCTATTGCATTTTTTATTGAATCCATCTGCGTCACATATATTCACATATGTTCTGTATGAGATGTTTTATGGAGATGTTCAAAAATGTTCTGTTGACATCTGTTCATATATGTTTTGTTCAATTTGGATTAGTTTCCAACATATGGAGCACAGTTTACTTTGATCAACATAGGTACAGTTTTTATTTCATCGACTCTTTCTATTTTATTTTATGATATAACAAAATCCTATTATTTTATTTCTTCTCAACATATATCTGGGGTGGGGTTGAGCATGCAGTTTTTCATAGGGTTGATGATGCCTAATACATATCATTTTAAATGGTTGGATTTTGTTTATAGATTCCCATATGAATCCATAGTGGTTGCACATTTCTCATCTGTGTTATTACATCCCCTATTTTTGGTTTTCGTTATCATTATTTTCCTATGTAACTATACACATTACTGTTTTCATGAATTTTTTCGTGAATGTAGTTGAATTTGAAATCAGATATCCATCCTCAAAAATTATAAATTCCATTACATTAAATTTTTCATTTTTTAATCTACTTAAATGGGGTCTCCATATTTTATCCACACCTATTCTATTGTTATTCACCATTTAATTATAATTATAATTTCTTCAATATTATTGTTTCTTCTAAAATTTTATAAATACTAACCTCTTATTTAAAGAAAATCCAGTAATCGAATGCACTGTGCAATAGCATGGGTGAGTACTAGTTCATTATATTTTTTTCTAGTCATTCCCCCATGATGAGATCAATCAATAAAAAGTAAATTCATCCACATATTAAATGAACAATACCCCAATATTAATTGATCACTTTAACTTACTATAAATTGATTTAGTTTCATAGTGACTCAATGAGTCTTTGTATTTCATTGTTAGCTCTAACAAAATTTACATAGGTTTATGTTGTTGGTGTCCATGTCATGAACCCCCCTACTCTAGTACTCCACTACATCCTATAGTAAATATTGGGATAATCGCCAAATCCTTCTTCCAATTGTTCATAGGTTTATGACTAGCATTGAGGGTATATAATTCGTAAAGGGGGAATTAATCTCAATAAATAAATCCACGAAAAAAGATATGATTCAACCAACAACTCTATAATATAAATAATTATCCAAAACCCATACATTTAATTTCATATGAAAGAAAAAATATATGAAATTATCAATTTAAAAGACTAGGTAATTACCACAAACTATAAAATCTCCTGAATAACTCCATGAACTAGTAATTCTTTGTTTTATCAGAAATTAAATCATATAGACCTATAAAGAGTTTAAATAAATAAATAAATTAATATTGGGTGAGAATATAGTTATATTATATATGATCCTCCCAGAAACTACTGACATAAATTTCAAAGAATCAAACTAAATTCCCATGAGTAAATAGAGGAAAAAATATTTTCTCCTTAGAAGGTAAATCTATATCCTTTCCTCAGTAAGGATCACTAACCAAGTGACAAATATAAGTATGTAATTATTTATCACAACCACAAAGACACACACACTAAATATATAAAACATCCACTTCTCCCAATTTTGTCACTCTCACACCCCAAAACCAAAAAAACTATTCTTTAATCCCTTCTATATGGTATCCTTCCGACCCAAGAAACCATATCACCATACACATATATCTACCATATATCATCACAACCATAACCAAGAAGAAGTATATTTGAATGACATAATAAAATATGAAAAATATGGTATACCTCAGGCCATCATAACCCATGCATGTACATATATGGTAACCACATGAACTATATTAAAAATACATATCAATCATATTACCTAATGATTATATGGAATACACCTAAATGTATAGTAAAAATGAGATCCATTGTAGGTTTTTTGAGCACATACCATACACCTAAAGCTGTGACAGCCTGAATATACATACATATCATACTATGTGGGAAGGGAGAAAAAAGAAGGCATAGTAGTCAACCATCTATTCTCTCAAAAAATTTAATGTTGGGGAAAACACCTGGAACATAAAACAATTGGGATTTGAAATCCCACTCTACTTGGGTGGTAGAATATATGAAAAAATAAATCACAATTAATTTTATATCATACAACAAAACTAGAAGAAACTAAATAGTCTTATACTCTATCTATATATATATTCCCACTCGATGATCAACTACCACCACTAAGGTATTTAAATATAGATCTCTTATAAACACAGAAAAATAAATATGTTATAACACTAATTATTCAATAATTTAATAATTTATCAATCATTTATTTAACATATTATTAATTATTTCTTAATAATTTACTATAATCTAATACAAATAACTTATGTAATTTATATTTTGATTATATATTTATATTTCAGGTGTAGAGATCATTTATCCAAAAAATTATATGGTTTGGAATTTAGATATCATTACCACCATCAATATTATTTCCCATCAATTTTTTATAATTCATTTACCATTCCATAATATGGTTATTTTAATAATTGACCTGAAATATATCAAGGAATATTTACTCATGGTGTATAGACCAACTATAGTTGGGAGTTGGAAATTATAACACTCTATTGTCAAGAAAAATAAAATGTCATGAAATAAACATTATGAAAATGTGTAATTCCATCTCCCAAATATTACCAATCAACTAAATAATATCTCCATAAAAATAATCCAAATAATAAGAAATAAGATCTCCCAACCCATTCTATCCATCTCATCTCCCCACCAGAGGCACCATAACAACACCATAATTAGAAAAAATCAATGAATCCTTCTATTAATATCCCACCCATACATGTTTCACAAAAAAACATAGCATTGTCTCTACTATACAATTTCATAAACATGGTATCAAATCAGATTATCTATACAAAAAATTAGGGAGTAATAGAGGCCATCACACCAAGAAAGATAAAATAATTAAAAAAAGTGGGGCTTATAAGAGCCCCAAAAAATTTGCTTTCAACAATTTTAATTTTAGATTACCATGTTGTATTAAATGATTCTTTCTCTGTAGGTTTTATAAATATTATTTCTAATATTAAATGTAATATAATATTGAAAACAATAAATAACATTCTTCTTCAGTTCTTCCATGTTCTGATAACATTCAAGGAAGAACCCAATTAAATTCACACACCACGTTCATTATTTACTTTATCTTACCATGAATATGTTTTTCTCTAATTTTATAATGTAAAATATGATGGGAAAAACTACATAAATAGTGATGAAAAATCACACTACTTAGAAAATATCAATGGGAATCCAATAAACATAATAAAATGACATGAAATCACAACAACCCTTTCATAATTCATTTTTTGATTATTTTTATATTATAGACATGATTATAAATATTAAAAAATTTACCCAAATATGATAAATATTGATAATAATACATAAAAATATAAAAAAAGATGGGTAACCAATCCTTTATCTTGAAATAAATCTTTCAATGTTCTTGAATAATAATGGAAGGATAAGAATAGATCTTCAATCACTTCTCCCATGAGGAACCCATGATCCCTACAGAAATGAATATATAAAAAATATTCTATCAATAATCAATATATTTCTATGATAACCATATATAACAAGGATTCAATATCATGTAAAAATTGTTTGATAGAGATTAAGAATAAATGTGAATATAATAACTCATCACTGATCACCAATGAAATGATATCTATAATATATGAGAGAAGGGCATGAAATGAGACTCAAATTTCTCTGAAATGGATCTTATGGTTAGCCAGGGTTCAAAAAAAGAGAGTGAAAACAATATGAAATAAAAGTGACTTATAAATTTATATAGGTTAGATAAAAAATGACACAACACAATGCACCAAAACATGCATTAATGGTTAACTCATTCACCAAAACAAATGTATGAAAAGGATGGACACACCACAATGATCCATGTCAAATTCACCCTCCAAAATCCAAAGAATAAATCCATCCATATATATCAATTTCTAAAATGTAGTTAAACTGTAATCCAATAAACAAGGGATAACATCACAGACCAGCCAAGACACTATACTGTAGAGGTCGACAAATTGTAGGAACCAAGGGGATGAAAATCTTGGACTCAAGGATATATCCCATGCCATACTCGACAATGACCTTTTGTAAGGAAGATATATGAAACCTAAATCCTGATGTAACATACCCAACCTAGTGTCCACTATATACGGTTCCCATGGTCGGGTCATCACATGACCTCAAGCACCCCTCCCCATATGCCAGAGGATGGAGACTAATAGAGAGGGTCTAATGTGTTGTGTGGGGAGACTATAATCTCTATATCATATTAATACAGAATAGATTCCAATAAGAAATAAATAAAACATAATTAAAAATAAACATGCATCACCAAACATTTCCCGAAATAAGGTACAAGATTATAAAAAAATAGTAAATGTGATTTGTCATGTCTTATAGTGCATAGTGTGAGGAAAATAAAAATACAGAAAATCTGAAGAATCCCCAAAAATAGGTCATGAAACCAAGTCCATTCCCCACCACCATGGACATCCCATGACGATCTCAACAATCTTTCATGGAGCCCCTTCCCTTGTCTTATCCTACAACCATGCGGTTTTCTTAGGTACCCAATGACAGTCTGAGTAGGGTGTGAGTACAAATCGGTAGGCCACTACTAATGGTTTCTACAAAATATACAGTATAATAAGATTGTGTATGTAATTAAAAAATAAATTAAAATATGAACTAGAGATAAACAATGTGCCAATATTTAACAAGATTTACATTTTCCACTTTCATTACTTGTTCCATGGGTTAGGCCTTTCATAAAATACCCTAAGGCCAATGCCAGTCAAAATCTACGAATATATGGAAAGTTCATGTTCCCTATCTCAGAAAGGAGAAAATTTCACAAACAATTACATAACACAAACCTTTGAGACCCAGTCTATATAGCCACAATAAATGCAACCATTAGGGGCATAGATTCTTCGTCTAACTCATTAACCCATGCATTACAAGGGTGTCATTAAGAGAATTACTCCAACCCAACTAGTGGGTATAGAACCTCAATTCAATACCCCACATAAAACTAAGTTGTATGAAAATGATTACTTAAATATAGTACATTTATAAAAAATAAACCATAAAATTTGAAACATTCATCATTTACAATAATAGTTCATTCAACACATAATCCACCATCATTACTTAAAAAATTTATATATTCTCATTTACACGTATTAACACAATTTGAACATTTATTATTTACATTATTTAGCCCTTCAACACAATTATACTTTTCCACCCATAATTAATTGAACCCATTACAACTTTATCAAACACCCCTTATTCCATCATAATAATAGACACAATTAGAATTATTTTCATTTCATAACCCAAGCTACATGTCAACACATTAATCATTGGATATATGTCATAACAATTCAATCTTACACTTAATATTTCAATTCCCCTGTTCATGAAGCTATACACACCATGAGTGGCCCTTAACCCTATCCAAATCAACCCCAACACATCCCATGATGATTGTGATGGGTTAAATTAAACATTTACACAAAAAATTTATCATTTCTACCATGGAAAACCATCATACAAAAAATCATCACCAATACACAATCACATTCAAATAAATAATCAAAAATACTATGGGAGAAAACATGCATACCACCTACCTTGGTTCTGAAAATGAATTATTACCTAACCTTAGCATTTGATTCAAAATCAAACACCCTTTAATTCCCTAACCTAAGATCCAATAAAAAAATATTGTTTTAGGGACTCCAAATCTAATGAAAAAATCCCCACGCCCTAATCCAGAAAAGGGCTAAATGAGGGTTTTTGAGTCACTATAGTTCCAATCATCACCCAATAATGATCAAGATGGTGTAGAAATGAGGGAGATAGAACCATGAGAATGTTGGGAGATTTTGGTCCATCACTCTTACTACTAGAAGAAGAATAGGTTAGAAAATTGGGTGAGGATTCATAAATTTGGAGGGAGAATTTTATATTTCACCCACATTAAGAGGTGCACGGTTTGTCTACATGTTTGGACAATCCATGCACTAAATGTGTGCCACCCTCTATCCAATAAAGGTATAGTCCATACAATTTCTTGGGATTCTCACATAGCTTGAAAAACCATGCGGTAACTCTATGGATTGAATCTATCCAACACTGCACGGTTTGGATCCTCCTGATGTATGGTTTCACCAACCATGCTCCACCTCTCAAGTAAGCATGGTTATGGAACACTGTTACTACAAACCGTGCACCAATTGTGTGACATGCACTGGATGGAAACATTTTCCCCTATTGTGTTCCCCAAATCCCCAAAACACCCTAGAGACTCCTTGTACACCTAGTAAACATATCATTTACAAAAATTGAGAGACATAAAAAAAATTAAACACGGAAATAATGCATTATACGTCAGGGATATTACAACCACCCCACCTTATAATGGTTCGTCCCCAAGTCACACTCCCAAGAATCACTAAGCATCCATGGTTAAAAGACCTTGCGACTAGGAAAATTTATCTATATCCCACATCTAATTCTCTTTCTAAACATTACCATACTAAATTAACACTTGTAAAAAAGGCAAAATATTTACCCACAAGACATTCTCAGTATGACTCACAATATGAACCCGATGTTCTTTGATGGACGCATCAGCCTCAAGAACACCATCATCATTATTAATCACATGATATGTATCTTGGTGATTCTACTAATGTTATGAAACATGAAAATCATTGTTCATGCCATTATACTACTGTGAAAAATCCAATAAGTATGGTAACAAACTTACTTTCTCCATAATCTCAAACAACCCCATTTACCTGGGTTCCAAATTATCTTGTTTTCAAATCCGACAGTGACCCAAAATTGATGAAACATTAAGAAACACAAAATCTCCCAAAATAAACTCAATAGGTTGAAAACTTCATTTTGAATATGAATTATACCTACTCTAAGTCGTATCCATTCATTTTTGACTCAACTGAACTTCTTCAGACATCTCATGTACAGAAATCTGTCCCAAAATCATTGATTTTATAGCCTTTATATGACATAATAGGTACCTATATGGCATTTTATAGAGAAACTCATATGGTACCATCTGAATTACAGCCGAGTAATTATTTGTGAAGTCAATATCAACAAGTTCCTGGTTATTTTCCCATTATCTATCAATGTACATGACACATTACCTCAACATTTCCTCTAGTAACTGAATAGTATGCTAAAAATTCCCATATATTTGTTGATGGAAATCCATACTCAGAAAGAGCTGTGTACAAATCATCTTCTATAACCCCTACCAGAAGATTGAAATTTTGATCATGATCCAAAACTATAGTTCACATCACCCCATGGAACTACACTCTCTCTCAAACATAAAAATCACTGATTTAGTCCACAATGAAGGTCTCTCATACAAGAATGTAATGTGCCACCTTGGTCAACTGATCCTTGATTACCCAGATCACACTATTCATATGAGGCATACGTGGAAGGCCTAACCCAAAATACATTGTGAAACCAACCCATGTCCATTCTAAAAATGGGAAACAATTGCAACAAACCACCCAATCGCTAATTCTTGTCCTTCACTTGCGGACAGGTGTAGCATCGTGTCCCAAGACCTAAAACCTCTTTCATCATCACTAGATACAAATACTACCTACAAATATCATGATACATTTTATTCAAGAAAGGATACACAACCCACATTTTTTCATATAACTCATGCATCATCTCCTTCCACATAGAAGTAGACACAATAACAAAAACACAAACAAAAGTGAAATCATCATCTCAGATAGTATAATCGAAAGGTTAATCCCCACCTTCAATAATTTATCTAAAATACATACTTTCTAGATCCTCATATTATCTCTCCTTGACTCTTCTCATAAAGGTGGACTCAACTACCAAGGATGCAAGGGTCATCTTCTCTTGTCCGTCCTGAACCTCTTAGAACATCTATGTAAACAACATCATCATCTTTTACTTGGAATATGATTCTTGAACTACCTAGTTGTTAGTCTTCTAAATCAAAGTATCTGCAACACTACCCCCCTTTCAGAAAATTAATACCTACTCAAAATCAATGGACATCATAAACTCAAACCATGTTCAATGACAATGATTCAAATCACACTAGGAGAATATGTAATTAATGATTTTTTGATCGATATACATAGTAAACCATTCTCCCAAAAATTAATTCTTCTAACACATTAAGTCATAAATTACCACGACCAATTCAATATCATCTATAAGTTAGTTTTGTTCACGAATTCTCAATTTTTGTGAACCATATGCCACAACCCAATGACTTTTCATTGAAACAACCCCAAGACCAACACTGGATGCATCAAAAAAAGGTATACTACATACCCAGATTGGGTAGGATCAAAATTTGTGTAGTAGTTATCCACTTCATTAACTCATAGAATTATTTATCACATGACCTTGACCATTAAAATTTGATTCCCCTCTTATTTAAACCTGAAAGAGATTATTCCAAATGGGAAATGTATTTGATGAAAATTTGATAATAGACTTATAAAACCACAAAGCATCAGGTATCAACATATATCATGGATTGTTCCCCAGATGAAAATGAAAGAAAATTTTCCAAGTCCACTGACAGACATTACTCAAAGATTATGTGACCCAAGAAATGTACCCAATCAATTCAAAAAATACATTTGTAGAGATTGGCGTGTAGCCCATGTTCTCATAGTGTACCTAGGAAGATGTCAAGATGTATGGGATGATAATCTTGAGTCTTTTAGAACACCAATACATCATAAAAAACTAATAAAAAATTATATAGGTATGGGTTAATGATTGGGTTTAACATGGCTATAAAAATTGCTAGTGCATCGGTCAAACTGAATGACATTAAAAGACTCTTACAACCCATATCTTCTATTAAAAGTACTCAACTATATATCAGAAGGACTCACCCTTAGATGATGATAATCCGATCTCAATTTAATCTTGAAGAACACAAAATCACTTCTCCACATGTCAAAAAGATCATCGATTCATAGAAGATGACATCTGTTTTAAAGAGTCACCTGATTCTGCTTCCTATAATTGATGCACAACTATAATAATCCATCAGACTTCTTCATTAACATAATTAGAGGTCCCTAAGGTGACATATTTGGATGAATGAAACCTTTTTTTCTAAAATTAATCCAACTTAGTTTTATTTTTTTGGATTTATTCTGGAACCATTCTATATGGATGGGTAGAAACAAATTTTTCTATAGTTATCAAATAAATCATGAACTCCAAATCTCACTCACACAGAATCCTCAAGATCATTAGGAAACATGTCCTGAAACTGATCCAATATATGAGTAAAGAAGATCTACTGTACTCTCCCATAATCAAGCACAGGACAAGACACTTGGGTTGTGAGCTCACCTGACTGCTAAAAAATGGGCCATGCACGACCTTCTTAGGTATTCCACTCTCAATGATGAACATTATTGTTACCCTTAATAGACATGAATGTTACCCTATGGAGGTTACGAATGATATGATCATGATACAACACCATACAATCCACCCCCCAAGATCAGATCAAATCATTGAATCTACAAAAAAATAAGTTCCAAAGGAAATGGTACCCACCAACCTCAATGGTACACTTTTTACAATACTGAATATTTTATCCTCTCACCCCTAATGTTGTATCAATCAACATTGCCTCACAAAAATGTTCCAACAAAAGGGACAACACTGTCAAAAATTGAGAAAATATAAAAGAATGTGAGGATGTTTTATCAAATAATGTACTAGTAAGAACGGTAGCTACATGAATCATACCTAGAACTGTAATGCTCTAACCTCATCAGCTCCGAGTTTAGGTAGAACTCCATAAAGCAAGACTATCCCTCTACCTTTAGCTCTCGTTAGATGTTCATGGTGATCCATTAAACTGACTATAAGGATGCCCCTATCCTGGATCACAACATACACTAACCCGAATGGTACTAATGGTAGAGTTCCAACAACCTCCCTGAAATTGGGTAATTAACCACATGCCTACACTATATATTTGTCTTGGTCTTCTATAATAACCCATATATTTAGGGTTCCTATAAACCCTATGCACATGCCCTATCCTTCCTCACATTCGACCCTCAATTAGTGGTCAAAGACATTGACCTCACATGTGTCCTGGCCTACTACAATAATCAGATAAAACTCAATAACCACCCTGATAGGTTGTTCTCATTCTCTAATAACTTTTCCAACAATTTACTAGGGAAAAATATCAAAATGACACTTCATATTATCATAATTCATACCACTAGCTCATAAAATTGTAACTGCATGTCCACCACCAGAAGCCTCCCTTAATTTTCCTTTTTAAATCAGGTCAAAGTCCACCACACCAATTAACCTCTTTAAATGGATGATATTAATTAATATGTGATATCATGTCTATTTCCATCGTAAAAACATCTCATATTATCTTCCTCATTCTATTCTAAGGATAGATCAATGAATTTCATGTTAGTGAAGCAACAAACATAATACATCACCACCATAGTACCCTATAACATCCTCATAAACTCTGTAGCCTTCTCCTATATCAATGACTATGGATAGAAATGTTCTAGAAAAATTTCTTGGAAATATTTCCATAACATAACATATCCATAGTCAGTCTAAACCAGAATATCCCACTAGTGCTTTCATAGTCCCCACAACATATAGCCTACCAACTTGAATCTTTTATCATGAGGAGTCTTCAGGTGATCCAGAATCATTTGGATGGACTCTATGTAGAACTCAACAGTCTAAGGTCCACCCTATCAAGAAAAAATTACAGGTTGATGTAACTAAAACTCTTTGGTCAATTGTAACATATTTGGCACTACCCGTCCTGGGTCCCGTTCCATCATCTATATAAAATAATAATATTTATCACATAACTTCTCCTCCCATCTATTATCTTGGATCAATGTGGCCTTAATCTCCACTATTAGGTGATCTTTCTCGATGATATCCTATTATTTATCAACCTGCACACTCCAACATGTTGTAATTTCTCTATAAATCCAATCAAAAATTTCATATCATATAACAAAAATCATTCACATTTTTCACAAAAGAGGTATCTCTAATGACCATAAAAAACCCGTTCTTTATACACTAACCCAACAGACATATTTGAATCACTATTGATACCCTTACCCATTCCTACCATGGGTCATGGTCAACAAGGGGTATAAAAACTCACACCACCACAAATATTTTAATTAAATATCATTTTTAACAATATTCACTTTCCCAACATAAATAATTCTATTTTAGGATAGATTTCCATCATTAAAAATTATGAAAACCAAAAAAAGTTTTCCCATTTATAAAATTTTATTATGAAATATTGTTTTTCTGTTCATTAACTTTCTTACCAATTACACATTTTCATCATCATTATTAGAAATCAATTCTTTAAAAATATTCATTGAAAATAAAATGAATTATATCCCTCATGTCCCACACATCTTTGTAGTGTGTTCCTACCATGTTAGATTCTACAAATACCCCTAGGTTCCTAAAATAATTCATGCATACATAACTATGTGCCACTACATCCATGAGTAAAATATCATAAAATAGTAACATCACACAACAAGTGCATCACCGAAGGTAAAATATTATCCAATCTTAACAATAAACATCTAGAACAATAATCACACCCAGGGTATTTAGGTTCTCCCATACATGGGTAAGCTAATCCCATGAAAAATCTCATTTCCAATGCCTGTCATGTATTAGCCTCTAGTAAACCAATCCCAAATAGTAAAATTATTGAAAATAATCATCTTTTATTCAACTTTATAACATCCCCAACATAATGGACACTATATACGGTTCCCCGATCTGGGTCATCACATGAACTCAGGAGCACCAGTCCATATACCCGAGGTTGAAGACTAGCAATGAGGGTTTAATTTTATGTGGGGGAGAATATACCCTCTATATAACAGTAAGACATTGCTGATAACAATAAAAAATATATGAAAAAAAATAAAAAAACATGCACTACCAAACATTTTCCAAAACTAGCTATAAGCCCACAACCAAATAGTAAATATGATATGTCATGTCCTACAATACCAAGTGTAAGGAAAAAAACTATGTACAAGATGAAGAATCCCCAAAATGGGTCCTAACACCATGTTTGCTTCCCTAATTAATTCACATCCCATGCCCAACTCAACCATCTAACATTGGGCCATTGACGTTATCTTGACAAGAAACCATGAAGTCTGATCAGGTACCCGATGGTGACCTGAGTAGGATGTGAGTAAAACTCTACAGGCTACCACCAACAATGCCTAAAAAATAAAAAATCACATTAGATGGTATATTTAGTTAAAAAATAAATCTCAACATGATCCAGATGTAAATAATGTGAATGTATTTAATAATATTTTCTTTAGCTACTTCCCTTTTTTGTTCCAAGAGTTAGGCCTTTCATCAAATACAATACAACTTATTCATATAAAAATATATTAATAAGGGAAAAATTCAAGTTCACTATATCACTATGGAAAACATTTCACAAAAAATTACATAACACGTACCTTGGATCCTTAGTCCATGTTTTATCAACAAATGAAATAGTTAGGGGAATAGAGCCTCAGTCTGACTACCACAACCATGCATTATAGGGGTAGGGTTTAGATCCTCATTACAACTTAATCTATTGGTGTATATCAAAAGTCAGTACCCCAAACACCACCAAGCCATGCGCACATTCATATTTGGACATAACACATTTCCCAAACATAAATCACAATCATTTATCACATTTTTCATTTACAACAATAGTTCATTCACCACATAATCCATCATCAAGCATTAACCTATTTACACATTCTCATTCACATGTCATAACCCAATTATCCCAATTATCATTTACATGACTTAACCCCTCAACACAATTACACTTTTCCATCCATACCTCATTTAACCCTTTAACATTATACCAAATGCTCCACTACTATATGTTAACAAGTAGGCATAATTACCATTAGTTTCATTTCATAACCCAAGGTACATTTCAAAACATTTATCATGGCCTCTATGTCATAAAAATTCAATTCTACACTTAACATTTCAATTCCCATGTTCATGAAGTGGAACACCCCATTGGTGGCCCCTAACCTAATCTAAATTAACCCAAAATCATCCCATGGGGATCTTGATTGGTTAAATTAAAAATTTACCCCAAAAATTAATCATTTATATTGAGACAATGTAATATAAAAGGCAACAACACCAAGGAAAAACCACATACATATCAATAATCAATAAGACCATGGTATATAACATATAAACCAACAACCTTGGTTCCGAAGACAAACAATTTCTTAATATTATCATTTCACTCGAACAAAAATACCATTTAGAGCCTCAACTTAAGATACACTTGAAAAAGAGGGTTTTATGGAATCAAAATTAGAATAACAATTCCACAATCCTTAATTAAAAAAGGGGAAATATGGATTATTGGACTCCCCTGGAGCTTTGATCTTCACTCAATGGCTCTCCAAACAACTTTGAGACAATGGAAATCATCCATTGAGAATCATGCAATATTTGTATCTATCAATCTTACATCTAGAGGATAAATATGGGGAATCATTTTAGGTTTCTTAAAGCCCGAGAGGATAAAGTGGAAAATTCACCCACATTAATGAGGCACATGGTTAGGATGTATGGTTTTCTAAATAGTGTTCCAACCAAGAGCCACCATATGTCCAAGAGGGGGCGAGGCCACATTGTTCCTTGGGAATCCTGCATAGTTCAATAATCCGTATGGATTGGGTCTGTCCAATACTGCATGGTTTTGATCCTCCACATGAACTGTTTCACCAACCCTGCTCCACCTCTCCTAGAAAACACATGTACGGTGTATAGTTAATACTAACCATGTGCCAACTATGTGGCATGAATTGGATGGACTCATTTTCCCCTATTATGTGTCTCAAATCCCCATAACACCCTTGAGACACCTCACACACTCGGTCAACATCTCATTAACCAAAATAAAGAGTCTTAGAAAAAACTTTTAAACAAAGATGCACCTCATTATAATCATGGGATCTTATAACCTCCCCACCATATAATGTATCGTCCCCATGCTACACTCCCAATCAAAATAGAGCTTCCAAAGTAAATAGAACAGACCAATAGCCAAGAATATATGTCTCCCTCATTTAGGCCACTTCCAGAACATTACTATGCTTCCATAACACTCAAACCAAAGGCATGATCTTTCCCTATTAGAAATTCTCACTATGATCCACAAAATGTACAGGATGCTCCCCAAATGATGCATCAGCCTCAAGCTCAACAACATCAACATCAATTACACAAAAAAGTGTAAGGGGATACTTCTAAAGCATTATCACATAAAAATAATAATGAATTCCACTTATTTTTACAGAAGATAAAATTAGTATGACACCAGTATGATCCCCTCCACAATCACAAATTTCCCCACATACCCGGGCACCAACTTACCCTATTTCTGAATATAATAGCATTCCAATCATGGAGACACCTGATGAAACACATGATCACCCACCATAATCTAAATTGGTCAAAAACATTCATCCATATTTTAATTTATCCTTCTTTGATCTGTAGCCATACATTTCCGAATCAATTGAACATGTTCTGATGTATCTAGCCCAAGACTCAATCCCAAAAACTCTGATTCCCAAGCCTCCTTCCAACATAACAGATACCTACAGGGCCTACCGTAGAGTTCAACAAATGTTTGCATCTGAATTGCAGAATGGTTACTATTAATATAGGAAAAGTCAAAAATTTCCATGTACATATCCCTAAGATACCAAATTCTAGGATAGATTCTATCACCATGTACTCTTGTACCAGAATAGTACACTTTGACCACTTATATATCTTCAGGTAGAAATAAATACTCAAAAAAAAAAAAATTTGGGTACCAATTTCCTTTCGTAACCCCTAATATATTCATGATTTAAAACAGAGATCATGATCCAAAAATATAGTCTCCAGTACCCCATCAAACTAAAATATCTTTCAAACACACAAATCAACCAACTTTTCCACTATGAAGGTCTCTCATATAAGCATAACATATTCAATCTTGGTCAACCGATCCATGATTACCCAAATCACATCTTTATTCCGAGGAGTCCTCGGGAGGCCTAACAAAAAATCCATCATGATATAGTCTCTCTTCCATTATGGAATGGAAAACTGTTGCAAAAAACCACCATGTCACTAAAGCTCAGCCTTCACTTACTGAAAGGTGTAGCATCACATCATGAAAACATCGGTCTCTTTCTTCATCCCTGAACACAAATAATTCATATAAAGATCCAGATACATTTTTGTGAAACTACAATTTACTTCAAAATTTTAGGTACGTAAATCATGCATAAACTCTTTATAAATACAATTAGACACAACAAAATGACCAGGAACATAAAAGATCTCATCATTACCACCTATCTAGTTAGGAGGTGACTTCCCACCTTTAAGACATTCCCTCAAAACCAAAAAATAAGGATCCTCACAATACCTCTCCTTGAGCCAGATTAAAAGTGTGGAATCAATTTCCAAGGATTCAAGGGTCATATTTCAGTTTCAATCTGAATCCTCGAGTCGTTTATCAAAAAAAATCCATCATCCTCTACTTGGAACTAGATTTTTGTACTGCCTAGTTTTGAGTTTTTTAGCTCAAAGAATCTACCAAACTGTTCCCCTTTTGTGGTGTTTATACCTTCTTACAATCCAAAGACTGCTTGTACTCAACCCATCCTCACTGATTAAGATTAAAATCATGCTGATATTAGTTGTACATACGGATTTTATGATTGGTATACATAGTAAAAGTATCTCCCAAAAAATAATTCTTCCAACACTTTAAGGAATACACAACCATGGACAATTAAAGATCATGACTAAAGTAATTTTGTTCATGAGGCCTCAACTATCGTGAATCATAAGCCAAACCCGAACATTCTACATCAACACTTCCCCAAGAACAACACCAGATGCATCACAAAACAAGTTATAGTCTTTACCCATATTAGATAGGATCAAAATCGGTGCAGCATTCAACGAGTTCATTAACTCCTACAAATCATTCTCATATGGCCCATACCATTCATATTTTATTCTCTTATTGGTTAAACATAAAAATGGTGATAATAAATGGGTAAATTATTTGATCAACCTTCTATAATATCCCACTAAACATAGAAAACATCATATATTAAATACATTCTTAAGATGTTCCTAAGATATAACCACGTTCAGTTTCTCTAGGTCCACTAACAAACCTTCCTCAAAGATGATGTTACCCTATAAATTTACCTTGTCAATCCCGAAATGAAACTAGGACTGCTTGTCAAATTTATTATTATATCCTTGTGTAATAAGGATGATTTCAAGATTTTTGGAATTATAATCATGAGTCTTGTAGTACACCATGATGTCATCCACAAAATCTACTAAAACTAATCCAACTATGGGTGAATGACTATGTTCATCAGGTCCATAAACATTGGTGGAACATTGGTCCACCCAAACAACAATACAAAAATCTATTACAACCAATACATGATTATAAAATCAGTCCGTGGTATATCATAAAGTGTCACCCTCATCTGATGATACCCTGATCCCAAGTTAATCTTATAGAACATAGAATCACCTCTCAACTAGTCCGAGTGATCATAAATTTAGGAAATATGGAACCATTACTTAAATTTCATCTGATTTTTCATCCTATAATCGATGCATAATAATAATGATCCTTTAGCCTACTTGAAAACCAGAATTAGAGATCCCCAAGGTGACATACTTGAACGAATGAACCTTTTATTCACCAATTCAACAAGTTGAGTTTTATTTTATTGTAGTTCTTTTAGTTCTATTCTATATGGAGGGACTAAAATAGATTCTACTAAATGAATAAACTCAATTATAAACTCAAAATTACTCTTAAGAAGCATCCTTGAGGAGTCCTTAATAAAAACTTATTGAAATCAATCCACCATATGAGGAAACAGAAGTTTCTCTACTCCCACATCATCAAGAACAAGACAATCTATTTTGGTTGTAAGCTCAGCCAAGTACCGATAAAATTTCCCTTCCTAGCCTACCTGGATAATCCACTCTACCCAATGCACATAAGTGTCTCCCTCAACAGAACTGAACATTACAATGTGGTTGTAACAATTGAAGTGATCCTAATACAACACTTTCCAATCCATCTGAAAAATCCGATCAAAACCGAACATCTTCAACACAAAAAAGTTCCAAAGGATACAACAGCCACCATCCTCATGGGTACACTCCTTGCACTACCAGATATTTTCTTCTTGCACCACTAATGGAATATCAATCGACATCACCTCACACATATGTTCCACTGATTGACCCAATATACTCACAAATTGAGCATGTATAAAATAATTTGAGGCACCTATATCAAATAAATTACAATAAATCATAGAATCTATATGAATCATAGCATGAAATATCAATAGTTTGGCCTCACCACCTTGTAGTGAATTTAAAATAGAATTATGTTGACTTGACCCTCTACGTTGAGATCTAGTCTATGTTATTGGTGTTGTAATACCCTTTTGATTAGGATGCCCTTATCTTGGAACACCAAATCGACATACCCAACCAGTATGGATGATATGCTACAATTTCCTGCATGATATAGTGTAACAGACAACCTAACTAGACTTTACAGTAGCCTTGGTCCTCCATAATCACCCAACCAATGGGGTTTTCAATAGAACCTCTACACATTCCCCATAATTTTGTACCTTCAACACTCAACTGGTGGTTGGGGACACCAACTTCACATGTGTCCTGGCCTAACACACCAATATAAGACAAAAAAAATTCCACCTTGAGAGGTTGGTCCTATTATATAACTATTTTATCCACCACTATTCTAATGAATACAATCAAAATGGAACATCCTAGTATCATATGTTTCACAGGTAGATAGTTTAATTGGAACTTCTTGTACACCACTAGAATCCTCCTTTATTTTCTCATATAAAATAATGACTTGGTCCACCACTTCTACAATACTCTTCAAATGGAAGATATTAACTTGGTACTTAATCTCAAGTCTTGGTACATCCTGAAAACATATCATTAGAGCCTCCTCATCAACTTAAAATTATGGAACAAAGCATTGTATGTTGGTGATGTGTCCTGCATAATGCATCACTAACATAATCCCATGGGAAATCTCATAAACTATGAAACCTTCTCTTATCTCAAGGAATCTAGATATTAATGTTCCAGAAACATTTCCTAGGAATATTCCCATAACATAACTTCATCCTAATCAACCAATACTATAATATCCCACCATCTCTTTACTGGTTCTCACAACATGTAGGCTACCAACATCACTAAATTCTCCAGGGGAGTATCCAAGTGAACCAGAATCTTTTGGATATACTATATCTAGAACTAGGCTTCCTCAGGTCCACCCTATCCAAAAAATGTAAGAGGGTTCTGTAACTAAAACTCACTGATCAAGTCAAACATACTCATTACAAGCCTCCTAGGGTCTTGTAACATCATTTACATTAAGAAAAATGTTCTCATGGAACTACTCCTCTACTATGTTATCCTGAATCAAAAGGGTCTCATGCCCTGCCACTAGGGTAGCATTCTCGATGATATCATCTTATCTACCAACCAACACATGCCATCATGGTGGAATTTCTCTACAATCCCAAAGGCACATCTCAGAACACATAACAAATAGCATTGATAGTTTTTAAAAAACAGGGTTATCTACTAGCCCTGAGAAACCCATTCCCCATACACTATCACAATGGGCATATTCTCATATTGATTAGTACCCTTATCTATCCCTATCACGAGTCATGGTATAAATGGGGAAAACCAACTAACACTACCACATGTATTTTCATTAATCATTCTTTTATAACCAATTTCACTTTCAAAACATAAATCTTACTCTTTTAGGAACCTTTTAATCTTTACAACTTATTACAACCAAAATTTTTAAACCCATTTATAAATTTTCATTAGGCACTATTCTTCGACCATTCATTCACATTCTTTGAAATTACTCTATTTATTCTTCATTATTAGATTCCACTTCTTTAAAAATATTCAAGGAAAATAAAATGAATTATATCCTTCATGTCTCACACATCTTCTCCATGTGTACCTACCATGATACATTCCACCTATATCCCTAGGAGAATAAAATGTTTCTTGTATTCACAACCCTATTACACTTTGACCATGAGTAAAATAACATAAAACAGTAAAATCACACAACTAGTGCATCGAAAAAGGTGAAATTTCATCCAACCATAACAATAAACATCCAAAAGAACAATCCCACCATGTGTACTTGGTTTTTCCACATACATGGGTCAGCTACTATGATGCATGAGCTTATAATCAAGGCCCAAGACATCTTATTATCCCTTATACCTATCCCAAATTATGAAAAAACAAAAAATAAATGGCTTTGACATCAATTTTTAACATTCTTAACCTAGTAGCCACTGTATACGAAGCCCCAATCCATGTTTTCACCTAACCTAAGGCATGCCTCCCCGTACGCTAGAGGTTTCCAACTAATAGAGAGAGTCTAATGTGTTTTGTGAGTAGACTATATCATATTCATCATAATAATTCATAGTTGATAATAATAAGATATAAAGAAATTAAAATAACCAATAAACACGAATTACAAAGAATTTCCCAAAACCAAGTACAAGCACCCAACATAAGAGTAAATATGCTTTGTCATGTTCTGTAGTGCCTAGCGTATGGAAAACCCAAATTAAAGAGAAGGTTAAGAATCTAAAAAATTGTTCTTGACACCATGTCTATTACCCTCCTCCATTCATATTCTTTCCCCAATTAATCCATATATCATAGGGCCCTTTCCCTTTTCCTGACCTGCATCCATGATGTATTCTCAAGTACCTAATGGCTACCCAAGTAGGGTGTGAGTAAAAATCAGTAGGCTACCACCATTGGTGTGTACAAAACATACAATATTAGAAGATAGTATATTCCTATAAAAAATAAAAATAAAATATGAATAATAGGTAAACAATGTTCTAGTAGTTAACAAGATATACATTTTCCACATTCATTACTTGATCCTTGGGTTAGACCTTTAATCAAATACACTATGACCTATGCCGATAAACACCTATTACTAATGAGAAGAGTAAAATTATCTATGTCACTAGGATAAAATATTCACAAAAAAATACAACACAAATAACTTGGAGCCTCAGTCCAGGTAGTCTCATCAAATGCAACCACTAGGGACATAGAGCCTTAGTCTAACCCCTAACCCGTGTATTAGGGGGTCGGTTTTGAAGCTTCATTCCAACCTGACCTATGGGTGTATAACCTAATGTAAATACCCTATAAACAACCAATCCATGTGAACATTCATTTTTAATAATGACACATTTACCAAACAAAAGGCATAACCATTTAACAAATTCATCATTTACAACAATAGTTTATTCAACACCTAATCCATCATCATGAATTAACCCATTTATACATTATCATTTACATTTCTTAACCCAATTAGCCCATTTATCATTTAAATGCCATATCCTATCAACAAAATTAACCTTTTCTATTCATAATTCATTTAACCCATTAACATTGTTCCAAAATACCACTTATTCCATGTTAATAACTATACATAATTACCATTAGTTTTATTTCATAACCAATACTACATGTTAACACATTTACCATGGGATCGACATCATTAAAATTCAATTGTACCCATAAAATTTCAATTCAAATTTTCATGAATAAGAACACCCCATGTATGGCCCTTAACCTAGACAAAATAATCCTCAACGTATCCCATGGGGATTGTGAGGGGTTCAATTAAACATTTACCCAAAAAAATAAACATTTCTACCAAGGAAAACCAATGGAAAACACAATATAACCAAAAAATGGCATACACATAAATAATAAACAAGACTATGTGATATAACTTATAGAACACCTACCTTGGTTCAAAATATGAACTCTCACTTAACATTAGCATTTTATTTGAACTCGAATACCCTTCAATGTTCCAACTAATGTTCTACTGAAAAATATGGTTTTAGGTATTTGGAAGGAGAAGAGTAATTTACCATCCCTAACCTAGAAAAACCCAAAAATAAGAGTGTTATAATCACCAAAATTATTTATATTCACTAAATGGTCCCCTAAATAGCTTAGAAATAAGGGATATCGACCATTGGAAAGATTAGATGATTTTGGTCCACCACTATTGCAGTTAGATGAAGAATTGTTGTGAAAACTAGTTGATTTTTCTTAAATCATCAGAGGAAAAATGTTAAATTTTCCACACATTATTGAGTCAAATGGTTTGGATGCATGGTTTTAAAAACCATGTGCCACCCTCTTTCCAAGAGGGGGAACAGGGTTCACAGTTTCTATAGAATACCACATGGGTTGAAAAACCATGTGGTAACCGTGTGGATGGGCTCTGTCCAATACTAAATTTCAATGCTTCTTCCCATGCATAGTTTTAGAAAATTTGCTCCACCTCTCCAGAAAATAATAGTCATGGTGCATGATTACCATTAACCAAGTTCCAACCATGAGAAATGTAATAAATGGCCCCATTATCCCATCATTCATGTCTAGAATCCCCAGAAAACCCCAATACTCTTCTTACCCTCGATAAACATCTCATTAACTGAAATAAAGAGACTTGATAAAAAAATTAAATAAGGATGTACCTCATTCAAATTCTTGGATCTTATACCTATGATCCATAAAACAATTCCAAATACCATGCAGAAAAAACCATTAGGGAGGTAGATACCTAGATTCTTACCCATAAAGATCTACAATTAATTCCAAGGAACCATACAGTAGATACCCTTAGAATTATAAAATCACAAAATCCATCATCCTAAAATTCACATCATAGGGGCCATGGCCATACTGTAAGGCCACTCACTTGAGACTACACCATTCAATAACCGAATGGAAGACATTGAAATACTCATACTATAGTTGAAAATATATCTCTAATTTCACTTCTAATCATCCAAACTTTCCCAAACACATCCAATCACCTGAAAAAAAACACTCTAGAAAAGCTGAGCCCTTACATTAGACACCTCTAAAAAATATTCTCTTTAATAATTTAAACCAAAAACCACGAAGAAAAAAAGGGTATGTAAAACAACAACCCCATGAAAGTACTATTAGGGGTATCATTATAAAAATATTTAAACCAACACATTATAGAAACAAGGCACCAAAAGCACAACATTATTAATTATCTCATAAATCAACATGGTCCATACATTCCATCTAAAAAAATAAAAAATTGAATAACTAGGAATACCATGTGTGCATCCATGAATCAAACTCATAAGTAATATAACCCAATGCACCATGATACCCTAAGATATGAACACAATTAAAAGATTTCAAGTGCACCATTCTCTCCTGATAGTCATGTATCTCAACAGGTTTTCCTAGAAGGTGGAATCACCTTTAACTTCCAGATATCCATAGTTAATTACATGGGAATCATCATTAAGATACCTATAAAATGATAAAACAAAATATATTTAATGTATATTATTCATTTTTAGGGAAAGTACTAATTGATAAATAATAAATCCAATATGTGCCAAAAGATCAAGAGGTTTAAAAACCATGGAGAGATCTTACAACCACAAATGAACGTTCTCTTCCAATGATGAGTAGAAATATTCAAGAACACATGATCTAAAAAAATGAAATTTGAAGGCCTCATCCTATGATTACTATAGAAATTTTAGAAATACTTCACTACCTTCATTTACTTAGGAATCACCTATACCTTCATTGTTGTGCTCTGATCCAATTTTGGTATGACAATCACTAACTCCCCAACCTCAGTTAAATATAATATTGATCTACAAGGTCTTCCATACAAAAAAATGAATAGTTCCATTATAATGGTCGATTGATATATTTTATTGTAATAGAACACCACTAAGGGAATGTTACTGACCCACAAACCTCTAAAATCATGAATTCATGCACATAACATGTATTCCAATGTTGATTTAATCAACTCTAGATAACGATGCATCAATGTGTGAAATGTTATTATAACCTATATTTGATAACCATAAACATAATGGAAATCCCTATATTACCTATAGGTAAAATTAGGATCATGATCAGATACATCTATTTTTAAAAACCAATGGAGTATCAACACCACCTCTAGGTATATGTTTGATAAAACATCCAATGTACATGACTGCTTAATAATTAAGAAATGAGTTGAATCCATTAAATTATCTATAATCACCCATATATCATAATCTCCTCAATTGGATTTATGAAAACATATGATGAAGACCCTTGATATTTCCTCCAACTTCTACTAAGGTAATATCAAGTGGATGAATCAATCCACCAAGAACATAAGGCTCAACCTTCACCTTCTAGAATAAAAATCATTATGGAAAAGACTCTACAACCAATCTTATTATATTAGGACAACAAAATTAAATTCAAAAGTCATGATATATCCTAGACACACTAGGATATACCTGCTAGGGTAAATTGTGAAACCTATATAGAAAAACCTCATGCATTGTTAAAGGAATGAAAATCCTCCCATAAAATAACACTATATTTTGATCATCCGTTGACCATACTTTAGGGGAATCATTACAAAAACCTCAATCTCACAAAACCACCACCTCAAAATCCCCATACTAGGATTCCTATACCTACTACACCTAATATTATTGCACCATCATCTGATAAAGATATCATCTACAATCAACTACTCCAATATCAAAGTGCATCACTAAAATCTCCCCCCAACACTCTCCAACCATTACTATAATCACAAAAAACATCTGAATTGATACACTTGTTTAAGTTATTATACATAAAATTATATTTATCTGACATATACGAAATATAAAAGTCATAATAATGCAAGAATTCAAGACACCATCACCATTTCAAATTAAAATCACAATAGGATATGATGAACCTCATTCTTTTTGATAGATTTGTACCAATAATGATCACTAATGAGGTAATGTCGCCAAATATTAAGATAAAACACAACCATAATAATATCAAGATCATTTTTGTAATATTTACATTAATGAGGTTATGAATTCTAAGACCCATAAGAGAAAAATGCTCTAAGCTATTTCAAAACACCACCCAATCAAGGATAAAAAGTGTCACAATAAACCGAAATAAAAAATAATTTATTTTGAAAATGAGGAACCAAATCAATAACTAGATTCTACTTCAAATTATCTAATGTATCCTAAAACTAATTAGTATTTATAGAAGTTTGGTTTTTTTGGTCAAACCTATTAGTGGTTCTACAATTTGACAAAATTTTGATATGAACCAATTATAATTTACTACAATACGAAAGAAATTATTTCACATATTCAATATTCATAGGAATCACCAAAGAAAAAAATAAATCAAAATTTTAAGGATCGATGGATACTATATGATGAGATATGATGTTACCTAAGTAATAAACCTCATGGGTCCAAAACATACACCTAGATAGCTTCCCAAATATCCAATTACATTAAAGGAATTCCAAAAGTATCTTGTAAATACATTTCATTCTCCTCCCCTGATTCAAAAATCTCTAATATTCCATCAATAAATACCAGATAAAATTAATCCACAAATTCAAGACACACTGAATTGATCAATCACATAAACACTACTAGATCATTCTTAACATTTAATTATAGTTAAATTAACTCATAATTTATATAATGACAATATTATATAATATTAAAAATATCCTCATCCATGACCTTCATATGATAATATATTTACTATAAGTCGATCTTCTAGAACCATTTATCTCTCAGCATCTGATAAAGTGAATCATTATTCCATAAAATAGAATATTGGTTCTTTATTATCACCTGGTACAAGTGATGATGATCACTGAAAAATCACTAAATATAATATACTTTCCTCATAAATAGAACTGGATCATCTGAAGGGGATGCACTGGGATGAATAATACCTTTCTATAGAATAAAATCAATCTAAATAAGAAAATAATTTAATGAAAAAGTTTCCATCTAATACAGGGAGATCAATATCAACATGACACCTAGTTAGAACTCTATCCCATACCCTATCTCATATCACGGGGGTAGGGTCTCAACCACCTCATGAAATAAAATAAGGTATTAATTTAACACCCTTGGAAACACCACTAGATGATCATCTATAAAACTCAGAATTAACCAGACCATCATTTAAGAAAGAAACTCATCATTCCTCATTCTCATCCAAGGATATCTCTCTCCAATAAACATGAAACTCTACTAACCACATCATATAATATAACAAGACACATGAATAAATCAAAAATCCATTTCACCAAATACAACAAGTCTATACCGATGATCATTATTCATGTATATATCTGTAAACATAAAAAATTTATATAGTAGTAATTTCCTCCTAACATCAACTCATAATCTCAGAAAACATCACACTAGCTAGCTTGAACTTCAATTGGAATAGTCAACACAATGGGTCCAAAAAATCCCTCCACATAAATTCTCAAATCATGAACTAATTAATGTTCAATAAAGGATTTTTTAGATCTTTAATGAAATAAATAATATAAAAAAATAGAATCTATGTATATATTATGTAGTATGATATTTGGATTTATTGGTGATTGAAAATTGAATGTATGCATCTGAACACATCCATATCCATGAAATCTCTAGCCCTGATGAATACCACCTCTATGGATGTACAATTTATTATTCCCCTACGGATGATGGGAATCCATGATATGTCTTTTGCTTATATTGTCTCATCCTTACTTATCAAAACCTAGAGAACCCTATTACTGCTGTGTTAGAGAATAATGCTACAATGATTAAATATGAAGTGGGATTATAACCCCATTATCACTAATAAGGTTGGTTTGGAACTCAATTAATTGATGAAAAAATAACTATGTGAGAAAAAAACCATTCTTGATCTATTATTAGGGTTTCAGGTGCTGACATCGCTAGTGAAACATGATGAAAATGGCTTTAGTGGACACCATGATGTCCAAGGCTTCAACGGACTAAGAAAATGAGAACTTCTAGACCTATATTTACTTTATAAATATTCTTAACTACGCCCTCACATGATTTTCATGTCCAATATATCATTATAATTATGATTACTTAATTCACCAGCAACTCAAGATAAATCGACTATTTGAAGGGGTTGAACTATCACTGTATCATTGAATATAAATTCTTATCAAAATGGATCTCCCTATCCTCCTCATCTACAAAAAGTATTAAAGAATAAAAAAGTAGGTTCTTGAAATAAATTATGAAATATTTAACATTGTAGATCCTCTAGTGAATATTAATAATCCCTTGTTGTCAATCAACCTTAACAGTTGAAGAATGAAACTCTGTCTAAAATAATTATAAAAATTCTCCTATAAAATATTAGAATCCATTCAATACCTGAGGAATAAAAACAACCATGAATTAGAATATCCATATAGTATATTGATAGCTAATAGAATCAAGTACTCCCTTTGAGCATGGATCACAGTAAATATATACTCGAAATTCTCGCACTAAGCTTGATTTTCATGATATGAAACACAACCATCTTACTTTTGAAAACATTCGAGATTAAACTCCCAAATCATCTTCCTCCAAGAATCATCATCATCGTTTATCTTAATTCTATAGGGATATTCTATTATATAAAACTAATAATTTTCGACACAAACAAGTCTGTGACATCAATTTGGATACATACCAACAATATAACAAATTTTAAGGACTCCCTAAACCTATAATATGGAATTATTATGCGTAATTAACTATGAATAAACTTTATTACCATTGTCTATCAAATTAAAATAGAATCCCAAAAAACATCATGCATGATCATTACATAGGTATATACCCAATAAAAGTATAAATTCATTTAACATGTTCAATAAACTTTTGTTCCTTGCACCGGATCACTGAGGGTCCCAAATTCGTATGTCTTAGATGGTATCCATCACTTAGTAAAGTGATTTTTCTTGATGATACTATTTACCTTCCAACCCATGAAATCCTCAATATTTACAATCCCCATGATTTATCAAATATATCTACCCAATATTTTATACCGCTATATCATAAACCTCCTCCATTAGTATCCCTCTCGGGCTAGTTGTAATAATAGGGATGATCCCCAAAGCTTTCCTTCAATAAGCCATAGGTTATTGACTATCATCAGGGTATAAAATTCATAAATGGGAAGAATTACCCTCAATAAATAAATAAAATACAAGAGATACGATCCACCAAAAAACATTATAACAAAAATAAATATCCAAACCCAACACAAGTAATGGAATACAAAGTAGAAATGAATGAAAATACAATGGACAAAACCTAGTGAGTGATGTAAAACTCTTGCAACTCTTGGATAACTGCATGAGTAATTAACAACCAATTAGATAAAAAAACAACACCTATAGACCTAGAGAATAGTATATATATGTGTGTGTGTGTGTTGGGTGGGGATGAACATACATGTATTCTCAATAGGATCCTCCCTAAAATGTCTCGTGAAAACATGAAAGTGGTATACTACTGGCCAATGAGTAAACAAAGTAAATCATCTTTTCACTTAAGAAGGTAAAACAATATCTCATCCTCACCAAGGCTCATTCAACACATCACAAATTAAAGTAATTAATTATATATCAAAATAATATATATAATTATATATATATATATAATAAAGGTACCCTTAATTCACCTCCCTTCTAGTTTTTCACTCTCACACTCGAATGCCAACAGTCTTGTGCTTTAATAACATGTATAAGTATTCTTTCCCACATGAGAAACCATATAAAAACCATATCATCATCTAGTCATACACCCCATGTACAAATATATCCACCAAGTATCATCTCATCCATAAACAAGATTATGTGAATTTTAAATCCGTCACAACCTATGCATTATATGATATACCTCAATCCAACACAATATGTGAGCCTATGGTGACTGTAGTCACTATTTCCAAAATACAAGTATATGATATAAAATTGACGTAAATGTATGATAAAACAAAGTACCTTCATATAATTTGTGATAACAAACACTTTACCGTAAGCCATCATAACCTAGGTATACATACACATCATGGTAAGGCTAAAGAGAGATCAGGGAAGTAAGAGTAGCGAACCATCTATTCCCTCACCAGCATGGATATTAGGGAATCACATAGAACCTAAACCATTTGGGCCTTAGTTTTCCTCCCAACATAGATAGGGTATAATGTTACATTCTTAAAACATAATCAATTGTATATCACATAACCAGACTAGGGGAAATAACCTAGTCATAAAATCAATTTTTAACTGTCATCCCACTCAATAATCAGCTACCTATACCAAGGTTTAATAATATTTATCTCTTACAAACACAAACAAAATAATCATGATTCAATATAATTAATCATTTATCATTTTTATAGTATAAAAACTAGTTATTTAACACATCATAAATTCTACTTTAATCATTTTAATCATCCAAGAAAAACAACTTTTACAATTCATTTTTCTATTAAATATTTCAATTCTATTCACATAGTGAATTTATCTTATCAAATGATACATCCATAAATTTTGATATCATTAATTCTATAAACACTAATTTTCATTAATTTATTTATAATCCAGTCTCCATTTAATAATACATGTATTCTATGACTAAATCCGAAATATATCAATAAATATTTCCTCACAATGCATAGTATAAATAAAATAGGTAGTTGGACATCACAATAAAAAATCATCAATAAAAATTAGCAATCATGTAGTAAAAAATAAAAAAATATCCAATATTATCTCTCAAATCATACTAACTAACCAATCAAAAACCTACCCCAAAAATTTTGTAATTTGGAAATCCCATCGCCCAACATGTGCTATCCATCTCATCTCACTTTCACAATCACAAAACCACTTACATAAATGAAAAAACTAGCTGATCTAACACATAATATCACAACCATACCAGATTAAGAAGGAAAAATTTTGTGAGATCTACCATATTATGTTATAAACCTATTAGTGAAATATATTTATAATAAGAAAAATGTAGGGGAGAAATAAGGTAATAACACCAAGGAAAAAAATATGCATGAAATTTAATTATTATAGTACCCCCAAACTATTTAGTTATATAAATAAAAATTTTTCATTACCTTATTGGATTAACCAGTTCATTATGAGTAGGTTTTAGAAATAAAATAAATTTAATCATTATCAACTAATAATAGAGACAATAACCAATAAAAATGGTCAAGAAACACTTCTAAATTAAACAACTTTCAAAGAATAAAGATAATTAAATTCATATTCCTCATCACCAATTAATTAATCTTACCATATTTACTCTTCTTATCCAATTTTAACAAGTAAAATATAATATAAAATAACAAAAATATTAAATATTTTAAAAACACTATATATTAAATATTAATTGGTATCCACTAAACATAACCTAAACCATAGGAGATCATAACACCCCTTCCAAAATTAGTATTTTCTTATTCTTTTAGATATTTATCTTCATTAGGAAAATTATAAACTTTACCCAAATAATATAAAGAAAGTAAATTCCTTGTGAATTGTTAAATAAAGGGAGGAAATGAATCCCCAACACCAACATGAAGCTGTTAACATTATTGAATAATAATTGAAACAAAAACAGCAATCTCCTATCACCTATCCAATGAGTAACCCAAAATCCCTAAATATATCATTCCATAAAAAATAATTCATCAATCCTTGATAAAAAGACAAAACACCAAATCAAATTTGATTTATATAACATAGAAATAATAAATGAATGAGATAAAAAACGAATAGGAATATGGTAAAAAACCTTAAATGACCCACGAATCAATCTATATAATTTTTAAGAAAAGGGATATAAATAAGATCCAAATGTTTCTAAAAGGGTTCGTTTGTAAAGATAGGGTTCTTAAGAAGATGGAAGAAATAGGAGAAAATAGAAATTGCTTATGAATTTTTACAGGCTAGATAAAACATAATTCCAAAACCCAATATCCTAGAACATGCTTCAATGGTTAGATCTTTCTACCAAACCACAGTGCCACAATGGTGGCCATGCTGCAATGTTCTTTTAAAATCCACCCTTTATAATTTATTAAAAAAATCTCTATGTATCTCCCTATTTATAAAATTCATTGAGAAACCAATTCTATATTTCACATCCCAATCTACCAAGGATTTGTCCAAAATTAAAACATATAGAAAGTGACACATTTAATCTAGATCCAATTGGCCAGGTGATAGGAACTAGCACTGATTAAGTATATCACATATATCAAATTCCTTATCCTAATAAATCTATACACATACACATGAATATTCTTACACACTAGATTAATAATGAAAGTAAAAGACTTGAATAATTAATTCATGCACATCCTCTAATATCCCATAAACTTGATTTAAAATACAATGCCAATAAGAAAAGGGAAAAATTGAGGATTTGAGACTAACAATTGTCTAACCCAAAAATAGACGTAAAATAATTAAAACATTTACCAACTATTCATATAACATTACTATTATTATAGACACCAAATTCAACTAAGAAAACCCCACTTAGTGTCCCCTAGCTCTCCATCAAATATCCTATCATCTAGAATATACAACACAGGTATGGGTAGATACCATGTAGGGGTAGTTATATACATACAAAATATGAAACATTAAATTTACATAGAAGTGATACATGAAAAGAAATATAGTCATTTTGAAACCATAACCATGATGGAAAATGAATGGTTAAACCCAGATATTATCATAGAATGATTCACACCCTATGTATAATATAAAACTCATATCCATCAATATAGCTCCACAATTTCTACATCTATAAAGTTAAAATAAAACTATAATGTCTCATCCTCATATGATATCAGAAGATCCATGACCCATCAATATAGATGAAGTAAAAACTTTATTGGTGGATAATTTTCCTTCCTGACCCTTATGGATTGGTGAAATTATATTCTATTGATAGATAATTCTTACCCAATACATATAAATGAAATGATGACTCAATTTTATTATGTAAGTAGAGGATACCTACCTCATCTCATGTGGTGAAAATAACTATTAACCAAGGGAAGCTTAGTTCCAATGTGTGAGATATGAACTCTACATTGAAATAATAAAGGGAAAAATACACATGTGGTTAATGCATTATAGGTACAAGGAAGGTATATAGTGTTTCCTAAGCGTACACGAAATGTAAATTCCATGGGGTACTCAATGTGTACCTTTTCTACCTAAGCAATATACCTCCCACAGTACATGGGGTGTAACCCAACACACAGGGAATGTGGGACCACACAGGTCTCTAATTGTGTACTCCTAATACATTCTTACCATGATGGGTCGAGGTCACATAATGGGTGGATATGTCACATGACCATGTGAAATTTAATTCTTGGTGAAACCCTAACACCACATAAAAGAGGCTACATGATTAGTGTTTTTACAGAACACGTAGTGTGTAGTTGTAAAATTTAAGATTCTAAAATCTATGATTAATCTTATGATTTAATCATCCCTTCCAAAAATTTATCCATAAAATCAATTTAATATTCTAAAAAATGAGTTATCCATTATCAGTGATCGGTTGTATGTAAGATTCTAGCCATGATTTATTAGAAAATTTAACTATTGAACTATTCATTCAAAGATTCACCATCTCAGGCACCATGAAGTTCTTGGTCTATATTATTCATTCCCTCTTTAGATACACATCAACAACATAAACCCTTCATCATGTCATAATCCATCATTCTAAATTTCAAATAATGATATACCTAATCCATTATCAATTACATAATCAATTTGGATTCCCTAAATAGGTTAAACCACTTTCAAAATTAATACTTGTGATAACCTCTACTATAATAGAAGGATAAATTCCTAATGTAAAAAAAGTTATAAATGAACAATAGAAATTTTCTATTTGGACACCATTCTTTAGATGAATATGAGTAGATGGAGTGAAACAAGAATAAAATAATAAATTCAAAATCAGTATTTTTTAAAAATAAAATTATCACTATAGGTAATGATTTATTTCTTATTATATTATATTTTGTAATTAATATATAATTGTAAAAAAATTAAAATAGATTTGAAATCCAAAAAATGAATTCCATACCTAAAGAATGGTGGAATAATTAGTGAAGAACACATTAAATATCAATGTCATTGAATAGTCTACTGTGTAAATCCTTCACTCCACATATATATATGATGAAATTATGATGAGGGGAGACTCACAACAACATCATCCATGATTACTTAATCCCATGACACCATCCAATTTGAATTCCCACCAGGTTCTCTCTCTAGAATATATAAGGTTATGTAAATAACCCTAAAATTGATCTATAAAATATATTAAATATATTTTTCCTTGTTTTATGAATTTAATTACAAAAATTAATTAATTATATTAATTTGTTTTATCTATTTTCCGTCCGTGACATCACAACGAACAAATTCCCAATAAAAACATACCTTATAAAACACTATGGGTAAAACCCATGTTTCAAATTAGATAGTGATATTGGTTTCCCCATAAATGACTCTAATTTTAGGATATTTCATTTAATATGCATAAAAATAATAAATAAATAAATAAATTTAGTATTCAACAGCATGGTTTAAAAAATCCCTGATAAACACACCATCTCCAAACTAAATTTTGAGAGAATTTATGAATATTTTCCAAGGTCTAAACCCCAGAAACATGATTTCTAAATTCTACAGAAAATTATATATTTCATTCCCAAATGAGTAAGTCACTCAAAAAATTAATGGTAACTATATCAAATATAGTTCTCATGATCTCATGAGATATCATAGAGTTTCCCATGCTTCAACCTGACATACTCTGGGGAAATTACATTACCTTGGAGGATCCCCTAATGTCGATCATTAATTTACAACATGTTATCCAAAATATTTCCTCCATCTTCAATGTTCAACTCACCCCATTCAATAACATGCATCAGGTCATACTGGTATCTCCTAAACTATGAAACATAATAGATGGTGTGGGCCTGATATAGCTATGGGGTAGAGATAGGTGGTGTGAATCTTTCCCATCCTATGAATAATCTAATGTAGAATGATGTACCTGAAAGATAACATTCCACCTAATCCAAATATCTATAAGTTGTGTGGAAGGGATACATCTAGAAACACACGATGACCCCCATCAAACTCCAAGGCCCTTTTTGGAATGTCTTTATGGTTATTCAGATAGCTATGTGTTATCCTCATTAATTCCTAAATTATATACACCTTATTAATCACACCCTATATCGACTCTAGTCCCATGAGTGTTGGCTCTGCCAACTCAAGCCATCATAATGATAACTTATACAGTCACTCAAAACGGCACTCAAACAATGCCATTCTAATCATGGAGTTATTGCAGTTTTTATATGAAGACTACACCATTTGAAAATCCCCCCCCCCAAATCCTCCTAAAATATAAAACACAAGCACTTGAAATATCCTACATGACCTGAATGGTATTATCAATCTAGATATTAGTCTGTGGGTGGAAATAATTACTCAAAAGTAACAGATTCCTTAAATCCTCCTGCAAACCCATCCATAAAAATGATGTTAATCGGTAATCACAATCACTGAAAATCATAAAGGGTATTTCCAGAAGTTGGAAGATATCTTACATATACATGTATCTATGATTTCCAAAAAAACACATCTTTGGGATGGTGAGAAAGTTGAAAGATTTGGTGAGTCAATCGAAAATCACCTATATAGTTTCATGAAAACACACTTATCATGGAATTATTGACACTAAATCATTGAGATATTATCCCATTTATATTACAAAACCATAAGATATTTAATCAATCCATTTAGAACCTAATTCATAGACTTTACCTACTAATAGGTAAGGTATCAAGAGATGAACCCTTAAGTACACTTCTTTATCACTAGCCATAAAAATTGCAGTCAAAGATCCTAGAATATATTCACCACACCAGGGTGTACTGCTATGGGAGATGTATGGAAATATCTTAGAAACTCCTTATAAAGTGTGATTGAAAATGTATTCCTCCATATAAAAGGGATTAAAAGATCACTACTTCTCTAAAATCCATTAGGATCATGCCCTCGGAATATATGATCACATGATACCTCATATAAACCTTCACCAAGTTGTTCTTCCCTTACATACTAGAATAACTGAGGGGCCACATCCATGGATATAAGGTATGATGCACCTACACTATTTGAAAAATATAACTACAATGAGGTCCTCTACTATGATGCCTAACATTAAAACTTATAATAGGACATCCAACTAGGAGGATCATCCACTACATTCCCCTTTCTAGAAGTATAGTCTATATTAAAGTCACAATCCTATAAGAAATCTATCCACAACCTATGTCTCAGGTTGATATCTTCTATATAAACATATACATGACTGTATCATGGTTATAATAAACAAAAAACAATAACCATGAAGTTAGTGTCCCCAGGTCATCAAGGATAACACTAAAACTGCTAAATCCAAGTCATGGGTTGTGTGGTTATGCTAATAGGGTCTCAGCTTCCTAGATCCATATGCGATCATTGTCTACCTAAAAATCAAAATGTACCCGATATCATCTCTAAAGACATTGGAAAACACTATATACTCAAACCCATATTCTAGAAACCTCAAAACCAAAGTCCTCATCAACCTCGACCACAACTCCTCAAAGGGTAACTATAACTTCATGGACTAGATAAAAGGATTCCCCTTTTAGGTTCAGGTAATAAAATGTGTCACAATAAAAGATAAGTATGAGATTAATCTACAATAATAAAAATTGATCCTAATAAAGATCTATACACATTCTATACTGTTGGGTGGCTCTTAAGAAATTTCTACCTCAGTCTCTAGTAGATCTATAGCCACACACTCATTTGAGATAACCTTTCATAGAAATTAGACCTCTCTAATCTATAACATATAATTCATGAGTTTTCCACATAAAAGATTCTCTCAATGTATTTATAAGAGCATTCAAAAATGATCTTCATGCTCCATCTCTAACACTAGGTAAATGAGATTTTCCTCAATAATGTCTGCTATGAACTGATTATGGAAATATTGTAATATACCATTCAAGAGACCTATAAAAACAATTGGGGAATTGATCATACCAAAGGGAATCACTAGGTACTAATAGTGACAATTGGGACATCATAATATCATTTTATTTATTTCCTTCTTATATAACCACAATTAATGATAATCTAAACTGTGGTTAATCATCAAGAACTACCTATCCCCTTTTACATGATTCAAGAGTTTTTCAATCCTTATAATTTGATAAATATTATTAATGGTTACCTAGTTCATGTGATAGTAACACATGTGCAACCTTATGCTACCATCCACCTTCCAAAGGAAAAATATTGGACCAACTTAGGGAGACATAATAGGTAAGATAAATCATTTCCCCTAAAATTACTCCAACTACATCCTAACCTCTCAAATATCTATGGGATCTATCCAGTAGGAAACAAAAGATATTAAAATTATACTTGGATACTATTCAATATAGATTTTTACTTCCCACCTAAGAGGAATCACTTTTACATCCACAGAAATGACACCAACGTACACCCCTACTAAAAGGAATCAAATATCCACTGAGTTTGTTGTAGCAAATGTCATGTTATCCAACTGATGAGAAATTGGAAAACCAATCATGTGTATGATCCTAACCTACTATGTATGAAATTACATATCATATGTGATGTAAAATCTTGACCCATATTTCTGGGTCTAATAAATCCTTCGATGGAAAAAACCAATATATGTATGGACAATGGATAACCATTATGTGATAATAATGAAATCATATAGTCTTATCACAGCCATAAAATGGCCCAAATAGAAACTGTTACCAATAAGTGCTAGGTCACACTATTGATAGAGGAGTGTTATTACATAATACCCTCTAGTAGAAGTGTATATCTGTAAGGATCATGCTATGAGATCTGCAGGAATATCTAATTCTCTACGAGGGGTAATTGTAAAAATGAATTTTTCATGATCTTGTTTATTAAAACTAAATATAATTAGATAATGCATATATATCATGACATATCAAGTAGGGAGACTCAAGGTCATAATCCTCAACTATAGGAAGTTTAATGAATCCTTATCCACAAGCACCCTAAGATAGATAGGAACCACCTGTTGGTGGGTGTGGAAGTATTAGATCATAACATCAACCACCCCTACATCTCTACGGGCCCCTCCACCTTGACTGCCTCCATGTGGCGCCTCTTAATCATTCTACTACCTATTCCATGGAGGCCCTTATATTATGTATATATCTACTATCACACGATGTGTTGGGTAGTCATGAATGATATGACCTCAACAATCACAGGAAAAGTATTGAATCTACAAAAAATGACTGAAAATCATAGAAAAGTCCTTAGATACATACCCTCTAGCATGATACTATATGTGCCAAAAATATAAGTGTCGTGAGCTCAAAGCTTGATGATGTCCACCAACTACTGATGAATTTTCTCCTATGTGATTTCTAGTAGCACTTGCTGGAAATGAGTACTCTACAAAAATTCTCTCTACCACCAAGGCATTCTCCAACACCTATACATAAGTAGGGATATAATGGGACATGACCCTTGAATATATATCTCTTCATAGTCTACTCTCAAATTCACTCCCCTAAAATTTTCTTCATAAAAAATGTTCTAAGAGTATTGGTTGAGGTCAATAAACCTTGATAGAAACCCACCCACTAATATACTACCCTACTTATGATCATGAACCTTTTAGATTCATACTGATCATAGAGTCACCAATAAATATTCCTAAAATAGTTTCTTGAACTCAATCTAGGTATATTTCTACTAATGATGGGTCTACATAATCAATCTCCACCAAATATTTACCTATCCTGTGGAAGGATCAACATGAATATCAACATTTTATATGAATGAGTCCATATAATATGGTATACTAAGAAAATTGAATCTAATAAATCCGCTACTGAATGTGGTTTCTAGTCACCCTAGAACCAAGATGGTCTCTACAACTGACACTCATGAAGCACTCTTAAACTATTCATGTCATTACCCTTACATGTTAGAATGGTCTATGATCCAGTATATTGTAAAAAATTGGCCACAATGCTAGATATATGCTATCTTTTCTTTCGATATGTGGAAGTGTTTATTGCATTACACTAGGAGGGAACACCTCATGAATGGGCCCTTGAATTATGGCCTTATTTTTGAGATGATCATCATCATTAACCATCCAAAGAATCTTATATGGATGTTCATGTAGAGGAATCAAAAAATAGTTATGATATTCAAGGATAAAATAACATATATGGGGGTATGACTTAAGAATGATATTGATACCACTATTCATTCATATATGATGCATGTACCATTATATTCTTAGCAAGTAGTGTCTCAATGTACCAATTTATAAAAAATTATCAAACTCATATTGAGTGGATACATCAACTGCCACAAAATCACTAGAATATATGGCCTAAGAGAAAAATTGAGACACTTAAAGAATATTTCTAAAAATCGTAAACAAACCCTCACAACTATTATAACTCCAATGTTAATCCAAGGAAAACCCAAACCCCCTTGACACTACTATAAAACATATAGACCAACCAAGACCCCACTAGGGCTGGTGAAATGTTAGATGTGATACCAGAATCCTACCTATAATAGGCCATAGGATGATGACTAGAACCGAGTATGTATATCACATATATGGGAGGGCTCAGACTAATTCAACTATACACATGAACATGAATCTCTATTCACATAATCGTAATGAGTAATGAAAAAAAATTGGAATATAAAATGATTTCACAACCTCTAATATCCCAAATCAGAGTTTGAAAATACAAAATCAAATAAAATTTGAAAAAATACAAGCCCAAAAACTAGAAAGAAATTTCAAACTAAAAAGAGATGGAAAACAATAAAATGAAACCACCAATCTACCAATAGTACTACTATCATCGCCACCAAATTCCAATCAACACTTCCAAATCAAGGCGACCCTCTGTGACAACTGGGCCCTGCCCACCAGTTGCCCCACAGTCACGTAGGCCCCACCCTAGGTCCCACCCACGTGCTCAAATGGGTCATCTGACTAATGAAAGTCCCCACAGGCCAACACATGTCCTTTCCAGTGTGTTTTTTCCTCACTCACACCCATCCTGGGAAAATTCCCATAAGTTCACCCATCCTGATCACTACCCCAGGCCAAGAATGCTTAACTGTTGAGTTCTAATCAGACAGGCTCCCGAAAAGAAAGGTGCACCTTGTTGGAATGAGTCATATCATTTAGTCATGACCCTCTGTGACAACTGGGACCCACCCACCAGTTGCCCCACAGGAACGTGGGCCCCACCAAAGGACCCACCCATGTGCTCAAACGGGTCATCTGACTAATGACAGTCCCCACAGGCCAACACATGTCCTCTCCAGTGTGCTTTGTCCTCACTCACACCCATCCTGGAAAACATCCCAAAAGGTCACCCATTCTGATCACTACTCCAGGCCAAGCATGCTTAACTGTTCAGTTCTAATCAGACAGGCTCCCGAAAAAAGAAGGTGTACCTTGTTGACAAGAGTAATATCATTTATTCAATTAACCCTTTATCATTTGGGGTGTTACAATCACCCCCCCAACTTAGAGCATAAAGTCCTCTTTGTGGGACCTACATCTCAACTCAGGCAGTGCACCACACTTAAGGCTGGGTACCACCTCTGATACCAAATGTGACAACTAGGCCCTACCCACTAGTTTCCCTGCAGGCACGTGAGCCCCACCCTAGGTCCCACACACATGCTCGAATGGGTCATCTGACAAATGGCAGTCCCCACAGGCCAACACATGTCCTTTCCAGTGTGCTTTGTCCTCACTCACACCCATCCTAGGGAACATTCTAGAAGGACACTCATCCTGATCACTTCTCCAGGCCAAGAACACTTAACTGTTGATTTCTAATCAGATAGGCTCCCAAAAAGGAAGGTTCACCTTGTTGAAATGAGTCATATCATTTGGTAATTTAACCCTTAATCATTTGGGGGTGTTACAATCACCCCCCATTTAGAGCACAACTACCCCTTTGTGGGCCCTACATCTCAACCCAGGTAGTGCACCACACTTAAGGTTGGGTACCACCTCTGATACCAAATGTGACAACTGGGGCCTGCCCACTAGTTTCCCTGAAGGCATGTAGGCCTCCACCCTATGTCCCTCCCACGTGCTCGAATGGGTCATCTGACTAATGACATTCCCCACAGGACAACACATGTCCTTTATAGTGTGCTTTGTCCTCACTCACACCCATCATAGGAAACATTCCAGAAGGTCACCCATCCTGATCACTACTCCAGACCAAGCATGCTTAACTGTTGAGTTCTAATCAGATAGGCTCCCAAAAAGAAAGGTTCACCTTGTTGACATGAGTCACATAATTTAGCCATTTAACCCTTTATCATTTGGGGGTGTTACACTCACCCCCCCCCCCTTTAGAGAACAATGTCCTCTTTGTGGGCCCTACATCTCAACTCAGGCAGTGCACCACACTTAAGGCTGGATACCACCTCTGATACAAAATGTGACAATTAGGCCCCGCCCACTAGTTGCCCCACAGGTATGTGGTCCCCAACCTATGTCCCACCCACGTGCTCAAAAGGGTGATCTAACTAATGAAAGTCCCTATAGTCCAACACATGTCCTTTCCAGTCTGCTTTGTACTCACTCACACCCATCCTTGGAAACATCCCAGAAGGTCAACCATCCTAATCACTACTTCGGACGAAACACGCTTAACTATTGAATTCTAATCAGACAGGCTCCTGAAAAGGAAGGTGCACCTTGTTGACATGAGTCATATCAATTTTTCATTTAACCCTTTATCATTTGGGGGTGTTACAATCACCCCCACCCTTTAGAGAACAACGTCCTCTTTGTGGGCCCTACATCTCAACCCAGGATGTGCACCACACTTAAGGCCGTGTACCACCTCTGATACCAAATGTGACAACTGGGCCCCACCCACTAGTTTCCCCACAGTCACGTGGGCCCCACCCTAGGTCCCACCCACGTGCTCAAACGGGAGATCTGACTAATGACAGTCCCTACATGCCAACACATGTCCTTTCCAGTCTTCTTTGTCCTCACTCACACCCATCCTAGGAAACTTCCCAGAAGGTCATCCATCCTAATCGCTACTCCAGGCGAAGCACGCTTAACTTTTGAATTCTAATCAGAGAGGCTCTCGAAAAGGAAGGTACACCTTGTAGACATGATTCATATCATTTAGTCATTTAACCCTTTATCATTTGGGGGTGTTAAAATCACCCCCTCCCCTTTAGAGCACAACGTCCTCATTGTGGGCGATACATCTAAACCCAGGGAGTGCACCACACATAAGGCTGGGTACCACCTCTGATACCAAATGTGACAACTGGACCCCGGCAAACAGTTTCCTCACAGACATGTGGGCACCAACCTAGGTCCCACCCACGTGCTCGAATGAGTCATCTGACTAATGACAGTTCCCACAGGCCAACACATGTCCTTTCCAGTGTTCTTTATCCTCACTCACACCCATCATGGGAAACATCCCAGAATGTCACCCATCCTGATCACTACTCCAGGATAAGAACGCTTAACTGTTGAGTTCTAATTTGATAGGCTCCTGAAAAGGAAGGTGCATATTGTTGGTATGAGTCATATCATTTAGTCATTTAACCCGTTATCATTTGGTGGTGTTACAATCATCCCCCTTTGGAGCACAATGTCCTCATTGTGGGCCCTACATCTCAACCCAGGCAGTGCACCGCACTTAAGGCTGGGTACCACCTCTAATACCAAATGTGACAACTAGGCCCCACCACCACTTGCCACGCAGGCATGTGGGCCCCACCCTAGGTCCCGCCCACGTGCTCGAATGGGTCATCTGACTAATGACAATCCCCACAGGCCAACACATGTACTTTCTAGTGTGCTTTGTCCTCACTCACACCCATCCTGGGAAACATCCCAAAAGATCACCCATCCTGATCACTACTCTAGGCCAAGCATGCTTAACTGTTGAGTTCTAATCAGAAAGAATCCCGAAAAGGATGGTGCACCTTGTTGACATGAGTCATATAATTTAGTCATGACCCTCTTTGACAACTAGGCCCCGCCCACCAGTTTCCCCACATGCACGTGGGCCCCACCCTAGGTCCCAATAACGTGTTCGAGCGGGTCAATTGACTAATGAAAGTCCCCACAGGCCAACACATGTACTTTCCGGTGTGCTTTGTCCTCACTCACTCCCATCCTGGGAAACATCCTAGAAGGTAACACATCCTGATCACTACTTCAGGCCAAGCACGTTTAACTATTTAGTTCTAATCAGACAGGCTCCCAAAATGGAAGGTTCACCTTGTTGACATGAGTCATATCATTTAGTCATTTAACCCTTTATCATTTGGGGGTGTCACAATCACCCCCAATTTAGAGCACACTTCCCCTTTGTGGGCCCTACATCTAAACCCAGGCAGTGAACCACACTTAAGGCTAGGTACCACCTTTGATACCAAATGTGACAACTGGTTCCCACCCACTAGTTTCCCTGAAGGCATTTGGGCCACCGCCAAATGTCCCTCCCACGTGCTCAAATGGGTCATCTGACTAATGAGAGTCCCCACATGCCAACACATGTCCTTTCCAGTGTTCTTTGTCCTCACTCACACCCATCCTCGGAAACGTCCCAGAAGGTCACCCATCCAGATCACTACTCAAGGACATGCAAACTTAACTATTTATTTCTAATTAGAAAGGCTTTCGAAAAGGAAGGTACACCTTGTTGACATGAGTCATATCATTTAGTCATTTAACCCTTTATCATTTGGGGTTGTTACAATCACCCCCCCCCCCTTTAGAGCACAACGTCCTCTTTGTGGGCCCTACATCTCATCCCAGTCAGTGCACCACACTTAAGGCTGGGTACCACCTCTGATACCAAATGTGACAACTGGGCCCTGCCCACTAGTTGCCCTGCAGGCACGTGGGCCCCACCCTAGGTCCCACCCATATCCTCGAATGGGTCATATGACTAATGACAGTCCCCACAGGCCAACACATGTCCTTTCCAGTGTGCTTTGTCCTCAATCACACCCATCCTAGGAAACATCCCAGAAGGTCACTCATCCTGATCACTACTCCAGGCCAACCATGCTTAACTGTTGAGTTCTAATCAGACAGGCTCCCAAAAAGGAAGTTGCATCTTGTTGACATGAATCATATCATTTAGTCATTTAACCCTTTATCATTTGGGGGTGTTACAATCACCCACCCCCCTTTAGAGCACAACATCCTCTTTGTGGTCCCTACATCTCAACCCAAGTAGTGCACCACACTTAAGGGTGGGTACCACCTCTGATACCAAATGTGACAACTAGGCCCTGCCCACTCATTACCCTGAAGCCATGTGGGCCCCACCATATGTCCCACCCACATGCTCGAATGGGTCATCTAACTAATGAAAGCCCCCACAGGCCAACACATGTCCTTTCCGGTGTGCTTTGTCCTCACTCACAGACATCCTAGGAAACCTTCCAGAAGGTCACCCATCTTGATCACTACTCCCAGCCAAGCATGCTTAACTGTTGAGTTCTAATCAGATAGGCTCCCATAAAGAAAGGTGCACCTTGTTGACATGAGTCGTTTCATTTAGTCATTTAACCCTTTATCATTTGGGGGTGTTATAATCACCCCCCATTTAGAGCACAACGTCCTCTTTCTGGGCCCTACATCTCAACCCAGGTAGTGCAACACACTTAAGGCTGGGTACCACCTCTGATACCAAATGTGACAACTGGGCCCCACCGACTAGTTGCCCCGCAGGCACGTGGGCCACACCCTAGGTCCCACCCACGTGCTCGAACGGGTGATCTGACTAATGACAGTCCTCGCAGGCCAACACATGTCATTTCCAGTGTGCTTTGTCCTCACTCACACCCATCCTAAAAAACATCCCAAAATGTCACCCATCCTGATCACTACTCTAGGAGAAGCACGCTTATCTATTGAATTCTAATTAGACAGGCTCCCTAAAAGGAAGGTGCACCTTATTTACATGATTCATATCATTTATTCATTTAACCCTTTATCATTTGAGGGTGTTACAGTCACCCCCCCTTTAGAGAACAACATCCTCGTTGTGGGCCCTACATCTCAACCCAGGCAGTGCACCGCACTAAAGGCTGGGTACCACCTCTGATACCAAATTTGACAACTGGGCCCCGCCCACCAGTTGCCCCGCAGACACGCAAGCCCCACCCTAGTTCCCACCCACATGCTTGAACGGGTCATCTGACTAATGGCAGTCCCCACAGGCCAACACATGATCTTTCCAGTGTGCTTTGTCCTCACTCACACCCATCATGGGAAACTTCCCAGAAGGTCACCCATCCTGATCACTACTCCATGCTAAGCACGCTTAACTATTGAGTTCTAATCAGATATGCTTCCGAAAAGGAAGGTGCATCTTGTTGACATGAGTCATATCATTTAGTCATTTAACCCTTTATCATTTGGTGGTGTTACAATCACCCCCCCCCCTTTAGAGCACAACGTCATCGTTGTGACCCTACATCTCAACCTAGGCAGTGCACCACACTTATGGCTAGGTACCACCTCTGATACCAAATGTGACAACTGGGCCACACACCCCAGTTGCTCTGCAGACACGTGGGCCCCACACTAGATCCCACCCACGTGCTCGAATGGGTCATCTGACTATTGACAGTCCCCACAGTCCAACACATGTCCTTTATAGTGTGATTTGTCCTCACTCACACCCATCCTGGGAAACTTTCCAAAAGGTCACCCATCCTGATCACTACTCCAGGCGAAATACGCTTAACTGTGGAGTTCTAATCAGACAAGCTCCCAAAAAGGAAAGTGCACCTTGTTCACATGAGGCATATCATTTAGTAATTTAAACCTTTATCATTTGGGGGTGTTACACCCTCTATCTCCATCAAATATACTATCCTCTTCATAATACATTATTAATTTGGATAGATCCTATATTGGTGTGAGTGTATACATACCTAATAGGACATCCTAAAATCACCATGAAGTGATGCATCAAAAGAATGAGAGTTATCACAAAACCCTTAACAAGGTGGAAAAATAAATTTGAAACCTATACATGTTCATAGAAGAATACACATCACAGTATATAGCCTCAAACTCAAATCCTTCCAAACAGATCATCGTTATCATCTTTTAGTAATTCTCAAGATACTATATGGTCATTCCATCATATTATTCTAGAGGAAACATGCCCTATCAAAATGAGTTAAATAGAATATCTAATAGAGAATATTTTCCCATTTTATCCCTATGTATGAGATAAATACCATTCATTATATATAAGATCCTTTCCCCATAAATGTATGTAAAATAAATAGTCTATTTTTTATGTAGGTAATGGATACCGACCCTATTTTCACATGGATGAAATTTTAACTCCCTATGAGTATTACAACCACAATGAGTGAGATAACAACTCCACCTAGAAATAATAAAGGTAAAATAATATGTTTTATTAAAGTAATCTCGGTTAAAGTAAGGTAAAAAATGCTTTCAATTGCCACACAAGAGTTAATGTCCATGGTGTAATCAGTGTGTACCCTATCTTTCCAAGCCATGTACCTCCCATGGTATACAATGTGTGTCCTAGAACACATAGTTTGGGGGGTCCCATGTGTCAATGGTCGTGTATTCACACTACACATCGAACATTCCAGGTAGAGGTTATATACTGTATTAATAAGTCAGCAGGCTATGTGATATTTAATTTTGTCTAAAAACCTACCCCAATATAAATGAGGTTATATAACATGTGTTCTTTAGAAACACAAGACATGTAGTTGGGATATTTACATATTCCCAAATAAAAAGAGAATCTTTTTATTTCATCTTCCCATCCATAAATTTCATATTTAAACCAATAAAAAATTCACAAAACCATGTTTAACATCATAAAATCTTGATTATATGTGAGATTTCATCTATGATTTAGTAGAAAAAATTATATTTGACATATCTCATAGAATATTTATTATCATAGACACTATAGTTCCAAAATCCTTAATCACTTGATAACTATTAAAATTCTCATTATCAATATTTAACCTCCATTAGGACATAATATCTCATTTTCCAAAAAAATAATAATAGTTTTCGAAATCCATGATTAATGGAATAATGGATTTGGGTTCTCAAAATTGGTTATACCACCAACCAAACAAATACCAGTGATGAGCGCACCTTTAATAGATTGAGAAATACATAAAACATAAATGTGATTAGTGAAATAGATAGGTTTGGTTTTTCCATAATTACATCAAGGAATATGAGGAGGAGGGTTAAATAAGAATACAGTAAACAAATGAAAAACAATTTTGGTCAAAAATAAATTTAACATTCTAGGAAATAATTGATTCTGGATTAGATTCTCTAGTGGAATAAATTTATAAACATAAAAATATTAAGTTAGAATTGAAATCCACAAAACAACTACCTAACCTCTGGAAAAAATCAACCATTGGTGAAGAAAAACATCACTAGATAATTCATATATAATCCACTGTATTCTTTATTCAATCCTCTTAGATCTTTGATTGATAGATAAAGACGACATACTCACATCTTCATCGTCAGTGAGTCCTTGATCCTAAGTTATCCACTCATATCAACACCCATCAGAATATCTCTCTCCAATAATTAAGTTTATGAGCCTGATACTATAGTTGATCTAAAATATAGCTTAAATAGTTTTTGATGAGTTATATTAATTTAATTAGATAAACTAATAAATTAATTAATTTAATTCATTTATTTTCTACCCGAGATTTTGGATCGAACAAATGACCAATGAGAATGAATCTTATGTCAGAGGTAGGGTAAAACCCATGTTAAGTTTTCAACGATATTCTTGATATCACCATACAAGAAACTGATTTTAATATATAGAATTTCAAACATGTGATGATAATAAATATTAAAATAAATTAAATAACCAATTTCATGGTTCAAACACTTACTTATAAACAAGTCTTATCCAAACTATTGTTTGATGAATTTTATTAAAATTATCAAAGGGTCCAAACTGAGCAACTAGGGTAATTGAAACACAATCCTAGGGGGACACCATAACATATTAGTCTACATATCCAATTAAACAAGGGTCCATAATTTTTTAAACCATAATATAGTACACACCCTATGAATCTATGGAACTTTTAAAAGAAAAATAATAATAATTTCAACAATCGATCTTGATAGAACAAACATAAACACCATTCTACAATAACCATCAGGTAAGTAGTGATAATGAATTTGAATCCTGGAGATCCATAGAACATCCAAATACTCCATGCGACAACTACCCATGAAACAATAGAGCTAAAAAATCTATCATCCTCAACTTCAGGCCTTCTCGGTCATGACCATACCACAAGGCTACTTCCCCAAGACTAAATTATTACAAGACTTCGTAGAACATGAAATAATCCTCCTCTTATATAAAAAACTCTTGCTCCAAAAATCCTAATACTACTCCTAGCATTCCCAAATTATTATAATAACCTGAAAAAATAATGGAAGGGATCTGGAAAAATTGAGCCTTTACAGGTCGAGAGGAGGAGGGTGACTCTAAATAGCATTCTTCTTTTTATTATTCAAATTTCATGTAATTAAATTCAAAATTAAAATATATAATAATAAAAAACAATTTATTATTATATTAAAAAGTAATTTAAATGTATAAATTGAAAATAATGTGAGTGGTTTAATAATCTTACCTTGAGGGATTCACATATGATCGCTCTAATTATCGAGGAACCACCTCATCCTAAGAATCACATAAAAGTGGATAATTATAATACAAACAACATAATAATCAATATAGTGGATATTAATTGTTATAAAGTATATTTATTCAACTATCATCACATTGCAAAATAAAATTTCCCACATAATACTCTGATGATTATTTTTAATTTGATGTTCAATTTTAAATATATTCTCATTTTTTATAGAAGAACTTATTCCAAGAAAATATTGGTAACTTAATTATAATTTATTATTCTTATTGAATGTATTATAAATTATTCTCATAAAATAAATTAGACTCTGTGAGCATCCAAATTATAAAAAAATTAATTTTATGAGTGAAAAATATGACAAATAAAATAAAGGTTGTTCTTGATAATTCCAAGTAAATATTTTATTATTTTCTATCCATACCTTTTAAACATAAATAAATATATATATATATATATATATATATATATATATATTTTAAAAAATTAGTTTATTTAATTTATTTAAATATTTTATATATGGGTTATGTTCTTTAATTTATTAATTTATAAACTAACCCATATTCCTCCGATGGACCGAAGGCCTTAATTTTTTATTGATTTTGATAATCCACCTTTCAAGGGGTGAGGTGGAAAGCTTACAAGGCCCGTAGGTGTAAGTATTACATGGACCATAGGATTAACTATTATAATATATATTTATATATTGAAATTAATAGAAAACCCATATTGTAATTAATAATTGACTATTTTAATATATATTTACATAAATTTTGGATTCAAACAACATATAGGATTTTAGTCCATATAAATAAAAATATTCAACTTTGTTTATTAAATTGGTCTTTTTCGATTTGAAAAAATATTTTCAACTCCTTATTTAGGATTCTTATATTTTAATAATTTATGGAATCCCTAATAAATTAATTTATTTTTCATGATACCATATTAGTGGCCTAGGTTTTTTTGATGACCAATGTTTTCAATACTGACCACTATTTTCATGTTATTCTTATTTGATGTGATGAATTTGGTTTTTAGGATTGTTATATTACATAGGATCATTGAAATTATGTGTTAACTTGAGGATTATGGATTTTGTAGGTTCCTTGAGTTTTTATTATATTAAATCGGTGGATTTACGATTTAACATGGTCGAGTGACTCATATTTTTAGGTAGATTTTAATATAAGCTTTTCACTTTGGTTTGATTTTTATAACACCATTAGAAAATATAGACAAATGATATTAATTAGAATAACCCATGTCATTATGGTGAACCTTTCTAAAGGATTTTTTTAAAAACTCAAATATTAAATTTTAGTATAATGATATGATGTTTGGATGAGTGGCCACCAAGAATATTTTTTTGAGGGTGTATGTGGGTGTATAAAAAATCATTGAATGAATATGTTTTGATCTCTATGGGTAGTAATTACTTTCATAATTGAGTTACTTTTCATTTGATCACATGGGCAGGCTAATACATGGGCTAAAAAATATATGTATGGAATTAGTGGTTCATTACCAGATTGGACATTACGAAAAAATGTTATGGATGGGATATATTTGATGATCATTGGGGATTATTTTTTTCAAAAAATATACAATGATTAAAAATGAGGTATATTATAACACACATGAAAAATTATTAATTAAAATCATAATTGATACATTACATGTACACAATGTATAACTGTATTTTCAGGCACATTAATGATAAGAATTTACTATTTAGATGTAATTTTTTTTTATTTTTGGAGGCTAACCTCATTTAAATTTCTCTTAGGGTGTGTATAAGTGAAAATAAAATCGCATTGAAAGAACATGAATTGTTTTTTATGTGTCTTCAATAGTTTAATAAGTGAGTATATATTTATTAGTCATACAAATATACAGATAGATAAATTAACATGTGATTATATTATACTAGTGGATACCATTTGGTTTTGACCCAAGGTCTATATGGGGTGGTGGGAGTGCCTATTTTTGTAGGTGGGGAATAATTGTTACATGAAAATATAGATTAACCCCAAATGCCATGGTCACTCTAAAACCCCAATTAATTGACTTAGAGTCCCAAACAGAGAAATACTCAAATAAAGAAGAATGAAAAGAATATATCATCAGATTTTTTTTATAAAAAACTGAGATTTTAAAATATGATCATTATATTTCAAAGAGTATATTACACGCATCAACAAGATTAAAAGAAACACGAGAGATTATAATTTAAATATGATTATTATGACCCAACCATTTAATTGGGGGTCATGAATAAAAATAAAGAAACTTATGATATATATATACACATATAATTTTACTTCTCAATAATAATTTATTGATTTATTTTTTTAAAATATGTAATCAATTTTTAGAGAATTTATATTTTTCTTAAAGAATACATTTTCATTAAAAAGGTTTTTATTTATTTTTTTGAGAAAATAGTACATTAAATTTTACAGTTTTTGAAAATGATTTTGATAAAATGAAATCAGTTTTTAAAATCATCATATCTAAATATTCTTATGGTGAAATTTTGGGAATTTGTTTTTGGAAGATTTATTTTATAGTGAATAATGAAAAATATTGATTTTTATTGATAACTGTATTTTTATTTCAATCATTTATAATGTTATATTTTTCTTTATAATTTTATTAATATAAATTTAGTTCTATTATATTATTAATAATTCAATTATTTTCATTTTAATCAATTTTATTATTGAAATTGGTATAAAAACTTCTTTATACTTAAAAATCAATTTTAAAAAAAAATATTTTTCATTGAATTTTTTATTTTTATACTAAAATAATTTATTCCACATATATATATATTGAATCATAAAATATTTATAATTTATTTGAAATCATGATGTTTAAATTTGATAAATAGGTCCCTTTTATTTTTATTTATTTTAAATAGTAACCTCAATAAGGGTAGAATGGGTAATATATAGTTAAAAGCATGATATAAGGTCTCACAATCAACAAAAAAAATTATTTATCCTATTATATGGGTGATGTTTATCCATTTCATACATTTCTAAAATATATGGCCACATTTTTCCATTTTTCATTGATTATGAACTTTATATTATTTTACGAAGAGGATAAATACAAAACATCACTCTCTAGACTTTAATAACTCTATATTTTTATTATATGTATAAAAAGAGGATAATTTAATATATAAATGATTATTTGAAATATGTAATAATTTTTTTATCAGGGTAATTTATTTAAACTTTTATGTGATTGAATAATTATTTTAAATGCTTACGCAACTATAACACATTATTTATTAAATTAATATAATAATAAAACATATGATTTTAAAAATATCAAAAGTAATAAATTTTAAATGAATTATTATTTTCCTTTAATATAGTAGATAAATAAGTAAAATTAGGGATGTGATAAAATAATTATATTTGAAATCCAAAATTTTCTCAGTATAATTTTTTTCAAATTAAATGGATAGAATGAAAAATGAAATTAATGATATTTTATGAAAATAATATTATACAAAATTATTTAAAAATAATAAAAATATTGAAATATGACATAGTGGATAAGATATTGTAAAAAATGTTATCCCTTTTCAATTTTTGAACCAAATTTCCCCTTTTAAGTAAAATTAAAACCCTTTAATATTTAAAAGGCCTTTACCACAATTAAGGTTAAAATTGGTAATACAAGCGGTTAGACAAATATTTAAGGTCAAAAATGAAACCAAAACATGTATAAATTTCATTGGATGATGATATTTCAACCATATCATTTTTTATTTGAATTAATGCCCATTTAAGTATTTTTTTGTGAAAAAATTTATTATATTTTTATAGTTTAAGAAATTACAATGGTGACCTTCCCAGAAACATATAAAAATTAACCCATTATCTCTTTTATTTACCACATTATGAGAAAAATAGTACACAAAAACCTAAAAAATTCTATCATAAACTTCTCTAGACCCAAATTATAGGCATTGGTATTCTTTAAGGACCATCACATTTGTCTTAAAGGATATAACTATTGTAGGATCACCTTAGAAGAGGTAATAATATTTCCCAACCTATTCCAATTAATTCCATATTATATCTCCTCTAATTATTTGGTATTCATTTTAAAATAATAAATTATATATCCTATATACACTGAAATTTTAATATGATTATGGGATCACCATTATCCACCATATATTCCATTAAATGGAAAGTGAAGTATCAGTCATGCATACTGGTGGACTACCTCCACCATGTAGAAATGAAATTAATTTTAAATAACCTTTTAATGGATTTTTATTAATTGACACCACAAGATTTTATGAAATCTTTTTTTTGAATAAAAATTTATGTCTTTGATAGTGTTTATTACATGAAAAATTGAGTTTAAAAGCACCATTATATACTGTAAGGATATTATTTAATGTTAGAGTTATAACATAGAAATTAAATTAGTTGGTATGAATAGGATTTAATAATTTATGAAATGTATATAAATTTATTGATAAACTCCTAGTAAATAATCACTCTATTTTTAGTAAGGTCATTTTATTCTCAAAAAATACAATGTCTTTAAAATAGATTTTTATTTATTTTGTGAGAAAATATTATTATTAATTTCTATAAATTTTATAAAATTTATAAAATTAAATTCACTTTTTAACTAAATATATTAAAATTATTTTCTAATGATTTTTTAGGATTTTTATAAAAATATTGATATTCCAAAAAGTATTAAACAAATGATTTTCATTGGAAGCTGTATTTTTTTTAATGATTGTCTAAAGTACCATTTTAATTTAAAATTGTTTTAAAGTAATATTATTAATCCTATATTTTTTTAAAACATAAAATTATGTCAATTTTAATCAATTATATGATGGAATTTAGTATAAAAATGTTTTTATACATCAAAATCCTTTTCCCTGAAGAACCGTTTTTATGCATGTAAGGTAATTTTATATTAATAAGTTTAATATATCACTATTGGTTAATGATTTTATGTAAATATATATATTATATAGTGACAAAAATGTTTTAAAATTCATATTATATTTTTCTATTCATGGGATAAGAATAAATTTTGTTTAATTCTTAAAAACTGTATTTTGTGCTCTTATTTCAAAATAAAATTCTCCCACATACAGGTTTTGAATTTGATAATTTTTTTCCATATATGTAATCATGATGTTAAAATTTTTAAATATTAACCTTTCTATTTTTGGTCAATATGAATAGTTACTATGGAAACATTTATCACCTTGATGAAGGGGAAATCGTGTAAATCTTGGTTAAAAATAAGTGATAAGGCCATACTTTTTCTTCTTAATTCATATTTGATTAATTTAATTTTACCATTTTCACATTTAGCTCTAATTTTATTTTTTAAATATAAATTGTTCCATTTAAAATTACATATATTGTGTTTAAAGAATAGAATGTAACAAAATGACACAATCTTAGTTTTAAATATCTCTTATATGACAACATAGGGAAAAAATAATGTTATGTATGAATATAAATACTTATTTTGTGATTAATAATATTATTTAATTATAAAAATTAACTATTAATTTTTATTAATGATAATCTTAACTTAATTTAATACATAATTCATACATAGTATTTATTCAACTAATAGAAAAATAAGATAAATAATTTTAAAAATATTTAAAGTGATATAATATGACTGAGTTAATATGTTCGAAATTTTTTTTATAACTATATGAAATTTTATGGTGGTTTAAAATAAATTTAATTGAAATCACACTTTTTATTGATATATTATAAGTAAAATTAAATGAATAGTATAAAAAATGACATTAATGATATTTTATAATACATAGAATTTTATTAAAGGATATAAAAATGATAAAAATATTATATATGGAGAAATCAATGTTATATGGTTGTAAAAATAAACCATGATACGTTTATGGGACTTTTGGTATTTATAGTTATATTATTAACCCTTAAATAAATGAAAAAATTAATATTACAGTAATTTCCAAAAGGGTTATCAATGAGTTAAAACAAAAAGATAATGGTATAAATGTTATCCAAACGTTTACACATTTTATTTAATGAAATGATATTGAATTATACTAGTATTATATTTGTATATTATCAATTTTCATCTATTTGTAAATGGAAACTATATTATATTAAGTTTATATATTTAGAAATCTGAGGGGTTCCCCTCCCCTTCATTATAAAATTGAACTTTTCACTTATATTATTCACACAAATTTACACATTATAGAGAAAAAAATATGAAAATATATCTTTTCTACTCTCCTAGATGCATTCTAGAGGTTCTGGAATTCCTAATAGACTAAACCTAGATCCCTTAATAGGAGATCTAAAGGAGTTATTTTCAAGAAGTAATCACCTTAATCAATCACATTGTTTTTAATTATTCATTTAACTTCTATATATATATAATATATTATTAATAAAATAAAATATTAAGTATAATAATTTTATTTAAATATTATTATTATTAAATAACTTTTATTCACCCTTTTTACATTAATTAGTAAGTGAAAATATGACTTGTGCTTATGTACGACTTAATATCTCCACGTAGCGATACAATTCATTTATAATCACTATAATTTTGGAAAATTATTGTGATAGGATTAATGTTTATATGTAATACTTATGAAATAACTATACTTATTTAATGATAATATCATATCTACATTATTACCTTCAAAATCGCTGGAAAATGATAATGTCGATCATGCGTATGCATAGACTACCACCACCATGATGCGATGTGAATTGTTTAGCATTTATATTTTACATGGATGGAAATAAGGATTTATTTAATGAATATATATGATATATATGATAAAAATAATGATCATGTAATGTTTAATTATTATTTACCATTATTTTTTCCCATCCGTCGTAAAAATGATAACAATATTCATGTATACATATGGTATACCATCTCTATGAATGATGTAGTCCAGTTTTCTATTTATAATTTATCGAGTTACTATAAAAATGTGTATAAGGTACATTTATTATTTTTACATAATTATTAAAATTCTTTATACGATAGATCAATGATCAAAATATAAGGTCCAAACCTACTAAGGCTAAACATAAATGAAAAATGAAACAGATATCACCATGAACATTAACTTTTATAAAGTGTTAACAAAAAAGTGAAATATGGATATAAGTAAATAATATATGGAATTATATATTTTATTATGTTTCTATAATAAATTTATAATACAGATTTATTTATTATGAAAGAGTTTCCAACACATACGAATGATGTCAGAACCAACGTAAGAGATTATTGTCTCACTTTTGTTTTTATGGGACACATGCCTTATACACCACACGTTTCTTTTGTGTGGTTTATATAATTCTCATTAATGTATTTTATGATTATTATTATGATTATTATTGGGATTTAAATGTGCAAAGAAGGATTTTTCTTTTATATGACTTATGATTCAAAATTTACAGAAGTGGTAAGGGTTTTATGTTACAATCTCATTTTTGGTCAAGATTTATTATGATTAAGTTTCCAATGATGAAATATCATGATATATATTTAAAGAGATGTATTTATTTTATTCTAGTAGTTTTTTTAAAATATATGTTATCCTTTATTTTTACACACCTTATCTGATCAAGATATTGAAAATAATTTTTTATGTCGAATTGATTTTACTTCTCTCTTCAATAGAAAAATATTTTTCTTTTATATCAATGTTTTATAAAAAACTATATGGATTTATAATTATACTATTATTTTTTGATGTCATTTGTAACCATTTTTATCTTTTTAAAAATGGTTCAAAAGAAATATTCTTATTGTTTTTTGAATTATGTATATTTTTATTATTTTTTACAAAATTGTAAAAGGAATGTTTTTTATCTTATATGGAATGAAAATAATTTCCAAAAATCATGATGGCTCAAGGATTTGAATATTTATTTACAAGATTCCATTTTCAATTTAAAACTAATATTTTTTCATAATATTTTTGAAATTTTTATATTTCAATTGTGATATGCCAAAATGTAATGGATATTTTCCTTAAGAATGTTTAGAAATATTTTAATAGTATTTATATTCATAAAATAGATAAAATTGATTTCACTAACTCTATACTGGGTATATAATCTCTTGAAACCATTATTATTTTTTATCTTTATGGTTTATTTTTAATATGAATGGATGATTTTAAAATCCTTTACTTTTCCTAGGGTTTTTATATGATGAAATTATGGGATGTTTATGAAACCCATTTCTTTTCAATGAGTTATGATATAATGAAATTTTTATGAAACCCATTTCTTTTACATGGTTTATTATATGATGATATGTTTATAAACCAAAAATATTTTCCATGGGTTATAATATGTTCAAATTTTGATGAAACAAATTTCTTTTCACAGGTTCTAAAATAATGAATCTGTTATGATGTTGTGGAAATAATATATATAATTTTCATTATCTGATGGGTGGATCCTATATCTCCATACAATGCATTGGTTAAAGATATAAATCACATGAGACACACAAGACTAGAATGTAAAATTAACCTAGTTATGGAAGGAACCATGTCCACCATGATATTATTGGGTGTGAACCTTGACTGCTAATATGAGTTAGGGATGAACCCATTAAAATTTGATGGAATTAAAAATGATAATTTAATACTAAGGAAACAATTTTTTATTTTTAAGTGTATACCGAAAACTAATGTCTTATACTAATGTTATGATATCAAGGTTCATGTTCTATGATTCCATTAGGATTAATGTCTTATGAACTTAAATTTTTTTTTGTAATGACACATGATTATGATATATGATATGTAGGATATAATTTTGAATTGTTATTCTCATGTTCTCACACCAATAATATGGTATCCCACCTTTTACTACATAAAAATTTCATTTCATTGTATAAAACAAAAGACGTTATATGGTATGATGAGTTTCCCAATAATGTGTACCAACTGTTTGAAAAGGACTAAAAAAATGCCTCCTTTTTAATATTTTGTAATCTTTTTACTTTTAATAAATTTATCTTGGCCTATTGGTATAAGACACCCCCTTAAAAAACCAAGTATAATCCCTAAGGTATCATAAAACATGTCATCTCTAAAGATTAAATTCTTTACCCAATAAACTGGAGTGTTATCTTGGAACACCCTCAATGTAATTTAATTTAATCAGAGACACGTATATTATAATAATAAGTTTCATAAATAAACCAGGGAGGATTAATGAAATGTGTATTTAATCAATATCACATCCTTTTAAAATGTTTCTAAAAACAAGATCTTTAAGTAATTTCTAACCCATATAAAGGGAATAAGAGTTTTATGTATTTATATTATAGAAATAAATATAAAATTATTAAATCATGGTGAATATACATGTATGATAAATAGGTTTGGGTATAAAAAATTTGAAAATAAAAGGGATATTCTTAAGGAGAAAAGGGAAATTTTTAGAAGTACAATTGGCAGCATAATGGGTATAGATTATGGTTTTAGAAAATGGTAAAAATAGAGGGGATATGGGTATATCATTGATAAAATATAATTTGGATGTAATGGAATAAATAAAAAATATAAAAGAGTGACTGAACATAACTGTAAGAAGACATATAAAAAAAGAGGTTCTTAAAATGAACAGAAAAGAGGGATATTTCCCTTACCATGAAACGTAACTCCTAAAACATGAGGATTGGGACATTGGGGGATTTAGGACACCTTAGTATTAATCCTTGGTATGTAAAAATATTATAAATTATTTTATTATAAAATGGTATCAAATGGAAGTTGATAAATTTGTGGATCTTTATAGAAGAAGTGGTAGATTTGTTTATGAATTTCTAAATAAAGGCATTGGACACCTAGGTAGCGGTGAATGAAAAACCATGGTATTTACCGTTTTATTTGACCATGGTATTGGAATCTTGGGAAACCAATTATATTACTTATTTTCACAAGTAAAATTAATGTATTCACAAAATAACATTTTTAATGTTAAAGTCTCCATTTTAGAATTTGGAAAGTGAATTATATATTTGGGAATTGATTAAAAAATATTAAGATACTTGATATTAATAAAATAAAATATTTTAAATCATATATTTTTTTGATTACTTATTATTTCACTATGACATAATTATGATGTCATTAACATATCAAAAAACTCAAACTGTATTTTTACTATTCATAAAAATAAAGTATTTTAGAAAATTCACATAGATTCATCCTAAAATAATTTCAATACGATGATATAAAAAATGATATTTATTTTATCTTATTAATTATCTGAATATTATAATTTTATCTTTTAAATAGAAAAATCATTATTTATTAAAAATAATAGTAGATTGAAAATTTATAGTGAAATTTACAACACTTGAAAAAAATTATTTTATCATTTATTTTAAAATATGAGCATTTTAATCATACTATTTCATTAAAATAACAATTATTCATAATTATATAGTTAGTTATAATAATAAGTTATTTTCTAAAAAGTACAATCTATAATGAAAAAAATAAAATTTTCAACTTCTATCTCAAATTAATTAAGAAAAACTATTATTAAAATGAAAATGATTGAATAAAAATTTTATTTATACTATGGAATTAAAATTTTAGTAACTAGGGACTTAAAATGTAACCCTATATAGCATTCTCATACACCATAAAAGTTATGTGTGCTATGGTGGTAGTTTTATAGGGTTGCCTCGGTAATATTGGCTGAGTGGTATTCTCCACTAACATGAACTTCTACCTAAGTAAATTTCAATCAAGAATCACTTGTTGAATCATATATTGGGATTAGTGAAGGGAGAAACTTAGTGGTGAAACCAACCTCCCAAACAATAAAAAATTGGAATAAAATGGCACAAATCCACTGGTTGAGGCCTTCGACTCATCATTCTTTAAAAAATTTACTTTGTAAAAAATTACTTATAAACTCTAATGATAACGTTAATATTATTGCCAATTTTATAGTTTCCAATGTTCATATTTACAAATGTTCATATAAAAGTTGAATCCAGATGGTCACATTTTCCTTTAGATTAACTTCATTAAAAAAATAAAACTGTTTTTTGTTAATAATATAATATAACAAAAAATTTTAAGAAACAATTATCATTCAAAAATTATGGGTCGTTACATTATTCCCACATTAAGAAAAAATTTCTATGAAATTTCAACTTTTTATATCAATTAGGAAAATATTTGGGTACTTCTAGTTTATTTTCTTCTTTGAATCCCACATAAATTCATAATATTTTTGGTTCCTCCACAACACTTTTACGAGGTGGTAGTCTTGTTGAGTAGAATATTATCCCTACGGGCCAATTACTCCTCTGATTTCTCCTCATAAGAGAGGTCTTTTTCTAGTTGTAGTACATTTGGATTCAGTAAATGTGAAGGATGAGGTATGTTCTTTCTCAAGATAGATATGTTGAAAACATCATGAACTTGAGCTAGGTTTGGTATAAGTTCTAGACGATAGGACAGTAATTCTATATGATCAAGGATTTCATAGGGACCAATGTAACTGGGTATAATTTTCTATTTCATTCTAAACTTCACGACCCTCTTACCTGTTGAAATTAGAAGGAAGACTTTCTATCCAACATCAAACTACAAATCCCTTCAATGGTCAACATCATAGCTCTTCTACCAACTCTATCCAACATTTATATGTCATTGGATTACATGAACCTTTTCTATCATATATTTCACAAGATCAGGCCCAATGAACTTTATCTCACCAACTTCATCCCATCAAGTAGGATTTCATCATCTAATACCATATAAAGCTTCATAGGGTGACATTTGAATGCACAAATGGATGCTATTATTGTAAGATAACTCAACTAAGGAGATATGTTGATACCATCATCCTTTAAATCCCATTTATCTTGTTCTCATCATTCCCTCATGTTTTTAAATTGTCCATTCATACTTTTCATCATTTTGGGGGTGATAAGACTTACTGAAAATCAACTCGGTACATAGATCATGTTTAATATTTCTCTATAATTATGATGTAAAACATGGATCCTGATCAGAAATGAAATATATTGGCAATCTATGCAACCTCAACACTGAATTTCTATAAACATTTGAATGTTGATCAAGAGATAAGTTTTCTGGATAGAGATACAATGAACAGTCATGGTGAGATGACCCACTATAACCAAAATTGCATTTTTTTGTATGTTCTTAGGAGACCGGTAACAAAGTATATAATGATATTTTCCATCTTCCATGATTGTATGGGTAGTGGTTGTAATACCCAATTAAGAAGTTTTCACTCTATCTTATCCTTTTGTCACAAAAGATATCTTGTAGTGTAGTCTGCAATCTCCCTTTTCACTTTATCCCAGCAATAATTATCACAAAGGTCCCTATACATTTTAGTTCTCCCCAGATGTATAGATAATGTAGAGATATGATATTAATCCTTAAATCCTTTTCTATTTCTTGAATAGATGAAACACATTGTACTTTATGAAATTTTAGTACACCTTATTGATCAATATTGAACTATGGAAACATCCCATTCTTCATAGCCTCTATCTTCTTTTGTAATAAAGGATTTTTTATTTTATATTTCTTGATATTCTCAACGAATGACGTCTTAGAAATAATTTGGGAAATGGGTGATGGCGTACCCTCCCTTAGGATTCGCAAGTCCAATTTTAATAGGTTTTTATCAAAGTATATCCTTGAATCCTCATCATTTCCATAAGAACAATGTCTTTCCTACTTAATGCATCAACAAACTTATTGTCTCTTATAGTTTGATAATGAATTGAATAATACTAGTCCTTAATATGTTACAACCATCTCCTCTATCTTATATTCAATTACTTTTACATGAATATATACTTTAAACTTTGGTGGTCTTCGTATATATCAAATTTCTCCCCATAAAGATAGTGCCTCTATATATTCTGAGCAAAAAGAACTGCCGCTCGCTCCAAGTTATGTATATGATAATTCTGCACACGAGGCTTCAAATGAAGCGATTATAAAGCATTTAGATTTTCATATTTTATGAGGACACACCAAAGAACTTTTATATGTTCATATCTAAAGATAATGAATCATTATCTTATAGAGGGTAGAGTTTACATGGGAGTAGTAACCAATATCTTCCTCAACTCTTAGAAACATTCTTCACACTCCTTAGTTTAGATGAACTTAGGCCCTTTTTTATTTAACGTGGATAGTGGGTTAGAAATTTGTGAATTTTTTTCACAAACCTCATGTAATATCCTTCTAAACCAAAGAAACTATGAATCTCAATTACTGTTGTAGGATGCAGCCACTCCTCCACAACATTTCTATTGGTAGGACCAATGGGCATTCTTTCAGTGGTTACAATGTTCCCCAATAATGAACCTTTTTGTAACTAAAATTCACATTTTATTTACTTTCCAAATAACCTCTCCTTCCTCATAGATTTCAATACAGCCCTTATGTGATCCTCAAGATCCTCATAAATTTTAAAATATATTATAATATAATCAAAAAAACTACCACAAATATATCAAGTTAGTCAATAATGACTATATTATTGAAATCCATAAATATAGAAAGATAATTAGTCAATCCAAATAGAATAATAACAAACTTATAATGCCCATACCTTTATTTAAAGGATGTATTTGGAAAATCCACCTTCTTCCCCTTTAATTGATGACAACTAAATCGAAGATCAATCTTTGAGAAGAATTTATCCTCATGTAGAAGGTAATATAAATCATCAATCCTTGGGAGAGGGTACCTATTATACACTGTGATCCCATTAAGTTCTATATTGTCAATGCATAGCCACAATGATCCATCCTTCTTCCTTTATAGAGAGTTCATGTTATCCCCAAGGAGACACACTTGTCCAGATAAACCCATTTTCTAAAATACCTTATAGTTGTTTCTTAAATTTCTCTAGCACTAAATTTTCCATTATATAAGGGGTTTTGATATAATCTTGTATCCAATCATGAATTTTGAGTTCAACACTACCTCTATTTATTGGAGAGTTCTAGGCAACACCTTAAAAAATACATCGATGTATTCCTAAATGATTTGGACACTTTATATTTGTATACTTTCATTTCCATCATCATCATCACCAATCATCTCTATAAAGAATGATTTGGATTCTTCTTCTAGATAAATACCAAGTCAGATATCTCTCATTTAAAAATAAATTCAGTTTGTAAATTAAATAATACTTATGTTTCCTTTCATCTGCAGTTGATCTTATCATTATTCCATGAGATCCAGTCCATAAATAATATAATTTTGAATTCTATCATAGGAAAGACTACTATATTTTTTATTATATTGCATTCAAAAAAGTAAATATTATAGTTTCTATAAATTGTTGATGATTGTATAATACCTCTAGGAGTCTATACTAAGAACTCTACTTCCTGCAGTTCAAGGATTAGTTTTATATTCTTTGAAAACATAGATGAAATAAGGGAATTCATAGAACCAAAATTTGATAATGTAATTTATAGACTAGAGAGAACCATGAGAGTACCTAACACCACATCATTTAGGGATTCAAATTCAACTATTGTGATGAGAAAAATCATGACTATACTCTATTTTCCTATGCTGAGGTTCATGGTGATTCCCCTCAATTAAATTTCAATTTGGATATTGGTTAGTGAAGTGACCAAGCTGTACACACATGAAGCATTGGACTTTATCCCAACACAGCACAGTCTTCCCTTTTGAAAGAATGTTGAGAAGTTTAGTATTCACCTCACTATAGAATTTTGGAGAAATATAGACATCTCTTCCACACTTTTAACATTTCATTATATTGAGGAACCAATTCCTCGAATGCTTCTTATAGAGAGGACCAGTTTGGGATATACATAACACTGAGGGGGGGGGGGTGAATCAGTGTTGGGGACATTTTAAACCATTTCTAACATTTTTATCCCTATACCTATAGTCCTATTAGGATCTTTATTCTCGTATTATCTTTTTCTTGTCGTATGTAATGATATAAAGCAGTAAAAATATGTACATGATATTTTTACAATGTTCACCACTAAATAAGAAAAGAAACGTCCTTTCCATGCATGGGAATGACTAGTGGATAGATTGTCCACTATAATTTGATAACTGTTACAATGGATTGGCTAGGGATGTAATACTAGAGCCTGTGTGAATCCCTAAACTTTCAAGGGGAAAGGTACACAATCATATTTCTGAACTATTGGTGACCTAGATCAACATGAATCATCCTAGCTCGTTATTTATACTGTTTTTGGAGACAATATTCTTTCTTTTCTATAAGGTAGGTTTTTCTCTTGGTCTTCTCTATTTCTTTACACTTTATTACTTGCAAAGCAATAAGCAAGAAATTCCATTCATTCTATATTTTCTTCTCTAGTGAAAAACCACCTGCATTAGTCTTCTTCTTTCTTTAGTTAGTATAAAAAACCAAATGTTATTATTCAAGAAATGAATTTTAGATAACTTGGCATAATCTGAATTAATTCATCTATCTTATTCATGAATTGATGTGATCATGCATATGAAATTTAGGTTGACCCTTTCTTCCCTTTCTTTATTATTCTTCTTTACACACATGCACACACATGTTTTGGTTTTTTATTTAAGTGACTTCACGTGTGCATGTGAATACATGAAGGCATGAACTCTCATCTTATTCTTCTTGTTTGAAAGACATTAATGGGTATGGTTCTTTAAGAACACACACACTTGTCCTATTCTTATATTCCTATTCTTTTCTTATCTTGTACTTATTTAGTGTTTTTTTAGGTTTATATGTGTGATTTATCAAACCTGAATGAGTGAACCATTTTTCTCATGTAAACTCATTCTTCAATCACTCAAACACAACCTCGCTCTTCTTCAAACAATAAAAATCAATGCATTCATGTGTGTTGGACTTATCTCCTTCTTCACCATAGCATGAACCCTTAAAAATAGTAGGGTATAAGTATATAGACCCTAGAGGATTCTTCTTCACCTCATAAAACTAGAGTGGTCATAGGCCACGTTCATCACACAATGATGAATGGTTCTTCTTTATTGATGTGGTGCACAAATTTGCGTCTTCGTAAAGCTCAGGGAGAGTGAATCTCAAGAATTAGCTCACAATGGAACGACCTTCATAAATCACAATGAGGGTTTAAAAACCTATCACATGTTCACAGGAACTAGTTCTTCGCGAATTGGATTGAGAGAGCAAATCACTTATCAAACACTCATGAGAACTCTTCTTCATAGAGTAGAAGGGTTGTGGGAAACCTAGATGTTCTTCATGATGTGATACATAGAGAGATACTGTTTTTTTTTCAAAAACATGATCTATCAGGTGTATGGGAGAATAATCCTCACTCATATTGGGTGAGAATTATTTTATAGGTGAGAATAGGATCTTTTCAATGTTCAAAATCATCATGATATGCTGTGGAGATCGCGACATTGAATGGTTGGGATTTGTAGGGTATTGAAAGTCTTCAAACCGATGTGAGGATATTCCACGATCCTCATGTTTTTTTCACTTCAATGTGAGATCCTATATTCATTCAAGGAGTTAAGATTGCATGCATGATTATCGTGCTAGAATATCACATGGATCCTCATGGGTGTTGAAACTGTGTTTTCCTTGGCCGAAGCTTCTTCTTCGAGATATTTCATGAATGAAAGACGTAGATTACATGAATAGTCTCAGTTCATTCCAATGGCCATATTAATTTCAACATGACCATCATTGGTTGCCGAAGATTGATCAAGGTGGTGTGGAAGTTCTCTGGTATACCGTATTGCATTGTGCTGTTTGGAGGTTGAAGACGATGGATGCAGGAGGATCAGACAGCTCCGATTCGAACACACAAAGCGTGATATCAGATGAGTGGTGGAGATTTGGATGATCTAATGTTGTAGCTGATCGGATGGTCAACCAAGACGTGGGATGTTATAGATGTCTGAGATTAAGCCTGAGGTTTTAAAAAATATTCCCACATCGAATTGGAAATATGGAGATTCATAGAATATATATCAATCCACTCCATTATTCATCCATAATCCTTATCTCCCCTCTCTAGTGCCACTCCGCACCAGTTCTCTACAGGCTCACTGTCAGCGCCCACTCTACCTCCTCGGGCATGCACCTTGAACCCACTATTCAAAACCTAGTGGCTTATACACAACCCCTATACATCTCTTGTGGTTGGCCTTGAGGGATTTACTTTGGGCATGGTTGACCCTTGGGTGCTGCATACGCCTGAGGTTTGAGGTCCTTAGCTATCTCAAGAGTTGGCCCAATTTTTTGTATGCCAAAAAAATAATCCTTCTATGTGAAATGCGTGGACATATTAAAAATATTTGCATGGCCTCCTCAAGGTCCAAGCCTCCTTCAACCTTCTTCTACTATTCATTATCTCATATTATCAACTTCATGGAAAGCACATAATTCTTATACTTTTTTCATGATCACAATTTCAATCTTCATTCATCCTTAATAGGATGATACATAAATGTTGTAAAACATGTATCACATTTTGATAAATGTTCATTTAACATTAAGATTGGTGCGTCAATCGTCTGATATGATCAACATGGAGAATTTCGCAAGCATGGAATCCATTGTTATGAATCCATAATAATTTTCCAGGCATCTTCACTTAAATCAATCTCTGTTCACTTTGGAGTTCATTCTTCATTTTGACCATTATTGACACCAGTTGAAAAAAATATAACTTCTGAACAAGGTGGTCCTAACAAACTCCACATTTGTATATTTTTTCAATACCATAATACTTCTCTTGAAATGAATGTGTCAATTTCAAAATGATAATCTTCTCTCTCCCATTACTTTCATTTCACTTATCTCCCCCTTTTTTTGATAAGAAATACAATGTTAATGATTGATAGGGTATCATTCCATAATTAAAAAATGCGCCATAAATAATTTCACTCAAAGTATACTTGAACAATGCTTGGTGTAGATAACAAGAGGATTTGCTTTAGACAAAAAATCTATCCATTACCCACTAAGAATGACACCTCATAAGATGAGAACTCATGCACTTCTCTGAAATAGATTTCAAATTTCATTCTAGGCTTAGGATAATAAGTGTGATATGACATAATCAACCTCAAACCCCTGCACACCTTTCAATAAAAGGATGAAACACATTCAAGTGGAATTGGAAAGATAAGTGTCCTTGGGGCAATTTCACTCTTATTATGTCACCAATTAACTTTGTTACCCCCCCTTTGAAAAATGGTATTTATTTTGAGTAACCAAGGATGCGATACTAAGAAATAACATTACTTTTCCAATGACATGATCTTCAGACAATTTTTAGAGTAATTTAATTTTATACCAACTGATGTTGATACTGATTGAGATAATAACTCTGGAAGCTTCTTCAAGTGTCCCCCCTCAAGGGAACACTTCTCATCACTAAATCCGAGGTTCTCCCCCTGATATCATTCTTCACCTTCATTTACATTTATAATAAGAACAAATACAATAAAAAATATTTAAGGGAATAGGGGGGCCTCCTTGTTTCATCAATGTGAATAACAAGGTTGAGATGATTTTCCCTACCCAGATGTTCCATTCTTTACACATTCACAACTGATCTTCAATGATGACTGTGATTGTTTGGATCTCAATACATCTTCCATTTATTTGAGTGTGAGTCTTATTTCATTAAGTGATTTCAAAGCACTAGAATCTCATAGTGAAACTTTCAACGTATTGGGTAATTCTTGTTGGGTTGGAGTAAATTCAAAGAATCTTCTAATAGTGTGAGTAGCCTTGTTTCACCTCACACACATAACTTCTTTGTATTCATGTAGAATCTTCTTTTTGATTTTAGCACTAGTCTTAGCTGGTGCGTCTCCCATCTTTCTCATTCTTTCCAAATATTCTGTCCAAACTTCAAATATATAATGAGGGGATGAAGAATCACGATTGGATCTTATACATGACATCTTATGAGATTCATCATTCATAGTAGTTCTTTTGTCTGCACTACCCATCAAATTCTAGGATTTAAAATATGATTTCTTCTTAACTATTTTCCTTAGAGTCTTCTTGGGAGTGTTTGATTTTCCAAAATTCTTCTCACTACTTCACAAGGATGCTTTTTCTTTTTTAGCTAGCTCTTTGGATCTTATTTTCTAATCAAATTTGGGTACCTGTTTAAATGAACATGCACCATTCATGTGACCACTCCTATTACATACATCACAAGTGTTATATAACATTCCAAATCTTTTTGTAGTATACAGATTATTTTGGATATGTGGATTTTGCTTCTTCTTCTCTAGATTCCCCCCTCTTGATATGGGATTTCTCTATGCTTTTATATTTAAGTGATTATACCAACAATCCATTTCAAAATGCCCAAATCTATTGCAGCACTATCAATGACCAACAAACCATGTATTATTGATATCTTATGAAAAAGCTTTTTGAGCCTTCTTCACGATTTTTTGTGATATCTATGGGGAATAATCTTCAAAATTCTTCTTCCTATCCACCCTAGTCCTGGTTGTAGGTAAATATACACTTCTCTTCATCCATACATGTCTATATATTTTTTTCCGACCTGCACTTTTTATAGAAACAATTTTAGAAAAATGAGTACAGGTTAAGATGGATGGTACCTTCACTTTCTCAGCTACTTGTGATAAATGAATGAGTAAAGACATGGTCTTATTATAACATATTAATGGTATATTGATAGTAGAATCCTCCAATGAGGATTGAGTTTTGGAAGCAACTATTTCCTTCTTTTTTGGATACTCAATATGTGTCTTCTCAAGATGGGTCGACTAAGCTTCCAATTCTAGACATCTCCTGTTGAGGATGACTTTATGGTCTTTAATCATTGTAATATTTTCTTCATAAGCCTTCTATAATCTTTCAACTTTATCATCATGCATCTTTACTTTGTTTCGTAACAAATAGTCAAGTTCTTTGATCTTCTTGGAGTCTTCTTCTAAATATACCTCCTTGACTTCATTTCTCTTTTCAAATCATCTTCAAGTGCATGGATATTCTCTTATATAGTCTTAGTGACACCCTATTTTTCTTCAAACTCTTTGATCCACATTTAAGAACTTACTTTAAATCCCCGATTTGTTTTTTAAAAGGATCTAACCTATCTGGAGAGCTTTAAATATTCAACAATTATTACTTGTAATCCTTTCTCCAAAACATCAGTTTCTTCTTCCATCTGATTGATATTTTCCTACATGATTTGAAATACTTCACAAATCAGGATGTACATTCTTTATGAATACCATGAAGAATAATTATTAATCTATCAACTGATTTTTCTTGAGATGTTGTAGATTTATCCTCACCACTTGTGATAGAATTTAACCATGAGAATATATTCTAAATGTACTAACACATACCACTTGATTAGTGGAGGTATAAAGGTTTTCTATATTCTTGGTGCGGGCTTGAGCCACCTTCTCATTACTTTACAAGTCTAGTGTGTCTTTAATGTCTGCCAGATATAGATAACAAGATGATTCTTCTTCTTTAGATAAGAGGGACTTCTTTGTCAACTTTATCTTCTCCTTCTTTTTCTTATAAATCATAGTCCTGGTCGGTACAACCTCTTGGTTAGATATAACTAAATTATTAATGAAAGTAAACTTCATTGATAACTCAGTAAAAACCTCAAATATTCAAAAGAGAATAACTCCACTTTAGAGAATCTAATAGAGTTGAACCTCCCTTTGATACTAATTGAATGGAGCAGTACGGGATATACTTAACACTAAGAGGGGGGGGGGGGGATCAGTGTTGGAGACTTTTTAAACCAATTCCAACAGTTTATCCCAATACCTCTTAACATGTTAGGATCTTGATTCTCTTGATTCTCTTTTTCCTATAGCATGAAATAATAAAAAGTAGTAGAAATATGAACATGATATTTTTAGAAGGATCACCTCTCAATAAGAGTAGCTACGTCTTTTCCATGCACGAGAATGACTAGTACATTAATTATCCACTATAATTTGATAACTATTATAGTGGGTTTTCTATGGAAACAATCATTTGGCCAGTGTGAGTCCCTACACATTGGAGGGGAAGGGGGAAAAATTCCACTTTCTGAAGTAGTGACGACCTAGCTCAAATTTCAGCTTCCTTGAAAGTTCATTATACTATATGTGGAGATAGTATTCTTCTTTTTTGATAAGGTATGTTCTGTAATTGGTCTTCTCTAGTGATTTTCACTTGGTTACTCGAAGAGACGTAGGCAGTCTATTGTCTTCATTCTTTCTCTTCTTCTCTAGTGAAAAACCAACTACACTTGTCTTATTTTTTTTTGAAATAATCATATAAACCAATGCGATTATTGGAGCTATGAATATTAGATTATGTGGCATCATCAGAATTAATTATTCACTCTTCTCCATGAATGGATGTGATCATGCATATGAAATTTAGGATGAACATTTCTTCCCTCTCTTTATTATTCTTCTTTACACACGTTCACACACTTGTTTGGATTCTTTATTTATGTGACTTAACTTGTGAATGTGCATTCATGAAATCATGAAATATTTTCCTCTTCTTCTTGTGTGATAACCGTTGATGGCTATAGTTCATTAAGAACACACAAACACTCAGCCTCTTCTTCCATTCCTCTTCTAATATTCTATCGCACTTAGTCAGGGTGTTACATTATGTTTGTATGTGTGATTTATCAAACCCAAATGGGTGAAACCTTTGTCTCGTGTGAACCCCTTCTTCAAACACTCAAACATGGACTCAGTCTTATTCATAAAATACACATGTGTGCATGCATGTGTGTTGGCCTTCTCTCCTTCTTCACCAAATCATGAAACCATGAAAATAGTAGTGTATACGTATGATTACCTTAGTGGGTTCTTCTTCAACTCGTGAAACCATGGTGGCCACGAGCCACATTCTTTATGAAAGGATGCACAGTTCTTCTTTGTGAATGAGGTGCACCGATTTTCCTATTTGTAAAGCATGGTGAGAGTGAATCTCAAGCACTGGCTCATGATGGAACGTCCTTCACAAGGCATAGTGAGGGTTAGAGAAAACTATCGCTTATTCATTGGAACTGGTTCTTCTCAAAGTTTATTGAGTGTCAAAATCACATATCAACCACTCACATGAACTATTATCCATAGAGAAGAAGGATCTCAGGACTCGTGGATGCTCTTAGCAAAGTGATACACAGAGAAATGATCTGTTTTTTGAAAACACGAGCTCACAGGTGTGTGGGAGCAGGAGACTGTATCAGCTTGGGTGTGACTTATTTTATAGGGGATGATAGGATATTCTCTACATTCGAAATAATCATGATATTCTTTGGAGATCACATCATTGAATGCTCGTGATTTTCCGGGTTTTGAAAATCTTCAAACCCATGTGAAGATATGTTGTGATCCTCGGGTTTTTTTCTTCAACATGGGCTCCTATCATCGGGAATGAAGTCAAGATTACATGCACGATTCTCGTGCATGAATATATCATGTATCCTCATGGACTTGGCCAATGTGTTCCACCCAGATGAACCATATTCTTCGAGATATCACATGGATGAAAGTTGTAGATTGAATTCATGGTCTCAGTTCATTACAATGGCCCTCGTTATGTAGATATGATCATCAGTGGTGGTTGATGATTGATCAAGGTTGTGAAAAAGTGTTACGGCGTACTACATTACATCGAGTTGTTTGTAGTTTGATGACAATGGATTTAGGATAGTCAGACAACTTTGATTCAACCATGCAATGTGTGAGATCAGATGAACGACAGAGATTTTTATGATTGAGTGCCACAACTGATTGGATGGTCAACTAAGATGTGGGATGTTATAGACATTTTAGATTATGCCCGAGGTTTTTAAAATTGGTCCCACAATGAATCGGGAACATAGATATTCATGGCACAAATGTCAAGATGCTCCATCATTCAGCCAGCATTCTCCTGTCCCCCTCTAGTGCCCCCATGAACCTCTTGTGGGGTGGCCTTGAGGACTTCCCTTTTGGCTCTATTGACCCTTTGGTCCTATATAATCTTGAGGTTTGAGGTCCTTGGATAGATCTAGAGTTGGTCGAATTTTTTTGTAATCCAAAAAAATAAACCTTCTAAGTAAAATGCATGGACATATTAAAAATATGTACATGGCCTCCTCAAGGTCCAAGCGTCTTCTTCATCCTTCATTATCTCTTCATTCTCTAATATTCTCCACTTTATGAATAACACATAATTATTCTAGTTTTTTCATGTTCAAAATTTAAATATTCAATCATCCCCAATAGGATACTAAATAAATGTTGTAAACCAAGTATCACATTTTAATACAAGTTCATTGATATTTAAGATATGTGCATCCGTCGTCTAATATGATCAACATAGATAATTTTCCAAGTGTGGCATCCAATGCAATGAATCGATAAAACTTTTCTAGGAATATTCACTTTAATAAATCTCTATAAAATTTGTAGTTCCTTCTTTATGTTGACCTTTATTGACACCATTTGAAAATAAATACAAGTTATACACAAAGTGGTCCCAACACCACCTATATTTGTTGCGTGTGGTATGTTTTACTTTTTTTCCACATCTTCCATGATCAATGTTCCTCCCTAATCTTGGATCAACTAATATCTTATTTTCATTTGATCTATGGTATAACTACATCTCTCCAAATTCCAGATCAACCTTCATAGAACTATGCACTATCTCCTCATAGCTATCATAGTATAGATTGGAATGATTCTTATATAAATATGGTCTTAGTCTACTGAAGAATCAATCAACCTTTACATGATGATCCATGAAAATGCTACAAGTGTAGCTATAATTTCTTGTAATGTATATCTCATTGATTCCAATATTTTTTTTAACCTTTATCATTAGGTCTGTGAAATCCTTCTCTATTTTTTTTGCATCAAATGGGGAATATATATATATTTTGAAAGTGGTTCCCCTAAAATATTCCCACATAATAGAATTAATCTCTCTTGTTGGATTTATTTTTACACTAATTTACACCACTAGTCATTTTCTCCCTCTATGTGGAACATGACTAGGGTGACTTTCCCTTCATCTGGATAATCGAGTACAGAAAGATCTTTTTTATAGATCTTATCCATTATTCAACAATCAATTGGTCAGTAAATACACTAAATAAAAGTTGTCATTTCCATATAAAGTACTCAATGAAATGTTTTTTCCTTTGAGGGGAATCTAATCTCTCATCTTGACTCAAGTTATTTCTCATAACTCGAGTCAGATGATTCATCATTCAAATGAAATTTTCTATTTTTACTTTCATTAGATGGTTGTTAATTCTTGGTCTATCAAAACTCAGCAAGTTGTTCTAATCCATTACATGGTTCCTCTTATTTACCTCCATTATCTAATAGAATAAAATCCATAGTGAGATACATTTTATTAGGAATATTATAATTATAAATGAATTTTTATCCCTAAAACATTAGGCTAAAATATGTTATTCATTATCAATAATTACATTTTCTATAAATCCTTCATAATGGTTCATAAAAATCATGTGATTAACCCAAAATATCCCCTAGGACTATAAATCCAGGTGCATAGTATAACTTTTTTTCATATGATAGTCAATGATGAGTCAAGCCTAACACACCTTGTTGGATTTCTTACCCCAAGGAACATATGTGGTGAAAACACATCCACTTTTTCAAATCTAGATAATGATTTACTTTATCAAAAACAAATTACTTAATAATTCACCAAATTACTATGAATGTTTCTTATATTTTAACATTCCCCTAAATTTCTTCCTAAATTTCTAATATAATAATTTCTAAAAATAAATAAATCATCCTTTAATACCAACTAGATAATCCTCATTTTAATTACATTATAATTTAATTTCATTGTACAAAAGGGGGCCTTTTAAAGATTAGTTTCGAGGAAAGAAGGTACATAGAACATGAAAACACCAAAAATTCTTCTAAATAACATGGAAGGAATATTTATTGGATTACCCTATGTAATTTTAATACATATCACAAACCAGGGACATACATAAATTTAAAGGGTGAGCATAAGACCCAGTAATGGAGAGCAAGGTAAATAACTTACATGTGATATTGAGAAATATTAATAAGAACATGAGAAATATAACAAAGTCAAGAGAAAAGTAAAAAGTGAAATATCATAATAAAAATATCATGAATCATATGAATATGTGGCTATAAAATTTACTTTATTAATTCCTATGAATATCACTATGGATTAACCTTGAGGTTTCATAAAATTACTAAATTTATTCACTCAGGTATCGTACAACATGTCATCTCTAGAGATTAATTTTTCCCCAATTTATTAGAGTGATATAATGGTGCATCCTTAATATATATTGTTTTCACATGATACAATTATATCATAATCAAAATTTTCATATATAACCATTTATAATTAAATAAAATGGGTTCATATCAAAATCATGGAGTTCTAAAAGTGCTTAAAAACAAAATCTTTATGTCATTTCTAATCCACATAAAACGAATGAGGGTTTTATGTATAGAAATTAAAAGAAAAAAATAAATCATTTTTATATCATGGTTAATTCCCCCAATAATGAAATAGGTTAAGGTATTCTCAACAAAGAAAATAAAAGGGAAATTTTTTAGGAGAAGTGATAAATTTTGATATGTAAAATCGGTAGTATAGCCAGTATAAAAAATGGTTTTATAAGAGGGTAAAAGAGAGGGGATATGGGTCACCCATTTATAAAACATAATTTTTTAGTAGTATAATGAATAAAAAATAAATAAGAAAGAGGGACTATAACATTTATAAGATATATGAAAATATAAGTTCTTGATGTGATGAGAAAACTAGTATATGTCCCTTCATAATAAAAGAAAATCCTAAAAAATGAGGATTGGAACCATGGGTGATGGAGAAAACCTTGAGAGGACTCATTGGGAGGTAAAACTCTAAAATATTTGTGTAAGATTAAATGAAATTGAATAGAAATAGGAAAATGGATGGGTTATTATTGTAAAAGTAGAGGATTTGTTTATTAATGTATTAATAATGGCATTGGACACATAGGTATTGTTAAATGAAAAACCATAGGATTTTTCCATGTAATTTTTGTAGTGACCCACCCGAGATATCTAGAAGTAGGTGTATGATAATAATTACATTGGCATGATTATAAGGAATAATGCCCTGAAGGACTGAAGAGTTTTGTAGTCATGGTAAACCAGATACATACAATAGAAAAAAACACATTAATTAAATCATATATATTTCCTTCTTTTTAAACGATTATCTTCACGAATAACTCTAATCAATCTAGTAAATTCTTGCATATCATTCGTTGTTTGATTCTTGGATTCCTAGGGAATGAACCATAATAAGGGCATGCTCAAATTCTTATAAAGGAAAAAATATAGTGAAATAAATAAAAAATAAATGAAATAATGACTACGACATGGTAAATAAAATATATTACATGAATCAAAATCAATAAACATAGAGGGAAGTGAAAAAAATAAGGAAAGGTAATAACTATATACACAATCCATTCAAATAACTAGATAAGGAATTAACAAATATGGAAAGGTAAGAAACTAAAACACCTGATATCTAAATAATATAAAATGAAATGTACCCCTAAATATGTCAATGGAAAATCTCAGGGATGAATAATAACTAAATCTAATATAAAGGAAATTCATTATTATTGTATGCAATGTTCCCCAGAAACATGAAAAATTTACCATTAAGAGATAGTTTAAACTTTTCCAATTTTCACAAATAATTAATCCAATGAGACTACTGATGCATTAAGGGTATTTCATTATCCGGTCCCCTACTTGTATATTTTTAATTAACTAGTTTTTAACCCATAATGCTTAAACTAACCAGTCCTCAACCAATATAGTGAATGTCTAATGCATTTAAATAAATGAAATGCCATATAAAAGATCTTTATTGAATAAATGATATGTGTTTATCAGTATTTCCACAAATAATGAAATAAATTTCATAGTAAACACCATTTGAAAAATTTTATATGGTTTATTAAATAATCATATCCATGAAAAATGATATGGATATATAGAGGACAATCAATGATCGATAATCATAAGAAATTTAATATTTCAAGAGGGAAAAAGGAGTAAAGGAATTGAATGTGAATAATTTCCTTGACCAAATCAATCATTAACCATCATGAGGAAGAATAATAATTTTATTAATAAAAAATATAACAAGTGGATTAAAATAAAGAGCTATCATCATTGATTAATAAAAATAAAAGGATATTTTAAAAACTTTTTTGAGGAAAATATCTTTTGTTTTGAAAAAACATTTTGAAAAACATTTTCCTTGAAATTAATTTTTTAAAAAAATTTATTTTAAAATTATCCTTTTAATCATACAGTGTAAGATGTAATGAAATGATAGTGGGTAAATCCATATAAGTCGTACGAGTTAAAATAACAATCCATTTTCTCAGTATAAGGTTAAAAAGATGCCTTTTTCGGAAAGAGATAAGAAGATTTATTTGAAAAAATTAGTAAAAGGACTAAATGGTCAAAATATATCTACCAAATAATTTTAGATACCTTTTTTAAAACAATTCAATAAAACATGGTTTTTCTAAGAAAATAGGTTCTTCAGCTAAAGAGAGAAATACAGACGGGTTTTCCGAAAAACATTTTCTAAAACATTTTTAGCACCAAAAAGTGTGAAAATATTACTCATATATAATAATGGTGATGAATAACCTTATAATAAAGATATGGTTTGTTTTATAATGTTTATATACTTTATTAGAAAGGAAATTCCATTGAAATATCATTAGTATTAGTCTTGAAGAAAATAATCTTAAAACAACCATAGGTGTCCCATACCACATTGAAACATTTTAAATCATAAGTATTATGAAGGAATAATATTAAAAGATACATATAATATCATTATAATAAATGGATTAATTATATAACTTGTCAAATGTAGTATATACACCATATAAAATAAACTAGGAGCATAACAAGAATTAAGTCTCAATGAAATGTAAATTGAAATGAAAATCCCTTATGTTGATCATTATGGAAAGAAGTTAGGTAGAATTATATCTTTCCATAATTATAAATATATAATAAATACCATATTATTTAATCATATATACTTATATATATATATATTTATTCTAATGTAAAAGTAATCACATCATGTCGAGGAGGCGGTAGCCAACACATTCACGAAAGATGTAATCACTTTTTAAGCATGTGAAAGGGTAAAAATGAAAATGATATATATATAAAAGTAATTATTTAATGAATATAATATATATATTTTTTATGCCTTGTATGTTTAACTATAATCAACTATTATACATTCCATGTATCATTTGAACGAATCGCATCACTTTGAGGGGTGGTAGTACATACTTCTATAAATGATGTTATGGTATTAACGAAAAATGGAAATTATTGAAGGTATGTGTTAAAAAACTAAATAATTATAAGGAAATAATAAATATCATATATATCATATATAAATAGAGTTTCCATCATAATTTCCAACCATGAATATTGGTAATGGAAAAATGAACAATCATTGTTTTGTGAGGTAGTAGTTCATCGTACAAAGAAACAATATGTTAGTTACACATTTTATGGAAGTGTGAATATGTTTAGGTCTAACTAAATACTTAGGATAATAGTTTTTTTATACAATAAAATTGTAAAAATGTATTATGGGATGGATAATGGATATAAAATTAAAAATATTTGGAGAAGCCATTACATCTTAATCAGGTAACTACTTTTGGATTGTACAAAAATAATTCCTACCATAAAGGAGGATTCAAGGTCAATGGGAGGGATTTTTTAAAGATACATGGGTATAAATTTTCTGAACCTATGCTGGTTTTGAGGTGTGGGGAATAGATGGAGGTGACAACATCTTAAAAGGAAGGAAAATGATTCACATGGTATTGCCGAAATGAAGTTAGGTGTACAACAATATTTACCTAAAATAAGTCATACCAAACCAAAAAAAAACTCAATAATGGATGTTTCATGGATTAATTATGTCCATAAAATGGTTTCTGGACAATTAGTTATTCCATTTCCCCCAAAGTTAGAATTTAAGTATTTTATTAAGCTCAATTTTTCCTTAATTATTGTAATTTATTTTAATCACATCGATTTATATATTTGGTAAAAAAAGATTATTATAAAACATTATAAATTATTAATATTCAATATATTTGATCTATTTTTCTAAATTCCAAGGATTGATTTGTAATAGAAAAATATAAAATTCATCTCGCAAGTGAGATGACAATGCATGTTTTTAAAGTAAGCAAATTCGAAAGTTTTTCTTATTTATATAATTGATTTGAATGTGAAATTTATTAAGATGGCCTAAATTATATTAATTTATAACAATATGATCTAATTATGCTTTAAAACTAATTAAAAGAATAATTTATACACATAAATTAATTTAAAGAAAAATAAATTTTGAATTAAAATTCAGTATTTTACCTATTCGTCAAAAATGAAATGTTTCATAAAAATATAAAACATTAGCCACAAAATAATTATTATGTTTCTATATCAAATATTATGTTTCTTTTTTAAATATTAAATCTGTTCATGTGCGAATATTCATATATAAAATGGGTTCTCCATTACAAGGTTTTAAAATTTCCTTTATTAAAATATAGGTTTTTTATGTGTAATGTAGGGTTTCTTCTTCTATTATGGATATCATAAATAGTGTATGAATATAAAAATTATTTGATTGAATATATAAAACATATATTTCATAAAAATATTTCAAAAATTTTAATTAATTATTTTTTAAGACAAAACCCATCAGGAAGAAAAAACCAATATTTCTTTTTATATCCAATTAGTTTATATTTTCATTTATCAGTAATTAGTAACCAATAATATAATTTTATATTTATATAAACCATAAATTTTCATAATTTAGTTTTTAATATTCATAATTTATAACCTAACGGCTAAGATATATAATATTATAATAAATAATAATATTTTAATAATATGTTGTTATTTTGTGAAACTCAGTCTTGTGTGTAAAATAAGCTATTGAAGAAGGTCAATTTTTGTGTAACATAATCTATCAAGTAAGGCCTATATTGTGTGTAATACATGATAACACACTATCTTATGCATTACAATCTATGTCATGTATTGAATTTATTCAAAATTGTAAATATACAATGGAGTCTTAGATATTATATTTTTTTACACGCTTGGTGATGCATGTCATATAGGTTATCAAATAATGTGTTTTACATTAGAATTTAAGGTTGTTTAATTATCCAAACCTTAATTATATTGACTTCTCACAATTTAAAATCAATATTTGTAATAAAATGTTTTATGTTTCCAGAATTTAAATCCCACATCATGGGAAGGGTTCATAAAACATCCCCTATAAAAGTGAGAAAAGGAAGTACATGGGTCACATGGGATAATATATAATTGAGTCTCTATGTAGGAGAAAATTAGTTTCAAATAAAGATACATACTTGGATAAAAAGAGTAAATATTTTTAGGGAGTGATTGAGGTCATCAATCACAAACAAGTGTTTGATCAATAGAAATTTGAGGGCCTCCAATCCATAAATATGCGATGATTTAGAATACCATTTGTTCAACAAAAGATAAGGTATTAAGAAAATACTTTATTTTGAATTCATTTTTTTAATTTTGGGTAATTCTTTTATTGAACAATAATATAAGGAAATATACTTACTTGATAGGGTTCAATTTCATATGAAAAATCCAAAAATATTAGTTGTGATTCAATCAAATTCTAACTCATTACTTTAATATCAGAAATAAATTACCAATATTGTTGTTTTTTATGACTGATTCACTAAAATAAACATATAAATGGTTATAAGTCCTGTAAAAGAGTGAAAAGTCTAACTATTTGTCTTTAACTATATTTCAAAACCAATAAGGTTGAGACATTAATATCTAAACAAAAATGTAATACTAATGGTCATTCATTAATATTTATTTGTTAAAATTTTTATTTAAAAACAATTAAATACTAACCATAAAATTGGGTAGGTTAGTGGTTGGTGTGAAACCCTTATCATCCATTAGTCATGGGTTCAATAGTTGCGACCTTTATAGATTTGATTAGTTATCACCCAACTTACATGTTATCATTTTATAAATACCAATTACTATAGCCCGAATGGCCTGAAGGTATTCTTTTTATTTTATTATAGATAGTAACCCTTTCAAAGGTGAAGGGAACCTGTACATGACCAATAGGCCCAAGGCATAAGGCCCGACTGACCCTCAATACATGACCCGAAGGACCAGAGGCATACCGTGCCCATTACATGACACGTAGGCCCAACCCACTAGAACTTCCCCTCACCAGCTTATGTGTCATTTATCACCTATCTCCACACCTTACATTGCTAATCAGCTAAAATTTCCCCGTACAAAGCTACATGGTGCCTGGTCCCAATGGTGCCTGCCATACCCTCTCATTCGTCCAATCCGGTTAGCTATACTTCTGGTGCCTACTACTCTTGTTGCTCTCATCTTATGGGGATTGTTCTATGTGAATTGGTATACTTTATGATCTCTATGGCCAGAAGGCCCTGTGGCCGGAAAGCCTTCGATGACCCGAAGGCCCTTGAGACCCGTAGGCCCAAAACGGTGGCCCAAAGGCCCAAATCGTGTGAATAGTTCCAACTATTACAGTACTAAAAAGTAAATTCTATAGTAACTGTTACAGTAAATGCTACGGTAACCCTAGAAATTCGTCTCTAAACGGTTTTGAACCTGGGTCTCTTTGATTCTAAGTAGGAGCCCTTACCACTCGAGTACGGGCTCGTTTGCATAATTTCAAAAATAATTATCATTGACATCCTCAAAATAAGTTTAATCACTAAATAGCCTTTTAATTATGGTTTTCAATACAATGTCAATACATAAATACTTCAACCATTTATTTTCCACATAAGTCCATCCTTGTTCTAGGGTTTACTCATAATATCAGTTATATGATATAAAAATCACGACACCTTATCTTTAATCTAAAACGACTTATGTTTAATCTAGATTATTCATTATCAAAATCCTTATATAGTGATTTTTAATGAAAATATGAATTATCCTAAGCATATCCCCCGAGGAGTGTCAAATTGGGTGCGTAGTAATGCTTGTTGCCATGTACTAGGTTACCCCATGTCAGGTCTAGAACACATTGTCAATTTTTTCACTCCAAGGTGCTTCAATTTCAGAACCACATACACTTTTATTATCCAGATAGGGTTTTCATTCTAGGAATACCTACACAATCCCTACTCTAAAAAAATTTCTAAGATGTTCTTTTATACTTATCTTCAAATTATACCTTAGGTTTATGTTCTCTAATCTATGATTTCTTAAATATAATTACCATGGTTTCTAATAAACATTATATGATACCATCTCTATTGACCTGACCTCATATAGCCCGAAGTTTGTGTCTTATACTAATTATAGTGCATGATTGCAAGGAATCAATCCCCAAAGGACTGAAGAGTTTAGTATTCTTGGTAAACAAGATACATACATGATAGAAGAATACAATAATTTCAACATAATTTTTTTCCTTATTTTTTAATAAATAACTTTAATGATATGTCTAATCCACCTAGTAAATACATGAATATAATTAATCATACACTTCATGGATTCTACAGGAATGAAAAATAATAAAGGTGAGATCAAATGCTCAGTATAGAAAAAACATATAGGAATAAATAATGAATCATTGAAATAATAATTATGACATGGTAATTAATTGAACTCATGTTCCATATAATCAATAAACTAAGAGAGAAGTGAATAAAAAATATCGAAAGGTAATAATTAGAAACACAATCCATCAAAATATCTAGAAAAGGATAAATAAGTATGGAAAGTTATGAAACTAAAAAAATGCCATATAAATAACTAAAAATTAAATATATCCATAGATATGTCAACACAATATATCATTGATAAATAATAACTAAAACTTATATAAAGTTAATGATTAATTATTGGACATAATGTTTCCTAAACACATGATACCTTTCCCATTAATATATTGTTTAATGTTTTCCAATATTTTCAACTAATTTGTCCCATGAGACTTCTGATGCATTGAGGGGATTTAATTAACTAATCACTAACCTTTAGAGTTTGTATTAACAGGTCCCTAACCTATATGGATTGCATTAACAAGTATCCAACTCATATAGTTTATAAAAAAAATTTAAATAGACGAACTATTTTATAAAATATTCATATTGAATAAAGGAAATGATTTTATCAATATTTACCCAAATAATCAAATAAAATTCAATGTAAAAACCATATTAAAAAATGGTATATGATTTAGGAAATAATCTTATCCCTGAAAATTATATGAATATTTTGGGGAAATTCAATGTTCAATGATCAAAGGAAATAGACTATTTCAAGGAAAAAAGGAGTAAAGGAGGTTAATGTGAATACTATCACTAACCAAAGCAATCATAAACTCTCTGAAGGAAGAATAAGGATAGTATCAATAAAATATATCCCATGTGGAGTCAAATAAATGTTTTTTCATTGATGAATTGAAATAAAAATATCTTTTAAAACCATCCATGATGAAAATATCCACTGTTTTATAAAACATTTTTTTAGAAAATCATTTTTGATTTTTTAAAGATTCATTTTAAAAATTAAAAGAAATATTCAGATAAATGATGATGGGTAAATCTATAAAAGATGTACGGGGTAAAAGAATATTCATTTTCATGGATAAAGGCTATAATGATACCTTGTTCAGAAAGGGACAAGAATATTTTTTTGAAAAAAATTAGTAAGATAAAAAAGTGTAATTTTTTTTTATAAATTAATTTTAAAAACAATTTTAAAAATAAATTAATAAAACATATATTTTAGAAGAAAATAGGTTCTTCGGCTAAAGAGAGAAATAAAGTCAGGTTTTCTGACAATAATTTTCAAATATATTTTGAGTTTGAATGAGTTGAAATTTATAACTAATAATTAATAATGGTCATGAATTACTAGATAATTATGAAATGGATTATTTAAAAATGGTTATATTATTTACATTAATGGAAAATCCATATAAATATCATTAGTATTAGTCTTAGGGAAAATAATCTTTAAACACCCTAAAGTGTCCAGTACCACATTGAAAAATTTTCAATCATAAGGCTCGTGAATTAATAATGTTAAAAGAAACAAATAATATCATGATAATAAAGGTATTCATGATATAATATGTCAATGGGAGTATATACACCATTCAAAATAAACTGGGTTCAGAACAATAATTAAGATATAATATAATGTTAATTTTGATGAAAATACCTTACCTTAAGATTCCTTTCACGTGAATGTCCTTTAACTTCATATATAATAAACATATTATACTTGTAAACTTTCTGGCAAACCTTTTTAATGTTTTTTTGTTATATTTGTTTCTCTTTTTACTATTTTGTATACAACTACTTAAACAATTTTGTTTAGGTTGAGTGTTTTACCAAAACCAGATTATGTGTCAAAAATGACTGTGGTAGGTCAACTATGGTTGATGGCTTCATTATTTTATAGTTACAGAATAAAAATCATGAAATAATTATGATATTTATACATCAATTATTCATATAAAATTAACCATTAAATATGGTTACAAAAAATGAATCAATGTTACGATCATGGAGATGGTAGGCCACATGTACGCATGAGTAATGTTCTCATTTTTCATTAACCGTCATGGAAAGAAGGTAAGTAGAATTATATCAATCCAGAAAGATCATTATATCATAAATAACATATTATTTAATCATATATACTTATATATATATAATTATTTTTATTTAAAATGAATTAGATCATGTAGAGGAGGTGATGGTCCGAACGTCCATGAACAAAATTATCACTTTTAAGGTGTGTGAAAGGGTAATAATGAAAATGATATATATATATATTCATAGAAAGTTAATCATCGAATTAATATCATATAAATTATATTTATGTCTCATATTTTTAATTATAATCATCTTTTATACAATACATGTATCATGTGAACAAATCACATCGTTTGGAGGAGGTAGTAGTCAACAATTTCTCAAAATATGTTATCTTATTAAGAAAAAAAAGAAAGGAATATAGGTATGTGTTATAAGAGGATTAAATTTTTATAAATAAATATTAAATATAATATATATCATATATGAAAATAGTTATCATCATTATTTCCATCTATGAATGTTGGTAAAGGAAAAATGAAGAATCAACGTTTTATGAGGCAATATTTTAGCTTACACCGAAACAATTTGTTTGTTACACATTAAATGGAATTGTGTGAACATGGACGATGAAAATTAGCATAAAAAAACCTAGTATATTTAAGATAATGGTTTTTCATACACGAATAAAATAATAAGAGATGAGGGATTAGAGAATGGAAATAAAATTAAAAATCAGGAGAGAAGACAAGACCTCTTAATCGGGTAACTACATTTGGTTTGTACCAAAAGGCTTCCATAGAAGGATTTATGCCCAAAAATATTATTAATTATTTATGCAAGGGAGATTTTGGGATGTTATATGGGCAGATATTGTCTAAACCTAAGTGGTTTGGGAGGTGTGAGGAATGAGGATAGATGGTGTCCTTTTATAAGGGAGGAAAATGGCTCACATGGTATTTTTGAAAAGAAGTTTGGTGTACCAATGTTTTTATCTAAAAAAAGTCATAAAAGCCAACAAAAATCAATAATTTATTGTTCATGGTAGAAATATGTCCATTAAATGGGCATTAGACAATTGGATAGATCATTTGGGCTCCTAAGATAACGATTTAGTCCTTTATTAAGCTTAATTTTGCCTTAATAAATGTAATTAATTTAAATAACATTCACAAATAATTTTGGTCAAAAAAAGTTGGAGTTTTTAAAAATTATTAATTATTAGGATTTAAAATATTCAATACATTTTTACAAATCCCAATCATATTAGTGAAAAAAATTAATTTAAAATTCATCCAGTTGGTGGGACGATAATACGGGGTTAAAAAACGTCTGAATGTTTTCAATGTTTTTTTAATAATTTTCATTGTTAAATTGATTAGAATGAAATATATTAATTTAATTTAACAAAACTATTATCTAATTAATGATTAAAATAAATTAAATTTATAATTTAACCATATAAATAAATTAGATGAAAAATAAGTTAGAACTAAAATTTTGTGTTTTAATTATTCGTTAAAAAATGAAATGATTCAGAAAAATATCAAATAATTACCATAACCTATTTATTAATGTTCAATTTAAAGTTTAAATTTTATTTTTAAATATTAAATTAATTAATATGTCAAAATTCATATTAAAAATGGGTTGGCTATTAGATGGAGGTAAAATTTCCTTTATAAAAGTAGAGTTTTTTATATGTAAAATAGGGTTTGTTATAATATTATACTTATAAAACATAATGTATGAATAAAAAAATATTTTATTTAATATATAACATATATATATAATTAAAATATTTCATAAATTTTAATTATTTATTTTTATCCATACAAAACTCTTTTGGAAGATAAAAATAAAAATATTTATTTTTTATATCCAATTGGTTATTATTTTCATTTCACAGTAACTGTTAACCAATGAAATAATGATATATTTTTTTAAAACATAAATTTTCATAATTTAGTTAATCCTATTCCTAAAAACTGACATGACAACTAGGTTATATCCTATTATGTTAAATAATAATATTTTATTAATACATTATTATTTTTGTGAAACACGGTCTTGGGTTTAAGAAAATATATCGAGGATGGTCTCTCTTGAATGTAATGAATACTATCAAGGAAGTTCAACCCTATGTGTAATGAAAGCTAACTCGGTGTTTCATTAATTTCAAGATATATCATGTATTGAATTTATTTAATATAGTAAATATATTTTAGATTCTCGTGATATTATATTCCCTTATGCACATGGTGATGTGTGTCATACATGTTATCTAATACAAATTTATACTTTACGATTTTTGTGCGTTAAAATTTTCCCAAGGTATTCGAAACTTGGGAAACTTATTATGTTATTTTAATCCAATTAAGTAGACTTGTATTTTATATTATTTATTTTTCTATGGAAAAATAAATTTTTCAAAACATTATATTTATAATGTTAGTGTTTCTATTTTAGAATTTTGGAAGTAAATTATATATTTGTGAATTGATAATAATGTATTAAAATTATTGATATTAATAAAATAAATTATTTTAATTCGCAGATAACAGAAACTGTATTCTTAATATTCATGAAAATATAATGTATTTTATAAAATTATAATAAATTCAAAGTAACCTAATTTCGATGTGATGATTTAAAAAATTATATTTATTTTATCATAGTAATTATTTAAATAAAATAATTTTTTATTCTAAATATAAAAATCCATATTTATTAAAAACAATTATGGATCGAAAATGCATAGTAAAATTTCTAACACATAAAAATAGTTCATTTATAATTTATTTTAATATAAGTTTGTTTTAATGAAACTATTTAATTAAAATAATAATTATTCATAACACCTAGGTTTATTATAAAAATTACTTATTTTGTAAAAAGTAAAACCTATAACTAGTAAATCAATTATCAACTTTAATCTCAAAATTATTAAGTTAAACTGTTCATAAAACAAAAATTATAGAATAACAAACTTATTTATAAAATGGAATTACACTTTATGTGACTAGATAATTGACACATAACCCCTAAATAAACCTGCATACTCCATAAGAGTAAGGTTTTCATTTGTTTTAGTTTTGTGGGGAACCTTCCATAACAACGACTGAGTAGTAATCTACACTAACTTGATCTTCTCCTAAATGAGATTTCGTTCATTCTTCATTTTTTGAATCTCAGCTTGGGCATGATGAAGTATGGACCATAGTGATAAAATATCCCTCCCAAGATCAAGAAAATGAGCTTGAAAGGTCATTAATCTACTGATTGAGGCCATCTAATCTTATTTTTGTATCAGTTTTCCCTTTTCAAAAAAAATCTCTTATGATAAATACAAAATTATTATAAATTATATTGGTTCGAATAGTCATATTGAACAATAGTCAATATTGACCAATGCTTATATAACGTTTAAATCTATATTGTTACATTTCCCTTTTATTCACTTTATTATAAAAAGATATGGTTCAGTTGTGAATAATATAATATAACACAAATTTTTAAGAAACAACTATCATTAAAAAATTATGGACTGTTAAACATAGGTTAATATTATGCTCAAGATTTTATTGATATCTCTCTTATATAACCTTGTTAAGAATATGATCTCACCATTTTTTATGTTTCCTTTGACAAGGTTATTAATAAGGGTAGTAAGTATGATATTTATAAGAAGGGTGCTGGTTTTGGTGAAATTTTTAGGAGATGGTGTTCACCTTTATTGGACTACTAGATTATGTGTCCATATTTCCCAAGACACTAGACCTATAAGATATTGGTGTGGTTCATTATATAATATAATTAATATTATTCTAAAAAATTATATTTCTATTTTTTGAAAAATATGGGTCATTATATTGGGTATCAATGAAATGTTTATTAAAAATTTTGAAACTATGATGAGAAATATTTTGTGAGAAAGATGAGTACAAGTATATATATAGGATAAAATTCTAATGTTGTATTAATGATCACAGAAGACCTTGGTAAAACATAATGTGTCATATATTTTATTAGAGTTGTCATTATTGAGTCACTATATAAAATATTTTTCATGATCCCTCATTATGATATTTTTTCTAAAACAATATTTTTCTGTTTTAGTCGATGAATGGAACAATGATGATTTTTTTTAACATTTATGGACAATGGAATGATTTTACTAATGAGAAACCAATTTAAAAGGGAGATATAATGTAAATCCTTATAAATATGCCTATTTATCCCTCCCGTTATATTACTTACAACCTATACATTGGTGAGTTTATAAAAACACATAATAATTGAATGAAAGAGTTTCTTTAAGATCATTTATGAAAGATGATTTATATTTCTACATGTCAATAATGCGTGAAGAATTAGTCAAGAGAATTTATCAAAGGAAGAGGAATTAGTTTTATATGTGAAAATTAATGTCATAGATTAAGTAATTGTTGGCAAAAAATTAAGAGATCAAAGGATAAAAATGAATTCCATCCTAAGGTACCATATCTAGTTCAATGTCTCATGTCTAGGGAATATGGTCATTATTCGATCTAATTCACAAATCTAAGGGTTAACTCCTAGAAAAATTGAGGACCTATTCTATTCCACTAGTTCATGTGAAAGGATTGAAGTGTTTCTATGTTAGGAATCAATAATTATATCAATGATATTTTTGTTATAAGAATAATGAAACATATTAGGATTGTGTTAATTTTTTGAAGCATATAGGTCTTCATGTAAGAATAAAATAAGATTTATAGACACTATTTTGGGTTTATGAGTATATGTTTGACCATATATTCAAAGTTGTAGATACCCTTTTGAGGTTTCAAGTGATTGTTTTTTAATGTAAGTAATGAAATTTTTATTGATGTTTTATAGGGTTATGTTATATATAGACTTTAGGTTCAATATAAAGTATTATTTTAAGAAGAATTTTCTCTGTATATGTTTTATTGGATTGAAAAAATTTATGGATAATATGACCTTTAATGGTTAATTTTTTTATTGAGGTTCCAAATACTTCTAGGGATGTTATAAGAATTCAATTAATATAGTTTTAGTAGAAATGGAATCCTATCAAATATGGTAAGGTTGTGGGGATTGAACCCAAAATTGAAGGGTGACAAGGGTACAATGCCTAAAACTATCCTACATGATTTCATGTTTAGTATGTCATTTCTAATTTTAATGATGTGAAATATAATGATTATGTTGATTTTTGGAATATATATTTTATCTTATATGTTGGGAAAAAATCCCTCAAGACATCATTGAAGCATTTTTGAGGTAATTGTGTTTGTTGACAAGGTGGACATCATTGATGTGATTGTTGACAAAGCAAACCATGACATACAAATTTGTTGACAAAGGGGTTTTCATGGAGAAATGTAGAGTTCAAGAGCTATGTTCAACCATATATGTTATATTCAAGAACGTCGATAAAGGAATGGATGATCTGGATGCGGCATAAAAAGAACAGATACAAGGAGGCGCCAGTTTCCAGTGTTTTCCATATTTTTGGGCCTGAAAATCGACAAATGAAGAAAAGTGGTTTTTGGAAAAGGGACTTGCGCGCCATGTACTTGAGGGCTTGGGAACTTTCACAACATATGTTTTTCAAGATCAGATCATCAAAATATGGAAAAGGGATAAGTGTCGCGCAAGTATTGGTGGTGTCGCGTAGGTGACTTGCGCGCCGTGAAGATACTTGCACGCCGATGCCTTGGAAGTTTGATATCTTGTGTGCCTATTGTTTTTAAAGATCAGAAGATCAAAATATGGGAATGGAAAGACATTCGCGCAAGTTTAGAAGTGGGTCACGTAGGTGACTTGCAGGAGAAGAGACCTACGTGCCGAGACTTGCGCGCCGAGGAGAGACTTGCATGCCGTCGCATAGGGGTGACCAAATGCCTATAAATATTGGACCACCCCTCTTCATTCTTCACGGAAGTTCAACACTTTTAAGATTTAGTGCTCCCGTCATGAAGGTGTGGTGGCCGCACAAGTGGTGGTGTGTCGTGCAAGTGGGACTTTCACACCAGAGAAAGAAGTTGTGCGCCAAGTGTTTGTTGCGCGCCTGAGGTGGTTTGGGCAGCAAAGGAAGTGTGCCGCGCATGTCTGGAGAAGATTAATCTTGAGTCGCACAAGTGTTAAGAAATACTTGCTTTCCAGTGTTGACTTGCGTGCCGAGACTTGCGTGCTGCCTTAGAGAAGGGCGCCAAGTAAGGATGATTTCTGGCTGTGATTTAGGGCTGCGTGGAAGTTGGGGGATTGCCCGGTACCTTCGGTGCAAAGGGAAATTCATCTATGGGTAAAGGTTGAGCTTCAAAGGAGCATCTACATATAGAAGAAGATGCATTCCTTCATGAAAATTAAGAGACCTACAAGTCTATAAACTGTGAGTGGATTCCTTCCAAGAGCAGTGAGCAAAGGAAGAGAAAGAAGGTGATCCTCTCCACCGGCAGTGAGCTAGAGAGAGAGAGAGAGATGGAGTAACCCTTGGGAAAGTAGTGATCTGACCCTAAACTTGTAAAGGAAGTGATCTTGGGCTTAGAAGTGATGCAGCCCGAACCTTGTAATCCACAGCTAGTGAAGTTTAGTGGAATTGGTACGACTGGCAACCTGTCGGCGTATGATCCTTGGACGTAGCCCTTAGCGGTGAACCAAGTAAAATTGTTGTGTCATGTGCTTGATTTACTTTCTGTTTATATTGTACAACAGGAAAGAGAGAGAATATTTTTGGCTTAATAGATAAAAAAGATCAGAATGGGCATTAATTTTAAATTATTCATACCCTGATTCACCCCCCCTCTCAAGGTATTCAGCCTTTGTGGATCTAACAATTGGTATCAGAGGTGGAGGTTGACAGTAGTTCGTCTCTCCATGGAGGTCACTGATCATTAAGGTATTCCGATCTTTGACGGATTTAATTTATAGATATGGAAGTATCGAATGCAACACTATATCCGATCTTTGGGAATGTATGTGTTTTCAGTAGCTATGAATGGTATCACAGCTGATATTAATAGTGGTGCTTTATCAGAAGCGGAGCATAGATAATTGGATGCTGATGAAAAAGTAATCAATGCCTTAGGGGTAGCCCTTTCTAATCCCATCTACCCAAAGGTGATGTCAGGAAAAACGTCACATGCCATGTGGGAAAAACTTTTGAATATATATAAAGGAGATACAAAGGTCAGAGTGGAAAAACTGGAAGTGCTGTGGAATAAGTATGAAGATATGAAGATAAACCCGAATGAGTCTGTTGATGCATTCTTTGACAGGGTAAATATTGTTGTGGAAGATTTGTGAGGACTTGGTGAAGTCATTGAAGACATAAATATCATAAAGTACATATTGAGGAAGCTTACACCTCAGTTAAATCCGAAATATTCGGTACTGGAAGATAAAGACCCCAAGGAGCTGACATTGAATAATTTTCATAGTACCATGGTTGCATATGAAATGAGGAATGATGATAACGAGGCTATGGAAAAGGGGAAATCCAATGAAGTGGCATTCAAGGCCATGAAGAAGCTCAACATTTAAGATTCTCAAGAAGAGGAAGAGACAGATGAGGTTATGTCATTCCTTTCTTCAAATCTGCAAAGAGGAAGAGGAAAGTTTAAATGGAAACTTCCACTTGCATGCTTTCAATGTGGAAACGTTGGTCATCTTATGACAAGATTCCCTAATAAGTTTCAGGATAACGATAATGATGATGATTAAGTTGAAATTCCCAAGAAGTAGACCTCATCATTTTTGAAAGGGAAGAAACAATTCATGAGAAATTTCTTCAAGAAGAAGAATCTTCTTTCACAGTAATTTGAAAGTTTAGATGAATTTGAGGATGAAGAGGTTGAGGAGATAGAATATTGCAGATATCGTGGGGTAAATGCCTTGGTGGTGATTGATGGTAGTTCTTAGAAAAAAGAAGGAGTTGACGCTAAAGAAGAAGAATAAATGGAAGGGAGAGCTGACATGGAAGCTGAATTAGAAGCAGCTCCTGAAGAGATAGATGTTTAGAGAGGGAAAAAAGAAATCCAACAAGGTGGTAAATGATGCCAAACTCTACATGCAACAACAGTATGAAGAGAAGTTTGAGTTGATGAAAGAAATTGAAAAGCTCAAGTTATTAACACCAGAGAACTCATAATCAGTTAGTGAGTGTAAGATCAAGATTAAAGAACAAAAAATGGGGATCGATGGATTGAAAAAAAAAGTGAAAGATCATGTCAAGCGTATCGAAGAGCTTGAAGAAGAAGTTGTTGGTCTTTAGAGAAAAGATAAAGACCAGGAGAAACCCTTGATTCCCAATACATTCTTGAGAAAGAAGGTTATTATGAAGACTGAAAAGATGAAAGTGGAACCTAGTAGTTCAGCAGGAAAGAAGAAATAATTGAGCTGCTGATTCAGGGCTTGATCAGAAGCAAACAATATATAGAAATTGAAGTCAGACTGTAGGCACCGGTCCCGAGATTGAAAGTTTATTTGGGCACAAATAATAATAAAAATATTCAGATATCCCAAGGGGAAACTTGTAGTGCTGAAGTAACATGAAGGAATGCACCTTATATCAGGTGTTGTTGTTGTGGTAAGATGGGACATTCACAGTATGTGTGTTCCATAGCAAAAAGATACCGAAGGCAACAAGAACAGAGATGGCAGCAAAACAGATAAAGGTTTTCCAAAAAAAATTGTGAAGGACACTATTTTTGGTGTAGAGGATTTGGGAACATGGCTAGGTACTGCACTTCGACCATTCAGAGAAATGTGCCAATGCAGAATCAAAAAGTTCGCAAGTAGTAGATCAAAAAACCGACAAGTGAGTTAAAAGTTCCGAATAGATTTGCAGCTCTGCAAGATGAAGCTAGTCCATCGAACTCTGAGAGTGATCCTGAGTCTGAATCTATACTGATCATGTAGAAAAAAATATGGACCAAGAAGAAGAGAGGAGTGAAGGCAATAGTTTCTGAAATTTTCCTTAAAGCATCAGATCGTTCTGGTGTGTGGATTCTTGAGAGTGGTTGTACATATCACATGACAGGAAACAAGGATCTACTTACAGGCATAAAATATGACAAAGAAGAAGTTTTCAAGTTTGGAAATGAGGAAGGCCTGAAGAAAATTGGATCAGGAAAGGCTAGTTTTGCTGGAAAAGAAATAAGACGTGCTGATGTCTTGGTTATAGAAGGTCTCAGTCACAATTTGCTTTGTGTCAGTCAATTGTGTGACTTAGGTCATTCTATATGGTTTACCAAGAAGACCTATACTGTCATGGGAGGAGATGGAGCAGTTGTTCTGCAAGGAAAAAGGACAAAGGGAAATATTTACCTTGTAAGTGGGGAAGAAGACATATGTATTTTATCCAGAGAAGAAGAAAACCAGCTGTGGCATAAGTGACTTGGTTATCTATGACAACGATCTATGGAAGATCTGGTAAAGTATGATGCTTCTAGAGACCTTCCCAAACATTCAAATGATCGTACTCATACATGAGGTGCTTGTTAACAAGGAAGGATCATCAGAAAATCATACATGCCAAAGAAACAGAAATCAACCAGAGTGCTCGAATTGGTACATGCAGACGTTTGTGGACCAATCTCACCACGAGCCATAAATAGACAAAGGTACTATGTCCTTTTCATTGATGATTATAGAAGAATGGCCTGGGTATTTGTCATTACACATAAGATAGAGATATTCAGTTGCATAAAGCAGTATAGGAGAGAATCAGAAAAGATGCTTGGGTAGAAAATTCTGAAGTTTCGTACTAATAACTGTACGGAATTCACAAACATTCAAGTTGAAAACTATCTCGAGAAACATGGGATAAGGAATCAAGTTTCATCAGTAAGAACTCCCTAATAGAATGGAGTGGTAGAAAGAAGAAATCGAATAATCAATAACATGGCTAGAACGATGCTTATTGATAAAAACCTACCAGAGAAATTTTGGAAGGAAGCAGTTTTGACATCGGTTTATGTTTTGAACAGGTCTCTGTTGTGTTCGAAGCAAGGGAAGACTCCATATGAACTGTGGTAGAGAAAGAAGCCAACGTTGAAATACTTTTGAATATTATGAAGTAAGTGTTTCATTCTCAACAAAGAAAATCACAAGAAGTTTGAGGCATGAGGAGATGAGGGGATATTCCTTGGCTATCCAGGGAAAAGTAAAACATATAAATGCTTCAACAAAAGGATGGGAAAAATTGTTGAGAGCAATGATGTCACTATTGTTGAAAATGAAAAGAATACTCAACAACATAGTGAACAGTTCCTGGATGAAAGTTATGATGAGGTAAGCAACACAGGAGGAGCAGTAGTGGCAAAGGCTGACTCAGAAGAAGATACTGATGATGAACAAGAAAATGTCAAGTCTGTGTCTGCAAGGATGCCAAAGAGGCGAGATAAAATTGATAGGTAGAATATCTTTGGTGATCAGAGAGCTCCAGTTCAGATTAGAAGAATGAAATCATTACAACAAACATCGTTTTTGTCTCAGGTGTAGCTGAAAGGTTTTTCCAATGCAGCTAAAGATGAAAACTGGGTTCAGGCTATGAATGATGAACCTGATCAGATTGAGAAGAACCAGACATGATAGATTGTTTCGAGGCCAGTAGACAAGAATGTCATTGGGGCTAAATGGGTCTATCGCAACAAGATGAATGAAGATGGAACAATTATTCGGAACAAAGCACGGCTAGTGTGCAAGGGATACTCCTAGATAAAGGGAATAGATGTTGATGAGGCATTTTCACCAGTTGCCAGGCTGGAGACAATCAGATTATTTTTGGCCATAGTAGTGCAAAGAAAGTTCAAAGTGTTCCAAAGGGATGTCAAATCTCTATTCTTTAATGGTGTTCTAGAAGAGGAGGTGTATATTGAGTAGCCAGATGGTTTTCTCATTCATGAGGATGAGAAAAAAGTTTTCAGGCTAAAGAAGGCATTGTATGGGCTGAAACAAGCACCAAGGGCATGGTACTCAAGGCTTGATCAGTACTTCAAAAAGATTGGTTTCCAGCATGGAGGAGTTGATTACCATCTCTATTTCAGCAATGAAAATAATCAAAGGATGATGGTGCTGGTGTATGTCGATGACATTATTTTTGGCGGATCAGATGAAGCTCAGTTCAGACAGTTTTTTGAATTCATGAAAAATGAGTTTGAAATGTCAATGATTGGAGAGATAATGTTTTTCCTTAGTCTACAGGTGACACAAGGAAAGAATGGAACATTCATTTCTCAATCTAAATATGTCAAGGAGGTTCTGAGAAGGTTTGGAATGGATAATTCCAAGGATATGGGACTTCAGTTTCTACCCAGATGAAATTATCAAAAGGTTAGGATGACAAGGCAGTTAATATCACAGAGTATAGGAAAATTATTGGAAGTCTGTTGTACATAACCAGAATAAGGCCTGATATTGTTCTCACCACATGCCAAGCAGCAAGATATCATAGTAATCCCAAGGAAAGCCACATGCTTGCAGTGAAAAGAATACTTCGGTATATCAAGGGCACGGTGGACTTCAGCTTGACATATAAAGACAAATATCATACAGAGTTATTGGGATATACTGATGCAGACTAGGCCGATTCAGCAGATGATAGGAAATCAACATCTAGAGAAACAATTTATCTTGGCGGACTATGTATTGCTTTATTAAGCAAGAAGCAGGATTAAATTTCATTAAGCACCGCGGAAGCTGAGTATATTGCGGACACTCAAGCATGCACACAGTTATTATTCATGAAGTAGCAGCTTGACGATATTGGATTTGAAGTGAAATCTCCGATCGGAATCTAGTGTGATAACTCAAGTGATATAAATCCTAACAAAAATCTAGTTCATCACTCAAGGACAAAGCACATTGATGTCAAATTTCATTTTACCAATGATAAAGTAGAGGAAGGTCTTGTGAAGTTATAGTATGGGCCTACAGAGTTACGGATTGCAGATATTCTGACAAAGGCCTTACCCAATGAAGCATTCGAAAGGCATCGACTGGCTTTGGGAGTTCAGTCGATTCCCCGCACTTAAAAGCATGTGGATGTGAAACCCCCACTCTCCCCAAGGTTGATGTGTTTTCTTAATGTGCTGATATGTGTTCTATACTCTGTTACAGACTTCAAAGGAGTAACTTTTGGGTTCGTTGATAAAGGGGGATAAAATAGTGATTGTTCAAGGGGGAGACAGTCTGGCTATTTAAGAAATATTGACATATAAGGGGATAATATGACAGGTGGAGTATCCAGATAGGTGGAGTTGAAGCTAGTTGAACATTCTTAGCCAGATCTTAGCTTTGACAACACAGAAAATAGGTCTAAAGACGTGTTGAAGATGTGAGCAGAAAGGGGGAACGTAGAAAATTTGACGATGCTGGAAGTGATCGATCAAAGAATAGATATCATGACAGTTGATGATCATGATAAAAGAAAAAGAGAGATGTTGGAATGTGGTAAGAATATTTCCAACAATTGGTATCAGTTTGGTAAAAATTGGTATCAATTTGGTGTCAACAGTGGATGTCAGAGATGACATGATTCATTGATGAACCTTTCATTTACTCTTGTTTCTCATGCCGAGCATTGCTCATGTGGGCTTAGAGTATGTCTTGAGTAAATCGTTTATTGTTATCAGAATCACAATAGGCGAATAGTGGATGAAGAATCAACGATGTATCTTTTTATGGAAGAGTTTTCAACATAACCAAAGGGGGAGATTGTTGGGAAAAAATCCCTCAAGACATCATTGAAGCATTTTTGAGGTGATTGTGTCTGTTGACAAGGTGGACAACAATGATGTAATTTTGGACAAAGAAAACCATGAAATACACATTTGTTGACAAATGAGTTTTCATGGTGGAATGTCGAGTTCAAGGGCTATGGTCAACGATCCATGTTTGATTCAAGAACGTCAATAAAGGAATGGAAGATCTGGAGGTGGCATAAAAAGAACAGATACAAGGTGGCACTGTTTTCCAGTGTTTACCAAATTTTTGTGCCTAAAAATCGACAAATGAAGAAAAGTGGTTTTTTGAAAAGGGACTTGCACACCATGTACTTGAAGGCTTGGAAAATTGTGCACCATATGTTTTTCAAGATTAGATCATCAAAATATGGCAAAGGTATAAGTGCTGCGCAAGTATTGGTGGTGTCGCGTAGGTGACTTGCGCGTCGTGAAGAGACTTGTGCGCCGATTCCTTGGAAGCTTGATAAATTCCGTGCCTATGGTTTTTCAAGATCAGAAGATCAAAATATGGCAAAGGAAAGAGGATCGCGTAAGTTTGGAAGTGGGTCGCGCAACTGACTTGCAGGAGAAGAGACACACACGGTAAGACTTGCGCGCCATCACGCAGGGGTGACCAAATGCCTATAAATACTGGACCACCCCTCTTCATTCTTCACTGGAGTTCAACACTTTGAATATTCGGAGCTCCCGTCGCACATGTGTCATGGTCGTGCAAGTGCTGGTGTGTCGCGCAAGTGGGACTTGCACGCCAGAGAAGGAAGTTGCGTGCCATGTGTTTGTTGCGCGCCTGAGGTGGTTTGGGCAGCAAATGAAGTGCATCGCGCAAGTTTGGAGAAGCTTAATCTTGAGTCGTGCAATTGTTATGAAAGACTTGCATGCCAGTGTTGACTTTCGGGCTGAGACTTGTGCGCCGCCTTAGAGAAGGGCGCCAAGTAAGGTTGATTTCCGTCAGTGATTTAGGGCTACGTGGAAGCTGGGGGATTTTCCGGTACCGTCGGTGCAAAGGAAAATTCATCTACGGGTGAAGGTTGAGCTTCAACAGAGCATCTACATACAGAAGAAGATGCATTCCTTCATGAAAATGAAGAGACCTATAGGTCTATAAACTGTGAGTGGATTACTTCCAAGAGCAGTGAGAAAAGGAAGAGAAAGAAGGTGATCCTCTCCACCGACAGTGAGGCAGAGAGAGAGAAACCTGAAGTGACCCTTGGGAAAGCAGTAAGCTAACCCTAAACATGTAAAGGCAGTGAGCCTGGGCTTAAAAGTGATCCAGCCCGAACCTTGTAATCCACATCTAGTGATGTTTAGTGGAATTGGTACGACCAGAAACCTGTCGGCGTATGCTCCTTGGACGTAGCCCTCAGCGGTGAACCAAGTAAAATTGTTGTGTCCTGGGATTGCTTTACTTTATGTTTATATTGTGCAACAGGAATGAGAGAGAAGAGTGTTTGTCTTAACAGCGAAAAAAGATCAGAACGGGCTTTAATTTTAAATTAGTCATACCCTGATTCACCCCCCCTCTTAGGGTATTCATCCTTGTGGACCTAACACTATAGATAACCATGATATTGACAAATTATTTTGTATTATTAAGGGAAAATAAGAAATTTATTGGATTTTTTAAGTAATAATGGTTAAATTTTATTTTTTAAGAATATATGATTTTCATGTGGATTTAGGGTGATTCTGGAGATTATATGATCATGGAATATATAGTTTTGGTATATGAAATTAATATTTTTTGACGTTAGAGATAAATGTTAAATTTTCCTTGGATGAATATGTGATCAAATCATTCCAATCCTTAGGTATCAATGTCAGTATAAAATATCACTAATAAATTTTGGGCCATGAATTTATCATGTTTTATATGATGAACATTGTAACGACCCGAAATTTTTTTTAAATAAAATTTGTTTCCTAATTTTATGTGTTATTGTTATACTCAACAAAAATGTTTTATTGGATAAACATGATTATAATTAAAATGATATCAGTGGGTTTTTACTATTATATAACCATCGGTCAACATGACCACTGTGAACAAAATGTTTTGATTATTGTCTCTAAATATAAGAAATCTTGGTTAATTATTATAGAAAGAAGATTCGATGGCCTCACCTAGTAGTCTTGGACCGATCGAAGCCCATCTAACAGAGCTTGGGAAGGAGGTAGCACCACTGGGCTTTGCTCTGGATCAAATCCAAGCTGAACTTTATCATGTGAAGCTGGAACGAAATCGCCTTCGTGAGAAGTTCAAACTGATAGAAATTACTACTCGGGCAATGTTGACTGAGCCGCCCCAAACTTCTATCACCCTAGCACACCTTACTCTTAGGTCCTATGCTGGTATTATAAGGGGTTATGTAACGAGACCGTAACTACCTTGTGTAATCCTTGTTTTAAATAAAAATTGGGATTTCTTCTTATGATGAAGTTTATGAATTTTGAAATGACCGGATAAATATAGTATGCATATTTTGATGAATTTTATAAAAAGGATATTTTAAATATGTTTATGTAAACCCTAAATAATTTAAAATGTGTAATGATTTTCAAAAAATGGTCTTCTGCAATTATGTTCAGTACTAAATTTAGAGTCTAATAAGATCAACTTGATTTTTGATGAATAGTAAATTATGAATAGTGATTTTATGATTAGGATTAGTAATATGACCAAATGGATTAGTAATCTCACTTAAAGAAAGTTTTAAAATAATCTAGGCACCTTGATTTAAGTAATGTGATTCAATAAAATAGTTAAATAACAGTTTCATTAATTATTATTCAAGTATTAGTTTTTAAGGGTGAATAGTGTTTTTTAATTAAAAATTTAATTAAAAATAATTAGAAAATTATTTTTATAAAAATGCCTTTATTTTTGAACTCAGAGCATCGATATTATGTTATGGTAATTTTTGGGGTTTTTTCTGAAAAAAATGAATTTTTGATGAATAGTGTTTTTATTTAAAAATTAAATTAAAAATATTTAGAAAATTATTTTTATAAAATGGATTTCATTTTTGAAATCAGAGCATTGATATTTGGTTAATGTGAAATTTTGGGATTTTTCTGAGAAAGTTGAATTTTCAGTGAATAGTAAAAATACAGTTTTAGGGTTTCGGTATGTTTAATGACATCATAATGGTGTCATGATGATGTCATGAGATCTTTTGAGGGTTTTCCGGCCAAGGGTGATGAATTATTGTTTCTGGGGGCCCCATGTGGCCTAACTCCATGATAAATGACAAGGGAGAGCACATGGGTTTGAGAAAAGCACATCTGAGGTGTCCCTTGGCCATTAATGCCTTGTCCCCTCACTTTCCCTATAAATACCAAGCCCTCATCTCATCCATTCGACTCCCCACTCATTCCCAACGAATTTCTGGTCTCATTACCTCCCAATGAGTCCTCCCAAGGTTCCCCCAAGCCCTCAAGGTCCCAACCTTTGAGGTTTAAGAGTTACATTTTAAGGTAAGGGATCCGACCCCTCTCTTTCTTTTCAAGTAATCTCTTTTATGTAATTTCTTTTATACTCCATGTTCTTATGTTGGAGGATGTTATTTTATATTCATCCTACTGCCTATTTCATGTTCATATGATGGGAGACCCCCCTTGCTCTCATCAATTCGTTTTAATAATGTTTATGTGGTGCCGTTAGGCTGCCGAATTTTTAAGGGATTCTTTCACCTTCCTCGTTTTCAAGTTCTATTTTCATTCAAGTCTTTAATGTTACTTTTTATTATGTTGGGGTATGATCTCTAAATTATCATACTGATCTTTTATGATCATATTATGAGAGACCCCATTTGATCGCTTCAATTCAGTATTTTGAAGTTTTAAGTGGCGTCGTTAGGCTGCCGAATTTTTAAGTAGTTCTTCACCCTTCTCGTTTTGAAGTTCTACTTTCATGTCAATTATTTCAAGTTCCTTTTTGTTATATTGGGGTATGATCTCTATATATATCATACTGGACTCTTATGTTCATATGATGAGAGACCCCATTTGATCTCTTCAATTCAGTATTTTGATGTTTTAAGTGGCGCCGTTAGGCTGCCGAATTTTTAAGTGGTTCTTCACCCTTCTCGTTTTGAAGTCCTACTTTCATGTCAATTCTTTCAAGTTCCTTTTTGTTATGTTGGGGAATTATATCTATATCTATCATACTGATCGCTTATGATAATATGATGTGGGACCCTATTTGATCTTGTCAAATCATTTTCTTTTGAAGTTAAGTGACGCCGTAAGGCTGCCGAATTTTCATAAGAGAAATCTGATTTTTTTTCTTCAATGTTTTTCATTTCAAATGGTATGTCCCTAAAATATCATTACCATGTCCATATTTCCTTCATATTCTTTCACCCTACTGTTTTATGGATCATTTATGAATGGGTGACCCATGTCCCCTCTCATTTCAATGTTTTCTAAAACCCCGAAACTTAGCCGTTATGCTGCAGAATTTTCCCCTCAAAATGCCTCTCTCTTTTCTCAAAAATTATTTTATGTTATAAAGTGAATACTAAAAGCTCTTATTTCTACAAGTTTATTCACATATATATCAAAATTTCCATTTTAAATTCTGGGATTTACATACATGAGACCCGCTTTCCCTTTCCGTGGGTTTAAAGTGACGTAAAGATCATGTCTTTAAAGCAGTTTTTAAAACGTTATGATTATGAAATGAAACCCATTTATTTTATGCTATATGGGTTATTTATGAAATGTTTGATGATGATAAATGTGGCTCACATGAAAATAAAGACAAATTTAAGGGTGCGCCCTGATAGCGCTCCAATGCATTGGGTAAAGACTTAATCTCTAGAGATGACCATTTTAACGACGCCTTGGTGAATAACCTTGGTAATTTTTAACGACACCTTGGGGATGGACCTTGGTGAAACGAAACGATTGTCAATATTAAATGTTGTAGCCACATCTTCAAGTTATGAAAAATGATTATTTTTATTACGATGTATCTCATGATTTCTTTCTCATGCCTTAAAGTTCTTTTCATGTCCTTATTGAAGTATCTCAAGTTCACTTGTAAAATGTTTCTCTTGTTTCCCTTACTGGGCCTTCTGCTCACCCTTTCTTTTGATGTATGTCCCCAGGTTATGAGATGCATAATGAACATAGGATGAACTAAAGGAGAAGCTTTTCAAGTGTTTAAGAAGAATGTTTTTATGTTTTTTTATGTATTATGATCCTTGTTTCCAAGACACTAAACCTTAACGATCCTCAGTTCCGTGTAATGAAATGAAAGTTTATGTTATAAAATGGCGGGATGCTATAGTTGGTATCAAAGGATGGTTTAGTTATTTGTTGAAATTAGGATATGAAAACTCTAGGAGGAACCCTATAGAAAAGTTTAATATAGGAAATCTTCCTGGTATTTTGGTGAGTATTGAGTAAGGGGTTGCCAAGCAAATACATCCCTGTCTGGATACGAGCAGGTAGAGGTGGCTCTGGCACAGATGTACATAGGGGTAAAACCCGAAAACACCGCTTTGAGCAAGACTCGAACGGGAACTGGTACACGACAACGGGCCTTGCTGCACTCTTGGTTACGACACTCCCGGGGGATATGCTTTGGTAAATTCATAAGCTTGGTATGAACCATTGTTAAATGAACAAAGATAAAATAAAATAAAGGTTCACATAAGAATATATGATCATTCATAACCTAGATGGGAACCTAGGAGATCACAAGTTAGGGTATACCTTTCATATACAAGTTATCCTTATATGCTTTCAGTTCCTTTTCATGATTTTTAGCTAAGTACTTAAGCCCCTAATTATGCTTTCTCTTCTTAGTTAATGGTGGGAAATGGAAGAACATGTTCCGAAAACCAATGTGATAGGAAATGCGACGATTTTCGTATTAATATGACAGGGATGATTAGGGGATTAAAATATGATTATTATTTTTGAAGACGTTCATTATTTTGGGAACTATATTTGATCGAGGTAAATAGATTACTACGGTATTTTCATTGAGGAGTAAGGTTGACTTATATTTTGAAGAATCAATGAATTTAAGGTGAACTTATAGTAATTTAGGTTACTTATGGGAATGACTAACCTATCTTGGGTAAAATATGTTTAGGTTAGCTACTTTTTTATAAGATGTTAGGAGTGGTTGATGTTGTCTGGAGATGAACAATGAAGTTGTTTTGGAAGACTATGTTATCAAATCATTCTTGTATTTGGGTTTCAATCTTAGTTTGGATTGTTTTGAGGAATTTTAAGGACCATTATTTATGGAATGGTCTATGATGAACTTTCGGTAGTACCATGGAACTTTGATGATTTAAAAGTTGTTTCTATTCCTATGGGATTCTTTCTTTTTGAAGAGTTGTTTTACCCTAACCTTTCTGTTTTTGGGATAATGTTTAAAGATAGAAGAAATAGATAGTTAATCTTTTGTAGATTACGTGATTCTATAGAAGATGATTCTTGTGATTTTATGAGACCAAGTGTTTTTGAATTCTCATCATTTGGAGAAAATATTAGTGTTGGTAGGGACTTGTTAAAGGATGAAACTCTACTTGAAGGTAGGTATATTTTCTTATGTTTTTGTTCTATGTAGTAAATGAAATCCTCAAAATTATGAAAAGAAACGTAAAACAAAATTGTTGTTGGTTTACGTTTCCTACTAGGTAATCAAAGACCGTTTACACACATCATAAGTTTGTGATTTTCTCATGGTTAACTTTCTCCTAATCATGTTCTCTATCACTCTCCCTCAGAACTTGACCCTTTGTTTTTTCCTCCATGTCCATGTTTTCCTACATGGAACCCTAGTGTGGGTTAACTCGGGTGACCATTGTACTTCCCTTTCTTTATTTTAAAGTAATAGTTTTACTGACTCCTTTTCCGATGTGGGACTTTCAATGAAATTTCAAAACCCAATTTTAAAATTGCGAGGACACAATTTCTTAATGGGGGAAGATTGTAACGACCCGAAATTTTTTTTAAATAAAATTTGTTTCCTAATTTTATGTGTTATTGTTATACTCAACAAAAATGTTTTATTGGATAAACATGATTATAATTAAAATGATATCAGTGGGTTTTTACTATTATATAACCATCGGTCAACATGACCACTGTGAACAAAATGTTTTGATTATTGTCTCTAAATATAAGAAATCTTGGTTAATTATTATAGAAAGAAGATTCGATGGCCTCACCTAGTAGTCTTGGACCGATCGAAGCCCATCTAACAGAGCTTGGGAAGGAGGTAGCACCACTGGGCTTTGCTCTGGATCAAATCCAAGCCGAACTTCATCATGTGAAGCTGGAACGAAATCGCCTTCGTGAGAAGTTCAAACTGATAGAAATTACTACTCGGGCAATGTTGACTGAGCCGCCCCAAGCTTCTATCACCCTAGCACACCTTACTCTTAGGTCCTATGCTGGTATTATAAGGGGTTATGTAACGAGACCGTAACTACCTTGTGTAATCCTTGTTTTAAATAAAAATTGGGATTTCTTCTTATGATGAAGTTTATGAATTTTGAAATGACCGGATAAATATAGTATGCATATTTTGATGAATTTTATAAAAAGGATATTTTAAATATGTTTATGTAAACCCTAAATAATTTAAAATGTGTAATGATTTTCAAAAAATGGTCTTCTGCAATTATGTTCAGTACTAAATTTGGAGTCTAATAAGATCAACTTGATTTTTGATGAATAGTAAATTATGAATAGTGATTTTATGATTAGGATTAGTAATATGACCAAATGGATTAGTAATCTCACTTAAAGAAAGTTTTAAAATAATCTAGGCACCTTGATTTAAGTAATGTGATTCAATAAAATAGTTAAATAACAGTTTCATTAATTATTATTCAAGTATTAGTTTTTAAGGGTGAATAGTGTTTTTTAATTAAAAATTTAATTAAAAATAATTAGAAATTTTTTTTTATAAAAATGCCTTTATTTTTGAACTCAGAGCATCGATATTATGTTATGGTAATTTTTGGGGTTTTTTCTGAAAAAAATGAATTTTTGATGAATAGTGTTTTTATTTAAAAATTAAATTAAAAATATTTAGAAAATTATTTTTATAAAATGGATTTCATTTTTGAAATCAGAGCATTGATATTTGGTTAATGTGAAATTTTGGGATTTTTCTGAGAAAGTTGAATTTTCAGTGAATAGTAAAAATACAGTTTTAGGGTTTCGGTATGTTTAATGACATCATAATGGTGTCATGATGATGTCATGAGATCTTTTGAGGGTTTGCCGGCCAAGGGTGATGAATTATTGTTTTGGGGGCCCCATGTGGCCTAACTCCATGATAAATGACAAGGGAGAGCACATGGGTTTGAGAAAAGCACATGTGAGGTGTCCCTTGGCCATTAATGCCTTGTCCCCTCACTTTCCCTATAAATACCAAGCCCTCCTCTCATCCATTCGACTCCCCACTCATTCCCAACGAATTTCTGGTCTCATTACCTCCCAAGGAGTCCTCCCAAGGTTCCCCCAAGCCCTCAAGGTCCCAACCTTTGAGGTTTAAGAGTTACATTTTAAGGTAAGGGATCCGACCCCTCTCTTTCTTTTCAAGTAATCTCTTTTATGTAATTTCTTTTATACTCCATGTTCTTATGTTGTAGGATGTTATTTTATATTCATCCTACTGCCTATTTCATGTTCATATGATGGGAGACCCCCCTTTCTCTCATCAATTCGTTTTAATAATGTTTATGTGGTGCCGTTAGGCTGCCGAATTTTTAAGGGATTCTTTCACCTTCCTCGTTTTCAAGTTCTATTTTCATTCAAGTCTTTAATGTTACTTTTTATTATGTTGGGGTATGATCTCTAAATTATCATACTGATCTTTTATGATCATATTATGAGAGACCCCATTTGATCGCTTCAATTCAGTATTTTGAAGTTTTAAGTGGCGTCGTTAGGCTGCCGAATTTTTAAGTAGTTCTTCACCCTTCTCGTTTTGAAGTTCTACTTTCATGTCAATTATTTCAAGTTCCTTTTTGTTATATTGGGGTATGATCTCTATATATATCATACTGGACTCTTATGTTCATATGATGAGAGACCCCATTTGATCTCTTCAATTCAGTATTTTGATGTTTTAAGTGGCACCGTTAGGCTGCCGAATTTTTAAGTGGTTCTTCACCCTTCTCGTTTTGAAGTCCTACTTTCATGTCAATTCTTTCAAGTTCCTTTTTGTTATGTTGGGGAATTATCTCTATATCTATCATACTGATCGCTTATGATCATATGATGAGGTACCCTATTTGATCTTGTCAAATCATTTTCTTTTGAAGTTAAGTGACGCCGTAAGGCTGCCGAATTTTCATAAGAGAAATCTGATTTTTTTTCTTCAATGTTTTTCATTTCAAATGGTATGTCCCTAAAATTTCATTACCATGTCCATATTTCCTTCATATTCTTTCACCCTACTGTTTTATGGATCATTTATGAAAGGGTGACCCATGTCCCCTCTCATTTCAATGTTTTCTAAAACCCCGAAACTTAGCCGTTATGCTGCAGAATTTTCCCCTCAAAATGCCTCTCTCTTTTCTCAAATATTATTTTATGTTATAAAGTGAATACTCAAAGCTCTTATTTCTACAAGGTTATTCACATATATATCAAAATTTCCATTTTAAATTCTGGGATTTACATACATGAGACCCGCTTTCCCTTTCCGTGGGTTTAAAGTGACGTAAAGATCATGTCTTTAAAGCAGTTTTTAAAACGTTATGATTATGAAATGAAACCCATTTATTTTATGCTATATGGGTTATTTATGAAATGTTTGATGATGATATATGTGGCTCACATGAAAATAAAGACAAATTTAAGGGTGCGCCCTGATAGCGCTCCAATGCATTGGGTAAAGACTTAATCTCTAGAGATGACCATTTTAACGACGCCTTGGTGAATAACCTTGGTAATTTTTAACGACACCTTGGGGATGGACCTTGGTGAAACGAAACGATTGTCAATATTAAATATTGTAGCCACATCTTCAAGTTATGAAAAATGATTATTTTTATTACGATGTATCTCATGATTTCTTTCTCATGCCTTAAAGTTCTTTTCATGTCCTTATTGAAGTATCTCAAGTTCACTTGTAAAATGTTTCTCTTGTTTCCCTTACTGGGCCTTCTGCTCACCCTTTCTTTTGATGTATGTCCCCAGGTTATGAGATGCATAATGAACATAGGATGAACTAAAGGAGAAGCTTTTCAAGTGTTTAAGAAGAATGTTTTTATGTTTTTTTTATGTATTATGATCCTTGTTTCCAAGACACTAAACCTTAACGATCCTCAGTTCCGTGTAATGAAATGAAAGTTTATGTTATAAAATGGCGGGATGCTATAAACATTGTGAGTTATTATTGAAGATTTAGTTGTTAATGATTTATTTCATCATATGATGGTTTATTATTTTATAGAATTATCTTATACTAACCAATTTTGTTTAGGATAACTTATAAAATTATAAGGAAGATATTTTTATCCTTTTTTGTATTATGTAATATTTTAAAAGTTACTTTTAATGCTTCAATCATAAAATAAATTCATGTTTAATACACATAACATGGTGGGAAAGATTTTTTATGGATAAAATTGATTAAAAGATGAGAATTTAATTTTAAAGTAACTATGTTTCCTTATGTTTATAGTTTATATGTTGAAGGAATCCCTCAAATAATGGAAAATGGGTATTGAAACAAAATGTTTGTCCTATTAAATTCATTTCCAATGATTCAATGATCTTGTCACTAATTATAGATTTATGGTTTGTGTTAATTAACAATTTTTTAACTATGTTCTCTACCACTCTCTATGATTCCTTCAATATAGTGTTTTCTTACATGTACATATTTTCACTTCTCACCAATCTTCTTATATTTTTTAACCTAGTAATGTGTTATTCCATAAGAATTTCATAATTACCCTCCCCAAAATTCAATAAGAAGTTTTATTTACCCTTTTTATGATGTAGACTTTCAATAAAGAAAATTTCAAATATAAAACACCTGATTACCGAGTACAAGTTAAAATTCCAAGTGTTCAATTTATAAAATAATTAAAGTAATAATGTAACACTATGAAATTTTGCGAAATATTTTTTTAATAAAATCTATTTTTTGATAGCTTGAGTTTAATGAAACACTGAAATTAAATGAATCATGATATAATATTGAAGTATTATTCAATTTTACCATTACAACCTAGATATTAAATTATTATGTGTTAAGAGGAATGCATATTTTATGATATTTATATAATTGTATTGATAATTATTTAGCAAATAACCACTCAAATTTTAATAAGTTTATTTCTTATTTGAAAACATGTTTACTTTAAACATTGATTTTCATTCTTTTTTGAGGAAATATTATGATTAATTTATAAAATGTTTATAAAATTAATAAAAAAACATCATTTTTGAAATAAGAATATTAAATATATTATTCAATTAATTTTTGAAAATTTTCTAAGATGATTGATTTTCTAGTGAATATTGGAAAATTAATGTTTTTATTGAAAACCGTATTTTTTATGACATGTCAAATGTTATGTCATGAACCATCCCAGTGGAGCCCAGGCCACAAATCCACAAGCCCACATCCAATTGGCCATGGGCTAGTGACTATCACCGCGTAGGAATATTACTAACATAGGAGGAATTTCCTAAGTACATGTACACACACACACATCTTGAAGCCCATAAATTCTGAAAAGTAAAAACCACTAATGGATAAAATTAATGCATATGACTAAACCCAACCAATAGAGTACAAAAAAAAGTATGTGTTGAATGTAAAATGGGACAGAATAGAAGCCCACCAAAAGAAATAGTTTTCAATCTACAATACCCAACCTGTATGAAAGAAAGTATGTACTAGGATTGATTTTTTTAGTCATAGGTACACCTCAGCTTGTAAGGAACTTAGAAATATTGGTCCGGTCCTGGTCTGTCCTAGACTCCGTCAAAAGGCCAATCATCTACACAAGACATGACACATGCGATAAAATACCATATAGGGGTGATTATATCAATACTATGTAGGGGACCCCGATAACCACAAGGAAATACACAAATAAAAGGTACAGTCAGCTATACACAGCATATGTCAACTGAACATATAGCAAGAAAAACACATCGTGATATACTTGAAACCCAGACGTGTAGTCTAGAGGTTAGTCATAATGACAAAATACCCACAATAAGGATTCAATTCAAAGATTCCAAAAATCACTCATCTGGGGGAACTCACTCCATGAGTCTGATAGATCTGATGATGTCTATTCTATAAGTAATGTTAATCTGGAAAATCCACGAGAGACAAAGATTCACTGATAAGTATGAATAGAGAAAATATACACTCATTTCAAGAGATGATACTATTACGTGAGAAAATATCACGATACATGGATGAGGATAACTTCTAGGGCCTTGGAGAATACCATGACTCACTCAGATTCACATGCAAAGTAGAGGATCGACGCCCTGTAGGATGAGTCCCACCGATACTTAACTGTACCTAGGGTCATTAATGGATAGAGGATCTTGGTCTGGTCCTCTCAAAGGGATACCTAACTCTATCTCAGAAAGTCCTTCTAAAGGGATCATACTCATGTGGATGGAAATGATACGTTACCTTCAGAGGAATGAGAAAAGGGGAATTATCCCGAAGAAAACTTGTCCATGGAACAGTGGAAGAGAAGATCAAGACATGTATTTAAAGGTACATGAGGTGTATATGGGGACACACATCGTGTCCCTCAACTATAGGTACTCCCCATGTACAATGGCCAGAGTCTGGAGAACATTCCATGTAAAAATGTATATACACAGCATGTTCAAAGGATAACACACTGTGTCCAAGTATCGGGAGTCTACTCTGTCTACGCTAGCCATGTGCACGAATAGAGCTTCAACACGTGTGGCCTATGCTGTGTACCAGTACACAGAGTGGTCAGTGTATCTATTCAGGACTGGCCATGTGGTTGAGTACATGCCGTGTACTCCATCCTGTGTTTGTGTATCTCAACGAGAAACACATCGGGTCTGCGGAAGGACCCACATGTCGTGTGATGATGGACACAGGGCGTGTCTATGCTTTCTATCACCCAGAACACCATCCACCACAAAGAGGGGCCTACACACCATTTCCGCCTTGTATCACTTCGTGTTATTTTCTATGTGCATCACATAAACCCTAGTATCCACTATGCCAACCCCACATGGCATGTTCTTAGAACACACACTGTGTTGATCGGGATTTTATTGAATCGGCATTCGTCACCGCCACACCCAAGATTCTCTTCTGACCATTTGATAACCTCAAAAATCAAGATCCACGGTCACTCTACAATACAATCAACATTTTGGGTGATTTTAGGGGTTGGATCGGACCCAAAAACTAGTTTCGATCATCTTTGAAAAGAAAATTCAATGAATAATTTCTTCCAAACCATGTCGATTCATCTAGTGCCATTGCTATTTTTCCTATTTGAGTCGTCACATGGTTGGATCTCTAATTTGGAATTGTTGTGTTGTTAAACGAACATGCAACACTCTGGGTTTTATAACCCCACAAAGAATTCGAAGAACACAGGGAAAAGGAAGAAGAAATCAAATAAAAGAAAGAAGGAACGAACCTCCACCGCTATTCTTCATAGTGTCAATCCACTCTTGTTAGAAGGATTAAATAGAGAGAATCGAAATAACAAAATAGTGTGGGATGTATTAATTCCACGAATCAAATCCTTGAATGAAATGGAAATAATAACCCTCCCGTAAAAACGCCCGATCCATGGATCAACCTATTCGTGGGATGATCTTCTTTCATTGTTTAAATTATGTGTGGGGAAAAATATCAAAATAAAAAAACCCCTACCTTGATTCGATTGAATAACAATCGTCGCGCCACATTCATTGGTGAGGTTCTCTGGAATCTAAGGTACGTCGATTGATCAATTTGTCGTCATTCATTGTCGAGAGTTTCTCAAAAGGGTATTATGTCCATGCCTCTAGAGATTTTTAGGATTATATATCAAAATAGGGAGATTCTCTTAACAGCTTATTCAAAATCTCCCATCACTGCATTAGAGATATGTTAAAAAAAATAAAAAAATATTTTAGTTTATTTACTTTAAAACATCAAAAAACTAACTTCCATTTCCACCCATTTCCATTCGATGTTAGGCCTTGCCTATGTTAAATTCAATACTCTGAACACAACAGTGCCCTCAGATTTCTGATTCGGTCACCCATTGAAATGTTATTTCATTTTTTCAGGAAAACCACTAGTGCACACTATTTAAATGCTCAAATTATTTCAAACATTTATTCTAGGAAGCCTGGGACTTAGAATCACACACCGTCATAATGACTGGTCTCGTAATAATTCTATATAATATATAAAAATAATACATGGAAAATATAATACCTTATATTTTCTATACTTTAGCGCTTCACATCATGGAAAACAAAGAAAATGGTGGCTACTAATAAAGATGTGGGTACTGCACATGAATATGAGCCTCCTTCTCCCACATGATCTCTTGAAGATTCCCATGCTGCCACCAGACACAGACTAGGGGAATCTATCATCCATGAAGGATTCTCTCTTATTGATCCTCGATATCCACTACGTATTCTACGAAGGTCACTCTATCCTCGATATCCAGTTCTCCCCAGTCAATGGCGTGTGATGGGTCATGTGCGTACCTCCTCAGCTGTGACACGTGGAATACATCATGTACCCGATGAAACTATGGTGGAATATCTAGGTGTTATTCCACCTTGCAAACTCTACATAGTATCTGTAATGGGCCGATAGACATTAGAGACAACTTATTTCCCCAGCCAAGTCTCTAAAACCCTTGTCATGGTGAGACCTGAAGGAAGACATGGTTTTTCTACTTGAACTTCAAAGGTCTCCTCTGCCTATCATCATAAGACTTATGTCATCTCTGTGCAGTGGTCATCCACTCGAGGATGACCTACACCTTCTTAGTAGTAGCTTATACAAACTTCAGACACATGAGTGATGAATCTCCAGGGTTGGTCTAACATAGTGGTGACTGGTAGGATTGAACGTATAAATCTTCAAACAGTAAAATTGCAATGGTAGAGTGGTAGATATTATTGTATGCAAACTCCAACATTGGTAGGTGGTTCTCCCAACTATGATGAATGTCCACGATACATAAATGTAACACATCCTCAGGAACCTTAATTTTCCTCTATATATGACCATCATTCAGGGGATGGAACGTCGTACTCAAGCATTGCTGAGTCCCAAAAGCCACATCCAATCCATTCCATAATTGGGACATGAAACAAGCATTGTAATCAGTGACTATCATTGAAGGGAAGCCAGGAATCCAAACTATCTCATGCATGTAGTGGAATCCTAAGCTCTCTATGGAGCTCTTCTCTCGAATATCTAAATGTGGGATGACTTGGTGAGTCGGTCAATGATCAACCAGATGTAATTTTTTCCCTTAGACGTTCATGTTAATCTTTTCATGAATTCTATAGATATTTCATCCCACTTCCACTCTATCACTTTCAGGGGTGAGATAACACTGCTGGAACCTAGTGCTTAGCCTTCACCTGCATGTATATATGGAATAGAGAAATGGACTCCGCTAGTTACTTCTTCATATATGTCCAAAATAATTGGAGTCAGATATCCTGGTACATTTTTGATACTCCAGGATGTACCACCAAGGGGGATTTATGAAAATCCCTCATAACCTCCTATCATAATTCCACTGTTACAATTGTGTGTCACTGGAAAAGGAAAACTTTCTCCCTATCTTGTGAATATCCATCAAAATCATGTCTTATGGATAACTATGCTTGTAAAGTCTCGAAGTTGACATCCCCTTGCAGTTCCTTCTTGAATCGCTATAAGAGTGGATGGGTGAAAACCATCAACTAAATATAAGCTATATCATCTCCATCCATAAAGGATAATTGTAGCGTGCCTAGCGACTGTGATGCCTCACTCAGTAGCTACAGATTCAATCTCCTACTAAGAAAATATTCCACAACATTCCCCTTCCCAGGTGTATAGGCGATCTTGAATTCATAATTTGAGAGAAACTCTAGCCCTCACATCTACCATAGATTCACATCCTTCTATAAGAAGATGTACTTAAGGCTCTTGTTGTTAGAGTAGATTATAAATTGTTCACCGATCAGGCAGTGTCGCCACATATTCTATGTAAAGACTACTACTTCCAATTCATGGTCAAGGGCCACATGGGTTTAATCCTGCAACCTTAGCTGGCCTGAACCATAAGGAATCACCTCCTATCTCTACATCAGGACACAACCATGTTCAGTCGTTGATGCATCACAAAAATCTAAATACTCAACACCATCTTTTTGAAATATCAAGATCGGTGTGCTGATCAAACTCTGACTCAATTGCTAGAAACCCTACTGGTACTTCTCCATCCATATGAAAGGCTACCTCTTTCGCGTCAAGGCTATCACTCGTGCTGATATTCGAGATAAAATAGGGATAAATATTAGGTATCATCATGCCAGCCCAAGGAAGATCCACACCTCTATCACCCTCTGTGGTGACTCCCATGATAATACCGCTTCGACCTTGGCCAGGTCCACTGATACTCCATATTCTGAGATAGCATGTCCTCGAATGTGGACCTCTTGTATCTAGAACTAGCACTTCAAGATCTTCACACAAATATGGTGGTCTCGGAGTATGTATAGAACCATCTGTAGCTGTCTCGCATGCTCCTAATCTGACGTCGAGTTTATAAGGAGGTCATCTATGAATACTAATACAAACCGATATAATTATGGAAGGAATATCTACTTCATGAGTCTCATGAACACTATGGTGGTGTTTGTCATGTTGAATGGAATAGCCATGTACTCACAGTGACCATTGTGGAATCTGAAATCCGTATTCATTATATCCTCATCCCGTACTTGTAACTGGTGGTATCCTGATTGAAGGTCAACCTCTAAGAACCATTTCCCCCCTCTCATATGATTGAAGTGGTCATTGATCCATATTAGTGAATACCTTTTCTTCATATTCACCTAGTATAGGTGTTATAAATCCATGCATATCCTCAAATTCCCATTTACCTTCTTGGAAAACAACACTAGGGTAGCCCAAGGTGAAAAATTGTGTCTTATAAATCTCTTACTCTGAAAATCCTTCAACAGCACCTTAATCTTGTGATGCTTTATGGGAGAGATCTGATACACTGGTGAGATATCAATGTCGTCCCGAGGCGTATGTTGATGCAGAAGTTGATCTCTAGAAGGGGAGGTAATCCTAGAACATCTTATGGAACGATGTTCTCATACTCCTCCACTAATACAGGGAACTGGAAGCTAACGACATCTCCTGATCTGAGGGTAAGGCTAGACAAACCATGAGTGATTGCAAACACCCTCTTATGCGAGATCCCATTCTATGCTACTTGGGTTTCCTAGTCACTAATAATGGAAATCCATGTTCCATTACTACAAACACACCACACTCTTCACCAAAAGTAGTCAATCTGTGCATGCACTAAAGATAACTAATCCATACTGAGAATGATGTCGTAAGGCCTAGATGCTTCCAAAAAAAGGTTACAACTGAAAATATCACCTCCAAGGGAATGATCAAACTGTTTTCAAAGATACATGATCATCGAGTCTCCTCCCATAGGTATCTCTAATCATATGGATCAAGTCAACGAATCTACTAGAATCTTAATGTTTAACACAATACATGCAGAAAGGAAGTAATGACAGGAACCTGTGCCTATAAGTATGGTAGCTAAGGTAGAAAAGGAATATTTCATACCTTGGATCATCCCTAGAGACCCTGAGTCATACACCTAGACCACATGAAGCTATCCGTGCCCCTATTCCCTAGATCCAGAGCCTGGTGCGGACCTCTTGGGGTGGTGGTGGAAGTAGATCAAAGAATCTTCGACCACTTGAAGCTCTACCTACTCCTCTAACACTTCTACTTCCTGGCGTGTCTACTTTCTCCAATCTCTACCTCTGGCTCGGTTGTCCATCCACGACCTCCTTGTCAATAGCACGAAGGGTTTTACCGTCTATAGTGAGATGTCCTCTACAGTTTCACGGCTATAATCACCTCTCCCTAGGCTGACTGGACCCAACCTGATATCCATTGATTGTCGATCCCCTATCATGGTTCCTCCTGTGATGTCTCCTACATCATGATCCCTATGTCTGACATCAGCTACCTACTATCGAGGTCTCTGCACCTTTCTGCCTGCTGCTAACTACCACTGGAAGTCTCTACCCATCCAGGAAGCTCTCGTCCACCAAAGCTCTCTCGATCACTCCTTCATAAGTCAAAATGAATAGAGGCCCTGCACTAGCTCAGATGTCCTATCATAAACCTCGCTCGAAGGACCGATCTCTTATTTAATTATCCCTAACCTTATCCACCGAGTACCTAGTAAGGTGTGTGAACCTTTTTGAATAGTCATCCACCATCAAAATTCCCTACTAGAGCTGAATAAGCTCCTGGATATGCACTACTCTCAGTGTAACTAGAGATAAATCTTCCCTAAAGAGTCACTCGAACTTCATCCATGATAGAGTCTCCTCGTTATGAGTTTATGTGGTCAAACTCCACCATCTTCCTAATGAACCCTGAAGAAGGATCTCTCCTAGGATCACCATCTAGTGTGTTGGTGTCATCACTAGATGGAAAACTCTTGTCTCCACCTCAATCCAGTCATCAATCACTCGAGGGTTAGGATTTCCTAAAAAAACAGAGGGGTCTCTATCTTTGAAACTCATGGAACACGCTCATCCCACGCTCCTCATTGGTTGGTATTGTTGGTATAACATGTTGGTCCACTGGTGGTTGTAAAGTAGTTGCACCACCTGGGGGTAACGCATGGGGGACTAGTCTATATATCGAAGCCTCATCACTAAGGGGGTTATCATTGTGATTGATCTGCTGAATTATAATTGGTATACATCATGGAGGCATCTTGTAAAGAAATAAGATATACGACGGTCAAGAGTATATTTGGATAGCTTACAATAAAGGACATGGACAACATAACCCATTAGTATATGATTCATGTACCAGTATTTTATTTCCATGAAACTAGTGTTTTTATATACCAAGATGAAAAGAATGTTATCAGAGTTTAGTGTATGGATATGTTGGCCACCTACACCAACAGTAGGGTCCCTGGCCTGAAAGCCAAGCTCAAAACACTTAACACTATTCTCCAAACCAATCTCATAGACTCTTGGTCCTAAGGTAGAACCGACCACCACTGATACCACTCTGTCACGACCAGCCCTAGTGGGGCCGGCACTGCGACTCCCCATGGATTCCTCCAATAGTCCCTGGGCTAGTGACTAGTACCATGTAGGCATATCACTAACATGGGATTTATTTATTAAGTACTTTTACACACACAAGAATCATCTTGCCCAGAAATTCTAAAAAGTTAAACCACTAAGGAACAAAATTCATGCATTCAACTAAACCCAACAAACCGAGTACATTAGAAAGTATGTGAAGAATGTAAATTGGGACAGAATACAAACCCAACAAAATAAAGAGTCTAAAAACTACAAATCCAACTTCTAAGTAAGAATTTATGTTCTGGGACTATTGCTCATAGCCTTAGGAACACCTTGGCCAACAAAGAACTCAGAAATCATAGTCTCATCTAGGTCCATCATGGACTCCATCAAAAGACCGCTCATCTGCACAAGACAAGGAATGTGCGGGCAAATCCCGTGTATGGGTGATTATAACAATACTAATTAGGGGACCCAAAAACCATAAGGAAATAAAAGAGTTAAAAGTATAGTCATTTCTAGATAGTATATGTTTACTGAACATATATAAAGAGAAACACATCTAGATATAGTTGAAAACTAGAATCATAGTCTATTTGTTAGTCACAATAACCACTTACCCTTTTTAGGGATTCACTTAGAAGATTACACAAATAAATCTTTTGGGAAAACAAACTCCCTGAGTCTAATAGCTCTAATGATGTCTTTCAAAGAAGAGATAACACACTATTGAGTTTGTTTTGATCAAGATACACAGATGATGATAACTTCCCGGTCCCTGGAAGATAACAAGGCACACCTGGATTAACCTTCCATGTAGAGGATCAATATATTGTAGGATTAGTCACGTTGACACTTGACTCCACCTCATGTCAAGAATGGATAGAGGATCATTTTCCGGGCCTCTCAGAGGGATACCTGACTCTATCATAGAAAGTCCTACTGAAGGGGTCATATTTTTGCGGATGGAAATGATATATGAAAATCAGGGGAATGAGCATGGAGGAACTAACCCAAAATAAGCTTTTCTAAGGAATAGTGGACAAGAAGATTTATCCATGTATAGAAAGGAACACAATGTGTAGAAGGGGACACATGCCATGTCCCTTAACTCTGGGTACTGCTTGTGTACATCAACCTGAGTCTAGAGAATATGCTATGTATAAATGTTTATACATGGTGTGTAGAAAGGATAACACGTCATGTTCGAGTATCCAAGCACCGCTCCATGTACGCTGGCTATGTGCTCGTACACGACTTCAACCCATGTGACATAGGACATGTACCAGTACACATGGTGGTCAGTGTATCCAGCCAACCTTGGACATGTGGTGGAGTACATGTCATGTACCCCACCCCATGTCTATGTATCTCCCTGAGATACACGTCAGGTCTTCAGAACAACTCACACACCATAGGATGATGGTCACATGCAGTGTCAACGCTTCCTGTCGCACAGAACTGCATCTGCTGCTATGCAGGGCCCACATGTCGTGTCCTCTTGGTAGCACACCATGTTTCTTACCATATGCAGCTTGTAAAACCTAGCTACCATCATGTTGACACCAAAAAAGTGTTCTCCAGGACACACATCGTGTTGATATGAATTTTCTAGAATCGGCGTTTATCGTCGCTACTCCCCGGTTGCTCTTTCGGTCTTCGATCTGGCAATTCGATCACCTCAAAATACAAGATCTGAGGTTTCCATGCAATTTAATAAACGTTTTGGGAGGTTTCATGGGTTTGATCAGTCCCAAAAACTCATTTTGATCATCCGCGTGAAGAATGGTCGACCAAATATTTCTTCTGAACATTGTCTATTCATCTGCTGCTATCGTCGTCGTACCTCCATTGGGTGGTCTCGAGGTCAGATCTCCAATTTGGGATCATTATGTTGTGAAACAGATGTTCAAATATCTGTTTTTCATAACCACAAAAATAAAGTGAAGAACTCACGGAAAAGGGAGAATAAATCCCAAAAAAGAGGCATAAACCTCCCCCATCATTCACCACAACGTCGTTCTGCTCTTGTTAGTAGGAGTAAACAGGGTGAATCGAAATAAAAAAATAATCTATAATAGATTAATTACTTTAATCAAAATCCGAAAAAGAAATTGAAATAATAACCCTCCTACAATAATGCACGATCTGTGTATCAACCTATTTATGTGTTGATCCGCATTCGTCGTTTAACTAATGAAAGGGAAAACTAATGGAAATAACAAAACCCTACCTCGATTGGATTGATGAGCGATCATCATGTTGTGTTCATTAGAGAGGTTCCGTCGAATCTAGGGTGCATTGATCGATCGATCCTTCATTGTTCGTTTTCGAGAGGTTTCAGCAAGGGGTCTCTTCTCCATGCCTCCAAAGAATTGTAGGGTTATGCGGCCAACCCTGAAGATTATTTTAATAGATTATTTAAAATCTCTCTTCACCACATTATGAAAATTATTTTAAAAAATGAAATATTTTATTTTATTTTATTTCCTTTAATACGTCAAAAAACTAACTTCTGATGTCGACCAGTTCCAGTCGATGTTAGGCCCGACCTAAGGTAAAGTCGCTGCTCTGAATGCAATAGTGCCCTTAATTTTCTAATATAGGAACCCATTTAAAAGTTATTTCAATTTTTCTGTAAAACCACTCATGAACACTATTTAAAATTTTAAATTATTTCAATAATTTATTTCTTGCACCCCGGACCTCAGAATAACAGGCTGTCACATAGCCCTATCTCATAATAATTATATAAATATTTAAAAACAACACACAGGATATCTGAGGCATTGCAAGTTACATTTTGTTTTAAAATTATTTTAATGTAAAATAAATACTCTTATGTTTTTAAAAAAAATCTCTATTTATTTTCAATGTAACAAATTTTATGTTTCATTTTAGTAGAAAACATTTTTTAACGTAAAATGTAATGTTTATGAATACTGTTTTTATACACCCAATTTTTTTTATCATAATAAATAAAATTAATCATTGTCGGTAAATAATTTTAATGATATATATATATATATTATACTCAATTTTTCTACCATTCATCTAATACTTTTTAAATCATGATATAAGAATAAATCTGGTTTTATGCTAAAAAGTTATATTTTTCTAAAAGCAATTTTCATCATGTTTTGCGTACATATTTTAAAATTAATTTATGAAACTTATTAGAGCTTAAATTGATAAAATGAATTAAATATTTTGAGTAAATTTATTATAATTTCTTAAATATTCTACTTGAATTTTTGGTAAATATGAATTGGTGTAGTGGTAAAGTTTATCCCCATGGTATAGGGGAAATCCTATTAATCTAGGTAAAGATTAAGTGATAAAGACAAATTTTTTATCGCAATTCCCATTGAATGAATTTAATTTTAACTTTATCACATTATTCTTATAATTTAATTATTTAATTGGAATTTTTTTGAGGAAAATTACCTATATTATTTTTAAAAGCAAATATAGTTTTGTAATATCAGTTTCCTAGTTTTAGTTATCTCATATATGTCCACATAGGGAAAAAAGAAAGTTATTAAAAAATGTAAATATCTATTTTAAGTTAAATAATAATATTTTTGTGATATAAATTTATTTTTATTTTTTAGAAAGTATATAATTAATTTTCTGGCAAGTGTAATGCCAATACAATTTTTATTTAATTAATAGGAAAATAAAATAAATTATGTCAAAAATATTAAAAGTGATATAATTTATATTATTTAATGTTTAAAAATAATAATTTGAATATATATGAATTATCCATGAGGTTTGAAACATTATATTATATACAACTCTTTGTCTTGATTTATTTAATTTCAAGTTAAATAAATAGCTAAAAAAAGATAGTAACGATGTTTTATAATATATAGTACTTTATTAAATTTTATAAAATTCATAAATATCATAGATTCAGAGAAATGAATGGGATATGGCTCTAAAAATAAAACTTAGTCTATTTATGATATTTCATTTATTTTATAGTAACTGTATTAACCCTTAAGGCGTAGAAATATTTAATATTACAGTAATTGATAAAATGTTTAATGAAGGGTTAAAAATATAAGAGTTAAACTATGATTTAAACATGTAAAAAAATTATTTTGTGAGATTATTTAGACTAATAATCATATTATAATATAATAGTATCAATTTTGATCCATTTTGACAGCAAAAAAAATTCATATTAATTTAATACTTTAAGAAATTATTAAGCTGCCCCTCACATCCATTATCAATGGGTGCCCCTCCATTATATTTCAAACCACATTGTGCCTTCTATCTGGATAAAAATATTCTAGTTTATTTTATAAACTATAATATCTATATTATATAGTCTTTGGTCATCCCACATTACAAACCCTAAATCCCTTAAGAATAGATATAAAGGGGTTATTTCAAAGAAGTGGTAATCACCTTAATCGACCAGATTATCTTTAATTATTATTTCAGATACTCAAAATAGGCTATATTATTAAAAAATTATAATCATAAGTGTCATAACTATACTAAAATTTTATTATTTTTGTTAAAACAACTTTCTTCAACCTCTTATAATCGAATAAGAAGTGAAAATTCACTCATACGTATGTACATCATACCCTCTACACATAGAAATACAATTCATTTATCATCACAATTTTTTATAGATGAGAATTATGATTTTTTTAATGTTTATATATGATATTTAAAATAAAATTATTCATTGATAAATATTATATCATTTCTACCATAATACCTTCCAAACAGTTGGAAAACGATTATGGTGATCATGCGTACATGCGTACTACCATATCCATAAAGTAGTATAATTCACTTTTATATTTTACATGGATGGTAATAAAAATATATTTATTAAATAAATATTATTTATATTGGATATAAAAATTATTCTATAATTGTGATTTTTTATTTACCTTTATTTCATTCCATCTATCAGAAAAGGGTAAAGAACATTCATGGGTACATACAACCTGCTGTCTCATTGAATGGTTTATTTAATTTCTATATATCTACATTGATGAATGAATATAAAAATGAAAATAATGAATTTATATGATTTTAATAACATTAATAACATTCTAGAGATTATGTAGGCCTTATAAAAATATAAGGAAAATAACTATTGAGGCAAAACATAAATGAAAAATGAACGAAATATCACATGTAAAAGTGATTTTAATTAATAGGTGTTAAAAAATGAGTGATAAAAGGTTATAAGTTAGTCATATATGGTGTAATTTATATATAATTTTTTTTAATAAATTCATAAAAAAATATATTTATTATATATGATTTTCTAACATGTATAATGGGAGAAAAACTTATGATAAGAAATTATTGATTCAATTTTATTTTTGTGGGACTCATGCCTTATACACCACATATTTATATTTTGTGTTATATAAAATACAATTAATTTATTTAATGATTATTATTATGAAAATTATTTTTATTTAAATAAAATTATAAGTCTATTTATGATGTAAAATTTACCAAAGTGGTAAGGTTTTTATCTTACAATCTAATTGTTTTCTGTATTATTTATGATTAATATTTAAATGATGAAATATCATGATATACCTATCAAGATATATATTAATTTTATTCTAATTTGGTTATTTTTTAAATATACATGTTTTAATTTCATTCTCTTTACATTATGTTTTGATGAGATAAGAAATATATTTATATGGAAAATCAATGTTAATTCTCTCTTAATTCAAAAATCCATTTCCTTCTATATACTTATTTTTTTAAATGTTTTAAAGAAGGTTTTTACTATTATCTTACTATTATTAGGTTCATTTTAATACATTTTTAACTTATTAGAAAATGGATCAAATGAAATTATATTTTACTAAAAAAATTAAAATTTTAATATAGAATAACTTTAGTGGACAAAGAGAGAGACCATGAAAGATCCAAATCATGAAATACTAAAAAGAATAACTGACTAAAAATGTATTAAATGAAATATTAAACATTTTAGAAAAATTATCCCAATTATTTTTCTGGAAAAGACCATTTACCTTTTTATTCATTTAATATTTGATAATATCCTCAAAGAAGTAAGCCACCCTGTCTCATTATTATAATAATTCATCCAATAATAATATATTTTTCTTTAAAAAGGTTTACCATGATTAAGTATTTCTTATTTATCTTGAATCTATCCTCCTCATTTGGGTCCAAATGAATTAGTTTATCTCCCATTCAGATTTCATCTTTATCATAGACATGAATAATCAGGGAATCCTCCAAAATTTCATCATCATAATATAGGAGAAGTTCCCACTTTTCCATGACCTCCTCACATTATTTCCACTGATTTCTAGTCAAAAGATATAATGATTCATCTACTTCTATATGCGCATTTTAGGGAATCCCTTGGTGAACTATCATGTTAATAATTAATATATATTCTACCTAGGGCCAAATACCCATCATGTATCCCATCTACTCAAAGGGATGGTTCATAGATCCACCATCATTCTCTATTTCATTTTCATTCATTAGATGTGGGCTTCTATCCTACACATTCACTTTCTTATGATGTTAATGTTTCAATCACCTTGGAATGATTTTTTTGGCTGACCATGTATCCATTGTTTTATAAAGATATGAATAATCATTACGACCCATGGATCTATTAATTTTACATAAAATTCAACGCCCTAAATTCTTTAGATATCTCTACACCTTCATTCTCCTTGAGATGCAGAAACATCTACTGATCCCTTCATGAGAAATAATATCAAAGACTTGGGTGTCACCCTCACCCCAAAACTTCCCATAAAAAGTTGAATCTCTTAGCCCAAATTCATCTCCTAGGATATTAAAATTGTTTCGTAGATTCAAACAGGACATAATCCATCTTATGTTAGACATCTTTTTAACCTCAACCCACTCCTTAAACATTACAATGGTTCTATGGTATCAAAACCCCTAAAGACTCCATAATTTGACAAAAATACCCCCTCATCAGGCGTAAAACCGCATCCATGTCGCATTTCTTATATATATGATCTCAAAAATGGATTTCTTGGAAAAAGAATCAAGTCACTAGTTGTGGAAATATCCCCAAAACTGACTAAATATGAAGTAACCTAAAGAGTAGACATAGGGTCATCCAAATCTGACCATAATCATTTAAATATTTCTACCACTATCGAGTTCCCCATGTAAAGACTTCAATAAATGGGTTATTCTTAACTATGATTCGTAAGAACATCCAAATGATTCATTGGGCCTTCACCAAAAATAGGCACCAAGCCTTGAGTGCTGCCTCTGGAATCTGTATCCAACTTTTGAGGTAATTTATTTATTCCTCTCATATAAAATGATGTTTAATGACCCAATCTCTTACATGAACTATAATCTAACCACAACTCAAAATACACACATTTTTTTCAACAGAATTATTCTTTGATTGTAATCCAAAAAAATGACTAGCATTCCTGACACATCATCCTCCATAGAAATTCATGAAATAATTAGGTGACAAATATATTTCATAATACTATCATAACTCTAAAATCTTCCCACTATATTCCCTATCTCATGCAAAATCAATGGTTTTGAAATGGCAATGGGAAATCGCAAAAACATACCTAGAACACCGTGGTTGGAGTATCACATTTCACGTGAAAGTAAAAAGACCACATGAATAGATAGAAATAAAAGAAAATTGCAAGAGTTGGGGGAACTGTACCAAGATATAATAAGGTTATATTCAGAAAAAAAATGAACCATGTTGAGTTTGGTATCAAGAAGGCCCACCTTTGCAAAATATTACAAAACCTATAAGCCAAAGATATTTCTATCAAATGAATCCACTGAAGGCATGCACTATTTCAACTGAGAAATCAATATTATTTTCAAGAGATATGAGGCCTCATTGAATTTTTAAGATAGTATCTCAAGTTGAGGGAATCCATTGAATATATATATAACATTAGGAAAAAGAATAATCAATGGGAAATGGAGAAGAAATTCATGATTGGAGAGGGTAAAAAAGGATCTAGGTGACTCCTCCTCATGTCATTGTGGAGGTCCCACCCCCACTGAGGGGGAGTGACCAGCATAGTGGCTATGGCCATCAGGCCAAAAAAGGAGGCTCTGTCCTGGCCCAAGATCTCAATCCCTCCCCAAATGGAATCATCATTTCATTTTCCAAATAATGTACATATTGTTTTTTTATAAAAGTATTCAAGGAATGTTTTATTTTAACTTATATATAATGAGATGAATTTACCACTATCATGAGTGCTTAATACTTTGACGCTCCCTTTACATGTTTCCATGATTATTTTAGAAGAAAATATTTTCCATAATATTTTTGAAATATTTATATTTTGAAGAAAATATTTAAAAATTGAAAGTATGTTGTAAATAAGAATTTTTAATGTTATTTTAATTGTATTTATATTATTCTAATTAGAAAAACCTTGATTTCACTTATTATCTAATAGGGAAATGATCGAGGGATAAAATCCTTATAATTTTTTGAGAGTTTTTATGCTTACAATGAAAATATTTGTATGAAAACCATTCTTTTTTTCCTTGGTTTTTGTTATGATGAAATGTTTGTATACTAAAAAAACAATTTATTTTCCATGTGTTATGATATGATCAAATGTTTATAAAACCCATTTATTTTCAATGAGTTATATTATGATAAATTTTCTATAAATCACATTTCATTTCATGATTTTTTATATAATGAATATTTTATGATCACATGGAACACATATGTATTATTTAATATATTTTATTTATGAGACCTAAATCTCCGTCAAATTAATTGGGTAAATATTAATATCTCATGATATAAACTGGACAAGAATTGGGAGTGAACCTAGTTCATTAAGGAAATGTTTCCACTATAATATTATTGGGGGTGATCCTTGACTACTATGATGGTTTGGGGAGTAAACCCATTCCACTATGACGGACTTGTAAATGATCCTTGACTACTATGTAAATGATTCTCGAGGATTATGTGTATAAGAAAAACATATTTCTTAAACCAATGTTATATTATCATGGCTTATATTCTTTGATTACATTATAATTCATGTCTTATGAATTGACATGATTTATTCCATAACAAATTATTATAATCTATGGTACAAATTTTATGATTTGAAAATGGTTAATTCATGTTTTAATACCCATATAATCATGTTAAAGTCAAGTGATCACTAGTATATCCCTTGTTTACCCATACTATGATTTTGAGCTCACCCTTTTTTATTTTCCCATTCCCATGGTAGTGAAGAAACAGAATAAGTATGATATGTATAATAAGGGTTAAATTTATGTAAAACTATTTGGGATATGATATATATCTTTTTATGAACTAGTTTTTTATGTGTCAATGTTTTAAAAGGAACTATACCTATAATAATCTAGCATTGATAGTTATGTTATATAATGAATATTATTTTAAAAGATGTATCATCTATGTATGAAAGGTATGGATCATTATATATTATGAAAGAGTTACTATTTTCACTTTATATTTATTAAATTAATATTCTTTTAAAATTATAATATCATATCTACCTTCTTACCTTCAAATCCGATGGAAAACGATAACACTGCTTGTGTGTACATGTGGACTACCACCTCTACAAAGTGATGTGATTCATCATTCATTTTAACTTTAAATTAATTAAAATAAGGATAAATTTATTGAGTATATATGATATTTATGAGATAATAATGATTCTAAAAATTTGAATAATTATTTAGATTTCTTTCATTCCATCCTTTGAAAAATGAAAACAACCTTCATGCGTACACATGACCTACCGTCTTTAAGATCAATATAATTTATATTTACAAATATATATTTAATAAATATATATATTATATATAATGAATATATATATATGGAATATATATGATATTTATATCCTGATTGAAATTCTTGTGGTGATGGAACTATGATCATAGTGTAAGTAATAGAACTACCGAACCAAAACTTTATAAAAAAAAGTGACAACTAACCCTAATAAACAATGATTTTAATAAGTAATTATTAATAAATGGATGTTATAATGTTATAAGTGGAAAATATATGATACTATAATTATGTACATGATTCTGGTCTATAATTATAGTAAATATAAATTTATTATAAAGTAGGACAAATATATTTTAAAGAAAGGAAGGCTTGAGGTAATGGTTTATCTTTTCAAAATGTATTCTTTTGAACATATGTTATATTATAAAACACTATTAATTTATGAGTTGTTTATATATCCCCATGGTTATGTTATATCATGAATATACTTGTGAAAATTACACATAATGATTCATTTGACATTATTCTTTCATGGGTTTTGTGATATAAAATTTAGTAATCTTGTAAGGTTTTGATGATAGAATCTCATTGCATATATTGATTATTTATGATTAAGTTTATGATGAATAAATTTTGACGATATAAATCTAAAATAAATTTAGATATTTCTTCTTCCCAACTTTTTTCTAAATTTTATATGTGTTATTATAAATTTCCACACATTAAGAACTCAAGAGACCAAAATAATCTTTTTGAGGAAAATCAAATATATTTCTCTCATCATTTGAAATAATGTTTTATTCCATATAAATAATATCTAATGTTTTTATTAATAATTAGTTTAATGTTATCCTTTTATTATTTAATGTAATTTTTAATCATTATATATTTTTTATAAATTTTTTAAAAATCCACTGTTTTTTACTTTCCAAAGGAGGTACTTTTTCAGTTTTTTTACAAAAGTTTAAAAGGGATATTTTCATTTAACTGACATGGAATGAATGGAATTTCCCACTATCATCACCACTAAATACTATGTTGTTTACATTACAAAATTACATTCTTATTTTAAAAGGAATTTTTTAATTAAATATTTTTTAAATTTTTAGATTTTAAATATGTGATTTCATAGTGAAATGGGTATTTTCCTAAAGAAACATTCCTTGTGACCTTTTAATGAATTTTTAAACAAGGGTGAAACCCATTGATGTTTCTCATGTTTTAAAAGATTTATGATATGATGATACCATACTAATTATTTTTAGATGGTTTATGGTTATTAAGTAAAGTGTTTATGAAACCAATTTCTTTTCCATGAGTTATGCTTTGATGAAACGATAAAATATTTATGAAAACTATTTTCCATGTGTTATGATATAATCAAATTTTTATGAAACCTATTTCATTTCTATAAGTTATTATATGATAAATTTTTTTATGATATTGTGTCATTATTTATGATTTTCATTATGAGATGGTGATCCAGAAATTATATATCCCACCAATGCACTGGGGAAATATTGACATGTCATGAGATAAGCTGGACTAGAATGGGTAATAAACCTAGTTTTGTATGGGACCTTATCCACTATGATAGTCGAGTGAGTGAAACTTGACTAATATGATGAATTGAGGAGTTAATCTAACCAAATATTATAGTATTATTAGTGACCCTTAAAACCTAAGAAAATTATTTTTTATGCTTATGTGTATGCCAAAAAACTATTCCTTATATAAATATTATACACCCATTGATCATTTTTTGTTCCATTATAAATATTGTCTTATTAAAAATGAATATTTATTCCATGATTCAATATTTTGATATATGATATGTAAGATATTTGTATTAGATGTTAATATCAAGATTGCATATGCTTATTATCATGTTATGCTTATATGATCATTGATATATACCTTGTTTACCATTATAAACCATCCTATCTCACCCTTTCTTATGTTACCCTTCTCTATGTCATGAAAGAAGATTTTTCATATAATATTTATAAAAAGTGTTTAATTTGTGAATAATTAATTATGAGATTATGTATAACTCATATGAACAAGTTGTTTATATATCAATGTTTCTAAATGCACTAGACCTATATAATTATAGTGAATATTGTTTTGTAATGTAATGAATATTCATTATATAAGATATAAATCTCTGTTTTTTAAATTATGGGTCTTTCTAGTTGTTATGAGATATTATTTAGTAATCCCTTGGAATGTGGGATGAGAAAACATTAGTGAATACCCTTAGGATAACATTATTTATAGATGAATGTTCTAATTTATTATAAATAATGGAGTGTGATTTTCATTTCAAAACATGTCTGTTTAGACACCACAAGTGGATATAGTTTTTGAATTGATAAATATAGTTATAATATCCTCAAAAATATTCAAGCGAGTGTATCTTTCTCATAATTTGATTTCTCAATTAGTGTTTCACTATTACAAACCTTGTTTGAAACTCCAAGGGTATATTCTTGGGTTAATCCACATTTCCTTTATGAACCATCATAAAAGATCCTAATAGATGATGATCATGAATGACGTAGGATAATCCTACGGTTTTATAGAATGAGAATAATGCATCAAGATTCATACATCCCATATATATTTTTTCATGATAATGTGGTTTCCCATAATGATTATTCACACAATAATTCTTGGTTTTATTCAACGAAAAAAACTAGGATAAATCATGAAAACGTAGTATGTGATGGATAATGGAATTATTTTACTCTTGAAAAAACTAATGAAATATAATCTTGATGGTAAAAGTTTGTGATTATTCCTAATAAACTATCATGTTATACGATTAAAAATCTCCAATAAGTTTTGTTTCCTGAGATGCATAATAAAAGAAAATAGGAGTTTCATATAGTCTAATAAAGAAAAATGATTTCAATTCCTACACATAATGAATGTGGGAAGATGCATTAAAGGTAATGTCTTAATAGATCAATATTTTGTTTCTTGTTTGAAAATTAAGGGCATAAAGAAAATAATTTCATAGGAAAAATGAATAGTTAAATAGAGAAAATTAATGAATTCCATCCTATGGAACCATTTGTAGTTCAATGTCTAATGTGTGATTAACATTGATATTATCTGAAATAATTCCTTAATCCAAGGGTTAACTCCTTGACCATGTAAGGACCTATGTTATTCCACTATTTCAAGGGAAATTATTTAAGTGATTATTTATTAGAATTAAATAATTATATCAATGTTATATTTATTAAAATAATATTGAAACACCCATGTATTATTTTAATTTTTGGTATCATATATGTATTCATGTAAAATTGACTTAATAGTTACGGACATGATAATGTCTTTTTTAGTTTAAGTATGATCACAAATTCAAATTATTAGTTACCCCATTTGAGGTTTTAAGTGATGGGATTTTAATGTATGTAATGAAAGTTTGGAAGATTTTTTATTCTGTTATGTTATATATAACCATTATGACCAGCATGAAGAAATATTTGAGGAATAACTGTCTTTTCATATATTTGAATGTATTAATAAAATTTATGTATTATATGACATTGGATGGATAAATTTATTTTTAATGATGTTAAGAATATTTATGTGCATGTTATAAGAACTATATTAATATAGATTTAGTAAAAAGGACAACATATCACATACAATAGAGTTATTGGTCTTAAACACACAACTAAAGGGAATTAAGGGTTCAATGAATACCATTGGCCTATTTGATTTCATATTTAGTGTGACATTTATTTTTCTTAATGATGTTATAGATAAATATTAAGTTGTTTTTGGGAAAATATGTTTTATCATATAGATAAATGTGGGATTGGAAATTTATTTTTTATGATAAAGAAAAAATAGAATAATATAGTATTTTTATGAATAAAGGTAGATTTTTTTTTTCATATATGATTTTAATGTGCCTTTATGGTGATGCATGTTATTACATGATTAGGGTATATATATATTTTTTATGATGAATTAAGAGTTATTTATGTTATTTAGGGATAAAAACATAATTTATTTTTGAAGAATATTTAATAAAATCATTATAACCCTTCAGTTTAAATGTTAATTTTTAATATTTTGAATAATTATCTGTTAGTTATTTATCGAATGATCTAAGTTGAAAAATGGGTGTTATTGTCAATGATTTGGTGATTAATGGTGTATTTATTCAATTAATGGTTTATTTATTCTGAGAATTATCTTATGATTACCATTTTAGTATTGGATAATGTATAAAGAAAATAGGAAGATATTTTTATTAATTTTTTGATTATATGATCTGTTAGGATTTTATTTTAGTACAACAAACATAAAAAACATCATGTTTAATACTTATTGTTTGATAATAAAAATATTTTGTGGTAAAAATTAATTGAAGGATATGATTTAACTTGTAAAGTAAATATATTTAATTTTATATAAATATTATATGGTGAATTAATCCCTAAAACCTTCTGAAAACAATAATGAAAAAAAGTTTTCCTATTACATTCACTTACATTGAATTTATGGTCTTTTCACTAAACACATATTTGTGGTATTTTGGTTGATAATTTTCTAATAACTTTGTATTATATTACTCTAAATCTGTCTTTGTAAATAATTTTTCTTTTCCACTTCTATGCCTTCAATTATACATATTTTATTTTTGATTTTGGAACCTAGTAATGTGTTATTCTAAATGATGATCATATTTCCGCTGTCTCTTTTCAAGAAGAAGTTCTATTTATAGTTTTTATAATGTAGTTTTTCAACAAATTAGTTCTCAAATATCAAAACCTTAATTGAAGTTTACTAGTTAAAATTTCAAGGACATAATTAATTAATGGGGTGGGTGGAGAACTTGATGCCTTAAGATTTTATGAAATAATTTTTTCAATAAAATCAAATTTCTTTGATAGCTTTTGTTACATGAAACACTAAGTTTAAAAGAACCATGCTATACTATTGAAGTACTAATTAATGTTATAGTTGTAATATAAATGTCAATTTTTTATATTTTAATAGGATTAACTAGTTTGTGACATATAAATTTTTTTATTGATATATATTTAGTCAATAATTACTTAATTTTTAGTAAATTAAATTTATTCATTAAAAAAAATTTCTTCAAAATGTATTTTTATTCATTTTGTAAGAAATTATTATAAATAATTTCTCAAAGTTTTTGAAATTTTATAAAATTAGAATCATTTTTTAATGAATCATATTTAAATTATCTTATGTGGAATTTTTGAGAGTTTTCTAAAAATATGATTTTCTAATAAATTTTGAAAATTAATGATTTTTTTGAAACATAATGTTTGTTCCTAGAATGTAAATATATCCCTTTTATTTGAAAATTATATTAAATTAATATTATTTCTCATATATTTTTTCAAAAAATAAATTTAATTTTATTACAGTCGATTTTATGCTTAAATTTTATATGGAAAATTTTTTATACGTAAGAAGGCATTTTTATGAAAAATATTTTTAAGCATGAAATGTGTTTTTATGTTAATAAATTAAATTTATAAATATTATTGAATTGTTTTAAATATATATATATATATATATTATACTGAACATTTTTTTAACATTTAACTAATATTTACCTAGTCATAGGATAAGAAAAAGTAAAATTTTATTCTTAAAAACAGTATTTTTCTAAATGTCATTTTCATCATGTTTTGTGAATTTATATTAAAAATAATATTTGAAAATAATATTTTTTTAATTTAATAAATTTTCATCCATATTTTTAATTTTAAGGTTCAAATTTAGTGAATAGGCCTCTTTTATATTTTCTCAAAATGATTTGGTATCAGAGTAAAATTTATCACCTTAATAAAGGGTAAATCTGATTAATATTGGATAAAAATAAGTGATAAGGCCATAATTTTTCATCCAAAATAATATTGGATTAATTTAATTTTACTCTTAACACATTAGAATCTAAATTTAGTTTTTTAATGGTCAATTTACATTGGAAATTAACTATATAATATTTAAAGCAAAAAACGTTTAAAAATGTGACTCTCTGTTTTTAAAATATATTATATGTCCAAATATGTGAAAAAGAATGTTTTGAATTAATATAAAAAAATATTTTTATATAAAAAAATTATTTTTATAGTAATGTTTTATTTATAGTTTATATAAATTATATAATTACTTTAAATTATTATGCAATGCTAATATATTATTTATTCAATTAATAGAAAAAAATGATTTTAAAATATTAAAATGGATTCAATTTGAATGAGTTAATATTTTCCAAGAGATTTAGTGATATTTACGTCGTATTTTGGAGGATTAAATGAATTATATTTGAAATAATAATTTTTATTGTTGTATTTAATGTCAAATATAATGAGTAGTGTTAAAAATGAAATTAATGATATGATATAGTACATAATAATTTATTAAAATATATACAATTCATAAAAAATTATATATAAAAAAAATAATGGGGTATGGTTTAACATACCATACGTGGTCTATTTATGGGTCTTTTTTCATTTTATAGTAATTCAATTAACCCTTAAAGTGTATAAATATTTAATATTACATTAATTTTCAAAAGGGTAACAAAGGGTTAGAAAAAAAATATAAGCATAAAAATTTGATGCAAATATGTAAAAATTTTATTCTATGAGATTAATTAGACTAATAAAAATATTATCATTAAATATTCTCTTTTTTTAGATGAAAATCGTTTTATATTTATTTAATTTTTTACAGAATCCAACGGTGCCGCTCCCCTCAATTATAAAATGACATCCAAACATTCTCGTATTTAGACCACTCTGAGCCTTCCACATAAAAATTAATCTACAATTATATTTTATAAAATCCCATATAATAATTATATGTTTTGGTATTCTGAAAATAAAAACCCTATAACCCTTAATAGGAGATTTAATGGAGTTATTTCAAAGAATAGGTAATCGCCTTAATTGATCACTTTTTTATATTATTATTTCATATCCTCTAAATATGATAATGTATTCATAAAATATAAACTATTGTATCCTAAACAAACTTAAGTATTGTTTTTATATTTAAACCACCTTTATTACCCATATTATCATAAAATGGGAAGTGAAAACATCGATTATGTGTACGTACGACTTACTATCTCCACGTAGCGATATAATTCATTTATCAACACCATCATTAAGGGATGGGTACTATGAGGGAATAAATTTATATATATGATAATTATGGAATAATTAAAATTTTGGAATTATAATATAACCAGAAAGTCTGATCCAAGCCAGCTTGGACCACAAAATTTATTAATAAAATAAAAGTGCAGAAACATGAGAATGAAGAGAGAGAGATTACAAGTCAAAACATTCATAGTCACCACCCCCATACCCGATCGTGTCATCAGCATCAGCTGATTCCCATTCTGATTGAGACTCTTATTATTTAAGAAACTTATTATAGAACTTCCGTTTGTCCAGCTGCTCCTTCGATAGCTTCTCAATCTTCTTCTTGGCAGATGCCCTAGTGGTCACGGTCCTCGGAACTGCAGAGTAGTCCTTCATTGGTTTCCTTGAAACAGGGGAAGATCTGACACCCTCATTGTCGGAGCCTCTTTTCTTTTCTCCTCGGACAATATCACAATATGATATCGTATTTGCATCCATATATCTTCCCTTGGTCTCAACATGAGATGCACCCCCTTTGCAGAGGGTTAGGTCCCCTACTCCAGGAGTGGATTCCTCCGCCCTTCCTTTCTCTGACGCAGAGGAGGATGGTTGTGCATTCTGATGTGGAGGATCAATCACCATCATAGAGGGGGCTGTACACAGAGCCTTTTCAGAGGGAGGATCTTGAGCACCAATATGATCAGAAGATCGAGGTGGAGAAGCATCGGTTATCACCTCTTTCCCATTCCTATAAAGCGGCAGCTCACGAGTGTCAGATTCCAAAAGAGGGTAATTGTCCCTAGTGTCAGGCTTTGGTGAAGGAGGATCCTTTAGATTCACTTTACGGCGACATTGATTGGAGGGGTGCCCTCGCATTCCACATTCTTTACGAGAAATGTTTTTACGACATGAATCCAAAGAGTGCCCCACGACCATGCATTTCGTGCAGAAGAGGGGTTTGTTTTCATATTCAACATCAATTAGAATTTGATTAGAGGGAATAGAAAGCGTAACCGTGTCAATGAGAGTGTACCTGAGGTAAACTTCCACCAGCATTCTGGCAAAGTGCCCATACCTGACATCTGTCGTCTCCTTATCAAGACGGATGGGTGTTCCGATTGCCGTTCCAATATCATGCAATATTTCTGGATGCCAAAGAACCCAGTTCAGCCCATGAGGATGAACCCATACCTGGGCGAAGACATTCTTATCACTTGAAACATTAAAATCCAATGACCATTCATGCAGATGAATCCAACCTGGATATAAGAACATGGATCCAAAGCTCCAAGATTTCATCTTCACATCATCCGATGGAAATAAACAGTGAAAGAATCCCCGACCAAGAGAGACACATTTCCAGTTGTCAAAACCCCACAATATCGAAATCCTTTGGAATAAATCTTCACATTTCCATGGAAAAACACCTTTATGAAGGACAACACGAGCAATCAAAGAGTTCTCCCCTAGTGCCAGTCGTTCTGCAATGACACCAGGGTTAGCCTCCACATGGGCAAGAGAACCCTTTCGAAGAATCCTCCTATGGTCCTCTTTCTTAGACACAGGTGCCGAAGCCTTCATGACATCCACGAAGGATCGCTGCCCGCGCGATGCTCCCAAAGAATCTCCAACCGAAACCCTAGCTTCAGCCATATCTCGAGGCCGAGAAGCAACTGGGCTAGCCGCCCTTTCCTTCTTCTGCACATCCACATCCAGCCGAGCAGGACCTTGAATAGCACCAGTCCGTGACCGAGCAGCGTTGGTCAGAGGCTGAGCCGCACAATCCTGCTCCTGAACATCCCAAAACAGCCGGACTGGTGCTCGGAAATCATCCCTTTCAATGGATCGCCTCTCATCGATCCGGTTGAAACCAAGAAAGTGGGGAAAATCCATAAAGGGAGAAAAACCAAGGTCGTGCGCAGATCCAGAACCGAATTGACGTGAAAGAAGAATTTTTGTAGATCTCTCAGCAAAACAAGGGAAGACGAACGCTAAGAAACCCGACTCCGAGATGCCTAGACCTCCGAATTTGGAGTCAAGACGCCGATGAAGAAAAGGCGTTGGAGCCGAATCGACGAGACCTCCAGCTTTGGTGCCGGACCACCGAGGACACAAGCTGCAGAAATCTGAAGCAAACCGAGAAGAAGAAAATGTGATTCCAAGATCCACTGGGTACCACCGAACCAGAGCTGAATCTTGGAGAAGAACGAGATGTCGAAACCCTATAGCCTGCGGGTTCTAGAGGGAGAGAGAGCAGCCTACGTGTGGACTACCAGCTCCCCGAAACGACATAAGTCATTTAAATTTATATTTCACATGGATGATAATAAGAATATATTGAATTAATATATATGAAATATATTATATAATAATTGTTCTATAAGGTTTATTTATTATATACCTTTCTTTTATTCCATCCATCAAAGGAATTAATATAATGTTCATGCATACGTACAACATACCGTCACAATGAAAAGTGTACTTCATTTTTATATATATTATTTTATGAATGAATTTTGAAATGCATATAATGAAAATATATTTTTTATATCATGACTAAAATTGTCTAGATGATGGTTCCATGATTAAAATATAAGGACAAAAACTACTAGATGAAAACATACATGAAAAATGATGCAGATATCACCCGAAATAGTGATTTTAATAAGGAAGTGTTAACAAATGGGTGATAAACGGTCACAAGTAAATCATATAAGGTGTAATATATATTATTATATGTTTTTAATATATTTATAATAAATATATATTTATTATTCAGAAGTTTCCAATGGATATGAATGAATTCGAAACTAAGGTAAGGGGTCTTCATCTCACTTTTATTTTGAGTATATGTTTTTCATATATGTTTAATAGATATAAATGTATTATTCATGATTTTCTAATGGAAATGGAGGAATTCATAACTAAGGTAAGGGGTCTTCATCTATCTTTTATTTCTGTTGGAGAGTTGAATTATAATCCACATGTTTCTTTTTTTAAGGTATATATACTACACATGTATTAATATTATTTTGATTATTATTGAAATTATGGGGATTTAAATATATATATATATCTATTTATTTCATGAAGATTATTATTCAAAATATAAAATGGGGTAAGTGTTTTATTTTACAATCAAATTGTTTATCTGATTTTTTTGATTAAGATTACTATGATGAAATATTATGATATTCATCTCAATAAACTTATGAATTTTATTCTAATATTATTAATTATTAAAAATAATTTTTTTTTGTTTTCATTATCCACACCTTATACGCTCAATGGAAATAAAATATATTTTTAAGGAAAATCATCTTTATTTCACTACTCAGTATAAATACATTTTCTTCTATATCCATAGTTTTTTGAAATTATTTAAATAATTTTATTACTATTATATATGATTTTTAATTTTATTTCTACCAATTTTTGAATGTTTAAAACATGGTTCAAAATTATTCAACCTACCATTTTTTAAATAAGGTACTTTTGTTTTTTATAAATGATTAAATACATGTTTTTTATATTATATGACATGAATAAAATTTTCTACCATCATTATTAATCAATGATTTAAATATTCTATTACAATATTCCATTGTTATTTTAAAATAAAATTCTTTTCGTAATAGTTTGGTTATTTTTATATTTTTAAGGAGTGATTTAATGAAATAAAAGATGTTATCCTCATGAATATTTAGTGATCTACTAATCGTACGATTATTAATACAAGACAAAAACCCTTGATTTCACTTATTATTTAACAATAATATGATCCAAAGACACAATCCTAATTCTTTCATTAATTGGTTTAAATTTTTTTTGTGAAATTATGTGTATGGAATTTTTTTTTCTATGGGTTATGCTATGATGAAATGATGGACTATTTATGAAACAGATTTCATTTAAATGGGTTAAGTAATGATGAAATGTTTATAAACCCAATTATATTCCATTTAATATGATATAATTAAATGTTTATGAATCCCATTTCTTTTCCATGGGTTATGTGATGATGAAATTTTTATGAAACCCATTTCTTTTCATGTGTTCTGATATAATGAGTGTTTTTAGATCTTGAGGCACACATGTGTATGATTTTAATTTTGTAATAGGTGAGACCTATATCTACCTCAAATGTATTGGGTATCGATGTATATGTTATGAGATAAACATGATTATAATGGGGAGGGAAACGTGTTCGTCAAGGTAATTTTTTCCACTATGATAGTCTTGAGAGTAAATCTTGACTACCAGGATGGTTTTAAGAGCGAACCCATTCCACTATGATAGTCTTAAAAATGATCCTTCACTACTAAAGAAATTATTTTATATACTTATGTTTATTTCTGAAAATTATGTCTTATACTAATGTTATTATCTCATTGATCATGTACTTTGATTCAATTAAGGTTTATGCCTTATGAACTCACATGATTTTATAAATTAATCTCTATTATGGTCTATGATATTAAGGGTAAAATTTTAAAATGTTATGTTCATGTTATATTATACTTATGTTCATTTTATGATCAAGTGAACATTGATATCTACCTTTTTTACCTTTACTATGTATTTAAGATCACCCTTTTATATGTTTCTTATCCCTAGGTTACGATTAAAGGTACTAAGTATGATATTTATCATAACGGTGATAGAAATGATGAACATAGTGGGAGATGATGTACGACTTTTATGAAACATTCATTTGTGGATGTTAAAGTGCTTTCAATGTAAGGCGAACATGAGTTAATGATTTATCAATTCAAATTTTATTTGTTGGGGAATATGATATGTTATAAACATATATTATTTCTGGATTTTTTCATATATCCCTATTTAATTTTTATATCATGAAAATTATTGTGATAATTCCACTTGAGATTTAATTTGAAGTTATTCTTTCAAGGATATTACGATTAAAAATTCACCAAAGTGGTAAGGGTTTTATGATATAATCTCATTTTTTATCAGGAATGATTTAGATTATTTTTTTGATTAATAAATTTCATGATCTAAATCACAAGAAAAAAATAAAATTTATTATACTATATTTTTCTTTGATATTTCATGTTATTGTTTAATTTTCCTCACTTTGATAACTCTATATACTCAAATAACGATTTTAAGGAAACGTGATTTTATTTCAGACATCAGTTAAAAAATATTTTTATTTCATATCATTTTTTTCTAAAAATATTTTCAATACTTTTGTATTATTTTTATATGACCATTTAAATTAATTTATAACCGTTATTTAATTTCTACAAACAAAATCTAACATGATTTTTTTCATTGTTTGAATGAGGTACGTTATGAGTTTGTTACAAAAGTATAAAAGGATTCTATTTTTAACTTATATGATATGAACATAATTTCTCACCTTTATGATTGCTAAATGCTGTGAAGTTTTATTTACATGTTTCCATGATTATTTTATTATATAATATTTTTTTAATGTTTTTTAAATTTTCATTCTTGAAATTTGTGATTTGAAAGTTAAAAGGGTATTTTCATCATGAAATGTTCCTTGAAACCTTTTAATGAATTTTACATAATAAATATGACATAATTTTATGTGAATTAAGTTTTACTAGTGTTTTTATATAATGAAAAAGTAGCTTTTATTTATATTGATGGATTATGGTTATAATGAGATAATTATTATGAATTCCAAAAAATAAGGAAATATTAATAAAACCAATTTATTTTCTATAGGTTATTTTGTGATGAATATTTTATAATATTTTAGAGCACATATGTATTTTTTCATTATGTGATGTGTGTATCCAAAATTAAATTCCCATTCAACGAGTTTGTTAATGGTAGATATCACATGTGATAAACCAAACTAGAATGGGGAGTGAACCTAGTTAAGCAATGGAATCTATCCACAATGATAGCCTTGGTTGTTAACCTTGACTAATATGATGAAATAGGGAGTTAACCTGATTCGATGTGATTTACATGGTAGAGACCCTTGAATACAAAAGAAATCATTTTATATTTTTATTTGTTGACCTCAAACTTGTGTCTTATGCCAATATTATTCTATTATGGATCATGTTTTTTGTTTCCTTAATAATTAATGTCTTATTGACTGAAAATATTTATGCCATGTGTCATGAATATTTTCTACAATATATTAGGTATATTTTTAAAATTTAAAAATCATGTTCTCATAAACTTATGCTCATTTTATACTTAGCTGATCATTGATATCTACCTTATTAACCCATACTAATCAGTTGAACTCATGTTTTCTTATGTCCCCTTACCCATGATTTGAAGGAATATTTTATTTATTATATTTATAAAAATGTTACAAATTGTGATGAATTAATTGGGATATGGTGTATAAATCATGTGAATTTTATTATATATATCTATATTTATAAATACACTAGAACTATATGATTATAGTGTGAATCATTCTATTATGAAAAAAATATTCAAATATTAGGATGAAATATCTTTGTATGAAAAGTATGGGTCTCTATAATTAGTATCAGAGAAAGTTTTACTAAACCATTTAAAACTAGTATGGGAAACAATTAGTGAATACCCTTATGGTAATCCTATTTACATGATAATTCCATAACTTATTGCAAATATGGAGTGTTATTTCCTTGAAAACATATCTGTTTAGATACTACAATTGGATGTCGTTTTGTAACTAATTCATGTTGGGGTAATATCAAAAAAATTATTGTTTATAGTATCTTTCACATAATTATACAACATGATTAGGATGACCTTACTATAGACCTGTTTCCACACTCCCATGCTATTTGTTTTTGTTAATAATTATTTTACATGAACCATCTTGAAATATTTGAGTAGATAATGATCACGGATGAACTAATTTTAACATAAGGAATCACATATTTAAAATAAGGTTCCATGATTCATACATACCATAAAATATTTATCATGATTATTTGGTTTCTCAATATTATTATTCACTCTATAATTTTTGGTATTAATCAATAGAAGAAAATAGTAGAAATCATGATTGTGCATAATGTGAGGGATAGTGGTATTATTGTCCTCATAATAAAAAAATGATATATAAGCTTTAAGGTGAAGCATTTTGATTATACTTATTCATATATCTTGTTATATGAATAAAAATGTCAACTTAGGTGAGTTTATAGAGACACCTAATAAGAGAAAAATGGAGTTTCATGAAGACCATAAATTAAATAAGATTCACTTTTCAACAGGTCAAGAATATGAGAAGAAAAATTAAATGGAATATATAAATAGAAAATGATGTTTTTTTCTTTATAAAAATTATGTTTATATAGAAAGCGATTTAAGAGAAAAAAGGATTTTTTTAATGGAGGTAAATGACATTAATAATAAGAAACTATTTATAGTTAATTTTATTTTGTGTGGGGAATACATGAATTATCTAAGCCAATCCCCTAATCTAATGGATAATAAAAGTAACTAAGAATGAAATATGTTACGTTAGTCATTGAGGTGGAATGATTTGAGTGTTTATGTACGATTATTTTATAATTAAGTTGTAGAGGTTTTATATCAATGATATTATGGATATAAGAACCATGAGACATATATGGATTGTTCCACTTCATATTTTCCTTAAGGATTTGAAAACATATATTGAAGGGTATTGATAATTAAGAAAAAATCATATATTTGTAATGTGATAATGTTTAGTTTGGATAAAGAGTGTATTAACATTCACAAAGTAAATGGTATAGTATTTATAACCTTGAAACCCATTAATAATTTTATGAAATAGAGGTTTATGTCATCTTTGATAGAGATTACAATATATTTGGATTTATAAAATCTATTCTATAATTTATTATTTTACTTCATGAATAATTATTATGTTAATATTATGAGACACATGTGTTTTCACTTCAAGAAAAATTATGAATTAAGGATACTCTTATTGGTTTATATGATTAAGGATTATCATAAGTTCAAATCCATTTATACCCATATTAAAGCTTCCAATGAGATTTGAATCTTTTATTGGTTTTTAAGAATAATATTCTATTATAGTTTAAATACACCCTTTGGTTGGAATATCATTTGATATTATGTTAATTATAGTATATTATATAATGGGATATAGATAAAAAAATTCAATGTTATTCATTGATAAGGAAATACTTTCAAATATATTTATCGTCAAGCTAAGTATTACCTTAAAACATTGAAACATAATTTGATTCCAGTTATTTTTGTAAATATCACTATATTATAAGATTTTTAATGATTTTTAATGTTATTTTTGGAGATATTATATTGGTTTGAGGTATATATAATACTTAGGTTTATCATGTGATTTACTATAAATGATTATTTGAAGATAGTGAAAATAATTTTTTGGCAATTTAATTTGAAAGGTACAAGATCACCTTTAGGGTTAAAACATTCTATAATGTTGAGGTTATAGGGGTTATTTAGGATGTAGTGTTATTTAAAAAATGATCTATGGGGAATCTTTGTTGTTATTGTGGTACATTTTTAGTTAAATAAGATGTTTCATATATGTTGGATATTATATATACTTGTGGTAACAACTTATTTTTGGTTAATATTTAAAGATTGTTGGAATATATTAACATCCTTTTATGGGATTTGATTTTGATTTTAGTTCTTAGAGCATGAAAATTATTCATAAATTCTCATAAAATTTATAAAATATCGTTTTTGGTGGAAATAGATAAAATTATGAAATTTTACTTTTCAATTATGTATATCTTGTTATGTTTTTATTCTAGAATGTAATGTAATTCTTCAACTCTATGAAAAGGATCTCCAAATAATTTTTGTTTCTAATACATTCATTTTTGATAAATTTATGTCATTTTCTACACATTATTGATTTAGGGTATTTTAGTTTTAAAATTTATTACGACCAGTCACTTTCTAATGATTAATGTTATATATCACTCTGTATCATTATTTGAAAATTTATTTTTTACCTCCATGTCCATTTTCCTTTCCCAATAATTTTCCCCTATTTATAAACCTAGTCACATTTTCTTCAATATGACCTTTATATTTTCATTTCCCTTTTTTCAAGTGTATGTTTTATTAACCCATTATACAATGATAGATTTCAAGAAATATTTTTTCAGATATAAAAGCATTTATTTCCATGAACATGTTTAATTTGGTAGAATAAAATTCATTAAATTTGGTGATAATGTAACACCAAAATATTTTAAAATAATATCACTGTATATAATATAATATAAAAAACACAATTACGATCTCAATCGAACCATTAAATATTATAATTTTAATATGAGCATTAAAACTTAGTCATTGAATTAAAGGGTATGAATAAAAATAACCACATTTTGATATATATATATATGCACACACAAAGTCCATACTAAATATAAATTTATTAAATATTTTTTTGGAAATAACTATTCAATTTTCTATAAATTTATATCATTCTTAAAAAAATACATTTTTCTTCAGGAATGATTTTTATTGATTTTTGTGAGAAAATATTATATATTATTTTTAACTCTCTTAGAAAATTTATTATATAAAATTCACTTATTGATTAATTAATCATATTAAAAATATTATAGAACAAATATTTGATATTTTTATGAAAATATTTCATTCCCAGTGAATAGTGAAAAATACATATTTTTATTGAAAAATATATTTTTTGTCCAGAATGTAAAATTTTAATTTTTTTTAAAATGGTCTCAATGTAAATTTTGTTTAAATAAATTAGTAATAATTCAATTATGTTCATTGGAATAATTTTTATGGATTAATTAGGTATCAATATTTTTTATATTTAAAATAAATTTTTCTAAGAAATCGTTTCTCATTGAGTTTCTTGTTTTTTAGCATAAATTATCTTCTACCACTAATAGATTTTGAATCCAGAAAAAATGATACCATATTATGAATAATTAGGTTTAAATTTGATAAATAAGTATCACTTATTTTTTTTTCATTATGAATAGTAACCTCAATAAATATATGTCACATCGGTATTATTAAAGTGAGATTAAAACCATTAGATAATGTCTCAAAATAATAAGATAAGTATTTATCATTTTATATGGGTTTATTTCAGCCATTTAAATCCAGTTCTTGAATATATATCCATATGGTTCCATGTTTATTTAACTACAACCTTTATATTATTTAAAAAAAATGATAAATACAAAATTCCTCGCTCTAGAATTTAATAAATCAATATATTTCTTATAATGATAACAAATGACCAGTTAAGTTATAAATGTTTATTTGGAATATGGATTACCTTTTTTATTATTTTAATTTATTTATAATTTTTAGTGATTTAATAGTAATGTTAAATTCTTTTGCAACTTCAAAACATTATTTCATCAACTAATAGAAAAATAAAATAAAAGATTTTATAAATATTAAAAGTAACATAATATGGGTTAATTATTGTGTTATATGAATTTATTATATAAGTATGAAATATTAGGGATGTTCTAAATGATTATATTCTCATTTGATCTTTTTATTAGTGTCTAAAGTGTCAAATTAAATAAATAGTTTTAAAAATAGCAGTCATGATATTTCATAAAAATATTATTGTATTAAATTATTAAAAAATAATTAAAATAATGAATAAGGAAAATTTGGATAATATATGGTAAATATTTAATCTCTTGTCCATTTATTCACAAATATTTAATCTTATAAATAATTTTATAACCCATTAATATTGAACATGATGTGTTCACAGTTACGGTTAAAATCATCAAACATAGGGGTCAAGCAAATAGATAAGGTTTAAAGTGACTCAAAAACCTATATAAATTTAATTTTATGATGATATTTTTGCCATATAATCTCAATATTCTAATTAATGGTAATTTTGGATCATATTTATTGATAAATAATGCATTTTATTTTAATGTTTTAATAAATATGAATCGTTCACTTCACTTCAATTATAAAAGGGAACACATTATCTATTTTCATTATAGTGGATTGAGAATCATAAATTGAAAAAACCCTAAAATATTCACATATAAACATACCTATAAATTAATTATAGTTTTTTATTTTTTTAAATGTATTTCCAAATTTCCTTAATAATGGATCTAAAGGAGGTCTACCGAGGAATAGGTAATCATCTTACCCAACTTTTTTTAGATTATTTCTTCTTATACCTCATATAATTCTATGGTATTAATCATAAAATAATAATTATGTATCATAAATATCCTAAATTTTGTTGTTATTATTTTATCATCATTATCATCCCTCTATTTTATCAAATTGGAAGTTAATGTACCGCTCGTGTGTATGTGTGGACCACCGCCACACACGTAACGATACAAATATTTTTCCATCACCACATTTCATCGATGGTAATTATGATGGTTTTAATGTTTATTTATGATATTTATGACATAATTATTCTTATATAAACATAATCTCACATTTATCTTCTTACCTTACAATCCATTGGAAAACTATGATGTCACTTATGCGTACGTGTGGACTCCACCTCTATGCAGCGATGCAATTCATTTTGTTATTTTTTCATTAAATGGATGTAAATAAGGATATATTTATTTAATATATATGATTTCTATGATATATTAGTGATACTATAAATTTTAATAAATATCTATATTTCTTTAATTTCATTCTTCGAAAAGTGAAAACATAGTTCATGCATTGGTATGACCAACCATCTCCATGAACATTGTAATTTGTTTTTAAATATTTATCATATATATATATATATTTAATGGATATATATTATATTAATGTCATTAATAATATTTTTTATATGAAATAAGGCTGACCAATATACCCAAATTAGAATTAACATTCCAAAATTCTCATGAAAAATATAATAGTTAACTCCTAAAAATGACGATTTTCATAAAAAATAATAAATAAATGTTAAAATATTTTATGTGGAACATATATGGAAAATAAATATGTACCTGGTTCACTTATTTAGTAATTAAAATTTTAAATTTATTATATAGGTGGTCATATAGCTTCAAAGAAAGGTGAACTTGATGTAATGATTTATCATCTCAAATTGTCTTCTTTAGGACATATATTATGTTACGCACCTATCATCTTTTATGAGGTTTTTATAAAGACCCTATATTATGTTATATGATGAATATACTTATGATCAATGAACATAATATTTTTTTGAAGTTATTATTTCATGGATCTTAAGATTATAATGTCATGAAAGTGGTAAGTGTTTTATGTTATAATCTTATTGTTTTTGGGATTTTTTATGATTATCTTTTGGATGAAAAACTTTCATGATACAACTCTAAATAAAATCAATAATATTTCTTCGCTATGTTTATTTTATAGATATTACATGTTTTAAATTTAATTTACTCCCTTAAAAAATCAGGATACCAAAAGAATTAATTTCAATAAAACTGACTTTACTTATTCTCTTTGGTTAAAAAACCATTTTCTTTCATGTCCACGATTTCTAAAATTGATTTTAATTGTGTTTCTAATACTTCCAAATTATTTTTTTAATTCATTTTTACACATTTTTGAATTCATATAAAATTTTATTAAATTAATGTTTTTTCATTTATCAAATAAGATACCATTTAGATTTTTATAAGAGAATGCAAGGAATGTATTATTTTAACTTATATGGAATGAAGGAAATTTTCCACCTTCATGACCAATAAATCTTTTTAAGATTACTTTATATGTTCCAAATATTTTTATCAAAATTTTTTTTGTAAATATTTGAGAATCTTATATATTTTAAATATGTGATTTGAAATTGAAAAGGGAATTTTCCTCAAGAAATATTCTAAGTGATCATCTAAATATATTTTTCATATCTGATGACATCACATGATTACTTATGTTTTACTAGGGTTATGATCCAACAATTACACCCATATTATTTATTTACCTAGTTAACCATTTTTATGAAAATAATTTTTGAAAACCTATTTTTTCCATTGTTTATTATATGATGAAATTATCAAATGTTTATGACACTCATTTATTTTTCAGAGGTTTTTCTATGATATAATGTTTAGAAACTGATTTTGTTTCTACAAGTTGTGATATAATTAATGTTATGGGATATTTTAGAATAAATATATATTATTTCAAATGTGTTATGGTTTGGACTAAAATTATATATCCCAACAATTAATTTGGTAAATATGAATATCTCACAAGATAAACCCTATTAGAATAGAAAGTGAACCTAGTTATTTAAGGGAATTTGTGCACTATAAGTGTATTAGAAATGAACCTCGACTAATATAATGGAATTAGGAGTAATCCCAATACATTTTTATAGTCTTGGTAGTGAGATACTTGACTACTAAGAAAATTATTTTCTATAATTTTTTGAATTCCACAAACTTTTTCCTTATTCAAATATTATGCTCTCATGGATTTTGTTCTATTATTCATTTATGAATCATTTATTATGAACTACTATGTTTTTTTCAATGATTTAGTATTATGGTCTATGATATGTTGGGTATGGATTTCAAATATTAATATCATGTTCATACACCATTATTTTAATTTTATTCTTATGTGTTCATTGATATCTCTCTTATTTACCCTTATTTGGAATTTGAACTCCCCTTTCTTATGTATTAATTCCCCAGTAAATAGAAGAAAGTTTTAGGAATGATATGTATTAAAGAGGTAGAATTAGTGATTAATTAAGTGGGATATGATATAGAACTCATATGAACTAGTTTTTTATGTGTCCATGTTTTTAAAGGAATTCGACCTATACGATTATCGCATCTATCATTACGTTATGGGAGGAATATTAATATAATAATATGTAAAATCAATGTATGAAAAGTATAGGTTACTATTTATATGATCCTTTAAACGCGTGTTAACCCCGAATAATAAGTTGTTAAACCAACCAAAAAACAGAGTTCATTAGATTTGGAATAAAATCTACCCCTTCATATAAATTTCTTTAAGACCTATGACACTAGAAATGACCTTGAATATCAAATCAACACACTAGGTCATCTATTTTAAGAAATCTAAGAAATTAGATATCAAGGTTCTTGAAACTAGGTTGAACTATTAAGTACATTCATTCTAAAAAACTAGAATCAATATTTTGTCGCAAAAATTGATTTAATTACAATAGGATGAAACCGTAAATAACAATATTTATGATATAATAACATAAGTCATTAGTCCAAACCATTAAACATAAGTAATCAAACTAGTTCATCAATACAATTTAATATACATAGAACAAAAATATGATATTTTGTATGAAATGAGGTTAATGAAACATAGGATAGGTTTGAAAACCTCCATCACTACTAAAACATAATGAATTCATTCATAGACTAAGAAGATCATGTCATTGAAATAGAATTCCACATGGAGTCATCAAGCATGGGTATTTAGGATAGGGTATTTATCTTCGGCCATCAAACTTTCTATAATCGACATTTAAAACAATGTTTTAAAATTGTATTTAACAAAATAAAAAACCAAAATATTTGTAGGATCGAAAAACCGATAAAAATATTATCAAATACACCATTGTATTAGATAAATGGTTTCATGGGTTGGTTATTTGAGTTATTAAATCTTTTCCATCCAAAAATTTATTTAATTATAGTTTTATAAATATCCTTATCAAATTTAATTATTTTAGTAAATTATGGTTTATAATTAATTTAATAAATTAAAGTAACTCAAATAACTGAATACACATATTTATAGAGGCTAAAAAAATTGTATACTTACTTTATCTAACATTAGACTTGCGTTTTCTTAAAGGGTTTTTACTATAATTTTTTATTATGAGACGTTATATCATGGTATATTAAAAAATTAAATATTTTTTTGAGTAAATATATCACTTTATGGGTTATAGAAAATTGAGTGTTTTTAGAAGTAATAAAAAGGTTTGTAGCGTAACCCCATTATAATACAATAATGTTAGAAATTATAATATGAAATTTAGTGTTGTTTCCTCTCATTATTATATGAAACTATGACTCCTAGAATTTACATAACGAATGAATTATTACACAATTTTTTAAAAATAGGTGAAGATATATGAATTAAATTAGTAATACACATTTGATTCTCAATTTATTTCTTTAATTTGTTTGTTCCTAATGTCATATTTTTTTTAATAGTTATTAAATGTAATAGAAAATTTCAAACATGGATGGTGCATGATTATACTCTTCTGGTTCATTGTATTATTATTTCAATTATCCATTTTATATAATTGAATTATAGTTTCTTACCATCTATAATGGGATTTATTTCCATGATTTAAATACATATATAATCATCAAAAATGGCCATTTGATTAAAAAAACATTTCATCAAATCAATATAATAATAAAAATGGATTCTAATCCTTTCATTTTATTTATATAATAATGCATGAAATTGTGAATTTTTATAGATCCTTGATTTTTATGTAAAATAAGTGTTATAGTATATACCACTACCTTGTATAGTAATTACTGTTATAGGAAAAAACATTATATTTTTTCTTAAGGCCATTTGTATTGTTTACTTGTCCATTTTTAATAATAACAAGGAAATTTTAATCAATATTATACTTAAATTCACATTTTAACCCACTAACAACCATACACATGATTTTTTTATAGAAATTAAGTCTGATAATTTATTTAATTATATGTATATTGTATCAATTATTTTGTTTTTAAGGTCATTCATGTGAAAACGTTCATCCACATTAAACTAAAAATAAATTTAGAATGTAACTATATCTTTTTAGTATACATATAAATGTAGATGAATATTTTTTATATTGGTTTCATTATCACTAATACCTTATATACCATTTATTTATAGTGAATGAATTATTTTAAAATCAAAAATTGTTTTTTTACTTATAAACATGCTAATGTAGGAAATTTTTTGTTTTCTATTACCTCTCATATGAAAACCAGTTGTTCGTATCAACTAAGAGGGATATCTATATGTAAATATTTGATTAAATTAATTATAGTTCATAAACTATTTCTTAAAAAGATTTATTTAGAATTAATTTATTGTTCCATATCCAATTAAAAAAACTCATAATTATAATTATTTATATATTCCACTCACAATTCCCCAAAATTTTCAAATTCATTGGTTAAACATTTATAACTTTACATCCAATACTACTCAATAATATTGATTACTATATAATTTTTTTTAAAACTTTCAAAATTAGTTAAAATTCAATCCTACCATAGTAAATTTATTATAAAAATATAGCATATATTTTGATTACAAAAAATAATATTAATTGTAATGAAGATTCCAAAAACCCGCCTTATCAATATAATAATGTGTAATAAAAGTAATTTATTTTCAAAAAAATAACCATAAAATTTTATATTTATCCATAAATATATATTTTATAATTTGAAAAAACTACACATTTTATGGTTGAGTGGGAACCCTAAAAATATATCCCAATTCTAATTCATTGATTATTTGATTAGTGAAACACTACCTTAAAAATTATATAAAAAAATCCATGTAGAAAAGATCAATTTTCAAATTTCAAATGAAAAAAAATTACATGAGGGGAGACCAAGGATAATGAAACTCATATTAGTGTCAAGACCTATTACACCCATCAGACCAAGGGATACACTTCCCCCAAATGTTACCATTTTCAGCATTGACTGCTACTCTTTATCGATAAAATCAAACATGAAATTTTCAAATTCCCCAATAGGAACCTCATTGATGAACCAAACAAATTTCAATGGATATTATCTCTCAATTTTAAGAAACACCCCCCCAAAATCATTTGCATTTATTATTTTAACACCATCATAATAAATGATAAAAACTTCTGAAAAAAAAATCACCAAAGAAAAAAATTCCATGACCACACCAAACCAGAAAAAGCGACCACTGGACATCACAAAATCCAATGATGAAAAACTAAAAAACAAATGTAATTTGAAAAATCTAGACCAATTATCCCCTAATTAATACAAACATATCTTATTATCAAAACCTATATATTTTACTACCACATATAGAAGTTTTACCATATATAGAAAAATAATATTAGAATATCAGCATAATAGCTACACTCTAAGAATATTATAACGTTTTCTTGAGAGGACTATGTGATGATAGAAACACTAGAACAAGGAACCTCCAAATGATGATAAAAATTAATTATGTAATGTAAGAATCTAAAAAAACATTAGGGATACCAAAGTGAAACCAAAAAACTAAAACACAATGAACCCATGGGAAATAAGACAACGAATAAAAATATACTCAAATGAACCACCGTCAAAAGATTTCGAACCCAATCCCAGTAATCCATGAGAAAAATAATTTAGAATAATATTATACTATACATTTATTTATATAGGGACAAAAATTTTAAGATAAATTAATATTATCATTGATTGTGATAATAAACCATAGAAACCCACCCACCAAACCAAAAAACACCAAATCAAGAACATCTAAAACTCCCAAACCAGATCTGAACCATCACTATCCCATAAATCTAAATTCACCATCATGATTGATGATGAATTTTTAAAGTATAATGTAAATAATGGACTGAAAATAGGATGTATAATGAAACGTTTTCTACTAATCCTGCACTCAAAAATGGGAAAAATAAATATCACATGAAAATCAAAAGAAATCATAGATAAGAACCAAAATAAGATGATATCCCCAAATGGTAATAATAATTAGATGATAAAATCCATAACCTTTTAGGAATATAAAAATTTATGTTAAAAAATAATCAACAAAAAATTACGAGTGAACTGAATAAAAAAATATCATTATTTTAATGAATGTAAAAAAATTGAACATGGAAAAACTCAAATATAAAAAGAGAGAGAAAATATTTATAAATAAAAGTAGTTCATTTTATCAAAATTATACCTTAATGTATAAAAAAGTGAATATAAAAAAATATAAATCAATGATAATGAAAATATATATATTTTTAGATGTTATAGATTTGGTTCTTGTGTATAAACATTGAGAATGGTAGTTCCAACTAGTGGAACAAATATAGAATTGATTATAAATTTTTTAAATGATTAATGAACATACATTGAATGTTTTAAATATTTTGATTATTTTAATGTTGTTGTTGTGTTGGTATATATTTATTATAAATCATAAGTTCGTTAATATTTTCAAAAATATATTTACTTAAATATAAGAATATTTTTATTGGAATTTAAAACCAAAATTTTTATCATCCTATATGATATAAAAATAAGATCTAATAAAATTTTACTAATATCATCGAATAAAAAATAAAATAATTTATAACATGAATTGGATACCTTATTATATAAATAGATTTCAATTATTTATTAGTTTACATATATAAGATCTTATAATTAATCCATGTCATTTTAACTCATATTTTATGATTAATTAATCTCTGATGTTGTACATAATTTCATTTTCCTGGTATTTTTGTATCTTATAGTTCACCTGAGTTTTCCCCTATCAAGGATTAATTCAATTTCTAGTCATGGAGTCTTAGGACCTACATATGTGTAAAAAGATAAAGTTTCCATATAAAAATACGTTGAAAAACTTTCTAGATGTTTCAATTAGTATTTTTTTATGTTTAACACTAGTATGAGTCATTATGGAGTTGTAGAATTTTTAATTCTTGATAATATTATATTTTTATAATATATTAGTTTTAACCCAGACAATTTTATTCACCAGAATAATTCATTTACCCCTGAATAGAGATTCATACATAAAAACTAATTATTTGATAAAGTATAGAATAACTTTTTTTACCAATGTGTGATATTACTTTCATTCACATTTCGATCCCTAGGGTGTCCTTTAATGATGTGAAAATGAAATAAAAATAATTTTCAATTAATTTTTTAAATAATAAAAATTACACATTCCACTATTTAATCAATGTTTTTATACCTCTATAGTGTAATATAGTTTTTCCATCATTAAGCCTAAGATTTAGGGAGAGGGAGATGGGAACAATAATTGTGGAAACAGTAATAGATCAGTAGAGATAGATCAGAATCACACTAAATTCAATAATATGATTACTAAAGTATGATTAATTGAATGCTATAAATGAAAACAATCTAAAGAAACTACGATTATTCCATGATTTAAGGTATATTCCATGAAATTCTGACCTTTCTATTAAAGTGGAATAGTTAATTGAAATCCCCAATAGTAATTTATCGCTTACCTTATTTTTATTATGGATATTTATGCATTTTTTTGTTAATAATATTTTGAAAATATTATTCTAAATTAATATTTTCTCTTTTATAATAATTCTACATGAAGATATCCTTTTATCTTTCTATCATTTTTATTTTGTATGGAACCGATATTTTTCCAACATTCATTATAGTGTGTGTTGTGATTGGATTATTTAGTGAGGTAGTGAATGATCCCCATTTTCCTACTTTTTTAGTGAATTATTTACTTTTTTCCCACTCTTAGGCTAGTGGGTGTACCCTATAGTGATTTTAAAGGAGATGTAATGATGTTCAATAATGGTGATACTCAATCAATGAATGATTATGATAATAAAAATACCATAGGAAATATGATGGGAGATTTTGGTTTGATAAATTAATGAAAAATCCATGATAAAATAATGATGGTGATAGGTGTGGTTTTGGGAAGGACCCTTGGTAATCCTTGGAGGTGGAAGATGGTGTAAATCCATGACTATACGTGATCCCATTTTTTTGACAATAATAAATACAACAATTATAGAATTTTGGGTGATGAAAATTACTACAAGAAATTTAGATTGGAAGAACTCATGTCATATACTCTGAGAAAAAGTATTAGAGATTTTATGTGACTATAAATATTACACAATGGTTTTTAAGTATTTACACACCATGGAGTATAACTGAGTATGTCCCCTTCCTCTTGGAATATAGTTAAGATATATTCCACGTATGAATTTCATGGTATGGCCTAGGTGGAAGTATATTCCTAGGGTGTAAATGAGGAAGGAAAACCATGTGTAATATGGGACATGATTTGTATTTTGGGACTATATGACTCAGGGAACTTGTGGTACACTCTATGTTCTTCAATGAGCATTAGTCACTATATACCAATGGATAAAGAAAAATCATTCATTAACAAAACATGTTATGTTCCTTTTTAGTATCACAGAACATGTACATGGTATTACACATGATGTAGTTTGGAATTACACTTTTACTTGTTTGTTGGTACATGACCATACAAAAACATAGGGACTAAATACCATGTAACATATATCATATATTGTTTACTTTTCTAGCCTTATGAATTATCATATATTTTTGTTTGAGAATTAGGTTTAGAAACACACATTGCCTATCATGGGAATTTTTTACACATATAATGCAATGGTTCACTAATCTTCATCTTCATAGGTGTTATTATAGGTGATATGATATGTTTTATCTCTTTTTCTACATAGGACCATTATCATGGTTTAATCATGATGATTGGAGGGTTCCAGATATGTTAATTATCCTAACTGGTGCTGTTTTATTATGTAACATGTACCCTACAATCCTATGATTGGGTTAGTATTACCACACCCCACCTACTCAAGAAATATTATCCTCTACTTTCATATCATTTATGTTTAATACCCCACATTATTGAGGTGAAATATTTTTTATATGTGGAGCTAGTGTTCCCCAATTTAATAGAATAGTCAAGGTGTTGGTTCCTCCATTGGGTCCATTAATCACTTAACTATACATATAATCTAAAAAATCATGGTTTTCCTACCATTATTCAAGAGAGGTGACATGGGTTTCTCACTAATGTTTAGTTATGATTTTTTTATTCAATTTTCCCTTTAGTGAAATATATCATGGGTCAAGGTGTGTGTTCTATTATGGGTTATTAGAACAATTACATGATACAAGTTGTTGCAGATAACATGTTGTGGTAACCCCTTAACTAATCTTTATACCTTAGGGAGTAATGAGTCCTGCGTTTTAGTTTCCAGTAATTATGTGTCATTTGGAGAGGTTTAGGAAATTATATGGCTTGAGACTAGTGACTCCTCATGCACCCCTCAATATACTTTTAGATGCGATTTACAACTTAACTATAGAATTTAGACTTTATTTGGTTTTTTGGTCTCTATCCATCCATAGTTTTTCATGGGATATTAACTTTTTGGATTGGATATGAGATGTTCAGGAATTATTTGTTTCCCTAAAAATTATTTTGGTAGGCCATATCTGGATCTTTTCTCATCTTCCTCTTGGATACTGACTTATACTAGGGGTTTTGAGTAACTAATTTCTTTCTTTCCACACGGTTTCCAAGGAATCCAACTTAGTATATTTATAATCACCCCAACATAGGGATTGTACCCATATACATTGTGTCTGTACATATTATATAGGGTTCATAGGTTGTCTTTGTGCATGTGGATCTGTCATTTCTTGTTTAGATCCCATTCTTAGAAATTATTAATGATGCACGAGGGATATCATTGGTTCATGATGGTGTCATTGAATATTTCATACATAAATTGATTTATAATTATGAATAGTTAATACAATATTTCTATAGTTTTTTTACTATCTTTTTTAGAGGCTTATGGAATGTACAATTCCTCTTATGTCTATATTTGGTATCTTTTTCATATATTGATTATAGTTAAGTTATCTATTTTTATATATATATATATATATATTCAATACTAGTTATACTAGTTATGTAATTCATTTATGATATGTGCCTATTGTAGATTGATATTGGATAAGGCCTCCTATATTGTGTTATATGCCCACTTCGTGTTAGTTATCAACCCTTGTCCCATTAAAGACAGGATTGGGGTGGAATAAATAGATTACCACTCTATCAAGTTGGAACCTAGTGGACCAAATCATATAAAAGTGGTATCAAATCCATGTATATTCCTAGGGATAGTGTTTTTAGTTAGTAGTAATGTGAGGACAACTTTGAGAACATTCAAAAACCCTACTAAGGGGGTATTGACTTCAACTATCATACCTGAGAGACTAGCATAGGTGAAACGACTATTATACCCTTTCATTAATAATTTTATAATATTTTATTCTACCAAGATCTCTAAAAATAATTTTTTGGAATATTAAATTTGGTACACATATCATATTATAGTTAGTTAAAAATATTCATGTCCTTCAGTTTCCATCTCATTCAGATATTCTATAATCCTTATCGGTGCATCTAATTAAACCTAGGGTGTCACTCACTGATAAGTCACTTGATTATAAAGGAGGGATAATGGTGGTTGAGCATTTTAAATTCGGCATCTCAACACTGATTAGTGAGTGATGAGGTGTTTTTTTCGAGGCCCTATTGGGAGAAATATTTTTCCAATAAACTAAGCTAGAATATCTTCCATTTTCACATAGTGTTAATATTTCATGCAGAGAAGATGGAATATGAAACTAATTTGAATAATACTAACAATATGTTAGGTATGATCTACTAATTCTAATGATATTTTCCTCACGAGTTTTCTAAGGAGATTCTGATTCTTGAGTGATAGAGGTTTGATTGGAATCTTCAGATCACATTTCAATTTTTTTGAATCCTCTCAATCCAGACGTCAATTATCCGATTGTGTTACCTATAAAACACATTTATCCATTATTGGATGATATCTTCCTCAAACTCATTAGGGGACTGCTCCATCATAGTTGGAGTTTGATCTCTTTCATAGGATATAGTTTTATTTGAGGATGTTAGAACCTCTATATGAAATCATGATTGTGTCTGAAAATAAAATGATGCACATAGAAATTTTTTTTCCCTTTTACATGTTTCATGATGGAATTATTTACACTTAGTAACTATGAAAATTAATTCAAAGTAATATTTATCAAACCGTCGTTGTATTTTCATGAACTACGACCTATGCTAGAGATCCCAAGAACGAATTTTCACAATTATGAATATTTATAGGGAAGAAAAAAAAAGTAAAAGGATAAAATTTGACCTAAATACAACTATATTGATTTCTTGGATGGACCATCACATGGGAGATGACATTTATTTTAATGATCATCCTATTATAGGGCATGTTTCCTATCAGGGAGTTGTTCTGTTGAAGGGTAGCTGGTGTAAGTGTATTTATAGGGGGACAATGCATTGGTTCACCCCAATAATCCCGATCCTTGTTTAGTTTCATCATGAATATGGTGATAATACTTTTAGATACATGAATATTCATATTATTTATGACTATGTTCAAGAATCAATGGATCTAGTTCAAAGTGAGTCATTCCCTTTCTTCCTAAACCCTAGTATTGTATGGTTAATAAATGAGTTATTATTCCTATATCATATTTTAAATTTATTTATATTATATTGATGATCCTAGATATATTATTTTAATCAAGATTACTTTTATGGATGTTGAGAATATTTTACTCATCCCTTCGTTTAATGCGAGTTAAACCTTAGTGGAGAAAGCATTTTTTCATGAGGTTTTCTCATGGAAGAGGTGAGATATAGTTGTACAAACCCTAGTTAATATTGGTTACCATTACTATTATCATTAAATTTTGGTGACTAATTGAATGATTTGGGTTTCTTATTCAATATTGAGCCGGACCATCCAATATTGATGAGAGGAGCAGACCTACTTCAAGAAAAAGTCCACTACCCATTAGATAGAAAGCATGGATTTATGTTCTATGTCTGTGGATGAGAATAAAATTCTAATTGATATAAATAAAATTTTCAATTCATATGGAGGGTGACCGATGGTCTCCCCTCAATGGGAGACCTATGTATGCATCAACTTGTATTCAAGAAATGACATTCACATGATCTTAGTGGAGTGATGAACACCCTTTTAGAATTTGTGAAGCATATAGACCAAATAATTCCATATATTAGTTCTAAGGGACCTTATTAGGTGTGTAGGGAATAATACTATTTTTTTAGTTGAGTATCTAATTTTTAGTAAACTCTCATTGTATGATATGAAGATTCATTGATAAGAATATTAATTTATGAAGTTTAATTTATAGTGGTTGATGAGTTGTTGTTGGTGGTGGTGGTGTAGTAACTAGTTTCTTCTTTTAGTATAGGAATATTTTTCTAAAGGATGGAGGGGGTTAATGATTAAATAGATTTATATTATTCAGTTTTTGTGTATAGAAATATTTTTCCCACCTATGATTGAATATGGTGATCCCATACTTCTCCATTGTGTGAGTGAGGACCATGATGGTAATATTGACCTCGTTATCCTATTGAATGTTTTCATGTGATGAACCTGGGTGGGTTTCTTGAACATGGGGAGAATATAATTAGCTACCCTAGTATTATGTGGAATTTTTATTTATATTCACATTAAGTATTAGTAAGGACAACATTATTAGATACCACCCAAGTAGATCATGAAACTTAGTGTGGTATGTCTAACAGATCTTTATGGTTGTACTCATCACATTGAAACTCTTGATATGAAGAATAATATGAAGATTCCCTATAAGGTTTTGGTTTTATTTTTCAATACTTTTTTATATGTTATTATATGGTATATTTTCGATATATTAGGATTACTAGAATATTCAAGACCATCTGATTTAGATTGTTGTGCATTAGGGAAGTCAATGTGTAGTGGGGTGATATTGAGATATTAGTTGAGGTTTGTTTTTTTACATTATGTTCTCATTAATATATTTTAGATAAGTGGATTAAAAATATAACCAGGAAATCTTTGATAGTGAATATGATCTTTTTCTAGATCCTTACATGGGTAGAAAATTAAATAATATGTTTAAAAAGTGGTTGATAAAAAATTACCACGTTGGTGTTGTTCCATGAGCTAGCTACAATAATTTCTATAAAAAATTGGAAGGATATGGTTGATAAGTTTATATAGACTCAGATGATGATACATACTAGAAACTCCTCAGGTGCCAGTGAAAAATATTTGTGAAGTGATCAATGGTGGATAGAACCATAGATAGGTTATTCTAATATAAAAACTATTAAAAAATATCTTTAAATTTGGGAAGTAAAGCACTCCCACTAGTTATAACCATGTAAAAAAATCATATATATATATATATGTGGTTAATTGAATCATTCTATCTAATTTTGCGAGGCCACCTTAAAATAAGGATAGGTTTTCTTTAAAAAGGCTTTGTAAGGATCACATGGAATGTATATATAATAACCTCAATAGAAATAAACTAGTGATGATGTCTAATTTGTTAAATTATTTAAAGAAAAAAGGTATAAATTATATGTGTCCCAATAAGTTTGGTATTCTTGAAGAACTAGATATATACATTATTCCCATTTTATATTGGAAATAAAATATAAAACACAACTAAAGAATTTTTTTTGCATCCTTGAAATTCATTCAGATATTTTATTTTTATATGATTGGTTAAGGAAAATAATAATTGTGATATAAAATTCTCAATAAGGGTTAGGTATAATAGAATAAATTATGAGAAAAAAGGATTTATCAATATAAAAATGTTAAAATAGAAAAAACATTCCATTTAATTCATAACTTGAGCATGAAATGAATCGATGGATAATATCAAATGAAATAGTCACATGGATAATAATAACCGAATCCCCAAATATAAAAATTCATAATGATGAATTTTAGGATCTCAAACAACCTGATATTTTATGTCCAACTCCTTATGCCAAGATGGTTTAACCTATAGTTATTACACCAAGACCCCATTTAATAAAGATAGATAACTAGTTTGTCTCATGGGACAAGTTAATGCATTGAGGGGCAATAAAATTCCAATACCCACCCATAATGGCATGTCCAAGGCATTCCTCATACATTGAATGCCCAATTTAATTCATAAAAAATAGTCCTTATTAAAATATATATATTAAATAAATAATATAGAATATCAACATTACCCTAATCAATCAAATAACTTTCACAATAAATAAATTTTATAGATATGGTTTTACATTTATAAAGTATTAATTACCATGATAATAAGAATAATGATATTAAAGAAAAATTTAATTTTCAAATTAATATATTTATTAGAAATGTGAAGTTTCAATAGAATGTTAATGCCTACAAAATTAATCAAGAGGTTAGAGATGGCCGTTAAAAACTAAATTTTGTAGTAAAATATAATATTTAAAATTATAGAGGAAAATGAATGATTTTATTTTAGAATATGATCTCATAATGTGTTTTATTTAAAAAATCATTTATTAATTAAAAAAACATAAATATCACAGAATGATAATTGTGGTAGGAAAGGCTGTTAACACCTCATAATTTAAAAAGAAAACATTCCTTTGCACTTTTTAAAAAGAAATTTGAAAATTCACCTTTTGGAAAAAATTAGATATATTCCATTCAAAACATTTTTCAAAATTCATGGATAACATAAAATGTTTATAATAAATTATTTGACAAACAAAAATGACTTTTTAAGAAAAACAATAAAATTATAAAAAAGTAAGAAACTATACTGGATCAAAAGAAAAATAAGATTGGTTTTTATTTTGATAGTTTATTTACATGATTCAAGTGTCATAGATAAGAAAATATAGAATAAAACATAGAAAATAATTAAATAATCTTTTTTTGAGATAATATAATGGGTTTATGAATGCTAGATTATAAGATTCCTTCAATGTAAATAAGATCAATCCCAAAAAATGAGATGGAAAATAAATTCTTACCTCTTTGGTAAGTTATTAATTGTTATCACATGAAAGAGTAAAATTGAATTGAATCATTAATAATATGGAATAAATATATATTCATGTTAAATACATCAATGGGTTAGTATATATTCCACATTGAAATAAATTGGTTTATAATATTTAATATGTCTCAATGGGGTGGAAATTGAGGCAAAACCGCTTACCTCACATTTTGCCTTTGTTAAATATGCTTTAACCTCCAATATAACGGTTCTTAACTTGTTTTTTATTTATAATAGAACTCTATTAATATTTATAACCTATTATATGGTCATTTAATTACTACTTATCACTAATTCATTAATAACCTTTCATTCTTATCATTATTTCAGCTGTGAACTAATTTGGTTTCCCTACACATGTTTTGTCACAAATATTCATGTCCGTATAATTTTATAATGGTTCAACCATATTAAGAATGTAAATTATGACATAAATATAAAATATATTCATTATATAAAAATATATATTTAGATTCATCCATACAAAATAGAGTTAGAGAAATGAACTACACTATTCTTAGATATGGTATGCTATATGCACGCATGGACTTGGTTTTCACTTTTTATTAAATGAAATGAAATAATTTTAAATAATATCAATCAATAAAGAATCATTTTTATATAATATATATCACATATAATGTTTAAATATATATTTATTACCATTTATGTAAATGGAAAATAAAAAAATTACATCTCTTCGTAGAGGAGGCAGTGCACACATACACACGAGCAACACTATCATTTTCCAACATTTTGAAAGGTAAGAAGGTAAATATTATATTATAATTATATAAAAATTATTATCTCATAAATGTTATATATATATATATATATATTAATTAGTTCCATATTTATTCACATATATGTAATATGGTGCTGAAAAATGACTTAAACAACTATATGGAGATGTTAAGCCACATGTATGCACAATCGATGTTTTCACTTTCTATAGAATGTAAAAGAGATAAAAAATGGTTTCCACATAATAGTAATAAATTATATTTATATTTATGATACTGTATTTAATAGTGGATATAAAATATTTATATTGAGTATAAGAAGAAATAAATTTGTGAGAGTCAAAAATGACTATTACCACTTCTTCGATAGAGTTCCTTCAGATCTTTTCTTAATAGACCTAGGGTTGGTCTTTTGAAAAAAACAATATACATTGGAAAATGATTTTTATGATATAAATGTTCATGGTTTGGTTGATCTTGGTTACTAAATGTGTTTTAAATAAAAGAGATAAAGGGTTTTCTTTTTCATGTAAGGGGTGTGGTACTATTGAAAATAAATTGAGTATTAAATTAATTTTGATGGAATAAATGGATTGGAGTTGACATAATTATGACATAAAATTAGTATGTGTATATATTATCACATAAAATATAAATTATACAATCTGTGGAAATTTTTTCACCCTTATATCATGGTTTTAACTCCCATCAACCCTTTTCATAATTACTGGAATATAAATTTTTTATATCATTTAAGGGTAATGAATAATACTATCAAATAAAAAGTGTCTAATAAATGGGTAATCAATGATATTTAAAAAAATACCCCATTCATGTAGATTATGATAATATTTATAATGAATTTTAAAAAAATTAATATAAAATTATATATTATAAAATACCATTAATGTTATTTTTGGTATTATTCATTTTATTTCACTTTGAAAACTGTATGATAATAATGGAAATTGAATATAAACCTTACACAAATCCATAATATGTTATATTTATCAATAAATTATTCAGACATAATAATTTATCAAAATTTTATAACTTTTAATATTTTTAAAACTGTTTATTTTATTTTTATATTAATTGAATAAATACTTTGTCGGTACTGTGTAATAATTTAAGCTGATCATTCAACCTAATAAAAATAAAAATAAGTTTCTATGAGGAAAATCGTTAATAATTAAAATAACTATTTAAAATATAATATAATTTATTTTTATCCTTATTAAAAAATATTATAAATATATAAAAAAAATAAAAATTTTACCTTTAAAATTAACATAGATAATATAAAATATAAAATCCTAGAAAAATGGAAAAATATAATATTTTCAAAATATGGTTGATTCTGAGATAAATATACCCATAAAACAAAATTAACTCAACTGATGGGTTTTTTTTATTCTTTATAACATTATATTCAAACTTAATTGGTCGATTTACCCTCTAACAAGGTGGTACATTTAACTATTGTCACTATTCATAATGCTTAAAATTAAAAAGGGACATATTTAAAACATTTTAAGCTCAGAATTCCAAATACTATATCCATTTTTCAAGATTATTTTTATTGAAGTGGAAGAAATTAATTTTAAAATTAATTTATAAAATGTATTGTTTTTTTAAAAAAAAGCATTTTCACCAGAAAAATAAACATTTATCAAAATTATAAATTTTTTTGTTAGATTATTTTTAGTCAAATGGATTATATTTATACTTATTTAAAAATAAATAATATGATTGGTCTTCTAAATAAATTAATTTAATGAAAATAAATGATAATATTTGAAGAAAACATTTTTCGGTATTCACTTAAAAATCAATCATTTAAGAAATATTTCAAAAAATTACCCTAGTTTAATTTTGATATGATGTTATAAAAAACGAAATTATTTTATTAATGTTCAACTTATAAAATATGATAATTTTTGTTTTAATAAAATTATTGAATAAAAATATCTATATTTTTTCTATTATTTCTTTAAAAATAAATGCTTACTACAATTAAAGATCGGGGGAAACATTCTTTTCCCTTCAAAAAATTTCATCCTCCTGATTTCTATAATTTAACATCATGAAAATATTGGGTAGTTATTCATCAAATGGTCAACAGATTTATGTTTTCTCTAAAGTACCTTTACTAGGCGACTCATAAAATTCTTCTACAGTTGTTCTCTAGTGTCCATAATATAAATAGGATCCTTTTGAAAAGATATACCATATTTCAATTTTTATTCCTTAGATTTTTGAACATATATTGGATATTTTATGAACTACCTAAATATAGGTAATTGGTAGATATCGTGTACTTTAGAAGGGCTTGGTGGTAGTTCTAAATGGTAATCCATCTCTTTAATTCATTCTGTAATTTTAAAAGATCTAACAAACCTGGTTTTATATTTTCTTTTATTACCTAACATTATATAACCCTTTCATGGAGATACATTAAACAAACATGATCGCCCAGTTGATATTCCAAGTATTTTCTTTTGTTAAAATTATATTACTTTTGTCAGTAGTGACTTGTTTTAATGTGAGTTTGAATAGTATTTTACTTCTCCATTTCCTCCTCACCAAGTTATCATCACACATGATTTATTTCACTATTTTTATCCCAATATTTTGGAGTATAAATATCTTTCCATAATATGTTTCTCACGACGTTTTTTGAACACATGAATGAAAGCTATTATTATAGTAAAACTCCACTAAAGGTAAATACTAATCTCACATAACATTAATGTCTAGTGACCATGACATAAATTGTTTTTAAAAGTTTAAATAGTCCAATAAAACTATCCATCTTTTTTATTATGATAGTTAATTCTCAAATGAAGTATAATATCAAGATCATTATGAATAAATTTCAATAATTTTGTTGTCAATTGGGGATAATGTCCATAAAAAATTTAAAGGGGTTCACCACGAAGTTATGAGGCCTCATTAATATAGATTTATTAAATGAAATCAAGTGGTAAATCTTATATAATTTTCAAGAAATCATCATATTTAGTGTGGTGATCAAATATAACCCATATTTTATAATTTTTTATAGGATTCTTGAGAAATCAATTGAAAAATTACAGAGTAATGTAATCCCAGTTCAACAAATGAAAATGTATTGGATTCATGACTCCTCAAGGATATTTTATCTTATCTTTAATCATTTTAAAAACCAAATATTTTGATATATAATAAAAAATTTCCTTCATCATATTATCAAATCAAAAACATTCCTTCAAATATATATACACCTTGGTTATATGATAGTGTATATAGAAACTCAACTATAGGAATCATAATTTTCTCAGCTATAAATGGAAAACATAATATATTTTCAAATTTCATAGTTCCATATTTATATATGATGTATTCCAATATACCATAAATCTCAACTTAAATTTTATTTTTAAAATTTTCACCATCAGGATGAAAACTATATATATATTAGAATAAAAATGTTCTGAATTTATTTTAAAAAATGAATTATATTTCCCATTCATTAATAATTCCAATATTTATCTTTAATAAATCAATGAACATAGGATCCCTATCATTACTATTTTTTATTACTCTAGTTTATTTCATATAAAATGCATATGATACCTTATTTATCATTCCGTGTGTAGTATAATATTGAGAAATCAATATCTTTTTATAGTTAGATCCATCTCCATTTGCCCTTATTGATCTTTTTTAGTGAAAAGAAGTTTTTTTTGTATCTTATGGTTTGGGTATATCTCACATATTTCCCCAGAGAGATATTATATCCATATAATACAAAACAATTATGGATACTAAATAATGATAATGAGCTTCATTGTTCTATTCAAGAGAATTTAACATATTTTTTCATAGAAAATAATATTATATATATCTATATAATGCAACAAACATGTTTTTTTATCAAGAATCATCATATATCACAGATCCATCATTTTCTATTGGTAGAGTCAAAATTATAGCATACAATAATATCCTCTTAAATTATTAAAAAAAATCTTCACATTCCTTTTTCCATGGAATCTTAACCGCTTTACATGAAATTTAGGACAACAGGTTAACTAATTTGGTAATTTTTTTAATAAAAACCCTATAGTATCTAGTCAATATATTGATTCTATGTACCATGGTTATGTTCATTAGTGTAATCAATTATTTGAATGCAATTTTATTTTTAGAAAAAATTAACATTCCATCTTTGGAGTCAATATATCAATGAAAAAAACATTCTAGATCCATAACCCACATTTTTTTAATTTTCCTTTTAAATAGTTATTTCTAAGAGTATAATGAATGATTATCATATAATCCTAATTGTCTTTCTATATTTTAGATCACACGAATATATAATCAATAAGTACAATAATGAAATTATCAAAATAATTATTGAATAATATGTTCTTAATATCCATAAAATAGTCGGTAAATTAGTCAATCCAAATGTAATTGTAGGAAACTCATAATTTCCATACCTCATATGAAATGTTTTCTTCAGAATATCCTCCTTCTTTTCTCACAATTGATGATACTCGTAATGAAATTCAATAATTGAAAATATCTACCTCTTAAAATTTGATCAAAAAAGTCATAAATATGTGGAAAATGATTCTTTATATTTATATTAATATCATTGAATTTACTAAAATCAATATAATGTCTCATAGATCCATATTTATTTTTATTGACAAGAACAAGGTATCCCATTAGTGAAACTCCCAGGTGTATAAATACCTTACAACACATATCTGGTAGTTATTTATTAAAATACACTAATTCCACACTATCCATTATATAGGTATCCTTTTGATACAGGTGTCACATCCTGGATAAATAAAAAGACAAACTCATATTCTTGTTCTTGGGATGACTAGGTAGTTCCTCAAGAAATACATAATTATATTTTTATATAATAGATACTTCCCAAATTTTAAGATTAACTTTTCCATACATATATTATATATTATATTATTACCCAAGAATATATTTCAAATGATCTACTAGGGGTGGATCTAGACATGACATAGATGATGAAGTCTCCCCTCTAAAAATATCAAATATTATATCTTCATCAAAAAAAATTATTTACTTGTATTGGAAATAAATTTTTTCATTATGTTATTAAATCCAATCCATAACAGGGATTATATAAAGATAAACCATAGGTATAAAAATCATATCTAAAAATAGGAAATTTTTTTAATAAATGGAACTGAATGAAACAACCATGTTGTGGTGAGATTTCCACATAGTGTTTTAAATAAAAACCCACATATTAAGGTGATATGAACATATATAATTATATTGGAAAATATAAGAGATATATAATATTGAAATGATAAATAATTAAATAAAGAAGTATCTATTTTTGATTATATGAATACATTACATTACTCAACATATTTAGGAACTCCATCCTTATCTGTAATGATTTCATAAGCTTGGCCTTCTCCCATTGGCCTCTTTTGTGGTAGGATCCCCTGACACATGGAACATTGGTTTGAATAATACCATATTTATCTATATTTGAGTAATTGGATAACATTGGTTTCTTTCACCATTGCTTGAATTAGATATACAAACTTTATATCCAAACTTGTAAAAACCCACCAATCCATTTATACAATTACCAAGATCCTTATTTCCATAATTTATTGATGATGGATTTTCCCCTTATTCTTCTTGGACACTTCACACTTTTTTCATGGTTGGGATCCCATATATTCATCTCTTAATTTCCATTTAATATATATTATCTATAGAATCCCTTCTATATTTTCATGGCATATTAAACTGTTTTATCATATAATGGAATTTTTTTTGAAAGATGTTTCTTTTGAAGGATTTTCCAGAGGACTTTAAATAAATGGTCAATATTTCTCTCACCATTACAGATGTTATCTTTAGAATATATAGTTATCCTTGTAATGGTTACCTCATACTCCATGAAAATTTATTCAACCTTTTGATGGAGTCTTCTATCACATAAACTATCTTATATAGTTGTATCATGTCATGGAACATCATATTACCAGATATATTCAAGATTAATAGTCATAAACTAGGGCATCTACCAAATTTTTACATGATATTATCATATATAAATTTATTTGATTTGATTTATCACTAGATAAATCCCTATATTTTCCATGGGTGTTGATTCTATTTACTTCATTGGGTTCCATCACTAAATAACAGAACACACTGAGTTAGCTCATAAATATCCAATATTTTGAGCCATCATATAAAAATCTAAATAATTGTAAATGTTTTCATATACTATAATGAATTATCATATTCTTTAAAGTTAGATATATTCATTTAAAATCTAGTTCCCAAGGTTTTTACTAAACATTAACTAATAAAACTATAACAACCCAAACTATAGTAACCCAGTTCATGAGTTTACTTTATTACATTGGTAGAGATACCAGGGAATTAATCCTAATGTACTGACCAATTTGATAGTCTTGATGAAAAGAAACATAAATTATTACCATTTTACATATAAAATAAAATATAAAAAATATAAAAAATAAAACATTTACATCATTGAAACCCATTCAATGATTTCTTCTCAATATTATGGTGAATGGGAAAAAATAAGGGTGTGCAGAAATGATCAATATGGGTTATGAAAAAAATAATATATTTTTAGTTGGAAAGGAATAATTGGTAAATCAATGTATGTTACAAAAAATAGATACCATTTAATCAATATATTTAGCATGAAATGCATCCATGGATAATATGTATATAAATTATATTATGAATCAAAAATATATAATTATCAATAATGAAAAAAAATAATTTTAAACATCATGATCTCATACATGATGATATATTTATATCCAAGGCCATGTTCTATGAGAGTTTAAAATATGGGTAATCTTACAAAAAAACCCATTTAATATTATTGTTTAACTAGTTTGGCTTGTGAGATTTGTTTATACATCAAATGGGAAATATAAATTCATGACCCACTCATCCTGCATGTCCAATGCATTCATAATTTATTGAATTATCAATTTAGTTCATAAATAAAATTAATTATCATTAAATATTTTTGTTGATTAATGAAAACAGAACATTAACTTTTCCCAAGTCAATCAAAGGAATTTCTAAGTAAAACACCACTTATAGAATTGGTATATATATTAAGAAATAATAATAGCCCTGATATATATAATTTTTATTTTAAAATAAATATAATTTCTACGGAAATATGATCAAAATACAATTAATGTTTCAATATAATGTTAATGACTATTAAATTAATCAATAGATAAGAGTTGACCACTGAAAAAGTAGATTTTGATGTAAAATGCACTCTTTTAAATAACAGAATAAAATGGAAGTGTAAGATTTTAAATTAAATTTCATAAATAGTTTTGTTCATAAAAAATGAAATATTAATGAAGAATCCATGGAATGAAAATGGTTATGGTTATAGGATAGTTAGTTAAAATTGTGTGTATATATATATATATTAGGTTCTTGGGGGTAAATTAAATTCAAACACAGACATACACCACACACATAGTCCAGAAAGGCATTCCATAGCCCCCCAGGGCATATCCGACCCATAAAGACATATTTATTTCATATATGGCCCATAGGCCCTATGGGCATTAAGCCCATTACATGCCATAAAATCCTAGTGAAAACTCCTGCCTATATCATTCGGCCGATGTAACCAAGAATTTTCCATTATTGCATCATTATCTGTGTCACCTCCTCTGTCATTGTATAAGTCATCACCTACATCACCACCTAAATAATACTAAATAGGACCTAGACCCAACATGTCTTGATCTTAGGACCTATTTAATTCCATTTGGGAGCCTATTCCTCTTTTATATGTAAAAAATAAAACATTCATTTTGAATTTTTATGAAGAAAGTAAAAAATGACCATTTTTGAAAATATTATAAATAAACCTATAAAAATATTTTAAAAAATTCAAGGATAAAATAAATTATCTTTGATTAATAAATGGAGAAATAAAAATGAGTTTTGTAAAATAATTTAAGAAATATGACATGGCAAAAAATATACCCTATCAAAAGAGAAATAAGATCAAATTTTCTATTAAATGTTTCCTTTATTTATGAGTGTAAAATAGAAAAAAGTTTAGAGAAAATAGGTAACAACATTAAATAAACATATGTTAATAGAATATATAGATCTTATGAAGGATAAATTATACGATTCATTCAATGGAAATGAGAGCATTTTCAAAAATGAGATTATAAATTAAATTCTTACTATTTTTGAAACATTGAAATATGTACCCATTGAAGAATTAAAAATAAATTTAAATATTAATCATAATATATAATTTTATACTCATGAAAAATAGATAAATGGGCCTGAATATACACTATATATAATCAAATATATGGATAATAAAAAATATTTTTCACTAGATTGAAAATTGAGATGAAATCCCTTAACTCACGCTTCCCATTAGTTCAATGTGATTTAACCTCATATAAAATTTCGTTAAAAATGTTATTAATTTAGAACATAATAATAATAATATTTATATAATCATATAGGATTCTATTATGACATCTTATCCCCCATTCATTAAAAATCCGTAATTTTTATCATTGTATTGTGTCTTAACTACTTTTCTCTCCTCACACATCTTTTAAGAGGGATATTCTAGTATGTATACATTGATTGTGGTTCCATAATTTTTATAATATTAATAATGATATAAATATAATATATTTTCATTATATATATATATTAATCCATTAAATATATTTAAATTATAATTAATTACACCGTTCATGGAGATAGTTGGTCATACATACATAAGAACACTGTTTTCACATTTAGATGGATGGAAAGAAGGAAAGAAAAATAATAATTCACATTTATAGAATCATTATTATCATATATTTCATATATATTTTTTAAATATATCTTTATTAGCATCTATGTAAAGCAAAATTTAAAATAAATCATATCTCTTTATGGCGGTGGTAGTCCACACATATGCATGAGTGGCACAATCATTTTCCGAAATTTTGGAAGATAAGAAGATAGAGATGAGATTATAATTATAGGAACATCATTATATCATAAGTATAATATATATTTTATTTTGATCCATTTCTATAACCATCCATTTAATATTATGAATGAGAAATAAATTACACTGCTACGTGGAGTGGTTAATCATTACGTACACTTGAGCAATATTTTCACATTATATAGGGTTGAAAATAGATGAAAACTGATTATACCATAATCGTAAAATAATTTAAGTATAGTTATGATAATATATTTATTTTTTTTCAATTTTATTAATTTATTTAGGGGAAGTGGAAGATGAAATAAATTTTAGAGATTCGATAAAGAAATTTACCACATATTCCATAGAGATCCTTTTGAACTCATCTTAAGGGACCTTGGGTTTGTCATTTGAAAATTTAAGAACCTATATAACTTGAATAATGATATAAATAAGAGAAATGGGAAGGTTTTTCTGAATCTAGGTTTCTCAATGTGGGGTAAATAATAGAGAGAAGAAGTGTCCTTTTATAAGTGAGGGGAGAGGCTCTCTAGAATTAATTAGAGTACTAAATTAATATAAATTAATATTCATAGAAAAAATAGTTCCAAATTGATATAATTATAAGATAATATTTGTATGAGTATAAATAATATAATATAATAAAATTTATATATATTTGGTTTAATGTTTTCAGCCTTATATCTCCCTTTAAAACCCTAGTAACCCTTTTGACAATTACTGAAAAATTAATGTTTTCTACCATTTAAGTGTCATGAATTTTAAAATAAAAGTACAATCATCTCATAAATGTATCATGGATGTTATTTTCAATTGGATACTATTTAATTGGTGTATTTTTACATATATATTAATTTTAAATCATTTTATAGAATATTATATATTATAAAATATCATTAAATACATTTTTGGAAATATTCATTTAATTTGAATTTGAAATCAACATGATCAAGAAATAATTAAAATATAATCATTTGAAATAACCATAATATTTTATTTTTATATTTATGTTTTATAGACACAATAATTAATCTAAATTTTATTGCTTTTAATATTTTTAAAATTATTTATTGTAATTTTCTATTAATTGAATAAATACAGTGTAAGTGTTGCATAAAATGTTAATGTAATTATTGAATCACTAAATATTAAAATTAAATTACCCTATAAAATGATTCATTAATATTTCTAATAACATTTTATAACATTATATAAGTTGTTTTAGTTCAAAAAAATAATTATAAATATAAAAATAAAGAATGCGACATTTCATTCTTTATATTATAATTAATAATTATAAAGGTATAAATCTGAGAAAAATGGGAACAAAGGGTAATATTTTTAATGTTTTGGTGGTAATAGAGATAATATTATCAGACAATAAAATTAAATTATGTGATGGGTGTATTTTTAATGTCCTATCAAAATATTTTCAACCTTAATTACCTAACTTACCCATTATAGAGGTGATAAATTTTATCATGGATACTATTCCTAATGCCTAAAAATAAAAGCGAATTATTTATAAAAATTGAAACTTTTCATTAGAAATTATTTATCATTTTTCAATATTCTTTTTTTTAATTGGTTGAAATATATTATAATATAAAAGCGTAAAAAACATATTTTTTTTAGAAAAATGTGTTTTTAGTATGAAAATTAACTAATATAAATGTCATGAAAAATATTGACTAGATTTTTATAAATACAATAGATAAAATGTAACTTTATGACCAAATCAAAAACAAAATGTTACTTTTAAATTACATAATTTAATGAAGTGAAATGAAAGTGTTAGAAAATCATTATTTTTCACTATTCACTGAATATCAACAATTTTAGAAAAATCCAAAAATTTCACCTGAGTTTAATTTTTATATTATTATAGATAATTTGAAATTACTTTTAGAAAATTAAATTATTTAACTTTGAGAATTTATGTTTTAATCAACTTCTTGAATAAAAGAGTGTGCATTTTTCAATTGTATCTTCAAAACTAAAATCATACTACAATTGATGATAAGGTATTATGAGACACATGTTTCCATAAATGTATTTCTTTTATGTGAGTTGAATTTTATATCATTACTGAGGATATAGGTTGATTCGATCCTTGTATTTTGTGTACATAGTTCATTTATAGCTCAAACCTCTACTATTTAAGCAAGTGTGTGTGAGGGTGGTTGTTTTGAACATGAGATTTTTTTTTGTTTTATGTACTTATGAGCACCATTTTTTTTCTTTTTCATGGGAAAAAATCTTAATATTTTGGAGCATTGTAACACTAGAGATTTAATTATAGTAAGATTTTCTTTTGAATGAAATAATAGCACAATACATATTGTTTTTTCCATGAATATGACTAAAAAAATAAATTTTATGATTTTATATATATAATTTACTTGAATTAATTTTATTTTTAATTTATTATATCAAAATTAACCTATGGTGAAATTTTATGATATTTATTTAATGATTGATTTTTTACATGAATAGTAAAAAATATTAATTTTTCAAATACTTGCATTTACTTTACTGAAATAATGTAATTTAAAAGTCCAGTTATATTTTGAATTTTTTATTAAAGTTAAATATATTCTATTGGATTAAGTGAAATTTAATCTATAGTTTTCGTTAATTTGATAGAAGATAATTTTTCAATTAAAAAATATATTTTTTTAAAAACTGTTATTAATTGCATTTTATAGATTCATATTAAAATTAATTACTTCCACTTGTAGAAAATTATCAAAACAAAGTGTAATTGGGGATCATAAAACCACCACACCAAGCCAAAATCAATATTCTAGGGGTGACAACAGGTGATGAAAGGAATGACCTAAATGGGAGGCCTTTGCCTAATGTACCTATACACAAACACACAACTATCCCAATTCATATGTGTAGAGAAATAATAATAAAAATATGTATTATCTTGAACTTATGCCAAGAATGCATAACTTCTAGGGTGTAAAGGAGTATGAAATTGAAAAACTGAAATGTAAAGGGAAAAAACACAATGACAAATAGAAATATACCTCTACCTAAAAAACTAGAGTAAATGTTGAGAGATCCCATCTTCTGATCTCCAAGATGCAATAACCATACATAGTCCAAAGTACATGGTTTCCCTAAGATCCATTGAAGTCATCACTGACCTACCCATCATGTGGAGAAGACAAGACACGTGTTTGGAAAACCCATACATGGGTGAGTTTATATATACACAGTAGGATGCCTCAAAATTGGAAGTGGGATAAATAAGATATATGATTGGAATAAAAATATGGTAGATAGTACACATGATGTAAGGTGCAGTGAAAGATAAAAGCTTTACCCAAACCAATAAATAATGAACTCATTTAAGCACATGGGTCTCAACACTGTGTGTAAATGAACTACACATTGAGACTTTTCTACCTATAGAAGGTGATTAAACTCAACCAACCAGAACAATATAGACATGGAATGAATGTGGAATACCCATGTGTCTTTATATATCATGGAAATTTTGTAATCAAATCCAAAGGTATGTATAAAGAATAATATATATATATATATATACTAAGTATAAATAGTCCCAAATAAGAGAGTAAAGGAATATCTATCTCATAGATAGGCCCAGGAAGAAGATTCTCGAATTATTCTTAAATTCCATTTACGATCCCCCAACATCTCATGTGTCTTCCCTAAAGTAAGAATCCAATTCAATCCATGACTCACTATTGTTCGTCATAGTTGAGGATGAAAAATTCAAATTATAGGACCTGTTCCCTAGTGAGTCTGGGAGGTTCCACTCTGAAAGTATTTGTAGAGGACCTATATCCATGCTGATTGGGTTTCCCACACTAGTGTCATGAGGATCTACACCCAATATGATATTAATTTATAATAGCTAAGTAGAGGGCCCACACACATATTGATAGGGGTTTCACTCTAAGGGTCCAGGACCTGAACCCGGGTGTGATAGGGGGTTTCACAGTGGTTATTGAGGACCTTATTCTTTTTCTATTGGTGTTCCACTCAGTAAAGTATAAGAACTATACCCATAATTATGTTAGTTCCACTATAATGGTCTAGCAACCACAGACTGTTTTTACAAGGGGGGTTCAACTCTAGTCATCGAGGACCTAGTCCCTATCATATAGAAGGTCACACTCGGTATGGTAGAGGACCTGCAGTCATTCTGAGGGGGGGGGGGGGGGTCCACTATAAAGGTTTAAGACCTATTACATTGTATGATAGTAGAGTTACACTATAGTCATCGAGGACCCAACGACTATCTGATAAGGGGTTCCACACAATATGTAACTATAGAGGGCTTGCACCCAAGATGAGGGTGAGGGGGTTCCACTCTATAGGTGGCCTCCAATGATCCTTCCTGATCACTTTTTCATTGTGCACTGCCTAAAATAATTTTAGTTCCCAAAAAATCTCAAATTATATATATACATTTTCAATGGTGGGAACTATCATGTTCTATATAGAAAAATCATAGGATATGTTACTCATGAGCCAAAATCATAGTCTGAACGAAAGAGATACAAGACCTAGAAGTTTCATCAAAAGGAAATAAGGGTTACATGGAATGTGAGGGGAACCACATAACTTGTGTTCCCCCTACACTACCTAGTTGTGTCCATATCCATCACACAGCTCTAAACCCATGTAGAAGTGCCTGAATTTTAGGTGGACAATAAGTCACATCCAAACTCTTTGGGATCAAACAATGTTGTTCTTGCTCTCTCCATGTACTTCAGCAAAGGAAAATGTGAATGGATGTGTAATCACACATAAGTTATTGCTTATGTGATACATCACATAGATCATCCAAATGAGTTTGATGTAAATAGCATGTTGGAGGACTTCACATCGTTCCATCTTTATGATTTTTTAAACCCTAGCTGCCCAATAAAAGGGATACACACTGTGTGTTCATTATAGTACATGACATGTAGTTGGGTTTTTTTATAGAATCGTGAATTCACTATATTCATGGTAGATTGGTACTTCATAATTATATTCAAGATTTTTTTCTACAATAATGAACATGGTCACAATTTTTCATTTGTGTTCATCTGGTTGCCAAAAAACCAATCTCTTTGTTCATTTGAGGTCCGTTACAAATCTCGCACACCTTTGATCCTTAAAACATCAACTTTTCAATCTAAAATTTTTAATAAAATGATATAAAATAGAAAAAAATTCAATATATATGGTTCATTAATCAATCCATCCCTCTCTCTCAAATATATCATGATTCTGGGGGTCCGATTGGGCTTAGTACTGCCTAAAAACGCCGAACATGGACAACATGGTCAACCCAGTGAAGAAAAAAAAGTAATTAAGGGGGAATAAATAATAGAAAGTTTTAGCAATAAATGGAATGAAATTATTTTCCAAATATAAAATATGGGAATAATCATGTTGAGAAAATTGAATAAACAGTTAATTTTCTATAAACGGGTGCATGAAATTGGCCCTAATTGGCACAGATCCAAGAAAGGGAATAATCTTCCCAATCAATTTAATCAAAAAGGGTGTAAACCAATAACTGAATACTCCTACTTTGATATTTGATCATTATTCCTTGAAAATTATTCTTTCCAATGATTTAAGTATTTCATTTCTTTTCTTACATCCCAGTCTACTCAGATATTGTATTTCATCATTCTCTGTGTGAATTCACTAATGGAAGGAAGAATGAGAATATATAAATAGATCCAGATATTATGAGGTTATCTATGGGAATATAACTATGGAAATATTCTTACCAGATTTTATTTTAAGAATAAAAAATAATTAATTAATTCAATTAATTAATCTATCGACTAATCATACCACTAAGGAGAGAGATATAGGAACACACCATTATGACCTATTTTAAGTTGTGTCTAGGGTAAAAAATGTGTTTAAACACAACCGTAGTCCTAGAGGTCTGATCTAAGATTCTTTTTATTATTGTTACAATTTTATTTAATAAACCATGCATTATTAATATAAATTATATTTAATATTTATATAAAATTAATGTCAAGAACACTAGGACATAGAATTGCACTCTGTATCAGTTCCTAGCTCTGTAAATATATATATATATATAAATATTTAAAACTATCACAATAAAAAAACTGAGTCTCTACATCATTTCATAATTCAATCATTTTGTCCCATCATATAAAAATAAAATAAAATAATCTGGATATTAAGACCACATTTGGCTCTACCACTCCCAGGTACACTATTATATGTTTTTATGCGCTTGAAACACGTGATCCAAGGGACATTCTATCCACCAGGTGCTCTAAATAGGTCACTCCACCTTGATTTACATCTCACCCCCAATTGATGATATGCATGGGATTATACAAATATCTTCTCTACAATGACATGTGGATGAGATTATTCACCCTCTCCAGTCGTGGTGTTAGGGTGAGGCTGTAAGAAACCACACCATCACTCAACATGATCTCAAACATCCAAATATAAATAAAGGACATATTTTTATGCTGAAAAAACCTCCACATTTATCATCTTGCGATGAATCTTAAGAAATCATTCTCTCCCTAGTTGAAATCCATGTGCCAAAAATGACGATATTCATAACATTTCTTCCTAATATGGGTCATCCTCATCCACTCATGGATGACTAGGACATTCTCTATTGTCACCTGCACCATTTATATACCCACAAGAGATGTCTATATATTCTTTTTCTAGAATACGGGTGTATTGAAGAGTCTCATATAGGTCCTCAAAAATGTTCCATGAGGATGGTTGAGTGGTATATGTTGTTGTTAGAAAAAACCAACAAGGGAAACTGATCCTCCATACTTTAGATCAAGTCTAACACAAAAGCCATCAATATATCCTATAATAAATGGATAGTTCAGTTGGTTTTACCATTGTTCTAGGTTGAAAGGATATAATCATTATAATATGGGTCCAAATTCCTCTTATAGTCCTCTACACAACCATGACCGAAACTGCACATCATGGTTGAAGATAATCATCATGGAAACCCTATGAAGGTATAAGACCTTCCATACTTTCAACAAAGACAAAATCTCCAACAAACTCTACTCCATAATAGTAAGGAGGTGTGTTGAATTCATTAGTGGGTCACCTATAAACTATATGGAATCATGGACCCTCACCGTTCATGGAATCTATCTCAAAAATTCCATTAGTATATCATCCCACTTTCACTCTGGGATCTCAATGGGATGCAATAAACATGACAGAACATGGTGCTCATCCTTTACCTACTAATAGGTGAGGAAGTGAGAGATGAACTCATCTATGATCCATCTCATGTCAGTCCACCGAATCTTCTTCTGAAGCTCTCTGTACATCTTCCTCATACCATGATGTACAACTAGGGGAGAACTATTGAATTCCCACATCGCCTCCTCCTTCATCAGTACCAGAACCCCCTTCTATTCATGGAAATGATTATGAGATTCCCTCCTTCAGAATAACCATTTGGCTATTCCACCATGGGTATATGTTTATTCAATACCTCATAGTCAGTGCCTCTCAAATGGTACTCTCTCACAAGCTTGAGGATTGATGCAGTCAACACCATCAACTAAAGAAAAGTTTTACCCCATTCTATAATAAGGTAATCTACCAAGAGACCAACTGCTATGAATCCTCTTTCACTAAGAGAGTCTGGGACTTTCTACTAACATTATATACTACCACATTTCCATTTCCAAGAGTACAGAATATCTCAATGTCATAGTCATGTAGGAACTCTTTCCAGTACCACTGTCTCAAGTTCCAGACTCTCCGAGTGAAGAAATACCTGAGACTCTATTAGTATGAGTAAACAAAAAATCGATTACCTATAAGTTAGTGCCTCCATATCCTCAAGTAAAAGACTACAATTTCCAAATTTAGGTTATGAGTCACATATTTCTTCTCATGGGGTCTCAAGTACCTCAACCCGTATACAAAAAATTACATCCACAACATCAACAAAAAGTTTAGCCTAGCTTATGAGGCATTGTAATACAAAACATGCTCCATGCCCTCCTCTAGTTGTCTTAACATAGGATCAGTTTTCAACCACAATCTCAACTCATCAAAGGCCCCCATTGGACAACTCAATCTAGGTAAACAACTACCCTTTCTATGTCAAGGCAGTCAAATGGGATTTATTTCTATAGAATTCATTAATAAACCTCTTATAGTACCTCACCAAGCCAAGAAACCTCTATACCTATGACACACTCTTGGGTGGATACCAAGAAAAATCTATATATATTTTTTGGGTCTATGACACAATGATCATAAATGACATGTCATAAAATGTGAATCTTATGAATCCATAAATGGAAGTTCAAGAGCTCTTCAAAATATTAGTGCTATGGAATAAAATATAGAACCATCTTCAAGTGATGTGCATGTTCCTATTATGACATAGAGTATATGTCTATATAATAAATTATGAAGACCCCAAATGGGTCAAATTATTGTTGTCATAACGGCTTCATCAAATCTATAAGTAATGTAAGAGAATTCATCACAAAAAAGAGAATCACTAGGAACTCAAAATGTCTATACCAACATCAGAATTATAGATTTGAAATATCAGCCTCACAAACCCTCAACTAGTGGTATTTGGACCTGTGAACAAACTTTTAGAACCATATTATGCCTCAAAACATGTCAAATAAGTCATAAATCCTTATAACGGTGTACTTTTTATTTATCAAGGCCTAGTTTAGACAATGATAATCTATAAAAACCCACAATCCCTCATCCACATTCTCCAAAAACAACACTAGAGCTACCCAGGGGGGCACACTATGCCTGATGAAACCCTTCTTCCAAAGGAACTCCAAAAAAAATTTCATCTCCATGAGCTCGATAGGGGAAATATAAGATGCCACATATTATATATGGGTGGTTCCAAGATGCAGTTTAATGAAAAACTCCATCTCCCACCTTGGAGGTAGTCCCCAAACATCCTCAAGGAAGATATCTGCATAATCCTCCACAATTGAAGGAATCTAAATGAATAAAGATCCTATTTAACCCAAGTATAAACTCACTATATGATGGGTTTTGGGAAATATCCTCCTGAAAAAACCTCTTCCACTTCAAATAGAACTATCTTTCCAAAAATGATAATGTAGTCTCATTAGTGTATAAGAATCTGACATGTCTTTAGTGATAGTAAATCTGGAATCAGACCATGTACAACTATTTCATAACCAATATAAAGCCATAAGGTTCCATGCATATTAAAAAAAATCCCCATTTGAACCTCTATCCATCAAGAAAAATATTTCACTATAAGTGGATAAAATATATAGAAGAAGCATTCCCTACAGGAACTTCAAGACAAAGCTGCTGGTCAGGAACCACAACTTGGAGCTCCATATCTCACACCAAGATTATAGAGATAATGAAATGATAGGAACATGTGCTTATTAATATTTATGTGAGAGTATAATAAACACCCATCAAACCTCTAATCATCACTTTCAATGTAGGGTCATAATCGTCCAAATCCTGTAGCTTTCTGTGGCCACGACTGCCAGTTCCATGAGCCTAACGTGGGCCACCTGGTGGTGGTGGTGGAAGGATCTCATAGATTCATACACCTCCAACATCTCCTCCTGATATTATAGCTCCGCCTACCTAGGAACCAAACTAACCTAACCTTGGAGATCCCAATTCATGGTTCTACCTCTACGATGGTGGTCCATCAGCTATTTACCTTCACTTCCTAGCACATATTTTTAAGAAGTATCACACTATATGGACATTCCCATTATAATAAAAGTTCCTCCCATCTCTTGGATGACTTAGAACTATATTTTTTCCATGAACACATGATTGATTCTAATTAGAGGAAGGTCTCATTCATTGTGTTCCCAGTGCATAGAATCTTCTACCTCCTATAGACAACTCAACTCTATGGTTCCCACTACCAACTCCAATTATCTAGCATCCCATTGAAATTCATATCCATTTCACCAGTGCCCCCTCTAACCCCCATTTAGGTGGGGTTGAAAACGGGAACTATGATAGCTCATGTCTCCTGGAGGAGGCCCTTATCAATCATATATACACAGATATATCCATATCAGATCATGTTGAGGGAGTACCATGTATGGTCCGTGAGCCTTGATTGATAATCCGCCATTGTAATCCCTCTCTTCTACAACACTATAATATCATAAATTTAAATAGTTTGATAACATGAGTGGGTTTACCCCCTTTGATATAGTTATTGGAATTCATTCCATGAGTGTTTTGACTCGTTATTCATCTATGTAACAAGGATCAACTAGTGCCCAATTTCTCGATGGAATTCACTAACTACCAGCGCAACAACCTGATCCATCAGGTTCCAAATAATCTTAAAGATACAAACCACCAACATGATGCAATCATCTATCTCATGAGGATCTTGCTCACCATGTAACCTTAGTGGCCTCTTGTCCTGAGACTCATGGAGTGCGTCAAGCTTGAATGAATCCCCAACCTTCATGGATGGTTCAATCTACAAATTTCCATGTTTTGGCACTACTACCTTCCCACCTAGAAGATGAAGCTCACAGGATTGAACCTAAATTGTGGCCTCATCACTCATTGGATTGTATTGACGGTACATAACTCGTATCCTAGATAAATGTCATTGTGGAGGAATCCGGAATGTTATCAATACATAACATGACTAGATGAACACATATACATATATGTATGTATGTATGTATGTATGTATGTATATAAAAAATAGGGATATGACTCAAGAAGGATTGTCAAAGACTCAGTCCTTTATATTTCATGTACTATTGAACACTGTAACCCATGCCTCAGTGCAATGAGTCAATAAGTATCTAGTCAATGTCTTGCTGAATGGATACACCGACCATCCTCAACATCACTATATTCTCTAGCATGAGATCCACACTTGAGATACTCTGACATTGTTTCTATAAACCCAACTAAATCCTCATATGTTGAGTACTCCAGAAAATATCCCTATGATTGAATTGATTTGATACCAATCTATCACGACTTGACCCTAACCGAGGCTCAAGTAGAAACTACACCAATCTGACCTCTATAGGTCAGGTGGCGGTGAAAAACGCTGAAATAATTAACCTATATGGGATGAATTTTCAAAATAAATATGTACTCATAAACCCAAAAATATCAATCAATAAGTACAAAGGAATAATAATATAAACATGTAATCAATAGAAATTAAACCAAGATTTCATTACCTCTAGGGTGTAGAAGAATATGGAAGTGATAAAATAAAATGTAATGGAACAAATTAATCCCAAACAAAAATATTTCTCAACCTAAAAAAACTAGAAAATTAATCACTCAAAGATCAAAGATTCTGATCTGTAATCTATGTCCATCATATGGGGTCTAAAGTACCCGATATTCCTAAGCCCCATTGAATACACTGCTAACATGTAGGTATGAGTATATTCATGAGAAGTATGACACCCAAAAAGTGAAATGGGGAGATTTGAGATATAAAATATGAATAGAGAGATAATAGATAATACACATGATGAATGATAAAGTGAAACAAAATATCTCAACCGAAACCAAGAATGAGTAACCTCCTCCAAACACAAGAGGCTCAACATGGTGTGTAGAGGAACTACATGTAGAGTCTTTAAAACCTATAATATGAGATTATACTCATCCATCCAGGATATTCTATACCTGGAAAGAATATGTCATACCTGAAACTTCTTCAGATGTAATGGAAATAGAGTAACCCAATCCAAAGGTATGGATACAAAAGTATATATATACACATGGTCAGTCAAAAGAATCATAAAATGAGAGAGTAAGGGGATATCCATCTTACAGGTCATCCTAGGAAGTGGAGTCATAAGTTGTTTCAAAAGGCCAATATTGATTACCAAAATATTAGGAATCTACCTAGAAGTAACCATCCATGTGAAAACACACCTCTACACTGTGAAGTATAGGTAAGGGGCACAAACCTGAAATATAAGGGCCACTACCTAGTACATTAGGGTGTTCTAATATATATTTATTTATATAATAAAAGTTCACATGATGGTGGGGGGTTTGAAAATGGTGTGATAAGGACTCGTACCCTTTCTGATAGTGGGGTTCTACTCAGTAGGTAGTGGACACTTTTCCAAACTGATTAGGGGTTAAAATCTAGTAACCGAGGAGCCACTCCCTATCTGATAGGGGGTTCTACTTGATAAAGTAGATGACCCGCACCAACACTAATAAGGGTTTCACTCTAATGGTTGAGGAACCACACCCCAATGTTACTGGGGGTTCCACTCAGATTATCGAGTACCCGCAGCCTATCGAGAGGGGGTTCCACTATAAAGTTGAAGGACCCACACCCAATTAGGTAGGGGTCCCACTTAGTGTGTAACTTTATTACACCCACACCAAAGATTATGGGGGGGGGTCAACTCTATATGAAGCCTATAGTGATTATTTTTTATCACTGTTGTCATTGAGGGTCACCTCAAATAATATTTTTTCCCACAAAATCTACCATTGTATCTATAAAGATAAAATGTATGGATATATTACATTCCAAGAGTAAAAAAGTGATGATAGGATACTTTTGGGACAAATTCCATGTCAAAATGAAGGACATAAAAATCCTTTATGTTTCTTAAAATGATGTCAAAGAGTATATGAAGTGTGAGGGGTCCCATATGGTGTGTGGTCCTACTCCACTACCTGGATATGTCCATGGACAAAACATGGCTCCCAAACCATATATAAGTACATACCATGATGTAGGACTAAAATTCATGTCCAAAATATCCATGACTAGATTATGTCCTGGCCATATCTGTGTACTTCGGTATATGGCTGTGTGCCTTGTCGTGTACTTCCACACATGGTCCCACCCATTTGATCTACCACATGGTTCTTCCACTTGGTGATGAGGTACATGGTGTCTATGAAGTCTATAACCTATGCCATTATTATGATTTTTTGAAACCATAACCACCGTAGCAAGGGGCTACCCGTCGTGTATTCATCGCGGTACACGAAGTGTAGTCGAGGTTATGTAAGAATTGTAGATCAACTCTCTAAAAGGTAGATATGTTCTTAATTATTCAGATATGACATGGTTTTCTCTTAATATTGATGGATTGGTTCAATGTTTTTCATTAATATCCATTCTTTGTCTGGAAATCCAATCGATCCTTTCACCTGAGGTCCTTCCCACATCCTACACGTGTCTAATTTTTCTACCTTTTATTTTTTGATCTACAATCATCAAAACAATTATACAAAACCCACATAAATTCTAGATCTATGCCTAATTAATTGATCTATCTCTTTATCTAAAATCTTCCATGATTCTGGGAGTTTGATTGGGCTCAGTACTTCTTAACAATGTCAAACTGGGACTATAAGGTCCAACCTATGAAGATCACTAATAAATTGAGGGGTAAAGGAACAAGAACAAAGGTTTAACCAACTTTTACGAAACATTATTTTCCAATGATCAAAAATCTGGATAATATAGGTGACTTAATTGAGTAAGTAAATAAATTTACATACAAGGGTTCTTGCAATTGGACACAATTGGCACAAACCCAAGAAAGTGATTGATCTCCTCAATAAATTTAATCAAAATGTTAATAGTACAAAAATTGATGATTCATACCTAGATATTGAATTTTTCATCATTTAAAAACACACTTTTAAATTATTTATGTAATTAATTTCATTAATTGTGTCTTGATTTTCTACGATCTATAGTTTCGTTGTCCCCCTGGTGATTCACCAAAGGAAGGAGGAATGAGAAACTCTCAGAATATTCCATCATTATGTGGATTACCCTCTAAATATAACCATGTAAGTATTATTATAGGATTTATGTTTTTATTTAAAGAAACTAATTAATTAATTTAATTAATTGGACTATCCACTAAATTTCCACTAATAGGAAAGATGTATGAACTCCCCATGACAACCAATTTTCTGTTTCATATTGGGTAAACAACGCATTCTAGACTCAACTGTTGCGTGAGATTTCTAAATAGAACATCAATTTTAGATTTATCATATTTTATTTAAGAAACCATGTTCACCATAAAAAAAATATTTAATATATTTATAAAATTAATCATAGTCACACTAGGCCTTAGAATCACATGTCTTCTAATCTTCTATCTTTGAAAATATATAATGAAATATTTCAACGTCTTATAAAAAATAAAAATAGGTCCCTATAAAAATGAATCTTGATGGATGGACACCATATTTGGAATAATGAAGTCCAGATATTTTAAATAGGTCCCTCTTATTTTTATTCATTATGAATAGTAATTGTGGTCAAATTTATCACATTAGTAAGGTGTAAATTGGGTAATTAATGTCAAAAGTAATGTGATATTTCATTAAAAACCAACAAAAAAGGAAATAATTTCATTGTATGAGTCTATTTCATCCATAATAATACATAATTATAAAATATGACATTTTTCTAGTTGGATATGATTTTTAAATTTATAACATTTAAGTAAAATATAAAGTCAAAAATGTAAATATCTTTCTTTTATTATCTATAATATTTTTTGAAAGTGATTTAAAAAAACCTAAGTTTTGTTCTAAATTGTTATTTAAATTATTAATTAATTTCTATTTTCATAATTTTTTTAAAAAAATTTACAGTTTTAATAATAAGATTAAATGCTTCAGCATTGCTGAAAAAATATTTATTCAATTAATATACAATATAATATAATTGATTTTAAAAATATTAAATGTTATACAATTAGAATGAATTATTACATCACAAGAATTTTAAAATAAATATAACATATTTTGAATATTTTAAATCTTTAGATTTGAATTACATATCTATCATGTTGCTTTCAAATTTAATTAAATTAATAGTTAAAAAATAGAAATATAAATATTTTATAATAATTAAAAATAAATTAAAAAATTTAAAATTCATAAAAATATTTTCATCCTATAATTGAATGAAATATGGTTTAAAACATCATATGTGGTCCATTTTTGGGTTTCTTTTCTTTTTAATGTAACATTCATGACCATTAAATTAAACAAAATTTTTATATTAAGTTAATTGTCAAAAGTGTTATGGGGGGTATAAAAATGGGAGCTAAAGATGAAAAAATAAAAATAAAATAGGTCTAAATTTTGTTTTTATGTGATTATTTAGAATCGTACTCATATTACCTTTGATTATAACATTTGGGGTAACTTTTCTATGAAATTTAATTTATATTAATATAATTAATTATGTAATTTCAAGAGTTCCTATCCCCTCACTTATAAAATAAAACCCCTTATCGCTTTTTTTACACAACATTGGGAAACCTAGATCTGGAAACCTCAACCATATCTCTTAAAAACATCATTATTTATGTCTTATATGAGTTTTTATTTCTAAATAATCGACCATTGATCCCTTTTTTGGAGATCTAAATTTTTTTTACCGAAGATGAGGACATCACCTTTACTGACTCTCTCATATTTATTTCTTATTATACTTACTCAAATTATATTTTAACCATTCTAAAATAATAAATCCATTATAATAAATATACTAGTATATTATTATAATTATTTTATAACTTTTTTCAAAATATTTTCAATCCCACAAAAGGTGAAAACATCACACGTGTGTATCTATGACATACCATCTCCATGTAGTCATGTAATTCATTTTTCATCATCATATTACATGGATGGATATAAACATGTAACTAGTGAAACTTTATATGGAATTTAAGAAATAATCATGCTTCTATAAATATAATGTCATATTTAACTTATTACCTTCCAATCTATGGGAAAACAATAACGTCGATCATGTGTACATGTGGACTACCACCTCCATAAAGTTTTGTGATTGATTTTTCATTTCCATTAACATTTATGTTAATAATGATAGATTTAATGAATATATATGATATATATGAAACAATAATTATTTTATAAAGGTGCATTATTACTTACCGTTCTTTTGTTCCATCCATCAAAAAGTGAAAAAACAACATTCATGAATATATTCGACAACCCATCTCAATGACCCATGTAATTCAATTTTATATCTTTATCCTTTATGAATGAATAAAAATATATATATAATGAATATATATTATAATGAATATATATTATATTTATATAATTATTAGTATTTTTGATATTATGGAACTATAATCAATTTATAAGGACCTGAATATCTTTGACAAAACATATGTGAGGAAAAAAAGCTGTTAATACACAAAAAAAATGATAATAATGAAATATCGTAAACAAATGGGTGATAAGATGTTTTAGTAAGATCATATATGATGTTATAAAAATAAGTATAGTAATCATATAAATTAATAACTTGTTTAAAACCATCATATAATATGTTAAGAAAATATAAACTAAGATGTAGCATTATGTAAGGGAATTTGTCCCAATTTCTACCCCATTGATACATATATACTATTATGAACTTATTTACTTTTATGTGGCTAATATATAATACCCATTTTATATATTTAATTATAATTTCAATTCATTAATGATTTTTAATTCTTAAATTCAAATTTACAGCATAAAGCACTGATATTTTAAAAGAAGAACATTATGTTTGATATCGTATACGTTACGCATAACTGAGCTTAAATGACCATGGAATATTATTATTTAATTATGACCATTGAGACTTAGCCACTAAACTGTATGGAATGAATATGAATATAAACAATATAAAATATTTATAAAGGTCATATAAAATACCAATGTGTTGATTAATCACTAATAAAAAATAAATAGATTTTTATTAAAGTCGTACTATATATCAAAAATATGTTTCCTATAAAAATAATGTTAATTAATTATTGTGAGAAAATATTATATTAAAAATTTTCAAATTTTATATAATTTATTTTAAAAATAAACTTTAATTTATAAATCATCATTTATGAATTATCATATATTAATTTTTTGAAGATTTTATAAAATGTTTGATTTTTTTGATAAATAGTGAAAAATAAAATTTTTAGTAAAAACTATAATTTTTTATGATTTAACGAAATCATTTTGTTTTAAAATGATTTGAAAATAGAAAATTTCTCTTACTTTATTATTGATTCATTATAATCAATTTTATGGTTGGATTTGATATAAAAAAATTCTACTTACAATTCTATTTTTCTAAAAAACATTATTGGTTGGGGTTTTTTATTTTTATCTTAAATTAACTTATTCAAAATATATGATTTATTTATATAAAATGAATTCTATAATTGTAATCACAAGGTTATTTTTTTTAAATATATCATTTTTATTTTAATACATTTTGAATAGTAACCGTTGTAAAATTTATCACCTCATTAAATGGTAAATCAGGTTAAACTATGTAAAAACTATATGTTTAGGTCATTATTTTACATATTAGTTCTAATTGTATAAAACTAACTACACCATTATCACTTTAGGATATTAATTTAATCATTTTCAGGATACTTGTTTAGAAAAATGGAATATATAATATTTAATGTAAAGAAAAATACAAAATGCCACTCTCTTATATTTAAATATCTTTCATGTGTTCATATAGGGATAAAATCATGTTGTGAAAAACGTTTCCTGGTTATTTTTATAATAATAAAACTATTTTTCTATTTTTTAAATATTTAAAACTCTTAGTGGTTATATAATTACCATTAATTCATTCACAATAATAACACAATACTTCCTTAATTAATATAAAAATAAAATAAATGATTTTGAAAATATTAAAAGTAACATATTTTGAGTTAGTTATATAGTTATAAAAATTTTACATATTAATAAAACATTTTTTATATATAAAATTATTATATTCAATTTCTATCTTTTTATTTATATCATTATAGGCAATTTAGTGAATTGTGTAAAAAATGACATTCATGATATTTTATAAAGATAATATTTTACTAAATTATTCAATCATTATAAGAATATTTAAATTAGAGAATTTTGAATATATATAGTATAAAATTTCCTCAATTATAAATTTTGGAGCAATTTTTATCTTATTTGTAAAATTACAATCCTTCAAGAGTGAAAAATGCATTATCGTCGTTCAGGTTAATACAGGTAAACTAAGGGCTTAAAAAGACAAGTTTTAAAATATTAGATAACCTTGAAAAATTTTATTATTTTATGATTTATCAACAATATACAACTTCATAATTTAAAATATAACCATTTCTATTCATTTGTATTCATATTGAATTTATTACGTTTTAATCTTCGATGAAATTCAAAGATTTCCCCCATCACATATAGAATGGAAACCCCATTTCCATATTTTTACACAACATTGAGAAATGCATATTGATAAGTACCTTTAAAATTTTCTTCCCAACATTATTATATGGGTAATATATAGGATTATCTTCCCAATAGTCTAAAAAATTGTTCCATAAGAAAAGGATCTATAGGAGGTCTCCCGAAGGAGATGCAATCATCATAACCAACCACTTTAAATTCATTTATTCTATTACATCCTATAAATATACAGTATTAATCCTAAAATAATAACTTCAATATCATAAATGTAATGAAATTTTATTTTGATTATGTAATCCCAATTATCCACATTTATTCCAACAGATGGGGTGTGAAAGTATTTCTTGTGCATACGTAAGACTTTGCATCTCTACATATTGATATAATTCATTTCTCATAGCCATATTTTATGTATGGGTATTATGATTGATTTAAATATTTAAATATTATATTTATTAAATAATTATTTCTATAGAACTATATTACCATTTGTACCCTTTTACCTTTTAATCTATTGGAAAATGACAATGCCACTCATTTGTACGTGTGGAGTACAACCTTGAGAAAGTGATGTGGTCCATTTAATGTTTTATATTTATATTGATGGTAATATGTATATATTTTTCAAATATATAAAATAAATATGATGCTAAAATTATCTTATGAAGGTTAATTATTATTTATCTTTTTTTTCCTATGCATAAAAAAGTAAAAACAATGTTCATCAATATGTACTGCCTACCATGTACTTGAACGATGCAATTCATTTTTCTATCTCTATATTTTATGGATAACTATATATTTATAATAAATATATATGATATTTTTATTAGAATTAATATTTTTTATATTATTTACCTATTATCAATGTATAAGGGAAAAACTACTTAATAGAAACATATGTGAAAAATGAAGCAATTATAACTATGAACAATGATTAAAATAAATAATTATTAATAAATAGATGATAAAATTTTATATGTAAATAATATATGGAATGATATATATTATAATGATTCTATAATATATTTATTCTAAATTTATATTTATTATAGAAGATATTGGAATCCGTACAAATAAATTTAGACATGAGGTAAGTGATTTCTAGTCTCACATTTATTTCTTGGAGACATATTTAATTTTCACCACTTGTTTCTTTTTTGTAGTATATATAATACCCATTTAAAATTTTAAATCATAAATATCACTATTTTAAATATACCTATATTTTCTTGTGATGTTATTCATTCATGGGGCTTTCAATTGAAAATGTTTCCAATGTGGAAAGAATTTTATCTTATAACTAACAATTTATCAAGATTATTTGTGATTGAATATCAGATGATACAATTTTAAGATCCACCTCTCTATCAACTCAATAATTTTCTTCCCATATAGATATATTATTATTTTACATGTTAACTTTTCATTTTACTATATTTTTTAAACAAAATAGATAAAAATATTTTGTTTAAGGAAAACTGACCTTATTTCAATATCTGGTTGAACTTTTTCCTTCTATATCCATGGTTTTTAAAAATGTTTTCAATAAAATTGATATTATCTTACTTTGGTTGTTTAATTTAATTTTTAGCCATGATTTATTTTTAAAAAATATAGTTTTTAAATAAATCTCTTTTTCATTTCTGAATGAGGTTCATTTTGGCTTTTCTACAAATGTGTGAATAAAATGTTTTATTTTAACATATATAGAATGAAACAAATTATCACTATTATTTATACTAAATGTTTTGAAGAATTGATTAATTTTTTCATGGTTATTTCTAATGAAAATTATTTCCTTAGTACTACAATTTTTTTATATTATAAATAATTGAATTCGAAGAGAAATGATTATTTTTCTTAGAAAATATTCCAACTAAACATTTAAATGAATTTTTATCTATGGTGGGATCCTTTGTTATAACTTAATTTTTACAAGGGATATGATCTAATGAGATGATCCTTATTATTTACCTAGATGTTTTAGAATTATAATGAGAATATTTTTGTAAAATAATTTTCTTTTCCATGGGTTATATTTTGATGGTTTAAGGTAATGTTTGTGAAACCTATTTCTTTTTGTGGGTTATTCAATCATGAAATGTTTATGAAGACCATTTATATATCAAGGGTTATGATATGATGGATGGTTTATGATATTATAGAATAGATATATAGGGGTTTCATTATGTGATGGGTGGTCTTGGGATTATTTATCTCTCAAATGCATTGGGTAAAGATGGACATCTCATGAGATAAATAAGATTAGAATTGGGAGTGAACCTAGTTCAGTAAGGGCAATTGTCCTCTATGATATCATTTGGAGTAATAATTTACTACTATGATGGATTGGGGTATAAACCCAATCCACCATGATAATATTTAAATTTATCCTTGATTAATATTGAAATGGTTATATATTTTTATATTTATTGCATAACCATATTTCTTATACGAATAATATACTATTATAGATCATATTCTCAGATTTATTTTCAATTAATGTCTTATGAACTAAAAAAATTTATGCCTGAATAAATATTATGATTTATTATATATAGAGTACAATTATTGAAATGTTATGGTCACGTTATCACACCCTTATGGTCATATTATATTAACATCTTCCATGTTTAACCATACTGAGCTTCTAACCATACCCATTATTTTATATCATTTTACTAGAATATGAAGAAATTTATTAAATATTATTTGTCTAACAAAGATGATAATAATTAGAAAATTAGTCAGATATGATGTACTTCAATTGTTAACTACATGTTTATGTATCCAATTTTTAGAGATACTATTCCTATACAATTGTGGTATGGTTTGTTATGTTATGTGATGAATTTTCATCTAATAAGATATACTATCTTTGTACGAAAAGTAACAGATTCTATATATGGTATCAGAGTAAGGTTTAGTTATTATTGTATCTTTGGATGAGAATAATTTATTGATAACCCTTGGAATATGTCAAAGTATTTGATAATATGCTATAGTTTTGGTAATGATTATATATGACCCATGATAAACCTAAGGTGTCATAGATTTAAAATATGTTGACTTGATTTAGATATCTTATGAATGCATTTTTTATTATTGTATGGTTTCTTAATATGATTAAGGATTCTGAAAATATGTTTTTTTTGTATTTAGTAAAAGCATTGAATAATAAGGATTATTGTTAATGATGAATGTGAAAGAAAATTAAATGATTGTACTTATGAGAAATGAAATGACACGAGAGTTTGAATATGAAACCCTATGATTATGCCCAATTAACTATGCCATTATATGATCAAAAACCTAAAAATTGGATATTTTTCTAAAAAAATCTAACTAGATAAAGATAGAGTTTAACAAATATCGTTATGAAAAGAATCCTAATCTCCCTATATTCTGAGAATGTGAGAATAACCTCCTAAGAGAATGACTTAGAGAAATGGAAAAATGTTTTCTAAATGGAAAAAAGTGAGTATAGTATATAATTTATGAATATGATGTTCGTCATGAGGATTCAACATTAGTTCAATGGATTTTTTTGGGGAATATGGGAATTATCTGAGTGTATTGTCTAATACAAGAAGTTTACTCCTAGATTAAGGAATATCCAAAGCTATGACAATCATTGAAGTTAATAAATTGATGTTCTTATATATTGGGATATGAAAATTATGTTATAGAAGTGTAATATTAATTATATTATAGAAATTTGATTCATGAAACATAAAAATATTATTCCATGGTAGCTTGGTCTTTAAATATGTGAAAGCATATGTTTAATGTTACTGATAACTGATAAAAATTATTTAGTGGCAAGGTGTTATTTTTGGATAAAACATGATTAAGGGAATGATAACCCTTAATACATTCCAATTATTGAGATCATAATGTATAGTTGGGATAAACATATGATTTAAACAAATTATGTAAGTTGGATAATATTGGTAACTTTGAAATTTGATATTTAATGATATATTGATTTATTTAATATGTGTTTATTTTCATTCCATTTTTAGATTTATGGAATATGTTTAATAGTCTGTGATTTTATATTATAGATATGTATTGTGTTATTTTTTTATGAATATATCATTTGATGCGAGGATAACACAGGAGTTATGGAAACCATAAAGTGTTTATAAATTTATTGGTGATTATAAATTCAAAATCATACATACCCCTCATAATGTTTTAATTGATGATATTTTTAGGTGATTAAAAAATTTTTATTGGGGTTTTGAAGAATTGTATATCAAAGTTTAAATAAACCTTTGGGCTAGTATGAAATTTTATGTTAAGATAATTATGGTCTATTGGATAGTGCGTATAAATAATTTTGATTATTTCAAAGTGATCAATTGGAAAATTGATATTTTCAAAGATATTTGTGGTCAAGATAAGGATTGGCTCTCAGTATAGTTTCTAAATTTGATCCCTGATATTTCTATGAGGTTCAATACATTATACGATTATATAGTGATTAATGATATTCATTAGATGATTCATTTAGTTGGGATATATGTAACCATTACCTATTACATGTTATCTAAAATAAAAAATCATTAGGGAAGAATATGATTATATTTTTTTGGTGATGTAAGCTAAAAGGTATGAGATAACATTCGAGATTAGATAATTATTTAGTGTTGAGGTTATTAAGTTTAATTGTGATATATTTTTATTTATGAAATGATCTATGTTGAACCCTTTTTGTAATTTTGGAAATTGTGGTGTTAGATTTTTTATTTACTCAAATGAATGATTATTCATTTGGGAAATTATCATAACCAGTGTAAAACAAATATTATGGTTAATTTCTAATGACAAGAGGAATATCTTAATATCATATTATGATTAGTTATAAGTTGATTTTAGTGCTTTATCCTTGATAAATCCATCAATAATACTCATATTTTAGAGAATAATACGATATTGTAGTGTAAACTGATTAAAGGATGAAATGATACTTGAAATGTATGTATATTTACTTATGTTGGTATACTATATTGAAAACGAATTCCACAAATCTACAAAAAGAGTCTTGAAAAACATTTATCCTCTTATGATCATATTTTATGAATGAATTTTCTATTCAACCATCAAAGATTAAAGGTTTCATGTTTGTAAATATTCTCCAGACCATGTTCTCCATCACTCCCTATAAGTCCATATTCATTAGATTTATCCTATATGTATAAATTTACACATCCCACTATTTTTATCCTATTTGAAAACCTTGGTTTGAGTTATTCCAGACCACCATCATATTTTACATTCCATCTTTTTAATAATAAGTTTTATTGACACTTATTTTTGATGTGGTTTTTTAGTAAAGTAAAATTAAAATATCAGCCCCTTGATTTACACGAATATGTTAATTTTTCGAGGACACAATATATTAAATGGATTAGATAGTAAGAACCTAATATTTTAAAATATAGTCACTATGTTTGAAATCATAAAGACACGCAACACCAAGCTTAAGTGAACAAGGAATATTATTTTTTTAATTACGAATGTCAAAACATATTCTTTGAATTAACAAGTATGAATTGAAATAATGAAATAATGAAATATATATAAAGGTCATTATCAACTCCAATATGTTGAATATTTATTAACCAAAGAAATTAAACTTTTAGTAATGGTGTATTATTCCACAAAACATGTTTCCATCAGAAATAATTTTATTTTTATTTTTCTGAGAAACTATTAAATTTATATTTTTTAACATTTAGAAAATTTATGTGAAAAATACATTTCATTTTTTAAATCATCATTAAATAAATATCTTAGAATTAATTTCTTAAAATTTTATAAAAAGATTGATTTTATGATGAATACTAATAAAACTAAATTTTATTGAAATATATATATATTTAACAATATTTATAAGTTCAAAATTATTTCAAAAGAATAAAAAATAAAAATAGTTCTATTATTTTATGGTAAATTAATTATAATCAATTTTATGGATGAATTTGGTATAAAAACATTTTTCAACGTAAAAATTCATTTATTCTAATTTTTGTTGTTGTTGTTTTTTCTTATTTATATTAAATTAATTTCTGAATATTATAATAATTTCATTTTATAAAATTGATTCTATGTTAGGAATCAAGTGGTTCAAATTTGGTAAAAGGATCCTTTTCATTTTTGGCATTATGAATTATAATCGTGGTGAAATTTAGTACCACAGTAAAGGAAAAATTGGTTTGACCAAGCTTAAAATTTTTTTAAGGTTACTATTTTAATTAATTATTTCGATTAAATGAAGTTAAATTTACCCCTTTCACATTAGGATTGAAATTTAATTTTTTTTAAAGACAGTTTTCTTTGAAAATGATGTACATAATATTTAGAATACAAAAAAATACCAAATGTTACACTCATACTTTTAAATATCTCTTAAGGGTTAATGTTGGGATAAATACTATTTGTGAATGAATATTAGTGTTTATATTTATAATTATGAAACTATTTTCATGATGGTAAATTATTTATATCTTTTATTGATTATAAAAAATCTTTAAATTATTTTTCAATGGTGACATAATATTTCTTCAACTAATAGAAAAATAAAATATAAATTATTTAAATTATTAAAAATAAAATTATTTGATAAATATATAATATAACATGTATTTTATTGATTAATATAATATATTAGTCATATATTGAGATATTACATTCAAATTATATATTTATGTTGATATCATTAATGTCATGTTAAATGATCAATGTTTATGAAAATAATATTTTATTAAATTGTTTGAAAATCATAAAAAATTTTAAATAGGAAAAGGGGTAAGATATTATATAAAATTTAATCCATTTTCTATTTATGAGTCTATATTTATCTAAAAAGTAATATTTCAACACTTTATGTGTGAAAAAGTTGTCATTGTGGTTAAAATTAAAATATGTTAACTAAGGGTTTAAATATTAAAAGATAAAGTTTAAAATGAAACTTAAACATATCGATATTCTTTTGGTTTATGAGATATAAAATATTATCTTTAAATATATATCAATTTTAAATTATCTTTTATTTCTAACGACTTTATTATATTTTAATAATTATGAAAATCCTTGAGTGCCCCTCCCCTCACTTATAGAAAGGGAACAACTTTCCTATAATCTTTACATGACTTTGAGAAATCTAGATTTAAATATACATAGAAATTGATCTTAGAAATATACTTACAAAAGTTATAAAATTGATTTTCTCTAGAAAAAAACCAGTCCTATGTTATATTAGAAGTGTCCTATAGGTGGTGTTTTAAAGAATTGGTAAGCATATTGACAAACATTATTCAATTTATTTATAATTATACCATACATAAATCTTTGGTATTTATCATAAATCATAATTTTTTATACTATATATACTTAAAAATTATTATAACTACAACCACCATTATCCACCCTCTTTTTCATCAATTGAAAGGTGAAATTATCACTCATATGTATATACGACTTTCAATGTCCACTTAACAATACAATTAATTTTTTAACACCATATATCATGGATGGGTATTGTTATAGATATTAATATTATATATGATATTTATGAAATAATTATACTTATTTAATTATAATATCATATCTACCTTCTAACCTTATAATCTTTAAGAAAATAATAACATCGAGCGTGAGTGCATGTGTACTACCACCTCTATGAAACGATGCAATCCATTTTTTTCAATTAATTTAGATAGTAATTGAGAATTAATATATATGATATGTATTATATGATATTTATCATAATTTTGAAATATTATTTTCATTTCTTTCATTCCATCCATAGAAAAGTGAAAATAGCATCCATGCGTACATATGACCTACCATCTCCATGAGCGGTGTAATCCATTTTTCTATCTATATATTTTATGTAAAAATATTTATAAATATAATATTATATATATGTATATCATGATTAAAATATTGAATATGGTGTAAACATGAACAACTTTCAAGGAACAAAACAACAGAACCAAAACATTTTTTAAAAAACAATGCAATTATTACCTGGAATATTGATTTTAATATTGAATTGTTAACAAATAAGTGAAAAAAGCTATAAGTCAATAATATATGGTTTTATATATATGATTATTTTTATTAAATATATATATAATAAATTTAAATTTATCATTAAGGAGGACAGAACTTGTGAGAAGTATGCCAGACTTGATGTAAGGGGTTTCTCGTCTCGATTTTATTTCTTGGATACATATTCCATATTCAACAAATGTTTCTTTTTATGTGGTGTGTATATTGATGATCTGAAATTTTATATAATGAATATAAATATTAAATAATATTTTAATTATTATTTTATGTTATTATTTTTTAGAAGTTATGATTCAAAATTTTTCCAAATTTTCAAGGGTTTTACATTACAATCTCAATATTTATCGTGATTATTTATAATTGAATTTTAGATGATGATATTTTATGGAATACTCCTCAAGATATAAATAAATTTTATTTTCATCTAGTTATAATTAAATATTACATTTTTTATTATTTTTTCTTACATTAAGAACCTTTAAGAACGAAAAAATGTTTTTAAGGAAAACCAAACATTTTTTTCTCTTCGGCTGAAAAAAGGTTTTTATTCCAAATCCCTGTTTTAAAAAAATTATGAATGTTAATAATATTATCTTATGTTTGTTTAATGTTATTTTTAAACATAAAATATTTATTAATTAATGGTTTAAATATGAATTTTTTTTTCTTTTTCTAAATGAGGTACTTGTTGACTCTTTAGAAAAATGGGAAAAGAATGTTTTCATTTAAATTATATTAGATAAATGATATTTCCCACAATAATGATAGATAAATGATTTTAAGATCACAATAATTTTTTTTCAAGGTAATTTTCAAATAATGTATTCCTTAATATTTATAATTTTTTAATTTTAAATATGTCATTTCCTAGTAAAAATGGTATTTTCTTCTGAAACTGTTCTATGAGATATTTTAATGGAATTTTTCATATATGATAATGTATTTGAACATAAAATAATTATTACTGGGGATATGATCCAATGATACCAACCTTAATCATTATCTATATATTTTATTATTATTATTATAAGATGTTTATTAAATAAGTACCTTTATCCATGGGTTATGTTATGATAAATTGATGAAATATTTATGAAAACTATATATTTTACACATGTTGTGCTATGATAAAGTATTTATGAAACTCCTTTAATTTTCATAGGATGTGATAAGATTATTTTTTTATGATCCTATAGAATAAATATGTATGGTTTTATTTATGTGATGAGTGGGCCCAAAATTATATATCCCACAAATGCATTAGGTAATGATAGATATCTCATGAGATAAACAATAATTGAATTGGTTGTGAACCTTATTCAGTAAGGGACTTCATCCACTATGGTAGTCTTGGGAGTGATACCAGATTACTATGATGGAATGACGGTTTAACCCAATCCACTATGATTATCTTTGTAGTGAGATTTGACTACTATGAAAATTATTTTCTTTTATTATATTTATGTCACAAACTTAGCTCTTATTCTAATTTTATGGTCTCATGGATCATGTTATTCAATTTATTTATGATTCCTATATTATGAACAACCAAGACTTCATCCCTGACACAATATTATGATATATGATAGATAGGGTGTTGTTTTTAGAATGTGATACTCATGTTCACATACACTTATACTCAGGGTTTGTATATATCTTTCTTGTCTACCCTTACAGAGCTTCTGTGTTGACCCTTTTTGAGGTCTCATTTCATTAGGCTATTAATAATGTTATTTTGTATAAATTTTCTAAGAAGGTTAAAATTTAGGAGAAACATAGTGGTAGATGTTTTAGTTCACTTATGAACCATCTATTTATGTTTACATGTTTCTAAAATTACTATAACTATATGATTACATCATGATTTGTCATGTTATGTATTGAATATTCATCAATAATAAATAATATCTATTTATAGAAAGTATGGGACACTTTAGTCTCTTTCAAGGGGTACTGATATTAATTTTTTTGAAGTGGTATAAGTTTAATTGAAAATCTAATTTTTTGGGATTATAATTATTAATACTAAAGTAATCTTGTTATCTATCTTTAGGAAACAATTCTTATTCACTTAACCATTGGGTATTTATGAGGTTTTTAAATTTTATTCCATATTTTCCTCTCTTTGGATATTGAATAATGAAAATAAATGTTTAAAATATTATATGGTCCTCTTTCTATTTTGATCTGGAATATTTTACTGCATGTCTATATTTTTCAATTTATTTGACAAAATTTATTTATATTACTCAAATTATTTATTACAAAAAATTTATGTTATCCTTGTAGTTTTAAAAAGGGTTTAAATGGAATATTTATAATGTTTTCCAAAAGGGTTACTTTAAAGTTTATTTATAAAATATCAAAATGGATTCATTATTTTTAACTTATACACTATTAACAAAAAATTCACACCACCATAACCATTTAATAATATTTATCTTCTTTTAAAATATTTTAATAATTTTATAATAAAAATATTATTTGAAAAAATGTTTTAAATGTAATGATTCCAATTTATTCTATTATTTTAAATATTAGATTTTACATTAAAATATACTTTTCTGATGGTCATCACTTATCTCTTGATTAATTTTTCAGTCATTAACATTATCATGAAACATTTAATTTCTTATGTTCATCATTAATTAGACATTAATGTTAACATAAACATACATCTTCTTAGTATTAAGTACAAGATTATTTCTTAAACTATGTACCATTTCAATATAAATCATTTTACCATGATGGTTTTTTGATTTTCTAGGGAAATACTTATTTTTTGTATTCTTTACTCAATAGAGATAATAAAAGGTAAGAAACAATGTTTATTAATTAAATTGATCATTCAATATATAATTAATTCATTGGAAATGCAGTGATGGGTAGGGCCAAGAAGAATAAAACCCCCCATGATGTGTCGACTAGTCTAATGAGATAAACAATCATACAAGCATTACAAAATGGGGTTTTGGTGTATGAATACCTATAGTTTGAACTATCTTAAAAAAAGACTTAAAGATAAATATATCATATTATCTACGATCTTTACATCCTGTATTATGAATTTAATTAATTTAGAATTCATTTATTATTATCCATGAGGTAATTTCATTTTATATTATCCATATATGCATTTTTTTCAAAAGTTGTTGATTAAATGGAATTAAACTTCGATTATTTAACTTTCCATAATGATTATTACATAATTTATCATAATAACATCCATTATAATTAACCCTTATAGCACATTTGAGTTCACAATTATTATGTTTCATTTCCCCCACTTATAAATAAGAAATTATTGAATGAGTTTAAAGGATGTAAAAAATTTTATTTTGTTATCTTTTATATTTTATTTCAAATATTAAATGGGAATTATGTATGTTTATGGTTTTTCATGAATACTAAACTAATCAGTCCATCCATATTATATCCCTTATATCTTATGATAATGTAAAAAAGTATACACCAACTATGGGTTACTAATGTTGGGGTATTGAGAAGAGTACAGTGACATAGGTTTTTCCTCAATCATGATTTAACCCAACATTATGTGTCAGAGTCTTAGGTCCTCCTGAGGAGTGAAATAGTAAATTTACCTGTGTAAATGAGCTTAGAAATTTTTTGGTCTTGTGGTTTGGTGCTTACCCATAGGATAAACTGACATATAGTTTCATGTTTTGTGTATATTTTATTGTTATATATTAGTGTAATTTTTTTATCCCCCAAACATGAATTCTTATAAATAATGATAATAATTTTAAATAGATGTTTAGATCAAGAAAATGATTATATGGTTGAGTCTTGAATTTGAAGGTAACCCTAGGGGTGATATGAAATTATTATGAATTTCAAACCCTAATGTGTCTTTTATTTAGAATGCTGATCAAATGAAGATAAATAATTAATGTATGAAAATCACATGATGTACCTCCATTTAATAACTATTATAACACCTCTATTAGTTTAACCACTCTTCTTGTCGAAAAACCTGTACTGGGGGAGAGGAACCATACATTGGTGGGAAAAATGGATTAGTGGAGGGAGTATGGGTCCACAATTATATTTATAATAAAATTACTTGACAATGATGAATAGAACCATGGAAACAGTATTTAATCAAATAAATAATCTTTGTATCAAGTGGTATGGATTATTCCTTTAGATTCTTATATAGTTCTTCATGTAGAATAATTTTTCAAAATATCCTACGATAATTTTTTTATTATATTTTCATGACTCTAAGTTTTTATGATTTTATTGGTTTTTAATAGTCTATATATGTTCTTATTAAACATATAAAGTTTACTTGGTGAATGGAATAACTAAAAATATGACTTTTGATCCTTCCACCTTGTGTTTTCCCTACGTAACATCTTATTTCCTTTCATTATTTGTGGTGTTTGTTACAATTAGATTACTGGGTGGTTGGAACTCACATTTACACTCATTCTATATTTCTCCTCATTTAGGTAGTGAATGTTTTCCACCAGTCCTCACATAGGCCAATATATTGACCTTGGGGTGATCATAAGGGAGAGGTGATAATTTTCCCCAAGGGAGATACTCAATTAGGGCATGTTAGTGGGGATGAGAAAACCCTGAGTGGAGTAAAGGAGGATTTAGGTAAAAATTATTTGTGCCAAATACCAAAGATAAGGTAAAAAATGGTATGTTTGGATTCAATTTGGATTCCCATTGGTCCTAGATGATTGCAGATAGTGCAATGACATGGAATGAAGCAATTCTAGATAGCAACGATGATAAATTAAACATATTTGGAATTCTATTGAAGAACCTGACTAAACAACATGTAATTCACAATAACACACATCGCATACCTCAATAATACAATGCATGTGTTTTGAGTTATTATAATTTTAATAGGATGTGGGTTTAGTATTTAGATTTTGTGCAGGGATATTGAGTAGACACCTAGCTACATAGAATATAGACAAGATACATTTCATGTATGTCATGCATGTTACAAAAATGTGGTAGTACATACTTATGGTGGTTTCAAGGATAATAGTCTATGTATTCTATTGGATACACCACATATTCAATTAATACACAACTCAGCAATCTATGGGTTCACATTGAGTTCTTCAGTGGGTGATATACACTATGTACAACCCCTAGAAAAAATGTATACTCCTATATGATGTGACCCCTTGTATTTCAAAAAAATACAATTTCTTCAATTTTTACCACATGAAATTCATAATATAGTACATACCTATATGATTTTCATCACATTCCATTCATGGTTAAGTATAAGACTATAATACTACACAAGGACTATACAATTTGTAGTTAATAGTGCATTCCATGTACTTTTATAGCCTTAGTATACTTTCTAATCCACTTTGATAGAATTTAGTTTTAGACACATGTGTAGTATATCGTGAGAGTTTCTTTCCATGTATGATGTGATGGTTCACTTATCTTAAACATTATTTCTGATACATGAGGTGATATGATAAATTTTGTAGCCTATGTTTCATAGGGTTGTCGACTAGGTTCAGGAAAGATAGTCAGAAAGTTAATAGGGTAGGAAACTCCCCCATGAGGCATAGTTTTGTCAGAGAATAGGTTTTCCCCATCCTCATATATGGTAATAAATTCCCCACATACTCATAGTGTGGTATACTCTGCCTCTAGATCAGATATAGTTATAATTCCCCCTACATTCTTAATACATGATAACTTTTATCTACATAATTATTATTCTCCTTATTTAATATCACTTTTATGGTTTGAGATACTTTATTATGGTTGGTACTCCCTTAACAAATTATTATTATCCATTTAGGTGAGGTTACACCACTTTGGATTCAGTTTGGTGATGTATGTTTTCTCATAATTGGGTTGTTATGATAGTAGATACATATAATATCTTGATTAAAAACATTACTAGGTCATTGGAGAGGTTTCCTTATGAGATTTTAGAATAATGAAATGGTATAATTAGTTGTGTATGAGTCAGAATGGTAACCCCTCAACTAATTACCATATAACAGTGATGTGTGGATCCTTATTTTTTCCCTAATAGTGTTGTGTAATTTAGAGAGGTTGAGAAGATCGAATTCTTCAATACTGGTGACTCCTATGAAAGATATTAGTTTCCATTGATATGAAATATATTTCTATACTATTGAAATTTGGTAAAACACTATTGGTGATAGAAACATGATATAATAGGAGTTGGTCAGGGTGAATTTGGGTATTTAATATTTGAAAAATTCTATCTTAGATGAGGATCTTATTATGTCACCATAACAAACAATTCAAATTCTATATACATTTCCCCTCAATGAGAGATGAAAGTAGTAAACAAAAAAAGATATTTTACATGGTTCACCTATACTAGGATTCAACAATGGGTCATTCAAATAAATGTTCACAGACCTCAAAATAAATAAAATATCACTACATTATAGTAAAAATTAGAGTGATCTCATAGAATATATTTTTTCCCTACAATGAAAAATTGGATAACTCACTTGTCTCCCTCAACAAGGAACTCGCTATCCCACTTGTTGAATCATAATTATTCTCATGGGTATGATATGAAAAAATACTTACAATTGTGTTTCTATTAATAACAATAATAGTGATTTGTTGTGAGGATGATACTCTTTTCAAAACACCTTTTTTATATCTTCAATCATCCTGATGCAAACCGCATAAATACTCTAGAATGCTTCTCCAAAAAACTCATTATGTGTAGTTATCCTGATTGCAAAAAATATTCCTTCCTCTTCTTATTTCAATCCAATGATGGGGATTTTCTGCCCTTATTATGGTATTTCCAAGGGGTCTATCTTTATTATTGCAGATATCATTGACCATAAAAAATTATTTAATCCTTATAAGTCTTGAGAGACAACCCCATTTGTTACTAAAAAAATTCCATAATGAAATGAATAACCTATGGCATAGAGATAAACAAGTTGTGGCCTAGATATAACATGGATACAATGTTTTCATACATGTTGTGACATAGTATAACTTTTTTATATAATATGTTGTTCTCACATTATTTGAAACTCATCTAACACTTCTTCAATCTTCAGACATTGTGTCCACTATCATTACGACATGTGGAGTTGTATTTGAATATATTTATAAAAATCAAATCATAAATTCCTCTAATGCACCATGATCTTACCCTCCATAAATTATCTTAAATTCACCCTTCCAATCATTCACTATGAAATGGCCTCTGGTAGGATTGGAGGGGCTAATAAACTATCTTATGTTAAATTTATAGACTTTTCACTTCAGGTATTATAAATGTAGTAGAATCATTACTTTTCGAAGGGGATACAACGTGGTACTTTATCTATGCATTGGAGACAAAACAAATCCCAGTGTCTTCGAAATACCTCAAACCACACTTTTATTCAATAGTGAGTTTGGATAAAACGTTTCATGGAATCTCTTCATCCCACACCAGACATAAACCTTGAATTCTTAGGGCATATATGCCTCACCATTCCCTCAAATTTCTTATTGTGAGTAATGTGTATGGTCATGTAATCTTCCATAATACCACCCTATGTCATAGAACATAACCTCCAGTATTCCACACAATTAGTGAAAACCACTACTTCTCCCATGCGCATGCCGAACTGTTTGCACATTCCCCTTATGTAACATCCCAGTTTGAGGAGCTACCCAAGTGTTCGCCATACCCGGTTAGTCACATGGCCCCAAGTGCATTTCATCAAATGCCAGAGGTTGTCGAATAGCAGCGAGGGCCTTGGGTGTGATGGTTGGGAATATATTCCCACATAGGTAGATTAACACAGTTGAAACAAATAGTAAACAGTAGGGGAAGCAGAAATACCATACCACAGAAGTAAAAAATAGAGGATTGATAAATACAACCACTATAGAATATATATATATATATATGAGGCAGGTCACATGTATCTAGGAATGTATCCAAATAAGTCACAATGCTGGAAATACAATACTGAAACCAAAGTACAAAAAAAAATAACTCCAATAGCATTGCAAGCCTCAAAATGGTCTCATGCTCTCCAGCTCCAATAACACTCAAGTGCCACATAAAGAAGGGTGATTTCCCTTTTATATACCTATGACCATATAATCTGTTTTGGCCCAACAGCATGTACCAAACAGGGTGTGAGATTAATCCTTGTATTAAACCACCATAAGATTTTTTCCTAATAGTCAGTGAATATATATATTATGTAATATGCATAAATAATGTAATAAACTATGAAGTAATCAAAATTAAATAATCATACAGTTTCAATTATATTCATTTACATTTATTAATTATTCAATCCACTAAAAAATGTCATCATGGAATCTAGCCTATTCTCTTTTCCCCCTATGAAATTAAAAAATAGTTGTCTCAAAATGCCATCTAAAAAAATGAAGACCATGTCCAAGATTGTGCTTTGGCATGGAAGGATCTTCACAATCATTCAAACATTAAAAGGCAACCCTCTAGTATAGTTCTCACAGTCTAACCCCTATGGTTCATTATACCATAAATTCAATAAATTATAATTACCCTCTAGGATAGTTCTCATAGTCCAACACCTCTGGTTCATCAATACCCCTTGGTCAACATAGAAATACTAAATTATAACTTATCTTTGGAATCTCTCATAGTCAATGCCCTATGATTCTACAAACATTTAATAATGACCATCTCGATAACTCTCATTATCTAACCCCTCTAGTCTATGACCACCCGGTAGCTCTCACAGTCAATGCCCTAAGGGTCAATATAACAACAGATATATATAAATCACCCAACCATGAGAAGATCTCATAGTTAATTTACTTTAGTCATAATTTCACAGTGTGAAACACATGAATATCATATAAACAGAAACTACATCCTAACATCACAAGGCATAAAAAACAAGAAATCCTAATAGGAAATCTGGACCAAATGGCATTAATCTACCAAAAATGGAAAATACATACATAAAAAATGTATTAAACCTTACACATAAGCAATATCCCCTTTCTCAAATAAAAAACCACATTAGGAATTAAAAAAGTATAATTTAAAAAACACACAATACCCTAAACATGTGTATTTATCACTTTAAGAATATATAATTCAATGAATATCAAAGAAAGGAACAAATCATCTACCACAATGTTGTATAATGATCAATCTCAAATTTCATCCATTGAATCGGCCAAGAACATCGTAGATCTACAAAAAGGTCAAAATGGTTAAACCTTGGATCACTCAAGATAGAGGAGAAATAGGAAAGAGAGGCACTAGGGGAAGAGAGAAATCAATTGTGGGAATCCAATGCACCCATCAGTGTCTCGATCAGAACTTGGATAGAGGAACGGTAGGGGAACAAATTTCTTGGCCATATCATCACTCTCCAGTATGAAACATGGGAAGAAGAGTTTTGTTATAGAAATGAGACTTGACCCGAGTCCAATTAAACAGAAAAAGTACACAACATGTTCATTTAATGTATACACCATGTATGTGCCTCAACCAGCCCCCAATTTAGTCATTCCACATGACCATGTACTTGGCCATTAGTAAAAAATTACACAACTACATACGGAAACCGGGTACACGGCATGTACTCACGAGTACATGGTGTGTACATAGATTATTTATCAAATAGTTATTTTTTATCAAAAACACCTGAAATCAAGATCTATACTGAAAATGAAGATTCGGGTTCTTACAAACTTCCCACCTTCAAAAAATTCATCCCAGAATTTACCTTCCCAAGGTGATGAAAAAGAAACATCAAACAGATCTAGTCACTAGGATCATACGTCGGCCTCCCTCTCCCAGGTCTCATCATGTACTCACCCATACTACCATAACACCCATACTGGAGGAACAAACCTGCCATTGAGAACCTTTATGATATGATCCACAACATGAATAGGGTTCTCCTTAAAGGATGCATCGACCTCAAACTCAACCTCCTCAGGTTAAAAACATGAGATGGGTCTGAAAAGTAACGTCCTAGATGAGAAATATGGAAGGCCACATGCATAGCCCAGTACCTCTGAGGATACTGAAACTGATAGGTGACCGACCTGACTCTCTCTAATACCTCAAATATTCTGACATATATCGGTGAAAGATTCCCCTATCCCTTAATCTTCCTGTGTTCCAACCTTTGTGTGACTGGTAAGAAAACCTGATCTCTGACCACAGACTCTAGAGGTCATCTATGATGATCAGCATATGATTTTAGCCAATACAGGTAAACATCCATCCTATTCCAAATTAACTCCACCTACTCAGTGGTCTCATAGACAAGGCGATGTCCTAGCATAGCAACCTCTCTTGCCTCTAGCCAACATATGGGTGATCAATATGGCCTACCGTAAAAATCCTCATAAGGTTCCATATAAATTGTTTCTTGAAAATTTTAATTGTAGGAAAACTCCACTTGGGGTAAGTGTCTCTTCCAAACCCCCTCCCTGAAATCCATGATGCCTGATCATAGAAAGTCCTCTTAAACCTGAATCATATGCATGGACTGGTTATCAATCTGGGGATGAAAAGTTGTACTCAAAAGTACCTATGTAAAAAAAATCCCTCTATAGTTCTTTCAAGATATGAGAAGTATTACATGAATACCTATCTGAAATGATAGAGTGTGGAACCCCGTGAAAATGTTCAATCTCATGGATGTACATCCTTTCAAGCTCATTAACACTGAATGATTCGTTGATCAGAAAATACATGTGAATCCTCTGTGAGTCTTTCAAAAACATCCCAAACTAAATCATTCGCATGAGGTGATCCCATTAAATACATCATGAAATACATCACAAAATCATTCCAATTACACTCAATAATTTGTAACTACTGTAAAGTCTATACTGGTCGCTGATGTTATGTCTTCACCTACTGATATGTGGAACATATCATAATAAAACTATCAAAACCCCTCTTCATACCTGGCCACCAATTCTAATAGTGTACATCTCGATGCATCTTAGTGACACCAGGATGAACTGCTTAAATTGATGAATAAAAATCTGGCAACAACTCCTTGTTTGTGTCTGCTGACACACATATGCACCCATGAAAATGAATGATATCATCATCTCCTATAGTCCATCTAAGAGTATGTTATATCCTGACACACTCCCTTATATGACTAGGCCTTTATAATCTGATAGTTTTGTCATTCACACTTGATCCAGGAGAGTAGAGGTAACAACTATAGAAGAAAGAAAAGTCTACCCCTGTCTGTGATGAACCACCAAATGCATCTTAGAGAATAGATCCATAATCTACCACTCACTACTGGCCTCCTGAACTTCCTGTATTTTCTTCCTAATACTAAATTCATCATCCACTACATTCCATTTCTTAGGCGTGTAGGCATGATCAATGTTAAAAGATTGTAGGTACTCATCCCACCTTCATTATCTCAAATTCAGATCACACTAAATAAACATATACATGAGACTTTTTTGGTTAGTTTATACCAAAAAATTATCTCCCAAATTATAATGTCTTCAATAATACAAATCATGCACAACTGCAGCTAACTCGAGATCATGTGTCGGGTAATTCCTTTTATGTGGCCTCAACTGCCGAGACCCGTACACAACAAATCATGTCCCTTGAATAAGAACTTCTCTTTTCCTGATACTTGATGCATCAATGAAAATGGTGTAACTCTTTCCTTTCTCTGGAGAAACTAGTATCAGTGCTGAATTCAATCTCCCCTTCATCTCTTGAAAGGATGAATCCCAGGAATCTGTCCACAATTACTTCACACCGTTCTTATTCAGGCCCACCAGTGGTCCTGCTAAGCCCTAAAATTTTAGTATAAAGTGCCTGTATTAACTAAAAATCCCCCCAAAACTTCTCAACTCAAATATTATCCTCAGTTTCTCTCAAGAAAATACAACTCTCACTTTCTATAGGTCTACTAATACTCTTGTCTCTGAGGTAACATGGCCCAAGAAGTGAATATGATCCATCCAAAATTGGCATTTTGAGAGCGTGAAATATAACTAATTCTCCCTCAATGTACTCAAAACAATCTCAAGATGGGTAGCATGGTTATGTCAAGTTTGAGAGTACACCAAGATATCATCCATGAAGACTACCACAAAATAATCCAAATAAGGATGGAACACTTTGTTCATCAGTTCCATGAAAACTGCTAGCGTGTTATTGAGATCGAATGACTTAACCATATACTCGTATAGACTATACAAACTCTGAAAGGCTATAACAGGTATATCTAATGATCTAACATTCAATTGATGATAACTAGATCTCATGTCAATCATTGAGAACACCCGAGTTCCCTGAAGATGATCAAAGAGATCATCAATCCTTGGTAAGGGATATCAGTTCTTGACTGTCAACTGGTTCTGATTCCAATAATCCACACAGAGTCTAAGGGTACTATACATCTTCTTTATATAAAGGACAGAAAAACCTAGGGATAAGTATTAGGTTAGATGAAAACATTTTCTTGCAACTCATCCAACTGCTTCTTGATATCTTGTAACTCTGTTGTAGCCATCCTATATATAGTAATAAACAATGGTACAACTCCTATCATATGATCAATATATAATTTTTCCTCTCAATCTAGAGGTAAACCTAAAAAGGTTTTCTGGAAAGACATCGCTACAAACATCCACCACTGGAGGAAAGTCCAAATTTAAAATCCCTTGGTCATTCAGATATAAACTATAAATCCGAGATGTAACTCCTTCCAACTTCAGATTTTCGGGTCCAGCTCTTCTCTCCTGGACATCCCATTCACCCTTGTGTAGAAAATATCCTCCCTCTAGTGATGTGTAACTGACCATGTAGTGATAGTAGTCAACAAAAACCTAAAAGGAGAAAAACCATTCCATTCCAAGAATGACATCGAAGCCTACTATCTCCAATACATAGAGGTCCCACAAGAAGTGACACCCATGAACCTCAAGAGGAAACTCCTTACACTGACAGACACTCACCATCCTAATCCCTAACGGAGATTCAAGACTCATTAAATCCTCATAAGTAAAGATATAATCCACAAGGATATCCACAAAAGAAACAAATATGAAACTAAGGGAGGCCCCTATATCAAAAGAGCAGAAGATAAAAATGAGGCAACTAAAATTGTACCTCTAACCGTAGAGGGACTAGGATCCTACTCATGGTGGGTCTGATCCACTATAAAATTATTTTCTGTACCGTAGCCCTACATCCCAGCCTCACTATCTTGAGCTAATCCACCCTAATATCACTATAAACATATAGCCTGACTACCACGTCCATGACCTACTTTGGGTCCTGAATAGATGGATGAACTTTTGTTCTATGACAGGTGGGGAACTGGAGGTCCTGCTCTAGATCATGGAGTCATAACATAACCACTTTCACTAGATGCTGGTGAGAAAAACCTGCAAAGATGCTGAAGGTGACCCATCTTACTGCAAGACCAACACTCGAGTGGGTCCTTTGATCAATGTGGTCTTGTATGCCCACACATCCTGTACTGGTATCATAGCACTTGGCTACATGAAGAAACATCCCTGCTACTGAAATCCCCACACGAAGGCTCCCTGTGGTTCTTCATGCTATCAAATGAAGGAGTAATAGCCCAGGGTGTTGTACCGCCCTACCTCACATCTCCTAAATCCCTCATATAATGCTTAGTAATTAGTGCCTAGTTAATTATATACATCATTGGAGTCTATTTGAAGACATTCACCTATGATCAGATTTCATACCTGAGACCATCCTCAAACTTTTTAGCTAATGATAACTCGTCACCACCTATAACAGGTGAGAAATGCTCTATCTCTGTGAAATGAGATGTGTATTCCATCACTGAAAGATCACCCTACAACAAATTCATGAACTCTAAAGCACAATTGGCCATTAATGTATCAGGGTATAATTAGTCATAGAAGGTCCTCTAAAACTCCTCCCAAGCCATATCTCGATGAAGTCCCTCCTATAAGAAAAAATCTCACCATATCATGGAATAATCATGTAGCATATATATCACAAGCATCACCCTTCTATGTGGAGGTTCCTCTAGATGCTCCATGATTACAAGAGGGGCCTCCAACCATGACTCCGTAGCCTGAGGGCTTCCATCCCCATAAAAAGTGGGAGGATTCTACTACTGGAACACTCACGTCACCTCTACCATAGACTGGGAAAGATAAGGTTCTACCTATAAATCCTATCACATCGTTATAAAGCCTTCAAGAAACTATGTGTTAGCAACTGCGTTAGGTATAATAGCTGGTGCGAAGACATGCACAATGGAAGGATCTGATGGTAGTCCAAGATCTATCCTTTCTTGTGTTTGGTTATCACCCTTCACCTGGTGTACAATGAGGAGGATGTCTTGGTGGCATGATTCTGCATGGTCAATCGCAAACCTCAGTTCTATATTATAATGGATAACAACATAAAAGTGAAGGAATAAAATTGGAGAAAAAACAATCATGTTTTACAAAATAGGGTTACACAATGTGTACAACCCCTACACAGTGTGCTCCCATAAACTTTAAACATGGAATGTTCCACTTCCAAAACTGGTCATGTAACACCCATACACATGGCGTGTTCCTCCAAGGATAGAGAACATACATGAATTTTCTCTTCTTATTGAGTTATTCTACATGGCTCAACCACATGGGTTCTTCTGGCGCAACACTACATGGTATGTCACCCCAAACACGATGAGTACCACATATGTTCTAACTACCCGTGTCATTGGTTACACAGTTAGAGACACATTCGACTCTACACGGTGTGGAATAATTAGAAACGATGTGTACAACCTAAGTTTCATCAACCCACGTCATTAGTAACACGGTCAGATACACAGTTCCTTATAACACGACATGTATATTCTAAACACGATTTGTTCTACCATTCATTTATTAACCCGGTGTCTCTGCTCACACAGTCTGTCACACAGCTAAAGATTACATGGCGTGTACATACAATACATGGCATGTACTTAATAAAAGTTGTTTCTTCTAGAACATAAGAACACTTGGCAAGTGTTCATAACACCACATGACATGTTGTCTGGGTTTCGGGATAGTAAGTCTCAAAAACTCCTCCAAAAGCCTTGAAAGCATATAATCTTTCCAAGGAATGACAAATCTCATCTAATGCAATCCAATAATCCCCATGAGTAATTGTATGACATCCTTATTCATATGATAACATGACAGAAACACAATTAAATTTCTAACATGATCCACAAAATTCGGATCCAAGAGGGTCTATAACACTATAGAGACCAAATCTTGGTATCCATCCAAATGAAACATTAAATATTCCAATACCTTATCAAAATAGTTTAAATTCTATCACGACATCTATCACAACAACACACACATATAACACAACATCTATCACAACAATATGTTGTAAGGACCCGACCATAGTTGCCCATATCCGGTTTCTTAGTTGAATACATTGACATATAAACACGGAGTAAGAAACCTGATAGACTGAGTAGTTTTTTATATGAAACACGATGCATACATATGTTCAAAATTACAACTTGAAAAGAAAAATTACATATAAACTCTTTAGAAAACATCCATACAACTAGGTTATTTTATCATGACATTCATAATAAAATTATTCACGTCCGGAGAAAATGAAACATAAGAAAGGGGTGATAAAAAAATCTTAATAAGGGTGTGAAATCCAATGGAAGATATATAAACACTAGGTGGTTAAATTACTAAAAAAATATTTCTTTAACAAAAACATAAACACATTATGGCAGGAATAAGATTAGGGTAAGTAATGCCATAATAAAATTTAATAATGGGTATTCTACTAGTATAATAACCAAATAAACCAAAAATACTATATTCATAACGTGGTAATGAATAATGTGGGACATAATCACCATACCATCAAGGCCTTGTGGCAAGACCATTAATAATCATTTTGTCAAGTTCTTGCGCCAAGACAATAGTTTGTCTCATGAGACCTATCGATGCACTGAGGGCCTATAGCAGGCCCCAACCAACACATTCTATGTAAAATTCATTCTTCATATAAATAGGGATAAAAATAAACAACATATACATTCATATTTAAACAAATATATGAAATGAAAATAACTTTCTCCGAAAATTAATCATAAACACTAACCATTCAGAGTAAATTGGTGAATGATTTTAAGATAGAACATCCATAAAAAAGATCATAAAAGATTAAATTAAATATGGTAGATGAGGTAATGAAATATTTATCCCAATAATACATAATAATCAACAAGAGTGTTGAAATAAATAAAGATACTCTTATAAAATCTTCGAGTAATTTTTGAGATAAATACACTTTTACTTTGAAAAAAAAAGTTCTTTTGGAAAAATATTTGTATAAAATCAAAAATAAAATAAGATAGTATTATCATAATAAAATTAGTGACTTTATAATGATAATTATTTAAAAAATATATTATAGGGTGCCTTTGAAAATGGGTGAGAATTTGAGAAATTCCCTTGAATCAGGCTTGTATTCTGGGAAGGATTTTTGAAAGATCCTTTTAGAACATATATATACCATTAAATTAGAGTAGGATTATGGTTGTTAAAAATATATATTATAGTAAAAATTAATTTATTATGAGTACATAATAATACACAATAATTTCATTAAGGTAATTATTCAATAAAAATAACCAGAATAAAAAACGAGGTTTGAGTAGAAAAACCCTTACATTAAGTCTGAATGTGTTCCGCTCTTCACCATATTGTCATAGAATATGAAATTAGAATTATTAATAAATTATTTCAGAACCTATTAGACATTATTTTATTTTATCAAAATTCTCATTAATTTATTTATGTTCTTATTGTTAAGTTATTATATTGAATTCTGTCTTTCCAAAGTGTTTGTTTTCTTGATTTCCATAATCGGTTCACTTGTTTTTATGTAATAGAGGTCATGTGGAATAAATGTAAATCTCTAGATTTGTAATAAAATATTATTTATGAACATCCAGAATTTTTAATGGTAATTTCTATCATTTTGTTACATGTAAATAGGATGAATCATTTGATGAATTATTAATGTCATACACTTAGATTATTTTAGCGGTATTTTGATTATAATGAACTAGTTTGGTCATATGATTTAATAATATGTATATATACTGGTTCATGAATATCAACTAGGTTATGATACATATATTATATTCTGTTTCAAAAATCATAATGGTTTCATGACAAGATTCTATGATGGTGAGGGAAATTGAAAACCTGTCGTCCTTGAATGTAATAAATTATCACATCTTGAATGGTGTTTTCATTTATAGTATAAAATAACAATAAAAGAGAGATGATGATGAATTATTTGAGTATCAAAAAAAATAAAGAACATGTAAGGTAATAGAGATATTATATCATTTGGATTAAAGGAGGTGAGGAAAGGAAGAATACAAAGGAACTTGATAATAAAATAAAAGTTGAGAGATCCCTTACAAATATTTTGCAGCATAACGTCTATACAACTTGTTTATAGAAAACATTTCAAGAGAGGGGAAAAGGGTTAACCATTAATAAATACCCATAAAATATAATAGGGACACAATTATATGGAAATAATAACACATATTGAAAACATGAAATAGATACCACACAAAAGAGAACTTGAATGGAAAAGAAAATTTGAGAATTCTCTTACCCTGTAGAGTAATTCCTATGATTTGACGGTTGGGTCCTTGGGAGCTTGAGGAAGCATTGGGAGGAATAATAGGGAGGTAAAAAAACAGATATTCAAGGATTATGTGTTTAGAATGAATAAAAACAAAGGATGAGTGGGTATTTATAGGAAATTAGATGGAGTTTTTTATTTATTTAAAAGGACACCTTATTAGTGGTTTTTGTAAAAACATGGGATTTCCCATCATATTTGACCGTGGTATTATCCATTTATAACAAATAATATCTTATTTTACTATAAAAAATTATACCAGCATTTTATTTTAATTATTACATCATTATGATGTCAATAAATATTCCGAAATCCTAAAATTGTATTTTTACTATTCACAGAAAATTTTAGTGTCTTATAAAAATCCTAAAAATTTACCCTAACAATTTTTCAATGTTTATATTTCAAAAATGAACACCATTTTTCTAAAAAATATTCAAAATATTATTAATTTAATTATTCAATAAAATTATATTTCATTTGAAAAATAACAATTTTAAATGTATTATTAGTTTTATATCACATTGAAAAATTAATTAAGATCTTATACTTGTATTACCATATTAAAATTAAATAATATAATTATTAACTATTCATAAGGGTAATATTACAATTCATAATGGTATGTTACTACTTACCAAAAATCATGTTTGTTCTATCAGACTCCAAATGACTTACTGATCACAACTCTAGAGGAACGTTTTTCGAAATTTCAAACATAGTAGAAGAAAAGTTGTGTTTAATGGAAATATTATAAAATGTTTTGTTTTGTTGGGACAAAATGATTCAGGCATTAAATATTTATTTTCAAAACCTTTGTGTGTTACATTCTCCCCTCCATACAAAAATTTCTTCCTCAAAATTCACAAAATGTTAACTAAAAAGATTCTATTATGTCTTCAACGTATACTCCTTAGGATCCCATGTCGATTTTACCATTTTTTGGTTCCTCCAAAGAACCATTACCAAACAAGTCATCCAATTTCTCAATACTTGTTTTATAGTATCAGGAATCTTGATAAGCACATTACAATAAGATAGATCATGCTAATGTTCTATTTCTTTGTAGGTGAGTACATCTGTTGGGTCTGCCATGTTTTCCCTTAACATTAATAAATGGAATGCATTATGAACATTGGAGAGACTTGGAGACATTGAAAAATAGTGAGATATGTCTCCAATTTGATCTATAATTTCAAAAGGTTCAATGTACCTGGGACATAATTTTCCCTCCTTACCAAATCATAAAATAGCCATCCATGGAGATACCTCGAAGAAAACGTGATATACTTTTTGAAATTATTAATCCTTACTTCGGTTGTAAACATAGATCTTTGGCCTAATTTGAGCTATTTTGATATGGGTTTGGATAATCTTCACATTTTTTTCCTCAACAAGTTCTGGGACTACGATCTTTCTTTCACCAACATCATCCCAGTAAGATACTTTATGACATCTCTTTTCATATGATGCTTCATATAGTGCCATATGAATACTCGAATAAGATCTATTAATATAGAAAATTTTATCCATAGGTAAATACTAACCCCATAGACCTTGAAAGTCAATTGAAAAATACCTCAACCGTTCGTCCAATTATTGAATAGTACGTTCTGATTGTCCATCAATTTGTGGGTGGTAGGCAGTGATCAAATGAAAATCAATACCTTGGGCTTTCGGAATACTATTCCTGAATTGTAATGTAAAATGGAAATCATGATCATAAATAATTGATAAATTTACACCATGTAGTATTAAAACTTCATTAATATATAGTCTTCCAAAACATTCATGTGAGAAATATTCTCTTATAAAAAAGAAAATATGCTGATTTTTTAAGATGATAAAAAGTAACCCTTATCACATCGTTCTTTCTTGGATTCATTGGTAGCCCCATGTCAAATTAAATATTTATATCATCCCATTTCAAAATAGTAATAGGAAGGGGTTGCATGACTCCTTCATAATGTTGAATTCTAACCTTCACCTATTAAAAAACCAAACATCTTGACACATAATCGTCAATCTCCCTCTTCATGTTTTCCCACCAAAATAGTTCCTTTAGGTATCTATACATAATTGTGTTAAAAGAGTGTATATATACATTATAGCTATTAAAATCATCCAATAGTTCCCTCTTTAGCTTAGGAATAATGAGAACACAAATCCTCTTTCCGAATTTTAAAATACCACCATTATATATGAAGGCAATCAACTTCCCATTATTTATAGATTTAATTTTCTTTCGAAACTCTTCATCATCACCTAAAGAAACTTTTATCCTCTCCATTAAATATAGTTTGGAAACCATTTGAAAATGTACTGATCTGTTAACGTCTAGGATAATTCCCATATCCATATTTTCTAGATCCATGAACATAGGATCCCTTTCAACTTTAAACTTGCTCAGAATCCTGTGGTCCATTCTACTCAAAGAAACTACCACCATATTTTCCTTCCATGGGTGGTAGTGTATTGTGAAATCATATTTCTGGAGCAGCTTAATACATTTCATTTGTCTCATGTTGATTTTATTCAGTGAGAAGATATATTTCAAACTCATATGATCTGTATTTATCTCACATTTTTTTCTATAGAGGTAATGTATCCAAATATTTAGAGCAAATATTACCATTTATAACTCAATATAATGAGTTGTATTGTTTTGTTCATGATTTTTTTTGCTACCAGTTTCATAGGAAATCACTATAACATTGAGCATAAGGATACAACCAAGTCCTTTATTTGATGCATCATTATAGTAAAAAAATCATTCATTCCATGATGGTAGAGTCAAGATTGGAGAATTCACTAAACTTTTCTTTAATTATTTAAAAAATCTTCACATTATGTTGTCTCTTCCAATATAACTTCTTTTGCGTGAGCTTTGCCTTTGGGTTGGATAAACAGGTGATGTTTTGAACGAAACTCTGATAATAACCTACTAAACTTAAAAAATTACGTACCTCAGTTATGTTCATTTGTGTAGGCCATTCTTGAATAGCATTTTTGTTCATAGGATCAATAGATATTCCATCTTTAGAGACAATTTGGCCAAGGAAGGAAACTAATTGAATCCAAAATTCACACTTTCTGAACTTCCCATACAATTCATTTCTTCTAAGAGTCTTCAGAATAGTGCGCAAGTGATTTTATTGATCTTCGTAGCATTTAGAGTATACCAAGATGTCATTAATAAACACCAACATAAAGACATAAATATATTACTTGAAAAATCTATTCATTAGATACATAAAAAAATATGGTGCAATAGTTAACGAAAAAGGCATTGCTGTAAACTTGTAATACCCGTACCTTGTTCAAAATGTTGTTTTTGGAATGTCTTAATTCATCAAAAGTAACCGATGATATCCAGACTAAAGATCAATCTTTAAAAAATACTGGGTTCCATGAAGTTGATCAAATAAATCATCAATTTGAGGTAGGTGATCCTTTCTCTTTATTATTATAGCATTGATCTCCCTATAGTCAATGCACAACCTCATTGACCCATCGCTCTTCTTATAAAAAAGAACAGGGGCTCCCTATGGAGAAAAACATGGGATAATGAATCCTTTATCACTAGATTACTCTAGTTTTTTTGTTCCACTAACTCCACAATTCCCATTCTATAAGGGGTCTTTGATATGGGCCTTGAACCAAGAAATAATTTAATGGAAAAATCAATTTTCCACTCTGGAGGATGTCTATGTAAATCATTTGGAAAGACGTCAACATATTCTAGCACAATAGGTATATCCTCTATCTATACATTATTCTACTCATCCATATTTATTTCATTCCCTTCATCCCCATTAATTTAATTCAGTATAGCTACTAGGGGTAGATCTAGATGAGAATCAGATGGTGATGTTTCTTCCCTAATGATAAGGGATTCCACATCATCCTCAAAAATTATAACCTCCTTCCTCTTGAAATAAATTTTCCCATCATGATTTTAAAGCCAATTCATACCAAGGATTATATCAAATTAATTCATGGGTATGAAAATAAAATTAGTAGATAAAGATAATTTATACACCATAATGGGGATTTCCTGGCACAACTTTGTTGCTATGATACTTCCCTTAAGAGTTTTGACTGACAACACCCTTGTTAAAGAAAAATGGAAATATATTATTTTATTAGAAAATTGGGAAGATATGAAAGAATTCGACGATAATAAAATCAAATAATTCATTGGATAATATTGATGAAACAATTAATTTACCTGCCACCACTTCATTAGAAAATTCAACCTTTGTAGTTGTGATGGAATAAGCTTGGAATTTATCCTTTTTTCCTTCATTGGGGAACATTTCCTTGATGATTAGAACATTCATGTGAATAATGTCCCATCTCCCTGCAATTGTATCATTGAACATTGGTATCTTATTTCTTCCCCATACAATCTCATGATAGGTGGAAGTTTTCTCCGCACTTGTAACAGACTCCCATTACTTTTAGAAATGTGCCAGGGTGTTTCTTCCCACAATTACTACAGGATAGAAGTTAAACTCTTCCCTTATTCTGAATTTACTTATTTTCATTTCTAGAGTTTTCATCATCTCTCTTCTTCTATTTTCATCTATTAAATTCATAAGAGTTATAAAATTTCTTTTCTATCTTGATAGCACATGAGACTATATCTTCATATGATAAGAAAATTTGGGATACTAGATCCCTTCAGAAGAATGGTTTTAAACCATAAAAGAATAGATCAATTTTTATCCAAAGATTATATATGAAGTCCACAACATGCCTTTCCACCCTTGAAAAGATGGATTCATATGTGGCAACATTTTCATCCTCCTTCTGTGTTTGATTCAAGAATTGCTTCTCCATATCTGCTCGTTTTTCATGAGGGAAATATTTTTCTTGGAATATTTCCTTAAAATACATTCATTCAATATATTTTATTTCTTCCTCCTCCTTTCTGTTTTGGATTAATGGCCACCACTGATCCACATAACCCAATACAATATAAACTGCTATGAAAACATTATCTCTTTCATTACATACCAAATCAAGAAATATAGTCTCTAGGGAACATATACACTTCTTTGATACACTCAATTTTTTAGTCCCATTGAATGATGGAGTATATTGTCAAATAAATAGATCTAACATAGATTCTCCCCATGGTGGATCCATATGCTCTATACGGGTAAGGTTATTATATATACCTTAAGTATGATGTTCCAGTATAGTTATAAGTTGCTCATAACCAACATCATTATCTTACATTACAAGGAAATACCTACATGGGACATGAACATTCATGTGGTTTCCATTCCTTCCACTAGGCGCCACTTCTAAATAATTACATACACAAGATTAAGGCATGAGTCATAATGTATAATATCATTGTAAAAAAAATAATTATCTTAAATCGAAATTAATTACAATGTTAATATTTTAATCATAAACACGGTATCTTTGAAGAAAATATACAGTTAAATATTTCATAATTTCTTGTAAAGAAAATTAGAATTATCCAAAGAATATCCCCTAGAAGATGTAATTCCAGGAGTCGAGTAAGTCCCATTGTCATGTACTACGATACCCCGGGTCATGCTTGATACTCTTTGTCAGATTTTTTAGTCTTAGGTACATTTGTTCTAGAGCCACCTCTACCTGTTTGTATCTATATAGGGATGCATTTTATAGAATGATCCACATAATTTATTCTTTACCAAGATTCCAGGTATTTCATGTATGTTTCTCCTCAAATACTACCTTAAGGCTTTGTTCCCTAATCTAAATTTTCTAATCTTCTTTACATGTTCGCTATTAAACTTCCCCAGACCCTAGTTTCCTAGAGCTGGTTCCTTATTTAATTACATTGACATAAAAATGAGAAATAAAAATATTTATGTATTGAGTAGTTTAGTATTATTGGAAACAAGATACATACATAAGTTCAACATTATAACTTTAAAATAAAAACAACATTGATATTCCTTAGACAACATCCATACTCCTAGGTTATTTCAGCATGTCATTCATAATAAAATTATTCATGTATTTAAAAAATGAAACATAAGAAAGGAGTGATATCAAATTCCCAGTATGGGTATGTAATACAATGGAATATATATAAACAATAGGCAAGTTGAATAACTAAAAACATATGCCTTTAACAAAAACATGAACAAATTGTGGAAGGAATAAGAGCTGAGTAAGTAATGCCATAATAAAACATAATCATGGGTGTTATACTAGTCGAATAGACACATGATCTATCAATACAATATTCATAATGAGGTAATTTATAATACAGGACATCATCACCATACTATCAAGGCCTAGTTCTAAGACCATAAATAATCATTTTTCAAGGCCTTTTTCCATGACTGTAGTTTGTATCATGAGACCTACCAATGCACCAAGGGGCTATAGCGGGCCCCAGACAACACTTTTTATGTAAAATGCATTCCTAATATGAATGGGGATAAATATAAACAACATATACATTCATATTGAAAGAAATATATGTAATATAAATAACTTTTCTAGAACAATAAGCATAAACACTATCCATTCAGAGTAAAATGGTGAATTGTTCATAGATAGCACATCCATAGACAAAATAATAGAAAACCATAAAATTAAATATGGTAGATGATACCATGAAATATTAATCCCAATAATATATAATAATCAACAAGATTGTTGAAATAGATGAATATAATCTTATAAAATAAATGAGTAATTCTTGAGATAAATACCCTTTTACTTTGAAAAGAACAGTTCTTTGGGGAATATATTTGTATAAAACCAGAAGTGAATTAAGATAGTGTTATCATAATTATATGAGTTATTTTATAAATAAAATTCTTTCCAAAAAATCATATTATAGGTTGCCTTGTAAAATGGGTGAGAATTTGAGAAATTCCCTTAAATCAGGTTTGAATTTTGGGATGGATTTTTGATTGATCCTTTTAGAACATATAAGACCCATTAAATGAGAGTAGGATTATGGTTGGTAAATATATATCGAACACTAAAAAAAATTATGTTGAGTACGTAATAATACACAATAATTTCATTGAGTTAATTAGACAATAAAAATAAACAGAATGTAAATGGAGGTTCGGGTAGAAAAAACCCTTACCTTAAGTCCGAATGTGTTCCTCTCTTGAACATAAGGTCATGGAATATGAAATTATAATTATTAATAACCTATTTAAGAACCTATTAGATATTATTTTATTTTATCATAATTCTGTTTAGATCTTTTATGCCTTTATTTATAAGTTATTATATGAAATTATGTCATTCTAGAGTGTTCGTTTTCTTGATTTCAATAATCGGTTGACTTGTTTTTAAGTAATGGAGTTCATGTGAAATGGATGTAAATCTCCATAATTGAGATTACATATTATTTATGAACATAAATAATTTATAATGGTCATTTCAATCATTTTTACATGGAAATTGGTTGATTCATTCGATGAATTATTAATGACATACAATTAGATTATTTTAGCGGTATTTTGATTATGAGGAAGTAGTTTGGTCATATGATTTTTGTAATATGTACATATACTAGTTACTGAATATTAATTAGGTTATAATACATATATTATAGTCTGTTTCAACCATAAAAATGGTTTCATGACCATAATTTATGATGGTGATAGAAATTGAAAACTCATCATCCTTGAATGTGAAAAATTATCGCATCTCGGATGGTGTTTTCATTTATAGTATAAAATAATGGGAAAATAGAGATAGTGATGAATTATTACATTATCAAAACAAAAATCAAGTACATGTAATGTAATGGATCTATCCTAACATTTGTTTTACAGAAGATGTGTAACAAAAAAAAGGAATATGATAATACAAGAAAAGTTGAGAGATCCCTTACGAAACTTTTGCAGCATAACGACTATGAAACATGTTTTTAGAAAATATTAAAATATAAGGGATCGGGGTCACCCATTCATAAATGAACCCTAAAATATTATTGTTAGATAATATTATGGAAATAAAGACATGGTCTGAAAACTTGAAATATATACCACACAAAAGAGAACTTGAAAGGAAAATAGAACTTCAGAATTCTATTACCTTGTAGAGTAACTCCTAATATTTGGAGGATAAGAGATTGGGATCTTGAGTAAAAATTGGGAGGACTATTAGGGAGGTAAAATAAAATAGTTAGTTGAGGATGATGAGTTTTTAATGAAGGAAAATAATGGAATGATTGGGTATTTATAGTAAATGATAGGGATTTTTTATTAATTTAAAAGGACACCTCATTAGTGGTTTTTGTAAAACCATGGTATTTACCATGGGCTTTCCCACAGTATTAGCCTTTTGGGACACATAATATATAATTTTACTATACACAAGTCAATAAGAATTTTATTTTAATTATTACACCATTATGAGGTTATTAAATATATTGAAAATATAAAGCTATATTTTTACTATTCACAGAAAATTCATGTATCATAGAAAAATCTCAAAAATTTTCCCTAACGATTTTTTGACATGTAGAATTGAAAAAAGAAACTCCATTATTAAAAAATATTTTTATAAATATTAGTAATTTAATTTTTTAATAAAATTATAGTTAATTTGAAAAAAATAAAGGTATAATTTGTTTTATATCAAATTGAAAAATTAATTAAGATATAATTATATTATTAACATAAGAAAATAAAATAATATAATTATCTAATATTCACAATGGTCATATTACTATTTATATTACTATTAATATGGGTATGTTACTATTCACCCAATATCATGTTTGTTCTATCAGACTCTAAATGACTTACTAATCAAAACTGCAAATGACCATTTTTTAAAATTCAAAAACATAGTAGAGGAAACATTTTTTTAACGAGTAGATTATTAAATGTTTTGTTTTTTAGGGACACAATGTTTCATGTATTCAATATTTTTTTAAAACCATGGGGTGTTACACATGAAATCAGTAATGCACCCTAAATAGCATGAAAAGAATGCATGAATGTGATCTCTAGTAAGTGCCCATATGTTGCATGAGATTGGATAACCTCATATCATCGGGTTGAAATAGAAATAGAAACACAATGATATAAATAATAAAAGCGCAATACATGTGTATAACCCAATAGTCAAATCAAATAAACTGTATCAATTGAAAAACTAGAAAAGTTTCAATATTTGAGGTAAACTGGATTTTACACGTACCCAGGTTAGCTACTATGAGGAAAAACATATCACCAACTACCTATTCCTTTTTATCCATATCTATGGGATCCAAATAGTAAGACAAAGAATAAATGAACCTACCTTTTATACCACTTTGTAATATCCTGGTTCTGGGTTCCACCCAATGGTTCGCCATACCTGGTTGGTCACATGGCCTCAAGCGCATTTCCCGGAATTCCAGAGGCTTCCGACTAGCAGCGAGGTCCATAGGTGTGATAGTGGGGAAACTATGCCCTCATCGGTATACTAACACAAAATAAACAAATAATAAACACTAGTGAAACTAGTAATACAATAAAAAAGAAGTAAACAGTGGAATACAAATACAAAAAACAATTGAACCTTATATATACAAATAAATGATGCTTGACACATGAATCTTGGAAAGAATCCAAACAAGTCTCCAGGGTGGAAATACAATACTCAAACCAAAGTACAAGAGAAAGCAGTAACTCCAATAGAATCACAAGCCTTAGCTTGGACCCATGCTCTCTAACTCCAATAGCACGCAAGTACCTAATGAAGAAGGGCTCTTGACCTTTTCTATACCTCCAACCATATAATATGTTTCGGCCCAAAAGCATGACCCAAACTGGGCGTGAGATAAATCCTAATAGGAAACTATCATAATATATGTTCCTAACAGTCAGTGAATATATATAGCAGGTAATATGATTAAATGAAGCAATAAACTAGGAATACTCAAATGTAAACATTCTAAGAGTTTCAATTACATTCATTTACATTTATTAATTATTCAAACCATTTAATAATTTCGTCTTGGAATCTAGCCTATGATCTCTAACCCCTTTGCAATTACAAACTAGACATCTCAAAAGACCATCTAACAAACAATTAAGACTGAGTCCAAGCTCGTTCATTGGCTTGGAAGGCTCATCACAAGCATTTAAAAATTCAAAAGAATCCATATGGGATAGTTCTCATATTCTAACCCTCTAGTTCATCATACCATAAACTCAATAAATAATAATGACCCTCTTGGAAATCTTATACAGTCTAACCCGTTTAGTTCAACAAGTACTATTCAATTACAAACAACCACTTGGGTAGCTATCATGGTCAATACCCCATAGTCTTCATAACTATAGTAAATTATAATGACCCTATGGAAGATCTCACAGTCAATGTTCTATGGTCCAATGTTCATTTATTAATGACCCTCTAAGTAGCTCTCATGGTCTAACCCCTCAGGACTTTAACCACCTAGAAGCTCTCATATTCAATGAACAATGGGTAAATATAACAGCAGATACATATAAATGACCATACCTTGGGAATCTCCCATAGTCAATTCCCATTACTCATACTTTAACACTGAAAAACACATGCATCTCATATAAACAACAACTCCATCCTACCATCACATGACATGGAAAAAGAACAATACTAATAGTAAATATAGACCAAATACACATAATAAACCAAACATGGGAAACACATACATAATCAAGGAATTATACCTTACGCCTAAGAAATAAACCCTTCCTCAAATAATAATCCATAGTAGTTATTAAACAGGCTTAATTTCCAAAACATGTAATACAATAGACATGCATATTTTTAACTTTAAGTATATATAATTCAAATAGTATCTATGAAAGGAACAAACCACCAAACTCAATGTTGTATTATGAAAACTATCAAACGTCATCCCTTGAATCGGCCTAGAATGTCATATATCTACAAAAGGTCAAAATCCTTCCACCTTGGATAAATCAAGAGAGAGGGGAAATCAGAAAGAGAGACTCAAGGTGAAGAAATAACTCACTTGTGGGAATACAACGCACCCAGTGGCGTCTTGATAAGAGGTCAAACATTGGAATGGTAGGGGTTCTATGTTCTTGTTCATCTTCTCTCTCTCCTATACAAAACTAGGGAAGAATAAATGTCCTCTGGAGACGAGATGTGACCTCGGTCCGATTAAAAAAATAAAAAGAACACTTCGTTTTCATTCAATGTACATTCCATGTACATTCTTCAACTATCCCCCACATTTGGTGGTCTACATGGCCATGTACTCAGCTGTTACACGGCCAGTACATGGCTACACCTGGAAACTTGGTACACGACGTCTACATAGAAAATTTATAAAGTCTTTCATCTTTATAAAACATACATGAAATCAAGATCCATACCTGAAATGAAGAATCGAGTTATTACACCTTACATCCCGGTGAATTCATGGATATTGTTCTTCTTATTTTTTTCCCTATTATCTATATTTAATATCTGGAAAACTATAATCACTATGGGGTAGTCACAGTGAATATTGTGTGGAACCTGAGCAAAAAAATGTAATCCATATTGGAGAAAAAAATACTCTACATAATTATTTACCATGTCAGAAAATATATTATTCTAATGTTTTTTTGGGAGAAACCCCCTTGGGTTTTTTTTGAAAATAATCTATCACAATCCATAATAGTAAAATCCTATTTAAATTCAAGATACGCATCAATGAGAAACTAATAATCAATTCTAATCCTATATGATCTACCATTAGTATGAGAAACAATAATTGAGTGAAAATCTGTTCACAAAAAACTATGATTTATTTATATATTTACAACTATATCCATTTATTTTTCATTAAAATACTCTAAAACATTCTTTAATCCTCCCCGTGGATCAAATTCACTTAGATATTTCTCTAACTTTGGTAAAAAAACCAAAATATATCAATTTTTTTAAAAGAAAATATGAGAAGTTTATATATCCAACAAATTGAGAATAAATAACATACCATACATATAAAAGAAACAATGGGGAGCATGGGTTCGTCCTATAATAAAATAAATTAATAGATAATTTTGGAATCCAATAATCAACTGATGATTTTAAAAAAAATTGGGATTTCATTTTTCAAGATATCTACTACTTGAATTTGTATTGACATATACACCAAAACCACAACTCCTAACTCATACTTATCCTTTATGAAATGATATTTGATATAAACGTTATTGATCAAATAATGTTACATATAATTATTTAAAATTTATCTCCCTTGAGTTATTACATGTAATTATAATGGGATAAATCACTTTAACACCAACATTATCAAGTTTTTGTTTCATTAATTGTAATTGACTGCATGCATGATTGGAAAAAATGTACTTGGGATCCATGATGCTCAATGATATTGAATTTTTCTTTTTTACATTTCCTTCATACAAATAAACTCAAATGATATAAAACGCCATCATAAATTGGTTTTATTCCATATACCAGACCATCCCAATCCATATCATAAAATCTTAAAATATTTTATTTTATATCTTTGTGATAGAACAATCCATAGTTCATCACATAATGTATATATTGAAGTATTATTTTCATAGGTTTCATTTAAATTTTATTTGGATCTCTATGAATACAAGTGGATTGAAATGTGGGAAATAAAATATCTTGTTGAGTGGAAGTAAAATAAATTATACTTATTGTAATTTTTTTGAAATGTAGTGACATCCATCATTTTTCCCTAATTATCATTGGAAAATTCCAATCTTGTATCTAATAAAGATTCCATTGGCCTCAAATCCTCAATTTTAAATCCACTTACAACCTCCATGGACTATTTAGTAAGTGAGATAAATATCCAAACTAATCTTTGAACTACCTGTAATCCATGGGAAAATGAGTTTTCACCAATTATAGACAGTACAACAAAAATGTCATCTAGCGGCGGTTCCTAGAACCGCAGCTACACGTTTTTTAAAAAAGGATTCACGACGGTTTATAATAAACTGCCGAAAAGATCTATTTTTTTTAAATGTAGCAACCCCCTCCACCACTTCTCACCCCGTGACCCCTCTTCCCCCGCGACCCCGTCCCCCCGACCCCGGAAACCATGATTCCCCCTGCGACCCCTCTTCCCTCGCGACCCCAGTGACCCTGCTTCCACCGGTGACCCCGCTTCCCCCGGACCCCCGCGACCCCGGCGACCTATACGAACCCTAAGGTTTGAAATTAATTTTTTTGAATCTTTTTTAAACACAATTTCATTGCCAACCCAGGTTGGGTTCTTGAATAATCAAGTCATGATAGAGGTATTAGAGTTATTTAGTAATGATATTTTGGTTGTTTTATTAAAAATAGGGTAGTGGTGCATAAATATGTAATTATAAATTTTAAATGAAATTGGTTATCACACTTGATTTATAGTTATTAAAATTATGAATTTTATTTTTTATAATTAATTAATTTATTATTTAATTGTGTTTAGTATTGATCCATATTGTATAGTCTCCCCATTTTACCACCATCAGACATTCAACGTTAGTTTGGATCCATTGGCGTATTGGGAGGTGAACATTAGGGCTGGTGGAACCTGGGATTAGTTACTTATTAGTGAATATGACCCATGGAATGAAAATTCTTATCCTACATTTATTTTCTTTTTTCATTATATTATGTAAAAATAGATAGGAAATTTCTAATATGTTTTTACTTGGTAAACAACTCATTTCTCAGTCTATCCAACCCATAAAAAAGACAAAACCCATGTTTCTAGTGATGTGAATGTATTTATGATATACATTATTGATGTTCATTCTTATTTTACCTTAGGATAAAGATATAATTCAATAAATTAATGATTTATGTGATTTACCTCTTTTCATTGTATTACATTGGATGATTTAACTATTTTCCCATTACGAAAATAGACAAGGATATTCATGCCTCAATTTAGGCATAGAGGATTCGAATTTCATAGGAATGGTTTATTTTATACCATGAATAATTGGTTATGTGTAATGTTTATCTGCATGCCATGTTTGTGTAAATTGTTATTATGATTATTTGTAAAACATTGTATCTTTATTTCCTAAATTCAATGATTGGGATTCTTACATACACAGAAGACTCCCAATATTATAATAATAATTAATCTATGATTTAAAGGCTCATTATAATCATGATTGATGACTGGTTATTCATGTTCCTTTGTAAACATAAAATGTTGTTTCCCCTTATATCTTGATGACTAAACCTTAATTACCCATTCATGACATGTCTCACCCATTGAATAATATTTCAATGAGATGAAATATTAGTGGTTTTGAATCTATGTGTGTTGAATTCAATTTCAGAAGTGTATGGGAATTTATAATTTTGTTTCAGTGATCCATAAAATCAAAACAATATATAAGGAGTTGTTACATTGTGATATTTAATGTAACAAAACTTTTTCCAAGTTAGGAATTTATATCTATGTAGATTCAATTTCCAAAACATAGATGATAATTTAAGATTCTTTTTTTACACATCATCATAATAAATTCATGTATTCTAAAACATTTCCTTATATAATTGTGGGTTTGTTAAATCACACTACCTACTTTCTTATCGATCTATATTCATCAATTTTTCTAAAAGGATATTTATTTTCTTACAAATTATAGGATAAAGATTTTAAGTGATGTCTTAATGATAAATAAATGTTATATTGAAAAAGTGTTTCAATATTATATTGGAATGTTGTGACTTTTCGGGGATCACATGGAGATGTTTTGGAGTTGTGAATATGGTTGTGATTTTTTTTGGGAAATTTTATTGTGAAATAGTTCATCTAGGTTTACTTTGAATTTAAATTTTATTTGTATTTTCTTTCACTATATGTTATCCACACTAGATGATTTTTCATTAATATTTATAGTCTTGGATGAATGTAATCACTTTCATTGAATTTGTATCTTTGTATTTTTAATTATTTTTTGAAATGGATAACCTATTTATTTATAAGACGTACTTGATTATAATGTATTATGACACTTAGGTATGGAGTTCCTTATACTTTTGATACTTCGGATTATCTTATTATGTTGTTCTGGATGATAGTACCAACAACCCACATTTCATATCCAAATTACCAACATGATTCTACTATGAAACTCCAAACACTAAGCCAATACACATCATCTATTCTTAAAATACCCTAGTTTGATCCCTAAACAACATCAGCCGCATCTTGAATGCCATTTCTGATGTGGTCTCAACCTTACCACATCAATTTTGAAGCAACAATACTAGAACGTCCTTCTCTAGATGAATTATACCAATAGAGCTCAATCCCACCCAACAATTCACTATCATATCCCGACCATGATGCCTTAAAACTCAAGGAATAACAAAAATGTTCAATGCCCAGACCAAAGTCTGAATCTGACTCTTAGTTCAACTCCATGGTCAGATCCCCGATTGTCCCATTTAACCATAATTTTCCACTCATGAGCATTAACACATATATGATCCATATAACCCTCAAGTCACACCACCACTCTTTTCTTTGTGAATACATCAAAGAGAGGTCTAGGAATTCAATCCACACAAGGTTCGTAGTACCTCAAAACCTAGTCACCCAAGTAAATTCATCATACATTTCCATGAACACCACCACTTATCATGCCTCAAGACTACCATCCATCAAGTGGATCTTGTCACTCCAAATTAACAATGTGTTGAGTTTTGAAAGTATTAGAAGGGTTTCCCTAAACATTATTTATAATAGATTTATTCAATATTAGAGTTTTATATGAAGAATCTATAGAGAACTTAGGTTGGGGTTAATCCAAATTAACAATGTGTTTTAGTTTTCATGGTAATGTAGTTACCACATTGTTAGCACACTGTTTCTCTTTACCAAAGAAACTTCCCCTATCCCAAACACTAAGGGTTCATATCTAACTTAGAGGCTCATCTTTATTATATTATGTTTCTTTAATCTTATACTATCGTATATATGAATCTATTTATCTATTTAGTAGTAACTATGTGTTTTAATTTTTTTTATTATTGTGTAGGCACATTGTGATATACATAGATTAACGTTGGATCACATTACTGAGGAACACACCTCAGTATGTTAAGGGTTTGAATGAGTTTTTATATTTTTCAATTTCTAATCAATCCGTTGAAGTGAGAATAAATTTTCCATTTCCTAAATGTAAATTTAGAACAATGTTGAAGAGAGATGAGGTTTACGAACATTTAATACTGAAGCAATTCCATGATCAATATTTGTGTTGGATTTGGCATGGAGAATCAAACATTACAGAAAGATTGAGCATTGATATTAATCCGCAGAATGAGGTCCCAAGTTTGTCGACAATGGAAAATGAAATGAAAAAAATAATAAATGATGCATTCGGCATTCCACGACACCACTATCAGCATCAAATCATATCAGAAAAACCAAAAGAGGGTGCTACAAATTGCAACGTGAAAAGTGATGTTTTTGAGACTGTAACGCAGGCAGATCATGATTATCACATATCATTGGATCCTCCTCTTGATTCTGTGTAGCCAAATGTAAGAGAAAACTTCACTGAGAAAAATGTGTTTCATGATTTAGTTGATGATGGAAATGAAGAGTTGTATTGTGGGTGTTTGAAATATTCAAAACATTCATTCCTGCTGAAGTTGTATCACATCAAATATCATTGTGGAATTACAAATAAGGCAATGTCAATGATATTGGAATTTAATCGTGATGCATTTCCTAAAGAAAAAATCCCAGAATCTTTTTATGATATGAAAAAAGTTGTTAACATGCTTGGTCTGAATTATAAAAAAATACATACATGTCCCAATGATTGTATTCTTTATTGGGGAGAGGATTCAAGTAGACAGAATTTCAAGAAATGTTATTCTTCTAGATGGCAGGAAAAGGGTGACGTTGGATGTCTGAATGAACATAATTTCATGGAGAAGAAGAAAAGGAGCACACCTACAAAGGTTTTGCGTTACTTTCCTTTGAAGCATCAATTGCAAAGATTATTCATGTCATCAAAAACCGCCAAACACATGAAGTGGCATTCTGTAGATAGAAATAATTATGGGTTAATGAGACATGCACAAGATTCTCAATCTTAGAAGACATTTGATTCATCACATCTCGATTTCTTAGCTGATCCTAGGAATGTTCAACTGGGATTGGCTACCGATGGATTCAACCCATTTGGGACTTTGTGTACCAATTATAGCATTTGGCCTGTTGTTTTGATCCCTTATAATTTGCCTCCATGGATGTGTATGCAACAAACATTTTTTTCCTTTCGATGATTATTCCTGGAAAACAAATTCTTGGAAATGATATTGATGTATACTTGCAGCCTTTGATTGACGAATTGCAGGAGTTATGGAGCAACGATGTTGAGACATTTGATGCTTCTTCTAATACAATGTTCAAAATGCATGCTGCTTTAATGTGGACCATTAGTGACTTCCCTGGGCTTGGGAATTTATCTGGTTGTAACACTTACATGGGTTTGGCTTGTCCTGTTTGTAACTTTGATTTTGAGACCAAACGGATACCTCACAGTAGAAAATGGTGCTTCTTGGGTCATCGAAGATTTCTCGATGCATCTCATAGATTTCGGCTGAACAGATCAAAATTTAATGGTTCCATTGATCGTAGACCACCTCCAAAGTTTATAAATGGTTTTGAAATATTGAAACAGCTTTAAAATGTTGAAACAGAATTTGGGAAGGTTCATCATTTGAATGATAGTAGAAAACGGGTCTGAAGTACATCATTAAGCCAAGCTGGAATGCAACAATGGAAGAAAAAAAGTATATCCTCTAAACTTTCGTATTGGGAATTTAATTTTTTGCGGCATAATCATGATGTGATGCATATTGAGAAGAATGTTTGTGACAATTTTATTTTCACATTGCATAATGAGCATGGAAAGCTGAAGGATCATCTCAATGCTCATAAAGACATACAAGAAATGAACATAAAACGCGATCTCTGGCCAGATGAGAATGAAAAGTATCCTCCGGTAATTTTTTCAATGAAAAATATGGATAAAGATACATTCCTCTGAATGTTAATGAATGTTAAGGTATCTGATGGGTATTCAAGTAACACCTCGAGGTGTGTTGACTTGATGAATCGTAGGTTACATGGATTGAAAAGTCACGATTCACATATTTTGTTACAACAGTTACTACCATTGCCATTGCGTACATTATTACCTGAAAAAATTACTCCTGTTGTACTGCAGTTCTGCACATTTTTCAGAAAACAATGTTAGAAATGTCTACATCCATTTTATCTTGACAACCTCAAGAAGAGGTTTGTATTAACCCTTTGTTCAATGGATATGATCTTTCCTCCATCATTTTTTACTGTAATGATGCGTTTAACTGTGAATTTGGTTGAGGAAGATAAATGAGGAGGCCCCGTTCATTATCGATGGATGTATCCAATTAAGAGGTACTTTATTTATATGTTTTCCAGTTAGGTAAACAGTTTTTGGAACTTAATTAAATGAATAATAATGTTTATTTTATTTCACATATATCTTGGATATTTGAAATCATACGTGAGAAATAAATCTCAACCAGTAGGCTCAATTATTGAAGGCTATTTGGCTGAGGAGTGTCTTAGCTTTTGTTCTCGATACATGGATGATATTGAGACAATATTTAATCGAGTTGGACATGTTGACGACACATCGAATCAATCTCAAATACATCAAAAATCCAAAATATTTCCTGCTATTGGCCGATCAGTTAGGAGGACCTCAAATGTGACACTGACTGAATTGGAATTATTACAGGCACATAGATATTTGTTGCTGAATAGTGACATTACAAATCCATTTATTGAAGAGTTGAGGATACAAACAAAGAGACAAATGAGAGGCTGAACATGAAATGAGAAAGATATAACGAAAGCTGTTAATAAAGAGCTTGTAGAATGGTTTGCACGACGTATAAGTTCATAAATATTTCAATAAATACGAATATTAGTTTGACACATACATTTTGTGAATCTAATAAAGTATATTTATTTTTTCAGTTCATGAATATTGATACTCGAGTAGAGGTGTCAGATGATTTGATGTTTCTTGTTAGAGGTCCTCTAAAAGAAGCTAGAATGTTCGACACTTATAATGTGAATGACTTTAGATTTCGTACAGTCGATCGAGAAGTGGGTTTGAAAACACAGAATAGTGGTATATTTACATTTGATGAATGGAATACTATGGAATGTTGTATGATATTATTGAATTTAACTAGCACATAAATTTTTTGGATGTTTATTTAAATTCAAATGGGTCGATATTATCAGAGGTGTTAAAAGAGATTCCTTGCAATTTACTTCTGTGAACTTCTCTCACTTGATGGATGTTGGTGATCGTGAACTTCATGATCCATATATCTTAGCATCGCAATAAAAAAATTGGATATTATGTGAATGATGTTTCTGATGATGGGTGGAGTGTAGTTTCTCGTGTAATACAAACAGATTTGTATGATATGGGTGATGAAGTGGAAAATTTTACCTCTGAAATTGAATTTAATCAGCAACAGGAATCAGAATTAGTTTTCAATCATGATATTGAAAATATTATTCTAGCAAGGATGAATGAAGTGGATGAAGCAATGGAGCATGAAACCGACATGATTGAAGGGGAAAATGATTGTATGTACAATTATTTATTTATTCAGCAACCACTTGTTTCATTTCTGCAGTCATTCATTATCATTGTTATGTATATTTTGTTTGTTAGTACTGGGCATCTATTATCATTTTTAATTTTTTTTCTTCATAATTTTTTTTGAAATATATATTCTGAACTTAATTTTATTTTATTAAATGACAGGAATGCCAATGAAGAATCAGTATATTGTTTCATCTAGTTCCACGATATATGGTAATCCATCTATCTCCCTCCCCACGACATCTGAGATGCCAGGTGCCAACCCCCCTGCACCATCTCTCACACCATCTGTGGATGTCCCAGTAGAGGGTGAGTCGTCGACTCCCCTTTCCGGAGGCTCAGCAGTCGGGCAGTGACGTGCTCCTTCCAGTTCATCCCAGACACACTGGAGTGTCACTATCATAGGTACAAATTTTAATTAAATAAATTTATTTCATTTTGTTTATACTAATTATTTTCTCATTGAACATGACAAAAATGCAACCGTGGAGAAAAATATAAAAAGTGCAGATGTTGGGAATCTGAATGGCGGGAAGATTGTTGTGCCATTTGATTCTTATGGGGTCCCTACGCATGATGCTGCAAGGTTACATGGCCAGATTCTAGGCCAGCTTGCAGCGGAGCCCATTTCCCTTCCCATTTCATATGACGATTAGAGACATATGCCTTCAAGATAGAAAAATGAAGTGTTTGATTCTCAAATAAAGGTAAATTTATTACATTATGGTTTAATTGGATGTCATGTTACTAATATGATCGAAATTAATTTCTGTATACAGATGTTCTTCCACTCTAATATTGATGATATGATAGCATAGATGTGGAAATTGAAAAATCTAGGTAAGAATTGGAAAGATTTAAAATGGAGATTATGGTATGGTGTCAATGATACTTTGTTGACCACACAATAAATTTATGAGAAGCTACCCAGTGGGGTACCGAAAGAGAAGTGGAAAGTGTTTGTTGAAAGACATGATGATCAGAATCGGATGTTATAGAAATATATATTATTATATTATCCATATTTTACGTTTATACATGTATATGGAAAGGAAATGAAATTCAATACATCAGTATTAAATTTCCTTTTATTTATTTCAGGATCTCTCAAGAAAAAATGTATCAAACCGGGATAAGCAATTCATCCCGCACACTACGGGCTCAAAAAGTTTTTCTAGAAGATGAAAGACATTGGTAATCTTTTAATTAGTTTAAATATTTATAAGAAAATATTATCTATTTAATATATTGAATTGTTGATTTATCTTTTCTTAATGCAGTCACAGAGTTTAGGGCATGAAGAATCCATGTTTGAACTGTGGTTGGATGTTCACAATAAATCAGATGGAAGTTTTTTTAATGAGCATGCTAAAGAAGTTAGGGTATGAAGTCAATTTTTCATCATAATAACTTATTATCAGTTTTTATTGTGTTAATATATATTGATATTTGATTTATAGGTAAAAATTAAAGAGCTATGGGATGCCAATACTGCGCAGTCCAACTCAGTCTCCCCGGATGACCCGGTTGTCAACGTCCTTGGGAAGGAGCATGCTGGGAGAGTGCGCGGGATGGGTTTGGGAACCGTAACATCTGATATTTTTAGTAGGCCATCGGGGATAGCAGCTTCATCTACTCTGGAATTTAGTCAGCCTATACCCGTAGATGATAAGAATGAGATTGTTTCATTACGAAGCACAGTTCACCAGTAGGGGGAGCATATATATCCATTGGAGAAATAGTTGATTAAAATACGTCAGCAGATGAGTAGATATGCCCCCGGTGGTAGTGCATCGACTGGTGGTATGCAGGTAAATCACAAAAAATCAAAATCATTTAGTTTTATATCTTTCATTGGTTTAAAGATTTAATATAAATATACAATTGTATTTAATTTTCAATATAATTTTCATACAGGTGACAGCACAAATTGGAGATGAAGGTGGAGAGGGTGATGATGCATCATCAGACCCTCAGTAGTTGTATTTTTGATTTGTAATATGAAAATAGTTGGTTTGTATATGTAACATTTTTGGCACATTGTTTCCACCACACATTTTTATGTCCTAAAATTTCCTTGATTTCTCATTTTCCTTTTATGCATTTCATTGATTTATGATTTTTCTTTTTATGTATTGATTTCTCGAGTGTGGTATACATCATCTAGGAATAAATAGTTTGACTAGCCTACTAAGAACTTCTTCAAGGGTCATATATTATTATTTTTATGTGTTTGGTTATGACTACTTTATTACTCATGGTTATGAGGAATGAGAACATGGGGGAACACTCTTTAAAGAAGAATAAACCAAAAAAATGTAGTAAACTAGTTAATAGTAAATTAGAAGAAAAAAGTGAGTCGCCTGTACTTTATGGATTTTCATGATATTACTATGCATTGAATCTTATTGATTGACAATTGATGATATGGATTACTTCTTGTTTTTATCATTTAAGAAACTCTCGACCATTATAATAAGTTAAATTTTTAAAGATGGTAGAATAATTAATGACTAATGGTGAACGAATGGGGAGTATTCTGATGTGGGACTCGAAAATACACAATAATAAAACTAGGTTTAACCGTTTTTAATTTTAATGAAAGACAGTGTGGGAAGGTCTAATATACAATCATGTTTGCCCTAGCCAGATCAAGATTTTCTTGCACTGTATTGTGGTTTTCTCTCATAAGTTGTTTTTTAAATATGTTTTCTGTTTATATATATTGTTTCCAAGCTGCATGAAGCTGATGGGCGTTTGGAAGAACTAAGAGAGATGGTCATTCAGTAGTGCAGGTTCTCTCGCTTCCCTCTTTGACATGAGTTGTTTCAGTGATGATTTTGTGTTGGTTTTTTTATAGAAAAATAAAATATGAATGTTATTGTCTTATTCTATCTTTCTATTCCTTTCATCAATGGATAAAAACCAATTAAATTTAAAGGGAATACCTTTTGCAAAATCCTCTTTGCAGGGACTGCAAGAGGATTGATGCTCTCTTTTGAGGCTTATATACTATGTATCTCTATGTTTATGGAAATGTTTTTAGTTCATGAATGATTAGAGATTTTAATGTGTTTGGTGTCATGAGTAAATTAGGATTTTAATTTTAAAAAATGAAAATATCATTCAACGTATTATCATTTTGTGTTTTCTCTCATATACTGATCAGACCTTTCCGCTTTCATTGAATCAATATATGATGATGTATACAAGGGAGGGACAGGATCATATACTGCTCAATATAGTTTCAGGTATGATATGTGTATTCTATCTATTCTTACATATACATATCAATATAGTTTTGATACTTCCATTTCTTATTTTATAATTCAACTGGGACATATACATATCACTATAGTTTTGATACTTCTATTTCTTATTTTATAATTCAATTGGGACTTAGAGGTACTCTTAGACCCCTTAGAATGTATTTAACTACTAGAGAATCATATTGGGGGTGATCAACTCCTCAAATGAATTCTCTTGTAGTGTGATTTTTCTATAGGGAATTATAGGTTCTATATGTGTTTCTATAAGGAATTATAGGTTCTATATATGTTTTCATATGTTGATTATAGTGGTATAAGTTAATGTTTTCCATAAAGTTATATGTTTTATAATAGTAAATTAGTTGACTGAATGTGATATAGGATTCATCATATCATATTTTACCACTAAATATTATAGTTGGGTTTGGTTTTATAGAAAATTAAAATCCTCCTATCATACTGTGTTATTTTATAGGAAGGAAAACTATTAAGAAATTGATTATGGGTTAGCGATGATTTCAACCAAAAGGTTTACTATCAGTTGGGAGAAATGCCTTCCAAGGGATGTGATTTTTAATTAATTAATGTGGGATTCTAACAAATAGAATAATTCTAGATTGTGTGAGAATATCATTGAAATAATGATGATAGTTTGGGGAGATCCTAACTGAGACATTCATTTTTGATTGGATGATATTCTATGTGATCAATTTATTTTTTTAGAAGAGATTTAAACCATGTTATTGTTCCCTATTAATAGAGTTGGTGAATATATTTGGAATTGAATGTTGTTCATGAATTTATATGTTTTAGATGTTTCATAGAATATGATCTAATGATTTTCTAGAAGTAAATTGAATATCCACGAATTGTTGAATAATAGGAAGTCTTTCTTGAGGTCTTTTTTGAAAGTGGATAAGACACCTGTATGCTCCATTATATAAGATATTTTTTGAATGATGTTTATGAGGATATTATGAAGATGAAAATGGATGTTATAATTTTTAAGTCATGTCATACTTTTAAAACATGGTTATATTCCTAATAAATTGGCTGATGAAATATTCTTAAGATATTGATATAGAGACTAGTGTGTTTCCAGGTGTGTGCTGCTTGGTAGTGGTCTGGAAGGGAGTGGTTGGGGCTTCCATGTGTTTTAAAAAGTGGGCAATCTATATAATAATTTTTTGGATTTCATTACCCTTATTTGTGTTCACTGCTTAGAATATATGGAATTATTTTAGGGTTTAGTGGTAAGGTATGGTATTTAGTATTTTAGGGATTTCTGTCTTAACTGATTGTATGTTATTATCCTTATTTGTGTCACTGATTTTGGCATTGCATTGTTTTCATGGATTTTTTTGATGTATTATAATTGTTCTCTCTGTTTTATCTGGTTTGATTTGGTTTTCATGGCAGTGGGGCAGCAGAATCTAATTTTTTTCTGGGTAGCTTTTAGCGGCAATTTTAACCGCCCCGAAATGTAAGTTGGCGGCAGTTTAAACCACCGTTAAACATTAAAAACTGCAGCTAAACTTAAATTTTATTTTACGTTTATCGGTGGTTATAACCTCTGTGAAATAGTCACATCGTGGCTATCTCATCCTGCGGCGGTTCCCCTGGCTTTATCGGTGGTTTTAAAGCTGATAGATTTGAGTTTATTCGTGGCGGTTATAACCTCCGCTAAAACCGCCGCGAAATGAGATAGCTACGACGCTTTCCTTAAACCGCCGCTAAATGAAAATAACCTCCGTGAAAAGATTGGAGACGCCGTATTAGGCGGCAGTTTCTAGAAACAACCGCTAAACGAAATAATAACCGCCACTAAACGATGATTCTGTTGTAGCGAGACCTCTCAAATTCACACCTCATGAGTTCTAATAATTGTTTTCATTGGTTTTCATACGACTATCCAAAAATTATGTCATTGACATAGAGAGAAACATAAACCACTTTTCATTACTATCTTGATTTAGAGGTTTTGAACAAATACTCTTTTATGAAAGTAGAAATTATTTTGATATTGTTATAATCTAGAATACTATTCCATTGGTTATTTATATAAGGCATTAAAATTCTTGTTCAGTTGACATACTATTGTTTTATATTCATAAATAAGAAACCCATATAGTGTCTCAATATTAAATTCCTCTTCAAGGAAACCATTATAGAATTAATATTTTAACTCTTATTGATAAATTTTTTACCACTTATAAATTTTAATTTTAAGGAATAATAAATAGTTTTAAGCCTTGTAATGAAATGAAATACCTAATCAACATTAATTCCCTAAATAATCAGATACCCTTTTGACACAATCCATTAATTTCACTAGAACATTGTACCATATTCATTTATATTATTTATGAAAACTAACATGGTTAAGATGAAATTAATTTTACTTGGCCTTGGAAAAAATTTCCATGTACAGTTTTCCTATACTTTTTAATCCCCTCATTCATATCCTTAACCCAAATCACATCATTTCAATCCTTTAAACATGATTTTGGTTCTTTCATTGATTATAAAGATACGTTATTATTATATTTTACTCTTCTATTTTGGAACATGCCCATCTAATCTCCAATAATGTTTTTTTGGTGATTTTATACCCACCTATTAATTGATGAGAACCTATTATATTTTATATACTATCTTGAAAATCAGAGTCATCATCGTAGTACTCCTCACGACTTTTAACGCCCACTACACCATGCTAGTATTCAACGCTCTTCGATTAAGAAATTGGTTTCATTACATTAAATATATTCCCATGTGATTATTTCATTCTTCAACCATCAACCACAGCAACATAATTATTATAAATCAAATTTTCATGCATGTTATAATAAAATCTATAATATTTACACTTTATGATAGTGCAAAGAATATTTCTTCATCTCCCAATTCATAAAATTTTTGTGCACATTTATTCTATGAGAATAAAAATATATTTACCACACTCTATGAAGTGTTTGAGTATAGTTTTTTTCCATACCACATTTCATATGGAGTTCTCTATTAATTTGTATGTATTATTACTCTATTATTCATGTATACAACTTCAATAACAAATTCCCTCTATTATCATTTTGGAATATAATTTTCAATCAAAATTTTTCAAGTCATGTTGTTAATTATATAATTTCATCATTCATGCACCCAATTTGTTTGAGGTGTTCTTACATCTAATACCTGATGTTTAATTCCTTGAATTTCTATATATTTTTAATTATTTTTATTTCTAATTTTTCCCATTGTATTTTTAAAATTTATTGATCTTAACACTAAATATATTTTCATCAATATTATGATAGAGAGTGATAAACCTATATAACTTAGTCTTATGTGTGATAACAATAATCAATTAAATTTCTCTGTAGTAATATATAATCAACACAAAATACATACTTCCAGCCATTTATTTTGGAGAAGTTGGTCAAAAAACATCCACATGAAGAATCCCATGAAACAATGATTCCTTAATTTTCTTTGGCCTTTATGAATCCCAATAATATTTTTTTTCTATCATGAGTCACATTTGTACACGTGTTCATAAGTGAAATGTGGAATATCACATAACCAATTAATCATAACCAACTATTAAAAATATTTATGGATCAAATTATTATGTTGTGTATTCAATAACATATTCTCCTATTATTTGGGAAATGAAAACCATTCTTCTCAAACATGATATATATTTATCATGGTTCTTGTTCCATAGAGAATAAGTGATCCATATTTATATTTGACTATATAGTATTTTTACCTAAACCCTACTACATGTCTAACGTCACACAATTACCTAGAACTTAGAAGCATGTGAATAATCTTATAAACTAAGAGAACATCAGTTCAACTTAGATATTTTCCTCCAAACTGGGTTTTTCTGGTACCAACAATCTTATGACCCCAAAAATTTCCAAAACAAATGGTTCCATTTTTTTATACTTTAAAATAAAAATTAGGACTTTATTTCCAGCCATATGTAATGTGACTCTTCCTTCCACAATCCATGATCTTTAATTTTCCATTTCCCATTAAGAAATCTCCCCAATATTATCCTTCTATAAATTTCCTTTCATGAACAATGCCGGTGATATATAGGCCTCCATAATAGTTTACCCCAATAACACTTCTTATTTCAAGTCATAAAATACATTTGTATTCTAAAAACTTTTGGATGGGAGTCCCAACATTTTATTTCTTTATAATATATTTATTTGGATGATATTTTTTTCATTATTAATGTAAAATTCATTTCCATATTTCATAAACTTTAAATCAAAAAAAAAATATCCATTAAAAAAAATATTTATTTGAAATTATGATTTTCTATTTGGAATGATGTTTCTCCTAGATGGTTCTCTTAATAATGAATCACATATTTTAGTTATGCTCCCAATTTTCTTGAAAAAAACCTTGTAACTCTTAATGAATTAGAATTTTCTTTCAGAAATTGTTAGTTTACATTCTAGTACTGTGAAGATCAAACTTACTCTGAAGAGTTGGTGTTTTAGATTTTGAAAAAATCATATTTTTTTACATTTGAACCACTGGACTTGAGGAATATTATTTCATTGTTCCTCAATATTTCTTTTATATCAACTAGATGATGATTACTATGTATTTTATGTCATTATTAGAGGTGTCAATAATCATTCTTGACCTCTACTGATATAACACTAATTAATTAATTAATATTCCAAATCCATAATTCTATTAAATATATCATTGATACTAATATCAAAACCATTATTGATTTATATTTATTATTCATTTTTAGATTTAGTACAACTTCATTCCTTGAGTTTTTTGAACTTCCATAGATGGTTTTTTTAATTTTAGAATTCCTATTTCAATTTTATTCTTCCATTATTGAATGTATAGTTTGGAATCATATGCCACTTTTTTCTATATAATCCTTTTATCTTTAAACAACATGTTTTCAAGGGTTTACTCAAGGTATTCATGCATGCAATCCCTTCCCAAAACTCATCCATTTTCATCACCACTATAATTATTTCTTTCCATATTTTCAATAGCTATCAAATCAACATTATATTTACCTTTTTAAAATTCTTTACCTCACTTTCAACTAAACTATATTATTCTTTATAAAGAATATTTTTCCATTTTATAGACCTCCATTAAGAATTATTTGACCATTATTTTTATATCTTCTTGATTTATCTTCATTATCAGAATATTCATCATCGTTTTTGGTACATTTTTTCATAAGTAGTACCACATTTAAAAACTTGAATCATGTGAAGGGATGATTAACCTTAAATATTCCTCTTCCACTTTGGATATATGATGATAAAAATAACATAACCTAATCAAATTCATCATAATTTGGATTTTCATTGACTAATAGCTTCACCATGGAGTTAAATCCCACCTCCTGAGCAGTTTACATTATTATTGAATCATTATATTCATTTCTAAATTCATAACCCCCAAAGTGGTATGAAATATAGTAATATAATTATATTTTGATTTTTTATCTTCTAGAACAAATACTTTTTCACTGAAATGAAGAGGTAGTCTTTTAATAATCCACTTCATGATCTTTTTAACATTTAGGTCCTCATGAATACATAAGATATAGTTAAAAAATATTTAGGTGATTGAGAAAGAAATCAACCAACTCATTTTATTCATTCACATGTTTTCATACTTATTCAACTAAACATACAGTTTTTCACTATAAACCTTCGAATCTCATTTATAAGTATTTAGAATCATTTCCTAAATAACAATTAATGTTGTCAAGATATTGATTTTTTGATGATTTTAATGAAAATGTAACTTCCCAAGGAATTTATCTCTTTGCCATCAACATAAAATTTTCAACGATGTACTTCTCTTAAGGATCTAATTTTAATATTTGTAGCGATTCCATATATGGATACTACGTAAACATCATTTCCTACAGATTTGTAATAATTTTTTATACAATACATAAATTAATATAGATTAAATCCTTTAAATATTGGGACTCCTTTATTATTGAAATTCATACCCATGCCTCCAAGAGATAAGAAGTATAAACACACCCTCTGATACCACATGTTAGAAAACTATATATGGTAAAATCCTGAGAGTGGAATTGGGTTGAATTGTGGTTTCTAAGATCAGAGAAATTATTTCATAGATGCGGATCTTTTTCTATCCCCTTGAAGAACACATAAACATCTCCCGTCCTTTAACATCAATGAGATATGAAATTGTAAACAACACAATGGATTTTTACATGGTTCACCCACACTAGCATAAATCCAAGTAGCATGCACAATAATGTGCATGTGAGTCAAAATAACTAGAAGATCACTAATTTAAAAATAACATTTATAGTGGTATCAATGGCTCCCCAAGTTCACTACCACGAATGGTTGGATAAATCACTACTCTCTCTCAAAAGTAACTCCCTACTCATATTGATGAGTATTCCATCTTCTCATGAAGAATATATAAAAAAACTTATAACTTTGATTCTCTTTAAAAAATAATTCTGATTTCTATTGAGGATGAGACTTCTAATAATGTCTTCGTTTACATTCAATCTAATAGTTGATATCTCAATAAATCCTTTAGAAACTTTCTCTATAAACACTCTCCTTTTCAACCTCTTCACATTGCATAATAAATTCCTTCCAATTTTTATTTCAATCATATGACTAGGTTTAACTCTCCTTTTATTAGATTTTTCCAACTATCCCACTATATTATTGGAGATAACATGGACCACTAAAAAAATTAATGATAATGAGTTTTGATCTATAAAGCCCTTTCCATATAAACATGTTCCTGAAAGAAATGATCATCATAAGGGTTAAAGTTAACTTGTCTATGATATAGTGAAAGAATTTTCTTGGAATGGTTATACATGTTATAACATAGTATCACTTTTTTGCACATATGATTTCATAGACACCTTCACTGTGTCACAACTAACACTTCAACAATTTCCTGATGATGTGTTATCATCACTATGATATAGAGAGTTTCATCTTACCACAGCCACAAAACTAAAATCATAACATCCACTACTACACCATAATAACATATTTTTTAAATACTATATATTTTACCCCTACAATCCTACTTCAATGTGATCACTTCTACTATAGTGTATCATATTTTTAGATTAGAAAGCCCAATAAAAAATCTTCTATTTATTTCAGACACTCCACATAACAAATAATAGGTGCATCATGGAATCATTCCCTTCCAAAGATATTGTGGCATGGTCCTTTCTCTACATCATTAAAACCCAAAAAAATGTATTTCCATTGAAATACCTCAAACCAAACTTCTATACCATGGATATTTGGGTTGTGTAAAAACATGAAAACACTTCATCCTATATCCTAATTACCCCTAAAATTCCTACTGTACATAAGCATAATCATCCCTTAATCATTTAGTTGTGGATAATGAGCTCCACTCTCAGAAATATTCACACCGATTCCCTATGGATAGACTACTACCTCCACGTAGCCTCCACTGATGCGTGGAACACTTATTATCTCATTATTATATCAACCTCTGTGCATGATCACCTATTTTCCTATCGTCACCATGAAAAAAGATGGATTTTTTCCATTATCCATAATTTACTATGGTAAAACCATCAACACTGTGGTTTAGTCATAGTGAATAAATATTAAAACCATAGATGCATCATGGAATTAATATTTGAGGAAAAATTATTATTCTTTCTTACTCACCATGTCATCACACACTACACACACAAGCTTGCACATTTATTTTTTCCAAAAACATTTGATTTCTTTTCCATTATACTACTCTAAGTATCATTTATTTCCTATGTGATATAATTTTTTAGAGTATATATCAAGTAACCATGAATCATATTACCCCTCAAATTTTTAATGAAATAGAATACCTAGATCCTTTATCATATTCCTCCTTTTTAGTCTCTCACACTATGTGTTTTGAGATGGTTTCTTTTTTTAATTTACATTCTAGTTTCAAGGATTTCTAATGAGTATATTTATACTCAGCCTAATAAGGAAATTGTTTTCATATATGTTTTCTCTTTGAAGATGAAACATGTTTCAAATGTTAATTTATTTTACCTGGAGATTGTGTTTCTTGTTCGAAGCTAATTCCTGGAAATTCTTGGTGATACATAGTGGAGCATGGTGGTTCATAGTGGTGGTGGTGACTATTGTGGATTAAGATCGATCCAATAGTATAGGGAATAAGGATTATGGTTTATGTTTCATATTCTTATTAGTTATGGAGGCATATTATATATACAGTTCATTCTGTATTTAGATATATGTTATTGTAATGTATTTTAGGTGTCAAACATCTATTGTATACTATTAAAAAATTAATATATTTATTTATATTATTTTTTATTATTTCATGAATTTGATATATGTTTATACTTCTTATTGATATAATTTGAGGCCACTCATACTATGTTGAATGCCTAAATAGTAGTAGTAACTATCCATTATTTATTGGATGCGGGATTTTCTAGGTATAATTCGATTAAATTTGGACCTGGAGGGGGTTCGGTGGGTAGGGACTTACCAAAACTATTCTAATTGATATTTATAAACATATAATATTCTAAAATTCATCTATAAAAACGTGTAACTCACCACATAAACTACTAGGAGTAGAAAATGATTTTTTTAAAAAAAATTACTTATAACTGTAAGAGTTTTATAATTTACATATCATTTAATTTTGGAATATCACCAACTCTAGCCAACTAATGTGATACACATATAATATTCATTGATAAGAATAATTATTTTTGGATTACTATAAATTAATGTTTAACACTCCTTAAATCTGAAGTAGTTTTAGCAACACTATATATCAATGTATAAGAATAATCATATTCATATATTTGACTAAGAGTGTTTCTTTTATGGTTATACATAATTAAAAAAGAATTTATTTATTTTTATAGTATAGGTTTATTTATGATCCACATTAAAAAATTGTTAGCTTTTGACCAAGATTCTCATGTACAATTTCCTGAAATATATCAAAGATCCTTCTCAAGTGGAACATAATCCCATACATCTAATCCTCATAAAATTATTAAAAAACATACCTAATTATAGAATTCCTATCTACCTTTTGAAATATTATCAATTTTTAGGTCTTATATTTATATTAATAAACTCATTATTGATCTTATATTATAAAATAAAATTTTCATCATAATATATAAATCTCCATACATTTAATGCATACAAAGTTATAAGTAGTACTGTAACACCACTAACTTTAGTCACTCTGATATAGTGCTTATGTACAACATGATTATTAGATTACAGAAAAGGTTACATAGAATTGAATGTTTAATATCATTATATGGAATGTTACATTTATAAACATTAATTTACTTTATTAACATATCCTAAAAATATATAATATTATTCCTTGATGTTATAAATTGAGTTTACCATATGCAATATTCTTCTTGATTACCTAAGGGAATGAGGAAATAATAATGAAATGTGAGTATGGACACCTATTATGGGGTAACATATAAAATAAAATAAATAATAACGGAAATCATAATATTATAGAAATATAAACCTATAACAATGAATACATGAAATTATTATAATAGTCATATATTCTGATATATCTAAGGACTATATAGATAACCCATCATATGTTTGATGGGTTACAAATTATAGTTTCTTGAGGCTAGAAATTTTCCAAATAGGGAATATTTTCATCATTCTTCATTTTGGGGTATACCAAAAGTATAATTAGAAGTGGGAATTGGAACAACGATCAGATATAATTTTTGTGTTTAATGAGATGAAATTCATTAATTTTTGAGACTTTATAATTTTTTTAAAGTGAATGGATTTAAATAATTAATATTAGGTTATTCCGCCTCTACTCTAGTCTATTCAACTCTTTTCCCTCTATATCCTGTATTTTTCATTTGATTAATTATCGATCTATGGATATTGAATCCTTATAAAAATATTAAATCATTTATTTTTTTATTATGTTATCTTGATTAGAATTCAATGTTTGATTTTTGGAATGTAAAATTTGTTAGATATTATAGGTTTAAATGTATTTTAAATAATTTATTATTATATATATATATATATAATTCCTAAAGTGGTTGGAAGGAATACTAGGTAGGTTACCTTAACTATTTAATGTGTTATTATTTTTAGGTATCTGAAAATGAAAATAAATATGGTATTTTTTGAATATAAACATAATTAAACATGAAAAAATAGCTATAGTGTTCATAATTATATAAAACTATAGCAAGATGACACTATATATCTTGGAGATAGTGTCTACAATTCATTAAACTGGAATGATTACAAGGAATCAAAATCTCAATGGGCAGAGAGTTTAGTAGTCTTGGTAAACCGGACTTATACACGAGAAAAGAATACAAAAATTAAAACATAATTTTTTTTCTTCTTTATAAATAACCTTGAGATTAATAATATTATTCCAACAAATATATCGTTTCATATCTTTCTTAGTATTATTCTTGGATTCATTGGGAATGAAACATAATAATGGTGAGATAAAATTCCCAGTAAGGGTAATTTATAGTGGAATCAATAATGATTCAACATGAATAGTTATAGTAAGGTAAATAAATAAACACACATACCATGTAATAAATAATTTAATGGATGTTTTTAAATATAATTGAAAGGTAATAACTTGAAAAATAGGAAATTAAAATAACTAGATATGGAAAAATGAATTTGGTAAGTTAAGAAACTGATACTATTTCTATTTAGCCAATGAACTGAATATGAAATGTATCCATAGACATGCTAATATAAAATATCATGGATGACTAATAACTAAAACTAAAAGTTGTTAATTCTTAATTATTGGATTTCATGTCTTAGAGACATGTAAACCTATCCTCTCAATATCCATCCTCTAGATAGTTAAAAAATATGGATAGAAAACCATTTAATTTTCACAACGTATTTCCTTCATTAGAACCCATCGATGCATGTAGAAGATATATAGAGTCCAGACTCCACTCATCATTCTATGTACAAATAATTCCTCATTTTGAGAAACTGATTTAATTTATGAAATATATACCTTATAAATATATATATTGAATAATGAATATATAATTATCATTATTATCCCTAATAATTAAATACTATAAAATTATACACTATTTTTATAATGGTATATAGTTTATGAAATAGTAATATACATGAAAATAATATGTATAATTAGTGGCAAATCAATATTTGATGATAATAGGAGATTGAATATTTAATTTGGTATAAAAAGTGAATTAATAAAGTGAATATGAATAATATACTTTTCCAAATCAATAATAAACCATATAATAGAATAATAAATAAGATATCAATATAAAAATTCCCAAGTGGAGTAATATTAAAGGACTATTTTTGTTGACGAATATAAATACTATAAAAATAAATTTTAAAACCATTATTCAAGGAAATATCCTTTTGTTTTGTGAAACCTAATGAACTTTCCATGAAAATTAGTTTTTAAAACATTTGCTATAAAAATTTATCATCTAGACATGTGAAATATGTCTCAATGAAATTATACTAAGTAAATATTCACTTGTCATATGAGGTAAAACAACATTATTTTTGCACGGGAAAAAGGTTTGAAAAATGTGTTGAATGAAAAGAGAAAATAATATTCCATTAAAAAAATTTATAAAAGGAAACAATTGTAACTATTTCATTATGAAATAATTTTAAAAACTTTTATGAAAACATTTTAATATAATATCTTTATAATAAAATAGGTTCTTCAAATAAAGAGAGAAATATAGATGAGTTTTATAAAAAATATTTTTAAAACATTTTGATTACCAAATAGTCAAAAAATGGTAATAATAACTAAAAATGTTTGTGAATTTCCAGAGGAGAGAAATGAAATTTTTTATTGAAAAATGGTTATATAATTTCCTCAAACTGAAATACCATTGAATGGTCATTAATGTTATTGTTGAGTAAAATAAATTTTAGACAATTCAAAGAGTCCTATACAACTTTGAATCATTTTAATTCATAAACCTCATGAAGTAATAATTTTAAATTAAGGTTTTAAATAATATGAAGATAAATTAATTCATGATATAATATATAAAAATTTGATATAGATACCCCCACACAAAAGAAGTATGTTGTGAACTTGAAAGTTATCTCATAGATGTAAAAAGTGATATGATAGTCCATTACCTTGCGTATGATTTGTCTACCATGTGTTTATATTCATGAATAACAAACTTATGTTAATTATTTAATATTATGATAAAATTTTTCATGTTTATAATTATTTTTATTTCACTTTTTTAGTATATAGTATGAAACTAATTAATCAATAATATTTAAATTTTTTTTCCAAATTCAGATTATGTATAAAAAAACAACATTGGTCGGTCAACTATGTATGTGTGAAAGAATCACATCTCTTTGAGGGGGTGGTAGTCCACACTTCCACAAATGTTGTTACCATTTTCACACAAAATAGAATGTGAAAATATATTATTTTTAAAAGAATTAAATAAGATTAAAGACATAATAAATAACATATAAAACATATATAAATATAATTTCTATCATAATGACCATCATGTGAGGTGGTAGATGAAAAATGAATAATCATCGTTTTGTAAGGCACCAGTTCTCCGTATATAGAAATAATAGGTTTGTTAACCATTAGATTGAATTGAGTGTAAGTGTAGGTATAACCAATAAAATAAATAAATCATTCAATATTTTTGATACCTTTTTTTATAAAATCATATAATAATAAAATTTTAGTTGTTATATAATAGAAATAAAACCTAAAAACATAAGGAATGTTGTTACCTTTTAATCAGGTGACACCTTTTGGTTTTAAACAAAAGCATAATTGGATTGCCTTCTACTCAAGGGAAGGATTCTTGGATGACGGAAGAGGTTTTATGTGTTTATTTTTGAAGATAATTTTCTTATCCAAATTATCTTTATAGGTTTTAGGAATTGGGAGGATCAGAGATCCCTTCATAGTGTATGAGGAGTGTCACTCTTTTAATATTTTGACAAAGGAATTCTCCCCACATTTTCCATTTTAAAAGTCGATACAATAATGTAACCAAATTGATAGAAGATAGATTAATATCTATATATTGACTTAAAATATATCTTGTACAAGTTTTGAGGTAACTTTGGAACTTAAGATTATGGTTTAGTCCATTATTAAGCATAATTTTACCTTAATCGTTTTGATTAATTTTAATTACTTTAACTAATGTTTTTGGTAAAAAAACCATATTGAAATGAGTTGGAATTATAAATTAATATGATTCCAAATACAAAATCAATTTTTCTAAATTTTAATAATAGAATAGGTAGAAATTAATTTAAATTTAATCCCATAGATGGGACAACACTGTGGATTTTTAACCTAAAAATGTCTGAAAGATTCTTATATTTTTATAGTCAATTTCAAAGTGAAATTGATCTAAATAACAAAAATTGTATTAATTGATAAAAATATTACCTAATTAAACTTTAAAATCAATTAAAATTATAATTTAATCTTATAAATAAATTAGATGATAATGTAGTTAGGAAATATAATTCAGTAGGATTAACTATTCATTAAAAAAGAGATGTTCATAAAAATATAAAAATAATCACCTTATACTAATTATTATGTTTTTATTTAAAAAATAAGATTATTTTAAAATATTAAATCAAATATGGTGTCAAATTTCATATTTAAAATGGGTTCTCCAATAAAAGGTGGTAATATTACCTTTATAGAAATATAGGTTCTTATTTTTAAAATAGGGTTATTTCTTAACTGATTCCAATAAAAACTAATGGATAAATACAAAATATATTTGATTGAATATATAAAATATAAATTTCATTAAAATCATTCACTAATTTTAATTATATTTGTATATTAATACAAAACTCATTTGGAGGTATAAAAACAATTATACTTATTTTTATATTCAATTGGTTCTTAATTTCATTTATAATTAATTGGTAACAAATGAATTTATTTTATATTTATGTAAACTGTAAATTTTTATAAGATAGATAAAAATATTCACAACTGATAACATAATAGCTAAGTTATATCATATTATATTAAATAATATCATTTTACTAAAACATTTTTATTTTGTAAAACTCAATCTTGCATTTAACAGAAGCTATCGTAAATGTTATCTCTTGCATGTAACCTAAGAAAGCTTGGAAGGTGTCTGTAGACTATAATGCAAGATAAATTGGTTTTGTGTGCATTAAAAGCTATTGAATATATTGTAATTATTTAATATAGTAAATATATTATACTGTATCATGTTAATATATTCCCTTTTTAAACATAATGTTGTGTATCAAACATGCTATTGAAAAAAAAGTTTAACATTACAATTTAAGGGTGTTAAATTATCCCAAACATAATTAAATTTTGACTTTGAAATTTAAACTCGATCATGGTAATATATTTTTTGATATTTCTTACATTTAAACCCCACATCATAAGAAGGGTTTGTACAACATCCTTTAAAAAAGAGAGAATGGGAAGTACAAAGGTCACATTAACTAACATATATCTTGGTCAATAAGTATGATATAATTATTTGAAATTAGAGATACATACTTAGAGAAAAATTGTAAATATATATATGGATTTAATGAGATCAACATTCAAAAATAAGTGAATGAACAATATAAAGTCGATGACCTCAAAGCCATAAATCTTTTATGATTTAGAAGACCATCAGTTCAATAGAAATTATGGTATTAGGAATTTTTTTTTTCAATGTCATTTTCATAATGTTGGGTAATTATTTTACTAACCAATTCTATAATGAATTATTCTTACTTGGTTGTTTTCAAATTCATTAGAATAATAAAATACTTTATTTTTTATTTGATCAAATTCTAATTCATAGATTTAATTTCAGAAATTAATTAACAATAATTAATTTTTTTGCCTGAAGCCCCAAAGTATGCTTTTAAAGGATCATAAGTCTTATAAAAGAGTTATAAATCCAAATATTTTTCATTTACTATCTTAAAAAAACCCCTAGGGTTAATATATTAATCAATTATTCTCAAAATTAACACTATGGGTTCCCCATTAACATTTATTCATCATGTTTTTAACAAAAAATGATAAAAAAATTCTCCAGGACACTACCTAGGTTAATGGTTGGCATGAAACCCTTATTGCACATTGATTATGGGTTCTAGAACAGAATCCTTTCTAGACATTATTGGTTTTTAACCAACATATTGGTGATCCTTTTATAAGACCTAATTAATAAAATTTAGAAAAGACATATTATGCACATCTTTGAAAAAAGTTTAACTACTAAATATCCTTTTTACTACGGTTTTCAATACAACCCTAATACATAAATACTTCATCCGTTTATTTCGACATAGGCCATTCCTTGGTATAGATTTTATCCATATTATCATTTATAGGATTTCTAAATCGTGAAACCTTATCTTTATTCTAAAACACCATAGATTTATCCCAAGTTATTCACTGTCAAAATCTAATATAGTGGTTTATAATTAAAATGTGAAACATCCTACGAATATTCTGTAGGATTATCAAACCTGGTATGTAGTAAGGCCCATTTTCATGTAACTGATTACCCTAATTTAGGATTAGAAGACATTTTTTTAGATTTTACTCCTAGGTACATCTATGTCATAACCACATCCACTTGTAGTATGTTGAAATAAATTTATTTCTAGGATGACCAACATGATATCTACCTTAAGAAAATTCAAGGATGTTTTTCTATACTCATCACCAAATTATACCTTGTGGTTACATTATCTAATCGATTTTTTCCTAAATATTGTTCACAAGTTGGTTACAAAACATCAATTGATACCAATTATAGCTACTCGACCCCAGGTATCCAAGAGATGGTGTATGATATCTATTAAATTAGCATGATTACAAGAAATTAAATCCCAAAGGGCCAAGTGTTTAGTAGTCTTGGTAAAATAGACACGTATATATATGAAAAGAATAAAAAAACTCCAACATATTTTTCTCCTTCTTTTTAAATAACTTCGATAATAATATCACTATTCCATCTAGAATATCATTTCATATCTTTTTTAGTAAACTTAATGGATTCTTGTGGAATGAAACACAATATACGTTAGCTCAAATACTTGGTAAGTGTAATGTATAGATAAATAAATAAATATTCAATGATAATAGTCCATATGGAAAGGAAAATAACTGAACTCATATTTCATGTAATAACTAAACTAAGTAGAAGTGCATAAACAATATATCAAGGTTATGTCTTGAAACACATGCCATTAAAATATCTAGATATATATAAATAAATATGGAGAGGTTTGAAATTGAAACACGTTTCATTTAATCAACAAACAAGAAATGGAATGTACCCATACATATGTTGAAGAAAAATACCATGGATGAATAATAACTAAAACTAAATGAATGTAATTATTAATTATTGGAAATCATATGTTAGGCACATGAAAACCTCTACTGTAAAAATACACCCTCTAGATAGTTTGAAACTATGAATATAATCCCATTTAAGTTTCGCATCTTATTTGTATCATGTGAACCTATTAATGCATCACAGAACTATATATTTTTTTGGATCCATATATCATTGCATGTCCAACGAATTCTTTATATCAATAAATATATTTAATTAATAAATAATAGGTCTTACCAAATATATGTAGTGAATAAAGAATATAGATTTATCACTATTTACTCAAATAATCAAATAATTTCAATGTACACACGGTATAGAAAATTGTATATGGTTTATTAAATAGTAATATCCATGTTAAATTATGTAGATAATTATAGGATACTCAATGTTTGATGATCATAGAAGATTAAATATTTCATGTAGACTAAAAATGAATTAATAAAGTGAATGAGAATATTATCCTTTACCAAATCAATAATAGACCATATATAAAATGAATAAGGATGTTATAAAAACAAAAATACCAATCTAAATTATAAAAAATGGTTTTTGTTGTTTATGAATATAAATACTATAAAAATAGCTTTTAAAAACATTCTTGAGGAAAATAGTCTTTTATTTTTTAAATTTTTTTTAAAAAACATTTCTTGAAGATAAAATTTTGGAAACATTTTCTTTAAAAAGTAAACTTTTAGATATGAAAAATAATATTTTAATAATTGGTGATGAATAAATATTCACTTATCATACAATGTAAAAGAATATTTAATTTTCATGGTCAGAATGTTTGAAAAAATCCTTATCGGGAGAGAAATAAAAATATTCCTTTGGTAACATTGGTAAAATGAAAAATGGGTAAAAATTTCATTAGAAAATATTTTCAATTTTTTTTGAGAACATTTTAATAAGTCTTTGGTTTTACAGGAAACATGTTCTCAATCTAATAATGAAAATAAAGACGGGTTTTCTGAAATTAATTTTCTAAAACATTATGAGTACCAAAGAGTAGAAAAATGATACTAATACTTGAAATTTTTTCTCAATAACCATATAAGATAAATAAAATGTTTTATTAAAAAAATTTCATATAATATCCAAAAACGTAAATACCAATGAAAGATCATTAATGTTCTTATAGAATAATGTAATTGTTAAACACTTCAAAGTGTCAAATACAACTCTGAAACATTTTCAATAATAAACCTAAGAAATTTTTCATATTGATTTAAATTTTTAAATACAATTAATATATAGGAATTTATGATATAATATATAATATTCATTAGTACATACATCACAGAAAAATTGTAAGTGGTGAACATGACACTTATCTCACAGATATAAATAGTGTGATGAGAAACCCCTAACTTGCGTCCGATATGTCCTGTTTGTATTTATATTTATCAATAAAAAAACCAATGCTAATTATATAATTTCTTGAGAAAGTTTTCATGTTTATAATTAATTTTATTTCACTTTTTACTATGTTTTATACATCTATTTAAACAATCATGTTTACGTCAGTTGTTTTGACCAAACTCGTATTACATGTCAAAAAACATTGGTTTTTCATCTATAGTCAATGGGGTCACTATATAACATCACTAGAATAATGTTAATGACACAATTAATAATTTTATACATAAATTATACTTCTAAAACTAATAATTATATATGGTTATGAAAAATGATCCAATGTCACAATCATGGAGACCATAGGTCGTACAGACACGTGAGTAATGTTCACATTTATCATTGGTCATTATGGAAAGAAGGTAAGTAACTTAAATATATCCATAATAATAAATATATCCTAAATTAAAAATTATTTATTCATATATACTTATATATATTATACTTGTGATGTAAAATTAATCACATCATATTGAGGAGGTGGTAGTCCACACATCCACGAATGATGTTATTTATTTTATGTGTGTTAAAGGGTAAATGAGAAAATAATATATATTATATTTCTAGAATCATAATAATTTAATGAATATAATATAGAGTTTTTTGTCACATATTTTTACTTAAAACCATCCATTATACATTCAATGTATAGTGTAAATTAATCTCATCGCTTTAAGGGGGCGATAGTCCACATTTCCACAATCGATATTATCAGTTTTAGGGAAAATATATATTATAAAGATATGTGTTGTAAAATATTTTTTGAAGATTAAACACATAATAAATATAATATATAACAAATATAAACATATTTTCAATCATAATTGTCAACATTATAGGTGGTAAAGGAAAAATGGAAGAATCATTTTTTTCGTGAGGCAGTAGTTCACTATACACCAAAAAAGTATTTCTACTGCCCATTTCATGGAATTGTGTGTATGTTTAGGTAAATCCCTTATAATAAAAAATTAATATTATATTTTGCATATTTTTTTGTTATACAATAATTTAATAAAAATATATTAGGGTTTGGATAATGTAAACAAAACTAAAAATCGTAAGGAATTATGTTACTTCTTAATCGGGTAACTCCTTTCAGTTTGAACCGAAATATTCCTTAGATTTTCTTATTAGAAAGAAAATTGTTATAGCTTTAGGGGATATATTTTTAGAACCTATTTGGTTAGATCTTTTTTGAGCCAAATTATCTTGAGATGTATGAGGAAGTGGGGGGAGAGGAGGTCCTTTTAAAGTGGAGGAGGAGCGACACTCTTTTATTATTTTGTCAAAGGAATTATCCCAACATTTTTATATTTTATATGGATCTAATAAAGGAAAGAATTTGATTCAATAAAGGATAGGGTCGATATATGGCTGTCTAAAATCACTTCGTCAAGTTTCTAGGTCATTTTGGTCCTAAAGATTATGGTTTAGTCCCTTATTATGCCCAATTTTACTTTAAAAATTGTGATAAATTTTAATTAATTTCACTATTATTTTTTGTAATGAAATAAGTTAAAAATATTATACATTATAAATTATTAATAATCCAAATATGGAATCAATTTCTTCAAATTCAAATCACAGAAGGGGTAAAAATTAATTTAAATTTAATCTCGTGGATGGGACGTCGATGCTAGTTTATAAAGTAAAAATATCTGAAGGATTGCTCTATTTCTATAGTCAATTTCGAAGTGAGATTGATTATGATAACATTAATTGGAATAATTTATAATAATATTATCTAATTAAACATTAAAAAAATTATAATTATAATTTATCTTTATAGATAAATTATATGAAAAAAGTTTTTTTGACTAGAATTTTGTATTTTTAACTATTCATTAAAAAATGAAATTTTTCATAAATATATCAAAAATTAACTATAACATAATTATTCTGTTTCTATTTCAATGAATAAGTTTATTTTTACATATTAATTTAATTATGGTTTAAAAATTCAAATTTAAAATGGATTCACTATTAAATGGTGGTAAAATTTCTTTTATAAAAATAATGATTTATATGTGTAAAATAGGGTTTTTTCCAATCATTTTCCTATCAAACCTAATGGATAAATATGATAAATATTTTATTTAATATATAAAAATATATATTTAATTAATTTTTTAGTAATTTTATTTATTATATTCATTAAAAAATACACATTTTGAAGCTTACAAATAATGATATATTTATTTTATATCCAATTGGTTAATAATTTCATTTCGAATTAATTAGTAACCAATTAATTCATTTTATCTTTATATAAAAAATAATTTTTCATAAGTTATTTAATAATATTCCTTATCGATAACATAATATAATGGTTATATGATATTATATTAAATAATAATATTTTAACAATACAATTTTATTTGGTGAAAATCAGCCGTTTATGTAACACAAGTAGTCATAAAAGTTCTCTATTTCATGTAAGGAAAGAAATCAAGGAAATTTTCACTTTTTTTTAACACAACATAACTCAATGTTGATTACATTACAATTTATGAAGTATATTATATTTATTTAAGATAGTAAATATATTGTAAAGTATCGGGTTAATATATTTCATTTTTATAAATGGTATTTTATGTCATAAACGATATTGAATAAAAGTTGTACTTTATAATTTCACGGTGTCACAAAAAAATGAGGAACAATAACTAAATTCTATTGGTTGATAAACATGTTAAAAATTATTTCTTGTATGATGGTCCATGTGATGAAATATTCCACAAGAGATAATTTTATTTAAATAATAGATTATAAATAATTGGATTCTAGAGAAATTAAATATATACATTTACTAGACACATTACAATGTGATTAATTTTCTATAGGGTGATTATGAACTATTCATGGCATGTATTTTATTTTATCTAGTAATAAAGGATTAACTTTTCACTATGGGTATTATGTGATAATATCCCATTAATATATTATTGATAATTATTTCCATGCGTGATTATGATATTTCATTTTGTTGATATAATGTAATTCCAGAGGTCTAATTTTTCATTATACAAGATAATTATGAATTATTTATGATTTATCTATGTTTCAGGTATTCTTTATTCTATTTTATTAAAAATATATTTAGAATGTACTTATACACATGGTTCACAGATTGGTGAGATTATAAGCTTGGAGGTAATATATAATTCTACTATACACTCTGGTTGGGGATGTGTATTTTAGAATAGATCTGGGTTTTATAAATCAAAAGGGAAACAAATGGATAATATTTTTTTCATTTAGTGAAAAAATATGGGTGAATTATTTCTTAAACTCCATTTGTATCCTTTGTAATATCCCGATTCCGGAAGCCACCCAGAGGAACCCCGTACCCGGTTGGTCACATGGCTCAAGCACATTTCTCCGAATGCCAGAGGCTACTGACTAGCAGCGAGGGCCTTTGGTGTCATAATGTGGAAACTATGCCCTCATTGGAAGAGTAACACATCAGAATTAATCATCATGAAATAGAAGAAGCCGAAATAATCCATACAAGTGTAAACAATGGAATACAGAAAGTAAGAAACAATTGGAGCACATGTATAAATTATACATGATACATATGACTAGGAAAACATCCAAACAAATCACAACGATGGAAAACAAACAGTACTAAACCAAAGTACACAAGAAACAGATAACAGCTTCTCAGCATCTCAAGCCTAAGCTTGGTCCCATGCTCTCCAGATCCATAGCAAGTCAGGTACCTAAAGTCGAAGGGTGCATTCCCTTATCTATACCTCCAATAATATAATCTGTTTGGGTCAAAAAGCCTGGACCAAATAGGGTGTGAGACTAAATCCCTTTAGGAAACCACAAAAATATCTATGCCTAATAGTTTGTGAGTAAATATGGTAGGTAATAAGAAACGGTGCAGTAAACAAGAAGTACTCACCAGTAAACAATTCCACATATCAAATAAGAAGCTAATCAAGAACGGTAACCTTCTGGGAAGTACACACAACCTATCCCCTCTAGTTCAGATTTAAGAATATATAAAGACTCTCTAAGGAAGCACACATAGTCAGTTCCCCTTATAGTCAAAAGTAATTCAAAGACTCAATGAGGAAGCTCACACGATCAATTACCATTATAGTCTAAAGTAATTCAAAGGCTCTCTGAGGAAGCTCACATGGTCAATTACCCTTACATTCTAAAGTAATTCAAAGACTCTCTAAGGAAGCTCACATGGTCAATTCCCTTATAGTCTAAATTAATTCAAAGAATCTCTGAGGAAGCTCACATGGTCAATTCCACTTATAGTATAAATAAGTCAAGGAATCTCTAAGGAAGCTCACTTGGTCAATTCCCCTTATAGCCCCAAGTGGTCCTAGGCTCTCAACGAAAGATCACTCGGTCAATTACCCTTATAGCCCAAAGTGGTTCCAAGACTCTCTGAGGAATCTCACTCAGTCAATTCCCCTTGTATTCTAAAGTAATTCACAGACTCTCTGAGGAAGATCACACGAACAATTACCCTTATAGTCTACTACACCAGGCTCTCATAGCCCTGTGTAGGTCAAAGAGCACAGCAAAGAAAAAATGGACAAGGTAAATCCCAAGAACTACTTGGTTAATTAGTCTACAACATATCGAGCATATCAGATAATAATAAAAACTCCATACTACTGTAATAAGAATATTAAGAACATCAAGGAAGCCTAACAGGCCAACATGACCAAAAATTCATACACATAACAATCATGGGAAACACATAAAATGCATAACAATCAACCCTATTCATATCTGAATAACCTCTACTCAGACATACTAGCGTGGAAGGAAATCAGCATGGGTAAAATGGTAATCACACAATACCCCTTTCAAGGGTATTGGTCCAAATTGCACATATTTCTCAAATACATTCAATAGAATGGCATGATACACCTACCTTTATGGTTCCGGTGAAATTGACCCACAAACAACCACAACCCAATCTGGGAAAACACTTCACGAAAACCAATCTATATCTCCTTACATGTCATCCAAAAGCCTTAAAATCAACACCATAGGAAACCCCAACACTATATCTACATGAAATAGATGTAGATCTAGAAAACCGAGATAGAGGGAAGAGAAGACCTATAGAAAACCAAAGAGAAACCAAGAGGAGAGACTTACCTGAAAAGAATCGAATTCAATCAAAAAATAATCCCCTTCGATTTTCATCCAAAACTAGTGGTAGAGAACCTTTATCCTTTGAGAACCGGAAATACTGAGTGAGGCTCGAGTGGAAGAGAGTTTTGAGTGAAATGAGGCACCCTTGAGGGAGCCCGGATTAAAAACCCCTATTTTTATGTGGTCGAACAGTTAGTACGCACGGTTTGGAAAAACATGTGATAACCGTGTGCATGCCACTGTCTCAAGAAGAGGGTCCTCACGGTTGCCTCACACTATTTGAAAAACCATGCGCAGGACGTACGAAGCCTACTGTCTCCCCCTGCACAGTTTCCTGGAGTACTCGTATGGTTTCCCCTAACCGTTCTCAAACCGTTCTCCCTAAGAAAATACTCCAAACTTATTAAAAACAATTCCAAACTCTCCCAACCTCTTCCCATCTCAATTCATGAAATTTAAACACATAATAAGTCAATCGGATGAACTCATGAAGTACAAGACGTGTACTTTGAAAACTTCCAGAAATTCCACTTTTTTCTAAAAAATGACCAGAAAATGAATACGTACCTGAAAAAGAAGATCCAGGTACTTACAAACTTCCTCTATTAAAGAAATAAATCACTGAATTTTCCTAGAAAGGTGGAGTAGAAGAATAATCCCTGAAATGCTTTGGCCACTACGATCGTACATCTTCCTCCCTCTCCCAAATCTAATCCTGTACTCGCCCATGATGCCATAGCACTCATAACAGAGAAATAGACCGGCCACAGATAACCTTCGTACTTTAATCAACAATCCGGATAGGATTCTCCTCTAACGATGCATCCACTTCTAACTCAACCTCCTCAAGTTGGAAGACATGAGATAGGTCTGAGAAGTTACATCTAAGCTGAGAAACATGTAAGAAGTCATGCATAGCCCAATACCTCTAAGGCAACAACATCTGATAGGAAACTGAACCAACTCTCTCCAAAACCTCAAATGGTCCAACGTACCTAGATGAAAGCTTACACTGTCTTCTTATCCTCTTCTTCCCCAGCCTCGGTGTGACACGCTGAAAACCCAGATCCCCGACCTCAAACTTTAGAGGTCATCTCCGTTCATTAGCATAAGACTTCTATCAAGATTGTGTAGTAGTTGTCCTCTTCCGAATCAACCCTCTCAAATATGTGGTCTCTTGAACAGTACGAGGTCCCCGCATAGTTTCCTCTGCTGCCTCCTGCCAACATAAGGGTGATCTGCAAGACCTACCATAAAAAGCCTCATACTGTGCAATCTGAATAGTCTCTTGAATAGTATTTTTGTAGGAAATCTCCACAAGAGTTATGTGATTATCCCAAGAAACTTCAAAATCTAAAATGCATGCTCGGAGCATGTCCTCAAGAACCTAAATCAAATGCTCAGACTAGTCATCTATCTGGGGATGGTAAGCTATACTCAAAAGTACCTGTGTACCCAAAGCCTTCTGAATCCCCTACAAGATCCGAGAAGTAAAATGTATATCTCTGTTTGAAATAATGGAGTGTGGAACTGCATGATGATGTACAATCTCATGGATGTATAGCCATCCCAGCTCATCAACACTGAATATCTCTTTGATAGGAAAGAGTTGAGAAACCTTCATGAGTCTGTCAATGACAACCCAAACTACATGATTCCCCTACGGTGACCTCAGTAAACCTATCATGAAATCCATCACGCCATCGTTCCACATCCACTTAGGAATGGGTAACTACAGTAAAAGCCCTGCTGGTCGCTGATGCTCTGCCTTCACTTACTGACAGGTGGAACACTTCATGACAAAACCAGTAATATCTGCCTTTATACCTGGCCACCAATACTGACGGTGTATATCACGATACATCTTGGTGACACAAGGATGAACTGCCCAAACTGAGAAATGAACGTCCTGCATCAGCTCCTCCTGTATGTCTACTGGAACCCATACGCACCCCCGAAAATACAATATCTCATCCTTGCCTATGGTCCATCCCAGAATAGGGTCCTCTCTGGACATGCTCTCCTATAGGACCAGGCCTCTTGAATCTGATAGCTTCCTCATTCGCACTCGATCAAGAAGAGTAGAGGTAGCAACCACAGAAGAAAGAAAATTCTTCTCTTGTATTCCGTGCACCTCCAAATGCATCTTAGAGAATAGTGCCATAAGTTTCCACTCACTGATAGACTCATGAACTGCCTATATCTGAGTCATACTGCTAAATGAATTATCTACTATGGTGCCTTTCCTAGGCATATAATCAAGATCAATGTCAAAGGACTGAAGGTACTCAACCCAACTTGCCGTCTCAAATTCAGATCAGACTGAGTGAAGATTTAAATGAGACTCTTGTGGTCGGTGAAAAACACAAAATGTTCTTCTAGAAGATAATTCCTCAAACAGTGCAAGGCATGGACAACTGCAGCCAACTCGAGATCGTGTGTCGGGTAATTACTCTCATGTGGCCTCAACTGCCGAGACCTATACGCAACAACTCCTTCTCCCTGCATAAGCACAGCTTCCAACCCCATACCTGAAGCATCACAGTACAGAGTATAGCTCTTGAAAAACACAATAAATACTAGTATAGGAACTGAAGTCATCCTCCCTTTCAGCTCTTGAAATGCTGACTCACAATAATCTGACCACAAGAACATCGCACCCTTCTTAGTCAGACTCATCAGTGGTGCTACTAAGCATGGAATGTCATGAATGAATCATCTGTCATATCCAGCCAGCCCTAGAAATATTTGTACCTAAAAGAGATTCTTCAATTGATCCCATGAATCTACTTCTCTCAGTTTCTCTAGGTCTACTGATACTCCTGTCTCTGAGATAACATGACCCAAAAAGTGAATATGGTCCATCCAAAAGTGGAATTTTGAGAGCTTTGTATATAACTGATGCTCCCTCAGTGTACTCAAAGAATATCAAGATGCGTGGCATGGTCATTTTGAGTTTGAGAGTACACCAAGATATAATCCACAAGGACCACCCTGAATGAATCCAATTACTTATGAAACATTCAGTTCATCAGTGCCAGGAAAACTCCAGGCACGTTCGTGAGACCGAATGACATAACCATATACCTGTATAGACCATACCTTCTCTAAATGGATGTGAGAGGTATATTTTATGGTCTAACATGAAACTGATGGTAACCAGATCTCAAGTCAATCTTCGAGAACAACCGAAATCCTCGATTCTCATAAAAAAGATCATCAATCCTCAGCAAGGGATACTGGTTCTTGACCATCAACTGGTTCATCTTCTGATAATCCACACAAAGCCCGAGGGTACCATTTTACTTCTTCAAAAACAGTACAAGCAAACCCCAAGAATAAGTACCAGGTTAGATGAAAACCTTTACCTGCAACTCCTATAACTACTTCTTGAGCTACTATAACTCTAGTGTAGCCATATTGTAAGGAGGAATGGACATCGGTGCCGCTCATAGTACAAGCTCAATAGAATATTCTACCTCATACTCCAGAGGAAAACCTGAAAAGTTTTCTTGGATGACATCTCTAAAACGATCCGACACTAGAAGAATGTATAACTGTGAAGTCCCCTGGTCATCCAGATATAGACTAGAAATATTTGATGTAATTATTCCAAACCCAGGATGCTTTGGTCCCACTCTGCTCACCTGGACGTCCCATTTTCCATTATGAAGAAACAATCTTCCCTATAATGATATGAAACTCACCCTACAACGATAGAAATTGATGAATACTTGTAAGAGAACCACACAGTCCATTTCGAGAATGAAATCATAGTCTGTCATCTTTAGGACATAGAGGTCCCATAGAAAGTGACACCCACCAACCTTAAGAAGGCACTTATTGAAATGACGTACAATAGATATTCCTGTCCCCAGCAGAGTGTCTAGAGTCAAGATATCAACATAAGAAAATATGCATATCTAACGTCTCTCCACAACAACAACATATATAAAGCTCTGTGAAGCCCCCATGTCAAAAAGAGATGAAGATAAAACTAAGGAAAATAGAATCGTACCTCTAACTGTAGAGGGACTGGGATACTGCTCATGTTGGGTCTGCTCTATTGAAAATGTCTAGCCTATACCGCATCCCTGTGACCCTTCTTGACCACTCTGAGCTAATCCACCCTATTGTCGCTGGTAGCCTGGTGATTGACCACCACGACCACGACCTCCACCCCGGTCTGAACGACCGTATGAACTCAAATTCCCAGATTGGTGAGAAACTGGAGATGCTGCTCCCGAACACAGGATCACAAATGAACCCCTGTCTCTAGCTGCCGGTGAAAAGATCTGACAAAACCACTGAAGGTGACTCATCTTTACACATGATCGACACTCCACTGGGTCCCTCGGACAAAGTGGCCTCGTATTCCTGCTATTCCTGAACTATTATTACACCACATGGATAATAGAATTTGCATCCTGCCTACTCTGATCTCATTGAAGATCGTCACTTTGGATTCTACCCATGACTATACAACATTCAAGTTTTAAAAAACAAGACTACACTGCGTGTATAAACCCTACACGGCGTGTTCCCTAAATTCTATCAAATGTGCATGTACTACTGCCAACCTAGGTCGTGTAACACCACAAACACATGATGTGTTGTCTAAAAACATGACGTGTACTTGAATAATATTCCCCTTCTCGAGTCCTTCTACATGGTTAAGCCACATAACTCTCCTATGAAAAGACTTCACGACATGTTCAAGAGAAACACGACGTGTACTAGACAAGCTTCACTGACATGTGTTGTTAGGGACATGGTTGGATTCACGGCTCACAGTACATGGCGTGTTCCATATGGACATGGAGTTTTTTAGAAAGATTTTTCCAATTCATTTTGTTCATTACACAATCAGGTACACGAGTTACACCACATGGTGTGTTCCAGAGGGACACGACTTGTAATATGGGTTTTTCCGGATAGCAAGCCTCAGAAACTACTCTGGAATCCAGAAAAACACTGAAATGAACATTAAAAGTTCCAAATTCTGATCCGTGAGGGCCCATACTCCCCGTGAATCAAATCGTGGATTTTTATAAATATTATAACAAGGAATGTGATGCAATGATCCCCCAAATTCTAGTCCATGAGGGCCCATAACACCTCAAGAGCCAAAGATTGGTATTCATTTAAACAAAACCATACACAAATAATAAACAATCAAGATGCATGTATTTTATCAAGGCATCTATCTCAACAGAATCCATATTCTACACAACACCTATCACAACAACATGTAATTTCTAATGCACCCTATATGGCATGACAAGAATGCATAAAACGTGATCTCTATCAAGTGCCTATATGATGCATGAAATGGAATACCCTCATCTTATTGGGTTGTGATAGAAATAGAATCTAAATAACATCAACAACAGTAGCACAAATCATGTGAATCACTCAAGGTGAAATCAAATAAACTGTAATAATTGCAAAACCAAAAAAATTGCAATTAAACGAGGTATATTGGCTTTTCCCTATACACGGGCTAGCAACCCCTAGGAACAACTTATTACCATGTACCAATTCCATCATATCCCTGGATATAGTCTCCAAATAGTAATTCAAGAAGAAAACAGTTCCTTTAATACCACTTTGTAATGTCCCAGTTCTGGAAGCCACCCCGAGGCACCCCATACCCGGTTGGTGACATGGCCTCAAGTGCATTTCCCCAAATGCTAGAGGCTTCTGACTAGTAGTGAAGGCCTTGGGTGTGATAATGGAGAATCTATGCCCTCGTAGGCATAGTAACACAACAAAAGTAATCATCATGAAACAGAGGAAGCAGTAATAATCAATACAAGAGTATACAATTGAAGACTGAAAGTAAGAAGCAACTGAAGCACATATATAAATGATGCATGATACATATGTCTAGGAAAGTAGACAAACAAATCACAATACTGGAAAACAAATAGTACTATACCAAAGTGAAAAAGAAACAGATAACAGCTCCTCACCATCACAATCCTAAGCTTGGTCCGATGCTCTCTAGCTCCACAACAAGTCAGGTACCTGAAGTTGATGGGCGCATGCCTTTATCTGTACCTGTAGCAATATAATCTATTTGGGCTCAAAAGTATGGCCCAAAAAGGGTGTGAGACTAAATCCAAGTAGGGAACCGCCCAATGATCTGTGTGTAACAGTCATTGAGTAAATGTGGAAGGTAATAGGCAAAGGTGCAGTAATCAAGAAGTACTCAGCAATAAACAATTCCACAAATCAAATAAGCAGCTAATCAAGAACGGTAACCCTCTGGGAGGTACAGACAACCTATCCCCTCTGGTTCAGATTTAAGAATATACAATGTCTCTCTGAGGAAGCACTCACAGAAAATTCCCCTTAAAGTCAAAATTAATTAAAAGAATCTTTGAGGAAGCTCACACAGTCAATTCCCATTATATTCTAATGTAATTCAAAGACTCTCTGAGGAATCTCACACGGTCAATTCCCCTTATTGTCTAAAGTAAATCAAGGACCCTCTAAGAAATCTCACACAGTGAATTACCCTTATAGTCTAATTTAATTCATATACTCTCTGAGGAAGATCACACGGTTAATTCCCCTTATAGTCTAAAGTAGTCAAGAACTCTCTGGGGAAGCTCACTCGGTCAATTCCCCTTATATCCCAAAGTGGTCCTAGGCTCTCTAAGGAAGCTCACTTGGTTAATTCCCCTTTATAACCCAAAGTGGTTACAAGACTCTCCGAGGAATCCCACTCTGTCAATTCCCCTTATAGTGTAAAGTAATTTGAAGAATCTCTGATGAAGCTCACATGGTCAATTCATCTTATAGTCAACAACACGAGGTTCTAACAGCCCTATGTAGGTCAAAAAGCATAGAAAAGAAAAAATGGCAATGTTAAACCTCAATAACTACTTGGCTAATCAGTCTACAACATATCAACGATTTCAGATAATAATAAACACTCCATCATGTTATCATAGGAATGGAAAGAAAATCAAGCAAGCCTAATAGGCCAACAAGACCAAACGGTCGTACACAAAACAAGCATGGGAAACACATCCATTGCATATCAATCAACCAAATCGATATCTGAGTAACCTCTACTCAGGAATACTAGCATGGAAAGAAATAAACAAGGGTAAAACGGTAAACATTAAATTCCTTGTTAAAGGGTATTGGTTAAAATTGCACATATTTCTCAAGGAATTTCAATGGAAAGCCAAAAACACCTACCTTTAGGGTTCTCGCAAAATCATCCCACAAACAACCGCACCCCAATCCGGGAAAAGGCTTCACAAAAACTGCTCTATATCTCCTTCCATGTCATCCAAAATACCTAAAATCAACACCCAAGGCAACCACAACAATAGATATACATGAAAAAAATGTCAAAATAGAAAACTGGAGGAGAGGGAAGAGAATACCTAGAGAAAACCAAAGAGAAACCAAGAGAAGAGACTTACCTGAGAAGAACCAACTTCAATCAAACAAGAAACCCCTTCCATTTTCATTCAATACAAGTTATAGATCACCTTCAACCTTTGAGAACCTAAAATATCAAGTGACTCTTGAGTGGGAGAGAGTTTGAGTGAAATGAGGCACCCTCATGGGAGCCCTGATTAAAAAAATATATTTTTAAGTGGCATCACGGTTAGTAAACACAGTTTGTAAAATCCTACACTAACCATGGACACGCCACTGCCTCCAGAGGAGAGGTCTGCACGATTTCCTCGCATGGTTCGGCAAACCATGCGCAGGCCATGCGAAGCCTACTGTCTCCTCTTACACGGTTTTCGGGAGAACTCACACAGTTTCCCCTAACTGTGCTCAAACCGCGATCCCTAAGAAAAGCCTCCAAAATTATTCAAAACCATTCTAAACTCTCTCAAACTCTTCCCAACTAAATCCATGCACTATAATCACATAAGAAGGAAACCAGACCAACTCCTAAAGTACATGGAATGTACATTGAAAATTTCCATAATTTCCTATTTTTTCTAAAAAATGACCAGAAAATGAAAACATACCTGAAAAAGAAGATCCGGGTTCTTACATCCTTATATGGTATTTTTTAGTCATTCCATATATTCCTGGATTAATTTTTCAGAGACGTTTCAATCATTTTTTTCACATGAAATTACTATAGAGGGGATTCCAATTCATTATACTCTAAGAGTAATAATATGAGTAAATGTGATATTTGAATTTTGTTTAATTATATAGGTTAGAGATACTCTATAATGTCACAAGTATTTCCTAATGGATATAGTATTATGTTTTTCCTCCCTCTGGTTTATAGTGAGATACGTTTTTTTGGTGTGTATTTTCTCTCATAAGATTTATATATAATATCCGACGTGTAAGATAATTATTTTTCAAAAAATTGGGATTGATGTTTTTTGTTTTATGTTGATGTATGTATATTATAGAGGGTGTATTTAATTTATAAACACTAGAACAATTATACACATTTACACCACCAATGAGTAAATAAGGTAATTGGGTATTTACTACTAAGTGTTTTAAACTAAAAATTATACATAGATCTTACTAGTATATGTGAAGAACTTATATTTATTTATTCATATAAGGATATTCTAATTATAGTTTTATAATATTCACTATTGGATTGATATTAGAGATTGAGGTCATGTTTGAATGTGAGGTTAAGTCCCATTTTGATTGATTGGGGGTTTTCTCATTATTTTTTCTATTTCATGTTATATTATCATATTGTACATCATTGTTTTATATATTACTTATGATATCATATATTTATATATTTTATATTTTATTTATTTATTTATAGAATAAAATTATTTTAAATTTTATATTGAGCATAGTAATGCTATGAATGATCTTGATATTTTTCATTGAATACTCTTTGTTCATGAGTAATTGTTGTTATCCATTTTGATTTATTAATGGTTTATTATTATTTATTTTATTTTAAAATAAAATATCTAGTTTAATGATAGTTTTTGAACATCAATTATAGTCTAAAACCTTTCATGGTCATGAGAGAAAATGTAGGGCCTTAAGGTATCTCTTGTTTAGGAACCTTATTCAAACTCAAGTTAGTGAGATTTAGGTTTGGTTAGATTTGTAATCAAAGATAATTTATGCTTATCTAAAAAAAATAAAAATTTACAAAAAAAACTACATAGATTTTTTTATGAGTAAACATCCCATTCAAAGTATCAAATATGTTTTGTGTTCTAAATATAATGAAAAAAATTCATTTTCATCACATTACTCATACAAACATGAAAAATCACATGATATGGTGAGATGAGTTGGTTTATCATTTTGGGTGGTAATTTATCATGAATTAATTATTACATGCAAATATCATATGACAAAAAGTTTTATTTTGAATAATAAAGAGCATGTAATATTACATGACATGATTAACTATGAAATAATTTAAATGTATATAATTAGTTAATTTAAAAAATAAAATCATACAAATATTTCTCATAATTTATTAGATCAATCATGACATGAGATAGTTCATTTAATGTATCATGAACTCAATGAGCTTGTTATGATTCAAATATCCATAACATTATATATAACCATTTATACACATATTTTATATTTTAAATGACCTTAAATATAAAATCTATCATTGTTATATAGATCATTTAAACCTTATTTATTTTTTATTTTTATTTATTTATCTATGTTTTTTCATTTTTAATGAATATGCATTATTTTTATAATAATTTTGTGGGGATGACATACGGTCAGTAATCAGATTGAGGGTAGTCCATAGGATATGCTAGTTACAACACTTGTATCGGTGGTTAATTTCAAATACTTATGAATGGGAAAATTGAGGTGATAATTTTTTTATGTGGAATATGTTATATGAGGTTGTGTTTTTATAGTTATAATTTTTATCTACAAGTGAATGTGATATATATATATAGTATTATCGTGCATCCTACTAATGAATACATTTTTATTTTTAATGCATAGAGATAGGGTAGTCTAATTGGGTTTTCAAATAGTTGAGATCAATTAAAACTTATTAATTGTAGAATACGGTTGAGACTCCATATAAAATGAAATAAATTATTATTTCACACCTCATTTTAGTGGTTCAATGACCAATCTTAACATTATATTCGAGTACCAAAAGTATTTAATTTTTGTTACCCTTGTTTATCATTAAGGGATCAAATGTTTTTATCATGGGTGTTCCATTATCCTTGATGATATATTCCTTGATCTGATAAATTGGTAATGGTAGGATGAATCATGGAAGGAAATAATTAGTTTATATTAATATATCGCAATTCATGTTTTCTTAATTATGTGACTATAGATTTATTATATCCCTACGCAACAACCAATCATAGTGTAATGGTGGGGGATACCCGCCATATAATGAGTGAGTGGGTTGTTGGATGTCCAAAATAATAGTTTTTCCCCTCTTAATATATGGTTTTTAGTTTTGATATTGTATATATTATTTCGTGGGTTATATACTACTAGTTTGGAGGATTTGTGATGTGGTGTCATTCTTATTATTTTTGTGTATTTTTGGGGAATGAATTGAAATATATTTGTATAAAATAAATAAATATAATATGTTTATATAATATATATATATATCTGTGTGTGTCTCTATATATTATATAATTGTGATTATTACAATATACACATATTTATTAGACTAATATAACTTCAATATTTATATTATAGAAAGTGATAGAGATATATGTCTTAGATTAATATGTATGTAATATGAGATATCATATACTGTTAACTTGATTATTCCATAAAATATTTCATCCATTTAACTAAATATCTTCCTATAAGATTTATAGAATCGAAACATATCATAATAAATATTTAAATGTGAAAGATTCATAGTTTTTTTGATAGTGAGTAATGTAATAAAAATTATTATGAAGGTTTTTAATATATCTAACATTTGAGAAATATTCAAGTAATTTAGTACTTAGAGAATACATGGTAGCCAATAAAAAATTGATCAAAATGAGAGGTATGATACATGATCTAATATTTGTTTAAAAATTTCTCTCACATAATATTCTCTATATTTTCTTCCTTATCCTTTAAAAATAAGTTTTTCTAGTTCATGGAATTAAAAAATTCAATCTAATAATTATTCTTAGTAACTGACAATAATTTTTGATACATTTAGAGGTGAAAAATAATTTCTTTTCATGAAGGTATATTCTTCATCCATTGTTAGAGATGATTTAAAAATATGAAAAGAATGTTCATTATGTTTTTATGTTATAAGTCTAATTCTCTCATGTAAATATTCATTATAAGTGAGTATTTTTAATGATATTTTGTTTTTTTGGTTAAAATATATTCTTCATAACCCTTAAGCTATATTTCATATAGGTTTGATGATACTTCAAAGGATTTCATAATTTCATGAATATTTTAATGTTTATAAAGGATTATGATATCAATGAAAATGATATATAAATTTCCATGATATGTGAAAAGAATATTTGTAATGATCATGGATGTTGATCACAATATCACATATAGTGATATGCTATATCGTTATCTGTGATACCTATTTCTCACATGTTCTAAAAAATAAAGTATCAAATCATATATGGAATACGAGATATCACAATTTTTGGTATAGTTCAAAATATGGATTTTCTTTGAAATGTAGTTAGAAATATAAATATATTTCTATTTAAAATTAATAACACTTTTAGTTATAGATATGATATATTTCACCCATGGAATCACTATAAGGGATATAGTATTTCAAATTTTTAGATATATAACAAATGAGTCCAATGATATAAGGATATAATTTCATGCAGTGGGATTATAAAAAAACTTTTCCTATATCACATGTATCGATATAGTTTATATCTTTGTTCATTATATAACAATGTCTAGTTTTTTTCATCTGAATAATGAAAATATAAAATATCAGATAATTATAATTAAAATAAAAATAAATTTAACAAATTTATTTTAATTTATTAAGGTTTCATAAGTTTAATTTTAATTAAAAATTGTTAGTAAATAATTTTTTAATTCTTATAAAAAATTTTATAAATTTTTTATAATAAATTTTAATATTAAAATCAATTATTATAGAGCATTAAATTTATAATTTTAATATCAACTATTTATGTTGAAATTATTATATTTATGTATAATGTGCTTATAATTTATTAAAAAAGATATACTTGATGATTTTATATTGAATTTATAAATTTATTTAAACTATTCCAATATTGTTTTGGTGGATGATATACAAGTTTAAATGGTTATTAAATATATTATATTTAAAATTTAAATATTTTTACATTATAAATATAAAATATTCAAAACTATTTAAAATATGAATTGTTCAGTTTTTAGAATTCAAATTATTTTATATGTTGAATTCTTTTATATTCCGTGTAAAAATAAAATATCAATTCTTAATATTTTATATATCAATATGATGTATTTATATTTATATTAAATGGAATGTTTATATTATTTTAGTATGAAATATTTATTTTTTTATATTCATACTTAATGGAACTATCATTATATTTCATAACTGAATATATGAGATTTTTATTTATTTATTTATTTCAAATATTCCTAGATATAAATTGTTTACAAAAAAATTTTATTTCAACAAATATTCACAATTTAACTATGAAAATCAAAATGAAATTTATTTTATTATTTAATTAATATATATATTGGTATTTAAAATCATGCTGAATTTTTTAATCATGCTTTATTATTCTTATGTGTATTATGGTACTTTGGTTTAGACTTCCACTCTTTTGGAGACCGTAGTTTTATAAATAAAATATGGGGTTCGCTACCTATCATAACATATATTCTCCTATGTACGATTTAAGATTCTTATGAAATAATACATTACATTAGAGAGTTTTTTTCACCATCATCATGAGATTCATATAGATATATAACAACCTTGGAAAAAATAAAATAATTTTTTTTGATATTATTTTTTTTAATTAAATTCTTAAATTCGTTATGTTAAGTAATTCTTAAAATAAATAATTTAATAAATAATTAATTTTTTGGTTATATTTAAATGATTAATTATCCAATAATAGAATTATAATTTGAATAAACTAGTTTATTTTTTCAATTTATCATGTTGAAATTAAATGATTTTTATTTTTTGGGAATTTTATGAAAAATTCATTTTCTTGGTGAATAGTAAAAAATATCGTTATTTAAAAGAAACATTATTTTTATGACATATTCAAGAAATAATTATGTTATAAAATTTAATAAATATATTATATTAAAATATAATTTTATAGTAAAATAAACTATAAATTAAAATTTATTTCTTATTAAGTATAAAAATCATAGTCAATACTAATGTAGTGCCTGTGCAGTGTTAGAAAAATCCACTTTTGTTCCATATAGATAATAATTGAGTTCTAAAAATCCATTTCATGACATTATTTTATTAATTAATATGTATAATTTACATTTTTTTAGATATATTCAAATTTTAGAGTTATATATCATTAATCTTTTCCAAATTCTTGTGCAATGCTTGCACATGGAAGTATTATCCAAATTAACAAATTAAAAAAGTTTTATTGATTACGATATGAGTAGTTATACATAATGAACGAATCGAAAAGAAAACGTTAACTTAATTTATTTATTTTTTGGATGGTATTTTTTAAAAATAAATAACTTTAATGCTTATGAAATTTTAATATATTTTTTATGGAATAAGAAGAAAAATCATGGAAATTATTTTAATTAAGGTTATAATAACTTTTCAACGAAACAAAAATTTTATTGAATATTTTTGGATGAGTAGTTTCCAATAATAATATTTTTCTAATTCTAATTTGTGTCCTTCTGAATCCAATTGCATCGCAAGAAGAACTTTAAAATATTTTTTTTAACATAATGTCAAGATGTTTAAAATATGGGGTTTAATAGATATAAATTTTTAATAGAAGGTTTTCCTAAAGTGTTATTTAATAAATTAATAGTTTTTGTGATGATAAAATATTTATCTTAATCATGGTAATTTATTTTTAATTTTTCACAAAAAAAATAAATTAATGGATTTCACATCAATGATGTATTAATTCTTAATTTAATAGAAAACTTTAAAAACTGATATTTACAATTTTAATACAAATATAGCCTCTAATAATTAAGATGATCCATTAATTATATAGATAACTATATCATGTATAAGATATAATATAATATATTTGTTTCGATTTCTAATCTGTTTTTGATGTGTTTAAATTCTTATTTATGAATAATGTAAAATTTGAAAAAATATATATTTCATAAATTTTTTTTTTAAAATTCTTTAAAAAAAACATGGAATAAAGAAAAAAATGATAATATTATTTCTAAAATGTAAAATCCATTATAATTTTATGCCTTTTGATATTACTTACCTCTATAATTTCTATATTATATTTGTAATATTTTAATAGATTCTAAATTCCCCCTCACATCAATTGTAAAAGGGACTCTTTTCTTGATGTGATATTATCATCTTAAGACTTATTACTTGACTAACATATACCAACTTTTTTTTAACCTTATCCACTTTTATATTTTCTTTTTTTTTTTGATATCAAAAATGAAAAGTTCCAAGTCCCTAAGGAGGTTCTCATGGAGAAATATTCATGTTGAAAAGTATTTTGTCTTCTCTTTTAAATTATTTATCACTTATACCTTATCCTCACCCCTATCCAATGTTTCAAGATAACTCTAGTATAATATATTTACTAATATGTTATTTTTTAATGGTATATTTATCCTCAAATCAATTATTTGTTTATTTTATTCATTGAAACAAAATCATTTTATATAGTGTTTCAATACACCACCATCATGGATGATGAGTATTCGTTTCTCAATACAACATTATTGGAAAGAATAAATTACCTTATAATTGTTTAAAATGGAATATATATATATATATATTACATGAAAATCAATAATGAATCCACCATAAAACAATGAAATGAACGCACTTGAAACAATGGAAATAAAAAATATTATTAATAAAAGGGTATAAATATTTTATTAGAAGATAATATATGTAATTAAAAATATAAATATAGTTCTTTGAAAAATTAATAACAAAATTTAATCCTTTATAAATGAGGTTGGATCTCATTTTAAGGATGTCAAACCAGAGTTCATGGAATTTCTTTTAAATCCTCAATAATTTTTATTAAAAAAATAAAAAACTAATTTTTTAATCACATGAGGCGTAATATGATTTTCCCACATTCATGAAGAACAAATATTCTAATGTCTCATTTAAAATATTAAATGTTTGTTTTCAAAGAAATTTTTTTCTTTTTAATGTGTGTGGTATTCCTTTTTATAATGTGATTTTCCTCAAGGAATGTTTTTGTGATGAAAGTATTCACATGTCGTCATTATTTTCTGGTTCATAGGTATTGTTTATTATAACAGGTGGTTATGTTATAAGACAATCATGGGTGGGTTTTTTATATCCCTCTAATTCATTTTGTATTTTTTTGGTTGACTAGAATAGTAATTCCATCTGTAAGTGCGATAGTTTCATCCTAAGTTAGCCACATGGGTTACATTATAAGATATTGGTGAGGGTTATAAACAAAATAGTAGTATTGAGGTTTAGAATCAGAAGTATGTATGGTAAAAAAAATTATTCCCCAAGTTACCTAAATGTGTTTTTATGCATTCTATGTTATATATAAAACTCATATTTTTAAAAAGTAAGTATATGTTATTTTTAAGGTTGATAATTATATCTTTCACGTGTTTATAGGTATTCATTGAAAAATGCATTATTTCTTTCATTTATCGATCTTAATTAAATTTTTGTGCTCAACACAAGTTTTAAATTATTATGTAGGGTTTAAGGTTTTATTAGAGAACAGAAGAAGTCAATATAAATGTTGTAATCATATTTCAAGAAAAGAAATCTTGTTTTAATTTTAATGATTATTTGTTATGTGAAAATGGATATTGTTTTAGTAGTATCTAAATTATATTTATGTGGGTTGTTATTTAATAACTATGAGTTAACTATATAAAACTCTAATCCTAAAAGATCTTTGTGAATGTATGAATGTGAATTCTAGTTGAATTAACTTGATTGTATAGTGTTTATAGATTGAAAATTATAGTTGGTATCAGAGCACGATTTAGATAATTTTATGTGATATAATGTTATTAAAAAGATATCATTAATGATTTTTACATAATGGTTAAGTTGAAATGATTTTTAATTTTAAGATTACCATGTTTATTAATCTATATTATGTATATTTAGAATGGTTATCCATAGAAGAAACATGGATGATGATTTATAAAGGAACTGAGATGATGATATATTTTCTAATGTGGAACCTGTATTGGTGGGAATTGTAACTGAGTTGTTTGTGATGGTAATATATCAATGAAAATAATATATAAATGGTTGTGGAATCTATTCCATAGAATAGCTATATCTACCATAAATTAACATATTGATATTAGAATATTTTATGAGTAACACTCCCCAACTTTTAGTGAATATTCTAACCTAGTGGTGGATGAAGGATGTGTTAAATCACTTTAAAAGTAACTCATGTCATGATGTGTTTAGTTAATCAAATGGTTAGTATTTATATTTATAATTTTAAAGGTTAATATGAACAGTGGTGGCCAGTGATCAATAATATAATAGAAAGAGAAGAGATTTATTCCTTGTAACATTATGGATTTAAGAATCTTTTCCTTAAAAAAATTTCTCTAAGGATATTCAAATTAGGATAGAAATTCCATTCATGGAATTGATACAAAAGGATGAAAATTTAGTGGCTATATTTGAAGAAAACTTCACTTGATAAGTATTGTACACTCCAAATCGTATTCAAGACCAAGACAATAAAATCAAGATTCTTACTTAGGTTTGAAGCTAATATGTAAAAGGGAATCAACCTCTTATGAATTCAAAAGTAAAGAGAAACTTGTTCAATCTTATTAGAGAGTTGGAATGGAGTTTTAGGACAATCACATTAACTATAAATAAAGTCAAGAGAAAATGTCTAGATGAAATGTAATTGGTAATAATCAATCCAAGAAATATGAATGTGAGAAAATGAATTTTTCAATAAATGAAAAATGTGGTAAAAAGAACCTAGGGTAAAGCCTTAACAAATATAAGAAGTGTTTTCAATTTAGAAATTTTGTGTAACACCCCATGATTTCATAGTGTGTTATTTCTTCAAAATAATTCAATAACTTGCACTACACGCAACACCGAGTTCAAGCGAACCATGACTTACCAAAAAAGCCGTTCAAAAAAGGTTATGAATAGTATTAACTAAATTTTAAACTTTATATAATCCTTATAATTTTAGAATCCATATTATGAGTTTCTTAGACATAATGTAAGAACAAATTCATCTTCAGTATTGTAGTTTTACCAACTTTTAATAGTGAACCCTTTTTAAATAAAATATTTTAAACTTTTTGAATAAATGGGGACATCAAAAAATTTAAAATAAAACATCCCAAGCTTCCACGGTACGCTTTCCTTTGAATAAAACAGTAGCGTGTGTTGTACGCAACTTCTAGTTTTAACACACACCACAACCGATCAAACTAGCCATTATGAATAGTAATACTTAATTTTTTGAAATTATATATATTTTCTATTTCAAAATGGACTTCATTTTTGGATTCGGAATATCAAATTTAGCCTAAGGTGAAATTTTGGTACTTTTCGGATAACTTTCATATTTTGATGAATAGTAAAAATTACTAAATTTTAATTAAAAACAACTTTTTTAATCGAAATAATTAATAGTGATAAATTATGGATTTGAGTGGTTTTAAAGTATATTTAGAATATATTTTTACCATTTAATATAATTTTGGTCATTGGACATAATTTTACAATTAAACCGAACATAAACAAGTGTCAATCTTTTGATAGTTATTATCTTTTAAAAACACGCTTTTTGTTTTGACAGCGGGAATTAATTTTAAATTAATTTCTTCCACTTCTGTGTTTTGAATTTAGAAAAATGGATTCCATATTTGGAATCAGGATGTTCAAATTGTGTAAATAGGTAACTTTTATTTTTAGACATTTTGAATAATTACTGCGGTAAATATTTTATTTACCATGGTTAAGGGTAAATCCAGTAAATAAGGGTTAAAAAATAATATTATAATAATACTAAATTATCCTAAAACGTGTCTTAACCCTATTGGTTGATACATGGTCTACCATGGGCATCTTTGGGTCAATTTTGGGACCCCATTGATCCACTTGTAAGTGATAATGACACTTTATTTTAATTAAGTTAAAATGAATACAAAAATGGCATAAGCTTACATCTTTTAAAATAACAATTTTTACATAGGGTTATACATGTTGGATTTTCGATTATAAATATTCATTAGAAATCTAAAAAGATTTCCTACATAATGATATTTTATTTATAATTTTTAGACATCAAATAATTTAAATTATTAATGACACAATAATGATGCAATGTTTACCTCATTAATAAATCATTTAAATAAATAAGATTATAATGATTAAAATATTATCTAAAACCTGTCCAATTATTATTGGTTGATGTTATTTAGAATATGAGTCATCTTATCTTCGACCTCAATGATTTTTGGACCATTATAAACCGAACATAATTATATTATAAAGTAATACTTTCACTCTTTCCTAAAGAGCCCCTCCTCTCCCTTATAAAAGGAGACCACTTCTACTCATTCCTCACACCTCCCAAGCCACTTGGCTCGTCCAAACTCTGCCCAAATAAGCTCCCCACATCCCTCTCCTCCTCTTTGAAGCTTACCCTTAGGCAGAAAGAATTAAAAGAAGTCCTTTGGTTCCAACCAAAGTGAGTTACCTAAATTAAAGGTAACATTTTCTCTTAAATTATTTTCAATTATTTTGCTTCTCCAACCCCCAAACTCTTTTTATTTCCTTTCTTTTGTAACAACAACAGTATCAACAATATACTAGGATGTTGTTATAAGAAGGATTAATACTACACAATCACACAACTTCATCTAATGGATGATGAACATAATGTTTCTGTGGATGGAAAACTAACGCCTCACGAAACGATGATTGTTCAAATACATCTTACCGCCTCTCATGGTGGCCATTAGGATGGAACTGTAATTAAATATGATATTAATGATATATATTTTATATATAAGCTTCTGTAATTCCATTTTATTTCATACAATTATTCGTTTCATGTTGTATATACATACGATAATTTCATTTGAGGAAGTGCGGACTACCGCCCCCTTAAAATGATATGACTAGTTCATACCACACATGGAACGTATAAAGGATGGTGTTAATGAACTTAAGTAACATATATAAAATATTTTACAGGAATAGTAATATACCTATGTATCATTTGGATTCGATTCTTTTAAAATAAAAATTAAATGGAAGTAGCATCCGTGCGTACGTACGGACTACCGTCTCCACGAACGCGATGAGATTCATTCTCCATCGTATCCATTCAAGTATAATTATCATTAGATGATTTAAAAATGATGTTTAAGGACTTGATACCATTATGGATATGAATAATATACATCCCATTAATAACGAATATGGCTCACATAACAAAGAATGAAAAGTAAAATGAACCCGTTAACACCTGAAATGACGATAATTCTAAGATATTATTAACAAATAAATGTTAAAAGATCATATATGATATCATATTAAAGTAACCGATTCTTGTATTATTCAATAAAAATTATTTCACCATTATACAGGAGGTAAACCTACCATCGACCAAGGAAAAAGTACAAAGTAAGGGATTCTCTTATCTCACTTTCAATTCCGTGAGATTTCCATTGTTCGCCACTAAATTATTGAAAGTGGTGTATTGTGTATGGCCATTTGATATATATTATCATGATTCTATTTATATTAATGTTATTCTGTAAATAATTTGGTGGTTATTAACTTTTGCCCATACGACTCAGTTGATTAATGTGGTAAGGGATTTTCTTATCTCACTTTCAACTCTGTGAGATTTCCATTGTTCGCCACTAAATTATTGAAAGTGGTGTATTGTGTACGGCCATTTGATATATATTATTGTAACAACCCGAGAATTCATGTTTTGTGTAATGATATGTTTCCCCTTTTAGTTGGACCATCTTGCTTTAAAAAAAAAATGAAAATAAACGAAAAACGTAACAACAAGCATGAATGAAACTCTCTTTTATTAAGAAACCTGACGTTTACATCTTCCCACAATCAAAATATCACTAACCGAGGATTCCAACCAAGAATCCGATTACAATGACAGGAAGATTGCTTAGAGCTATTAGGAGCCCGAGTATGCGGTAAGGATTCCGAACATCCATCACAAGGAACATAAGAATTGCAGAAGCCACCGCGACCATGCTTAGAACCAAGGGGATCATACGAACCATCCTTGCTTCTCCTTCAGCCACTTGAGGTAAGGGTCACCGAGACCTAATCCTTTTATAAGCACCGAAAATGACCGTTGGACCTCAAACGGTCATAAATCTGACCGTTGGACCTCAAACGGTCATAAATCCGACCGTTGGAATAAAATGATCCGAATGTTACATGTGTAGTTTTCTTTAATGTTTTAAATGACCTCAATGTTAATTATCCTTTGTTTTCCAAAATAAGAATTTTATTTTATGTTTTAAAAGGGAATAATTAATATTATTTTCTGCTTCCATTATTTGTTATATATATAAGTAATAGTAATACCAATGTTCGCAACATGCTTTTATAATTAATACTTTTTTTGAAAATATGTCAATGTTTTGGTTTCTTGCTATACACATTTTGTGGTATAATGTTAAAATGCTACTATCTAACAGAATAATTAACTGCTTGCAACTATAATTGGTGATCTTGAATCTTTAATTATTTTAAAATAATAATGTTATGTTGTGCTGAATGTGTAATGGTGTAACTTTTGTTAATATGAAGCGGGGTGGGATGAACTAATTAATATACACCTATATTAAATGACCCATGACGTTTTAATTAATAAAAGTTAAAAATAATTGAAGATTAAATAAGAATGGTTTAATAATAAAAATCTGAATTAGGCTTGATTAAATTATTTTTTGACAACAGAATTATTATTAAAATAATGAATATTTGAGTTTAATAAATTAATAATGACTTTATTAATAAAGCGGATCTTTTTTTTAGGAAAACCTTTAGAAACCGCGTTTTAAACCACGGTGAGTTTCCAGTCGTCCGATCATCTCTCCCTCGGATCACGGCTGTCCAATTCTTTTTATCGCGATGCATCCTCAGCCGCTTGATCGGGCCGCGTTTAATCCCAGCCGTTGATCTGTTTTTACATCCTTCTCCACGTCGCGTTTCTTCCTCCTCGCGCCGAACCAGTGGCCTGCTGCACTGTTTTTGTTTCTTTCTTTTCTTCTTCGCCGTGTAGACCCAGCAACGCCCCCTTTCCACGCGGTTGATGCCGACACTCCACCTCCCTTGAAGTCCTCCTCTTCTCCTCCTCCGTTTTGTTTTTTTTAAGCCCCGGTTGCACCGAGGATCGAGGAAAACGGCTCCTGAATTCGCCGACCTCCAGGTGACGCTCCGGCCTCCCTCCCTCCTCCTCGACGAACTGTTGCACCCCACTCTTCCTTCCCTTCGACGAGCTGGTAAGGGTCTTTTGGTTTCTTTTTTTTCAGTCTGTGTAAATACCGGGTTTGTTCCGAGTTATATATATATTTATACAAGTTATATATGTATATATATATACTCCATGTTTGTACCTTCGGGATCCTGCTGTTGCATCCTGCTCCTCCTTCTTCTCGTCGTGCTAGTAAGGGATAGTGGAGTTTTGTGTTTTTTTTTATACGCTTATATGTGTCAATATATATATATATATATATATATATATATATATATATATATTTGGATATAACATTCAATCCTTTGTTTTTGGACTCCCTAAATATGATTATTAGTTCTAAACTCATGTTTTAATGTGTCAAATACTTGAAAGGGGTTATGTGTGTTTTTGTGTTTTCTTTTACTTCAACATATAAATATGGATATACATGTTTATATAAACACAAACCCATTTGCATGTACGCACTATGTGTGTTATGTATACATACGTCCTGAGGCTATGCACCTGATTTCACTGGTTTCGATGTCTTCCTCTCCTCCTCTCCATACTGGTAAGAGTGATATTTTGAAACTCGGTTTGGGTACATGTTTGTTTTTCGTTTTATGTTATTTTATATTTTTCATATATATAAATATACATGTATTATGTTTGAAAATATAAACGAGGAAGATCAAATTTAAGTTATGTTTTTATTGCAATTAGTCTTATATATATATATACATGTTTTTCTTTTGTTTAAAACCTCTTCCAAATCAGAACTGTTCTTGTGTACATCAATTTAAGACAAGATTTGTGGGAATCCAAAGTATGAATAAAACTGAATCCCTTGACAAGTGTTAAGTTGATTTCCTTATGTGCTTTTATAAAACCCTATCTACCCCTTTTGTTAGAAAATTTATGTTCTTAAGAATATGTGAATCATGTAATGAATCAATTGAGTATTATTTTATTTAACTAAACCACTGGGACACATAGACACAATACACGGCTTCGTGTGGTACATATATACATAACTGTGGACTGATTGACAGTTTCTTTGGCAAACGAAAGTTAACATTGTTTGGTGATTGTTTTAATTCTTATCCTTTTCTAGAACTCCGAATAGTTACAAGAAATGACACTTGCCTTGTTTTGAATTTTCTAGCCCATTATGGTTCCAAAAGGAGATGTTTTAAAGATATCCATAAGCCTGGAAGTGGCCTTAGTAATAATGTAATTCTACATGACAAACCAATACATTGAGTGTTTAAGTTATTATTTCTTGTGTAATAAGCTTGTTGTTCCAGTTCTGATTCTTTATTTATGCTCATGACATAATCTGCTTCAAATTCCTTTTTTATGCTCATGACATGATCTGCTTCAAATGGTGATATGTATGAGAGACTTTGACTATGAATATATGAATGAAAACTAATGAACGTATGACCATGTCTAAATATGAGAGGGAAGTATTGGACTTATATGTTATGGACGGGTGCGCCCGGAATTATACAGCGCTCCAATGCATTGGGTAAAGGATGAGTCTCATGAGACGTTATGTGCTACAGTCTTGGCGGTTAGCCTCGGCTTGTGCTGCTATGGAAACGGGATCGGCGGTTAGCCTTGGCCCGTATTAAGTTATGTTTTATGGTCTTGACGCAAGGTCTTGACAAGGTCCGGCATTATACTTTCCCTCCACATATGAAGATTAATGGTGAACCAGGGGATGGTTCAACTAACAGGACATCCCTAACTGGGTAATTTCCCCTAGACTATGAGAAAGGAAACATGTGATAAGAACTGAAAAACATATGTTTGGTATCATAAGAACTTTACGTGTCCTTGTCTTTCTTAATGTAATGTTTTATCACTTTCTTAAATGTATGCCTTGAAATGCTCCCTTGATCATGAAACCGTACTTAACGTGACAAGAACTGTTTTCTTATGGTGAACTGTTAAATGAACTGCATTCTTCTCACGAACCATGATATGCATGTTTTCCTACCTAGCCATAGTAATTCCCTTGGAATTGAAGTAACCTTGTTTTAACTTTATGTATTGCTTACTCTGTTTATTTTGCGCACTCTGACCATGTTTACATTAAGGCTTATTGCAAGTACGTGCCTCTTTGTGCAAGTAGTTTTCAAAGAAAGTTGGATTTCATGTTTTTAATAAATGATAATGTTTTAGAAAAGTATTTGTATTCTTTTCAAAGGATTTATGTATGAAAGGATTTTTCCTAAAAATGGTTTTTTTTAAAAAAACCCCTTACTGGGCATTTTTGCTCACCCTACGTTTTGTTTAATTTTTTTCAGGTACGGTTGATATTAATGAAGCTAAACAAAAGCAGCTGGTTTCCCAGAATCCCGAGCCTCACGATCCTCTGTTGTGATGAGACATGATATTTTGTTTGCAAAGATGTAATGTAAAGAGTATCATGTCTCATTAAGCACCCCGGTATTTGGGGGTCGCTACAATTATCATGATTATATTTATATTCATGTTATTCTGTAAATCATTTTGGTGGTTATTAACTTTTTTCCATACGACTCAGTTGATTAACGTGGTAAGGAGTTTCTTATCTCACTCTTAATTTCGTGAGAATTCCATTGTTCACCACTTAATTATTACATGTGGTGTTTGTGTACTGCCCATGATTGTATTCATTGTGTAATATACATTAATTTATGGGTACTTACATAGTCATGGTATGATCCTTCTTTAATTGTTGTATGTTTCGTAAGTTACAAAATCGACAAGGGAATTTGACATTTCAATTTCCACTCATTCGGCTTTACGCATATTTCATTGATTATATTACTCAAAGATTATGTGTGGAATCACTATTCATTTGATTATGGCATAATTTCCACTCCCCTTCCTGTGGATATAAGTTTGATACACATAATAACTCATTGGTAATTCTCAAGTCATTGATATGAATTTGATAAGAGTAATTTTAACTCATTCTCCATTTGTTGAGTTAAACATCCAATTCGTTGGTATTGTTTTTACAAGAATATGTGTGAATGTCCTTTGATTGTCTTACACTGAATATTCAATCATATTTAGTGTATTTATATTTGTCACACATAATTATGTCATTGATTTATCCTTAACCTAAGGATACAACCTTTATGAGAGATTTCATCTCAATTTACATTCCATTGAGACTTCTTTGATGATATACACCAAATCACTTTTATGTGGTGTATATAATGTACTTTGACATAGAATATCATTATTCCCTTTATTCTCATGATATTACAAAGTTTTTATTACCTCAATTATTTGTATTCAAGTGTCTCTTTTGGTTAGAATCTCTAACTAAAATACAATTTTTAAATGTTTTAAAGACTTATTCATCTAAACCATTCTCATTAATGTCCATGTTTTAAAAATGGTTTTAAGGATTTATTTATATGGACATTAAAGTTTAGAAATTAAAAATCCTTTTAAAAGGATTCAAAGTGGTATGGGACCCTTTGATTCAAAAATCTATTTTTAAATGGCTTCTTGACAAATAGTGTGACTTTTAAATGTTTTCAAGAAAAGGGGGATATTTCTCTCAAATAGTTTTGATGATTATTTTCATCTATGTCAACATCCTTCATTATTCATGATTGAGGTTAATGTGATACAATACAATCTTCCATATTGTATCAAATGAGTTATATTTGACTTTGGATGTTCCATTTTTATACCATTCATGGTTTGTGGTTAAAGTATTGACATTTCGTATGCTAGTTTTAATATGAATGTTTATTTTATGCTTAAACCTATTCATACGAGGAATGCATTGGACTTAATAAGTGACGGGTGGAGCCCGCTATACCTCCTCGATGCATCGGTAGGTCTCATGAGACAAACTAGTGTCTTGGCACAAGGCCTTGGCAAAATCTTATTTGTAGTCTTGGCACGAAGCCTTGGCTATGTGGTTATGATAGTCTGGCATTATGCATTCCATCATTATGAAAGTGGTTATTGATATTGCATGTGATCATTCGTCAAGTAGAATATCCATGTGAGTAAGTAAATGGCATTATTTCATTTTACCTTTGCCATTTTATGCTGAAGTTCAAGTTTCAAAGGCTTTTGTTTTAGTTATAAATTGCCTTAAGTGTTTATGCTTATTTTTGAAAGCTTCTGCTATAATGTTATCCTTACTGTGCATCCGAGCTCACCCCTTTCAATGTTTTATTTTTTTTTCCAGGATTATGAAGAAGTAATTTATGAATGACCTACAGGGATAGTATGAGGGGATATGAAGACAAGATGTTTTTTTTATGATGTAATGTAAAAATTTATGGATGTATCTAGTTATTCGAAGGCTACTAAACTAATCGGTCTTTCGAGACTTGATCTTTCTCATGATCATGCCAATGTTATGTAATAATGCACCGACTCTGGGTAACTAGGGTCGGGGTGTTACAGTTGGTATCAGAGGAAGTTTAGTACAAACCTTGGTAGCTAGATTTAGATAAACTCTGATTAGAGCACATAGACCTAAGATGAAATTTGAGGATTAGTATAAAAGAACTTCCTAGAATTTTGGTATTGTAGAGATTTTGTGAGTTTTCCGAGCAATACATCCCTGTCTGGATACGAGCAGGTAGAGGCGGCTCTGGCACAGATGTACCTAGGGGTAAAACCCGAAAACACCGCTTTGAGCTAGACTCGAACGGGAACTGGTGCATGACAACGGGCCTTGCTACACTCTTGGTTACGACACTCCCGGGGGATATTCTTAGGATTATTTACATTTTCTTTACAAACCGATTTAAGTAATATATACATAAGATGAGAGTAAATGACCTTGGTTAATCCTAATATGTTTCAAATTGAGAATATGGTGACATTTTAATCTCTAAATGATTTTACGACTACTATTACTCACACAATGCTTTCTGGTTTTAGTCAATGGCTGGATTCCAAGGAAGTCATAGTGACATTGAGAATGATGTACAAGGTGGGAACGATGGTGGAAATGAGCAACAAAATGGAATGTTGATAGGCGTAAAAGATATCGTCTTTATGCCAAATCAGTTTTCCAAAAATATGATCAACAACATATATATTAACCAACTCCCAGACTCAACAAGGAAGAGAAAGGTGATAAATGATAAGATCTCCAGCAATGGAGACCATGGAGAAAAGAAACCACAATTTTCATCATGCAGGAATTGTGGAAAGAGACACCCAGGAAAGTGTCTCAATGGGACAACGAAATGTTTTACGTGTGGGAAGGAAGGACATAAAGTGAAGAATTGCCGAAGAAAAATGAAGAGTACTATGGAAGAATATAAAAATGGTCCCAAGAGTCCATTTACAGTCATTTGCCGTAAATGTAGGGGACCTGGCCATTACCCGAGTGAATGTCCTATTTTATAGGATATTTTCTTGCTCAAAGAAGAAGCTATGCGGAAATAAATGGTTGGAGAAAAATTTAAAAAGTATTAGCACTCCTTGTTGATGGGTTTACTTTGGAATAATTTTCTCTTGTATTTGTAACCCCTCAGTTTGCCATGTGAGAATGATATTTGAGGAATAATTGTCTCTTCTCTTGTGGATATAGGTATAAATAACCATTTGGTTTTATATGATCATTGGGGTTTGAGAAAATGATAAGTTATTATAATTTGGGATGAAAATGCAAATTATGATATAACATTTGTGGTTAAATTATGTTATTTTGAAAAATTTATCTCATTTTGGTAATATTATAGAATATAGTTTTTGAAAAAGGACAGCACGTAGACCTTGTGACAACCCGTCCCGTCGGACAAAGATGTGGGAATCGAACCCACAACCAAAGTGCGATTGGGATTTATCGCCTACCACTGGACTACGTGAAGTCCCTGGTTAGTATGACTTTTTTTTTTGTTAAATGATTTTATTGATCAATAATAAGATGATTTGGGTTCTTAGGTCTTATCAAATGAATACCCTTGGTATAGGAAAATGATTTGGTGATTAAGTGATAAATGTTATTTTGGAAGATGTTCGTTTTGTTAGGAACACTATATGCCCAAGGAAAATAGAATACAATGAGGTTTCATTTGTAGAGTAATGGTGGATTTTTATCTACATTTTTTATTGTTGATTTATAGTGATTTGGGTTATTTATGGAAATGATTAACCTATAACAGAGAATATGTGATGATGTTAATTACTTTTAAGTATGTTACTTTAAGAGTATTTGATGTCATTTGGAGATACAATGTAACATGGGAGACTACATAATCAAATTCTTCTATGTTTTGGGTTTCAATATTAGTTTGGATTATATTAAAGGATTTTAAGGACAATTGGTTATTGAATGGTATCTATTTAACTTTGGGGTATTGTTGGTTTAATTTTAGAAATTAAGATTAGTGCATATTTATCTCAATGAATATCCTTTTGGGGGATCATTAGATCATTCACTAACCATTTTGGTTTTGATTAATCTTCAAAGACAATGTAAATATATGGTTTATCCTGCATGGATCATGTGATTCTATAGAAGTTTATTCTAGCTCTTCCAGTGTGACCATGTCTTCTTGAATACTCATCGTTTAAAAAAAATTGAGTTAGTGGTGGAAATTTATTAAAGAATGAAAATCTACTTAAAATTTAAGTATATCTCATAATGTTCTTAGTCAATATCATAAATGAATTCCTCTTCCTTATGTAATGTAACTTAAAAAAAATGTTTTCCTAGATGGTACCTTAAATCATCACTAATTTATGGCTTTGGGATTGTTAGCCTTTTCATAGCCATGTTCTCTACCACTCTCCATCAGATAATTGATGGTTAGATTTCTCCTCCATATCCATATTTTCCTACATGGAACCCTAGTATGTGTTATTTTCGGTAATCTTCATACTTTCCACTCTTTATTTTAAATAGAGGCCTCATTAATTCATTTTTCGATGTGGGATTTCAACTAAGATATTTTGAAATGTCAAAAACGTGTGATCCCAATACCCTATATTTTGTTGAACCAATGGTACTTCAAATCATCATAGATTGATGAGTTTAAGGACCTCAATTTTATACTTTTTGTGATTGATGACCTCAACCACTACCTATAAATATTTACATTTTTCCTCCAATTATATGTCTCTAATTGCCACCAATGTTCTCCTAATCGAGATCATAATTTGGTGGTGACCCTTTCATTTCTCTTTTCCTCATATTAAGACTAAATTTTAGTAAACCAATTTCCGATGTGGGTTTTCCCACAAATATATTTTCTATTTTCAACCTTTTATTTTCGAAGAACAATTTCAAATTGCGAGGACGCAATTTATTGAAGGAGGGGAGAATGTAACACCCCAAGATTTCATAGTGTGTTATTTCTTCAAAATAATTCAATAACTTGCACTACACGCAACACCGAGTTCATGCGCACCATGACTTACCAAACAAGCCGTTCAAAAAAGGTTATGAATAGTATTAACTAAATTTTAAACTTTATATAATCCTTATAATTTTAGAATCCATATTTTGAGTTTCTTAGACATAATGTAAGAACAAATTCATCTTCAGTATTGTAGTTTTACCAACTTTTAATAGTGAACCCTTTTTAAATAAAATATTTTAAACTTTTTGACAAAATGGGGACATCAAAAAATTTAAAATAAAACATCCCAAGCTTCCACGGTACGCTTTCCTTTGAATAAAACAGTAGCGTGTGTTGTACGCAACTTCTAGTTTTAACACACACCACAACCGATCAAACTAGCCGTTATGAATAATAATACTTAATTTTTTGAAATTATATATATTTTCTATTTCAAAATGGACTTCATTTTTGGATTCGGAATATCAAATTTAGCCTAAGGTGAAATTTTGGTACTTTTCAGATAACTTTCATATTTTGATGAATAGTAAAAATTACTAAATTTTAATTAAAAACAACTTTTTTAATCGAAATAATTAATAGTGATAAATTATGAATTTGAGTGGTTTTAAAGTATATTTAGAATATATTTTTACCATTTAATATAATTTTGGTCATTGGACATAATTTTACAATTAAACCGAACATAAACAAGTGTCAATTTTTTGATAGTTATTATCTCTTAAAAACACGCTTTTTGTTTTGACAACGAGAATTAATTTTAAATTAATTTCTGCCACTTCTATGTTTTGAATTTAGAAAAATGGATTCCATATTTGGAATCAGGATGTTCAAATTGTGTAAATCGGTAACTTTTATTTTTAGACATTTTGAATAATTACTGCGGTAAATATTTTATTTACCATGGTTAAGGGTAAATCCGGTAAATAAGGGATAACAAATAATATTATAATAATAATAAATTATCCTAAAACATGTCTTAACCCTATTGGTTGATACATGGTCGACCATGGGCATCTTTGGGTCAATTTTGGGACCCCATTGATCCACTTGTAAGTGATAATGACACTTTATTTTAATTAAGTTAAAATGAATACAAAAATGGCATAAGCTTACATCTTTTAAAAGAACAATTTTTACATAGGGTTATACATGTTGGATTTTCGATTATAAATATTCATTAGAAAGATAAAAAGATTTCCTACATAATGATATTTTATTTATAATTTTTAGACATCAAATAATTTAAATTATTAATGACACAATAATGTTGCAATGTTTACCTCATTAATAAATCATTTAAATAAATAAGATTATAATGATTAAAATATTATCTAAAACCAGTCCAATTCTTATTGGTTGATGTTATATAGAATATGAGTCATCTTATCTTCGACCTCAATGATTTTTGGACCATTATAAACCGAATATAATTATATTATAAAGTAATACTTTCACTCTTTCCTAAAGAGCCCCTCCTCTCCCTTATAAAAGGAGACCACTTCTACTCATTCCTCACACCTCTCAAGCCACTTGGATCATCCAAACTCTGCCCAACTAAGCTCCCCACATCCCTCTCCTCCTCCTTGAAGCTTCCCCTTAGGCAGAAAGCATTTCAAGAAGTCCTTTGGTTCCAACCAAAGTGAGTTACCTAAATTAAAGGTAACATTTTCTCTTAAATTATATTCAATTATTTTGCTTCTCCAACCCCCAAACTCTTTTTATTTCCTTTCTTTTGTAACAACACCAGTATCCAAAATATACTAGGATGTTGTTATAAGAAGGATTCAAACTAAACATTCACACAACTCCATCTAATGGATGATGAACATAATGTTTCTGTGATGGCAAACTAACGCCTCACGAAACGATGATTGTTCAAATACATCTTACCGCCTCTCATGGTGGCCATTAGGATGGCACTGTAATTAAATATGATATTAATGATATATATTTTATATATAAGCTTCTATAATTCCATTTTATTTCATACAATTATTCGTTTCATGTTGTATATACATACGATAATTTCATTTGAGGAAGTGCGGACTACCGCCCCCATAAAATGATATGATTCGTTCATACCACACATGGAACGTATAAAGGATGGTGTTAATGAACTTAAGTAACATATATAAAATATTTTACTGGAATAGTAATATACCTATGTATCATTTGGATTCGATTCTTTTAAAATAAAAATTAAATGGAAGTACCATTCGTGCGTACGTACGGACTACCGTCTCCACGAACGCGATGAGATTCATTCTCCATCGTATCCATTCAAGTATAATTATCATTTGATGATTTAAAAATGATGTTTAAGGACTTGATACCATTCTGGATATGAATAATATACATCCCATTAATAACGAATATGGCTCACATAACAAAGAATGTAAAGTAAAATGAACCCATTAACACCTGAAATGACGATAAATCTAAGATATTATTAACAAATCAATGTTAAAAGATCATATATGATATCATATTAAAGTAACTGATTCTTGTATTATTCAATAACAATTATTTCACCATTATACAGGAGGTAAACCTACCATCGACCAAGGAAAAAGTACAAAGTAAGGGATTCTCTTATCTCACTTTCAATTCCGTGAGATTTCCATTGTTCGCCACTAAATTATTGAAAGTTGTGTATTGTGTATGGCCATTTGATATATATTATCATGATTCTCTTTATATTCATGTTATTCTGTAAATAATTTGGTGGTTATTAACTTTTGGCCATACGACTCAGTTGATTAATGTGGTACGGGATTTTCTTATCTCACTTTCAACTCTGTGAGATTTCCATTGTTCGCCACTAAATTATTGAAAGTGGTGTATTGTGTACGGACATTTGATATATATTATCATTATTCTATTTATATTCATGTTATTCTGTAAATCATTTTGGTGGTTATTAACTTTTTTCCATACGACTCAGTTGATCAACGTGGTAAGGAGTTTCTTATCTCACTCTTAATTTCGTGAGAATTCCATTGTTCACCACTTAATTATTACATGTGGTGTATGTGTATTGCCCATGATTGTATTCATTGTGTAATATACATTAATTTATGGGTACTTACATAGTCATGGTATGATCCTTCTTTCATAGTTGTATGTTTCGTAAGTTACCAAATCGATAAGGGAATTTGACATTTCAATTTCCACTCATTCGGCTTTACGCATATTTCATTGATTATATTACTCCAAGATTATGTGTGGAATCACTATTCATTTGATTATGTCATAATTTCCACTCCCCTTCCTGTGGATATAAGTTTGATACACATAATCACTCATTGGTAATTCTCAAGTCATTGATATGAATTTGATAAGAGTAATTTTAACTCATTCTCCATTTGTTGAGTTAAACATCCAATTCGTTGGTATTGTTTTTACAAGAATATGTGTGAATGTCCTTTGATTGTCTTACACTGAATATTCAATCATATTTAGTGTATTTATATTTGTCACACATAATTATGTCATTGATTTATCCTTAACCTAAGGATACAACCTTTATGAGAGATTTCATCTCAATTTATATTCCATTGAGACTTCTTTGATGATATACACCAAATCACTTTTATGTGGTGTATATAATGTACTTTGACATAGAATATCATGATTCCCTTTATTCTCATGATATTAAAAAGTTTTGATTACCTCAATTATTTGTATTCAAGTGTCTCTTTTGGTTAGAATCTCTAACTAAAATACCATTTTTAAATGTTTTAAAGACTTATTCATCTAAACCTTTATCATTAATGTCCATGTTTTAAAAATGGTTTTAAGGATTTATGTATATGGACATTAAAGTTTAGAAATTAAAAATCCTTTTAAAAGGTTTCAAAGTGGTATGGGACACTTTGATTCAAAAATCTATTTTTAAATGGCTTCTTGACAAATAGTGTGACTTTTAAATGTTTTCAAGAAAAGGGGGATATTTCTCTCAAATAGTTTTGATGATTTTTTTCATCTATGTCAACATCCTTCATTATTCATGATTGAGGTTAATGTGATACAATACAATCTTCCATATTGTATCAAATGAGTTATATTTGACTTTGGATGTTCCATTTTTATACCATTCATGGTTTGTGGTTAAAGTATTGACATTTCGTATACTAGTTTTAATACGAATGTTTATTTTATGCTTAAACCTATTCATATGAGGAATGAATTGGACTTAATAAGTGACGGGTGGAGCCCGCTATAGCTCCTCGATGCATCGGTAGGTCTCATGAGACAAACTAGTGTCTTGGCACAAGGCCTTGGCAAAATCTTATTTGTAGTCTTGGCACGAAGCCTTGGCTATGTGGTTATGATAGTCTGGCATTATGCATTCCATCATTATGAAAGTGGTTATTGATATTGCATGTGATCATTCGTCTAGTAGAATATCCATGTGAGTAAGTAAATGGCATTATTTCATTTTACCTTTGCCATTTTATGCTGAAGTTCAAGTTTCAAAGGCTTTTGTTTTAGTTATAAATTGCCTTAAGTGTTTATGCTTATTTATGAAAGCTTCTGCTATAATGTTATCCTTACTGAGCATCCGAGCTCACCCCTTTCAATGTTTTATTTTTTTTCCAGGATTATGAAGAAGTAATTTATGAATGACCTGCAGGGATAGTATGAGGGGATATGAAGACAAGATGTTTTTTTTATGATGTAATGTAAAAATTTATGGATGTATCTAGTTATTCCAAGGCTACTAAACTAATCGGTCTTTCGAGACTTGATCTTTCTCATGATCATGCCAATGTTATATAATAATTCACCGACTCTGGGTAACTAGGGTCGGGGCGTTACATTTTGAAAATATGGCCTGATATTGAAGTGAAAAATATCTTTGTGTTGGTATGTTTAATTCTGATATGAAAACAGAAATGTGTTTCAAATGTGGTGGGATGTGTCATTATTTACATACCTTCCCAAAGAAGTATATAAATGATGGGAAGCACTTAGAATATAAGAAGAAATGTGTTGTGAAATCCTTTGTGACTAATGAAATAGATTTTGGTCCATCTAATAAAGTGTTATCAAGTACATTATTTATTTACTCAAAATTTCTTATTGTCTTGCTTGATCTGTGGTCTACACATTCCATTCAAAAAATCATTCTAAGATTGATTGAAGATACAAAGAAGTTGTTTTTCTGAAATAGTTCGGTTTATATACTAGAATTAACCCATACCATAGATAACATATTAGGAAGAAGAGAGACTATTAAAATATAGAAATCAAATTTATCTTTCACAATGTGTTTAATAAATGGAACTATTTAGATTAATGATGTGACATTGATTAATGAATACAAGAAAGGTTTTTTTTGAAGAGTTTCTTAGTGTAAAACCTAGCCAGGATGTTGAATTTACTATTTAATTAGACCATGAGGAAAATACAATTTCAAAATACCTTTATCGAGTGGTAGAAGTGGAGCTTTTTGAATTGAAAAATCTATTGCAGGAGTCGTTTGATAAAGGTTTCATTCTTACTAGAAGTTCCCCATGGTGTTCACCTGTTTTATATTTTTTTTTAAATAAAGATGGTTTCATTAGGATTTACATTTATTATATTTATTTTAATTAAATTACTATTAATAAAATATATCTATTGACTCATATAGATGACTTCTTTGATCAAATCTATGGATCATTGTAGTTTTCCAATATTGAATTGATATCTAGGTACCATCCGATGAAGATGAAAAAGGATGAAGATCTAAAAATTAAATTTTGTAATAGATTTCAACATTATAAGTTTGTTAATATGCCCTTTGGTTTGAAAAAATCTCCTACTGTATTTATGTATCTTTTGAATAAAACATTTAGTTAATATCCATATTAGTTTTTGGTTTCTTAAACTAATAATATATTATTTTTTAGAAATGTTATTTCCATATGGAAGAAAATATGGATTGAACAAAAAACTATCAATGAAAATAAGTTATACAAAAAAAATTTTAAATGTAATTTTTTGTTAAAAAAAATATTTTCATAAGAATATTTTCAATAATGAAGTCATAGAGATTGATCCCACCAATGAAGTTATTGATGAATGTACAAGACAAAAAAATAATATTGAGCTTATAAGTTTTATTGAATTAGTAGGATATTACCTACTGTTTTTTGAAAACATTGCACGGTTTTATTTCCAACTATCTATGTTAATAAGAAAATGATTTAAATTTATCCACCCAAAATATTATGATGACAGTTTTTTGGAATTAAAAAAATGATTTTTGAATAATTATATTATTTCATTTCCATTGATAAATGGTGATTTTTTATATACGATGATCTTTCATTGAAGGGAATTTGTAGTGTTATGATAAATAATAAACAAGTAACTACATATGCTTCAAGATAATTGAAACCGTGGAATTTATGTTATCCTTTACAAGACTTCCAAATAATAACTATTTTTTCATTAAAAATTTGGATAATTCTTTTATATAGATAACAGAGTGAAATATATAGTTATCCTAAAATTTTAAAGTATATATTTACTCATAATGAATTGAACATGAGGCAAAGAAGATTCTTGTAACTGATAAAGTATTAAGATTTCATGATCACTTACCATCCAGGAAAATCAAACAAAGTGGAGGATTCCTTGAGTTGAAAACATCATGAATCATTAATCATGTTACATTTAGAAAAATACATCTGAATTGATGATTTTATGAATTTTGTCCCGTATATTGTTGGAGAATGGAATTCCTCTGTTTTTAGGTAGGTGTTAGTGAAGTCATCACTATTAGAAAGAATTAATCATGATATGAAGAAATATTGTGAGTTACTGAAAACGTTGAATTGGTTAAGAATGGAAATTTTCCAAAATTTATTGCAGATAATTATTTTGTACTGTTATTTTAGAAATGAATATGTATGCCATGTGATTCCCAGGTGAAGAAATAATTTTTATGTGAAGCTCATAGTTCTCGATTTCCAATTTATCCTAGATGTGATATGATGTATAGGGACCTTCGACAATATTACTGATGGTATGGAATTAGAATATATATTTCTAATTTAATCATGAAATGTTTTACTATTCAACCTATTAAGGAAGAGTGAAAAATAAAAAAGGGGGTGCTTCTTCCTTTTCTAGTGATAGAGTGGAAATGGAAAAATACATCCCTGAGTTTTGTTGTGAAACTACCAAAGACTTCTCATGGTAACAATGAGATTTGTTTTATTATTGATCAACTGAATAATAATAATCATTTACTTCTTATTTGAAATACTTTCCCTCTAGATCAACTTTGTCTATTTTTTATTATATATATAGTCAAGTTAAAAATATTTAATTTTCCCATTATACGTGATTATGATCCCAGGTTCACATTTATCTTTTCAAAAGGCCTTCAATTATTTTTCTGAACTAAACTAAATTTATGAAAAAATATTTATCCATAATCTGAAGAATAGTTTGTGAAAATAATTCAGACATTTGAGGTTATTATTTGAGCTTGTCTAATAGATTACAAGGGATGTTGGGATAAACATCTTTTTTTAGTGAAGTTTCCTTAAAATATCTATTTTCATTCCAGTATACAGATTGAATCAATTTAGGAGTTATATGTAATGTGGTTTCAAACACCAACATTTTTTGATAAGGTTGGGGAAAATATGATGATGGACCATAATTAGTAGAGGAAGTGGATGAGAATGTTAAGATGAGTTAGAAACATATTAGGACAACTCAGTGTATGAAAAAAAGTAATGTAGATAATATGAGTAGATACCTTTATTTTTAGGTATGTGATCATATTTTTCTTAAAATATCTCTATGGAAAGGTATTGTATGTTTTTTTAAGAAATGAAAGATATTTCCTTGGTTCATTGGAACCTTTAAAATCCTAGATAATGTTGGACCAGTTTCATGCTGAGTATCCTTGCCTCTGAGTTTATCCCAAATACATAATGGTTTTCATGTTTCGATGTTAATAAAGTATGTTCCATATTCATAGAATGTTTTGAGCTCGATGTATTTTCAGTTCGAATATAAACACTCATTTGAGGGAAATCTTATTTAGATTCTTGGCCATAGAGAAGAAATATTGTGGAATTAGTTAATTAACCAGGTTAAGGTTTTTTTATTGAAACAACATGGTTGAGAATTCAACATGGGAATCCAAAAATGATATGAGGGAGATGTATCCCCATTTTTTTAATAATTGAAAAAATTATGAGGAAAAAATTTTCAAAATGGCCGGGGGGGGATCTAATAACTCAAATTCAAATAGAGTAAGTTGTTTTCATATTACTATTAATGAATTTAACAGTGAAACTCATTATGTTATATTATTATTGAAATAAATAATTTTATTGAAATGATTTATTATATGGTTATATTTAAATTATAAATTTTAAGATTATAGAATTTTAATTTGAAAAAACTGATTTCATTTTAGAATTTATCATGTTGAAAATATCTATAAATGAATTTTTGAGAATTTTTGGAAAAAGATAATTTTTTGAGTAATGATAAATAAAATTTTTAAAAACACATTATTTTCATGGAATAATAAAGAATTAAATATGTTATAATTTTTTTTTAAAATTATTGTATTATAATATAAAAATTTTAAAAAATAATTCATAATATGAAAATTACAATTTATTTCATGATCAGTAAAAGAATCATTGTGAGTACTAACACAATGCCTTGAAAACATTTGAAATGCCTAATTTGTTCCATTATAAATAATTATTGAGTGATAAAAAGATACTATTAGAATTTTTTACTATTAAGTATATGTAATTGATGTTTTTGGGTGATATTATATAATTATATAGTTACAAAATATAAATATTATCAACTTTCTTGTGCAATGCTTGCAAAATGGAAAAAAGGCCAAAAAAACAATTTAGATAATTTATATTGACCTGGACATGAGTGAATACACTAAATTAGAGAATAAAAAATATTATATTGATCCAAACTTTTTTATCGTAGTATATAATTTTTAAAATAATTAAATTTATTTCTTATGCAACGCTGATGCAGTTCTTGTGCATGATGAATAAAAATTAGTGAAATGAGTTTAATGAAAACTACAATAATAATTAAATGAACTAAAAATTTCAACAAATATTTATTTATGAGTAATTTTCAGACATAATATTAAATTTATTTGAATCTGGGACCTTTTGTATCCACTTGAATCACTTTATTTCTTTTATAATATTATATTTTAAATAAAGCCAAGTTGGTCAGACTATGGTTTCAAATTAGTATAACATTCTATTATATTCTTTTCAAGAATAATTTTTTGACCATAAATAGTTTTTATAAATATAAAGGACTTATATTAATAAATCTAATTTATTTTTAATTTTTTTTCCAGAAATTATATCCCTAAAGGCTTGCACAGTGATGATGCAATAATTATTAATTTAATGGAAAAGTCAAATAAATGATATTAAAAATATTAAATTCAATATAATCTGTGTTAATTAAGAAGGAAAATTAAATATACATATAAGTATGAAATGCATAGGATATGGTAAATTATATTTTTTTTAATTTTTTTATTTTATTAACTTCATAGTTATTAATAGTATTAAAATTCAAAAAAAAAATATTTCATAAACAAATATTTTATTAAATTATTTGAAAATCCAAAAAATTTTGAATAAATACAAATGTGAAAATATTATGTTGAAAATTTAATCCCATTTATCTTTTTAGTTATTTGTGAAGCTGTTATCCCCATAATAGCTATATTATATTTAAATATTTTTTATAATATCAAAATTTTCCTTCATCGCAATTATAAAAAGGGAATCTTTCCTTCACTTAAAATCATAATCATGATCCTTCTTGTTCGACTATACTCTTCTAGATTCATTTATCCTCATACCATTCTATATTTTAGTTTAGCGCTTTTTACAAAAAGACCAATTCCAAGAGCCTAATTAGGTTCTCAAGGAGAAATATTCAAGTGGTAAATTCCTGCTTCTATTTTAAATTGTTTACAACTTATAACTTATCATCACCACATATCCAATATTTCATGAAAATTTATTATAATATATATATGTACTTTAATGGTATTATTTTAATCTTATATCAATCTTGAATAACTTATTTTCATCTTTTATTCTTAGAAACTCCATCGCAGTCCATTGTGGGTTAATTCTTGACCTTCATGGACAATGGGTTTTAATTTCACATAAACACATTTATTTAAAGGTTAATTCACTTATAATTATTTCAAATGACTTATATAAATATATATTGTCTCTTCTAGAGTTTTATTTCATTTTTTTAAGAAAATCCATTATTAAACGACCATGAAACCATGAAACAAATGCACTTGAAATAATAGAAATAACAAATATAATTAAAAAATGGGTTTAAATATGTTATAAGAAGATAATATAATTTATTAAAAATATTAATATAGTTCTATGATAAATTAATAACAATATTTAAACAATTATACCAGAGTTTTTAACACTTTTTATGGAAGTCAAACCTAAGGTAAGGGAGTTTCCTTAAAATCCAGTTTAATGTATTTCATTCAAAATATAAAAAGAAATTTTTTATTATATAATCCATGGGAATATTTTCACTATTTCTTGATAGAATAATAATTTGATTTCTCCTTTAAATTATAAAATGGTTATTTTCAATGGTTTTTTGTCATTTGAATATGCTCAATATTCATTCGAAATAAGTGATTTTCGTCGAGAAATTTTTTTATGAAGAAAGTATTCACATTTTTTTACTATTTTATATTTATTTGAAAGTGTTTGTTATGATTTGTGGATATGTTATAAACCAAACACAGGATGGTATGTGATAGCCCTGTAATGCATTGTGTATGTTGGATGTTGATCGTAATGGTTATTCCAAATGTAATTATGATAGTTACATCATACAGTAGCCACAAGGGTTATATTGTAATGAAAATGTGAGGGTTAAAAATCATTGGTTTTCAATTAAAGTTATAATCATAAGTATGTTGGTCAGAAAATGATCCCCCAATTTAGCTAAATGTTTTTATATAAGATATGTTTTATAGAAACCTCATGTTTTTACAAAGTATGTATATGTTACTTTTATGGGTGAGAAATTTGTCTTACATGGGTTTATAAGTATTCATATAATAATGTTTTATTTTCTTTATATTTGTGACCGCTCTTGATGATTTTGTTGAAATACCATGTTCTGAAATGTCTGGTATAGGTTTAAAGTTTTTTTATGAGAAAAAATAATCCAGGCATAATGTTGTAAATATTTTGTTGTGTAAATAAATCAAGTTATATTTTTAAAGGATGATGTATTATGAAAAAATGGATAATGTTTTTGTGGTATCAAATTTTTATGTTTATGGGTTGTTATGTATGAATTATGACCTAATCCTCTAAAAGTATAACACAAAAATATGTTTGGGAATATAAAAAATTTAATTCTAGTGTAATTATCAAAATTATGTAATGTTTAAGCTTGGTAAATTATTTAATATGTGTTAAATATTTTAATTAAAACATTTTTATGGATCCACAACTCAAATTATTAATTAAATAAAGAATTATAGTTGTAAATAGTTAAAACATGTTAATATTGTAGATAAACTTGTGATATATAAATTAAATTTGGTAGAATCTTAAATACATATAAAAAAGTGTGATATGAAATACATAGAAGATATATATATTTTTTAGATGGTGAAATAATTTTTAAATCCACTAAAAATATAAGATGTCTGATTCCTTTCAAATTGAGCACTTTCTATGACCCCAATCATCTAATATTGTGTACTCTAATAGGATTAAGTTATAATGAATTATCGTTTGTTTAATTAATTTAATAATGGTAAACCAAATTGTTTTAGGTGTCTAAATCTTATTTAAATATTGGGAAACACATGGATATGTAGCTCTAATATGATCATTTTACTTGGTCAATAGAGTTGAGATAATCGATAAGATGGGATGGGGAATATCATTGACTGCTCAACTATCTCAGAGATATATATGATAAAATCTATATGATGTTATACGTAAATTGATAAACTATGATAATAATTGAAAATAAAGTTCACATTTTAATGAAATATAGATTTTTTTCACTTTAATAAATATAATGTAAAATTTAGACATTATTTTAGAAGCTTTATTCTATAAGAGTTCATAGGAAATATTTGAAAAATAGGATTCCCATATGGTAAACGAGCTTCTTATAGATTAAAAGAAAAATAATAAGTTATCAAACTTATAATTTTGATCTATTTTTTAGAATAATAGCTAAAAACTATATATTTCTAATATTAGTATCAAAATTTTATAATATTTTTAATACTTGAGGAAGAATTTTGTTTTTTAGAGTGACCATATTCCAAGGAACCCACTCAAGAATAAAGTCAAGTTGAAAAGATTATTTATTTTAAGAGTAAATAATATTCTCTTTGGATCACTACATTGAGGCTAGTTTTTATGAATTAATTTTCATAGTAATAACATGAGAATAATAATTCCTACGTGATGTTATAAAACATAAAAAAAATTCATTCAAGAATAATATATACATGAGAGCCATAACATTTCTAATGAAATATTTCAATGTAAAATGATTGTGGGAACTTTTCTTTCAACTCATGTACTCTATATCATTGGAAACATAAATGAATTAAAGTTAATAGGGTTACCAATATGTATAGATAAGGATAAAGACATTAAATTACAATAATTTACAAATATATTTCATGAACTCAAAATCAATTATAACATGAATTAATTTTATAAAACATTAACTAATATCTTAAATATATTTATTGTATGTAAGTATTGTATGATTGGTAAAAAATTTCATGTCTTTATGATAAATTAAAAATATAAGGGTAAATTTCATGGATAGAGAAGTAATTAGAATAGTCATAGAATACTTTTCACGCAGTTATTTAAGAACAAAATGAGGTGTCAGTGAAGAATTTAAATGCTTCCACTTTAGTATGTCGACTCGTTGGAAACAAAAATATCCAATATACCCAAAAGTGTTTGTCAAAAATCATAAAAAATAAACATAATGTATTATTCCAATATTAAACAATTAATTTTTTTTTGAATTTAATATAATAAAAATTATAAATTATATATATATATATATATATTATGGTTAATAGTTAATAAATAATGTGTTTTTAATCAAGGAAATTATGAGTTTTCATATGAAAGGACTATCCTGTAATGACCAAGGTTCTAGTTTCCAATGAACTAAATAAAATTTTAACATCAATAAAATTAAACAAATATTAATTTTAATTTTATCAATTTATATTTGGTAAGATTCATTATAAAAATGTTTGGAATATTGAAAAGGATTTTTTTACATATGATGATTTTGGTAGAAAATACCTACAGTAAAATTTAGAGTGTTGTGTAATTAAGAGGTTTTTTGAATGTGATAGTTTAGTCAAATATGCCTTTTCATGATTTGTTTTAAAAATACGAATAAAATTATCTTTGAATATGATTTAATATAAATATATAGTCATTTTTTATAAGGTTAGGGATGAAGCCTCATTTTATTAGTAAAGCAAAGAAAATACCTCTTTTAACTAGGTATAGGGAGACCCATTACATAGGCCAAAGGCCAAGTGGGCTTGTAGCCCATTACATAGCCTGTAGGCCCAAATTGTTTTCCCAATTCCCATTCTATGAATATTAACCCACCTGCTATAGTACCCACACAGTTTCGCTGCTGCTACAGTGACATGTCGCCACTATAGTACCCACTGATCTATAGTACCTACCAATCTATAGTACCACCACTGCTATAGTACCTCTATAGTACTACTACAGTACCTCCACCCAATGGGTTTTAAACCCTTATTTTTCATGTATGATTACGGGGGGCTTAACACTAAGACAACCCCCATCTACCATAATATATAGTCATGTTTCATCATGCATTGGTTGAAAAAATCGTAAACTTAAATTTGGCTAATTTTAGGTTGATCTGTAATTCATGAAAATATTGTTAACTTGGATTTCAGGCCAGATTAATTTTTCTAGATGATGGAGAATTGAAGTAGTAAGCTTAATTTCATCAAAAAGTGTCAAGTGGATGCTAAATCCATTGAACAATAAAGGTTTCTACTTTTCATGTCCTTACAAAAGAACCCATGATTTTTGGAATATGACCATTAGAGGTGTGTCCATAAATAGAACTGTTGCATAACGTAAGTGGATAATGAGGTAAAACATTACATAAAATTCTATTGCGAGAGATACTAGTTTCTTTGAAGGTTGAAATATTTTTTTCAAGTTTGACCTTAATTAAAATAGTTTTTTTGAGTAATTATTCCTAGATTATATTTTTGTGATGTTCTCATTGTATATGATCTATGATTTCTTATTGTAGTAGCTATGTTTATAAATATTGTATCATGTAATTTTTTTTTTGAAAGTTAAATTTTATAAATGATCTATATAGGGGATTATAGGGTTAGGAATCACTCTATTTATGCTAGTTTGATTATGATATTATTGGGATAAGAATCTACTATCAACAATGGTGTTGAGGAATATTTTAATTGTTGATGTTGGGGTGACCAATAGTTTTGGTTGTGTAATTTCATGCTTGGAAAATGATATGTAGGTTAAATTCATTAAGTCCCTTTCTATTATGTATTAAATTAAAAAACACACTAATATAATGGTGTTATACTTTAATAATAAAATATATTGGGGTTCATGGTTTGTTAACCCATTCTCCATGTTTTGATTCAATTTTTTATTCTTACTGAAACATTTACTTGGTTTATTTATACTCTGTTTATATCTGTTTTTTATAATTATTCAACTTACACCATATTTAATTACTTTGTATTTCCATTTTATTTGAATTTATTGAATTCTGTTAATATAAATCTTTGAGTGGAATGGATGATTATATTTTTTCAATTGGACTACAATTAAACAGCCTTATATAGTTTTATCTAACTTATTTAATAATATTAATAGTGGAAATAGATGATGTCATGTACAAAATACAATTCCACCAGTTCCAGGTGAAGAAAATATTGTGGTTTCCTGGTTGTTCAGATCATCAGTTGCCAATGGTATTATACAGAGTACTATATAGTCCAAATAGTAGCTCCTATATGTCCATTGGGTACGAAGTGGTACCCCTATTTATTTTAATGTGGGGGAAAAGAGGTATTTATAAATATTAGAATTAGAGATCCACTCAAGGGTTCCACACATGGAATCCACATGATATGGACATAGTATATCCCTACCTCATTTTAAACTCTCCTTGTTCTTCTAATATTTCCACTTGATGGGTGGTTCATACTCACCCATTCAAAGTAATTAATCCCCTTAATCCTTAATTTATTCTTCCATTCATTATATTTTAATTTTATTAAGATGTGATTGGGTATTTTATGACATATTTTATTAGATAACGGTGAAATTCATCAATTATTATCAAGAACCAACCTGGGATAACCAAAATTCAGGAACCATATCTGACTCATGACATGGCCGGAGGGGTGTTCCCGATCACCATGGGCCGAAAAATGGTTCCTAAGAATCTAAGTTACAATCTTGGATGTAGTTTCCCTATAATAAAAAAAGACTATAATAGAATCCCACCAAGAATAATAGGATAACCATTCCATTAATCTAATTTTCACACATATAAAATAATAAGGTTCAAATATTAAACAATCCAAATAGTATATAGACACAAATTACAAAACTCATGATTCATATTACATAAATACACCATTATAAATTATAGAATCTAAAATAACCAACTGATATGGTATTATACATGGGAACCATAAAATACCAAACTGAACATAAAATAAAGGAATCAATCACCCTTAACCTTAGGTCAATAAAATCCCCCTTACATAGAACCATCTCTTTTATCAAACTAAAAGCTAAGACCAATCGCTATAGCTAAAAGGAACACATGATGGAATTTTAATATGCATATAGTCAAGAGAACAAAAATTCAAGTAGTTATCCAACAACCTCATGTAAGATGCCAATTTTTTCTATGAGGTTTGTAACTTTTAAATTTTTGTTTTTGACATCAATTTTATCTTTATAATTATTTTTTATCACTAAAGTAACAAAAAACTATTTTTCAAGAAATTCAAAAATCCCAAAATGCTAAATTACAGAGGAATGGGTTAGGTGCATGGTTTGATTAAAATTTGCACTGGAGGCCATATGGTTTGAAAAAAATATGTGGGGGTGCTATAGGGCTCTACAAAGGGAAGCACATGAGATGAGCATAGTTAGATAAATCAAGCTCCCAACCTTGCAATACCACTCCATGTATAGTGGAATGCACAATATTAGAACATGGTTTTTCCAAAAGTTTGGCCCAACTATTCCCCATTTAATATAAGGGAGAAATGAATGTTTTTTAGTTTGAAAATTTATATAGGCTAACCCATTTCCATTTAATTTCCCTTCAATCCCCATCTCATGAATGAGACCTCCCACCACCCTTTTCCTTAGGCTTTTAAGGATCATTACCACATGAAATCCAATTCAACTATTACTTATCTCAATGGATTTCCACTGATAATAGAATCATTCATCATCATTCATTCCTTCTATTTATTTTCTACATGGGATGATATTTTTCTATAGGCATTACACACTATTTTTTGGGTTTCTCAATTAATCTATTTTCATTTTATCTAGACTAAATAATAGGATGAAATTGGATGATCATTCCTTAACATGCATAAGGTATGTGATCTAAAACTTTTCCAGAAATACCTGGTTATTTATTCCATTTTGTCATTGTTTCACATGCCATAATCACTATTCATTTCTTTGTAAATTCAAAATACCATAAATCAAATGCTAAAATCATGTTTAAGAAATTACCTAACACCCTTAAATAGGGTTGAAGGATGTTCATCTCAACCAAAACCAACGATGAGGAGGGTTCTTTCCCTTTTCTATAGATGAACCATGTTAGGGAGATTTGAACTCAAATTTCATTATAGTGATTGAAGATGAAACTAATGTGTATTTTTAATATTTTCAAACACCATAAAATATCTTTTAATTTTCATATGAGAGGAAAAAATAGGTAATCCTTTAGTCTATGTATAATTAATGAAATAATTGAAATGAGATAAATTGGTGATGGGATTTTGAACTATTGCATGCTTTTTTATTTATATAAATCATTTTGATGATGGAAGAAACAGTTTTGATATGATTTGGGAAATATGGTGTGGAAAAAATATGGGGACTCATAGTATGGAACTAATGAGGGGGTTCATGGTATGGCATTGAGGATAAACTTTTGTACCATTGGATTCTTTGCTTTTTAATCCTTGGATCCAACATTCTTGGACTTCCTTGGAAATTATAATTAAGATTCAGTCATGTTTTTATTTATTTTTCTTTTTATGTTATCCATGGAATCCTAGAGGATTCCTTGATCATTTTCCTTGTGTCATATCTCATCTAGTTTTGCTACTTGATTTTTTGGTATAGGATGCAGTTTATTCTTACCTTTCACGAAATTTAGCTTTATTTTATGGTTTCTTTATCCAAGTGAGAATTAGTAGACTAGAAAGTTTCAATTATACATTTTTCACCTTTATTATTACTATATTTTGATTGTTCCACAACTTATATGCATATCATGAACTTGTTATAGACACCATTAGTGGTAGCATAATGAGTTTTATCTCACAACATGTTCGGGACACCATTTGGTACCTAGTTAGACTTTATTGATAATGGAAAGGATAGAATAAATTTTATGTTAGATTATTCTTGATTGTTTTAACACGAGATAATAAGAACAAATTACCAATCAACGCCTCGTGATGCTATCTAGAGATAGTATTTTGGGTATTTTTTCTTATTTTGATATACCTATATGCATTTATTATATCTTAAATTTTTCCCATTTTATTTTTTATAGTATCATGATATTATCATCTATCATATAAGGTATTTTAATGGACAAGTTATTTTATTGTGGTGTTTATTCCTATTGTTATATATGTATGATTCACCTTATACATTACGTTATTGTGTTTATTGACTACTACATTTTATCCATTATGATACTACTATGTTACTCCAATCATTAGGCAATAGTCTTTCCAATATACCATAAAATACCTTTCTTGGTAGTTAGAAACCTCTATCTTATGCGAAAGAATTCTTGAGGCCTTATGACCCACTGGCTCGAGGAACTATTTTGTGGCGCCCAATTTTGAATTTTATAATGTGTTTTAAATGAGGTTTTATTATCTATATTTTTTTCTATTTGGGACCGAGAGTTAAGATATTAGTAAAGATTCATGATTTGATAATGATCTATCTCTAGGAATAGTTTACAAATGTATATGAAGCAAACCAAATTACCTAGGAATGGGACGTGATGTTCTAGATTATGCATAATACTATTGAAGTCATTTAACTATTGAGTTATGCACAATATATGCGCTATAGATTGTGATTGTGTATTTCTATTGGCCCAGTATAGGAAAGAGATATTCGTCAAATGTATTATTTTAGGCACATGCAGAATTCACATGCCATGGATATTTCATTTCATATAGGATGTATCGCTTGACACAATGACATATATTATATGTTCCTTATTAGATATAAATATTATTCTACTATTGTTTATTTTCGGATAATATGAATAATAATAGGTTATTTAGAGTTATTTATTCAACCTAATAGTGTTTTCCTTCGCAAATTAATGTGGACACATTAAGTAGTCAATTATGGAATATTGTGTCGTGGACCATTAGACGCATGTGCTAGAAAATGATTATATTTTGGATTAAATGTATTCCATTTTATAATTTATAAAGCATGTTGGACTTTATAAATTGGAAATGGTAATATATAGAATTTATCCATTCAATAATTTTGAATACATAAATAATGGACAAACATAAAATAATTTAAATTCTTAAATGAGAATGTCACTATTAAATGGTTATCCAAATTAGAACGTTAAAGTTATATCCTCTATAAAATAAAATTGAAACTCTATATATCAGGACCCATAACTTATAGTATAGAAACTAACCCATACCCAACCATAGTAGAGGTATTATGAATTATATCTTATTTTCTTATAATTCTTATGTCACCCATGCAAGGATTTAGGAGAATCTAGAGGGGTGTGACTTGTGTAAAAGAAGATTTGTACATGTTCTATTTTGGTATATATGATCTTTAAGTGAAAAAATATTATGTGAGGATAATGTTAGGAATTTTTAGGGACAAGACACCATGATGAACTCGATATGTGTTCCAGGAGGGTAGAAATGACCATATTGGAGGAGGTGGGTCCAGGGCTACTTGTAGAACCTTTAGTAGTCCCACATGAGGAATTACTAGTTTTACCTGATATAAGTGCTTATAGAATGTTTAGAGAAGTTTTCCCACACCTCATGAATATTTAAATGTGATTCCCTCAAACTTACTTGACTATGGAAAAGTTTATGTATGTGTTTCAGTAGAAGAAACCTCCAACATTCTCTAGGGTTGGTGGCCCCTATTATACTAAGCTATGTGTTGAGAAAATATTTTCTATCTTTGAGAACCTGTAGATGCATCCCGAAAGAATGGTTAAAATCATGACACATATTCTTATGGGAGCCACCAAGTGTTGGTGGGATGTATTGAACCAAGAAGATATGCATCAACATATGGTTTATAGGGATTTAGAATAACATTTTATGACTATTTATTCTTGAAGATTTGAGGTATGAACATTTCAATAATTTTAGGATTCTGGTATATGGTGTTATGATCATTAGGTGATATTCAACCCTCTTTATAGAACATCCACACTATGATCCTATATATCATTTTGATAATCCATATAGGGTGATATGCTTTGAGGGAGTGATCAAGCATGTTTTCATCCTAGGTGAGCATTTTTTAGCAGGCTACTATATCTGAGATAGTAAACTAGGAAAATATTTTTTAATATTACCAAAGGGAATTCGAGATAAAATAACAAATGAGATTAGTATCTCAACTTGTATGGTCAGTGTTTTTTGGATGGAAGTAATGCTTTGCGACCTTTTATGAGGGGAATACAAACCAGATCATTTGTATTGGTAGTTTTGTTTTCTGTCACCAGTGTGGAATGTATGAAAACATGAAGAACCAATGTAAAAGAACCATGGTTGGTTGTGAATCATGTAGTATGATAATCCATATATAGTGGTTTTATGGTCCTTTATTCTAGATGTTAGTGAGACATGGTTGACACCACCTCTATGTTCAGCAGAAGGTTTCCTGAATCTGTGTCAGGACTATAGGTAGAATAGTACCAGTTATTTAAGATAAGTAGATGGTCATAGATGAGGGAAAAAGATACAAGTTGAATCATGATAAAAAATTGGTCTTATATAGAGTAGATAGGTTTTTTCTCATGACCATGTATGGGACCATATATTTTTAGCATAGAATAAACATTGGAGTAGAGTAGTGGACCGTTTTCATTGCATGATATCGTATTAGTAGCATCAAATATAGTATCTAATATTTTTAACATAGGATCCCAACATTATTATATTTATGTGGTTACCATGGGAATACATGGGATTTATATTCAATGACTCATTGGTATTATGGATTTGGATACTCTGTTGGGATTATCATCCGAAGGTGTATGTCAATGTAATAAATTCCCCAAAAAACTGGTGGTTATGATTTTCTTTGGGATCTATTTATCCTCATGATTACAAGATATTATGTCATATTCCAAATGGATTGGTTGGTTCCTTACTATTCCTATTTCTACTTCTATCACTAGATGGTATCCATCACATCAACAAATGGAGGTAGATATATCCACAAGGGTGAAAAAGGATGTGAATGTGGGTTGAGTTGGATATGAGAACCATATACATGATGGGATGAAAACATATATTTATATCCTTTATGTGGATGATTATTTAACACATCAGTTAGATTTCTATCCTTTGATGGATCCTTTTAAGGAAACCTTCCCTGGTGAATTTTTAGGTCTATATCTAAATAGATAGGTGTATTTTACTATTGAACTTGTGTCAGGGTCTTCAATAGTATATATTCCTCCTTATAGGATGAATACTACTTAGTTGCAGGAGCTCAAGAGGAAACTAGAACAATTGTAAGGAAATGGGTTTATATGAACGTGTACTTATCAATGTGTTTTGATAGTCCCATTTTCGAAGAAGGTAGATGGGCCAATTTTTTATGCGTGGATTACTAGAAATTTAATGAGTTTACAACTAGAAAATGATTTCTTTTACCGCATATATATGACCTCTGTGATCATCTATGAGGTGCTTACGTATTCTCAAAAATTTATTTGAGCAATTATCAACACGTGAATGTCAAGAAGATGGATATACCTCATACAACATTCCGTAACAGATATAGTGTTTATGGGTATCAAGTTTTGTCATTTTGGATAATGAAAATTCTATCCATTTTCATGGCCCTGGTGAATTAAGTTGTACACCCATTTCTTAATTTATTAATTATATTTTTTTGATGAAATTATGGTGTATTCAAAGACTCAACATGATCATGCTAAGCACAGTGACATAATTATGAATACACTGAGAGAGAATAGTTTATGTGCTAATATCAAAAAAAAATTATTTCTCGATAGATAAATTTCACATCTTGAGTCACATCATATCATAGGTATGATTGTATATAAACCAAGAGAAGGTTAATTTGGTGATTTATTTGCAGAAACCTAAGAACTTATTTAACATCCAGAGTTTCATTGCACTGATTTGTTATTATCGGAGCTTCACTATAATGACCCAAAGTATTTAAATGGAAATTACCTTCTAAAAAATATGTCATAATATCAAATGAAAAAAACAATGAACTACTAAGTGTTATGTGAATTTTAAGAATAGTTTTTTCACTTCTGTGTTTGGAATTTTTAAAATACGGCATACACGGTTGTTTTCAAGATAATGTTTTCGGTTCAATAAGAAAAACATAATTTTTCATGAATACTAACCTACCCTTATAAATAGTAGTACTTCAGTACCTCTAGTTTGAGGTGTGTGGCCTTTTTTTATGCATTTTTATGTGTTTAAAGTGCATAGTATGGGATGGGAATAGGTTGGGAAAGTTTGGAATGTCTTTGGATGAGTTTGGAGGCTTTTAAAGGGGGGAACGGTTTGAGCACTGTTAGTGGAAACCATGCAAATTCATTAGGAAACAGTGCAGGGTAGATAGTAGGCTTCGCATGTCCTGTGCATGGTTTTCCATACCGTGTGAGGAAACCGTGCGGACCCTTTCTCCCAAGGCAGAAGCATGCATATGGTTAGTGCATGGTTTTCTAAACCGTGTGGACTAACCATGCAACCACTTAAAAATAGGGTTTTGAGTTCTGTTCTCCCTCAGGGTTAACTTAATTCACTCCAATATTCCTCTCAATGGTGTCTCACCAAGTTTTTTCAGTTCTCAAGGGTTGGATGGGCTCTCCTACTCGATTTGGAAACGTTTTAAAGAGGGTTCTTCTTGTCTTGAAGGCGATTCCTCCCGGGTAAGTCTTCTCTTATGATTTCTTTGTGTTTTCCTTTAGATCTTCTCTTCCCACATTCTTGGTTTTCTATATCTACACTTTGTGTGTGTAGATCTAGGTCTTTGGTTGCGTTGGATTATGATTATAGGGATTGTGAATGTTAGTGAAGGGGATCTAGAGAGGTTTTTGTGGTGCGTTTGCGGGATTTGAGGTGCAGTTTCTTGTGGGTCGATTTCTCTGGAACCCTAATGGTAGGTGGATTCTCTCTCGACTCCACATGGTTAGAACTAGTGTTTCCTTGTTAGAATTAATTTTTTTTGTCAAAATTAATTTTGAATTATTATGTGAACTTGGTTAGAAATCCCATGGGTGATGTTTTGGGGATTTTTGGGAAAATGGTGTTTTATGGTGAAATGCTATTCTTGTGGATTTTAGAATGATGATTTTAAAATGAGATGATATGGTTGATTAGTGTAAATGATTGATGGAAAGTGTTTTCAATAAAAGGGTTGTTTTATTGAAATGTTTTTTGGCATGGAAAATGGTTGTCGATAAATGGTTTATTTATTTAAGTGGATTCATATGCAATAGAATTGGTTGATTTCATGTTGTTATGACCATGATGGGTTATTTTCATTGTTGTGATTGGTTGTAATGTTGTGTGGATGTGGAAAGAAGTACCACTCTAAAAATGGGATGGATAGTAGACGGAAGGGACACCATCAAAGGATAAGTGGATGGGAAGGGCCACTAGTTTTGAAGGGGTGAATGGGTTGGACGAAATCTCAACCATTTGGTTGTTATGACTGTTTTTTTTCATTTCATTGAAAGTTGGAAATTGTTATGCTAATGTGTGAATGATGAATTGGCCTGTGGCATGTTTGGTTGGCTTTCCCTTGGTTTCTTTGTTTGGGTGTTATGGCTTGGTAAGGGAATGTTTGGCTTATGAAAATTGTTTCACATGTTATTTGATTTATATAAAATGATTTATATAAATGTGCTAACGGTTTTATCCTTGTGGAATATGTAAGGAAGTCATTTGGGTAAATCCTAATGAGTTTTAGTACTCACCCCCTGCTTCGGCACTATGGTGTCTTTACAGATATCGTGTACCGTGATGTGGGAAAAGGTAAGGCGTCACCCTCCTTTAGTAGAGCATTGTGATCCCTCGGTGGAGCTTGGAGCTTGGAGCTTGGTGTGGAGTTGTGGTGGTGTCCTGGCTTGTGGTGTTTGGTTGTTTAGTTTCTGCAGTGTACTCTGATGTTGTGTGGACATGTATAGTTGTATTGGTTTGAGTTGTGTTGTGGAACAACTTGGTTATCTTATGGGAATACATGTTTTGGATTAAATTTTCATTCATCATTTTCTGTTGGTTTGGTTGGTTTTTTCCTAAGGGAAAATCGTTCCCCAACTTGATCTTGAAGCCCTTTGCATTTATTGCTAGCCTTTGGCATCTTGGGAACATTGCTTAAGGCCAAGTAGCCCTCACTGCCCTCTCAAGCCAATGAGGTAGTGGTAGGTTGTTACAAGTACAACCCTTATGAATAGTAAATCATCCAAATAAGAATAACCTTACCCATGAATAATTAAATAAAATTTCGGCATCTTAGAAAGTGATAATTTGACAATAGTAAACATTTTGGTATTTTTTCAAGTTATAAAAAATAATTATAATTAATTAATTAAAAGAAAATAAAATTTATTTTCTTAAAATGTGTTCAAAAATTATAAAATCTATGTCTCCTAGTTTTTAGATAATTCTATAAGACCCTACGTAATTTTTTAAAGACTTTTAAAATAATTTTTAATTTTAAAAACATTATTTTTCAAGTAAATTTTGACTATAATTAAATTTTAAATTAATCATATTTATAAATTATTTTTGAAAAATAAACTTAATTTTTGGATTCTATGCATTGATAAATGGTTAGGGTGCAATCTTGGGATTTTTCTGAAATACTTCAATTTTCAGGTGAATAGTAAAAAAACAGTTTTTCGCATAATCGGTGTATCCTAAATCGCATCATTAATGATGTAATGATGAAATAAACATTCTATAACTTTAGGTTCGGCCACATTATACTTAATTTCATAAATAGTTCCTTAAAATACAATAAACTAAATTTTCAAACCTAAAATGTACTTTCCAAAGCCTAAAGTCAAAATGTGATTTCTTAAAGTGTCTTTTCTCCTTCTTTCACATTCCTTTTAATAATTTAATGAATTCGAATTATAAAGATAATTTAAATCCTTAAACGAATTATATTATATTATATATGATTTAGGATGTCAAAAAAATACTATTATTAGACTAACTTTTGATATATTTTATTTAATATTGTTTTCTAAAAACACCTCCCTCCTCATATATAAATAACCCCTTCCATTCCCCTTGCCAAAACACATCTCTCAAGCGTCAAGAATTGTCTAAACTCTGCCCAAGATTCTTCTATAGCCCCTCCCCCATTTCCAAGAGCTTCTGGTCTCATAAAAAGATTAAGAATAGGCCACTTAAGGAGGATCTCAAGAGGAGGATTCAAGAGGTAATTTCTCTTCCTCTTTCCTTTAATTCCCTTTCAGTTTCATGTCATTTTCTTATTCTATTCCAACCTATATTTGTCCAAATGATATGGTAACTCCAGTATCATACATATACTGTAATTTTATGATAATAATGGGATATTATACTATCCAACACCCTTATCCTCTTCCTTTTATTTTATAAAAGAAAGCGTTTTCCGTAAGGTGTTAATCTATCACCTTCAAGAACGACATGTTATCTTTTTTATATTTCTACATATAGATCTAGGCATGAGACAATTTTGATGGTTGATCCAGAATATTATATATCTATTATATCCATTTTTATGTCTTGTAACTAACTTATTTACATATTACTATACGAGTAAACAAAACAAGTTCTTTGTGGTCGAAAAACCGCCAAAATTAACCCAAACGATCATCATTAAATTCCTATCTAATGATTCATCAACATGGTATACAATATAATTAATATTAAGATAATTTTAACTTCTATAATATCATTAATAACATGTAATGTACGTTCTGGATGTTTACCCATGTTCTACACAAAATTCAATTCATGAATACATGTGAAACGCTTAAGAAAACCATAAAAATAAACTTTCACGGACAATGTTTTTAAACTATATAACTCATCAAAAGGCCCATAAAATAACAAAATTAAACCAAAATTAAACCTATTAATGTATAAAAGGTTATATAATTTCTAATTAATGAATATAATGTCATTATAAAGTACATTAAAGTGAAGGAAGCGTTCAGATACATGGTAAGGGGAAATTCCCAAACCCAACTTTCATCCCTCGGGTTCTCCCTTTTTCACCCCTTTTTGATATAGTTACTCCTTAAAAATCTTTTTTTCATAACATTATTTCCTTTTCTGGCATATAAATGTTTTACACTAGTATTTTTGAAAAACGAAATGTTTTCCAAAAATACTCTTCTTTCATGAACACATATTTTACTTCTCATTCAAGATTGACGGTTCTTGTAACATATATGTTCTTCCCTCTTTATAATGGGAACCCAATGTTTATGAATGTGTTATAATGAGATGAAATCCATCCATTTTCAAGGGTTAGTTATGTTCATTTATGTTATATGTTCATTGTGTCATGCATGATAAATGATAATGTTATGATGTGACGGGTGCGCCCGGAATTATATAGCACAATATGAATGTTTAAATATGATGGGTGCACCCAGAATTATACAGTGCTCCAATGCATTGGGTAAAGTAATTAATATAATGTTAAAATGTGAAATGATGTTTGAACAACATTCTATCTTTGTTCACAATAATGTGTTGTAGTTAACCACTAAGACATGATTTTTCATTTTTATGCATTGCCACATTTCAAGTCTCGTATTAATGCTTGCTCTCATGTTCATGATTCTTTTCCTATGTTATGAATATGCTCACCCCATGATATATTGTTCTTATCAATCCTTTTACTAAGCTTCTAGATCACCCCTATTTATTTGTATCTTCAGGTGGCTACATGTACTAATGAAAGGTAAAGTGGCAGTAAGAAGCTAGATAAGAAGAAATGAACAAAAAAGTTTATTCTCGGTGATGTAATTGTTATGTATGTTCCTAGTTTTCCCATGAAAATAAACTATTGGATCCTCTATGTGTAATAATATTATGTTATTTATCTTTAAATTGATTCAATTTTAATGTTAGAAAGGGTTGGGTCACTATAGTTGGTATCAGAGGAATGGTTTAGTTAATTTGGGAATTAGGATTAGTGAACCCTAGAGAAAACCTCTGGCAAGATTTTAAGTAAAAATATACTCACAAGAATATTTACATAGGGATCCCATATGTAATGATTTTTTTAAATGAATAAGTTATTCCTAACTTGTTTACTTATGTTTTGTTCTAATTTTTTCTATTTTTGAAAATGGTGGAAGCCAGGAGAAACCAGGACAACAACTCATGCGAGGGCCAATGCAACGATTGCCCGAACAACATCCCCAATAATTTGGGAGGTGGAGTTCAAAAGATCATGGAGATTATTACCCATTATCTCAGGTTATGAACAATAACCATAATAATGGGGAACTTCTTCCTTCCCCAAAGAGAGAGAAACTGGCTATCAAATGTTTTATGCGGCAATGACCACCGATGTTTAGTGGATCTTCTGATTCACTCTTTGCAGAACAGTGGGTCAACTCCATGGAGAAGATCATTTATGTTCTTCACTATTATAAGATAGAGAAGGTGACACTAGCCATTAATCGTCTATATGGAGAGGCCGATCAATGGTGGGATTTTATTAAGAACACCAATCTAAGGGAGGAAATTGTAGTGATTGAATGGGAAGACTTTGAGATCATGTTTCTTAATAAGTATTTCCCACGAACTCTTCGTACAAAGATGGATAGATAATTCATAGAGTTGAAGAAAAAAATAATGAGAATATGTCACAACCTACAAAGAAAATTTGACAACGCTTTCATGGTATGCTTTTGTTTTGTTATCAACAATGATAGAAAAATTTATAGATTGTTTATTGTATTAAAACCACACCTTAGAAAGGCTCTTGCAATTCAAGACTTTGGGAGTTATGAAGAAGTTATATGGTGTGCTCTCAAAATGGAGATAGACTTTGGAGAATGGTCCCTTGGATTTGATGATAAGAAATTAAATATGGAGTTTCATGATGGTGGATCTAACGAAAAAGGTGGGAAGAAAAATCAACGACCAACATGCCAAAAATGTGGGATGTTGCACCATGGGAACTGCCTCAAAGGGATCGGGAAATGCTTCAATTGTGGGAAAGAAGGACACATTGCTCAACAGTGTTGGAAGGACATAAAAAGGAAATAGAATGTGATTGAATAATGTATGGAACCATTCATGGTTAAATTCTACATCTGTTGGATGCTAGGGCACTATGCAAGCTAGTGCACTAAACCTCAAGTTATCGAGGATAATTAGGGCCAGCAGCAACCAAAGCCAAAGGAACACGAGAAGGATTATGCCATTACTCTACGGAAGTGGAGCAAGATAATGAATTCGTACAAGGTACACATCCTATTCACTCAAGAATGGAAAAATTATTATTTCATTCTGGTTCTACACATTCGTTTATATCTTTCATGATTGCTAGAACTATAGAATCGAAGCCCCGAAACCCAAAAGTAGAGATATCTGTAAAAAACCAAGTGGTGAAATCATTGCAACCCAAGTATTTGACTCTTCTCCTATTGGCGTATGTGGTATGATTCTTCTAGAGAATCTCATAATATTTTCTTTGGTAGAATTCGACGCAATAATGGGAATGGATTGGCTCTCATTATATAGAGCACAAATCAACTATCAAGAAAATGAAATATATTTTTATATTCCAAACAATCCCATTCTCTCCTACAAATGCAAGGAAGACCATGAATCTTCTTTGAATAATCCTTCCATTTTGTGGGTGTTGATTCCCTATGAAGAAGCATACCTCGCCCAAATGGTTGAGTCAAAGGAAGGTGTAGACCTTGCCGAAATTCCCATTGTGAGGGAATACAATGATGTATTTCCCGAAGAGTTACCCGAAATTCCCCCAGATCGTGAGGTAGAGTTCTCAATAGAACTCATACCCAGATCTACTCCTATATCAAAGTGTTCCTATAGGATGGATCCTATCGAACTGGAGGAGTTAAAGATGCATGTAACAGCCCAAGATTTGATGAGAATTACTCTTTTTAATTTCCATGATGTCTTGTGTTGTACTCTACAAAAAAATTATCTTGCACTATACACAACACCGTATTAGCTTGTAGTATACGCAACACTATTCTTGGCTCTTGTTACACACAATTTCAAGTTTGTTTTGTGGAAATTATTTTACGCAACATTAAGTATAGATTTTGTTTAATGTATAAATGAAATATGTTTTCATTATGTTATACGCAAAACCAAACAGAGCATTCACTAAACGCATCCCTGACTTGGCTTGCATTACATGTAATCAAGACCTTCTTCGAGAGCGTGTGTAGTACGCAATACCAAGTTTCACTAAATGAGATATTATTATAATATTATTATGAACTAGACTTTATGAATAGTAATACACACTTTTTGAAATTTTATAAATTTAACCTTACAAAATGGACTTCATTTTTGGATTCGGAATATTGAAATTAGCCTAGGGTGAATTTCTGGTATTTTTTGGAAAACGTTCAATTTTTGATGAATACTGAAAACACTAGGTTACTATTTAAAAACCGACTTTTTATTTAAATAATTATTTATTTTATTTAAATTTATTTTAGGTAAAATTTGATACATAATACCGATATAAGTTCAATGTAATTCATTTGAGTCATTATAGAATAATTTTATATATAAAACAATTTATTGAACTTTTCACCTTCTTTTACCCACCTCCTATGAGAATTTGAAAACCTACATAAAAAATAATTTTATCACTTCTGTGAGTGGAATTTAGAAAATATGAGAGACACGATTAACATCAAGGAGTAAAATGTGGTTCAATAAGATGAAATTAATTTTTGGTGATTAGTAACTTTTTACTTTTATTTATCATGGTTAAAAGTAAATAGGGTAATTAAGGGTAAAAATGATATTATTATTACCATAACACATGTCCTAAATCTATTGGATAAGTTTAATTCGACCAGAAACATCCTTAACAATTAAATATTACCCTTAAGGTCGACTTGGATTAGATTAGGACACTTATTATTATTTTATTTAAAGAATAGTTAAAATCGTTAAAATCAACATTTAATAACTAAAACAATTTTAATATAGGGTTATACATAAGATAAATTCGACTATAAATATTCATTAGAAAGTTAAAAATATTTCCTAAATAATGGTATTTTATTTACAATTTTTATACATTAAATTATTTAATTTATTTATGAGACAATGATGATGTAGTAATTAGCTTATTAAGGAAATATTAACACAATTGATGTTTTAAATACCCAAAAAAATGTTCTTTGAGACTTTTTATGAATTAAAATAATTTTATAGGTTAATATGACATGTTATTATTGATTCCATAAACCTTTTTTGAACTAATACCGTTGTTATGATTTTCAAAAAAATCAATTACCAAATAGTATCAAAATTGACATAAAATAGTTTTAAAAAAATTATATTATTAATTATTATTATATTACAAAAAATCTAAGGATATGCCAAATGACTTATCTAAGGTTATATATAGTAATAATGAACAAATTGGGGTTCTTTTGGCTTTTATAGTAAGTATATTAACCATATAGAGTAAGAAAAAAAGAAGTCACGGTAAAAGTTAAATGATTTAACTTAGAGTTAAATCTAAATGATGAGGTTAAAATAGTAACATAAACTAGTCTAAAACCTATTTTTTGAGATGATTTCGACCCATACCCACATTATATTTTAAATAAATCAATTTTTAGCTATTATTAACCGAATATGACTTTATTATAAAATAATAATTTAAGTTTTTCCAAAGGTGCTCGTCTCCACCCTTATAAAAAGGGCACCCCTTCCCTCTTCTCTTCACACCCTTTTGAGTCTTGATGCTCGGAAAACCCCTGAAAATTACTCTTCTCAACCTATATAGTTATATAATATAGGTTTTGGTCTTCTAAAAAGACCAACTGTAGTTCCCAATGATGATGTTTAAAGGAGGTCCGTCGAGGTTGATGTAATCTCTTCTACCGACTCTTTCAAGTTTCTTTCTTCTTCTACTTATTCTTCTTTAGTTGTTTAATTATAAAGTAATAGCATAAGTATTAATTATATACTGATATGTTATTATAAATATGAAACAACGCCATTTCACCTTCTATCCATCCTATGGAAACCGAAATCACCGCGCGTGCGTACGTACAGAATACCGTCTCCACGTCGTGGTGTAATCTGTTTTTCCACCACCACCCTACTTGTATGGGTATAATTGTGTAAATAATAACTATATATGATTATTATAACATCATAATTATTATAATATATTATATCATCCACTACAATTCTATTCACTAAAAATGGGAAAGATATCATCGCTCATGCGTACGTACTGATTATCGTCTCCAGGAAGCGTTGAGATTAATTTTCCATGTTAACAATTCAAAAATGATTAAAAAGTTTATATAATAAGTAATAATTAAATATATTACATATCAATGATACTGGATTTATTTATATATATATGTATGTCATCTACTTAATTCCATTCAAGTCAATAAGGAAAGGAAAACAACGTTCATGCGTACGTACGGCCTACCGTCTCCGTGAACGGTGTATTTCATTTAATTTATCTATCTATTATATATATATATACTGAATATATATGATATATAAATCATGATTTGAATTTTGGAAGTAATTAAATCATGATATTATTAATAATAATATCCAGAACAACAAGTCCAAAAAAGTAAGATAAATAAAACAATTTTACCCAAAACGCTGCTTTAACATGGAATTTACAAAAGAACGGGTAATATGAAGTCATAAGTGAACCATATATGATATAATACCAATTAATATGAATATGTAATAAGTAAATGACATTATTTAAATAATTATATAGGAGGTTTGGATATATACGAAGAATATCAGGCCTAAGGTAAGGGATATATTTTCAATCTCATTTTTATTCAAGATTGCTTATACGTAAGTATTTACTGGGGTTATATTTTTCATCCATGTATATAAAAATGTTTTTAAACATGTTTTTAATATTATTACATGTATTTTTAAAGTCATGTTTACCCCTATTTGACTTTTACGTTGTGTTATGGATGGAATCTTTCTTTTGTTTACTATACCTGGTACTTTTTGACTTTTCCGACAAAAGTATGAGGAGATTTTTTTAACTTATACATCATGAACAGCTTTTTACGGTTTCATAACGCCTAATTTTAATAAAGATTCCTCTACAATATTTCATTATTATTTTCAACAAAATAATTTTCTTTTAAAATTACATGGCATTTTGTGAAAAGAAAATGATTTTGAAAAGAAAGGATATTTTCCTCAAGGATTCATTTCAAGTGTTTTAACAAAACCAATTTCCATCTAGGATAATATTATTTCATATGTGTATATTTCAAGTATAATGTCTCTATGATTTAAATGGTTTTAATTTTCTTATTTTGAAATGATATCCAATTGTTTCATATGGATTACGTGGTGATGGGATGATGTTTATGAAACCCATTATATTCTTTGGGTTATGATGAATGATTTATGTTCATGTTGTGGCACAAGTAATAATGATTTCATTATGAGATGGGTGGGACCTATATATCCCTCCAATGCATTCGGTAAAGATTTATATCTCATGAGATAGACATGGCTGGAATGGTAAGTTAATCTGGTTCAGTGTTACAGGACATAATGGAGGAGTGAACTCGATTCCGATAGGGACATTGTCCACTAAGATGGACTTGGCAGCAATTCCTTGGCTACTATGGAAATCATATCATGTGCTTAATGTTTTTCCACAATTAAAAGTTTTGTTTACAACCTATTTTATCATGATTGATGTTCCATTTTGATCTATGCCTTACGTACTGGCATGTTTTATGTCATTGCTCAATATTTCGATGTTTAAACATTATGTTCATGTTTTTATGTTCAAATGTATATGGTTTGTTTTATTTTCTCCATGATTACCCTTACCGAGCATTTGAACTCAGCCTTTATATGTTTTCTTTTCCCCAAGATATATACAAAGGTTTTAGGTAAGAAAACAAAAGGGGAAGATCATTATGGGAAATGATGAAGATCTTTTACCACGATTAGAAGATTATGTTCCGAGTTTACAAAGACACTAAACTATTATGGTCCTTGTGTGTTTGTTTTTGTTATGTATTTAGTATTCTGCATAAGTAATGTAAATTCCTTGTACATCAAGCTTTGGGTCTCTATAGTTGGTATCAAAGGAAAGGTTTAGTTATCCTTTGGAAACTAGGATGCGAAAACTTTAGAGAGATCCCTAGAGATATTTCTAAGGTATGTCTAGGAATGTCCCTAATGATAAGTATAAGTATAGGTTATAGTCCTATAATTGTGGTAACAATATTAGAATTAAACCTAAGATGTTAGATATTGAAGTTACTCCCCCTTGATTATGATTTTATACTCCCACACTATTCTTTTTGGGTTTTAGAAAATGGCTGGAAATAGGAAGATTCATGATAATGGAGGATATGATGGAAAATGGAATGATATTCTTCATGAGAAACCAAATAAAATTGGATCTAGAAGTTCACATATCGTTATTATGGCTATTCAGCAATCTCATAATATGATCAATAATCTCAACTTTGGTAAGTTTCCCAACTCATCTAGTAAGAGAAAGATGGAGTTTCATGATGATCATATAGGAATAAAAGTTCAATTTCCCTCATGTAAATCATTTGGGAAGAGGCATCAGGGAGAATGTTTCAAAAGAACTGGAAGATTCTTTGGGTGTGGAAAGGAAAGACACAAATCCAGTAATTTCAAAGGAAAAGGTTCAGTTAACACCATAGACAAGGATAATGGAATTGATACGACTCCAAAAACGACTAAATGTTTTAAATGTGGAATGTATGGCCATTATGAAAACCAATTCCCTAAGGGAAAATATCATGAAGAGAATCAACATGGTCATATGGGTAGTATTTATGTGGATGATGATGAGGAGACTACAAATGATATATGAGATGAAAGAAGTGTTGAAGCTTGGTCAATAGATTAAGAAGGTAATGGAATGATTTCTGTTTATCAAGAGTTATGTTGTATAGTTAATGGTACTATAGAATAAAGAATCATCTAAGGATTGCTACACTGTTGTTTTTTCTATAGTATTTGAAAGTATATTTTGAGTAGTATCGGTAACCATGAATGGTTATTAAGATATTTTTTGAAAGGAGATGATATGTGCATAATGAATGGATAAGGAGAAAATAATATGTTTGATAGTAATCATGAGCTCATGATTGATATAAGGACTAAGTGGTATCATGGATTGAGTATATAGAATTTTACAGATTTTCGTATGTGGAAAGAGTTAACTTTTAACTTCATTCATGTTTTCATTAAGGTTCAATGTGTATTCATTTTTCAGGAGAATACATGATTAATGAATTCCCATGTTTTGAATGTGACCAAAAAGATATACCTTATATGGGGCATAAATGGTGGTATTCACATGCTTGGTTGATGACATTTCTAGTAATCATTTTATTTATAATATAAGATTTGAATGAAGTATTTTTGATAAGCATAAAGGTTGGAATGGATTAAATTGGACATCAGATATAAATTTTTAAGGCTAGAACTTTTTTCGATATTATTTCTGGAATGTTATAATAGTGCAGTTTTAGAAAAAAGGAAAAACATGCAGGACGGGCGACAACCCATTGCGTCGGACAAGGTTGCGGGAATCGAACCCAAAACCAAAGTGTGACAGGCCTTTATCGCCTGCCTCTGGCCTACAAGAAGCCCCCATTTTGTATAAACTAGTTGTATTTTATTAACCGGTATGATAGATGAAGTATATGTCCATTTTTGGAAACATATACGATTAATCTCACCATAGTTGGACTTATGTATATAACTTTTTCTAACCTTATGTTTGAGATAGATGGAATGAACTATCATTCTATCGCATGAACTGCTAACACATCATGAATGACAAATTCAACTTCCTTTCTTTAAGAGATGAAGTGGAAATTGTTTAAGGCATGAAGAACAGTGAGATTATACCAAAATCAAGTAAGTATTTCTTCGAATTCCAATTTCTTCAAGTTTAGGGAAATGATCTTGAAAACTAAAAATGTTGTCCTAGTGCCCTTATATCTGATGAATTAGATGGTACCTTAGATCATCACAAATTTATGTCTTTGTGATTTTTTCCTTTTTCATAGCCATGTTCTCTAACACTCTTCATCAGAAATTGATGGTGATATTTCTCTTCCATATCCAAATTTTCACCTATGTTTTCCTATGTGGAAACCCAATGATTAGGTAATTTGAGTAACCATTACATTTCATAATTTAGTTTATGAAGTTCAGTTTTGGTATTCCTTTTTACGATGTGTGTTTCTATGAATGAAACTTTCATGTAGTAAACCATTTATAACCCGGATGAATTTCGAGGGTGAAATTCATTTTAAGGGGGGTAGAATGTAACAAATTGATATTTTATGAGAATTATTCATTTTAACTTCCATGATTTCTTATGTTGTACGCTACAGCAAAATTAGATTGCACTATACACAACATCGTATTAGATTGCAGTATACACAACACTATTCTTGGCTCTTGTTACACACAATTTCCAGTTTGTTTTGTGGAAATTAATTTACGCAACATTATGTATAGATTATGTTTAATGTATAAATGAAATATGTTTTGATTATGTTATATGCAACACCAAATAGATCTTTCACTACACGCATCCCTGACATGTCTTTCATTACACACAATCAAGACCTTCTTCGATAGCGTGTGTAGTACACAATACCATGTTTCACTAAATGAGATATTATTATAATATTATTATGAGCTAGCCATTAGGAATAGTAATAACCACTTTATAAAATTTTATAAATTTTATCTTTAAAAATTGACTTCATTTTTGGATCAGGAATATCAAAATTATCCTAGTGTAAATTTTCGGTATTTTTCTGAAAACTTTCAATTTTTGATGAATAGTGAAAACACTGGGTTACTATTTAAAAACCGACTTTTTATTTAAATAATTATTTACTTTATTTAAATAAATTTTATGTCAAAATATATACATAATACCGATATAAGTTTAATGAAATTCATTTTAGACATTTTGGAATAATTTTAGATATATAAAAATTGTATTGAACTTTTCACCGTCTTTTACCCACCTCCTAAGAGAATTTGAAAATCTTCATAAAACATAATTTTACCACTTCATTGAGTGGAATTTTGAAAATCCGAGAGACAAAATTAATATCAAGGAGTAAAATGTGGTTCAATAAGATAAAAATATTTTTTTTGAATTGTAACTTTTTCCTTTTATTTACCACGGTTAAAAGTAAATAGGGTAATTAAGGGTAAAAATGATATTATTATTACCCTAACACATGTCCTAATTCTGTTGGATAAGTTTAATTCGACCAAAAACAACCTTATGAATTAAATATTACCCTTTAGGTCCACTTGGATTAGATTAGGATACTTATTATTATTTTATTTAAAGAAGAGTTAAAATGGTAAAAATCAATGTTTAATAACTAAAAAAATTTAATATAGGGTTATACATAAGATAAATTAGACTATAAATATTCATTATAAAAATAAGAAGCTTTCCTACCTAATACTATTTTATTTATAATTTTTATAAATTAAATGATTAAATTTATTTATGACACAATGATGATGTAGTAATTAGCTTGTTAATCAAATATTAACACAATTGATGTTATAAATACCGAAATAAATGTAATTTGAGACTTTTTAAAAAATTAAACTAATTTTATAGTTTAATATGACATGTTAGTATTGATTCAATTGACTTTTTGAGAACTAATCATGTTGTTATTATTTTCACAAAAATCAATTACCAAATAGTGTCAAAATTGACATAAAATAGTTTTTAAAAAAACAATTATATTATTATTTGTTATTATATTCCTAAAAATCTAATATTCGGTAAAATGATGTAGATAAGGTTATATATATTAATAATGAACCAATTGGGGTTCTTTTGGCATGTTATAGTAAGTTTATTAACCATATAGTGTAAGAAAACAAGAAGACACAGTAAAAGTTAAATTATTTAACTTAGAGTTAAATCTAAATGATAAGGTTCAAATAGAAATCTAAACTTTTATAAAACCTATTGGTTGAGATTATTTATACCCATACCAACTTTATCTTCGAAATAAATCAATTTTGAGCTATTATAAACCGAATATGACTTTATTATAAAATAATATTTTGTGTTTTTCCAAAGGTGCCCCTCTCCTCCCTTATAAAAAGGGCACCCCTTCCCTCTTCTTTTCACATCATTTTGAGTCTTGAATATTAGAAAAACCCTACCAATTCCTCTTCTCAACCTCTCTAGTTATATCATAGATGTTCTGGTCTTCTGAAAATACCAACTCTAGTTCCCTAAGAAGAAGTTTATAGGAGGTGCGTCGAGGAAAATGTAATCTCTTCTACCGACTCTTTCAAGTTTCATTCTTCTACTACTTATTCTTCTTTAGTTGTTTAATTATAAAGTAATAACATAAGTATTAATTATATACTGATATGTAATTATAATTATTAAACAACCCCATTTTAACCTCTATCCATCCTATGGAAAATGAAATCACCGTGTGTGCGTATGTACGGAATACCGTCTCCACGCCGTGGTGTAATCTGTTTTTCCACCACCACCCTACTTGGATGGGTATAATTGTGTAAAGAATAATTATATATGATTATTATAACATCATATGGATTCTAAGATATTATATCATCCACTCCAATTCCATTCAATAAAAAAGGGAACGATATCATCGCTCGTGTGTATGTATGGATTACAGTCTCCACAATGCAATTAGATTCATTTTCAATGTTAACAATTCAATAATGATTATAAAGTATATATAATAAGTAATAATGAAATTTATTACATAATAATGCTACTGGATTTATGTATTCATATATATATTTATGTCATCTACTTAATTCCATTCATATCAATAAGGAACAGAAAACAGCGTTCATGCGTACGTACGACCTACCGTCTCCATGAACGGAGTATTTCATTTCATTTATTTACCTATTATATATATATATATACTGAATATATATGATATATAAATCATGATTTAAATTTTGTATGTAATTAAATCATGATATAAGTAAAAATAATATCAATAACAACAAGTCCAAACAAGTACGATAGATAAAACAATTTTACCCAAAACGCGGCTATAACATGGAATTTACAAAAAAACAGGTAATATAAATTCATATGTGAACCATATATGATATAATAACAACTAATATGATTATATAATAAGTAAATAAAATTATTTAAATCATTATACAGGAGGTTTGGATACGTACGAAGCATATCCAACCTAAGGTAAGGGATAATATTTCGACCTCATTTTTGTTCGAGATTGCTTATACGTAAGTATTTACTTGGGTAATATTTTTCATCCATTTCTATAAAAAAGTTTTTAATAAAGTTTTTAATATTATTACATGTATTTTTAAAGTCATTTTTACCCCTCTTTGACTTTTACATTGTGTTATGGATGGAATATTTCTTTTTTTAATCGTACATGGTACTTTTTGAATTTCCTACAAAAGTACGAGGAGAATGTTTTTTTAACTTATACGGAATGAATAGATTTTTACGGTTTAATAATGCCTACTTTTCATAAATATTACTCTAAAATATTACCTTATTCTTTTCAAAAAAATATTTTTCTTTTAAAATTACATGGCATTTTGTGAAAAGAAAATTATTTTGAAAATAAAGGATATTTTCCTCAAGGAATCATTTCAAGTGTTTTATCAAAACCAATTTCCATATAAGATGACATTATTTCATATGTGTATGTTTCAAGTATAATGTCTCTATTATTTGCATGGTTTCACTTTTCATATGATGAAATGATATCAATTCATTTTATAAGGACTATTTGATGATGGGATGATGTTTATGAAACCCATTTTATTATTTGGGTTATGATGAATGATTTATTTTCATGTTGTAGAACAAGTAAGAATGATTTTATTATGAGATGGGTGGGACCTATATCTCCCTCCAATGAATTGGGTAAATATTTATATCTCATGAGATAGACATTGATGGAATGGTAAGTTAATCCGGTTTAGTGTTACAGGACTGAAACGAGGAGTGAACTCGATTCAGAAAGGGACTTTGTCTATTAAGATGGTCTTGGAAGAAACGCCTTGGCTACTATGGAAATCATATCATGTGATTAATGTTTTTCCACAATTAAAAGATTTATTTAAAAGATATTTTATCATGATTGATGTTCCATTATGATCTATGCCTTACGTACTGCCATGCTTTATGTCATTGCTCAAGATTTCGATGTTTAAACATTATGTTCATGTTTTTATGTTCAAATGTATATGGTTTGTTTTATTTTCTCCATGATTACCCTTACTGATCATTTCAAATCACCCTTTATATGTTTTCTTTTCCCCAGTATATAAATAAAGGTTTTAGGTAAGAAAACAAAAGGGGAATATCATTATATGAGATGTTGAAAATCTTTCACCAAAATTAGAAGATTATGTTCTGAGTTTCCGAAGACCATAAACTATTATGGTCCTTGTGTGTTTGTTTTTGTTATGTATTAAGTATTATGAAAAAGTAATGTAATGTCCATGTACGTCAAGATTTGGGTCTCGACCAAGAAGATGTAAGAGCATCTGAAAAAAGGGTTCATACACCCTAGTGCATCACCTTGGGGTCCACTAGTGCTCTTTGTGAAGAAGAAGGATGGAACAATGCGGCTATGTATCGACCATCAGGAACTCAACAAGATCACCGTAAAGAAAAATTATCCTCTTCTAAGGATTGATGACTTGTTCGATCAATTAAGAGGAGCTAAATACATCTCCAAGGTGGATCTTCGTTCTGGATATCATCGGATAAAGGTAAAGGAAAACATATTCAAAGGATTTCCTTCCGTACAAGGTATGGGAACTATGAGATTCTATTGATGCCCTTCAGACTTATTAATACCCCTAAAACCTTCATGGATTTGAGGAATAGAGTCTTTAGACATTACCAAGACAAATTTGTGGTATTTTTTATGGATGATATTCTCATCTACTCTAAGAGCAAGGAGGAACATGAAAAACATCTAAGACTTCTGTTTGCGAAATTGAGAAATTAGAAGTTGTATGCCCAGTTCAGCAAGTGTGACTTTTGGATGAAACAAGTCACGTTCTTGGGATATGTGACCACAAGTGAGGGAATTTCTGCGGATCCTTAAAAGAGGCTATTGAGGAATGGTTGAGGCCCTCTAGTGTCATCGAAATCCATAGTTTTCTAGGATTAGCTGGGTACTACTGACATTTTGTGAGAAACTTCCCATGATTGTCAAGCCCGCTAAATAAGTTAACAAGGAAATGGGTAAAGTATGTCCGGACGGAAGAATGTGAGGGAAGCTTCAAGGAGATAAAGAGAAGTCTGATCAAAGAACTTGTACTCACACTACCGAAATGTGGAGAATGTTTTGTGATATATAGTAATGCTTCAAAAAAATTCTTTGGTTGAATACTCATGAAAAGTGATAATGTGATAGACTATGCCTCACGATAGTTGAAGATCCATGAGCAAAACTACCCGACGAATGATCTAGAGCCGTCAGTTGTGATTTTAGCCTTGAAAATATGGAAACACTACCTTTTTGGTGAGAAGTGTGATATATAAACCTACCAAAAGAGCCTAACTTATATATTCACACAAAAGGAGCTCAACATGCATCAAAGGAGATGGTTAGAGCTAATCAAGGATTACAATTTCTCTATTAACTACCATCCTAGAAAAAAGAACAATGTATCTAATGCTCTAAAAAGAAAAGAACCTGCTACTCTATCCATTTTATGGATTGATAAAGACCCTATCTTTATGGATATGAAAATATTGGATTTATAAATCATAAGGGTAAGGGATACATCCTACCTTGACCAAATTACTGCGCAACCATCTATTCAAGGGAAGATTAAAGAAGCACAAAGGGATGATGTGGAGATACAAAAGAGGGTGAATGCAGTAATGGATGGGAAGCTGCATGAGTTCCATATCACTGATAATGGTGTGATTTGGTTTGGAACGTGGCTTTGTGTCCCTTAATCACCTGGGATAAAGAAGGAGCTATTGGATAACGCACATAGCTCAACATTCTCTATCCATCCTGGAAGCACTAAGATGTACTGTGATCTCCGAGGACACTTCTGGTGGGATAACATGAAGAAAGAGATTTCTAAATATATATCAAGGTTCTTAGTGTGTTATCAAGTTAAAGTAGAGCAACAAGAGTCCAAAGGGATGATTCATCCATTGCCTATACCCATGTTGAGATGGGAAAATGTTACTATGGACTTTGTCACGGGTCTCCTGAAGACGTCGAAGAGAAATAATTCGATATGGGTTGTGGTTGATCGACTCACCAAGACTTACCATTTTATCACAATTTGGGAAGATCTCTAGCTTGAAGAACTTGAAAAGATATATGTGAATGAAGTGGTGAGACTGTATGGGGGTCCACTCTCAATTGTCTCTGACCGTGATCCATGGTTCACATCTAAATTTTGGAGGAGCCTTCAAAATGATTTGAGTACTGAATTAACTTTTGGCACGACTTATCACCCCCAAACCGATGGCCAATCTTAAAGGAATATTCATTCACTTGAAGATATTCTAATAGAATTCTCACTAGAATTAAAAGGTGGATGGGATCAGCATCTCCCATTGGTTGAGTTCTCATACAACAATAGCTTCCACTCGATTATTCATATGGCTCCATATGAAGCTCTGTATGGAAAATTATGTAGAACTCCAACCTGTTGGAATGGATTTGGAGAAATAAATCTAGTTGGACCTGATCTTGTGGAAGAGATGACCAAGAAGGTTCAAGTCATCCAGAAACACATCAAATCTACTCAAAGTTGGCAAAAGAGCTATGCTGACGACCGTCGAAGGGATTTGGAGTTCGACGTTGGAGGTAATGTCTTCCTTCGAATATCACTGTGGAAGAGAGTCATGCGATTTGGGAAGAAAGGAATGTTATTCCCAAGGTACATTGGCCCCTTTGAAATCCTTTCATGTATAGTACTCTTGGCCTATCATCTTGCGCTTCTACCCAATATGGCTCATTTTAATGGTGTTTTTCATGTATCACTCATAAAGAAGTACATACTTGATCCCTCACATGTAATAAACTCAGAGGTGGTATAGCTGAATGATGATCTATCTTATGAGGAGCATCCAGTAGAGATTTTGGACCGGAGTGATAAGGTTCTATGCAACAAGACAACCCACCTTGTCAAAGTGTTGTGGAGGAACCATAACTTTGAAGAAGCTACTTGGGAACTAGAGGAGGCGATGAAGGAGAAGTACCTTCACCTGTTTGTGTAAAGTGAAAATTTGAGGGCAAAATTTCATAAAGGGGGAAGAATGTAACGAACCAAAATATTTAAATGGAAATTACCTTCTTAAAAATATGTCATAAAATAACATGAAAACACAATATAATTAACTATTAACTACTAAGTGACCTTTAAACATAAGTTTGTCACTTCTGTGTTTGGAATTTTGATAATCCGACATACACGGTTGTGTTCATGATGATTTTTGTGGTCCAATAAGAAAAACCTAATTTTTTTTTGTGAATTGTACCATACCCTTATGAATAGTAGTAGGACCCTTATAAATATTACATCATCCAAATAAGAGTAACCTTGCCCATGATTAATTAAATAAAATTTTGGCATCCAATAAAGAGACAATTTAACCAAAGTAAACATTTTGTTATTTTTGTAAGTTATAAAAAGTTAATTATAATTAATTAATTAATACAAAAGAAAAATTATTTTATTAAAATGTGCTCATAAATTATAAAATATATTTCTCTTAGGTTTTAGATAAATTTATACGACCCTATGTAATTTTTGAAAGCATTAAAAATCAGTTTTAATTTTTAAAACTGTATTTTTAAAGTAAATTATGATTTTAATTAATTATTAAATTAATAATATTTGAAAAATTATTTTTGAAAAATGGAATTCATTTTTGGATTCTACACCTTGAAAAATGGTTAGGGTGATGTTTTTGGATTTTTTTAAAATACATCAATTTTCAGGTGAATAGTAAAAAATACAGATTTTCGCATAATCGGTGTATCCTAAATTGCATCATTAATGATGTAATGATGACATAAAAATTCTAGAACAAAATGTTCAGCCAAATTATATTAAATTTCATAAATATTTCTTTAAAATACAATAAACTCAATATTCAAACCTAAAAATAACTTTCCAAATCCTAAAGTCAAAATGTGATTTCAGTGTCTTTTTCTCTTTCTTTCACATTCCTTTATTAAATTAATTAGTTCGAATTATAAAGATCATTTAAGTCCTAAAACGAATTATATTATATTATATATGATTTATGATGTCATAAAAACTACTATTACAATTCAAACTTTTTATATATTATTTTATACAATATTTTATTCTAAAAACACATCCCTCCCCATGTATAAATAACCCCTCCCCCTCCCCTTGCCAAACCACTTCTTCCAAGCTTCAATAATTGTCTAAAATCTGACCAAGAATCATTACTATCCCCTCCCCCACGTCCAATAGCTTCTGGTCTCATCAAAAGTCCAAGATTAGGTCCCTTAAGGAGGATCTCAAGATGAGGATTCAAGAGGTAATTTCTCTTCCTCTTTCTTTTAAATCCCATTCAATTTCAGGTCCTTTTCTTATTCTCTCCCAACCTATATTTTTTTAAATGGTATGGTAAATTAAGTATCATACATATATTGTAATTTTATGATACTAATGAGATATTATACAATTCAACCCCTTTATCCTCTTCCTTTTATTTTATAAAAGAAAACGTTGTTCGTAAGGTGTTAATCTATCACCTTCGAGAACGACATGTTTTCTTTTTCCATTTCTACCTACAGATATGGGCATGAAACCATTTTTATGATTGAAAAAGAATATTATATATGTATTATTTCCTATTTTAAGTTCTTTAAATAACTTATATACATATTACTAGATGAGTAAACAAAATAAATTTGTTGTGGTCAAAAAACCGCCCTAATTAACCCAAACGATCATCATTAAATTCCTATATAATTATTCATCCACATGGTATACAATGTAATTCATATTTAGATAATTTTACATTCTGGAATATCATTAATAACATGTAATTTACGTTCTTGATGTTTACCCATGCTCTACACAAACATCAATTCATGAATACATGTGAAACTCTCAAGAAAACCATAAAAATGAACATTCCCAAACAATGTTTTTAAACAATATAACTCATAAAAATACCCCTAAAATAACACAATGAAACCAAAATGACCCCTATTAATGTATAAAAGGTTATATAATTTCTAATTAATTAATATAATGTCATTATACATGACATTAATATGAAGGAAGTGTTCAGATACAAGGTATGGGGAAATTCTCGAACCCAACATTCATCATTCGGGTTCTCCCTCTTTCACTCATTTTTGATATGGTTACTCCTTAAAATTATTTTTTTCATCATTGTTTTCTCTTTTCTAGGATATAAATTATTTTCACTATTATTTATGAAAAACACAATGTTTTTCAAAATAACTCTTCTTTCAAGAACACTCATTTTACTTCTCATTCAAGATTGACAATTCTTGTAACAAATATGTTATTCCCTCTTTGTTTTGGGAACCCAATGTTTATGAATGTATTACTATGAGATGAATCCCATCCCTTTTAATGGGTTAGTTATGTTCACTTATGTTATATTTTTATTGTGGAATTCATGATAAATGATAATGTTATGATGTGACGGGTGTGCCCAGAATTATATAGCGCAATATGAATGTTCAAATGTGACGGGTGCACCCAAAATTATACAGCTCTATAATGCATTGGGTAAAGTGATAAATCTAATGAGTAAATGTTAAATGATGCATGAACAAGATTCTAGATTTGTTCAAAAGCATGTGTGATAGTTAACCACAAATACATGATGTCTTATTTTTATGCATTGCCACATTTCAAGTCTCTTATCAATGCTTCCTCTCGTGTTGATGATACTTTTCCTATGTTATGAATATGCCCACCCCATGTTATATTGTTCTTATCTATCATCTTACTGGTCTTCTATCTCACCTTTTTTGATGTATATCCTCAGGTGTATATATGTACTAAGGAGAGGTCAAGTGCCAATAAGAAGATATAGAAGAAGAAATGAACAAAAAAATTTATGCTCAATGTTGTAATTGTAATGTATGGTCCTAGTTTTCCCAAGATACTAAACCATTGGACCCTCTATGTTTAATAATATTATCTTATTTATAATTAATATGATGTAATATTAATTTAAGAAAATGTTGGGTCACTGTATTCACACAAGAATTTTCACATCTGGCTATGCCTTTCATGGGATTGACCAAAAAGGTGTAACATTTATATGGTTTGAAGCCTAGAAAAATTCCATTTAGGTGTTAAAGGGTATATTTAATTCAACTATAATTCTGAATTCTTCAATGTCTAGTAGAAGCTATATGGTTTATTGTGATGCATCATGCATCAGTTTGGTACCTATATTGATGTAGGGGAAGTGAGTTGTGGCATATATTTATCATGAGTTGAGACAACATGAATAGAATTATCTGATTCATGGCATCAAGTTTTCTATATTTGTTCATTATTTACATTATTGGAGTAATATTTTATTGGTGGGAATTTTTTGGTGTACAGAGACCACAGAAGCATAAAATAAATATTTACATAGCATGAATTGAACCTTATACAGAGAATGTGTGTTGAGTACCTCAACTCATTAAATTTTGAGATAGTCAGTATGACTGGTAATTATTATTCAATTCCTAATGCTCTAATATTGAATGAATAGAGTCATGAAATACAAGAATCTAGGTGTGCATGGAAATTATTGTCCTCGTTTTCTGAGATGAACATGGAGGAATTGGATAGTCATGGTAAAAATTTTCTGTATTCCATAGCATTGAACTCCAAACATCTTGATAGGGTAAAGTTGAGACAATTGTTTGATCCTGAGGGATTAGTCCAATGGGAGATTGAAGAAGGTCAGGACCCACCAGCTAGTTAGATTATTTGAGAGAATGAAATTATTCATATTCATGGTCACATTTTGGTTCTATAATATTTATGGGAAGAGATAAATCCAGAGTTTCATTCCAAAAATTATACAGTGCATCTTGATATTACCAAGATGTGTCAATAATTTCACAACCCGTATTTGTGGACTCGCATGAAATGAGAGATAGATGGTTCTGTTACTCATTGTTCCACTTGTCATTATGTGAAGGAAGAGCACCAGAGACCAAAGGTACTTTTTTCTTATTTTTAATTCCTGAGTGAAAATGAGATGATGTTTACCTATACTTTCTAATCACTTTTCTGAGGCCACCTCAAGGTTGTGAAGTCATGTGTGTGGTTTTTGATATGTTAACGAATGACTCCTACTACTTCACATTAAGTGAGACCACCTAAGTAGATGATATTGGGATAATTATCATCTGTGAGATAGTATGACATCACATGGTTCCTAATACTATTGTATCAAAAAGGGATTCTAGGTTCAGATCTATGTTTTGGAAATGTTTACAATGGGCATTGGGTTCATAGGTTCTTTTGAGAACAACCTACCACCCATAGACTGATGGGTAGTTAGAGCACATGATACATGTTTTAGAGGATACACTTAGAGCATGTGTCCTTTATTTTAGTGTTTTAGGGGAGACTCATATACCCATGGTTGGGTTTACCAATAATAATTGTTATCATGTGACTACACTAATAGTACCCTATGATTACTTGTATGGTAGAACATATTGATCATTTTTACCAGTTTGAGGTAGGGGAGGTAGTGCTACTGGTAACTTGTCTCATTCCAGAGACATCAGAGATGGTGTAACTAATCAAGAAGGTTATTGGAAAATCTCAATGTAAAGAAAAATACTATACTAATCAACATTGACAAACTCCATAGTTCCTGGTTGGGGAAAAAGTCCCTTTTAATTACCTCACCTAGGTTGGGGCGAAGATGGATCTAGAGGAAGGGAAATATTTCTCCTTATAATAATGGGCCATTAGATATTTTATAAAGGTTCTAGATAGAATCTTATTAGTTGTATGTACCTCAAACTAATAAGCCATGTATGATGTTATTAAAATATATATGTTATGTCATTATCACACATACAAATAACATAGTCTTTATATATATGATTATGAGTTGAAGGTGGATGCATACTTTTAGGTAGACCCTATAAATATCATTGATCGAAGAACAGAAGCTCTCCGGGGCAGGTCATTCCCACTAGATAGGGTGCTATGGTCGCATGGTTGTGTGTGCGACTATACCTCTGGGTGATAAGAATATATATGTACCAAGTTTCGGAAACTATTTTTAGATTCCACACCAACCATAAAAGGTAAAATCGAAGGTTATTATTTTCTAGGAGGAGGATATTGTAAGATCCTAAGTTTTTTAATAAGGTATAAAACATTTAATTTATTTAAGTACTATATTTTATTCTTATAAAGGTGCCTATTAACCTATGGAAATAATCAGGAGAGTCCTAGTCTTTTTTAGATCAAAAAACTAAAAATTTTGGTCTGGCCTCTAGTGCACTTTTTATAGGAAAGGGTAAGTCACATGGTATGATCAAACCTTGAACTGGAGGCAACACTTGTTGGAGAAACTCTGTCAGGTTATATAGGGATCCACAGAGGGGATCACATGAGATGATTATGCTTAGAAAAACCATGCTACAAAACCACGTGGTTCTACTCCTTGGAGAACCTTCCCATACATGAGACAAACATCTATCTTATTCATTAGGATTTGAAGAATATTTAATGTATGTTATCCAATTAAAGTTTCATTCATCTAGTTGGATCGCTACTAGTAAGGGATTCATTCCTTTTCCTTACTTTCCTTTATTTCATCACAGTATATGATGTTGTTTTCATGTAGTCTATTATAACCCATTTTCGGAGAGTCTTCTATTTTTTTTATTCTATTGATCAAGACCAAATTAAATCCTAAGATTGGATAAGTATTATTTGATTAGAATATGGTAGGTGGTCTATAACATTTCCCTAATGTTTGGTTGTTTATACCTTATTTTTGTTGTCTCATACACCAAAACAATATGAAATTTTCTTCCAAAAATAATAATATCTTAAAAAAATTTCTATGATCATATTTAATAAATGACATGACACACCTATACATGTTTGGAGTCTGTTCACTTCAACAAAAACCACAAAATTTGGGGTTTCATTCACTTATCTATACATGCGCCAACATAGGGTGGGTTGAGCTCGCTTTTCATTTCTGAGAGTTAAATACCTGACTAGATTGAATTGTTAAAGATTATAAGCACATTGAAACCACTTTTAAACATTATATGAGGTCAAATAAATGGATAATCCCTTGGTATGTATATAATTAATGAAATGTTTGTGATGAGAAAAATTGATGATGAGCTTGGACACTATTATGGGCCATGTTTCCTTCTATAAATCATGAGAATGATGGATGGAACAGAATATCATTTATGAGGTAAAAACAACATGGAATCAATTTAGGGATTCATAGTATGACAGAAATGGGGGGGGGTCATAGTATGACACCAATGACCCACTATTATATCTTTGGATTTCTTGGCTTTTACACCTTGTATCCCACTATCATAGGCCACCTAGAACATGATCCATGGTATCAACTCATGGCCTTACTGATTTTTCTTTGGATGTGCTTTGTGGACTTGGAGAGGACTTAGTGGTCATTGGACTTATTTCATTTACCATGTAGGTATGACACCTAATTATTCTATATAGGCAGCAGTTTTTGCTTTACAATGTTTTACAATAAGCCCTTAATTTATTATTTCTTGATCAAAATGATATTTGGTTGACTAGATAGTATTACTTATACATTATCACTATTATTTTGGATATATTTTCACACATACATAGATTATATGCATAGGATGGACATGTTATAGACATAGTTGGCAGTGGCCCACTGTGTGGAATATCCAAACTATTTGGTCCACCATTTGGTACTGGGATAGTGTTCATGGTAGAAGGTAGGGATCGGGGAAAACACTCGGTAGATTATTGTTGATTATTTTATCATTGGAGTAGAATAACATAAGACTGAGTTATGGATTTTGATGTTCTCTAGTGATAGTTTTATATTCTTTTTTGTTCTTTTGATATACTTGTATGTATATAATCTAGCATTCATCATTTCTGTTTTATTTTGTATAGTAACATGGAATTAATATCATTAATATTTGGTAATTGGAAGGATAAATTATTATATGGTTATGGTTCTTCTACTTTTTTTATTGGTATAATTCACCTTTTATGATGACTGATTATATCTATATACAATAGTTGTTCTTCAATTATGATACTATTGTGTTACTTTGATCATGAGGGTATAACATCCCCACCATACCATTAACGACCCTCCAAATTAGTTTGTATATTCTTGTATATGGGGAGGATTTCTTGAGGTATTTTGACCTATTGTCTTTGGGCTATGTTTAGTGTCTCTTATATTGGCATGTTACATCTCACTTCATGCTTGAACATTTAATTTTTTTTAATGTTAGTTTAAAAATAAACTATCAATGTATTTTTTCCAATTTTAAATAAAAAATGTAACCTAAAACCATAATTTCAAATAATTTAATAAAAATAGTATTTATCAATTTGATGATAAACATGTCTTAAATCATTTCAAATAATTATAGACATAAAGGGTGGAAAATCAATTTCAAAACTATAGTCTTTTAAATAATTTATTCATCAAAGGTAAAAGCGAAATAAACCACCATTAAATACCAATTTGAACTTCTATGGGGGATATTATAGTGAAATATATTTATGATTTAAGAAAGATTAAAAATTCCCAAAAATGATAAATGATGAAATATTACTAATTTAATTACTATTACTAAGAAGGAATCTAGTAAAATAGATAAACACATGGAAACGAGAAGTAAAAAAAAATACTGGAATCTAATAAAAAAATAAAATTAGATAAACTTGTGTAGTTATATAAGGGAAAATATTGAGAAAGAAAATAAATGAAAATAGAAATATATTATGCTCGGGTAATAAGAATAAAAATGACTAAACTTAGGTTTCTGTAACACAACTCAATATGGAGTAATAAATAAATGATATCATGGGAATCCCCTATAAATTAAATATGGTTAATATCACCTAATAAATAAGTTCAGTAACCTTTTATTGGAATGAATAACAATTACTTAATTGGCTAATAGAGGATCAACATAAATTACATCAGTAATATGGGTGAAAAACAAAACTAGTAGAAATGATATCATCATATCTAGGGTAACATACACAAGTAACCAGGGTTTCTATAAAGTTAGACGTATGAGTTAAGGAAAACATTTATCACATAATTATCATATAATAATAATAGTCTTAACAATTAATTTCAAATAAACTTCTCATATCACCCTATATATATTTTTTAGTAAAATTCAATAATTATTATGAAATGTTGCAACCAAACCTTTGGAAATATATTTCATAAAAAAACTAGAATATAAAAACAATCCCTTTAGAAATAAAATCAAATAAAAATACATAGAATTATTTCTAAGCATTTCAATTTTTATGAATTCCACTTGACAACCATTATCATCAAGTTCTCATAAATATAAAAAATAACCATAAAAAACCATCAAAGTGTAAGGATGCCCTAACGAAACTATTGTCACAATTATTTGGAAACCATTTTCTCAAAACATTTTATTTTTTGGAAATGACTCTAAAAAATTTTATTATGAAGTAGGCACATTTCAGAAGGTCTAAAAAAACTCAATTGCTTACATCCCATTTTATATATCATAAGGAAAAAACAATTGAAGCAACTACACATAAGTGAGGATAGTGATTACTTATATTATAATATTTAAGATCACAAAATATTGTCTAAAAATTTCAAGAAATCATGTTTATATATTTAACAATGTATTTGTGGATCCAGTTACCCTAACTGGGGATCCAGACATCGATCCCAAGTGCCTGGTTACATCCTCTGTGTCCACATGCCCCTAACCCAAAAATCACCACCATTAGATTATTAATTATAGCATTAAAAATAAAAAACCTATAATGGGATAATTTTTTTGAATCTCAATTGATTACATAATAGTGATAAAAAAGCTGAACCACAATGTGTGATTGACTACTAACATGCTCTTGTATTATATTATAAAAAATAAACAGTTAGTATACACTATCCAATAGATTAGTTGTCCTAAAATCACCAAACCTTTAATATAATAGCATCAACTACTATGTTAAGATGATTTATGAATGGTGGCCAAATCATTACTTTACATGACCTCTTCTTTAAGACACACACCAAATCCCCTTTAAGTGGGATGATTCCACTATTCCTTGGTAGACTTGCCTCTCCAAAACCATAATTGTTGAGCCCAATATTTGAGGTCAGATAAGGAATTAGAAAAAGAGAGAGAATTGTTGGGGACTTACCAAGAATTAATGTGATGAAATCATTCTAAATACCCCAGATCAAAGGGAGACAACGAGGTAAATATGAGAGATACATAGAGGCAACCTCCATTTTCTATCCACCAATAGAAGACAAAGGTATCTAGGGGTTCTGAATAGTAACCCTATAAAAAAATCCAAAAATGAAATTAAAAATAGACACATTGTAAGGCCATAGTGTTCCCCCCTCAATGCCATAACCCACTTCCTCAATAGCATTGGGTGAACCTAGACATAGGGTACTGTAGTATAGCCCATAGAACATTATGAAATCCCCTAATCACTATGATTTGATGCAGTAACCAGTATTACCTCTATGAAGGTCTTTCAGATATTAAGGGTAACAAGTGTTAACCATAGTTACTCTAACATCCTGTAAGAGTAACTGATTCTACCCCCACATGATCATTCAAAAATGAATTGCAGAGTTGTCTAAATATCATGTGAATGTGACTCTTAATAGAAATAGGGGTCTATTTATACTATGTCCACTGATTTTATCATGGTTTCTCTACTACACAACATGTTCAACCCCCTAGGAAGCTCATTAGTGTGAGCCTTAATACTGATCTCTGGGCCATCCCTACCCCAGACCCCCATAATGGAGTGGCCAATTGGTATATTTTTGAGATATATGAACTATATTGTCTATAAACTCCAGCATAAAAGACTCATGCGTGTTGTTCTAACAATGAAATAACATTCCTTAAATATCATACAAACTCTCTAAAACCTGATTAAAATACCAATCCTAAGACTCAAATCTAAAATTAAAATTATCCTTGAATTTCCAAAATTTTAATAATACAATTCATTATAATTATCATGGAGTGTTTTGTTTATGGTAGATATAATATCTTCATAAAAGGTTATTACATGTCCTCCCAATTGAGGTAGATCAAAAAATGAGTTTTATTATAAATATCACGATGTTAAGATAAATTAACAATGGATTGGATGATAAAAATCATGGTTTTTCTTATAAGAGGATAGAGTGTATGTCCTCAGTTTTATACTCCCTATTACTTACAGTATTTACGTATTTTCACTTCTTTATATATAATCAACCATTTTTTCTAGTTAGGAAATTTCATTTTAAAATGAGAGTATTAAGTATTTTTTGTTGTTTTTATGAGATAGATTCTTATTGGTATTGAGGTTGACTAGGATGATCTATGATTTACAATTTGATAGTTATGTAATGTGGATAGAATTTTTTCATTAATCATTTTATTGGATTTAGATCATGATGATATTATATTTTTATGGTACTTTATGATCATCTCCATGACTATGTGTCATTTTTGACTCTCAAAAATGGGATAGGCTTATATCCACTAAAAACATGAAAAGGATCTAAAAACATGGATAATAAATTTTTCTAGTTGAACCCTAGATAAATGATTGGTAGTAGACCAAATTATTATTTTCATAGTTATTTTATTGCTAAATATATTAGTTTCACGAATATAATTGGTTCGATCCTGAAAAATTAATTTGAAAGAAATATGTTATTTTGAAATGATATTGAAAAAGTAATGAAATATGGTATTAAATAAGTGGTTTGAAAGTGAAGTTTTAAATGATAACATGGATTGAATGAAATTATTTCGCATAGTTTTTTTGAACTGTATTAAATGAGTAAGATAACATGTTTTTCATCCAAATGGCCTATTAAAGGAGAATATGAAAACTAGTTTTAGAATAAACAAATAGTGAAAGTTTTAATAAATAGTTTTATTTGAATTATCTCATATGGGTGATTCCCTATTTCTATAGAATGTGTAATTTGGTGTAATATAACTTGATTGAAAATTTCTTTATATGATAAATAACATTAAATCGTGATTCATTAAATTTGTGTCTCATTTTTCAAATCAACACGTTTTTAATTGGTTAGCTAGATCAAAACAAGTCATATATCTGGTTCCTCATTGTCTTATTTTTGTTGGAACCTTGGATTCAATTTTGGGATAATGATTAGGAAAAATTTGGTCATGATTTATTAGAACCGTGATATTAAACCTCAATGAGTATTCTTTAGAAATATGACACATGGGTTATATGCTAGGGCTATGATGACCCCTGTGATGGTATGATATACCATTTAGTGAATGAGTGATTGATGATAGTATTCACCACCAACAATAGAGGCAACTATTGCCACAATATTAGTTAATCCTAATATTTTATTTATATGGCCCCAGCCTTAAACCTTACTTAATCTTGAATTATTACAAGATTACACATTGAGGATCTTTTTAGGTTTAGAGTTTTAGAGAATTAGATCATGAAACTTGCATTACATTCCACATTTAAACAAAGTGGTTACATAAAAGATAGTATTCATTCATCCCATCAACGAAAACATATTGAAAATAAAACATGGATTCTTTCTTGATACATCCTTGACACTATCATCACATCATGTACCTTTCCCTTGACCTGTGAAAAATATTTCAAAAACATGGGATGAGCATAAAAAGCACAGTAAGGGTTATAAAAATATGGAAAGGAAACATGAGTTCATATATACATAAGAATGAAATCATACTTTACCCATTAAATATAGGCACTTTAACATACCTCATCAAACAATGAATAAATCATAGAGATCATAAGACATAAAGGTAACTTGAGGCATTCATAACATTCTTACATAGGGAGTAACCCTCTGGGTTACGTTTGGAATAACCATCACAGTATATTCCCTAAATCTCTTCGGAGAAACCTTAACGTTTCACTCCTTTGTGTTACCCAATGCATTTCAGAGCTATATCGGGCTCACCCGCCCTTAGTTTATCACAGAACCACCCGTCTTCATAACAATGCCCAAGAACCATAACATAATCTTATCACATAAAACATGCATAAAGGAAACATAACATTTCCACCTTTCAATAACAATATATCAATACAACACATTGATAGAAAAACATTATGAAAATCATTTTCAATACCAAAATAAAAGAAAATTAAAACATGGTATTTATTTTTCTTTTAAAAATAAGGTATGGCTTGTAGAAGAAGTCGAAACTCAAATAATGGTCACAGAGGTGGAGAAGTCGTTGTCACCGCATAGGTACGACAAAAACATTCCATTTTTTCGTTTAGTAAAACGATTCGTATAAAAAAGATTCCTTTTGGATAAATGTAAAATTCAAAGGGGTTTATACACCGTATAAAATAAGGTTGTGTATAAAACAAAATATGCCTCAATGAAAGGAGATTGAGACGAAGTCCCATACAAAGACGGTATCCTTGGATTAAGGATAAATTAATTACATAATTATGTGTGACAAACAAATACACCAAATATAAGTGGATATTAAGTGTAAAATAATCAAAGGTCATTCACATATATTCAAAGGATGACATATTCAATAACTACATGTTGAACCCAAAGAAATCGTATTTGGGTTAAGAAGTTCCCTTGACAGCCTAACGGCGTCACATCAAAATTCAGAAAAAGAGTTGATGAGAGATAAAAAGGGTATCTCATCACTTGGTCATAAAATTTAAATCAATAAGGATATATATGAACATATCCCAAAATAATATTATGTGAATTAAAATACATAACAAAATAAGTCTTTTAAAAAGAGGAGGGTGAAAGGTTCCCTTACCGACATGGGTATCTTTCGAAACATATGCCCCGTGAAAGAAGGACAACACAACATTGATGTAAATAATCATAAATCAATGAATATTACACAATGAGTAAAATAATGTTCAGTAAATAAACCACTCAAAGGAAATTTTGGCAAATGTAGCATAAATCTCACGGGAATAAAAGTGAGATGAAAAATCCTTTATGAAAACTCGGCAGCCTAACGGTGCCACATAAAACATCCAAAAATGGATTGATGAGATCATATAGGGTATCTCATCACATTATAATAAAATGTACAGAAAGAGGAATATAAAAGAACATCCCCCATCATAACAAAGAGGAGATTAAAATAAGTGACATAAAGGAGAGCACTTAAAGAGAAAGAGAGAGGTTATATCTCTTATGAAAATTCGGCAGCCTAACGGCGCCACTCAAAACTTCCAAAATGGATTGATGAGAGAGAATAGGGTCTCTCATCATATGAACATAAAAATTACAGTAAGAGTAATATAAAATAACATCTCAATAACAGGAAATATGATCTTAGAAGGAATGACACAAAAGAGTGTACTTAAAAAGAAAGAGAGGAGTTGGATCCATTACCTCAAGTCCAACTTGTCTTGTTGGTTTCTTTATATTCCTGAATAATAACCTTTGGTCAATTAATAATAGCCTAAGTACATACTTTAGATATTATTATTCAGTTAATATCACATATTATAATGTTATAATAATTGTTTAACAATGATAGTTCCTATCAGACGTTTTTGCTGATGTTTGGTACATAAGTCAAAAATGAACTTGTTTGAAAAAAGATTTCCCATGTAGTTATAAGTAAATAATTTCCAGAATAGTATTAATGATTTAAATTTCATATATATCCAGTAAATTTTCATTTCATACTATTCCATATCATTTGGAGATAAAAAACGAAAAGCACCGTTCATGGAGACGGTAGGCCGTACGTACGCATGAACGCTACTTTCATTTTTTGTCAAATTAATGGAATTAAAACAAAATGAGAGAGATATAAATATGTTATAATTTGAGAATGATATCCATAATTTTGAATTAATATATTACATATATATCCAATATATATATGTACTTATAATATTACATAACATTTTGAGATAAGAAATGAAATGTACCGTTCATGGAGACGGTAAGCCGTACGTACGCATAAACACAACTTCCATTTCTATTTCATATTTAATGGAATTGAAACATAATGATACATAATATTATTTTAATTCCTGTATGTAATCATATATAACATCATTAAATATATCCTTTATACGTACCACATATGGTATTAACGAATCAAATCACTTTGAGGGGGCGGTAGTCCGCACTTCCTTAAATGAAGATATCGCGTTTACCCATAATGGAAACCATAAAGGTATGCCCAAAATGAAAAATACAGAAGCTTAAGGAAAACATAAAAATATTATATATCATATAAAAATATAGTTTCATCTTAATGGCCACCTTTGAAGGTGTTAAAGGAATGTTGAACAATCATCGTTTCGGGAGGCCGAAATTCGACATCCACGGAAACAGTATCTTCTTTAACCATTAGATGAAGGTGTGTAAAATTTTAGCTCGAATCGTTCTTATAAAAACATACTAGTATATTGATGATACTATATTTGTAACAAAAAAATGAATAAAAAGAGTTTATGGGGTTGGAGAAGCAAAATAAAACAAAAGGACTCAAGTGAAGACATTACCTTAAAATCGGGTAACTCCTGTTGGTTTGAGTTCAAAGGATTCCTTGGGAAGACATCTGCCCAATGTCAGGATTCAATGAGTAAGAGAGGTAATTGGAGAGAAAAAATGGGCACATTTTGGCCGAGACAAAGGCTTTGGGAGTGTGGGTAAGGAGGTAGAGTTGGGGGCCTTTTATAAGAGGAGAGGAGGGGCACTCTTGGAAGGTAAAGAAAAGTCACTTTATTTTAAAATGGTATTCGGATTTAAGAGGTCCCACATTGATTTGATTCGAGGATAAAATGATAAGGTTTCTAAATACACTCATCCAATAGGTTTTGGACATGTGTAGGTATTAGATATTACATTATCTTTCCATTTTATTTAAATCGTTAAATAATGAGGTCATCGCTGCATCATCATGATGTCATAAATAATTTAATTTATTTAATGTCTAAAAATTATAAAAAAAATACTATGATGTAGGAATTTTTTTAGATTTCCAATTAATATTTATAGTCAAAAATCTGATTTGTATAACCCCATGTAAAAATTGTTTTAGAAAAAAATTTCATGTTTGTCTCATTTTTACTTTAACTTTAAATAAAAAGATATTAATGTCATTTTCCAACCAAAGTGGGTTCATGGGGTCCCCAAGTTGACCCATGGGTTTTCTTGGTCGGCCATGACACATCTAATGAGGTTAGGACATGTTTCAAGTTCATTTCATTTTATTAAAACATTATTCTTACCATAAACTATACTAATTACCTCTAATCGCGATTAAAAACTTAATAAGTTACTATTCACCAAAAAATTATTTTTATCCCATTGAACCAAATTTTAATTATTAATAACAACCATGTATGTAGGATTTTTGAAATTCATAACACAAAGATGGAAAAATTTCATTTAAACGGAAAAATCGGTTTTTATAAGTACCACTTAATGGTTTTACTATTCATCAAAAATTGAAGATTTTCAGAAAAATCCCAAAAATTCACCCTAAGATATATTTGATATTCCGAATTCAAAAATGAAGTCTATTTTACGAAATTCATAACATATAAGTCACATTAATTAATTTAATAATTAATTCCCGCTGTTAGAGCAAATAGCGTGTTTTTATGAAATAATAAGTATCAACAGATTGACATTAGTTTAAGTCTGATTTCAAAGTGAAATTAATCCCAACGACCACTATTGGATTTAATGGTAAAAATATATTCTAATTTCACATTAAAACTAATTAAAAAGATAATCTAAACAGATAAATAAATTATATGAAAAAGCGGTTTTGAATTAAAATACTACATTTTACACTATTCATTAAAAAATGAACTTTATCAGAAAGATACAAAAAATTTACACAAAGTAAATTTTGATGTACCAATTATTAAGAAGAGTTTAATTTGGTCCAAAAGGATGTATAAGAGTGAACAAAATGATATTTAATGACGGTTCTCCATCAAAAGGTGATAAGTGAACCTTTAGTGAAAACTAGAGCATATACGCCTAAAATTGAATTCTTTCCGTATTTTATGCCTTTATCTTTTATTGGATAAATGTAAAAACATTTAAAAACATATATAATAATATTTTAGTTATTTCTATCCATTCCTGCCAATACAATGGCTACATGTTAACTACCATTTAAAATAATATTATTTTATTATTAGAGTGCGACGTAAGATTCCCAAGAAACTCGTTGTTGCGTGTTGGATACGCCATCGAGCATAGCGTCCCCTTTAAAGTCATATTAATATTTTATTCACAAATATGGATAAATATGAAAATGTCATCTTCTTTATTTACCTGGGGTGTTACATCCTTCCCCCCTTTTTGGGAATTGCATCCTCGTAATTTTTAAAATTGAGCTTGGAAACATCCTTGAATGTCCCACATCGGAACAAGAGTCGGTAAAACAATCACTTTAAAATAAAGGAAGATAAGTACAAAGTTCACTCAAGTTAACCCATATGTAGAAAACATGGACGTGGAAGAAAAATCAACGGGTCATGTTCTTGAGGGAGAGTGGTAGTAAACATGTCTAGGAGAAAGTTAACCATATGAAAATCACAAAATTGTGATGGGTTAAACGGTATTCGATTCCCCAGTAGGAACAGTTAATAGACAACATTTTTGTTTTAAGTTAATTTTTATTGAGGAATTTATTCATAAGGAAACATAATAACTTATCATGTTGACTTTCAACTTTTACTTGATTCCTTAATCAAACTCATATTTTTTTCCAAAAGACGAGTATTTATGGAGACTTGTCCGCATTAAGAGTACTATAATCAACTTCTAGAGAATCACCTAATCCACCAATGAGAACTATATAAATCCCATGTCTTTAGGCTTTAACAAAAACCAAAACCAAAAAGGTTAGTACAAGTTCAGATAATCCAGAAAAGGATAACGAATTAAAAGAAAATCTATGCTTAATCTCCAAAATTTGTCCAACAAAACCCAAATATCAAGGAGGACCATCCGATAAACAATTTGTCCATAAAATTCTTCAATGTAAACCAATCTAATATTGAAACCCAAATATTTAAAGGATTTATTCACATAGTCTTCAAAGTTAAATCATAACATTTATCTCCAAAAAACATCAGTTGCTCCAAAAGTCTCGTATTGAAAAGTAATTAACCTAATCACATATCCTCCATGATAGGTTAATCATTTTCATAAATAACCCAAAATCAACTTACTCTTAATTTATAAAATCATATAACTAAAAAGAATCAGTCAAACTAACTAGGGAATTCACGTAGTCCAGTGGTAGGCGATAAATACCAGTCGCACTTTGGTTGTGGGTTCGATTCCCGCAGCTTTGTCCGACGCGACGGGTAGTCACATGGTCTGCATGTTGTCCTTTTTCCAAAACTATATAATTCTCAAATCATTCCCCAAAAGGGATAAAATCATCAAAAATAACCATAACATAATTTAACCTCAATTTTATCTCATGCCTATCATTTTCTAGCATAACATATAGTAACCCATAATTACCTCAAAAGTAAGGATCATATAAACTATAATGGATACCTTTATAATTATTACCTGAACTTCCACATCGATTGGTCATCTCGTATATGATGCATTAAAGATCATACCAAGGTTCAAGTGGTTGATCAATACTCCTTGATAGTTGGTTTAGAACAACCACGAGTTTCCTCACAGAATCCCCCATTTTATATAGTCTCTTAATCAGAGAACCACCACAGTTTCCTTCAAAACTATTGTCACTTGCGTGCCTTCTAGATCCATCCATTCACTAAAAATATAAATGTTAGTGTGATTATATCAACAAAACCATCATGTACTAATGATGAAGGTAAACACTAAGATATATTTACTCATTAACTTTATCTAAAACTAGGGATCTTTCTGAAATCCTAACCATTATGGTAATGTCACTTATGCTTAAAGAATACCCTAACCTCTAAAGTTATCTTAACCAACCTTTCATACCAACTATAAGGCCCCAGCCTTAAACCTTACTTAATCTTGAGTTATTACAAGATTACACATTGAGGATCTTTTTAGGTTTAGAGTTTTAGAGAATTAGATCATGAAACATGCATTACATTCCACATTTAAACAAAGTGGTTACATAAAAGACAGTATTCATTCTTCCCATCAACAGAAACATATTGAAAATAAAACATGGATTCTTTCTTGACACATCCTTGACACTATCATCACATCATGTACCTTTCCCTTAACCTGTGAAATACATTTCAAAAACTTGGGATGAGCATAAAAAGCTCAGTAAGGGTTATAAAAATATGGAAAGGAATCATGAGTTCATATATACATAAGAATGAAATCATACTTTACCCATAAAACATAGGCACATTAACATACCTCATCAAACAATGAATAAATCATAGAAATCATAAGACATAAATGTAACTTGAGGTATTCATAACATTCTTACGTAGGGAGTAACCCTCTTGGTTATGTTTGGAATACATATCACAGTATATTCCCTAAATCTCTTCGGAGAAACCTTATCATTTCACTCCTTTGCGTTACCCAACGCATTGGAACGCTATATCGGGCTCACCCGCCCTTAGTTTATCACGGAACCACCTGTCTTCATAACAATTCCCAAGAACTATAACATAATATTATCACATAAAACATGCATAAAGGAAACATAACATTTACACCTTTCTATAACAAGATATCAATACAACACATTGATACAAAAACATTATGAAAAACATTTTCAATACCAAAATAAAAGAAAAGTAAAACATGGTATTTATTTTTCTTTTAAAAATAAGGCATGGCTTGTAGAAGAAGCCAAAACTCAAATAATGGTCACGGAGGCGGGGAAGTCGTTGTCGCCGCATACGTACGACAAAAACATTCTCTTTTTGTCATTTAGTAAAACGATTTGTATAAAAAAGATTCCTTTTGGATAAATGTTAAAGTCAAATGGGTTTATACACCGTATAAAAGAAGGTTGTGTATAAAACAAAATATGCCTCAATGAATGGAGATTGAGACGAAGTCCCATACAAAGACGGTATCCTTGGATTAAGGATAAATCAATTACATAATTATGCGTGACAAACGAATATACCAAATATAAGTGGATATTAAGTGTAAAATAATCAAAGGTCATTCACACATATTCAAAGGATGACATATTCAATAACTACATGTTGAACCCAAAGAAATCGAAATTGGGTTAAGAAGTTCCCTTGACAGCCTAACGGCGTCACATCAAAATTCAGAAAAAGAGTTGATGAGAGATAAAAAGGGTATCTCGTAACTTGGTCATAAAATTTACATCAATAATGATATTGAAGAATATATCCAAAAATAATATTATGTGAATTAAAAGACATAACAAAATAAGTCTTTTAAAAAGAGGAGGGTGAAAGGTTCCCTTACCGACATGGGTATCTTTCGAAACATACGCCCCGTGAAAGAAGGACAATACAACATTGATGTAAATACTCATAAATGAAATTATATTACACAATGAGTAAAATAATGGTAAGTACATACACAACTCAAAGGAAATTGTGTCAAATGTAGCATAAATTTCACGGGAATAAAAGTGAGATGAAAAATCCTTTACGAAAACTCGGCAGCCTAACGGTGGCACATAAAACTTCCAAAAATGGGTTGTTGAGATCAAGTAGGGTATCTCATCAAATTACAATAAAATGTACAGAAAGATGAATATAATAGAACATCCCCCATCATAACAAAGAGGTTCTTAAAAGAAGTGACATAAAGGAGAGTACTTAAAGAGAAAGAGAGAGGTTAGATCTCTTATGAAAATTCGGCAGCCTAACTGCGCCACTCAAAACATCCAAAATGGATTGATGAGAGAGAATAGGGTCTCTCAACATATGAACATAAAAATTACAGTAAGATTAATATAAAATAACATCCCAATAACAAGAAATATGATCTTATAAGGAATGACATAAAAGAGTGTACTTAAAAAGAAAGAGAGGAGTATGACCCCTTACCTCAAGTCCAACTTGTCTTGTTCGTTTCTTTATATTCCTGAATAATAAACTTTGGTCAATTAATAATTGCCTAATTACCTCATTTAGAGATTATTATTCAGTTCATATCACATATTATAATTTTATAATAATTGTTTAATAATGTTAGTTCATATCAGACGTTTTTGCTGATGTTTAGTACATGAGTCAAAAATGAACTTGTTTGAAAAAAGATTGCCCATGTAGTTATAAGTAAATAATTTCCAGAATAGTATTAATGATTAAAATATCATATATATCCATTAAATATTCATTTCATACTATTCCATATCATTTGGAGATAAAAAATGAAAAGCACCGTTCATGGAGACGGTAGGCCGTACGTACGCATGAACGCTTCTTTCATTTTTTTTCATATTAATGGAATTACAACAAAATGAGAGAGATATATATATGTTATAATTATATAATTATATCCATAATTTTGATGTAATATATTACATATATATCCATTATATATATGTACTTATAATATTACATAGCATTTTGAGATAAGAAATGAAATGTACCGTTCATGGAGACGGTAAGCTGTACGAACGCATAAACGCTACTTCCATTTCTATTTCATATTTAATGGAATTAAAACATAATGATACATAATATTATTTTAATTCCAGTATGGTATCATATATAATATCATTAAATATATCCTTTATACGTACCACATATGGTATTAACGAATCAAATCACTTTGAGGGGGCGGTAGTCCGCACTTCCTTAAATGAAGATATCGCGTTTACCCATAATGGAAACCATAAAGGTATTCCCAAAATGCAAAATACAGAATCTTAAGGAAAACATAAACATATTATATATCATATACAAATAGAGTTTCATCTTAATGGCCACCTTTGAAGGTTTTAAAAGAATGTTGAACAATCATTGTTTCGGGAGGCTGAAATTCGACATCCACAGAAACAGTATGTTCTTTAACCATTAGATGTAGGTGTGTGAATGTGTAGCTCGAATCCTTATTATAAAAACATCTTAGTATATTTATTATACTGTAGTTGTAACAAAATAAATGAATAATAAGAGTTTAGGGGGTTGGAGAAGCAAAATAATACTAAAGGACTCAAGTGAAGACATTACCTTAAAATCAGGTAACTCCATTTGGTTTGAGCTCAAAGGCTTTCTTGGGAAGACATCTGCCCAAAGTGAGGCTTCAAGGAGTAAGAGAGGGAAGTTGAGAAAAAAAATGGGCAGAGGTTCACCGATCCAATGGCTTTGGGAGTGTGGGTAAGGAGGTAGAGGTGGGGGCCTTTTATAAGAGGAGAGGAGGGGCACTCTTGGAAGGTAAAGAAAAGTTACTTTATTTTAAAATGGTATTAAGATTTAAGAGGACCCACATTGATGTGTTTCGTGTATAAGGTGATAAGGGTTCGGAATCCACTCATCCAATCGGTTTTGGACATGTGTAGGTCTTAGATATTACATTATCTTTCCATTTTATTTAAATCGTTAAATAATGAGGTCATCGAAGCATCATCATGATGTCATAAATAATTTAATTTATTTAATGTCTAAAAATTTTAAAACAAATACTATGATGTAGGAAATGTTTTTATCTTTCCAATTAATATTTATAGTCAAAAATCGGATTCGTATAACCCCATGTAAAAATTGTTTTAGTAAAACATTTCATGTTTGTCTCATTTTTACTTTAACTTTAAATAAAAAGATATTAATGTTATTTTCCATCCAAAGTGGCTTCATGGGGTCCCCAAGTTGACCCATGGGTTTTCTTGGTCGTCCATGACACATCCAATGAGGTTAGGACATGTTTCAAGTTCATTTCATTTTATTAAAACATTATTCTTACCATAAACTACACTAGTTACCTCTAATCGTGATTAAAAACTTAAAAAGTTACTATTCACCAAAAAATTATTTTTAGCCCATTGAACCACATTTTACTTCTTAATGACAACAATGTATGTAGTATTTTTGAAATTCATAACACAAAGAAGGCAAAATTTCATTTAAACGGAAAAATCAGTTTTTATAAGTACCACTTAATGGTTTCACTATTCATCAAAAATTGAACTTTTTCAGAAAAATCCCAAAAATTCACCCTAAGCTATATTTGTTATTATGAATTCAAAAATGAAGTCTATTTTACTAAATTAAAAACATATAAGTCAAATTAATTAATTTAATAATTAATTCCCGATGTCAGAGAAAATAGCGTGTTTTTATGAAACAATAAGTTTCAAAAGATTGACCTTAGTTTAAGTCTGATTTCAAAGTGAAATTAATCCCAACGACCACTATTGGATTTAATGGTAAAAATATATTCTAATTTCACTTTAAAACCAATTCAAAAGATAACATAATCATATAAATAAATTAGATTAAAAAGTGGTTTTGAGTTAAAATACAACATTTTATACTATTCATTAAAAAATGAACTTTATCAGAAAGATACCAAAAATTTACACAAAGTAAATTTTTATGTCCCAATTCTTAAGAAGAGTTTTATTTTGTCCAAAAGGATGTATAATAGTGAACAAAACTATATTTAATTACGGTTCTCCATCAAAAGGCGATAAGTGATCCTTTAGTAAAAACTAGGGCATATACCCCTAAAATTGAATTCTTTCCATATTTTATGCCTTTATCTTTTATTGGATAAATGTAAAAACATTTAAAAACATATATAATCATATTTTAGTAATTTCTATCCATTCCCTCCAATAAAACGGCTACATGTTAACAACCATTTAAAATAATATTATTTTATTATTAGAGTGCAACGTAAGATTCCCAAGAAACTCGTTGTTGCGTGTTGGGTACGCCATCGAGCATAGCGTCCCCTTTAAAGTCATATTAATATTTTATTCACAAATATGGATAAATATGAAAATGTCATATTCTTTATTTACCTGGGGTGTTACATTATTAATTATGAATATGTATTATATTTGGGTGATAGTCAAAATATTCATTTAATTTATGTATAATTATAGGTTGAGGAGATAGTATTAGTGTTATAATGATCATTGTTTTGTACTAGGATCATCAAAGGTGGCCCCAATGCTGTGATAATCAATTAATAGGATCAAGATCTTGGTATAGTTATACATTTTATTTGGAAAATTTATGTGTAAAAAAAGTGACTAAGAATGTATTAAATTAGGGTATGATAAATTTATGTAAAACCTCATCTACAAAAGTGATGTATAGGATGACACCATGTGTTTTTACTATCTCAAGGTGTGTGACTTAGTTTTATTTTGTGGATGTATAATATTTTTATATTTCACTAATGTTTTTATCTTCATGTTATATTTTCAACTACATATATGTATATATGTGGTATAACAATCAATCAGGTAATAAGTGAATTTGGTGGTCAGGATCCACTGATGGTAAGACTATGTCTATGAAACAAATTATTAATGATATTGTTGATGATACTCAAATTTTAAATATGGGATCTAGGTGTAGAAATTGTGTCAGATGATTTTATTATGAGAGACAAACCTTATGAAACTACATAATATATTAGATAGATCTTATGGTACAATTAGTGTAGTATGATAGAGAGTTATAATGAGGATAGGTAATATTAGATAATGAGGGTTGTGAGAGATGGGATCACCCTGATATTATGTGGTTTACACCCATTAGTTTATTTAAATTTTTTATCATGGGATTTTTATTATATTTTGTTTGGGGGATTCTTTTAATTCACATATTATGTTTTTATCATTTAAAAATTCGTAATATTGATTAGTCCATATTTGACTGTATTTCATTGTGTTTATTGATATAATCATTACATCCAATGATTTTTTTCGTATTTTGAAATTTAATGGGTAGTATGATAAATGTTGGTTCAAGTGGGACTATATTGTGGGAGTCTTATATATTTGAGGTGATGCCACCATTATGATCATGTTTGATGGGATTAGAGTGTTTATACTTACAGTATTCCCATATATGATCTGGATAGGCGTTTCCTCGGTAAAATTAATAATCTTCCTTACATGTAATAAAGTTATTCCACTAAGTATCATTGATTATGAATTTTTTATCATGATTAAATTTAGTTATAATTATACAACATCAAAATGTAGGGATTACAATCAAGGTTTTTTTGAATAATGCTCCCCATTTACATTCCTATAAATTCACTTGATCCCTAACACTTACTCAGTGGTGGTAAGAGGGGTAATCTCACCGTATTGTTTAAATTTATCCTATTTTTATACAAAACATGAGTTTTGATGTGCATGGGTGGGATTTATAATTCAATTTAGGTTAAGAAAATTCTACAAGATAGACTTATTTCTCTAGGTATGTAGTGTTTTGGATTCGAATGATTTGGTATCATCTTGTATTGAAATATAGTTCCAAGGTAATTTTATTTATATATTCTAGTTTATTTGATTTATATGAATCAACCTTAGGTACTACATGTTAATTAATAGGTTTATTCATTTTAATATATGTTACCTAATATCAAACCATATATTTATTATTATATCCTATAAAATGATTTATTTTATATACCAGATTATGGAATACAAATTTTGAATCCTAGTTTCATTTATATAGGTTTTGTTAAGGTCTCGCGACCCAAATCATTCACTACTTCAGTTGGATGATCCATATTCAACACAAAATAGAATTAGATCATGTCTTTGATTTTCTATTAAGTTCCCTAGTGGTGTAAATGGGATGTAGGACATAGTAGGTAGAAGATGAGTATGCCTGAAAAATAGGGTTTTTCTTAAAACCATTTTTAGATAAGGATATTTTATTTTAGGAGTAGGTACTATAGGTTTAGTGAGGATTGAGGTTAATTATACATGTGTGGGATTAATGATAGTCATTATAAGTCATGAAATTTTTTTAGAGATTGTTTTTTATTATCATGTACCATGATAATGATAATCATAGGAATTTCCAATATAACTAATGAAATATTAGGTTGAAATATTTCTTTCAAAAGATCCCATAAAAAATAAAAGTGACTAATAATATATTGACAATTTTATCGAATCAATTTAAGTGGTGAATTTTTTTTATTATTGTTTTTTTCTTTATTGAACTTTTTTGGCTACCATAATGGAATGATTTATGTTTGTTTATAAATTTGGTTTTTGAAAAGACAATTTTATACACTGACATAAGGATTATGGGAAAGCAATTTCTTAATCTATTTTTTCATTAAATAGTTCATGGAGATAATGTTTTTAAGATGAAATAAGTCAATCATGGAAGAAGTTATCATTGAGAAAAATTTATGTTATATTACAATGCGTGTAAAATAGTTTTATAAAATAAATTTTATAAAATTTATTGTATATGGAAAGTATTTAATTATTTACATGTTTGATAGAAAATAATTGCAAATAAATTGTGTGTTAGAAAAATTGGATGATTTTTTTGGGTATAAAATTATTTATATCATTTTAAAAACATGAATTCATAAGTGTTTAATATTTTTCATGTCTTCAAAGAAGTGATTGGTAACGGTATTAGGGTTTTAAATTTGATGTTTGACTCGGATCCGTAGGTCTTACTTAACATTTTTAGCATACATTATTTTGGTGATCTTGGTAGTAGAGGATCATGTATTGTATTTTTGAACTAAGTGAAGAGTAAATAATTATATGAATTGAAAAGATCATAGTTTTGTCTATTCCGGACATGATTATTTGTTGATGATTCATATATAACGGGGAAAAATTGAAAATATTTGGTGTTGTGTCATGATTTATTATTGTGTGAGGAATAATAATTCATGGAATTGAATGTCATCTATAATTTGGGAATGAAGGGTGTTTCTTTAACCTCTTCTAGAATCATTTAAGTGGAAGCTTCTAAAGTTCTTTGATTATTTAATTTAATTTTGATAATGAAAGTCAAAAGTGCGGAGTGAAATGGTGCTAGTAATATTATTACTGCAATAGAAGATTATAGAGAATCATAATGTTTGAATGATATGGATTGTTGATAGAAATTCCCTTCATTTGAAGATAATTCTACGATATAAAATGGCATGTTAGTGATGAATTCATGACCCAAATAGGTTAAGATTCATGGGTGGCTAATGGGTGAGGCTTTTTATGAGTAAAAATTAATATAATGAGGAGTTTGTAATTAATAGACTCCATAGGTTTTAGGGAAATTTGAGTAAGGTCGTTCATTTATTTAATTAATGTTGGTAAAATTTTAAATTTTGGATGTCTGATTAGGGAAGGGGTATTATAAATAAGTTTATAATGATGATATTGATGTTTTGAAGGTTTAACACCATTTTAAATATCAAAAGTTAAATAATAGATTAATTTTAGTTAAAAATATATACTAGGTGGATTTAAAAGCTACCATATACCCATTTTGGTGCCCCCAGGTACCTAGTATAGGCACAAGTATGATTTCCTCTCTAATTAGGCCTTTGTTTGGACAATGGTTTTATAGTAGTAACCCAGTGGGACATCAGGTAGATAGTATATTTCTATTGGGAACCCTATGATACCTAGAGTATTTTTTTAAGGAGGGTTTGAGTGGTTATTTATATTTATAAATATTATTCCCACAAAGGAGTTATTATATTATATGAAGAATGATTGGGGGAGTCTAATTTGCCTCCCCCTCCTCACTATCTTCTTATTCTGTTGAATTAAATGCCCAGTTAGTGGGTTTTGGTCGTTGAAGCTAGGTAATTTCTAATATTTCTCTACCATTTTCTCTTTTGTTCGATCTATTGTGATTTTGGTGTTATGAGATTAGGAATTTTAAGTTGGAGTTCAATATATAATAATAATATAAATATGTTACAAATGTGTTTTAATAGTCCATAGCTAGAGGAGTACCATATAGGGTGATTCCTTTCATCTTTTAACTAGTATAAGAATGGAATATTTAATAATGATTTTTCTTGTTTATTTAATAAAATCAAAAAAATTGATTTTGAATTGAATGAATGAAATTGGATAATTTTCATATAAAAGGATCATTTGTACATCATGATTCTTTAGTAACTTTTTTAAAGCTTTTTTATTATAGAACCACTCAGTGAGAAGTCCACTCTTTATAATGATTGTGGAATTTTAATTTAAAAAGAATGGATTATAAATTGATGGATACATTTATTAGATGGGAGTTTAATGTTATTGAATATGAATGGTATACTATTGGACTTTTAATTAGACAATAATATGAAGTATCTATACATCAATAAGTAAGTATTTATATTTATATTTAATTCATTGGATTTTATAATTATAATATTCCAAGCTAGATCTTTTTTTATTTGGGTGAAAACACCACATACCCAAGCATGTTATATGACCATCAAATTTTGTGGACTTTATTTTTTGGGTTAAAATAATTATTGGGGGGAATTATATACTCTCACTTTTATACTAAAAAGGTCAATGTAATTTTTATAAAACAAATCATAATGAATCATCCATATTTTAGATATACTGACATATAAATACAATAAAAATGGGTCATTATGTATCTTTTTTTGTCCATTTATAACCAATTAAAATTAAATAGACTACAATATTCAAACCATACACTAAAACATTCATAAAAAATAATAAAAATATATACATTGTCTAAGATATTAAATCAAAACCGATATAATCTTTATACCAAACTATGTCTTTTAAAAATATTGACCATGCTCACTCCGTGACCTATTAGAGTACTAATTCACTAACATATAGCATGTATAAAATATTAGAACATATATCCGTATAATTATTTTAAACTATAATGTTAACGATCATTTATTATGTGTGTTGGTTTGCCCATATATTCTATGAGTAAAATGAAACCATAGGAACCTCCAAGAGATCTCAATTCCTCATGTGTTTACATTCAAGTGTATTCATTTCTATGAGTATATGTAATTTAAAATAATAATATATCAAATTATTATAATGAAATAAGTATAGAATCTATAATTTCACACAGTGTAAATTATGTAATAAGAATAGAGTCATTCCCTACCACCCTAAGGAGTAAAAAAATGTGAAAAATCATAAAACTCTCACCATTAGAAGGAACCTTTATAACATTGATTCCAATCTCCAAATATCATACAAAAACATATAAATCTCTAATAAGAGGGAAAATATAATCAAAATATCAACAATAAGTGATTAAAATAGCTGAGAGAACGATATAACTTGGAAAAACTTTCCATTCATACCAATAGAATACTCATTACATGATTTATTGTTTTTTAAAGTATTTGATTGTCTTGGATAAGCATCATAAATGTACTGAAAATGATCTATCCTTATACCTACATTATTGAAGATTTTAAACTATTAAATTTGATAAATAATGGTTATAAAACATGTGATAAAACCCACAAATCATTAACAAAGATACATGCACATATATAAAAGTGATGATTGATAATATATGTGATAAAAAAGTTATATATATTAAGGATTTATAAATAAGTGAATTAATAAAATGTTTTTTCACAATATTAAAACAATTAATAAATAATTTATTCAAGGAAATGGATTTTAATAATAATAAAAAGTACATAATTAATGAATTAATTATTTTATATGGTTACACATGAATAGTAATAAATGATGAAAAATACATTAACTGATTAATAAACATAACCATGTTACATTAATAAAATAAAATAATTAAATTAATTGGGGAATTTATTTATTAAAATACTTTATTTACATTATAAATTTAAAAAAACGATAATTAATTTTTTTTAGTTATATAAAAAATAATCAATAGACATGAAGCTGAATAAAACACTATTTTAGTTGAGGCCACTTACTTTTATTACTCAATGGAGTGCACCTCCTAAATTGGAGATCATTGATTTTCACAATGAAAAAAATTACTAATCTATATAAACATAGAGTAAAAATACAATCATAAAACATCGATAGAAAATATCAATTTTCACATGTCACTCTCACATGAAAATTTAAAAACCTTACAAATGAAAATAGTCAATTTTTCCAAAAATTGAAGAAATAAAATAGAGAAATCACTAGAAAATATACCTCCACCTAAATGAATACAAGTATTACACATTCAACATTCAAGATCATCTGATAGGAACCTTACAATAACTTCCTTTTGATAGGGTGATTTCACAATAATTCAGTGTAATTACATACATAAATACCTTGTTGTAAAAACCCAGATTAATAATAAAAAAATAATATGTAGAATTGGAGTTGAATAAGTGAATTTTATTAAAATTAATGATCACAACAAAAAACCACTTTGGATTAAACACTAAATAAATAATAACCTATTTTGAAGAAAGAAAATGGTGGAGCTGGTTGAAATTTCCCTCCTTTAATCCTCTTCTATGAATAAATTAAGGGGGATAAATTTTAAAATTTTAGTTCATCTCACATTAGAAAAAACATGTTTGGGTATAATAGGGTATGTAGAAGAAGCCCATACACAACATAGGGGTTATAAAAAGGGGCAGTCCCACTAGTTGGCTCATCATGTACTCATTGGAAGAATTCTATGTATTTAGTCACTAACTTTACCCAACTATAAATAACCATTTATATAAAAATATAAAACATAATTTGAAGGTGTGGAAATATAAATTTTAATAAACCTATTAAATATAAACATAGGTCTTTTTTACCCATCTTATCATCTCCCAAAAAAATCATTTAAATACCTAAAAAATACCTAGTATATCATTACTATAATTTCAAATCAGAAATTTTTCACGCTTAGAAATTTCACCATTAAATTTTAACAATATCACGATTCACTAACACCCAAATAACATAGTAAAATAAGGTATTTTTAAAATTTATAAATGATTTAATGATATAAATTGTAGGAATCTATAATATGGTTTAGTCTTATATTAGTTAAATAGAAGCCAAATTATTTCATAACTTAGGTTAAAAATTGATTTTGGTGGATCTATAGTTGAATGAGCACCGGTTCCCCTTATTATAGTTTTCATGGTGGAATGAGTTGATGCTTGGATATTTTTTTTAATGTAAGGGGTTTTTTAATTGAAATTAAATTTTAATGGTATAATTGATTTAAAATGAGATTCTAATAGTAAAATAAGATTTTAAATGAATGGTTAATATGGGATTTTATATGAATACATGATTTTTTTTTAAAATATATTTTCAATGGTTTTTGAACAAGGTCCTTATGTGAGTAAGATAAAATGATATACCCTTTTAATGGTTTGTAAAATAGTTTTTTAACTTGAATTTTAATAAAATTAAATGAGATAATGTTTTGATAAATGTTCGGGTTTGATTAACCACACCTATAAAATTCCTTATTTCTAAACATTGAATACATTTCTATACTATTTCTCAGAAAATTATTTCCAATTATGAATTCTTACTTCTAATTATGATGATATAAAATAATGTATATATCATGTGTACATTATTTATTTATGTGATAGGTTCATTTGAGTATGATGACATCTATAGTAGGCTCCTTATTGCAATATGTTTGTTGAAACCTTTGTGATACCTATATGGATTGGGATAAAGTCCAAGACTCTTATGTTTGAATCCACTTGGAGATAAGTCATGGAACCTCATTGAGACTTCTACTATGAAATAATACATAACGTGTGATCAGGGGGTCATGAAAACCCTTGGGAAGGTACGAGACACCTTGTTTGGTCATTGTGATGACTGAGATCATTTTCCATCATCCTTGAAGAAAGTGATTGAAAAATTAATGTTTAGAAAAAATAATATATTAATGATGGGTGAGTATATGATCACAAATATTTTAAAAGTATTAGTTAAATTAATATGCGTTTCTAGGTTTGGAAGATAGTCCTAGTGTTATAGTAACCCACACTAAGGATTCAGAAAGTCATATATTATCCCAATGTTGTGGTATTCTATGATAGGGATTGATTTGTTAGGATTGAAGAATAGTAATTCTGTATTTAGTGTGTTGGATTTTTTGCAGCGTGATACATTTTTTGAGAACATTGAATCAGAGGTAGAGATATATTTTTATGAACTTCAGCTATTGAGGTGACATCAAGGAACTTGAATTGTTTTACCTATGAGTTTATTTGTAGTAATTATATTTACTACTTGATATCTATCTTCACACTAGTTGTTTTTCTCCCTTTGTGTGTCCATACATATAATAGAAGGTGATGAAGTTCTTGGTGATAGAGTTTGTGGATGCTTGGGCAGTTTTACATATTCATGCTATGATGAGTAGAATTTCCATTCTCCATGGATCCACCTATGATAAGACCATGTCGATAATATACATTATAGATTATATTAATGATTATCAATAAATTATATTGAATATAGGTATATATATAGTTCTACATAATCTTGCAGTGAGAGACATACCCACTAAAAATGATAGAAACGATAAATACATGGTCTTCATGGGTATTTCTGGATGAAATTTCTAATATAGAACATTGAGATAAAATAATAAAGGGAATAAGATATGGGTAATCCCTATGTTAATGAGATTGTGCCCCATTATTTTATTTCTTAATTTTTTATTTTGAAATTATTATATTTTATTTTTTATTAATTTGTATATTATTTAACAACCAGTAGTGTCTTGATAATTTTTTAATGATATATTTTATTGGTTAGGCTAAAATTAAATTATCATTGTTGTATTTCATTATATGATTCCCATTTACCATAATATTTCCAACTTTGGTTATTTTTCAAGTAGTGATATGACCATTGAGTCTGGTGGAACACTTTTGAGTTAGTTTTATAGATGAGAGGTGATACCCCCTCAATGACCATATCCAATGAAAAAATATCATGTGGTATTATAGTATTTCGATATAGGATTTTGATTGATGTATTATCGGTAATAGGTAGGATGGTTATTACCAAGGGTTGTGTAGTTCCATTGAGTATCCTTAGGTGTGGGTGTGTGTGTCTTCTTTAATGTGATGGATTATATGTATGATGATGTAGAATTATCCTGAATAAGTTATATTTATAATAGATTAATTAACACTCAACATAGAATAACACATCTGTCCACTTGATAATTAGCACTCAATATGTTAGGATAAGTTGGATAATCATTTTAGATTATTGTAATCACCCATAGCCAATGTACATGTCATAGG